>CM048848.1:19074805-24074805 GCA_026545225.1 Cornus controversa | reverse complement strand
TATTTTCTGTGTATGTAGCGTTCATGGTCATGTCCTTCACCTTAGGCCCCGTTATAAGTTGTGGCAGTAACCATGCTTGTTCAATTAGGTGCAGGAACATGACATGGTGTGAGCTTGTGCAACTAGTAGATTATTGCCTAATGGTTCCTCAAGTTGTGATAAGGCCATTGGGTACTGCCATTGACATGGCAACTCCAGATGAAGAAACAAACCAATCATTTGAGTATAGTGGATTCATTTCCTAAAAGAAGTAGAGGTCAAACAATTGGATCATTTATGTCATGGCCATATACACAAAATTACATATTATTTCCTGCAAAATTGGAAGTTGTTTCTTTTGCTTTCAACATACATATTACAGTTCAGTAAGGTCTTCTCTTTGAAATAGAAATGTTCTTTAGACTGAACGAGTAGAAGACTCCACAATCTTAGAGAACAAAGTGGGAGCCTAGGAAATAGAAAGTGTTGATATTTCCTGCAGAAAAAAATAAAAATTACATATTGAAGAGAAATTTGATTCCTTGTATTTATGTTGTCTTTAGGAACTAGGATCATTGATAGATAATATATTGATATCAAAACATAGTTAGGAACAACATACCTCTATAATTAGTCAGGTTGAAGGTGATATTTTGGTAATTGGCTCAATCAACATTTTGATTGTATTCATGCCCAATGAATTGGAAGCACTCGTACAATCCTCCAAGTCCTTGTCACATGCTATTAAAACACAATCGCCATCATCATCTGTATATTTGAACTTATAAGTTCCAACATCTAACTTTCGCCTCTTGGAGACTTCCTCTTCCAACTCCACCATTCTTGATGAAAAAGGTAGTTGAAATTTTAACATATCATGTCCACATGTTGCCTTTATAGTTATTGTCCTTGCTTCTGATGGTGGTGTTACAAGTGGAGTCATGTGAGGAACAGTAGGCACGAGGTTCTCAGCAAGCAAACCAGAACATGGAGGGTCTCGTCTAGAGGGAGAGTTATTGATCTTATTTCTCTTGCCCTGTGGCCAGTGCGAGATTGTGTTCCGTCTGCATATACGTTTAAATGTAGACCTGCTGTAGTGGGAAAAAGAGTCATTAGATGACACCTGCGACCAACACAACACATGGCAGCCACATCACCATCCATATCATCCGCAATTAGGTGGCGTGAGTACAGGAAAAAACCCCAAAATCTCCTCCTTAAATACCGATATTTAAGGACTGAAATCTAGCAAAGAATGAAGGCGTTAATCCATAAGTAAAAATAAACAGAGAAATTAAAGGCATAATCATTGTATTTGAGAAGGTATTTAAAGACTGAAGTTAGAATGAAAAAGGGGAGGTGAATTTTCTTGAAAGAGATCTGATTAAGTGTAATTACAATTTTTCTGTACCTACACCTGCTCATTGCAAAAATAAGAATTCAATAAGAAAAACTCATATAGTTTGTAAGTGCAAAAGAAAAATCTATTGGTTCTAGAAGAAGAAACTCAAAAGTTGAAATAATAAGAGCAAGATTAGAAGCAACAATTTGAATTAATGGTGTGTAAGCTTACCACCAAAAATCTGAAAATTCATTTATTGATTAAAACAGAGTACTGAAACATGCAAGTAAGAAAAAACAGAGCACCATATCTCACATTCGCATATTACGCATGCAAAACAGAGCACCATATCTCACATTCGCATATTACGCCTGCAACTTACCCGAGAAAGCAACCAATCACACAGAGAACTTGTTAGACTTGCATCCTGCAAGAGAAGAGAAGTGAAGTGAATGGTTCTGTAAAATCATATATATATATATATATATCATCTTCTAATTATGTGATGTTACAAACCTTGAGCGAATTGAAAAACCAATAACACGTAGTGTATAAGGCTTTCACAGGTGTATTAGTTATAAACTCAAGTACTCCAACACAGTCAGTGTGAAACACCGGGAAAGCGAAAGAAGCCGAAATATGCCTAGTTAGAGCGAAATTGCGCTGCGGGTACTCTTTGCTAGTGTAAAATCGCACATCTGGAGTATACAAGTTCCGTTTTTGCGGGAACGCAAGGCCAGGAATCCCAATGTATTGTTCCCCATCAACGTTAAATTTATATTCCAAACAGTGTTTCCTATACTTGAGATGTCCTTCGTCAAGATGAGTAAGACCAAAAGGTTGGTCTGAAGTTACAAAAGCTGCAAACACCAGTGACGGGTTCAGAAAATTTTGTGAGAGGCAGCGGCCATTAACAACAAGAAGATAAAAAAGATTCAAACATTTATGATTGTGATGTTAGTTTATATATATATATATATATATATATAGTAATAATTTAGTCAGAATTAGGTTATAGGTCTCATCACATGACATCACTGCGACATTATCTGATGTATCCTACCAACTAGTGTCCCTTCCAAATCATTATTTATATATATATTTTTGTGGGAGCACAATCATATATATTGTGGTTTTTCTATAATTTAACATTTTCAAAATTTTTATAAAATCATAGGTATATACTGAAAAGAAGAAAAAATCTCTCCCCATTGAGCCCGTGTTAGATTCGTACCTGCAAACACCCTGTTTCTGTTGTGAGGGGTGCCCAAAACTGAATTAGAATATGATCCAATTTCTTTTTGAAGTGTAGAAGCATATATTTGATCTTCTCTATGATCATCCCACCAGTACCTACACAGAGTTCAGTTCAAAATTAATTACTTCATTTCCATGTCAAATGTGTGTGTATATATATATATATATATAGAAATACTAGCAAATGGAAGAACTTATTCTTCGTTTGGATTGAGGGATTTGGAAGGATAAGGAGAGAAAAGAAAGGAGAGGATATGCTATGTTGTGTTTGGATAGACTTCATTAAAAGAAAAGAAAGGATAATCCCTCCCTGTCCCTCATATCCTATCCCCTCAAAAATGAGAAGATAAGGAGGGAAATAATAGTCTTTAAGTAGTACTTTCCTAATTTCGAAACTGCCCGCAACAATTAAAAAGAGAAAATTGTTATTCCACTCATCCTTGATAAATATAAAAGGATATGATAATAATTTAGTCGTTATCCTTTCTCTCCCTTATCTTATCCAAACAAGAATGATATCATCTCCTTTATATTCTCTCCTATTTATCCAAACATGAATAGAGTTTGTTATTATCCTCTCCTCTCCTTTCTTTTCTCTCATAACTAATGTTATCCTCTCCTTTCTTTTCTCTCGTGTCTATCCAAACGAAGCCTTAATGTTCTAGTGACATTAAGGAAGATAGAGAGATCGAGAAGCCGCTTGCTTACTCTGAGAGGAGAGAGTTGGCTCACACCAAAACGCCCATAGGTGGTCTTCCGATGGCAGGCGCTGAAAAGAAACTGCACTCGTCATATCTCTCATGAAATTATTGGGCTTGTATCTCTCCTCAAATTTAAGACTAATGGGAGGGTTTGCCATCTCCACCAATATTGTCGATGAGCTAGATACCTTCATGGTTATATATATATATAGATATAGATAGATACATAGATACACACACTATTAATGAGGAGGAAGATAGGGGTTCAGAAGGTTCACTCGCGCCACATTATAAAAGAGTAAAGAATCGTCAAAACGTGCAAGAAAAGGTCTGTTCAGTACAGTACAACACATCAAAATATATATATAGAAATATATACACTGATAAGTGTTCAATACTATGTATTTGAACCCTCTTTATTGCATATGTTAGTCCCATTTTTACGTTTACCGAGATACGTTTATGGTGTTTTTGTATTTTTGATGTATTGCAGGTCTTGTAGTAAGAGGAGCAAAGTTTGAGGCCATTTGCAGTTGAAGAGCAAAGTTCAGAATTAAAGCTAAGGCATCTCGATCAATCGAGATGTTGATCTCGATCAATCGAGATCTCGATTGATCGAGACTTGATTTTGATTGATCAAAATCTCGATCAATCGAGATTCCTATCTTGATTGATCGAGATTCTGCAGAGCCACTTGCCCACTTGCTCACCTGCTCTTCCCACTTGCAACAAAATCCCCCTTTTTGCACGACTTAGAGGGATTGTCTGACTTGAACAAAACATTTGGAGACATTCTTGATATAGTTGGTATATATATTGATATATATATATTTATGGTGGGTCCCAAGGTTGAAAAAGAGGCCATAAAGCACACAAAGAAGTCATTCTCTCATATCTCTCAATACACATCAGACATATAGAGGGAGAGACATTCGGGAGAGGAGAAGAAGGAGCTGAACCAGACCTTGAAGCTCCATTTTCTCCATCAATGGAAGAGTGCAAGGCTGCCATGAGCAACTAACTTCTTTACTAGGGTGTGGGTGAAGCCCTTAGCCATGTAAACTTGTTCATTTTTGTAGCATTTTGGGATTTGTATTTAAATGTTGATTATTTAGTCTAGTGACAATGTACACTTATACATTTCTTTTATATATTCATTTGATGTTGGTTTTATTCTTGTCTTAGAGTAGAATCTATCTTGTGAATGCACAACATTTGCATATTCTACAAGAAATGCAAATGATGGCTAAGTAATGGTGTTTAAATGAATGTGTTGTGATTGTTTGTTTAAACCATGCCAAGATAAGATAGTTTGGATGCATGTAGGTTCATTTAGAGAGTAGGGTAATTAGTTAGGTTGAAGAACTATGCTTGTTGAAGATGGATTATGATAGGTTTGCACACACATTAATCTTTTGATATGTCATTGAGGTCACAAGCCTAATGACATTGTTAGGCATTTAATTTATGAATCCTAAGCTTGCTACACTTATGAACATGTGAATGGCTAGTGGTGGAAACCACCCCTAGTTCTCTCTCCCAACTTTTAACTCTTTAAATTTATTGTTTTTACATTCATGCAATAGTTTTATAAACAAAACCCAAAACCTTATTTTTAGGATTAAAGTGGAATTAATCTTTCTTTAAGACAATTAACGACTAGTCCTCGTGGGATCGATACCCTCTATATAGAACCGTATCTACAAAGATTCGTGCTCTTGCGAGTAGTTAAATTATATTTTGAAAAAGGGCAAAAATAAGCTTACAATTATAATTCAAGTTTAGCCACATCAAAATTTTGGCGCCGTTGCCGGGGACTACGCTTTAATTGTCGCCATTGAAAGATTAAATCTGGTTTAATTCTTAGGCTAGAAATTCTTTCATTCTTTTTTTTTTGTATATATCTTGTTCTTATCTCTCAAATGGCCTGATTTTAGGTATAGCACATAGCGGGCATCTTAAAGGATCAAAGTTGGAACCCTTTGTGAGTATAAAGTCTAAAATTAGTGGGTTTGAGTAAATTCTTTGTTTTTGTATATATTATTGTTTATTTTGCATATTGAGGTGTTGTTTTATTGTTAATGCATGCTAGGTAGACGGTCATTGTCACTCCCTTTGCTTCCTTGTATTATTGAACTTGAAAGAACACTTAGACAACGTAGAGGAACCTCTAGGGACCCTATATTGCCTAGGACTGAAAACATGGACCCAAATGAGAGACAACCTCCTAGTCTACCTCCTTTTAATCATGAACAACAACCTCCACCTCCTCCTCCTCAAGGAGAGTTGCTTATGGACTTTTATCTTCTGACTACATTTGAAGTACCTTCGTGTATTCAATTCCCGGATGTAGCGGCAACTCAATTCGAGATAAAGTCCTCCACCATCAATCTTCTTAATAGCTTCCATGGTCTCCCTAATGAGGATCCATACCGGCACTTAGATTACTTCCTTTCCGTGTGTTCCACTATCCGTGTACCACACTTTACGGAGGATGATCTAAAGCTGCGTATGTTTCCATTCTCCCTAAAAGATAAAGCTAGGAGTTGGTTCAATTCCTTAGAACCTAACTCAATCCATTCTTGGGCGGAGATGCAAATAGAGTTCTTAAAAAAATACTTCCCAATGGGAAAGACGAGTGATATTCGGAGAGCAATCACTAGATTCACCCAAATTGATCAAGAATAATTTCATGAGACATGGGAGAGATTATAAGACCTTCTTAAATCTTGTCCGCACCATGCTGTCCCAAAATGGCAGCTAATGCAAAGCTTTTATGATGGGATGAGTGAGCAACATAGGCAAATGATAGATTCTGCTTGTGGAGGGGGATACTTTTTGAAAAGCCCCGATGAGGCATGGAAACTTTTTCAAACCCTAAGCAATAATTCAGCTCAACGCTCCTCCACTAGAAAAGGGAAATCCACCCAACCTTGTAGAGGAGTGCATGAGATTTTAAGGGTAGATGAGGTTGACATGCAAGTAGAAGCCTTAACCCAAAAAATGGACCAAATCATGAAAAATGGGCTGCCTACTCCAAGCCAACCTGTTCAAAATCAGGAAGGGTGTTCGTTTTGCTATAGCACTTCACATTATGTGCGAGATTGTCCTATTGCTGGTCAATCTCCCGATTATGCTCAAGAGCAAGCGAATGCCTTGTACTCTAAACCGATGAATGATCCATATTCAGATACTTACAATCCTGGTTACAGAATCATCCGGCATTTTCATGAAAACCTCAAGAATCAAGTCCCTCTTTTCAAGGGCAAAATTCTTTTAATTCCCAATCTCAACAGCCTCAATATAGGCCAAATCCTCAACCTTACCATCAAAGATCCAACTACCAACAACCACCACCTCCTCCGAGAAGCCAAGGCTTTGAAGAAAGAGTGATAAGAAATCTTGAGGCCAATACTCTCTTGTTGCAAACCCACTCTCAATCAATCTCTAAGCTTGAAGCTAATGCTCAATCTATGGCTAGGTTAGAGGCTCAAATCGGGCAACTAGCTAATGCCTTGAATAGAAGAGAGGAAGGTAAGTTGCCAAGTCAACCGGTGGTGAATCCTAAGGGTGTTCATGTGATTGAGGATCCATCATCTTCATCTTGTAATGCTCCTCCGTAGCAAGTTGAATCAATCACCACCTTAAGGAGTGGTAAAATCATAAATTCTAAGGTAGGGGAAGAAGAAAAAAGGGAATCCCAAAAGCAATCCAAAAATCCAAAAGATTCCCAATCCAATCCAAAAGTGTTTCATTCAAATCCAAATGTGAACAAAGTCCGACAATATCCAAAAGGAAAGGCAAGTGAAGTTGTGTCGTCATCTAGTCCAAATCTTGACACCTCTTTTGAACCTCCGATTCCTTTTCCTCAAAGATTGAAGGAACCTTCTCATTTTGGGAAGCAAGGAGAGAAAATTTAAGACATGATGGAGATCTTCAAACAAGTAAAGATCAATCTCCTTCTCCTTGATGCAATCCGGCAAATTCCCTCCTATGCTAAATTCTTGAAGGACTTGTGCACTTAAAAGCGCAAATCTAGGAATAATGTTCCTAAGAAAGTCCTTCTAACTGAGCACATAAGCTCCATTTTTCAACACCAAGCCCCTCCTAAATTCAAAGATCCGGGTGCTCCAACCATTTCATGCACCATCAAAAATCAATCTTTTGAAAAGGCACTTCTTGATTTAGGGGCTAGTGTCAATTTGCTTCCATTCTCAGTTTACCAACAATTATGTAAGGACCGAAATTTTTTGACCGGTTCCGGGTGGATTTTGGACCGGATTAAATTTTTTTTTCTTTCGAATTAATTAAATTCCGGAAAGGGTATGGATATAATTTCATATAAGTCGAAAGTGTATGTATATGTATGTATATGTATATAGATATATATATGGTGCCTATATTTATATTTAATTATAAATATAGGGTGGGCTCATATGCAATTATGAAGAAATGTGGGTTAAGTATGTATATATATATAATATATGTACATAAATAATGTGTGGACCTCATTTGGTAGAAGAAAAGAGGATAAGAAATGAGAGGAGGAGAAAGAATCAGCCGAAAGAAGAGAAAAAGAAGGAGAAAGAAAATAAGAAAAAGAAAAGAAAAGAAAAGAGAAAGAAAAGAAAAAGAAGGAAAAAGAGAGAGAGAAGGAGAAGTCGGGGAGAGAGAAAGAAGAACCGAGAAGAGGGATCGGGAGAGATGAAAGAGAAGCCGCGACGGCGGCAGGTGGGTTCTCACGATGGGGCTTCGGTCGGCCGTCGGCAGCGGTGGTGACGCGGGGTGAAGTTGCTCGGTGTCGCGTGGTGCTCGGACCGAAGGGGGTTGTTTGCAGCTGGGGTTTCTGGGTCCGTCGGTGAAGGACTCGGTTCACGGTGGCGATGGTCGTTCCTAGCAGGGGTTTTGGCTCACGGTGGTGGGCTGGTGGTGAGGAGATGGGCCTTCTCGGTGCTTCGGCGAGATCGTACCGAGGGGGGGTGCGCACGGCTTGATTGGGGCTGTGTTTGGTTCCGTTTTTGGGGTTGTTCGTGTTGGTTTTGGTTGAGTACGGCCGTTGAGGTGGCACTCCAACAATGACAGAGGCTTCGGATGGGGCTGGGTTAGTCCAATTTTCAGGTTGAGCACAACTGGTTCGCTGGTTCGATGGGGGTTTCGGTGGTTGGTTCAATCTTGGGTCGAGCTCGGTGGTGTTTGGCTGGGTTCACGGCTGGGTTTTCTTGGGCCGGCCGTGGGTGAGGGTGTTGATGCCGTGGTGGTGCCCGGTCTTCGACAGGTGGGTCAGTTTACAGAGGCTTCGGGTGATAGATCCATTACGGTGAGTTGGCTGGGTTTGGTTTTCAAATGGATTTCATTTGGGTATGGTGAGTGGTGGCCTTTGTGGTTGTAGCTTGCGAGTTGTTGACAGCGGCTGGGATTTCTTGGCCGAGGGTTGTGGATCTCCGGTTTGGGTTGGCTTCGGATGGCCCGACGATGGTGCGCTCGGCTTGGTTAGGGGCTGTTTTAGCTTGGATTTGCAAACCTTATGGTGGCTAATCATGGAGGTTGAATTTGGGTTCGGCTTTGGAGTTGACAATAGTGCCGAAGCTTAGGGCTTTGATTGGGTGGTTTGGAGGTTTCAAATGGTGCCGAAACTTGTGGGTTGTGCATTGATATATACATAGTTGTGGTGATACATATGTACATATATATAGATGATGAGTTGTGCATTGGGCTTAGGCCTTGAGTTTGTGTTGGATTTCCAATGGAACTGGAAGTGGGCTGAACTTGATTTATTGATTGGGTTTGGTATGGCTTGAGATTGAACTTGGACAGTGGGTGATTTGAAAAAGGAAATGGATTGTGAGAAGATGGTGAGCTTGGACTGCCAACTTGGATTAAATTGGGTCAATTGAAAGTGGTTTATAAACTAGGCTCCTAACACAAATTAGGCCAAACATGGAAATCAAAAAGGGAGCGAAGTGGCCCGATGGATTGTACGGGTGGGTTTTGACACAAGACTGGACCGGACCGGACATGAAAAAGGACTGCTTTGCAAGCGCGGACTTGGCGAAACGGTACCTAAGGCAAGTTGATTCTTGCCTCTATCTCTATGTATATTTGACTATGTTGATTAATTTTACATATGTGCTTAATTTAGTCATATATGGCGTTTGCATATATATATGTGCATATATATATATATATATATATATATATAAAGGTGTTTATATATATATACACGTGGGATGTGAGGATAAATACATGTGGGTATATATATATATGTGTGTGGGCTTGGAGAGTAAGAGCATTGTTAGATTCAAATGCTGATTTGCATTGTTATATGCATATTTAGGGATTGAGCTATGTAAAGTATGCTAAATTATATATTTATATTTAGCTAGATGTTGCCTTGGATGCATATATGATTCTTATACATGAGTTGAATATATGTAAGTATATACGTGATTATATATGTAGTGTAGTAGCAGAAATACATGCTAAATTGATTATGGCATAGAAGGACATCGAAAAAGCATGAAGTATGTGAAGTGTTATGTATGTTTTCACTACATATACAGGTGACATGATATATATACATTTATATTTGCGTGATTGCATATGGCTGTAAGAATGCATGTTGGTTGCTCGTAATAAATACATGATTGGAATGAAAGCATGATTATATTTATGCTAATATACGTATATATGTGATTATATGCAGGATGTGACATATATATATATATATATGTTGTGTATGTGCAAATGTGACTATGAATGATTTCTGTGAAAAGTGTGTTCATTGGTGAAAAATGTGAAAATGTGATGTTTATAGATTTATGCATGAAAGACATGACTTTCTTGAAAAATGCATAAGCATGATGGTTTTCATGATATGAGTGTGATGACACTGTGACAATCTTGAGGGGAAAAGAAAATGCATTGATTTGACAAAAATGCATTGTATGGTGTGGATAAGTACATTGATGTGATTATGTGCACTATGTGAAAAGCGAGGTTTTTGGGGCATGTGTGAGAATTAATAGGGTATTGAACTCTAGGGTGCAAGACCCAAAACTTGGCCAAGCGGGTGTCACTTCCGTCGGGTTAGTAGCTCGAAAGGCGTGAGCAGAGTATGTGGTCCCAAAGCGATCCTTACTATGGCTTGTGACAAGCAAAGTCCTAAGTTGAATTGATTTCTGGAAATTTGTGGCGTGAGTTATATATATGAAATGTGACTATCAAGTTGATATATATATATGTATATATACATATATATCTATGTATATGCATTGAGGTGGAAAGCATCATGCATGATTTGAAAAACGTGATTGTTTATGGGTAAAAAGTGATGTGGTCGGAACTAAATTATATTGTAAGCTTAATTTTTCCCTTTTTATCAAAATATAATTTAACCACTCGCAAGAGCACGAATATTTGTAGATAAGGTTCTATATAGAGGGTATCGATCCCACGAGGACTAGTCGTAATTGTCTTAAAGGAAGATTAATTACACTTTAATTTTAAAAAACAGGTTTTTGAATTTGTGTTTATAAACTATTGCATGAATGAAATGACAAAAAAAATAAAGAGTTTAAAGTTGGGAGAGAGAACTAGGGTTGGTTTCCACCACTAGCCGTTCACATGTTCATAAGTGTAGCAAGCATGGGATTCATTAATTAAATGCCTAACAATGTCATTGGGCTTGTGACCTCAATGACATATCAAAAGATCAATGTGTGTGCTAACCTATCATAATCCATCTTCAACAAGCATAGCTCTTCAACCTAACTAACTACCTAATTACTCTACTCTCTAAGTGAACACTACATGCATCCAAACTACCTTGTCTTGGCATGGTCTATACAAACTAACATCACACATTCATTTAAACACCATTATCTAGCCATCATTTGCACTTCTTGTGGAATATGCAAATGTTGTGCATTCAAGTTACAAAATCTACTCTAAGACAAGAATAAATTCCATATCAAATGAATATATATAAGAGATGTATTTGTGTACATAATCACTAGGCTAAATAATCAACATTTAATTACAAATCCCAAGAGCTACAAAGATGAACAAGTTTACATGGTTAGGGGTTGAAACCAACACCCTAGTAGAAGAGTTAGTTGCTCATGGTTGCCTTGCACCCTTCCATTGATGAAGAAAGTGAAGCTTCTTGGTCTGGTTCAGCTTCTCCTCTTCCTCTCCCGAAGGTCTCTCTTGAAGTATATGATGTGTGTTGAGAGATGTATGAGATATGGCCTCATTTTGTGCTTTATGGCCTCCTTTTCCAACCTTGGGGCCCACCATATATATATATATCACTATATATATATATTGCATTAATAAGGCCCCCAAGAGTCTTGTTCAAGTCAGACAATCCCCTTAAGTCGTGCAAAAATGGGGATTTTGTTGCAAGTGGGAGAGCAGGTGAGCAAGTGGCCAAGTGGGTTCTGCAGAATCTCGATTGATCGAGATTGAATCTCGATTGATCGAGATTTCGATCAATCGAGATTTTGATTAATCGAGATCAACATCTCGATTGATCGAGATGCCTTTGGCTGCATTTTCTGATTTCTTCTCTTGACTGCAGAAAGCTTCAAACTTTGCTCCATTTACTCCAATACCTGTAAAACATCAAAAACACAAAAATACCGTAAACATATCTCGGTAGACGCAAAAACGGAACTAACATATGCAATAAAGAGGGTTCAAATGCATAGAATTGAACACTTATCACACCCCCAAACTTACATATTGCTAGTCCCTTAGCAATACAATATTACAAAAATAAAATTAACTATCTTATACAAAAGTTTAATCGTGCTCAGCCATTAACTAGATAAAGGGCGATCATCCGTTCATTTCACATTTGGCAAATGCAACAAGTATTATAGAACTATGTGGTCATTAGCAAAAATGGACTTTCACAAGCTATAAATAAACGACAGTCCCCACATAACGGCCAACCCGAACAAACATAACAATTCCAACCCCAAAATCCTCTTTGAAAAGTGAACATGCATTCTAACGTGTGGCTTTTGTCATATTTGGAGAAGAAAACGAACAAATCTGTTTTTAAGAGAAAAACTCATTGAAACTGCTCGACACAGCCGTTCATTATCATAAAACATTCATGATTGCTCATGCACGGATGACCGTGCAATGCTTAGCTTTTTTTGCTTTCTTGTAAGCCCATGTAGCGGCATTGGGCCAATGACTCCCAAACCAATTGGTTCTAGGGTATTAGGTGAAGAAGCACCCCTCGGACTTAATAACCGAGCTTACAAGGCGATGAGCGTAAACAAGCCACCCACTTATCATTGCTCAACCTTACACACTTATACGCGAATATTCCCTGCTTTGAGGCATAGAAATCCGGTTTATTGAGTGAGAAGGCTTATTGCATATTTTTCTCTTTTTCTTTATTTTTCCTTTTTTTTTTTTTTACAACAACCGGAAGAACTTATTCTTTAAGTTGTTCAGATAAAAATAGAAATTTACAAAATTCTCCATCAGAATTATACCCCACAGTTTAAAATGCATGTGTGCGAATTTGTGCGGTTAAGGACAAATTTAGGGCAAGAACCACACGTGTTCAAATTTAGACAAAAATGTAGACCGTTCTAGCCTACTATATAGCTTGCAAAAGTGCGGGTATTTACAATGTTAAAGTTCTCAACTACCTACTGCATTTACCTCGGACATTTATTCGAATGATCTTCCTTTAAAAAGCAAGACATCATAGCAAGCATGCAAAAATATCAAGAAAAAGAAAACTGCTCTACAATGACACTCAATATAACGACTGAACATTGCATGCATATGCAAGTGGTATAGCATACCGCACCCCCAAACTTATATGCAACATGGTCCTCAATGTTTGGACAAGAAGAATAAGGAAGGAAGTTACCGGGATGGCAGAAGGCGACAAAAATGGTATTCCACAGCAGCGGTCATCCTGAAAATAAGAAAAACCTGCACAGAACACCAACTGGATACCACGAGCATTAAAAGGAACAAAAAGTAGATAAACAGAACATAATGAAATAATTATGCACAAACAGACAATGCCAATATCACTGTATATCTAAGGGTCTGAACTGGTGTTTCCCAATTGTCTAAGAGGTCTATGCGATAAGATATTGACTATCCAGGCACGCTAACGTATAGCACGCAAAGGGGCTGCCTTTCTTTATTACCGCCATACTGTGTTGAAGCAATCTCAACAGTATTGGGAATCGAAACTAGGAGGTAATAAACGGAAATCATCAACTGAATCGCATATAACAAGTAGACAAGTGGTACTACATACCTAGTCAAAGTATAGAGAGCAGATATATTGACAGAAAGCAAAAATAAAGACAGTAAAGATAACACATGGTGCAAAAGAAAATATAAATGTATTCCATATAGATGAAAATGAGTTTCAGTACAAAGTGTACATGTGGGTGGAATACTCAAAAAGAAGCTAAAAATGAAAGAAAACATGGCCAACATGGCCTATCACACGTAAAGAAAGAAAAATACAGAAAGTAAAGCAGAAAAGATGAATAAAATGCAGCTACTCGAAGGCGGGTGGTGGTGGTGGTGGTGGCTCGGTGGGAGTAGAAGTGGAGGCGGAAGCTCGACCTGCGAACAGGAACTGCAGGTCCTGCCGGAGGGCTCGGAACTCGTCTAGAATCGCTCTCTGGCCTTGTGCCAGAGAAGAAATGTCCGTCCGAATGCCTGCCAGCTGACTCTGCGTCACCTGGACATGCTCGTCAAAACCCTGCTGGAGTCGCTCTACGTCAGTCGCCAGGCAGGAGTAGCCTGTCGCTAGTATGTCATGCCGCTCTGCAGCCACGTCCATCTCCTCCTCCTCCATCTCCTCGTCATCGGACTCACCCTCTGCAGGCTCGCCCTCATCCGTCTCCACCGGGGCATCCATATCTACATCGTCTGGTGGATCACCCTGGTGATCCTGTCGCTCTAAGTGTCGCCTCACCCGCTCCCACTGAGTAGAAGTGAAGCGGGTAGGCGGTGCCAACTGGATGTCAGTCTGACTGACCGGTATACTGGCACTGCTGAGAAAAGTGGCAATCAGGAAAGGGAAGGGAAGCCGCCAACTCGCTGCTCTCCGCATCCTCTTGTTCACGAGGCCGTCCCAGACTTTGTACATCTTCCCCCAGATCAGTGATGGGACAAAAAACCAAGTGCCCGTGTGGAAAGCATAGAGGCAACGGAGGAGGTCGCCCCTGCGCTCTGCCACGTGCTGCAGCGGACACGCGTTCTTGATGAGAACGGTGTCCAGGAACCAAAACCTACTCGGGCACATCGATTTGGACGTGCAGTTGTGACTGGGCGTGGTAAATGCCCCACCACACATGTCCATCACGATCGAGAACAGTGTCGTGTCTGCGGGGAGTGCGGCCCTGAAGAGTGGCTGACCGTCCGAGCCAACCATGTCCGGTGGCTGCTGGTGAGGGATGCCGAGCATATGCGCAATCCGGCTCGGCGTAATCGTGATCGTGACAGTGCCCACGACCGTCTTTAGTGTATCCGGCGCGGTGCAGGAGTAGGTCATGTGATCGTAGAAGACCTGCACTAAGCGCTCGTGTGCCACGTCGGTGGGAGGCACACATAGCCGGTCGAGGCGACGCCTCCGGAGCTCAGCAACCGTCCACGCGGTGTCGGGACGCCTCTCGAACTCGGCTAAGTCAAAAATCTGCTCTGGGTGGAACTTCCGAGACCGGAAGGCTCGCCCGGGCACGTCTCGAACAGAACCGACGGCGTTCTTCACCCTCGCCATAGTCTCGGAACAGTCTGCACTTGATTCCAAAAATTGCGTAAATAAAAGATAAATAAGAAGAAAACTAAACTAAGAATAAACTAAAAGAAGAAAAAATGAAAATGAAGTCCTAGTCCATGGCGCTGACAAGAATTCAAAAAGTCGCTCTTAAAGAAGCAGTGTGAACGGATGCAACCGAAATGAAGGTGTCGCGGTTACACATCGTACACTAAGCATTTTAAACAAAAAGAATGCCAAATCTCACTCCTACATATACTCCTACCCCCCGAAACTTGCAAAATCTCATTACAAACACCGCAAATGCACCTATCCAACCCAATATCATCTAAATATGTTTATTACACCGTAAAACTATCAAAAATGGCCAAAAAGTATACAAAAAGTAGCCATGCATCACTTACCTCAAGAGGAAGAAGATGAATGGCTCAAACAGAAGAAGACCCACTCGCAGCCGCGAAGAGAAGATAGCGCGAGCGCTAGCAGCGGCTTCGTACTGTGTCGGATGGCGGCGGATGATCGGGAATGGTAGATCGAGTGCTCGGGAGTGCTTGGAGAAAGTCTGGATCACACGGAGGAAGGGAAGAATTCGGATGGTTGTTTTGAAATGAGAGGGAAGCCCAACGGTTTAAATAAGCTTTTGGATCACGTGCAGGCATCACATGCATCTCGATTGATCGAGATGTGGATTTTGATCAATCGAGATTTTGATTGATCGAAATCTCACTTCGATCAATCGAAATCAGCTTCGATCGATCGAAATTCCTTCCTCGATCAATTGAAAATTCCTTCACTGAATCGAGTTTTTAATTCGATCAATCAAACTTTTATTTTGATCAATCAAAATCTTCGATCGATCGAAGATCTATCGAAGTGCAATCGAAGAATACTACCTCTCGGGACTTTGGACTTGACAAATTCTCTGCAATTTTTCAATCAATCGAAACTGAAATCTTGATCAATCGAAATCTCGATTGATCGAGATCTTGGTTTCGATCAATCGAGATGCTCAAAAATAGTCAGCTTCAAGTATGCTACAGGGACTTGGATATTTGGGAATTAGATACTACATTGCTTAGATACAAACCTACTTTGGATTAAAGGGACATCATGGAAGCATGATAGCTACCATGGCTTCGCCACCTTACACGTCTATGGCGCGACGTCCGGATCGGCTCACGAGTCAAAATACACGGGATCGGTCAAAGTGACGACATCCACGTATTCGGTGGTGACTTGGTCATCCACGCACACTTTTACGCGCTGCCCATTTACTTTGAACAACGAGCCGTCTTTCAAGTCCTTTAATTCCACCGCTCCGTGGGGAGCGACAGAATTAACCAAAAATGGACCATCCCAACGGGAGCGAAGTTTTCCGGGAAACAAATAGAGGCGGGAGTTGTACAATCATACTTTTTGGCCCGGCGAAAATGTTTTGACTCGAATATTACGATCATGAAAGGCTTTGGACTTTGCCTTATAGATTTTCACATTCTCATACGCGTCATGTCGCAATTCTTCCAATTCATTTAATTGAAGCTTTCGATTAGATCTGGCCTTTTGCATGTCAAAATTGAAAGTTTTGGTGGCCCACATAGCTTTATGCTCCAATTCAACCAGAAGATGGCATGCCTTGCCATAAACCAACCGATAGGGTGACATTCCAATACGAGTTTTATATGCGGTTCGGTATGCCCATAATGCATCATTTAGTCGCAATGACCAATCTTTCCGGTCGGGCCGAACAGTTTTCTGAAGAATGTTCTTAATCTCCCTATTGGATACTTCTACTTGGCCACTGGTTTGAGGATGGTATGGGCTGGCTACTTTGTGTGTGACAGAGTATTTGGTAAACAAGGTTCAAAGGAACCGGTTACAGAAATGTTTACCTCCGCCACTGATGATGGCCCGAGGCGTACCAAACCGGCTAAAAATATTAGCTTGAATGAATTTAACCACGACTGCGTGATCATTGGTTTTGGTAGCAACGGCCTCTATCCATTTAGATACGTAGTCCACCGCTACAAGTATGTACTCATGACCAGTAGAGGGTGGAAATGGTCCCATGAAGTCAATGCCCCACACATCAAATATTTCAACGATAAGAATAGGGTTAAGAGGCATCATGTCCTTCCGAGACATCGCGCCAAGGCGCTGACATCGCTCACAAGAGCGGTAGAATGAATATGCATCCCGATGAAGTGTCGGCCAGAAAAATCAGCATTAGAGAATTTTTGCTGCGGTTTTCTTAGCACTAAAGTGTCCCCCACAAGCGAGTGTATGACAAAACTTGAGAATGCTTTGGAATTCACTGTTGGGTACACACCTTCGAATTATTTGATCGGGGCAATATTTGAACAATTGAGGATCGTCCCAATAATATGATCGTGATTGGGAGAAAAAATGATCCTTCTCTTGCTTGGTCCAAGAAGATGGTATTTTACCGATTGCCAAGTAATTAACCACATCCGCATACCAAGGGATACTGTCTTGAGATATGACAAAGAGTTGTTCATCCGGGAAGGATTCACAAACTGGAATGGAATTATGGAGGGATTCAATAAGAATTCTAGACAGGTGGTCAGCCACCACATTTTCGGTTCCCTTTTTGTCTCTAATCTCAAAATTGAACTCTTGCAATAAGAGTATCCATCGGATCAACCTAGGCTTGGTGTCCTTTTTGGCTAAAAGATGCCGGAGGGCAGCATGGTCCGAATAGACAATGACCTTTGAACCTAATAAATAAGCTCAAAATTTGTCTAATGCAAATACTACCGCAAGCAATTCCTTTTCCGTTGTGGTATAATTGATTTGAGCCTCGGAAAGGGTTTTACTTGCGTAGTAGATGACATGTGGCAGTTTGTCTACTTGTTGCCCTAAGACAGCACCCATGGCATAATCGGATGCATCACACATAATCTCAAATGGGAGAGCCCAATTTGGAGGGATTAGAATTGGAGCGGTTGTAAGCATGGTGCGGAGTTTTTCAAAAGCGTTAAGGCACGCTTCATCAAAGGTAAAACAAGACTTTTTTTCAAGAAGGCGACACAAAGGCCGAGAGATCTTGCTAAAGTCTTTGATGAAACGGTGATAAAAGCCCGCATGCCCAAGGAATGAACGAATCTCTCTCACCGTTGATGGTGGAGGAAGTTTGGAAATGAGTTCAACCTTGGCCTTATCAACCTCTATTCCTCTCTTAGACACAATGTGCCCTAGGACAATACCCTCTTGAACCATAAAATGGCTCTTTTCCCAACTAAGAATTAGGTTGGTCTCTTGACATCGTTTTAGAACACAAGCTAGATTTTGGAGGCATGATTCAAATGAAGGCCCAAAAACAGAAAAGTCATCCATGAACACTTCTAAGAATTTTTTCACCATGTCCGAGAAGATAGACATCATACACCGTTGAAAAGTCGCCGGTGCATTGCACAACCCAAAGGGCATGCGTCTATAAGCAAATGTGCCAAAGGGACATGCAAAGGTGGTTTTCTCTTGGTCCCTCGGGTCTATAGCAACCTGATTATAGCCGGAATATCCATCCAAAAAGCAATAAAAACTTTGCCCGGCTAATCTCTCCAATATTTGATCAATAAATGGGAGGGGGAAGTGATCTTTTCGAGTGGCTGAATTTAACTTCCGATAATCAATACACACTCTCCATCCTGTGGTGGTGCGTTGGGGAACTAATTCACCCTTATCATTAGGTTGCACCGTAATACCAGACTTCTTTGGAACCACTTGAGTGGGACTAACCCACTTGCTATCTGAGATGGGGTAAATGATTCCCGCATCTAGTAACTTCACCACCTCCTTCATTACAACGTCCTTCATGTTTGGATTTAATCGATGTTGTGCCTCCCTTGAGGTCTTTGCATCCTCTTCCAAGTGTATGCGGTGCATACAAATAGAAGGGTCTATTCCCTTAAGATCTGCCACACTCCATCCTATTGCCTCCTTGTGCTCTTTTAGCACCTTTATAAGTTCCATCTCTTGATCATTGGTAAAATTGGAAGCAATAATGACTGGAAGGGTCTCATTAGTGCCCAAGAAAACATACTTGAGTGTAGCCGGTAGGGGCTTGAGCTCAAGTTGTGGTGGGGAAATTAAAGAAGGAGTTTGGGAAGCTTTGGACAAAGGGGGCAAGGGTTCTCTCGGAACTCTCCATTTAGGCAAATCCATGACAGTATTAACATCGAGCATGGAATTGACTTCACATATGGATTGGTCAATGTCAAAATCATCATAGTTGAAGTGATTTAGGCATGCCTCTAAAGGGTCCTTGGAAAGAATAGAAGGAAGTGCTTCTTGAATAAGGTCTTCCACAACATCAACACAAAAGCACTCACTTTCATCGTCGGATGTGTGGTGGGAAGCATTGAAAATGTTCAAGCGGACTTTCATATTCCCAAAAGAGATGTCCATCACTCCGGTACGGCAATTAACGCAAGCGTTTGCCGTGGCCAAGAATGGACGACCTAGAATGATAGGAATATGACGATTCGGATTTTGGACCGGTTTCGTGTCAAGGACTATGAAGTCCACCAGAAAATAGAATTTGTCCACTTGAATGATGACATCCTCAATGATGCCACGTGGTTGCTTCACCGAGCGGTCGGCGAGTTGCAACACAACCGTGGTATGCTTGAGTTCCCCCAAACCTAGTTGTTGGTAAACTGAGAATGGAAGCAAATTGACACTAGCCCCTAGATCAAGGAGAGCCTTTTCAAAAGATTGATTTCCGATGGTGCACGAAATGGTCGGAGCACCCGGATCTTTGAATTTAGGAGGGGCTTGGTGTTGGAAAATGGAGCTTATGTGCTCAGTTAAGAGAACTTTCTTAGGAACATTATTCCTAGATTTTTGCTTTTGAGTGCACAAGTCGTTCAAGAATTTCGCATAGGAGGGAATTTGTCGAATAGCATCAAGGAGAGGGAGATTGATCTTTACTTGTTTGAAGATCTCTATCATGTCTTGGATTTTCTCTCCTTGCTTCCTGAAATGAGAAGGTTCCTTCAATCTTTAAGGAAAAGGAACCGGAGGTTCATAAGAGGTGTCAAGAATTGGAATCGATGATGACACAACTTCACTTGCCTTTCCTTTTGGATTTGAAGGGGTATTTTGCAAATTTGGATTTAACGGAAACAATTTTGGATTTAATTGGGATTCTTTTGGATTTTTAGGTTGCTCTTGGAATTCCTTTCTCTCTTCCTCCCCTACTTTGGAGTTAATGATTTTACCACTCCTCAAGGTTGTGATTGATTGAACTTGCTCCGGAGGAGCATTACAAGTTGAAGAGGATGGATCCTCAATCACATGAACACCTTTGGGATTCGCCACCGGTTGACTCGGCAACATACCTTCCTCCCTCCTATTTAAGGCATTGGCTAGTTGCCTGATTTGAGCTTCTAACCTAGCCATAGATTGAGCATTGGCTTCAAGCTTAGAGATTGATTGAGAGTGAGTTTGCAATAAGCGGGTATTGGCCTCAAGATTGCTTATCACTCTTTCTTCAAAGCTTTGGCTTCTCGGAGGAGGTGGTGGTTGTTGGTAATTAGATCTTTGATTGTAAGGTTGAGCATTTGGCCTATAATGAGGCTGTTGAGATTGGGAATTGAAAGAATTTTTCCCTTGGAAAGAGGGACTTGATTCTTGAGGTTTCCATGAAAAAGCCGGATGGTTCTTGTAACCAGGATTGTACGTGTTTGAATATGGATCATTCATTTGTTTAGAGTACAAGGCATTCACTTGCTCTTGAGCATAATCGGGAGATTGCCCGGCAATAGGACAATCTCGCACAAAATGCGAAGTGCTATAGCAAAACGAACACCCTTCCTGATTTTGGACAGATTGGTTTGGAGTAGGCAGCCCATTTTTCATGATTAAATCCATTTTTCAGGACAAGGCTTCTACTTGCATGGCTACCTCATCTACCTGTGAAATCTCATGCACTCCTCTACAAGGTTGGGTGGCCTTCCCTTTCCTAGTGGAGGAGCGTTGAGCTGAATTGTTACTTAGGGTCTGAAAGAGTTTCCATGCCTCATCGGGGCTTTTTAAAAGGTATCCACCCCCACACGCGGAGTCTATCATTTGTCTATGTTGCTCACTCACCCCATCATAAAAGCTTTGCACTAGCTGCCATTTTGGGACAGCATGATGCGGACAAGATTTTAAAAGATCTTTTAATCTCTCCCACGTCTCATGGAATTGTTCTTGGTCAATTTGGGTGAATCCGGTGATTGCTCGCCGAATATCACTTGTCTTACCCATTGGGAAGTATTTTTTTAAGAACTCTATTTGCATCTCCGCCCAAGAATGGATTGAGTTAGGTTCTAAGGAGTTGAACCAACTTCTAGCTTTATCTTTTAGGGAGAAGGGGAACATACGCAGCTTTAGGTCATCCTCCATAAAGTGTGGTACACGAATAGTGGAACACACGGAAAGGAAGTAATCTAAGTGCCGGTACGGATCCTCATTAGGAAGACTGTGGAAGCTATTAAGAAGATTGATGGTGGAGGACTTTATTTTGAATTGATTTGCCGCTACATCCGGAAATTGAATACATGAAGGTACTTCAAATGTAGTCGGAAGGTAAAAGTCCATAAGCAACTCTCCTTGAGGAGGTGGTGGTGGAGGTGGTTGTTCATGATTAAAAGGAGGTAGTCCGGGAGGTTGTCTCTCATTTGGATCCATGTTTTCAGTCCTAGGCAATATAGGGTCCCTAGAGGTTCCTCTACGTTGTCTAACTGTTCGTTCAAGTTCAATGTTGCACGGAAGCAAAGGAAGTGACAAGGACCGTCTACCTAGCATGCATTAACAATCGAACAACACCTTAATACACAAAGTAACAATAATCTATACAAAAAGAATGAATGAATTCAAACCACCAATTTTAGGCGTTATACTCACAAAGGGTTCCAAGTTTACTCCTTGTAGATGCCCGCTATGTGGTATACCTAAAATCAAGAAGTTTGAGAAATAAGAACAAGATATATACAAAAAGAATGAAAGAATTTCTAGCCTAAGAATTAAACCAGAATTAATCTTCCAATGGCGACAATTAAACCGTAGTCCCCGACAACGGCGCCAAAATTTTGATGTGGTCGGAACTAAATTATATTGTAAGCTTAATTTTTCCCTTTTTATCAAAATATAATTTAACCACTCGCAAGAGCACGAATCTTTGTAGATAAGGTTCTATATAGAGGGTATCGATCCCACGAGGACTAGTCGCAATTGTCTTAAAGGAAGATTAATTACACTTTAATTCTAAAAAACAGGTTTTTGAATTTGTGTTTATAAACTATTGCATGAATGAAATGACAAAAAAAATAAAGAGTTTAAAGTTGGGAGAGAGAACTAGGGTTGGTTTCCACCACTAGCCGTTCACATGTTCATAAGTGTAGCAAGCATGGGATTCATTAATTAAATGCCTAACAATGTCATTAGGCTTGTGACCTCAATGACATATCAAAAGATCAATGTGTGTGCTAACCTATCATAATCCATCTTCAACAAGCATAGCTCTTCAACCTAACTAACTACCTAATTACTCTACTCTCTAAGTGAACACTACATGCATCCAAACTACCTTGTCTTGGCATGGTCTATACAAACTAACATCACACATTCATTTAAACACCATTATCTGGCCATCATTTGCACTTCTTGTGGAATATGCAAATATTGTGCATTCAAGTGACAAAATCTATTCTAAGACAAGAATAAATTCCATATCAAATGAATATATATAAGAGATGTATTTGTGTACATAATCACTAGGCTAAATAATCAACATTTAATTACAAATCCCAAGAGCTACAAAGATGAAAAAGTTTACATGGTTAGGGGTTGAAACCAACACCCTAGTAGAAGAGTTAGTTGCTCATGGTTGCCTTGCACCCTTCCATTGATGAAGAAAGTGAAGCTTCTTGGTCTGGTTCAGCTTCTCCTCTTCCTCTCCCGAAGGTCTCTCTTGAAGTATATGATGTGTGTTGAGAGATGTATGAGATATGACCTCATTTTGTGCTTTATGGCCTCCTTTTCCAACCTTGGGGCCCACCATATATATATATATATCACTATATATATATATTGCATTAATAAGGCCCCCAAGAGTCTTGTTCAAGTCAGACAATCCCCCTAAGTCGTGCAAAAAGGGGGATTTTGTTGCAAGTGGGAGAACAGGTGAGCAAGTGGCCAAGTGGGTTCTGCAGAATCTCGATTGATCGAGATTGAATCTCGATTGATCGAGATTTCGATCAATCGAGATTTCGATTAATCGAGATCAACATCTCGATTGATCGAGATGCCTTTGGCTGCATTTTCTGATTTCTTCTCTTGAATGCAGAAAGCTTCAAACTTTGCTCCATTTGCTCCAATACCTACAAAACATCAAAAACATAAAAATACCGTAAACATATCTCGGTATACGCAAAAACGGAACTAACATATGCAATAAAGAGGGTTCAAATGCATAGAATTAAACACTTATCAAAAAGCATGTATACATATCATGTAGACATGTGGTGATTTAACGTGCATTTATGCATGACTCTTTGGATCTTGTTGAGTAGGTGATGTGGTATTTGATTTACATTGTTCATGTAAATGCTTCTGTTCGTATATGTTTCCTATACATAATGACGTTGGATGTGTATTACTTTTGAACATGCGTAGTAGATTTAAATGTTCATAAGTGTTAGAACTGCCATGTGCATTGTCGGTTCATGTATGCTAGGAGGGGCATGACTTTAAATATGGTGATATATTTAAGTGCATGTATATTTTTGAGAATATGTGAGGATCGACCTGCTGCTGCGATGATAGTATGGTTCTTCATACCTTGTTGGGCCTTTGAGCTCACCCCCTCCCAGGTTTTGCAGGTGTTGTTGATTACGGAGTTAGTTAGGGAACTCATAGTACTAGTTGCAGAGGTAGTAGTTAAATTCTTTAGAATTTAATGTATAACTAGGACATTGGATTGATGTTTCTCATTTGGATTAGATGTATGGAGCGATTGTGTTGAGTCAGTTCCTTCAGTTGTATTTTATTCATATGATGTATGTATTTAATATGAACATTCGAGGACTGAGACATGTATTTTTGATTATATTTTATGCATGTTGTAGAAATGCTGGGGGGACACGTGCCCAGAAGTGTCCATTTTTATTGTTAGATATAAATGCTGGGGGGACACGTGACCAAAAGTGTCCATAGGAATTGTAAAGCAGGTGTAACATGCCAGGAGCTGATTATTTAGAATGGGTCATGCCCGATTTTCGTGAAAATCATTTGCAAGGGCCATTGATGATCTAATGCCATTAAAAAGTGTGCATATAGAATGCTTCCGCAATAGAATAGATTATAATAAGATTAAGGTGTGGGAACTTGAGGTAAAATTATGGATTCACCCCCGTTTCCCTCGCTCCTAACTGGGTGTCAGAAACCGGGGCGTGACTACATGGTATCAGAGCTCTAGGTCAGAATACCTAGGGACGACGGGTGGTGGTCGGATCACGTTTGGGATTGTGAGGATTAGATCAAGTGTCTGATACCAACAACATGGTATCAGAGCACTAGGTTGGAATACCTAGGGGCGACGGGTAAGGGTTGAGAAATTGAGGAACTCTGGATTGCTGTTAAAGCATTAGGTTTGAAAACCTAGGGTATCAAAGTCATAGGTTCGAATACCTAAGGACAGAGGGTCAAATCACGTGTTGATTTGGAGATAGGCAATGGTTGATAGTTGTCTAGATGATAGGTTTGATTGCCTATGGATGGTAGTGGAATGACTTGCTCGGTTTGAGCAATCCAAATGAAAGATCAAGGAGTTGGGGTGTGAAACTGGTTTCGGTTGGTAAGACTCCCAGAGTTGGTTGAGTTTAGACCTTTGATTTGGTGATTAAGTCTCATTAGTGATCAATGAAGAGATACCGCAAGGAAGTTTGCGAGTGTTTAAGTCCTTAGAGATACTTAGGGACTTAGGAGATTGATGAGTGTTTTGCCGAGGTTGGCAATTGAGATTGAGATGGGATACAAGGAAGGCATATTGCTGGAGTTGGGCTAACTGGGAAAAATGGCCTGATCAAACATTTTTCTTGGATTAGCGTTTCTCTCACAATACGCTGGCTCTTGTGGATGTTGAGTTGTTTCGTCTGGATGACGACAGATAAAGAATTCCCAATAGTAGGAATATGTCACTGAAAGTGATTGGTACTGATAGTCAAGGTTGCTACTTGAGACTACAGATGTGGATAGATTGGTAGGTGTTTACCAATGAGCACAGAGGATGAGAGTAGGTTGGTTTGAACCGCTCTAGATTTTGTGTTTTAATATGTGTGTAGTAGGGGGACTGGGCCGTGTTTCACACTTGCTCAGGCAGAGGAAGTACTGGGATCGTGCATGGTCAGGGGTATTTTCCTAGTGTTGGCCCGAGGGCTAGGGTTTTGATTTGATGCATCATATTTCATATCATGCATGGTACGTGTTTATTTGATTAACATATTGTATGTTATATGCTATGTGCTATACGTGATTCATGTGACTGTGCATTTTTTTTTGTGTTACATTTGGCGTCACATGGCTAGTAGTGGCATGTAGTCACCTAGAAAATTCAGTCTTGAGAATTGGTAAACCTGGGTAGAGGTTTGAAACCGAGTGGACTACGATGTTGAAATAGACATGTAGTGATAGGCTTTGAGAGTATCAGTCTGGAATTGTGGAGAAAGGTATGGTTTACCTTGTAGTTTCCCAAACCAAGAGTTTGGTGATTCAAATTTGCGTTGTAATCATTGCACAACGATGAGGACTCGGAATTGACCTAATTCTTGGAGTCAGCGGACACATGATGACTTACTGCAATGGTAATATATGAAAGGATTTGTGGGGTCCTAGATGAAGCAGTCAGGATCTTGGGGTCTCAAGTGAGATGCTGGAAAGGAATGGATAAATACCCGAGCAATCGGAAACGTCCATTAGGATTAATGGACGAGTAAGTGAGATTCATTCGTCGAGGAATGAGATTGTGAAGTTAAGGGCATGTAAAACCCTAATCTTGGCACTAAATGCCAATGGGAAGTAGTCCACAAAAATGGACAGGACTAGATGAATTATTTTGACAGGTGTACTCCTTATGTGCCTTGACCTTGGTGGTGTACTGTGATATGCGCATGATTGATGCAGTTAGATCAAAGTGTGGGTGTGATGTTAAAAGAAGGATGGGTTGATAATGGATGAGGATCCTGACATATGGTATCTGAAGTGAGGATAATTTCTTACCGTGAAGGGGAGAGGTGGACGCAGTGGACGTGTAGACGCAGTGGGCTGCGGCCACTGTATGGTTGCTGTTTGGTTACTGTAGGTGACCTCAAACTTTCATTGGTAAGGGTTGTCTAAAGTGAAGTGCTAATATGAAAGGAATTCTCTCTAATTGTCAACTGATTCCTTGGTGTGAACGATGAAAATGGGAAATAGTTCTCTTGAGTAATGAGAGTGTGAAATCAGTGGGATGTGAGATCCTGGACTTGGCATTGGATTCCAGTGGGTTGTGGTCTATGAGACTGGGCAGAGTTATGTGGCTTGCTGCGGCAAGTACACTGCTTATGTGGTTTATATCGGTGAGTACACTGTCATGTGCGTTGCTGGTGAGTGCGCTTGTGATGTGCACTGGATTGATATGCTTTGTGTTGTGATGATGCCTAGGATATTAGACTGAGCCCAGGAATGGTATGCCAGAAATTAGAAGTCATGTTGGATATTAAAAGAATGACTTTGAGTATTGATGATCCCTATAATACCCTGCTCCAACACATGGTATGATATTGTCCGCTTTGGGCCATAGCCCGCACGGTTTTGCTATTGGGTTTACCCCAAAAGGCCTCATACCATTTGAAGAGAATATACTACATATAAGCACATCCCCTTTTCCACACCCAGGCGATGTCGGATTGAGCACCTTGTACCCTGTTAGTGTGGTAGCTCAGCCCAGTGTCTGTCTTCGCACCCGCCCACTCACACCCGTCCACGAGGGTTACTACCATCCACCCCCCCTACGAGGCCCGACGTCCTCGTCGGCACACTTCCGGTTGGGTTCAGGCTCTGATACCAACTGTAATACCCCGCTCCAACACATGGTATGATATTGTCCGCTTTAGGCCTGAGCTCGCACGGTTTTGCTCTTGGGTTTACCCAAAAGGCCTCATTCCATTTGAAGAGAACATACTACATATAAGCACATCCCCTTCTCCACACCCATGCGATGTGGGATTGAGCACCCTGTACCCTGTCAGTGTGGTAGCTCAGCCCAGTGTCTGTCTTTGCACCCGCCCACTCACACCCGTTCACAAGGGTTACTACAAAGACAGACACTGGGCTCAGCTACCACACTGACAGGGTACAGGGTGCTCAATCCCACATCGCCTGGGTGTGGAGAAGGGGATGTGCTTATATGTAGTATGTTCTCTTCAAATGGTATGAGGCCTTTTAGGTAAACCCAAGAGCAAAACCGTGCGGGCTCAGGCCCAAAGCGGACAATATCATACCATGTGTTGGAGCGGGGTGTTACAATCTCGGATTACAGGGAAGTATCACTGTGAGTGATTGGTATGATTAGTCAAAGGTGTTGCCTTAGACTAGAGGTAGAGATGGACTGAATAGGTCTTGAGGTAGAGACTGTGGATTCTAGGAAGCAAGTGCTTCGGTGAATGGCGAAAGTGAATCGTACCTAGACTTAGGAGTCACTCAGCTATGTCACGGAAGTGGTTATATTGCCTTACGGCAGTCAAGATGCACTGATTGTGCCAGACTTGAGTGTTATGAGTTAGGTGTTACAAGTGTAGCGCCTAGGGTATGTGGAAAGAGAAAGTGGCGCTTATTAACGAGAATAACATCATGTACGGATTAGTTTTGGAAAGACCATGACTACGCTAATTTTGAGGACGAAATTCCTTGAAGGAGGGGAGGTTGTAAGGACCAAAATTTTTTGACCGGTTCCGGGTGGATTTTGGACCGGATTAAATTTCTTTTTCTTTCGAATTAATTAAATTCTGAAAAGGGTATGGATATAATTTCATATAAGTGGAAAGTGTATGTATATGTATATATATATATATATCTATATATATATATATATGGTGCCTATATTTATATTTAATTATAAATATAGGGTGGGTTCACATGCAATTATGAAGAAATGTGGGTTAAGTATGTATATATATATAATATATGTTCATAAATAATGAGTGGACCTCATTTGGTAGAAGAAAAAAGGATAAGAAATGAGAGGAGGAGAAAGAATCAGCTGAAAGAAGAGAAAAAGAAGGAGAAAGAAAAGAAAAAAAAGAAAAGAAAAGAAAAGAGAAAGAAAAGAAAAGAAAAAGAAAAAGAAGGAAAAAGAGAGAGAGAAGGAGAAGTCGGGGAGAGAGAAAGAAGAACTGAGAAGAGAGATCGGGAGAGAGGAAAGAGAAGCTGCGACGGCGGCAGGTGGGTTCTCACGACGGGGCTTCAGTCGGCCGTCGACAGCGGTGGTGACGCGGGGTGAAGTTGCTCGGTGTCGCGTGGTGCTCAGACCGAAGGGGGTTGTTTGCAGCTGGGGTTTCTGGGTCCGTCGGTGAAGGACTCGGTTCACGGCGGCGGTGGTCGTATCGAGGGGGGTGTGCACGGCTTGATTGGGGCTGTGTTTGGTTCCATTTTTGGGGTTGTTCGTGTTGGTTTCGGTTGAGTACGGCCGTTGAGATGGCACTCCGACGATGGCAGAGGCTTCGGATGGGGCTGGGTTAGTCCAATTTTTGGGTTGAGCACAACTGGTTCGCTGGTTCGATGGGGGTTTTGGTGGTTGGTTCGATCTTGGGTCGATCTCGGTGGTGTTTGGCTGGGTTCACGGCTGGGTTTTCTTGGGCCGGCCGTGGGTGAGGGTGTTGATGCCGTGGTGGTGCCCGGTTTTCGACAGGTGGGTCAGTTTACAGAGGCTTCGGCTGATAGATCCATTACGGTGAGTTGGTTGGGTTTGGTTTCCAAATGGATTTTGTTTGGGTATGGTGAGTGGTGGCCTTTGTGGTTGTAGCTTGCGGGTTGTTGACAGTGGCTGGGATTTCTTGGCCGAGGGTTGTGGATCTCCGGTTTGGGTTGGCTTCGGATGGCCCGACGATGGTGCGCTCGACTTGGTTAGGGGCTGTTTTAGCTTGGATTTGCAAACCTTATGGTGGCTGATCATGGAGGTTGAATTTGGGTTCGGCTTTGGAGTCGACAATAGTGCCAAAGCTTAGGGCTTTGATTGGGTGGTTTGGTGGTTTCGAATGGTGCCGAAACTTGTGGGTTGTGCATTGATATATACATAGTAGTGGTGATACATATGTACATATATATAGATGATGAGTTGTGCATTGGGCTTAGGCCTTGAGTTTGTGTTGGATTTCCAATGGAACTGGAAGTGGGTTGAACTTGATTTATTGATTGGGTTTGGTATGGCTTGAGATTGAACTTGGACAGTGGGTGATTTGACAAAGGAAATGGATTGTGAGAAAATGGTGAGCTTGGACTGCCAACTTGGATTAAATTGGGTCAATTGAAAGTGGTTTATGAACTGGGCTCCTAACACTAATTAGGCCAAACATGGAAATCAAAAAGGGAGCGAAATGGCCCGATGGATTGTACGGGTGGGTTTTGACACAAGACTGGACCGGACCGGACATGAAAAAGGACTGCTTTGCAAGCGCGGACTTGGCGAAACGGTACCTAAGGCAAGTTGATTCTTGCCTCTATCTCTATGTATATTTGACTATGTTGATTAATTTTACATATGTGCTTAATTTAGTCATATATGGCGTTTGCATATATATATGTGCATATATATATATATATATATATATATATATATATATAAAGGTGTTTATATATATATACACGTGGGATGTGAGGATAAATACATGTGGGTATATATATATATGTGTGTGGGCTTGGAGAGTAAGAGCATTGTTAGATTCAAATGCTGATTTGCATTATTATATGCATATTTAGGGATTGAGCTATGTAAAGTATGCTAAATTATATATTTATATTTAGCTAGATGTTGCCTTGGATGCATATATGATTCTTATACATGAGTTGAATATATGTAAGTATATACGTGATTATATATGCGATGCAGTAGCAGAAATACATGCTAAATTGATTATGGCACAGAAGGACATCGGAAAAGCATGAAGTATGTGAAGTGTTATGTATGTTTTCACTACATATATGGGTGACATGATATATATACATTTATATTTGCGTGATTGCATATGGCTGTAAGAATGCATGTTGGTTGCTCGTAATAAATACATGATTGGAATGAAAGCATGATTATATTTATGCTAATATACGTATATATGTGATTATATGCAGGATGTGACATATATATATATATATGTTGTGTATGTGCAAATGTGACTATGAATGATTTCTATGAAAAGTGTGTTCATTGGTGAAAAACGTGAAAATGTGATGTTTATAGATTTATGCATGAAAGACATGACTCTCTTGAAAAATGCATAAGCATGATGGTTTCCATGATATGAGTGTGATGACACTGTGACAATCTTGAGGGGAAAAGAAAATGCATTGATTTGACAAAAATGCATTGTATGGTGTGGATAAGTGCATTGATGTGATTATGTGCACTATGTGAAAAACGAGGTTTTTGGGGCATGTGTGAGAATTAATAGGGTATTGAACTCTAGGGTGCAAGACCCAAAACTTGGCCAAGCGGGTGTCGCTTCCGTCGGGTTAGTAGCCCGAAAAGCGTGAGCAGAGTATGTGGTCCCAAAGCGACCCTTACTATGGTTTGTGACAAGCGAAGTCCTCAGTTGAATTGATTTCCAGAAATTTGTGGCATAAGTTATATATATGAAATGTGACTGTCAAGTTGATATATATATATGTATATATACATATATATCTATGTATATGCATTGAGGTGGAAAGCATCACGCATGATTTGAAAAACGTGATTGTTTAAGGGTAAAAAGCATGTATACATATCATGTAGACATGTGGCGATTTAACGTGCATTTATGCATGACTCTTTGGATCTTGTTGAGTTGGTGATGTGGTATTTGATTTACATTGTTCATGTAAATGCTTCTGTTCGTATATGTTTTCTATACATAATGACGTTGGATGTGTATTACTTTTGAACATGCGTAATAGATTTAAATGTTCATAAGTGTTATAACAGCCATGTGCATTGTCGGTTCATGTATGCTAGGAGGGGCATGACTTTAAATATGGTGATATATTTAAGTGCATGTATATTTTTGAGAATATGTGAGGATCGACCTGCTGCTGTGATGATAGTATGGTTCTTCATACCTTGTTGGGCCTTTGAGCTCACCCCCTCCCAGGTTTTGCAGGTGTTGTTGATTACGGAGTCAGTTAGGGAACTCATAGTACCGGTTGCAGAGGTAGTAGTTAAATTCTTTGGAATTTAATGTATAACTAGGACATTGGATTGATGTTTCTCATTTGGATTAGATGTATGGAGCGATTGTGTTGAGTCAGTTCCTTCAGTTGTATTTTATTCATGTGATGTATGTATTTAATACGAACATTCGAGGACTGAGACATGTATTTTTGATTATATTTTATGCATGTTGTGGAAATGCTGGGGGGACACGTTCCCAGAAGTATCCATTTTTATTGTTAGATATAAATGCTGGGGGGACACGTGCCTAGAAGTGTCCATAGGAATTGTAAAGCAGGTGTAACATGCCAGGAGCTGATTATTTAGAATGGGTCATGCTCGATTTTCATGAAAATCATTTTCAAGGGCCATTGATGATCTAATGCCATTGAAAGGTGTGCATATAGAATGCTTCCGCAATAGAATAGATTATAATAAGATTAAGGTGTGGGAACTTGAGGTGAAATTATGGATTCACCCCCATTTCCCTTGCTCCTAACCGGGTGTCAGAAACCGGGGCGTGACAAATTAGGTTTGGGGGAACTTAAGCTTACCACAATTGTGTTGCAACTTGCCGACCGCTCGGTGAAGCAACCATGTGGTATCATTGAGGATGTAATAATTCAAGTGGACAAATTTTACTTTTCGGTGGACTTCATAGTCCTTGACACGAAACCGGTTCAAAATCCAAATAGACATATTCCTATCATTCTAGGTCGTCCATTTTTGGCCACGGCAAACGCTTGCGTTAATTTCCGTACCGGAGTAATGGACATCTCTTTCGGGAATATAAAAGTCCGTTTGAACATCTTTAATGCTTCTCACCAAACATCCGACGACGAAAGTGAATGCTTTTGTGTTGATGTAGTGGAAGATCTCATTCAAGAAGCACTTCCTTCTATTCTTTCTAAGGATCCTCTAGAGGCATGCCTAAGTCATTTCAACTGTGATGATTTTGACATTGAGCAATCCATTTGTGAAGTTAACTCAATGCTCGATGTCACGACCATCATGGATTTGCCTAAATGGAGAGTTCCGAGAGAACCTTTGCCTCTTTTGTCCAATACTTCCCAAACTCCTTCTCTAATTTCCCCACCATAACTTGAGCTCAAGCCTCTACCGGCTACACTCAAGTATGTCTTCTTGGGCGCTAATGAGACCCTTCCAGTCATTATTGCTTCCAATCTCACCAATGATCAAGAGATGGAACTTCTAAAAGTGCTAAAAGAGCACAAGAAAGCAATAGGATGGAGTGTGGTAGATCTTAAGGGAATAGATCCTTCTATTTGTATGCACCGCATACACTTGTAAGAAGATGCAAAGACCTCAAGAGAGGTACAACGTCGATTAAATCCAAATATGAAAGACGTTGTAATGAAGGAGGTGGTGAAGTTACTAGATGCGGAAATCATTTACCCCATCTCAGATAGTAAGTGGGTTAGCCCCACTCAAGTGGTTCCTAAGAAGTCCAGTATTACTGTTCAACCAAATGATAAGGGTGAATTGGTTCCCCAACGCACCACCACGGGATGGAAAGTGTGCATAGATTATCGAAAATTAAATTCAGCCACTCGAAAAGATCATTTCCCTCTTCCATTTATTGATCAAATCTTAGAGAGACTACTGGTCAAAGTTTTTACTGTTTCTTAGATGGATATTCTGGCTATAATCAGGTTGCTATAGACCTGAGGGATCAAAAGAAAACCACCTTTACATGTCCTTACGGCACATTTGCTTATAGACGCATGCCCTTTAGGTTGTGCAATGTACCGGTGACTTTTCAACGGTGTATGATGTCTATCTTTTCGGATATGGTGAAAAATTTCTTGGAAGTGTTCATGGATGATTTTTTCGTATTTGGACCTTCATTTGAATCATGTCTCCAAAATCTATTCCGTGTTCTCACACGATGCCAAGAAACCAATCTAATCTTCAGTTGGGAAAAGAGCCATTTTATGGTTCAAGAGGGCATTGTCCTAGGGCACATTGTGTCTAAGAGAGGAATTGAGGTGGACAAAGCCAAGGTGGAACTTATTTCCAAACTTCCTCCAGCATCAACGGTGAGAGAGATTCGTTCATTCCTTGGGCATGCGGACTTTTATCGCCGTTTCATCAAAGACTTTAGCAAGATCTCTCAGCCTTTGTGTCGCCTTCTTGAAAAAGAGTCTTGTTTTACCTTTGATGAAGCATGCCTTAACGCTTTTGAAAAACTCCGCACCATGCTTACAACCGCTCCAATTCTCATCCCTCCAAATTGGGCTCTCCCATTTGAGATCATGTGTGATGCATCCGATTATGCCATGCGTGCGGTCTTAGGGCAATGAGAAGATAAATTGCCACATGTCATCTACTATGCAAGTAAAACCATTTTCGAGGCTCAAATCAATTATACCACAATGGAAAAGGAGTTGCTTGAGGTAGTATTTGCCTTGGACAAATTTCGAGCTTATTTATTAGGTTCCAAGGTCATTGTCTATTCGGACCATGCTGCCCTCCGGCATCTTTTGGCCAAAAAGGACACCAAGCCTAGATTGATCCGGTGGATACTCTTGTTGCAAGAGTTTAATTTTGAGATTAGAGACAAAAAGGGAACTGAAATGTGGTGGCCAACCACCTATCTAGAATTATTGTCGAATCCCTCCATGACTCCATTCCAGTTTGTGAATCCTTCTCGGATGAACAACTCTTTGTAATCTCTCAAGAGAGTATCCCTTGGTATGCGAACATTGTCAACTACTTGGCAACCGACAAAATACCATCTTCTTGGACCAAGCAAGAAAAGGATCATTTTTTCTCCCAATCACGATCATATTATTGGGACGATCCTTAATTATTCAAATATTGCCCCGATCAAATAATCTGAAAGTGTGTACCCAACAATGAATTCCAAAGCATTCTCAAATTCTGTTATACACTTGCTTGTGGGGGACACTTTAGTGCTAAGAAAATCGCAGCCAAAATTCTTCAATGTGGGTTTTTCTAGCCAACACTTCATCGGGATGCATATTCATTCTGTCGCTCTTGTGAGCGAAGTCAGTGCTTTGGCGCAATGTCTCGGAAGGACATGATGCCTCTCAACCTTATTCTTATTGTTGAGATATTTGATGTGTGGGGCATTGATTTCATGGGACCTTTTCCACCATCTACTGGTCATGAGTACATACTTGTGGCGGTGGATGACATATCTAAATGGATAGAGGCCGTTGCTACCAAAACCAATGATCATGCAGTCGTGGTTAAGTTCATTCAAGCTAATATCTTTAGCCATTTTGGTACGCCTCGGGCCCTTATCAGTGACGGAGGTAAACATTTCTGTAATCGGTTCCTTCGAACCTTGCTTACCAAATACTCTGTCACACACAAAGTAGCCACCCCATACCATCCTCAAACTAGTGGCCAAGTGGAGGTATCCAATAGGGAGATTAAGAACATTCTTGAGAAAATAGTTTGGCCTAACCGGAAAGATTGGTCGTTGTGACTAAATGATGCATTATGGGCTTATCGAACTGCTTATAAGACTCCCATTAGAATGTCACCTTACCAGTTGGTTTATGGTAAAGCATGCCATCTTCCGGTTGAATTGGAGCACAAAGCTATGTGAGCCACCAAAACATTCAATTTTTACATGCAAATGGCCGGATCTAATCGAAAGCTTCAATTGAACGAATTGGAAGAATTGCAACATGACGCATATGAGAACGCTAAAATCTATAAGGCAAAGTCCAAAGCCTTTCATGATTGCAATATTCGAGTCAAAACATTTTCCCCGGGCCAAAAAGTATGGTTGTACAACTCACGCCTCCATTTGTTTCCTGAAAAACTTCGATCCCGTTGGGATGGTCCATTTTTGGTTAATTCTGTTGCTCCCCATGGAGCAGTGGAATTGAAGGACTTGAAAGACGGATCATTTTTCAAAGTGAACGGGCAGCGCTTAAAATTGTGCGTGGATGACCAAGTTACCACGGAGTACGTGGATGTCGTCACTTTGACGGATCCCGTGTATTAGGACTCGTGAGCCGATTCAGACATCACGCCATAGACATGTAAGGTCGCGCAGCCATGGTAGCTATCATGCTTCCATGATGTCCCTCTAATCCAAAGTAAATTGTGTATCTAAGTAATTTTGTATCTAAGTCCCATAAGTCCAAGTCCATGAAGTATAAATTAAGCTGACTATTTTTGAGCATTTCGATTGATCGAAGCAAAGGTCTCGATCAATCGAGATTTCGATTGATTAAGATCTTGGTCTCGATCGATCGAAATAATGCAGAGATGTTGGAGCCTTTTGCAAAGATCAAAGTCCCGAGAGGTGGTTTTCTTCGATGGCACTTCGATTGGTCCTTGATCAATCGAAATTTCGATTGATCGAAGCAAGGATTTCGATTGATCGAGACTTGATCTCGATTGATTGAAGTTAGGATTTCGATTGATCAAAATCTCGATTGATCGAGATGTGCATCTCGATCAATCGAGATTGACACGATGCCTGCATGTGAGTCGCTTATTTATTTGAACCGCTGGGCTCCCTCTCATTTCTACGATTCTTCCCAAGACCATCCGACTTCTTCCTCTTTGCTGAGAGATCCAAAGCTTCCCCGAGCGCCGTCCAACCCTTGTTCAATCATTCCTAACCATCCACCGTCGTTCGCCGTAGTTCGAGCTCTCCGCATCTACGCGCACGTTCGTCTCTTCGCGGCTGTGTGTGGGGACTTCATCTTCTTGCACCGATCATCATCTTCACCTTGTGGTAAGTGATGCATGGCTTTAATTTGTTTGCTTTGCCGACATTTTTGTTAATTTTTTGGCTTAATAAGCATAGATAGATGATGTTGGGTTGGAGTGGTTTACATTTGTTATGTTTATAATGGGATTTTGCGGGTTTCGGGAGTAGGAGTGCATGTATGGGTGAGATGTTACATTATTTTTGTTTCGAATGCTTAATGTACGATTTGCAACCGCGACCCCATCGTTTCGGTTGCATCCGCTTAAGCTGCTTCATTGAGAGCGAGATGAGAGACATATTCATATGGGTTGTTTATTCTTCCTAGTACACCTCATTGAGTCGATTCGAGCGTATCTTGGAAAGCATGTGTCAGCACCATGGACTAGAACCTTCTTTTTAATTTTTATTCTTAGTTTAGTATTCATTTTATTTTCTTTTTATTTATGTTATTTTTGGAATAAGTGCAGACTGTTCCGAGATTATAGCGAGGGTGAAGAATGCCCCTAGTGCTGTTTGAGATGTGCCCGGGCGAGCCTTCTAGACTCGGAAGTTCCACCCCAAGCAGTGATTTGAGCTGAGAGAGTACGAGATGCGTCCCGACTGCTCATGGGCTATTGCAGAGCTCCGGCGGCATCGCCTCGACCAATTATGCGTGCCACCCACTGATGTGGCGCACGAGCGCTTGGTGCAGGTCTTTTATGAGCGTATGACCTATTCCTGCACCGAGCCTGACATATTGGAGACGGTCGTAGGTAGCACGACGATCACTATCACACCGAGCCAGATCGCACAAATGCTCGGCATTCCTCACCAGCAGCCTCCAAATATGGTTGACCAGGATGGTCGACCACTTTACAGGCCTGAGTTCCCGGTGGACATGACCTTGTTCTCCATCGTGATGGACATGTGTGGCGGGGTGTTCACCACACCCAGTCACAACTGCACGTCCAAATTGATGTGCCCGAGTGTGTTATGGTTCCTGGACACCGTTCTCATCAAGAACGCGTGTCCTATGCAGCATGTGGCAGAGCGTCGGGGCGACCTTCTCCGTTGCCTTTACGCCTTCCACTCGGGTACTTGGTTTTCTGTCCCGTCGCTAATATGGGGGCAGATGTTCAAAATCTGGGACGGCCTTGTCAACAAGAGCATGAGGCGAGCAGCGAGTTGGCGGCTTCCCTTTCCTTTCCACGTCGCAGCTTTCCTAAGCCGTGCCAATATATCGGTCAGTGATACTGACATCCAGCTGGCACCGTCCACCCGCTTCACACCTACTCAGTGGGAGCGGGTGAGGCAACACTTGGAGCGACAGGACCACCAGGACGATCCACTAGAGGACGTAGACATGTATGCCCTAGTGGAGATGGATGAGGGTGCGCCTACAGAGGGTGAGGCATCTGATGAGGAGCTGGGGGATGATGATATGGATATCGCCACAGAGCGACATGAGATCCTGGTGACTGGCTACTCCTGTCTGGCAGCTGACGTTGAGCGGCTCCAACAGGGTTTTGAGGAGCACAACCAGGTGACGCAGGGTCAGCTGGCGGGCATTAGGTCGGACATTACATCTCTGGCACAGGGTCAGAGAGCAATTTTAGATGAGTTCCGGGCCTTCCGGCAGGACCTGCAGTTCCTGTTTGCAGGCCGAGCTTCCACCTCCACCTCTACTCCACCCACCGAGCCACCTTCACCACCACCCGCCCTAGACTAGATTTATCTATTCGGACTTTCTACTTTACTTTCGGTTATTTTTCTTTCTTTACTTTTTGATAGGCTATGTTGGCCATGTTAGTTTTTGTGTATTTCACATGCATGTACACTTTGTACTGAAACTCATTTTCATATATATGGAATACAGTTGTCTTTTCTTTTGTACCATGTGTTATGTTTCCTGTCTTTAATTTTACTTTCTGCCAATATCTCTGCTCTCTATCCTTTGACTATGTATGTAGTACCACTTGCCTAATTGTTATATGCGATTCAGTTAATGATTTCCGTTTATTACCGCCTGGTTTCAATTCCCAATACTGTTGAGGTTGCTTCAACGCAGTATGGCATTAATAAAGAAAGGCAGCCCCTTTGCATGCTATACGTTAGCGTGCCTGGATAGTCAATATCTTATCGCATAGACCTCTTTGTTAATTTGGAAACACCAGTTCAGAGCCTTGGATGTGCAGTGATCTCGGCATTGTCCGCTTGTACATAATTCTTTTATTATGTTCTTTTCATATACTTTTTATTCCATTTAATGCTTGTGGTATCCAGTTGGTGTTCCGTGTAGGTTTTTCTCATTTCCAGGATGACCTCCCGTATTGGAATGCCATTTTTGTCGCGTTCTGTAGTCCCGGTAAATTCTTTCCTTGTTCTTCTTGTCCAAGCATTGAGGACAATGTTGCGTTTAAGTTTGGGGGTGTGGTATGCTATACCACTTGCATATGCAGGCAATGTTCAATCTTTGTATGGATTGTCATTGTAGAGCAGTTTTTGATTTTTTTGCATGCTTGCTATGATGTCTTGCTTTTTAAAGGAAGACCATTCGAATAAATGTTCGAGGTAAATGCAGCAGGTAGTTAAGAACTTTAACATTGTAAATGCCCACACTTTTGCAAGCTATGTAATGGGGTAGAATGGTCTACATTTTTGTCCAAATATGAATATGGTTGTTCTTGCCCTAAATTTGTTCTTAACCACACAAATTCGCACACATGCATTTTAAATTGTGGGGTATAAGTCTGATGGAGAATTTTGTAAATTTCTGTTTTTATTTGAACAACTTAAAGAATTAGTTCTTCCGGTTGTTGTTAAAAAAAAAAAAAAAGAGAAAAATATGCAATAAGCCTTCTCACTCAATAAACCGGATCTCTATGCCTCATTAAGTATGGAGTATTCGCGTATAAGTGTGCAAGGTTGAGCAATAATAAGCGGGTGGCTTGCTTAAGCTTATCGCCTTGTAAGCTCGGTTATTAAGTCCGAGGGGTGTTTCTTCACCTAATGCCCTAAAACCAATTGGTTTGGGAATTATTGGCCCAATGCCGCTACATGGGCTTACAAGAAAGCAAAAAGAGCTAAGTATTGCACAGTCATCCGCACATGAGCATTCATGTATATTTTTGGTAATAAACAACAATGTCGAACCGTTTCAATGAGTTTTTTTTAAAAAAAACAGATTTGTTCTTATTTTTCTCCAAATATGACAAAGCCACGTGTTAGAATGCATGTTCACTTTCCAAAGAGGATTTTGGGGTTGGAATTGGTATGTCTGTTCGGACTGGCCATTATATGGGGACTGTCGTCTATTTGTAGTTTGTGAAAATCCATTTTTGCTAATGACCGTATAATTCTGTAATACTTGTTGCATTTGCCAAATGTGAAATGAACGGATGATCATCCTTTATCTAGTTGATGACTGAGCATGATTCAATTTTTGTATAAGCTAGTTAAATTCATTTTTGTTGCATTGCATTGCTAAGGGACTAGCAATGTGTAAGTTTGGGAGTGTGATAAGTGTTCAATACTATGTATTTGAACCCTCTTTATTGCATATGTTAGTCCCATTTTTACGTTTACCAAGATACGTTTACGGTGTTTTTGTATTTTTGATGTATTGCAGGTCTTGTAGTAAGAGGAGCAAAGTTTGAGGCCATTTGCAACTGAAGAGCAAAGTTCAAAATTAAAGCTAAGGCATCTCGATCAATTGAGATGTTGATCTCGATCAATCGAGATCTCGATTGATCAAGACTTGATTTCGATTGATCGAAATCTCGATCAATCGAGATTCTGCAGAGCCACTTGCCCACTTGCTCACCTGCTCTTCCCACATGCAACAAAATCCCCCTTTTTGCATGACTTAGAGGGATTGTCTGACTTGAACAAGACATTTGGAGACATTCTTGATATAGTTGGTATATATATTGATATATATATATATATTTATGGTGGGTCCCAAGGTTGAAAAAGAGGCCATAAAGCACAAAAATAAGCCATTCTCTCATATCTCTCAATACACATCAGACATACAGAGGGAGAGACATTCGGGAGAGGAGAAGAAGGAGCTGAACCAAACCTTGAATCTCCATTTTCTCCATCAATGGAAGAGTGCAAGGCTGCCATGAGCAACTAACTTCTCTACTAGGGTGTGGGTGAAGCCCCTAGCCATGTAAACTTGTTCATTTTTGTAGCATTTTGGGATTTGTATTTAAATGTTGATTATTTAGTCTAGTGACAATGTACACTTATACATTTCTTTTATATATTCATTTGATGTTGGTTTTATTCTTGTCTTAGAGTAGAATCTATCTTGTGAATGCACAACGTTTGTATATTCCACAAGAAATGCAAATGATGGCTAAGTAATGGTGTTTAAATGAATGTATTGTGATTGTTTGAATAAACCATGCCAAGATAAGATAGTTTGGATGCATGTAGGTTCATTTAGAGAGTAGGGTAATTAGTTAGGTTGAAGAAGTATGCTTGTTGAAGATGGATTATGATAGGTTTGCACACACATTAATCTTTTGATATGTCATTGAGGTCACAAGCCTAATGACATTGTTAGGCATTTAATTTATGAATCCCAAGCTTGCTACACTTATGAACATGTGAATGGCTAGTGGTGGAAACCACCCCTAGTTCTCTCTCCTAACTTTTAACTCTTTAAATTTATTGTTTTTACATTCATGCAATACTTTTATAAACAAAACCCAAAACCTTATTTTTACGATTAAAGTGGAATTAATATTTCTTTAAGACAATTAAGGACTAGTCCTCGTGGGATCGATAACCTCTATATAGAACCGTATCTACAAAGATTCGTACTCTTTTGAGTGGTTAAGTTATATTTTGAAAAAGGGCAAAAATAAGCTTACAATTATAATTCAAGTTTAGCCACATCATACTTGATAAGTGTTCACTTTTATGCATTTGAACCCTCTTTATTGCCTATGTTAGTTCCGTTTTTATGATTACCGAGATATGTTTACGGTATTTTTGTGTTTTTGTTATATTGCAGGTCTTGTAGTAAAAGGAGCAAAGTTTGAAGCTATTTGCAGCTGAAGAGAAAAGTCAGAAATGCAGCCAAAGGCATCTCGATCAATCGAGATGTTGAGCTCAATCAATCGAGATCTCGATTGATCGAGATCTCATTTCGATTGATCGAAATCTCGATCAATCGAGATCCAATCTCGATTGATCGAGATTCTGCAGAAGCCACTTGCCCACTTGCTCCCCTGCTCTCCCACTTGCAACAAAATCCCTCTTTTTGCACGACTTAGGGGGATTGTCTAACTTGAACAAGACCCTTGGGGACCTTCTTGATATAAAGGGTATATATATTGATATATATATATATATATATATGGTGGGCCCCAAGGTTGAAAAAGGAGCCTTAAAGCACAAAGAAGCCACATATCTCATATATCTCTCAACACATATCAGACATCCAGGGAGAGACATTCGGGAGAGGAGGAGGAAAAGCTGAACCAGACCAAGAAGCTTCATCTTCTTTATCAATGGAAGAGTGGAAGGCAACCATGAGCAACTAACTCTTCTACTAGGGTGTTGGTTTCAACCCCTAGCCATGTAAACTTGTTCATCTTTGTAGCACTTGGGATTTGTAATTAAATGTTGATTATTTAGCCTAGTGACCATGTACACTAATACATTTCTTCTTTATATTCATTTGATGTTGAGTTTATTCTTGTCTTAGAGTAGATTCTTTCATATGAATGCACAACATTTGCATATTCCACAAGAAGTGCAAATGATGGCTAGATAATGGTGTTTAAATGAATGTGTTGTGTTTGTTTGTATAAACCATGCCAAGATAAGGTAGTTCGGATGCATGTAGGTTCACTTAGAGAGTAGGGTAATTAGATAGTTAGTTAGGTTGAAGGGCTATGCTTGTTAAAGATGGATTATGATAGGTGGACAAACACATTGATCTTTTGATATGTCATTGAGGTCACAAGCCTAATGACATTGTTAGGCATTTAATTAATGAATCCCATGCTTGCTACACTTATGAACATGTGAATGGCTAGTGGTGGAAACCAACCCTAGTTCTCTCTCCCAACTTTACTCTTTAATTTTATTGTCATTACATTCATGCAATAGTTTATGAACAAAAATTCAAAAACCTATTTTTAGGATTAAAGTGGAATTAGTCTTCCTTTAAGACAATTGCGACTAGTCCTCGTGGGATCGATACCCTCTATATAGAACCGTATCTACAAAGATTCGTGCTCTTGCGAGTGGTTATATTATATTTTGATAAAAAGGGCAAAAATTAAGCTTACAATATAATTCGAGTTTAGCCACATCAAAATTTTGGCGCCGTTGCCGGGGACTACGGTGTAATTGTCACCATTGGAAGATTAAATCTGGTTTAATTCTTAGGTTAGAAATTCTTTCATTCTTTTTGTATATATCTTGTTCTTATTTCTCAAATTTTTTGATTTTAGGTATACCACATAGCGGGCATCTAAATTTTGTGAGTATAAAGTCTAAAATTAGTGGGTTTGAGTTCATTCAATTTTTTTATATATATTATCGTTTATTTTGTGTATTGAGGTGTTGTTCTACTATTAATGCATGCTAGGTAGATGGTCATTGTCACTTCCTTTGCTTCCTTGTAATATTGAACTTGAAAGAACACTTAGACAACGTAGAGGAACCTCTAGGGACCCTATATTGACTAGGAACTAAAACATGGACCCAAATGAGAGACAACCTCCCGGACTACCTCCTTTTAATCATGAACAACCACCTCCACCTCCACCTCCACCTCCTCAAGGAGAGTTGCTTATGGACTTTTACCTTCCAACTACATTTGAAGTACCTTCATGTATTCAATTTCCGGATGTAGCGGCAAATCAATTCGAAATAAAGTCCTCCACCATCAATCTTCTTAATAGCTTCCATGGTCTCCCTAATGAGGATCCATACCGGCACATAGATTACTTCCTTTCCGTGTGTTCCACTATCTGTGTACCACACTTTACGGAGGATGATCTAAAACTGCGTATGTTTCCAGTCTCCCTAAAAGATAAAGCTAGGAGTTGGTTCAATTCCTTAGAACCTAACTCAATCCATTCTTGGGCGGAGATGCAAATAGAGTTCTTAAAAAAATACTTCCCAATGGGAAAGACGAGTGATATTCGGAGAGCAATCACCGGATTCACCCAAATTGATCAAGAACAATTTCATGAGACGTGGGAGAGATTAAAAGACCTTCTTAAATCTTGTCCGCATCATGCTGTCCCAAAATGGCAGCTAGTGCAAAGTTTTTATGATGGGGTGAGTGAGCAACATAGACAAATGATAGACTCTGCGTGTGGAGGTGGATACCTTTTGAAAAGTCCCGATGAGGCATGGAAACTTTTTCAAACCCTAAGCAACAATTCAGCTCAACGCTCCTCCACTCGCAAAGGGAAGGCCACCCAACCTTGTAGAGGAGTGTATGAAATTTCATGGGTAGATGAGGTTGCCATGCAAGTAGAAGCCTTATCCCGAAAAATGGACCTAATCATGAAAAATGGGCTACCTACTCCAAGCCAACCTGTTCAAAATCAGGAAGGATGTTCGTTTTGCTATAGTACTTCACACTTCGTGCGAGATTGTCCTATTGCCGGGCAATCTCCCAATTATGCTCAAGAGCAAGCGAATGCCTTGTACTCTAAACAAATAAATGATCCATATTCAAATACGTACAATCCTGGTTGCAAGAATCATCCGGCTTTTTCAATGATACCTCAAGAATTAAGTCCCTCTTTTCAAGGACAGAATTCTTTTAATTCCCAATCTCAACAGCCTCAGTATAGGCCGAATCCTCAACCTTACCATCAAAGATCCAATTACCAACAACCACCACCTCTTCCAAGAAGCCAAGGCTTTGAAGAAAGAGTGATAAGCAATCTTGAGGCTAATACCCGTTTATTGCAAACTCACTCTCAATCAATCTCTAAGCTGGAAGCTAATGCTCAATCTATGGCTAGGTTAGAAGCTCAAATCGGGCAACTAGCCAATGCCTTAAATAGAAGGGAGGAAGGTAAGTTGCCGAGTCAACCGGTGGCGAATCCTAAGGGTGTTCATATGATTGAGGATCCATCATCTTCATCTTATAATGCTCCTCCGGAGCAAGTTCAATCAATCACTACCTTAAGGAGTGGTAAAGTCATCAATTCCAAAGTAGGGAAGGAAGAGAGAAAGGAATCCCAAGAGCAACCCAAAAATCTAAAGGAATCCCATTTAAATCCAAATGTTTTTCCTTCAAATCCAAATGTGCATAACATCCCATTAAATCCAAAAGGAAAGGCAAGTGAAGTTGTGTCCTCATCAATTCCAATTCTTGACACTTCTTTTGAACATCCGGTTCCTTTTTCATAAAGATTGAAGGAACCTTCTCATTTTGGGAAGCAAGGAGAGAAAATCCAAGACATGATGGAGATCTTCAAACAAGTAAAGATCAATCTCCCTCTCCTTGATGCTATCCGGCAAATTCCCTCCTATGCCAAATTCTTGAAGGACTTGTGCACTCAAAAGCGCAAATCTAGGAATAATTCTCCTAAGAAAGTCCTCTTAACTAAGCACATAAGCTCCATTTTCCAACACCAAGCCCCTCCTAAATTCAAAGATCCGGGTGCTCCGACCATTTCGTGCACCATCGGAAATCAATCTTTTGAAAAGGCACTTCTTGATTTAGGGGCTAGTGTCAATTTGCTTCCATTCTCAGTTTACCAACAACTAGGTTTGGGGGAACTTAAGCATACCAATGTTGTGTTGCAACTTGCCGACCGATCGGTGAAGCAACCACGTGGCATAATTGAGGATGTAATCATTCAAGTGGACAAATTCTACTTTCCGGTGGACTTCATAGTCCTTGACACAGAATCAGTCTAAACTCCAAATCGACATATTCCTATCATTCTAGGTCGTCCATTCTTGGCCACGGCAAACGCTTGCGTTAATTGCCGAACCGGAGTGATGGACATCTCTTTCAAAAATATGAAAGTCCGCTTGAACATCTTCAATGCTTCCCACCACACATCTGAAGATGAAAGTGAGTGCTTTTGTGTCGATGTAGTGGAAGACCTTGTTCAAGAAGCACTTCCTTCTATTCTTTCCAAGGATCCTCTAGAGGCATGCCTAAATCATTTCAACTGTGATGATTTTGACATTGAGCAATCCATAAGTGAAGTCAACTCCATGCTCGATGTCACTACTGTCATAGATGTGCCTAAATGGAGAGTTCCGAGAGAACCCTTTCCTTTATTTTTGGTTAATTCCGTCGCTCCCCACGGAGCGGTGGAATTGAAGGACTTGAAAGACGGCTCGTTGTTCAAAGTAAACGGGTAGCGCTTAAAAGTGTGCGTGGATGACCAAGTTACCACCGAATACGTGGATGTCGTCACTTTGACGGATCCCGTATATTTTGACTCGTGAGCCGATTCGGACGTCATGCCATAGACGTGTAAGGTGGCGAAGCCATGGTAGCTATCGTGCTTCCATGATGTCCTTTTAATCCAAATTAAATTTTGTATCTAAGCAATTTAGTATCTAAGTCCCAAAAGTCCAAGTCCATGAAGCAAAATTCAAGCTGACTGTTTTTGAGCATCTCGATCGATCGAAGCTAAGATCTTGATCAATCAAGATTTTGATTGACCGAGATATTGTAGAGAATGTGCCAAATCCAAAGTCCTGAGAGGTAGTATTCTTCGATAGCACTTCGATAGGTCATCGATCAATCGAAATTTTGATTGATCGAAGGGAAATTTCGATTGATCGAAGTAAAATTTCGATTGAGCGAAAGAGAGATCTCGATCGATCGAAGCAGATCTCGATTGATCGAAGTTGGATTTCGATTAATCAAAATCTCGATCAATCAAGATGCACATCTCGATCAATCGAGATGCACGTGATATCTGCACGTGAGCCGAGTTCTTATTTAAACCGTTGGGCTTCCCTCTCAATTCCACATTTCCTCCTCAAACCATCCGACTTCCTTCTCCTCTCCGAGTGATTTAGAGCTTCCTCAAGCACCATCCCACACGTGATCGACCATCCCCGACCATCCACCTCCGTTCGCAGTAGTCCGAGATGTCCGCGAGCACACCCGCGCTCATCTCTTCGCGGCTGCGAGTTGGGTCTTCATTTTTGTACCGATCATCATCTTCACCTTGAGGTAAGTGATGCATGGCTATATTTTGCTTCCTTTCTCGCTATTTTTGATAGTTTTACGGTGTAATAAACATAGACAGATGTTATTGGGTGGAATGGTGCACTTGCTATGTTCATAGTGAAATATTGCAGATTTTGGGTGGGGTAGGAATTCATGTAGGGATAAGATCTTGCATTCTCTCTGTTTGAAATGCTTTCTGTACGGTTTGCAACCGCGACCCTTCGTTTCGGTTGCATCCGCTCAAGCTGCCTCTTTGAGAATGAATTTTTTTGAATTCCTGCGTCCGCACCATGGACTAGGACCTCATTTTCATTTTTATTCTTTTATTTTTATTCTTAATTTAGCTTTCCTTTTATTTTCTTTTTATTTACGTAATTTTTGGAATAAAGTGCAGAATGTTCTGAGATCATGGCGAAGGTGAAGAATGCCCCCGATTATGTTCGAGACATGCCCGGGCGAGCCTTCCGTTCTCGGAAGTTTCACCCAGAGCAGATTTTTGACCTGGGCGAGTTCGAGAGGCGTCTCGACAGCGCATGGACTGTCACCGAGCTCAGGAGGTGTCGCCTCGACCGATTGTGTATGTCTCCCACTGATGTGGCACACGAGCGCTTAGTGCAGGTCTTCTACGAGCGCATGACCTACTCCTGCATAGCGCCGGACACATTGGAGACGGTCGTTGGCACCACGACGATCACCATTACGCCGAGCTGGATTGTGCAGATGCTCGGCATCCCTCACCAGCAGCCTCCCGATATGGTTGACCAGGACGGTCGACGGCTTTATAGGGCCGCACTTCCAGCAGACTCTACATTATTTTCCATCGTGATGGACATGTGTGGCGGGGCGTTCACCATGCCCAGTCATAACTGCACGTCCAAATTGATGTGTCCGAGTAGATTATGGTTCCTGGACACCGTTCTCATCAAGAACGCGTGTCCTCTGCAGCACGTGGCAGAGCGCAGGGGTGACCTCCTCCGTTGCCTTTATGCTTTCCACACCGGCACGTGGTTTTCTGTCCCGTCACTGGTATGGGGGTAGATGTTCAAGGTCTGGGACGGCCTCGTCAACAAGAGGATAAGGCGAGCAGCGAGCTGGCGGCTTCCCTTCCCTTTCCTGGTCGCAGCTTTTCTCAGTCGTGCCAGTATACCGGTCAGTGATACTGACGTTCAGTTGGCACCGCCCACCCGCTTCACATCTACGCAATGGGAGCGGGTGAGGCGACACTTAGAGCGACAGGACCATCAGGGCGATCCACCAGACGATATAGATATGGATGCCCCGGTGGAGATGGATGAGGGAGAGCCTGCCAAGGGTGAGTCCGATGATGAGGAGATGGAGGAGGAGGAGATGGATATTACTGTAGAGCGGCATGACATCCTAGCGACAGGCTATTCCTGCCTGGCAGCTGATGTTGAGCGGCTCTAGCAGGGTTCTGACGAGTACGTCCAGGTGACGCAGAGTCAGCTGGAGGGCATCAGATCGGACATTTCATCTCTGGCACAGGGTCAGAGGGCGATTATAGATGAGTTTCGAGCCTTCCGGCAAGACCTGCAGTTCCTGTTCGCCGGCCGAGCTTCCACCTCCACCTCTACTCCCACCGAGCCACCACCACCACCACCACCCGGCCTCGAGTAGCTCTATATAGTTGCACTTACTGTTTTACTTTCTGTATTTTCTTTTCTTTCCTTATGTTTAATAGGCCATGTTGGCCATGTTTTCTTTCTTTTTCTGAGTATTTCGCCTCCATGTACGCTTTGTACTAAACTCATGTTCATATATATGGAATATATTTATCTCTTCTTTTATATCATGTGTTATCTTTCCTGTCTTTATTCTTTGCTTTCTGTCAATATATCTGTTCTCTATACTTTGACTATGTATGTAGTACCACTTGTCTAATTATTATATGCGATTCAGTTGATGACTTTCGTTTATTACCGCCTGGTTTAAATTCCCAATACTGTTGAGATTACTTCAACGCAGTATGGCATTAATAAAGAAAGGCAGCCCCTTTGCATGCTATACGTTAGCGTGCCTGGATAGTCAATATCTTATCGCATAGACCCCTTAGACAATTGGGAAACACCAGTTCAGACCCTTAGATGTACAGTGATCTTGGCATTGTCCGTTTGTGCATAATTATTTTATTATGCTCTTTTCATCTACTTTTTGTTCCTTTTAATGCTCGTGGTATCCAGTTGGTGTTCTGTGCATGTTTTTCTTCTTTGCACGATGCCCGCTACTGTTGCAATACCATTTTTTTTGTCGCATTCTGCAGTCCCGGTACTTTCTTTCCTTATTCTTCTTGTTCAAACATTGAGGACAATGTTGCATATAAGTTTGGGGGTGCGGTATGCGATACCACTTGCATATGCATGCAATGCTCAGTCTTAGTATTGAGTGTCATTGTAGAGCAGTTTTTTGATATTTTTGCATGCTTGCTATGATGTCTTGCTTTTTAAAGGAAGTTCATTCGAATAAATGTCCGAGGTAAATGCAGCAGGTAGTTAAGAACTTTAACATTGTAAATACCCGCACTTTTGCAAGCTATATAGTAGGCTAGAACGGTCTACATTTTTGTCCAAATATGAGCACGTATAGTTCCTGCCCTAAATTTGTCCTTAACCGCACAAATTCGCACGCATGCATTTTAAATTGTGGGGTATAAGTCTGATGGAGAATTTTGTAAATTTCTGTTTTTATCTGAACAACTTAAAGAATAAGTTCTTCCGATTGTTGTAAAAAAAAATATATATATTATAAAATAAATGCAATAAGCCTTCTCACTCAATAAACCGGATTTCTAGGCCTCAAAGCATGGAGTGTTTGCGTATAAGTGTGCAAGGTTGAGCAATAATAAGCGGGTGGCTTACTTAAGTTTATCGCCTTGTAAGCTCGGTTATTATGTCCAAGGGGTGTTTCTTCACCTAATGCCCTAAAACCAATTGGTTTGGGAGTCATTGGCTCAATGCCGCTACATGGGCTTACCAGAAAGCAAAAAGAGCTAAGCATTGCACGGCCTTCCGCACATGAGCAATCATGAACGTTTTGTGATAATGAACAGCTGTGTCGAGCTTTTCAATGAGTTTTTCTCTTAAAAACAGATTTGTTCTTGTTCTTCTCTAAATATGACAAAAGCTACGCATTAGAACGCATGTTCACTTTTCAAAGAGGATTTTGGGGTCAGAATTGGTATGTTTGTTCGGACTGGCCATTATGTGAGGACCGTCATTTATTTGTAGCTTGTGAAAGTCCATTTTTGCTAATGACCACATAGTTCTGTAATACTTGTTGCATTTGCCAAATGTGAAATGAACGGATAATCGCCCTTCATCTAGCTGATGACTGAGCATGAGTAAATTTTTGTTTAAGATGGTTAATTTCATTTTTGTAATATTGCATTGCTAAGGGACTAGCAATATGTAAGTTTGGGGGTGTGATAAGTGTTCACTTCTATGCATTTGAACCCTCTTTATTGCATATGCTAGTTCCATTTTTATGATTACCAAGATATGTTTACGGTATTTTTGTTGTATTGCAGGTCTTGTAGTAAAAGGAGCAAAGTTTGAAGCTATTTGCAGCTGAAGAGAAAAGTCAAAAATGCAGCCAAAGGCATCTCGATCAATCGAGATGTTGATCTCGATCATTTGAGATCTCGATTAATAGAGATCTCATTTCGATTGATTGATATCTTGATCAATCGAGATCCAATCTCGATTGATCGAGATTCTGCAGAAGCCACTTGCCCACTTTCTCACCTGCTCTCCCACTTGCAACAAAATCCCTCTTTTTGCACGACTTAGGGGGATTGTCTAACTTGAACAAGACCCTTGGGGACCTTCTTGATATAAAGGGTATATATATTGATATATATATATATATATATATGGTGGGCCCCAAGGTTGAAAAAGGAGCCTTAAAGCACAAAGAAGCCACATATCTCATATATCTCTCAACACACATCAGACATCCAGGGAGAGACATTCGGGAGAGGAGGAGGAGAAGCTGAACCAGACCAAGAAGCTTCATCTTCTTCATCAATGGAAGAGTGCAAGGCAACCATGAGCAACTAACTCTTCTACTAGGGTGTTGGTTTCAACCCCTAGCCATGTAAACTTGTTCATCTTTGTAGCACTTGGGATTTGTAATTAAATGTTGATTATTTAGCCTAGTGACGATGTACACTAATACATTTCTTCTATATATTCATTTGATGTTGAGTTTATTCTTGTCTTAGAGTAGATTCTTTCATGTGAATGCACAACATTTGCATATTCCACAAGAAGTGCAAATGATGGCTAGATAATGGTGTTTAAATGAATGTGTTGTGTTTGTTTGTATAAACCATGCCAAGATAAGGTACTTTGGATGCATGTAGGTTCACTTAGAGAGTAGGGTAATTAGATAGTTAGTTAGGTTAAAGGGCTATGCTTGTTGAAGATGGATTATGATAGGTGGACAAACACATTGATCTTTTGATATGTCATTGAGGTCACAAGCCTAATGACATTGTTAGGCATTTAATTAATGAATCCCATGCTTGCTACACTTATGAACATGTGAATGGCTAGTGGTGGAAACCAACCCTAGTTCTCTCTACCAACTTTACTCTTTAATTTTATTGTCATTACATTCATGCAATAGTTTATGAACAAAAATTCAAAAACCTGTTTTTAGGATTAAAGTGGAATTAATCTTTCTTTAAGAGAATTGCGACTAGTCCTCGTGGGATCGATACCCTCTATATAGAACCGTATCTACAAAGATTCGTGCTCTTGCGAGTGGTTAAATTATATTTTGATAAAAAGGGCAAAAATTAAGCTTACAATATAATTCGAGTTTAGTCACATCAATACACATACAATATTAACTAAAAAGGCAAAAACATAGAAGTCGAGTGATAAAAGAAGTAAAGAACCATATATTTCAAAAGATTCTTCTCAACTAGGAGGAAGGGGTTCAAAAGATTTACGCGTTTTTATGACTCTTTACACAAACAAATACTATGGAGAGCAAAACTGACCTATCTAATAGTTTCTTAACTTGATTGTGTGATGCTCTAAAACAACAAATTAGACATTCTAAAGTAAAAATGTCACACACAATATATATATATATATATATATATATATATTACATTTGAGCTTTGAGTTTGAATTTTCCCCCAAAAAACTTTCATCATCTAACGGCCAGAAATGCTTAAAAAATCAATTTGACGGTTCAAAATATCTGTGCCTATCTACAGTCTAAAATTACTCTCCTACTCTTCAATCAATGGTCATGATTAATCCACCACAATACATTCTATATCACACTCTCTCACTCACTATTATTTTAATTTTTTTCTCTCACTTCTTTTATTTTTATTAGTCCGTCTCTATCTCTGTCACTCCTGATTTGGCATCAGTGCTCCACAACAGTCCAACAAAACTCTTCTCTTCTATTATCTTCACAGAATCAACATCAAGATTCAACCAAATCAGCCCAACTGAGGATTTTTTCTTCTCTTCTTTTATTTTTATTAATCCGTCTCTATCTCTATCTCTCTTGATTTGGCATCAGTGCTCAATGACAGTCCAGCAAAACTCTTCTCTTCTGTTCTCTTCATAGAATCAACATTAACATTCAACCAAATCAGCCCAACTGAGGAATTTTTCTTCTCTTCACAAAATCAACATTAACACTCAACCAAATCCGCCCAACTGAGGAATTTTGCTCCGATGGGTATGTACGGGAGAGATGAGATTCATGGAGTGGGCGTAGCAGACTCCACCATGGACGACGACTGGAGAGATTCGATGGGCGGCGCTGTCACAGCCGTTAGAGACCCAGTAGAGCTGGCTGTTGGGACCTGGTGAGCGGAAGAAGAAAATCTGGGTTGTTTGCTGTTGGATTATTAGCTATCCCTCGCCACCACTCTGGGCCATTGCTTGATCCGGAAGAAGAAGCCCCAACTTGCTCCACTCTGGGCCGTTGCTCGAACAGGAAGAAGAAGCCACGCGTGGCTCTTGACGCACTTCCAACTGTTGCTGGAATCGGTGCTGTTCTTGAAGCTCTTGACACACCAATTCTGTGACACCAAGCACCCTAGATCTCCTGTTGTAAAGGTGAGTCTCAATTGTTGTCATAACATCGTCAATCTATTTGATTTGTTGTTGAGCTTGAGACTTTGATGGAAGTATGGAATGCATGTGATTGCTTCTATCATTGCCAGTATTTCTGTTACACAGTGTTTACATTTTCTACTTTGATGAGTTTGTAGTTGATGTGATTTACAACTTTCCTGCAATCTCACACCCTATGCTTTCCAAGCCCCTCTCTCTCCATATGTGTGTGTGTTTTCCTGATGAGTGCTTCTAATTTGGCATAGTTCAATTAGAGTCTCCCACACTGTTTGACTGTAAGTTTTTGTGTTTGTGCCCCTGCATGAACATGTGCCAAAGTTTTTTATATACATTGTGGAGAGTACTTTTATGTTTCACATATCTAGTTGCTGATATTTCAATTGGGATTTCTTTGCAGATTCTTTCAACCACTTATAAATTTAAGTAATATACTTATAGTGATTGTGACTCCGAAGGGAATGGAATTGCCTTAATTTTAGAAGTTTTTGATTGCATGAATTTTAGAAATTTCGTTATTTCAAATTTTGGACATCAGGTACTTGAGGGTTATTGGTGTTAAAAAAAGGGTTAAAGGCAAGGAAAAGGTTTGTGTTGATTAGGCTTTAGTATGGTAGGATTTCGGAATGAAATTGGGCAGTTATGGGTCCTTGGAGGTAACCCCTTTACAGTAATTTGAGAGACAAAGAAAGAAGGAAAGAGATATAGGAATTTTGCTTCATCCTTTCAATTATCAAAAACTCACCTTTACACTTGCCACAAAAATAAAAAAAAACTCAAATTTACTAACTGGTGTAGGCTTGACAGAAAGAAACCACTTTTCTTCATTTTGAAAGATCATAGAATTTATTAATGCCCAACAAATTCTTCAATATTAGTATATTAAACAAACTGCTGAAAAATAGCCTCACAAAATTTTTTTGACTCCCTTTTAATTTTGATATAGTTATTTATGGAATCAAACATTTCCTGATTATAGATATCTTTGTAATGTGTACATTATAGTTATAAATAGCTTTAGTATAGTACATATCCGTTTTGGAGTCAAAACTTTGTGTAACAGAAAGCTAAAATGGTGCAACATATGATATGGATCAAAAGAAAAAAGTAACTCAGAATTCCTTCAAGTATGATTTTGTCTTGCCTTGGTACATCTTTAGAGACTGCTTCTCTTTAAGCTTCACTGTGAGGTAATATTTCACAAGACATAAACTATTGGTGGTGTCGAGGAAGATTACTGATCAAGTGGTGGAATTCTTCATTCTCTTTAATTTTAAGAGGGTCAATCACAAATATCACAACTTTTCCTTTAAAATTTCCTTCCTAAGTGTATTTATTCACACATCTGCCATCTTTATTCTGCTTGAGAAATCATTTTGTGTTCGATTGTGATTTGACTGGACACATGTAAAGCCTCTCTACTTAGGGACGGCAATTTGCCCCGCCCTGTCGGGTACCCGCCCCGCTCCGCCTCGTTTAAAATCCGTTTACGGAACCGTTTAAGGAAACGGGGTGGGGATGGGATTAGAGAAAATAACTCGCGTTTAAACGGGGCGGGAACGGGGGTAAGACCCTACCCCGACGGGTACCCGCCCCGTTTAAGTATATATATATTTGTACTTATATATATAATATATAGAAAAAATATTAATAATGTATAAAGAAAATATTAATATTATATATATCATTCAACTATACAAGTTTATTATATCAGTAATGGATGACTCAATATTATCCATTGTGTTGCAAGTACCTAAATGTGTGTTTTTGGTGTATATGTATCAAAATATCATATTTATTATTATTAAAAATTTTGCATTAAAAAAAAATGTATAAACGGGCCAGGGCGGGGAAAGTTAAACGGTTATGGGAATGGGGAAGTCAAAACCCGTCCCGCCTCACCCCGTTTATACACGGTTGCGGGGCGGGGAAAGTTAAACTGTTTCTGTTATGGGGAAGGCAAAACCCACCCCGCCCCGCCCCGCCCCGTTGCCATCACTCTATTGTTGGGTTTGTTAAAAAAATAGTAGGTTAAGAAACTAAGAGAGATTAATAATTTATTTATTCTCAACATTCTCTGTCTCTGTACATTAATAACTAGCATTTCATAATAATAATGAGATCTAGAAGAGGGTGGAATTCGAGGGAGTAAAATGGAGCTAGCATAGAGCATGAGCAAAACGTTGGCTAGACTTGCGTCTAGCCAACCAAACGTCACTGTAACAAATCAACCTATTGGCTAAAATCATGGGACCCACCAGCTGTTGGCTAAGTGCTGTAATTTTTCAAGTTAAAAAAGTATAAAAAAATTTAATATATATATGTATATACATAAAATTTTAGATTAATTTAATTGTGTAAGATTATTTAATTGTATGGGTAGTGAAAATTTGGATAACCTGTTTTGGAGTCAAAATTTAGAGATCCTAACATGATAATGTGACTAACTAAAATACTAAGGTGACTGACTAAAATTCAAATTTGAAAAACTATTTTTGGCCATCCCACTTTGGATGCCCTTATAACTTTGATTGAGGCTTATGCCTTCAGTATCTAAAATTTGTGGTGGTTTGGTACTTGGCCAATAATTCTTATTGGATTTTGATGTGACAGTGCCATATGAAGATTGAAGACATGACTTTTTTTTTTTTTTTTTTTTTTATAATTGAAGACATGACTTTTGACCAACTGAAATGATGAGCGATGTATAATGGTCTTTTCGAATGAAGCCCAATGGGTACTAATAACTGTTGAAGTATTTGTCGCCATGTTATTGCTTTCAAGATATCTATATACTTTTATGATATTTGTAATTGTATATCAATTCACCTTGGTTATGTAATTGGAAATGTAACGAGGTAATTCAATTTTGCGTTTACTCTAAATTATTATTATTTATATAATATTAATATAATATAATAAAATGTTATATATTTTGTAGATTGTTATACATAGTCATTTTCTGAAGGCGAAGTACATTCATATTGACACAAGGATATTCTTCTTCGGTAGTGAAAAAAAATTATGCTTCATCTTTGAAGAAGTAGAGAAGAAGGAGATGCGTGGTCATTGTATTTTTTGTAAACAGTAGCTAATGCAAATAGTGTTTTGTAAATATTTGTTTATTAACACGTTGATTATATAAAATCAGTTTCTATTTTAGTTTAATAATTTTTTATTTTATAGTGCCGTAGGCACGGGCAATCTGTATTATTCGATTTTTTTGTGCTGTTAGCAGACGAGGAACAATGTAATCAACCACCTGACAATGGTGATCAAGACTCAATACCGTTTGGGTACGTTTTGAGTCCGTAAGATGTATTGTACACTTACATAGAAGCGGTGTTTAAGTGTACATAAGTACTATCAAATGTAATAGGACATGTACAAACTTGAATATATGGTCCAATAATTTTTTGTTTTATAATACCGTAGGTATGGACAATACCCTAGTACATATATATAGTAGTTATACGGTTTGTGTTGAGACAATTTTTGCCCCTATCATAGAAGTATATATTTTGGAATAAATTAAATAATATCATATAAAAATATATTTATATATATAGGCATCCTACACTCATTTAATATAAAATATAGAGTGATTTCACGTACATAGTACTTCTAGGTACATAAATGATGCAAGTAGAGGAAAAAAAACTCACACTGAATACACTCAAGAATTGCACCAATTCTCTTTCTATTGCAAATGCTAGACTTCTTTGAGCACAAGAATACAAAGTAATTTCTCTATTTTACTCTCTCATTCTCTCTTCAAAGCAAAAGCAAAAAGTGAAAAAATTATAAAGGACTTTTTTCTCAGTAGATTTCTTGAACCTAAGTCGGCATGCAGAGTGTGTGTTAAGATACTTGGTTAGATGTATATTAATCATACAATTGATGAATTACTTGTTTAAATTGAATTATATTAGATTCATTGATTAAAGGAGGTTCCTGATAGTTCATGGTTATGAGTTTGATTGATTAAGTTGGACCATAAACATATTAGTTGAATGATGTGTAACATGCTTAAAAATAACTACTTATGAGTTGGATTACTCAAATTTTTAGTCCAAGGGTGATTCTTTTATTTTTTTATTATTATTATTTATATTTTATCCCCGCAAATAACACATGAACTTACTTGGCATTTTGCAAACTTGAACTTTTAATCTTTCATTTTCAAAACTGAGGAAGTACCGGTGGTTTGTCAAAGAAGGATTAACTAGGGACAGTAGATAAATGAATCAAATTATGTTAAATGGATTAATTAGGAGTTTAGTTATTATTGAGTGGTGAACTTCAAAGTATTTCCTTGAGGGTTTATGAACATGAGCTAAGAGTTATTAATTGTTTATACGAGACTTCTTTGAATTAAAAGTTTATTGAGTTTTAACGTGATTTGGAAAGTTTACTTCCTAGATTATAAGGAAACTAGGGTTTTATTAGGAATTTGACTTAGATGAAATTTGAATTTTGTTCTATCAAAAAAAATTGCTTGAACCGAACTTTATGAAAAATTGTTCAAGTTGTTGTTGTTCTTGTTTTTCGCTTTTTTGTTTTGTTTTAAGGCTTATAATTTATGAATTCAAATATTTATTACATTTAAGAAAATTAGCAAAAGGTTACTTTTCCACGATTCTTAAGAAGCCTAGACTTAAATTTACGATGATTCTTAAGAAGCTAGACTTAAAATTTTCAAATTTCAGGGTTTATTTCATTTAAACATAATTTTTGTGATTTTAAAAAATTTGATGTGATTCAAGGTTTGTTTCTCAAGAGAATTGGACCTAAAATTTTTTGAATTTTAGGATTTGTATATCTATAAAGTGAGTTTTATGACTTTTAACCATTATTTATTTGAAGCTCGAAGTTGACTCTATATCCATATGTAACTGTATACAAGGTTGTCATTATTAACCAAATGGCTAATGGCTAGCGGTATAGCTCTTCCTCCTCAAAGTGGGAGGTTGAGTGTTCAAGCTCTACTAGGATGCGTGTGTTTGCTTGTTAGCGGGTCCAAGAACATCTCCAACAACTAAATAGGTCTTACATGCCCCTCTAGTAGCTATGAACTTGTAGATTCTTGGAGGCGCCATTGGGCTGCCACTGTGGATGTGAATGGGCTCACAAGGAATGGATACATGGAAATTCATGTGATATGCTGTGTAACTGATGTGAGGCTCTGTTTGGTAACACTTTCGATTTAAGATTTCAGACTTAAGATTTTAGTTTTCTTTTTTATTTTTTTTTCAAAGTCACAGTAAAAATCGCATTTGGTAACGCAGTTTTCATTTTAAAAAAAATGAAAGTAATGTCAAAATTTTGACAATCCTTAGGCATAATTTGGAAGCTTCATAAAGAAGCTTTTAGTTTCAGTTTTTATTTTCAGTTCAAGTTTTAATTTCTGATTTTTTAATAAAATACAATAAATAAAAATAATATAATATAAATAAAATACAATAAATACAAAATTATAAGTCAATAAGAATAAAATTGTTTATAAAATACAATAAATAAATAAAAATATAAAAAAATAAATAAATATATAATATATATAAGAAGAAAATACAATAAAATAAGAGTTATATATAAATACAATTATATATAATATAAAAATATAAAAGGAAATAAAATGAGTATATATAATAATATATTACAATTACCAAAAACATGCAAATGCATAAAAATGAATTTTTAATTAAAATAAACTAAAATAAAGTCCTAACAAATATAATTTCAGAGGAAAGAATATACATAAAATATGTAATATCACATTTCTGTTGGTTAAAATAAGTTAGAACCATATTACTCAAACACAATTTTTAGTCAAAGATACTACTATTTTTTTTTTAAAGTTAATTTTGGGTTACCAAACAAATTTCAGATTTGTGCTTTCAAAATTTCAATATGACGTTACCAAACATATTCTGTTTTGCACAGAAATGACAGCACAACATGTTTTCCGATTTCATTTTTCAGAAATCACAAAATGGAATTCGACAACGTTACCAAACAACCCCTAAACTATCAACTATGTGAAGGCTTAAGGTATAGCAGACTATTACATGCATGATGGCTGTGTGGATAAGCCCAAGTGAGTTTTGGACTCTAAAAGGTTGGAATTAGGGAGCTACATTAGAGGGGCTTGAAGACACATTATGTGTATTGATATATTAATATTTTTTGTATATATATAGTTTTTATGTAATTACGTTATTCCATTTTTATTATGTAACTAGATTTTAGGAAGTTAGTTGTACTTGACTTCTATAAATAAACTCTGTATTAAGGGTTCCACAACCAAATCAAATATTGTAGCTACTACAACTTTTTTTTTTTACAATATTCCACGAATACTGTTCTATATCTTCTTAACTCTACTTTTTCCTCGTACTTTCTTACTCCCTACCTTTTTCATCAAGCAATCTTTCTACGTCTTCCTCCATTGCTATCTCTCTCCTTGCTATCTCCCTACTTTCTAAGACTTAGTTTCGCAATTCTTTTGCGCAAACCAAAATTCTCTTAATTGAGGCAAAAAAAACACTCTTTGGGATGTTTAGTATTCTCTCTTCTCATACAATTGCCTGATCCTACACAATACTCAAAAGAGATACCTTGTTCGACTAGCTAATACAACTCTTTGAGCCGATTGAACGACTCTAGCACACCCGCCAATACGCTGATTCTGATCAAATAGCCTAGCTGATTTAGTGTTGATCAGATACATTTCAATTCTTTATTTGATTGACATATTAACTTTAGATAGAAGAAACAAATGAATCATTTGAGGTATAGTGGATTCATTTTCCATGAGAAGTCCCTTGAAGCTTCCATGCACTACAAAAAAATAGGGTTTTAACGACAGACTTTTTACGATGGGCCTGCATGGCCCCTCGTGAAAAATAATTTTGTATGACTGACCTGCATAGCCCTTTCTAGAAAGTCACTTTTTATGATGAGCTCGCATGAGCTGTTGTAGAAATTAGCTTTTCAAGACGAGCCATGTAGGTCCATGGTAGAAAGTTGATTTCCATGACGGGCTAATGGCCCATCGTAGAAATCTTTATTTTTATTACGCGCTAATTTCCCGTAATTTAAAGTTTTTTTTAAAAATAATTTCATGCTATTATTTTGGTTTCGCGCGAGATACACTTTTCCACTCTCTCATGGGCACGTTCAATTTTTCTCTCACTTCACTTCAGACCTTCTCTCTCATTCCCTCAGCTCTACTCAAAATCTCAACCCATAATCTCTATTCCTCAACCAAATTTAAACTCAATCTCACCCGACTATTGAAGCCCTAACCCAATCTCAGTCATCGATCGAAAGCCTAACCCAATCCCACTCACCGATCGCAGCCCTAACCCAATCTCTTTCCATTCGTTGAAAGCCCTTACCTAATCTCACTCCTTGATTGAGTCAGCCCACAACTCCATGAGTTCATCATGTTCTCCAGCACCGACAAACTCCATGTGTGTGTGTGTATGTATATATATATATATGTATATATATATATAGAAATATATCGTTGTGTTATACTTATATATGTTGATTGATGTTTTGCAGGGAGTGCAAGAGAACTTGAAGAAACTCAAAGACATTAATAGGAAATTTCAGAGGGAAATTAGGTGATATTTAGGAGTAGTTGTTGCTTACTTAATTTGCTCTGTTACGTTGTTGAAATTTTCTGAAAATTTAAATTGTGTTTTGTGTGTGTTGCTATTTTTGATGAATTTGCTTAATTCGGTAGGCAAAGGACAGGTGAGAGTTTGAACAATCTGAGTTATGAGGATCTGCTTCGTCTTCATGAAGATGGCCTCTCTCGATGACTCTGCCTTAGTTGGGCTCCCCATGTCTGTCTTCAAGAAGCTATCGATAACTTCAGGATCACTGGTACGTTTTCTTTATTTCTTTTTATGATTGTTTAGAATTTTGCTATAATTAGTTACTTTATGACCTTGTTTGGTTACCAGAAAATATAAGAGAAGAAAAGAAAATAGAACTGGATGATATTTTATGTAATCTTGGTTTCCAAAATATGAAAGATTTGTTACTTTCCCTAACAAAAAAAAAAAATATTTGAAAGATTTGTTCACGACTCAATTGATCAAAGTAGTTGTATCAGGCTCCGATAACTGGAGAAATTTGTTTTCTTAAGTTCAAGATAATTAAAAGATTTAGATAAATTTTAAATTAAGATTCAATAACCGAACCTCTTTACTTTTTTACAGTTTATCTGAAAACCAAACAGAGGATATAAAATTTTTCTAAGAGAACTTTCTTTTAGTTCATGCCTTACAAGTGATGATTTATTGATGTATATCCAGAAAGCTTATATTGGTTGACAGATTGATATTTTGTGTCAGTTGATTCATGCACTAAAGAAAAAGGAAAAATCCATTACTTTTCATTTCATTGCAGAGAAATATAGAATGAGAAAAAAGAGCACTTTGAACTTGCAATAGTCTGGGGTTGAAGTTGCTATTGCATTGTTCATACTTTTCTTATCTTTTCAGTATGACTTCTTGATACATCACCAGAATAAAGTATGGAAATTCTAAAAATGTATCAGTGGTGGGGGTGGATAACGTAAGAGCCACATGTTTTCTTTTATTTTTTCTTTTCTGTGTCCTTTTTTATATATCAGCATTAGTGATGACTGGTGTTGTAACTCAACTGCTCTTTTCTTAATAGGTTTGATAAGAAATAGAATATATATCCGACAAGCATATATGCCCCATCAAAAGTGTGCACATTCTGCAACAAATATACATACATATGTATAAGCTGAAAAAGTGTGGATTTTTATGTACAGTAAGCTCATAGAACTGCAACAAAAGTAAATTGAATAGTGGCTTTAATATTCTTGTATGTCATTTATGCATGCAACAGCTTGGATGTAATTATGCATATTTGGCAAAATCCTTTCTTTGTAATTACTTAATTATTCAATTGTAACCTAATTCTTTATCTACATTATCATTTACACAAGTTTTTTTATTTGGTGTCCTAGATTGATGAAACAATTGATTTTTTCCTTTTTCTTCTTTTAAATATGTATTACATACTTGTCAAGAATGTTGAGACAAACATGTAGAGAATTCGCCAAGCTATTGTTCTTGATCCTCCCAAGATCCATGAACACTCATTGGATAGTAGATTACCCATTTCCCAGTCTTCTCGAGTAATGCTAGTTTTTTCTTCATATAGTCTCCCTCAAATTCACAGTGTGTTATTAGATCAAGAAGTTGCCTATCTATCTCCCCTCTTGGCATTTAACCTTAGTTTGCATGTATCATGCTTGAAATTGCTTGTTCTTCAAGGGAAACTGGCTTTGGTATCTTCATTTGAAGTTAACGTCGATGATGAAACAAATGCAAAAGGGGATGAGGCCTCTATCATCAGTGTAGGATTTGAACCTTAGGCTCCATTACCAAGATATGCCTCACACTTGAGGGTTTCTTTTGTGAAGATAGCAGAATGTGGTACCTTTGAATCTCTTAAACAAAGTTCGTCTATTGAAGCTGAAGATCGTTAAGAAATGATTGATCTGGCATTACATAATTACTTTGAAATAGATAGATATCTTGCCAGAGGTGATCTTTTCAGTATTTGTATCAAGTGGAATTGCAGTTCAGCTTTGTGCATTCCTTGCAGCCAAAAGATGCAAAATACCAAGGGCACCATCATCTACTTCAAGGTGAATTTTTCTATTCTTCATAGTAGCATGAGATGTTCGAGGAATGTCATAACACAAGACTCTTATTTGTAAGTAGTTTATTAGCCTCAAGTTGTGGCTATGGAACCCTCAGATGAACCAGTTCTCAGAGTCAATCGTACTCAAACTGCCCTCGTGCTTGGAGGGAATGTTCCTTCTACTATTCCTCCAAATGTGTTGATTGCTGGAACTAAAATTTTTGTGCCTGTACAAGGAGATAAAGTAAAGACTTTGGCCTTTATACTGACATCACCTCTGTGTCCATCAACTCTTTCGTCAAAATTCAGCGTTGCTGTTCTGTTATATGGTTTGCCTTGTGAGTTTTGTGGTTTACAATTTTTTTTTTTTGATTTAATGAGATTTTATTAAAATTGATGAAGCAGAAATTCACCCCGAGCTGGTCAAATGCCAACCTGTGAAAAAGACAAAAGAAGGGTAGTCGATAAGGCATCGGTGTGGTACCAGACAACTTCGCTTCGACGATCAAGTTAGAAATCAGAAGGGGCTTTTTAAGTTATGAAGGAAATCAGAGGGTATTAATTGCGTACCTTGGTATCTGGACCGTCTCTATATTTATAAAGATAAAATGAGGTTGTATTGTGGTTGGAGACTAGTTCTTTCAATTTTCCAGTCCTTCTTGGAGATAGAGACACCCCTGTCAAAGATAGACTTTTGTCCACGTCACTTTGTTTTTATCTTCCATGTCATTCGTTTTATAGTCAAAGTCAAATACTCTATCAGATGCCCCCTGTTTATGAAAGTTGCTCGCCAGACCTCAGGAACACTCCGATTGGCTCTTTGGATTGTCAAGATATGTCCTTTGATTTGTAATAACAAGGGAGAACTGTGTAGAGGATTCCATCGATCAAGGTATATCTCGATGCCCTGATCCTTATTTTGTGTGCCTCAGTCTTGTTAGATGGTAGCTCGCCATCCCTAATGTATCCCAATTGGGTTTGCCCACTCCATGCCATGGGTGACTTGGTTTACCTCATTCAGCACCCCTTCTGTTACACTCAAGCTGTCTTAACGTTCTATAAATACTCCCCCATTAGTAGCTTCTTGTGCCGTGGTGAGTCGAGCGAGAGCGTCTGCATTAGAATTTTCACTGTGGGGAACCCGTGTGATGGAAAACTTTCAGAAATGGGTGACTAGCTCCTGGACTTTTTGCAAGTAAGATTTCATCTTTGTTCCCTTTGCCTCATACTCTACGCGTACTTGACGGGCAACCAGCTCAGAGTCGGTATAAGCTTTCAGCTATTGTATCTTAAGAACATCAGCTATTTTCAACCCTACGATCAAGGCCTCATACTCAGCTTCATTGTTTATAGCTTTGAATCCGAACTGCAAGGCATACTTAAGTGTTTCCCCTTATGGGGATTTGATCAATATCCTTGCGCCACTAGCTTGTGCGTTTGACGATCCGTCGACAAATAATTCCCATGTACAACCCAGGTCGATTTGGTCTTCTTTGTTCTGTTAGACTGAGCTCTCCTCCTTTTCCTACGAAACTTCTTCTAGAGAATAGGTGAACTTAGCTATAAAGTCTGCCAGCACTTGACCTTTAATTGTCAACCTCGGTTTGTATCTAATGTCAAACTCCTCTAACTCCATGGACCATTTCACGAGCCGCCCAGAGGTTTTAGGCTTGAAGAGGACTTGCTGGAGCAGCTGATCAGTTAGTACTGTAATGGTATGTGCTTGGAAGTATGGCCTGAGTTTCTTGGCTGACATAACAAGAGCGAACGCCAGCTTTTCTATTGACGGATATCTCTCCTCTGCACCTCGAAGCACTCTGCTGGTGTAGTAAACTAGCTTTTGCACCCCTTCCTCTTCTCGTACTAATACCGAACTGACTGCTGCAGGGGAGACAACCAAATATAAATATAACTCATCCTTTGGTTGCGTGCAAGATAAAAGCGGAGGTGAACTGAGGTACTGCTTTATCTCACTCAAGGCCTGTTCGCATTCTGGCATCCACTCAAAGGCTCATTTGAGAACCTAAAAAATGGTAGACACTTGTCTGTGGCTCGGAAGATTAGTCGGCTCAATGCTACCACCTTTCCCATCAGTTTCTAGACTTCTTTGATCGTTCTGGGTGACTTTGTATCCAGAATAACCTGCACCTTCTATGGGTTGGCCTGTATCCCCCTCTTACTAACCAAGTAGCCCAAGAATTTTCTGGATGACACCCTAAAAGCGCACTTGCTGGGGTTAAGTTTCACTCTGTACTTTTGCAAAACATCAAAAGCTTCCTGTAAATCATCTAAGTGGCTTATAGCTTTTTGGATTTTAACAAGCATATCATCAACATATACCTCCATATTTCTGCCAGTTTGCTCCTTAAACATTCTGTTCACAAGCCTCTGGTAAGTCGCGCCGACATTCTTTAAACCAAACGATATCAATGTATAGCAATATAGGCCCCTTTCTTTTATGAAGGACATTTTCTCTTGGTCTGATGGTAACATTGGGATCTGATTGTATCCCGAATAGGCATCCATGAAACTAAGTCGCTCGCATCCAGCCGTGCCTTCTACCAGCATATCAATCTTGGAAGGGGGAAGCTGTCCTTTGGACATGCTTTATTTAAATTCGTAAAGTCAACAGAGAAATGTCATTTGCCATTGGATTTTTTAACAAGGACTACATTTGCTAGCCTATCCGGGTAATGGGTTTCCTGTACAAAGTTGGCCTTTAATAATTTATCCATCTCTTCAAAGATTGCTAAATTTCTTTCTGGGGCAAATGTTCTCCTTTTTTGCCTAACTGGCTTGGCATCTGGGTGGACATTTAACCGGTGTATAGCAATGGCTGGATCAATTTTGGGCATGTCTTCATGAGACTAGGCAAACACATCCCGGTTTATTTTGAGGAACTGCATAAGTTCACTTTGAGAGGTGGGTGAAAGCGACGACCCTACGTACACCTTTTTTCTTGCCTCATGTTCAAACAAGTTGACCTCAACTAATTCCTCCATAAGTTTTGCGTGGTGGGCTTTCTCACTTTCTTCCACTTCTACTCCTTCTATGCTTAAAGTTTCTGACACCCTTTTCTCTCTCAAGGACGAGGCATAACATTCTCGGGCAGTGGCTTGGTCACCTCTAAGCTCTCCAATCCCATTGTCAGTGGGGAACTAGACGAGGAGATGATAAATGGAGGTCACTACTCATATTGTATTCAACGTGGCCCTTCCCAAGATGACATTGTAAGTGGTCGGACAATCCACCATGAAGAAGGACACCATCTTAGTGACCTGTTTGGGGCTTGAGCCAACAGTGACTGGGAGGTTTACAGTACCTAACGGAAGAAGCTTCTCTCCAAAAAAACCAATAAGTGGAGACTTGGTAGGTTTGAGCTTCTCCCTTCCAATTCTCATCTGATCAAATGCGGTCATAAATAGGATATCAGCAGAACTACCATTGTCAATTAGCACTCGCCTGGTTGTAAAATTGGTGATAATCAACGTGACTACAAGGGCGTCGTCATGGGGTTGTTGAACCCCCCTTGCATCAGCCTCTATAAAAGTAATAATCTGATCATCCAGTCGAGGGTACTTGGCGGGTGTTTGGCTCACCTCACCTACCTCAAAATTTTTTTTGACTTTTCTTGCATGTGCTTTTCAAGCCGTATTAGATTCTCTGCCACCTCCAATTCCCCCAGAGATGACTCTGATATCCCCCAACAGAGGATTTCTACGAGTAGTATCTTCTGTTCTATCTTGTGGGGGGTTTTATGCTCTTCTTCCATCGCCATCCACAAATCTTTGTAGTTGGCCCTTCTGAATTAGACTCTCAATCTGTCTCTTCAAATCTAAGCATTCATTTGTATCGTGCCTGTGGTCACGATGAAACCTGTAATATTTGTCATGAGATCTTTTAGAGGGATCAGATTTTAATTTTGGAGTCCATGTCACCGTCGGATCATCTTGAATATGAAAGAGGATCTGGCTTATCAACGTATTCAAAGGGGTAAAATTGAATCCCCTGTCACGACGTGGCGCCCTGTCAGTCTGATCTTGTGATGATCGGCCATATTTAGGGTTTCGTTCATCCTTTCCTCCAAATTGTCCTCCCCTTTTCCTATCTGTCTTTTTGTCGTTATCTCCTTTTTCCCTTCGGGCCTCGAGGGCATTTTCAACGTTCATGAACTTCTGAGCCTTCATGAGTAATTCAGACATGCTCTCTGGAGGATGTTTGGAGATTGAGTAAAGGAATTTTGAGGGGAGTAGGCCTCCCATGAATGTAGTAACCGCCACCTTGTCTTCGAGGGCGTCCACTTGCAACATCTCCCTATTAAATTGGTTGACGTAGTCTCGCAATGTTTCCCCCTTGGTTTGTCTCACATTCAGGAGATAGGTAGCTAATTTCTTATGTCTCTGAGCGGCAATGAAGTTTCCCACAAATAACTGACTCAATTCTTTAAAAGTGTGTACAGATGTAGGTTTCAAGCTATTAAACCATGATCGGGCAGAGCCTTTTAATGTAGTGGAGAAGGCTCTGCACATAATCACATCTGGCACTACTTGGAGATGCATTAATGCTTTGTAAGTTTCCAAGTGATCCAACGGGTCCTTGGTCCAGTCAAAACTCTCCATAGGGGGCATTTTGAATTTGTTAGGCAAAGGACAATTCATTATGCCGGCAGAGAAAGGAAGGTTGGTTGCTGTACCAGATCCTTTATTGTAGCAAGTCCTATTTCTTTCATGGCCTAGGCCATACTTTCCACCTTCGCTCTGAGTTCCTGTACCTCCATATCATGATAAGTTATTTCTCCTGGATGCCTCGAATCTCCATGAGTTCTATTCTTATTTGGCAGGGCCAGATAACTGGGAATCGTCTCACCTCTAATTCAACTCTAGGTCGTATTGTCAGTTGGGACTTTGTTGTTTCATCCCACACTGTCACCCTCTGAATCAATAGGTCTAAGGTGACTCCGTGATGGTACTGGTGCTGCAAGAGGGAGGCGTTGCAGGATTGTCGCATTTTGCTAGAATATTTGAACCAAACTTTGATACAAGTTTTGCATCTGATATTCCAACGCTGTGACACGCTCTAGGTCATTTGGGACTTCAGGGTGTTCCCTAGGGAAATCTCTGTGACCAAGGGTCTGCACTACTCCTTCTGCTAATGGTACGTTGCCACCTGGAAGCCTAGGGGCGGCGGGTGGATCTTATCCTGTAGGACCTTTGGGGCTAGCAGGAATGTCCTGGCCGACCAGGGGGTCTTGTGGAAGATTTTGACCGGCAGGTGGGTCCTGCCCGACTGGGGGAATGTGATCAACAGGAGGGTCCTGCGCAAGCTGGCTGGCAGGAGGGTCTTGTGCGGTCGCAGTCTCTAATCCAGATCGTATGTGCATCATGCTTCATGAATAAATCATGTAGGACAATTAGGTTAATGAGGTCGTGGGTATGGGATTCCCACAGATGACGCAGCTGATGAAACAGAAATTCACCCCGAGCTGGTCAAATGCCAACCTATGAAAAAAGACTAACAAAGGGTAGTCGATAAGGCACCGGTGTGGTATCAGCCGACTACGTTTCGACGATCAAGTCAGAAATCAGAAGGGCTTTTTAAGTTATGAAGGAAATCAGAGGGTATTAATTGTGTACCTTGGTATCTGGACTGTCTCTGTATTTATAAAGATAAAATGAGGTTGTACTGTGGTTGGAGACTAGTTCTTTTAATTTCCCAGTCCTTCTTAGAGATAGAGACACTCCGGTCAAAGATAGACTTTTGTCCACGTCACTTTGTTTTTATCTTCCACGTCATTCGTTTTACAGTCAGAGTCAAATACTCTATCAAAAATAAATAAATTGAAGAGCTTCCTAATAATGTTGTTGATCAGGGAGTCAACGCTATAGCCGTAGGGACTCTTGTTAGTCATAATTTGCAACACAAAATTGAAGGATTTGATAAAAAATGAAGGGACTGTTACGTGCAGTGGCTTGATATCCTGAAAGCTGGATTCATAGACAAGGTTTTTGAATGATTATGGTGACTTGAATAACCTCTAAGTGAAATAGTCAAATGCCTTATTTTTCTATTCTGCTATTACACACATATTTATACATTCATGTGACTGTGTAATTGTTGCTATGTACTGATTCAGTACTTTTTGCAGGGTGTGGGAAGAAGACTGTGGTTAAATATGTTGCTCGCTATTTGGGCCTGCATGTAGTGGAATATAGTTGTCATAATCTGATGGCATCCTCTGAAAAAAATGTCTGTTATGCTATCTCAAGCTTTCAGTGCGGCTCACAGGTACTATGGCAGATTTTAGTTGCTCCTTAGTATGATCCACGCATGTTGTTGTTGCATAACCTAAGACTGTAGTGTTAAACAAAACCACAAAAAAAAAGGAATATTGAAGAAGAATATAGGATCTTTCTACCCTTCTTTTTCTTGTTTAATTGATTTTTTCTTCTAAACAACATAGGCAAAGTCGAGATTATTATTTCTTGAAAAAATTATTTTTAAAGAATTTTTTTTTCATTTCGCTTCTTTAATATTTTGAAATTATCCTGATATGTTGGCACTCGACAAGTAGTTAACCCATCTTGCATCTCATCCTCTCACTTCATCCATTTTTTAATTATAAATGATTCAACTTCATCTTGGTTCTATACTTCTATATTGGTGATCATTTGTCATTTTATATTCTCCTCTTATTCTGCTGTTCTTTAAGTTGAAATGCATGAGCATTGTTGATTATAAATGGTAGTCAATACTATGGAACATGAATAGAAGACATGTAATGGAGAAAATATTTGAGCCCATCCTCCTTTAGTTTCCCCAATAGGATATGTTCTAGAATGATCAACAGCAAGTAATTTGACATATCCAATCTTTCAATCTTTATACTCTCAAAAGTGAAACCAGGCAAAAATAAAAAATACATAATACTCTAGCATGGTTCTAATTCATCCATGATCAAGTTGAGGTGGTAGACAACCACCTAACAGGTAGAACTGTAGGAGACATCTAGTAGTAAATTTTGGTCATGCATATGTTTCGTGTTTCAATAATAATTCAGATTTTTTTGCGTTTGTAATGCTTATTGTAGGTTGTTCACACTTCTTATTCCTCATAAATCAACTTTGTAACAGATACTCGCCCACAATTCTTCTCTGCCATTTTGATGCTTTCTGGAATCTGGTCTCTCATGAGGGTTCATCACATGATTAAGCTGCTATTAGTTCTGAAATTGTAGTTTGAGCTTGGTGGGAAATGTATTGATTGTGTTAGGACTGAAACTTTTCTCTTGTATAGCTATGATAATAATAGTGATGGAACTTGCACTTTTGAACTCTTTAATGAATATAAAAATGGATTGGGATTTATTTTTTGTGATTGGTGAGCTTTAGATTCAAATTTACCATTTTCCATGCTTTTAACTTTTTTTTATTTACATCATGTTGTTTATACAAGGCTTGGTGAGGATATATATGGATTTGGATGGAGTTTTGGTTGTGTTTGGTTGTTGTACAGGTTTTGGGACAATAGAAAGTATTCAAATTTTTTTTTTTAAAACAAATTTACTTTTTATTAGGGACCTTGCCCATCACAGAAAATCCACTTTCCATGACGGGCCTTAACCGTCGTAGAAAGTGAACTTTCTACGATGGTCATGGCCCGTGGTGGAAAGTGGACTTTTTACGACGGGCGTAGCACATCATGAAAAGTTGTCGTTCTATGACTGGCATTAAGATCGTCGTAGAAAGTTAATTATCAATTACGACAGGCGATATTACGACGGACGAAGCCCGTCGTGGAAAGCATTTTTGCCCGTCGTTAAAAATGATTTTTCTTGTAGTGATGGCTGTAATTGAATGTCACCTTCAATGTTTTGATCTTACATTTGTACTTTCTCAATGTTTTCAAATTTCATTTTTTGAGTACTTTGATTCCAAATTTGGGAAACATATATCATGACCTTGATAAAATATTTTAGAAAAGATAGTTACCAAAAAAAGAAAGAAAAAAGATTAAGAAAAAGATGTACCATTTAACTAAACAAAAATTTTATAAGCTTTAAGAAAAACAATTTATCAAGAAGAAAATAGAGAAAGTTTTAGTAACTTATGCGAAGAGTAGATTTAGAATTTGCCATTTAACTAGTGACAACTGAAAATATTAGCATTTCCGATATCATTGTTGTTGGCATTCTTGTTTTCTTAGTTCTATAACATTTTAGTTTTCCTTCCTTTCCGGTCTCTCTTGAATTCATATAATGGATATTGCATGTGTGCATGCTAATGTGAATGAAATACTAATATATTGTAGCAAGGACTTGCTTTTTTTGTGTAAGAAGATCTAGACTTTGGAAAATAAGGCTAAAAAGGTTCAAGTTGAAATTTTCTATGACTTTTGAGGGGACATTAGTTTTGTTTATTTTTAAACTCATTATTTTTAAGGCTAATAAATAAGTGTTATGGAAAATTTTGGTGGGGCCAATTGAAATTTTCAATGAGTTTCAGGGACCACAATTTGGTTCTTTTACAAAATCACTATTTTTGAGGGGTCGTAAATAAGGTTTTTAATTTGTGTGTGTGTGTGTTTTTTTTTTTTTGGGGGGGGGGGGGGGGGGGGGGGGGGGGTTGGACATCATATTTTGGTGCCATAATGCAAGACATCCTCTTTGGCAAAAAGAGTGATATACAACCAAAGCAACTTCAGGAATGATGTTATTATTGCTAAACCTTATTGATTAACTATCCAAGGATTCTGTTCTTTTATTTGAATATCATCTAGGAACAACTCACTGTCATTACATGTCACTGCAGAGGTCAAACAATCAGGTACTTGTTTGTTAACCATATGATTGAAATGGTTGGAGGAAGATTTCAATTGAGAATGTAAAGCATGATGATGTAACCCCTCATCGAAGCACTCGCAGAATGATGTAACTTCTCATCGGCTATTAAAATCCAACCGCCGTCGTATTTGATCTTACATTTGGAGTAAGGACGTGCCATTTTCACTAGAACACCGGGTCATTCTTCCTCATTCACCCCATCCAGGATTTCTATATTCCAATCGGTGCTTTCTATACTTAAGAAGTACGTCTGAAGTGGATCTATATTCAAAAGGTTGGTCTGAAGTTACAAGAAAACACGTTGTTTCTGTGTTCTGATGGTTGCCCAAAACTAAAATAGAAAATTAATGGAAGTGCAACTCCATCGAATGAGAAAATTAATTTAGAATCTGAAATGTTTGCAAACTTTGAAATTACTTTCTACCAAGTGGAAATATAGTGATGAGATGAATCGTATTATGTTGGAGTGGGATTTGCCTACGACATGCTTAAAACTCAATGATCCTGCACAAACAGAGGAGATGAATGGTGCTCTGTTTTCTGTCCCAGAACAACAGTCACCTCTTTGAGATAGGTTCTGTTATCTTTGATATGGGTTACTGATTTGGGCTTGGTCCTCATGGTCCTTGATAGGTTAAATGCTTTCTTTTGGGCTTGTCAACTATGACTGCCAATTCTCTTGGGTTTATTTCTATTAAGCCCACTATAATGTATTTATGCTTCATCTATTATAAAATTTGCTTTGCCTTTCAAAAAAAAAAAAAAAAAATTATATCAAAACTTACATGTTAGACATGGTGCCTACACAATGTTTTGGTAATTGTCACAATGAACATTTCAACTCTATTCATGCCCAATGAATTGGAAGCACTGATACAATTCTCCATCATTATCTGTATATTTGACCTTATAAGTTCCAACATACTTGAGCCTCTTGGAGACTTCCTCTTCCAACTCCACCATTGTTGATGAACAAGGTAGTTGAAATTTTAACACATCATCTCCACATGTTGCCTTTATAGTTATTGTCCTTGCTTGTGGTGGTGTTAGTGGTGTTACAGGTGGAGTCTTCTGAGGAACAGTAGCCACGAATTTCTTAGCCACATGGAGGGTCTCGTCTAGAGGGAGAGTCGGTTGATCTTATTTCTCTTGCCCTGTGGCCAGCGAAAGATTCCATTCTCTCTGCATTTATCCTTAATCGTAGAACATATTCTTGTATAATATCAAAAAAGAGCTTAGTGTCTTGTTTGTACGTTCTCTCGTAAAAAAATAATGGAACATTTTCTGTTGACTAAAGGACAAAGATGATTTCTTAGGAGGAATGAATAATGTTATGGTATTAATATGGGTACTTTTAGTGGTAAATCATGAATTGTTTCTAACATGAGAATCACAGCCACCTATTTTTCTCGAATACAAAAAAAAAAAAAATGAATATTCTTGATACCTGTGGCAGAGCCACATATCCTAGTGAGGGTGTTCCCCCGCTAACCCTTTTTGTTATTCTAATTTCCTATTTGTGTTATTTATAATTGTGAAAATTTGTCCACCAAAATTATTTTATGTCTAGCCATGAGGGTTCCAGTAGATTTTTCGACCCTAAGTCAGTATGCCATGTGTGTGTTAAGATACTTGGTTAGAATGTGTGTTAATCATAGAATTTATGAATCAGTTGTTTAAATTGAATCACATTAGGTTCATAGATTAACGTAGGTTCTTGATAGTTCATGGACCTAAGGTTGCATACCTAATAACTTAAGTTTGATTGATTAAGTTGGATCATAAGCATATTAGTTGAATAATGTGTAACATACTTAAAAATTAATTACTTATGAGTTGGATTATACTAAGATTTTTAGCCCAAGAGGGATTTTCTTTTCTTTTTTTTGTGCAAATAGCACACGACCTTTGCGGACTTGAACTTTCAACATTTTGCTTTGGAAGGTGAGTAAATACCATTAGATTACAACATTGGTAGGGATAATTTAAGTAATAGATAAATGAATCAAATTATGTTAATTGTTAATATGAGACTTCTTTGACTTAGAAGTTTATTAAGTTTTAAATTATTATGATTTGGAAAGTTTACTTTGTAGATTGTAAGGAAACTAGGGTTTTATTACAAATAGACTTGGATAAAATTTGAATTTTGTTCTATCAAACAAAGTTGCTTGAACCTAACTTTATGAGAGAATGTTCAAGTTGTTGTTGTTTTTTTGTTTTTTGTTTTTGCTTTTAATCTAAGGCTTATAATTTATGAATTCAAATATTTATTGCATTTAAGAAAATTAGCAAAAGGTTACTTCTCCACTATTCTTAAGAAGCCTAGACCTAAAATTTACAATGATTCTTAAGAAGTTAGACTTAAAATTTCCGAATTCTAGGGTTTATTTCATTTAAACCTAATTTTTGTGATTTTTAAACAATTTTATGTGATCCGGGGTTTGTGAATTTTAACAATCTTCAAATATTATTTCTCAAGAGAATTGAATCTAAAATTTTGTGAATTTTAATAATCTTCAAATATTATTTCTCAAGAGAATTGAATCTAAAATTTTGTGAATTTTAGGGTCTGAGCATCTTTAAAGTGAATGGTATGACTTTTAACTAATTTTTATTTGAAGAACTTAAAATTCATTGATTTAAGAAAACTTGAGAAATTATTTTGTAGGCACTTCTGAGTAGCTTAGTCGTAAAATTTATGATGTTTTTTATAGTTCATTTTTTTAGGAAAGCCTTTTATGATTTTATGATATTAAAATTTAAGAATTCCAATGCTTTGTTAACTTCTATGAAAACTTGAGGAATTGCATTTTTATTAGCTTTAATAAACCTCTGACATTTTAAATAATTTTTAAGAAAACCTAGGCTGTGACTTAATTTTTGCAGAATAACAATTAAGAAGTTAAATGTTGTAAAAAATTTGAAGTGCATTTTTTTGTGTGTGTGTTTCGATCATAGTAGTGTTTAGAAAAATCATATTTTGGCCGTTTTGAAGCAACAGTAATCCAAACATTATCTTAACATAAGAACAGATGCATATGTGAAAGTAATAGTTTAATTGTGAAAAGATTATTTGAAACCTTAAAATTGGCCAACTTAATGTAAAGCATAAATTACCAAAGGGCTTGTAGCCCAATGGTATAATCTCTCCATCCTCGAAGAGGGAAGGGGTTTGAGCTCTGGTATGGGAAAAAAAAGTGTGAGTCTCCAACTAGAGAAAAAGAAAATGTAAAGCATAATTTTGGCATTAGCATGGTGTCATTAGCCGGACTAAAAGGTGATCCATTGCTAAGTGGCTCAACAAACATTTTTATTGTATTAATCTTTGACAATCTTGTACCACTTATACAATGATGCAAGTCTTCATCACGAGCTATTAAAATCCAATTGCCTTCATTGTTTACATATTTGATCTTATAAGTTCCAAACATCTAACTATGGGTGGCAATTTTTCCTGTTCCTACCTTAATGGGACGTGGATGGTATGTCCCACTTAGGGGTAGGGGTGGATATGGTATTAATTATAGTAACCCAAATTGGGTTCGGGGCCGGGGTGGATATGTAGTTAAACCCGCCTTGCCCCGCCCAGCCCCGATCATGCAATTTAATTACAGAAATAATTTAATCCCCTTGCCCTTCCCAAAAAATTGCAATAGATGCTCCATGTATATACTTAAATCTGTTTAGGGTTCCCTTCCTACCCCCACTGCATCTCCTCATATCCTCTCATCCTCACGATTCATCACTCCTCACCACAACCCTCACCATCACCGGTAGCCCTCAACCCCACTACGCTGCTATCAATGATGATCTAACTTCCAAGAGTCGACGACATCCGATGACTGGTGTTTTCTCACTTCGATAAACTCTCTCTCTCTCTATCTCCCTCAATTTATTTATTTCTTTCTCTGTTTTCATATATCCTAGGAAGCACGGACATGAACATGGTCATGGGACACGCGTACGACATGACATGACACGGGCACGGTGATATAAGAAATTCTAAGAAAATAGGACACAGACATGGCAAGGATATGACTATAAAATAATAATATAATATATTAATATATATTAATTATTCAACAGAAAAACACTACATTACAAAAATACTTTAATTTATCATCAAGCAATTAAGAACCAAACAACTTATAAACAAAAATAGACAAATGGATTAAAATAGATTAAAGAACCAGACTAATTTAGTCTTCTACGTATATTTAGCTTAGATTTTTAATCATAACTTAGTCGCATATAATTTTGTTTCAAAATACTTGAATATACAGAGGTGGCGGCATCTTATGTTCTCCATCCTGTAAGACTCCAGTCACAGATGAAGATATAGTATTTTGGCATTGAAAAGAAGCAGGCTCCTAAATCATTTGAGCCTCATTTGAACAAGAAACAGGAGTGTTATTTTGCTCTGCATTAACAACATTCCTTTCATTGTTGTCCTTTATTGATGAAGGTGGCTGCATCGTCTCTTCAGATATTGATGGAGATCTAGGACTGTGGCATGGAGAAGAAGTAAGTTATTGATTCATGGGAGCTTCAATAAATTCAATTGATAATTCCTTCCCGAGTTGTTGTCTAGAGGTTGGGAAATGTTATTTCATTGTTTCTAATAGTGAACACTAGAAGTTACTTGGGTTTTCCTCATATGTGTCTTTAGAACTCAGGAAATACTCTAGTACGAAATCATTTTTTAAAGAGTAAGTTCTTTGCAAGCGAATCGCGAAAGAACCGGTTAACCCAAAAAGGCATGCAACAGGCATTAAGGAGTATTGCGTGAAGTTGGATTGAGTTATATCTCTGCAAAAGCATGGTTTACATGGCAGACAAAGATAGAGAAATCGATTGCTTACTGAAAGGAGAGACAGTCGTCGGCTTACTCCAAAATACATTCAGCTCTGACACAGACGTCTGGTACCAGACAGACACTGCAGTCGGCATATCTTCCATGAAATTCTTCAGTATGTCTTTTTCGCCAACAAAAACAAGTTCCTCTTCAAAATAGTCAAGATTTAAGCGAGGGTCTAGCATCTCCAACTTGATGAGCTACATGGTTAAGAAAGGTGTAGGTGCTAAAAATTGCCCAATATAAAATCAAGCAATTAATAAGCAAATAACACTCAATAATTACAGAAATTAAAGTAGACAAATAGGATTTACATGGTTCGGCACAATTCAGCCTATGTCCATGGATGAAAGAAGACTTTATTTTTTATTTCATGAGACATTACAAGGATTGCACTCAAAATCTCTCTGGCCTCGCCATGGCCTCCTCTATTTTTACAGGATTTTTTTATACATATTTATACGAGGAGTAGGCCATTTTAGTGCTGATTTGGTGCCGATTATCTCGTGATTCTCCCTTGATTTGAGGCTGATTTGTATCAATTCCTTCTCTCAAGGAAATAATCTAATCTTTCCTAATTTGAACCTGATTTGATGATCCCTCTTTGACCTGTTGGCTGTAGCTGCTACATGTGATGTCTATGTTAGCACAATTACTGCCACATATCTTTCTCAGCACTTACCCAGATCATGCCATGTGGACTATGTTGACTTTTCTTATGCTCAGGTGTCTTTTTCCTATTGGTGGGAATTTTCTTCCCCCACACTCAGCCCCCAATTTCCTTTAGTTGGACGTATCAATCTCAACTGGAGGGAATTTATACAAATTCACACTTCTAATCATTATGGAGACATGAGCGCTTTCGGCTAACCATGTCTTAGCCCTTTTTTGTCGTTTGGTTCTTTAGACCACAGGTTTCGTTTGACACTTATAATGCCACTTGCCTCTTTTATTTTTTTTTCATTCAACTTTGTTGGCCCTTTGTCACTCAATCATTTTGTTGGTGATCAGCCCCCTGTGCTACTAGCTATCAGTTCCATTTGGTATGTTGTTACTTTTTTATACCTTTGCCATTTTATTCATATTTGGCGCTCGGCTGGTCATGCCTCTTTATTGGAGGTCAGCCCCCATTGTCATTTTATTGGAGATCAGCCCCTTTTGGCTTGTTACCACTTTCTATTGGGGTTTGGCTGGTCATGCTTTATCCAATTTATCATTTAACTATTGGAGTCGTTTGGTTCTTAAGGCCTTTGCTATTTTTTGGTGATCGGCATCTTGTTTATTCGTTTGGCTTTTAGGGCCGTTCAACTTTTAAGGCCTTATTTCTTTTTGGCGCTAGGATGGCATTGGCTAGTAATGCTTTAGTCAAAATTTCTTCACAAAATAGCATTTGGCTTGCCATGCCTTAACTATTTGTTCGTAATTCTCGGTGAATTATGCCGAGGCTTTCTTGTACATTTTTGGCATTCGGCTGGTCATGCCATAGCCATTTGTTTGTAGTGCTCGACTAGTCATGCCGAGACTTTTTTGTACATTTCTGACGTTCGGCTGGTCATGCCTTAGCCATTTGTTTAAAGTGCTCGGCTAGTCATGCCGAGGCTTTTTTGTACACTTTTGGCATTCGGCTGGTCATGCCTTAGCCATTTGTTTGAAGTGCTTGGCTAGTCATGCTGAGGCTTTTTTGTCCACTTCTAGAGTTCGGCTGGCCATGCCTTAGCCATTTGTTTGTAGTGCTTTTTTGTACACTTTTGGCGTTCGGCTGGTCATGCCTTAGCCATTTGTTTGTAGTGTTCGGCTAGTCATGCTGAGGCTTTTTTGTACACTTCTGGCATTCGGCTGGCCATGCCTTAGCCATTTGTTTGTAGTGTTCGGCTAGTCATGCTGAGGCTTTTTTGTACACTTCTGGCATTCGGCTGGCCATGCCTTAGACATTTGTTTGTAGTGCTCGGCTAGTCATGCCGAGGCTTTTTTGTACACTTCTGGCGTTCGGTTGGCCATGCCTTAGCCATTTGTTTGTAATGCTCGGCTAGTCATGCCGAGGCTTTTTTGTACACTTCTGACGTTCGGCTGGCGATGCCTGAGCCATTTGTTTGTAATGCTCGGCTAGTCATGCCGAGGCTTTTTTGTACACTTTTGGCGTTCGGCTGGCCATGCCTTAGCTATTTGTTTCTAGTGCTCGGATAGTCATGCTGAGGCTTTTTTGTACACTTCTGGCGTTCAGCTGGCCATGCCTTAGCCATTTGTTTGTAGTGTTCGGATAGACATGCCGAGGATTTTTTGTACACTTCTGGTGTTTGGTTGGCCATGCCTTAGCCATTTGTTTGTAGTGCTCGGCTAGTCATGCCGAGGCTTTTTTGTACACTTCTGGCGTTCGGTTAGTCATGCCTTAGCCATTTTTCTCATTTCCTTTGCTGACATTTTCGTCTATTTTCAAACAATCATTTGCAAATCCAATGGCATGGATTGACATGTCTTTTTTGCTAGTAATGGCATAGTTGTTATGCTTTTGGATTGTCTCTATTAGCAAACAAATTGGATTGCGAGTACAACTTTAATTGTTGTGTAGCTTCAAGGCTGATTGTCCCTTCCAAAAACCTGCACTAAAGATTGATGGTCTCTTCCACCATATTTAGCTATGACTATAAGCCATGCTAGTCAATAAAGTTATTAATCTCGAAAATGGTACCAGAAGCGACTAAATGAGCAAGTAATCTATTCAAGTTCATGTTTACTCTAGAAAAATTAAAATGGTCTGGTCTCTTACATTCACATAAATTTGCCAATTATTTAAGCTCAATCTCAACTCTTCTAATAAAGTTGGACAATATGTTTTTAACTAAAACCATAAGTTTTGAGAGGCCTAACAACTATATGTGTACTAATGTCAAACATATCCATATGTTTTGTTGAGTCCCTTTGAAAGGTTAGCACCACATAAAGTCTTAAAATTCAAACAACTTAGTATTGAGTTTGTGTGTTTTTGCGCAAACCAACTAGAAGTAGAAAATACGATTTGGTGTTAGATTTTTGTATAAATCTAAGTTCAGTCATCAAGACTGTATCTAGTCGGTTCATTTATTTATTTATTATTATTATTATTTTTTTAAAGCTTATTTGAAACTGAAATGGCTGGTTTATGGACAAACCACATGCAAAAGACTATAACAAATTGTGTGTCTGAACTACTCGAGATGGGTTTTGACCAATGAGGTTGAAAGTAAACATACATGACATATAATTGTATATGCTTGCATGTTTATGCATATTGCTAACGAAATAAATCATTGAACTGGTATATATATATATATATATATATATATATATATATATATAATTTCATATATAAGCGTACTAGATTTGAGAATTCTATATTTCTGCGCCTTTCCATAGCTTCCCTGCTAGTAAATCTCTTGCGACTACAATTCATAATTCCAAGGTCCGATGATCATTCAATGTTGCTGCTGAGGAACCTCGTTCGGCCTCAATAGTTATAGGGATTGTCATTGGTGATATCATGCTTCGATTGGCAATGATATTGTAGAGTTTCATCCTGTTTGGCGATTGATGTTGATGCAGATACCGATTGGCGTTAGTGGTTCAAGTTAGTTCGACATTGATGGGCCAGAATACGCATTTAGCAATTGATCAGAGATGGAGTGTCCGATCGGTGATGGTTTCGTTCGACTTAAATCAGTTCAGTAGCTTGGGAAGCCATGGCCTGTGATGATCGAATTTGTTGGTTGTATCGATGTATAAATTTTGCAGCAATGAGAGGGAAGCTGAAGGCCGCCGTACTGAAGGGTTATCGAGCAACAGATCAACGTTCTGATCTGTTCAATCCTGCCAAGTTATGATTGTCGATTTCTAGATTCATCATGCTCAATCGGTTGCAAATCGATCCAGGACATGAATCCTTGCTAGATAAAACGTATAGTTCAGCGGGATAAAAATGGCTTGGCAATTGCACATGGGTTTGCAGATTGGTAGTGATGTACATTCCAATTTGCGATATCATCGATGAGTCATAAAGTGCCAATTGAGTCTCAATCTGGAATAACCATTGTAGTAACCTTTGTGGACGGGTGTGAGTGGATGGGTGCTAAGACAGACACTGGGTTGCACTACCACACTGATAGGGTAAAGGGTGCTCAATCCCACATCGCCTGAGTGTGAAAAAGAGGATGTGCTTGTATGTAGTATGTTTTCTTCAAATGGTATGAGGCCTTTTAGGGTAAAATCCAAGAGCAAAACTGTGCGGGCTTAGGCCCAAAGCGGACAATATCATACCATGTGTTGGAGCGGGGTATTACAGTTGGTATCAGAGCCTAAATCCAGCCGGAAGTGTGCCGACGAGAACGTCGGGCCTCGTAGGGGGTGGATTGTAGTAACCCTTGTGGACGGGTGTGAGTGGACGGGTGTGAAGACAGACACTAGGCTGAGCTACCACACTGATAGGGTACAGGGTGCTCAATCCCACATCGCCTGGGTGTGGAAAACGGGATGTGCTTATATGTAGTATGTTCTCTTCAAATGGTATGAGGCCTTGTGGGGTAAAACCCAAGAGCAAAACTGTGCGGGCTTAGGCTCAAAGCGAACAATATCATACCATGTGTTGAAGTGGGGTATTACAACCATACCCCCATATCGGATGATGATGATATTCACTTGAAATTACAAAGATAATCCCATACACGAGTTCTGGTGGTTCCATTGTTGATGTTTGCGAAAATAGATCGGTTGTGATTAATATACCAATCGATGGTGAAAATAACTAATGGTTCAGCAATGGGATCATGCTAGATTGTTGATATGAGTCAGTACATGCTCAGGCTTGATCGGCATGGTTTGGTCCAGATTTGATGTTGAGTACGAACTTGGTTATTGATCGGTGATGAAGTTATAAGGGCTTGGCTATTCAATTATTGATGTTTAGCTGATCATTTGTAGATGAAGATTTTGATCAACAACATCCATGATCGTTGTTAATGGTTCAGGCTAGTTCGTCATTGATGGGCCAGAACACGGATCTTGATATTAATCACAGAGATAGTACCCAATTGGCGATGGTTCGACTCCACTTTGGATTACAAATTAGAGGGATTGATGGTGTTACCTAGATCAGTGTGAGTTTATCCGTAAGGATCAATTCTTTGGTGAGAGAAAAATTGAGGAGCCATACTCGGCAATGATTAAGATCCACGACGGTGAATTGATGGACACATTCGGTAATGAATCCATGTTTGGAGATGGGGACTCGTTTGGTGTTGAAGCCATGCTTGGTGGTGAAGATTCATTTAGCATTGAAGCCAGATTCGATGGTTGATATTACTCGATCAATGGTTTATTCCCGATCAGTTATGATGAGGATGCTGATTGGAGGCATCCATAATAGATGAAGGAGACCCATTTCGGCAGTGCATGAGCTGGCCACACATATATAAGAAAAGACGGTTCACCACAGCGGTGGAGACATGGGATTCCAGCCATAAAAGCTTTGACTTGTGGAAGCCATGGGCAGCGGCTTTGGCAAAATGTTCGGACATGGTTGGAGCTACACAGTGCTGCTAGACTTGGTGAGTTTGGAATGGTCATGACACTCCAGTGATGGTGATTGGCTTCAATGAAATTGGTGAAGTCACAGTTAGTAGTGATGATGCTTCAGCAGGTGAAGTGGGTCTTCAACTTAGACCCATCTTCATTGATTTTTTCCCTGCCACATACATGTACGCAAATGTTTTCCAGTAATCAAAACTAGAACAAAAGTGCATCAATAACTTGGTGGTGAACCATGAGATGACAGAAAAGCGTAGCTGTCCCAACTTTAATTTCTCTTCGACTTGCTCCTTTGTAGAACTTTGAATATAGAATCCCGTTTCTGACAATACATGAATTATTTTCTATTTGCAAAAGATTTAAGAAAAACATCGATAAACATAGGAAATTAATTTTATGATTTCTACAACAATATTATTCACTTGGTAATTTAAATATGACTTATATGTGTTGAGAATCTTGCATAGCTCGAGCTTAGATCCAATAAAGTTTTGATCTCTTGATACAATACTGTGTTTGGATCTCACGGTACAGTAGATGTATCATTGCAGTCCCTTCTCTTGCTTCACCTTTCGTCGTGACATATTTGATTCAATTGCGTCGGAACGAACTTTTCAGGAAATCAATCGATTTCCCACAGATGGTGCCAAAGTGTAGGTGCAAAAATCGCCCAATATAAAATCAAGCAATTAATAAGCAAATAACACTCAATAATTACAGAAATTAAAGTAGACAAATAGGATTTACATGATTCGACATAATTCAGCCTACGCCCATAGATCTCTCTGCCCTCGCCATGGCCTCCTTTCTTTTTACAGGATTTTTCTATACATATTTATACGAGGAGTCCTTCCACTCTAGTGCTGATTTGGTGTCGATTATCTTGTGATTCTCCCTTGATTTGAGTCTGATTTGTATCAATTCCTTCTCTCAAGGAAAGAATCTAATCTTTCCTAATTTGAACTTGATTTGATGATTCCTCTTTGACTTATTGACTGTAGCTGCCACATGTGATGTCTACGTTAAGACAATTACTGCCACATATCTTTCTCAGCACTGAGCCAGATCATGCCATATTTACTATGTTGACTTTTCTTATGCTCAGGTGTCTTTTTCCTATTGGTGGGAATTTCTTTCCCCACAAAAGGTAATGTCCTGTCCAACACATCAATATATATATATATATATATATATATATGAGTAATGTTATGGAATTAATGTGGATATTTTTAGTGGTAAATCATGAATTGTTTCTAACATGAGAATCACAGCCACCTTATAAATGTTTTGTTATTCTAATTTCCTGTGTGTATTATTTTATAATTATGAACTTTTTTCACCAAAATTATTTTATGTCTAGTCTTGAGGGTTCCTAACCCCTTTTTATGTCAAATTTTCTCTTTTCTTTTCCAAATTTTCTATGCTCCTCATTCTCATGACCCAATATCAAGTTCATCTTCTCTGTTTCTGTCACCAATTTATCTATTTTACTCTCATTCTCTCTTCAAAGCAAAAGCAAAAGTGAAATAATTATAAAGGTCTTTTTTTTTAGTAGATTTCTTGAACCTAAGTCGGTATGCAGAGTGTGTGTTAAGATACTTGGTTAGATGTATATTAATCATACAATTGATGAATTACTTGTTTAAATTGAATTATATTAGATTCATTGATTAAATGAGGTTCCTGATAGTTCATGGTTATGAGTTTGATTGATTAAGTTGGACCATAAACATCTTAGTTGAATGATGTGTAACATGCTTAAAAATAATTACTTATCAATTGGATAACTAAAATTTTTAGTCTAAGGGTGATTTTTTATTATTTATATTTTATCCTCGCAAATAACACATGAACTTACTTGGCATTTTGCAAACTTGAACTTTTACTCTTTTATTTTCAATACTGAGGAAGTACCACTAGGCTATATAGCCTTTGGTGGTTAGTCAAAGAAGGATTAACTAGGGACAGTAGATAAATGAATCAAATTATGTTAAATGGATTAATTAGGAGTTTAGTTATTATTGAGTGGTGAACATCAAAATATTTCCTTGAGGGTTTATAAACACGAGCTAAGAGTTATTAATTGTTTATACGAGACTTCTTTGAATTAAAAGTTTATTGAGTTTTAACGTTTTACTATGATTTGGAAAGTTTACTTCCTAGATTATAAGGAAACTAGGGTTTTATTACAAATTTGACTTAGATGAAATTTGAATTATATTCTATAAAAAAAAATTGCTTGGACTGAACTTTATGAAAGAATGTTCAAGTAGTTGTTGTTGTTGTTGTTTTTTTTTTTTTTATAATTTAAGGGTTATAATTTATGAATTCAAATATTTATTGCATTTAAGAAAATTAGCAAAAGCTTACTTCTCCACGATTCTTAAGAAGCCTAGACTTAAATTTACAATGATTCTTAAGAAGCTAGACTTAAAATTTTCAAATTCTAGGGTTTATTTCATTTAAACATAATTTTTGTGATTTTAAACAATTTGATGTGATTCAAGGTTTGTTTCTCAAGAGAATTGGACCTAAAATTTTGTGAATTTTAAGATTTGTGTATCTATAAAGTGAATTTTATGACTTTTAACCATTATTTATTTGAAGCTCGGAGTTGACTATATATCCATATGTAACGGCATATAAGGTTATCAGTTCCCGCGGTATAGCTCTTCCTCCTCAAAGTGGAAGGTGGAGTCTTCAAGCCCCACTAGGGCCAAAAAATCTTGGTGTGCGTCTATTTGCTTATTAGCGGGCTGAGAACATCTCCAACAACTAAATAGGTCTTACATGTTAGACACACACATCACACTTCAAAAGGGATATCTATATATATATATATGATTGGTCAATCATGACTTGGAACTTCAGAGACACAATTCCTCTCTTCTAAGTCAACAATACCCCTCTAGTCCCTCTATTAGCTATGAACTTGTAGATTCTTGGAGTTGTTCAATTGACTAATGGTTCTTGTAGTGTTGACAAGAGCATCTAGAACTACAAATGTAGTTGATATTTTATGCACTAAAATATGGCGCCACCGGGCTGCCACTGTGGATGTGAATGGGCTTACAAGGAATGAATATATGATAATTCATGTGATATGTTTTGTGCAAGAGTAAAGAGGTTGATGATAAGTGGATTTTGGAATTGGATAGGATAGGCATGTAAAGATAAGTTAACAAGGATTCTTATTACTAAATGTGTCACGGCCCAAATTTCAAAACCTGAAACTCTATTCCGGCACTTAAATTCGGTGCGCGACTTGAAAAATAATGTCCATCATACCATACATCAATCCAAAAACTTTACATATTACAATCAAAATGTGATCGTCTACATCATCTATTACAAAAACTTCATCTGGAGATCTCATCCCTCATCCTGAGAGTCAACTATGCACAACAAAAATAATTACATGTTAAAAAATTTACATGTAAATGGCCTCCATCGTCCTGTACCGCACTTCCATTCACTCGGTACCTGAAAATAAAATGGGGTGACCTCAATAAGCTCAACAAGAATTGTAAAACACTATCATTGCTCAACAAATTGACCTTGTCTTAAATTCTTACATATAAGGACACGTTCAACAATCTTTGTTGATTAGTTTTACAAATTTTCTTATGATAATTAAACTCTAGTTAATTATCATATCTGCAGTTTCTTTCACACAGGTTTTTCTTATGATAATTAAACTCTAGTTAATTATCATATCCACAATTTCTTTCACACACAGGAACTGTATTCTCAACAATTCCTTATTAAGCTAATCGTCTAGATTAACTTAGCATAACCTCACATGAGCCCCGGGCTCCCCTCCAATAGATGGCATGCTTAGCCAACAAGTGGTGCGCATCGCATAGTCCCGGACTAAGGAAGCTTGCACATGTGGCTGGATTTGTACGTCTACTCTCCAGATGGTCCCGGACCACGTTCACACCATAAGAGCACGCTTCGCCCAATGGCCATAACAAAAGGGCTGTACACACCCCAAAGGTAGGTCCCTGACCATACCTCACAAATTCTTTAAGAATTTGATCTCATTGTTCAAGATTTCAAGCTTTTAGGATTTATCAAATGCTTTTAACATTTGATAAATCAAAACACTCTTAAATGTGATCATTAATCACATTAATTCATCGTTTTAGGATTTCACCACACAAAATTTTCTAAACTTAATTATTTTAGCATAATTAAGTTTATTATGCCAAAATGTACGACTCTAGAGGTTTTCGTAATTTTTAAAGCTTCAAAGGATATTTTCTCCAATTTTATCTAAATTGAACCAAAGGAAACAAGCATTCTTTACCAACAAAAAATCTTTTATAATTTATTAAATACTTTTCACATTTAATAAATTAAATAAGCGAAATGTGTGTTCACAAAGCTTAAATCGTCACTAACCAAAACTTTAATCCTTAGGACCAACTATTCTAACTTAACAAAATATATTGCGTTAAAACAAAAGATTTCATAAATTTTTGTAAATTATGGAGCATTCGAGAATTTTTCCCTTGAACCAATTAATCTAGCATAATTAGTTCTATTATGCATAAACATAGAATTTTGGAAATTTTCGTAATTTATGGAGCGTCAAAAACATTTTTCCTCCAAGCTATAATTTCAGCCCACACGAAAATTCTTTACATGTCTTTTACATGACCTTGGGCCTATTCTTAATTATGGCCCAATCCAAAATCAAGCCATCATTTATCTCTTTTTAAATGATGCTGGGCCAATTCTTAATTTGGGCCCAATCTAGATCACCAACCACCATATTTCAGCCCACTGTGTAAGCCAATTTGCAAGACCAATTTAAAAGAAAAAGAAGCCTAGTTCCAACACCAAGCTAAATTTAAACCAATTAAAACTAGACCCAAACCAATTTCATAGCCTAATGCTATTATCCAGCCCAAACAAAAATTCTAAACTAGTTCAAACCTTTCATTTAGACAGTCCCAATCCTACTATTTTACACACAAAACTATTGTATGAATATCATGTATGAAGAAAAAGAATACAGAAAAAGCTTTTTGTCTAACCTTCAAATTGGTCTCAATCACAAAGACATTTCCAATGGTTTTAAAAGAGAGCAATAGACCACATAGAGATATAAGACCAAAGCTTTGATAAAAAAAAATGCTTTATCCTTAACCCTTACATGAACCAGCACTAAAAGCCGAAAATCCACCATTAAAATCAATCTCCAGCATACCTTAACACTCCATCAAACATGCAAAGCTCCACCAACTTTAGATGCACAAAAAAAAAAAAAAACAATAAAATGCTCTATGGATGTAGCTAGGCACACGTGGGTTACAAGTCTTACCAAAGAAATTGATCAAGTTAAAACAAAAGAAAAACAGTGGATTTGCATGTGAGTATCCAGGCATAACAAGATATATAAAAAAATGTATTTATATATATAAAAGAATAAAGGAATAAATCAATCTGGGTCTTTCCATTCGGATTACACATGCACAGCACTTCTATCACATAAACATAAAGAATTTCTTTACAACACTATATTATATAAATAACTATATACATATACACATGCATCAGTAAATATACACCCACAAAAAGATCTCCCAGAACACCTATGGCTCATGTAAGTCATCACATTAATGACAGCCTAACATATATCTAACAGCAGCTATATACATCAATCTATGTATATATATATATATATATATATATTTGTATATACAGCCCAAAGACTAATCAAGTAACTCCTAACCTCAAGACCCAGAATTTATATCTAACAAGACTTAAATAAAAAATCTAACAAGATACATTTACATCTATATCCATCATCGTAAATAAATCTATATATATAGATATATAGAAATGCAAAGACAAGATTTAACTTGCCTCAATGAAGATTTTCTTCTCCTCTTCTTCTTCTCTTTCTTTCTCTTCTTCTTTTTCTTCTTCTTCTTTCTCTCTCTAACCGATCACAAGTGTTTCTCTCTCTCTCTCTCTATAGAAAGCCACAAACTCCACCTTCTATTTTTCCTACTTCGGTCGAAAGTTTATCCTATCTATGTTTTACTACATCACTTAATATAACTTTAATACTACACTAGCCAAGTTTTCATGTGTTAACCACGCACCAAAGTGTCTGCCACAAAATCAATTCATCACTTCATGCATCTGTTTACTCTCATGACCACACACAAGCTCAAACTTCACTCACATGACATATATATGTATATATATATATATATATATATATATATGCTTGATACATTACATACAACATCCAACTTCACATGCAAAAGTGACCCTCCTAATGTCTTCCATTTGTCAACCAAAGGAAAACTTGTCTGCCACTTCCAATTCAAGGCTTCTTTTACAAGACATATACATATGGGCTACATATATATACACATACACACATATATATATGCATATATATATATATATATCCATAATTACACTTCTACCCCCACAAGGTCCAAAAATTCCCTTTGAGTCCTAAAGAAAATAAAACAAGATCCTATCTAATTTTAAGGGTGTTACATTCTACCCTCCTAAAAAGAAATTTTGTCCTCAAAATTTGCGTACCTTATTCAAAGAGCTGTGGATATTTTTCCACCGTCTTTGACTCCAATAACCATGTAGCTTCTCTTTCGTCATGATGATTCCACTGCACCTTTAGAAATGGTATCTCTGTATGCCTTAATTGCTTCACTAAATGATCCACAATGCGAACAAGCGTTTAAACATATGTAGTATCAAGGCATAACTCTACCCCACTTCTGTCAATGGCTTGAGTCTTAACTCTCAAACATTTTCTGAATATGGAGGCATGAAAGACATCATGAACTGTTGCTAAACTGGGACGTAAAGCTATCCTATATGCCACTTCCCCAATTCTCTCGGTGATCAGGAAGGGTCCAATAAGTCAAGGAGCTAACTTTCCTTTTCTTCCTTTAAATCTGACCACTCCCTTCATAGGTGAGACTTATAGAAACACCAAGTCCCCTACATTAAATTCCAAAGTTCGTTGATGTCGATCTGCATAATTCTTCTGTCGACTCTGAGTTGTACGAAGTCGGTCTCTAATAGTAGCTACCTTCTCTATTGTTTCTTGCACTAACTCGGGGCCCAATAGGCAGCTGTCACCGACCTCAGCCTAACATACCGGTGAACAACAAGTTCTCCATGCAACTATTTGCATAAAATCAATGCAATGCCAATATCATATCTCATAGATATTGTTACTCACATAGTTCTCAATGTAGATTAGTGTGCCACTGCACCCCTATCACATAAAAGTCACATGTTCATAAAGTTGACTAACTCTTCCATGTGCTTAACATCATCATCCACAAACAAAAATCATTACCAATTTGCAATTAAATCCTTGTATCTCATGAGAGACAATACAAAGATCTAACATATCACTAAATCCTACTTTCCCTAATACTCACCTAGGTTATAACTCTTTCCTCACTTGTCAATACCCAACAAGTCAATTCCATAACTACTTGGACCTGACACATCGTAAGAGAAGCACTAATCAAAGAAAAATGTCTGGCCAGGCCATTTTCCCTCGTTAGTTCAACCTCGACAACCTGTCTTCCTTGTCCTCATACCTTCGATTCTTTCAACCCTGCAATCACAATCGATTCTTCACTTTCCACCTAAAATTTTTATATCAAAAACTTTTCAAAGTTCTAGGCTCCCATAACTGGAGTATACCACGACTCGTAAATCTTAACTACCATATCTCTATCTAGACTCAATCCTCTGGTCTAGCTCACCAAATTCCTAAAACTAGATAGGTGGTAATGATATGCCCTCAATTGTAATATCATCAAGTCCACCAGATGTTCTTTCAAAAATCCTAATAGAACAAGCACGACTCACCCTATCAAGTGTCGTTGAGTGTCCAAGGGGAGTTACAATGGGTACATCACTATTCATACTCTCAGGTTCCATTCCAAATATATTACCATTGATAGTGAAATAATGGCTACGTAGAATCTGAATCAAATAACACTCTAATTATACTACCATAAATAGCAAATGTACCTTTTATTGCAGGTGGTGCAGCATTTTGCCCAACTTTTGGGTACACAGCATAAACCCTTGCTCCCCCTGCTACTGCAGTGCTTGAACCCTCTGCTATCCTTCCTTATGTGGTTTAGTACAGTAGCGGGCTATATGTCCTTTTTCTTGACAGTTGTAGCATTGTCCATGAAACTGGCGAGGCTGAGTGTTTTGAGGTGCAGCTGGTACTAGAGCTGTGGACTGCTCACCTCCACCAACTCTTTGTCTTTTCGCTACTTGCCAATCCTGCCTAGCTCTTTGCCTCGCTTAGCTCTGTATATCTTTTGGAGGTTATTGCTGCTGTTGCCTCCTCAGATTATGCTGCGAGTTAAAACTACTTTTTCTCTTTTCCTTCTCTGCTGCCTTATGCTCCTTCTTCCGTTGATATTTAAGGTTATCTTGTTCAATCCTCATAGCATGCTCTACGACCTTTGTGTAACTATTTAACCCGTGACTAATCACTAGCCTCCTTATGCTAGAAGTCAGTCCCTCTACAAATCTTCTAGCCCGACTCTCCTCATCTGTAACCATATAAGGTGCAAATCGAGAGAGTTCTGCAAACTTCGCCTCATATTGGCTCACCGTCAATGCTTCAGTTTCTTGCTCCAGGTGAATAAACTCAGCTGCCATTCTATCCCTCACTGCACATGGAAAATACTTTTCATAGAATCGATTCTTAAACTCATCCCAGTGCATGTGTGTGACATCTCCAACACTCTTAATCATAGATTGCCACCACTGTTGAGCATCGCCAGATAAGCAGAAAACTACTATCCTTCTTTTCTACACTTCAGTGCAGTCCATAATTTTAAAGTACTTCTCCATGCCTTCTATCCACTTTTCTGCATCTAGTGGATCTGTAGCCTTGGTAAAGTCAATCACTCCCAACTTCTTTATTTGTTGGACCAGGGTAATGACTTGACCCTGTCCCACCACTGGGTTTGGCATTTGAACTTCTGAGTTCGGCATTTGAACTGCCTCATCCATCTATTCCACTCCATGGTCGCCACTTCCACAACCAGCGTCACCTTGTCGACCACGTCCTCTACCACCTCCAGCATCCTATTTTCATTACAGGATGTTAATATCGTTAGTCAAACAATTAACTATGCCTAAACTAGGAGCATGGTAAGGAAACAGATAGGATAATCTATACGTCTCATACAACTCCTATCTTAAAATCACTCCCACTAGCCTAGTAACTCGTAACCTAGGCTCTGATACCAAACTGTCATGCCCCAAATTTCAAAACTTGAAACTCTAGTCCGGCACTTGAATTCGGTGCGCGACTTGAAAAATAATGTCCATCATACCATACATCAATCCAAAAACTTTACATATTACAATCAAAATGTGATCGTCTAGATCATGTATTAGAAAAACTTCATCTCGAGACCTCATCCCTCATCCTGAGAGTCAACTATGCACAACAAAAATAATTATATGCTAAGAAAGTTACATGTAAATGGCCTCCATCGTCCTGTACCGCGCTTCCATTGACTCGGTACCTAAAAATAAAATGGGGTGAGCTCAACAAGCTCAGTAAGAATTGCAAAACACTATCATTGCTCAACAAATTGACCTTGCCTTAAATTCCTGCATATAAGGATACGTTCAACAATCTTTGTTGATTAGTTTCATAAATTTTCTTATGATAATTAAACTCTAGTTAATTATCATATCTGCAGTTTCTTTCACACAGATTTTTCTTATGACAATTAAACTATAGTTAATTGTCATATCCTCAATTTCTTTCACACACAGGAACCATATTCTCAACAATTTCTTATTAAGCTAATCGTTTAGATTAACTTAACATAATCTCACATGAGCCCCGGGCTCTCCTCCAATAGATGGCATGCTTAGCCAACAAGTGGTGCGTATCACATAGTCCCAGACTAAGGAAGCTCGCACATGTGGCTGGGTTTGTACGTTTACGCCCCAGATGGTCCCGGACCACGTCCACACCATAAGGGCACGCTTTGCCCAATGGCCATAACAAAAGGGCTGTACACACCCCAAAGGTAGGTCCCTGACCATACCTCACAAATTCTTTAAGAATTTGATCTCATTGTTCAAGATTTCAAGCTTTTAAGATTTATCAAATGCTTTTAACATTTGATAAATCAAAACACTCTTAAATGTGATCATTAATCACATTAATTCATCACTTTAGGATTTCACCACACAAAATTTTCTAAACTTAATTATTTTAGCATAATTAAGTTTATTATGCCATATGTAGGACTCTAGAGGTTTTCATATTTTTTAAAGCTTCAAAAGATATTTCCTCCAATTTTATCTAAATTGAACCAAAGGAAACAAGCATTCTTTACCAACAAAAAATCTTTTATAATTTATTAAATGCTTTTCACATTTAATAAATTAAATGAGCGAAATGTGTGTGTTCACAAAGCTTAAATCGTCACTAACCAAAACTTTAATCCTTAGGACCAAGCATTCTAACTTAACAAACTCTATTGTGTTAAAACAAAAGATTTCATAAATTTTTGTAAATTATGGAGCATTCGAGATTTTTTCCCTAGAACCAATTAATCTAGCATAATTAGTTCTATTATGCATAAACATAGAATTTCAGAAATTTTTGTAATTTATGGAGCGTCAAAAACATTTTTCCTCCAAGCTATAATTTCAGCCCACACGAAAATTCTTTACATGTCTTTTACATGACCTTGGGCCTATTCTTAATTATGGCCCATTCCAAAATCAAGCCATCATTTATCTCTTTTTAAATGATGTTAGGCCAATTCTTAATTTTGGCCCAATCTATACCACCAACAACCATATTTCATCCCACTATCTAAGCCAATTTTCAAGACCAATTTAAAAAAAAAAACAAGCCCAGTTCCAACACCAAGCTAAATTTTAATCAATTAAAACTAGACCCAAACCAATTTCATAGCCAATGCTATTATCCAGCCCAAAAAAAATTCTCAACTAGTCCAAACCTTTCATTTAGACAGTCCCAATCCTACTCTTTTACACACAAAGCTATTGTATAAATATCATGTATGAAAAAAAAAGAATACAGGAAAAGCTTTTTATCTAACCTTCAAATTGGTCTCAATCACAAAGATATTTCCATTGGTTTTAAAAGAGAGTAATAGACCACATAGAGATACAAGACCAAAGCTATGATAAAAAAAATGCTTTATCCTTAACCCTTACATGACCCAGCACTAAAAGCCAAAAATCCACCATTAAAATCAATCTCCAGCATACCTTAACACTCCATCAAACATGCAAAGCTTCGCCAACTTCAGTTGCACAAAAAAAAAAAAAAAACAATAAAATACTCTATGAATGTAGCTAGGCACACATGGTTACAAGTTTTACCAAAGAAATTGATCAAGTTAAAACAAAAGAAAAATAGTGGATTTGCATGTAAGTATCCAGGCATAACAAGATATATATAAAAAAATGTATTTATATATATAAAAGAATAAAGGCATAAATCAATCTGGGTCCTTCCATTCGGATCACACATGCACAACACTTCTATCACATAAACATAAAAAATTTCCCTATAGCACTATATTATATAAATAACTATATACATATACACATGCATCACTAAATATACACTCACAAAAAGATCTCCCAGAACACTTATGGCTCATGTAAGTCATCACATTAATGACAACCTAACATATATCTAACAGCAGCTATATAATTCAATCTGTGTGTGTATATATATATATATATATATATATATATTTGTATATACAGCCCAAAGACTAATCAAGTAACTCCTAACGTCAAGATCCAGAATTTATATCTAACAAGACTTAAATAAAAAATCTAACTAGATACATTTACATCTATATCCATCATCATAAATAAATCTATCTATATATATATATATATATATATAGAAATGCAAAGACAAGATTTAACTTGCCTCAATGAAGATTTTCTTCTCCTCTTCTTCTTCTCTTTCTTTCTCTTCTTCTTTTGTTCGTCTTCTTTCTCTCTCTAACCGACCACAAGTGTTTCTCTCTCTCTCTCTCTACAGAAAGCCACAAAATCCACCTTCTATTTTCCTACTTTTGTCGAAAGTTTATCCTATCTATGTTTTACTACATCACTTAATATAACATTAATACTACACTGCCCATGTTTCCATGTGATGTGGCTAAACTCGGATTATATTGTAAGCTTAATTTTGCCCTTTTTATCAAAATATAATTTAAACACTCGCAAGAGCACGAATCTTTGTAGATACGGTTCTATATAGAGGGTATCGATCCCACGAGGACTAGTTGCAAATGTCTTAAAGAAAGATTAATTACACTTTAATCCTAAAAAAAGGTTTTTGAATTTTTGTTTATAAACTATTGCATGAATGTAATGACAATAAAATTAAAGAGTAAAGGATGGGAGAGAGAACTAGGGTTGGTTTCCACCACTAGCCATTCACATGTTCATAAGTGTAGCAAGCATGTGATTCATTAATTAAATGCCTAACAATGTCATTAGGCTTGTGACCTCAATGACATATCAAAAGATTAATGTGTTTGTCCACTTATCATAATCCATCTTCAACAAGCATAGCTCTTCAACCTAACTAACTACTTAATTACCCTACTCTCTAAGTAAACCTACATGCATCCAAGCTACCTTATCTTGGCATGGTTTATACAAACAAACACAACACATTCATTTAAACACCATTATCCAGCCATCATTTGCACTTCTTGTGGAATATGCAAATGTTGTGCATTCACATGAAGATTATACTCTAAGACAAGAATAAAACCAAAATCATATGAATATATAAAAGAAATGTATTAGTGTACATGATCACTAGGCTAAATAATCAACATTTAATTACAAATCCCAAGTGCTACAAAGATGAATAAGTTTACATGGCTAGGAGTTGAAACCAACACCCTAGTAGAAGAGTTAGTTGCTCATGGTTGCCTTGCACTCTTCCATTGATGAAGAAAGTGAAGCTTCTTCGTCTGGTTCAGCTTCACCTCTTCCTCTCCCGAATGTCTCTCCTTTGATAATCTGATCTGTGTTGAGAGATATATGAGATATGTGGCTTTTTGGTGCTTTAAGGCTTCCTTTTTTGTCACGCCCCGGAATCCAGACCGCCGAGACTCCCCCGGACCGACCCCGAATCCCGAGTGTGAACCCGTTCACTCAACCCCATGAACTATCTCAAACACACTCATGTGATAGTATCCCTTTCCGATACCATGCCATAACGCCCCGATTTCTCCACTCTCGGAAGACCGGAGGTTAACTGTCCATTTAAACCCAGAGAACCCTCATTACACTCATTTATAGTGGAAGCTTAACTTAATTATTGCATATGAATGCACACAAATCCATCTTAACCAATCCCCATGGGCCCTATGTCGAATCACACACCTTAGTGAACATTTAATTGTCCACACCCTTGAGAATCACTCACTTTCGAGCCTCAAAACTTTCTGTGTTTGGAATCTGAAACTGAGGCTTATACCATTAGATAGAGAATCAAAAAATACTCAAGTTCAAAAAAAACCACACTCAATTCCGATTTAGAACGAAGAAATTACGTCGAAATGAAGTTTTGGAAAAAGCTGTGAATAGTAATCTCGATCAATCGAGATTCATCTCGATTAATCGAGATTTTCACCCCATCAATCGAAGAAAACAGCCTCTCGGTAACTTGGACCTGCAATATTTCGATTAATCGAAGTTGGGACTTCGATTGATCGAAATAAAGCTTAAAAATTCATAAAAATTCGCCACCATTTCGATCAATCGAAATGGGAGTTTCGATCAATCGAAATGCACTTCCCAGCAACTCCAAAACACCTATACAAGATCCATTTGAACTCAAATCTCAACCAAACCACCTTGGATCATTCATAAAACATATAAATCATCCCCCAATGATATAATATCATACTCACACATCAACCTACACATTTGAATCTCAAATCTTGTAAAATCATATAAACTCATCCTAAATTCTCAATGCACATAAAATTCAAGTGCATAAACCATCCTCATTTTTTCCAAAGATCATATTCATCAACTCATACATACAACCTAACTCACACATCGAAATCCTACAACCGTAATTCTAATATAAATCCACTCTTCAAAATCTTCATATCCAAGAGTTCAAGATATAAAAGACAAGAAGGATACATGCATCCATTTAAGCTCCAAATTCATGTAAAATCCATGAAACCATACACATAAGGATTCAAATGAATATACAAGTTACATGTACCGTGAATGTAACCATAAATCGACATAATTCACATGCCACATGCCGGCATGGATAGCAAAAAACATAGTCCATATATATATCTCAAAAGATCCCCAAAATGCACCAAAATGCTCCAAGTAAGGAAGCAAGCTCTTTTCATCCATTCTCGGCTTCTTACCTGAAAAAAAATGTTTGGGGGAGCGGGGTGAGCAACACTGCGGCTCAGTAGAGATGCCCCTCCCCTCCTAGGTGCCGACCCGACACCGACCTACATGTCCCTCACTACATGGCATGTAAAATGCTTTCATGCACACGACAACATACAATCCAAGTATGAATGCACTCATTCATGTATCATGTTTTTCAATGCATATCATTGCTATAACAAGCCTAGCATACATTCTAACATTCAAAAGAACACATGGTCACATATATGTCATAAGGTATGCATATCACTCTCATATGCCTACAAACCACAACCTAGCATATTTTGATCATGCTTCAACAATGCACACACTTGATATAAAATAACCTAGCATGCATTCAACACTTATACACACACACAACCAACATATAGTCATATGATTGCACCCCAAAATACACATAACCTACATATGCATATAATACACAATATAGCTAATCATGCTCTCATTTTGCACACTTTGCACATATTCAACCCACACATCATATATTCATCAAGACGGATCTATCTAGCATGCATAATCACAAGGGAAGAGGAAATATAAAAATTCAGCCCCTTGCCCATCTCTCTCACATACAAACTCAACCGAAAACCTCTCCTTACCACCCGAAACCCTAGAATCGACAACTAGAAGAGAAGAAACACCCCTACCTCAAGATTGAAGACCTTCCAAGCACTTATCAAAATTTCCAGCAGGTTCCACCTTGTCGAAACACGAGTTTGTTCAGTTCAAACCAAAGCCCTAGCCGTCCCCTACACACTTTCCTTCTTCGGCGAATCACGAATCCAAGCCGAATGCACCCGAAATGTAGAGAGAAGGTGGAGGGATGAAGAGGAAAATGTTTAGAGAGAGAGGGAACCGTGAGAAATAAGATCTCAGATCTCCCAGGGATATTTATTCCAGTCCTAGGGGCGCAAAATGACCGTTTTGCCCCCGGGTCACTTAATGTACCTTCCCGACCTCCGAATTAATTCTCGAAAACTTCGTTGGACTCGAAATCACTTCCTTAACACTGTAAATATTTCATTTAGTCCATATCCAAAAATAAATATTTGTGGAAATTTTCCGGATTCCCCGGGCCCACTTAAGTCGCCTCCCGGCCCCGGTTTGACCAAAAAGTCAAACTTCTCTAAATTTTCCAAAAACTTCCAAAAATCTCATAACATGTTTTCCACTCTCGAAACATCCAAAACATCATTCGAAATGCATTTATAGCAAAAATGATGAAAATTTTTGAAAACCGGTCAAATTTGGTTCCGGTCTCTACAACCTCCCCACCTTTAAAGAATTTCGTCCACGAAATTATCATCATACTCTAAATTGCAAGAGTGTTGTCACTAAACCTTATGTGACCTTCCCTATCTTCCTTCTATCACAAGAAATAATCATAACTCGCCGGTATCCAACACGCGGCTTCCATTCTTTAACCAACAAGGTTCTTGGTTATGACATCACATTACCTTGTGCCACATTTCACAAAATATCAAACTATTGGCATATCTCAAACGATGTCCAAATATCTCCAAGACTATAGTGTCAACATCTACTGTAACTGACACGACCATAAATTATCTCCCAAACCAAGTTTAGGAAGATCAAAACTATAACCAATTTACTTTCCAACCTATCCACTTTCCAATTAGTGAAAGTATGCATAGGCATCCCTTTCTAGTAATTCACCCTCCTTGAATCACAATTCTCAAAGTTCTCACACCAGACAATACCATGTTCACAATCCAAACTTACACATTTCATCTATAATCTGAGGCCAATGTTTGTTAAGGATTGATAACTCAATCTTGGGCTGGTTCGATCACCTTTCTCCAAAACTCATGAAATCTTTACTCCCGAAGTCTCATAATGAATCCTTGGATCCTTTCAATTTCGCTGGTACCACAAGGTACGGTTCACAAGTAACAAAAATCTGTGAAAATCCCTATCGTCCATGCCATGATCCAGTCATGTCCCAAAACTAATCAAATCACATATGATAATTGAAACTCAATCTCTCAGGGTCACACGACCCACAATGATACATCCATAGACTAAATTGTCTCTCATGATGAAAATCTCGCATCAACAAGTGTGTCAATAGACAAAGCTACATCTCGATGACAACAATCACACTCTCAGGTGTGTCAAATGGCTAAACTGCCCCTCAATGAAATCACAATATCCAGGGGTTGTGTCCATAGACAAAACTGCGTCCATAGTAACAACAACCAATCAACAATAGATGGGCCAATAGACAAAACTGCGTCCCCCACCACTGATGCGTCAACAGACAAAACTGCGTCTGAGTGACAACACCACCATAATTGTGACAATGGACAAAACTGTGCCCAGAGTCACCACCACTTGTCAATAGACAAAACTGCGCCTAAATGACAAGAATCTCAACTGATGTGCCAATAGACAAAACTGCGTCTAAATGACGACACCACTCATATGCGACAATGGACAAAATTGCGCCCAGAGTCACCACCACTTGTCAATAGACAAAACTGCGTCTAAGTGACAATGATTGGGTCGATAGACAAAACTGCGTCCATACGACTTCGATCCTCAACTGATGTGCCAATAGACAAAACTGCGTCTAAATGACGACACCACTCATATGCGACAATGGACAAAACTGCGCCCAGAGTCACCACCACTTGTCAATAGACAAAACTGCGCCTAAATGACAAGAATCTCAACAATGGAAGGGTCAATAGACAAAACTGCATCCATATGAGACCGATCCTCCAACTGATTTGTCAGTAGACAAAACTGCGTCTCAATGACAGCACCACAATGATCATCCCAAATTCTGTAGCCTTATAAGAATATCACATGTCCCCTCGAGTACTCTATCATGTACTGGAACTCATAACCTCAAGAGCGGTTTAAACTAACCTACTCTTGTTATCACAATCTCAATCATACACTCATTTATGAGTAAGAGTTGTCATGCTCACAGCATTCGAATTTCATTTTCTTATCTATTGATACTCATCGAATCAATTCCACAATCACTTGGACTTGACATATTGTAAGAGAAGTACTAATCAAAGAGAAATGGCTCGCCAGGCCGTTTCTTCTCGCTAGTCCAACCCCAACTACATGCCTTTCTTGTCCCTCACACGTTTAAATCCCTCAAACTTGTAATCACAAATCAATCCCCATGAAATCACTGCTCAGGGACTTTCTCAAAGTCCTAAGCTCTCACAACTGGAGTTTAACATAACTCCTACTTCTCAACTATCATTAGCTCACTCAAGCTCAAATATTTGGCATGTCTCAGCAAATCTCCAAAACTGGAATCCCTAGGCGATAATAACACGCCTAATAATCGAACCCCATGTACAGTTCACTTTCACATCCTACAGAGCACTCGCTCCCTAGAGTCCACAGTCTTTACCTCAAGACCTATCCGGTCTATCTCCACCTTTAGTCTAAGGTAATATCCTCGACTAATCACATCAATTACTCACAGTGATATTTTCCTATAATTGAGATCATCAGTACTCAAAGTCATTCCATCATTATCAACCATGATTTTCTAACTGGAATGCAACTCGGCATAATCCAAAGTCCCATGTATCGTTACAATCCACATCAATCTCGTGCACTTAACATAACAAGCGCACTAACTAGAATAAGGCACATAAAGGGTGCACTTACCCAAACAAGTCACATAGTTCAGCCTAGTTTCATAGGCTATCACCCAATGGAATCCAATTCCAAGTCTAGGATCTTACATCCTACTAATTGAACAATCTCAAAGTTTATCACCATATGTCTATTTCAACGTCATTATCAGCTCAATCTTTCAAACCTCTACCTAGGTTTACCAAAATCCTCAAAATTTGGGACTTCTAAGTAGTGACTACATGTCACTACTAACCACGTGACACATAATGAAACACTAAAATGCAATGCTTAATCACATGAATAGCATATTCCACATAGCACATAACATATAACATGTTAAATCAAATAAACAAATACAATGCATGATATGACCTATGGTGCATCTAAATAACCCAATATTCTAGCCCTCGGGCTACAACTAGGAAAAATACCTACGACCACTCACAGTCCCGGAACATTCTCAGCCTGAGCAATCGTAAAGGCATGACCCAGTTTCCTTAGTATACTAACACCTACTCATGATATGCAACTTAATATACTTGCATAAATCATCATTATAACTCATAAGTTGGAGATCACAGATATACCTCAATCACTATGGATGAGTCCTTTGATACCTGGATTACTGTCCTGAACCACTAGGAAGGTTCCTCACACTTGCTCGCAAAACCTGAGCAGACTGCATTGGCAGGGGTGGCGGCATTGCCACCGAGTCAATCTGACTCACCAAGAACTGTTCGGTGCGGTTAAGAGACTCTGTCCTACCCCCTGCACCCTGTCCTTGAGGACATTTCACTTTTAAGTGACCAGTCTGATAACAGAGGTAACAAATTTGTCCATCTGCTGGTGCCAAATGTATGCTGGGGCACTCAGACCTATAGTGACCCAGCTGCTGACAATGATGACACACTCTCTTTGACCCGACCGACTGTATAGACCTGGAAGTCGTAGGCACTGAATATGTCATCCGCTGTCCCATTGATCCTTTAGATCGATAAGGACCACTTTTCTATTTCTTCTTTGGCTGACTCTTAGGAGAATCACGCCTTTTCCCATCTTGTACCCTTTGATTGTCATTACCAATCTCTTCTGCTATTAGTGCTCTTTCCACCACTGCAGTATAGCTTGTCAATCCCAGAATTCCAACTTTATCTCACAAATAGGTTCGGAGACCTCTTATGAACTGTTTGACCTTCAGCTCTTCCGTTGGAATTATCTCTTTCGCAAATCGAGCCAAAGAGGTAAATCTGGTCTCATACTCCATAACTGTCATCTCCCCTTGAAGCAAATCATAGAACTCTGGCCTCAAGCTATCCTTCATTGTTACTGGAAAATACTTCTCGAAGAATAATGTTTCAAACATATTCCAATCCATTACCTCAATGTCATGGCGGTTCCCAATGGACTTCCACCAACGTTTGGCCTCACCCCTAAGGTAATGGGTGGCCACTTTCACCTTTAAGTTCTCCTCTACCTCAAGTATGGTAAGGAGTTCAACCATCTCATCTATCCAATTCTCAGCGACCATAGGGTCAGCCCCTCCTGTGTACGATGGCGGATTATGCTTCCTAACATGCCCCAATGTCAACATCATCCTACTAGGAGCTGCTCAAGATCGAGCCTGAGTCTCCTCTTGTGTTTTCCTAGTAATTTGTCATATAGTTGCAACCATATCATGCACAACTTGCTCTCCACTCATAGGGATTGTACCTCCCCATTCACGAACTCTCCGTGGTGGCATCTTGCTATATAGACAACAAGAAGATACTTAAATCCCAAACCAAATCATTCAAAACTGTATGCTTATACTAAACATGAAAGCATCAAATCATATTCCATATGACACTACACAAGTTGCATATCCAATACAAATCTCAAGTCAAAATCCTTGACCTCAAATAAACACATATTCAAATTCTCACTCTTTGTCCAAGCTAATCAAGTCTATGGCTTTGACAAGCCCTATGTTAACACAAAGTTCCAATCCAACACGTGAATGGACCTCACCCTTCATCTTTGGGTTTTCAAACCTAATGTTCAGATCATCAAACCCCTTTCAAACTTCAAAATGTAGTTTAGCCTTCCCCAGAATCCGGACCGCCGAGACTCCCCCGGACCGACCCCGAATCCCGAGTGTGAACCCGTTCACTCAACCCCATAAACTATCTCAAACACACTCATGTGACAGTATCCCTTTTCGATACCATGCCATAACGCCCCGATTTCTCCACTCTCGGAAGACCGGAGGTTAACTGTCCATTTAAACCCAGAGAACCCTCATTACACTCATTTACAGTGGAAGCTTAACTTAATTATTGCATATGAATGCACACAAATCCATCTTAACCAATCCCCATGGGCCCTATGTTGAATCACACACCTTAGTGAACATTTAATTGTCCACACCCTTGAGAATCACTCACTTTCGAGCCTCAAAACTTTCTGTGTTTGGAATCTGAAACTGAGGCTTACACCATTAGATAGAGAATCGAAAAATACTCAAGTTCAAAAAAAACCACACTCAATTCCAATTTAGAACAAAGAAATTACGTCGAAATGAAGTTTTGGAAAAAGCTGTGAATAGTAATCTCGATCAATCGAGATTCATCTCGATTAATCGAGATTTTCACCCCATCAATCGAAGAAAACAGCCTCTCGGTAACTTGGACCTGCAATATTTTGATTAATCGAAGTTGGGACTTCGATTGATCGAAATAAAGCTTAAAAATTCATAAAAATTCGCCATCATTTCGATCAATCGAAATGGGAGTTTCGATCAATCGAAATGTACTTCCCAGCAACTCCAAAACACCTATACAAGATCCATTTGAACTCAAATCTCAACCAAACCACCTTGGATCATTCATAAAACATATAAATCATCCCCCAATGATATAATATCATACTCACACATCAACCTACACATTTGAATCTCAAATCTTGTAAAATCATATAAACTCATCCTAAATTCTCAATGCACATAAAATTCAAGTGCATAAACCATCCTCATTTTTTCCAAAGATCATATTCATCAACTCATACATACAACCTAACTCACACATCGAAATCCTACAACCGTAATTCTAATATAAATCCACTCTTCAAAACCTTCATATCCAAGAGTTCAAGATATAAAAGACAAGAAGGATACATGCATCCATTTAAGCTCCAAATTCATGTAAAATCCATGAAACCATACACATAAGGATTCAAATGAATATACAAGTTACATGTACCGTGAATGTAACCATAAATCGACATAATTCACATGCCACATGCCGGCATGGATAGCCAAAAACATAGTCCATACATATATCTCAAAAGATCCCCAAAATGCACCAAAATGCTCCAAGTAAGGAAGCAAGCTCTTTTCATCCATTCTCGTCTTCTTACCTGAAAAAAAATGTTTGGGGGAGCGGGGTGAGCAACACTGCGGCTCAGTAGAGATGCCCCTCCCCTCCTAGGTGCCGACCCGACACCGACCTACATGTCCCTCACTACATGGCATGTAAAATGCTTTCATGCACACGACAACATACAATCCAAGTATGAATGCACTCATTCATGTATCATGTTTTTCAATGCATATAATTGCTATAACAAGCCTAGCATACATTCTAACATTCAAAACAACACATGGTCACATATATGTCATAAGGTATGCATATCACTCTCATATGCCTACAAACCACAACCTAGCATATTTTGATCATGCTTCAACAATGCACACACTTGATATAAAATAACCTAGCATGCATTCAACACTTATACACACACACAACCAACATATAGTCATATGATTGCACCCCAAAATACACATAACCTACATATGCATATAATACACAATATAGCTAATCATGCTCTCATTTTGCACACTTTGCACATATTCAACCCACACATCATATATTCATCAAGACGGATCTATCTAGCATGCATAATCACAAGGGAAGAGGAAATATAAAAATTCAGCCCCTTGCCCATCTCTCTCACATACAAACTCAACCGAAAACCTCTCCTTACCACCCGAAACCCTAGAATCGACAACTAGAAGAGAAGAAACACCCCTACCTCAAGATTGAAGACCTTCCAAGCACTTATCAAAATTTCCAGCAGGTTCCACCTTGCCGAAACACGAGTTTGTTCGGTTCAAACCAAAGCCCTAGCTGTCCCCTACACACTTTCCTTCTTCGGCGAATCACGAATCCAAGCCGAATGCACCCGAAATGTAGAGAGAAGGTGGAGGGATGAAGAGGAAAATGTTTAGAGAGAGAGGGAACCGTGAGAAATAAGATCTCAGATCTCCCAGGGATATTTATTCCAGTCCTAGGGGCGCAAAATGACCGTTTTGCCCCCGGGTCACTTAATGTACCTTCCCGACCTCTGAATTAATTCTCGAAAACTCCGTTGGACTCGAAATCACTTCCTTAACACTCCAAATATTTCGTTTAGTCCATATCCAAAAATAAATATTTTTGAAAATTTTCCAGATTCCCCGGGCCCACTTAAGTCGCCTCCCGGCCCCGGTTTGACCAAAAAGTCAAACTTCTCCAAATTTTCCAAAAACTTTCAAAAACCTCATAACATGTTTCCAAACATGTTTTTCACTCTCGAAACATCCAAAACATCATTCGAAATGCATTTATAGCAAAGATGATGAAAATTTTTGAAAACCGGTGAAATTTGGTTCCGGTCTCTACATTTTTCAACCTTAGGGCCCACCATATATCTATATATCAATATATATATCCCTTGTATCAAGAAGGTCCTCAAGGATCTTGTTCAAGTCAGACAATCCCCCTAAGTCGTGCAAAAAGGGGGGATTTTGTTGCAAGTGGGAGAGCAGGTGAGCAAGTGGGCAAGTGGATTCTGCAGAATCTCGATTGATCGAGATTTCGATCAATCGAAATGAGATCTCGATCAATCGAGATCTCGATTGATCGAGATGCCTTTGGCTGCATTTCTGATTTTTGTTCTTCAGCTGCAAATAGCCTCAAACTTCGCTCCTTTCACTACAAGACCTGCAATACCTCAAAAACACAAAAATACCGTAAACATATCTCGGTAATCATAAAAACGAAACTAACATATGCAATAAAGAGGGTTCAAATGTATAGAATTGAACACTTATCACACCCCCAAACTTACATATTGCTAGTCCCTTAGCAATACAATATCACAAAAATAAAATTAACTATCTTATACAAAAGTTTAATCATGCTCAGTCATCAACTAGACAAAGGGCGATCATCCGTTCATTTCACATTTGGCAAATGCAACAAGTATTACAGAACTATGTGGTCATTAGCAAAAATGAACTTTCACAAGCTACAAATAAATGACAGCCCCCACATAACGGCCAGTCCGAACAAACATACCAATTCCGACCCCAAAATCCTCTTTGAAAAGTGAACATGCATTCTAACGCATGACTTTTGTCATATTTGGAGAAGAAAAAGAACAAATCTATTTTTAAGAGAAAAACTCATTGAAAACGCTCAACACAGCTGTTCATTATCACAAAACATTCATGATTGCTCATGTGCGGATGACTGTGCAATGTTTAGCTCTTTTTGCTTTCTTGCAAGCCCATGTAGCGGCATTGGGCCAATGACTCATAAACTAATTGGTTTTAGGGCATTAGGTGAAGAAACACCCCTCGGACTTAATAACCGAGCTTACAAGGCGATGAGCTTAAGCAAGCCACTCGCTTATTACTGCTCAACCTTGCACACTTATACGCGAATACTCCCTGCTTTAAGGCATAGAAATCCGGTTTATTGAGTGAGAAGGCTTATTGCATTTATTTTATAATGTTATTTATTATTATTTTTTTTACAACAACCGGAAGAACTTAATCTTTAAGTTGTTCAGATAAAAATAGAAATTTACAAAATTCTCCATGAGACTTATACCCCATAATTTAAAATGCATGTGTGTGAATTTGTGCGGTTAAGGACAAATTTAGGGCAAGAACTATACGTGCTCATATTTGGACAAAAATGTAGACCGTTCTAGTCTACTATATAGCTTGCAAAAGTGTGGGTATTTACAATGTTAAAGTTTTTAACTACCTGCTACATTTACCTTGGACATTTATTCGAATGAGCTTCCTTTAAAAAGCAAGACATCATAGCAAGCATGCAAAAATATCAAGAAAACTACTCTACAATGACACTCAATACTAAGACTGAACATTGCATGCATATGCAAGTGGTATAGCATACCGCACCCCCAAACTTATATGCAACATTGTCCTCAATGTTTGGATAAGAAGAACAAGGAAAGAAGTTACCGGGAGTGCAGAATGCGACAAAAATGGTATTCCACAGTAGCGGTGATCCTGCAAATAAGAAAAACCTGCACAGAACACCAACTGGATACCACGAGCATTAAAAGGAACAAAAAGTATATGAAAAGAGCATAATAAAAGAATTATACACAAATGGACAATGTCAAGATCACTGCATATCTAAGGGTCTGAACTGGTGTTTTCCAATTGTCTAAGAGGTCTATGCAATAAGATATTGACTATCCAGGCATGCTAACGTATAACATGCACAGGGGTTGCCTTTCTTTATTACCGCTATACTGCGTTGAAGCAATCTCAACAGTATTGGGAATTTAAACCAGGTGGTAATAAACGGAAATTATCAACTGAATCGCATATAACAATTAGGCAAGTGGTACTACATACATAGTCAAAGTATAGAGAACAGATATATTGACAGAAAGCAAAAATAAAGACAGGAAAGATAACACATGGTATAACAGAAAAGATAAATGTATTCCATAAATATGAAAATGAGTTTAGTACATAGTGTACATGCATCTGGAATACTCATAAAAAACTAAAAATGAAAGAAAACATGGCCAACATGGCCTATCAAACATAAAGAAAAAAAAATACAGAAAGTAAAGCATAAAGGATAAATAAAAACAGCTACTCAAGGGCGGGTGGTGGTGGTGGTGGTGGCTCGGTGGGAGTAGAGGTGGAGGTGGAAGCTCGTCTGACAAGCAGGAACTCCAGGTCCTGCCGGAAGGCACGGAACTCATCTAAAATAGCCCTCTGACCCTGTGCCAGAGATGAAATGTCCGTCCGAATGCCTGCCAGCTGATTTTGCAGCACCTGGACATGCTCGTCAAAACCCTGCTAGAGCCACTCTACGTCAGCCGCTAGGCAGGAGTAGCCTGTCGCTAGGATGTCATGCCGCTCTGCAGCAATATCCATCTCCTCCTCCTCCATCTCCTCATCATCGGACCCATCCCCTGCAGGCTCTCCCTCATCCAACTCCACCGGGGCATCCATATCTACATCATCTGGTGGATCACCCTGGTGGTCCTGTCGCTCTAAGTGTCGCCTCACCCGCTCCCACTGTGTAGATGTGAAGCGGATGGGCGGTGCCAACTGAACGTCAGTATCACTGACCGGTATACTGGCACGGCTCAGAAAAGCGGCGACAAGGAAAGGAAAGGGAAGCCGCCAATTCGCTGCTCGCCGCATCATCTTGTTCACGAGGCCATCCCAGACCTTGAACATCTGCCCCCATACCAGAGATGGGACAGAAAACTACGTGCCCGTGTGGAAAGCATAGAGGTAACGGAGGAGGTCGCCTCTTCGCTCAGCCACATGCTAGAGAGGACACGCATTCTTGATGAGAACGGTGTCCAGGAACCATAATCTACTCGGGCACATCAATTTGGACGTGCAGTTGTGACTGGACATGGTAAACGCCCCGCCACACATGTCCATCACGATGGAGAACAGTGTCGTGTCTGCTGGAAGTGCGGTCCTGTAAAGCGGTTGACCGTCCTGGTCAACCATGTCTGGCGGCTGCTGGTGAGGGAAATCCCACTTCGATCAATCGAGATCTGCTTCGATGAATCGAGATTTTTCCTTCGATCAATCGAGATTTATTCAATGAATCAAGATTTTATTTCGATCGATCGAGACTTCAATTAATCGAGATTTTACTTCGATCAATCGAAATCCCATTTCGATTAATCAAAATTTCGATCGATCGAGGACCTATCGAAGTGCTATCGAAGAATACTACCTCTCGGGACTTTGGATTTGGCAACTCTCTGCAATTTTTTGATCAATCGAGACTGAGATCTCGATCAATCGAAATCTCGATTGATCGAGATCTTGGTTTCGATCAATCGAGATGCTCAAAAACAGCCAGCTTAAGTTATGCTTCATGGACTTGGATTTTTGGGATTTAGATACTAAATTGCTTAGATACAAAACCTACTTTGGATTAAAAAGGGACATCATGGAAGCATGATAGCTACCATGGCTTCACCACCTTACACGTCTATGGCACGACGTCCGGATCAGCTCACGAGTCAAAATATAAGGGATCCGTCAAAGTGACGACATCCACGTATTCGGTGGTAACTTGGTCATTCACGCATACTTTAAGCGCTGCCCGTTTACTTTGAACAATGATCCGTCTTTCAAGTCTTTCAATTCCACCGCTCCGTGGGGAGTGACGGAATTAACCAAAAATGGACCATCCCAATGGGAGCAAAGTTTTCCAGGAAACAAATGGAGGCGTGAGTTGTACAACTATACTTTTTGGCCTGGCGAAAATGTTTTGACTCGAATATTACGATCATGAAAGGCTTTGGACTTTGCCTTATAGATTTTAGCGTTCTCATACGCGTCATGTCGCAATTCTTCCAATTTATTTAATTGAAGCTTTCGATTAGATCCGGCCTTTTGTATGTCAAAATTGAAAGTTTTAGTGGCCCACATAGCTTTATGCTCCAATTCAACCGGAAGATGGCACGCTTTGCCATAAACCAACCGATAAGGTGACATTCCAATGAGAGTTTTATACGCGGTTCGGTATGCCCATAATGCATCGTTTAGTCGCAATGACCAATCTTTCCGGTCTAGCTGAACAATTTTCTCAAGAATGTTCTTAATCTCCCTATTGGATACCTCTACTTGGCCACTAGTTTGAGGATGGTACGGGGTGGCTACTTTGTGTGTGACAGAGTATTTGGTAAGCAAGGTTCGAAGGAACCGGTTACAAAAATGTTTACCTCCGTCACTGATGATGGCCCGAGACGTACCAAACCGGCTAAAAATATTAGCTTGAATGAACTTAACCACAACTGTGTGATCATTGGTTTTGGTAGCAACGACCTCTATCCACTTAGATACGTAGTCCACCGCTGATGTGGTCGGAACTAAATTATATTGTAAGCTTAATTTTGCCCTTTTTATCAAAATATAATTTAACCACTCGCAAGAGCACGAATCTTTGTAGATAAGGTTCTATATTGAGGGTATCGATCCCACGAGGACTAGTCGTTAATTGTCATAAAGAAAGATTAATTCTACTTTAATTCTAAAAACAGGTTTTTGGTTTTGTGTTTAAAACTATTGCGTAAATGAAATGACGATAAAATTAAAGAGTAAAGTTGGGAGAGAGAACTAGGGTTGGTTTCCACCACTAGCCATTCACATGTTCATAAGTGTAGCAAGCATGGGATTCATTAATTAAATGCCTAACAATGTCATTAGGCTTGTGACCTCAATGACATATCAAAAGATCAATGTGTGTGCTAACCTATCATAATCCATCTTCAACAAGCATAGCTCTTCAACCTAACTAACTACCTAATTACTCTACTCTCTACGTAAACACTACATGCATCCAAACTACCTTGTCTTGGCATGGTCTATACAAACTAGCATCACACATTCATTTAAACACCATTATCTAGCCATCATTTGCACTTCTTGTGGAATATGCAAATGTTGTGCATTCAAGTGACAAAACCTACTCTAAGATAAGAATAAATTCCATATCAAATGAATATATATAAGAAATGTATTTGTGTACATAATCACTAGGCTAAATAATCAACATTTAATTACAAATCCCCAAGAGCTACAAAGATGAACAAGTTTACATGGCTAGGGGTTGAAACCAACACCCTAGTAGAAGAGTTAGTTGCTCATAGTTGCCTTGCACCCTTCCATTGATGAAGAGAATGAAGCTTCTTGGTCTGGTTCAGCTTTTCTCTTCCTCTCCCGAAGGTCTCTCCTCAAGTCTTCTGATGTGTATGTTGAGAGATATGAGATATGTGGCTTTTGGTGCTTTTTGTATGCTTTTTGGCTCCTTTGGGCCCACCATATATATATATATGTCATTATATATATCTCTTGTATCAAGAAGGCCCCCAAAAGTCTTGTTCAAGTCAGACAATCCCCCTAAGTCGTGCAAAAAGGGGAATTTTGTTGCAAGTGGGAGAGCAGGTGAGCAAGTGGCCAAGTGGGCTCTGCAGCATTTCGATTGATCGAAATTGCATTTCGATTGATCGAGATTTCGATCAATCGAAATCTCGATTGATCGAAATCCACATCTCGATTGATCGAGATGCCTTGGCAACATTTTCTGATTTCATCTCTTGACTGCAGAAAGCTTCCAACTTTGCTCCATTTACTCCAATACCTGCAAAACATCAAAAACACAAAAATACCGTAAACATATCTCGGTAAACGCAAAAATGGAACTAACATATGCAATAAAGATGGTTCAAATGCATAGAATTGAACACTTATCACACCCCCAAACTTACATATTGCTAGTCCCTTAGCAATACAATATTACAAAAATGAAATCAACTATCTTATACAAAAGTTTAATCATGCTCAGTCATCAACTAGATAAAGGGCGCTCATCCATTCATTTCACAATTGGCAAACGCAACAAGTATTACAGAACATGTGGTCATTAGCAAAAATGGACTTTCACAAGCTATAAATGAACGACAGTCCCCACATACTGGCCAGCCCGAACAACTATAACAGTTCCAACCCCAAAATCCTCTTTGAAAAGTGAACATGCATTCTAACGTGTGGCTTTTGTCATATTTGGAGAAGAAAACGAACAAATCTGTTTTTAAGAGAAAAACTCATTGAAAATGCTCAACACGGCTGTTTCATTATCACAAAACATTCATGATTGCTCATGTGCGGATGACCGTGCAATGCTTAGCTCTTTTTGCTTTCTTGTAAGCCCATGTAGCGGCATTGGGCCAATGACTCCCAAACCAATTGGTTTTAGGGCATTAGGCGAAGAAGCACCCCTCGGACTTAATAACCGAGCTTACAAGGCGATGAGCGTAAGCAAGCCACCCGCTTATTACTGCTCAACCTTACACACTTTTACATGAATATTTCTTGCTTTGAGGCATAGAAATCCGGTTTGTTTAGTGAGAAGGCTTATTGCATATTTTTCTCTTTTTATTTTTTTTTACAACAACCGGAAGAACTTATTCTCTAAGTTGTTCAGATAAAAACAGAAATTTCAAAAATTCTCCCTCAGACTTATACCCCACAATTTAAAATGCATGTGTGCGAATTTGTGCGGTTAAGGACAAATTTAGGGCAAGAACTGTACGTGCTCGAATTTGGACAATAATGTAGACCGTTCTAGCTTACTATCAAGCTTGCAAAAGTGCGGGTATTTACAATGCTACAGTTCTTAACTACCTGCTGCATTTACCTCGGACATTCATTCGAATGACTTCCTTTAAAAAGCAAGACATCATGGCAAGCATCCAAAAATATCGAGAAGAAGAAAAGAAAGAAAAAAAAACTGCTCTACAATGACACTCAATATAATAACCGAACATTGCATGCGTATGCAAGTGGTATAGCATACCGCACCCCTAAACTTATATGCAACATTGTCCTCAATGTTTGGACAAGAAGAGCAAGGAAAGAAGTTACCGGGATGGCAGAATGCGAGAAAAATGGAATTCCACAGCAGCGGTCATCCTGTAAATAAGAAAAATCTGCACAGAATACCAACTGGATACCACGAGCATTACAAGGAACAAAAAGTAGATAAATAGAACATAATGAAATAATTATGCACAAACAGACAATGCCAATATCACTGTAAATCTAATGGTCTGAACTGGTGTTTCCCGATTGTCTAAGAGGTCTATGCGATAAGATATTGACTATCCAGGCGCGCTAACGTATAGCACGCAAAGGGGCTGCCTTTCTTTATTACTGCCATACTGTGTTGAAGCAATCTCAACAGTATTGGGAATTGAAACCAGGCGGTAATAAACAGAAATCATCAACTGAATCGCATATAACAATTAGACAAGCGGTACTACATACATAGTCAAAGTATAGAGAACAAATAGCTTGACGAAAAGAAAAAAAAAAAGACAGTAAAGATAACACATGGCATACAAGAAAATATAAATGTATTCCATATAACTGAAAATGAGTTGTAGTACAAAGTGTACCTGCAGGTGGAATACTCAAAAAGAAACTAAACATGGCCAACATGGCCTATCAAAAATAAAGAAAGAAAAATACAGAAAATAAAGCAGAAAAGATGAATAAGGTGCAGCTACTCGAGGGCGGGTGGTGGTGGTGGTGGCTCGGTGGGAGCAGAAGTGGAGGTGGAGGCTCGACCTGCGAACAGGAACTGCAGATCCTGCCGGAAGGCTCGGAACTCGTCTAAGATCGCTCTCTGGCCCTGTACCAATGAAGAAATGTCCGTCCGAATACCTGCCAGCTGACTCTGCGTCACCTGAACGTGCTCGTCAAAACCCTGCTGGAGCCGCTCTACGTCGGCTGCCAGGCAGGAATAGCCTGTCGCTAAGATATCATGCCGCTCTGCAACGACATCCATCTCCTCCTCCTCCATCTCCTCGTCCTCTGTCTCAGCCCCTGCTGGCTCTCCCTCATCCATCTCCACTGGGGCATCCATATCTACATCGTCTGATGGATCACCCTGATGGTCCTGTCGCTCTAGGTGTCGCCTCACCCGATCCCACTGAGTAGATGTGAAACGGGTGGGCGGTGTCAACTGAATGTCAGTCCGACTGACCGGTATACTGGCACTGCTGAGAAAAGCAGCGATCAGGAATGGAAAGGGAAGACACCAACTCGCTGCTCTCCTCTTCCTCTTGTTGACGAGGCCATCCCAAACTTTGTGCATCTGCCCCCAGATAAGCGATGGGACAGAAAACCAAGCACCCGTATGGAAAGCATAGAGGCAACGGAGGAGGTCGCCCCTGCGCTCGGCCACGTGCTGCAACGGACACGCGTTCTTGAGGAGAACGGTGTCCAGGAACCAATATCTGCTCGGGCACATCGACTTGGACGTGCAGTTGTGGTTGGGCGTGGTAAACGCCCCGCCACACATGTCCATCACTATCGAGAAGAGCGTGGTGTCTGCTGGGAGCGCTACACTATAGAGTGGCTGACCATCCGGGCCAACCATGTTCGGCGGCTGCTGGTGAGGGATGCCGAGCATATGAGCAATCTGACTCGGCGTAATCGTGATCGTGACAGTGGCCATGGTAGTCTCGAGTGTATCTGGCGCTGTGCAGGAGTAGGTCATATGCTTGTAAAAGACCTGCACTAGGCGCTCGTGTGCCACATCGGTGGGAGGCACACATAGCCGGTCGAGGCGACGCCTCCTGAGCTCGGCAACCGTCCACTCGGTGTCGGGATGCCTCTCGAACTCCGCTAGGTCAAAAACCTGCTCCGGGTGGAACTTCCGAGACTGGAAGGCTCGCCCGGGCACGTCACGAACAGCACCGGCGGTGTTCTTCACTCTCGCCATGGCCTCGGAACAGTCTGCACTAGATTCCAAAAGGTACGTAAATAAAAGATGAAGAAGAAGAAAGTTAAACTACTACTAGACTAAAAGAATAAAAATAAAAATGAAGTCCTAGTCCAAGGTACTGACAAAAATGCAAAAAGTTGCTCTCGAAGAGGCAATGTGAACGGGTGCAACCGACACGAAGGTACCGCGGTTACACACCGTACTCTAAGCGTTTGAAATGAAGAAAATGCCAAATCCCACTCCGTCATGAATTCCTACCCCCCCGAAACCCACAAAAACTCGATTCAGATATCGCAATAGCAACCATCCACCCCAACATTATCTAACTATGTTTATTCCGCCGTAAAACTATCAAAAATGGCGAGAGAGTAAACAAAAAGTAGCCATGCATCACTTACCTCGTGAGGAAGAAGATGAACGGCTCAACCGATGAAAACTCCACGCGCAGCTGCGAAGAGAAGATTGCGCAGATGCTAGCGGTGGATCGGACTGCGTCGGATGGCGGCGGATGATCGGGAATGGCAGATCGAGTGCTCGGGAATGCTTGGAGAAGGTTTGGATCGCACGGAGGAAGAGAAGAAGTCGGATGGTCTTTTAAAATGGGAGGGAAGCCCAACGGTTTAAATAGATTTTCGGCTCACGTGCAGGCTCCGCGTGCATTTCGATTGATCGAAATGTGCATTTCGATCAATCGAGATTTCGATTGATCGAAATCTTGCTTCGATCAATCGAAACCAGCTTCGATGGATTGAGATTGTCTTTTCACTCAATCAAAAATTCCTCCCTTGAATCACATATTGACTTCGATTAATCGAACCTGTAATTGTTTCAATCGAAATTTGATGTCGATCGATCGAAGACCTATCGAAGTGCAATCGAAGAATACCACCTCTCGGGACTTTGGAGTTGGCAAATCTCTGCAATTTTTCGATCAATCGAACTAGATTCTCGATCAATCGAAATTTTTGATTGATCGAAATCTTGGTTTTGATCAATCGAAATGCTCAAAAACAGTCAGTGCAAAGTATGCTACAGGGACTTGGATATTTTGGGAATTAGATACTACACTGCTTAGATACAATCCTACTTTGGATAAAAAGGGACATCATGAAAGCTTGATAGCTACCATGGCTTCGCCACCTTACACGTCTATGGCGCGACATCCGGATCGACTCACGAGTCAAAATATACGGGATCCGTCAGAGTGACGACATCCACGTATTCGGTGATGACTTGGTCATCCACACACACTTTTAAGCGCTGCCCGTTTACTTTGAACATCGAGCCATCTTTCAAGTCCTTCAATTCCACCGCTCCGTGGGGAGCGACGGAATTAACCAAAAATGGACCATCCCAACGGGAGCGAAGTTTTCTGGGAAACAAATGGAGGCGCGAGTTGTACAACCAAACTTTTTGGCCCGGCGAAAATGTTTTGACTCGAATATTACGATCATGAAAGGCTTTGGACTTTGCCTTATAGATTTTTGCATTCTCATACGCGTCATGTCACAATTCTTCCAATTCATTTAATTGAAGCTTTCGATTAGAACCGGCCTGTTTCATATCAAAATTGAAGGTCTTGGTGGCCCACATAGCTTTATGCTCCAATTCAACCGGAAGATGGCACGCCTTGCCATAAACTAACCGATAAGGTGACATTCCAATGGGAGTTTTATATGCGGTTCGGTATGCCCATAATGCATCGTTTAGTCGCAATGACCAATCCTTCCGGTCGGGCCGAACAGTTTTCTGAAGAATGTTCTTAATCTCCCTATTGGATACTTCTACTTGGCCACTAGTTTGAGGATGGTAGGGGGTGGCTACTTTGTGTGTGACGGAGTATTTGAGAAGCAAGGTTCGAAGGAACTGGTTACAGAAATGCTTACCTCCGTCACTGATGATGGCCTGAGGCGTACCAAACTGGCTAAAAATGTTAGCTTGAATGAATTTAACCACGACTGCGTGATCGTTGGTTTTGGTAACAACGGCCTCTATCCACTTAGATACGTAGTCCACCGCCACAAGTATGTACTTATGACCAGTAGAGGGTGGAAATGGTCCCATGAAGTCAATGCTCCACACATCGAATATTTCAATGATAAGAATAGGGTTAAGAGGCATCATGTCCTTCCGAGACATCGCGCCAAGGCGCTGACATCGCTCACAAGAGCGGCAGAATGAATATGCATCCCGATGAAGTGTCGGCCAGAAAAATCTGCATTGAAGAATTTTTGCTGCGGTTTTCTTAGCACTAAAGTGTCCCCCACAAGCGAGTGTATGACAAAATTTAAGAATGCTTTGGAATTCACTGTTGGGTACACACTTACGAATTATTTGATCGGGCAGTATTTGAACAATTGAGGATCGTCCCAATAATATGATCGTGATTGGGAGAGAAAACGATCCTTCTCTTGTTTGGTCCAAGAAGATGGTATTTTACCGGTTGCCAAATAATTAACCACATCCGCATACCAAGGGATACTCTCTTGAGAGATGACAAAGAGTTGTTCATCCGGGAAGGATTCACAAACTAGAATGGAATTATGAAGGGATTCAACAAGAATTCTAGAAAGGTGGTCAGCTACCACATTCTCAGTTCCCTTTTTGTCTCTAATCTAAAAATTGAACTCTTGCAACAAGAGTATCCATCGAATCAACCTAGGCTTGGTGTCCTTTTTCGCCAAAAGATGCCAGAGGGCAGCATGGTCCGAATAGACAATGACCTTTGAACCTAATAAATAAGCTCAAAATTTGTCTAATGCAAATATTACCGCAAGCAATTCCTTTTCCGTTGTGGTATAATTGATTTGAGCCTCGGAAAGGGTTTTACTTGCGTAATAGATGACATGTGGCAGTTTGTCTACTCGTTGCCCTAAGACCGCACCCATGGCATAGTCGGATGCATCACACATAATCTCAAATGGGAGAGCCCAATTTGGAGGGATTAGAATTGGAGCGGTTGTAAGCATGGCGCGGAGTTTTTCAAAAGCGTCAAAGCACGCTTCATCAAAGGTAAAGCAAGACTCTTTTTCAAGAAGGCGACACAAAGGCCGAGAGATCTTGCTAAAGTCTTTGATGAAACGGCGATAAAAGCCCGCATGCCCAAGGAATGAACGAATCTCTCTCACCGTGGATGGTGGAGGAAGTTTGGAAATGAGCTCAACCTTGGCTTTATCAACCTCTATTCCTCGCTTAGACACAATATGCCCTAGGACAATACCCTCTTGAACCATAAAATGACTCTTTTCCCAACTAAGAATTAGGTTGGTTTCTTGACATCATTTGAGAACACAAGCTAGATTTTGGAGGCATGATTCATATGAAGGCCCAAAAATGGAAAAATCATCCATGAACACTTCTAAGAATTTTTCCACCATGTCCGAGAAGATAGACATCATACACCGTTGAAAAGTTGCCGGTGCATTGCACAACCCAAAGGGCATGCGTCTATAAGCAAATGTGCCGAAGGGACATGTAAAGGTGGTTTTCTCTTGGTCCCTCGGGTCTATAGCAACCTGATTATAGCCGGAATATCCATCCAAAAAGCAATAAAAGCTTTGCCCAGCCAATCTCTCCAATATTTGATCAATGAATGGGAGGGGGAAGTGATCTTTCCGAGTGGCTGAATTTAATTTCCTATAATCAATGCACACTCTCCATCCTGTGGTGGTGCGTTGGGGAACTAATTCACCCTTATCATTAGGTTGCACCGTAATACCAGACTTCTTTGGAACCACTTGAGTGGGACTAACCCACTTGCTATCAGAGATGGGGTATATGATCCCCGCATCTAGTAGCTTCACCACCTCCTTCATTACAACGTCCTTCATGTTTGGATTCAATCGACGTTGTGCCTCCCTTGAGGTCTTTGCATCCTCTTCCAAGTGTATGCGATGCATACAAACAGAAGGGTCTATTCCCTTAAGATCTACCACACTCCATCCTATTGCTTCTTTGTGCTCTTTGAGCACCTTTATGAGTTCCAATTCTTGATCATTTGTGAGATTGGAAGCAATAATGACTGGAAGGGTCTCATTTGCGCCCAAGAAAACATACTTGAGTGTAGCTGGAAGAGGCTTGAGCTCAAGTTATGGTGGGGAAATTAAAGAAGGAGTTTGGGGAGTTTTGGACAAAGGGGGCAAGGGTTCTCTCGGAACTCTCCACTTAGGCAAATCCATGACAATATTAACATCGAGCATGGAATTGACTTCACATATGGATTGCTCAATGTCAAAATCATCATAGTTAAAATGATTTAGGCATGCCTCTAAAGGGTCCGTGGAAAGAATAGAAGGAAGTGCTTCTTGAACAAGGTCGTCCACAACATCGACACAAAAGCACTCACTTTCATCGTCGGGTGTGTGGTGGGAAGCATTGAAGATGTTCAAGTGGACTTTCATATTCCCAAAAGAGATGTCCATCACTCCAGTACGGCAATTAACGCAAGCGTTTGCCGTGGCCAAGAATGGACGACCTAGAATGATAGGGATATGGTGATTCGGATTTTGAACTGGTTCCGTGTCAAGGACTATGAAGTCCACCGGAAAATAGAATTTGTCCACTTGAATGATGACATCCTCAATGATGCCACGTGGTTGCTTCACCGAACGGTCAGCAAGTTGCAACACAACCGTGGTATGCTTAAGTTCCCCCAAACCTAGTTGTTGGTAAACTGAGAATGGAAGCAAATTGACACTAGCCCCTAGATCAAGAAGTGCTTTTTCAAAAGATTGATTTCCGATGGTGCACGAAATGGTCGGAGCACCCGGATCTTTGAATTTAGGAGGGGCTTGGTGTTGAAAAATGGAGCTTATGTGCTCAGTTAAGAGGACTTTCTTAGGACTTTATTCCTAGATTTGCGCTTTTGAGTGCATAAGTCCTTCAAGAATTTCGCATAGGAGGGAATTTGTCGAATAGCATCAAGGAGAGGGAGATTGATCTTTACTTGTTTGAAGATCTCCATCATGTCTTGGATTTTCTCTCCTTGCTTCCCGAAATGAGAAGGTTCCTTCAATCGTTGAGGAAAAGGAACCGGAGGTTCATAAGAGGTGTCAAGATTTGGAATTGATGAAGACACAACTTCACTTGCCTTTCCTTTTGGATTAAAAGGGGTATTTTGCAAATTTGGATTTGACGGAAACAATTTTGGATTTAATTGGGATTCTTTTGGATTTTTAGGTTGCTCTTGTAATTCCTTTCTCTCTTCCTCTCCTACCTTGGAGTTAATGGTTTTACCACTCCTCAAGGTTGTGATTGATTGAACTTGCTCTGGAGGAGCACTATAATTTGAAGATGATGGATCTTCAATCAAATGGACACCTTTGGGATTCGCCACCGGTTGACTCGGCAACTTACCTTCCTCCCTTCTATTTAAGGCATTAGCTAGTTGCCCGATTTGAGCTTCTAACCTAGCCATAGATTGAGCGTTGGCTTCAAGCTTAGCGATTGATTGAGAGTGAGTTTGCAATAAGCGGGTGTTGGCCTCAAGATTGCTTATCACTCGTTCTTCAAAGCTTTGGCTTCTTGGAGGAGGTGGTGGTTGTTGGTAATTTGATTTTTGATTGTAAGGTTGAGGGTTTGGCCTATAATGAGGCTGTTGAGATTGGGAATTAAAAGAACTTTGCCCTTGGAAAGAGGGACTTGATTCTTGATTCTTCCATGAAAAAGCCGGATGGTTCTTGTAACCAGGATTGTACGTGTTCGAATATGGATCATTCATTTGTTTAGCGTACAAGGCATTCGCTTGCTCTTGAGCATAATCGGGGGATTGCCCGGCAATAGGACAATCTCGCACAAAATGCGAAGTGCTATAGCAAAACGAACACCCCTCCTGATTTTGGACAGATTGGTTAGGAATAGGCAGCCCATTTTTCATGATTAAATCCATTTTTCGGGACAAGGCTTCTACTTGCATGGCTACCTCATCTACCCGTGAAATCTCATGCACTCCTCTACAAGGTTGGGTGGCCTTCCCTTTCCTAGTGGAGGAGCGTTGAGCTGAATTGTTGCTTAGGGTTTGAAAAAGTTTCCATGCCTCATCGGGGCTTTTCAAAAGGTACCCACCCCCACACGCGGAGTCTATCATTTGTCTATGTTGCTCACTCACCCCATCATAAAAACTTTGCACTAGCTGCCATTTTTGGACAGCATGATGCGGACAAGATTTTAAGAGATCTTTTAACCTCTCCCACGTCTCATGGAATTGTTCTTGGTCAATTTGGGTGAATCCGGTGATTGCTCGCCGAATATCACTTGTCTTACCCATTGGGAAGTATTTTTTTAAGAACTCTATTTGCATTTCCGCCCAAGAATGGATTGAGTTGGGTTCTAGGGAATTGAACCAACTTCTAGCCTTATCTTTTAGGGAAAATGGAAACATACGTAGCTTTAGATCATCCTCCGTAAAGTGTGGTACACGAATGGTGGAACACACGGAAAAGAAGTAATCTAAGTGCCGGTATGGATCCTTATTAGGAAGACCGTGAAAGCTGTTAATAAGGTTGAGGGTGGAGGACTTTATTTCAAATTGATTTGCCGCTACATCCGGAAATTGAATACACGAAGGTACTTCAAATGTAGTCGGAAGGTAAAAGTCCATAAGCAACTCTCCTTGAGGAGGTGGTGGTGGAGGTGGTTGTTCATGATTAAAAGGAGGTAGATCGGGAGGTTGTCTCTCATTTGGTTCCATGTTTTCAGTTCTAGGCAAAATAGGGTCCCTAGAGGTTCCTCTACGTTGTCTAAGTGTTCGTTCAAGTTCACTATTACAAGGAAGCAAAGGAAGTGACAATGACCGTCTACCTAGCATGCATTAACAATTGAACAGCACCTCTACACACAAAGTAACAATAATATATACAAAAGAGTGTGAATGATTCAAACCACCAATTTTTGAAGTTATACTCACAAAGGGTTCCAATTTGAATTCTTCTAGATGCCCGCAATGTGGTATACCTAAAATCAAGAAGTTTGAGATATAAGAACAAGATATATACAAAAAGAATGAAAGAATTTCTAGCCTAAGAATTAAACCAGATTTAATCTTCCAATGGCGACAATTAAACCGTAGTCCCCGGCAACGGCGCCAAAATTTTGATGTGGTCGGAACTAAATTATATTGTAAGCTTAATTTTGCCCTTTTTATCAAAATATAATTTAACCACTCGCAAGAGCACGAATCTTTGTAGATAAGGTTCTATATAGAGGGTATCGATCCCACGAGGACTAGTCATTAATTGTCATAAAGAAAGATTAATTCTACTTTAATTCTAAAAACAGGTTTTTGGTTTTGTGTTTAAAACTATTGCGTAAATGAAATGACGATAAAATTAAAGAGTAAAGTTGGGAGAGAGAACTAGGGTTGGTTTCCACCACTAGCCATTCACATGTTCATAAGTGTAGCAAGCATGGGATTCATTAATTAAATGCCTAACAATGTCATTAGGCTTGTGACCTCAATGACATATCAAAAGATCAATGTGTGTGCTAACCTATCATAATCCATCTTCAACAAGCATAGCTCTTCAACCTAACTAACTACCTAATTACTCTACTCTCTACGTAAACACTACATGCATCCAAACTACCTTGTCTTGGCATGGTCTATACAAACTAGCATCACACATTCATTTAAACACCATTATCTAGCCATCATTTGCACTTCTTGTGGAATATGCAAATGTTGTGCATTCAAGTGACAAAACCTACTCTAAGACAAGAATAAATTCCATATCAAATGAATATATATAAGAAATGTATTTGTGTACATAATCACTAGGCTAAATAATCAACATTTAATTACAAATCCCCAAGAGCTACAAAGATGAACAAGTTTACATGGCTAGGGGTTGAAACCAACACCCTAGTAGAAGAGTTAGTTGCTCATAGTTGCCTTGCACCCTTCCATTGATGAAGAGAATGAAGCTTCTTGGTCTGGTTCAGCTTTTCTCTTCCTCTCCCGAAGGTCTCTCCTCAAGTCTTCTGATGTGTATGTTGAGAGATATGAGATATGTGGCTTTTGGTGCTTTTTGTATGCTTTTTGGCTCCTTTGGGCCCACCATATATATATATATGTCATTATATATATCTCTTGTATCAAGAAGGCCCCCAAAAGTCTTATTCAAGTCAGACAATCCCCCTAAGTCGTGCAAAAAGGGGAATTTTGTTGCAAGTGGGAGAGCAGGTGAGCAAGTGGCCAAGTGGGCTCTGCAGCATTTCGATTGATCGAAATTGCATTTTGATTGATCGAGATTTCGATCAATCGAAATGAGATTTCGATCAATCGAAATCTCGATTGATCGAAATCCACATCTCGATTGATCGAGATGCCTTGGCAACATTTTCTGATTTCATCTCTTGACTGCAGAAAGTTTCCAACTTTGCTCCATTTACTCCAATACCTGCAAAACATCAAAAACACAAAAATACCGTAAACATATCTCGGTAAACACAAAAACGGAACTAACATATGCAATAAAGATGGTTCAAATGCATAGAATTGAACACTTATCAACCGCCATAAGTATGTACTAATGACCAGTAGAGGGTGGAAATGGTTCCATGAAGTCAATGCCCCACACATCAAATATCTCAATAATAAGAATAGGGTGAAGAGGCATCATGTCCTTCCAAGACATCGCGTCGAGGCACTGACATCGCTCACAAGAGCAGCAGAATGAATATGCATCCCGATGAAGTGTTGGCCAGAAAAATCCGCATTGAAGAATTTTTGCTGCGGTTTTCTTAGCACTAAAGTGTCCCCCACAAGCGAGTGTATGACAAAATTTGAGAATGCTTTGGAATTCACTGTTGGGTACACACTTATGAATTATTTGATCGGGGTAATATTTGAACAATTGAGGATCATCCCAATAATATGATCGTGATTGGGAGAGAAAACGATCCTTCTCTTGTTTGGTCCAAGAAGATGGTATTTTACCGGTTGCCAAGTAATTAACCATATCTGCATACCAAGGGATACTCTCTTGAGAAATGACAAAGAGTTGTTCATCCGGAAAGGATTCACAAACTGGAATGAAATTATGAAGGGATTCAATAAGAATTCTAGAAAGGTGGTTAGCCACCACATTTTCAGTTCTCTTTTTGTCTCTAATCTGAAAATTGAACTCTTGCAACAAGAGTATCCATCGGATCGACCTAGGCTTGGTGTCCTTTTTGGCCAGAAGTTGCCGGAGGGCAGCATGGTCTGAATTGACAATGACCTTTGAACCTAATAAATAAGCTTGAAACTTGTCTAATGCAAATACTACCGCAAGCAACTCCTTTTTCGTTGTGGTATAATTGATTTGAGCCTCAAAAAGGGTTTTACTTGCGTAGTAGATGACATGTGACAGTTTGTCTACTCGTTGCCCTGAGACCGCACACATGGCATAATCGGATGCATCACACATGATCTCAAATAGGAGAGCCCAATTTGGAGGGATTAGAATTGGAGTGGTTGTGAGCATGGTGCGGAGTTTTTCAAAAGCATTAAGGCACGCTTCATCAAAGGTAAAGCAAGACTCTTTTTCAAGAAGGCGACACAAAGGCCGAGAGATCTTGCTAAAGTCCTTGATGAAACGGCGATAAAAGCCCGCATACCCAAGGAATGAACGAATCTCTCTCACCGTTGATGGTGGAGGAAGTTTAGAAATGAGTTCAACCTTGGCTTTATCAACCTCTATTCCTCTCTTAGACACAATGTGCCCCAGGACAATACCCTCTTGAACCATAAAATGGCTCTTTTCCCAACTAAGAATTAGGTTGGTCTCTCGACATTGTTTGAGAACACGGGATAGATTTTGGAGGCATGATTCAAATGAAGGCCCAAAAATAGAAAAATTATCCATGAACACTTCCAAGAATTTTTTCACCATGTCCGAGAAGATAGACATCATACACCGTTGAAAATTTGCCGGTGCATTGTACAACCCAAAGGGCATGCGTCTATAAGCAAATGTGCCAAAGGGACATGTAAAGGTGGTTTTCTCTTGGTCCCTCGGGTCTATAGCAACCTGATTATAGCCAGAATATCCATCTAAAAAGCAATAAAAACTTTGCCCAGCTAATCTCTCTAAGATTTGATCAATAAATGGGAGGGGGAAGTGATCTTTCCAAGTGGCTGAATTTAATGTCCTATAATCTATGCACACTCTCCAACCCGTGGTGGTGCGTTGGGGAACTAATTCACCCTTATCATTTGGTTGCACCGTAATACCTGACTTCTTTGGAACCACTTGAGTGGGACTAACCCACTGGCTATCTGAGATGGGGTAAATGATTCCCGTATCTAGTAACTTCACCACCTCCTTCATTACAACGTCCTTCATATTTGGATTCAATCGACGTTGTGCCTCTCTTGAGGTCTGTGCATCCTCTTCCAAGTGTATGCAGTGCATACAAATAGAAGGGTCTATTCCCTTAAGATCTGCCACACTCCATCCTATTGCTTTCTTGTACTCTTTTAGCACTTTTATGAGTTCTATCTCTTGATTATTGGTAAGATTAGAAGCAATAATGACTGGCAAGGTCTCATTAGCGCCCAAGAAAACGTACTTGAGCGTCGCCGGTAGAGGCTTGAGCTAAAGTTGTGGTGGAGAAATTAGAGAAGGAGTTTGGAAAGTTTTGGACAAAGGAGGCAAGGGTTCTCTTGGAACTCTCCATTTAGGCAAATCCATGACAGTAGTGACATCGAGCATTGAGTTGACTTCACATATGGATTGCTCAATGTCAAAATCGTCATAGTTGAAATGATTTAGGCATGCCTTTAGAGGATCCTTCGAAAGAATAGAAGGGAGTGCTTCTTGAACAAAGTCTTCCACTACATCGACACAAAAGCACTCACTTTCGTCTTTGGATGTGTGGTGGGAAGCATTGAAGATGTTCAAGCGGACTTTCATATTTCTGAAAGAGATGTCCATTACTCCGGTATGGCAATTAACGCAAGCATTTGCCGTGGCCAAAAATGGACGACCTAGAATGATAGGAATATGTCAATTTGGATTTTGAACCAATTCCGTGTCAAGGACTATGAAGTCCATCGGAAAGTAGAATTTGTCCACTTGAATGACTACATCCTCAATTATGCCACGTGGTTGCTTCACCGAGCGGTCGGCAAGTTGCAACACAACTGTTGTATGCTTAAGTTCCCCCAAACCTAGTTGTTGGTAAACTGAGAATGGAAGCAAATTGACACTAGCCCCTAGATCAAGAAGTGCCTTTTCAAAAGATTGATTTCCGATGGTGCATGAAATGGTCAGAGCACCCGGATCTTTGAATTTAGGAAGGGCTTGGTGTTGGAAAATGGAGCTTATGTGCTTACTTAAGAGGACTTTCTTAGGAGCATTATTCCTAGATTTGTGCTTTTGAGTGCACAAGTCCTTAAAAAATTTAGCATAGGAGGGAATTTGTCAAATAGCATCAAGGAGAGGGAGATTAATTTTTACTTGTTTGAAGATTTCCATCATGTCTTGGATTTTCTCTCCTTGCTTCCCAAAATGAGGAGGTTCCTTCAATCTTTGAGGAAAAAGAACCGGAGGTTCAAAAGAAGTGTCAAGATTTGGAATTGATGATGACACAACCTCACTTGCCTTTTATTTTGGATTTAATGGGATGTTATGCACATTTGGATTTAACGGAAATAATTTTGGATTTAATTAGGATTCTTTTGGATTTTTGGGTTGGTCTTGGGATTCCTTTCTCTCTTCCTCTCCTACCTTGGAATTGATGACTTTACCACTCCTTAAGGTGGTGATTGATTGAACTTGCTCTGGAGGAGCATTACAAGATGAAGATGATGGATCTTCAATCATATGAACACCCTTACGATTTGCCACCGGTTGACTCGGCAACTTACCTTCCTCCCTTCTATTTAGGGCATTGGCTAGTTGCCCGATTTGAGCTTCTAACCTAGCCATAGATTGAGCATTAGGTTCAAGCTTAGAGATTGATTGAGAGTGAGTTTGCAATAAGCGGGTATTAGCCTCAAGATTGCTTATCACTCTTTCTTCAAAGCCTTGGCTTCTCAGAGGAGGTGGTGGTTGTTGGTAATTGGATCGTTGATGGTAAGGTTGAGGATTTGGCCTATATTGAGACTGTTGAGATTGGGAATTGAAAGAATTTTGCCCTTGAAAAGAGGGACTTGATTCTTGAGGTTTCCATGAAAAAGCCAGATGATTCTTATAACCAGGATTGTACGTGTTTGAATATGGATCATTCATTTGTTTAGAGTACAAGGCATTCGCTTGCTCTTGAGCATAATCGGGAGATTGCCCGGCAATAGGACAATCTCGCATGAAATGTGAAGTACTATAGCAAAACGAACATCCTTCCTGATTTTGAACAGGTTGGCTTGGAGTAGGCAGCCCATTTTTCATTATTAGGTCCATTTTTCAAGCTTTTGAACAGGTTGGCTTGGAGTAGGCAATCCTCATAAGGCTTCTACTTGCATGGCAACCTCATCTACCCATGAAATTTCATGCACTCCTCTACAAGGTTGGGTGGCCTTCCCTTTCCTAGTGGAATTGTTGCTTAGGGTTTGAAAAAGTTTCCATGCCTCATCGGGGCTTTTCAAAAGGTATCCACCTCCACACGCAGAGTTTATCATTTGTCTATGTTGCTCACTCACCCCATCGTAAAAACTTTGCACTAGCTGCCATTTTGGGACAGCATGATGCGGACAAGATTTAAAAAGATCTTTTAACCTCTCCCACGTCTCATGAAATTGTTCTTGGTCAATTTGGGTGAATCCGGTGATGGCTCTCCGAATATCACTCGTCTTTCCCATTAGGAAGTATTTTTTTAAGAACTCTATTTGCATCTTCGCCCAAGAATGGATTGAGTTAGGTTCTAAGGAATTGAACCAACTTCTAGCTTTATCTTTTAGGGAGAAGGGAAACATACGCAACTTTAGATCATCCTCCGTAAAGTGTGGTACACGAATAGTGGAACACACAGAAAGGAAGTAATCTAAGTGTCGGTATGGATCCTCATTAGGGAGACCATGGAAGCTATTAAGAAGATTGATGGTGGAGGACTTTATTTCGAATTGATTTGCCGCTACATCCGAAAATTGAATACATGAAGGTACTTCAAATGTAGTCGGAAGATAAAAGCCATAAGCAACTCTCCTTGAGGAGGTGGAGGAGGAGGTGGTTGTTCATGATTAAAAGGAGGTAGTCCGGGAGGTTGTCTCTCATTTGGGTCCATATTTTCAGTCCTAGGCAATATAGGGTCCCTAGAGGTTCCTCTATGTTGTCTAAGTGTTCGTTCAAGTTCAATATTACAAGGAAGCAAAGGAAGTGACAAGGACCGTCTACCTAGCATGCATTAATAGTAGAACAACACCTCAATACGAAAAATAAACAATAATATATATAAAAAAAAATGAATGAACTCAAACCACCAATTTTAGACTTTATACTCACAAAGGGTTCCAACTTTAATTCTTTAGATGCCCGCTATGTGGTATACCTAAAATCAAGAAATTTTAGAAATAAGAACAAGATATATACAAAAAGAATGAAAGAATTTCCAGCCTAAGAATTAAACCAGATTTAATCTTCTAAAGGCGACAATTACACCGTAGTCCCTGGCAATGGCGCCAAAATTTTAATGTGGCTAAACTCGGATTATATTGTAAGCTTAATTTTGTCCTTTTTATCAAAATATAATTTAACCACTCGCAAGAGCACGAATCTTTGTAGATACGGTTCTATATAGAGGGTATCGATCCCACAAAGACTAGTCTCAATTGTCTTAAAGAAAGATTAATTCCACTTTAATCCTAAAAACAGGTTTTTGAATTTTTGTTTATAAACTATTGCATGAATGTAATGACAATAAAATTAAAGAGTAAAGGATGGGAGAGAGAACTAGGGTTGGTTTCCACCACTAGCCATTCACATGTTCATAAGTGTAGCAAGCATGTGATTCATTAATTAAATGCCTAACAATTTCATTAGGCTTGTGACCTCAATGACATATCAAAAGATCAACGTGTTTGTCCACCTATCATAATCCATCTTCAACAAGCATAGCTCTTCAACCTAACTAACTACCTAATTACCCTACTCTCTAAGTAAACCTACATGCATCCAAGCTACCTTATCTTGGCATGGTTTATACAAACAAACACAACACATTCATTTAAACACCATTATCTAGCCATCATTTGCACTTCTTGTGGAATATGAAAATGTTGTGCATTCACATGAAGATTATACTCTAAGACAAGAATAAAACCAAAATCATATGAATATATAAAAGAAATGTATTAGTGTACATGATCACTAGGCTAAATAATCAACATTTAATTACAAATCCCAAGTGCTACAAGGATGAACAAGTTTACATGGCTAGGGGTTGAAACCAACACCCTAGTAGAAGAGTTAGTTGCTCATGGTTGCCTTGCACTCTTCCATTGATGAAGAAAGTGAAGTTTCTTTGTCTGGTTCAGCTTCTCCTCTTCCTCTCTCGAATGTCTCTCCTTCGATAATCTGATGTGTGTTGAGAGATATATGAGATATGTGGCTTTTTGGTGCTTTAAGGCTTCCTTTTTCAACCTTGGGGCCCACCATATATATATATCAATATATATATCCCTTGTATCAAGAAGGTCCCCAAGGGTCTTGTTTAAGTCAGACAATCCCCCTAAGTCGTGCAAAAAGGGGGGATTTTGTTGCAAGTGGGAGAGCAGGTGAGCAAGTGGGCAAGTGGATTCTGCAGAATCTCGATCAATCGAGATTGGATCTCGATTGATCGAGATTTCGATCACTCGAAATGAGATCTCGATCAATCGAGATCTCAATTGATCGAGATGCCTTTGGCTGCATTTCTGATTTTTGTTCTTCAGTTGCAAATAGCCTCAAACTTCGCCCCTTTCACTACAAGACCTGCAATACCTCAAAAACACAAAAATACCGTAAACATATCTCGGTAATCATAAAAATGAAACTAACATATGCAATAAAGAGGGTTCAAATGCATAGAATGGAACACTTATCACCATGTGTCAACTATGCACCAAAGTGTCTGCCACAAAATCAATCCATCACTTCATGCATCTGTTTACTCTCATAACCACACACAAACTTAAACTTCACTCACACGACATATATATATATAATCCCTGAGGTTTGACACCCCTTTCGATAGCCCTATTCTGCAAGGAATTCGTTCTATTACGAAATGTGGTAATTTTTAATTGATACACTTATTGAGTCACACTCACACACGAATCAATTTTTGGCACCGTTGCCGGGGATTATCTAGTTGATTGATTGGATTTTAAAGAATTAATTTTAATTAGATTTTTAGTTTAGAAAATTTCTATATTTTGTTTTTGTTTTCTTTTCAGGTGCTTTTGGTTAATATATGCAATGTCGTCGTTCTGTAGCTGATGCTGTGATACCTCTTGATCCTGAGCTCGAATGTACTCTTAGACAATAGAGGAACATTCTTGTTGACACCATTGTGTAAGAGGAAGAATTAATTGAAGACATGGTAGAAGAGAGGAATAATAACCTTATTCCTAATGCTGATGGAGAAAGGGCTAGATTGCTTAGGGACTACTATGTTCCTGAGACATTTACCTCACCAGCTAGTTTTTAACTACTCAATGTCACAACATAGAATTATGAGATCAAGTCCAGCATTATTCAGATGCTACCATCTTATTTTGGGCTGACTCAAGAAGACCCTTACAAGCATCTAGATATATTCATTGAAGTGTGTTCAGCTACCAAAATCCACAACTTCTCTGAAGATACTTTCAGAATGAGACTTTTTCCATTCTCCCTGAAAGACAAAGCAAAGTATTGATTCAATTCTTTACCAGTAGGTTCTTTCATGACTTGGACTCAGATGCAACATGAGTTTCTCAAGAAGTTTTTTTTGATAGGGAAGACCAATCAGTTCAGACGTGCTATCGCTGGTTTCTCCCAACATGAGGGGGAACAATTTTATAAGACATGAGAAAGATTCAAGGACATTCTTAGGAAGTGTCCCCATCATCAAGTTCCTGAGTGGCAACTAGTGCAGAGTTTTCATTAAGGGCTGACAGAAGCCAACAGATAGATGGTTGTTGCATCTTGTGGAGGTACTTTTATGTTGAAGAATGAAGAAGAGTCATGGACCTTATTTGAAAATCTTAGTGACAACTCTCTACAACATGTATCCTTTACTTGTTCTAGCAGACCTGCCACTACAAGGAAAACTGATGGGATTTTTGAAGTTGGTGCTTCAGAAGTTATGCCAACTGACATTGATTTAATTACACAAAAGGTAGCAGCAATTATGACTGCCAATCATACTCCTTCTGCTCCAAATTCTTCATTGCTAAGCCCTTGTGAATTTTGCTCTAGTCCTATGCATAATGTGAGCAATTGTCCTTCAATGGGGCAATATTTGATGTTCAACATGAGCAAATCCAAGCTACATTCACTGGACCAATGAATCCTCCACGAGGTAATACTTACAATCCTACATGGAGAAATCATCCTGATTTTTCTTATAGTAACCAAGGGGCAGCAATGCAACCATCATATCAACCTAGGACTTTTGTACCTCAATAGGAATATCAAACACAAAGTCCTATGGCACAAAGAATTTCTGCTATTGAAGACAAGCTGACACTTAACTTGTCCAAATTTGACAAACTTGATTCTCTAATAGAGACAGTGCAAGCTACTACAACAATAGTACAATCTACAGTTCAGCTAGTGCACTCTCATTCTCAATCCACTGACAAACTAGAATCTCAGTTTGGACAGCTTGCTACTTCATTGAGTAGAAAAGAAGAAGGGAAGCTCCCTAGTCAACCAGTTGCTAATCCAAGAGGGATGCAAGCTTCCACAAGCAACCCACATCATGAGCAAGTTCAAGCCATTACCACTTTTAGGAGTGGAAAAATTATTGATAATAAAGTGGGTGAGAAGAAAGAAGAAGAAAAAGTGACCACAAGTCCAAGTGTTGAAATTCCTTATGAGCCCAAGGCTCCTTTCCCACAACGTTTCCTTGAAGCATCTAAATTGGGGAAACAAGGTGACAAGTTGCATGACATGATGGAGGTGTTTCGATAAGTGAAGATTAATTTGCCACTCCTTGATGCCATCAAGAAAATTCCTCCTGATGCTAAATTTTTGAAGGACTTGTGCACTCAGAAAAGGCGTTCTAAAAGCCATGTGCCAAAAAAAGTGATGCTGCCACAATAAGTGAGTTCCATAATTCAGCAGTGCACTCCTCCCAAGTACAAGGATCCTAGTGCCCCAACTATCTCATGCATCATTGGGGAGCACCACGTTGATAAAGCTCTTCTTGATTTGGGTGCAAGTGTGAATTTGCTACCCTATTCAGTTTATTTTCAATTGGGCTTGGGAGAATTGAAGCCTACCTCGGTGGTATTGCAATTTGCAGACAGATCAACAAAGCAACCCTGAGGAATCATTGAAATGTGCTCATTAAAGTAAACAAGTTCTACTTTCTTATTGATTTCATTGTACTTGATACTGAGTCAGTTCATAATCCAAAGAGGCACATTCAAGTGATCCTTGGTCGACCTTTCTTAGGTACTACTGATGCTTGCATAAATTGTAGGTCGGGGATCATGGATATTTCATTTGGCAATATGAAGGTTAAGCTTAATATTTTCAATGTTGTTGAGAATCCTCCAAATCAGACAGATGTTTTCTTCATGGATTCTGCGCATGTGTCTGAATCTACAGATGAAATAAAGGTGCAAGAAAAATAGAAGGAAAAGAAGGTATTCGAAGATCAATTTTCCACCATTGTGGTAAATTCTGTATCCACTACACCATCCAAAACACTTTGGGGTGAGCAATTGTTCAGAGTATCCAACAACTCCACACCATGGTATGCAGATATTGTGAATTATTTAGCCATAGAAAAAGTACCATGACACTAAACCAAGCGAGAACGAGATAGATTCTTCTCTAAAGTTCATCATTACTTTTGGGAGGATCCAAAGCTATTTAAATATTGTCCAGATCAGATTATTCGGCGGTGTGTCCCAGACCATGAGTTTCAAGATATTCTCATATTTTGCCACTCATTAGCATGTGGAGGCCACTTTAGTGCAAGGAAGACAGCCGCAAAGGTACTTCAATGTGGATTCTTTTGGCCTTCTTTATTTCATGATGCATATGTTTTCTATAAAACTTGTGATCGCTGTCAAAGATTGGGTTCAATGTCGAGGCGCGATATGATGCCAATGAGCCCCATTTTGGTGGTTGAAATTTTTGATGTTTGGGGAATTGATTTTATGGGACCCTTTCCACCCTCTTTTGGCTACAAGTATATTTTGGTTGGGGTGGATTATGTCTCCAAATGGGTGGAGGCCATTGCAACTTGAACCAATGATCACAAGGTGGTAATTAAGTTCATACATGAGAATATTCTTAGTCGATTCAGAATTCCTCGCAATAAATTCTTGAGAGCTTTGCTTGCTAAATATTCAGTCACACATAAGGTGGCAACACCTTACCATCCTCAGACAAGTGGGCAAGTAGAGCTGTCTAATCGAGAAATTAAGCATGTTCTCGAAAAGACAGTGAGACCGAATAGAAGAGATTCGTCATTACGACTGAGTGAGGCACTATGGGCGTATCGGACTGCGTACAAGACTCCTATTGGTATATCAGCATATCGGTTGGTGTATGGGAAAGCATGTCATCTTCCAGTAGAGATTGAGCACAAGGCACTCTAGGCAATCCGAAAATTCAATTTCGATGCAAAAAGAGCTGGAGAAGAGAGAAAGTTGCAATTGAATGAATTAAAAAAGTTTAGACGTGATGCTTATGAAAGTTAACGAATTTTCAAAGAGCATTTCATGATTGACATATCTCACAGAAGTCTTTCCCTCCAGGTGATAAAGTGTGGCTCTTCAATTCAAAGCTTCAGTTGTTTCCCAAAAAATTGCGTTCAAGGTGGGATGGACCATTCCAGGTGATTTTAGTTTTTCCTCACAGTGCTGTCAAAATTCAAAGCTTCTAAGATAATACTTTGATGAAAGAAAATGGGTAAAGGTTGAAGCATTGTATAGAAGGATTTGTGCCAAGAAGAGACGTAGAGTTTGTCGACTTGACGGATCCCGTCTATCCGACTTAATCCCTTCAGAGAGTTTATCATCTCCTATGGACGCTAAATTGTAGGTTTTGTATGTATTTCTATCCTTTAATTTCTTTAGTTTTCTTGATTTTAATTTTTAGTTTTTGTTTTCTTAAGTTTTCTTTCAATTCTAGTTGCGTTTTAATATTTTTTCTTTGAGTTTTTGATGTAAAAGTTGCTTCCAGAGGATGCCAAGAGGTGTACTGAGGTATTTGGACTCAATACAGGTGAAAAAATAAGCTCTCGGTCGACCTTGGGTGATGGAGACTCCAAAAATACACGCCTCGATTGACCTTGGGCGATGGAGGGTCCAACAGGCCAGCAGAAGGGGGATCGATCGCCCCATTGAAGGGGGATCGATTGCCCCATGCTTTTTCAAAGGAAACCCACCAGCAGGTGGGTGATCGATCACCCATGGCTGGGGGGATCGATCGCCCAGGCCCATGGAAGGGCAACCTAAATTTTTAAAGCCTATAAAGGCCACCTCTCCTCCTTTGTTGCTTCTACTTGCTTCCTTGACCTCTTTGAGCTCCAATTTGACTCCTACTTCAACCGGGAATTTGTTTTCCTCAATTGGTGATTTCGAACAAGTATTTAACATTGATCATCATCAACATCAACATCAAAACCGGATTGATCATCACTAGTTCTCAAGGAAACTCTTACTTTTTCAAGTTCTACATCAAAGTAAGTGAAGTTTTTCTTAGGCAAAATTGTGCAAATCTTTTTGAGGGCTTTTGAAGACCAAGTTTGGGGGATATAATTGGTGGATTCAATTGTTCAATTTGGGAGAAAAAGTGCTAAAAAGAGGAGGTTGAATGATACATTTTTATTGTGCACGGCATTTGATTTAATTCCTCAACCAAATTTTTTCTATTTCTATGGCACCAAAGAGAGCAAGTCACCAAGGTGCTTCAAGCTCACACAATCCTCGCCGAGCAAGGCAGGATCCAACACCCGGTTCCTCAAGATCTCACCGAGAAGGTATTCATGAGAGATGGCATCTAAGGGCCTTGAATTTTGAACAACGTTTGACATCGCTGAATTCTATGGTATGTTTCTCGAGACACGATGGGGGATTTCTGACATCCGTCATCGTCGGTCATCATTGATTTTTGTTCCGCTCTCTACTACTATCTACCCGAGGCTTGTCAAGGTATTTTATCAAAACTTAATGCTGAAACCTAATGAGCAGGATGTGCTTATTTCTTCAGTAGATGGAACAGTATCCATTGCTATTGCCATGGGTTATCCTCATGAGTGCCCAGATGATTTGACTAATATCTATACTCCTCTACCCGATGATTTGTCATTGGGTAATTTGGTTGCACATTTGTGTGCTAACCAATTCTCTGAACCAAAGTGGAATGCAGCTTCCAAGTCTTCTATGCCAAATCATTTATGGTTCCTTGATGCGGGTTTGCTCAAGAATATATGTCCCATTGGACATAAAACCAAGAGATATCAAGAGTTCCTTAGAGCTTTATATGCCATACATTTTGGGCATTGGCTGTCATTCCCACAGATTGTTTGGGGCCAGATGAAAAAGTTTTATTCCAAGGTTATGGCCAAGCCACCAGACAGTGCAAGTGACTGAAAATTTCCATTCCCTACTATCATAGGGGTATGTAGTCCATGAGGACGAGCTTGGTTTTTCACGTGATATTCATTATGGCACACATGACTAAAATTTGAGCCGATCTCATATGCACTAAAGAGTCATAGATGTGCCTGGTGAAGTGTCTCGATTGGCCCAGGGAGGGAAACCGGTAGATATAACACCATCGGTGGAAGATCCAGAGGATATGGAAGTTGAAGAAGAGGAGGAACATGCATAAGCTGGTGGCCATGATTATCATTCTTTAGAAGGGCACATTGCTGGGTTGACAGCTCAATTTGGCACCCTACAGACAGAGGTTTCCATACAGTTTGGAGCTATGAGGATTGAGATGGCGGATCACTTTCGTGAGACTCTCCAGGATCAAGTAGAGATGAGGAGGATGTTGAGTGCACCGATGCGCCAGGCGAACTTGGATCCGAATGCTTAGTCACCACCACATCCTTGAAAGGAAGGTAACCCTCTTTTGTATTTTATTTTATTTTATTCTTAGTTTTTTTTAGTTTTATTTTTCTTTCTGTAGTTAGATTTTTTATTATATATTAAATAAAAAAAAATTTTGTAGGATTTTTCCACTTTCATATTTATTTTCACCCATACTATTTCACTTGATTTTTGGGGTATAGTGGTTTGTTTTGACAAGTTATAACATCCAAGTTTGGGGGTGTGCTTGTATTGCCTTCCTTCTATTGGTGTGCTCTATTTTCTTTCCACTACTCCGGGTTTCTGGTAACATCGTTCTTACCCTTCTCTATACTTTGATTGGGTGTACATTGAGGATGATGTACAGTTTAAGTTTGGGGGTGAGGCGATGTCTATTTTTGTGCTTTATTGCATATGGGAGAAATTTTTATGAAATTTTTCTTATTTTAGGGTTTTTGTTTATTTTATTTCCTTAGTTTATTTATTTTATTTTATTTTGTTTTATTTTTAGATAGAATGTTTTGACATTATTCAAGGGATTAATACCTTATGTAGGTGCGTAACTTGTAATTTTTGAGTATGTTTTAAAATTTTGGAAACCGTGGTTTAAATTATGTGGTTTTAATCATGGTTTGCAATAACATGTTTTGGGGTAATTAGTTTTTCCTCACATGCACAGACACACTAGCATAATTTTATAGGGTATTTACTTATGCTTGATTTTAATTAGTATCTCTTGAGAATGAGTACCGATGATGTGTTTTACTTGACTTCAATGAAGAATAAAAAAGAAAAAGAAATATATGTTGAAAGCAAATCAATTTGATCATTTTCTTGAGTAACCAGGCCTCTATGCCTCAGGAAGCAAGGAGTGTTCGTGTCAAAAGTGAAAGGGTGAGAAAAGATGTGTATTGGTTGTCTTGATTTGTAGCCTGACTAATTCGAGTAATTAGGTTCTTCGGGGTATTTTAAAGCCTAGTGCCCTAAAGCCATCTGGTTTGGGAGTCACTGATTGAAAGCTTGCTACATGGATCTTTCAAAAAGCTTAATAGATCAAGACATTTCACAACCAATAAAGCAAATGAAAAAAAGAATGATGGAAAAAAAAAAAAAAAAAGTCATGTAATCATGTTTGGAAGTATGATTTCAATAAGGGGAGCTAGTGAGTTGAAGGGGTATGTGCCTTAATATATTCAGAGCTTGGTTATGCTACATGAGATGACTGCTAGTTCACTTTACACGAGGGAATTAGATTTGGTTATTTTGAGATATGTTGATGTGAATTATGCAATGGGACCATGATTTGAATTATGGAATTTGAAGTTTGAAATTATTCTTGAATGCAAGTTTGTAACTATGTATTGTAATCTTCTTCTTGAATTAATGTTGAAATAGAATTTTGAATGTTTGTGGGTAACATTTCTGGAAACCCTCACGAGACTAAACTCGTCCACTGGGGGGAACCTAGGGGTTTAAAGGTTTGTTGCATATGCTAAATGCAATCGTTTCTCCCACGAAAGTGGAGTTGGATAGTTTAGTTAGTATTTGTTAGTTTCCTTTGTTTTAGTTTTATTTTATTCTATTGCTAAGGGACTAGCAATATATAAGCTTGGGGGTGTGATCGGCATTGAATGTTACGCATTCTAGCCTCTTAACTTATGTATTTTATTCTCTTACTGATAGATTATTTTGTTGTTTTACTTTGTTTTAGTATTTTCTGTATTTTCAGGGCCTTAATGATTATTTGAGTTAAAACTATGATTTTGGGCTTTTAAAGAAGACATCCAAGACGGTTAGATGAAGCCTACATCAAGGAAAGTCATTCAACCATTTATTTTAACTCAAATCATCCCAAGGAAGAGGTGCAAGAGAATTACAGCTGCTTAAAAAGGTTTCGGGCTTGAAACCCAAATCTGCGCATAATACAGTTTTAATCCCATTTTGGAAATGGACCAGAAGTGTTATTTTTGAGCCTCAAATCAACTTAATTTTTCTAAAGTTGAACACAATTTGATTCTGCACACTTTTGTATTTCACGAAAATTCCGTGAATTGGACTTCTAGTGGGTCAAAAGTTGGGCCGAACGATAGCAGGAAAAACCCACCTGATTAGTGCTGCGGGAAAACCTAATTAATTCCTAATTGGATTAGGACTTTGGTGTACTCTCTTGGGGCATAAAGTGAACAATAAGAGGCTGAGTTGGGGAGTGATTACAGGGATGGGAGATTGGAGAAAGCTTTGGACAGAACATAAGACATACTTTGCAGAGCCATTGGAGAACGAAGTTATACACATAATTCATGAAGATGATGCCTTCTCCCTCAACAGTTGAAGCTTCTTCTTCTACCATGAGTGGCTAGTTCATCCACTAGGGTTTTGATGTAGCCCTAACAAAGCATCAATGGTTTGATTGTTTTAATTATTGGGGACCTTTATATACATGCATAGATTGTGTAATTTAGAGGATTCTTATTATAGAATAGAGCAATAAAAGTCTTGTAAATTCAGTTTCAATGATTTCTTATATTGTCTTAGATATTTAGTTGTTGTTATTGAATTCAATCTCTCTTATTTTCTGTGATCATGAGAGCGATTATTACACAATGGTAATCACTGAATATATCATTAAAAGTTTTGATGGATTATGCCTAGAGAAGATGAACCATACTGCACCCTAGATTAGAGTAGTTAAGCAGATGGCCCATGCCAATCGAAGATAGTCTATGACTTAGCCTTAATCATATGTTATCTTCTTAATGGATGAAGGTGAGCTTATAGCCACCGACACCACTTATGGATGATGTAAATCCCCCATAGTTGATTCAATTGACCATTGCTTGTGGAGTTAGTGGTGAAGTCAACTACCCTAGATTTATCTCATATTATCTTCACTTTCTATTTACTTTGATATATTTTATTTTACTTTCTAATTAGTTTAATTTAAAAATTAGAATTCTTTTCTTTTAAATTTAATTAGAATTGATTCCGTACTCCAACTCATCAGACCATAATCCCTGAGGTTCGACACCCCTATTCTGCAAGGAATTCATTTTATTGCAAAGTGTGGTAATTTTTAATTGATACACTTATTGAGTCACACTCACACACAAATCAGATGCAGTAGGTACCAGAGCTGTGGACTGCTCACCTCCACCAACTCTTTGTCTTTTCGCTGCTTGCCAATCTTGCTTTGCTCTTTGCCCCGCTTGGCTCTGCATATCTTTTGGAGGTTGTTGCTGTTGTTGCCTCCTCAGATTATGCTGCGAGTTAAAACTACTTTTTCCCTTTTCCTTCTTTGCTGCTTTATGCTCCTTCTGTCGTTGATATCTAAGGTTATCCTGATCAATCCTCATAACATGCTCTACGACCTCTGCATAACTATTTAACCCTTGACTAATCACTAGCCTCCTTATGCTAGGAGTCAGTCCCTCTGCAAATCTTCTAGCCCGACTCTCCTCATCTGCAACCATATAAGGTGCAAATCGAGAGAGTTCTGCAAACTTCGCCTCATATTGGCTCACCGTCAATGCTTTAGTTTGTTGCTCCGGGTGAATAAACTCAGCTGCCATTCTATCCCTCACTGCATATGGAAAATACTTGTTATAGAACCGATTCTTAAAGTCATCCCAGTGCATGTGTGTGACATCTCCGACACTCCTAATCACGGATTGCCACCACTGTCGAGTATCGCCGGATAAGTAGAAAACTACTATCCTTCTTTTCTGCATTTCGGTGTAGTCCATAATTTCAAAGTACTTCTCCATGTCTTCTATCCACTTTCTGTATCTAGTGGATCTATAGCCTTGGTAAAGTCAATCGCTCCCAACTTCTTTATTTGTTGGACCAGGGTATTGACTTGACCTTGTCCCACTTCTGGGTTTGGCATTTGAATTGCCTCATCCATCTGTTCCACTCCACAATCGCTTCTTCCATGACCAGCGTCATCTTGTCAACCACGTCCTCTACTAGCTCCAGACATCCTATTTCCATTACAGGATGTTATAATATCGTTAGTCAAACAATTAACTATGCCTAAACTAGGAGTATGGTAAGGAAACAGATAGGATAATCTGTACGTCTCATACAACTCCTATCTTAAAATCACTCCCACTAGCCTAGTAACTCGTAACCTAGGCTCTGATACCAAACTGTCATGCCCCAAATTTCAAAACCTGAAACTCTAGTTCGGCACTTGAATTCGGTGCACCACTTGAAAAATAATGTCCATCATACCATACATCAATCCAAAAACTTTACATATTACAATCAAAATGTGATCGTCTAGATCATCTATTACAAAAACGTCATCTGGAGACGTCATCCCTCATCCTGAGAGTCAACTATGCACAACAAAAATAATTATATGCTAAGAAATTTACATGTAAATGGCCTCCATCGTCCTGTACCACACTTCCATTCACTCAGTACTTGAAAATAAAATGGGGTGAGCTCAACAAGCTCAACAAAAATTGTAAAACACTATCATTGCTCAACAAATTGACCTTGCCTTAAATTCCTACATATAAGGACACGTTCAACAATCTTTGTTGATTAGTTTCACAAATTTTCTTATGATAATTAAACTCTAGTTAATTATCATATCTGTAGTTTCTTTCACACAGATTTTTCTTATAATAATTAAACTCTAGTTAATTATCATATCCACAATTTCTTTCACACACAGGAACCGTATTCTCAACAATTCCTTATTAAGCTAATCGTCTAGATTAACTTAGCATAACTACACAAGCTCAAACTTCACTCACACGACATATATATATATATATATATATATATATATATGCTTGATACATTACATACGATATCCAACTTCACATACAAAAGTGACCCTCCTAATGTCTTCTATTTGTCAACCAAAGGAAAACTTGTCTGCCACTTCCAATTCAAGGCTTCCTTTGCAAGACATATACATATAGGCTACATATATATATATATGCACACACACACACACACATATATATATATATGCATATATATATACATATATCCATAATTACACTTCTACCCCCACAAGGTCCAAAAATTCCCTTTGAATCCTAAAGAAAATAAAACAAGATCCTATCTAATTTTAAGGGTGTTACAAAATGGATCATTGGAGTTGGATATGTGATGTGTACTTGTACTTGAATCAGTTTGCATTGAAGATAGACTCTTACAAGACTAGGGTATATTATATTAATAGGAAGGTGTTTGCTAAGGCTCTGTTTGGTAACAATTCCAATTTCAGATTTTAGCTTTTATTTATATTTTTTTTGAGAGTTATATCAGAAATTGCATTTGTTAACTCAATTTTCATTTCTAAAAAAATGAAAGAAATATCAAAATTTTGACAATCCTTAGGCATAATTTGGAAGCTTCATAATGAAGCTTTTAGTTTCAATTTTCATTTTTCAGCTCAAGTTTTAATTTTTGATTTTTTTATAAAATACAATAAATAAGAAAAATAAGATAATCTAAATAAAATACAATAAATACAAAATTATAAGTCAATAAGAATAAAATTGTTTATAAAATACAACAAATAAATAAATATATGTATATATATGTAAATATAAAGATATATATAATAATAATAAATATATATATAATATATAAGAAGAAAATATAGTGAAATAAGAGTTATATATAAATACAATTATATATAATAAAAATATAAAAGGAAATAAAACGACTATATATAATAATATATGACAATTACCAAAAAAATGTAAATAGTTAGAATTTATGACAATTACCAAAAACATGCAAATTCATAAAAATGAATTTTGTAATTAATATAAACTAAAATAAAGCCCTAACAAATCTAATTTCGGAGGAAAGAATATACATAAAATATGTACTCTCACATTTCTATTGATTAAAATAAGTTGGAGCCATATTACTCAAACACAAGTTTTAGTCAAAGATATTACTATTTTTTTTTAAGTTAATTTTGGATTACCAAACATATTTTCAGATTTGTGCTTTCAAAATTTTAACAGCATATGACGTTACCAAACATATACTGCTTTTCACAGAAATGGCAGCACAACAAGTTTTCAGATTTCATTTTTCATAAATCACAAAATGAAATTCGACAACGTTACCAAAAAGCCCTTAAATTATCAACTCTATGATGGCTTAAGGTACAATAGACTGTTACGTGCACGATGGTTATGTGGATAAGTCCAAGTGAGTTTTGGACTCTAAAAGGTTGGAATTAGGGAGCTACATTATAGGGGCTTGAAGACGCACTATGTGTATTGATATATTAATATTTTTTATATTTTTTTTATATAATTACGTTATTCTATTTTTATTATGTAACAAGATTTTAGGAAGTTAATTGTACTTGACTTCTATAAATAATTGTATAGAACTCTGTATTAGGGGTTCCATAACCAAATCAAATATTGTAGCACCTGCAACTTATTTCTCTCCCAATATTCCACGAATATTGTTCTATCTCTTCTTAACTCAACTTTTCCCTCACACTTTCTTGCTCGGACCTTTTCTAATTAGTCAGTCTGTCTACATCTCCTTCCATTACTATCTCTCTCCTTGCTATCTCCCTACTTTCTATGACTTAGTCTTGCAATTCTTTTGCGCAAACCAAAATCCTCTTAATTGAGGCAAAAAAGCACTCTTTGGGAAGTTTGGTATTCTCTCTTTCCACACAATTGTTTGATCCTACACAATACTCAAAAGAGATACCTTGTTCGACTAGTTAATACAACTCTTTGAGCCGATTGAACGACTCTAGCACACCCGCACATACACTGATTCTGATCAAATAGCCCAACTGATTTAGTGTTGAACAGATACATTTCAATTCTCTATTTAATTGACATATTAACTCCAGATAGAAGAAACAAATGAAATAACAGTTTTGGTGGGTAGACATGAAAAGGGACATTGTTATATTTGTCTCTAAGTGTATAGATTAGCGCTATCGAATGCAATGCACATGGTGCATAATGTCTTTCATGTGTCTATGTTATGAAAATTCTTTAGGGATAATGCTACTTATCAGCACATTGAGGTTGGGGAGATTGAGTTGCAGCTAAATGCAACATATGTGGAGCAACCTTACTGTATTCTTGATCGTAGGAACTAGGTCCTTCGTTCTAAGACTATTGCTTTAGTTCGGGTTTAGTGGAGTCCAGTTGGGAAAGGGAGGATGAAATAAAGGCAAAATATCCAAAGCTTTTTATTTCAAGTATGAGGTGAATTCCGAGGACGAAATTCCTCTTTTTAGGGGGGAAGAATGTAATACCTCGTAATTTGAGGATATTTAAATTATTTATTTTGTGGTGTCTTAAATGCTTTAGTTAATTTGGTTAATGCCTGTTCTTTTTTTTAATGTGGATGGTTAATTTGCTGCTATGTGTTAATTGATTTTAAATGGTTGTGAAATATTTGTTTCAAATGTAGATTTTTCTTTTAAATAAAATATGTGGGTTATTGGGCTGCATTTCCATTTTCTATAATTATTTTTAGGTTGTGATAGACTATTGGGTTGGGCTATATATATATTTATATATAGGTGGGCTAAATATATTTATATTTATTGTTTTAATTATTTAAGAATTATTTTAGTAATTCTAGAAAAGAAAATAAAGTAAGAGAAAAAGAATTTAGGGTTCAATCATTCCTTGGCACAGACAGGGAGAGAACAGTAGATGCCAGAAAAAGGGAGAGAATGTGATTTTGCTCAAAATCATAAGGCAAGTTCAATCTCTTCACTTCCCCTTTGAACTTGTAAACATAGATTTTTATTCTGTTAATTGATGTGTATGTATATACATGTATATAACTATGTGTTAGTATGATTATGCATGTTAAGGGGATTTTCATTTGATTATACATGAATAATCAGCGACTTTGGCAGTTCTACGGTGTAAATTCTTATATGTATATACACTACAAGAAAATAGGTTTTTTTCCACAAATTATTTACTATGGATTCAATTTCGTAGTAAATAGTAAGGTATTTGCTACAAAAATAAAATTCGTAATAAATAGCGTGTTTTATTTACTACGGAGCTAATTTCGTAGTAAATAGTAAAGTATTTACTACGAAAAATTAAATCCGTAGTAAAATACCTATTACTACAAATCCAATTTCGTAGTAAGTAGTAAAGTATTTACTATGAAAAATAATTTAGTAAATAACCTATCATATTTACTACAAAGTTAATTTCGTAGAAATAGTAGATTTATTTGCTACAGAGCACTTAATCGGTAGTAAGTACTCTTATTTTTTTCTATAAAAATATAAATTCATAGTAAATAACCCTTCATAATTACTACGGAGCTAATTTCATAGTACATAGTAGATTTATTTACTATGGAAAAGTAAATTTATAGTAAATACTCTATTTTTTTCTAATTATTCACTACAAGAAATTAAACTTGCCACGGTGATACCCAAACATGACATCCTCGTATGATACCCTAACCATCTCTCTCTATCCCTCCTCCAATCAAAGCATGGTAACTAAAGCCCTAACCCTCACCTGACATTCATCAACGTGATCAAATGAAAATCGAAGCCCTAACCCTTTCTAGTTAAAGTTGTATTTTGCCCGAGGTTCGTAACTCTCTCCCCCTAGATCTCTGTTACTTCTTTCTCTCTCTATAGATATATACATATGTGATATGTGTGTATTTTTTAGTTGAGATGTTTTTGGGGGACTTTCGAAGTTGATGGTTGTTGTAAACATTAAAAACTTACATGATAAACCCAAAATCCAAAGCACCCAAACCCTGAAGGAGAAGAACAACAAGCACATCATCCACATGTCGTTCTTCACCAAAGTTTCAATCCAATTCAAGATCAAACTCTAGCAGCCCTTGAAGCCGGATTACCAAGGAGAATGAATCAGAGGACTTTATTTTTATCTTTCTTTTGTAAAAATTCACAGAGAATTGTACCTATCTTTTTGAAATTAATAAAATTGTTTATTTGTTACCAATTTTTGTTCCTAGATTTTCGGACATGAAATTTTTGTACAAATTTCTGGCACGCCCGATGGGACATTCTTTGCTTCTCATCTCTGTCTCGTACATCATATCTCCCAAACTCCGTTCATCAGAATCTATGACTCCTCCCAAGATTCCGGCTACAAACAAAAAAACTATAAAAGATACCACTACTGCACTGGCCAACATCAAAACTACCGTAAGCAGTCGCAAAAACACCACGAACTCGTCAAGTGCTAGCAGCACCTCAGCAGGTCCTGTCACGCCCCAGTTTCCGACACCCGGTTAGGAGCGAAGAAAATGGGGGTGAATCCATAATTTCACCTCAAGTTCCCACACCTTAATCTCATTATAATCATTTCTATTGCAGAAGCATTCTATATGCACACTCTTCAAGTGGCATTAGATCATCAAAGGCCCTTGCAAATGATTTTCACCTTTGGTTCCATACATATAAACCACTAAGTTCTGGACCTCAACTTTTTACACAGATGGAATTATATTCTGAAACCTACACCATTGGATAGAGCTTTCAAAAATACTCAATTTTAAAAAAAACCACGCTCAATTCTGATTTAAAACGAAGAAATTACATCGAAACGAAATCTGGACAGTTTTTGAACCTTGCTGTGAATAGTAATATCGATCAATCGAGATTCATCTCGATTAATCAAGATTTTGACCCCATTAATCGAAGAAAACACCCCCTCGGTACCTTGGACCTGCAATATTTCGATCAATCAAGATTGGGACTTCGATTAATCGAAATGAAGCTCTAAAATTCATAAAATCTCGCAACCATTTCGATCAATCGAGATGGGCATCTCGATTAATCGAAATGCACTGCCCAGATTCTCCCAAACACCTATATAAGATCAAATTGAACCCAAATCTCAACCAAACCACCTTAGATCATTCATATCTCATATAATTCATCTACCATTAATATAAAATCATACTCACACATCAACCTACACGTTTGAATCTCAAATCTTGTATAATCATAGAAAATTCATCCAAAGTCCACCATGCACATAAAATTCAAGTGAACCAAACCATCCTCATTTTTCCAAAGGTGATCTTCATTAACCCAACCATATAATCTAACTTATATATTGAGATCCTACAACCATGATTCCAACATAAATCCACAACTCTAAACATTCATATCCACAAAATTAAGATACAAGAGACAAAAGAATACATTCATCCATTTAAATTCTGAATCCATACATAATCCATGGGACCATATATATAAAAATTCAAATGGCCCTTTTTGCATACATTCAACGAGTCTCAAATGAAGGAAGCCATTATACATACATTTCTCAAAAATCACTTTCCTACAAGTGTGGCACTTACATTTGGATTTCACATACATAAGAAGATACAAATGTAAAGGCAACACCACAACCATTGTCTACATGCCACATGTCGGCATGGACATTTATCTACATCTCAAAAGAGCAAAAGTCCAAAAATAAGCTCAGCATATCCATAGAGCTAATCATGCTTCGTCTTTCATTGGCGCTTTATCTGAAAATGTTTTGTATAAAGGGGTGAGCATCTCAACAGCTCAGTAGAAATGATCCACCCATCCCCACTCTAACCCGTAAGCCATGCATGAATGCACATGCTCATGCATTTTTACCCAAACATCCACATTTTTCAAATCATGCATGATACTTCACATAAAGTGCAAATATATATGTCTATATATATATATATATACATATCAAATTGGACAAGTCACAACTTATATATATATATATATATATATATATATAACTCACACCAAATCACGTCAAAGGGGGGCTTTCTTATCACTCCAATAGTAAGGGTCTCTTCGGCACCCAAACTCTGCTTGTGCTTTATCGGGTTACTAACCCGAAGGGAGCACCTCCTCTTGGCCAAGTTTTGGGTCTTTCATCCTAGGGGCCTTCCCCTTATCTTAATTTCACACTCATGCCCCAAAATCATCATATAGTGCATATAATCACTCCAATGCACATAGTCACACAATGCATGCATTTTTCATCAAATCAATGCATTTTCCTTCCAACTCAAGATTGTCACAATGCTATCACACTCACATCATGAAAATCACTATGCTCATGGATTTTGCTAGAAAATCATATTTTTCATGTTTTCATCAAAAAAACACATTTTTCACCAAAAGCATTATAGTCACATTTGCACATATATACCATGCATAAGCCCTAACTAACATGTTGGACACTTATACATGCATAAATCACCATGGTATACATATATATATATATATATATACATAGACCTAGGTTCAAGAAATCAAAAGCTATCTCTTATGATATTTAGAAAGGGACCACAAGATCAAAGTAGAAGTGAGTCTAGCATCCCTACCTCAAATTGGAAGAACTTCCAATTAATTTTCCCCAATCTCTCAAAACCTAACTTCCTCTGAAATGATTTTTGAACCAATCAATCTCGAGCCCTCGATGCGTAGATCGTTTCTTCCTTCTTCGGTGAAATCAAAATTCCACTCAAAGGCCCTTAAATCTAGTGAAGAAGAGGAGGAGGTGAAGCTTGTACATATATATGTATATATCTCTCTCTCTCTCGGCTGCTGGGATGAAAAATGAGAGAAGAGCTGATCTCTCTTAGTATTTATAGCTAAGTGACCTCCTCTTAATTACTAGTTTGCCATCACCTTTTTGTAAAACCTTCTCGGGCTCATTTTCAGAGTTTCGTAACTCAGATTGATACGAAATCAACTCTATTGCACGTCAAATATTTTATTTAAGCTATCCTTAAATTTTGAAGTCATTCCGACACTTTTAAAATTTCTGGACCCACAAGGCCCACACCCCTAGGTTGACCAAACTCAAAAAAGTTAACTTTTTTCAAAAGTCCCCAAAACTTCCCAAAACTCTATACCAGCCCTCTAAACATGTTCCCCGTATTCAAAACATGTTAAACATCATTTAAAATACATTTAAAGCAATAAATGACAAAAATTGAAAAACTGGCCAAAATTGGGCACGGTCTTTACAGGTCCAATGACACGTAACAAGACCAAAGCAATTGCTTCACTCAAGAATCAGCAAGATTCAGTGAAAACCAATCCTACTAAACCAATGGGTGTGAAAATTCAACATGTGAACACCTGTGATCCTCAAGCGCCAAAGAATTTTGATGTTGTTCTAGAAGAATTAGTGCCACCACATTCACCTCACTACATCTCTGACACCAACTCTAGCGTTGGTTCTCTCTTAGACTCGTTACCTGAGATTTCAGAACAAATAGTCACTTCAAAGAATGTTGATTATCAAAACCTTTCTTATTCAAATATTATCACAGCCATGATGACTGGAATAGCCTCGGTGGAAGACCAACTGGCCACGATGGTGCGTGCAATCGAGAACCTTATGAAAACTGTTGAAGAGAAGGACATGCAGATTGCTGCACTATTAAGTAAGCTTGAAATCCAGAATTCTAACAAGTCAACACAACTACTTGTGAATACCTCATATTTAGCCCTTCAAGGGGCCCAATCAAAAGATCGTCGTCACACATCTGCGTCAGGACATGTGGCTGACGAAACTAACTACGCCTCACTAGTCGCTTCGCTATCTGTCCAACAATTGTAGCATATGATAATGAACACAATTCGAGCACAGTATGGTAGCGCTCCCCAAAACACTCTCATGTACTCAAAACCCTACACAAGGAGAATTGATAGTATGAGGATGCCTGCAGGGTACCAACCTCTGAAGATCCAATAGTTTGACAGAAAGGGCAACCCAAAATAACACATGGCTCATTTTCTCGAGACCTGTAACAATGCTGGGACTGAAGGGATTTACTGGTTAAATAGTTGATTCGTTCCCTTAAGGGAAATGCCTTTGAATGGTATACTGATTTAAAGTCCAAATCGATTGATAGTTGAGAACAAATGGAATGAGAATTTCTAAACAGGTTTTACAACACCCATCGCAATGTTAGTATGATAGAGTTGACTAACATAAGACAATGGAAGGATGAGCCTGTAATGGACTATATCAATCGGTGGCGAGCACTTAGCTTGGATTGTAAGGATTGGTTGACAGAATTCTCTACTGTTGAAATGTGTATGCAAGGTACGCATTGGGATGTCCTTTATTTTCTTTAAGGTATAAAGCCTCGTACCTTCGAAGAATTGGCTACATGTTCCCATGATATGGAGATTAGCATTAAAACTCGTGGAGGCAAAGATCCCTTGATTTTAGAGCCACGCGAAGACAGAAAGGATGAAAAGAAGGTTGTAAAATCATTAAAGGGTGCCACCAAAGAATCCATGATTGTCTCTACCATCCCAATAAAGGTTGCTATCAAAGATAAGAGAAAAGAAGATAATAAGCCACGACAGTTTCAAGAGAAGCAAAACCAGCATCCGATGCTCAAAGAATTAGAGACAAAGGAATACCCATTCCCAGTCTCTAATGTTCATGTCATATTGGAATACTTACTTCAAAGTAAAGTTATTGAACTCCCAGAATGTAAGTGCCCTCAAGAAATGGGATGTGTTGATGACCCAAAATATTACAAATATCATCGTATTGTTGATCACCCCATGGAGAAGTGTTTTATTTTCAAGGAAATAGTGATGAACTTGGCAAAGCAGGGAAAGATTTTGTTAAACACAAATGACATATCAACTTCAAATCATACTGCTGTCGTATTCCCGTCTTCAAAGTTCAAACGGACTTGTGCTTATCACCAATTATTTTTAAACTCTGGTATTTGCTCTATAACTGTTCAATTTGGCTCATTCGAACCTATTTAGATATACCTCCCCCAAGGTAGGATTCTTGAAAATCCAACAAATGAGAAGAAACTTCTCCAACACGATGATGAAGGATGAACCTTGGTGACGAGGAGACGACAAAAGCAACAAGCTCATGTTCCTCTGACCAGCCACTTTGACAAAGGGCAAAAGAAAAAGAAGTCTCAATATATCCCTAAGAAAGGTGTCTAGAATGGGAAATATGCCAATAAGACGGCATTGACAGAACATACAAGGTTGGGTGAAGAATTTGCAAGCCCGTCACTTTACATGATTTCTTTCCAAAAGTATATCTCGATGATGAAGTTGTGCCAACTTACATGGTGTCAACTGTGAAGATTAATTTAGAGTTCGAAAATGATATAAGTTAAAATGAAGTCCAAAGTATAGGAAAACTTGAGAAACACACGATCGCCATCAAAGAATTCAATGACGAAAAGGTAAATCGCATGTTGTGCAACAATCACTTTCATTGATGAAGACCTTCAACTAGGATCAAAGCCACACAAGAGTCCTCTTTTTATCTCTGGATACATAAGGGAGCAAAGGGTAAATCGCATTCTTATTGATGGGGGCTCCATAGTGAATCTCATGCCAAAATTTATCATGAAAAATCTTGGCATTACATTCAACGACTTGGCTCCCAATCACCTCATCATTCAAGGTTTTAATCAAGGGGAGCAGAGAATTATTGGCATGATTTGTGTAGACCTAGCAATTGGAAGGTTGCAAGCTGAAACATTATTCTACATAATCGATGCAAAGACATCCTATAATTTGTTATTGGGACGTGATTCGTGTGTGAGTGTGACTCAAAAAGTATATCTATTAAAAATTTTCACACTTCGCAAAAGAACGAATTCCTTGCAGAATAGGGCTATCGAAAGGGGTATCGTACCTCAGGGATTATGGTCTGATGAGTTGGAATACAGAATTAATCTAATTAAATTTATAAGAAAAGAATTCTGATTTTTAAACTAAACTAATTAAAAAATAAAATAAAATAAATCAAAGGTAAACAGATAATGAAGATAATATGAGAGAAATCTAGGGTGTTTGACTTCACCACTAACTCCACAATCAATGGTCAATTGAATCAACTATAGGGAAATTACATCATGCATAAGTGGTGTCGGTGCTACAAGCTCACCTTCATCCGTCAAGAAGATAACATATGATTAAGGCTAAGCCATGGACTATCTTCGATTGGCATGGGCCATCTGCCTAACTACTCCAATCTAGGGTGCAGTATGGTTCATCTTCTCTAGGCATAATCCATCAAAGCTCATAACAATATATTCAGTGATTACCATTGTGCAATAATCTCTCTCATGATCACAGAAAATAAGAGAGATTGAGTTCAATAACAACAACTAAATATCTAAGACAAGATAAGAAATCATTGAAACTGAATTTACAAGACTTTTATTGCTCAATTCTATAATAAGAATCCTCTGAATTACACAATCTATGCATGTATATAAAGGTCCCTAATAATTAAAACAATCAAACCATTGATGCTTTGTTAGGGCTACATCAAAACCCTAGTGGATGAACTAGCCGCTCATGGTAGAAGAAGAAGCTTCAACTGTTGAGGAAGAAGACATCCTCTTTCTGAATTATGTATATGACTTCGTTCTCCAATGGCTCTGCAATATGTTTCTGTTCTTTTCTCAGCCCTCTCAGACTCTCCAAGCTCTATTCTCTCTGTCTAATCTCTCTGTAAGCTCTCCCAACTCAGCCTCCAAGTCTTTACTTTATTCCCCAAGAGAATACACCAAAGTCTTAATCCAATTAGGAATAAATTAGGGTTTCCCGCAGCACTAATCAGGTGGGTTTTTCCTGCTGACTTCGGCCCAACTTTTGACCCACTAGAAGTCCGATTTACGAAATTTTTGGGAAATACAAAAGTGTGCAGAATCGAATTTCGTTCAATCTTACAAGGAAATAATGTCAATTTGAGGCTCAAAAATAAGACTTCTAGTCCGTTTCCCAAAATGGGATTAAGACTGCATTATGCGCAGATTTGGGCTTCAGGCCCGAAACCTTCTTAAGCAGTTGTAATTCTCTTGGACCTCTTTCTTGGGCTGATTTGAGTTAAAATAAATGGTTGAGTGAATCTCCTTGATGTAGGCTTCAACTCACCATCTTGGATGTCTTCTTTAAAAGCCCAAAAATTTGGTTTTAACTGAAATAATCATTAAGGCCCTGAAAATACAAAAAACACTAAAACAAAGTAAAATAACAAAATAATCTATCACTAAGAGAATAAAATACATAAGTTAAGAGGCTAAAATGCGTAACATTCAATGCCTATCAGACGACCCTGGGTTCATGATAATGGTGTTGTTCTATCAACTCTTCATCATTGTTTCAAGTTTTGCAAGAATGGTGTGCAGACAGTTGTGGCAGATAACAAGCCATTTACTGAAGTAGAAGCTCATTTTGCAGATGCAAATTTTACATCAAGCCAGACACATCTTTGAGCATCTCTACAACAAACCTTCCATCTGCACGAGAGGTTGAGTATGCAAAGGTAACTGAAAAGCAAGAGGTCGTGGTTAAAACGCATCATACTACGCCAATTTTTAAGTATGTTCCATAATCTCAATGACAAGGAGGGCAATTACCGATCGTGGAGATACTTCAAACTAAAGAAGTTAAGTTAAAGTTATCTTGTATAAAAATAAAAAATAAGATTTACAAAGCCTGAGAGAAGTATTAAGTCTTCCCCTCACAAAGATTAAAAAATCTACTCCTACTAAACTTCCATTAAAAGGATTCGTCCAACCATCAAAAGCTCCAGTTGAACATGGATTCCTTCCAATACAAAGAACTGATGAAGGGTTTGATCCAAAGGCATCCCAACTTTTGGCTAAGTTCGGGTATGATTTTGCAAATCCCACAAGCCTTGGAAAACTCAGTCTCGAACTTACTGGCAAGAAAATACATTGCCTCAATGAGACATAAAAGAAATTGAGGGAACAAGGGCATAGGATAATTCCACCCAAGACTGGTCTTGGTTTCAAATCAACTAAACCTATCCGAATCCAAATCGTAAAGAAGGATAAAAAGTTAAACACTTTGTATATTGGCATTGAAGAGGTGGGTGACAGTGAGGATCAACATTCTATTTCTCACAAATCAGTTTTTGATCGTTTAGAGGTTTCACGCACTAGAGTATCTATATTCGACAGGTTGGGCCCATCAACTCAAATATTGAATACCTCAAGTTCACATATCAATAATTCACCATGTACTTCCGTCTTCAAGAGAATAAATTATCTTACCCAAAGAAAAAGATCTTCACAGCCTCGACCTTGAAAGTCTATCTTTTCTCGAATTAAAGCTCTGAGAGAAGTATTGGTAACAGGAAATGAGGAAAAAAAACTAGGGAGAACTGGCGCCAACAGAGTGACATTCAGAGTTTGATTCCCTCACGAATGAAACGTAAAACAGAGGTGGACGTCACTAATGACGTTACACTAAAACTAAAAAGACGAACTATTGTGTTCACTACCCAGTCTCAGGAGTTTGACATGGATGAAAGGAAGGATGAAGTATTTTACGCCACTACTTATCACATTGTTGTCGAAGAACAATTAGATTCTGATGATGAGATCAAATAAGCTCCCTCAACACTTGAAGACGGGGGGAAAACAACTGTTAATTAACTCAAGGAATTCAATTTGGGGATGATGGACCAACCTAAACCAATTTTTGTTAGTTCATTTTTAAGTGCCTCTGAAGAAAATGACTACTTTCAATTACTGTCAGAAGACAAGGGCATATTTGCTTGGACATACAAGGAAATGCCAAGTCTTGACCCTAAAATCGCAGTCCATAACGTTGCTGTCAAATATGGGACATGTCCAATTAAACAATCTCAACGTTTCTTCCGTCCAGAACTTATCCCAAAGATAGAAGAAGAACTCAACAAATTGATTGATGTTGGATTTATTCGGGAGGTCAAGTATCCGACATGGATTTTGAGTATTGTGCTAGTGAAAAAGAAGAATGGGCAGATATGAATCTGTGTAGATTTTGGTGACCTAAGCGAGGCATGTCTAAAGGATGATTTTCCTCTTCCTATCCCGAAGCTCACTGTCGATGCAACAACTGGACATGAAACTCTTTCTTTCATGGATTATTATTCTGGGTATAACCAGATTAGGATGACTCTGAAAAATGAAGAGCTAACTGCATTCCACACCCCAAAAGGTATTTATTGTTATAAAGTTATGCCTTTTGGACTTAAGAATATGAGGGCAACATACCAACGCGCCATGCAAAGAATCTTCGATGACATACTTCACAAAATTGTTGAGTGTTATGTCAATGACCTTGTGGTTAAGACAAAGAAAAGAGAAGGTCATTTACAAGATCTTCGTATAATTTGCAATTGTCTTAGAAAATACCAACTCAAAATGAATCCTCTCAAGTGTGCGTTTGGTGTTACTTCCAAAAAATTCCTTGGGTACGTGGTTCACCATTACGGTATCGAAATTTTTCCATCTAAAGTTGATGCCATACAAAAGATGCCACCACCTAAGAATTTACGCGAGCTTTAAAGCCTGGAAGCCAACTTACTTTCATCCATCGATTTATCTCAAATTTGGCCGGTCGTTGTCAACCTTTCAACCGACTCATGAATAAGGATGTCTCATTCGAGTGGGATCAAGCTTGTCAAAATGATTTTGATAGTATTAAGCAATACCTTCTTAATCCTCCAATGTTGGGGGCACCTGTATGTAGAAAACCTCTCATACTTTACATTGCCGCGCAAGAAGAATCTCTTAGTGCCCTTCTTGCACAAAATAATGAAGAACACAAGGAGAAGGTATTATATTACTTAAGTCGTAGGCCCACGCCAATAGAGTTGAAGTATCCTCTGATTGAGAAAACGTGTCTCGCACTAGTCTTTGCCTCCAAGAAATTAAGGCACTATTTATTGGCACATATAATACACCTCATTGTAAGAGTTGACCCTCTCAAGTATGTAATGTCAAAACCAGTCCTTTCTGGATGCTTGGTGAGGTGGTGAATTTCGTTCAATGAATTTGAAATGAATTTATGTGCTTCTTTTAGATTCAAAAACGGAGGTCGGGAAGGTACGTTAAGTTAACTAGGGGCTTTTTGGTCTTTTTGTGCCCTAGGGCTTATAAATATCTGGGAGACAGATATTTACAACTTATTTCCTCTCTCAAATCAGCCGTGAACCTCTCTTCTCTCTCTTCTTTGTGTTCTTCTTCTTCTCTCTAGAATTAGAAGGTGTTAGGGCTTGATTTGGAAGGCGCCGAAGAAGGGAAGTATGCTCTACATAAAAAGGGCATCATTTTGAACCGAACAAAGAAAGAGGTTAAGAGTTTTTTATAGCTTTGGAGATTTGATAGAGATTTGATCTCTTGAGGTAGGGGGTGTGTGTTGTGTTTTCTTATTCTAGTGAGATTTCATGTCTAAGCATCAAATAGATATTTTCTTTTCATGTGATATATGAAAGTGTATGATTTGTGATGAAATTTATATTTTAAAGTGATGTATATATGTTTTTCTTGCTAGAAATGATTAGTATATGTTTTATATTGCATGAATTGCATATATGTGTAAAATAGAGCTTAAAGTGCATATATGGGATTTTGGGAAATAAATGATGAAAACCTACTTTTGGGGGTTAAGTATCTATATATATTCTTATGAGCCTTGTGTGACATACTAAGATTGAATTAGGATATATAATGGGTGCAATGCATCTAACTTGTGAATATGTGTGCAAAAATGTGAAATATTTTGTGTGAGTGTGGGGTGTGTCTTGGAAGTGGCTCAAGTGAAAGTAGTAGGGGAACATATCCCATGAGGCTGATAGGCCTCAAACTTGCGCAAGATGGGTTGGTTACCGGTGGGTTAGTAGCCCTAAAATAACTAGGAATTGGGATATGGAGCTTTGGCATGTATTTGATGATGTGTGTGAGTGGGAACCAAATCCAAGAAGGCGTGTTGAGTCTTATGTGTAACTTAAGGTAATTACATGACTTGTGTGGATAATTATCTGTTTTAGATCTTTGTTATATGTTACATGTATGATGGAAATGTGCTATGCGTATGATTTATGTTATATATGGTTGTCAAGTTACAATTGATGTGTATGCCATGACGTGAACGAATTGAGCTTTTAAGCTTGCAAGTAGAATGCTAGGGAGCATGACACGTAGTTGATAGACATGAGTTATGTTTTATGCAATGAATATAAAATGTGGGCTTGAATGGATTGCTGATTCGTGTGTGAGTGTGACTCAAAAACTATGTCAATTAAAAATTTCCACACTTCGCAATAGAATGAATTCCTTGCAGAATAGGGCTATCGAAAGGGGTATCGTACCTCAGAGATTATGGTCTGACGAGTTGGAATACGGAATTAATTCTAATTAAATTTATAAAGAGAAGAAATCTGATTTTTAAACCAATTAAAAGTAAAATAAAATAAATCAAAGTAAAACAGATAGTGAAGATAATATGAGAGAATTCTAGAGTATTTGACTTCACCACTAACTCCACAATCAATGGTCAATTGAATCAACTATGGGGAATTACATCATGCATAAGTGGTGTCAGTGGCTATAAGCTCACCTTCATCCATTAAGAAGATAACATATGATTAAGGCTAAGTCATGGACTATCTTCGATTGGCATGGGCCATCTTCCTAACTACTCTAATCTAGGGTGCAGTATGGTTCATCTTCTCTAGGCATAATCCATCAAAGCTTTTAATGATATATTCAGTGATTACCATTGTGTAATAATCGCTCTCATGATCACAGAAAATAAGAGAAATTGAGTTCAATAACAACAACTAAATATCTAAGATAAGATAAGAAATCATTGAAACTGAATTTACAAGACTTTTATTGCTCAATTTTATAATAAGAATCCTCTGGATTACACAATCTATGCATGTATATAAAGGTCCCCAATAATTAAAACAATCAAACCATTGATGCTTTGGTAGGGCTAGATCAAAACTCTAGTGGATGAACTAGCCACTCATGGTAGAAGAAGCAACTTCAACTGTTGAGGAAGAAGACATCATCTTCATGAATTATGCGTATGACTTCGTTCTCCAATGCCTCTGCAAATATATTTCTGTTCTCTTCTCAGCCCTCTCAGACTCTCCAATCTCTGTAATCTCTCTCTCACTCAGCCTCCAATTCTTCACTTTATGCCCCAAGAGAATACATCAAAGTCCTAATCCAATTAGGAATTAATTAGGTTTTCCCGCAGCACTAATCAGGTGGGTTTTTCCTACTAACGTTCGGCCCAACTTTTGACCCACTAGAAGTTCGATTCACGGAATTTTCGTGAAATACAAAAGTGTGCAGAATCAAATTTTGTTTAACTTAGTGTAAAAATTAAGTCGATTTGAGGCTCAAAATTAAGACTTCTGGTCCATTTTCCAAAATGGGATTAAGACTGTATTATGCACAGATTTGGGCTTCAGGCCCGAAACCTTCTTAAGCAGTTCTAATTCTCTTGGACTTCTTCCTTGAGCTGATTTGAGTTGAAATAAATGGTTGAATGAATCTCCTTGATGTAGGCTTCATCTAACCATCTTGGATGACTTCTTTAAATGTCCAAAATCATGGTTTTAACTGAAATAATCATTAAGGCCCTGAAAATACAGAAAATACTAAAACAAAGTAAAATAACAAAATAATCTATCACTAAGAGAATAAAATACATAAGTTAAGAGGTTAGAATGCGTAACATTCAACGCCTATCACACCCCCAAACTTACATATTGGTAGTCCCTTAGCAATAAAATAAAACAAAACTGAAATAAAGAAATTACTAAACACTAACTAAACTACCCAACTCCACTTTCGTGGGAGAAACGATTGCATTTAGCATATGCAACAAGCCTTTAAACCCCTAGGTTCCCCCTAGTTGACGAGTATAGTCTCGTGAGGGTTTCTAGAAATGTTACCCACAAACATTCAAAATTCTGTTTCAACATTAATTTAAGAAGAAGATTACAATATATAGTTACAAACTTGCATTCAAGAATAATTCCAAACTTTCAAATTCTATAACTCAAGTTAATGGTCCCCACACATAATTTTACATCAACATATCTCAAAATAATCAACTCTAGCTCCCTCGTGTAAAGTGAACTATCAATCATCTCATATGGCATAACCAAGCTCTGAATATATTAAGGCACATACCCTTTCAACTCACTAGCTCCCCTTATTGAAATCATACTTCCAAACATGGATACATGACTTTTTCAATTTTTTTCTATCATTCTTTTTTTCATTGCTTTATTGGTTGTGCAATATCTTGATCTATTAAGTTTTCTGAAAGATCCATGTACCAAGCTTTCAGTCAGTGGCTCCCAAATCAGATGGCTTTAGGGCACTAGGCTTTAAGATACCCCGAACAACCTAATTACTCGAATCAGTCAGGCTACAAATCAAGATAACCAATGCTCATCTTTTCTCACCCTTGCACTTTTGACGCGAACACTCCATGTCTCCTGAGGCATAGAGGCCCGATTACTCATGAAAATGATCAAATTGATTTGCTATTCAACATATGTTTCTTTTTCTCTTTTCTTTTTTTTTCTTTTTCTTTTTTTTTCATTGAAGTCAAGTAAACACATCATCGGTACTCATTCCCAAGAGATACTATTTAATATCAAGCATATGTAACTCAATAACTCAAAACCAAAGTTTATACCCCATAAGATTATGCTAGTGTGTTTGTGCATGTAAGGAAACTAAAATTAATTACCCTAAGGCATATCATTGCAAAATCATGATTAAAACCACTTAATTCAAACCATAGTTTCCAAAATTTTAAAACATACTCAAAAATTGCAAGTTAAGCACCTACATAAGGTACTAATCCCTTAAATAATGTCAAAACATTCTATCTAAAAATAAAACAAAATAAAATAAAGAAATAAACTAAGAAAATAAAATAAACAAAAATCCTAAAACAAGAAGAATTTCACAAAAATTTTCCCCCATATGCTGTAAAGCACAAAAATAGGCATCGCCTTACCCCCAAACTTAAACTGTACATTGTCCCCAATGTACTACCAATTCAAAGCATAGAGAAGAGTAAGAACGATGGTACTAGGAATCTGGAGAATGAGTGACAAGAAAATAAAGCACACCAATATGTATGAAGGCAATGCAAGCACACCCCCAAACTTGGATGTTACAACCTGTCAAAACAAACCACTATACCCCAAAGATGAAGTGAAATAGTATGGGTGAAAATAAATATGAAAGAGAAAAATCATAGAAATTTTTTTTTTTAATAATAAAAATCTAACTACAGAAAGAAAAATAAAACAAAAAAGAAAAATAAAAACTAAAAATAAAATAAAATACAAAAGATAGTTACCTTCCTGTCAAGGATGTGGTGGTGACTGAGCATCTGGATCCAAGTTTGCCTGGCGCATCAGTGCACGCAACATCCTCCTCATCTCTAGTTGGTTTTGGCGAATTTCACGAAAGTGATCCGCCATCTCAGTCCTCATTGCTCCAAACTGTGGATACCTCTGTCTGTAGGGTGCCAAACTGGACTGTCAACCCAGTAATCTATCCCTCTAAATACTGATAATCATGGTCACCAGCTTGTGCATGCACCTCCTCTTCGTCTACTTCCATTTCCTCTGGATCTTCCACCGGTGGTGGTATATCTACATGTTCTCCTCCCTGGGCCAATCGAGACACTTCACCAGGCACCGCTATGACTCTCTGGTGCATATGAGATAGGCTCAAATTCCAGTCATGCAAGCCATAATGAATATCATGTGGAAAGACAAGCTCGTCTTCATGGACTGCATACCCCTGTGCTATAAGCAACTGATGAATGACAGTAGGGAATGGAAGCTCCCAGTCACTTACACTGTCCGGTGCCTTGGCCACAACCTTGGAATAGAACTTTTCCATCTGGCCCCAGACAATCTGTGGGAACAACAGCCAATGCCTAAAATGTACGACATATAAAGCTTTGAGGAACTCTTGACGTCTCTCAGTTTTATATCCAATGGGACATATATTCTTAAGTAAAACAATATCAAGGAACCATAAGTGATTTGGCATAGAAGACTTGGAAGCTGCATTCCTTTTTGGCCCAAAAAATTGATTAGCACACAAACGTGCAACCAAATTACCCATTGATAAATCATCGGGTAGAGGTGTATAGATATGAGTCAAATCATCTGGGCACTCATGAGGACAACCCATGGCAATAGCGATGGATGACATATCCACCTGAACTACTGTTCCATCTACTGAAGAAATAAGCACATCCCGCTCATCAGGTTTTGGCATTAAGTTCGGATAAAATACCTTGACAAGCCTCGGGTAGATAGTAGAAGAGAGTGGAACAAAAATCGATGCCGACCGACGATGACGGATGTCAGAAATCCCCCATCGTGTCTCCGGAAACATACCATAATGTTCGGCGATGTCAAACATTATTTCAAAGTTCAAGGCCCTTGGATGACATCGCTCATGAATACCTTCTCGGTGAGATCCTGAAGAACTGGGTGCCAGATCATGCCTTGCTTGGTGAGGATTGCGTGAACTTGAAGCACCTTGGTGACTTGCTCTCTTCGGTGCCATAGAAATAGAAAAAGTTTGGTTGAGAAATTAACTCGAACACTTGGTGTGCACAATAAAAGTGTATCCTTCAACCTCCTCTTTTTGGCAATTATTCCACCCAAATTGAACAATTAAATGCACCAATTGTATCCCCCAAACTTGGTCTTCAAAAGCCCTCAAAAAGATTTGCACAATTTCACCAAAGAAACTTCACTTACTTTGATGTTGAACTTGAAAAAGTGAGAGCTTCCTCTGAGAACTAGTGATTATCAATCCGGTTTTGATGTTGATGGTGATGATGATCAATGTTCAATACCTGTTTAATAATCACCAATTGAAGAAAATAATTTCCCGGTTGAAGTAGGACTCAAGTTGGAGCACAAAGAGGTCAGGGATGCAAGTAGTAGCAACAAAGTAGAAGAGGTGGCTTTTATAGGCCTTAAAATTTCGGGCAGCCCACTTTTGGTCTTGGGCGATCGATCCCCCCAGCCATAGGCCATCGATTGCCCAGCTGGTGGTGGTCCTACTTGAAAAATATCAAGGGGCGATCGATCCCCCTCAATTGGGGCGATCAATCCCCCTCCTGGAAGCCTATTTGACCCTTCATCGCCCAAGGTCGACTGGGACTTGTAATTTTTTAGTCTCCATCACCCAAGGTCGATCGAGAGCACATTTTTTCACCCGTCTTGAGTCCAAATACCTCGGTACACCTCTTGGCATCCTCCGGAAGCAACTTATACATCAAAAACTCAAAGAAAAAATATTAAAACGCAACTAGAATTGAAAGAAAACTTAAGAAAACTAAAATTAAAATTAAAATCAAAGAAATTAAAGAAATTAAATGATAGAAATACATACAAAATCTACAATTTAACGTCCATAGGAGACAATCAACTCTCCGAAGGGATTAAGTCGGATAGACGAGATCCGTCAAGTCGACGGACTCTACGTCTCTTTTGGCACACATCCTTCCACACAATGCTTCAACCTTTGCCCATTTACTTTCATCTCACAAATTCCAAACAATTGTTCATCCGGAAATGAGTCTCGAATAGGTAATGCATCTATCACCGGCTCAAACTCAATCCGAGATAAATGATCCACAACCACATTCTCAGTCCCCTTTTTGTCTTTTATTTCCAAATTAAATTCTTGCAACAATAAAATCCATCTAATAAGTGGTTTTGTTTCTTTCTTCGCCAATAAATGTCTCAATGTTGCATGATCAAAGTAGACAACCACCTTGGACCCCAATAAATAAGAATGAAACTTGTCCAAGGCAAATACTACAGCTAGAAGCTCTTTCTCTATGGTTGTATAATTGAGTTGGGCATCAGAGAGAGTCTTACTAGCGTAATAGATGGCATATGGTCGTTTCTCTTCTCTTTGTCCCAACACTACTCCCACTGCATAATCAGAGGCATCACATATGATTTCAAAAGGTAGAGCCCATTTTTCAGATTGCATGATTGGCGCAGAGGATAACAGAGACCGAAGCTTTTCAAAAGCTTGCACACATTCTTCATCAAAGATAAAGGGAACATCTTTAGATAACAAATGGCACAATGGTCGAGCAATTTTACTAAAATCCTTGATGAATCTTCTATAGAACCCTGCATAGCCTAAGAAAGATCGAACTTGTCTTACCGAAGTTGGAGGAGGCAAAGTAGCAATTAGGTCGATCTTTGCTCTATCAACTTTAATGCCTCTCTCTGAAACAATATGGCCCAATACAATACCCTCTTTAACTATGAAATGGCTCTTCTCCTAACTAACTACCAAATTACGTTCTTGGCACCTTTGAAGCACAAGTGATAAATTGCTCAATCAATTTTTAAAGGATGATCCAAAAACAGAGAAGTCATCCATGAACATCTCCAAGAATTTTTCCACCATGTCAGAAAAGATGGCCATCATACACCTCTGGAATGTCATCGGAGCATTACACAATCCAAATGGCATACGACGATAAGCAAAAGTACCAAAGGGACAAGTGAAAGTAGTCTTTTCTTGATCTTCTGGATCTATAGCCACTTGGTTATAACCAGAGTAGCCATCCAGAAAGCAATAATAGCTCTGACCAACTAACCTTTCAAGTATTTGATCAATGAATGGAAGAGGAAAGTGATCCTTCCTTGTTATAGAATTGAGCTTTCTGTAATCAATGCAAACACGCCAACATGTGGCAGTACGTTGTGGAACAAGCTCTCCCATAGAGTTAGGGACAATCGTAAGACCAGACTTCTTAGGAACCACTTGTGTTGGACTCACCCATGTGTTGTCAGAAATTGGATAAATAATACCTGAATCAGTAACTCACCTAGTTGGCTTACATCCTTCTTCCAAATGAATTTTGTGCATGCAAATTGAGGGATCAATGCCTTTAAGATCGGCAACACTCCACCCAATTACTTTACGATGTTGATATAAGACCTCTACAAAGCGCTTCTCTTGAATTTTTGTCAGATCAGAGGCAATTATAACAGGAAGAGTTTTCTATGTGATGTGGCTAAACTCGGATTATATTGTAAGCTTAATTTTGCCCTTTTTATCAAAATATAATTTAACCACTCGCAAGAGCACGAATCTTTGTAGATACGATTCTATATAGAGGGTATCGATCCCACGAGGACTAGTTGCAATTGTCTTAAAGAAAGATTACTTCCACTTTAATCCTAAAAATAGGTTTTTGAATTTTTGTTTAGAAACTATTGCATGAATGTAATGACAATAAAATTAAAGAGTAAAGGATGGGAGAGAGAACTAGGGTTGGTTTCCACCACTAGCCATTCACATGTTCATAAGTGTAGCAAGCATGGGATTCATTAATTAAATACCTAACAATGTCATTAGGCTTGTGACCTCAATGACATATCAAAAGATCAATGTGTTTGTCCACCTATCATAATACATCTTCAATAAGCATAGCTCTTCAACCTAACTAACTATCTAATTACCCTACTCTCTAAGTGGATCTACATGCATCCAAGCTACCTTATCTTGGCATGGTTTATATAAACAAACAAAACACATTCATTTAAACACCATTATCTAGCCATCATTTGCACTTCTTGTGGAATATGCAAATGTTGTGCATTCACATGAAGATTATACTCTAAGACAAGAATAAAACCAAAATCATATGAATATATAAAAGAAATGTATTAGTGTACATGATCACTAGGCTAAATAATCAACATTTAATTACAAATCCCAAGTGCTACAAAGATGAACAAGTTTACATGGCTAGGGGTTGAAACCAACACCCTAGTAGAAGAGTTAGTTGCTCATGGTTGCCTTGCACTCTTCTATTGATGAAGAAAGTGAAACTTCTTGGTCTGGTTCAGCTTCTCCTCTTCCTCTCCCGAATGTCTCTCCTTTGATGGTCTGATGTGTCTTGAGAGATATGTGAGATATGTGGCTTTTTGGTCCTTTTAGGCTTCCTTTTTCAACCTTGCGGCCCACCATATATATATATATATCAATATATATATCCCTTGTATCAAGAAGGTCACCAAGGGTCTTGTTCAAGTCAGACAATCCCCCTAAGTCGTACAAAAAGGGAGATTTTGTTGCAAGTGGGAGAGCAGGTGAGCAAGTGGGCAAGTGGCTTCTGCAGAATCTCGATCAATCGAGATTAAATCTCGATTGATCGATATTTCGATCAATCGAAATGAGATCTCGATCAATCGAGATCTCGATTGATCGAGATCAACATCTCGATTGATCGAGATGCCTTTGGCTGCATTTTTGATTTTTGTTCTTCAGCTGCAAATAGCCTCAAACTTTGCTCATTTCACTACAAGACCTGCAATACATCAAAAACACAAAACTACCGTAAACATATCTCGGTAATCATAAAAATGGAACTAACATATGCAATAAAGAGGGTTCAAAAAGAAAGAAAACATGGCCAACATGGCCTATCAAAAATAAAGAAAGAAAAATACAGAAAGTAAAACATAAAGGACAAATAAAAGCAGCTACTCGAGGGCGGGTGGTGGTGGTGGTGGCTCGGTGGGAGTAGAGGTGGAGGTGGAAGCTCGTCCGGCAAGCAGGAACTGTAGGTCCTGCCGGAAGGCACTGAACTCGTCTAAAATAGCCCTCTGACCCTGTGCCAGAGATGAAATGTCTGTCTGAATGCCTGCCAGCTGACTCTGCATCACCTGGACATGCTCGTCAAAACCCTACTGGAGCCGCTCTACGTCAGCCGCCAGGTAGGAGTAGCTTGTCGCTAGGATGTCATGCCACTCTATAGCAATATCCATCTCCTCATCCTCCATCTCCTCATCACCTGACTCATCCCCTGCAGGCTCGCCCTCATCCATCTCCACCGGGGCATCCATATCTACATCATCTGGTGGATCACCCTGGTGGTCCTGTCGCTCTAAGTGTCGCCTCACCCGCTCTCACTGCATAGATGTGAAGCGGGTGGGCGGTGCCAACTAAACGTCAGTATCACTGACCGGTACACTGGCACGGCTCAGAAAAGCGGCGACAAGGAAAGGAAAGGGAAGCCGCCAACTCGCTGCTCGCCGCATCCTCTTGTTCACGAGGCCGTCCCAGACCTTGAACATCTGCCCCCATACCAGAGACGGGATAGAAAACCATGTGCCCGTGTGGAAAGCATAAAGGCAATGGAGGAGGTTGCCCCTACGCTCTGCCATGTGCTACAGAGGACACGCGTTCTTGATGAGAACGATGTCCAGGAACCATAATCTACTCGGGCACATCGATTTGGACGTGCAATTATGACTGGGCATGGTAAACACCCTGTCACATATGTCCATCATGATGGAAAATAGTGTCGAGTCTGCTGGAAGGGCGGCCCTATAAAGCGGTCAACCATCCTGATCAACCATGTCTGGTGACTGCTGGTGAGGGATGCTGAGCATCTGCGCAATCCAGCTCGGCGTAATAGTAATCGTTGTGGTGCCCACGACCGTCTCTAATGTGTTGGCGCTGTGCAGGAGTAGGTCATGCGCTCATAGAAGACCTGCACTAAGCGCTCGTGTGCCACGTCAGTGGGAGGCACACACAATCGGTCGAGTTGACGCCTCCTGAGCTCGGCGACAGTCCATGTGCTGTCAGGACGCGTCTCAAACTCTCTCAAGTCAAAAATCTGCTCCGGGTGAAACTTCCGAGACCGGAAGGCTTGCCCGGGCATGTCTCGAACAGAACCGGGGGCATTCTTCACCCTCGCCATGATCTCAGAGCAATCTGCACTTTATTCCAAAAATTACATAAATACAAGATAAAATAAGAGGAATTCTAAACTAAGAATAAACTAAAAGAAGAGAAAAAAAAATGAAAATGAGCAAGTGGCTTCTGCAGAATCTCGATCAATCGAGATTGAATCTTGATTGATCGAGATTTCAATCAATCAAAATGAGATCTCGATTGATCAAGATCAACATCTCGATTGATCGAGATGCCTTTGGCTGCATTTCTGATTTTTGTTCTTCAGCTGCAAATAGCCTCAAACTTTGCTCCTTTCACTACAAGACTTGCAATACATCAAAAATACAAAAATACCGTAAACATATCTCGATAATCATAAAAATGGAACTAACATATGCAATAAAGATGGTTCAAATGCATAGAATTGAACACTTATCAATGTGCCCCCAAAAATACATACTTTAACTTGTCAAGCAAAGGCTTCAACTCTAATGATGGAGGGGACTCCAACGAATGCACTAGGGGAGTGCTATAGAGAGAAGGTAGTGGCTCAATTGGAATTCTCCAAGGTGGAGTATTCTAAATAGTATTCACTTCCAGCGTAGAATGCACCTCTTCACACAACCTTTCATCATTAATTTTCTCAAAGTTATAAAGAGGCTTATATACTTTCAGGGAGTATTGAGATATAGAGGATGACACAAATTCCTTTACACATTCATCAATATCATCCATGTGGAACACATCACTCTGATCTGGAGGGTGTTGGATAGCATTGAACACATTAAGCTTGACATTCATGTTGCCAAATGAAATATCCATGATCCCCAACCTACAATTTATGCAAGCATCAGTAGTAGCTAAGAAAGGTCGACCAAGAATCACTGGAATGTACCTCTTCGGATTATGAACCGGCTCAGTGTCAAGTACAATGAAATCAACGGGAAACTAAAACTTGTCCACTTTAATGAGCACATCTTCAATGATTCCTTGGGGTTACTTTTTTGATCTATCTATAAATTGCAATACCACCGAGGTAGGCTTTAATTCTCCTAAGCCCAATTGTAAGTAGACTAAATAGGGTAGCAAATTCACACTTGCACCCAAATCAAGAAGAGCTTTATCAACATGGTGCTCCCCAATGATGCATGAGATAGTTGGGGCACTAGGATCTTTGTACTTGGGAGGAGTGCGCTGCTGAATTATAGAACTCACTTGTTATGGCAGCATCATTTTCTTTGGCACATAGCTTTTAGAACGCCTTTTCTGAGTGCACAAGTCCTTCAAAAATTTAGCATAAGGAGGAATTTGCTTGATGGCATCAAGGAGTGGCAAATTAATCTTCACTTGTCGAAACACCTCCATCATGTCATGTAGCTTGTCCCTTTACTTCCCTAATTTAGATGCTTCAAGGAAACGTTGTGGGAAATGAGCCTTGGGCTCATAAGGAATTTCAGCACTTGGACTTGTGGCCACTTTTTCTTCTTCTTTCTTCTCACCCACTTTATTATCAATTATTTTCCCACTCCTCAAAGTGGTAATGGCTTGAACTTGCTCATGGTGTGGGTTACTTGTGGAAGCTTGCATCCCTCTTGGATTAGCAACTAGTTGACTAGGGAGCTTCCCTTCTTCTCTTCTACTCAATAAAGTAGCAAGTTATCCAAACTGAGATTCCAGTTTGGCAATGGATTGAAAATGCGAGTGCACTAGCTGAACTGTAGATTGTACTATTGCTGAAGTAGCTTGCACTGTCTCTATAAGAGAATCAAGCTTGTCAAATTTGGACAAGGTAAGTGTCAGTTTGTCTTCAATTGCAAAAATTCTTTGGGCCATAGGACTTTGTATTTGATATTGCTGTTGAGGCACAAAAGTCTTAGGTTGATATGATGGTTGCATTGCTGCCCCTTGGTTACTGTAAGAAAAACCAAGATGATTCCTCCATGTAGGATTATAAGTATTACCTCGTGGAGAATTCATTGGTCTAGTGAATGTAGCTTGGACTTGCTCATGTTGAACATCAGAGAATTGCCCTATCGACAAACAATTGCTCACATTATGCATAAGACTAGAGCAAAATTCACAAAGGCCTAGCAATGAAGAATTTAAAGTAGAAGGAGTTTGATTGGTAGCCATAATTGCTGCTACCTTCTGTACAATTAGATCAATGTCAGTTGGCATAGCTTCTGAAGCACCAACCTAAAAAGTCCCATCAGTCTTCCTTGTAATGGCAAGTCTGCTAGAACGAGTACAGGACACATGTTGTAGAGAGTTGTCACTAAGATTTTCAAATAAGGTCCATGCCTCTTCTTCACTTTTCAACATAAAAGTACCTCCACAAGATGCATCAACCATCTGTTTGTTGGCTTCTGTCAGCCCTTCATGAAAACTCTGCACTAGTTGCCACTTAGGAACTTGATGGTGGGGACACTTCCTAAGAAGGTCCTTGAATCTTTCCCATGTCTCATAAAATTGTTCCCCCTCATGTTGGAGAAACCAGTGATAGCATGTCTGAACTGATTGGTCTTCCCTATCGAAAAATACTTCTTGAGAAACTCATGTTGCATCTAAGTCCAAGTCGTGATAGAACCTATCGGTAGAGAATTGAACCAATACTTTGCTTTGTCTTTTAGGGAGAATGAAAAAATTCTCATTCTAAAAGCATCTTCAGAGAAGTTATGAATTTTGGTAGTTGAGCACACTTCAATGAAGTCATCCAGATGCTTGTAAGGGTCTTCTTGAGTCATCCCAAAATAAGATGGTAGCATCTGAATATGCTGGACTTGATCTCATAATTCTGTGCAGTAACATTAGGCAGTTGAAACCTGCTAGTGAGGTATATGTCTCAGGCACATAGTAGTCCCTAAGCAATCTAGTTCTTTTTCTATCAGCATTAGGAACAAGGTTGTTATTCCTCTCTTCTGCCATGTATTCAATTAATAATTCCTCTTACACAATGGTATCAATAGGGATGTTCCTCTGTTGTCTAAGAGTACATTCATGCTTAGGATCAAGAGGTATCAAAGGATCAGCTACTAGAACGATGACCTTGCATATATTAGCCAAAGCACCTGAAAAGAAAACAAAAACAAAATATAAAAATTTCCTAAACTAAAAATCCAATTAAAATTAATTCTGTAAAATCCAATCAATCAAATAGATAATCCCTGGCAACGGCGCCAAAAATTGATTCGTGTGTGAGTGTGACTCAAAAAGTATATCAATTAAAAATTTCCACACTTCGCAATAGAAAGAATTCCTTGCAGAATAGAGCTATCGAAATGGGTATCGTACCTCAGGGATTATGGTCTGACGAGTTGGAATACGGAATTAATTCTAATTAAATTTATAAAGAGAAGAAATTTTATTTTTAAACTAATTAAAAGTAAAATAAAATAAATCAAAGTAAAATTGATAGTGAACATAATATGAGAGAAATCTAGGGTATTTGACTTCACCACTAACTCCACAATCAATGGTCAATTGAATCAACTATGGGGAATTACATCATGCATAAGTGGTGTCGGTGGCTACAAGCTCACCTTCATTCATTAGGAAGATAACATATGATTAAGGCTAAGTCATGGACTATCTTCGATTCGCATGAGCCATCTGCCTAACTACTCTAATCTAGGGTACAGTATGGTTCATCTTCTCTAGGCATAATCCATCAAAGATTTTAATGATATATTCAGTGATTACCATTGTGTAATAATCGCTCTCATGATCATAGAAAATAAGAGAGATTGAGTTCAATAACAACTAAATATCTAAGATAAGATAAGAAATCATTAAAACTGAATTTACAAGACTTTTATTGCTCAATTCTATAATAAGAATCCTCTGAATTACACAATCTATGCATGTATATAAAGGTCCCCAATAATTACAACAATCAAACCATTGATGCTTTGTTAGGGCTACATCAAAACCCTAGTGGATGAACTAGCCGCTCATGGTAGAAGAAGAAGCTTCAACTATTGAGGAAGAAGGCATCATCTTCATGATTATGCGTATGACTTCGTTCTCTAATGGCTCTGCAAATATGTTTCTGTTCTCTTTTCAGCCCTCTCAGACTCTCCAATCTCTATAATCTCTCTCTCACTCAGCCTCCAATTCTTCACTTTATTCCCCAAGAGAATACATCAAAGTCCTAATCCAATTAGGAATTAATTAGGTTTTCCCGCAACACTAATCAGGTAGGTTTTTCCTCCTGACGTTCGGCCCAACTTTTGACCCACTAGAAGTCCGATTCACGGAATTTTTGTGAAATACAAAAGTGTGCAGAATCAAATTTCGTTCAACAAAATATAAAAATGAAGTCAATTTGAGGCTCAAAAATAAGACTTCTGGTCCATTTTCCAAAATGGAATTAAGACTGTATTATGCGCAGATTTGGGCTTCAGGCCCGAAACCTTCTTAAGCAGTTGTAATTCTCTTGGACCTCTTCCTTGGGCTGATTTGAGTTGAAATAAATGATTGAATGAATCTCCTTGATGGAGGCTTCATCTAACCATCTTGAATGTCCTCTTTAAAAGCCCAAAATCATGGTTTTAACTGAAATAATCATTAAGGCCCCAAAAATATAGAAAGCACTAAAACAAAGTAAAATAACAAAATAATCTATCACTAAGATAATAAAATACATAAGTTAAGAGGCTAGAATGCAAAATATTCAACGCCTATCAATTGCACAATATATTAACCTTGACCCCGTTGAACATTGCTCATCCCTCTACACTAACACTTTTAGGACATGGTAAGGAGGTGGTTGAAGATGCATAACCATGAGTTAGACCTAGATTATAAGAATATCATTTTTGGACTTTTGTGTCTTTTGAGACATGTGTGTGGACTTCTATGCCAATTTGAGGCATGTGGACTAGATTAGAAGTTTTGTACTTATTTTTGGATAAGAAACATGTATGAAACTTTTAATTATATATGATAAGTTTGCTACCTCATGAAAATTATGTAAAATTGGTGGTTTTTGAAGTAGGTGTATGATAATGCGTGAATTATCATTTTTATGTTATAAATGTATGTGGTAATTTCGAATGGTGATGATTTACCACTTGGTGGGTGTTTGGGGATTTGTTGGAAATAATTATGTTCTATGATTGTTTGTGAGAAGAATGGATTGGGAGGAGAATGGTGATTGTTATCACTTTGTGTTTTGTTAGTGTTCCAGGCTAGGTGAGTTCGATGCATCGAAGTCACCATTTCGATGCATCGCAGTGTGTCGATGTATCGCAAAATGCTTCGATGCATCATCAATTAAAGATGAGGGTTACATACAAAAATTCAATATGTGTCGCAGGATACTTCGCATCTTGGTAGATGCATCGCAGGTTCGATGCAACGAAGTGTGTGGCTGAGTGGTTTTGTTGAAGTGAAATTGGAGAATTATTTAGGGAGGAAAATACGTTACCACATGTGAGGCCATAAGTAGTTACGTACGCAATTATGTTTCAACGTTGGTTTGGTGATTAAGGTGGTGTATTAGAAGTAAATTGATGAAATTGCCCTTGTAATTACGAGTAAGCTCTAGGGTTGGTCCAAACTTCAAATGGGCGTAACTTCTTTGTTTTATATCAGAATTGATTGTAGTTTTTTTTTTAAATTGAGTATTTTTAGAACCTCTTTCCAATGGACTAAGAATAAATCTAAAATCCCAAACATACAGGGAATTAGGTTCTGGAATTGGGCGGTTCACGAGTATGAACCGGGTGAGAGTTCCATTGTTCACCTCCACTTTATATATTGATCTTGGTATCGAAAAGTAGGCGCGTGACAATATGGTATCAAGGCATGGTTCTATAGTAGGGACAATGGTCAGAGGTGATGGTTTATTACACAATCACCCCTCAATTTTTGAGTGTTGAAAATTGGGGCGTGACAGCATGGTATCAGAGCCCTAGGTTATAAAACCTAGGGACAACGGGTAGTGGTCATACTACGAGTGAATTTGTCAAATACCTGATGCAAGAAGGTAGAGCACTAGGTTAGAATACCTAGGGGCGACGGGTAATGGTTAAGAAATTGATGATTTTTGAATTGCTATTAGAATACTAGGTTGGGATACCTAAGGTCCAATGTCAATATTAGGTTAGAACACCTAAGGACTTGGGGTAAAGGTTGGGTCTAGGCAACTCCTACGTGTTTTGTGATTTAAATTTTGTTAATTGCAATGACATGATTCTATAAAGTGAGTAACATTGACTAATCAATATCTATATGTCATTAATCCTTGATTGGAAATGTTTATTAGAGTAATGCCACCAAGACGAGGACGTGGTAAGGGTGTGGATCAAATTCCACCACCACCACCATTGATAGATGGAGCACAGCTAGTTCAAGAGATGACTGCTGCTATCCAATTGTTGACTTGAACTGCTAATGAAGGTCCACAGAATCAAGCTGAGGGAGGTGAAAATAGGGCAATGAAAGCCCTTGAAATGTTCAAGAAAATGAACCCACCTATGTTTGATGGGAACGCAGATCTTGTGGCTACAGAAGATTGGCTTGAACAGGTTTCCAAAGTATTTGATGTGCTTAGGATAAACGAAGATGACTTGAGGATGTCAATGATTCTGATCCAATTGACAGGGGCAATGGACCTACGGTGGAAATCCATAACTCACTCATGACGTAAGGAACATAGAGTGGGAGACATTTAGAAGGTTATTTTTAGAGAAGTATTTTTTGGACATGATCAATGAAGCTTTACACGATGAATTCATACACTTAATCCAAAGAGGGATGAGTGTAATGGATTATGAAAACTAATTTATTGTCTTATCTCGCTTTGCACTGGAGATGGTAGCAAATGAACAAACCAAGGCAAGGAGGTTTATGAAAGGGCTTTAATTCGAGCTAAGGGCCAAAGTCACTATCTTAGACATACCAAGCTATGCAAAGGTGGTGAGAAGGACACTATTGGTAGAAGCGGATGACAATGATATACGGAGGATATGGGACTTGAGGAGTCAGCCACGAAGTATGGGTTCTCATTCACAGAGCAATCCAAAGAAGAAGCATAATGGGAGTAGTTCTTTCCCTAGAGGGCCTCAACAGACACGGTCATTCTCTACAGTGTCTATGCCTACAGGATCATCTTGGGACAAGGTGAAGTGCTATAAATGTCAACAGGTGGGTCATTATATGTCAAAATGACCACAGTTACAAACCGCTCCTAAAAGGGATGCAAGGACGTGCTATAAGTGTGGACAAGTGGGGCATGAAGTGAGAGAATATCCTCAAAAGATGAGCAATTCTTATGGTGCTACAGGGTCACAGTAGCAGTATTCACAAGCTTCTGGGGTACAGTCAGGTTTTAGAGTTCCACAGTTGCCACAGCCTGTACAATCTGTTCAGAGTTTGCAACCAGGAAAGGGAGTGACTCCTACTACCTCTATGTAACAATAAGGCCATTAGGGGAGTGGTCAAGCAGGACGAGGCATACAAGGTTGTGCCTATGCTATTGATAGGCGTTGAATGTTACACAGTCTAGCCTCTTAACTTATGTATTTTATTCTCTTAGTGATAGATTATTTTGTGATTTTACTTTGTTTTAGTGTTTTCTGTATTTTCAGGGCCTTAATGATTATTTCAGTTAAAACCAAGTTTTTGGGCTTTGAAAGAAGATATCCAAGATGGTGAGATGAAGCCTACATCAAGGAGATTCACTCAACCATTTATTCCAACTCAAATCAGCCCAAGAAAGAGGTCCAAGAGAATTACAGCAGCTTAAGAAGGTTTCGGGCCTGAAGCCCAAATCTGCGCATAATGCAGTCTTAATCCCGTTTTGGAAAATGGACCAGAAGTCTTATTTCCGAGCCTCAAATCGACATTATTTTCGAGTGGGGTTGAACGAAATTTGATTCTGCACACTTTTGTATTTCACAAAAATTCCGTAAAACGGACTTCTAGTGGGTCAAAAGTCGGGCCGAAGTCAGCAGGCAAAACCCACCTGATTAGTGCTGCGGGAAACCCTAATTTATTCCTAATTGGATTAGGACTTTGGGTATTCTCTTGGGAAATAAAGTGAAGACTTGGAGGATGAGTAGAGGGACTTTGGGGAGAACACAGAGAGAGTCTGAGAGGGCAAAAGAGAACAGAAACATATTCGCAGAGCCATTGGAGAACGAAGTCATACGCGTAATTCAGAAAGATGATGTCTTCTTCCTCAACAGTTGAAGCTTCTTCTTCTACCATGAGCGGCTAGTTCATCCACTAGGGTTTTGATGTAGCCCTAACAAAGCATCAATGGTTTGATTGTTTTAATTATTGGGGACCTTTATATACATGCATAGATTGTGTAATTGTGAGGATTCTTATTATAGAATTGAGCAATAAAAGTCTTGTAAATTCAATCTCAATGATTTCTTATCTTGTCTTAGATATTTAGTTGTTGTTATTGAACTCAATCCCTCTTGTTTTCTGTGATCATGAGAGAGATTATTACACAATGGTAATCACTGAATATATTGTTATGAGCTTTGATGGATTATGCCTAGAGAAGATGAACCATACTGCACCCTAGATTAGAGTAGTTAGGCAGATGGCCCATGCCAATCGAAGATAGTCCATGGCTTAGCCTTAATCATATGTTATCTTCTTGACGGATGAAGGTGAGCTTGTAGCCACCGACACCACTTATGCATGATGTAATTCCCCTATAGTTGATTCAATTAACCATTGATTGTGGAGTTAGTGGTGAAGTCAAACACCCTAGGTTTCTCTCCTATTATCTTCACTATCTTGTTTACTTTGATTTATTTTATTTTATCTTTTTAATTAGTTTAGTTTAAAAATCAGAATTCTTTTCTTATAAATTTAATTAGAGTTAATTCCGTATTCCAACTCGTCAGAACATAATCCCTGAGGTACGATACCCATTCATTTCGATAGCCCTATTCTACAAGGAATTCGTTCTATTGCGAAGTGTGGAAATTTTTAATTGATATACTTTTTGGAGTCACACTCACACACGAATCAATTTTTGGCGCCGTTGCCGGGGATTATCTATTTGATTGATTGGATTTTACAGAATTAGTTTTAATTGGATTTTTAGTTTAGAAAATTTTTATATTTTATTTTTAATTTTGTTTTTGTTTTCTTTTTAGGTGCTTTCGGTAAATATATGCAAGGTCGTCGTTCTGTGGCTGATCCTTTGATACCTCTTGATCCTGACCCTGAACGTACTCTTAGACAACAGAGGAACAACCCTGTTGATACAATTGTGCAAGAGGAAGAATTAATTGAAGACATGGCGGAAGAAAGGAATAACAACCTCGTTCCTAATGCTGATGGAGAAAGAGGTAGATTGCTTAGGGACTACTATGTTCCTGAGACATATACCTCGCCAGTAGGTTTTCAACTGCCCAATGTCACAGCACAGAATTATGAGATCAAGTCCAGCATTATTCAGATGCTACCATCTTATTTTGGGATGACTCAAGAAGACCCTTACAAGCATCTGGATGACTTCATTGAAGTGTGCTCAACTACAAAAATTCACAACTTCTCTGAAGATGCTTTCAGAATGAGACTTTTTCCATTCTCTCTGAAAGACAAAGCAAAGTATTGGTTCAACTCTCTACCGGCTGGTTCTATCACGACTTGGACTCAGATGCAACATGAGTTTCTCAAGAAGTATTTTCCGATAGGGAAGACCAATCAGTTCAGACGTGCTACTACTGGTTTCTCCCAACATGAGGGGGAACAATTTTATGAGACATGGGAAAGATTCAAGGACCTTCTTAGGAAGTGTCCCCATCATCAAGTTCCTAAGTGGCAACTAGTGCAGAGTTTTCATGAAGGGCTCACAGAAGCCAACAGACAGATGGTTGATGCGTCATGTGGAGGTACTTTCATGTTGAAGAGTGAAGAGGAGGCATGGACCTTATTTGAAAATCTTAGTGACAACTCTCTACAACATGTGTCCTCTACTCGTTCTAGTAGACCTGCCACTACCAGGAAGACTGATGGGATTTATGAGGTTGGTGCTTCAGAAGCTATGCCAACTGATATTGATTTAATTGCACAGAAGGTAGCAGCAATTATGGCTGCCAATCAAACTCCTTCTGCTTCAAATTCTACATTGCTAGGCCCTTGTGAATTTTGCTCTAGTCCTATGCATAACGTGAGAAATTGTCCTTCAATGGGGCAATTTTCTGATATTCAACATGAGCAAGTTCAAGCTACTTTCACTGGACCAATGAACCCTCCACGAGGTAATACTTACAATCCCACATGGAGGAATCATCCTGGTTTTTCTTACAGTAACCAAGGGGCAGCAATGCAACCATCATATCAACCTAGGACTTTTGTGCCTCAACAGCAATATCAAACACAAAGTCCTATGGCCCAAATAATTTCTGCTATTGAAGACAAGCTGACTCTTACCTTGTCTAAATTTGACAAGCTTGATTCTCTCATAGAGACAGTGCAAGCTACTGCAGCAATAGTATAATCTACAGTTCAGCTAGTGCACTCGCATTCTCAATCCATTGCCAAACTGGAATCTCAGTTTGGACAGCTTGCTACTTCATTGAGTAGAAGAGAAGAAGGGAAGCTCCCTAGTCAACCAATTGCTAATCCAAGAGGGATGCAAGCCTCCACAAGCAACCCACACCATGAGCAAGTTCAAGCCATTACCACTTTGAGAAGTGGGAAAATAATTGACAATAAGGTGGGTGAAAAGAAAGAAGAAGAAAAAGTGATCACAAGTCCAAGTGCTGAAATTCCTTATGTGCATTCTAAAAGCCATGTGCCAAAGAAAGTAATGCTGCCACAACAAGTAAGTTCAATAATTCAGCAGTGTACTCCTCCCAAGTACAAAGATCCTGGTGCTCCAACTATCTCATGCATTATTGGGGAGCACCATGTGGATAAAGCTCTTCTTGATTTGGGTGCAAGTGTGAATTTGCTACCTTATTCAGTTTACTTACAATTGGGCTTGGGAGAATTGAAGCCTACCTCGGTGGTATTACAATTTGCAGACAGATCAACAAAGCAACCCCGAGGAATCATAGAAGATGTGCTCATTAAAGTGGACAAGTTCTACTTTCCTGTTGATTTTATTGTACTTGACACTGAGCCAGTTCACAATCCGAAGAGACACATTCCTGTGATCCTTGGTCGACCTTTCTTAGCTACTGCTGATGCTTGCATAAATTGTAGGTCGGGGATCATGGATATTTCCTTTGGCAACATGAAGGTTAAACTTAATATTTTCAATGCTGTTGAGAATCCTCCGGATCAGACTGATGTTTTCTTCATGGACTCTGAAGATGTGATTGAATCTACAGATGAAATAAGGGTGCAAGAAAAATAGAAGGAGAAGAAGGTGTTTGAAGATCAAATTTCTACCATGGTGATAACTTCTGTATGCACTACACTTTCCAAAACACTTCAGAGGGAGCAATTGTTTGGAGTATCCGAGAACTCCACACCATGGTATGCAGATATTGTGAACTATTTAGCCACGGGTAAAGTGCCAAGAGACTGGACCAAGCGAGAACGTGATCGATTCTTCTCTAAAGTTCATCATTACTTTTGGGAGGATCCAGAGTTATTTAAATATTGTCCAGATCAGATTATTCGGCAATGTGTCCCAGACCATGAGTTTCAAGATATTCTCAAGTTCTACCATTCATTGGCATGTGGAGGCCACTTCAGTGCAAGAAAGACAGCAGCAAAGGTACTTCAATGTGGATTCTTTTGGCCTTCTCTGTTTCACGATGCATATGTTTTCTGTAAGACTTGTGATCAGTGTCAAAGATTGGGTTCAATGTCGAGGCGTGATATGATGCCAATGAGCCCAATTCTGGTGGTGGAGATTTTTGATGTTTGGGGAATTGATTTTATGGGACCCTTTCCACCTTCTTTTGGCTACGAATATATTCTGGTTGGAGTGGATTATGTATCCAAGTGGGTGGAGGCCATTGCAACTCGAACCAATGATCACAAGGTGGTAATCAAATTCATGCATGAGAATATTCTGAGTCGATTTGGAATTCCTCGAGCCTTGATCAGTGATGGTGGTACTCACTTTTGCAATAAATTCTTGAGAGGATTGCTTGCTAAATATTCAGTGACACATAAGGTGGCGACGCCTTACCATCCTCAGACAAGTGGGCAAGTAGAGCTGTCCAATCGAAAAATTAAGCATGTTCTCGAGAAGACAGTGAGACCGGATAGAAGAGATTGGTCATTGCGACTGAGCGAAGCACTATGGGCGTATCGGACTGCTTATAAGACCCCTATCGGTATGTCACCATATCGGTTGGTGTATGGGAAAGCATGTCATCTTCCAGTAGAGATCGAGCACAAGGCACTTTGGGCAATTCGAAAATTCAATTTCGATGCAAAAAGAGCTGGGGAAGAAAGGAGGTTGCAATTGAATGAATTAGAAGAGTTTAGACGTGATGCTTATGAAAGTTCATGAATTTACAAAGAGAGGACGAAAGCATTTCATGATCGACATATCTCACGAAAGTCCTTCTCTCCAGGTGATAGAGTATGGCTCTTCAATTCCAAGCTTCGGTTGTTTCTCGAAAAATTGCGTTCAAGGTGGGATGGACCATTCCAAGTGATTTCAGTTTTTCCTCATGGTGCCGTGGAAATTCGAAGCTGTCGAGATAATACTTTGATGAAGGTTAATGGCCAAAGGTTGAAACATTGTGTGGAAGGATGTGTGCCAAGAAGAGACGTGGAGTCCGTCGACTTGACGGATCCCGTCTATCCGACTTAATCCCTTCGGAGAGTCAATCGTCTCCTACGGACGTTAAATTGTAGGTTTTGTATGTATTTCTATCCTTTAATTTCTTTAGTTTTCTTTGATTCTAAGTTTTAGTTTTAGTTTTCTTACTTTTTCTTTCAATTCTAGTTGCGTTTTAATGTTTTTTCTTTGAGTTTTTGATGTATAAGTTGCTTCCAAAGGATACCAAGAGGTGTACCAAGGTATTTGGACTCAAGACGGGTGAAAAATCGTGCTCTCGGTCGACCTTGGGCGATGGAGACTCAAAATTATCAAGGTTCGGTCGACCTTGGGCGATGGAGGGTCCAACAAGCTTCCAGGAGGGGGATCGATCACCCCAGCCAAGGGGGATCGATCGCCCCATGCATTTTCTCAAGGATCCCCACCAGCAGGTGGGCGATCGATCGCCCACCCTAGGGGGGATCGATCGCCCAAGCCCATGGGTGGGCTGGCCGAAAGTGTATGCTATAAATGGACTCCTTATCCTCCTATGTTGCCACTACTTGCATCCTAAGCCTCTTTGAACTCCAATTCAAGTCCTACATCATCCAGAAAACTAATTTCTTCAATTAGTGATTATTATACAACACTTCAACATTGATCAACATCAACTTCAACATCAAATTGGATCAAAAATCACTAGTTCTCAAAGGAAGCTCACACTTTTTCAAGTTCAACATCAAAGTAAGTGAAGTTTTTCCTTGAAGAAATTGTTCCAATCTTTTTGAGGGCTTTTGAAGACCAAGTTTGGGGGATCAATTTGGTGCAATTACTTGTTCGATTTGGGTGGAAAAATTGCCGAAAAAAAGGAGGTTGAAGGATACAAAAGAATTGTGCACACCAAGTGTTCGATTTAATTCCTCAACCACACTTTTTCTATTTCTATGGCACCAAAGAGAGCAAGTCACCAAGATGCTTCAAGTTCACGTAATCCTCGCCGAGCGAGGCATGATCCGACCACAGGTTCTTCACGATCTCGCCGAGACGGTATTCAAGAGAGATGGCATCCAAGGGCGTTGAATTTCAAAACAACGTTTGACATAGCCGAGCTTTATGGTATGTTTCCCGAGACACGGTGGGGGATTTCCGACATCCGTCGTCGTCGGTCGGCATCCATTTTTGTTCCACTCTCATCTACCATTTACCCGAGGCTTGTCAAGGTATTTTATCAGAACTTAATGCCGAAACCTGATGAGCGGGATGTGCTTACTTCTTCCATAGATGGAACAATAGTTCGAGTGGACATGTCATCCATTGCCATTGCCATGGGTTGTCCTCATGAATGCCCAGCTGATTTATCTCATATCTATACTCCTTTACCCGATGAGTTATCGGTGGGCAATGTGGTTGCACGATTGTGTGCCAACCAATTTTCTGGGCCGAAAAGGAATGCAGCTTCAAAGTCTTCAATGCCAAATCATTTATGGTTCGTTGACGCTGTGCTACTCAAGAATGTATGTCCAATTGGACATAAAACCGAAAGACGTCAAGAGTTCCTCAGAGCCTTATATGCTATACATTTTGGGCATTGGCTGTCATTCCCACAGATTGTCTGGGGCCAGATGGAGAAATTCTATTCCAAAGTTGTGGCCAAGGCACCAGACAGTGCAAGTGACTGGGAGTTTCCATTCCCTACCATTATTCATCAGTTGCTTGTGTCACAGGGATATGCAGTCCATGAGGACGAGCTTGCCTTTCCACGTGATCTTCATTATGGCACGCATGACTGGAACCTGAGTCGATCTCATATGCACCAGAGAGTCATAGCGGCGCCTGGTGAGGTATCTCGGTTGGCGCAGGGAGGAGAGCATGTAGATATACCACCACCGGTGGACAGTCCAGAAGAGATGGAGGCAGAGGAAGAGGAAGTGCATGCACAGGCTGGTGGCCATGATTATCAATATTTAGAAGGGCAGATTGCTGGGTTGACAGCCCAGTTTGGCACCTTACAGACAGAGGTCTCCACACAGTTTGGTGCAATGAGAGCAGAGATGGCGGATCACTTTCGTGACACTCGCCAAGAGCAACTAGAGATGAGGAGGATGATGCATGCACTGATGCGCCAAGCAAACTTGGATCCAGATGCTCAGTCACCACCACATCCTTGATAGGAAGGTAACCATCTTTTGTAATTTATTTTATTTTTAGCTTTTATTTTTCTTTTTATTTTTTATTTTTTAGGATTTTTCTCTTTCATATTTATTTTCACCCATACTATTTTCACTTGATCTTTGGGGTATAGTGGTTTGTTTTGACAGGTTTTAACATCCAAGTTTGGGGGTGTGCTTGCATTGCCTTCGTCCTCGTGATGTACTCTATTTTCTTTCCACTACTCCATGATCCCGGTACTATCGTTCTTACTCTTCTCTATGCTTTAATTGGGTGTCCATTGAGGACAATGTACAGTTTAAGTTTGGGGGTGAGGCGATGCCTATTTGTGTGCTTTATTGCATATGGGGAAATTTTGTGTGGAATTCTTTTGTATTAGGATTTTATTTTATTTTATTTTCTTAGTTTGTTTCTTTATTTTATTTTGTTTTATTTTTAGATAGAATGTTTTGACATCATTCAAAGGATTAATACCTTATGTAGGTACATAACTTGCAATTTTTGAGTAGGTTTTAAATCTTTAGAAACGGTGGTTTAAATTAAGTGGTTTTAATCATAGTTTGCAATAACATATTTTGGGGTGATTAATCTTAATTTCCTCACATGCACAAACACACTAGCATAGTCTTGTGGGGTATAAACTTTGGTTTTGAGTTATTGAGTTACATATGCTTGATATTAATTAGTATCTCTTGAGAATGAGTACCGATAATGTGTTTACTTGACTTCAAAAGAAAAGAAAAAAAAAAAAGAGAAGAAAAGGAAAAAAAAAAGTGATGAATAAGCAAATCAATTTGATCCTTTTCATGAGTAACCGGGCCTCTATGCCTCAGGAAGCACGGAGTGTTCGCGTCAAAAGTGAAAAGGTGAGAAAAGATGAGCATTGGTTGTCTTGATTTGTAGCCTGACTGATTCGAGTAATTAGGTCTTCGGGATATCTTAAAGCCTAGTGCCCTAAAGCCATCTGGTTTGGGAGTCACTGACTGAAAGCTTGCTACATGGATCTTTCAGAAAGCTTAATAGATCAAGACATTGCACAACCAATAAAGCAATGAAAAAAAAGAATGATGAAAAAAAAAAGTCAGGTATGCATGTTGGGAAGTATGATTTCAATAAGGGGAGCTAGTGAGTTGAAAGGGTATCTGTCTTAGTATATTCAGAGCTGAGTTATGCTACATGAGATGACTGGTAGTTCACTTTACACGAGGGAGCTAGAGTTGATTATTTTGAGATATGTTGATGTGAATTATGCATGGGGACCATTGATTTGAATTGTGGAATTTGAAAGTTTGAAATTATTCTTGAATGCAAGTTTGTAACTATGTATTGTAATTTTCTTCTTGAATTAATGTTGAAACAGAATTTTGAATGTTTGTGGGTAACATTTCTGGAAACCCTCACGAGACTATACTCGTCCACTAGGGGGAACCTAGGGGTTTAAAGGCTTGTTGCATATGCTAAATGCAATCGTTTCTCCCACGAAAGTGGAGTTGGGTAGTTTAGTTAGTGTTTACTAGTTTCTTTGTTTTAGTTTTGTTTTATTCTATTGCTAAGGGACTAGCAATATGTAAGTTTGGGGGTGTGATAGGCGTTGAATGTTACGCATTCTAGCCTCTTAACTTATGTATTTTATTCTCTTAGTGATAGATTATTTTGTGATTTTACTTTGTTTTAGTGTTTTCTGTATTTTCAGGGCCTTAATGATTATTTCAGTTAAAACCAAGTTTTTGGGCTTTGAAAGAAGATATCCAAGATGGTGAGATGAAGCCTACATCAAGGAGATTCACACAACCATTTATTCCAACTCAAATCAGCCCAAGAAAAAGGTCCAAGAGAATTACAGCAGCTTAAGAAGGTTTCGGGCCTGAAGCCCAAATCTGCGCATAATGCAGTCTTAATCCCGTTTTGGAAAATGGACCAGAAGTCTTATTTCCGAGCCTCAAATCGACATTATTTTCGAGTGGGGTTGAACGAAATTTGATTCTGCACACTTTTGTATTTCACAAAAATTCCGTAAAACGGACTTCTAGTGGGTCAAAAGTCGGGCCGAAGTCAGCAGGAAAAACCCACCTGATTAGTGCTGCGGGAAACCCTAATTTATTCCTAATTGGATTAGGACTTTGGGTATTCTCTTGGGAAATAAAGTGAAGACTTGGAGGATGAGTAGAGGGACTTTGGGGAGAACACAGAGAGAGTCTGAGAGGGCAAAAGAGAACAGAAACATATTCGCAGAGCCATTGGAGAACGAAGTCATACGCGTAATTCAGAAAGATGATGTCTTCTTCCTCAACAGTTGAAGCTTCTTCTTCTACCATGAGCGGCTAGTTCATCCACTAGGGTTTTGATGTAGCCCTAACAAAGCATCAATGGTTTGATTGTTTTAATTATTGGGGACCTTTATATACATGCATAGATTGGGTAATTGTGAGGATTCTTATTATAGAATTGAGCAATAAAAGTCTTGTAAATTCAATCTCAATGATTTCTTATCTTGTCTTAGATATTTAGTTGTTGTTATTGAACTCAATCCCTCTTGTTTTCTGTGATCATGAGAGAGATTATTACACAATGGTAATCACTGAATATATTGTTATGAGCTTTGATGGATTATGCCTAGAGAAGATGAACCATACTGCACCCTAGATTAGAGTAGTTAGGCAGATGGCCCATGCCAATCGAAGATAGTCCATGGCTTAGCCTTAATCATATGTTATCTTCTTGACGGATGAAGGTGAGCTTGTAGCCACCGACACCACTTATGCATGATGTAATTCCCCTATAGTTGATTCAATTAACCATTGATTGTGGAGTTAGTGGTGAAGTCAAACACCCTAGGTTTCTCTCCTATTATCTTCACTATCTTGTTTACTTTGATTTATTTTATTTTATCTTTTTAATTAGTTTAGTTTAAAAATCAGAATTCTTTTCTTATAAATTTAATTAGAGTTAATTCCGTATTCCAACTCGTCAGAACATAATCCCTGAGGTACGATACCCATTCATTTCGATAGTCCTATTCTGCAAGGAATTCGTTCTATTGCGAAGTGTGGAAATTTTTAATTGATATACTTTTTGAGTCACACTCACACACGAATCAGCTATTACTCCAGTCGAGACTTCTGCAGGTTCACCTGTTGTGAGAGGTATATTTCTTGTATCTAGCTCTTAGGGTAGAGTTTTAATTAACTCAGGAGCATCACATTCCTTTATATCAACTGCTTTTGCTTCTACATTGGGATTAGAGGTGTCTACCTTGGATAGAGCCTTATGCATTGATACACCAGTTGGGGGTAGGGTGACTCTGGATATGGTGTGTCGGGCATGTGAGATAGAGATAGCCAACCGGCGGTTGATATTTGATTTTGTGCTCTTAGAGATGACAAGTTTTGATGTCATTCTCAGAATGGATTGGTTGTCTTCATTTAGAGCCACCATAGATTGCTACCGAGGAAGAGTGTCAGTGTGTACACCGGGAGGAGATTGTTTTTGCTTCATCGGGGAATGGAGTGAATTTCATTCTTCGTCATTATACGGACTATGGGGTCAGGATCGTTACGACTTTTTCCTAGCTAGCCTTGTGATTGGTGAAGAAGGGGGAAATCTTGCGATTTTTCCTGAAGTGGTGTGTGAATTTGAGGATGTTTTTTCGAAGGAGTTAACAGAATTACCCCTTAGGAGAGAAGTTAAATTTTTCATTGATGTCAAAGCTAGTACGACACCCATTTCGATGGCACCGTATCGAATGGCACCGGCAAAGTTAAAGGAGTTAAATGTGCAATTAGAGGACCTAAGGGCAAAAGATTTTATACGTCCTAGCGTATTACCTTGGGGAGCACCGATCTTATTTGCTAAGAAGAAGGATGGGTCACTACGGTTATGTATTGATTATCGAAAGCTAAACAGTGTAACGATCAATAACAAATATCCTTTGCCAAGGATAGATGATTTGTTTAATCAACTTAAGAGAGCTAAGTGTTTCTCTAAGATCAACTTGAGGTCAGGGTACTATCGGTTGAGAGTCATGGAGGAAGATGTTTCAAAAATGGCCTTTCAAATATGGTATGGTCATTATGAATTCCTTGTGATGCCTTTTGATTTGACAAATGCATCGGCGGCATTCATGGACTTAATAAATCAGGTGTTTAATGCATTCTTTGATGAGTATGTAGTGGTATTTGTGGACGATATTCTTGTATATTCTTCATCAAAAGAGGAACAAGAGAATCATTTGAGGACAGTGTTACAAATTCTAAGGAAAAATCGGTTGTATGCCAAATATGAAAACTGTGAGTTTTGGCCATCCGAAGTAATGTTTCTCGGATATGTGGTTTGGGGGGGGGGAGTTTCTGTGGATCCTTCCAAGATAGAGACCGTAATGGATTGGGACCATTTGAAGAATGTATTTGAGATCCAAAGATTCTTGGGGTTAGCCGATTATTATTAGAGGTTTGTGGAGGATTTCTCACGGTTAGCGGCACCGACGACGAGACTTACTTGTAAGGGAGTTAAATTTGTATGGAATGAAGCTTGTGAGCTTGCTTTTCAGGAATTAAAGAAAAGATTGATTACCGCTCCAGTTTTAGTAATTTTGGAATAGGGGATGGGGTATGTTATATATTGCAATGCTTCACGTAACAGATTGGGGTGCGTGTTGATACAAATGAGAAGAGTTGTTACCTATGGGTCACGACAATTAAAAACTCATGAGTATAACTGCCCAACTCAAGACTTGGAATTAGAGGTAATTATCTTAGCCTTGAAGGGGTGGAGACATTACTTGTATGAGGAGAAATTTGAAGTCTTTTCTGATCACAAGAGTCTCAAATATCTCTTCACCCAAAAGGAATTGAACTCTAACAGAGATGGGTTGAGTACATGGAAGATTATAATTTTGATCTTCAGTATCACCTGGGGAAGACCAATGTAGTAGCCGATGCCTTGAGTAGAAAATCACATGGGACTTTGGCTAGCATTGCCATTCGAGAATGGAAAATGATGGAGGACATAGCGAATTTGGGCTTGTACTTCAATGATGACAGTGAACTAGCTAACTTGTTTAGCCTTATTGCCCAATCGACTTTAGTTACTAAAGTGATTGAGGCACAAATGCAAGATGAGGAGATGAGAGCTATTCACACTCGAATTTTGGGTGGTGAAGTTGTAGAAGGTTGGTCCTTGCATACGGATGGAAGTTTGTAGTTTAAAGGAAAGATATATGTTCCTATTCCATGTAGAGAGAGAATTTTCTAGGAATTCCATTGTTCTAGACTTGCGGTACATCCCGATGGGACAAAAATGTATCACAACCTAAAGCGACAGTACTGGTGGAAGGGAATGAAAAAGGATGTGGCTGAATTTGTGGCTAAGAGTCTTACTTGCCAATAAGTAAAGGTCGAGCATCAAAGGCCAACTAGTTTATCGTAACATTTGCCAGTGGCGGAATGGAAACGAGAGCATAGGTCATAGAAGGGGCATGATGTCGTGTGAGTCATAGTCGACAGATTGACTAAGACTGCTCATTTTTTACCTATTCAAGTCACAGATGGTGCAGAGAATCTTAATAAGCTATTGATCGACGTTGAATGTTACGCATTCTAGCCTCTTAACTTGTACATTTTATTCTCTTAGTGATAGATTATTTTGTTATTTTACTTCATTTTAGTGTTTTCTGTATTTTCAATGCCTTAATTATTATTTCAGTTAAAACCACGATTTTTAGCTTTTAAAGCTGACATGCAAGAAGGTTAGATGAAGTCTACATCAAATGGATTCATTCAAATTCATATTTTAACTCAAATCAGCCAAAGGAAAAGGTCCAAGAATTACATCTGCTTAAAAAGGTTACAGGCCTTAAGCCCAATTATGCGCTTAATACAGTTTTAATCTCATTTTGGAAAACAGACCAGAAGTGTTATTTTCAAGCCTCAAATCTACTTCATTTTAATATAATTTAAATAAAATTCAATTCTGCACACTTTTGTATTTCACAAAAATTCGGTGAATCGGACTTTTAGTGGGTCAAAAGTTGGGCCGAACGTCAGCAGGAAAAACCCACCTGATTAGTGCTGCGGGAAAACCTAATTAATTCCTAATTGGATTAGGACTTTGGTGTATTCTCTTAGGGCTTAAAGTGGCGAATTAGAGAATGTTCTAGAGAGCAGAGAGAGCCTTTGGACAGAATTGAAGACATACTTTGCAGAGCTTTGGAGTGGAGAATCATTGGAGAACGAAGTCTTACGCGTAATTCATGAAGATGATGCCTTCTTCCTCAACCGTTGAAGCTTCTTCTTCTACCATGAGCGGCTAGTTCATCCACTAGGGTTTTGATGTAGCCCTAACTAAGCATCAATGGTTTGATTATTTTAATTATTGGAGACCTTTATGTTCATGCATAGATTGTATAATTTAGAGGATTCTTATTATAGAATTGCGCTATAAAAGTCTTATAAATTCAGTTTCAACGATTTCTTATCTTGTCTTAGATATTTGGTTGTTGTTATTAAACTCAATCTCTCTTATTTTCTGTGATTATGAGAGCGATTATTACACAATGGTAATCACTGAATATATCATTATACGCTTTGATAGAGTATGCCTAGAGAAGATGGACCATACTGCACCCTAGATTAGAGTAGTTAGGCAGATGGCCCATGCCAATCGAAGATAGTCTATGACTTAGCCTTAATCATATGTTATCTTCCTGACGGATGAAGGTGAGCTTGTACCCACTGACACCACTTATGCATAATGTAATTCTCCATAGTTAATTCAATTGACCATTGATTGTGATGTTAATGGTGAAGTCAAATACCCTAGATTTATCTCATATTATCCACACTCTCTATTTCCTTTGTTTTATTTTATTTGTTCTTTTTAATTAGTTTAAATATAAAAATCAGAATTTTTTGTTCTAAATTTAATTGGAATTAATTTCGTACTCCAACTCATTCAGACCATAATCCCTGAGGTTCGACACCCCTTTCGATAGCCCTATTCTATAAGGAATTCGTTCTATTGCGAAGTGTAGTAATTTTAATTAAGACGCATTCACACACGAATCAATTTTTGGCACCATTGCTGGGGATTATCTATTTGATTGATTGGATTTTATGGAATTAATTTTAATTGGATTTTTCGCTTAGGAAATTTTTATACTTTGTTTCTAATTTCGTTTTTGTTTTCTTTTCAGGTATTTTTCGTTAATATATGCAAGGTCATCGTTCTGTGGCTAATCCTTTGATACCTCTTGATCCTGAGCTTGAATGTACTCTTAAACAATAGAGGAACATCTCTGTTGATACCATTGTGCAAGGGGAAGAATTCATTGAAGACATGGCGGAAGAAAGGAATAACAACCTTGTTCCTAATGCTGCTGGAAAAAGGGGTAGATTGCTCAAGGACTACTATGTTCCTGAGACATACACTTCACCAGGCGGTTTTCAACTGGCCAATGTCATAGCACATAATTATGAGATCAAGTCCAAAGTTATTCAGATGCTACCATCTTATTTTGGGCTGACTCAAGAGGACCCTTACAAGCATCTAGATGAATTCATTAAAGTGTGCTCAACTACCAAAATTCACAACTTCTTTGAAGATGCTTTCAGAATGAGACTTTTTCCATTCTCCCTAAAAGATAAAGCAAAGTATTGGTCCAATTCTCTATTGGCAGATTCAATCATGACTTGGACGCAGATGGAACATGAGTTTCTCAAGAAGTATTTTCCGATAGGGAAGACTAATTAGTTCAGACGTGCTATCACTGGTTTCTCCCAATATGAGGGGGAACAATTTTATGAGACATGGGAAAGATTCAAGGACCTTCTTAGGAAGTGTCCTCATCATCTAGTTCATAAGTGGCAATTAGTGCAGAGTTTCCATGAAGGACTGACAGAAGCCAACAGATAGATGGTTGATGTATCTTGTAGAGGTACTTTTTTGTTGAAGAGTGAAGAAGAGGCATGAACCTGATTTGAAAATCTTAGTGACATATCTATACAACATGTATCCTCTACTCGTTCTAGTAGACCTGCCACTATGAGGAAGACTGATGGGATTTTTGAGGTTGGTGCTTCAGAAGCTACGCTAACCGACATTGATTTAATATCCAGAAGGTAGCAGCAATTATGGCTGCCAATCAAGCTCCATCTACTTCAAATTCTTCATTGCTAGGCCCTTGTGAATTTTGCTCTAGTCCTATGCGTAATGTGAACAATTGGACTTCAATTGAGCAATTTTCTAATATTCAACATGAGCAAGTCTTAGCTGCATTCATTGGACCAATGAATCCTCCACGAGGTAATACTTACAATCCTATATGGAGGAATCATCCTGGTTTTTCTTACAGTAACCAAGGGGCAACAATGCAACCAGCATATCAACCTAGGAATTTTGTACCTCAAAAACAATATCAAACACAAGTTCTTATAGCACAAAGAATCTTTGCTATTGAAGACAAGCTAACACTCACCTTAGCAAAATCTGATACACTTGATTCCATTATAGAGACAGTGCAAGCTACTGTAGCAATAGTACAATCTACAATTCAGCTAGTACACTCTCATTCTCAATCTATTGCCAAACTGGAATCTCAGTTTGGAGAGCTTGCTAATTCATTGAGTAGAAGAGAAGAAGGGAAGCTTCCTAGTCAACCAGTTGTTAATCCAACAGGGATGCAAGCTTCCACAAGCAACCCACACCATGAACAGGTTCAAGCTATTACCACTTTGAGGAGTGGGAAAATAATTGATAATAAGGTGGGGAAAAAGAAAGAAGAAGAAAAAATGACCATAAGTCCAAGTGTTGAAAATTCTTATGAGCCCAAGGCTCCTTTCCCATAACGTTTCCTTGAAGCATCTAAATTTGGGAAGCAAGGGGACAAGCTATATGACATGATGGAGGTGTTTCAACAAGTGAAGATTAATTTGCCACTCCTTGATGCCATCAAGCAAATTCCTCCTTATGCTAAATTCTTGAAGGACTTGTGCACTCAGAATAGGCGTTCTAAATGTCATGTGCCAAAGAAAGTGATGCTGCCACAACAAGTGAGTTCTATAATTCAGCAGTGCACTCCTCCCAAATACAAAGATCCTAGTGCTCCAACTATTTCATCCATCATTGGGGAGCACCATGTTGATAAAGCTCTTCTTGATTTAGGTGCAAGTGTGAATTTGCTACCCTATTCAGTATACTTACAATTGGGCTTGGGAGAATTGAAGCCTACCTCAGTGGTGTTGCAATTTGCAGATAAATCAACAAAGCAACCCATTGGGATCATTGAAGATGTGCTCATTAAAGTGAACAAAGTTCTACTTTCCTGTTAATTTTATTATACTTGACACTGAGCCAGTTCATAACCTAAGAAGGCACATTCCAGTCATCCTTGGTTGACCTTTCTTAGCTACTGCCAATTCTTACATAAATTGTAGGTCAGGGATCATGGATATATCATTTGGCAACATGAATGTCAAGCTTAATATTTTTAATGCTATCCAACACCTTCCAGATCAGAGTGATGTGTTCTGCATAGATGATATTGATGAATGTGTAGAAGAATTTATTTTATCCTTTATATCTTGAAACTCCTTGGAGGTATGTAAGTCTATTTGTGATTATGAGACAATTTATGAAAAAGAATTATGTGAGGAGGTGAATTCTATGCTGGAAGTGGTTGCTATTCAGAATACTCCACCATGGAGAATTCCAATCGAGCCACTCCCTTCTCCATCTAGCACTCCCCTAATGCTTGGAGTCCCCTCTACAGTTAGAGTTGAAGCCTTTGCCTAACAAGTTGGAGTATGTATTTTTGGGGGCACAAAGAACTCTTCCTGTTATCATTGCCTCTGATCTGACAGAAACTCAAGAGAAGCGCTTAGTGGAGGTCTTATATCAATATCATGAAGCAATTAGGTGGAGTGTCGCTGATCTTAAGGGTATTAATCCTTCAATTTGCATGCACAAAGTCCATCTAGAAGAAGGATGTAAGCCATCTAGAGAGGCATAGAGGTGACTGAATCCCAACATGAAGGAGGTAATAAAGAAAGAGGTTGTCAAGTTACTTGATGCAAGAATAATTTATCCGATTTCTGACAGAACATGGGTGAGCCTAATGCAAGTTGTTCCTAAAAAGTCTGGTCTTACTATTGTCCCTAATTCTGTGGGAGAGCTTGTTCCATAATGAACTGCCACAGGTTGGCGTGTTTGCATTGACTACAGGACGCTTAATTCCGTGACAATAAAACATCACTTCCCTCTCCCATTCATTGATCAAATACTTGAAATGTTAGTAGGTCAGAGCTATTATTACTTTCTAGATGGCTACTCTAGTTATAACCAAGTGGCTATGGATCCAGAAGATCAAGAGAACACTACTTTCACTTGTCCCTTTGGTACTTTTGCTTATCGTCGTATGCCATTTAGATTATGTAATGCTCCGATGACATTCCAAAGGTGTATGATGGCCATCTTTTCTGACATGGTGAAAAAATTCTTGGAGGTGTTCATGGATGACTTCTCTATTTCTGGATCATCCTTTGAAGACTCTCTAAGCAATTTATCACTAGTACTTCAAAGATGTCGAGAACAGAATTTGGTACTTAGTTGGGAGAAGAGCCATTTCATGGTGAAAGAGGGTATTGTGTTGGGCCATATTGTTTTAGAGAGAGGCATTGAAGTTGATAAAGCAAAGATCGACTTGATTGCTACGCTACCTCCTCCAACTTTGGTGAAACAAGTTCATTCTTTCTTAGGCTATGCTGGATTCTATGGAAGATTCATCAAGGATTTTAGTAAAATTTCTTGGCCTTTGTGCCACTTGTTATCTAAATATGTTCCCTTTTCCTTTGATGAAGAATGTGTGCAAGCTTTTAAGAAGCTTAGGTCTTTATTAGCCTCTGCACCAATCATGCAATCTCTGAAATGGGCTCTACCTTTCAAAATCATGTGTGATGCCTCTGATTATACTGTAGGAGCAGTGTTGGGACAAAGAGAAGAGAAACGACCATATGTCATCTATTACGCAAGTAAGACTCTCTCTAATGCCCAACTTAATTATACAACCACAGAGAAAGAGCTTCTAGCTATAGTATTTGCCCTGGACAAATTTTGTTCCTATTTATTGGGGTCTAAGGTGGTTGTATACTCTGATCATGTGGCAGTGAGACACTTATTGGCCAAGAAGGAAACCAAACCATGCCTTATTTGATGGATTTTATTGTTGCAAGAATTCCATTTGGAAATCAAAGACAAGAAGGGGACAAAGAATGTAGTTGCGGATCATTTATCTCAAATTGTATCTGAGCCTGTGTTCGATGCATTACCTATTGGCGACTCATTTCCAGATAAATAATTGTTTGCAATTTTTGATGAAAAAGTTAATGGGCAAAGGTTGAAGCATTGTGTAGAAGGATTTGTGCCAACAAGAGACGTGGAGATCGTCGACTGGACGGATCTTGTCTGTCTGACTTAATCCCTTCGGAGAGTTGATCGTCTCCTATGGACGTTAAAATTGTAGGATTTGTATGTATTTTTATCCTTTAATTTCTTTGGTTTTCTTTTATTTTAATTTTTAGTTTAAGTTTTCTTAATTTTCCTTTCAATTCTAGTTGCGTTTTAATGTGTTTTCTTTGAGTTTTTGATGTATAAGTTGCTTCCAGAGGATGCCAAGAGGTGTACCAAGGTCTTTGGACTCAAAATGGGTGAGAAAATGAGATCTCGGTCGACCTTGGATGATAGACACTTCAAAAATACCCTTCCCGGTCGACCCTTGGCGATAGACACCAAACAGGCGTCAACAGGGGGGATTGATCGTCCATTTAAGGGGGGATCGATTGCCCCCATATTTTTTTTATGTGGGAGACCAACCAGTTGGGATATCGATCACCCAGCCTACGGGGGATTGATCGCCCAAGCCCAATGATGGGTTGCCCGAATTTTTAAGCCTATAAAAGTTTTAGTTTTGTTTTATTCTATTGCTAAGGGACTAGCAATATGTAAGTTTGGGGGTGTGATCAGCGTTGAATGTTACGCATTCTAGCCTCTTAACTTGTATATTTTATTCTCTTAGTGATAGATTATTTTTTTATTCTCAACCATTGAAACTTCTTCTTCTACCATGAGTGACTAATTCATCCACTAGGATTTTGATGTAGCCCTAAGTGTAATTTAGAGGATTGTTATTATAGAATTACGCTATAAAAGTCTTATAAAATCAGTTTCAATAATTTCTTATCTTGTCTTAGATATTTGGTTTTTGTTATTGAACTCAATCTCTTTTATTTTCTGTGATTATTAGAGCGATTATTACACAATGGTAATCACTGAATATATCATTATACGCTTTGATAAAGTATGCCTAGAGAAGATGGACCATACTGCACCCTAGATTAGAGTAGTTAGGCAGATGGCCCATGCCAATCGAAGATAGTCCATGACTTTGCCTTAATCATATGTTATCTTCTTGACGGATGAAGGTGAGCTTGTAGCCACCGACACCACTTATGCATGATATAATTCTCCATAGTTAATTCAATTGACCATTGATTGTGATGTTAGTGGTGAAGTCAAATACCCTAGATTTATCTCATATTATCCACATTCTCTATTTCCTTTGTTTTATTTTATTTATTCTTTTTAATTAGTTTAAATATAAAAATCAGAATTTTTTTCTTCTAAATTTAATTGGAATTAATTTCGTACTCCAACTCATTCAGACCATACTCCCTGAGGTTCGACACCCCTTTCGATAGCCCTATTTTTCAAGGAATTCGTTCTATTGCAAAGTGTGGTAATTTTAATTGAGACGCACTCACACATGAATTAGCTATATGTGGAGCATATTGTCAAGCTTCATGGAGTGCCAGTTTCTATTGTTTCAGATAGAGATCTTAGGTTTACTTCACGATTTTGGCAGGGTTTTCAGTTAGCCCTTGATACGAAGTTGCATTTCAGTACAGCTTTTCATCCTCAAATTGATGGTCAGTCGGAGCGTACCATTTTAATATTGGAGGATATGTTGAGAGCCTGTATCTTGAATTTTGGATGAAATTGGGAAGACCATTTGTCGTTGGTGGAGTTTGCCTATAACAATAGTTACCAAGCTAGCATAAAGATGGCACCTTTTGAGGCATTGTATGGTAGGCCGTGTAGGTCATCGATTTGTTGGACAGAGGTGAGGGAGACAGCTGTCTTGGAACCTGATATAGTTCATGAGACAACAGAAAAGATTAAGTTAACTCGTCAGGGGTTATTCACAGCACAAAGTAGACAGAAGAGTTATGCCGATCGGAGGAGGAGACCTTTATCATTTGGGATGGGGGACCATGTGTTTCTCAAGGTTTCTCCACATAAGGGACTGATGAGATTTGGTAAAAGTGGCAAGTTATCACCAAGGTTTATTGGATCCTTCAAAATTTTAGAGTGTGTGGGTGAAGTGGCTTATAGGTTAGTTTTGCCACCACAATTAGAAGGAGTTCATAATGTCTTTCATGTTTCTATGTTGAGGAAATATGAGCTAGATTCGTCACATGTTTTGGGATGGACAGACATTGAGATTGAGGAAGACGTGTCTTATGAAGAGCGACCGATGAAAATTCTCGACACTAGAGATCAAGTGCTGAGGGGCAAAACTATCCCATTAGTCAAGGTTTTGTGGAGACACCACGGACTAGAAGAGGCTACTTGGCAACGGGAGTAAGATGTTTGATCCAAGTACCCGAATTCCTTTCTTCCACAAGGTATGTCCGATTTCGGGGATGAAATCTCTTAAGGTAGGGAGGTTGTAAAGACCGTGCCCAATTTTGGTCGATTTTTATTTTTTTATTAGTTATTGCTTTAAATGCATTTTTAATGATATTTAACGTATTTTGAATGCGGGAAACATGTTTGGAGAGTTTTTTAGGGTTTTGAAAAGTTTTGGAAACTTTTGAAAAAATTTTACTTTTTGGTCAACAGGGGTCCCGAGATGAGGTTTAATGAGTACAGGAATCCGGATATTTTTTTCTGAAAAATTTTATTTTTGGTTATAGACCAATTAAAATATTTAGAGAGACGTAGAAGTAATTTTGAGTCCATCGCTTCTTACGGATTCAAAAACGGAGGTCGGGAAGGTACATTAAGTGAACTAGGGGTGTTTTGGTCTTTTTGCGCCCTAGGGCTTATAAATATCTGGGAGATAGATATTTACAGCTTCTTTTCTCTCTCAAATGAGCTGTGAACCTCTCTTCTCTCTCTTATTTGTGTTCTTCTTCTTCTCTCTAGAATTAGAAGGTGTTAGGGCTTGATTCGGAAGGCGCTGAAGAAGGGAAGTGTGCTCTACGTGAAAAGGGCATCATTTTGAACCAAAAAAAGCAAGAGGTTAAGAGTTTTTGGTCTGATAGCTTTGGAGATTTGCTAGAAATTTGATCTCTTGAGGTAGGGGGTGTGTGTTGTGTCTTCTTATTCAAGTGAGATTTCATGTCTAAGCATAAAATAGATGTTTTATTTTCATGTGATATATTAAAGTGTATGATTTGTGATGAAATTTATATTTTAAAGTGATGTATATATGTTTCTCTTGCTAGAAATGATTAGTATATATTTTATATTGCATGAATTGCATATATGTGTAAAATAGAGCTTAAAGTGCATATATAATAAGTTTGCTAGCTCGTGAAGATTATGTAAAATTGGTGATTTTTGAAGTAAGTGTACGATAATGCGTGAATTATCATTTTTATGTTATAAGTGTATGTGGTAATTTCGAACAATGATGATTTACCACTTGGTGGGTGTTTGGGGATTTGTTGGAAATAATTATGTTCTATGATTGTTTGTGAGAAGAATGGATTGGGAGGAGAATGGTGATTGTTATCACTTTGTGTTTTATTAGTGTTCCAGGATAGGTGAGTTCGATGCATCGAAGTCACCATTTCAATGCATCACAATGTGTCGATGCATTGCAAAATGCTTCGATGCATTGTCAATTAAAGATGAGGGTTACATACAAAAATCCAGTACGTGTCGTAGGATACTTCGCATCTTGGTCGATGCATCGCAAGTTCGATGCATCGAAGTCACCACTTCAATGCATTGAAGTGTGTGGCTGAGTGTTTTTGTTGAAGTGAAATTGGAGAATTATTTAGGGAGGAAAATACGTTACCATGTGTGAGGCTTTAAGTAGTTACGTACGCAATTATGTTTCTACGTTGGTTTGGTGATTGAGATGGTGTATTAGAAGTAAATGGATGAAATTGCCTTTGTAATTACGAGTAAGCTCTAGGGTTGGTCCAAACTTCAAATGGGCGTAACTTCTTTGTTTTATATCAGAATTGAGTGTAGTTTTTTTTAAATTGAGTATTTTTAGATCCTCTTTCTAATGGACTAAGAATAAATTTAAAATTCAAAACATACAGGGAGTTAGGTTCTAGAATTGTGCGGTTCATGAGTGTGAACTAGGTGAGAGTTCCACTGTTCACCTCCACTTTCTATATCGATCTTGGTATCAAAAAGTGGGGGCATGACAATATGGTATCAAGGAATGGTACTATAGCGAGGACAATGGTCAGAGGTGATGGTTTATTACACAATCACTCCTCGATTTTCGAGTATTAGAAATCAGGGCATGATAGATTATGAGGTCAAGAAGGAGAATCTAATACCATACCACAATTATGGTTCCCACTTGTTGATTAAATTCGACAATGTCATTCTAGAACACCTTCCTAGGAAGGAAAATCGTATGGCTAATGCTTTGACAAATTTAGCCACAACAATGGCATTAGTTGATGATGAAATAGTCAATGTTCCAGTATGCCAACAATGGGTGCTACCGCAAGTCCTTGAAGATAAAATTGAGGAGAGTAATGTAATCTCTGCCTTTATTATCGAAGTGGATGACTGGAGGTGACCTATAATTGTGTATTTAGAACATGGAAAGCTTCCTAAAGACTAACGCCACAAGTCTGAGATACATAGGCGAGCACCTCGTTTCATTTATTATAATAACACGTTGTATAAACAATCATTTGAAGGTCTCGGAGAAGATGAAACAGCTCATGCAATGGAGGAAGCACATTCTGGGGTATGTGGTGCACATCAATCTGGCCCTAAGCTTCACTTTCGTGTTTAGAGAATGGGGTATTATTGGCTAACTATGGTCAGAGACTCAATGGAGTATGCAAAAAGGTGCCAAGCCTGTCAATTTCATGCTAATTACATACATCAACCACCAGAGCCATTACATCCTACAATTGCTTCGTGGTTGTTCGATGCATGGGGATTGGATGTGGTAGGACCTCTGTGCAAGTCATCTAAAGGTTACTTATACATCCTGGTAGCTACTGATTATTTCTCCAGATGGGCTGAAGCTGCACCCTTTAAAGAAGTCAAAAAGGAGACAGTTGTTGACTTCATCAAGTGTAACATCATTTATCGGTATGGTGTCCCTCGATACATCATTACAGATAATGGGTTAAATATTAAAAATAGCTGGGTGCCTCAAATTTATGAGAAATTTGATTTCAAATAGTATAAATCCTCCATGTACAATGCTCCAGCTAATGGACTTGCAGAGGCATTTAATAAAACACTTTGTGATTTGTTGAAGAAAGTGATTTTCAAATCCAAAAAAGACTGGCATGAGCGAATGGAAGAAGCATTGTGGGCGTATTGAACTACATACTGCACACCTAGCCAAGTAACTCCTTATTCTCTCGTCTATAGTGTAGAAGTTGTTCTCCCCCTGGAACGACAGATTCCTTCGCTAAGGATAGCCATACAAGAAGGTCTCACAAGTGAGTAGAACGCTATTTTACGTCTTCAAGAATTGGAAGCATTGGATGAGAAAAGGCTAGAAGCTCAACAACAATTAGAATGTTATCAAGCTCGGCTTTCTAGAGCCTTCAGCAAAAAAGTTTGACCTCGGTCATTCCATATTGGAGACTTGGTACTTGCTATTCGCAGGCCCATCATCATGAATCACCGCACTAGATGGGATGGACCATATGTAGTTCGTGAAGTCTACACCAACAGAGCATATCAGATTGTTGATGAAGATAGAGTATTAGTTGGTCCCATTAATGGCAATTTCTTGAAATGCTATTACCTATGAATATGTAATGCTCCTGGCCCGCATGAGCTAAAACTGTGAAAGGCACAAAAAAAAAATTTGAGTTTTTCTTTCTTTGAACTACGTAAATGACTTGATCCCTTTTTGAGGGTACATAGGTAGCTTGGAGGTTTGTTGAAAGTTCAGTCACCAAACAAAAAGAAAAAAAGAAAAAAAAATTGTGTAATACTCTTGGCCCGCAAGAGTATAAACTGTGACTGACAAAACAAATAACTAATGACAATGTTAGTTTTGAAAGCAATGATGATTCTTTTATTGATGAGGTTGAAGAGTACAATTCTACTTTGCTAGCTAAGTAGATTGCTCTAAAAAATTAATAATAGAAAAAAAGAGATGATGATTCACTTTAAAGCTACAAAGCCAGAATCTTTTCACGTTTTGTTTGTAATAATTCTTCTATAGTCCTTATTACTTAAAGATCCTGAGCTGCAAGAATGGTAGCTTCTTCAACTGAGGCTCGTTCTTTTCTGAGCTTGGCAATGGCCTCCTTCCTGTGAGATAATTGTTCATTGCTCTCTTCTATGGAGGCTCTAAGTTGCATAGCCTCCTCCCTTATTTGTTGCAAATCTTTCAACAATATGGCCTCCTTGTCCTCAACGTCACTCAAAGCACCTTGAAGTGATTGCACATGCTTGGAATCAGTATCTTCCAAAGTAATGGCATCAACGAGCAATGTATCAATATGAGTGAGTTGCTCTAACTACTGATCTAAAATCATTATAGAAGCATGAGAAGATTTCGCATCAACATAATGAGCAACATTCTTCATATATGACTCGATTCGTTTCTTTAGACCAGAGTAATCTCCAAGAAGTTTTGAGAGTTCATTGTAAATTTTTTCAAGCTTGGGCCCCAAGGATGGAACCTTGTGAGTGGGAGTGTTGATCACGATACTTTTGATACTCTCGATAAGGGCTAAAGCATTTTTGCGTCGGACATTTATGATAATTTCTCTGCATTGAAGGCTAACACTTCAGACGGGACAATTTGATGTGAGAAGAAATCAACTTTTTGAGGTTCTTGCACGACCAGCTGGGGCATTTGGTTACTAATTTTATGCCCTACTAAAACATCCGAACCTTAAGGAGTCTCTCTTCCAACCGGTAAGACTTGTGGCAATACATTTATCTCTAGTACCAAATCAAATGAAGATGGCCCACAAATAGACGCTCCACTAACAGTAGGGTTATCATTGAGAACGAGATCTTCTTTAAGGTTTCCTTCTACCTGAAAATAAATAAATATGAGTAAAAATAAAGATAAAAAAAAAAGTAAATAAAATATGGCATAAAGGGTGGGAACCTTACTTGTATTTATTCGTTACTGCTGGAAGTCATTCCAAAATAGCGATCCACACCGGGAGAAACAATAAAATCTGCCCACTTGGAAATACGCTTTGTCTTGTCACTTATATATTTCCAATTGCAATGCTCATCATTTCCCCCCATGTCTTCATCTAAATCTATCACTAAGTGAGTAAGAGGACGGATGTTGATTTGTGGTGGAATATATTTGGCCACCTCTACATGACTTTCGGAACTCTCCTCGACACCATGATCATTATGAGATTTAGAGACTGCCCTTGAGGTTGGCCTGGAAGAAGTGGTCGACTTAGGTCCATCGTTTGTAACCTTTCTAACTTTGGCTGATTTTTCTTTTGGAGAAATTGCACGTTTAATATGCCCTGAAGTACCTCCTTTCACCGTGAATGGATCAACATAAACTTTTGACCACCATTCAGCATAATTTTTGGTGACAGAGAATTTTTTGAAATTAGAGTTTGAAGGAATTTGCACTTCACATTCAGTATGATAACGAGTGGTCGATCTCCATAGTGTCAAAATCTCTTCCAAAGCACCAGTGCGAATATCCTCTTTCAAGCTGCCCAGAATATCCTAGTGATAACAAAAATATATACCAAATCTATGTGGACAATAAGCCTCAATAATTCATCGGTCACCTTGGTGCAATGTTAGGTAGCTGGACCGAAGGCTAGCCAAATTCTCGAAGTCATAAAGAGGTAGTTGTTCATCATCCGTTAATAGTCTCCTTATTGGTGATGTTTTGGATAAGCAAGATAAGTCAACACCTTTACATAAGCTGAACAACTCTTGGGCCTCTGTCTCATCAAAATGTTTCACAGACCCTTCCCCCGCGTACTGAGTCATTCGATGCAGGTAATTATGGTTTGGGACAAAAAAGTTTATTTTGAAGTATTCAGCTAACTAGCCATATACATAGTGTATGGAGAATAACAATTAGAGTTTCCAGGATTAGGGGAAGAAACAATGTCGTTTAAACCTCTGTAAATGCTGGCTAGAACTGGAACAAAAAGATAAAATTTATTACCGCCTGCCATCATGCTAGCAATCTTAAATAGCTCAGGACGAATTATATTTCCAGGACTGGTAGGCAAGACAAATTTGCATAACCAATACGCTATGAATGCTGCTAAATAAGTTTTGCTCCTCATCTTTGGTTCTATTACAAGACTGATAAACATCTCATCTTCTTATGGCGACCAATTCTTAATAGGATCAATTATTCCAGAGGGGTTGTAAGTCTCTTTAGGACGTTGAGTCTTGTTTCTCAATCCTCTTCTCGGCGGTGGCTTACTATACTTAGTGGCACCTCTGAACCAAAGCTTTGTCCATTCAGACATTTTCACAATTCGGTCTCATTTATTTTGGTTGCAAAGCTGGTGGAAAATAAGTGTCGGCAACTCGAAGGAAGAAATGAATTTCCATCTTTGTCAATAGTAGATAATTCCTTTGCATAAGGAACGACTTCTTCGTAAAATCTAGAATTTTCATCTTTGTCAATAGCAAATAATTCCTTTGCACAAGGAACAACTTCTTCACAAAATCTTCCACAAAATAGGAGACCTCCTATCAAATACAAATTGCGAAGGGAAATCGATAGCTCCCTAATTGAGCAGTGGAGTATATTGGTTGTAGGGCACCAAGACTCAAGGTAGGCTCTGATTACATTCACATGTCGATTATATGAGAACAAAGAAACAAATATAGCACTGTATAATTTGTTGTCTCTAAGGAATTTGTCGTAGTGATCCAAAATGTCCTCTGACCATTCCCAATACCCTGATGTGTATGCCAAGTCGACAGAAACTTTAAAGGAAACACCCCATTCTATTTCTCTAGCATGCATTTTATGTCCCATGAGTGAAAATTTCTTAGGTTCTTCTTCTTCAACTTCGTGAACTACAATTTCAACACTAAATCATCTCAAACTGATGTCCGTACCTTATTCTGCTTATAGCCAAGATTCACAAGCATGCAGGGAAATTCTTTGGACCATTATGACAAGTGGTATGAATCATTAGGCGGAGACATCCGTGGAGCAAAGCAACCAACCAATGGGGCCCCTACATCAAGTGTAGTTCCTTGCTCCATGATATCGTTTTCTCGTTCTAAATGGTTATGGTGTTTATCTTGAAGCTTTTGAAAAAAACCATGATTGGCAGATGTCAAAGGTTGTTTACCTAACAAGAAAAAAAAAATTTGAGAGAAATTAAAAATAATTGTTCGAAAAGAACTAATGAAAGTATTCCAACAATAAAAGTGACACCAAAGTACACTTAAGGACCCCAAAGGGACAATAAAAATGACACCAAAGTGCACTAAGGGACCCCGAAGGGACAATAAAGTGACACCACAGTGCACTAAGGGACCCCGATGGGACAATAAAAGTGACACCGAAGTGCACTAAGAGACCCCGAAGGGACAATAAAAGTGACATCGAAGTGCACTAAGGGACCCCGAAGGGACGATAAAAGTGACACCGAAGTGCACTAAGGGACCCGAAGGAACAAAAAAGTGACACCGAAATGCACTAGGGGACCCCGAAGGGACAAAAAAGTGACACTGAAGTACACTAAGGGACCCCGAAGGAACAAAAAAGTGACACCGAAGTGTACTAAGGGACCCCAAAAGGATAATAAAAGTGACACCGAAGTGCACTAAGGGACCCCGAAGGGACAGTAAAAGTGACACCGAAATGCACTAAGGGACCCCGAAGGGACTAATGAATGGCGTCTGGAACTCTATATTCTGAGAAAGGTGATTTGACCTGCAAGAATTGACAACAAAAAAAAATTTTGAAACTTACCAAGAAAAGTGTTAAGTAACTCACGTAATGTTGTCTTCTTCAATGATTTCGATAGATCTATTCGTCGTTCCAAAGACAGCACAAAATTCGAGTAAGGCCCACAAGTGGAATCTAAAAAAAAAATAGATTTGATTAATAGCGGTCACTGAAGACAAAGTTGCTACTAAAAGAAAAAAAAGAAAGAAAAAAAAATTCTTTCAAAGTTCATCCACATGTATATGTTGTTTCAAGAGTTTACAATACATAAAGTGGTGTAGAAGAAATGGTTTGGTGTTATAATAAATTTGCTTGAAATCTCAAGTTCAAAACTCTTAAGCAGCAAGGAATTTTTTTTTTTTAGGCAACCACACCTTCATGTGAAGACAAAGAGAAAGGAGCAGTATATAACAAAATGAAAAAAAAGTGGTGGCAATAGAAAGAAAGAAGAGAAAAAAAAACATAAGGTGGCGGCAATAGAGAGAAAAAAAATCTCCAGAATTTAGTGCCTGGAAGGAAGAGGAGAAAGAAAAAAAAAAAGAAAGAGGAAAAAAAAATCAGCTCCTGCGCCTGGAAGAGAAGAAAAAAAGAAAAAAAAAAGAAAAAAAAAAAAAAAAAACCTACGCTTGGAAGAGAAGAAACAAAAAAAAGACCTGCGCCTGGAAGAGGAGATGAAAAGAAAGAAAAAGAAAAAGAAAGAAGGAAAAAAAATCACAACAATGGACAAGTTAGTGTTATATACATCAGGCAATGTTATATAAAAGACATGTGTATGGTACTATTGGGTTGAAGGTATATATATCCAAGGGTTCAAGTTACAGTGTATCATGGGAGAAGGAAGAAAGAAAGATCAGTACGGACAAAAAAAAATAGTAAAAACAAACAAAACAAGTGTTATACATGGGAGATGCTAAAGTGCACCTTGCCTATGGGTTTTGCTAACATGAGCCATCTTGGAAATTTATTCATGTATATGATCTAAATTATGCCCACAGTGTATATGGGAGATGCTAGAGTGCACCTTGCCTATGGGTTTTGCTAACATGGGCCATCAGCTTGGAAATTTATTATATGTATATGTTTTACGTGTACAGTCATGGCGTGTATCAGAGAGAAGAAAAAAAAAAGGAAAACAAAGCAATCAATCGTGTGAAAAAAAAAAAAAAAAAACCTTACCGTTGCTAGAGTTCAGTGGATTTCTCTCAATTATCTCTGATGTGAAAAGTCTCAAACATATGTTACATATATATAGATGTGGATTAATCCTATTAACCATTGGATTTTCAAGACTTCAATTCTACTTGGACAAGAAAAAAAAAATCCTATTTGCAATAGGATCCTCAAGTCTTCAATTTTACTTGGACAAGGAAAAAAAATCCTATTTGTAATAGGATCCTCAAGTCTACAATTTCATTTGGATAAAAAAAATCCTATTTGAAATAGGATCCTCAAGTCTTTGATTCAACTTGACAAAGAAGACATCCTCTTTGCAGTTGGATTTTCGCAAAAAAAAAAAAGTTTGCCAAAATTTAAATACTTCAAGTCCAGCTTTAGGTACGTAACAAGCTCTATATATAATGCGAGACTTGAAGTGGGGGCAATTTGTAGACATTAAAAAATTACATGATAAACCCAAAATATAATTTGGGCTTATCTTCAGTTTAGCCCACTTTGAAATGTTGCCCAGTGAGTCAAATAATTTAAAGATCAGTGCCACTACAAATAAATGAGTTATGAGCTGGTCTAAATTGTCTGAGAAGTCCAAGCCCACTTGAAAATGGATCTAATGGATAATTATATATATATATAATTATCAACATAATTATCATAAAAGATAATTATAGGATAATTATCAAAAGAAAAGAAAGTTACAAATCTACCCCTCCAGTGAGCCTATAAATAAAGGTCCAAAGATGGGAGAAATGAGGACAAGAAGATTCTCAGAAAAAAGCTGAAACTCTGCAGAAGTCTTCACTCAAAATCCAAAACTCCAAAGCACCCAAACCCTGAAGGAGAAGAACAACAAGCACATCATCCACGTGTCGTTATTCACCAAAGTTTCAATTCAATTCAAGATCAAACTCTAGCAGCCCTTGAAGCCATATTACCAAGGAGATCGAATCAGAGGATTTTATTTTTATCTTTCTTTTGTAAAGATTCATAGAGAATTGTACCAATCTTTTTTAAAGTAATAAAATTGTTTATTCGATACCAATTTTCGTTCCTAGATTTTTGAACACAAAATTTGTGTGTACAGTTGTATACTTGTAGGGATTTGCAGATTGCATTTGTTTGCATACTTGTCAAATTTAATCATATGGGTTATGTTTTGTTTGCCTTGAGTATTTTTGTGATGGTTCTATTTTTCTTGTTTCATGAATCTTTTTTTATACTGATGGGTTAGATTGATGTATTTTCAAAAAACTTTATGTGTATAATATGGAACTAAGAAATAGGTTAGATTTATTTTTATTTTTGATTTGATTGTATTCATAATTTTTTTGTTTGAAATTTGTAATTAGGAACTGGGTTAGATGTATATATTTCAAAGAGAGAGAAAATGATTCATTTTTACGGTGGTTGTGTTGAAAATTTAGGCTTGACTCATTATATTCAATTGTTTAGCATCCCTCCCCTGCAGTTGTTTGGTTAATTTTGAATTATGAACATGTGGTGTTATGGTTATTGAATAACAAATAGAATTGAATTGTAGCCCTAATTTCTTTTTAATTTTTCTTAGCCTTTCAATTTATTTGGAAGGATGGTTTGGCTCATGTTTTCTTTTTTGGTAAGTAGGTTGGCCATGTTTTTCTTCACACACTGTGATGAGATTTTTTCCTTTAGATCTCATATAATTAGTTTTAGGGTAAAGTGTCTTCTTTTATCTCTCAAAGATTGTTGTGATAAATCACATGATATTCTTATATTATGAACATAATTATAGCATGCATTATAGTCCTTGTAGTCTGATGTTCTTATTAGTATTCTTAAATCTAATCATGGAAATCATTAATTTCAAAGACTTTGATGATCTTTATTACATTATATACTGCACATGTTCACTTATGTGTGCTTGTTGCCCTGTACTCATATTCTTATTGAATCATCTTAGAATCTTGATTATGAAACCTTTTTGGCTGTCATTTGCACTCTTGGTTACATTTACTTCTCTTTGAGTTATTTAACATACTTGGCCATTGTTATTAGTGATCTCTTTTACATTATATACTACACATGTTCACTTTTTGTTAATTATTAGTACTTTTGTTCTTTTTCATATCTATCTTGGACATTACAATTACTATATGCTTAAATTAAAGTTCTACATGTTAAATGATGAATTATATGACATAAACAAAATTTAAATTATATTGGTGATTATATTTAGAATTAGTGGCATGAAATGTCTTATTAGCTTTAGATTAGCTCCTGGAAATCATGATGTCATGCATTTTTTTTTCTTTTTAAGAAATGTTAAGTTATTGGGAGCATTTTCAAACTAAACCATGCTATGTATAAATACTTTTGTTTCCTGTAATAGCCAAAAACTAGGAATATATACTTATATAGATAATCTTTCCTACATGATCATGACTATTGTGTGATCATAACTTTCTAAATATATTCTAGCTAAAGCTATTGCTACTACGGGCTTTCCAATTAGCTGACAAGACCCTCTCATATCTAAACCCAAGAGCTCTCACATCTCACCCCTATAAAAACTCACAAGTTCTCTGAGCTTCATTAATCTTTGTTTTTTTGTTTGAAGATTCAGTGTTTACACTAACTTGCTCTTCAACTAGCCCAGGTATTGTTCTAGCATTTTCCAGTCACTGGTAGATTTTTCAGAAGTTAATAAGTTATTAAGAGAAATTAGTAGTCCATAACTTTTTCTTTCTTTTCTTGTTTAAAATTTATTACCAGAAGGTGGTGTTGAAGGTCATGATCATGACTAATGATAAAAGAAAGCAGAAAGCTATTGAAGCTGCTGCTGATATTTACGATATTCATTAAATATGCTTTACTTGCAGTTTCAAATTTTTTTGCTATGTTGTAGATATAGAATTGATTATATAATATTTACACCATAAATCACACAATTGATATTTGGTTGTTTATCTTTCTAAACTTTTGGGTGTTCAAGCTTTGGTTGATCAAGGAACACGGACTCAAGGTTTTGTTTTCTAATATTTAGGTTTTTGAGTTGAAGATTTGGGTGTTTTATATATATTTGTGGTTTGTCTCTAACTAGAATATATTTTTTATTTTTTAGTGAAGTTTCTTCTATTTTCTTTCTCATTCTAGTGTCAAACTTGGAAAGTGAATTTGATTTTCGATTTGGTAAAAGAATGGGGTGTTCAAGAAAGGATGAATATTGTCCTCAGTTGCTAGAGTTGATACATAAAGACAGAGAATGGCTTGTGCAAAGCAATGAAAAAAGGATCCATGGATGTTCAAAGGAGAAAAAGCTTGAGTTGAGGTTATGGTCATTCTCCTTATTGTAACAGCTGTTAGAATGTTTTGTCAATTTGATCCTTATCCTCTTTTGTGTTACTCTTTCTATTTCTTCTATTTGACGATTCTTATTATACAAGTACCAATACATAATATGTGTATGTACAAGATAAGATAATTAATAATCTAAAATAGTGTTATATACCATTTTTATCTTTTCTATTAGTAATTGTATCCAGATTCCAGAAATATACTTTTTTTTTTTTGCAATTAAAAGTTTCTTGGATTGACATTAGAGAAGGGTTTTAGATAGTACTACTTGAAATAATTTTCATACTCAAAGCTTTTCTAATTCCCCTATTTTTGTCAAGATACATTTTATGTTGGTGCTTGAATTTGATCCCTTAACACAGTTGATTTTCTATGGACTTCTATATTTTTTAAAAATTGTGTCTGCTTTACATATACATTAATGCATATAAGCATGTTTGTGATTATGAACTATAGTAACTTTGTTTTTTTTTTTTTTTGTATAGATAGGAATGAAATGAAGGTTGTGGTTATTTTTGTATGAATTGATTTTGGGAATGAACTTATTTTGTATAGTAGCAGTTATATGATAAAAAAATTTAAAGTTGTAAAAATTGTGATTACACAAATTCTAATTTTGTATAATCACAATTTTTATAATTTTTTTCTTAAAATAAAAATTAACATTTGCTACGGAAAATTTCGTAGTAATTACTTATTAGCTTCGGAAAGTGCTATTTGCGACGAAAATATTTCTGTAGAAAATATCATTATTAACTACAAAAATTTTTGTCGCTAATTACCATATTCAATGGCGACAAAATATTTTCGTAGACAATAAGATTATTAACTATGAAAATCTTTGTCACTAATTCAGAAAAAAATTGCGACGAAATATTTCGTAGAAAAATATTTTTATTAGCTACGAAAATTTTTTGTCGCTAGTGATGCATTATTTGGTACGAAATCGTGTTTCGTCGAAGTCTACAATTAGAGATGCCCCTTCTTGCAATGGTTGGTGCTACGAAAATTTTTCGTAGCAAAAGACTTTTTGCTACGAAATTTTCTATGAGAAAAAACCTGTTTTCTTGTAGTGATACATGTATATATGGGTATATAGGTAGGTATTTATATATATATAAACATGAAATTTGTTGATGAATTAAATTTTGTTTTTGACATATTCTAATCCGATTAAATTGTTTATCTTGCTCTCCTGAATAGTCCTTGTTAGTTTGGTTGTGAATTGCTGGGTAATTTGACGGAATTTTGAGTTTGAAGTTGAAGAACCCTAGAACTTGAATTTGGGCTTTTTGATTTAGGCTATGAATGGTAGGGATTTTTGTACCAAATGAAAGTAGAGATCAAGGGAAGCATTTTGGCATAAAAAAAAGACATGTATTGGTGGCCGGAAGTTGGCTGGAACAGTGCACGCACGGCTGCTGGGAATCTGCAGAAAAATAAAACAGGAAGAAGAACGAAACAACCCACGCTCACCGCCGGCGCGTGGGGGCACGTGAGGAATTTTTCGGCCACTGGCAGGGACCAAAAAAAGTGGTGGTCTGGTCCCACTCGCCGAACCAACCATTAGCCCAGTTTGGCCCAGTTTGGAATATTTAAATATATATATTTTTAATTTTTAAAATCATTTTTAAATTGAAAAAAATAGGAAAAATATTTTAAATTACTTTTAAATTCCATAAAATTTCTAAAAATTCCAATTTACCTTTTTAGGACAGAATATACGTGGGACTTTAATTTTAAGATGAAATAAGTTCTCCTTATTGTAGATTTAGTACAAAAAGTGTCATTTAAAGTTGAGATTTTATTATTATTATTTTAATTATCAAAATTTTTTTAAAAATTCTAGATAAATAAATTAAGACTTTTAAAGACAGAATGTGCATGAAAACCTAGGCTAGTGCTAGGTTTAGATATATTTGATGTTTAAATTAAAATGTAGGCTTTATTATAGAGTTTTTCTTTTTAATTAATTACTTCTTTTTCTTTAATTGTTTCTTTTATATCATAAATGTACTTGATTAATTGTATGATGTTTAAATCTATGTTAAACTCATTTACTTTCATGGTATGTCATGTTATTTTATTTGTTTAATTAATTTATGTGGTGATAGAATTTTCATAATATTAATTAGTATGCTTTTAAGTATGTTAGATTATTAATTTAAAAGTCATATAGAGGCATGTGAGGAATGATAGGCATGTTTGGATTACCAAATACTTAATAAGGTACTTAATATATTTAAAAGGGAGGCATATCAGGATTGTCAGGCATGTCAAGATTGCCTAATACCTTATAAGGTATTTGTAAATTATATTTGGAGGCATGTCAAGATTGCCTAATACCTAATAAGGTATTTATAAATTATTTGAGGGCATGTCAGGATTGCCTAATACCTAATAAGGTATTTGTATATTATATTTGGGGGCATGTCAGGATTGCCTAATACATATATAATAAGTTATTTGAACATTATCTTTGGGACATGTCAGAATTGCCTAATACCTAATAAAGTATTCATAAAATACAGGTATAGGCATGTCAGGATTGCCTAATACTTAGTAAGAACTCTAGTTATGTGTTCAGGCATGTTAAGTTTGTCTCTCGTTTGAACTTAGAAACTTGTTCTACATTTATTGTGATAATGGGTGGGTTGGTTCAGAACATAGTTTTAATGATTTTTGGGACAAGGGTTAAATGAGGAAATAATACGTATATATCTATGTATTTTATTGTCTCTCATATAAAGGGTATGTTTATCGGTCCTCTGTTTGGTGGTAGTAAATGAAACTTGCTCATGAGTTTAACCCACTTTGTTGATATTTCAAGTCCAAGTCACTTTCCACCTCGAGGTTATAGCGTAGAGTTTATATATAGAGCATGGCAGTCATCTATTCCTTACCAGACTTCAGTGTAGGGACTTAGATCTTTTCATAAAGTATTTAGTTTTATGATTTTTGGTTAAGGGGCCCTTTAGTTATGGGATTTCCAAGTTGTATCATTTAGACTCATATTATATTTATTTAACATTATTTATTATTTCAGTTAGACTTTTATTTTAGTATTTATAATGCCTTTTCTTTTATCCTTATATTTAATGCTTGTATGCTATCAGTTGTAGGTATCCCTTATATTTTATATGTAAGATTGGTCACCTTATGTGTGAAATTATAGGGGGTATTTCATTTGAGGTATAGTGGATTCATTTTCCATGAGAAGTCCCTTGAAGCTTCCTAATTGCTGTAACTGAATGTCACCTTCAAAGATGAAGGCAAGACTGACCTCTCAATGACTCACTCCTATAGAGTGCTAAACCTTTTTCCAGACTTGGGTATTCGAACCGATCTCTTGCAAACTATCTTTTTGGAAAAATTAGAAACACCAGCTATTTTAGCTCCGGTGTGCGGTTGAAAAGAGATGTAGCTCCGGGCGGGCAGCTGAATACGCCTGAGACTCCTTTTATTTGGTGGAAGTTGGACGACAGAGAGAAAGATGTAGATGTTAAGGACGAGAAGTCACAGCTATAGTTTGGTTGGAAAAATGGCCGATGTATATATATGTTGGAAGGGTATTTAAGTCTTTTCAATGCTCTGTTATTGGCAAGTTGACATCGGGCCCACGTTCACACCCAAACTTTATGTGTATAATATGGAACTAAGAAACAGGTTAGATTTATTTTTATTTTTGATTTGATTGTATTCATAATTTTTTTGTTTGAAATTTGTAATTAGGAACTAGGTTAGATGTATATATTTCAAAGAGAGAGAAAATGATTCATTTTTATGGTGGTTGTGTTGAAAATTTAGGCTTGACTCATTATATTCAATTGTTTAGCATCCCTTCCCTGCAGTTGTTTGGTTAATTTTGAATTATGAACATGTGGTGTTATGGTTATTGAATAACAAATAGAATTGAATTGTAGCCCTAATTTCTTTTTAATTTTTCTTAGCCTTTCAATTTATTTGGAAGGATGGTTTGGCTCATGTTTTCTTTTTTGGTAAGTAGGTTGGCCATGTTTTTCTTCACACACTGTGATGAGATTTTTTCCTTTAGATCTCATATAATTAGTTTTAGGGTAAAGTGTCTTCTTTTATCTCTCAAAGATTGTTGTGATAAATCACATGATATTCTTATATTATGAACATAATTATAGCATGCATTATAGTCCTTGTAGTCTGATGTTCTTATTAGTATTCTTAAATCTAATCATGGAAATCATTAATTTCAAAGACTTTGATGATCTTTATTACATTATATACTGCACATGTTCACTTGTGTCTGCTTGTTGCCCTGTACTCATATTCTTATTGAATCATCTTAGAATCTTGATTATGAAACCTTTCTGGCTGTCATTTGCACTCTTGGTTACATTTACTTCTCTTTGAGTTATTTAACATACTTGGCCATTGTTATTAGTGATCTCTTTTACATTATATACTACACATGTTCACTTTTTGTTAATTATTAGTACTTTTGTTCTTTTTCATATCTATCTTGGACATTACAATTACTATATGCTTAAATTAAAGTTCTACATGTTAAATGATGAATTATATGACATAAACAAAATTTAAATTATACTGGTGATTATATTTAGAATTAGTGGCCTGAAATGTCTTATTAGCTTTAGATTAGCTCCTAAAAATCATGATGTCATGCATTTTTTTTTCTTTTGAAGACATGTTAAGTTATTGGGAGCATTTTCAAACTAAACCATGCTATGTATAAATTCTTTTGTTTCCTGTAATAGCCAAAAACTAGGAATATATACTTATATAGATAATCTTTCCTACATGATCATGACTATTGTGTGATCATAACTTTCTAAATATATTCTAGCTAACTATTGCTACTACGGGCTTTCCAATTAGCCGACAAGACCCTCTCATATCTAAACCCAAGAGCTCTCACATCTCACCCCTATAAAAACTCACAAGTTCTCTGAGCTTCATTAATCTTTGTTTTTTGTTTGAAGATTCAGTGTTTACACTAACTTGCTCTTCAACTAGCCCAGGTATTGTTCTAGCATTTTCCAGTCACTGGTAGATTTTTCAGAAGTTAATAAGTTATTAAGAGAAATTAGTAGTCCATAAATTTTTCTTTCTTTTCTTGTTTAAAATTTATTACCAGAAGGTGGTGTTGAAGGTCATGATCATGACTAATGATAAAAGAAAGCAAAAAGCTATTGAAGCTGCTGCTGATATTTACAATATTCATCAAATATGCTTTACTTGCAGTTTCAAATTTTTTTGCTATGTTGTAGATATAGAATTGATTATATAATCTTTACACCATAAATCGCACAATTGATATTTGGTTGTTTATCTTTTTAAACTTTTGGGTGTTCAAGCTTTGGTTGATCAAGGAACACGGACTCAAGGTTTTGTTTTCTAATATTTAGGTTTTGAGTTGAAGATTTGGGTGTGTTATATATTTGTGGTTTGTCTCTAACTAGAATATATTTTTGATTTTTTAGTGAAGTTTCTTCTATTTTCTTTCTCATTCTAGTGTCAAACTTGGAAAGTGAATTTGAGTTTCCATTTGGTAAAAGAATGGGGTGTTCAAGAAAGGATGAATATTGTCCTCAGTTGCTAGAGTTGATACATAAAGACAGAGAATGGCTTGTGCAAAGCAATGAAAAAAGGATCCATGGATGTTCAGAGGAGAAAAACCTTGAGTTGAGGTCATGGTCATTCTCCTTATTGCAACAGCTGTTAGAATGTTTTGTCAATTTGATCCTTATCCTCTTTTGTGTTACTCTTGCTATTTGTTCTATTTGACGATTCTTATTATACAAGTACCAATACATAATATGTGTATGTACAAGATAAAATTACTAATAATCTAAAATAGTGTTATATACCATTTTTATCTTTTATATTAGTAATCGTATCCAGATTCCAGAAATATACTTTTTTTTTTTTTGCACTTAAAAGTTTCTTGGATTGACATTAGAGAGGGGTTTTAGATAGTACTACTTGAAATAATTTTCATACTTAAAGCTTTTCTAATTCCCCTATTTTTGTCAAGATACATTTTATGTTGGTGCTTGAATTTGATCCCTTAACACAGTTGATTTTCTATGGACTTCTATATTTTTAAAAAATTATGTCTGCTTTACATATACATTAATGCATATAAGCATGTTTGTGATTATGACTCTGTTTTTTTTTTTTTTTTTTTTTTTTGTACAGATAGGAATGAAATGAAGGTTGTGGTTATTTTTGTATGAATTGATTTTGGGAATGAACTTATTTTGTATAGTAGCAGTTATATGATAAAAAAAGTTAAAGTTGTAAAAATTGTGATTAACAAATTCTAATTTTGTATAATCACAATTTTTATAATTTTTTTTTTTAAATAAAAATTAACATTTGCTACGGAAAATTTCGTAGTAATTACTTATTAGCTTCGGAAAGTGCTATTTGCGACAAAAATATTTCTGTAGAAAATATCATTATTAGTTACAAAAAATTTTGTCGCTAATTACCATATACAATGGCGACAAAATATTTTCGTAGACAATAAGATTATTAGCTATGAAAATGTTCGTCACTAATTCAGAAAAAAAATTGCGACGAAATATTTCATAGAAAAATATTTTTATTAGCTACGAAAATTTTTTGTCGCTAGTGATGCATTATTTGGTACGAAATCGTGTTTCATCAAAGTCTACAACTAGAGATGCCCCTTCTTGCAATGGTTGGTGCTACAAAAATCTTTCGTAGCAAAAGACTTTTTGCTACGAAATTTTCTATGAGAAAAAACCTGTTTTCTTGTAGTGATACATATATATATATGGGTATATAGGCAGGTATATATATATATATATATATAAACATGAAATTCGTTGATGAATTAAACTTTGTTTTTGACATATTCTAATCCGATTAAATTGTTTATCTTGCTCTCCTAAATAGTCCTTGTTAGTTTGGTTGTGAATTGTTGGGTAATTTGACGGAATTTTGAGTTTGAAGTTGAAGAACCCTAGAACTTGAATTTGGGCTTTTTGATTTAGGCTATGAATGGTGGGGATTTTTGTACCAAATGAAAGTAGAGATCAAGGGAAGCGTTTTGGTATAAAAAAAAGACATGTTTTGGTGGCCGAAAGTTGGCTGGAACAGTGCACTCACGGCTGCTGGGAATCTGCAGAAAAATAAAACAGGAAGAAGAACGAAACAACCCACGCGCACTGCCGGCGCGTGGGGGCACGTGAGGAATTTTTCGGCCACTGGCAGGGACCAAAAAAGTGGTGCTCTGGTCCCACTCGCCGAGCCAACCATTAGCCCAGTTTGGAATATTTAAATATATATATTTTTAATTTTTAAAATCATTTTTAAATTGAAAAAAATAGGAAAAATATTTTAAATTACTTTTAAATTCCATAAAATTTATGAAAATTCCAATTTACCTTTTTAGGACAGAATATACGTGGGACTTTAATTTTAAGATGAAATAAGTTCTCCTTGTTGTAGATTTAGTACAAAAAGTGTCATTTAAAGTTGAGATTTTATTATTATTATTTTAATTATCAGAAAATTTTTAAAAATTCCAGAAAAATAAATTAAGACTTTTAAAGATAGAATGTGCATGAAAACCTAGGCTAGTGCTAGGTTTAGATATATTTGATGTTTAAATTAAAATGTAGGCTTTATTATAGAGTTTTTCTTTTTAATTAATTACTTCTTTTTCTTTAATTGTTTCTTTTATATCATAAATGTACTTGATTAATTGTATGATGTTTAAATCTATGTTAAATTCGTTTACTTTCATGGTATGTTTAATTAATTTATATGGTGATAGGATTTTCATAATATTAATTAGTATGCTTTGAAGTATGTTAGATTATTAATTTAAAAGTAATATGGAGGCATGTGAGGATTGATAGGCATGTCAGGATTACCAAATACCTAATAAGGTACTTAATACATTTAAAAGGGAGGCATATCAGGATTGTCAGGCATGTCAAGATTGCCTAATACCTAATAAGGTATTTGTAAATTATATTTGGAGGCATGTCAGGATTGCCTAATACCTAATAAGGTATTAATAAATTATTTGAGGGCATGTCAGGATTGCCTAATACCTAATAAGGTATTTGTATATTATATTTGGGGCATGTCAGGATTGCCTAATACATAATAAGTTATTTGAACATTATCTTTGGGGCATGTCAGGATTGCCTAATATCTAATAAAATATTCATAAAATACAGGTATAGGCATATCTGGATTGCCTAATACTTAGTAACTCTAGTTATGTGTTCAGGCATGTTAAGTTTGCCTCTCGTTTGAACTTAGAAACTTGTTCTACATTTATTGTGATAATGGATGGGTTGGTTCAGAACATAGTTTTAATGAATTTTGGGACAAGGGTTAAATGAGAAAATAATACGTATATATCTATGTATTTTATTGTCTCTCATATAGAGGGTATGTTTATCGGTCCTCTGTTTGGTGGTAGTAAATGAAACTTGCTCATGAGTTTAACCCACTTTATTGATATTTCAAGTCCAAGTCACTTTCCACCTCGAGGTTATAGCGTAGAGTTTATATATAGAGCATGGCAGTCATCTATTCCTTACCAGACTTCAGTGTAGGGACTTAGATCTTTTCATAAAGTATTTAGTTTTATGATTTTTGGTTAAGGGGCCCTTTAGTTATGGGATTTCCAAGTTGTATCATTTAGACTCATATTATGTTTATTTAACATTATTTATTATTTCAGTTAGACTTTTATTTTAGTATTTATAATGCCTTTTCTTTTATCCTTATATTTAATGCTTGTATGCTATCAGTTGTAGGTATCCCTTATATTTTATATGTAAGATTGGTCACCTTATGTGTGAAATTATAGGGGGTATTTCATTTGAGGTATAGTGGATTCATTTTCCATGAGAAGTCCCTTGAAGCTTCCTAATTGCTGTAACTGAATGTCACCTTCAAAGATGAAGGCAAGACTGACCTCTCAATGACTCACTCCTATAGAGTGCTAAACCTTTTTCCAGACTTGGGTATTCGAACCGATCTCTTGCAAACTATCTTTTTGGAAAAATTAGAAACACCAGCTATTTTAGCTCCGGTGTGCGGTTGAAAAGAGATGTAGCTCCGGGCGGGCAGCTGAATAGGCCTGAGACTCCTTTTATTTGGTGGAAGTTGGACGACAGAGAGAAAGATGTAGATGTTAAGGACGAGAAGTCACAGCTAGAGTTTGGTTGGAAAAATGGCCGATGTATATATATGTAGGAAGGGTATTTAAGTCTTTTCAATGCTCTGTTATTGGCAAGTTGACATCGGGCCCACGTTCACACCCAAACTGAAATTTAAGGACTCCGAACTCTTATAAAAATATCGGGAGTTATACGCACGATATGCATACCATAGGAGTTATTTGCACTCCACCCTAAAAGTAATAGGTAAATTGAAAGATTGTTTGAAAGCTTAAAGTAGGCCTACTTAATGTAAAACATAATGATGCATCTCCTCATCGAAGCACTCGTACAATGATGCAACTTCTCATCGGCTATTAAAATCCAATCCCCTTCATATTTGATCTTACATCTGGAGTAAGGTCGTGCCATTTTCACTGGAACACCGGGCCATTCTTCCTCATTCACCCCATCCAAGATACCTATATTCCAAACAGTGCTTTCTATACTTAAGAAGTACGTCTGAAGTCGATCTATATTCAAAAGGTTAGTCTGAAGTTACAAGAAAACACCCTGTTTCTGTGTGTTCTGATGGTTGCCCAAAATTGAATTAGAAAATTAATTGGAGTGCATCTCCACCAACTAATTAGCTCATCAAATGAGAAAATTAATTTAGAATCTGAAATGTTTGCAAACTTCGAAAATATTTTCTAAGTGCCAACTTATGTCAAAGGAATGTATATCAAAACTTACATGTCTAACATGGTGCCTACACATTTTTTTCCCATATTAGTTTCAAGAAAAGTTGTCAACAGTCAAATTTCAAAGACACCACAGGTTATAACCTAGCGGTTTACAAAAATGCGTGCGTGAGTTTGCTAAGAATATATATATATATATATATATATATATATATATATATATATATATCACATCTCAAAAGGGATATATATATGTATACATCATCGGTCAATCGGGAGTGAGAACATCATAGACACTCAGTTCCTCTCTTCTCAGTCAATAATCATATCCCTCAGGTAGCTAGGAACCATGTTCCAAACTTAATGGAACATCATCGGTCAATCAGGAGTGAGAACTTCATAGACACTCGGTTCCTCTCTTCTCAGTCAATAACTTATTGAAGCAACTGGAATTAAATTTATTGCATGTTTTGTGCCCACAGACACAAAACATGCATGCTGTTTCCTGCAAAACCACCGCTTGAACATACATATTATTTCAGTACCTCTTTGAAATACAAATGTTCTTTGAACTGAAAGAGTAGAAGGCTTGGCAATGCTAGAGAACAACGTGGTAGCTAGGAAATAGAAATCACTAATATTTCCTGCAAAAAAAGATAAAAATTACATAAATACATATTGAAGAGAAAATTGATTCCTTATATTTATGCTGTTTTTAGGAACTAGGACTGTTGATAGATAATAGATTGATATCAACACACAGCTAGGAACATACATGCATAATTAGTCAGGTTGAAGGTGAAATTTTGGTGATTGGGACAATGATCATTTCGACTCTATTCATGCCCAATGAATTGGAAGTACTCATACAATTCTCCAAATCTTTGTCACAGGCTATTAAAACCTGATCGCCATCATTATCTGTATATTTCACCTTATAAGTTCCAACATACTTGAGCCTCTTGGAAACTTCCTCTTCCAACTCCACCATTGTTGATGAAGAAGGTAGTTGAAATTTTAACACATCATCTCCACATGTTGCCTTTACAGTTATTGTCCTTACTTGTGGTGGTGTTGGTGGTGTTACAAGTGGAGTCTTCTGAGGAACAGTAGCCCCCAATTTCTTAGCAGAACATGAAGGGTCTTGTCTAGAGAGAGAGTTGTTGATCTTATTTCTCTTGCCCTGTGGCCAGCGAGAGATTCCATTCTCTCTGCATTTACGCTTAATCGTAGATCTGCTCACTGCAAAAATAAGAATTCAATAACAAAAACTCATATAATTTTTAAATGCAAAAGAATAATCTATTAGTCCTAGAAGAAGAAACTCTAAAGTTGAAAATAACAAGAGCAAGATTACAAGCAACAATTTGAATTAGTGTAAGCTTACCACCAAAAATCTCTGCAACATCTTCAATTTTCTTTCCAAAATGTTTTTTGAGTTCCACATAAGTAATTGAATTTGCCTCGTCTAAATAAGAAATTGGAGTGTTATTTCGTTCCGTTCTTCCATTGCTGATATCATCAACTTCAACTATTAGTTGATGATTTGATGAATGTGGCTGCATCGTCTCTTGTCCATTGTGTAAGACTCCAGGCCCAGGTGGAGATATAGTACTTTGGCATTGAAAAGAAGCTGGAACATTCTTGCAAGTCTCATCTGAACAAGAAACAAGAATGCTATTTTGCTTTGCATTAATAACATTCCTTCCATTGTTGATATCATTAACTCCAACTATTAGTTGCTGATTTGATGAATGTAGCTGCATCATCTCTTGTTCATTATGTAAGACTGCAAACCCAGATGGAGATATAGTACTTTGGCATTGAAGAGAAGCAAATTCCTGATTCATGCAAATCTCATCTGAACAAGAAACAAGAATGTTATTTCGCTCTGCATTAATTACCTTCCTTCCATTATTGATATCATCAACACCAACCATTAGTTGCTGATTTGATGAATGTGGCTGCATGATCTCTTGTCCATTATTAAAGACTGCAAGCCCAGAAGGAGATCTAGTACTTTGGTGATTCATGAAACTCTCATCTGAACAAGAAACAAGAATGCTATTTTGCCCTGCATTAACAACATTCATTTCATTGTTAATATCATCAACTCCAATTATTAGTTGTTCATTCAATGAATGTGGCTGCATCATCTCTTGTCCATTATGCAAGACTGCAGGCCCAGATGGAGATCTAGTACTTTGGCAGTGAAGAGAAGCAAATTCCTGATTCATGCTAGGTTTAATAAATTCAATCGATAATTCTTTTCTGAGTTCTTCTCCAGAAGCATTCTTAAAGCTTGGGAAATGTTGTTTCATTGTTTCTAACAGCGAGCGCCAGAAGGTACTTGGGTCTTCACCATATGTGTTTTCAGGATTTGGAAAAGAATCTGGTATGTAATCATATTTTTTAGTGCAAGTACTCTGCAACCAAATAGGGAAACAGCTGGTTAACCCATTGGGTATTCAATTAGGCTGAATTGAGTTATATCTCCGCAGAAGAATGGTTTACGTGACAGATATACCCTCCCAACCACCCATTGCCCTTTTTGTATTTACTTATGATACTGAGGCAATTCTGGGATTTAATTGAACTCCTTACAAATCGATAATTACCTGAGAGGCAATGTCACCAAATCCATCAATGGGAGGCAGCTGCATACTTGGGTTTCGACATAGTGGAGCATTCAAAGGGTTCATTGAGAAGGGGGTCTCTGTTCCATTAGAAATGCCACTATGCAATTGTGGCCCTTGTTGAGATTGATACCCATAAGGGAATGCCGTTGCTGATGTATCTGATGGGTAAATGTTATGTGGCATAGCTCCGTGAGATTGACAGATCTATAAATATTTACACAAGATTAATAAAATTATATTCGAAATTCAAATTTTAGTACCACATGAAACTAGAATTCAAAGGTGATTGGCTTACATCCTTTGACAGAATAGCTTCTATGTTGATATCCATCCTTGGATGGATAGTTGCTAGTTTATATGAAAGGAACTGCAAGACAAATGACCCAAAATGAATTTTAGCCATGCTAATCCAGTTTGTAACTATAAATGGAAATCCTAACTTGGGATAATCCGAATTTACCTCAACTTGGCGCTGCAGTGATTGCGTATTGTTTATGACTTCGTCGAGCAGAAGAACTTTTCTAGTCACCTATGATCACAATAATTCAAGCACAATTCATAATTTTGCACGTACTTTCTTTGGAGAATTCAAGTTCAAATAATTGCCTAAAAGAGCTGCAAAATGGGCATGCCATGATCACCTTTTTGCAACCCGGTACAAGATCTTGAAGGCACTTCATTCTCTCACTGATTTTCTCTCTCCTAACCTGCCCAAGGATGATTGACATAAAGGAGATCTCAATTGGAATCTAACAATGACAATAGTGAGAGAATCAAATTCAGAGAACTGCAGAGATTCATACTCTTTCAGCAAGACTGTGGCTATCTGTAGCCTGAACCCTCCTGGCTCTGACATGGATATAGTCCTTGGGAGCCTGTGGAGGCTTTGCCCTATCCTTATTTTGTTTCTGATTTCCAATATAGGATTTTGGCCATTGAAGACGCAAGATAGAGTTTACATCAAACATATCAGAGCTATTGTCCATACTGCCTTCATAGAAATGCTTGTACGGAACCGACGTGTGAGCCAAAGGTAACCTGTGAGTTGTGCACACCACTTTCACCCCTTCACAGATTTCATTCAGATGTTCCTCGTGAATCTGAATTGCAAGTGTTGTGTAGTATATATAGAGATTTGTTGATGAGAACACAGTACTGAAAACAAATAAAAAAAAAAATGCACCATATATCACATTTGCATATTAGGGCTGTAACTTACCCGAGAAATTAACAAATAACTGAGAGAACTTTTCAGACCTGCAGTCTGCAACAGAAGAGATCCAAGTGAATGATTTTGTAAGGTCCAAAATAATGAAAAGGAATAAAATCATATCTATCTCCAAATATATATGATGCATTCATTCATAAAATCTCATCAGCTAAGTTGTCAGCAAATTACTATTTAATTAGAAGAATATATATAAATACAAATTTAGGGGTTTCAACAAACCTTGAGCACATCCTGCAAAAACGAATAACACATAATGTCTAAAGTTGTGGAATCTGTATTAGTTACGAACTCAATTACTCCAACACAGTCTTGGAAAGAGGTCTGAAACACCGGGAAAGCAAAAGAAGCCGAAATATCGCAAGTTAGAGCGAAATTGCGCTGTGGGTACTCTTTGCTAGTGTAATCTCGCACATCTGAAATACACTCGTGCCATTTTTGGCGGAACACACGGCCAGGAATTCCAAGATGTTGTTGTGAGCCATCCACATTAAATTTATATTCCAAACAGTGTTTCCTATACTTGAGAAGTCGTTCATCAAGATGTTTAGTAAGAGCAAAAGGTTGATCTGAAGTTACAAGCTCCAAACACCCTGTTTCTGTTCTCATGGGTGCCCAAAACTGAATCAGAACATGACCCTGTTGGAAAATATTATTGAAGTGTAGAAGCGCAGATTTGATCTTCTCTGTAATCATCCCTTGATTGGTGTTGGAGGTGTGAGTTACCGAATCACCACTACCTTTCAATTGAAATTTAAATAATTAATTTACATGTCAAATATATATATATATATATATATATATATATATATATATAGAGATATATATACTAGCTAATATTGGAATAACGTTCCTTATTATATCTAATGTAAGCTGCTATTGAATTAAATTCGCATGCCACATAAATCTATAGATATCTTTCTGCTAATAATAGATAAAAAAAAAAAAAAAAGTGAGAAATTAAGGGAGACAGAGAAGAGAAGCCGCTTGCTTACTGCAACGAGAGAGAGGGGTCGGCTCACTCCAAAATGCCCACAGCCTGTATTTCGACATGGGCCGCTCAAAGGATGTATTAATCGGCATATCTTTCCTGAAATTCTCGAGCTTGTTTTCTTCATCATCAAGATCATCGTCTTCTTCTTCATCATCAAGATCATCGTCTTCTTCTTCATCATGATCATCTTCTTCTTCATCATGAAGATGGTCAAAAGTAAGATTGATGGGAGGGTCTGCCATCTCCATCAATTTTTTTTTGTTAATCAAGGGAAGTGTTTGTTGATGAGTGCCGGTGATGTGCGTGTGTGAGAGCAGCTATTTTAAGTATCTCATATTCTAATTAGCAAGTAGTGTACTTGTGGTTTCGGATTAAGCCGTGGGAGGCTGTAGTGGTTTTCACCGCAAGTGTATATTAGTTGGTCACGTGAGCTGTGCGTGAAAAAGAAACAAAAGGAGAGAGTTGGGCTAAATCAGAAATATATTTTATTTTTTTAGTGAAAACAAAAGTCAGAAATAGGATTTATTAAAATTTGTTATTTTCATATTTTTTAGAACAAAAAATAAAAAAGTTGTTTTTAGTAACACATTTGTTGCAAAAAAAAAATTTTTAATTTTATATTTTATTTTTTAATTCATCTATTAAAAACTAACCTTCGATCATAATAAAAGATACAATTTGTAACTAGTTGAATAAAAGTTCGTATTGTTTGCCTTGAAAAAAAAAAGAATTTGACATTTATCAAATAAAAAATAAAAAAATTATTCAACTTGATTTTCAACCACTTCTGTCTTCATCCCTTAAATACTTAAAGTCACAAATCCTAATAATACCCAACACATGAACATAAAATACAACATCCAATTTTTTTTTTTTCATTTGGTTAAAATCCTAACAATATATACTTGGACTTCTATCATATTCATTTGACTAGCTATCTAGAGTTTCTGTTATAATCTCTATTTTTTCTTTAATGTATTTTGAATATACAAATCATTAATCGTTTACGCTTGAATATAAAAAAATTAACTTGTATATCAAGTTTAGATAAAATACTTTATGAAAGACTTGATAAATTCATTCCGTAAGAACTGCATAATTTTTCTTTTTTCTTTTCATATTTGAACCTCTAACTCTCAGACAATACAAAAGAACTTTTCGGTTGAATTAGTCTTTCATAAGTATGATATCATATATATGTGAAAATTAAATTAAATTAAAATTGATATCATATATATGTGTTAGTTTATTGCAGGAATTATGTCATCTGATTCCGTAATTGAAGGAAGACATTTCTCCTTTCTTGCCTTCATCCGTTCAATAGCAGGTGACCTAGAGAGTGTCTTACTTTATGACGTGGCCGCCATGTGTGAGCTGAGTTGTTGTGTCCACGTGTTATTTCTGCTTTGATATTTTTCATTCACTGCAGATGTCATTGTAGACATTAAAAAATTACATGATAGACCCAAAATACAATTTAGGTTTATCTTCAGTTTAGCCCACTTTAAATTATGGCCCAATGAGTCAGATAATTTGAAGCCAGACCCACCACAAATAAATGAGTTATGGGTTGGTCTAAATTGTCTAAGAAGTCAAAGCCCACTTGAACATGGGTCTAATATATATATATATATATTGGATAATTATCAAAATTATCATAAAAGATAATTATAGGATAATTATTAAAGAAAAAGAAAGTTACAAATCTACCCCTCCGGTGAGCCTATAAATAAAGGTCCAGAGGTGGGAGAAGAAGAAGAGAAGATTCTCAAAAAAAATTGAAGCTCTGCAGAACTCTTCAGTCAAACTCCAAATCATCTAAACCCTGAAGGAGAAGAACAACAAGCACATCATCCACGTGCCGTTCTTCACCAAAGTTTCAATCCAATTCAAGATCAAGCTCTAGCAGCCCTTGAAGCCGGATCACCAAAGAGATCGAATCAGAGGACATTATCTTCATATTTCTTTTGTAAAGATTTACAGAGGATTGTACCCTTTTTTCTTGAATCAATAAAAAATCATTTATTTGTCACTAATTTTTGTTCCTAGATTTTCGGACACGAAATTTGTGTGTACAGGCATGCCTGAAGATGCATCTATATGAACACACATTAGGCCATCTATATGGAGTGTCATATTTGAAGTTTGTTTTAAGGAATGTGGGATTAGGAACTGTTGGCTCCAAAGCAATATAGGAATTGTTTTTTTCCTTCAAAAGCTTAGCATTTGAATAAAAAAAAAAAAATCCATTACTACTTTGGTTATTTCCTCCACTACTATAGCCCAGGATTTTTTTTTTGTTTTTTTAAATGTGGGTTAAAGCCATTAGGCCCAGGGTACTGACTTTCATTGAGAAAAAAACATTTCCTAATTTCTCCCCCATATGGAATGGCATAAAGCTAATTGGCTGTTTCATTTGAAATGGACTTGGAAATGAAGTTTAATAATAAAAAAATATTTTCTTGGGTAGTCATGATGATCACAACCAATGAGCTTGTAGAAAATAGTTCACAATTTCATGCTTCACAGCAGTAGAGTAACAGGTATTATTTTCCTTCTATTATTCCTACTCTGGATTACTCTATTGAAGAAATCACTACTTTGATCACTAAATGAATGAGTGTTGCATGCTTCAAAAAAATATATAGCTTGAGATATACATGATGTTGAATGGACATTGCATCCTCCATTTAAAGAGCACTGGCACCATTTAGTGCAGTGAAAAGATTCCGATTCCAAATATAACAAGTCAGGTTCAGGATACGAGTCATACGACGCTTTTATAATCAAATTTAAGAGTACATTTATTAAAATATATATAAGTACAAAAAAAATACCCATATAATATAGATATAGTGCACATAACACCCCCCACGTTCAAAAAATACCCTCCTAGGGCATTGAAAACTTCTATCATGATTCACCATTTTCATACCATAAAAATGAGAGCCAAGGTATCAACAACCGCAATAGCGCTCGGCCAGGAAATTCTATAATTTTTGTTTGTTACTTGCAAAAACATGTTAAATCAGAAAAGCATAGAAATTATTTAAGATTTTCTAAAATTAATAAAGTGTGCTCCATATTTTTGTCTAGCCTAGCTCTTGGACCTTTCTTTTAGTCTTGCACAGTTGTTGAACCTTTTTCCTTCTTTTTCTTGTTGTCTTGCACAACTCTCAAACTTGGGTGAAGTGAACCTTTTTTTTTAATTGATTTAGGAAGATTAGTTTTATAGAGATGTTGTTATTGATTGGAAGAAAGAGACCAAAATGAATTATAATTCAATTTTGATGGAGAAGAGCGGCAAGTTTGGGCCCAGAAGGATAAACCATTAATAGTGGTACAATTTTTTCCAACAAAGATCTATGGGCCGGAAGAAGTGGGGGAAGAGATCGAGTATGTATATGTATATGTTATTTGCACACAAATGGAGTCCGAAGTACTAAAAATGATAGAAAGTAAATGATGGAGAAGTGTAGATCAACCAATGCACCTCCTTGCTACAAGCTAAAGCCATAAAGCGGTCCCCCGCTTGACCAAGACATAGGTAGAGATGAAAGAGAGAGGAGGTAAGAAAGTGAGAGAAATGCCTAAGTTTGGTAGAGTTTTTTTTTTTCTCAATCATGGGTGTCGGGCTAGCTTGCGCACACTTCGATTAATTCAACGAGACCCTGAAATTAACGATCAGATAAGCTTTCAGTGGCCCTGAGGACACTCGAATCGGTGACCATTAAAGAGTAAACCTAAGGCCTGACGAGCCGAGCTACCCCCATAGGGTTAAAGGGATTACTTAGGTTTATTTTGTCATTTAATTATTTAGAAATAAGATTGGAGTACCTAAAGACATTTTTGGAGCGCAAATAGTAGCTCTCTTGATAAAAAGGTTGATCATGACTATAAAATATAGGAAAATATTTGCTTACTCACGACCTAACTTCATTTGGGTAATTGACGTTCTATATTCACCATTTTCTCTCTTTCACCCCTTCTTACATTCATGTCTCTCTCCACTATTCTTCCACCCTCCATGGAACGTCATCACTCAAAAGGCAACTATATATGATAGTATATTAATTCACTATATACACAAACACATGTATATATACTATATATTAGTTCTATTTAACCTGGTTGAATTCCTCCTAAAAAGAAAAATTAAAGAGCTGCAGTGTATGTAATTAGGATATATCATGAATCTGTATATAGGAACAATTAATAATTTTTTAATTCTTAATATACTATCATATATAATTGTCTTTTGAGTGATGATGTTCCATAGAAGGTGAGAGGAAGAAGAATAGTGGACAGAAAGCGTGAATGTGAGAAGGGGTGAAAGAGAGATAAGGGTGAATATAAAACGTTAATTACTCGAATAAAGCCGAAACAATCTTATTTATTATCCTTATTTATTACATTTTTAAATTTTGTAATTAAAGTTGATGTGTTTATTTTTTACTAAAACACATCAATGGTCATGAGGGCTTACCTACTCACTAGTGAGTAGGTAAGTATTGTCCTAAAATATATAGGGTGAATATATCAAACCTTTTCTGAGGTTTGTTCAAATATCTCTAGGCTAAAATATTTTGTAAAAGTGTGGTCAACATCTCCTGAAGTTAGTCCAATTTTTTTCTGATCACCCCTGACCTTAGTTGATTGTTAAGCCCGTTAATGGTATATTTTCAAAATGCCGAAACTACCCTTAATTGAATAAAAAGAGTAAAATGACCCTATTAGTACACTAAATTACCATGCTAATTAAATTCAAATGGACAATAGTACCTGTAGATGCAAAAATTTCCTATCCTTTGGAAATCAATGTTCCCACTCACCGAATGAAACACAAGTAAGAACAATGAATAAATAATGGACAAAACTGATTTCAATGGTTTAGATCATCTTGCCTACGTTCATAAATGGGAAGAGAATTTTATATATCTCAAGAATTTACAATGACTATCACTCTCAAATTTAAGAATCAACTACTCGAAAGATTTTATTTCTTTCTCCCAGGAATTCCCCGTCTTTTCCTATTCCCTTGGTCTCTCCCCTCTATACTTCTGATTTTCAATGATCTCTCCTCAATTTTCTCAGAGAATGATGGAAATCATATAATTTCATTAAATCATTCGGTGATAAATGGAAATTGAACACCAATTTGAACTTGATTGAGGATCTGAATGAGAGGATTATGTTGCCCTTTTGATGAGTCAATATATATGTGTTATGTCGCGTGGATCCTTTGGTTGATGTGTTGAGTCTGCTAATTTAACCACCACGTGTACTATTCTTACTATTTAGTTTCATTTTTTGGTCCCACCGTATCCTTGCATCAATTTCCCTATTTTAAGTCTAGGTTTTGAGTTATGTTATCAATATATATAGATATATGGTAAATTACTGTAACATCCCTAAGGTTTTGTCTAATTACTCTCGGATTAAAGTTTTTAAATTATGGTGATCAACCTCCCTTAAGATTTGATTGACTTTACTCCGAATATCCCTACCATTAATTGACAGTGAGTTCCGTTAAAGTCAATTAAAATAAAAAAAATTAAAATGTCAAAACTACCATCGGTGACGGTAGTGTTTGTGTGACATTTATCAAGAAAATATATATATATATATATATATATAAATATGTTAATCTCAATCAAAGATTAAAAATTAATGTTATTTTTGTATAAAAGCATTATAACTTGAAAGTACTTTTGTAATTGTATGTTAGATATGATTTTATTTAATGGATCGTTAGTCTGATGGAAGTGTCAGAGTAATTTTGTAAATTTTTTAATTTGAGGGCAATTAAACCAAAATTCAGGAAGGTCATATATATATATATATATATATATATATATATATATATATATATACGTATGTAAGTATATGTCTATATATATATACACAATAGTGTTGAACTGCTCTCTGGTGAGCAGTGAGTAGTCTACACACTTTTAATTATAACATTAGGATATAATCCTAAGGCTATTAATTAAAATAAGCTTCTTCACTCTTATATTAGAAAACTTATCAATATTTTTATTTCTATTAAACACTAATAATGTAAAATGACAATAGTAGACATTACTTAAAAGGGAAAAAAACACTCATCAGTCATCTTACTTTTAAACCAATTTTCACCATTGCCCAATCCATTTAAACCACCAACTTACTTTTACACATTGAACCCATCCAATTGGAACTGCCTTACGTCTACTTGGGACTAGTGGGGATGATGATCTAAACCCCTAGATCTGCCAGTTTTGTCGCTGCTTAGGGTGCTTGGTGGTGATGATCTGATTTTTTGGGCGGAGGAAAGTGGGAACTTGGCATTGGTGTCTAGTGATAAGTGTTCAATTCTATGCATTTGAACCCTCTTTATTGCATATGTTAGTTCCGTTTCTACGTTTACCGAGATATATTTACGTATTTTTGTGTTTTTGATGTATTGCAGGTCTTGGAGTGAAAGGAGCAAAGTTTGAGGCTTGTTGCAGCTGAAGAGAAAAGTAAAAATTACAGCCAAGGCATCTCGATCAATCGAGATGTTGATCTCGATCAATTGAGATCTCGATTGATCGAGATCTCATTTTGATTGATCGAAATCTCGATCAATTGAGATCCAATCTCGATTGATCGAGATTCTGCAGAAGCCACTTGCCCACTTGCTCACCTGCTCTCCCACTTGCAACAAAATTCCCCTTTTTGCACGACTTAGGGGGATTGTCTGACTTGAACAAGACTCTTGGGGACCTTCTTGATATAAACAATAGTATATATTGATATATATATATTTATGGTGGGCCCCAAGGTTGAAAAAAGGAACCATAAAGTACAAAGAAGCCTCATATATCTCATATCTCACATACACATCAGATTAGACCAAGAGAGACTTTCGGGAGAGGAGAAGAAGAAGCTGAACCAGACCTTGAAGCTCCAATTTCTCCATTAATGGAAGAGTGCAAGGCATCCATGAGCAACTAACTTCTCTACTATGGTGTTGGTTTCAACCCCTAGCCATGTAAACTTGTTCATCTTTGTAGCACTTGGGATTTGTAATTAAATGTTGATTATTTAGCCTAGTGACCATGTACACTAATACATTTCTTTTATATATTCATTTGATGTTGAGTTTATTCTTGTCTTAGAGTAGATTCTTTCATGTGAATGCACAACATTTGTATATTCCACAAGAAGTGCAAATGATGGCTAGATAATGGTGTTTAAATGAATGTGTGGTGTTTGCTTGTATAAACCATGCCAAGATAAGGTAGTTTGGATGCATGTAGGTTCACTTAGAAAGTAGGGTAATTAGGTAGTTAGTTAGGTTGAAGAGCTATGCTTGTTGAAGATAGATTATGATAGGTTAGCACACACATTAATCTTTTGATATGTCATTGAGGTCACAAGCCTAATGACATTGTTAGGCATTTAATTAATGAATCCCATACTTGCTACATCTATGAACAAGTGACGGCTAGTGGTGGAAACCAACCCTAGTTCTCTCTCCCATCCTTTACTCTTTAATTTTATTGTTATTACATTCATGCAATAGTTTTATAAACAAAAACTCAAAACCCTGTTTTTAGGATTAAAGTGGAAGTAATCTTTCTTTAAGACAATTGCGACTAGTCCTCGTGGGATCGATACCCTCTATATAGAATCGTATCTACAAAGATTCGTGCTCTTGCGAGTGGTTAAATTATATTTTGATAAAAAGGACAAAATTAAGCTTACAATATAATTCGAGTTTAGCCACATCATCTAGCTTGGTGGTGGCAGTGTTTTTGTGTGGATGCCAAATCATGGATGTAATTCCCCGTAATTTGAGAATATTTAAATTGAGTTTTTATTTATTTGATTGGGTTTTTAATTATTTAAATATTTTAATTAATTTTGTCAATGCCTATTTTTTTTTATGTGTTTAATATGGATGTTTGAATTGTTGCTAAGTGTTGATTGAGTTTAATTGTGTGTTAAATATTTGTTTTAAATATAGTTTTTTTCTTTTAAATAAAAATATGTGGGTTTGGGCTGCGTTTCCTCTAATACCCCGTAATTTTGAGGTTACGTAATTTTAATTTAAAATTTTTTAATTGTTTTAAATAGTTGATTGAGTGTTTTAAATGTTATATACTGTACTTGTTTAAATTGTTATTGAGTGTTTTAAATGCTATATGTTTTACTTGTTTAAATTGTTATCGGGTGTCTTAAATGGTAAATGTTTTAGATTGTTTAGTTTTTATTTTATTTTTTTATTTTTTTCTTTAGGTTGGGTCATACTTTTGTACTTTCTATTATTTTATTTTTTTATTAAATTTTTTTTTTGAATTAGGTTAGGGAGACTTTGGATTAAAATATTGAATTTAAGCTGGAGTATAATTGTTTAGGTGTTGGGTTAAGTGTACTTTATTATGGGCAAAGTATTATTTATTTATTTATTATTGTTTCCTCTGGATTTATTGAGAACTTGATTAGAGTCTCTAAAAAAAATAAAAAGAGAGAAAACCCAATAGTGAGAGAGAGAGAGAGAGAGAAAGAGAAAGAGGAGCCACTAGTGAGAGAAAGTGAGAGGGGGAACCTCACTGGTTCTAGAGAGAGAAACCGACAGGGAAGAGAGAGGAAGAAGGTCTCGGCCATGGTAGCACCAGCGTGGCTCACGGTGGTAGGCCTTGCATGACTGGGAAGTAGATTGTTGGCGATAATTCTTGGAGAAGAAGGCTGCCGGAAGTGGGTCTCTCACGGCAACTTTGACGGCTGACCATGAGGGATGGCGATTTTGTTGACAGCTTGGTGTGGCTAGGTGGTGGCCATGGTGCTCCAAACAGGGAGGGTGGTGCTTAAGCTTATGGGTCTTCTGTTATGTTAGTCGGGGTGGTTGTTGCGGCTAGGTGATTGCTCTGGCAGAAGGAGCATGGCTGGGGTTCGCTGTAGTGATGCCGAAGGTGGTCATGGTAGCGGTTCAAGGTGTAGTGGCTGCGCAGAGGTGGCTGCCATGGTGGGTTTCGGTTTCGGCTGAGAGGCTTGGATTAGAGGTGATAGAAACGGGTCTTTGCATGGTGTATAGAGGCTTGGTATAGTGAGATTGAAGAGGATGGCTTCATGATGGAGGTAGTTGTGTGTTTTCACATTTCGTGTGACTATGGTGGGTTCGGGCAGTATGCTGTGAGCTTGGTAGCAGCTGGGTTCATATTGGTTCACTGTTAACTTGTTGGTGGGCTATGCAACTCATGGGTATTGATTGATTGAACCTGTTGTATGAAGAATAAATTTCTTGGGCTTCGTAGTTGGCTAATATTGTGGGCTACATGGAATGAGTTTGGTGTTTAATTAGGATTGGGCTTAGGAAATGGGTTAGGTTTTTAATGGTTTGTTTAGCCATTAATTGGGAGTGGTCAATCGACATTGGGCCTAGACTGTGAACTGGAGCATTGGACTTGGTACAGTAAACTTGGCTCGATCAATGAATTGGGCTGAAGATAATATGTTGAGTTAGTCTTGGTGAATTGGACTGGGCCAAAATTTAAAATAGGTCCGGTATCAATTAAAAAAATAGATGGACCTGCATTTTTTTTTTTAAATGGAGAATTTCCACTGAGCTTTGGATTTTGGAGCGGCAATGAACAATACGGGCTTTCCGGATAATAAACCCGAGGTAAGTTAATACTTTCTCTTTTCTCTTATTCGCCTATATTTTAGTTACGTATGTTTTATATATATGTGCATACATGATTTAATGTGTATAGAATTTATATATAAATTCGATGTGTTAGTATTTTTAAATACTTACTTGCATTAAATGTAATAATATATATATATTGAAAATTATTATGTGTACGAATATATATATATATATATATATATATATATATTGATGACTATGGACATGGTGATTTAAATTGCTTTACTTGAAATTATGTTTTGCAATTTAAATCGTGGTTGATAAAAGTGATTGTGTTATAATTTATTTACGTGATGACTATGGATGTGATGATGTAAATTGATTTATTTGAAATTATGTTTTTGCAATTTAAATTGTGGTTAATAAAGGTGATTGTGTTGTAATTTATTCACGTGTATTGGTGTATTATTTTATATGCATTATATGTTAATGTGCATGTGTGTGCTAGTTAATCTTTCTGTACAATTAAATGTACTCGTTGACTAAATTGTGCATTTAAATTAAGTCATTTTATGTATACAATGGTAATTGTTATTTGTACATGTGGATGTATAATTGGTGCAATTATATTATGTTAGGTTATGTGCACAAATTGTATACGGTTGCTTGTACTTGCCGATATGTTTTTGTTGATTTAAATTCATTGAATGTTAAATGTTATAAGATTAAATTGTAATATTAGATGGTATTTACTTATTTATATATAAATTAAATTATTTTAAGATTATGACACAAAAGTCAACTTGCTGCGGCAATAAAAGATTGTTCAGCATATCTTTGTTGAAGTTTGAGCTCACCCCCTCCCAGACTTTACAGGTTAGGTTGCTGACACGGGGACAATTTACGGGACTTGGTAGTACCAGTCGAAAATGTAGTAGTGTGGGATCATAGAATTCATTCCTGTCTAGTTTTTGAGATATTGTATATATTTTTAGGATTTGTATGAAAGAAATATATTTAATATTATCTTCCAATGTAATAGCATTTATACAGGACTTTATGTATAAAGGGACTATTTGGAGACCTTAGATTTCTCTTTCTTCCTTTATTTTATTTTAATTTTGTTTTTATTTGTCTTTCACAACCCGGATTTCTCTTCGAAAATTCGGGGTGTGACATTTCCTTTATTTTTTATTTATTTATTATTATTAGGTTGGGCTAGACAGTTGGGTTGGGCTATATATATATATATATATATATATATAGTTGGGCTAAATATTTTATATTTATTAGTTTAATTATTTAGGAATATTAAATAAGAAAAAAAATTAGGGTTTAGTAGTTTCTATGTACAGAGGGTTTCTACGCATAGATAGGGAGAAAATAGTAGGCGCCAGAAAGGGAGAAAATGTGATTTTGCTCAACATTACAAGGCAAGTTCAATCTCTTTACTTCCCCTTTGAACTTATATATATATATATATTGTATTGTTTGATTTCATGAATATACATGTATATGCATATAAGTTTATTTATGATTAGATTTAATAATTTGAGATTTTTGCTTAATTCCATGTTAAAGGAATTTCCGTTTGATTAACCATAAATGTATTGTGTTAAACTAGGGTTTCTTTTATATTATATAGATTGATGAAAATTAAGGTTTTGTTTTTGAATTGGAGATATGTATGTTGACCAAAATCTAGGATTTCGTTTATGAAATTTATATATAGTGAATTAAATCATGTTGTATGTATTTATATTTAATTTCTGTGAACAGTGTTGATATCTAGAATTTTTCGACGAACATATTTTGACCCCATGAGAGTCATTCTTGATCAGAAACGACCTAATAAGCAAAACCCAGTAACTTTTGCTACTGAACTGTCATTTTTTTAGCCGAAAACCCTCGTTTAGATCTTGAAAATTACGTTTTTTTCCATCCTATAGGAAGATTACTGAATACTTAGACCAAACATACTTAGATTTGGCTGAAATTTAATATTTAGTAGTTTTTAATTATTAGGTTTCTTATTTATTTTTTTTAGAATTTTTGGAAAAATTTTAGTTTTTAGTGATTTCCTTGTGCAACTAGTTTCCTTTTGTTTTTAGGTTTTCTTGTGCTGTTAGAATTATGATTTTTTTATAATAAATACATGTGTTGTGGAGAGAAGATCATGCAACCCATTCAATTATCAAGTATTTGTGAACAGTTCAAAATATTTAAATATTTTTAAATCATTTTTAAATTGAAAACAAATAGGAAAAATGTTTTAAATTACTTTTAAATTTAAAAAAAATTTCAAAAATTCAAATTAATCTTTTAGGGATAGAATACACATGGGTATTTAATTTCATGATGAAATGAGTTCCCCTTGTTATATAATTAATACAAAAAGTATAGTTCAAAATTGAATTTTTATTTTTCTTTGTTTTGGAAAATATTTTTAAATTACCAAAAATTCCAGAAAATTCCATAAATATAATTTAAGACTTTTAAAAACATATTTTGCATGGAAACCTAGGATTAGAGCTAGGTTTAGATACTTGATGTTTAAATTGAGGTGTTGGTTTTATTGTGGGGTTTTCTTTTAATTAATTGTTTTATTTTCTTTAATTGTTTCTTTGATTGAATAAATGTTCTTGATTAATTGTATGGTATTTAAAACAGTTTATGCGAGTATGATAAACTCATTTACATTCAAAGTATGTTGTATTATTTTTTTTATTTGTTTAAATTAATAATGTGACGATAGGATTTACATGATTTTAATTAGCATGCTTTTAAGTATATTAGATTTTTAGTTAAATATTAATTATCCAAGTATGTCACGATCGCCTAATACCTAATAAGGTATCTATACATTATATTTGGCATGTTGGGATTGCCAAGGCATGTCGGGATCGCCTAATACCTAATAAGGTATCTATACATTTTGTTTAACATGTTGGGATTGTCAAAGTATGTCAGGATCGTCTAATACCTAATAAGGTATTTATACATTATATTTGTCATGTCAAAATTACCTAATACCTAATAAAGTATCTTTATATTTTATTTGGAGTATGTCAGGATTGAATAATATCTAATAAGAAAGTTTCTCGTTATATATTCAAGCATGTCAGGATTGCTTCTTGTGTAAACTTAAAACTAGTCTGCACTTGCATTGAGATAACCGATGGGCTAGTGTAGTGTGTGGGGTTGCTCTATTCTTGGGTCACATTGTTAATTGAGAATATATTTATGAGCTGATGGGTTATATTTAATTGTATATAACATAAATTTGGTGTTTTGAGAAAGGATTATTGGTGGAGGCAGGATAAGTTTGCCTAATACTGTGTAAGATATTTGTAAAATATGGAGGAAGGCATAGTAGGATTGCTTAGGATCTAATTAGAAAACTTAGTGTGTTCAGGCATGTTAGGATTGCTTATGGTTTGAACTTAGAAATTTGTTTTACCTTTATTGTGGGATGGGTTGGTTCAGAACATAGTTCTAGATATTTCTAAGATAGGAGATTAAATGTGATGGTCCAGAATTTAATGTCAAAAGGATCTATAAGGGCATTAGTATCATTTTACTTTGAATGATAAATTTTGGGTTTGCTATTCAGGATTTATTTAATTATCTTGTTATTATTTTATGTGCACTAACCTAATTACAGGGACATGCTGGATATTTAAATTGGAAGGATATTTTAAGAATTGTTTCTAGGGCAACAAAGTGTAGGACAAATTTGAGAATTAAAGTCACTAGGGTTTCACAAATATTATAAAATAATATTTTATTTAGATAGATGGGAGGGTATGGCCTCAAGTGTATATATATATATATATATACATTGCGTGGAAGAGTGTGCGGTTGAATATAAAATGAAAAGGGTGATTGATATACAGATTTGAGCTCTCTCTGTTCATGTATGTAAGAGCATCCACTATGGGATGGCTAAATTTGGTTCTCCAAATTTGAATTTTAGCTAGCCATCTCAGCGTTTTAGCCAGCCACATCATCATGTCAGGATCTCCAAATTTTGGCTCCACAACAGGTTCTCCAGATTTTCGCTAACCAAAAATAATAATATTTTAATAATTTTTTTTTAAAATTTAAATTGAAAATTATTAAATATTTTTTTATTTATTTACTAATGGCTATATTTTCAACGGCTATATTCCCAACGACTATATTTTTTTTCTTATATAAACACTCATTTGCTCATTTATAAAATTACCACTACTTTCAATCTTCCAAAAGTTCATTTACCATCTCTTTCAACTTCAAACTTTCAATGGCTTCGTCATCACGACCTTTGTCAGATTTTAATTCTCCCCATTCTTCGTCATCCTCCTCATCAATAGATTTTGACAAATTGCTTGAAGATCAAGTATCTACCTACAAAGAAATTCTGAGTTGTTATACGCCGGAGATTATATCGCAAGTATTTCAACCAGCTCAGAGGCGGCGGTTTATTCATCGTGACCGAGAAGGAAGCCACCGTCAGCTAATGAAAGATTACTTTGATGAGAATTGCTTATATACACCTGAGCAATTTCATAGACGATTCAAGATGTGTCGAGAACTATTTATTCGTATCTTGAATGATGTTCAATCTTATGGCGATATCTTCATCCAAAAAAGTGACGCTTTTGGCCGTTTGGGGTTGTCTTCTATACAGAAGATGACAACTGCAATACGCATTCTCGTATATGGTGGACCAGCCGATTCATTTGACGAGTATATTAAAATCGGTAAGACTACTGCAATAAGTTGTTTGAAGGCATTTTGTACTGTTGTTGTTGCTGTGTATAAGCGGCAGTACATGCGCGAATCAAACGAAACCGACATCGCATGACTCCTTCAAGAAGGGGAGGCTAGAGGTTTCCCAGGTATGCTTGGTTCTACCGATTGTATGCATTGGGAATGGAAGAATTGCCCAGTGGCATGGCATGACACACACAAGGGTCGAACCCATAAGGCTACTTTAATATTGGAGGCGGTAGTCTCCAAAGATTTGTAGATTTGACATTCATTTTTTGGAATGGCTGGTTCACACAATGATATAAATGTGTTGGATTATTCCTCTGTATTCAACTATATTGTCAGTGGTAGAATGCCTTCGGTTAATTATGTGGTGAATGGGCATCAGTATAGCATGGGGTATTACTTGTCTGATGGTATATACCCAAAATGGGGAACTTTGATGCAGACCATCTCAAATCCAAGAACTCTAAAACAAAAAATGTTTGTAGAAAAACAAGAGGCATGCAGGAAAGATGTGGAACGAGCATTTGGGGTCTTGCAAATCAAGTGGGCAATACTGCAACGACCAGTTAAATATCGGGAGAAGATGGACTTGTGTCTCATAATGAGAACGTGCATAATCCTTCACAACATGATCATTAAAGATGAGCGTCACGACAATACTGGAATTTGGCTGCCACCGGAAGAGAGTATTCCGAATCACACTCGAAGATTAGACCCCAATGTTTTTGCGGCACACATCTACGCTCGCCAAACTCAGAACCGCAACAGAGAGACAAATATGCAGTTGAGGAAGGATCTGATAGAACAAATGTGGAATCAGATTGGTGATTCATATGAAGATCTTTAAGTGATATTTTTTTATGTACTCCTATCTTTAAGTTATGTTGGTTTTTTATGTACTTCTTTCTTTAAATTCTATTATCATTTTATGTACTAGAATTTCAAGTTATGTTGTATTTTTATGCTTGTAAGATGTTATAAAATATTATGCAATAAAAGTTTTATTCTGAAATTATTTCTGCACGACACAATATTCGTAATAGATTTAAAAACAACTTAACATAAGTTAAATGAATTACAATATCCATAATGGATTAAAAAAACCATAATTTCAAATGATACAATATTCATAATGGATAAAAAAAAAACATAACTTAAAACGATACAATATCCATTATGGATTAAACAAGTCCTATGGATTGCACAAATTCTCATCCGCTTCTGCACACATTCGCTCATATATCTGTTATTATTTTCGGATAAGCTATGCTTTCTGTACTTCTGTTGGCATTGATTTGGATCTTTTAGCATCAACTCCTCTTCTCGAATTTTTTCTTCGTGTAGTTCTCTCTCCTGTTGTCTTCTTTCTTCGTGTAGTTCTCTCTCTCATTGTCTTTTCATCTGTTTTAGCTTTGTCTCCATAATAATATTTGTTTGAGAGTCAAGTTTAGATGTTGCTTGGTGGAAACTAACCTCGAATGATGAGTGTGAGGTCTCATATTCTGGCTGTTTCTTCTTATTTTGGCTCTACTTCACCGCCTTGCGTCCTGCTGGTCGCTCTAATGGTTGAGATTCAGCAATACTAGGTGAATATTCATTCATTCCAAACTGTGGCGTTCCTTGAGAAGGAATACCCTCGTACGCTTGATAGGCGTTGAATGTTACGCATTCTAGCCTCTTAACTTATGTATTTTATTCTCTTAGTGATAGATTATTTTGTGATTTTACTTTGTTTTAGTGTTTTCTGTATTTTCAGGGCCTTAATGATTATTTCAGTTAAAACCGTGATTTTGGGTTTTTAAATAAGACATCCAAGATGGTGAGATGAAGCCTACATCAAGGAGATTCACTCAACCATTTATTTCAACTCAAATCAGCCCAAGAAAGAGGTCCAAGAAAATTATAGCTGCTTAAGAAGGTTTCGGGCCTGAAGCCCAAATCTGCGCATAATGCAGTCTTAATCCCGTTTTGGAAAACGGACCAGAAGTCTTATTTTCGAGCCTCAAATCGACATTATTTTCGCGTTAGGTTGAAAGAAATTTGATTCTGCACACTTTTGTATTTCACGAAAATTCCGTAAAACGGACTTCTAGTGGGTCAAAAGTCGGGCCGAAGTCAGCAGGAAAAACCCATCTGATTAGTGCTGCGGGAAACCCTAATTTATTCCTAATTGGATTAGGACTTTGGTGTATTCTCTTGGGGAATAAAGTGAAGACTTGGAGGCTGAGTTGAGGGAGATTGGAGAGAACACAGAGAGAGTCTGAGAGGGCTGAAGAGAACAGAAACATATTGCAGAGCCATTGGAGAACGAAGTCATACGCGTAATTCAGAAAGATGATGTCTTCTTCCTCGACAGTTGAAGCTTCTTCTTCTACCATGAGCGGCTAGTTCATCCACTAGGGTTTTGATGTAGCCCTAACAAAGCATCAATGGTTTGATTGTTTTAATTATTGGGGACCTTTATATACATGCATAGATTGTGTAATTGTGAGGATTCTTATTAAGGAATTGAGCAATAAAAGTCTTGTAAATTCAATCTCAATGATTTCTTATCTTGTCTTAGATATTTAGTTGTTGTTATTGAACTCAATCTCTTTTGTTTTCTGTGATCATGAGAGAGATTATTACACAATGGTAATCACTGAATATATTGTTATGAGCTTTGATGGATTATGCCTAGAGAAGATGAACCATACTGCACCCTAGATTAGAGTAGTTAGGCGGATGGCCCATGCCAATCGAAGATAGTCCATGGCTTAGCCTTAATCATATGTTATCTTCTTGACGGATGAAGGTGAGCTTGTAGCCACCGACACCACTTATGCATGATGTAATTCCCCTATAGTTGATTCAATTGACCATTGATTGTGGAGTTAGTGGTGAAGTCAAACACCCTAGATTTCTCTCCTATTATCTTCACTATCTTGTTTACTTTGATTTATTTTATTTTATCTTTTTAATTAGTTTAAAAATCAGAATTCTTTTCTTATAAATTTAATTAGAATTAGTTCCGTATTCCAACTCGTCAGAACATAATCCCTGAGGTACGATACCCATTCCTTTCGATAGCCATATTCTGCAAGGAATTCGTTCTATTGCGAAGTGTGGAAATTTTTAATTGGTATACTTTTTGAGTCACACTCACACACGAATCAATTTTTGGCGCCGTTGCCGGAGATTATCTATTTGATTGATTGGATTTTACAGAATTAGTTTTAATTGGATTTTTAGTTTAGAAAATTTTTATATTTTATTTTTAATTTTGTTTTTGTTTTCTTTTCAGGTGCTTTCGGTAAATATATGCAAGGTCGTCGTTTTGTGGCTGATCCTTTGATACCTCTTGATCCGGAGCCTGAACGTACTCTTAGACAACAGAGGAACATCCCTGTTGATACAATTGTGCAAGAGGAAGAATTAATTGAAGACATAGCGGAAGAAAGGAATAACAACCTTGTTCCTAATGCTGATGGAGAAAGAGCTAGATTGCTTAGGGACTACTATGTTCCTGAGACATATACCTCGCCAGCAGGTTTTCAACTGCCCAATGTCACAGCACAGAATTATGAGATCAAGTCCAGCATTATTCAGATGCTACCATCTTATTTTGGGCTGACTCAAGAAGACCCTTACAAGCATCTGGATGACTTCATTGAAGTGTGCTCAACTACAAAAATTCACAACTTCTCTGAAGATGCTTTCAGAATGAGACTTTTTCCATTCTCTCTGAAAGACAAAGCAAAGTATTGGTTCAACTCTCTACCGGCTGGTTCTATCACGACTTGGACTCAGATGCAACATGAGTTTCTCAAGAAGTATTTTCCGATAGGGAAGACCAATCAGTTCAGACGTGCTATTACTGGTTTCTCCCAACATGAGGGGGAACAATTTTATGAGACATGGGAAAGATTCAAGGACCTTCTTAGGAAGTGTCCCCATCATCAAGTTCCTAAGTGGCAACTAGTGCAGAGTTTTCATGAAGGGCTCACAGAAGCCAACAGACAGATGGTTGATGCGTCATGTGGAGGTACTTTCATGTTGAAGAGTGAAGAGGAGGCATGGACCTTATTTGAAAATCTTAGTGACAACTCTCTATAACATGTGTCCTCTACTCGTTCTAGTAGACCTACCACTACCAGGAAGACTGATGGGATTTTTGAGGTTGGTGCTTCAGAAGCTATGCCAACTGATATTGATTTAATTGCACAGAAGGTAGCAGCAATTATGGCTGCCAATCAAACTCCTTCTGCTTCAAATTCTTCATTGCTAGGCCCTTGTGAATTTTGCTCTAGTCCTATGCATAATGTGAGCAATTGTCCTTCAATGGGGCAATTTTCTGATATTCAACATGAGCAAGTTCAAGCTACTTTCACTGGACCAATGAATCCTCCACGAAGTAATACTTACAATCCCACATGAAGGAATCATCCTGGTTTTTCTTACAGTAACCAAGGGGCAGCAATGCAACCATCATATCAACCTAGGACTTTTGTGCCTCAACAGCAATATCAAACACAAAGTCCTATGGCCCAAAGAATTTCTGCTATTGAAGACAAGCTGACTCTTACCTTGTCTAAATTTGACAAGCTTGATTCTCTTATAGAGACAGTGCAAGCTACTGCAGCAACAGTACAATCTACAGTTCAGCTAGTGCACTCGCATTCTCAATCCATTGCCAAACTGGAATCTCAGTTTGGACAACTTGCTACTTCATTGAGTAGAAGAAAAGAAGGGAAGCTCCCTAGTCAACCAATTGCTAATCCAAGAGGGATGCAAGCTTCCACAAGCAACCCACACCATGAGCAAGTTCAAGCCATTACCACTTTGAGAAGTGGGAAAATAATTGATAATAAGGTGGGTGAAAAGAAAGAAGAAGAAAAAGTGATCACAAGTCCAAGTGCTGAAATTCCTTATGAGCCCAAGGCTCCTTTCTGATGTGGTCGGAACTAAATTATATTGTAAGCTTAATTTTGCCCTTTTTATCAAAATATAATTTAACCACTCGCAAGAGCACGAATCTTTGTAGATAAGGTTCTATATAGAGGGTATCGATCCCACGAGGACTAGTCGTTAATTGTCATAAAGAAAGATTAATTCTACTTTAATTCTAAAGAAACAGGTTTTTGGTTTTGTGTTTAAAACTATTGCGTAAATGAAATGACGATAAAATTAAAGAGTAAAGTCGGGAGAGAGAACTAGGGTTGGTTTCCACCACTAGCCATTCACATGTTCATAAGTGTAGCAAGCATGGGGTTCATTAATTAAATGCCTAACAATGTCATTAGGCTTGTGACCTCAATGACATATCAAAAGATCAATGTGTGTGCTAACCTATCATAATCCATCTTCAACAAGCATAGCTCTTCAACCTAACTAACTACCTAATTACCCTACTCTCTACGTAAACACTACATGCATCCAAACTACCTTGTCTTGGCATGGTCTATACAAACTAGCATCACACATTCATTTAAACACCATTATCTAACCATCATTTGCACTTCTTGTGGAATATGCAAATGTTGTGCATTCAAGTGACAAAACCTACTCTAAGACAAGAATAAATTCCATATCAAATGAATATATATAAGAAATGTATTTGTGTACATAATCACTAGGCTAAATAATCAACATTTAATTACAAATCCCCAAGAGCTACAAAGATGAACAAGTTTACATGGCTAGGGGTTGAAACCAACACCCTAGTAGAAGAGTTAGTTGCTCATGGTTGCCTTGCACCCTTCCACTGATGAAGAGAATGAAGCTTCTTGGTCTGGTTCAGCTTTTCTCTTCCTCTCCCGAAGGTCTCTCTCTTCTTCCTCTGATGTGTATGTTGAGAGCTATGAGATATGTGGCTTTTTGTGCTTTTTGTATGCTTTTTGGCTCCTTTGGGCCCACCATATATATATATATATCATTATATATATCTCTTGTATCAAGAAGGCCCCCAAAAGTCTTGTTCAAGTCAGACAATCCCCCTAAGTCGTGCAAAAAGGGGGATTTTGTTGCAAGTGGGAGAGCAGGTGAGCAAGTGGCCAAGTGGGCTCTGCAGCATTTCGATTGATCGAAATTTCATTTCGATTGATCGAAATTTCGATCAATCGAAATGACATTTCGATCAATCGAAATCTCGATTGGTCGAAATTCACATCTCGATTGATCGAAATGCCTTGGCAACATTTTCTGATTTCATCTCTTGCCTGCAGAAAGCTTCCAACTTTGCTCCATTTACTCCAATACCTGCAATACATCAAAAACACAAAAATACCGTAAACATATCTCGGTAAACGCAAAAACGGAACTAACATATGCAATAAAGAGGGTTCAAATGCATAGAATTGAACACTTATCACACCCCCAAACTTACATATTGCTAGTCCCTTAGCAATACCATATTACAAAAATGAAATCAACTATCTTATACAAAAGTTTAATCATGCTCAGTCATCAACTAGATAAAGGGCGCTCATCCATTCATTTCACAATTGGCAAATGCAACAAGTATTACAGAACTATGTGGTCATTAGCAAAAATGGACTTTCACAAGCTATAAATGAACGACAGTCCCCACATACTGGCCAGCCCGAACAACTATAACAATTCCAACCCCAAAATCCTCTTTGAAAAGTGAACATGCATTCTAACGTGTGGCTTTTGTCATATTTGGAGAAGAAAACGAACAAATCTGTTTTTAAGAGAAAAACTCATTGAAAATGCTCAACCCGGCTGTTTCATTATCACAAAACATTCATGATTGCTCATGTGCGGATGACCGTGCAATGCTTAGCTCTTTTTGCTTTCTTGTAAGCCCATGTAGCGGCATTGGGCCAATGACTCCCAAACCAATTGGTTTTAGGGCATTAGGCGAAGAAGCACCCCTCGGACTTAATAACCGAGCTTACAAGGCGATGAGCGTAAGCAAGCCATCCGCTTATTACTGCTCAACCTTACACACTTTTACACGAATATTTCCTGCTTTGAGGCATAGAAATCCAGTTTATTTAGTGAGAAGGCTTATTGCATAATTTTCTCTTTTTATTATTATTATTAGTATTATTTTTTTTTTTTTTCAACAACCGGAAGAACTTATTCTCTAAGCTGTTCAGATAAAAACAGAAATTTCAAAAATTCTCCCTCAGACTTATACCCCACAATTTAAACTGCATGTGTGCGAATTTGTGCGGTTAAGGACAAATTTAGGGCAAGAACTATACGTGCTCGAGTTTGGACAATAATGTAGACCGTTCTAGCTTACTATCAAGCTTGCAAAAGCGCGGGTATTTACAATGTTAAAGTTCTTAACTACCTGCTGCATTTACCTCGGACATTTATTCGAATGATCTTCCTTTAAAAAGCAAGACATCATAGCAAGCATGCAAAAATATCACAGAAAAAAAACTGCTCTACAATGACACTCAATATAATGACTGAACATTGCATGCATATGCAAGTGGTATAGCATACCGCACCCCCAAACTTATATGCAACATTGTCCTCAATGCTTGGACAAGAAGAGCAAGGAAAGAAGTTACCGGGATGGCAGAATGCGAGAAAAATGGAAGTCCACAGCAGCGGTCATCCTGTAAATAAGAAAAATCTGCACAGAATACCAACTGGATACCACGAGCATTACAAGGAACAAAAAGTAGATAAATAGAACATAATGAAATAATTATGCACAAACAGACAATGCCAATATCACTGTAAATCTAATGGTCTGAACTGGTGTTTCTCGATTGTCCAAGAGGTCTATGCGAGAAGATATTGACTATCCAGGCACGCTAACGTATAGCACGCAAAGGGGCTGCCTTTCTTTATTACCGCCATACTGTGTTGAAGTAATCTCAACAGTATTGGGAATTGAAACCAGGCGGTAATAAACGGAAATCATCAACTGAATCGCATATAACAATTAGACAAGTGGTACTACATACATAGTCAAAGTATAGAGAACAGATAGGTTGACGGAAAGCAAAATAAAGACAGTAAAGATAACACATGGCATAAAAGAAAATAAAAGAAAAAGGTATTCCATATAAGTGAAAATGAGTTTTAGTACAAAGTGTACCTGCAGGTGGAATACTCAAAAAGAAACTAAACATGGCCAACATGGCCTATCAAAAAAATAAAAGAAAGAAAGAAAAATACAGAAAATAAAGCAGAAAAGATGAATAAAGTGCAGCTACTCGAGGGCGGGTGGTGGTGGTGGTGGGTCGGTGGGAGCAGAAGTGGAGGTGGAGGCTCGACCTGCGAACAGGAACTGCAGATCCTGCCGGAAGGCTCGGAACTCATCTAAAATCGCTCTCTGGCCCTGCACCAGGGAAGAAATGTCCGTCTGAATACCTGCCAGCTGACTCTGCGTCACCTGGACGTGCTCGTCAAAACCTTGCTGGAGCCGCTCTACGTCAGCTGCCAGACAGGAATAGCCTGTCGCTAAGATATCATGCCGCTCTGCAGCGACATCCATCTCCTCCTCCTCCATCTCCACCGGGGCATCCATATCTACATCGTCTGGTGGATCACCCTGATGGTCCTGTCGCTCTAAGTGTCGCCTCACCCGATCCCACTGAGTAGATGTGAAGCGGGCGGGCGGTGCCAACTGAATGTCAGTCCGACTGACCGGTGTACTGGCACTGCTGAGAAAAGCAGCGATCAGGAATGGAAAGGGAAGCCGCCAACTCGATGTCCTCCTCTTCCTCTTGTTGACGAGGCCATCCCAAACTTTGTGCATCTGCCCCCAGATAAGCGATGGGACAGAAAACCAAGCGCCCGTATGGAAAGCATAGAGGCAACGGAGGAGGTCACCCCTGCGCTCGGCCACGTGCTGCAACGGACACGCGTTCTTGAGGAGAACGGTGTCCAGGAACCAATATCGGCTCGGGCACATCGACTTGGACGTGCAGTTGTGGTTGGGCATGGTAAACGCCCCGCCACACATGTCCATCACTATCGAGAAGAGCGTGGTATCTGCTGGGAGCGCGGCACTATAGAGTGGCTGACCGTCCGGGCCAACCATGTCCGGCGGCTGCTGGTGAGGAATGCCGAACATATGAGCAATCCGGCTCGGCGTAATCGTGATCGTGACAGTGGCCACGGTAGTCTCGAGTGTATCTGGCGCTGTGCAGGAGTAGGTCATGTGCTCGTAAAAGACCTGCACTAGGCGCTCGTGTGCCATGTCGGTGGGAGGCACACATAGCCGGTCGAGGCGACGCCTCCTGAGCTCGGCAACCGTCCACTCGGTGTCGGGACGCCTCTCAAACTCGGCTAAGTCAAAAACCTGCTCCGGGTGGAACTTCCGAGACCGGAAGGCTCGCCCGGGCACGTCACGAACAGCACCGGCGGCGTTCTTCACTCTCGCCATGGCCGCGGAACAGTCTGCACTGGATTCCAAAAGGTACGTAAATAAAAGATGAATAAGAAGAAAGTTAAACTACTACTAGACTAAAAGAATAAAAATAAAAATGAAGTCCTAGTCCAAGGTACTGACAAAAATGCAAAAAGTTACACTCGAAGAGGCAATGTGAACGGGCGCAACCGAAACGAAGGTGCCGCGGTTATACACCGTACACTAAGCGTTTGAAATGAAGAAAATGCCAAATCCCACTCCTGCTTGAATTCCTACCCCCCGAAACCCACAAAAACTGGATTCGGACATCGCAATCGCAACCATCCACCCCAACATGATCTAACTATGTTTATTCCGCTGTAAAACTATCAAAAATGGCGAGAGAATAAACAAAAAGTAGCCATGCATCACTTACCTCGTGAGGAAGAAGATGAACGGCTCAACCGAAGAAAACTCCACGTGCAGCCGCGAAGAGAAGATCGCGCAGATGCTAGCGGCGGATCGGACTGCGGCGGATGGCGGCGGATGATCGGGAATGGAAGATCGAGTGCTCGGGAGTGCTTGGAGAAGGCTTGGATCGCACAGAGGGAGAGAAGAAGTCGGATGGTCTTTTAAAATGGGAGGGAAGCCCAACGGTTTAAATAGCTTTTCGGCTCACGTGCAGGCTCCGCGTGCATTTCGATTGATCGAAATGTGCATTTCGATCAATCGAAATTTCAATTGATCGAAATCTTGCTTCGATCAATCGAAACTAACTTCGATGGATCGAGATTGTCTCTTCGATCAATCGAACATTCCTCCCCTGAATCACATTTTTACTTCGATCAATCGAACATTTAATTGATGCAATCAAACTTTTATTTCGATCAATCGAAATCCCATTTCGATCAATCGAAAGTTTCGATCGATCGAAGACCTATCGAAGTGCAATCGAAGAATACCACCTCTCGGGACTTTGGACTTGGCAAATCCCTGCAATTTTTCGATCAATCGAAACCAAAATTTCGATCAATCGAAATTTTCGATTGATCGAAATCTTGGTTTCGATCAATCGAAATGCTCAAAAACAGTCAGTTTAAAAAAATGCTTCAGGGACTTGGATATTGGGGAATTAGATACTACATTGCTTAGATACAAACCTACTTTGGATTAAAGGGACACCATGGAAGCTTGATAGCGACCATGGCTTCGCCACCTTACACGTCTATGGCGCGACGTCCGAGCTGGCTCACGAGTCAAAATACACTGGATCCGTCAAAGTGACGATATCCACGTATTCGGTGGTGACTTGGTCATCCACGCACACTTTTAAGCGCTGCCCATTTACTTTGAATATCGAACCATCTTTCAAGTCCTTCAATTCCACCGCTCCGTGGGGCGCAACGGAATTAACCAAAAATGGACCATCCCAACGGGAGCAAAGTTTTCCGGGAAACAAATGGAGGCGTGAGTTGTACAACCAAACTTTTTGGCCCGACAAAAATGTTTTGACTCGAATATTACGATCGTGAAAGGCCTTGTACCTTGCCTTATAGATTTTCGCATTCTCATAAGCGTCATGTCGCAATTCTTCCAATTCATTTAATTGAAGCTTTCGATTAGAACCGGCCTTTTTCATGTCAAAATTGAAGGTCCTGGTGGCCCACATAGCTTTATGCTCCAATTCAACCGGAAGATGGCACGCCTTGCCATAAACTAACCGATAAGGTGACATTCCAATGGGAGTTTTATATGCGGTTCGGTATGCCCATAATGCGTCGTTTAGTCGCAATGACCAATCCTTCCGGTCAGGCCGAATAGTTTTCTGAAGAATGTTCTTAATCTCCCTATTGGATACTTCTACTTGGCCACTAGTTTGAGGATGGTAGGGGGTGGCTACTTTGTGTGTGACGGAGTATTTGAGAAGCAAGGTTCGAAGGAACCGGTTACAGAAATGCTTACCTCCGTCACTGATGATGGCCCGAGGCGTACCAAACCGGCTAAAAATGTTAGCTTGTATGAATTTAACCACGACTGCGTGATCGTTGGTTTTGGTAGCAACGGCCTCTATCCACTTAGATACGTAGTCCACCGCCACAAGTATGTACTCATGACTAGTAGAGGGTGGAAATGGTCCCATGAAGTCAATGCCCCACACATCAAATATTTCAATGACAAGAATAGGGTTAAGAGGCATCATGTCCTTCCGAGACATCGCGCCGAGGCGCTGACATCGCTCACAAGAGCGGCAGAATGAATATGCATCCCGATGAAGTGTCGGCCAGAAAAATCCGCATTGAAGAATTTTTGCTGCGGTTTTCTTAGCACTAAAGTGTCCCCCACAAGCGAGTGTATGACAAAATTTAAGAATGCTTTGGAATTCACTGTTGGGTACACACTTACGAATTATTTGATCGGGGCAGTATTTGAACAATTGAGGATCGTCCCAATAATATGATCGTGATTGGGAGAGAAAACGATCCTTCTCTTGTTTGGTCCAAGAAGATGGTATTTTACCGGTTGCCAAATAATTAACCACATCCGCATACCAAGGGATACTCTCTTGAGAGATGACAAAGAGTTGTTCATTCGGGAAGGATTCACAAACTGGAATGGAATTATGGAGGGATTCAACAAGAATTCTAGAAAGGTGGTCAGCTACCACATTTTCAGTTCCCTTTTTGTCTCTAATCTCAAAATTGAACTCTTGCAACAAGAGTATCCATCGGATCAACCTAGGCTTAGTGTCCTTTTTCGCCAAAAGATGCCGGAGGGCAGCATGGTCTGAATAGACAATGACCTTTGAACCTAATAAATAAGCTCGAAATTTGTCTAATGCAAATACTACCGCAAGCAATTCCTTTTCCGTTGTGGTATAATTGATTTGAGCCTCGGAAAGGGTTTTACTTGCGTAATAGATGACATGTGGTAGTTTGTCTACTCGTTGCCCCAAGACCGCACCCATGGCATAGTCGGATGCATCACACATAATCTCAAATGGGAGAGCCCAATTTGGAGGGATTAGAATTGGAGCGGTTGTAAGCATGGCGCGGAGTTTTTCAAAAGCGTCAAGGCACGCTTCATCAAAGGTAAAGCAAGACTCTTTTTCAAGAAGGCGACACAAAGGCCGAGAAATCTTGCTAAAGTCTTTGATGAAACGGCGATAAAAACCCGCATGCCCAAGGAATGAACGAATCTCTCTCACCGTGGATGGTGGAGGAAGTTTGGAAATGAGCTCAACCTTGGCTTTATCAACCTCTATTCCTCGCTTAGACACAATATGCCCTAGGACAATACCCTCTTGAACCATAAAGTGACTCTTTTCCCAACTAAGAATTAGGTTGGTTTCTTGACATCTTTTGAGAACACAAGCTAGATTTTGGAGGCATGATTCATATGAAGGCCCAAAAATGGAAAAATCATCCATGAACACTTCTAAGAATTTTTCCACCATGTCCGAGAAGATAGACATCATACACCGTTGAAAAGTTGCCGGTGCATTGCACAACCCAAAGGGCATGCGTCTATAAGCAAATGTGCCGAAGGGACATGTAAAGGTGGTTTTCTCTTGGTCCCTCGGGTCTATAGCAACCTGATTATAGCCGAAATATCCATCCAAAAAGTAATAAAAGCTTTGCCCGGCCAATCTCTCCAATATTTGATCAATGAATGGGAGGGGGAAGTGATCTTTCCGAGTGGCTGAATTTAATTTCCTATAATCAATGCACACTCTCCATCCTGTGGTGGTGCGTTGGAGAACTAATTCACCCTTATCATTAGGTTGCACCGTAATACCAGACTTCTTTGGAACCACTTGAGTGGGACTAACCCACTTGCTATCAGAGATGGGGTATATGATCCCCGCATCTAGTAACTTCACCACCTCCTTCATTACAACGTCCTTCATGTTTGGATTCAATCGACGTTGTGCCTCCCTTGAGGTCTTTGCATCCTCTTCCAAGTGTATGCGATGCATACAAACAGAAGGGTCTATTCCCTTAAGATCTACCACACTCCATCCTATTGCTTCTTTGTGCTCTTTGAGCACCTTTATGAGTTCCAATTCTTGAGCATTTGTGAGATTGGAAGCAATAATGACTGGAAGGGTCTCATTTACGCCCAAGAAAACATACTTGAGTGTAGCTGGAAGAGGCTTTAGCTCAAGTTGTGGTGGGGAAATTAAAGAAGGAGTTTGGGGAGTTTTGGACAAAGGGGGCAAGGGTTCTCTCGGAACTCTCCACTTAGGCAAATCCATGACAGTATTAACATCGAGCATGGAATTGACTTCACATATGGATTGCTCAATGTCAAAATCGTCATAGTTAAAATGATTTAGGCATGCCTCTAAAGGGTCCGTGGAAAGAATAGAAGGAAGTGCTTCTTGAACAAGGTCGTCCACAACATCGACACAAAAGCACTCACTTTCATCGTCGGGTGTGTGGTGGGAAGCATTGAAGATGTTCAAGCGGACTTTCATATTCCCAAAAGAGATGTCCATCACTCCAGTACGGCAATTAACGCAAGCGTTTGCCGTGGCCAAGAATGGACGACCTAGAATGATAGGAATATGATGATTCGGATTTTGGACCGGTTCCGTGTCAAGGACTATGAAGTCCACCGGAAAATAGAATTTGTCCACTTGAATGATGACATCCTCAATGATGCCACGTGGTTGCTTCACTGAACGGTCAGCAAGTTGCAACACAACCGTGGTATGCTTGAGTTCCCCCAAACCTAGTTGTTGGTAAACTGAGAATGGAAGCAAATTGACACTAGCCCCTAGGTCAAGAAGTGCTTTTTCAAAAGATTGATTTCCGATGGTGCACGAAATGGTCGGAGCACCCGGATCTTTGAATTTAGGAGGGGCTTGGTGTTGGAAAATGGAGCTTATGTGCTCAGTTAAGAGGACTTTCTTAGGAACATTATTCCTAGATTTGCGCTTTTGAGTGCATAAGTCCTTCAAGAATTTCGCATAAGAGGGAATTTGTCGAATAGCATCAAGGAGAGGGAGATTGATCTTTACTTGTTTGAAGATCTCCATCATGTCTTGGATTTTCTCTCCTTGCTTCCCGAAATGAGAAGGTTCCTTCAATCGTTGAGGAAAAGGAACCGGAGGTTCATAAGAGGTGTCAAGATTTGGAATCGATGATGCCACAACTTCACTTGCCTTTCCTTTTGGATTTGAAGGGGTATTTTGCAAATTTGGATTTAACGGAAACAATTTTGGATTTAATTGGGATTCTTTTGGATTTTTAGGTTGCTCTTGAAATTCCTTTCTCTCTTCCTCCCCTACCTTGGAGTTAATGATTTTACCACTCCTCAAGGTTGTGATTGATTGAACTTGCTCTGGAGGAGCATTACAAGTTGAAGATGATGGATCTTCAATCATATGCACACCCTTGGGATTCGCCACCGGTTGACTTGGCAACTTACCTTCCTCCCTTCTATTTAAGGCATTAGCTAGTTGCCCGATTTGAGCTTCTAACCTAGCCATAGATTGCGCATTGGCCTCAAGCTTAGAGATTGATTGAGAGTGAGTTTGCAATAAGCGGGTGTTGGCCTCAAGATTGCTTATCACTCGTTCTTCAAAGCTTTGGCTTCTTGGAGGAGGTGGTGGTTGTTGGTAATTTGATCTTTGATTGTAAGGTTGAGGGTTTGGCCTATAAAGAGGCTGTTGAGATTGGGAATTAAAAGAACTTTGCCCTTGGAAAGAGGGACTTGATTCTTGATTCTTCCATGAAAAAGCTGGATGGTTCTTGTAACCAGGATTGTACGTGTTCGAATATGGATCATTCATTTGTTTAGCGTACAAGGCATTCGCTTGCTCTTGAGCATAATCGGGAGATTGCCCGGCAATAGGACAATCTCGCACAAAATGCGAAGTGCTATAGCAAAATGAACACCCCTCCTGATTTTGGACAGATTGGTTAGGAATAGGCAGCCCATTTTTCATGATTAAATCCATTTTTCGGGACAAGGCTTCTACGTGCATGGCTACCTCATCTACCCGTGAAATCTCATGCACTCCTCTACAAGGTTGGGTGGCCTTCCCTTTCCTAGTGGAGGAGCGTTGAGCTGAATTGTTGCTTAGGGTTTGAAAGAGTTTCCATGCCTCATCGGGGCTTTTCAAAAGGTACCCACCCCCACACGCAGAGTCTATCATTTGTCTATGTTGCTCACTCACCCCATCATAAAAACTTTCCACTAGCTGCCATTTTGGGACAGCATGATGCGGACAAGATTTTAAGAGATCTTTTAACCTCTCCCACGTCTCATGGAATTGTTCTTGGTCAATTTGGGTGAATCCGGTGATTGCTCGCCGAATATCACTTGTCTTACCCATTGGGAAGTATTTTTTTAAGAACTCTATTTGCATTTCCGCCCAAGAATGGATTGAGTTGGGTTCTAGGGAATTGAACCAACTTCTAGCCTTATCTTTTAGGGAAAATGGAAACATACGTAGCTTTAGATCATCCTCCGTAAAGTGTGGTACACGAATGGTGGAACACACGGAAAAGAAGTAATCTAAGTGCCGGTATGGATCCTCATTAGGAAGACCGTGAAAGCTGTTAAGAAGGTTGAGGGTGGAGGACTTTATTTCAAATTGATTTGCCGCTACATCTGGAAATTGAATACACGAAGGTACTTCAAATGTAGTCGGAAGGTAAAAGTCCATAAGCAACTCTCCTTGAGGAGGTGGTGGTGGAGGCGGTTGTTCATGATTAAAAGGAGGTAGACCGGGAGGTTGTCTCTCATTTGGTTCCATGTTTTCAGTTCTAGGCAAAATAGGGTCCCTAGAGGTTCCTCTACGTTGTCTAAGTGTTCGTTCAAGTTCACTATTACAAGGAAGCAAAGGAAGTGACAATGACCGTCTACCTAGCATGCATTAACAATTGAACAGCACCTCTACACACAAAGTAACAATCATATATACAAAAGAATGTGAATGATTCAAACCACCAAGTTTTGAAGTTATACTCACAAAGGGTTCCAATTTGAATTCTTCTAGATGCCCGCAATGTGGTATACCTAAAATCAAGAAGTTTGAGATATAAGAACAAGATATATACAAAAAAAAAGAATGAAAGAATTTCTAGCCTAAGAATTAAACCAGATTTAATCTTCCAATGGCGACAATTAAACCGTAGTCCCCGGCAACGGCGCCAAAATTTTGATGTGGTCGGAACTAAATTATATTGTAAGCTTAATTTTGCCCTTTTTATCAAAATATAATTTAACCACTCGCAAGAGCACGAATCTTTGTAGATAAGGTTCTATATAGAGGGTATCGATCCCACGAGGACTAGTCGTTAATTGTCATAAAGAAAGATTAATTCTACTTTAATTCTAAAGAAACAGGTTTTTGGTTTTGTGTTTAAAACTATTGCGTAAATGAAATGACGATAAAATTAAAGAGTAAAGTCGGGAGAGAGAACTAGGGTTGGTTTCCACCACTAGCCATTCACATGTTCATAAGTGTAGCAAGCATGGGGTTCATTAATTAAATGCCTAACAATGTCATTAGGCTTGTGACCTCAATGACATATCAAAAGATCAATGTGTGTGCTAACCTATCATAATCCATCTTCAACAAGCATAGCTCTTCAACCTAACTAACTACCTAATTACCCTACTCTCTACGTAAACACTACATGCATCCAAACTACCTTGTCTTGGCATGGTCTATACAAACTAGCATCACACATTCATTTAAACACCATTATCTAACCATCATTTGCACTTCTTGTGGAATATGCAAATGTTGTGCATTCAAGTGACAAAACCTACTCTAAGACAAGAATAAATTCCATATCAAATGAATATATATAAGAAATGTATTTGTGTACATAATCACTATGCTAAATAATCAACATTTAATTACAAATCCCCAAGAGCTACAAAGATGAACAAGTTTACATGGCTAGGGGTTAAAACCAACACCCTAGTAGAAGAGTTAGTTGCTCATGGTTGCCTTGCACCCTTCCATTGATGAAGAGAATGAAGCTTCTTGGTCTGGTTCAGCTTTTCTCTTCCTCTCCCGAAGGTCTCTCTCTTCTTCCTCTGATGTGTATGTTGAGAGCTATGAGATATGTGGCTTTTTGTGCTTTTTGTATGCTTTTTGGCTCCTTTGGGCCCACCATATATATATATATATCATTATATATATCTCTTGTATCAAGAAGGCCCCCAAAAGTCTTGTTCAAGTCAGACAATCCCCCTAAGTCGTGCAAAAAGGGGGATTTTGTTGCAAGTGGGAGAGCAGGTGAGCAAGTGGCCAAGTGGGCTCTGCAGCATTTCGATTGATCGAAATTGCATTTCGATTGATCGAAATTTCGATCAATCGAAATGAGATTTCGATCAATCGAAATTTCGATTGATCGAAATTGCATTTCGATTGATCGAAATTTCGATCAATCGAAATGAGATTTCGATCAATCGAAATCTCGATTGGTCGAAATCCACATCTCGATTGATCGAAATGCCTTGGCAACATTTTCTGATTTCATCTCTTGCCTGCAGAAAGCTTCCAACTTTGCTCCATTTACTCCAATACCTGCAATACATCAAAAACACAAAAATACCGTAAACATATCTCGGTAAACGCAAAAACGGAACTAACATATGCAATAAAGAGGGTTCAAATGCATAGAATTGAACACTTATCACTTTCCCACAACGTTTTCTTGAAGCATCCAAGTTGGGGAAGCAAGGGGACATGCTGCATGACATGATGGAGGTGTTTCGCCAAGTGAAGATTAATTTGCCACTCCTTGATGCCATCAAGCAAATTCCTCCTTATGCAAAACTTTTGAAGGACTTGTGCACTCAGAAAAGGCGTTCTAAAAGCCATGTGCCAAAGAAAGTAATGCTGCCACAACAAGTAAGTTCAATAATTCAGCAGTGTACTCCTCCCAAGTACAAAGATCCTGGTGCTCCAACTATCTCATGCATTATTGGGGAGCACCATGTGGATAAAGCTCTTCTTGATTTGGGTGCAAGTGTGAATTTGCTACCTTATTCAGTTTACCTACAGTTGGGTTTAGGAGAATTGAAGCCTACCTCGGTGGTATTACAATTTGCAGACAGATCAACAAAGCAACCCCGAGGAATCATAGAAGATGTGCTCATTAAAGTGGACAAGTTCTACTTTCCTGTTGATTTCATTGTACTTGACACTGAGCCAGTTCACAATCCGAAGAGGCACATTCCTGTGATCCTTGGTCGACCTTTCTTAGCTACTGCTGATGCTTGCATAAATTGTAGGTCGGGGATCATGGATATTTCCTTTGGCAACATGAATGTCAAGCTCAATATGTTCAATGCTATCCAACACCCCCCAGATCAGAGTGATGTGTTCTGCATGGATGATATTGATGAATGTGTGGAGGAATTTATTTCATCCTCTACATCTCGAAACTCCCTGGAGGTATGTAAGTCTGTTTATGACTTTGAGAACATTAATGATGAAGGGTTGTGTGAAGAAGTGCATGCTATGCTAGAAGTGGATGCTATTCAGAATACTCCACCATGGAGAATTCCAATTGAGCCACTACCCTTTCTCTCTAGCACTCCCTTAGTGCCTTCATTAGAGTCCCCTCCAGAATTAGAGTTGAAGCCCTTGCCTGACAAATTGAAGTTTGTATTCTTAGGGGCACAGAAAACTCTTCCTGTTATAATTGCCTCTGATCTGACAGAAATTCAAGAAAAGAGCTTAGTAGAGGTTTTATACCAACATCATGAAGCAATTGGATGGAGTGTTGCTGATCTTAAGGGCATTGATCCCTCAGTTTGCATGCACAAAATCCATTTGGAAGAAGGATGTAAGCCAACTAGAGAGGCACAGAGGCGATTGAACCCCAACATGAAGGAGGTGGTAAAGAAAGAGGTTATCAAGTTACTTGATGCAGGAATCATTTATCCAATTTCTGACAGCACATGGGTGAGTCCGACACAAGTGGTTCCAAAAAAATCTGGTCTTACCATTGTCCCTAACTCCATGGGAGAGCTTGTTCCACAACGTACTGCCACAGGTTGGTGTGTTTGCATTGATTACAGAAAGCTCAATTCTATGACAAGGAAGGATCACTTCCCTCTTCCATTCATTGATCAAATACTTGAAAGGTTAGCTGGTCAGAGCTATTATTGCTTTCTGGATGGCTACTCTGGTTATAACCAAGTAGCTATGGATCCAGAAGATCAAGAGAAGACCACTTTCACTTGTCCCTTTGGTACTTTTGCGTATCGTCGTATGCCTTTTGGATTATGTAATGCTCCGGCTACATTCCAAAGGTGCATGATGGCCATCTTTTCTGACATGGTGGAAAAATTCTTGGAGGTGTTTATGGATGACTTCTCTGTTTTTGGATCATCTTTTGAACATTGTTTGAGCAATTTATCACTTGTGCTTCAAAGATGCCGAGAACGGAATCTGGTACTTAGTTGGGAGAAGAGCCACTTTATGGTGAAAGAAGGTATTGTATTGGGCCATATTGTTTCAGAGAGGGGCATTGAAGTTGATAAAGCAAAGATCGATCTAATTGCAACTCTGCCTCATCCAACTTCGGTAAGGCAAGTTCGATCTTTCTTAGGTCATGCCGGGTTCTATAGAAGATTCATCAAGGATTTCAGTAAAGTGGCTCGACCATTATGCCATTTGTTATCTAAAGATGTTCCCTTTATCTTTGATGAAGATTGTGTGGAAGCTTTTGAAAAGCTTCGATCTCTGTTATCCTCTGCACCAATTATGCAGTCTCCAAAATGGGCTATACCTTTTGAAATCATGTGTGATGCCTCTGATTATGCAGTAGGAGCCGTGTTGGGACAGAGAGAAGAGAAACGACCACATGTCATCTACTATGCTAGTAAGACTCTCTCTGATGCCCAACTCAATTATACAACCACAGAGAAAGAGCTTCTAGCTGTAGTGTTTGCCTTGGACAAATTTCGTTCTTATTTATTGGGGTCCAAGGTGGTTGTCTACTCTGATCATGCAGCATTGAGACACTTATTGGCAAAGAAAGAAACCAAACCGCGTCTTATTCGGTGGATTTTATTGCTGCAAGAATTTGATTTGGAAATAAAAGACAAAAAGGGGACGGAGAATGTGGTAGCAGATCATTTATCTCGAATCGAGTCTAAGCCGGTATTCGGTGCATTACCTATTCGAGACTCATTCCCGGATGAGCAATTGTTTGAAACTACTTTGATGAAGGTTAATGGCCAAAGGTTGAAACATTGTGTGGAAGGATGTGTGCCAAGAAGAGACGTGGAGTCCGTCGACTTGACGGATCCCGTCTATCCGACTTAATCCCTTCGGAGAGTCAATCGTCTCCTACGGACGTTAAATAGTAGGTTTTGTATGTATTTCTATACTTTATTTCTTTTAGTTTCTTTAATTTTAATTTTTAGTTTTAGTTTTCTTAGGTTTTTCTTCAATTCTAGTTGCGTTTTAATGTTTTTTCTTTGAGTTTTTGATGTATAAGTTTCTTCCGGCGGATGCCAAAAGGTGTACCGAGGTATTTGGACTCAAGACGGGTGAAAAATCGTGCTCTCGGTCGACCTTGGGCGATGGAGACTCAAAATTATCAAGGTTCGGTCGACCTTGGGCGATGGAGGGTCCAAAAGGCATCCAGGAGGGGGATCGATTGCCCCATTTGAGGGGGATCGATCGCCCCATGATTTTCCATGAGGAGCAGCACCTTCAGGTGGGCGATCGATCGCCCATCCTTGGGGGGATCGATCGCCCAAGGCTAAAATGTGGGCTGCCCGAATTTTCTTGGTATTTAAAGCTTCCTTATCCTCCTATGTTGCTACTACTTGCATCCTAAGCCTCTTTGAACTCCAATTCAAGTCCTACATCATCCGGAAAACTAATTTCTTCAATTAGTGATTATTATACAAGAATTCAACATTGATCAACATCAACCTCAACATCAAATTGGATCAAAAATCACTAGTTCTCAAAGGAAGCTCACACTTTTTCAAATTAAACATCAAAGTAAGTGAAGTTTTTCCTTGAAGAAATTGTTCAAATATTTTTGAGGGCTTTTGAAGACCAAGTTTGGGGGATCAATTTGGTGCAATTTGGGTGGAAAAATTGTCGAAAAAAGGAGGTTGAAGGATACAAAAGAATTGTGCACACCAAGTGTTCGATTTAATTCCTCAACCACACTTTTTCTATTTCTATGGCACCAAAGAGAGCAAGTCACCAAGATGCTTCAAGTTCACGTAATCCTCGCCGAGCGAGGCATGATCCGACCACAGGTTCTTCACGATCTCGCCGAGACGGTATTCAAGAGAGATGGCATCCAAGGGCGTTGAATTTCGAAACAATGTTTGACATAGCCGAGCTTTATGGTATGTTTCCCGAGACACGGTGGGGGATTTCCGACATCCGTCGTCGTCGGTCGGCATCCATTTTTGTTCCACTCTCATCTACCATTTACCCGAGGCTTGTCAAGGTATTTTATCAGAACTTAATGCCGAAACCTGATGAGCGGGATGTGCTTACTTCTTCCATAGATGGAACAATAGTTCGAGTGGACATGTCATCCATTGCCATTGCCATGGGTTGTCCTCATGAATGCCCAGCTGATTTATCTCATATCTATACTCCTTTACCCGACGAGTTGTCGGTGGGCAATGTGGTTGCACGATTGTGTGCCAACCAATTTTCCGGGCCGAAAAGGAATGCAGCTTCAAAGTCTTCAATGCCAAATCATTTATGGTTCCTTGACGCTGTGCTACTCAAGAATGTATGTCCAATTGGACATAAAACCGAAAGACGTCAAGAGTTCCTCAGAGCCTTATATGCTATACATTTTGGGCATTGGCTGTCATTCCCACAGATTGTCTGGGGCCAGATGGAGAAATTCTATTCCAAAGTTGTGGCCAAGGCACCAGACAGTGCAAGTGACTGGGAGTTTCCATTCCCTACCATTATTCATCAGTTGCTTGTGTCACAGGGGTATGCAGTCCATGAGGACGAGCTTGCCTTTCCACGTGATCTTCATTATGGCACGCATGACTGGAACCTGAGTCGATCTCATATGCACCAGAGAGTCATAGCGGCGCCTGGTGAGGTATCTCGGTTGGCCCAGGGAGGAGAGCATGTAGATATACCACCACCGGTGGACGGTCCAGAAGAGATGGAGGCAGAGGAAGAGGAAGTGCATGCACAGGCTGGTGGCCATGATTATCAATATTTAGAAGGGCAGATTGCTGGGTTGACAGCCCAGTTTGGCACCTTACAGACAGAGGTCTCCACACAGTTTGGTGCAATGAGAGCAGAGATGGCGGATCACTTTCGTGACACTCGCCAAGAGCAACTAGAGATGAGGAGGATGATGCGTGCACTGATGCGCCAAGCAAACTTGGATCCAGATGCTCAGTCACCACCACATCCTTGACAGGAAGGTAACCATCTTTTGTATTTTATTTTATTTTTAGCTTTTATTTTTCTCTTTATTTTTCTTTTTTTTGTAGTTAGATTTCTCAAAAAAAAAAAAAAAAAAATGGAAAAATGAAAAAATATTTTTTTTAGGATTTTTCTCTTTCATATTTATTTTCACCCATACTATTTTCACTTGATCTTTGGGGTATAGTGGTTTGTTTTGACAGGTTTTCACATCCAAGTTTGGGGGTGTGCTTGCATTGCCTTCGTCCTCGTGATGTACTCTATTTTCTTTCCACTACTCCATGATCCTGGTAATATCGTTCTTACTCTTCTCTTTGCTTTGATTGATAGTCCATTGAGGACAATGTACAGTTTAAGTTTGGGGGTGAGGCGATGCCTATTTATGTGCTTTATTGCATATGGGAAAATTTGTGTGAAATTCTTTTGTATTAGGATTTTATTTTATTTTATTTTCTTAGTTTGTTTCTTTATTTTATTTTGTTTCATTTTTAGATAGAATGTTTTGACATCATTCAAAGGATTAATACTTTATGTAGGTGCTTAACTTGCAATTTTTGAGTAGGTTTTAAATCTTTGGAAACGGTGGTTTAAATTAAGTGGTTTTAATCATAGTTTGCAATAACATGTTTTGAAGTGATTAATTTTAGTTTCCTTACATGCACAAACACACTAGCATAGTCTTGTGGGGTATAAACTTTGGTTTTGAGTTATTGAGTTACATATGCTTGATATTAATTAGTATCTCTTGAGAATGAGTACCGATAATGTGTTTTACTTGACTTCAATGAAAAAAAAAGAAAGAAAGAAAAAAGTGGTGAATAAGCAAATCAATTTGATCTTTTTCATGAGTAACCGGGCCTCTATGCCTCAGGAAGCACGGAGTGTTCGCGTCAAAAGTGAAAGGGTGAGAAAAGATGAGCATTGGTTGTCTTGATTTGTAGCCTGACTGATTCGAGTAATTAGGTCTTCGGGGTATCTTAAAGCCTAGTGCCCTAAAGCCATCTGGTTTGGGAGTCACTGACTGAAAGCTTGCTACATGGATCTTTCAGAAAGCTTAATAGATCAAGACATTGCATAACCAATAAAGCAATGAGGAAAAAAGAATGATGAAAAAAAAAAATTGAAAAAGTCATGTATGCATGTTGGGAAGTATGAGTTCAATAAGGGGAGCTAGTGAGTTGAAACGGTATGTGCCTTAATATATTCAGAGCTGAGTTATGCTACATGAGATGACTGCTAGTTCACTTTACACGAGGGAGCTAGAGTTGATTATTTTGAGAGATGTTGATGTGAATTATGCATGAGGACCATTGATTTGAATTATAGAATTTGAAAGTTTGAAACTATTCTTGAATGCAAGTTTGTAACTATGTATTGTAATCTTCTTCTTGAATTAATGTTGAAACAGAATTTTGAATGTTTGTGGGTAACATTTCTGGAAACCCTCACGAGACTATACTCGTCCACTAGGGGGAACCTAGGGGTTTAAAGGCTTGTTGCATATGCTAAATGCAATCGTTTCTCCCACGAAAGTGGAGTTAGGTAGTTTAGTTAGTGTTTAGTAGTTTCTTTGTTTTAGTTTTGTTTTATTCTATTGCTAAGGGACTAGCAATATGTAAGTTTTGGGGTGTGATAGGCGTTGAATGTTACGCATTCTAGCCTCTTAACTTATGTATTTTATTCTCTTAGTAATAGATTATTTTGTGATTTTACTTTGTTTTAGTGTTTTCTGTATTTTCAGGGCCTTAATGATTATTTCAGTTAAAACCGTGATTTTGGGTTTTTAAAGAAGACATCCAAGATGGTGAGATGAAGCCTACATCAAGGAGATTCACTCAACCATTTATTTCAACTCAAATCAGCCCAAGAAAGAGGTCCAAAAGAATTATAGCTGCTTAAGAAGGTTTCGGGTCTGAAGCCCAAATCTGCGCATAATGCAGTCTTAATCCCGTTTTGGAAAACGGACCAAAAGTCTTATTTCCGAGCCTCAAATCGACATTATTTTCACGTAAGGTTGAACGAAATTTGATTCTGCACACTTTTGTATTTCACGAAAATTCCGTAAAACGGACTTATAGTGGGTCAAAATTCGGGCCGAAGTCAGCAGGAAAAACCCATCTGATTAGTGCTGCGGGAAACCCTAATTTATTCCTAATTGGATTAGGACTTTGGTGTATTCTCTTGGGGAATAAAGTGAAGACTTGGAGGCTGAGTTGAGGGAGATTGGAGAGAACACAGAGAGAGTCTGAGAGGGCTGAAGAGAACAGAAACATATTGCAGAGCCATTGGAGAACGAAGTCATACGCGTAATTCAGAAAGATGATGTCTTCTTCCTCGACAGTTGAAGCTTCTTCTTCTACCATGAGCGGCTAGTTCATCCACTAGGGTTTTGATGTAGCCCTAACAAAGCATCAATGGTTTGATTGTTTTAATTATTGGGGACCTTTATATACATGCATAGATTGTGTAATTGTGAGGATTCTTATTAAGGAATTGAGCAATAAAAGTCTTGTAAATTCAATCTCAATGATTTCTTATATTGTCTTAGATATTTAGTTGTTGTTATTGAACTCAATCTCTTTTATTTTCTGTGATCATGAGAGAGATTATTACACAATGGTAATCACTGAATATATTGTTATGAGCTTTGATGGATTATGCCTAGAGAAGATGAACCATACTGCACCCTAGATTAGAGTAGTTAGGCAGATGGCCCATGCCAATTGAAGATAGTCCATGGCTTAGCCTTAATCATATGTTATCTTCTTGACGGATGAAGGTGAGCTTGTAGCCACCGACACCACTTATGCATGATGTAATTCCCCTATAGTTGATTCAATTGACCATTGATTGTGGAGTTAGTGGTGAAGTCAAACACCCTAGATTTCTCTCCTATTATCTTCACTATCTTGTTTACTTTGATTTATTTTATTTTATCTTTTTAATTAGTTTAAAAATCAGAATTCTTTTCTTATAAATTTAATTAGAATTAGTTCCGTATTCCAACTCGTCAGAACATAATCCCTGAGGTACGATACCCATTCCTTTCGATAGCCCTATTCTGCAAGGAATTCGTTCTATTGCGAAGTGTGGAAATTTTTAATTGGTATACTTTTTGAGTCACACTCACACACGAATCAACGCTGCATTACTTAATGGACTTGATGTGTTTGAGTGAGCAACAGGCTCGTTGATGTTGATTCCAGTACTCCTCTTCTTTGCGCGGGCAATTGTGGCTTTGTTTTTTCCTTGATCGAGACAATATGCATGCCATTTTGGAAAGTCTTTCAAAATGTTCCAACAAGTATGGAGTTTAAAGTCCTCATTCATAGTGGATTTATATAGATGTTGAGTTGCTGTGATCTGCTTTAAATAATTACACAATAATTAGAAACAAATTATTTAAAATAATTACTTATTAAATACGATCAAGTAAAGAAATTAATTAAAATTATTAACTTACCATATCATGATTGTTGAAGCCACTGGTCTGATTATTTTCAATTATAAGCAAGCATGCAGACCATTTGTTAATTTTTTTTTGGATGGTGGACCAACGATTTGTCAACCGCACTCGCCTCGGGCAGTTGGAGCACCAAGTTGTACTTGAAATTCGATGAGAATTTTTTGCCATAACGTCGACTTCGCTTGGTCTACACCAATCACTGAATCACTGCTAACTTCTAGCCACGCATTGCACAGAGCGAAATCTTCTTCGTTGGACCAATTAGGCATTCAGGGAACCGATTGCTTTTGGGAAGGTCTGACATTACTGGATTGAGGCAATACCGGCGAATAAAATGCGGCTGATTGATTAGATGGAAATTGAGAATCGCCACGATAATATTGATCAGAGCCGTCAAATGATAAAAATCATCATTTGATAAAGGGTTAAAGTTGAAGTTTGGTGGTGTTGGATCCATGAAAATGGAAATTCAAAAAATACAATTAACTAAAGATTGAGAAAATAAAAATGATTCTAGACTTAGGAGGAGAAAATATGAATTTTTGGTTGTGAATTTAGTGAATGTAGGGGTGGTGTATTTATAGGAATGAAAAAAGATGAAAAAAGTAAAAAAAAAAAAATATATATATATATATATATTATTTTAAAGCCAAAAGAGCCGTTTTAGGTACTATTTGGCTTTGACAAACAGTGCCTTAACAGCTCTTTGGCAGAGCTTAAATATTTAAAAAAAAAAAGGCAAAAAAGGTTAAAAACCACTTTTCTGGACAACCAAACAGGGCCTGTTTGGGCGTGCAATGGTCTTATGACCGTTGCAGGACACGCGGCGCCGCAGCGTGTTTTATTTTTTCAAGTCACTTATCGAAACGACGTCGTTTCGATAAATGAAACACGCGGCACCTTGTTAGGGCGCCGCGTGTTTTTTTTTTAATTCAAATCACTTATCGAAACGACGTCGTTTCGATAAGTGAAATTTTTTAAAAAAAATATGGGCCTGCATTAAAGCAGGCCGAATATGAACAGGGTTAGCTAAGTGGTTCGCCCAATCCGGTGAACCACCTAGCTAACCAATAAATTGGCCCACCATTTTAGCCATCCCAATGTTGGGCCACAGTAGCATTTGGATCGCCAGATTGGGCTCTGGTGATCCCATTGCTGTTGCCCTAAGTAGCCAAAAGAAGAAAAAGCGAACGCAAGAGTGAGAAAGGGCGAGGGGATCATTTGGCGTAATAGAAGAAGAAAATGGAAATAGAGAAACTTTGAGGGGATCATATCGGCGCTAATAGTGAGAGACAACAGAGAGAGAGAAGACGAGAAGGAGAGAAAAACAGAGATCAAAGGTAGCGACCATGGCTTCTGGCGTCGGCATCTAGCATCATGGGTTCTCTCACTTTTTAGAGAAACATAGTGTGTGCAAGAGAATCAATTATTGAAGGGATCATGAATTGTAAGTTGAAGGGCTCAAGTTCTAAATGGCAGAATCTGTCGCCAGCCCTCTTCAGTTCATTGTCATCATCTAAAATGCGAAGCTCAGTGCTGGCCCTCTTCAGCTCACTGTCATCATGTTATTCATCGTGTACATATTTACTGACCCTATACAGAGCCTTTGATCATCGTGCATCATCTTTATCAACTCTTTGACGAATCTATAGTGAAAGCGATGACTTCAACTGGGTCTTGAAATCATCTTCACCGATTCAAATCGAGGCTCTGTAAATTGAGTTTTTGTATTGTCGAATTAAGTCACGAATCGTCATGGGACTGAGTTAACTCTGCTAATTCCATATTGAGTCATCCTTGTCGACTCTAACTGAGGACCTGTTCATCTTGGTCCATCAAAATTGGTATAAAATTTCCGATCTCTCCTCTTTCACACTCACACAGGTGCACAGTAGTTATATTAATTCCATATGTATATGCACACTCTCACAGGCGCACTTGTTGGGGCTTTGTTGTTGACACACACAAATCACAGGCACATGATTTTATGTTCACAATTCTGAGTTTTGTTTGAGTGTCCTTGTGTTGATGAAGAGCTCTATTCTAATTGAGCATTGAAAATTGGTTGTGTTGCTAGAAATTATAAGTTTTGAATATGATCACTACTTGCTGGAAATTTGATGTACTGAACATGTTTCATGCTACCTTCTTTAGAATCTATTTAGTTTTTGAAAATATGTGATTCTAAATATATTCATATTGCTACTGTCTTCAAAATCTATTTTAGCTTTGGAAAATCTGTATTTGCTGAAATGTTTTTTTGCTACTATCTTTGCTGAATCATATATGTTGCTTATTCTTATAAGTTTCCATTTGAGATGCTATATTGCTAAATTCTATACTTGCTGCCAGAAATTATGCAATGCTGAATTCTGTTAAGCTGTCTAAAATTTTTGTGTGCTGAATTTTATAACTTGCTGTCAATAATTACTCTCTGTGCTGAGTTTTTGATGTTGCTGTCCAAAACTAGAGTGGTAAAAATTGCTGTTTTACTGTAGCATTTATGCTGTTTTAGTGTGCTGAAAATTGCTGTTTGGAGGGCTGACTAGTGCAGTTTAGTGGGCTGTTTGGTGCTGAGTTTTAACCTGTTTTTGTGCTGATTTAACATGCTGTTTGGTGATTTTAGTGGTGCTGTTTGGTGAAGTTCAATAGTGCTGTTTGGACAGTTTTAAAATGCTGAATGCCGATTTTAATAGTGCTGGTTTGAGAACTCAATAGTGCTGGTTTAAGACTTTTAGAGTGCTGATTTTACTATCTTAAACATGTTATCGTGCTGATTTTTCTACCTGTTATCGTGCTAATTTTTCTATGCTATCGTGCTGAACTCCATATGCTGTTATTCTGATTTTGATATGCTACTTTGCTAAATTATATTTCACTGAATTGACTTTGCTGAAGTATGTTGTGCTTAATTATTTTCATGCCCTTTATATTTTGAATTGCTTGTTCTACTAATTTCTACTCCAGTTATAGTTGTGTCTACTTTAAGAATAGGTATCAAGACAAGTAAATTCCAAGGCAGTTGTTTTAAACTGAATGTACCAAAACTGATGGTTGTTCAAGAAGCTGAGAAAGGGTGTCGTTGAAAGAGAGTTCTTCTACAAGACCGTTGCAGCTACACCTTTAAGGTGTACTTATTGAAGATTGTCTTTGAAGAAGTTTAAGTGTCATGACCTGCCAAGAAGACTACTGAATGTATCATTATCGCACTAGACCTTGAATACTAAATATCAGAACTTGAAGACTTGAAGATTGATTGTGAAGACATACAATCAAAGCATGAAGAGTTGCTGCTCAACACAGCAAACTGACTCTATTATCACTATGTATAGTCCAAGTATTGGGATACTTTGGACAGGGGAGTGTGAGTGATTGTGGTGAAATTGAGGTGAGATAGCTTGAGAGATTATCTTGGGGTTTTCCTCAATAAATCTGTGTGTCCATAATTGCGTGATTGCATGTGCCAGCCAAACTTGCAAATATTAGGAAGAAAAATCGAAGAACCTATTCACCCCCTTCCCCTCTAGGTTCATCAAAATGACTAAATGGTATAATTATATCTATATGTCTTTACTGTCCTCATATAGAGGGTATGTTTACCGATTTTCTGATTGGGTGGTAGTAGAGGGAACTTGCTCGTGGATTTAACCCATTTTGTTGATATTTCAAGTCCAGACAGTTTCCACCTCTTGGTTAGAGCGTGGAGTTCGTAGAGCGTGATGGTCATCTATTCCTTACCAGACTTCAGTGTAGGGACTTGGATCTTTTCATAAAGTATTTACTTTATGATTTTTGGTTAAAGGGTACTTGAGTTACGGGACTTCCAAGCTGTATCGTTCAGACTAGTACTATGTTATTTAACATTATTATTTATTTTAGTTAGACTTTCCTTTCAGCATTTATAATTCTTTTTATTTTGTCATTGTATTCTATGCTTGTTTGTTATCAATTGTAGATATCCCTTATGTTTTATGTGTCAGACTGGCCACCTCATGCGTGGAATTTGTAGGGGTATTTCAATGGAGAGCGAGATGACTTCGGCCTCTTACTTGGTGGTGGCGGTGTTTTTGTCTGATGCCAAATCATGGAGAGAGAGAGAGTGTGATATATAAGAGGGGAGAGAAAAGAAAAATAATAATAATGAGTGTGAGAGTGTGATATAGAATGTAGTGGGTTAATGATGGCAGTTTGATCGTAGATAGAGAGAGTTATTTTAAACTATAGATAGACATAGATATTTTGAATTGTAAGATTGATTTTTTTAAGTATTTTTGACCATTAGATGATGAAATTTTTTTAGAAGGAAATTCAAACGCCGAGCTCAAATGTAATATAAATATATATCAATATATACATATGTAAGTATATGTCCATATATATATATATATATATATATATATATACTTATTTAAATGAAGAAGCCGAAACCGAGCCTGAGGAGATCGAAGAGTTTTAGGGCTTTTTCATCAATCCGATCTCTTCTTCAACATTAACTAGTGACGAGTGTTCAATCATTGGTGGGAGAGGTTTTTGGAATGTGGAGGTGATGGTCATGCTAGAAGTGGCGGTGGTTTTGGTCGGTCGGACTCGCGAGTTATATGCAGTGGTTCCCAAGGTGAAAGCTCCACCTCCTCCTTTGCCGCCAATGACTCTTTTTTCTTTCTCACCCTTCTTCCAAACTCGCCACGAACGGTAACATCATTGCCGCCACATCCGACGACAACCTGTCATTCCCTGCAGTCGGCAACAACACATCATTCCCCGCCACCAAAGCTCAACTATACGTGAATGGATTCGATTCCTTGTAAATTTGGGCATTTGTTTTGGCAACAGAACTGGGTTAATGTTGGGAAGAACACCGCCACCAGAATTGGTCACACCTTGAAGCAATTCAATTCCTCATCGTTCCTTAATGCTAAAAGCACATGCCTTGGGTTGATTCGATTCTTCTTGTTGTCCCTTGTCGCATTTCTGGCCAAATAATTGATTAATTCGTATAGTCTTTACAATGAAAAAGTTGATTCTAAAAATTTTCATTGATTTTAAACGTTACTGATGTTGATTCTGGGACTCTGAATCTTGAATGTGAGGGTGAAGTTGATACACCCATTGATTGTACAAACCCTGAGGTGTTTCATGTGATGATAAAAGTTGCTATAGAACACTCCAAGGATATAGATTTTTATCGGTTTTGTAAAGCTGTTCGCGATTTGAACGATAGTCTTGCCACATTGCGGCGGATTTTAGACCCAAAGAAGGAAAGACTAACGCATTTTACAATGATTACCGTAGTTTAGGATTTGATCGAACAGAGTCTGAAGGGAGTGAGTGAGGGAGAGAAGTCAGATCTCAAAAAGGTAAAGTATGGCAAGGGAATTAGTAATTTAACATAAATGTGATGACCTCAACAAATACATCAGCAATAAGGAGATATTTGGTGAGGGTAAATTAAGAGGTCAGCTAGTTTAAAGAAACTTTCAGTGCAGAGATAATTTGACTAACCTTATGGTCTAAAATATAATACATTTAAAAATATAAAATAAATAAAAGCAAGGTTACAATTGGGAATAGAGGAAAAAATATTTTATAGTATGCTTACAACGTACCTAGTCAGTCAATGACAATTCTCTATTTCTTTTTATAATAAAAAACAATAATTTAGTGCGTCCGAGTTACAGGGAATATTGGTAACAAAAATTAACAAAGTTATGATCGTGCGTCAATATACACATCAGGAGGTCTCATTAATATTTACCCTAAAAGTAATGTTGTTTTTTGGGTTTGAGTAAAAAATAGTCAATAACATGGCAACAATTTATTTACTCAGTCAATGATAACTCTCCATTTCTTTTGATAATAAGAAATAACAATTTATCGAACACACAATACTTTGTTTACGGGTCGTCGACAGTTCAACCAAAGTCGAATTCAAATTAAGTTAAGATTAGTATTATTCAATATAAATTCCATCTTAATTTAATTGTAAGTAAGATGGAGTAGACTCGACTGAGCTAGAGTTAGGCCACTCAAATTGCACCTCGAATGGAAAGCTGAATCTGAAAACCAAGGGTATCATCCAAAGGTATCCTAGTCTAGACGATGGTGTGGTTGGTGGTTTAATTTAAAAAATGTAACATTAATTTCGCATATTTATGCAGCCTTCTTGGAATGGAATACATTTGACTTTGACTTGTTATGCCCTAAAGCATACTTGCCTTGAACCCGACGATCTCAAATAACTCCAAGGTCTGCTGCTATGAAATCTAGCAAAATTCTCCCTTCGATGTCATGAAACAGTGTGTCTGATGATAGAGACTAGCCAACAAAAACCATTCAGGTACGTTCCAACTTATCTAAATACATCTGTGTATTTATGTGTTTTTATTTTTGCTGAGAAAATTGATAGTAAACCTCATAGATTACAACTTGCAGAGAAAAAAAGAGGGAAAAAGAAATCAGTAGTCGGGGATTAATATTATTAGTAGAAGATTTTACAATGATATTACAGTTGTTGTTGTTATGGCATCCACATAAATAATAGAAGAAGAAGTTGAAAAACTGAAGGGGGAAAAATTAGTATCGAAAGTCATACCAAAATGGGGCCATTAATTTTTCTTAACTATTATTTTGTTTTTCAGATTTTACGTTAAAGCTAGGCAGATTTTTCATAAGATGTATCAAAATTCGGTCAAATTTTGTTTAAGTGACAGAATACAGAATTCTGATATATGAATTGTAGTTTAAATTTTGCATCTTACTCAGGGGAGGTACTTGTGTTTCAGAGTATGTGGTCGATTGTTTTAGAAAAGAAAACAAAAATTTGCATCAATCACTGCGGTCTCTGAAATGGACAGTGGAGATCATTACATTAAATAATCATCAAAATAAAAAAAAATATTTTAAATACCAGTTGTGCAGTGTTAACCTACCATTTCTTCTAATTTCTCTAGTTGCATGGTCTGCTTAATCATCAAAGTTGAATTACCAGTTTCTGCTGCAAAATTTTTGAAAGAAGTGACCAAATTTTGTTGGGGATAATTACACTTACCTCCCTTCTAGTTTGGTTTTATAACACTTACCTCCCCTGTGTTTTGGAATATAACAATTACCCCCCTCTAGTTTGTACATTGGTAACAAATACCCCCTTTTGTCAATCAAACTAACGGTTATTGCTAATATCATCAAAATTTAATCTTAAAAGGACAATTATACCCCACTATGAGCCACCATTTTGAGTAGACCCACTTCGGACCTTTAACCATAGCAACATCACCTCCAGAAGAGTCACCACCCACCACCTGCACCATCAACAATCACCATTGAAACCACTACCGAGAAGACCCAGCTCTAGCCAAACCACTAGCCACTACCATCCCAATGCCATCCCATTGCTGAGAAGACCCAGCTTCGGCCAAACCACTAGCTACTACTATCCCAATGTCGGAGCTGTCATTGAAATCGAGACCCGCTAACTTCAGTTGCAACATTTTTGAGGGTATAATTGTCCTTTTAAGATTAAATTTTGATGATATTAGCAATAACCGTTAGTTTGATTGACAAAAGGGGGTATTTGTTACCAATGTGCAAACTAGAGGGGGGTAAGTGTTATATTCCAAAACACAGGGGAGGTAAGTGTTATAAAACCAAACTAGAAGGGAGGTAAGTGTAATTATCCCATTTTGTTGAAGTAACAAAAATTTAGAATACCCAAATTAGGCCAAAAATCTGATTTTTGAGTTGCTAGGTAAATTTCCATCTACTTGGAGAAGGTATTTTTCTGTATGTGATGTTAACTTCTAAGAAATGTTACTAATATGTCTTACCATTTAAATAAATTTATGCACCTTTTTTCTGGTCGTTAAGCACCTTTAATTTATGTTAAATGACATTGCTAATTTCATCTAATAATATTATAATCTGGATCGTTCACCCCCGGTCTCCAAAGTGGACAAACTGATATCATAATTAACACAAATTTTTATATTAATTTAAAGACTGTATTAACCTACCATTTTTTTCTACTCTCTGCAGTTGCATAATCTGTTTAATCTTCATCAGTTGAAATGTTGAATTACCAACTTTTGCTGCAAAATTTCTAACCGAGTGAGAGATGGCAGACTCTGCTCTTGATTTTCTGTTGGAGAACATGATACAGCTGATAAATTGCAACAATGAACTGATTCTCAAGGTTTATGAGGACAAACTCATTGAGAAAGACCAAATTGAATGGCTTTATTCAGAGTTTCAGTTCCTGCGAATGTTTCTCTATGAGTCAGAGGAAAAATGCAATGAACTTGAGAAAGTGAATGATCTTGTGACAAGAATTAGAGATGTGACTTCTGAGGCGGAAGATATCATCGACACGTTCATAGTTGACGCAGTCATGCAAAAAGAAAGGATCATGGAAGAGAAAATTAAAGATGTGACTTCTAAGGCTGAAGATATCATTGACTCGTCCATAGTCGATGCAGTCATGCTAAAAGAAAGGAGCATGCCAAAGACACTTAAAGATGTGGCATCCGAGGTAGAAGATAACACTTGCTGAATTTTAGCCCAAAGCAATCAAGTCTCTCATCATGGTTGAGAAAAGTCATCCATGGTTCTTCCAGAAAGAGGAGGAACGTCATGGAAGGGATTAAATCTTTTATGGGTAAAAGAAGCTGCCTTGACTGTGGTTCTACCAAAAAGATGAAGAATGTCATAGGAGAGCATGATTCTGAAAAGAGAAGTCACCAAAGCTTAGAAAGCGTCATAGGAGAGCTTGATTCTGAAAAGAAAAGTCACCAAAGCTTAGAAAGCGTCATAGGAGAGCGTGATTCTGAAAAGAAAAGTCACCAAAGCTTAGAAAGCGTCATAGAAGAGATCAAGTCTATCAAGATAGAAGTGTTACAGATCTATGACAAGAAGATGTATGGCATCGAAGTCCCACAAATCAAAAAGCCTTCCCATGGTGCTTCATCAAGAGCCAGCAACCCTATTGTAAAGGGAGATATTATTGTGGGTTTTGATGATGATGCAACAACAATTATAGAGTTTCTTACTGAAGAACATGAAAAACAACTAAAGATTATCTCGATCGTTGGGATGCCTGGACTCGGGAAGACAACTTTGGCCAAAAAAGTGTACAATGATCCTTTCATCGAATATCACTTTTATATTCGTGCATGGACCTATGTGTCTCAAGTGTACCAGAAGAGAGATTTGTTGCTTAGCATTTTAAGTTCCGCATGTATTCAGCTTACAGTCACAATCAACCAAATGAACGATGAAAAGTTGGGTGAAGAGCTGTACAAATGCCTAAAAGGTAATAAATATCTCATTGTTATTGATGATATATGGAACATTGGAGCTTGGGATAATTTGAAAAGATACTTCCCAAATGATAACAATGGAAGTAGAATTATGTTCACTAGCCGAATTGTAGACATTGCTGTGTCTTTGAATGCCAAACCTCACTATTTACGGTTTTTGAATGAAGATGAAAGTTGAAAACTACTGGAACAGAAGGCATTTCAAAAAGAAAGCTGCCCTCCAAAGTTATTGGAAATCGGAAAGATAATTGCCACAAAATGCCAAGGACTACCACTTGCAATTGTTGTGGTATCTGGACTTCTTACAAAGAAAGAGAAGACAAAATACTGGTGGAGGCAAGTTGCTGAAGGTGTAAGTTCATATATTGTAAGTGACCCAAAGCAGTTAATGAATACGCTAGCATTGAGTTACAACCACTTGCCTTATCACTTGAAACCATGCTTCCTTTATTTTGGCGCATTTCCGGAAGACTATGAAATACCTGTGTGGCAATTGATGTGGTTATGGGTCGCCGAGGGATTCATACGACAAAATGATTAGAAAAGTCTGGAGGAAATAACAGAGGATTACTTGATGGATCTAGTTGACAGAAGTCTAGTAATTGCTTCCAAGAAAAGGTCCAATGGTAAAATCAAAGCGTGTCGTGTTCATGATTTCTTGCGTGATTTGTGCATGAGAAAAGCTCAAGAATTGAATTTTCTTCAACATATTCTCCGGTATGAACAGACTTCTTCTTCATCCTCTTCAAATCCCTTTGCATATAAGCAACGTCGCATATGCATCCATGATAACATTGTTCATTATACTTCTTTAAAGGGTTTTGAGCTATACATTTGATCTTTCTTATCCTTTAGCCATTCGATTTATTACTTACCTGTGAAGGATGTCTCATTTGTTTGTCAAGCCTTCAAACTTCTTAGAGTGCTAAATTTATTGTCCACCAAAGTCATCATCTTTCCGAAAGAAATAGAACAACTAGTCCATTTGAGGTATTTAGCACTTCATGTTGATGATGGGCATGTTCAACTATCAATGTCCAACCTCTGGAACCTAGAAACCCTTATGATTAATGGACCAAAAGGTTCCTTAGTTTTATACAGAGAGGTGGACTTTCTTTCTATTAACCCTTTTGTATTATACGCTTTTAACCTTTGGGGATTTTGTGATTTGAAGTTCTATTTGGCAATCTCTTCACCTTCTTTTGTGGTTTTAATTGAAAATAGTAAAACTAAAAGAAGCCCTAAGGCACTATGGTAATATCACCATGTTTAGTCTATTGTCACTTGAGGCAGTGGATTGACCTTCAATGAAGATCAACAGAGATTGGGCAAGTATAAAACTCTCTCTATTTCTGTATATGCTGACTTAGGCTTGGACTCACATCCTTTGATTCATGTCTAACTAACTCCATTCAGAATCTAGGCCTTTAAATTAAAATTTCTGTTAGCACTTAACCAATATATAGTTTAACAACAACATTGCTGGATGTTTTTTAGAAGCAAAAGGTTACTTTAAGGTTTAATGAGTGGCTTGGTGTAGCTAGACTGCCATTTTAAAGTGGCATTCTTAGCACATGTTCAAGAACTGTCAATCATGTATCTGAAATTAAGAATTTTATTTTAAATTATGGACACATCCAAGAAAAACCACATGTTCCAGAACTGTCGACCATGCTTCTTAGTAATGTCTTATTTGCAATTTGAGGTGGTGAAAAGCAAAATTAAGGCCAGCCAATCAAAGGAGGAAGCTGAAGCACTCAAGTTTTTTGAAAAAATCTTATTAATAAGGTATGAATATAAGTTCCATACACAAGTTTTAAATATCTGTTATAGTACTTTTTCATTTTAATGTGCTTTGCTAGAGAAGTATTTTACTTTTGCAGTTTTATATTCATTGATATTCTTTGCATTTGTGCTTCTCTAAATAGTTTTTCCACTTTAGTGGCAATCTTTAGTGTTCATCCTATTCTCCACTAACTACCTGATTGCAGATAGTGGATCTGTGCTTTATTCAGTAGGTTCTCACTTAAATTTCATGCGAAACAAGCAAATGTATCAGGGAATTGATTTATATTATATGCGGTGGATAGAAAAATGAACCTCTCTTTGGCTCTAAAATCTCTTTGTCAATTGTAAATTGCTTGAGAGGGCTTGACCAATCCTTGAATCAGATTCCCACTATGTTGGAATTTTGCACAAATCTTCAAGAGGAAGGGAGTCTTTCCAAGGCACAAATGCAAATGTTTTCTTAGAGGCCTCATTTTATTCACATTATTATAACATAAACTATAATAGTAAAAAAGTGTGAATGAAACAGAACCATAATCTAAAGTATTGTAAGAATGAAAGTGACACTGTAACAGTTCCCTTCTGGTTGGATCTTTTTATTATTGTCGTAATAACACCTTAATGATCTCAGAATAATCTGTTTCAACCTATGAACACAGACCTTCTCCCCTTCATAAACCCTTCCATTCATTTCTATCCAAATGCTCTATATCAAATAAAGAGAGCTGGATCTCACACCTTAATTTTTTGCATCAGAGATATTCCTCTGCAATTTCTAAACAAGTCCCTGACGTCTCAAGCATAACCCAAGCACATCTAAACAACGAAAAGAGGACACTCCAACTCCCTGACCACACCACAATGAAGAAATGACTGAGAGTTTAATCCTCTCCACATGCAATATCAGTTAGTCACTGGATAACCTCTTCTCTTCAAATTATCTCTATTGATGATCGATGCAAATATGTTGACCCACAAAAAAAAAAGCCACCTAGACACTGAAATCTGGACTTCACACTATGCCATGGCTATAAAGGACACAAATGCAGCACCTAAAATCCTTATGTAATTTGATTCAAAATAGTATCAGGGAAACAATCCTTCAACACTACCTTGTCACACCAAACACCATACGAAAATCTCATAGTAGTGTCATTTCCCATTGCAAAATCGTTAAGGGGTAGAAATACTCCCAGGCTTCCACAATTATTTTCTACTAGCATATCACATAAGAAGTCTCCACCGCCTTTGAACCCAAATCCCCCCAAGTGCACCCATACTTGTGCTCCACCACCCTCCACACATATATTCTCTCTAGCAAATCTCTACAACCACTTTACTGGGAGAGCCTGACTAAAAATCCTTAAGAGTTTTGGTTATAATCCTGTCCCACCCACTAAGTGTAAGTTTGACTCCTCTCCTAGGGCTCTCCACTATAAATTCCCCCTGTAACTTATCCAACCTGCTGATAGGGTGAATGATGACATGAATTATGTTAGGGGGAAGACTTAAAAATGTGCTTTTTATAACAGTAGTCATGCCCCCTCTAAGAAATCTCTTTTACCAGCCAGATATGCCAAGAACCTTTCCACAACATGTAATACCCCGTAATTTTGAGGTTACATAATTTTAATTTGGTGTTTTTCTAATTGTTTAAATTGTTGATTGAGTGTTTTAAATGTTAAATGTTTTACTTATTTAAATTGGTATTGGGTGTCTTAAATGCTAAATATTTTAGATTGTTTTATTTTATTTATTTTTTTTTAGGTTGTACTAGACTTTGTATTTTCTGTTAGTCTTTTTAAATTTTTTTGGGATTGGATTAGTGAGAATTTGGGTTTGAGTTTGGATTATATTATTTGTATATATATATATAATTATTTATATAGTGGATATATATAAATAATTATATATGGATGAATACATATAAATTGTGGATATGTATTAGTATATAATTATATATAAATAGAGATATATATATTCATGGTTGATATATATATATATATATATATATATATATATATATATATATATATAATTACATTGTGGTGTGATACATATATTGTATGTATGATGATGACTTTAGTTGAATCTAGTGGACCAAAAGTGGTATTTATAGTAGATACGAAACCTTGCTGGCAGTGGGCTTGTTTTTAGTATATGTATAACTTTTGAAAGTTGATAAAGAGGGGAATGGGCCAAAAGAAAAGGAAAAAAAGAAAAAAAGAAAAAAATCCCTAGAGAGAGAAAGCTAGAGAGAAATTAGAGCTGAGATTGAGAGGGGGGCAGCGGCGGTAGGCTCGCTTGTGGCTGCCGTCATCTGGGTTCACAGTTGCATGTGGTGGCTTCCTTGGGGGCTGCCATGGTATGACTGTGAGTGGTTGCAGCCGAAGGTGATGGGTTGCTGTGGTGTTACGGGTGGTGTTGGACAGCCGTGGCATGGTGGCTGTTGGGTCGGCTTTAGCGGGCTGTTTTGCGGCTGAAGTTGGTGAGGTCGATGGCCATGGTTGGTCGCGGTGGGCTCGGCATGTAGTGGTGTTCATGGCGGAAGTGTGTTCACAGTGGGTTCAGGTAATGGGTTTGCTTTTCCTAGTGTTGTTGAGTTAATTTTAAATTTGAATTTTTGCTTGATCCAGTGAGTTCTTGATTATTTCCATGTGGCCATCCATGGTGCTTGGATAATGGGTCTGGTGGTGTTGGTAGAGGGAGTTATGGAGATGGCTGGGATTCTGATCAAGATGGAGGAAGAGAGAGTTCATAAAAATTGTGAAGGTTGGTAGTTTTGAACATAGTAACATTGGATTAGAAATGGCAGTTGTGTGATGTTTCGGTAGTGGTGATGATACTATCAGTATCTCTAATGGTGACTTTGTGATGGCTACAGTGATGATGAATGATATTGGGTTGGACAAATTAAAATGGATCAACCCAAAATAAATTCAAAAGTGTATGTTTGGGCTATGGTCTGGGCTTAGTTTTGGTTTCAAAATGGATATATATATATATATATTTGTGCTATTGGTTCTTTGATTTGGGCCAACTTTGATTGGGCTTTAAATTTGATTGGGTTACAAATTTAATTTGAGCAATGTGGATTTTCTTATGGGTGTTGATGATGGACTGGGCTGAAAATTAAAAGTAGGCCAATTGTCATTTTTAAAGGGAAATGTGATGGTTGGGCTTGAGACTTGTACTTGAAGTGTGGGCTATGATATTGGACCGGACCAAAATTGTGGGCTTTGGATTTCTGGATTGGCAATGGATTCACGGGCTTCCGGATAAATTCGAGGCAAGTTGATACTTGCTCTTTTCTCCTATTCGCCTATATTTAATTTACGTATGTTTTATATATATGTGCATACGTGATTTAATGTGTATAGAATTTATATATATAAATATATGTATATATATAAATTCGATGTGTTAGTATTTTTAAATACTTACTTGCATTAAATGTATATGTATATTGAAAATTATTATGTGTACAAATATATATATATATATATATATATATATATATATATTGATGACTACGGACATGGTGATTTAAATTGCTTTATTTGAAATTATGTTTTGCAATTTAAATTGTGGTTGATAAAGGTGTTTGTGTTATAATTTATTTGCGTGATGACTATGGACATGGGGATTTAAATTGTTTTATTTGAAATTATGTTCTTGCAGTTTAAATCGTGGTTGATAAAGGTGATTGGGTTGTAATTTATTCACGTGTTTTGATACTTCAGTGCAATTGGTGTATTATTTTATGTGCATTATTTGTTAATGTGCATGTGTGTGCTAGTTAACTTTTCTGTACAATTAAATGTGCTCGTTGACTAAATTGTGCATTTAAATTATGTCTCATTTTATGTATACAATGGTAATTGTTATTTAGACTTGTGGATGTATAATTGGTGCATTTATATTATGTCAGGTTATGTGCACAAATTGTATACGGTTGCTTGTACCTGTCGATATGTTTTTTGTCGATTTAAATTCATTGAATATTAAATGTTCTAGGATTAAATTGTAATATTGATTGTATTACTTATTTATATATATAAATTAAATTATTTTGAGATTATGACGCAAAAGTCAACTTGCTGCGGCAATGAAAGATTGTTCAGCATATCCTTGTTGAGCTTTGAGCTCACCCCCTCCCAGACTTTGCAGGTTAGGTTGCTGACACGGGGACAATTTACGGGACTTGGTAGTACCGGTCGAAGAGGTAGCCGTGTGAGATCATTAGAATTCATTTCTGTCTAGCTTTTGAGATATTGTATATTTTTTTAGGATTTGTATGGAATAAATATATTTAATATTATCTTCTAATGTAATAGCATTTGTACATGACTTTATTTATAAAGGGACTAGGTTGAGAACTTTAGATTTCTTCCTTTATTTTATTTTTATTTGTTTTTCACATCCTGGATTTCTCTTCAAAAAAATCCGGGGTGTGACAGTGGTATCAGAGCTTTAGGTTCGAACACCCTAGGACTACGGGTTAGGACCCAATGACGCGTTAGGTTGGAACTTAAGTTTGAAAAGCTTAGGACGACGAATTAGGATCGAAACAAGTGTTAAGCTTGGAATTGTGGGTTTAAGTATAAGACCTTGTATGGGGATCAGATTTTCTTTTGTAGACATAAACAAGTTGTCTGATGTGTTGTTCGATGTGATTTTCATAATTATGATTTCATGTTGTTTTGGATATAAAGTTATATATATTTTCTTTATTTAAAAGTAAATTGGTGGCATGTAAGGATTGCCCGGCGTGTCAGGATCGCCCATACTTAATAAGGTATCTATACATTTTATTTGGCATGTCAGGATTGCCCGGCGTATCAGGATCGCCCATACCTAATAAGGTATCTATACATTTTATTTGGCATGTCAGGATTGCCCGGCGTGTCAGGATCGCCCATACCTAATAAGGTATCTATGCATTTTATTTGGCATGTAAGGATTGCCCGGCGTGTCAGGATCGCCCATACCTAATAAGGTATCTATACATTTTATTTGGCATGTCAGGATTGCCTGGCGTGTCAGGATCGCCCATACCTAATAAGGTATCTATACATTATATTTGGCATGTAAGGATTGCTCGGCGTGTCAGGATCGCCCATACCTAACAAGGTATCTATGTATTATATGTGGCATGTTGGGATTGCCAAGGCGTGTTAGGATCGCCTAATACCTAATAAGGTATATATGCATTATATTTGGCATGTTGGGATTGCCTATTTTACAAATATTTATTTTCCGGCATGTTGGGATTTTAATTTTACAAATATTTATCTTCAGGCATATTAGGATTTTAGTTTTACGAATATTTAATTTCGGGCATGTTAGGATTGCAATTTTACATATATTTATTTTCGGGCATGTTGGGATTGCCAATTTGACAAAATTTTATTTTCAGGCATGTTGGGATTGCCAATTTTACATACAGTTATTTTTCGGGTATGTTGGGATTGCCAATTTTACATATAATTATTTTCAGGCATGTTGGGATTGCAATTTTAGAAATATTTGTTTTCGGACATGTTGGGATTGCCAATTTTATAAAGATTTATTTTTAGGCATGTTGGGATTTCAATTTTACAAATATTTATTTTCAGGCATGATTGGGATTGTCAATTTTACAAATATTTATTTTTGGGCCTGTTGGGATTGAAATTTTACAGATATTTATCTTCAGGTATGTTGGGATTACCAGTGTTACAAATATTTATTTTCGGACATGTTGGGATTTTAATTTTATAAAGATTTATTTTCAGGCTTATTTGGATTGCTAATTTTACAAATCTTTATTTTCGGGTGTTCTGAGATTGCCGATTTTACAAAGATTTATTTTCAGTCATGTGGGAATTGCAATTTCACAAACACTTATTTTGAGGGTTAAAGTTTATGAGTTGTCTGATTATACATTTAATTATTTTCAGTCATGTTTGAAATGTCTGAAGATTGCTGTTAAATTTTTATGAGTTCCACACTTATCTGTAGATATTTGATTAAGTGCAATACGTTTCGTGATGACATAATTATGTGATTACATATTTATTTTAATTGTAGAATATATATGTTGAGTTAGGTGTATAACACCTAGTATAAGAAGTGAGAGTGATCATTACTATAGAAAGTAATATTCTTTATAGGACTAGACTTGGGAAGATGTGAGTAAGAAGATTTTCACTTTATTGTATATGTGTTAGCCCTGAAAATTTTATAAAATTCATTTATGAGTGACAAAAATTTGTCGGCACAATAATGGAAAGGAAATAGACATTGGACAGTGCAGTCACATATATAAAAGTAGTGACCAATAGTCAGTTCCATTTGGTCATGTTCCGAGTTTATGAGGCGGAATCTACTTGGGACAGGGAGGTTGAAATAAAGGCAGAGTATCAAAAGCTTTTTATTTCAAGTATGGGGTGAATTCCGAAGACGGAATTCCTCTTTTTAGGGGGAAAGAATGTAATACCCCGTAATTTTGAGGTTACATAATTTTAATTTGGTGTTTTTCTAATTGTTTAAATTGTTGATTGAGTGTTTTAAATGTTAAATGTTTTACTTATTTAAATTGGTATTGGGTGTCTTAAATGCTAAATATTTTAGATTGTTTTATTTTATTTATTTTTTTTTAGGTTGTACTAGACTTTGTATTTTCTGTTAGTCTTTTTAAATTTTTTTGGGATTGGATTAGTGAGAATTTGGGTTTGAGTTTGGATTATATTATTTGTATATATATATATAATTATTTATATAGTGGATATATATAAATAATTATATATGGATGAATACATATAAATTGTGGATATGTATTAGTATATAATTATATATAAATAGAGATATATATATTCATGGTTGATATATATATATATATATATATATATATATATATATATATATATAATTACATTGTGGTGTGATACATATATTGTATGTATGATGATGACTTTAGTTGAATCTAGTGGACCAAAAGTGGTATTTATAGTAGATACGAAACCTTGCTGGCAGTGGGCTTGTTTTTAGTATATGTATAACTTTTGAAAGTTGATAAAGAGGGGAATGGGCCAAAAGAAAAGGAAAAAAAGAAAAAAAGAAAAAAATCCCTAGAGAGAGAAAGCTAGAGAGAAATTAGAGCTGAGATTGAGAGGGGGGCAGCGGCGGTAGGCTCGCTTGTGGCTGCCGTCATCTGGGTTCACAGTTGCATGTGGTGGCTTCCTTGGGGGCTGCCATGGTATGACTGTGAGTGGTTGCAGCCGAAGGTGATGGGTTGCTGTGGTGTTACGGGTGGTGTTGGACAGCCGTGGCATGGTGGCTGTTGGGTCGGCTTTAGCGGGCTGTTTTGCGGCTAAAGTTGGTGAGGTCGATGGCCATGGTTGGTCGCGGTGGGCTCGGCATGTAGTGGTGTTCATGGCGGAAGTGTGTTCACAGTGGGTTCAGGTAATGGGTTTGCTTTTCCTAGTGTTGTTGAGTTAATTTTAAATTTGAATTTTTGCTTGATCCAGTGAGTTCTTGATTATTTCCATGTGGCCATCCATGGTGCTTGGATAATGGGTCTGGTGGTGTTGGTAGAGGGAGTTATGGAGATGGCTGGGATTCTGATCAAGATGGAGGAAGAGAGAGTTCATAAAAATTGTGAAGGTTGGTAGTTTTGAACATAGTAACATTGGATTAGAAATGGCAGTTGTGTGATGTTTCGGTAGTGGTGATGATACTATCAGTATCTCTAATGGTGACTTTGTGATGGCTACAGTGATGATGAATGATATTGGGTTGGACAAATTAAAATGGATCAACCCAAAATAAATTCAAAAGTGTATGTTTGGGCTATGGTCTGGGCTTAGTTTTGGTTTCAAAATGGATATATATATATATATATTTGTGCTATTGGTTCTTTGATTTGGGCCAACTTTGATTGGGCTTTAAATTTGATTGGGTTACAAATTTAATTTGAGCAATGTGGATTTTCTTATGGGTGTTGATGATGGACTGGGCTGAAAATTAAAAGTAGGCCAATTGTCATTTTTAAAGGGAAATGTGATGGTTGGGCTTGAGACTTGTACTTGAAGTGTGGGCTATGATATTGGACCGGACCAAAATTGTGGGCTTTGGATTTCTGGATTGGCAATGGATTCACGGGCTTCCGGATAAATTCGAGGCAAGTTGATACTTGCTCTTTTCTCCTATTCGCCTATATTTAATTTACGTATGTTTTATATATATGTGCATACGTGATTTAATGTGTATAGAATTTATATATATAAATATATGTATATATATAAATTCGATGTGTTAGTATTTTTAAATACTTACTTGCATTAAATGTATATGTATATTGAAAATTATTATGTGTACAAATATATATATATATATATATATATATATATATATATATATTGATGACTACGGACATGGTGATTTAAATTGCTTTATTTGAAATTATGTTTTGCAATTTAAATTGTGGTTGATAAAGGTGTTTGTGTTATAATTTATTTGCGTGATGACTATGGACATGGGGATTTAAATTGTTTTATTTGAAATTATGTTCTTGCAGTTTAAATCGTGGTTGATAAAGGTGATTGGGTTGTAATTTATTCACGTGTTTTGATACTTCAGTGCAATTGGTGTATTATTTTATGTGCATTATTTGTTAATGTGCATGTGTGTGCTAGTTAACTTTTCTGTACAATTAAATGTGCTCGTTGACTAAATTGTGCATTTAAATTATGTCTCATTTTATGTATACAATGGTAATTGTTATTTAGACTTGTGGATGTATAATTGGTGCATTTATATTATGTCAGGTTATGTGCACAAATTGTATACGGTTGCTTGTACCTGTCGATATGTTTTTTGTCGATTTAAATTCATTGAATATTAAATGTTCTAGGATTAAATTGTAATATTGATTGTATTACTTATTTATATATATAAATTAAATTATTTTGAGATTATGACGCAAAAGTCAACTTGCTGCGGCAATGAAAGATTGTTCAGCATATCCTTGTTGAGCTTTGAGCTCACCCCCTCCCAGACTTTGCAGGTTAGGTTGCTGACACGGGGACAATTTACGGGACTTGGTAGTACCGGTCGAAGAGGTAGCCGTGTGAGATCATTAGAATTCATTTCTGTCTAGCTTTTGAGATATTGTATATTTTTTTAGGATTTGTATGGAATAAATATATTTAATATTATCTTCTAATGTAATAGCATTTGTACATGACTTTATTTATAAAGGGACTAGGTTGAGAACTTTAGATTTCTTCCTTTATTTTATTTTTATTTGTTTTTCACATCCTGGATTTCTCTTCAAAAAAATCCGGGGTGTGACACAACAACAACCTACATTACCTCTGCCTTAAGATATAATAGGTAAGAAAGGAACCCACCTTACTTCCCAAATTAATAGATCAATCCTTTACAAAACCATATCCCTAAGCCCCCATTCTGCATTAGCTCAACTCTTCCCTAGATTCACCTAGAAGTCTGAGACTACCTCAAAGTACAGCTGCAAATATCAAGCGTCTTACCTGCTCACAAGAAATAAAGGTATCCTCTAAAAATAGAAGGTGGATACCTCTATCTGAGCACCCGTTATCCTCAACCACAGAACCTACAATAGTTTTCCCTCCATTGTCCACCTCAAAAATCTACCTAGAGCTTGTGTCACCAAGAGAAACATGAGCAAAGATAGAGGATCCCTCTATCTCAGTTCCCTTGAGCTTGTAAAAATCTATCCAATGACAAATTCACCAAGATAGAGAATCTAATTCTGGAGATGCAAGTTTCTATCTACTTCCTCCACTTGGCTCCAAAGCTTATGCTTCCCAATATATGCTGAAGGAAGCCGCAAATAACATGAACATAGGCTTTCTTGATGTTTAACTTCTAAACCAACACCATCTCCTTCGGCATTAACCTAGAATCCACACATTCATTAGTTATGAACACTTCATCAATACATGTCTCCTGCTAACATTTTGGATCATTGAAACAACTCCTCCTTTTGAAGCCTCAAGGATGAAACCTTTGCCAGTAACTTATAATGACTACTCACCATGCTAATTAGTCAAAAGTCCTTATCATCCAACCCCCAACCCCCTTTTCTTAGCAACAAATGCAATAAAAGAAGCATTCAAGTTCCTCTAAAAAATTTCCTGCTCAAATAAATAATAGAACACCGCCATAGTATCCTCCCTTACCACATCCTAATATTGCTAAAAGAAAGCTATAATGATTCGATCTGATAAGGTTGCCTTGTTCCCATAACATGACATTGGGGCCCTCCACCACTCTTCCAAAGAAAGCCTCTTGAACCAACCTCTATCAGCCTCACTAATGGAATACTTATAAGACTCACCAATCTCTATCAGACTTGAGAAAATGAATTATAAATACTTATAAAAAAATAAACAAAATTTATTTTGCAATAGAAAATGCAACGCTAAAAAGGAGGCTCTGGTGTGGTTTTGATATGCAAAAGCTGAAGGTACATAAATCATTGCAATATATGAAGCAGCCGAGTAAAAACTACCATTCAATGATAAATTCTATATATGAAATGTTATTTTTTTTTAAGTGAAACAAGTATTTATTATTTAGTGGATCTTGATAATCCAAACTTTGTGAGCTATTGTTAATTGGGCCTATTTTGTAACCTGAACAGAAACAATTTATGTCCGTCTCTATGAGCTAGGAAAGGATGGATTTGTTGCGGGCAGCCATCATAGGAACATCTGGAACTCCACGCCATGATGGACTTTTCTTTTTTGACACTTTTCTACCTCCATATTATCCACTTGAACCACTGTAAGTTATTTAGTTTTGTGTTCTGGTTCTTATTCATTGACGTAATCTTTTCTAGGCTTGCACAATGTAAACAAAGCCACCTTAGTTGAACACTCCAATTCAGGCCACTTTTGCATATATACTCTACATTCTATCAGTTATATTCGTTTAGGAAGATCATTAGGAAGCATTTTCTATTATATAATTTGCTTCTATTCTGAAATAAAAGTAAAGAGACACTTATTGTTTTCTATTGTTCTTTTCATCTCTGTTTTGTTCTTTATTTGAACCAAAAAGTAATCTTTCAACTAAATTGCTTAGACAATTAGACAACTAAATTGAACTTTTCTCTCTCTGTTCTCTTTTTCTAATTTTTTTAGGCTTTACTTTAAGTTTTTTCCATGTGTCTAAGTATCTTTTAATGTTAATTGATTTTGCTAGAATGCTGGTCATCTTGGTCGTTTAACCTTAATCAGTACTTATGTCAAAATATTTGATTTAGAAAGTTAGTTTGAGTTATTTTTTTGATATTTTTATAGAATCTTACAATCCTGAATCCCGATCTTATGTATCCCTCATTGATCCTACCTGATCTTGACAACCTTACTTTAAATGGCTAGATAGAAATTGCTTGATACCATGTTTATAATGGTGAAACTTATCATGCTACCGACAACACTTTTTTGCTTGATAACTTTGGTTAATATCATTACCTTATATTACAACAATGATCTCTCACCTTTGAAACTAGGCATGAATTAGTCTCGTCAATGATGTGGATTGCTTAGCTTTCCTGTTTGTGCCTAAAGATGCATTCTTTTGATTTGTTCATTGTTAATAAAAATTAGTATGCAGATAATTCACTTTGTACTCATTGTTTTAGGAGAAGTTGGTATTTTAGGCAAAGAAGAAAATATTTTTTCATAGTATAAGTCCTTTGTTCTTTTAAGCATGCAGTGAGGATGAGGTTTAGAACTTATAATAGCTTAGATGTTGGAAGATATATGATACTTGTGAAATGACGTACAGGTTTTGCAATGTTTATTACTTTAGGAAAGCTAGTAAAATTCATATTCCAGTTGGATTAATATTAGTGTGTTTTTGACACTGCTTCAATACAAATATGGAAAAAATTACATCCCTTGAACACCTTGTGAAGTGTAATATCGGATCAACTACTCTGCCATAAGGATCCTTATAATCTATTTTCTTGAGGAGATACAAACCAAGGAGTTTGATTGACTGAATATGCACGAATCTACTTGAAAAGATTTTTTATTTATTTATAGGACACATAAAATATTATACATATATAATGAAAGCCATAAACATCATTTCCGTAGGCTTGCACAAAGCATCCAAGCTTGTAATCCTATATCTAGTAATGTTTTACTGCCCATCTAAACTCAGGTCATGTAGAAAAGGCCCTCCTAAATATTTACAGTTTTAAGTCCTTTGGGACTACTAAATCTAATCTTTGACATTATTAACACTACCATCCCACTCAAACCAGGATTCATAATCAGTAACAGATTTGATTAACACTCTAAGTTCTCATTATAATGATTCAAATGGTCATTCTAATGTGTTTTAGTTGTTATTGAAAGATGATGGCTACTGGTGTACTTATTGGATAATGTTATGTGAATTTGTTAGTGATGTGTTTAAGTTTCTTTTATGTTTGGTAAGTTGTTGCACATTATACTGAAATATGAACTTGATGCAATAAATAATCTAATGTCTAATGATTAATCCCACTCAAATGTGTGAATTAGCATAATAGACTTAATCATGGTGAAATAAATGACTTTAGATGAGGTTTAGGTAGGGTAATTTAGTCTCGATTCTTGGACATCAAAAGTTGGCCACACCATTAATAAAATCAATTAGACCACATGAATTCTTGATGTAATGAATATACAGTCTGATTATTTATGTTTTCTGGTATACTTGTATGGTGACAAGTATAACCTAGAATACCGCTGAAGGCTAGGTTAGTTTGTTACCAGATTTTTTAGCATCCTACATAGATGAAAGATACATTAGAATTTTTTTCCTCACAAATTTTTAGTTGGAGGTGTCAAAGGTAATCTTGAAAATTTTTTCCACCATGTAAGAAGTGTGTCTTATGACAATGGTAACTTTAACCAAGGCATTGTGTGATCACATCTGGTGGGGACTCATATAATTTTTCAAGTTATCAATTTTACCAGAATGGTCTATCTTTTGTACCAGCACCTCGTGGTTAGCTATTTGAACCATTTTCAAATGGCATTCATGATTCACCAATTTTGAACTATGAATAGTGTGCTTGCTGGATTGTCAACTTAGTTTCTATCTACGACTTTGTTTCTTTCTACAACATTGTTTCTATCTCCACTTGAGTTGGTTCTATTTGGTCATTTGTTTACTTTACACTTTTCTTTCTTTAATTTTTTTCCCTTCAAGTTCTTGGCATTATTAGCATAAGAGAGATATAGAAGAATTTGATCAACAAATCAAAACTCTTCTCGAAACAAAGCTAATTGAAAAAACAACTAGCCCTCATTCTAGTCCCGCATTCATGGTAAGAAACCATAACGAAATAATAAGAAAACTGAAATTGATACTTGTGTGATGCAGCTAATTGGTAGGATTTTGTATAGCTTAATGTCTACCATGGACAATGAGGTGGGAAAACTATCGGGAAAACTAAATGTCAACAATGTGAAGATTGACGTATTGGAGTGAGGAGTGCTAGCTTTTTAAGTTAAATGATAATTGCACATTGATGAATTGTTCAACAGGAGTGCTAGGAAATTGATAGTGTTTTTGACAAATGGATTTCCTTTTCTTTTTTTTTGGCACATTGAACATTGATGAGTTGTGAAACTGTACATCTTTAATCTTTTGATATGTATAATGGTGTATTTCAATATATTAGTTTAGTTATTGAAATTAAGTGGGATTTGTTAGCATTGTATTGTATTTAGTTGTAATTGTTGGAAATACAGGTTATATGTGGATGATGAGGTAGCATTTGAGGGTGCTTTTATTAAAAAAAAATGATATGTTATTAACAGGGAGCAACAAACCCCGTAAAAAAAAAAGTCATCAATATTTAGATGTATTAACGAGGGCTCAGGTATGACGTAAATGAATTATTAACGAGGGATTATGCACATTGTAAATAATTTTATTCTATAGACAAAAACCTTCTTGACGGGGAATATATTACTTTTTTTACGAGAGGCAAGATATAGCATAAATTAATTATTAACGAGGAAATTTGCGTATCGTAAATAAATTTATTACGTAGACAATATATATATTGACGGGGAATATTTTACTTTTTTACGAGAATTATTTTCTCTCGTAAAAAGTTAAGAGCATTTACGGGACCGTAATAGAAGTGGGCTTGGTGCGCCGTGAATGACTTTTCACGACATTTTTGGCCTCTCGTAAAAGGCCTTCTTTCTTGTCGTGTGAGTTTTAAAATGTTTATGGGCAGGTTTAAACTTCCATTCACATATTTTGCTCTAGTTAGTATATGATTACCATTTGAGCAGAAATTTGTTTTGGCTTTACTAAATAAATCTTGCTGATGTTTGGACCATAGAGATTTCTTTTGGCAATTGCATTTATGGTTCAATAATCATTGGTTGCATGCATATATTTCATTTAGAGACTAGATTTGGGTTGAGCATCTAATTTCGTGGTATGCCTTTGATTACTTGCTGCCATTGAATATATTTAATATTTGTGAAATAAATTGAGAAATGCTTTAATAGTGTCCCTAGTAAGTGTATTTTTTTTTGTTGATTACCTTTATAGAAAGAATAGGTTCATATATGCAATTAAACTAATAATTTTTCTCTTTTTGTAGATTGCATGTGGTCGGGATTATCTTTTTGATCTCTTTTTGGTGCAATCCCATTGGCTATCTTTTTTGTTTCATATGGGTCTAGGATAAACTCACTTTTGTACCTTTTGTTTCACACGGGATTAGATTTATGGATCTCTCAGGTAGTATCATTGATGATGGTTACCGTTATAGAAAGAATAGGTTCATCTATACAATTTAACTAATAATTTTTTTTTTTTTTGCAGATTGCATGTGGTCGGGATTTGCTTTTTGATCTTTTTTGGTGCAATCCCATTGGCTATCTTTTGTTTCATATGGGTCTAGGATAAACTCACTTTTGTACCTTTTGTTTCACATGGGATTAGATTTATGGATCTCCCATCTTCTCTATATGTATGGATCTCTTTTTGATCTTTTATTTGGAAGATGTACGGATCTTTGGATATATAATCGAATATTTTAATTTTAAATTTGTAAATATTAGTTTGGATAATTTGTTTGACATATGCTTTATATAATTTGTAAAATTTCAGGTTTGTTCAATTGGTATGTTTAAAATAAGTGACATGAAAAAGTAAGTTATAAAATTATTGGTTTGTTGAGAGGTAAAAAAAAAAGAATAATGACAAAAATTTGTTCCAAATAAAGTATTTTATTTGTTGCTAAATAAATAAATTTGTGACAGTTAGTTTTGTTGCAAAATATATTATTTTTAGCGACAACAAAGTTTTTGTCCCAAATATTTCTATTTTTTAGAGACGAATATAATTTTGTCGCAAATTTTATTCATTTTCGTGACAAAACAATTTTTGTCCCAAATAGATCCATATTTAGCGACGAATATAATTTTGTCGCAAATTATATTCATTTTAGCAACAAAACAATTTTTGTCACAATTAGATCCATATTTAGCGACGAATATAATTTTGTAGCAAACCATATTTATTTTTAGCGACCTAAATGTTTTTGTCCCAAATAGTTCCATATTTAGCGACTAATTTAACTTTGTTGCGAATTATTATATATTTAGCGACAAAATTCCTCGGATTGGGTTTGTATTAAGCGACAAAATTTTGGAGATTCAATGACAAAAAATTTGTCTCTAATTATCATATTTTTAGGGACAAGTAAATTTTTGTTGCAAAAGCATACACTTTTTGCGACAAAAGTCTTTTGTGGCATAATACCTTTCGTGACGGGCTTTGGGGGACAACCTCGCGAAAAAATAATTTTTTTGCTAAAAGTTATTTGCGACAAATTCCCTATGTTTAGCGACAAAATTTTTTGTGGCAAAACACCAAATTTCTTGTAGTGTGATATATGCAAAGATCCACAAGCTAGCACCACACTACCACACCATGGCTGCCATCCTCACAACCGAGCCATGCACAACACCATCCCAAAGCATCCCATGAAAGCCAACCTCCAACTAAACCCACAAGCTTGGGCACCTAGCAGGATCACCTCCAAGACTTATATTCAAAAGTCTAATGCCATGCATATCAATCAACAAAAAGTTCCTATTAGATTAGAAAATGCTACCAGCAACAACCTACAAAGGTTAAAGGTACACTATGTATAACAAACCTTGGTATATATGTGTTATACACCTTATAATTTTAGTTAAATACATTTAAACAATTTTGGGTTGTGGGTCTAGTACAAATTTCAGTGTATATAAATATAAATATGTATATAGTATATTTTGGGGTTGGATTATGGAAGTAAAGAGTGGCCTGTTAAGGAAGGGTACAAATAAGTGTGCACGTGTGTAAATGTGAGTGTATGTATGTTAGTGGCAGCAATATATGTAAGTGGGCTGTTAGTTGAATATCTTAGGATATATAAAACATGTTACCATTAGTAAGATTCTTTAACTTTATAGATAAATATGTATAGAAAATAATAGATAAATAAAATACAAGACACATGTCACCCACAAACTAAACATATGGATATGAGTAAATATACATAACAACACACACAACAATTCACCTTTAGAATCTTATCTGCTGGAGACTTACATATGCCAACTCACACTATTACTCACACACATACTTGACACGTATATAAATATATGTATGTATGTAGTATGTACAAGACCAAAACTTCTCTAGAAGCCTGTTTTGAACCGCCTACTAGATACTAGTAGTAAGAAAAGGAAAACAAAACAGTAAGGTGGAGATTCGGCCAGAAAGAAAGAGGAAGACAGAGAGAGAAAGAGAAAAAAAGAAAAAGAAAAACAAAGATAGCAATAAAGTGGTGAGAAGTGGTGTACGAGTGCTTGTCGGTCTGATTGTGCAGGTTTGTTATTTAATTTCTAGTGAGGGCATTTACTAAAACATCTTGGGTTAATTATTATATATAATATAGATATTTAATAGTGTATATATAATGACAGGAATAGAGATAAGGGAAGAGGAGAAGGAGCTTCACGGAGAGAGAATAAATTTTATCAGTTAAGGTAGGGAATTGTCTTATTTTCTTTTATATATAGAAAGTCATTATTTAATTTTATGTTTAGCTTTTAGTTAATAATTCATGCTTTAGTATTGTTGTTCTATTATCTTCTGTTAAATTTAAATGTGTTATATTGTATGATTTAAAACTGTTAGTGATATAGTTATTGGCTTAATTGGTTTTTATTTGTTAAATTTGATATATGTGTCGTTGGGTTATGTTTTTCTAATTAATGGTACAATTGCTACATGCTGAATTTATTTTCTACTTGATTATATATTTGACGTGAATGAATTTTATTTATAAATGATATGAAAGAAAGGTTCATATCTTGAGAAAAATGGGAGTGAGAAGGACTGGAGACATTGTATTGGGAACTGTTTGAGGAGTGGTACAGATTATAAAATTAATTAGTGCACGAGGGGCACAGTCCCGGGGTTAAAGGGTCCCCAAAAGGTTCAAGCGAGGGGCACGGTCCCAGGGTTAAAGGGTCCCTAAAAGGAAATGAAATTTATTTACGCGAGGGGCACGGTCCCAGGGTTAAAGGGTCCCTAAAAGGTTTTCTAGGTTAAATAAAAATAACATATTTTTTCTTGGAGGTTGGTGGAGTTGAAAGGATTCTGATAAGGGTCTTACAGGTTTGTTGCATGGACAGGAAGTATCTTTTAAACTCATAACTTCTTAATTGTCATTGTTGTTTATATTTTTATTTCAGCTGCAAAATGTCATTATTATAACTGTTATTTGTTCATTAATTTGTACTGCATGGCTTGCATATTAAATTGTTATAGGTTTTAGGATAGTGTTGATTCTCTACTGGGCTATGTTGGCTCACCCCTATTCTTTTCCCCGCCCAGATTTGTCTCAAGGTGGAAGCTAGAAAGCTAATCTATGTGCTTGGATTATGACGTTTCCTACATGCATGATGACCTGATTTAAATGGTAGATGTAGGAGGACTTTTGTGTACTTTTTGTTACTTTTAATAGGAGCTTGACTTGCACAATTTTGTAATGTAAATATGAAGGTTGTGAGGCTCTTGGTGACAGGGTGTGAAATTTGTAATCCTTGTATTATATAACTTAAATCTTTTGGTTTGGCCGATTTTGGGCATGTAAATTTTGTGAATGTAGTGACTTTTATTATGAAGTTGAATGCATTATTTTTGATTTGTTGATTTTGAAATCTCAAGATTTTATACAGGTTCTTACTGTGTTCATAAGTTCAAAAATTATGTGGATATATTGCCGAAATTTTCTCTAAATGAACCTTCAAATGAAAAATGTGTTTCTAGAAATTGTACACAAGATTTAACCTTAATTTTCTTCTTAAACTATAAACCCTCCACGTCACACCTCGGGTTTTTGGTCTCAAAATACGGGGTGTGACACTATGAATGCCACATGTTATGTCTTATTCTTGCATAAGCAGATGCATGTATGTACATAACACTATTTGAAAACATAATTGGTAATTAGCTAAAGAAACATGGAATTCAAGTACACACATGCATCACTATATATACACCCACAATGAAGATCTCCAAAGAACACCTAAGTCTCATGCAAGTGTTATCACATTAATGACAACCTAAATATATCAATCAATAGCTATATATATCAATCTATATATATATATATATATATATATATATATATATACACAACCCAAAGACTAATCACGCAACTCTCAACCTCAAGATCCAGAATTCATTTCCAACAAAACTTAATCCAGAAGTTTTCTTGTTAAAATCTCACTCTAAAATCAGTTTCAAATCAGAATTTTCTACTAATTTAAAACATAGTTGTCTAGATATATAAATATATATATAGAAGCATAAGGGCAAGATTCAACTTGCCTCAAGTGTGGGTTTTCCCTTCTCTTTTTCTTTCCTTTTCTTCTTCTCCTCCTCTTCTTCTTGTCTCTGTTCTGTAGAAAATCACTCTATTTCCCTTTTCTTGTTTCTATCGAACAGCCTCTAGATCCTATATAAATCCTCTCTCTTTCTCACGTTTTGGCTAAGCCATCTCTTCTCTCTTTTCTTAAGTATAAACTTTTCCCCACTTATACTATACACTAGACAATGGTCAAACTAATCAAAAAGAAAGATTCAAGAATTGTGTACAAGTGTCACTCATGCACATAATGTCTGCACTACCATTACAAACTCAAACTTCAATCACACGGCTAATACATATGAGAAATGCTAAACGTTATGAAATTTTATCATGAATTGCCATCATGAATGATGTGACAGGTGATAATACCATTGAGATTCCGTGTATGGGGAAAATCTCACCAATACTAACTCACCATTTAATTGCCACATCATTCAAGATAAAAATTCATGAAATATTTTCATGACGTGTAGCATTGCTCAATACATATAGTCTAACAATATATATATATACATATATATATATATATACACACACACACACACACTTATCCATAACTGCACTCTTAACCCTACATAATCTTTGAATTACCATTGGATCCTAAGAAATAAAAACAAAGCCCTATTTAATTTTAAGGGTGTTACAATTAACCCATGAAGCAATCTGCTAGAGGGAACTTATCCAAGCTTATATACTACAGTTTTAATAACTTTTTTCAGAAACAATTTATACCAACTTTTTTCAGCTCATTAAGGAACATTGAAACAATGAGGATATGGCAATAACTTTTTTATACAACAAAATTTTTCTGTGACTAATATAATATTTGTGGTATCTAATAATATAATTATAATCACCCTTTTAACATGGAGAAATACGTAACCATGACACGACATAAATCCGTATCATTGTGTTTGTGCATGTATATATAGATATGTATATGTACACATAATATGGTAAAAAAAAAACTTCATATATCTTTTTTTACAATTTTATTTTTTCTATACTAAAAAATGTCTTTAAGCAACTTCAGGACACATTGATAATAACAACTAATTAAATAAAATAAATTCAAGCTCTATTGGGTTGCTGAGAAATCGATCAAGAAAACTAGAAGAAATTTTTTTGAAGTCTTTACATTCTGGAGCTGGAGTGAACTATATTGGCACGTGAAAAAAAGCTTTGGTAAATTATACTATTTATATATTTATTCCATGTTTGTAATTAATGAAAAAATGGCATGTAATTGATTATTCTTTTTCTGAAAAACTCTACAAACCAAATCAACAGACACATAAAACTTCAATCCTCTTGTCTAATCCAACAGTTCCTTCAAACTGAGTATAAATCGTAAAAGTTATCAAATCAATAACATAAATATATACATATATAATAGTGTTCAACTGCCAATATAGTTCACTCCAATATAAATATATATATATATATATTAATTAGGGCTAGCAGCATATATCAATCACTGGGAGTGATTCTACTCAACTTGAGCTTGCTCCTCCATTACAAGATGGATACCCATTTTCTTCATCTTCACTTTTCTGTCATTCATATATGAGGGTGCAACTGAAACCCCAATGTAAGAATCGTCATCAGAAATATTGGGAGGGCCTGGGCTGTGCTTTGGTCTCTTCTTCATCAGATTTTTAATTGGCTGAAACTCTTCAGACTCACGGTCGTAATATTCCCTTAAGTTCATCAACATGACGTGATCTGATAACCGTTTATTATGGCTGAACCAACATTCAATTCTTACGATGAAGTCATCTACGATGAAGTCATCAACATTTATTTTGAAACTAAAATCCACAAACTCACAGTTTTGTTTATCCACAACATCATGGCATTCGAAAACAGCACAGACGGCAATTCCTTTGATATTATTGTAAGAAGGTTGATGATGATGATGATGTACCACCAAAGACACTGACGAAGAAGACCCCTCAACTTCACTCTTATGGCTAAACCATTGCGGAATCTCACTTCCGGGAAGAATCATTCTACCAATTCCCTGTTCATCACGCACTCACAAATTAAAGATCCTAGCTAATCAAGCTGATCAGTTTTTAATATATATATATATATATATATACACATATATATATATAGATATATATATAGAGAGAGAGAGAGAGGGAAACTAACTAACCTGAAATTGACTTTGTGATAATATATTTGGCATGTTGTTCCTCTTATCCATAACCAATAATTTGTAGCACCCAGCGAATGTGAATTGCCGATTGTCTGGACTACCTACACTTAGTGGAATCCAATATTGTTCCAATGATTTGCAACCTTGTGCATACACGTAACATATAGATGACGGAAGTGAAGTCAATGTTCGGAGGCTTGTGCAATCATTCAAATTAAGGCTTTTCAAATTTGTGAGTTGAATGAGGCTTGCTGGTATGGTAGAGAAATTGTTTTCACTAAGAATTAATGTTTCCAACGAGGATAGGCCGCCAATGCTGTTGGGAAAGGATTCTTCTGATAAATTCCATTTTCTGAGATTTAAATATTTTAAAGTGCTCCAACAGGAGAGCAGTTCCGGTTGCAAATAACTTGCTGAAACAAGACTTCTCTTTCGCACAAACGAAAATGGCATCAATGAATTTGGCTTCTTCGGAGATGATGGTAAGTGTTCTATATCAGTTCCTCCCATATTAAGGCTCTCTAAATCCTTCATTCTAGAAAAAATGTTGCTTGGAACACTTTTAAGCTTTGAGCAACCCTCTAGATCTAAATGCCGAAGCCCTTTAAGATTCTCAATTGATGAAGGCAAATCTTTTATTGCACTTTTCCCTAAATAAAGAATCTCCAAACAATCCATAGGCCCTTCAATCTCCGGAAACTTCTCAAGTTTTGAGCATCTCGATAGATTAAAATATTTCAGATTTTTCAATTTGATGCTTCGTGGGAGACTCCTCAAATTTTTGCAATTTTCGAGTCGTATTCTAACAAGCCTCTCATGAACTCCAAATGACCGGTGAACCTCAATTAGATTTGTACAACTTTGAAGACTCAATTCCTCGAGACATGGGAGACTGGACAAATCAGGAGTTTTATGCAAATACAAAGATTGACCGAGATCAAGGAATTTTAACTTCTCTAGAAACTGTTAAGCAAACAAGCAATGAAATAAAAAAATTAGTTTTAATAAACCCAACAACACTATTCATATGTAAATAATTAAACTGTGAGCATACCTTGATACTCGAAGAAATTTCTTTGATTTGGTTGTGACAAAGGCCGAGATGAACAAGATTTTTTGGAAGAAAATTGGAAGGCAAAAATCTTGCCGAGTAACCATCCCAATCAAGATAACTTAATTCATTTGAAAGAAATGTAAGGCATCCACGAGGTCGTATGCCACTAAGTTTGAGCAGTTTAAGTTTCTTCATCTTCACAAAGACATCGGCGTTTACATGTAACTCCTCTTGTACATGATCATAAGGCATGTTTAGCATAATGCCTTTAATTGTTTCTGTCACCTAATTACCAAAAACATAGTGCAAGTTACCATACAGTGTTAAAACCTTAGAATTATACAACTTATATGAAAAAAGATAAAACAAACCTATCATTTTTCCACAACTTGAAAGTTAAAAGAAACTTATATGTAGTTATAACGTACCGTATTCTCTCTAAATACTTTATATATATCTTCATAAAACCACAACCTACTGCGTTTGCCAGGATCATCAGGTGATTCACGACGAACAATTTCCTTACCCATTTCTTGTATCAAATCATGCATCTGCAATTCATTCTTGTCTGAGATAGTTATCAATGACCGTTCAATAAGAACTTGAATTCGTGGGTGAAACCCACTACTACTTAATATATCCATTACATTATCTTTATCACGCCGTTTGAAGAAACAAGAAATATCGAGGAATAGATTCTTCTCTGTATCATCAAGGCCATCAAAACTAATCTTGAGAACATCAAAAATTTCTCTATTTGGAATCATTTTCAAATTATTCAATTCATCTTCCCACTCTTTTTTGCTTCTTTTATATAAAAAAGAACCCAAAACTTGAATAGCTAATGGAAGGCCTTGGACATAATTTATTACACTCTGTGAGAGTTTCAGATATTCCTCCAAAGGATGGTTGCTAGTGAAAGCATGCCAACTAAAAAGTTGAAGAGCTTCATCGTCATTCAACAACTCAACATTGTATATTTCATGATCTACTTTATGCTCCACCAACAAACGTTCATTTCTAGTAGTTATAATGATCCTACTTCCAAAACCAAACCAGTCATTTTCTCCAACTAAACTTTCTAATTGCTTCAAACTATCCACATCATCAAGAACTACAAGAACCTTTTTGTAACGGAGTCTTTTCTTTATCACGTTGATCCCGCAATCAACATTCCATATCTTTAGATCTTCTTCCAAGATCTCATTCAAGAGTTGTTGTTGGAGATAAGTTAGACCATGTTGTTCTGAAGCTTCTCTCACATTGCTAAGGAAACAATAACTTTCAAATTGATCATATATCTCATTGAGAACAACTTTGACAATGGTAGTCTTTCCTATTCCACCACTTCCACAAATTCCCACAATGCACACATCCTTGAGCCCATTGTCTAGCAGAGTGATCACTTTGTTCACACGATAATCTATCCCCACTCTGTACTTGGAAACATTTAAAGGTTTATGCCTTAATCCTTTCATAATCTCTTGAACAATTTTCTGGATAAACTTCGCCTCATACCTATCAAGTACAAAGCAAAATAAAAAGATCTAGTGTATAATTGTACCAATAAAAGAAAAAAAATTGAAGTTACTATGATTAATACTTCTGTCAATTTTTTTCACGAAAAAAGAAAGGATAGTTTTGTCAATTATAACATATATGGAAAAATAATAATAATAATAAATAACTGAATTCGTAAATCAATTTGTTAGAAAGAGATTAGTACATCTTTAAAAAGGCTGATAAATATACGACTATAGTCGTATGTTGGTCCATGGGAATTCACAAGTGGTTCTAGTAGCAAGGCAACCACATACCACTAATCAGGATTAGAAATACAGCAAATATAGTGCTCAAAGGCTAGTTTGTGCTTCTTTCAGGTGATTGTTAACAATACATCCATACTCAAATGAAAAATTCATAAAAACCCAAAAGAAAAAAGAAAAGAAAGTATTCATATATATATATATATATATAATATTCCATGGGAGGGGAGGCGATATCCGCACTCCTCTTTTCTACGATTGCACTCCACTTTATTTTTTCTTTTAATTAAAATGACAAAAATGTCCCTAAACTCATTAATTTATTATCCCTCATTTTATAATACCATAATTACTTTTTTCACTAATTTTTTTACCTTATTCACTTTCTAATATATGCGAGGTGTTCTTCTAGCTGATGACATATATGAATGGTATGAATTCTCCATGACCTTTTCATAAAGAGGAAAGTGGAAAGTAACACTAAATTTCTTTTCGTTGATACAATAAATTCACAAGAATAAAAAATCTAGTAATCACCACCCATGATGGTAAGAAACTGAAATTCTCTATCTTTTTTTTTTCAATTTTGTTATTGTTGTGGGAAATAATGGCATTTTGTTAATCCTACAATTAATTTTATGACAGTATGCTACCATTTGTGATGTCCTAATATCTACCAATCTGTTAATACTTTATTTTCATGGAACTCTTAGATGTGTCATTTTGTGTTCTATCTTCGATTATGTCAAACACTAGCTACTGAAAATTTCTAAAGTGGTAAAATGATGTATAAAGAAAAAAAGATATGGACACTAGGGGAGTTGCCTCTTACATATGCTGATTCGTTATGACAAAACATTTGCTTATGAATCGACAAAATTTTGTAGTGTCTATAAATATAAAAAGTAATATCTTTATATAAACCAAACTATTTCTATGAGAGGAAATGGAACTTGATAAAAATAATATCTAATATTCCAAGAGAAATGAAAATTACTTGGAGAGTAATTTACAAAGATCAAAGAGAGAGAAGAGATAGTAGATGCAAAGTAGAGAGAGAAAGAGTTTTGAGAGGCTAGAAGGGTAACTGAAAGGTAGAGGGTTGAGAAAGAGTGCGGGTGACCCAAAACGTTAATTGGAGAGGGGGAGACAAGAAATAATTCCATAACTGAAAGGGTAATTGTGGTATTTGAGAAGATATAATTATGTATTTATAAAATTAGTTTAGAAGTGTCATTTTTCTTAAGATTGAAGTGCAATTGTACAAAAGGAAAGTGCCTCCCTATTCCAAAATAAAAATGAACTTTCAACACCCAAAATCGTAAATGTAATCAATTTTACTTTAATGAGATAAGGACCAAAAAACAAAAGAAAAACAAAAGGAATGGAGTTGTGGCAGTTTGGAAGGTATAATATTTTCGTTCCAACCTTCTATAATCCATTTCAAACTACAATACAATTGATACAAGTATAGTATTCGAAATAAACAAATAAATAAAACCAATTTAATTATGGATCATCATTATTATTGTTATTATTTTAGGCAAGTCATGCTCAACGTGTCTCATCTACCACCGACTTACATTAAAGTTGTGTTATGGACCAAATTAGCTAGTCAACCGAAAAAGTAAAACTTTAATTATAATGGCAACTTAAGTTTACCCACCCATCAATTAAACATTGAATGAACTTCTAATTTTTTTTTTTCCATTTTTGTAAATCTAACTCCTAAAACTTAATAATAATTCTAAAGAGTTTTGATAAATATTCAATTTTAATTAGATTGCTTTGGTTCTAATTTGGCATATAGAGAAAAAGGAGAAAAATATCATTAACACTTGTTTGAAACTTATGAATTTATTTAAAACCTCAGCTAATCTATGAATTTATTTAAAGATCAGAACACTTGCTTGAAACTTAAGCATATCATTAACACGGTTAACCTATGAATTAATTTAAAGATCAAAACACTTGCTTGAAATTAAAACATATGATCATTAACACAGCTAATTTATGAATTCATTTAAAGATCAAAACACTTGCTTGAAACTTAGATATATCATGAATAAGCTATTGAGTTATAATCTAGGAAGCACGGACACGAGTACGACACGATACGGATACAGCGATACAAGAAATTCTAAAAAAATAGGACACGAACGCGACGAGGATAAGGCTATAAAATAATAATATAATATATTATATTAATTATTCAACAGAAAAAACTATTAATCATCAAGCAATTAAGATTCAAACAAACCTATAAACAAAAATAGACAAATAAATTAAAATAGATTAAAGAACCAGACTTATTTAGTCCTCTACATATATTTAGCTTAGATTTTTAATCATAACTTAGTTGCATATAATTTTCTTTTGAAATACTTGAATATACAAAGTGTCCGACATGTGTTCAAGAGTGTACAAGGAGTGTCCGAGAAGTATCCTAAAAAGAAAAATGTCAGGACACTTCTGCGAAGTATCCGACACGTGTTCGAGGAATGTCCGAGTATCTGACACGGGTATGGCACCCTCGATGAAGTGTTCGTACTTTCTAGGTTATAATCTAAGTGGTATCGCCTCTCCTTTCAAAGTGAGAGGTTGAAACATTAAGTCCTCGTAGAGCAAAAATGTGTGTGTTATTTATTAGGATAAAAAAATAATAATATTAATAGGCTATTGTGCAACTTTTCTCAGATAATATAAATTATGCTACATGTTTGCTTCTAATTAAGTATGCCAAAGTCGGTAAGTTAAACTATTGCACATATATTTCATACTGATATATAGAAGGAGAATAAAGTTTGATGAGTTGGTAATTACCCATTTGCTGTATTGCTTAAATCCCACCCGCTTAAATTTGCTGCCTCCACCAAGGCTATCCTCCACCTTTGCACCTTTTCCTTGTCCTCCCCAAAAGTGAATTCTTCATGTTTGGCAAATGCTTCTGCGAAACTTCCCTCTTGTTTCCGTACTTGTGAGGGATCGACGTCGTAGAAGATTGGCAAAACTTTCTGTCCCACTGCTTTCTTGCATTCAATGATTTTTACGAGTTCATCCAAACACCATGACGAGGATGCGTAGTTTTTTGAAAAAATGATAATTGCTATTTCCGATTCCTTGATAGCCTTGAGCAGTTCTGGAGAAATTGATTTTCCTCTCTCAAGTTTCTCATCATCTTTGAATGTATAAATTCCTTTGTTTTGAAGAGCCATATAGAGATGGTCCACAAACTTCTTACGAGTGTCTTCGCCTCTGAAGTTCAAGAAGACATCATAATTCCATCGAGGCAAAGAGGAAGAAGAAGAAGCAACATCCATTGAGGCTTGCTAATTTGTGAAGGCAAAATTACTCAGTATGATTATGATTATGATGATACTTCAAAGTCTCTCAACTGTTGGCTAAGCAACATATCCAAGCAATTTCCTTCCTGTATACTTCGGAACATAGAAAGAAGTTGCTGGAAAACTTTCCTCTCTTGAGACAATGACAATCGTTTTTTTTTTTCACAACCGCTCGGACAATCAATCTAAAATAGTTTTATGGCATTTAAAAAAATTTAAAGAAAGACTAGAGAACGCTCTGACAACAAGTTATTGGCTCTCTTTGTCAATTATTGAATTGAAACAGTTTTTGTGAAAAATTAAATAAATCTTTTAAAAAACTACTTTGATAGAGATGTGAATACTTTAATGCAAATAGTCGGTCCAATAATAAGTTTATACTGTGTGGAAGGCGTAGGTGGGTCAAATTTGGCTGCTGAACATTTTAATGCGTATGCTTAACCCGGACCATCTGCTGGCCTGAGTATTAAAACACTCATCTACCAACTATTGAGTATTAAAATCCTCCAATCTCAATACTCGAATGGTCATTCTTTCTACTTGTCTAAAATTCTTGAATGTTGCGGAAGATTTGACTGAGTAGTGAGTGCCATCTTATGGGATGTGATGAGTCAACCTACATATATATAGATACATTCACATAAGAAACAATCTACAAAATAAAGTTGTCAAATTTCATCACTACTACACAATCGAAAGTGAGAGTTTCTTCTCATCCAGCTTCTCGCGAATAAAAGAATTCAAATGAAAACTATTTAAATAGAATTTAAGATATACATGTATTTAATGAATAATACATTGAATAGTAGGATTCTTTGAGATTTCATTTAATCTATTAGTAATTTGTATATGTGATGCAGGAGCATCCAAGTCAGATGATGCTGAGCTGTCAGACGACACGTTGATGGCACTGAAATATCTTGAGTTGGCAGATCAGCGTAAAGATGGCAGGAAACCGTGACCTTGTCACTAATTAGGGTATTTTTGGACGCGCTTCAGTATTTTGGCCATAACTTTGGCTACAGGTGTCAGAATCGCCTTTATGACCACAATTCGAAAAGCTTGGTTCGGCGCGCACGTCGTGGGCACCTAACTAAAGCTGTGTGTCTGTTTTTGAGGCCAAAATCCACTGTTTTTCCCTCCGAATCCCTAATTTTAGTTATTTCTTTCCTTTTTTGGTAATATTTATTTTGTTGATTAGGAAGAGATTCTGGGCTTGATTTGGGCCTGGCAACTTTCTTCTTTTATTTCGTATTTTATTTTGGCAAGAATATTAGGTTTTTGCTATTTTTGGTAATGTTGACGAAGTTCAGCTATATAACCCGGCTTGTGGGTTGATTCGAATGTACTTTGATTTTGAATAATAATATTGAATACCAGAGACTTTTCTCTGAGTTTTTGGGCAATTCTCGTGCTTTCTTTCTGTTTATTTTCTGTTGCCCTTAGCCTACAGAATAATCACTATTCTGTCCGGCGTCAATATGTTATTTGGATATATAACTAAACATATTAAAGATATATTTCTATTTATAGATAATATTGTTTTTTCTAAGACTATAACGAATCTTTATTTTATTTTGTCTTTTATCGTATTGAATTGTCCAAAATTTAGCAATCTCAAAGTTTTCGCATGCGAATATTTACTCTTTCAATATGTATTTCAGTTGTCTCTCAGAATAAATGAATTGGTTTTCGGTTTGTTTCGCCATCCCGACCATTGAATCATTAAGATTCGGTTTCAATAAAATCTTCTGCATTCATTGGTTCCACCGTTCCCACCGCTTCTTGCTTAATGGTTAGGTCTGAATTTTACAATGGAGCTTTTAATCAAATTATTTCTTGAGTCAATTTTCTCCGTCTTTATTGGCTTGAGAAAATTATGTAATAAATAATAGCCTATCTTTTTATGCCTTTCCTTTTACTTATGAAGGTCAACACAAAAAGAAAGAATAGGTCCTATTATTCCTACATGTTCGATTAGTAATATTCCCTTGAGATGTTACGGTGTATTTTGCTTGTGTTTAATCTTTTCCAATTAGAAATCATATAGGAATTTATTATAAGTAGATTTATTGAATTGGTTCATCAATAGTGTTGGGTCAGAATCCCTTTTTAACTCTTCACCGTTCACTATTATTAGTGAGTAATAATGGAATAATTCTTTCATATTCATAGAGATAGGGGACATAATTCACATGCATATGGTAAGTCTCGCTTGGGATGCTTTAACGGTAGTCTGTATATTTTCCCTTTCACTCGTAGTATGGGGAAGAAGTGGACTCTAGAAGTACTGTTAATTGAGTTGAGTAATCAAACTGTTTCAATTGCTTCTTTTTTTTCACAATGGCACTGACAATCGTGGGACAATCAATCTAAAATAGTGTTTTAGCATTATTTTTTTTAAAAAGAAAGAGTAGAGAGGTTGCACATTGGTGCGATGACAAGTGCCTTCGCCCAAAAGCGATAGGTCTCGGGTTCGAAACTTGAAAGTAGTCTCTCCAAAAATGGAGGTAAGGCTAGACGACATCTACCTCTCCCAAACTCCACTCAAGCCGGAACCTTGTACACTGGATACTGTTAGAAAAATTGAATGAAAATTAAAAGTGAAACAGTGCGATTCACACTGAATAGACACCAAAAGTGTCTGTTAGTATCGAATAGACACAATTAGTAGTGTTTAAAGTTGAAACATTACGAGTTACAACCTTTTGCACCAAAGGACGTGTCCCATGCCTATTCGGGTACTTTTGAAAGGGTACTAGTATGCCTATAAATAGGCCATTTACTTTCATTTGTAAAATATCTTTTTCTGACTTCTTCTTCTTCTCTCTGAGCATCAAGTCTCTCTCACTATATAGCTTAACTCAAGTGGTAGAAAGTCTTAGTAGTCTGGTCTGAACCAACGGGTTAGGAGAGTCAAGTCCAAGAGAGTACAAACACACAGGTGGTTCGCAGAAGCTCAGTTGGTTTGTAGTGTTGCTACTGATTGAGATAAAGATCGTTGTATCCTGGGAGACAGTCGCCAAGAGTCCGTTCAACACCATTGCGGGGCGATAATTGTCTTAAGGACATAGAGTCTAACTCTAGCCTCGATCTACAGGTTCTTCAGTATTTATATATTTTAACTTCTGTTATATTTCATATGGTTTATATAACATGTGATATATGTACTATACATGAGTTCAATATGGTAAGAGATTTTCTATTACGTTTATGTGATTTAACGTGTTAGTAAAATTGCATTATATCTTAAATAGTAACATATACGCATATATATTTTCCAACAATCTTAAGACAATTAATTTGCTTTGTTGTTGTATATATGCTACTATTTAAGATAGTGATTTTATACGAAGTATAAAATATTGATGAGTTCAATATTAGTTAAATATTTGTGAAATATAAATACCACATAAAGTATTGTTTATTTTGTAAAATTCAGTATTTATGATATAATATTGGTTAAGTTTGTGATATGCTTTAATTCAATATTGGTGTGATATTGAATATGAATATATATACAAATCATACGATTTGAGTTGAATGTCATTATTAAAGAATGAATTTGATATTACATAGTTGGTATTTTTATGATGCGCATGTAATATGCTTATATCTTGGTGATAAATTTAAGTATGATTCGTGTTATTCAATATTTATGAAATGTTGATCTAGTGTTACATTTAAATTAGTGTTGTATTTACTAATATTTTTATAATGTGAAAAATGACAAGTATAATAGAGATAATTATTCTTGTCGAGAATAAGAAGAAATTTTGAGACATTCTCCAAGGCACATGTTGTGTTAGAGGAATAATTAGGGTATGAAAGAGATATACACCATATAAGACTATTGAGGGTACACATGATAAATGGTGTTTATCATGATTTCTAAAATGAATCTAGTCGTCAAATCAGAGGGTGATGAATCGATATTTCTCATCATATCTGCTCTGATAAGAGGATTGTATTATTTATCAAATATGAAGATTAAATCTTTTTAAGAAAATCCTCTACTACCAAAATAAGGTTGTATTAGAAATAACCTTAGTGAGAGAACTCGTTCTTCAATGAGTTCATGTGTATTAAATCCAAGGATGTGTAAACCTGGAATCAAGTTAATTTTTCTACTTGTGTGGATGTCCTAACTCTTATTTGGCACATGTGAAAGGAAATTAACTAGAGTTTATTTTCACTCGTACAAAAGAGTGTTGTACCTCAAGTATTAAATCACAATGATATATGTGACTTTTATATGTGTACATGAGAGATGAAAAAAATATATATATATTTAATACTTTGATAGGAATTACACAAGATAATGTGAAGTGAATTTTTGAGAATGAGGTTGAGAGTCAATTTAGCAATTTAATTGAAATGATGTTGCTAAAATGCAAGCACCCTAAAGTACAAATGATTTGTAGATAAATTCTGGATTATCCAGAAGTTGTGGGGGAAGTTCAACTATCCTCAAATTTAATCTTATACCTCATTAAGAAAATTATTAAGACACATGTTGAATGATATATAGAAAGACCTTATATCTTCTATAAATACTTCGAAATGTGGGGGTGTCTATATAATGTGTTCCTAAAATTATTAGGATATTAATGGGGCATATCTTGTGTGTAATTCAAGAATATAGAGCAAGATTCTATTAATGAAAAATTGATTTGAAATAATCAATGAGGGTTCACAGTTTTAAATTATGAAAAGAGAGTGTGCAAACTTGGAAAATCTATGTGTAGATTGAAACAAATATTAAATCAATGACATAGGTAAGTTGGTTACATGTCAATGAGTATGATGCATGCTAAAGATACTCTAGATGGATATGTTTTCTAACTATGTTGTTATGATCCAAATGACAAGTTGCACATAACTTGATATACAAGTAATTCGAGAAAATATTAACTGTATTGAGGTGGTTGAGATCCATCTTGAAATTAATGATTGTATTTATCAAGGATTGACATTGGTATTAAGGGATATAAAAGACTTTAGATCCACGAATGGACATGTCTTTAATATTAAAGGTGTAGTCATGGAATAGAAGATAGTTGCTTTAAATAAAGCAAGAATGATTAAGAAGTGAAAAAAAAAAAAATTTCTTAAAGGATATTCCAAACTGGCTAACACCAATGCCACTGCTCTCAAATGAGAAAATCTCTATAGAGTGTATAAATCAAAGAACAACTTGGTGGCCACATATATGAAAGGTTGAATTAGAGAGCAAGTGATGATGTCATTGAGGGGAATAGGCTTAAAGCCTAAAACTAACAAGTCACCCTAATGGAAACCCTATCTAGCTGACTGGAGATCCCAAGATCTAGATTCAAAGGGACAACTGAAATTTTGAGTGACTCACCAGTAGCACTGGAAGATTTTATCTTCTATCTATTCCTATAATGACACAGTGCTGCCTGTCGTGGGTATCAGGTTAAGTAAAAGCTTTTAGTAATTCCTATATCTTGGAAATCCAAGTGGAGTATGGTAGGATACTCTTAATAGAGAATCACCTATATGAGTGTGAAGTAGGCCGTTTCTATGAGAATGACAAGGCTAAGTTCTCTAGAGCACTCATGAATACCAGGATTTGTTCAGGGCCAAAATGAACACAACCGAAAGAACCAACTTTGTGTGGAAAGGTATTGTGTGTATACTATTGTCTGGTTTTACATAAACGGCTGAATAGTTCAAGACTTTATGTCACTAGTTAGCCAAGTAAATCCGATAGTATTACACTAGGGAAGATTCAAGGCCAAAAGCTATCTATCTCGATGCAATAACTTTCCAACTGTACTCTCTTAGTGGAAGTCAAAGTCTGTTTTTTAAATTATATTAATTTTCATTCATGTGGGGGATTGTTAGAAAAATTGAATGAAAATTAAAAGTGAAACAGTGCGATTCACACTGAATAGACACCAAAAGTGTCTGTTAGTATCGAATAGACACAATTAGTAGTGTTTAAAGTTGAAACATTACGAGTTACAACCTTTTGCACCAAAGGACGTGTCCCATGCCTATTCGGGTACTTTTGAAAGGGTACTAGTATGCCTATAAATAGGCCATTTACTTTCATTTGTAAAATATCTTTTTCTGACTTCTTCTTCTTCTCTCTGAGCATCAAGTCTCTCTCACTATATAGCTTAACTCAAGTGGTAGAAAGTCTTAGTAGTCTGGTCTGAACCAACGGGTTAGGAGAGTCAAGTCCAAGAGAGTACAAACACACAGGTGGTTCGCAGAAGCTCAGTTGGTTTGTAGTGTTGCTACTGATTGAGATAAAGATCGTTGTATCCTGGGAGACAGTCGCCAAGAGTCCGTTCAACACCATTGCGGGGCGATAATTGTCTTAAGGACATAGAGTCTAACTCTAGCCTCGATCTACAGGTTCTTCAGTATTTATATATTTTAACTTCTGTTATATTTCATATGGTTTATATAACATGTGATATATGTACTATACATGAGTTCAATATGGTAAGAGATTTTCTATTACGTTTATGTGATTTAACGTGTTAGTAAAATTGCATTATATCTTAAATAGTAACATATACGCATATATATTTTCCAACAGATACAACCTTTAAAGACTAGAGAAGGCTCTCACAACAAGTTATTGGCTCTCTTTTGTCAATTATTGAATTGAAACAGTTTTTGTGAAAAATTAAATAAATCTTTTAAAAAACTACTTCGATAGAGATGTGAAGACTTTAATGCAAATGGTCGGTCCAATAATAATTTTATACTGTGGGGAAGGCGTGGTGGGTCAAATTAGGCTGCTCAACATTTTAATGTGTATGCGTATGCTTAACCCGGACCATCAATATCTGCTGGCCTGAGTATTAAAATACTCATCTACCAACTACTGAGTATTAAAATCTTCCAATCTCAATACTCGAATGGTCATTCTTTCTACTTGTCTAAAATTCTTGAATGTTGTGGAAGATTTGACTGAATAATGAGTGCCATCTTATGGGATATGATGAGTTCAACCTATGTATATAAATAGACATTCACATAAGAAATAATCTACAAAATAAAGTTGTCCAGTTTCTTTCTCAACAGATGGTGCAGTCACTAGTTGGGCTAAAATCTCTCTTGCTGCCTATGGTAGTGTTACTGATCTACACGTATAGCATCATTGATCAAAGCAATAAAGAATATTGAAAGTGCTTAGCACAACTCGTATCTCTTATACCTCTAACATAATATCCTCTTGAATTTAGAAATTCAATTTCAAAAAAAAAAAAATTTATTAGATCTCAAATCTATTAATTTAAATTCGTTCATAATTTATTCGAACGAATCAAAAGTGTCCACACAAAAATGACGACCTCGACCACAATCAATCAATGTAGGAAAAACAATATTAATTGATGCGGAAGTGAATCGGGTTATCTCGATGTAACTTTAACCCGAAAGAATCAATGAACCGATTGATTCACGTGCCTCCAAAGAGTCATTTGATCTCGTGGTGGAACTACACTACGAAAGCGAGGTAGATAATATAACATATTGATATTGTCTTATTTCTTAACCCCTAAGATAGGAATTAGGGTTTTCTAACTGGGTTGGACTCCCCTATGTGCGCCCCGATTTAGGTCCAAACCCAAAGTCCAACATCTCTGTAGTAACCCTTGTGGACGGGTATGAGTGGGCAGGTGTGAAGACAGACACTGGGTTGAGCTACCACACTGACAGGGTACAGGGTGCTCAATCCCACATCGCCTGGGTGTGGAAAAGGGGATGTGCTTATATGTAGTGTGTTCTCTTCAAATGGTATGAGGCCTTTTGGGATAAAATCCAAGAGCAAAACCGTGCGGGCTTAGGCGCAAAACGGACAATATTATACCATGTGTTGGAGCGGGGTATTACAATCTCCCACTCACACATGGTGTGCATGATGTTACCATATCTCTTTCTCAAATGCCTAATTGTCAACACAATTCATACAAGCTAATGGACCGTGCAACCGCTGAGAATAGGAGTTGAATAGTATATAAAAATGGGAATTGTCAACACAATTCATACAAGCTAATGGACCGTGCGACCACTGAGAATAAGAGTTGAATAGTATATAAAAATGGGAATTGTCAACACAATTCATACAAGCTAATGGACCGTGCGATCGCATAGTATATAAAAATGTGAGATTTAGTGGTCGGAATAAGGTTGGGAAAGTGGCTGGTAGGGAGAAAACTAGTAACAGGCGCATGGGGCTGGAAGAAGATGGACGAACAGGGGCTGTAAGGCCCACGTGTGCCTTCGATGCGTGGGGCGCATGCGCCCTGTTTCGGCGACCGGTGGGGACCAAAAAAGTGGTGGTCCGGTCCCACTCGCATAGCCCAACCATTGGACCCAGTTCAGAATATTTAAATATTTTTTTAATTTTTAAATTGAAAAAAATAGGAAAAATATTTTAAATTACCAAATATTTCCAGAAAATTTCTAAAAATTTTAATAAGACTTTTAAAGACAGATTATGCAAGGAAACCTAGGCTAGAACTAGGTTTAGATATATTTGATGTTTAAATTGAAATGTAGGTTTTTGTGGGGTTTTTCTTCTTTAATTAATTTTTAATTTCTTCTTTGCTATCATAAACGTACTTGATTTATCGTTTGAGGTTTAAATCAGTATATGGGAGTATGTTAAATTCGTTTACTTTCATGGTATGTTGTGTTATTTTATTTGTTTAATTAATTCATGTGGCAATAAGATTTTCGTTATATTAATTGTATGTTTTTAAGTATGTTAAATTTTTATTTAAAGGATTATTGGAGGCATGTCGGGATTGCCTAATACCTAATAAGGTATTTATAAAGTATATTTGAGGTCATGTTAGGATTGTCTAATACTTAATAAGGTATTTATAAATTATATTTGGGGTATGTCAGGATTTCCTAATACCTAATAAGGTATTTGTAAATTATTTTTGGGGGCATGTCAGGATTGCCTAATATATAATAAGGTATTCATAAAATACGAGTATAAGCATGTCAGGATTGCCTAATACTTAATAAGAAATTTAGTTATGTGTTCAGGCATGTTAGGATTGCCACTCGTTTGAACTTAGAAACTTGTTCTACCTTTATTGTGATAATAGATGGATTGGTTTAGAACCTATTTCTAATTATTTCTTGGATAGGAGAGTAAATGATAAAATGGTATATTATATTTATATATTGTCCTCATATAGAGGGTATGTTTACCAGTTCTCTACTGGGTGGTAGTAGAGGGAACTTGCTCGTGGGTTTAATCCACTTTGTTGATATTTCAGGTCCCAGGCTGATTCCACCGTAGGGTTAGAGTCTTAAGTTCGTAGAGCGTGACATTCATATATCCTTACTAGACTTCAGTGTAAGGACTTGGTTCTTTTTTAGAAAGTATTTACTTTTATTCTTTTTGGTTTAGGGTTCCTTGAGTTACGGGCCTTTCAAGTTGTATTGTTCAGACTCGTACATTGATTATTGAACATTATTTATTATTTCAGTTAGACTTTCCTTTCAGCATTTATAATCTTTCTTCTTCTTCTATTGTCCTTGTATTCTATGCTTGTATGCTATCACTTGTAGGTACTCCTTATGTTTTATGTATGAGACTGGCCACCTTATGAGTGAAATTGTAGGGGGTATTTCAAAAATAACAACAAGGGATAGTTCCACGTTTGCTTTTACGAAACTGGAGATCATAAGAATCCTCATCTATTGGAACTTGTCCATTGGAGGGCAAGTCACTCCCACAATCCTTAGGAGTTTAATGATTTTTTTCTTCATCCTCAACTAAGCAACTCAGTGTGCCTTCTTTTGGATCCTCCATCTCCTAGAGCTCTAAGTCCTTTTTCACCTCTCCTCTAGTAGGATAATCCTCCTCTAGGAAATCCATATCACGTGACTTAGTTTCAGTCACACTTCTATGAGGTTGCTCACTAATAAACACATAGCCCTTAAAATGCTCAGAATAATGGATCGATGAAGATGTACTTATTTCCTCTAGGGACCAACTTCCCATGCTTATGAGAAAGATTGTGTATGTAAGCGGCTGATCCACATGGCCGTAAATTACCCAAATTAGGCTTTTTGTTGGTCTATATCTCAATAGTGCACACGATTAAGAATTTAGGCAGTAGTCAATAGTGCATCTCCCCAATAAGAAATGGGAAGATTTGCTTGCACCATTATTGACCTAACCCTGTCTAACAGTGTACAATTCATTCTCTCAGATACACCATTTTGTTGCGGAGTACTAAGAATAGTTAACTGTGTAATAATCCCCTTTTCTTCATAGAGCTCCTTAAATTACTCATATAGATACTCACGGCTTCGATCTATTCTAAGAGCCTTAATGCTCTTGTCTATTTGATTTTCAACCTCATTAAGATAATGTCTAAAGCAATCCAATGCTTTTGATTTGACTTTACCAAAGCGTGTACAATCATCTATAAATGTGTTGAAATATGGTGCTTCATGTCTTGCTCTCACATTCATTGAGCCACATACATCAGTGTGTATAAGCTGCAATAGAATAGATGCCCATTTGGCTCTGCCAAATGGTTTTCTAGTTATCTTTCCTACAAGGCAATGCTCACAAATGGGCAGGGTGACTTTAGCGAATGGGTCTAAGAGTTCTTCTCTAGCTAGCCTAGTCATCCTCTATTGCCCTATGTGTCTTAATCTAGCATGAAATTTCATAGAATCAATAAAAACATCACCATTAGAAGCAATTAAAGAAACATAGTCATTGACAATATTATAACTAGAATAGTCTATATACAAAATCATAAAACTATCATAAAGGTGACCAGAACCATAATAAACTATTCTAAAATAAATCATGACAAATTGATCCTCAAACTGAAAGGTAAAGTCTAGACTCAACATGCTAATAACTGATAACAAGTTTCGCCGAATTTTTGGAACATAAAGTACATCATGGAGATATAAAGTGCACCCATCTCGTATATCAAGCTTGCAAGTGCCAACCCCGAGCACTTCAATGCTGGATTCATTCCCTATGTAAACTTTTCTACTTCCAACTGCAACTAGATGATATTCCTCGAACCCAACTCTATTCCTCACGATGTGGTTGGTCACTCTCGAGTCTACAACCCACAAATAAAGAGAACGAGCAACTAACACTTGACTAGATAAAAAGCAGTCAATGTGAGAAATTAAGCTAGGGAGTACCTTCTTCGGCTTAGTGCAATCATGAATGAATTGTCCATGCTTGTTACAGTTAAAGCAAGTCATCTTAGTCTTATCATTCTGGCCATTATGCTTGCTTCTTTTGTACTTGGCAACATTGGCTCCATTGGGCCCTGGTCCAGCACTTGTTTCTTTCTATAAAGCACTACTAGCTCTCTTGCGCTTGGACCAATATGTCTCGCGCGGAGTAGCCTCAACAACATTCACAAAACTATCATCTTTAACAACCTCTAGGAACTCAGTCTCAAGTTCCAAATGACGCGATATGTCATCAAATGTTCTCACATTATCATTATGTGTTATATTTTGATTCATGTGATCCTAAGAATGTGGAAGAGAGCGGATCACTACCTGAACCCGTTGTTCATTGGTTAGGTGATGACCTGCAGCCCCAAGCTCGTGTATCGTGGATGACATGACTCTTAAGTGTTGCTTCATTGAATGATGCGCCTTTTATTTGGTAAGAGTCAAACTTCATAATCAATTCGCGCAGCTTAGCCAATGAAGTGATGCCAAAATTTTGTTTGAGGGCTTCCCATAGTTTATTAGCAGTTAGGAAATTCTCAAACTCACCAATCAAATTATTATACATACTGCTTAACATAGTAAAGCGCGCACACCGGTCTCTGTTGTACCAAGACTGATAGGCCTCAAGATCACGGCAATGTTGAGCTGTATTTCCCTGCTCTAGCTCAGCCATCACTTGGTCAAGAGTCTCTAGGACTTCTTACTCATTGAGAGATAATAGATCTTGCGGTGCCAGATATCATATTTGTCGTCATCGAATTTCTCACACTTTTTCAAATCAGTTACAATGTTCTTAGCTGCCATTTTCAAACTCGATGTAGAGAAAATGCGCATGGGATATTAATGATAGTACACACACCATAATTTTTCAGCTTAAATTAAAATTAAATCAGTTACAATAGTACACAAGTTGCAAGATCAAAAAGAAAGTTTAACTTTTAATTATCTCTCGCGCCACAAGTGATTATCATTAATATTTAATTTAATGTATATGCAAAATTGATTTTTGGGAGGAAAATAAATCTCTCAATTGAGCAATCTCTCACTTAATATGGCATTCCTAGGCATGCTTCTACATTCAAATTTTACTTTCAATAACTTGCTAAAAAAATTACAAATAAATCATACAAATTTTATTAAAAATAATGGAATTCAACATGCCATAATGCGCAATATGCAGCATACAAATACCATATTAACATACATATATGGAAATAAAAATTTCAGAATGCTAATTAAATCATATGAATCAATTTCATAATTTTCAGAATTTAAAACATACATCATATATATTTTTCAAGCACTAAATATATACAACATGTAAAATAAATTCAAATTACTACACATACTGGTCCAGAAGGTCGATAAGAGTTCGAGGATCTCACACACCAAAATTGGACTCCAAATAGTCTTTCACGCGTCCCTACTTGCGAGAATATGCTTTGTCTTGGTTCAAGCATTGACTCTGGTGTATGAAATGCTTGGTTGATAATAAACTTCTGCATAACACTTTTCATGCTGATGGCTGTTATTTACTTGTCAGCTAGAATTTTTGTGCCACCTTGTTTAAGCTTTCGAATTACTTTGATTTAGATTCATCAAATAATTACTTTTTAGATCTTGTACAGTGATAGTAATTTAATTAAATGGGGCTGGGTAGTGGTAAGTAATTGTTGAGACTACAATCAGTTCATATCTAAAGTTTTCTTGTGTAAAAAATTTAAATACTTGAAGTTCTATTTCCTGCATGGATTTGGAACACTTAATTAGTGGGCAATGAAAACTCAGAAAACGTTAGTTAGAATGTTGTCGGGAAAGGAGAAGTTCACATTCTGGCTTTGATACAAAGCATGTGAACTACAAAAAGGGTGAACTGGAAGATTTATATGGGGTCTATTTGGGACCTCATGTTGTCATACCCTGAAATTTGAATAGAAATACGTCTTGTACTGTACCCCAAACATGGTGCGTGATCGAATATTAATTAGTGATAAATAAGTATATTTTCAATTTCGTGAACTTCTTATTACGTGCATCACTTATTGTAAAGTATTGTTTGCAGTATATAATGTAGTTATTTATAGTAAAATATATTTCTTTGTTACCACGTCCTTGTTGTGTCTATTTCCTACGTCTTAAAATTTGTTGAATTGACAATGTTTGGCTTTTGTAAGCGTCTTGTGTTGATGTTGATGCTTCAGAGGTGGTAGGAACAATTTTTGGATAGTTGATGCAGGAGGATCCGAGTCAGAGGATGCTGAGTTGTCAGATGGCACGTTGATAGCGCTGAGATACCTTGAGTTGGTAGATCAACGCAAAGATGGTAAGAAGTCGTGATATTTTTCCTAATTGGGGCAATTTTGGGTGCATTTCAGTATTTTGGCCATAACTTTGGTTACGGGTATCAGAATCGCTCATATGACCCCAATTCGGAAAGCTCTCTTCGGCGTGCACATCGTGGCCACAAGCTTCGCTTAGTGCATATTGTTTTTGAGGTCAAAATCTGCTATTTTTCCTTCCGAATCACCATTTTTAATTATTTTTTTCCGTTTATGGTAATATTTATTTTGTCGTTTAGGAAGTGATTCTGAACTCAATTTGGGCCAAATTTTTGGCAGAATACTTCTTTTATTACGTATTTCATTTTGGCATGATTATTGGGATTTTGCTATTTTTGGTAAAATTCCAATAATGATGATTTTCAGCTATATAGTTCAGCTTGTGGGCTGATTTTTGAAGCACTTTTAATTTTGATAATATTGAATTGAATACCAGAGGATTTTCTCTATGTTTGGGGCAATTCTCTTGTGTTCTTCCCTGTGAATTACCTGTTGACACTAGCCTACAGAATAATCACTATTCTGCCCGGTGTCAATAGTCTTGTTGTTTATGAGTTTTTCTTTTTTTGTTGTTTGTTTGTTTTTTATTTTTTATATGGTGTTTGTTTTGTTTCTTCTTCTCTAATTGTTTTCTCTCTCTTTGTAAAATCTTTTTTGTTTTTCTGGGTTTCCCCCAAATCTCTCATGCTGTTAGAAAATCTAGTTACTTATTAAAAGGAGAAAAAAATATTGTTGTTAATAATTGATATTATTGGAAATGTTTAATGTGGCATTTAATTAGTTGTCATGTTCAAAGATTGTTCCACTTGTACAATGGAGTGGTGCATAATGTATCAAGATATACCATTCTTTGTTTTTTACACACTTGTGTATATATATATATATACACACTTGTGTTTAATTAAGGCTAGCAGCATATATCAATGACTGGGAGTGATTCTACTCAACTTGAGCTTGATCCTCCATTACTAGATGGATACCCATTTTCTTCATCTTCGCTTTTCTGTTATCCAACAACATGGGTTCAATGTGCATGACAGAAACTGAAGCCTCAATGTAAGAATCGTCATCAGAAATATTGGGAGGGCCTAGGCTGAGGTTTGGTCTCTTCTTCATCAAATTTTTAGTTGGCTGATACCCTTTAGACGACCTATCGTAATATTTCGTTATGTTCATCAACAAGACGTGATCTGATACACAATCCCCAAAATCCAGTGTTGGTCGCGAACGTTGATGCCCTTCGAACGTGCCATAACCATTTATTTTGAAATAAAAATTTAACATTGGATAGTTTCCATGGAATTGGAAAGCAGCACAGATGGCAATTCCTTTGATATTACTGTAAGAAGGTTGCTGATGTACCACCAAAGACATTGATGAAGATTGATAATGATAATGATCATGATGATAATGACGATGATGATGATGATGTACCACCAAAGAAGAAGACCCCTCAACTTCACTCTTATGGCTAAACCATTGCGGAATCTCACTTTCGGGAACAATGATAGGTCCAATTCCCTGTTCCATCCACGCACGCACAAATTAAAGATCCTAGCTAATCAAGCTGATCAGTTATATATATATATATATATATAGAGAGAGAGAGAGAGAGAGAGAGAGAGAGAGAGAAACTAACTCTAACTAACTTGAAGTTGACTTTGTGATAATATATTTGGCAATAATTTGTGGCACCCATAGAATATGAACTCCCGATTGTCTGGACTACCTACACTTGGTGGAATCCAATATTGTTCCAATGATTTGCAACCACGTGCATCATATAACGTATAGATGACGAAAGTGAAGTCAATGTTCGGAGGTGTAACACCCTGAAATTAGGAATTTTCTTTTGTCTTCATTCTCTTAGGATTTAAAGGTAATTCTAGGATTTTATGGGGTTAGAAGGGTAGTTATGGATATGTGTATATATATATGCATATATATATATATATATATATATATATAGGTGTGTGTGTATATATATATATAGACTATATGTACTATGTCGTGTAAGTGAAGTTTGAGTTGGTGTGTTGTCATGTGAGTCAATTAATGTATGAAATGATGAATTGGTTGGTGGCAGACAACTTATTGTATGGTTGACACATGGAAACTTCGGTTGTGTAGTGTAGATATTGTACTAAGTGATGTAACAAGCAAATTTTTTTAAGAACCGAAGGACCAAAGGATGTCCGATAAAAACAAGAAAAAGGGAAAGAAATTGGGTCTACAGAATAGAGAGAGGAACAGAGAGAAGAAGAAGAAGAAGAAGAGAAAAAGAAGAAAGAGGAAAAGAGGAGAAGAAGATTGAATCAGCAGCTACAGGCAAGTTGAACCTTGTCTTCATTTCTATATATATATATATAGATATAGATATATATAGTTAAACCAACTGCATGTATGATTTAAGTGGTAGTTTCGTTTCATCAATAATTGTTGTGAGCTTCTCTTCTGGTTGTATCAATATGTTTATAAGGTTTGATATGTGTATAGATATATATATATATATATAGGTATATATATATAGGTATATATATATAGGTATACATATATATATGGGATTTTCTTAGTTTCAGTTGGTATTGGGTCTGGTTTCTTGGCCATGGTAGTAGGTGCATGGCTCGGTTGTCAGGGTGGCGGCTGACCGTGGGTATGGTGGTGTATGGTAGCAAGGTTGTCTCATGGTGGTTCTTGTGATGGATTAAATGGCCGGAGTGGTGGGTTCACATGGTTTCGAACATAGATGTTGGTTGGTAGTGGTTTCGGTTGAAGCATGGCAATAGTTGTTGTAGGTGGTGGCTTGAAGGTGAAAAATCTATGGTGCTCGGTTGATTTGGGTCTAGTTTGAGGTGGCTAGAGATGGCTGCCATGGTGGTGAGCTTCGACAGTGGTGATGCCTGGGGGTTTGGCTTGTAAGGTCGGCAGCCATGATAGGCGGAGGAGCTTGATGGTAGCTGCAATGGTGGTTCCAGTTGGGGCTGAAGGTAGTGGCTTTGTTGGGTCTTTGGCTGCCTAGTGGTAGCCTACGGTGATGGAGGATGGATGTGTTTGGTATGAATTTGGGTCTTCAATGGCTTTGGTGGTGGTTTGTTGAAGGTGGTAGATTGAGTATTTAAGATGGGCTTGTGGTGGATTAATATGCATGGCATTAGATTTTTGAAGATGAGTTCTTGAGGAGATCCTGCTGGGTGCCGAAAATGGTGGGTCTTTGATTATATCAGTTGGGTGATATATATATATATATCTATATATATATGGTGTGTGGGCTGTTGTTCTGAAGTGGTTGATATGCAGTTGGGCTACCCATGTGCAAGAATTAATTGGGTTGAAACCAATTGAGCCTTGTTTTGGGCTTATGAATTAAAAGGAATGGGCCTATAAAATTATGTTCTCAAATTTATGTTTTTGATTTTTATAAGGTTGCTAAGTTTTAAATTGGGCATGAACGTTTGTGAGCCATAGATTATGTTAATTTCTGAAATTTCTATGTTTAAGCATAATAGAACTAATTATGCTAGAATAGTTGGTTCTAGGGAAAAATTCTCGAATGCTTCATAAATTACGAAATTTATGGGATCATTTGTTTTAACCCAATAGAGTCTGTTAAGTTAAATTAGTTGGTCCCAAGGGATTAAAGATTCGGTTAGCGACGTTTTAAGCTTTATGAACGTGCCCAATTCGCTCTTTTAATTTATTAAATGTGAAAAACATTTAATAAATTATAAAAGATTTTTTTGTTGGTAAATAACGCTTGTTTCCCTTTATTTAGAGTGAAATAGGAAAAAATTTCCTTTAAGCTTTAAAAATTACGAAAAGCTCTAGAGTCATATATTTTGACATAATAAACTTAATTATGCTAAAATAATTAAGTTTATAAAAGATTTAAGTGGTGAAATCTTAAAGTGATTAATTAATGTGATTAGGGATCACATTAAAAGAACGGTTTGATTTATTAAATGTTGAAAGCATTTGGTAAATCATAAAAGCTTGAATGTGTGGAAATGAGATAATAATTTTTAAAGAATTTGTGAGGTATGGTCCGGGACCTACCTATAGGGTGTGTACAACCCTTTTGTTATGGCCATTGGGCGGAGCGTGCCCTTATTGTGTGGACGTGGTCCGGGACCATCTGGGTGAGTAGACGTACAAGCCCAGCCACAGGTGCGAGCTTCCTTAGTCTGGGACTATGCGATACGTACCACTTGTTGGCTAAGCATGCCATCTATTGGAGGGGAGCCCGGGACTCACTGTGAGGTTATGTTAAGTTAATTTAGACGATTAGCTTAATAAGGAATTGTTGAGAATACGGTTCCTGTGTGTGAAAGAAATTGTGAATATGATAATTAATTAGAGTTTAATTATCATAAAGAAAATCTGGGTGTGAAGGAAATTGCGGATATGATAATTAACTAGAGTTTAATTATCATAAGAAAATTTTTGAAACTATTCAAAAAAGATTGTTGTACGATTCCTTATATGTAGGAATTTAAGGCAAGGTCAATTTGTTGAGCAATGATAGTGTTTTGCAATTCTTGCTGAGCTTGTTGAGCTCACTCTATTTTATTTTTTTAGGTACCGAGTGAATGGAAGTGATAAGTGTTCAATTCTATTCATTTGAACCCTCTTTATTGCATATGTTAGTCCTGTTTCTACGTTTATCGAGATATGTTTACGGTATTTTTGTGTTTTTGATGTATTGCAGGTCTTGTAGCAAAAGGAGCAAAGTTTGAGGCCATTTGCAGTTGAAGAGCTAAAGTCAGAATTAAACCTAAGGCATCTCGATCAATTGAGATGTTGATCTCGATTAATCGAAATCTCGATTGATCGAGATCTTGATTTCGATTGATCGAAATTTCGATCAATCGAGATTCCAATCTCGATTGATCGAGATTCTGCAGAGCCACTTGCCCACTTGCTCACCTGCTTTCCCACTTGCAACAAAATCCCCCTTTTTGCACGACTTAGAGGGATTGTCTGACTTGAACAAGACCCTTGGGGACCTTCTTGATATAGTTGGTATATATATTGATATATATATATTTATGGTGGGCCCCAAGGTTGAAAAGGAGGCCATAAAGCACAAAAAGAGGCCATTTTCTCATATCTCTCAACCCACATCAGAATACACAGATAGACATTCGGGAGAGGGGAAGAAGGAGCTGAACCAGACCAAGAAGCTTCATTTTCTCCATCAATGGAAGAGTGCAAGGCAGCCATAAGCAACTAACTTCTATACTAGGGTGTTGTTGAAGCCCCTAGCCATGTAAACTTGTTCATTGTTGTAGCATTTTGGGATTTGTTCTTAAATGTTGATTATTTAGCCTAGTGACCATGTACACTAATATATCTCTTTTATATATTCATTTGATTTTGGTTTTATTCTTGTCTTAGAGTAGAATCTATCTTATGAATGTACAACATTTGTTTCTTCCACAAGAAGGGCAAATGATGGCTAAGTAATGGTACTTTAAATGTATGTGGTGTGCTTGCTTGTATAAACCATGCCAAGATAAGGTAGTTTGGATGCATGTAGGTTCACTTAGAAAGTAGGGTAATTAGTTAGGTTGAAGAACTATGCTTGTTGAAGATGGATTATGATAGGTTGGTGCTCACATTAATCTTTTGATATATCATTGAGGTCACAAGCCTAATGACATTGTTAGGCATTTAATTTATGAATCCCAAGCTTGCTACACTTATGAACATGTGAATGGCTAGTGGTGGAAACCACCCCTAGTTCTCTCTCCCAACTTTTACTCTTTAAATTTATTGTTATTACATTTATGCAATAGTTTTATAAACAAAACTCAAAACCTTATTTTTAGGATTAAAGTGGAAGTAATCTTTCTTTAAGACAATTACGACTAGTCCTCGTGGGATCGATACCCTCTATATAGAACCGTATCTACAAAGATTCGTACTCTTGCGAGTGGTTAAATTATATTTTGATAAAAGGGGCAAAAATAAGCTTACAATTTAATTCAAGTTTAGCCACATCAGGAAGCGAGGTACAGGACGATGGAGACCATTTACATGTAATTTTCTTAGCATGTATTTATCTTTTGTTGTACATAGTTGACTCTCAGGATGAGGGATGAGGTCTCCAGATGGAATTTTTGTAATAGATGATCTAGACGATCACATTTTGATTGTAATATGTAAAGTTTTTGGATTAATATATGGTATGATGGACATTGTTTTTCAAGTCGCGTACCGAATTCAAGTGCCGGACTAGAGTTTCAGGTATTGAAATTTGGGGGCGTGACAGGAGGCTTGTGCAATCATTCAAATGAAGCATTTTCAAATTTGTGAGTTGAGAAATTGTTTCCACAAAGATACAAGTCTTCCAACGAGGATAGACGGCCAATGTCGCTGAGAAGGGATTCTTCTGATAAATTACATTTTTTGAGATCTAAAACTTTTAAAGATCTCAAACTGAAGAGTAGTTCCAGTTGGAAATAACTAGTTGAAGCAAGAGTTTCTTTCGCACAAACGAAAATGGCATCAATGAATTTGGCTTCTTGGGAGATGATGGTAAGTGTTCTATAGCAGTTTCTCCCATATTAAGCCACTCTAAATCCTTCATTCTAGAAAAAATGTTGCTTGGAACACTTTTAAGCTTTGAGCAACCGTCTACACTTAAATACTCAAGCCCTTTAAGATGCTCAATTGATGAAGGCAAATCTTTTATTGCAGTTTTCTCTAAATTAAGATTCACCAAACAATCCATAGGCTCTTCAATCTCCGGAAACTTCTTAAGTTTTGAGCATCCCCGTACATTAAAATATCTCAGATTTTTCAATTTGATGCTTCTTGGAAGACTCCTCAGATTTTTACAACCCACGAGATGTACACTAACAAGCCTCTCATCAATTGGATTTGTACATTTTTCAAGTTTTAATATCTCGAGACATGGGAGAGTATACAAATCAGGAGATTCACTAAGATCAAGGAATTTCAACTTCTCTAGACCTGTTTAGCAAACAAGCAATGAAATAAATAAATTAATTTCAATAAACCCAACAACACTATTCAAATGTAAATAATTAAACTGTGAGCATACCTTGATACTCGATGAAATTTCTTTGATTTGGTTGTGACAAAGGCGGAGATGAACAAGATTTTTGGAAGAAAATTAGAAGGCAAAAATCTTGTCGGGTAACCATCCCAATCAAGATAACTTAATTCTTTTGAAAGAAATGTAAGGCATCCACGAAGTCGTATGCCACTAAGTTTGAGCAGTTTAAGTTTCTTCATCTTCACAAAGACATCAGCGTTTACATGTAACTCCTCTTGTAGATGATCACGAGGCATGTTTAGCATAATGCCTTTAATTGTTTTTGTCACCTAATTACCAGCAACATAGTGTTAAAACCTTAGAATTATACAGCTTATATGAGAAAACAGATAAAATAAACCTACCATTTTTTCATAACTTGAATGTCAAAAGAAACTTATATGTAGTTATAACATACCGTATTCTCTTTTAGTACTTTATATATATCTTCATAAAACCACAACCTACTGCATTTGCCAGGATCATTAGGTGATTCACGACGAACAATTTCCTTACCCATTTCTTGTATCAAATTGTGCATTTCTAGTTTGTTCCAATATGAGATGGTTATAAAGGATCGTTCAATAAGAACTTGAATTCATGGGTGAAACCCACTACTGCCCAACATATCCATTACAGAATCTTTATCATTACCTTTCAAGAAACAAGAAATATCGAGGAATAGATCCTTCTCTGTATCATCAAGGCCATCAAAACTAATCTTGAGAACATCAAAAATTTCTCTATTTGGAATTCTTTTCAAATAATTCAATTCGTCTTCCCACTCTTTTTTGCTTCTTTTATATAAAAAAGAACCCAAAACTTGAATAGCTAATGGAAGGCCTTGGACATAATTTATTACACTTTGTGAGAGTTTCAAATATTCCTCCAAAGGATGGTTGCTCTTGAAAGCATGCCAACTAAAAAGTTGAAGAGCTTCTTGTAATTCAACAACTCAACATTGTATATTTCATCATGATCTACTTTATGCTCCACCAACAAACGTACATTTCTAGTAGTTATAATGATCCTACTTCCAAAACCAAACCAATTATTTTCTCCAACTAAACTTTCTAATTGCTTCAAACTATCCACATCATTAAGAACTATAAGAACCTTCTTGTAACGGAGTCTTTTCTTTATCATGTTGATCCCGTAATCAACATTCCGTATCTTTAGATCTTCTTCCACTAAGATCTCATTCAAGAGTTGTTGTTGGAGATAAGTTAGACCATATTGTTCTGAAGATTCTCTCACATTGCTAAGGAAACAACTTTTTTCAAATTGATCATTTATCCGATTGAAAACAACTTTGACAATGGTTGTCTTTCCTATTCCACCACTTCCACAAATTCCCACAATGCACACATCCTTGAGCTTATTGTCTAGTAGAGTGATCACTTTGTTCACACGATAATCTATCCCCACTTCGTACTTGGCAACATGTAATGGTATATCCCCCAATACTTTTATAATCTCCTGGACAATTTTTTGGATAAACTTCGCCTCATGCCTATCAAGTACAAAGCAAATTAAAAAGATTTAGTATGTATTGTAGACATTAAAAAATTACATGATGGACCCAAAATATAATTTGGGCTTATCTTCAGTTTAGCCCACTTTGAAATGTGACCCAATGAGTCAGATAATTTAAAGCCCAGACCCACCACAAATAAATGAGTCATGGACTGATCCAAATTGTCTAAAAATGTCCAAGCCCACTTGAAAATGGGTCAAATGGATAATTATATATAAATATTATGCATATATTGGATAATTATCACAATTATCATAAAGGATAATTATGGGATAATTATTAGCAGAAAAGAAAGTTACTAATCTACCCCTCCAAGAAGCCTATAAATAGAGGTAGATGGTGAAGAGAAAGACGAGACTCTGACAGAATACTGAAGCCCTGCCAGACTCTACCCTCAATCCACACTTGAACCTCTGAAGACATAAGTTCATACAACCTTCAAAGCTTTGAAGAAGAATAACAACAAGCACATTCAAAGTCATGTCTTTCTTCCTCCACGATTCAATAAATTCAAAGAATCATTAACAAGACTGTTCGAGATTAAGCTTCTTCAGCCTTCGATCAAAAATTCTCACCGATTTTCTTCAACAACAAACACTTGAAGAGAACTCTCAACAATCTAATTCAAGATCAAGTTCTAGCAGCCCTTAAAGCCGGATCATCAAGGAGATCGAATCAGAGAAATTTATCTTTCTTTTGTAAAGATCCACAAAGAATTGTACCCATTTTTCTTAAATTAATAAAGTTAATTATTTGTTACTGATTTTCGTTCCTAGATTTTCGGACACAAAATTTGTGTGTACAAATTTATGGCACGCTCGGTGGGACAATCTCTGCCTCTCATCTATGTCTCCTACATCATACATCCAAAACTCGGTTCATTAGAATCTATGGTTCCTCCCAAGGTTTAGACGACAGATAAGAAAAACTCAAAAGAAACCGCTACTGCAATGGCTAACACCAAAGTTATCGCAAGCACTGACAAGAGCACTAGGAACCTGTCAAGTGCCAGCAGCACCTCAGCAGGTCCTATGATGCGTAGCAAGACCAAAGCAATTTCTTCTCTCAAGAATCAGCAAGATTTGGTGAAAACTAATCCTGCTAAACCAATGGATGTGAAAACTAAATATGTTAACACCATTGATCCTCAGGGGGCAAATAATTTTGACGTTGTTTCAGAAAAGTCGGCGCCACCACATTTACCCCACTCCGTCTCTGACGCCAACTCTACGTTGGTTGGCTCTCGAAGTCGTTACTTGAGATTTCAGAACAATTGGTCACTTCAAAGAATGTTGGCGAATGTTGTCGTAGCTATGATGACTAGAATAACCTCGGTGGAAGACCAACTAGCAATGATGGTGCACGCAATCGAAAACCTCACAAAGACTGTTGAAGAGAAGGACTTGCAGTTTGCCGCACTAATAAGTAAACTTGAAATCTAAAATCCTAACAAGTTAACACATTTGCCTGCAAATACTTCAAATTTATCTCTTCAAGGTGCCCAATCAAAAGATCGTCGTCACACATCTGCGTCAGGACACATGGCTAAAGAAACTAACCCTGTTTCGCTAGTTAGTTTGTTATCTGTCCAACAATTACAGGATATAATAACGAACACAATTCGAGCACAGTATGGTGGCGCCCCTCAAAGCACTCTCATGTACTCAAAACCCTACACCGAAAGAATTGACAGCTTAAAAATGCCAGTAGGATATCAACCACCAAAGTTTCAATAATTTGATGGAAGAGGCAATCCCAAACAACATGTTGCACACTTTGTGGAGATATGCTATAACGCTGGCACTGAAGGGGACCTCTTAGTCAAACAATTTGTTCGTTCCCTCAAAGGGAATGCATTTGATTGGTACACAGACCTCAAAACTGGCAGTATTTGCTGTTGGGAGCAGATGGAGCGGGAGTTTCTCAACCGCTTCTATAGTACTCGCAGAATAGTAAGTATGTTAGAACTCACTAACAATAAACAAATGAAGGATGAGTTTATGGTCGACTATATCAACCGCTAGCGAGCTCTAAGTCTTGATTGGAAAGATTGTCTTTTTGAAGTCTCAACAGTCGAAATGTGTATGCAAGGCATGCACTGGGAGCTTCTCTACATTCTATAAGGAATCAGGCCTCGTACATTTGAAGAGCTGGTTACTCGTGCCCATGATATGGAGCTTAGCATAACGAGTCATAGTGCAAAGGCTCTTACCTTTTCCAATATGTCTGATAATTGTCTTAAAGACGAGGGGGTTGAGTCCGAAGAAGAAGATGAAATACTTCCTAACTCGGCCGATAAATAGGTACATCTTATGTTACAAGTGTCATCTCTAAAGACTTATATCAAAAAATACATCATGTTGCTTCAGTAACTTCATCTGAAAGTTCTTAGTTACATAAAACATTGAGTCAAGAAAATATTGGTAGAAGACTGGACAAACAAGAGGCAAGCCCTCCATACAAAGCTCATTCAAGCTCTCCTCAAACAATTTCAAATAAAAATGATCGAAAATTTGTGTTCACATGGAGGCCAAAAAAGAAAGTTCAAGATGGGAATAGTCTAGCAAGGATCTTGCAAGAATCATTGCCAAGAAATACACGAGTGATGTCTCAAGAGTCACTTTCTCGAACTGTCTCTAACAATTAGTGAAACGAAGGTCTCAAAAAAGAAGAAGCAAGGAACAAGAACAAAATCATCTACAATCCCAGATGGAACGAGAAGCTCAAAAATCAAAAGACTAAAGGAAGGAAAAGTGTGGAGACCAAAGCCCGAAGATGCTGTCTAGATTGAATCTCGCAGTAGAATTAAAGCATATTGGGTGAGGTTCAATCCTCCTACACGGACCATGACGAATGAAATACCTCTTCCTTCTGGGTGGGGAGACGAGTTCGAAGAAGACGTTTCTCCTCAAGTACAAGAAGAGTATAATGAAGAAACAAAGCAAGAAGAAAATCTCCAAATTGACGCCGAGCTGATTCACACCTTTCAACACAAGCGTGGATTGTCTCCTGAGTCTTGCAAAGTTGAAGACTAATCAAAGCTAAAGTGCTCCGATACGAGCCTAAACTATCGATGACACTCCTTCACACGAGTATAAACTATCTTAAAAAAAAAATACTCCTTGACACGACTATAAACTGTCTGCAAAAAAAAAAATACTCCTTGACATGAGTATAAAGTGTCTTCCAAAAAAAAAAAAATTCTTGACACGAGTATAAATTGTCTACTCAAATAAAAAAAAAATTTGACTTGATTCTTGTTCAGGATACGTAGGCATCTTGGAGGATTGTTCTAAGTTCAGTCAACCTAAAAAAAAAATTTTCTGGCCTGCTGCCGAGGTATTGACGATGTCTGTCATACCGTGGTGACTTGGTCTGCTGCTGAGAGATTGACGATGTCTGTCGCACCGTGGTGACTTGGCTTGCCACTGAGATGTTGACGATGTATTCCGCACTGTGGTGACTTGGTCCAAAGGAATGATAAAATGACCTAAAAAAAAAATTCTAGCCTACCATCGAGGTATTGATGATGTCTACTGCACCATGGTGACTTGGCATGCCGTCGAGATATTGACGATGTCTGTCGCACCGTGATGACTTGGTCTGCCACTGAGATATTGACGATGTCTGCCGCACCTTGGTGACTTGGTCTGCGACCGAGATATTGACGATGTCTGCCGTATATTAGGAGAATGGTGAAGTTGAGACATGTGTATACCAGGTGACTTATCATTGTTCTTGATGTACCCTCTGATGGATCTTCCTTTGTAAACCTACAAACCATAGGAAAATTAGATCTTTTAAGTGGGGAGTGTGGCGTGGAATTGTTTCCCAATCTTAAAAAACTAAAATGCCAAGATTATGGTTTTCCTACATTGGACTTTCTAATTCACCTTGAAACCTTGAAGTTATTCCACAAGGACTTAAGAACACCTCCTCCTAGAAGGATACGTGATCTGCATATGTACGCATTCCCTCCAAATCTCAAAAGCCTCACTTTATCAAACTTTCGTCTACCTTGGGAGAAAATGTCAATCCTTGGAAGGTTACCCAACCTTGAGGTTCTCAAATTATCATACAAGGCATTCGAAGGACCAACTTGGGACACAAATGGTGGTGAGTTTCATAAACTAAGGTTCCTGAAATTTCAAGGCATATTTATTAAGCGATAGAACACTTCTAATGATCACTTTGTCAACCTTCAAACGTTAGTGTTGGATGACTGTCAGTGGCTTGAGGAAATCCCATCTAGTTTAGGGAATATTCCTACTCTAGAGATGATTCAAGTGAGATGGTGTAACCAATCTACTGAAGTTTCTGCTAGGCAAATTCAAGAAGAACAAAAGATGATGGGAAATGATGAGCTTAAGATCCTTATCTACTCTTTAAATCAGGATTTGGTGGGTCTAGTGGCCTTTGGAGATGAGGATAACCTAGCCTTGAGGGATGAGGATGACCAGGCCGTTGGGGATGAGGATGACCAGGTTGACGCACGTTAAAGTTCATCAAAGCATACAGCAGAATTAGTTACTTGACTGAGGTAATAAATATTTTGGAAGACCCATCAAGTTCTCCCATCTGTTTTCCTTTTCTACTATATGTAAACATTATATATATCTGTTGTATAATTTAATTTCTATTTTCCTACTAAACTTTCAAGATAAGAAGAAGCCCTTGGAGCAACATGAGTTTTTAGTATACATTTCATTGACAATTACATGTTTATGAGGTGTTATGGAGAAGTGACAAGTCCTCGAACACCTGGTTAGAGTTTTGAGGGTATTGTGACAACTCCCTCTTCTTCTTCTTCTTCGTCTACTTATTAGTTTATTTTCTCTTTTAGAAGAAAATGATGAAGAATTAAAGATTTTTGGGTACAAATTTAAGTCTCCCCTCGTATATTCGTTCTCCAAATCATTGTTTAATTTGACTCGTCTAATTATTGTTCTAATTAACTCCATTTGTTTATATATTTATTGGAAAGTGTAATTAACTCCCCATTTATCATAATGTGTGGGAGGGTGAATTTAATACCTTAACATATTAGAACAAGTAGTAGTGCATTCAGAACACACATCATGGAGGCATTTGTTATTGAGAGATCAATGTGTATTCATAAGCAGAACATGTAGAAATTCCACAAAGGCTTTAGATTTTGTGTTATAACAGGTCTTCCAAGAAAAAAATGACTCTTTCATGCTACTCACTTGGAACAATTGCCAAAATTCATTTTTCCTTCCAATATATTTTTCAGATGGACAATGCTTGGGTGCTGCCGAGCAAGACCAACTTTGTCCTCCCTGATGACATGGCGTGCTTGGGTGCTACCCAGTAGGACCAACTTTGTCCTCCCTGATGAGATGGCTTGACAAAAATTTGACACGTGTCCTCAATTAAAAATGGATCAAACCAAATTTAAATGCGTTAACTGGATTAAAATCCATCAGATTTCATGGATCAACATATCTCTATTCTCATTGTCTCTGTAAGAATTTCACAAATTTACTTAACCAAAATTTGTCAAGAAATATTGATCTCCAGTTTTCTCTCTCACTACTGTCTCTCCAACAAGCCTCAATTAAATTTAGAGAAGACAAAAAGCCTCTGTTTCACAAATATGCCTTACCAAAAGCCTCTGTTCATTGCCACCAGACTCCATCTTTTTGAGATGGATCTTGGAATGGTGACAGATTGGACAAAGCTAATGTGCTTTTTCAAAATTATTTTTCTTATTTTTTAAGCATAATAAGTGTCTATCAACTACAGATAAGTAACTAATAACTTTACAACTACATTTATAAGTAATTGTAATAATTAAACTTTACAAATTCTACAAATATTATATTTTTCAATTAACTAAAAATTTGTAAATGATAAATTAATTATAACGACCAATGATGTGTGTGTGTGTGTGTGCATGTGTGTATATATATATATATATGTATATATATATATTAATGAGAATGACGTCAAGGCCTTACTCACTTAGTTTAGTGACATAAGCTACTACCGATATCAAATTTATTGAGATTTGCAGAACCAATATAATACATATATATATATATATATATATATAGATATTAATGAAAATTAGTTTTTTAGAGATTGATTAAGGTGTCTATCAAGTACTATTTCGTATAGTCTCAATTTGAAATACAGTTAATTCACATTATAAATTAAGTTGAAAAATAGTCATATATAGTTGTAATAAGTTCCCCATCAAGGTACCTATACATTCTTTGATCCAAGTTATTTTTCAATTAATAATTCTCCCTCAAATGATATTGTTGACCCCAAAGGTTTCAATCCATGGTTAATTCAATGATTTTGATAATAACAACCTATTAATGTGAAATAATTAACAATTTACTGAAGTGTTGTTATTCACAGATATATCATATTGACAGAAGCACTCAAAGGCTCATATAGACCATTGGATGATAATTATGTAGCACAAAGGTTCAACACATGGGTAGTATAGGTGGGCATGTGCTAGGACATGAATTGTAAAGTTGTAAAAGTATCTTGTACATTGAAATATCATGTCTAGGACACTTTTAATTGTATTTGGGCCAAAATATCACACATGGACCCTAGGATAACTTGATCCTTGAACTTATAATGAAATATCTCTTAGGGGCAAAATGGCCTTTTGAATATTAAAAAACCAGTACCCAGGGGCGGAGCCAGGGGGCAGTAGGGGCCATGGCCCCCCCAAAAGATTGAAATTCCTTTACTAGTATGCCTCTCTTCCAAAATTAATATATGTATATGCACTACTTGGCCCCCCCAAACCCAATTCTTCATTAGTCATTGGGCCTTTAGAAACTCAATACTAATATACTCCACCAAACCCAGCCAAACCCAATTCTTCATTGGCCATTGGGCCTTTAGAAACTCAATACTAATATAATAGTATATTATGTCAATTTTGTATCCAAAATCTCAATAGCACATACACATCATGAATATAAACACACCCACACACTAATCCCTTTTATATTAATTCAGTTCCTAATTTAATTTCAATTTTGTTCCTTAGATTGGGAAATAATTTTTTATATGAGTTTCAAAAAAAAGAAAAGAAGCAGTTGTATTTTATTTAATTGATAAATATTTATCAAATTAAGCTTATTTTTTTAGGGTAGTGATCAGAGACATAATATATTAGCGAAAATTGGAATAAAGGATTATTGAATTAGAAGTATTATTTTTGAATTATTCTATTAGTACGATTATACTATTAATTGGTAATTAAAAATAATGATAGATTGATAGTTGATATGTATGATGTGTTCCAGATTTTGCTTAATTATTAATTTGTGATATTACTACACGAATTTTGTATTTGTTTATAAGTTAAAAGTCTAATTGTTTAATTGAAAGCTTTTTCAATTTCAGCTTAATCTTTTTCTATCATTGTGAGGAAAGTTTGATAAGAAAATTTATTTAAATAACTAATTGATAAATTTTTAGGTTAATTGATTACTTTGGAAGCATAGCCCTAAGTCTAGTTAAGCCACTAAAAACTATTGACGCTTTATATATTGTATATATACATTTACTCTTATACATTTATATAATACATATATATTATATATATTTTTGTACATATACATAAAACTAATATTAAACTGATGTAAAAAAAAAATTTGGGCCCCCCAACAGCAGAATCTTGGCTTCGCCCCTGCCAGTACCCTTCAACTTAGATGACCAAAAGTGAGAAAACTCAAGGCCAATGAAATAGACGTCTTTTACTTTGAGATAGATGTCTATGTCTTCACACATAGTGCAACATATTTATGCATATATATAAATCATAAAATTATTCTATGAACTGTTTAATTATATATTAATTAATCACCTTGAATTAGTATTGATCAAGATTGAGATGATTTTTAGAAAAATTAATTACTTATTACTAAGTTGGATATATACAATGATTAATTCTAAATCTTATAACATTATAATTACTATTACATGTAAGTAAAATTATGTTGTTTTGGTCACATGCATAACCTTTTTCATCATCAATTTCTTAGTATATAAAAAATTTGATAAAATTACCTATTGCGATTGATGGGAGATGATTTTAGAAGAATTAATTAGTTGAAAAAAAGTTCTAAGAGACCTAAAATTTTTTATAAGAAACCTGATAACTCTATCCTGAACAAAAAATAAACAAAAATAGTTCAAGTTCAAGTGGTATTTCATCAACTTAATTTGTCCGAGTTAAAATTAATAAATGATTATTAATAGAGCAATTGCAGGTCTTAAAAAAAGAAAATAAAATTTAGTAATGATAAATATAAAAATAACAATTTGTTAGTATATAAATAGATGAATTTTTTTTTATTAAATTTGTAATAACTTCATATTTTGTCCCAAAAACCTAAAAAATTTACATTCCCGCGCCCTTGAGCCTTTTCGCGCACACTGAATTTATTGGATAAAGTACATCAAACGTTGTGTTTTCTTATTGCATGCTATTCCTTTTTAGATTTCTCCCTCTCTCTATCTCAATCGCCAAACCCAACCTCCTGCTCTCCTATCTTTTGATCTTGACAGAACTCAAACCCTCGTTTCCACTATGGAATCGAAACTTCTCAATATCTCTCGCCTCCCTACATTTCAATCGTTAAAATCTTAGACTAACGGCGGAAGACGATTCAGCTACTTCGACGTTCGGAATTGTTTGAGCTCACAACCGTGATCAGCTAAGTTTTCATCACCACACCGAAGTTGCTGCTAGGTTTCAATTTTGTAAGTAAAAAAATCAGTATATTCTGTTTCTTTAGGGTTTTATGATTGAATAACATGTTTTTAGGGAACTTCTCATTCATCATAACAAAGCATCTATCTACGTGTCCCCCAGACCCAACTCATCATAGCTTACATATTTCTCTCTCTCGCATCTCCATATGTGTATAGATTTTGTAATGCCAAAACCTTATGTTATATGTATAAATTTGTTATTTTAAAGAAATTGGGAATTTTTGGTTTTGGAAGGCAGGGCTTTCTTGTAAGGAAGAGAACCCTCCTTTTGTAGTAGTATATTATTATAATTTGATTGCATTCTCAATTTAAGTTGAAATGGAACTTCTTCTGAATTTCCTCAAATGTGCCAATTGTTGTTGAAGTTTAATTGAGGAAGACTAAGAAAATCAACAGGCAAAAATCAATTTGTTTTGTAATTGGTGACACATTGTAGTGACTCTTTTTCTGTGTCTCTATTCGAATTGTCTAGTAATAGTTTTACACTTCCTTCAGTTTACAAATAGATAATTCCATTCATTAGCACTGGTATTGCATCAGAAAAAATATGCCTTGAATAACTAATGTTTTTTTTATATATTAAGAGAATTTAGGTTTAGTGGCTCCATACAGGGATATATAGGTTTTTGCCTCTTTTTTTTTTATAAGTTTTTTTATAGAATTTCTGCTGGTAAACCTTTTCTTTTTCTTGCAAAAAAATACAAAATACATCAAGGTCTCTTAGACTGACTTTGCCAACTCTCTAGATTAATTGTTATGAAGTGGTTGGAGTTGGATTAGGGACTACCCAGTTACAACTACAGCGAAAAAGTTTCATCACACTGTTTGGCTAACAAGTTCCTTGGCATCAAAGTACTGCATAATATAGCTTTTAAATTTTAATTATTAAAGGCTTGTCTTAACAATTTAAGGTCATTTACATGAATCTTGTTTTACTAATTCACTGTTAAGGGTCATAGTTTTTGCCCCCTCTATTTTGTACCTAAGTTTTATGTTCATAGTTTCAATTAAACTACAGGCCTATATATTTCCTTATTATCTAAACACATGTTACTTTTTTTTTTCTAGCATAAACACATGTTAATTTTAGTCTTAGCATCCTCTAGCATTACCCCCTGGTGTACCAACTCACCTTTCTTTGCTGGTGCATTTTTTTTTAGTTTCACATGTCCAAACCATATTAGGAAATTTTCTCTTCTTTTATTTCCAACTGGTGTTGCTTTTAAATAGATCAGTCCAATCAGTTCCATCCCCTTCACCACACCTTTCATGAACAAATTTTATTTTCTCCACTGATTTGAAAATACAACTGCAGCTCAAAACAAATGATGTGATGCACACATTATTTGCTTGTGCCTTCCACTCACAATCTGCAAAGTGGCATTAACATAAGCTGAATTTAACTTTCAGCTAGTTTCAAAAGGGATGTGCCACGTTGTGGATGGGTGTGGTGGGAAACAAAGTGGGTAAGGAAGTGACACCAAATTCTTGATATCTAACAGATCTAGGTACTAGTATAAAAATATGCAACTTTCTTTATTTTTTGATAAAACTTGAAAAAACACCGTAAAAGATTCCATTAGTTGCTGTTGCAAGGTGCTCTTTCTAGCATATTTGAGGAGATTTTCTGTGTGAATCAATCCTAAAACCTCCTATAAGTATAGTTATCCAATTCCCATATTTATGTGAAAGGTTTTCATTTTCACACACAAATATGAATCACATAATCTATATATGCACCTATGAGGTTATCCATTAGGATTGAAATCAGTCTCCTATATTGTCCAGAAACGTGGCCCTATGACGCTCTCTCTATGAACACCATCTCACTAAATGGAACCTTTCAGATAGTGTGAACACATATGTGGGGTGCTTTGAGGGAAAGAGTAGAAATACACCTACCCTTTTTATTTTGAACAAAGTACTTGCTCTAATACTCGAATTTGCATCATTACACTTGTCAGGTTTGTGTAATGTATATGGGTGGAAAGGTGTTATTTAAGGGTTATACAACTGCTTCTAAATTGTTCTCAACCTTTCTCTTTAGATTAATGCTATATTTGAATACGAACACTTCTAACTTGGAAGACATGGGGCTGTACCTGTGTTATGCCTTTAACCCTTCTCTTGTGTCACCATAAAAGAATCACTCCACAGTGTGTTTTGTCCATTAAACAGAAAAAAAAAAATTGTTATTTTTGTATTACAAAAGTTGCAATTACAGTTATTTTCTTAAGTGTGTTTATACTACTAAGAATTTCTTGTTTTAATACTGGAATACTATTATTTAATAATTTTAAATGGAAATTTGTCTTGACAATAAATGTTTAAGAATTACTAGTTTCAATTTGAGTTCTTTGTTAGTTTTCTTACATTTGGCTGGATTTTTAGCTGTAAGTTAACTAATGATTTTTCTTTTTTTGGTAGTGATTAATTTAAGAGTACTTGTTCAACCTGTGATAGGAAAAAATCAATGGATCAAAATTGGATTCAAAATAGAAATAAGTGCTCCGCTGAGTACATACAAGGGGTGAAAACATTTATGAACTTGGCACGAAATCATACGGATTCACTGGGGCAAACTCGTTGTCCATGTCATAGACTCAATGGTTCATATCAAATATAATGATATTGGGACCAATTCTTTAATATTGATAACCTTCTAAAGTGTTAGGAGGATAAGAATTCCATATCAAATAAAAGAATCATCATGTATGCTAGCTCCACATTTTAACGAGAAAGTGTTTGTGTTAATTTTAGTTAGTTGTTTGCTTCACATTTTGTTTGCTATCCTTATTCTTCTTCCTCTCTTTTTTTTCTCATGATTTTTAATGCTCACTTTGTTTTGTTACATATGATGTATATATTTTGGAGTATACTTATTATGATATATTTAAGACTTGTAGTAAACATTTATTTGATATTCATTTGTATCATGAAGTACTAAATTCTCACAGGTTGACATGGTTGGACCCGGTCGTCGAAGACCACCTATGACTATACTTACTTCCACACCTACTTTGACACCTGAGTCAGAGCCTACTCCCACACCCGAGTCAGGGATTGTGACCACACCTACTACGAATCACTCGTCCAGTGCTGGTAAAATTTACTTTTTATACTGTTTTACAAGTTAACCTATATGTTTTTAGATACAAATTCAAATAATCTATGAAAACCTCAATTAATAAGTTTAAAAGATAGTTTATCATATGTTATATATTTTAAGTTAGTTTTCAACAAGTGAATAGAAGACCATGCAAAGTCTACTGGTGAACAGTTTACTTTATCATTAATTGTATGACATTGATTATACTATAGCATCTCATACAATAATTTATTCATTTATATTTCACTCTTAAAAGTTAAAATTAATTAAAATGAATTATGCTCAGGTTTTCTCATTCGATATTATTGATTTGCAGCTTCTAACAGATTGAGAAATGGGCGTGGTATTTCTCAGGGCCTGAGATATAATGCATTTAGGGATAAAGGTGGTCCTAAAGCACGTATTACTTTCCTAGAGGGAAAATATAGACCCATTGGTGGTTGGGCTAAGACCTTTGGGACGATGGTCGGTGTTATATGCCGAGAGCATGCCCGTTTTGCTTGTGGAACTTGGTCACACATGGAATCGGCTGATAAGGCCATGATCTATCATCAAATTCAAGTAATTTTTCATCAAATATATATATATATATATATATACACATACATTGATAGGGTGGGGAGACCTCAGATTTGCATGTACACACACAATACTTCTTCTAGTATTCTTAATATATATATTTTATTTCAGAAAAAGTTTGAGATAGATCTTGATAATCCCCGCATTCGAAAAGGTCTTGATAAATGGCTTGCAGCTCGATTTAGATCACATAAAAATTGCATGCACACTTATTTTAAATCATTCGGAGATAATGTAGAGCGGGCAAGGCAAAAGCCTTATAAAAATGTTCGACTTGAGGATTGGTATGCTGGATGTGAAATTTTTGAGACTTCGGCATTCAAGGTGCACAAATTTTTTTTTTATATATATAGTAATTTATATTTGTAGACTTAGGTAATAACAATATATTAAATTGAAATGCAGAATAGGAGCATCACCAATAAAGCAAATAGGGCAAAGAACCTAACAAATCACTGTGCTGGCTCAAAGCCATTCGTCACACTCCGCTATGAAATGGTTTGTTTCATATGTTCTATTATGTATGTAATTACATAAAATTACAAATGCAAAATTTATAATATTAGGTTCTAATTATGTTTACTAAAATAGCGAAACATGGACACTCAAGAGGAGCCAGACATGATGACATTTTATCAACGAACACATTGTAGGGAGGATGGGACATGGGTCACCCCACATTGTCAGCAACTTTATGTATGTATATGCATAACTAGTAACTTGTAGTTTATTTTTTTGTATTTGTTTATAATTTCAGTCACTTTGTATGGATATGCAAGATAACATGATTCAAGAGGTCGATGCACAATCGAATTCTGATGATGCATCCACTATACAATTGACTCGTAATGAGGTTTACTTTCAAATAGTTGCTTCAAGCTCCTCGTATGTTCGTGGGCTTGGTCATGGGGAGGTGCCCCTTGTCTCTTTACGGGTGTAATACCCCGCTCCAACACACGGTATGATATTGTCCGCTTTGGGCCTGAGCCCGCACGGTTTTGCTCTTGGGTTTTACCCCAAAAGGCCTCATACCATTTGAAGAGAACATACTACATATAAGCACATCCCCTTTTCCACACCCAGGCGATGTGGGATTGAGCACCCTGCACCCTGTCAGTGTGGTAGCTCAGCCCAGTGTCTATCTTCGCACCCGCCCACTCACACCCGTTCACAAGGGTTACTACAATCCACCCCCCTACGAGGCCCGACGTCCTCGTCGGCACACTTCTTCCGGCTGGGTTCAGGCTCTGATACCAACTGTAATACCCCGCTCCAACACATGGTATGATATTGTCCGCTTTGGGCCTGAGCCCGCACGGTTTTGCTCTTGGGTTTTACCCCAAAAGGCCTCATACCATTTGAAGAGAACATACTACATATAAGCACATCCCCTTTTCCACACCCAGGCGATGTGGGATTGAGCACCCTGCACCCTGTCAGTGTGGTAGCTCAGCCCAGTGTCTATCTTCGCACCCGCCCACTCACACCCATTCACAAGGGTTACTACAACGGGGCAACTATGCAGATGTTATTGAGGCTAGAAGAAGTGCTAATGAAGCAAATCGAAGGGTTGATGAGGCAAATCAAAGGGCTGAGGCAATAGAACAGCGACTGGGGGAACAAATCAACTCTTTGCAGGCTCAACTCACGTCTTTAACATCATTGGTGCAGAAATTTCTCGAAGGATCATCATCCGGAGAGGCTCATCATCCTACTTAGTAAGTTGAATTAATGTTTTACACTAGAGAGTGAATTTAATACTTGCTAGAACCCATTTTTTGATGATGTTAGAATGATAATACTCAATTTTCACCTATCTATAGTCACGAAAACACACACATATGAATAGAGACAAAACACACACATATTAGTGAGAAGTTTCATACTTTAACATTTAAAAATACATTTAGGTAGCCCCCATTCTTCCTTTAACCACTTATTAACCTAGTTTTTAACCACTTTCCTCGTGGAAAATAAGGCAAATCTCCCAGTTTGTATAATATGCCCCTGAATATCTTCAACTATGTATTCATTTGAAAACAACCTATTCTTCCTCTCCTTTTAGATTGCATAAGTTGTGGTAGCATAAATCAGCTTATTCAAAACCAAGAGAGATTTTAAGGTAATTCCAAAAGCATTGACAGCTTTACAAAACAACTCAAATACATTTAAAAGATGATGTAAATACTCAGTTCATGCAATTAATTAAAGTAAGAGTTACAATCAAACAGCTTGAAAACTAAGGAGCTGCACACTCACTGTACAACAGTGACCATTAAGCTAATGTATAAGACATTATATCTTGAAGCAGACTCAGTATGGTCTAGGTAAGAGCTTGACATGATGAAAAATGTTGATTGAAAGATGTTTATACCAATCTGAGCCTTAGAAAGTCAGAAATACCTAATGACAGCAACTCTCTTGACAGCAGCTATATATTTGAGTTCAACAACACTAGCAAACTGAGGTTTGGAGTATGAGATCAAGAAGCAGCCTCAGGTTGAATTGATCAGCACTTGATGTGAACTTCAAATTATATAATGGACTTGTTCAATCCATAATAAAGCCATTTTGAACCTTTGAATCAATTTCAAAAAATGCTAGAAACTTAACGACAGTAGAATTTGATGCGCAGCCTAGACCCTTGAGTATACACCAATTTTCTGGAGTTGAATCTGAGTTTTGATATGATTAACACTCAATAAAGATCACAAAACTCACTGGATTTTTATAGCTCTCAAGGCTAAAGGTCTGCACTCAATGCACTCAAAATTTGAAATCAGCTTCACCTCCTTTAGCAGACCATTTTGCTAGAGCTACAAAAGGATAGGAATGCCAGCTGTCCTTGCGATGGCAAAAATAATCTAACAGTTAAAAATCTAGCTGTTGCAATTATGATGACACAAAACTGCCCTACAAGCCAACTTTCCATAAGAGCCAAGACTGCCTTCATAATTTAAAATCTACTGCTGTGAAGTAAAGGACTACAAGGACATTTCTAATGATTGGATCATTCTAGATTTTTGTCAGCTGGCACTCACTCACATGCAGCTGAGGTGGTCAAGCAATTCACCAAAATGCCCTTTAAAGGGCTGTTGTGCACAGACCTATGATAAGCTGTGAAGACCAAGTATAAGCAATTCTGAGCATATGGACATAATAATCAGTGAAGCAGTATAAAACGTATATTAAATCCACTGTGGAAATTACTATAATGTCCTTAGCTCTAAAATAAGCAACTATAGTCAAGCATGACAGAATTGATATGCACTAACCAATAGGGTCTAAACTAAAATGTTACATGTTATAAGAATGCAGTACCCAAGGTGTATTAGTGAAATATTGAATCTATGATGTTTTGGAACCATAAGCACATTTTGACATTAAAATAGGCAAACAAGGACAAGGACAAGACCAACATAGCTTGACCATCCTCAATCATAAATGATGACTGAAAGAGTTAATTAGAAATGCATAATAACAAGTTATATCCTGTGTTATTTTCAAGTGTATAGGATGTAGACTGTTAGTGTTTGGATGTGGAGATTAACTGCAAATTTGGTTGTTGCTAATGCTTTTGTGCACACACAAAATATATGGTATTGGTTGGAATTAACTACCATATAAAGTCAGGAAGCTTCCACTTGCTTTGCTGACAAACTTTATGATTACTAGTTGAGAGTGTTTTGATTCTATTTTTAGTGTCATATTTTATTTGTTCTTGTTAGGATCCTCTTTAACTTCTAATGTAATTTGATTTGATTAATTTATTTTGTTTGTAGCTTTTTTAACTTACTTTTTAAAGATTGACTACCATTTTGATGTTTAACTTTTGGTTCCTTACCCCAGGGATAGTTTTGCCATGTATCTTATGTTTGCAATGCTTTGTTTCTCCATTTTATTTTAATTTCTCATTTTCATGTTGAAATTCTAATTTTTTCTTTACGTGCTTTTTTAATGCTCAATAGCTCATTTTGTCTTTTTGTGAAGATGTTTATAGAGAAACAATACTTAGAGTATGTCAACTCATAAAAATACTTTTGGAAGAAATTTCCTATGACATTGTCAGTTCATTTTTATATATATGTGTTTTTGTGTGTAGATATATTAAGGAGCCTGTTATCTTTGAAACTTATTTTTTTATTTTTTATTGGTTAACTTGCATTATTTGCCAAACTTTAATAAATTACCAAATGTCATTATTGCACACAGGGCTTAACTTAGTGTTCTAGAGTTCTAGCTAGCAATTCTATGCCTCACGGAGCATTCTATCAAAAATTGGAATACATGGAAATGAATCAATTTTCATTTATGAAACTTCTAGGCCAAAATTTTCATTCGAGCTTGAGAGCGGTTGCTTCAGTTAAAATTATGCCAAATATTAGGTCTCCTTTCTAGTCATTTCCTTAAGCATCCTACAGAGACGGAACATAAGTTTGATAATGCGATTTTTTATATATATGCTTTAATTTTTCTCAATTTGCAATATACATATATATATATGTACATAGTTCAAATTGATTATTGTGCATATTGTATATTTTACATGTATTATATATTGCCTAGTGTGGTTAGAATGTGATAGTAGGAATGTAATACCCCGCTCCAACACATGGTATGATATTGTCCGCTTTGGGCCTGAGCCCGCACAGTTTTGCTCTTGGATTTTACCCCAAAAGGCCTCATACCATTTGAAGAGAATATACTACATATAAGCACATCCCCTTTTTCCACACCCAGGCGATGTGGGATTGAGTACCTTGTACCCTGTCAGTGTGGTAGCTCAGCCCAGTGTCTGTCTTCACACCCGCCCACTCACACCCGTCCACAAGGGTTACTACAATCCACCCCCCTACGAGGCCCGACGTCCTCGTCGGCACACTTCCGGCTGGGTTCAAGCTCTGATACCAACTGTAATACCCCGCTCCAACACATGGTATGATATTGTCCGCTTTGGGCCTGAGCCCGCACGGTTTTGCTCTTGGATTTTACCCCAAAAGGCCTCATACCATTTGAAAATAATATACTACATATAAGCACATCCCCTTTTTCCACACCCAGGCGATGTGGGATTGAGCACCCTGTACCCTGTCAGTGTGGTAGCTCAGCCCAGTGTCTGTCTTTGCACCCGCCCACTCACACCCGTCCACAAGGGTTACTACAAGGAAGTTCCATAATGGAGGGTATTGAGTTGGGTCAACTGGGAACTAGAGGTAATTCTAGCAATGCTTCAGTAAGTTAGATACTTAGGTTCTCTAAGCTGGCTGACACATGATTGCTATCAAGGCAATGATTTTAGCTCATATGGGATTTGTCAAGGTTGTTTTGGATGTGAGGCAGGGAGATATTTGATAGAGGGAGACCTTATATTATGGGTCATGGGTGGCAAGGCACTCCATGGGCTCATGACATATAATTTTAGGCAAGCTTGCTGATCAGTAAAAGTTATAATATTGGCCACCTTTTAAATTTTTTCACTTAAATACTGTTATTTTTATAGTACTAGAATAAGTTGAACACACCTACCTAAGATTTTTTATTGAATAACTCAATAAAAGGGGGGGAAAATAAGAGAAGCAAAGAATACAGTACTATCACAACAATACCCATAAATTAAATTTGACAAGAAAATAATAATCTACTACTGCAAAAATGAAAAGCCACACAAATCACAAATATATATATATATATATATATATATATATATATATTTTCCCTTTGTATCTGATTTCAAAAAAACTATAATGCTAACAACAAATGGTATTGTCTGCAACAAAAAACAGCACAAATTAAAAAGGAATGCAATCAAACCATTAATGCTGGCTTTCCCTTGTTATAAAAAATAAAATTATGTCTAAACCACAACCAATAACCAACATATAAAGAAGAAAACTACAGGGAGATGCTGATTATATCTATTCACTAAATAAAGTTAACCATCTTGCTTTTTTTGCCTACAGCGAAACTGAATAAAAAGAAAAATACAAACAGAACATTATACTATAATAATAATAATAATAATAATAATAATAATAATAATAATAATTACTAAACTAAACTTGAAAAATGACAAATGCTTCATCAAATTAAATTTTCCATTTCTAATATAAAGCAAAATAAAAATTAAAAATGGATGAGATCAGAACTCCTCTTTTCATTCTTTTTCCTTAGTTTGTGATTCGTGTGTGAGTGTGACTCAAAAAGTATATCAATTAAAATTTTCCACACTTCGCAATAGAACGAATTCCTTGCAGAATAGGGCTATCGAAATGAATGGGTATCGTACCTCAGGGATTATGTTCTGATGAGTTGGAACACAGAACTAATTCTAATTAAATTTATAAGAAAAGAATTCTGATTTTTAACTAATTAAAAAGATAAAATAAAATAAATCAAAGGTAAACAGATAATGAAGATAATAAGAGAGAAACCTAGGGTGTTTGACTTCACCACTAACTCCACAATCAATGGTCAATTGAATCAACTATAGGGGAATTACATCATGCATAAGTGGTGTCGGTGGCTACAAGCTCACCTTCATCCGTCAAGAAGATAACATATGATTAAGGCTAAGCCATGGACTATCTTCGATTGGCATGGGCCATCTGCCTAACTACTCTAATCTAGGGTGCAGTATGGTTCATCTTCTCTAGGCATAATCCATCAAAGCTCATAACAATATATTCAGTGATTACCATTGTGTAATAATCTCTCTCATGATCACAGAAAATAAAAGAGATTGAGTTCAATAACAACAACTAAATATCTAAGACAAGATAAGAAATCATTGAGATTGAATTTACAAGACTTTTATTGCTCAATTCATTAATAAGAATCCTCACAATTACACAATCTATGCATGTATATAAAGGTCCCCAATAATTAAAACAATCAAACCATTGATGCTTTGTTAGGGCTACATCAAAACCCTAGTGGATGAACTAGCCGCTCATGGTAGAAGAAGAAGCTTCAACTGTTGAAGAAGAAGACATCATCTTTCTGAATTACGCGTATGACTTTGTTCTCCAATGGCTCTGCAATATGTTTCTGTTCTCTTCAGCCCTCTCAGACTCTCCAATCTCTCTGTGTAAGCTTTCCCCAATTCAGCCTCCAAGTCTTCCTTTTATTCCCCAAGAGAATTCACCAAAGTCCTAATCCAATTAGGAATTAATTAGGGTTTCCCGCAGCACTAATCAGGTGGGTTTTTCCTGCTGACTTCGGCCCGACTTTTGACCCACTAGAAGTCCGATTCACGGAATTTTCGTGAAATACAAAAGTGTGCAGAATCAAATTTCGTTCAACCTTACGCGAGAATTATGTCGATTTGAGGCTCGGAAATAAGACTTCTGGTCCATTTTCCAAAACGGGATTAAGACTGCATTATGCGCAGATTTGGGCTTCAGGCCCGAAACCTTCTTAAGCAGCTGTAATTCTCTTGGACCTCTTCCTTGGGCTGATTTGAGTTGAAATAAATGGTTGAGTGAATCTCCTTGATGTAGGCTTCATCTCACCATCTTGGATGTCTTCTTTAAAAGCCCAAAATCACAGTTTTAACTGAAATAATTATTAAGGCCCTGAAAATACAGAAAACACTAAAACAAAGTAAAATCACAAAATAATCTATCACTAAGAGAATAAAATACATAAGTTAAGAGGCTAGAATGCGTAACATTCAACGCCTATCAGTTTGTCATGAAACAAAATGAACAAAGATTTGACATGTGCACAGTTGTTAAAGGGGACAATGTACATAAAGAAACAATATAAAAAAAAGTGATATACAACTCAATAAACAACAGATCAACAAGAATCATCCTCAAACATGCATACAAATCAACGAAAGGTCCTTCAATCTATAACGGAAACTAGATAAAAAAAAGTAACAAAAAGATAGAGAGTTTATACTGTATTCCGTGACTAACAACCAGAGATTTGAGAAAATATACAATCCTACAACGAATTGCCTGAGGTACAAAATGAAATATTTGGATTTGCAGTGCAGTACAACAGTAAAGATTTAGGGGTTAATTGATTTGCTGTGTAATTTCAGGCCCGTTGTAGAAAGGACCTTTCTATGAGGGGTTATGCGAGCCCGTCGTTAAAAGCTTATTTTCTTGTAGTGTTAGAATGTTGTTTAACTATTTTATTTGTTTTCATGTTAAAGTATGTTTGTGGCCATAGTGAAATCTAAAATTAGTAAGCTTATATTGTTGATGGTGACTTAAATCTAAACTTAGTAAGCATGTTAACATTGGTGATACAGGAAAATTCTTTAAATAACCTGGATAGGATATCATTAGCAGGTCCCTTGTTTAAAGGGGAGGAGGGTATCGATAGCTTGCTTGTGTCACCAACATGGAATGCTTTTTTTAAAATTGGTTGTATCTCTGGACTGTTCATTGATGTTAGATAAATTATAGGCTACTGTTTATGATCCATGCAAGTGCTTTAAATGTATTTGAACTTGTTTGTGAAGTGTTTGAAATGCTTTCATAGCTGCATTATAATTTGCACAAATGCAGCTCATTTTCTATTCAGTTTTGCTGCATATAAACATCTTTCTTGGTTCTAAAATTGCTCAAGTGACATTTAGCTTTGAAAATGGAATTAGCATACTCCCTTGACATGGTTAAATTCAAGATAAGACCTTTTTGTGTGTTTTAGAAGCTATTTGTATATCAGTACTACAGAAATCCCTTATTGAGGTAATGTGTTGCTGGCATGCTGCCATCAAACTTAATAGGTACTGTTTTATATTGTTAGTTAAACTTGAATCTTGTTTAGGAGTTAAGAAACTTTATTAGGTCTCTTTAAATGTGTATAATTGTGTTGTGGGTATACTCATTTCTGAACTAGAATTTTCTCTTTTAAAGCCTGATTTTTAGAGTCTTTCATGGTCACAAATCAGCTTTTGAAACTTTACTTGCTGCTCTAAAATTGTTGAAGCATATATATGTGAGCATACTTTATTCATGTTTTGAGTGAGCATGAGTTACTATTGTATCAGAATTTGGCACAGGTTCATACTAGGATTTTCATATTAGTCTGCTAAAGAGATCATTAAGTTAATTGAGGGCTTTCTTGCTGTCAAAAGTAAGGGAAAGCTAACTTGAATTCCATGGAGTAGAGCTTGCCAATCTAGTCATCATTGATTAAAGTAACCTGAATCACTTTGTATACATCTTATTTGATTGTGGCACATTACTTGGGTAAACTTAGCTGAATTGAGGAGAATGATGTTGTCACAAAGCATAGTGAACTTATGATAACTTGGTTGAAGATCTTACAAGTAACTTGTGCGGAATTCAAACTTTGAGTACTTGAATGGATTTAATTTTGTATTCATTGAATTGTACTTCAAACTTTGAGTAGGGTTGGCTCTCGCTTCAAGTTTAGGATTTTGTGAAGGGGAGATAACATGATAAGTGTCAGTAGAATAATATAGAAAGAAGAAAGGAAAAAAAAAAAAGAGGAAAGAAGAGAGAGAAAAGGGGATCCGAGAGTTTTAAAGAGGGGGAGAGAGTGGAGATCGAATTAGGGTATGCTATATATAGATATAGAGAGAGAAGTTAGGAGGTAGGGGGAAGGACTGATTTTCAATTATAGAGAAAACACTTATAAAATAACCCAAAGGAATTAGAATCTTGGCAACTCTTTCAAAACTTCAGCATAGTACTTTTATATATACTCATACATACATATATATATATAAAAAAATAAAAGTGGAAAGAGGCTCGGCTGATTCGACTGTTTTAGATAGTTCATGGTGGGGAGTGGTGGTGCGCCGGCATGAGCTGGTGGATCTATTGTTGGTTGCGGTTGGAACCAGCAGAAGGTGGTTGCCGGAAGGGGGGTTCTAGGTGGCTGTGAATTGGATGGCATCATAATGATGGTCAATCCATCGTGATGGGTTTTGGGCTAGTGGTGGCTAGTGGATTTCATCTGTGATAGAAATCGTAGTACCATAAGTCTTTCCATGACCAAAATGCTCTTTCAAACTCAAGCACCCCTTGGGTTTGTTCTTCTTGTCCTGTATGTATTTGTGTTAACATATATATATATATATATATATATATATACTAGATTTTGGTTGATTTTGTGAAATATTTAGTTGGATATTTTTTAATGGTTTGCTTTAATGTCAGAATTCTTGATATATATATATATATATATATATTTTGATAAGTAGCCTAATTCTTGATACTAGTTATCATACATGTTATGATTGCTATGCCTTCATGATTTATGAGATTTTGGTTCACATGTTGGAAGTATTTTGAAATTTGTGATGATTCTTGTTAATTATGCTCCTCCTTGATGACGGTATGGGATTCAAGATGGGAGTTCATTAAAGGCTTTTATGTTTTCGAAATTAGTGTTGTATCATGCATGAAGATCACACTCGAGTTTACTCATGCTTGTAGTACATGAACTTATTTTGTTGATTAAATGAGATCTTTTAATTGTGCTGCTATTATCCACCATGGATTGATTCCTTGGATATTTATCTTTATATATTTCATCTAACACTATTGTAATTAAATATATATTTTTTAAAGTCAAGTAAGATAATCTGATTTTTTTTTTGTCTGCGCTGAATTTAAGTTTATTTACCTTCGCTTTAAAAGTAGTCATTTTACAGCCTAGTTTTGGTTCTTTTGCATTGTCATAAATTAGATTCATAAATTGTTTTTACTGCTAAGTAATTGCTGAGTTTTAAAATGTTTATGGGTAGGTTTAAACTTCCAATCACATATTTTGCTCTAGTTAGTATACGATTACCATTTGAGCAAATATTTGTTTTGGTTTTACTAAATAAATCTTGCTGATGTTTGGACCATAGAGATTTCTTTTGGCAATTGCATTTATGGTTAAATAATCATTGGTTGTATATATTTCATTTAGAGACTAGATTTGGGTTGAGCATCTAATTTCGTGGTATGCCTTTGATTACTTGCTGCCATTGAATATATTTAATATTTGTGAAATAAATTGAGAAATGCTTTAATAGTGTCCCTAGTAAGTGTATTTTTTTTTGTTGATTATTGTTATAGAAAGAATAGGTTCATATATGCAATTAAACTAATAATTTTTCTCTTTTTGTAGATTGCATGTGGTCGGGATTAGCTTTTTGATCTCTTTTTGGTGCAATCCCAATGGCTATATTTTTTGTTTCATATGGGTCTAGGATAAACTCACTTTTGTACCTTTTGTTTCACACGGGATTAGATTTATGGATCTCTCAGGTAGTATCATTGATGATGGTTACCATTATAGAAAGAATAGGTTCATCTATACAATTTAACTAATAATTTTTTTTTTTTTTGCAGATTGCATGTGGTCGGGATTAGCTTTTTGATCTTTTTTTGGTGCAGTCCCATTGGCTATCTTTTGTTTCATATGGGTCTAGGATAAACTCACTTTTGTACCTTTTGTTTCACATGGGATTAGATTTATGGATCTCCCATCTTCTCTATATGTATGGATCTCTTTTTGATCTTTTATTTGGAAGATGTATGGATCTTTGGATATATAATAGAATATTTTACTTTTAAATTTGTAAATATTAGTTTGGATAATTTGTTTGACATATGCTTTATATAATTTGTAAAATTTCAGGTTTGTTCAATTGGCATGTTTAAAATAAGTGACATGAAAAAGTAAGTTATAAAATTATTGGTTTGTTGAGAGGTAAAAAAAAAAAGAATATTGACAAAAATTTGTTGCAAATAAAGAATTTTATTTGTTGCTAAATAAATACATTTGTGACAGTTAGTTTTGTTGCAAAATATATTATTTTTAGCGACAACAAAGTTTTTGTCCCAAATATTTCCATTTTTTTATAGGCCAATATAATTTTGTCGCAAATTATATTCATTTTAGCGACAAAACAATTTTTGTCCCAAATAGATCCATATTTAGCGACAAATATAATTTTGTCGCAAACAATATTCATTTTAGCAACAAAACAGTTTTTGTCACAATTAGATCCATATTTAGCAACGAATATAATTTTGTAGCAAAACCATATTTATTTTTAGCGACCTAAATGTTTTTGTCCCAAATAGTTCTATTTAGCGACTAATTTAACTTTGTTGCGAATTATTATATATTTAGCGACAAAATTCCTCGGAATGGGTTTGTATTAAGCGACAAAATTTTGGAGATTCAATGACAAAAAATATGTCGCTAAATATCATATTTTTAGGGACAAGTAAATTTTTGTTGCAAAAGCATACACTTTTTGCGACAAAAGTCTTTTGTGGCATAATACCTTTCGTGACGGGCTTTGGGGGACAACCTCGCGACAAAATAATTTTGTTGCTAAAAGTTATTTGCGACAAATTCCCTATGTTTAGCGACAAAATTGTTTGTGGCAAAACACCAAATTTCTTGTAGTGTGCCAGAGTACTACAAGCACATGAAGATGCCGTACGATACAAACACCCATTGGGGGGTTCTTCTCGACATATAAGATGCAGATCTCATTGTCCGATTGGGATTTACAGGTCTCAAAGGCATCACGATGTCACCATTATTGATCGATAGATTCGAGATCGAATTTGTGAGAATGTGAGAAGTGAATAAAACTGAGATAATATATATATACTAGTGTATGCCCGTGCCTATGGCACTATAATGCAAATAGAATCGTGTTTGAATCATAGATAGGCAAAGACATTTCGACCCAAAAGATTGGTTTTTTAACCACTTTTGACCATTAGATTGGATATTTTGTCTTATTATACCAAGCCTAAATGTAATATACACATATGTATATAGATATATGTATATATAAGTATATATAAAGAGAGAGAGAGAGAGAGAGGGGGAGGTGATTAGATCATTGTGGTGAGAAATGGAGATTGGATTTGAAGAGAATAGATTGAATGTGTCGGGCTTGGTCCACCCACAAGTCATAAGTGTATAATGTGATATGGTGTCCATGTGTATGGGCTTTGGTTCCAAAAGTAATTAGGCCTTGGAGGAGTGCAGTGAGTTTTGCTAATGTGGATTGGTACCCTATGTGTTTGTGTGTACCCAGGAAGGTTAGCAAAGGGGCTATAAATATAGGTGGTGTATGGAGTGAAAAGTGAGAGAGAGTGTAGAGAAGAGAGATATGTAGTGAGATAGAGAGAGGGTATAGAGTGCACTATGTGGGTATTGTAGGTTGTGTTTGGCCGAACCATGAAATTTTTTGTCTCTTTTGGTGTTGTTTTGTGTTAATTATTTGTTGTGTTGTTCGGATCTCCATATCCATTTGTGTGTTGCGTTTGCATGTCGAATGGAATGGGAATTGTTTTTATAACCAAATGTATTAGAGTCGAAGATTGGTCCTAGAGAGCCTGAATGTTGTTGAATTGTGGAGATCTAAAAAATAAAAATGGATTGTTGTAGAGGGAGAGTTCTTGCTTCATTTTTTAGGGATGTAATTGAGTATGGGTCAGGGTTTAAAATAAATTTAACCCATAGTTTCCTCCCAAATTCATGGCATAAAGAGAGAGAGAGAGAGAGAGAGAGAGAGAGAGAGAGAGAGAGAGAATGCAACCAAAGCTCTCAGTTTGAAGATAGCGACACTCCGACATGTGAATGACAATAACAACACTAAGTGGCGACAATAATAAGAAGAGTTGCAACCGACGATGAGGTGCTATTGTGGTGTACGAAGGCTATGAGAAGTGTTGTTTTGCTCTAACATAAAAACAATAGTGGCCTTGTTTGTTGATGATGTAGATTGATGGCCTGGTCTACAATGGTGATGCATGACGAAGTTGACAAGGATGAGGGTTTCGGCGACGAAAGCTGAGGGAGGTTTTCATTGGGATTTCAATGATGGTGGTTATTTGGTGGTCAAATGATAGGGTTGTGTAACTTGTGTTCGGCTGTGACTAGATTAGGTTTCTTGGTGGGTCTACTGGGTTTGGATTTGTTGTTGCGGTGGCATTTGGGCTTTGGGTTGTGTCTGTCACACAATTGGGTTTGGTTGTTGTGGATGGTAGTTTGTGGTGGTGTTCATAGTGGTTAATGGTGGTTGGTTAGGGAAGTTTGATAGGGGTTTGTTGGCACAGGTAATTGGCAGTATTAGGGTTCTTTGGTGAAGGTGATTCGCTCTATTTTTTGGGGTTTCAGCGAAGTCGATTGTGGGTGTCTTGGGTCTATACATTCGATCTTTATTATCCTTTAGCCATTCGATTTATAACTTGCCTGTGAAGGATGTCTCATTTGTTTGTCAAGCCTTGAAACTTCTTAGAGTGCTAAATTTATTGTCCACCAAAGTCATCATCTTTCCGAAAGAAATAAAACAGCTAGTTCATTTGAGGTATTTAGCACTTCATGTTGATGATGAGCATGTTCAACTATCAATGTCCAACCTCTGGAACCTAGAAACCCTTATGATTGATGGACCAAAAGGTTCCCTTGTTTTATATGATATTAATTAGGAGAATGGTGAAGTTGAGACGTGTATACCAATCGACTTATCATTGTTCTTGATGTACCCTCTGATTGATCTTCCTTTGTATACCTACAAACCATAGGCAAATTAGATCTTTTAAGTGGGGAGTGTGGCTTGGAATTGTTTCCCAATCTTAAAAAACTAAAATGCCAAGATTATGGTTTTCCTACATTGGACTTTCTAATTCACCTTGAAACCTTGAAGTTATTCCACAAGGACTTAAGAACGCCTCCTCCTAGAAGGATACGTGATCTGCATATGTACGTATTCCCTCCAAATCTCAAAAGCCTCACTTTATCAAACTTTCATCTACCTTGGGAGAAAATGTCAATCCTTGGAAGGTTACCTAACCTTGAGGTTCTCAAATTATCATACAAGGCATTCGAAGGACCAACTTGGGACACAAATGATGGTGAGTTTCATAAACTAAGGTTCCTGAAATTTCAAGGCATATTTATTAAGCGATGGAACACTTCTAATGATAACTTTGTCAACCTTCAAACGTTAGTGTTGGATGACTGTCAGTGGCTTGAGGAAATTCCATCTAGTTTAGGAAATATTCCTACTCTAGAGATGATTCAAGTGAGATGGTGTAACCAATCTAATGAAGATTCTGCTAGGCAAATTCAAGAAGAACAAAAGATGATGGGAAATGATGAGCTTAAGATTCTTATCTACTCTTTAAATCAGGATTTAGTGGGCCTGGTGGCCTTTGGGGATGAGGATGACCTGGCCTTTGGGGATGAGGATGACCAGGTTGACGCACGTTAAAGTTCATCAAAGCATACAGTAGAATTAGTCACTTGAATAAGGTAATAAAAATTTTGGAAGACCCATCAAGTTCTCCAATCTATTTTTCTTTTCTGCTATATGTAAGCATTATATATATCTGTTGTATAATTTAATTTCTATTTTTCCTACTGAACTTTCAAGATAAAAAGAAGCCCTTGGAGCAACATGGGTTTTTGGTATACATCTCATTGACAATTACATGTTTGTGAGGTGTTATGGAGAAGGGATTAGTCCTCGAACACCTGGTAAGAATTTTGAGGGTATTGTGACAACTCCCTCTTCTTCTTCTTCTTCTTCTTCTTCATCTACTTATTAGTTTATTTTTTCTTTCAAAAGAAAACGATGAAGAACTAAAGATTTTTGGGTATGAATTTAAGTCTCCCCTCATATATTTGTTCTCCAGATCATTGTTTAATTTGACTCATCTGATTATAGTTCTAATTAACTCCATTTGTTTATATATTTATTGGAAAGTGTAATTAACTCCCCATTTATCATAATGCATGGGAGGGTGAATTTAATAACTTAACATATTAGAACAAGCAACAATGCATTCAGAACACACATCTTGGAGGCATTTGTTATTGAGAGATCAATGTGTATTCATAAGCAGAAGATGTAGAAATTTCACAAAGGTCTTTAGATTTTGTGTTATAACAGGTCTTCCCAAGAAAAAAACAACTCTTTCTTGCTACTTACTTAGAACAATTGCCAAAATTCATTTTTCCTTCCAATATATTTTCTAGATGGGCAATGCTTGGGTGCTGCCCAGCAAGACCAACTTTGTCCTCCATGATGACATGGTGTGCTTGGGTGCTACCCAACAGGACCAACTTTGTCCTCCTTGCTGACATGGCTTGACGAAAAGTTGACATGTGCCCTCAATTAAAAATGGATCAAACCCAATTTAAATGCATTAACTGGATTACAAAATCCATCAGATTTCACGGATCAACATATCTCTACTCTCACTGTGTATCTATAAGAATTTCACAAATTTACTTAACCTAAATTTGTCAAGAAGTCATGATCTCCATTTTTCTCTCTCACTACTATCTCTCCAACAAGCCTCAATTAAATTTAGAGAAGACAAAAAGCCTCTGTTTCACAAATATGCCTTACCAAAAGCCTCTATTCATTGCCACAATACTCCATCTTCTTGAGATGGATCTTGGAATGGTGACGGATCGGACAAAGCTAATGTGCAGATAGAGGCCTTGGTGCTTGCCAAAGTGCTATAAGCACATGAAGATGTGGTATGATACAAACACCCATTGGGGGTTCTTCTCGACATATAAGATGCACATCTCGTTGTCCGGTTGGGATTTGCAGGTCTCGAAGGCGTTGCGATGTCACCATTGTTGATCGGCAGATTCTGGATTGAATTTGTGAGAATGTGAAAAGTGAACAAAACTAAGATAATATATATATATATATATATATATAGGCAAAGGTAAAGGATTGAATATTTCGAAGGTATTTCGTAGATAGGCAAAGGTATTTTGACCCACAAGATTGAATATTTTGTCTTATTATACCAAGCTTAAATGTAATAATAATATATATATATATATATATATATATATATAAAGAAAGAGAGAGAGAGAGAGAGGGGGGGGGGTGATTAGATCATTGTGGTGAGAAATGGAGAGTGGATTTGAAGAGAATAGATTGAATGTGTAGGGCTTAGTCCACCCACAAGTCATAAGTGTATAGTGTGATATGGTGTCATGTATATGGGCTTTGGTTCCAAAAGTAATTGGGCCCTGGAGGAGTGCAGTGGGTTTTGCTAATGTGGATTGGTATCCTATGTGTTTGTGTGGGTGGAAAGTTAGCAAATGGGCTATAAATATAGGTGGTGTACGGAATGAAAAGTGAGAGAGGGTATAGAGTGCACCGTGTGGGTATCATAGATTATGTTTGGCCGAACCATGAAATTTTTTGTCTCTTTCGGTGTTGTTTTTTGTTAATTATTTGTTGTGTGTTGTTCTGATCTCCATTTCCATTTGTGTGTTACATTCGCGGTGTCGAATGGAAAGGGAATTGTTTTCATAACAAAAGGTATTAGAGTCAAAGATTGGTCCTAGAGAGCCCAGATGTTGTTGAATGGTGGAGATCTAGAAAATAAAAATGGATTGTTGTAGGGGAGAGTTCTTGGTTCATTTTTTAGGGATGTAAATGAGTATAGGTCAGGGTTTAAAATAAATTTGATCCATAGTTTCTTCCCAAATTGATGGCGTAAGGAGAGAGAGAGAGAGAGAGAGCACAACCAAAGCTCTCGGTTTGAAGATATCGACACTCTAACATGAGAATGACAACAACAATGCTGAGCGGCGATGATAATAGGAAGAGTTGCAACTGACAGTGAGGTGCTCCTATGGTGTACGAAGGCTATGTGAAGTGTTGTTTTGCACTAACATAAAGACAATAGTGGCCTTGTTTATCGACGATGCAGATCGATGACCTGGTCTACAATGGTGATGCAGGACAAAGTTGACAGGGATGAGGGTTTCAACGACGAAAGCTTAGGGAGGTTTTCATTGGGATTTCGATGATGGTGGTTATTTGGTGGTCAAACGACAGGGCTGTGTTGAGGGGCATAGCCATGAATTTGAACAAGTGGGTACGAATATGTATAATTTTTTTTTCATAAAACTAAGTGGGTATGAATATGTATGATTTATTTTTATTAAACTAAGTGGGACATCACTCGGGCCTTAATAGGTCCTTCCAGTTCTAAACCCCTAAAAAAATTGTATTTACTATATGTATAAATTTTTTTTTATAAAATTAAGTGGGTACATTAGTACCCACTAGGGCCTTGTTAGATCCGCCCTTGGTTGTGTTCGGTTGTGACTAGATTAGGTTTCCTAGTGGGTTTACTGGGTTTAGATTTGTTGTTGCGGTGGCGTTTGGGTTTTCGGTTGTGTCTGTCATGCAATTGGGTTTGGTGGTTTGTGGTGGTGTTCACGGTGGCTGACGGTGGTTGGTTAGGGAAGTTTGATAAGGGTTTGTTGGCACTGGTAATCGACAGTATTGGGGTTTTTCGGCGAAGGTGATTCGCTCTATTTTTTGGGGTTTCAGTGAAGCCGATTGTGGGTGTCTTGGGTCTATTGTTGGTTCTGGTTTTGGTTGGCCAAGGGTAGGCATTGATAGGTCTTGGCTTGGTTTGACAAAAGTGGTATTATTGTTCACTTGATAAATTGACTTAGTAAACCAATGTAGGTAGATTGATTGCGGGCATGCCAGAGCCGTGTAATCGGCTAAAGGGAATGGAAATCAGTCGAACACAATTATCTCTTTTGAAAAATTTGATTGACCATGTGACTGCTAGAGGTGAGAGAATATTGACAACTCCTCTGTAAGGTTCTTTTTGTCTCAATTAAGAAGACATTCAAGAATTGTGATTAAAAGAAATATAATATGAGATGAGAAGAGAAAACGAAGTCTGAAAGAAATTCAGGTTTTGGAATGAGAAACAGAATATGGGATGAGAAGAGCAGTTGGAATATGGGATGAGAAAAGAAGTTTCTATGCAAGAATAGTTACTTGAAAAGTAAATTGCATTGAAAAGGAAAGATAAATGTAAATTGAGTTGTTGATGATTGAGGACCCTTTGTATGGTCATACAAGTGAATTATTTATAGGTTTACAATAAAAGAGATCTCCTAAAATCGTGCATTTAAAATCTGCAACAACATCAGTAAGAAAATTTGTAACAACATTAGCTAAAAAACAAAATCAACAAGAAATCTGCAACAGATCAGCTAAAAATCTCTACAAATTAGCTTTAAATCTTCCTTTGAATTGGTCTCTGAGAGCTCCAGAAATTGCCAAGTGTATCTTATCTAAACAACTAACTCCTAGAATCAGGCTAGAAAATATCTATTTAAATTCAAATGAGTCATATCATTGACTGATTGAGTCCATTTGGTGTCATGTGTCTTTTATATTTTCATTTGAAATCCATAATTCAAAAACAAGGCCAAGCTATTTAGATTCCCACTCCCTAAATTATAATAACTTATCACCCACATTATAGTTCAGTCATCAGTAAGTGTCACTCAGCCAACATGCACAATCGGCCAGTCACAATCAATTACTCTTAATCGGCCAATTATAATTGACTGGTCATAATTGACCAACTATAATTGGCCAGCTTATACCTCATTTCTGATTAGCCATTTGTCATCAAACTTACCTTCCATGTTAGGCCAACATGGTAGCCATGATTGGGTGTTAACAATTATGTTCTTACATTTGTGAAAAGTGGTGGTTTCCCAAATATTTTAGGGCATTACGATAGTGAGGGTCAGGGAGTTGCAGATGGGTTTCGCCGTATAATAGTGTTTGTAGTGGTGGCTCTATTGACGACCCTTATGATGGTGACAAGTGTGTTTAATATGGTTTTTGTAAAAGTGGGTTTTGCTGGGTTGATTTAAAATAAGGTGATGATGGTGATGGTGCGTCTGGGAAAAGGTCGATGGACGGCCGACAAGTGGTTAGTGTTCACTGAAGCTCCAGTTGACAATTCTCGACTTGGGTTGCTGATGGAAATTAATAAGGATGTTGCTCGGTTTGGCGACGCAACAAATTATGATTTAGGTTGGGTTGTAGCACATAATGGTGGTGTTAAGGTGAGCTGTATGGATGTATGGGTTTTTGGGTATCTTATTTGTTTAGAGTGGAGATGAAAGGAGCTGGGATGGTCCTAAATGGTGTTGCCTTTGTTGGGTCACCCAGATGGTGTTTGATAAAATGTCCATTAGAGATGTTTCCTCTTAGAATGTGTTGGTTATAGGGTACATGATATATGGGGAGATGTGGAAGCCTTGTTGATGCTATTTTTGACATGATACGTCGGAATGAGAGAATTTTTTTGCTTGGAACACCATGATTGTTGCATATGCTTCTGAAGGATATGGTATAGAAGTTATGTCAGCTTTTTGTTGATATGATGACAGATGGTGTTTTGTCTAATGCCATCACATTTATGGGCTTCTGTTTGGAGTTTGTGGTGGTTGGTTTATGGTTGTTTCATTGTGTTAGCAGTAGGATGTGAACAATTGGGTCATTGAAACAACACAGGTTATGGTGGTGTAGCACAGGGGTATATGGGTGATTATTTTGGGTTTGTTTTGGAGGTTGACTTCGTTAGTGGTTGGTTTATATTTCTGGTCGATTTGGGTTTTGCAAAGAATATTAAAGGTTTTTATTAAGGGTGAGTAGTCTCGAATCCTCTGGTGAAGATTGTATCACCTTGGTAGAGAAAATATCTTAGAGTATGTCCGCGTGGTGATTTGTCTCTCTTGTGGGTGGAGGGCGAGATTGTAGGGCTTAGTCCACACACAAGTCATAAGTGTATAGTATGATATGGTGTCCATGTGTATGGGCCTTGGAGGAGTGTGGTGACTTTTGCTAAGGTGAATTGGTACCTAGTGTGTTTGTATGTGTGGGTGATGGTTAGCAAAGGGGCTATAAATATAGGTGGTGTATGGAGTGAAAAGTGTGAGAGAGAGTGTAGAGAAGAGAGATATGTGGTGAGATAGAGAGGGGGTGTAGAGTGCACCGTGTGGGTGCACTGTGCACCTGTTGGGATTGTATGCCATTTATAGCACCAATTAGGATGTAATGACATTGGTTTATTAATAAGAATATGTTACTTATCAAAGTGCAAGTTACTTATTATGCGTATTATAAAGTGTTTTGTTCGTTCAACAATAGTGGGTGGACTCCCTATTTATAAGGAACATAACAGGATCACCGACAAGTGATTATCAAAGTAATTGTAAGGTCTTCATTGCACTTACTAGTTGTCAGTGACGAATGTTATCCTTAAGTACGAGGGAGTGATCACTACAAGAAAACTAGACTTTTACGACGGGCAAAAACTGCCTTAAATGACTTTTTAAGGCGGACCACCGCCTGCCCTCTATTAAGGTGTTATAATTACGAAGTTTTTTTAAAGGCATGCGGAAACATTTTAAAGGCATTCAAAAACCGCCTTTAATAATTCCATAAACGCCTTTAAAATCATTTTTCAAGGCGGTTAATTAGTGTCTTAAAAATTGAATTATTCACGGCGGACCATACATGTCATAGAACTGTCATTATTTACGACGGTCATAGACCGCCTTAGAAGCGGAATTATTCAAGGCGGACCATGCATGTCATAAAACTGTAATTATTTACAACGGTTACTTCTCGCCTTAAAATCTTGATTATTAAGGGCGGTTTCTGGCTGCCTTGAAATATTATTTATTTACGACGTGCACAGCTTGCCTTAAAATCTAATATTAAGGGCTGCTTATGGCCGCCTTAAATGCTAAACCAATTTTTTTTAAGGACACGTTGTCCCGCCTTCGAAGGTTCTTATTAACGGCGGTTCTAAACCGCCGTAGAAGCTATCAGATTATTAAGGGCGGTCTTTGCCCGCCTTAAAATCATCTATTAAGGGCGGTCATTGTCCGCCTTAAAAATTTTTTTTTTTTTTTTTTTGAAAATTTGTTTTTCTAATACCTCATTCCAAAAACCTGTGAAATCCAATCCAAAAACCTATGATACCATACATACAATACCAACATCAATTTGTATCGGAAGCTAAAAACATTCAAATGAAAGTCAAGCCAAAAACACAGTTTGAATAACTTTCATCCAACCCAAAAGTATGTGCATATCTAATTGCGGATATACAATGAACTTTAACTTTCAGCATGCTTAAAAATTACAACCATTAACAAATATACAATGAACATTTAAAAGACGAATATTCTAGCTACAAATGAACTTAAGCAAAACAACAATGCTCTTGAAGACGTAGTTGAGAGGCAATCGAAGCAAAATGGAGCAAGTACAACAGGAGAGAAGGCTACTGCTACTGCTGCTCTGGTTCATTATCCTGGGATTTAAAGAGAGAGGGTCAATGGAGCAAGTACAACAGAGAAAGCACAAAAATATCAATATATAATGAAATGAAACAATGAATATATAAAGAGGTATACTTGATATATATTCCTTTTCACTTTCCTTTATAAGTCTGCAAAAACTATTCTATGTACTGACATAGATTGTTTGCTCGAGGAACTCAAGTTGCCAAAATGGGAAGAGACAGTCGTTGGTGCAAGGACCAGATATGAGCATATTATTAAGGCCCTTGCAGATAAATTTCCTTCAGAAAACTTGATGATTGTCACACATGGTAACAACTTTATGGATTTCCATCCATTCATAGTTTTTCGCTTAAGGTTTGTGAGTTGATTCTTTGCCTTTGGCATTTAGTAGTTTTAGCCTAACTTCTAACTTGATCTCTTTTTCAAGGTATGGCTGGATCTCTAATGTTGAGCCTGAAACCTTTGCGGTCCATTGTAATTACAAAGCTTTCGCACACAAAGCTTCCGAGGACTGAATTAAATGCTATATTTAAAACAATGAGGCAGCTCAAATATGTTGGGATGTACAAAACCCAAAGGTCTCAACCATCCACAACAAATGATTCTCACCTGTATTAGAAAATTAGTCCTTCAAACCTAAATTATGCAGGACAATACTAGAAAACTCAAATTAATGCTGCCATGAATAGGTTTATGGTGGGCAGAAGTTATGGAGAGCTTGTACATTTAGAGTTTAAAGAGGCAGAGTAAATGGTGTAAGGTTGAAATTGGCTTGGTTTTTCACTTAAAAAAAAAATTTGGGTTGGTTTTCAAAGTGACTAGAGTTACAAAGAATCAGTTGTTGAAAAATCAGGTTGGCAACTAAATATAGAGTTTAGAGTGTTAAACTGGAGGCTAAAGGGAAGGGATAAATGTTAGGGTTATGGAAGTTTAAGGTTTTGGTATAACAAGGCTTAGAGAAATAAATGTTATATTTTCAGTGTCAATGGAATTAGATATTCAAATATTATATATTATATTTTCAGTATCAATGGAATTAGATATTGCAAGAACTTTATGTGATGGAGACCTCTCATCATAAGTAGTCAGCATGAATCTTGCTAAACCTAGATGCTCCCTCCAACCTTCAATAAAAAAAAGAACAGTAATAGTGGACACCTCCTAACCGCGTAAACACATTTTGAAAACCGTGAGCACCAAGAGGAGAGCGTGCAAAACAAAAAATATCAACACAGTGTAGGGCAAGTCATGACAGATGGTATTAGAGCCAATCCCTAGCCGAAAATGGGGAGGTGTGCACAAGCCCATGAAATCTAAAGGAATCCAAAAAAGTTGCAGTACAATTTCGGAGATTATGCATGACAGAAAGAATAAACTTGAGGTAACAAGTGAAGAGGTTAAACCAATATGTATAAGCAAAGCAGCAGATGCATTTCCTTTGGGATGTGGCAGTAGACTGTATGGTAATTTTTGACTTTCTTCTCCCTATATGTTTATTTATTATGATATAATTTAAAAAGGCTTTTGACTTTTGAGCGCTTAAACTTTTAGAAGCACTATATTTATGGTGCACATTACTTCTATTGTAGATCTAGATTCAGAATCTAATAGGTTCAAGTAAAGATACTGAACGATGAAGTACTAGAATGGAGTGGATAATACTTGACTGCTTATGTTTTTTATCCATTTCATTTATACTGTGAAAAGTTTTAGAAAATCACGGCTGCAAATGAACCAAGATGTTCATAAAGAACTTTGGTTCAGCTCCGTATTGGACTCATTTGTTTAGTTGATGAACTGAGACTGAGTTCAATAATGATGCTTGAGAAAAGAATGAGGCAAACCCAAACAAACTCAAGCTTAATTTAGCTAGGCTGGTGAATATAAATGTTCCATGTGTTATCATTGTAATTGCAGGTTGATATTTTTACATGTCAAAGGTGCTACATAGATTAGGGGAGAAAAAGAACATAGATTGAAGCTGTAAGAAAAGATAGGGTTGCCTTTGGCCCTATGTATAACCCCAGAAAAAAGATGTGCTCACACAGCTGATATGGTTTGCAGGAAAGAAGCTTCATTAAGTTGAGTTATATAGAAAAAAAAATTTCATAATTCTTGAGTTATATACTAAAAATTTACTTTCCAATCATTACCAGAACTGACAGTTCCAAATATACAAATGACATATGTCACAGCAAATGGAAGAGGAAAAAAAAGGAATTTAAAAAATTGGAATATAAAAAATACCAAACAGCAAAAGAACAGGAATACAAACCTGAACTTTGGCCAATAAACTGGGTAGCTTTAACAAATTCTCCAATTTTTGCCAACGCGTCCATTATGTCCCTGAAGCGAGTGTCATTCTGCCAAGGTGGATAAAGTTTTGAATTAAAAAATAAAATAAGAAAGACACACCATTGACAATTCAAAATGGTTGTCTGAAGTCAGCATGAAAAAAAAATATATGTTTGAATATACCAATGTATCATCATCACCTGACACTTCCCCTAAAGTTTGAGAAAATGATAACCCTCGAGTTTTGTGAATCTTTCGTTTCTGCAATAGAACATTCAGTATTAAAATCTCCAGAAACAACAAATGTTCGTTCTTTCAGTCACAGATAAGAAAACCAAATTAGCATTGAAAATACACCCATCTAATTTTCAGTCATTTTTATTCAGCAAATAAACACAAAGAGACATTAAATAAATCACAATGCTCAATAGTATTAAGCACAAACTCAAGTATATTGAAACTCTTATTCTATCTTGAACCCAGAGTAAAGGATTATTCATATCATAGAAAAATTGAATAGTTGAATAATGATCCATCCAACTGAGTAGATTTTTCCAGGTGAAGTGTAAAGGTTTATGTGAACCAACTAAAAATATAAGCTTTGGTGATCAAGAAAAGAGAAGTGAAAATAAAACCAGTGAAGTTGGGTAAAGAATTGACTGCCCATATTCTTGTCATGGAATTTTATACAAACAAACAAGTCCACAATAAGTCCACAAAAATATCAGTATGAACTATGAAATAGAGACAGAAAGTAAAAACCATGTTATTGCATAAGGATAAAACAACATTAAATGACAGAATAGTAAGATGACGTGCCACATACTGAAATGATCATTCAGTACTTCTACATTTTTGACAATTTCGGACTAGGAGCACCATGAGACAAGCTATGCTGCATTGAAAGCTTTGCTTTCCCGATAACTTCATTTCTACTCATAAGTCGTGCAAAAGACCTGCAACTCATTTTGACTTCTACTTACAATCCATTAAGGCCATGACAATCTCTCTCAATATTAATCAAGCAGATAAACATATCTAATTGAAGAAATATGGCAAGAGAAGCAAAGTCATACAAGAAAAGAATTATAAGTAAATATATATAATAAGAGTTTTCATAGGAAGTTCGAACCTAATTTTTTTAAATGCATTGAGCCATTAATATGTGTCTTTATGTGTATGTGCGTATATATATAATATATGTATATATATTACTAATTTAACTTGGAAAAAGTTAATGGTCTCACTGTTTTGTGGCATGATTGATGGCGTCAGCCACTCAAAACTTTTAATTTAACTGCTAAAACTGTGTTGCGTGTTTTTTATGATTTACCTGCCAATGTTGTATAAATTAGCCATGTAATGCCTACCAGGTCAGAAGTCAAATATGAATACAATTATAAGCCTCTCTCTCTTTCTCTCTCTCTCTCTCTAAATCAGCACTATTGAGTTCTCAAATCAGCACTATTAAAATCTCAAATCAGCACCTTATAAGTCTCAAATCAGCACAATTAATTTCTCAAAACAACACCTTATTAAACCCAAATCAGCACTATTTAATTACCAAATCAGCACTATTAAATCTCAAATCAGCCCCTTAAATTTCTCAAGTCAGCAACATGCATATTTCAGAAAATAGTTTCAGCAATTCAGCATTTTAAATGGCAGCTATATAGAGCAATTTAGAACAGCCAAACTCAATTTCCAGCAACTTTAGATTTATAGCAGCAAGTTGAACAATTCAGCAAAGTAGATTTTTTGGCAGCATTAAAATTTCGGTAAAACAGATTTCAAACAGCAAGTATACCATCTAGAACACAATTTTAAGCAAGTTAAATATGTAGAACAGATTTTCCAGCAAGTATACTATCTAGAACACAAATTTTCAGCAAGTCAAATAGCTATAACAGATTTTCCAACAAGTTTACCATCCAACCCAGAATTCTGTCCCTAAAGCAAAAAAACCTCAAAACTCATAATAGAATATTAGCAATTCAAACCCTCAATAACAGAATGGCAAATTAAGTCCTCAATAATAGAATAGCAAATCAAATCCATAAGAGAAGATATGTGAGAGGTGTGTGTCAACAAATAAGCCCCAAAAAGTGCGCCTGTGATGGTGTGCATATATATATATATAGAGAGAGAAACTAACCTTAGAGTTGTTTTCAAAAGAACCAAACATGCCCTTAACAGATTGCTTTCAAAAAAGTTCTATATATCTCTTGTAGAGATACAACCACAAAAACAAGCAAAAAGCCCCAAAATATGATTATCCCTAAGGCTGAGCTGCAAGTAAATAAATGTTATATTTTCAGTGTCAATGGAATTAGATATTCAAATATTATATATTATATTTTTAGTATCAATGGAATTAGATATTCAAATATTATACTTTGGAATACTTACTGATCTTGATAAACTTGCTAGGCCATGCAATTGAATTTCCATGAGCTTGCCCAAGCAAATAACGGCCGGAGGAATCTGCCCTATACAAGGGTGCTTCGGATTCAAAGACAAAATCGACCCACACTTTCCAACAATCAGAACCCAGTGGTGCATCACCTATAAGCGTAGAAGGATCTGAGGAAACAACTTCACCAGTAGCAACAAGTAATCCTGTCCCATTGTAATGGAATAACTCGCAATCTTTTCTTTCAACATTTTCAGTAGATGGGACACGTGGTGAAGCATTGGGACAAGATTGGTTATTAGCATTCTGTGTCTGGCATGAAAAAAAAGAAAATTAATTATGACAAAGCATTTTTAATAGAAATGATGACAACGCATTCTTATTTTCACTTACCAACAATGATCTAAACTCTTGCATTTGTTCCCTCATCTCTTCCCTCATTTGGTCCCTCATCTCTTCCCTCATTTGCTCTCTCATTTCCTCCCTCATCTCTTCTCTCATTTTCTCCCTTTCAAGTCGCATTGCTTCCAACATTTGCTCCCTTTGGTCCCGCATCATTGCTTCAAATTTCTTTTCATATCTTTGGGAATTTTCTTGTTGTTGTGCTTGGGTTTTCAATTTTGTAAGTGTTACCCCAAACCCAAGCCCTCTCACTCTTCCTCGATGTTCTGAACCAAATACATGATTGATGGCATCGTCATGAATTCCTGAACTTTGAGTCGTTTGGGAATATGTCTTAATTATTTCCTAAAATTTCATATTTTAAACACACGCATTAGTAATTTAATATAATAAATATAAATGATTAACTTAATTTAAAAAACCTAAACATGTTACCACAGTCTCCTTGACTTGTTCATTTATGGGCTGACCATCCTTTCTCATATGCGCTTTAATCCAAACATCCACCCTTGAAATGTTATTGGGCGTGTCAGACTCTTTTCTCTACATACCCAAACATGCACGTTTCAATTATTTGTGCTACTAAATCACAAGAACTATGGTTAGCCTTAAATAAGTACAGAAAATAAACATTCATTATTACCATTGAATCTTCTAATCGAGCATAGCCTAATCGGCTTGTTGTGTGTGGGGTAGTTATTTTGCTCCTCAATTCTTGTTTTTGTTTTCTTTCTTTCTGTAAATACAAAAAAGTTGCTAATTTATATAGGTCATGAAAATATATATCTATCTATATATATATATATATATATATATCATTAAAAAGTGCATATAAATACTCACAGCATGCTCCTCCGATAATCGATTGGCAACAAATTCTTGCCACTCATCCACTGAATTTATATTATCGGGCTTCATTAAGGCAATGGCTCGTCGATTATTTCTCATGGACAACACATTATTTGTTGTATTTGATTTGTGATTGCGCCACGCCTTTCCCATCAATCCAAATGATACGCTTGCATGACAGTCGGCAACATCGAATCTTAGCTGCAAATATATATCAAATTATCAAATAAATATCCTACTATCAAAGGGAGAACATGTTTTTATTCTTCTAATAGAGAATCAGACACATCCTTCTACTAGCAAATTCCTTCAAATAAAATACCTTTATAATATCCCATAATTCTTGTAATAGAGACTCAGGCACATCATTCCAGCTCTTAATTGTTATGGGAACCCTCTCATGTGCTAGAACCCCAAGGCAAGAACTATACTTCTTACTATTATCACCAACTGGCTGCCCCCTTTCATTAAAATCCACAACTAGGCGCTCATTTGGTGTGGATGCTATCTTGTACAGTTGAGACTTTCCCCTACCCTTTCTTTTCTTTGTATTTGATGTAGCCTCAATGGAAGGTCCTTGAGAAGTAACGGGATCGGGTGAAACCCCACCAACTCTAAATTGATCGCCTGAAGGTGTCCTTGGAGAATTTGAACCCCCGCCAGAAATGCGTACAACTGAGGGTGTACGTATCATTGCAGCCATAGCTGCTCGACGATTTCGTTCTGCACATTTCTCACACTGTCTAGATGACTTCATTCAAGTACATGCATTAAAAGAAGAAGAACATTAAAAATACACATGTTTAAAGTTGATACTTAAATCAAAACAATTAATTTAAGATAAAACAACATTAAGTAAGATTGATACTTACTTCAGGATGTTCAGACATAGTAAAAATCTTTAGATGACCTGTAATCTTATCAAAGGAGTAATAATTCAGTTTATATTGGAGGCGCCACTATTGATTTAGAAAAAGAGCACCAGAAACAACATATTACCAGTTTAAGATGGAATTGAATGCAAATTTAGATAGGTACATAATCACAACCATTCAGTTTAATCAAAAAATATGCTACAAGTAACTAATTACAAACCAAAAAATATAACCAAATACCCATTTGAAAATATTCTACAATGTTATGCCCTCACAATTAAGTCATACATGATGTTCGCCATCATCAAGAATTTCACATTCAAGTCTTGATATATCTAATGGAGCATAAGGCATATAAGCATTCTCTTCAAAAGTGTCCAAGTCAATTTTGCCTCTTGGTGGTACTTTAAGTACCACATACCAACTTGACGTTTCAGTATCCCTAGAATAAAACACTTGCTTAGCCTGTGACGCAAGGATAAATGGATCACTTTCAAATTGACTTTGACCTTCATGAAGGTTCACCAATGTAAATCCATCTTCAACTTTGATGCCGTTTCTAATATTTGCCCAGTTACAATGAAACAACGGTACTTGAAATGAGTAGTAGTCTAACAAAATTATATCTTTCAGAACACCATAGTAAGATATTTTTTCAACAACTTGATTTGTGTCTCTTGCACTAGATCGACATATAGTTTCAGCTTCAATGGAAACACCACTATTTTGTGTGCTTCTCTCGACATCCTTGGTGTGAAATCGATGGCCATTCACAATATAACCAGAATAAGAAATTACATCATTCCTAGGCCCATTTGAAAGCCCCTTTAGCATCGTTGACACATTACTACTTGCATTAATCATAGTTTTGAACCATGAACTGAAGGTCTCCATGTGTTTCTTTTGTAGAGTGCTTTCATTCCTTGCAAGACAACTGTCCAAACCTTTGAGTTCCTCCACATGCTTTCTAATAAGAAAATAACATGGTTAAGTATTTTGTTTTTCAATAATAGTTATAAATTAAAAAAATTTCGTACTATCTTACTTTAAATATGGTTCCACCTCCTCATTGTTGAATAATACATAACGGTGAGCAATGGCTAACATGTCACTAGACATGGTTTTTGAAATTCCCTTAGAAAGTGGGCGTCCTCCTTCTATTGTTTCACTTTCAATATCTTCATTTCGAGAACGACGAACACCAATTTCAGCGACTTGTTTCATGTGCTCACTACAAAATTGAATGCACTCTTCTACCAAGTACTTTTCTGCTATGCACCCCTCAGGTCTTGCTCGATTTTTAACATATCCTTTATAAACTTTCATCATCCTAAATATAATGATAGAATTATATATACATCTCAAATGGGTACATCCAACGAAATTGTACTGGTCCACATAAACGAGCTTCTCGTGCAATATGAATGGTAACGTGTACCATAATGTCGAAGAAAGACGGTGGGAAGAACCTTTCAAACATACATAAAGTTTCGACAATTTCATTTTCAATTTTCTCCAATTGATTCCTATCAATCACCCTTTGACATATTTCATGAAAATACGCACATAGGCGAAATATAGCAATCCTCGGACCTTTTGGCAGTGTCCCGCGTAAAGCTACAGGCAGCAATTGTTGCATAAGAACATGACAATCATGAGATTTTAGGCCACTAATTTTGCACTCATCCAATGATACACGTTGCCCAATATTTGAACTATAACCATTAGGTAACTTCAGCTGTTGTAACCTTTTACAAAATGATTGCTTCTCTTTCTTCGATAATGTATATGGTGCTGGTGGCAAGTAATTTTTTTTCCCTAACTCCTTTGGGTGCAAATCTCCCCTAATGCCCATTTGCTTCAAATCCATACGAGACTTTAGTCCATCCTTTGATTTTCCCTTTATATTCAATAGTGTGCCAAAAATACTCTCACAAACATTTTTTTCAATGTGCATCACATCCAAATTGTGTCGGAGAGGTAACGCCTAACATAACAAGCAAAAAGAATTATTAGTAAGGAGTGTGAACTCCTCAAATAAAAAAAACATGACCACCGAAGATAAAGGTGAATTCAAATTGTGTACCTCCCAATATGGTAACTCAAAAAATATAGACTTTTTCTTCCATGGCCAAATGCTAGGTTTCTCTTCCTTCTTGCGCTTTTTACTTTTTTCCTGATTTTTACTTTTTCCCCATGTATTTTGAAAATCCTTAACGCCGCAAAAAATTTCTGAACCAGCTAATACTCTAGGTTGCCCCTTCATTTCTTCTTTTCCATCAAACCAAGTTTTCTTCTTTCTATATGGGTGATTGAATGGAAGAAATCGCCGACTACCCCTGAACACAGTCTTTCCACTAGATTTCAACCATTCAGAATATGTGTCTTTAACACACACTGGACAACCAAACTTACCTTTTGTTGCCTGGCCAGACAAATTAGAATAGGCCGGAAGATCATTGATTGTCCACATCAAAACCACCCTCAAATTAAACAAGGATTTAGTGAATGAATCATAAAGCTCAACACCTTTTTCCCATAATACTTTTAAATCTTCCAGTAGTGGCTCCAAATACACATCAATGTCATTTCCTGGTTGCTTTGGTCCTGAGATTAACAACGTCAACATCATATTCTCTTTAGACATACAAAGCAACGGGTCAAAATTATATACTACTAAAATCACAGGCCAACAACTATGTTTAGAGCTAAGGTCACCGAATGGATTGAACCCATCAGTTGCAAGGCCAAGCCTCAAATTTCGAGGATCTGAAGCAAAACTCGGCCACTTTTTATCAATCAATTCCCATGCACATGAATCAACTGGATGCCGCATTTTTTTATCCCGACTTTTATGAGTCAAATGCCATAATACTTGTTCAGCCTTTTCATTTGATCGAAATAATCGCCTAAATCTTGGTATTATTGGAAAGTACCGTAACACCTTAGTCGGAATCCCATTTCGAATTTTTTTACTATGTTCATTCACTTTCCACCGTGAAGCACCACATTTTGGGCATGCAATCAGATTCTCATTTTCTTTTCTAAAAAGACAACAATCATTGATACACGCATGTATTTTTTCATACCCCAACTCAAATATCTTCAATAACTTCTTTGTTGCATTGATCCCCTCCGAAAGGTTATTATCTGTTGGAAGCATATCACGAATAATCTTAAGAAGCTCATCAAATCCAGTATCCGATATATTATGAGCAGCTTTGTGCTTATATAAAGCAACTGTTGCTGACATAATTGTATACTTCGTGCAATTAGGATATAGAGGAGTTTCAGCCTTTTCCAACGCCTCTCTGAACTCAAACTCTCTACTTCCATAAGTGGGATCTGTTGTAGCGTTTTCTTCACCATCAAAATACACATCTCTAAACATCTCATACGTTTCAGGCATTTCCACACCATCTTCAGTGCCTTCATTTTCTACATATGTAATCCAATTCTCTCCATGAAAGGCCCATACAGTATAAGCAGAATCCATTCCATTGATCACTAAGTGCTCGTACACCGTATTAAAATGTTGATATTGTGAGTTTAAACAATGTTTACAGGGGCATATAATCTTAGCTGGATTCCCTGCATTACGTTGGGACCAATTGGAAAATCTACATGCTCCATTTAAATACTCTGTTGAAGCTCTACAATTGGAAAGTCAAAATTTTCATTATGACAAGAATGACAGGTATAATGTCTAAATTGTTATGGGTAAGGTTATTTAGGTTACAATAACCTGTTATGAAGGTGCATCCAGCCTTTATCCATGTCTCCTTGCTAATTTATTCAACAATTGGCAACTACTAGTAGAAGTGACCAATAAACCTAAACAAGGTTCATCGTGAAACAAATGACAAAATGTAGGGCGTAGAAAAAATCCTCTGAGGAAAATATCAACTCGAAACTACATAGAGAAAATAATATGGACAGTTCAATTCACTGCCTAACTAAACTCTTTGAAATTACCACATATAGAATTCACTTTTAGATAATTAGTTCTATAAAAAATGAAGCATACAAACCTGTTATCAAAGTGAAAACTTTAACTTATAAAGTAAAATAAGAAAGTTATAGTCAAAAGTGTCACTAATCAAAACAGAGGGGAAAACAATCAGAACACTTCCACTTAAAACATAATGTTCAACAAAAAGGAAGTGACTATGAACTCAAACCTATTCGACCAATTTGGGGGAAAAGTGGGGTTAGGGTTTGACAGTTTGAACAATCATTTGAAAATTGGAAAGGAAGGAAACAGATAAAAGAAATTGAAAAACGAAAATCACACACATAAACAGAAAGTGTACATATACATGTGTACATAAAGAGAGATAGGAGATAAATAAGAACTAACCGTCGAGGCATACAATGTCGAGAGATTGAACACGACTATAATCAAATAGCGGTTTGAGTTCTTCTATCAATTCCTCCTGCAAAATAGAAATTTAGGAATTAATTTTCAAAAACAAGAGAGAAATATTCAACTAAAAATTAGGATATCAATGGTACGATGCTCGATAAAAATATATCGGTCGTGGCTTGATGAACATGGAGAAAAAATTCTGACAAGTAATAGAAAAAGGAAACCCTTTCTGAAAATTAACAAACTCAATGGGAGAGTCACTCAGCAGTAAATGAGCGCAAGTGGTTTAATTGGCAAAATATTCCCTTTATAAATTTTAGCTTTTACCCGTGCGCTTTTTTTTTTTTTGCGTTGGTGAAACTTATCTACTAACACTTCGTTTCTGTGCGTTGTTGAAACTTATCTTTTACCAGCGCTTTCTATGCAAAGAAGCTTCACCCCTTTGACATCTCTAGTATTTATCGTAGGATTAGAGTCCCACACTTCCTACCCTCCTAAGTCCTGAGAGAGAGATGTTAACCCCCCACATCCCAGATATACTAAAAATAAAATGGCAAACAACAATGGAGCCAAACAATTAATGATCACCCAACATGTGACCAATCCAGTTATTTTAGAATTCACTAGGCTTTTAGCTACTGTCTTCTTCCTACCTATGAGCATCCTTTTAGCACTCTGGGTCCTATATGCTGGATGTCTATCATTCAAGTAGTCCTACACAATCGCAATTGCCATCATCTGTCTCATATTACAAAGAAATCTAGGAGCAAAAATGAAGGAAATTAATGGTTAGATAGATTTAACTTAAGCTCTTTTCCTGATAATTTTTATTAAAAAAAAACCGATTTAATTCAAACTAAAATTTTTGGTTTAATTAAAACTACAATTAAGGAGCCTAATAAAGAAACAATCCGATCAGGATGTTTTCAAATTATTTCCACTGGTCAAGGATGATGAGGAAATGGTGGTGGCACCGCCATCAGAAGTACCAGATAAGGGATCGGGTGAATGGAATAACACTTTGGTGGGTTACTTTATTGATCGTCGTCTACCTTACCCTGTAGTGAGTTCTGTAGTGTATAAACTATGGGGAAACCTCATATTGTATATATGGGGAAACCTCATATTATAAACTATGTTTAAATATTGTATATACCAAAAAAGCTTAATAGGAAACCTCATCTCAATAACTGAACCACTAACTGTAAATATCTTTATACAAGCAAGCACATATATTATTCAATTTTATACAAACTGAACTGGCATGAAATGAGATGATTAGTTGATTGGCCTGAAAAGAAAATATTTTGAAACAGAAACTTAAAAAGAGGAAAGCAGACAATAATATACATAAACACTCAACACACATATATACAGTTATACACATGTACATATGCATTTAACAGTGGATTTTATGATAAATTTACCTTTTGCAGTGGAATCAGAGAGACAAAGTTTATTAGAATCCCAAAGTGTCTGCTTTAGAGGCCTCTCGTGAATTTCACACCCTAAAAATCCAACAAACAAACAAAAAAAAAACCAAGGAAATTAAACCCCAAAACCAATTACAATATCTGAAAATATTGAGAAAAAATCCTGTTTGTTTGATCAGGAAACAGAGGAAAAGAGAAGAAATTTTACTCACACTACACATTTAGTTAGCTCTGAATAAAACATAAAATTGAACTTCAGCACTAACTTGTACGAAATTGAACATGAGGGAAAACTAGCTCCCATTATTTTTTTCGCTAATTAGTTCCCATTTTCTTAATTAGTTTCAATTTCTTAGCGTCCAAACGAAATGAGAACAGTAAAAAAGAAACTCACATAAAGCTATCTCTCTTCCATTACCACCACTGAGTATCTAGCAGAGACACCACATAGCCCTTTTATAGGTTTATGCAATTTGAAATTTAAATCTTTACATTGTTTGAGCAACAACCACCATATAGGGACTAAGAAGAGTTTGATTACTGGAACAGTTGCAATAGTTCCTACTTCCTACACCAAATTCAGATAGGAGCTTCTTCCTTCATAGATGATCACATTTATGAAGATCACAATTCTTCACGTGTATTACATGATCTTTGGTCAACTAGGTTAAGTTTTAAACAAAGCCAGTATTTGGAAGATACATGAAACTTAGGCCTTAATACATAATGCAACATAAGACACAAGACAAATTATTAAGAAGATAGTTGTATGGGCTGAAAATTTTAAATCTCATGTTTTGGAGTGTGGAAAGCACATTAGACACCTGCTTTAGATTAGATCACATCAGACTGGAACCACACTTCTAACCTTAAAACTTCCAAGGTCAAAATCATTTAAAGTTTCAATTAATATATAGATAGATACTATATAAACATCTACAGCTATTGATCAACCTATGATTACAGGAAAAAAGATGAAATGAAGATTAGGACAATAAACCCAGCACGTGTTAACAATCTGAATAAAGCATGTTTCTTTCATACAATGATTATCTTGTTTGAAAGTTGTTTTCTTATTTCATTAGGAAAGAAGTTCAAAAGAAATTATCGACATATTGATTTCAATATCTCAGGGAAATCAAATGAGATGTTCTAGAAAAAAATTTCAGTAGATGAGCAAAAGAAATAAGTTAGAACATGGAAAGGAAACTAAAAGATGAACCCAACATCATAAGAGGAAATATGAACATGAATTATATTTATTCCGAATAGAATTATATTTATTTTCATGATAAGGAGTGTGTGAATACTTCTAATTCTTTTGAGGTGCTTGAATATGAGGATGTTGGAGTTGGATTGCATGACAATAGTGTTATTGAAGAAATGCATATTGATATTGGGGGTCGTAGAGCATCTGAACAAGGAAGTGAAGGGGATGATATGGTAGCTGGTAATGTGGATAGTGGTGATGTGTCCAAAGATAGTATTGGTATGAATAACAAGGGGAGGGTTCTTGCTTCAATTGTGCGAGCTCATTCTGCTGTTGAAAAACTAGAAAAAAAGAAGACTAATGGTTTATCTAGACCTAAAAGGGGTACTTTCATTGTTACTCCTAAAACAGGGGTGGGGGATTGTTGATGACTGGTTGCTGTATATATAGCCTCTCATGCAGTGTGTAATTTGGAATATAAGGGGTTTGAATGGGCATGTGAAGCAGGCTAAGGTGAGAAGGGTTATTAGGCAATTTGATCTGCCTATTGTTTGTTTGGTGGAAACTAAGATTAAAAAGTATAAAATGAATTCTGTTTTGAATCATATTTGCAAGAATTGGTGTGTGGTGCATAACTATGATCAAGCAGATAATGGTAGAATTTGTGTGGCTTGGGATGGAGGTAAAGTTAAGATTGTGGTGCTTCAAGTGTCAGATCAAATGATTCACTGTCAAGTGGAGTTTTTAGATGGTACGGTAAAATGCTTGGCCACCTTTGTTTATGGTGTTAATTACCAGATTGGGAGGAGAAGGCTATGGGATGATATAATTAGGTTAGCTGCTTTGAATAAAAATGAGCCGTGGCTTCTTCTTGGGGACTTCAATGCTGTGAGATTCCAGCGTAAAAGGGTTGGAGGGACTACTGAATGGACAGCTGCAATGAAGGAGTTTGGGGAGTGTATTCACGGGGCAGAGCTTATGGATTTGAGATATACTGGAATAAAGTTTACATGGTTGAATCACACTTTTTTCAGGAAGCTGGATAGAGTCTTGGTTAATGAAGCTTGGTTACAACAATTCAGGAGTTCTGAAGCTGTTTTTGAACCGCCAGGGATTTCTGATCATGCTTTCATTCTCCTTAAAGTCCTTGTGGATACACAAAGGTCTAAGAAACCTTTCAAAATTAATAATTTTCTAATGGACCATCCAGATTTTATTGATATTGTGTCTAGAGTTTGGGACAGGCAGATAAGTGGTACTCCCATGTTTGTGGTGACTCAGAAGCTGAAGATGCTGAAGAAGGATTTGAAAAGATTGAATAGCGTTCATTTTAGTGATTTATCTAAAAGAGTGAAGGAGGCTACGGAGGAGCTGCTAATTAGTCAAAGGAAGATGGATGAGGATCCTTTGAATAAAGAGAATCAATAGGGAGAAATGAGAAAGCTGCTGAAGTATCAAAATTTGGCTAGAGCTGAAGAAGTCTTCTATAGACAGCAGTCTAGAGTGCAGTGGTTGAATCTTGGGGATCAGAACACATCCTATTTTCATAAAGTGCTGAATCAGCGAAGAAGCATTAATGGTATTATGTCTATCACTACTGCTAATGGTCAGAGACTGGATAAGAAAGAGCATGTTTGTGCTGAAATTGTGAACTTCTATAAGGAGTTATTGTCGAACGAGGATGGTGGGAGGGTTTGCCCTGAATTGTCAAATTATGTGCATCACCCAATCACTATGGAGCAGCATCAGAAAATGCAGCAGCGTGTTACTTATGAGGAGATTAAAAGAACAATGTTCTCTTTGAATGATGATAAGGCTCCTGGGAGTGATGGTTATAATGCTCAGTTTTTTAAAAGAGTGTGGTTTATTATTGGAAATGATGTGGTGAAGGCAATTAAATCTTTCTTTGACTCGGGGAAGTTGTTGAAAGAGGTAAATTCCACTATCATTACCCTTGTTCTGAAAGTAGCAAATCCAACTTTTGTGTCGGTGCTTAATGATTTTGGTAGTGTATCAGGGCTGATGCCAAATAATAGTAAGAGTGTAATGTTTTGTTCGGGGGTTTCAGCTGGAATTAGGAATGAAATTATAAATTTTTTTAGTTTTCAGCAAGGGAGTTTGCCAATTAAGTATCTTGGAGTGCCTCTCCTATCTACCTGGTTGAAGGCTGCACATTGTGAAACACTAGTTCAGAAGATTACTTCTAGAGTTCAAAGTTGGACTACCAACTACCTTTCCTTTGCTGGTAGGTTGCAATTAATCAGATCAGTTCTATTTTAGGCTCAAGTATATTGGGCTTCAATTTTTGTTTTGCCTAAGGCTGTTATGAAGGAGATTGCTACGGTTATGAGGAAATTCTTATGGAAAGGATCAGATTTGTCCAAGGGTGGAGAAAAGGTTTCTTGGCAAGGGGTTTGCACTCCAACAAATGAGGGAGGTTTGGGGGTGAAGGATATGGTTACATGGAACAAGGCTGCTATGGCTAAGCATTTGTGGAGGGTGCTCCAACCACAATCTTCTTCTCTTTGGGTTCAGTGGGTAAAGCATCATTTACTAAGGAATAGAAATTTTTGGAGTGTGAATTTACCAACTGATTGCTCCTGGACTTGGAGGAAATTATTGAAGTTAAGAAGTATGTGTAGGAAATATGTTCAATAACTGGTATGATTATTAGCTTCCCTGTGGCCCTTTGTTAATGAAATATAATAGGATGATGCTCACTGATGCTGGATTGGGGGAACATGAAATGGTTGCTTCAATTATTCAAAACGGACTTGGGTGTGGCCTTCAACAAATACTCTAGAATGGATGGATTTAAGGGGAGGTATCCCTAATGAGTTACAGCCTTGTGGTGGGCCGGATAAGATTATTTGGCAACCGAGTAGGGGTGAGTTTTCCATTCAGGCTACTTGGGAAGATTTGAGGCAACATTGCAATAGAGTGGATTGGAATGAGATTGTGTGGTTTCCATTAAATATCCCTAAACATGCTTTTAATCTGTGGGTAGTGATTCATAACAGAATTCGGACGCAGCAGCGGCTTATGCAATGGGGGGTTCTGAATTATGGCACCTGTGTGTTTTGTAGAAGCAGAGTGGATGATAGGGACCATCTTTTCTTTGAATGCAGTTTTACTAAGAGGCTGTGGAGGTCTATTTCAGTTAAGGGTGCTCTGCAATGGCCTGAGATCTGCTGGGAAGGTATGCTGCAGTGGGCTTGTTTAACTATTAAAGGGAAGACTATGGTTTCAGTGGTAAATAAACTGGTGTTTGCGGCTACTATATATGAAATATGGCATGAGAGAAATAGGAGAATCTTTGAGGATGAATTTAGAACTTGGGAGAATATTAAGGCTGCTATTATCTATGGGGTTAGATGCAAGCTGATGTCATCAAGGAATTGGCCAAGATCTACTATTAATCAATGGATTAGAATCGAATGGAGGCTGCCGGAGGAAATCTTTGTTCCATGATTTGTTGCTTTAGTTGGGGCTGTTTGAGAAAGTATCTTGGGGGGTCGGTAAGAAGATTTATAGGGTTAAGTAGCATTTTGCTGGATGGTGGAATTCTGGAGGTTGAGCAGATGTTTTGATTCATGTTTTCAAATTTTTTATGTTGAGGATTTGCAGGTGCAACGAGGGGAGGTTAGCTGAGCGATGCTGGTGGGGGGGTTGGGATGTTGATTCCCGGCAGTTAGATGATGGCCTGATATTTCGGATGCTGGAGGAATGGAGGAGCAGGTACTATCACAAGGTTTGTGTGTTTTGTTTTTTCTGTGCAAATTTGTGTTTGTTGTTGGGGCTTGGAGTATGCTTGTGTGCTGTGCATTTTTTTGTTTGTTGTGAAAGGTTGTGTTGGAGGGTGGTTGTTGGATTTGCTGGGTGTTATAGGATGGAGAAGGAGGTGGGTCAAGTACCATTTGGTAAGTATGTTGGTAGGGTCATCAGGTTTGCAGTTCTCTAATATGCGAAAATGGCTCAACAAACACATATTAGGAGTTCTTGCTACAGATGCTGATTGTGTATACGTTGAGGGGATGTTGTGCATGTTATTATGCAATATGTGTTCAGCTTGTGGGGGAGAAATTAGAAGGAGCACAAAGGAAAACAGGGGCTGTAGCTGTCTGTGGGAGCTAGGCTTGGTTCAGCCTGTGTACTGCAGAAGTGTTCTAAACTACAAGATTGCTGCAGCTGGGTATTTTTGATTGTGTATTCTACTCTTGCTGCAGTTGGGTTTAATGTTGCGTGGGTTTGCTTTGATGAGGGGGTGTGCATATTATCATTCTGTGTTTCAGGTGGTGGGGGGAGCCGTTAGAAGGAGCTCAATATTGCTGGTTGGAGTGCTGGTTGCTAGCTTGGCAGTCAGGGAGGAGTGCATGCTCGGTGGGGGGTTTGTTTGCATGTTCTGGCATCTGATGGTGAAATCAAACAGAAGATACAGGGGCTCTAAGTGGCTGAGGTACTGTTCCTGGACTAAAAGGAGTACATCAGAATTTATTCTACATTTGTTGTTTATGTCTCTCCTAATGGGCTATTGTGTTAGTTACTATGCTCGTTGGGGGAAGAAAAAAAATGGAATCCAGCATACACCAACTGTATTCTTTCTGCCTTATTCGTGGAGAAGGGGTATACTAATAGTTGTTTATGGTAGTAATATGCTTGTAGGACTAAGCTCTATGGGATATAGATTTCTTTTATGGATTTTGTACTTATGGTGGATATGGGGATTCCACAGTTGTTCATCCCCCTTGGGGAATGCCTCAAGTCAACATGTATATTGACTTTGGATTTGAATCTTAAATACTTACCTTTCAAAAAAATATATATGAACATGAATTTATCATAAATTTGTAAAAACAATTTGAATTGCATCACAATATTTTATTTTATAAATTTGTAATAACAGTTGAATTATAGTTTCGATTTTGAACTGTTCCATAATGAGATGAGGGAGCATTGCTTCAGGATTCTATGTCATTTACAAGCAATTTAGTAATTTTTAAATCTTAAAAACTTAAAGAGTGTTACTGCAAGCCAATCTTAAGAGCAATTTAGTAATTTGAAAGAGACATTTAATTGCCAGCTAAGTTAGCTAACTATGGTTAGGCCGTTACCTTCACTTCAAAGTAGTTCAGAAAATAATATTATTTTAGATGGTAATGGGAAATTTTTTTATAATCAAGGAAAGTTTTACGCAATTAACTAATACAAAAATACACATCAAATATATAAAAAATAAATAATAAGAGGAGATTAGTGGACAGACAACTAAATTGTCATCCATTTGTAATTAGCTTCACTCTAATCAATTTCATAGTCTTGTCATATTTCATTAAATATCAAATGAATACTAAGACACAATCATGTAAACTAAGTAGCAGAAGATGGAATTAGTTATCACAACTAGTTGAACCCTAAATGGATTGGTTTTGATATCTCATTTGATTTATGGGAAATATGGACGTAATTGGAAACTGAATAGCAGAGGGCAGAGAATATAGATTTTTCTTTTTTGGCAAAACAGGAGAGGAACAGAGGCAATGTCCAAGCCTTAGTAAGTTCATTGACATATTGAGTTCTTAATTTATAATAATTGTTTTAGATTATGTTATTTTTTGCAACAGTTCTTGTAGATTTGTATAATATGATTTTAATTTTTTATCTATGACACTTTTATTTAGGTTCTTTTTGCTCAATCTCAGAAATTACCTAAGCAATTTGCAAAGACTTACAATACCATTATCTCAGTGTTTGACAACCAGCAGATAATGTTTTTGCAAAAGAGAGCTGTATCCACACTATAATGCAAGTCAGATATAGTATCCATCTGCGAAGGAGTACATGTATCTCAGACTCATCATTTGGGCACTAGAAAAATGATTGACTGACCTCTTCATTAAGCTTAAGAACATATTTACAAAATGATTAAACCGAAAAACAATTGGGAACAAGTACCACATAGTAAATAATTAGAACAAATGAAAGTGATAAGGCAGTTCATCAACTTGGAGTGTGATGTTTTCAGATTATATCACAGAGCATAAATAATGATTCAATCATTAATACAACACGGAAGATCAGAACTGACTATATCATCACTAATAATTTTTTTGGTGAGTTCAACCGATCATAATAACAATTAAAAAACCAATAAATTACTACAACTTATGTCAATATATACAACATAGATATCATTTCATCGATCAAAAAAACTTAAATAGATTTAATCTACTGAGACAGTAATATATCACCACCCATACTAAAAAGATGAAAAAAGTACTCCCAATTGGCTAATTCAGAACAAATTCTGAAATTTTAACAAACAGATAGCCTACCCTTTGATCTAATATTTATTTTGATACAACTACAATATCACTACTTTAATTATTTTTTAAAAGAAGATAATAGTTTACAAAGATACTGTGGAACAAGGACACATATGTCAAGCTGAGGGAAAACGACAAAAAGAACAGGGATCAAGACCTGCTCTAAAAGAAGAAGAAGAAATGGGAACATAGTTTATACAACATAAGCAGTTTACCCAAAGGTCCCAAACATTATCACTTTGAATCAACAATTTGAAGAAATGATATTGACATCTTCAAAACGCTAAATCTGAATGGAAATAAACCAAAAATTAAGCACTCACCAAATCCTTCCTTCTCCTTGGTAACATATTTCATCAAAATGTTGCCAGTAAGCAGATTCTCATCACTAAAGTAATTTTCTACCTGCAGAAAGATAAAACTAAGTCAAGTCCAGAAAGGAGGCATTTTAATATGTTGAAAGTGGTCAACATTAGGGCTGCAAAAGAGGCGAGCCGTTCACGAACTACTTTCAATTACGAGAAAATTTGGAAATATATATTTTCATATAATATTGCCAGCTGATACTCAACGATTACGATTAGCTAGGATTGAGATATTAAAATGGAATCACTAATAAGCTTACCTAACAGCCCCAGATGCTCTGTAACTCCAACAACAAGAACATGAATCACTCCAAAACCTTTCACCAACAAAAGGATGATTTTAGGATTTTTGGTACCCAAAGAAAATTAAAGGACAATGTTTACTTTAACAAAATTTAGAAAAGAAGAAGAAATGTTGCTAACCTTACAAATTACGTATGAATTTGACAACCTGTGAGTACAGGTTTCACTGCGCCGAATGTGATAACTACATTATAGTCTGTAAATCTTCTGTAACTTCATTATTTTCTCTCAACATTTTGTCAACTGACTCAATCAACGAGTGAGATTAGGTTAGGGCTTTCACCGAAGGGAAAGAGATTGGGTTAGGGCTTCGATCGGTGAGTGGGATTGGGTTAGGGTTTCAATCGGTGGGTGAGATTGGGTTAGGGCTTTGATAGTTGAGTGAGATTGAGTTTAAATTTGGTTGAGGAACAAAGATGATGGGTTGAGATTTTGGGTAGAGCTGAGGGAATGAATACGTTGATGAAGACTCCGATTCAGAACTTCAAATCCAAAACGATTTTCTTCGAATGCACATAAAGGATCTGAAGGAAGAGCTTGAAGAAGCTGAAGGGCGACGATTTGGTAATAGATTCCCTAAAAGGGGAGGATATGGTTCGAACTTTGGTAACAGAGGTAGGGGTGGTCGAGGATTCCGAAATGGGCAAAGCAAATCAAGATCATCAGATGGCTTCGATTTGAAAGTCTGAAGTGAGAAAGAAAATTGAACGCATGTGAGCTGAGGGAATGTGTATAATCAGATGGCTTCGATCGATTAAAGAAAGTCTGAAGTGAGGGAGAAAATTGAACGCATGTGAGAGAGGAAAAGTGTATCTCGCGGGAAACCAAAATAAAAGCACGAAATTATTTGTTCTTATTTTTAAAAAAACTTTCAATGACGGCCAAAGCCCGTAATAAGAATAAATATTTCTAGGACGGGCCCATGGCCCGTCGTGGAAACTCACTTTCTACTACGGGCCTAATGGCTCGTCGTGGAAACAAACTTTCTAGGGCAGGCTACACGGGCCCGTCATGGAATATACTTTTTACTACGAACTACACGGGCCAGTCGTAAAAAACCTGTCGTTAAAACCCAAAAATCTTGTAGTGGATGAACTCTAGATGTGATTTGTTAGTACTTTGATATATGTGGTGGGCCACATGGTCTAAAATTCAAATATGTTGGGTGTTAGTTGATCATGTGCTTTGCAACATACTCCCAAGATTTACATTTATGCTAGCTAATTTATATGACTTGATTAGTTTAATCAATAGTAAATTTAAGTGCTTGGTTTGGTTTGGAACATGCTCTCAAGTGATTAGGTATGCACCTTGGTAAAGTGCATAAGTTTTATTAAAGGCTTTTCAATTAAATGGGAAATAATTAAGTATCTTAATAAATATTCAATTGTTGATTTGGATTGATTGACACTTATACGTCCATTTTCATTTGTGCATAGAGGAATAATTTCGTATAATTAACACGAGTGTTGGGTGTTGAGACAACACATGGTTTAAAGGCAACACATAGTTGAACCATGATCGAGTTGGAGTGTAACCACACTTATATAGTGGAATTAAGTTGTGGTTAACCAATTATTAAAATTTAGGGTCATGGGATGACCAAGCTAATTTATAATCCATTGGAGCCAATAATTGTCTGGGCCCTAAAATAAAATCTTCACTTCTAGCCACTGGGCCGATCTAAAACCAATTGGGTTGAGTTTGGGCCCTAAAATAAGATCCTCACTTCTAGCCACTGGGTCGATTTTCTTTTCCTTTGTCACTTGTATTCTGTGTTTGTATACTATCAATTGTAGGTATTCCTTATGTTTTATGTATGAGACTAGTGATGTGGCCAAAATTATTTTTCTTTTTAGCTTTTGCATATCAAAATATAATTTAAACCACTCGTAGGAGAACGAATCTTTGTAGATACGGTTCGATATAGAGGGTATCGATCCCATGAGGACTACGTGGGTGAATTGCAATGTTGAGAGAGTACTTCCAATTTAATCCTAAAAAAGGAATTTTTGGTTTTAATTTAAAACTATTTCGCAAATTGTAAAAGCATTAAAAATAAAGAGTTTGTAAAGTTAAGAGAGCTAGGGGTGGTTTCCACCTCTAACCATTTAACATGTCCAAGTATGTAGCAAATGGGAATTTCTAGATTTATATGCAATACAATATCATGTTAGGCTTGTGACCTACAATGACATATCAAAAGATAAACATGATTTCCAACTAAACATAGCTCATCTTCAACAAGCATAGTCCTTCAACATATCTACTTATCCTACTTTCTAAATGTACCTAAGTGAATCCAAACTACCCTATTTTGGCATGGGCTATATAAGCAAGAAACATCACATTCCATTAAAAATCATTACAAAGCCATCATTTACACTTTTTGTGAAAGTTGTAAATGTTGAGCATTCAAAATGAAAATTTTCTACTCTAAGACAAGAGGAAGAAATGGCATCAAATGAATATATTAAAGAGGTTCACAAATGTTATACAAAACACTAGGCAAAGTAATCAACAAATAAATATAAATCTCAAAGTTGCTACAAAATGAACAAGTTACATGGCTAGGGGTTTCACCCACACCCTAGATGGAAAGTTAGTTGAACATAGGAGACTTGCAATCCTCCATGGACAGAGATACCCTAAAGTTGGTATCCCTTTTTTCTTTTGTTCAAAACATGTATATATGTCTTTCACCAAGTGTCCTTGGGTCCCACCATGGCTATATATCTATAAAATCTACCTAATATATATATATATGTTCCCTTAATATGTCTCTTTGAAAAGTGAACATACATTCTAATGTGTGGCTTATTGTCATATTTGGAGAATACAAAGAACACATCTATTTTTAAAAGAAAAACTTTTTGAAAATGCTCGACACTGTTGTTCGTTACCACAAAACATGCATGAATGCTTGTGCGTGGATAATTGTGCAATGCTTAAGCTCTTTTTGCTTTATTGTAGGCCCATGTAGCGGCGTTAGGTCAATGACTCCCAAACTGAACAGTTTTAGAGCATTACATGAAAAGGCACCCTTAAGACTTACTAACTGAGCTTCCAAGGTGATGAGCTTAAACAAGTCACCCGATTCATTATTGCTCAACCTTACACACTTATACGCGAATGCTCCCTGCTTAATAAGGCACAGAGACCTGGTTTATTAAGTGAGAAGGCTTATTGCAAAGATTTCTCTTTTTTTTTTTTGAAATGTAAACAACCGGAAGAACTCATTGTCTAAGTTGTTCAAATAAAAACAGAAATTTACAAGATTCTATATCAGACTTATACCCCACAACTTAAAATGCATATGTGCTAGTTGTGCTATTAAGGATAAATTTAAGGTAAAAACTGTACCATATTCACAATTGAACAAAAATGTGGACCATTCTAACCTAATACATAGTTTGCAAAAGTGTGGGTATTTAAAATGTCAAAAGCTCCTAACTACCTGCTGCATTTATCTCGAACATTTATTGGGATGACCTTCCTTTAAGAAGCAAGACATCATGGCAAAAATGCACAAAAATGCATTACAACGACAATAAACAAAAGATTGAACAGTTGCAAGCATATGCACGTGGTATACCGCACCCCCAAACTTAAATCAAACATTGTCCTCAATGATTTAAAGAAAAGATAAAGGAACGAAAGGACCGGGAAAGCGGTTCTTGATAGATACAGTAGTCCATTATGAGCAGGCCGCCATATGAGTAGTAAAATCTGCATGGATCACCAACTGTATACCACGAGCATTATGGGGAATAAAAAGTAAATGAAAATAAAAAGACAAAGCAATTATGTAAACAAATTATTTGTTTTTTTTTTTTTTGTAGACCGACATCACGTTTTATCCTAAAGTCGAACTGGTGGCTCCCATTTTGATAAGAGGTATATGTGATAAGATATTGATTATCCAGGCACGTTAACGTATAGCATGCAAATGGGCTGCCTTTCTTTATTAAAGCTATACTGTGTTGAAGCAATCTCAACAATATTGGGAATTGAAACCAGACTTTAATAAACGGAAATCATCAACTATATCGTGCATATACTAACTATGGAATTGGTACTACATACATAGTTAGAGCATGGGTGACAGCGATATGAGGCAAAATTTAAAAAAAAAACAAAACAGAAAACATAATTGAAACAAAAATTGCATTCCATAAATTTGCCAAACATTTAAGTACAATGTAATATGATGGAATACACAAAAATATCCGAAGACATGGCCTACCTAAATAAAGAAAAAACTAAAACTGAAAATAAAACATGAAAATGCTAAACTAGTCCAGGGTGGGTGGTGGTGGAGGTGGCTTGGTGGGTGGTACAGATGTCGAAGCGGTAGCTGGGCCAGATAGCATAATTAGGAGGTCCTGCCGGAAAGTCCCGAACTCATCGATCAAAGTCCTTTGACCCTGGGTCAGAGATGTAATATCCTCGCTCATGGCTGCCAGCTGACTCTGAGTCACCTCGACGTACCCATCAAAGCCCTGCTGTAATCTCTCTACATCTGCCGCTAGACAGGAGTACCCAATGGCCAATATATCAAACTGCTCATGGGTCAGACCGGTCGAGTCATCCTCTACCTCCTCATCTAATGGGTCACTCTCTGCAGGCTCGTCCTCCTCTGCCAGTGCCATGGGGTCATCCATATTCATATCCTCGTGCTCATACCCCTGGTGCTGCTGGCGCTTTAGATGCCTACGGACCCGTACCCAGTGAGTGTGCTGGAATTGGGGAGGTGGTTTGATAAGTAATGAATATTGCATATTCAATGCCCTTAAAATTATATGAATTAGTGTCTTAGTAATATTTATTTCATGTTTTTATTAAAAATTTTAATCTTTTTAGGATTTCAGGTGGTTAAGGGTAATTCTAATTAATAATGGTGCAATTGGGTTACAGATGGTGTTAGGCCTATTCACATTGAAGATTGGGTCAATTCAGGCCTAAAAAGTCTTGGACCCGTTTTGGTATTCAGACCATATCTCCGTACACGATTGTCAAAATGACCCAAACTCCGTCTGCCACTTTTTGGGCGCAAATGCCACTTTGTGAGGAGCAAGTACCATTTTCTTATGCGCACTTGCCACTTTGGGAAGGCCAGGTATCCCGTTGGTTTGTTTTCACAAAGTAAAAACGACGAAACGAAGAAAACTAGGGTATTCTGGAGGTGGGAAGCAGAGAGAGATATACAGAGGCGATTCGTGACGATATGGGCAAGACGACGACGACTTCATCATTGTTCAAGCCTGGACCTCCGATCATGAGCGGCTAAACACCATTCCGGGGAAGTGATGTAACCCTAACCTGTCTTTCAATGTTTTAATTTGTATTTTAATTTGGGAATAATTTACTGTGTGCATTGATTGTATAATCGAGACATAAACAATAGTTGTGCTATTGCTTTCAATTTGAATGTATTGTTTCATTGCATATTTACTTTTGTTCTTGTAGAATGAATGCAAGTTGCAGTGATTAGGGTTTAGTTCTTTTCAATTTCTGTGATTTTGTTAAGACAGGTTATACAATAGTTTTCATAGATCATTCAATTTAGGGTTTTATAATTCGTACTAAGCGAAGATGGGTTATCATATCATTAGTTAGTCTGATGTATAGGCCATGCTAAGCGAAGACGAGTTATGCTTAATTGTATGTTGAATGAATCCTCTTGATATAACTGAATTTGGCTTGTAGCCATTCTTTTCTGAATGCATAGATTAAACATCCCAAATTAATACAACTGTCATTGTCAGAAGGTTAGTGGTGAAGTCAATTCCCAGGACCCTCTCTCCAGTGTCTACCATTTATTTATGTTGTATTTCATTTCATTTAATTTCAGCACCTTAGAATTAAAACCAAAATAAATTCTCTTTCAATTAAATTAGACAAGATCTTGATAGCTTAACAATGAAACCAACGCAGTCTCTGTGGGTTCGACCCTTACTCACCACTTTACTAATTTTAGTAGAGTATTTGTAGGTTTTTATAAATTCCATTTTGTTCGAAGTGCAAAACGAGATAAAATAATATGGAATAATGTCGTCGTTGCCAATAACGCAATGCCTAGGTTTATTAGGCTTTTGAATTGGTCCATGTAGCGAGCTTTCAGCCTGTGACTCCCAAACCAAATGGCTTTAGGGCACCAGGTTTCAAGATACCTCGAGGGACCTAATAACTCAAACCAAAACGGCCACAAACCATAGGATTATTATTTTTATTTTTATTTTTTATTTTTTTATTTTATTATATATATATTTTTTAAGTATAGCATGTTTAAAATGTTTATTCTCAAGGGATACCGACTTATATTCAGCACACATAATTGATACTCAAAGCCAAGTACAAACCCCACTAACTCTACTAGTGTGCGTGTGAATTGTGAAAAGAACTAGAGTCAACCACTCCAAGTCATGTCAATGCAAATAACGACTTAACCCACTGCATTCAAACCATAGTTTCTAGAAATTATACACATACTCTACAATTGCAAGTCAAGAACCTACATAAAGTATTAAACTCTTGATTGGTGTTAAAACATCTAAACTAAAAACAAAACAACCTAAAATAAATAAATAAATAAACAAACAAAAGTGATCAAGAGAGTGTGCTGGAATTAGGGAGGTGGTTCCATCTAGATGTCGGTATCAGTGAACGCAATATTGGCTTTGTTGATAAAAGTAGTGACAAAGTAAGGAAATGGAAGCTGCCAAGTAGCGGCTCTCTTGATCCCCTTCTGGACGAGAGCATCCCACACTTTATACATCTGTCCCCATATCAGTGATGGGACAGAAAACCATATGCCTGTATGAGCTATGTATAAGTAGCGAAGAAGGTTACCCCGGCGCTCTGCCACATGTCATAAAGGACATGCGTTCTTGATGAGACGGTATCCAAAAACCATAACTCCCTCGGGCACATGGATTTGCTCATACACTTTTGACTAGGGGTGGTAAAATCCCCATTGCACATATCCATAACCATGGAAATCACGGTAGTGTCAGGTGGTAGGGACTCCCTGAAGAGTGGGTGACCATCCTGGTCAACCATATCTGGAGGTTGCAGGTGTAGGTAGCCTATAAGCTGGGCAATTTGACTCACCATGATGGTAATCGTAATCCCAGCCACCACGGTCTCCAAAGTACCAGGCATAGTGCACGAGTAGGTCATGTGCTCATAGAAAACCTGCACCAGCTTACTGTATGCGATATCGGATGGTGGCTGGAGTAGTTTGTCAAGCCGGCATCGTTGCAGCTCTGCCACGGCCCATGCCGTGTCAGGACGTGTCTCAAACTCTGCTAAGTCAAATCTATGCTCGGGGTGGAATTCTCGAGTACGCCAAGCTCGTCCCGGCACATCTCGTACCTGGATACTGGGATTCTTCACGTGAGCCATATCTTGGGACTGTCTACAATTATTCCAAAAATAATGTAAATAAAAAAGAATGCTCCAGGTCATGGCATCAAGACATGTACTCCAAAACATGCTCTAGGCAACTCAATAAAGTTCACTAGGAATCATGAAAGCCATTCAAACCTCGTACTCCATTCATGGTCAAGGAAAAATCTAAATCTACCATAACCCACATAGATATACAAATCACAATGCACCCCAACTGAATGGTGCACTTATTCGCACCCCACCCCATAGACTCGTGTGTGTAACACGTACCCAACATCACCCTCAAAGGTTGTAATGACACTAATCCTCAGCAACGATGCCAAAATTTTGATGTGGCCATGTTCAAAATATATAAGTTTACGTATGTGCAGTTCATGTGCCAGTCTCGATTGTGTGAAATGGTCATTTCGCGTAATCAAAATTTTGATTGCTCGAAGTGCTATTGAAGTAGTATCAGAGGAAACCACATCTCAGGACTTTGCACCTTGCATTAACTTTGCATTTTTCTTCAAAATTTTGATTGTGTGAAATCAAGGGTTCGCATAATCGAAATCTCGATTGTGTGAAATCCTCATTTTGCACAATCAAGATTGTGATTGCAGAATTTTTTGATGCAACTTGATTTGATACCTACTTGACTCAAACTTACAGCACTTAGATACAAAATTGCTTTGGATTAGAGGGACTTCATGGATGCATGATACCTTCCACCGTCGCGCCACATTACACGTCTATGGCATGACGTTAGAATTGGTTTGTGAGTCAAAATAGATGGGATCCGTGAAATTGATGACATCCACATACTCCATCTTAGTTTGGTCATCCAAATATGGTTTTAACCATTTTCTATTCACTTTGAAGAATGTGTCATCCTTAGGGTCTTTTAATTCCACCGCTCTATGAGGAGCAACAAAATTTACTAGAAAAGGACCATCTCAACGGGAGTGGAGTTTTTTGGGAAACAAATGGAGCCTCGAGTTGTACAACCATACTTTCTGTCCCGAGGAAAACGTTTTGACTCGAATATTGCGATCATGAAAGGCCTTAGATTTTGCCTTGTAGATTTTAGCGTTCTCATACGCGTCATATCGTAATTCTTCCAATTCATTCAATTGAAGCTTTTGATTAGAGATGGCTAATTTCATGTCAAAATTGAACGTTTTGGTGGCCCACATAACCTTGTGCTCTAATTCAACCGGAAGATGGCATGCTTTACCATATACCAATCAGTAAGGCGACATTCCAATGGGAGTTTTATATTCAGTTCGATAGGCCTATATTGCATCATTTAAGTGCAATGACCAATCTTTCTAGTAAGGCCGAACTATTTTTTCAAGTATGTTCTTTATTTCCCGATTGGATACTTCCACTTGTCCACTGGTTTGAGGATGGTAGGGGGTGGCTACTTTATGTGTGATGGAGTATTTGGTGAGAAGGGTTCGAAGGAACCGATTACAGAAATGTTTGCCCCCGTCGCTCATGAGGGCGCGTGGAGTACAAAAGCAACTAAAGATATTAGATTGAATAAACTTGACCACGACTGCGTGGTCATTGGACTTGGTAGCCACAACCTCTATCCATTTAGATACGTAGTCCACTGCCACAAGTATGTACTCATGACCAACGAATGGTGGAAAGGGTCCTACAAAATCCATGCCCCAAACATCAAATATCTCAACAATGAGAATGGGGTTGAGAGGCATCATATCTTTGCGGGACATTGCACCGAGGTACTGACATCACTCATAAGAGCGGCATAATGAATATGCATGCCGATGAAGTGTTGGCCAAAAAACCCACATTGAAGAATATTTGCTGCGATTTTCTTTGCACTAAAGTGTCCCCCACACGCAAGTGTATGACAAAATTTTAAAATACTTTGGAATTCAATGTCGGGGACACATTTCTGAATTATTTGGTCAAGATAATATTTAAAGAGTTGAGGATCGTCCCAATAATATGATCAAGATTGGGACAAGAAACGATCCTTCTCTTGCTTGGTCCAAGTGGACGGGAATTTTTTGGTTGCCAAAAAATTGACAATGTCCTCATACCAAGGGATACTCTCCTGAGAGACTACAAAAAGTTGTTCATTTGGAGAAGGATTCACAAACTGGGAGGGAATCATTAAGAGACTCAACACAATTCTAGAGAGGTGATCAGCCACCACATTTTTCGTTCCCTTTTTGTCTCTGATCTCAAAATTAAACTCTTACAACAAGAGTATCCACAAGATTAGTCGGGGTTTGGTGTCCTTCTTGGCCAAAAGATGCCGGAGGGCAGAATGGTCAGAATAGACAATGACCTTGGAACCTAATAGATAAGCTCAAAATTTGTCCAAGGCATACACTATAGCAAGCAACTCATTTTCCGTCGTGGTATAGTTTATTTGAGTTTCGGAAAGGGTTTTACTTGCATAGTAGATTGCATGTGGTAACTTGTCTACACGTTGCCCTAAGACTGCACCCATAGCATAATCGGATGCGTCACACATGACCTCAAACGGGAGAGCCCAATTTGGAGGAATGAATATTGGAGCTATTGTAAGCAAGGTGCGTAGCTTGTCAAAAGCTTCAAGGCACGCTACATTAAAGGTAAAACAAGACTCTTTTTCAAGAAGGCGACACAGAGGTCGAGAGATCTTGCTAAAATCCTTGATGAAGCGACGGTAAAAGCCCGCATACCCAAGGAATGAACGAATCTCTCTCACCGTTGATGGTGGAGAAAGCTTAGAAATAAGTTCAACCTTGGCTTTATCAACCTCTATTCCTCTCTTGGACATGATATGCCTGATTCGTGTGTGAGTGTGACTCAAAAAGTATATCGATTAAAAATTACCACACTTCGCAATAGAACGAATTCCTTGCAGAATAGGGCTATTGAAAGGAAGGGGTGTCGAACCTCAAGGACTATGGTCTGACTGACTTGAATTGTTAGGACTAATTCTAATTAAATTTAAAAGAAATAAGTTGCTGATTTTTATATCTAAATTATCTAATGAAGCAATTGAACAACCGCAAGAAAGACTAAGGAGTGTAGAGAATATAAGATAAGTCTAGGGTAATTGATTTCACCACTAACTTCACAATCAATGGTCAATTGAACTAACTATGGGGCATCATATCATGAATAAGTGGTGTCGGTGGCTACAAGCTCACCTCCATCCATCAAGAAAATAACATATGATTAAGGCTAAGTCATGGACTATCTTCGATTGGTATGGGCCATCTGCCTAACTACTCTAATCTAGGGTGCAGTATGGTTCATCTTCTCTAGGCCTAATCCATCAAAGCTTTAATGATATATTCAGTGAAAACCATTGTGTAATAATCACTCTCATGATCACAGAAAACAAGAGGGACGAGTTCAATAACAATAATCAAGTATCTAAGACAAGATAAGAAATCATTGAAACTGAATTTGTAAGACCTTTATTGCTCAATTCTATAATAAGAATCCTCTAAATTACACAATCTATGAATGAATACAAAAATCCCCAATAATTAGAACAATCAAACCAGTGATGTTTAGTTAGGGCTCCATCAAAACCCTGGTGGTTGAACTAGCCGCTCATGATACGCCTTGTTCTCCAATGATTCTCTATTCCAAAAGCTCTTCAAAGCTGCTGCCAAGCCTTCCCCAATACAGCCCTAATTTGTCACTTTAAATAGCCAAGAGAATACATCAAAGTCCTAATCCAATTAGGAATTAATTAGGTTTTCCCGCAGCACTAATCAGGTGGGTTTTTCCTGCTGACTTCGGCCCAACTTTTGACCCACTAGAAGTCCGATTCACGGAATTTCCGTGAAATACAAAAGTGTGCAGAATCAAATTTCGTTCAACCCTACGCGAGAATTATGTCGATTTTAAGCTCGAAAATAACACTTCTGGTCCGTTTTCCAAAACGGGATTAAGACTTTATTAAACGCAGATTTGGGCTTCAGGCCCGAAACCTTCTTAAGCAGCTGTAATTCTCTTAGACCTCTTTCTTGGGCTGAGTTGAGTTAAAATATGGAGTTCAATGGATCCCTTTGATGTAGGCTTCATCCAACCATCTTGCATGTCATCTTTAAAAGCCCAAAATCCTGGTTTTAACTGAAATAATCATTAAGGCCCTGAAAATACAGAAAACACTAAAACGAAGTAAAATAACAAAATACTCTATCACTAAGAGAATAAAATACATAAGTTAAGAGGCTAAAATGCGTAACATTCAACGCCGATCACACCCCCAAACTTACATATTGCTAGTCCCTTAGCAATAGAATAAAAAAAACTAAAACAAAGGAAACTAACAAATACTAACTAAACTATCCAACTCCACTTTCGTGGGAGAAACGATTGCATTTAGCATATGCAACAAGCCTTTAAACCCCTAGGTTCCCCCTAGTGGACGAGTATAGTCTCGTGAGGGTTTTCAGAAATGTTACCCACAAACATTCAAAATTCTGTTTCAACATTAATTCAAGAAGAAGATTACAATATATAGTTACAAACTTGCATTCAAGAATAATTTCGAACTTTCAAATTCTATAATTCAACTCAATGGTCCCCATGCATAATTCACATCAACATATCTCAAAATAATCAACTCTAGCTCCCTCGTGTAAAGTGAACTAGCAGTCCTCTCATGTAGCATAACCAAGTTCTGAATATATTAAAGCACATACCCTTTCAACTCACTAGCTCCCCTTATTGAAATCATACTTCCCAACATGCATACATGACTTTTCAAATTTTTTTTTTTTTCAATTCTTTTTTTTTCATTGCTTTATTGGTTGTGCAATGTCTTGATCTATTAAGCTTTCTGAAAGATCCATGTAGCAAGCTTTCAGTCAGTGACTCCCAAACCAGATGGCTTTAGGGTACTAGGCTTTAAGATACCCTGAAGACCTAATTACTCGAATCAATCAGGCTACAAATCAAGACAACCAATGCTTATCTTTTCTCACCCTTTCACTTTTGACGCGAACACTCCGTGCTTCCTGAGGCATAGAGGCCCGGTTACTCATGAAAAGGATCAAATTGATTTGCTTATCAACATATATTTTTCTTTTTTTCTTGTTTTCTCTTTTTTTTTTCATTGAAGTCAAGTAAAACACATCATCGGTACTCATTCTCAAGAGATACTAATTAATATCAAGCATATGTAACTCAATAACTCAAAACCACAGTTTATACCCCATAAAATTATGCTAGTGTGTCTGTGCATGTAAGAGAACTAAAATCAATCACTCCAAACATGTTATTGCAAACCATGATTAAAACCACTTAATTCAAACCATAGTTTCCAAAAATTTAAAACCTACTCAAAAATTGCAAGTTAAGCACCTACATAAGGTATTAATCCCTTGAATAATGTAAAAACATTCTACCTAAAAATAGAACAAAAGAAAATAAAAAACAAACTAAGAAAATAAAATAAAATAAAATAAAATCCTAATACAAGAAGAATTTCAATAATTTTCCCCCATATGCAATAAAGCTCAAAAATAGGCATCGCCTCACCCCCAAACTTAAACTGTACATTGTCCTCAATGTACACCCAATTAAAGCATAGAGAAGAGTAAGAACGATGTTACCATGATCATGGAGTAATGGCGAGAAAATATAGTAAACCAATAGTATGAAGGCAAGGCAAGCACACCCCCAAACTTGGATGTTACAACCTGTGAAAACAAACCACTATACCCCAAAGATCAAGTGAATAGTATGGGTGAAAGTAAATATGAAATAAATTTGTTTTTTTTTATTTTTTTATTTTTTTTAAACTGAAGAAAGAAAGAAAGAAAAAAACAATATGAAAAATAAAATAAAGAAGAAAAGAAAAAAATAAAAATACAAAAAAATAGTTACCTCCGAAAAAATCAAGGAGAAGGTGGTGCCGGAGAATCTGGGTCATGGCCGGAATGTTGCATCAAAATCAACCAACTAGTCCACATTTAATGTGCAGTGTCCTCCCCCAAACTTGTAGCACAAAACCTCTCAAAGAAATTCAACCAATTTTTCAAACAAAGTCTACTTCCTTGTGAAGAAGAAACTTGAGAAAATTGATCATTGAATGAGGATGGAGAAAAATAGATTGGAATGGATGATGATGGTGATGAATGATGATGATCAAGTAGTGTTATGAAATATTTTGAGAGTGTATTTTGATGCTGGAGAGGCACAAAGAGTCACCAAAGTGATGTATTTTCAAGTGGGAGCATATAAGGCATCATGAGGGAGCAAAACTAGCAAAAATCCAAGCAGTTGGGCATGTGGGGGCTGGGGCGATCGATCCCCCTAGGGCTGGGCGATCGATCGCCCAGCTGGCTGGGAGCTTCCTTCAAAAATTAATGCGGGCGATCGATCCCCCTTCAAAGGGGCGATCGATCCCCCCTGCTGGAGCTCCTTTGGCGTCTATCTCCCAAGGTCGACCGGGAATGCAATTTTTGGAGGGTCTATCGCCCAAGGTCGACCGAGACCTCTTTTTTTTTTTCATTTTGAGTCCAAATACCTAGGTACACCTCTTGACATCCCCCGGAAGCAACTTATACATCAAAAACTCAAAGAAAACACATTAAAATACACCTAATAATGGAAAAAAAATAAAGAAAAACATAAACTAAAAATTAAAAAAAATAAAAATAAAATAAAATAAAAAGAAAAATAAAAGAAAACTAAAGAAATTAAAGGATAGAAATACATACAAATCCTACAATTTAACGTCCGTAGGCGACGATCATCAACTTGAATTGAAAGTTCATCCAATGCCACATCTCTTGAGGAGATTTAATTTCGTCCCTCCTATATGATCCTCACTTCCTTGTATCGAACTCAAAGTAACCGGAATGGTCTCATTGGTTTCGAAAAACACATCTCTCCCCCTTGACGGAACATGTTTCAATTTTACCCATGGAGGAGACTCTAATGATGGCATTGAAGGAGTGCTAGAAAGAATAGGCAATGGCTCAATTAGAATCCTCCAAGGTGGAGTATTTTTCATGGCCACTACATCAACTAAATCATTCACCCCCTTAGTGGAATTCTCAACATCATGTGATAGAGCAACCGGATCAACTTCTTCAATATAATCATCAAAGCCATCCATGAAGAAACAATCACTCTCATCTAGAGGATGTTGAATGGCATTAAAAGTATTCAATTTCACCTTAGGCTCATGAGAAATTTCAAAATTAGGAGTCTTTATCACCTCTTCTTCATCACGCTTCTTCTCACCCACCTTGTTGTCACTTATTTCTCCACTTCTAAGAGTGGTGATGGCTTGAAATTGTTCATGGTGTGGGTTGCTCAAAGAAGAAATATTGTCAAGGACATGAACCCCTCTTGGGTTGGCAACTGGTTGGCTTGGTAGTTTTTCCTCTTCTCTTTTACTCACGGCATTGACAAGTTGTCCAAACTGAAATTCCAGTTTGGCAATCGATTGAGAATGAGAATAAACCAGTTGAGTTGTGGATTGAACTTTTGCTGCAGTAGCTTGCACTATCTCGATAATAGAGTCAAGCTTCTCAAGTTTTTCTAGGACAATTGTCATCTTGTCCTCAATGGCTGAATACCTCTGTGCTATAGGAACTTGTTCTTGATATAATTGTGAAGGCACATAGTTCTGAGGTTGAAAAGTGGGCTGAATTGCTACCCCTTGCTCTTGTGGAAGATTTACAAACTGCCCAAGTGAAGGACAATTATTCCCATGGTGCATAGGACTTGAGCAAAAAGCACATGTCTCAAATATATGAGGAAAGGAAGATTGATTTAGAACTTGACTAGCCGCCATAAGTTGCACCACTCTCTGTGACACAGCATCCACAATGGTAGACATAGCATCTGCAGAACCAATATTAAAAATATCATCTGCCTTCCTTGAATAGGTTGATCTGCTTGAATGAGATGAAGACACATGTTGTAAAGAATTGTCACTGAGGTTCTCGAACAAAGTCCAAGCTTCCTCTTCACTTTTTAACATAAAAGTGCCCCCACATGATGCATCCACCATCTGTCTATTACTTTCTGTCAGTCCCTCATAGAAACACTGCACTAGCTGCCACATTGGAACTTGATGATGAGGACACTTCCTAAGAAGGTCCTTGAATCTCTCCCATGTCTCATAAAATTGTTCCCCCTCAAATTGAGAGAAACCAGTGATAGCTCGTCTGAATTGATTGGTCCTCCCTATCGGAAAATATTTCTTCAAAAACTCATTTTGCATTTGAGTCCATGTAGTGATAGAACCCATCGGTAGAGATCTGAACCAATACTTGGCCTTTTCCTTTAGAGAGAATGGAAAGAGTCGCATCCGAAAAGCATCTTCTGAGAAGTTATGAATTTTCGTTAATGAGCAAACTTCTATAAATTCATCCAAGTGCTTGTACGGATCCTCATGAGTCAACCCAAAATAGGATGGCAACATATGAATGATACTGGGCTTGATCTCATAGTTCTCTGCAGTGACATCAGGCAATTGAAAATCAGCTGGTGAATTATAAGTCTCTGGGACATAGTAGTCTCTGATCAATCTCGCCTTTTCCACAACAGCATTAGGCACAATATTGTTGTCCTCATTATTACCACGCATACCTTCCATGATGTCAATAATCTCTTCCTCTTGCTCCATGGTATGGTGATTGAAGTACCGGAAAAGAAAAAATAAAAATAAATTAGATTAGTAGCAAAAATAAAAATTCTAAACTAAAAAAAACAAATAAAAAAAAAATTAAAACAAAACAAATTAGTACTACAAAAGAAAAATAAATAAATAAAAAAGAAAGAAAAAAATAAAAAAATAAAAATAAAACTAACATAAAAAATAAAAAAAAATTTCCTAAACTAAAAATCCAACTAGAACTAATTCTAAAAATCCAAACAATCAAATAGACAGTCCCCGGCAACGGCGCCAAAAATTGATTCGTGTGTGAGTGTGACTCAAAAAGTATATCAACTAAAAATTACCACACTTCGCAATAGAACGAATTCCTTGCAGAATAGGGCTATCGAAAGGAAGGGGTGTCGAACCTCAAGGACTATGGTCTGACTGAGTTGAATTGTTAGGACTAATTCTAATTAAATTTAAAAGAAATAAGTTGCTGATTTTTATATCTAAATTATCTAATGAAGCAATTGAACAACCGCAAGAAAGACTAAGGAGTGTAGAGAATATAAGATAAGTCTAGGGTAATTGATTTCACCACTAACTTCACAATCAATGGTCAATTGAACTAACTATGGGGCATCATATCATGCATAAGTGGTGTCGGTGGCTACAAGCTCACCTCCATCCATCAAGAAAATAACATATGATTAAGGCTAAGTCATGGACTATCTTCGATTGGTATGGGCCATCTGCCTAACTACTCTAATCTAGGGTGCAGTATGGTTCATCTTCTCTAGGCATAATCCATCAAAGCTTTAATGATATATTCAGTGAAAACCATTGTGTAATAATCACTCTCATGATCACAGAAAACAAGAGGGACGAGTTCAATAACAATAATCAAGTATCTAAGACAAGATAAGAAATCATTGAAACTGAATTTGTAAGACCTTTATTGCTCAATTCTATAATAAGAATCCTCTAAATTACACAATCTATGAATGAATACAAAAATCCCCAATAATTAGAACAATCAAACCAGTGATGTTTAGTTAGGGCTCCATCAAAACCCTGGTGGTTGAACTAGCCGCTCATGATACGCCTTGTTCTCCAATGATTCTCTATTCCAAAAGCTCTTCAAAGCTGCTGCCAAGCCTTCCCCAATACAGCCCTAATTTGTCACTTTAAATAGCCAAGAGAATACATCAAAGTCCTAATCCAATTAGGAATTAATTAGGTTTTCCCGCAGCACTAATCAGGTGGGTTTTTCCTGCTGACTTCGGCCCAACTTTTGACCCACTAGAAGTCCGATTCACGGAATTTCCGTGAAATACAAAAGTGTGCAGAATCAAATTTCGTTCAACCCCACGCGAGAATTATGTCGATTTTAAGCTCGGAAATAACACTTCTGGTCCGTTTTTCAAAACGGGATTAAGACTTTATTAAACGCAGATTTGGGCTTCAGGCCCGAAACCTTCTTAAGCAGCTGTAATTCTCTTAGACCTCTTTCTTGGGCTGAGTTGAGTTAAAATATGGAGTTCAATGGATCCCTTTGATGTAAGCTTCATCCAACCATCTTGCATGTCATCTTTAAAAGCCCAAAATCCTGGTTTTAACTGAAATAATCATTAAGGCCCTGAAAATACAGAAAACACTAAAACAAAGTAAAATAACAAAATACTCTATCACTAAGAGAATAAAATACATAAGTTAAGAGGCTAGAATGCGTAACATTCAACGCCGATCAATGCCTAAGGACAATGCGTTCTTAAATCATAAAATGACTTTTTTCCCAGCTGAGGATTACATTTGTCTCTGACCATCGTGTAAGAACACAGGACATATTATGGAGACAAGATTCAAATGAAGGTCCAAAGATAGAGAAATCATCCATGAACACTTTCAAAAAGTTTTCCACCATCTCCAAAAAGATAGACATCATACACCATTGAAAAGTTGCTGGTGCATTGCATAACCCAAAGGGCATGCGTCTATAGGCAAATGTACAGAATGGACATGTGAAAGTGGTTTTCTCCTAGTCTCGCGGGTCTATAGCCACTTAATTATAGCCAGAATATCTGTCTAAGAAGCAATAGAAACTTTAATCGACTAGCCTCTCTAGGATTTGATCAATGAATGGGAGTGGAAAATGATCTTTCCTAGTTGCTAAGTTAAGTTTCCTATAGTCTATACACACTCTCCATCCTGTAGTGGTGCGCTGAGGAATTAACTCACCTTTGTCATTTGGTTTCACAGTGATGCCTGATTTCTTGGGTACCACTTGAGTAGGGCTAACCCACTTGCTATCTGAGATGGGGTAAATGATTCCCGCATCTAGCAATTTCACAGCCTCCTTCATTACAACATCTTTCATATTTGGATTTAATCGATGTTGTGCCTCTCTTGAGGTCTGTGCATCTTATTCCAGATGTATGCAGTGCATACAAATGGAAGGATCTATTCCCTTTAGATCAGCAACACTCCATCCTATTGCTTCTTTGTGCTCTTTTAACACTTTGAGGAGTTCCCTCTCTTGTTCATTGGTGAGATCGAAACCAATGATGACCGGGAGGGTTTCATTGGCGCCTAAAAAAACATACTTGAGAGTAGTCGGTAAAGGCTTAAGCTCAAGTTGTGGCGGGGATAAGAAAGATGGAGTTTGGGAAGCATTGGACAAAGGGGGAAAAGGTTCTCTCGGTGCTCTCCATTTAGGTGAATTCATAACAGCCATGACATCGAGCAGTGAATTAACTTCACTTATGGATTGCTCAATGTCATAGTCATTACAGTTGAAGTGACTTAGGCACACCTCGAGAGGATCCTTGGAAAGAATGGAAGGAAATGCTTCTTAGACAAGATCTTCCACTACATCAATGCAAAAGCATTCACTTTCGTCATTGGATGTGTGGTGAGAAGCATTGACGATGTTCAATCGAACTTTCATATTCCTGAAAGAGATGTCCATTACTCAGATGCGACAATTAACACAAGCGTTTGCCGTAGCCAGAAATGGATGACCTAGAATGATTGGAATATGTCTATTGGGATTTTGGACAGGTTCCGTGTCAAGGACTATGAAGTCCACCCGAAAATAAAACTTGTCTAGTTGAATGATCACATCTTCAATGATGTCACGTGGTTGCTTCATCGATCGGTTGGCGAGTTGCAACACCACTGGGGTGGGCTTAAGTTCCCCCAAACCTAATTACTTGTAAATTGAGAAGGGAAGCAAGTTGACACTAGCCCCTAAATCAAGAAGTGCCTTTTCAAATTCTTGGTTACCGATGGTGCAAAAGATAGTTGGGGCTCCTAGATCCTTGAATTTAGGAGGGGCTTGGTGTTGAAAAATGGAACTCACTTTGTGAGTTGCGCAATGAGGAAGCAGTTGTGAAAAGTATTTTAGAACCTAGAGGGGGGGTGAATAGGATCACTTGCTCGTTTGCTTAATTTTTAATTAATTCAATTTTAAGTCCAATTAATCAAACAATTAAAGGAAGCAAATAAATAAAGTGCAAGTGAAGAAAAAAATGCACCAGATATACATGGAAACCCAAGACGGGAAAAACCACAGAGGGAGGTGGCATGTGTAGAGACTGTGCCCAATTTTGGCCGATTTTTCAATTTTTGGCATTTATTGCTTTAAATGCATTTTAAATGACGTTTAACATGTTTTGAATACGGGAAAAATATTTAGAGGGTTGGAATAGGGTTTTGGGAAGTTTTGGGGACTTTTGGCAAAAGTTGACTTTTTTGAGTTTGGTCAACCTAGGGGCGCGGGCCTTGTGGGCCCAGAAATTTTAAAAGTGTCGGAATGACTTCAAAATTGGAGGATAGCTTAAATAAAATATTTGACGCGTAACGGAGTTGATTTCGTGTCAATCTGAGTTACGGAACTCCGAAAATGAGCCCGAGAAAGTTTTACAAAAAGGTGATGACAAACTAGTAATTAAGAGGAGGTCACTTAGCTATAAATAGTAAGAGAGATCAGCTCTTCTCCCATTTTTCATCCCAGCAGCCGAGAGTGAGAGATATATACATATATACGTACAAGCTTCATCTCCTCCTTTTCTTCACTAGATTTGAGGGCCTTAGAGTGGGATTTTGATTTCACCAAAGAAGGAAGAAACGATCTACGCATCGAGGGCTCGAGATTGATCGATTCAAAAATCATTTTGGAGGAAGTTGGGTTTTGAGATATTGGGGGAAATCAATTGGAAGCTCTTCCAATTTGAGGTAGGGGTGCTAGACTCACTTCCACTTTGATCTTGTGGTCCCTTCCTAAATATCATAAGAGATAGCTTTTGATTTCTTGAACCTAGGTCTATGTATATATATATATATATGTATACCATGGCGATTTATGCATGTATAAGTCTCCAACATGTTAGTTAGGGCTTATGCATGGTATGTATGTGCAAATGTGACTATAATGCTTTTGGTGAAAAATGTGTTTGTTTGATGAAAGCATGAAAAATATGATTTTCTAGCAAAATCCATGAGCATGGTGCTTTGATGATGTGAGTGTGATAGCATTGTGACAATCTTGAGTTGGAAGGGAAATGCATTGATTTGAGAAAAAATGCATGCATTGTGTGACTATGTGCATTGGTGTGATTATATGCACTATATGATGATTTTGGGGCATGAGTGTGAAGTTAAGATAAGGGGAAGGCCCCTAGGGTGAAAGACCCAAAACTTGGCCAAGAGGAGGTGCTCCCTTCGGGTTAGTAACCCGATAAAGCACAAGCAGAGTTTGGGTGCCGAAGAGACCCTTACTATTGGAGTGATGAGAAAGCCCCTTTGACGTGATTTGGTGTGAGTTATATATATATATATATATATAAGTTGTGACTTGTCCAATTTGATATGTATATATATATATATATATATATATAGACATATGTATTTGCATTTTATGTCAAGCATCATGCATGATTTGAAAAATATGGATGTTTGGGTAAAAATGCATGAGCATGTGCATCCATGCATGGCTTACGGGTTAGAGTGGGGATGGGTGGATCATTTCTACTGAGCCGTTGAGATGCTCACCCCATTATATAAAACATTTTCAGATAAGGCGCCAATGGAAGACGAAGCATGATTAGCTCTATGGATATGTTGAGCTTATTTTTGGACTTTTGCTCTTTTGAGATGTAGATAAATGTCTATGCCGGCTTGTGGCATGTAGACAATGGTTGTGGTGTTGCCTTTACATTTGTATCTTCTTATGTATGTGAAATCCAAATGTAAGTGCCACACTTGTAGGAAAGTGATTTTTGAGAAATGTATGTATAATGGCTTCCTTCATTTGAGACTTGTTGAATGTATGCAAAAAGGGCCATTTGAATTCTTATATGTATGGTTCCATGGATGGTGTATGGATTCAGAATTTAAATGGATGAATGTATTCTTTTGTCTCTTGTATTTTAATTTCGTGGATATGAATGTTTAGAGTTGTGGATTTGTGTTGGAATTATGGTTGTAGGATCTCAATGTATAAGTTAGATTGTATGGTTGGGTTAATGAGGATCACCTTTGGAAAAATGAGGATGGTTTGGTTCACTTGAATTTTATGTGCATGGTGGACTTTGGATGAATTTTCTATGATTATACAAGATTTGAGATTCAAACGTGTAGGTTGATGTGTGAGTATGATTTTATATCAATGGTAGATGAATTATATGAGATATGAATAATCTAAGGTGGTTTGGTTGAGATTTGGGTTCAATTCGATCTTATATAGGTGTTTGGGAGAATCTGGGCAGTGCATTTTGATTAATCGAAATGCCCATTTCGATTAATCGAGATGCCCATCTCGATTGATCGAAATGGTTGCGAGATTTTATGAATTTTTGAGCTTTATTTCGATTAATCGAAGTCCCAATCTCGATTAATCGAAATATTGCAGGTCCAAGGTACCGAGGGGGTGTTTTCTTCGATTAATGGGGTCGAAATCTCGATTGATCGAGATCCAATCTCGATTGATCGAGATTTCTATTCACAGCAAGGTTCAAAAATTGTCCAGACTTCGTTTCGATGCAATTTCTTCGTTTTAAATCGGAATTGAGCGTGATTTTTTTTGAACTTGAGGTCCAGACTTACAAATCGGAATTGGTGTAAGTTTCATAATCAAATTCCATTTGTGTAAAAAGTTGAGGTCCAGAACTTAGTGGTTTATATGTATGGAACCAAAGGTGAAAATTATTTGCAAGGGCCTTTGATGATCTAATGCCACTTGAAGGGTGTGCATATAGAATGCTTCCACAATAGAAATGATTATAATGGGTTTAAGGTGTGGGAACTTGAGGTGAAATTACGGATTCACCCCCGTTTCCTTCGCTCCTAACTGGGTGTCAGAAACCGGGGCGTGACAACTTGGTATCAGAGCTTAACCGGGTTTGAATACCTAGGGACGACGGGAAATGGTTGGATCACATATGGAATTTTGAGGAGTAGATTAAGTGCATATTGCATGGAAAATTTTTATGTGCTTATTTGTTTGATATGATATGCTACTTATGAAGTATATAAGTATGTTGAGTGTGCATGAAGTGAATTGGACATGACATTCATGCTTTGAAAATTTTAAGTATCTTCTTGTCATCCATACAGAAGGATGCCACCAAGAAGAGCTCGTGAAGTGACACCGGAAGTGGTCCCTATTGGAGGGGAGCAATTCATGCGCGATATGGTCGCTACCATGCGCCAAATTACGAGAGAGACACAACGGGAAACTCAAGAGGAGACACAAGCTCCACCAAGAGCAGCTCCTCCTAGCCAAATGATAACGGCACTGGGACACTTTAAGAAGCACAATCCACCAACCTATTATGGGGGATCCGATCCCATGGTAGCAGAGAATTGGTTAGATCAAATTATCAAGCTTCTCACAATGCTTGAAATAGAGGAAGAATTGAGGGTGAAAGTGGCCACGCACTATTTAGTAGACGAGGCTAGTCGTTGGTAAAAGTTCATCGGTGATTACCATGACACCGAGGTTATGGATTGGGACACATTTCAAGTACTCTTCCTTGAGAAGTACTTCCCAGTGATAGTAAGGGATAGTATGAGGAGAGAATTCCTCAACTTGACTCAGGGCAACATGACGGTGATGGAATACGAGACTAAATTCACATCTTTGGCTCCGTTTGTGATTCGTGTGTGAGTGTGACTCAAAAATATATCAATTAAAAATTTCCACACTTCGCAATAGAACGAATTCCTTGCAGAATAGGGCTATCGAAAGGGGTATCGTACCTCAGGGATTATGGTCTGATGAGTTGGAATACGGAATTAATTCTAATTAAATTTATAAGAAAAGAATTCTGATTTTTAAACTAAATTAATTAAAAAGGAAAATAAAATAAATCAAAGATAAATAAGATAGTGAAGATAATAAGAGAGAAATCTAGGATGTTTGACTTCACCACTAACTCCACAATCAATGGTCAATTGAATCAACTATAGGAAAATTACATCATGCATAAGTGGTGTTGGTGGCTACAAGCTCACCTTCATCCATCAAGAAGATAACATATGATTAAGGCTAAGCCATGGACTATCTTCGATTGGCATGGGCCATCTGCCTAACTACTCTAATCTAGGGTGCAGTATGGTTCATCTTCTCTAGGCATAATCCATTAAAGCTCATAACAATATATTCAGTGATTACCATTGTGTAATAATCACTCTCATGATCACAGAAAACAAGAGAGATTGAGTTCAATAACAACAACTAAATATCTAAGACAAGATAAGAAATCATTGAGATTAAATTTATAAGACTTTTATTGCTCAATTCTATAATAAGAATCCTCTGAATTACACAATCCGTGCATGTATATAAAGGTCCCCAATAATTAAAACAATCAAACCATTGATGCTTTGTTAGGGCTACATCAAAACCCTAGTGGATGAACTAGCCGCTCATGGTAGAAAAAGAAGCTTCAACTGTTGAGGAAGAAGACATCATCTTTCTGAATTATGCGTATGACTTTGTTCTCCAATGGCTCTGCAAATATGTTTCTGTTCTCTTCTCAGCCTTCCCAGACTCTCCAAGCTCTGTTCTCTCTGTCTAATCTCTTTTCAATTCAGCCTCCAAGTCTTCACTTTATTCCCCCAGAGAATACACCAAAGTTCTAATCCAATTAGGAATAAATTAGGGTTTCCCACAGCACTAATCAGGTGGATTTTTCCTGCTGACTTCGGCCCAACTTTTGACCCACTAGAAGTCTGATTTACGAAATTTTTGTGAAATACAAAAGTGTGCAGAATCAAATTTCATTCAACCCTAAATGTAAATAATGTCGATTTGAGGCTCAGAAATAAGACTTCTGGTCCGTTTTCCAAAACGGGATTAAGAGTGCATTATGCGTAGATTTGGGCTTCAGGCCCGAAACCTTCTTAAGCAGCTGTAATTCTCTTGGACCTCTTTCTTGGGCTGATTTGAGTTAAAATAAATGGTTGAGTGAATCTCCTTGATGTAGGCTTCATCTCACCATCTTGGATGTCTTCTTTAAAAGCCCAAAAGCTTGGTTTTAACTGAAATAATCATTAAGGCCCTGAAAATACAGAAAACACTAAAACAAAGTAAAATCACAAAATAATCTACCACTAAGAGAATAAAATACATAAGTTAAGAGGCTAGAATGCGTAACATTCAACGCCTATCAGTTTGCTGAGGAAATAATTACAACTGAAGGGTTGAAGGTTAAGCAGTTTATTTGGGGCCTACGATCGTATTTGCGAGATAGAGTTGGACTTCTAGGTCTGACCAACTATGCAGCAGTGGTGGAGAGGGCTTTGGTAGCCGAGGGGTCTAGTAATGATAACCAAAGGAATAGGGAAGTACAGAATGAAGCAAGGGCCACGGGATCTCTTGCGGATAACCGTGCTAAGAAGAAGCGAAAGAATGGTGAGTTATCCTCACAAGGGCCACAAACTCAATCTGTGACTTCTGTGGCTATACCTTCTGGATCCTTCCGACCTAGAATAGCTTGTTACAATTGTTAGAAGCCAGGACACAGAATTGCTGAGTGTACACAAGGACAAGTTCCTTTAGTGGCAGAGAAGAGGTGCTTCAATTGTCATCAGTTGGGGCATATTAGCTGGGATTGTCCACAAAAGAAGGGTGCACAAGGTGGTATGAGTTCACAGTAGCGTCTTACATAGCCTACTGCTTCACAGTCAGGTTCCAGGGCATTGCCACCACCACAGACAGTGCCTTCAGCTCAGAGCTCACGGACGCCAGCTAGAGGAGTTGTGTCTAGTGCTCCTAGTCAGCAGTCTGGATATCAGGGTATGGGATAGCAGGGCCAGAGAGCACAGGGCCGTGCCTTTACTCTTATCCCATTAGAGACCTCGGTAGAACCGTCAATAGTCTGAGGTATATTTCTTGTACCTAGCTCGTGGGCTAGGGTTTTAGTAGATTCAAGTGCATCACATTCATTCATATCATATGCATTTGTTTGTGCTTTGGGGTTAGAGGTGTCATCTTTGGATTCGACCTTGTCCATTGATACGCCAGTTGGGGGTAGGGTGACTTTGAGTAGAGTATGCCGATCTTGCGAGATCGAGATATCAGGACACCGATTAGTGTTTGATTTCATCCTTCCCGATATGACTAGTTTTGATGTGATCTTGGGTATGGATTGGCTATCGACCTATAGAGCCAACATTGATAGTTATAGGGGAAGAGTGACCTTGCATACGCCGGAAGGTGTTAGAATTTGTTTTGTGGGAGAGCGGGATGACTTCTACTTGTCGTCTCCACTTGGTCCTAGTGATCGGAAAGGGCTTGGATATTTCTTGGCGAGCCTACTTGTTGATGGTGATGATGAGACACTTGGAGAGCTTCCTCGTGTAGTGTGTGAGTTTATGGACGTATTTCTGGGGGAATTAACACAGTTGTCTCCGGAACGAGAAGTGGAGTTTGTGATAGATCTTGCTCCAGGTACCCCGCCCATTTCTATGGCACCGCACCAAATGGCACCGGCTGAGTTGAAAGAGTTGAAAGACCAATTACAAGAGCTACTAGACAAGGGATTTGTATGCCCTAGTACATCGCCTTAGGGAGCTTCGGTTCTTTTTGCTAAGAAGAAGGACGGGTCTTTGCGGCTTTGCATTGACTATAGGAAGTTGAATCGGGCAACGATCAAAAATAAGTATCCCTTGACAAGGATAGATGACTTGTTCGATCAACTTAAGGGTTCGAGGTGTTTCTCAAAGATAGACTTGAGATTGGGCTACTATCAGTTGTGGATTAGAGAGGCGGACATTCTGAAAACCACTTTTCGCACATGATACGGGCATTATGAATTTTTGGTGATGCCATTTGGTTTGACAAATGCACCGGGGTCATTCATGGATCTAATGCATAGAGTGTTCAATGCTTACTTGGACAAGTTTGTGGTTGTGTTCGTTGATGACATCCTAGTGTACTCGTCTTCGGAAGAGGAGCACGAGGGTCACTTGAGGATTATGTTGCAACTCTTAAGAGAACATCAATTATATGCCAAGTACAAGAAGTGTGAATTTTGGCTAGCGGAAGTGAAATTCCTTCGGCATGTTGTGTCCGAAGGAGGAGTTTCCGTAGATCCATCCAAGATAGAGGCGGTGATGGGTTGGGAAAGACCTAAGAGCGTATTTGAGATACGTAGTTTCTTGGGATTGACCGGGTATTATCGGAGATTTGTGAAGGACTTTTCGAGGCTAGCTGCACCTATGACGAAGCTTACCCGAAAAGGAGTGAAGCTTGTATGGGATGATGCTTGCAAGCATACATTCATGGAATTGAAGAGTCGGTTGACTTCGGCTCCAATTTTGATCATTCCAAAATGTGGGTTGGGGTACACAATTTATTGTGACGCTTCACGACTCAGTTTGGGATGTGTGCTAATGCAAACCGAACGAGTAGTGGCGTATGGTTCGAGGCAATTGAAAACACATGAACAGAATTATCCGGTACATGATTTGGAGTTGGCGGCGGTGATCTTTGCACTTAAGGTGTGGAGACATTATTTGTATGGCGAGAAGTTTGAAGTATTCTCGGATCATAAAAGTCTCAAATACCTTTTCTCACAAAAGGATTTGAATATGAGGCAACGGAGGTGGATGGAGTATATGGAGGACTATGACTTCGACTTACAACATCATCCGGGAAAGTCCAATGTAGTGGCGGATGCATTGAGTAGGAGGTCACATGGTAGCTTAGCGAGCTTAGCCATATGGGAATGGAAGATGATGGAAGACATCTAAGAAATGGGATTACATTTCAGTGACGATGATGGACCGGCGGTGTTATTTACTCTTATCGCTCAACCAACTCTTGTGAGTAGAGTGATTGAAGAGCAGAGGAAGGATAGTGAGGTTGAGGCTATTCACACGCGGATTTTGGGTGGTGAAGTAGTGGAAGGATGGACAGTTCATTCAGATAAGAGCATGAAATTCCAAGGGAAGATGTTTGTTCCCTTAGCTTGTCGAGACGAGATTCTGAGAGAATTTCACAACTCGAGACTAGCAGTACATCCAGGTGGTACCAAGATGTACCATAACCTACGCCGACAGTATTGGTGGAAGGGTATGAAAAAGGATGTAGCTCAGTTTATGGCGAGGTGCCTCACTTGTCAACAAGTGAAGGCCAAGCATCAGAGACCAGCGGGGTTGTTGCAGCCATTACCTGTGGCTATGTGAAAATGGGAGCATGTCACTATGGATTTTGTGACGGGGCTTCCAAGGTCGAGGAAGAGTCACGACGCAGTTTGGGTGATCGTTGACAGATTGACGAAGGTGCCCACTTTATTCCCATTAGAGTGACAGATAATGTGGATACTCTCAGTAGATTGTATATTGAGTAGATCCTTAGGCTTTATGGCGTGCCATTTTCTATTGTTTCAGATAGAGACCCGTGATTTACATCTCGATTTTGGTAGAGTTTCTAGGCAGCACTTGATACGGACCTTCACTTTAGTACGGCTTTTCATCCCCAGACGGATGGTCAGTCTGAGCGTACTATACAGATTTTGGAGTATATGTTGCGGGCGAGTGTACTTGATCTTCGGGGCAGTTGGGAGGATCACCTTCCTTTGGTGGAGTTTGCATACAATAATAGCTATCAAGCTAGCATTGAGATGGCTCCATTTGAAGCTTTATATGGTAGATCGTACAGGTCACCTGTTTGTTGGACAGAGGTTGGAGAGACAGTTTCTTTGGGACCGGATTTAGTTCGGGAAACTACGGAGAAGATCAAGGTAATCCATCAGAGATTGCTTACGGCTCAGAGTCGTCAGAAAAGCTATGCCGATAGGAGACGGCGACCACTAGCATTTGAGGTAGGAGATCATGTCTTTTTGAAGGTCTCACCACGGAGAGGTTTGATGAGGTTCGGTCGTAGTGGCAAGCTTGCACCATGATTTATCAGGCCATTTGAGATTTTGGATCGAGTAGGAGAGGTTGCTTACCGCTTGGCATTGCCACCGCAATTGTCAAGTGTGCACAACACTTTCCATGTGTCTATGTTGAGGAAGTATGAACCGGACCCTTCACATGTGCTTGATTGGGCAGATCTTAAGGTGGAGGAGGACGTGTCATACGAGGAAAGATCGATTCAGATTTTGGACACTAGAGAACAAGTGCTTCGGGGCAAAACCATTCCATTGGTTAAGGTGCTTTGGAGGCATCATGGTGTGGAAGAAGTTACATGGGAGCGAGAACAAGTAGTCCGCTCAAAGTATCCCGAGTTGTTCACCACTTGAGGAACATTCTAATTTCGAGGACAAAATTTTTATAAGGGTGGGAGGTTGTAAAGACCGTGCCCAATTTTGGTTAGTTTTTCAATTTTTGGCATTTATTGCTTTAAATGCATTTTAAATGATGTTTAACATGTTTTGAATACGGGAAACATGTTTAGAGGGTTGGAATAGGGTTTTGGGAAGTTTTGGAGACTTTTGGCAAAAGTTGACTTTTTTGAGTTTGGTCAACCTAGGGGCGCGGGCCTTGTGGGCCCAAAAATTTTAAAAGTGTCCGAATGACTTTAAAATTGGAGGATAGCTTAAATAAAATATTTGACGTGCAACGGAGTTGATATCGTGTCAATCTGAGTTACGAAACTCCGAAAATGAGCCCGACAAGGTTTTGCAAAAAGGTGATGACAAACTAGTAATTCAGAGGAGGTCACTTAGCTATAAATAGTAAGAGAGATCAGCTCTTCTCTCATTTTTCATCCCAGCAGTCGAGAGAGAGATATATACATATATACGTACAAGCTTCATCTCCTCCTCTTCTTCACTAGATTTGAGGGCCTTAGAGTGGGATTTTGATTTCACCAAAGAAGGAAGAAATGATCTACGCATCGAGGGCTCGAGATTGATCGTTCAAAAATCATTTCGGAGGAAGTTGGGTTTTGAGATATTGGGGGAAATCAATTGGAAGCTCTTCCAATTTGAGGTAGGGGTGCTAGACTCACTTCTACTTTGATCTTGTGGTCCCTTCCTAAATATCATAAGAGATAGCTTTTGATTTCTTGAACCTAGGTCTATGTATATATATATATATGTATACCATGGTGATTTATGCATGTATAAGTGTCCAACATGTTAGTTAGGGCTTATGCATGGTATGTATGTGCAAATGTGACTATAATGCTTTTGGTGAAAAATGTGTTTGTTTGAAGAAAACATAAAAAATATGATTTTCTAGCAAAATCCATGAGCATAGTGATTTTCATGATGTGAGTGTGATAGTATTGTGTCAATCTTGAGTCGGAAGGAAAATGCATTGATTTGAGGAAAAATGCATGCATTGTGTGACTATGTGCATTGGTGTGATTATATGCACTATATGATGATTTTGGGGCATGAGTGTGAAATTAAGATAAGGGGAAGGCCCCTAGGGTGAAAGACCCAAAACTTGGCCAAGAGGAGGTGCTCCCTTCGGGTTAGTAACCCGATAAAGCACAAGCAGAGTTTGGGTGCCAAAAAGACCCTTACTATTGGAGTGATGAGAAAGCCCCTTTGACCTGATTTGGTGTGAGTTATATATATATATATAAGTTGTGACTTGTCCAATTTGATATATATATATATATATATATATATAGACATATGTATTTGCATTTTATGTGAAGCATCATGCATGATTTGAAAAATGTGGATGTTTGGGTAAAAATGCATGAGCATGTGCATTCATGCATGGCTTACGGGTTAGAGTAGGGATGGGTGGATCATTTCTACTGAGCCGTTGAGATGCTCACCCCATTATATAAAATATTTTCAGATAAGGCGCCAATGGAAGATGAAGCATGATTAGCTCTATGGATATGTTGAGCTTATTTTTGGACTTTTGCTCTTTTGAGATGTAGATAAATGTCCATGCCGGCTTGTGGCATGTAGACAATGGTTGTGGTGTTGCCTTTACATTTGTATCTTCTTATGTATGTGAAATCCAAATGTAAGTGCCACACTTGTAGGAAAGTGATTTTTGAGAAATGTATGTATAATGGCTTCTTTCATTTGAGACTTGTTGAATGTATGCAAAAAGGGCCATTTGAATTCTTATATGTATGGTTCCATGGATGGTGTATGGATTCAGAATTTAAATGGATGAATGTATTCTTTTGTCTCTTGTATTTTAATTTCGTGGATATGAATGTTTAGAGTTGTGGATTTATGTTGGAATCATGGTTGTAGGATCTCAATGTATAAGTTAGATTGTATGGTTGGGTTAATGAGGATCACCTTTGGAAAAATGAGGATGGTTTGGTTCACTTGAATTTTAGGTGCATGGTGGACTTTGGATGAATTTTCTATGATTATACAAGATTTGAGATTCAAACGTGTAGGTTGATGTGTGAGTATGATTTTATATCAATGGTAGATGAATTATATGAGATATGAATGATCTAAGGTGGTTTGGTTCAAATTTGGGTTCAATTTGATCTTATATAGGTGTTTGGGAGAATCTGGGCAGTGCATTTCGATTAATCGAGATGCCCATCTCGATTGATCGAAATGGTTGCGAGATTTTATGAATTTTTGAGCTTTATTTTGATTAATGGAAATATTGCAGGTCCAAGGTACCGAGGGGGTGTTTTCTTCGATTAATGGGGTCAAAATCTCGATTAATCGAGATGAATCTCGATTGATCGAGATTACTATTCACAGCAAGGTTCAAAAATTGTCCAGACTTCGTTTCGATGCAATTTCTTTGTTTTAAATCGGACTTGAGCGTGATTTTTTTTGAAGTTAAGTATTTTTGAAATATTTATCCAATGGTGTAGGTTTTATAATCAAATTCCATCTCTGTAAAAAGTTGAGGTCCAGAACTTAGTGGTTTATATGTATGGAACTAAAGGTGAAAATCATTTGCAAGAGCCTTTGATGATCTAATGCCACTTGAAGGGTGTGCATATAGAATGCTTCCGCAATAGAAATGATTATAATGGGTTTAAGGTGTGGGAAATTGAGGTGAAATTACGGATTCACCCCCGTTTCCTTCGCTCCTAACCGGGTGTCGGAAATCGGGGCGTGACAGCATGCCTCAGGAAACCAATTCACTATGATGAAGCAAAGTACAATAGACTCAGTCTCAGTCTCACACCCCTCTTCACTCTACCAAGGATCTGATGCAGAACACCTCAGGCTTATGATTGCGACAACACGTCCAACTGTTGCAGACTTTTGGCTAACGTCACCACCCTTACAGAAAGGTTGTTGGAAGAACCCAAATACTCGGCAAGTATTTTGTTCCCTTCGTAGTGCAATCTGGTCACCTTTCTTCCTCAGCAAGTAAGCAAGCGAAGAACCATCAATCCAATGTTCTGATCAATAAATAAATTTGATGCAGTCTCTGAGCAGCTAATCAGAAGTAGAACACCATCCTAAAAATCACTCGTGTAGTATGGATGTGTGTTCTTAAAAATATATAGCCTTAATTATATTGTATATACTTTATCTCTCTAAAAATATTAATTTTCCAGGTCACACCCGTAGAGAAAATATGAATACATATATATAGGCAAGGAAGTTCTAATTCTACTTGGAAAAGAAGTTAAATACCAAAATAGAACTTTCCTAGAAATTTCAAACCCAATAGGAATCAGGATTTTCGTCAAAATATATTTTCTATTTGGAACAGGCTAAGTGGGACCGGTGCCAAATAAATAGGACCGGTGGTACTTTTTGAAAACTTGCAGAAACTAAACTGCCTAGAAAAGTTGGACCGGTCCTAAAAATTGGGGAGCGGTCCTACTTTGAAAAACCATAAAATTTTCATTTAAACTCTGGTTTTTCAAAATAGGCTCAGAAATAAAAAGTGTAGAGTGTCCTCACCATACTTACTTGTACTATATGGTGTTCTAACTGATTTCTCGGCTTCGATGCACTTGAGTGTCAACTCGAAGATGTTGATGATCGATATGAAGAATAAATCAAAAATTACAACTCGATCAATCAGATTTTGATCACCGAAATATGCCAATTACAAATTTATATCTCATAATCTCCCCATTTGGCAATTTCGTGACAAAACCACCTAGACAATTATAACCTAACCCATTAGAAAAATTAGGTTACAATGTTGCCCAAAAATATATAGAAATAAAAAACTGATCATTAGAAGCTTCACTTGTGTGTTCAATGTACCTGCACATCTCTTAAACAACACAACTTATGAAAAGCTTAATAAAAAAATATAATCATGAAAATCGCAAAAAAAAAAAATATCTCCCCCTTTGTCAAAGAACCTCATATCAAATATCATCTCCCCCTTTTTGGAACAAATTGACAAAGAAATACCGAAGAGATTTTATAAACAGATAAATCATGAAACATATAGAGATATTAAGATAATAATGAAGCAAAAATAATCATCATCACTGATCAACTAAATATCTAAAACATATTAGTTGATGGAATAAACAAAACATAACAAAAATAAATATCTAGACATCAAAGATAAAGAAATCAACAACTGTTTAGAACAAAAAATAATAAGACCTAAAGTCTAATCATCCTCTGCATCATCAGCAGCCTCATCAGAGACAGCATGATCCAACTTGTCTATCCTAGCATGTTAGCGATCAAACCTTTGTTGAATGAACCTTAGAACTTGGTTCATCTGATTGGCCGTCACTAGTGTGTCAGTCGCAGGAAGTTGGAAAACTCCATGACCCCCAGACACAGCCTGTCCAGCTCCTTGACTAAGCTCATATGCTTTCCTATCCTTCTCTTTCTTGTTGACTGAATAAGTAATTGAGGTAACATCAATTATCCCTTTCGGTCTTTCAACATCTACTCCATCAGGAATAGAGACCCTTGGACCTCTCAGAATAGCCATGATAATCTGTGGGAAGGGTAAGGCTGATGATGACCTAGAGTGTCGAGTAGCTAAAATCATGGTACATATGATTGTTGCGGGAAGATTGATGGGATCCTCTCGAACAATATGGTATAGTAGCTTGGCTCGACTCTTGATCAAATTACCTTTATGATCATGAGGATCAAGGTTGTAGGAGACCACCAAATTCAATGCCGCCGACACATTGTGTGTGATATAGAGTGAAGGCATCCTATCAACAAGTCTGGGGGTATTGGGTATGCATAACTCCCTAATCATGTCATCCATGGTTGGTCGGGTTGGATCCTCAATTTGATATGGCAAAATTAAGTCATTTTTAATCTCTGGGACTCCTAATATATTGGCAATTGTATCCTTGGTAACCTCAACACGTACACCATAACATTTGGTCGGAAAAGTTAGGTCATCCAAGCTCGATGTAATGATATTACCATAAAAATATTGAACCATGTCCGGCTTGACAATCTCCCGAAGATCACATAGAGACTCCCAACCATTATCCTCAAAATATTGCACAAAATCCAGTTCCCATTCTTGTTTGATCGCCACAAGATTCACTTTCCTTTCTATCCTCATAGCCCGACATCCAATGATGTTTATGAAAGTGTTGTAGTTAAAATCATCTTCAAACATGTTTCTAGTAAACACAATTCGATTATCTGCACTTGTGGATGCATCATTACGTTCCCGTTTGCGTGCCATCAACACCACAATGAATGGGATAAAAAATATAGTCAAGAGTTCCATTGAGACTTTTTGTCGAACACCTTGTGTGCAAGTCTTTAAACATGAATATTCAAAATAATTTATTTGCACAATTTCTCCCAAATCAATAATCAATCAACACAAACCGCAAAAGTTCAATCCCAATCCACCAATCAATCACAATTCAAGAGTAATATAGAAGAAAAGAATATATGTGAGATGGTGAGAATGTATAGAGAGTTAAAGTGTTTGAGAGAGTGAGATATGAGTGTGTGCATATGAGAGTGAGAGAGAGGTTTTAAGCAAAAACGCGCGCGCAGAATCAATATTCTGGGCATTCGCTAAGTGCGACCGGTCCTAGAATTTGGGGATCGGTCCAACTTCTTTCGGTTCCTCAGAACCTACAGAAGTGCGACCGGTGCTCAATGTTCGACGTGCAAAACGCGATAAAATAATATGTAATAGTGTCGTCGTTGTTTTACACCTTGACAAAAGAGAATTTATAAAAACCTACAAATACTCTACTAAAATTAGTAAAGTGGTGAGTAGGGGTCGAACCCACAGAGACTGCGTTGGTTTCATTGTTAAGCTATCAAGATCTTGTCTAATTTAATTGAAAAAGAATTTGTTTCATTTTTAATTCTAAGGTGCTGAAATTCAATGAAATGAAATACAACCTAAGTAAATGGTAGACACTGGAGAGAGGGTCCTGGGAATTGACTTCACCACTAACCTTCTGACAATGACAATTGTACTAATTTGGGATGTTTAATCTATGCATTCAGAAAAGAATGGCTACAAGCCAAATTCAGTTCTATCAAGAGGATTCATTCAACATACAATTAAGCATAACTCATCTTCGTTTAGCATGACCTATACATCAGACTAACTAATGATACGATAACCCATCTTCGCTTAGTACGAATTATAAAAACTCTAAATTGAATGATCTATGAAAACTATTGTATAACCTGTCTTAACAAAATCACAGAAGTTGAAAAGAACTAAACCCTAATCACTGCAAACTTGCATTCATACTACAAGAACAAAAGTAAATATGCAATGAAACAATACATTCAAATTAAAAGCAATAGCACAGCTATTGTTTATGTCTCGGTTATACAATCAATGCACAAAATAAATAATTCTCAAATTAATATACAAACTAAAACATTGAAAGACAGGTTAGGGTTACATCACTTCCCCGGAATGGTGTTTAGCCACTCATGATCGGAGGTCCAGGCTTGAACGATGATGAAGTCGCCGTCGTCTTGCCCGTATCGTCATGAATCGCCTCTATATATCTCTCTCTGCTTCCCCCCTCCAGAATACCCTAGTTTTCTTTGTTTCATCATTTTTACTTTGCGAAACCAAACCAACAGGACACCTGGCCTTCCCAAAGTGGCAAGTGCACATAAGAAAATGGCACTTGCTCCTCACAAAGTGGCATTTGCGCCCAAAAAGTGGCAGCTGCACAAATAGGGCAGAAAGTTGCCTTAAACATCCGTTTTAGAAAATTTTCGTGAAATATGAAATTGTACAGAATTGAATTTCTTTCAATCTACGTGAAATTTGGGCCGTTTTAACAATTATGTACGGAGTTATGGTCTGAATACCAACACGGGTCCAGGACTTTTTAGGCCTGAATTGACCCAATCTTCAATGTGAATAGGCATAACACCATTTGTAGCCCGATTGCACCATTATTAGTTAGAATTACCCTTAATCACCTAAAATCCTGAAAATATTAAAATTATTAATAAAAACATGAAATAAATATTATTAAGACACTAATTTATATAATTTTAAGGGCATTGAATATGCAATATTCATTACTTATCACTCAATAATTGGACCGGTCCAACTTTGTGAATTATGAAAATTTATACTTTGGACCTCTAATTCACCAAATACACCTCATTTCAACATGATTTAGCAATTAAGCACACAAACTATCAAAAATCAACACAAAATCAATATGAAACATATTTTTGGATTTTTTGAAAAAATTTCAAACAAAACAAAAATAAAAATAAAACATGGATAATCTCATGAGAATAATCAAAGCACAATTTTCAGAGAATAACATGAGTTCTTAAGATTTCTGAAAAATTTCAAACATTTATAAATGCAGAATTTTAAAACCCATAATTTATCCATAAAATTCATTCTTGAATTCATGATCATGAAACAACTTCCAACACATAAATATTTATAAAAATTTAGAAATTCATCTAATAAATCCATGTGTGTGTGTGTGTAATCCAACTTCATCAATAATTAATCAAATTCCTTTGATCCATCTTCTAAAAATATTGGATAATTAGCAAGTATAGCTACACATGATCAAACAAATTTTTTTTTTTTTATTTCTAAGACGGTGACTTTCACTCTTACGGGCAGCCAACTATTTTACTCAAAATAACTCTTGAAATTTTTAAACATATCTCATTGGAGATTTATATTGTAGTGAAAGTTACGAACACATCCCGAAGGTAGCTTTTTCCATTTGTCTTAGATATTCAGCAAATTTTCTATTTTCTTTTTCTTTTCATGCTGAATAAAAACATAAATTTTTTCATCAATTTTTTTCATTGATCATTTAAGCTTTTAATGCTACTCATACAATATACTCTAGTCAACTTCACATTAGTTTTCAATCAATTCTCTCAGAGTTGGACTAGTGCACAATTTTGTATGGACTCAGAAGATTTACCTCCAAAAAGAAATAAATACAGCATATTAGTTATCGATATCAAAATCATAAAATCAAGCACTTCATTCATTGACAAACTAAGTGTCCCAATTATGCATTTACAAATCAAAGTGAAATTAAAAAGAAATATAAAGAATTCACATTATTTCTCAAAAAAATATAACTCTGATAATCTCATCTGATTATTTCTAAAAATAAACAAAACCTATCCTAACCTAAAAGATATGGTCCAATGAAAAACAAATAATGAACATAAGCTCAGTCCATGACCATCAAATTCCTAATGACCTAGTTAGGGGGTTTTGCACCCAAAAACCTATTAGGAATAAATCCCATGGTATCAATAGGCACAAACTTCTCAAAATCTTCCTTTTTCATCCAGATAGTTTTAACATGCAATTTAGCAGGAAAGAATTGTGGAGAAACAAAAACATTCTTCTTTTTATTTGAATTCTTTTTATCTTGAGAATTTTTGGGGTTGTTCCAATAATGTGGCTTTTTAGCATGAACCCTATTCTTAGCAAAAGAATTATGCACATGAAAATCAGAATTAGAATGTCTTCTCTTTTTATAGCAATAGTGTTGACTATGTCCAGTCTTACCACGAAAAGAACAATAAAGCACATTGGATACATCATTAGCATGCACAGACTCAACTTGAGACTTAGGTTTGGGTTCAGACACAATCAAATTCTTGGGTTTAACAAAAATAGTTTTTCCCTTATATGATGACCCAACAAAACCTAATCCAGTCTTATCTCCTACAGGCTTACCAACACTAATCATGCTGTCAAGCATAATCTGTCCAGAAGTTAAAGCAATTAATTTCCCTTGTGATTTTTTCAATTCAGGCTCAAGAAATTTAATTTTAGCAACAAGAGAATCTCTAGCAGAAATAGCTTAACTTACCTCGCTTTCGAGAAATTTGACTTTGCCTTGAAGATTCAGAATTTCAGCTTTACTTTCTTCAATCAACTTCACTTGATCTTCATTCTTTTTCTTTCAAGTCTCTTTCTCAGATTTTTCTTGCTTCAACTTCTCAGATTTTTTATTATAAGATTCCAGCAATTTCTCAAAAAGTTCTGGCAGCTTGCTTTCACATGGTTCTTCATCAGACTGCTCAACTTCTGAATTATCAAACCCTACTTGACTGAGAGTAGTGTATATCTCTGTTTTACCTATATCAGAAGAAGAATCATTAGCAGTATCACCATTCAATAAAGCAACAAAAGCAAGAGAATCATTCTCAACAGAAGAATCACTATCAGAGTTAGAAGATTCAGACTCAGAAATAATAGCTTTCATAACTTTCTTGTTTGAAATTTTCTTTGCACTAAAGCTACTTTTCTTAGGAATTTGACATTGATTAGATGTATGACCTTTTTCACCACATGTCCAACAAGTAACCTCAATTTCCTTAGAGTCATCTTCTTTCTCTTTCCTTTCCTTACCTTTGGATGATGAGCTTTGATTCCAGAATTTAGAAGGATTTCCTTTTCCCAAATTTTTACCTTTTTATATGCAAGAATCTTTCTAAATTTCCTAACAAGGAGTGCAACATCATTATCTGAATCATATTCAAAACTTTCAATTTTTTCAACTTCAGATTTTGAAGAATTTGAACAATTTGACAAACTTGAAAACTTTGAAGTCTTTGATGTCTTTAAAGCCAAATTTTTTGATTTCTGAAGCTTTGGATATTTCATCTCAAAAGTTGGAATTGATCCAACTAACTCAGCCACCTCCATTGAATCTACATCTCTGCTCTCATCTAAGGCTTCCAACTTAGCTTGGAACCTATCAGGTAATGATCTCATGATTTTTCTAATAATCTGAAAAGAGGGAATTTTCTCACCAAGGTTAGCACTACTTTGAACAATATCATTAAGTCTAGAATAAAAATCAGAAAGCATCTCATCTTCATCCATTCTGATTATTTCAAATTTAATAGCAAGCATTTGTAACTTAGATCTCCTTACCTTGGTGGTACCCTCATGAGTTACCTGTAAAATATCCCATGCTTCTTTTGAAGTGGAATAAGCAGAGATTCTAGCAAATTCAGAAGGAACAATAGAATTAAATATAGCATATAAACCCTTATTGTTATTAGTAGCATCTTCATGCTCAGCATTAGACCATGTTGCTTTATCATTCTCTACATTCATAATAACATCACCATCACCAGTGGTAGTGGTAGGAATTTTATAGCCATTCTCTACAGCCATCCAAACTCTCTCTCCTTGAGATTTTAAAAAGGCTTTCATGTGAGACTTCCAGAAAGTATAATTTGAACCATCAAACAAGGGTGTTCATTGAATCGATCCACCCTCTTTCATACTAGATTCCATAATAATTTTTGAAAACAAAAATAAATTTTGATTTTAAAAATACTTCACAAGGAACTACTCACAAATTAGAGAACACTGCTCTGATACCAATTGTGAGTTGCGCGGTGCGGAAGCGGTTACGAAAAGTATTTTAGAACCTAGAGGGGGGTGAATAGGATCACTTGCTCATTTGCTTAATTTTTAATTAATTCAATTCGAAGTCCAATTAACCAAACAATTAAAGCAAGCAAATAAATAAAGTGCAAGTAAAGAAAAGAATGCACCAGATATACGTGGAAACCCCAGATGGCAAAAACCACGGAGGGAGGCGGCACGCCTCAGGAAACCAATTCACTATGATGAAGCAAAGTACAACAGACTCTGTCTCAGTCTCACACCCCTCTTCACTCTGTCAAGGATCTGATGCAGAACACCTCAGGCTTATGATTGCGACAACACGTTCAACTACTGCAGACTTCCGGCTAACGTCACCACCTTTACAGAAAGGTTGCTGGAAGAACCAAAATACTCAGCAAGTATTTTGTTCCCTTCGTAGTGCAATCTAGTCACCTTTCTTCCTTAGCAAGCAAGCAAGCAAAGAACCATCAATCTAATGTTCTGATTAGCAAATAGATTTGATGCAGTCTCTGAGCAGCTAATCAGAAGTAGAACACCATCCTAAAAATCACTCGTGTAGTATGGATGTGTGTTCTTAAAAATATATAGTCATAATTATATTGTATATACTTTCTCTCTCTAAAAATATTAATTTTCCAGGTCACACCCGTAGAGAAAATATGAATACATATATATAGGCAAGGAAGTTCTAATTCTACTTAGAAAAGAAGTCAAATACCAAAAGAGAACTTTCCTAGAAGTTTCAAACCCAATAGGAATCAGAATTTCTGTCAAAATCTATTTCCTATTTGGAACAGGCTAAGTGGGACCAGTGCCAAATAAATAGGACTGATTCGTGTGTGAGTGTGACTCAAAAAGTATATCAATTAAAAATTTTCACACTTCGTAATAAAACGAATTTCTTGCAGAATAGGGCTATCGAAAGGGGTATCGTACCTCAGGGATTATGGTCTGACGAGTTCGAATACTGAATTAATTCTAATTAAATTTAAGAAAAGAATTCTGATTTTTAAACTAAACTAATTAAAAAGATAAATTAAAATAAAACAAAGTAAACAGATAGTGAAGAAAATATGAGAGAAATCTAGGGTGTTTGACTTCACCACTAACTCCACAATCAATGGTCAATTGAATCAACTATAGGGGAATTACATCACGCATAAGTGGTGTTAGTGGCTACAAGCTCACCTTCATCCATCAAGAAGATAACATATGATTAAGGCTAAGCCATGGACTATCTTCGATTGGCATGGGCCATCTGCCTAACTACTCTAATCTAGGGTGCAGTATGGTTCATCTTCTCTAGGCATAATCCATCAAAGCTCTTAACAATATATTCAGTGATTACCATTGTGTAATAATCGCTCTCATGATCACAGAAAGCAAGAGAGATTGAGTTCAATAACAACAACTAAATATGTAAGACAAGATAAGAAATCATTGAGATTGAATTTACAAGACTTTTATTGCTCAATTCTATAATAAGAATCCTCTGAATTACACAATCTATGCATATATATAAAGGTCCCCAATAATTAAAATAATCAAACCATTGATGCTTTGTTAGGGCTACATCAAAACCCTAGTGGATGAACTAGCCGCTCATGGTAGAAGAAGAAGCTTCAACTGTTGAGGAAGAAGGCATCATCTTTTTGAATTACGCGTATGACTTCGTTCTCCAATGGCTCTGCGAATATGTTTCTGTTGTCTTCTCAGCCCTCTCAGACTCTCCAATCTCTGTAATCTCTTCTTCTATCCTCTCCCAATTCAGCCTCTTATTCTTCACTTTATTCCCCAAGAGAATACACCAAATAACTAATCCAATTAGGAATAAATTAGGGTTTCTCCCAGCACTAATCAGGTAGGTTTTTCCTACTGACTTCGGCCCAACTTTTGACCCACTAGAAGTCAGATTTACGGAATTTTCGTGAAATACACAAGTGTGCAGCATCAAATTTCGTTCAACCCATTGTGGAAATTATGTCGATTTGAGGCTCGCAAATAAGACTTCTGTTCCATTTTCGAAAACGGGATTAAGACTGTATTATGGGCGGATTTGGGCTTCAGGCCTGAAACCTTCTTAAGCAGCTGTAATTCTCTTGGACCTCTTTCTTGGGCTGAATTGAGTTAAAATAAATGGTTGAACGATTCTCCTTGGTGTAGGCTTCATCTACCCATCTTGGATGTCTTCTTGAAAAGCCCAAAAGCTTGGTTTAACTGAAATAATCATTAAGGCCCTGAAAATACAGAAAACACTAAAACAAAGTAAAATCAAAAAATAGTCTACCACTAAGAGAATAAAATACATAAGTTAAGAGGCTAGAATGCGTAACATTCAACGCCTATCAAGGACCGGTGGGAATTTTTGAAAACCTGCAGAAACTAAACTGCCGAGAAAAGTTGGACCAGTCCTACTTTGAAAAACCCTAAAATTTTCATTTAAACCCTACTTTTTCAAAATAGGCTCGGAAATAAAAAGTGCAGAGTGTCCTCACCATACTTACCTATACAATATGGTGTTCTAACTGATTTGTCAGATTCCATGCACTTAAGTGTCAGCTCAAAGATGTCGATGATTGATACAAAGAATAAATCAAAAATTACAACTCGATCAATCAGGTTTTGATCACCGAAATATGTCAATTACAATTTTATATCTCACACACTTGCTCAGTTAAAAGGACTTTCCTAATAACATTGTTCCTAGATTTACGCTTTTGAGTGCATAAGTCCTTCAAGTATTTAGCATAGGAGGGAGTTTTCCTGATAGCATCAAGGAGAGGGAGATTGATTTTCACTTGTTTGAAAATCTCCATCATGTCCTGAATTTTCTCTCCTTATTTTCCGAAATGAGAGGGTTCCTTCAATCTTTGAGGGAAAGGAACCGGAGGTTCAAATGAAGTGTTAAGATTTGGAATAGGTGATGACATGACTTCAATTGATTTTTCCTTTGGAATTTATGGGACTTTGTTCACATTTGGATATAAAGGAGAAACACTTGGATTTATAAGGGATTCTTTTAGATTTTTGGGTTTTTCAGGAATTTTCTTTTTCTCTTGTTCAACCTTAGAATTTATGATTTTACCACTCGTTAAGGTGGTGATTGATTGAACATGCTCCGGAGGAGCATCATAAGATGAAGATGTTGAATCATCAATCCTATGGACACCCTTAGGATTTGCCACCGGTTGACTTGGTAACTTTCCTTTCTCTATTCTATTCAAGGCATTAGCTAGTTGCCCTATTTGAGCTTCTAGCCTGGCCATAGATTGAGCACTGACTTTAAGCTTAGAAATTGATTGAGAGTGGGGCTGCAATAAGTGGGTGTTAGCCTCAAGATTGCTTAGCACTCTTTCTTCAAAGCCTTGGCTTCTAGGAGGAGGTGGTGGTGGAATTTGGTAGTTGGATTTTTGGTGATAAGGTTGAGAATTTGGCCTATATTGAGGCTATATAGATTAGGAATTGTAGGAATTTTGTCCTTGATAAGATGGTCTTGATTCTTGAGATTTCCAAGAAAATGTCGGATGATTCTTATAGCGAGGATTGTATGTATTTGAGTATGGATCATTTATTGGTTTAGAGTACACGACATTCGCTTGCTCTTAAGCATAATCGGGGGATTGACAGCCATAGGACAATCCCGCACATAAGGTGAAGTGCTATAGCAAAACGAACATTCATCCTGATTTAGAACAGGTTGGCTAGAAGTAGGCAGCCCACTATTCATGAGTTTGTCAATTTTTTGAGTAAGGGCCTCTACTTGCATAGCGACCTCATCCAACCTTGATATCTCATGCACTCCTTTAATGGGATTGGGTGTTTTTCCCCTTTCTAGCGGAGGAGCACTGAGCTGAGTTATCACTTAGGTTTTGAAAAAGTCTGCATGCATCATCCGGGCTTTTGAGAAGAAATGTCCCTCCACAAGCGGAGTCTATCATTTGTCTATATTGCTCGCTTACCCCATCATAGAAACTTTGCACAAGCTGCCATTTTGGGACAGCATGGTGTGGACAAGATTTTAAAAGATCTTTCAATCTCTCCCACATTTCATGAAATTATTCTTACTCAATTTGAGTGAACCTAGTGATTGCTCGCCGATTGTCACTCGTCTTTCCCACTGGGAAGTATTTTTTTAGGAATTCAATTTGCATTTATGCCCAAGAGTGGATTGAGTTAGGTTATAAAGAGTTGAATCAACTTCTAGTTTTATCCTTGAGAGAAAATGAAAACATACGAAGCTTCAAATCATCTGTCGTGAAATATGGAACTCGAATGGTGGAACACACTACAAGGAAGTAATCTAAATGCCTGTATGGATCTTCATTTGGAAGTCCATGGAAACTATTGAGAAGATTGATGGTGGAGGACTTTATTTCAAATTGACTTGCCGCTATATTTGGAAATTCAATGCATGATGGTATATCATAAGTAGTAGGAAGGTAGAAGTCCATAAGTACTTCTCCTTGAGGAGGAGGAGGTGGAGGAGGTTGTGCCAGATTAAATGGTGGTAGTCAGGGAGGTTGTACATCATTTGGTTCCATGTTTTTAGTCCTAAGCAATATAGGGTCCCTAGAGGTTCCTCTACTTTGTCTAGGTGTTCGTTCAAGTTCAATGTTACACGGAAGCAAAGGAAGTGACAATGACCGTCTACCTAGCATGCTTTAAAAGTAAAACAAAAATTATGTACGTAAAACAAAGAAAATTCAATCAAATGCAAGAATTTTAGACAATATACTCACAAACAGTCCAAACTTGAGTTCTTCAGATGCCCGGTATGTGGTATACCTTAAATTAAGCAAATTGAGAGATAAAAACAGAATTTATACAAAAGGAATAAAAGAATTTCTAGACTAAGAATCAAATTAGACTTAATCTCTCAATGGCGACAATTACACCGTAGTCCCCGGCAATGGCGCCAAAATTTTGATGTGGCCAAAATTAATTTTCTTTTTAGCTTACTTTTGCATATCAAAATATAATTTAAACCACTCGCAAGAGAACAAATCTTTGTAGATACGGTTCTATATAGAGGGTATCGATCCCATGAGGACTATGTGGGTGAATTGCAATGTTGAGAGAGTAGTTCCAATTTAATCCTAAATATAGAATTTTTGGTTTCGATTTAAAACTATTTTGTAAGATGTAAAAGCATTAAAAATAAAGAGTTTGTAAAGTTGAGAGAGCTAGGGGTGGTCTCCACCTCTAACCATTTAACATTTCCATGTATGTAGCAAATGAGAATTTTTAGAATTATATGCAACACAATGTCATTAGGCTTCTGACTTACATTGACATATCACAAGATAAACATGATTTCCAACTAAACATAGTCCATCTTCAACAAGCATAGTCCTTCAACCTATCTAATTATCCTACTTTCTAAATGTACCTAAGTGCATCAAAACTACCCTATTTTGGCATGGGCTATATAAGAAAGAAACATCACATTCCATTAAAAACCATTACAAAGCCATCATTTACAATTTTTGTGAAAGTTGTAAATGTTAAGCATTCAAAATGAAATATTTCTACTCTAAGACAAGAGGAAGAAATGACATCAAATGAATATATTAAAAGGTTCACATATGTTATACAAAACACTAGGCTAAGTAATCAACATATAAATATAAATCCCAAAGTTGCTACAAAATGAACAAGTTACATGGCTAGGGGTTTCACCCACACCCTAGATGGAAAGTTAGTTGAACATAGGAGACTTGCAATCCTCCATGGACAGAGATATGAAGCACCAAAGGGTCTAGTTTAGCTCTTCTTCTCCCTCCCAAAAGTTAGTATCCCTCTTTTCTTTTGTTCAAAACATGCATATATGTCTATCACCAAGTGTCCTTGGGTCCCACCATGCCTATATATCTATAAAATCTATCTAATATATATATGTTCCTTTCATATGTCTCTTTGAAGTCAAAAAATCCTACAAAATGATGTGCAAAGGTCATCCTTGGAGGCAAGTGATAAGACAAGTGGGCAAGTGGCCAACTTGCAGTATGCAAAATCTTGATTGTGCAAAATTGAGGTTTCGCACAATCGAGATTTCGGTCATGCGAAATGGCTATTTCGCACAATCGAGATTTTGATTGTGCGAAATGCCTTCTCCAATTTCTTGATTCCTTCACTTCCACTATATTTGGTCAGAAACATCGGCCTTTTTGGGACAAAACCTAAAATTCAATAAAAACACAAAAATTGCATAAAAATACCTAGGTAAACATAAATACGAAATCAACATATGTAATTAAGAAGGTTTAAATGTGCAGCATAGAACACTTATCAACTGGCTGCCTCATGTATGAGAATGTAAGGAATATTTCATTACAAGACTCCTATTGGTATATCGCCATATTGGCTGGTGTATGGGAAAGCATGTCATCTTCTAGTGGAAATAGAACACAAGGCACTTTGGGCAATCCAAAAGCTAAACTTTGATACGAAGATGGCCGAAGAAGAGAGAAAGTTGCAGTTGAATGAGTTGAAGGAATTCTGCCATGATGCTTATGAGTTCTTGCGCATTTATAAGGACAGGACAAACATTCCATGACAAGCACATCTTGCGTAAGTCTTTCTCTCCAGGTGATAAAGTTTGGCTCTTCAATTCTAAGCTTCGGTTATTTCCCAGAAAGTTGCGTTCGAGGTGGGATGGACCGTTACAAGTGATTTCAGTTCTGTGGAGATTCGGAGCTTGAGAGATAATACTCTAATGAAGATCAATGGATAAAGGTTGAAGCATTGTGTAGAGGGGATTGTGTCTACCAAAGATGTGGAATCTTGATGGATCTCATTTATTATACTTGATCCTCTCGGGTGATGGAGATCACCTACGGACGTTAACTGTGGGGTATTTTGTATTTCTAATTTTTGATTTCTTTTGTTTTTCTTTCTTTCAATTTTTAGTTCATGTTTTCTTTATTTTTTTTCAATATTAGTGTGTTTTAATGTATTTTGTTTGAGTTTTTGATGTCTTAGTTGCTTCTGAGGAATGGCGGGGAGTGTACCAGGGTATTTGGACTCAAAATGGGTGAAAAAGAGAGGTCTCAGTCAACCTTGGGCGATAGATACCTCAAAATTGCTCCTTTTAGTCAACCTAGGGCGATTGATGCCCAAGGAATTCCTAGTTGGGTGATTGATCGCCTAGCACCAAGGGGGATCGATCGCCCAAGGCCTACATGGGCTGATCCAAATTCTTTTAAAGCCTCTTCAAGGGTCTCTTCAAGCCACATGCATATACTCAAATTTTTGAAGCATTGAGCTATCCATTGACTCTCCTACATCAATAGGGATTACAACTCTTCGAATTAGTGATTACATAACAAAAGATCATCTTTGATCATCATCAACAACATCAAAATCGCACTTGTTCATCTCAATTAAAGTCCAACTTTTTCAAGTTCCTTCATCAAGAAAAGGTGTGTATTGTTTTCTCAAAATTCAGTGGATTTCTTTGTGGGCTTTTGAAGAACAAGTTTGGGGGAGACAATTTGGTGGTGGATTAGTTGATTTTGGGGCAGAGATAATTACAAAAGATGAGGTTGAAGGTTATGAGTAAAGTTTGCACACCAAATGTTTAACGAAATTCCTCAACCAAACTTCTTAAGTTCTAATTGCACAAAAAAGAGCTAATAACCAAGGCGCTTTAAGCTCACGTGGTCCTCAAAGTCCATGACTTGCTCAGGCACCGAATTCCTCTATGCCTCAGAAGGATCGGGTTTATGAGATGTGGCATCTAAGGGCACTAAATTTTGAAACAACTTTTGAGATACCAGAGCTATATGGCATTTTTCCAAAGATCCGATGAGGGTATTGCGACTTTCGTCACCATCAGGTTGACACAATTTTCACTCTGACATCCACTATCATTTATCTGAGGCTTGTGATGGTCTTTTACGAGAACTTAATGCCAAAGTGAGATGAGCAAGGTGTGAGTACTTCTTCAGTGGATGGTAAGCAAATCCGTGTTGACATATCAACTGTTGCTATAGCTATGGGTTGCACCCATACATGCCTGGATGACTTGACAGATATTTACACTCCTCTACCTGAGGACCTCTCGGTGGTGAACTTGGTTAGTTGCTTATGTGCCGGATAGTTCTCCAGTCCAAAAGAATAATGCTGGATGTAAGTCCTCCGTGCCTAATCATTTATGGTTCGTTGACGCAGTATTATACAAGAATGTATGTCCAATTAGGCACAAGACTGAGAGGCGTCAAAAGTTCCTATGAGCTTTATATACTATACATTTTGGGCACTAGTTATCTTTCTGACAAATTGTATGGAGCCAGATGTAATACCCCGTAATTTTGGGATATTTAAATTGGGTTTTTTATTATTTAATTGGGTTTTTATTTTTTTAAATGTTTTAGCTAATTTAGTCAATGCATGTTTTTAATTGTTTAACATGGATGTTTGCATTGTTGCTAAGTGTTGATTTATTTTTAATTATGTGTGAATTATTTGTTTTAATTTAGTTTTTTTTTAGAAATAAAAATAGGTGGGTGTTTGGGCTGCATGTTCTTTTATTTTTTAGTTTTTAGCAGGTTGGGCTAGACTGTTGGGTTGGGCTTTATATATATTTATATATAGGTGGGATAAGTATTTTATATTTATTACTTTAATTATTTAAGAATATTAAATAAGAGAAAAGAATTTAGGGTTTAATAGTTTCTACGCACAAAGGGTTTCTATGCATAGACAGGGAGAGAACGATAGACGCCGAAAAAAGGGAGAGAAGGTGATTTTGTTCAAAATCACAAAGTTCAATCTCTTCACTTCCCTTTTGAACTTGTAAACATAGATTAATTTTTACGTTGCTTGGTAATACGTATATACATGTATATCTTTGTATATAATTATATATTAGTATGATTATACATAGTAAGGTATTTGTGTTTGATTAATTATGAGTAATCTGTGGTCTCGGTACTGTTAGTGTATAAATTCTTACATGTATATATGTGTATATATGAGTATATAGGCATATATATATATATGTGTGTGTGTATATATATATACTAGGGTATTACCCGTGCCTACGACACTATCCAACAAAAAATTATTGGACTGAAATAAAAATTGAAAAAAATTTGTGCCATCAGTCGCCATATTTGTGTGAGAAAAAAAAATAGAGAATGAATTGCTATAAAAAAAATCATGCAAAAGTAGTTGGGTTTTTTTTAAATCTAACACTCTCAATTTCTTCTTCTTACCCAAAAAATTCCAAAAATTTCACGTGTATTGTATGTACCTACGATACTATAAAATAAAAAATTATTAGACTAAAATAGATCAATGTATCAATAAATAAAAAATTATTATGTTAATATCTTAATAAAAATGGGTTAACCAAATTATTGGACTGCAAGTGGTGTATATGTTAATAAAAATGGGTCCACTAAACTAAAGTTCAAATATAATATACTATGTTACTTTCTTAATTTGAATTTCTCTCTTCTTACTCAAGCTTGCCACTCAACCAACCACATGCTATCCAGCTTTCTTTTTGCTTTTCAACCTTTTTTTTTCCCCTTCATGCACATTTTTTTTGCATAAAAGATCTGATAATTAATGTATAACTAATATATGTGTAAGCCTCAATGGATCCAATGCTCATAACCAAAAGAATCATATAATTTTTTTTGAAATTTCATCATGCTCAATAACCTCATTAATTTTTAAAAAGCACGTTTTTTAATTGCAAGTGATGTTGAGATGAGAATCGCTCACTTATTACTATTAAAAGTTTAAACTCAAACCTTGGATTAATACAAAACAAAATAAAAAATTTACATTCATATAACACATTTTTTACTTTTTTTTTTTTTTAGTTTCATAAGATAATACTCAATAATCAAAATAGTTTTTTTATATTAAACATGCTCTAAACCACCTTTAGCTTCTTGCACCATCAATAAAAGAATCTCAAATAATAGTATATCAATACATGCAATTTATCTGTCTGCAAGGCAAATGTGTTTTGGTGAGAAAAAAAAAAGTGAAAAAATAGATATTTGAGCCAGAATTGTGGGCTTTTTTGCTTCTTGCTTTTGATTTGTTTGTTTGGTATGTTAATGTGAAGGAAGGGTTATTAAAATCTTTGACTACTTAGTAGGAAAAATGTTACATATATTAAACCAACAAAATTACAAAAGCCAAATATTACCATTAATCAAGATAAATGCAGAGTTCTACCAAAATCAACTCAACAAAAAAAAAATTATAAAGCTATGTTTGGCAACACCCATTGAAAAAGAGATGTGACACAAAACCTAATCCGAATCACAATTACAAACATTTTCAAATTTCAAACTGAATAGACATAAACAATACATACATTTATTCCGAAAAAAGAAAAAAGAATTTACAGGGATCCAACACAGTCCCTTTAGATGAATATGGCCATCTTTGTCATCCAAGACAACAATTTTCTTCCCTTGAGTTCCAAAAGATCATAACAGCCATCCATAAAGACCTCATAGATATAACACCTATTCGTCCAAGAAACATACAGAAAATTTTAGAGAAGAATAATTGTACATATATTGTAAATCACTTCTACCCGGCCACTTCTTCACGACTCCCACAAAGTCCAGTACACAAAGGACCAATTTATAATCAGCTAATACAGAGAGATAAATTCTCCATCCAAATGGGTTGCAACTATGTCAGTAAATCATAAATAAGCAATAAAAAAAATGACTCTCTTACTCAGAGAAGACTCAACAATGAAGATAAATAATAAAAGAACTAATCGGCTGAATCGAAAAAAAATTAGTTACAGAAACGGTCAAAAATGTATATAGAGATAGAGAGAGAGTGTGCGTTTCCAAAAATACCTGCAAACGGTGTGCTTCTCAACTTCGGTAAAATCGGGCAACGGCTCTAGCAGTGGTTGCAGGTGAGTTCATCAATCTAACCAATGCCAAACTGTTCTACGCAAGACTCACAAAAGGAGAGCTGGCGAGGGGTGGGCCACGGTTCGACCAACACCGGACTGGTCGACGCTAGTCTCGCAGAAGGAGCGCCGGCGAGGGGTAGGCCAGGGTCGGGGCCGAATCTCCATGGCAAGTCCTTTGTTATAGATCTCGCACACGAACTGGTTCAGAGTCCTAGACGATAAAACGATCACCTTTGGGTCTTCATCTATCCGGCCGACGTTGGACGACCTCGCCTGAAATCCTTTGTTGCAGATCTCGGATGATCAACTAACACGAACCAGATCTGCAAAATATTAAGAAAAAATCATGAGAGCGGCGGATCATGGAGATTTTGCACACGAACCAGATCTGCAGAATATAAAAAAAAAAATCATCAGATCGGTGATGATGAGAGTGGCAGATCATGGAGAGAGAGATATATATATATATAAATAAGAGAGAGAAGAAATTGTTGCAGATCTCGGATGATCAACTCGGATGATCAACTAACAGAGATATAATACAGATCTTGCACACGTACCGGATCTGCAAAATATCAAAAAGAAAATTATCAGATTGGTGATGATTAGAGTGGCAGATCATGGAGAGAGAGAGAGAGGAGAGAGAGAGACATATCTCATGCCAAATCATGGACAGAGTGATAGAGATATAAAAGGAGAAAATAAATAATGTAATAATGTGTAGACTGTTAGCAGTGGCTCAATTATAACCATTGATTGTAATTGTATATGGGAGGGTAATTTTAGACCGTAGATAGGTATATATATTTTGAACCGTTAGATTGATTTTTTAAGAATTTCTGACCGTTAGATGATGAATATTTTTTGGGGGGAAATTCAAACACAAAGGTAAAATGTTATATAGATATATCTATACACACACACACACACACACACATGAGATTTGGGTTGATTGTAAACATAGTTTTTGTTCCTATTAAATTGTTGATCTTGCTCTCCCGATAGTCCCATAAGTTTGGTGGAAAATCGTTGGGTGATTTGATAGAAATTTGAGTTTAAAATTTTAGAACCCTAAAACTTGAAATTGGGGCTTTTTGATTTTGGCGATAATTGGAGGTGATTTTGGTACCAATGCGTAGCTTAGACCAAGAGGAGTTGAATGGTATATTCACACGTGAGTTTTGGTGGCTGGAGAAGGCCAGAAAATGGCCAGGAAGTGGGACCTAATGGGACATTTCCCGGTCCTCGGGCCGATGCCGGAACAGGGTGCACAAGCAAAATCTGAGGTCAGGACAATGCTCAGGGTGGAAATGTTGAACTTCATCCTGATTTGGCAGCTATCATTACTTAGGGTATAGCTACAAGGGTGACGACTGCTCTTCAGAATCAGCAGCCACCACAGCAGCCACCATAGATGGCGCATGTTTCATTACCAGTGGAGCTACCTAACAATTGGGATAGGGTTTGAAATTCCTTCACAAAAGGGAATCGACCAGAGTTTTCAAGATCCATAGAGGTGAAAGAAGTGTATTAGTGGAGGAAACACATTGAACACCTTCTTTGCATGATTATGTGCACAGAAGTCCAGAAGTAGATGCTAGCTACCTTTAAGCTAGTGGATGATGCCGTATGGTGGTGAGAGTTAGTTACTACCATAGTGGAGCGGACTACTTTGACATATGAGGAGTTTTAAGCCCGATTTGATAGTAAGTACTTCCCATATGTAGTGAGGGCGGCTAAGAAGAGGGAGTTCCTTGTCTTACAGCAAGGGGATAGGACAGTCACAGAATATGAGCAGGATTTTACCAGTCTCTTTTTGTTTGCACCTGAGGAGGTGAACATTGAAGAAAATAAGAAGAACTGCTTGGTGAATAGGTTGAATTGGCATATTCTACAGGTTATTGTGGGATGTCCAGCTTATACCACTTATGCTCAAGTGGTTGATGCTGCACTACAACATTGTTAGCTGATGAAGGATTACAAGAAAAGAAAGGGGAAGAAACGAAATGATAAGGACTCCGCTAGTCAGACAACGGAGAGGAGAAATGGTAATGGTGGCAGGCAGTTCGATAGGTGATTCGTGTGTCAGTGTGACTCAAAAAGTATATCAATTAAAAATTTCCACACTTCGCAATAGAACGAATTCCTTGCAGAATAGGGCTATCGAAAGGGGTATCGTACCTCAGGGATTATGGTCTAATGAGTTGGAATACGGAATTAATTCTAACTAAATTTATAAGAAAAGAATTCTGACTTTTAAACTAATTAAAAAGGTAAAATAAAGTAAATCAAAGTAAATAGATAGTGAAGATAATATGAGAGAGATCTAGGGTATTTGACTTCACCACTAACTCTACAATCAATGGTCAATTGAATCAACTATGGGGAATTACATCATGCATAAGTGGTGTCGGTGGCTACAAGCTCACCTTCATCCGTCAAGAAGATAACATATGATTAAGGCTAAGTCATGGACTATCTTCGATTGCCATGGGCCATCTGCCTAACTACTCTAATCTAGGGTGCAGTATGGTTCATCTTCTCTAGGCATAATCCATCAAAGCTTTTAATGATATATTCAGTGATTACCATTGTGTAATAATCGCTCTCATAATCACATAAAATAAGAGAGATTGAGTTCAATAACAACAACTAAATATCTAAGACAAAATAAGAAATCATTGAGATTGAATTTACAAGACTTTTATTGCTCAATTCTATAATAAGATCCTCTCAATTACACAATCTATGCATGTATATAAAGGTCTCCAATAATTAAAACAATCAAACCATTGATGCTTTGTTAGGGCTACATCAAAACCCTAGTGGATGAGCCGCTCATGGTAGAAGAAGAAGCTTCAACTGTTGAGGAAGAAGGCATCATCTTCATGAATTATGCGTATGACTTCGTTCTCCAATGGCTCTGCAAATATGTTTCTATTCTCTTCTCAGCCCTCTCAGACTCTTCAAGCTCTGTAATCTCCTCTTAACTCAGCCTCCAAGTCTTCACTTTATGCCACAAGAGAATACACCAAAGTCCTAATCCAATTAGGAATTAATTAGGTTTTAATGCAGCACTAATCAGGTGGGTTTTTCCTACTGATGTTCGGCCCAACTTTTGACCCACTAGAAGTCCGATTCACAGAATTTTAGTGAAATACAAAAGTGTGGAAAGTCAAATTTCCTTCAACCCCGCACAAAAATTGAGTCGATTTGAAGCTCATAAATAAGACTTCTGGTCCATTTTTCAAAACGGGATTAAGACTGTATTATGCATAGATTTGGGCTTCAGGCCCGAAACCTTTTTAAGCAGCTGTAATTCTCTTGGACCTCTTCCTTGGGCTGATTTGAGTTGAAATAAATGGTTCAATGGATCTCCTTGATGTAGGTTTCATCTAACAATCTTGGATGTCTTCTTTAAAAGCCTAAAAGCATGGTTTTAACTGAAATAATCATTAAGGCCCTGAAAATACAGAAAATACTAAGACGAAGTAAAATAACAAAATAATCTATTACTAAGAGAATAAAATACATAAGTTAAGAGGCTAGAATGCGTAACATTCAACGCCTATCACACCCCCAAACTTACATATTGCTAGTCCCTTAGCAATAGAATAAAACAAAACTAAAACAAAAGAAACTAACAAATACTAACTAAACTACCCAACTCCACTTTCATGGGAGAAACGATTGCATTTAGCATATGCAACAAGCCTTTGAACCCCTAGGTTCCCCCTAGTGGATGAGTTATAGTCTCGTGAGGTTTCCAGAAATGTTACCCACAGACATTCAAAATTCTGTTCCAACATTAATCAAGAAGAAGATTACAATACATAGTTACAAACTTGCATTCAAGAATAATTCCAAACTTTCAAATTCTATAATTCAAAGCAATGGTCCCCATGCATAGTTCACATCAACATATCTCAAAATAATCAACTCTAGCTTCCTCGTGTAAAGTGAACTAGCAGCGATCTCATGTAGCATAACCAAGCTCTGAATATATTAAGGCACATACCCTTTCAACTCACTAGCTCCCCTTATTGAAATCATACTTCCAAACATGATTACATGACTTTTCCATTTTTTTTTCTTATCATTCTTTTTTTCATTGCTTTATTGGTTGTGCAATGTCTTGATCTATTAAGCTTTCTGAAAGATCCATGTAGTAAACTTTCAATCAGTGGCTCCCAAACCAGATGGCTTTAGGGCACTAGGCTTAAAGATACCTTGAAGACCTAATTACTCAAATCAGTCAGGCTACAAATCAAGACAACCAATGCTCATCTTTTTTCACCCTTTCACTTTTAACGCGAACACTCCGTGCTTCCTGAGGCATAGAGGCCCGGTTACTCATGAAAAGGATCAAATTGATTTGCTTATCAACATATATTTCTTCTTTTTCTCTTTTTTTTTCTTTTTCATTAAAGTCAAGTAAAACACATCATCGGTACTCATTCTCAAGAGATACTAATTAATATCAAGCATATGTAACTCAACAACTCAGAGTCAAAGTTTATACCCCATAAGACTATGCTAGTGTGTTTGTGCATGTAAGGAAACTAAAATTAATTACCCCAAAACATGTTATTGCAAACCATGGTTAAAACCACTTAATTTAAACCATAGTTTTCAAAATTTTAAAACATACTCAAAAATTACAAGTTATGCACCTACATAAAGTATTAATCCCTTGAATAATGTAAAAACATTCTATCTAAAAACAAAACAAAATAAAATAAAAAACAAACTAAGAAAATAAAATAAATAAAAATCCTAAAACAAGAAGAATTTCACAAAAATTTTCCCCCATATGCAATAAAGCACAAAAATAAGGCATCGCCTCACCCCCAAACTTAAACTATACATTGTCCTCAATGTACTACCAAGTCAAAGCATAGAGAAAAGTAAGAACGATGTTACCAGAAATCCAGAGTAGTGGAAAGAAAATAGAGCACACCAATATGTATGAAGGCAATGCAAGCACACCCCCAAACTTGGATGTTACAACCTGTCAAAACAAACCACTATACCCCAAAGATCAAGTAAAATAGTATGGATGAAAATAAATATGAAAGAGAAAAATCCTAAAAAAAGAAATTTTTTTCATCATTTTTTTTATTAATAAAAATCTAACTACAGAAAGAAAAATAAAACTAAAAAGAAAAAAAAAACTAAGAGTAAAATAAAATATAAAAGATAGTTACCTTCCTGTCAAGGATGTGGTGGTGACTGAGCATCCGGATCCAAGTTTTCCTGGCGCATCAGTGCACGCAGCATCCTCCTCATCTCTAGTTGGTCTTGGCGAGTTTCACGAAAGTGATCCGCCATCTCAGTCCTCATTGCTCCAAATTGTGTGGAAACCTCTGTTTGTAGGGTGCCAAACTGGGCTATCAACCCAGCAATCTGCCCCTCTAAATATTGATAATCATGGCCACCAGCTTGTGTATGTACCTCATCTGGATCTTCCACCGGTGGTGGTATATCAACATGTTCTCCTCCCTGGGCCAACCGAGACACTTCACCAGGCGCCGCTATGACTCTCGGGTGCATATGAGATTGGCTCAAATTCCAGTCATGCGAACCATAATGAATATCATGTGAAAAGGCAAGCTCGTCTTCAAGGACCGCATACCCCTGTGCAATAAGCAACTGATGAATGATATTCGGGAATAGAAACTCCCAGTCACTTGCACTGTCCGGTGCCTTGGCCACAACCTTGGAATAGAACTTTTCCATCTGGCCCTAGACAATCTGTGGGAATGACAGCCAATGCCCAAAATGTACGGCATATATAGTTTTGAGGAACTCTTGACGTCTCTCAGTTTTATGTCCAATGGGACATATATTCTTGAGTAAAATAGGATCAAGGAATCATAAGTGATTTGGCATAGAAGACTTGGAAGCTGCATTCTTTTTCTGCCCAGAAAATTGATTAGCACACAAACGTGCAACAAAATTACCCACTGACAAATCGTCGGGTAGAGGAGTATAGATATGAGTCAAATCATCTGGGTACTCATGAGGACAACCCATGGCAATAGCAATTGATGACATATCCACCTGAACTACTGTTCCATCTACTGAAGAAATAAGCACATCCCGCTCATCAGGTTTTGGCATTAAGTTCTGATAAAATACCTTGACAAGCCTCGGGTAGATAGTAGAAGAGAGTGGAACAAAAATTGATGCCGATCGACGACGATGGATGTCAGAAATCCCCCATCGTGTCTCAAAAAACATACCATAGAGTTCAGCGATGTCAAACGTTGTTTCAAAGTTCAAAGCCCTTGGATACCATCGCTCATGAATACCTTCTCGGCGAGATCTCAAGGAACCGGGTGTTGGATCATGCCTCGCTCGGTGAGGATTGCATGAAATTGAAGCACCTTGGTGACTTGCTCTCTTTGGTGCCATAAAAATAGGAAAAAGTTTGGTTGAGGAATTAACCCGAACACTTGGCGTGCACAATAAAATTGTATCCTTCAACCTCCTCTTTTTGGCAATTTTTTCACCCAAATTGAACAATTAAATGCACCAATTGTATCCCCCAAACTTGGTCTTCAAAAGCTCTCAAAAAGATTTGCACAATTTCACCAAAGAAAAACTTCACTTACTTTGATGTAAAGCTTGAAAAAGTGAGAGCTTCCTTTCAAAACTAGTGATTATCAATCCGGTTTTGATGTTGATGTTGATGATGATCCATGTTGAATACTTGTTTAATAAGCACCAATCGAAGAAAATAATTTCCCGGTTGAAGTAGGACTTAAATTGGAGCTCAAAGATGTCAAGGATGCAAGTAGTAGCAACAAAGGAGGAGAGGTGGCCTTTATAGGCCTTAAAATTTCGGGCAGCCCATAAAAGGGCTTGGGCGATCGATCTTCCTTGGGGTGGGCGATCAATCGCCCACCTGCTGGTGGGTACTCTCTTGGAAAATCATGGGTCGATCGATCCCCCTCCTCTGGGGCGATCAATCCCCCTCCTGGAAGCCTGTTTGACCCTCTATCGCCCAAGGTAGACCAGGACTAGTAATTTTTGAGTCTCCATCGCCCAAGGTCGACCGAGAGCACATTTTTTCACCCGTCTTGAGTCCAAATACCTCGGTACACCTCTTGGCATCCTCCGGAAGCAACTTATAGATCAAAAACTCAAAGAAAAAAATATTAAAACGCAACTAGAATTGAAAGAAAACTTAAGAGAACTAAGCTAAAAATTGAAATCAAAGAAAACTAAAGAAATTAAAGGATAGGAATACATAAAAAACCTACAATTTAACGTCCATAGGAGATGATCAACTCTCCGAAGGGATTAAGTCGGATAGACGGGATCCGTCAAGTCGACGGACTCTACGTCTCTTCTTGGCACACATCCTTCCACACAATGCTTCAACCTTTGCCCATTTACTTTCATCAAAGTATTATCTCGAAAGCTTTGAATTTCCACAGCACCATGAGGAAAAACTGAAATCACCTGAAATGGTCCATCCCACCTTGAACGCAATTTTTTGGGAAACCACTGAAGTTTTGAATTAAAGAGGCATACTTTATCACCTAGAGAGAAGGACTTCCGTGAGATATGTCGATCATGAAATGCCTTCGTCCTCTCTTTGTAAATTCGTGAACTTTCATAAGCATCACGTCTAAACTCTTCTAATTCATTCAATTGCAACTTTCTCTCTTCCCCAGCTCTTTTTGCATCAAAATTGAATTTCAGATCGCCTAGAGTGCCTTGTGCTCAATCTCTACTGGAAGATGTCATACTTTCCCATACACCAACTGATATGGTGACATACTGATAGGAGTCTTGTAAGCAGTTCGATACGCCCATAGTGCCTCACTCAGTCGTAATGACCAATCTCTTGTATCCAGTCTCACTGTCTTTTTGAGAACATGCTTAATTTCTCGATTAGACAGCTCTACTTGCCCACTTGTCTGAGGATGGTAAGGCATTGCCACCTTATGTGTTACTAAATATTAGCAAGCAAACCTCTCAAGAATTTATTGCAAAAGTGAGAACCACCATCACTGATCAAGGCTCGAGGAATTCTGAATCGACTAAGAATGTTCTCATGCATGAATTTGATTACCACCTTGTGATCATTGGTTCGAGTTGCAATGGCCTCCACCCATTTGGAAATGTAGTCCACACCAACCAGAATATACTCGTAGCCAAAAGAAGGTGAAAAGGTTCCCATAAAATCAATTCTCCAAACATCAAAAATCTCAACCACCAGAATAGGGCTCATTGGCATCATATCGCGCCTTGACATTGAACCCAATCTTTGACAGCAATCACAAGTTTTACAGAAAATATATGCATCATTAAACAGAGAAGGCCAAAAGAATCCACATTAAAGTACCTTTGCTTCTGTTTTCCTCGCACTAGAGTGGCCTCCACATGCCAATGAGTGGCAGAACTTGAGAATATCTTGAAACTCATGGTCTGGGACACATCACCGAATAATCTGATCTAGACAATATTTAAATAACTATGGATCCTCCCAAAAGTAATGATGAACTTTAGAAAAGAATCTATCACATTCTCGCTTGGTCCAGTCTCGTGGCACTTTTCCCGTGGCTAAATAATTTAGAATATCTGCATACCATGGTGTGGAGTTGTCGGATACTCCAAACAATTGCTCACTCCAAAGTGTTTTGGAAGGTGTAGTGCATACAGAATTTACCATAATGGTAGAAAATTGATCTTCAAACACCTTATTTTTCTTCTATTTTTCTTGCACCTTTATTTCATCTGTAGATTCAGACCCATCCGCAGAATCCATGAAAAAAACATCAGTCTGATTTGGAGGATTCTCAACAGCATTGAAAATATTAAGCTTAATCTTCATGTTGCCAAATGAAATATCCATGATTCCCAACCTACAATTTATGCAAGCATCAGCAGTAACTAAGAAAGGTCGACCAAGAATCACTGGAATGTGCCTCTTCGGATTATGAACCGGCTCAGTGTCAAGTACAATGAAATCAATAGGAAAGTAGAACGTGTCCACTTTAATGAGCACATCTTCAATGATTCCCCGGGGTTGCTTTGTTGATCTGTCTGTAAATTGTAATACCACCGAGGTAGGCTTCAATTCTCCCAAGCCCAATTGTAAGTAGACTGAATAGGGTAGCAAATTCACACTTGCACCCAAATCAAGAAGAGCTTTATCCACATGGTGCTCCCCAATGATGCATGAGATAGTTGGGGCACCAGGATCTTTGTACTTGGGAGGAGTGCACTGCTGAATTATAAAACTCACTTGTTGTGGCAGCATCACTTTCTTTGGCATATGGCTTTTAGAATGCCTTTTCTGAGTGCACAAGTCCTTCAAAAATTTAACATAAGGAGGAATTTGCTTGATGGCATCAAGGAGTGGCAAATTAATCTTCACTTGTCGAAACACCTCCATCATGTCATGCAGCTTGTCCCCTTGCTTCCCCAATTTAGATGCTTCAAGGAAATGTTGTGGGAAAGGAACCTTGGGCTCATAAGGAATTTTAACACTTGGACTTGTGGTCACTTTTTCTTCTTCTTTCTTCTCACCCACTTTATTATCAATTATTTTCCCACTCCTCAAAGTGGTAATGGCTTGAACTTGCTCATGGTGTGGGTTCCTTGTGGAAGCTTGCATCCCTCTTGGATTACCAATTGGTTGACTAGGGAGCTTCCCTTATTCTCTTTTACTCTATGAAGTAGCAAGTTGTCCAAACTGAGATTCCAGTTTAGCAATGGATTGAGAATACGAGTGCACTAGCTGAACTGTAGATTGTATTGTTGCTGCAGTAGCTTGCACTGTCTCTATAAGAGAATCAAGCTTGTCAAATTTGGACAATGTAAGTGTCAGCTTGTCTTCAATAGCAGAAATTCTTTGGGCCATAGGACTTTGTGTTTGATATTGCTGTTGAGGCACAAAAGTCCTAGGTTGATATGATGGTTGCATTGCTGCCCCTTGGTTACTGTAAGAAAAACCAGGATGATTCCTCCATGTAGGATTGTAAGTATTACCTCGTGGAGGATTCATTGGTCCAGTGAATGTAGCTTGGGCTTGCTCATGTTGAACATCAGAAAATTGCCCCATCGAAGGACAATTGCTCACATTATGCATAGGACTAGAGCAAAATTCACAAGGGCCTAGCAATGAAGGATTTGAAGCAGAAGGAGTTTGATTGGCAGCCATAATTGCTGCTACCTTCTGTGCAATTAGATCAATGTCAGTTGGCATAGCTTCTGAAGCACCAACCTCAAAAATCCCATCAGTCTTCCTTGTAGTGGCAGGTCTGCTAAAACGAGTAGAGGACACATGTTGTAGAGAGTTGTCATTAAGATTTTCAAATAAGGTCCATGTCTCTTCTTCACTCTTCAACATAAAAGTACCTCCACAAGATGCATCAACCATCTGTCTGTTGGCTTCTGTCAGCCCTTCTTGAAAACTCTGCACTAGTTGCCACTTAGGAACTTGATGATGGGGACACTTCCTAAGAAGGTCCTTGAATCTTTCCCATGTCTCATAAAATTGTTCCCCCTCATGTTGGGAGAAACCAGTGATAGCACGTCTGAACTGATTGGTCTTCCCTATCAGAAAATACTTATTGAGAAACTCATGTTGTATCTGAGTCCAAGTCGTGATAGAACCTGCCGGTAGAGAATTGAACTAATACTTTGCTTTGTCCTTCAGGGAGAATGGAAAAAGTCTCATTCTGAAAGCATCTTCAGAGAAGTTATGAATTTTGGTAGTTGAGCACACTTCAATGAAGTCATCCAGATGCTTGTAAGGGTCTTCTTGAGTCAGCCCAAAATAAGATGGTAACATCTGAATAATGCTGGACTTGATCTCAAAATTCTGTGTTGTGACATTAGGCAGTTGAAAACCTGCTGGTGAGGTATATGTCTCAGGAACATAGTAGTCCCTAAGCAATCTAGCTCTTTCTCCATCAGCATTAGGAACAAGGTTGTTATTCCTCTCTTCTGCTATGTCTTCAATTAACTCTTCCTCTTGCACACTGGTATCAACAGGGATGTTCCTCTATTGTCTAAGAGTACGTTCAGGCTTAGGATCAAGAGGTATCAAATGATCAGCTACAGAACGACGACCTTGCATATATTAACCAAAAGCACCTGAAAAGAAAACCAAAACAAAATTAAAAATAAAATATAAAAATTTCCTAAACTAAAAATCCAATTAAAATTAATTCTGTAAAATCCAATCAATCAAATAGATAATCCCCGGCAACGACGCCAAAAATTTATTCATGTGTGAGTGTAACTCAAAAAGTATATCAATTAAAAATTTTGACACTTCGCAATAGAACGAATTCCTTGCAGAATAGGGCTATCGAAAGGGGTATCGTACCTCAGGGATTATGGTCTGATGAGTTGGAATACGGAATTAATTCTAATTAAATTTATAAGAAAAGAATTCTGATTTTTAAACTAATTAAAAAGGTAAAATAAAGTAAATCAAAGTAAATAGATAGTGAAGATAATATGAGACAAATCTAGGGTATTTGACTTAACCACTAACTCCACAATCAATGGTCAATTGAATCAACTATGGGGAATTACATCATGCATAAGTGGTGTCGGTGGCTATAAGCTCACCTTCATCCGTCAAGAAGATAACATATGATTAAGGCTAAGTCATGGACTATCTTCGATTGGCATGGGCCATCTGCCTAACTACTCTAATCTAGGGTGCAGTATGGTTCATCTTCTCTAGGCATAATCCATTAAAGCTCATAACAATATATTCAGTGATTACCATTGTGTAATAATCTCTCTCATGATCACAGAAAACAAGAGAGATTGAGTTCAATAACAACAACTAAATATCTAAGACAAGATAAGAAATCATTGAGATTGAATTTACAAGACTTTTATTGCTCAATTCTATAATAAGATCATCTCAATTACACAATCTATGCATGTATATAAAGGTCTCCAATAATTAAAACAATCAAACCATTGATGCTTTGTTAGGGCTACATCAAAACCCTAGTGGATGAACTAGCCGCTCATGGTAGAAGAAGAAGCTTCAACTGTTGAGGAAGAAGGCATCATCTTCATGAATTATGTGTATGACTTCGTTCTCCAATGGCTCTGCAAATATGTTTCTGTTCTCTTCTCAGCCCTCTCAGACTCTTCAAGCTCTATAATCTCCTCTTAACTCAGCCTCCAAGTCTTCACTTTATGCCACAAGAGAATACACCAAAGTCCTAATCTAATTAGGAATTAATTAGGTTTTAACGCAGCACTAATCAGGTGGGTTTTTCCAACTGATTTTTGGCCCAACTTTTGACCCACTAGAAGTCCGATTCACGAAATTTTAGTGATATACAAAAGTGTGGAAAGTCAAATTTCGTTCAACCCTACGTGAAAATTGAGTTGATTTGAGGCTCAAAAATAAGACTTCTGGTTCGTTTTTCAAAATGGGATTAAGACTATATTCTGCGCAGATTTGGGCTTCAGGCCCGAAAGCTTCTTAAGTAGCTGTAATTCTCTTGGACCTCTTCCTTGGGCTGATTTGAGTTGAAATAAATGGTTGAATGGATCTCTTTGATGTAGGCTTCATCTAACCATCTTGGATGTCTTCTTTAAAAGCCCAAAAGCATGGTTTTAACTGAAATAATCATTAAGGCCTTGAAAATACAGAAAATACTAAAACGAAGTAAAATAACAAAATAATCTATTACTAAGAGAATAAAATACATAAGTTAAGAGGTTAGAATGCATAACATTCAACGCCTATCAAGAGGGGCACCTACCCAAGGTAGCAACCGTGGAAGAAACATAGAGCTCACAGTGATGTTCAAAGAGTGGAAACCTCTACTTATAGGAAACAAAATAGAGTACCGCAGATGAGTCAGTCTTATCCTCAGGGTAATTAGTTGGGGATACTACTCGTACATTCAGAGGAAATTGCTATGGATGTGGTGAGCATGGGCATTCAGTCAGATACTGCCCCAATACTAATAAAGGACAGTTTGGTCAGCAGGGACAGAGACAGCAACCACCCTTGTCGGCACCATAAGCGCCATGGATTCAGACTCAGCACCATCCAACTTTACCAGCATTGCCACCACGTACAGGGCAACCTAGTCTGTCGATGCACTATGGGAGGGTCTACAACGTCATGCCATATGATGTGCAGGCTCCTCAAGCAATTGAGGGTATATTTCCGATGAATGGTAAACTCGGTTGTGTTTTATTTGATACTGGTTGATAAGTGTTCAATTCTATGCATTTGAACCCTCTTTATTGCATATGTTAGCCCCGTTTCTACGTTTACCGAGATATGTTTACGGTATTTTTGTGTTTTTGATGTATTGCAAGTCTTGTAGCAAAAAGGAGCAAAGTTTGAGGCCATTTGCAATTGAAGAGCTAAAGTTAGAATTAAAAGCTAAGGCATCTCGTTCAATCAAGATGTTGATCTCGATTAATCGAAATCTTGATTGATCGAGATTACAATCTCGATTGATCAAGATTCTGCAGAGCCACTTGCCCACTTGCTCACCTGCTCTCCCACTTGCAACAAAATCCCCCTTTTTGCATGACTTAGAGGGATTGTCTGACTTGAACAAGACCCTTGGGGACCTTCTTGATATAGTTGGTATAGATACTGATATATATATATTTATGGTGGGCCCCAAGGTTGAGAAGGAGGCCATAAAGCACAAAAAGAGACCATTTTCTCAAGGATCTCTCACACACATCAGACTACACAAGGAGAGACATTCGGGAGAGGAGAAAAAGGAGCTGAACTAGACCTTGAAGCTCCATTTTCTTCATCAATGGAAGACTGCAAGGCAACCATGAGCAACTAACTTCTATACTATGGTGTTGTTGAAGCCCCTAGCCATGTAAACTTGTTCATTGTTGTAGCATTTTGGGATTTGTTCTTAAATATTGATTATTTAGCCTAGTGACCATGTACACTAATACATCTCTTTTATATATTCATTTAATTTTGGTTTTATTCTTGTCTTAGAGTAGAATCTATCTTGTGAATGCACAACATTTGTTTCTTCCACAAGAAGGGCAAATGATGGCTAAGTAATGGTACTTTAAATGTATGTGGTGTGCTTGCTTGTATAAACAATGTCAAGATAAGGTAATTTGGATGCATGTAGGTTCACTTTGAAAGTAGGGTAATTAGTTAGGTTGAAGAACTATGATTGTTGAAGATGGATTATGATAGGTTGGTGCTCACATTAATCTTTTGATATGTCATTGAGGTCACAAGCCTAATGACATAGTTAGGCATTTAATTTATGAATCCCAAGCTTGCTACACTTATGAACATGTAAATGGCTAGTGGTGGAAACCACCCCTAGTTCTCTCTCCCAACTTTTACTCTTTAAATTTATTGTTATTACATTCATGCAATAGTTTTATAAACAAAACTCAAAACCTTGTTTTGAGGATTAAAGTGGAAGTAATCTTTCTTTAAGACAATTACGACTAGTCCTCGTGGGATCGATACCCTCTATATAGAACCGTATCTACAAAGATTCGTGCTCTTGCGAGTGGTTAAATTATATTTTGATAAAAGGGGCAAAAATAAGCTTACAATATAATTCAAGTTTAGCCACATCACTGGTGCATCCCATTCTTTTGTAGCTCGATCATTTGTTAGACTATCTATTATAGCCATTCGGCCATGTACTTCTTCATTTAGTATTGATACACCATTGGGTGTTAGTACAATTTTATGGGAACGCTGTAGTCAGGTCACTATAGACATTGGTAGGCTTAGGTTCTTGGCAGACCTATTGGTCTTGGATATGCATTCTTATGATGTCATACTTAGAATAGACTGCCTATTATATTATCATGCTCAGGTTAATTGCCATATAAGGCAATTATTTTTGCTATACTGGGTTAGGAGATGTATTTGGTTGCTATGCCACAATTAAATAGAGGGTCTAGCACACACTTATTCTTTATTAGTGAGAAGTCTCAGGAGGGAATTACAATTCCTCTAGATTCCATTCCAGTGGTGCGAGACTTTCAGGATATGTTTTAGGAAATCCCAGGGTTACCACCGAGTCATGAGATAGACTTTGTCATTGATTTAGCTCCAAGGACCAGTGCTATTGCTAGGGCCTTATACATAATGGCGCCTGTGGAAATGAGAGAGCTGAAAGACCAGATTCAATAGCTTCTCAGTCAAAAATTCATTCGTAGGAGTACTTCACTGTGGGGAGCACTGGTATTATTTGAGAAGAAAGATGGGTCTCTTCACCTTTGAATAGATTACAAAGAGTTGAATAAGGTCACAATCCAAAACAAGTATCTGTTGTCAAGGATTGATGATCTATTTGAGCAACTAAAGGGAGCCACCTATTTCTCGAAGATAGATTTGAGATTCGGGTATCATCAACTTCGTATTAGGGAACTGGATGTACCAAACACAACCTTTCTTACCAGATATGAGTCTTATGAGTTCTGGGTTATGCCTTTTGGATTGACGAATGCCCCAGCTGTCTTTATGAATCTGATGAATAGAGTGTTTAAAGCTTACTTAGATCAGTTTGTTATTGTCTTTATCGATAACATTCTGGTTTATTCTAGGTCAGAGAAGGATCACGCCAAACATCTCAGTATTGTTCTGCAGACACTGAGAGACCATCAGTCATATGCAAAGTTTGAGAAATATGATTTTTGGCAAGGGGAGGTGAAGTTCTTGGGTCAAGAGTATCTGAGAATGGGGATAGCGGTCGATCCAAGTAAGGTGTTAGTAGTTCTAAAGTGGGGGCAGCCTACCTCACCCTCAGAGATTCATAGTTTTTTGGGGTTAGTTGATTATTACTGCAGGTTCATTAAAGGCTTTTCAAAGATTGTTGGCCCGCTTACCCATTTAACCAAAAAGTGTGTGCCTTTCGTGTGGAATGATTCTTGTCAGGTGTCTTTTAATGAGTTGAGTACTTGGTATATACCGATACATCATTGCAGGGTTTGGGTTGTGTGTTGATGTAAGAGGAGAGGTCGATATCCTATGCTTCACATAAGCTTAAGCCTCACGAGCTTAATTACCCGACTCACGATCTGGAGTTGGCAACTATGGTTTTTGCCTTGATGATTTGGAGGCATTACCTCTTGGGTGCGACCTTCAGATTGTTTAGCGACCACAATCTGAAATTTTTTTTAGGGGTACTTCGGTTATAGGACTTCCAAGTTGTAGTGTTCAGATTCTTAATTCTATTTCATGGTTATTTATTCTCTCAGTTTAAGTTTTTTTTACTGTTATTTATTTATTCTGGTTATCCTTGTATTTTGTGCTTGCATGCTATCAATTGTAGGTATTTCTTATATTTCGTGTATGAGACTGGCCACCTCATGCGTGAGATTGTAGGGGGTATTTCACCAGATTAATTTTTTTTACTCGAATGTCATGGTCAAGTAACCAGATAGTGCAAGTGACTAGGAGTTTCCATTCCTTACCCTTGTTTATAAGTTGCTTTATGCATAGGGGTATGTGGTTTAAGACGTTGAGCTCTCATTTGAATGAGACATCCATTATGGCACGCATGACTGAAACATAAATAGGTCACACATGCGTTAGAGAGTCATAGTTGCACCAGGAGAGCTATATAGACAGGTCCACAGAGGGAAGGCCATAGTAGCACCTCCAACAGTGGAGGAAGAGCATGAGGAGGTTGAGGTAGAGGAGGACGATGTACAGGCACAGGCTAGAGGCCAGGCGTATTGCCATTTAGAGGACCAGATTGTAGGTTTGACTACCCAATTTGGGGCTTTGTAGACAGCGATATCTCTGTAGTTTAGAGCTTTGAGGACAGAGGTGGCAAATCAGTTTAGAGATGCCTGACAACATTAAAGGTCGATGTGGGTGATGTTGCGTGCTTTGATGCGACATTTTGGCCTAGACCCAGACATTTCGTCAACATCTTCTCCTTGATTTTTTGAAGGTAACTATCTTTTGTATTTATAGTTTTGTTTTTTTTTTCCTTTTCATTTTTTTATTTTTTGTATAAATTCAATTTCCAAAAAAAAAAAAACTTTCTTTCTTATTTTTCTTTTCATTATTATTTTCTCCCATATTATTTCACTTGGTTGTTGGAGTATAGTGGTTTGTTTTGACGGGTTGTAGCATCCAAGTTTAGGGGTGTGAATGCATTACCATCATACTACTAGTTTACTCTATTTTCTTGTCACTACTCCGGGTTCGTGGTAACATCGTTCAAACCATTATTTATGCTTATATTGGATATACATTAAGGACAATGTACAGTTTAAGTTTGGGGATGAGGCGATGCCTTTATCATGTGCTTTATTGCAATGGGGAGGGGGGGGAATGTTTTATGAAATCTTTTTGTTTTAGGAATTTTTGGTTAGTTTATTTTTCTAGTTTGTTTATTTATTTTCTCTCGTTTTTTTTAGAATGGATGTTTTTACATTATTCAAGATTTAATACTTTATGTAGGTGCTTGACTTGCACTTCTTGGGTATGTTTTGAATTTTTGAAACTTTGGTTTGAATTTAGTGGTTTTAATCATTGTTTGCATTGACATGCCTTGGAGTGATTGGTTTTAGTTTTCTCACATGCATAGATACAGTAGCATAATCTTGTGGGTTATAAACTTTGGCTCTGAGTTGTTGAGTTACATATGCTTGATAGTAATTAGTATCACTTGAGAATGAGTACCGATGATATGTTTTACTTGACTTCAATGAAAAAAATAGAATATATTTGATAATAGCAAATCAAGTTGATCCTTTTCATGAAGTAACCTGGCCTCTTGTCTCGGTAAGCATTGAATGTTCTCGTCAAAAAGTGAGAGGTGAAAAAAGATGAGCATTGGTTGTCTTCATTTGTAGCCTGACTGATTTGAGTTATTAGGTTCTTTGGGGTGTCTTAACACCTAGTGCTCTAAAACCATTTGATTTGAGAATCACTGACTGAAAGCCTGCTACATAGATCTTCGAGAGAGCTTAATGGACCAAGACATTGCATAACCAATAAATCAATGAAAAAATATAAAAAAATAAAAATAAAAGTCATGTATTCATGGTTAGAAGTATGAGTTCAATATGGGGAGCTTGTGAATTGAAGGGGTATATGACTTAGTATCTTTGGAGCTGAGTTATGCCACATGAGAGGACTGCTAGTTCACTTTTCACGAGGGAGCTAGAGTTGGTTGCTTTGAGATGTGTTGATGTGAACTATGCATGGGAACTATTGATTTGAATTATGGAATTTAAAATTTTAAAATTATTCTTGAATACAAGTCTATAAGTATATATTATAATCTTCTTATTGATTAATATTTAAACAGAAATTTTGAATGTTTGTGGGAAACATTTCTTGAAACCCTCACGAGACTATAACTCATCCACTAGGGGGAACCTAGGGGTTCAAAGGTTTGTTGTCTATGCTAAATGTAATTGTTTCTCTCACAAAAGAGGATTTGGGTAGTTTAGTTAGTGTTTAGTTAGTTTCCTTTATTTTAGTTTTATTTTATTCTATTGCGAAGGGACTAGTAATATGTAAGTTTGGGGGTGTGATTAGCGTTGAATGTTACGCATTCTAGCCTCTTAATTTGCATATTTTATTCTCTTGGTGTTAGATTATTTGTGATTTTACTCTATTTTTGTGTTTTTGGTATTTTCAAGGCCTTAATGATTATTTTAGTTAAAACTATGATTTTTAGACTTTTAAAGATAACATTCAAAAGGGTTATATGAAGCATACATCAAGTGGATCAATTCGACTCCATATTTCAACTCAAAATAACCCAAGGAAGTGGCCTAAGAGAATTATAACTGCTTAAGGGTATTTCGGGCTGAAATTCAATTTTACGCGTAATATAGTTTTATTCCCATTTTGTAAAATAGCCCGTAACCTTTATTTTCGAGCATCAAAATAGTCCAATTCCCAAATGAGTCAAACAAAATTCGATTCTGGACATTGTTGTATTTTACGTAATTTTCATAAATTGGACTTCTGAGGTGTCAAACATTGGGCCGAAATTCAGTAGGAAAATCCACCTGATTAGGGCCTACAGGAAAACACTAATTGTCTCCAAATTGGATGGGAGACTTCATATTCTTTTGGCCATTAAAAGTGACGAATTGGGGCTGTAATGAGGACCTTGGGCAGTAGCTTTGAAGAGCTTTTGGAGTGGAGAATCATAGAGAACAAGGCATAGCAATACTTCCATGGAGATGACATCTTCTTCCTCAATCGTTGAAGTGTCTTCTCCTACCATGAGCGGCTAGTTCATTGATAAGTGTTCAATTCTATGCATTTGAACCCTCTTTATTGCATATGTTAGTTCCGCTTTTGCGTTTATCGAGATATGTTTACGGTATTTTTGTGTTTTTGATGTTTTGCAGGTCTTGTAGTGAAAGGAGCAAAGTTTGAAGCTTTTTGTAGTTTAAGAGAAAAATCAGAAATTGCAGCCAAAGGCATCTCGATCAATCGAGATGTTGATCTCGATTAATCAAAATCTCGATTGATCGAGATCTCATTTCGATTGATCGAAATCTCGATCAATCGAGATCCAATCTCGATTGATCGAGATTCTGCAGAAGCCACTTGCCCACTTGCTCACCTGTTTTCCCACTTGCAACAAAATCCCCCTTTTTGCACGACTTAGGGGGATTGTCTGACTTGAACAAGACTCTTGGGGACCTTCTTGATATAATAGATATATATATTGATATATATATATATATGGTGGGCCCCAAGGTTGAAAAAGGAGCCTTAAAGCACAAAGTAGCCACATATCTCTCATATCTCTCAACACACATCAGACCATCAAGAGGAGAGACATTCGGGAGAGAGGAGAAGGAGCTGAACCAGACCAAGAAGCTTCATCTTCTCCATCAATGGAAGAGTGCAAGGCAACCATGAGCAACTAACTCTTCTACTAGGGTGTTGGTTTCAACCCCTAGCCATGTAAACTTGTTCCTTCTTGTAGCACTTGGGATTTGTAATTAAATGTTGATTATTTAGCTTAGTGATCATGTACACTAATACATTTCTTCTATATATTCATGTGGTTTTGGTTTTATTCTTGTCTTAGAATAGATTCTTCCATATGAATGCACAACATTTGCATATTCCACAAGAAGTGCAAATGATGGCTAGATAATGGTGTTTAAATGAATGTGTTGTGTTTGTTTGTATAAACCATGCCAAGATAAGGTAGCTTGGATGCATGTAGGTTCACTTAGAAAGTAGGGTAATTAGATAGTTAGTTAGGTTGAAGAGCTATGCTTATTGAAGATGGATTATGATAGGTGGACAAACACATTGATCTTTTGATATGTCATTGAGGTCACAAGCCTAATGACATTGTTAGGAATTTAATTAATGAATCCCATGCTTGCTACACTTATGAATATGTGAATGGCTAGTGGTGGAAACCAACCCTAGTTCTCTCTCCCATCCTTTACCCTTTAAATTTATTGTCATTTCATTCATGCAATAGTTTATAAACAAAAAATTCAAAAACCTATTTTTAGGATTAAAGTAGAATTAATCTTCCTTTAAGACAATTGCGACTAGTCCTCGTGGGATCGATACCCTCTATATAGAACCGTGTCTACAAAGATTCGTGCTCTTGCGAGTGGTTAGATTATATTTTGATAAAAAGGGCAAAATTAAGCTTGCAATATAATTTAGTTCCGACCACATCAAAGTTTTGGCGCCGTTGCCGGGGACTACAGTGTAATTGTCGCCATTGAAAGATTAAATCTGGTTTAATTCTTAGGCTAGAAATTCTTTCATTCTTTTTGTATATATCTTGTTCTTATTTCTCAAATTTCCTGATTTTAGGTATACCACATAGCGGGCATCTAAAAGGATTAAAGTTGGAACCCTTTGTGAGTATAAAATCTAAAATTAGTGGTTTGAATTCTTTCATTCTTTTTGTATATATTATTGTTTATTTTTGTGTACTGAGGTGTTGTTCTACTATTAATGCATGCTAGGTAGACGGTCCTTGTCACTTCCATTGCTTTCATGTAATATTGAACTTGAAAGAACACTTAGACAACGTAGAGGAACCTCTAGGGACCCTATATTGCCTAGGACTGAAAACATGGACCCAAATGAGAGACAACCTCCCGGACTACCTCCTTTTAATCATGAACAACCACCTCCACCTCCTCCTCCTCAAGGAGAGTTGCTTATGGACTTTTACCTTCCTACTACATTTGAAGTACCTTCATGTATCCAATTTCTGGATGTAGCGGCAAATCAATTCGAAATAAAGTCCTCCACCATCAATCTTCTTAATAGCTTCCATGGTCTCCCTAATGAGGATCCATACTGACACTTAGATTACTTCCTTTCTGTGTGTTCCACTATTCGTGTACCATATTTTACGGAGAATGATCTAAAGCTGCGTATGTTCCCATTCTCCCTAAAAGATAAAGCTAGAAGTTGGTTCAATTCTTCAGAACCTAACTCAATCCATTCTTGGGCGGAGATGCAAATCGAGTTCTTAAAAAAATACTTCCCAATGGGAAAAACGAGTGATATTCGGAGAGCCATCACCGGATTCACCCAAATTGACCAAGAACAATTTCATGAGATGTGGGAGAGATTAAAAGACCTTCTTAAATCTTGTCCGCATCATGCTGTCCCAAAATGGCAGCTAGTGCAAAGCTTTTATGATGGGGTGAGTGAGCAACATAGACAAATGATAGACTCCGCGTATGGAAATTTCACACGCTCCTCATTGTTATATGCGATTCAGTTGATGATTTTCGTTTATTACCGCCTGGTTTAAATTTCCAATACTGTTGAGATTGTTTCAACGCAGTATGGCGTTAATAAAGAAAGGCAGCCCCTTTGCATGCTGTACGTTAGCGTGCCTAGATAGTCAATATCTTATCGCATAGACCTCTTAGATAATTGGGAAACACCAGCTCAAACCCTTAGATATGCGGTGATCTTGACATTGTCCGTTTGTGCATAATTATTTTATTATGATCTTTTCATTTACTTTTTGTTCCTTTTAATGCTCGTGGTATCCAGTTAGTGTTCTGTGCAGGTTTTTCTTATTTGCAGGATGACCGCTACTGTGGAATACCATTTTTGTCGCATTCCGCAATCCTGGTAACTTCTTTTCTTGTTCTTCTTGTCCAAACATTGAGAACAATGTTGCATATAAGTTTGGGGGTGCGGTATGCTATACTACTTGCATATGCATGCAATGTTCAGTCTTATATTGGGTGTCATTATAGAGCAGTTTCTTTTTCTTGATATTTTTGCATGCTTGCTATGATGTCTTGCTTTTTAAAGGAAGATCATTCGAATAAAGGTCCGAGGTAAATGCAGCAGGTAGTTAAGAACTTTAACATTGTAAATACCCACACTTTTGCAAGCTATATAGTAGGCTAGAACGGTCTACATTTTTGTCTAAATATGAGCACGTATAGTTCTTGCCCTAAATTTGTCCTTAACCGCACAAATTCGCACACATGCATTTTAATCTGTGGGGTATAAGTCTGAGGGAGAATTTTGTAAATTTCTGTTTTTATCTGAACAACTTAAAGAATAAGTTCTTCCGGTTGTTGTAAAAAAAAAAAAAAAAAAAAGAGAGAGAGAAAAAGAGAAAAATTTGCAATAAGCCTTCTCACTCAATAAACCGGATTTCTATGCCTCAAAGCAGGGAGTATTCGCGTATAAATGTGCAAGGTTGAGCAATAATAAGCGGGTGGCTTACTTACTCATCGCCTTGTAAGCTCGGTTATTAAGTCCGAGGGGTGCTTCTTCACCTAATGCCCTAAAGCCAATTGGTTTGGGAGTCATTGGCCCAATGCCGCTACATGGGCTTGCAAGAAAACAAAAAGAGCTAAGCATTGCACGGTCATCCGCACATGAGCAATCATGAATGTTTTGTGATAATGAACAGCTGTGTCGAGCATTTTCAATAAGTTTTTCTCTTAAAAATAGTTTTGTTCTTTTTCTTCTCCAAATATCACAAAAGCCACGCGTTAGAATGCATGTTCACTTTTCAAAGAGGATTTTGGGGTCGGAATTGGTATGTTTGCTCGGGTTGGCCATTATGTGGGGACCGTCGTTTATTTATAGCTTGTGAAAGTCCATTTTTGCTAATGACCACATAGTTCTGTAATACTTGTTGCATTTGCCAAATGTGAAATAAACGGATGATCGCCATTTATCTAGTGATGACTGAGCATGATTAAACTTTTGTCTAAGATAGTTAATTTCATTTTTGTAATATCGTATTGCTAAGGGACTAGCAATATGTAAGTTTGGGGTGTGATAAGTGTTCAATTCTATGCAGCGCTAACTAAGGATCAATGGTTTTATTGTTCTAATTATTAGGAATTTTTGTATTCATGCATAGATTGTGTAATTTAGAGGATTCTTCTTATAAAATTGAGCATTAAAAGTCTTATAAATTCAGTTTCAATAATTTCTTATCTTGTCTTAGATACTTAATTGTTGTAATTGAACTCAATCCCTCTTATTTTCTCTGATTATGAGAGAGATTATTACACAATGCTAATTATTGAGTATATCATTCAAAGTTTTGATGGATTATGCCTAGAGAAGATAGATCATACTGGAACCTAGAGTAGAGTAGTTAAGCAGATGGCTCTTGCCAATCGAAGATAGTCCAGGACTTAGCCTTAATCATATATTATCCTCTTAACAGTTAGAGGTGAGCTTATAGCCACTGACACCACTTATGCATGACATAATTCCCATAGTTAGTGTAATTAACCATTGATTGTGAAGTTAGTGGTAAAGTCAATAACCCTAGATTTATCTCATACAATCTACAATCTACACTCCTTACTTCCCTCGCATTTATTTAATTGCTTTCATTAGTTAATTTAGTATAAAAATCAGCAGTCTATTCTTTCTTAATTTAATTAGAATTAATTTCATTTATCCAACACAGTCAGACCACAGTCCCTGAGGATCGACACCCCTTTTGATAGCCCTATTCTGCAGAGAATTCATTCTGTTGTGAAGTGTTATATTTTAATTGATAGACTTATCCACAATCACCTTTTCTTAGTCACTTTTCTTTTAGGTTATATCTACCTATGAAGGCATAGATCTTATCATCAATTTGTATGGTTTAATTTTCAAGATTATATTCAATCAAGCATATTTGGGTGTATATTCTAAATTCATCGTAGATAAGAATGCAACATAGAGACATAAAGGTAACTGTACTTGGTACAGATGTTATGGGGTGCCTAACACCTTTCCCGTGCATACTCTTAAAAGATTCAGAAATTTTTAATTTGCTTCCGTTTATCTTGTTCACCTCAACACCAATTACTTCAAAGGCCCACTATAACACAAAATCACATCCTCCTATCCCGACAATGAAACAATGAAGCTGAACCAGGATCTCCATATCTACCATAATTAAACATTCTCCAGAGCTCGAAAAAATTTCAATATATATATAATTTAATCTCTACCATAATTAAATCATCTTGAATATCTACATATATAATATTATTCATTTTCATTTATATTAACTCTAATAACGTACATTTCATTGAATACAACTTAAGGAGCCAGACCATATATACTCATGCTTTTCTTCTTTATATGAAATGCACTTGATACAAGTGCTCCTGTAAATCCTTATTCAGGTAAGTTTCAGGTAAGTAATTTCATGCAAGTTCCACAAGTTGTATGAACTTTTTGTATCTTTCATACTTCATCCTCATAGTGGAATTAAGTGAATAGAACCAAGCTTGACCAATCGCATACTAAGCTTGATATAGCACATGTTCCTACCTACTAAAGAGAATGCATGAAATATTTTCCACTTGTGAAGGGAAAAAATGATATGATGCAAACTAATTTATAGAATATAAATAAGAACATGTCAGCTGCCATGGATATAAGCTTCTTAAGCGCCATTTTGGCGGTGAAGGATCTTATTTAATCAATTTTTATGGTTTCCACAAAATCATCAACATTCAAATCAAGAGAAGAGAAATTAACTAATAGAAAATGGTCAATGAGGGGGAGGAAGTTAGAAATTTTCCCTTGGAGGAGTTAAAATAATAATAAGCACAACATTCACGAAATAAGCATATAGATCAATACATCAAATTGCAAAACAAGGATGTCAAACTAATGGATTAGAGCAGCAACTTTTTATTCAAAGACTTTCTACTCCAAATAGCAGCAATTAAGAACCTTATTTGCTCAAGGCTAGTAATTTAAGATTCAAATTTTTATGTCTCGAGTTCAAGCCCAGACCCTTCTAATTTCATCATAGTAATTTGATTAAGGCGTTCTTTCATCTCGTTAGTGAAGTTGTTCTTCCAATCCCCAACAACACCAATGCACTATTTGGAGAACCTGTTGAAGGTCACAAACATTTCTTGTTCACCTCCAAATTCTTTAGCCTCTCCAAGCAACACCTCCACAACAACTTATCAATCTCCTCCACCTCAACAAATGGGCTTCCAAGAAATGAGGCCAATTAACCTTTTCAACTGTTCTTTTAATTCTCTTTTAAGATTCTCTTTTATGATTCTCATTTAAATATTATGTTAAATCAAGTGATTGGCTAGGGAGAGAGATTGGCTAAGGGGAAAGAATACCAAACTCCATTTTGAGTTCTTTTTTGCCTCGATGAAAAGGACTTTAGAGTGCGCAAATAATTGCGAGATTGAATCGTAGCAAAGAGGGAGATAGAAATTGAGTGAGATCTACACATAGAGACTAATTAATGGAGGTATGGAGCAAGCAGGTATGAGGGAGATGTAAAGTAAGGAAAGATATGACAATATTTTGTGAGAATAATGGGAGAGATAGATTTGCACGTGATGCAAAGTTTTGTTGAGTGGTTGTGGAACCTTGAACTAGGAGTTCCTTTTATTTATTTATAGTAGTTAAATACAACTAACTTCCTAAAAGAAGATTACAAGATAATAATGGAATAAACAAATTACAATAAGAAGAAATATAAAATGTCTATATCAATGCATGTGTCTTCAAGCCCTAACAATGTAGCTCATTTGCTTCAGCCTTCTTATAGTTCAAATCCCACTCAACTTCATCTTTTTATATTTTTCAACTAAATAATACAGCCTCCTTATGTCAAAGAGTCCAAGATTGACGAGTGTCTTTACTCGATAACCCAAATTTGTAGGAGTTCACCTATATATATATATATATATATATATAGTCCATACATATCCAAAGTCAATGGTGAAACTTCAAAAGTCCAAAAAGTCCAAGACTTTATTCCTATCAGCCTTCACTGTCTTTATTTTTATGGAGTCTTGTTGGAGAACAACTTCACATAAATATATCCATGTGTCCCATTCTTGATTATCTTCAAGAGTCCATTCCCAAACAACCTCTATATTCCTTTGGAAGAGTCCCAACTGAAGTGATGCACTTGAGTATATCACTTAAACCAAACCTCAAATCGTTATATGTAGGTGACACAACTTTTACATATAACACAATATTAGGATTAATATTTATGTGTCAAACTCTTAATTCCCCCAACTATCCCAAAAGTGGCAGCCACGTGGCACCACTTTTGGTTGTCAACAATTGCCCCCCAATTTCAAATGTCTTATGGTTGATCAATCCAATAAAACTTTTGAAATTTAAAATTATTTTGGAAATGAACCTTTCATAATCATAGTTGATCGAACTAGGATTTGTAAGGAAATCACAAACAACAGAACTTCAAAACAACATGCACCTCATTTATTTTGAACAACCAATGAGGTAGTTTTCATTTCATGTTAGCCATATCACACAGGCTGATAACTCTTCCACTCTACCCTTTAAAGGTGATTGATCACAATTCTTGCACAGCTTACTGAAAAGTTGGGTGATAGTCATCAATGATCCATATACTCAAGACAAGTTCCATTATCCAAATTTAGAATGGCATGGCCATGATTAGCTAGGATCAAGTTATTATGCAATGCCATATTGGCTTATCAAAGTGCTAAAAGAATGACAATGTGCCAATAGACTTGAATTTCTTCAATAATCGACCATAGAAGTTTGATCATTGGCCGATTATTGTCTTTGAGCAAGTCTTTGATGTCAACATCAACCAATCTATTTTTTACACTAACTAATGCTGTTATTTTTATATTACAATTTTCAATACGCAATATGGAATCCGCCACATAAAACTATTTATTTACTGGTCGATTCAATTTCTTCTATGAGGCTGACTTTGTCTCTACCCAGTTTTGTTGCCCCTAAGGTCTGGAGGTTTATGTGGAGGATGAAATTCTTTATTTTCTAGACAAATATATAGTTGATTGGCTATGTTTTTCCCTCCCTAGACTCTTATTTGGGACTTCTTCCAAAATTGGAAGAAAGTAATTTTCCTGATTGAATCAGCCAACTGGCCTCTATCCTGGGCTGATTGATTAGCTCTTGATTTTTTATTTACCACTACCAGCTACTTTTTCGCTGGTGACAGCATAATTGATTGTCAAAATCAGCCTGCCAAAAAGGATAGTTGATGTTTGAGATGCAAGGATTCACGCAACACGGCAAGAAAGACATTCGCTCTCTTTATTACAATCCTTCAATTGCAATCCTTTTAGCACTTTCCCATCCCACCGGGCGTGCCAAGATATGTTCGCTCAATTAATTGACCAAGCTGGCTAATTATATTGTCAGCGTATATGCGGGCATGCCAGAGTCGTGAAATCGGCTCGAGAGAGAATCAGTTTGTCGAACATAGTATTTTCTTTAAGTATTGTGTTAGATCAGACACTAAGAAGAGAGAATACCAAACTCCTTATTGAGTTCTTTTTTGCCTCAACGAAGAGGACTTTAGAGTGCGCAAAGAAGCGAGATTGAATTGTAACAAGGAAGGAGATAGAAGGAGGGAGATAAAAATTAAGGAAGAAGTAGACAAAGAGACAGATTAGAGGAGGTAAAGATCAAGCAAGTATAAGGGAGAGGTAGAGTAAGGAGAGATAGGACAATATTCTCACAGATTTGCACTTGATGCAAAGTTATGTTGAGTAGTTGTGGAACACTGAACTAGGAGTTCCTTTCATTTATTTAGAGTAGTTGAATACAAGTAACTTCCTAAAAGAAGAATAAAAGAAAATAATGGAATAAAAAAATTACAATAAAAAGAAATATAAAATGTCTATATGAATGCACATGTCTTCAAGCCCCAACATTGTAGCTCATTTCCTTCAGCCTTTTTAGAGTCCAAGTGTAATACCTCGCTCCAACACATGGTATGATATTGTCCGCTTTGGGCCTGAGCCCGCACGGTTTTGCTCTTGGGTTTTACCCAAAAGGCCTCATACCATTTGAAGAGAACATATTACATATAAGCACATCCCCTTTTCCACACCCAGGCGATGTGGGATTGAGCACCCTGTACCCCGTCAGTGTGGTAGCTAAGCCCAGTGTCTGTCTTCTCACCCGCCCACTCACACCCGTCCACAAGGGTTACTACACCAATTCCCACTCAACTTCATCTTTATATATTTTTAACTAAATAATACCGCTTCCTTATGTCAAAGAGTCCAAAATTGACCAATGTCTTTACTTGTGTTCGATAAATAAATCAGTTGGGCTAGCCAATTTAAATCAATCTGTACTAAATCGACTGGGTTGGCCTATTATAGTTAACATGTGTTATAGGAAACTAAAAATAACTAACTTCTTAAATCTAAGAAACAAGATAATGCAAAAATAAATAAATATACAAAAGGAAATAAACAATGCATATATGCATATCAAAATAGATTTTGTCTTCAAGTCTCAGCAATATAGCGTATTGATCCAAGTTTGCATAGAGTCCATCTTATTCGAAACTTATCCATACGCTCCTTGTATAGCTCTTTGTAATATAGTCTACTACCTTTGAATGACAAGAATCCTCAATCAACTAATATACCCAAGCTTATCATCATCCAACTACAAGAACCCACTCCTAATCAACCACTAATCCTTTAGATAGAGTCCAGTTAAAATTAAATACTTATGATTTATCTCTTCTTGTATCTCTATATCAGCTTACTTCCCTTTCTCACAATTGGCCCACGTTGTAGAACACACTATCATAGCTCCATATATTGTCCACATGTTGTATTTTCATTCATTCTTTTCAAACCCAAAGTGGCTGCCACATGGCGCAACTTTTGGGTGCCAACAACTGCTCCCAATTTGAAATATCTTATGACTGATCAACCTAATAAGATTTTTGAAATTTAAATATATTGGAAGAGAATTTTTCATAATCATGGATGAACTAAAACTTGGAACAAAATGGTAGACCGATGACCCCAAAACATTTATTAGCTTGACTTATTTTGAACCACTACTAAGATGATCTTTATTTCGTGTTAGCCATATCACTTTGGTTGATTACATTCTTCCATTTCTTCAATAAATTTGGCTGACACTTTTTAAGGTATCAACCATTTATAGACTTAAGAGGGACCCCACAATCTAAATTTATTAGCATAGCTTGGTTGCCACTACCCGAGATCAAATTATTGTGTAACATCATAAAGGCTTATCAGACTACTATGGTTGATCTAATTTTCATCTCTAATTCTTTCAACACCATGCTACTTGGAGTGGCTGATCACATTACTCCTGACTATAGTATAAAACATGTCACTTTTGACATCCATCATCTCTGATTTTTTGTCAGGAAACTTTAAGGCACTGACAGTGTTTGCTTCCATGAGAAGGATTCCCCGTTAAGGAATTAGGGAAAAGCCTCATTTTGATAGGTCGATCGGCCTCTTAGACCTACTCTTGGTCAATGAGATTTGCCAACTAGGCCTTATCTAGCACTATTGGTGGATTCGATCGATCAAGTACTTGATCTACCGCTGGCAGTTAATTAGTCATAGACGGTTAATAAGGCTTTAACTAAACCTAGGGTTGATTGTTCACGGCATAACCCTCAAGTGCCGAAGCAATAGGTGGATCTGGTTGTTTCCACTTATCTTGGTTGCCCCCTAGGCTGATTGGCTCATTTTGAAGAATTACCTGTTGATGTGGGAGTTATTGATTTTGATATTAACGTATCCCATGTGGTTGTTGAAACGTCAAAATGATCGACTGTGGATGAGCTTCTATCTAGGATCGGCATCGTGCTTACTGGTAAGTTTGTTGGCTAATTTGGTTGAGATAAATCCAATAGTGACCCTAATTGAATTTGTTGATCAACAACTACTGGTTGTGGAATCGGCTGAAAGGCTAATTTTTTAACACTAGAGCTCTTTGCCTGTATCAGCCTGTTTGGAACGGAGGCTGAAAATTCCCTCAAAACAAATGTTATTAAGAGCACAATACCCCTTAAATTAAGTATTAGTGTGAACTTCTAGTGTGGCTAGTAAAACTATCATATCCATTAGGGCGTGAGTAGATTTAGAGCTCCTTAGCTTTGGTGGCATCTTCCAAACCTTTTAGCACTTTTGGCCCGACTGGGCACGCTAAAATATGTTCAATCAATAAATCAAGTGGGCTGACTGATTTAACTCAACCTGTACTAAATCAATTGGGTTGGCCGATTATAGTCTACCTGTGTTATAGGTGTGCCAGAGCTGTTCAATCGGCTCAAAAAGATTTTGGATTGGTTGAACAAAGTATCTTTTTCGAGAACAATGTATGATCAGGCGATTGTTTTAGGGAGAGAGAATACGAAACTCTTAGAATGTTCTTTTCTCTTGCCTCAATGAGGAGGATTTCTAAAAAAATTGCAATAGAAATAGCGTTGAATTGAAAGACTAGAATTTAAATGTGCAATAAAAGTAAATTGACAAGGTAATTAAAAGGTGTATAAAAGGAAAGTGTAAGAAATTAAAGATACTGAAATTAAAGGTAATTGAAATTGCATTGAAAGATAAATTGCATGAGAGATACATGACGTTGAATGGAAATTGACATGAACAGTAAAGATACTTAAAAAGATAAATGATTGGAAAGATAATTATATTGAATGTAAATTGAGTTAGTCAGGGACCTCTAATCAAGAGTTCTAATTATTTATAGGAAACTAAAAATAACTAACTTCCTAAATGTAATAAACAATATAATACTGAAATAAATAAATACGTAAAAGGAAATAAACAATGCATATATATGCATATCAAAACAGATTGTGTCTTCAAGTCCCAACAATATACGTATTGATCCAAGTTTGCATAGAATCCATCTTATTCAAAACTTATCCATACACTCCTTATATAGCTCTTTCTAACACAGCCTGCTACCTTTGAGTGACAAGAATCCTCAATTAACTAATATACCCAAGCTTATTCTCATCCTACTACAAGAGCCCACTCCCAATCAACCTCTAATCCTTTAGATAGAGTCCAGTTGATCAAAATTAAATACTTATGATTTAACTCTTCTTGTATCTCTATATTAGCTACCTTTCTCCAAGTTGGCCCACGTTGTAAAACACACTATCATAGCTCCATATATTGTCCACATGATGTCTTTTCATTCGTTCTTATTAAAACCAAGGTGGCTGCCACATGGCGCCACTTTTAGGTGCCAACAACTTGATAACCCAAATTTGTAGGAGTTCACCTGTATACCCAATATATATATATATATATACACACACACACACACACACACATATACACACACATACATATATATAAAGTCCATATATATCCAAAGTTAATGGTGAAACTTCAAGAGTCCAAAATATCAATGATTTTTCATAGAAAATATATTCATATATGATACTATTTAAGATATAAAACAATTGTAAAATACAGATATACTAAAGAACCTGTAGATCGAGTGTAGAATTAGATTTTAATTATCGCCCCGTAATGGTGTTGAACGGACCCTTGGCACTCTTCCAGGATACAACGATCTTCCTCTCAATTGGTAGCAACACTACAAACCAACTGAGCTTTTGGGAACCACCAATGTGTTAGTACTCTATCTTGGACTTGACTCTCCTAACCTGTTGGTTCAGACCAGACTACTAAGACTTACTACCACTTGGGTTAGGCTATATAGTGAGGGAGACTTGATGCTTAAAAAGAAGAAGTCTGAATTGTATATTCAAAAATGAGAATTAAGGGACCTATTTATAAGAATACTTGTACCCTTTCAAAAGTACCCGAATAGCCATGGGACATGTCCTTTGATGCAAAAAGTTACCACTCATACTGTTTCAACTCTAAACAATACTAATAGTGTCTATTCGATATTAACAGACATTTTTGGTGTCTATTTAGTGTGAATAACACTATTTCAACTTCAACCAACACTAATAGTGTTTATTTGTTATGAATTAATACTTACATGTTTGTTAAGTAATATCCTAGCCTAACTTATGTAATATAATATTCAATTTTCATTCAATTTTTCTAATAATCCCCCACATGAATAAAAATTAGCCTCAAATGCAAAAAAGACTCGATTGACACTAGAGAGAGTACAATTAGAAAGTTATTGCATCGAGATAGGTAGTTTTTGGCCTTGAATCTTCCCTCGTATACTACTATTGGATTTACTTTGCTAACTAGTGGCATAAAGTCTTGAATTATTTAGTCATTTGTGTAAAATCAGACAATAGTATACACACAATAATTTTCCGCATAAAGTTGGTTCTTTCAGTGTTGTTCATTTCTGCCCTGAACAAATCCTGGTATTTATGAGTACTCTAGAGAACTTAGCCTTGTCATTCTCATAGAAGTGGCCCACTTCACACTCATATAGGTGATTCTCTAATAAGAGTATCCTACCATACCCCACTTGAATTTCCAAGATATAGGAATCATTAAAAGCATTTGCTTAACCTGATACCCACGACAGGTAGCACTATGTCATCATAGGAATAGGTAGAAGACAAGATCTTCCAATGCTACTGGTGAGTCACTCAAAATTTTAGTTGTCCCTTTGAATCTAGATCTTGGGATCTCCAGTCAGCTAGATAGGGTTTCCATTAAGGTGACTCATTAGTTTTAGGCTTTAAGCCCATTCCCCTCATTGACATCTTCACTTGCTCTCTAGTTCAACCTTTCATATATGTGGCCACCAGGTTGTTCTTTGATATATACACTCTATAGAGATTTTCTCATTTGCGAGTAGTGGCGCAGATGTTAGCCAATTTGAAATATCCTTTAAGAATTTTTATAACTTCTTAATCATTCTTGCTTTATTTAAAGTAACTACCTTATATTCCATGACTACACCTTTAATATTAATGACATGTCCATTTGTGGATCTAAAGTCTTTTATATCCCTTAATTCCAATGTCAATATTTGATAAATGCAATCATTAATTTCAAAATGGATCTTAGACACCTCAATACACTTAGTATTCTCTCGGATTACATGTATATCAAGTTATGTGCAACTTGTCATTTGGATCACAACAACATAGTTAAAAAATGAATCTATTAAGAGTATCTTTAGCATGCATCATACTCATTGACATGTAACCACTTAACCTATGTCATTGATTTAGTGTTTGTTGCAATCTACACATAGATTTTCCAAGTTTGCAGACTCTCTTTTCATGATCTAAAACTATGAACCCTCCTAGGTTATTTCAAATCAATGTTTCATTAATAGAACTTCGTTCTATATTCCTAAATTATGCACAAGATATGTCCCATTCATATCCTAATAATTTTAGGATTGTAATATTATCACATTATATAGACAACCCCACATTTCTAAGTATTTATAAAAAGATATAAGCTCTTTCTATATATCAATCAGTTGGTGTCTTAATAATTTCTTAATGAGAGATAAGATTAAATTTGAGGATAGTTGAGCTTCCCCCACAACTTCTAGAAAATCCATAATTTATCTACAAATCATTTGTATTTTATGGTTCTTGCATTTTAGCAACACCAATTCATTTAAATAGCTAAATTGACTTTCAACCTCATTCACAGATTTTGCTTCACAGTATCTTGTGTGATTCTTATCATAGTATTAAATACTTTTTCCATCTCTTATGTGCACATATATTAAGTCACATATATCATTGTGATTTAATGCTAGAGGTATAACACTCTTTTGTACGAGTGAAAATAAACTCAAGTTAATTTCCATTCACATGTGCCAAATTTGAGTTAGGACATTCATTAATCCACACAAGTAGAAAAATTAACTTGATTCCAGGTTTAGGATATATTTCTTACACACCTTTGGATTTAATACACATTAACTCATTGAAGAATGAGTTCTCTCCCTATGGTTCTTTCTCATACAACCTATTTTGGTAAATAAGGTTTCCTAATAAGATTTAATCTTCATATTTGATAAATAATACAATCCTCTTATTGGAGTAGATATGATGAGAAATATCGACTCATCACCCTTTGATTTGACTATGAGGTTAATTTTAGAAATCATGATAAACACCATTTATCATGTGTACCCTCAATGGTCTTATAATTTCTAGTACGGTGTATATCTCTCTAACACCGAATTATTCCTCTAGCACAATATGTGTGTAATACCTCATAAGTTTGGAGGTCTTTTAATTTTAATTTAAATGCTTTATTTCTTTTATTAGTTAAATTGAATTTCTTTATTGGTTGGATTAAATTCTTTGATTGCTTTAAATATTGTGATGTAATTTACTTTATTTTATTTCATTTTATTTTATTTGGATAGGTCTTTGTGTTTTCTTTATTTTAATTTTTGATTAGGCTAGGGAGGAATCTAGGTTGAGTTAGGCTGGAATGGTTGGGCTAGGTGTACTTATTTTTGATGGCTAGGGTTTGTTTTATTAATTTTCCCTTTTATTTTATTTAGTCTTAATTAGTTTTCTGAAAAAAAATAATAATAAAAGAAAAGTAAAGAGGGGATTAGGGTTTCTGCTGATAGCTTACGCACAAAAACTCAGAGTGTAGACGAAAGAGAGGACGGAGAGAAGAAGTGATCATGTCGACGGGTTTTGAATCATTGAAGAGGCAAGTTCGACTCTTCTCTTCCCCTTCGAATCTGTATACATGGACTAAATCATGTAATGTGTAAATTGTTTGTTGCATTTTTTTTTAAATCTTTAATTTTAGGATAAAATTGATTTTTATAAATCTAATTTTTTTTTCTGTGGATTATGATGTTTGTGAAATTAAATTGGCAATCGATGATTGGTGTTGATTATTTATTTACACACATATATATACATGCATACATGTATACGATGAATATAATGATATGTTAAGTTTAAATTTGTGGACGCTTATTGTAGCAATTTGAGGTTTGTTAAGTGGTTCTTGTTGGATTAAATTTACCCTTGAACATTTAGGAATGGATCATAGAAGAATTTAAATTTATTTTTTTAAAAAATTTGTTGAAAACCCTAGAAGTTGTGATTTGGGGGTTTTCGTTTCAGGGCATTTTTTTATGGGGCTTTTGGTACCAATAGATAGCTTACGACGAGAGGAGAAGATTGGTATAAAATTTGGGTCGAATGGAGGCCAGGAAGTGGCCGAAAGGGGCTCCCTGTGCACATGAACAGTGAGCGACGGCTGGCGGTTGAAAGTTAAAAAAAATTAATTTTTAAAAATACTTAAATATTTCATAAAATTTCCAAAATTTTACGGCAACTTTCTGGATGTTAAAGGAACTTGGGTTTAAATTTTCATGTCGAAATGAGCTCCCCTTGTAGTGCAATTGATTTTTAAAGTGTCTAAAAATTGGGTTTTTTTACCTTCTTTTATTTTAGAAAATACATTTATAATATCATAAAATTCCCAAATTTTTATTGTAACTTCCTGGTGGTTAAAGGAACTTGGGTTTAAATTTTCATGTTGAAATGAGCTCCCCTTGTAGTGCAATTGATTTTTAAAGTGTCTAAAAATTGAATTTTTCAGCTTGTTTTATTTCAGAAAATACTTTTATAATTCCAAAAATTCCCAAATTTTGATTGTACATTTTTGGAGATTAAATGCACTTGGGTTTAAATTTTCATATCGAAATAAGATTTCCTTGGAGTTCATTTGATTTTTAAAGTGTCTAAAAGTTGGGTTTTCACCTTCTTTTATTTTTACAAAATATTTTAAAATTCCAAAAAATTCAAAAAAAATTCAAGTAGCTTTATAGGGTTAAAATGTACCTGGGTTTTAAATTTCAAGTGAAAATGGGTTTCCCGTGAGGTTGTATCGGTTGTATAAGTATGCCTCTAACTATGCTTTATTTTTCTTTTATTATAATTTTTTTTTAAATTTTTGAGAATATCAGAAAAAATTCCAGAATGTTTAAACATGGTTTTAGGAACAAAATAGACCGAGAACTTAAATTCAAGTTATGTCTTGACTCCCTTGAAAGTTTAGATAAGTTAGAGGTCTGATTGGGTGTTTGCTTCTAAAGTGGATAATTGTGTTATTTGATTTACTTGAATGTATTTTCCTTTGAAGTTATAACAGTCCATGAAATACTTGATTATAGTTTACTTGTGAACAAGTTGTCTTACGGTGATGATTGCATATCGGATAATTAAAATCACTTGGCTTTGTGCAAATTAAATCATGATGCACCTTGTTTTTATTTTTAAGTTGCACATTAGGAAGGAAGCATGTCAGGATTGCCAATACCTATTAAGGTATCTAAAATTAAAGGAGACATGTAAGGATTGCCAAGGCATGTCAAGATTGCCAATAACTATTAAGGTATCTAAAATTAAAGGAGGCATGTAAGGATTGCCAAGGCACGTCAGGATTCCCAATTGGTATCTCAAATTTAAGAAGGCATGTAAGGATTGCCATGAGCATGTTAGGATTGCTTTAACTTGATAAAATATATGCTTATGTTTCTGTATTCTGAACTTAAATAATGTGTTCATTGCTTTTTGATAAGGGTTTTAATGGGACATAGAAAAAGATGACTTTTATTTTTAAAAAATGAACTGAATAAGGAATGACCTGGATTTTTACACCTATATTTATCTCCTGTCTCTCTCACACTGAGGGTATGTATATTGGTTCTCTGATTGGGATGCAGTAGATTGAACTTGTTCGTGGGTTTAACCCACTTTGTTGACATTTCAGGTCCCAAGCAGGTTCCACAGTGGGGACAGAGTTTTAGGGTTTGGTTGTAGCAGACATCTCATCTCATCAGTTCCAGGGTAGAAACTTATCTTCTTCAAGAATCAGACTATGAACTTTTGAGACTTTGATTATTAGTATTAATTTAGAATTAAAATCTCTTGGTCTTTGTGGTTAAGGGGTCCTTGGGTTACAAGACTTCCAAATTGTATTACCAGATATTTAGCGGTTATTTTAATCCAGAGGAACTTTTTATTATGCTTTGAGAAAATTGTTCATTCTATCTTTTGTATTCTATGCTTGTTGGTACCAGTTGTATGTATATCCTACGTTTTGTGTATGAGACTGGCCACCTCATGCATGAAATTTTGTGGGGGGTATTACATTTGGTATTAGAGCATTCTAGGTTCAAGTGTCATCGGGTTTTAAGGGTTCATCAAAGGGTATCTTTCATGTTGCGTATTATGATAAATAGAATCTATGTATAGGACTCGTATTACTCTATACGTTTTAGTCTATTATTGGGGTTCTATTCAAATGCCCCCCCATAAGAGGAGGAAGGTGAACCACAACTAGGGTCAAGACAATGTTCAGGGTAGAAATGCTAAACTTCTTCTCGATTTGGTAGCTATGATCGCTTAGGCTATAGCTATAGGAGTGGCGACTAATCTTTAGAATCAGTAGCCACCACAGCAGCCACTGCAAATGGCGCATATTCCATTACCAGTGGAACAGCCTAAAAGTTGGGAAGGATTTAAAACTCTTTCACAAGAGGGAGTTTGTCACATCCCGAAAATCGAACCGCCGGGACTCCCCCATACCGACCCTGAATCCCGAGTGTGAACCCGTTCACTCAACCCCGTGAACGATCTCAATTACACTCATGCATTAGTATCAAGGTTTAATACCATGCTATAACGCTCCGATTTCCAACTCCCGGAGAATCGGATGTTAAACTGTCTATTTCGCCCAATAGACCCTAATTTACTGTAGAAGCTTAACTAAATTGTTGCATATGAATGCACCCAATTCCACCTTAACCAATCCCCATGAGCCCTACATCGAATCATACGCCTTAGTGGAAATTTATTTGTCCACACTTTTAAGAATCACTTACTTTCAAGCCTTAAAACTTACTGTGTTTGGGATCTGAAACTGAGGCCTACACCATTAGATAGAGAATCCAAAAATACTCAATTTCAAAAAAAACCACACTCAATTCCGATCTAAAACGAAGAAATTACGTCGAAATGAAGTTTTAGAAAATGCTGTGAATAGTAATTTCGATTGTGCGAAAATGGGATTTCGATTGTGCGAAACTAGCATCTCGATTGTGCGAAAAAAAACACGATTGTGCGAAGTTTTTACCCTCTCGGGACCTCAGACCTGCAATATTTCACACGATCGAAATTAGGGTTTTGATTGTGCGAAATTCCTCCTGTCTAGACCCTAAAAATCATTATAAATCATCACCCCTTCGCACAATCGAAATGGGGGTTTCGATTGTGCGAAATAGGCATTTCGCATGATCGAAAAGCTCTCCCCAGGTCCTCCAACAACCCTATACATGGTTCATTTGTAGCCCAATCAACATTTTATCATCCTAGAACTCCTCATACATGATCCATAACATAAATGAAAGTTACCGACATCATTTACATACTCAAAATCATATTCATGATCGAATCATACATCAAAATGAGTTGTTCTCTTCCACAAACACAATCCATTCATAATGGAAACATCATCAAATGAACTAAGTGCCACCATGGGCATTACAAAAACTAAACCATTGTCTTTTCACACCTAACAAGTTTATAATCCAATACTTACATCAAAGTTACATTTGTCCAAAATATAACCATAACTCAAAACAATGTCGCATGCCACAAGCCGGCATGGATAGCCACAAAATGCACAACATCCAAAAGATAGCAAAACCACTACTAATGTTCCACTTGGACACTCAAGTCCCATCCGTCATCGGCGCCTTATCTGTAAAAAGAGTTTATAATAAAGGGGTGAGTACCACTGCGGCTCAGTAGAGATACCCCAACCCTCCTAAGTGCCGACTCGACACTGACCTACATGGAATGCATATGAATACACTACATGCCACATCCACAATCTCACAAACAATTTAACAAATGCAATTGAAGAGAATTGCACATATCACGAATCATGTATAACATGTTCAAACATAAAAGCATTAAGGAAAGTAAATGCTCTCTCTCTCGGTCCTCATCCGATACCCCACATGATTGGCCCGCTCCGAGGATCATGTAACCTTGGACACCTCCGATAACCATCCAATGACCGGGACAACTCCGAAAGGTCATTCTATCATAGCAATATATAGGATTGCCATAGAGTGAGGAGACAACTCCGAGGCTCACAAATCTTGGACATTCTCCGATAACCATCCAATGACCGGGACAACTCCAAGGGGTCATTAGTATTGGACATACTCCGATCCTAGGCATTAAGCCTTAGTATGGTGGGTCCACTCCGAGGGCCATACTTAGTGAATAATTTTACCACATTTCACAAGACGGTTGGACCACTCCGAAGCCCAGTGCACCTCATTTGCGTCATTTTTCCCGCAACTTCCCACATATGCAATATGAATGCATAAACACATAAAATTTCATTTTCATGCTCAACTCATGCTCATTGATACTAAAAAGAAGTAACAAATATATTTCCCATCACCATACACCACATATAGCACATATATGTATAACATATGCATATATCATCTCATATGCATACAACTTCAAAATTAGCATATTATACTCATACTACACTCAATGCAAAATTTTAGTACGTAGAACTAACATGCATTCAACAACCACATTCCCCCATATAATCACATATATGACACTTGGTACACATTCTTCCACATATTCACCAAATTGAGCACATAATGCCTATATATCAATTTCTTACACTCACACACTTCAAACCCATATGCTACCACCAACACAATGAACACAATTGTGAAAAGATAGGACTATAGAGAAGGAGAAAACACAACTTTTCACACCTCTCACCATCCTAAAGCATGTGAAACACAACCTACACCTCTCTTCTTCACCCGAAACCCTAGAATCGACAATTAGAAGAGAAGAAGAACCCCTACCTCGAAAATGAAGACCTTCCAAGCACTTCACCAAAATTCCAGCAATGTCTATCTTGCCGAACCACTACTTTGATCGGTTCAAAGGGAAGCCCTAGTCGTCCCCTACGTATCTCCTTCATTCGGTAAGTCTTGAATCCAAGCCGAATAGGTTCAAAATGTAGAGAGAAGGGAGAGCTATGAAGATGGAGAGTTTTAGAGAGAGAAAGAGGTGTGAGATATGGCTGAATATCTCTGCCACTGATATTTAAAATATCTAGGGCTCACAAAAAGACCAAAATGCCCCTGGCCACTTAACGTACCCTCCGGGCCTCCGTTTTCGATTCCGAAAACTCCTACGGTCTCGAAATCACTTCCTTAACTCTCTAAACATTTAATCTAAGCTATTCTCAAAAATAAATATTTTCAAGAATTTTCTGGATTCCCAGACCCACTTAAGTCGCATCCCGGGCCCCGGTTTGACCAAAAAGTCAAACTTCTCCAAATCTTCCAAAAACTTACCAAAACCCTTAAAACACTTTCCAAACATGTCCCCCACACTCGAAACATGTTAAACATCACTCAAAATGTATTATGGAAATTATAGTACAAAAATACAAAATCAGCCAAAATTGGTCACGGTCTCTACAGAGTTCTTAGACTTACTGCAGAGGGATAGAATAGTCGTAGGGTATACGCAGGAGTAAAACAATTTATCTTTGTTTGCACCTAAGGAGGTGAACACTTAAGAAAAGAAGGTGAGTTATTTAGAGAATGGTTTGATTTAGCCTACTCGACATGTCATTGTAGGTAATCTAATTTATTCCACTTATACTCAGGTGGTTGATGCGGCATTATAACATTGTCAAATAAGGAGGGATTTTAGGAAAGGGCAGGGGGGAATGAAATGATAGATACTCTGCTAGTTAGACAGTGGAAAAGAAAATGAAAATAGTAGGGCAATCTGTTTAACAGATGCACTATGGGAGGGTCTACCACGTCATGCCATATGATGTGCTGGCTCCTCAGGCGATCGAGGGTAGGGTTCCAATAAAGGGTAACTTTAATCATATTTTTATTTGATATTGGGGCATCTCACTCTTTTGTATCTCAGTTGTTTGTTAGGATATTCAGTATACTTACTTCATCATGGAGTTCTCCACTTACTTTAACTACACCTTTGGGACTTAGTACAGTGTTATGGGAACGCTATAGTCAATTCACTATAGGCGCTGGCAAACTCAGGTTCTTGGAAGACTTATTAGTCCTAGCATGAATTAATATGATGTCATACTCAGGATGGATTGGTTATCATATTATCATGCCCATGTCAATTGCTATAATCAGGTAATTCTTTTTGTTATATTGGATCAGGAGGTGTATTTGGTTGTTATACCGCAATCAAATGAAGGGTCTAAAACTTGTCTATTCTTTATTAGTGAGGAGTCTCCAGATGGAAATGCAGTTTCTACAGATCCCATTCCAGTGGTGCGAGACTTTCAGGACGTGTTTTAGCAAATTCTAGGGCTACAACCTAGTCGTGAGATTGACTTAGTGATAAATTTAGCTCCAGGCACCAGACCTATTGCTAGGGCTCCATACAGAATGGCGCCTGTGGAAATAAGAGAGTTGAGGGATTAGATTCAGCAACTTCTTAGTTAGAAATTTATTCGCAGGAGTACTTTACCGTGGGGATCACCAATGTTGTTTATGAAAAAGAAGGATAGGTCTTTTCGTCTTTGTATTGACTATAGGGAATTGAATAAGGTAACAATCCTCAATAAGTACCTGCTGCCTAGGATTAATGATCTGTTCGATCAGGTGAAGGGAGCCACCTATTTCTTGAAGATAGATTTGAGATCCGGGTATCATCAACTTCGAGTTAGGGAGCAGGATGTACCGAAGACAACATTCCTTACTAGATATGGGTCGTATGAGTTTTGGGTTATGCCGTTAGGTTAACAAATGCCCCAGCTGTCTTTATGGATCTGATGAATAGAGTGTTCAGGGCTTACTTGGACCAATTTGTTATTGTCTTCATTGGTGACATTCTAGTTTACTCCAAGTCAGAGGAGGATCATGCCAGATATCTTTGGATTGTCTTGCAGACACTGAGAGACCATAGTTGTATGCAAAATTTGAGAAACTTGATTTCTAGCAGAGGGAGGTGAAATCTTGGGTAACGTAGTATCTGAGAAAGGGATAGCGGTCAATCGAAGTAAAGTGTCAGTGGTTCTGGAGTGGCGACAACCTACCTCACCTTCAGAGATTTACAGTTTTATTGGGTTGGTTGGTTATTATCGTCAATTTATTTAGGGCTTCTCTAAAATTGTTAGCCCTCTCACCCATTTAACTAAAAAGGGTGTGCCTTTTGTTTGGGATGATTTTTGTTAGGCAGCGTTTGACAAGTTGATGAGTAGGTTGAGAATTGCATATATCTTAGCTACTCATCAGAGTAGCATTGAGTACTTGGTATTCAAGGATGCATCATTACAGGGTCTGGAGTGTGTGTTGATGCAGGAGGAGAGGCCGATATCTCAGCTTCACATAAGCATAAGCCTCATCAACTTAATTACCCGACTCATGACTTGGAGTTGGCAGCCATACTTTTTACTTTGTGGATTTAGATGCATTACCTCTTGGGTAAGACCTTCAGAATGTTCAATGACCACAAGAGTTTGCAGTATCTATTCTCAAAAGGAGCTGAATATGGGACAGCACAGGTGGTTGGAGTTTGTGAAAGATTATCATTTTTCCATCTCATACCACCCAAGGAAACCGAATGTAGTAGTTGATGCACTTAGTCACCGACCCTATGCTAGTCTATCTGCCCTATTCGAAGTAGAGTGGAATAACTTGAGCAGTGTTGATGCCTTAGCTGATGCATTTGTAGCATGTGTGGTGGTTACACCTGCAATCATATGAAAGGTAGTTATAGAATAGCTTACTAACCCACAGTGCATAGAGAAGGTAACCGAGTTGAAATATGGGGAGGTACCATTTTATACAGTGGGTAGAGATGGAGGATTGAGGTATAAGGGGCGATTAGTGGTTTCTCACAATGATGATTTGAGGAGGGCAGTGATGGGTAAGGCCTAAAGTTCTTAGTTTTTGGTACACCCGGGAGGGGATAAAATGTACCAAGACATGAAAGGGCAGTTTTGGTGGGCAGGCATAAAGAGGGACATAACTATATTTCTCTCTAAGTGCAGTACTTGTTGGATCATCAAGATTGATCACTAGAGACCGTCGGGGTCTTTGCAACCACTGCCTGTACCGGAGTGGAAGTGGGAGAGCATCTCTATGGATTTCATTGTGGGACTTCTCACCACATAGTGAAATCATGATGTTATTTGGGTGATAGTAGACAGACTCACGAAATCAACACATTTCTTACCGGTTCGCTCGAATTATACCTCAGACCAATATGTGAAGCTTTACATTACAGAGATAGAGAATCTTCATAGTGTGCCTTTGTCCATTATATCAGATAGAGATCTGAGTTTTGTTTCAGGGTTCTGGGAGAGCTTTCAGCAGGCAATGTGTAGAGACTGGGACCAATTTTGGCCTATTTTGGCATTTTTTGCACTATAATTGTCATAAATGCATTTTTAGTGGTGTTTAACATGTTTTGAGTGTGGAGAACATGTTTGGGAAGTGTTTTAAGGGTTTTGGAAAGTTTTTGGAAGATTTGAATAAGTTTGACCTTTTGGTCAAACCGGGGCCCAATATGCGACTTAATAAGTGGGCCCGAAAATCTAAAAAAATTTTGAAAATAATTATTTCTAGGAATGGATTAGATGAAATGTTTAAAGAGTAGATGAAGTGATTTCGAGGCCATAGGAGTTTTCAAAATAGAACACGGAGTCCGGGAAGGTGCGTTAAGGGCCCCGGGAATATTTTTGTCTTTTCGCGACCTAGGGACCTTAAAAGGTCAAAAATGCAAAGATATTTCATCTCTCATGCCTCTTTCTCTCTCTAAAATTCTCCATCTTCAAAACTCTCCTCTCTCTCGACATTTCAGACCCATTTGACTTGAATTCAAGACTCGCCAAAGAAGGGAGATACGTAGAGGACAGCTAGGGCATGCCTTTGAACCGATCAAAGTTGCAGTTTGGCAAGGTTGACATTGCTGGGATTTTGAGAGGTGCTTGGAGGCCTTCATTTTTGAGGTAGGGGTTCTCCTTCTCATTTAACTGTCAATTCTAGGGTTTCGGGTGAAACGATGAGAATTAGGGTTGTGTATTGCATGTTTTAGAGTGGTAAGAGGGGTGGGATGTGAGTGTTTTATATCTCTCTTTAGTCTCTTATGTGCAAGGGGAATGTGTATGGTGTTATGCATGATATGAGGGGTGAATGAGTGAGAGAATTTGGCATGCACACTTATATGCTACGGTTTGGTACACTTTGTGAAAATGTGATAAATGAGCATATTTGTGTTATGTGATGTTGTATGAGTTAAAATGCATGCCTTCCTTATAAAGAAAATGTTTGCATTGGAGAAACATGACAAATATGTGCTTATGTGGATTTTGTGAGCATATGTAACTTATGCTAGGGTTTTCACATATAGAAGATTATATGTGTGGATTGATGAATATGAAATGCATGCTATGTTCCTTTATAACTAGCGTATGTATTGTGAAACATAAATTTTAAATGCTTGATCCATATATATTCGAAATGCATTTATAGGACCGTTGTGAGAGAAACAGGAAAAGTGGTAGAGTAACATGTTCGCTTGGAGCAAGGAATGTTCGATGATGATCTTGAAATGGTCTAACCAGCTTGGAGTATGTGATTTACTCAGTGATGAACTTCAAAGCTATCTAACCACCTTGGAGTATGTGACTTACTCGGTGATGTATTTTGGGATTATCCAATCGCCTTGGCGTATGTGTTTACCTGGTGAGGAATCCCGGAACTACCTAGCCACCTTGGAGTATGTGAGTTACTCGGTGACGTATTCCGGGACTATCCAACTGCCTTAGAGTATGTGATTTACTCGACGAGCAATCCCAAAGTCAGCTAGCCACCTTAAAGTATGTGACTTACTCGATGGCGGTGGTGAGATTGTGTTGGAAGTGTCATAGGTTATGTGGTTGGGCAAGAATCATGCTAGGGTATCGGGTCGAGTCCGAGAGGGAGGCAATTGTATGAAGTTGCTTTCATTTTAAAATTATGAAGCATGATGTATATTTAATACATTCTTATATATATGCATTGATTATGAATGAACATGGTGTGTGTGGGATGATACATGTAATGTAGTGACATGCATTCAAGTAGGTCATGTCGGGTTGGCACTTAGGTGGGTTGGGCTATCTCTACTGAACCGTAGTGGTGCTCACCCCCTATTTATATAAACTTTTCAGATAAGGCACCGATGACAGATGGGACTTGAGTGTTCAAGTGGAACTCTTGTAATATTTTGATACATTTTGTGATATTATATATTTTATGGCTATCCATGCCGGCTTGTGGCATGATATCTCTCTCTCTCAGTTGTAGTTATATTTTGGACAAATGTAACTTAGATTATAACCTTGTTGAGTTCCATTTTTGGACTTTTGACCTTCTGAGATGTAAATAGATGTCTAAGTTAGTTTGTGGCATGTGGACTATGTTAGTGATGTTATATTTACATTTGATTCATGTTGATATACTCTAGTGTCAAGTGTAAGGATCATATATGGATCATATGTGATTTGTGGGTTTTGAATGGAAGAAGTTGGTTTTAATTCCATTATGTATAAATTCTTGGACATGATTGTTGGAGATGTGGATTCATGTTTAAAATGATGTTTGACGATGTTTTTATCATTTGTATATTTTGTGGATGATGTTTTGATGATTTTTAGGCTTTTAGGTGAGTTCTGGAGCCTGAGAGTTGAGACTTTCAAGTCTGGGATAGTAGGTTTCGATACTTGCGACGATACATGTTCGATGCATCGCAGCTCCTCATTTCGATGTATCGAAGTTACTATTCACAACATTCTCCAAAATCTGTCCAAACTTCAATCGGGCATAACTTCTTCGTTTTAAATCGGATTTGAGTGTGGGTTTTTTGAAATTGAGTATTTTTGGATTCTCTATCCAATGGTGTAGGTCTCAATTCCAAATTCCAAACATACGAAGTGTTGAGTCTTGAAATTGAGTGATTTATGAGAGTACGAATAAATAAAATCCCCTCTAAGGTGATATGGTTTGAAGTAAGGCCCATTGGGATTGGATAAAGTGGAGTTGTATACATTTATGTGTAAGAATAGGGTTAAGCTTCTCCTATAATTGAGGATAATGAGGGTCCATTGGGCTTAATGGATTGAAGTCACCTCCGTTTCTCTAGGAGTCGAAAATCGGGGAGTGACAACATGGTATCAAAGCAATAGGTTTGAATACCTAGGGGCGATGGGTGATGGTCACATCACGTGTGAGTTAAGAAGGTTGGATTCACGTAAGGGTTTAGACTTTAAGTTGAAATTGCTTATGTGGAACTTGATTTGTGCTTACGCTTTCTTAACATGTCTAGAGGAGGTTCAGGCATTGCCTAGAGCTGCCTTAAGCTGACAAATGGTATCAAGGGAATATGTGAAATTCAAGCCGCCTTCCTTTGATGGTGCTCATGATCCGCTAGTGGTAGAGAGCTGGATTGATCAGACACATAGGCTCATGGTTGCTCTTACAATCGATGAGGTTTTGAAAGTGGGAGTGGCAGCACTTCACCTACAAGGGGAAGCGGATTGGTGGTGCCAATTCATCGGGAATGTCAACAATACCGAGACCATAGACTGGGAAACCTTTAAGGGGTTATTTTTTGACAAGTTCTTTTCGACATCGGTGAGAGACCGAATGAGGCAGGAATTTATAGATGTAGTCCAAGGGGACTTAGATGTGATGGGGTACGAGACCAAATTCACATTATTGGCTCGCTTCACCCCAGAGATGGTGATAAACAAGGAACTAAAGGTGAAGAGGTTCGTGAAGGGAATAAAAACCTCTATCAGAAAGAGGGTATCAATTTTAGGTTTGAGGAACTACAATGAAGTGGTTGACAGAGCCTTAGTGGCGGAGGAAAATGACAAAGACACCCAAAAGATGTGGGACTCTAAACAGCAAGCGAAGAGTGAGGGGGCATCTTCGGGTGGTTAAGGAAGGAAGAGGAGCAGGGAAGGCAGGTTAGGTTTTCAAGGGCAGCAGCAGGCTCACCCAGTACCTTCATTGGCCTTGCTTACTGGATCTTCAAGACCATCTGTGGTATGTTATAATTGCCAACAGATTGGTTATTTCAGCAGGGACTATCCACGGGGATATGCAGTGGCATCAGTGCCAGTAGGACCAGTAAGGGAAAAGAAATGCTTTTATTGTAAGTAGCCTGGCCATGTTAAGGCCAACTGCCCCCATAGGAAGGAGACATCGAATGGTATAGGGTCTCAGTAGAGGGCTGGGCAGATAGTTACAATTTAGTCTGGCTTTAGGGCGTTACCTCCACCTCTGCAAGCGTAGTCAGTTCAGGGATTTCGGGTAGCGAGAGGTGCTACACCTGTTTTGAGTCAGCAGTCAGGTTTGGAGGGGATTAACCAACAGGGTCATCAAGCACGGGGCCATGTGTTCACCCTCGCTCTGGCAGAGGACATACTGAGACCGTCAGTGGTAAGAGGTATTTTCCTAGTTTTTAGCTCGTGGGCTAGGGTGTTGATAGATTCAAGTGCATCACATTCATTCATATATGTTACATTTGCTTGTGCCTTGGGGTTGAGGGTGTCATCACTGGAGTCACCATTGTCCATTGATACACCAATTGGGGGCACGGTTACCTTAGATACGGTGTGTCGGTCTTACGAGATCGGGGTTGAGGGGCGTCGATTGGTATTCAACTTTATGTTACAAGACATAACCATTTTTTATGTCATTCTAGGTATGGAATAGCTATCTACATTTAGAGCCACGATTGATTGTCTCCGTAGGAGAGTGACGATGTGCACAACTGAGGGTGATTTCTTTTACTTTGTGGGAGAGCAGGATGATTTCTACGTTCTGTCTTTGTTTAGTTCCGGTGTGTGGGACGGAGTTAGATACTTCCTAGATAGCTTATTTGTCGAGGAGGACGAGATTGTGACTAGTGGAGGATTTCCACCGATGATTAGAGAGTTTGTGGATGTGTTTCTGGGGGACTTGAGAGAGTTACCTTTGATGAGAGACGTAGTGTTTACCATTGATCTTGCTCCTGGTACCACAACTATCTCTATGGCACCGTACCATATTGCACCAGCTGAGTTGAAGGAGTTGAAGGATCAATTACACGAGTTATTTAATAAGGGATTTGTACGACCTAGTACATCACCTTGGGAAGCTCCGATCTTTTTTGCTAAAAAGAAAGACAGATCTTTACGATTATGCATAGGCTACTGTAAGTTGAACCAAGCAATGATTAAGAACAAGTATCCTTTGTCAAGGATAGATGACTTGTTTGATCAACTTAAGGGTTCAACTTGTTTCTCGAAGATCGACTTGATGTCAGGGTATTACCAATTGAGGGTAAGGGAAGAGGACATTCTGAAGATAGCCTTTCGGACTAGTATGGCCATTATGAGTTTCTAGTGATGCCATTTGGATTGACGAACGCACCGACAATGTTCATGGACTTGATGAACCGGATATTCAGAGTGTACTTGGATAGGTTTGTGGTAGTCTTCGTGGACGACATTCTTATGTATTCTTGTTCTATGGAGGAGCATGAGATCCACTTGAGGATAGTGTTGTGGACATTGAGAGAGTACCACTTGTATGCCAAATTCAAAAAATGTGAATTTTGGCTAAAGGAAGTGAAGTTCCTAGGACACATGGTGTCAGAAGAGGAGTATCGGTAGACCCTTCTGGGATAGAAGCGGTAATGAATTGGGAGAGGCCTAAGAACATATTCAGGATACGTAGCTTCTTGAGTGTGGCAGGATATTATCAGCGTTCCATGAAAGACTTCTCGAAGTTAGCAGCACCGATGACCAAGCTTACTCATAAGGGAGTTAAGTTTGAGTGGAATGAGGCTTGCGAGCATTCCTTTATGGAATTAAAGCGTAGACTGACTAGTGCTCCAATTTTGATTATTCCTGAGCGTGGTTTGGGTTATGTCATTTATTGTGATGCTTCACGGGATGGTTTGGGATGTGTGTTGATGCAGACCGAGAGGGTTGCTGCATATGGTTCCTAACAGTTGAAAATCCATAAGCAGAATTACCCAACTCATGACTTGGAGTTAGCGGTGATAATTTTTGCTTTGAAAACATGGAGGCATTATCTTTACGGAGAGAAATTTGAGATTTTCTCTGATCAAAAGAGCTTGAAGTACCTTTTTACACAAAAGGACTTGGATATGAGGCACATGAGATGGGTTGAATACATGGAAGACTACAACTTTGATCTTCAGTATCACCCAAGAAATGCTAATGTGGTTGCCGATGCATTGAGCTGGAAGTCACATGGCAGTCTAACTAGTATTGCTATCCAAGAGTGAAAAATGTTGGAAGACATCTTAGAAATGGGATTGTGCTTCAGTGAGAGTGATGGACAGGCTACTTTGTTCACACTCAGAGCACAACTGACTCTAGTGAGTAGGGTGGTTGAGGAGCAGAAACATAATAGTGAGTTAGAGAGCATTCGCACTCGGATTACGGGTGGCGAAGCAGTTGAGGATTGGGTTGTTCATTCAGATGGATGTTTGAGGTTTAGAGGTAGGATGGTTGTTCCATTGGCTTATAAAGATGAGGTTCTGAGGGAGTTTCATAGCTCCAGTCTTGCAGTACATCCCGGTGGTACCAATATGTACCACAACCTTTGTAGACAGTATTGGTGGAAGGGCATGAAAAAGGACGTCGCACGGTTTGTGGTGAGATGCCTAACTTGTCAGCAAGTGAAGGCCGAGCATTAGAGACCACCAGGCCTGTTATAACCATTACCGGTAGTTATGTGGAAGTGGGAACACATCACTATGGATTTTGTGATAGGGTTGCCTAGGACGAGGAGGGGTTACGACGCGGTTTAGGTCATTGTGGATAGATTGACTAAGGTGACACATTTTCTTCCTATTCGAGTGACGGATGATGTGGATACTCTTAGTCAGTTGTATATAGATCAGATTTTGAGACTGCATGGAGTGCCAGTTTCTATTATGTCTGATAGGGTCCCGAGGTTCACATCACGATTTTGGCAGAGTTTTTGGGCTACACTACGGACCTCCATTTCAGTATTGTTTCCCATCCTTAGATAGATGGTCAGTCAGAGCGTACCATACAGATTTTGGAGGATATGCTTAGAGCATGTGCACTTTATTTTTGAGGCAGTTGGGAAGATCACCTTCTATTAGTGGAGTTTGCATATAATAATAGCTCCAAGCTAGTATTGAGATGGCTCCATTTGAGGCTTGTATGGTAGACCTTGTAGGTCACCAGTTTGTTGGATAGAGGTTGGTGAGATAGTGGCTTTGGGGCCGGATATAGTCAGAGAGACCACAGAGAAGATAAAGATCATACGACAGTGTTTGCTTACGGCTCAGAGTTGTCAAAAAAGCTATGCCGACAGAAGACGGAGGCCTTTAGCATTTGAGGTGGGGGACCATGTCTTTTTGAAGGTCTCGCCACGATGGGGTTTGATGAGGTTTGAGCGTAGCGGGAAGCTAGCCCCAAGGTTTATCGGTCCGTTCGAGATATTAGATCGAGTAGGTGAGGTTATATACTGCTTAGCATTGCCACCGCAATTGTTAAGTGTGCACAATACTTTCCACGTTTTGATGTTGAAAAAGTATGAGACGGACCCTTCACATATGTTAGATTGGATATATCTTGAGGTGGAGGAGGATATGTCTTATGAGGAGGGACCGGTACAGGTTTTGGATACTAGGGAGCAAGTCCTTCGGGGCAAGATCATTCCATTGGTTAAAGTCCTTTGGAGCCATCACGGAGTTGAAGAGGCTACATGGGAGCAAGAATAAGAAGTCCGCTCAAAGTACCCTGAGTTGTTCACTACTTGAGGTATGTTTCTAATTTCGAGGATGAAATTCCCTTAAGGAGGGGAGGTTGTAGAGACCGTGACCAATTTTGGCCGATTTTGCAGTTTTCGCATTATAATTGCCATAAATGCATTTTGAGTGGTGTTTCACATGTTTTGAGTATGGGGAACATGTTTAGAAAGTGTTTTAAGGGTTCTGAAAAGTTTTTGAAAGATTTAGAGAAGTTTGACTTTTTGGTCAAACTAGGACCCAAGATGCGACTTAAGTGGGCCCAGGAATTCAAAAAATTCTTGAAAATAATTATTTCTGCGAATGACTTAGATGAAAATTTTAGAGACTAGAGGAAATGATTTTAAGGCCGTAGGAGTTTTTCAAATCAAAAACGGAGTTGGGGAAGGTGCGTTAAGTGGCCCGGGGATATTTTGGTCTTTTTGCTACCTAGGGACCTTAAAAGGTCAAACAGGCAGAGATATTTCATATCTCACGCCTCTTTCTCTCTCTAAAATTCTCCATCTTCATAGCTCTCCCTTCTCTCTACATTTCGGACCCGTTCGGCTTGGATTCAAGACTTGCCGAAGAAGGGAGATACGTAGGGGACGACTAGGGCTTCCTTTTGAACCTAAAAAAGTTGCAGTTTGGCAAGGTTGACGTTGCTGGGATTTGAGAACTGCTTGGAAGGCCTTCATTTTAGAGGTAGGGGTTCTTCTTCTCATTTACTTGTCGATTCTAGAGTTTTAGGTGAAACGATGAGAACTAGGGTCGTGTATTGCATGTTTTAGAGTGGTAAGAGGGGTGGGATGTGAGTGTTTTCTATTTCTCTTTAGTCTCTTATGTGCAATGGGAATGTGTATGGTGTTATGCATGATATGAGGGGTGAATGAGTGAGAGAATTTGGCATATACACTTAATGTTAGAGTTTGGTACACTTTTGTGAAAAATGTGTTAAATGAGCATATTTGTATTATGTGATGTTGTATGAGTTAAAATGCATGCCTTCCTTATATAGAAAATGTTTGCATTGGTGAAGAATGACAAATATGTGCTTATGTAGATTTTGTGAGCATATGTAACTTATGCTAGGGTTTTCACATATAGATGATTATATGTGTGGATTGATGAATATGAAATGCATGTTATGTTCCTTTATAACTAGCGTATGTATTGTGAAGCATAATTTTTAAATGCTTGATCCATATATGTTCGAAATGATGTATAGGGCCGTTGTGAGAGAAACGGGAAAAGTGATAGAGTAACATGTTCGCTTGGAGAAAGGAATGTTCGATGATGATGTTGAAACGGTTTAACCACCTTGGAGTATGTGATTTACTCGATGATGAACTCCGAAGCTATCTAGCCACCTTGGAGTATGTGACTTACTCGGTGATGTATTCCAGGACAGTCCAATCGCCTTGGAGTATGTGATTTACTCGGTGAAGAATCCCGTAGTCAGCTAGCCACCTTGGAGTATATGACTTACTCGGCGGCGGTGTTGAGATTGTGTGGGAAGTGTCCCAGGTTGCATGGTTGGGCAAGAATCATGATAAGGTATCGGGTTGAGTCCGAGAGGGAAGCGATTGTATAAAGTTGCTTTCATTTTAAAATTACGAAGCATGATGTATATTGTAGTAACCCTTGTGGACGGGTGTGAGTGGGCGGGTGCAAAGACAGACACTAGGCTGAGCTAGCACACTGACAGGGTACAGGGTGCTCAATCCCACATCGCCTAGGTGTGGAAAAGGGGATGTGCTTATATGTAGTATGTTCTCTTCAAATGGTATGGGGCCTTTCGGGGTAAAACCCAAGAGCAAAATTATGCGGACTTAGGGCCAAAGCAGACAATATCATACCATGTGTTGGAGCGGGATATTACATATATTTAATGCATTCTTATATATATGCATTGATTGTGAATGAACATGGTGTATGTGGGATGATACATGTAATGTAGTGACATACATTCATGTAGGTAATGTCGGGTCGGCACTTAGTTGGGTTGGGGTATCTCTACTGAGCCGTAGTAGTGCTCACCCCCTATTTATATAAACTTTTCAGATAAGACGCCGATGACACATGGGACTTGAGTGTCCAAGTGGAACTCTTGTAATATTTTGATACATTTTGGGATATTGTATATTTTGTGGCTATCCATGCCGGCTTGTGGCATGAGATCTCTCTCTCTCAGTTGTAGTTATATTTTGAACAAATGTAACTTGGATTATAACCTCGTTGAGTTCTATTTTTAAACTTTTAACCTTTTGAGATGTAAATATATGTCCATGCCAGTTTGTGGTATGTGGAATATGTTAGTGACGTTATATTTACATTTGATTCATGTTGATATACTCTAGTTTCAAGTGTAATGATCATATATGGATCATATGTGATTTTTAGGATTTGAATGGAAGAAGTTGATTTTAATTCCAGTATGTATAAATTCTTGAACATGATTGTTGGAGATGTAGATTCATGTTTAAAATGATGTTGGACGATATTTTTATCATTTGTACATGTTGTGGATGATGTTTTGATGATTTGTAGGCTTTTAGATGAGTTTTAGAGCCTAAAAGTTGAGATTTTTGAGTCTGGGACAATAGGTTTCGACACTTGCGATGATACATGTTCAATGCATCACAGCTTCGATGCTTCTAACTCCTCAGTTCGATGCATCGAAGTTACTATTCACAGTATTCTACAGAATCTATCCAAATTTCAATCGGGTATAACTTCTTCGTTTTAAATCGGATTTGAGTGTGGTTTTTTTTTAAATTGAGTATTTTTGAATTATCTATCCAATGGTGTAGGTCTCAGTTTTAGATTCCAAACAAACTAAGTGTTGAGTCTTGAAAGTGTGTGATTTATGAGAGTGCGGATAAATAAAATCCCCTCTAAGGTGATATAGTTTGAAGTAGGGCCCATTAGGATTGGATAAAGTGGAGTTGTATATATCTATATGCAAGAATAGGGTTAAGCGTCCCCGATAATTGTGGATAATGAGGGTCCATTGGGCTTAATGGATTGAAGTCACCTCCAGTTCTGCGGGAGTCAAAAATCGGGGCATGACACAATGGGTACAGCTTTGCACCTCAGTACAACCTATCACCCTCAGATCGATGGTTAGACTGAGAGGGTTAATCAGATTTTGGAGGATATGTTGCGAGTATGTGTACTCGACTTCAAAGGTAATTAGGAGAGTTATTTGCTGCTAGTTGAGTTTTCCTATAACAATAGTTATCAAAAGACTATTGGTATGACACCATTTGAGGCTCTGTATGGACGTCCATGTAGACCGCCAGTTTGTTGGTTAGATGTTGGAGAGAATAGATTATTGGGTCCTTACTTCATTAAAGACACCTTCGAGAAAGTTGCTCTTATTGGAGACTGTATGAAAACTGTACAGAATAGACAGAAGAGTTATGCTGATGAACAACTCACGCATTAGAGTTCAAGGTGAGGGATCAGATTTTACTCAAAGTTGCTCCCATGAAGGGAGTGATGTGATTTGGGAGAAAAGGGATGTTGACACCTCATTTTGTAGGTTTTTCTTTTATGATTACCGACAAGGTTGGGGTGGTAGCATATAGACTAGTGTTATCAGACACGATGCACAGGGTGCACAATATCTTTCATGTCTCTATGCTGCAGAAATTCCTTAGAGATGAGGATACTTACCAGGACATTGTGGTTGGAGAGATTGAGTTACAATTAGATGCAACATATAGGGAGCAGCCTTACTGTATTCTTGATCATAGGGACCTTGTTCTTCATTCTAAGACCATTCCGTTAGTTCGTGTTCAGTGGAGCCACCATAATGAGGCGAAGTCTACTTGGGAAAGGGAGGATGACATAAAAGAAAAATATCCAGAGCTTTTTTATTTCAGGTATTGGGGTGAATTCTGATGATGAAATTCCTCTTTTTAAGGGGGAGGAATGTAATATGCCGTAATTTTGGAGGTCTTTTAATTTTAATTTAAATGCTTTATTTATTTTATTAGTTAAATTGAATTGCTTTATTGGTTGGATTAAATTCTTTGAGTGCTTTAAATATTGTGGTGTAATTTACTTTATTTTTTATTTTATTTCATTTTATTTTATTTGGACTGGGTCTTTGTGTTTTCTTTATTTTAATTTTCGATTGGGCTAGGGAGGAATATGGGTTGAGTTGGGCTGGAATGGTTGGGCTAGGTGTACTTATTTTTGATGGGCTAGGGTTTGTTTTATTAATTTTCCCTTTTAATTTTATTTAGTCTTAATTAGTTTTATGAAAAAAAAATAAAAAGAAAAGAAAAGAAAAGAGGGATTAGGGTTTCTGCCGTTAGCTTACGCATAGAAACTCAGAGTGTAGACGAAAGAGAGGACGAAGAGAAGGAGCAATCGTGTGGACGAGTTTTGAATCATAGATGAGACAAGTTCGACTCTTCTCTTCCCCTTTGAATCTGTATACATAGACTAAATCCTGTAATGTGTAAATTGTTTGTTGCATTTTTTTTAAATCTTTCATTTTGGTATAAAATTGATTTTTATAAATCTAATTTTTTTTCTGTGGATTATGATGTTTGTGAAATTAAATTGGCAATTGAGGATTGGTGTTGATTATTTATTTACACACATATAGCTACATGCATACATGTATACGATGAATATAATGATATGTTAAGTTTAAATATATGGACATTTATTGTAGCAATTTGGGGTTTGTTGAGTGGTTCTTGGTGGATTAAATTTACCCTTGAACATTTGGGAATGGATCATGGAAGAATTTAAATTTATTTTTTTAAAAATTTGTTGAAGAACCCTAGAAGTTGTGATTTGGGGGTTTTCGTTTTGGGGCATTTTTGATGGGGCTTTTGATGTGGCTAAACTTGATTATAATTGTAAGCTTATTTTTGCCCTTTTTCAAAATATAATTTAACCACTCGCAAGAGCACGAATCTTTGTAGATACGGTTCTATATAGAGGGTATCGATCCCACGAGGACTAGTTGTTAATTGTCTTGAAGAGAGATTAATTCCACTTTAATTCTAAAAATAAAGTTTTGATTTTTGTTTTGAAACTATTGCATGAAATGTAAAAACACTAAATTTAAAGAGTTGTAAGTTAGGAGAGAGAACTAGGGGTGGTTTCCACCACTAGCCATTCACATGTCCATAAATGTAGCAAGCTTGGGATTTATAAAATAAAATGCCTAACAATGTCATTAGGCTTGTGACCTCAATAACATATCAAAAGATCAATGTGTTTTCCAACCTATCATAACCCATCTTCAACAAGCATAGTTCTTCAACCTAACTAATTACCCTACTCTCTAAGTGAACCTAAATGCATCCAAACTACCTCATCTTGGCATGGTTTATACAAGCAAGAACAACACATTCCATTTAAACACCATTGCTTAGCCATCACTTACACTTTTTGTAGAAGATGCAAGTGTTGTGCATTCATAAGATGGATTCAACTCTAAGACAAGAATGAAAACAATATCATATGAATATATATAAGAAATGTATAAGTGTACATCATCACTAGACTAAGTAACCAACATTTAATTACAAATCCCAAATAATGCTACAAAAATGAACAAGTTTACATGGCTAGGGGTTTCACCCACACCCTAGTAGAGAAGTTAGTTGATCATGGCAGCCTTGCACTCTTCCGTTGATGGAGAAAATGAAGCTTCAAAGTCTGGTTCAACTTCTCCTTTTCCTCTCCCAAAAGTCTCTAATGTATGGTATGTGATATATGAGAGAAATGGCTCCTTTTGTGCATTTTTGGCTACTTTCCATCTTTGGGACCTACCATGTATATATATATAGCAATATATATACCAACTAAATCAATAATATCTCCATGTGTCTTCTTCAAGTCAGAAAATCCATCCAAGTCATGCAAAAAGGTGGATTTTGTTGCAAGTGGGAGAGCAGGTGAGCAAGTGGGCAAGTGGGTCTGCAGAATCTCGATTGATCGAGATTGGAATATCGATTAATCGAGATTTCTATTAATCAAAATGCATGTCTCGATCAATCGAGATCTCGATTGATCGAGATCAACATCTCGATTGATCGAGATGCCTTAGCTTCATTTCTGAATTCTGCTCTTCAACTGCAAATGGCCTCAAACATTGCTCTTTTTGGTACAAAACCTGCAATACATCAAAAACACAAAAATACTATAAACATACCTCAGTAAACGTAATAACGGGACTAACATATGCAATAAAGAGGGTTCAAATGCATAGTATTGAACACTTATCAGCTTTTGGTACCAATAGATAGCTTATGACGAGAGGAGAAGATTAATATAAAATTTGGGTCAAACGAAGGCCAAGAAGTGGCCGAAAAGGGACTTCCTGCATGCATGAACAATGCGCGCAGGCTGGGGGTTGACATTTTGAAAAAAATCATTTTTTACAAATACTTACATATTTCATAAAATTCCCAAATTTTTACTGTGACTTCCTTGAGGTTAAAGGAACTCGAGTGTAAATTTTCATGTCGAAATGAGCACCCCTTGTAGTGCAATTGATTTTTAAAGTGTCTTAAAATTGAGTTTTTCACCTTCCTTTATTTTAGAAAGTACTTTTATAATTTCATAAGATTACCAAATTTTTACTGTAACTTACTGGAGGTTAAAGAAACTCGGGCTTAAATTTTAATGTCGAAATGAGCTCTCCTTGTAGTGCAATTGATTTTTAAAGTGTCTAAAAATTGGGTTTTTCAACTTCTTTTATTTTAGAAAATATTTTATAATTTCATAAAATTCCCAAATTTTTCCTGTAACTTTCTGGAGGCTAACAGAACTTGGGGTTTAAATTTTCATGTCGAAATGAGCTCCCAATGTATTGCAAATGATTTTTAAAGTGTCTAAAAATTAGAATTTTCAGCTTCTTTTATTTTAGAAAATACTTTTATAATTCCAAAAAATTCCCAAATTTTTTACTGTAACTTCCTAGATGTTAAATGAACATGGGTTTAAATTTTCATGTCAAAATGAGCTCCCTTCTTTTATTTTAGAAAATACTTTTATAATTTCAAACATTCCTAAATTTTGACTGTAACTTTCTAGAGGTTAAATTCACATGGGTTTAAATTTTCATTTTGAAATAAGCTGTCCTTGGAATTTATTTGATTTTTAAAGTGTCTAAAAGTTGAGTTTTCACCTTCTTTTATTTCTAGAAAATATTTTAAAATTGCATAAAACTGTAAAAAAATTTCAAGTAGCTTTATAGGGTTAAAATTCACCTGGGTTTTGTATTTCAAGTGAAACTGAGTTTCCCTTGAGGTTGTATCGGTTGTATAAGTATGCCTCTAACTATGATTTATTTTTCTTTTATTAGAAATTTTTTTTAAATTACCGAGAATATCAGAAAATTTTCCAGAATGTTTAAACATGGTTTTAGGAATATAATAGGCCGATAACTTAAATTCGAGTTATGTTTTGACTCCCTTGAAGGTTTAGATAAATTAGAGGTTTGATTGGGTGTTTGCTTCTAAAGTGGATAATTGTGTTATTTGATTTACTTGAATGTATTTTTCTTTGAAGTTATAAATATCCATGAAATACATTATTATAGTTTAGTTGTGAACGAGTTGTCTTGTGGTGATGATTGCATATCGAATAATTTAAATCACTTGGCTTTGTGCAAATTAAATCATGATGCACCTTGTTTTTACTTTTATGTTGCACATTGGGAAAGAGACATGTCAGGATTGCCAATACCTATGAAGGTATCTAAAGTTAAAGGAGGCACGTAAGAATTGCCAAGGCATGTTAGGATTGCCAATACCTATTAAGATATCTAAAATTAAAGGAGGCATGTCAGAATTGCCAAGGCATGTCAGGATTGCCAATAGGTATCTCAAATTTAAGGAGGCATGTAAGATTGTCATAAGAATGTCAGGATTGTTTTAACTTAATAAAATGTATGCTTATGTTTTTGTATTCTAAACTTAAATAATGTGTTCATTACTTTATGATAAGGGTTTTAATGGAACATAGAAAAAGATGACTTTTATTTTTAAAACGTGAACTGAATAAGGAATGACCTGAATGTTTACACCTATATTTTTCTCTTGTGTCCCTCACACCGAGGGTATATATATTGGTTCTCTGATTGGGATGCAGTAGATAGAACTTGTTCATGTATTTAACCCACTTTGTTAACATTTCAGGTCCCAGACAGGTTCTACAGCGAGGATAGAGTTTTAGGGTTTGGTTGTAACAAACATCTCATCTCATCAGTTACAGGGTAGGAACTTATCTTCTTCAATAGTCAGACTATGAACTTTTGAGACTTTGATTATTGGTATTAATTTAGAATTAAAATCTCTTGGTCTTTGTGGTTAAGGGGTCCTTGAGTTACGGGAGTTTCAAGTTGTATTACCTGACATATACTTGTTTATTTAGCAGTTATTTTAATCTAGAGCAAATTTCTATTCTGTTTTTAGAGAATTGTTCATTCTATCTTTTGTATTCTATGTTTGTTGCTACCAGTTATTTGTATTTCCCAGGTTTTGTGTGTGAGACTGGCCACTTCATGTGCGAAATTTTGTGGAGGGTATTACCATGTGCCTTGGAGAATTTCTCGACATTTCTCCTTATTTTCACCAAGAATAATTATCTTTATTACACTTTTCATTCGTCACATTGTAGAAATATTGATAAATACAATGCTAATTTAAATGCAACACTAAATCAATATTTCAGTAACATGTATCATACTTAAACTTATCACCAAGATATAAGCATACTAAATGCAAATCATAAATCTACCAACTATGCAATATCAAATTTATACTTTAATAAAGATATTCAACTCAAATCCTATGATTTGTATATATATGGATTTACAAAAAAATAAAATACATATTTAATATCGCACCATTATTGAATTAAGGCATACCATAAACTTAAATAGTATCATATCACAAATATTGAATTTTACAAAATAAACAATACTCTATGTGGCACTGATATTTCACAAATATTTAACTAATATTGAACTCATCAATATTTTATACTTCGTATAAAATCACTATCTTAAATAATAGCATATATACAACAACATAGTATCTAATTGTTTTAAGATTGTTGAAAAATATATGCGTATATGATACTATTTAAGATATAAAATAATTGTAAAATACATAAATACTAAAGAACCTGTAGACCGAGATTAGAGTTAAACTTTATGTTTTTAAGACAATTATCGCCCCACAGTGGTGTTGAACGGACCCTTGGCGACTGTCTCCCAGGATACAATGATCTTCCTCTCAATTGGAAGTAACACTACAAACCAATGTGTTAGTAGTCTCTCTTAGACTTGACTCTCCTAACCCGTTGGTTCAAATCAAACTACTAAAACTTACTACCGCTTGGGTTAGGCTATATAGTGAGGGAGACTTGATGCTTAAAGAGAAGAAGAAGTCTGAATTGTATATTCACAAATGAGAATTGAGGGACCTATTTATAGGCATACTAGTACCCTTTCAAAAGTACTCCAATAGCCATGGGACATGTCCTTGCAAAATGTGACAACTCGTACTGTTTCAACTTTAAACAATACTAATAGTGTCGATATTAATAGACATTTTTTGTGTTTATTCAGTGTGAATATCAATGTTTCACCTTCAACCAACACTAATAGTGTTTATTTGCTACCCATTAATATTTATGTGTCTGTTAAGTAATATCCTAACCTAACTCATGTAATATAATATTCAATTTTCTTTCAAATTTTCTAACAATTTTATGTCTAGTCTTCAGAGTCTTCATTTTTATGGACTCTTGTTGGAGAACTTAACGTGAATATATCCATGTGCCTCATTCTTGATTATCTTCGGAAGTCCATTCCCAAATAGCTTATATATTCCTTTGGAAGAGTTCCAACTGAAGTCATATACTTGAGTATATCACTTAAATCAAACCTCATATCCTTATATGCAGGTGGGAGAACATTTACATATAACACAATATTAGGATTAATATTCACGTGTCAAACTCTTAATTCCCCCAAGAATCAACAAGTGGCAGTCATATAGGGCCACTTTTGGGTTACGCATATTGTACTAAGTTCAAAGCTTTGTGGGATGAATTGCATATCTATGATGCGGCTCCAAAGTGCACCTGTGGAGACGGAAAGAGTTTTGTGGATGCATGAAAGAAAGAAAAGGTTCACCAATTTTTACTAGGACTGAATTACCGCTTCAGCACCATTCGGTCACAAATTTTAAGCATTGAGCCGCTGCGTACTTTGGGCAAAAGTACTCCTGTGGATCTTCATTATGTGATATACAATTTGATAGGCTTGTTGAATACGTCTAATTCCTTAATTCTAGGAATTACAAGGAAACAATAATTTCGAATTATTACTATATAAGTTTTGCTAGCTGCACTGTTATTACATTTCTATTTTTTTGGCTTATTGTCTTGGTGCATTATCTGTTGGATTTTTTTATTTTTATTTTTTATCACATTAACTATGACTCCTTGAACCAATTGCTGTTTCTGTCCGTGCTTATCCCCTTCAAATAAAATAAAAATATATATAATAGCATTAGATTGTCGGTTAAGCTCTTGTACAAGCTTCGATTTAACATTGACATAATTAAGATCCTTGAACATGCTAGTTAATTGTATGAACTTTTTGTATCTCTCATACTTGTCTCATGGTGGAATCAAATATATTAAAACCAAGCTTGACCAATCACATACTAAGCTTGGTTTAGCACAATTCCTACACCTGTTAAAGAGAATGCATGAAAAATGATATAATGCAAACCCATGCCATGGATATTATAAGCTTCTTAAGCGCCATTTTTTGGGTGAAGGATCTTATTTAATCCAGTTTTATGGCTTCCACAAGATCGTCAACATTCAAAGAGGAGAGAAATTAATTAGTAGCGAATGGTTAAAAAAAACTAGAGGGACTGAGTTTAGAAAATTTTACTTGGAAGAGTTGATCAACTAATAGTATGAAGTAAAAAAATAAAAATAAACTCGGCATTCACGAAATAAGCAAACATGACTTCCATAGCAATACATCAAATTACAAAACAAGCATGCCAATCTAATGGATTAGAGTGACAACTTTGTATTCAAACAATTTCTACTCCAAATAGCAACAATTGAGAATCACATTTTCCTCGAGACTAGTAACTAAAGCTACAAGTTAATTGCTCCAAATTTTTATGTCTCGAGTTCAAGGCCAGACCCTTCCAATTTCATCAAAGTAATTTGATCAAGGCGTTCTTTCATCTCGGTAGTGAAGTTGTTCTTCCAGTCCCCAACAACACCAAGCCTGAGAAAAGAACTGTTTGGCAAGCCTGTACAAGGTTCGAAACCATTCTTGTTCACCTCCAAGTTCTTTAGCCTCTCCAAGCTACACCTCCACAACAACTTATCAATCTCCTCCTCCTCAACAAATGGTCTTCCAAGGAATGAGGCCAGCCTTTTCAACTGTCCTTTTGGGTCTCTTTTAAGATCTTCATACTTCAAGAATAGTACCTTGTGAGGCATCTTTGAGCTCTGCTTCCAATACTCTAAACCATGATCAAACATAGGCCCAGAAGGGTAGATCCCATTACAAAATCCCTCAAAGGCCCTCTCAAATGGATATGGGCCTTGTTCAGGTGTCCTTAGAGTGTTAAAAAAATGCCACATGGACACCAAAGTATCCTTTGGATTTCGTATTATGTAAACAATCTTACACTCGGAATTCTTAATTGAATCCGGTAAGACACTGTAAGGCAGGTGAGTATGAAATAGTCTAGGAGATGACATACCTAAGAGATTAGGTGATGGATTTGGTGTGTAGACGTGGACCTCTAGGGTTTTTATACATAAGAAAGGATTGATTTTGTCAAGAGGGTCCTCTTCTTCTACATTGTTAACACTAGTTTTTTGTTGCATGATGCAGAAACAAAGAGCTTTGAGCCAATTTGTACCTGTTTTAAGAGAAGACGCCAATATGACATCGTCATCGCGTGCTTCAAAGTTTGATTGAAGGGCTTTTGCAGCTTCTAAGTGGCGGGGTACAAACCAGAAACGTTCCCATTGATAGAGATCCAGATCATCCCAAAAGCATTGCTTAGGAAGTTTCTCTAGTAATGGTTTTAGAGAATCAGAAGAGTGCATGACCAGAGACTTTGTGGTTTCCATGACAATAATTATCTAAGGTTGTAAGATGCCCAAAGCTAGCAAGATTTCAACAGTACTACAGCAGCAGTAGTAGTAGTAGTGTTCCATATGTGGTTGAGTAAGGCCATTTATAGTGTACTTGGGGGGTAACAGAGGAATCATGGCATGGCATGAATTAACAACTGGAAAATATTGTTCATGAATTAAATAAGAATGTTTTAAGTTTGGATCATATTCACGTGATCATTTTTCATTTAATATAACTTTAATTTAAGGCACAACCTGGCTTGTGCTTTTTTTCCAATAAAACTCTCTCTCTTGCTTGTACTTAACTCGATCTTAACAACTGTCAACCATTCATTTGTCTTTTCTTTGTTAAATATTGCAACCATTCATTTGTTATCTTTGGGTATACTTAGCAAATAAGCATATGCATATGCATGTGATTAGAAATATCATTGGATCTAAAATAACTAAGATATTTCCATAAAGATGAAAAAAAAAAGACATCACACACAAAGAATATGCCCGTTGAAAAAGTGACAAGTATAATAAATTAATTAAGATTATATAAGCCTGTATAGACAATTGATGCAGTGCACACTACAAAAAAAAAGACTTTCTACGGCGGGCAAAAAGGGCTTTTACCACGGGCTTGGCCCGCCGTGGTATCCGGTGTCGTAGTTGCCAATAGACTTTCTACCACGGGCCCAGCCCGTGGTGGAAAACGGACTTTCTACCACGGGCCCAGCCCGTGGTGGAAAACAGACTTTCTACTACGGGCGCTGCCCGTGGTAGAAAGTCAATTTTCCACCACGGGCTGGGCCCGTGGTAGAAAGTATTTTTTTGCTACTGCTAAAAACCTTTCTACCACGAGCTGAGCCCGTGGTGGAAAGTATTTTTCTACCACGAGCTAAGCCCGTGGTTGAAAGTTTATTAATTTTTAAAAAAAAAATTATATGCATGGTGGTTCCTAACACAAAATTAATTCAATTTGCATTGTTCCTTAACCACAGTATATGCATACATGAGGGCATTAAACAATTCTGCTCAATCTAATTTAAAGAACCAAATTCAATTAAAAAAATCTGTAACTTAAAAAAAACATTAAGCTATATCAAAACTAAATTAAAAAAACTAAAATATTTTGCTTAAATGCATAACACAACTATACTAAAAAACACAGCCATAACACAACTATACTAAAAAAAAATAGCCATATGATATTACAAATAATACAATAGTTGAACGAAAAACACAACAAACAGAACTTATTTGATAAGCTATTGACAATTTTTTTTATCTCTGCCAAGAAACTCACATCCATGTGAAACAATGGGGATTTGAACCCATAACCTTCTACTTTGGAAGGTGATGAAGTAAACTAATTATTGTAACACTAAAAAAACTAAAATAAAAACTAATTTAGATCTCACACTACAAAAGTAGCTGTGTTAGAAAGAGTAGTTGATTTCACTATGTTAAGAGATATAGAACATACATTTCATATAATGACAAAAACTTGCACCAACTACACCAGAGTTCCACCTTTCTTTGAGCCACAACTTTCCAGCTAATTACATGCCAATACAATGCATTGTGCTTCTTCAAACAAACAAAATTTTCTTTTTCAGCTGTAGACGAACAGAGTTTTTTTTTCTTTTTGAGTTCCTTTGCTTTTGGGGGTTCTAGAGAATTGTGTGACTGACAAAATATGACAATAGAATAGGCATAAAGAGAGACAGAGGACCTGCACAACCACAAATCATTTCTATGATGAGCATTGAAACAAGAAAGAAGCTTTTCTTTCTACTGTGAAGCCCAAAGGGGTAAAAAATGAAATGGAAGAGTTCTAACACTCAATACTAGTAGTCCTCACCTTCTATGCTTTATGTACTAGCAAGTCTGTAGAAATTAAAGCTCTTTTTCAACCATTCTGTTGTCTAATTTACCAAAACACTCTTCTTAGATTCCATCTTTTGACCTTATAATTGAGAAAACATTGTATAACAAGTTCAGTTCACTAAATGTTGCAATAGTGTATCCTCCCTTTTACTTTTTTCTTCTTCCTGTAGGAATGCTTTCAATAGTTCCATTTTTTTCTAGAGTTGGTTGCTAGTGTTATGTGGTGTTTACAAAGTCTACAAGTTCACTTCCTTTCAATTAAGTTTACTTTTCCTAGATGTTCATGATCTAGCCAAATGACCTAAAGCGTCATTAGCTAGTGTTGATCATAAAATTGTTGGGGAGAGACTTAAGGACCTGTTTGGTTCAATTTTCTAAAAATAATCTTCTAATAGCTGAAAATTAAAAATTGTACAAAAATCTACTTGGATAACCATATAGAAGACTTCAAAAAAGAAATTCTTGGGTGCATGATATTTGCCAACGATATAGTGCTAGTTGATACAACAAAAGAAAACTTAGTAACAAAATTAGAAATGTGAAGAAATGCATATTTAATATAAATTAGTAGAACTGAAACCGAAAAATATTGAAAGTAAATTTAATAAAGATTTAGATATAGATAATATAATGAACACCCTTAAAATGACCGACCCCATTTATCTTGATGTGGTGTAGTAAAACCCTGCACAAAAACCACTGGTGATGGTAAACCAAGCATAATATAGACATAATGTTCAAGGTGGAGTGAATTTTAAACTATTTAAACCTTCCATCAATGTAAAACCACATAGTTAACTATGCAAAAACCTTGTGAAACAGGGTGAAGGTACTACACAAATTAATGCTTGTATCTGTTTTTCTTGACCAAAAAGTTGAAATTAAACACATACATTTTGAATTAACAAGTCACACAAAAGGATGCCTGCCAAAACAGAGTATAATTGAATATAAATTTGAGCCTCCTTTCTCTCTAACAAAACTACTTAAGCAGGAAATGATCTGATGGTTAAGATCACAGAAATGTCTAGGCTTGTACAGTCACTATCATGGATACAAGCCATGTGTAATGCATTTATCTCCCTAACCCACATCAGACCATAAGGTGAGAGTGAGACCAAGTTTAACTTTATACCTTCTATAGTTTTATGTACAAGGTTAATGAAGCAACTCAAATTTCACAGAGGACTATTAGATCATGGATAGATTTTTATAATCCAGGGCATGATGTTGAGTAAATAAGAGAGAATTGTGATGTTCAGCGTATCATCATCAGTATGTCCAATAATACTTTTAGATAAATGCATCATAGGCAAACCGAGAGTAAAACAAAAAATCAAGAAGAAAATATTTGTAAAATGCAACTTTCATCACATATGTGATTGGAGCACTAACCCAATTACCATTTAGTTTGATTGATTGCTTATACATGTATGACACAATCACTCCAATCTAAATCCTTCCATTCATCAACAATTCCGTCATAATGGAAAAGCATGACAACAAAATTGCTCGATAGAAACTGCAAAGCAAATAATCATCGGTATAAGCTAAACAGATAGGGAGTACAAGAGTAAAAAGTTTTAAAAAATACCTTTCTAACCATCTTATCTACCTTTTTTTTGCCTTATTCCAACAGCGACAAAAATAAGTTTGTTGAAGACTTGACATTCGTCTGCTCCAAAAAATGCCAGTCAAATTTTTATTAAAGCTCATGAAGAAGATATACTAGACATAACATAATGTGTACCAAGATCTTAATGTTGTAGCATTAACCAATGTAATTGCACCATTGTGCATTCAAGAAGGAGCAGCAACAGTTATAACATTGAGATTAAATACGTTCCAGATTTGGTTTCTCATGAATATAGGATGAACATCAATTTACACGCAGCTCATAGAACAGAAAAGCTAGGTTTATAATTCAAGCTTCTCTACTACAACAGAGAAGAGAAGTGGAAAAAAAAAAGGAAGAAGACTTTTTCTGAAACTAAAATTAGCAAACAGATTAAGTTCCAAGATCCAGACGAATAGCCAATAATAACATTTTATTTACATTGCAATAGTGCATTGCTTGAGATCCTACTAATTGAGGTTCTAAATAGCTACTAGGTATGCCAGTCAAGAGTTGCCAACTGAATGTTTGAAACTGAAAAAAGTGGATGAAAGTAAGGGGTGAACTCTCATGTGTTACATTCTCATTATAATTTGTCTTTCTTTTGGAGATTCGGCTCTTAGATGTGTCCTCTTTCTTTTAGGCAGCATCTAGCACAAAGATTGATTTTTGGGTTAAAACAGGGTTGTGATAACATGGAAGAGTTAGTAGGTTGCTCTCTCCCTCTCTCTCTCTCCACAATTCCTGTTGGAGGATGATCCAAAGGTATGACAAGAGGTTAGCACCAAACCATGTTAAGAAGTATTGTATAATTCACATATTTCCTCCTGACCCCATTATAGTGGCTCCAAAGTCCATGAGGGTTTCTGCGGATAAGGTAGGGCAAGACTGAGAAGTAGTTATTAGGAGGTTCAGGGTTCAACATGATCTAATCATTAAGAGTAAATAGAAAGAATTCAACAGTTGTCAGAATAAACTTTTTCAAGAAGTATTTTAAGTTGCCTTCCCAAATAATTCACGTTTCTTCCCTAATCCTTCCATGGTGCCTTGAAGTCCATGGAGTTTTCAGGAATGAGTAGTGAAAAGTATCACCTTATCTTCAAGAATTAGATTAATTTTCACAGAAAAGCAGGAGATTCAAGTCTAGCCGATGCAGAAGTTAGAGAGATCAAAAAGCTATTGTTCTAAAACGAGGTTGGAGGATCTAAGGAGATTTTTTTATGGAAAGGGATTACAAAAGGGTGCGAAAACTTTCAATAAAGGTGGTTCAGGCTGTGAACAGGTCAAATATTTCTTCCTGAAATGGATTTTGGGTGCTGGATTCCTAATGTTCATATCAAGGTTTGTATCATGAAAGAAATGTTTAAATTTCTTAAGAGAATGCATATTTATATTCACAACTAAGAAGTAGATGTATATGCAATCCAAATCATTGCTTATAGAATTCTCTGTTTGTTATTTAGAAGATCAATACCTTTGGAGAGCCCCATATATAGCGGTCGCATTTCCAAGTCAGAAGTCATGGAGACAATACCTTTAGGTAATGAATCACTTCCAAGAGGCCTGCAACGATTCTAAATTTTAAAACTAATCAGAACTAGAAAGAATAAACCATAATTCAAATTGTAAGAAAAATCATATTTAATTTTATATAAAAAATTATCTAAATTTGAACATGTTTGAAGGAAGGTTTTATTGAAGAAGTGAGCACAAGAGTAGAACAATCATTAAATTACGTGCTTACATATATATACGCACACACATACACTTCTATATACAAATGAATGACATATCCTTGTTATATGTCCTTGTTGCGTCTTCTTCTATGCAGTGGAGGTGATTATAGTTTACAATTTCTTACTGTAGCCATATATTATCTATTTGTCTTATATAAAACCTTTACATAAAAAATTTTAAAAAAAATCCTTGTCCTCACCATGTCTGTTTCCCACTTTTCAATATTTTCTGTGTCGATGTGTCTGTGTCGTGTCACGTCCATTTTCTATATTCGTAATGAAACCTTCTTAAATTATAATTTATATTTTTGAATAATTATCTTTGTCTACAAGTTCATAATTGGCAGAGCATTTGATTCCGATGAGCATGGAATTGAGAATACCACCTCCTGAGTTCCAATTGTCAATAGCACTTTCCAACATGGGAATGAGGCAAAGGGAAGAGAGATACCCATTCCTCCCTCAATTCTCATCAATCAAATGTACCATCAAGGTTTGAAGGATTTTTAATGACCCACTCCAAAGTCTAGTCTGATTAGAACCAAACACCATATTAACACTATGATTGATGAATTTGTAGGATGATAATTGTTGGCAGGATATAGACAACAATGAACATTATCCAACACAGGTTGGGAGGTATGGAAAGAAAATGTTATGGTAGTGACAACTGCCAGCAAATTTAACAAGCTAAGTGAAGTAAAAAAAAAAAAAAAAGCAATCACAGTAAGCCTGAAAGGAATGAACAACAAACCTCGCATTTGTTTAATATTGATGAATCTCACATACTTTCCTCCACCCCAATCTTAACAATTTCTGCTCAATATTATACCATATAAGCAGTACTTTTGACTACCCTCCTTAGATGCATCAGATGAAGGCAACCAAAAAAAAGAGAAAAAAAAATTGAATTATTTTAGTCAGACAAGAAAATCTGAAAAAAAAAAAGAATCAAATAAAATTTTTTTAAGGAAAATTGTCATAAGAAATATAACTATCAAGCTAAGCAGTAATATACCCATTCACTGTAAAAAGTAATATAACCGAAAGACTTTGCAGTGCACAAACTTATATAAAAGTTTCCAAAATAAGAAATAGCTATGGGATTTTAAAAATAATATGAATACCTCTTTATGATCTTGTGCAATAATTGCCCACATGAATAAAACTAGAAAAAATAGAGAAGCTGTGGTAAAAAGGCAGCAGCGACATGATCTACTTCTTGGATCGGCTAGTGGTACCTAGGAAAAGAAAGCACTATTAAGAGAGCATTTTCCATCCAAAAAATTAAAGAGGTATAAATAAATTCCATTCATAAAATAACAGAGGTGCATTTTCCCTTAGAGACATGTCCCCAACTCCCAAGAAGCCTTGACAGCCATATCAATTATTAAGAGAGCCACAAAAGCTTGACAATATTTGAAAGAAGTTCCCATATAGAAGGCCAACTATTCTTTATAAAAAAGAAGGTTAAGCAACTAAAACAATATGGCACATCAATTTAACCAAAATGACAAACAATATGGCCACCAAGACTGAGCCTATCATGACCTGCCTACTAATTATTCCAAAGAAAAAGAAACTGCAGGTGGCAAGAGAATGTATAAACTAAAAAGAAACAAAAAAGATGAATTAGTGTGTTTCATCACTCCTCTAGCAGTGGATGGAACTGAAATCTGTGAACTAGTCTTCACAAACTTGAACCAAACAGTAGAAAAAGAAAACACAATTCAAAGGTCAATTTTATTGGAAAAGAAAGAAAGAAGAATCATAATTATCTTGGGGGAAAATTTGGATGAGTTTGGTGTCTCTATGATTAGCTAACGAGTTATGGGTTCAATTGAACTGAATTTGTATGCATATAAAAGATGTCGGGAGGTTTGGAGACTTGTATCTATCTTGGGTGGTACTTTAATTTCTGGTCTGTTGGTACATCACAACAGGTTCAGAAAATTTTGTGCTATATTGCACCAAACTCTCTGATTAAACCTCCCTCTCATACATATTAGTCTTACCATACTATTCACAGTTTCTTCAAATCTTCTCTTTAATAAAGACAATGCAATTAGGCTCCTAATATCTACCTTAACAACTTGATTATCTGTATTCTAAGCATTGAACAATATGATAGTTTGATTATTGCTATTAAAAGAAGATGTCCATATGAGGACAATATTAAATCAGCATATATAGTCAGATTTTGAGTTTATACAACAACTAAAAATGTAATAAAAGGATCACACACACACACATATGGTTTTCAAATTGGGTGACTAGTCAGTGCAAGTTGGGAGTTAGGCAAGCACAATGCATTGCAAGGAGTACAATATTTGAGTGAAAAATTGTATGCCCAATTTCTATAAATTCAACTTAATTTCGAACATAATATTGAAGACTGATTTGAAAGCTGGTAAATGCTAATTTCACTGTGACTTTATAATTCACATGACGCCCAACTCATTTTTCCACTCACAACTTTAATCTAGGAAAAAAAAATCTATATAAATATAGAGGAAATCAAAGCATCTCAAGTTCACACTACATATAAATTCACACAAAATTATATGTAGTATATGGTTCCAGTTTTTGCTTCTTCAAGTTCTGCATGTTTCTCACAACTTAAGAGATCATTACGGAAAAAAAATGAATGTCAACAACCTAGTTGCTATAATCCAAGCAGAAGCAAATTGAGATGAAAATTGGTAAAAATACCTTCAAACATAATCCATGAGATTTCACTCAATTTTTGACCTCTAGTGAGCATAATACCCAATTTAGGTCTTTGTGAAGTACCTAATTTTCTAGATGTAAAATCATAATTTTCTATGAAATTTACTCAGCAAACAAACAATGTAAACCAAAATATATAAGTCTGTTTGAAGTACCTTCCAATGCAGTCCTATACCTGCTCGATTTTCTCGCAATTTCGGAGAAATTTTCCAGACTCGACCTCTTCGGTTCTACACTGCAATTTCAAAATCTTTCTTGTAGAGCATTGGTCTTCGTAACTATTAGGGTTTGAGGCTTCGAAATCGCTAACACTCATCACCGCTAACCACCTTAAAACCCTAACTTCAATTGAAGATGACAAATTCGATCTTCGATCATGTGAATATACACACGAAATTTGATTAGGAATGAGAACAGAGTTTGGGGGGAACAATAGAAATAGATCAAGCTCTTCGTCTAAAGAAGATAAGAGAGAGGAGGGTGTTAGAGAAGAAATTCAGATGTGTAATGAACCCTAGGAGGATCAAGTGAGATAGTAAGAAATGAAATTGTGAAGGTTAGTGTTGAGAGACAGAGCGAATGAGAGAGAGGGGCTCGCGGGAATTGAAAATAATTTCACCGCGCGAAGTTTCTCGAAAACAAAAATAACACCTTCTATTTATCACGGGCGTAGTGCGTGATAAAAATAAAACTTTCCACCACGGGCTTAGCCCGTGGTGGAAAGTAATTTTCTACGACGGGCCTAAGTTAACCGCGATAGAAAATTCTTTCTATGTCGGGCAACTTAGGCCCGCTGTAGAAAGTCACTTTCTACCACGGGCTACACGGGCCCGCCGTAGAAAGACACTTTCTACCACGGGCTACACGGGCCCGCCGTAAAAAGCCTGTCGTTGAAAGCTAAAATTCTTGTAGTGGCATGTGATTAAAAGCATCATTGGATCTAAAATAACTAAGATATTTCCATAAAGAGAGTATGAAAAAAAACGACACACACACAAAAAGAATATGCTCGTTGAACAAGTGATAAATATAATAAATTAATTCTGATAGTAAGATTATATAAGCTTGTATAGACAATTGATTTTGTAACCTTCACATAAACCATATATAAGTAACTAAATTTCAAAAATGTTACCAAGTATATGGCATAAGAAAGTTAAAAGGTTCATATATGAAAGTATAGCATCTATATATCATCATGAAACTATAGCATCTATGTAGCATCTTGGTGAGAGTTTCTAGATGCATGTCCGAGAGTCATCTTAGTGAAATAGTATAGCATTAAATGTTTTTGATAACAAATGAATGAAAATTAATAAAACAAAATGCATGAAAATGTTTATAAAAATAAAAATTTACACACTCTTAAGAGTAGTTATAGGTAGATGATTCTTTGTTTATTAAAAATATATATATAAATTTAAAATTAAATGTATAGATGTGATTAATTGAATATTAAAAATAGTTCAAAACGTTAGTAAAATCACATGTCTTCCATTAATAAGAAATAAATAATTTATTTTTATAAAAATACAAATTGATGAAGTAGAAATCACCAAACGATCCGAGTCAACGCCTCGCCTAAAGAAGACAGAAAGAATGTAATTGAAAAGACACCGGAGTGGTGTCAGCCGACTATGTTATGACGATCAAGTTAGAATCGAAAAGGTTATTAATGTTGTAAGGGCACTCAAAAAGGATTAATCATACCTGGCTAATGCATCATCACTGTATTTGTAGAGGCGATATACATTTTGTATCCGGCTAATTGGACTCCCAATCTAACTAAAATAGGTAGAGTCTCATTAGGGCTTGTTCTCCATGTCGTCAAAGTCCAACCAAAGTCAAATTCCTTATCAATTGTCCCCTGTTCTAATTCCATCACTAAAAGAAGAACTTTATAAACACGCACTCATATTTTTGCTTTATAATTGTCTAAATTAGTTATTGATTTTGTATATACATAATCAAGGAAACTTTTCCGCCATGATGCTTATTGGCGCTCGCGTGTCAGCGCATAACATTTAATATACAAAGTTGTATCTTCGTGAGATTATCAAGTTATTAACATCGTTAATCACAGTTAGCCTCTTGTGCTACTACTCTAACTGGAAATACAAAATATGACAATAAACTGGAACAAATAAACAATGTGACTGCCTAAAGTTGCATAAATTCTCACTAATAGTACTTCTCATGCGCTTAATGTTCCAAGGATAGACTAGCAACTTAGCTTTCAGGGTTTACAACCAGTATACCACATGCCTTTGCGTATGAGTGACTTTATAGGGGCTTTCCTAGTTAGGAGCCAGCTTTTCTGTGCCCGGACCCTTAGTTTTTTGAGTAAATTCACGAAGGTTCAAGTCTCTAGACTAAAATATTTTTGCTTGACTCAGGCGTTGTAACACCGAGACATGGCTTGCTAGTACACTACTACTCTAACTTGGGCTTGCTCTCTTCTTTCTTCAATGAAGTCTACATTAGCTATCAGTTATCTTTCATTACGGTTTGGTTCGTAGTGCTTAGTTCAATAACTTGTCAGCTCATTTTTCACTAGAACTATAGTCTCGCTTCCAAAAGTTAAGAGATAAGGTGTTTTGCTAGTGGGGGTCTTTGTCATGGTCGTGTAAGCCCACAGGATGCTTGGTTACAATTCAGGCCACAAGCACTTGGAAGCCTCCAACCATGTCTTGATCATCTTGAGTGTAGTTCTGTTAGCGACTTTGGCTTGTCTGTTTTTTGGCAAATGTCCCGATGAGGAGTAATGATTTCTTATGTCATGCCTAGCACAAAAATTCTGGAAGATAGTACTCTCGAGTTGTTTCCCATTGTCAATGACAATAACCCTCGGGACTCCAAACCTGTATATGATTGATTTCTAAACTAAATATCTTACATTTTTTTCATTAATTTTGGCCAAGGGCACTGGTTCCATCCATTTAATGAAGTAATCAACTGTTACAATTGCAAACTTGATTTGTCCCTTTCCCATAGACAAGGGACCAATCAAGTCCATTCGCCATTAGACAAAGGGCCATGGTGTTGTCATATGAATCAATTCTTCTAGGGGTTATATTGGGACATTGGCAAAATGTTGGCATTCATCGCACTTTCTGACAAAGTTCAGTGTATCGTGTTACATAGTGGGCCAATAGTAACCCTACTGAATAACCTTATATGCCAACGACCTACCCCCAACATGATTTTTACATTCTCCTTCGTGAATTTCATTCATGACATATCGAACTTCATCAATCGAAACACATTGTAAGTAAGGTAATGAGATTCTTCTTTTTACAGAGGACTCCATTGATATGCGCATACCTAGATGCCCTAATCTTTATTTTATGTGCTTCCATCTTGTTAAGGGACAAGTCATCATCCTTGATATGCTTGATGATTAGATCAACCCATTTCATACCTTAAGCCACTTGGTTCACCTCATCCTGCACTTTGTGAGTTATGATTGGTTTATTAAGGTGGCGGGTTCGATCATAGTGGCCGGTCGAGAAAATGCATCTGCATTGAAATTATCTTCGCTCAGAATCTAAGTGATCATAAATTTCTAAAAGTGTAGAATTAATTCATGAACCTTCTGTAGATAGGATTTCATTTTTCCCCTTTAGCTTCATTTTTCCCCTTTATTGCTTTGAAACCAAACCTCAAAGTATATTTAAAACTTCCTCCTTCAAGAGGAATGATCACCAATCCGTCTTCGTTAGCTTAAGTATTTGAGGACCCATCAACGAATAGTATCCATGTGTGCTCGGGATCCATCTGAACCTCATTGTCCACTTTGACTGATTCCTCTACCTAAGATGTTACCTCGTCCATAGGAAAAAATGTCAGCTTTGCTACAAAATCTGCAAGTACCTGACCCTTTATTGTTGATCTTGGTTTGCAATGAATATCAAACTCTCCTAATTCCATAGAGCACTTCACTAGTCGTCTAGAAGTTTCGGGTTTGAAGAGGACTTGATAGAGCGACTGACCAATTAGTACCACTATCGTGTACGCTTGGAAATATGGCCTGAGTTTCCTAGCTAACATGACCATGGCAAAATTCATCTTTTCCATCATGTGATATCTTTCTTCAGCCCCCTGCAACACTTTACTAGTATAATATATAGGCCTTTGAACCCCTTTGTGCTCCCGCATCAATGCAAAGCTAACCACTACTGGTGAGATAGATAAATAAAGGAACAATTCTTACCAGGGATCACTCGAGATAAAGAGGAGGTGAGTTGAGGAATTGTTTTAGGTTAGCAAGTGCCTATTCACACCTAGAAGAATATGAGGAATTTGTTTTGGGCGCGAGAGATCAGCCTACTTAATGTTGCCAATTTTCCTATTAGCTATTGAACCTTGTTAATTGTCCTTGGTTACTTTGTATCAAGAATAGCCTTGATCTTTTCTAGGTTAGCTTTAATTCCCTTCTTGCTGACTAGGTAACCAATTTTTTTTTCCAAAAGAGACTCCAAAAGCACACTTGCTTGGGTTGAGCCTCTTCGATCTTGTATCTTTTGAGTAGATCAATAGCTTATTGCACACCTCTATGTTTCTGCTAATATCTTCTTTAAACATCATGTTGACTAACCTTTGATAAGTCCTGTCCACATTCTTTAGACCAAACAACATTACTATATAATAATACAACCCTCTATCTATAATGAAAGATGTCTTATCTCTATCTAGGGGATGCATTGGAATTAGGTTGTAACCAGTATGCGCATCCATGAGGCTAAATAGCTCATGCCTTGCTGTTCCTTCTCCCAGCATATTAATCCTCAAAAAAGGAAAGTTGTCCTTTAGGCATACCTAATTTAGATAAGTGAAGTCCACACAAAATCATAACTTGCCATTGGATTTCTTTACCAAGACCACATTCGCTAGCCAATCTGGGTAATGTGACTCTTACACAAAGTTAGCCTTCAAAAGTTTGTGTACCCCCTCATATGTCACCAAATTTCTTTCTAGAGAGAAATTTTGCCTTTTCTGTCTGATAGGCTTGGCACCAAGGTTAACATTCAACCAATGTACCATAACCGTGGGGTCAATCCTAGACATATCTTCGTGCCACTATGCGAAGACATCCCAATTTTGTTTGAAGAATTAAACAAGCCCCTTATGATTATTGGATGAAAGTGATAACCCAATGCTCATCTTCTTATTGGTTTCTAGCTCGTACAAATTGATTTCAATGAGATCCTCCACTAGCTTTGCATGCCAGATGATCTCATCATTTTTGAGCTCCAATTTCTCTACACTCAATGTCTCCTAGAGCTTCTTTTTCTTCAGGGTTATGCTGTAACACTCTCGGGCAGTCAACTGATCTACCATTAATTCACCAACACCATGATCAGTTGGGAATGGCATAATGAGATGATAGGTGGATGTAATCGCTTTCATAGCATTCAATGTAGCTCTCTCTACAATAACGTTGTAAGAAGATGGGGAATCCACCTTGAAGAAATCCACCATCTTCGTGACCTACCTTGGACTTGTGCCAATAGTGATTGGTAGGGTAACAACACCAAGAGGAAAAATATTTTATCCAGAGAATCCGATGAGTGGGGACTTGGTAGGTCTAAGTCTTTCCTTACTAATATTCATCTAGTTAAAGGCTTCTACAAATAGGATGTTAGCGGAACTGCCATTATTAGTTAGTACCTGCCTGATCATGAAATTGGCGATTATTAACGTGACTACCAAGGAATCATTATGTGGTTGCTGGACTCCACTCCCATCTTCCTAAAAAAAAATTGTAGCTTGGTTTTCTCTACGAGGCTGTTTGGTTAGGGAGGTTGATTCGCTCACTTTGCCCACTCTATAAAAATTTTTAACTTTTCTCACATGCGCTATATGAGCCACCTTAGACTCACCAGCGCCTACAAATCCTCTTGAGACAACCCTGATTTCACCTAGCAGAGGGTTTCTTCAAGGATTGTCATATTTTCCTTAGTGTGGGTGATTCTGTACCCCTCTCTCATCACCAACCACAAATCTACACAGCTAACCCCTGTGAATCAGACCTTTAATTTGCTTCTTTAAGTCGATGCGCTCGTCTGTATTGTGTCCATGATCATGGTGAAACCTACAATACTTATTGTGAGGTCACCTCACAGGATTCGTTCTCAATTTTGAGGGCCATGTCATTGCTCGATTATCTTGAATATGGAGGAGAATCTAACTTATCGGTGTGTTTAATAGGGTAAAACTGAGACTTTTATCCTATTGTGACAACCTAGCACTTTGATTCCCCACCAACTTGTTGTATTTTGGGCCCCTCTCTTCCTTGATGAATGAGCCTAACCTTTTCCTAAATGCTTTCTTATAATCACCTCCTTTTTCCTTACACTCATTCAGAGCGTCTTCAACATTCATGTATTTCTAGGCTTTCATAAGCAGTTCTGATATGATTTCTGGAGGATGTTTAAAAATAGAATACAAGAACTTTGAGGGCTGTAAACCTCTCATAAATGCATTAATAGCCACCTTGTTGTACAAAGCATTGACTTGAAATATCTCTTTGTTGAACCAGTTGATGTAGTCTTGCAACGATTCTCTCTTCCTCTATCTCATGTTCAGAAGATAGGTCACTGACTTCTGATGTCTACGAGCTACAATGAAATTACTCACAGATAGTCAACTCAATTCTTTGAAGGAATGCACTGATCTAGGTTTTAGGCTATTGAACCATGCCTGAGCAGAACCCTTCAACATAGTGGGAAAGGCTCTATACATGATCTTATCTAACACCCTCTAAAGGTACAAAAAAGCCTTGTAAGTTTCAAGGTGGTCGAGCGGGTCCTTGATCCTATCTAAGTTTTCAAGGGTTGGCATCTTGAATTTGTTGGGTAAAGGACAAATCATCGCTTTGGAGGTAAAAGGGAGATTGGTTTGTTGGACAAGGTCTTCAATTGTAACAAAGCCATTTCCTTTCGTGGCGTGCGCCATGCATTCGACCTTAGCTTTAGTTCCTGCATCTGTTAGACGTAATAAGTAGTTTGCCCCACATAAGGTGCCATTTCGTGTTTCTATTTCTCATGGTCTGAAGATCTCGCATGGTGATTTTGAACTTTGAGATTTCTTTTCGTTGATGGTTTCTTTCCTTTTTTTTTGTTGCTCTGTGCTATTTCACATCTCACAAATGCAGTGATTGTGGTTTTCCTATTGATTCACATACAAATGAATGTTTCAGTTAACTGACTATCCGAAATCTAGGTTTGTGATGACCAAAATTGTTTTTCCAAGATTTCGGTTATGTGTGTTAACTCTCGAAAATCCTTTCTGTCCAAAAATTCTAAGCTTGTGATCTGTTATGCAATGTTGAAGTTAATTACATATTTTCAGATGTCTCATGTTGTTGCTCCTAAATCAAAATTGACAAAATTAGTTTTTGCATGCTGCCATTTAAGTTGATATATTGCCAAGATTAAATTGTTGGATATTGGAATGTGTATTGCTGAGTTTGCTATCAATTATAGTTCTGATTTGGAGTCATTGTGTTGCTAAATTTTTGGACCGATAAATGGTTATATGCTTGAGTAAATTGCTAAAATGAAATTGCTTAATTTTTACTGTCATTGATATTGTTGTATTCTTGCTGATTCAAATTGATGATTACTAAATGCTCAAAGTACTGTTCACCTACTGATTTTTGGATCATGATTGCTGAGTTATATAAGCTATTTGTTTTGTGATGAATTGTTGAGCTGATTTACATTGTTGTTTGTGCAGTACCAAAATGCTGAGTTGTGTTTTGATTAATTCTGTTAATACTCTGCATACTTTAAACTGCGTGTGCTACTAAAGTCTACTCTAGTTATAGTCTTGTCCCTTTTGAGAACAGGTACAAACACAAAGATATACAAGGAGAGTTATCTAAAGTGAAGTTCAAGCAGAATGGGTATTCAAGAAGCTGAAAGCAGGATTCACTGAAAGAGTGTCTTCTACAAGTCCATTGCAGCTACACCTTCATAGGTGTACTAATTGAAGACCTATCTTAGAAGAAGATTGAGTTTCATTATTCGCCAAGAAGACAAGCGACCATATCACTATCATGCTGAACCTTGAAGACTAACTATCAGAGTTTGAAGATTAGTAGATCAACATTAAAGACCAATATCTGATTTGAAGACTGATTTTGAAAACTAACATACAAAGCTAGAAGACTTTGCCACTGCTCAAGACATCGAACTAACTCCACTATCACTATATATAGTCCAAGTATTGGGATACTTTGGACAGGGGGAGTGTGAGTGATTGTGTTGAGATTGAGGTGAGATAGCTTGGGCTTTGGGAAACTCAAGTTGGGATTAAGGGTAGAAAAGCTGTTGTGAAATTTGGTGAGAGTGGTTCAGGCATAGGGAGGCTGTGAACTAGGTGAGTGCTGGAGTGAACTATGTTGTGAGTTGGGTGAGTGAGAGAGTGATTAAGAGAATTACTGTACTACCCTTTCAGACATAGTGGAGCTCAATTCAAAGAGGTTTTTCCCACCTTGGGGTTTCCTCTATAAATCTGTGTGTCCACTAATTGTGTGATTACACGTGCCAGCCAAAACTTGCAATATTAGGAAGAAAAATTGAAGAACCTATTCACCACCTCCCCCTCTAGGTTCATCAATAAAAATCATGATTCTTTTCTTTTAAAATTGAATTAGAATTAATACAGTATACCAACTCATTCAGACCATAATCCCTGAGGTTTGACAACCCTTTCGATAGCCCTATTAGGCAAGGAATTTGTTCTCTTGCGAAGTGTGCTAATTTTAATTGATACACTTACCAACGAATCAACTCTGACATTCTTTAGACCAAAAGGCATGACCACCCACTCGAACATTCCAATAGACCCAAGACATCTAAAATCCATTTTTACAATATCTCCCTCAGCTATATAGATTTGGTTATAACCTGAGTACCCATCCATAAAAGACATGATCTTATTCTTGGCAGCCAAATCCACCAACTGATCAGCCACTGACTTGGGGTACTCATCTTTTGGAGTGGCAAAACTCAAGTTTCTGAAGTCAACACACACCCTTATCTTTCCATTCTTCTTAATAACAGGCACTACGTTGGATATCCATTCTATATACTTGGTTATTCAGATAAAGCCTACCTTGAGGAGTCTTTCTTTCTCTTCTTTGACTTTTGATACTACTTCTTGAGACATCCTCTTCAGCGGCTATTTGTATGGTTTATACCCTTCTAGGATTGGCAGCTTGTGTTTTACTAACTCTCTTGGTAAACCTAGCATCTTCGCATAATTCCATGCGAAACAGTCTTTGAATTCTTTCAGAAACTTGATCATCTTAGCCTGGAATTTAGGCTCCAAGAGAGCATTAGTATACGTTGGCCAAGGATCATCGACCGTCCCCAAATTTACTTCTAACAAAGGATCTTGTACTTCTGTCATGAGATCACCTAATTTTGTTGCATCTAGGTTTTCAGTGTCCACCTCGATTACTTCAGTCATATTGCCCGATAGTTCAGGATATAATTATTTTGCTTTGGCAACTCACTCTCTCTACTAAGTATGCTTTTAGCCGAACATAGGCAGCCTTGAAGGCCTACCTTCTTTTCTCCTCTCTATTGGGTTTGTCTATCAGCATCAACTAACTTATTTGAATCAAGAATAGGCCAACTGAGCTCTAGCATTGGCCGAGGTACTACATATAAAATTCTTTCACTTCTGAAGCCACCAACTCCCTCCTCATTACGGCTGATGTAGGATGACCCATCTTGTTCGTGCCAACGAACATGGTCAGAACACAAGCCTCATCATAAAGAGCAATTTCAACAACATACACTTTAGCCACAAAAGGCTTGTTGTCAGCCTCTATTATCTTGACCTCATCCCCATCCCAAAAAATTAACATTTGGTGGAGTGAATACACATATTAGGGTGAATCCATTCAGGACCCAAAAGCTATTTGTTGGCCGCTGTAGACTCAATAATAAAGAAAGCCATAAATGAGGATCATCCACCAATAGTAACTTCTAAGGGCAGTATTCTTTTAGTGTTGGTGGATCCACCATTGAACCCACTAATTACAACATCTATAGGAATCACATCTTCCATGTTCTTCCCTAAAGTTTTCATTATGGTTGGTGGAATGACATTCACCACAGATCCATTGTCAATCAATACCCGATTAATTGGTTGGCCTTCTACCTAGACTTTGCTATAGAAAGGCCTAAGCTATTGAGTCATGGCCAATGGTGGTTTTTCAAATACCACCTTATCGGCTGACAAGTATCACTCCTTAGAAACCGGAATCTTACTAGTTGATTCCATTTCTAGTATAACCTTTTTAACTATGTGATTATCCTGAGACTTTGCATGATTGGTCACAACACCAAGTTGATCAGGTTTTGCCTTAAAGACAGTTGGTAAAATAAATACCATGTTACATACGACCTTTTTCAAGAAATTCCTGAATCTAATTCCATATTTTGCTGTGTGTTTTGGATTTTGGTCTGACTGATCTCCCTCTTGGGAATAATCTTCTTCATCAAAGGCTATTATATCTATTGCCTCATCTGATGTAGAGTCCTGACCACGGCCATCAGCCAACATTACTTGGTCGTTAGCCTATTTCCTTTTTTGTTTGGCTCTTTTCCTTTGCATCCTCCACTTCTGAGCTAGAGAGGGAGCATTCTTTGGAATTATGCTTTTAGGAAATTTAGGATGAGTAACCTTTGTCCATCGATTATGGTCAATAATGGGTGGTTTGAGCATTCTTGGCATATGAGGGCTATCTTCTTTCCTTACCCACACCATTGATTGATCTGGTAATCTTCTTTTAAATCTTGGTGGATTACGTTGATCTAGCAGTACCATGTTAACCATCGTTCTGTCTTTGCGCATGGTTATTGCTTCTCTTAGTTTGATCCTCTAGAAGATTGATTGATTGGTGACCATTAGGGCTGGCTTATCTTGAGGGAAAACGATCCTCTCATGGATGCTTTTGTGTATTATATGTTATGCCCCCTAGACCCAATTTCTTTATTTTTATAATTCCCAGGAGTTTGCAATTTGGGCAACATCCCTTTTCAATAAGGGCCAACTAAGCCTCTCATAGTTTTCGCTCCAATTCTTTTACTATTTTGCTATTTGAAGTGTCTAGTGATGCGCTTTCATCAACCTCTGGTCATCGATTATCAACCTTTGAAGTAAGGCTGATCAAGTTGCTAATGGCAATGGTCGAAAACAAATTGTTGTCGACCCCCATCACCTCTATTTGTTTGTCCAAAAAATTCAAGGTACCCTCATCAATTGCTTTCTGTAAAATATTGCAAAACACAGTACAATAATTAATAATATATGTCCAAGAGTTATGACACTTGTAATATTCTTTTCCTTTCAAGTCAATAGTTGATGGGATCTTCTACCCCTTAGGTAGTGTTTTCTGCTTATCAGCCAACAAATGATCAAAGATCTTCTCAGTCACGGATATATCAAATGAATAGAACTTTTCAGTATCAGCCAACCCTTTTTGAGTTGAATTGGTCGATGATAAAGCTGATTGAGAACCACTAGTGACTGATTTTACTTTTACTAGACTTTCACAAATGCACGGCTTCTTAATGTGGACCTCAGCTAGATTTGCCTCAAGGTCCTCATCAATTTCGGTCGAAAAAACCTCATAATTTGGGTCTTTATAGTAAGTGCCTTTTGATGAGATTTTCTTTTATTTTTCTTTATTAAGGATTGGTTCGTATCGAGTACCCCTTTTAGCCAACTCAAATATATCATAGAAATCAATGCCTTCAAATCTTTTTCGATGCTCAATATCTAAACCATTTATGGCTAATTTCGCATATTCTGATTCCAGAAAGGGCATTCAACACTTTAGTCAGGCCCTTCTAAATTTTGCTACGAAAGTCTCAACCATCACTCTAGGCAATTGACTTAGCCTAGAAAGATCACCCAGAGTAGCCTCCAGTTCTAAACAATAAAACTGAGTATGAAATCACTCTTCCAATTGTTGCCAATTTATAACAGAATTTATCCTTAAGTTGGAATACGAAGTAAAAGTTATGTCAGTTAAAGAACTGGGGAACAATTTTAATTTCCACACTTGGTTAGCACCGACCTCCCCACATTAGATTATGAAGCGACCGATAGGTTCTAGTGTTGATTGGTTTCCCTCTCCACTAAAAGTAGTGAAGTTATATTTTATATTCATTAAGATATTCAACTAAATCATATTCTTTAGGATAACATTTCCTAAAGGCAGGTCAGTTAGTTCTTCTTAAACCTAAAGCTCGATAGATATCATCCAATCGGTTTTCAAGAACATTTGAATTTTGTTGTTGATTATGTTCCTACCATCTAGTTGGCCAGTTGTTTTCTACATGCCCCTTGGGTGCAAGTGCAATCAGGAGGTCTTGCCTTCTTCCCCTATTAGGGTCCTCTCCAAAGTCGACTGAACCTATAGAGTTGTTATAAGAATGTACCTGCTGCTGCTCAAGTAGCCGTTTGTTCGTGGCTTTGGTTGATAGCTGATTTTTCGCTTCACTTGGCTGAGAACTGCTATGGTAGGTTACTTTATGCAGAAGGTTGAGGCAAAGGTAGTATTGGTCCTTTCTATTTCTGGTCAGCCTGTTGAGTATTTTGGTTGATAAATCGAATCTTATGTGGTAGAGCTATAAATGAGTGGTCTATTCTGAATTGTTGATTGTTTTATCGAAATATGAAGTTCTTCAAAACGATCTTCAAAATGAGCCTTACTTTGGATCATCTTCTAAGCCAGTTGATCAAGTCTAGTTTGAAACCTGCCAAATTTGATGCACATTACATGTATAGCATCCATTAGATTGTTAGATCTGATGGGTTGATTATGGAGCCTCATAAAAGCTCAGAGATTTCTTTCTCTTACTCATCATCGCCAGTGATCGAATTCCTCGTGGTTCTTGGCTTAGGAGGCATATTCTCAATTCTTTAGCACTTTTTTGGTCCCACCTAGCATACCAAAATACGTTTGATCAATTAATCGACCGGGCAGGCCAATTGAATTGTCAGCATGTGCAGTGTGCTAGAGTTGTGAAATCGGCCCGATAAAGAATTAGTTAGTCAAACACAAGTATCTAATGTTGTGTTAGATCATGTGATTGATTAGGGAGAGAGAATACCAAACTCCCTATTGAATTATTTTTGCCTCAATGAATAGGACTTTTAAGGTGTGCAAAGAATTGCAAGACTGAATTGTAGTGAGGAGGGAGATAGAAAGTGAGGGAGATATAGACAGATAGACTGATTAGAGGAGGCAGGGAGCAAGAAATTTATGAGGGAAATGTAGAATACATTTTGACAAGAGCGATATTCAAGGAGAATATTGGGTTTGAGAAGGATTGAACGTGATGCAATGTTTGTAAGGTGGTTATGGAACCCTTAATACAAAGTTCCTTACATATATTTATAGAAAACTTACATAATTAATCTCTAAGTTACAAGATAATAATAAAATAAAAAAAATTACATAAAAGAAATAAAACAAAAATGCATCTAATTGGTCATCGACGTCAAGCCTCCACCAAGTCCCAAAGTCTCAATATACTTGGACTTTATGCAAGAATAATCCATCACTCAGTCTACCACAGCCTTCCCAGAGTCCCATTCATACTCAACCTTATCATTTACCACAGCGTGTGTGGGCGTTTAATTATGATTTTTCTTTCTGCTATTGTTGGCACCTAATCTTGGTGCCACTTAACAGCCAATAGAAAGGTCATTGTAACAGAAGGAATGAGGTTAGCTAAGAGCCCATTTTCTATGAAACTCTAAAGGCTAAGGATGTTTAGCGAGTTGTCCTAAAGAGTGGTTGGCACTTGTATATACATATATGGTTACTAATATAGATACATATATATATGGGTGTAACTTATCTTGTAGATTGGAACAGAGAGTTTGGTGCAAATTGGACTCTAGAAACTTCATTGGAATGGAAGACTGGTTTAGTTGCGTGTAACAGGGCTCTCAAGGCTGGTAGCTATGAACAATGGGTCGATTTGGGTAAAGGCTGGCTAAATACACAAGTCCAATGGTGACTTGAATGCTACTGGAACTTAGTAGAAAAAGTCATCCACACCTTATACTCTAGAGAAGTCCAAGAATTGGCGAATTGCTCGTGAGAAAAGACTTTGATGATCAAGCCACTCTCAGGAAGTTAGATTAACAGGGTATACATATAAATGTGACCTATGTATGCATGGATTAGTTGGTACTGTACAATGACTCATAAGAGTGTGGGCTGCATTGGAAGACTTTGGTGTAGTATGGACTCTTGTAAAGAAAGGCTACTGGGTTGTTGAAGACATAGGACATCAGCATATAGATAATTTATTCCCTTTTATTATTTTATCTTTTGTACATTATCTTGTAACTTAGAAACAAACATTGATGTTTGCTATAAATAAATGAATGGAGCTCTATATTAAGGGTTCTCACAACCATAATAAAATAGTTACATCACGTGTAACCATTCTCTCTCAATATTCTCTAAGGATATTATTTTGATCCTTGCTCAATCTACATCTCCCCCAATCTTCTTGCTCTCGGCCTCCTCTGATCAATCCATCTGTCTATTTCTCCCTTAAATTCTACCTCCCTCTTTGCTACGATTTAGTCTCATAATTCTTTGCACACAGTTGAAAGTCCTCTTAATTGAGGCACGAAAGAACTCAATACGGAGTTTTGTATTCTCTCTCCCTAGCCAATCGCCTGATCTAAAATGACCTCCAAAGAAGATTACTTGTGTTCGACCTATTGTTTACATTGAGTTGACATCATGACTCTAGCACACCCGCCAACACTGTTAATCAATTGACCTGGTTGGCTGATTAATTAAGATTGAACATATTTTAGCACACCCAGTGGGACCTGAAAAGTGCTAAAGAATTGAGAATATACCACCTAAGCTAAAGTCTGAATGGAACTCTGTCATTAGCAATGATGAGCAAGAGGAAGAAATTCCTCAGCCTGTTGGAGGCCCCGCGGTCTATCCATCAGATATGGCATTCTTAATGGATGCCATACATACAATGCGTGTCCAACTTGGTGAGGTTCACGCCAATATCGGTTGATTGGATGCGAAGATCACCTAGACTGGTGTTCACACAAATGATCGAATTGATGAAATGATAAAACAATCAATCGTCCAAAATAGACCGATTATTTAGAGCTCTATCACCCAAGATTAAACTCATTAACCAAAAGATCAGCAGACTGACAAGAAATTAAAAGGTCTAATATTACCTTTACCCCAGCCTTCTGTATAAAGCAACCTACCGTTTATTAATTTTTAGCCTGGTGAAGCAAAAAACTATTTATCAAACGAGGTCACGAACAGATGGCTACATGAGCAACAACAGGTATACCTTCGAAATGACTCCATGGGTCCAGTCGACCTTGGAGATAATCCCCATAGGGGAAGAAGACAAGATCCCCTAATTGCACCTGCACCTAGGGGGCAAATAGAGAATAACCAACCATTAAGGTGGCAAGAACATAAGCAACCAATAAATCCAAACGTTCTTGAAACTGATTTGATGATATCTATCGAGCCTTAGGATTAAGGACTAATCGACCAACCTTTAGAAAGCCCTATCCTGGGGAATATGATTTCTTGGAATATCATACTGGATATGAAATGCCTAACTTTGCTACATTTAGTGGAGAGGAAAATCAGTCAACACTAGAGTATATCGACTACTTTACAATCCAATGTGGAGAGCCTGGTGCTAACCAGATGTGGAAATTAAGGTTGTTCCCCAGTTCTTTGATTGGCTTAACTTTTACTTGGTATTCCAAATTGAGGCCAAATTCTGTAGTAAATTGGTAGCAAATGAAAGAACTATTTCATACTCAGTTTTATGGTCCAGAACTGGAGGCTACATTGGTTGATTTTTCCAGGCTGAGTCAATTTCTTGGAGAAACGGTAGAGAATTTTATAGCAAGGTTCAGAAAGGCCCGATTAAAGTGTTAAGTGATCCTTCCTGAAATAGAATATGCAAAGTTAGCCCTAAATGGTTTAGATATTGAACATAGGAAAAGGTTTGAGGGTATAGAATTTCATGACATATTTGAACTTTTCGATAAGGCTACCTGATATGAATCGATCCTCAATGAGAAAAAAAAGGAAAATCTCATCAAATGGGACTTATTATAAAGATCCCAATTATGAGGTATTTTTGACAAAAATTAATGAAGATCTTGTGAAAAATTTAGCCGAGGTCCACATTAAGAACCCATACATATATGAAAGTCTAGTAAGAGTCAAGTTAGACACTAGTGGCTCCCATTCTGCTTCATCATCGGCCAATCCTATTAAAAGGGGAATGGCCAATGTAGGTAAATTTTACTCATTCTATCTGTCTGTGACTAATAAGATCTTTCATCATCTATTGGAAGATAAACAGATCACCAGATCACCTTGCCCAAAGGGCAGAAGATCCCATCAGCCACCGAGGAGAAGAGAAAGAATATTGTAAATGCCATAATTCTTAGACACATAGTACTAATGATTGTATTGTGTTTCGTAATATTGTGCAGAAAGCGATTGACGAAGGTACCTTGAAATTTTTGGACAAATAAATAGAGGTTATGGGGGTCGACAACAACCCTTTTCCTACAATTGTTTCTAGAAATGTGATCGGCCTAGCCCCAAAGGCTGATGACAAGCAGCCGAGCGTGGTTAAGGAAGCACTATTAGGCTCTTCAAATCATAAAATAATAAAGGAATTGGAGCAAAAATTATGAGAGGCTCATTTAGCTCTAATTGAAAGAGAATGTTACCCAAATTACAAGGCTCGTGGTGATAAGAAATTGGACCCAGGGGGCAAAACATACAGAGAAGTGTCCATGAAAGGATTGTGTTCGCTCAGGATCAACCTGCCAGATGGCTGCAAATCAATTGGTCTTCCAAAGAATTGAACCATGAGAAGGGGTCACCATATGCAGAGACAAGGAGATATTTGACAAGAGGTTTCTTGCTCATTATAACCCACCAAGGTTTAAAAGAGGAATACCAGATCAGCCAAAAATATGGTTAAGGAAGGAAGACGTTTCTCATACGCCAAGAATAATAAAACCACCTGTGATTGCCCATTACCGTTGGACAAGAGTGACCCACCCTAAATTTCTTAGAAACATGGTACAAAAGGAGCCCCCACTCGGGCTCAGAAGTGGAGAATACAGCAGAAGAGAGCCGAGCTGAGAAAGAAACAGGCCAATGGCAAAGTAATGTTGGATGACGGTCATGAACAGGAACCTTCTTTAGACGAGACAATAGCTATATCTATAGCCTTCGTTGATTAATAGTCTACCCAAGAAGGGGACCAGTCTGACCAATATCCCAAACATATGGCAAAATTTTGAATCAAAATTTCCCAAAGAAGGTTGTGTGCAACATGGCATTCATTTTGCCAACTATTTTTCAAGTAAAACCTGACCAGTTATGTGCAGTGATCGATCCTACTGAGCTTGAAATCGACCATGTAAGGCAAGAAGCTACATCGGAGACAACATTAATCAATAAGCCACCAATTTCAAAAGAAAGTTCTGTGTCAGTTGATAAAGTGATACTTGAAAGACCACCATTGGCTATAACACAACAATTGAGGCCATTATATGTCAAAGTATGGGTAGAAGGCTAGCCAGTCAACCGAGTTCTGGTTGAAAATGGATCAATGGTACACATCATTCCATCAACCACAATGAAGGCTTTAGGGAAGAACATGGAAGATATAATTCCTATAGATGATGCGATCATTGGATTCAATGGTGGTTCCACAAACACTAAAGGAATAATCCCTCTGGAAGTCACTGTTGGTGGTCGATCTTCATTTACTGCCTTCTTTATCATTGAATCAACATCGACTTATAACTTGCTTCTGGGACGTGATTAGATTCACCCCAATATGTGCATCCAGTCATTATTGCATCAAATGTTGATCCTATGTGTTAGAGATGAAGTCAAAATAATAGAGGCTGATAACAAGCTTTTTGTGACTAAAGTTTATGCTGTTGAGGCCACATTATATAATAAAGCTTGTTTTCTGATCAAGTTTGTTGGCACGGACAAAATGGGTCGACCTACTTCAGCGATAATGAAGAGGTGATTGGTGGCCTCAGAAGTGAAGAAACTGCTGCATGAAACATATCGACCAATGCTAGAGCTCAATTACCCTAGTCTTGATTCAAAAAAAGTGGTTAATGATGAGAAATGAACCCAATAAAGTGGAGAAAAAAAGGCAGGCATATAGGGCAGCCAGTGATCAATTAAAAACATACTTAGTCAAAAAAAGAATTACCAAAGCAGAATAATTTTATCATGAACTATCAGCCAATATAGCTGAAGTGATAGTGGTTGATAGGGAGAAATTGGATACAATACAACTGGCAGATTTAGAATCAGTTCTGGCAAAATTAGATTATCTAAAAGCGAAAGTGCAAGATCCTTTGCTACAAGTAAATCTGGGGGCAGGTGATGATCCTTAGCCTACATATATTAATACTCTCTTAGAGCCTAAATTCCAGGTCAAGATAATCTAGTTGTTGAAAAAATTTAAGGACTATTTTGTTTGGAACTATGAAGAAATGTTAGGTTTGTCAAGAGAGCTAGTGGAACACAAAATGTAATTCGTGAAGGGTACAAACCATACAAGCAGCCGCCTAAAAGAATGTCTTAGGAGGTGGTATCGAAGGTTAAAGAAGAAATAGAGAGACTTTTAAAGGCAGGATTTATCCGAACAGCTAGGTATGTGGAGTGGATATCCAATGTGATATCTATAATTAAGAAAAATAGAAAGCTAAGGTTGTGTATTGAGTACAAAATTTTGAATTTTACCACCCCAAAAAATGAGTATCCCATGTCAATGGCCGATCAGTTGATGATTTGGCCGCTAAGAATGATATTATTTCTTTTATGGAAGGACATTTGGGTTATAATCAGATACACATAGCAGAAACAGACATTGCAAAAATGGCATTTAAGTTTTTGGAGTCGATTGGGACATTTAAGTGGGTTGTCATACCTTTTGGCTTGAAAAATGCTAGGGTCATCTACTAAAGGGCAATGAACGTCATATTCCATGATATGATTGGCTAGTTCATGGAAGTTTATATAGACGACGTGGTGGTAAAATCATCAGCTAAAATGCAGCACCTGATACATCCTAGGGCCACCTTCGAGAGAATGCAAGCTCACAAGTTGAAGATGAATCCTTTTAATTAAATGAGCTTTTGGAGTATCAGCTAGAAATTTCTTAAAATTTTTGGTGCATCAATGAGGTGTAGAGGTTGATCAAAATAAGGCCAAGGCGATCGTGAATGTCATGGTACCCAGTAATAAGAAATAGCTTCAATGGTTCATCAGCCAAATAAAGTTTTGAAGACGCTTCATCTATAATTGTGCTGGGAAGATCAACACATTTTCTCCTCTATTAAAACTAAAGGCTCAGGAGGAGTTCGTATGGGACAAGAAACACAAACAGGCATTCAAAAAAATAAAGGATAACAGGCATTCGAAAAAATAAAGGAATATTTGTCCAATCCACTAGTTGTGATGTCCCCAAGGTGGAAGTGGTCGTTAAAACTTTATATGTCAGTAGCTGAGGAGTCGGTCGAAAGCATGTTGGCCCAAGATAATGAGTTGGGAAATGAGCAGGCCTTCTATTATCTGAGTAGAGTTCTCTCCTCAGTCGAGTATAGATACACGTTAATCAAGAAATTATGTCTAGCTTTGTACTTTTCTGCTATGAAGCTCAGGGTGTACATGTTACCAGTATTAGTTTATGTAATTTTCCAAACCAACTTTATCAGATACAAGTTATCGAGGCCTTTGATCACAGGCCGAATAGCCAAGTGGTCATTGGCCTTGATGGAGTTCAACTTTGTCTATATCCTGCAAAAATCAGTCAAGGGTAGGGCATTGGCCGAGTTCCTAGTTGACCACCCATCGGTTGACATCGATCCATACACTTCAGATGAACTAGAATCGGCAGCCCTGTTAATAACTCCTTGGACATTGATGTTTAATGATTCCAGTACCAGCGACGGTGCTAGAGCAGGAACAATGATCATCTCTCCAAACAGGAAAAGGATAGCATTTTCTTTCTTCTTGGATTTCAAGTGCTCTAATAACCAAGCAGAATATGAGGTTGTGATTATTGGCTTGGAAATCCTGCTAGAAATGTCAGTTAGAGATGTACATATATTGGGAGATTCGAGTCTGGTTCTTAGCCAAATATCAGAAGATTTTCAGTGCCTAGCCTAGCAGTTAAGGCCATTTTATTCATTAGCCCTGCAATTAGTGGAACAATTTGAATTTGTCAACCTAGAATATCGACCAAGGGAATTTAACAAAGAGGTGAATGATCTCGCCTAGATAGCCTCAGAGGTAAGGGTCCAGAATGGTTGACTAAGAGGCTGATCAGAGTATTACGAAGAAACCTCCCTTAGGCAGAGGCAAGAAATGCAACTATGGTCGATACATTTGTGGTAGATATCAACACATTAGAAGACAATGATTAGACATACCCTTTGATCAATTTTCTAAAGAATCCTAATCAGCCTGTGGATAGGAAGGTCAGAAGAAAGGTCGTGAGGTACTTGTTACTGGCTGACAATCTCTATAAGAAGAGTGCAAAAGATAGACTATTGCTCCAATGCATCAATAAGACAGAATCCTTAAGAATTCTAGCTGAGGTCCACGAAAGCACTTGTGGAGCTCATCAAGTAGGGATCAAAATACATTGTCTAATTAGAAGGTACGAGTATCATTGGCCAAGAATCTTAAAAAATGTATAAAATATGCTAAAGGTTACATTACCTGCGAAAAGCATAGGCCAATTCAAAGGGTCCCTGCCAGGGAAATGCAACTGATTATTAAACTGTGGCCATTCAGAAGATGGGCCATGGATCTTATTGGCAAAATGAATCCACCTTTAGTAGGTGGACATCACTGGATCATTGTGGCTATGGATTATTTTACCAAATAGGGAGAGGTTGTGGCTTATCGGTCAGTGCACCAGTAGGTAGTGATCGATTTTATTAAGAAACACATTTTTCATCATTTTAGCCTTCCTGAGTCTATTGTGGTTGATAATGGAACTGTATTCAGAGTAGTAGAGATACTGGCCTATAGAGAGAAAATGAAGGTTAAAATGGTAACATTGACGCCTTATTACACCCAAGGTAATGGGTAGGCTAAGACTTTGAATAAAGTGCTCATTGAGATTATTGAGAAGATGATTGATGAAATGCCAAAGTTGTGGCAATAGTCAGAGATTATTGAGAAGATGATTGATGAAATGCCAAAGTTGTGGCAATAGTCATTATCAGAGGCCCTTGGGGCTTACAGGAGTTCCAAAAGGACAAGTACAGGGGTCGGTTCGTACTTATTAACATATGAACATGATATTATTTTTCGTATGGAATTGAATGTACAATTGACCAGGGTTGCATTGCAGCAGAACTTACAACCAGGGATTACAATCTCGCTATGCTAATCGAGCTGGAGGACTTGGATGATATATGCTTGAATGCTCTGGATCACATCAAAGCCCACAAGCGAAAAGTGATTGATAAGCAATGAATGTTGCGTATTCAATGCCCCTAAAATTATATGAATTAGTGTCTGATCGGCGTTGAATGTTACGCATTCTAACCTCCTAACTTATGTATTTTATTCTCTTAGTGATATATTATTTTGTGATTTTACTTCGTTTTAGTGTTTTCTGTATTTTCAGGACCTTAATGATTATTTCAGTTAAAACCGTGATTTTGGGTTTTTAAAGATGACATGCAAGATGGTTAGATGAAGCCTACATCAAAGGAATCCATTTAAATATTTATTTCAACTCAAATCAGCCCAAGAAAGAGGTTGAAGAGAATTACAGCTGCTTAAGAAGGTTTCGGGCCTGAAGCCCAAATCTGTGCATAATACAATCTTAATCCCGTTTTGGGAAACGGACCAGTAGTCTTATTTCTGAGCCTCAAATCGACTTAATTCATGCTTAAGGTTGAACGAAATTTGATTCTGCACACTTTTGTATTTCACAGAAATTCCGTGAATCGGACTTCTAGTGGGTCAAAAGTTGGGCCGAAGTCAGCAGGAAAAACCCACCTGATTAGTGCTGCGGGAAAACCTAATTAATTGCTAATTGGATTAGGGCTTTGATGTATTCTCTTGGATATTTAAAGTGAAAAATTAGGGCTGTATTGGGAGGCTTGGCAGCAGCTTTGAAGAGCTTTTGGAGTGGAGAATCATTGGAGAACAAGGCGTATCATGAGCGGCTAGTTCAGCCACCAGGGTTTTGATGTAGCCCTAACTAAACATCACTGGTTTGATTGTTCTAATTATTGGGGATTTTTGTATTCATTCATAGATTGTGTAATTTAGAGTTTTCTTATTATAGAATTGAGCAATAAAAGTCTTATAAATTCAGTTTCAATGATTTCTTATCTTGTCTTAGATACTTGATTGTTGTTATTGAACTCATCCCTCTTATCTTCTGTGATCATGAGAGTGATTATTACACAATAGTTTTCACTGAATATATCATTAAAAGCTTTGATGGATTATGCCTAGAGAAGATGAACCATACTGCACCCTAGATTAGAGTAGTTAGGCAGATGGCCCATGCCAATCAAAGATAGTCCATGACTTAGCCTTAATCATATGTTATCTTCTTGACGGATGAAGGTGAGCTTGTAGCCACCGACACCACTTATGCATGATATGATGCCCCATAGTTAGTTCAATTGACCATTGATTGTGAAGTTAGTGGTGAAATCAATTACCCTAGACTTATCTTATATTCTCTACACTCCTTAGTTTTTCTTACTTTTGTTCAATTGTTTCATTAGTTAATTTAGAATTAAAAATTAGAATTTATTTCTTTTAAATTTAATTAGAATTAATTCCTTATATCCAACTCAGTCAGACCATAGTCCTTGAGGTTCGACACCCCTTTCGATAGCCCTATTCTGCAAGGAATTCGTTCTATTGCGAAGTGTGGTAATTTTTAATTGATATACTTTTTGAGTCACATTCACACACAAATCAGTGTCTTAATAATATTTATTTCTTATTTTTATTAATAATTTTAATCTTTTTATGATTTCAGGTGATTAAGGGTAATTCTGATTAATAATGGTAAAATTGGGCTATAGATGGTGCTCATTTAGTAAGAAGCTGAAGCTTGACCCATGAGAGATATGTTTATAATGAAGATCCAAACTAAATGGATTGAAGAAATGGGCTGGAAATGAATTTAAATGAAGAAAATGAGCACGGGCCTATTCGCATTGAAGATTGGGCCAATTCAGGCCTAAAAAGTTCTGGATCTGTTTTGGTATTCAGACCATAACTATGTACACAATTGTCAAAATGACCCAAACTTCATTTTGGTTGAAGGAAATTTGATTATGTACAATTTCATATTTCACAAAAATTTCCTAAAACGGACGTTTTCAACAACTTTCTACCCTATTTGTACAGTGCCACTTTTTGGGCGAAAATGCCACTTTGTGAGGTGCAAGTACCATTTTCTTATGCGTACTTGCCACTTTGGGGAGGCCAGGTGTCCCATTGGTTTTGTTTTGCAAAGTAAAACGACGAAATGGGGGAGAAAACTAGGTATTCTGGAGGGGAGAAATACATAGAGATAGATAGAGGCGATTTGTGACGATTACAGGCGAGAAGACAATGATTTCATAATCGTTCAAGCCTAGACCTCCGATCATGAGCGGCTAAACACAATTCTGAGGAATGATGTAACCCTAACCTGTCTTTCAATATTTTAAATTGTATATTAATTTGGGAACGCTTTAATTTGTGCATTGATTGTATAACCAAGACATAAACAATAGCTGTGCTATTGGTTTTGACTTGAATAGATTATTTCATTGCATATTTACTTTTGTTCTTGTAAATGAATGCAAGTTTGCAGTGATTAGGGTTTGGTTCTTTTCAAATTCTGTGATTTTGTTAAGACAGGTTATACAATAGTTTTCACAGATCATTCAATTTAGAATTTTTATAATTCGTACTAAGAAAATATGGGTTATCATATCATTAGTTAGTGATTCATGTGTGAGTGTGACTCAAAAAGTATATCAATTAAAAATTTCCACACTTCGCAATAGAACGAATTCCTTGCAGAATAGGGCTATCGAAAGGGGTATCGTACCTCAGGGATTATGGTCTGATGAGTTAGAATACTGAATTAATTCTAATTAAATTTATAAGAAAAGAATTCTGATTTTAAACTAATTAAAAAGAAAAAAATAAAATAAATCAAAGGTAAACAGATAGTGAAAGAATATGAGAGAAATCTAGGGTGTTTGACTTCACTACTAACTCCGCAATCAATGGTCAATTGAATCAACTATGGAGAATTACATCATGCATAAGTGGTGTCGGTGGCTACAAGCTCACCTTCATCCGTCAAGAAGATAACATATGATTAAGGCTAAGCCATGGACTATCTTCGATTGGCATGGGCCATCTGCCTAACTACTCTAATCTAGGGTGCAGTATGGTTCATCTTCTCTAGGCATAATCCATCAAAGCTCATAATAATATATTTAGTGATTACCATTGTGTAATTGATAAGTGTTCAATTCTATGCATTTGAACCCTCTTTATTGCTTATGTTAGTTCCATTTTTGCGTTTACCGAGATATGTTTACGGTATTTTTGTGTTTTTGATGTATTGCAGGTATTAGAGTAAATGGAGCAAAGTTTCAAGTTATTTGCAGCTGAAGAGGAAAAATTAGAATTGCAGCCAAAGGCATCTCGATCAATCGAGATGTTGATTTCGATTAATCGAGATCTCATTTCCATTGATCGAAATCTCGATCAATCGAGATTCAATCTCGATTGATCGAGATTCTGCAGAATCCACTTGGCCACTTGCTCACCTGCTCTCCCACTTGCAACAAAATCCCCCTTTTTGCACGACTTAGGGGGATTGTCTGACTTGAACAAGACTCTTGGGGACCTTCTTGATACAAGGGATATATATATTGATATATATATATATATATGGTGGGCCCCAAGGTTGAAAAGGAAGTCAAAAAGCACACAAAAAGGGCCATATCTCTCATATCACATATATCTCTCAATATACATCAGACCATCCAAGGAGAGACCTTCGGGAGAGGAAGAAGAGGAGCTGAACCAGACCAAGAAGCTTCACTTTCTTCATCAATGGAAGGGTGCAAGGCTGCCATGACCAACTAACTCCTCCACTAGGGTGTGGTTGACACACCTAGCCATGTAAACTTGTTCATTTTTGTAGCACTTGGGAATTTGTAGTTAAATGTTGATTATTTAGCCTAGTGAATATGTACACAAATACATTTCTTATATATATTCATTTGATGTGGAATTTATTCTTGTCTTAGAGTAGATTTTGTCACTTGGATGCACAACATTTGCATATTCCACAAGAAGTGCAAATGATGGCTAGATAATGGTGTTTAAATGAATGTGTGATGTTTACTTGTATAGACCATGCCAAGACAAGGTAGTTTGGATGCATGTAGTGTTCAATTAAAGAGTAGGGTAATTAGGTAGTTAGTTAGGTTGAAGAGCTATGCTTGTTGAAGATGGATTATGATAGGTTAGCACACACATTGATCTTTTGATATGTTATTGAGGTCACAAGCCTAATGACATTGTTAGGCATTTAATTTATGAATCCCATGCTTGCTACACTTATAAACATGTGAATGGCTAGTGGTGGAAACCACCTGATTCGTGTGTGAGTGTGACTCAAAAAGTATACCAATTAAAAATTTCCACACTTCGCAATAGAACGAATTTCTTGCAGAATAGGGCTATCGAAAGGGGTATCGTACCTCAGGGATTATGGTCTGATGAGTTGGAATACAGAACTAATTCTAATTAAATTTATAAGAAAAGAATTATGATTTTTAAACTAATTAAAAAGATAAAATAAAATAAATCAAAGTAAACAAGATAGTGAAGATAATAGGAGAGAAACCTAGGGTATTTGACTTCACCACTAACTCCACAATCAATGGTCAATTGAATCAACTATAGGGGAATTACATCATGCATAAGTGGTGTCGGTGGCTACAAGCTCACCTTCATCCGTCAAGAAGATAACATATGATTAAGGCTAAGCCGTGGACTATCTTCGATTGGCATGGGCCATCTGCCTAACTACTCTAATCTAGGGTGCAGTATGGTTCATCTTCTCTAGGCATAATCCATCAAAGCTCATAACAATATATTCAGTGATTACCATTATGTAATAATCTTTCTCATGATCACAGAAAACAAGAGAGATTGAGTTCAATAACAACAACTAAATATCTAAGATAAGATAAGAACTCATTGAGATTGAATTTACAAGACTTTTATTGCTCAATTCTATAATAAGAATCCTCACAATTACACAATCTATGCATGTATATAAAGGTCCCCAATAATTAAAACAATCAAACCATTGATGCTTTGTTAGGGCTACATCAAAACCCTAGTGGATGAACTAGCCGCTCATGGTAGAAGAAGAAGCTTCAACTGTTGAGGGAGAAGGCATCATCTTTCTGAATTATGCGTATGACTTTGTTCTCTAATGGCTTTGCGAATATGTTTCTGTTCTCTTCTCAGCCCTCTCAAACTCTCCAATCTCTCTGTGTAAGCTCTCCCAACTCAGCTTCCAAGTCTTCACTTTATTCTCCAAGAGAATACACCAAAGTCCTAATCCAATTAGGAATAAATTAGGGTTTCCCGCAGCACTAATCAGGTGGGTTTTTCCTGCTGACTTCGGCCCAACTTTTGACCCACTAGAAGTCCGATTTACGGAATTTTCGTGAAATACAAAAGTGTGTAGAATGAAATTTCATTCAACCTAACGCGAGAATTCTGTCGATTTGAGGCTCGGAAATAAGACTTCTGGTCCATTTTCCAAAACGGGATTAAGACTGCATTATGCGTAGATTTGGGCTTCAGGCCCGAAACCTTCTTAAGCTGCTGTAATTCTCTTGGACCTCTTTCTTGGGCTGATTTGAGTTGAAATAAATGGTTGAGTGAATCTCCTTGATGTAGGCTTCATCTCACCATCTTGGATGTCTTCTTTAAGTGCCCAAAAACTTGGTTTTAACTGAAATAATCATTAAGGCCCTGAAAATACAGAAAACACTAAAACAAAGTAAAATCATAAAATAATCTATCACTAAGAGAATAAAATACATAAGTTAAGAGGCTAGAATGCGTAACATTCAACGCCGATCACACCCCCAAACTTACATATTGCTAGTCCCTTAGCAATAGAATAAAACAAAACTAAAACAAAAGAAACTACTAAATACTCACTAAACTACCCAACTCCACTTTCGTGGGAGAAACGATTGCATTTAGCATATGCAACAAGCCTTTAAACCCCTAGATTCCCCCTAGTGGACGAGTATAGTCTCGTGAGGGTTTCCAGAAATGTTACCCACAAACATTCAGAATTTTGTTTCAACATTAATTCAAAAAGAAGATTACAATACATAGTTACAAACTTGCATTCAAGAATAATTCCAAACTTTCAAATTCTATAATTCAAATCAATGGTCCCCATGCATAATTCACATCAACATATCTCAAAATAATCAACTCCAACTCCCTCGTGAAAAGTGAACTAGCAGTCATCTCATGTAGTATAGCCAAGCTCTGAATCTATTAAGGCACATACACCTTCAACTCACTAGCTCCCCTTATTGAAATCATACTTCCCAACATGAATACATGACTTGTCCATTTTTTTTTTATTCTTTTTTTTTTCATTACTTTATTGGTTGTGCAATGTCTTGATCTATTAAGTTTTCTGAAAGACTCATGTAGCAAGCTTTCAGTCAGTGACTCCCAAACCAGATGGCTTTAGGGCACTAGGCTTTAAGATACCCCGAAGACCTAATTACTCGAATCAGTCAGGCTACAAATCAAGACAACCAATGCTCATCTTTTCTCACCCTTTCACTTTTGACGCGAACACTCCGTGCTTCCTGAGGCATAGAGGCCCGGTTACTCATAAAAAGGATCAAATTGATTTGCTTATTCATCACTTTTTTTTCTTTTTTCTCTTTTCTTTTCTTTCATTGAAGTCAAGTATAACACATCATCGGTACTCATTCTCAAGAGATACTAATTAATATCAAGCATATGTAACTTAATAACTCAAAACCAAAGTCTATACCCCATAAGACTATGCTAGTGTGTTTGTGCATGTAAGGAAACTAAAATTAATCACTTCGAAACATATTATTGCAAACCATGATTAAAACCACATAATTCAAACCATAGTTTTCAAAAATTTCAAACATACTCAAAAATTACAAGTTATGCACCTACATAAGGTATTAATCCTTTGAATAATATCAAAACAGTTTATCTAAAAACAAAACAAAATAAAATAAAATAAACAAACTAAGAAAATAAAATAAAATAAAATCCTAATACAAAAAGAATTTCACACAAATTTCCCCCCATATGCAATAAAGCACAAAAATAGGCATTGCCTCACCCCCAAACTTAAACTATACATTGTCCTCAATGTACACCCAATTAAAGCATAGAGAAGAGTAAGAACGATGTTACCAGAAATCCGGAGTAGTGGAAAGAAAATAGAGTACATCACTAGCATGAAGGCAATGAAAGCACTCCCCCAAACTTGGATGTTAAAACCTGTCAAAACAGACCACTATACCCCAAAGATCAAGTGAAATAGTATGGGTGAAAATAAATATGAAAGAGGAAAATCCTAAAAAAAAATAAAATATTTTTTTTTCATTTTTCATTTTTCAATTTTTTTTTCAATTTTTTTTTTATTTTTTATAATAAGAATCTAACTACAAAAAGAAAAATAAAAACTAAAAATAAAATAAAATACAAAAGATGGTTACCTCCCTGTCAAGGATGTGGTGGTGACTGAGCATCTGGATCCAAGTTTGCTTGGCGCATCAGTGCACGCATCATCCTCCTCATCTCTAGTTGCTCTTGGCGAGTGTCACGAAAGTGATCCGCCATCTCTGTTCTCATTGCACCAAACTATGTGGAGACCTCTGTCTGTAGGGTGCCAAACTGGGCTGTCAACCCAGCAATCTGCCCTTCTAAATATTGATAATTATGGCCACCAGCCTGTGCATGCACTTCCTCTTCCTCTGCCTCCATCTCCTCTGGATCTTCCACCGGTGGTGGTATATCTATATGCTCTCCTCCCTGGGCCAACCGAGATACCTCACCAGGAGCCGCTATGACTCTCTGGTGCATATGAGAGCGACTCAGGTTCCAGTCATACGTGCCATAATGAAGATCACGTGGAAAGGCAAGCTCATCCTCATGGACTGCATACCCCTGTGACACAAGCAACTGGTGAATAATAGTAGGGAATGGAAACTCCCAGTCACTTGCACTGTCTGGTGCCTTGGCTACAACCTTGGAATAAAACTTCTCCATCTGGCCCCAGACAATCTGTGGGAATGACAGCTAATGCCCAAAATGTATAGCATATAAGGCTCTGAGGAACTCTTGACGTCTCTCGGTTTTATGTCCAATTGGACATACATTCTTGAGTAGAACAGCGTCAAGGAACCATAAATGATTTGGCATTGAAGATTTAGAAGCTACATTCCTTTTCGGCCCTGAAAATTGGTTGGCACACAAACGTGCAACCACATTACCCATTGACAACTCGTCGGGTAAGATCGAACTTGCCTTACCGAAATTGATAGGCGTTGAATGTTACGCATTCTAGCCTCTTAACTTATGTATTTTATTCTCTTAGTGATAGATTATTTGGTGATTTTACTTTCTTTTAGTGTTTTCTGTATTTTCAGGGCCTTAATGATTATTTCAGTTAAAACCAAGTTTTTGGGCTTTGAAAGAAGACATCCAAGATGGTGAGATGAAGCCTACATCAAGGAGATTCACTCAACCATTTATTCCAACTCAAATCAGCCCAAGAAAGAGGTCCAAGAGAGTTACAGCAGCTTAAGAAGGTTTCGGGCCTGAAGCCCAAATCTGCGCATAATGCAGTCTTAATCCCGTTTTGGAAAATGGACCAGAAGTCATACGCGTAATTCAGAAAGATGATGTCTTCTTCCTCAACAGTTGAAGCTTCTTCTTCTACCATGAGCGGCTAGTTCATCCACTAGGGTTTTGATGTAGCCCTAACAAAGCATCAATGGTTTGATTGTTTTAATTATTGGGGACCTTTATATACATGCATAGATTGTGTAATTGTGAGGATTCTTATTATAGAATTGAGCAATAAAAGTCTTGTAAATTCAGTTTCAATGATTTCTTATCTTGTCTTAGATATTTAGTTGTTGTTATTGAACTCAATCTCTTTTGTTTTCTGTGATCATGAGAGAGATTATTACACAATGGTAATCACTGAATATATTGTTATGAGCTTTGATGGATTATGCCTAGAGAAGATGAACCATACTGCACCCTAGATTAGAGTAGTTAGGCAGATGGCCCATGCCAATCGAAGATAGTCCATGGCTTAGCCTTAATCATATGTTATCTTCTTGACGGATGAAGGTGAGCTTGTAGCCACCGACACCACTTATGCATGATGTAATTCCCCTATAGTTGATTCAATTGACCATTGATTATGGAGTTAGTGGTGAAGTCAAACACCCTAGATTTCTCTCCTATTATCTTCACTATCTTGTTTACTTTGATTTATTTTATTTTATCTTTTTAATTAGTTTAAAAATCAGAATTCTTTTCTTATAAATTTAATTAGAATTAGTTCCGTATTCCAACTCGTCAGAACATAATCCCTGAGGTACGATACCCATTCCTTTCGATAGCCCTATTCTGCAAGGAATTCGTTCTATTGCGAAGTGTGGAAATTTTAATTGATATACTTTTTGAGTCACACTCACACACGAATCAATTTTTGGCGCCGTTGTCGGGGATTATCTATTTGATTGATTGGATTTTACAGAATTAGTTTTAATTGGATTTTTAGTTTAGAAAATTTTTATATTTTATTTTTAATTTTGTTTTTGTTTTCTTTTCAGGTGCTTTCGGTAAATATATGCAAGGTCGTCGTTCTGTGGCTGATCCTTTGATACCTCTTGATCCTGAGCCTGAACGTACTCTTAGACAACAGAGGAACATCCCTGTTGACACCATTGTGCAAGAGGAAGAATTAATTGAAGACATGGCAGAAGAGAGGAATAACAACCGTGTTCCTAATGCTGATGGAGAAAGAGCTAGATTGCTTAGGGACTACTATGTTCCTGAGACATATACCTCGCCAGCAGGTTTTCAACTGCCCAATGTCACAGCACAGAATTATGAGATCAAGTCCAGCATTATTCAGATGCTACCATCTTATTTTGGGCTGACTCAAGAAGACCCTTACAAGCATCTGGATGACTTCATTGAAGTGTGCTCAACTACAAAAATTCACAACTTCTCTGAAGATGCTTTCAGAATGAGACTTTTTCCATTCTCTCTGAAAGACAAAGCAAAGTATTGGTTCAACTCTCTACCGGCTGGTTCTATCACGACTTGGACTCAGATGCAACATGAGTTTCTCAAGAAGTATTTTTCGATAAGGAAGACCAATCAGTTCAGACGTGCTATTACTGGTTTCTCCCAACATGAGGGGGAACAATTTTATGAGACATGGGAAAGATTCAAGGACCTTCTTAGGAAGTGTCCCCATCATCAAGTTCCTAAGTGGCAACTAGTGCAGAGTTTTCATGAAGGGCTCACAGAAGCCAACAGACAGATGGTTGATGCGTCATGTGGAGGTACTTTCATGTTGAAGAGTGAAGAGGAGGCATGAACCTTATTTGAAAATCTTAGTGACAACTCTCTACAACATGTGTCCTCTACTCGTTCTAGTAGACCTGCCACTACCAGGAAGACTGATGGGATTTTTGAGGTTGGTGCTTCAGAAGCTATGCCAACTGATATTGATTTAATTGCACAGAAGGTAGCAGCAATTATGGCTGCCAATCAAACTCCTTCTGCTTCAAATTCTACATTGCTAGGCCCTTGTGAATTTTGCTCTAGTCCTATGCATAATGTGAGCAATTGTCCTTCAATGGGGTAATTTTCTGATATTCAACATGAGCAAGTTCAAGCTGCTTTCACTGGACCAATGAACCCTCCACGAGGTAATACTTACAATCCCACATGGAGGAATCATCCTGGTTTTTCTTACAGTAACCAAGGGGCAGCAATGCAACCATCATATCAACCTAGGACTTTTGTGCCTCAACAGCAATATCAAACACAAAGTCCTATGGCCCAAAGAATTTCTGCTATTGAAGACAAGCTGACTCTTACCTTGTCTAAATTTGACAAGCTTGATTCTCTCATAGAGACAGTGCAAGCTACTGCAGCAATAGTACAATCTACAGTTCAGCTAGTGCACTCGCATTCTCAATCCATTGCCAAACTGGAATCTCAGTTTGGATAGCTTGCTACTTCATTGAGTATAAGAGAAGAAGGGAAGCTCCCTAGTCAACCAATTGCTAATCCAAGAGGGATGCAAGCTTCCACAAGCAACCCACACCATGAGCAAGTTCAAGCCATTACCACTTTGAGAAGTGGGAAAATAATTGACAATAAGGTGGGTGAAAAGAAAGAAGAAGAAAAAGTGATCACAAGTCCAAGTGCTGAAATTCCTTATGAGCCCAAGGCTCCTTTCCCACAACGTTTTCTTGAAGCATCCAAGTTGGGGAAGCAAGGGGACAAGCTGCATGACATGATGGAGGTGTTTCGCCAAGTGAAGATTAATTTGCCACTCCTTGATGCCATCAAGCAAATTCCTCCTTATGCAAAATTTTTGAAGGACTTGTGCACTCAGAAAAGGCGTTCTAAAAGCCATGTGCCAAAGAAAGTAATGCTGCCACAACAAGTAAGTTCAATAATTCAGCAGTGTACTCCTCCCAAGTACAAAGATCCTGGTGCTCCAACTATCTCATGCATTATTGGGGAGCACCATGTGGATAAAGCTCTACTTGATTTGGGTGCAAGTGTGAATTTGCTACCTTATTCAGTTTACTTACAATTGGGCTTGGGAGAATTGAAGCCTACCTCGGTGGTATTACAATTTGCAGACAGATCAACAAAGCAACCCCGAGGAATCATAGAAGATGTGCTCATTAAAGTGGACAAGTTCTACTTTCCTGTTGATTTCATTGTACTTGACACTGAGCCAGTTCACAATCCGAAGAGGCACATTCCTGTGATCCTTGGTCGACCTTTCTTAGCTACTGCTGATGCTTGCATAAATTGTAGGTCGGGGATCATGGATATTTCCTTTGGCAACATGAAGGTTAAACTTAATATTTTCAATGCTGTTGAGAATCCTCCGGATCAGACTGATGTTTTCTTCATGGACTCTGAAGATGTGATTGAATCTACAGATGAAATAAGGGTGCAAGAAAAACAGAAGGAGAAGAAGGTGTTTGAAGATCAAATTTCTACCATGGTGATAACTTCTGTATGCACTACACTTTCCAAAACACTTCAGAGGGAGCAATTGTTTGGAGTATCCGACAACTCCACACCATGGTATGCAGATATTGTGAACTATTTAGCCACGGGTAAAGTGCCAAGAGACTGGACCAAGCGAGAACGTGATCAATTCTTCTCTAAAGTTCATCATTACTTTTGGGAGGATCCAGAGTTATTTAAATATTGTCCAGATCAGATTATTCGGCGATGTGTCCCAGACCATGAGTTTCAAGATATTCTCAAGTTCTGCCATTCATTGGCATGTGGAGGTCACTTCAGTGCAAGAAAGAGAGCAGCAAAGGTACTTCAATGTGGATTCTTTTGGCCTTCTCTGTTTCATGATGCATATGTTTTCTGTAAGACTTGTGATCGGTGTCAAAGATTGGGTTCAATGTCGAGGCGTGATATGATGCCAATGAGCCCCATTCTGGTGGTGGAGATTTTTGATGTTTGGGGAATTGATTTTATGGGACCCTTTCCACCTTCTTTTGGCTACGAATATATTCTGGTTGGAGTGGATTATGTATCCAAGTGGGTGGAGGCCATTGCAACTCGAACCAATGATCACAAGGTGGTAATCAAATTCATGCATGAGAATATTCTGAGTCGATTTGGAATTCCTCGAGCCTTGATCAGTGATGGTGGTACTCACTTTTGCAATAAATTCTTGAGAGGATTGCTTGCTAAATATTCAGTGACACATAAGGTGGCGACGCCTTACCATCCTCAGACAAGTGGGCAAGTAGAGCTGTCCAATCGAGAAATTAAGCATGTTCTCGAGAAGACAGTGAGACCGGATAGAAGAGATTGGTCATTGCGACTGAGCGAAGCACTATGGGCGTATCGGACTGCTTATAAGACCCCTATCGGTATGTCACCATATCGGTTGGTGTATGGGAAAGCATGTCATCTTCCAGTAGAGATCGAGCACAAGGCACTTTGGGCAATTCGAAAATTCAATTTTGATGCAAAAAGAGCTGGGGAAGAAAGGAGGTTGCAATTGAATGAATTAGAAGAGTTTAGACGTGATGCTTATGAAAGTTCACGAATTTACAAAGAGAGGACGAAAGCATTTCATGATCGACATATCTCACGAAAGTCCTTCTCTCCAGGTGATAGAGTATGGCTCTTCAATTCCAAGCTTCGGTTGTTTCTCGGAAAATTGCGTTCAAGGTGGGATGGACCATTCCAAGTGATTTCGGTTTTTCCTCATGGTGCCATGGAAATTCGAAGCTTTCGAGATAATACTTTGATGAAGGTTAATGGCCAAAGGTTGAAACATTGTGTGGAAGGATGTGTGCCAAGAAGAGACGTGGAGTCCGTCGACTTGACGGATCCCGTCTATCCGACTTAATCCCTTCGGAGAGTCAATCGTCTCCTACGGACGTTAAATTGTAGGTTTTGTATGTATTTCTAACCTTTAATTTCTTTAGTTTTCTTTAATTTTAATTTTTAGTTTTAGTTTTCTTAGGTTTTCCTTCAATTCTAGTTGCGTTTTAATATTTTTTCTTTGAGTTTTTGATGTATAAGTTGCTTCCGGAGGATGCCAAGAGGTGTACCGAGGTATTTGGACTCAAGATGGGTGAAAAATCGTGCTCTCGGTCGACCTTGGGCGATGGAGACTCAAAATTATCAAGGTTCGGTCGACCTTGGGCGATGGAGGGTCCAACAAGCTTCCAGGAGGGGGATCGATCGCCCCAGCCAAGGGGGATCGATCGCCCCATGCATTTTCTCAACGATCACCACCAGCAGGTGGGCGATCGATCGCCCACCCTAGGGGGGATCGATCGCCCAAGCCCATGGGTGGGCTGGCCGAAAGTGTATGCTATAAATGGACTCCTTATCCTCCTATGTTGCTACTACTTGCATCCTAAGCCTCTTTGAACTCCAATTCAAGTCCTACATCATCCGGAAAACTAATTTCTTCAATTAGTGATTATTATACAAGAATTCAACATTGATCATCATCAACTTCAACATCAAATTGGATCAAAAATCACTAGTTCTCAAAGGAAGCTCACACTTTTTCAAGTTCAACATCAAAGTAAGTGAAGTTTTTCCTTGAAGAAATTGTTCAAATCTTTTTGAGGGCTTTTGAAGACCAAGTTTGGGGGATCAATTTGGTGCAATTACTTGTTCGATTTGGGTGGAAAAATTGCCGAAAAAAAGAGGTTGAAGGATACAAAAGAATTGTGCACACCAAGTGTTTGATTTAATTCCTCAACCACACTTTTTCTACTTCTATGGCACCAAAGAGAGCAAGTCACCAAGGTGCTTCAAGTTCCCGTAATCCTCGCCGAGCGAGGCATGATCCGACCACAGGTTCTTCACGATCTCGCCGAGACGGTATTCAAGAGAGATGGCATCCAAGGGCGTTGAATTTCGAAACAATGTTTGACATAGCCGAGCTTTATGGTATGTTTCCCGAGACACGGTGGGGGATTTCCGACATCCGTCGTCGTCGGTCGGCATCCATTTTTGTTCCACTCTCATCTACCATTTACCCGAGGCTTGTCAAGGTATTTTATCAGAACTTAATGCCGAAACCTGATGAGCGGGATGTGCTTACTTCTTCAGTCGATGGAACAATAGTTCGAGTGGACATGTCATCCATTGCCATTGCCATGGGTTGTCCTCATGAATGCCCAACTGATTTATCTCATATCTATACTCCTCTACCCGACGAGTTGTTGGTAGGCAATGTGGTTGCACGATTGTGTGCCAACCAATTTTCTGGGCCGAAAAGGAATGCAGCTTCAAAGTCTTCAATGCCAAATCATTTATGGTTCCTTGACGCTGTGCTACTCAAGAATGTATGTCCAATTGGACATAAAACCGAAAGACGTCAAGAGTTCCTCAGAGCCTTATATGCTATACATTTTGGGCATTGGCTGTCATTCCCACAGATTGTCTGGGGCCAGATGGAGAAATTCTATTCCAAAGTTGTGGCCAAGACACCAGACAGTGCAAGTGACTGGGAGTTTCCATTCCCTACCATTATTCATCAGTTGCTTGTAGCACAGGGGTATACAGTCCATGAGGACGAGCTTGCCTTTCCACGTGAGCTTCATTATGGCACGCATGACTGGAACCTGAGTCGATCTCATATGCACCAGAGAGTCATAGCGGCGCCTGGTGAGGTATCTCGATTGGCCCAGGGAGGAGAGCATGTAGATATACCACCACCGGTGGACGGTCCAGAAGAGAAGAGGCAGTGCATGCACAGGCTGGTGGCCATGATTATCAATATTTAGAAGGGCAGATTGCTGGGTTGACAGCCCAGTTTGGCACCTTACAGACAAAGGTCTCCACACAGTTTGGTGCAATGAGAGTGGAGATGGCGGATCACTTTCGTGATACTCGCCAAGAGCAACTAGAGATGAGGAGGATGATGCGTGCACTGATGCGCCAAGCATACTTGGATCCAGATGCTCAGTCACCACCACATCCTTGACAGGAAGGTAACTATCTTTTGTATTTTATTTTATTTTTAGCTTTTATTTTTCTTTTTGTAGTTAGATTTTTTTTTTATGAAAAAAAAAAAATGGAAAAATGAAAAAATATTTTTTTTTAGGATTTTTCTCTTTCATATTTATTTTCACCCATACTATTTTCACTTGATCTTTGGGGTATAGTGGTTTGTTTTGACAGGTTTTAACATCCAAGTTTGGGGGTGTGCTTGCATTACCTTCGTCCTCGTGATGTACTCTATTTTCTTTCCACTACTCCATGATCCCGGTACTATCGTTCTTACTCTTCTCTATGCTTTAATTGGGTGTCCATTGAGGACAATGTACAGTTTAAGTTTGGGGGTGAGGCGATGCCTATTTATGTGCTTTATTGCATATGGGGAAAATTTGTGTGAAATTCTTTTGTATTAGGATTTTATTTTATTTTATTTTCTTAGTTTGTTTCTTTATTTTATTTTGTTTTATTTTTAGATAGAATGTTAAACATCATTCAAAGGATTAATACCTTATGTAGGTACATAACTTGCAATTTTTGAGTAGGTTTTAAATCTTTGGAAACGGTGGTTTAAATTAAGTGGTTTTAATCATGGTTTGCAATAACATGTTTTGAGGTGATTGATTTTAGTTTCCTTACATGCACAAACACACTAGCATAGTCTTGTGGGGTATAAACTTTGGTTTTGAGTTATTGAGTTACATATGCTTGATATTAATTAGTATCTCTTGAGAATGAGTACCGATGATGTGTTATACTTGACTTCAATGAAAAGAAGTGAAGGAAAAAAGAAAAGAAAAAAAATGATGAATAAGCAATCAATTTGATCCTTTTCATGAGTAACCGGGCCTCTATGCCTCAGGAAACACGGAGTGTTCGCGTCAAAAGTGAAAGGGTGAGAAAAGATGAGCATTGGATGTCTTGAGTTGTAGCCTGATTGATTCGAGTAATTAGGTCTTCGGGGTATCTTAAAGCCTAGTGCCCTAAAGCCATCTGGTTTGGGAGTCACTGACTGAAAGCTTGCTACATGGATCTTTCAGAAAGCTTAATAGATCAAGACATTGCACAACCAATAAAGCAATGAAAAAAAAGGAATGATGAAAAAAAATGAAAAGTCATGTATTCATGTTTGGAAGTATGATTTCAATAAGGGGAGCTAGTGAGTAGAAGGGGTATGTGCCTTAATATATTCAGAGCTTGGTTATGCCACATCAGATGACTGCTAGTTCACTTTACACGAGTGAACTAAAGTTGATTATTTTGAGATATGTTGATGTGAATTATGCATGAGGACCATTGATTTGAATTATAGAATTTGAAAGTTTGAAATTATTCTTGAATGCAAGTTTGTAACTATGTATTGTAATCTTCTTCTTGAATTAATGTTGGAACAGAATTTTGAATGTTTGTGGGTAACATTTCTGGAAACCCTCACGAGACTATACTCGTCCACTAGGGGGAACCTAGGGGTTTAAAGGCTTGTTGCATATGCTAAATGCAATCGTTTCTCCCACGAAAGTGGAGTTTGGGTAGTTTAGTTAGTGTTTAGTAGTTTCTTTGTTTTAGTTTTGTTTTATTCTATTGCTAAGGGACTAGCAATATGTAAGTTTGGGGGTGTGATAGGCGTTGAATGTTACGCATTCTAGCCTCTTAACTTATGTATTTTATTCTCTTAGTGATAGATTATTTGGTGATTTTACTTTGTTTTAGTGTTTTCTGTATTTTCAGGGCCTTAATGATTATTTCAGTTAAAACCAAGTTTTTGGGCTTTGAAAGAAGACATCCAAGATGGTGAGATGAAGCCTACATCAAGGAGATTCACTCAACCATTTATTCTAACTCAAATCAGCCCAAGAAAGAGGTCCAAGAGAGTTACAACAGCTTAAGAAGGTTTCGGGCCTGAAGCCCAAATCTGCGCATAATGCAGTCTTAATCCCGTTTTGGAAAACGGTCCAGAAGTCTTATTTTCGAGCCTCAAATAGACATTATTTTCGCGTGGGGTTGAATGAAATTTGATTCGGCACACTTTTGTATTTGACGAAAATTCCGTAAAACGGACTTCTAGTGGGTCAAAAGTCGGGCCGAATTCAGCAGGAAAAACCCACCTGATTAGTGCTGCGGGAAACCCTAATTTATTCCTAATTGGATTAGGACTTTGGTGTATTCTCTTGGGGAATAAAGTGAAGACTTGGAGGCTGAGTTGAGGAGAGATTGGACAGAGAGAACAGAGCTTGGAGAGTCTGAGAGGGCTGAAGAGAACAGAAACATATTCGCAGAGCCATTGGAGAACGAAGTCATACGCGTAATTCAGAAAGATGATGTCTTCTTCCTCAACAGTTGAAGCTTCTTCTTCTACCATGAGCGGCTAGTTCATCCACTAGGGTTTTGATGTAGCCCTAACAAAGCATCAATGGTTTGATTGTTTTAATTATTGGGGACCTTTATATACATGCATAGATTGTGTAATTGTGAGGATTCTTATTATAGAATTGAGCAATAAAAGTCTTGTAAATTCAATCTCAATGATTTCTTATCTTATCTTAGATATTTAGTTGTTGTTATTGAACTCAATCTCTCTTATTTTCTGTGATTATGAGAAAGATTATTACACAATGGTAATCACTGAATATATTGTTAAGAGCTTTGATGGATTATGCCTAGAGAAGATGAACCATACTGCACCCTAGATTAGAGTAATTAGGCAAATGGCCCATGCCAATCGAAGATAGTCCATGGCTTAGCCTTAATCATATGTTATCTTCTTGACGGATGAAGGTGAGCTTGTAGCCACCGACACCACTTATGCATGATGTAATTCCCCTATAGTTGATTCAATTGACCATTGATTGTGGAGTCAGTGGTGAAGTCAAGCACCCTAAATTTCTCTCCTATTATCTTCACTATCTTGTTTACTTTGATTTATTTTATTTTATCTTTTTAATTAGTTTAAAAATCAGAATTCTTTTCTTATAAATTTAATTAGAATTAGTTCCATATTCCAACTCGTCAGAACATAATCCCTGAGGTACGATACTCATTCCTTTCGATAGCCCTATTCTGCAAGGAATTCGTTCTATTGCGAAGTGTGGAAATTTTAATTGATATACTTTTTGAGTCACACTCACACACGAATCAGAAATTGGATGAGGCAGAGTTGCAATTAGGTCGATCTTTGCTTTATCAACTACAATGCCCCTCTCTGAAACAATATGGCCCAATACAATACCTTCTTTCACCATAAAATGGCTCTTCTCCCAACTAAGTACCAAATTCCGTTCTCGCTTGGTCCAGTCTCTTGGCACTTTTCCCGTGGCTAAATAGTTCACAATATCTGCATACCATGGTGTGGAGTTGTCGGACACTCCAAACAATTGCTCCCTCTGAAGTGTTTTGGAAAGTGTAGTGCATACAGAAGTTACCACCATGGTAGAAATTAGATCTTCAAACACCTTCTTCTCCTTCTGTTTTTCTTGCACCCTTATTTCATTTGTAGATTCAATCACATCTTCAGAGTCCATGAAGAAAACATCAGTCTGATCTGGAGGATTCTCAACAGCATTGAAAATATTAAGTTTAACCTTCATATTGCCAAATGAAATATCCATGATCCCCGACCTACAATTTATGCAAGCATCAGCAGTAGCTAAGAAAGGTCGACCAAGGATCACAGGAATGTGCCTCTTCGGATTGTGAACTGGCTCAGTGTCAAGTACAATGAAATCAACAGGAAAGTAGAACTTGTCCACTTTAATGAGCACATCTTCTATGATTCCTCGGGGTTGCTTTGTTGATCTGTCTGCAAATTGTAATACCACCGAGGTAGGCTTCAATTCTCCCAAGCCCAATTGTAAGTAAACTGAATAAGGTAGCAAATTCACACTTGCACCCAAATCAAGAAGAGCTTTATCCACATGGTGCTCCCCAATAATACATGAGATAATTGGAGCACCAGGATCTTTGTACTTGGGAGGAGTACACTGCTGAATTATTGAACTTACTTGTTGTGACAGCATTACTTTCTTTGGCACATGGCTTTTAGAACGCCTTTTCTGAGTGCACAAGTCCTTCAAAAATTTTGCATAAGGAGGAATTTGCTTGATGGCATCAAGGAGTGGCAAATTAATCTTCACTTGGCGAAACACCTCCATCATGTCATGCAGCTTGTCCCCTTGCTTCCCCAATTTAGATGCTTCAAGAAAATGTTGTGGGAAAGGAGCCTTGGGCTCATAAGGAATTTCAGCACTTGGACTTGTGGTCACTTTTTCTTCTTCTTTCTTCTCACCCACCTTATTGTCAATTATTTTCCCACTTCTCAAAGTGGTAATGGCTTGAACTTGCTCATGGTGTGGGTTGCTTGTGGAAACTTGCATCCCTCTTGGATTAGCAATTGGTTGACTAGGGAGCTTCCCTTCTTCTCTTCTACCTAGTGAAGTAGCAAGCTGTCCAAACTGAGATTCCAGTTTGGCAATGGATTGAGAATGCGAGTGCACTAGCTGAACTGTAGATTGTACTGTTGCTGTAGTAGCTTGCACTATCTCTATGAGAGAATCAAGCTTGTCAAATTTAGACAAGGTAAGTGTCAGCTTGTCTTCAATAGCAGAAATTCTTTGGGCCATAGGACTTTGTGTTTGATATTGCTGTTGAGACACAAAAGTTCTAGGTTGATATGATGGTTGCATTGCTGCCCCTTGGTTACTATAAGAAAAACCAGGATGATTCCTCCACGTGGGATTGTAAGTATTACCTCGTGGAGGATTCATTGGTCCAGTGAAAGTAGCTTGAACTTGCTCATGTTGAATATCAGAAAATTGCCTCACCGAAGGACAATTGCTCATGTTATGCATAGGACTAGAGCAAAATTCACAAGGGCCTAGCAATGAAGAATTTGAAGCAGAAAGAGTTTGATTGGCAGCCATGATTGCTGCCACCTTCTGTGCAATTAAATCAATATCAGTTGGTATAGCTTCTGAAGCACCAACCTCAAAAATCCCATCAGTCTTCCTTGTATTGGCAGGTCTGCTAGAACGAGTAGAGGACACATGTTGTAGAGGGTTGTCACTAAGATTTTCAAATAAGGTCCATGCCTCTTTTTCACTCTTCAACATAAAAGTACCTCCACATGACGCATCAACCATCTGTCTGTTGGCTTCTGTGAGCCCTTCATGAAAACTCTGCACTAGTTGCCACTTAGGAACTTGATGATGGGGACACTTCCTAAGAAGGTCCTTAAATCTTTTCCATGTCTCATAAAATTGTTCCCCCTCATGTTGGGAGAAACCAGTGATAGCACGTCTAAATTGATTGGTCTTCCCTATCGGAAAATACTTCTTGAGAAACTCATGTTGCATCTGAGTCCAAGTCGTGATAGAACCAGCCGGTAGGGAGTTAAACCAATACTTTGCTTTGTCTTTCAGAGAGAATGGAAAAAGTATCATTCTGAAAGCATCTTCAGAGAAGTTGTGAATTTTTGTAGTTGAGCACACTTCAATGAAGTCATCCAGATGCTTGTAAGGGTCTTCTTGAGTCAGCTCAAAATAAGATGGTAGCATCTAAATAATGCTGGACTTGATCTTATAATTCTGTGCTGTGACATTGGGCAGTTGAAAACCTGCTGGCGAGGTATATGTCTCAGGAACATAGTAGTCCCTCCATAGTCTAGCTCTTTCTCCATCAGCATTAGGAACAAGGTTGTTATTCCTCTCTTCTGCCATGTCTTCAATTAATTCTTCCTCTTGCACAATGGTGTCAACAGGTGATTCGTGTGTGAGTGTGACTCAAAAAGTATACCAATTAAAAATTTCCACACTTCGCAATAGAACGAATTCTTTGCAGAATAGGGCTATCGAAAGGAATGGGTATCGTACCTCAGGGATTATGGTCTGATGAGTTGGAATACGGAACTAATTCTAATTAAATTTATAAGAAAAGAATTATGATTTTTAAACTAATTAAAAAGATAAAATAAAATAAATCAAAGTAAACAAGATAGTGAAGATAATAGGAGAGAAACCTAGGGTGTTTGACTTCACCACTAACTCCACAATCAATGGTCAATTGAATCAACTATAGGGGAATTACATCATGCATAAGTGGTGTTGGTGGACTATCTTCGATTGGCATGGGCCATCTGCCTAACTACTCTAATCTAGGGTGCAGTATGGTTCATCTTCTCTAGGCATAATCCATCAAAGCTCATAACAATATATTCAGTGATTACCATTGTGTAATAATCTTTCTCATGATCATAGAAAACAAGAGAGATTGAGTTCAATAACAACAACTAAATATCTAAGACAAGATAAGAAATCATTGAGATTGAATTTACAAGACTTTTATTGCTCAATTCTATAATAAGAATCCTCACAATTACACAATCTATGCATGTATATAAAGGTCCCCAATAATTAAAACAATCAAACCATTGATGCTTTGTTAGGGCTACATCAAAACCCTAGTGGATGAACTAGCCGCTCATGGTAGAAGAAGAAGCGTCAACTGTTGAGGAAGAAGGCATCATCTTTCTGAATTATGCGTATGACTTTGTTCTCCAATGGCTTTGCGAATATGTTTCTGTTCTCTTCTCAGCCCTCTCAGACTCTCCAATCTCTCTGTGTAAGCTCTCCTAACTCAGCCTCCAAGTCTTCACTTTATTCTCCAAGAGAATACACCAAAGTCCTAATCCAATTAGGAATAAATTAGGGTTTCCCGCAGCACTAATCAGGTGGGTTTTTCCTGCTGACTTCGGCCCAACTTTTGACCCACTAGAAGTCCAATTTACGGAATTTTCGTGAAATACAAAAGTGTGCAGAATCAAATTTTGTTCAACCTTGCGCCAGAATTATGTCTAGTTGAGGCTCAGAAATAAGACTTCTGGTCCATTTTCCAAAGCGGGATTAAGACTGCATTATGCGCAGATTTGGGCTTCAAGCCCGAAACCTTCTTAAGCTGCTGTAATTCTCTTGGACCTCTTTCTTGGGCTGATTTGAGTTGAAATAAATGGTTGAGTGAATCTCCTTGATGTAGGCTTCATCTCACCATCTTGGATGTCTTCTTTAAAAGCCCAAAAACTTGGTTTTAACTGAAATAATCATTAAGGCCCTGAAAATACAGAAAACACTAAAACAAAGTAAAATCACAAAATAATCTATCACTAAGAGAATAAAATACATAAGTTAAGAGGCTAGAATGCTTAACATTCAACGCCGATCACCACCCCTAGCTCTCTCTCCCAACTTTACTCTTTAATTTTATTATCATTTCATTCATGCAATAGATTATAAACAAAAATCCAAAAACCTATTTTTAGAATTAAAGTACAATTAATCTTCCTTTAAGGCAATTTCGACTAGTCCTCGTGGGATCGATACCCTCTATATAGAACCCTATCTGCAAAGATTCGTGCTCTTGCGAGTGGTTAAATTATATTTTGATAAAAAGGGCAAAATTAAGCTTACAATTTAATCTGAGTTTAGCCACATCAGTAATAATCTCTCTCATGATCACAGAAAACAAGAGAGATTGAGTTCAATAACAACAACTAAATATCTAAGACAAGATAAGAAATCATTGAGATTGACTTTACAAGACTTTTATTGCTCAATTCTATAATAAGAATCCTCTGAATTACACAATCTATGCATGTATATGAAGGTCCCCAATAATGAAAACAATCAAACCATTGATGCTTTGTTAGGGCTACATCAAAACCCTAGTGGATGAACTAGCCGCTCATGGTAGAAGAAGAAGCTTCAACTGTTGAGGAAGAAGACATCATCTTTCTGAATTACGCGTATGACTTCGTTCTCCAATGGCTCTGTAATATGTTTCTGTTCTCTTCTCAGCCCTCTCAGACTCTCCAAGTTCTATTCTCTCTGTCTAATCTCCAATCCCCCCTCAACTCAGCCTCCAAGTCTTCATTTTATTCCCCCAAGAGAATCCACCAAAGTCCTAATCCAATTAGGAATAAATTAGGGTTTCCCGCAACACTAATCAGGTGGGTTTTTTCTGCTGACTTCGGCCCAACTTTTGACCCACTAGAAGTCCGATTTACGGAATTTTCGTGACATACAAAAGTGTGCAGAATCAAATTTCGTTCAAACTTAAGCAAAAATAATGTCGATTTGAAGCTCAAAAATAAGACTTCTGGTCCGTTTTCCAAAACGGGATTAAGATTGTATTATGGGCAGATTTGGGCTTCAGGCCCGAAACCTTCTTAAGGCCCTGAAAATGGTTTTCCAAATGGTTGAGTGAATCTCCTTGACGTAGGCTTCATCTCACCATTTTGGATGTCTTCTTTAAAAGCCCAAAAGCTTGGTTTTAATAGAAATAATCATTAAGGCCCTGAAAATACAAAAAATACTAAAACAAAGTAAAATCACAAAATAATCTATCACTAAGAGAATAAAATACATAAGTTAAGAGGCTAGAATGCGTAACATTCAACGCCTATCACACCCCCAAACTTACATATTGCTAGTCCCTTAGCAATAGAATAAAACAAAACTAAAATAAAGAAACTACTAAATACTAACTAAACTACCTAACTCCGCTTTCGTGGGAGAAACGATTGCATTTAGCATATGCAACAAGCCTTTAAACCCCTAGGTTCCCCCTAGTGGACGAGTATAGTCTCGTGAGGGTTTCCAGAAATGTTACCCACAAACATTCAAAATTCATACTTCCAAACATGCATACATGACTTTTTCATATTTTGTTTTCTTTTTTTTTATCATTCTTTTTTTTTCATTGCTTTATTGGTTGTGCAATGTCTTGATTTATTAAGCTTTCTGAAAGATCCATGAAGCAAGCTTTCAGTCAGTGACTCCCAAACCAGATGGCTTTAGGGCACTAGGCTTTAAAATACCCCGAAGACCTAATTACTCGAATCAGTCAGGCTACAAATCAAGACAACCAATGCTCATCTTTTCTCATCCTTTCACTTTTGACTCGAACACTCCGTACTTCCTGAGGCATAGAGGCCCGGTTACTCATGAAAAAGATCAAATTGATTGCTTATTCATCACATTTTTTTTTTTTTTTTTTTTTCATTGAAGTCAAGTAAACACATCATCGGTACTCATTCTCAAGAGATACTAATTAATATCAAGCATATGTAACTCAATAACTCAAAACCAAAGTTTATACCCCATAAGACTATGCTAGTGTGTTTGCGCATGTAAGGAAACTAAAATTAATCACTTCAAAACATATCAATGCAAACCATAATTAAAAGCACATAATTTAAACCATAGTTTTCAAAAATTTAAAACATACTCAAAAATTTCAAGTTAAGCACCTACATAAGGTATTAATCCCTTGAATAATGTCAAAACATTCTATCTAAAAACAAAACAAAAGAAAATAATAAAAAAAATAAACTAAGAAAATAAAATAAAATAAAAATCCTAAAACAAGAAGAATTTCACAAATTTTCCCCATATGCAATAAAGCACACAAATAGGCATCGCCTCACCCCCAAACTTAAATTGTTCATTGTCCCCAATGTACTACCAATCAAAGCAAAGAGAAGAGTAAGAACGATGTTACCAGCAATCCGGAGTAGTGGAAAGAAAATAGAGCACACCACTAGTATGAAGGCAATGCAAGCACAGCCCCCCCAAACTTGGATGTTAAAACCTGTCAAAACGAACCACTATACCCCAAAGATCAAGTGAAATAGTATGGGTGAAAATAAATATGAAAGATAAAAAAATATATATATATCCTAAAAAAATAATAATAAAATATTTTTTCATTTTGAAAAAAAAAATTTTTTTTTCATAATAAAAACCTAACTACAGAAAGAATAATAAAACTAAAAAGAAAAATAAAATAAAATACAAAAGATGGTTTCCTTCCTGTCAAGGATGTGGTGGTGACTGAGCATCCGGATCCAAGTTTGCTTGGCGCATCAGTACACGCAGTATCCTCCTCATCTGTAGTTGCTCTTGGCGAGTGTCACGAAAGTGATCCGCCATCTCTGTCCTCATTGCTCCAAACTGTGTGGATACCTCTGTCTGTAGGGTGCCAAACTGGGCTATCAACCCAGCAATCTGCCCCTCTAAATACTGATATTCATGGCCACCAGCCTGTGCATGCACCTCCTCTTCCTCTGCTTCCATCTCCTCAGGATCTTCCACCGGTGGTGGTATATCTATATGTTCTCCTCCCTGGGCCACCCGAGATACCTCACCAGGCGCCGCTATGACTCTCTGGTGCATATGAGATCGACTCAAATTCCAGTCATGCGTGCCATAATGAAGATCACGTAGAAAGGCAAGCTCATCCTCATGGACTGCATACCCCTGTGCCACAAGCAACTGATGAATAATAGTAGGGAATGGAAACTCCCAGTCACTTGCACTGTCTGGTGCCTTGGCCACAACCTTGGAATAAAACTTCTCCATCTGGCCCCAGACAATCTGTGGGAATGACAGCCAATGCCCAAAATGTAAAGCATATAAGGATCTGAGGAACTCTTGACGTCTGTCGGTTCTATGTCCAATTGGAGATACATTCTTGAGTAGAACAGCGTCAAGGAACCATAAATGATTTGGCATTGAAGACTTAGAAGCTGCATTCCTTTTTGGCCCAGAAAATTGGTTGGCACACAAACGTGCAACCACATTACCCACTGACAACTCGTCGGGTAGAGGAGTATAGATATGAGATAAATCATCTGGGCACTCATGAGGACAACCCATGGCAATAGCAATGGATGACATGTCCACTCGAACTATTGTTCTATCTACTGAAGAAGTAAGCACATCCCGCTCATCAGGTGTCGGCATTAAGTTCTGATAAAATACCTTGACAAGCCTCGGGTAAATAGTAGACGAGAGTGAAACAAAAATGGATGCCGACCAACGACAACGGATGTTGAAAATCCCCCATCGTGTCTCGGGAAACATACCATAGAGTTCGGCTATGTCAAACGTGGTTTCAAAGTTCAAAGCCCTTGGATGCCATCTCTCTTGAATACCTTCTCGGCGAGATCGTGAAGAACCTATAGTCGGATCATGCCTCGCTCGGCGAGGATTACATGAACTTGAAGGACCTTGGTGACTTGCTCTCTTTGGTGCCATAGAAGTAGAAAAAGTGTGGTTGAGGAATTAAATCGAACACTTGGTGTGCACAATTCTTTTGTAACCTTCAACCTCTTCTTTTCGGCAATTTTTTCCACCCAAATTGAACAAGTGAATACACCAAATTGATCCCCCAAACTTGGTCTTCAAAAGCCCTCAAAAAGATTTGAACAAATTCTTCAAAGGAAAACTTCACTTACTTTGATGTTGAACTTGAAAAAGTGAGAACTTCCTTTGAGAACCAGTGATTCTTGATCCGGGTTTGATGTTGAAGTTGATGATGATCAATGTTGAATTCTTGTTTAATACTCACCAATTGAAAAAATTAATTTTCTGGATGATGTAGGACTTGAATTGGAGTTCAAAGAGGTCTAGGATGCAAGTAGTAGCAACAAAGGAGGAGAGGTGATCCATTTATAAAGAGGATTCTCGGCCAGCCCCTCTATACCCTTGGGCGATTGATCCCCCTTGGAGTGGGCGATCAATCGCCCACCTGCTGGTGGGGATCCTTGAGAAATGCATGGGGCGATCGATCCCCCTTGGCTGGGGCAATCGATCCCCCCCTTGGATGCCTGTTGGACCCTCCATCGCCCAAGGTCGACCGAGACTTGATATTTTTGAGTCTCCATCGCCCAAGGTCGACTGAGAGCACGATTTTTCACCCATCTTGAGTCCAAATACCTCGGTACACCTCTTGGCATCCTTCGGAAGCAACTTATACATCAAAAACTCAAAGAAAAAATATTAAAACGCAACTAGAATTGAAAGAAAACTTAAGAAAACTAAAACTAAAAATTAAAATCAAAGAAAAATAAAGAGATTAAAGGATAGAAATACATACAGAACTTACATTTTAACGTCCGTAGGGGACGATCAATTCTCCGAAGGGATTAAGTTAGATAGACAGGATCCGTCAAGTCGACGGACTCTACGTCTCTTCTTGGCACACATCCTTCCACACAATGCTTCAACCTTTGGCCATTTACTTTCATCAAAGTATTATCTCGAAAGCTTTGAATTTCCACAGCTCCATGAGGAAAAACTGAAATCACTTGCAATGGTCCATCCCAGCTTGAACGCAATTTTCTGGGAAACAACCGAAGCTTGGAATTGAAGAGCCACACTTTATCACCGGGAGAGAAGGACTTTCGTGAGATATGTCGATCATGAAATGCCTTCGTCCTCTCTTTGTAAATTCGTGAACTTTCATAAGCATCACGTCTAAACTCTTCTAATTCATTCAATTGCAACTTCCTCTCTTCCCCAGCTCTTTTCGCATCGAAATTGAATTTTCGAATTGCCCAGAGTGCCTTATGATCGATCTCTACTGGAAGATGACATGCTTTCCCATACACCAACCGATATGGTGACATACCGATAGGAGTCTTGTAAGCAGTCCGATATGCCCATAGTGCCTCACTCAGTCGCAATGACCAATCTCTTCGATCCGGTCTCACCGTCTTCTCAAGAACATGCTTAATTTCTCGGTTGGACAGCTCTACTTGCCCACTTGTCTGAGGATGATAAGGTGTCGCCACCTTATGTGTCACTGAATATTTAACAAGCAGACTTCTCAAGAATTTATTACAAAAATGAGTACCACCATCACTGATCAAGGCTCGAGGAATTCCGAATCGACTAAGAATATTCTCATGCATGAATTTGATTACCACCTTATGATCATTGGTTTGAGTTGCAATGGCCTCCACCCATTTGGAAACATAATCCACACCAACCAGAATGTATTCGTAGCCAAAAGAAGGTGGAAAGGGTCCCATAAAATCAATTCCCCAAACATCAAAAATCTCAACCACCAGAATTGGGCTCATTGGCATCATATCACGCCTCGACATTGAACCCAATATTTGACAACGATCACAAGTCTTACAGAAAACATATGCATCATGAAACAGAGAAGGCCAAAAGAATCCACATTGAAGTACCTTTGTTGTTGTCTTCCTTGCACTGAAATGGCCTCCACATGCCAATGAGTGGCAGAACTTGAGAATATCTTGAAACTCATGGTCTGGGACACATCTCTGAATAATCTGATCTGGACAATATTTAAATAACTCTGGATCCTCCTAAAAGTAATGATAAACTTTAGAGAAGAATCGATCACGTTCTCACTTGGTCCAGTCTCTTGGCACTTTTTCCGTGGCCAAATAATTCACAATATCTGCATACCATGGTGTGGAATTGTTGGACACTCCAAACAATTGCTCCCTCTGAAGTGTTTTGGAAAGTGTAGTGCATACAGAAGTTACCACCATGGTGGAAAATTGATCTTCAAACATCTTCTTCTCCTTCTATTTTCCATGCACCCTTATTTTATTTGTAGATTCAACCACATCTTCAGAGTCCATGAAGAAAACATCCGTCTGATTTGGAGGATTCTCAACAGCATTGAAAATATTAAGTTTAACCTTCATGTTGCCAAATGAAATATCCATGATCCCCGACCTACAATTTATGCAAGTATCAGCAGTTGCTAAGAAAGGTCGACCAAGGATCACTGGAATGTGCCTCTTCGGATTGTGAACCGGCTCAGTGTCAAGTACAATGAAATCAACAGGAAAGTAGAACTTGTCCACTTTAATGAGCACATCTTCTATGATTCCTCGGGGCTGCTTTGTTGATCTGTCTGCAAATTGTAATACCACCGAGGTAGGCTTCAATTCTCCCAAGCCCAATTGTAAGTAGACTAAATAGGGTAGCAAATTCACACTTGCACCCAAATCAAGAAGAGCTTTATCCACATGGTGCTACCCAATAATGCATGAGATAGTTGGAGCACCAGGATCTTTGTACTTGGGAGGAGTACACTGCAGAATTATTGAACTTACTTGTTGTGGTAGCATCACTTTCTTTGGCACATGACTTTTAGAACGCCTTTTCTGAGTGCACAAGTCCTTCAAAACTTTTGCATAAGGAGGAATTTGCTTGATGGCATCAAGGAGTGGCAAATTAATCTTCACTTGTCGAAACACCTCCATCATGTCATGCAGCTTGTCCCCTTGCTTCCCCAATTTAGATGCTTCAGGGAAACGTTGTGGGAAAGGAGCCTTGGGCTCATAAGGAATTTCAGCACTTAGACTTGTGGTCATTTTTTCTTCTTCTTTCTTCTCACCCACCTTATTGTCAATTATTTTCCCACTTCTCAAAGTGGTAATAGCTTGGACTTGCTCATGGTGTGAGTTGCTTGTGGAAGCTTGCATCCCCCTTGGATTAGCAATTGGTTGACTAGGGAGTTTCCCTTCTTCTCTTCTACTCAATGAAGTAGCAAGCTGTCCAAACTGAGATTCCAGTTTGGCAATGGATTGAGAATGCGAGTGCACTAGCTGAACTGTAGATTGTACTGTTGCTATAGTAGCTTGCACTGTCTCTATAAGAGAATCAAGCTTGTCAAATTTGGACAAGGTAAGAGTCAGGTTGTCTTCAATAGTAGAAATTCTTTGAGCCATAGGACTTTGTGTTTGAAATTGTTGTTGAGGCACAAAAGTCATAGGTTGATATGATGGTTGCATTGCTGCCCCTTGATTACTGTAAGAAAAACTAGGATGATTCCTCCATGTAGGATTGTAAGTATTACCTCGTGGAGGATTCATTGGTCCAGTGAAAGTAGCTTGAACTTGCTCATGTTGACCATCAGAAAATTGCCCCATTGAAGGACAATTACTCACATTATGCATAGGACTAGAGCAAAACTCACAAGGGCCTAGCAATGTCGAACTTGAAGCAAAAGGACTTTGATTGGCAGCCATAATTACTGCTACCTTCTATGCAATTAAATCAATATCAGTTGGCATAGCTTCTGAAGCACCAACCTCAAAAATCCCATCAGTTTTTCTTATAATGGCAGGTCTGCTAGAATGAGTAGAGGACACATGTTGTAGAGAGTTGTCACTAAGATTTTCAAATAAGGTCCATGCATCTTTTTCACTCTTCAACATAAAAGTACCTCCACACGACGCATCAACCATCTGTCTGTTGGCTTCTGTCAGCCCTTCATGAAAACTCTGCAGTAGTTGCCACTTAGGAACTTGATGATGGGGACACTTCCTAAGAAGGTCCTTGAATATTTCCCATGTCTCATAAAATTGTTCCCCCTCATGTTGGGAGAAACTAGTGATAGCACGTCTGAACTGATTGGTCTTCCCTATCGAAAAATACTTCTTGAGAAACTCATGTTGCATCTGAGTCCAAGTCGTGATAGAACCTGCCGGTAGGGAGTTAAACCAATACTTTGTTTTATCTTTCAGAGAGAATGGAAAAAGTCTCATTCTGAAAGCATCTTTAAAGAAGTTGTGAATTTTTGTAGTTGAGCACACTTCAATGAAGTCATCCAGATGCTTATAAGGGTCTTCTTGAGTCAGCCCAAAATAAGATGGTAGCGTCTGAATAATGCTGGACTTGATCTCATAATTCTGTGCTGTGACATTAGGCAGTTGAAAACCTGCTAGTGATGTATATGTCTCAGGAACATAGTAGTCCCTAAGCAGTCTAGCTCTTTCTCCATCAACATTAGGAACAAGGTTGTTATTCCTCTCTTCTGCCATGTCTTCAATTATTTCTTCCTCTTGCATAATGGTATCAACAGGGATGTTCCTCTGTTGTCTAAGAGTACGTTCAGGCTCAGGATCAAGAGGTATCAAAGGATCAGCTACAAAACGACGACCTTGCATATATTAGCAAAAAGCACATGAAAAGAAAACAAAAACAAAATTAAAAATAAAATATAAAAATTTCCGAAACTAAAAATCCAAATGAAATTAATTCTGTAAAATCCAATCAATCAAATAGATAATCCCCGGCAACGGCGCCAAAAATTGATTCGTGTGTGAGTGTGACTTAAAAAATATATCAATTAAAAATTTCCACACTTCGTAATAGAACAAATTCCTTGCAGAATAGGGCTATCGAAAGGGGTATCGTACCTTAGGGATTATGGTCTGATGAGTTGGAATACTGAATTAATTTTAATTAAATTTATAAGAAAAGAATTCTGATTTTAAATTAATTAAAAAGAAAAAAATAAAATAAATCAAAGGTAAACAGATAGTGAAAGAATATGAGAGAAATCTAGGGTGTTTGACTTCACCACTAACTCCACAATCAATGGTCAATTGAATCAACTATGGGGAATTACATCATGCATAAGTGGTGTCGGTGGCTACAGGCTCACCTTCATCCGTCAAGAAGATAACATATGATTAAGGCTAAGCCATGGACTATCTTCGATTGGCATGGGCCATCTGCCTAACTACTCTAATCTAGGATGCAGTATGGTTCATCTTCTCTAGGCATAATCCATCAAAGCTCATAACAATATATTCAGTGATTACCATTGTGTAATAATCTCTCTCATGATCACAGAAAACAAAAGAGATTGAGTCCAATAACAACAACTAAATATCTAAGACAAGATAAGAAATCATTGAGATTGAATTTACAAGACTTTTATTGCTCAATTCTATAATAAGAATCCTCTGAATTACACAATCTATGCATGTATATAAAGGTCCCCAATAATTAAAACAATCAAACCATTGATGCTTTGTTAGGGCTACATCAAAACCCTAGTAGATGAACTAGCCGCTCATGGTAGAAGAAGAAGCTTCAACTATTGAGGAAGAAGACATCATCTTTCTGAATTACGCGTATGACTTCGTTCTCCAATGGCTTTGCAATATGTTTCTGTTCTCTTCTCAGCCCTCTCGGACTCTCCAAGCTCTGTTCTCTCTGTCTAATCTCCAATCCCCCCTCAACTCAGCCTCCAAGTCTTCACTTTATTCCCCCAAGAGAATCAACCAAAGTCCTAATCCAATTAGGAATAAATTAGGGTTTCCCGCAGCACTAATCAGGTGGGTTTTTCCTGCTGACTTTGGCCTAACTTTTGACCCACTAGAAGTCCGATTTACGGAATATTCGTGAAATATAAAAGTGTGTAGAATCAAATTTTGTTCAACCCATTGTGGAAATAATGTTGATTTTAGGCTCAAAAATAAGACTTCTGATCTGTTTTCCAAAATGGGATTAAGACTGTATTATGCGCAGATTTGGGCTTCAGGCCCGAAACCTTCTTAAGCAGTTGTAATTCTCTTGGACCTCTTCCTTGGGCTGAATTGAGTTGAAATAAATGGTTGAGTGAATCTCCTTGATGTAGGCTTCATCTCACCATTTTGGATGTCTTCTTTAAAAGCCCAAAAGCTTGGTTTTAACTGAAATAATCATTAAGGCCCTGAAAATACAGAAAACACTAAAACAAAGTAAAATCACAAAATAATCTATCACTAAGAGAATAAAATACATAAGTTAAGAGGCTAGAATGCGTAACATTCAACGCCTATCAGTTAGTCAGATGTATAGGCCATGCTAAGTGAAGACGAGTTATGCTTAATTGTATGTTGAATAAATTATCTTGATAGAATTGAATTGGGCTTGTAGCCATTCTTTTCTGGATGCATAGATTAAACATCCCAAATTAGTACAATTGTCATTGTTAGAGGTTAGTGGTGAAGTCAATTCCCAGGACTCTCTCTCTCTCCAGGATCTATCATTTATTTATGTCGTTTAATTTTAGCATTTTAAAAACAAAACAAATTCTTTTTAAATTAAATTAAACAAGGTCTTGATAGTATAACAACGAAACCAACATAGTCTCTGTGGGTTCGACCCCTACTCACTAGTTTACTAATTTTAGTAGAGTATTTGCTGGTTTTATAAATTCTCTTTTGTCGAAGTGTAAAACAACAACGACACTATTACATAATATTTTATCGTGTTTTGCACATCGAACAGTTATGAAGGCCTACAACAAAAGAGTTAAGTCAAAGTCATTTACTGAAGGTGACCTAGTATAAAAAGTGGTCTTGCTAGTTCGGAGCCATGTAGAGTCTATGGTAAATGGTCCACAACTTGGGATGGTCCTTACTTGGCTCATGAGATTATTAATCGAGGTTCATACAAATTGAAAGACATGAATGGAGAAGTACATCCCAGGCCGGTCAATGACATTTACTTAAAGGAATATCGACCAACTATATTTGAGTAGCTAGAAGAGAAGTCTAGCTAGGCCACTTGACCTATCTACATGTAGCATAGTTATGAAATCACTAAGAGAAATAAGTGCGTAATATAGGTTTAATTTTTCCCTATTTTCTTATTTAATTTTATTCCTTTCAGTTTTGCATTTTTGTTGTGTCTTTGTGCTTGATAATGAGTGTTTTTTCTTAGATACCCAAAAGTACCATGTGAAAATGTTATCAGTTACAGCCTACAGTTCATAAAACTACAAAGTTTTCCTTGGAAACAGTCCAATCAGTCTTTATAGTGCATCAAACTTTGACCTCATGTTATCCTAGAAGAGATTGGTTTGTTGAAGAGTGAGTTCGGCCAAAACCTTTTTCTTCTTCAGCTCTGGAAGCTCAACCTTCAGAGTAATATGTTGGGGGGGGGGAAGCTGATCATTTTTCTCTAACAAAACACTAGCCCGAGAAGTGACATCGGCCTTGGCAGCCTCGACTCGGGCAAGATCTTCTTGAAGCCTTTGTTCTTCTTTCCCAAGCCTACCATTCATCTAATCTAGTTGGCCAAACTCAGCCGCAATCTCAAGGATTTTTGCGCCTAGTATCTTTTCAGCCTGATACTTTTCCTCAAACTGGGAAATCGTATTGGTAGCTTCAGAGATGGAGTCGACCATGACAGGCAATTGTACCCAAAAAGAAGCAAATATAGCTTGCATGACCAAGGAAAGTTTCCCATGTAGGTTGATGGTGGCCAGCAAGGTCAAGATCTCATTTACCATAGATGGAAGATATAGGAGGTCCCGTTCAAGGATTATTTGGAGGGCTTTCTTATCATCTTTAAATATCTGAGCAAGAGGAACTAGAGTAGTGGGGGGACTAGTACTAGTCGATGAGCTGTCCTTTAAAATTGAGGCAACCAATGATTGAAGATAATTCTTTATGGCGAAAAAGGATCAACTAGCAGGTCGCGAAGTGAGAGATTGAATTTATTTATGAAAAAATAGAAGGCATTATGAGGAAAAAAACGAGCATAAAGGGGTTTTTAAGAAAAATATACACCTCTTTAACGGGAGTAGAGGACTCAACCACATTTCCAGTGGCTGAGGCCATAGGTTGAGCTATTAGAGACCCTAGAAAGGGATTTGTACCCTTGGTAGATTTTCAACTTTCATCAAAGATAGGAAGAGGTAAATCGGCCTCTTCTGTTATAGGAAGTGGCTGATCCTGATGTGCAATGCCAACGTCGGCCTGTAGAAGAGGATAGTGAGGGATATAAATCAATAATAATCAATAGAATAGTAAAAAGGTAAGAGATGAAGTACCTGTGGAATGGAACTCACCGCCTTTTTGCTTCTCTTGACCAACGGTTTGTCATCCGAACCAGATTCAAGGTCTGTAAAAAGGTCCTTGATAAGCTTGGTGCATTTCAAAGAACCTTTAGTTGTGGTTTTCTTCCTTTTGGGCTGAAACAAAAGAATAGTTGTGGTGATTTTAAGATAAGAAGCAAGTAACTAATGGCCAAAAGGTTACCTTAGGGGGTAAAGGCTTTGGGGCCTTAGCATTTGGTGGAGGTCGACTCTAGATTTCCTCAGCCTGTGGATCTATGTTTATAGTGCGATCGATCGGCTGATCACTGACAGTATGGCTAGAAGATTGAACTACAAAGAAGTTCGTTAAGGAAAGTAGTCTAGGAAATAAGAATGAGAGAATCTATGTGAGAATCACCATGCTTGGACTTTGATCCAGTCTTGGTAGTAGTAGGGGCACTGGTGATAGTAGGTGCTGTAACAGCCTTTGTGGCTGGCTTCCCATCTTTTTGGGAGAAAACCACTAGGGAAGACTCATCCTTTTAAGAACTGAGGCTCAAAAACTTGAAAGAATTGAGGAGACATTGGAAGAGAAGAGTCTCATTTATGTCCATGGCTGAGGCAATGTGAGAAGCCCACCACGTGTCAAATAATAGGTCGGTCTGAGGTTGAGGAGTGAAGGGTTGGAGCCAAAATTAGTCTGCAGTATTTTTGTTCTTATCAGACACGTCTAGGACGTGCCTAGCCTCCTGGAATCAAATTCTCTTATCAAAGGTTTGGTTGTAGGATTGATAAAGAGATAAGGGGATCATTTGGATGAGGCTGATTTGCCTCGCTAGTTGAGCAGGATTGTAGAATTCAACACCCACACGACTGTTGGGTGAGTATAGAGAGACAGAGCTATAATGAAGGTCTCGGCCTATTAGGAAACTAGCGTAAAATGTATTATAGTCATCCAGCTCTTGTTTGGTAGAGGAGCTAGTTAAAGTTTGAAGCCAAATAGAAGTCTGAGGTAAGTCAGTAAAAGGAAGCAATTGGGAGGTATAGCGATGGCAACAATGAAGGAAGAATTCGACACATTCTTTAAAGGATTGAGCTTTGGGCAAAGCAGAAGCATAATAAAAGGAGACCAAGGAGTCACTAGTTGAGGGAGACACTTCCACACTCAGCTCGGGGAAATAATCCCTCAGCCAGATCTAGAGTAACTAGAAAGGTTCCCCTAAATAGACATAATGGGTCGACAGGAGGTCATAAAGACCTTTATAAAGATGGGAAAGCACAAAAGTGGCTAGAGTAAGGGTTTTACCTTTGGCTAGAGCTAGAGCGATCTGGAGCACGTCCTTGGTAACTTGAAGGCCTGGAACACAGAGAAGGCATTTGTTGAGCTAGTAGAGCAAAAATAGAATATGCTTATTGTTCTCAACTGGGCTAGTAGTCTTCCTGATAGCTTTTATAAAATGGCTGCAGGATGATACGGTGGCCTTAGTCCTCGTAGCCTTGGTGGGGTAGTTGAATGTTATAGTCGATTCTAGTAAAAAAGATCTAACCTCGATGCCAACAACTTTAAACCCTGTCATTAGACAAAGATCCCTGACAATAAAGGAAAACATTTGACATGGCAGGTGGAGAGAGTTAGTCATAATCGACTAGAAAAGGGAGGCAGAACAGAGCAAGTACTTGTCTTAGACCATAGGCATAGTGCTGAGGTGGATGAAATTATAGATACCACAAGCCTTCCATATCTTCCTTTTAGAAGTAGAGATACGATCGACCCACTCATTCCATTCAAAGTTGATCAAGTGCCAGCTGCGGATGTGAAAATTGGTGGTCGGAGACTCATTGATGGTAGTGAGACTCTAGATAAGAAGGTGCTTTTCTGCCATGGGATAAAAGGATGAAATGGTGGAAGGCATTTCTTCCACGAATGCGGGGCCAAAACCCTTGGAGTTGTGTGGAAGCTTAACCAGAACATCCAAATGGAGTCGGCTGAGAGCTGTAGCATTAATCATTGTCTCAACTTATTTGCCATGAGATGCGGGATCGTCTAAGGAGGGCAAGATCTGTGGATTTAGGAGCCATGGATCTTTTGCACAAGAGAATGTAGAGTCTTTGTTGCTGAGAGGTGGAGATTTGTGATTAGCAAAGTGAAAGGAACTGATCTTATATATCAATGGGTGAGAGGAATAGGCGGCTAAGGTAGTTATGATCTTTAAATGAGGTGGCAGTTCAGTCATTTAAAATAAGGAAGATTCTCTGATTCGTTGGAGAAAGCAGACATATGAGACATTGTTTCAAAATTCAAATCCCCTGTTGTTCATGCAATTGTGGTGGGGTGAGGTGGCTTATCCCAACCATTTGAATTTGGGGCAGTTGTTGGCACCTAATCTTCGCGCCACTTGGCAGCCAATGGAAAGGTCATTGTAACAGAAGGCATGAGACTGACTAAGAGCCCATTTTCCTTGAAACTCTAAAGGTTGAGGATATTTAACGAGTTATCCTAAAGAGTGGTCGGCACTTGTATATACATATATGGTTACTGATATATATATATATATATATATGGGTGTAACTTATCTTGCATATTGGAATAGAGAGTTTGGTGTGAATTGAACTCCAGAAAGTTCTCTTAATTGAGGCAAAAAAGTGCTCAACAGGGAGTTTCGTATTCTCTCTCCCCAGCCAATCGCTTAATCCAACACGACCTCCAAATAAAATACTTGTGTACGACCAATTATTTACATTGTGCTGACATCACAGCTCTGGCATGCCCTTAAGCACTGTTAATCAATTGGCCTGCTTTGCTGATTAATTAAGACCGAACAGCTATATATTTTATGTGTTTATATTTTCTCTCTCCATTAAGTATTATTTTAGTTTCTTTCTTTTTCAATTACGCTTTTTCTTTATGTTATATATTTTACGTGTTTACATGAAACTTCTACTTATCAATGGCGATTTTCTTTTATAATAGATTACACCAAATTCGCATTCAAGGAGGGTTGTTATTTGGGTATTAATTTTAAGTTTAATTTTTTTATTTGTTAGCATTGTATTTTTATTTCCAAATATGAATTTTTAGCAAGACAAAAAGTCAATCAATATCTACCACACCGATGTCTTCGGGAGGTCGATCAAGTTTCTTTTAATTTTTTTTATTAATGCGTATTTGAAATCTTTCTCTCTCTATGTGTGTTCATATTGTACAACTTAAAATCAACAGTTTTTTATCTCTCTATTACTCACTATTTTAGCTTCTTTTTTCTTCAATTATGCTTTTTTTATGTTATGTGTTTTATGTGTTTACATCAAGCTTCTAGTCTTCAATTATGCTTTTTCTCATTGTTTGGATCAATTAAATTTGTGACTTAAAGCATAAAATTTGGCATTTATAAATAATATACTTTACTAGCATTTGCATATAATTTGTATATGTAAACTAAATGGTAAACCATGGAGCATTAGTTTTTAAAAGACTTAAATTCTTTATATGATGCATAGAATTTTTATATTTTTTATTTATATATGTATCTAATATATTTTATATCTTATATTACTATTAAATTTACGTAGAATTTTTATACAACTTTATGGACCACAAAATCTTTCATAGACCTCAAACACCACTTCATAGACCTTGTAGTCATTTCGTTTGTAACAAATTCTAAACCGTCAAACATTCCTGCAAAACTTTTCAAACTTAAGTAAGAGTATCTATTTAGAACTGTATTTGAATTAAATAACTAATAATTACGAATAGTTTCATCCATGTTTTGAAGGTCTATCTTATTATTATTAGAATGTGCTACGGCGTGCGTTTTATTGTTTTTTCCTATCACAGTAGCGACAGATTGAGGTTTTTATGATTTTTGTCCTTACTGCCAATTTATTATCTTAATCATATTTTTTAAAAAAATATTATAATTAATTATTATTATTTTTACTTAAAACATGTCATTTGATGACTTAATCCTTCTTAAATACAAAGAAATTATGTTAATAATTTTTAGTTGTGATTTCAAATAAAACACAAAAAGTCGAACCAAGAACATGGCGTTGATGCACACTAGTGTTGTTTGCGATATTGGAAATTTCGGTGGTTTTCACCGAGTGTAATGCTGGCCCGTGTTGGGACTCGCACTGCTTACGTTAGGTTCTGTGCTGAACACCAAAATTGCAGAGTCGGTGCACAATTTGGCTCCGTGCTGATTAATTAATTTGTGACAGCAAAGTTCACGTTTACACCATCTATATAATTTTTTATTATTTTTTTGTCTAGTGTATATAATTTTATTATTTTTCATCTCTACCATATTCAACTCAGCTTGAATATTTATATATATAATTTGATCATATTTTAATTCTTGAGCCGTGAGAGATTCTACTTATTCTGTCGAGTTGTGAAAGATTAATGGTTGCTTTGTCACTTTCTCTTTTTTGTTATTGAGAGTTCAATTGCATGTATTAAGCTTCATTGTATTCCTTTAATTTTTTATTTTAAAACTTATTCCGACTTACCCAAAAAAAGAGGAATTTTATTATAAAAATATTAGATTATCCGTTAAGATCTTGAACAAGATTGGATTTAACATAGAAATATGAAATTTTAACCAAGTAGAATAGAACCAAGCAATCACATGCTAAGTTTGGAATAGCACGTGTTCCTCCTACCTACTAAGCAGATCGAGTGCATGAAAAAAATTCCACTTGTGAAGGGAAAAATGATATATTGTAAACTAATCATAAAGCTGTGGGTTTATGGCTTATTTGGTGGAATAGGAATCAAGTTATGCGTAATGGAATTTCTTGGGGTGCTTTTCAAACAGCTAGATCGGTGGTGGTGGAGGCCAGCTTTATTATATTTGTTGGAAATTAATTGTCATTTGTTTCGCACAGTGAAAGTATATATTCACATTACAATCATACAAGTATATATAAAATAAGAAACAAATTCACACATAATATAATATTTTACATGATTCACTGAACTTTTGGGTTACGTGCATTCATAGAGATAGAGATTTCATTATAATTGATAATAGAATATACAACACACGAATAACATACCTACCACACACTATTTAATTCTTTCTTTAGACATTGTTCTCTCAGAATCACATATACTCTCTTCTCACATCACTCACCAACCTCTTATATATTTCCTCTCTCTTTCTCTTTTTCCCTTTAACACTTCTTCTATTTTTAGAGCCTCCAAACTCATTCCTTGTTACACAAGGATTATACTTTATTTAAAACCCAAAACGTGTCTAACAAGAAATTACAAAATAAATTACAATTCTAAAATAGAAATTCAATTATAATAGGAAAATCAGTCAAATGGTGCTTCTTGCAGTGGTTGTGTTTTAGAGTGTTGTGACCCTCTCTCTGTTGTATTCTTGTTGGTTTTGTTTTAATGAAGTTTGCTTAGGAAAAAAAACTAACAAATAGAATAGGAGCATGTCAACTGCCATAAATATAAGTGTTAGAAATATTGAGAGAATTACATTGAATTGAATTGATTGATAGTGAACAATAAACAAAGGGCCTATTTATACACAGATTTGGAGGCTAAGTAAACAAGTAATCCTAGGTGGTTTAGGAAAGGGAAAAGATATATATACAACATATAATATTTAATCTAACAGTTCCCTCAAACTCAAGATTAATTATATGAACTCAACTTGAATTTGAAGACAAACTCTCGAAAACATCCTGGTAATAGATATTTGGTGAAGATATCAGCTAACTGATCAGTAGAAGCAATGAACTACAATTGTAAAGTATCCTTGAGAAGGTGATAACGAACAAAATGATAATTGATTTTAATGTATTTGGTGCGTTCATGGAAAACATCATTGTGTGCAATCTGAATAGCACTCTTGTTATTACAATAGACATGAGTGGCAGTGGAAGAGGAAACTCTCATATCCTAAAGGAGCCAACATAACCATAGAACCTTAGAAATAGTATCAACAAATTTCTTGTACTCCGTTTCTGTACTAGAACAGGCACACCAAGAGATGAGTGAATCACCAAGATACAAAATCCTGAAGTAGAACGAAGATCTGTGTGATCTCCTACCCAATATGCATCGATATAAGTAGAAGAACAAGTGGTGACTGAGAAAAGAAATGAAGTCCATGAAACGACGTACCCTTGAGATTACGAAGGAGACAAAGAATTGCTGCAAAATGGGTAGATCATAAAGCATCCATGAATTGACTAACTATATAAACGACATCAAAGATATCTAGACGAGTGATAGTAAGATATACCAAACTACCAACCAATTGTTGATATAAGGTGTCATTGCAAAGAGCTTCACCATCATGTGGAGTGAGTCTTGTGTTGGACTCGGGTGGTGTATCGGCAATTTTATTGTCAGTTATCCTAATTTTTGAAATAAGATTAGAACTGTACTTTTCCTAAGTGAGATAGTAACCATCGGTAGTTGAAGTGATCTCAAAACCAAGAAAATAACTAAGTGATCCAATTTCTTTTATTTCAAATTGATGACTAAGAAACTCTTTAAGTTCGTGAACACCCTTCAAGTCATCTCTAGAAATAATCATATCATCAACATAAAGTAAGAGAAGGATGATACCACGGTGTAGGGGCAAAATTAACACTCGGTCCAATGGGCTAAACTGATACAAAAAACAGACTAGGCCCACGTCGGCTTGAGCCCATGTATCAGTAGAAAGCCCAAAAGGGCTGGGTCATTAGTTATCAAGGGCCTAGTCGCCCCACCCCAAGGCTACAAAGCCCAAATCAAAGGCAGATTTACACCTCAAAATGTAATTCAAATTCCTTAAGGGAAAAGTTAGTTGTCAACAAGAAAATTAAAGTCCTGAAAGGATTCGAATTCCTACTTGTATAAATATTTATGAAATTATCAATAAAAGGGATCCTCGAATCCACCTCTCATCAGATCTTTTCTCTTTCTTTGAAAGCATTATTTTCATCATTTTTGGGTTTGTGTATTGAGTTGTTTGGCGATTATCAGTAGAACAATTTTCTTTACCTACATTTTGGGGCCGTCTGTGGGAAGCGTTTAGTCATTTTTCCAAATAAAAGAAAATTGTTAACCATAGTGGATACGAGGAGAAATACTTATGATGTGGTGGAGCTAGGTCGACCCCTTAGGAATCAACGAAGGGTGCCACCCATACAACTAGAGGCTCGGGATCTACTGGCAGACCCTAGCGTTCAGCAGTTAACCCAATAGAATGATGCTATATGTCAATAGATCGCAGATCTACAGGATAAGGTGGAACACACCGGAAATGCAAGAAACCTTGGGCAATAACAAAATGAAGAGGCCGGCTCGAGCGACCGCTCACTACGCACCTCACAGCACAACAGATCTAGTTGCAGACAACATCACCCCGATCGGCCCAGTGAGGGTCAAGTCGATCCCCCGCAGCCCCTCCTAGAATGGAGAATCGAGATGCAATGAGAGATCGACTCACTAAACGATGACAGATCAGGCTATCCAACTAATCAATCACTTGCCACCACCCAATTCACTGAATCCCCTTCACCAAAGATATAGTCAAAATCAAAAGGTCGAGGAGGTTCATTCTACCGACGTTCACTACCTTTGATAGGAAAATAGACCCAGTAGAACATATCTACCAATACCAACAGAAGATGACACTGGACGTTGAGAACAATACACTTATGTTCAAGATCTTCCCGTCTAGTCTATTTAGGCCAGCACTGCTTTGGTTCAAGCATAAACCACCTCAAAACCAAAACTTTAATAAACTGTGCGAAATATTCATAGCCTAGTATGCAGGAAATCAGGAATGCAAAAGGACGATCTCCTAGATGTTCACCATGAGGCAAGCCAAAGGGGAGACGTTGAAATCTTTCCTCACCTGTTTTAACTTGGAGATGTCCATGATAGATTAATGCGATCAGACAGCTGTAGTGGAAGCTTTTAAGATAGTAGGTTCTCCCAAAGAAGGGTTCCATCGATCCCTGGCAAAGAACGCTTTGAAGTATATGGGTGAATTAAACTTTCGAGTTAAAAAGTACTGAAGGATAGACGAGGGTGAGGCATCCAAAATGCAATGATTGACTTTGATAACTGTGGCGTAGCAAACCAAAAGCCAAGTGGCCAAGGCGAAGCCACCTCATACGCCTTCTTCATATGCTCCTGAGGTTGTGAAAGGGCAGAAGATCGAGGAGAATGTCACCCTCTAAAAGTAAATCTGGCCATACTTTACTATAAAAACAAGGGCAAAGGAATTTTTTTCCCCCATCTGGCTATTAGGCAACCGCTAGAGCAGAGGGATAAGAACAAACACTATTCGTTCTACAATGACTTCAGCCATACCACCAATGAGTGCATGAGCTTAATTAAGATAGCAGATTGAAGCCTTGATAGCAAAAGGGGGTTTAGCAGAGTACATCATTTGGAAAAAATAGATAAAAACCTTTGATTATCCTCAACAAAAAGAAAATAAGTAGCTTAATCCCAATCCAGTCTAGGTTATCAATGTGATTCATGGCCGACCAACCTCAGATCAAGAGAGAGAGTCTGAAAGGCAGTCAAATCTCAAGACTGCCCAGAAGATCCAGAGAATTAAGTAAGTCCACTTAGAACATGATCACTCAGCCAATACGCCAATCACCTTCACGGACAAAGACATGAGTAGGGTCCAAACGCCCCACGAAGATCCTCTCATGATTAGCCTTATCATTTCCAATTGCAAGATGAGTCTAGAACCAAAATGCGTTAGGCCTACCACTGAACCGGCTTATAGGCTTCGACGGTAAGCCAGTGACTCTAGTAGGGGTTACGAAGCTCCCATTTACTGTAGCCTCAAGAACATTAACTGAGGCCTTCAGCATTGTTGAATTTAACTCTTCATATAACATAATAATGGGAAGAGGCTCGATACACAGGATGCAAGGAGTCCCCTCAACGCTTCACCAACTTATGAGGTGCATCGTGCCGAACGAGAGAGACATAGTTAATATTATAGAAGATCAGGTTGCTGCCAAAGAGTGTTATGCCCTTATGCTGAAGGGGAAAGCAGTACAAGAATAACTGACCAAATAGCAATCATAGAACTTTCTATCAAAAGGCGTTCCTCAGGATCTGAAAAAAGAAAGTTCAACTGAGGAACCGCTCAAGGAGATAGAGATCATTCTTGGCAAAGATCCCACAAATTTAGGGACCTTTTTATGCCGAACAAATATAGCAGAGTTGATTCAGCTGCTAAGAAATAATGTTGATATATTTGCTTGGGACCACACAGACATGCCTGGCATAAACCCCTCAATGTCATGCCATGTACTCAACGTCAATTCCAGCTTCCCACCTATCAAGCAGAACCAAAGATAATTCACCCCAGAAAAGAACGAGATCATCGCCTTAGAAGTAGATCGGCTCTTACAAGCAGGGTTTATCAGGGAAGTTTGGTTCCCATAATGGCTTTCAAATGTAGTGGTGGTTAAGAAAAAGAACAATAAGTGGAGGATCTGCATAGATTTTACCAATCTAAATAAAGCCTACCCCAAGGATAGTTTTCCTTTGCCAAAAATCGATCAGATGGTCGACGCCACAACCGGGTATAAACAGTTGACATTCCTTGACGAGTACTTAGGATACAACCAAATCCTGATGAATCTAGCCGATCAAGAAAAAAATTCCTTTATTATCGAAAATGAGACTTACTGTTATAAGGTGATGCTATTCAGACTTAAGAATGTAGGAGCAAGTTACAACGGCTGATCAACAAAGTCTTCAAAAATCTGATGGGCCGAACAATTGAGGCTTATTTAGATGACATGGTGGTAAAAAGTCCCAAGAAAGAAGACCATGTGCAGTTTTTACAGAAGGTATTTGACACCTTGAGAAGCCATAATATGAGATTGAACTTGTTAAAATGTACCTTTAGCGTTTCCTCAAGACAATTTCTTGGGCACATCGTGAACTGAATAGGGATAGAAGCGAGCCCAGTTCAGGTGAAGGCTCTTCTCCAAAATGAGGAAAGTAAGACTCACAGGGACGTTCAAATCCTAATAGGACACATTGCTGCTCTAAGAAGATTCATCTCTTGGTTATCAAACAAATGTAAGTCCTTCTTCGATGTCATTCAATCAAAAGGAAAAGAAATATGGTGGCTAAATGGAGTGAAGCCTTAGCAAGGCTGAAGCGGTATCTAATTCAACTACCAACGCTCTCGGCACCTGATGCTAGATAGTTTCTATACTTGTATCTTATAGTATTCCGAACGGCCACCAACACCATCTTGATTAGAGAACATGATAAAAAATAGTACCTAGTGTTTTATGCAAACAAGACCATGACTGAGGTTGAACAAAGGTACTCAAAGATGGAAAGAGATATACTAGCCCTAGTCCAGGCAAAGAGGAAGCTTTAGCATTTCTTTGAGGCTCTCCTGATCGTTGTCCTAACTAAACTCACGATTAGAGCGATCCTTTATAAGTCTGATCACTCGGGAAGAGTAGCCAAATGTGGGATAAAGCTGGGTGCCTACGAACCTCGAACCACAATAAAAGGACATGCAGTTGCAGACTTCTTGCTAGAATACGAACCTGAAAGTGACGAGGAGATAAAACTTCAGTCCTATCCTAAAAGAAGACTATTCATCAACGGGTCGTTAACACGAACATGGTCAAGTATCGATGAGGAAATCTAAACCCTAAACGGAATAGCCTTACAACTGGAAATCCACCTGGAATTCCCTACATCGAACAATGAAGTTGAGTATGAAGCCCTCTTAGTAGGAATGAGATTGGCACAAACACTTCAGGTAAAAAATATGCAAGCTTTTAGTGATTCTCAACTAATTGTGAAACAGGTCAGTGGAGACTACCTACCAAAAGATGATCAGATGAAAGCTTACAGAGATCTGGTGTAAAAGCTACTTAAGGGGTTTGATTAAGTCAAAATCTCCCAAATCTCAAGAGATTTGAACCTGAATGCCGACAAGATTGCATTTTTAGCCTCAGTGGCCTATCCAGATCTGATTAGAATAGCTCCGATTGAGTCATTGCAAGAACCCAGCACACATCCCCAACAAGAGGTGCTGGTTATACAGAATAGAACCAACCTAGTTGGATGGATCCACATCAAAACCTATCTTGTAGATGGGATTTTACTAGACTCAAAAGAGGAGGCACGAAGAATTAGAATGAACTCTTCCAGATACTCTATGATCGGCTAACACCTCTACTGAAGGTCTTTCTCAGGGCCGTACTTGAGATGTGTGGCCCTGGGAAAGCAAATAAGATACTCTCCAGGATCCATGGAGGTGTATATGAAAATCACTTAGTGGGACATTCAATAGCCTATAAAGTCCTTACACAGGGATATTTCTGGCCATACATGACAAGAGAAGCCGAAGGGTATGCTAGGAAGTGTGATAAATGCCAACGACATACCAGCATACCACATTGATAGGCATTGAATGTTACGCATTCTAGCCTCTTAACTTATGTATTTTATTCTCTAAGTGATAGATTATTTTGTGATTTTACTTTATTTTAATGTTTTCTGTATTTTCAGGGCCTTAATGATTAATTCAGTTAAAACCAAGCTTTTGGGCTTTTAAAGAAGGCATCCAAGATGGTTAGATGAAGCCTACATCAAAGGGAACCATTCAACCATTTATTTCAACTCAATTCAGCCCAAGGAAGAGGTCCAAGAGAATTACAACTGCTTAAGAAGGTTTCGGGCCTGAAGCCCAAATCTGCGCATAATATAGTCTTAATCCCGTTTCAGAAAATGGACCAGAAGTCTTATTTTTGAGCCTCAAATTGACATAATTTCCAAGCAAAGTTGAACGAAATTTGATTCTGCACACTTTTGTATTTCACAAAAATTCTGTAAATCGGACTTCTAGTGGGTCAAAAGTTGGGCCGAAGTCAGCAAGAAAAATCCACCTGATTAGTGCTGCAGGAAACCCTAATTTATTCCTAATTGGATTAGGACTTTGGTGTATTCTCTTGGGGGAATAAAGTGAAGAATAAGAGGCTGAGTTTGGGGAGTTACGGAGGAGACGAACAAAGATTGGAGAGTCTGAGAGGGCTGAGAAGAGAACAGAAACATATTTGCAGAGCCATTGGAGAACGAAGTCATACGCATAATTCATGAAGATGATGCCTTCTTCCTCAACAGTTGAAGCTTCTTCTTCTACCATGAGCGGCTAGTTCATCCACTAGGGTTTTGATGTAGCCCTAACAAAGCATCAATGGTTTGATTGTTTTAATTATTGGGGACCTTTATATACATGCATAGATTGTGTAATTCAGAGGATTCTTATTATAGAATTGAGCAATAAAAGTCTTGTAAATTCAGTTTCAATGATTTCTTATCTTGTCTTAGATATTTAGTTGTTTATTGAAGTCAATCTCTCTTATTTTCTGTAATTATGAGAGCGATTATTACACAATGGTAATCACTGAATATATCATTAAAAGCTTTGATGGATTATGCCTAGAGAAGATGAACCATACTGCACCCTAGATTAGAGTAGTTAGGCAGATGGCCCATGCCAATCGAAGATAGTCCATGACTTAGCCTTAATCATATGTTATCTTCTTGACGGATGAAGGTGAGCTTGTAGCCACCGACACCACTTATGCATGATATAATTCCCCTATAGTTGATTCAATTGACCATTGATTGTGGAGTTAGTGGTGAAGTCAAACACCCTAGATTTCTCTCTTATTATCTTCGCTATCTATTTACTTTGTTTTATTTTATTTTATCTTTTTAATTAGTTTAAAAATCAGAATTCTTTCTTTCTAAATTTAATTAGAATTAATTCCGTATTCTAACTCATCAGACCAGAATCACTGAGGTACGATACCCCTTTCGATAGCCCTATTCTGCAAGGAATTCGTTCTATTGCGAAGTGTGAAAATTTTTAATTGATATACTTTTTGAGTCACACTCACACACAAATCAATTTTTGGCGCCGTTGCCGGGATTATCTATTTGATTGATTGGATTTTACATAATTAATTTTAACTGGATTTTTAGTTTAGGAAATTTTTATATTTTATTTTAAATTTTGTTTTTGTTTTCTTTTCATGTGCTTTTGGTTAATATATGCAAGGTCATCGTTCTGTAGCTGATCCTTTGATACCTCTTGATCCTGAGCCTAAACGTACTCTTAGACAACAGAGGAACATCCCTGTTGATACAATTGTGCAAGAGGAAGCAATAATTGAAGACATGGCAGAAGAGAGGAATAACAACCTTGTTCCTAATGCTGATGGAGAAAGGGCTAGATTGCTGAGGGACTACTATGTTCCTGAGACATATACATCCCCAGCAGGTTTTCAATTGCCTAATGTCACAGCACATAATTATGAGATCAAGTCCAGCATTATTCAGATGCTACCATCTTATTTTGGGCTGACTCAAGAAGACCCTTACAAGCATCTGTCATTATTTTGGGAATCTTGTCTCATACTCCATTACTGTCATTGTTTCTTGAGTCAAGTTAAAGAACTCTCTCCTCAAGCTATCCCTCACCGTTACCGGAAAATACTTCTCAAAGAATAATGCTTCAAATGTATTCCAATCCATTACCTCAATGTTATGACGGTTCCCAATGGATTTCCACCAACGCTTGGCCTCACCTTTAAGATAATGGGTGGCCACTTTCACCTTCAAGTTCTCCTCTACCTCAAGTGCAGTAAGTAGTTCAACTATCTCATCTATCCAATTCTCAGCCACCATAGGGTCAGACCCTCCAGTATACGATGGCGGATCATGCTTCCTGACATGCCCTAATGTCAACATCATCCTACTAGGAGCTACTCTAGGTCGAGCCCGAATCTCTTCTTGTGTTTCCCTAGCCATTTGCCGCATGGTCGCAACCATATCATGCATAAATTGCTCTCCACTCATAGGGATTGTTTCTGCCCCTTCGCGAACTCTCCGTGGTGGCATCTTGCTATATAGACAACAAGAAGACACTTAAATCTCAAATCAAGTCATCCCGGAACCATATGCTTAATCTAAACATGTAAGCATCAAATCATATTCCATATGATATTACACAAGATGTATATCCAATACAAATCTCAAGTAAAGGTCTTTAACCTCAAACAAACACACATAAAATTCTCACTATTTGTCCAAAGTTATCAAGTCTATGACTCTGATAAGTCCTATGTCAACACAAAATTCAAATCCAACACATGATTTGACTTCACCCATCATCCTTAGGTTTTCGAATCTAATGCTCATCTCCTCAAATCCCTTCAACACCAAAATTTGGTTCAACCTTTTCTCATCGTCCCTAGGTATTCCAACCTAGTGCTTCAATTAATCTAATCCTCACAACCCATACGTGATCTGATCACTACCCATCGTCCCTAGGTATTCTGACCTAGAGCTCTGATACCATGTTGTCACGCCCCAGTTTCCATCTCACAGAAACTAGAGGTGACTTAAGCTAATCATCCACACCCTAATCACCACAATTCCTTGATATCATATTCTAATACCAAGTTTCGGAACTCAACTCTATATGTGAGTTGAATTTGAACTTGAAACTTACTCCATTGGAAAGAGGGTTCAAAAAGAATCAATTTAAAAAAAAGAATCACTTGATTCGGGTTTGAAACAACCAAGTTATCCCTAATTCAAGAATTTGAAAATGTAGAGCAGTAAGATAGTCTTCTGTCTTACCCTTCCAGAAATGCCCAAAAACACATAGTCGACTGTCTTTCCCTCCCAGAAAGTGCAAAATCCTGATTTTCAAAAAAATGAGATTTCTAAAGCAGCAAGATAGTCTTCTGTTCCAATAAGGAAAGTCGACTATCTTTCCTTCCCAGAATGCTCTAAAAGCTACTGGACAAAAAAGTCGACTTCTTTTGAAGGGAAAGTCGACTTTTTTCACCTGGGAACCTCCTTTTAGCCTATTTTATCTCAAAACAAGCTCCAAAACTCATACATAAACATATCCAAACATCCACAATTAAAATCTCATCATCCAAATCATATTTTGAGCATCCACAAATGATCATTATGCAAGTGCTCCAAATCAAAACAATTGAATCTCTGTTAACCATCCAATAAACCAACTTCATTACATAAACACATACAAGGTCCAATTCAATTGCAAGCTACATAAAAAAAAAAGGAGATGCAACTACAACATCTACATAATCCGAGACAACCATAATTGATTTATAATGTGCATAACATAATAAGAATGCACAATTCTAGTCTCCAACCATCACTTCCTCAATATCATACATGAGAAGCTAACAGTTCCTCATTCATAATGTTCCCTCTAGGTTATACATATAATCCAAGCATAGAGATGTGGTTCACAATGAGTATATCCTTATAATACACATAATAGAAATCAATACCACATCCTTCCATTCATACACCAAAGTCACGTGTGATCCATATATAGTCATTACATGTGAACTGAAACACACCAACATAATTAAAACATAAATACAATGTTTTCAATCTAGTCCACATGCCACAAGCCGGCATGGACATTTATCTATGTATCAAAAGGTCAAAACTCCAAAAGAACTTCAAGATTCCACCTAGTCAATCATGCATCATCTTCCGTTGCTGCTTTACCTGTAAAAATGTTTGGGGGGAAGGGGGTGAGCACCACTGCGGCTCAGTAGAGATGACCAAACCCACCTAAGCATCGACTCGACGCCGACCTACATGATATGCATCATGTTATCCTTACGCTACATGGCATGCTTTGATACTCATGTTATTAACAAGGCAATAATGTAACAAATAGCCATTACTCACTCAACCATACATAACATGAAACAACACAGTGTGCCTTTGAATTTCACAAACCTCCATCTTAACATGAATTCCCAATTCATGAATCAACTCAATCTAACTCCAAGTATTCAACTCCACAATTCTCTAAATGTCACAACCGAAATCCTTTCAACCTCATAACCCAAGGTTTTCACAACCATCAAGGTCATCACATGTTGACATCCGTCAACCTCAAGATTGTCACTATGGTTCCTCTTCAATTGAAAACTGCCAATTTAAAGAGAAGAACCCATTTTCCCAACAATTGGAATTTGCCAATTGGGGTCATAAACTCATCACCATCCGTGTTCATCCATTCTCATAATTCAACTCATTCAACAATCATTCCAATTCCAACACTCATCTCACTTTCCTCCAAGAACAACCTACACGAGGTAAGTACACACATACCACATTCCATACCATTCCATCCATAATATCACTAAATGCATTAACATGGAAAAACTACTATTTTGATGCATTTACTCAAACACATGGCATTCAAAAGTGCACATAATTCCAATCATGGCTCAAGTAAACCCAATGAGCCTCATGCTTCTCAACTAAACACATACAACATATGCAAAGCACAATTAAGCTATAACTAGCATGTCATTTTCTCTATATTTCACATATATGCACATGAGTTAACTTTAACATGTATAAGACTAACATGTTTCATATACATCACATAAATCATACAAGGAACATTCTTAGCATGTTTAAACATCAAAGGAAATCAAGAAAAAACTTTCTATCTTCCTAAACCATGCTAACACTACCATATATCACAAAAACCCTAGAGAATCGATGAAAGGGAGGAGAAGACATCCCTACCTCAAAATCCAAGCTTGGTTGAGCAAAGCCCCAAATCCTTCAAGCTTCAAACTCCTCCAATGGAAACTTTCTACCGATCAAATCGAAGAGGAGAGTGAGGGGAACAACTTTAATTCTTGGCTCCACCCTCAAATCTTACTTCTAGGCCCTCAAACTTTAGAGAGAAGGAGAAAAGAGAAACTTGTAGAGAGAGAGAGAGAGAACCGAATGTAGAGAAAGAGAGAAAAGTGAAAATCTAATTTTTCCTCTCTTTTTACACATATAAATCACATACAAATCATATATTTCACCTTTTGCAACTAAACCCTCCACATTTCCCTTATTTGCTCCTTGTTATGGGCCTTTTGCGCTTATTCGCAAACTAGCCTTTCCTCATTTTCTAAAACTTCATTGATGCCCTTAAACTTTCATCCATACCCCCACGGCACTCCCTAAAGTCCGTAGTTATTTTCCCGGGTTACCCGAACCAATTCTGGTCTCACACCCGTAACCAAAACATAAAAAGATCATTTAAGTCCACTAAGCATGTCATTAAGTGACAAATCACGCTTAAAAGTTCACTTAACCTTTAGTTAAAAAAAAAAAATTTGGGTCGTTACATCATTGAAGTGTGCTCAACTACCAAAATCAAAATTCACAACTTCTCTGAAGATGCTTTCAGAATGAAACTCTTTCCATTCTCCTTGAAAGACAAAGCAAAGTATTGGTTCAACTCTCTACCGGCAGGTTTTATCACGACTTGGACTCAAATGCAACATGAGTTTCTCAAGAAATATTTTCCGATAGGGAAGACCAATCAGTTCAGACGTGCTATCACTGGTTTCTCCCAACATGAGGGGGAACAATTTTATGAGACATGGGAAAGATTCAAGGACCTTCTTAGGAAGTGTCCCTATCATCAAGTTCCTAAGTGGCAACTAGTGTAGAGTTTTCATGAAGGGCTCACAAAAGCCAACAGACAGATAGTTGATGCATCTTGTGGAGGTACTTTTATGTTAAAAAGTGAAGAAGAGGCATGGACCCTATTTGAAAATCTTAGTGACAACTCTCTACAACATGTGTCCTCCACTCATTCTAGCAAACATGCCACTACAAGGAAGACTGATGGAATTTATGAGGTTGGTGCTTCAAAAGCTATGCCAACTAATATTGATTTAATTGCAAAGAAGGTAGCAGCAATTATGGCTGCCAATCAAACTCCTTCTACTTCAAATTCTTCATTGCTAGGCCCTTGTGAATTTTGCTCTAGTCCTATGCATAATGTGAGCAATTGTCCTTCAATGGGGAAATTTTCTGATGTTCAACATGAGCAAGTCCAAGCTACATTCACTGGACCAATGAACCTTCCACGAGGTAATACTTACATCCCACATAGAGGAATCATCCTAATTTTTCTTACAGTAACCAAGGGGCAGCAATGCAACCATCATATCAACCTAGGACTTTTGTGCCTCAACAGCAATATCAAACACAAAGTCCTATGGCCCAAAGAATTTCAGCTATTGAAGACAAGTTGACTCTTACCTTGTCAAAATTTGACCAGATTGATTCTCTTATAGAGACAGTGCAAGCTACTGCAGCAATAGTATAATCTATAGTTCAGCTAGTGCACTCGCATTCTCAATCCATTGCCAAACTGGAATCTCAGTTTGGACAGCTTACTACTTCATTGAGTAGAAGAGAAGAAGGGAAGCTCCCTAGTCAACCAATTGCTAATCCTAGAGGGATGCAAGCTTCTACAAGCAACTCACACCATGAGCAAGTTCAAGCCATTACCACTTTGAGGAGTGAGAAAATAATTGACAATAAGGTGGGTGAGAAGAAAGAAGAAGAAAAAGTGACCACAAGTCCAAGTCCTGAAATTCCTTATGAGCCCAAGGCTCCTTTCCCACAACGTTTTCTTGAAGTATCTAGATTGGGGAAGCAAGGAGACAAGCTGCATGACATGATGGAGGTGTTTCGACAAGTGAAGATTAATTTGCCACTCCTCGATGCCATCAAGCAAATTCCTCCTTATGCTAAATTCTTGAAAGACTTGTGCACTCAGAAAAGGCGTTCTAAAAGCCATGTGCCAAAGAAAGTGATGCTGCCATAACAAGTAAGTTCTCTCATTCAGCAGTCTACTCCTCCCAAGTATAAAGATCCTGGTGCCCCAACTATCTCATGCATCATTGGGGAGCACCATGTGGATAAAGCTCTTCTTGATTTGGGTGCAAGTGTGAATTTGCTACCTTGTTCAGTTTACTTACAATTGGGCTTGGGAGAATTGAATCCTACCTCAGTTGTATTGCAATTTGCAGATAGATCAACAAAGCAACCCCGAGGAATCATAGAAGATGTGCTCATTAAAGTGGACAAGTTCTACTTTCCTGTTGATTTTATTGTACTTGACACTGAGCCAGTTCATAATCTGAAGAGGCACATTCCAGTGATCCTTGGTCGACCTTTCTTAGCTACCATTGATGCTTGCATAAATTGTAGGTCGGGGATCATGGATATTTCATTTGGCAACATGAAGGTCAAGCTTAATATTTTCATTGCTATTGAGAATCCTCCAGATCAGACTGATGTTTTCTTCATGGACTCTGAGGATGTGGCTGAATCTACAAATGAAATAAGGGTGTAAGAAAAATAGAAGAAAAAGAAGGTGTTTGAAGATCAATTTTCTACCATGGTGGTAAATTCTGTATGCACTACACTTTTCCAAAACATTTCGAAATGAGAAATTGTTTGGAGTATCCGACAACTCCACACCATGGTATGCAGATATTGTGAATTATTTAGTCACGGGAAAAGTGCCAAGAGACTGGACCAAGCGAGAACGTGATAGATTCTTCTCTAAAGTTCATCATTACTTTTGGGAGGATCCAGACTTATTTAAATATTGTCCAGATCAGATTATTCAGCGATGTGTCCTAGACCATGAGTTTCAAGATATTCTCAAATTCTGCCACTCATTGGCATGTGGAGGCCACTTCAGTGCAAGGAAGACAGCAACAAAGGTACTTCAATGTGGATTCTTTTGACCTTCTCTGTTTCATGATGCATATGTTTTTTGGAAGACTTGTGATCGCTGTCAAAGATTGGGTTCAATGTCGAGGTGGGATATGATGCCAATGAGCCCCATTTTAGTGGTTGAGATTTTTGATGTTTGGGGAATTGATTTTATGGGACCCTTTCCACCTTCTTTTGGCTACGAATACATTCTGGTTGGCGTGGATTATGTTTCCAAATGGGTGGAGGCCATTGCAACTCAAACCAATGATCACAAGGTAGTAATCAAGTTCATGCAGGAAAATATTCTTAGTCGATTCAGAATTCCTTGAGCCTTGATCAGTGATGGTGGTTCTCACTTTTGCAATAAATTCTTGAGAGGTTTGCTTGCTAAATATTCAGTGACACATAAGGTGGCAACACCTTATCATCCTTAAACAAGTGGGCAAGTAGAGCTGTCCAATCAAGAAATTAATAATGTTCTCGAAAAGACAGTGAGACCGGATAGAAGAGATTGGTCATTGCGACTGAGTGAGGCGCTATGGGCATATCGGACTGCTTACAAGACTCCTATCAGTATGTCACCATATCGGTTGGTGTATGGGAAAGCATGTCATCTTCTAGTAGAGATCGAGCATAAGGCACTCCGGGCAATCTGAAAATTCAATTTTGATGCAAAAAGAGCTGGGGAAGAGAGAAAGTTACAATTGAATGAATTAGAAGAGTTTAGACGTGATGCTTATGAAAGTTCACGATTTTACAAAGAGAGGATGAAGGAATTTCATGATCGACATATCTCACGGAAGTCCTTCTCTCTGGGTGGTAAAGTGTGGCTCTTCAATTCAAAACTGCGGTTGTTTCCCAGAAAATTGCGTTCAAGGTGGGATGGACCATTCCAAGTGATTTTGGTTTTTCCTCATGGTGCTGTGGAAATTCGAAGCTTTCGAGATAATACTTTGATGAAAGTTAATGGGCAAAGGTTGAAGCATTGTGTGGAAGGAAGTGTGCCAAGAAGAGACGTAGAGTCCGTCGACTTGATGGATCTCGTCTATCTGACTTAATCCATTCGGAGAGTTGATTGTCTCCTACGGACGTTAAATTATAGGTTTTGTATGTATTTCTATCCCTTAATTTCTTTAGTTTTCTTTGATTTTAATTTTTAGTTTTAGTTTTCTTAAGTTTTCTTTCAATTCTAGTTGCGTTTTAATATTTTTTCTTTGAGTTTTTGATGTATAAGTTGCTTTCGGAGGATGCCAAGAGGTGTACCGAGGTATTTGGACTCGAGACGGGTGAAAAATCGTGCTCTTGATTGACCTTGGGCGATGGAGACTCAAAAATATCAAGTCTCAGTCAACCTTGGGCGATGGAGGGTCCAACAGGCATCCCGGGGGGGGGGGATCGATCGCCCCAGCCAAGGGGGATCGATCGCCCCATGATAATTCATGAAGATACCCACCAGCACGTGGGCGATCAATCACCCACCCTAAGGGGGATCGATCGCCCAAGCCCATGGGTGGGCTGGCCTAGATTTCTCCTTATATATGGACACCCACTCCTCTTTTGTTGCTACCACTTGCATCTTTTACCTCTTTGAGCTCCAATTCAAGTCCTACTTCAACCGAAAAATTAATTTCTTCAATTGGTGATTATTAAACAAGAATTCAACATTGATCATCATCAACATTAACATCAAATTGGATCAAAAATCATTAGTTCTCAAAGGAAGCTCTCACTTTTTCAAGTTCAACATCAAAGTAAGTGAAGTTTTTCTTTGGTGAATTTGTGCAATTCTTTGAGAGGACTTTTGAAGACCAAGTTTGGGGGATCAATTTGGTGCATTTACTTGTTCGATTTGGGTGAAAAAATTGCCAAAAAGAGGAGGTTGAACACACCAAGTGTTCGATTTAATTGCTCAACCACACTTTTTCTACTTCTATAGCACCCAAGAGAGCAAGTCACCAAGGTGCTTCAAGTTCACATAATCCTCGCCGAGTGAGGCATGATCCAACTACCGGTTCTTCACAATCTCACCGAGAAGGTATTCAAGAGAGATGACATCCAAGGGCTTTGAACTTTGAACTACGTTTGACATAGCCGAACTCTATGGTATGTTTCCTGAGACAAGATGGGGGATTTTCGACATCCGTCGTCGTCAGTCAGCATCCATTTTTGTTCCACTCTCGTCTACTATCTACCCGAGGCTTGTCAAGGTATTTTATCAGAACTTAATGCCGACACCTGATGAGCGGGATGTGCTTACTTCTTTAGTAGATGGAATCATAGTTCGGGTGGACATGTCATCCATTGCTATTGCCATGGGTTGTCCTCATGAGTGCCTAGATGATTTATCTCATATCTATACTCCTTTACCCGATGATTTGTCAGTGGGTAATTTGGTTGCACGTTTGTGTGCTAATCAGTTTTCCGGGCCGAAAAGGAATACAGCTTCCAAGTCTTCAATGCCAAATCATTTATGGTTCCTTGATGCTATTCTACTCAAGAATGTATGTCCAATTGGACATAAAATAGAGAGATGTCAAGAGTTCCTCAAGGCTTTATATGCTATACATTTTGGGCATTAGTTGTCATTCCCACAGATTGTCTGGGGCCAGATGGAGAAGTTCTATTCCAAGGTCGTGGCCAAGGCACCAGACAGTGCAAGTGATTGGGAGTTTCCATTCCCAACTATCATTCATCAGTTGCTTGTTGCACAGGGGTATGCAGTCCATGAGGACGAGCTTGCCTTTCCACGTGATCTTCATTATGGCACGCATGACTGGAACCTGAGCAGATCTCATATGCACCAGAGAGTCATAGCGGCGCCAGGAGAAGTATCTCGGTTGGCCCAGGGAGGAGAACATATAGATATACCACCACGGGTGGAAGATCCAGAGGAGATGGAGGCAGAGGAAGAGGAGGTGCATGCACAGGCTGGTGGCCATGATTATCACTATTTAGAGGGGCAGATTGCTGGGTTGACAGCCCAGTTTGGCACCCTACAGACAAAGGTTTCCACACAGTTTGGAACAATGAGAACAGAAATGGCAGATCATTTTCATGACACTCACCAAGAGCAACTAGAGATGAGGAGGATGCTATGTGCACTAATGTGCTAAGCAAACTTGGATCCGGATGCTCAATCACCACCACACCCTTGATAGGAAGGTAACCATCTTTTGTATTTTATTTTATTTATAGTTTTTATTTTTCTTTTTAAATTTTATTTTTCTTTTTGTAGTTAGATTTTTATTTCTAAAAAAAAATAAAAAAAAAATTTGAAAAATGAAAAAATATTTTATTTTTTTTAGGATTTTTCTCTTTCATATATATTTTCACCTATACTATTTCACTTGATCTTTGGGGTATAGTGGTTTGTTTTGATAGGTTGAAACATCCAAGTTTGGGGGTGTGCTTGCATTGCCATCTTCAACTTGGTGTGCTCTATTTTCTTTCCACTACTCCAAATTTCGGGTAACATCGTTCTTACTCTTCTCTTTGCTTCGATTGGATGTACATTGAGGATAATGTACAGTTTAAGTTTGGGGGTGAGGCGATGCCTATTTTTGTGCTCAATGCAATATGGGGGAAATTTGTGTGAAATTCTTTTTGTATTAGGCTTTTATTTTATTTTATTTTCTTAGTTTGTTTATTTTATTTTGTGTTTAGATAGAATGTTTTGACGTTATTCAAGGGATTAATACCTTATGTAGGTGCATAACTTGCAATTTTTGAGTATGTTTTAAATTTTTGAAAACTGTGATTTAAATTATGTGATTTTAATCATGGTTTGCAATAACATGTATTGAAGTGATTGATTTTAGTTTCCTTACATGCACAAACACACTAGCATAGTCTTATGGGGGTATAAACTTTGGTTTTGAGTTATTGTGGTACATATGTTTGATATTTATTAGTATCTCTTGAGAATGAGTACCGATGATGTGTTTTACTTGACTTCAATGAAAAAAAAATGATGAATAAGCAATCAATTTGACCATTTTCATGAGTAACCGGGCCTCTATGCCTCAGGAAGCATGGACTGTTCGCGTTAAAAGTGAAAGGGAGAGAAGAGATGAGCATTTGTTGTCTTGATTTGTAGCCTGACTGATTCGAGTAATTAGGTCTTCAGGGTATCTTAAAGCCTAATGCCCTAAAGCCATTTGGGTTGGCAGCCATTGACTGAAAGCTAGCTACATGGATCTTTTAGAAAGCTTAATAGATCAAGACATTGCACAACCAATAAAGCAATGAAAAAATGAAAAAAAAATGAAAAAAATGGAAAAGTCATGTATTCATGTTTGGAAGTATGATTTCAATAAGGGGAGCTAGTAAGTTGAAAGGGTATGTGCCTTAATATATTCAGAGCTTGGTTATGCTACATGAGATGACTGCTAGTTCACTTTACACGAGGAAGCTAAGGTTAATTATTTTAAGATATGTTGATGTGAATTATGTGTGGAAACCATTGATTTGAATTATGGAATTTGAAAGTTTGAAATTATTCTTAAATGTAAGTTTGTAACTATGTATTGTACTCTTCTTCTTGATTAGTGTTGAAACAGAATTTTGAATATTTGTGGGTAACATTTCTGGAAACCCTCACGAGACTATACTCGTCCACTAGGGGGAACCTAGGGGTTTAAAGGCTTGTTGCATATACTAAATTCAATCGTTTCTCCTACGAAAGTGGAGTTGGGTAGTTTAGTTAGTATTTGTTAGTTCTTTTGTTTGAGTTTTGTTTTATTCTATTGCTAAGGGACTAGCAATATGTAAGTTTGGGGGTGTGATAGGCGTTGAATGTTACGCATTCTAGCCTCTTAACTTATGTATTTTTTTCTCTAAGTGATAGATTATTTTGTGATTTTACTTTATTTTAGTGTTTTCTGTATTTTCAGGGCCTTAATGATTAATTCAATTAAAACCAAGCTTTCGGGCTTTTAAAGAAGACATCCAAGATGGTTAGATGAAGCCTACATCAAAGGGAACCATTCAACCATTTATTTCAACTCAATTCAGCCCAAGGAAGAGGTCCAAGAGAATTACAATTGCTTAAGAAGGTTTCGGGCCTGAAACCCAAATCTGCGCATAATATAGTCTTAATCCCATTTTGGAAAATGGACCAGAAGTCTTATTTATGAGCCTCAAATTGACATAATTTTGATTCTGCACACTTTTGTATTTCATGAAAAGTCCGTAAATCAGACTTCTAGTGGGTCAAAAGTTAGGCCGAAGTCAGCAGGAAAAACCCACCTGATTAGTGCTGCAGGAAACCCTAATTTATTCCAAATTGGATTAGGACTTTGGTGTATTCTCTTGGGGGAATAAAGTGAAGAATAAGAGGCTGAGTTTGGGAAGTTACGGAGGAGACGAACAGAGATTGGAGAGTCTGAGAGGGCTGAGAAGAGAACAGAAACATATTTGCAGAGCCATTGGAGAACGAAGTCATACGTATAATTCATGAAGATGATGCCTTCTTCCTCAACAGTTGAAGCTTCTTCTTCTACCATGAGAGGCTAGTTCATCCACTAGGGTTTTGATGTAGCCCTAACAAAGTATCAATGGTTTGATTGGTTTAATTATTGGGGACCTTTATATACATGCATAGATTGTGTAATTCAGAGGATTCTTATTATAGAATTGAGCAATAAAACTCTTGTTAATTCAGTTTCAATGATTTCTTATCTTGTCTTAGATATTTAGTTGTTGTTATTGAACTCAATCTCTCTTATTTTCTGTGATTATGTGAGCGATTATTACACAATAGTAATCACTGAATATATCATTAAAAGCTTTGATGGATTATGCCTAGAGAAGATGAACCATACTGCACCCTAGATTAGAGTAGTTAGGCAGATGGCCCATGCCAATCGAAGATAGTCCATGACTTAGCCTTAATCATATGTCATCTTCTTGATGGATGAAGGTGAGCTTGTAGCCACCGACACCACTTGATGTAATTCCCCTATAGTTGATTCAATTGACCATTGATTGTGGAGTTAGTGGTGAAGTCAAACACCCAAGATTTCTCTCTTATTATATTCACTATCTATTTACTTTGTTTTATTTTATTTTATCTTTCTAATTAGTTTAAAAATTAGAATTATTTCTTTCTAAATTTAATTAGAATTAATTTCTTATTCCAACTCATCAGACTATAATCCCTGTGGTACGATACCCCTTTCGATAGCCCTATTCTGCAAGGAATTCGTTCTATTGCGAAGTGTGGAAATTTTTAATTGATATACTTTTTGAGTCACACTCACACACGAATCACACATCAATCCTCGGAAGACTTGACAACTATGGCCAGCCCCTGGCCATTCACAAAATGAGGGATGGATCAAGTATGGCTTCTCCCAATGGCTGCCGACAGCAAAAAATATGTACTCCTAGCCACCGACTACTTCACAAAGTGGGTAGAGGCGGAGTCGTAATCACTCCTGTTCAAGTCAAGAGCTTCATCTGGAACAATATCATCTGCCAGTTTGGCCTACTAGTATCCATTATCATTGATAATGCCACAAACTTCAACAACCAGTCACTAGATAAGTTATTCAGAAAGTATGGGATTAACTAGAAGTTCTGTACCAGATCCTACCCACAGGGCAATAACGAGTGTAGAATAGTGGATGAATGTCGTTGTTTCTCTACACTTCGTACAAAAATACAACCTGCCTAAACTCTACTAAAAATCGTATAGTAATAAGTAGGGTCGAACAACTCTCAAGTGAGAATCAATAACAAGTCTAAAATTCAAAACCTCAATCTTTTGGGATGAAAAAATGAATATTTAAAAATAAACTTCTGAATTTTTTTTAATAATAAAAACTAATACTAAATATCATTGATCAAATAATGTGACAAATCTCAAGGGAAGAGAATTCACCACCATAGATCCATATAAATAAAATTTATAATATTCTTATATAGTTTTTCCTCCAATAATCAATACACTTCACCAATCCAATTAGAACTTAGAAAGATGAAGGAAGATATGGCATAAAAAAACAACAATTCATTATATACGAGAGAACATTATTTTTTACTTAATCCGATGCACATTGGCTATATAAATAGAGGTAGGCATTCTTCAAATTACCATTATTTGGCAAACACGAAGAATCCTTCCTGTAATTTTAGAAAATAAAAATCCAGAATAGAAGAGTAGAAAAATGCTCTTGGGAGGAAAAATTAGACAAGAAAATAAAACAACTTACTTATATTTCAGTCATAGTGGCTTCATCACTCCCTTTAGAAGGATACTTACGCTTGCATATCAATAGAAAATAAACAAATGGAAATGAAACTACTATTCTTCATTGAATCAAGAAAATAATTACACTATTTTTTCTATAATTTCTCTACAATTTTCTAACTCTCTTCACGAACCCTAAGACCCCCTATTTATAAAGTTAGAGGGGAATGGTTTAGGTGGGAAAATACAAAAATTTAAAAACAAAAATTCAAAATACAAAATTTTGAATTTAAATATCTAAGATTTGATCTCCATATCTCTTATTTGAATTCTGGATTGCTGACGTGGCCATGTAAAAAACATATTTTACAAAGTTTTGAACTTGAGACCTATTGTGGAGTAAATTGTACAAAATACCATCACTCCTACAATTCTTCTTATGTTCATTTTTGGCTATACATATCATTTTCAGCCCTTTTTTACTGCTTTTCTTCTCATTCAGAAATCAACCCCTATAAACATAAAATGCAAAAATAAGAACATTTAAATAAAGTAAAATAGTAATGAAAGACTTATTTTAATATATAAAAAAGCAAGTTTTGTGCACTTATCAATCAACGGCTAGGCAGAGATAACTAATCTGACCATATTTGAATGCGTTTGGAAGAAGCTAGAGAAACGTAAGGGTAGGTGGTTGAAAGAGCTAACCAAAGTCCTTTAGGCATATCGAACGACTCTGAGGCATCTGACCGGCGAGAGTCCGTTTTGCCTGGCGTACGGTTCTGAAGCGATAATACCAACCGAACTGTCAACTCTGACCATCCGAACGGAGGTACTGGAAAGGGTGCAGAATAACTAGTTGCCAGAACGAAACCTGGACCTCTTAGAAGAGAAGAGGGACGCAGCCTAAATAAGACTCGTTTCTTACCAAAGGATGGTCAAGAATAGCTATGACAAAAAGGTAAAACATCGAGTGTTCAGCCTTGGGGACTAGCTACTATGAAGAGTCATCGACAACACAAATGAACGAAATGCTAAAAAATTCACAAAAAAATGGAAAACCCCGTACAAAGTCACTGATGTGATCGAGAAGGGTGCATACAGGCTTTGCAGAGTTAGCGATGCAGAAGCAAATCGCAAACCCTAGAATGCAACCCATTCAAAAAGGTACTATGTGTAAATTCTAGAATATTTTAATTATGTTTTTCCTTTTCGACAGACTATCCTCTAATTCTCAAAGAGATACGGAAGGAATCAATAAAGAATGTATTTTTTTTAAAAAAATATATCGCTGTCAAAAGGAAATAGGACATGGTCCCACATCGAACAAAATACTCCATACTTCATACTAAATAAAGTATAGAATGGAAGTCCTACAGTCATAGCAAGGCATGGTTGCTGTGTAAGCTTGAAATACACTACGGCAATGTCTAGCCCTCTTTTTTGCCTTTATTCCAAGGGCACTTTAGCCTCTAAGGCCACCATGATATATTTTGCAAAGTATGATTCCCAATTTTCTTCAAGGAATAAAGGAAAATTTATCATAAAAAGAAAATATGGAATTTAAATACGGGCAATTCAGCCCCACTACCTTTCCTGGAATGGATTCACCTTCCTTATGATTGGCCTCAAATTTAATGAGAGCTATTTTTTGAGTTGGTCATTATAAATATATGTACAAACAGAATCCCATATCGAATAAAAGTCCTTAGCTTAAGGGCACAACGACGACATGGAACGGCGGAGAATCCTAAAATGCATCGTTACATATCCACGCTTGCTTTTACACCTACACCAATGACTAACTTTCCAAATCAAGCTATGGTCTTAAATGACCAATCGCTTATTAAAGCTATGGTCTTAAATGACCCAACGCTTAATTAAAATAGGTTGTAGGCCCATATCAAGCTAAGGTCATAAATGACCGATCATTTATTGAAGCTAAGGTGTTAAATGACCAATCGCATAATGAAAATAGGTCATAGAACCAAATCAAGCTAAGGTCTTAAATGACTGATCGCTTATTGACGCTAAGGTCTTAAATGACCAATCTCTTAATGAAAATAGGTCATAGGCCCAAATCAAGCTAAGGTCTTAAATGACTGATCGCTTATTGAAGATAGGTTGTAGGCTCAAATCAAGCTAAGGTCTTAAACAACCGATCGCTTATTGAATCTAAAGGTCTTAAATGATCGATCACTTATTGAAACTAAGGTCTTAAACAACTGATCTCTTATAGAAGATAGGTCATAGGCCCAAATCAAGCTAATGTCTTAAATGACTGATCGCTTATTGAAGCTAAAGTTCTTAAACGACTGATCTCTTACTCAAGCTAAGGTCTTAAACGACTGCTTGCTTATTGAAGCTAAGATCTCAAACGATTGATTGCTTACTGAAGCTAAGGTCTTAGACGACCGATCACTTATCAAAGCTAACGTCTGAACGACCAATTGCTTATTAAAATAAAAGAGTCCCTTGGCCCAAATCAAGCTAAGGTCTTAAACGACCAATTGCTTACTAAAGCTAAGGTCTGAACGATCGATTGCTTAAAATAGAAAGAGGCCTATCGCCTAAAAATTAGCTAAGGTCTTAAATGATCTATCATTTATCATTACTAAAGTCTACATGATCAATCGCACAGAGAAGTCTCCCCAGTTTAATAGAAGAAATCAAACACATCTGGCTAAAGTAGTTATTGACACAAGCATTTGTACGAGGTGCTAATCCATATCTCAAAGAGTGACAGTAAGAAAAAAGAAGATTGTATTACTCAAAAATAAATGTTCATTACAAAACAGGGGGCACAAGTTTTCCCATAAAGCAAAAGGCTCACTTCGAGCATTTCAAAAAGAAAGAAAAACATCAAAGAAATCAACCCTGAAGAGTCGTCCCATCTTCTTTACTAAGTTCCTGATCGAAGGAATCCACAATCAAAGTGCCTTATTTTGCTAGGGGTAGCACTTCCAGAGGAGATTGATCGGCAGATATGGGGGCAGTTGAGCCAACGGCCAAAGAGGTAGAAGGAGCGACTGAAGGATTGACAGCTAAACGAGGAGCAGAGCTTGAGCTCTTCAAAAAATCCACAAAGTGGCGTTCAGCTTCACTAGTAGGCGGAATGCTATAGTCACCAAATCAGTCAATGGCCTATTCAGCATCAAACTCATCGAGGCTAGCATAATCACATTCAATTTCAGGCTTCTTTACTTGCTTAAAGCCATAGCCAAAGCCATCAACAAGCTTTAGGGATGGGATCTGTAAAAACCTCTAACACATTTCAAGGCCCCCAGCCCTGCAAACTTGAAGCAAGGCCTTTAGCCCAGCAACCTTTTCCTCAACTTCTAGCACCCTCTATTCAAAATAACCAAGCGCCTTCTACTTTTCAGCAAGGGACTTGGTTAGGGATTTCACCTTCCTCTCAAGGCTTTTGACCTTTCGTCCATTCAGACGTTCGACCTCTAAAGCTTTACAAAGGGAGAGGGACATATATGGACTCTGTACCATAGAAAATAGATCGAACTAGAAACAAAGACATCAAGAAAGATGAACAAATAAAAGAATGGGGTAGAATAAACCTCCATGGAATGAAGAGGTGCATTAGCAAGAAACTCATCTCTAATGGCTTCTTGTTGGTGGAGCTCGTCCCTAGGAGGCCAGATTCCATTGGTAAGAGCCCCCATCACTTCATGGTCTAGGACAGCACAATTTCCCACCGTCAAAAAAGATTCATCAGACTTTTTCAAGTCTGGAATCTCCTGGTCAGAAGAGCCAATGAACGGCACATCAGCCATGTCTCTAACAGCACTAGGCAAGGTCAGGGCAAAAAAACCCCGACCCTTCATTGCACTCGCCATCAACTTTTGGCGTTTGGGAGCTAGAGCAACACTAAAAGAGACCCTCTTCTGAGGAGAATAAGGAAAAATAGCTTTGCCTTTGTGCCCCTCATCAAATTTTTCCTTGGACGAACCAAAAGAACCCCTCCTAGTCTTGGGTTCTGGCAGGTCCATTTCTGTGTTCGAGGCTAGGTACATATGGCAAGATTCAACATGAGTAGCAGCGGTGTTAGTAATTTCTTTGTATATTATTTTATTTAATAAGTATGTTTTTATGACTTTTTAGGTTTATAGTGATGTTTGTGAAAATGCCCAAATTCAACAAATATAAAGCCCAACACTTCTCTACATGACTTTACTATTTGGGCCATAACTTTCAGCTCGAGTATCAGATTATTGTAAGCCTAGAGTTTTTAAAAATATTATTCATAGGGAATGGATGTGTATTCATGATGAAACCCTAATTATGACATTTAAGGGGTAAAATTGCGTGTCAAAGTAGTCACAATATTCTACACAAACATTACACCAGTTATGGTAATATAATTATATCTCCTGACTTGGATATCGAAATTGAGTAAACTTAACGGCTATGAAAGGATAACTTGAAACCCAAGATATTTTTATTTCATGGAAATTTTGTGAATCACACTTATTCAATGTCAAATTCAGAGAAAATATTCCGATATATTTTTCTCTCAGCACTCTCCTATTTTCTTTTACTTGGAGAACAAGAGGACCTCTATATAGGAGACAGAGATGATCAGAAGAAAACGAATGAAGACCGGGGCAGAGAAGACAGAGACAATCCGTAATTATTTGTTTATTTTATTTCATTATGTATTTTATTTATTCGTTATCTTCTTCTACCATGTGTAACTAAACTCCTCAACTTCATTAATGAAGTGAATTTATTTTGTTCATTTATTGATTCCCATGTATATGATTTAAATGTTTATGATTTTTGCTTTTTGTAATTAATATTTTTATAGTTATTTCACCATTTATATCATGTATATGTGGTAGTCAGAAAGTATTATAATTAATCAAAGCTTGGGTTTGTATTTTTTAAAAGTAAAAATCTTTGATCTTATGTCTTTCATTAAATTGGATACATAAAATGCTGAGGGCTAGTCTGGCAAAACTTTTACTTCTACTTTTACACAAAAGAAAAGAGAAGCAGAAGCTATTACTTCCATTTGGCTTATACGTTAGTGTTTGAAAAATATATATTAGAAGAACTTTTAATACAAGAAGAGTTTTATTTTGCTTGTTTGGCAAAACATTTGTTGAAGTTCTTCTACTAGTGAAATAACTATTTTGCCCTTAAATAGAGTATTTTTTGAACTGTGTGGCAACATAATATTTTTTTTAGGGTTCCCTCCAAGTAACCCATTCAACATAATTAAAATTTTAAAAACAAGTCATATATAATTATAGTATATCGTGTTTAAAAAAAGTCACATTTTATCTAACATCAATTCCGTAATAATTCTATCCCAGATAACTCCATTTTAGTATCATACCCTATGAACTCCATGTCTGACTAAAAGGATGGTGGCCAAAACTATATTAAAAGGGTCATATAAAAAAATATTCTAATGCTAACAATTTTCAATTGTTGATGGCCCAAAACTTGCAATTCAGCCATATTAAATTTCGTTGGTTCCACAATTCTATATTAGAAAGTCAATAGAGAAAATTCAACCTCCCCATGTTTTTCTTTTTTTGATAAATAACCATTTTTTATATAAGAAATCATGGTACAAAGATTTAAGGTGGTCATACCACCTCAGTACATCAAACAAAACAAGAAACAGAGCACTCTAAAAAGGGACTTGAAACTATTGTACAACATTGAAACCTTCCTGTTTAGGCTCATTAAAAATTTTCAAAGTTCAATCAACACTTTTTTCAGAACTGAATCTTCATCCAAATACTCATTAGTAAACCTTCTGTGATTTATTTATCCCCATATATGATACACCATGGTAGCTAAACACGCCTTGTGCAGAAGGTTTTTCCTGAAGATCACTGTTGTTAGGCTAGCAAAATAGCTTTCAAAGTTGAGAGAGACCTCCAAAGTCTATTAAAAGTATTGGGCACTTGAAAAAAAACAATGATGGGTACTCTCACTTTCCTTTCTACACAAGTGTCTTGAATGTTGAGACCTTTTTGATTTAAAACATCCACAGAAATTAATTCATAAAACTTCACAAAATTTATAACAATAGGCTAAGATGAGGGAGGGATAATACTAACAAATGAAGGGGAAAAAACCCACTTACATTTTGTTTGTTCACAAAACAACCAAACGACAAATGTAGAACTCAATAATGATCAATACTTCATCTGGAATGGGAATCATAAAGGAAAACCTATCATACCAAAACCTAACAATAACAACTACTATATATAAGGTAGGTACAATTAAATCTAAAAAAAAGAGTGAAGAAATTGAAACCCCCACATGACAAATGCTATATTTGAATTGGGTTCCATCTTAAAATTGTTGGTGAATGAAAAAAGAAAAAATGTATCTTTGAAACCCATGAAAGATGGAACAGAGAGACACCCGTGAGGATAATCTGAAATGATGAATATTATATCTAAAACGGGTATCCTCTTAAAACTATTGTGAATGAAAAAGTAGAACTTAGAAACCTATGAAAGATGGAACAGCGACACGTCAACACCCATGACGATAATCTGATAGCCATTGCCACAGCGACATTGGAAGTTAATGACCAGCCATTCCCCTTTTCTCTACACAGTCACTGCTGTTCGTACCTAAAACTGGAGAACGAACACAACCCAAAAAAAAAAAAAGAGTTGCTTGAATATGGGATATTTTTTCGTCCCTAGTGGAGGTTGTCGGTGTCTCCATTTCATAAGATTTGAGCGTCGTTGCTGTCATCAAGAGGAAACTTAGGAATTGGAAAAGGAGAAAATCATGACCAGAAACCGTAGAAGATACAAATCACGAAATGGTAGGATTTTTTGTATGGGATACGCTTGGAATAAACAATTTTCAGCCATAGAGCAAAGGATATTGTGGGAATTATAAAATTTTTATTAAAACTTGAAATGGTTTTGTGTTTCTTCTGGAAGAGTGTTCATAAAAGTTGGTGGGTACTAGTTTCGAATGGAAGAGCTTTTAGAAGTTAAAAGCTCTCTCCCGGAACAATCCAAACACCTCTAAAAATGGCTTTTGAGCTCCAAAAGCCAAAAGTAACGGTCGAAAAGTCAATCCAAATAGGACCTTAGAATCTTACATTATTTAAGCAAAGGAAAATCTACCTTTAAATATATTTTTATAGTGTTTTATTGTTGAATCTTAAGTAAGCAATAGATTTATTTCTTGATTGCTACTCTAAATTTGGGAATTAGTAAATGAATATTAGAAGCTTTACGGATTCAATGGTAGTAGAATCCGACACTTTAGTAATTTTCTCTATTTGATTTCAATCATGTTATTTTACCTGCATGTTAGTTTAATATCTCAAATCAACCAACTTTGTTTAACTAAATTAGTTTTTAATTAATTTTAATTTATGTTAGTTTTTCTTCTCAAATAATTCCCTTGGGTTCGACCAGTTTTTCTTCTAAAAGCATTCCCTTAGGTTCGACCTCATTATTGCTGATCTATACTTTAATAGATTCGTACACTTGTGAGTTATAAAATTTTAAAACAACAACAACAAGCCTTGTAGCGCTCTATAGAACCATCTAAGTATGTCTTGATCTTATATACCCACTTGTATCCTATAACAGACTTTCTAGGAGGCAGGTCAATCAGATCCTATGTCTGAGTTTTGATGAGTGTATCTAACTCTTCTTTCATTACTTGTTGCCATTAGGGGTTAGAGGATGCCTCACAAAAAGTGAGGTTCATGTAATGTTACAAGGGCATGATAACAATGAAAATCACCAAGGTGGGATGGTGGAGCTTTTACCCGAGTGGAACGATGCTGATCTGAAGTCGTTGTATTGTTAGGTACCTCAGATGGGCCATATAACTGGGAATCAGTTGAAGATGAATCGACTGTTTATGATGAGTCTAAAGATCTGCATTAAATATTATTGGAGGAACAGCAAAGCCATTATTTGTAACATTAAATTTGGATAGTGTATTAAACATCTTGTGTTCCCAAAAGACAACATGATGAGAGACTCTGAGTCGTTTAACAATAGGATCATAGAATTAATACCCCTTTAGTTTAAGTCCATAGTCAAGAAAGCAACAAAGTTGAGCACATGGCTGTAGTTTAGTGCGCTCATGAGGTTGGAGGAAAAGAAAGTAGGCACACCCAAAGACTCTAAGTTGACTATAGTCAGGAGGCTTGTAATAGAGGTTTTTATAGGGTGTTCAGTTGTGTAAGAGGGGTGGGTGACGGTACACAATTGATGGTGTAGACAACAGTGAGAATTGTTTCACCCCAAAAGGATACAGAAATAGAACTAGAAAAGACAAGTGAACGAACTGAGTCTAGAGTAAATTGAAGTTTGCGTTCAGCTCGACCATCTACTGTGATGTGCCTCGACAAGAAGTGTGAAAAATAGTACCACAATTTTTTAGTATTTGAAGAAAATCATTTTCCATATATTTTGAAGTATTACTGGAACAAATATTTTGACATTTTGGAGAACTGAATGGAAATCATTTGAGCAAAATCATGATATATATTAAGTAACTTAGAACAATTTTCTTCAAAAATATGCATGCGAACCATGAAAAATCATCAAGGAATATGAAAAAGTACTGTGATCCTCCCATGGTAGATACAGAAGAAGGGCCCCATACATCAGAATTAATAAGATAAAAAGGAACAAAAGCGAAAGACTCACTTTTAAGAAAAGGTAAAACAACTTGCTTGCCCAATTGACATAAAATGCAATCAAAAGATCAAACTTTAACTTGACATAACAAACTATGAGAGACTAAATTTTGGACATGAGATAAGGAAGCATAACCTAAACAAGTGTGCCATAACTCAAGAGAAGGTGAATTGACCTGTGTAGAGGCAGCAGATACGGCAGGAGAAGGCAAATGCAGATTGGTGAGTTCAAATAGTCATCTAGTCTTGCATCCAATCCCAATACTCGGTCATGTTCGAGAATCATGTACGACACAACCATTGGAAGAAAATGTGATGGTAAAACTAAGCTTAGTTAGTTGGCCAACAAATAAAAGATAAAGAGAAAATTTTGTGATGTGCACTTTTGTTTGGCTATCAAAATATAATACCACTCGCAATAGAACAAATCCTTGAATAATAGGGCTCTACATAGAGGATGTTGATCCCATAGAGACTACATAGGTTAATTGTTAGAATGCAAGATTAATTCTAATTCAATTCATAAACAAGTATGATTATTAGTCTAAACTAGGATGAAAAATGTAAATGGGAATAAACGAAATGAAGTTTGAGTTTGAGAAAAGGAATTAGGGCTTAAACTTCACCACTAGCCTTATAAACATGTTCAATTCTAATGCCAATTGGGAGTGCTCAAATATATGTAGAATATGACTCATTTGGTTTGTGGCCTACAACGATGTCACCAAGAAAATACATGAACCCTAACTAATCATAATCCATCTTCGATTAGTACAATTTATCTACCTACCTACGTTATGCTAATTACCTAATTACCTAAATGTATCAAAATTATATTCTCTAAGCATGGACTATCAAAACTAGAATACGTTCAAGTGAAATGAGATACAAAGCCATCATCCGTTATTTCATAAAAAATAAGGATGTTGAGAAATCATTTGAAGCAAATCAAGTTCTAAGACAAGAAAAGTGATTTGAGTCAAATGAAAGTAAGGAATTTGCATATTTGTATTGAAAACCAGTCTCAAGGCAATTTAAAGTACATCTATATACACACAATCCCCAATTTGTTACAAATAAAGACAAGTATACATGGCTAGGGTTTTGTCAAAACCCTAGAGAGGAAATTAGTTGATCATCTTGAGGTGGAAGAGCTCCATAGATAGAGGGAGTCCAAATTTTATTTGATCTTCAAGGCCTTGTCAATACATCCTCTAATGCTTTCTCTTTCTAGACTTCTCTCTCTCTCTCTAGCACCCTCTATATTCTCTATATGCCACTATATCTATCCCCTTTTACAAATTAGGCTCCTAATATTTGAAAAAAATATTTATAACAAAAAATATCCCAAAAATATCTTGCAAATCTTGTGAGAGAAATTTGGGATTCAGGTAGCCAAGTGGACAAGTGGCTGAAAATATCTGATATTTGATGTCTGTAATGGACGATTAATCGAAGACTTCACTTCGATTAATTGAAGACTTTGTTTCACAATTTCTTGCTCTACCCTTATTTACTACTTAGCTCACATCATTACTGACCCTCCACATACTTTGGCACAAGGAATGACGATGCTCGCTCATGGAAGGATCAAAATCATCGAAAGTGTAGCATTTTTGGGATAAAACCTATAATCAACAATAAAAAAAAGAACAACGTAAAAACTATACAGTAAATGCAACTAAAGGATTAGAATACGCAAGTAAAGGCGCGTGGTTGTGCAACATTCATCGCTTATCACACCCCCAAACTTATATATTGCTAGTCCATTATGAATAAAAACAGAAATTAAAATAAAACGACTATGCTATTTCCACTTTCGTGGGAAACGCAATTGCATTTAGCAAATACAACAAGTCTTTTAAACCCTATGATGCCCTAGTGGACGAGCGAAGTCTCATGAGAGTTTAACAGAGATGTCACCCACAAATATGCACAAAATTCAAATAGCTCCATCATCAACTAATGAGAAATAAAATTCAAAATTTTCGTCAAAATGATGAATACAACATTTTTTGAACTGTAATGACTTAGCAATCTAAAAGCTTTAAAATCAAGAGTTAAATGACAGTCCCCACATAATGCTCAATTTGATACTAGTGCAAGTACTAACCCTAATGCCCTCTTTGAAAAGTGGACTTACACCTCATTATGTAGTTAAATCTCGCTCTCGGAGAACAAATTAAATGTCTTTCAATTCATTAGAACTTCTTTTTGAAAAAAGATCATAAATGCATGACTTTTAAACATAAATAAAAGTTTACAAAAGCTTATTTGAAAGCGGTCATGAAATGCCTAAGTCCATTAAGTTATATAGCAAAACCTTTTAATGAGCTTTAGGCCAATGACTCCCAAACCAAACAATTTTAGAGCATTAAGTGTAAAGACACCCCAAAAGTCTTAATAATTCAAGTTTACTAGGCTACGAACTTAACCGAGTCATTGAAATTATTTATTGCTCAACATTGCTCACTTTTAGATGCGAACTCTCAATGCTTACTGAGGCCAGAGGCCTGGTTAATAAGTGAGAAGGCTTATTACAATGCAATTTTCTTTTCTTTTTCTTTTTTATAATATTCATACCAAAAGAACTCGTTCTCAAAGTTTTTCAATAAGAATCGAACATTTGCAAAACTTTTCAAACAATGCATACCCCACAATTCAGATGTAAGTGTGCATTCAAGGTACATTTAGGATCAAAACTACACAATATTCAAAATTGAACAACAATGTGGACCGTTCGAATTTAAAACATGATTTAAAAAATTTGGAAATGCTAGGAAGTCGCAATTCCTAATTACTAGATGTACACATCTATGACTAGTAAGGAATTCAATACAAATCTCAAAAGCAAGACATCATAACTATAATGGAGAATTTGCTAAACCTTGCTCACTTTTATATGCGAACTATCAATGCTTGCTAAGGCAAGAGACCCGGTTAAATGTGAAAGGCTTATTACAATGCAATTTTCTTTACTTTCTTTTTTTATAATATTCATGCCAAAGGAACTCCTTCTCAAAGTTTTCCAATAAGAATCAGACAATTGCAAATTTTTTTCGACAATGCATACCCCACAATTTACATGTAAGTGTGCATTCAAGGTACATTTAGGATCAAAATTACACAATATTCAAAATTGAACAACAATGCGAATCGTTAGAATTTAAAACATGATTTCCAAAATTTTAATATGCTAGGATGCTACAATTCCTAATTATTAGATGTATACATCTATCACTAGCAAGGAATTCCATAAAAATCTCAAAAGCAAGACATCAAAGACATAATGAAGAATTGTTTACAAAAATGTGCAAATTTTAAAAAATTTGTGATCATATCATAAACTATACCCCCAAACTTAAAGTAAACATTGTCCTCAATGGTGAAAAAAAATAAAGAGATAGAACAATCTTACCAACAGAGTTGATGGAATTTCAAAAGGCAAAACATCAACCTACTTTATAAAACCCAGCGCACAGGGCACGTTCCCCCAGACTTAGGTGAAAAAACCTGTGTTGCTCATGAAACTACATACCATAAGTATTATGGTAGATAGGGAAATATAAAGACTAATAAAAATGTATATAATGGAAATACAGTATGAACTAGGTACACATATGCAAAAACATAAAAATATTACATTAATTTAGCAAATTGTGCATACAATGAACGAAATTTATGAAATACAAAATATGCATAAGCAACTGTCGAAATGGGTGCCCACATAGCACATAATAATAACTGAAAGAAATAAAAAAAACTAAAATAACAAACTCAAACACGAAAAACATAGAAATCCTAAACTAGTCCTGAGCTGGAGGTGGTGGTCCGACTAGCTGAGGTGAAAGGGGGATCATTAGCTTCGTAGTACTGTCTCCTTCTGACTGTCCATGATAGCTCGAATATCACCATTCATAGTTTGTAGGGTGGCTTGAGTAGCCTGCTGACCTTGACGAATGTCGATCCTCATAGTTTACAAAGTCTCTCAACTGTCTTTGCAATGATCTGCAAAGTCTATCTGTAGCTGAGAGAAGCCATCTCTAAATACTCATACTAGTCCTGGCTCATGCCTATCATCCTGTCAAAGTTGGAATCATCATGCATGGCCACCTTTGGGGCTACCTCATATGTTGCCAGGACAACCGGGTCCTGTGCTAGAGAAGCGTCCATTTCCAACTCTAGGGTCACTTGTGGTGATTTAACTAACTGCATCTTGATCTTAAGCCAATTTTTCTCTTAAAATTTGGGGGGGGGGGCATCCAAGTGTTATGTCAGAGTCCTCAAAATACAACATTCGCTTATACTAGAATGGCGATCACAAGGAATGCTAACATAAGTAACCATAAGTCGGCTCTCTTACTATTCTTATGCACCAAGCCTTCCCATATCTTGGGCATTTAACCCTAAATCATGGCCAGCACTGAAAACCAAGAGTGCTTCTACACAGCATACAAGGCTCTCAACAACTCGCCCCTCTATTCGACTACCTACCCCAATGGGATTGCGTTCTTAAGAAGCACCGTATCTAGAAACCAAAGCCGCCTAGGGCACATTGACTTGGTGGTACAATTTTGTTTCCAATTGGTAAACTTCCCTTTGCATATAGTACCCACAATGTCATGCATTGTAACAGTTTCCTTTATCGGGTCTCGAAAAAGAAAATACTCTTCATCATCAACCATATCATCTGGTTGAGATTGAGGACAACCCAATATGTCAGCAATGTCCTCCACTGTAATCAAAATTTTGGTCCCATCTACTCTAGAATTCAAAACACCCGACTTATCACATGAATATTCCATATTTATGTAAAAGACTCAGACCAGTCAAGAATAAACCATGTCACTAGTGGGACGAAAGAGCCCATCCAAATGGCGTTTCCTCATGTTAGCTACCACCTATGCGATGTCGGGATGTGTCTCAAAGTCACTCATCTCAAAAGAGTGTTTAGGGTGAAATTCCCATTTGGCCCCCTTACGTCTGGGCATGTCTCAAACTAGTGTCGTAAGAGCCTTAAATCGAACTATTTTTGGCTCAAAATGGTGGTTCGGGACTTTATCAATCACCTTGTGTGTACTGTGGATGTGTGATAAGTGTTCAATTCTATGCATTTGAACCCTCTTTATTGCATACGTTAGTTCCGTTTTTGCGTTTACCGAGATATGTTTACGGTATTTTTGTGTTTTTGATGTTTTGCAGGCATTGGAGTAAATGGAGCAAAGTTGGAAGCTTTCTGCAGTCAAGAGAAGAAATCAGGAAATGCAGCCAAGGCATCTCGATCAATCGAGATGTTGATTTCGATTAATCGAAATCTCGATTGATCGAGATCTCATTTCGATTGATCGAAATCTCGATCAATCGAGATTCAATCTCGATCAATCGAAATTCTGCAGAGCCCACTTGGCCACTTGCTCACCTGCTCTCCCACTTGCAACAAAATCCCCCTTTTTGCACGACTTAGGGGGATTATCGGACTTGAACAAGACTTTTGGGGGCCTTCTTGATACAAGAGATATATATAATGATATATATTTATATGTGGTGGGCCCAAGGTTGAAAAAGAAGCCAAAAAGCACACAAAAAGGGCCATATATCTCATATATCTCTCAAGCAACATCATATATCAGAGAGAGACCTTCGGGAGAGGAAGAGAAAGAGCTGAACCAGACCAAGAAGCTTCATTCTTTTCATCAATGGAAGGGTGCAAGGCAACCATGAGCAACTAACTCTTCTACTAGGGTGTTGGTTTTAACCCCTAGCCATGTAAACTTGTTCATCTTTGTAGCTCTTGGGATTTATAATTAAATGTTGATTATTTAGCCTAGTGATTATGTACACAAATACATCTCTTTTATATATTCATTTGATATGGAATTTATTCTTGTCTTAGAGTAGATTTTGTCACTTGAATGCACAACATTTGCATATTCCACAAGAAGTGCAAATGATGGCTAGATAATGGTGTTTAAATGAATGTGTGATGTTAATTTGTATAGACCATGCCAAGACAAGGTAGTTTGGATGCATGTAGTGTTCACTTAGAGAGTAGAGTAATTAGGTAGTTAGTTAGGTTGAAGAGCTATGCTTGTTGAAGATGGATTATGATAGGTTAGCACACACATTGATCTTTTGATATGTCATTGAGGTCACAAGCCTAATGACATTGTTAGGCATTTAATTAATGAATCCCATGCTTGCTACACTTATGAACATGTGAATGGCTAGTGGTGGAAACCAACCCTAGTTCTCTCTCCCAACTTTAAACTCTTTACTTTTCTTGTCATTTCATTCATGCAATAGTTTTTAAACACAAAACCAAAAATATGTTTTTAGAATTAAAGTAGAATTAATCTTCCCTTAAGACAATTGCGACTAGTCCTTGTGGGATCGATACCCTCTATATAGAACCTTATCTACAAAGATTCGTGCTCTTGCGAGTGGTTAAATTATATTTTGATAAAAAGGGCAAAATTAAGCTTACAATATAATTTAGTTCCGACCACATCAAAATTTTGGCACCGTTGCCGGGGACTACGGTTTTATTGTCGCCATTGGAAGATTAAATCTGGTTTAATTCTTAGGCTAGAAATTCTTTCATTCTTTTTGTATATATTTTGTCCTTATTTCTCAAATTTCTTGATTTTAGGTATACCACATAGCGGGCATCTAAGAGAAGTAAACTTGGAACCCTTTGTGAGTATAACGCCTAAAATTAGTAGTTTGAATTCATTCATTCTTTTGTATATATTTGTTTATCTTGTATATTGAGGTGTTGTTCTATTGGTAATGCATGCTAGGTAGACGGTCATTGTCACTTCCTTTGCTTCCGTGTAACATTGAACTTGAACGAACACTTAGACAACGTAGAGGAACCTCTAGGGACCCTATATTGCCTAGGACTGAAAACATGGATCCAAATGAGAGACAACCTCCCGGGCTACCTCCTTTTAATCATGAACAACCACCTCCTCCACCACCTCCTCAAGGAGAGTTGCTTATGGACTTTTACCTTCCGACTACATTTGAAGTACCTTCATGTATTCAATTTCCGGATGTAGCTGCAAATCAATTCGAAATAAATTCCTCCACCATCAATCTTCTTAATAGCTTCCACGGTCTTCCTAATGAGGATCTATACCGGCACTTAGATTACTTCCTTTCCGTGTGTTCCACTATTCGTGTACCACACTTTACGGAGGATGATCTAAAGCTGCGTATGTTCCCCTTCTCCCTAAAAGATAAAGCTAGAAGTTGGTTCAACTCCTTAGAACCTAACTCAATCCATTCTTGGGCGGAGATGCAAATAGAGTTCTTGAAAAAATACTTCCCAATGGGTAAGACAAGTGATATTCGACGAGCAATCACCGGATTCACCCAAATTGACCAAGAACAATTCCATGAGACGTGGGAGAGGTTAAAAGATCTTTTAAAATCTTGTCCGCATCATGCTGTCCCAAAATGGCAGCTAGTGCAAAGTTTTTATGATGGGGTGAGTGAGCAACATAGACAAATGATAGACTCCGCGTGTGGGGGTGGATATCTTTCGAAAAGCCCCGATGAGGCATGGAAACTTTTTCAAACCCTAAGCAACAATTCAGCTCAACGCTCCTCCACTAGGAAAGGGAAGGCCACCCAACCTTGTAGAGGCGTGCATGAGATTTCACGGGTAGATGAGGTTGCCATGAAAGTAGAAGCCCTATCCCGAAAAATGGATTTAATCATGAAAAATGGGCTGCCTACTCCAAACCAATCTATCCAAAATCAGGAAGGTTGTTCGTTTTGCTATAGTACTTCACATTTTGTGCGAGATTGTCCTATTGCCGGGAAATCTCCCGATTATGCTCAAGAGCAAGCGAATGCCTTGTACGCTAAACAACTAAATGATCCATATTCGAACACGTACAATCATGGTTACAAGAACCATCCGGCTTTCTCATGGAAACCTCAAGAATCAAGTCCCTCTTTCCAAGGGCACAACTCTTTTAATTCCCCCTCTCAACAGCCTCATTATAGGCCAAACCCTCAACCTTACAATCAAAGATCTAATTACCAACAACCACCACCTCCTCCGAGAAGCCAAAGCTTTGAAGAAAGAGTGATAAGTAATCTTGAGGCCAATACCCGCTTATTGCAAACTCACTCTCAATCAATCTCTAAGCTTGAAGCCAATGCTCAATCTATGGCTAGGTTAGAAGCTCAAATCGGGCAACTAGCTAATGCCTTAAATAGAAGAGAGGAAGGTAAGTTGCCGAGTCAACCGGTGGCGAACCCCAAAGGTGTGCATATGATTGAAGATCCATCATCTTCAACTTGTAATGCTCCTCCGGAGCAAGTTCAATCAATCACAACCTTGAGAAGTGGTAAAATCATTAACTCCAAGGTAGGGGAGGAAGAGAGAAAGGAATTCCAAGAGCAACTTAAAAATCCAAAAGAATCCCAATTAAATCCAAAATCGTTTCCGTTAAATCCAAATTTGCAAAATACCCCTTCAAATCCAAAAAGAAAGGCAAGTGAAGTTGTGTCGTCATCGATTCCAAATCTTGACACCTCTTATGAACCTCTGGTTCCTTTTCCTCAAAGATTGAAGGAACCTTCTCATTTCGGGAAGCAAGGAGAGAAAATCCAAGACATGATGGAGATCTTCAAACAAGTAAAGATCAATCTCCCTCTCCTTGATGCTATTCGACAAATTCCATCCTATGCGAAATTCTTGAAGGACTTGTGCACTCAAAAGCGCAAATCTAGGAATAATGTTCCTAAGAAAGTCCTCTTAACTGAGCACATAAGCTCCATTTTCCAACACCAAGCCCCTCCTAAATTCAAAGATTCGGGTGCTCCGACCATTTCGTGCACCATCGGAAATCAATCTTTTGAAAAAACACTTCTTGATTTAAGGGCTAGTGTCAATGTGCTTCCATTCTCAGTTTACCAACAACTTGGTTTGGGGGAACTCAAGCATACCACGGTTGTGTTGCAACTTGCCGACCGTTCGGTGAAGCAACCACGTGGCATCATTGAGGATGTCATCATTCAAGTGGACAAATTCTATTTTCCGGTGGACTTCATAGTCCTTGACACGGAACCGGTCCAAAATCCGAATCATCATATTCCTATCATTCTAGGTCATCCATTCTTGGCCACGGCAAACGCTTGCGTTAATTGTCGTACCGGAGTGATGGACATCTCTTTTGGGAATATGAAAGTCCGCTTGAACATCTTCAATGCTTCTCACCACACATCCGATAACGAAAGTGAGTGCTTTTGTGTCAATGTAGTGGAAGACCTTGTTCAAGAAGCACTTCCTTCTATTCTTTTCAAGGACCCTTTAGGGGCATGCATAAATCACTTCAACTGTGATGATTTTGACATTGAGCAATCCATATGTGAAGTCAATTCCATGCTCGATGTTAATACTGTCATGGATTTGCCTAAGTGGAGAGTTCCGAGAGAACCCTTGCCCCCTTTGTCCAAAACTTCCCAAACTCCTTCTTTAATTTCCCCACCACAGCTTGAGCTCAAGCCCCTACCGGCTACACTCAAGTATATTTTCTTGGGCGCTAATGAGACCCTTCCAGTCATTATTGCTTCCAATCTTACCAATGATCAAGAGATGGAACTTATTAAGGTGCTCAAAGAGCACAAAGAAACAATAGGCTGGAGTGTGGCAGATCTCAAGGGAATAGATCCTTCTATTTGTATGCACCGCATACACTTGGAAGAGGATGCTAAGACCTCAAGGGAGGCACAACGTCGATTAAATCCAAATATGAAGGACGTTGTCATGAAGGAGGTGGTGAAGTTACTAGATGCGGGAATCATATACCCCATCTCTGATAGCAAGTGGGTTAGTCCCACTCAAGTGGTTCCAAAGAAGTCAGGTATTACGGTGCAAACAAATGACAAGGGTGAATTAGTTCCCCAACGCACCACCACGGGTTGGAGAGTGTGCATAGACTATAGGAAATTAAATTCAGCCACTTGGAAAGATCACTTCCCCCTCCCATTCATTGATCAGATATTGGAGAGATTAGCCAGGCAATGTTTTTATTGCTTTTTGGATGGATATTCCGGCTATAATCAGGTTGCTATAGACCCGAGGGACCAAGAAAAAACCACCTTTACATGTCCCTTCGGTACATTTGCTTATAGACGCATGCCCTTTGGGTTGTGCAATGCACCAGCGACTTTTCAATGGTGTATGATGTCTATCTTCTCGAACATGGTGGAAAAGTTCTTGGAAGTGTTCAAGGATGATTTTTCCATTTTTGGGCCTTCATTTGAATCATGCCTCCAAAATCTAGCTTGTGTTCTCAAACGATGTCAAGAGACCAACCTAATTCTTAGTTGGGAAAAGAGCCATTTTATGGTTCAAGAGGGTATTGTCCTAGGGCACATTGTGTCTAAGAGAGGAATAGAGGTTGATAAAGCTAAGGTTGAACTCATTTCCAAACTTCCTCCACCATCAACGGTGAGAGAGATTCGTTCATTCCTTGGGCATGTGGGCTTTTATCGCCGTTTCATCAAAGACTTTAGCAAGATCTCTCGGCCTTTGTGTCGCCTTCTTGAAAAAGAGTCTTGCTTTGCCTTTGATGAAGCGTGCCTTAACGCTTTTGAAGAACTCCGCACCATGCTCACAACCGCTCCAATTCTAATCCCTCCAAATTGGGCTCTCCCATTTGAGATTATGTGTGATGCATCCAATTATGCCATGGGTGCTGTCTTAGGGCAACGAATAGACAAACTGCCACATGTCATCTACTACGCAAGTAAAACCCTTTCCAAGGCTCAAATCAATTATACCACCACGAAAAAGGAATTGCTTACGGTAGTATTTGCATTAGACAAATTTTGAGCTTATTTATTGGGTTCAAAGGTCATTGTCTATTCGGACCATGCTGCCCTCCGGCATCTTTTGGCCAAAAAGGACACCAAGCCTAGGTTGATCCGATGGATACTCTTGTTGCAAGAGTTCAATTTTGAAATTAGAGACAAAAAGGGAACTGAAAATGTGGTGGCTGACCACCTGTCTAGAATTCTTGTTGAATCCCTCCATAATTCCATTCCAATTTGTGAATCCTTCCCGGATGAACAACTCTTTGTCATCTCTCAAGAGAGTATCCCTTGGTATGCGGATGTGGTTAATTACTTGGCAACCGGTACAATACCATCTTCTTGGACCAAGCAAGAGAAGGATCATTTTCTCTCCCAATCACGATCATATTATTGGGACGATCCTCAATTGTTCAAATATTGCCCCGATCAAATAATTCGAAGGTGTGTGCCCAACAGTGAATTCCAAAGCATTCTCAAGTTTTGTCATACACTCGCTTGTGGGGGACACTTTAGTGCTAAGAAAACCGCAGCAAAAATTCTCCAATGCGGATTTTTCTGGCCGACACTTCATCGGGATGCATATTCATTCTGCCGCTCTTGTGAGCGATGTCAGCGCCTTGGCGCAATGTCTCGGAAGGACATGATGCCTCTTAATCCTATTCTTATCATTGAAATATTTGATGTGTGGGGCATTGACTTCATGGGACCATTTCCACCCTCTACTGGTCATGAGTACATACTTGTCGTGGTTAAATTCATTCAAGCTAATATTTTTAGCCGGTTTGGTACGCCTCGGGCCATCTTCAATGACGGAGGTAAACATTTCTGTAACCGGTTCCTTCGAACCTTGCTTACCAAATACTCCGTCACACATAAAGTAGCCACCCCATACCATCCTCAAACTAGTGGCCAAGTAGAGGTATCCAATAGGGAGATTAAGAACATTCTTCAGAAAACTGTTCGGCCCGACTGGAAGGATTGGTCATTGCGACTAAACGATGCATTATGGGCATACCGAACTGCATATAAAACTCCCATTGGAATGTCACCTTATCGGTTGGTTTATGGCAAAGCGTGCCATCTTCCGGTTGAATTGGAGCATAAAGCTATGTGGGCCACCAAAACTTTCAATTTTGACATGCAAAAGGTCGGCTCTAATCGAAAGCTTCAATTAAATGAATTGGAAGAATTACGGCATGACGCGTATGAGAATGCGAAAATCTATAAGGCAAAGTCCAAAGCCTTTCATGATCGTAATATTCGAGTCAAAACATTTTCGCCGGGCCAAAAAGTATGGTTGTACAACTCACGCCTCCATTTGTTTCCCGAAAAACTTCGCTCCCGTTGGGATGGTCCATTTTTGATTAATTCTGTCGCTCCCCACGGAGCGGTGGAATTGAAGGACTTGAAAGACGGCTCGTTGTTCAAAGTGAACGGGCAGCGCTTAAAAGTGTGCGTGGATGACCAAGTCACCACCGAATACGTGGATGTCGTCACTTTGACGAATCCCGTGTATTTTGACTCGTGAGCCAATCCGGACGTTGTACCATAGACGTGTAAGGTGGCGAAGCCATGGTAGCTATCACTCTTCCATGATGTCCCTTTAATCCAAAGTAGGTGTGTATCTAAGCAATGTAGTATCTAATTCCCAAATATCCAAGTCCCTGGAGCATAACTCAAGCTGACTGTTTTTGAGCATTTTGATTGATCGAAACCAGGATCTCGATCAATCGAGATTTCGATTGATCGAGATCTCAGTTTCGATTGATCGAAAAATTGCAGAGATTTGCCAAGTCCAAAGTCCCGAGAGGTAGTATTCTTCGATTACACTTCGATAGGTCTTCGATCCATCGAAAATTTTAATTGATCGAAATGGGATTTCGATTGATCGAAATAAAATTTCGATTGAATGAATTAAATGTTCGATTGATCGAAGTAAAAGGGTGATTCAGTGAAGGAATTTTCGATTGATCGAAGAGACAATTTCGATTGATCGAAGCAAGATTTCGATCAATCGAAATCTAGATTGATCGAAATGCACATCTCGATCAATCGAGATGCACGTGGAGCCTGCACGTGAGCCGAAAATCTATTTAAACCGTTGGACTTCCCTTCCATTTTAAAAGACCATCCGAATTCTTCTCTCCCTCCGTGCGATCCAAGCCTTCTCCAAGCACTCCCGAGCACTCGATCTACCATTCCCGATCATCCGACGCAGTCCGACGCCGCCGTTAGCACGTGCGCGATCTTGTCTTCACGGCTGCGCGTGGAGTTTTCTTCGGTTGAGCCGTTCATCTTCTTCCTCACGAGGTAAGTGATGCATGGCTACTTTTTGTTTACTCTCTCGCCATTTTTGATAGTTTTACGGCGTAATAAACATAGTTAGATAATGTTGGGGTGGATGGGTGCGATTGCGATATCTGTAACGAGATTTTGTGGGTTTCGGGGGGTAGGAATTCATGTAGGAGTGAGATTTGGCATTCTCTTCATTTCAAACGCTTAGTGTATGGTGTGTAACCGCGGCACCTTCGTTTCAGTTGCATCCGTTCACATTGCCTCTTCGAGAGCGACTTTTTGCATTCTTGTCAGTGCCATGGACTAGGACTTCATTTTTATTTTTTTATTATTCTTTTAGTTTATTCATAGTTTAGCTTTCTTCTTATTTATCTTTTATTTACGTAATTTTTGGAATCAAGTGCAGACTGTTCCGAGGCTATGGCGAGGGTGAAGAACGCCGCCGGTTCTGTTCGCGACGTGCCCGGGCGAGCCTTCCGGTCTCGAAAGTTCCACCCGGAGCATATTTTTGACTTAGCCGCATTTGAGACGCGTCCCGACACCGCGTGGACTGTGGCCGAGCTCAGGAGGCGTCGCCTCGACCGGCTATGTGTGCCTCCTACTGACGTGGCACACGAGCGCTTAGTGCAGGTCTTCTATGAGCGCATGACCTACTCCTGCACAGCGCCGGATACACTAGAGACGGTCATGGGCACTGTCACGATCACGATTACGCCGAGCCGGATTGCGCATATGCTCGGCATCCCTCACCAGCAGCCACCGGACATGGTTGGCCCGGGCGGTCAACCACTTTACAGTGTCGCGCTCCCAGCAGACACGACGCTGTTCTCGATCGTGATGGACATGTGTGACGGGGTGTTTACCACGTCCAGTCACAACTGCACGTCCAAATCGATGTGCCCGAGCAGATATTGGTTCCTGGACACCGTTCTCCTCAAGAATGCGTGTCCGCTGCAGCACGTGGCAGAGCGCAGGGGCGACCTCCTCCGTTGCCTCTATGCTTTCCACACGGGCGCTTGGTTTTCTGTCCCATCGCTGATCTGGGGGCAGATGCACAAAGTCTGGGATGGCCTCGTCAACAAGAGGAAGAGGAGAGCAGCGAGTTGGTGGCTTCCCTTCCCTTTCCTGATCGCCGCTTTTCTCAGCAGTGCCAGTATACCGATCAGTCAGACTGACGTCCGGTTGGCACCGCCCACCCGCTTCACATCTGCTCAGTGGGAGCGGGTGAGGCGACACTTAGAGCGACAGGACCACCAGGGTGATCCACCAGACGATGTAGATATGGATGCCCCGGTGGAGGCGGATGAGGGCGAGCCAGCAGAGGCTGAGTCAGAGGACGAGGAGATGGAGGAGGAGGAGATGGATGTCGCTGCAGAGCGGCATGATATCTTAGCGACGGGCTATTCCTGCCTGGCGACTGACGTAGAGCGGCTCCAGCAGGGTTTTGACGAGCACGTCCAGGTGACGCAGAGTCAGTTGGCAGGTATTCGGACGGACATTTCTTCTCTGGCACAGGGCCAGAGAGCGATCTTAGACGAGTTCTGAGCCTTCCGGCAGGACCTGCAGTTCCTGTTCGCAGGTCGAGCCTCCACCTCCACTTCTGCTCTCACCAAGCCACCACCACCACCACCCGCCCTCGAGTAGCTGCATTTTATTCATCTTTTCTGCTTTATTTTCTGTATTTTTCTTTCTTTATTTTTGATAGGCCATGTTGGCCATGTTTAGTTTCTTTTTGAGTATTCCACCTGCATGTACACTTTGTACTGAAACTCATTTTCATTTATATGGAATACATTTATATTTTCTTTTATGCCATGTGTTATCTTTACTGTGTTTATTTTTGCTTTCCGTCAATCTACTTGTTCTCTATACTTTGACTATGTATGTAGTACCACTTGTCTAATTGTTATATGCGATTCAGTTGATGATTTCCGTTTATTACCGCCTGGTTTTAATTCCCAATACTGTTGAGATTGCTTCAACACAATATAGCGGTAATAAAGAAAGGCAGCCCCTTTGCGTGCTATACGTTAGCGTGCCTGGATAGTCAATATCTTGTCGCGTAGACCTCTTAGACAATTAGGAAACACCAGTTCAAACCCTTAGATATACAGTGATATTGGCATTATCTGTTTGTGTATAATTCTTTCATTATGTTCTATTTATCTACTTTTTGTTCCTTTTAATGCTCGTGGTATCCAGTTGGTATTCTGTGCAGGTTTTCCTTATTTACAAGATGACCGCTGCTGTGGAATAACATTTTTTTCGCATTCTGCCATCCCGGTAACTCCTTTCCTTGTTCTTCTTGTCCAAACATTGAGTACAATGTTGTATATAAGTTTGGGGGTGCGGTATGCTATACCACTTGCATATGCATGCAATGTTCAGTCGTTATATTGAGTGTCATTGTAGAGCAGTTTTCTTTTTCTGGAGATTTTTGCATGCTTGCTATGATGTCTTGCTTTTTAAAGGAAGATCATTCGAATAAATGTCCGAGGTAAATGCAGCAGGTAGTTAAGAACTTTAACATTGTAAATACCCGCACTTTTGCAAGCTTTATAGTAGGCTAGAACGGTCTACATTTTTGTCCAAATTCGAGCACGTACAGTTCTTGCCCTAAATTTGTCCTTAACCGCACAAATTCGCACATGCATTTTAAATTGTGGGGTATAAGTCTGAGGGAGAATTTTTGAAAATTTCTGTTTTTATCTGAACAACTTAAAGAATAAGTTCTTCTGGTTGTTGTAAAAAAAAAAAAGGAAATAAAAAAGAGAAAAATATGCAATAAGCCTTCTCACTCAATAAACCGGATTTCTATGCCTCAAAGCAGGGAATATTCGCGTATAAGTGTGTAAGGTTGAGCAATGAACATGTGAATGGCTAGTGGTGGAAACCAACCCTAGTTCTCTCTCCCAACTTTAAACTCTTTACTTTTCTTGTCATTTCATTCATGCAATAGTTTTTAAACACAAAACCAAAAATATGTTTTTAGAATTAAAGTAGAATTAATCTTCCCTTAAGACAATTGCGACTAGTCCTCGTGGGATCGATACCCTCTATATAGAACCTTATCTACAAAGATTCGTGCTCTTGCGAGTGGTTAAATTATATTTTGATAAAAAGGGCAAAATTAAGCTTACAATATAATTTAGTTCCGACCACATCAATGTGTCTCTCTCTATAGACCAAAATTAAACCCTAGTGTGGCCTATACCATCACTACCTCTATCTTGAAGCTACAACACCAACTCAACCAAAAACTAAACAAACTTAATTCAACCTCCCTAAAAATCCACCAAGTTCTCCACAAAACCAAACACAAGCACAATGTCAGCCCAACCCATAAATTAGAACTTCCAAGCTTCTTTACAACTCTGAAAACACTTCTTGTTCGAAATACTGATGATGATTATGATGATGGAGAAGGAAGAAGAAGAAAAATGATGGATATGAGGCTTGGGGATGCTTTCGACAAAGAGAGAGAGCTTGTGCGTGAGAGGGAAAGAAATGAGGATAAGGGAAGCTGAATTTAAATGTATAAGTGTTGTCATGTGACAGCACATCACTTTTTCAATTAATCGAATGAGGGCCTTCTATTAATCAAAGTTTGATGATTAATCGACGAAGTATTGAAGCATCTATCAAAACATACTAGTTTTGCAGATAAAAAAATTTAATTTAGTTCTTCAATTAATCAAATATGTGATGCTTCGATTAATAAAAGCTCCATATATCGAAAGTGCAACTTCAATTAAACAAAGTTAGAGGATTAATCGAAGATGTATTGGAATAAGTATCGAAACACTCGGATTTTCTAGTGAAAAAATGATTCATTTCTTTGATTAATGAAAGATGATACTTCTATTAATCAACAAAATTTCTCACTTCTTCGATTAATCGAAGAGTATCTAAAAAATTAAAACAACAACAAAAATAACAAAATTTGTTCTAACTCTCATCAGATACAACATAGTCTCTAATCTATCTATAATTTGATAAAAACCTAATTTGGATAAATAGGATCACATGGAAGCATGATAGCTACCATAGGCATGCCAAGTTTACCATTTATGGCAAAACATAAGCACGGATCACTAGTCCAAATATATAGGATCCGTCAAATTGATGACAACCACGTATTGCATATACATTTGGTTGTCTACACAAGGTTTCAACCTTTACCCGTTGACTTTGAAAAGCATTTCATCCTTGGGATCCATTAATTTCATTGCTCTATGGGGAGCAACAAAATTTATTATAAATGGACTATCCCAACGGGAACGACGTTTTTCAAAAAGTAAGCGAAGCCTAGAATTGAAAAACCTAACTTTTTGGCCCATAAAGAATGATTTGGCTTAGATATTGCAGTCATGGTAGGCCTTAGTGTTTGCCTTATAGATTTTTTTCATTTTCATATGCATCATTCCCTAACTCCTCCAATTCATTCAATTGGAGCTTCCGATTCCCTAAAATGGAATGCTTTTTAATATACTAGACGATATGGTGACATGCTAATTGGGGTTTTATAAGTAATTCAGTATGCTAATAATGCATCATTCAGTCATTACGACCAATCCTTTCTATCCGGGCGACAATCCATTTTTTCAAGGATATGCTTAATTTTTCAATTAAATATTTCTACTTATCTACTCATTTGTGGGTGGTAAGGTGTAGCAACCTTATGTGTAACAAATTACTTAAGTAGATTCATAGGAACCCGTTACAAAAGTGTTTACCTCCATCACTGATTAGGGCACGCAGAGTACCAAAATGACTAAATATGTTAATTGGAGGAACTTAACCATGACTGCATCGTCATTGGTTTTGGTAGCCACAGCCTCAATCCATTTTGATACATAGTTTACCGCTACAAGTATGAACTTACTACCAGTAGACAAAGAAAATAGTCTCATAAAGTCTATACCCCAAAAATCTAATATCTCGACAATAAGGATGGGGCTTAGAGGTATCATATCTTTATGGGACATAGCACCTAGGTACTGGCACCGCTCACAAGTGTGGCAGAAGGAGTATACATCCCGATGCATAGATCGCTAGAAGAAGCCACATTGAGGAATTTTTTATGCGATTTTTTTAGCACTAAAATGACCTCTGCACTCAAGTTTGTGGCAAAAAATAAGAATACTCAAAATCTCATTTTCAGGCACACACCAATGGAAAATTTGATTGGAGCAATAGTTATATAATTGAGGATCATCCTAGAAATACATCCGTACTTGGGAATAAAACTGTAAGAACCGTGACCACTTTTGTTTGATTTTCTGTTATTTTTATTTATTGTCATATTAATGTTTTAAATTATTATATATATGTTTTAAATGTAAAATACATGTTTAGAAAACTTATTTAAGGTTTAGGAAAGTTTTTGAAGCATTTGGTAAAAGTTGACTTTTTCGGTTCCTGTTGACCCGAGGTGCGGGGCTGTGGGCCCAAAAACTCTGAAAGTGTCGGAATGACACCAAATTTGGAGAGTCCCTTAAATAAAAAATTTGACACACTATGAAGTCAATTTTGTGTCCATCGGAGTTACAGAACTTAAAAATCGAGTCTGAAAAGGTTTAGTGAAAAGCTAGTGGTATTTTTGTAAATAAGTAGAGGTTAAATTCTATAAATAGGAAGAGAATGCCCCGCCCACATTTCTCATTCTCATTCACTCGAATGGGGCATTATATATATATATATATATTATATATATATATATATATATATTACATTTAAGTTTAGTGTTTGAATTTCTCGCCCAAAATATTTTTTCATCTAATGATCAAAAATGCTTAAAAAATCCATCTGACAGTTTAAATATCTATGCTTATCTACGGTCTAAAATTACTCTCCCTATCTTCAATCAACAGTCACCATTCACTCCCACCTAAATTCAAATTTTAAACCTCACGTAACTTACACCATTCACTCCCACCTAAATTTGAAATTTAAACCACACATACCCATACACCATCTATTGCTATAATCACTCATCAGAGTCTCTCTCACTTCCAAAAAAAGACCATAATAGAAGACCCACTCACCCACCATCTTCACCATCAGCTAAAGCCACTACCAACCACCATGCCTAGCTCCATTCATCTTCACCCCCCTAATGGTGGTTCATCCTTCTACTCCCCCCCCCCTCTCTCTCTCTCATTCATTGGTGGGTCTTCATTCTGCTTTGGTTCGACTGTACAGAAGGTGTGCATGGTCTATCCCTCTACTTCCCTCTTACTCTCTCTCTCTTGAAGAATATATGTATGTATTTGAATTCTTATATCTTTGTTCATTTTTAATTGATAGCAAATGATAGCAAATCAAACTTTGATCGGATGTTGGTAACTTTTATAAGAATGACACGGTGCCTACAAAACAGATAGATTTAGTGTAGTTGTAATCCTCCTTTATATGGGTGCTTCCTACTACTACTATTAATTCAAGTTTAGACTTGAGATACAGATGCCTGATCTTGGTAACCTTGTGGATGATTTTATTTTCTTATTTTGGACTAGTTTATTTCCTATAATTCAGATGTGGGATCAATATATTAGTTATATATTTTCTTAATGCTTCAATCTGATTAATGCATAGTGGGTGCCCTCTCTCGCTCTCTGTCGATCTCTCTCTAAGATGGCAATGAATGATGAGTCATGAAGGCAGACCAAAGAGGTCAAACCTCTCTGTGCTTATGTGTGTGAAATTGTGATTCTTTATTTTCTTTTCATATTTGGTATGTTATGCGGCCGCATTAGGTGAGTGATATAGAAAAGGGGACCGTAAAATAGCAAACGAAAGCCAGATTCAAAAAGGAGTCTTAATTCTTTTCCATGAAAGATAAAAATCTTCATTTTAATTCGTCTTTTTCTCATGTTGTCATGGTCTATTTCGCCTACTCTCTCTATAATGAAAAGCTAAAATCTCTAAGAAGGTACAAAAAAATCTAAATAAAGTATCCTTCTATACTTCTCTTTCATAGTCTAATGATATATAAATACAACCAATAAAAAAGTGAAGACTGCTGATCTCTTTCCTTCAGTTAAAATTCTTGGTTTGATAAGTGGGCCAAGGCCTAGACTTGAGAAGATTCATCAAAAACTTGATAGGATATTTACTAACATTATTGATGAACATAAAGCTAGGAAGGTGGCAACACAGACTGGTGATGGTGAAGCTGATCATGAAGACCAGATAGATGTTCTTTTTAGAGTTTAGGACAAGGGTGACATTGAGATTCCCTTAACTATGAGAAGCCTTAAGTCAGTTATCATGGTTAGTACGTTTACTTTATGCTTCTATCAATATCAATGAATTAAGTTCCACAATTTACTATTACCTCAAGCTGAGTCGTAGTCCAAAACCCTTTTTACAGACTAAAATTCAGTTTTAAATATTTGATCTTTAAACACCAACATCCACATTGTGTTCAATATGTAATGCAGGTCCAACACTCAAGAGTTGCAGGGAGCATAATAGGAGTTAATAAGTCATGATATTATGTTATATCCTCTATTCTTCAATTCAATTTCAATGCTCTTTCAGGACATGTTCACTGGTGGGATCAAGACATCATCTACAACTTTAGGCTGGGCAATGTCAGAATTGCTGAGAAACCCTAGAGTTATAGAAAAGGCACAAGCTGAGGTGAGACGGGTTTTGTGTAAAAAAGGAAATATTCTTAATGAAAATGATCTCCATGAATTGAGTTACTTAAAGTCAGTTATCAAAGAAACTCTGAGACTACACCCTCCTCTCCCTATATCAATTCCGAGAGAGAGTAGAGTGAGATGTGAAATCAATGGATATGAGATACATGTGAAAAGCCAAGTCACTGAACGGCATTGTTGCAAGTCACAAACTATTTTATAGTAAATATTTTTGTGATAGAAAATATTTGGTACAAAAATAAAAAATAAACCTAATGCTATATATTATTGAATATTTTTTGGAATACTCTTCAAAAAATAAATTTATACTTAGACCCATTAGGGTTGCCAAGTATTTTTTGAGTTAACAAATGAATTGACTTTATTAATGAATTTATTTATTTATTTTTTCTTTTTATTTCAATAATGAACTTTAATCCTACAAATACGTCAACAAGAAGAGCTATCATTGAGGACCTTGACATCAGAGAAAAGCTATACATACACTTACACTTAAAATAACATTAAATGCAAAAAATATAGACTACGACCCAGTCCAATGCAAATGGTGTTTTGTAAATATTTGTTTATTCAACAATCTCACCTATAGAAGTGTGAGTCTTTCTCTTTCACAACTCATTCACTCTCACATGTAAAATTAGGGGAAATGTCATCTCTGAATCCACCAGAGCAGCAATAGGTTCAGTATGGAGAGGAGAATATGATACCACAACTGGGTCAGGACCCAATCAGTTGGGTAAATTTAATGTCAAGAAATCAAGATCAGTTGGTAGATCCAGTCGAGCTAGATGATTTTTCAAATCTGGAAGGGAATGATTGTTCCAGTATTATTGGATTTCTTTGAGCTGTTAGCGAACGATGTATAATGGAATCAACTACTTGATGGGGGTGATCAATAGTCAATACCTTTTGGGTATGTTTCAGATCTGTAACATGCCGTATGTACTAAGCATGTATAAGACATGTGTAAGGGTACCTCTATCAGTATAGATCTTTTGATGTATAAAATTTTGTTCATATATAAATCAAATTGTGGATTTGATTATTTATTGACACATTGATTATATGAAATCAGATTCTATTTCAGTTTAATAATTTTTTATTTTATAGTGCCATAGGTACGGGTAATACCCTAGTATATATATATATATATATATATATATATATAGCTACATCTTCTTCTATACTCCTCCATTGAATTAGAAGACCTTGGGGTGAGAATTGGGCGACGCTAAAGAAAACAGAAATGGTTTATGCACTAAGGGCTCGAGATTGATCCATCTAGAATTAATTTCAAAAAAAGTTAATTTTCAGGTGAAAGTAAGGAATAGCTTGAAACGATAGCTATTGAGGTAGGGGTGTGTTGTGTGTCTTTTATTTGAAGTTAAATTTCATATTTTAAGCATAAAATTGATATTTTCATGTTGTAAATGATTATATGAGATTTTTGGATGAAATTATTGAATTAAATTGATGTATGTGTGTTTCTTGAATTAGAAATGATTGGTATGTGACTTTGAATACATTAATTGTTAATGTATACTCCTTGTGAAGATTATTGCATATGTGGAATTTTGAAAAATTATGGAAAACCTAGTTTTTGAAAATTTAATGTCAACATGTGTCATTATGAATTCTTGCATTACATGCTATAATGAATATAGGATGTGAATTGGGTGCAATGCATCGAGATGTGTGAGTGTATGTGCAATACGTGATATGTTTTGTGTGGGAGTGGGGTGTTGTCTCGGAAGTGACTCATGGGAAAGTACAAGGGGAACATATCTTCTGGGATTGAAAGACCTCAAACTTGCACAAGATAGATGGTAATTGGATGTGTTAGTAGCCCGAAAAAATCAAGAACTTGAGATATGGGACTTTGGGATATATCTTATTTGTGTGTGTGACTGTGAGTACAATTTTGAGAGCAATGTGATTTTGTGTTGAGTCTTACGTGTGATAATGTAACTTATGTGAATTGAGTGGAATTGTGTACGATTTCGGTTATGTTATATGTTATAGATATGATGAATTATGCAATGAAGTATGTTATGATATTCTAGTTTTCAAATGTATTTGATGAGTATGCCATGGGAATGAATGTTATAGTCTTCACTAGAATACTAGGAAGCATGACACATACCTAGACTATGCATGTTGAGTTGCCATTATGCGATGACATGAAATGTGAACTTGAATGAATTGTACAACATATTACTTTGAGCCGTTGAACTTACTCATCCATTTAGATTAACACTTTCAGGATGTGGCAAGGAGGTGGTTGATGGTGAGCAACCATGAGTTGAACTTGGAGTCATAGAATTCCCTTCTTAATTATTTTATTGTTATGCATGTCCGGATTGTGGACAATATGAACGTGTTGGGTATGTCTAAGATGCCTTTATATTTCAAGAACATGTTATAATTGTGTTTGACGATTTCATACTCTTTAGGTATGTTTTGAACATGGTAAATGCTTGATGTTACAAATGATTAGTGGTATTTTCATTAATGTCCAAATCATGCATGTTTGTAAATGAGGAATGGTTGAGTAGAGAATGCATGAAATGTGCTAAGTGTTGTGTATGTGAAGACTTCCTTCTCGTCATGATTATGTATGTGTAATAGCAAAGAAAATTGTAGAATTGGAAAAAATAATGCATTGTGTAGTTTCTTTGAGTTTCGAACCTTGTGGAGGGTGAATTGAGGTTAAAAATAGTGAGAAATGAGGTCTGGAGAGTTTCAGTCGGCTGAAACATCTATCAACCAACCGAAATGGTGAGATATCGAACATTTGCATCTGTAGACTCTGCAGGTACCAGTTTTGACTTACTGAAACAACCATTCAGCCAACCAAAAGGCCTCCTTCAGCCAACCAAAGTTGAAGGTTAGCCAACTGATAAGTTACCTAGGTTTCAGCCAACTAGTGGAACACCCATCAGCTAACTGAAACTTGAATATGGGTTTATTGTGCACTGTTGAACATTTAAGGATTAAGTAACGTAATTAACAGAGCATGATATCAAATGGTAAGTGTGATTAGGAGTGTACGTTATTACTTAATCATCCCCAGTCTTTGGGTATCGAAAATTGAGGCGTGAAAAAAGAAGATCCTTTTCTTACTTTGACCAAGAGAATGGGATTCTTTTGGTTGTTAAAAAATTAACTATGTCAGCAAACCATGTAATATTCTCGTGAGTAACTCTAAAAAGTTGCTCATCCGGAAAGGATTCGCAAACTGGAATAAGATCATTATGAGACTCAACGAGAATTCGAGATAAGTGGTCAGCCACCACATTCTCGGTACCCTTTTTGTCCTGGATCTCAAAATTAAACTCTTGTAATAAGAGTATCTATTGGATCAACCAGGATTTTGTATCCTTCTTGGCCAACAAATGCCTTAAAGCGACATTGTCCAAATAGACAATTACCTTGGATCCTAAGAGATATGATCTAAATTTATCTGAGGCATAAACTACGGTAAGTAATTCATTTTTCGTTGTTGTATAATTCATTTGAGCATTAGAAAGGGTTTTAGTTGCATAGTAAATAACATAGGACTGTACACGTTGCCCTAAGACTATACCCATAGTATAGTTGGATGGGTCGCGCATGACCTCAAATAGGAGAGCCCAATTTGTAGGGGTAAGAATTAGAGCAGTTGATAAAAGAGCATGGAGCTTCTCAAAAGCTTCAAGACACGTTTCATCAAAGTGACATGGAGTTTATTTCTCAAGAAGCCAACACAAGGGTCGCAAAATCTTGTTAAAGCCTTGATGAAACGGAGATAGAATCCCGCATATCCAAAGAATGAACGATTGCCCCTCACCGATGAAGGTGGAGGAAGCTTAGATATAAGTTTAACCTTGGCTTTATCAACCTCTATTCCTCTTTTGGACGCAACGTGCCCAAGGAAAATCCCCTCTTGAACCATGAAAAGACTTTTATCCTAACTACGAATCAATTTTGTTACATTACAATGTTTAAGTATAAGTGTAATATTATGAAGGCACGAATTGAAAAAAGGTCCAAAGACTAAAAAGTCATCCATGAACACTTCTAAGTATCTCTCCACCATGTCGAAAAGATAAACATCATATACTGTTAAAAAGTTATCGGTATAATGCATGGCCCAAAGGGCATGCATCTATATGCAAATGTTCTGAATGGACAAGTTAATGTGGTTTTATCCTGGTATTGCAGGTCAATAGCTACTTGGTTATAGCCAGAATATCCGTCGAGGAAGCAATAAACGTTTTGCCCCTCAATCCTTTCTAGGATTTGACCAATAAATGGAAGTGGGAAGTGATCTTTCTTAGTAGCTAAGTTTAGTTTCCTATAATCAATACACACCCTCCAACCGGTAGTGGTGCATTGAGGAACTAATTCTTCTTTGTCATTTAAAAGCACGATGATGCCAGATTTCTTTGACACCACTTGTGTGTGGCTTACCCACTTACTATCTGAGAAGGGGTAGACAATACCTTCATCTAGCAATTTCACTAGCTCTTTCATTATTATGCCTTCATATTTGGATGAAGCCAACATTGCGCCTCTCTAAAGGTCTTCGCATCATCTTCTAAGTATATGCAATACATACAAATAGAAGGATATATGCCTTTAAGATTGGCAGCGCTTCACCCTATAGCTCCTTTGTGCTTTTTAAGCACCGTAATTAGTGCACCTAGGAACACATATTTGAGAGTAGCCGATAAAGGCTTGAGCTCAATTTGTGGTGGAGATATAAGAGATGAAATTACTGGAGTACTTGAAAGAGGAGCTAGAGGCTCTATTGGTGCCCTCCATTTAGGAAATTCCATTACAACCGTGGCATCAAGCATTGAATTAACATCATAAATTAATTTCTCAACATCAAAGTCATCACAGTTAAAATGACTAAGTCACGCTTCTAACAGATCTTTGGACAAAAGAAAAAGGAAGCGCTTCTTCAACAAGCTCATCCACAACATCAATACAAAAACACTCGCTTTCATCATTGGAAGTGTGGTGGGAAGCATCGAAGATGTTTTAACTTTACTTTCATATTCCCCAATGATATGTCCACTACTCCAGTATGGCAATTAACACAAGTGTTAGCCATGGCCAAGAAAGGATGACCTAGAATGATTGGAATATGTCGAGTAGGATTTTGGATAGGTTCTGTGACAAAGACTATGAAATCCATCAGAAAGTAAAATTTATCCACTTTAATAAGAACATCCTCAATGATACCGCATGGTTTCTTTATTAAGTGGTCCAAAAGTTGCAACACAATCGTTGTTGGCTTGAGTTCCCCCCACCCCAATTTCTTGTAAATCAAATAAGGTAGCAAGTTAACACTTGCTCCTAGGTCAAGAAGTGCCTTTTCAAATTCTTGGTCACCAATGAAACAAAAAATTATTGGGGCACCCGGATCCTTGGACTTGGGAGAAGTGTTGTGTTGGAGTATTGAACTCACATGCTCAGTTAAGAGGACTTTCTTAGGAACTTGGTTTCTAGATCAATGCTTTTTGCGTACGTAAGTCCTTTAAGAAGTTAGTATATGGGAGAATTTTTCTTATAGAATCAAAAAGATGGGGACTGATTTTGACTTGTTTAAAAAACTCCATCATATCTTGTATTTTTTCTCCTTGCTTCCCGGAATGAGAAGGCTTTCTCAATCTTTCAGAAAATTGAGGTTTAGGCTCCACTGAAGTTTCAAATTTTGGAATAGATGAGGAAGGAACTTTATTTGCCTTTTCTTTCTATTTTGATAAATTTGCATTTGGAATATTTTAAGCTTTTGGATTTAAAATGGGACAATTTAGATTTTTTAAAGTCTCACGTTCTTTCTCTTTCTTATCCTCAACTTTATTATCAATAATTCTTCCACTTCTCAAAGTTGTAATTGATTGAGCTTGTTTTTGATAAACATTCAATGAAGAAGAGGAAGGCTAATCAGCTACATGTACTCCCTTAGGATTTGCCACCGGTTGGCTTCGCAATTTCCCCTCTTCTCGCCTATTCAAAGCATTTTTTAATTGTCCCATTCAAGTTTCTAGCTTAGATATTCATTGAGAGTGGGAATGCAATAATTGAGTATTTGATCGGCGTTGAATGTTATGCATTATAGCCTCTTAACTTGCGTATTTTATTCTCTTAGTGATAGATTATTTTGTGATTTTACTTCGTTTTAGTGTTTTATGTATATTCAGGGCCTTAATGATTATTTCAGTTAAAACCATGATTTTGGGCTTTTAAAGATGATATGCAAAAGGGTTAGATGAAGTCTATGTCAAATGGATCCATTCAACTCCATATTTTAACTCAAATCAACCCAAGAAAGAGGTCCAAGAGAATTATAGCTACTTAAGGATAATTTGGGACTGAAGCCTAATTCTGTGCTTAATATAATTTTAATCCCATGTTGGAAAGTAGCCCATACATCTTAATTCTGAGGCTCAAATTGACTTAATTCTTATGTTAATCAAACGAAATTCGATTCTGGACACTTTTGTATTTCATAAAAATTTCATGAATCGAACTTCTAGTGGGTCAAAAGTTGGGCTGTATAGACCATGACTAATTTTGACTGGTTTTGCATTTTGAGTGCTGATTAGCATGTTTCATGTGTGGGGAACATGTTTGGCAAGTGTTTTAAAGGTTTTGATAAATTTTTAGAAGGTTTGGAGAAGTTTGACTTTTTGGTCAAACTGGGGCCGAGGATACAACTTAAGTGGGCCCGATAATCTGAAAATTCTTGAAAATATTTAATTTTAGGAATGACTTAGATGAAATGTTTAGATAGTTAAGGAAGTGATTTCAAGGCCGTAGGAGTTTTCAGAATCGAAAACGGAGGCCGAGAAGGTACGTTAAGTGGCCGGGGGCTTAGTCTTTTCGCAAGCCAGGATATTTTAAATATTAAGGATGGGAGATCTCAGCCATTATACATGGCTATTTCTCTCTCTAAATTACTCCCACTTCTTCTCTCTTCCTTCTCTCTAGGTTTTGGAGGCCTTTGTGTGTGATTCAAGTTCCACCGAGGAAGGGAGATACGTAGGAGACAGCTAGGGCTTCCCTTTGAACCAATCAAAGTTGTGGTTTGGCAAGGTTGACATTGTTGGGATTTTGATAAGTGCTTGGAAGGCCTTAATTTTTTAGGTAGGGGTTCTCTTTGTCATTTACTTGTTGATTCTAGGGTTTTGGGTGAAACGGTAAGAGCTTAGGGTGTGTGTTGCATGATTTAGAGTGGTAAGAGGGTGGGTTGTGGTGTTATTATACTCTCCTTAGTCTCTATTGTGAAATGGATATGTATGTGGTAGTATAGATGATAAAAGGAGTGAATGTGTGAGAGATATTAGCATGTATGCTTATATGCTAGGTTTTGTGCACATATGTGAAAATGTGTTATATTGAACATGTATGTATTATGTGTTGTTAAGTGAGTTAAATGCATGCTATCTTTACATAGAAAATGTGTGCATTGGTGAAGTATGACTAAAATGTGCTTAGGTGACGTTTTGTGAGCATATGTGGATGGTATGCTAGGTTCTACATGTATAGGTAAATATATGTATAGTGTTGTGGAGATGAAATACATGTTATATTCCTATATAACTAGCTTATGTATTGTGAAACATGAAACTTAATTGCTTGATATTTATATATTCGAAATGCATATATGGGTTCGTTGTGAGGAAACGGGGAAAAGTAGTCGAATTACCCAGAGTAGGTCAATACTCGATGAGGGTGTTGGAGTGGTTAAGTCACCTTGGAGGAGGTAAATTCTCGGTGATCGGGATCTAACTACCTTGGAGTAGGTAAATACTCGGTAGGGATTCCAAAAAGGTTACCCAATCGATTTGGAGTAGGTAAATACTTACAATGACCCAAATTGCATTGTGACTCTTCCTCGTCCTAGGTAACCCCGTCACAAAGTCTATAGTGACGTGTTCCCACTTCCACATAGCTACTGGTTATGGTTGTAATAAACCTGGCGGTCTCCGATGCTTGGCCTTCACTTGTTGACAAGTGAGGCACCTCGCCACAAACTATGTGACGTCCTTTTTCATGCCCTTCCACCAATATTGTGTACGAAGGTTGTGTTACATTTTGGTACCACATGAATGCATTGGAAGTCTGGAACTATGTAACTCTCTCAAGACCCCATCCCTATAAACCAATGGAACAACTATTTTGCCTCTGAACCTCAATCCTCCATCTAAATGGATACCCTAATCTTCCATCACTTCGCCACCCACAATTCGAGTGCGAATAATCTTCATCTCACTGTCATGTCTGTGCTCCTCAACCACTCAACTCACTAGAGTTGGTTGTGCAACAAATGTCAACAAACTAGTCGGTTCACTACCCTCACTAAAGTACAATCCCATTTCTAAGATATCTTCCATTTTCTTCCACTCTCGGATGACAATACTAGCCAAAGTGCCACGTGACTTTTTGCTCAATGCATCGGCAACCACCTTGGCCTTCCCCGAGTGATACTGAAGATTGAAATTGTAGTCTTCCATGTACTCCACCCACCTCATTTGTCTCATATTCAAGTCCTTTTGTGTGAAAAGGTACTTTAAGCTCTTGTGATCGAAAAACACCTCAAACTTCTCCCTATACAAGTAATACCTCCATATTTTCAATGTAAATATCACTGTCGCTAACTCCGAGTCATAAGTCGTGTAATTTTGCTCGTGGATTTTCAATTGTGGGGAATCATATGCAACAACCCTCTTGCATTAGTACACATCCCAAGCCAGCCTATGAAGCATCATGGTAGATGACATAACCCAAACCACATTCAGGGATAATCAATATAGGAGCACTAGTCAATCTACTATTCAATTCTATAAAAGAATACTTACAAGCATTGTTCCACACAAACTTAACTACTTTATGAGTAAGCTTGGTCATTGGCGCTGCTAACTTTGAAAAGTCCTTTATGAAACACTAGTAATATCCCGCCAGTCCCAAGAAGCTATGTATCTCGAATACATTCTTAGGTCTTTCCTAATTCATTACCGCTTCAACCTTAGAAAGGTTTACCGAAACTCCTCATTCTGACACCAACTGTCCTAGGAACTTCACCTCTGTTACCCAAAATTCACATTTTTCATATTTGGCATACAAATGATGCTCTCTCAAAATCTGCAATACAGTCCTCAAATGGGTCTCATGCTCCTCCATAGAAGAATAATACATAAGAATGTTGTCCACAAATACCACCACAAATCTGTCCAACTATACACTAAAGACTTGGTTCATTAAGTCCATGAATGTTGCCAATTCGTTTGCCAAACCAAATGGCATCACGAGAAACTCATAGTTATCATACCTAGTCCAAAAAGCTGTCTTCGGAATGTCCTTGTCCCTTACCCTCAATTAGTAATACCCCAACCTCAAGTTGATCTTTAAAAAGCAAGTTGAACCTTTAAAATGATCTAACAAGTCATCTATCCTTAGCAAGGAATACTTGTTTTTAATTGTTGTTTGGTTCAACTTTCGGTAGTCTATACACAACCGCAAATATTCGTCCATCTTTTTGGCAAACAGGACCAGAGCTCCCCAAAGTGATGTACTAGGTCGTACAAAACCCTTGTCTAACAACTCTTGTAACTGATTTTTTACTCCTTTAATTTTGTCGAAGCCATTCAGTATAGTGCCATATAGATAGGCGCGGTACCAGGAGCTAGATTAATGCTAAATACCACGTCTCTCATCGAAAGTAACTCTATCAAGTCCCCCAAAAACACATCTAAAAACTCCCCAACCATTGGTGGAAGCCCTCCATGAGTCATAACCTCATCATCCTCAGCCAACAAGCTATCTAGGCCAATCCCGTTCTGAGCAACAAAACTAAGCAATGACGGTATATAAAAGTCATCATTGATTCGTGTGTGAGTGTGACTCAAAAAGTATATCAATTAAAAATTTTCACACTTCGCAATAGAACGAATTCCTTGCAGAATAGGACTATCGAAAGAGGTATCGTACCTCAGGGATTATGGTCTGATGAGTTGGAATACGGAATTAATTCTAATTAAATTTAAGAAAAGAATTCTAATTTTTAAACTAAACTAATTAAAAACTAAAATAAAATAAATCAAAGTAAGATAGATAGTGAAGATAATATGAGAGAAATCTAGGGTGTTTGACTTCACCACTAACTCCACAATCAATGGTCAATTGAATCAACTATGGGGAATTACATCATGCATAAGTGGTGTCGGTGGCTATAAGCTCACCTTCATCCGTCAAGAAGATAACATATGATTAAGGCTAAGTCATGGACTATCTTCGATTGGCATGGGCCATCTGCCTAACTACTCTAATCTAGGGTGCAGTATGGTTCATCTTCTCTAGGCATAATCCATCAAAGCTCTTAACAATATATTCAGTGATTACCATTGTGTAATAATCACTCTCATGATCACAGAAAACAAGAGAGATTGAGTTCAATAACAATAACTAAATATCTAAGACAAGATAAGAAATCATTGAGATTGAATTTACAAGACTTTTATTGCTCCATTCTATAATAAGAATCCTCTAAATTACACAATCTATACATGTATATAAAGGTCCCCAATAATTAAAACAATCAAACCATTGATGCTTTGTTAGGGCTACATCAAAACCCTAGTGGATGAACTAGCCGCTCATGGTAGAAGAAGAAACTTCAACTGTTGAGGAAGAAGACATCATATTTCTGAATTGTGCGTATGACTTCGTTCTCCAATGGCTCTGCAAATATGTTTCTGTTCTCTCCAGCCCTCTCAGACTCTCCAATCTCTGTTATCTCCTCTCAAACTCAGCCTCCAAGTCTTCACTTTATTTCCCAAGAGAATCCACCAAAATCCTAATCCAATTAGGAATAAATTAGGGTTTCCCGCAGCACTAATCAGGTGGGTTTTTTCTGCTGACTTCGGCCCAACTTTTGACCCACTAGAAGTCCGATTTACGGAATTTTCGTGAAATACAAAAATGTGCAGAATCGAATTTCGTTCAACTTTAAGTGAAAATAAAATCGATTTGAGGCTCGGCAATAAGACTTCTGGTCCATTTTCCAAAACGGGATTAAGACTGTATTATGAGTAGATTTGGGCTTCAGGCCCGAAACCTTCTTAAGCAGTTGTAATTCTCTTGGACCTCTTTCTTGGGTTGATTTGAGTTGAAATAAATGGTTGAGTGAATCTCCTTGATGTAGGCTTCATCTCACCATCTTGGATGTCTTCTATAAAAGCCCAAAAGCTTAGTTTTAACTGAAATAATCATTAAGCCTTGAAAATACAGAAAACACTAAAACAAAGTAAAATCACAAAATAATCTATCACTAAGAGAATAAAATACATAAGTTAAGAGGCTAGAATGCGTAACATTCAACACCTATCACACCCCCAAACTTACATATTGCTAGTCCCTTAGCAATAGAATAAAACAAAACCAAAACAAATGAAACTAACAAATACTAACTAAACTACCAAACTCCACTTTTGTGGGAGAAACGATTGCATTTAGCATATGCAACAAGCCTTTAAACCCCTAGGTTCCCCCTAGTTGACGAGTATAGTCTCGTGAGGGTTTCCAGAAATGTTACCCACAAACATTCAAAATTCTATTTCAACATTAATTCAAGAAGAAGATTACAATACATAGTTACAAACTTGCTTTCAAGAATAATTTCAAACTTTCAAATTCTATAATTCAAATCAATGGTCCCCATGCATAATTCACATCAACATATCTCAAAATAATCAACCCTAGTTCCCTCGTGTAAAGTGAACTAGCAGTCCTCTCATGTGGCATAACCAAGCTCTGAATATACTAACGCACATACCCCTTCAACTCACTAGCTCCCCTTATTGAAATCATACTTCCAAACATGAATACATGACTTTTTCATTTTTTTTCCATCATTCTTTTTTTTTCATTGCTTTATTGGTTGTGCAATGTCTTGATTTATTAAGCTTTCTGAAAGATCCATGTAGCAAGCTTTCAGTCAGTGACTCCCAAACCAGATGGCTTTAGGGCACTAGGCTTCAAAATACCCTGAAGACCTAATTACTCGAATCAGTCAGGCTACAAATCAAGACAACCAATGCTCATCTTTTCTCATCCTTTCACTTTTGACGCGAACACTCCGTGCTTCCTAAGGCATAGAGGCCCGGTTACTCATGAAAATGATCAAATTGATTTGCTTATTCATCACTTTTTTTTTCTTTCTTTTTTTTCTTTTTTTTTTTTTCATTGAAGTCAAGTAAACACATCATCGGTACTCATTCTCAAGAGATACTAATTAATATCAAGCATATGTAACTCAATAACTCAGAACCACAATCTATACCACATAAGACTATGCTAGTGTGTTTGCGCATGTAAGGAAACTAAAATCAATCACTCCAACACATGTTATTGCAAACCATGATTAAAACCACATAATTTAAACCATAGTTTCCAAAAATTTAAAACATACTCAAAAATTGCAAGTTATGCACCTACATAAGGTATTAATCCTTTGAATAATGTCAAAACATTCTATCTAAAAATAAAACAAAATAAAATAAAATAAATAAACTAAGAAAATAAAATAAAATAAAATCCTAATACAAGAAGAATTTCACACAAATTTCTCCCATAATGCAATAAAGCACAAAAATAGACATCTCCTCACCCCCAAACTTAAACTGTACATTGTCAATGTACTATCAATCAAAGCAAATAGAAGAGTAAGAACGATGTTACCATGATCATGGAGTAGTGGACAAAAAATTTAGCACACCAATGGCATGAAGGCAATGCAAGCACACCCCCAAACTTGGATCTTTGAACCTGTCAAAACAAACCACTATACCCCAAAGATCAAGTAAAAGAGTATGGGTGAAAATAAATATGAAAGAAAAAATCCTAAAAAAAAAAAATAATAAAATCCTTTTTTTTTTGTTTGTTTTTTTTTTTTTATAATGGAAATCTAACTACAGAAAGAAAAATAAAATTAAAAAGAAAAATAAAATAAAATACAAAAGATGGTTACCTTCCTGTCAAGGATGTGGTGGTAACTGAGCATCCGGATCCAAGTTTGCCTGGCGCATCAGTGCACGCAGCATCCTCCTCATCTCTAGTTGTTCTTGGCGAGTGTCACGAAAGTGATCCGCCATCTCTGTCCTCATTGCTCCAAACTATGTGGATACCTCTGTTTGTAGGGTGCCAAACTAGGCTGTCAACCCAACAATCTGCCCCTCTAAATATTGATAATCATGCCCACCAGCCTGTGCATGCACCTCCTCTTCCTCTGCTTCCATCTCCTCATGATCTTCCACCGGTGGTGGTATATCTATATGTTCTCCTCCCTGGGCCAACCGAGATACTTCACCAGGCGCCGCTATGACTCTCTGGTGCATATGAGATCGGCTCAAATTCCAGTCATGTGTGCCATAATGAAGATCACGTGGAAAGGCAAGCTCGTCCTCATGGACTGCATACCCCTGTGCCACAAGCAACTGATGAATGATAGTTGGGAATGGAAACTCTCAGTCACTTGCACTATCTGGTGCCTTGGCCACAACCTTAAAATAGAATTTCTCCATCTGGCCCCAGACAATCTGTGGGAATGACAGCCAATGCCCAAAATGTATAGCATATAAGGAGCTGAGGAACTCTTGACGTCTCTTGGTTTTATGTCCAATTGGACATACATTCTTGAGTAGAACAGCGTCAAGGAACCATAAATGATTTGGCATTGAAGACTTGGAAGCTGCATTCCTTTTCGGCCTGAAAAATTGATTAGCACATAAAGGTGCAACCAAATTACCCACTGACAACTCGTCGGGTAGAGGAGTATAGATATGAGATAAATCATCCGGGCACTCATGAGGACAACCCATGGCAATGGCAATGGATGACATATCCACTCAAACTATTGTTCCATCTACTGAAGAAGTAAGCACAACCCGCTCATCAGGTGTCGGCATTAAGTTCTGATAAAATATCTTGACAAGCCTCGGGTAGATAGTAGACGAGAGTGGAACAAAAATGAATGCTGACCAATGACGACAGATGTCAGAAATCCCCATCGTGTCTCAGGAAACATACCATAGAGTTCAGCTATGTCAAAAGTAGTTTCAAAGTTCAAAGCCCTTGGATGCCATCTCTCTTAAATACCTTCTCGGCGAGATCGTGAAGAACCTGTGGTTGGATCATGCCTCGCTCGGCGAGGATTACGTGAACTTGAAGCACCTTGGTGACTTGCTCTCTTAGGTGCCATAGAAGTAGAAAAAGTGTGGTTGAGGAATTAAATCGAACACTTGGTGTGCACAATTCTTTTGTAACCTTCAACCTCCTCTTTCCGGAAATTTTTCCACCCAAATTGAACAAGTAAATGCACCAAATTGATCCCCCAAACTTGGTCTTCAAAAGCCCTCAAAAAGATTTGAACAATTTCACCAAAGAAAAACTTCACTTACTTTGATGTTGAACTTGAAAAAGTGAGAGCTTCCTTTGAGAACTAGTGATTCTTGATCCGGTTTTGATGTTGATGATGATGATGATCAGTGTTGAATTCTTGTTTAATAATCACCAATTGAAGAAATTAATTTCCCGGTTGAAGTAGGACTTGAATTGGAGCTCAAAGAGGTTTAGGATGCAAGTAGTAGCTTTAAAATTAGAGGAGTCTTTATATAGAAGGGAGTCTCGGTCAGCCCACCCATGGGCTTGGGCAATCGATCCCCCCTAGGGTGGGCGATCGATCGCCCACCTACTGGTGGGTCTTCTCTTGGAAAATTGTGGGGCGATCAATCCCCCTCCTCTGGGGTGATCGATCCCCCCTCTAGTAGCCTGCTGGACCCTCCATCGCCCAAAGTCGACCGAGACTTGATATTTTTGAGTCTCCATCGCCCAAGGTTGACCAAAAGCATGATTTTTCACCCGTCTTGAGTCCAAATACCTCGGTACACCTCTTGGCATCCTCCGGAAGCAACTTATACATCAAAAACTCAAAGAAAAAATATTAAAACGCAACTAGAATTGAAAAAAAAACTTAAGAAAACTAAAACTAAAAATTAAAATCAAAGAAAACTAAAGAGATTAAAGGATAGAAATACATACAGAACCTACATTTTAACGTCCGTAGGGGACGATCGACTCTCCGAAGGGATTAAGTCGGATAGACGGGATCCGTCTAGTCAACGGACTCTACGTCTCTTCTTGGCACACATCCTTCCACACAATGCTTTAACCTTTGGCCATTAACTTTCATCTCACCAATTCCAAACAATTGTTCATCCAGAAATGAGTCTTGAAATAGGCAATACATCGCTAACCGGCTCAACCTCAATCTGAGATAAATGATCTGCAACCACATTCTCAGTCCCCTTTTTGTCTTTTATCTCCAAATTGAATTATTGCAGTAATAAAATCCAACGAATAAGACGCGGTTTGGTTTCTTTCTTCGCCAATAAGTGTCTCAATGCTGCATGATCAGAGTAGACAACCACCTTGGATCCTAATAAATAAGAACGAAACTTGTCCAAGGCAAATACTACAGCTAGAAGCTCTTTCTCTGTGGTTGTATAATTGAGTTGGGCATCAGAGAGAGTCTTACTAGCGTAATAGATGACATATAGCCGTTTCTCTTCTCTTTGTCCCAACACTGCTCCCATTACATAATCAGATGCATCACACATGATTTCAAAAGGTAGAGCCCATTTTGGCGATTGCATAATTGGTGCAGAGGATAACAGAGACCGAAGCTTTTCAAAAGCTTGCACACAATCTTCATCAAAGATAAAGGGAACATCTTTAGATAACAAATGGCACAATGGTTGAGCCACTTTACTAAAATCCTTGATAAATCTTCTATAGAACCCAGTATGGCCTAAGAAAGATCGAACTTGCCTTACCGAATTTGGATGAGGCAGAGTTACAATTAGATCGATCTTTGCTTTATCAACTTCGATGCCCCTCTCTGAAACAATATGACCCAATACAATACCCTCTTTTACCATAAAATGGCTCTTCTCCCAACTAAGTACCAAATTACGCTCTCGACACCTTTGAAGCACCAGTGATAAATTACTCAGACAGTTTTCAAAGGATGATCCAAAAACAGAGAAGTCATCCATGAACACCTCCAAGAATTTTTCCACCATGTTAGAAAAGATGGCCATCATACACCTCTGGAATGTCGCCGAAGCGTTACATAATCCAAATGGCATATGACGATAAGCAAAAGTACCAAAGGGACAAGTGAAAGTAGTATTCTCTTAATCTTCTGGATCCATAGCCACTTGGTTATAACCGGAGTAGCCATCCAGAAAGCAATAATAGCTTTGACCAGCTAACCTTTCAAGTATTTGATCAATGAATGGAAGAGGGAAATGATCCTTCCTTGTCATAGAATTTAGCTTTCTGTAATCAATGCACACACGCCAACCTGTGGCAGTACATTGTGGAACAAGCTCTCCCACAGAGTTAGGGACAATGGTAAGACCAGACTTCTTAGGAACCACTTGTGTTGGACTCACCCATGTGCTGTCAGAAATTGGATAAATGATGCCTGCATCAAGTAATTTGACAACCTCTTTCTTTACCACCTCCTTCTGTGCCTCTCTAGTTGGCTTATATCCTTCTTCTAGATGAATTTTGTTCATGTAAATTGAGGGATCAATGCCTTTAAGATCAGCAACACTCCACCCAATTGCTTCACAATGTTGATATAAGACCTCTACTAAACTCTTCTCTTGAATTTCTGTCAAATTAGAGGCAATTATAACAGGAAGAGTTTTCTGTGCCCCCAAAAATACATACTTTAAATTATCAGGCAAAGGCTTCAACTCTAATTCTGGAGGGGACTCCAATGAAGGCACTAGGGGAGTGCTAGAGAGAGAAGGTAGTGGCTCAATTGGAATTCTCTAAGGTGGAGTATTCTGAATAGCATCCACTTCCAGCATAGAATGCACCTCTTCACACAACCCTTCATCATTAATTTTCTCAAAGTCGTAAAGAGACTTACATACCTCCAAGGAATTTTGAGATATAGAGGACGAAACAAATTTCTCTACACATTCATCAATGTCATCCATGCAGAACACATCACTCTGATCTGGAGGGTGTTGGATAGCATTAAACACATTAAGCTTGACATTCATGTTGCCAAATGAAATCTCCATGATCCCCAACCTACAATATATGCAAGCATCAGCTGTAGCTAAGAAAGGTCGACCAAGGATCACTGGAATGTGCCTCTTCGAATTGTGAACCGGCTCAGTGTCAAGTACAATGAAATCAACAGGAAAATAGAACTTATCCACTTTAATGAGCATATCTTCTATGATTCCTCGGGGTTGCTTTGTTGATCTGTCTGCAAATTGCAATACCACCGAGGTAGGCTTCAACTCTCCCAAGCCCAATTGTAAGTAAACTGAATAAGGTAGCAAATTCACACTTGCACCCAAATCAAGAAGAGCTTTATCCACATGGTGCTCCCCAATAATGCATGAGATAGTTGGAGCACCAAGATCCTTGTACTTGGGAGGAGTACACCGCTGAATTATCGAACTTACTTGTTATGGCAGCATCACTTTCTTTGGCACATGGCTTTTAGAACGCCTTTTCTGAGTGCACAAGTCCTTCAAAAATTTAGCATAAGGAGGAATTTGCTTGATGGCATCAAGGAGTGGCAAATTAATCTTCACTTGTCGAAACACCTCCATCATGTCATGCAGCTTGTCCTCTTGCTTTCCCAATTTAGATGCTTCAAGGAAACGTTGTGGGAAAGGAGCCTTGGGCTCATAAGGAATTTTAGCATTTGGACTTGTGGTCACTTTTTCTTCTTCTTTCTTCTCACCCACTTTATTATCAATTATTTTCCCACTCCTCAAAGTGGTAATAGCTTGAGTTTGCTCATGGTGGGGGTTGCTTGTGGAAGCCTGCATCCCTCTTGGATTAGCAATTGGTTGACTAGGGAGCTTCCCTTCTTCTCTTCTACATAATGGAGTAGCAAGCTGTCCAAACTGAGATTCCAGTTTGGCAATGGATTGAGAATGCGAGTGCACTAGCTGAACTGTAGATTGTACTATTACTGCAATAGCTTGCACTGTCTCTATAAGAGAATCAAGCTTATCAAATTTTGATAAGGTAAGTGTCAGCTTGTCTTCAATAGCATAAATTCTTTGGGCCATAGGACTTTGTGTTTGATATTGCTGTTGAGGCACAAAAGTCCTAGGTTGATATGATGGTTGCATTGTTGCCCCTTAATTACTGTAAGAAAAACTAGGATGATTCCTCCATGTGGGATTGTAAGTATTACCTCGTGGAGGATTCATTGGTCCAGTGAATGTAGCTTGAACTTGCTCATGTTGAATATCAGAAAATTACCCCACTGAAAGACAATTGCTCACATTATGCATAGGACTAAAGCAAAATTCACAAGGGCCTAGCAATGAAGAATTTGAAGCAGAAGGAGTTTGATTAGCAGCCATAATTGCTGCCACCTTCTGTGCAATTAAATCAATATCAGTTGGCATTGCTTCTGAAGCACCAACCTCATAAATTCCATCAGTCTTCCTTGTAGTGGCATGTCTACTAGAATGAGTAGAGGACACATGTTGTAGAGAGTTGTCACTAAGATTTTCAAATAAGGTCCATGCCTCTTCTTCACTTTTCAACATAAAAGTACCTCCACACGACGCATCAACCATCTGTCTGTTGGCTTCTGTCAGCCCTTCATGAAAACTCTGCACTAGTTGCCACTTAGGAACTTGATGATGGGGACACTTCCTAAGAAGTTCCTTGAATCTTTCCCATGTCTCATAAAATTGTTCCCCCTCATGTTGGGAAAAACCAGTGATAGCACGTCTGAACTGATTGGTCTTCCCTATCAAAAAATACTTTTTGAGAAACTCATGTTGCATCTGAGTCCAAGTCGTGATAGAACCTGCCGGTAGATAATTAAACCAATACTTTGCTTTGTCTTTCAAGGAGAATGGAAAAAGTCTCATTCTGAAAGCATCTTCAGAGAAGTTGTGAATTTTTGTAGTTGAGCACACTTCAATGAATTCATCTAGATGCTTGTAAGGGTCTTCTTGAGTCAGCCCAAAATAAGATGGTATCATCTGAATAATGCTGGACTTGATCTCATAATTCTATGCTGTGACATTAGGCAGTTGAAAACCTGCTGGTGAGGTATATGTCTTAGGAACATAGTAGTCCCTCAACAATCTAGCTCTTTCTCCATCAGCATTAGGAACAAGGTTGTTATTCCTCTCTTCTGCCATGTCTTCAATTATTGCTTCCTCTTGCACAGTGGTATCAACAGGGATGTTCCTCTATTGTCTAAGAGTACGTTCAGGCTCAGGATCAAGAGGTGTCAAAAGATCAGCTACAGAACGACGACCTTGCATATTGATAGGCGTTGAATGTTACACATTCTAGCCTCTTAACTTATGTATTTTATTCTCTTAGCGATAGATTATTCTGTTATTTACTTCATTTTAGTGTTTTTTGTATTTTCAGGGCCTTAATGATTATTTCAGTTAAAACTGTGATTTTGGGCTTTTAAAGAAGACATCCAAGATGGTTAGATGAAGCCTACTTCAAGGAAATTCATTTAAACATTTATTTCAACTCAAATCAGCCCAAGAAAGAGGTCCAAGAGAATTACAGCTGCTTAAGAAGGTTTCGGGCCTGAAGCTCAAATCTGCGCATAATACAGTCTTAATCCCGTTTTGGAAAACGGACCAGAAGTCTTATTTTTGAACCTCAAATTGACATAATTTTTGCGTAAGGTTGAACGAAATTTGATTCTACATACTTTTGTGTTTCACGAAATTCTGTAAATCGGACTTCTAGTGGGTCAAAAGTTGGGCCGAAGTCAGCAGGAAAAACCCACCTGATTAGTGCTGCGGGAAACCCTAATTTATTCCTAATTGGATTAGGACTTTGATGTATTCTCTTGGCTATTAATAGTGACGAATTAGGACTGTATTAAGGAGGCTTGGTAGCACTTTTGAAGAGCTTTTGGAATGGAGAATCATTGGAGAACAATACGTATCATGAGCGGCTAGTTCAGCCACCAGGGTTTTGATGGAGTCCTAACTAAACATCACTGGTTTAATTGTTCTAATTATTGGCGATTTTTGTATTCATTCATAGATTGTGTAATTTAGAGGATTCTTATTATAGAATTGAGCAATAAAAGTCTTATAAATTCAGTTTCAATGATTTCTTATCTTGTCTTAGATATTTGATTGTTGTTATTTGAACTCGTCCCTCTTGTTTTATGTGATCATGAGAGTGATTATTACACAATGGTTTTCACTGAATATATCATTAAAAGCTTTGATGGATTATACCTAGAGAAGATGAACCATACCGCACCCTAGATTAGAGTAGTTAGGCAGATGGCTCATGCCGATCGAAGATAGTCCATGACTTAGCCTTAATCATATGTTATCTTCTTGACGGATGAAGGTGAGCTTGTAGCCACCAACACCACTTATGCATGTTATGATGCCCCATAGTTAGTTCAATTGACCATTGATTGTGAAGCTAGTGGTGAAATCAATAACCCTAGACTTATCTTATATTCTCTACACTCCTTAGTCTTTCTTGCTTTTGTTTAATTGCTTCATTAGTTAATTTAGAATTAAAAATCAGAATTTATTTCTTTTAAATTTAATTAGAATTAGTCTTAACAATTCAACTCAATCAGACCATAGTCCTTGAGGTTCGACACCCCTTTCGATAGCCCTATTCTGCAAGGAATTCGTTCTATTGCGAAGTGTGGTAATTTTTAATTGATATACTTTTTGAGTCACACTCACACACGAATCAATTTTTGGCGCCGTTGCCGGGAACTGTCTATTTGATTGTTTCGATTTTAGAATTAGTTCTAATTGGATTTTTAGTTTAGCAATTTTTTTTATTTTTCTTTTATTTATTATTTTTATTTTTTATTTTTTTTCTTTTCAATTACTAATTAGTTTTATTTTATTTTTTAGTTTAGAATTTTTATTTTTGCTACTAATCTAATTTATTTTTATTTTTTTTTCTTTTCCGGTACTTCAATCCACATACCATTGAGCAAGAGGAAGAGAATATTGATATCATGGATGGTGTGTGTGGGAATAATGAGGACAGAAATATTGTGCCTAATGCTGTTGTGGAAAGAGCGAGATTGCTCAGAGATTACTATGTCCCAGAGACTTATAATTCACCGGCTAATTTTCAATTGCCTGATGTCATTGCACAGAACTATGAGATCAAGCCCAGTATCATTCATATGTTGCCATCCTACTTTGGGCTGACTCATGAGGATCTGTACAAGCACTTGGATGAATTTATAGAAGTTTGCTCGTTAACAAAAATTAAAAACTTCTCTAAAGATGTTTTTCGGATGCGATTCTTTCCATTCTCTCTAAAGGAGAAGGCCAGGTATTGGTTCAGATCTCTACCGGCAAGCTCTATCACTACATGGACTCAAATGCAACATGAGTTCTTGAAGAAATATTTTTTTGATAGGGAGGACCAATCAATTCAGACGAGCTATCACTGGTTTCTCTCAATTTGAGGGGGAACAATTTTATGAGACATGGGAGAGATTCAAGGACCTTCTTAGGAAGTGTCCTCATCATCAAGTTCCAAAGTGGCAGTTAGTGCAATGTTTCTATGAGGGACTGATAGGCGTTGAATGTTACGCATTCTAGCCTCTTAACTTATGTATTTTATTCTCTTAGTGATAGATTATTTTGTTATTTTACTTTGTTTTAGTGTTTTCTGTATTTTCAGGGCCTTAATGATTATTTCAGTTAAAACTATGATTTTGGGCTTTTAAAGATGACATGCAAGATGGTTAGATGAAGCCTGTATCAAAGGGATCCATTGAATTCTATAATTTAACTCGATTTAGCCCAAGAAAGAGGTTCAAGAGAATTACAACTGCTTAAGAAGGTTTCGGGCCTGAAGCCCAAATCTGCGCATAATACAGTCTTAATCCCGTTTTGGAAAACGGACCAGAAGTCTTATTTCCGAGCCTCAAATCGACATAATTCTCTATTAGGGTTGAACGAAATTCGATTCTGCACACTTTTGTATTTCACGGAAATTCCGTGAATCGGACTTCTAGTGGGTAAAAAGTTGGGCCGAAGTCAGCAGGAAAAACCCACCTGATTAGTGCTGCGGGAAAACCTAATTAATTCCTAATTGGATTAGGACTTTGATGTATTCTCTTGGCTATTTAAAGTGACAAATTAGGGCTGTATTGAGGAGGCTTGGCAGCAGCTTTGAAGGGCTTTTGGAATAGAGAATCATTGGAGAACGAGGCGTATCATGAGCGGCTAGTTCAGCCACCAGGGTTTTGATGGAGCCCTAACTAAACATCACTGGTTTGATTGTTCTAATTATTGGGGAATTTTGTATTCATTCATAGATTGTGTAATTTAGAGGATTCTTCTTATAGAATTGAGTAATAAAAGTCTTATAAATTCAGTTTCAATGATTTCTTATCTTATCTTAGATACTTGATTGTTGTTATTGAACTCATCCCTCTTGTTTTCTGTGATCATGAGAGTGATTATTACACAATGGTTTTCATTGAATATATCATTAAAGCTTTGATGGATTATGCCTAGAGAAGATGAACCATACTGCACCCTAGAGTAGAGTAGTTAGGCAGATGGCCCATGCCAATCGAAGATAGTCCATGACTTAGCCTTAATCATATGTTATCTTCTTGACGGATGGAGGTGAGCTTGTAGCCACCGACACCACTTATGCATGATATGATGCCCCATAGTTAGTTCAATTGACCATTGATTGTGAAGTTAGTGGTGAAATCAATTACCCTAGACTTATCTTATATTCTCTACACTCCTTAGTTTTTCTTGCTGTTGTTCAATTGCTTCATTAGATAATTTAGATATAAAAATCAGCAACTTATCTCTTTTAAATTTAATTAGAATTAGTCCTAACAATTCAACTCAGTCAGACCACAGTCCTTGAGGTTCGACATCCCTTCCTTTCGATAGCCCTATTCTGCAAGGAATTCGTTCTATTGCGAAGTGTGGAAATTTTAATTGATATACTTTTTGAGTCACACTCACACACGAATCAATTTTTGGCGCCGTTGCCGGGGACTGTCTATTTGATTGTTTGGATTTTTAGAATTAGTTCTAATTAGATTTTTAGTTTAGGAATTTTTTTTTCTTCTTTTATTTTATGTTATTTTTATTTTATTTGAATTTTTTTTCTTTTTATTTATTTATTTTTTCTTTTGTAGTACTAATTTGTTTTGTTTTAATTTTTTTTATTTGTTTTTTTTAGTTTAGAATTTTTATTTTTGCTACTAATCTAATTTATTTTATTTTGTTTATTTTTTTTTTCGGTACTTCAATCACCATACCATTGAGCAAGAGGAAGAGAATATTGATATCATGGATGGTGTGCGTGGTAATAATGAGGACAACAATATTGTGCCTAATGCTGTTGTGGAAAAAGTGAGATTGATCAGAGACTACTATGTCCCAGAGACTTATAATTCACCAGCTGATTTTCAATTGCCTAATGTCACTACACAGAACTATGAGATCAAGCCCAGTATCATTCATATGTTGCCATCCTATTTTGGGCTGACTCACGAGGATCCGTACAAGCACTTGGATGAATTTATAGAAGTTTGCTCATTAACGAAAATTCACAACTTCTCTGAAGATGCTTTTCGGATGCGACTCTTTCCATTCTCTCTAAAGGAAAAGGCCAAGTATTGATTCAGATTTCTACCGACGAGCTCTATCACTACATGGACTCAAATGCAACATGAGTTCTTGAAGAAATATTTTTCGATAGGGAGGACCAATCAATTTAGACGTGCTATCACTGGTTTCTCTCAAATTGAGGGGGAACAATTTTCAGAGACATGGGAGAGATTCAAGGACCTTCTTAGGAAGTGTCCTCATCACCAAGTTCCAAAGTGGCAGTTAGTGCAATGTTTCTATGAGGGACTGACAGAAAGTAACAGACAGATGGGGGATGCATCATGTGGGGGCACTTTAATGTTAAAAAGTGAAGATGAAGCATGGACTTTGTTTGAGAATCTCAGTGACAATTCTTTGCAATATGTGTCTTCATCTCGTTCAAGCAGACCATCTAATACAAAAAAGACTGATGATATTTTTAAGATTGGTTCTGCGGATGCTATGTCTACCATTGTGGATGCTGTGTCACAAAGAGTGGTGCAATTTATGGCGGTTGGTCAAGTGCCTAATCCATCTTCATATCCTTCTATTTTTGAGCCATGTGATTGTTGCTCGAGTCCTATGCACCATGTGAATAATTGTCCTTCACTTGGGCAATTTTTTGATCTTCCACAAGAGCAAGGGGCAGCAATTCAGCCCACTTTTCAACCTCAGAACTATGTGCCTTCACAATTATATCAAGAACAAGTTCCTATGGCACAGAGGTATTCAGCCATTGAGGACAAGATGACAATTGTCCTAGAAAAACTTGAGAAGCTTGACTCTATTGTTGAGATGGTGGAAGCTACTGCAGCAACACTTCAATCCACTATTCAACTGGTTCACTCTCACTCTCAGTCGATTGCCAAACTGGAATCTCAGTTTGGACAACTTGTCAATACCTTGAGTAGAAGAGAGGAGGAGAAACTACCAAGCCAACCAGTTGCCAACCCAAGAGGGATTCATGTCCTTAACAATATTTCTTCTTTGAGCAACCCACACCATGAACAATTTCAAGCCATCACCACTCTTAGAAGTGGAGAAATAAGTGACAACAAGGTGGGGGAGAAGAAACTTGATGAAGAAAAGGTAACCAATAGTCCAAATGTTGAAATTTCTCATGAGCCTAAGGTGAACTTGAATACTTTTAATGTCATTCAACATCCTCTAGATGAGAGTGATTGTTTCTTCATGGATGGCTTTGATGATTATGTCGAAGAAGTTGATCCGGTTGCTCTATCACATGATGTTGAGAAGTCCATTAAGGGGGTGAATGATTTACTTGATGTAGTGGCCATGAAAAGTACTCCACCTTGGAGGATTCCGATTGAGCCATTGCCTATTCTTTCTAGTACTCCTCCGATTCCATCATTAGAGTCTCCTCCATGGGTAAAATTGAAACATGTTTCGTCAAGGGAGAGAGATGTGTTTTTTGAAGCCAATGACACCATTCCGGTCACTTTGAGTTCGACACAAGGAGGTGAGGATCATATAAGTGGGACAAAATTAAATCTCCTCAAGAGATGTGGCATTGGGTGAACTTTCAATTGAAGTCGATGACCGTCTCCTACGGACGTTAAATTGTAGGATTAGTATGTATTTCTATCCTTTAATTTCCTTAGTTTTCTTTTATTTTTATTTTTATTTTATTTTATTATTTTTAGTTTATGTTTTTCTTTATTTTTCTTCCATTATTAGTTGCGTTTTAATGTGTTTTTCTTGAGTCTTTGATGTCTTAAGTTGCTTCTGAGGGATTCCGGGAAGTATGTCGGGGTATTTGGACTCAAAACAAGTAAAAAAGAGAGGTCTCGGTTGACCTTGGGCGATGGACCCTCCAAAAATACCCTTCTCGGTCGACCCTTGGCGATAGAGACTCAACAGGCTCCAGCAGGGGGGATCGATCGCCCCTTTGAAGGGGGATCGATCGCCCCCATTATTTGGCCAAGACAGGAGGCAACCAGCTGGGCGATCGATCGCCCAGCCCTAGGGGGATCGATCGCCCCAGCCCCTGAAGGCCCAATCTGCTCTATTTTACTAGTTTTGCTCCCTCTTGATGCCTTATATGCTCCCACTTGAAAATACATCACTTTGGTGACTTTTTGTACCTCTCCAACATCAAAATACACTCTAAAAATCTTTCATAACACTACTTGATCATCATCATTCATCACCATCATCATCTATTCCAATCTATTTTTCTCCATCCTCATTAAATGATCAATTTTCTCAAGTTTCTTCTTCACAAGGAAGTAGACTTTGTTTGAAAAATTGGTTGGATCTCTTTGAGAGGTTTTGTGCTACAAGTTTGGGGGAGGACATTGCACATTAACTGTGGGCTAGTTGGTTGATTTTGATGCAACATTCCGGCCATGACCTAGATGCTTCGACACCACCTTCTCCTTGATTTTTTCGGAGGTAACTATTTTTTTTGTATTTTTATTTTTTTCTTTTTTTCTTTATTTTATTTTTTCATATTGTTTTTCTTTCTTTCTTTCTTTAGTAAAAAAAAATTTATTTCATATTTATTTTCACCCATATTATTTCACTTGGTCTTTGGGGTATAGTGGTTTATTTTGACAGGTTGTAACATCCAAGTTTGGGGGTGTGCTTGCATTGCCTTCATACTATTGGTTTGCTCTATTTTCTGGCCACTACTCCGGATTCTTGGTAACATCGTTCTTACTCTTCTCTATGCTTCAATTGGGTGTACATTGAGGACAATGTACAGTTTAAGTTTGGGGGTGAGGCGATGCTTATTTTTGTGCTTATTGCATATGGGGAAAAATTTGTGAAATTCTTCTTGTATTAGGATTTTATTTTATTTTCTTTTTCTTTGCTTATTTTTTATTTTCTTTTGTTTTGTTTTTAGATAGAATGTTTTGACATTATTCAAGGGATTAATACCTTATGTAGGTGCTTAACTAGCAATTTTTGAGTAGGTTTTAAATTTTTGGAAACTATGGTTTGAATTATGTGGTTTTAATCATGGTTTGCAATAACATGTTTGGAGTGATTGATTTTAGTTCTCTTACATGCACAGACACACTAGCATAATTTTATGGGGTATAAACTTTGGTTTTGAGTTATTGAGTTACATATGCTTGATATTAGTTAGTATCTCTTGAGAATGAGTACCGATGATGTGTTATACTTGACTTCAATGAAAAAAAAGAAAGAAAAGAAGTGAAAAAAAAAGTGATGAATAAGCAAATCAATTTGATCTTTTTCATGAGTAACCGGGCCTCTATGCCTCAGGAAGCACGGAGTGTTCGCGTCAAAAGTGAAAGGGTGAGAAAAGATGAGCATTGGTTGTCTTGATTTGTAGCCTGACTGATTCGAGTAATTAGGTCTTCAGGGTATCTTAAAGCCTAGTGCCCTAAAGCCATCTGGTTTGGGAGCCACTGACTGAAAGCTTGCTACATGGATCTTTCAGAAAGCTTAATAGATCAAGACATTGCACAACCAATAAAGCAATGAAAAAAAGAATGATGAAAAAAAAAATGAAAAAGTCATGTATGCATGATGGGAAGTATGATTTCAATAAGGGGAGCTAGTGAGTTGAAGGGGTATGTGCCTTAATATATTCAGAGCTTTGTTATGCTACATAAGATGATTGCTAGTTCACTTTACACGAGGGGACTACAGTTGATTATTTTGAGATATGTTGATGTGAATTATGTATGGGGACCATTGGTTTGAATTATAGAATTTGAAAGTTTGAAATTATTCTTGAATGCAAGTTTGTAACTATGTATTGTAATCTTCTTCTTGAATTAATGTTAAAACAGAATTTTGAATGTTTGTGGGTAACATTTCTGGAAACCCTCACGAGACTATACTCGTCCACTAGGGGGAACCTAGGGGTTTAAAGGCTTGTTGCATATGCTAAATGCAATCGTTTCTCCCACGAAAGTGGAGTTGGGTAGTTTAGTTAGTGTTTAGTAGTTTCTTTGTTTTAGTTTTGTTTTATTCTATTGCTAAGGGACTAGCAATATGTAAGTTTGGGGGTGTGATAGGCGTTGAATGTTACACATTCTAGCCTCTTAACTTATATATTTTATTCTCTTAGTGATAGATTATTTTGTTATTTTACTTTGTTTTAGTGTTTTCTGTATTTTCAGGGCCTTAATGATTATTTCAGTTAAAACTATGATTTTGGGCTTTTAAAGATAACATGCAAGATGGTTAGATGAAGCCTGTATCAAAGGGATCCATTGAATTCCATAATTTAACTCGATTCAGCCCAAGAAAGAGGTTCAAGAGAATTACAACTGCTTAAGAAGGTTTCGGGCCTGAAGCCCAAATCTGCGCATAATACAGTCTTAATCCCGTTTTGGAAAACGGACCAGAAGTCTTATTTCCAAGCCTCAAATTGACATAATTCTCAAGAAGGGTTGAACGAAATTCGATTCTGCACACTTTTGTATTTCACGGAAATTCCGTGAATCGGACTTCTAGTGGGTAAAAAGTTGGGCCGAAGTCAGCAGGAAAAACCCACCTGATTAGTGCTGCGGGAAAACCTAATTAATTCCTAATTGGATTAGGACTTTGATGTATTCTCTTGGCTATTTAAAGTGACAAATTAGGGTTGTATTGAGGAGGCTTGGCAGCAGCTTTGAAGGGCTTTTGGAATAGAGAATCATTGGAGAACGAGGCGTATCATGAGCGGCTAGTTCAGCCACCAGGGTTTTGATGGAGCCCTAACTAAACATCACTGGTTTGATTGTTCTAATTATTGGGGAATTTTGTATTCATTCATAGATTGTGTAATTTAGAGGATTCTTCTTATAGAATTGAGTAATAAAAGTCATATAAATTCAGTTTCAATGATTTCTTATCTTATCTTAGATACTTGATTGTTGTTATTGAACTCATCCCTCTTGTTTTCTGTGATCATGAGAGTGATTATTACACAATGGTTTTCATTGAATATATCATTAAAGCTTTGATGGATTATGCCTAGAGAAGATGAACCATACTGCACCCTAGAGTAGAGTAGTTAGGCAGATGGCCCATGCCAATCGAAGATAGTCCATGACTTAGCCTTAATCATATGTTATCTTCTTGACGGATGGAGGTGAGCTTGCAGCCACCGACACCACTTATGCATGATATGTTGCCCCATAGTTAGTTCAATTGACCATTGATTGTGAAGTTAGTGGTGAAATCAATTACCCTAGACTTATCTTATATTCTCTACACTCCTTAGTTTTTCTTGCTGTTGTTCAATTACTTCATTAGATAATTTAGATATAAAAATCAGCAACTTATCTCTTTTAAATTTAATTAGAATTAGTCCTAACAATTCAACTCAGTCAGACCACAGTCCTTGAGGTTCGACATCCCTTCCTTTCGATAGCCCTATTCTGCAAGGAATTCGTTCTATTGTGAAGTGTGGAAATTTTAATTGATATACTTTTTGAGTCACACTCACACACGAATCAGGGACTGACAGAAAGTAACAGACAGATGGTGGATGCATCAAGTGGGGGTACTTTTATGTTAAAAAATGAAGATGAAGCAAGGACTTTGTTCGAGAATCTCAATGACAATTATTTGCAACATGTATCTCCATCTCGTTCAAGAAGACCATTCAATACAAGGAGGACAGATGATATTTTTACGATTGGTTCTGCAGATGATATGTCTACCATTGTGGATGTTGTGTCACAGAGAGTGGTGCGACTCATGGCAGCTGGTCAAGTTCCTAATCCATCTTCATACCCTCTTATATTTGAGTCATGTGCCTTTTCCTCGAGTCCTATGCATCATGTGAATAATTGCCCTTCAATTGGGCAGTTTGTCGATCTTCCACAAGAGCAAAGGGCAGCAATTCAGCCCACTTTTCAACCTCAGAACTATGTGCCTTCACAATTATATCAAGAACAAGTTCCTATGGCACAGAGGTATTCAGCCATTGAGGACAAGATGACAATTGTCCTAGAAAAACTCGAGAAGCTTCACTCTATTGTAGAGATAGTGCAAGCTACTGCAGCAACAGTTCAATCCACTGTTCAACTGGTACATTCTCACTCTCAATCGATTGCCAAACTGGAAGCACAGTTTGGACAACTTGTCAATGCTGTGAGTAGAAGAGAAGAGGGGACACTACCAAGCCAATCAGTTGCCAACCCATGAGGGGTTCATGTCCTTGATAATATTTCTTCTTTGAGCAACCCACACCATGAACAATTTCAAGCCATCACCACTCTTAGAAGTGGAGAAATAAGTGACAACAAGGTGGGGGAGAAGAAGCTTGATGAAGAAGAGATGACAAAGAATCCAAATGTTGAAATTTCTCATGAGCCTAAGGTGAACTTGAATACTTTTAATGTCATTCAACATCCTCTAGATGAGAGTGATTAATTCTTCATGGATGGCTTTGAGGATTATGTTGAAGAAGTTGATCCGGTTGCTCTATCTCATAATGTTGAGAAGTCCATTGAGGGGGTGAATGATTTACTTGATGTAGTGGCCATGAAAAATACTCCACCTTGGAGGATTCTGATTGAGCCATTGCCTATTCTTTCTAGCACTCTTCTGATGGCATCATTAGAGTCTCCTCCATGGGTAAAATTGAAACATCTTCCGTCAAGGCAGAGAGATGTGTTTTTCAAAGCCAATGAGACCATTTCGGTCACTTTGAGTTCGACACAAGGAGGTGAGGATCATATAGGAGGGACGAAATTAAATCTGCTCAAAAGATGTGGCATTGGGTGAACTTTCAATTGAAGTCGATGACCGTCACCTACGGACGTTAAATTGTAGGATTTGTATGTATTTCTATCCTTTAATTTCTTTAGTTTTCTTTTATTTTTATTTTTATTTTTTATTTTTATTTTTAGTTTATGTTTTTCTTTATTTTTCTTCCATTATTAGGTGCGTTTTAATGTTTTTTCTTTGAGTTTTTGATGTATGAGTTACTTCCGAAGGATGCCAAGAGGTGTACCGAGGTATTTGGACTCAAGATGGGTGAAAAAACGAGCTCTCGGTCGACCTTGGGCGATAGAGACTCCAAAAATTGCATTCCCAGTCGACCTTGGGCGATAGAGGCCCAAAGAGCACCCAGCAGGGGGATCGATCGCCCATTTGAAGGGGGATCGATCGCCCCCAATTTTTCTCAGCTTGGGAGGACAACCAGCTGGGCGATCGATCGCCCAGCCCTAGGGGGATCGATTGCCCCAGCCCATCTAGGCCCAGCTGTTTGGATTTTATGTTTTTTATCCCTCTTCTCAAGCCCTACATGCTCCCACTCGAAAATTTGGAACTTTGATGCACTCTTTTGACTCTCCTACATCAACCAACATTCTAAAATTTCTACTTGGTGATTACATTGATTGAAGAGTGTCCATGATCATTATCATCAACATTAAATACAACTTGTTCATATCAAATTCTCATTGAAGTTCCAATTTTCTCATGTTCTTCTTCAAAGGAGGTGTGGTTTATTTTTGCAAAATTGGTTGGGTTTCTTTGAGGGGTTTTGAAGTACAAGTTTGGGGGAGGACATTCCACATTGACTGTGGACTTGTTGGTTGATTTTGGTGCTCCATTCTGGCCTTGACTTAGATGTTCTAACACCACATTCTCCTTGATTTTTTGGAAGTAACTATCTTTTGTATTTTTAATTTAATTTTTTTTCTTCTTTATTTTATTTTTCATATTGTTTTTTTTTCTTGTTTTCAGTAAAAAAAAAATTAAATTTCATATTTATTTTCACCCATGTTATTTCACTTGGTCTTTGGGGTATAGTGGTTTATTTTGACAAGTTGTAACATCCAAGTTTGGGGGTGTGCTTGCATTGCCTTCATACAATTGGTGTGCTCTATTTTCTCGCCACTACTCCATGATCATGGTAACATCGTTCTTACTCTTCTCTATGCTTTGATTGGTATTACATTGAGGACAATGTACAGTTTAAGTTTGGGGGTGAGGTGATGCCTTATTTTTGTGTTTTATTGCATATGGGGGAAATTTGTGTAAAATTCTTCTTGTTTTAGGATTTTTGTTTATTTTATTTTCTTAGTTTGTTTTTTATTTTATTTTGTTTTGTTTTTAGATAGAATGTTTTGACATTTTTCAAGGGATCAATATCTTATGTAGGTGCATAACTTGCAATTTTTTAATATGTTTTAAATTTTTGGAAACTATGATTTGAATTATGTGGTTTTAATCATGGTTTGCAATAACATGTTTTGGAGTGATTGATTTTAGTTCCCTTACATGCACAGACACACTAGCATAATTTTGTGGGGTATAAACTTTGGCTCTGAGTTGTTGAGTTACATATGCTTGATATTAATTAGTATCTCTTGAGAATGAGTACCGATGATGTGTTTTACTTGACTTCAATGAAAAAGAAAAAAAAGAAGAAAAAAAAGAGAAAGAAAAAAGAATGTGATGAATAAGCAAATCAATTTGATCTTTTTCATGAGCAACCGGGCCTCTATGCCTCAGAAAGCATGGAGTGTTCACGTCAAAAGTGAAAGGGTGAGAAAAGATGAGCATTGGTTGTCTTGATTTGTAGCCTGACTCATTCGAGTAATTAGGTCTTCGGGGTGTCTTAAAGCCTAGTGCCCTAAAGCCATCTGGTTTAGGAGTCACTGACTGAAAGCTTGCTACATGGATCTTTCAGAAAGCTTAATAAATCAAGACATTGCACATCCAATAAAGCAATGAAAAAAAAAATGGAATGATGAAAAAAAATGAAAAAGTCATGTATGCATGTTGGGAAGTATGATTTCAATAAGGGGAGCTAGTGAGTTGAAGGGGTATGTGCCTTAATATATTTAGAGCTTGGTTATGCTACATGAGATGACTGCTAGTTCACTTTACACGAGGGAGCTAGAGTTGATTATTTTGAGATATGTTGATGTGAATTATGCATGAGGGCCATTGATTTAAGTTATGGAATTTGAAAGTTTGAAATTATTCTTGAATGCAAGTTTGTAACTATATATTGTAATCTTCTTCTTGAATTAATGTTGGAATAGAATTTTGAATGTTTGTAGGTAACATTTCTGGAAACCCTCACGAGACTATACTCGTCCACTAAGGGGAACCTAAGGGTTCAAAGGCTTGTTGCATACGCTAAATGCAATCGTTTCTCCCACGAAAGTGGAGTTGGGTAGTTTAGTTAGTGTTTAGTAGTTCTTTGTTTTAGTTTTGTTTTATTCTATTGCTAAGAGACTAGCAATATGTAAGTTTGGGGGTGTGATCGGCGTTGAATGTTACGCATTCTAGCCTCTTAACTTATGTATTTTATTCTCTTAGTGATAGATTATTTTGTTATTTACTTCGTTTTAGTGTTTTCTGTATTTTCAAGGCCTTAATGATTATTTCAGTTAAAACCGTAATTTTGGGCTTTTAAAGATGACATGCAAGATGGTTAGATGAAGCCTACATCAATGAGATCCATTCCACCATTTATTTCAACTCAAATCAGCACAAGGAAGAGGTCCAAGAGAATTATAGCTGCTTAAGAAGGTTTCGGGCCTGAAGCCCAAATCTGCGTTTAATACAGTCTTAATCCCATTTTGGAAAATGGACTAGAAGTCTTATTTTTGAGCATTAAATCGAGTTAATTTCAGTGTTGGTTGAACGAAATTCGATTGTGCACACTTTTGTATTTCATGGAAATTCTGTGAGTCGGACTTCTAGTGGGTCAAAAGTTGGACCGAACATCAGTAGGAAAAACCCACCTGATTAGTGCTGCGGGAAAACCTAATTAATTCCTAATTGGATTAGGACTTTGATGTATTCTCTTGGATATTAATAGTGACGAATTGGGGCTATATTGGGAGGCTTGGCAGCAGCTTTGAAGAGCTTTTGGAGTGGAGAATCATTGGAGAACAAGGCGTATCATGAGCGGCTAGTTCAGCCACCAGGGTTTTGATGGAGCCCTAACTAAACATCACTGGTTTGATTGTTCTAATTATTGGGGATTTTTGTATTCATTCATAGATTGTGTAATTTAGAGGATTCTTCTTATAGAATTGAGCAATAAAAGTCTTATAAATTCAGTTTTAATGATTTCTTATCTTGTCTTAGATATTTAATTATTGTTATTGAACCCGTCCCTCTTCTTTTCTGTGATCATGAGAGTGATTATTACACAATAGTGGGTATCTTAAAGCCTAGTGCCCTAAAACCATCTGGTTTGGGAGTCACTGACTGAAAGCTTGCTACATGGATCTTTCAGAAAGCTTAATAAATCAAGATATTGCACAACCAATAAAGCAATGAAAAAAAAAGAATTGAAAAAAAAAAAAGTCATGTATTCATGTTTGGAAGTATGATTTCAAAAAGGGAAGCTAGTGAGTTGAAGGGGTATGTGCCTTAATATATTTGGAGAAGAAAAAGAACAAATCTGTTTTTAAGAGAAAAACTCATTGAAAAAGCTCGACACTGCCGTTCATTATCACAAACATTCATGATTGCTCATGTGCGGATGACCGTGTAATGCTTAGCTCTTTTTGCTTTCTTGTAAGCCCATGTAACGGCATTGGGCCAATGACACCCAAACCAATTGGTTTTAGGGCATTAGGTGAAGAAGCACCCCTCGGACTTAATAACCGAGCTTACAAGGCAATGAGCTTAAGCAAGCCACCCGCTTATTATTGCTCAACCTTGCACACTTATACGCGAATACTCCCTACTTTGAGGCATAGAAATCCGATTTATTGAGTGAGAAGGCTTATTGCATTTATTTTATAATGTTTTTTTTTTTTTACAACAACCGGAAGAACTTATTCTTTAAGTTGTTCAAATAAAAACAGAAATTTACAAAATTCTCCATCAGACTTATACCCCACAATTTAAAATGCATGTGTGCGAATTTGTGCGGTTAAGGACAAATTTAGGGCAAGAGCTATACGTGCTCATATTTGGACAAAAATGTAGACCGTTCTAGCCTACTATAAAGCTTGCAAAAGTGCAAGTATTTACAATGTTAAAGTTCTTAACTACCTGCTACATTTACCTCGGACATTTATTCGAATGATCTTCCTTTTAAAAGTAAGACATCATAGCGAGTATGCAAAAATATCAAAAAAAAAAAAAGAAAAACTGCTCTACAATGACACTCAATACTAAGACTGAACATTGCATGCATATGTAAGTGGTATAGCATACCGCACCCCCAAACTTAGACGCAACATTGTCCTCAATGTGTGGACAAGAAGAACAAGGAAAGAATTTATCGGGATTGCAGAACGCAACAAAAATGGCAGTCCAATACGGGCGGTCATGCTGGAAATGAGAAAAACCTGCATGGGACACCAACTAGATACCACGAGCATTAAATGGAACAAAAAGTAGATAAATAGAACATAATGAAATAATAATGCACAAACGGACAATGCCAAAATCACTGCATATCTAAGGGTCTGAACTGGTGTTTCCCAATTGTCTAAGAGGTCTATGCGATAAGATATTAACTATCCAGGCAAGCTAACGTATAGCATGCAAATGGGCTGCCTTTCTTTATTAACACCATACTGCGTTGAAGCAATCTCAACAGTATTGGGAATTTAAACCAGACGGTAATAAACGGAAATCATCAACTGAATCGCATATAACAATTAGGCAAGTGGTACGACATACATAGTCAAAGTATAGAAAACAGATATATTGACAGAAAGCAAAAATAAAAACAGGAAAGATAACACAGGGTATAAAAGAAAAGATAACTGTATTCCATATATATGAAAATGAGTTCAGTACAAAGCGTACATGGATGGGGAATACTCATAAAAAGAAAGAAAACATGGCCAACATGGCCTATCAAAAATAAAGAAAGAAAAATACAGAAAGTAAAGCAGAAAGTGCAAATAGATAGAGCTACTCGAGGGCGGGTGGTGGTGGTGGTGGCTCTGTGGGAGTAGAAGTGGAGGTGGAAGCTCGACCTGCGAACAGGAACTGCAGGTCCTGCCGGAAGGCTCGAAACTCGTCTAAAATCGCCCTCTGGCCCTGTGCCAGAGATGAAATGTCTGATCTGATGCCCTCCAGCTGACTCTGCGTCACCTGGACGTGCTCTTCAAAACCCTGCTGGAGCCGCTCAACGTCAGTTGCCAGGCAGGAATAGCCAGTCGCTAAGATGTCATGCCACTTTGCTGCAATATCCATCTCCTCCTCCTCCATCTCCTCATCATCTGACTTACCCTCTGCAAGCTCTCCCTCATCCATCTCCACCGGGGCATCCATATCTACATCGTCTGGTGGATCACCCTGGTGGTCTTGTCGCTCTAAGTGTCGCCTCACCCGCTCCCACTGAGCAGATGTGAAGCGGGTGGGCGGTGCCAACTAAATGTCAGTATCACTGACCGGTATACTGGCACGGCTCAGAAAAGTGGTGATGAGGAAAGGAAAGGGAAGCCGCCAACTCACTGCTCGCTGCATCCTCTTGTTGATGAGGCCATCCCAGATCTTGAACATCTGCCCCCATATCAGCGATGGGACAGAAAATCACGTACCCGTGTGGAAAGCGTAAAGGCAACGGAGGAGGTCGCCCCTGCGCTCTGCCACGTGCTGCAGAGGACACGCGTTCTTGATGAGAACGGTGTCCAGGAACCACAATATACTCGGGCACATCGATTTGGACGTGCAGTTGTGACTGGGCATGGTAAACGCCCCACCACACATGTCCATCACGATGGAGAATAGCGTCGTGTCTGCTGGCAGCTCGGCCCTGTAATTCGGTCGACCGTCCTGGTCAACCATATCTGGAGGCTGCTGGTGAGGGATGCTGAACATCTGCGTAATCCAGCTCGGCGTGATAGTAATAGTCGTGCCACCCACCATTGTCTCCAAAGTGTCCGGCGCGGTGCAGGAGTAGGTCATATGCTCGTAAAAGGCCTGCACCAAGCGCTCGTGTGCCACATCAGTGGGAGGCACACACAATCGGTCGAGGCGACGCCTCCTAAGCTTGGCGACAGCCCACGAGCTATCCGGATGCGTCTCGAACTCTCTCAAGTCAAATATCTGCTCCAGGTGAAACTTTCGAGACCAGAAGGCTCTCCCGGGCACGTCTCGAACAGAACCAGTGGCATTCTTCACTCTCGCCATAGTCTCGGAACAGTCTGCACTTTATTCCAAAAATTACGTAAATAAAAAAATAATAATAATAAAAAATAAATAAGAGGAAAGCTAAACTAAGAATAGAAATAAAAGAATAAAAATGAAAATGAGGTCCTAGTCCATAGTGCTGACACATGAATTCAAAAATTCGCTCTCAAAGAGGCAGCGTAAGCGGATGCAACTAAAACGAAGGTGCCGCAGTTGCAAACCGTACAGTAAGCATTTGAAACAAGAATAATGCATTATCTCACCCATACATGCATTCCTACCCCTGAAATCCCATTATGAATATCGCAAATGCACCATTCCAACCCAACATCATCTGTCTATGTTTATTATGCCATAAAACTACCAAAAATAGTGAGAAAGTACGCAAAAGATAGCCACGCATCACTTACCTCAGGGTAAAGATAATGAACGGCACAAAAAGATGACGACCCAACTCGCAGCTGCGAAGAGAGGAGTGTGAGTATGCTCGCGGCGATCTCGGACTACGGCGAACGGTGGTGGATGGTCAAGGATGGTAGATCAAGCGCGGGATGGTGCTTGGAGAAGCTCTGGATCGCTCAGAGAAAAGAAGAAAGTCGGATGGTCTGAGGAAGAAATGTGGAAATGAGAGGGAAGCCCAACAGTTTAAATAAGAACTCGGCTCACGTGCAGGCATCGCGCCAATCTCGATTGATCGAGATGTGCATCTCGATCAATCGAGATTTTGATTAATCAAAATCCTACTTCGATCAATCGAGATCTCTTCAATGAATCGAGACTTTAATTCGATCAATCAGGACTTTAATTCGATCAATCAAAATCCCATTTCGATCAATTATTATTTTTGATCGATCGAGGACCTATCGAAGTGCTATCGAAGAATACTACCTCTCGGGACTTTGGATTTCGCATACTCTCTGCATTATTTTGATCAATTGAGATGCTCAAAAACAGTCAGCTTGAGTTTTGCTTTCATGGACTTGGATTTATGGGACTTAGATACTAAATTTCTTAGATACAAAATTTAACTTGGATTAAAGGGACATCATGGAAGCATGATAGCTACCATGGCCGCGCCACCTTACACGTCTATGGCATGACGTTCGAATCGGCTCACGAGTCAAAGTACACGGGATCCGTCAAAGTGACGACATCTACGTATTCGGAGGTAACTTGGTTATCCATGCACACTTTTAAGCACTGCCCGTTTACTTTGAACAACGATCCATCCTTCAAGTCCTTCAAGTCCACCGCTCCATGGGGAGCGACGGAATTAATCAATGGAGGAAAGGGTTCTCTCAGAACTCTCCATTTAGGCACATCCATGACAGTAGTGACATCGAGCATTGAGTTGACTTCACTAATGGATCGCTCAATGTCAAAAATCGTCACAGTTGAAGTGATTTAGGCATGCCTCTAAAGGATCCTTAGAAAGAATAGAAGGAAGTGCTTCTTGAACAAGGTCTTCCACTACATCGACACAAAAGCACTCACTTTCGTCTTCGGATGTGTGGTGGTAAGCATTGAAGATGTTCAAGCGGACTTTCATATTCCCGAAAGAGATGTCCATCACTCCGGTACGGCAATTAACGCAAGCGTTTGCCGTGGCCAAAAATGGACGACCTAGAATGATAGGAATATGTCGATTTGGATTTTGAACTGGTTCTGTGTCAAGGACTATGAAGTCCACCGAAAAGTAGAATTTGTCCACTTGAATGATTACATCCTCAATGATGCCACATGGTTGCTTCACCGAGCGGTCGGCGAGTTGCAACACAACTGTGGTATGCTTAAGTTCCCCCAAACCTAGTTGTTGGTAAACTGAGAATGGAAGCAAATTGACACTAGCCCCTAAATCAAGAACTGCCTTTTCAAAAGATTGATTTTCGATGGTGCATGAAATGGTCAGAGCACCCGGATCTTTGAATTTATGAGGGGCTTGGTGTTAGAAAATGGAGCTTATGTGCTCCGTTAAGAGGACTTTCTTAGGAGCATTATTCCTAGATTTGCACTTTTGAGTGCACAAGTCCTTCAAGAATTTAGCATAGGAGGGAATTTACCGAATAGCATCAAGGAGAGGGAGATTGATCTTTACTTGTTTGAAGATCTCCATCATGTCTTGAATTTTCTCTCCTTGCTTCCCAAAATGAGAAGGTTCCTTCAATCTTTGAGGAAAAGGAACCGGAGGTTCAAAAGAAGTCTCTAGATTTGGAATTGATGACGACACAACTTCACTTGCCTTTCCTTTTGGATTTACTGGGATGTTATGCACATTTGGATTTAAAGGAAACAATTTTGGATTTAATTGGGATTCTTTTGGATTTTTGGGTTGCTCCTGGGATTCCTTTCTCTCTTCCTCCCCTACCTTGGAATTGATGATTTTACCACTCCTCAAGGTGGTGATTGATTGAACTTGCTCCGGAGGAGCATTGCAAGATGAAGATGATGGATCCTCAATCACATGAACACCCTTAGGATTCGCCACCGGTTGACTCGGTAACTTACATTCCTCCCTTCTATTCAAGGCATTAGCTAGTTGCCCGATTTGAGCTTCTAACCTAGCCATAGATTGAGCATTAGCTTCAAGCTTAGAGATTGATTGAGAGTGAGTTTGCAATAAGTGGGTATTAGCCTCAAGATTACTTATCACTCTTTCTTCAAAGCCTTGGCTTCTCGGAGGAGGAGGTGCTGGTTGTTGGTAATTGGATCTTTGATGGTAAGGTTGAGGATTTGGCCTATATTGAGGCTGTTGAGATTGAGAATTGAAAGAATTTTGCCCTTGAAAAGAGGGACCTGATTCTTGAGGTTTCCATGAAAAAGCCGGATGATTCTTGTAACCAGGATTGTATGTATTTGAATATGGATCATTCATCTGTTTAGAGTACAAGGCATTCGCTTGCTCTTGAGCATAATTGGGAGATTGACCGGCAATAGGACAATCTCGCACAAAATGTGAAGTACTATAGCAAAATGAACACCCTTCCTGATTTTGAACAGGTTGGCTTGGAGTAGGCAGCCCATTTTTCATGATTAGGTCTATTTTTTGAGATAAGGCTTCTACTTGCATGGCAACCTCATCTACCCGTGAAATTTCATGCACTCCTCTACAAGGTTGGGTGGCCTTCCCTTTCCTAGTGGAGGAGCGTTGAGCTGAATTATTGCTTAGGGTTTGAAAAAGTTTCCATGCCTCATCGGGGCTTTTCAAAAGGTATCCACCTCCACAAGCAGAGTCTATTATTTGCCTATGTTGCTCACTCACCCCATCTTAAAAACTTTGCACTAGCTGCCATTTTGGGATAGGATGATGCGGACAAGATTTAAGAAGGTCTTTTAATCTCTCCCACGTCTCATGAAATTTTTCTTGATCAATTTGGGTGAATCCGGTGATTGCTCGCCAGATATCACTCGTCTTTCCCATTGGGAAGTATTTTTTTAAGAACTCTATTTGCATCTCCGCCCAAGAATGGACTGAGTTAGGTTCTAAGGAATTAAACCAACTTCTAGCTTTATCTTTTAAGGAGAAGGGAAACATACGCAGCTTTAGATCATCCTCCGTAAAGTGTGGTACACGAATGGTGGAACACACCGAAATGAAGTAATCTAAATGCCAGTATGGATCCTCATTAGGGAGACCATGGAAGCTATTAAGAAGATTGATGGTGGAGGACTTTATTTCGAATTGAGTTGCCGCAACATCCGGAAATTGAATACATGAAGGTACTTCAAATGTAGTCGGAAGATAAAAGTCCATAAGCAACTCTCCTTGAGGAGGTGGAGGTGGAGGTGGTTGTTCATGATTAAAATGAGGTAGTCCGGGAGGTTGTCTCTCATTTGGGTCCATGTTTTCAGTCCTAGGCAATATAGGGTCCCTAGAGGTTCCTCTACGTCGTCTAAGTGTTCTTTCAAGTTCAATATTACAAGGAAGCAAAGGAAGTGACAAGGACCGTCTACCTAGCATGCATTAATAATAGAACAACACCTCAATACGCAAAATAAACAATAATATATACAAAGAAAAATGAATGAACTCAAACCCACTAATTTTAGATTTTATACTCACAAAGGGTTCCAACTTGAATTCTTTTAGATACCCGCTATGTGGTATACCTAAAATCAAGAAATTTGAGAAATAAGAACAAGATATATACAAAAAGAATCAAAGAATTTCTAGCCTAAGAATTAAACCAGATTTAATCTTTCAATGGCGACAATTAAAACCGTAGTCCCCGGCAACGGCGCCAAAATTTTGGTGAATATTCACGCCTGTCACACGGGTGACCCGGGTTCGGTCCCCGGCAACGGCGCCAAAATTTTGGTGTGGCTAAACTCGAATTATATTGTAAGCTTATTTATGCCCCTTTTATCAAAATATAATTTAACCACTCGCAAGAGCACGAATCTTTGTAGATACGGTACTATATAGAGGGTATCGATCCCACGAGGACTAGTCGTAATTGTCTTAAAGAAAGATTAATTCCACTTTAATCCTAAAATCAGGGTTTTGAGTTTTTGTTTATAAAACTATTGCATGAATATAATGACAATAAATTTAAAGAGTAAAAGTTGGGAGAGAGAACTAGGGTTGGTTTACACCACTAGCCATTCACATGTTCATAAGTGTAGCAAGCATGAGATTCATAAATTAAATGCCTAACAATGTCATTAGGCTTGTGACCTCAATGACATATCAAAAGATTAATGTGTGTGCTAACCTATCATAATCCATCTTCAACAAGCATAACTCTTCAACCTAACTAACTACCCAATTACCCTACTCTCTAAGTGAACCTACATGCATCCAAACTACCTTATCTTGGCATGGTTTATACAAGCAAACACCACACATTCATTTAAACACCATTATCTAGCCATCATTTGCACTTCTTGTGGAATATGCAAATGTTGTGCATTCACATGAAAGAATCTACTCTAAGATAAGAATAAACTCAACATCAAATGAATATATAAAAGAAATGTATTAGTGTACATGGTCACTAGGCTAAATAATCAACATTTAATTACAAATCCCAAGTGCTACAAAAATGAACAAGTTTACATGGCTAGGGGTTTCACCACACCCTAGTAGAAGAGTTAGTTGCTCATGGTTGCCTTGCACTCTTCCATTGATGGAGAAGATGAAGCTTCTTGGTCTGGTTCAGCCCCTCTCTCTCCTCTCCTAAATGTCTCTCTTATCTTCTGATGTGTGTGTGAGATCTTTGAGAAATGTGGCTTCTTTGTGCTTTATGGCTCCCTTTTTCAACCTTGGGGCCCACCATATATATATATATATATATATATATCAATATATATATCCATTATATCAAGAAGGTCCACAAGGGTCTTGTTCAAGTCAGACAATCCTCCTAAGTCATGCAAAAAGGGGGATTTTGTTGCAAGTGGGAGAGCAGGTGAGCAAGTGGGCAAGTGGCTTCTGCAGAATCTCGATCAATCGAGATTGGATCTCGATTGATCGAGATTTCGATCAATCGAAATAGGATCTTGATCAATCAAGATCTCGATTGATCGAGATCAACATCTCGATTGATCGAGATGCCTTGGCTGTAATTTCTGACTTTTCTCTTCAGCTGCAAATAGCCTCAAATTTTGCTCCTTTTACTAAAAGACCTGCAATACATCAAAAACACAAAAATATCGTAAACATATTGACGAGTGTAGAATAATGGATGTTTGTCGTTGCTTTTCTACACTTCGTACAAAAAAATAATAAAACCTGCAAAAACTTTACTAAAAACTGTATAGTAGTAAGCAGGGTCGAACCACTCTCAAGTGAGAATCAATAACAAGTCTAAACTTCAAAACCTAATTCTCTTGAGATGAAAAATGAATATTTAAAAAAAATAAAATTCTGATTTTTTATTTAATAATAAAAACTAATATTAAATGTCTTAGATCAAATGATGGAAAAAATCTCAAGGAAAGAGAATTCACCACCATGGATCCATATAAATAAAGTTTTTTTTTTTATATTCTTATCTAGTTTTTCCTCCAATAACCAATACACTTCACCAATCCAATTAGAACTTGGAAAGATGAAGGAAAATATGGAATAAAAAAGAATGACTTGATTATATATGAGAGAGACATTCTTTTACTTAATCTGATGCACATTGGCTAGGTAAACAGAGGTAGGCATTCTTCGAATTACCATTATTTGGCAAACACGAAGAATCCTTCCTCTACTTTTAGAAAATAAAATCCAGAATAGAAGAGTAGAAGAATGCTCTTGGGAGGAAAAAGTAGACAAGAAAATAAAACAACTTACCTATACTTCAGCCATGGTGGCTTCATCACTCCCTTGAGAAGGATGTTTACGCTTGCATATTAATAAAAAACAAACAAATATAAATGAAACTACTACTCATCATTGAATCAATAAAATAAATACACTATTTTTTCCTATAATTTCTCTACAATTTCTAACTCCCCTCACCATCCCCTAAGACCCCCTATTTATAGAGTTAGAGGGGAATGGTTTAGGTGGGAAAAATTTAAAATACAAAAATTCAAAATACAAATTTGAAATTCAAAATTCAAAATTCAAAAACAAAAATTTAAAATACAAAATTTTGAATTTGAATATCTAAAATTTGATTTCCATATCTTTAATTTCAATTTTGGACTGCAGACGTGGCCGTGTACAAAATATTTGGCAAAGTTTTGAACTTGAGACCTCTTGTGAAGTAGATTGCACAGAATACCATCTCTCCTACAATTCTTCTTATGTTCATCTTTGGCTTTATATATCCTTTTTAGCCCTCTTTTGCTGCTTTTCTTCTTCTTTGGAAATCAACCCCTATAAAACATAAAATGCAAAGATAAAAACCTTTAAATAAAATAAAATATGAATTAAGAACTTATTTTAGGATATAAAATAGCAAGTTTTGTGCACTTATCAAATTACCCCCAAACGAGCTTTTGCTAGTCCTCTAGCAAATACAAGCAAAAGAAATTAGTGTACAAAACTGCTACTTTTATTTAACTCCTAACTAAAGATGTGCCACTTTCGCAGGCTGTTCTCGATTGCATTTACCATATGCAATAAGGCCTTAAACCCCTAGGTTACCCCTAGTGGACGAGCTATAGCCTCGTGAGGGTTTGCAGTGAAGGTACCCACAAACTTTCTAACTATTACAAAGAAGAGTTGCTTTAAGGCAGTAATTTCCCCTATTGTTCAGAGAATCTCCTATATATCCATGAAACATGAAAAATAAGAAATGGAATTGATAAGTTCCTCATATACAACAAGCTACTAGGGTGTTATAATAATAAACATCAAGGAAAAATCATCCATAAGTAACCTAGAAGCAGAGTGAATGTGTGTGAAGTCGACAAAAAGCCATCCTCAAATTCAAGTAATGTAATTCCCAAGTCACTAGAAGAAAAAGACGTTTTGACTTCAAATCTCACAGGTAAATATCTCTCTAAAAGAACAACTCTCGGAGATTTGGCTAACTGTTTATCTCAGTTGTATGTGAGTAGAAACTCTGTTTCCAAAGTAAAAGCAAGCTCACATACTAATATGAAAAACCGATACATATAAATAGAAAAGTCTCATGATAGGAATGTTGATCACTTTTGGGAGAATGTCGAGTTACCCACCATAGCGCCTGCTTACTTATTACCCACTATCATATCTTTCCATAAATCTTACAGGTAGTGATTAGGATGGGGCTGTAAGTGAATATTTTTGGAAGTGATGAGTCTTCAAAATATCTCAAAGGGAAAACTTGTCTTCTTCATTTCTTTTTTCTTTTTCTTCTTCTTCTTTTTTTTTTTTTTTTTTCTCTATCTTTCTTTCTTTCTTTCTTTCTTTTTTTTTTTTTTCATTGAAAAAAAAAAAAAAATATGATGATTTTTTTTTTTTTTTTCTTTTTCACAAGAACATCCGTATCACTTTTCAGAAACTAACAACAGAAAGAAGGATTATGGTAGGATACGATAGTAGAAAAATAAATTACAAGGCCTATGTTTCTCTTAACTCGAAGTGATTTCATTCTCAGTGATCAACCAAAATGAAAGATAATGAGACTACCAACGATTTTTTATACGGTATCCAAGAAAATTGAGTCATCTTTTGACTCGGAGTTAGCATAAAAACTCTCTACAAAAGTGAAAGGCACGAAAGCTCACACGGTCTAAGTCTCTACTATTAGATCTTCCAGATTATCAAGAGGTTACTCACTTTTCAATTCGAATTGCAAAGTTCGACTTTTGTGCAAAAAATATTTCTGCTTCTAAATGCCCGTGATACAATAATGTCTATCATTATATTACCCTAATAACAAGTTCAATTTAGATCAAAACATTAACATCTCTTGGATTTCATGAAACGGATCATAAGTTAATCCAATATCATCATTGTAAAGGTACTATACTGCCAAAAAAAATTTTTTTTTTTTTTTTTTTGAAAAATGACTCTATTTTGGATCAAAAGATTTTCAAAAAAAAGGCATGCATTTTGATAAATCTACCCCACCCCCAAACAAAATACAACACTGTCCCTAGTGTTAAAAGTATAGTAACAATGTATTGCTGAAGACAGATAGAAAAATATTGGAACAAATTACCTCAATTGTTCTGGTATGGTAGAAGTATAGTCCCTACAAATATGTAATGCATAATAATATAGACTAAATGATTTAGAACCATATTAATCAAAGACCGTACCCCAAATAGAATATAAACATATCCAAATAGAGTTTACAAAAAATCCTAAACTAAGCAGCAACTACGAAACTCTAAAATCAACCGGCAGGGTTGCCTCCCAAGAGCGCTAAGTTTAACGTCTTCAGCCAGACGCAAAAGAGATAGTACCCCAAAAAGATCAATTGAGATAGACTGGATCGACAAGGAAAATATTTTCAATTTCACGAGCCTCCAACTCAAGAAAAGGCTTTATACGTTGAGCATTAACTTTGAATAACTTTCCATTTTTGGGATCTTGAACCTCAATAGCACCATGACTAGCAACTTGGTGGACATAGTATGGACCAGACCATCGTGACCTCAACTTCCCAGGAAACAATTCAAGACGAGAGTTATATAGAAGAACCTTCTGGCCTGGGGAGAAATCTTTTCTCAGAATTTGTTTGTCATGTTCCAATTTGGTCTTAGCTTTATAAATCTTCGAACTCTCGTAGGCATCATTTCTGATTTCCTCCAACTCATCGAGTTGAAGTGACCTACGCTCTCCAGCTTTATCATAGTTAAAATTCATGGCCTTGATAGCCCAATAAGCACGGTGTTCGAGTTCGACAGGCAAGTGACATGCTTTGCCATAGACTAAGCGATATGGAGACATTCCTATAGGAGTCTTATAAGCAGTACGATATGCCCACAAAGCATCTTGGAGGCGGAGACTCCAGTCCTTCCTTGTGGGGTTAACCGTTTTTTCTAAGATATGTTTGATCTCCCTATTGGATACCTCAGCCTGACCATTGGTTTGTGGGTGATAAGATAGGGCCACTTTGTGGGTGATCTCATATTTAGACATTAAGCTTGCAAAGACTTTGTTACAAAAATGGGAACCATTATCACTAATTATGGCTCGAGGTACACCGAATCTAGGCAAAATTAAGTCTTTCAAGAAATTCACCACAACTCTATGGTCGGCTGTCTTAGTGGCTAATGCTTCTACCCATTTGGACACATAATCAACAGCAAGAAGAATATAGATATACCCAAATGAGGAGGGAAAGGGTCCCATGAAGTCAATACCCCAAACATCAAATATTTCGACAACTAAAATTGATTGTTGGGGCCACTCATTACGCTTGGTAATCTTACCTAATAATTGACATCTAGGACAAGCGAGACAGTAGGTATAAGTGTCCTTAAAAAGGGTGGGCCAATAAAATCCCGACTGCAAGATTTTTGCAGCGGTCCTTTTAGAGCTAAAATGGCCACCACATGGCTGATCATGACAAAAGGAAATGACAGACTCTTGGTCGTCCTCGGGAACACACCTACGGATGATCTGATCTGGACAATACTTGAATAAGTAGGGATCATCCCAAAAATATTCCTTAGCCTTAGCTAAGAATTTTTCTCTCTCTTGCTTAGACCAAGTGGAAGGGATTTGACCAGTCACAATGTAATTGACAATATCAGCATACCATGGGGCATGAGATATTGTAAAAAGTTGCTCATCAGGAAAATAATCAGAGATGGGAAGGGAGTCACTAATAGAATCAACAATAAGACGGGACAAATGATCAGCGACTACATTATCTGAGCCTTTCTTATCACGAATCTCAAGGTCAAATTCTTGAAGGAGTAAGATCCATCGTATCAACCTAGGTTTGGCATCTTTTTTGGAGAGAAGATGTTGCAATGCTGCATGATCGGTATAGATGATGACCTTAGATCCGATCAAATACGAGCGAAATTTGTCAAAGGAAAACACGACTGCTAATAACTCTTTCTCAGTGGTCGAGTAGTTAAGTTGCGCGTCATTCAAAGTCTTGCTAGCATAATAGATCACATACGGTGCTTTATCAACTCTTTGTCCTAAAACAGCCCCAACTGCATAATCTGACGCATCACACATGATCTCAAAAGGTAGGTTCCAATCAGGTGGGCGGATTATGGGTGCAGTGGTGAGGGCTAATTTTAATTGCTCAAAAGCTGAGTGACAAGCATCTGTAAACTCAAATGGTGCATCCTTAGCTAGAAGATGGGTCAAAGGTCGTGCTATCTTACTGAAATCTTTGATGAAACGCCTATAGAATCCAGCATGACCTAAGAAAGCTCGAATATCACGAACAGTTTTGGGGATAGGTAGATTTGAGATGAGGTCAACTTTTGCTTTATCTACCTCAATTCCCCCACTAGAAATAGTATGACCTAGGACAATTCCTTTCTTTACCATGAAGTGACATTTTTCCCAGTTAAGAACTAGGTTAGTGTCACGACAACGTTGAAGCACTAGAGTAAGATGGTGTAGGCATTGCTTAAAAGATGAACCAAAGACAGAGAAGTCATCCATGAAGATTTCTAGAAATTTGTCAACCATGTCGTGAAAGATACTCATCATGCACCTCTGAAATGTGGCGGGTGCATTGCATAACCCAAAGGGCATGCGACGATAAGCAAATGTGCCAAATGGACAGGTGAAAGTTGTCTTGTCTTGGTCATCGGGGTGGACGGGAATCTGGTTATAGCCAGAGTAACCATCTAAAAAGCAATAGTATGCCTGACCAGCTAATTTCTCTAACATTTGGTCAACAAAAGGTAGAGGGAAATGATCCTTCCTAGTCACACTATTAAGCTTCCTATAGTCTATACAAACTCGCCATCCAGTTTGGACACGAGTAGGAACCAACTCATTATTGTCATTGGCAACAACAGTGATGCCAGACTTCTTAGGGACAACTTGGATTGGACTTACCCACTGGCTATCAGAGATGGGATAGATGATATTGGCATCTAGAAGTTTGATAACTTCAGCACGAACAACTTCCTTTAAATTGGGGTTAAGTCTCCTCTGAGGTTGTCGACAGGTTTTAGCATCGTCCTCTAAGTGAATGCGATGTTGGACCACGAAAGGACTAATACCTTTGATGTCATCAATTGACCAACCTATTGCTTCCTTATTTGCCCTAAGAACCTCAATTAATTGGTTTTCCTGATCCTCAGTTAAATCAGAAGCTATCACCACGGGAAATGTGTCAGACTCACCTAGGTATAAATATTTTAAAGTCGAAGGTAGAGGCTTTAATTCAACTCTAGGAGGCTTCTTGACATTTTCAGATGCAGTGGCATTCGGCAAAGACAATGGTTCAAATTGGGACCTATATTTTGGTGTGTCAGAGATTGGAGTGGAATCTAGCAAAGCATTGACTTCACTAATATAGTTATCCTCATCGAAATCAGCACTAAAATGGGCTAAACACTGTTGGAGTGGATCCTCAGGGTAGGAATGCTCAAAAGTGTGTGCGGTCAACGACTCAATAAGACAAACATCTTCAAAGGAATCTGAGTCGGGGGGTTGTTTCATCAAACTAAACACATTGACTTCCACTTTCATGTTACCAAAGGTCAAGGTCATGTTACCATTCCTACAATTGATCAATGCATTGGCTGTAGCTAAGAATGGTCGACCTAAAATGATTGGAATTTGTTTACCTTGAGTGGGTTGGGTATCTAGCACTATGAAATCTACAGGGTAATAAAAATCAGCCACTTTAACAATTACATCCTCAATTATACCCCTTGGAATCTTAACTGATCGATCAGCTAATTGAATTCTAACATCAGTTTTCCTCAAATTATTCAACCCTAACTCTTGGTAGACTGAATAAGGTAACAAGTTCACACTAGCACCTAGATCCAACAAGGTCTGATCAGCAAAAATTTTCCCTATCCTACAAAGGACAGTCGGACTGCCAGGATCTTTATGTTTGACCACGGCTTGGTTTTGTAGGAAAGAAGAGCAATGTTGGGCTATGAAGGCTTCCTTTGGGATATTGGTTTTCCTCTTGACTAAGTCCTTAATAAACTTTGCATAAGAAGGGATTTGCTTAATGGCAGTGAGAAATGGAATATTAATCTGGAGATTCTGAAAAATCTCTAAGATCTCACTGTATTGCGAATCCTTTTTATTATTGACTAGTCTAGAAGGAAAGGGTGCAGGTGGAGCATACGGCTTAAGAGTGGTAGTGTCAGTCTGAGGACTATGGGCTTTCTTGGCTCTGGGAGAGTTAGATGGGGGAGACTCAAATGGTGCAGTCTCATCTTTAGTGGGTAGCTCAACCTTATTATCTATTTGCTTTCCTGACCGAAGTGTTGTGATGGAATTCACATGGCCATTTGATTGGTCAGTGGCAGAAGAAGATTCTATGAGATTAACCCCTTTGTTTTTAGGATTGATTTCAGGTTGGCTAGGCAAGGTACCCCTCTGTCTTTCAGTTAGAACAGAAGTAAGTTGACTCAATTGATTTTGGATTGACTGTTGAAATTGCAATTGGTTCTGAGTCAATAGGTCAAAGTTACTCTCTAACTTTTGAAATCTCTGATGGGATTGCTTATTAGTTTGATCTAGATTAAGGGCAAGCATTTTCAGAGTGTCATCATAGTTGGAAATATGTTGGTTTTGTGAGACAGGAGCAACATAATTGCTCATGGGATCAAGTGTGAGATCTTTATTGTGACTGAACTGATTGGTCAATGGGAATTGACCTTGAGGAACAAGAGGTCCTTGAGGTTGTGGTGGCCTATTGGAGTTACCTTGAGAACTAGGTTGACCACCTAAGTATTGTGCAGGAAAATTTTGTCGGTATGAAAAGTTAGGATGATTTCGAGTATCAGGATGGTAAGTCTGGCTGAAGGTATTAGCTGTCGGTCTTTTATAGGTATTAAAAGCACACACTTGTGCATCCGAAGGTTCAGATGTACAATAGACCGGACACGCATCAGTGGGATGGGATGAACTAGAACACATATTGCATTGTGCACTTGTGGACATGAGTGTAAAAGCATCGAACTTTCGACTCAAGTCTTTCACACCATCGGCTAGACTTTGCATCACAGATTTGAGTTCATTTTCAGGCTTGATCTCATACATACCAGATTTTCTATGGGATTGGTCATTCCTAGAAAATTCATCATCACAATTATTCCAATTCCAATTTTGGGCATTCTCAGCTAGTTCTTCTAAAAATTGATAGGCTTGATCAGGGGTTTGGTTCTTGAACTTACCTTGGTGCATAGACTCGAGCATGGTTCGATTCATAGGTGAAAGCCCCTTATAGAAAAATTGAACTAACTGTGCTTTATCAAAGCCATGGTGTGGGCATTTGAGAAGCAAATCATGAAAACGCTCCCAAGTGTGGTGGAATTGTTCCTCATTTTTCCCTCTAAAAGTGCTTATGGCATCTCTCATTGACTCGGTCTTTTGCATAGGATAAAATTTGTTCATAAACTTCTTTGCAAGTGCATCCCATGATTCAATTGAATTTGGAGGAATGGAATTGAGCCATGAGGCAGCCTTATCTTCTAAGGATAAAGGAAAAAGACGCAATTTGATACCCTCGGCATCCAAATTCTGATTTTTGAAAGTGTTGCAAATTGTTAAAAATTTGCTTAAATGGATATAAGGTTGCTCACTTTCAAACCCATGAAATTTGGGTAACAAATTGATTGTAGCGGGCCTAATCTCAAATTGGGCCGCATTGTTCTCTAGGAGAACAATACAATTAGGTGGGTTGGCTGTGATGGGTGCAAAGTACTCATTTAAAGTCCGAGGTGCAGCCATTGGATTATGAGTGGTGGTTGAAGAAAGTGAGAGAGTGAGAGGAGTCTTCTCTAAATCAGGAATTGATAGATCACTAGAAGACCGAACTAACCGTTTGTTAACCCGCAACCACTTGGGCATAAACTAATACACAACTAATTTTTTTTTTATTTTTTTATTTGTTTTTTAATTTTTTTTTTTTTAAGGGAAGAAAAACCTAACTAATTAGATCCTAGAAGATGGGCTAAACACAGGATTGAACACACAAACCACACAAAAAATTTGGCCTTTTATCTTGAGCTTAAATTCAAGGGTGATGAATTTTTAAATCTAATATTGTAGAAAATTAATTGGATGGTCTCCAAAATTAATTCTCTCCTAATTAGACAGCTTCTACTCTCTTTCAGAGTAACTAGAAGATTACCAGTTAAGGCCTACCAACAACACAATGAGGAGAGTTCCCAGGAAACTGTGGAGAGGCACGTGGCCTGCTTAATGACGATACGTCCACACTCCTTAGACAGAACTTTTCCTAAACATTGTAAAGTTGGAAGGTGCTCACTGGAGTTACCAAGAGTTAACTCTTTCCAAGAGGGTCCTACAAGCTTTGTGTACACCCTATGGCCAATGTCTAATTGATTTTAAATTAAATTAGGCTTGGACTTTGACAAATGCTCGAATTTTATGATTTGTGGGCCACGGAAACAGGTGATGAAATCCCGACCGTATCTTGTTGAGGTGCTTGCCCTTAAGTATCTTATGCAAATGCTAATTTAAAAATGCACAAACAAAATAAGCAATAAAAATAATAAAGAAAAATGAGTGAGTGTGTGGTCTTTCTTCTTCTTTTTTTTTTTTTTTTTGAAACAAAAAGAATAACAAAAAAAAAATAATAATAATAATAAAAAATAAAATAAAGTTGAAGAAAGTGTGACCCTAGGGAGATTTCTAAGTTATTCTATCCTAGAGTTCACATGCTAAAGTTATCAACCTAAAAAAAAACTATGTTTTCTTAATCTAAAAAGGGAAAAAAAAAATTGATGTAAAAGAATTAGGTACTTACCTGGATGACGTTATTATTTCCTTTGGAAGAGCAACGAATGGTGGCATCTATAGAAGAAGTGCATCATAAGAACCTGTCATGGAAAAAATATATATATAAAAATATTATATTTTTTTCTTTCTTTTTTTTTTTTTTTTTTCAAGAAGAAAAAATAATAATAATAAAAGAAACAAAAACTATAATAAATAAAAATAAAAGGGAGGGAAAGAAAGTTAGGGTGGGCTCCCAAAAAAAATTGTAGTCTTGAATATTTGGGCTTCGAATTCTCAAACTTGATTTGGCAACGGCGCCATTTGACGAGTGTAGAATAATGGATGTTTGTCGTTGCTTTTCTACACTTCGTACAAAAAAATAATAAAACCTGCAAAAACTTTACTAAAAACTGTATAGTAGTAAGCAGGGTCGAACCACTCTCAAGTGAGAATCAATAACAAGTCTAAACTTCAAAACCTAATTCTCTTGAGATGAAAAATGAATATTTAAAAAAAATAAAATTCTGATTTTTTATTTAATAATAAAAACTAATATTAAATGTCTTAGATCAAATGATGGAAAAAATCTCAAGGAAAGAGAATTCACCACCATGGATCCATATAAATAAAGTTTTTTTTTTTATATTCTTATCTAGTTTTTCCTCCAATAACCAATACACTTCACCAATCCAATTAGAACTTGGAAAGATGAAGGAAAATATGGAATAAAAAAGAATGACTTGATTATATATGAGAGAGACATTCTTTTACTTAATCTGATGCACATTGGCTAGGTAAACAGAGGTAGGCATTCTTCGAATTACCATTATTTGGCAAACACGAAGAATCCTTCCTCTACTTTTAGAAAATAAAATCCAGAATAGAAGAGTAGAAGAATGCTCTTGGGAGGAAAAAGTAGACAAGAAAATAAAACAACTTACCTATACTTCAGCCATGGTGGCTTCATCACTCCCTTGAGAAGGATGTTTACGCTTGCATATTAATAAAAAACAAACAAATATAAATGAAACTACTACTCATCATTGAATCAATAAAATAAATACACTATTTTTTCCTATAATTTCTCTACAATTTCTAACTCCCCTCACCATCCCCTAAGACCCCCTATTTATAGAGTTAGAGGGGAATGGTTTAGGTGGGAAAAATTTAAAATACAAAAATTCAAAATACAAATTTGAAATTCAAAATTCAAAATTCAAAAACAAAAATTTAAAATACAAAATTTTGAATTTGAATATCTAAAATTTGATTTCCATATCTTTAATTTCAATTTTGGACTGCAGACGTGGCCGTGTACAAAATATTTGGCAAAGTTTTGAACTTGAGACCTCTTGTGAAGTAGATTGCACAGAATACCATCTCTCCTACAATTCTTCTTATGTTCATCTTTGGCTTTATATATCCTTTTTAGCCCTCTTTTGCTGCTTTTCTTTTTCTTTGGAAATCAACCCCTATAAAACATAAAATGCAAAGATAAAAACCTTTAAATAAAATAAAAGATGAATTAAGAACTTATTTTAGGATATAAAATAGCAAGTTTTGTGCACTTATCACATATCTCGGTAAACGTAGCAACGAAACTAACATATGCAATAAAGAGAGTTCAAATGCATAGAATTGAACACTTATCAAGGTCTTCAAGGTATCTTAAAGCCTAGTGCCCTAAAGCCATCTAGTTTGGGGGAGTCACTGACTGAAAGCTTGCTACATGGATCTTTCAGAAAGCTTAATAAATCAAGATATTGCACAACCAATAAAGCAATGAAAAAAAAGAATTGAAAAAAAAGAAGAAGAAAAAGTCATGTATTCATGTTTGGAAGTATGATTTCAAAAAGGGGAGCTAGTGAGTTGAAGGGGTATGTGCCTTAATATATTCAGAGCTGAGTTATGCTACATGAGATGATTGCTAGTTCACTTTACACGAGGGAGCTAGAGTTAATTATTTTGAGATATGTTGATGTGAATTATGCATGGGGACCATTGCTTTGAATTATAGAATTTGAAAGTTTGAAATTATTCTTGAATGCAAGTTTGTAACTATGTATTGTAATCTTCTTCTTGAATTAATGTTGAAACAGAATTTTGAATGTTTGTGGGTAACATTTCTGGAAACCCTCACGAGACTATACTCGTCAACTAGGGGGAACCTAGGGGTTTAAAGGCTTGTAGCATATGCTAAATGCAATCATTTCTCCCACGAAAGTGTAGTTAGATAGTTTAGTTAGTGTTTAGTAGTTTCTTTATTTTTGTTTTGTTTTATTCTATTACTAAGGGACTAGCAATATGTAAGTTTGGGGGTGTGGTTGGCGTTGAATGTTACGTATTCAAACCTCTTAACTTATGTATTTTATTCTCTTAGTGATAGATTATTTTGTTATTTTACTTCGTTTTAGTGTTTTCTGTATTTTCAGGGCCTTAATGATTATTTCAGTTAAAATCGTGATTTTGGGCTTTTAAAGATGACATGCAAGATGGTTAGATGAAGCCTACATCAATGAGATCCATTCCACCATTTATTTCAACTCAAATCAGCCGAAGGAAGAGGTCCAAGAGAATTACAGCTGCTTAAGAAGGTTTCGGGCCTGAAGCCCAAATCTGCGTTTAATACAGTCTTAATCCCATTTTGGAAAACAGACTAGAATTCTTATTTTTGAGCATTAAATCGAGTTAAATTTCGCTTTGGTTGAACAAAATTTGATTCTGCACACTTTTGTATTTCACAGAATTCCGTGAATTGGACTTCTAGTGGGTCAAAAGTTGGACCGAACATCAGCAGAAAAAATCCCACCTGATTAGTGCTGCGGGAAAACCTAATTAATTCCTAATTGGATTAGGACTTTGATGTATTCTCTTGGCTATTAATAGTGATGAATTGGGGCTATATTGGAAGGCTTGGCAGCAGCTTTGAAGAGCTTTTGGAGTGGAGAATCATTGGAGAACAAGGCGTATCATGAGCGGCTAGTTCAGCCACCATGGTTTTGATGGAGCCCTAACTAAACATCACTGGTTTGATTGTTCTAATTATTGGGGATTTTTGTATTCATTCATAGATGTTGTAATTTAGAGGATTCTTCTTATAGAATTGAGCAATAAAAGTCTTATAAATTCAGTTTTAATGATTTCTTATCTTGTCTTAGATATTTAATTGTTGTTATTGAACTCGTCCCTCTTATTTTCTGTGATCATGAGAGTGATTATTACACAATAGTTTTCATTGAATATATCATTAAAAGCTTTGATGGATTATGCCTAGAGAAGATGAACCATACTGCACCTTAGATTAGAGTAGTTAGGTAGATGGCCCATGCCAATCGAAGATAGTCCATGACTTAGCCTTAATCATATGTGATCTTCTTGACGGATGGAGGTGAGCTTGTAGCCACCAACACCACTTATGCATGATATGATGCCCCATAGTTAGTTTAATTGACCATTGATTGTGAAGTTAGTGGTGAAATCAATAACCCTAGACTTATCTTATATTCTCTACACTCCTTAGTTTTTCTTGCTTTTGTTCAATTGCTTCATTAGTTAATTTAGAATTAAAAATCAGAATTTATTTCTTTTAAATTTAATTAGAATTAGTCCTAACAATTCAACTCAGTCAGACCACAGTCCCTGAGGTATGATACCCCTTTCGATAGCCCTATTCTACAAGGAATTCGTTCTATTGCGAAGTGTGGAAAATTTTAATTGATATACTTTTTGAGTCACACTCACACACGAATCAGCACTTATATTTGTAATGGCCAGATTGCTGGCAATGATAGCACACTACTGTTAATCGAAAAGATCTAGTAGGCAATGTCAATGGAGGCACCAAGTGAGCCTATTGCTGCCCCTGGGAAACTGGCATACCTTCTTTGTGCATCTTCCTCCTTGATTATTCACAAATGCCCCCGCACCTTCTGCTTGGTTCTTAGAGTCCTAGATCCTTTGGGTACCTCTATCATCTTCCTTTGGCACTAAGGCCCTGTCAACAACCTCATTATAGGTTTTCAAACCAATGATGGACACCATGTTTTTGATAGAGGTCTACAACCCCTTTACAAACTTCTTCACCTTTAACTCCTCATCATTCACCATTTTTGGGGGCAAAATGAGCCAAGGATGGGAATTTGGTCTTGTACCCTATGACATCCATGTCCCCTTGAACTAAATCCATGAATTCCTGCTTCATTCGGTCTTTTACCAAAGCTGAAAAGAACTTGTCAAAGAAAATTCCTTTGAATATTTCCCACTCCATAGTTTCAATGTTGTGGGTACTCCCAATAAACTGCCACCATCTATTTGCTTCCCCTTGCAAGTGAAGCGTCGCCACTCCAACCTTCAAGTTATCATCGATTGCAAGAGTAACCAAAAGCTTATAGGTTTGGTCTAGCCAACCCTCTGCTGCTAGTGGATCCCGTCCACCAGCAAAAGTAGGCGGTTTAAACTTCACACATTCTTTCATGGCAACCATTTTTTGGCTCCAGCCAACCCTCGGTTGCGCTTGAACTTCCTCTTCCTGAACTTCCCTTACTATTTTCTTCATGGTATCTACCATGTCGCGCATAAATTGAGCTCCACCAATTGGCTCCTGTGGAACACCAGCACCTCTACCTCGCACTCTTCTTGGTGGTATTTTGCTATATGCACAACAAGAAAATTCAATACCAAGTATATTCATATACATGTCACGTTCACCATACTTACACAACACCATGTTAATTTAATCCATAAAAGCATGTTATGAAGGCATAAGCTCATAGTCATGTTACACATAAGCAATTTGTAAATTTTGAGTCCAAATCCTTACGTTCCATTCCTTAATCATAAGTGAAAACTTAACCAACTTTCACCCTTCGTCCCTAGGTGTTCAAACCTAATGCTCTAATACCAATTTGTCATGCTCCAATTTTTTACTCCTAAGAACCGGTGGTGACATCCGTCCATTAAACCCAAATAGACCGTTTCAACTCTCAAACAACGCAGAAGCATAATTCACATGCATGCGTGTATATACATACAATGAAGACCCAACCAACCTCAATGGGCCCCACACGTATCCCCATGCTAACCAGCCCCATAGATTATGATATATTGTAATCCAGATTACGATGAATTGAAGTTACGATGCATCAAACATGTATTGCACAAGGTACGAGATCCTCCTATTTTCTATCCTTGTCCAAGCCCAATTTTCCCAAGGCATTACGATGCATCGTCCTTCCACTTACAATGCATCATAGTGTACAATGCATCACTCATGTTGTGAAAAATGTTGCAAGATCCCTTGGATTTTCAATCCCAATCCCTCTCAAATATGCATCGTCTTAAGTGCTATGATACATCCCTGAGTTTCGATACATTGTAATGGGGATTATGATGCATCGTAAACCCTCGATTGTCAATTCTACAAAAAATCCTGCAACTAGACATTTGGTCATTTTGAGCTCAAAAACACCTTCAATCCTTCTAAGTCCAACCATACAACATCCAATAAATAATTGAAAGGTACTACCATTATACACAAGTTCCAAATCATGCATTTGATCAAAATCATGCATTCATCCAAACCTTTCTCAACATTAAACACATTTCCATATTCATCCATCAACCTCATTAAATACACAATGAGATCAAAATATATATTACGTCATAACAGCCTTTCTGTATTAATAGCCATCATATGAATTACATGTTTAAGGTCCAAAAATAATAACAATTCCATTATGACTACGTCTACAACATAATTTATCATGCCAAAAGCCAGCATGTATAGCCATATATAAAATATCCAAAAGAAAGCCATAAGCTAGAAGGAGCTCCACTTGGACTCTCAAGTCCTGTCCTCCATCGGCGCCTTGTCTGTAAAAAGTGTGGGGAAAAGGGGGTGAGCAACTCAACGGCTTAGTAGGAACATCCCAACTCACTTAGGTATCGACTCGATACCGACCTACATGATATGTATGTCGCTACACTACATGTCAGTTCCACATTCACATAATAATGTAATTTTGGGATAACTACATTAAATTGTATATCAAGTTTAACATTTGAAACATATAAGCAACAAAATATACATATGTTCTCTTTCTCGGCCCTAATTCGATACCTGAACATGATTGGACCTCTTCGATGATCATGTAACCTTTGGACACCTCCAATAACACCCATGTGACTTGGACAACTTCGAGCGATCACACAACATTGGCAATTTGTTGGTTTACCTCAATGTGAATGGACAACTCTGAATTTCACTAGTTATAGACATACTCCAATTCTAGGCCTTGGCCTTGGTATGATGGGACTACTCCGAAGGTCATACCTTAGTAGATAATTATGCCACGCACATGACATGGTGGGACAACTTTGATATTCCATGTATGGTCCTCTTACACCATTTTCTTGCAACCTCTCATATATGCATTTTAAACATATATTACACAAATCATGTCATTTTCATGCTCTTTCTATGCTCATTATTGCTAAAACTAAATCTACCATGCATTCTCACTACTCTAATAACACATAACCACATACATGTACCACACTTGCATATAAATCACATATACACACACGCAACATAGAATTAATCATGCTCTCAAGTTGTACACATTGTTCATTCTCATTCACCACATCACATATATTATAATGTGCAATACTTAGCATGTAGAAATCATAAAAGAATGAAGGAAACCCAACACCACAGCCCCTCCCCTCACACTCTTGAACACTGATACAACCTATACCTCACCACAACACCCGAAACCCTAGAATCGACAACTAGAGAGGAAAGAATGCCCCCACCTCAAAAATGAAGGCCCTCCAAGCTATTTCCAAGATTTTTACCAAGCTCTACCTTGCCAAAACTCAAGTTTGTTTGGTTCAAATTGAAGCCCTAGCCAAGACGTACACATTGTCCTTCTTCAGTGAATCCCGAATCCAAGCCGAAGCCTTCTGAATTGTAGAGAGAAGAAAGAGGGTTAACAAATGGGAGAGAAGAGAGAGATATATCTGTGAGAAGTGGCTGGAATTTCTCAGCCTTAGATATTTATAATATCTAGGGTGCAAAATAACTAAAACACCCCCGAGCCACTTAATGTACCCTCCTAACCTCTATTTTTGATTTTGAAAGTTTCTACGACCTTGAAATCACTTCCTTAACTCTCTAAACATTTAACTTGGTTTAAAACCAACAATAATTATTTTTAAAAAAGTTTCTCGATTCTCAGGCCCACCAGGACCACGTCACGGGGACCCGTTGACCCTAAAAGTAAAACTTCTCCAAATGTTCCCAAATTTTTGAAAACCTCTATATAACTTCATAAACTTGTTTTTCACACTTAAAACATGCTAAAAATCACTAAAAATGCATTTATGGCAATTATGATGAATAAAATAAAAATTGACCAAAATTGGTCACGGTCTCTACATTGCCTGATGATCAGAAAAAGGTCATGCACTCCGAGTCGGTCCCTTGGAGTCCCGGGTTCTTTAAACATCCCAGTCATCTTCTTCAGCTATCAAAGCCCTCTCCACAACCACGGCGTAGATCTTCAAGTCTAAAATCGATACCCGCCTTCTTGTGGATGTCTTAAGTCCTTTCACAAATCACTTTGCTTTCATCTCCTCATCCACCACCATCTCTGGGGCAAAACAAGCAAAGAAGTGAACTTGGTCTCATACTCAATCACACTCATGTCTACTTGTGTGAGGTCGATGAATTCTTGTTTCAACTGATCTTTCACCAGTGTAAGAAAGTACTTCTCGAAAAATAGCCCTTTAAATACTTCCCAATCTATCACCTCAACATTGCGAGTGTTCCCAATAAACTTCCACCAACGGTCCACCTCTCCCGAGAGGTGAAGTGGAAATTCTAACCCATAGGTCTTTCTTAATCTCAAGTACAATTAAGAGCTTGAGCATTTTATTAATCCAATCCTCTACCTCAAAAGAATCGGACCTGCCTACATACTTTGGTGGGCTATACTTGTTGTATTCCCTCACCGCTATCATCATACGGGTATGACCTAGGCTACACTTGTACATCCTCCTCATGAGCTTCCTATGTGATTTGTCCCATTGTTTCAACTATTTCTCTCATAAATTGTGCCCCATCAACAAGTACTTGGGGAACATCCACACCCGCACCTTATCCTCGTTCACGTCTCGTTGGCATCTTGCTACATAGGTAACAAGAAGACACTTTAGTTACAAGATGTACATAATCAATCCACCGCAACAAGTTTACCAACATTATGCTAAGTCAATCCATAATTTAGCATGTATCACCAAACACGTAAGCATGTAAGCATATTTCACGTAAGATCACATTCTTAAGTCTAACTGGACTCGTAGTACACATATAGTCTAACCTTAACCCATTATCCAAAGTATTCAAACTCGATAGCTCCGATACCAAGCTGTCACGCCCCGATTTCCAACACCCGGTTAAGAGCGAGGGAAATGGGAGTGAGTGGTGATTATATGCGAATCGTCCTCTAAATCATTAATTCATTTCAAATCTCATAACCGCAGAAGTATAATCTCAATCATGTATACAATATATATATATATATGTATATGTATACGTATATAAATCATCTCATACATGTATGTACCTCATAAGGGTATATATGTACTTAAGTCTCATCATTGGTCCACCCTGTTTACTCAGTGTGATTAATCGAACACAACCCTTTGATTAATCATAACCCTTCCTACGAATAATTGCAGGTGAGGTTTCGATCAATCGAAGTGGCGATTGATCGTAGCAGTATCGCAGTTCCATCATAACCACACTAGAATTTAAAAGAATTCTGTAGGATTTCTTAATTAATCAGTTTCATGGTTCAACCTTTGATTGTAGTTAGCAATACCCAATCTGATCCATAACATACATAAACAATAATAGAATCGTAATTATACTATCCAAAGGAAAATAATCCACACTTAAATATAAAACCATAACCTCATCCTCAATTGTTTCCAAGTGCCAAACATGGCTCATATATATAATATCCAATGGTCAAATCCAAATTACAAGTTCGATAGATGCCTAAACATGGTATGTGAAAGTATAACACAAACGATATCAATGAAATGTAAATCCCATGACTCTAGCACTACAAGCTCCATCAATCACCGGTGTCTTATTTATAAAAATGTTTGGGAGAGAGGGGTGAGTGTCAACATACCCAATAGAGATACCTAAACCAACTTATGCATCGACTCGACGCGACCTACATGAAATGCAAGCATGGCATTCCTATGTACTACATGACATACTTCCAGTGCTCGTGAGATGCTATCATGGCATTTCTACACACTACATGGCATACAACAATGCACATACTTGGGGAATCTCAATTCAATACTTGAATGAATCATATACTCAACAATACTCAATAACTAAAAATGTCACACAAGCATCAACTTGAATATAACAATTCAATAGCAAGACTTAACACCAAGTCACGTAAATTCTGAAATCACACAAAGTGGGAGTATTCATAGAACCACTAAATAACCGCTAATTAAGCCAATTATCCAAGATATCTAACTTTACGGGCTATTAACCCGAGGATCTAGAAGGAACCATATCCAACTTTACGGGTTACTAACCCAAGGGTCTAGAAGCAACCAACTTAACCAAGTTTTGGGTTTTGCACCTTAAGGATCTAAGCCCTTATTGCTTTCCTACCTTCTCCCAAAATCAACAACCAATCACATAGGGTTCAAGTATGACAACACATACAATTCCAAGCCTATCATAAGCCACTTGATTTCTGTACTAAAATATGTTCTTTCCATGTATATCATAATACAATAATTCCACATCACCAAGTGCATCATAAGCTAATTGTTTCAATGCTAAAACATGTTATGTTTCATGCATAAGACAATGCAATACCAATTCTATCACAAGACATTCCAAAAATGCAAATTTTGTAGAAAAGATCATTCTCATATATTTTATCAAACATGTACAACATAGTCTCAACAACTCTAAATCATGCTAGTAGGCAAAATGTATCCTCAATTATTAGCATATAAGGCATACATACACAATTCACATTATAATTCACTTTGATACTGATGAACCTAGAGGGGGAGGGGGTGAATAGGTTCTTCCATTTTTCTTCCTAAAATTGCTCTAAGTATGGCACACTCAAATCATAGAAACTTGACACAAAGATTTATAGAGGAAAACTCCAATGTTGGGTGAAAAACCTTTTGGCCAGCAGGCCCGAACTAAGCTCTACTATGTCTGAAAGGGTAGTATAGTAATCTTTCAATCACTATCACACTCACCCATCTCACCACATAATCACTCCAGCTCTCAACCCAGTTCACAGCTTCCCTAGTTCTGAACCACTCTCACCAATTCTCACAATAACTTTTTCACTCTCAACCTAGCCCAGGCTTCCCAAAGTTCAAGCTATCTCTCACCAATCTCACCATAATCACTCACACTCCCCCTGTCCAAAGTATCCCTATACTTGGACTATACATAGTGAATGTGGAGTCAGTTCGATCTAGTAAGCAACAACTCTTCAAGGTTTGATGGTTGGTCCTCAAAGTCAATCTGTAAACCTTCAGGGTCTGATTGTTAGTCTTCAAAGTCCAACTTGATAAAGACAAGGCCACTTGACTTCTTAGTAGATGATGACACTTGAACTTCTTCAGTGATAGGCTTCAATATGTCACCCTTGAGTGTAGCTACAAAGAACTTGTAGAAGTCGGCTCTTTCAATGAACTCCCTTTCTCAACCATTCAGATTTCCTTTCAACTTGGTATATTCTCTTTAAACAAATATCCAGTCAATGCTTTGTCTTTGTACTTGTTCTTAAAATAGACACGACTGCAACTAGAGTAGACTTTAGTAGAACAGATAAAAGCTCACAAATCAACAATAGAAGTTCAGCAATTTAGCATATAATTACTAGCAAAAATTAGCATATTAATTTAGCAAACAATAGCATATATGTTCCACAAAAACAACATCAATTAAGCCTCAAAACAGCAACTTAAAGTTTTCAACAACAACAACATACAATTTTGGACAGCAACCTATAAAATTCAGCAACATGATTTTGGATAGCAAATTTAGCACCCTAAAATCAGCATTATAAAAGTATCAAATCAGCAATATAAATGTCTCAATTCAGCATTTTAAAGTCAGCAATTCAGCAATGTTTAAAGTTTCAAATCAACAACATAAATGTCTCAATTCAGCATTTTAAAATCAGTAATTTAGCAATGTTTAAAGTTTCAAATTAGCAATATAAATGTCTCAATTCAGCATTTTAAAATCTGCAAATCAGTAATGTTTAAAGAGCAATAAAATTCCAGCAAACAGATTTTCACAAGATAAATTTCAGCAACTTGAAATTTCCAAAAGCAAACTAAACAATCAACAACATGAAAATTTTGAAATCAATCTAAGAAATTGGCAACATGAAATTTCCGAAAGCAAATTCAGCACAGAATACTTAATGAAATCGTGTGCCTGTGATTTATGTGTGTCAACAACAAAGCCCCAATAAGTGCGCATGTGCATATGTAGTGAGATTTTAGAGTTTAGAAGTAGAGATTATACCTGAAATGAACATATGAAGAACAAATTCATACTTACAGACATGAGGATTTTTACAAAAAGGCTCTGTGATTCTCTGTGAGATCAACGAAGGAAACCTTGAGAATCTGTGTGAGTTCGACGAAGAGAGCTTCGAGAATCTGTGCGAGTTCGACGAAGAGAGCTTCGAGAATCTGTGTGAGGTCGTTGAAGAAGGCTTTGAGTGTCTGTATCTCTCTTTCTCTCTTTCTATAGCTTCACAGATTTTCTCTCTCAATTGAATCACATATTCAAGAACAGAAAAAAAAGAGTATAGGTGTGCAGATCAAGCGATGTAAAGCACCAATTTTTAAAGTAGATTCATCTAATCATACATATATTCATCAAATTGTAAAGCCCCAATTTTCGAAGGAGATTCAGCAAATCATGTATAGATTCATCATGGAATTAACGAAGAAGACTCATGTGATTCATCATTAAGTTTCGCCTCTTCCATAGCCTCACCAAACCCACACCAATAACGCCTTCTCTCTGTGTTTCTTGACCTCTACACACTTTCTGTATATTCCAAAGTGAGTGCCGCTACACACACTAAATCTCTTTCTCTTTCTAAACTCTCATTCTCTGTAGCTTTCTCTCTATGAATATGTGCTCCTCTGTATATGCGTTAAAAACGCTCTTGACTATATCAGCCACTTTTTCATTTTCTTTTCATTTCTCCTTTTTGTATTTTATAAATAGAAGAAACCCTAGAAGCATTCATTTCCAAAAATGCCCCTTAAAAAATAATTTGCCTTTAACAAAAATAATCCAATATGTCCTTTGAATTGAAATGCCTAGAATACCCTTGCAACTAGGTTAGTGCAAATACATGGAAAAATATAATAGAGCAAGGTAATTAATTAAATCATAAAATTAAGGCTAGTAAATGCATTTAATGTAAAATTACACTAATGCTCCTACAGATGCTTTTGACATTAAAACTTGGGCAAACATACTCAAGGGCTTCACAGACCATCAGATACACATTCCAACACATTTGCATTCAACAATAACATCGAAACATATACATTTAGCATCAATGTATATAACTATCACCTTAATTAGCATATGGAGACTCAATTAACAAAATTAAGCATAAATAGAGATGCAAGACTCATTTCCTAGCATTCCTAAACATGCTAATCAATTCAAAACCACATTAATTCCTAAGGAATCGATGATAAGGTGGAGAGAACACCCTTACCTCAATTCCAAGCCAAATTCTAAAAAAATTTCAAATAACCAAAAAACCCAAATTGCTCCAAATTTGATTCTCGAACCGTAGACACGTAGATCAAAGAGAAGAGAACAACTTCCTCTTCTTGAGCTACTCCCAAATCCAAACCCTAGTTTGGCCCAAATCTTCAACCTTCACCAAATTGAGCTTTGAACCAATCAATTCGAAGAAAATGATAAGGAGAACGCTCTTTCCTCTTGGATCAATCTTCAATTCTCACTCTAAGATATCTTAATTGTAGAGAGAAGTTAGGAGGATGAAGTTGTAGAAAAAGAGAGATGAGACAAATCACATTTTTTATGACTAATTAAATGGATTAGTTCTCTTTATAATTTCTCTCTTAGCAACTAAGTCCCTCTCCTTTTTTAATTAGCTCCTTGTTACTACTAACTTTCTACTAATCACATACTAACATTCTCTCTTCCTAACTTATCTTTTAAACCCCCACTTATTCACTTACGCCCTTATGTACGTTTTCGAGACTTATGAAAGTCTCCCGATTCGCCCGACCCTACCCGAGTCCCACCCCCGAACTCAAAAACTTTCAAAAAAGTCCCACTGTACTCAAAATACACATTTAAATCAATTTCGCATGCTTTAATTACAATTAAGATATAATTAATTGTAATTAAATATTAAAGGAAATTCCAAGGCTTTACAAACTACGCTTTAACCAGAACCACTGTTGGATTACTATATTTGCTACAGAAGGATACTCAAAACCATACATAATAGATAGTGAGAAAGCTGATGTGGAATTAATGGTAGATACCCATCGAAAATGGTGAAGCTAAAACCAATTGGCAGTAAATATCTTGTAATCTTTGGTCAAAATCTTAATGATTGGGCGTAAATTCAACCGAGGAACAATGACGAATGATGGCCACAGTAGTTAAACAGATTTGACCACAAATTTGTCATTTGATACGCTCAAAAAACTTTGACTTCTCTCATTTTGATCATTGAATGTAGAAAATGAATGTTAAATTGCCCATAGAATCAAACACGGTTCTGGTAACATGCAAGGAAAGTGGCCATTCAAATGGCAATCCTCATTATGACTTGAGCCTCACCATTTTAGTATATGTGAGGCTCATTTAAATATCTCATTCACAAATGTGGAATTTATCTCCACAGTTGACTAAGTCCTCGAGATGACAAATTGGAAGTCTCACTAAAAAAGCCGAAAGTGCCGATTGAAGAAGTTGGCTAAGGCATGACCAGCCTAACAACAAAATTTAAAGAAATTGGTTAAAGCATGACCAGCTAAACGCTAAGGCCTAAAGTACCAAACAAAAAAATTGGTTAAGGCATGACAAGCCTAACACCAAAATTTAAAGAAATTGGCTAAGGAATTACCAGTCGAACGTTAAGGCCTAAAGTGTCAAACGAAGAATTTGGTTAAGGCATGACCAGCCTAACGCCAAAATTTGAAGAAATTGGCTAAAACATTAACAGTAGAATGTTAAGGCCTAAAGTGTCAAATGAAGAATTTGGTTAAGGCATGACCAGCCTAACGCCAAAATTTGAAGAAATTGGCTAAAGCATAACCAGCCGAACGCCAAAGCCTAAAGTGCTGAACGAAGATATTGGCTAAGGCATAACCAGCCTAACACCAATATTTGAAGAAATTGGTTAAGGCATGACCAGCCGAACGCTAAGGCCTAAAGTACCGAACGAAGAAGTTGGCTAAGGCATGACTAGCCTAACGCCAAAATTTGAAGAAATTGGCTAAGGCATAACTAGCCAAATACTAAGGCCTAAAGTGCCAAACGAAAAAGTTGGCTAAGGCATGACCAGCCTAATGCCAAAATTTAAATAAATTGGCTAAGGCATAACCAGCCGAACGCCAAAGCCTAAAGTGCCGAACGAAGAAGTTGGCTAAGGCATGACCAACCTAACGCCAAAATTTGAAGAAATTGGCTAAGGTATGACCAGCCAAATGCTAAGGCCTAAAGTGCCAAACGACGAAGTTGGCTAAGGCACAACTAGCCTAATACCAAAATTTGAAAAAATTAGCTAAGGCATAACCAGCCGAACGCCAAGGCCTAAAGTGCTGACTAAAGAAGTTGGCTAAGGCATGACTAGCCTAACGCCAAGGCCTAAAGTGTTGAATGAAGAAGTTTGCTAAGGCATGACCCATCAAACGCCAAAATTTGAAGAAATTGACCATGGCATGACCAGTCGAATGCCAAGGCCTAAAGTGCCGAACGAAGAAGTTGGCTAAGGCATGACCGCCTTAAACGCCAAAATTTGAAGAAACTGGCTAAGGCATGACCAACCAAACACTAAGGCCTAAAGTGTCAAATGAAGAAATTGACTAAAGTATGACAAAATAAACGCCAATTATGAATAAATGACTAAGGCATGGCCAGCCTAAACATAAAAATTGGTTAAGGCATGACCAGCTGAATGCCAAATATGAATTAAATGGCTCAGGCATGACCAACCAAATGCCATCAAGAAGAAATCCCTTGAGTGCTGAATAATAGAATAACTAGCGAAGGCATGACTAGCCTAATGCCAAATTTAAAAAAAAAAAAGAAAAGAAAGAAAAGAAAAGTTTGGGGCTATAAATACTCAAGAGAGTTTTATATAGAGGTCAAACTAGGAAGCAAAATCTTCTGACATCCAAAATATTGTACTTAGATAGCAAATGCTCTTAATCAAATGTAAGTCTAGTATCTGATCGGCGTTGAATGTTACGCATTCTAGCCTCTTAATTTGTATATTTTTTTCTCTTAGTGATAGGTTATATGTGATTTTACTCTATTTTTGTATTTTCTGTCTTTTTCAGGGCCTCAATGATTATTTCAGATAAAATCATGATTTTGGGCTTTTAAAGATGATATCCAAGAAGGTAATATGAAGCCTACATCTAATGGGTCCATTCAACTACATATTTCAACTCAAATCAGCCCAAGGAAGAGGTTCAAGAGAATTACAACTGCCTAAGAAGATTACGGGCCTGAAGCCCAATTCTACACTTAATTCAATTTTAATCCCGTTTTGGAAAGTAGACTGAAAACCTTATTTTTGAGTGTCAATTCGACTTAATTCTTGCGTGAGTTAAACAAAATTCGATTCTGGACACTTTTGTATTTCATGTAAATTTTGTGAATCGGACTTTTACTAGGTCAAAACTTGGGCCGAATGTCAGCAGAAAAATATATCTATTTAGGGCTGCGGGAAAATCCTAATTATCTCGTAATTGGATTAGGACTTTATCTCCTAATTAGATTAGGACTTTATGTATTCTCTTGGGGTATAAAGAGGTGAATTGAAAGCTGTTTTAGGAGGAAACAAGTGGAGTCCAAGACAGATAAGACAAAGACAATCCGGGTTTTATTTATTCATTATGTCTTTTATTATTTTGTTTTCTTCTTCTTCTATCATGTGTAACTAAACTCCTCAACTAGGGTTGAGGAGGAAACCTCCATTAATGAAGTGAAGTTCTTTTGTTTATTAATTGATTCTCATGTGTGTGATTTAATTGCTTATGATTTTTACTTCTTGTGATTAATTATTTTATAATTCTTTCACCATCTATATCATGTATATGTGGTAGTTAGAAAGTATTATAATTAATCTAAGCTTGGATTTGTATTTCTTAAAAATGATAATCTTTGATCTTATGTTTTTCATTAAATTGGATACATAGGATACTTAGAATTTTACCCTAGTGAAGCGAAGAAAAATCTACCTTTTTGATATATTTTTCATAGTGCTTTATTGATAAATCTTGAGTTAGCAATAGATTGATTTCTGGATTGTTACTCTAAATTTGAGAATTAATAAATGAATATTAGAAGCTTCATGGATTTAATGGTGGTGGAATCTTACACCTTAGTTATTTTCTCTATTTGATTTTAATAGTGTTATTTTATTTGCATGTTAGTTTAATTTATCTCAAATCAACCAACTTGTATTTAAACTAGATTAGTTTTAAATTAATTTAAATTTGTGTTAGTTTTTCTTCTCAAAGCATTGCTTTGGGTTCGACCTCGTTCTTGCCGAACTATACTTTAATAGATTCGTACACTTGCGAGTTATTTATCAATTTTAAAACAACATCAAGTTTTTGGCGCCATTGCCGGGGAATTGCACACAAGAAAACTAATCAAATTTTGATTGATTTAATTCTTCTAATAGTTATAATTTAGTTTTTTTTGTTTCTTTTTTTTTGTTATTATCAAAAAAAAAATCTTTCCAATTTTATTTATTTGTTCTAGATTTAAAAAAAAAAAAAAACTTTTTCTTTATTATTATAGTGTAGTTTTAGTTTTTTTAATCTTATTTTTATTATTATTTTGTTTTAGTTTTAGTTTTAGTTTTGTTTTATTGTTACTGTTTTACCTGTTACTTCTTGAATTCTATAGGTGGTATTGTTGAAAATTACCTTTTTCGAATATTCTTGGCCACTACTTTGGAATCATAGTAAGTACAGTTTTTTTTCCTTCCGTTTATTTATTTATTTTTTCTTTTCTTAGATTAGGAAAACAGAGATTTTTGTTTTAGGTTGATAACTTGTGCATAAGAACTCTAGGATAAAATAACATAGAAATAACCCTAGGGTCACACTTTCTTCAAGTTTATTTTATATTTTATTTTATTTTAGTTTTTTTTTCTCCCTAGTTAAAAAAAAAAATAGAAGAAAGACCACACACTGACTCACTTTTTATTTTATTTTTGTTTTTATGGTGTGTTTTGTTTGTGCATTTTAATTTAGCATTCTTGCATTAAAATTTTAGTAAGGGCACAAACCCCCAACGAGATAAGGATTGAATTTCATCACCAATTCCTTGCCCAACTAGGTTAAAAATCTCCTTGCATTTGTCTATCCCAAGCCAAATGTAGTTTAAATTTAAAATCAAGTAGACATTGGCCATAGGAATTCATATAGCTTATAGGACCCTCTTGGACAGAGTTAACTTTTGGTAACTCCAGTGAGCACCTTCCAACTTCACAATGTCTAGGAAAGTTCTGAGGAGATTGGTTTTTAAGTGGGACCGTTTGTGACCCCTCCAATCTATCTTAGAAACTTTCCTGGTTGTATTGTTGGTGGGGCTTAACTGGTAATCAACTAGTTCCTCTGAAAGGGAGTAGAAGCTGTCTAACTAGGTAAGAATTATTTTGGAACTAGTACAGATAATTATTTAGGAAAATAAAAAAAAATTAAAATAGAAATCACTAACCTTGAATTAAATTTGAAAAAAAAAAAATTTTGCTTGTTTATTTGGTTGGTGTTTTTGTGAGTCATTTTAGTGTATGTTAGGTCGTCGATCACTGAATCCAGAGTTGTTTCCATTAGATCTTGAGATTGAGATAACCTTTCAAAAGGGTGTGAAAAATTCTAGTGTTACAGATCCTTCTTTGCCCAAGATAGCAGATCCCGTTGAAACTAAATCCCTTAAGGACTATTACACTCCCGTGCAGATTACAAACCTATCTTGCATTGGGTTACTTGCTACCCAACAGGGACATTTTGAGATAGGGGCGGCGGTAATTAATTTACTGCCCACTTTTAGAGGTCTTAGTTCTGATGACCCATACCTCCATGTTAAGGAATTTCTCGAGATTTGCTCCACACTACAATTTCAAAATATTTCTGAGGAGTCAATTAAATTGCGGTTATTTCCATTCTCTTTGAAAGAGAAAGCAAAATCTTGGTTATACTCACTGGAACCTGCGTCTGTAAATTCATAGAATAGGTTATGCACCAAATTCTTTCCCATGCACAAAACTTACTCCCTTCGTCGAAATATCATGCAATTTACTCAAAAAGAGGGTGAAGAGTTTTACACGTGTTGGGAAAAATTTAATGATCTTCTCCTTAAGTGTCCCCATCATGGTTTTGCCAAGTGGCAATTAGTTCAATTCTTTTACGAGGGGTTGTCACCCCATAATCGTCAACTAATTGAGTCACGAGGTGGGGTAGAATTTATGTCTAAGAATGAGGATGAAGCATGGAAATTTCTTAATGCGTTGTCAGAGAACTCTCAACAATGGGTGTACTCAGGGAGGGTTGAAAGGAGTGGTCTATCAGTGCTCTCAGAACCCAAAAAGGGAGAAATTTACGAGTTCCGAGAGGAGACCGATTTGAGTGCGAGGATAGCTAGTCTAACTAGGAAAGTAAAGGCTATAGAGATGAGTAAAGGAAGTAATTCTTCTGTTCGTGCAGTTAATGAGATGTGTCAATTATGTTGAAGTTCTTCTCATACAGCACAAACTTGTCCATCTATTGCATCTTTTCATGAGTGTATAGCCGAACAAGCCAATGCACTTAATTCATATAAGAAACCATTTGACAGCCCCTATTCTGACACATATAATCCAAATTGGAGGAACCACCCTAATTTTTCTTGGAGGCAAGACCAACCTCGGAACAACCAAGGGGTGCAACCTATGCAACCCCAAGGGCAACCATAATTTTCATATCCTTCCATGTCCCAAAATGCCCCTCCGTATGTTCCCCCACCTCAACAAAAACCAACTTTAGAGGATACTCTCCAACAGTTCATGCAACAGACCAGTCAATCAATTTCTAAGTTAGAAATGCAAATAGGTCAATTAGCCACTGTTGTAGGAGAGAGGGAGAAGGAAAAGTTTCCTAGTCAACCTGTGCCTAACCCAAAGGGCCAGTTTCATATTCGTGACCAATCCACTTCTGGTTCACATGAGCAGGTTCACTCTATCACAACCCTAAGATTGGGCAAACAAGTTGATATTGGAGTCCAAATGCCTATACATAATGAGAAAATTGAAGAGGACCATGTTAGCAGTTTAGGAAGAGAGGACACAACTACATCTGAAGTTGAGTCAGAAATTCAAGTCCCTAGTCTTGACCCACCATCTCAAATAAGTCCACCAGTTAGAAACTTTGTTCTTACTGCACCATATCCTCAAAGACTTCAAAAGCCTAAGAAGGGGAATCACTATAATGAGATTATGGAAGTGTTTAAACAAGTCAAAATTAATATTTCATTTCTCGATCAATTCAACAGATCTCCTCTTATGCAAAATTCTTGAAAGATTTGTGTACGGTCAAACATGGCTTGAATGTGCACAAGAAAGCCTTCCTCACTGAGCAAGTTAGCTCAATCATCCAACATCGCACTCCACCTAAATTTAAGGATCCTGGATGTCCTACGATTTCATGTACCATAGGTGATCAAAAAATTAAGCAAGCTTTGCTTGACTTGGGTCCGAGTGTCAACTTGTTACCTTACTCTGTTTACGAGCAACTAGGTCTTGGTGAATTAAAACCCACGAAGGTGGTACTCCAATTAGCAGATCATTCAGTTAAGGTACCTCGTGGTGTTATTGAAGATGTGCTCCTTCAGGTTGATAAATTCTTCTTCCCTGTAGACTTTATTATCTTAGACACTCAACCTGTAGCTAATCCTAGCCAGATTCCTGTCATTTTAGGTTGTCCATTCCTAGCCACTTCAAATGCTCTAATCAACTGTAGGAATGGTGTTGTGAAACTCTCTTTTGGAAATATGTCGGTTGAGCTTAATATTTTTCACGTAAACTGACAACCACCAGACTCTGAGGATATTTGTGAGGTAAATTTAATAGAGAGTCTAGATCAGGATACTTTTATTCATGCTAGTTATAAGGACCCTTTAGAGTCAAGCCTAACTAATTTTGGCTGTAATTTTGATCTTGATGGTGCTTGTAAAGATGTGAACGCTTTATTGGATGTGAATGTTTCTTTGAATTCAGTCCATTTTATTAACACCAAACAGTGAAAAGCCAAGATGGAAAGTCTAGGTATAGGTTGAGTTATAGTCCATTTTTATCATCATTGTACATTATTCGTTTTAGGATTTCTAGGACTTGTGTCTTTTTATTTTTTTAGTTTGTGTCAATTGTTTTTTTCTTTCTCTTATTTTTGTGTATTTAAATTTTTTTTTTTATATAAAAAAAGAAAAAAGAAATTCATAATGGTCCGATATAGCCTCCCATTCTCTGACTATGTATGTAGTACCAATTCTACAAGTTGTGATATGATTGATAAAGTTGATGATTTTCGTTTATTAAAGTCTGGTTTCGATACTCAATACTGTCGAGATTGCTTCAACACAGTATGACTTTAATCAAGAAAGGCAACCCATTTACACTCTATACGTTAGGGTGTCTGGATAATCAATATCTTATCACATATACATCTTGAAAAATTGGGACCCACTAGTTCAGAGAATGAGGAGAAGAGTAGTACCTGTAGTTTTCGCCTAAAGATTAGGTTTTAAAAAATAAAAAAAAGATTTTTTTTTACTTTTTGTTTCATATTTATTTTCACCCATGTTATTTCACTTGGTCGTTGAAGTATATTCGTTGTTTTGACAGGATGTAGCATCCAAGTTTGGGGGAGTGACCTCATTACCTTCTTGCTACTGGTTTGCTCTATTTTCTTGCCACTACTCCCGTTTTTTGGTAATATTGTTCTAACCCTTCTCTATACTTCGATTGGGTGTACATTGAGGACAATGTACAAGTTAAGTTTGGGGGTAAAGCGATGCCTTTTATATGCTTTATTGAAGTGGGAGAAATTTTTATGAAATTTTTCTTATTTTAGGACTTTTTGGTTATTTGATTTTCTTAGTTTTTTATTTATTTTCTTTTGTTTTATTTTTTAGATAGGATGTTTTGACATTTTTCAAGAGATTAATACTCTATGTAGGTGCTTAACTTGCAATTTTTGGGTATGTTTTAAATTTTTAGAAACTGTGGTTTGAATTAGTGATTTTAAACACTGTTTGCATTGACATGCTTTGGGGTGATTGGTTTTAGTTTCCTCACATGCATAGGCACACTAGCATAATCTTATGGGGTATAAACTTTGACTCTGATTTATTGGGTTACATATACTTGATATTAATTGGTATCCCTTGAGAATGAGTACCGATGATGTGTTTTACATGACTTCAATGAAAAAAGAAAAAAAGAATATGTGATGACTAGAAAATCAATTTGATCATTTTCATGAGTAACCGGGCCTCTATGCCTCAAGAAGCACGGAGTGTTCGTGTCAAAAGTGAAAGGGTGAGAAAAGATGAGCATTTGTTGTCTTGATTTGTAGCCTGACTGATTTGAGTAATTAGGTTCTTCGGGGTGTCTTAACGCCTAGTGCCCTAAAGCCATCTGGTTTGGGAGTCATTGACTGAAAGCTTGCTACATGGGTCTTTCAGAAAGCTTAATAGATCAAGACATTGCACAACCAATAAAGCAATGAAGAAAAAATGAAATGAAAAATGAAAAATATATATATATATATGAAAAAGTCATGTATTCATGTCTGGAAGTATGATTTCAATAAGGGGAGCTAGTGAGTTGAAGGGGTATGTGTCTTAATATATTCGGAGCTAGGTAATGCCACATGAGAGGATTGCTAGTTCACTTTTCACGAGAGAGCTAGAATTGGTTACTTTGAGATATGTTGATGTGAATTATGTGTGGGGACCATTACTTTGAATTATGGAATTTAAAATTTTGAAATTATTCTTGAATGTAAGTTTGTAACTATATATTGTAATCTTCTTTTTTTATTAATGTTTAAACAGAAATTTTGAATGTTTGTGGGTAACATTTCTGGAAACCCTCACGAGACTATAACTCGTCCACTAGGGGGAACCTAGGGGTTTAAAGGCTTGTTGCATATGCTAAATGCAATCGTTTCTCCCACGAAAGAGGAGTTGGGTAGTTTAGTTTGTGTTTAGTTAGTTTCCTTTGTTTTAGTTTTATTTTATTCTATTGCTAAGGGACTAGCAATATGTAGGTTTGGGGGTGTGATCGGCGTTGAATGTTACGCATTCTAGCCTCTTAATTTGCATATTTTATTCTCTTAGTGATAAGTTATATGTGATTTTACTCTATTTTTGTATTTTCTGTCTTTTTTAGGGTCACAATGATTATTTTAGATAAAATCATGATTTTGGGCTTTTAAAGATGATAACCAAGAAGGTTATATGAAGCCTACATCTAATAGGTCCATTCAACTACATATTTCAACTCAAATCAGCCCAAGGAAGAGGTTCAAGAGAATTACAACTGCTTAAGAAGATTACGGGCCTGAAGCCCAATTCTACACTTAATCCAGTTTTAATCCCGTTTTGAAAAGTAGACTGAAAACCTTATTTTCAAGTGTCAATTCGACTTAATTCCCGCATAAGTTGAACGAAATTCGATTCTGGACACTTTTGTATTTTACATAAATTTCGTGAATCGGACTTCTACTGGGTCAAAACTTGGACCGAATGTCAGCAGAAAAATATACCTATTTAGGGCTGCGAGAAAATCCTAATTATCTCGTAATTGGATTAGGACTTTATCTCCTAATTAGATTAGGACTTTATGTATTCTCTTGGGGTATAAAGAGGTGAATTGAAAGCTGTTTTAGGAGGAAACAAGTGGAGTCCAAGACAGAGAAGACAGAGACAATCCAGGTTTTATTTATTCATTATGTCTTTTATTATTTTGTTTTCTTCTTCTTCTATCATGTGTAACTAAACTCCTCAACTAGGGTTGAGGAGGAAACCTCCATTAATGAAGTGAAGTTCTTTTATTTATTAATTGATTCTCATGTGTGTGATTTAATTGCTTATGATTTTTGCTTCTTTCGATTAATTATTTTATAATTCTTTCACCATCTATATCATGTATATGTGGTAGTTAGAAAGTATTATAATTAATCTAAGCTTGGGTTTGTATTTCTTAAAAATGATAATCTTTGATCTTATGTTTTTCATTAAATTGGATACATAGGATACTTAGAATTTTACACTAGTGAAGCGAAGAAAAATCTACCTTTTTGATATATTTTTCATAGTGCTTTATTGATAAATCTTGAGTTAGCAATAGATTGATTTCTGGATTGTTACTCTAAATTTGGGAATTAATAAATGAATATTAGAAGCTTCATAGATTTAATGGTGGTGGAATCTGACACCTTAGTTATTTTCTCTATTTGATTTTAACAGTGTTATTTTATTTGCATGTTAGTTTAATTTATCTCAAATCAACCAACTTGTGTTTAAACTAGATTAGTTTTAAATTAATTTGAATTTGTGTTAGTTTTTCTTCTCAAAGCATTGCGTTGGGTTCGACCTCGTTCTTGCCGAACTATACTTTAATAGATTTGTACACTTGCGAGTTATTTAACAATTTTAAAATAACATCAGTATCATTCAAAAATCCAAAAATAAAAGGTTAATGAGCCTAAGAAGAGGAGCCTTCAAAAACTGAAGTAGTAACTTCAATAAATAGAGGCACTTTGGCTATAGCATCACCGACAGTTATATCATCCTTTGAGAAATACCCCTTCAACTCTCAATAGCTTTGGATCATTATTCTCACTCAAGCCCTAACTTTGTTGCGAAAGTCAAACTCTTCAAAATCAATTACTCTTTCGGATTCAAAAAAGTATGGCATGTTCAAAGCGATATCAAAAAGCTCTGGCCTTTTGTTAATGACTAAAAGCGCAAATTTAAATGAATTCCCTCTAGTTAAGACAGTTACATCCAACTAAAGGGAACTAGGGGCTGAGTGTGGAGCGAAAAAATTTCACCAATAGGAATAAGAGACCTGAGTATAAGAAAAGTCAACATGGTACGCATGGCGTGATCCAGGTCATTATTGAAAATGACATGTGGCAAATAATTTCGTCAACATTAACATTATACATGGCAATTACAATCAATCAGTCAAAGTGAGATATCATCAAATTAGTTTCAAATTAGGGAAGATTAGATTATTTTCTTAAGAGAAGGGATTGATACAAATTAGCCTCAAATCAAGGGAGAATCACTGAATAATCAGCACCAAATCAGCACTAGAATGGTAGCACTCTTTGTATAAATATGTATAGAAAATCCCATGAAAAAGGGATGACGAATATAGAGAAAGAGAAATATTGATTCTTGTATTTGGCCATGGCTAAGCTAGAGAGATTATAAGCTCAGTACTTGTAATATCTCATGAAATATAAAAGAAAGTCTCCTCACATCCATGGACGTAAGCTGAATTGTGTCGAGCCATATAAATCTTGTGTATCTACTTCAATATTTGTAATTATTTAGTTTTATTTGCTTATTAATTGCTTGATTTTGTGTTGAGCAATTTTTTGCATCTACATTTAGTAATCGCACCTGATTGGAGACTAACAGTTAGAACGCCTTTGAGAAGTTTTTTGGCAAGAAATTCTTAGAGTGCTCTTTCTCCTTTCTGAGAGTTGTTGTTGAGGCCCACCTTGGAGATTCCATGGTCGCAGAGGACCTGCATAGATATTCCTAACCCGAAACTTGTACTGATTTATTTTCGGCAACGTCGAATCGGATTGCCAAACTATAATATATTCAGGAAAATAGTTGTTTCCCACAGACAGCTATAGGTGAAAAAAATCGCTCCATGAAAAGTCAAACGATTGATACACTAAGAACACTCCAGAAAATAAATGCGAGAATAATATACACATAAGATTTACATGGTTCAACACAATTCAGCCTACGTCCATGGATTATAGATAAAATCCTAATTGTAATTGGATTCAGCCCTAATTTCTCATCTCTATCTTCCTTTTCTGTATATGATTCTATCTTTCCTTTCCCAATTCTGTTTCCATAGGACTCTAACTGACTTGGGAGACAAGTTGTTGAGTCTTTGCCATGCATGCTGTCACTTATGTTTTCTTTCATGTATGCTTTATTTTTGTTGACTTGGACTGTGCCATATATTAAATTTGACTTTTCTCCAATACGAGTGTTCCCTTATTATTGGTGAGAATTTTCCACCTCCAGAATAATCAAGTAAAAAAAAAATGTACCTATCTTCCCAACGGCTTATCGAAGAAGGGTTATTTGATTATAAAAAGAAAGAAAACAATTGCTAATCAAAACTATAGAAGATTTCTCCTACGTTTTGTGGCTAATGCGACAACTTAAATAGCCTTCGGAAATAGGACACTATTTGCAAACAATCCATCAAAATAAGTACTTATTCACACCAATTACTTAAAAATGTACTATAATAAACTAAAAATCAATCTGCAGAGAACAAATATTGGTTACAGAAGTACAAACACAAGTCACAAAATTAAAGAAGGTTATGACACAAAAAACGCAACCCCGTTTGAATTCTCAAATGTTTAATCAAAAAAAAAAAAAAAACCAAACACCTCTCACTTAGGCTAATAAAGTTGTCTTTATTAATCAGATGAGCTTTCTTCTTGGCTTTCCGTGTCTTCGGCACCTGGGAAACATATTAAATGTCAAATTTCTTTTTAATTTTGTGTAATTTGGCAGGGGAGAAAATAACTAGGAAGCTACCACTGAAGGTTATTTTAACAATTCATGTGGATGTCAACAATGATATTTTCACAAGATTCGTAGACATGATGCTTTATCATAGGGTTGGAAAAAGGATGCAAGAAAATGAATTTATGTGAATCTCTAATGCCAAACATTCTTTAGCTGATAAAAGGGTCTTCGAAAAAAGAAAATAAAAACAAGCTTTGGATTCTATATTTTCTTTTAGAGACATCAAAACAAAATTGTTCACTCTAGCTTCCCACAATTCTATGCCTTACATATTCAGTAAAGTTGCTAAAGTTCTTCCTCAGCTCAAAACTCTTTCAATATTCCCGTGTGTTTATGGAAATCATTTTAACAGTTGATTGCATCCTTTTTATGAAAATATATACCTAGAATTCCAAATGCATTTAGCAATGTCAAGCGTTTGGAACTTTTTATTATTTATTTATTTATTTATTTTTATTTTTTGAATTTCCATTTTTAGGTGAAATATATACTTGGAAGTCCTACTGCATTTAATTTGGGAGATTGTGTTGTTCATCAGATAGAAGGTTCAATGGTCTAAAGAGAAAATCACTTAACCATTGTTAAGTAGATACATGGAGAAAATTTAAACAGGAGAATTTTTATACAGAAAGTTCTAGGAAAAAAATTCATGGCTTTTAATTTCGTGATTGAAGTTGGGGCTTGGGAATGGAAGCAGAGGTGAGCAGGGGAGGAATGCTGTCTGCGAGCTTTGCTGTGGAGGAAGACAGTGACTTGTTGAGAGAGAGAGGAAGAGAGGGAGAACAAAGTCACAATCACTGAGGAATAAAAACGGGTTTAACCCGTGAGAAGATGGGTAATGTCCGTCTTTAAAAAATAATTAGTTTTTAACCATTGTTTAACTTTTATTGAACCACATAAGCAGAGAGAGAGAGGATGAAATTGGTTATGCTAGGATAGGACTCAAGCATTGTCCCCAAAATAAAGTATAGATGAGAAGTGGGACCATTTGAAGAAACTAAAAAAGGCACCTTACCAAGATTGATAACACCCACACATAATAACATAGTTAATGATCATAAACTGTAGACTGATATTATTTATTTATTTATTTTACCAAAGATAGACTAATATAATTAACAACATATAATTATGTACCTTGTAAATATTATGTTGTTAATAATCATTTTTCTTGCGGTGACTCTTGTTTTATTTAAGTATATAAAAGTCAAAAACTAGTGAGATGCATGTGATATATATATAAAACATTAAAACCTGTTGAAATTTCTTTTTAATTTTGTGTAATTTGGCAGGGGAGAAAATAACTAGGAAGCTACCACTGAAGGTTATTTTAACAATTCATGTGGATGTCAACAATGATATTTTCACAAGATTCGTAGACATGATGCTTTATCATAGGGTTGGAAAAAGAATGCAAGAAAATGAATTTATGTGAATCTCTAATGCCAGACATTCTTTAGCTGATAAAAGGGTCTTCGAAAAAAGAAAATAAAAACAAGCTTTGGATTCAATATTTTCCTTTAGAGACATCAAAACAAAATTGTTCACTCTATTTGGGAAAAAGATGGATATTACTCCTTACCATTATTATAAGTGATGCAAGTAATTTTACTTCTCAAAAAATTGATGACAAGTATTATTGGAATGAGTTATTTGAGAATGAAATTCCATGAGTTATGAAGCTCGAAATGGAGGGAAAAAATAATGAAGAAGAAGAAGAACTGGAACAACAAGAGACAGAGGGGCTCACTTGAAAGAACGGTATGAGAAAGATTGATTTGATTCACGGCCAGCCCGCTGCTATTAGGTGGAAGTGTCAGAACTCCCTGCCCAGCTATCTATCTCGTCAAGCCCTTATAGAAAAAGAGAGGAAGAATGTCAATGTCAGTATTATTGGAATGATATATATATATATATATATATATATATATATATATATATATATATGTTTGTTTCAATGTCAATGTCCACATCAAATATTCAGCTGAAATTTGAACAGATTAAGAGAGGAAGAATGAACAAGATGAATAGTTGGTTATGAAAAAAACAATATGAAGATTTTTATGGTGGATATATCAAGGGTTCAAATTAAGAAGGATACCTTCTATTATAACCTCTGGGATGTGAGCAATCTTAGGCCAATCTTCCCCCCTTTCCTTTTGGCATCTATCCTTCAGCTCCTGTGAACAATCTTCAATTTCCAGTTTTTGTAATGCAGTGAGCCGACGCATCCCTTCGGGCAGTGATGTAGATTTGCGGTATGGACGAATCCAAAGACGTTGAAGTGATGTGAGGTTGCCTACCCATTCCGGCAAACCTTTCCAATTTTCACAATCCAGAATAGATAGATCTTGCAGAGTGGTAACGTGTTGAAGCCCCGCAGGAAGAGACTCCAACTTGGGATTTTCGGAGATAAACAGAGAAGTTAGGTTCCTGAGGCCTTGAAAATGCATGCCATCATCATCACCATCTGACAAATCAATCTCTTTGCAGTCGTGGATCTCCAGGGACATGAGGGCGGTGAGATGTCGCATCCCTCTAGACAGAGAGGTTAGTCTTTCACATGATACAATCTCTAGTTTCTGTAGAGAAGTGAGAAGTCCCTCCGGCAGAGTAACCAGGCGATCGATGCCACATATTACCAGTTCCTTTAAGTTGGAAAGAGGAACGAGTGAAGAAGATGTGGTTGCAACTAATGTTGTCAGTAACTGGTGTTGTACTACCTTCTCGCTGACACACCCAAATTTTAGTTTTACAACAGTTGGTTGCAGAGGCATTGATGTTAACCTGGGGCAGAACCAGATTACTGATTCAAGAAGACAATGAAATGATGGTAGCAGTGCTTCTTTATTCCTCGACCATCCCTTCAAATTAGGCAAATTCGAGAAATTGATATGTTTCAGTGATGGAAAGAATGTGGTTGTTGTTGGCTCCCTTGAAGAAGATGGAGAAGAAGAGAGCAAGTCATTATTAACACCACAATTGTTGTCATCATCTATGTACTCCAGAGAAAATAAGTCATGAAGATGAAGACTTTTGAGACAAGAAAGATGCTCAATTTTTGGAAGATACTTGCATCCCATACACTGTGATAAAGAAATTTCAACAAGATTTGAGAGGGACGACATCCATGTTGGTAATCTCACAGCCTTATAATCTTTTATTTTTAGCTTTTTCATATTTGCATGTGGCTGGAGAGCTTCCAACACTAGCCCTAACTCACCATCATCATCATCGTCATCATAGGAGTTGTTGCCAAAATTTAATTTCAAAGACTGAAGGAATTCTTTTCCCTCCAAGTTCGCTTCCTCTGCTTCTTTTAATCTTGGCCTTTGAGAAAATGGTAGCCTCTTTGGTAGTTCAATTGATAGCTCTCCCCTTAGATTGTTTAAATCTTTCAATTCCCTTAACCTGTTGCATCGACCCACAATGAACCGGTTTAACGTTCTAAGAGAAGTCAGCTGTCCCAATCCACGCGGCATGTCAGTCAAACGACTATAAAAACTAAGCTCCAGATGCCTAAGGCTCACCAATTTTCTAATATCTCTCGGCAATTCTTTGAGAGAACAACCAAAAAGTTTTAGAGTTTGCAAATTTCGCAACTTAGTAATGGAATTTGGCAGAATCTGAATGCCACCATTACAAGAGAGATCAAGATACCTTAAATGCCTTAACTTACTTATGCAACTCGGCACCATGTTCATCCCCAAGTTATGCAGATCCAACACGCGTAACCTTTTAAAGTTAGAAAGAATTGCTGCATAAAGTGGATTCTCCGGTTCATAAGAAATTTTAATTGAATCGTATCCTTGAGCTGTCAAAAAAAATGTTCTTGTCTTGATAGCTCCAAGCAACGTGGCAGGAATTTTACATGATCTACCTATAGATAGACACCAACCAAATGACATGTGACGAATTTTTGAAGAAACATCTTCTGCGCCCAAATTTACCATGGAACTCTCACTTCCCGCAACTGAAACTGCAAGGTCATGCATACAATGATGCATTTTACAACTTATTATATTACCAAATTCATCTAATATTGTATCATCTTGAAAAAAAGAGCTCCTTAATAAAGTCATAAAATACAAATCTCCAACATCGTCCATATCTTGATTTTCATTTTCATCTAATGAAGATGACAACGATGGGATAAATCTATGTGCACTCCACAATTGGATCAGTTGTTGCTTATCAATTTCACAATCTTTAGGATATAAGCAACAAATTGCAAAGCATTGTTTTAGATGCGAGGGGAGGTGATCATAGCTCAAAATATTCTCAACTTGCATATCCATAGGCCATTGAAGACTAAAGTGAAATTTGATGTTAGTTTCAGCAATGGCATCTAGTCTCTCTCGAATGTCTTTAACTTTGCGACACGTCTCAACACGAAAAGCTTTAACTTTGCGAATCATCTTAACGCGAAAAGCTTCAACTTTGAGACTCATCTTAACACGAAAAAACAGCTGGTTTGAGCTTGAAAATAAAATGCGTACCTTCTTGGGCTTTTTGTTGGAAATCATTATCTCCTTCCGCCACAAATCTTGTGTTGAAAAGTCATCCAGCAAGTCATCAACATCATCAACCACGTCTTTGAGCTTTCCAAGCCAATCACTAGCCTCATGGTTTGTGGCATGTTGCTGTTGCGCATCGAAAAGTACCGCTTTGACAGTAGAAATGGTGTCCTCTATTTTGTGAGAATCTGTTTTGAGACCACACACCGATTGGATCTCTTCGGAAGCAACAGACCCCAACTTCTTCACAATTTCCGTCACAATGTTAGAAAGAATGGCAGCTTCTATTTCCATTTTTGGTGTGGTTACTGGAATGGTTTGGTTCAAAAGCAATACCAGTATTTGAATGGTATGAGGTTGAGGTTGTAGCAATGTGGAAGACTCAACTATACGTTCTCGAAGTTTAAAGAGAAGGTGACTCCACTAAGTTTTAAAAGTCACTTTTGACCCACCAAATGGTAGAACACGATCCAAATTTTTATTCCTATATATTTTAGTGTGTCATAACATAACTATTTTACAGATTTGTCTCGGTAATTATGCTTAGACCCAGGACAGCTGGCCTAAACTTTATTTTATTAGAAAGAAATAAGAATAATGATATTACGAGACTTAGTCCGATTTGTTCTATCTGAGTAAAGCGATAGTCTTTACACATGAGGTGTCATGTATGAAGCCCATCACCTTATTCATATAAAATAAAATTAGACTAAGTTCAATCGTCTTGTGTATCCTTACTCAAGAAATAAGAAGGGAAAAGTGGGTGTCAGTAATGATGTGTATATATATATATATATGCATTTTATATAGGAGGATGAGATTTCACCTTTGGTTTCGTGCACATGTGAATCATATATATTTTAATTGTCGATACTGGCACTATTACAGGGTGTCATAACATAAAATTTACAATGTAAGATGAGATTTGCCTTTGGTTTCGTGAACCATATATCTTTTAATGCACTATTATAGTGTGTCATAACATAAAATTTACAATGTAGGATGAGATTTAACCTTTGAATTTCGTGCACATGTGAACAGTATATATTTTAATTGTCGATACTGGCACTATTATAGTGTGTCATAACATAAAATTTATAATGTAGGATGAGATTTGACATTTGAATTTCGTGCACATGTGAATGATATATCTTTTAATTGCTGGCACTATTATAATGTGTCATAACATAAAATTGACCTTTGAATTTCGTGCACATGTGAACGGTATATATTTTAATTGTTGATATTGGTACTATTATAATGTGTCATAAGATAAAATTTATACAGTAAGATGAAATTTGACCTTCGAATTTTGTACACATGTGAACTATATATATTTTAATTGTCGATACTATAGTGTGTCATAACATAAAATTTATAATTTTGTCTTGTTAATTATGCTTCCGCCCCCAGGACAGTTGGCCTAAACAACGTGCGGTAGAGGAAAACGAAGTGGTTTAGAGTAGTTTAAAAAATATATATATATAACATTGTTTCCTTCTTCTGTTATCTTTCTTTTATATTATATTAATATAATATTCTGTTTGCTACCTTAGTATCTAATATTTAAGTCGTCAATTTGCTACCCGCATAAGTTATTTGTTCATACCTTTTCTATATATATATATATATGTGCGCTTTTCATTTTTCTTCTTTTTGATTTGACAGTTCATAACTTTTACTACAAATAGTATTTTTTGATGAAATTAATTTTGTTAAATAGAATATTCTGAAAGCTTCAATTTGAGTATAACTTAGACTTTGTTTTAATTTAATACAAAAAAATTATAATTTTTTCGATTCATGACTACATAGTTAAAGTAATTTTTTATAACCTTAAAGTCATTTTACACCGTTAAAATGTTTCTTCAGACACTTAAAACATATACATTTTAATATTTTTTTAAAATATTTATATAAAAAAATAAAAAGAAAAAAATATAACAAAATTATTTATTTTCAGTTTGTAGAAAAGTGCTTTAAATATGTAGAAATGTATTTTTAAGTATGTGAAAAATGATTTTAAGTATGTGTAAGTGAGGCTTAAAAATGTGAACATCAATTGTTATAATTTATTTGTGTGAATGAGTACAATCGAAAAAGCATTTTAATCTTAAATTGATTTGTCCACACACTTGAAGTATATTTTCACACCAGTAAAGTCTATTTTCACAAGTTTACGCTTATTTTTCACACACTCAAAACTAATATTTTATTTTTTATTTTTTTTCTTTTCAAATTTTTTAGAAACACTTAAACACATCCAATAAGTGTTTCCACACAAATAAAACATAACATTTAACTTTCACATTTATTAAGACTCGTGTTCATGAAATTAAAAACCATTTTCACACATTTAAAATAATTTTTCACGCACTAAAAGTAATTATCCACTTTCGGAAAACAAATAATTTTTTACGTTTTTTCTTTCTAATTTTTTTAGCAACTTTTAGGTATATTTGAAGGATGTTTTCACACAAATAACTCTTAAAATTTTATATTCACATTTTTAAGTTTCATTTCTACTCACTTTTCACAAACTTAAAGTACATTTTCACACATTTAAAGTACTTTTCCACACACTTAAAACAATTTTCTATGCACTAAAAACAAATAATTTTTTGTGTTTTTTCTTTCAAATTTTTTTAGCAACTTTTAGGTATATTTGAAGGATGTTTTTGCACAAATAAATTATAAAAATTTATATTTCATTCTTTAGTCTCGTTTCTACCCACTTTCCACATACTTAAAGGCCATTTCCACACATTTAAAGTACTTTTTCACATACTTAAAGTAACTTTCCACACACTTAAAACAAATATTTCTTATGTTTTCCTTTCCAATTTTTTTAGCAACTTTTAGGCACATTTGAATGATGTTTTTGCACAAATAAATCATAAAAATTTATATTCACATTTTCTAGTCTCATTTTCATTTACTTTTCACATACTTTAAGGCCATTTTCACACATTTAAAGTACTTTTTCACACACTTAAAGTAATTTACCACACACTTAAAATAAATAATTTTTTATATTGTTTCTTTCCTTTTTTTTTGCAACTTTTAGGCATATTTGAAGGATATTTTTGCACAAATAAATCATAAAAATTTACATTCACATTTTTTAGTCTCATTTTTATTCACTTTCCATACATTTAAAGTACTTTTCCACACACTTAAAACAAATATTTTTTTATGTTTTTTCTTTCCAATTTTTTAGGAACTTTTAGGAATATTTGAAGGATATTTTTACACCAAACAAGTCATAAAAATTTATATTCACATTTTTTAGTCTCAGTTTTACTCACTTTTAACATATTTAAAGTATTTTTCACACACTTAAAACAAATATTTTTTATATTTTTCTTTCCAATTTTTTTAGGAACTTTTAGAGATATTTGAAGGATATTTTTGCACAAATAAATCATAAAAATTTATATTCACATTTTGTAGACTCATTTTTATTAACTTTCCACACATTTAAAGTAATTTTTTACACACTTAAAACAAATATTTTTTTATATGTTTTGTCTCTAATTTTTTTTAGCAACTTTTAGCCATATTTGAAGGATGTGTTTGTCACAAATGAATGCAAAATATCTGAATTAGTTACATATTCAGATTTGGTAATATTTTATGTATGAATATTCCAGTCAAATCTAATTGCACTTGAAAATTAGATGCAATATTAGAAGTAGTCTTTTATAACATAACAAAGTATATGTAAATCAAAACATTTAACATTTTCATTCATTTATTAACAAAAAGATAAGTTGAAAAGACACCATATTTCAAAAGCAATAATGTCCAATATATTAAACATCATCTTAACATTAGACATTTAGACAAAAGTTAACATTAGATATCATCCTGCCTTCCACTCAACCACGACTCCCACCAACATCTTCTTCCCAATTGCCATCTTGATAAAATGCAGGTGAATTGGCATAATTACGAAACTTCTAATGAACTTTCGTCCTAAGAACGTCAATTGAGTTGTCATAATCTTCATGGTGTTTCTCCATCAGAAGTCTCATTCGTCTCATATCCCTGTAAAATTCATGCTTCGTAACCGGTGCATTGCCTTTATCACCATCGGGCAATGGTGAAGAAGGTTCATGTTCACGTGTTGGTGGTGGCAATTTATAACCAAGATCCATGTCATAACCAGTTGCTCTATGAGCACCTTTAGACCACTCCCAAGATTCCAGATCAGTAGTTCCCATTCATAAATCTTTATGATTTTTTTGTGCAAAAACATCATTCAAATATGCCTAAAAGTTCCTAAAAAAATTGGAAAGAAAAAACACAAAAAAAATATTTGTTTTCAGTGTGTGGAAAAGTACTCTAAATGTGTGAAAAGTATTTTAAATGTGTGGAAAGTGAATAAAAATGAGACAAAAAATGTAAATATAAACTTTTATGATTTTTTTTGTGCAAAAACATCTTTCAAAAATGACTAAAAGTTGTTCAAAATTTTTAAAAAATAACATAAAAAAATACTTGTTTTAAGTCTAGAAAAGTACTTTAAATGTGTGAAAAAATACTTTAAATGTGTGGAAAGTAAATAAAAATAAGACTAAAAAATGTGAATATAAATTTTTATGATTTTTTTGGTGCAAAAACAACATTCAAATATGGCTAAAAGCTACAAATATATATATATATATATATATATTTGACAAAAAAAAACATAAAAAAATACTTGTTTTAAGTGTGTGGAAAGTACTTTAAATGTATGAAAAAATACTTTAAATATGTGAAAAGTGAATAAAAATAAGACTAAAAAATGTGAATATAAATTTTTATGATTATTTTGTGAAAAAACATCCTTCCAATATGCCTAAAAGTTCCTAAAAATATTGGAAAAAAACATAAAAAAATATTTGTTTTAAGTGTGTGGAAAAGTACTTTAAATGTGTGAAAAGTGAATAAAAATGAGACTAAAAAATATGAATATAAATTTTTATGATTTTTTTGTGCAACAATATATTTCAAGTATCCCTAAAAGTTCCTAAAAAATTAGAAATAAAGAACATAAAAAATATTTGTTTTAAGTGTGTGGAAAAGTACTTTAAATGTGTGAAAATTGAATAAAAATGAGACTAAAAAATTTGAATATAACTTTTATGATTCTTTTGTGTAAAAACATCCTTCAAATATGCCTAAAAGTTCCTAAAAAAATTGGAGAAAAAAAATATAAAAAAATATTTGTTTTAAGTGTGTGGAAAAATACTTTAAATGTGTGGAAAATGAATAAAAATTAGTCTAAAAAATGTGAATATAAGTTTTTATAATTTTTTTGTGCCAAAACACCCTTCAAATATGGCTAAAAGTTACTAAAAAAATTGGGAAAAAAAACATAAAATAATATTTGTTTTAAGTGTGTGGAAAAATAGTTTAAATGTTTAGAAAATTACTTTAATTGTGTGGAAAGTGAATAAAAATAAGACTAAAAGATATGAATATAATTTATTATTATTTTTTTTGTGCAAAAGCTTATTTTAAATATGCTTAAAATTTCCTAAAACAATTTGAAAAGAATAAGCATAAAAAATATTCGTTTTAAGTGTGTGGAAAAGTACTTTAAATGTGTGGACAATGAATAAAAATCAGACTAAAAAATGTTAATATAAATTTTTATGATTTTTTTGTGCAAAAAAATTCTTCAAATATACTTAAAAGTTCTAAAAATATTGGAAAGAAAAAATATAAAAAAAATATTTGTTTTAAATGTGGAAAAGTTCTTTAAATCTGTGGAAAGTACTTTAAATGTGTGAAAAGAAATAAGACTAAAAAATGTGAATATATTTTTTATAAATATTTTTTGTGCAAAAACATCCTTTAAATATGCCTAAAATTTATTAAAAAAATTAGAAAATAAAAAATAAAAAAATAGTTGTTTTAATGTGTGGATAAGAACTTTAAATGTGTGAAAAAGTACTTTAAATGTTTGGGAAGTGAATAAAAATGAGACTAAAAAATGTGAATATAAATTTTTATGTTTTTTTTTGTACGAAAACATAAAAATTAGGAAAAAAGTTACTAAAAAAAATTAGGAAAAAAAACATAAAAAATATTTGGTGGAAGTATGTGGAAAAGTACTTTAAATGTGTGGAAAAGACTTTAAATGTGTGGAATGTGAATAAAAATGAGACTAAGAAATGTGAATATAAATTTTTATGATTTTTTTGAGCAAAAACATCCTTCATTTAATGCCTAAAAGTTCCTAAAAAAATTATAAAGAAAAAATATAATAAAATATCTGTTTTAAGTGTGTGGAAAAGTACTTTAAATGTGTAGAATGTGCTTTAAATGTGTGGAAAGTGAATAAAAATGAGAATATAAATTTTTATGATTTTTTTGTGTAAAAATATCCTTCAAATATGCTTAAAAGTTTCTAAAAAAATTGGACAAAAACATAAAATAATATTTATTTTAAGTGTGTGAAATAGTACTTTAAATGTGTGAAAAGTACTTTAAATGTGTAGAAAGTGAATAAAAATGATATTAAAAAATGTGACTATAAATTTTTATGATTTTTTTGTGCAACAAGATCCTCTAAATATCCTTAAAACCTCCTAGAAAAATTGGAAAGAAAAAATATAAAAAAATATTTATTTTAAGTGTGTGGAAAAGTACTTTAAATGTGTGAAATGTAAATAGAACTGAGATTAAAAAATTTTAATATAAATTTTTATGATTTTCTTGTGCAAAAACATTCTTCAAATATGCCTAAAAGTTCCTAAAAGAATTGGAAAGAAAAAACATAAAAAAATATTGTTTTAAGTGTGTGGAAATGTACTTTAAATGTGTGAAATGTGAATAGAAGTGAGACTAAAAAATTTGAATATAAATTTTTATGATTTTTTTGTGCAAAAACATTCTTCAAATATGCCTAAAATTTCTTAAAAAATTTGGAAAGAAAAAACATAAAAAAATTATTTGTTTTAAGTGTGTGGAAATGTTTTTCAATGTGTGGAAAAAGTGAATGAAAATGACAATATAATTTTTTATGATTTCTTTTGTTCAAAAACATCCTTCAAATATTCCTAAAAGTTCCTAAAAAAAAATTAGAGAAAAAAAAAACATAAAAAAATATTTGTTTTAAATGTGTGGAAAAGTATTTTAAATGTGTAAAAAATGAGTAAAAATGAGACTAAAAAATGTGAATATAAAGTTGTATTATTTATTTGTGCAAAAACATCCTTCAAATATGGCTAAAAGTTACTAAAAAAATTGGAAATAAAAAACATAAAAAATATTTGTTTTAATTATGTGGAAAAACACTTTAAATGTGTGGAAAGTATTTTAAATGTGTAAAAATGGACTTTAAGTTCGTGAACATGAGTCTTAATAAATGTGAAAATTAAATGTTATGTTTTATTTGTGTTTCACTTATTGGATGTGTCTAAATTTTTCTAAAAATTTTTGAAAAGAAAAATACATTAAAAATTATATATTTTCAATGTGTGGAATAATACTTTAAGTGTGTGAAAAGGGCTTTAAATATGTGGAAATGGACTTTAAGTTCATCGACATGAGTCTTAAAAAATCTGAAAATCAAATGTTATGTTTTATTTGTGTAGAAACACTTTTGGGACGTGTCTAAATGTATCTGAAAAATTTGAAAAGAAAAAACATAAAAATTTAAATATTGGTTTTGAGTGTGAAAAATAACCGTAAACTTATGAAAACTGACTTACTGGTGTGAAAATATACTTTAAGTGTGGTGTGAAAGTCAAATCAATTTGAGATTAATATGCTTTTTCGATTGTACTCATTCACACAAATAAATCATTATTGTTGATATTCACATTTTTAAGCCTCAGTTACACACACTTAAAATCATTTTTCACACACTTAAAGTACACTTTTACATATTTAAATTACTTTTCCACACACCTGCAATAATTTTCACACATGAAAAATAAATAATTTTCTATGTTTTTTTTCTTTTCATTCTTTTAGAAACATTTAAGCACAAATCTTTTTTATAAATATTTTTAAAAAACATTAAAATTTATATGTTTTAAATGTGTGAAGAAACATTTTAACGGTATGTAAAATGATTTCAAAGTTGTGAAAATTTACTTTAAGTGTGTACACATGAATTGAAAAAATCATAACTTATATGTCTTAAGTACTTAAAACATAACCTAAGTTATATTCAAATTAAAGTTATCGGAATATTTTATTTAACAAAATTAGTTTCATCAAAAAACATTATTTGTAATAAAAATTAGAAACTTTTAAATAAAAAAAATGTAAACCATATATATAGAAGGTACAAAGCATATGGATTGTTATAATAAAATATTAATTATATTAGTCTTAGGCGGGAGAATAGAAAGGAAGATGAAAGAAGCAAACTTGTATGTATGAGGGAAGGAAAACGGAGCAAAGAAAGAAAAAGAAAGAGAGGAAGATAGGAACTCACTAAACTAAACGCACCGTTTTTGGGTACTGCATGCTGCAGCAGTAGCTCCTCTTCCGCATTTTATATCGTAGGATGAGATTTAACTTTGGGTTTTGTGCACAACCGAAAGAGCAGACAAGTTGTTGGTCAATTTTGAATAGAGGGTGATCAGTCCAAATAGTTCTTAAAAGATTCATCCTTACAGTATTGGTGTGGTGTACCCAGTGTGGGTACAAACACTGGTAGTACTTCGTATACATTAGTTAGATTTATATACGTATATGGGTAGTGTGATATCAAAGACGAAAAGAAAGAATAAGAGAAGAGAGAGAGAGAGAAGTAGGAAATCAGAGAGAGAGAGAGAGAGAGATAACTTGGCCGGGTTCTCGGCTTGGACAGAAGGAGGAGACGAAAATGGAAACTCCAGATTTAAGGCAAGTTGATTCCTGCTCCATACGATTATATATATATATATATATATATATATATATATATATATATATTTCCAAAATAAATAGTTGATTGATTCTGCTGAAATGATTTATATTTAAATTATATTTATTTAATCATGATATATGAGCTGAAAATTTGTCCATATGAATTGTTGATAGTTGAATGTTATATGATTTTAAATCTGTGGATATGTGCTGAAAATCTGCCTATATGAATTGTTGGTACTTGAATGTTATATGATTTTAAATCTGTGGATTTGAGTATATGAATTATTGATAATTAATTTTATTGTAAATATATGAGATTAATTAATTTTATAGGCATTAGTAAATTTTTTTCTGACAGCATTTAGTAAATTATTTGAATATTTTATTCACTCTTATGGGTCTAGAATTGAATATGTATAAGGACTATCTTCGCTAATGTACTAGAATCTTTCAAGATAATGGAAGTATAAGATTAGAATGATAGTCGATGCAATTTCGTGGGTTTCTTGGTTTGGCGGTGAATCTGGTCATGTGGATTTTCTTGGCATGTAATATATACATGCATATGCACAAACAGATATTATTCTTTTTGTATACTTTAAAAGAAAAAAAATTCATTTCTTATCTTTTTTTTTCTTACCCGTAACATAGTAAATGTTGGAGTCAAACGAAAGTTCTCGAAATTACCTTTCTAATGAATTTTGTTTCATTAGAAGAGGTTATTTTTGGTAAAAGATATGGGACTTAAAGTGATTTAAAGAAGGAATATGTGTGTATATATATATATCCATTAGAAAGAAAAGTGGAAAATGGGTTTATCTTATATGTAGTTTAACATACAAAATCTTCTGTATACAATTTTTGTAAAATCCCTTTTATTCTTTTAAAATTTGAAATTTCATAACTCATTCGTAATAACTCTGATCTGAGCAAACTTTGAGTTTAAACTGATTGTCTCAAAATCCTCTGTCCAATAAAATTGGTTGTTGGGATAAATTCTAGTTGTACATGGACCAGTTATTTAATTTTGAGAAAAATGAATTTGTTTTATTTAAGTCAGTTTTATCTATTTCATTTTATTTACTTCGATTTTATTCTTTTCTCGATTTGATAGGTGTTGTTTTTAATTTTATTCATTTTAAATTTTATCACATTCTGGATTTTGAAAAACAAAATTCGGAGAGTGACAATAACCATGTTAGTTGTGAAGTTATGTGACTTAATACACATTTATAGAATTGCTAAAATTCTTGATGGATCGGAGTTGTCCGGAGTTGTGCATGACATTCGGAGTTGCCCAATCATGTCACGAAAGTGAAAAACTATCCACATTGGTATAACATAAGGAGTTGTCCAATCATACCTAGGCTATCGCAAGCCAAATATAGTTTAAATTTAAAATCAAGTAGGCATTGGCCATAGGAATTCACATAGCTTATAGGACCCTCTTGGACAGAGTTAACTTTTGGTAACTCCAGTGAGCACCTTCCAACTTCACAATGTCTAGGAAAGTTCTGAGGAGATTGGTTTTTAAGTGGGACCGTTTGTGACCCCTCCAATCTATCTTAGAAACTGTCCTGGTTGTATTGTTGGTGGGGCTTAACTGGCAATCCTCTAGTTCCTCTGAAAGGGAGTAGAAGCTGTCTAACTAGGTAAGAATTATTTTAGAACTAGTCCAGATAATTCTTTAGGAAAATAAAAAAAAATTAAAATTAAAATAGAAATCACTAACCTTGAATTAAATTTGAAAAAAAAAAATTTGCTTGTTTATTTGGTTGGTGTTTTTGTGAGTCATTTTGTTAGATCTTGAGATTGAGATAACCTTTCAAAAGGGTGTGAAAAAAATCTAGTGTTAAAGATCCTTCTTTGCCCAAGATGGCAGATCTTGTTGAAACTAAATCCCTTTTGGCCAATCACACTTGAGTTATCGGAGTTTGACCAAAATCATATGACACTCAGAGTGTGGCCAATCATGTGTGCTCTCAGAGTTTGACTAATGATTATAAATGTGTGGATGCTTATATTTTTTCATTGAATAATCATGATGATTTGTTATATGCTTGTATTGTATTAGAAATGGTGGATATGGACATTGAATATGTCATGTAGTGTAGGGGCTAAATTATTACCCGATCCAATGGGTTGAATTGGTATAGAGAACGGACCAGGCCTAAGTCGGCTTAAGCCCATGTATCAGCAAAAAGCCCAAACGGGTTAGGTCGTTAATGTTGAAAAAATATATGCGTATATGTTACTATTTAAGATATAAAGCAATTATACTAATACATTAATTCACATAAACATAATAGAAAATCTCTTACCATTTCACAATATATAAAAATCTTCTATAAGTTTCTATATCAAGTACGATTATAACACATGTAATAATCTAGACTACTGAACTCATGTATAGTACATATATCACATATTATATAAACCATAGGAAATATAACAAAACTTAAAATATATAAATACTGAAGAACCTGTAGATCAAGGCTAGAGTTAGACTCTATGTCCTTAAGACAATTATCGCCCTGCAATGGTGTTGAACGGACTCTTGGCGACTATCTCTTAGGATACAACGATCTTCCTCTCAATTGGTAACAACACTTCAAACCAACTGAGCTTCTACGAACCACCTTTGTGTTAGTACTCTCTTGGACTTGACTCTCCTAACCCGTTGGTGAAGACCAGACCACAAAGACTCACTAGACTACAACTTGGTTAGGCTATAGAGGTTTTGTAGGGAGGGAGACCTCAGACGTAGAGAGAAGAAATAATCTAAAAATATATATTTTACAAATGAAGGTAAATGGCCTATTTATAGGCATACTAGTACCCTTTCAAAAATATCTAAATAGCCATGGGACATGTCCTTTAGTGCAAAAGGTTACAACTCATACTGTTTCAACTTTAAATAATACTAATTGTGTCTATTCGATACTAACAGACACTTTTGGTGTCTATTCAATATGAATCGCACTGTTTCACCTTTAATTTTCATTCAAAATTTCTAACAATCCCCTACATGAATGAAAATTAATATAATTTGAAAACGTACTTTGACTTCCACTAAGAGATTACAATTGAAAAGTTATTATATCAAGATAGATAGCTTTTGGCCTTGAATCTTTCATAGTGTAATACTATCGGATTTACTTGGCTAACTAGTGACATAAAGTCTTGAACTGTTCGGCCGTTTGTATAAAATCAGACAATAGTATACACACAATACCTTTCCACACAAAGTTGGTTCTTTCGATTGTGTTCATTTTGGCCCTGAACAAATCTTGGTATTCATGAGTGCTCTAGAGAACTTAGCCTTGTCATTCTCATAGAAGCGGCCCACTTTACACTTATATAGGTGATTCTCTATTAAGAGTATCCTGCCATACTCCACTTGGATTTCCAAGATATAAGAATTACTAAAAGCTTTTGCTTAACCTAATATCTACGACAGGCAGCACTGTGTCATCATAGGAATAGGTAGAAGATAAAATCTTCCAGTGCTACTGGTGAATCACTCAAAATTTTAGTTGTCCATTTGAATCTAGATTTTGGGATCTCCAGTCAGTTAGATAAGGTTTCCATTAAGGTGACTCGTTAGTTTTAGGCTTTAAACCCATTCCCCTCAATGACATTGTCACTTGCTCTCTGGTTCAATCTTTTATATATGTGGCCACCAGGTTGTTCTTTGATTTATACACTTTATAGAGATTTTTTCATTTGAGATCAGTAGCACAGGTGTTAGCCAATTTAGAATATTTTTTACGAATTTTTACAACTTCTTAATCATTCTTGCTTTATTTAAAGCAACTAGCTAACTTATATTCCATGACTACACCTTTAATATTAAAGACATGTCTATTCGTGGATTTAAAGTCTTTTATATCCCTTAATTCCAATGTCAATCATTGATCAATGCAATTATTAATTTTAATATGGATCTCAACCACCTCAACACACTTAGTATTCTCTCAGATTGCTTGTATATTAAGCTATGTGCAACTTGTCATTTAGATCACAACAACATAGTTAGAAAACATATCCATCTAGAGTATCTTTAGCATGCATCATACTCATTGACATGTAACCACCTAACCTATGTCATTGATTTAGTGTTGTTTCAATCTACACAGATTTTCTAAGTTTGGATACTCTTTTTTCATGATATGAAACTATGAACCCTCCTTGGTTCTTTCAAATCAATTTTTCATTAATAAAACCTTGTTTTATATTTATTGAATTAGGCACAAGATATGTCCCATTAATATCCTAATAATTTTAGGATTGACACATTATATAGACACCCGGCCCCCACATTTTTAAGTATTTATAGATAGATATAAGGTATTTCTATAAATCAATCAATTGGTGTCTTAATAATAATTTTATTAATGAGATATATAACTAAATTTGAGGATAGTTGGGCTTCCCCCACAACTTCTGGGCAATCCAGAATTTATCTACAAATCATTTTTATTTTATGATTCTTGCATTTTAGCAACACCATTTCATTTAAATCGCTAAATTGACTCTCAACCTCATTCTCAAATTTTGCTTCACAGTATCTTGTGTAATTCCCATCAAAGTATTAAATACTTTTTTCATCTCTCATGTGCACATATATTAAGTCACATATATCATTGTGATTTAACGCTAGAGGTATAACACTCTTTTGTATGAGTGAAAATAAACTCTAGTTAATTTCCTTTCACATGTGCCAAATTAGAGTTAGGACATCCACACAAGTAGAAAAATTAACTTGATTTCAGGTTTACACACCCTTGGATTTAATACACATGAACTCATTAAAGAACGAGTTCTCTCACTAAGGTTATTTATAATACAACCATATTTTGGTAGTAGATGATTTTCTTAAGAAGATTTAATCTTCATATTTGATAACTAATACAATCCTCTTATCAAAGTAGATATGATGAGGAATATCGACTCATCACCCTCTGATTTGACTACCAAGTTGATTTTAGAAATTATGATAAACACCATTTATCATGTGTACCCTCAATGGTCTTATATGGTGTATATCTTTTTCATACCCCATTATTCCTCTAGCACAACATGTGCCTTGGAGAATGTCTCAAACTTTCTCTTTATTCTCGACAAGAATAATTATCTCTATTATACTTGTCATTCTTCATATTATAAAAATATTAATAAAAACAATACTAATTTAAATAAAACACTAGATTAATATTTCATAAATATTGAATAACATGAATCATACTTAAATTTATCACAAAGATATAAGCATATTACATGCAAATCATAAAACTACTAAATAAAGACATTCAACTCAAATCATATAATTTGCATATAGATGAATTTACAAAATAATAAAATATATATTCAATATCGTATTAAATATTGAATTAAGACATACCACAAACTTAAACAGTATTATATCACAAATATTGAATTTCACAAAATAAACAATACTCTATGTGGTATTGATATTTCACAAATATTTAACTAATATTAAACTCGTTAAAATTTTATACTTCATATAAAATCACTATCTTAAATAGTAGCATATATACAACAGTAGAGCACATAATTGTCTTAAAATTGTTGAAAAAATATATGTGTATATGTTACTATTTAAGATATAAAGCAATTATACTAACACGTTAATTCATATAAACATAATAAAAAGTCTCTTACCATTTCACAATATATAAAAATCTTCTATAAGTTTTTATATCAAGTAAGATTATAACACATGTAATAATCTAGACTACTCAACTTATGTATAGTACATATATCACATGTTACATAAACTATAGGAAATATAACAGAACTTAAAATATATAAATACTGAAGAACCTATAGATCGAGGCTAGAGTTAGACTCCATGTTCTTAAAATAATTATCGCCTTACAATGCTGTTGAACGGACTCTTGGCGACTTTCTCCTGGGATACAACGATCTTCCTCTTAATTGGTAGCAACATTTCAAACCAACTAAGTTTTTACGAACCGCCTTTGTGTTAGTACTCTCTTAGACTTGACTCTCCTAACCTGTTGGTGAAGACTAGACCACAAAGAGTCACTGGACTACAACTTGGTTAGGCTATAGAGGTTTTGTAGGGAGGGAGACCTCAGACGTAGAGAGAAGTAGTTTAAAAAAAACATATTTTACAAATGAAGGTAAATGGCCTATTTATAGGCATACTAGTACCCTTTCAAAAATATTTGAATAGCCATTGGACATGTCCTTTGGTGCAAAAGGTTGCAACCCGTACTGTTTCAACTTTAAAAAATATTAATTGTGTCTATTCGATACTAACATACACTTTTGGTGTCTATTCAATGTGAATCGCACTGTTTCACCTTTAATTTTCATTCAAATTTTCTAACAGTTAATTGTTAAGGGCTTAGTCGCCCCGCCCCAAGGCTAAAATGCGCAAATCAAAAGCAGACTTACAACTCAAAAAGAAATCCAAATTCCTTAAGAGAAAAGTTAGCTGCCAAACAGGGAAATTCAAGTCCTAAAAGGATTTGAATTCCTACTTGTATAAATATTCATGAAACTATCAATGAAAGGGATCCTCGAATCCACCTCTTCCAAGATCTTTTCTCTTTCTCTATAAGTATTATATTCATGATATTTGGGTGTGTGCATTGAGTTGTTTGATGGTTATACATTAAATAATTTTCTGTACCTACATGTAGGTATAGGAATGCCATATTTTATTTCATGTAGGTCAGTGTCGGGTTGATACTTAGGTGGGTTGGAGCATTTCTACTGACCCCGTGTATCACTCACCTCTTTCCCCCAAACATTTTTACAAATAAAGCATCAGCAAGAGATGAGGTGTAGAGTTATTCGATTGGAGTTTCAAAGTTATTTTGGATATCGTATAATTATTCATGCTTGTATATATCATGTTGACACTTTTGAAAACATTGTAATTATAGATGGTTAAACTAGCACTTGAATAGTATATGTATGAGTCATATTTGACACTTGAAATGATTGAGAACAAGACTCAGGATCAATGTATAAATTTGGGGTTTTTTTCCCTTTCATATGATGGAATTATGATTTCTTTATCGTTTATGCATGATATGACTTTAATTGGCTTGTATGTAAAGTTATTTGGAATGTTAAGGATGAGAGTCTAATTATAAAATTAGACATTTGGAGAATTATGCAGGAATTACTGTCAAGGACTTACGATCAATCGTAATTTATACTACGATGGATCGTAGACCCCATTACAATGGATTGTAAATTGAGAAAAAAAATTTGTAAGTTACTCAGAGGTGGTACTCATGTAACAAAGTATATCATCAATTGTTTTTTTTTTCAAAAAAAAAAAAAGAAAAGAAAAGGAAAAAAATTTATAACCTTTATATTTAATGATTGATATTTTTATATAATCTGTATCTGTCAACGCCACTCTCTGAAGTGGACAGTGGAGATCTTTATATTAAATAAACATAAAAAAATATTTTAAATACACAACAATTGGTTATCAGGTGTGCAATGTTAACCTACCATTTTTTTATACTCTCTGCAGTTGCACGGTCTACTTAATCATCCAGAGTTGAATTACTAGTTTCAGTTGCAAAAATTTAGAAAGAAGTAGCTAGCTATATAGAGGGAGATAAAAAGATGACTGACGCTGCTGTTGATTTTTTCTTGGAGAACTTGGTGCAGTTGATAAACTGCGACAACCCGTTGATTAAGAAGGAGCAAGTCAAATGGTTTTATGCGGAGATGCAATTCCTACAAATGTTTCTCAAGGATTCAGAGGAGAAACGAAATGAGCAAGAGGTGAAAGATCTTGTGGCAAGAATTAGAGACGTGACTCACAAGGTCAAAAATATTCTTGACTTCCTTGTATTCTTTGTTGTAATGCCTAAAGCAAGATTTTGCTCTGGTCCTACAACGAGGGATTCTCGAGCATCCTTTATGGAAAACTTAATTATTCCCTTTCATTGGCGGGAAATTGTGGAGACTTCTAACGAAAAGCTGAATAATGCCAAAAAAGAGATTAAGTCTATCAGAAGAAGAATCAAGCTGATTTTTAAGAGGGAGATGCATGGCATCGGAGGCCCAAAAACAGAAAAGCCTTCCCATCAAAGATTGTCAAGAGCCACAAGCCCAGTCATGGAGGAAGAAACTGTTGTGGGTTTCCGTGAAGACACAAAGACGATTCTAGATTTGCTTACTAACGAATTTGAAAAGCAGCTAAAAGTCATCCCAATCATTGGAATGCCAGGACTTGGCAAGACAACTCTAACTAGAAAAGTGTACAATGATCCTTTGATTGCACATCACTTTTACAAGAGAGCATGGACCTATGTCTCTCAAGTGTACCACAAGAGAGACTTACTGCTTAGCATTTTCAATTCTGCACAAATCCAACTTCCAAGTAAAATTGGCCAGCTAAATGACGATGAGTTAGGTGGTGAGCTTTACAAATGCCTAAAGGGTTTTAGATATCTCATTGTCATGGATTATTTGTGGAATAGAGAAGCTTGGAAAGATATTTTCCAAAAGACAATAATGGAAGTAGAATTATGTTCACCAGTCGGCATGTGAATGTGGCGGTGGCATTGCATGCTAAACCTTACCATTTGCAGTTTCTAAATGAAGAAGAAAGCTGGGAACTATTGCAAATTAAGGCATTTTGCAAAGAAACTTGTCCAACAGATTTGGTGGAAATTGGAAAGAAAATTGCAAGAAAATGCCGAGGATTACCGCTTGCAATTGTTGTGCTATCGGGGCTTCTAGCAGAGAATGACAAGACACAAGATTGGTGGAGGTATGTTGCTGAAAATGTAGGTTCTTGTATTGAAAGTGACCCAAAGGAGTACATGGACACGCTAGCACTTAGTTACAATAAATTGCCTCATCTCTTGCAACCATGCTTCCTCTATTTTGGAAGATTCCCTGAAGACTATGAAATTTCTGTTAAGCAATTGACATGGTTATGGGTTGCCGAGGGATTTATACGACAAAATGAGCAGAAAAGCCTGGAGGAAGTGGCATATGATTACTTGATGGATTTAATTAATAGAAGTCTAGTAGTTGTTTCTAGAAAAAGGTCTGATGGTGGGGTCAAAGCATGTCGTGTCCATGACCTTTTGCGTGATTTATGCTTGATAAAAGCTCATGAAGAGAATTTTCTTAGGCAGATTCCCTCGTATGAACAAAATTCTTCTTCTTCAAATCACTTTCCACATAAGCAGCGTCGCCTATGCATCCACGATAACCTTGTTGAATATGGTTCAAGTTATGAGATTCACATTCGATCTTTCTTGTCCTTTGGCCATTCATTTTATAACCTACCTGAGACTGATGTGTCATTTGTTTGTCAATCCTTCGAACTTCTTCGGGTGTTGAATTTATTATCCATCAAAATCCTCTTCTTTCCAGAGGACGTCAATCGGCTAGTTCACTTGAGGTATTTGGCACTTTATGTTGAGCAAGACAATGAGTTTTTCCGGCCATCACAAAATTTTTACCTCTGGAACCTGAAACCCTTATTGTTGATGGACCTAAAGGTTCATTGTTTTTACCTGATATCCGGGAGATGGTGAAGTTGAGGCATGTGTATACTAGACGGCTTATTGAGATCCCTCGTGAAACCAGTCATGAGCAACCTTTGGTATTGCATAACGTACAAACCATAGGTACAGTCAGATCTTGGCATGTTTTCCGAATCTTAAGAAACTAAAATGTCAGTGTACTAGTTTTCCTAAATTTGACTTTCCTGACCTTAATACACTGAATTTAGTTTACGATGGATCCGGAAGGTTTCCTCATCTTGACATGCTACCCCGAAATCTCAAAAGCCTTACTTTGTCAAACTGTCGTCTTCCTTGGATGGAAATCTCATCCCTTGGAAGCTTACCTAACCTTGAGGTTCTTAAATTATCATATAAAGCATTCGAGGGACCAAGATGGGAAACAAATGATGGTGAGTTTGACAAACTCAAATTCTTGAAATTTCAAGGCCTTGATATTCAGCAATGGGAAACCTCCAGTGCTCACTTTGGCAAACTTCAGACACTGGTTTTTGATGACTGTCAACGGCTTGAAGAGATTCCATCTTGTTTGGGGGACATGTCTACTCTAGAGATGATCCGGTTGCGATGGTGTAGCGGTGCTGCTGAAGACTCTGCCAGGCAAATTCAACAAGAACAACAGAACATGGGAAATGATGGACTTGAAATTCATATCTACTCTTTGGATTGAGACTCTTATGATCTTCAGAGATACGGAGGAAAGGAAGTGCTTGCTGGTATTTGTTTGCTTCCATATGTAGAATCTATAATGCTTTTGAAAAATGGATTTTTATTATGTCATTTGGTGGTATTTGTTTGCTTACATATGTAGAACCTGTAATGCTTTTGCAAAATGGATTTTTAGTATGTCCCTTTGTTGTATTTGTTTGCTTCCATATGTAGAACCTATAATGCTTTTGGAAATGGATTTTAAGTATTTATTTGATTGCTGATAATAATTAACATGCTCTGACAGTGTTGTATTGCCGATAATTAACTTACCCGACAGTGTTATGACGGAGTGGGCATGGTTAGTCCACAGACAATCCCTTTATTATTATATGTGCGGATGGTGAATTTAAAGAATTACTTTATGTAAAAGAATTTCAGAATATTGGTTTTTCTCTGGTCTCTTTCTTCTAACATGGGGCACTGATCTGGGCAGAACTGCATCAAGAAATGGTTTCTTTAAAATTTTATTAGCAAATGATGAGTGGAAAAAAGGTTAGAAATGCGACTCACACTGTCAACAAGATCCTGTTGCATGCTCTAGCTGTTTATTGTATTTGGAGAGAGCGCATTCAGAAACTCTCACTGCTGGCTCTCCCTAGTCCTTAATTAGTCCTTAAGTGGTGGCAACTCCTGTTTGTCATCTGTGTTTTGGGATTGTTCCTAATTTTGAGTGTTTGTTTTCACCTGATTGTCCTTCCTCCTGTTTGAAAAGTGCTCTGTTCAGATGTGGTTTTTTTGGTTAGCTAGTGCTTTTGCTTTCTCTTCTGGTTCACAGGCCTAGCTGTTTTTGGTCGCCTTTGGGCATGTCTTCTAAATCTTTAGGTTCTGCCCTTGTACATTAAGCAAGGTACTCAATGTCCCCACCATGGTGGACACCATGACAAGTCATGGGTCTCACTTCACACAATGAAAGGACTACTCTTAATTGAATCATAATTTGAATATAATTAAGGTTTTTAATTGCCAACCTCCCAAAGTGAGGTGTGGGTTCAAGTTTGTCTAAGAGGCAAAGATTGATACCAGGACCTAATATCTCTAGCAAATTGACATGCAAAGAACATGTGATCCTTGCTATAGTCTCCTTGAATACAGTTACAGCACATAGGAGGAGCATTAACCCCTCTCTTCTGCAAATTGAGACAGGAAGGGTGCTTGTCATGTTCACTCTAGGTCTAGCTTTATTCCAACACAGCCTTGTCCATGCTACTTGAGGATTGTGAGTTTCTTGCTTGCTAGGTAAAAAATAAAAATAAAATAATGTGTCCCTTGGCTGGCCCATTTGGTGTATTTTGAATACTAGTAATGCAACTCATATGTGCCTATTTTCCTATTCCCTGCAGTAGAAGTTTATTTCATCGCAACACAGTATCTGAATTACTGAATTAGCATAGTTGAGAGAGCTTCCAAGAAGTTAATAGTTTCACCAAAAAAGTTTAAGGGAGAGAAAAAGGGGAGAAGAAATAACAATTCCCTCTTTCTTTTTTTGTTTCTTAACTAATTTTTTTGAATGTTTTGTTGTATTATATAACCATAACTCAAAAGAGTACAAAAACCTGAATGAGGAATCCCTCAAAACCGGCGTGAGACTGGATAAGGAAGAATCCTTTCCAATACATCAAAGAAAACTGAACAAAAATTAAAAGATTAGAGAAAGATCATGAATCTGTAGGTCCAAAAGCAAAAGACACTCTAAAAGGATGCCTTGCGCCACTTCATGTGAAGTCTTCTTAAAACCGAGATGTAATGCTGCATTTCGTTGACCCCAAATGGACCAAATCACTGTGGGGAAGAGACATTTCAACATTTTACTCCGCATAGTATTTGAACTTGTGTGATGTAGGAACCAATCCAGTAAATGTGACATAGAGAGGAAGATAGGATAGGAGATATGAATAATATCGAAAATAAAATGCCATATCTCAACCGCGAATGCGCAGTGCACGAACACGTGATCCACCGTATCGGAACCAGCATAGCATGAATGACAAATGGACGGAATCTGGATCCCTCTCCTTTGCAAGTTAACGAATGACGGGATGGCATTGTGAAGCACTAGAGCTGTGGTAAACGAAGCTCTGATTCTACACTTACTCCACACCAGATTATACCAAGGAACCCGTGGCCCAGAAACACGGCTAGCATTCCAGATTGATTGAAACGAACATGACCCATGCTTCCATTGTATGACATCTCGACCACCCCATATCCGAACTGACTGGAAATAGGCGATAACAGCCGGTGGAGCATCAGGAAGGTGCCACTGACCAGCCTCAATTATAGACGCAAGGTTTGCCTGCCTGGCAAAATCTCGACAAGACCTTCTGCCAAATTTTTGGAACATCATTAAACCATCGCACTAAGGGTCTGTTAATAGACCAATTTGAGACCCATCACCAATCTTGTAAGAGATCTGCGTGATCATAAACTCTCGAGCCTGCAGAATACTTAACCAAATTGAAGACGAAGAGGTTTTCGGAATGCAAGACCAGAAACTTCCCTTAACATATCTTTTCTTGAACCAGTCAACCCATAATTTTTCTCCATTTGTGAGAAAATCCCACACCAGCATACACTTGGCAGCAAAATCTAACTCCCCAATTTTTCGAATGCCAAAGCCACCTTCTGATTTTGGAAGGGTAACTTTAGACCATTTAAGAAAATGTAATTTGTGAACTGTGTCATCATGACCCCAAATAAAAGCTTTAATCTTTCTCTCAATGTGTAGTCTACAAGACCATGGAATCTTAAAACCAAATGCCCAATAGTAGATAAAAGATAATACCACTGATTTAATCAATTCAATTCTTCCCGCTAGCGATAAATTCAACGTATTCCAACTCGTTAATCTCGACGAAATTTTATCCATCAGAGGATTAAAATGAGATTTCTTAAGCACGGTATCATTTAAAGGCAAGCCCAAATACTGAAGAGGGAAAGTACCTCTTTTAAAAGGAAGAATTCGTTCCAAAGTTCTGGACCGCCTCACCGCCTTAGAGAAGATGATTTCACTCTTCTCTTTACTAGCATGAAGACCTGTATCAGTGGAAAATTTACGAAGAACAGCGATCAGTCCCTGGGCAGTAGGTACATCAGCTTTCACCACCACAAAAAGGTCATCAGCATAAAAAATATGGGAAAGTTTAATACCCGTTTTCTTTGCAACTTTAGAAAGGGCTATTGAACCATCAGCAACTGCCACATTCATCAAATTACTAAAATATTCCGTGACTAATGTAAAGAGCAAGGGGGACAGGGGACAACCCTGCCTAAGACCTCGTCCAGAATTAAAAAAACCCGCCGGCACACCATTTATAAGAAGCGAGAATTTAGGAGAAGTAATACAGGTTGTCACCCATTTTATCCACCGATCACCAAAACCATGTAGCTTCAAAACATGCAGAATAAACGTCCAGGATATTGAATCATAAGCCTTCCTTAAGTCCACCTTCACTGCCATACTAGTTGCCCCCCGCTTGTGGTTAAAACCTCTCACCATATCTGAAGCCAACATTATGTTATCATGAATACGTCGCCCTTTAATAAAAGCTGATTGTTCAGGACCAATCAACTTATGTAAACAAGTCCCCATTCTATTTGCCATGACCTTAGAGATGATCTTATATAAAGTAGAACAAAGAGAAATAGGCCGATAATCTGACATCTTTAGGCCGTGGTCCTTCTTTGGGATTAGAGTAATAAGAGTACTGTTGACTGCTTGAGGAAGAGATGCTGTGAGGAAAAAAAATTTCACTGCTTGAATCACATCTTGCCCAACCACGTGCCAAAATTTCTGAAAAAACCGAGGAGGAAACCCATCCGCACCAGGAGCCTTATCCGGGCTCAACGCCATGACCACCCCTTTAATTTCTACATGGTCAACTTCTCTCTCAAGACCCACTTTCTCATGCTCTTCTAACCTTCGTCTAACAGGACACAAATCTGATGAAGTAGATGGGGAGGCCTTATAAAGATTCTCATAATATTGGACCAACCATTCTTTAACCACTACAGGATCTTCAGTATAACCTCCCTCCTCATTTAATAAGGATGTGATTGCATTTCTGGAGCGCCTCTGCTTAGTTTTTTGGTGAAAAAATCGAGTGCATCTATCATTCTCTTTAGTCCATGTCACCCGTGATTTTTGAGCCCATAGCATTTCTTCAAAACCATACATATTTTCCAAGTTAAACGAAGCCTCTTTCTCGGCTTGAAGTAAACTAGGATTTAAAGGCTCTGCCAACAACTGATGTTGTATGTCACCCAGCACCTTTCGAGCGTCCAAAATTTGTTGATTAAGATGGCCCTTCTTTTTATTCCACTCCGTCATATGATTCTTAAAAATACGTAGCTTCTTGAGGAGTTGATGTATAGGATTTCCAGTAACTGTAACTCCCCAGGACTCCAGAAGCAATGTCTCCACCTCCGGCATAAAACACCACATCTTTAGGAATTTAAAAGGTTTCGGACCAGAAGAACAGTTGGAAGCCCATTTTACCACTAGTCCATAATGATCCGAAAGTGACGCCACCGACATAGAGAGTTTAGAATCTGTAAATTGGTTCAGCCACTCTGTATTTACAAGTCCCCTATCAAGTCTAGCACAGATCCTTTTGTGCAAAAATTGTTTATTTGACCAGGACCAAGCACCATTATTCACTGGCAAATCATCTAACCCCACCTCATTTAGCACATTATTGAACTCTTCAATCAAAGCCTGAGGAACACGATTACCACCCACCTTTTCAGCGTGGTATCGAACCATATTCCAGTCCCCAACAGCCAACCATGGACCCGTGATGAGAGTCGATTGAGACTTCAAACTCTTCCAAAGCTCACGTCTCTCACTAACAGTGTTAGCTGCATATACAGCGGATATAGAACAGCACACCCCTCCAGACAAGACTTTGCAATTGACATGAACATGTTGCCCTTCCGAGTGTAAAACATCAACATTAAGGACTACAGGATTCCATCCCACCCAAATTCTACCCCCTGGATGAGCATTATAATTGGCAATCCAACTCCATCCAGGACATAGATTATGTGAAATTCTAGCAAAATTATATTCCTTTACTCGTGTTTCAACAAGAATGACCAGAACACATTTTTCAGAGGCAATCCAAAGCTTTACCTCTCTCTGCATATGAGGCCGATTTAGACCCCGAACATTCCAGCACCCTATCATTGAGAATTGGCAGATGGAATAGCTCCACCAGCAAGTTTACTTCTAGTAACCCGCAACACCGGTTCTGTACCCTCCTTCTTTTTCTTTTTTCCTTTATCCACCAATTTAGAGTCCACTCCAATAGGCTGAGGAGAAACCCGAGTCGTAGGAGAATCCCCACCACTTAAAGACTCAACCTCCTGCATCACAGCAGTATTCCTAGAGGAACCACCATGCTGCTTAGCTACAGCAGTACCGCCATTGAAACCAGATTTTTGAACTCCTTTGGATGGTAGAGATCCTGGAGTCGTAACCAGAGTAGGAGCTGAACCAACAAATTCTCTAGCCCGTTGAAGCACATCTTGAACAGGTGATGAAGACATATTAGCAGCCTGTGGATATTCAACAGATTCTGCAGGCCTCTGAACCACATCCTGCCCAATTACATGTGAAGAGGAAGAACTATCGCTCATTGGGATAACCTTCTGTCCAGTAGGCATAGATATCTTAGCATCCAGGTTCAGAACAGGCAACCCACCTTCATCTACATTAGCCAAAACTGCAAAAGAATTCTTTGCATGCTTTGCATCACCCGGCCCTGGCCCCTGAGTTTTCTCGTCATTCTGCTGTTGAGGACGGAGCCGTCTATTAGCCTTAACAACCCATTTCCCGACCCCGTTCTTTGTTGGTTTTTGCAAATATTTCTGTGGACATTTATCAACCAGGTGGTCTACACGTTTACAATATGAGCAGACCTGAGGTTTCCATTCATACTGAAAATAAATTGTGCAATCAATCCCATGGAAATCCACCACCATCGTTTCAGGTAAGTCTTCATGGACATCAACTTCCACCATGACTCTAACATACTGTCCTCTGTCTCTAGAAACGGAGGGATCATCCATATAAATAGGCTTAGAAAATTGGGAACATACCTTCGATATCACCGTAGAATTCCTGCAATGGATAGGTAAATCAAAAATCCGCAACCATATAGGAACCGACCCAAGGATTTCTTTCTCAAGATTTACATTTGTACTCCACTTCTTCAATATGATCGGGCGTCCCTCAAAAGTGTGGACTCGCCTTAAAATCTTCTGCATATCTGCCTCCCTGTCGAAGCGAACCAAAAAGAAACCCTCTTTCAAATATACAAGAGTAATATCTGAGCTCCATCTGCGTTCAATGAAAGTTTTGAAAAAGGGATAATAAGGCTTCTTTCCCATGACATATCCAATCACGGAATGTTGCCAATAATCGATTTCATCAGTGACATCCTCTAACTGAATACTAACTTTCGTTGCACGTAAACCTTCATGATACTGTAAATTCTGAAAAGAAGAATCCGTGGCGCTCTCAAAGAGATTTCGCCAAGAGGTGCGTGATGGCGACTCAGGCCGGCTAGAAGAAACTACCGGATTACCGTCGGAGGAGGGCTGTGCCCCCTCCATGTGGAGGTGCCGTCGACTTCACGCAAAGTGCACAAACCCTAACCCTAAAAGAAAAGACTTTGAGAAATGGTTTCATTCATCTTATTGAAGGAGATGTTCAATTCCTACAAGGATGACAAATTTCCAATTGATTTTGGAATTGAACCCGAGAAAGAGTTGATAGAGAGGTACAATTGTTGAAGATTATTGAGCATTTCTATTGTATCGGGCAATTCCCCTTCAAAAGAGTTAGGTCTTTTTTAAGGGAGCTTCCTAATATCAAAAGGACTTCATTGATATTATTTATTGTCTTTAGCTGTGGATTCAAATCCCTCTTCACGTTTGTATTTGGTTGTCTTTGTTATTATATGTTTAATTAACGTTTATCATTGTATTTTAAATTGATCTTCATTAGTGATATGTTGTTATCAGTGACACAAGAAAACTACAAAGTTCGACGTGTTTATAGCGTGAATGATGCCTTGTCAAAGCTGCATTTTAGGTTGCTCAAATCTGAACTGGTAAGAATTCATATAATAAGAATTCTTTTCCATGTCTTGTTTCTGTTGTTCAACACTGCTTGAAATCAGAGAATTTTAGGATTTCAAACAATGACCTCTTTGCAAGGCTTAACAAATGAGTAAAATACTAAAATATAGTGCAAGTTCAAAGCATTGTACTTGGTACAACATAGGAGTTAAGCATAACTGATGCTACATCGATTCTTATTGCATTTGCAGGAATGTATTTCTAAATATACAACCAGTTTCTCTCATAAAATTCAGAGTTTATAAAAGAAGAGTAAATATCCACATGTGTCAGGAATGTAAATTTGTGTGGCCATATTTGGTATCCTAAACCATTATATTGAGTTGTAATTTTTGTTTAAGTTATTGAGTAGGAAGATTCTAGTGTCAAGTGTGGATTGAGCTTCAAAGAATGTCATGCCTGAAGATGCATCTATATGAACACACATTAGGCCATCTATATGGAGTGTCATATTTGAAGTTTGTTTTAAGGAATGTGGGATTAGGAACTTTTGGCTCCAAAGCAATATAGGAATTGTTTTTTTTCTTCAAAAGATTAGGATTTGAAAAAAAAAAAAAAAACTCCATTACTACTTTGGTTATTTCCTCCTCTACTATAGCCCAGGATTTTTTTTTTTTTTTGAAAAAATGTGGGATAAAGCCATTAGGCCCAGGGGACTTACTGGCTTTCATTGAGAAAAAAACATTTCCTAATTTCTCCCCCATATGGAATGTCATAAAGCTAATTGGCTGTTTCATTTGAAATGGACTTGGAATTGAAGTTTAATAAAATAAAATAAAAATGTTTTCCTCGGTAGTCATGATGATCACAACCAATGAGCTTGTAGAAAATAGTTCACAATTTCATGCTTCACAGCAGTAGGGTAACAGACAATATTTTCCTTCTATTATTCCTACTCTGGATTACTCTATGACAGAAATCACAATTTTGATCACTAAATGAATGTGTTGCATGCTTCAAAAAAATATATAGGTTCAGATATACATGATGTTGAATGGACATTGCTTCCTCCATTTAAAGAGCACTGGCACCATTCAATGCACTGAAAAGATTCCGATTTCAAATATAACAAGTCAGGTTCACGATACGAGTCATACGAGGCTTTTATAATCAAATTTACGAGTACGTTTATTAAAATATATATAAGTATAAAGGGTGAAGTACAAAAAACAACTATGTAGTCTAGATATAGTGCACATAACACCCCCCACGTTCAAAAAATACCCTCCTAGAGCATCGAAAACTTCTATCATGATTCACCATTTTCGTACAATAAAAATGCTAGAGCCAAGGTATCAACAACCAGAATAGCGCTTGGCCACGAAATTCTATAATTTTTGTTTTTTTTTAAAATGATTTAGGAAGATTAGTTTTATAGAGATGTTGTTATTGATTGGAAGAAAGAGACCAAAATGAATTATAATTCAATTTTGATGGAGAAGAGCGGCAAGTTTGGGTCCGGAAGGATAAACCATTAATAGTGGTACAATTTTTTCCAACAAAGATCTCTGGAAGAAGTGGGGAAGAGATCGAGTAAATGCTATATGTTATTTGTTGGAGAAGTGGAGATTAACCAATGCACCTCCTTGCTACAAACTAAAGCCATAAAGCGGTTCCCCAGCTTGACCAAGACATAGGTAGAGATGAAAGAGAGAGGAGGTAAGGAAGTGAGAGAAATGCCTAAGTTTGGTTGATTTTTTTTTTTTCCCCTTAATCATGGGTGTTCGGGCCAGCTTGCACGCACCTCAATTAATCTAATGAAAATCTGAAGTTAACGACCGGGTAAACCTCTAGTGGCTTTAAAGAGACTCAAATCAGTGACCATTGGGGAGTAAATGCAAGGCCTGACCAGTCGAGCTACCTCGTAGGGTTATAGGGATTGTTTAGGTTTATTTTGTCATTTAATTATTAAGAAATAAGATTGGAGTTCCTAAAGACATTTTTGGAGAGTGAATAGTAGCTCTCTTGATAAAAAGGTTGATGATGACTATAAAATATAGGAAAATACTTGCTTACTCACCAGTGAGTAGGTAAGCTCTCCTGACTACTAATGTGTTTCAATAAAAAAATGAGCACATCAACTTTAATTACAAAATTTAAAATGTAATAAATAAGGATAAATGGGATTAACCTAACTTTATTTGGGTAATTGACGTTCTATATTTACCATTTTCTCTCTTTCACCCCTTCTCACATTCACGCCTCTCTCCACTGTTCTTTTTCCTCTCACCTCCATGGAACATCATCACTCAAAAGGTGAAATACCCCCCAACAAATTTTGCGCATGAGGTGGTCAGTCTCATACACAAAATCTGAGAGATATTTACAACTAAGAGCAACAATCATAGAGTACAAAAGACAGAATGAAATAAATTTTAAAAGCGGAATAAAAAGTCCATCCGAATCAAAATAAAACGTTAAATAAATAAAGTACCTGTCTGGTAATACAATTTGAAAATCTCGTAACCCAAGAACCCCTTAACCAGAAAGAACAAGAGTTTTAACTCTAAATTAAAAATCAACAACCAAAGTCTCAAAAGAGTTCATAGTTTGAACTTGAAGAAGAGAATAAGTTCCTACTCTATAACTAATGAGAGGAGATGTCTGCCACAACCAAACCCCAAGACTCTATTCTTGCGGTGGAATCGACCTGGGACCTGAAATATCAACAAAGTGGGTTAAACCCACGAGCAAGCCCTCTCTACTACATCATAATTGGAGAACCGATATATATACCCTCAATATGAGAGACACAAAAGAAAAATATAAGTGTAAACATATAGGTCATTCCTTATCCAGTTCATATTTTTCAAATAAATGTCATCTTTTACAATGTCCCAACAAACCCTTATCATACAAAAATGAACACATTCTTTAAGTTCAAAATAAAGTAACATAAACATGTATTTTCTTAAATCTAAGCAATCCGGACATACCACCATTATTATCCTTCGATACCTTAATAGGTATTGACAATCCTGACATGCCCCCTGGCAATCCTTACATGCCTTCCTTAATCTTAGATACCTTAATAGGTATTGGCAATCCTAACATGCCTCCCTGCAATCCTTACACGCCTCCCAAACCAACTTACTACATGAAATAAAAGAAGGTGCATAACGATTTAAATTGCGCAAACATATGAATCTAAATTAACGAAAATTTCACCATCACAATACAATTAACACATTTACAATTAAACCAAAACAAGTATCTCATGCACGAAATAGGATTTCAAAGAAACACAATGAAGCTGTAACAATCTAACCCACAATTTAAAGACCAACCATCAAATCACTTCTCCCACGTACTGAAGTCATCGAGAGTGTCAAACATATTTCTAATCTATGTTTCCAGGCCTAAACTATGGTTAAGAACTTTACCCAATTATTCTAAAATTTTTCAAAAATTTAAAAGAAATAAAAGAATTACTTTTGAATACATTTTTTTTAAAAAAAGTTTTATAACAAGGGAGTTTAATTACATAAAGAAATTTACAACCCAAGCTTATTTAACCCCCAGGAAGTTGAATTAAAAATTTGGAAAATTTCTAAAATATTAAAGTATTTTGAAAAAATAGTTTTCCGAAAATTTTAAGATTTTTCAAAGATTTTAAAATAAAAAAAATATCAAACTAATTTGAACTGGACCCAAACTGGGCGCCGGCGAGTTGGGCCCATCAGTGCCTTCCTCCGCGTCGGCTGGTGCCGGCACCACGCACTGCTATGCGCCGGTGGGGCGAGTGGGGAAGGCTGCCCCAACCTTCTTCAACTCCCAGCTTGCGCGCACTATTTATGAGCGCATACAGCTCATTTTTGGCCACTTTTCGCCCTCTGTTCGCCTCAAATTTTATACTGATCTTCTCCTCTCGTAGTAAGCTATCTAGGGGTACCAAATGCCCCATCAAAAATGCCCCGAAACGAAAACCCCCAAATCACAACTTCTATGGTTCTTCAACAAATTTTCAAAATTAAACTTAAATCCTCCATGATCCATTCCCGAATGTTCAAGGGTAAGTTAATCTAGCAAGAACAACTCAACAAACCATAAATTGCTATATTAAATAGTAGTGAATTTAAACTTAGCAAATCAACATATTCATCACATACATGTATGCGTGTATTTATATGTGTGTATATAAATATTCCAACACCAATACTCAACTGCCAATATAATTGCATAGAAATCATGATCCACAAAAAAGTCAGATTAATATAATCAATTTTATACCAAAAATGAATGATTAGATACACGATGCAACAAAAAATTTAAACATTGCAGGATTTAGTCTATGTATACAGATTCAAAGGGGAAGAGAAGAGTAGAACTTGCCTCTTCGATGACTCGAAACTCGTCCACTCGATCACTCCTTCTCCGTCTTCTCTCTTGCATCTACACTTTTGGTTTCTGTGCGTAAAACTAACGACAAAAACCCTAGTCCCCTATTTTCTTTAATATTTCCCCCCCTTTTTTAAGAAAATTATTTAAAAACTGAAATAAAAATAAAATAACTAAATAAATAAAAGGGAAACATATACATAATAAACCCTAGCCCATACGTATGTACCTAGCCCAATGATTCTAGTCCAACTCAACCCAATTTCTCCCTAAGCCAAACCAAAATTTAAAATAACAAAAAAACCAAAGACCCAATCCAACGAGAATTAAAAATAAAAATAAAATCAACCGTCCTACCATATCTTAAACATTTCTTGAACAATTTAGGCATACAAAAATCTACTTCGCACATAAAGCAAGTAAATTCAAAACAGTTAAAGTACAAAAGAATTAATTAAACACATACAATATGCAAAGCACGCAAGGAACAATTTAAATTTAAACATTAAGGCACTTAAATTAAAACAAATTAAAGCACTTAAATTAAAACAAATAAAAAAAATAGCAAATAAAATATGAAATGAAAATGACCTCAAAATTATGGGGTATTACAAAAGGCAACTATATATGATAATATATTAATACATTGTATACACATAAACACATGCATATATACTATATATTAGTTCTATTTAAGCTGGCCGGACTCCTCCTACAAAAAAAATAAAATTAAATTAAAGTACTTAATTAGGATATATCATGAATATGTATATAGGAATAATTAATAGTTTTTTTGACTCTTAATATACTATCATATATAGTTTCCTTTCGAGTGATGATGTTCCATAGAAGGTGATCCGATTCTTCTTGTTGTCCCTTGTCGCATTTCTGGCCAAATAATTGACTAATTGGTATAGTCTTTACAATGAAAAAGTTGATTCTAAAAATTTCCATTGATTTTAAACGTTACTGATGTTGATTCTAGGACTCTGAATCTTGAATGTGAGGGTGAAGTTGATACACCCATTGATTGTACAAACCCTGAGGTGTTTCATGTGATGATAAAAGTTGCTATAGCACACTTCAAGGATATACATTTTTATCGGTTTTGTAAAGCTGTGCGCAATTTGAACGATAGTTCTTGCCACATGGCGTCGGAGTTTAGACCCAAAGAAGGAAAGACTGACGCATTTTACAATGATTACCGTAGTTCAGGATTTGATCGAACAGAGTATGAAGAGAGTGAGTGAGGGAGAGAAGTCAGATCTCCAAAAGGTAAAGTATGGCAAGGGTAAATTAGGAATTTAACATAAATGTGATGACCTCAACAAATACATCAGCAATAAGGAGATATTTGGTGAGGGTAAATTAGGAGGTCAGCTAGTTTAACGAAACTTTAAGTACAGAGATAATTTGACTGACCTTATGGTCTAAAATATAATACATTTAAAAATATAAAATAAATAAAAGTAAGGCTGCAATTGGGAATAGAGGAAAAAATATTGGGAAAATTAGATTTCAGTGACCAAAATTGAAAAAATATTGCTATTTAGTAACCTTAAATTCAATAAAAGGTAAATAGTGACCAAACTTAAAAAATAATTACTAATAAATGATCATTTAATCTTAAAGTCCAAAATACCCTTCATTCTGTTCATAAATCCCCATCTTTTCTTCATTTTTTTCAAACCCAAATATCAAAAAATTAAAAGAATTCAATGACTTGTATACAATATATGAACATATATACATTCTAAAGAAGATATATATATATATATATATATATATATATATATATATTCTTGTATATTAATATCTCATTAAAAAATAAATAAAAAAAAACCCTAATTTGGGTGCAATTAATTATTAATAAGGAATATTGGAGGATATGAATAGACTTGGCTAATAAACATATTACCTACTATCTCATATCTCTTTTTTTTTAATTTTTTTTTATATCAGGTAATCCATAAGTAATTCATTTCAAGTTATAACTCTTGCTGTATCTTTGGAGCCCTAAAATCTACCAAAGAAAAAAAAATTCATATATGCACATGCATTAATTGTAAGATGAACATATATGTCTAAATATATATATATATATATATATATATATAGAGAGAGAGAGAGAGAGAGAGAGAGAGAGAGAGATTCTCTCTATATATATACTTTCTTTTCTAGAATCTTTGTATGTCTTTTGAAGATTTGATAATTAGAATTGAGATTAGAGAAGACGAATAAGGAATTGAGAATTTTTAAATAAAAGGAGGATATTTTGGACATTAAAGTTAAATGGTCACTCATTGACAATTATTTTTTAAGATTGATCATTATTTACCTTTTATTGAGTTGAAAGTCACTGTAAATTAATTTTTTTTAATTTTGGTCACCAAAATCTAATTTTCCCAAAAATATTTTATAGTATGCTTACAACATACCTACTCAGTCAATGACAATTCTCTATTTCTTTTTACAATAAAAAATAATAATTTACTGAGTCCGAGTTACAGGAAATGTTGGTGACAAAAATTAACAAAGTTGTGATCGTGCGTCAATATAAACATCAGGAGGTCTCATTAATATTTACCCTAAAAGTAATGTTGTTTTTTGGGTTTGAGTAAAAAATAGTCAATAGCATAGTAACAATTTATTTACTCAGTCAATAATAACTCTCCATTTCTCTTTATAATAAGAAATAACAATTTATCGAATACACAATACTTTGGTTACAGGTCGTCCACAGTCCAACCAAAGTCCAATTCAAATTAAGTTAAGATTAGTATTATTCAATATAAATTCCATCTTAATTTAATTGTAAATAAGATGGAGTAGACTCAACTGAGCTAGAGTTAGGCTACTCAAATTGCACCTCGAATGGAAAGCTGAATCTGAAAACCAAGGGTTTCATCCAAAGGTATCCTAGTCTAGACGATGGTGTGGTTGGTGGTTTAATTTAAAAAATGTAACGTTAATTTCGCATATTTATGCAGCCTTCTTGGAATGGAATACATTTGACTTTGACTTGTTATGCCCTAAAGCATACTTGCCTTGAACCCGACGATCTCAAATAACTCCAAGGTCTGCTGCTATGAAATCTAGCAAAATTCTCCCTTCGATGTCATGAAACAGTGTGTTTGATGGTAGAGACTCGCCAACAAAAACCATTCAGGTACGTTCAAACTTATCTAAATACATCTGTGTATTTATGTGTTTTTATTTTTGCTGAGAAAATTGATAGTAAACCTCATAGATTACAACTTGCAGAGAAAAAAAGAGGGAAAAAGAAATCAGTAGTCGGGGATTAATATTATTAGTAGAAGATTTTACAATGATATTACAGTTGTTGTTGTTGTTATGGCATCCACATAAATAATAGAAGAAGAAGTTGAAAAACTGAAGGTGGAAAAATTAGTATCGAAAGTCATACCAAAATGGGGCCATTCATTTTTCTTAACTATTATTTTTTTTTTCTTCAGATTTTACGTTAAAGCTAGGCAGATTTTTCATAAGATGTATCAAAATTCGGTCAAATTTTGTTTAAGTGACAGAATACAGAAATCTGATATATGAATTATAGTTTAAATTTTGCATCTTACTCAGGGGAGGTACTTGTGTTTCAGAGTATGTGGTCGATTGTTTTAGAAAAGAAAAAAAAAAAAAAATTTGCATCAATCACCGCGGTCTCTGAAATGGACAGTGGAGATCATTACATTATATAATCATCAAAATAAAAAAAAATATTTTAAATACCAGTTGTGCAGTGTTAACCTACCATTTCTTCTAATTTCTCTAGTTGCATGGTCTGCTTAATCATCAAAGTTGAATTACCAGTTTCTGCTGCAAAATTTTTGAAAGAAGTGACCAAATTTTGTTAAAGTAACGAAAATATAGAATACCCAAATTAGGCCAAAAATCTGATTTTTGAGTTGCTAGGTAAATTTCCATCTACTTGGAGAAGGTATTTTTCTGTATGTGATGTTAACTTCTAAGAAATGTTCTAATATGTCTTACCATTTAAATAAATTTATGCACCTTTTTTCTGGTCGTTAAGCACCTTTAATTTATGTTAAATGACATTGCTAATTTCATCTAATAATATTATAATCTGGATCGCTCACCCCCGGTCTCCAAAGTGGACAAACTGATATCATAATTAACACAAAGTTTTATATTAATTTAAAGACTGTATTAACCTTCCATTTTTTTCTACTCTCTGCAGTTGCATAATCTGTTTAATCTTCAACAGTTGAAATGTTGAATTACCAACTTTTGCTGCAAAATTTCTAACTGAGTGAGAGATGGCAGACACTGCTCTTGATTTTCTATTGGAGAACATGATACAGCTGATAAATTGCAACAATGAACTGATTCTCAAGGTTTATGAGGACAAACTCATTGAGAAAGACCAAATTGAATGGCTTTATTCAGAGTTTCAGTTCCTGCGAATGTTTCTCTATGAGTCGGAGGAAAAATGCAATGAACTTGAGAAAGTGAATGATCTTGTGACAAGAATTAGAGATGTGACTTCTGAGGTGGAAGATATCATCGACACGTTCATAGTCGATGCAGTCATGCAAAAAGAAAGGATCATGGAAGGGAAAATTAAAGATGTGACTTCTGAGGCTGAAGATATCATTGACTCGTCCATAGTTGATGCAGTCATGCTAAAAGAAAGGAGCATGCCAAAGACACTTAAAGATGTGGCATCTAAGGTAGAAGATAACACCTTGCTGAATTTTAGCCCAAAGCAATCAAGTCTCTCATCATGGTTGAGAAAAGTCATCCATGGTTCTTCCAGAAAGAGGAGGAATGTCGTGGAAGGGATTAAATCCTTATGGGTAAAAGAAGCTGCCTTGACTGTGGTTCTACCAAAAAGACGAAGAATGTCATAGGAGAGCATGATTCTGAAAAGAAAAGTCACCAAAGCTTAGAAAGCGTCATAGAAGAGATCAAGTCTATCAAGATAGAAGTGTTACAGATCTATGACAAGAAGATGTATGGCATCGAAGTCCCACAAATCAGAAAGCCTTCCCATGGTGCTTCATCAAGAGCCAACAACCCTATTGTAAAGGGAGATATTATTGTGGGTTTTGATGATGATGCGACAACAATTATAGAGTTTCTTACTGAAGAACATGAAAAACAACTAAAGATTATCCCAATCGTTAGGATGCCTGGACTCGGGAAGACAACTTTGACCAAAAAAGTGTACAATGATCCTTTCATCGAATATCACTTTTATATTCGTGCATGGACCTATGTGTCTCAAGTGTACCAGAAGAGAGACTTGTTGCTTAGCATTTTAAGTTCTGCATGTATTCAGCTTACAGGCATAATCAACCAAATGAACGATGAAAAGTTGGGTGAAGAGCTATACAAACGCCTAAAAGGTAATAAATATCTCATTGTTATTGATGATATATGGAACATTGGAGCTTGGGATAATTTGAAAAGATATTTCCCAAATGATAACAATGGAAGTAGAATTATGTTCACCAGCCGGATTGTCGACGTTGCTGTGTCTTTGAATGCCAAACCTCACTATTTACGATTTTTGAATGAAGATGAAAGTTGGGAACTACTGGAACAGAAGTCATTTCAGAAAGAAAGCTGCCCTCCAAAGTTATTGGAAATCGAGAAGATAATTGCCACAAAATGCCAAGGACTACCACTTGCAATTGCTGTAGTATCTAGACTTCTTGCAAAGAAAGAGAAGACACAATACTGGTGGAGGCAAGTTGCTGAAGGTGTAAGTTCATATATTGTAAGTGACCTAAAGCAGTACATGAACACACTAGCATTGAGTTACAACCACTTGCCTTATCACTTGAAACCATGCTTCCTTTATTTTGGCGCATTTCCAGAAGACTATAAAATACCTGTGTGGCAGTTGATGTGGTTATGGATCGCCGAGGGATTCATAAGGCAAAATGATCAGAAAAGTTTGGAGGAAATAGCAGAGGATTATTTGATGGATCTAGTTGACAGAAGTCTAGTAATTGCTTCCAAGAAAAGGTCCAATGGTAAAATCAAAGTGTGTCGTGTTCATGATCTTTTGCGTAATTTATGCTTGAGAAAAGCTCAAGAATTGAATTTTTTTCAACATATTCTCCGGTATGAACAGGCTTTTTCTTCATCCTTTTCAAATCCCTTTGCATATAAGCAACGTTGCATGTGCATCCATGATAACATTGTTGATTGTACTTCTTTAAAGGGTTTTGAGCTATACATTCGATCTTTCTTATCCTTTAGCCATTCGATTTATAACTTGCTTATGAAGGATGTCTCATTTGTTTGTCAAGCCTTCAAACTTCTCAGAGTGCTAAATTTATTGTCCACCAAAGTCATCATCTTTCCGAAAGAAATAGAACAGCTAGTTCATTTGAGGTATTTAGCACTTCATGTTGATGATGAGCATGTTCAACTATCAATGTCCAACCTCTGGAACCTAGAAACCCTTATGATTGATGGACCAAAGGGTTCCTTAGTTTTATATGATATTAAGAGAATGGTGAAGTTGAGACATGTGTATACCAGGTGACTTATCATTGTTCTTGATGTACCCTTTGATGGATCTTCCTTTGTATACCTACAAACCATAGGCAAATTAGATCTTCTAAGTGGGGAGTGTGGCTTGGAATTGTTTCCCAATCTTAAAAAACTAAAATGCCAAGATTATGGTTTTCCTACATTGGACTTTCTAATTCACCTTGAAACCTTGAAGTTATTCCACAAGGACTTAAGAAGGCCTCCTCCCAAAAGGATACGTGATCCGCATATGTACGCGTTCCCACCAAATCTCAAAAGCCTCACTTTATCAAACTTTCATCTACCTTGGGAGAAAATGTCAATCCTTGGAAGGTTACCCAACCTTGAGGTTCTCAAATTATCATCCAAGGCATTCGAAGGACCAACTTGGGACACAAATGATGGTGAGTTTCATAAACTAAGGTTCCTGAAATTTCAAGGCCTATTTATTAAGCGATGGAACACTTCTAATGATCACTTTGTCAACCTTCGAACGTTAGTGTTGGATGACTGTCAGTGGTTTGAGGAAATCCCATCTAGTTTAGGGAATATTCCTACTCTAGAGATGATTCAAGTGAGATGGTGTAACCAATCTGCTGAAGATTCTGCTAGGCAAATTCAAGAAGAACAAAAGATGATGGGAAATGATGAGCTTAAGATCCTTATCTACTCTTTAAATCAGGATTTGGTGGGCCTGGTGGCCTTTGGGGATGAGGATGACCTGACCTTCAGGGATGAGGATGACCAGGCCGTTGGGGATGAGGATGACCAGGTTGACACACGTTAAAGTTCATCAAAGCATACAGCAGAATTAGTCACTTGAATAAGGTAATAAATATTTTGGAAGACCCATCAAGTTCTCCCATTTGTTTTCCTTTTCTACTATATGTAAACATTATATATATCTGTTGTATAATTTAATTTCTATTTTCCTACTAAACTTTCAAGATAAGAAGAAGCCCTTGGAGCAACATGGGTTTTTAGTATACATCTCATTGACAATTACATGTTTGTGAGGTGTTATGGAGAAGTGATAAGTCCTCGAACACTTGGTTAGAGTTTTGAGGGTATTGCGACAACTCCCTCTTCTTCTTCTTCTTCTTCGTTTACTTATTAGTTTATTTTTTCTTTTAGAAGAAAATGATGAAGAATTAAAGATTTTTGGGTACGAATTTAAGTCTCCCCTCGTATGTTCGTTCTCCAGATCATTGTTTAATTTGACTCGTCTAATTATAGTTCTAATTAACTCCATTTGTTTATATAATTATTGGAAAGTGTAATTAACTCCCCATTTATTATAATGTGTGGGAGGGTGAATTTAATACCTTAATATATTAGAACAAGTAGCACTGCATTCAGAACACAGATCTTGGAGGCATTTGTTATTAAGAGATCAATGTGTATTGATAAGCAGAACATGTAGAAATTCCACAAAGGTCTTTAGATTTTGTGTTATAATAGGTCTTCCCAAGAAAAAAACAACTCTTTCGAGCTACTTACTTAGAACAATTGCCAAAATTCATTTTTCCTTCCAATATATTTTCCTGATGGACAATGCTTGGATGCTACCTAGCAAGACCAACTTTGTCCTCCCTGATGACATGGTGTGCTTGGGTGCTACCCAGCAGGACCAACTTTGTCCTCCCTGATGACATGGCTTGACAAAAAGTTGACACATGTCCTCAATTAAAAATGGATCAAACCCAAATTAAATGTGTTAACTAGATTAAAATCCATCAGTTTTCACGGATCAACATATCTCTACTCTCACTGTGTATCTATAAGAATTTCACAAATTTACTTAAGCAAATTTTGTCAAGAGGTCATGATCTCCATTTTTCTCTCTCACTACTGTCTCTCCAACAAGCCTCAATTAAATTTAGAGAAGACAAAAAGCCTATGTTTCACAAATATGCCTTACCAAAAGCCTCTATTCATTGCCACCAGACTCCATCTTCTTGAGATGGATCTTGGAATGGTGACAGATCAAACGAAGTTAATGTGCAGACAGAGGCCTTGGTGCTTGCCAGAGTACTACAAGCACATGAAGATGTTGTACGATATAGACACACATTGGGGTTCTTCTTGACATATAAGATGCAGATCTCATTGTCCGGTTGGGATTTGCAGGTCTCGAAGGCGTCGCGATGTCACCATTGTTGATCGGCAGATTCGAGATCGAATTTGTGAGAATGTGAGAAGTGAACAAAACTGAGATAATATATATATACTAGTGTATGCCCGTACGACACTATAATGCAAATAGAATTGTGTTTGAACAGTAGATAGGTAAAGACATTTCGACCCACAAGATTGGTTTTTTAACCACTTTTGACCGTTACATTAGATATTTTGTCTTATTATACCAAGCTTAAATATATAATATATATATATATATATAGATATATATAAAGAGAGAGAGAGAGAGAGAGAGAGAGAGAGAGGGGGAGGTGATTAGATCATTGTGGTGAGAAATGGAGATTATAGTTCTAATTAACTCCATTTGTTTATATATTTATTGGAAAATGTAATGAAATACTCCCACAAAATTTCGCGCATGAGGTGATCAGTCTCATATACAAAACTTGAGAGATATTAACAACTGATAGTAACAAACACTACAAGAAAAAAGTGTTTTAACGACACGCAAGGTTGGTCGTTATTGACCAGACAACATGCAATGCAAGTCGTGAAAAGTCCCTAATAAAGACTTGCAAAGTAGGTCATTTAAAGGTATTATCTTTCACAACACGCATTGCGAGTCGTGAAAAGTTTGTACTAACAACTCATGTCATGAAAAGTCCCTAATAACGACTTGCAAAGTAGGTCGTTAAAAGGTATAATCTTTCACAACATGCCTTGCAAGTCGTAAAAAGTTTGTACTAATGACTTGTTCGACAAGTTGTCAAAAGATATTATTTTCAACAACATGCCCTGCAAGTCGTTAAAAGTTCGTTTTAAAAAAAAAAAAATAATAATCCCTCTTTTTGTGTTGCACCTGTCTTCAATGTGAAGAGGAAATACACACTACTTGAAGCCTATATATAAATATCATATGTATATATATATATATATATATATATATTACTCAATGAAAAAAACTAATAAATTAACCAAAAAAATATATATCTTATTCATTCGATATAATTAACAAATTAGTCTACCGTAAATAAAAACAAAAAACACTCCCTTTAGTGAATGCTCTATTCTTGATAAACACTTGTTCAATCACATTATGCAAAAAATTAAAAATATATATATCATATAATAATCGCATTAATGACAAAAATCATGTTACTTATAAAAATAGTAGAAATTTATCATCGATTTTAGACAATGATGCATTGGTGACAATAGTAAGAAAATAATTCAAAACAACTTGGACAACCTAAAGTGATAGTTAAGAAGAATTTCAGGAAAAGATCGAGTGCTTGAATTTTCTAGGCAACAAACTTGTATTGAACTAAAGAAGAAGAAGATTAAAGAGGACAACTTCTAGACAATAAACAATGTTGATGCATTAAACACTTTAGAAATTTTCTTTTGGTTCAACTGCAATTTTTTGTATTCATTAAGCCAACTAAATTGTTAGTGTTATATCCAAACATGTTATATACTACCTTGTTAGTCACATGAATCATATTAATTCAGTGAGTGGCCAATTAAATTGTGTTAGATAGGATGAAAGACTTATAGTTCAAAAGCTGTAGTATTCATTTTCGGAGTTAAAAATACGGATTTGGTCCCAATAATTTTTTATTTTCAGTGTAACCACACTAAGATTTTTTTTTCCTGAATGATTTGTTGTATTATATAACCATAACTCAAAAGAGTACAAAAACCTGAATGAAGAATCCCTCAAAACCAATGTAATAATGGACAAGGAAGAATCCTTTCCAATACATCAAGGAAAACTGAACATAACCATCAAAATTAAAAGATTAGAGAAAGATCATGAATCTGTAGGTCCAAAACTAGAAGACACTCTAGAAGGATGCCTTGCGCCACTTCATGTGATGTCTTCTTAAAATCGTGATGTAATGCTGCATTTCGTTGACCCCAAATGGACCAAATAACTATGGGGAAGAGACATTTCAAAAATTTACTCCGCATAGTATTGGAGCTTGTGTGATTTAGGAACCAATCCAGTAAATGTGACATAGAGAGGAAGATGGGATAGGAGATATGAATAATATCAAAAATAAAATGCCATATCTCACCCACGAATGCGCAGTGCACAAACACGTGATCCACTATATCGGAACTAGCGTAGCATAAATGACAAATTGACGGAGTCTGGATCCCTCTCCTTTGCAAGTTAACGAATGACGGGATAGCATTTTGAAGCACTAGAGTTGTGGTAAATGAAGCCCTGATTCTACACTTACTCCACACCAGATTATACCAAGGAACCCGTGGCCCAGTAACACGGCTAGAATTCCAAATTGATTGAAACGAACATGACCTATGCTTCCATTGTATGACATCTCGACCACCCCATATCGGGACTGACTAGAAATAGGCGATAACAGCCGGTGGAGCATCAGGAAGGTGCCACTGACCGGCCTTAATTATAGACGCCAGGGTTGCCTGCGTGTCAAAATCTCGACAAGACCTTCTGCCAATTTTTTGGAACAACATTAAACCATCTCACCAAGGGTCTGTTAAGAGACCAATTTGAGACCCATCACCAATCTTGTAAGAGATCTACGTGATCATAAACTCTCGAGCCTGCAGAATACTTAACCAAATTGAAGACGAAGAAGTTTTCAGAATGCAAGACCAAAAACTTCCCTTAACATATCTTTTCTTGAACAATTCAAGCCATAATTTTTCTCCATTTGTGAGAAAATCCCACACCAGCATACACTTGGCAGCAAAGTCTAACTCCCCAATTTTTTGAATGCCAAATCCACCTTCTGATTTTGGAAGGGTAACTTTAGACCATTTAAGAAAATGTAATTTGTGAACTGTGTCATCATGACCCCAAATAAAAGCTCTAATCTTTCTCTCAATGTGCAGTCTACAAGACCATGGAATCTTAAATCCAAATGCCCAATAGTAGATAAAAGATAATACCACTGATTTAATCAATTCAATTCTTCCCGCTAGCGATAAATTCAGCGTATTCCAACTCGTTAATCTCGATGAAATTTTATCCAACAGGGGATTAAAATGAGATTTCTTAAGCACGGTATCATTTAAAGGCAAGCCCAAATACTGAAGAGGGAAAGTACCTCTTTTAAAAGGAAGAATTCGTTCCAAAGTTCTGGACCGCCTCACCGCCTTAGAGAAAATGATTTCACTTTTCTCTTTACTAGCATGGAGACCTGTATCAGTGGAAAATTTATGAAGAACAACGAGCAGGCCCTGAGCAGTAGAGACATCAGCTTTCACCACCACAAAAAGGTCATCAGCATAAAAAATATGGGAAAGTTTAATACCCATTTTTTTTGCAACTTTAGAAAGAGCTATTGAACCATCATCAACTGCCACATTCATCAAATTACTAAAATATTCCGTGACTAATATAAAGAGCAAGGGGGACAGTGGACAACCCTGCCTAAGACCTCGGCCAGAATTGAAAAAACCCGCCGGCACACCATTTATAAGAAGCGAGAATTTAGGTGAAGTAATACAGGTTCTCACCCATTTTATCCACCGATCACCAAAACCGTGTAGCTTCAAAACATGCAGAATAAATGTCCAGGATTTTGAATCATATGCCTTCCGTAAGTCCACCTTCACTGCCATACTAGTTGCCCCCCTCTTGTGGTTAAAACCTCTCATCATATCTGAAGCCAACATTAAGTTATCATGAATACGCCGCCCTTTAATAAAAGCTGATTGTTCTGTACCAATCAACTTATGTAAACAAGTCCCCATTCTATTTGCCATCACCTCAGAGATGATCTTGTATAAAGTAGAACAAAGAGAAATTGGCCGATAATCTAACATCTTCAGGCCATGGTCCTTCTTTGGGATTAGAGTAATAAGAGTACTGTTGACTGCTTGAGGAAGAGATGTTGTTAGGAAAAAAAATTTCACTGCCCGAATCACATCTTGCCCAACCACGTGCCAAAATTTCTAAAAAAACCGAGGAGGAAACCCATCCGCACCAGGAGCCTTATCCGGGCTCAACGCCATGACCACCCCTTTAATTTCTACATGATCAAATTCTCTCTCAAGACCCACTTTCTCATGCTCTTCTAACATTCGTCTAATAGGACACAAATCTGATGAAGTAGATGGGGAGGCCTGATAAAGATTCTCATAATATTGGACCAACCATTCCTTAACCACTGCAGGATCTTCAGTATAACCTCCCTTCTCATTTAATAAGGATGTGATTGCATTTCTGGAGCACCTCTGCTTAGTTTTTTGGTGAAAAAACCGAGTGCATCTATCATTCTCTTTAGTCCATGTCACCCGTGATTTTTGAGCCCATAGCATTTCTTCAAAACCATACATATTTTCCAAATTAAGCGAAGCCTCTTTCTCAGCTTGAAGTAAACTAGAATTTAAAGGCTCTGCCAACAACTGGTGTTGTATGTCACCCAGCACCTTTTGAGCGTCCAAAATTTGTTGATTAAGATGGCCCTTCTTTTTATTCCACTCCGTCATATGATTCTTAAAAATACGTAGCTTCTTGAGAAGTTGATGTATAGGATTTACAGTAACTGTAACTCCCCAGGACTCCAGAAGCAGTGTCTCCACCTCCAGCATAAAACACCACATCTTTAAGAATTTAAAAGGTTTCGGACCAGAAGAGCAGTTGGAAGCCCATTTTACCACTAGTCCATAATGATTAGAAAGCGACGCCACCGACATAGAGAGTTTAGAATCTATAAATTGGTTCAACCACTTTGTATTTACAAGTCTCCTATCAAGTCTAGCACAAATCCGTTTGTGAGAAAATTGTTTATTTGACCAGGACCAAGCACCATTATTCACTGGCAAGTCATCTAACCCCACCTCGTTTAGCACATTATTGAACTCTTCAATCAAAGCCTGAGGAACACGATTGCCACCCACCTTTTCAGCGTGATAACGAACCATATTCCAGTCCCCAACAGCCAACCATGGACCCGTGATAAGCGTTGATTGAGACTTCAAACTCTTCCAAAGCTCCCGTCTCTCACTAACAGTGTTAGCTGCATATACAGCGGAGATTGAACTGCACACCCCTCCAGACAAGACTTGGCATTTGACATGAATATGTTGCCCTTCCGAGTGTAAAACATCAACATTAAGGACTACAGGATTCCATCCCACCCAAATTATACCCCCTGGATGAGCATTATAATTGGTAATCCAACTCCATCCAGGACATAGATTATGTGAAATTCTAGCGAAATTATGTTCCCTGACTCGTGTTTCTACAAGAATGACCAGAACACATTTTTCAGAGGCGATCCAAAGCTTTACCTCTCTCTGCATATGAGGCCGATTTAGACCCCAAACATTCTAGCACCCTATCATTGAGAATTGGAAGATGGAATAGCTCCACCAGCAAGTTTACTTCTAGTAACCCGCAACACCGGTTCTGTACCCTCCTTCTTTTTCTTTTTTCCTTTATCCACCAATTTAGAATCCACTCCAATATGCTGATTGTGGGAAGGTAGAGAAGCCCGAGTCGTAGGAGAATCCCCACCACTTGAAGACTCAACCTCCTGCATCACAACAGTATTCCGAGGAGAAACACCATGCTGCTTAGCTACAGCAGTACCGCCAGATTTTTGAACTCCTCTGGAAGGTTGAGATCCTGGAGTCATAACCAGAGTAGGAGCTGAACCAACAAATTCTCTAGCCCGTTGAAGCACATCTTGTACAGGTGATGAAGACATATTAGTAGCCTGTGGATACTCAACGGATTCTGCAGGCCTTTGAACCACATCCTGCTCAATTACATGTGAAGAGGAAGAACTATCGCTCATTGGGATAACCTTCTGTCTAGTAGGCATAGATATCTCAACATCTAGGTCTGGAACAGGCAACCCACCTTCATCAACGTTAGCCAAAACTGCAAAAGAATTATTTACCTGCTTTGCATCACCCGGCCCTTGCCCCTGAGTTTTCTCTTCATTGTGCTGTTGAGGACGGAGCCGTCTATTAACCTTAACAACCCATTTCCCTACCCCGTTCTTTGTTGGTTTTTGCAAATATTTCTGTGGACATTTATCAACCAGGTGATCTACACGTTTACAATATGAGTAGATCTGAGGTTTCCATTCATATTGAAAATAAATTGTGCAATCAATCCCATGAAAATCCACCACCATCGTTTCAGGTAATTCTTCATGGACATCAACTTCCACCATGACTCTGACATACTGTCCTCTTTATCTAGAAACTGATGGATCATCTATATAAATAGGCTTAGAAAATTGGGAACATACCTTCGATATCACCGTAGAATTCTGGCAATGAATAGGTAAATCAAAAATCTGCAACCAGATAGGAACCGACCCAAGGATTTCTTTCTCGAGATTTACATTTTTACTCCACTTCTTCAATATGATCGGGCGTCCCTCAAAAGTGTGAACTCGCCTTAAAATCTTCTGCATATCTGCCTCACTGTCGAAGCGAACCAAAAAGAAACCCTCTTTCAAATATACAAGAGTAATATCGGAGCTCCATCTGCATTCAATGAAGGTTTTGAAAAAGGGGTAATAAGGCTTCTTTCCCATGACATATCCAATCACGGAATGTTGCCAATAATCGATTTCATGAGTGACATCCTCTAACTGAATGCTAACTTTCGTTGCACGTAAACCTTCATGATACTGTAAGTTCTGAAAAGAAGAATCCGTGGCGCTCTCAAAGAGATTTCGCCAAGAGGTACGTGATGGCGACTCAGGCCGGCTAGAAGAAAGTACCGGATTACCGTCGGAGGAGGGCGGTGCCCCTTCCATGTGGAGGTGCCGTTGACTTCACGCAAAGTGCACAAACCCTAACCCTAGAGAAAGTAGACTTTTCTCTCCTTTAACCATACTAAGATTTAAGATCTACAGCACTTCAAAGTTCATATCATCCTTTACACATTTATAAAATGGCTCAAATTAAAAGCAATACTAAAATATAATGTTTGTAGAAGATATGGGCAATGCTGAGTAAAAAGTAATAAAAGAATTTGTTTCAATAATTTAGCAAAGCGTATTTAACTCTCAAAACAATTTTTCCTTTCTCCACACAGTTTTTTAGATTTTGTTTCTATTCCCACATTCCAAATGAAGCGTAAATTTAACTCAAAGTCAAAGATCATCAACAAACCCCTTGTTGGCTTAAGAGAATTAGAAAATGAGATAAACAATGTTTTGGACAATAAATTTAAAAGGATTTAACTGAATTATACTACACACTGAATATTTTCATATAAGGCAATTGCACCATCAAAAATTGAGTTGGAGGCATATATATATATATATATATATATACACACATATAATTTAGTGATTAAATGATGACCACTAGCAAGTCAGATATGATCAATAAATTGGTGGGAGCAAAACTCAAACCTTAGAGATGGTATGAGCTGGGATCCACTGTTCTTTTAAAGATATCAAGGCAAATGCTTCCATTGCTATTGATGTTTAGATGGAAGAACTTAGTAACCTTGGCAGCCTTCAAATCCCACTATTTTCAAGGTTGAATGGCGCAGAACTATGAGTTGAACCACCTGTTTTAAAACAGCTCATTTAGCATGGTATAACACCTCTTTAACCATTTGAATCAATGAGGCTTTCCATGGTCTTGGACAACTTTGAGGTCCAAAATAAGGTTATAGATCAGCACTCACTTTAGATCAAACACAATATACAACACAAACAAAACTATTTAGCAAATATTTAGACCCTTCAAACTTAGCCTCCAACATAATCCAAAAAGTAGGTATGTTCAGAAAATACAAAGGAGATATGATAAAAAAAAAAGTCAGTGCGAGACAAATTTAGACTTTATATAAACTTCTAAACTAGATAGAAATAATGCAGGTATCATTAGAGTCAATTTCGACAGCAACTTGGCATGCAACAAGTGATGAACAGTAATACAACACAAAAAGATCCTTTTATAGCTCAATTCAATCACAACAACTTCACTTCAAACTTGTGAATCTGATCGCACAATAAGCAAATTTGATGAGAAAGTCATTTTCAAAGTTAATTATTACAGAATCTGTCCACCTTTGGAACTGACACAAGAAAGGTCTTAACTTGTATGAGATCATATTGAAAAGTAGCTATATACACAGTAACATTTAGTCAGTCAACTTGGGAAAAATCTCATATTTTTTTATCAAAAAAATAATAATAATAAGGAAAAATATCTAAAACATTTCCTCCATTGCCTTACTGCTCAAGTGTTACTAAGTCCATACAACCACCAATATCCTATTTTTAAGGTACTAAATAGTGATGTTAGGGCTTGTATTCCAACAGGTTTTAACTGTAATTGAATTTAGATAGCAATGATTGCTACAAGTAAAATGATAAAAAATTGTCACCACACAATGTTTTGTTGGATTTTAAAATAAATAATTGGAAAGGGCTTGCAAACTACTCATCTTCAAAAAATTAAGTACATAGAATTGCAAATAATGTTAACAGCAAAAATTACAAAGAAATCATGCTCTCAAATCTCAACAGATGATTAAGTATTCATGACCCTTAATATGAAAATGAACCAGAGCAAATGAAAAAAAAAAAAAAAACAGAGCAAAGTTCAACCACAAAATTGAAAAAACTAGTAAATTTCAAGATAAAGCTTTCCAACTTAAGCGAGATTGTAAAAAGATTACCCACCAAAAGGTTCTTCTATCAGCCTTTTGCAGTGGAAGATTCAAGTTACTTAAGATATCTTTTCTATTATCCATGACACAGAGATGCAGGGTGTGAAAATTAAGTGAACAAGATGCTTATCATTTTGATATTATGTATAGTTAGGAAAAAGGATATGGTAGATTTGCACCACTCTCAAAGTTTTGAGGCATGTGTATTAAACAACAAAAATTGTGGCTGACAAGTAACTAACAGCTCATATAGATATGAATAAACTACAAATAAAAATAGAAGAATCTCATGCCAAGCAGAAAGAAGCAATGCACAAGGAATCATACATAAAGAAGCTCCAGGAAAATAACACGGGGACAACTTTATAGGAAGAAGTTTTTCCTAGAGGAAGCATACAAGAAATTTGAAAGTAGACAATATGAAACCAAATAAGACTTCCCAAAGGCATAGCCAATTACGGCAAAGTTGCTATAACAAAATTGTACAGGTGCCGCCATCAAAGAAGCCAAATTACCAAATGACTGACTGAAAGTGATTTCTCTAAAAGTGAAGAATTAAGCCAAAATCAAGTAGCACAAAAACTTTTGGATTGAAAGATTTCATGCATGGATTTGATCTATAAATGGGTATGCTTCTGACCTATTTCTACATAACACAAGACAGAAAGATTTTGATTGATGGTAGCTGAAAGGTTAGCTCATCAACGACACAACTACAATACAAATTGCTAGATTAATATTGCAATATGATGTTCAACAATTATCTATTTATGAACATAACAATATATACAAGTGCTATATTAACATATTAGAATATAGATTATATATTTATAGTGTATATCCTATAAAAAAAATTTGTCTCGCATAACATCATTATTTAATTTTAATCTACCCAAACAAAATAGGCGATGTTCAGTTGTCACAATCTACATTCTAAAACGGTTTTCTTGCTCCGAAAAGTGGAAAATGCTGAAGAAAACACTCTAATTCAGAAATATCCTTTGTGCAGAAATGAAGTATTACCTCCCCATTATCATGTTCACAACAAGTTTCATTTTTGCTCTATTTCCAACATGCCCAAGGAAAAATGACTTCTTCCCTATGACATTGAAAGCAGGAAGTGCTTCCTCATACAATGCCTGCAATCACGAATAAGTGGAGATGATGATAATAACGAAGAATGTTTGCAGCCTGCATAGAACAAATAGCAATCATTGTGAATGTCATCAACTTAAACATAAATTTGCACACCACTATGATTCAAGTTCAAAATTTTAGCTGCCTCCTAGTGTCGCTGAATTCATGCCTACGCAAGTGAACTTAACCCAACAACTAAAATACATTTTTTTGCACAAAAAAGCTAAAAATAAATAGATAAAGTAAAGCAAACGCCTAAATCACTCAAACAAACATAAAAAGTGCATAAATAGGCATTAGCAAAAACACTTACTACAACTATGAAGCTTTCTCCATCTTCAAAGAACCAAAAAGGCCACTTTTGAAGCTAAAATGACTCTAACCCTACCCGAAATATGTTTTTAACTGAGTCGTTATGGATATAGTGACAATAATTATAAGTATCACTACTATCAAACTAAGAAATGAAGATATCAATAAATGATAACATCTTGAAATAGAAAGGCACATATAAATGGTAAAAAAAAAAACTTAAGATAATGGAATAAGCTTCAAAAAATTTAACCATAAATAATTAAGGTACAAATATCCCTAAGCCATTTCATAAAAATGTTGTAAAAAAAAAAAAAACTTAAGATAATGGCATTAGCTTCAAAAAATTTAACCTTAAATAATTAAAATAGAAATATCCCTATGAAACATATCCAATAAGTCCATGGGAACTTAAAGACAATTAAAGAAAAAAAGAGAAAACTGAAAGTCATCACACAAGAAGATTATATTGATCCTTTTAATTAATGTTTTTATGCATGCAAATTGTTCATTCAGCTATCTAGGATCAGTTTCTTGTTTAATAAGACACTATGATTTAAAATATAACTAGTTCTTAGGCAGAATCATAAATACAAGTTGTATACATATATGCTTATAACAGTTCATTGTTTAATAAGACACTATACAGTAGCAAATTAGAACATGAATTTTCACTCAAGATGTACAAGGACGATAAAAGCAAGCTAAGAACTCCATAATTTTACTCCGCTTAGTTGTTGAGAAACTGGTTGGAAATGAAAATAAAATAAAATCAAATCAAAACCTTAAATTCTTGATGCATTGCCTGCCCAATTGTCCCTTGAACGCAGACCAACACCAGAGCAAGAATGCTTTTCTTGGAGTACTAGTTCATGCAACAAGGAAAGAGAAAGTATAAGGAAAAAAAATATTGCTGCTTCCTTTTCTTCTTCTAAAATTCATTAAAAAATACCGTAAGTTATTTGTTGAATTAGACCCCTCACAATAAAAATCCCCAAAATTGAAGATCACCCAAAATTGCCACCCTAATTAAGCAATTTAGCATATTCTCAATTTCCCTAACAAACCTAAAAACTTAGAAAATGACCAAAATAATCAATTGTTAGCTACTCCTTTCCATAATTAAAAGTCAAAAGTCACAATACTTCTAATGTTAACTTTCATTGTGCTTCAACCTAGGATTTCAACTTCAATTGCTTTAGGAATTCTTATATGGGTATACAGATGGTTATGATAAATAGAGCAAAAAGATAACGTACAACTGATATGTAAATGGTCTTCCAAAAGCTCTCGTGTTGCAGAATTCCTAGACACGGTTCCGGTTCGATACAGTGCGAAAGCTTGAGAGTGCGAACTTCTAATGAATCTTCAAAACAGAATAAGGTTTTTCTTCAGATAAATCTTCTATTGCAGAAAACTTGTGTATGATAGATGACAACTGAAGAGTGTCGGCATGAGCAGAGATTTCCAAAAATATTGCTAGGGTTCAACACGAGAGAGAAATGAATAGACGTTCAATTTGGTTTAGAGTATTTTGGAAATATGAAAAAACAGGATTGTGAGAAATTCGTCTCGACATTACAAGGGAAATTGGTTGAGATATTAACAATTTAGTAAACACGTTGATGATATTAAAAATATAGGTCGTTGAAAAAAAACTAAATTCATAATTAATAGCGGGTCGTGAGAAATAAAAATTTTCAAGTTTTAACTAGCCGCCACAAAAAAAAAGGTTATGTAATATATTTTACACGACTTTCCTTCTATGTAAGTTGTTATTTACAAGTTGTGAAAAGTGAAATTTCTTGTAGTGAAACAAAGAGTACAACAGACAGAATGAAATAAAATATAATCATTAAATAACTGAGTACGTGTCTGGTGTTACAATTTGGAAGTCCTGTATCCCAAGGACCTCTTAACCAGAATGAATAAAAGTTTACAACCCTAAATTAAAACCAATAACCAAAACCTCCATCAAGATCGTGGTTTGAGTTCTTGAAAAAGAAGATGAATTCCTACCCTGAGATTGATGAGAAGAAATGTCTGCCACAACCAATCCTAAAACTCTATCCTCGTAGTGGAACCTATCAGTATAAGGGACATAAGAGGAATATATAGATTTAACATACAAGTCCTTCCTTAACCAATTCATGTTTTTTAAAAAAATCAACTTTTACAATTTTTCATCAAAACCCTTATCATAAAAATAATAAACACAATCTTTAAGTTCAAAACAAAGAAACATATGCATGCATTTTATTAACTCTAGGCAATTCTGACATACCACCATTATTATTCGGAGATACCTTAATAGGTATTGGCAATCCTGACATGCCCATGACAATCCTGACATGGAAAATATAATGTGTAGATACCTTATTAGGTATTGGCGATCCTAACACGCTTGACAATCCTGACATGCCAAATATAATATATAGATACCTTATTAGGTATTGACGATTTTGACACGCCTAGCAATTCTGACATGCCAAATATAATGTATAGATACCTTATTAGGTCTCGGTGATCCTTACACGTCTGTCAATCCTAAAATACCAAATATAATATATAGATACCTTATTATGTATTAGCGATCCTGACACGCTTGGCAATCCTAACATGCCAAATATAATGTATAGATACCTTATTAGGTATTGGCGATCTCGACATGCCTGGCAATCCTGACAAGCCAAATATAATGTATAGATACCTTATTAGGTATTGACGATTCTGACACGCTTGGCAATCCTGACATGCCAAATATAATGTATAGATACCTTATTAGGTATTGGCAATCCTGACACGCCTGACAATCCTTACATACCTCCCAAACCAATTTACAACATGAAATAAAATAAGGTGCACAATGATGGAAAATGCTCAAAACATAAGGATCTAAATCATCGGGTATCCAATCATCACAAAGACAGAACTTCATCACAAATAAACTATACCAAGTGTATCATGGATAATTATAACTTCAAGAAGGAAATAATTAAGACAATAAAATAACACAAGCATCCATTATAGGATCAAATACCCAACCAAGCCTCCAATGCACTCAAATATTCGAGGGAGTCTAAACCTAACTCTAATCTAGGTTTTTGGGCCTATTCTGTTTCTAAGAACCCTATTTCATCATTCTGGGATTTTCTGAAATTTTTGGAAATCTAAAAAAATATTTTTCCAACAAGAGAAAATAAAACATAATTTTGAGGCATACTTTAAAATCGATAAAACCACAAGGAAAACTTATTTCCATTTAAATTTAAAACCCAGGCGTATTCCATCCCTATAAAGTTACTCGAATGTTTTTAGAGTTTTTTGGAATTTGAAAATATTTTCTGAAAATAAAAGAAGGTGAAAAACCCAATTTTTGGACACTTTAAAAATCAATTGAACTACAAAGGGAGCTTATTTCAACATGAAACTTTATAATCAATATCATTTAACATCCAGGAAGTTACAGTAAAAATTTGGGAATATTTGGAATTATAAAAGTATTTTCTAAAAAAAAAGAAGGTGAAAAACCCAATTTTTAGACACTTTAAAAATCAATTTCACTACAACGTGAGCTCATTTCGACATGAAAATTTAAACCCAAGTTTATGTAACTCTCAGGAAGTTGAATTAAAATTTTGGAAATTTTCTGAAATACTTAAGTATTTTTAAAAAAATAATTTTTTGAAATTCCAACCCCTTGCCTTCGCGCACTTTTCATGCGTGCTGGCAGCCCTTTTCGGTCACTTTTCGGCCTCCGTTCGACCCAAATTTTATACCAGTCTTCTCCTCTCGTCATAAGCTATCTATTGGTACCAAAAGCCCCATCAAAAATGCCCCGAAATGAAAACCCCCAAATCACAACTTCTAAGGTTCTTCAACAAATTTTTAAAAAAAATTAAATTTAAATTCCTCCATGATCCATTGCCAAATGTTCAAGGGTAAATTTAATCTAGCAAGAATCACTCAACAAAACATAACTTGCTACAATAAACATGCACGAATTTAAAGTTAACATATCATTATATTTATCGTATACATGTATGCATGTATCTATATGCGTGTAAATAAATAATCAACACCAATCCTCAATTGCCAATTTAATTTAACAAACATCAAAATCCACAGAAAAGAAAAATCAAATTTATAAAAATCAATTTTATACCAAAATGAAAGATTTTAAAAAAGATGCAACAAACAATTTACGTATTACAGGATTTAGTTTATGTGTATAGATTCAAAGGGGAAGAGAAGAGTCGAACTTGCATCTTCGATGATTCAAAACCAGTCCACACGATCGCTCATTCTCTCCGTTCTCTCTTTCGTCTACACTCTGAGTTTCTGTGCATAAGCTAACGATAGAAGCCCTAATCCCCTCTTTTCTTTTCTTTTATTATTAATTTTTTTTGAGAAAACTAATTAAGACTAAATAAAATTGAAAGGAAAAATTAATGAAACAAATCCTAACCCATCAAAAATAAGTACACCTAGCCCAACCATTCCAGCCCAACTCAACCTAGATTCCTCCCTAACCCAATCCAAAATTAAAATAAAGAAAACACAAAGACCCAGTCTAAATAAAATAAAATAAAAATAAAGTAAACTACACCACAATATTTAAAGCACTCAAAGAATTTAATCCAACCAATAAAGCAATTCAATTTAACTAATAAAAGAAATAAAGCATTTAAATTAAAATTAAAAGACCTCCAAAATTACGGGGTATTACATTCTTCCCCCCTAAAAAGAGGAATTCCGTCCTCGGAATTCACCTCATACCTGAAATAAATGTTCTAAATACTTTGCCTTTATTTGATCCTCCCTTTCCCAAGTGGACTCTGCCTATTTGTGGTGACTCCACTGAACCCGAATTAAAAGAATAGTCTTAGAATGAGGGACTTGGTTCCTATGGTCACGAATACAGTAAAGTTACTCTACATATGGTGCAACTAGTTGTGACTCAATCTCCCAATTTCAATGTGCTGATTAATAGCATCATCCCTAAAAATTTTTCCTAACATAGACACATGAAAGATATGATGCACCTTGTGCATTATGTTTGGTAACGCCATTCTATACGCTACTATTTTGATCATATCAGTAATCATGAAAGGACCTACAAAGCAGGGTGACAACCTCCCCTTTTTTTTTCTTTTTCAAACCGCATTACTACCTTCATGGGAGAAACTTTGAGTAAAAATCTGATCCACCCACCTTAAATTCTAATGCTCGAGTTTTCCGATCAGCATAAGTCTTCTGTCTACTCTGAGTAGTCCGTACATGGTCCCTAATAATAGCGACTTTCTCGGATGTGTCCTTAATGAATTCAGGACCCAAGTATCTATTATCTCCAACATCTAACCAACATACTGGCGACCTACATGGGAGCCATTAACAGCCTTAAATGGTGCCATACCAATAGTCTTTTGATAACTATTGTTATAGGCAAACTCAACTAGCAGCAAGTAATTCTCCCAATTACCCTTGAAGTCAAGTACACATGCTCTCAACATACCTTCCAAGATCTGATTAACCCTCTCAGTCTGACCATTAGTTTGAGGGTGATAGGTTGTACTGAGGTGCAGAGCTGTACCCATTGCCTGCTGAAAGCTCTCCCAAATCCCTGAAACAAAATTCAGATATCTATCTGATATAATGGACAAAGGCACACCATGAAGCTATACTATCTCTGCAATGTAAACCTTCGCATACTGCTCTGAGGCGTAACTCGAGCGAACTGGCAAGAAATGTGCTGATTTCATCAACCTGTCCACTATCACCCAAATAACATCATGGTTTCGCTGTGAGGTGGAAAGTCCAACAATGAAATTGATGTGGTCGTAACTAAATTATATTGTAAGCTTAATTTTGCCCTTTTTATCAAAATATAATTTAACCACTCGCAAGAGCACGAATCTTTGTAGATAAGGTTCTATATAGAGGGTATCGATCCCACGAGGACTAGTCGCAATTGTCTTAAAGGAAGATTAATTCTACTTTAATTCGAAAAATAGATTTTTGAATTTGTGTTTATAAACTATTGCATGAATGAAATGACAAGAAAAGTAAAGAGTTTAAAGTTGGGAGAGAGAACTAGGGTTGGTTTCCTCCACTAGCCATTCACATGTTCATAAGTGTAGCAAGCATGGGATTCATTAATTAAATGCCTAACAATGTCATTAGGCTTGTGACCTCAATGACATATCAAAAGATCAATGTGTGTGCTAACCTATCATAATCCATCTTCAACAAACATAACTCTTCAACCTAACTAACTACCTAATTACTCTACTCTCTAAGTGAACACTACATGCATCCAAACTACCTTGTCTTGGCATGGTCTATACAAACTAACATCACACATTCATTTAAACACCATTATCTAGCCATCATTTGCACTTCTTGTGGAATATGCAAATGTTGTGCATTCAAGTGACAAAATCTACTCTAAGATAAGAATAAATTCCAAATCAAATGAATATATATAAGAGATGTATTTGTGTACATAATCACTAGGCTAAATAATCAACATTTAATTACAAATCCCAAGAGCTACAAAGATGACAAGTTTACATGGCTAGGGGTTGAAACCAACACCCTAGTAGAAGAGTTTGTTGCTCATGGTTGCCTTGCACCCTTCCATTGATGAAAAAAGTGAAGCTTCTTGGTCTGGTTCAGCTTCTCCTCTTCCTCTCCCGAAGGTCTCTCTTGAAGTATTCTGATCTGTGTTGAGAGATATATGAGATATGAGAGATATGGCTCTTTTTGTGTGCTTTTTGGCTTCCTTTTCAACCTTGGGCCCCACCATATATATATATATCACTATATATATCTATTGCATTAATAAGGCCCCCAAAAGTCTTGTTCAAGTCAGACAATCCCCCTAAGTCGTGCAAAAAGGGGGATTTTGTTGCAAGTGGGAGAGCAGGTGAGCAAGTGGCCAAGTGGGTTCTGCAGAATCTCGATTGATCGAGATTAAATCTCGATTGATCAAGATTTCGATCAATCGAAATGAGATCTCAATCAATCGAGATTTCGATTAATCGAGATCAACATCTCGATTGATCGAGATGCCTTTGGCTGCATTTTCTGATTTCTTCTCTTGACTGCAGAAAGCTTCAAACTTTGCTCCATTTACTCCAATACCTGCAAAACATCAAAAACACAAAAATACCATAAACATATCTCGGTAAACGCAAAAATGGAACTAACGTATGCAATAAAGAGGGTTCAAATGCATAGAATTGAACACTTATCACACCCCCAAACTTACATATTGCTAGTCCCTTAGCAATACAATATTAGAAAAATGGAATCAACTATCTTATACAAAAGTTTAATCATGCTCAGTCATCAACTAGATAAAGGGCGATCATCCGTTCATTTCACATTTGGCAAATGCAACAAGTATTACAGAACTATGTGGTCATTAGCAAAAATGGACTTTCACAAGCTATAAATGAACGACAGTCCCCACATAATGGCCAGCCCGAACAAACATAACAATTCCAACCCCAAAATCCTCTTTGAAAAGTGAACATGCATTCTAACGTGTGGCTTTTGTCATATTTGGAGAAGAAAATGAACAAATCTGTTTTTAAGAGAAAAACTCATTGAAAACGCTCGACACGGCCGTTCATTATCACAAAACATTCATGATTGCTCATGTGCGGATGACCGTGCAATGCTTAGCTCTTTTTGCTTTCTTGCAAGCCCATGTAGCGGCATTGGGCCAACGACTCCCAAACCAATTGGTTTTAGGGCATTAGATGAAGAAGCACCCCTCGGACTTAATGACCGAGCTTACAAGGCGATGAGTGTAAGTAAGCCACCCGCTTATTATTGCTCAACCTTACACACTTTTACGCGAATATTCCCTGCTTTGAGGCATAGAAATCCAGTTTATTGAGTGAGAAGGCTTATTGCATATTTTTCTCTTTTTCTTTCTTTTTCCTTTTTTTTTTTTTTTTTTACAACAACCGGAAGAACTTATTCTTTAAGTTGTTGAGATAAAAACAGAAATTTTCAAAAATTCTCCCTCAGACTTATACCACACAATTTAAAATGCATGTGTGCGAATTTGTGCGGTTAAGGACAAACTTAGGGCAAGAACTGTACGTGCTTGAATTTGGACACAAATGTAGACCGTTCTAGCCTACTATAAAGCTTGCAAAAGTGCAGGTATTTACATTGTTAAAGTTCTTAACTACCTCCTGCATTTACCTCGGACATTTATTCGAATGACTTCCTTTAAAAAGCAAGACATCATGGCAAGTATGCAAAATATCAAGAAAACTGCTCTACAATGACACTCAATATAACGACTGAACATTGCATGCATATGCAAGTGGTATAGCATACCGCACCCCCAAACTTATATGCAACATGGTCCTCAATGTTTGGACAAGAAGAATAAGGAAAGAAGTTACCGGGATGGCAGAAGGCGACAAAAATGGTATTCCACAGCAGCGGTTATCCTGTAATTAAGAAAAACCTTTACAGAACACCAATTGGATACCACGAGCATTAAAAGGAACAAAAAGTAGATAAATAGAACATAATGAAATAATTATGCACAAACAGACAATGCCAATATCACTGTATATCTAAGGGTCTGAACTGGTGTTTCCCAATTGTCTAAGAGGTCTATGCGATAAGATATTGACTATCCAGGCACGCTAACGTATAGCACGCAAAGGGGCTGCCTTTCTTTATTACCGCCATACTGTGTTGAAGCAATCTCAACAGTATTGGGAATCGAAACTAGGCGGTAATAAACGGAAATCATCAACTGAATCGCCTATAACAAGTAGACAAATGGTACTACATACATAGTCAAAGTATAGAGAACAGATATATTGACAGAAAGCAAAAATAAAGACAGTAAAGATAACACATGGTGTAAAAGAAAATATAAATGTATTCCATATAGATGAAAATGAGTTTCACTACAAAGTGTACATGTAGGTGGAATACTAAAAAAGAAGCTAAAAATGAAAGAAAACATGGCCAACATGGCCTATCAAACATAAAGAAAGAAAAATAGTCGAAAATAAAACATAAAAGACAAAGAAATGCAGCTACTCGAGGGCGGGTAGTGGTGGTGGTGGCTCGGTGGGAGTAGAAGTGGAGGTGGAAGCTCGACCTGTGAACAGGAACTGCAGGTCCTGCCGAAGGGCTCAGAACTCGTCTAGAATCGCTCTCTGGCCTTGTGCCAGGGAAGAAATGTCCGTCCGAATGCCTGCCAGCTGACTCTGTGTCACTTGGACATGCTCGTCAAAACCCTGCTGGAGCCGCTCTACGTCAGCCGCCAGGCAGGAATAGCCCGTCGCTAAAATATCATGCCGCTCTGCAGCCACATCCATCTCCTCCTCCTCTATCTCCTCGTCATCGGACTCACCCTCTGCTGGCTCGCCCTCATCCGTCTCCACCGGGGCATCCATATCTATATCGTCTGGTGGATCACCCTGGTGGTCCTGTCGCTCTAAGTGTCGCCTCACCCTCTCCCACTGAGTAGATGTGAAGCGGGTGGGCGGTGCCAACTGAATGTCAGTACGACTGACCGGTATATTGGCACTGCTGAGAAAAGCGGTGATCAGGAAAGGAAAGGGAAGCCGCCAACTCGCTGCTCTCCGCATCCTCTTGTTCACGAGGTCATCCCAGACCTTGAACATCTGCCCCCAGATCAGCGACGGGATCGAAAACCAAGTGCCCGTGTGGAAAGCATAGAGGCAACGGAGGAGGTCGCCCCTGCGCTCTGCCACGTGCTGCAGCGGACACGCGTTCTTGATGAGAACGGTGTCCAGGAACCAAAATCTGCTCAGGCACATCGATTTGGACGTGCAGTTGTGACTGGGCATGGTAAACGCCCCGCCACACATGTCCATCACGATCGAGAACAGTGTCGTGTCTGCGGGGAGTGCGACCCTGAAAAGTGGCTGACCGTCCGGGCCAACCATGTCCGGTGGCTGCTGGTGAGGGATGCCGAGCATCTGAGCAATCCGGCTTGGCGTAATCGTGATCGTGACAGTGCCCACAACCGTCTCTAGTGTATCCGGCGCGGTGCAGGAGTAGGTTATGTGATCGTAAAAGACTTGCACTAAGCGCTCGTGTGCCACATCGGTGGGAGGCACACATAGCCGGTCGAGGCGACGCCTCCTGAGCTCGGCAACCGTCCACGTGGTGTCGGGACGCCTCTCGAACTCTGCTAAGTCAAAAATCTGCTCCGGGTGGAACTTCCGAGACTGGAAGACTCGCCCGGGCACGTCTCGAACAGAACCGGCAGCGTTCTTCACCCTCGCCATAGTCTCGGAACAGTCTGCACTTGATTCCAAAAATTACGTAAATAAAAGATAAATAAGAAGAAAACTAAAATAAGAATAAACTAAAAGAAGAAAAAATGAAAATGAGGTCCTAGTCTTTGGCACTGATAAGAATTCAAAAACTCTCTCTTAAAGAAGCGGTGCGAACTGATGCAACCGAAATGAAGGGTCGCGGTTGCAACCCGTACACTAAGCATTTGAAACAGAGAGAATGAAAAATCTCAACCCTATATATACTCCTACCCCCCGAAACTTGCAAAATCTCATTACAAACACCGCAAATGCACCCATCTAACCCAATATCATCTAAATATGTTTATTACGCCGTAAAACTATCAAAAATGGCGAAAAATTATACAAAAAGTAGCCATGCATCACTTACCTCAAGAGGAAGAAGATGAACGGCTCAAACAAAAGAAGACCCACTCGCAGTCGCGAAGAGAAAATAGTGCGAGTGCTAGCGGCGGCTTCGTACTGTGTCGGATGGCGGCGGATGATCGGGAATGATAGATCGAGTGCTCGGGAGTGCTTGGAGAAGGTCTGGATCGCACGGAAGAGAGAAGGAAGTCGGATGGTTGTTTTGAAATGAGAGGGAAGCCCAACGGTTTAAATAAGCTTTCAGATCACGTGCAGGCATCACGTGCATCTCGATTGATCGAGATGTGCATTTCGATCAATCGAGATTTCGATTGATCAAAATCTCACTTCAATCAATCGAAATCAGCATCGATCGATCGAAATTCTTTCCTCGATCAATCGAAAATTCCTTCACTGAATCGAGTTTTTACTTCGAGTAATCGAAATTTTATTTCGATCAATCGAAATCTTCAATCGATCGAAGATCTATCGAAGTGCAATCGAAGAATACTACCTCTCGGGACTTTGGACTTGGCAAATTCTCTGCAATTTTTCGATCAATTGAAACTGAAATCTCGATCAATCGAAATCTCGATTGATCGAGATCCTGGTTTCGATCAATCGAGATGCTCAAAAACAGTCAGCTTGAGTTATGCTTCAGGGACTTGGATATTTGGGAATTAGATACTACATTGCTTAGATACAAACCTACTTTGGATTAAAGGGACATCATGGAAGCATGATAGCTACCATGGCTTCGCCACCTTACACGTCTATGGCGCGACGTTCGGATCGGCTCACGAGTCAAAATACACGGGATCCGTCAAAGTGACGACATCCACGTATTCAGTGGTGACTTGGTCATCCACGCACACTTTTAAGCGCTGCCCGTTTACTTTGAACAACGAGCCGTCTTTCAAGTCCTTCAATTCCACCGCTCCGTGGGAAGCAACGAAATTAACCAACGGAGGAAAGGGTTCTCCTGGAAATCTCCATTTAGGCAAATCCATGACAGTATTAACATCGAGCATGGAATTGACTTCACATATGGATTGCTCAATGTCAAAATCATCATAGTTGAAATGATTTAGGCATGCCTCTAAAGGATCCTTGGAAAGAATAGAAGGAAATGCTTCTTGAACAAGGTCTTCCACAACATCAACACAAAAGCACTCACTTTCATCGTCGGATGTGAGGTGGGAAGCATTGAAAATGTTCAAGCAGACTTTCATATTCCCAAAAGAGATGCCCATCACTCCGGTACGGCAATTAACACAAGCGTTTGCCGTGGTCAAGAATGGACGACCTAGAATGATAGGAATATGACGATTCGGATTTTGGACCGGTTCCGTGTCAAGGACTATGAAGTCCACCGGAAAATAGAATTTGTCCACTTGAATGATGACATCCTCAATGATGCCACGTGGTTGCTTCACCGAACGGTCGGCGAGTTGTAACACAACCGTGGTATGCTTGAGTTCCCCCAAACCTAGTTGTTGGTAAACTGAGAATGGAAGCAAATTGACACTAGCCCCTAGATCAAGGAGTGCCTTTTCAAAAGATTGATTTCCGATGGTGAACGAAATGGAGCTTGATAAGTGTTCAATTCTATGCATTTGAACCCTCTTTCTTACATACGTTAGTTCCGTTTTTGCGTTTACTGAGATATGTTTACGGTATTTTTGTGTTTTTGATGTTTTGCAGGTATTGGAGTAAATGGAGCAAAGTTGGAAGCTTTCTGCAGTCAAGAGAAGAAATCAGAAAATGCAGCCCAAGGCATCTCGATCAATCGAGATGTTGATCTCGATTAATCAAAATCTCGATTGATCGAGATCTCATTTCGATTGATCAAAATCTTGATCAATCGAGATTTAATCTCGATCAATCGAGATTCTGCAGAACCCACTTGGCCACTTGCTCACCTGCTCTCCCACTTGCAACAAAATCCCCCTTTTTGCACGACTTAGGGGGATTGTCTGACTTGAACAAGACTTTTGGGGGCCTTATTAATGCAATAGATATATATAGTGATATATATATATATATGGTGGGGCCCAAGGTTGAAAAAGAAGCCAAAAAGTACACAAAAAGAGCCATATCTCTCATATCTCATATATCTCTCAACACAGATCAGAATACTTCAAGAGAGACCTTCGGGAGAGGAAGAGGAGAAGCTGAACCAGACCAAGAAGCTTCACTTTCTTCATCAATGGAAGGGTGCAAGGCAACCATGAGCAACTAACTCTTCTACTAGGGTGTTGGTTTCAACCCCTAGCCATGTAAACTTGTTCATCTTTGTAGCTCTTGGGATTTGTAATTAAATGTTGATTATTTAGCCTAGTGATTATGTACACAAATACATCTCTTATATATATTCATTTGATTTGGAATTTATTCTTGTCTTAGAGTAGATTTTGTCACTTGAATGCACAACATTTGCATATTCCACAAGAAGTGCAAATGATGGCTAGATAATGGTGTTTAAATGAATGTGTGATGTTAGTTTGTATAGACCATGCCAAGACAAGGTAGTTTGGATGCATGTAGTGTTCACTTAGAGAGTAGAGTAATTAGGTAGTTAGTTAGGTTGAAGAGCTATGCTTGTTGAAGATGGATTATGATAGGTTAGCACACACATTGTTCTTTTGATATGTCATTGAGGTCACAAGCCTAATGACATTGTTAGGCATTTAATTAATTAATCCCATGCTTGCTACACTTATGAACATGTGAATGGCTAGTGGTGGAAACCAACCCTAGTTCTCTCTCCCAACTTTAAACTCTTTACTTTTCTTGTCATTTCATTCATGCAATAGTTTATAAACACAAATTCAAAAATCTATTTTTCGAATTAAAGTAAAATTAATCTTCCTTGAAGACAATTGCGACTAGTCCTCGTGGGATCGATACCCTCTATATAGAACCTTATCTACAAAGATTTGTGCTCTTGCGAGTGGTTAAATTATATTTTGATAAAAAGGGCAAAATTAAGCTTACAATATAATTTAGTTCCGACCACATCAAAATTTTGGCGCCGTTGCCGGGGACTACGGTTTTATTGTCGCCATTAGAAGATTAAATCTGGTTTAATTCTTAGGCTAGAAATTCTTTCATTCTTTTTGTATATATTTTGTTCTCATTTCTCAAACTTCTTGATTTTAGGTATACCACATAGCGGGCATCAAAGAGAAGTAAACTTGGAACCCTTTGTGAGTATAACGCCTAAAATTAGTGGTTTGAATTCATTCATTCTTTTTGTATAGATTATTGTTACTTTGTGTATTGAGGTGTTGTTCGATTGTTAATGCATGCTAGGTAGACGGTCCTTGTCACTTCCTTTGCTTCCGTGTAACATTGAACTTGAACGAACACTTAGACAACGTAGAGGAACCTCTAGGGACCCTATATTGCCTAGGACTGAAAACATGGATCCAAATGAGAGACAACCTCCCGGACTACCTCCTTTTAATCATGAACAACCACCTCCACCACCACCTCCTCAAGGAGAGTTGCTTATGGACTTTTACCTTCCGACTACATTTGAAGTACCTTCATGTATTCAATTTCCGAATGTGGTGGTAAATCAATTCGAAATAAAGTCCTCCACCATCAATCTTCTTAATAGCTTCCACGGTCTTCCTAATGAGGATCCGTACCGGGACTTAGATTATTTCCTTTCCGTGTGTTCCACTATTCGTGTACCACACTTTACGGAGGATGATCTAAAGCTACGTATGTTCCCCTTCTCCCTAAAATATAAAGCTAGAAGTTGGTTCAGCTCCTTAGAACCTAACTCAATCCATTCTTGGGCGGAGATGCAAATAGAGTTCTTTAAAAAATACTTCCCAATGGGTAAGACAAGTGATATTCGGCGAGCAATCACCGGATTCACCCAAATTGACCAAGAACAATTCCATGAGACGTGGGAGAGGTTAAAGGATCTTTTAAAATCTTGTCTGCATCATGCTGTCCCAAAATGGCAGCTAGTGCAAAGTTTTATGATGGGGTGAGTGAGCAACACAGACAAATGATAGACTCCGCGTGTGGGGGTGGATATCTTTTGAAAAGCCCCGATGAGGCATGGAAACTTTTTCAAACCCTAAGCAACAATTCAGCTCAACGCTCCTCCACTAGGAAAGGGAAGGCCACCCAACCTTGTAGAGGAGTGCATGAAATATCACGGGTGGATGAGGTTGCCATGTAAGTAGAAGCCCTATCCCGAAAAATGGATTTAATCATGAAAAATGGGCTGCCTACTCCAAACCAATCTGTCCAAAATCAGGAAGGGTGTTCGTTTTGCTATAGTACTTCACATTTCGTGCGAGATTGTCTTATTGCCAGGCAATCTCCCGATTATGCTCAAGAGCAAGCGAATGCCTTGTACTCTAAACAAATGAATGATCCATATTCAAACATGTACAATCCTGGTTACAAGAACCATCCGGCTTTTTCATGGAAACCTCAAGAATCAAGTCCCTCTTTCCAAGGGCAAAACTCTTTTAATTCCCCCTCTCAACAGCCTCATTATAGGCCAAACCCTCAACCTTACAATCAAAGATCTAATTACCAACAACCACCACCTCCTTCGAGAAGCCAAAGCTTTGAAGAAAGAGTGATAAGCAATCTTGAGGCCAACACCCGCTTATTGCAAACTCACTCTCAATCAATCTCTAAGCTTGAAGCCAATGCTCAATCTATGGCTAGGTTAGAAGCTCAAATCGGGCAACTAGCTAATGCCTTAAATAGAAGGGAGGAAGGTAAGTTGCCGAGTCAACCGGTGGTGAATCCCAAAGGTGTCCATATGATTGAAGATCCATCATCTTCAACTTGTAATGCTCCTCCGGAGCAAGTTCAATCAATCACAACCTTGAGGAGTGGTAAAATCATTAACTCCAAGGTGGGGGAGGAAGAGAGAAAGGAATTCCAAGTGCAACTTAAAAATCCAAAAGAATCCCAATTAAATCCAAAATTGTTTCCGTTAAATCCAAATTTGCAAAATACCCCTTCAAATCCAAAAGGAAAGGCAAGTGAAGTTGTGTCGTCATCGATTCCAAATCTTGACACCTCTTATGAACCTCCGGTTCCTTTTCCTCAAAGATTGAAGGAACCTTCTCATTTCGGGAAGCAAGAAGAGAAAATCCAAGACATGATGGAGATCTTCAAACAAGTAAAGATCAATCTCCCTCTCCTTGATGCTATTCGACAAATTCCCTCCTATGCAAAATTCTTGAAGGACTTGTGCACTCAAAAGCGCAAATCTAGGAATAATGTTCCTAAGAAATTCCTCTTAACTGAGCACATAAGCTCCATTTTCCAACACCAAGCCCCTCCTAAATTCAAAGATCCGGGTGCTCCGACCATTTCGTGCACCATCGGAAATCAATCTTTTGAAAAAGCACTTCTTGATCTAGGGGCTAGTGTCAATTTGCTTCCATTATCAGTTTACCAACAACTAGGTTTGGGGGAACTCAAGCATACCACGGTTGTGTTGCAACTTGCCGACCGTTCGGTGACGCAACCACGTGGCATCATTGAGGATGTCATCATTCAAGTGGACAAATTCTATTTTTTGGTGGACTTCATAGTCCTTGACACGGAACCGGTCCAAAATCTGAATCGTCATATTCCTATCATTCTAGGTCGTCCATTCTTGGCCACGGCAAACGCTTGCGTTAATTGCCGTACCGGAGTGATGGACATCTCTTTTGGGAATATGAAAGTCCATTTGAACATCTTCAATGCTTCCCACCACACATCCGACGATGAAAGTGAGTGCTTTTGTGTCGATGTTGTGGAAGACCTTGTTCAAGAAGCACTTCCTTCTATTCTTTCCAAGGATCCTTTAGAGGCATGCCTAAATCACTTCAACTGTGATGATTTTGACATTGAGCAAGCCATATGTGAAGTCAATTCCATGCTCGATGTTAATACTGTCATGGATTTGCCTAAATGGAGATTTCTGAGAGACCCCTTTCCTCCGTTGGTTAATTCCGCCGCTCCCCACAGAGCGGTGAAATTGAAGGACTTGAAAGATGGCTCGTTGTTCAAAGTAAACGGGCAGCGCTTAAAAGTGTGTGTGGGTGACCAAGTCACCACCGAATACGTGGATGTCGTCACTTTGACGGATCCTGTGTATTTTGACTCGTGAGCCGATCCGGACGTCGCGCCATAGACGTATAAGGTGGCGAAGCCATGGTAGCGATCATGCTTCCATGATGTCCCTTTAATCCAAAGTAGGTTTGTATCGAAGCAATGTAGTATCTAATTCCCAAATATCCAAGTCCCTGAAGCATAACTCAAGCTGACTATTTTTGAGCATCTCGATTGATCGAAACCAGGATCTCGATCAATTGAGATTTTGATTGATCGAGATTTCAATCTCGATTGATCGAAAAATTGCAGAGATTTGCCAAGTCCAAAGTCTCGAGAGGCAGTATTCTTCGATTGCACTTCGATAGGTCTTCGATCGATCGAAAATTTCGATTGATCGAAATGGGATTTCGATTGATCGAAATAAAATTTCAATTGAATGAATTAAATGTTCGATTGATCGAAGTAAAAGTGTGATTCAGTGAAGGAATTTTCGATTGATCGAAGAGACAATCTCGATCGATCGAAGCTGATTTTGATTGATCGAAGTGAGATTTTGATCAATCGAAATCTCGATTGATCGAAATGCACATCTCGATCAATCGAGATGCACGCGGGGCCTGCACGTGAGCCGAAAGTCTATTTAAACCATTGGGCTTCCCTCCCATTTTAAAAGACCATCCGAATTCTTCTCTTCCTCCGTGCGATCCAAGCCTTCTCCAAGCACTCTCGAGCACTCGATCTACCATTCCCGATCATCCGCCGCCATCCGACGCAGTCCGAAGCCGCTGCTAGAGCTTGCGCGATCTTCTCTTTGCGGCTGCGAGTGGATCTTCTTCGGTTGAGCCGTTCATCTTCTTCCTCTCGAGGTAAGTGATGCATGGCTGCATTTTGCATACTCGCTCGCCATTCTTGATAGTTTTACGGCGTAATAAACATGGTTAGATGATGTTGGGGTGGATGGGTGCGATTGCGATATCTGTGATAGGATTTTGTGGGTTTCGGGGGGGTAGGAATTCATGTAGGAGTGAGATTTGGCTTTCTTTTTGTTTCAAAAGCTTAGTGTACGGTGTGTAACCGCGGCACCTTTGTTTCGGTTGCATCCGTTCGCATTGCCTCTTTGAGAGTGATTTTTTTGCATTCTTGTCAGTACCATGGACAAGGACTTCATTTTTATTTTTATTCTTTTAGTTTATTCGTAGTTTAGCTTTCTTCTTATTTATCTTTTATTTACGTAATTTTTGGAATCAAGTGCAGACTGTTCCGAGACTATGGCGAGGGTGAAGAACGCCGCCGGTTCTATTCGCGACGTGCCCGGGTGAGCCTTCCAGTCTCGGAAGTTCCACCCAGAGCAGATCTTTGACTTAGCCGAGTTCGAGAGGCGTCCCGACACCGCGTGAACGATTGCCGAGCTCAGGAGGCGTCGCCTCGATCGGCTATGTGTGCCTCCCACCGACGTGGCACACGAGCGCCTAGTGCAGGTCTTTTACGATCACATGACCTACTCCTGCACCGCGCCATATACACTAGAGAAGGTTGTGGCCACTGTCACGATCACGATTACGCCGAGCCGGATTGCTCAGATGCTCGGCATCCCTCACCAGCAGCCGACAGACATGCTTGGCCCGGACGGTCAGCCACTTTACAGGGCCGCACTCCCAGCAGACACGACGCTGTTCTCGATCGTGATGGACATGTGTGGCGGGGCGTTTACCACGCCCAGTCACAACTGCACGTCCAAATCGATGTGCTCGAGCAGATTTTGGTTCTTGGACACCATTCTCCTCAAGAACGCGTGTCCGCTGCAGCACGTGGCAGAGCGTAGGGGCGACCTCCTCCGTTGCCTCTATGCCTTCCACACGGGCACTTGGGTTTCGATTCCGTCACTGATCTGGGGGCAGATGTTCAAGGTCTGGGACGGCCTCGTGAACAAGAGGATGCGCAGAGCAGCGAGTTGGCGGCTTCCCTTTCCTTTCCTGGTCGCCGCTTTTCTCAGCAGTGCCAGTATACCGGTCAGTCGTACTGACATTCAGTTGGCACCGCCCACCCGCTTCACATCTACTCAGTGGGAGCGGGTGAGGCAACACTTAGAGCGACAGGACCACCAGGATGATCCACCAGACGATGTAGATATGGATGCCCCGGTGGAGACGGATGAGGGAGAGCCTGCAGGGGCTGAGTCAGAGGACGAGGAGATGGAGGAGGAGGAGATGGATGTCGCTGCAGAGCGGCATAATATCTTAGCGACGGGCTATTCCTGCCTGGCGGCTGACGTAGAGCGGCTCCAGCAGGGTTTTGACGAGCACATCCAGGTGACGCAGAGTCAGCTGGCAGGCATTCGGACGAACATTTCTTCTCTGGCACAGGGTCAGAGAGCGATCTTAGACGAGTTCCGAGCCTTCCAGCAGGACCTGCAGTTCCTGTTCGCTGGTCGAGCCTCCACCTCCACTTCTACTCCCATCGAGCCTCCACCACCACCACCCGCCCTCGAGTAGCTGCATTTTTTTCATCTTTTATGCTTTGCTTTCTGTATTTTTCTTTCTTTATTTTTGATAGGCCATGTTGGCCATGTTTAGTTTCTTTCTGAGTATTCCACCTACATGTACACTTTGTACTCAAACTCATTTTCATCTATATGGAATACATTTATATTTTCTTTTATACCATGTGTTATCTTTACTGTCTTTATTTTTGCTTTCTGTCAATATATCTGTTCTCTATACTTTGACTATGTATGTAGTACCACTTGTCTAATTGTTATATGCGATTCAGTTGATGATTTCCGTTTATTACTGCCTGGTTTTAATTCCCAATACTGTTGAGATTGCTTCAACACAGTATGGCGGTAATAAAGAAAGGCAGCCCCTTTGCATGCTATACGTTAGCGTGCCTGGATAGTCAATATCTTGTCGCATAGACCTCTTAGACCATTGGGAAACACCAGTTCAGACCCTTAGATATACAGTGATATTGGCATTGTCTGTTTGTGCATAATTATTCATTATGTTCTATTTATCTACTTTTTGTTCCTTTTAATGCTCGTGGTATCCAGTTGGTGTTCTGTGCAGGTTTTCCTTATTTACAAGATGACCGCTGCTGTGGAATACCATTTTTCTCGCATTCTGCCATCCCGGTAACTTCTTTCCTTGTTCTTCTTGTCCAAACATTGAGGACAATGTTGCATATAAGTTTGGGGGTGCGGTATGCTATACCACTTGCATACGCATGCAATGTTCGGTCATTATTTTGAGTGTCATTGTAGAGCAGTTTTTTTTTCTTCTTGATATTTTTGCATGCTTGCCATGATGTCTTGCTTTTTAAAAGAAGTCATTCGAATAAATGTCCGAAGTAAATGCAGCAGGTAGTTAAGAACTTTAACATTGTAAATACCCACACTTTTGCAAGCTTTATAGTAGGCTAGAACGATCTACATTTTTGTCTAAATTCGAGCACGTACAATTCTCGCCCTAAATTTGTCCTTAACCGCACAAATTCGCACACATGCATTTTAAATTGTGGGGTATAAGTCTGAGGGAGAATTTTTGAAAATTTCTGTTTTTATCTGAACAACTTAAAGAATAAGTTCTTCCGGTTGTTGTAAAAAAAAAAAGAAATAAAAAGAGAAAAATATGCAATAAGCCTTCTCACTTAATAAACCGGATTTCTATGCCTCAAAGCAGGGAATATTCGCGTAAAAGTGTGTAAGGTTGTGCAATAATAAGCGGGTGGCTTGCTTACACTCATCGCCTTGTAAGCTCGGTCATTAAGTCCGAGGGGTGCTTCTTCACCTAATGCCCTAAAATCAATTGGTTTGGGAGTCATTGGCCCAACGCCGCTACATGGGCTTGCAAGAAAGCAAAAAGAGCTAAGCATTGCACGGTCATCCGCACATGAGCAATCATGAATGTTTTGTGATAATGAACAACCGTGTCGAGCATTTTCAATGAGTTTTTCTCTTAAAAACAGATTTGTTCGTTTTCTTCTCCAAATATGACAAAAGCCACACGTTGGAATGCATGTTCACTTTTCAAAGAGGATTTTGGGGTTGGAATTGTTATATTTGTTCGGGCTGGCCATTATGTGGGGACTGTCGTTCATTTATAGCTTGTGAAAGTCCATTTTTGCTAATGACCACATAGTTCTGTAATACTTGTTGCATTTGCCAAATGTGAAATGAACGGATGATCGCCCTTTATCTAGTTGATGACTGAGCATGATTAAACTTTTGTATAAGATAGTGGATTTCATTTTTGTAATATTGTATTGCTAAGGGACTAGCAATATATAAGTTTGGGGGTGTGATAAGTGTTCAATTCTATGCATTTGAACCCTCTTTCTTACATACGTTAGTTCCGTTTCCGCGTTTACCGAGATATGTTTACGGTATTTTTGTGTTTTTGATGTTCTGCAGGTATTGGAGTAAATGGAGCTAAGTTGGAAGCTTTCTGCAGTCAAGAGAAGAAATCAGAAAATGCAGCCCAAGGCATCTCGATCAATCGAGATGTTGATCTCGATTAATCGAAATCTCGATTGATCGTGATCTCATTTCGATTGATCGAAATCTCGATCAATCGTGATTCAATCGAGATGCTGCAGAGCCCACTTGGCCACTTGCTCACCTGCTCTCCCACTTACAACAAAATCCCCCTTTTTGCCCGACTTAGGGGGATTGTCTGACTTGAACAAGACTTTTGGGGGCCTTATTAATGCAATTGATTCGTGTGTGAGTGTGACTCAAAAAGTATATCAATTAAAAATTACCACACTTCGCAATAGAACGAATTCCTTGCAGAATAGGGCTATCAAAAGGAAGGGGTGTCGAACCTCAAGGACTATGGTCTGACTAAGTTGAATTGTTAGGATTAATTCTAATTAAATTTAAAAGAAATAAATTCTGATTTTTAATTCTAAATTAACTAATGAAGCAATTGAACAAAAGCAAGAAAAACTAAAGAGTGTAGAGAATATAAGATAAGTCTAGGGTAATTGATTTCACCACTAACTTCACAATCAATGGTCAATTGAACTAACTATGGGGCATCATATCATGCATAAGTGGTGTCGGTGGCTACAAGCTCACCTTCATCCGTCAAGAAGATAACATATGATTAAGGCTAAGTCATGGACTATCTTCGATTGGTATGGGCCATCTGCCTAACTACTCTAATCTAGGGTGCAGTATGGTTCATCTTCTCTAGGCATAATCCATCAAAGCTTTTAATGATATATTCAGTGAAAACCATTGTGTAATAATCACTCTCATGATCACAGAAAATAAGAGGGACGAGTTCAATAACAATAATCAAATATCTAAGATAAGATAAGAAATCATTGAAACTGAATTTATAAGACTTTTATTACTCAATTCTATAAGAATCCTCTAAATTACACAATCTATGAATGAATACAAAAATCCCCAATAATTAGAACAATCAAACCAGTGATGTTTAGTTAGGGCTCCATCAAAACCCTGGTGGCTGAACTAGCCGCTTATGATACGCCTTGTTCTCCAATGATTCTCTATTCCAAAAGCTCTTCAAAGCTGCTGCCAAGCCTCCTCCATACAGCCCTAATTGGTCACTTTAAATAGCCAAGAGAATACATCAAAGTCCTAATCCAATTAGGAATTAATTAGGTTTTCCCGCAGCACTAATCAGGTGGGTTTTTCCTGCTGACTTCGGCCCAACTTTTGACCCACTAGAAGTCCGATTTATGGCATTTCCGTGAAATACAAAAGTGTGCAGAATCAAATTTCGTTCAACCCTGCGCGAAAATTATGTTGATTTGAGGCTCGAAAATAAGACTTCTGGTCCGTTTTCCAAAACGGGATTAAGACTTTATTATGCGCAGATTTGGGCTTCAGGCCCGAAACCTTCTTAAGTAACTGTAATTCTCTTGGACCTCTTTCTTGGGCTGAGTTGAGTTAAAATATGGAGTTCAATGGATCCCTTTGATGTAGGCTTCATCCAACCATCTTGCATGTCATCTTTAAAAGCCCAAAATCACGGTTTTAACTGAAATAATCATTAAGGCCCTGAAAATACAGAAAACACTAAAACAAAGTAAAATCACAAAATAATCTATCACTAAGAGAATAAAATACATAAGTTAAGAGACTAGAATGCGCAACATTCGATGCCGATCACACCCCCAAACTTACATATTGCTAGTCCCTTAGCAATAGAATAAAATAAAACTAAAACAAAGAAACTACTAAATACTAACTAAACTACCCAACTCCACTTTCGTGGGAGAAACGATTGCATTTAGCATATGCAACAAGCCTTTAAACCCCTAGGTTCCCCCTAGTGGACGAGTATAGTCTCGTGAGGGTTTCCAGAAATGTTACCCACAAACATTCAAAATTCTGTTTCAACATTAGTTCAAGAAGAAGATTACAATATATAGTTACAAACTTACATTCAAGAATAATTTCAAACTTTCAAATTCTATAATTCAAATCAATGGTCCTCATGCATAATTCACATCAACATATCTCAAAATAATCAACCCTAGTTCCCTTGTGTAAAGTGAACTAGCAGTCCTCTCATGTAGCATAACTCAGCTCTGAATATATTAAGGCACATACCCCTTCAACTCACTAGCTCCCCTTATTGAAATCATACTTCCAAACATGAATACATGACTTTTTTTTCTTTTCTCAATTCTTTTTTTTTTTCATTGCTTTATTGGTTGTGCAATGTCTTGATCTATTAAGCTTTCTGAAAGATCCATGTAGCAAGCTTTCAGTCAGTGGCTCCCAAACCAGATGGCTTTAGGGCACTAGGCTTTAAGATACCCCGAAGACCTAATTACTCGAATCAGTCAGGCTACAAATCAAGACAACCAATGCTCATCTTTTCTCACCCTTTCACTTTTGACGCGAACACTCCGTGCTTCCTGAGGCATAGAGGCCCGGTTACTCATGAAAAAGATCAAATTGATTTGCTTATTCATCACTTTTTTTTTCTTTTTTCTTTTTCATTGAAGTCAAGTAAAACACATCATCGGTACTCATTCTCAAGAGATACTAATTAATATCAAGCATATGTAACTCAATAACTCAAAACCAAAGTTTATACCCCACAAGATTATGCTAGTGTGTTTGTGCATGTAAGAGAACTAAAATCAATCACTCCAAACATGTTATTGCAACCCATGATTAAAACCACTTAATTCAAACCATAGTTTCCAAAAATTTAAAACCTACTCAAAAATTGCAAGTTAAGCACCTACATAAGGTATTAATCCCTTGAATAATGTCAAAACATTCAATCTAAAAACAAAACAAAAGAAAATAAAAAATAAACTAAGAAAAAGAAAATAAAATAAAATCCTAATACACAAAGAATTTCACAAATTTTCCCCATATGCAATAAAGCTCAAAAATAGGCATCGCCTCACCCCCAAACTTAAACTGTACATTGTCCTCAATGTACACCCAATTAAAGCATAGAGAAGAGTAAGAACGATGTTACCATGATCATGGAGTAATGGCGAGAAAATATAGTAAACCAATAGTATGAAGGCAAGGCAAGCACACCCCCAAACTTGGATGTTACAACCTGTGAAAACAAACCACTATACCCCAAAGATCAAGTGAATAGTATGGGTGAAAGTAAATATGAAATAAATTTGTTTTTTTTTTTTTTTTTAAACTGAAGAAAGAAAGAAAGAAAAAAACAATATGAAAAATAAAATAAAGAAGAAAAGAAAAAAATAAAAATACAAAAAAAATAGTTACCTCCGAAAAAATCAAGGAGAAGGTGGTGCCGAAGCATCTAAGTCATGGCCGGAATGGAGCACCAAAATCAACCAACTAGCCCTCAGTTAATGTGCAATGTCCTCCCCCAAACTTGTAGCACAAAACCTTCCAAAGAAATCCAACCAATTTTTCAAACAAAGTCTACTTCCTTGTGAAGAAGAAACTTGAGAAAATTGATCATTTAATGAGGATGGAGAAAAATAGATTGGAATGGATGATGATGGTGATGAATGATGATGATCAAGTAGTGTTATAAAATATTTTGAGAGTGTATTTTGATGTTGGAGAGGCACAAAGAGTCACCAAAGTGATGTATTTTCAAGTGGGAGCAATTAAGTATTGAAGAGGGAGCAAAAGGAGCAAAAATCCAAGCAGTTGGGCATGTGGGGGCATGGGCGATCGATCCCCCTAGGGCTGGGCGATCGATCGCCCAGCTGGTGGTCTTCTCTCTTCGCCAAATAATGGGGGCGATCGATCCCCCTTCAAAGGGGCGATCGATCCCCCCTGCTGGAGCCTGTTGAGTCTCTATCGCCAAGGGTCGACCGGGAAGGGTATTTTTGGAGGGTCCATCGCCCAAGGTCGACCGAGACCTCTCTTTTTCACCTATTTTGAGTCCAAATACCTCGGTACACCTCTTGACATCCCCCGGAAGTAACTTATACATCAAAAACTCAAAGAAAACACATTAAAACACACCTAATAATGGAAGAAAAATAAAGAAAAACATAAACTAAAAATAATAAAATAAAACAAAATAAAATAAAAATAAAAATAAAAGAAAACTAAAGAAATTAAAGGATAGAAATACATACAAATCCTACAATTTAACGTCCGTAGGTGACGGTCATCGACTTCAATTGAAAGTTCACCCAATGCCACATCTCTTGAGGAGATTTAATTTCGTCCCTCCTATATGATCCTCACCTCCTTGTACCAAACCCAAAGAAATTGGAATGGTGTCATTGGCTTTGAAAAACACATCTCTCTCCATTGACGGAAGATGTTTCAATTTTATCCATGGAGGAGACTCTAATGATGGCATCGGAGGAGTGCTAGAAAGAATAGGCAATGGCTCAATTAGAATCCTCCAAGGTGGAGTATTTTTCATGGCCACTACATCAAGTAAATCATTCACCCCCTCAATGGGCTTCTCAACATCATGTGATAGAGCAACTGGATCAACTTCTTCAACATAATCATCAAAGCCATCCATGAAGAAACAATCACTCTCATCTAGAGGATGTTGAATGACATTAAAAGTATTCAAGTTCACCTTAGGTTCATGAGAAATTTCAACATTTGGACTCTTTGTCACCTCTTCTTCATCACGCTTCTTCTCCCCTACCTTGTTGTCACTTATTTCTCCACTTCTAAGAGTGGTGATGGCTTCAAATTGTTCATGGTGTGGGTTGCTTGAAGAAGAAATATTGTCGAGGACATGAACCCCTCTTGGGTTGGCAACTGGTTGGCTTGGTAGTTTCCCCTCTTCTCTTCTACTCATAGCATTGACAAGTTGTCCAAACTGTGATTCCAGTTTGGCAATCGATTGAGAGTGAGAATGTATCAATGGGGTAATGGATTGAACTGTTGCTGCAGTAGCTTCCACCATCTCAACAATAGAGTCAAGCTTCTCAAGTCTTTCTAGGACAATTGTCATCTTTTCCTCAATGGCTGAATACCTCTGTGCCATAGGAACTTGTTCTTGATATAATTGTGAAGGCACATAGTTCTGAGGTTGAAAAGTGGGCTGAATTGCTGCCCCTTGCTCTTGTGGAAGATCAAAAAATTGCCCAAGTGAAGGACAATTATTCACATGGTGCATAGGACTCGAGCAAAAATCACATGGCTCAAAAATAGAAGGATAAGAAGATGGATTTGGCACTTGACCAACCGCCATGAGTTGCACCACTCTCTGTGACACAGCATCCACAATGGTAGACATAGCATCTGTAGAACCAATCTCAAAAATATCATCAGTCTTCTTTGTATTGGATGGTCTACTCGAATGAGATGAAGACACATGTTGTAAAGAATTCTCACTGAGGTTCTCGAACAAAGTCCAAGCTTCCTCTTCACTTTGTAACATAAAAGTGCCCCCACATGATGCATCTACCATCTGTCTGTTACCTTCAGTTAGCCCTTCATAGAAACACTGCACTAACTGCCACATTGGAACTTGATGATGAGGATACTTCCTAAGAAGGTCCTTGAATCTCTCCCATGTCTCAAAAAATTGTTCCCCCTCAAATTGAGAGAAACCAGTGATAGCACGTCTGAATTGATTGGTCCTCCCTATCGAAAAATATTTCTTCAAGAACTCACTTTGCATTTGAGTCCATGTAGTGATAGAGCTCGCCGGTAGAGATCTGAACCAATACTTGGCCTTTTCCTTTAGAGAGAATGGAAAGAGTCGCATCCGAAAAGCATCTTCAGAGAAGTTGTGAATTTTCGTTAATGAGCAAACTTCTATAAATTCATCCAAGTGCTTGTATGGATCCTCATGAGTTAGCCCAAAGTAGGATGGCAACATCTGAATGATACTGGGCTTGATCTCATAGTTCTGTGCAGTAACATTAGGCAATTGAAAATCAGCTGGTGAATTATAAGTCTCTGGGACATAGTAGTCTCTGATCAATCTCGCTTTTTCCACCATAGCATTAGGCACAATATTGTTGTCCTCATTATTCCCACGCACACCATCCATGATATAAATATTCTCTTCCTCTTGCTCAATGGTATGGTGATTGAAGTACCGGAAAAGAAAAATAAAATAAAAATAAATTAGATTAGTAGAAAGAATAAAATTTCTAAACTAAAAAATAAAATAAAACTACTTAGTAATTGAAAGGAAAACAAAAAAAAAAAAGTAAAAAATAAAATAAATAAATAAAAATAAAAGAAAAATAATAATAAAAAAATTTCCTAAACTAAAAATCCAATTAGAATTAATTCTAAAAATCCAAACAATCAAATAGACAGTCCCCGGCAACGGCGCCAAAAATTGATTCGTGTGTGAGTGTGACTCAAAAAGTATATCAATTAAAAATTACCACACTTCGCAATAGAACGAATTCCTTGCAGAATAGGGCTATCAAAAGGAAGGGGTGTCGAACCTCAAGGACTATGGTCTGACTGAGTTGAATTGTTAGGATTAATTCTAATTAAATTTAAAAGAAATAAATTCTAATTTTTAATTCTAAATTAACTAATGAAGCAATTGAACAAAAGCAAGAAAAACTAAAGAGTGTAGAGAATATAAGATAAGTCTAGGGTAATTGATTTCACCACTAACTTCACAATCAATGGTCAATTGAACTAACTATGGGGCATCATATCATGCATAAGTGGTGTCGGTGGCTACAAGCTCACCTTCATCCGTCAAGAAGATAACATATGATTAAGGCTAAGTCATGGACAATCTTCGATTGGCATGGGCCATCTGCCTAACTACTCTAATCTAGGGTGCAGTATGGTTCATCTTCTCTAGGCATAATCCATCAAAGCTTTTAATGATATATTCAGTGAAAACCATTGTGTAATAATCACTCACATGATCACAGAAAATAAGAGGGACGAGTTCAATAACAATAATCAAATATCTAAGACAAGATAAGAAATCATTGAAACTGAATTTATAAGACTTTTATTACTCAATTCTATAAGAATCCTCTAAATTACACAATCTATGAATGAATACAAAAATCCCCAATAATTAGAACAATCAAACCAGTGATGTTTAGTTAGGGCTCCATCAAAACCCTGGTGGCTGAACTAGCCGCTCATGATACGCCTTGTTCTCCAATGATTCTCTATTCCAAAAGCTCTTCAAAGCTGCTGCCAAGCCTCCTCCATACAGCCCTAATTGGTCACTTTAAATAGCCAAGAGAATACATCAAAGTCCTAATCCAATTAGGAATTAATTAGGTTTTCCCGCAGCACTAATTAGGTGGGTTTTTCCTGCTGACTTCGGCCCAACTTTTGACCCACTAGAAGTCCGATTTATGGAATTTCCGTGAAATACAAAAGTGTGCAGAATCAAATTTCGTTCAACCCTACGCGAAAATTATGTTGATTTGAGGCTCGAAAATAAGACTTCTGGTCCGTTTTCCAAAACGGGATTAAGACTTTATTATGCGCAGATTTGGGCTTCAGGCCCGAAACCTTCTTAAGTAACTGTAATTCTCTTGGACCTCTTTCTTGGGCTGAGTTGAGTTAAAATATGGAGTTCAATGGATCCCTTTGATGTAGGCTTCATCCAACCATCTTGCATGTCATCTTTAAAAGCCCAAAATCACGGTTTTAACTGAAATAATCATTAAGGCCCTGAAAATACAGAAAACACTAAAACAAAGTAAAATCACAAAATAATCTATCACTAAGAGAATAAAATACATAAGTTAAGAGACTAGAATGCGCAACATTCGATGCCGATCAACAATAGATATATATAGTGATATATATATATATGGTGGGGCCCAAGGTTGAAAAGGAAGCCAAAAAGCACACAAAAAGAGCCATATCTCTCATATCTCATATATCTCTCAACACAGATCAGAATACTTCAAGAGAGACCTTCGGGAGAGGAAGAGGAGAAGCTGAACCTGTCACACCCCGATTCCCGAGGCCCGAAAACCGAGGTGTGAACCTCGTGAGATCACCCTCACGCTATAACCACCACCTGATCATACAATCTCAATTTCCTATTATTTTTACGAAAATCGGGCATGACCCATTCTAAATAATCGGCTCCTGGCATATTACACCTGCTTTACAATTCATATGGACACTTCTGGGCACGTGTCCCCCCAGTATTTATATCTAATAATAAAAATGGACACTTCTGGGCACGTGTCCCCCCAGCATTTCTATAACATGCATAATAGAATCAAAAATATACATGTCTCAGTTCTTGAATGTCCGTATTACACATATATACATCACATGAATGCAATACATCTGAAGGGATTGGCTCAACATAATTACTTCATACATTTAATCCAATTGTAATGCGTCTATCTAAATTCTGAACATAAATTAGATTCTAAGGGATCTAACTACTACCTCTGCAACTGGTGCTATCAGTTTCCCCAACTGACTCCAAAACTAGCAACACCTGCAAAACCTGGGAGGGGGTGAGCTCAAAGGCCCAACAAGGTAAGTAGAACCATACTATCATCGCAACAGCAGGTCGATCCTTACATATTCTCAAAAATATACATGCACTTAAATATATCACGATATTCAAAGTCATGCCCCCCCTAGCATACATGAACTAACAATGCACATGGCAGTTCTACCACCTATGAACATATAACTCAATTACATATGATTTTCAAAATCATTTTTTCAACATGCTTGAAAATAGTAAAAATCCAACATCAATATGTATGAAGAACACAAGTATCCACGCATTTACATGACCAATATAAATCAATCACTACGTCATCTACCCTATAAGTAGCAATCTCAAATGCAATATGAGTGCTTTTAAACCGTACTATATGCTTAACAGTCAATCATGTAAGCATAAAGGTATTTACACCTTCGATTCTAACTCGATACATAGGCATGATCGGTCCACTTCGACGATCATGTGGTGTTAAGTCACTCTAACGACACCAAAGTGTTGGTCAACTCCGACGACACTCGTGGGATAGGACAACTCCAATAGTCACACAAATCAAGGTATTCGTAGTTAATGTTCTAACTAAATTGTGCAATCCTTCATGAGATACTATAACATGCACATAAACGATGGTATAACATGCTAGCAAGAAGAAAACAAAAGCGTCACTCTACATCCCCAGTCATGGTCATAGTCATATGATCAAGCACTAACAGATCAAGCAAATTTCAACTCCGGTATTCAAGAGACTAATCATATTTTGTTCCCTCATTTTCAATAAAACATAAGCTACAATTTAAGCATATAATTCCGAGCGTTGTCCGTAGTTCCGTGCATTTACCGAAATAAATCACGTAGATTCCGTGCACTTACACCAGGTAAGTCACGTAGATTCCGTGCACTTACACAAGGTAAGTCACGTAAATTCCGTGCACTTGTTAAAACAAGTCACGTAGCACTGCCGGTTTTACGGGCTACTAACCCGATGGAATCCGACACCACTTGGCCAAGTTTAGGATAGTTTCCCTTCATTTTCCGGCACAACCCCGTCAACTAAATCAATCTCCAAGCAACAAACATTCCAACAATCCCATATACACATATATGTCAATTCCTGCATATAAATCATATATGCTTACAATCCTCTAATCTAGCATATATTATTCATGCTTTCCACTCAAGACATCCACGTATTACAGGTAACTAGTCTGCATCCCACTCACACCTCCAACGCATACTCACATACATACCAAATCCTGCATATAAGTCACATATGTACATAAACTAGCATAAATGTAATCATACTCCCATTCAATGCACACACTAGTTACAGATACTTAGCGTGTATCCATTTCTACATAGATTCACATATAATCACGTGAATGTCATTTCCCACTCTTATATGCAATGTCGATGCATATACACTTATCATATTATTTTCATGTTCTAATCCATGCCTATTAATACTACAAAGAAGTATATGGCATATCTTCTGTCACAACTCACTACATATAGCCCATATATGTATAATACATACATATTATACCACCTATGCATACAACTTCAAAATTAACCTACCTTACCCATGCTTCACCCAATGCATACATTTAGAACATAGAACTAGCATGTTTTCAACAACTACATTCTCACGCATAAATACATATATGTCACATCCTGTATATAATCACAGATGCACGTATACCAGCACAAATAGAATCATACTATCATTCCATGCATGCATTTACTACAGTAATCTAGGATGTATTCAAATCACAATATATATAACCATATATGTTCCATCATTTATATATGTATTATGCACACATATCACACCTAACATTTATCGTGCTTCTCAAGTACTTACGAATGTTATATTCAAATTTAGCATGCATTTCTACCACCGTACTAATATCTAATCACACACATATATACACATACTCAATTCATGCATAAAAGTCACATATGCATGCAAGGCACACTTAGCTAAACATATACAATTTAGCATACTTTACTTGGGCTCAATCCACATCCATAAACATGTTACAATTCAAGTAAACATCTAATCATCATGATTTCGTTTCCAAATATATATATATATATATACATATATATATTTACTAACATCCTACGTATATACACGTATACACAACACCCACACATATATATATAAATGCACATATATATATATGCCACCCATGATCAAATTAAGGGACATAGGTAAATTAACCAACATAACAAAAATATTTGTAAGAGATAGAGGCAAGAATCAACTTGCCTTAAGTCCCGCTTTCGCCAAGTCCGCGCTTGCAAAGCGGCCCACACTAAGCCCGATCCAGTCCCGTGTCAAAACCCATGCCAACAATCCAGTAAAACACTTCGCTTGCTTTTACTTTCCATATTTGGCCTAATTTTAATTAGGCAAATTCAGCCCCATTCTAAATCCATTAGAAATCAAATCCAAATGTTAAGCCCATCCCCAACTTAAAAATCTAGGCCCAAACACATCATCCATCATCATATCATATATATATATATATATATATATATATATATATATCACTTTGCCTGCCAAACAACCCAAGATGGCCACTGCCCAGCCGTATCACAATCCAAACAGGCCACTCTCGGCCACCACACCGAAATCAACCACAAACCCATCCAATCATCAAACCCGAACAGCCCACGCCACCATGAGCCGCCTCACAGACGCAACACCTAAACCAGCCGAAGCCACCCATGGCGGTCACCATGCGCTCCTCATCCATTTTAGCCATCCCCAAACCGAATTGACCACCAATAGACCCACGCTCCAGCCAACACCACCAGCCAATACCAATAGCCGAGCTGATCCCACCGGAAAAGAACCCAAAACGGCCCCGAGGACCACCACCAACTGAACCAGCTGGAACCGTCACAGCCGAACCCAGCCCAAAACCGAACCAAGCGAAGCCACCTCGAGTCGTCGCCGCCGCTTCTCTCTCTCTCCCTCTAAAGGTGAGTCGCCGTCAGCAGCCGCCGTAGCACCACCTCAACGGCCACCCTCAGCCAAACCAAACACGACCTAGTCGTGTCTCAACACCACCACCGCCGGAGAAAACCCATCAGCGACACCACCTCACGCCGCCACTTGTCGTCGCCCACTTCAGCCGCCACTGCTTGGCACCACCACTAGCTGCAGTTCCTTCCCACAGCCGTGAACCAGCCCCTCGGCTTCTTCTCCTCTCTTCCTCTCTTTCTCTCTCTAGGCCCTCAGTTTCTCTCTCTTCCTTCCCGATTCTCTTTCTTCTCCTTTTTCTTTTCTTTCTTCTTTTTCTCTTTTTCTTTTCTTTCTTCCTTTCTTCTTTTTCTCTTTTTCTTTTCTTTCTTCTTTTTCTTCTTTTCGGCTGACCACACATGTGGTCTTCCTCCTCTTCATTTTGGTCCACATATATATATTTATATATATATATGCATATAATACCATATACACAACACATTATTTATGTACATATATCATATATATATACATACTTAGCCCACATACACTATTGACCCTCTTCATGCACAAAATCACAAATGTGCATCTCCATGTATTCATAATTACATAAAGACCCATTAAATATATATATATATATATATATATATATATACTCATGTCTCCATATATATATATACACACTCACCATGCAACCATGTATATATATATTCCCATATATATATATATGATTTTTCCTTACCCTCCATCAACATACATATAATTCTATATATATATATATGTATATCCACATTCTTTTCGAATTTAATTTATTCAAAAAAATAAATCCGGTCAAAATTCATCCGGGACCGGTCAAAATAAATTCCGGTCCTTACAGAACCAGACCAAGAAGCTTCACTTTCTTCATCAATGGAAGGGTGCAAGGCAACCATGAGCAACTAACTCTTCTACTAGGGTGTTGGTTTCAACCCCTAGCCATGTAAACTTGTTCATCTTTGTAACTCTTGGGATTTGTAATTAAATGTTGATTATTTAGCCTAGTGATTATGTACACAAATACATCTCTTATATATATTCATTTGATTTGGAATTTATTCTTATCTTAGAGTAGATTTTGTCACTTGAATGCACAACATTTGCATATTCCACAAGAAGTGCAAATGATGGCTAGATAATGGTGTTTAAATGAATGTGTGATGTTAGTTTGTATAGACCATGCCAAGACAAGGTAGTTTGGATGCATGTAGTGTTCACTTAGAGAGTAGAGTAATTAGGTAGTTAGTTAGGTTGAAGAGCTATGCTTGTTGAAGATGGATTATGATAGGTTAGCACACACATTGATCTTTTGATATGTCATTGAGGTCACAAGCCTAATGACATTGTTAGGCATTTAATTAATGAATCCCATGCTTGCTACACTTATGAACATGTGAATGGCTAGTGGTGGAAACCAACCCTAGTTCTCTCTCCCAACTTTAAACTCTTTACTTTTCTTGTCAGTTCATTCATGCAATAGTTTATAAACACAAATTCAAAAATCTATTTTTCGAATTAAAGTAGAATTAATCTTCCTTTAAGACAATTGCGACTAGTCCTCATGGGATCTATACCCTCTATATAGAACCTTATCTACAAAGATTCGTGCTCTTGCGAGTGGTTAAATTATATTTTGATAAAAAGGGCAAAATTAAGCTTACAATATAATTTAGTTCCGACCACATCAGAGCTTATGTGCTCAGTTAAGAGGACTTTCTTAGGAACATCATTCCTAGATTTGCGCTTTTGAGTGCACAAGTCCTTCAAGAATTTTGCATAGGAGGGAATTTGTCGAATAGCATCAAGGAGAGGGAGATTGATCTTTACTTGCTTGAAGATCTCCATCATGTCTTGGATTTTCTCTCCTTACTTCCCGAAATGAGAAGGTTCCTTCAATCTTTGAGGAAAAGGAACCGGAGGTTCATAAGAGGTGTCAAGATTTGGAATCGATGACGACACAACTTCACTTGCCTTTCCTTTTGGATTTGAAGGGGTAATTTGTAAATTTGGATTTAACGGAAACAATTTTGGATTTAATTGGGATTCTTTTGGATTTTTAGGTTGCTCTAGGAATTCATTTCTCTCTTCCTCCCCTACTTTGGAATTGATGATTTTTCCACTCCTTAAGGTGGTGATTGATTGAACTTGCTCCGGAGGAGCATTACAAGTTGAAGATGATGGATCCTCAATCACATGGACACCTTTGGGATTCGCCACCGGTTGACTCGGCAACTTACCTTCCTCCCTTCTATTTAAGGCATTAGCTAGTTGCCCGATTTGAGCTTCTAACCTAGCCATAGATTGAGCATTGGCTTCAAGCTTAGAGATTGATTGAGAGTGAGTTTGCAATAAGCGGGTATTGGCCTCAAGATTGCTTATCACTCTTTCTTCAAAGCTTTGGCTTCTAGGAGGAGGTGGTGGTTGTTGGTAATTAAATCTTTGATTGTAAGGTTGAGGATTTGGCCTATAATGAGGCTGTTGAGATTGAGAATTGAAAGAATTTTGCCCTTGGAAAGGGGGACTTGATTCTTGAGGTTTCCATGAAAAAGCCGGATGGTTCTTGTAACTAGGATTGTACGTGTTTGAATATGGATCATTCATTTGTTTAGAGTACAAGGCATTCGCTTGCTCTTGAGCATAATCGGGAGATTGCCCGGCAATATGACAATCTCGCACAAAATGCGAAGTGCTATAGCAAAACGAACACCCTTCCTGATTTTGGACAGATTGGTTTGGAGTAGGCAGCCTATTTTTTATGATTAAATCCATTTCGGGATAGGGCTTCTACTTGCATGGCAACCTCATCTACCCGTGAAATTTCATGCACTCCTCTACAAGGTTGGGTGGCCTTCCCTTTCCTAGTGGAGGAGCGTTGAGCTGAATTGTTGCTTAGGGTTTGAAAAAGTTTCCATGCCTCATCGGGGCTTTTCAAAAGGTACCCACCCCCACACACGGAGTCTATCATTTGTCTATGTTGCTCACTCACCCCATCATAAAAGCTTTGCACTAGCTGCCATTTTGGGACAGCATGATGCGGACAAGATTTTAAAAGATCTTTTAACCTCTCCCACGTCTCATGGAATTGTTGTTGGTCAATTTGGGTGAATCCGGTGATTGCTCGCCGAATATCATTTGTCTTACCCATTGGGAAGTATTTTTTCAAGAACTCTATTTGCATCTCCGCCCAAGAATGGATTGAGTTAGGTTCTAAGGAGTTGAACCAACTTCTAGCTTTATCTTTTAGGGAGAAGGGGAACATACGCAGCTTTAGGTCATCCTCCGTAAAGTGTGATACACGAATAGTGGAACACACGGAAAGGAAGTAATCTAAGTGCCGGTACGGATCCTCATTAGGGAGACCGTGGAAGCTATTAAGAAGATTGATGGTGGAGGACTTTATTTCGAATTGAGTTGCCGCTACATCCGGAAATTGGATACATGAAGGTACTTCAAATGTAGTTGGAAGGTAAAAGTCCATAAGCAACTCTCCTTGAGGAGGTGGTGGTGGAGGTGGTTGTTCATGATTAAAAGGAGGTAGTCCGGGAGGTTGTCTCTCATTTGGATCCCTGTTTTCAGTCCTAGGCAATATAGGGTCCCTAGAGGTTCCTCTATGTTGTCTAAGTGTTCGTTCAAGTTCAATGTTACATGGAAGCAAAGGAAGTGACAAGGACCGTCTACCTAGCATGCATTAATAATCGAACAACACCTCAATACACAAAGTAACAATAATCTATACAAAAAGAATAAATGAATTCAAACCACTAATTTTAGGCGTTATACTCACAAAGGGTTCCAAGTTTACTCCTTTTAGATGCCCGCCATGTGGTATATCTAAAATCAAGAAGTTTGAGCAATAAGAACAAAATATATATAAAAAGAATGAAAGAATTTCCAGCCTAAGAATTAAACCAGATTTAATCTTCCCATGGCGACAATTAAACCGTAGTCCCCGGCAACGGCGCCAAAATTTTGATGTGGTCGGAACTAAATTATATTGTAAGCTTAATTTTGCCCTTTTTATCAAAATATAATTTAACCACTCGCAAGAGCACGAATCTTTGTAGATAAGGTTCTCTATAGAGGGTATCGATCTCACGAGGACTAGTCGCAATTGTCTTAAAGGAAGATTAATTCTACTTTAATTCGAAAAACAGATATTTGAATTTGTGTTTATAAACTATTGCATGAATGAAATGACAAGAAAAGTAAAGAGTTTAAAGTTAGGAGAGAGAACTAGGGTTGGTTTTCACCACTAGCCATTCACATGTTCATAAGTGTAGCAAGCATGGGATTCATTAATTAAATGCCTAACAATGTCATTAGGCTTGTGACCTCAATGACATATCAAAAGATCAATGTGTGTGCTAACCTATCATAATCCATCTTCAACAAGCATAGCTCTTCAACCTAACTAACTACCTAATTACTCTACTCTCTAAGTGAACACTACATGCATCCAAACTACCTTGTCTTGGCATGGTCTATACAAACTAACATCACACATTCATTTAAACACCATTATCTAGCCATCATTTGCACTTCTTGTGGAATATGCAAATGTTGTGCATTCAAGTGACAAAATCTACTCTAAGACAAGAATAAATTCCAAATCAAATGAATATATATAAGAGATGTATTTGTGTACATAATCACTAGGCTAAATAATCAACATTTAATTACAAATCCCAAGAGTTACAAAGATGAACAAGTTTACATGGCTAGGGGTTGAAACCAACACCCTAGTAGAAGAGTTAGTTGCTCATGGTTGCCTTGCACCCTTCCATTGATGAAGAAAGTGAAGCTTATTGGTCTAGTTCAACTTCTCCTCTTCCTCTCCCGAAGGTCTCTCTTGAAGTATTCTGATCTGTGTTGAGAGATATGGCTCTTTTTGTGTGCTTTTTGGCTTCCTTTTCAACCTTGGGCCCCACCATATATATATATATCACTATATATATCTATTGCATTAATAAGGCCCCCAAAAGTCTTGTTCAGGTCAGACAATCCCCCTAAGTCGTTCAAAAAGGGGGATTTTGTTGCAAGTGGGAGAGCAGGTGAGCAAGTGGCCAAGTGGGTTCTGCAGAATCTCGATTGATCGAGATTAAATCTAAATTGATCAAGATTTCGATCAATCGAAATGAGATCTCAATCAATCGAGATTTCGATTAATCGAGATCAACATCTCGATTGATCGAGATGCCTTTGGCTGCATTTTCTGATTTCTTCTCTTGACTGCAGAAAGCTTCAAACTTTGCTACATTTACTCCAATACCTGCAAAACATCAAAAACACAAAAATACCGTAAACATATCTCGGTAAATGCAAAAATGGAACTAACGTATGCAATAAAGAGGGTTCAAATGCATAGAATTGAACACTTATCACACCCCCAAACTTAAATATTGCTAGTCCCTTAGCAATACAATATTACAAAAATGGAATCAACTATCTTATACAAAAGTTTAATCATGCTCAGTCATCAACTAGATAAAGGGCGATCATCCGTTCATTTCACATTTGGCAAATGCAACAAGTATTACAGAACTATGTGGTCATTAGCAAAAATGGACTTTCACAAGCTATAAATGAACGACAGTCCCCACATAATGGCCAGCCCGAACAAACATAACAATTCCAACCCCAAAATCCTCTTTGAAAAGTGAACATGCATTCTAACGTGTGGCTTTTGTCATATTTGGAGCAGAAAACGAACAAATCTGTTTTTAAGAGAAAAACTCATTGAAAACGCTCGACACGGCCGTTTATTATCACAAAACATTCATGATTGCTCATGTGCGGATGACCGTGCAATGCTTAGCTCTTTTTGCTTTCTTGCAAGCCCATGTAGCGGCATTGGGCCAATGACTCCCAAACCAATTGGTTTTAGGGCATTAGGTGAAGAAGCACCCCTCGGACTTAATGACCGAGCTTACAAGGCGATGAGCGTAAGCAAGCCACCCGCTTATTATTGCTCAACCTTACACACTTTTACGCGAATATTCCCTGCTTTGAGGCATAGAAATCCGGTTTATTGAGTGAGAAGGCTTATTGCATATTTTTCTCTTTTTCTTTCTTGCTCTTCAACACATCAAAACACACACCCTTTTTTAGTTCAATGGGTGAGAGGGCTAGCAATCTTAGAGAAGCCCTGAATGAACCTATAACAATAACCAGCTAACCCCAGAAAACTACAAATCTCTATAGGTGAGGTAGGTTGCCCCCATTCCAATATCATGGACACCTTGCTTGGATCAATCGCTATCCCTTCTCAGATACTATATGACCCAAAGAACTTCACCTCCCTCTGCTAGAAATGACACTTCTCAAACTTTGCATACAACTAGTGATTTCTCAGTGTCTACAAAATGATACAAAGATGTCTGGCATGATTCTCCTCTGACCTAGAAGTAGGCCTGGTGCTTGAAGCTATGTAAATTACAAAATCTATCTCATGACTCGGTGGTAATCTTGGAATTTCCTAACACACATCCTGAAAGTGTCGCACCACTGGAATGGGATCCATAGAAACTGTATTTCCCCCCGATGACTCCTCACTAATAAAGAATAGGCGAATTCTATACCCTTCATTTGATTGCGGTGTAACAACCAAATACACCTCCTAGCCAGTATAATAAAAAAAAATTACTTGATCATAGCAATTTACATGGGCATGAAAATGCAATAACCAATCCATCCTGAATATGATATCATATAAATTCATGTCTAGGACCAATAGGTCCGCCAAAAACCTGAGACTCCCAACACCTATAGTGACTTGACTACAACATTCCTGTAATACTGTATTAACTCCCAATGATGTAGTTATTATAAGTGAAGAACTACAAGACTGAGTAAGTATACCCGATATCCTAACAAACAACTGAGACACAAAAGAGTGAGATGCCCCAGTATCAAATAAAAACACGATTAAAGTTACCCTTTATCGGAATCCTACCGTCGATTGCCTAAGGAACCTAGACATCATATGGCATGACGTTGTAGACTCTCCTATAGTGCACTTATTAAACAGATTGCCCTACTATTTCCATTTTTCTTTTCCAGTGTCTAACTAGCAAAGTATCTTTCATTTCGTTTCTCCCCCTGTCCTTTTCTATAATCCCTCCTTATTTGGTAGTGCTACAATGCAGCATCAACCACCTGAGTATAAGTGAAATAAGCTAGATTACCCACAATTACCTGTCGAGTAGGCTAAATTAAACCATTCACTAAACAACTCACCTTCTTCTTTTCTCTTCAGTGTTTACCTCCTCAGGTGCAAACAAAGATAAATTGGTGTACTCCTGCTCATACCCTATGACTGTTATGTCCCTCGGCAATAAGTCTAAGAACTCCCTCTCATGAAAGAGTTTTGAATCCTTCCCAACTGTTAGGCTATTCCACTGGTAATGTAACATGCGCCACAGTAGTGTGACTACTGATTCTAAAGAGCAGTCGCCACCCCTGTAGCTACAACCTAAGCTATCATGGCTGCCAAATGGGGAGAAAGTTTAGCATTTCCACCCTGAACGTTGTCCTAACTGAACATTGTCTTGACCTTAGTTGTGGTTCGCATTCCTCCTCCTATGGGGTGGCATCTGAATAAAACCCCAATAATAGACTAAAACGTATGAAGAACTACGAGTCTTATACCTAGATTCTATTTATCAGAATACGCAATGCGGAAGATATCCTACGATGGACCCTTAAAACCCGAGGACACTTGAACCTGGAATGCTTTGATACTAAATGAAATTCCCCCACAAAATTTCGTGAATGAGGTGGACAGTCTTATACACAAAACCTGAGGGATATTAATAACTGATAGTAATAAGCAAAGAGTACAACTGACAACATGAAATAAAATCTAAAAGCAGAATAGAAAGTCCCTTTGAATAAAATATAATGATTAAATAACTGAGTATGTGTCTGGTATTACAATTTGGAAGTCCCGTAACCCAAGGACCCCCTAACTAGAATGAATAAAAGTTTACAACCCTAAATTAAAACCAATAACCAAAACCTCCATCAAGATCAAGGTTTAAGTTCTTGAAGAAGAAGATGAATTCCTACCCTGAGATTGAAGAGAAGAAATGTCTGCCACAACCAACCCTAAAACTCTATCCTCGCGGTGGAACCTGTCTAGGACCTGAAATATCAACAAAGTGGGTTAAACCCACGAGCAAGTCCTATCTACTACATCCCAATCAGAGAACCAATATACATATCCTCAGTATAAGGAACACAAGAGGAATATATATATATAACATACAAGTCCTTCCTTAACCAGTTCATGTTTTTAAAAAAAGTCATCTTTTACAATTTACCATCAAAACCCTTACCATAAAAATAATGAACACATTCTTTAAGTTCAAAATAAAGAAACATATGAATACATTTTATTAACTCTAGGCAATCCTGACATGCCACCATTATTATTTGGGGATACCTTAATAGGTATTGACAATCCTGATATGGCCATGGAAATCCTAACATGCCAAATATAATGCATAGATACCTTATTAGGTGTTGGCAATCCTGACACGCTTGATAATCCTTACATACCTCCCAAACCAATTTACAACATGAAATAAAATAAGGTGCACAATGATGGAAAATGCTCAAAACATAAAGATCTAAATGATAGGGTATTCAATCATCACAAAGAGAGAAATCGTTCACAAATAAACTACACCAAGTGTATCATGAATAATTATAACTTCAAGAAGGAAACAGTTAAGATAATAAAATAACACAAGCATCCATTATAGGATCAAATACCCAACCAGGCCTCCAATGCACTCAAATCTTTGAGGAAGTCAAAACCTAACTCTAATCTAAGTTTCTGGGCCTATTCTATTTCTAAGAACCCTATTTAATCATTCTGGTATTTTCCAAAATTTTTGGGAATTTAAAAAAAATATTTTTCCAGCAAAAGAAAATAAAACATAGTTTTGAGGCATACGTTAAAATTGATAAACCACAAGGGAAACTTATTTCCATCTAAAATTTAAAAAGCAAGTGTATTCCATCCCTATAAAGTTACTTGAATGTTTTTAAATTTTTTTGGAATTTTAAAATATTTTTTAAAAATAAAAGAAGGTGAAAAACTCATATTTTGGACACTTTAAAAATCAATTGAACTACAAGGCGAACTTATTTTGACATGAAACTTTAAAATCAAGATCATTTAACATCTAAGAAGTTACAGTGAAAATTTGGGAATATTTGGAATTATAAATGTATTTTCTAAAATAAAAGAAGGCAAAAAATCCAATTTTTAGACACTTTAAAAATCAATTTCACTACAAGGTGAGTTCATTTCGACATGAAAATTTAAACCCATGTTTATTTAACTTTGAGGGAGTTGAATTAAAAATTTGAAATTTTTTTGAAATATTTAAGTATTTCTAAAAAAATAATTTTTCAAAATTTCAACCCCCTACCTGCACGCACTATTCATGCGTGCTGGTAGCCCCTTTTCGTTCACTTCCCCGGCCTTTGTTCGACCCAAATTTTATATCAATATTCTCCTCTCATCACAAGCTATCTCTTGGTCCCAAAAGCCCCATCAAAAATGCCCCAAAACGAGAACTCGCAAATGACAACTTCTAGGGTTCTTCAACAAATTTAAAAAAAAAATTAATTTTGAATTCCTCTATGATCCATTCCCAAATGTTCAAGGGTAAATTTAATCCAGTAAGAACCAATTAACAAACCACAAATTGCTACAATAAACATCCATGACTTTAAACTTAACATATCATTATATTCGTCGTATGCATGTATACATGTAGCTATATGTGTGTAAATAAAAAATCAACACCAATCCTCAATTGCCAATTTAATTTCACAAACATCAAAATCCACAGAAAAGAAAAATCAGATTTATAAAAATTAATTTTATACCAAAATGAAAGATTTAAAAAAAAAATGCAACAATCAATTTACATATTACAGGATTTAGTCTATGTGTACAGATTCAAAGGGGAATAGAAGAGTCGAACTTGCATCTTCGATGACTCAAAACCCATCCACACGATTTCTCATTCTCTCCATCCTCTCTTTTCGTCTACACTCTGAGTTTCTGTACGTAAGCTAACGGCAGAAACCCTAATCCCCTCTTTTCTTTTCTTTTATTATTAATTTTTTTTTCCAGAAAAGTAATTAAGACTAAATAAAATTAAAAGGAAAAATTAATAAAACAAACCCTAGCCCATCAAAAATAAGTACACCTAACCCAACCATTCCAGCCCAACTCAACCCAGATTCCTCCCTAGCCCAATCCAAAATTAAAATAAAGAAAACACAAAGACCCAGTCCAAATAAAAAAAAATGAAAAAAAAAAAAAAAGTAAACTACACCACAATATTTAAGGCACTCAAAGAATTTAATCCAACCAATAAAGTAATTCAATTTAACTAATAAAAGAAATAAAACATTTAAATTAAAATTAAAAGCCCTCCAAAGTTACAGGGTATTACATGTAATTAACTCCCCATTTATCATAATGTGTGGGAGGGTGAATGTAATACCTTAACATATTAGAACAAGTGGTAGTGCATTCAGAACACACATCTTGGAGGAATTTGTTATTGGGAGATCAATGTGTATTCATAAGCAGAACATGTAGAAATTCCACAAAGGTCTTTAGATTTTGTGTTATTACAAGTCTTCCTAAGCAAAAAACAACTCTTTCGTGCTACTCACTTAGAACAATTGCCAAAATTCATTTTTCCTTACAATATATTTTCCAGATGGACAATGCTTGGATGCTGCCTAGTAAGACTAACTTTGTCCTCCCTGATGACATGGCGTGCTTGGGTGCTACCCAGCAGGACCAACTGTGTCCTCCCTGATGATATGGCTTGACAAAAAGTTGACACGTGTCCTCAATTAAAAGTGGATCAAACCCAATTTAAATGCATTAACTAGATTAAAATCCATTAAATTTCATGGATCAACATATCTCTACTCTCACTATGTATCTATAAGAATTTCACAAATTTACTTAACCAAAATTTGTCAAGAAGTCATGATCTCCATTTTTCTCTCTCATTACTGTCTTTCTAAAAAGCCTCAATTAAATTTAGCGAAGACAAAAAGCCTCTATTTCACAAATATGCCTTACCAAAAGCCTCTACTCATTGCCACAAGACTCCATCTTTTTGAGATGGATCTTGGAATGGTGACAGATTGGACAAAGCTAATGTGCAGATAGAGGCCTTGGGTGGGGGTTCTTCTCGACACATAAGATGCAGATCTCATTGTCCGATTGGGATTTGCAAGTCTCAAAGGTGTCGCGATGTCACCATTGTTGATCGGCAGATTCAGGATCGAATTTGTGAGAATGTGAGAAGTGAACAAAACCGAGATAATATATATATACTAGTGTATGCTCGTGCCTATGGCACTATAATTCAAATAGAATAATGTTTGAACCATAGATAGTAAAAGGCATTTCAACCCACAGGATTGAATATTTTATCTTATTATACCAAGCTTAAATGTAATATATATATATATATATAAAGAGAGAGAGAGAGAGAGAGAGAGAGAGGTGATTAGATCATTGTGGTGAGAAATGGAGATTGGATTTGAAGAGAATAGATTGTGTGTGTTGATAAGTGTTCAATACTATGCATTTGAACCCTCTTTATTGCATATGTTAGTCCCGTTATTACGTTTACTGAGATATGTTTACGGTATTTTTGTATTTTTTATGTATTGCAGGTGTTGTACCAAAAGGAGCAATGTTTGAGGCCATTTGCAGTTGAAGAGTAGAAGTCAGAAATAAAGCTAAGGCATCTCGATCAATCGTGATATTCATCTCGATCAATCGAGATCTCGATTGATTGAGCATGTATTTTGATTAATCAAAATCTTGATCAATCGAGATTCCAATCTTGATCAATCGAGATTCTGCAGACCCACTTGCCCACTTTCTCACCTGCCCTTCCCACTTGCAACAAAATCCACCTTTTTGCACGACTTGGATGGATTTTCTGACTTGAACAAGACACATGGAGATATTATTGACTTAGTTGGTATATATATTGATATATATATATATATATATATGGTGGGCCCCAAGGATGAAAAGGTAGCCATAAATGAACAAAAGGAGCCATTTGCACATATAACATATACCATACACTAGAGAGATTCAGGAGAGGAGAAGAGGGAGCTGAACCAGACCTTGAAGCTTCATTTTCTCTATCAATGGAAGAGTGCAAGGCTGCCATGATCAACTAACTAACTTCTCTACTAGGGTGTGGGTGAAACCCCTAGCCATGTAAACTTGTTCATTTTTGTAGTATGATTTGGGATTTGTATTTAAATGTTGATTACTTAGTCTAGTGATAATGTATACTTATACATTTCTTATATATATTCATATAATATTGTTTTTATTCTTGTCTTAGAGTAGAATCCATCTTATGAATGCACAACACTTGCATCTTCCACAAAAAGTGTAAGTAATGGCTAAGCAATGGTGTTTAAATGGAGTGTGTTGTTCTTGCTTGTATAAACCATGCCAAGATGAGGTAGTTTGAATGCATTTAGGTTCACTTAGAGAGTAGGGTAGTTAGTTAGGTTGAAGAACTACACTTGTTGAAGATGGATTATGATTGGTTTGCACATACATTGATATTTTGATATGTTGTTGAGGTCACAAGTCTAATGACATTGTTAGACATTTAATCTTATAAATCTCAAGTTTGCTACATTGGTGGACATGTGAATGGGTAGTGGTGGAAACCAGCCATAGTTCTCTCTCCCAACTTATAACTCTTTAAATTTAGTATTTTTACATTTCATACAATAGTTTTAAAACAAAAACCAAAACCTTGTTTTTAAAATTAAAGTGGAATTAATCTTTCTTCAAGACAATTAACAACTAGTCCTCGTGGGATCGATACCCTCTATATAGAACCGTATCTACAAAGATTCGTGCTCTTGCGAGTGGTTAAATTATATTTTGAAAAAGGGCAAACATTAAGCTTACAATTACAATCAAGTTTAGCCACACCAAAATTTTGGCGCCGTTGCCGGGGACTACGGTTTTAATTGTGGCCATTGAAAGATTAAATCTGGTTTAATTCTTAGGTTAGAAATTCTTTCATTCTTTTTTGTATATATCTTGTGCTTATCTCTCAAATTACTTGATTTTAGGCATACCACATAGTGGGCATCTCAAAGACTCAAAGCTAGACCCTTTGTGAGTATAAAGTCTAAAATTTGTGCATTTGAGTAATTTTAATTTTGTTATTTTGCATATTGAGGTGTTGTTTTACTTTTAATGCATGCTAGGTAGACGGTCATTGTCACTTCCTTTGCTTCCGTGTAATATTGAACTTGAACGAACACTTAGACAACATAGAGGAACCTCTAGGGACCCTATATTGACTAGGACTGAAAACATGGAACCAAATAATGGACAAGCTCCCGGACTACCTCCATTTAATCATGAACAACAACCTCCACCTCCTCCTCCTCAAGGAGAGTTGCTTATGGGCTTTTATCTTTCGACTACATTTGAAGTACCTTCATGTATTCAATTTCCAGATGTAGCGGCAAATCAATTTGAAAAAAGTCCTCCACTATCAATCTTTTTAATAGCTTCTATGGTCTCCCAAATGAAGATCCATACCGGTATTTAGATTACTTCCTTTCTGTGTGTTCCACCATTCGGGTACCACACTTTATGAAGGATGATCTAAAGCTTCGTATGTTTCCATTCTCCCTAAAGGATAAAGCTAGAAGTTGGTTCAATTCCTTAGAACCTAACTCAATCCATTCTTGGGAGGAGATGCAAATTGAATTCTTAAAAAAATACTTCCCAATGGGAAAGATAAGTGATATTCAGCGAGCAATCACCGGATTCACCCAAATTGATCAAGAACAATTTTATGAGATGTGGGAGAGATTAAAAGATCTTCTTAAATCTTGTCTGCACCATGCTGTCCCAAAATGACACCTAGTGCAAAGCTTTTACGATGGGGTAAGTGAGCAACATAGGCAAATGATAGATTCTGCTTGTGGAGGTGGATACCTTTTGAAAAGCCTAGATGATGCATGAACACTTTTTCAAACCCTAAGTAATAATTCAGCTCAACGCTCCTCCACTAGAAAAGGGAAATCAACCCAACCTTGTAGAGGAGTACGTGAGATTTCAAGGGTAGATGAGGTTCCCATGCAAGTAGAAGCCTTAACCCGAAAAATGGACCAAATCATGAAAAATGGGCTGCCTACTCCAAGCCAACCTATTCAAAATTAGGAAGGGTGTTCATTTTGCTATAGCACTTCACATTATGTGCGAGATTGTCTTATTGCTGGTCAATCTCCCGATTATGCTCAAGAGCAAGCGAATGCCTTGTATTCTAAACAGATTAATGATCCATATTCAAATACCTACAATCTTGGTTTCAAGAATCATCCAGTATTTTCAGGAAAATCTCAAGAACCAAGTCCCTCTTTTCAAGGGCAAAATTCCTTTCATTCCCAATCTCAACAGCCTCAATATAGGCCAACTCCTCAACCTTACCATCAAAGACCCAACTACCAACAACCACCACCTCCTCCGAGAAGCCAAGGCTTTGAGGAAAGAGTGATAAGCAATCTTGAGGCTAATACTCGCTTGTTGCAAACCCACTCTCAATCAATCTCTAAGCTTAAAGCTAACGCTCAATCTATGGCTAGGTTAGAAGCCCAAATCGGGCAACTAGCTAATGCCTTGAATAGAATAGAGGAAGGTAAGTTGCCAAGTCAACTGGTGGCAAATCCTAAGGGTGTTCATGTGATTGATGATCCGTCATCTTCATCTTGTATTGCTCCTTCGGAGCAAGTTCAATCAATCATCACCTTAAGGAGTGGTAAAATCATAAATTTCAAGGTCGGGGAAGAGAAAAATGAATCCAATGAGCAATCCAAAAATCCAAAAGAATCCCAATCCAATCCAAATGTGAACAAAGTCCCACAATATCCAAAAGGAAAGGCAATTGAAGTTGTGTCACCATCTATTCCACATATTGACACCTCTTTTGAACCTCTGGTTCCTTTTCCTCAAAGATTGAAGGAACCTTCTCATTTTGGGAAGCAAGGAGAAAAAATTCAGGACATGATGGAGATCTTCAAACAAGTAAAGATCAATCTCCCTCTCTTTGATGCTATCTGGCAAATTCCCTCCTATGCTAAATTCTTGAAGGACTTGTGCACTCAAAAGCGCAAATCTAGGAATAATATTCCTAAGAAAGTCCTCCTAACTGAGCAAGTAAGCTCCATTTTCCAACACCAAGCCCCTCATAAATTCAAAGATCCGGGTGCTCCAACCATTTCATGCACCATCAAAAATTAAGCTTTTGAAAAGGCACTTCTTGATTTAGGGGCTAGTGTCAATTTGCTTCCATTCTTAGTTTACCAACAATTAGGTTTGGGGGAACTTAAGCCCACCACCATTGTGTTGCAACTTGCCGACCGCTCGGTGAAGCAACCACGTGGCATCATTGAGGATGTAATAATTCAAGTGGACAAATTTTACTTTTTGGTGGACTTTATATTTCTTGACACGGAACCAGTTCAAAATCCAAATAGACATATTCCTATCATTCTAGGTCATCTATTTTTGGCCATAGCAAACACTTGCATTAATTGCCGTACCGGAGTAATGGACATCTCTTTCGGGAATATGAAAGTCCACTTGAACATCTTTAATGCTTCTCACCACACATTCGACGACGAAAGTGAATGCTTTTGTGTTGATGTAGTGGAAAATCTCGTTCAAGAAGTGCTTCCTTCCATTCTTTCTAAGGATCCTCTAGAGGCATGCCCAAGTCATTTCAACTATGATGATTATGACATTGAGCAATCCATTTGTGAAGTTAATTCAATGCTCGATGTCACGACCGTCATGGATTTGCCTAAATGGAGAGTTCCGAGAGAACCTTTGCCTCCTTTGTACAATACTTCCCAAACTCCTTCTCTAATTTCCCCACCATAACTCAAGCCTTTACTGGCTACACTCAATTATGTTTTCTTGGGCACTAATGAAACCCTTCCAGTCATTATTGCTTCCAATCTCACCTATGATCAAGAGATGGAACTTCTAAAAGTGCTAAAAGAGCACAAGGAAGCAATAGGATGGAGTGTGGCAGATCTTAAGGGAATAGATCCTTCTATTTGTATGCACAACATACACTTGAAAGAAGATGCAAAGACCTCAAGAGAGGCACAACATCGATTAAATCCAAATATGAAAGACGTTGTAATGAAGGAGGTGGTGAAGTTACTAGATGCGGGAATCATTTACCCCATCTCAGATAGTAAGTGGGTTAGTCCCACTCAAGTGGTTCCTAAGAAGTCTGGTATTATGGTGCAACCAAATGATAAGGGTGAATTAGTTCCCCAACGCACCACCACGAGATGGAGAGTTTGCATAGATTATCAGAAATGAAATTCAGTAACTCAAAAAGATCACTTCCCTCTTCCATTTATTGATCAAATCTTAGAGAGATTAGCTGGTCAAAGTTTTTATTACTTCTTAGATGGATATTTCGGCTACAATCAGGTTGCTATAGACCTGAGAGACCAAGAGAAAACCACCTTTACATGTCCTTTCGGCACATTCGCTTATAGACGCATGCCCTTTGGGTTGTGCAATGCACCGATGAGTTTTCAATGGTGTATGATGTCTATCTTTTTAGATATGGTGGAAAATTTCTCACACGATGTCAAGAAACCAATCTAATCCTTAGTTGGAAAAGAGCCATTTTATGGTTCAAGAGGGCATTGTCATAGGGCACGTTGTGTCTAAGAGAGGAATTGAGGTGGACAAAGCCAAGGTTAAACTTATTTTTAAACTTCCTCCACCATCAACAGTGAGAGAGATTCGTTCATTCCTTGGGTATGCGGGCTTTTATCGCCGTTTCATCAAAGACTTTAGCAAGATCTCTCAGCCTTTGTGTTGCCTTCTTGAAAAAGAGTTTGGTTTTACCTTTGATGAAACATGCCTTAAGGCTTTTGAAAAGCTTTGCACCATGCTTACAACCGCTCCAATTCTCATCCCTCCAAATTGGGCTCTCCCATTTGAGATCATGTGTGATGCATCCGATTATGCTATGGGTGCGGTATTAGGGCAACGGGTAGACAAATTACCACATGTTATCTACTATGCAAGTAAAACCCTTTTCAAGGCTCAAATCAATTATAGCACAAAGGAAAAGGAGTTGCTTGTCGTAGTATTTGCCTTGGACAAATTTTGAGCTTATCTATTAGGTTCCAAGGTCATTGTCTATTCGGACCATGCTGCCCTCTGGCATCTTTTGGCCAAAAAGAACACTAAGTCTGATGGATCCGATGGATACTCTTGTTGCAAGAGTTTAATTTTGATATTAGAGACAAGAAGGGAATCGAAAATGTAGTGGCTGACCACCTCTCTAGAATTCTTGTTGAATCCCTCAATGACTCCATTCTAGTTTGTGAATCCTTCTCGGATGAATAACTTTTTGTAATCTCTCAAGAGAGTATCCCTTGGTATGCGGACATTGTCAACTACTTGGCAACCGATAAAATACCATCTTCTTGGACCAAACAAGAGAAGGATCAGTTTTTCTCCCAATCACGATCATATTATTGGGACGATCCTCAATTGTTCAAATATTGCCCCGATCAAATAATCCAAAAGTGTGTACCCAACAGTGAATTCCAAAGCATTCTAAAATTCTGTCATACACTTGCTTGTGGGGGACACTTTAGTGCTAAGAAAACCACAGCAAAGATTCTTTAATGCGGATTTTTCTGGCCAACACTTCATCGGGATGCATACTCATTTTACCGCTCGTGTGAGCGATGTCAGTGCCTTGGCGCGATGTCTCGGAAGGACATGATGCCTCTCAACCCTATTCTTATTGTTGAGATATTTGATGTTTGGGGCATTGACTTCATGGGACCTTTTCCACCATCTACTGGTCATAAATACATACTTATGGCGATGGACTACATTTCTAAATGGATAGAGGTCATTGCTACCAAAACCAATGACCACTCCATCGTGGTTAAGTTCCTTCAAGCTAATATCTTTAGTCGTTTTGGTACGCCTCGGGCCCTCATCAGTGACGGAGGTAAATATTTCTATAACCGATTCCTTCGAACCTTCCTTACCAAATACTCTATCACACACAAAGTAGCCACCCCATACCATCCTCAAACTAGTGGACAAGTGGAAGTATCCAATAGGGAGATAAAGAACATCCTTGAGAAAATAGTTTGGCCCGATCGGAAAAATTGGTCCTTGTGGCTAAATGATGCACTATGGGCTTACCAAACTACTTATAATACTCCATTGGAATGTCACCTTATCGGTTAGTTTATGGTAAAGCATGCCATCTTCTGATTGAATTGGAGCACAAAGCTATGTGGGCCACCAAAACATTCAATTTTGATATGCAAATGGCTGCTCTAATCGAAAGCTTCAATTGAATGAATTAGAAGAATTGCGACATGATGCGTATGAGAACGCTAAAATCTATAAGGCAAAGTCTAAAGCCTTTCATGATCACAATATTCGAGTCAAAACATTTCTCTGGGCCAGAAAGTATGGTTGTATAACTAACGCCTCCGTTTGTTTCCCGAAAAACTTTGCTCCCATTGGGATGGTCTATATTTGGTTAATTTCATTGCTCCCCATGGAGCGGTGGAATTAAAGGAGTTGAAAGATAGAACGTTGTTCAAAGTAAACAGGCAGCGCTTAAAATCGTGTGTGGATGACCAAGTTACCATGGAGTATGTGGATGTCGTCAATTTGACGGATCCCATTTATTTTGACTCGTGAACCGATTACAACGTCATGCCATAGACGTATAATGTGGCGCGGCCATGGTAGCTATCATGCTTCCATGATGTCCCTTTAATTCAAAGTAATTTTGTGTCTAAGTCCCATAAGTTCAAGTCCATGAGGTTCTAGATCATGCTGATCAATAAGGCTATTTTTCAGAATCTCGATTGATTGAACCAAGGATCTCGATCAATCGAGATCTCGATTAATTGAGATTTTGGTTTCGATTGATCGAAATAATGTAGAGATTTTTGGAACATTTTGCAAAGAGCAAAGTACCGAGAGGTGGTTGTTCTCGATGGCACTTCGATAGGTACTCGATTAATCAAAATCTCGATCAATCGAGATCCCATTTTTGATCAATCGAGATGTGCATCTCGATTAATCAAGATCACCACGCTGCCTGCACATGAGTCACTTATATATTCGAACCGTCGGGCTCCCTCTCAATTTTCCATCTCTTCTCGCGACCATTCGACTTCTTTCTCACGTCCAAGAGTTCCAAAGCAATCCCTGATCACCGTCCATCCTTTTTCGATCATTCCCAGCCCTCCGCCATCGTTCGCCGTTGTCCGAGCCTTCTACCCTATTCGTGCGAGTTGTCTCTTGCAGCTGCGTGTTAGGGTACCATTTTCTTGCGCCGTTCATCATCTTCGCCTTGAGGTAAGTGATGCATGGTTTTATTTTGTTTGCTTTGCCTCTATTTTTGTTAGTTTACTGGCTTAATAAGCATAGATAGATGATGTTGGGTAGGAGTGCGTGTACGATTGGGATTTTGCATTATTTTTATTTCGGTTGCACCCACTTACGCCGCTTCGTTGAGAGCGAGATGAGAGATGTATTCGTGCGGGTCATGTCACACGGGTTGCATGTTGTTGATTCCTCATAGGCCTAAGAAAGTTGATTTGAGCTTGTTTTGGAGTGCATGTGTCGGCACCATGGACTAGAATTTCTTTGTAATTTTTATTTTTATTTTACTATTCATTTTACTTTATTTTTATTTACTTTATTTTGGAATAAGTGCAGACTTTTTTGGATTATGGCGCGAGTGAAGAAAGCCACCGGTGTTGCTCGAGATGTGCCCGGGTGAGCCTTCAAGACTCGAAAGTTCCACCCGGAGCACCGATTTGAGTTGAGGGAGTTTGAGATGCGTTCCGATTGCTCGTGGCTAGTAGCAGAGCTCCGGTGGCACCGGCTTGACTGGCTATGTGTGCCACCCACCGATGTGGCACACAAGCGCTTGGTGCAGGTCTTCTACGAGCGCATGACTTATTCCTGCACCGAGCCCGACACCTTAGAGACTGTTGTAGGTGGCTCGACGATTACCATTACGCCGAGTCGAATAGCACAGATGATTGGCATTCCACTCCAATAGCCTCCGGACATGGTTGACTAGGATAGTCAACCGTTCTACAGGCCTGAGTTTTCGGCTGACATGACCCTCTTCTCCATCGTTATGGACATATGTGGCGGGGTGTTTAACACTCCCAGCCACAACTGCACATCCAAATCGATGTGCCCCAGCGTGTTATGGCTTTTGGACACCATTCTCATCAAGAACACGTGTCCTTTACAGCATGTGGCAAAGCGCCGGGGCAACCTTCTCCATTGCCTGTATGCTTTCCACACAGGCACATGGTTTTCTGTCCCGTCGCTGATCTGGGGGCAGATGTACAAAGTCTAGGACGGGCTCGTTAATAAGAAGATGAGACAGACGTCGAGTTGGTGGCTTCCATTCCCTTTCCTAGTCGCCGCTTTCCTCAGCCGTGCCAATATTTCGGTCAGTGACACTGACATCCAGTTGGCACTACCACCCCGCTTCACGCATACTCAGTGGGTGCGGTGAGGAGGTACTTGGAGTGACAGGACCACCAGGGCGATCCACCAGAGGACGTGGACATAGATGCTCCAGTGGAGATGGATAAGGATGCGGCCGCAGAGGGTGAGGCTTCTGATGAGGAGTTGGAGGAGGGAGAGATTGATATCGCTGTCGAGCAGCATGAGATTCTGGAAACGGACTATTCCTGTCTGGCAACTGACGTTAAGTGTCTCTAGTAGGGTTTTGAGGAGCATGTCCAGGTGATGCAGAGTCAGCTAGAGGCTATGAGGACGAACATTACATCTCTAGCGTAGGGTCAGAGGGTGATTTTAGATGAGTTCTGGGTTTTTCGGCAGGACCTGCAGTTCCTATTTGCTAGCCGAGCTTCCACCTCCACCTCTACTCCACCCACCGAGCCACCTCCACCACCACCCGCCCTAGAGTAGCTTTATTTTTTTTTGTATTTTTTGTTTTACTTTCTGTTGTTTTTCTTTCTTTGTTTTTGATAGGCTATGTTGGCCATGTTAGTTTTTGTGTATTCCAACTGCATGACCCTTTGTACTGAAACTCATTTTCACATATATGGAATACAGTTGTCCTTCCTTTTATAGCATGTGTTCTATTTACTGTCTCTAATTTTACTTTCTGCCAATATCTCTACTCTCTCTACTTTGACTATGTATGTAGTACCACTTGCCTAATTGTTATATGTGATTCAGTTGATGATTTTCGTTTATTACCGCCTGGTTTAAATTCCCAATACTATTGAGATTGCTTCAACGCAGTATGGCGTTGATAAAGAAAGGCAGCCCCTTTGCATGCTATACGTTAGCATGCCTGGATAGTCAATATCTTATCGCATAGACCTCTTAGTCTAGTGGGAAACACCAGTTCAGAGCCTTAGATGTGCAGTGATCTCGGCATTGTCAACTTGTACATAATTCTTTTATCATGTTCTTTTCATGTACTTTTTGTTCCATTTAATGCTCATGGTATACAGTTGGTGTTCCGTATAGGTTTTTCTCATTTACAAGATGACCGGCCGTGTTAGAATACCATTTTTGTCGAGTTCTGCAATCCCGGTAATTTCTTTCCTTGTTTTTCTTGTCCAAGCATTGAGGACAATGTTGCGTCTAAGTTTGGGGGTGCAGTATGCTATACCACTTACATATGCCTGCAAATGTTCAATTTTTATAATGATTGTCATTGTAGAGCAGTTTTTTCTTTTGATATTTTTGCATGCTTGCTATGATGTCTTGCTTTTGAAGGGGAGATCATTCGAATAAATGTTCGAGGTAAATGCAGCAGGTAGTTAAGAGCTTTAACATTGTAAATACTCGTACTTTTGCAAGCTATGTAAGAGGTTAGAACGGTCCACATTTTTGTTCAAATATGGATACATACGATTTTTGCCCTAAATTTGTCCTTAACCGCACAAATTCGCACACATGCATTTTAAATTGTGGGGTATAAGTCTGAGGGAGAATTTTGTAAATTTTTGTTTGATTTGAACGACTTAAAGAATGAGTTCTTCCGGTTGTTGTAAAAAAAAAAATTAATAATATGCAATAAGCCTTCTCACTCAATAAATCAGATCTCTATGCCTCATTAAGCATGGAGTATTCGCGTATAAGTGTGCAAGGTTGAGCAATAATAAGCGGGTGGCTTGTTTAAGCTCATCGCCTTGTAAGCTCGGTTATTAAGTCCGAGGGGTGTTTCTTCACCTAATGCCCTAAAACCAATTGGTTTGGGAGTCATTGGCCCAATGTCGTTACATGGGCTTGCAAGAAAGCAAAAAGGGCTAAGCATTGCACGGTCATCCGCACATGAGCATTCATGTATGTTTTGCGGTAATGAACAACGGTGTCGAGCGTGTTCAATTAGTTTTTCTTTTAAAAATAGATTTGTTCTTATTTTTCTCCAAATATGACAAAGCCACGCTTTAGAATGCATGTTCACTTTTCAAAGAGAATTTTGGGGTTGGAATCGGTATTTTTGTTCGGACTGGCCATTATGTGGGGACTATCATCTAATTGTAGTTTGTGAAGGTCCATTTTTGCTAATGACCACATAGTTCTGTAATACTTGTTGCATTTGTCAAGTGTGACATAAACGGATGATCATCCTTTATCTAGTTGATGACTGAGCATGATTCAATTTTTGTATAAGATAGTTAACTTCATTTTTGTAATATTGCATTGCTAAGGGACTAGCAATGTGTAAGTTTGGGGGTGTGATAAGTGTTCAATACTATGCATTTGAACCCTCTTTATTGCATATGTTAGTCCCATTATTACGTTTACCGAGATACATTTATGGTATTTTTGTATTTTCTATGTATTGTAGGTGTTGTACCAAAAGGAGCAATGTTTGAGGCCATTTGCAGTTGAAGAGCAGAATTCAGAAATGAAGCTAAGGCATCTCGATCAATCGAGATGTTGATCTCGATCAATCGAGATCTCGATTGATCGAGCATGCATTTCGATTAATCAAAAATCTCGATCAATCGAGATTCTGCAGACCCACTTGCCCACTTGCTCACCTGCCCTTCCCACTTGTAACAAAATTCACCTTTTTGCACGACTTGGATGGATTTTCTGACTTGAACAAGACACATGGAGATATTATTGACTTAGTTGGTATATATATTGATATATATATATATATATATATGGTGGGCCCCAAGGATGAAAAGGTAGCCACAAATGAACAAAAGGAGCCATTTGCACCTATAACATATACCATACACTAGAGAGATTCGGGAGAGGAGAAGAGGGAGCTGAACCAGACCTTGAAGCTTCAATTTCTCCATCAATGGAAGAGTGCAAGGCTGCCATGATCAACTAACTTCTCTACTAGGGTGTGGGTGAAACCCCTAGCCATGCAAACTTGTTCATTTTTGTAGCATAATTTGGGATTTGTATTTAAATGTTGATTACTTTGTCTAGTGATAATGTACACTTATACATTTCTTATATATATTCATATGATGTTGTTTTTATTCTTGTCTTAGAGTAGAATCCATCTTATGAATGCACAACACTTGCATCTTCCACAAAAAGTGCAAGTGATGGCTAAGCAATGGTGTTTAAATGGAGTGTGTTGTTCTTGCTTGTATAAACCATGCCAAGATGAGGTAGTTTGGATGCATTTAGGTTCACTTAAAGAGTAAGGTAGTTAGTTAGGTTGAAGAACTATGCTTGTTGAAGATGGATTATGATAGGTTTGCACACACATTGATCTTTTGATATGTTGTTGAGGTCACAAGCCTAATGACATTGTTAGACATTTAATCTTATAAATCCCAAGTTTGCTACATTGGTGGACATGTGAATGGGTAGTGGTGGAAACCAGCCCTAGTTCTCTCTCCCAACTTATAAGTCTTTAAATTTAGTATTTTTACATTTCATACAATAGTTTTAAAACAAAAACCAAAACCTTGTTTTTAGAATTAAAGTGGAATTAATCTTTCTTCAAGACAATTATCAACTAGTCCTCGTGGGATCGATACCCTCTATATAGAACCGTATCTACAAAGATTCGTGCTCTTGCGAGTGGTTAAATTATATTTTGAAAAATGGCAAAAATTAAGCTTACAATTGCAATCAAGTTTAGCCACACCATGTGTCGGGCTTGGTCCACCCACAAGTCATAAGTGTATAGTGTGATATGGTGTCTATGTGTATGGGCTTTGGTTCCAAAAGTAATTGGGCCTTGGAGGAGGGCAGTGAGTTTTTCTAATGTTGATTGGTACCCTATGTGCTTGTGTATTGGTGGAAAGTTAGCAAATGGGCTATAAATATAGGTGGTGTACAAAGTGAAAAGTGAGAGAGAGTGTAGAGAAGAGAGATATGTAGTGAGATAGAGAGAGGGTACAGAGTGCACCATGTGGGTATAGTAGATTGTGTTTGGACAAACCATGAAAAATTTTGTGTCTTTTTTGGTGTTGTTTTATGTTAATTGTTTGTTGTGTGTTGTTCGGATCTCCATTTCCATATGTGTGCTACGTTCACAATGTCGAATGGAAAGGGAATTGTTTTCATAACAAAATGTATTAGAGTCAAAGATTGGTCCTAGAAAGCCCGGATGTTGTTGAATGGTGGAGATCCAAGAAATAAAAATGGATTGTTGCAGAGGGAGAGTTCTTGGTTCATTTTTTAGGGATGTAACTGAGTGTGGGTCAGGGTTTAAAATAAATTTGACCCATAGTTTCTTCCTAAATTGATGGCGTAAAGAGAGAGAGAGAGAGAGAGAGTGCAACCGAAGCTCTCGGTTTGAAGATAGCGACACTCCGACATGAGAATGACAACAACAACGCTGAGCGGCGACGATAATAGGAAGAGTTGCAACTGATAGTGAGGTGCTGCTGTGGTGTATGAAGGCTATGTGAAGTGTTATTTTGCTTTAACATAAAGACAATAGTGGCCTTGTTTGTTGACAATGCAGATCCATAGCCAGGTCTACAATGGTGATGACGACGAAGTTAACAGGGATGAGGGTTTTGGCGACGAAAGCTGAGGGATGTTTTCATTGGGATTTCGATGATGGTGGTTATTTGGTGGTCAAATGACAGGGTTGTTTTTAGGGGCATAGCCATGAATTTGAACAAGTGGGTACGAATATATATAATTTGTTTTTCATAAAACTAAATGGGTACGAATATGTATAATTTATTTTTTATAAAACTAAGTGGGTACATCACTCGGGCCTTAATAGGTCCTTGTAGTTCTAATCCCCTAAAAAAATTATATTTACTATATGTATAATTTTTTTTTTAAAATTAAGTGGGTACATTAGCACCCACTAGGGCCTTGTTAGATCCGCCCGTGGTTGTGTTCGGTTGTGACTAAATTAGGTTTCCTAGTGGGTCGACTGGGTTTGGATTTGTTGTTGCGGTGGAGTTTGGGTTTTCGGATGTGTCTGTCATGCAATTGGGTTTGGTGGTTGTGGATGGTGGTTTGTGGTGGTGCTCAAGGTGGCTGATGGTGGTTGGTTAGGGAAGTTTGATAGGGGTTTGTTAGCACCGGTAATCGGCAATATTGGGGTTTTTTGGTGAAAGTGATTCACTTTATTCTTTGGGGTTTTAGCGAAGCCGATTGTGGGTGTCTTGGGTCTATTGTTGGTTCTGGTTTTGGTTGGCCAAGGGTGGGCGATGATAGGTCTTGGCTTGGTTTGGCAGAAGTGGTGTAATTGTTCGCCTACTAAATTAACTTAGTTAACCAATGTAGCTAGATTGATTACGGGCGTGCCAAAGCCATGTAATTGGCTAAAGGGAATGGAAATTAGTCAAACACAATTATCTCATTTGGAAAATTTGATTGACCATGTGACTACTAGAGGTGAGAGAATATTGACAACTCCTCTGTAAGGTTCTTTTTGTCTCAATTAAGAGGACTTTCAAGAATTGTGATTAAAAGAAATAGAATATGAGATGAGAAAAGAAAACAAAGTCTGAAAGAAATTCAGATTTTGGAATGAGAAATAAAATATGGGATAAGAAGAGCAGTTGGAATATGGGATGAGAAAAGAAGTTTCTATGCAAGAATAGTTAGTTGAAAAGTAAATTGCATTGAAAAGGAAAGATAAATGTAAATTGACTTGTTGTTGAGGATCAGGACCCTTTGCATGGTCATATAAGTGAATTATTTATAGGTTTAGAATGACAGATATCTCCTAAAATCGTGCATTTAAAATCTGCAACAACATCAGTAAGGAAATTTGTAACAACATTAGCTAGAAAACAAAATTAACAAGAAATCTGCAACAGATCAGCTAAAACTCTCTACAAATTAGCTTTAAATCTTCCTTTGAATTGGTCTCTAAGAGCTCCAGAAATTGCCAAGTGTATCTTATCTAACAACTAACTCCTAGAATCAGGCTAGAAAATAACTATTTAAATTAAAATCAGTCATATCCCTGACTGATTGAGTCCATGTGGTGTCATGTGTCTTTTATATTTTCATTTGAAATCCAAAATTCAAAAACGAGGCCAAGCTATCTAGATTCCCACTCCCTAAATTATAATAACTTATCACCCACATTATAGTTCAGTCATCAGCCAGTGTCACTCAACCAACATGCACAATCAGCCAATCACAATCAATTAGTCTCAATCGGCCAGTTATAATCGACCAGTCATAATCGACCAACTATAATCGGCCAGCTTATACCTCATTTTTTATCAGCCACTTGTCATCAAACTTACCTTCCATGTTAGGCCAACATGGTAGCCATGATTGGGTGTTAACAGTTATAATCTTATATTTGTGAACAGTGGTGGTTTGCTAAGGATTTTAGGGCAATACGATAGTGAAGGTCAGGGAGTTACAGATGGGTTTCGCCGTATAGTAGTGTTTGTACTGGTGGCTCTATTGATGACCCTTGTGATGGTGACAAGTGTGTTCAATCTAGTTTTTGTAAAAGTGGGTTTTGCTGGGTTAATTTAAAACAAGGTGATGATGGTGATGGTGCTTCTGGGGAAAAGGTCGATGGACGACCGACAAGTGGTTAGTGTTCACTGAAGCTCCAGTTGACAATTCTCGGCTTGGGTTACTGATGGAAATCAATAGGGATGTTGCTCAGTTTGGCGACGCAATGAATTATGATTTGGGTTGGGTTGGGTTGTAGTACATAATGGTGGTGTTAAGGTGAGTTGTATGGATGTATGGGTTTTTGGGTTTCTTATTGGTTTAGAGAGGAGATGAAAGGAGCTGGGATGGTCTTAAAAGGTGTTTCCATTAGAGATATTTCCTCTTGGAATGTGTTGGTTATAGGGTACATGATATATGGGGAGATGTGGAAGCCTTGTCGATGCCCGATGCTATTTTTGACATGAAACGTCAGAATGAGAGAATTTTTTTGCTTGGAACACCATGATTGTTACATATGCTTCTCAAGGATATGTATAGAAGCTATGTCAGCTTTTTGTGGATATGATGATAGTTGGTGTTTTGCCTGATGCCATCACATTTATGGGCTTCTATTTGGAGTTTGTCGTGGTTCATTTGCTTATGGTTGTTTCATTGTGTTAGTTGTAGGATGTGAACAGTTGGGTAATTGAAATAACACACGTTGTGGTGGTGTAGCACAGGGGTATATGGGTGATTGTTTTGGGTTTTGTAAAGAATATTAAAGGTTTTTATTAAGGGTGAGTAGTCTTGAATCCTCTTGTGAAGATTGTATCACCTTGGTAGACAAAATATCTTAGAGTATTTCTGCGTTGTGATTTGTCTCTCTTGTGTGTGGAGGGCGAGATTGTAGGGTGATGTGGTCGGAACTAAATTATATTGTAAGCTTAATTTTGCCCTTTTTATCAAAATATAATTTAACCACTCGCAAGAGCACGAATCTTTGTAGATAAGGTTCTATATGGAGGGTATCGATCCCACGAGGACTAGTCGCAATTGTCTTATGGGAAGATTAATTCTACTTTAATTCTAAAAACAGATTTTTGGTTTTGTGTTTAAAAACTATTGCATGAATGAAATGACAAGAAAATTAAAGAGTTTAAAGTTGGGAGAGAGAACTAGGGTTGGTTTCCACCACTAGCCATTCACATGTTCATAAGTGTAGCAAGCATGGGATTTATTAATTAAATGCCTAACAATGTCATTAGGCTTGTGACCTCAATGACATATCAAAAGATCAATGTGTGTGCTAACCTATCATAATCCATCTTCAACAAGCATAGCTCTTCAACCTAACTAACTACCTAATTACTCTACTCTCTAAGTGAACACTACATGCATCCAAACTACCTTGTCTTGGCATGGTCTATACAAATTAACATCACACATTCAATTAAATACCATTATCTAGCCATCATTTGCACTTCTTGTGGAATATGCAAATGTTGTTCATTCAAGTGACAAAATCTACTCTAAGACAAGAATAAATTCCATATCAAATGAATATATAAAAGAGATGTATTTGTGTACATAATCACTAGGCTAAATAATCCACATTTAAGTATAAATCCCAAGAGCTACAAAGATGAACAAGTTTACATGGCTAGGGGTTGAAACCAACACCCTAGTAGAAGAGTTAGTTGCTCATGGTTGCCTTGCACCCTTCCGTTGATGAAAAGAATGAAGCTTCTTGGTCTGGTTCAGCTCTTTCTCTTCCTCTCTCGAAGGTCTCTCCTCTTCTTTGATGTTGCTTGAGAGATATATGTCAAATGGCCTCCTTTTGTGCTTTATGGCCTCCTTTTTCAACCTTGGGGCCCACCATATATATATATATATCACTATATATATATATTGCATTAATAAGGCCCCCAAGAGTCTTGTTCAAGTCAGATAATCCCCCTAAGTCGTGCAAAAAGGGGGATTTTGTTGCAAGTGGGAGAGCAGGTGAGCAAGTGGCCAAGTGGGCTCTGCAGAATTTCGATTGATCGAAATTGAATCTCGATTGATCGAGATTTCGATCAATCGAAATGAGATCTCGATCAATCGAGATTTCGATTAATCGAAATCAACATCTCGATTGATCGAGATGCCTTGGCTGCATTTCCTGATTTCTTCTCTTGATTGCAGAGAGCTTCCAATTTTTGCTCCATTTACTCCAATACATGCAAAACATCAAAAACACAAAAATACCGTAAACATATCTCGGTAAACGCAAAAACGGAACCAACGTATGCAATAAAGAGGGTTCAAATGCATATAATTGAACACTTATCATAGGGCTTAGTCCACATATAAGTCATAAGTGTATAGTATGATATGGTGTCCATGTGTATGAGCATTGGAGGAGTGCGGTGATTTTTGCTAAGGTGAATTGGTTCCTAGTGTGTTTGTGTGTGTGGGTGATGGTTAGCAAAGGGGCTATAAATATAGGTGGTGTATGGAGTGAAAAGTGAGATAGAGAGTGTAGATCGAGAAGAGAGATATGTGGTGAGATAGAGAGGGGGTGTAGAGTGCACCGTGTGGGTGCACTGTGCACCTGTTGGGATTGTATGCTCTTTATAGCACCAATTAGGATGTAATAACATTGGTTTATTAATAAGAATATGTTACTTATCAAAGCACAAGTTACTTATTTTGTGTATTATGAAGTGTTTTGTTCATTTAACAATAGTGGGTGGACTCTCTATTTATAAAGAACATAACAGGATCACCGACAAGTGATTATCAAAGTAATTGTAAGGTCTTCATTGCACTTACTACTTGTTAGTGATGAATGTTATCCTTAAGTACAAGGGAGTGATGAACGCTAGACATGGTTGGTTAGTACTTTGATATATGCAGTGGGCCACATGGTCTAAAATTCAAATATGTTGGGTGTTAGTTGATCATGTGCTTTGCAGCATACTCCCAAGATTTACATTTATGCTAGCTAATTTATTATGACTTGATTAGTTTAATCAATAGTAAATCCAAGTGCTTGGTTTGGTTTGGAACATTCTCTCAAGCACTTGGGTATGCACCTTGGTAAAGTGCATAAGTTTTATTAAAGGCTTTTTGATTAAATGGAAAATAATTAAGTACCTTAATAAATATTCAATTGTTGATTTGGATTGATTGACAATTGTGCATAGAAGGATAATTTTGTATAATTAACACAGGTGTTGGGTGTTGAGACAACAGATGGTTTAAAGGAAACACATAGTTAAACCATTCTCAAGTTGGAGTGTAATCACACTTATATAGTGGAATTAAGTTGTAGTTAATAAATTATTGAAATTTAGGGTCATGGAATGACCAAGCCAATCTATAATCCATTGGAGCCAATAAGAGTTTGGGCCCTAAAATAAGATCCTCACTTCTAGCTACTAGGCTGATTTAAAACCAATTGGGTTGAGTTTGGGCCCTAAAATAAGATCCTCACTTCTAGCCACTAGGTCGATTTAAAACATTTATAAATTATTTGTGGAGGCATGTCAGGATTGCCAAATACCTAATAAGGTATCCATAAAACACGTATATAGTCATGTCAAGATTGCCTAATATCTAATAAGAAAATTACTTAATATGTGTTCGAGCATGTCAGGATTGCCTCTTATGTGTAATACCTCGAAAAATTTGGACGTCAATTATTTTAAAGAATTTTGAATTGCTTTATATTATTATTATTATTATTTTATTATTAATTCATGTGAAATGCCTTGTCTCTATATTTTATCATTTTTGTGAGTTGTTTTCCTTTATATGCATTTTATCATTTCATGTGACTTGATAAGTTCGATTGTTATCATTTTGTGTGGATTGTTTATGTTTTATAGATTCCATATTATTTCATGTAAACTTCTCTGTTTTTATTTTATCATTTTATGTGAATTATTTATGGATTATGTATTGTTTGATTTAAATCTTTTAAATGCTTTGGATTGGGCTAGGGAGGAATCTGGACTGGAATGGTTGGGTTAGGGATATGCTTAAGTTGATGGGCCAGGGTTATGGTATTATTATTATTTTTTAGTTTATAGAAAAAAACAATAGTAGAATAATAATAATTAAGACAAAAAGAAAATAGGAGACTAGGGTTTCTACTGTTTGCTTTACGCATAGAAACCAAGAGAGTAAACGAAAGAGAGAAGGGAGTGAAGGAATGATCGGCTGAACAAGTTGAATCGTCAAAGAGGCAAGTTCGAACTCTTCTCTTCCCCTTTGAATCTGTATACATATATATTATTTCTATATACATGTTATTGGAATATATATAATATATATATATATTAATTGTATAGACATGTTGCTGGAAATTTGTCTGCATTTAATTATGAAATTAAATGATTTTGCATGCTAAGAATAATTTTGTGAATTAAACATGAAGATTTGGAGTTTTGGTACTGTTTTAGGGTATTTTTGCATATGTATATACATGTATATATGACTGTATAGGCGGGTGTATATATATATATATATATATAGATGTACGAACATGAAATTTGGGTCTACTTTGTTTATCATTTTTGTTCCAATTAATAGGTAGATCTTACTTCCTAGAAAAATCCTTGAAAATTTGGTTGCGAACCGTTGGGTAGATTGATGGGAATCTGACTTTGAAATTTTAGATTTTCGAAACTTGAAATTGAGTGTTTTTTATTTAGGCCACGAGAGGGCGTGAATTTGGTACCAATGCGTAGCTTAGATCGAGATGAGTTCAATGGTATATTCATAAGCGCAATTCGGTGCCCGGAAGTGACCAGAAAATGGTTAGAAAGTTCGGCCACCATTGTTGAACATGGGAAGCTTCAAGTGAGAGAAGAAGGAAAGAAAAAAAAAGAAATGGAAAGGGGCAACGCTCTGCACGCTCGCCGTCGGCATGTGCAGCCAGCGCTGGCTTCGTCTGGTGGCCGAAAAGTCATTTTTGGGCCCCACTCACAGGGACCCACCTCTGGGTCCGATATGGGCCCATTCCGAATTATTTTGGTATTTGTTTTGAAATTTTGAAATTTTTGGAAAAACTTGAAAACTTGGAAAATCATTTTTTAAAAATACTTTTATAATTCTAAAAATTCCCAAAATTTAATGGCAACTTCCTGAGGGTTTAAGGAGCTTGGGCTTTAAATTTCATGTCGAAATGATTTCTCCTTGTTTTTAAATTAAGTTTTGAAGTATCTAAAAATTGGGTTTTTTCTCTTTCTTTAATTTTAGAAAATAATTAAAAATTTCTGAAAGTTCCAAAATTTTTACTGTAACTTCCTGGATATTAAATACACTTGGGTTTAAATTTTTAACTCAAAATGATCTTCTCTTGTTGTTCAATTGATTTTTAAAGTGTCCAAAAGTTGTTTTTTTTTTTCACTTTCTGTAATTTTAGAAAATATTTTTATAATTCCAAAAATTTCCAAATTTTTTACTGTAACTTTCTGGAGGTTGAATAAACTTAGGTTTAAATTTTCATATCGAAATGAGTTTCCCTTGGTGTTCAATTAATTTTTAAGGTGTCTAAAAGTTGGGTTTTCACCTTTTTATTTGTTGAAAAATATTGTAAAATTCTAAAAAATTCTAAAAAAATGCAGGTAACTTTATAGGATTAAAATGTACCTGATTTTTAAATTTTGAGTGAAAAGGAGTTTCCCTTGAGGCTGTATCGGTTGTATAAGTATGTCTCTCAGTATGCTTTATTTTTTCTCTTATTGGAAAATATTTTTTTAAAATTCTTGAGAATGTCAGAAAATTTCCAGGATATTTAAACATGGTTTTAGGAACAGAATAGGCTGAGAACTTAAATTCGAGTTAGGTTTTGACTCCCTTGAATGTTTAGATAAATTGGAGGTTTGATTGGGTGTTTGCTTTTAAAATAGATATTTGTGTTATTGGATTTACTTGTATGTATTTTCCTTTAAAGATATAAAAGCCCATGGAATACTTGATTATAGTTTATTTGTGGACAATTTGTCATATGGTGATAATTTCATGTCAGAGAATTTGAATTACTTGTTTGTGCAAATTAAAATCATAATGCACTTTGTTTATTTTATGTTTCATATTGGGAATGCATCTATACATTTTATTTGGCATGTATGTCAGGATTGCCCATACCTAATAAGGTATCTATACATTTTATTTGGCATGTAAGGATTGCCCAGTGTGTGACGATCGCCCATACCTAATAAGGTATCTATACATTTTATTTGGCATGTAAGGATTGTCCGGCGTGTTAGGATTGCCCATACCTAAAAAGGTATCTATACATTTTATTTGACATATAAGGATTGCCCGGCCTGTCAGGATCGCCCATACTTAATAAGGTATCCATACATTATATTTGGCATATCATAATTGCATAGATTTAATAAAATGCATGCATATGTTTCTTTATTTTCTTAACTTAAAGAAGGTGTTCGTTTTTAAATAATAAGGGTTGTTGGGATAAAGTATAAGATGATTTTTATCTTTGAAAACATGAACTGAATAAGGAATAATTTGAATGTTTGCACCTATTTTTTTTCTCTTGTGTCCCGCACATTGAGGGTATGTATATTGGTTCTCTAATTGGGATGTAGTAGATAGATTTTGCTCGTGGGTTTAACCCACTTTGTTGATATTTTAGGTCCTAGGCAGCTTACCCTGCGAGGATACAGTACTAGGGTTGGTTGTGGCAGACATGTACTCTCATCGGTCACAGGGTAGGAACCTATTTTATTATTGAGGAGTCAAACAATGAACTCATTTAGAGGTTTTGGTTGTTGGTTTTAAATTAAAGTCTTAAACTTTTGTTCATTCTGGTTAAGGGGTCCTTGGGTTACAGGACTTCCAAATTGTATTACCAGACATATAATTATTTATTTATCAGTTATTTCAATTCAATGAGATCTTATGTTCAGCTTTTAGTAGTTATTTTATTTCTGTCCCTTGTCCTCTATGCTTGTTGCTATCAATTGTTAACATTCCTCAGATTTTGTGTATGAGACTGGCCACCTCATGTGCGAAATTTTCTGAGGGGTATTTCATTTGGTATCAGAGCCTGAACCCAGCGAGAAGTGTGCCGACGAGGACGTCGGGCCTCGTAGGAGGGTGGATTGTAGTAACTCTTGTGGACGGGTGTGAGTGGGCAGGTGCGAAGACAGACACTGGGCTGGGCTACCACACCGACAGGGTACAGGGTGCTCAATCGAACATTGCCTGGGTGTGGAAAAAAGGATGTGCTTATATGTAGTATGTTCTCTTCAAATGGTATGAGGTCTTTTGGGATAAAACTCAAGAGCAAAACCGTGTGGGCTTAGGCCTAAAGCGGACAATATCATACCACGTATTGGAGTGGGGTATTACATTGTGTAAACTTAAAATTGTTCTCTACTTGATTGTGATAACCGATGGGTTAGTACAACATGTGGGATTGTCTTTTTTTTAGGACAAGAGGTTAAATGAGAAAATGATATATATATATATTATTGTCCTCATATATATGGTATGTTTATCAGTTCTCTGTTGGGTGTTAGTAGAGGGAACTTGCTCATGGGTTAACCTACTTTGTTGATATTTCAGGTCCCAGGTCGGTTCCACCACGGAGTTAGAGTCTTGAGTTCGTAGAGCATGGTAGTCATCTTTCATTACCAGACTTCAGTGCAGGAACTTCATTTTATTTATGTCTGAGAGGTGGACTATTTTGGGATGTTATTTATATTACTTAGTCTTTATTTATTTTTGGGTTTAAGGGTCCTTGAGTTACAGGACTTCCATGTTGTATTCTTCAGACTCAAAATTTTTATTAGATGTTATTTATCATCTCAGTTAAAGTTTTCTTTCACAATTATTTTCTTTTCCTTTGTCACTTGTATTTTGTGTTTGTATTCTATCAATTGTAGGTATTCCTTATGTTTTATGTATGAGATTGGCCACCTCATGCGTGAGAATGTAGGGAGTATTTCATTATAAGACTCCTTTTGGTATGTCACCATATCGGTTGATGTATGGGAAAGTATGTCATCTTCTAGTTGAAATAGAACTCAAGGCACACTTTGGGCAATCTAGAAGCTGAACTTTGATACGAAGATGGCTGGATAAGAGAGCAAGTTACAGCTGAATGAGTTGGCAGAATTCTGTCATGGTGCTTATGAGAGCTCGTGCATTTATAAGGATAGGAAAAAGGGATTCCATGACAAGAACATCTTGCGTAAGTCTTTCTCTCCAAGTGATAAAGTTTGGCTCTTCAATTCTAAGCTTCGGTTATTTCCTAGAAAGTTGCGTTCGAGGTTAGATGGACAGTTTCAAGTGATTTCAGTTTTTTCTCATAGAGCTGTGGAGATTCGAAGCTTGAGAGATAATACTCTAATGAAGGTCAATGGGTAAAGGTGGAAGCATTGTGTAGAGGGGATTGTACCTACCAGAGATGTGGAATCTTAACGGATCTCGTTTATTATACTTGATCCTCTCGGGTGATGGACGTCACCTACAGACGTTAACGGTGGAGTATTTTGTATTTCTAATTTATGATTTTTTTTTGTTTTTCTTTCTTTCAATTTTTAGTTCATGTTTTCTTTATTTTTATTTCAATATTAGGTGTGTTTTAGTGTGTTTTGTTTGAGTTTTTGATGTCTTAGTTGCTTCCGAGGGATGGCGGGGAGTGTACCGGGGTATTTGGACTCAAAATGGGTAAAAAAGAGAGGTCTCGATCAACCTTGGGCTATAGATATCTCAAAATTGCTCCTTTCAGTCGACCTTGGGCGATTAATGCCCAAGGAACTCCCAACTGGGCGATCGATCGCTCAGCACCAAGGGGGATTGATCGCCCAAGGCCTACATGGGCTGATCCAAATTGTTTTAAGGCCTCTTCAACGGTCTCTTCAAGCCACATGCATATACTCAAATTTTTGAAGCATTGAGATCTCCATTGACTCTCCTACATCAACCAGGATTACAACTTTTCGAATTAGTGATTACATTGCAAAAGATCATCTTTGATCATCATCAACAACATCAAAATCCCACTTGTGCATCTCAATTTGTCAATTAAAGTCCAACTTTTTCAAGTTTCGTCATCGAGAAAATGTGTGTTTTGTTTTCTCAAAATTGAGTGAATTTCTTTGAGGGCTTTTGAAGAACAAGTTTGGGGGAGACAATTGTGTGGTGGATTGGTTGATTTTGGGGCGGAGATAATTACAAAAGATGAGGTTGAAGGTTATGAGTAAAGTTTGCTCACCAAATGTTTGACGATATTCCTCAACCAAACTTTTCAAGTTCTAATTGCACCAAAGAGAGCTAATATAGAAGGCACTTCAAGCTTATTTGGTCCTCAAATGTCCACAACTTTCTCAAGCAGCGAATTCCTCTACGCCTCAGAAGGAGCGGGTTTATGAGATGTAGCATCCAAGGGCACTAAATTTTGAAACAACTTTTGAGATACCAGAGTTATATGGCATGTTTCCTGAGACCCGATGGGGTATTGCTGAATTTCGTCGCCATTAGGTTGACTCAATTTTCACTCTGGCATCCACTATCATTTATGTGTGGCTCGTGAAGGTCTTTTACCAGAACTTAATGCCAAAGCAAGATGAGTGAGGTGTGCGTACTTCTTCAGTGGATGGTAAGCAAGTTCGTGTTGAAATATCAAATGTTGCTATAGCTATGGGTTCCACCCATACATGCCTGGATGACTTGACAGATATTTACACTCCTCTACCTGAGGACCTCTTGGTGGTGAACTTGGTTTGTTGCTTACGTGCCGGACAGTTCTCCGATCCAAAAGAATAATGTTGCATCTAACTCCTCCATGCCTAATCATTTATGGTTCATTGACGCAGTATTTTACAAGAATGTGTGTCCAATTAGGCACAAGGCTGAGAGGCGTCAAAAGTTACTATGAGCTTTATATGTTATACATTTTGGACACTAGTTTGTCTTTCTGACAAATTGTATGGAGCCAAATGTAATACCCCGTAATTTGAGGATATTTAAATTGGGGGTTTTTTTTTAATTGGGTTTTAATTTTTTTAAATGTTCTAGTTAATTTAGTCAATGTATGTTTTTAATTGTTTAACATGGATGTTTGGATTGTTGCAAAGTGTTGATTTATTTTTAATTATGTGTGAATTATTTGTTTTAATGTATTTTAAAAAAATAAAATAAAAATAGGTGGGTGTTTGGGCTGCATCTTCTTTTATTTTTTAATTTTTAGTAGGTTGGGCTAGATTGTTGGGTTAGCCTCTATATATATTTATATATAGGTGGGCTAAATATTTTATATTTATTAGTTTAATTATTTAGGAATATTAAATAAGAGAAAAGAATTTAGGGTTCAGTAGTTTCTACACATAAAGGGTTTCTACGCATAGACAGAGAGAGAACTGTGGACGCTAGGAAAAGGGAGAGAAGGTGATTTTGTTAAAAATCACAAGGCAAGTTCAATCTCTTCACTTCCCTTTTGAACTTGTAAACATAGATTAATTTTTGTGTTGCTTGGTAATACGTATATACATCTATATCTTTGTATATAAATATGTATTAGTATGATTATACATAGTAAGAGATTTGTGGTTGATTAGTTATGAGTAATTTGTGGTCTCGGTACTGTTAGCGTACAAATTCTTACATGTATATACGTGTATATATGAATATATAGGCAGATATATATGTTTGTATATATATATATATATACATGAGATTTGGGTTGATTGTAAACGTAGTTTTTGGAGGTTTCTGTTCGGATTAAATTGTTGATCTTGCTCTCCCGAATAGTCCCTGTAAGTTTGGTGGAAAATCGTTGGGTGATTTGATAAAAATTTGAGTTTAAAATTTTAGAACCCTAAAACTTGAAAATGGGGCTTTTTGATTTTGGCGATAATTGGAGGTGATTTTGTTACCAATGAATAACTTAGACCGAGATAAGTTGAATGATATATTCACACTTGAGTCTTGGTGGCTAGAGAAGACCAGAAAATGGCCGGGAAGTAGGACCCAATGGGATATTTCTCGATCCTTGGCCGACGCTGGAATAGGGCGCACAAGCAAAATCTGAGATCAAGACAATGCTCAGGGTGGAAATGTTAAACTTCCTCCTAATTTGGCAACTATCATTACTTAATCTGTAGCTACAAGGGTAGCGACTACTCTTCAGAATTAGCAGCCACCACAGCAGCCACAGTAGATGGCACATGTTCAATTACCAGTGGAGTAGCCTAACAGTTGGGATATAGCTCAAAACTCCTTCACAAAAGAGAATCCACTAGAATTTTCAAGGTCCACAGAGGTGAAAGAAGCGTATCAGCGGAGAAAAGACATTGAACACCATCTTCGCATAATCATGTGCACTAAAGTCCAGAAGTAGATGCTAGCTACCTTTAAGCTAGTGGGTGATGCCTTACGGTGGTGGGAGTCAGTGACTACCATAGTGGAGCGACCTACTTTGACATATGAGGAGTTTCAAGCATGGTTTGATAGTATGTACTTCCCATATACAGTGAGGGTGGCTAAGAAGAAGGAGTTCCTTGCCTTACAGCAAGGGGACAGGACAATCGCAGAATATGAGCAGGAGTTTACCAGTCTCTCTTTGTTTGCACCTGAGGAGGTGATACTGAAGAAAAGAAAAAAAACTGCTTCGTAAATGGGTTGAATTGGCATATTTGATAGGTCATTGTGGGATGTCTAGCTTATATCACTTATGCTCAGGTAGTTGATGCTACATTACAACATTGTCAGTTGATGAGGGATTACAAGAAAAAAAAGGGGAAAAAATGAAATGACAAAGACTACGCTAGTTAGACGACAGAGAAGATAAATGGTAATAGTGGCAGGCAGTTTGAGAGGGGCACCTACCCAGGGTAGCAACCATGGAAGAAACAAATAGGTCACGGTGATGTTTAGAGAGGGGAAACATCTACTCACAGGAAACAAAATTGACTACCGTAGACGAGTCAGTCTCAGCCTCAAGGTAATCAGTTGAGGATGCTACTGGTACATTCAAAGGAAATTACTATGGATGTGGTGAGCATGGGCATTCAGTCAGATACTGCCCCAATACTAATCAGGGACAGTTTGGTCAGTAGGGATAGAGACAGCAACCACCCTTGCTGGCACCATAAGTTCCATGGATTCAAACTCAGCACCATCCAGCTTTACCAGCACCATCACCAAATACAGGGCAACCTAGTCAACAGATGCACTATGGGAGGGTCTATAACATCATTCTATATGATGTGCAGGTTCTTCAAGCAATTGAGGGTATGTTTTTTATCAACGATAAAATCGGTCATGTTTTATTTGATACTGGTGCATCCTATTCTTTTGTAACTTGATCATTTGTTAGAATATCTGTTATAGCCATTCAGCCTTGTACTTCTTCATTTAGTATTGATATATCATTGGGGGTTAGTACGATTTTACGAGAATGGTATAGTCAGGTTCTTGGCAGACTTATTGGTCTTGGATACGCATTCTTATGTTGTCATACTCAGAATAGACTACTTATCATATTATCATGCTCGGGTTAATTGCCATGATAAGGCAATTGTTTTTTCTATACTGGGCCAGGAGATGTATTTGGTTGCTATGCCACAATCAAATGGAGGGTCTAGCACACACTTATTTTTTATCAGTGAGGAGTCTCAAGAGGGAACTACAGTTCATCTAGATTCCATTCCAATAGTGCGAGACTTTTAGGATGTGTTTCAGGAAATCCCAAGGTTACCACCGAGTCATGAGATAAACTTTGTCATTGATTTAGCTCCAAGCACTAGGTCTATTGCTAGGGCCCCATACAGAATGGAACCTGTGGAAACGAGAGAGATGAAAGACCAGATTCAACAACTTCTCAGTCAGAAATTCATTCACAGGAGTACTTCACTGTAGGGAGCACTGGTACTACTTGTGAAGAAAGAGTTAAATAAGGTCACAATCCGTAACAAGTATATGTTACCAAGGATTAATGATCTGTTCGATCAGCTAAAGGGAGCCACCTAATTCTCAAAGATAGATTTGAGATCCGAGTATCATCAACTTCGTGTTAGGGAGCAGGATGTATCAAAGACAACCTTTCTTACCAGATATGAGTCTTATGAGTTTCGGGTTATGCCTTTTGGGTTGACGAACGCCCAACTATCTTCATAGATCTAATGAATAGAGTGTTCAAAGCCTACTTAGATTAGTTTGTTATTATCTTTATCGATAACATTCTGGTTTATTCTAGGTTAGAGGAGGATCACGCCAAACATCTCAGTATTGTTCTGTAGACACTAAGAGACCATCAATTGTATGTAAAGTTTGAGAAGTGTGATTTTTGATAGGGGGAGGTGAAGTTTTGGGTTAGGAAGTATTTGAGAAGGGGATAACGGTCGATCCAAGTAAGGTGTCAGTAATTCTGGAGTGGGGGCAGCCTACCTCACCCTCAAAGATTTATAGTTTTCTGGGATTAGTTGATTATTACTGCATGTTCATTCAGGGCTTTTCCAAGATTGTTGGCCCGCTAACCCATTTAACCAAAAAGAGTGTGCCTTTCGTATGGGATGATTCTTGTCAGGTGGCGTTTAATGAGTTGAAGCTCAGGTTGATAACTACACCTGTTCTAGCTACTCCCCAGAGCGAAATTGAGTACTTGGTATATACCGATGCATTATTACAGGGTTTAGGTTATATGTTGATGTAGGAAGAGAGGTCAATATCCTATGCTTCACATAAGCTTAAGTCTCACGAGCTTAATTACCTGACTCACAATCTGGAGTTAGCAGCTATGGTTTTTGCCTCGAGGATTTAGAGGCATTACTTCTTGGGAAAGTCCTTCAGATTGTTTAGCGACCACAAGAGTTTGTAGTATTTGTTCTCTCAGAAAGAACTGGATATGAAAGAGCGCAGGTGGTTGGAGTTCGTAAAAGATTATCACTTTACCATCTAGTACCACCTGGGAAAAGCAAACGTAGTAGCTGATGCACTTAGTCGCTGACCTTATGCTAGTCTTTTTACTCTATTATAAGATGAGTGGAATGACTTAAGTAGTGTGATACCTTAGCTGATGCCTTTGTAGCATGTGTAGTTGCTATACCTACTATCATTAGGAGGGTAATTACAAATTAGCTTACTAACCCACAATGCATAGAGAAGGTGGCTGAGTTGAAATCTGGGGAAGTACCATTTTATACTGCGGGTACAGATGGAGGATTGAGATATAAGGGGTGGTTAGTGGTTCCTCTGAAAGATGATTTGAGGAGGGCAGTGGTGAGTAAAACTCATAGGTTGCAGTTTTTGGTTCACCTAGGCGGGGATAAAATATAACAGGACATAAAGTGATAGTTTTAGTGGGCAGGCATGAAGAGGGACATTATTATATTTGTCTCTAAGTGTAGCACTTGTAAAATGATCAAGATTGGTCACCAAAGACCATTGGGATCTTTATAACCACTACCTATACCGGAATGGAAATGGGAGAGCATTTATATGGATTTCATTGTGGGACTTCCTACCTCAGAGCGGAATCATGATGCTATTTGGTTATAGTGGACAGGTTGACGAAATCAGCCCATTTCTTGCCAGTTCACTCGACTTACACCTTAGAGCAATACGCGAAGCTTTACATTGCAGAGATAATAAAGTTGTATGGGTACACCTGCTATCCTTATCTCAAATAGAGATTCAAACTTTATTTCAAGATTTTGGGAGAGTTTTTAGTAGGCTATGGGTACAACTCCGCATCTCAGTATAGCCTATTACCCTCAAATCGATGGTCAGACTGAGAGGGTTAATCAGATTTTAGAGAATATGTTACAAGCATGTGTACTAGACTTCAAGGGTATTTGGGAGAGTTACTTGCCAATTGTTGAGTTTATCTATAATAATAGTTATCAAAAGACTATTGGTATGACACCATTTGAGGCTCTGTATGGGCGGCCATGTAGGTCGCCTGTATGTTGGTTAGATGTTGGAGAGATAAGATTCTGGGGTCTGAATTCATCAAGGACACATCCAAGAAAGTTGTTCTTATTAGAGACCGTATGAGGACTGCTTAGAGTAGACAAAAGAGTTATGTTGACCAGAGGATTCGAGCATTAAAGTTCAAGGTGGGGGATCAGGTTTCGTTGAAGATTTCTCCCATGAAAGGAGTAATGCGGTTTGGGAAAGAGGAGAAATTGTCACCTCGCTTTGTGGGTCCTTTCATAATCACTGATAGGATTGAGGCAGTAGCGTATAAATTGACATTACTAGACACAATGCACAGGGTGTATAATATTTTTCATGAGTCTATGTTACAGAAATTCCTTGGGGATGAGGATACCTATCAGTCCATTGAGGTTGGTGAGATTGAGTTACAGTCAGATGCAACATATGCGTAGCAACCTTGCTGTATTCTTGATTGTAGGAACCAGGTCCTTCATACCAAGACTATTCATTTAGTTTGTGTTCAGTAGAGCCACCACAATGAGGCAGAGTCCACTTGGTAAATGGAGGATGAGAGAAAGGCAAAATATCCAGAACTTTTTATTTCAGGTATGAGGTGAATTCCGTGGATGGAATTCCTCTTTTTATGGGGGAAGAAATAATACCCCGTAATTTGAGGATATTTAAATTAGGATATTTTTAATTATTTAATTGGGTTTTAAAATTTTAAAATGTTCTAGTTAATTTAGTCAATGAATGTTTTTAATTGTTTAACATAGATGTTTACATTGATGCTAAGTGTTGATTTATTTTTAATTATGTGTGAATTATTTGTTTTAATGTAGTTTTTTTTAAAAATAAAAATAGGTTAGTGTTTGGGCTGCATGTTCTTTTATTTTTTAATTTTTAGTAGGTTGGGCTAGACTGTTGGGTTTGGCTCTATATATATTTATATATAGGTGGGCTAAATATTTTATATTTATTAGTTAAATTATTTAGGAATATTAAATAAGGAAAAAGAATTTAGGGTTCAGTAGTTTCTACGCACAGACAGGGAGAGAACGGTAGATGGCGAAAAAAGGAAAACAAGGTGATTTTGTTCAAAATCACAAGGTAAGTTAAATCTCTTCACTTCCCCTTTGAACTTGTAAACATATATTAATTTTTGTGTTGCTTGGTAATATATATATACATGTATATCTTTTTATATAATTATGTATTAGTGTGATTATGCATAGTAAGGGATTTGTGTTTGATTAACTATGAGTAATCTATGGTCTCGGTTATTGTTAGCGTATAAATTCTTACATGCATATATGTGTATATATGAGTATATAGGCAGATATGTGTGTGTGTGTGTGTGTACACACACACACACACACACACACATAAGATTTGGGTTGTTTGTAAACGTAGTTTTTGGAGGTTTTTGTTCGGATTAAATTGTTGGTCTTGCTCTCCCGAATAGTTCCTGTAAGTTTGGTGAAAAATCGTTAAGTGGTTTGACGGGAATTTGAGTTTAAAATTTTAGAACCCTAAAATTGGAAATTGGAGCTTTTTGATTTAGACGATAATTGGTGGTGTTTTTCGTACCAATGCGTAGCTTAGATCAATAGGAGCTGAATGGTATATTCACGCGTGAGTTTTGGTTGTCGGAGAAGGCCGAAAATGGTTGGGAAAGTGGCGGCAGTTAATGTGCATGTTGCTGGAAAAAGTTACAAGGAAAAGAGAAGAAGAGGGAAGAAGAAGAAAAAAAAAAAAGGGGGTCACGCGCCCATGCGCACTGCCGGCGCGTGGGGGTGAATTCACCCTTTTCCGGCACCGGCATGGGATTGGGAAAGGTCTCATTAGGTCCCACTCGCTCGGCTCACCCACTGGTCCAGTCTGAAATATTTTAATATATATTTTAAAAATTTTAAATATAGAAAATTAGGAAAAATATATTTAAAAAGTACAAAAAAATTCTAGAAAATTCCCAAAAAATTTAAGTAAATCTTTTTGGGATAGAATACACTTCGGTTTTTTATTTCAAGTTGAAATAAGTTCCCCTTGTAGTAGAATTAGTACAAAAAATATGCTTCAAAAATTAGAATTTTATTTTCTTTTGTTTTTCAAAAATATTTTTAAATTACCAAAAAATCCAGAAATATAATTTAAGTCTTTTAAAAATAGCTTTTGCACGGAAACCTAGGATTAGAGATAGGTTTAGATACTTGATGTTTAAATTGAGGTGTTGGCTTCATTGTGAGGTTTTCTTTGAATTAATTGTTTCAATTGTTTGAATTCTTTTAATTATTTTCTTTGCTTCCATAAATGTTTGTGATAAATTATATGATGTTTAGATCAATTTATGGGATTATATTAAACTCCGATTACATGCATGATATGCCGTGTCATTTTAATTGTTTAGATAATAAATGTGACAATAGGATTTTTTGAATTTTGATTAGCATGCTTTTAAATGTTTTCGATTATTATTTAAATGTATTATGTAGGCATGTCAGGATTGCCTAATACCTATTAAGGTACCTATTGTATTTTCAGCATGTCAGGATTGTTAGGCATGTCAGGAGTGCCTAATACCTAATAAGGTACCTATTATATTTTTGGCATGTTAGGATTGCCTAATACCTAATAAGGTATCTTTTATATTTTTGGCAAGTCAGGATTGTTGAATACCTAATAAGGTATCTTTATATTTTTGGCATGTCAAGATTGCCACTTGTTAGAAATTTGTTCTTTTATTGTGATACTATATGTGTTGGTTTAGAACATAGTTTTAATTGTTTTCTAAGATAAGAGATTAGTTGATAAATGGTATAGTAGTATTTTAATGTTATTTACTGTCCTCAAATATAGGGTATGTTTACCAGTTGTCTGATTGGGTGGTGGTAGAGGAAACTTGCTCGTGAGTTTAACCCACTTTGTTGATATTTCTGGTCCCAAGGCGGTTTCACTGCGAGGATAGTGTCTTGAGTTCAAAGATTGTGGCAATTATATTTCCTTATCAGTTTTCAGAGTAGGGACCTGTTCTTTTCTTTACGATCATGATATGAACTTTTTGGAACATTGTTCTAGATTATTTAGTCTTTCTTATATTTTGATTTTAGGGGTACCTGGGTTATACGTCTTCCAAGTTGTAGTGTTCAGATTCTCAATTCTATTTCACGGTTATTTATTCTCTCAATTTAAGTTTTCTTTTTAATTTTATTTATTTATTCTATTATCCTTATATTATGTGCTTACATGCTATCAATTGTAAGTACTCTTTATATTTCATATATGAGACTGGCCACCTCATGCGTGAGATTGTAGGGGGTATTTCACCAGATTAAAATATTTTACTCGAATGTCATGGGCAAGTAACTAGACAGTGCAAGTGATTGGGAGTTTCTATTCCCTACCCTTGTTTATAAGTTGCTTTATGCATAGGGGTATCTGTTTTAAGACGATGAGCTCTCATTTAAATGAGGCATCCATTGTGGCACACATGACTGAAACATGAGTAGGTCACATATGCGTCTGAGAGTCATAGCTACACCAGGCGAGCTATCTAGACAGGCCCGTGGAGGGGAGGCCATAGTAGCACCACGACCAGTGGAGGAAGAGCATGAGGAGCCTGAGGTAGAGGATGACGATGTACAGGCACAGGCTGGAGGCTAGGCATAAGGCCATTTAGAGGAGCAGATTAAGGGTTTGACTACCTAATTTGGAGCTTTGCAGAAAACGTTATCTATGTAGTTTAGAGCTTTGAGGACAGAGGTGGCAGATCAGTTTAGAGATGTCCGACAGGATCAGAAGTCGATGTTGAGTGCTTTGATGCGACATTTTGGCATAGACCCAGATGCTCCGTCAACATCTTCTCCTTGATTTTTCAGAGGTAACTATCTTTTGTATTTATTGTTTTGTTTTTGTTCTTTTCCTTTTCGTTATTTTATTTTCTATATAAATTCAATTTAAAAAAAAAAACTTTCTTTCCTATTTTTCTTTTCATGATTATTTTCACCCATATTATTTCACTTGGTTGTTGGGGTATAGTGGTTTGTTTTGGTAAGTTGTAGCATTCAAGTTTGGGGGTGTGAATGCATTACCTTCATGCTACTAGTTTGCTCTATTTTCTCCTCACTACTCTGGGTTCATGGTAACATCGTTCTAACCCTTATTTATGCTTCTATTGGATGTACATTAAGGACAATGTATAGTTTAAGTTTGGGGGTGAGGCGATGCCTTTATCATGTGCTTTATTACAATTGGGTGCCGGGGGGGGGGGAATGTTTATGAAATCTTTTTGTTTTAGGATTTTTTGGTTAGTTTATTTTCCTAGTTTATTTATTTATTTTCTCTCATTTTGTTTTTAGATTGGATGTTTTCACATTATTCATGGGTTTAATACTTTATGTAGGTGCTTCACTTGCACTTCTTGGGTATGTTTTGAATTTTTTGAAATCGGGGTTTGAATTTAGTGGCACTATAAGAAAAATGAGTTTTAACAACCTGTAATTGGCGACATGCATAAAAAGTAAGTCGTGTTAAAGTAATTCTTAAGGTTCATGTTTTAGACACCTTTTTAAATGTTAAAAATAGGGTTATTTTAACAACTTGCAATTAATTGTTGAATCGATTTTCATTTAATGACTTACATTTTTTCTTACAACGACGTGTTTGGTATGTCGTCAATATAGGTCCAAAATTTCACCAATTCCCTCCAAATTCAATTCCCGCGCACTACCTACTCAGGACATACTTTCCTTTGATCACTTCCTATTTCCATTTGGCACGTCTTTTCCTTTGATTGCTTCCTATTCCCACTGTAAACCCTAGCTTGCAACGATTATGGGTAAAGCAATTCGACACTTTGATCCTTTCATCTTTCCATTGTAAACCCTAGGTTTCAACAATTCTTGGCTGAGTATTTCAACTCATGAACTATGATTTCGTCTCTAATCTATACCGTCAAGGAACTCCATCAGGCAAAAGAGAGGTCTTCGACAAACCTGTAACAACCAAGTGTGTGCTTATGTGGGGAATTTGGGTTTTCTCACCGAATCGATAAAAAACCCCTTCATAATCAGTTTCCCACCGGACGGACATAATAGTTATCATAAAAAAGGACAAATAGAAGAGGGTTTCGTGACTGGTATGGCACCTTCTTCTTCTCCTTCTTCTATTTTTAGTTTTATTAAAAAATTTCTATTGGAGAATTTGGGGGTCGGACACACTTTGATTTATCAATGGTTGATTTAGAATCCATTTTGATTTAATAAAATACCCCCTTCTTTGGTTTTAGCAAACAATTTGCCCTTTTTGTGTGAATTCTAATTGACTTCAACCCAAGTTTACTTCTTGTTTCTTTTTCTCTTATGTTGTGATGCATCATTTCCTCTGTTCATTGAGTGTTGTTTTGTTGTTTAGTTGTTGGTTCTGGTTTTCTGCTTTGTAGTTTAGCTACTGGTTTTGGTTTTTTGTTTTATTGTTTAGCTGTTGGTTCTTGTTTTCTATATATGGTTTGGCTTATCTTATTGATTGGTGCTGCAATTTATGTAATAGTTATGTATTTGTCTTATTTTCTGTATTTGTCACTCTTTTTGGTGCTCAAATTTGTATACATTGTTTTATGGTGATATTGAAGAGAATATGACAAATGGAAACTTATTTTGGTGGTCAAATTTGTATACTTTATTTTATGGTTGCAGTTTTTTTAAACATTAAATTGGTTACAATTTGTTGGGTTATGACGTGACATTAAGGTCGGTTGTTTTGGAAAGGAATTACAAACTATTGGATGGTTGAAGATTCAAGATCACGAAGTTCATTGATGGCCATCAGATAATCATTTTTATCACTTTCACTAATATAATTTTTTCATTTGATTTACATCATTATGACTAATCTTATTTTGACCATGTCAAGTTAGAATAATCAGTTGCTCAAACTGTTAGGAAAGTGAGTTAGGAGTTGGGTTGGCAATATATATTCAACATTGTTACGTTTGGCTACAGAGAAAACTAAAGTGGGAGATTGAAACTTCTTGTTTCTTCACTTTCCCATCAACCAAACACACAGAATGTAGTGATGAAAACAAGATATATATGCCTAGAAATAAAGTAGAGGTGCAAGTGCTATGTGATGAATGTCATGAAAAAAAAGGAAGACAAAACATATATCTATATATATAGAACAAACAAAGATTTCATTATAACTCCAAATGAGTGTTACATATTTCTTTTCCATTGCATACACGTATATATAATATCAGAAAAGGGCTTAGTAGCCTAAACACTATTAATTCGGACAGAATTGGATTGGATTACACCAACTTTGAACTCCTGAGGATTAAATTAACTTTTTTTTTCTTTTAAGCAGTAGAGGGTGCATGGATGTAGGAAATTGCATGCTCTAGCATAGAAGCCATGATTGATGGCCTTGAGAAGGTCTCTCCCTCCAGAACAGTACTGTCTTCGGGCTTGAAATCAAGCGAGTCATCATAGTAGATGTCCCACCATTTTGCTACTAACATCTTGATGTTCTCTCTGTCCATGTTAGCTTCTTTGCCATTGTACCTCCATGGCTTTGATCCCTATTTTTCATAAATAAAATTGCAGAGAAGATTAAGAAAATCAGACTCAATACGAAGTTGTGGATTAGATAAATCAATATATATATAAGAAGAAAATGCTTACAGCAGCGCAATAGTGAACCACTTTAACTTTTTCGAGCTCCAAATTTTCTAGGTGGTGCCATAACATGGCCAGGACAAAAGGTTGTACAGCAAAGGGATGGGTTGGTACATGTTTTGGAAGAATATGTTCAAGAAGTCCTAAATTGTATACAAGGAAGACATAAACTTTAGAAATGTGATAAGATCTCTTCACTGGAATATGATAAGCAAAATTTTAATGTATTTATTTTGTAATAGTTCTATATAGATGATGATGATGATAATAATGGTGATGGAAAAATGTTGATGGTATATAGTGATCGCGAACCTTATTTTAATTATTAAACTAATCATTATCATCATTAATATCCTCAACAACCTCATTACCATCTTCATAATGTCACAAGTTAAAAAATCCCAATATTACTGTTAAAAATTATTTTGTTGTCTCATATGTTTTGAAAGTTCTCTGGCCAGACTCTTATGATTTAGACAAATGTGTTTTGTTGTATATGGGCTTAATCTTTTAAATAGAAGCTGAGATATAGACTGTTCTAAATTTTCATACCCTAAAACCTTTTATGTATGCTTTATTGTGCTATTGTCAGTTATATGGGCCTTTGTTCTCACTGGTCTTGATCTACTGATCATTAAATTGACTTAATCTGATTAACTTACGATTATGTGTCTCATTTGAGTTGAGATTTCTAAAAATGTATAGCTAAAATCTGTTCATCACTTGAGACAAACTATTCATTGTTGTCATTTGTTCTATTACTTTTAAATGTCTTAAAAAGGAGCAAAAATGTTTTTAATTGATTTTTGAGGTGTCATTTGAGTTTAGGCGAGTCTATTCGACTGCTTTAATAGTGTTTGTGAAGTACTAAAGTTGTGTTTGCCTCTGCATTAACATCTAAATTTCTGAAGCTTTTTTTCTTTTTTAAAAAAAAAGGGAAAAGAAAAAAAAAACACATTGTCACAAAGCATATTATGCGCTTGCTTCTACTGTTTGGTGCTTGTAAAGTGATTTATGATTATGAGCATGTTAAAATTCATAACCTAAGCTTGCTCTATTTTTACAATCTCAAAATTATATTTGTTTCACATTTTTAGCACCTAATAGCTTGCTGATACACTGATTATAGCTAAACCTACCCAAGAAATTGTTTGCATTGATTAGAAAAATATCTTTAGGTGCCTTTCATTATGTAGCAAGTATGGTGTGTCATGATAATCAAGGTTTGGGTGTATTGAGGACTTGTTATTAGCTGTTTTTAAGGTTGAATATCAGAAAGCATATTTATGCACTTAACTTGCTCCTAAAGGTTTTTGAAGAAACTGAGAAGCTGATAATTGTTTTGGGCTTTATCTGAAACCGTGTAGCTAAACATACATGCATAATTTCATAGTTTAAGTTTGATTGCAATCATTACTTTTCTATAGTAAGTTCTGGTTCAAAACAAGTCTACACTGTCAGATTGTTGCTCCATCATTTTGCTTAGTTGAATCTATCTAAAACACGTGTTGATTATATTTACTGCTGCAACATCTTTTGAATTGTATTTATTCTCTAATTGTTGATGTCTTTGAGTCTTATGAATTGAAAAAAGATGCATCAAATAATTAACAAGTTCTGAAGTTTGAAAAAACTTTGGCTCCTTTTATTATAGGAGTTCTTTTTTCTTTTTCTTCAATGTAACATCAACTTTATTTAATTTCAAACACTAGTGATTTTTTTTTTTTAGGCAACTTTTTGAATGCTTTAATTTCTAAAGCTAGCTTGTAAGGCATTTTGTGGTTTTCTTCCAAGGAATTGGACCTCAACTTGCAAGTCCTCATTGGCTGGGAAAACCTTCTCGACTTCAAGGTATTTCTCTTTTATATTTAGGAATTCAAGTTGAATTTCCTGTTCTCCTTTTTCCTTGCTTTTGATATATGAACTTTCAACAATTGGTTCCATTTATTGTCTTTACATGAGTTGATTTTTATTATGTGATTATGATCCACCTAATTGCAAGCATGAACAAAGAGTAATAATAGTAATGCCTTAACCACCATAACAATGGAAAGAGTTAAAAAAAAGAGTGACTGATTATAGTTTTTCTAAATATTGTGTTATGTTAACATTTGATTCAATGAACTAAGTTTTGCTTACATGTATTCGAATTATGGGGCTTTGGATATATGAACTTTGAACAATTAGTTTGATCGATCACTTGGTCCATTTATCACCATTACATGAATTGATTTTCATTTAAATTTTTTTTCTTAAGTTGAAAAAATAGTTAAACCTTTAGAATTGAAAAAAAAAAAGCAAAACTATATATTGTTCATTTTCTCTATCTGTCAAGTCTCATTCCTATTCTCTATCTGTCAAGTTAATAGTTATGCCCTCCCATGTGGCTACTTTGTATTTGTTGGATATGGGGTTTCACATAGTTTTATTTTTTATCCGTGTGGTATGCCCCAAGTAAGGATGTATGGCATTTTGCTAAACTTTTGGGGAAATATAACATCATTGCTTACCTATAAAAAAAATTAAAAATCTCCTCAATATTAAGTGGTAGATGATCTATAAAGAGAGTTCACTTTAGATTATGTGGTTGACTGTGAACCATTCTCTTAGTTAGTTACTAGGATTTTCCTAGACTAATGCATGAGTATCCAGGTTGATAAGATTAGGCAATACTTGATCCACAGTTGAGAATTTGAATCCCATTTAGGCCACCCTCAACCAATTTTTCTGTAATTTTTAGGTGCGACAAAAAAAAAATAATAATAATAAAATCTATATTGTTTGCAAATACTTACTCAGATTTTACGAGATTTGGAAATTATTGTAGTTTACTCAACTACCATATTCAATTTATAAAATCTAATTTAAGGTGTATCTTATATTGAAGTTGATTTTTTATGTGGTGGAATACATTATTACAAACTCAGCTCTTGATGCTCTCGTTGAAGCAGGTATTTTCCTCCTAGGCTCCTAGCTATCTCAATGTTACATTTTAGAAGAATTCTTCTCCATGAGTTCCATTGGCTCTATAAACTAGAAAGTTTGTTGTCATCTCTTGAAATCTCACAGGCCATCGAATCTTATAACGTCAAGTGTTATGAGTAGATTTTTTTCTTCTCTTCTAGATTACATAATACCCAATCCCTCCCAAAACAAGAAAAAGAATTAATCCATCAACCACTACTACCACAATTAACACCCATTTTCTGATACCAGAACTCTTCCCATGACCCACACCAGTTCCCTTTGGAACTTTAACCATATAACTCGATTCGATTCCCCTGTCAACTTGTTTAAATCCTCTAACCATATCATATAGAAAGCATTTTGCAAGTCTGTATCATCTTTGCCAGAGGAATATAGTGCAACAACACATTTATAGACATCCATACACAAACTTGCACATTCTTCTTTGCTAACATTTACCTTATTAGGAGTGCTCTTCAATACACATCTAACAACTTGTAACTCAACCAATTCCACTTGATTTTCAGTTAAAACTAGATTCCCCATACTTAATAAGTGTAGCCTCTGTAGCAATGAAAAATCACATCTTAGAATATTCGAGGCCTCATATTGACAAATTATAGAACAAGGTTCAAGTACTAGTTACACTTCAAATTACCTCCACACCTTGTCCAGAAGTACCTGTTCTCCATCCAAACCGTTCTTTCTGACCACCTTTGATCGTAAATCTCCATCTTGAGTTAGCTTTGGCATATATTTCTCTGATGTGTAGAATGGTGATAAATGGTCAGAACTCCACACTTTTACATCTCCAAGAAAAACATCCATGGAACATGAGTATTTCTAGTTCAAAGCTTTGACACTTAAAGCGGCTTTAAAGTTGGGTACCATTTGATTAGTCTCCATTAGAAAAGCCCTCCTTATGAAGCTCATGCTATATTCCACCGGAACTGGAAGAGTGACTCGGTAATGGATATGAATGTCAGAGTCATAATGGCCATGAATGAACAAATGAATGAGAAAAACAAAGAAAGAGAGTTTCATTAGTAAATTGGAATCTATATTTCATATTTTGTACATATTTCTGGTTCATTTCTTGGCAGGTGGGTATGACCTCTGTAGGGTTTTCAGATGAGAATTAGTGGAAGGGAGTGAAGGAAAAGCTGTATGTTAGTTAATGCATTGAGATTAATATTGTTTGTGGTATCTCCATTATAAATGCATTTTACTTTGGGCTTGAATATTTTAAATTGACTCTGAATTTCTTATGAATCAGTCGAGAACAATAAAAATATCTACATCTTAATTGTTTTGTCAAAATTTATTTACTAGAGTGGTTAACTTATAGTTTTCTTATTTGTTTTCATTATTCATATTTTGGTAATGCAAGGGCTTTGACTCATGTCACTCCTACTACTGACCCTCCTGAAAATTTAGAACGCTTGGATTGTGAATTGTTACATTAGGGTGAGTCAAATTCAATTGTTGTTATTGGGTAAATTGATTCAACGGAGCCAACTGCATTTGTGGATGGTATTCCTATCACGCCCTGGTTTTCGACACCCAATTAAGAGCGAGGGAAACGGGGGTGAATCCGTAATTTCACCTCAAGTTTCCACACCTTAATCTCATTTTAATCTATTCTATTGCGGAAGCATTCTATATGTACACCCTTCAGGTGACATAAGATCATCAATGGCCCTTGCAAATGATTTTCACAAAAATCGGGCATGACCCATTCTAAATAATCAGCCCCTGGCATGTTACACCTGCTTTACAATTCATATGGACACTTCTGGGCACGTGTACCCCCAGCATTTATGTCTAAACAATAAAAATGGACACTTCTGGGCACGTGTGCCCCCAACATTTCTACAACATGCATAATAGAATCAAAAATATACATGTCTCAGTCCTTGAATGTCCGTACTATATACATACATCACATGAATGAAATACATCCGAAGGAACTGAATCTACACCATCGCTCCATACATCTAATCCAAATGCGGAACGTCAATCCAATGTCCTAGTTATACATTAAATTTTAAAGAATTTAACTACTACCTCAGCAACTGGTGCTATCAGTTTCCCCCAACTGACTCCATAATCGGCAATACCTGCAAAACCTGGGAGGGGGTGAGCTCAAAGGCCCAACAAGGTATATAGAACCATACTATCATCGCAGCAGCAGGTCGATCCTCACATATTCTCAAAAATATACATGCACTTAAATATATCACAATATTTAAGGTCATGCCCCTCCTAGCATACATGAACCAATAATGCACATGGCAGTTCTAACACTTATGAACATTTAAGTCTACTACACATGACTTATGAAAATCATTGATAACATGTTCAAGAGCAATACACATCCAGCATTCATATGTATAGAAAACATATATATATAAAGGCGTTACATGAACGATGAAAAATCAAATACCACGTCACCTACTCAACAAGGTCCATCGAATCATGCATAAATGCACATGCTCATAGATTTTCACCCAAACATCCACATTTTTCAAATCAGCCATGATGCTTCACATAAAGTGCAAATACATATGTATATAACTCACACCAAACTAATTCATAGGGGGCTTTCTCATCACACCAATAGTAAGGGTCTCTTCGGCACCCAAACTCTGCTTGTGCTTTATCAGGTTACTAACCCGAAGGGAGCGCCTCCTCTTGGCCAAGTTTTGGGTCTTTCACCCTAGGGGCCATCCCCTTATCTTAACTTCACACTCCTGCCCCAAAATCATCATATATATAGTGCATATAATCACACCCATGCACTTATCCACACCATGAATGCATTTTTTGTCAAATCAATGCATTTTCCTTTCACCTCAAGATTGTCACAATGTCATCACACTTATATCATGGAAACCATCATGCTTATGCATTTTTCAAGAAAGTCATTTCTTTCATGCATAAATCTGTAAACACCACATCTTCACGTATTCACCAATAAACACACTTTTCATGGAAATCATTCATAATCACATTTGCACATACACAACATATACATAGATGTCACATCTTGCATATAATCACATATATACCTATATTAGCATAATTATAATCATGCTTTCATTCCAATCATGCATTTTACTACGAGCAACCAACATGCATTCTTACAACCATATTCAATCATGCAACTATATATATGCATATATATATATATATATATATCATGTCACCCATATAGGTAGTAAAAACATACAAAACAATTCACGTATTTCATGCTTTTTCAATGCTCTTCTATGCTATAATCAAGTTAGCATGCATTTCAACTACTGCACCACATATATAATCACTTATATACTTACATATATTCAACTCATGTATAAGAATCATATATGCATATAAGGCAACATCTAGCTAAATATACATACATAATTTAGCATACCTTACATGGCTCAATCCCTAAATATGCATATGACAATGCAATTCGGTATCCGAACTTAACAATGCTCTTACCCTCCAAGCCCACACATATATATATATATCTACCCACATATATATATATCCTCACCTCCCACGCATATACATATACATCCATCTTTATAGATATATATGCACATATATATATGCAAAGACCACATACGATCAAATTAAGAGCATATGTAAAAATTAACCAACATAACAAAAGTATTTATAAGAGATAGAGGCAAGAATCAACTTGCCTTAGGTCCCGCTCTTACTGTGCCCCGTGCCTGCAAAGCGGTCCACAGTCCCGGTCCAGTCCCGTGTCAAAGCCCACACCAACAATGCACTGAACCACCTAAACAGGCCATCCTCATCCAGACCAAGGGAACCCACAAACCAGCCACACCGAGCTTTACAAACCCAAGTAATCCCCAACACTACCTACGCCAAGTGTCGACCCATATCCTACCAAAATCCATACCAACACTAAATGAGCATATCAAGTCTATGGAACCACTAAGCCCAACCAAACAAATACCACACTACCTCAACTGGGCCAAAATTCACAAGCTACTAACACCATGGTAGCCACCGTATCTCTACAACCGAAGCTAGCAATTAAAGACCCAATTCTTCACAATCCAACTCAAAACACAATTCATACCATCCAGTTATCCAAGACCTATCAAGCCAATACCAAGTCCGACACCACCATGTCTTCTGAAAACCACCCAATCAAAGCCCCAAGCTTCGGCACCATCATAGACCCCAAAGCTGAACCCACCATCCGAAACCCAGCCGAAAAATCCCAGCCGAGTCCCCACAGTCGGACACCACCACCACCATTCAGTCCACCACCATAACCCCATCCAAATCGTCACCACCGAACCCAGCCGAATCACAACCCCGAAGCCTCTAAAACAGACTGTCCAAACCGAACCCGAAACCTCACGGTCCCATCTTACCACAGCTGCACCCAGCCACCCAACATCTCTCTATCCTCCTTCGGCGAACCACCATCAGCAACTCAACAACCCAGGCCCAAAAAACCCCCAGCCGCTGGGTCAGTCGAACCACCACGAAGACCCAATCAAACCAAACACGATCCATTCGTGCTCACCCAAAATCAGACCACCCGAAGCCAACCCCAAACACGACCCAGTCGTGTTTCAACGCCACCACCACCGAAGAAACCACCGTGAACCACCTGAAGCCACGAGCACCCTTCGAAGCCCCTACCATCGTTCGTCACACCAGACGAGAGATCGCCTTCCGTTGCGCCAAACACGGCTCAGCCGTGTCTCCACCACGGTCGCCGCCGCAAGCCACCTCCACCGTGAGCGGTCGACAGCCCCAGTCACCGCCGCCGATGCTCCTCCTCTCTCACGACTCCCGATCTCCCTCTCTCTCTTCTCCATTTTCTCTCTCTCCCCGACTTCTCCTCTCTCTCTTCTTCCTTCTTTTTCTTTTTCTTTTCTTTTCTTTTTCTTTCCTTTTTTCTCTTTTCTTCTTTTCTTTTCTTCTTTTCTCTTTTCTTCTTTTCTTTTCTTCTTTTCTCTTCCCAGCCGAGACCACGTGGGTCTCCCTCTCCCTTTTATTTTTCTTGAACCTCCATACACCACACATTCTCACCCACTTTGTTATATAAATACATATATTCATTATATGCATAAAATACCACATGGGTATTCTCCTTTCTCCCACATATACGTACAAACCCACTATATATATATATATATATATATATATATATATATATATGCACTTCCTCCACTTATATATATATAAATGTCCACATCCAAACTATATATATATATATATATAATTCCATATATATATATGTATCCACATCTTTTCGAATTTAATTTATTAAAAAAAAAAATAAGTCCGGTCAAAATTCGCCCGGAATCAGTCAAAATTATTTCTGTCCTCACAACCTCCCCTCCTTCAAGGAATTTCGTCCTCGAAATTAGCATAGTCATGGTCTTTCCAAAACTAATCCATACCGGACGTCATCCTCACCAATGATCGTCACTTTCCCTTTCCACATACCTTAGGCGCTACACTTGCAACACCTAACTCATAACACTCGAGTCTGGCACAATCAGTGCGTCTCAACTGCCATAAGGCAGTACAACCACTTCTGTGACATAGCTGGGTGATTCCTAAGCCCATGTACGGTTCACCCATGAAATCCTCCGAAGCACTTGCTTCCTAGAGTGCACAGTCTCTACCTCAAGACCCACCCAATCAATCTCTATCTCTAGTCTAAGGCAACACCTTCGACTAATCATACCAATCACTCACAATGATACTTCCCTATAATCCGGGATCATCAATACTCAAAGTCATTCTTTTATTATCAAGCATGACTTCCAATTTCTGGCATACCATTCCCGAGCTTGGTCCAATATCCTGGGCGTCATCACAACACAAACCATATCAATCCAGTGCATGTCACAAGCGCACTCACCAGCAAGGCACCTAACAGTGCACTAGCCGATACAAACCACATAAGCGGTGTACTTGCAGCAGCAAGCCACATAGTCCTGCCCAGTCTTATAGACCACAACCCACTGGAATCCAATCCCAAGTCCAGGATCTTACATCCTACTGATTTCACACTCTCATTACTCAAGAGAACTATTTCCCATTTTCATCGTTCACACCAAGGAATCAGTTGACAATTAGAGAGAATTCCTTTCATATTAGCACTTCACTTTAGACAACCCTTACCACTGAAAATTTGAGGTCACCTACAGTAACCAAACAGCAACCATACAGTGGCCGCAGCCCACTGCATCTACATATCCACTGCGTCCACCTCTCCCCCTCATGGTAAGAAACTATCCTCACTTCAGATACCATATGTCAGGATCCTCATCCATTATCAACTTATCCTTCTCTTAACATCATATCCACACTTTGATCCAACTGCATCAATCATTCGTATATCACAGTACACCACTGAGGTCAAGGCATATAAGGAGTGCACTTGTTAAAACAAATCATCCAGTCCTGTCCATTTTTGTGGACTACGTTCCATTGGCATTTAGTGCCAAGATTAGGGTTTTACATGCCCTTAACTCCACAATCTCATTTACCCGTCCACTGATCCTAACGGACGTTTTCGACTGCTCGGGTATTTATCCATTCCTTTCCAGCATCTCACTTGACACCCCAAGATCCTGACTGCTTCGCCTAGGACCCCACAAATCTTTTCATGCATCATCATTGCATTAATCAGCAAATCGTCAAAGTCATCACATGTCCGCTGACTCCAAGAATTTGGTCAATCCCGAGTCCTCATTGTTGTACAATGATTACAACACAAATCTGAATCACCAAACTCTTAGTTTGGAAAACTTCAAGGTAAACCATACCTTTTTCCACAATTCCAGACTCCTACTCTCAAAGTCTATCACTACTTGTCTATTTCAACATCACAGTCCGTTCAACTCCAAACCTCTACCTAGGTTTGCCAATTCTCAAAACTGAAATTTCTAGGTGACTACATGTCACTACTAGCCAGGTGACGCCAAATGTAACACAAAAGGGGGTAATGCACAATCACATGAATTACGTATGGCACATAGCATATAACATACAACATGTTAATCAAATAAACACGTACCATGCATGATATGAAATATGATGCGTCAAATCAAAACCCTAGCCCTCGGGCTAACAATAGGAAAATACCCCTGACCATACACGGTCTCAGTACTTCCTCTTCCTGAGCAAGTGTGAAACACGGCCTAGTCCCCCTACTACACACATACTAGAACACAAAATCTAGAGCGGTTCAAACCAACCTACTCTCATCCTCTGTACTCATTGGTAAACACCTACCAATCCATGCACATCTATAGTCGATGGTAGCAACCTTGACTATCAGTACCAATCACTTTCAGTGATGTATCCCTACTATTGGGAATTCTTTATTCATCGTCATTCGGACGAAACAACTCAACGTCTATAAGAGCCAGCGTATTGTAAGAGGAACGCTAATCCAAGAAAATGTTTGATCAGGCCATTTTTCCCAGTTAGCCCAACTCCGGCAATATGCCTTCCTTGTATCCCATCTCAATCTCAATTGCCAACCTCGGTAAAACACTCATTAATCTCCTAAGTCTCTAAGTATCTCTGAGGACTTAAACACTCGTAAACTTCCTTGCGGTACCTCTTCATTGCTCACTAATGAGACTTAATCACCAAATCAAAGGTCTAAACTCAACCAATTCTGGGAGTTATTACTAATCAAAACCAGTTTCACACACCAACACTTTGATCTTTCATTTGGGCTTCTCAAACCGAGCAAATCATTCCACTATCGTCCATAGGTAATCAAACCTATCGTCTAGACAACTATCAACCATTGTCTATCTCTAAACTAACACGTGATTTGACCATCCGTCCTTTGGTATTCGAACCTACGACTTTGATACCCTAGGTTTTCAAACCTAATGCTTTAACAGCAATCCACAAATCCTCAACCCTTACCCGTCGCCCCTAGGTATTCCAACCTAGAGCTCTGATACCATGTTGTTGGTATCAGAGACTTGATCTAACGCCCATAATTCCAAATATTATCGGAACACCACCCGTCGTCCCTAGGTATTCTGACCTAGAGCTTTGATACCATGCTGTCACGCCCCAATTTTTGACACCCAGTTAAGAGCGAGGGAAACGGGGGTGAATCCATAATTTCACCTCAAGTTTCCACACCTTAATCTCATTTTAATCTATTCTATTGCGGAAGCATTCTATATGTACACCCTTCAGGTGACATAAGATCATCAATGGCCCTTGCAAATGATTTTCACAAAAATCGGGCATGACCCATTCTAAATAATCAGCCCCTGGCATGTTACACCTGCTTTACAATTCATATGGACACTTCTGGGCACGTGTACCCCCAGCATTTATGTCTAAACAATAAAAATGGACACTTCTGGGCACGTGTGCCCCCAACATTTCTACAACATGCATAATAGAATCAAAAATATACATGTCTCAGTCCTTGAATGTCCGTATTATATACATACATCACATGAATGAAATACATCCGAAGGAACTGAATCTACACCATCGCTCCATACATCTAATCCAAATGCGGAACGTCAATCCAATGTCCTAGTTATACATTAAATTCTAAAGAATTTAACTACTACCTCAGCAACTGGTGCTATCAGTTTCCCCCAACTGACTCCATAATCGGCAATACCTGCAAAACCTGGGAGGGGGTGAGCTCAAAGGCCCAACAAGGTATATAGAACCATACTATCATCGCAGCAGCAGGTCGATCCTCACATATTCTCAAAAATATACATGCACTTAAATATATCACAATATTTAAGGTCATGCCCCTCCTAACATACATGAACCAATAATGCACATGGCAGTTCTAACACTTATGAACATTTAAGTCTACTACACATGACTTATGAAAATCATTGATAACATGTTCAAGAGCAATACACATCCAGCATTCATATGTATAGAAAACATATATATATAAAGGCGTTACATGAACGATGAAAAATCAAATACCACGTCACCTACTCAACAAGGTCCATCGAATCATGCATAAATGCACATGCTCATGCATTTTCACCCAAACATCTACAATTTTCAAATCATGCATGATGCTTCACATAAAGTGCAAATACATACGTATATAACTCAAACCAAACTAATTCATAGGGGGCTTTCTCATCACTCCAATAGTAAGGGTCTCTTCGGCACCCAAACTCTGCTTGTGCTTTATCGGGTTACAATTAATCTTAGGGAGAAGACGGTAGACGCCAGAAAAGAGAAAAAAAAAGTGATTTTTGCTCAACATCACACGGCAAGTTCGGACTCTTCTCTTCCCCTCTGAATCTGTATACAAATATATTTTTTTTGTATATACATGTTGCTGGAATATATGTATAATATATATATTAATTGTATAGACATGTTGCTAGAAATTTTTATGCAATTAATTATGAAACTAAATGATTCTTGCATGCTAAGAATAATTCTGTGAATTAAACATCAAGATTTTGGAGTTTTGGTACTGTTTTAGGGTATTTTTGCATATGTTTATACATGTATATATGACTGTATAGGCGGGTATATATATATATATATATAAACATGAAATTGGGTTTACTGTATTCATCATTTTTTTGAAAGTTTTTGTTCCAATTAAAAGGTAGATCTTACTTCCTAGAACAATCCTTGAAAGTTTGGTTGTGAACCGTTAGGTAGATTGACGGGAAATTGAATTTGAAATTTTAGATTTTTGAAACTTGAAATTGGGCGTTTTTGATTTAGACCGTGAGAGGGGATGGTTTTGGTACCAATGCATGGCTTAGATCGATACGAGTTCAATGGTATATTCATATGCGCGATTCGGTGCCCGGAAGTGATCGGAAAGTGATCGGGAAGTTTTTCAACCATTGTTGTTGCGTGGAGGCTTTAGGAAGAAGAAGGAAGAAGAAAGAAAGAAAGAAAAAACAGAAAAAAAAAAGGTGGCCACGTGTCCCGCCGGCGCGTGGGGGCACGTGCAGCCTGCGCCGGTGGCCAAAAAAGTATTTTTGGGCCCCATTCGCGGGCGCCCACCTCTGGGTCCGATATGGGCCCATTCCGAATTATTGCATTATTTGTTTTGAATTTTTGAAATTTTTGAAAAAAACTTGAAAATATGGAAAATAATTTTTTAAAAATAATTTTATAATTCTAAAAGTTCCCAAAATTTTATGTCAACTTCCTGGGAGCTTAAGGAGCTTGGGGTTTAAATTTCATGTCGAAATGATTTACCTATGTCATGAAATTAATTTTTAAAGTGTCTAAAAACTGGATTTTTCTGGTTCTTTAATTTTAGAAAATACTTATAAAGTTCCTAAAATTCCCAAATTTTTATTGTAACTTTTTGGAGGCCAAATACACTTGGGTTTAAATTTTCAACTCAAAATGATCTTCTTTTGTTCAATTGATTTTTAAAGTGTCCAAAAGTTGGGTTTTTCACTTTCTGTAATTTTAAAAAATACTTTTGTAATTCCAAAAACTCTCAAATTTTTGCTATAACTTTCTAGAGGTTAAATAAACTTGGGTTTAAATTGTCATCTTGAAATGAGCTTCCCTTTGTGTTCAATTAATTTTTAAAGTGTCTAAAAGTTGGGTTTTCACCTTCTTTTATGTTGAAAATATTTTGTAAAATTCTAAAAAATTTCAGAATGATTTAATATGGTTATTTGAAGTATAATAGGCCCAGAAACCTAGATAAGAGTTTGGTTTAGACTCCCTCATAGATTTGAGTGCATTGAGGGTTGGATTGGGTGTTTGTTTCTAAAGTGGTTAAATTGTGTTATTTGATTTACTTGAATGTATTTTCCTTTAAGGATATAAATGCCCATTAAATACTTGATTATAGCTTACTTGTGAACGATTTGTCTTATGGTGATAATTTCATGTCGGATAATTTGAATTACTTTGTTTGTGCAAATTAAAATCATAATGCACCTTATTTATTTTATGTTTCATATTGGGAACACATCTATGCATTTTATTTTGGCATGTAGGGATTCCCTGGCGTGTCAGGATCGCCCATACCTAATAAGGTATCTATGCATTTTATTTTGGCATGTAAGGACTGTCCAGCGTGTCAGGATCGCCCATACCTAATAAGGTATCTATGCATTTTATTTTGGCATGTAAGGATTGCTTGGCGTGTCAAGATCACCCATACCTAATAAGGTATCTATGCATTTTATTTTGGCATGTAAGGATTGCCCGGCGTGTCAGGATCGCCCATACCTAATAAGGTATCTATACATTTTATTTGGCATATCAGGATTGCCCGGCGTGTCAGGATCGCCCATACTTAATAAGGTATCTATACATTATAATTACTTTGTCATGATTGCCTAGATTTAATAAAATGAATGCATATGTTTCTTTACTTTGAACTTAAAGAATGGGTTCATTGTTGAATGATAAGGGTTTGTTGGGACAACGTATAAGATGATTTTGATTTCTGAAAAAATAAACTAAGTAGGGAATGACCAGTATATATATACCTATACCTATTAAGGTATCAAAGGATAAAATGGTGATATGTTAGGATTGCTTGAACTTGATAGTATTTCATGTTATGTTTATTTCTACTAAACTTAAGGAATGTGTTTACTTTTGCATAATAAGGGTTTGGGTGGAATATTATAAATATTGACTATTATTTTGTAAACATGAAACTGGATAAAAGAATAACTTGTATGTTAAATCTATAGATATAGTTTGTGTCCCTTATACTGAAGGTATGTATATTGGTTCTCTGATTGGGATGTAGTAGTAGGACTTCCTCGTGGGTTTAACCCACTTTGTTGATATTTCAGGTTTTAGACGGGTTCCACTACGAGGATAGAGTTTTAGGGTTGGTTGTGGCACACATCTCTTCTCATTGGTCACAGGGTAGAAATCTGTCATCTTATTCAAGGGTCATACTATGAACTCGTTTAGAGATTTTGGTTGTTAGTTTTAAATTAGAGTCTTAAACTTTTGTTTATTATGATTAAGGGGTCTTTGGGTTACAGGACTTCCAAATTGTATCAGCGAGCATATAATTATTTGATTACCAGTTATTTCAATTCAGTGGGATTTTCTGTTCAACTTTTAGAATTTATTTTACTGTCTTTTGTATTCTATGCTTGTTGTTACTAATTGTATGTATCTCCCAGGTTTTGTATATGAGACTGGCCACCTCATACGCGAAATTTTCTGGGGTGTATTTTATCTCAGAGTCCAAGTCCCACTCAACTTCATCTTTATATATTTTCAGCTGAATAATACCGCTTCCTTATATCAAAAATTTGACCAAATTCTTTACTTGTGTTCGATAAATAAATCAGTTGGGCTAGCCAATTTAAATCAATCTGTACTAAATCGACTGGGTTGGCCGATTATAGTCAACATGTGTTACAGGAAACTAAAAATAACTAACTTCCTAAATCTAAGAAACAAGATAATGCAGAAATAAATAAATATATAAAAGGAAATAAATAATGCATATATGTATATCAAAACAGATTTTGTCTTCAAGTCCCAACAATATAGCGTATTGATAAAAGTTTGCATAGAGTCCATCTTATTCAAAACTTATCTATATGCTTCTTGTATAGCTCTTTGTAATATACTCTGCTACCTTTGAATGGAAAGAATCCTCAATCAACTAATATACCCAAGCTTATCATCATCCAACTACAAGATCCCACTCCCAATCAACCACTAATCCTTTAGATAGAGTCTAGTTAAAATTAAATACTTGTGATTTATCTCTTCTTGTATCTCTATACTAGCTTACTTCCCTTTCTCAAATTTGGCCCATGCTGCAAAATACACTATCATAGCTCCATATATTGTCCACGTGTTGTATTTTCATTCATTGTTTTCAAAACCAAGTGGCTGCCGCATGGCGCCACTTTTGGGTGTCAACAACTGCTCCCCAATTCGAAATATCTTATGACTGATCAAGCTAATAAGATTTTTGAAATTTAAATATATTGGAAGAGAATTTTGCAAAATCATGGATGAACTAAAACTTGGAACAAAACGGTAGACCGATGAGCCCAAAACATTTATTAGCTTGACTTATTTCGAACCACCACTAAGATGATCTCTATTTTGCATCAGCCATATCACTCTGGTTGATTATATTCTTCCATTTTTTCAATAAATTTGGCTAACACTTTTTAAGGTATCAACCATTTATAGACTTAAGAGGGACCCCACAATCTAAATTTATTAGCATAGCTTGGTTGCGATCAGCTGAGATCAAATTATTGTGTAACATTATAAAGGCTGATTGGACTACTATGGTTGATCTAATTTTCATCTTTAATTCTTTCACCACCATGCTGCTTGGAGTGGTTGATGGCGTACTCACAGCAGTTGTTGGCTACCTCGTTTCTTTCTCCTTATCAGTCTTTTTTCTTAAAAGCAAGGCTGATCACATTATCGCTGACTATAGTATATAACATGTCATTATCAACTCCCATCATCTCTGATTTCTTGTCTAGAAACTTTAAGGCATCGACAACGTTTGCTTCCATGAGAAGGCTTCCCCATTAAGTAATTAGGAAAAGCCTCATTTTGATAGGCCGGCCTCTTAGATCAGGACTGTACTCTTGGTCAATGAGATTTGCCAACTGGGCCTTATCTAGCACAATTGGTGAATTCAATCGATCAAGTACTTGATCTATAGCTAGTAGCTAATTAGTCGTAGACGGTTAATAAGGTTTTGGCTAAACCTGGGGTTAATTGTTTATGGCATGGCCCTCAAGTGCCGGAGCAATAGGTGGATCTGGTTGTTTCCACTTATCTTGGTTGCCCCCCGGGCTGATTGGTTCATTTTGAAGAATTACCTATTGATGTGGGAGTGACTGATTCTGATATTGACGTATCCCATGTGATTGTTGAAACATCGAAACGACTGGCTGTGGCTGAGCCTCTATCCAGATTGGCAGGGTGCTTACGGGTAAGCTTGTTAGCTAATTTGGTTGAGATAAAGCCAATAGTGACCCTGACTAAATTTGTTGATCAGCTACTACTGGTTGAATAATTGGTTGTGGAATCAGCTGAAAAGTCAATTTTTTAACACTGGGACTCCTTGCCTATATCAGCCTCTTTGGAATGGAGGCTAAAATTTCCCTCAAAAGAAATGTTATTAAGAGCACAATACCCCTTAAAGTAAGCATTAGTGTGAACTTCTAATGCTGCTAGTAACGCTATCATGTCTATTTGGGTGTCAGTAGATTTACTAACTAGTTGAGGAATTTCTTCTTCATGCTCTTCCTCACTAGTAATGGCAGATTTAGAGCTCATTAGCTTTGGTGGCATCTTCCAAACCTTTTAGCACTTTTGGTCCCACCGGGCATGCCAAAATATGTTCAATCAATAAATCGAGTGGGTTGACCGATTTAAATAAAGCTGTACTAAATCGGTTAGGCTGGCCGATTACAGTCAACTTGTGTTATGGTTGAACAAAGTATCTCTTTTGAGAACAACGTATGATCAGGCGATTATTTTAGGGAGAGAGAATACCAAACTCTCAGAATGTCTTTTCTCTTGCCTCAATGAAGAGGACTTCTAAAAAAATTGCAATAGAAATTGCGTTCAATTGAAAGACTAGAATTTAAATGTGCAAGAAAAACAAATTGGCAAGATAATGAAAAGATGTATAAAAGGAAAGTGTAAGAAATTAAAGATACTGAAATTAAAAGTAATTGAAATTGCATTGAAAGATAAATTGCATGGAAGATACATGACGTTGAATGGAAATTGACATTAACAGTAAAGATACTAAAAAACATAAATGTTTGTAAAGAAAAATATATTGAATGTAAATTGTGTTAGTCGGGGACCTCTAATAAAGAGTTCTAATTTTTTATAAGAAACTAAAAAGAACTAACTTCCTAAATATAATAATAAAGATAATACTGAAATAAATAAATATATCAAAGGAAATAAACAATGCATATATATGCATATCAAAACATATTGTGTTTTCAAGTCCAAGCAATATAGTGTATTGATCTAAGTTTTCATAGAGTCCATCTTATTCAAAACTTATCCATACACTCCTTATATAGCTCTTCTAGCACAGCTTGCTACCTTTGAGTGACAAGAATCGTCAATTAACTAATATACCCAAGCTTATTCTCATCCAACTACAAGAGCCCACTCCTAATCAACCTCTAGTCCTTTAGATAGAGTTAGTTGATCGAAATTAAATACTTATGATTTATCTTTTCCTGTATCTCTATATCAACTACCTTTCTCCAAGTTGGCCCATGTTGTAAAACACACTATCATAGCTCCATATATTGTCCACGTGTAGTCTTTTCATTCGTTCTCATTAAAACCAAGCTGGCTGCCACATAGCGCCACTTTTGGGTGCCAGCAACTTGATAACACAATTTTATAAGAGTTCACCTGTATACCCAATATATATATATATATACACACACACACACTCACACACATACGTATATATAAAGTCCATAGATACCGAAAGTCAATGGTGAAATTCAAGAGTCCAAAATATCCATGTTTTTTTATGGAAAAATATATTAGTATATGATACTATTTAAGATATAAAACAATTATAAAATACATAAATACTAAAGAACCTGTAGATTGAGCGTAGAGGTAGATTTTAATTATCGCCTCGTAATGGTGTTGAACGGACCTTGGCAGTCTCCCAGGATACAATGATCTTACTCTTAATTTGTAGCAACACTACAAAACAAATGAGCTTCTACGAACCACCAATGTGTTAGTACTCTTAACTCATTGGTTCAAACCAAACTACTAAGACTTAGTACCAATTGGGTTAGGCTATATAGTGAGGGAGACTTCATGATTAAAGAGAAAAACAAGTTTGAATTGTATATTCACAAATGAGAATTAAGCGACCTATTTATAGGCATACTTGTACCCTTTCAAAAGTACTCGAATAGCCATGGGACATGTCCTTTGATCTAAAAAGTTGTAACTCGTACTGTTTCAACTTTAAACAATACTAATAGTGTCTGTTCGATATTAACAAACATTTTTGGTGTCTATTTAGTGTGAATAACACTGTTTCACCTTCAACCAACACTAATAGTGTTTATTTGCTACGAATTAATACTTACGTGTCTGTTAAGTAATATCCTAGCCTAACTCATGTAATATAATATTCAATTTTCATTCAATTTTTCTAAAAACCCCCCACATGGATGAAAATTAGCCTCAAATGCCAAAAAGACTCGATTGACACTAGAGAGAGTACAAATAGAAAGTTATTACATCAGGATAGATAGTCTTTGTAAGGCCTCGATTTCCTGACTCTCGGGAAACTGGAGGTTAACCCGTCTATTAGTCCCAATGGACCCTTTTCACCCTCTATAAAGTACCATGCTCTGATACCATTCTGTCATGCCCCGGAACCCGAACCGCCGGGACTCCCCCGGACCGACCCGAATCCCGAGTGCGAACCCATTCACTAAACCCCTTGAACAACCTTAACCACACTCATGTGATAGTATCAAGTTATAATACCCTCCTGTCACGCCCCAATTCCCGGCTCCTAGAAAATCAGAGGTGATCTCGTTCATTAAACCCCAATGAACCTCCTCATATATCTCGATTACAGCAGAAGCTAACCATACACACGTAATTATCTATACGTATACTCATCACTATCCATCCCAATGGGCCACACATCGGTGTATGCATCCATGACCTTCCATTTCAACTCTTAGATCATGAAAAGTTATAAAATTCCACATTTTTAAGGTCTATAGGACTTTCAATCGCCTAAAACTTACAGAGAGTTTGGATTTCCAAAAATAGCACTTTCAGTCACCTGAAAGTGAACTTTCAACAGGCTGAAAGTGGACTTTCAGCATGCTGAAAGTACCTATGCCTGAATTTTTTACAACATTCCTCAACCTGACTTCAAATGCTAATATCTCACCATCCGTAAGTCTGTTTGACTTGAAACTTGACATGGGTCATCCTTAACATGACTAGTTTCTAATCTAATTTGAATCATCCAAAAATACAAACCATACCTCAAGTTATACTCGATTTAGTGAGTGTAGGTCAGATTTCCAACCCTTGCACCAAAACATGCATAACATTCTCAATTTAAATTCGAACAAGGTCCATGGCCCCTCAAATCGAAGCTAACACATTTTTCTTACTATATAAATAAATTTCATTCACTCCTTGAACTCAAAATGGACACTTTTGGGTATGTGTCCCCCCAATGGCTACTTTAATGCCTTAATGACCATCAAGTAAATTCACATAACATGCATTTCATACTTGAAATCTAATTCCATCTATTTTTCCTTACCCTCTTCACTCCACAACTCATGCATACATACTTTCCACACTCCATTTGCTCATGATTAACCATACAAGAAATCATAACTAAAGAGGAAAATGGTCTTATGGTGCCATACATCTCTAACACACGATTTTCTCAAAAGGGTACATATCATTTATATGGTTTTATTCCAACTTTATAGTCATTACAAGAATTCATGCATAAGGTTCAAAATGCAACAAATTCTACCATGACTACAACTAATTCATTACCGTGCCACAAGCCGGCACAGATAGCCAAAAATAGAAATATCCAAAAATGTAGCAAAATATAACTAGAATTCTTCTTGGACACTCAAGTCTCATCCGTCATTGGCGCCTTATCTGAAAAAGAGTTTAGAATAAGAGGGTGAACACCACTACGGCTCAGTAGGGATACCCCAACCCACCTAAGTACCAACCCGACACAACCTACATGAATGCATGTCACAACATTTCATGTATCATTCAACATACATCATGTTCACTGACAACAATGCATATATATATATAGGGATGCATTAAACACGTATCATGCTTTATAATTTAAAATGAAAGCAATATCACGCACTTGTCTCTCCCTTGGACTCCACCTGATACCCTAACATGGTTTTTGACCAACCATGTGACCTGGGACACCTCCCATAACCGTCTCGTGACTTTGGCCTACCCCGCCAACATTATACTCCCAGGGTAATATTTTTGTTTACCCATTGGTGATTAGTTCGTATCAGTACCATCATGAAATATTCACTTACTCAAGGTGATTAGACCATATTAGCACCGTCACTGAGTATTAGGTGGCTCAAAGTGGTTAGTCCATATCCGCACCGCCACTGAGCATAATTGGATTCTAGGTGATTAGTCCGTATCAGCACCGTCACCAAATCATTGGGTGGCTCAAGGTGGTTAGTCCAATCCGCACCGCCACCGAGCATTGTTGACCCAAATAATCGACACCTAGTCTTAACCCCATTTTCCCGTTTCCTCACAATGGCTCATATATGCATTTCGAACATCTAAAAATCAAATACTCCACATTCACACTCCATGATGTACAAGCTAATTAGCGTAATACATGGCATGCATATATTATACACATATGCACATAAATTCCATTTAAGCACATTTTAATCATGCTTCACCAATGCATACATTTTCTATACAAATATAGCATGCATTTAACTCACTTATAACATATAACACATATACTTCTTATATTTGCACATAATTATACATGTACACCACATTTGGCGCATAAGCATATATACTCTCATTCTCCCACATTCTCATGCATTTGTCCCTCACGTCATGCATATTAAGAGATACACATATATTGCATAGAAGAGATTCAAGAGAAGAAGAAAACACCTTATCCCACCCTTCTTAGATCTCTAAAACATGCAATACATACCCTTAGCTCTCACCACTTCACCCAAAACCCTAGAATCGACAAGTAGATGAGAAAGAACACCCCTACCTCAAAACCCAAGCTTAAAAGTGGAAGACCCAAATTTCACCAAGCTTCAAACTCCTCTAATGGCAACTTTCCACTGATTAAACAAAGAGGAGAGTGAGGGGAACAACTTTTGGTCTTAGCTTTACCCTCAAATCTCACTTCTTGGCCCTCAAAACTTAGAGAGAAGGAGAGAAGAGAAACTTGTAGAGAGAGAGAGTAGGAGCCGGATGTAGAGAGAGAGAGAGAGAAGTGAAAATCTGATTTTTCCCCCACTTTACACATATAAATAATATATTTCTCCTTTTGCAACTAAACCCTCCACCTTTTCCTTATTTGCTCCTTGTTATGGCCCTTTTTAGCTTATTCGCAAACTCGCCTTTCCTCATTTTTCAAAATTTCACTTATACCCTTAAAATTACATCCATACCCCCACACCACTCTCTAGATCTAGTAGTTATTTTCTCCGGTTACCCAAACCCATTTCGGTCCCATACCCGTAACCGAAAACACAAAAAGATCATTTAAGTCCACCAAGCATGTTATTAAACAATTAATCATGCTTAAAAAAAAATTCACTTAACTCTTAAACATAATTCGAAGAGAGAAAGAAAAAAAATTCGGGTTGTTACAACCTCCCCACCTTAGAGGAATTTCATCCTCGAAATTAGAGGCATACCTCAAGTAGTAAATAACTCGGGATACTTTGAGTGGAATTCTTGTTCTCGCTCCCACGTAGCTTCCTCGACTTCGTGATGTATCCAAAGGACTTTAACCAATGGAATGGTCTTGCCCCAAAGCCCTTGCTCCCTAGTATCCAAAATCTGTATCGGTCTCTCCTCGTAAGACACGTCCTCCTCCACCTCAAGATTTGTCCAATCTAACACATATGAAGGATCCGGTTCATACTTTCTCAACATCGAAACATGAAAAGTATTGTGCACACTTGACAATTGTTGTGGCAATGCCAAGCGATATGCAACCTCATCCACACGATCCAATATCTCAAATGGACCGATAAAGCGTGGGGCTAGCTTCCCACTACGCCCAAACCTCATCAAACCTCGGCATGGTGAGACCTTCAAGAAGACATGGTCCCCCACCTCAAATGCTAAAGGCCTCCACCTTCTGTCAGCATAACTTTTCTGACGACTCTGAGCCGTAAGCAAACACTGCCGTATGATCTTAATCTTTTCTGTAGTCTCTCTGATCATATCTGGCCCCAAAACCACTGTCTCACCAACCTCTGTCCAACAAACTGGTGACCTACATGGTTTATCGTACAAAGCCTCAAATGGAGCCATCTCAATACTAGCTTGGTAGCTATTATTGTAAGCAAACTTCACCAATGGAAGGTGATCCTCCCAACTGCCTCAAAAATTAAGTGTACATACTCTAAGCATATCCTCCAGAATCTGTACAGTACGCTCTGACTGACCATCTGTCTGAGGATGGAAAGCTGTACTGAAATGAAGATCCGTATCAAGTGCAGCTTGAAAACTCTGCCAAAAGCGTGACGTAAATCTCAGATCCCTATCGGACACAATGGAAACTGGCACTCCATGCAGTCTCACTAACTGATCAATATATAATCGACTAAGAGTATCCACATCATCCGTCACTCGAATAGGAAGGAAATGAGCCACCTTGGTCAATCTGTCCATAATGACCCATAGCGTGTCGTGACTCTTCCTTATCCTAGGTAACCCCGTCACAAAATCCATAGTGACGTGTTCCCACTTCCACATAGCTACTGGTAAAGGTTGTAACAAACCTACCGGTCTCTGATGCTCGGCCTTCACTTGTTGACAAGTGAGGCACCTTGCCACAAACAGTGCGATGTCCTTTTTCATACCCTTCCACCAAAACTGTCTACGAAGATTGCGGTACATCTTGGTACCACCGGGATATACTGCAAGTCTGGAGCTATGAAACTCCCTCAGAACCTCATCCCTACAAGCTAATGGCACAACCACTCTGCCTCTGAACCTCAGACCTTCGTCTGAATGGATAACCCAATCATCCACTACTTTACCACCCGTAATCCGAGTGCGAATGTTCTCTAATGATGTTGTTGGAACATGAATTATATTGTAAGCTTATTTTTGCCCCTTTTATCAAAATATAATTTAACCACTCGCAAGAGCACGAATCTTTGTAGACACGGTTCTATATAGAGGGTATCGATCCCACGAGGACTAGTCGTAATTGTCTTACAGAAAGATTACTTCCACTTTAATCCTAAAAACAAGGTTTTGAGTTTTGTTTATAAAACTATTGCATGAATGTAATAACAATAAATTTAAAGAGTAAAAGTTGGGAAAGAGAGAACTAGGGGTGGTTTCCACCACTAGCCATCCACATGATCATAAGTGTAGCAAGCTTGGGATTCATAAATTAAATGCCTAACAATGTCAATAGGCTTGTGACCTCAATGACATATCAAAAGATTAATGTGAGCACCAACCTATCATAATCCATCTTCAACAAGCATAGTTCTTCAACCTAACTAATTACCCTACTTTCTAAATGAACCTACATGCATCCAAACTACCTTATCTTAGCATGGTTTATACAAGCAAGCACACCACATACATTTAAAGTACCATTACTTAGCCATCATTTGCCCTTCTTGTGGAAGAAACAAATGTTGTGCATTCACAAGATAGATTCTACTCTAAGACAAGAATAAAATCAAAATCAAATGAATATATAGAAGAGATGTATTAGTGTACATGGTCACTAGGCTAAATAATCAACATTTAAGAGCAAATCCCAAAATGCTACAACAATGAACAAGTTTATATGGCTAGGAGCTTCAACAACACCCTAGTATAGAAGTTAGTTGCTCATGGTTGCCTTGCACTCTTCCATTGATGAAGAAAATGGAGCTTCAAGGTCCGGTTCAGCTCCTTCTTCTCCTCTCCCGAATGTCTCTCCTTGTGCAATCTGATGTGTGTGTCAGATCCTTGAGAATGGCTTCTTTTTTGTGCTTTATGGCTACCTTTTCAACCTTGGGGCCCACCATATATATATATGTATCAATATATATACCAACTATATCAAGAAGGTCCCCAAAGGTCTTGTTCAAGTCAGACAATCCCTCTAAGTCGTGCAAAAAGGGGGATTTTGTTGTAAGTGGGAGAGCAGGTGAGCAAGTGGCTCTGCAGAATCTCGATCAATCGAGATTGGATCTCGATTGATCGAGATTTTGATCAATCAAAGTTAGATCTCGATCAATTGAGATATCGATTGATCGAGATCAACATCTCCATTGATCGAGATGCCTTAATTGCAATTCTAACTTTTCTCTTCAGCTGCAAATAGCCTCAAACTTTGCTCATGTTACTACAAGACCTACAATACATCAAAAACACAAAAATACCATAAACATATCTCGGTAAACGTAGAAATGGGACTAACATATGCAATAAAGAGGGTTCAAATGCATAGAATTGAACACTTATCACACCCCCAAACTTACATATTGCTAGTCCCTTAACAATGCAATATTACAAAAATGAAATTAACTATCTTATACAAAAATTTAATCATGCTCAGTCAACAACTAGATAAAGGGCGATCATCCGTTCATTTCACATTTGGTAAATGCAACAAGTATTACAAAACTATGCAGTCATTAGCCAAAATGGACTTTCACAAGCTATAAATAAATGACGGTCCCCACATAATGGCCAGTCTGAACAAACATACCGATTCTGACCCCAAAATCCTCTTTGAAAAGTGAACATGCATTCTAGCGCGTGACTTTGTTATATTTGGAGAAGAATAAGAACAATTTTGCTTTTAAAAGAAAAACTCATTGAAACGGTTCGACACTGTTGTTCATTATCATAAAACATTCATGATTGCTCATGTGCGGATGACCATGCAATGCTTAGCTCTTTTTGCTTTCTTTCAAGCCCATGTAGTGGCATTGGGCCAATGACTCCCAAACCAATTGGTTTTAGGGCATTAGGTGAAGAAACACCCCTCTGACTTAATAACCAAGCTTGCAAGGCGATGAGCTTAAGCAAGCCACATACTTCTTATTGCTCAACCTTGCACACTTATACGCGAATACTCCCTGCTTTGAGGCATAGAGATCCGGTTTATTGAGTGAGAAGGCTTATTGCATTTATTTTATAATGTTTTTTTTTTACAACAACCGGAAGAACTTATTCTTTAAGTTGTTCGAATTAAAATAGAAATTTATAAAATTCTCCATCAGACTTATACCCCACAATTTAAAATGCATGTGTGCGAATTTGTGCGGTTAAGGACAAAATTAGGGCAAGAACTGTACGTGCTCATACTTGGACAAAAATGTAGACCGTTCTAGCCTATTACACAGTTTGCAAAAGTGCGGGTATTTACAATGTTAAAGTTCTTAACTACCTGCTGCATTTACCTCAAACATTTATTCGAATGATCTTCCATTAAAAAGCAAGACATCATAGCAAGCATGCAAAAATATCAAGAAAAGAAACTTGTTCTACAATGACAATCAATACAAAGACTGAACATTGTATGCATATGCAAGTGGTATAGCATACGCCCCCCCCCCAAACTTAGATGCAACATTGTCCTCAATGTTTGGACAAGAAGGACAAGGAAAGAATTTACCGGGATGGCAGAACACGACAAAAATGGCATTCCAATACCGGCGGTCATGGTGGAAATGAGAAAAACCTGCACGGAACACCAACTAGATACCACGAGCATTAAATGGAACAAAAAGTAGATAAAAAAAATATAATAAAATAATTATACACAAACGGACAATGCCAATATCACTACATATCCAAGGCTCTGAACTGGTGATTCCCAATTGACTAAGAGGTCTATGCGATAAGATATTGACTATCCAGACACGCTAATGTATAGCATGCAAAGGGGCTGCCTTTCTTTATTAACGCCATACTGCATTGAAGCAATCTCAACAGTATCAGGAATTGAAACCAGGCGGTAATAAACGGAAATCATCAACTGAATCGCATATAACAATTAGGCAAGTGGTACTACATACATAGTCAAAGTAGAGAGAGAGCATTGATATTGGCAGAAAGTAAAAATAAAGACAGAAAATATAACACATGGTATAAAAGAAAGGAGAACTGTATTCCATATATGTGAACATAAGTTTTAGTACAAAGGGTACATGGATGTGAATACACAAAAACTAATATGGCCAACATGGCCTATCAAAAATAAAGAAAGAAAAATACAGACAGTAAAACAGAAAGTGCAAATAGATAGATCTACTCGAGGGCGTGTGGTGGTGGTGGTGGTGGTGGCTTGGTGGGAGTAGAGGTGGAGGTGGAAGCTCGTCCTGCAAACAGGAACTGCAAGTCCTGCTGGAAGACCCAGAACTCATCTAAAATCTCCCTCTGACCCTGTGCCAAAGATGAAATGTTCGATCTAATGCCCTCCAACTGACTCTGCATCACCTGGACGTGCTCCTCAAAACCCTACTGAAGTCGCTCAACGTCAGCTGCCAGACAGGAATAGCCAGTCGCTAGGATGTCATGCCGCTCTGTAGCAATATCCATCTCATCCTCCTCCATCTCCTCATCAGATGACTCACCCTCTGTAGGCTCACCCTCATCCTTCTCCACTGGGGCATCCATGTCTACATCCTCTGGTGGATCGCCCTGGTGGTCATGTCGCTCCAAGTGTCGCCTCACCCTCTCCCACTGAGTAGGTGTGAAGCGGGTGGGCGGTGCCAACTGAATGTCAGTATCACTGACTGGTATACTGGCACGACTCAAGAAAGTGGCGATGAGGAAAGGAAAGGGAAGCCGCCAACTCGCTGCTCGCCTCATCCTTTTGTTGACAAGGCCATCCCAGATCTTGAACATCTGCCCCTATATCAGCAACGGGATAGAAAAACACGTGCCCATCTAGAAAACATAAAGGCAACAGAGGAGGTCGCCTCTGCGCTCTGCCACATGCTGCAGAGGAGATGCGTTCTTGATGAGAACGGTGTCTAGGAACCATAATCTACTCGAGCACATCGATTTGGACGTGCAGTTGTGACTGGGCGTGGTAAACGCCCTGTGATAAGTGTTCAATTCTATGCATTTGAACCCTCTTTATTGCATATGTTAGTTCCGTTTTTGCGTTTACCGAGATATATTTACGGTATTTTTGTGTTTTTGATGTAGTGCAGGTATTGGAATAAATGGAGCAAAGTTGGAAGCTTTCTGCAGTCAAGAGATGAAATCAGAAAATGTTGCCAAGGCATCTTGATCAATCGAGATGTGGATTTTGATCAATCGAGATTTTGATTGATCGAAATCTCATTTCAATTGATCGAAATCTCGATCAATCGAAAGGCAATTTCGATCAATCGAAATGCTGCAGAGCCCACTTGGCCACTTGCTCACCTGCTCTCCCACTTGCAACAAAATCCCCCTTTTCGCACGACTTAGGGAGATTGTCTGACTTGAACAAGACTTTTGGGGGCCTTCTTGATACAAGAGATATATATAATGATATATATATATATGGTGGGCCCAAAGGAGCCAAAAAGCATACAAAAAGCACCAAAAGCCACATATCTCATATCTCTCAATATACACATCAGAAGACAAAAAGAGAGACCTTCGGGAGAGGAAGAGAAAAGCTGAACCAGACCAGGAAGCTTCATTCTCTTCATCAATGGAAGGGTGCAAGGCAACCATGAGCAACTAACTCTTCTACTAGGGTGTTGGTTTCAACCCCTAGCCATGTAAACTTGTTCATCTTTGTAGCTCTTGGGGATTTGTAATTAAATGTTGATTATTTAGCCTAGTGATTATGTACACAAATACATTTCTTATATATATTCATTTGATATGGAATTTATTCTTGTCTTAGAGTAGGTTTTCTCACTTGAATGCACAACATTTGCATATTCCACAAGAAGTGCAAATGATGGCTAGATAATGGTGTTTAAATGAATGTGTGATGCTAGTTTGTATAGACCATGCCAAGACAAAGTAGTTTGGATGCATGTAGTGTTTACGTAGAGAGTAGAGTAATTAGGTAGTTAGTTAGGTTGAAGAGCTATGCGTGTTGAAGATGGATTATGATAGGTTAGCGCACACATTGATCTTTTGATATGTCATTGAGGTCACAAGCCTAATGACATTGTTAGGCATTTAATTAATGAATCCCATGCTTGCTACACTTATGAACATGTGAATGGCTAGTGGTGGAAACCAACCCTAGTTCTCTCTCCCAACTTTACTCTTTAATTTTATCGTCATTTCATTTACGCAATAGTTTTAAACACAAAACCAAAAACCTATTTTTAGAATTAAAGTAGAATTAATCTTTCTTTATGACAATTAACGACTAGTCCTCGTGGGATCGATACCCTCTATATAGAACCTTATCTACAAAGATTCGTGCTCTTGCGAGTGGTTAAATTATATTTTGATAAAAAGGGCAAAATTAAGCTTACAATATAATTTAGTTCCGACCACATCAAAATTTTGGCGCCGTTGCCGGGGACTACGGTTTAATTGTCGGCATTGGAAGATTAAATCTGGTTTAATTCTTAGGCTAGAAATTCTTTCATTCTTTTTGTATATATCTTGTTCTTATATCTCAAACTTCTTGATTTTAGGTATACCACATTGCGGGCATCTAGAAGAATTCAAATTGGAACCCTTTGTGAGTATAACTTCAAAAATTGGTGGTTTGAATCATTCACATTCTTTTGTATATATTATTGTTACTTTGTGTGTAGAGGTGCTGTTCAATTGTTAATGCATGCTAGGTAGACGGTCATTGTCACTTCCTTTGCTTCCTTGTAATAGTGAACTTGAACGAACACTTAGACAACGTAGAGGAACCTCTAGGGACCCTATTTTGCCTAGAACTGAAAACATGGAACCAAATGAGAGACAACCTCCCGGTCTACCTCCTTTTAATCATGAACAACCACCTCCACCACCACCTCCTCAAGGAGAGTTGCTTATGGACTTTTACCTTCCGACTACATTTGAAGTACCTTCGTGTATTCAATTTCCGGATGTAGTGGCAAATCAATTTGAAATAAAGTCCTCCACCCTCAACCTTCTTAACAGCTTTCACGGTCTTCCTAATGAGGATCCATACCGGCACTTAGATTACTTCTTCTCCGTGTGTTCCACCATTCGTGTACCACACTTTACGGAGGATGATCTAAAGCTACGTATGTTTCCATTTTCCCTAAAAGATAAGGCTAGAAGTTGGTTCAATTCCCTAGAACCCAACTCAATCCATTCTTGGGCGGAAATGCAAATAGAGTTCTTAAAAAAATACTTCCCAATGGGTAAGACAAGTGATATTCGGCGAGCAATCACCGGATTCACCCAAATTGACCAAGAACAATTCCATGAGACGTGGGAGAGGTTAAAAGATCTCTTAAAATCTTGTCCGCATCATGCTGTCCCAAAATGGCAGCTAGTGCAAAGTTTTTATGATGGGGTGAGTGAGCAACATAGACAAATGATAGACTCCGCGTGTGGGGGCGGGTACCTTTTGAAAAGCCCCGATGAGGCATGGAAACTTTTTCAAACCCTAAGCAACAATTCAGCTCAACGCTCCTCCACTAGGAAAGGGAAGGCCACCCAACCTTGTAGAGGAGTGCATGAGATTTCACGGGTAGATGAGGTAGCCATGCAAGTAGAAGCCTTGTCCCGAAAAATGGATTTAATCATGAAAAATGGGCTGCCTATTCCTAACCAATCTGTCCAAAATCAGGAGGGGTGTTCATTTTGCTATAGCACTTCGCATTTTGTGCGAGATTGTCCTATTGCCGGGCAATCTCCCGATTATGCTCAAGAGCAAGCGAATGCCTTGTACGCTAAACAAATGAATGATCCATATTCGAACACGTACAATCCTGGTTACAAGAATCATCCGGCTTTTTCATGGAAGAATCAAGAATCAAGTCCCTCTTTCCAAGGGCAAAATTCTTTTAATTCCCAATCTCAACAGCCTCATTATAGGCCAAACCCTCAACCTTACAATCAAAGATCTAATTACCAACAACCACCACCTCCTCCGAGAAGCCAAAGCTTTGAAGAGCGAGTGATAAGCAATCTTGAGGCCAACACCCGCTTATCACAAACTCACTCTCAATCAATCTCTAAGCTTGAGGCCAATGCTCAATCTATGGCTAGGTTAGAAGCTCAAATCGGGCAACTAGCTAATGCCTTAAATAGAAGGGAGGAAGGTAAGTTGCCAAGTCAACCGGTGGCGAATCCCAAGGGTGTGCATATGATTGAAGATCCATCATCTTCAACTTGTAATGCTCCTCCAGAGCAAGTTCAATCAATCACAACCTTGAGGAGTGGTAAAATCATTAACTCCAAGGTAGGGGAGGAAGAGAGAAAGGAATTTCAAGAGCAACCTAAAAATCCAAAAGAATCCCAATTAAATCCAAAATTGTTTCCGTTAAATCCAAATTTGCAAAATACCCCTTCAAATCCAAAAGGAAAGGCAAGTGAAGTTGTGTCATCATCGATTCCAAATCTTGACACCTCTTATGAACCTCCGGTTCCTTTCCCTCAACGATTGAAGGAACCTTCTCATTTCGGGAAGCAAGGAGAGAAAATCCAAGACATGATGGAGATCTTCAAACAAGTAAAGATCAATCTCCCTCTCCTTGATGCTATTCGACAAATTCCCTCTTATGCAAAATTCTTGAAGGACTTATGCACTCAAAAGCGCAAATCTAGGAATAATGTTCCTAAGAAAGTCCTCTTAACTGAGCACATAAGCTCCATTTTCCAACACCAAGCCCCTCCTAAATTCAAAGATCCGGGTGCTCCGACCATTTCATGCACCATCGGAAATCAATCTTTTGAAAAAGCACTTCTTGACCTAGGGGCTAGTGTCATTTTGCTTCCATTCTCAGTTTACCAACAACTAGGTTTGGGGGAACTCAAGCATACCACGGTTGTGTTGCAACTTGCCGACCGTTCGGTGAAGCAACCACGTGGCATCATTGAGGATGTCATCATTCAAGTGGACAAATTCTATTTTCCGGTGGACTTCATAGTCCTTGACACGGAACCGGTCCAAAATCTGAATCATCATATTCCTATCATTCTAGGTCGTCCATTCTTGGCCACGGCAAACGCTTGCGTTAATTGCCGTACTGGAGTGATGGACATCTCTTTTGGGAATATGAAAGTCCGCTTGAACATCTTCAATGCTTCCCACCACACACCCGACGATGAAAGTGAGTGCTTTTGTGTCGATGTTGTGGACGACCTTGTTCAAGAAGCACTTCCTTCTATTCTTTCCACGGACCCTTTAGAGGCATGCCTAAATCATTTTAACTATGACGATTTTGACATTGAGCAATCCATATGTGAAGTCAATTCCATGCTCGATGTTAATACTGTCATGGATTTGCCTAAGTGGAGAGTTCCGAGAGAACCCTTGCCCCCTTTGTCCAAAACTCCCCAAACTCCTTCTTTAATTTCCCCACCACAACTTGAGCTCAAGCCTCTTCCAGCTACACTCAAGTATGTTTTCTTGGGCGCAAATGAGACTCTTCCAGTCATTATTGCTTCCAATCTCACAAATGATCAAGAATTGGAACTCATAAAGGTGCTCAAAGAGCACAAAGAAGCAATAGGATGGAGTGTGGTAGATCTTAAGGGAATAGACCCTTTTGTGTGTATGCATCGCATACACTTGGAAGAGGATGCAAAGACCTCAAGGGAGGCACAACGTCGATTGAATCCAAACATAAAGGACGTTGTAATGAAGGAGGTGGTGAAGTTACTAGATGCGGGGATCATATACCCCATCTCTGATAGCAAGTGGGTTAGTCCCACTCAAGTGGTTCCAAAGAAGTCTGGTATTACGGTGCAACCTAATGATAAGGGTGAATTAGTTCTCCAACGCACCACCACAGGATGGAGAGTGTGCATTGATTATAGGAAATTAAATTCAGCCACTCGGAAAGATCACTTCCCCCTCCCATTCATTGATCAAATATTGGAGAGATTGGCCGAGCAAAGCTTTTATTGCTCTTTGGATGGATATTTCGGCTATAATCAGGTTGCTATAGACCCGAGGGACCAAGAGAAAACCACCTTTACATGTCCCTTCGGCACATTTGCTTATAGACGCATGCCCTTTGGGTTGTGCAATGCACCGGCAACTTTTCAACGGTGTATGATGTCTATCTTCTCGGACATGGTGGAAAAATTCTTAGAAGTGTTCATGGATGATTTTTTCGTTTTTGGGCCTTCATATGAATCATGCCTCCAAAATCTAGCTTGTGTTCTCAAACGATGTCAAGAAACCAACCTAATTCTTAGTTGGGAAAAGAGTCACTTTATGGTTCAAGAGGGTATTGTCCTAGGGCACATTGTGTCTAAGTGAGGAATAGAGGTTGATAAAGCCAAGGTTTAACTCATTTCTAAACTTCCTCCACCATCTACGGTGAGAGAGATTCGTTCATTCCTTGGGCATGCGGGCTTTTATCGCCGTTTCATCAAAGACTTTAGCAAGATCTCTCGGCCTTTGTGTCGCCTTCTTGAAAAAGAGTCTTGCTTTACCTTTGATGAAACGTGCCTTATCGCTTTTGAAAAACTCCGCACCATGCTTACAACCGCTCCAATTCTAATCCCTCCAAATTGGGCTCTCCCATTTGAGATTATGTGTGATGCATCCGACTATGCCATGGGTGCTATCTTAGGGCAACGAGTAGACAAACTGCCACATGTCATCTACTACGCAAGTAAAACCCTTTCCGAGGCTCAAATCAATTATACCACAACGGAAAAAGAATTGCTTGCGGTAGTATTTGCATTAGACAAGTTTCGAGCTTATTTATTAGGTTCAAAGGTCATTGTCTATTCGGACCATGCTGCCCTCCGACATCTTTTGGCGAAAAAGGACACCAAGCCTAGGTTGATCCGATGGATACTCTTGTTGCAAGAGTTCAATTTTGAGATTAGAGACAAAAAGGGAACTGAAAATGTGGTAGCTGACCACCTTTCTAGAATTCTTGTTGAATCCCTCCATAATTCCATTCCAGTTTGTGAATCCTTCCCGGATGAACAACTCTTTGTCATCTCTCAAGAGAGTATCCCTTGGTATGCGGATGTGGTTAATTATTTGGCAACCGGTAAAATACCATCTTCTTGGACCAAACAAGAGAAGGATCGTTTTCTCTCCCAATCACGATCATATTATTGGGACGATCCTCAATTGTTCAAATACTGCCCCGATCAAATAATTCGTAAGTGTGTACCCAACAGTGAATTCCAAAGCATTCTTAAATTTTGTCATACACTCGCTTGTGGGGGACACTTTAGTGCTAAGAAAACCGCAGCAAAAATTCTTCAATGCGGATTTTTCTGGCCGACACTTCATCGGGATGCATATTCATTCTGCCGCTCTTGTGAGCGATGTCAGCGCCTCGGCGCGATGTCTCAGAAGGACATGATGCCTCTTAACCCTATTCTTGTCATTGAAATATTTGATGTGTGGGGCATTGACTTCATGGGACCATTTCCACCCTCTACTGGTCATGAGTAGATACTTGTGGCGGTGGACTACGTATCTAAGTGGATAGAGGCCGTTGCTACCAAAACCAACGATCACGCAGTCGTGGTTAAATTCATACAAGCTAACATTTTTAGCCGGTTTGGTACGCCTCGGGCCATCATCAGTGACGGAGGTAAGCATTTCTGTAACCGGTTCCTTCGAACCTTTCTTCTCAAATACTCCGTCACACACAAAGTAGCCACCCCCTACCATCCTCAAACTAGTGGCCAAGTAGAAGTATCCAATAGGGAGATTAAGAACATTCTTCAGAAAACTGTTCGGCCTGACCGGAAGGATTGGTCATTGCGACTAAACGACGCATTATGGGCATACCGAACCGCATATAAAACTCCCATTGGAATGTCACCTTATCGGTTAGTTTATGGCAAGGCGTGCCATCTTCCGGTTGAATTGGAGCATAAAGCTATGTGGGCCACCAAGACCTTCAATTTTGACATGAAAAAGGCCGGTTCTAATCGAAAGCTTCAATTAAATGAATTGGAAGAATTGCGACATGACGCTTATGAGAATGCGAAAATCTATAAGGCAAGGTCCAAAGCCTTTCATGATCGTAATATTCGAGTCAAAACATTTTCGCCGGGCCAAAAAGTTTGGTTGTACAACTCACGCCTCCATTTGTTTCCCAGAAAACTTCGCTCCCGTTGGGATGGTCCATTTTTGGTTAATTCCGTCGCGCCCCACGGAGCGGTGGAATTGAAGGACTTGAAAGATGGTTCGATATTCAAAGTAAACGGGCAGCGCTTAAAAGTGTGCGTGGATGACCAAGTCAACCATCGAATACGTGGATATCGTCACTTTGACGGATCCCGTGTATTTTGACTCGTGAGCCGATCCGGACGTCGCGCCATAGACGTGTAAGGTGGCGAAGCCATGGTAGCTATCAAGCTTCCATGGTGTCCCTTTAATCCAAAGTAGGTTTGTATCTAAGCAATGTAGTATCTAATTCCCCAATATCCAAGTCCCTGAAGCATATTTTAAACTGACTGTTTTTGAGCATTTCGATTGATCGAAACCAAGATTTCGATCAATCAAAAATTTCGATTGATCGAAATTTTGGTTTCGATTGATCGAAAAATTGTAGAGATTTGCCAAGTCCAAAGTCCCGAGAGGTGGTATTCTTCGATTGCACTTCGATAGGTCTTCGATCGATCGAAACTTTCGATTGATCGAAATGGGATTTCGATTGATCGAAATAAAAGTTCGATTGCATCAATTAAATGTTCGATTGATCGAAGTAAAAATGTGATTCAGGGAAGGAATGTTCGATTGATCGAAGAGACAATCTCGATCCATCGAAGTTAGTTTCGATTGATCGAAGCAAGATTTCGATCAATCGAAATTTTGATTGATCGAAATGCACATTTCGATCAATCGAAATGCACGCGGAGCCTGCACGTGAGCCGAAAATCTATTTAAACAGTTGGGCTTCCCTCCCATTTTAAAAGACCATCCGACTTCTTCTCTTCCTCCGTGCGATCCAAGCCTTCTCCAAGCATTCCCGAGCACTCGATCTGCCATTCCCGATCATCCGCCGCCATCTGACGCAGTCCGATCCGCCGCTAGCATCTGCGCGATCTTCTCTTCGCGGCTGCGCGTGGAGTTTTCTTCGGTTGAGCCGTTCATCTTCTTCCTCACGAGGTAAGTGATGCATGGCTACTTTTTGTTTATTCTCTCGCCATTTTTGATAGTTTTACAGCGGAATAAACATAGTTAGATCATGTTGGGGTGGATGGTTGCGATTGCGATGTCTGAATCCAGTTTTTGTGGGTTTCGGGGGGTAGGAATTCAAGCAGGAGTGGGATTTGGCATTTTCTTCATTTCAAACGCTTAGAGTACGGTGTGTAACCGCGGTACCTTCGTGTCGGTTGCACCCGTTCACATTGCCTCTTCGAGAGCAACTTTTTGCATTTTTGTCAGTACCTTGGACTAGGACTTCATTTTTATTTTTATTCTTTTAGTCTAGTAGTAGTTTAACTTTCTTCTTATTCATCTTTTATTTACGTACCTTTTGGAATCCAGTGCAGACGGTTCCGAGGCCATGGCGAGAGTGAAGAACGCCGCCGGTGCTGTTCGTGACGTGCCCGGGCGAGCCTTCCGGTCTCGGAAGTTCCACCCGGAGCAGGTTTTCGACCTAGCGGAGTTCGAGAGGCATCCCGACACCGAGTGGACGGTTGCCGAGCTCAGGAGGCGTCGCCCCGACCGGCTATGTGTGCCTCCCACCGATGTGGCACACGAGCGCCTAGTGCAGGTCTTTTACGAGCATATGACCTACTCCTGCACAGCGCCAGATACACTCGAGACTACCGTGGCCACTGTCACGATCACGATTACGCCGAGCCGGATTGCTCATATGCTCGGCATTCCTCACCAGCAGCCGCCGGACATGGTTGGCCCGGACGGTCAGCCACTCTATAGTGCCGCGCTCCCAGCAGATACCACGCTCTTCTCGATAGTGATGGACATGTGTGGCGGGGCGTTTACCACGCCCAACCACAACTGCACGTCCAAGTCGATGTGCCCGAGCAGATATTGGTTCCTGGACACCGTTCTCCTCAAGAATGCGTGTCCGTTGCAGCACGTGGCCGAGCGCAGGGGTGACCTCCTCCGTTGCCTCTATGCTTTCCATACGGGCGCTTGGTTTTCTGTCCCATCGCTTATCTGGGGGCAGATGCACAAAGTTTGGGATGGCCTCGTCAACAAGAGGAAGAGGAGAGCAGCGAGTTGGCGGCTTCCCTTTCCATTCCTGATCGCCGCTCTTCTCAGCAGTGCCAGTATACCGGTCAGTCGGACTGACATTCAGTTGGCACTGCCCACCCGCTTCACATCTACTCAGTGGGATCGGGTGAGGCGACACCTAGAGCGACAGGACCATCAGGGTGATCCACCAGACGATGTAGATATGGATGCCCCGGTGGAGACGGATGAGGGAGAGCCAGCAGGGGCTGAGTCAGAGGACGAGGAGATGGAGGAGGAGGAGATGGATGTCGCTGCAGAGCGGCATGATATCTTAGCGACAGGCTATTCCTGCCTGGCAGCTGACGTAGAGCGGCTCCAGTAGGGTTTTGACGAGCACGTCCAGGTGACGCAGAGTCAGCTGGCAGGTATTCGGACGGACATTTCTTCTCTGGTGCAGGGCCAAAGAGCGATCTTAGATGAGTTCCGAGCCTTCCGGCAGGATCTGCAATTCCTGTTCGCAGGTCGAGCCTCCACCTCCACTTCTGCTCCCACCGAGCCACCATCACCACCACCCGCCCTCGAGTAGCTGCACTTTATTCACCTTTTATGCTTTACTTTCTGTATTTTTCTTTCTTTATTTTTGATAGGCCATGTTGGCCATGTTTAGTTTCTTTTTGCGTATTCCACCTACATGTACACTTTGTACTGAAACGCATTTTCATCTGTATGGAATACATTTATATTTTCTTTTATGACATGTGTTATCTTTACTTTCTTTTCTTTTTGCTTTCCGTCAATTTATCTGTTCTCTATACTTTGACTATGTATGTAGTACCACTTGTCTAATTGTTATATGCGATTCAGTTGATGATTTCCGTTTATTACCGCCTGGTTTTAATTCCCAATACTGTTGAGATTGCTTCAACACAGTATGGCGGTAATAAAGAAAGGCAGCCCCTTTGCGTGCTATACGTTAGCGCGCCTGGATAGTCAATATCTTGTCGCATAGACCTCTTAGACAATTGGGAAACACCAGTTCAGACCATTAGATATACAGTGATATTGGCATTGACTGTTTGTGCGTAATTATTTCATTTTGTTCTATTTATCTACTTTTTGTTCCTTTTAATGCTCGTGGTATCCAGTTGGTATTCTGTGCAGGTTTTTCTTATTTATAGGATGACCGCCGCAGTGGAATACCATTTTTCTCGCCTTCGGCCATCCCGGTAACTTCTTTCCTTGTTCTTCTTGTCCAAACATTGAGGACAATGTTGCATATAAGTTTGGGGGTGCGGTATGCTATACCACTTGCATATGCATGCAATGTTCAGTCATTATATTGAGTGTCATTGTAGAGCAGTTTTTTTTTTCTTTGATATTTTTGCATGCTTGCTATGATGTCTTGCTTTTTAAAGGAAGATCATTCGAATAAATGTCCGAGGTAAATGCAGCAGGTAGTTAAGAACTTTAACATTGTAAATACCCGCACTTTTGCAAGCTTTATAGTAGGCTAGAACGGTCTACATTATTGTCCAAATTCGAGCACGTGCAGTTCTCGCCCTAAATTTGTCCTTAACCGCACAAATTCGCACACATGCAGTTTAAATTGTGGGGTATAAGTCTGAGGGAGAATTTTTGAAAATTTCTGTTTTTATCAGAACAACTTAAAGAATAAGTTCTTCCGGTTGTTGTTAAAAAAAAAAAAAAAAAGAGAAATAAAAAGAGAAAAATATGCAATAAGCCTTCTCACTAAATAAACCGGATTTCTATGCCTCAAAGCAGGAAATATTCGTGTAAAAGTGTGTAAGGTTGAGCAGTAATAAGCGGGTGGCTTGCTTACGCTCATCGCCTTGTAAGCTCGGTTATTAAGTCCGAGGGGTGCTTCTTCACCTAATGCCCTAAAACCAATTGGTTTGGGAGTCATTGGCCCAATGCCGCTACATGGGCTTGCAAGAAAGCAAAAAGAGCTAAGCATTGCACGGTCATCCGCACATGAGCAATCATGAATGTTTTGTGATAATGAAACAGCCGTGTTGAGCATTTTCAATGAGTTTTTCTCTTAAAAACAGATTTGTTCGTTTTCTTCTCCAAATATGACAAAAGCCACGCGTTAGAATGCATGTTCACTTTTCAAAGAGGATTTTGGGGTTGGAATTGTTATAGTGTTCGGGCTGGCCAGTATGTGGGGACTGTCGTTCATTTATAGCTTGTGAAAGTCCATTTTTGCTAATGACCACATAGTTCTGTAATACTTGTTGCATTTGCCAATTGTGAAATGAATGGATGAGCGCCCTTTATCTAGTTGATGACTGAGCATGATTAAACTTTTGTATAAGATAGTTGACTTCATTTTTGTAATATTGTATTGCTAAGGGACTAGCAATATGTAAGTTTGGGGGTGTGATAAGTGTTCAATTCTATGCATTTGAACCCTCTTTATTGCATATGTTAGTTCCGTTTTTGCGTTTACCGAGATATGTTTACGGTATTTTTGTGTTTTTGATGTAGTGCAGGTATTGGAATAAATGGAGCAAAGTTGGAAGCTTTCTGCAGTCAAGAGATGAAATCAGAAAATGTTGCCAAGGCATCTCGATCAATCGAGATGTGGATTTCGATCAATTTCGATTGATTGAAATCTCATTTCGATTGATCGAAATCTCGATCAATCGAAAGGCAATTTCGATCAATCGAAATGCTGCAGAGCCCACTTGGCCACTTGCTCACCTGCTCTCCCACTTGCAACAAAATCCCCCCTTTTGCACGACTTAGGGGGATTGTCTGACTTGAACAAGACTTTTGGGGGCCTTCTTGATACAAGAGATATATATAATGATATATATATATATATGGTGGGCCCAAAGGAGCCAAAAAGCATACAAAAAGCACCAAAAGCCACATATCTCATATCTCTCAATATACACATCAGAAGACAAAAAGAGAGACCTTCGGGAGAGGAAGAGAAAAGCTGAACCAGACCAGGAAGCTTCATTCTCTTCATCAATGGAAGGGTGCAAGGCAACCATGAGCAACTAACTCTTCTACTAGGGTGTTGGTTTCAACCCCTAGCCATGTAAACTTGTTCATCTTTGTAGCTCTTGGGGATTTGTAATTAAATGTTGATTATTTAGCCTAGTGATTATGTACACAAATACATTTCTTATATATATTCATTTGATATGGAATTTATTCTTGTCTTAGAGTAGGTTTTGTCACTTGAATGCACAACATTTGCATATTCCACAAGAAGTGCAAATGATGGCTAGATAATGGTGTTTAAATGAATGTGTGATGCTAGTTTGTATAGACCATGCCAAGACAAGGTAGTTTGGATGCATGTAGTGTTTACGTAGAGAGTAGAGTAATTAGGTAGTTAGTTAGGTTGAAGAGCTATGCGTGTTGAAGATGGATTATGATAGGTTAGCGCACACATTGATCTTTTGATATGTCATTGAGGTCACAAGCCTAATGACATTGTTAGGCATTTAATTAATGAATCCCATGCTTGCTACACTTATGAACATGTGAATGGCTAGTGGTGGAAACCAACCCTAGTTCTCTCTCCCAACTTTACTCTTTAATTTTATCGTCATTTCATTTACGCAATAGTTTTAAACACAAAACCAAAAACCTGTTTTTAGAATTAAAGTAGAATTAATCTTTCTTTATGACAATTAACGACTAGTCCTCGTGGGATCGATACCCTCTATATAGAACCTTATCTACAAAGATTCGTGCTCTTGCGAGTGGTTAAATTATATTTTGATAAAAAGGGCAAAATTAAGCCTACAATATAATTTAGTTCCGACCACATCACCCCGCCACACATGTCCATCATGATGGAGAACAGTGTCGTGTCCGCTGGCAGTGCGGCCCTATAAATCGGTCGACCGTCCTGGTCAACCATATCTGGAGGCTGTTAGTGAGAAATGTCGAGCATCTGTGCAATTCAGCTCAGCGTGATAGTGATCGTCGTGTCGGCCACAACCATCTCCAATGTGTCCGGCGCAGTGCAGGAATAGGTCATGCTCTCATAAAAGACCTGCACCAAGCGGTCGTGTGCCACATCAGTGGGAGGCACATATAATCGGTCGAGGCGACACCTCCTAAGCTCTGCGACAGCCCACGAGCTATCCGGATGCATATCATACTCTCCTAGATCAAATCTCTGCTCTAGGTGAAACTTTCAAGTCCGGAAGGCTCGCCCGGGCACCTCTCGAACAGCACCGGGGGCATTCTTCACCCTCGCCATAGTCTCGGAACCGTCTGCACTTTATTCCAAAAAAGTACGTAAATAAAATGAATACTAAAATAAGAATGGAAAAAAATATATAAAAATAAAATAAGAAATGAGGTTATAGTCCATGGTGCCGACACATGCATGCTAAGGCACGTTTGAATCAACTTGATGAGGTGCACTAGGAAGCAGCGTAAGTGGATGCAACCGACACGATGGGTCAGTGGTTCAAAACTATATATCAAGCATTCAAAATAAAAATAATGCAACATCTCACCCATACATGCACTTCTACCCCCAAAACCCGCAAAATCCCATTATGAACATAGCGAATGCACCATTCCACCCAACATCACCGGTCTATGCCTATTACATCGAGAAACTAACAAAAATAGCGAGAAAGTAAGCAAAATATAGCCATGCATCACTTACCTCAAGGTGAAGATGATGATCGGCACAAAAAGATGAAGACCTGACTCGCAGCCACGAAGAGATGAGCGTGCGCGTGCTCGCGGAGATCTCGGACTATGGTGAACTGTGCTGGATGGTCGAGAATGGCAGATCAAGTGTGGGACGGTGCTCTGGGAAGCTTTGGATCACTCAGAGAAGAGAAGGAAGTCGGATGGTCTTGGAAAGAATTATGGAAATGAGAGGGAGCCCAAAGGTTTAAATACGTAATCGGCTCACGTGCAGGCATCGCGTCAATCTCGATTGATCGAGATGTACATCTCGATCAATCGAGATTTCGATCAATCAGAATCATACCTCAATTAATCAAAATTAACTTCGATCAATCGAGATTTCACTTCGATCAATCGAGATTTTGATTGATCGAGGACCTATCGAAAAGCTATCGAAGAATACTACCTCTCAGGACTTTGGACTTAGCAAACTCTCTGCATTATTTCAATCAAAAGAGACCAAAATCTCGATTAATCGAAATCTCGATCGATCGAGGTCTCTGCTTCGATCAATCGAGATGATCAAAAATAGCTAGCTTGAGTTATACTTCATGGACTTGGACTTATGGGACTTAGATACTAAATTGCTTAGATACAAAATTTACCTTGGATTAAAGGGACATCATGGAAGCATGATAGCTACCATGGCCTCGCCACCTTACACCTCTATGGCATGACGTCCGAATCGGCTCACGAGTCAAAATACACGGGATCCATCAAGGTGGCGACATCCACGTATTTCGTGGTAACTTGGTCATCCACGCATAATTTTAAACGCTGCCCGTTTACTTTGAACAACGATCCATCCTTCAAGTCCTTCAATTCCACCGCTCCGTGGGGAGCAACGGAATTAACCAAAAATGGACCATCCCAACGGGAGCAAAGTTTTTCTGGAAACAAATGGAGGCATGAATTGTACAACCATACTTTTTGGCCCGGGGAAAACTTTTTGACTCAAATATTGCAATCATGAAAGGCTTTTACCTTTGCCTTATAGATTTTAGCGTTTCCATATGCATCATGTCGTAATTCTTCCAATTCATTTAATCGAAGCTTTCGATTAGATCCGTCCATTTGTATGTCAAAATTGAAAGTTTTGGTGGCCCACATAACTTTGTGCTCCAATTTAACCGAAAGATGGCACACTTTACCATAAACCAACCGGTAAGGCGACATTCTAATGGGAGTCTTATAAGCAGTTCGGTAAGCCCATAATGCATCATTTAGTCGCAATGACCAATCCTTTCGGTCAGGCCGAACTATTTTCTCAAGAATATTCTTAACCTCCCTATTGGATACCTCCACTTGGCCACTAGTTTGAGGATGGTATGGGGTGGCTACCTTGTGTGTGACAGAGTATTTGGTAAGCAAGGTTCAAAGAAACCGATTACAGAAATGTTTACCTTCGTCACTTATGAGGGCCTGAGGTGTACCAAACTGGCTAAAGATATTCGCTTGAATGAACTTAACCACGACTGCGTGATCATTGGTTTTGGTAGCAACGGCCTTTATACATTTAGATACGTAGTCCATCGCCACAAGTATGTACCCATGACCAGTAGAGGGTGAAAAAGGTCCCATGAAGTCAATGCCCCACACATCAAATATCTCAATAATAAGAATAGGGCTGAGAGGCATTATGTCCTTCCGAGACATCGCGCCAAGGCATTGACATCGCTCACAAGAGCAGCAAAATGAATATGCATCCTGATGAAGAGTTGGCCAGAAAAACCCGCATTGAAGAATTTTGGCTACGGTTTTCTTAGCACTAAAGTGTCCCCCACAAGTGAGTGTATGACAAAATTTGAGAATACTTTGGAATTCACTGTTGGGTACACACTTTCGGATTATTTGATTGGGGCAATACTTGAACAATTGAGGATTGTCCCAATAATATGATCGTGATTGGGAGAAAAAATGATCTTTCTCTTGCTTGGTCCAAGAAGACGGTATTTTGCCGGTTGCCAAATAGTTGACAATGTCCGCATACCAAGGGATACTCTTTTGAGAAATGACAAAGAGTTGTTCATCCGGGAAGGATTCACAAACTGGAATGGCGTCATGGAGGGATTCAACAAGAATTCTAGATAGGTGGTCAGCTACCACATTTTTGGTGCCCTTTTTGTCTTTAATCTCAAAATTAAACTCTTACAATAAGAGTATCCATCAGATCAACCTAGGTTTGGTGTCCTTTTTGGCCAAAAGATGTCGGAGGGTAGCATGGTCCGAATAAACAATGACCTTAGAACATAGTAGATAAGCTTAAAATTTGTCCAAGGCAAAAACTACCGCAAGCAACTCCTTTTCTGTTGTGATATAATTGATTTGAGCCTCGAAAAGGGTTTTACTTGCATAATAGATGACATGTGGCAATTTGTCTACTCGTTGCCCTAAAACCGCACCCATGGCGTAATCAGATGCATAACACATGATCTCAAATGGGAGAGACCAATTTGGAGGGATAAGAATTGGAGCAGTTGCAAGCATGGTGCGGAGTTTTTCAAAAGTGTTAAGGCACGCTTCATCAAAGGTAAAGCAAGACTCCTTTTCGAGAAGGCGACACAAAGGCCGGGAGATCTTGCTAAAGTCTTTGATGAAACGACGATAAAAGCCCGCATGCCCAAGGAATGAACGAATCTCTCTCACCGTTGATGGTGGAGGAAGTTTGGAAATGAGTTCAACCTTGGCTTTGTCAACCTTGATTCCTCTCTTAGACACAATGTGCCCTAGGACAATACCCTCTTGAACCATAAAATGGCTCTTTTCCCAACTGAGAATTAGGTTGGTCTCTTGACATCATGTGAGAACACCAGTTAGATTTTTGAGACATGCTTCAAATGAAGGTCCAAACACAGAAAAATCATCCATGAACACTTCCAAGAATTTTTCCATAATGTCTGAAAATATAGACATCATACACCGTTGAAAAGTCGCCGGTGCATTGCACAACCCAAAGGGCATGTGTCTATAAGCAAATGTGCCGAAAGGACATGTAAATGTGGTTTTCTCTTGGTCCCTCAGGTCTATAGTAACTTGATTATAGCCAGAATATCCATCTAAGAAGCAATAAAAACTTTGCCCGGCTAATCTTTCCAAGATTTGATCAATAAATGGGAGGGGGAAGTGATCTTTCCGAGTTACCGAATTTAATTTTTGATAATCTATGCACACTCTCCATCCCGTGGTGGTGCGTTGGGGAACTAATTCACCCTTATCATTTGGTTGCACCATAATACTGGACTTCTTTGGAACCACTTGAGTGGGAATAACCCACTTACTATCTGAGATGGGGTAAATGATTCCCTCATCTAGTAACTTCACCACCTCCTTCATTACAACGTCCTTCATATTTTGATTTAATCGACGTTGCGCCTCTCTTGAGGTTTTTGCATCTTCTTCCAAGTGTATGCGGTGCATACAAATAGAAGGATCTATTCCCTTAAGATCTGCCACACTCCATCCAATTGCTTCCTTGTGCTCTTTTAGCACTTTTAGGAGTTCCATCTCTTGATCATTGGTGAGATTGGAAGCAATAATGACTGGAAGGGTCTCATTAGTGCCCAAGAAAACATATTTGAGTGTAGCCAGTAGAGGCTTGAGCTCAATTTGTGGTGGGGAAATTAGAGAAGGAGTTTGGGAAGTTTTGGACAAAGGAGGCAAGGGTTCTCTCGGAACTCTCCATTTAGGCAAATCCATGACAGTAGTGACATCGAGCATTGAATTAACTTCACAAATGGATTGCTCAATGTCAAAATCATCACAGTTGAAATGACTTAGGCATGCCTCTAGAGGATCCTTAGAAAGAATAGAAGGAAGTGCTTCTTGAACAAGGTCTTCCACTATATCAACACAAAAGCACTCACTTTCGTCATCGGATGTGTGGTGAGAAGCATTAAAGATGTTCAAATAGACTTTCATATTCCCGAAAGAGATGTCCATCACTCCGGTACGGCAATTAACGCAAGCATTTGCCGTAGCCAAGAATGGACAACCTAGAATGATAGGAATATGTTGATTTGGATTTTGAACCAGTTCCGTGTCAAGGACTATGAAGTCCACCGGAAAGTAAAATTTGTCCACTTGAATGATTACATCCTCAATGATGCCACGTGGTTGCTTCACCGAGCGATTGGCAAGTTGCAACACAACTGTGGTAGGCTTAAGTTCCCCCAAACCTAATTGTTGGTAAACTGAGAATGGAAGTAAATTGACACTACCCCTAAATCAAGAAGTGCCTTTTCAAAAGATTGATTTTCGATGATGCAAGAAATGGTCGGAGCACCCAGATCTTTGAATTTAGGAGGGGCTTGGTGTTGGAAAATGGAGCTTCTGTGCTCAGTTAGGAAGACTTTCTTAAGAGCATTATTCCTAGATTTGTGCTTTTGAGTGCACAAGTCCTTCAAGAATTTAGCATAGGAGGGAATTTGCCGGATAGCATCAAGGAGAGGGAGATTGATCTTTACTTGTTTGAAGATCTCCATCATGTCTTGAATTTTCTCTCCTTGCTTCCCAAAATGAGAAGGTTCCTTCAATCTTTGAGGAAAGGAAATTGGAGGTTCAAAAGAGGTGTCAAGATTTGGACTTGATGACGACACAACTTCACTTGCCTTTCCTTTTGGATTTTGTGGGTTTTTGGTCACACTTGGATTTAAAGGAAAAATATTTGGATTTGATTGGGATTCTTTTGGATTTTCAGATTGCTCATTGAATTCCTTTTTTTCTTTTTCTTCCCCAACTTTAGAATTTATGATTCTACCACTCCTTAAGGTGGTGATTGATTGAACTTGCTCCGAAAGAGCATTACAAGATGAAGATGATAGATCCTCAATCACATGAACACCCTTAGGATTCACCACCAGTTAACTCGACAACTTACCTTCCTCCCTTCTATTCAAGGCATTAGCTAATTGCCCGATTTGAGCTTCTAACCTAGCCATAGATTGAGCATTAGCTTCAAGCTTAGAGATTGATTGAGAGTGAGTTTGCAATAAGCGGGTATTAGCCTCAAGATTTTTTATCACTCTTTCTTCAAAGCCTTCGCATCTCGGAGGAGGTGGTGGTTGTTGGTAATTGGACGTACCTTTGATGGTACGGTTGAGGATTTGGCCTATATTGAGGCTGTTGAGATTGAGAAGTAAAGGAATTTTGCCCTTGAAAAGAGGGACTTGATTCTTGAGATTTTCATGAAAAAGCCAGATGATTCTTGTAACCAGGATTGTACATATTTGAATATGGATCATTCAACTGTTTAGAGTATAAGGCATTCGCTTGCTCTTGAGCATAATCGGGAGATTGCCCAGTAATAGGACAATCTCACACAAAATATGATGTGCTATAGCAAAACAAACACACTTCCTGATTTTGAACAGGTTGGCTTGGAGTAGGCAGCCCATTTTTTATGATTAGGTCCATTTTTTGGGATAAGGCTTCTACATGCATGGTAACCTCATCTACCCGTGAAATTTCATGCACCCCTCTACAAGGTTGGGTGGCCTTCCCTTTTCTAGTGGAGGAGCGTTGAGCTGAATTATTGCTTAGGATTTGAAAAAGTTTCCATGCCTCATCGGGCTTTTCAAAAGGTATCCACCTCCACAAGCCGGGAGTCTATCATTTGCCTATGTTGCTCACTCACCCCATCATAAAAACTTTGCACTAGCTGCCATTTTGGGACAGCATGATGCGAACAAGATTTAAGAAGATCTTTTAATCTCTCCCACGTCTCATGAAATTGTTCTTGATCAATTTGGGTGAATCGGTTGATTGCTCTCCGAATATCACTCGTCTTTCCCACTGGGAAGTATTTTTTTAAGAACTCTATTTGCATCTCCGCCCAAGAATGAATTGAGTTAGGTTCTAAGGAATTGAACCAACTTGTAGCTTTGTCTTTTAAGGAGAATGGAAACATACACAGCTTTAGATCATCCTCCATAAAGTGTGGTACATGAATGTGGAACACACCGAAAGGAAGTAATCTAAATGCCGGTATTGATCCTCATTAGGGAGACCATGGAAGCTATTAAGAAGATTGATGGTGGAGGACTTTATTTTGAATTTATTTGCCGCTACATCTGGAAATTGAATACATGAAGGTACTTCAAATGTAGTTGGAAGATAAAAGTCCATAAGTAACTCTCCTTGAGGAGGAGGACGTGGAGGTTGTTGTTCATGATTAAAAGGAGGTAAACCGGGAGGTTGTCTCTCATTTGGGTCCATGTTTTTAGTCCTAGGCAATATAGGGACCCTAGAGGTTCCTCTACATTGCCTAAGTGTTCTTTCAAGTTCAAAATTACAAGGAAGCAACGGAAGTGACAAGGACCGTCTACCTAGCATGCATTAATAATAGAATAACACCTCAATACGCCAAATAAACAATAATATATACAAAAAAAAAATGAATGAACTCAAACCCACTAATTTTAGACTTTATACTCACAAAGGGTTCCAACTTTACTCCTTTTAGATGCCCGCTATGTGGTATACCTAAAATCAAGAAATTTGAGAAATAAGAACAAGATATATACAAAAAAAAAAAGAATGAAAGAATTTCTAGCCTAAGAATTAAACCAGATTTAATCTTCCAATGGCGACAATTAAACCGTAGTCCCCGGCAACGGCGCCAAAATTTTGATGTGGTTGGAACTTGAATTATATTGTAAGCTTATTTTTGCCCCTTTTATCAAAATATAATTTACCCACTAGCAAGAGCACGAATCTTTGTAAACACGGTTCTATATAGAGGGTATCGATCCTACGAGGACTAGTCGTAATTGTCTTAAAGAAAGATTACTTCCACTTTAATCCTAAAAATAAGGTTTTGAGTTTTGTTTATAAAACTATTGCATGAATGTAATAACAATAAATTTAAAAAGTAAAAGTTGGGAGAGAGAGAACTAGGGGTGGTTTCCACCACTAGCCATTCACATGTTCATAAGTGTAGCAAGCTTGGGATTCATAAATTAAATGCCTAACAATGTCATTAGGCTTGTGACCTCAATGACATATCAAAAGATTAATGTGAGCACCAACCTATCATAATCCATCTTCAACAAGCATAGTTCTTCAACCTAACTAATTACCCTACTTTCTAAATGAACCTACATGCATCCAAACTACTTTATCTTGGCATGGTTTATACAAGCAAGCACACCACATACATTTAAAGTACTATTACTTAGCCATCATTTGCCCTTCTTGTGGAAGAAACAAATGTTGTGCATTCACAAGATAGATTCTACTCTAAGACAAGAATAAAATCAAGATCAAATAAATATATAACAGAGATGTATTAGTGTACATGGTCACTAGGCTAAATAATCAACATTTAAGAACAAATCCCAAAATGCTACAACAATGAACAAGTTTACATGGCTAGGAGCTTCAACAACACCATAGTATAAAAGTTAGTTGCTCATGGTTGCCTTGCACTCTTCCATTGATGAAGAAAATTGTAAGGATCAAAATAATTTTGACCGGTTCCGGGTGAAATTTGGACCGGATAAAAATTTTTCGAATTAAATAAAAATTCGGAAAGTTGTGGATATAGAGACTTCTAGACAAATGGAAGGTGAGTATATGTATATATATATATATCCATATTGTGTGATGTTATGTATATATATATAAATAATGTATATATATATATGTGGAGGAGTATAAGTGGACAAAAAATATGTGGACCAAAACAAGGAAAAGAGAGACCACATGTGGTCAGCCGAAAAAGAAGAAAAGAAAGAAAAGAGAAGAAAGGAGAAAAGAATAAAAGAAGAAAGAAAGAAAAGGAAAAAGAAAAGAAAAAGAGGAGAAGAAAGAGAATCGGGGAGAGAGAAGAGAGAGAGAGAAACTGAGAAGAGAGAGAGAAGCCGAGATCGGGGAGAGGGAGGCGACGGTTCTGGCACTGACAGTGGCTGCCGCCGTCCACGGTGGCCACGGCCCGGTGGCAGTGGGCTGTTGCGGAGCCCGGTTCCTCGGTCCTTGGGTTCGCGGGTTCGATGGAGGGTCGGACCGAAGGGGGTTGCTCACGGTGGTGACTGGCCGTGACTGGGGGTTTCGCGGCTGGGGTTTGCAAGTTGGGTTCATTGGCGGTGGGCCAGTGACGGCGGCTGATGGTGGCTGTGGTGGTGGTTCGAGTGGTGTTCGCACGAACACCCCTTGTTCGTGGGTCAGATCCGAATGGGGACTTCGAATTTCCATGGGTAAAGCTGCGGGTTGTTGACAACGGCTGGGGTTTGTTTGGCCGAGGGTTGTGGATCTCACGGCTGTGGTTGGGTTGGCTTTGGATGGCCCGACGATGGTGCGCACGGCTTGATTGGGGCTGTGTTTGGTTCGATTCTTGGGGTTGTTTCAGTTGGGTTTTTGAATGGATTCCACTAGGTATGGTGATTGGAGGTTCACGGTTGGTAGAGTGTTCCGGCGATGGACAGCTGGGGAAGATGGTGGTGGTCCCACGGACTGGGTCTTCTCACTTGGGTTGTGTTCGGATGGGTTCGAACTGGACTCCTATGGTTCAGTTGTGGTGCTGGGTTTTCACAGTTGAGGTGAGGGTCTATGGTGGTACCCATGGCTTCACGGACAGCCGTGATTGGTGCTTACGGCTGGGTTGATTTTGGATCAATGATGGTTGGGCTTCCATGGTTGTAATTCTCGATTGGGATTCGGGATGAGACTTGGCAGATAGCCGGGTTGAGTTTCTTTGAGCAGCCATAATTTTGGGCTGCAATGTTGGAGATCTACAAATGTATAGGTTTGTGATTGATTTCGGTTAGTGGCCGGTTAGAGGCTAGCTGCCGGATGGATGGTTTCGTGGTTGGGCCGTGAAGAGGTAACCACGGGGGTTGAATATCAGAAGGTTTCAGTTGGTCTCAGTTGGGCATGTCATGGGAGTTGCTTGGAGTAGCAGCCAGGGTTATGATGAGGATTGGGCCAAGCATGAAAATTAAAAAGGAAATGAAGCGGCCCGATGGAATTATTCATGTGGACTTCAACGCAGGACCGGGTCGAGCATGGAAATAGGCCGCTTTCCAAGCGCGGACTTAGCGAAAGCTAGACCTAAGGCAAGTTGATTCTTGCCTCTATCTCTTACGTAGATTTTATTTACGTTAAGTAATTTACATATGTCTTAATTTGATCATATGTGGTATGTGTATATACATATATATGTAGGCGCTTATATATTTATGTGTATAGGGAATGTGGTACATACATGGGATGTGAGAGGATATACATATGTGTGTGTGTATATATATATGTATGTGCGGGTTTGGGAAGCGATAACATGTTAGATTTATCGCCTAATTGCATTATGATATGCATGTATGTATAGATTAAAGTCTATAAAGAGTATGCTAAATAATACACGTTTAGCTATGTGTTGTCTTGTATGCATATGTGGCTTTCATGCATGATGTTCAGTATATATATATATATGTGATTATATATATATGGGTGCAGTGGTAGAAATGCATGCTAAGTATGAATTTACTTTTGGCGAGTATTTGAAAAGTATGAAATGTGCTAAGTGCTTTATATGTTCTTGATACATATGTGGGTGACGTAATATATATATGTGTGTATATATATTGTGATTGGAATGCATGTTAGCTACTTGTAGTGAATACATGCATTGAATGAGAGCATGACTGTATTTATGCTAGTATACGTGCATATAGGACTTATATGCAAGATTGGACATATATGTGTTTATATGTGGGAATGTGAATGTGAGATGCGTGCTAGCTTCATATATATATATGTTGAATGCATGCATTGGTTATAGCATGATAAAAATGTGCTAAGTTGAAGCTATTTGCATATAAGAGGTTTTATGCGGGTTTTGAACATATATGTGCTATATGTGTTGGAATGTGATGAAAAGCATGTCAAATACTTCTTTTTAGTATTCATAAGCATGGGTTGAAGCATGAATGTACTATGATGTATATATACATGCACCCATATTGCATGTATAGGAGGGAAATGACACATACGTGGTTATATGTGGGTTTGTGTAGAGAGAAATGCATGCTATGTACTTATATACTAGCTAGTGCATTGGGATAGCATAAAATGAAATGCTTGGTTACGTATACATCCATATTGCATATATGGGAGGTTGCGAGAAAATTAATTCAAAAAGAGGTGCACGGGACTTCGGAGTGGTCCAACCGTGTCACGAGAGGTGGTATAATTATCCATACGCATGGCCCTCGGAGTGGACCCGCCATACGAAGGCTTTATGCCTAGAATCGGAGTATGTCCAACGTTTGTGAGCTTCGGAGTTGCCCCCTCACAATTTGGTAAACCAATATATTGCCATCGGAGTATGTCCAACAAGTATGGCCCTCGGAGTGGACCCGCCATGCTAAGGCTTAAAGCCTGGAAATCAGAGTATGTCCAATGAATGTGAGCCTCGGAGCTGTCCCCTCACATAATGGCAATCCTATACATTGCCAGAGTAGGATGACCTTTCGGAGTGGTCCAGGTCATAGGTTGGTTATCGGAGTTGTTCTAGGTTACATGATCCTCGGAGCGGGCCAATCATGTGGGGTATCGGATGAGGACCGAGAGTGAGAGTATGTGCAAGCTTTGATGCTTGTCTTATGTATCGGATTATGACCGTGGAAGGTGAAAAATACCTTTATGCTTATGTGTTTATCTGTTAAGCATGTTTTCCTGTTTAAATGCATCTTTATTGCATTTGTGATGTGCTACTTGACGAGTAGGAGATGTGGTAGTTGATTTACATCATTTATGTAAACGTGTTAACATATATGTTCTATATACATATTGGTGCGGAATGTTTACTGCTTTCAAGTATGTTGAAAATGATTTCTAAAATCATGTGTTGTGGATTATGTATGTTCATATGTGCTAGAGTAGCCACATACATCATTGGTTCATGCATGCTAGGTAGAGTATGGTCTTAAATATTGTGATATATTTAAGTGCATGTATATTTTTGAGAATATGTGAGGATCGACCTGCTGCAGCGGTGATAGTATAGTTCTACATACCTTGTTGGGCCTTTGAGCTCACCCCCTCCCAGGTTTTGCAGGTATTGCTGATTTCGAAGTCAGTTAGGGGAATCGGTAGTCCCAGTTGGAGAGGTAGTAAGTAGATTCCTTAGAATCTCATGTATGTCCAGGATAGTGGATAGATAGATGTTTTACATTTGGATTAAATGTATAAAGCGATTGTGTAGATTCAATTCCTTCAGTTGTATATTTTTTTCATGTGATGTATGTATTTAATACGGACATTCAAGGACTGAGGCATGTATATTTATGACTGTATTATGCATGTTGTAGAAATATTGGGGGGACACGGGCCCAGAAGTGTCCATTTCTATTGTTTAGATATAAATGCTGGGGGGACACGTGCCCAGAAGTGTCCATTTAAATTGTGAAGCAGGTATATCATGCCAAGAGCTGATTATTTAGAATGGGTCATGCCCAATTTTTGTGAAAATAATAGGAAATTGAGGTTGCATGATCAGGTGGTGGTTAGAGCGTGAGGGCGATCTCACGGGGCTCACACCTCGGTTTCTAGGCCTTGGGAACCGGGGCGTCACAAAAATGGAGCTTTAAGGTCTTGTTCAGCTCCTTCTTCTCCTCTCCCGAATGTCTCTCCTTGTGTAATCTGATGTGTGTGTCAGATCTTTCAGAATGGCTTCTTTTTGTGCTTTATGGCTACCTTTTCAACCTTGGGGCCCACCATATATATATATGTATCAATATATATACCAACTATATCAAAAAGGTCCCCAAAGATCTTGTTCAAGTCAGGCAATCCCTCTAAGTCATGCAAAAAGGGGGATTTTGTTGCAAGTGGAAGAGTAGGTGAGCAAGTGGGCAAGTGGCTCTATAGAGTCTCGATCAATCGAGATTGGATCTCGATTGATCGAGATTTCGATCAATCGAAGTAAGATCTCAATCAATCGAGATCTCGATTGATCGAGATCAACATCTCGATTGATCGAGATGCCTTGACTATAATTCTGACTTTTCTCTTCAGTTGCAAATAGCCTCAAACTTGCTCATTTTACTACAAGACCTGCAATACATCAAAAACACAAAAATACCGTAAACATATCTCAGTAAATGTTGAAATGGGACTAACATATGCAATAAAGAGGGTTCAAATGCATAGAATTGAACACTTATCATCTAACTATGTGTCATGCCTCTGTTCCTCGACCACCCTACTTACTATAATTGGTTGCGCTATGAGCGCGAACAAAGTGGCCTACCCATCACTCTCACTGAAGTACAATCCCATTCCTGAGATATCTTCCATCATCTTCCACTCACGAATAGCAATGCTGGCCAAAGTGCCATGTGATTTCCTACTCAATGCATCGACAACCACATTAGCCTTCCCCGAGTGATACTGAAAATCAAAGTTGTAGTCTTCTATGTATTCAACCCATCTTCTCTGTCTCATATTCAAGTCTTTTTACGTAAAAAGGTACTTCAAACTCTTATGATCGGAGAAAACCTCAAACTTCTCTCCGTAGAGATAATGCCTCCATGATCGGCATTGAATGTTACGCATTCTAGCCTCTTAACATGTGTATTTTACTCTCTTAGTGATAGATTATTTTGTTATTTTACTTCATTTTAGTGTTTTTTGTATTTTCAGGGCCTTAATGATTATTGCAGTTAAAACCATGCTTTTGGTCTTTTAAAGAAGACATCCAAGATGGGTAGATGAAGCCTACTTCAAAGGGAATCATTTAACCATTTATTTTAACTCAATTCAGACCAAGGAAGAGGTCCAATAGAATTACAGCTACTTAAGAAGGTTTCGGGCCTGAAGCCCAAATCTGCGCATAATACAATCTTAATCCCGTTTTAGAAAACGGACCAGAATTCTTATTTTCGAGCCTCAAATCGATATAAGTTCTCCATAGGGTTGAATGAAATTTGATTCTGCACACTTTTGTATTTCATAAAAATTTCGTAAATCAGACTTCTAGTGGGTCAAAAGTTGGGCCGAAGTCAGCAGGAAAAACCCATCTGATTAGTGCTGCGGGAAATCCTAATTTATTCCTAATTGGATTAGGACTTTGGTGTATTCTCTTGGGGAATAAAGTGAAGAATAAGAGGCTGGAGTTGGGAGAGATTAGAGAGATTGGAGAGTCTGAGAGGGCGGAGAAGAGAACAGAAACATATTTGCAGAGCCATTGGAGAACGAAGTCATACGTATAATTCATGAAGATGATGCCTTCTTCCTCAATAGTTGAAGCTTCTTCTTCTACCATGAGCGGCTAGTTCATCCACTAGGGTTTTGATGTAGCCCTAACAAAGCATCAATGGTTTGATTATTTTAATTATTGGGGACCTTTATATACATGCATAGATTGTGTAACTCAGAGGATTCTTATTATAGAATTGAGCAATAAAAGTCTTGTAAATTCAATCTCAATGATTTATTATCTTGTCTTAGATATTTAGTTGTTGTTATTGAACTCAATCTCTCTTGTTTTCTGTGATTATGAGAGCGATTATTACACAATGGTAATCACTGAATATATTATTAAGAGCTTTGATGGATTATGCCTAGAGAGGATGAACCATACTGCACCCTAGATTAGAGTAGTTAGGCAGATGGCCCATGCCAATCGAAGATAGTCCATGGCTTAGCCTTAATCATATGTTATCTTCTTGATGGATGAAGGTGAGCTTGTAGCCACCGACACCACTTATGCATGATGTAATTCCCCTATAGTAGATTCAATTGACCATTGATTGTGGAGTTAGTGGTGAAGTCAAACACCCTAGATTTCTCTCATATTATCTTCACTATTTACTTACTTTGATTTACTTTATTTTATCGTTTTAATTAATTAGTTTAAAAATCAGAATTCTTTTCTTAAATTTAATTATAATTAATTTCGTATTCCGACTCATCAGACCATAATCCCTGAGGTACGATACCCCTTTCGATAGCCCTATTCTGCAAGGAATTCGTTTTATTGCGAAGTGTGGAAAATTTTAATTGATATACTTTTTGAGTCACACTCACACACGAATCACTCCACGCTTTCAAAGCAAAAATTACCGCCGCCAACTCCAAGTCATGAGTCGGGTAATTCTGCTCATGGATCTTCAACTGTCGGGAACCATATGCAACAACCCTCTCGGTTTGCATCAACACACATCCCAAACCATCCCATGAAGCGTCACAATAGATGACATAACCCAAATCGCGTTCGGGGTAATCAAAATCGGAGCACTAGTCAATCTACGCCTCAATTCCATAAAGGAATGCTTGCAAGTCTCATTCCACTCAAACTTAGCTCCTTTACGAGTAAGTTTGGTCATTGACGCCGCTAACTTCGAAAAGTCTTTCACAAAGCGCTGGTAATATCCTGCCAATCCCAAGAAGCTACGTATCTCGAATACATTCTTAGGCCTCTCCCAATTCATTACCGCTTCAATCTTAGAAGGGTCTACCATTATTCCTCCTTCCAACACCACGTGTCCGAGGAATTTCACCTCTATTAGCCAAAATTCACATTTTTCAAATTTGGCATACAAACGGTGTTCTCTTAGAATCTACAACACTGTCTTCAAGTGGGTCTCATGCTCCTCCATAGAAGAAGAATACACAAGGATGTCGTCCACGAAAACCACCACAAACCTATCCAAGTACAGCCTGAATATCCGGTTCATCAAATCCATGAACACTGCCGGTGCATCCATCAGGCCAAATGGCATCACTAGAAACTCATAATGGCCATATTTAGTCTAAAAAGCCGTCTTCGAAATGTCCTCTTCCTTTACCCTCAACTGGTAATACCCCGACCTCAAGTCGATCTTCAAAAAATAAGTCGAACCCTTAAGTTGATCAAATAAGTCATCTATCCTTGGCAAAGGATACTTGTTCTTAATCGTTGCTTGGTTCAACTTACGGTAGTCTATGCATAACCGCAAAAATCTGTCCTTCTTTTTAGCAAATAGGACCGAAGCTCCCCAAGGTGATGTACTAGGTCGTACAAATCCGTTATCCAACAATTCTTGCAACTGATCTTTCAACTCCTTCAATTCAGCCGGTGCCATCCGGTATGGTGCCATAGAGATAGGCGCGGTACCTGGAGCAAGATCAATGCTAAACACATCTCTCATCGGAGGTAACTCTGTCAAGTCCTCCAGGAACACATCTACCAACTCACTAACCACCGGGGGAAATCCTCCACTAGTCATAATCCCATCCTCCTCGGCTAATAAACTAGCTAGGAAATATCTAACCCCATCCCATACACCGGAACTAAGCAAAGACGGAATGTAAAAATCATCCCGCTCTCCCACAAAGTAAAAGCAATCACCCTCAGGTGTGCACACTGTCACTCTCCTACAGAGACAATCAATCATAGCTCTAAATGTAGACAGCCAGTCCATACCTAGAATGACATCAAAAGTGGTCATGTCTAGTAATACAAAGTTGAACACTAGTCGACGCCCAGCAACCTCGATCTCGCAAAACCGACACACTCTATCATGGGTAACCCTACCCCCAACTGGTGTATCAATGGACAATGGTGACTCTAGTGATGACACCCATAGCCCCAAGGCACAAGCAAATGTAACAGATATGAATGAATGTGATGCACCCGAATCTATCAATACCCTAGCCCACGAGCTAGAAACCAGGAAAATACCTCTGACCACTGACGGTCCCGGTACATCCTCTGCCAGAGCGATGGTGAACACACGACCCCGTGATTGCTGACCAGTCTCCTATAACCCCAACTGCTTGCTAGAAGCAGGTATGGGACCCCTCGCTACCTACGATCCCTAAACTGACTGTGCTGGCTACGATAGCGGTAACGCCCTGAAGCTAGACTGAACCGTAGTCGTCTGCCCAGCTCTCTGTTGAGATCCTGCACTTCTCGGTGCCCCCTGTCTATGTGGGCAACTAGGTTTCATATGTCCAGGTTGCTTACAATAGTAGCATACCTTCTCCCTAACTGTCCTTGTAGGCATGGATGCCATTGCATGTCCATGTAGGCACTCCCTACTATAATGGCCAATTTGATGGCAATTATAGCACTCCACAGAAGATCGTAAAGATCTGGTAGGTAAGGCCAATGAAGGTACAGGGTGAGCTTGCTGCTGCCCCTAAAAACCAGACCTGCCTTCCCTATTCATCTTCCATCCCTGGCCACCCGAAGGTGCCACTGTGCTCTTCGCTTGCTGTTTAGACTCCCATATCCTTTGGGTGTCTCTGTCATCTTCCTCAGCCACTAAGGCTCTATCAACCACTTCATTATAGGTCCTGAAACCTAAAATGGATACCCTCTTTCTGATAGAGGTTTTGAGTCCCTTCATGAATCTTTTCACCTTTAGCTCTTCATTAGCTACCCTCTCTGGGGCAAAGCGAGCCAATGACGTGAATTTGGTCTCGTACCCCATCATATCTAAGTCCCCTTGGACTAAGTCTATGAACTCTTCCCTCATCAGATCTCTCACCGAATTCGAGAAGAACTTATCAAAGAACAACCCCTTAAAGGTCTCCCAGTCCATAGTCTCGGTGTTGTGAACATTCCCGATGAATTGCCACCACCGATCCGCTTCTCCTTGTAAGTGAAGCACTGTCACTCCCCCTTTTAGATCCTCATCGATTGCAAGAGCAACCATAAGTTTGTGAGTTTGGTCTATCCAACTCTCAGCCACAAGTGGATCACGCACGCCATCAAAGGTAGGCGGCTTAAATTTCACATATTCCCTCATTGCTACCATTTGTCGGCTCAAGGCAACCCTAGGCAATGCCTGAACCTCCTCTTCCCTGGCTTCCCTAGCCATCCGTCTCATAGTGTCTGCCATGTCACGTATAAATTACATTCCATCTGTTGGCTCTTGAGGAGCATCAGCGCCTACGTCTCGCGCTCTTCTTGGAGGCATTTTGCTATATGCACAATAAGAAAATTTTAGGACCAAGCATTCATACTCATTCAAATTTCATCATGCTTACACATTCCATGCTAATTAAGTCCACAAGGGCATGTTAAGGAACATAAGCATATAATCATGTAACACGTAAGCAATTTGTAAACCCCAAGTCCAAACCCTTACATTAGTCTGACCTTCTCAAATTCACACATGATGTGACCATCATCTGCCGCCCCTAGGTATTCTAACCTAGAGTTCTGATACCATTCTGTAACGCCCTAATTTCTCGACTCCTAGGAAACCGGATGTTAACCCATCCATTAGTCCCAATGGACCCTTTTCATCCTCTATAAAGTACCATGCTCTAATACCATTCTGTCACGCCCAAAACCCAAACCACCGAGACTCCCCTGGACTGACCCGAATCTCGAGTGTGAACCCATTCACTAAACCCCATGAACAACCTTAACCACACTCATGTGATAGTACCAAGCTATGATACCCTCCTATCATGCCCCAATTCTCGACTCCTAGAAAATCGGAGGTGAACCCGTTCATTAAACCCCAATGAACCTCCTCATATATCTCGATTACCGCAGAAGCTAACCATACACACGTAATTATCTATACGTATACTCATCACTATCCATCCCAATGGGCCACACATCAGTCTATGCATCCATGACCTTCCATTTCTACTCTTAGATCATGAAAAGTCTTAAAATTCCCCATTTTTAAGGTCTAGAAGACTTTCAGTCACCTGAAACTTATAGACAGTTTGTATTTCCAAAAATAGCACTTTCAGTCACCTGAAAGTGAACTTTTAGCATGCTGAAAGTACCTGTGCCTGAATTTTTGACAGCATTCCTCAACCTAACTTCAAATGCTAATATCTCACCATCTATAAGTCTATTTGACTTGAAATTTGACATAGGTCATCCTTAACATGTCTAGTTTCTAACTCAATTTGAATCATCAAAAAATACTAACCACAACTCAAGTTATACTCGATTTAGTGAGTGTAGGTCAGATTTCCAACCCTTGCACCAAAACATGCATAACATTCTCAATTTAAATCCGAACAAGGTCTATGGCCCATCAAATCGAAGCTAACACAATTCTTTTACTATATAAATAAATTCCATTCACTCCTTGAACTCAAAATGGACACTTTTGGGTATGTGTCCCCCCAATGGCTACTTTAATGCCTTAATGGCCATCAAGTAAATTCACATACCATGCATTTCATACTTGAAATGTAATTCCATCTATTTTTCCTTAACCCTCTTCACTCCACAACTCATGTATACATACTTTCGACACTCCATTTGCTCATGATTAACCATACAAGAAATCATAACTAAAGAGAAAAATGGTCTTATGGTGCCATACATCTCCAACACACGATTTTCTCAAAAGGGTACATATCATTCATATGGTTTTATTCCAAGTTTATAGTCATTACAAAAATTCATGCATAAGGTTCAAAATGCAACAAATTCTACCATGACTACAACTAATTCAATACCGTGCCACAAGCCAGCACAGATAGCCAAAAGTACAAATATCCAAAAATGTAGCAAAATATAACTAGAATTCTTCTTGCACACTCAAATCCCATCTGTCATCGGCGCTTTATCTGAAAAAGAGTTTAGAATAAGGGGGTGAGCACCACTACGGCTCAGTAGGGATACCCCAACCCACTTAAGTGCCAACCCGACACGACCTACATGAATGCATGTCACAACATTTCATGTATCATTCAACATACATCATGTTCACTCACAACAATGTATATATATATATATATAGGGATGCATTAAACACGTATTATGCTTTATAATTTAAAATGAAAGCAATATCACGCACTTGTCTCCCCCTCGGACTCCACCCGATACCCTAACATGGTTTTTGACCAACCATGTGACCTGGGACACCTCCCATAACCGTCTTGTGACTTTAGCCTTTCCTCATTTTTCAAAACTTCACTTATACCCTTAAAATTACATCCATACCCCCACACCACTCTCTAGATCCGGTAGTTATTTTCCCCGGTTACCCAAACCCATTTCGGTCCCATACCCGTAACCGAACACAAAAAGATCATTTAAGTCCACCAAGCATGTTATTAAACAATTAATCATGCTTAAAAAAAATTCACTAAATTTTTAAACATAATTCAAAGAGAAAAAGAAAAAAACTTCGGGTCGTTACAGTCTTTGGCCTTAAATATTTCCTAGTGTAATACTATTAGATTTACTTGGCTAACTAGTGGCATAAAGTCTTGAACTATTCAGCCATATGTGTAAAACCAGACGATAGTATACACACAATACCTTTTTGCAAAAAGATGGTTCTTTCAGTTTGATTTCAGCCCTGAACAAATCTTGGTATTCATGAGTGCTCTAGAGAACTTAACCTTGTCATTCTCATAGAAGCAGCCCACTTCACACTCATATAGGTGATTCTTTATTAAGAGTATCCTACCATACCCCACTTAGATTTTCAAGATATAGGAATCATTAAAAGCATACACTTAACTTGATACCCACGATAGGCAGCACTGTGTCATTATAGGAATAGGTAGAAGACAAAATGTTCTAGTGCTACTGGTGAGTCACTCAAAATTTCAGTTGTCCCTTTGAATCTTGATCTTGGGATCTCCAGTCAGCTAGATATGGTTTCTATTAAGGTGACTCATTAGTTTTAGGCTTTAAGCCCATTCCCCTCATTGACATCGTCACTTGCTCTCTAGTTCAACCTTTTATATATGTGACCACCAGGTTGTTCTTTGATATATACACTCTTTGTCGATTTTAGTTTTAGGCTTTAAGCATTTTTTTCTACATGACAGATCTTTGCCAATTTTTACAAATTCTCGCTTCTGCCAACACTTAGAACCATGTATACAGAAAGAACAACATTGGGATGGTCTGGCAAAAAGACCAAACCATTCGACACTGAGTCTCCTTTCTACCTTTTTCATTTAATCTAAGGACCATGTTTGTTTTGGCCCCTCTAAATCAAGGAAATTATTCTACATGGAAAAGGGTGATGTTGAATGCTCTCAATGCGAAAAATAAAACACGTTTTGTGGATGGCATCCTCTCCAAACCAGATGATGGATCTCCAGATGTTCATGCCTATTTAAAATGTAATTCCATGGTTATCTCATGGATTTTCAATGATTTCTCCAGTGACTTGCATGAAAGTGTTGCTTATGCTGACACGACAAAGGAAATTTGGATTGACCTTTAGGAAAGATTCTCACAAGGGAATGCTCCGCCCGTCCATCAACTCAAATGTGAATGGTCTCTCCTTACTCAAGGTACGCTCAATGAATTAATCAATTAGGCTGGCCGATTATATAGTCAGTGTGTGTGCGAGCGTGCCAGAGTTATAAAATTGGCTCGAGAGAGAATCATTTTCTCAAACATAGTATCTCATTTAAATATTATGTTAGATCAAGCGATTCGCTAGGGAGAGAATACCAAACTCCCAATTAAGTTCTTTATGCCTCAATAAAAAGGACTTTAGAGTGCGCAAATGATTGTGAGATTGAATCGTACCAAGGAGGGTGATAGGCGTTGAATGTTACGCATTCGATCCTCTTAACTTATGTATTTTATTCTCTTAGTGATAGATTATTTTGTGATTTTACTTTGTTTTAGTGTTTTCTGTATTTTCAGGGCCTTAATGATTATTTCAGTTAAAACCAAGCTTTTGGGCTTTTAAAGAAGACATCCAAGATGGTTAGATGAAGCCTAGATAAAGGAGATTCACTCAACTCTTTATTTCAACTCAAATCAGCCCAAGGAAGAGGTCCAAGAGAATTACAGCTGCTTAAGAAGGTTTCGGGCCTGAAGCCCAAATCTGCGCATAATACAGTTTTAATCCCATTTTGGAAAACGGACCAGAAGTCTTATTTTCGAGCCTCAAATCGACATAATTCTAGTGCCAGGTTGAACGAAATTTGATTCTGCACACTTTTGTATTTCACGAAAATTCCGTGAATCGGACTTCTAGTGGGACAAAAGTTGGGCCAAAGTCAGCAGGAAAAACCCACCTGATTAGTGCTGCGGTAAACCCTAATTTATTCCTAATTGGATTAGGACTTTGGTGTATTCTCTTGGGGAATAAAGTGAAGACTTGGAGGCTGATTGGGAGGGAGAGATTAGACAAAGAGAACAGAGCTTGGAGAGTCTGAGAGGGCTGAGAAGAGAACAGAAACATATTGCAGAGCCATTGGAGAACAAAGTCATACGCGTAATTCAGAAAGATGATGTCTTCTTCCTCAACAGTTGAAGCTTCTTCTTCTACCATGAGCGGCTAGTTCATCCACTAGGGTTTTGATGTAGCCCTGACAAAGCATCAATGGTTTGATTGTTTTAATTATTGGGGACCTTTATATACATGCATAGATTGTGTAATTCAGAGGATTCTTATTATAGAATTGAGCAATAAAAGTCTTGTAAATTCAATCTCAATGATTTCTTATCTTGTCTTAGATATTTAGTTGTTGTTATTGAACTCAATCCCTCTTGTTTTCTGTGATCATGAGAGAGATTATTACACAATGGTAATCATTGAATATATTGTTATGAGCTTTGATGGATTATGCCTAGAGAAGATGAACCATACTGCACCCTAGATTAGAGTAGTTAGGCAGATGGCCCATGCCAATCGAAGATAGTCAATGGCTTAGCCTTAATCATATGTTATCTTCTTGACGGATGAAGGTGAGCTTGTAGCCACCAACACCACTTATGCATGATGTAATTCCCCTATAGTTGATTCAATTGACCATTGATTGTGGAGTTAGTGGTGAAGTCAAACACCCTAGATTTCTCTCATATTATCTTCACTATCTTATTTATCTTTGATTTATTTTATTTTACTTTTTAATTAATTTAGTTTAAAAATCAGAATTCTTTTCTTCTAAATTTAATTAGAATTAATTCCGTATTCCAACTCATCAGACCATAATCCCTGAGGTACGATACCCCTTTCGATAGCCCTATTCTGCAAGGAATTCGTTCTATTGCGAAGTGTGGAAATTTTTAATTGATATATTTTTGAGTCACACTCACACACGAATCAGAGGGAGATAGAAATTGAGGGAGATCTACATAGAGAGACTAATTAGAGGAGGTAGGAAGTAAGCGAGTATGAGAGAGATGTAGAGTAAGGTGAGATAGGACAATATTTTGTGAGAATAATGGGAGAGATAGATTTGCACATGATGCAATGTTTTGTTGAGTGGTTCTTGAACCTTGAACTAGGAGTTCCTTCCATTTATTTATAGTAGTTGAATACAACTAACTTCCTAAAAAAAGATTACAAGATAATAATGGAATAAAAAAATTATAGTAAGAAGAAATATAAAATGTCTATATCAATGCATGTGTCTTCAAGCCCTAACAATGTAGCTAATTTGCTTCAGCCTTCTTAGAGTTCAAGTCCCACTTAACTTCATCTTTTTATATTCGTCAACTAAATAATATAGCTTGCTTATGTCAAAGAGTCCAAAATTGACCAGTGTCTTTGCTTGATAACCCAAATTTGTAGGAGTTCACCCGTATTGATTTGTGTCTGAATGTGACTCAAAAAGTATATCAATTAAAAATTTTCACACTTCGCAATAGAATTAATTCCTTGCAGAATAGGGCTATCGAAAGGGGTATCGTACCTCAGGGATTATGGTCTGATAAGTTGGAATACTGAATTAATTTTAATTAAATTTAAGAGAAAAAAATTTTAATTTTTAAACTAAACTAATTAAAAAGTAAAATAAAATAAATCAAAGTGAATAGAAAGTGAAGATAATATGAGAGAAATCTAGGGTATTTGACTTCACCACTAACTCCACAATCAATGGTCAATTGAATCAACTATGGGGAATTACATCATGCATAAGTGGTGTCGGTGGCTACCAGCTCACCTTTTTCCATCAAGAAGATAACATATGATTAAAGCTAAGCCATGGACTATCTTCGATTGGCATGGGCCATCTGCCTAATTTCTCTAATCTAGGGTGCAGTATGGTTCATCTTCTCTAGGCATAATCTATCAAAGCTTTTAATGATATATTCAATGATTACCATTGTGTAATAATCGCTCTCATGATCACAGAAAATAAGAGAGATTGAGTTCAATAACAACAACTAAATATCTAAGACAAGATAAGAAATCATTGAAACTGAATTTACAAGACTTTTATTGCTCAATTCTATAATAAGAATCCTCTAAATTACACAATCTATGCATGTATATAAAGGTCCCCAATAATTAAAACAATCAAACCATTGATACTTTGTTAGGGCTACATCAAAAGCCTAGTGGATGAACTAGCCGCTCATGGTAGAAGAAGAAACTTCAAATGTTGAGGAAGAAGGCATCATATTCATGAATTACGCGTATGACTTCATTCTCTAATGGCTCTGCAAATATGTTTCCGTTCTCTTCTCAGCCCTCGCAGACTCTCCAATCTCTGTAATCTCCCCTTTATCTCCTCCCAAGTCAGCCTCTAGTTCTTCATTTTATGCCCCAAGAGAATACACCAAAGTCCTACTCCAATTAGGAATTAATTAGGTTTTCCCACAGCACTAATTAGGTGGGTTTTCCTGCTGACGTTTGGCCCAACTTTTGACCCACTAGAAGTCCGATTCATGGAATTTTTGTGAAATACAAAAGCGTGCAGAATCCAATTTCGTTTAACCCTAGCTAGAATTTAAGTTGATTTGAGGCTCAAAAATAAGACTTCTGGTCCGTTTTCCAAAATGGGATTAAGACTGTATTATGCGCAGATTTGGGCTTCTGGCCCGAAGCACTTCTTATGTAGTTGTAATTCTCCTGGACCTATTTCTTGGGCTGATTTGAGTTGAAATAAATGGTTGAGTGGATCTCTTTGATTTAGGCTTCATCTAACCATCTTGGATGTCTTCTTTAAAAGCCCAAAATCATGGTTTTAACTGAAATAATCATTAAGGCCCTGAAAATACAGAAAACACTAAAATGAAGTAAAATAACAAAATAATCTATCACTAAGAGAATAAAATACATGAGTTAAGAGGCTAGAATACGTAATATTCAACGCCTATCACACTCCCAAACTTACATATTGCTAGTCCCTTACCAATAAAATAAAATAAAACTAAAACAAAGAAATTAGTAAACACTAACTAAACTATCTGATATGTAATGAATATTGCATATTCAATGCCCTTAAAATTATATGAATTAGTGTCTTAGTAATATTTATTTCATATTTTTATTAATAATTTTAATATTTTTATGATTGCAGGTGATTAAGGGTAATTCTGATTAGGAATGGTGAAATCGGGCTGCAAATGGTGCTCATTTAGTTATCACTGAAGCTTGGCTCATTAGAGATATGTTTATATTGAAGATCCAAACTAAATGGACTAAAGAAATGGGCTAGAAATGAATTTAATTGAAGAAAAGGAGCACGGGCCCATTCGCATAGAAGATTGGGCCAATTCAGGCCTAAAAAGTCCTGGACCCGTGTTGGTATTCAGACCATAACTCCGTACATGATTGTCAAAACGACCCAAACTCCGCGTGGGTTGAAGGAAATTCAATTCTGCACAATTTCATATTTCACGAAAATTTCCTAAAACGGACGTTTTCATCAATTTTCTGCCCTATTTGCGCAGCTGCCACTTTTTGGGCGCAAATGCCACTTTGTGAGGAGCAAGTGCCATTTTATTATGCGCACTTGCCACTTTGGGTAGGCCAGGTGTCCCGTTGGTTTGTTTTCGCAAAGTAAAAAGGAGGAAACGAAGAAAAACGAGGGTATTCGGAGAGGGAGGAACACAGAGAGAAATACAGAGGCGATTCGTGACGATACGGACAAGACGATGGCGATTTCATCATCGTTCAAGCTTGGACATCCGATCATGAGTGGCTAAACACCATTCCGGGGAAGTGACGTAACCCTAACCTATCTTTCAATGTTTTAAGTTGTATACTAATTTGGGAATGATTTACTGTATGCATTGATTGTATAACCGAGACGTAAACAATAGCTGTGCTATTGCTTTCAAATTGAATGTATTGATTCAGTGCATGTTTATTCTTGTTCTTGTAGAATGGATCTAAATTTGCAATGATTAGGGTTTGCTCTTTTCAACTTCTGTGATTTTGTTAAGACAGGTTATACAATAGTTTTCACATATCGTTCAATTTAGATTTTTGATAATTCGTACTAAGCAAAGATGGGTTATAACATCATTAATTAGTCAGATGTATAGGCCATGCTAAGCGAAGACGAGTTATGCTTAATTGAATGTTGAACGAATTCTCTTGATAGAATTGAATTGGGCTTGTAGCCATTCTTTTCTGAATGCATAGAGTAAACGTCCCAAATTAGTACAATTATCATTGTTAGAGGGTTAGTGGTGAAGTCAGTTCCCAGGACCTTCTCTTCTTGATTAAATTTCATAATACCAATTAATTAAAAGCTTTAATTTGCTCAATTAATTTCACGATCAAACATCAACAATTATTTTCCAATTATTTTAGAATTAATTCAAAGACTGAGTAACATAACAATTCAACCTTGCAAGTCCTTGAGGTTCGACACCCTCTATATAGCCCTGTCCTACGAGGACTCGTTCTATTGCGAGTGGTTAAGTATAATTGAAATCACATCAATTTTTGGCGCCGTTGCCGGGGACTTGCTTGAATTATTTTGGTGCCTAGTCTTAAGATTAGTTTTAATTTAATTGTTAAGTTAGGATTTTTCTTTATTCTTTTCTGATCCATTTCATTTTTTTTCATTTTTTGAGTACAGGTACTTTTGGTTACGAACCGTGAATAGAGGAGTGGAATTCATCATAAATCTCTGTGAGCTTTTCATATTCAAATTACTTGTGCTTGCTTATTCTAGTTAGTATTTTGCTTTCATTTGTTATTATTTTATTTTATTTATTTAATTATATTTTATTCTAGTTTCTTTTCTTATTTATTTTATTTTAGTTAGTTGTTCATTTATTTATTTATTTGTTAATTCCTAGTCCTTGTGGTATATGTTGGGTCGTCGGTCTCTAGATACACCAATAGTCCCATATAACCCTGAACTTGAAAGAACCTTACATCAACATAGGGGAGAAATTAGGGCCCAAGACTTAGAGGAAGAACATTTATCTGAGACTGAGAGTGAGACTGAAAATATGGCTGAGCACAATCCTCGAGCCCTTAAGGAGCATTTCGCTCCTGGGGCATATACATCCCCATCATGCATGCAATTGCCTAATGTCACAGCAGTAAATTATGAGATTAAGTCTAGCGTTATACAAATGCTCCCATCTTTTTATGGACTTAATAATGAGGATCCGTATAAGCATCTTGATGACTTCTTAGAAGTTTGTTCAACTGTTAAAATCCAGAATTTTTCTGATGATGCTTTACGGATGCGTCTCTTCCCATTCTCTCTAAAAGATAAAGCTAAAAACTGGTGGAATTCATTAACAACGAATACGATCACCTCTTGGGCACAACTGCAACAAGAGTTCCTCAATAAATACTTTCCAATAGGGAAAACAAATCAAATGAGGCGATCCATTACCAGTTTTTCTCAAATAGAAGGGGAGCAATTCCATGATACATGGGAGAGATATGGTGATTTGCTTAGAAAGTGCCCTCATCATGATATTCCTAAGTGGCAACTTGTACAATTTTTTTATGATGGATTGATTGAGTCATATAGGCAAATGGTAGATGCAACTTGTGGGGGTACATTCATGCTTAAGAATGAGGATGAGGCATGGACATTGTTTGTGAATCTGAGTGAAAATTCCACACAACATGATTCTGCCAGTCGAGTTAGAACAAATAGTTCTCGCAAAACTGGAGGAGTTTTTGAAATAGGCACATCACTCGATGTCTCCACCAAAGTGGATGAATTATCGAGAAAAGTCGATCAACTCATGGTGGCTAGTCAATTTTCGACCCCTTCTCCTATCTTACAGGAAGGATGTGGTATCTGCACTAGTCCGTCACACTATTCCATAGATTGTCCCATGTCGGGGCAAATTCCTGAATCAAATCCAGAACAAGTTAATGCTGCTTTCTCTAGACCTGGAAACAATCCATATTCTAATACATATAATCCAGGTTTAAGGAATCATCCAAATCTCTCATGGCGTAGTCCATCTCTAAACAATCCTGTCCCTCAATCCCAAGGACCAGTTCCTATGTCAAGTTTTCAGTCGGGTCGTCAATCTGCTTATCCTTCATCTGATAGGCCCCAGAATCAATATTATCATCAAACTTCCCAGCATCCACCTCGCAATTCAGCGTTTGAGGATAAAGTGTTAGCGGCATTAGATAGACTCGACACTCATACTCAGTTACTTGAATCGAACACTCAGTTACTTCACTCCCACTCTCAATCCATCTCTAAGATAGAGGCTCAACTGGGGCAACTAGCTAACACTTTGAATCGTAGAGAGGAAGGAAAATTGCCAAGTCAGCCAGTAACTAATCCTAGAGGGCAATATGCAATTGATGATGCCGCTGCCAGTAGCCATCATCATGAGCATGTTCAGGCTATTACCACCTTAAGGAGTGGGAGAGTGTTAGATAATAAGGTGCAAGAGAAAGAAGATGTTGAGAGTGAAATGGGAAAGAGTCCTCATGTAGAGTCTAAAATTAATAAGGCAACACTTTCTCCACCTACTCTAACTCTTGAGACAACATGTGAGCCCAAAGCTCCATTCCCTACACGTCTCAAGGAGTTGGCACCTTTCGGGAAACAAGGGGAGAAAGTGCAAGATATGATGGAAGTTTTTAAGCAGGTAAAAATAAATCTTCCTCTCCTTGATGCTATAAAACAAATCCCAGCATATGCAAAGTTTTTGAAAGATTTATGCACTCAAAAGCGTAATTCAAGGGGTAGTGTCCCAAAGAAAATCTTTCTCACTGAGCAAGTGAGCTCGATTATTCAGCATAACACCCCCCCTAAGTTTAAAGATCCAGGTGCACCCACTATATCTTGTGTTATAGGGGATGTTGGTGTTGATAGGGCACTACTTGATTTAGGGGCGAGTGTGAATCTTATCCCTTACTCAGTGTACTTGCAATTGGGATTGGGTGAGCTTAATCCCACGTCAGTTGTTTTACAATTAGCAGACAGATCAATAAAACAACCACGTGGGATTATTGAGGATGTGTTAATAAAAGTGGACAAATTTTATTTCCCAGTCGATTTCATTGTCCTAGACACAGAACCTGTACCTGATCCTACGAAGTCCATTCCTGTGATTCTAGGTCGTCCCTTCTTAGCTACGGCTAATGCGTGCATTAATTGTCGTACGGGGGTTATGGATATTTCTTTTGGGAATATGAAGGTGAGGTTAAATGTCTTTAATGCATCTCAACATCAGGCAGATGAAAATGAGTGCTATGCTATAGACCTTATAGAAGAGGCTGTGGAAAATTCACTTTCACTGATTTTGACCACAGACCCTTTAGAGGCATGTTTAGCCCATTTTGACTGTGAGGATTTTGATATAGATCAGAATATATGTGAGGTAAATTCTCTGTTAGGAAGTGTAACCAGTGCTAATTTTTTGCCTTGGAGATCAGCTAAGGAACCATTGCCTAGATTGTCTAGTACTCCACCGATTCCATCCTTAGTGTCTCCTCCTGAGCTAGAGCTAAAACCTTTACCAGATAATCTTAAGTATGTTTTCTTAGGATTAAATAAAACTCTTCCGGTCATCATTTCCTCTAGCCTGTCTAGTGACCAAGAGAGTGAGCTTTTGGGTGTCCTTAGGGAGCATAGAGAAGCCATAGGATGGTGTGTGGCAGACCTTAAGGGAATAGATCCTTCCGTGTGTATGCATCGAATTCATCTAGAAGAAGATGTTAAACCTTCGAGAGAAGCCCAACGTCGTTTAAATCCTAACATGAAAGAGGTAGTGATGAAAGAAGTGGTGAAATTGTTAGATGCGGGTATCATTTACCCAATCTCTGATAGCAAGTGGGTGAGTCCCACTCAAGTTGTGCCCAAAAAGTCTGGAATCACTGTGGTTCCAAATTCTGAGGGAGAGCTTGTGCCACAACGAACCACTACTGGGTGGAGGGTATGTATCGACTATAGGAAGTTGAATTCAAACACTCAAAAAGATCATTTTCCCTTGCCATTCATTGATCAAATCTTAGAGAGGCTTGCAGGTCAGAGTTTCTATTGTTTTCTAGATGGTTATTCTGGGTATAACCAAGTGGCAGTCGATCCTAATGACCAAGAGAAAACGACTTTCACATGTCCGTTTGGTACATTTGCATATAGACGGATGCCTTTTGGGTTGTGTAATGCACCCGCTACTTTTCAAAGGTGTATGATGTCTATCTTTTCAGACATGGTAGAGAAGTTTCTCGAAGTTTTTATGGATGACTTTTCAGTTTTTGGGGATTCATTTGATAGTTGCCTAAAACATTTAACCCTTGTGCTTAAACGTTGCAAAGACACCAACTTGGTGTTAAGTTGGGAAAAGAGCCATTTTATGGTTCAAGAGGGTATTGTGTTGGGTCACATAGTGTCAGGGAGGGGCATAGAAGTTGATCGAGCTAAGGTTGAGCTTATCTCTAAACTACCTCCACCAAATTCGGTGAGGGGTATTCGTTCCTTTTTAGGGCATGCAGGTTTCTATCGTAGGTTTATTAAGGACTTTAGTAAGATTGCACAACCATTGTGTAATCTACTCGCTAAAGAAATTCCTTTTCACTTTGATAATGCATGTTTAGAAGCCTTCGAAAAGCTTAGGTCACTTCTATCATCTGCCCCTATCATGCAACCCCCCAATTGGTCATTACCGTTTGAAATCATGTGTGATGCCTCAGACTATGCTGTAGGTGCTGTTTTGGGGCAACGAAAAGAAAAGTTGCCAGTTGTGATTTACTATGCTAGTAAAACACTCTCGGGTGCTCAATTGAATTACACCACTACCGAGAAAGAGTTACTAGCTGTGGTGTTTGCCTTAGACAAATTTCGGTCATATCTTCTAGGGTCTAAAGTTGTAGTGTTTTCTGACCATGCTGCTCTAAAACATTTGTTGACCAAGAAGGAAACCAAACCCCGACTCATTAGATGGATTCTCTTGTTACAAGAGTTTGATTATGAAATTAGGGATAAAAAGGGTTCCGAGAATGTGGTTGCCGACCACCTTTCCCGTATTCTCGTTGAGTCGATATGCAATCCACCCCTTATATGTGATTCCTTTCCGGATGAACAACTCTTTGCAGTCACTCATGAGAAGGAACCTTGGTTTGCTGATATTGTGAATTACCTAGTAATAGGTAAAACTCCTCTTCATTGGTTCAAACATGAGAAAGACCGTTTCTATGCCCAGGTCAAGTCCTATTATTGGGAGGACCCTAACTTCTTCAAATATTGTTCAGATCAAGTGATCCGGCGTTGCATACCTGAGTGTGAGGTCCACAGTGTGCTTACTTTTTGTCATACCTTAGCTTGTGGCGGGCACTTTAGTGCTCGAAAGACTGCATTTAAGGTTCTACAATGTGGTTTTTACTGGCCTTCAATATTTAAGGATTCTTACCAATTTTGTAGGGCATGTGTGCGATGTCAAAAGTTGGGGGCCATGACCAAGAGAGATATGATGCCACTTAACCCTATAATAGTTGTGGAGATATTTGATGTGTGGGGCATCGATTTTATGGGACCATTCCCAATCTCATTTGGGTTCGAATATATTCTAGTGGGGGTCGATTATGTCTCGAAATGGGTTGAGGCGGTGGCTACCAGAACGAATGATCACAAAGTGGTGATTAAATTCATTCAAGAAAATATCTTCAGTCGTTTTGGAACGCCAAGGGCAATTATAAGTGATTGAGGTAAGCACTTCTGCAATAGGTTTTTCAAAACTTTACTTTTTAAGTACTCTGTCACTCATAAGGTTGACACCCCTTACCACCCCCAAACTAGTGGGCAAGTTGAACTGTCAAATAGGGAGATTAAGAAAATTTTAGAGAAAACGGTTCGGCCTGATAGGAAAGACTGGTCATTGAGGCTTAATGATGCTCTTTGGGCATATCGTACAGCGTACAAGACTCCCATTGGCATGTCGCCATACCGACTTGTTTATGGGAAGCCTTGTCACCTCCCAGTCGAATTGGAACATAGAGCAATGTGGGCAATTAAAAAGTTTAATTTTGATATGCAACTAGCAGGCTCTAGTCGTCGACTCCAGTTGAATGAATTGGAAGAATTGCGTAATGATGCTTACGAGAGTGCAAAAATCTATAAAGCAAGAACTAAAGCATTTCATGACAAGCACATTATGCGAAAGTCCTTTGAACCGGGGCAAAAAGTGTGGTTATATAATTCTAAACTCCAATTTTTTCCTGGTAAGCTTCGTTCGAGATGGGAAGGCCCGTATGTTGTCTTATCCGTATCTCCACATGGAGCAGTTGATATTCAAAATATCAAGGATGGTAAAGTCCTAAAGGTGAATGGTCAAAGATTAAAACATTACATTGAACATGAGGTGCTTAGTGAAAATGCGGAGGTCGTCGAGCTGGCGGATCCCATTTATTTTGATGAATGAGTGTTGATGTACGTTAAACCTGGTCTTCTTAGTGTAATTCTACTTTATTTATTTATTTATTTATTTTTATTTTATTTTATTTTATTTATTTATTTACTTATTTATTTATTTATTTTATGTCTTATTATTAGTATTATTTTGTATAGAGTGTTTCATTTTTATTTCTTTATTATTTGATTGTGTTTAATTCTTTATTTATTTTATCTGTACATGGACGTTTGTAATGTGTTTGCTGATGAGTTCAGGTAAACCTACTGGTTACTAAGCGCAAAAGCGTTTCCGAAAGCGCATCTGCGAAATTACAAGTTTTCAAAGTGAGTCTACTGGACAAAAAGCGCAATAGCGCTTGCTGGAACGCATCTGCGCAATTGAAGACATGAATTACATCAACCTACTGCCTAAAAGGGGCACCTGCGTAGGAAGCTAAGCCTCAGAAAGCGCACCTGCGCTCCATTCCTTGTAGCGGACCAAGCAAAAAGCCCACAGCCCACGTCCTCTCTTCACGACTGCGCTTATGCGCATTATTCAGCCCCAAGGAAACCCTAATGCGCACATCCAACCACCAGCGAGCAAGCAGCACAGCTACCCCCTACCACGCCATGTACAATCACCGGTAGCCACCCACAACCGCCGCACCAGCGCCGCACCAGCGCAGCGCCGCACCAGCGCGCACCAGCGCCGCACCAGCGCGCACCAGCGCACCAGAGCGCACCAGTCAGCCTTGCACATCAGCTCCACCAGTGGCAGTTTGTCTAAATACAAGTAAACTCTAATTTTTAAGTCCAATCATCATCCAGTTCTTGGTTAAATTGATCACAACATCTTGAGCACCTTCGAATAGTGCACGACAAATTTGTTTGTTCAACATTCGATCTTCACCTTGTGAGTTTATTTTTGGCATTGGCCTACGGTGCGTACCAAGTGCTTGAACAAAGTACCCATCCCTTTACCTTCTACCGATGGCGAGGAAAGGTGTCTTTTCCTCTAATCCACCACCTCCAAAGCGTGTCCGGAGTTCTAAGGATGTGGTGCGAGCGGAATGGGCGTTGCGAAAAATTACTCCAAAGACTACTTTCATGGTGGATGATTTCGTCGATCATGACGATACAAAATGGGGAGTGCAAGCATTCAGAGATAGACTTTTGGAGCCATTGTTCACTCCGGCATCCAATGTGTATTACCCTCGCCTTGTTCGGCTATTTTATCAGAATATGACATCTTCAAAAGACGAACAGGGGGTATTGTTTACCTCGATAGATGGGCATGAAATTCGAGTTGAGATAGATGTTGTTGAAGCAGCATTGGGGGTTTGGGATGATACGCCCAGCAGTTTGTGGAGTACTTTTAAGGAGTTCTCGGACATAGATCTTCATGATATGATCCAAAACATGTGTAACGGGGAGTATGCTGATAATAAGAGGAATGCCACAACCCGTTCTCGGCTTCCCAGACAGTTGTGGTTTGTGGATTCTGTATTGTCCCGGAACGTTCATCCGATGGGGCATTCAAATCAGAGGCGAGGAGCAATTCTAGAAGCTCTCTATGCTTTTCATGTGAAGCAGTGGATCTCCATCCCTGCCATAATTTGGGGGCAATTCTACACCGTTTATGAAGGGTTGGTTCAGAAAAGTAAAGAGTCGGCAAAGAATTGGACGCTTCCATTTCCCTATTTAATCACCAAAATATTGCAACATCATGATTTCCCGATCTCTGCCTCCGAGCCAGTAGAGAAAGGCATCGTCGCTTTTTCTCTTACAGATTGGACACGGAGCACCAGTCGGTTACCTAGAGCAGTTGGAGCCCAGCTAAACACTGTTGCAGAATCAGCAGTTGAGGATACTCCACTACGAGGTAATGTGGGTGTGCCTATGACAGAACAGCAGCCAGCACCTTTTGTTATGACCCAGGCACACTATAATTATCTTACTGGTGAGATAGAGGGATTGCGTGCAGACATGAATGCACATTTTCGTCAAGCACATGAGGATCAGCTCCAAACTCAAAAGATGCTTGCTGAGTTCGCCAAGCAAGTTGAGCGTATACCCTCTGGGGGAGCGTCGACGTCTGCACCGCAATAGGACGATCTGGGTTTGGTGGTTTCATGGTGGGGGTAAGGTCGAACATTTTTATTTTGCGTTATTTATTTATTTATTTTTAGTTTTATTTAATTATTATTATTATTATTTTTTTTTATGTTTTTTTTTTTTTTTTTTCTTTTTTTTTTTTTCTTCTTCTTTTCGGTTAACCTTTATTTTCCTGATTTTGTGTATTAGTTAAATAAACAAAATATATATATAAAAAATAAAAAATAAAAATAAAAAATAAATAAATAAATAAAAATAAACAATAAAAATTTATTTATATATATTTCTATATAGTTACAAAAATTAAAATTCAATACATCTATAACTAATAAAAAAAAAAAAACTTTTGCCGTCCATTCCTGACTATGTATGTAGTACCAAGTATCTATTTTGTCATATGTTGATAAAGTTGATGATTTCCGTTTTTTAAAGTCTGGTTTTAATACCCAATACTGTCGAGATTGCTTCAACACAGTATGACTTTACTAAAGAAAGGCAGCCCCTTTGTACTCTATACGTTAGAGTATCTGGATAATCAATATCTTATTACATATGCATCTTGGAAAATTGGGAACCACCAGTTCAGAGAATGACGACACACTTCAAAAAAAAAAAAAAAAAAATTCGTTACTTGTTTTCTCCATGTTCGTTCTTTATATTTCTTATTATGAACCCATTCATTTCACTTGGCTTGTATAGTGGTGTCTTTTGACAGGATGTTGCAACAAAGTTTGGGGGGACACACCATTGTTAACTTCCAGCTACTGGTTTGCCATCTGTCCACTCCCCTATTCATGGTAATATCGTTCTGACTCTCATCTATATTTTTCTCCTTGTACATTGAGGACACTATACCATTCAAGTTTGGGGGTAAGGCGAGACATTTCTTGTGTTTTAAATATGAAGGTGAAATAGTGGCACGTTTTAGACATTTTTTATTTTATGTTATTTTTATTGATTTTTAGGAATTGTTTGGTAATTTCTTTTGATAGGTTGTTTTGTTTTAACATCAATCAAGAGTTTAATACTTTATGTAGGTTCTTGACTTGAAATTGTAGAGTATGTGTAAAATTTCTAGAAACTATGGTTTCAATGCAGTGGTTTAAGTCGTTATTTGCATTGACATGACTTGGAGTGGTTGACTCTGGTTCTTTTCACAATTCACACGCACACTAGTAGAGTTAGTGGGGTTTCTACTTAGCTTTGAGTATCAATTATATGTGCTGAATATAAGTCGGTATCCCTTGAGAATAAACACTTTAAACATGCTACACTAAAAAAAAATAAATAAATAAATAAAATAATAAAATAAAATAAAATAAAATAAAATTTAAAAGAATAATCCTATGGTTTGTGGCCGTTTTGGTTCGAGTTATTAGGTCCCTCGAGGTATCTTGAAACCTGGTGCCCTAAAGCCATTTGGTTTGGGAGTCACAGGCTGAAAGCTCGTTACATGGACCAATTCGAAAGCCTAATAAACCTAGGCATTGCGTTATTGGTTAGTCTATGGTTTGTGGCCGTTTTGATTCGAGTTATTAGGTCCCTCGAGGTATCTTGAAACCTGGTGCCCTAAAGCCATTTGGTTTGGGAGTCACAGGCTGAAAGCTCGCTACATGGATCAATTCGAAAGCCTAATAAACCTGGGCATTGCACAACCATAAAAAAAAAAAAAAAAAAAAAATTAATAATAAAAAAAAAAAAAAAAAAAAAATTTTGCATGTGTTCATGTTTTGAGTGATACATTCAATAAGGGGATCCAATAAATTGAAGGGACTTGTAATTGCTCACTCAAGGCCGGGTTAAACCACATTGATGAATGCTAGTTCACTTTTCATGAGGGGGCTAGAGTTAGTTTCTTTGAGTTGTGATTGATGTAAATTTTGGGTGAGAACCATTGTTTTGAATTATGAGGTTTAGGGATTTGAAAGTATTCTTCAATGCAAGTCTTTTAACTACATTTTGTAATCTTTGTCTTGATTAATGTTTGAAATAGGAATTTTGGCATGTTTGTGGGTAACATCTCTGGAAACCCTCACGAGACTTCACTCGTCCACTAGGGGTAACCTAGGGGTTTAAAAGGCTTGTTGCATATGCTAAATGCAATCGGATCTCCCACGAAAGAGGAAGTAGTTTAGTTGTTTTATTTCATTTTTAGTTGTGTATTGCTAAGAGACTAGCAATATATAAGTTTGGGGGTGTGATATGTAATGAATATTGCATATTCAATGCCCTTAAAATTATATGAATTAGTGTCTTAGTAATATTTATTTCATATTTTTATTAATAATTTTAATATTTTTATGATTGCAGGTGATTAAGGGTAATTCTGATTAGGAATGGTGAAATCGGGCTGCAAATGGTGCTCATTTAGTTATCACTGAAGCTTGGCCCATTAGAGATATGTTTATATTGAAGATCCAAACTAAATGGACTAAAGAAATGGGCTGGAAATGAATTTAATTGAAGAAAAGGAGCGCGGGCCCATTCGCATAGAAGATTGGGCCAATTCAGGCCTAAAAAGTCCTGGACCCGTGTTGGTATTCAGACCATAACTCCGTACACGATTGTCAAAACGACCCAAACTCAGCGTGGGTTGAAGGAAATTCAATTCTGCACAATTTCATATTTCACGAAAATTTCCTAAAACGGACGTTTTCATCAACTTTCTGCCCTATTTACGCAGCTGCCACTTTTTGGGCGCAAATGCCACTTTGTGAGGAGCAAGTGCCATTTTATTATGCGCACTTGCCACTTTGGGTAGGCCAGGTGTCCCGTTGGTTTGTTTTCGTAAAGTAAAAAGGAGGAAACGAAGAAAAACGAGGGTATTCGGAGAGGGAGGAACACAGAGAGAAATACAGAGGCGATTCGTGACGATACGGACAAGACGATGGCGATTTCATCATCGTTCAAGCTTGGACATCCGATCATGAGTGGCTAAACACCATTCCGGGGAAGTGACATAACCCTAACCTATCTTTCAATGTTTTAAGTTGTATACTAATTTGGGAATGATTTACTGTATGCATTGATTGTATAACCGAGACGTAAACAATAGCTGTGCTATCGCTTTCAAATTGAATGTATTGATTCAGTGCATGTTTATTCTTGTTCTTGTAGAATGGATCTAAATTTGCAATGATTAGGGTTTGCTCTTTTCAACTTCTGTGATTTTGTTAAGACAGGTTATACAATAGTTTTCACATATCGTTCAATTTAGATTTTTGATAATTCGTACTAAGCAAAGATGGGTTATAACATCATTAATTAGTCAGATGTATAGGCCATGCTAAGCGAAGACGAGTTATGCTTAATTGAATGTTGAACGAATTCTCTTGATAGAATTGAATTGGGCTTGTAGCCATTCTTTTCTGAATGCATAGAGTAAACGTCCCAAATTAGTACAATTATCATTGTTAGAGGGTTAGTGGTGAAGTCAGTTCCCAGGACCTTCTCTTCTTGATTAAATTTCATAATACCAATTAATTAAAAGCTTTAATTTGCTCAATTAATTTCACGATCAAACATCAACAATTATTTTCCAATTATTTTAGAATTAATTCAAAGACTGAGTAACATAACAATTCAACCTTGCAAGTCCTTGAGGTTCGACACCCTCTATATAGCCCTGTCCTACGAGGACTCGTTCTATTGCGAGTGGTTAAGTATAATTGAAATCACATCACTATCCAACTCCACTTTCGTGGGAGAAACGATTGCATTTAGCATATGCAACAAGCCTTTAAAACCCTAGGTTCCCCCTAGTGGACGAGTATAGTCTCATGAGGGTTTCTAGAAATGTTACCCACAAACATTCAAAATTCTGTTTGAACATTAATTTAAGAAGAAGATTACAATACATAGTTACAAACTTGCATTCAAGAATCATTTCAAATTTTCAAATTCCATAATTCAAAGCAATGGACATCATGTATAATTCACATCAACATATCTCAAAATAATCAACTATAGCTCCCTCGTGTAAAGTGAACTAGCAGTCATCTCATGTGGCATAACTTAGCTCTGAATATATTAAGGTACATACCCCTTCAACTCACTAGTTCTCCTTATTGAACTCATACTTCCCAACACGAATACATGACTTTTTTTTTTCATCATTCATTTTTTTTCATTGCTTTATTGGTTTTGCAATGTCTTAATTTATTAAGCTTTCTGAAAGATCCATGTAGCAAGCTTTCAGTCAGTGACTCTCAAACCAGATGGCTTTAGGGCACTAGGCTTTAAGATATCCTGAAGAACCTAATTACTCGAATCAGTCAAGCTACAAATCAAGACAACCAATGCTCATCTTTTCTCACCCTTTCACTTTTGACGCGAACACTCCGTGCTTCCTAAGGCATAAAGGTCCGGTTACTCATGAAAAAGATCAAATTGATTTGCTTTCAACATATTCTTTTTCTCTTTTTTTCTTCTTTTTTTTCTTTTTTCATTGAAGTCAAGTAAAACACATCATCGGTTCCCCAATAACTCACAGCCATAATTAATACCCCACAAAATTATGCTAGTGTGTTTGTGCATGTAAGGAAACTAAAATTAATCACTTCAAAATATGTTATTGCAAACCATGATTAAAACCACTTAATTTAAACCATAGTTTTCAAAAATCTAAAACATACTCAAAAATTGCAAGTTATGCACCTACATAAGGTATTAATCCATTGAATAATGTCAAAACATTCTATCTAAAAACAAAACAAAATAAAATAAACAAACTAAGAAAATAAAATAAAATAAAAATCCTAAAACAAGAAGAATTTCATAAAAAATTTCCCCCCTTAATAAAGCACATAAATAAGGCATCGCCTCACCCAATAAAAACATAGAGAAGAGTAAGAACGATGTTACCAAAAATCCGAAGTATGAGTGGCAAGAAAATAGAGCACACCAATAGAAGGAAGAGAATGCAAGCACACCCCCAAACTTGGATGTTACAACCTGTCGAAACAAACCACTATACCCCAACGATCAAGTGAAATAGTATGGGTGAAAATAAATATGAAAGAGAAAAATCCAAAAAAAAATAATTTTTTTATTTTTTATAATAAAAATCTAACTACAGAAAGAAAGAAAAAACTAAAAAGAAAAAAAAACTAAGAATCAAATAAAATAAAATACAAAAGATAGTTACCTTCTTGTCAAGGATGTGGTGGTGACTGAGCATCCGGATCCAAGTTTGCCTGGCGCAACAGTGCACGTAGCATCCTTCTCATCTCTAGTTGATCTTGGCGATTCTCACGAAAGTGATCCGCCATCTCAGTCCTCATCACTCCAAACTGTGTGGAAACTTCTATTTGTAGGGTGCCAAACTGGGCTGTCAACCCAGCAATCTGTCCCTCTAAAGAATGATAATCATGGCCACCAGCCTATGTGTGTACCTCATCTTCCTCTATTTCCATCTCCTCGGGATCTTCCACCGGTGGTGGTATATTTACAGGTTCCCCTCCCTGGGCCAATCGAGACACTTCACCAAGCGCAGCTATAACTATTTGGTGTATATGAGATCAGCTCCAATTCTAGTCATGCGTGCCATAATGAAGATCACGTGGAAAGGCAAGCTCGTCTTCATGGACTGTATACCCCTGTGCAATAAGCAACTGATGAATGATAGTCAAGAATGGAAACTCCCAGTCACTTGCACTGTCCGGTACCTTGGCCACAACTTTAGAATAGAACTTTTCCATCTGACCCCAGACAATCTGTGGGAATGACAACCAATGCCCAAAATGTATGGCATATAAGGATCTAAGGAACTCTTGATGTCTCTCGATTTTATGTCCAATTGCACATATATTCTTGAGGATAATAACATCAAGGAACCATAAGTGATTTGACATAGAAGACTTCGAAGCTGCATTCCTTTTCGGCCCAGAAAATTGATTAGCACACAAACGTGCAACCAAATTACCCATTGACAAATCGTCAGGTAGAGGAGTATAGATATGAGTCAAATCATCTGGGCACTCATAAGGACAACCCATGGCAATAGCAATGGATGACATATCAACCTAAACTACTGTTCCATCTAATAAAGAAATAAGCACATCCCGCTTATCAGGTTTCGGTATTAACTTTTGATAAAATACCTTGACAAGCCTCGGGTAGATAGTAGAAGAGAGTGGAACAAAAATTGATACCGTCCGACGTCGACGGATGTCAAAAATCCCCCATCGTGTCTCGGGAAACATACCATAGAGTTCGGCGATGTTAATGTTGATGTTGATGATGATCAATGATAATTACTTGTTTAAGAATCACCAATTGAAGAAAATAATTTTTCGGTTCAAGTAAGAGTCAATTTGGAGCTCAAAGAGGTCAAAAAAGCAAGTAGTAGCAACAAAGGAGGAGAGGTGGCCTTTATAGGCCTTAAAAATTTGGGCAGCCCTTCCATGGGCCTGGGCGATCGATCCCCCCAGCCATGAGTGATCAATCACCCACCTGCTGGTGGGTATTCTCTTAGAAAATCATGGGACGATCGATCCCCCTCCTCTTGGACGATCGATCCCCCTCCTGTTGGCCTGTTTGACCCTCCATCGCCCAAGGTCGACTGGGACGTGTAATTTTTGAGTCTCCATTGCCCAAGGTTGACCAAGAGCACATTTTTTCACCCGTCTTGAGTCCAAATACCTCAGTACACCTCTTGGCATCCTCCGAAAAAAACTTATACATCAAAAACACAAAGAAAAAACATTAAAATGTAACTAGAATTGAAAGAAAACTTAAGAAAACTAAACTAAAAATTAAAATCAAAGAAAACTAAAGAAATTAAAGGATAGAAATACATACAAAACCTATAATTTAACGTCCGTAGGAGACGATCAACTCTCCGAAGGGATTAAGTCGGATAGACGGGATCCGTCAAGTCGATGGACTCTACGTCTCTTCTTGGCACAAATCCTTCTACACAATGCTTCAACCTTTGCCCATTAACTTTCATCTCACAAATTTTAAACAATTGTTCATCCGAAAATGAGTCTCGAATAGGTAATGCATCAAACACCGGCTCAGACTCAATCCGGGATAAATGATCCGCAACCACATTCTCTGTCCTCTTTTTGTCTTTTATTTCCAAAATGAATTCTTGCAACAATAAAATCCATCGAATAAGACGCGGTTTGGTTTCCTTCTTTCCTAATAAGTGTCTTAATGCTGCATGATCAGAGTAAACAACCACCTTGGACCCTAATAAATAAGAACGAAACTTGTCCAAGGCAAATACTACAGCTAGAAGCTCTTTCTCTGTGGTTGTATAATTGAGTTGGGCATCGGAGAGAGTCTTACTAGCGTAATAGATGACATATGGTCGTTTCTCTTCTCTTTGTCCCAACACTGCTCCCACTGCATAATCAGAGGCATCACACATGATTTCAAAAGGTAGAGCCCATTTTGAATATTGCATGATTGGTGTAGAGGATAAAAGAGACCGAAGCTTTTCAAAAGCTTGCACACATTCTTCATCAAAGATAAATGGAACATCTTTAGATAACAAATAGCACAATAGTCAAGCAATTTTACTAAAATCCTTGATAAATCTTCTATAGAACCCAGTATGGCCTAAGAAAGATCGAACTTGCCTTACTGAAGTTGGATGAGGTAGAGTTGCAATTAGGTCGATCTTTGTTTTATCAACTTCAATGCCTCTCTCTGAAACAATATGGCCTAACACAATACCCTCATTTACCATGAAATGACTCTTCTCCCAACTAAGTACCAAATTCCGTTCTTGGCACCTTTGAAGCACATGTGATAAATTACTTAAACAATTTTCAAAGGATGATCCAAAAATAGAGAAGTCAACTATGAAAACTTTCAAGAATTTTTCCACCATGTCAAAAAAGATAGCCATCATATACCTCTGGAATGTCACCAGAGCATTACATAACCCAAATGGCATATGACGATAAGCAAAAGTACCAAAAGGACAAGTGAAAGTAGTCTTCTCTTGATCTTCTGGATCCATAGCCACTTGGTTATAACCAGAGTAGCCATCTAGAAAGCAATAATAGCTCTGACCAGCTAACCTTTCGAGTATTTGATCAATGAATGGAAGAGGGAAGTGATCCTTCCTTGTTATAGAATTGAGCTTTCTATAATCAATGCAAACCTGCCAACCTATGGCAGTACGTTGTAGAACAACCTCTCCTATAGAGTTAGGGACAATGGTAAGGCCAGACTTCTTAGGAACCACTTGTGTTGGACTCACCCATGTGCTGTCAGAAATTGGATAAATAATACCTGCATCGAGTAACTTGACAACCTCTTTCTTTACCACCTCCTTCATGTTGGGGTTATGTCGCCTCTGTGCCTCTCTAGATGGCTTACATCCTTCTTCCAAATGAATTTTGTGCATGCAAATTGAGGGATCAATGCCCTTAAGATCAGCAACACTCCACCCAATTGGTTCACGATGTTGATATAAGACCTCTACTAAGCTCTTTGATGTGGTCGGAACTAAATTATATTGTAAGCTTAATTTTTGCCCTTTTTATCAAAATATAATTTAACCACTCGCAAGAGCACGAATCTTTGTAGATAAGGTTCTATATGGAGGGTATCGATCCCATGAGGACTAGTCGCAATTGTCTTACGGGAAGATTAATTCTACTTTAATTCTAAAAATAGATTTTTGGCTGTGTTTAAAAACTATTGCATGAATGAAATGACAAGAAAATTAAAGAGTTTAAAGTTGGGAGAGAGAACTAGGGTTGGTTTCCACCACTAGCCATTCACATGTTCATAAGTGTAGCAAGCATGGGATTTATTAATTAAGTGCCTAACAATGTCATTAGGCTTGTGACCTCAATGACATATCAAAAGATCAATGTGTGTGCTAACCTATCATAATCCATCTTCAACAAGCATAGCTCTTCAACCTAACTAACTACCTAATTACTTTACTCTCTAAGTGAACACTACATGCATCCAAACTACCTTGTCTTGGCATGGTCTATACAAATTAACATCACACATTCAATTAAATACCATTATCTAGCCATCATTTGCACTTCTTGTGGAATATGCAAATGTTGTTCATTCAAGTGACAAAATCTACTCTAAGACAAGAATAAATTCCATATCAAATGAATATATAAAAGAGATGTATTTGTGTACAAAATCACTAGGCTAAATAATCCACATTTAAATATAAATCCCAAGAGCTACAAAGATGAACAAGTTTACATGGCTAGGGGTTGAAACCAACACCCTAGTAGAAGAGTTATTTGCTCATGGTTGCCTTGCACCCTTCCATTGATGAAGAGAATGAAGCTTCTTGGTCTGGTTCAGCTCTTTCTCTTCCTCTCCCGAAGGTCTCTCCTCTGATTTTCTAGTGTGTCTTGAGAGATATATCAGATATGAGAGATATGGCCCTTTTGTGTGCTTTTTGGCTTCTTTTTCAACCTTGGGCCCACCATATATATATATATATCATTATATATATCTCTTGTATCAAGAAGGCCCCCAAAAGTCTTGTTCAAGTCATACAATCCCCCTAAGTCGTGCAAAAAGGGGGATTTTGTTGCAAGTGGGAGAGCAGGTGAGCAAGTGGCCAAGTGGGCTCTGCAGAATTTCAATTGATCGAAATTGAATCTCGATTGATCGAGATTTCGATCAATCGAAATGAGATCTCGATCAATCGAGATTTCGATTAATCGAAATCAACATCTCGATTGATCGAGATGCCTTGGCTGCATTTCCTGATTTCTTCTCTTGATTGCAGAAAGCTTCCAACTTTGCTCCATTTACTCCAATACCTGCAAAACATCAAAAACACAAAAATACCGTAAACATATCTCGGTAAACGTAAAAACGGAACCAACGTATGCAATAAAGAGGGTTCAAATGCTAGAATTGAACACTTATCACACCCCCAAACTTACATATTGCTAGTCCCTTAGCAATACAATATTACAAAAATGAAATCAACTATCTTATACAAAATTTTAATCATGCTCAGTCATCAACTAGATAAAGGCCGCTCATCCGTTCATTTCACATTTGGCAAATGCAACAAGTATTACAGAACTATGTGGTCATTAGCAAAAATGGACTTTCACAAGCTATAAATGAACGACAGTCCCCACATAATGGCCAGTCCAAACAACTATAACCATTCCAGCCCCAAAATCCTCTTTGAAAGGTGAACATGCATTCTAACGTGCGGCTTTTGTCATATTTGGAGAAGAAAAACGAACAAATCTGTTTTTAGGAGAAAAACTCATTGAAAATGCTCGACTCGGCTGTTCATTATCACAAAACATTCATGATTGCTCATGCGCGGATGATCGTGCAATGCTTAGCTCTTTTTGCTTTCTTGCAAGCCCATGTAGCGGAGTTGGGCCAATGACTCCCAAACCAATTGGTTTTAGGGCATTAGGTGAAGAAGCACCCCTCGGACTTAATGACCGAGCTTACAAGGCGATGAGCGTAAGCAAGCCACCCGCTTATTATTGCTCAACCTTACACACTTATACGCGAATATTCCCTGCCTTGAGGCATAGAAATCTGGTTTATTGAGTGAGAAGGCTTATTGCATATTTTTCTCTTTTTCTTTCTTTTTCCCCTTTTTTTTTTTTTTTACAACAACCAGAAGAACTTATTCTTTACGTTACTCAGATAAAAACAGAAATTTTAAAAAATTCTCCCTCAGACTTATACCCCACAATTTAAAATGCATCTGTGCGAATTTGTGCGGTTAAGGACAAATTTAGGGCAAGAACCGTACGTGCTCGAATTTGGACAAAAATGTAGACCGTTCTAGCCTACAATAAAGCTTGCAAAAGTGCGGGTATTTACAATGTTAAAGTTCTTAACTACCTGCTGCATTTACCTCGGACATTCATTCGAATGACTTCCTTTAAAAAGCAGGACATCATGGCAAGCATCCAAAAATATCAAGAAGAAGAAAAACTGCTCTACAATGACACTCAAAATAATAACCGAACATTGCAAGCGTATGCAAGTGGTATAGCATACCGCACCCCCAAACTTATATGTAACATTGTCCTCAATGTTTGGACAAGATGAACAAGGAAAGAAGTTACCGGGATGGCAGAATGCGAGAAAAATGGTATTCCACAGCAGCGGGCATCGTGTAAATACGGAAAACCTGCATAGAACACCCACTGGATACCACGAGCATTAAAAGGAACAAAAAGTAGATAAATAGAACATAATGAAATAATTATGCACAAACTGACAAGGCCAATATCACTATATATCTAAGGGTCTGAACTGGTGTTTCCCAATTGTCTAAGAGGTCTATGCGACAAGATATTGACTATCCAGGCATGCTAACGTATAGCACGCAAAGGGGCTGCCTTTCTTTATTACCGCCATACTGTGTTGAAGCAATCTCAACAGTATTGGGAATTAAAACCAGGCGGTAATAAACGGAAATCATCAACGGAATTGCATATAACAATTAGACAAGTGGTACTACATACATAGTCAAAGTATAGAGAACAGATAAATTGACGAAAAGCAAAAAGAAAGACAGTAAAGATAACACATGACATAAAAGAAAATAGAAATGTATTCCATAAAGATGAAAATGAGTTTCAGTGCAAAGTGTACATGTAGGCGGAATACTCAAAAAGAAACTAAACATGGCCAACATGGCCTATCAAAAATAAAGAAAGAAAAATACAGAAAGTAAAGCATAAAAGAGGAATAAAATGCAGCTACTCGAGGGCGGGTGGTGGTGGTGGTGGCTCGGTGGGAGCAGAAGTGGAGGTGGAGGCTCCACCTGCGAACAGGAACTGCAGGTCCTGCCGGAAGGCTCGGAACTCGTCTAAGATCGCTCTCTGGCCCTATGCCAGAGAAGAAATGTCCGTCCGAATACCTGCCAACTGACTCTGCGTCACCTGGACGTGCTCGTCAAAACCCTGTTGGAGCCGCTCTACGTCAGCCGCCAGGCAGGAATAGCCCGTCGCTAAGATATCATGCCGCTCTGCAGCGACATCCATCTCCTCCTCCTCCATCTCCTCGTCCTCTGACTCAGCCTCTGCTGGCTCGCCCTCATCCGCCTCCACCGGGGCATCCATATCTACATCGTCTGGTGGATCACCCTGATGGTCCTGTCGCTCTAAGTGCCGCCTCACCCGCTCCCACTGAGTAGATGTGAAGCGGGTGGGCGGTGCCAACTGAATGTCAGTCCGACTGACCGGTATACTGGCACTGCTGAGAAAAGCGGCGATCAGGAAAGGAAAGGGAAGCCGCCAACTCGCTGCTCTCCTCTTCCTCTTGTTGACGAGGCCATCCTAGACTTTGTGCATCTGCCCCCAGATCAGCGATGGAACAGAAAACCATGCACCCGTATGGAAAGCATAGAGGCAACGGAGGAGGTCGCCCCTGTGCTCGGCCACGTGCTACAGCGGACACACATTCTTGAGGAGAACGGTGTCCAGGAACCAATATCTGCTCGGGCACATCGATTTGGACGTGCAGTTGTGACTGGGCGTGGTAAACGCCCCGCCACACATGTCCATCACTATCGAGAAGAGCGTAGTGTCTGCTGGGAGTGCGGCACTATAAAGTGGCTGACCGTCTGGGCCAACCATGTCCGGCGGCTGCTGGTGAGGGATGCCAAGCATATGAGCAATCCGGCTCGGCGTAATCGTGATCGTGACAGTGGCCACGACAGTCTCGAGTGTATCTGGCACAGTGCAGGAGTAGGTCATGTGCTCGTAAAAGACCTGCACTAGGCGCTCGTGTGCCACGTCGGTGGGAGGCACACATAGCCGGTCGGGGCGACGCCTCCTGAGCTCGGCAACCGTCCACGCGGTGTCGAGACGCCTCTCAAACTCGGCTAAGTCGAAAACCTGCTCCGGGTGGAACTTCCGAGACCGGAAGGCTCGCCCGGGCACGTCACGAACAGCACCAGTGGCGTTCTTCACCCTCGCCATGGTCTCGGAACAGTCTGCACTCGATTCCTAAAAGTACGTAAATAAAAGATGAGTAAGAAGAAAGTTAAACTACTAATAAACTAAAAGAATAAAAATAAAAATGAAGTCCTAGTCCATGGTACTGACAAGAATGCGAAAAGTCGCTCTCGAAGAGGCAATGTGAACGGGTGCAACCGAAACGAAGGTGCCGCGGTTACACACCGTACACTGAGTGTTTGAAACGAAGAAAATGCTAAATCTCACTCCTACATGAATTCCTACCCCCGAAACCCACAAAATCTCGTTACAGATATCGCAATCGCAACCATCCACCCCAACATGATCTAACTATGTTTATTACATCGTAAAACTATCAAAAATGGCGAGAAAGTAAACAAAAAGTAGCCATGCATCACTTACCTTGTGAGGAAGAAGATGAAAGGCTCAACCGAAGAAAACTCCACTCGCAGCCGCGAAGAGAAGATCGCGCAAGTGCTAGCGGCGGCTTCGGACTGCGGCGGATGGCGGCGGATGATCGGGAATGGTAGATCGAGTGCTCGGGAGTGCTTGGATCGCACGGAGGGAGAGAAGAATTCGGATGGTCTTTTAAAATGGGAGGGAAGCCCAACGGTTTAAATAGATTTTTGGCTCACGTGCAGGCTCCGCGTGCATCTCGATTGATCGAGATATACATTTCGATCAATTGAAATTTCGATTGATCGAAATCTTGCTTCGATCAATCGAAACCAGCTTCGATGGATCGAGATTGTCTCTTCGATCAATCGAGAATTCCTTCACTGAATCACCCTCTTACTTCGATCAATCGAACATTTAATTCATTCAATCGAAATTTTATTTCGATCAATCGAAATCCCATTTTGATCGATCGAAATGTTCGATGGATCGAAAACCTATCGAAGTGCAATCGAAGAATACTACCTCTCGGGACTTTGGACTTGGCAAATCTCTGCAATTTTTCAATCAATCAAAAATGAGATCTCGATCAATCAAAATTTCGATTGATCGAGATCTTTGTTTCGATCAATCGAAATGCTCAAAAATAGTCAGCTTGAGTTATGCTCCAGGGACTTGGATATTTGGGAATTAGATACTACATTGCTTAGATACACACCTACTTTGGATTAAAGGGACATCATGGAAGAGTGATAGCTACCATGGCTTCGCCACCTTACACGTCTATGGCGCGACGTCCGGATTGGCTCACGAGTCAAAATACACGGGATCCGTCAAAGTGACGACATCCACGTATTCGGTGGTGACTTGGTCATCCACGCACACTTTTAAGCGCTGCCCATTTACTTTGAACATCGAGCTATCTTTCAAGTCCTTCAATTCCACCGCTCCGTGGGGAACGACGGAGTTAACCAAAAATGGACCATCCCAACGGGAGCGAAGTTTTCCGGGAAACAAATGGAGGCGTGAGTTGTACAACCAAACTTTTTGGCCTGGCGAAAATGTTTTGACTCGAATATTACGATCATGAAAGGCTTTGGACTTTGCCTTATAGATTTTCGCATTCTCATACGCGTCATGTCGCAATTCTTCCAATTCATTTAATTGAAGCTTTCGATTAGAACCGGCCTTTTTCATGTCAAAATTGAAAGTTTTGGTGGCCCACATAGCTTTATGCTCCAATTCAACCGGAAGATGGCACGCCTTGCCATAAACCAACCGATAAGGTGACATTCCAATGGGAGTTTTATACGCGGTTCGGTATGCCCATAATGCATCGTTTAGTCGCAATGACCAATCCTTCCGGTCGGGCCGAACAGTTTTCTGAAGAATGTTCTTAATCTCCCTATTGGATACTTCTACTTGGCCACTACTTTGAGGATGGTATGGGGTGGCTACTTTGTGCGTGACGGAGTATTTGAGAAGCAAGGTTCGAAGGAACCGGTTACAGAAATGTTTACCTCTGTCACTGATGATGGCCCGAGGCGTACCAAACCGGCTAAAAATGTTAGCTTGAATGAATTTAACCACGACTGCGTGATCATTGGTTTTGGTAGCAACGACCTCTATCCACTTAGATATGTAGTCCACCGCCACAAGTATGTACTCATGACCAGTAGAGGGTGGAAATGGTCCCATGAAGTCAATGCCCCACACATCAAATATTTCAATGATAAGAATAGGGTTAAGAGGCATCATGTCCTTCCGAGACATCGCGCCAAGGCGCTGACATCGCTCACAAGAGCGGCAGAATGAATATGTATCCCGATGAAGTGTCGGCCAGAAAAATCCGCATTGGAGAATTTTTGCTGCGGTTTTCTTAGCACTAAAGTGCCCCCCACAAGCGAGTGTATGACAAAACTTGAGAATGCTTTGGAATTCACTGTTGGGCACACACCTTCGAATTATTTGATCGGGGCAATATTTGAACAATTGAGGATCGTCCCAATAATATGATCGTGATTGGGAGAGGAAACGATCCTTCTCTTGCTTGGTCCAAGAAGATGGTATTTTACCAGTTGCCAAGTAATTAACCACATCCGCATACCAAGGGATACTCTCATGAGAGATGACAAAGAGTTGTTCATCCGGGAAGGATTCACAAACTGGAATGGAATTATGGAAGGATTCAGCAAGAATTCTAGACAGGTGGTCAGCTACCACATTTTCAGTTCCCTTTTTGTCTCTAATCTCAAAATTGAACTCCTGCAATAAGAGTATCCATCGGATCAACCTAGGCTTGGTGTCCTTTTTGGCCAAAAGATGCCGGAGGGCAGCATGGTCCGAGTAGACAATGACCTTTGAACCTAATCAATAAGCTCGAAATTTGTCTAATGCAAATACTACCGCAAGCAATTCCTTTTCCGTTGTGGTATAATTGATTTGAGCCTCGGAAAGGGTTTTACTTGCGTAATAGATGACATGTGGCAGTTTGTCTACTCGTTGCCCTAAGACAGCACCCATGGCATAGTTGGATGCATCACACATAATCTCAAATGGGAGAGCCCAATTTGGAAGGATTAGAATTGGAGCAGTTGTAAGCATGGTGCGGAGTTTTTCAAAAGCGTTAAGGCACGCTTCATCAAAGGTAAAGCAAGACTCTTTTTCAAGAAGGCGACACAAAGGCCGAGAGATCTTGCTAAAGTCTTTGATGAAACGGCGATAAAAGCCCGCATGCCCAAGGAATGAGCGAATCTCTCTCACCGTGGATGGTGGAGGAAGTTTGGAAATGAGCTCAACCTTGGCTTTATCAACCTCTATTCCTCGCTTAGACACAATGTGCCCTAGGACAATACCCTCTTGAACCATAAAATGACTCTTTTCCCAACTAAGAATTAGGTTGGTTTCTTGACATCGTTTGAGAACACAAGCTAGATTATGGAGGCATGATTCATATGAAGGCCCAAAAACGGAAAAATCATCCATGAACACTTCCAAGAATTTTTCCACCATGTCCGAGAAGATAGACATCATACACCGTTGAAAAGTCGCCGGTGCATTGCACAACCCAAAGGGCATGCGTCTATAAGCAAATGTGCCGAAGGGACATGTAAAGGTGGTTTTTTCTTGGTCCCTCGGGTCTATAGCAACCTGATTATAGCCGGAATATCCATCCAAAAAGCAATAAAAACTTTGCCCGGCTAATCTCTCCAATATCTGATCAATGAATGGGAGGGGGAAGTGATCTTTTCGAGTGGCTGAATTTAATTTCCTATAGTCTATGCACACTCTCCAACCCGTGGTGGTGCGTTGGGGAACTAATTCGCCCTTATCATTAGGTTGCACCATAATACCAGACTTCTTTGGAACCACTTGAGTGGGACTAACCCACTTGCTATCAGAGATGGGGTATATGATCCCCGCATCTAGTAACTTCACCACCTCCTTCATGACAACGTCCTTCATATTTGGATTTAATCGACGTTGTGCCTCCCTTGAGGTCTTTGCATCCTCTTCCAAGTGTATGCGGTGCATACAAATAGAAGGGTCTATTCCCTTGAGATCTGCCACACTCCAGCCTATTGCTTCTTTCTGCTCTTTGAGCACCTTAATAAGTTCCATCTCTTGATCATTGGTAAGATTGGAAGCAATAATGACTGGAAGGGTCTCATTAGCGCCCAAGAAAATATACTTGAGTGTAGCCGGTAGGGGCTTGAGCTCAAGTTGTGGTGGGGAAATTAAAGAAGGAGTTTGGGAAGTTTTGGACAAAGGGGGCAAGGGTTCTCTCGGAACTCTCCACTTAGGCAAATCCATGACAGTATTAACATCGAGCATGGAATTGACTTCACATATGGATTGCTCAATGTCAAAATCCTCATAGTTGAAGTGATTTAGGCATGCCTCTAAAGGGTCCTTGGAAAGAATAGAAGGAAGTGCTTCTTGAACAAGGTCGTCCACAACATCGACACAAAAGCACTCACTTTCGTCGTCGGATGTGTGGTGGGAAGCATTGAAGATGTTCAAGCGGACTCTCATATTCCCAAAAGAGATGTCCATCACTCCAGTACGGCAATTAACGCAAGCGTTTGCCGTGGCCAAGAATGGACGACCTAGAATGATAGGGATATGATGCTTCGGATTTTGGACCGGTTCCGTGTCAAGGACTATGAAGTCCACCGAAAAATAGAATTTGTCCACTTGAATGATGACATCCTCAATGATGCCACGGGGTTGCTTCACCGAACGGTCGGCAAGTTGCAACACAACCGTGGTATGCTTGAGTTCCCCCAAACCTAGTTGTTGGTAAACTGAGAATGGAAGCAAGTTGACACTAGCCCCTAGATCAAGAAGTGCTTTTTCAAAAGATTGATTTCCGATGGTGCACGAAATGGTCGGAGCACCCGGATCTTTGAATTTAGGAGGGGCTTGGTGTTGGAAAATGGAGCTTATGTGCTCAGTTAAGAGGACTTTCTTAGGAACACTATTCCTAGATTTGCGCTTTTGAGTGCATAAGTCCTTCAAGAATTTCGCATAAGAGGAAATTTGCCGAATAGCATCAAGGAGAGGGAGATTGATCTTTACTTGTTTGAAGATCTCCATCATGTCTTGGATTTTCTCTCCTTGCTTCCCGAAATGAGAAGGTTCCTTCAATCGTTGAGGAAAAGGAACCAGAGGTTCATAAGGGGTGTCAAGATTTGGAGTCGATGATGACACAACTTCACTTGCCTTTCCTTTTGGATTTGAAAGGGTATTTTGCAAATTTGGATTTAACGGAAACAATTTTGGATTTAATTGGGATTCTTTTGGATTTTTAGGTTGCTCTTGGAATTCCTTTCTCTCTTCCTCCCCTACCTTGGAGTTAATGATTTTACCACTCCTCAAGGTTGTAATTGATTGAACTTGCTCTGGAGGAGCATTATAAGTTGAAGATGATGGATCTTCAATCATATGGACACCTTTGGGATTCACCACCGGTTGACTCAGCAACTTACCTTCCTCCCTTCTATTTAAGGCATTAGCTAGTTGCCCGATTTGAGCTTCTAACCTAGCCATAGATTGAGCATTGGCTTCAAGCTTAGAGATTGATTGAGAGTGAGTTTGCAATAAGCGGGTGTTGGCCTCAAGATTGCTTATCACTCGTTCTTCAAAGCTTTGACTTCTCGGAGGAGGTGGTGGTTGTTGGTAATTAGATCTTTGATTGTAAGGTTGAGGGTTTGGCCTATAATGAGGCTGTTGAGATTGGGAATTACAAGAACTTTTGCCCTTGGAACGAGGGACTTGATTCTTGATTCTTCCATGAAAAAGCCGGATGGTTCTTGTGACCAGGATTGTACGTGTTTGAATATGGATCATTCATTTGTTTAGCGTACAAGGCATTCCCTTGCTCTTGAGCATAATCGGGAGATTGCCTGGCAATAGGACAATCTCGCACAAAATGCGAAGTGCTATAGCAAAATGAACACCCCTCCTGATTTTGGACAGATTGGTTTGGAGTAGGCAGCCCATTTTTCATGATTAAATCCATTTTTCGGGACAAGGCTTCTACTTGCATGGCTACCTCATCTACCCGTGAAATCTCATGCACTCCTCTACAAGGTTGGGTGGCCTTCCCTTTCCTAGTGGAGGAGCGTTGAGCTGAATTATTGCTTAGGGTTTGAAAAAGTTTCCATGCCTCATCGAGGCTTTTCAAAAGGTACCCACCCCCACACGCGGAGTCTATCATTTGTTTATGTTGCTCACTCACCCCATCATAAAAACTTTGCACTAGCTGCCATTTTGGGACAGCATGATGCGGACAAGATTTTAAAAGATCTTTTAACCTCTCCCACGTCTCATGGAATTGTTCTTGGTCAATTTGGGTGAATCCGGTGATTGCTCGCCGAATATCACTTGTCTTACCCATTGGGAAGTATTTTTTTAAGAACTCTATTTGCATCTCCGCCCAAGAATGGATTGAGTTGGGTTCTAGGAAATTGAACCAACTTCTAGCCTTATCTTTTAGGGAAAAGGGGAACATACGTAGCTTTAGATCATCCTCCGTAAAGTGTGGTACACGAATGGTGGAACACACGGAAAGGAAGTAATCTAAGTGCCGGTATGGATCCTCATTAGGGAGACCGTGGAAGCTATTAAGAAGATTGATGGTGGAGGACTTTATTTCGAATTGATTTGCCGCTACATCCAGAAATTGAATACATGAAGGTACTTCAAATGTAGTCGGAAGGTAAAAGTCCATAAGCAACTCTCCTTGAGGAGGTGGTGGTGGAGGTGGTTGTTCATGATTAAAAGGAGGTAGACCGGGAGGTTGTCTCTCATTTGGATCCATGTTTTCACTCCTAGGCAAAATAGGGTCCCTAGAGGTTCCTCTACGTTGTCTAAGTGTTCGTTCAAGTTCACTATTACAAGGAAGCAAAGGAAGTGACAATGACCGTCTACCTAGCATGCATTAACAATTGAACAACACCTCTATACACAAAGTAGCAATAATATATACAAAAGAATGTGAATGAACTCAAACCACCAATTTTTGAAGTTATACTCACAAAGGGTTCCAATTTGAATTCTTCTAGATGCCCGCTATGTGGTATACCTAAAATCAAGAAGTTTGAGTTATAAGAACAAGATATATACAAAAAGAATGAAAGAATTTCTAGCCTAAGAATTAAACTAGATTTAATCTTCCAATGGCGACAATTAAACCGTAGTCCCCGGCAACGGCGCCAAATTTTGATGTGGTCGGAACTAAATTATATTGTAAGCTTAATTTTGCCCTTTTTATCAAAATATAATTTAACCACTCGCAAGAGCACGAATCTTTGTAGATAAGGTTCTATATGGAGGGTATCGATCCCACAAGGACTAGTCGCAATTGTCTTATGGGAAGATTAATTCTACTTTAATTCTAAAAACAGATTTTTGGTTTTGTGTTAAAAAAACTATTGCATGAATGAAATGACAAGAAAATTAAGGAGTTTAAAGTGGGAGAGAGAACTAGGGTTGGTTTCCACCACTAGCCATTCACATGTTCATAAGTGTAGCAAGCATGGGATTTATTAATTAAATGCCTAACAATGTCATTAGGCTTGTGACCTCAATGACATATCAAAAGATCAATGTGTGTGTTAACCTATCATAGTCCATCTTCAACAAGCATAGCTCTTCAACCTAACTAACTACCTAATTACTCTACTCTCTAAGTGAACACTACATGCATCCAAACTACCTTGTCTTGGCATGGTCTATACAAATTAACATCACACATTCAATTAAATACCATTATCTAGCCATCATTTGCACTTCTTGTGGAATATGTAAATGTTGTTCATTCAAGTGACAAAATCTACTCTAAGACAAGAATAAATTCCATATCAAATGAATATATAAAAGAGATGTATTTGTGTACATAATCACTAGGCTAAATAATCAACATTTAAGTATAAATCCCACGAGCTACAAAGATGAACAAGTTTACATGGCTAGGGGTTGAAACCAACACCCTAGTAGAAGAGTTAGTTGCTCATGGTTGCCTTGCACCCTTCCATTGATGAAGAGAATGAAGCTTCTTGGTCTGGTTCAGCTCTCTCTCTTCCTCTCCGAAGGTCTCTCCTCTGATATTCTGGTCTGTCTTGAGAGATATATGATATGAGAGATATATGGCCCTTTTTGTGTGCTTTTTGGCTTCCTTTTCAACCTTGGGCCCACCATATATATATATATATCAATATATATATCTCTTGTATCAAGAAGGCCCCCAAAAGTCTTGTTCAAGTCAGACAATCCCCCTAAGTCGTGCAAAAAGGGGGATTTTGTTGCAAGTGGGAGAGCAGGTGAGCAAGTGGCCAAGTGGTCTCTGCAGAATTTCGATTGATCGAAATTGAATTTCGATTGATCGAGATTTCGATCAATCGAAATGAGATCTCGATCAATCCAGATTTCGATTAATCGAAATCAACATCTCGATTGATCGAGATGCCTTGGCTGCATTTCCTGATTTCTTCTCTTGATTGCAGAAAGCTTCCAACTTTGCTCCATTTACTCCAATACCTGCAAAACATCAAAAACACAAAAATACCGTAAACATATCTCGGTAAACGCAAAAACAGAACCAACGTATGCAATAAAGAGGGTTCAAATGCATAGAATTGAACACTTATCAGCAACCCAGTATATATGCTGGGTAGGTTGTATGAGACTGTAGGTCATTATAGGTGACCTCAAACTCTCATTGGGAAGTGTTGTCTAAAGTGAAGTGCTAATATGAAAGGACTTCTCTATAATTGTCAACTAGTTCTATGGAGTGGAAGGATAAAATGAGACATGATTCTTTCTCAAATACTGGTGATGGAAATTGATTGGTTAATGAGATTGTGAAATCAGTGGGATGTAAGATCCTAGACTTTGTGTTGGATTCCATCGGGTTATAGTTTATGAACCTAGACATTGTTATGTGGCTTGGTACACTATTTATGTGGCTTGTTTTGACAAGTGCATAGGATTTATATGGCTTGTCTCGGCAAGTGCACATGACTTATGTGGCTTATTTTGACAAGTGCACAAGATTTATATGGTTTGTTTTGGTAATTGCACGAAATTATAGACTGTACCCAAGATGGTATACCAGTATTGTAAATAATGTTCAAGAATGGTGAATTGTGTGAACATAGTAGTTGATTTGGAAAGGATTTGGAAACCTTGGGTAAAGGTTGGTCCATTGGGTAGAGCAGTTTATGTTGATATGCCAGTGGGAGGTACAGTGATTCTTGATAGAGTGTGTTGAGGATGTGCTATTGAGATAGCCGGGAGGACACTTGAGTTTGATTTTATTCTCCTAGACATGAGTAGTTTTGATATCATCCTTGGGATGGATTGATTGTCAGACTTTTGTTCAACCATTGATTGTTTTAGAGGGAGAGTGATGATTTGTATGCCCAAGGGCGATTGCTTTTATTTTGTGAGAGATCAGAGTTAATCAAATACTTCACCATGTAATGGCATTAGTGGTCATGAGCAACAGAGTTTTATCTTGGCTAGTCTTTTGGCTGAAGGGGAGGAGATTCTGAGGAAGGTGTACTCGGTAGTGGTGTGTGAGTTTGTGAATGTCTTTCTAGAGGATTTGACAGATTTGCCTCCCAATAGAGCGGTGAAGTTCAGGATTGATCTTATAGCTGGTACGATGCCCATTTCCATGGCACCATATCGGATGGCACCGGTAGAGTTAGTGGAGTTGAAGCGTCAATTACATGATTTGAAAGCTAAATGCTTCATTTAAGCGAGTGCGTCACTGTGGGGAGCACCGATGTTGTTTGCTAAGAAGAAAGATGGTGCTGTGAGATTGTGCATTAATTATTGAAAGTTGAATCATGTGACAATCAAGAACAAGTATCCATTGCCGATGATCGATGACCTATTTGATCAATTGAAGGGAGTTCACTACTTCTCAAAAATTGATTTAAGGTCTGGTTATTACCAATTGAGGGTAAAGGATGAGGATATCCATAAAATGGCTTTCGATACATGATATGGAGATTATGAGTTCCTTGTAATGCCATTATGTTTGACTAATGCACCGGCGGTATTTATGGACTTAATGAATCGCGCATTTCATGAGTACCTTGATACTTTTGTGGTAGTGTTTGGATGATATACTTATGTACTCATATTCGGAAGAGGAGCACGAGTTACACTTGATAGCAGTTTTACAAATCCTTAGAGAGTATCGATTGTATGCTAAGTATGAGAAATGTGAGTTTTGGCTCAAAGAGGTGAAATTCCTTGGACATGTTGTTTCCAAAGGTGGAGTTTCAATTGATCCATCTAAGATTGAGGCTGTGATTAGTTGGGAGAGTACGAAGATTGTTTTTGAGATTCAAAGTTTCCTTGGCTTAGTGGGTTACTATAGAAGGTTTATGAAAGACTTCTCTAGTATTGTAGCACTGATGACACAACTTACTCGTAAGGGTGTGAAGTTTGTGTGGAATGAAGCATGTGAGTTAGCCTTTCATGAATTGAAGAAGTGGTTAACTACTGCTCCTATTTTGGTGATACCGGAGCGTGACTTGGGGTATGTGACCTATTGTGATGCTTCGGGGAGCGGACTATGTTGTGTGTTGATGCAATGTGACAGAGTAGTTACTTACGGGTCTAGATAATTAAAGACTCACGAGCATAACTATCCTACGTATGACCTAGAGCTAGCATCGATGATCTTTTCTTTGAAAGGGTGGAGATACTACTTGTATGGTGAAAGATCCAAGGTGTATTCGGATCACAAAAGTCACAAGTACCTTTTCTCCCAAAAGGATTTGAAAATGAGGCAGAGGCATTGGGTTGAATACATAGAGGACTACAATTTGATTTGCAATACCATCTGGGTAAAGTGAATGTGGTGGCAAATGCGTTGAGCAGAAAGTCTCATGGGACTTTAGCTAGCATATCCATTTGAGAATGGAAAATGATGGAAGATTTCTCGGACTTGGGGTTGTATTTCAGTGATGATAGTGAGCTAGCTACGTTGTTTAGCTTGGTAGCTCAACCTATGCTTGTGAGCAAGGTAATTGAGGTATAAAAGAAGGATAGTGAGTTGGAGTCTATTCACTCACAGATTGTTTGTGGTACGATGATGACAGATTGGACCTTGCACTCCAATGGAGGTCTATGATTCAGAGGGTTAATGACAGTTCCTTCTGATTGTCGTGATGATGTATTACGGGAATTTCATCATTCCTATTTTTTAGTTTGTCCTGCTAGCACCAAAATGTATCACAATGTGAGGCGCCAATATTGGTGGTGGGGTATGAAATAGGATGTAGTACAGTTTGTGGTGAGATACCTTACTTGTTAACAAGTAAAGGCAGAACATCAAAAGTCAGCTAGATTGTTGCAACCATTACCAGTGGTAGAATGGAAATGGGAACATATCACCATAGATTTTGTTACAATTTTTTTAAGATCAAACAAGGGCAACCTTACAATTTGGGTTGTTATGGACAGGTTAACCAAAATAGCTCACTTCTTGCCTATGAGGTTGAATGATGATGTGAGGACACTCAGCAAGTAATATGTGTAGCAGATTATGAGGTTACATGGGTTTCAGTCTCCATTGTATCAGATAGGGATCCACGGTTCCTTTCAAGATTTTGGTAGGGATTCCAGATGGGTTGGACACGATGTTGCATTTTTACACAACATTCCATCCTCAGACTAACGGACAATCATAGCGTATTATATAGATATTGGAGGATATGCTTCGTGCTTGTATATTTGATTTTGGCAGTGGTTGGGAAGATCATTTGCCACTTGTGGAGTTTGCATTCAACGACAATTATTAGGTTAGAATTGAGATGACACCATTTGAGACATTGTACGACAGACCATGTAGATCTCCAATTTGTTAGACCGAGGTGGGCAAGACCGCAGCCCTAGGACCAGACATTGTGCATGAGACTACCAAAAAGATTAAGTTGATTAGGTAGCGACTGTGGACAGCTCAGAGTCGACAAAAGAGCTATGCCGATTGGAGGAGGAGACTGTTATCCTTTGAGGTGGGAGACCATGTGTTCCTAAAGGTTTCACCATAGAAAGGGTTGAAGCACTTTGGGCAGAGTGGCAAGTTGTCACCGAGGTATATTGGACCATTTGAGATCCTTGAGTGTGTTGGTGAGATGCCTACAGATTGGCTTTGCCACCACATTTGGAGAAGGTTCACAATGTGTTCCATGTTTCAATGTTGAAGAAATACTGACGTTGAGGTCGATGAGGATGTCACCTATGAGGAGAGACCGGTACAGATCCTTGATGCTAGAGAGCAAATTCTAAAGGGTAAGACCATTCCCTTGGTTAAGTTTTTGTGGCATCATCGTATTGTTGAGGAGGCTACATGAGAATGAGAGTAGGAAGTTCGTTCTAAGTATCCTGACTTGTTTTCTCTAGGTACATCCTAATTTCGGAGATGAAATCCTTTTAAGTTGGGTAGGTTGTAAGAACCTTGACTATTTTTGGCCGATTTTCTTGTATTTTCATTTAATTGTTATATTAAGACTTTAAATGATTATATATATGTTTTAAATGTAAAATTCATGTTTAGATAACTTATTTAAGGTTTGAAGAAGTTTTTAGAGCATTTGACAAAAGTTGACTTTTTCGAATCCAGTCAACCCAAGGGCATGGGCCCGGTGGGCCCAAAAAATTTGAAAGTCTCAAAATGACTTCAAATTTTGAGGGTAGCTTAAATAAAATATTTGACACGCTACAGAATTGATTTTGTGTCAATCGGAGTTACAGAACTCAAAAAATGAGCCCAGAAAGGTTTAATGAAAATGTTATGGCATACTAGTAAATAATGTAAGCCATTTTGCTATAAATTGCAAAGAGAAATCAACTATTCACTCTCATTCTCTCCCAGTAGCCGTATGAGCATATATATGTGTGTGTGTGTGTGTGTGTGTGTGTGTAGCAACTTCACCTTCTTCACTACTCCATGGAATTGGAAGGTCTTTGGGTGAGAATTAAAGCTTACCGAAGAAGAGAAAATGGTCTACGCGTTAAGGGCTCGAGATTGATCGCTCCAAAATCAATTTCGGAGAGGGTTGATCTTTTGGCTGAGATTTGGGGAATTTAATTAGAAGCTCTTCCAATTTGAGGTAGGGATGCCTAACTCATAAAATCCGGGGCTTTTGTGTACATTGGTTGTCTATATCGTTAAATGTGTTATTAATGTTGGTTGATATAATTGTATATCTATAAATGCCTTCGAGAAATTTAAAATGGAATTGACTTGTGCATTAAATTGGTAGATTCATGTATATATGTGAAGGTGACACTTATGTGCTTGATGAATTACTTTAGGAATGTGTTTAAGTGTAATGCATGATTTAATTGTTTATATATAAATAATAGGAATTGTGGAAAGTGTGAATTTTATGAAATGTGGAAGATGTGATGCATGTTCAATATGAATGGATGTGACATTTGAAATGAGAATTTGTGTGAGTACAACAATTGAATGCTACATTGATCATTAATTGTAAATGCACATTAATTTGAACATATGGGTGCATCTTCATTAGCATGGTGAGGGTGGTGAGTTCAAGTGGACGGTAATGTTCTCTTGACGAGTGATGAGGTGATCTGGTACAGGGAAAGCCCTCATGGAGTGGACTTGTTATAGAGCTCTGTTAGAAATGATGAGGATACTCCCTACAAAGGTGAGTCCTACGATGAGGTGGACCTGTTATAAAGCCTCGGATAGGTGGGATTGGTTGTCCAAAGGAGTTGGAGACGAATGGAGGTGTGGAAAGGATGAGGGAGTCACGCATATCATGTTGCTTTACACATTACTTATGATATGGTTATGTTTTATGCATAATTGCTCAACATGTGATGCAAGCATTCTGCCAAACTTGGATTCGACAACCTGTAAAAACAAATCACTATACTCCAATGAGCAAGTGAAAGACATGAGAGAAAATAAAAATGAAACAAATAAAAATAGGAAAAAAAACTCTTTTTGTTTTCGCTTTTTTTTATACTGAATATAAAATAAAATAACATATGGAAAATAAAAAAATCAAAAATAAAAAAATAAAAAATAAAGACAAAAGAGAGGGACGCCCTCAATATCTGTGAGAAGGTGGCGGAGGAACATCCGGGTGGAGTCTAGAATGGAGCATCAAAATCAATCAAATGATCCACAATGAATGCGCAATGTTCTCCCTTAAACTTATAGAACAAAACCACTCAAAGAAATCACCCCATGTCCATAATTAATTCACACCTCTTGTGAAGAAGGAAGTATAGAAAAGTTAAAAGTTTAATGATAATGGAGAAGATGAAGTTGTATTTGATGATCTTGATAATGATTGATGATACTCATTATCAGTAGAACAATGAAAGTAGAAGATTTGTAATGTGTGTTGATGTAGGAGAGTCAACAAGAGGCTCCAAAGAGTATATTTTTGAGTGGGAGCGAGTAGAGCATGAGAGAGGACCATTACATAGAAAAAAATGGTTCAGCTGGGGCTTTATGGGTTGGGTTGATGTGAGGGACAACTTCAAAAATTAATGGGGCGATCGATCGCCCCTCAAAGGGGCGATCGATCGCTCCTATTGATGCTCCTTGGGCGTGTATCTCCCAAGGTCGACCGAGAGTGCAATCTCTAGAGGGTCTATCGCCCAAGGTCGACTGAGACCCCTATTTTTCACCTATATTGAGTCTGAATACCCCTGTCCACCTCCCAGCATCCCCTGGAAGTAACTAAAACATCAAAAACTAAAAAAGCACACATTAAAACACAACTAATATTGAAAGAAGAGTAAAGAAAAACATCAAAGAAAAATGAAAGAAAGAAAATAAAAGTAATCAAAGATCAAAAATACAAAATTCTATACAGTTGCCAAGTTTAACATCTAGGCCAGACGAAAAATTGACTTTAAGTCAAGGTTCACCCAATACCACATTGCTAGAAAAGATTTAATTTTGCCCCCTTTATGTGATCCTCACCTCCTTGTGCCAAAGAAGGTCTAATTGGCTTCTAAAAATACATAGCCCAGCCTTGAATTTCATTCAAACCATAAAAGAGACTCTAATTATGGCACTGAAAGAGTGCTAGAAAGAGGAGGAAGTTCTATCGAAATCCTCTAAGGTGGCTTATCTTTCATGTCCACTACATCAAGCATAGAATTCACCTCCTTAGTGGACTTTTCAACATCTTGAGATAGAGCAAATAGAGCAATTTCTTTCACACAATCATCAATACGATCCATGAAGAAACAACCACTTTCATCTGGAGGATGTTGAGTGGCATTAAAAATATTCAAGTTCACCTTGGGCTCATAAGAAATTTCAGCACTTGGCCTTTTTGTCACCTCTTCTTCATCACTCTTCTTCTCCCCCACCTTGTTGTCAATCACTCTTCCATTTCTCAAAGTGGTGATGGCCTGAACTTGCTCATGGTGTGGGTTGCTCGAAGAAGCATACATCCCTCTTGGATTAGTAACTGGTTGACTTGGAAGCTTTTCCTTTTCTCTCTTACTCAATGCATTGGCAAGTTATCCAAACTGAGATTTTAGTTTAGCAGTCGACTAAGAATGAGAGTGAACTAGTTGTGAAGTATCTTAGAAGGTTTCAAAAATAGAATCAAGCTTCTCGAGTTTAGAATGAAGTTTCTCGAGTTTAGCTAGGGCAGCCATCATCTTGTTTTCAAGAGTTGAATTCTTTGGTGGCATAGAAACTTGTGCTTGATATGGTTGTTGAGGCATATAGTTCTGAGGCTGAAAAGTAGGATGATTTGCTAAAAAGGATAGGAACTTGACCAGCCGTTATGAGTTGCACCACTCTCTGTGCCATAGCATCCATAATGGTAGACATAACATCTGCAGAACCAATCTCAAAAATACCATATGTTCTCCTTGTATTGGATGATCTGTTCGAACGAGATGAAGACACATTTTGCAAAGAATTGTCACTGAGATTCTCGAATAAAGTCCATGCTTCATCTTCACTTTTTAACATAAAAGTATCCCCACATGATGCATCCACCATATGTCTGTTACCTTCTGCCAACCCTTCATAGAAACATTGCACTGACCGCCACTTTAGAACTTGTTGATGAGGACACTTCGTAAAAAGGTCCTTAAATCTCTCCCATGTCTCATAGAATTATTCCCCCTCAAATTAAGTGAAACCAGTGATAGGTCATCTAAATTGATTGGTCCTCCCTAACGAAAAATCTTTTTTCAAGGACTCATTTCGCATTTAAGTCCTTGTAGTGATAGAGCCCATCGGTAGAGATCTGAATCAATACTAGGCCTTCTCCTTTAGAGAGAATGGAAAGAGTCGCATCCAAAAAGCATCTTCTAAGAAGTTATGAATTTTCTTTAATGAGAAACTTTTATAAAATCATCCAAGTGCTTGTACGGATTCTCATCAGTCAGCCCAAAGTAGAATGGCAGCATTTGAATGGTGCTGAACTTAATCTCATAATTCTGTGTTGTGACATCTGGCAATTGAAAACCAGCTGGTGAATTGTATGTCTCTTTGACAACATTAGGCACAATATAATTGTCATCATTAGCATCAGGCGTACCAGCCATGGCGTAAACAATCTCTTTCTCTTGCTCAATGGTATGATGATTGAAGTACTTGAAAAGAAAATAAAATTAAAATTAAAAAAATTAGTAGCGAATATAAAAATTCTAAACTAAAAATAAATTAAAATAAAACAAATTAGTACCTAAAAAGAAAACAAAAATAAATAAATTAAAAGCAAAATATAAAAATTTCCTAACCTAAAAATCTAACTAGAACTAATTCTAAAAATCCAACCAATCGAAATAGACAATTAAGTGTATCAATTAAAATACACCACTTCACAATAGAACGAATTCTTTACAAAATAGGGCTATCAAAAGGGGTGTCGAACCACAGGGACTGTGTTATGATTGTGTTGACCAATTCTAATTAAATTAGAGGAAAATAGTTTGCTAATTTTTATTCTAAATTAACTAATGAAGCAATAGAACAGAAACAAGAAAAACTATATAGTGTAGAAAATATGTGATAATCTAGGGTTATTGAATTCACCACTAACGTCACAATCAATGGTCAATTGAACTAACTATAGGGAATTATATTATGCATAAGTGGTGTCAGTGGCTACAAACTCACCTCCAATCGTCAAGAGGATAACATATGATTAAGGCTAAGTCATGGACTATATTTGATTGGCATAGGCCATCTACCTAACTACTCTACTCTAGGGTGCAGTATGGTCTATCTTCTCTAGGCATAATCCATTAAAGCTTTTAATGATATATTCAATGATTACCATTGTGTCATAATCATTCACATAATCACAGAAAATAAGAGAGATTGAGTTCAATCACAATAATTAAGTATCTAAGATAAGATAAGAATTCATTAAAACTGAATTTATAAGACTTTTATTGCTCAATTCTATAAGAAGAATCCTCTAAATTACATAGTCTATGCATGAATAAAAAAATCCCTAATAATAGAACAAATGTTTAGTTAGGCCTACATCAAAACCCTAGTGGATGAACTAGCCGCTCATAGTAGAAGAGAATGATTCAATGGTAGAGGAAGAAGACATCATTTCTATGGAAGTAGTGTTACGCCTCATTCTCCAATGATTCTCCACTCCAAAAGCTCTTCAAAGCTACTACCCAGCCCCCCTCAAACACCTCCAATTTGTCACTTTTAATAGCAAAGAGAATATAAAGTCTCCCCACCTAATTAAGAGACAATTAGGGTTTTCTGGCAAGCCCTTATCAGGTGGGTTTTCTACTAACTTTCGGTCCAAAGTTTAACCCAACAGAAGTCTGATTCACATAATTTACGGTAAATAAAAAAAACATCCAAAATCAAATTTTGTTCAACCAACGCGAGAAATGAGCCATTTTAACACTCGACAATAAGATTTACGGGCCATTGTCCAAAACGGGATTAAAATTGTGTTACACGCATAATTGAATTTCAGCTCAAAATACCCTTAAGCGGTTATAATTCTGTTTCGCCTTTTCCTTGGGTTGTTTTGATTTGAAATATGGAGTTGAATTGATCCACTTGATGTAGGCTTCATATAACCCTCTTGGATGTCAACTTTAAAAGGCCAAAATCATGGATTTAACTAAAATGTTCATTAAGGCCCTCAAAATACAGAAAACATTAAAACAAAGTACGTTCACAAATAATCTATTGCTAAGAGGCTAGAATACGTAACGTTCGACACCGATCTGTAGTGCTTGGATGCATTATCGCTCATTTAAGTTTGGGAAAAGTACACTTAAATAAAGTCAGGAGGCCTAAATTTCAAAGTGGCCTATTTTAAAAGTTTGTTTTTCACTTTGGTTGAATTAAAAATAATAATCACATATGCGTTGAAAATTATTATTCAAGTCAAAAATGTCCTTCAATCTCATATTCTAGCCAACACTAAATTTTGTTTGGTTCATGTGCCACTGAAGGAGCCTTGTACGTGACTAAATAAAATCCAACAAATCATTGTCTTTTCATCTCACTAAAAGAAAATCGAATTCATTACAAAACACCACTGCTTTGATAAATTTTTGGTCGTTGATCATCTCTCATCACAAAAATATGGTCTCTTTTTTTTGCTTTAGTGAACTATTTTTTTTACTTTAAAAAAATAGAAAAAAATTAGTGAACTAACTTTTGAATTGTATGGAAAATTCATGTGCGATTGGTTCTTAATTTTGAGGTTTTTCAAATAAGCTGTCAGTATCAACTATCTAATTCATATTTTCTTGTTTAAACATGTTCTTAATTTGATTTAGTGAACAAACATATTCTATGTACTCATAACTCATTTGCAGATAAAGTTCAATTTTTTTTTCGCATTTGCAGGCATACTTGAAATTTATTGGAATTTACTTGTGAAATTTTGATTTTCCTTATCTTTGTGCCTCATGTTTTGATGTAATATCTCTTCTTGATACTCATATTTTTTTTAAACATATTAGACCGAAAGTTACCCAAGCACATCTGAAAAATCTACTTCATTCCTATTTAGATACAGTTGATGTGTTGTGATACCACAAGTGTATCTAATTGCATTAATCTAAGAGGAAAAAGAAGTTGGCTGACACTCAGGACCATATCAGGTGGTCTATTTTTGACTACTTTACGACATTATAGCATAACAAGTGCTTGTATAACGTATTCCTGTAATTTTTCATAAACCAAACAATGTTCCAGATATTTTCTTAATTTCTTGAGTGAATGAATTATTTGATTTAAGAATGATAATTTGATATTTTGGAATAAAAAATTGAAGGGCATTTTATACCTGAATAATAATTTTCAATGCATATATAATTATTTTGCTTAATTCAACCAAAGTGAAAAATAAACTTTTAAAATAGACCACTTTGTAATTTAGGCCTCCTAACTTTATTGAGGTGCAGTTTTTCCTTTAAGTTTCATACCTATGATATCAAAGTGGAAGATTGTCAACCAATTGAATTTTAGACTAATTTGGGGTTTCCATAACAAAGGTTGGCCATAAATGAAGCCTTCCATTTGATAGCAAATGATTCAACAAGTAATCACAGATGATTTTCCATTAAGAAGCATATACGTTAATGCTCTCATATTTCCTAAGTTTAACCCCTGTGTGTGTGTGCGCGTGCGCGTGTGTTTGGGGGAGGGGGGAGATTTTGTGCCTCCTTATATTCAAGTTGCCTCACTATAGATTTTAAGACGAGGGTCCACCATTAATTCGATATAATTATCACATATTACAGTCAAATATCACACCTTGCCTCACTATGGATTTCAAGACAAGGGTTCTACCATTAATTCGATAAAATAATGACATTTTGGTAATTCAAATGCTCATCCTCTTCTTCAAAGGCATTGGCTTTCATTTAGTAAAAAGCCTGTAAGGTAATAAACATTATACTATCACGTTTGTGAGATACGATTTTGAAAAAAATTAAAAATAAAAAATAAAAATCGTTTCCCTAAATCAAGAAAGTATTGAACTCTGAAAACTTAGCTAGACTTCTGTACTAGTACTCTCTTATTGAGCCTTCTCTAGATGGTGTTAAGAACAAAAAAATGTAAATAACCATCAATTGACTAATTCATGTAACTACTGAATTTTCATGCTAGTAACCAGTAAGGGTAAACTGAGACATACAAACTCCCAATTTGGATGACTATTTATAAGCTAACCTCATTTCATCCATTCTGTTGCTCTTACCAGAGAGATAGATAATGGAATACACTCCTATAATATTATATATTTTGTTTCCTAACAACTTCTTCATTAGAAGATATCATTTCTTCTAAATTCTACTAATTTATATTTCCAAACACATCTATGTCACAAGTTCTCCTAATTTAATAGTTGGAGAATCCCTCTCCTCAAAATCTGTAGGGATTATGAAAACATGTCTATGTTGACCCCTGTGAATGTCTTTCCGAATCGATTTTCAATCTAATTATGATACAACAATCCCTTTCAATTCTTGTATGTCCAATTTTCACCTTTTTTGGCAATATTTAATAACACTGCTCTCAAGATGTATATAGATAAGAGGAAAAACTTCTACTTGGATCAACATAATTATAGATGTAAACTCTATATTCTGAAACTTCAAAATTCTTTATTTATTTTGTGTTTGTTTTCTTTTCAGGTGCTTTTGGTTAATATATGCAAGGTCGTCGTTCTGTAGCTGATCATTTGATACCTCTTGATCCTGAGCCTAAACGTACTCTTAGACAACAGTGGAACATTCCTGTTGATACCATTGTGCAAGAGGAAGAATTAATTGAATACATGGCAGAAGAGAGGAATAACAACCTTCTTTCTAATGCTGATGGAGAAAGAGCTAGATTGCTTAGGGACTACTATGTTCCTGAGACATATACCTCACCAGCAGGTTTTCAACTGCCTAATGTCACAGCACAGAATTATGAGATCAAAGTCCAGCATTATTCAGATGCTACCATCTTATTTTGGACTGACTCAAGAAGACCCTTACAAGCATCTAGATGACTTCATTGAAGTGTGCTCAACTACCAAAATTCACAACTTCTCTGAAGATGCTTTCAGAAGGAGACTTTTTCCATTATCCTTGAAAGACAAAGCAAAGTATTGGTTCAACTCTCTACCGGCAGGTTCTATCACGACTTGGACTCAGATGCAATATGAGTTTCTCAAGAAGTATTTTCTGATAGGGAAGACTAATCAATTCAGATGTGCTATCACTGGTTTCTCCCAACATGAGGGGGAAAAATTTTATGAGACATGGGAAAGATTCAAGGACCTTCTTAGGAAGTGTCCCCATCATCAAGTTCCTAAGTGGCAACTAGTGCAGAGTTTTCATGGAGGGTTGACAGAAACCAACAGACAGATGGTTGATGCGTCGTGTGGAGGTACTTTTATGTTGAAGAGTGAAGAAGAGGCATGTACCTTATTTAAAAATCTTAGTGACAACTCTCTACAACATGCATCCTCTACTCGTTCTAGCAGACATGCCACTACAAGGAAGACTGATGGAATTTTTGAGGTTGGTGCTTCAGAAGCTATGCCAACAGACATTGATTTAATTGCACAGAAGGTAGCAACAATTATGGCTACCAATCAAACTCCTTCTGCTTTAAATTCTTCATTGTTAGGCCCTTGTGAATTTTGCTCTAGTCCTATGCATAATGTGAGCAATTGTCCTTCAATGGGGCAATTCTCTGATGTTCAACATGAGAAAGTCCAATGAATCCTCCACGAGGTAATACTTACAATCCTACATGGAGGAATCATCCTGGTTTTTCTTACAGTAACCAAGGGGCAGCAATGCAACCATCATATCAATCTAGGACTTTTGTACCTCAACAGCAATATCAAACACAAAGTCCTATGGCCCAAAGAATTTCTGCTATTGAAGACAAGCTAACACTTACCTTGTCTAAAATTGACAAACTTGATTCTCTTATAGAGACAGTGCAAGCTACTACAGCAATAGTACAATCTACAGTTCAGCTAGTGCACTCGCATTCTCAATCCATTGCCAAACTAGAATCTTAGTTTGGACAGCTTGCTACTTCATTGAGTAGAAGAGAAGAAGGAAAACTCCCTAGTCAACCAATTGCTAATCCAAGAGGGATGCAAGCTTCCACAAGTAACCCACACCATGAGCAAGTTTAAGCCATTACCACTTTGAGGAGTGGAAAAATAATTGATAATAAGGTGGGTGAGAAGAAAGAAGAAGAAAAAGTGACCACAAGTCCAAGTGCTGAAATTCCTTATGAGCCCAAGGCTCCTTTCCCACAACGTTTCCTTGAAGCATCTAAATTGGGAAAGCAAGGGGACAAGCTGCATGACATGATGGAGGTGTTCCGACAAGTGAAGATTAATTTGCCACTCCTTGATGCCATCAAGCAAATTCCTCCCTATGCTAAATTTTTGAAGGACTTGTGCACTCAGAAAAGGCGTTCTAAAATTCATGTGCCAAAGAAAGTGATGCTACTACAACAAGTAAGTTCTATAATTCAGCAGTGTACTCCTCCCAAGTACAAAGATCCTGGTGCCCCAACTATCTCATGCATCATTGGGGAGCACCATGTTCATAAAGTTCTTCTTGATTTGGGTGCAAGTGTGAATCTACTACCCTATTCAATCTACTTACAATTGGGCTTGGGAGAATTGAAGCCTACCTCGGTGGTATTGCAATTTGCAGATAGATCAACAAAGCAACCCCGAGGAATCATAGAAGATGTGCTCATTAAAGTGGACAAGTTCTACTTTCCTGTTGATTTTATTGTACTTGACACTGAGCCAGTTCATAATCCGAAGAGGCACATTCCAGTGATCCTTGGTAGACCTTTCTTAGCTACTGCTGATGCTTGCATAAATTGTAGGTCAGAGATCATAGATATCTCATTTGGCAACATGAATGTCAAGCTTAATGTGTTCAATGCTATCCAACACCCTCCAGATCAGAGTGATGTGTTCTACATGGATGATATTGATGAATGTGTAGAGGAATTTGTGTCATCCTCTATATCTCAAAACTCCTTGGAAGGATGTAAGTCTCTTTATGACTTTGAGAAAATTAATGATGAAGTGTTGTGTGAAGAGGTGCATTCTATGCTGGAAGTGGATGCTATTCAGAATACTCCGCCATGGAGAATTCCAATTGAGCCACTACCTTATCTCTCTAGCACTCCCCTAGTGCCTTCATTGGAGTCCCTTCCATCATTAGAGTTGAAGCCTTTGCCTGACAAGTTAAAGTATGTATTTTTGGAGGCACATAAAACTCTTCCTGTTATAATTGCCTCTGATCTAACAAAAATTCAAGAGAAGCGCTTAGTAGAGGTCTTATATCAACATCATGAAGCCATTTGGGTGGAGTGTTGCTGATCTTAAGGGCATTGATCCCTCAATTTGCATGCACAAAATTCATCTGAAAGATGGATGTAAGCCAACTAGAGAGGCACAGAGGCGACTGAACCCCAACATGAAGGAGGTGGTAAAGAAAGAGGTTGTCAAGTTACTTGATGCATGTATCATTTATCCAATTTCTGGCAGCACATGGGTGAGTCCAACACAAGTGGTTCCAAAAAAATATGGTCTTACCATTGTCCCTAATTCTATGGGAGAGCTTGTTCCACAACGCACTGCCACAGGTTGGCGTGTTTGCATTGATTACAGAAAGCTCAATTCTATGACAAGGAAGGATCACTTCCCTCTTCCATTCATTGATCAAATACTTGAAAAGTTAGCTGGTCAGAGCTATTATTGCTTTCTGGATGGCTACTCTGGTTATAACCAAGTGGCTATGGATCCAGACGATCAAGAGAAGACTACTTTCACTTGTCCCTTTGGTACTTTTGGTTATCGTCGTATGCCATTTGGATTATGTAATGCTCCGACGACATTCCAGAGGTGTATGATGGCTATCTTTTCTAACATGGTGGAAAAATTCTTGGAGGTGTTCATGGATGACTTCTCTATTTTTGGATCATCCTTTGAAAACTGTTTGAGCAATTTATCACTTGTACTTCAAAGGTGCCGAGAACGTAATTTGGTACTTAGTTAGGAGAAGAGCCATTTCATGGTGAAAGAGGGTATTGTATTGGGCCATATTGTTTCAGAGAGAGGTATTGAAGTTGATAAAGCAAAGATCGACCTAATTGCAACTCTGCCTCATCCAACTTCGGTAAGGCAAGTTCGATCTTTCTTAGGCCATGTTGGGTTCTATAGAAGATTCATCAAGGATTTCAGTAAAATTGCTCAACTATTGTGCCATTTGTTATCTAAAGATGTTCCCTTTATCTTTGATGAAGAATGTGTGCAAGATTTTGAAAAGCTTCGGTCTCTGTTATCCTCTACACCAATCATGCAATCTCCAAAATGGGCTTTACCTTTTGAAATCATGTGTGATGCCTCTGATTATGCAGTGGGAGCAGTGTTGGGACAAAGAGAAGAGAAACGACTATATGTCATCTATTACGCTAGTAAGACTCTCTCTGATGCCCAACTCAATTATACAACCATAGAGAAAGAGATTCTAGCTGTAGTATTTGCCTTGGACAAGTTTCGCTCTTATTTATTGGGGTCCAAGGTGGTTGTCTACTCTGATCATGCAACATTAAGACATTTATTGGTGAAGAAAGAAACAAAATCGTGCCTTATTCGATGGATTTTGTTGTTGCAAGAATTCAATTTGGAAATAAAAGACAAAAAGTGGACTGAGAAAGTGGTTGCGGATCATTTATCTCGGACTGAGTTTGAGCTGGTGATCGATGCATTACCTATTCGAGACTCATTTCCGGATGAACAATTGTTTGGAATTGGTGAGATGAAAGTTAATGGGAAAAGGTTGAAGTATTGTGTGGAAGGATGTGTGATTCGTGTGTGAGTGTGACTCAAAAAGTATATCAATTAAAAATTTCCACATTTCACAATAGAATGAATTTCTTGTAGAATAGGGCTATCGAAAGGGGTATCGTACCTCAGGGACTGTGGTCTGATTGAGTTGAATTGTTAGGACTAATTCTAATTAAATTTAAAAGAAATAAGTTGCTGATTTTTATATCTAAATTATCTAATGAAGCAATTGAACAAAAGCAAGAAAAACTAAGGAGTGTAGAGAATATAAGATAAATCTAGGGTAATTGATTTCACCACTAACTTCACAATCAATGGTCAATTGAACTAACTATGGGGCATCATATCATGCATAAGTGGTGTCGGTGGCTACAAGCTCACCTTCATCCGTCAAGAAGATAACATATGATTAAGGCTAAGTCATGGACTATCTTCGATTGGCATGGGCCATCTGCCTAACTACTCTAATCTAAGGTGCAGTATGGTTCATCTTCTCTAGGCATAATCCATCAAAGCTTTTAATGATATATTCAGTAAAAACCATTGTGTAATAATCACTCTCATGATCACAGAAAATAAGAGGGACGAGTTCAATAACAACAATCAAATATCTAAGATAAGATAAGAAATCATTGAAACTGAATTTATAAGACTTTTATTGCTCAATTCTATAATAAGAATCCTCTAAATTACACAATCTATGAATGAATACAAAAATCCCCAATAATTAGAACAATCAAACCAGTGATGTTTAGTTAGGGCTCCATCAAAACCCTGGTGGCTGAACTAGCCGCTCATGATACGCCTTGTTCTCTAATGATTCTCCACTCCGAAAGCTCTTCAAAGCTGCTGCCAAGCCTCCTCAATACAGCCCTAATTTGTCACTTTAAATAGCCAAGAGAATACATCAAAGTCCTAATCCAATTAGGAATAAATTAGGGTTTCCCGCAGCACTAATCATGTGGGTTTTTCCTAGCTGACTTCGGCCCAACTTTTGACCCACTAGAAGTCCGATTTACGGAATTTTTGTGAAATACAAAAGTGTGCAGAATCAAATTTCGTTCAACCCTATGAGATAATTATGTCGATTTGATGCTCAAAAATAAGACTTCTGATCCATTTTCCAGAACGGGATTAAGACTGTATTATGCGCAGATTTGGGCTTCAGGCCCGAAACCTTCTTAAGCAGTTGTAATTCTCTTGGACCTCTTTCTTGGGCTGATTTGAGTTGAAATAAATGTTTGAATGGATCTCCTTGAAGTAGGCTTCATCTAACCATCTGGGATGTCTTCTTTAAAAGCCCAAAATCACGATTTTAACTGAAATAATCATTAAGGCCCTGAAAATACAAAAAACACTAAAACGAAGTAAAATAACAAAATAATCTATCACTAAGACAATAAAATACATAAGTTAAGAGGCTAGAATGCGTAACATTCAACGCCGATCATACCCCCAAACTTACATATTGCTAGTCCCTTAACAATAGAATAAAACAAAACTAAAACAAAAGAAATTAACAAATACTAACTAAACTACCCAACTCCACTTTCGTGGGAGAAACGATTGCGTTTAGCATATGCAATAAGCCTTTAAACCCCTAGGTTCCCCCTAGTGGACGAGTATAGTCTCGTGAGGGTTTTCAGAAATGTTACCCACAAACATTCAAAATTCTGTTTCAACATTAATTCAAGAAGAAGATTACAATATATAGTTACAAACTTGCATTCAAGAATAATTTTAAACTTTCAAATTCTATAATTCAAATCAATGGTCCTATCACATAATTCACATCAACATATTTCAAAATAATCAACTCTAGCTCCCTCGTGTAAAGTGAACTAGCAGTCTTCTCATGTCGCATAACTCAGCTCTGAATATATTAAGGCACATACCCTATCAACTCACTAGCTCCCCTTATTGAAATCATACTTCCCAACATGAATACATGACTTTTTTTTTCATTCTTTTTTTTCATTGCTTTATTGGTTGTGCAATGTCTTGATTTATTAAGCTTTCTGAAAGATCCATGTAGCAAGCTTTCAGTCAGTGACTCCTAAACCAGATGGCTTTAGGGCACTAGGCTTAAAGATACCCCAAAGAACCTAATTACTTGAATCAGTCAAGCTACAAATCAAGACAACCAACGCTCATCTTTTCTCACCCTTTCACTTTTGACGCGAACACTCCGTGCTTCCTGAGGCATAGAGGCTCGGTTACTCATGAAAAGGATCAAATTGATTTGTTTATTCATCACATTCTTCTTTTTTTTTCTTTCTTTTTTCATTGAAGTCAAGTATAACACATCATCGGTACTCATTCTCAAGAGATACTAATTGATATCAAGCATATGTAACTCAATAACTCAAAACATAGGTTTATACCCCACAAGATTATGCTAGTGTGTCTGTGCATGTAAGGAAACTAAAATCAATCACTTCAAAACATGTTATTGCAAACCATGATTAAAACCACATAATTCAAACCATAGTTTTCAAGAATTTAAAACATACTCAAAAATTACAAGTTACACACCTACATAAGGTATTAATCCCTTGAATAATGTCAAAACATTCTATCTAAAAACAAAACAAAATAAAATAAAATAAACAAACTAAGAAAATAAAATAAAATAAAATCCTAATACAAAATGAATTTCACACAAATCTCCCCCCATATGCAATAAAGTACAAAAATAGGCATCGCCTCACCACCAAACTTAAACTGTACATTGTCCTTAATGTACACCCAATAAAAGCATAGAGAAGAGTAAGAACGATGTTACCATGATCATGGAGGAGTGGTGAGAAAATATAGCAAACCAATAGCATGAAGGTAATGAAAGCACTCCCCCAAACTTGGATGTTACAACTTGTCAAAACAAACCACTATACCCCAAATACCAAGTGAAATAATATGGGTGAAAATAAAAATGAAATAAATTTTTTTTTTTTTTTTACTGAAGAAAGAAAGAAAGAAAAAAAATATGAAAAATAAAATAAAAATAAAAATAAAAATAAAAATAAAAATACAAAAGATAGTTACCTCCGAAAAAATCAAGGAGAAGGTGGTGTAGGAACATCTAAGTCAAGGCCAGAATGGAGCACCAAAATCAACCAACTAGTCCATAGTTAATGTGCAATGTCCTCCCCCAAACTTGTAGCACAAAACCTCTCAAATAAATCCAACCAATTTTTCAAACAAAGTCTACTTCCTTGTGAAGAAGAAACTTGAGAAAATTGATCATTTAATTGGGATGGAGAAAAATAGATTGGAATGGATGATGATGGTGATGAATGATGATGATCAAGTAGTGTTATGAAATATTTTTAGAGTGTATTTTGATGTTGGAGAGGCACAAAGAGGCATCAAAGCTTGAAATTTTGGGTTAATGGAAGTAGGGCATGAAAGAGGGTCTCAAAATAGACAAAACGGAGCAGTTTGGGACTTCAGGGGCTGGGGCGATCGATCCCCCTAGGGCTGGGCGATCGATCGCCCAGCTGGTTGGTCTCCCAGCTTGGGGAAAAATGGGGGCGATCGATCCCCCCTTGCTTGGCCGATCGATCCCCCCGGCTGATGCCTGTTTCGCCCTCCATCGCCCAAGGTCGACCGGGACGTGTATTTTTGGAGTCTCCATCACCCAAGGTTGATCGGGAGCTCATTTTTTCACCCGTCTTGAGTCCAAATATCTCGGTACACCTCTTGGCATCCTCCGGAGGCAACTTATACATCAAAAACTCAAAGAAAAAATATTAAAACCCAACTAGAATTGAAAGAAACTAGAGAAAAACATAAACTAAAAATAAAAATAAAATAAAATAAAATAAAAATAAAAATAAAAGAAAACTAAAGAAATTAAAGGATAGAAATACATACTAATCCTACAATTTAACGTCCGTAGGAGACGGTCATCGACTTCAATTGAAAGTTCACCCAATGCCACATCTCTTGAGGAGATTTAATTTCGTCCCTCCTATATGATCCTCACCTCCTTGTGTCGAACTCAAAGTGACCGGAATGGTGTCATTGGCTTCAAAAAATACATATCTTTGCCTTGAAGGAAGATGTTTTAATTCTACCCATAGAGGAGACTCTAATGATGGCATCAGAGGAGTGCTAGAAAGAATAGGCAATGGCTCAATCGAAATCCTCCAAGGTGGAGTATTTTTCATGGCCACTACATCAAGTAAATCATTCACCCCCTTAGTGGACTTCTCAACATCAGGTGATAGAGCAATCAGATCAACTTCTTCAACATAATCATCAAAGCCATCCATGAAGAACCTATCACTCTCATCTGGAGGATGTTGAAGGACATTAAAAGTATTCAATTTCACCTTAGGCTCATGAGAAATTTCAACATTTGGACTTTTTGTCACCTCTTCTTCATCAAGTTCTTCTCCCCCACCTTGTTGTCACTTATTTCTCCACTTCTAAGAGTGGTGATGGCTTGAAATTGTTCATGGTGTGGGTTGCTCAAAGAAGAAATATTGTTAAGGACATGAACCCCTCTTGGGTTGGCAACTGGTTGGCTTGGTAGTTTCCCCGCTTCTCTTCTACTCACGGCATTGACAAGTTGTCCAAACTGAGATTCCAATTTGGCAATCGACTAAGAGTGAGAATGAACCAGTTGAGCAGTGGATTGAACTGTTTCTGTTGTAGCTTGCACTGTCTCTACAATAGAGTCAAGCTTCTCAAGTTTTGCTAGGACAATCGTCATCTTATCTTCAATAGCAGAAATTTTTTGTGCCATAGGAACTTGTTCTTGATATGATTGTGAAGGCACATAGTTCTGAGGCTGAAAAGTGGGCTGAATTACTGCCCTTTGCTCTTGTGGATGATAAAAAAATTGCCCAAGTGAAGGACAATTATTCACATGGTGCATAGGACTTGAGCAAAAATCACATGGCTCAAAAATAGAAGGATATGAAGATTGATTAGGAACTTGACCAGCCGCCATAAGTTGCACCACTCTTTGTTCCACAACATCCACAATGGTAGACATAGTATCTACAGAACCAAACTCAAAAATAGCATCTGTCCTCCTTGTATTGGATGGTCTGCTTGGACGAGATGAAGACACATGTTGCAAAGAATTGTCACTGAGATTCTCAAACAAAGTCCATGCTTCATCTTCACTTTTTAATATAAAAGTGCCCCCACATGATGCATCCACCATCTGTCTGTTTCCTTCTGTCAGCCCCTCATAGAAACATTGCACTAACTGCCACTTTGGAACTTGGTGATGAGGACACTTCCTAAGAAGGTCCTTGAATCTCTCCCATGCCTCAAAAAATTGTTTCGCCTCAAATTGAGAGAAACCAGTGATAGCTCGTCTGAATTGATTGGTCCTCCCTATCGGAAAATATTTCTTCAAGAACTCACTTTGCATTTGAGTCCATGTAGTGATAGAGCTCGCCGGTAGAGATCTGAACCAATACTTGGCCTTCTCCTTTAGAGAGAATGGAAAGAGTCGCATCCGAAAAGCATCTTCAAAGAAGTTGTGAATTTTCGTTAATGAGCAAACTTCTATAAATTCATCCAAGTGCTTGTACGGATCCTCATGAGTCAGCCCAAAATAAGATGGTAGCATCTGAATAATGCTAGGCTTGATCTCATAGTTCTGTGCAGTGACATTAGGCAATTGAAAATCAGCTGGTGAATTATAAGTCTCTGGGACATAGTAGTCTCTGATCAATCTTGTTTTTTCCACAACAGCATTACGCACAATATTGTTGTCCTCATTATTACCACGCACACCATTCATGATATAAATATTCGCTTCCTCTTGCTCAATGGTATGGTGATTGAAGTACCGGAAAAGAAAAAAGAAATAAACAAAATAAAATAAATTACATTAGTAGCAAAAATAAAAATTCTAAACTAAAAAAAACAAATAAAAAAAAATTAAAACAAAACAAATTAGTACTACAAAAGAAAAAAAAATAAATAAAAAAAAATTAATCAAATAAAATAAAAATAACAAACAAAAAATAATAAACAAATAAAAATTCCTAAACTAAAAATCCAATTAGAACTAATTCTAAATTCCAAACAATCAAATAGACAGTCCCCGGCAACGGCGCCAAAAATTGATTCGTGTGTGAGTGTGACTCAAAAAGTATATCAATTAAAAATTTCCACACTTCGCAATAGAACGAATTCCTTGTAGAATAGGGCTATCGAAAGGGGTATCGTACCTCAGGGACTGTGGTCTGATTGAGTTGAATTGTTAGGACTAATTCTAATTAAATTTAAAAGAAATAAGTTGCTGATTTTTATATCTAAATTATCTAATGAAGCAATTGAACAAAAGCAAGAAAAACTAAGGAGTGTAGAGAATATAAGATAAATCTAGGGTAATTGATTTCACCACTAACTTCACAATCAATGGTCAATTGAACTAACTATGGGGCATCATATCATGCATAAGTGGTGTCGGTGGCTACAAGCTCACCTTCATCCGTCAAGAAGATAACATATGATTAAGGCTAAGTCATGGACTATCTTCGATTGGCATGGGCCATCTGCCTAACTACTCTAATCTAAGGTGCAGTATGGTTCATCTTCTCTAGGCATAATCCATCAAAGCTTTTAATGATATATTCAGTAAAAACCATTGTGTAATAATCACTATCATGATCACAGAAAACAAGAGGGACGAGTTCAATAACAACAATCAAATATCTAAGACAAGATAAGAAATCATTGAAACTAAATTTATAAGACTTTTATTGCTCAATTCTATAATAAGAATCCTCTAAATTACACAATCTATGAATGAATACAAAAATCCCCAATAATTAGAACAATCAAACCAGTGATGTTTAGTTAGGGCTCCATCAAAACCCTGGTGGCTGAACTAGCCGCTCATGATACGCCTTGTTCTCCAATGATTCTCCACTCCGAAAGCTCTTCAAAGCTGCTGCCAAGCCTCCTCAATACAGCCCTAATTTGTCACTTTAAATAGCCAAGAGAATACATCAAAGTCCTAATCCAATTAGGAATAAATTAGGGTTTCCCGCAGCACTAATCAGGTGGGTTTTTCCTGCTGACTTCGGCCCAACTTTTGACCCACTAGAAGTCCGATTTACAGAATTTTTGTGAGATACAAAAGTGTGCAGAATCAAATTTTGTTCAACCTTATGAGATAATTATGTCGATTTGAGGCTCAAAAATAAGACTTCTGATCCATTTTCCAAAATGGGATTAAGACTGTATTATGCGCAGATTTGGGCTTCAGGCCCGAAACCTTCTTAAGCAGTTGTAATTCTCTTGGACCTCTTCCTTAGGCTGATTTGAGTTGAAATAAATGTTTGAATGGATCTCCTTGAAGTAGGCTTCATCTAACCATCTTGGATGTCTTCTTTAAAAGCCCAAAATCACGGTTTTAACTGAAATAATCATTAAGGCCCTGAAAATACAAAAAACACTAAAACGAAGTAAACTAACAAAATAATCTATCACTAAGAGAATAAAATACATAATTTAAGAGGCTAGAATGCGTAACATTCTACGCCAATCATACCCCCAAACTTACATATTGCTAGTCCCTTAGCAATAGAATAAAACAAAACTAAAACAAAAGAAACTAACAAATACTAACTAAACTACCCAACTCCACTTTCGTGGGAGAAACGATTGCATTTAGCATATGCAACAAGCCTTTAAACCCTTAGGTTCCCCCTAGTGGACGAGTATAGTCTCATGAGAATTTTCAGAAATGTTACCCACAAACATTCAAAATTCTGTTTCAACATTAATTCAAGAAGAAGATTACAATATATAGTTACAAACTTGCATTCAAGAATAATTTCAAACTTTCAAATTCTATAATTCAAATCAATGGTCCCAACACATAATTCACATCAACATATTTCAAAATAATCAACTCTTCATGCTAGTGGTGTGCTCTATTTTCTTGCCACTACTCCGGATTTCTGGTAACATCGTTCTTACTTTTCTCTATGCTTTGATTGGGTGTACATTGAGGACAATGTACAGTTTAAGTTTGAGGGTGAGGCGATGCCTTATTTTTGTGGTTATTGCATTATGGGAGGAAATTTTTGTGAAATTCTTCTTGTTTTAGGATTTTATTTTCTTTTATTTTCTTAGTTTGTTTATGTTATTTTATTTTGTTTTGTTGTTAGATAAGAATGTTTGGACATTATTTAAGGGATTAGTACCTTATGTAGGTGCATAACTTGCAATTTGTGAGTATGTTTTAAACTTTTGGACACTATGGTTTGAATTAAGTAGTTTTAATCATGGTTTGTAATAACATGTTTTGGAGTGATTTATTTTAGTTTCCTTACATGCACAGACACACTAGCATAATTTTGTGGGGTATAAACTTTGGTTTTGAGTTATTGAGTTACATATGCTTGATATTAATTAGTATCTCTTGAGAATGAGTACCGATGATGTGTTTTACTTGACTACAATGAAAAAGAAAAAAAAAAGTGATGAATAAGCAAATCAATTTGATCATTTTCATGAGTAACTGGGCCTCTATGCCTCAGGAAGCACGGAGTGTTCGCGTCAAAAGTGAAAGGGTGAGAAAAGATGAGTATTGGTTGTCTTGATTTGTAGCCTGATTGATTCGGGTATTTAGGTTCTTCGAGGTTTCTTAAAGCCTAGTGCCCTAAAGCCATCTGGTTTGGGAGTCACTGATTGAAAGCTTGCTACATGGATCTTTCAGAAAGCTTAATAGATCAAGACGTTGCACAACCAATAAAGTAATGAAAAAAAAGAATGATAAAAAAAAATGAAAAAAGTCATGTATTCATGTTTGGAAGTATGATTTCAATAAGGGGAGCTAGTGAGTTGAAGGGGTATGTGCCTTAATATATTCAGAGCTGAGTTATGCTACATGAGATGACTGCTAGTTCACTTTTCACGAGGGGACTAGAGTTGATTATTTTGAGATATGTTGATGTGAATTATGTGTGGGGACCATTGATTTGAATTATGGAATTTAAAATTTTGAAATTATTCTTGAATGCAAGTTTGTAACTATGTATTGTAATCTTCTTCTTAAATTAATGTTGAAACAGAATTTTGAATGTTTGTGGGTAACATTTCTGGAAACCCTCACGAGACTATACTCGTCCACTAGGGGGAACCTAGGGGTTTAAAGGCTTGTTGCATATGCTAAATGCAATCATTTCTCACACGAAAGTGGAGTTGGGTAGTTTAGTTAGTATTTAGTAGTTTCTTTGTTTTAGTTTTGTTTTATTCTATTACTAAGGGACTAGCAATATGTAAGTTTGGGGGTGTGATAGGCGTTGAATGTTACGCATTCTAGCCTCTTAACTTATGTATTTTATTCTCTTAGTGATAGATTATTTTGTGATTTTACTTTTTTTTTAGTGTTTTCTATATTTTCAGGGCCTTAATGATTATTTCAGTTAAAACCATGATTTTGAACTTTTAAAGAAAATGTCCAAGATGGTTAGATGAAGCCTACATCAAGGAGATTCATTCAACCATTTATTTCAACTCAAATCAACCCAAGGAAGAGGTCCAAGAGAAGTACAGCTGCTTAAGAAGGTTTCGGGCCTGAAGCCCAAATCTGCGCAAAATATAGTCTTAATCCCATTTTGGAAAATGGACCAGAAGTCTTATTTCCAAGCCTTAAATTGACATAATTTTCATTAAGATTAAACGAAATTTGATTCTGCACACTTTTGTATTTCACAAAAATTCCGTGAATCGGACTTCTAGTGGGTCAAAAGTTGGGCCGAACATCAGCAGGAAAAACACACCTGATTAGTGCTGCGGGAAAACCTAATTAATTCCTAACTGGATTACAACTTTGGTGTATTCTCTTGGGGAATAAAGTGAAGACTTGGAGGCTGAGTTTGGGAGAGACATTACAGAGATTGGAGAGTCTGAGAGGGCTGAGAAGAGAACAGAAACATATTTACAAAGCCATTGGAGAACAAAGTCATACGCGTAATTCATGAAAATGATGTCTTCTTCCTCAACAGTTGAAGCTTCTTCTTCTACCATGAGCGGCTAGTTCATCCACTAGGGTTTTGATGTAGCCCTAACAAAGCATCAATGGTTTGATTGTTTTAATTATTGGGGACCTTTATATACATGCATAGATTGTGTAATTCAGAGGATTCTTATTATAGAATTGAGCAATAAAAGTCTTGTAAATTCAGTTTCAATGATTTCTTATCTTGTCTTAGATATTTAGTTGTTGTGATTGAACTCAATCTCTCTTATTTTCTGTGATCATGAGAGCGATTATTACACAATGGTAATCACTGAATATATCATTAAAAGCTTTGATGGATTATGCCTAGAGAAGATGAATCATACTGCACCCTAGATTAGAGTAGTTAGGCAGATGGCCCATGCCAATCGAAGATAGTCCATGGCTTAGTTTTAATCATATGTTATCTTCTTGACGGATGAAGTGAGCTTGTAGCCACCAACACCACTTATGCATGATGTAATTTCCCATAGTTGATTCAATTGACCATTGATTGTGGAGTTAGTGGTGAAGTCAAATACCCTAGATTTCTCTCATATTATCTTCACTTTCTATCTATTTTGATTTATTTTATTTTACTTTTTAATTAGTTTAGTTTAAAAATCAGAATTCTTTTCTCTTAAATTTAATTAGAATTAATTCCGTAATCCAACTCATCAGACCATAATCCCTAAGGTACGATACCCCTTTCGATAGCCCTATTCTGCAAGGAATTCATTCTATTGCGAAGTGTGGAAATTTTTAAATTGATATACTTTTTGAGTCACACTCACACACGAATCACCCTCTCATCTCCGGCTATAAATTTTCGCAGTTGGCCCCTATTAATCAGACTTTCTATATATCTTTTCAAGTCTATGCACTCACCTATATCGTGCCCATGGTCATGATGGAACCTAGAATACTTGTCCTAGGACCTCTTCGAGGAATCGATTCTTAGTTTTGGGACCATGTCACTGCTGAGTCATCTTAGATGTAGAGGAAGATTTGGCTCATTGATGTGGTTAAGGGGGTAAAGGTGTTGAATCCCTTATCATGACGCGATGTTTTATCGCTCTACTCCTGTGATGTCCTGCTATACTTTGGGTCTCTATCTTCCTCACTAGAATGTCCCCCTCTTTTCCTGTCTACCTTTCTTGCATCAAGGGCATCCTATGTGTTCATGTACTTTTGGGCTTTCATGAGTAGCTCGGACATGCTTTTTGGAGGGTGCTTGAAAAGCAAGTATAAGAATTTTAAAGGTAGCAAGCCCCCCATAAATGCGATAAATGCCACCTTATCGTTCGAAGCATCGAACTGCAACATCTCCCTGTTAAACTAGTTGACATAGTCTTGCTACGATTTCCCCTTAGTTTGTCTCACATTTAGGAGATAGTTAGTCGGCTTCCTATTCTCTAGGCAGCGATGAAGCTGCATATAAACATCTGACTCAGTTATTTAAAAGAATGTACAGATGCGGGTTTCAAACTGTTAAACCATGACCGAGCAGAGCCTTTCAAAGTAGTGGGGAAAGCTCTGCACATGATCTCATCTGGTACTGCTTGGAGGTGCATTAGCGCCTTGTAGGTTTTCAAGTGATTTAGCGGGTTGTTGGTCCCATCAAAGCTTTCAACAAGGGGTATCTTGAACTTTTTGGGTAAGGGACAATTCATTACTCCTGTAGAGAAAGGGAGGTGGTTTGCTGAACCAGATCCTCCACTGTAGCATGGCATTTCCCCTTTATGGTGTTAGCCATGCTCTCTACCTTGACTTTGAGGTCTTGCATCTTTATATTATAATTAGTAACCTCCCCTGGATGCCCTGAATCTCCATAAGTACGAGTGCGGGACTAGGTGAGTTGGATTATTCCCTTCTCAATCACTTCTCACTTGGCTCTAGGCCGCGTTATCTGCCGGAACTCTACTATCTCACCGTGTATCATCCCCTTCTAGATCAACCGATCTGGGGTAACTTCGTGATAACATTGGTGCCACAGGAGGAAGGTATTGCAGGATTGTTACATTTTGCTGGAGTACTTGGGCCAGATTCTGATTCAAGTCCTGAACCTAATATTCTAATGCTATGACTAGCTCTTAGTCATTTGGGATTATGGGGCGTGCCCCAGGGAAGTCTCCTTGACTAGGGGGTTGCATGTCTCCTCCTGTTATCGACAAGTTGTGACCTAGAAGGTCTAGGGCAGCAGGCGGATCTTGTCCGACTGGAAGGTTATAGCCGATAGGAATGTCTTATCTGGTAGGGGGATCTTGTCCGGCAAGAGGGTCCTATCCAGCTAGAGGATTGTGACTAGTAGGAGGATCCTGTCCGACTAGAGGATTATGACTGGCAGGATCCTATCTGGATAGAGGATTTTAACAGTGAGAGGGATCCTATCCGGCTAGAGGATTGTGACCGACAGGAGGATCCTGTCCGACCGTAGTCTCTAGCCCAAATCATAGGTGTATCATGCTTTGTATATGATTCGTATAGAACATTCACAAATGTGATCGTTTCCCACATACGGCGCCAACTGATGAAGCCGAAATTGACCTTGATTTGGGCAAACGCCAACTTGTAAAATGACAAGAGTACAGTAGTCGAAAAGACACTGGTATGGTGCTGACCGACTGTACTTCGATGATCAAGTTAGATATTGAAAAGGCTTCTTAAAGCTAGAAAGACACTTTTAGAGAATATTAATTGCATACTTGGTATATGGACCGCCTCCGTATTTATAACAATCAAATGAGAATGTGTCGTTGTAGGAGACTGACTCCTTAGTCCCCCAGACTTATCTGGCGATAGAAAAGTCCTGATCAAAGTTCATCTCTCTCCCACGTCATAGGAATCACAATTGTCACATCATATGTTTTACAATCGGAGTCATATACTCTATCAAAAACAATATATGTTTACATTCTAGATCATTACGTGCCTTTAAAAAACTTATCAAAAATCAAGTGACACACAAAAGACATTTTAGTGGAAACTAATTAGTATTGTAATGAGTGTTAATTGGAATACATAATAAACAAATGTTGAAATACGAAGGTGAAGAGAAAGTTGAATCATAGCCAAAAATTCTAAAAGAAAGAAGGAAAGAGAAAGAAGGAGATCTTACTATTATTAGAAGATCATTATATATTTATATAGCTAAATCCAATATAATCATCATCTCAAGATTCTGTCTGCATGTAAGGATTTGGATCCTTAGACCATCATTTCAATTGCTCCTTTGTTGTTCTTGAATTTGCCTGGCAGAGTTTTTAGCAGAGCCACTACAATCCCGCAATTGAATAATCTCTAGTGTAGTTATATCTCCTAAAACATATGGATTCCCCTCAAGTCTTGCGCATTCCTCTAACACCAATTGTTGAAGGTAGGGGAAGCAACTACTCAAGGCATTCCATTGACCAATATCAAAGCCTTGAAATTCCAAGAATCTGAGTTTACGAAACCACCATCATTTATGTCCCACATTGACCCCTCAAATGCTTCCTCTAATAATTTGATAACCTCAAGGTTAAGTAACATCCAAAGGGTCGACATTTCCTCCCAACTTAGACCGACATATGATAAAGTTGGGCTTTTAAGACATGGGGGAAAATTATCTGGATAGAAAAACCTTTTGCACTTACTGGATATTACATTCATTATTTCAAGGTGAATGAGAAAGTCATGTTTAGGAAAATGATCATCCCCATTTAACCTTTTCCTAATATAACATTTGAATTTTCTGAGATTAGGAATCTGTTTCAAGGCTAGCTCCTCTCCACTATAAGATGCATTTTCCCACTATTTGTAGGTTATCCAATACGAAAGGATGGCTATCATTGGGTATACTAGAGAATTCAATAAGCCGATCAACATACAGATGTCTTAAGTTTACGGTTGTTCGGATATCATTTGATAAAACTAATGAACCTTTTAGGCCTTCAACAGTAAGAGTTTGTAGGTTCAAGAGGTTGGCTATTGATGATAGGAAAAGCTGATGTAGTCTAACATTCAGTGCTAAATTCCTCAAAAGAAATAATTGTTTTATTTTGTTAGGAAATAAGGGAATTTGAATGGATGATAAATTCAAAGCCTCAAGATGTATGAAGTCTTGATGAATGAATGACACATTCCTCATATATAGGTTATTGGACAAATCTAAATGTCCAAAGGGCAAGATACAACAAACTCTTGATGGACAATAATAATGATTTAAAAAATTAAAATTGGCAAGGCCAGAGTAGATACCTAAATGAGACATTGCTTAATTATTTGCAATATTACTTAAAAGGCAATCCAAAAATCTGCTGAAGTAAATTTTCTTCCTGAGTTTTTCCAAAAATCTGCTCAAAGAAATTCTCTTCTTGAACCTTATTTGCTGAAGTAAAATATTTTTATGAGCTTATATGGAAATATGATGTAGAAAGTTCTCTCCATGAGCTTTTCTCAAGCACAAGGCATGCAGGAGATCAGGGACAATTTCACTATTTGACCTTTTCTTGGAAACAAATACCAGACTTCTATCAATTAGATCCATCAAGTAGTCCTCTGTCACTTCCTCTATTGTCTTTTGCTCATTTTGCCAAATAAATCCCTCGGCAACCCATAGCCAGATCATCAATCGCACTGGAGTGTCATAGTCCTCATGGAATGCTCCAAAATAAAGGAAGCACGCTTTCAAAGTGGTGGGGAAAGAGGTTGTAACTCAGTGCTAGTGTGTCCATGTATTACTCTGGGTCAGTGACTATGTATGAACTTACATTTTTAGTAACATGCCTCCACCATTCCTCTGTCTTGTTTTCTTTTTCAAGTGGTAGTCCTTGACATTTCTTGGTAATCTGCCTTACAATTTCCACCTACTCTAGAGGATAAATTTATTTACCAAATGTCTTTTGTTGCAATAGATCCCAACTTTCATCTTAATTTAGAAATCATAACTGGTGAAATTTAGCATGCAAAGTCACAATCATATCTTCATTCCGAGTGGTGTATGGAATTCTACTGCAATTATTATCATTTGGAAGATAACTTTTGAAATCATTCCAAGCCCCATATTTTGTATACCGTACATGATGATGAGATATCTCTTCCCCTTTAAGTTCTTTTACAGCTCTTTGTTTAACTTATCATCTCTCATTTTACAAATTTCTTCGCTAGGACGGAAAGCTGAGAGAAAAATGGGAAGAAGCAAATCCCTCTTTTGATATACTTGAGACACAAAATCCATGAACATATGTAGAAGTGATAGCTAATAAAAGGATCATTGTAAACTTTTCTGGCTAGAGTTGTCTTACCTAGTCCAGGCATCCCAAGAATCGCTAGAACTTTTAGCTATTTTTTATGTTCTTTAGTAGGCAGCTCCATTATTGTCCTTGTTTCGTCATCGAAACCAACTAATATTTCTCCATCTACTATAGATCTTTTCAGTTTTGATGAATTTCTATGAGCGGAGTTTCGGTTTTCTAGGACTCTAATGTCACACATATTCTTCTCATAGATGATCTCCATTACTTCTATCTTAATGAACTTAATCTCTTCTTGGATACTGCCAAAAACATAACTAATTTTTTCAGTTTGAAGACAATTAATCCATGATATCAGCCTTGATCCCTTTGCATAAATATCCATCACTTCTCCATTCATAGAATTCACCTCTTCCATGACATTGTCTAAGCCATGAAGAACTTTCTTAGCCAACTTTACCATCTTTCTGGACAAACTTAACAGGAGACAGAATTCATCAGTGACATTAGAATGAAGCGACATGACATTGAATAATGCAGCATGTTTCTCATTAAAATTGATGAGAAAACAAAATAAACAGGAAATTTCCTTAGCTAGTTTGAGAATCTCATTGGGCAAACTCAGGAGGAGATGGACGTCATCAGCCATGTAAAACTTAGGCCATCCTGGACTCAAATTCTCAATATAAAAATGCAGCACATTTTTCTTGAAGGGCTTAATCTCTCCTTTGAAACTGTAAACTAGCTATGATACATAGGAAGCTCTCCCACTAAGACTGCATTTGAAAAAGTTGGAAAAGAAAATAAACATAATGAAATGACTATTGTTTGAATGAATAAACACTTCATATCTCTAATTCAGTGGATTAAGAAACTGAGACCAGGACTTCTCTAAATCCATCAGCTTCAAGGGAGAGCTCAAAATGAGCACTTGCTTACAGATTTCTTTCCATTTGCAAATATTTTTTATTTATTTTAAATGATTAGTCATTTTGAATTCAAGTAAGAACGAAGGACTTGGAACAATCATTCAATGATATCAATGAATTATTGTTTCAAAAATGCTGGAAAAATAATTAAAACGCAATTTTTCCAACCCATCTCAAGATCATATAGAACAAATCAATGAACAATTTGATTGGAAAATAATGAATATATACCTTAAGAAACTGATAAAATCAAATATTAGTTGTGATAGAGCAATTTTAGTTGGTAGCTCCAATCAATAGGTAAGGCAGTGCGAAACATTGAATCCTACAAGGAGTTGGAACTCCATAGAAGTTCAACCGGCATCGCACATGGATAAGGTATGAGAATTGCAAAGAGAGAGAAGAAGAGAAAAAGGGAGCTAGAGTTTCTATTAGTAAAGATAATAAGAGAATACATATAACAATCTAATATCCCCTCTCAAACTCACGATGTGGTAGCAAAAGGCATCGAGAGTTTGCCAACAAGAAAATGAAAGCGTTGAATGATTTGAGACTTCGGTAAGAAATCTGCAATTTGTATGGAAGAGGAGATGAAAGACAAAGTAATCATCCCACGTAAAGATGATGCCGAGTGGTATGACAATTGATCTCAATGTGCTTGGTCCGCTCATGGAAGACTGAATTGTGAGTAATCTGAATAGCACTCTTATTATTGCTGTAAAGAGGGGTGGGAGTAGAAAGAGTGACACCAATATCTGCTAATAACCAACTCAACCATACAACCTCATTTGTAATAGATGCCATAGCACAGTACTCAGCCTCTGTGGAAGATCGAGAGATAATTATCTGCTTCTTGCTCTTCAGAGAAATGATAGAGTTACCCAAGAAGATGCAAAAATATGTAGTAGACTTACGGTCAGTCGGATCACCAACCCAATCCATATCAGAGTATACAGAAATATCCAAAGAGGATGTCAAAGAAAATTGAAGACTCTAACCAAGAGTACCCCGAAAATAACACAAAATGCGAAGCACAATAGCCCAATGAACTGTAGAGGGGGGATGTAATGAACTGACTAACAATGTGGACAACATATACACTGTCGGGGCGAGTAATAGTCAGATAGATTAAGATACAAATAATTGTCCAATACAATGTGGGATCAGGCAAAGGAATACCATATATAGGAGCATAGCGAGCATTAAGCTCGATAGGAGTATAAATAGTCCGAGTATCCGTAAGACGAGCTTGCTGAAGGATATCCGTTGTGTACTTAGACTAAGAAAGAGGATAACCCTTAGGTGAAAAGGTTACCTTAACACCCAAGTACTGTAGATGGCTCAAATCCTTCATGTCAAACTAATTAGCTAATTTGCTCTTTAATTATGCAATTCCATCAACATCATCACCTGTAATAATCATGTCATCTACATAGAGTGAAAGAAAAATACGACCAGCGAAGTAAACTTAATATATAGAGCAAAATCATGAGCACTAGAGCAAAAACCAAGGCAAGTAACCACCATAGAAAACTTCTCAAACCAGCCTCGAGGAGCCTATTTAAGACTATATAATGCTTTCTTGAGCATACAAACTTCTCCAAGATTATGAGAGACACCAGGAGGAGGTACTATGTAAACTTCCTCTTGAAGATCTCCATTCAAAAAAGCACTTTTAACATCCATCTGAGAAATATGCCACTGATGGACAGAGGCCACTAAAATGAGAGCACAAATAATGGTCATTTTGGTAACTGGAGCAAAAATCTCCTCGTAATCTAAACCATACTACTGGGCAAAACCTTTGGCAACCAACCTGGCCTTATACCGCTAAATGGAACCATCTGATTTAGGTTTAATTTTATAAACCCAATGAGAACCAATTGTGCTCTTGCTAGGCAAGGGCAACACCAAATCCCAAGTATCCATTTGATGCAAAGCAGAAAGTTCCTCAGCCATAACTTGCTGCCAAAGGGGATCAAGAACTGCCTCTATATAGGAGGTAGGCTAACAAAAAATGTGAATAGATGCTAAGAAGGAAATAAATGAACAAGAATAACATGAATAAGAAAAATCTAGTAACTAAGTGGACTTACAAGTATGCTTGGGGAAATGAGAAGGAGGAGGATCCACAATCACATGAGGAACTTAGGTGGTTGTAGGAGGGGATAGAGCATCATCATCTGTAGAAAATGGAGCATCAGAAATGTCACGAGCTACACCATCAGTAGCTGCTTGAGTCTTGCGAGAGAAGCGACAATGAAAAGGCTAAACAGGAATAAGATAATAGGTGGTAGGAGGTGGTGCATCGTCTATAAAGGATGAACTGTAGATGGGAGAATTTCACTTGCATCAATAGAGAAATGGTCAATCTGGATAAGGGCTGACTTAGCCAAGTTATGAGAGCTGGCAAGAACAGAAAAGAAAGGAATATGCTCAAGGAATAAAAGTAATAGGATCAAAACAATGATAACCCTTTTGACCTTCACCATAACCAAGAAAGACACAAATGGAAGAGTGTGACAATAACTTATTGCGCTCAACACTGTGACGAAGAACAAAACATGTGTAACTAAAAACTCATAAAAATGAGTAGTTGGGAGCATAACCATACAAATTTTCATAGGGGGAGGGACCTGAAGTATGAGATATGAGAATTTTATTGATCAAGTGAATAGCTATGAGAACAGTTTCTCTCCAAAATTCACTAGGGACATTAGCGGACAAAAGAAGATAATGAGTTGTCTCAACAATGTGTCGATGCTTCCTTTCGGCAACCCCATTCTGCTAAGGAGTGTTAGTATAAGAGGATTGGTGTACAGTACCATCAGAGCAAAGCAACTTAAAAAAGGCTATAGAGGTATACTCCCCACCCAAATCACAACGAAAACACTTGATAACTGTAGAATATTGAGTTCTAACAAGTGACTAAAAAATAGTATAAATGTTTATGAATTCAAAATGACGTTTCATTAGATAAATCCAACAATATCGAGTGTAATCATCAATGAAAGAAATATAATATCTCGACCCCTCATTTGCTCTGATATGGGTAGGGCCCCACACATCAAAATGAATCAAGTCAAATAATGTAATGTAATAAGAAACACTTCGATTAAAAGGTAGGACAGAGAATTTAGCCAGTTTACAACCACTATAATCAGAATTATCATGAGATTGCAATGTACCCAAAGATCCTCTAGAAACCAAATATTTTAAAAGAGGGACTAAAACATGCCTAAATCTAGAATGCCATAACTAAAAACTAGAAGAGGAGAAATCTAAACAAAAGGAAGACAAATCAACACCCGAAGCAGCTACATCTGGAACTCGTATCTCATCTAAAACATATAAGCTACCCCTACCTACGGCCTGCCCCAATTAGCTTCTAGGATTGAGGATCTTGCACATGACAAGAAGTGAAAAAAAAGTGAACAAAATAACCATAATCACATAATTGACCCATCGAAATGAAATTCATTACAAAGTTGGGAATGCAATAGACATTAGAAAGTGATAAATGAGGTGTACAAATAGAATCAACTCCTGCCTAGGGCATGGGAGTGCCATTAGCAGTCATGATAGATGTATGTGAAGTAGAATGACATATAGATATAACGGATAATGAATCAGGTGACATGTGATGAGAGGCACCAGAGTCTAAAACCCACAAAGGTGTAGTCATACCTGAAGGGTTAGGAGATGATAAACCTATTAAAGATGGAGTGGACATGGCATATGGCTGTGGCTGTGTGGCAAGGAACTACTAAAACAGTTCTGTAAGAATGTCCATGTTAGGATCCAAAGAAGATGCAACTTCAGGTACAAATGCTACAGTGTGGGCTGTGGAGACCTATAACTCACTGTTGGGACTTCCCTCCTGAACTTCACTACGGTTGAGGTGGGGGTTGCCTCCATTGTTGTAGAGCTGGGGTTGCCTACACTACTGTTGAGGTGGGGGGTTGCCGGCATTGCTGCTGTGGTGGTTGTGCTTTATTAAATAATTTAGGACATTGGGTCTTCTAATGACCTTTCTACTTACAAAAACTACATTCATCGAATCTAACCTTCGAAGATAGCTTCGTTTGATTGCTTAAAGATAGCTTAGTAAGGACAACTAAAATAGATTGACTAGGCACTAGGAGAGGGCCCTTTCCTACCCGAGTCTTGAGTCATGTTTCTTCAACTAAAAGTTCACTTACAACTCCATCAATAGGGGGATGGGGATTACGGTGCAAAATATTTCTTCCAAGTCTCGCAAAATCATCACGTAGGGACATCAAAAACTGAACAAGATGTTGTTGCTCTCAATGAGCAATGTATTCAACATGGAGGGACGCTGACTCCATGAGAGCCAGTTGGTCCCAAAGATCAGACATGGTGGAGTAAAACTACTGAATACTCATATCTTTTTGTTGCACTGCTCGGATATCAACTTCCAACTGATACTGTTTGGCAAAGTTAGATTGTGTGTATAATTTTGCCAAGTGATCCCAGACCTATTTTACTATTTCATATTTTGCTAATTGCATACCAATGGAGTGCTCAACAGAATTATTAATACAAGTAATGATTTTTGAGTTGTTTGCTTCCTAACTATCCATCAAATTTGCATATATTTCATCTTTAGGATCTGCGGGTTTGCTCACCACACCGCTAACATAACCCTGCATTTTTTTCCCTTTTAAAAAATTCTTCATTACATAACTCCAATACGAGTAATTGTTGCTATTCAATCTTACACTAATTGATTGTAAAGAATCATCTCATTCCCCAGCCATTGCAAAAAACAACAGATAAATGAACAACAATAGATTTAAAAAAAAAACAAAAATTCAAAACAAGATGTCGATCAAAACGAAACGACAAGAAACACCAAAGAAGCAAACCAGTTCGATGCTAGACGAAAGCGATACTGAAACTAGATTGATGCCAAAACGTCAAAAAAAAAAGTTAGATTCGCGGACCGCGTAGATGGGATGTGCAGTTCTTCCATGTTATTACCAATGAAAGAACTCATCTGAATCATTGCTCTGATACCATGTGAGAATTGCAAAGAGAGATAAGAAGGGAAAAAGGGGGCTAGGATTTCTATTAGTAAAGATAATAAGAGAATGCACATAAAGGGGTTTATATAGCCAAACAAGAAAATGTAAAAAGGCTATTGTACCCTCACAGTTAAAAATACAATGAAAATAACAATCTAATATCTAATATAAGGATAGACTCACTTCCTTATCTGATAAGTTTTTCAATTCTTGTTAGATAAGGAAGCTAATGACATCTCCTACTACAATACTCCTAAAATTGTTGCTGGTCCGTCAAACTAAAATGGTACGAAAATATTAATTACAGAATTATAACAAGTACTGACTTTATCGTGAGAGACTTGATCATGTGTGTAATATCCTGAAAAAAAATGAAATCTATATAGTGTTTAATATACGTATATAGTTATATTATTTCAAAATTTGAAATAATAAGTGATGGAGATAAAATAGGAGTCCTTTAAAGTTCAAAAGACCCCTTATATCTCTTAAGTATGATATACGTCTTTTATATAACTTTTGATATAATATTATATTTGATATATATAATATTTTATTAAAACAAATATATCACCGATATACGTCGAACCTCTGCAGTAGCCGGAAGGAGAAACGGTGATCTAGGAATTGCATAGAGAGAGTCAGTGATTCGAATAGCGGTGATTGAAATAGCGATAACAGGCAAGTCGATTCATTTTATATATTTATATATAACTGAGACTTGTCGTTTAATTATAGGTTTAGAATATTTGATCATGCTGACACCTTAGGGTTGCATTTAATGTATTGATCGCATGAGTTTTTCTGAAATATATATTATTTACTAGATTAAATATGAGATTTTAGTGTTTAAATATCAATAAATTGTGAATAGGAAAATCCTTCTGGAATATGTATGCACCCATAGGAATAAATCAAGTGTTTGAAATAACAATATTTTGGATCTTAAATTATTTTTGAGTTTTGTGTAAAAGAACGTGTGAAATTGATGTTGATTGCAAAATACAGTTATTAGGTTCTGTGTAAAAATATGTGAATTTGATGTTGGGCAGTTATAAATATTGAAGGTTACGCATTGAAATAAAGGTTATGGATTTAGTGGATTTATTTGTCATTATCAGTGGTGGAGAATGGGAGTCACAGTAGTTATTGCAGTGATGTATCTATAATTATTGTTGCTTAGTGGAATTTGGATTACTGAATGAAAGTGTTGTTTATTGAAATCTGGATTACTGAACGAATGTGTTGTTTAGTGGAAATATGAAAAATTGATATAGTGGGGTAGGTATAGCATAAGACTTTAAACGTAAACAAGATATATATTTGCATAACTCATATACATATATATATATAACTTAGAATACATTAACGTGTTTTAGGGTCAACTTTATTGGTAGATAAATAGGACTATATTTGTTTGCCTTAAATATAATTTTAAGTTAATTTGGGGATATGATTTTAAGTTAATTTGGGGGTAGCTGGGAAGAGTAAAATAGTGGAACCAGTGTTATTTTAAGTTAATTTGGGGATATGATTTTAAGTTAATTTGGGGGTAGCTGGGAAGAGTAAAATAGTGGAACCAGTGTTCTGTATATTTACATTAGGATAGTGGTGCGGTGGAATCAATGTTCTGTATATTTACTTTAGGGCAGTGGTTGTATATTGATTCGATTACATTTCGTACATTGGTTGTATATGTACTGAAATATATTGAAATGTAAAATTGAATTTGAGGATGGTTAATGGTTTAGCTTTTATAATATTTTGTTGTTGTTGCTAGAGGCTAAGAGTGGCACTCAAAGTGGGTTATACATTTGCGAGTGAAATGAGTTGCCAACAATATGGTCATTTATAAGGAATCTGTTTACCACCTGATAGTTCTGTTAATGTATAGATATATTCAGATATTTCTTGTATAATATTCTAGACATTTTATTGTATAGAAGAGAGAATTATTTTTTGGTTTCTTGTATGCAAGCCAAGAGTTTTAACTAAATTATAATTAATGAAAATTAGAGAAAAATAGTAAAAATATTTCTAAAATTATGGGAAATCCCAGAATAATGTATTTCAGTTTAATTAACTCAAATTTACTGAAAAATGTGAAATTACATTAAGGCAAGTAATGGATAATGGTGAGTAGTCGAGGAGTAGTCCGGGATTATTCCTATGATGACTTTGTTAGGTATGGTCACGGACCTACCTAGTAGGAGTGCACTACCCTTTTGTTATGGCCATTGGGCTCAGCATGCCCTTATTATGTGGACGTGGTCCGGGACTATCTAGGTGAGTAGACATACTACCCAACCACATGTGTATTTTCAGTAGTCCCGGACTATGCGTTACACACCATCGATTGGAGGGGAGCCTAGGGCTCATGTGAGATAAGTGGAATTTAATATAAGTTAATCAAGATGGTTAACAAGTTATGGTGTGAAATTGTGAAAATTGTGTTCTATTTTATGTTTTGGTAATTATGATATATTAGAATTTATGACCTAGGATGAATACATATAATTAATGTATTTTGACGAGTTACTTTTATATATAAAAATATAAGGTGAGTCGATTTGTTGAACAGAAAATGTGTTTAGCAATCCCTTGTTGAGCTTGTGAGCACACTCCTTAATAATTTTCAGATACACGTTGATTGAAACGTGATGGAGTCATGTGAGCTAGATGGAGATGATTTTGATGTTTTCTTACTTCTTTGTAATTCAATAAAGTTGATATGAACTTATGTAATAATGTTGAGGATTTTTATGGATTGTATTAGATGATGTTACATTTGTTTTGTAGTTATTTATGTTTTCAATAAAAAAAATTTTGGGAGAGTTATACTATGTTGTGTGAGATGGTTGTTGTTGCAAATCACGCACTTTATTTAAGTATAGAGCCAGTGTTACTATTATTTAAATTTAGGGGCGTGACATTGTGAGTGTACCCGACCGACATGTCTTTTCAGTCTTGCCGGAAGGATGTGCATCGCCAGGATTTTTGCATCAACAAGTTGTGTTTGAGTAACCCAAATTTCTCTTACTTTCAAATAATTTGTCCAAATTTAAATAAAAATTGTCAAAGAAAAAAAATGCAGAGTCAGTATAAAAATGAATAATTAATGCATCACATTAACAAGTCCACATGTTTAGGTTTGGAGGTGTCCATTCGTTTCAGCTTCTTCTTTTTATTCGTCACACCATCTCGCTGCATCGAAGTGAGAAGTGCAGTTGATGAGATCGAATATGTTAAGTAGCACATCTGTTCTGTGTTACAAAGACACCCGGACGGTCAGTTCACTTCCCAGCAACATAAATAAAGGATTATGTGTTGCATCATTTCGTTACCTTTAATTATACAACAAAATGATCATTAGAATTCCCTAATATTTATTGTTCATTGGTCGAAGGGGATAGTCCAGTTTTAACCCTACGATGGCTTATGCGGAAAATCGTCCAAGACCTGCATTCTTTTGGATAGATCCAATTTTGATCCTAATTTGATTTGAATTCCAACCCATAATTATGATAAAGATTGAAACATTCAATCCAATATCGTTAGCAATTTCAATAATATAATAAGTTAGTTAAACAAATTGTATATGAATTATAGTTGATCCAGTCCGATAACAATTTGATTCCATATAATATAATATATAATATACTATAAATATATCATCTAATGCTATAATATATAATATTTACATATTTCATAAATTATATTTTTTTTTACATTATTTTGTTCTTTTTCTTCTTCCCTCTTAATTTGATATGATATAATATAATATATAATATACTATAAATGTATTATCTAATGATATAATATATAATATTTACATATTATATAAAATATTTTTTTCATTATTTTGTTCTTTCTCTTCTTCCATCTCTCTATTTTGTCTCTGTTTATTATCTTTTTCCTTAATAAAAGGTCAAATACCAAATTTTTCACTTTTTATTTTGCTTATATCTTAATTTTCTTTTCCAGCTTCTCTCAGTTTTTCTTAATCATTGTTTGCTAATATCTTCTGACATTAATTTTTTAATAAAAAATTACATCCTTTTTGGATCGGGTTATCGAATTGGATATGGATTGAATCATAAATTATTCATCGGATTATCAGATCGAATCAGATCGAGTATAACTTTTCTGATCTAGTTAGAATTCGATCCGTTGTCATTAAACATGGTATGCTTCGGGACCTCCAGGTGAATAGATGTACTAATTAAACCACTTGTAGTGTTTCTTCAGTAGTCAAGACTATGCGATTCACACATTGTTTGAAATTTGAGAATATAGGATTCTATATTCATGATTTTGAGAGTGGGCTAATTTGATTTCTTCAGCACAGGCGCATGTTTAATATATAAGTGAGAAAAGTGGAAAAAAAAAACTCTTGAACTTTCTTCAATGTGCAAAAATACCCCCTAAACAAATATTTGGAGCAAATTAATCCATTATCTTACAAAAGTGGTCAACTTAAGCTCCTATAAAACTATAATGACATATATACATTTACTATCACCATTATGTCATTCTCTCTATAAATATAGTGTTTTCTAAAAATTCAAAAAATAAAAATTAATTAGATAAAATTTTCAAATAATAAGTTTAGAAACATAAAAAAAATAAAAGAGTAACAAAATTTTATTTAATCTGTTTTTTTTTTTTTTATAAATAAAAGTACCCTCATTCAAAGTGATGTGTCGCGGGTTCAAAACTTGGGAGCAACCTCTCCAAAAATGAGGATAAGGCTTACTGACATCTACCTCTCTCAGACACTGATCAAGCGAGAGTTTTGTAGATTGAGTACGACATTTTTTCTAAATAATTTTTTTTTTTAAACATAGTTTGATAACATTCTGGAATAAAATTTTATTTTTCCTTTACTTTTTTGTGTTTCTAATTATTTTGTATTATTATAGTATTGCTTCCTACTATAGTTAGTAAATCAAAGAAAGATACAATTTCAATGACAATTTTATCGAACTCTATTTTAAAAATATATATTTATTTAGAAAACACTATTGACTATACTAGTAGAGAAAAGAGTATATATGATAGTTATATTTTCATTTTTAAAATATATTAATTAAAGTTCTATTAGTTTTTATATTTTTTTTTATATTTCTTAGCTTATTATTTGGAAATTTTATTTAACTATTTTTTTTTTTTGAATTTTTAGAAACACCATGTTTATAAAAAGAAGGGCATAATGGTTATAGTAAATGATATATATGTCATTATAATTTTGTCAGGGGTCAAGTTGTCCACTTTTATAAGATAAGTGACTGATCTGCTCCGAAAAATAGTTTACGTAGTGTTTTTGCACATGAAAGAAAGTTTAGGGGGAATTTTTGCACTTTTCTAAATGAATAACTAGTCAACTCTTCAAAATTGAAGAACTGTTTGCAACTTTATATGAAATTGAGATTAAATATAGTGATTGATGAAATATGAATTATAATACAAGACTAAATATTCAATTAATGAGATCAATTTACTGAACAGTCATATTGCTAAATTTGGTGGTGTGGAGGGAAATTTTCCACCAATGAAGACGCGACATTTGTACAGAACAACGATCAGCCGCAATGCAACACATGGAAGTCAAGGTGGACAATATACGTGACCAGCCGAATAAAAGAGGAAGACTGATCAGCCCACAAAATCGGCCCCCGTGATGAAACAGAATCCCATGAAATTAGCAAAAAACAGAATGAGTGTGGATATAGCACGATTCAGTCAAACTCGGGGATTGATCCCAATCCCCAACTATTAAGGGAAATGATATAGAGAAAATCAATTAAAATTCTGGGCATAAATATTGAGAAAATATAAAGAAAAAAAGGAGGACCAACTTGGGAGAGAAAAAAAGAAATTATTGTATTCAAGAGGCTTTGTGTAGTGATAATTTGAACTTTATCTCTTCATTTCTTGAGTGTGATTTGTAAGAATTTCCTCCGGTTTTCGTGCTAGCAAAACTTTTACACTTACAAGAAGCTTATTCTTTTATTTTTTTTTCAAGTACATGTTAATTTGACATGTGGCAGAGGCACTTGATGGAGTAGAGCTTAGTTTTGTTTACTATGCTACATTATTATATTTTCTAATTACAAGATACATTTGTAGTTAAAACAACTATACTATAGTTTTGGGATGGATTCTATTTGATTATCTTCTGGAATTTAAATTAGGGAATATTGTTATTAGTTGCTGGACAATGGGAATGAATTTATTTAATATTATATTGAAATAATGCACCAACTTTAAGTATTGAATTAATTTTTTATCTTTTAATTTGGAAGCGTGATATCTGTCTCTTTGAATGGTTCTTTCTTAAACTACGTCTTTGTAGTGATAATTTGTATTAGTTGCTGCAAAACTCCAAGAAATCGATGATTCTACGCTTTCCCAATTCATTACGATCGCAGCCAAAGGTCCTTCGCAATCGCAAGTGCAACTTCATATGCCAAGCAAATTAGTTCTCTCTCTCTCATCTATATAATTTCTTATATTTGAAATCTAAAGTTTGGTGTGAAGATTGTTAATCGATTTAGATTAACGATGATTTTGAAATTTGAAGTTTGCTATGTCCCTCTTCTCTCTCACCAACTTTCATTTCCTTGTTGCTCTCATTATTTTGAGCACCAAGGAACTTGAATGACGTGTTGCTAGAAGAGGAAAAGTTGTTTCCCTTCATCTCCTCTACGTTGTAATTGGTAGAAATTCCAGACTTGGTGAAGTTTGAAGATTGGTTGATTCTAAATTTGTGTTTAAAATCTTAGAATTGAGGTAGGGGTGTTCATTCCTTATCCTCTTTGATTCTATAGGTCACTTAGGTGAGATATTAGAGTTTTAGAATGTTTTTAGTACTAGAGATATCTTGTCTTTGACTTTTGAGCCTCTCACATGTTAAATGAATGTTAGAATGTTATCTTGTTTAAGGCATGAATGTTATGTCCCTTTTTCTTATTCTTGAAGCATATGTGTGTTATGTGTTTAATTTGAAGACAATACTTTTGAGATATGTGATATTGATTGTTCAAGTGTGTAGAATTAGTTGAAATGTGATTGAGCATAAATTAGTTGCAGCTTCAAAGTATGTTAAGTTTGTTTATAACATATTTCATGTCTATGCAAGCACTAAGTGTGTAGTGTGCCCCATGTGTTTGATACTAAGGTAAATTTTTAGTGAAATTGCTTGATTTTGAAGTATCATAATGCATAATGAGATTGCATCATTGCATACATGGTTTAGCTTTGAAATGAGTGATTATAGCTTTTATAGATTTTGTGAAATTTTGGTGGAATTCTAGTTGTATTTGCATAACGACTTGAGGCATAAACGCCTAAACATCACTCCAAATGCACAAAAAAGAAAGAAGAATGACTCAAATGTCAAATCTCCAAATGCGACAACTGAAGGCTTAAAGGCCCAAACATCAGTCCTAGTGCACAAGAAAGAATGAATGATTTAAATGCCAAGTCTCCAAATGTCACATAAGTAAAAATAATAGCTTGCCTGCCAAGTTGAACAAAGCAACTAGGGCATAAATACATCAATTTGAAAAGGAGTAATGACATGAATGCCTAAACGTAAAAGCCTAAAACTAGGACGTCTCCAAAGTTGCAACATAAAATTTTTTTTAGATCATTTCATACTAATAAGTTTGGAAGATCGGGGGGGGGGGGGGGGGGGTTGGAAGATCGGGGGGGGGGGGGGGCGCGGGGGTTGGTCTCCTTATGGAGTATTACATATACAAAGAAATTGTTTTTTAAAACGCAACAAGGGGATACAACAATATCTAAAAAATCATGGAAAGTTGGAAGCCTTGAAAGGGATTTCAAATGAATCCACAATTGGCATTCCTGAAAACACTACAAGAAAAAAGACTTTCTACGGCGGGCAAAAATGGTTTTTATCATGGGCTTGGCCCGCCGTGGTATTCGGTGTCGTAGTTGCCAGTAGACTTTCTACCACGGGCCCAGCCCGTTGTGGAAAATAGACTTTCTACCACGGGCTCAGACCCGTGGTGAAAAAAATACTTTCTACCACGGGCCCAGCCCGTGGTGGAAAACATACTTTCTACCACGGGCTGGGCCCATGGTGAAATACAGTTTGTATTTCACCACGGGCTGAGCCCGTGGTAGAAAGTATTTTTTGCTACTGTTAAAAACCTTTCTACCACGGATTTGGCCCGTGGTTGAAATTCTATATTCTACCACGGGCTGAGCCCGTGGTGGAAAGTATATTTCTACCACGAGCTAAGTCCGTGGTTGAAAGTTTATTAATTTTTTTTAAAAGAATTATATAGCTTGATCATTGTTCCTAAACACAGAAACCTGTATACAACATAGATCACCCATATCTTCGAAAAAAATAAAAAAATCAACCATCTTCAATGCCACCAATGCACAACTAGACAACACCCAAAGTCATATATATTCACACCAAGCCTTGGTAACATCATTAAGACTTTGCAGAATACTTTTGCAACAAATGAGGATCAGAAATATGATCCACAGAATGTTGTCTCTTTTGGCTATGTAATCAACCAAAGTGACATTACTTTGAAGGAATAGCTCTCCATACCAATTGTTTGTTATGATTGCCTTGCCAAAATGTGCTCCCATTGAAATGGTCTAATAGTAAATATATTTATAATAGTACATGTCAGAAACAAATTAACAAAATGAACAAAAATTGAAGTGTGTGTAGTTAGTTTAGTAGGCTAGTCATATATATATATACACACACACACTTCATGAACAATACTTGAGATGATAAGCCTGGCACAAGCACTTGCTATGTTCAAGGAATGGAGGTCTCAGCCTTATGGAAAAACTATATATATAGATGAACACCATAAATAAAAAGAACAACTAACAGAACTAGTAGTGTTAGTACTACTTAAGCTTATAGAATTCCCCAAAACTACTCTCACCATTGTAATTTCATTAATTTTTGTATGACAAGATCGAGCGCGATTGCACAAATATATATAAATATGAGAACATTCGAAATTAATAAATTGAAATCCTACCTAGTCCAACACATGAAGTGACTGGAATGAATTTAATATTACTTGTGCATATAAATAAATAGGATTAAGAAACACATGAGCTACTCTGACAGCGAGCATTCAGCCTCAACCATTCATGAAATTAAGGAAGAATTTAAGAAAGAGAAACATTAAAAGAATGCAAAGAAAAGAAAAAAAAACCCTTAAGGCAGTTTTTGATATTTCTAGGTAGAATTATTATATGGAATATATATATCACCAATACATACCATAAAAAAAGTTTCATAGGATGATATATATATGGCTGAAAGGAGCTATCAAATATATGCATTTGAATCCGATGGAGAAGAGAACACAAAAATCTGCATTTATTAATTTTAAAGTTTGATTAAAGAAGGCTAGCTAGTTAATTTGATAGGAGGTAAAAGTTTTCTAAAGGTTTAATCTGAAGCATTAATTTGAAGGTATACTTATATATACTAGTGGATAACTTATTTACTTGTGGTGAAGTCAAGCTTGGAAGTCCCTTTCAAGCAATGAAAATTTCCAAACGACACACTCACACTACAACATTTTTTAATATCACCGGCAGTTTAAACCGCCGGAAAATGCCTTCAAAACCGCCGGAAAAACCTTCACCGGCGGTTCACCGGCGATTAAAAAATCTGCCGAAAAATGTCCTGCCGGTAGAGAATTACCGGCGGTTTTGCTAAACTGCCGGTAATTACCGGCAGTTTTTTTGCAGCCGCCGGAATTATACCGGCGGTTTTGTCCGCCAGTAAATATCATCAAAGTGCCGATAATGGTTAATTTTTACCGGCAGTTTTTCATGAACCGCCGGTAAATCACTGAAAATATTGCTTTTACCGGCAGTTTACAAAAACTGCCGGTAAAAGTTGGTTTTTTTTTTTTTTTAATTAAGATTTAGAATCAGATTGTGTGCTCTTCTTCTACTTGTGTCTTACTTGGAAGTTTCAAAGCTACAGGTTGTTGCTATTTTTTTTTTTTTCCTTTCTCCTTTTGGATTAAATGTGTGCAACTCTGATGCAAGGAATATACAATGATAAGAAATTCGAAAACTTTCATGTATAGAAGATGATAAAAATATACGAAGCCCAGCATCCAAGTGAAAAGATTTGATAAAAATATATATATACATATGAAAATATTTATACAATCAGTAGTTGAAATTTAAAAATACATATTATAAACAAAAAAAATCAAAGTCACATTGAATCCAGACATGGGCAACTCGAGATTTATCAAGTAAAGATATAGGGCTACAATGATGTCATGGAACTGCTCCAGTTCCCCAAGGTCAGCTTCATCAATATTGAATCCCGTATGTTGGCCAGGTCTACATCCTTTCACAAATCTGAAAAAGAACATGCACCAGCTTCCTTTCACAAATCTGAAAAAGATACCCGCCAAAGTCAGAGCCAAATTAATTTGTCGTTAACATATATATAACCTTGTAACATGAAAATAAAAAAAGGAAAAACAAAATTAACTATACTTTGTAGTAATTTCACATGTATGCAAATTTGAGCACTGAAGTCCTTTCCAACAATTTTCAATTGCTGTCCTCTCTTTCCCACTTTTTGTCTGAGTGTCTCCACCAATCCATTTAGATCATATGCCTTTCCACAAACATGCTCTGTGAATTGCACTCTCTAGGATCCCCTTTATCTTAATGTTCCACTCTTGATTAAAACTTCTTTCTAGTAGAGGATCAATTTTAGCTAGTAATATATGCTGGGAGTACTTATGGTTTAGGGAATGACCTTGTACAATATCTTAAACAGTTGTTCTTTGTGTCATTGTAACTGACTGCATGGAAAAGGGTAATGATGTTATAAGTTCGTCTCGTTCCATCAATTATTCTTAAAAAAAAAGAAAAGAAAGAAACAGAGTGGACAATATTACTTCACCTTTCAATCCCCATGCCACTTGATTGAACAAATTGCTTTCAACTTGAATATCTTCAACACTGGTCAGAGAATTTATCATATTTGCAAAATCCTTCTGTTTCTTTTCTTTCTTTTTTTTTTTCCTTTTTTCTGGCAAAGAGAGAGTTTGTTCATTCATCAAATAGAATCAATATATAATATGAGATCCAGCTGATTTACAATCTATTCAGGAAAATTGTCAATCTAAATTGCATGTAGTTTATTATGCAGAGCAGTTTCTTTTAACCAACTCATGCTGCATAATTGCTTGATCTTGGAACATGATTTAAAATATAAGCCTCTTCTTGATGCAATACGGCGCAAATTTCTCGTATAATTGTCTCCAAAGCATATGAATCAATTGATTCTCCTTGAATTGCTCTAAGGATTGCCAAAGCATCACTTTCAAATACCGCATTGCCTAACCTCCATTGAGCTGACATTTGAACTGCTATTCTGAATTTCAATTTTCAATGACTTTGCCATTCAAGCATCACTGTTACATGCTTTGAACGACAGAAACATGCACATGCTCCCCCTTCCTGGCTATAATGCCTCACTATTCATGCTTAGAGGTGTTACAGAAATGTACTTTAAATAAAGGGCTACAATGTGCAATGTTAAGCTTAGAGGTGTTATAGAAATGTACTTTAAATAAACACATTCAAAGATTTTGCATGGTTCCTTGTATGTATGTTAATGATGTAGAAAAAGTACAATGACCATCTAAAGTCAATATATAAATATAGCTCGATCCGAATTTTAATTTGGGATTTAATTTCTCATGATGTATTTGACAAAAAAAAAAAGATTTGGTGAACAATTAATTAATTAACTTGTCTCATTAATTAGTATGTGCAGTTTTTCATCTGAGATATTCAAATAGGGTAATATATATATATATATATATGATGTCAAAAGGGTAACCATACCATAGCAGTGCATATGGTTTGGTTTGGTCCAGTCCAATTCTATAAAAAACATAATCAAACTGGTTTCAAGGTTTATATCCTTCGTTTCTCGTCTTGGCACTCATGTCTTCAGAATCAACACTCAATGTCCATTAGTGTTGCTCACTACACGTCTATATATTTTGCTTTATTAATTATTTTTTAACTGCATAAAGGAGTTTATTCCCACAGCATCACACTACTCCATAGGTTCTTATTCTAACGGAAAAATCAGCCTTAGTAATCAATTTTTTTATATATAAAAAATCAGGCTTGTAATCTAACTAAGAAACCAAATTAAACCTCAAAAGACTAACTAAGAAACCAAATTAAACCTCAAAATAATCAATACACCATTCAATTACAAAGCTATTAAAAAAAATGATTTAGAAGATAGATAGAAAAACGCATGCAGGTGTATTTCATGATACAACCAAACAGAGAGAGCACTAGAAAATTCACACCTGATCACTTAATCAAACACAGAGAGCTTCGGAAACTCAATCAATCACCTAATCCAGAAGTCGATCGATGCCTTCTTAATCAATCACCTAATCCAGAAGTCGAATCGAGCTCCAACCTCAAGTGTTTCGGCTTGAAACTCGTATAGAGATATACATATTACACACACATGCACAGATCTATCATATAAATATTACACACACAAAACACACACATGCACAGATCTATCATACACATATGACACACGCATATGCACAATGCACATATCTGTCTAAAACTAAATTTCATCAAAAGAAATTTCATACAAAATTATAAAAACTAGAAATACCTGGAAAATCACCGATCTCGTCAAAGCCACAGCTCCGATCTCGCCAAAGCCACTGCTCCGTCTCGCCAAAGCCATCGTCACCGTCCTCCCATGCCACGAGAGAGAGAGAGAGAGTGCAAACACAAAATACAGATCGGCAGTTGTGAGTTGGGACTTAGGATGCAGAGAGAGGAGTGCGGGTCGTGCGGCTAGGGTTGAGAGTAATTGAGTGGTTAAAGTATATATAGATGGGCTTTCAGAACATGGGCTGAGGTTTGAGCTATGTTAATTCTCTTGGACTTGGTCCATTTTTTTTAAAAAAAGTTTTGTAATGCATTTTATTGATTTGTTGGGCTGGGCTAAAATTATAAGTTTGGTAATATCATTTCCGGCGGTTTTAAAAAACCGCCGGTAATACCTTGATGATTTCTGGCGCTTTTTAAGAAATTGCCGCTAAGTGAGTTATTTCTGGCAGTTTTTAATAAACCGCCAGAATACGTAGTCATTTCCGGCGGTTTTTAAAAACCGCCGGTAATAACGTTAAATTTCCGGCACTTATAATTCCGCCGGTCAAAAACCGCCGGAAAATATCAAATATGTTGTAGTGTCATTAGAGGTTTCTTATTGATTCATAAGTCATACTCAAAACTTTGAAGAAAGAGAGAGAGAGAGAGAGAGTAGAGAGAGCCTAGTTGATTAATTAATAGAAGAAGGGAATCCTAGGAAAAAAGATTCAACAGTATAACCAAACCCAGTAATAGCCCCTGCAATTATATTGGCAGCATCACCAGCCGAACATAGCCTCAATCTACTTCATGCTTGTTTTTATCCTGAAGACTGAAGTATAAAAGGCAAAAACTCAACCAAAAAAATTGCACTCCAGGCCCAGGTTTAGCATTGTCATCCCAAGGAACAGTCCCATGACTCCCATCAGATAGGATTAATATTGAGTGATAGTAAGAGTAGATAACTGATCACAAAATGATGTCTATTATGCACATGCTATCTCTGTGATCCCAGAAAAAATTGTATAATGTGCAGAGAAGTGGGGGAAAACAGATCGCTGAAATGTTGATGGTCATAATATTATGCTTACATCACTTGATCCCAAATTTTCTAATCCTACAGAAATAATTTCTTTCATAGAGATTTGATTGGCAAAGGAAATGCATTCAACAATTTGAACACCGATTGTAGCAAAATTGTAGAAAGTCAAAGTTTATTTTCTACATTATACATCTAAAGTAGCATTCAAGTGATAAAGGGTATTCTCACCAATGGACAACTGAAAGCCACATAAGAGTTTATTCAATGCAGAATAAGAAAATCAAGATCAAACAAATATTTGGATAATATAACCTAGAGATCACAGATGTATCCATGTTCCTAAAGAGTAGCTCCCGCACAACCTCAAATTGATCCACATGGAAGTAAACCATCAACTTTTAAAGAAATGACAAGGAAATGACACACTAATTAATGAAAAGAACTAAACATAAATTGGGACTGCCATTCGGCTAGGCAATATAGAACTTCTCAGTAGCTCCGATCGTTTGTGGGGTCCTATCATGATAGCTAGGCCCAAGCCTCTCCTTGGTGATATTCTTGACACATCCGTAAATCTGAAAACAATTCCTAGGCTTATCACTAGCAGCAATGATTTTGACAATGTAAGTTAAAGAAGACAACAAATTTGAAGACACTACAAGTGATAAATTCAAATGTCTAAAATTTGACACAAACTTGTGCTAAAGTCAAGTAACAACCAGTATCTTATAATGCTTCAAATGGAAACAAAATACCAAAGTTCAAACCTATATTGAGACAAAGTTTGACATCACCCTCCCTCTCCTAAACAAATCAAACAGCTGTTCCTGGAAAACTTCTCCATCTTTATTTGTTTTTGTTTTGTTTTTGTTTTACTAAGCCAAATATTATTAAATCAAAAGTACAAGAAAATTATGAATCATAACATATATTATATAATATGTATAATTACTTATAATTACTTAGTTAATATAATTAATACCACTTTTTGTTTGTCTAGGTGTTTCCATAATCCCCTTATACCATGGTGTCATACATATTGAATTGTCATTAAATTGCATATATATATTGAAGAATAAGGAAAATAAAAGACAGGTTCAAACAAGCAGTTCTAATATTGCTATCAAAGATCATTTAACAAATTGGATTGGTTGCCTTGGTTGTAGGATAACTTATAGGAAAATGATCGTGTAACAATTTGTGACCCTTCATGAGTGGTCCACCATATATATAGGGAGGTCATGTGGCTTAAACTCCAGACCTGTTGTTACTAATCAACTTCTCTAAAAGCTTAAGCTAATGGAGGATGAACTTTAAATCTTTTAATATTAATCTGCTTTCTCTGGGAGGTGTTGTAGTTTTCCTCAGGACCTTTTCACTATGACAGAAAAAAATGGAACTCTATACGAGTTTCAGTAGTGAAATAGCCACCAGTGTTATAGATTTTCTAGGTTTCATATGTCCAAAATTGTCCAAGTATTCAAACATAACAGAGCAGCTATACCAATAAATGATATCAAAGTCCACATTAGTGTTGTTATTAAATTGACCAAATCGAGTACGTAAAAAATAATATATATATATATATATATATATATAGTATTTGCTTCTTAGTTGATATGAACTCTTCAGAAATGATTAACATTTGAAGCTTGAAGGTTAAAAAATTAAGATACACAGATGCAAACATGAGAAAAGTAACATGATCCAGTAGTTCACAATTAAAAAGGCATTAAAACCAGCTAAATTATGTTTGAACCACCTACTATTCTGCCTAAATTGCTTCACAGAGAAGCATCCTGAAAGAACTTATTATTTGACACAAAGTATGCCATTTGACAGGATATGTAAATTCTCAAGGAAGAAAAAATAGGACATCTAAATTCTCAAGGAAGTAACATCATCATTCATTGCAAAGACACCAGTGCTACAAAGAGTATAAAAATGGGCTAGTTTGACTGTACCTCAATCCCATATTGACGTAAGATAAAAATGAAATCCAGATTATCAGGGCAAAGACCACATCGTATTCCACTTAATTAATGTAACATGAGAAAAAAGCAATAAAAAAGAAAAACTACTCAGCCAAACCAACTTCTATCATAGAAGCCAAATTAAACTAGTTAATAGAAAAATTCAGTGAAAATTCACCAAACTAAAAGTAAATTCTATCATCAACACATCCAATTGAACTTAAGCCAGTTTCTACAAAATCAAAGAAAACCTAACAACTGAAAGTCTCAATTTTAAAACATTAAGGGGACAATTCAAATCTTGCCTATGGAAGCAGTGGTGGACTTATTGGAGAAGTCCAGACTATAATCTTGTTAGATATTTCTTCACCTTGGTTTCAGCTCTCATGGTTGGCACAATTTTCTGGCAGGTTGGCACTAAAAGGTCTGTGTCTATTCTCACATGATTCAAGCTCTTATCTTTCAATCCATTTCTAATAGGGATCAAAAGGTCAAGTTCCAATTCCTTATTTCAATTTTCTTTGGTTTAGGGAGAACACAACTGATCTGACCATGATTATTGGGCCATGTATGCTGCTGTCTTGTTTATTGGAATTAACAATTGCTCGACAGTGCAGCCAATAGTAGCCATTGAAAGAATAGTATTTTATCGAGAAAGAGTTGCTGGGATGTACTCTGTATTACCATATTCCATGGCACAGGTGAGGGACATGTTTACTTAAGTGATATGGATCATTATATGCTTGTTCACTAGTAATATCAAGTTCACATGACATAACATATGGCTACAAGATTTTTTTCAGTCTTATTAACGGAGTTTTTGGTTATTTGACATGTAGATTTTCGCTGAAATACCATATGTGTTTATTCAGACCACGTATTATACTCTTATAGTGTATGCCATGGTGAGCTTTGAATGGGCAACACATAAATTCTTGTGGTTCATCTTTGTCAACTTCTTCTCCTTTCTTTACTTCATATACTATGGAATGATGACTGTTTCCATCACACCAAACCACCAAATAGCAGCTATCTTTGCATCCTCTTTCTAAACACTCTTCAATTTTTTCTCTAGTTTCTTTATCCCTAAACCAGTAAGTCTATTTCATTTTCAGGCAGTTAAAGCTTTCAAAAAACTTGTGCTTTAACAACATACTGATTTTTATTCTTTCTTGAAAATTTAGATTTGCCAAGTGGTGGATATGGTATCACTGGATTTGCCCAGTGTCTTGGACTGTTTATGGATTGATTGTGTCACAGTATGGAGATGTAGAGGATACCCTTAAAGTACTAGGGATGTTGTCTGACCCAACCATTAAATGGTATGTGGAAGACCATTTCGGATATGACCCGGATTTCATGGGGTCAGTTGCTGGAGTTTTGGTTGGTTTCACAATCTTCTTTGCATTTGTGTATACCTACTGCATTAAAACTCTAAACTTCCAGATGAGGTAGAAGAAATCTTATAGTCAAGTTGACACTTGTAAATATATATTTGAACCAATCGAAGATTTAGGAATGGTGACAAATTGTACTATATATGGGCTAGTATTTAGGATTAAAAATGTAATTTTGGATTTAACAAGGTGGATATTCACCACCAAGCAAACCATGAAGATGTATTCACGAGTTTTGAGGTTGTAAATGTAAGTTCCATTGGTCCATATCAATACAAAGGAAGAGAGAACTTTGCTTTTTACAACACCTAAAAATGCAATGATTTAGTTTTTATTTGTGATTTAACATTTCCTTTCCGTTTTTGTTTTTCCACAGCGACTATTGATAAAAATGCAAGTGATTAAAAGTCTTTGTTAAATTATGAAAATTTTTACTTGAATGTGTATGACAATACAAGTTCATGAGAAGAAACTCAGCTATTTGAACCCTACGAATTAACAGGATTGAACTATAGCTTTTTGAATGCCAGATATCCAACATAGACAATTATTGATGTATTTACCAACTAACATGTTCAAAGAGAGGTGGGGGTGGTTTGGAAGAAATATTCAAGTAATTGGGACCTTTGATTTTTTAGGTGAGAATCAGTGAAGACAGCTTTCTACAGAGTCCAGCTTATGAAATCCTCTATAGAACAGAGGTGGTAAGGATGTTTCAAATGCAACCACAAAGAAAATATCTACTAAAACATAAAACATAAAAAAGCTGCACCAAACCAAAACATAAAAAATTAAAGACGCCTTAGTGGACAAGGATGCAATAAGCTGCACCAAAACAAAAAATTCAACTGTCAGAAGTGAGTTTGGGGGAAAACAATATAAACTAGAAACTGGTTTTGGAGATTGGAAAGTAGTACAAAATAAATTTTAGAAATAACTAAAATTGTGATAGCAGTGGTATGTACTAGGTTATACAAAATAAACCATGTACATTGTGAAGGAAAAAAAGAATAAATATAGCACAACATGACAACAATAGTATTAGAGATCCGAAGGAGGTGCAAAACTACACGTATCTAAAACTGGGACAACAATGGAGTGTACTAGGTTATATAGCATAAACCATGCACAACCAATTAGATAAAGAGTTACTTATATAGTAGGTAGGTCCTGCCAGCCCTCTGTACTTATAATAATGGAATTGGAACTTCAAATTTCAAAACAGTGGCAAGCAGGCAAGGACCAAGGTTTCTATCAATGGGGAGTGAATATTACAAGAACTCTATCCACTACCAGCCTTTCTAAATTTGAGTTAACAATTAGATTATGAAACCACTTTAGTTCCAATAAACTTATGACCATAAGATGTCAATTATCAATTTCTACCATCCAGATCATGGGATGCTTAAAAGTGCGTAGATGATGAAATTGATGAACAATAACAACTACCAGATTCGATGAAAAGCTAAAACTTGACAATTAAGATGTACATCAAACCAAACCTAGTATAAACAATGGTCTAATAGTGTCACGCCCTGTTCCCGAGGCCCGGAAACCGAGGTGTGAACCCCGTGAGATCACCCTCACGCTCTAACCACCACCTGATCATGCAACCTCAATCTCCTATCATTTTTACGAAAATTGGGCATGACCCATTCTAAATAATCAGCTCCTGGCATGATATACCTGCTTTACAGTTTAAATGGACACTTCTGGGCATGTGTCCCCCCAGCATTTATATCTAAACAATAGAAATGGACACTTCTGGGCCCGTGTCCCCCCAATATTTCTACAACATGCATAATTCAATCACAAATATACATGCCTCAGTCCTTGAATGTCCGTATTAAATACATACATCACATGAATAAATACAATTGAAGGAATTGAATCAATATAATCGCTTTATACATTTAATCCAAATGTAAAGCATCTATCTATCCACTATCCTGGACATACGTTAGATTCTAAGGAATCTAGATACTACCTCTGCAACCGGTGCTGTCAGTCCCCTAACTAACTCCAAAATCGGCAACACTTGCAAAACCTGGGAGGGGGTGAGCTCAAAGGCCCAACAAGGTAAGTAGAACCATACTATCACCGCTGCAGCAGGTCGATCCTCACATATTCTCAAAAATATACATGCACTTAAATATATCACAATATTTAAGACCATGCTCTATCTAGCATGCATGAGCCAACGATGTATATGGCTACTCTAGCACATATGAACATACAAAATCCAGAACACATGATTTTAGAAATCATTTTCAACATGCTTGAAAGCAGTAAACATTCAGCATCAATATGTATATAGAACATATATGTCAACACATTTACATAACCGATGTAAATCAACTACCACATCTCCTACTCGTCACGTAGCACATCTCAAATGCAATATAGATGCATTTAAACAGAAAACATGTTTAACAGATAAACACATAAGCATAAAGGTATTTTCACCTTCCACGATCATAATCCGATACATAATACAAGCACCAAAGCTTGCACATACTCTCACTCTCGGTCCTCATCCGATACCCCACATGATTGGCCCGCTCCGAGGACCATGTGACCTAGGACAACTCCGATAACCATCCTATGACCTGGACCACTCCGAAAGGTCATTCTACCCTGGCAATGTATAGGATTGCCATTATATGAGGGGACAGCTCCGAGGCTCACATTCATTGGACATACTCCGAATTCCAGGCATTAGGCCTGAGCATGGCGGGTCCACTCCGAGGGCCATACTTATTGGACATACTCCGAAGGCAATATATTGGTTTGCCAAATTGTGAGGGGGCAACTCCGAAGCTCACAAATGTTGGACACACTCCGATTCTAGGCATAAAACCTTTGTATGGCGGGTCCACTCCGAGGGCCATACGTAGTGGATAGCTATACCACTTCTCGTGACACGGTTGGACCACTCCGAAGTCCCGTGCACCTCTTTTTGCGTTAATTTTCCCGCAACCTCCCATATATGCAAAATGAATGCATACGTAATCAAGCATTTCATTTTATGCTATTCCAATGCACTAGCTAGTATATAAGTACATAGCATGCATTTCTCTCTACACAAACCCACATATAACCACGTATGTGTCATTTCCCTCCTATACATGCAATATGGATGCATATACACACAGCATAATACCTTCATGCTTCAACCCATGCTTATGAATACTAAAAAGAAGTATTTGGCATGCTTTTCATCACATTCCAACACATATAGCACATACATGTTCATAAACTTGCATAACACCTCATATATGCAACAACTTCAACTTAGCACATTTTTATCATGCTAGGACCAATGCATACATTCGATATATAAAGACAGTATACATTTAACTCACATAAGCCCACATATAATCACGTATATGTCAAATCATGCATATATATTACATATGCACATATACTAGCATAAATACAGTCATACTCTCATTCAGTGCATGTGCTCACTACAAGTAGCTAACATGCATTCCAATCACTATATATATATATACACATATATATTACATCACCCACATATGTATCAAGAACATATAAACCACTTAGCACATTTCATGCTTTTCAAATGCTCGCAAAAAGTTATATTCAACTTAGCATGCATTTCTACCTCTGCAACCATATATATAATCACCTATATATATATACCGAACCTCATGCATAAGAGCCACATATGCATACAAGACAACACATAACTAAACATGTATTATTTAGCATGCTCTCCATAGACTTTAATCTATACATACATGCATATCACAATGCAATTAGGCGACAATTCTAACATGTTATCGCTTCCCAAACCCACACATACATAGATATATACACACGCATATATATATCCTCTCACATCCCATGTATGTACAACATCCACCTATACCCACATATATATAAGCACCTATATATACATGTATATACACATACCACATATGATCAAATTAATAACATATGTAAATTACTCAACGTAAATAAAATGTACGTAAGAGATAGAGGCAAGAATCAACTTGCCTTAGGTCCCGCTTTCGCCAAGTTCGCGCCTGCAAGGCGATCCATTTCCAAGCCCGGTCCAGTCCTGTGTCGAAGTCCACACGAGCAACTCCATTGGACCACTTCATTTCCTTTTCAATTTTTTGGTCCAACCCAAATAAGGTGAACCAACCCAACTCCAAGGTCCAAGCCCGCTATTAATGAGGGCCCAAATCACAACCCATTTCCCTTGTTCAAGCCCAATTTAAACCAATCCAATTTTATTTTAGCCCACTCTAGTTCCATTGGAAATCCAACACAAACTCAAGGCCTAAGCCCAATGCACAAACCATCATCCATATATGTGTGCTTATGTATCACCGCTACAAGAAGGCCGAATCAAAATCAGCCCAGTTAATCCTCAAATTCAAAGCATAAATCAACCATACCAAGCAACTACCATGGAACAACCGAGCTCCATGACCCAGACCCATCAAGCCTGTCCAAACACTCCTCAAAGTCGAACCCAACTACGAGCACCTCAACTGAACCCAGTCACAACTATCGGCCAAACAGTCCCCAGCCGAAACCCCCTTTCGAACCAAACACGACCATGAGATCCCATCCAAACACAACCCCAAGTTCTCACCATGGAAGCCACCATCCATGGATAGCCCACTGTCCAAACCGTGAGCTCCATCCTTCAGGCTCTATCCGATCACCACCATTAAAGAGACAAAAGAGAACCGAGCAGAACCACAACCGAAAACCCATAGCCAACCAGCCACCTTGATCGGGCCCTTGCCAACGAGCAAAAGTCACCCAAAACTCAACTGTAGTGAACCCACAACCAGCCACTCAGCCGAACCCATAACCGAGCTCAATCCCCAAATCGGGCCACTTCCGGCCACCACACAACCCAGCCGCGAGCCACCCTCCTCGGCACAGTCACCACCTGCACAACCACCGTGAGCCAAAACCCCTGCCGAGAACTACCACCGCCGCCGTGAACCGAGTCCATCACCGACGAACCCCGAAACCCCCTTCGCGAGCGGCCCAACTGCGAACACCCCCCACTCGCGGCCAGCAACCTGCACCCAGCCGCCGCCGTCGCCGTCAGCCGCTGCCGCCCAGGCGAAGCTGGTCGGGCATCGCCGTCGGCGCCTCTTCTCCCGATCTTGGCCTCTCTCTCTCTCCCCGATCTCGGTTCCTCTCTCTCCCCGATCTCTTTCTTCTCTTCTTCCTTCTTTTTCTTTTTCTTTCTTTTTCTCTTTCTTTTCTTTTTCTTTCTTCTTTTCTTTTCCTTCAGCCGACCCACTTGGGTCTTTTATCTTCTCATCACTCTTTTGGTTCACATATTACTCATATATAAATATATATATATGATATATGCTACACAATACATATAATTATGCATGTGCACCCACACTTCTTCATATTTGCATATAAGCCCACACATATACACACTTTTATGTGTATATATAATAATGCATGTACTCAATAAATATATTTATAATTTAATATAAATATATTCCATATAAATATATATATTTCCATATATATATATCTATATATGCATCCTCCGTCCAATCTATACATATATATATATATATATATCCACATCTTTCCGAATTTAATTTATTCGAAAAAATAAATCCGGTCAAAATTCATCCGGAACCGGTCAAAATAATTCCGGTCCTTACAAATAGCTTGACAGCAACATGTACAAATAGGGTTTTAGGATGTCAAATTTCATATGTATGCTCATAACCTTTCAAGCTAAGATGATTAGTCACATACAATTAAACTACTTAAGAACATGACAACAACATTATAGACTTGATCGACACTCATCACTTAAATATTTTAGGGGTTTCAAGGTATTGAAATGGATAACAACTTCTAATCAAACATCAACTTAGCAAAAAATAGTGTTATTATGATAAAGTACATAAGTTGGGACTTAATCAGTTGCATAAACCTTTTTCAAAATAAATTTGAGAGTAAAGTGCATTTTGACAGTAAAATTTGTGCTAAGGTGAGGTTCTAGGATATGAAATTGTATAGCAGCCCCTATTCAAGTTTCAACTCCGTGAAAACAAATCCAATATGCTAAAAAACACATGCTTATGTGGCATATCAACATAAGACTCAGTTTAAAAGCTTAATCAGATAGTAGATGGGTTTTTGACAGTGAAAAGTGCATTAGAATTTATCATTGGGTATAAACAATGAATTTGATGCATAATCTTGGAAAATTATAGTTAAACATGACTTAACAAGTATACTGAGAGGTGTTCAAGCACTTAGGTCATATTTAGATCAAAATATAAACAATAAGAACATGACAATAGCTATTTAGACTTGACAGTTATTGTTCACTCAACTTTTGGGGATTTTAGGATATGAAAATGTGGAGCAACCTCAAGTTAATCTTTAAAAGAGGAAAATCAGAATTAATATAATAAATTACACATGCTTAGAGCTTAAACTGCTACCCATACATTTTTCAAAACAAAATTTGCCCCAAAGTTCATTTTGACAGCAAAATAAGATCATAGAAGAGGTTCAGAAGGGTCTTCATTAAAATGGGTGCCAAATGCTTGCTATAATAGTGAATATGTAAGAGTGAGGCCTAGAGACATGTGTTAAACTTGACTGTAGACTAAAAAGGCAGTATACCCTAACCCTAGCAAGCTAGAAGTCTTAAAACTATATAGCAGCTATACATATTTGGAGCTCAAAGACATTCAGATTTCTAAGCTACTGTCAATATTGAAGAAATTACTTCTAGTTGAACTTAAGAACATGAAACATGACTATTCAAACCATTTTCAAAGATTGAAGTTTTAGAAGCTATACTCACAAAGTTGTCGTAGATTATGATAGTGGCTCAAATACTCTGAGAATGCATCCTTAGGGACTGTACAATCACCTCCAACAATGCCTCTATGAGAATCTCCTTTTGACATTGAAATATTGCAACCATTAACAAAGTTGCCCATGTATTTTCATTTTACTAAGACAGGTTTGACAATAATTTATGTGCATGATGTTTATGATGATACATTTGTCAAATTGAATATAGTGATGGGTCAACATATCTCAATTGGAACCCAACACTATTAGAACAAGATGTTAAATGCATAGACAAGTCAAAAGCAAACCCCATCAAAATTCCATATTAAAAGGTAATTATTCCATTATCAGCACTTCATTTTTAACTTCTTTACATTTCCACAATGTTCCATGAAACAATTTCACTTCAGTGTGACTACACATAAACCAAAAAGTTTAAGTCATAATTTTTCCAATCTCAGCAGTAGTTTTGACTTTTTAGCAGCTTAGTTATCAAGAATTCAAAAGGCATATATACCAAAACCTATAAATACACAGTGAAGAAACAAAATCACAATTTCTTTTACACTATTTTTGGCACATAAAAACACCACAGAAGTAAGATTTCTACAGAATACACACTGAACACAGGCACCACCTTTATCAAACCAAAAGAAAAATAGAAACAAATGAACTAGGGGTGAAAAGAAACTATTAGTCGGGCATATTTAAAAGAACAAATACCAGGATCTGAGTGCGAACATTCTCGGACTACTAAAAATTTTTGAAATGTAAGCCCATGTAGTTGCATATGCTTACCTTTTTCAAATTACATACAATTTTGAACAGGCCTTCACTTTTTGCTCATTAATGTTATCTTCTTTTTCTTTATGTAATTTTTATTATCTTTCAGGTTGTTGTGGGATGATGCTACAAGACTTCCAAAATACAAGTACTTCATCAAAACAACTATAATACCTATCAAACTATAAAAAAAGGGGGAAAAGAAGGATATCATCAAAAATTGGTGAAACCATATAGTCATGACAAACATTTTCAAAGTAACACTTCAATCTAATAAAAGATCAAATAGATTAACAACATTGATTAATAAAACGCTTAGAATTATATAATAAAATCAGATTTCTCATAAAATGATAATGGTAGAAAACGCTACAACCTAGAATTCTCAAAAGATTGAAATTGAAAATAATTTATAATACATATGATTGGAAAGAGTGGAATCAGGTGATCAGTAGTATAACCAAATACTTAGAACACTGTTTTATGGGTAGAGTGTGAGCATTGGGTTATGAGTTGAGAGATGTGAGCATTGATTAGTCTAGAGAAAACACAAGTGTTATTTGTGACATACTTGTCTTGATTAAGAAATTTAAGGGGTTAGGTCTTCATTTTATAATATTAATTGGCCCTGGGCCCTAGCTTATATAAGACACACAAGAATACCATATTACATAGTTGTATAATGGAGTTGATAGAAGCAGGGGTCAGGTCAGGATTTTTATACTTTATCATAGGGACTAGCTCATTTACATGATCTGAATCAATGCAACACTTTTGGATGGTAAAATTACAAATTTTTAGAATCCATATTAATTAAACAATAATGACCAAGAGCCTTTTGATCCAACCCACCAAACTAGCAACTATGGGAGGGGATAAATTAAAATAAGAAAATAAAATTTGCAACTTAGATGCCAATATTTGACATTAAAGGAGTAGCAAACCATCCAAGAATTTGATTTATTTCTTTCTTTATTTTTTATTTTCGTAGTCCTAATCAAATTTCAGGATCTGAAGCATTACAAATTTCAAAAGGAACACATGAGAAATATCAAGAAAATGATTAGCAAGAACCAATTTGAAAATGAGAATAGGCATGTAAGGGAAGTAAACATGAGTAGTCCTAATCATTTGAAAAATATAACTACTAAATTTTTGGAAGAATTCTGAAGTTATTTTCTTTCTAAGTATCTAATATGATATGATCCATCTTTATTTGTTTGATGAATATGTAAAATTGTAAAAACCTTAAGAACATAAAAATGCAATTAATTGGTTAGAAAAAATTATTAATCTCTGAGAGAAAAAAAAGGTTACAATAAGAGAACCCTTGAGGTACTACTGATAATCAATAACATTAATATAATTGATTTCTAATTTTCTTTTTATATATATAAAAAAAATGATTGTTGTACCCTGACATCTACTTTACCCAGCAAAATTTTGGATAAAGTAGCTCAAAATTAAGGATTGTAACATATCCTCTGATATACACTTACACCACAAGATTACTATTCAACAAAATTTTAAATTTGAGAAGTATACATACAAGTGCACTCTGCAAATCCATATAGCCACCCCTACAGTCGCAAACATAGCATAAACCTACACATACAAGGGTACAACCATCAACTCCAAAAGTCCCCTAACAAACATCTTAGATTAAAAAATAGCTAATGCGAGATATATATATATATATACACACACACATATCACATATGTATATATCTATAAGGAGAGTAAGAGGTAACAGAGATCTAGGCAGTGAGAGTTACCAACCTCAGTTCAACTAGAAAGGGTTAGGGTATCAGATGAGAATGTGTGCATGAGTGACGCGAAGGAGAATGACAAGTATCTTTGATTCGATTGCAATTTGGAAAAATACAACTCCAACTAGAGAGGTTAGGGGTTCAGTTGTTGTTTGATCACGCTGATGAATGTTAGGCGAGGGTTAGGACTTTGAAACCAAACGAGGGTTAGAGATTTGTTTAACGTGCTTCGATTCGAGGAAGGGACAGTGAGAAAGAGAGGATTAGGGTATTAGACGAGAATGCTATGTTTGTGTATCACCGCGGGAAGTTTAATTCTCTTAAAAAAAACACCGCGCAAAGTCTAATTCTAAATAACAAAGAAATAGACCATCCATCACGGGCAATGTCTGTGATAAAAATAAATGTTTCCAACACGGGCTCTGCCCGTGATGGAAAGTCTCTTTCTACCACGGGCCCAAGTAGCCCGTGGTGAAAAGTATTTTTTACAACGGGCTATGCGAGCCTGTTGTAGAAAGTAACTTTCTACCACGGGCTGCACGAGCCCGTCGTAGAAAGTGACTTTCCACCATGGGCTATGCAGGCCCACCGTAAAAAGCCTGTCGTTAAAGGCTAAATTTCTTGTAGTGAAAGCCAGCAACAGCAGGATTGGGAAGTTGAGAGGTAAAAGATGGAGCCTTGTCAAGGAAGATTATCTTCTCTAACTTAATCTCCAAAAGACTAGGCTCGGGATCCTAATAAGGAGGGAAGGCCTGGACCACTTCATACTAAGCATCAGGGTCATGGTACTCCCTAGCTTCTTCTGCCTTTAGAGCCTCCTCAAAGCCAAATCTGTAGCCTTCACAGCTCCTTAGAATGCAAATCTTCCCATACCGCTCAAAAATAAGTCTGATGAACTCTTTGAAATTAAAGATAGAAGAATGCCCATTGCTAGGCCTCTTGTCCAACTCTTCGCTCTTGCTTTCAGTAGCTTCAGTCCTGTCCTTCTAGTACACAACATCAGTTTCATATTTTTTCTTCTCATATTCCAATCTCTTTAGTAACTTTTAGTTTTTGCTCCATCTTTTGGGGAATGAATTCTTCACTCTCCAGCACATTGCACAAGCCAATGGTGCAATACAGGCTCTGCCAATTTTTAAAATTAGAAAGTATAGAGCGAGTAGGAGAAAAACAAGAAAGGAAATAAAATCAATGAAGGTATCTCCATGAGAGCCAAAGGACATGTGAAAGAAGGGAGCTCTTTTTGAGAATACCAACATCTTTTATTGCAGATTCATCAATCCAAATGGGATTACCATCGGATTTATTGAATCTAGGGACCCAAAATTCCCCAGTATAAGCCATCGCCTCAAGAGGGATGGGTTCCTCAGTACTGGTAGACTTTCTTAATGAAGCTCTAGCCTTGGGGTCCTTAAAGGCATTCGTCATCATCCTTGGGGTTTTTATCGGGCTCGACCTTAGGACCTTTACCCTTTTCTTCAGATATTACCCTCTTCCCAGAAGCCTTTTCAGCAGCATGGGCACTGCAAAGAAATGCAACCTTCCTCTTTTCCCTCAGTTGTAATTTGCTAAACGATCCTGGGGTAATGAATATCTCTAGCTTTAGAAACAGAATCAGGGATGTCCTGGAGGTTTTCATTCGACAAGAGAGTTTTGATGGAAGGTCATTCAAACCAAACCTTGTTTTGAAGGTATAACAAATGATCCACGACAAATAAAGAAGGAAAATAATCAGTCTTAACTTCAAGAAAATTGATCATAAATTTAAACAAGTGTGCTTCACAAACAGAACACCATTAGTTAGGATGTGGATATTTATACTTGGGAAGAAGAAGTTGGCCAACAGATTGAGGGGTCGGATGGCTATTTGAGGAATTGACTTTCCAATTCCCACTCACAACTACCAAATGCTCTTTCTAGTGTTTGCCAGAAGAAGGGTTGTCCATGCACAAAGATCTATTAGGGATAGGAAAGGAATGAAAATGTCCTAGAGAGCCATGGAGTTGTTAAATTCTAGAGCACAAAAGAAGATCAGTTAAGCCAAGGTCCAAACCCCTCAAGAATTTTAGACACAAAATAGAGGAAACAACCCTAAAAAATTTGGTGTTGACCTGAAGCAGAGATAACCCTAATTTATTCAGGACATGGTGATAAAAATGATGAACTGGGATTTGAAATGCATAGAATTGGGTGGCCAAGAAAATCATCTTATCATCCCTAATATTTTCACCCATTTTCAAGTCAAGACTAAAGGGATATTCTTCCACGACAATGTCGCCTGGAATCTCACACTCCTCTCTAAGTATTTTGACATCCATTTGCTTTCTAGACTTATTAAATGATTGAGGGTTTAAATTTTTTAAGATTTAACGGTTCTCTTGATACTGTCATGGCCGGGTTTTATTTTTCTGAATTATTAATTTCAAAAAATATATGAAGATATATAAATAGAATTATATATATAGAGAGAAAGGAAGTGGATGTTCATATATGTGGGATTACATATATAGATGGGGATGTGGTTATATATATATATACATATATACATATGTATATATATGGATATATATATATATATAAATATAATTATGGTAGACATATTTATATTTAATTATAGATATATATAGGTGTACATGTGTGTACTTATAAGTAGATGGAGAAGAATGTATGTGTACAAGTATATGTGTAGTATTATGTATATATATATAAATATAATAGATACATATATATGTGGACCAAAAGGGGTTGGTGAGAATGTGTGGACCAAATAAAAAAGGGTTGAAATTTAAAAATAAAGTGATGAGGTGTTTGACTCCTAATATGACATGTGTAATGTAGGAGGATATTGCTAAGGTGACTTGGATAAAAAGAACATTTGACCAAGACTGGTTGTCTCCGAGTGGGAAAGAAGAATTAAAGAGACAGAGTTTTACTAGGATACGTCCTCACTTGGTTACTATAAATACAGGATGGTTCACATACCAAGGTATGCAATTAATACTCTCCGAGTTCTCATACAACTTTGATAAGCCTTTCCGATACTGACTTGATCATCGGTTAGTAATCGGTCGGCACCACACCGGTGCCCCTTCGATTAATCTTCTATTGTCCTTTTCTATGGTTGGCATTTGACCAGTTCAGATAAATTTTTGCTTCATCAGTTGGCGCCGTCTGTGGGAACGGTCATGAAATTTGACTATTCTACTCAAATTATATACGAAGCATAATGCACTTACGATCTAGGTTAGAAACTACGGTCGTACAGGACCCCCCTGTTGGCCATGATCCTCCAGCATAGGACCTTCTCGTCGGAAACAAGCCCCCAGCCACGCAAGATCCTCTTATCAATTCTGAACTTCCAGCCGGACAGGACCCGCCCGCTAGTGTGCCTACAGGTCAGGGAGGCATGTAGCCTCCGGGACAGACAAATTTTTTGGGGGCACACCCCAAAGTCCTAAACGACTAGGGGCGTGTCGCAGCATTGGAGCACCAGGTCTGGAACTTAAATCAAAGTTTGGCTCAGTTGCTCCAACAAAATGCGTCAATTCTGCAATGCCTCCCTCCTGCGGTGCTAGTGTCATCGCCAAGTTACCTTAGGACTGTTGATCCTGAGGGGGATGGTGTTGGACGAGATATTGAAGTCCCAATAGAGGACACAGCTTAGAGTCAAGTGAGAGGTGGGACGAATCTCAGCCATTTAGTCCTGCTCGAAAGGAGCCAATGATAAGTGTTCAATTCTATGCATTCGAACCCTCTTTATTGCATACTTTAGTTCCGTTTTTGCGTTTACCGAGATATGTTTACGGTATTTTTGTGTTTTTAATGTTTTGCAGGTATTGGAGTAAATGGAGCAAAGTTGGAAGCTTTCTGCAATCAAGAGAAGAAATCAGAAAATGCAGCCAAGGCATCTCGATCAATCGAGATGTTGATTTCAATTAATCGAAATCTCGATTGATCGAGATCTCATTTCAATTGATCGAAATCTCGATCAATCGAGATTCAATCTCGATCAATCGAGATTCTGCAGAGCCCACTTGGCCACTTGCTCACCTGCTCTCCCACTTGCAACAAAACCCCCCTTTTTGCACGACTTAGGGGGATTGTCTGACTTGAACAAGACTTTTGGGGGCCTTCTTGATACAAGAGATATATATATAGATATATATATATATATGGTGGGCCCAAGGTTGAAAAAGAAGCCAAAAAGCACACAAAAAGGGTCATATCTCTCATATCTCACATATCTCTCAAGCAACATCAGAATATCAGAGGAGATGTAAGGACCGAATTATTTTTAGACCGGATTTATTTTTTTTTCGGACTTGTTAAATTCGAAAATATGCATATATATATATATATATATATGTGGAATTATATATATATATAGAGAGAGAGAGTCTCATACGTGGAATTATGGTATATGTGGAGGATTTAGATGTATATATATATATATGGAGATGGGTATATATATATATATATTAGATCAATATATTTATATTTAATTATAAATATATGTGGATGGGCATGTGTAGTTATATACATATATGTATGTGTATGGAGAAATACATGTGAATACATGTGTGGGGTGGTGTTATGTATATACATGGTATATTTAATATATGTGGACCACATTGGAGGACAAAGCAAGTGGTGGAGTGTGTGGTGTGAATTAAAAGAGGGAAAGAAAATAAGAAGAAAAGAAAAAGAGAAAAGAAGAAAAAGAAGAAAGAAAAGAAAAAGGAAAGAAAAGAAGAGAAGGAGAAGTCGGGGAGAGAGAGAGAATCGAGAAGAGGGAGAGGGAGATCGGGAGATCGAGAGAGAGGCCGAAGGAGAGAGAGGGAGAGCCGATCCCGGTGCCGGCGGTGGCAGAGGCTGCCGGCTGTTCGCGGTGGCTGAAGGCGGGGTGACTCGGAGCTGGCTGGGCCGTTCGCGAAGGGGGTTTCGCGGCTGGGGTTTGGTTGGTCCATTCAGCAGGGCATGGTGGTTCACGGCGGTGCGCACGGCTGGTTCGCGACTGGGATGGCCGTCCTGGGTGGTCCGATCATGGAGGTCCAGCTAACCGTGAGTGTGTGCGTGATGGGTCTTCGGTTGGTGGAACAGTAGGTGGTTCTCATGGACTGTTCTGGGTTCTCTTCCGGTGGGGTTGGCTCGGCTGTAGGTGCGGGCCTCGTGGCTGGTTTTGGGTGGAACTCGCGGGCTGCCATGGTGGCTCGGTTGGGGGCTGATGGTTCGGCGGTGCGGCTGATTTGTGGGTTCTCACGGTTGGGTTTTCGGGTGGTTCCGGCAAGTTTTTGGTGGCCGAAAGTGGCTTGTTTGGATGGTTTCGGTTGATGATGGGTATTGTGGTACATGGGCTGCCATGAGGATGGTCCTTGGGGGGGGGTCTTTGTAGGCATGGTTTGAGACACATGGACCATAGATGGGCTGTTTGGCTGGGTATTTGGATTGTTGGTCTTGGAGTACTTTGTTTGGTAGTGTTGTTTAATTGAATTGGAAATTGAAGATCAATCCATAGATTTTGGAATAGGTTCGAAATGGTGATTGGGCAGCCATAAATTTGGCTTGGTTGTTAGTCTCAGGTTAATTATATATGCATGGGCCTGAAGTGTACATGGGCTAGAAATGGGCAGCCAACTTGGATCATAATTGGGTTGAAATTGCATTATAAATGGGATGATTTTGGTTGGGCCAATGACCGAAAATGGTTTGGGTTAGTTTCCAATTTAAGCTGGGCTAACTTTATGGTTGGGTTGAGTTTGGATTGGTGGTGTATGGACCTTTGGGGCTGAACTTGATTAGTGAAAATTGATTGGGTTTGTTTTATGGTTGAATTAGACAATTTCTTTGGAATCATTATGGGTGGTGTTTGGCTTGGACTTGAATAGTGGGTCGAAAAGATAACTTGGGTTTACTTTTCTTGACCCAATTGGAGATTTAATTTGAATCCATTAAATGGACTGGTTTGCATGGCAGAGAGTATTGTGACAGTGAAATTGGCGGATACACTACGGATGAAATTGGAGATTTTTGGAGTTCTCACTCCAAATTGAGGTAGGGGGTGTGCGTCGTGTTTTTTTATTCCAAGTTTAATTTCATGTTAATGACATAAAGTATATGTTTTTATGCTAATTGTGATTAAATGAAGTTTGGAACATAATCTTTGATTTAAATTGATGTATGACTTAAATTGCATGAATTGTTGTTTGTACCTTATGTGACATGTAGTGCATATATGAATCTTTTGGTTGAAAAAATTGTGTTATATATGATGATATGAGATTTTGTGAATTTAATGGATGAGATTGTCTTTTAAATTGGAAATGGTTGATTGATGTCATTGAATGTATGAAATGCTTAATTGTGCAAATTGATATATATTGCATTTATGGAATCTTTGGTGAATTTATTGAAAGGCTTGAGTTTGGGAATTGAAAATATGTTTGTGGCATTGTAAATGGTTGAATAACATGCTAGAATGGATATAGGGCATGTATTGAGTGTAATGCATCCAATGTGCGAATGTATATGTAGAAATGTGAGGTATTTTGTGCTTGTGATGAATACTCGGGAATGACTCATAGAAAATTATAGAGGAAAAGATCCTCTTGGGGTTGAAAGTCCTCTACCTTGCGCAAGTGGGTGGTGACCGGACGGGTTAGTAGCCCGAAATAGCCAAAGGGTTTTAAGATGTGGGACTACGGTACATATCATGTGTGTGGCGTGCGTGTGAGCTCAATTCCGAGTATAGTGTGATTTTTGTGTTGAATCATGTGACGTGGTGTGACTTATGTGAAGTAAGTGAATTTGTTGATAAATTCGTATGTATCATATGTTATAGATATGATGGATTGTGAAATGAAGTATGTTGTAAAGTTATATGGTTGTCCAGTTACATTTGATGCATATGCCATGATTTGAAAGAAATGAGTTGAAATGTGAGTTTTATGATGATTCCGTTAAACTTGTGCTTAAACCCCATTTTGGTCATATGTTATAGATATGATGAGACTGTGCATTATTGCATGTTTAGATTGAAAATTTTGTGGTAGTCAAGTATCGTGATGTCTATGCCATGTGAAGTGGAAGTTTCGATCTTTGGACTAGAATGCTAGGAAGCATGACACGTAGTTAAACGGTACATGTTGATTGTGTTTATGCGTTGATATGAGATGTGAATTTGGAAGGATTACAGGACGTATTACCTTGAGCCCGTTGAAAATTGCTCATCCCCCTACACTAACACTTTCAGGGCATGACAAGGAGATGGTTGGTGGTGAGAAATCGTCAGTTGGACTTAGAGTTAGAAGAAATTCTTATTTTTTAATCTTTTATGTTATGCGCGTTCGAGATGTGGACATGATGCGCTTAGACATGTGTAAAGGGACTTCCATTTTGAGATGTTGTATATGGACATTGTGACTTTAATGTTGCTTTGTAGATTAGAATGATTATGTACGTTGTAGAAATGCTGGGGGGACACGAGCCCAGAAGTGTCCATTTGAATTGAAAGCAGGTATAACATGCCAGGATCTGATTATTTAGAATGGGTCATGCCCAATTTTCGTAAAAATAATAGGCAATTGAGATTGTATGATCAGGTGGTAGTTATAGCGTGAGGGTGATCTCACGGAGTTCACACCTCGGTTTCTGGGCCTCGGGAATCGGGGCGTGACAGGAGAGACCTTCGGGAGAGGAAGAGAAAGAGCTGAACCAGACCAAGAAGCTTCATTCTTTTCATCAATGGAAGGGTGCAAGGCAACCATGAGCAACTAACTCTTCTACTAGGGTGTTGGTTTCAACCCCTAGCCATGTAAACTTGTTCATCTTTGTAGCTCTTGGGATTTGTAATTAAATGTTGATTATTTAGCCTAGTGATTATGTACACAAATACATCTCTTTTATATATTCATTTGATATGGAATTTATTCTTGTCTTAGAGTAGATTTTGTCACTTGAATGCACAACATTTGCATATTCCACAAGAAGTGCAAATGATGGCTAGATAATGGTGTTTAAATGAATGTGTGATGTTAGTTTGTATAGATCATGCCAAGACAAGGTAGTTTGGATGCATGTAGTGTTCACTTAGGGAGTAGAGTAAGTAGGTAGTTAGTTAGGTTGAAGAGCTATGCTTGTTGAAGATGGATTATGATAGGTTAGCACACACATTGATCTTTTGATATGTCATTGAGGTCACAAGCCTAATGACATTGTTAGGCATTTAATTAATGAATTGGTGGAAACCAACCCTAGTTCTCTCTCCCAACTTTAAACTCTTTACTTTTCTTGTCATTTCATTCATGCAATAGTTTTTAAACACAAAACCAAAAATCTGTTTTTAGAATTAAAGTAGAATTAATCTTCCCTTAAGACAATTGCGACTAGTCCTCGTGGGATCGATACCCTCTATATAGAACCTTATCTACAAAGATTCGTGCTCTTGCGAGTGGTTAAATTATATTTTGATAAAAAGGGCAAAATTAAGCTTACAATATAATTTAGTTCCGACCACATCAAAATTTTGGCGCTGTTGCCGGGGACTACGGTTTTATTGTCGCCATTGAAAGATTAAATCTGGTTTAATTCTTAGGCTAGAAATTCTTTCATTCTTTTTGTATATATCTTGTCCTTATTTCTCAAATTTCTTGATTTTAGGTATACCACATAGCGGGCATCTAAGAGAAGTAAACTTGGAACCCTTTGTGAGTATAACGCCTAAAATTAGTAGTTTGAATTCATTCATTCTTTTGTATATATTTGTTTATTTTGTATATTGAGGTGTTGTTCTATTGGTAATGCATGCTAGGTAGACGGTCATTGTCACTTCCTTTGCTTCCGTGTAACATTGAACTTGAACGAACACTTAGACAACGTAGAGGAACCTCTAGGGACCCTATATTGCCTAGGACTGAAAACATGGATCCAAATGAGAGACAACCTCCCGGGCTACCTCCTTTTAATCATGAACAACCACCTCAACCACCACCTCCTCAAGGAGAGTTGCTTATGGACTTTTACCTTCCGACTACATTTGAAGTACCTTCATGTATCCAATTTCCGGATGTAGCGGCAACTCAATTCGAAATAAAGTCCTCCACCATCAATCTTCTTAATAGCTTCCACGGTCTCCCTAATGAGGATCCGTACCGGCACTTAGATTACTTCCTTTCCGTGTGTTCCACTATTCGTGTACCACACTTTACGGAGGATGATCTAAAGCTATGTATGTTCCCCTTCTCCCTAAAAGATAAAGCTAGAAGTTGGTTCAACTCCTTAGAACCTAACTCAATCCATTCTTGGGCGGAGATGCAAATAGAGTTCTTGAAAAAATACTTCCCAATGGGTAAGACAAGTGATATTCGACGAGCAATCACCGGATTCACCCAAATTGACCAAGAACAATTCCATGAGACGTGGGAGAGGTTAAAAGATCTTTTAAAATCTTGTCCGCATCATGCTGTCCCAAAATGGCAGCTAGTGCAAAGTTTTTATGATGGGGTGAGTGAGCAACATAGACAAATGATAGACTCCGCGTGTGGGGGTGGATATCTTTCAAAAAGCCCCGATGAGGCATGGAAACTTTTTCAAACCCTAAGCAACAATTCAGCTCAACGCTCCTCCACTAGGAAAGGGAAGGCCACCCAACCTTGTAGAGGCGTGCATGAGATTTCACGGGTAGATGAGGTTGCCATGCAAGTAGAAGCCCTATCCCGAAAAATGGATTTAATCATGAAAAATGGGCTGCCTACTCCAAACCAATCTGTCCAAAATCAGGAAGGTTGTTCGTTTTGCTATAGTACTTCACATTTTGTGCGAGATTGTCCTATAGCCGGGCAATCTCCCGATTATGCTCAAGAGCAAGCGAATGCCTTGTATGCTAAACAACTGAATGATCCATATTCGAACACGTACAATCCTGGTTACAAGAACCATCCGGCTTTCTCATGGAAACCTCAAGAATCAAGTCCCTCTTTCCAAGGGCAAAACTCTTTCAGTTCCCCCTCTCAACAGCCTCATTATAGGCCAAACCCTCAACCTTACAATCAAAGATCTAATTACCAACAACCACCACCTCCTCCGAGAAGCCAAAGCGTTGAAGAAAGAGTGATAAGCAATCTTGAGGCCAATACCCGCTTATTGCAAACTCACTCTCAATCAATCTCTAAGCTTGAAGCCAATGCTCAATCTATGGCTAGGTTAGAAGCTCAAATCGGGCAACTAGCTAATGCCTTAAATAGAAGAGAGGAAGGTAAGTTGCCGAGTCAACCGGTGGCGAACCCCAAAGGTGTCCATATGATTGAAGATCCATCATCTTCAACTTGTAATGCTCCTCCGGAGCAAGTTCAATCAATCACAACCTTGAGAAGTGGTAAAATCATTAACTCCAAGGTAGGGGAGGAAGAGAGAAAGGAATTCCAAGAGCAACCTAAAAATCCAAAAGAATCCCAATTAAATCCAAAATCGTTTCCGTTAAATCCAAATGTGCAAAATACCCCTTCAAATCCAAAAAGAAAGGCAAGTGAAGTTGTGTCGTCATCGATTCCAAATCTTGACACCTCTTATGAACCTCCGGTTCCTTTTCCTCAAAGGTTGAAGGAACCTTCTCATTTCGGGAAGCAAGGAGAGAAAATCCAAGACATGATGGAGATCTTCAAACAAGTAAAGATCAATCTCCCTCTCCTTGATGCTATTCAACAAATTCCCTCCTATGCAAAATTCTTGAAGGACTTGTGCACTCAAAAGCGCAAATCTAGGAATAATGTTCCTAAGAAAGTCCTCTTAACTGAGCACATAAGCTCCATTTTCCAACACCATGCCCCTCCTAAATTCAAAGATCCGGGTGCTCCGACCATTTCGTGCACCATCGGAAATCAATCTTTTGAAAAAGCACTTCTTGATTTAGGGGCTAGTGTCAATGTGCTTCCATTCTCAGTTTACCAACAACTAGGTTTGGGGGAACTCAAGCATACCACGGTTGTGTTGCAACTTGCCGACCGTTCGGTGAAACAACCACGTGGCATCATTGAGGATGTCATCATTCAAGTGGACAAATTCTATTTTTCGGTGGACTTCATAGTCCTTGACACGGAACCGGTCCAAAATCCGAATCATCATATTCCTATCATTCTAGGTCGTCCATTCTTGGCCACGGCAAACGTTTGCGTTAATTGCCGTACCGGAGTGATGGACATCTCTTTTGGGAATATGAAAGTCCGCTTGAACATCTTCAATGCTTCTCACCACACATCCGATAACGAAAGTGAGTGCTTTTGTGTCAATGTAGTGGAAGACCTTGTTCAAGAAGCACTTCCTTCTATTCTTTCCAAGGACCCTTTAGAGGCATGCCTAAATCACTTCAACTGTGATGATTTTGACATTGAGCAATCCATATGTGAAGTCAATTCCATGCTCGATGTTAATACTGTCATGGATTTGCCTAAGTGGAGAGTTCCGAGAGAACCCTTGCCCCCTTTGTCCAAAACTTTCCAAACTCCTTCTTTAATTTCCCCACCACAACTTGAGCTCAAGCCCCTACCGGCTACACTCAAGTATATTTTCTTGGGTGCAAATGAGACCCTTTCAGTCATTATTGCTTCCAATCTTACCAATGATCAAGAGATGGAACTTATTAAGGTGCTCAAAGAGCACAAAGAAGCAATAGGCTGGGGTGTGGCAGATCTCAAGGGAATAGATCCTTCTATTTGTATGCACCGCATACACTTGGAAGAGGATGCTAAGACCTCAAGGGAGGCACAACGTCGATTAAATCCAAATATGAAGGACGTTATCATGAAGGAGGTGGTGAAGTTACTAGATGCGGGAATCATATACCCCATCTCTGATAGCAAGTGGGTTAGTCCCACTCAAGTGGTTCCAAAGAAGTCAGGTATTACGGTGCAAACAAATGATAAGGGTGAATTAGTTCCCCAACGCACCACCACGGGTTGGAGAGTGTGCATAGACTATAGGAAATTAAATTCAGCCACTCGGAAAGATCACTTCCCCCTCCCATTCATTGATCAGATATTGGAGAGATTAGCCGGGCAAAGTTTTTATTGCTTTTTGGATGGATATTCCGGCTATAATCAGGTTGCTATAGACCCGAGGGACCAAGAAAAAACCACCTTTACATGTCCCTTCGGCTCATTTGCTTATAGACGCATGCCCTTTGGGTTGTGCAATGCACCGACGACTTTTCAACGGTGTATGATGTCTATCTTCTCGGACATGGTGGAAAAATTCTTGGAAGTGTTCATGGATGATTTTTCTATTTTTGGGCCTTCATTTGAATCATGCCTCCAAAATCTAGCTTGTGTTCTCAAACGATGTCAAGAGACCAACCTAATTCTTAGTTGGGAAAATAGCCATTTTATGGTTCAAGAGGGTATTGTCCTAGGGCACATTGTGTCTAAGAGAGGAATAGAGGTTGACAAAGCCAAGGTTGAACTCATTTCCAAACTTCCTCCACCATCAACGGTGAGAGAGATTCGTTCATTCCTTGGGCATGCGGGCTTTTATCGCCGTTTCATCAAAGACTTTAGCAAGATCTCTCGGCCTTTGTGTCGCCTTCTTGAAAAAAAGTCTTGCTTTGCCTTTGATGAAGCGTGCCTTAACGCTTTTGAAGAATTCCGCACCATGCTCACAACCGCTCCAATTCTAATCCCTCCAAATTGGGCTCTCCCATTTGAGATTATGTGTGATACATCCGATTATGCCATGGGTGCTGTCTTACGGCAACGAATAGACAAACTGCCACATGTCATCTACTACGCAAGTAAAACCCTTTCCGAGGCTCAAATCAATTATACCACCACGGAAAAGGAATTGCTTGCGGTAGTATTTGCATTAGACAAATTTCGAGCTTATTTATTGGGTTCAAAGGTCATTGTCTATTCGGACCATGCTGCCCTCCGGCATCTTTTGGCCAAAAAGGACACCAAGCCTAGGTTGATCCGATGGATACTCTTGTTGCAAGAGTTCAATTTTGAAATTAGAGACAAAAAGGGAACTGAAAATGTGGTGGCTGACCACCTGTCTAGAATTCTTGTTGAATCCCTCCATAATTCCATTCCAGTTTGTGAATCCTTCCCGGATGAACAACTCTTTGTCATCTCTCAAGAGAGCATCCCTTGGTATGCAGATGTGGTTAATTACTTGGCAACCGGTAAAATACCATCTTCTTGGACCAAGCAAGAGAAGGATCGTTTTCTCTCCCAATCACGATCATATTATTAGGACGATCCTCAATTGTTCAAATATTGACCCGATCAAATAATTCGAAGGTGTGTGCCCAACAGTGAATTCCAAAGCATTCTCAAGTTTTGTCATACATTCGCTTGTGGGGGACACTTTAGTGCTAAGAAAACCGCAGCAAAAATTCTCCAATGCGGATTTTTCTGGCCGACACTTCATCGGGATGCATATTCATTCTGCCGCTCTTGTGAGCGATGTCAGCGCCTTGGCACGATGTCTCGGAAGGACATGATGCCTCTTAACCCTATTCTTATCATTGAAATATTTGATGTGTGGGGCATTGATTTCATGGGACCATTTCCACCCTCTACTGGTCATGAGTACATACTTGTGGCGGTGGACTACGTATCTAAGTGGATAGAGGCCGTTGCTACCAAAACCAATGATCACGCAATCGTGGTTAAATTCATTCAAGCTAATATTTTTAGCCGGTTTGGTACGCCTCGGGCCATCATCAGTGACAGAGGTAAACATTTCTGTAACCGGTTCCTTCGAACCTTGCTTACCAAATACTCCGTCACACACAAAGTAGCCACCCCATACCATCCTCAAACTAGTGGCCAAGTAGAGGTATCCAATAGGGAGATTAAGAACATTCTTCAGAAAACTGTTCGGCCCGACCGGAAGGATTGGTCATTGCGACTAAACGATGCATTATGGGCATACCGAACTGCATATAAAACTCCCATTAGAATGTCACCTTATCGGTTGGTTTATGGCAAAGCGTGCCATCTTCCGGTTGAATTGGAGCATAAAGCTATGTGGGCCACCAAAACTTTCAATTTTGACATGCAAAAGGCCGGCTCTAATCGAAAGCTTCAATTAAATGAATTGGAAGAATTGCGGCATGACGCGTATGAGAATGCGAAAATCTATAAGGCAAAGTCCAAAGCCTTTCATGATCATAATATTCGAGTCAAAACATTTTTGCCGAGCCAAAAAGTATGGTTGTACAACTCACGCCTCCATTTGTTTCCCGGAAAACTTCGCTCCCGTTGGGATGGTCCATTTTTAATTAATTCTGTCGCTCCCCACGGAGCGGTGGAATTGAAGGACTTGAAAGACGGCTCGTTGTTCAGAGTGAACGGGCAGCGCTTAAAAGTGTGCGTGGATGACCAAGTCACCACCGAATACGTGGATGTCGTCACTTTGACGAATCCCGTGTATTTTGACTCGTGAGCCGATCCGGACGTCGTGCCATAGACGTGTAAGGTGGCGAAGCCATGGTAGCTATCACGCTTCCATGATGTCCCTTTAATCCAAAGTAGGTGTGTATCTAAGCAATGTAGTATCTAATTCCCAAATATCCAAGTCCCTGGAGCATAACTCAAGCTGACTGTTTTTGAGCATTTCGATTGATCGAAGCCAGGATCTCGATCAATCGAGATTTCGATTGATCGAGATCTCAGTTTCGATTGATCGAAAAATTGCAGAGATTTGCCAAGTCCAAAGTCCCGAGAGGTAGTATTCTTCGATTGCACTTCGATAGGTCTTCGATCCATCGAAAATTTTGATTGATCGAAATGGGATTTCGATTGATCGAAATAAAATTTCGATTGAATGAATTAAATGTTCGATTGATCGAAGTAAAAGTGTGATTCAGTGAAGGAATTTTTGATTGATCGAAGAGACAATCTCGATCGATCGAAGCTGATTTCGATTGATCGAAGCGAGATCTCGATCAATCGAAATCTCGATTGATCGAAATGTACATCTCGATCAATCGAGATGCACACGGAGCCTGCACGTGAGCCGAAAATCTATTTAAACCGTTGGACTTCCCTCCCATTTTAAAAGACCATCCAAATTCTTCTATTCCTCCGTGCGATCCAAGCCTTCTCCAAGCACTCCCGAGCACTCGATCTACCATTCCCGATCATCCGCCGCCATCCGATGCAGTCCGAAGCCTCCGCTAGCACTTGCGCGATCTCCTCTTCGCGGCTGCGAGTGGATCTTCTTCGGTTGAGCCGTTCATCTTCTTCTTCTTGAGGTAAGTGATGCATGGCTACTTTTTGTATACTTTTTCACCATTTTTGATAGTTTTACGACGTAAGAAGCATGTTTAGATGGTATTGGGTTGGATGGGTGCAATTGCGGTGTTCGTAATGATATTTTGCAAGTTTCGGGGGGGGGGTAGGAAGTCATCTGGAGTGAGATTTGGCATTCTCTTCGTTTCAAACGCTTAGTGTATGGTGTGCAACCGCGACACCTTCGTTTTGGTTGCATCCGTTAACACTGCCTCTTTGAGAGCGATTTTTCTTTTTCTTTGCATTCTTGTCAGTACCATGGACTAGGACTTCATTTTATTTCTATTCTTTTAGTTTAATCGTAGTTTAGCTTTTTTCTTATTCACCTTTTATTTACGTAATTTTTGGAATCAAGTGCAGACTGTTCCGAGGCTATGGCGAGGGTGAAGAACGCCGCCGGTTCTGTTCGCGACGTGCCCGGGCGAGCCTTCCGGTCTTGGAGGTTCCACCCGGAGCAGATTTTTGACTTAGTCGCGTTTGAGACGCGTCCCGACACCGCGTGGACTGTTGCCGAGCTCAGGAGGCGTCGCCTCGACCGGCTATGTGTGCCTCCTACTGACGTGGCACACGAGCGCTTAGTGCAGGTCTTCTATGAGCGCATGACCTACTCCTGCACAGCGCCGGATACACTAGAGACGGTCGTGGGCACCGTCACGATCACGATTACGCTGAGCCGGATTGCGCATATGCTCGGCATCCCTCACCAGCAGCCACCAGACATGGTTGGCCCGGGCGGTCAACCACTTTACAGTGCCGCGCTCCCAGCAGACACGACGCTGTTCTCGATCGTGATGGACATGTGTGGCAGGGCGTTTACCACGCCCAGTCAGAACTGCACATCCAAATCGATGTGCCCGAGCAGATATTGGTTCCTGGACACCGTTCTCCTCAAGAACGCGTGTCCGCTGCAGCACGTGGCAGAGCGCAGGGGTGACCTCCTCCATTGCCTCTATGCTTTCCACACGGGCGCTTGGTTTTCTGTCCCATCGCTGATCTGGGGGCAGATGCACAAAGTCTAGGATGGCCTCGTCAACAAGAGGAAGAGGAGAGCAGCGAGTTGGCGGCTTCCCTTCCCTTTCCTGATCGCCGCTTTTCTCAGCAGTGCCAGTATACCGGTCAGTCAGACTGACGTCCGGTTGGCACCGCCCACCCGCTTCACATCTACTCAGTCGGAGCGGGTGAGGCGACACTTAGAGCGACAGGACCACCAGGGTGATCCACCAGACGATGTAGATATGGATGCCCCGGTGGAGGCGGATGAGGGCGAGCCAGCAGAGGTTGAGTCAGAGGACGAGGAGATGGAGGAGGAGGAGATGGATGTCGCTGCAGAGCGGCATGATATCTTAGCGACGGGCTATTCCTGCCTGGCGGCTGACGTAGAGCGGCTCCAGCAGGGTTTTGACGAGCACGTCCAGGTGACGCAGAGTCAGTTGGCAGGTATTCAGACGGACATTTCTTCTCTGGCACAGGGCCAGAGAGCGATCTTAGACGAGTTCCGAGCCTTCCGGCAGGACCTGCAGTTCCTGTTCGCAGGTCGAGCCTCCACCTCCACTTCTGCTCCCACCGAGCCACCACCACCACCACCCGCCCTCGAGTAGCTGCATTTTATTCATCTTTTCTGCTTTACTTTCTGTATTTTTCTTTCTTTATTTTTGATAGGCCATGTTGGCCATGTTTAGTTTCTTTCTGAGTATTCCACCTACATGTACACTTTGTACTCAATTTTTTACATTTATATTTTCTTTTATACCATGTGTTATCTTTACTGTCTTTATTTTTGCTTTCTGTCAATATATCTGTTCGCTATACTTTGACTATGTATGTAGTACCACTTGTCTACTTGTTATATGCGATTCAGTTGATGATTTCTGTTTATTACCGCCTGGTTTCGATTCCCAATACTGTTGAGATTGCTTCAACACAGTATGGCGGTAATAAAGAAAGGCAGCCCCTTTGCGTGCTATACGTTAGCGTGCCTGGATAGTCAATATCTTGTCGCATAGACCTCTTAGCCAATTGGGAAACACCAGATCAGACCCTTAGATATACAGTGATATTGGCATTGTCAGTTTGTGCATGACTATTTCATTATGTTCTATTTATCTACTTTTTGTTCCTTTTAATGCTCGTGGTATCCAGTGGGTGTTCTGTCAGGTTTTCCTTATTTACAAGATGACCGCTGCTGTGGAATACCATTTTTCTCGCATTCTGCCATCCCGGTAACTCCTTTCCTTGTTCTTCTTGTCCAAACATTGAGGACAATGTTGCATATAAGTTTGGGGGTGCGGTATGCTATACCACTTGCATATGCATGCAATGTTCAGTCGTTATATTGAGTGTCATTGTAGAGCAGTTTTCTTTTTCTGGAGATTTTTGCATGCTTGCTATGATGTCTTGCTTTTTAAAGGAAGATCATTCGAATAAATGTCCGAGGTAAATGCAGCAGGTAGTTAAGAACTTTAACATTGTAAATACCCGCACTATTGCAAGCTTTATAGTAGGCTAGAACGGTCTACATTTTTGTCCAAATTCGAGTACGTACAGTTCTTGCCCTAAATTTGTCCTTAACCGCACAAATTCGCACACATGCATTTTAAATTGTGGGGTATAAGTCTGAGGGAGAATTTTTGAAAATTTCTGTTTTTATCTGAACAACTTAAAGAATAAGTTCTTCCGGTTGTTGTAAAAAAAAAAAAAAAAAAAAAAAAAAAGAAAGAAAAAGAGAAAAATATGCAATAAGCCTTCTCACTCAATAAACCGGATTTCTATGCCTCAAAGCAGGGAATATTCGTGTAAAAGTGTGTAAGGTTGAGCAATAATAAGCGGGTGGCTTGCTTACGCTCATCGCCTTGTAAGCTCGGTCATTAAGTCCGAGGGGTGCTTCTTCACCTAATGCCCTAAAATCATTTGGTTTGGGAGTCATTGGCCCAACGTTGCTACATGGGCTTACAAGAAAGCAAAAAGAGCTAAGCATTGCACGGTCATCCGCGCATGAGCAATCATGAATGTTTTGTGATCATGAACGGCTGTGTCGAGCAGTTTCAATGAGTTTTTCCCTTAAAAACAGATTTGTTCGTTTTCTTCTCCAAATATGACAAAAGCCACACGTTAGAATGCATGTTCACTTTTCAAAGAAGATTTTGGGGTTGGAATTGTTATGTTTGTTCGGGCTGGCCATTATGTGGGAACTGTCGTTTATTTATAACTTTTTGAAGTCCATTTTGCTAATGACCACATAGTTCTATAATACTTGTTGCATTTGCCAAATGTGAAATGAACGGATGATCGCCCTTTATCTAGTTGATGACTGAGCACGATTAAACTTTTGTATAAGATAGTTGATTTCATTTTTGTAATATTGTATTGCTAAGGGACTAGCAATATGTAAGTTTGGGGGTGTGATAAGTGTTCAATTCTATGCATTCGAACCCTCTTTATTGCATACGTTAGTTCCGTTTTTGCGTTTACCGAGATATGTTTACGGTATTTTTGTGTTTTTGATGTTTTGCAGGTATTGGAGTAAATGGAGCAAAGTTGGAAGCTTTCTGCAATCAAGAGAAGAAATCAGAAAATGCAGCCAAGGCATCTCGATCAATCGAGATGTTGATTTCGATTAATCGAAATCTCGATTGATCGAGATCTCATTTCGATTGATCGAAATCTCGATCAATCGAGATTCAATCTCGATCAATCGAGATTCTGCAGAGCCCACTTGGCCACTTGCTCACCTGCTCTCCCACTTGCAACAAAACCCCCCTTTTTGCACGACTTAGGGGGATTGTCTGACTTGAACAAGACTTTTGGGGGCCTTCTTGATACAAGAGATATATATATAGATATATATATATATATGGTGGGCCCAAGGTTGAAAAAGAAGCCAAAAAGCACACAAAAAGGGTCATATCTCTCATATCTCACATATCTCTCAAGCAACATCAGAATATCAGAGGAGAGACCTTCGGGAGAGGAAGAGAAAGAGCTGAACCAGACCAAGAAGCTTTATTCTTTTCATCAATGGAAGGGTGCAAGGCAATCATGAGCAACTAACTCTTCTACTAGGGTGTTGGTTTCAACCCCTAGCCATGTAAACTTGTTCATCTTTGTAGCTCTTGGGATTTGTAATTAAATGTTGATTATTTAGCTTAGTGATTATGTACACAAATACATCTCTTTTATATATTCATTTGATATGGAATTTATTCTTGTCTTAGAGTAGATTTTGTCACTTGAATGCACAACATTTGCATATTCCACAAGAAGTGCAAATGATGGCTAGATAATGGTGTTTAAATGAATGTGTGATGTTAGTTTGTATAGACCATGCCAAGACAAGGTAGTTTGGATGCATGTAGTGTTCACTTAGGGAGTAGAGTAAGTAGGTAGTTAGTTAGGTTGAAGAGCTATGCTTGTTGAAGATGGATTATGATAGGTTAGCACACACATTGATCTTTTGATATGTCATTGAGGTCACAAGCCTAATGACATTGTTAGGCATTTAATTAATGAATTGGTGGAAACCAACCCTAGTTCTCTCTCCCAACTTTAAACTCTTTACTTTTCTTGTCATTTCATTCATGCAATAGTTTTTAAACACAAAACCAAAAATCTGTTTTTAGAATTAAAGTAGAATTAATCTTCCCTTAAGACAATTGCGACTAGTCCTCGTGGGATCGATACTCTCTATATAGAACCTTATCTACAAAGATTCGTGCTCTTGCGAGTGGTTAAATTATATTTTGATAAAAAGGGCAAAATTAAGCTTACAATATAATTTAGTTCCGACCACATCAAAATTTTGGCGCTGTTGCCGGGGACTACGGTTTTATTATCGCCATTGGAAGATTAAATCTGGTTTAATTCTTAGGCTAGAAATTCTTTCATTCTTTTTGTATATATCTTGTCCTTATTTCTCAAATTTCTTGATTTTAGGTATACCACATAGCGGGCATCTAAGAGAAGTAAACTTGGAACCCTTTGTGAGTATAACGCCTAAAATTAGTAGTTTGAATTCATTCATTCTTTTGTATATATTTGTTTATTTTGTATATTGAGGTGTTGTTCTATTGGTAATGCATGCTAGGTAGACGGTTATTGTCACTTCCTTTGCTTCCGTGTAACATTGAACTTGAACGAACACTTAGACAACGTAGAGGAACCTCTAGGGACCCTATATTGCCTAGGACTGAAAACATGGATCCAAATGAGAGACAACCTCCCGGGCTACCTCCTTTTAATCATGAACAACCACCTCAACCACCACCTCCTCAAGGAGAGTTGCTTATGGACTTTTACCTTCCGACTACATTTGAAGTACCTTCATGTATCCAATTTCCGGATGTAGCGGCAACTCAATTCGAAATAAAGTCCTCCACCATCAATCTTCTTAATAGCTTCCACGGTCTCCCTAATGAGGATCCGTACCGGCACTTAGATTACTTCCTTTCCGTGTGTTCCACTATTCGTGTACCACACTTTACGGAGGATGATCTAAAGCTGCGTATGTTCCCCTTCTCCCTAAAAGATAAAGCTAGAAGTTGGTTCAACTCCTTAGAACCTAACTCAATCCATTCTTGGGCGGAGATGCAAATAGAGTTCTTGAAAAAATACTTCCCAATGGGTAAGACAAGTGATATTCGACAAGCAATCACCGGATTCACCCAAATTGACTGATGTGGTCGGAACTAAATCCAAAATTTTGATGTGGTCGGAACTAAATTATATTGTAAGCTTAATTTTGCCCTTTTTATCAAAATATAATTTAACCACTCGCAAGAGCACGAATCTTTGTAGATAAGGTTCTATTTAGAGGGTATCGATCCCACGAGGACTAGTCGTTAATTGTCATAAAGAAAGATTAATTCTACTTTAATTCTAAAGAAACAGGTTTTTGGTTTTGTGTTTAAAACTATTGCGTAAATGAAATGACGATAAAATTAAAGAGTAAAGTCGGGAGAGAGAACTAGGGTTGGTTTCCACCACTAGCCATTCACATGTTCATAAGTGTAGCAAGCATGGGGTTCATTAATTAAATGCCTAACAATGTCATTAGGCTTGTGGCCTCAATGACATATCAAAAGATCAATGTGTGTGCTAACCTATCATAATCCATCTTCAACAAGCATAGCTCTTCAACCTAACTAACTACCTAATTACCCTACTCTCTACGTAAACACTACATGCATCCAAACTACCTTGTCTTGGCATGGTCTATACAAACTAGCATCACACATTCATTTAAACACCATTATCTAACCATCATTTGCACTTCTTGTGGAATATGCAAATGTTGTGCATTCAAGTGACAAAACCTACTCTAAGACAAGAATAAATTCCATATCAAATGAATATATATAAGAAATGTATTTGTGTACATAATCACTAGGCTAAATAATCAACATTTAATTACAAATCCCTAAGAGCTACAAAGATGAACAAGTTTACATGGCTAGGGGTTGAAACCAACACCCTAGTAGAAGAGTTAGTTGCTCATGGTTGCCTTGCACCCTTCCATTGATGAAGAGAATGAAGCTTCTTGGTCTGGTTCAGCTTTTCTCTTCCTCTCCCGAAGGTCTCTCTCTTCTTCCTCTGATGTGTATGTTGAGAGTTATGAGATATGTGGCTTTTTGTGCTTTTTGTATGCTTTTTGGCTCCTTTGGGCTCACCATATGTATATATATATCATTATATATATCTCTTGTATCAAGAAGGCCCCCAAAAGTCTTGTTCAAGTCAGACAATCCCCCTAAGTCGTGCAAAAAGGGGGATTTTGTTGCAAGTGGGAGAGCAGGTGAGCAAGTGGCCAAGTGGGCTCTGCAGCATTTCGATTGATCGAAATTACATTTCGATTGATCGAAATTTCGATCAATCGAAATGAGATTTCGATCAATCGAAATCTCGATTGATCGAAATCCACATCTCGATTGATCGAAATGCCTTGGCAACATTTTCTGATTTCATCTCTTGCCTGCAGAAAGCTTCCAACTTTGCTCCATTTACTCCAATACCTGCAATACATCAAAAACACAAAAATACATTAAACATATCTCGGTAAACGCAAAAACGGAACTAACATATGCAATAAAGAGGGTTCAAATGCATAGAATTGAACACTTATCACACCCCCAAACTTACATATTGCTAGTCCCTTAGCAATACCATATTACAAAAATGAAATCAACTATCTTATACAAAAGTTTAATCATGCTCAGTCATCAACTAGATAAAGGTCGCTCATCCATTCATTTCACAATTGGCAAATGCAACAAGTATTACAGAACTATGTGGTCATTAGCAAAAATGGACTTTCACAAGCTATAAATGAACGACAGTCCCCACATACTGGCCAGCCCGAACAACTATAACAATTCCAACCCCAAAATCCTCTTTGAAAAGTGAACATGCATTCTAACGTGTGGCTTTTGTCATATTTGGAGAAGAAAACGAACAAATCTGCTTTTAAGAGAAAAACTCATTGAAAATGCTCAACCCGGCTGTTTCATTATCACAAAACATTCATGATTGCTCATGTGCGGATGACCGTGCAATGCTTAGCTCTTTTTGCTTTCTTGTAAGCCCATGTAGCGGCATTGGGCCAATGACTCCCAAACCAATTGGTTTTAGGGCATTAGGCGAAGAAGCACCCCTCGGACTTAATAACCGAGCTTACAAGGCGATGAGCGTAAGCAAGCCATCCGCTTATTACTGCTCAACCTTACACACTTTTACACGAATATTTCCTGCTTTGAGGCATAGAAATCCGGTTTATTTAGTGAGAAGGCTTATTGCATAATTTTCTCTTTTTATTATTATTATTATTATTAATTTTTTTTTTTTCAACAACCGGAAGAACTTATTCTCTAAGCTGTTCAGATAAAAACAGAAATTTCAAAAATTCTCCCTCAGACTTATACCCCACAATTTAAACTGCATGTGTGCGAATTTGTGCGGTTAAGGACAAATTTAGGGCAAGAACTATACGTGCTCGAGTTTCGACAATAATGTAGACCGTTCTAGCTTACTATCAAGCTTGCAAAAGCGCGGGTATTTACAATGTTAAAGTTCTTAACTACCTGCTGCATTTACCTCGGACATTTATTCGAATGATCTTCCTTTAAAAAGCAAGACATCATAGCAAGCATGCAAAAATATCACAGAAAAAAACTGCTCTACAATGACACTCAATATAATGACTGAACATTGCATGCATATGCAAGTGGTATAGCATACCGCACCCCCAAACTTGTATGCAACATTGTCCTCAATGCTTGGACAAGAAGAGCAAGGAAAGAAGTTACCGGGATGGCAGAATGCGAGAAAAATGGAAGTCCACAGCAGCGGTCATCCTGTAAATAAGAAAAATCTGCACAGAATACCAACTGGATACCACGAGCATTACAAGGAACAAAAAGTAGATAAATAGAACATAATGAAATAATTATGCACAAACAGACAATGCCAATATCACTGTAAATCTAATGGTCTGAACTGGTGTTTCTCGATTGTCCAAGAGGTCTATGCAAGAAGATATTGACTATCCAGGCGCGCTAACGTATAGCACGCAAAGGGGCTGCCTTTCTTTATTACCGCCATACTGTGTTGAAGTAATCTCAACAGTATTGGGAATTGAAACCCGGCGGTAATAAACGGAAATCATCAACTGAATCGCATATAACAATTAGACAAGTGGTACTACATACATAGTCAAAGTATAGAGAACAGATAGGTTGACGGAAAGCAAAATAAAGACAGTCAAGATAACACATGGCATAAAAGAAAATAAAAGAAAAAGGTATTCCATATAAGTGAAAATGAGTTTTAGTACAAAGTGTACCTGCAGGTGGAATACTCAAAAAGAAACTAAACATGGCCAACATGGCCTATCAAAAAAATAAAAGAAAGAAAGAAAAATACAGAAAATAAAGCAGAAAAGATGAATAAAGTGCAGCTACTCGAGGGCGGGTGGTCGTGGTGGTGGGTCGGTGGGAGCAGAAGTGGAGGTGGAGGCTCGACCTGCGAACAGGAACTGCAGATCCTGCCGGAAGGCTCGGAACTCATCTAAAATCGCTCTCTGGCCCTGCACCAGGGAAGAAATGTCCGTCTGAATACCTGCCAGCTGACTCTGCGTCACCTGGACGTGCTCGTCAAAACCCTGCTGGAGCCGCTCTACGTCAGCTGCCAGACAGGAATAGCCTGTCGCTAAGATATCATGCCGCTCTGCAGCGACATCCATCTCCTCCTCCTCCATCTCCTCGTCCTCTGACTCCGCCCCTGCTGGCTCTCCCTCGTCCATCTCCACCGGGGCATCCATATCTACATCGTCTGGTGGATCACCCTGATGGTCCTGTCGCTCTAAGTGTCGCCTCACCCGATCCCACTGAGTAGATGTGAAGCGGGCGGGCGGTGCCAACTGAATGTCAGTCCGACTGACTGGTGTACTAGCACTGCTGAGAAAAGCAGCGATCAGGAATGGAAAGGGAAGCCGCCAACTCGCTGTTCTCCTCTTCCTCTTGTTGACGAGGCCATCCCAAACTTTGTGCATCTGCCCCCAGATAAGCGATGGGACAGAAAACCAAGCGCCTGTATGGAAAGCATAGAGGCAACGGAGGAGGTCACCCCTGCGCTCGGCCACGTGCTGCAACGGACACGCGTTCTTGAGGAGAACGGTGTCCAGGAACCAATATCGGCTCGGGCACATCGACTTGGACGTGCAGTTGTGGTTGGGCGTGGTAAACGCCCCGCCACACATGTCCATCACTATCGAGAAGAGCGTGGTATCTGCTGGGAGCGCGGCACTATAAAGTGGCTGACCGTCCGGGCCAACCATGTCCGGCGGCTGCTGGTGAGGAATGCCGAGCATATGAGCAATCCGGCTCGGCGTAATCGTGATCGTGACAGTGGCCACGGTAGTCTCGAGTGTATCTGGCGCTGTGCAGGAGTAGGTCATGTGCTCGTAAAAGACCTGCACTAGGCGCTCGTGTGCCATGTCGGTGGGAGGCACACATAGCCGGTCGAGGCGACGCCTCCTGAGCTCGGCAACCGTCCACTCGGTGTCGGGACGCCTCTCAAACTCGGCTAAGTCGAAAACCTGCTCCGGGTGGAACTTCCGAGACCGGAAGGCTCGCCCGGGCACGTCACGAACAGCACCGGCGGCGTTCTTCACTCTCGCCATGGCCGCGGAACAGTCTGCACTGGATTCCAAAAGGTACGTAAATAAAAGATGAATAAGAAGAAAGTTAAACTACTACTAGACTAAAAGAATAAAAAATAAAAATGAAGTCCTAGTCCAAGGTACTGACAAAAATGCAAAAAGTTGCACTCGAAGAGGCAATGTGAACGGGCGCAACCGAAACGAAGGTGCCGCGGTTATACACCGTACACTAAGCGTTTGAAATGAAGAAAATGCCAAATCCCACTCCTGCTTGAATTCCTAGCCCCCGAAACCCACAAAAACTGGATTCAGACATCGCAATCGAAACCATCCAAAGTAGCCATGCATCACTTACCTCGTGAGGAAGAAGATGAACGGCTCAACCGAAGAAAACTCCACGCGCAGCCGCGAAGAGAAGATCGCGCAGATGCTAGCGGCGGATCGGACTGCGCCGGATGGCGGCGGATGATCGGGAATGGAAGATCGAGTGCTCGGGAGTGCTTGGAGAAGGCTTGGATCGCACAGAGGGAGAGAAGAAGTCGGATGGTCTTTTAAAATGGGAGGGAAGCCCAACGGTTTAAATAGCTTTTCGGCTCACGTGTAGGCTCCGCGTGCATTTCGATTGATCGAAATGTGCATTTCGATCAATCGAAATTTCGATTGATCGAAATCTTGCTTCGATCAATCGAAACTAACTTCGATGGATCGAGATTGTCTCTTCGATCAATCGAACATTCCTCCCCTGAATCACATTTTTACTTCGATCAATCGAACATTCCTCCCCTGAATCACATTTTTACTTCGATCAATCGAACATTTAATTGATGCAATCGAACTTTTATTTCGATCAATCGAAATGCCATTTCGATCAATCGAAAGTTTCGATCGATCGAAGAGCTATCGAAGTGCAATCGAAGAATACCACCTCTCGGGACTTTGGACTTGGCAAATCCCTGCAATTTTTCGATCAATCGAAACCTAAATTTCGATCAATCAAAATTTTCGATTGATCAAAATCTTGGTTTCGATCAATCGAAATGCTCAAAAACAGTCAGTTTAAAATATGCTTCAGGGACTTGGATATTGGGGAATTAGATACTACATTGCTTAGATACAAACCTACTTTGGATTAAAGGGACACCATGGAAGCTTGATAGCGACCATGGCTTCGCCACCTTACACGTCTATGGCGCGACGTCCGAGCCGGCTCACGAGTCAAAATACACGGGATCCGTCAAAGTGATGATATCCACGTATTCGGTGGTGACTTGGTCATCCACGCACACTTTTAAGCGCTGCCCGTTTACTTTGAATATCGAACCATCTTTCAAGTCCTTCAATTCCACCGCTCCGTGGGGCGCGACGGAATTAACCAAAAATGGACCATCCCAACGGGAGCGAAGTTTTCCGGGAAACAAATGGAGGCGTGAGTTGTACAACCAAACTTTTTGGCCCGGCAAAAATGTTTTGACTCGAATATTACGATCGTGAAAGGCCTTGGACCTTGCCTTATAGATTTTTGCATTCTCATAAGCGTCATGTCGCAATTCTTCCAATTCATTTAATTGAAGCTTTCGATTAGAACCGGCCTTTTTCATGTCAAAATTGAAGGTCCTGGTGGCCCACATAGCTTTATGCTCCAATTCAACCGGAAGATGGCACGCCTTGCCATAAACTAACCGATAAGGTGACATTCCAATGGGAGTTTTATATGCGGTTCGGTATGCCCATAATGCGTCGTTTAGTCGCAATGACCAATCCTTCCGGTCAGGCCGAACAGTTTTCTGAAGAATGTTCTTAATCTCCCTATTGGATACTTCTACTTGGCCACTAGTTTGAGGATGGTAGGGGGTGGCTACTTTGTGTGTGACGGAGTATTTGAGAAGCAAGGTTCGAAGGAACCGGTTACAGAAATGCTTACCTCCGTCACTGATGATGGCCCGAGGTGTACCAAACCGGCTGATCGGCATCGAATGTTGCGCATTCTAGCCTCTTAATTTATATATTTTATTCTCTTAGTGATAGATTATTTTGTGATTTTACTTCGTTTTAGTGTTTTCTATATTTTCAGGACCTTAATGATTATTTCAGTTAAAACCGTGCTTTTGGGCTTTTAAAGATGACATGCAAGATGGGTGGATGAAGCCTACATCAAAGGGATCCATTGAACTCCATATTTTAACTCAACTCAGCCCAAGGAAGAGGTCCAAGAGAATTACAGCTGCTTAAGAAGGTTTCGGGCCTGAAGCCCAAATCTGCGTTTAATAAAGTCTTAATCCCGTTTTGGAAAATAGACCAGAAGTCTTATTTCCGAGCTTCAAATCGACAATTATGCATGTGCACCCAGGTGTGAACCCCGTGAGATCACCCTCACGCTCTAACCACCACCTGATCATGCAACCTCAATTTCCTATCATTTTTACAAAAATTGGGCATGACCCACTCTAAATAATCAGCTCTTGGCATGATATACCTGCTTTACAATTTATATGGACACTTTTGGGCACGTGTCCCCCCGACATTTATATCTAAACAATAAAAATGGACACTTCTGGGCCCGTGTCCCCCCAATATTTCTACAACATGCATAATACAATCATAAATACATGTCTCAGTCCTTGAATGTCCGTATTTAATACATACATCACATGAATAAATACAATTGAAGGGACTGAATCAATATAAGCCTCTCCATACGTTTAATCCAAATGTAACACGTCTATCTTTCCAATATTCTGGACATACATCAGATTCTAAGTAATCTAAACACTACCTCTGTAACCGGTGCTGTCAGTTTCCCCAACTGACTCCAAAACCAGCAATACCTGCAAAACCTGGGAGGGGGTGAGCTCAAAGGCCCAACAAGGTATGTAGAACCATACTATCACCGCTGCAGCAGGTCGATCCTCACATATTCTCAAAAATATACGTGCACTTAAATATATCACAATATTTAAGACCATACCCCACCTAGCATGCATAAACCAATGATGTATATGGCTACTCTAGCACATATGAACATACAAAACCCATAACACATGATTTTAGAAATCGTGTTCAACATGCTTGAAAGCAGTAAACATCAGGCATCAATATGTATATAGAACATATATGTCAACACATTTACATAACCGATGTAAATCCATCACCACGTCTCCTACTCAACAAGTAGCACAACTCAAATGCAATATAAATGCATTTAAACAGAAACACATGCTTAACAGATAAACACATAAGCATAAGGGTATTTTTCACCTCCCACGGTCATAATCCGATACATAAGACAAGCATCAAAGCTTGCACATACTCTCACTCTCGGTCCTCATCCGATACCCCACATGATTGGTCCGCTCCGAGGATCATGTGACCTAGGACAACTCCGATAACCAACCTATGACCTGGACCACTCCGAAAGGTCATCCTACTCTGGCAATGTATAGGATTGCCGTTATGTGAGGGGACAGCTCCGAGGCTCACATTCATTAGACATACTCCGATTTCCAGGCTTTAAGCCTTAGCATGGCGGGTCCACTCCGAGGGCCATACTTGTTGGACATACTCCAATGGCAATATATTGGTTTGCCAAATTGTGAGGGGGCAACTCCGAAGCTCACAAACGTTGGACATACTCCGATTCCAAGCATAAAGCCTTCGTATGGCGGGTCCACTCCGAAGGCCATACGTAGTGGATGATTATACCACTTCTCGTGACACGGTTGGACCACTCCGAAGTCCCGCGCACCTCTTTTTGCGTTAACTTTCCCGCAACCTCCCGTATATGCAATGTGGATGCATACGTAACTAAGCATTCTATTTTATGCTATCCCAATGCACCAGCTAGTATATAAGTACATAGCATGCATTTCCCTCTACATAAACCCACATATAACCACGTATGTGTCATTTCCTTCCTATACATGCAATATGGATGCATATATATATACAGCATAGTACATTCATGCTTCAACCCATGCTTATGAATACTAAAAAGAAGTATTTGGCATGCTTTTCATCACTTTCCAACACATATAGCACATATATGTTCACAAACTTGCATAACAACTCATATATGCAAACAGCTTCAACTTAGCACATTTTTATCATGCTATAACCAATGCATGCGTTCAATATATATATATATGAAGTTAGCACGCATCTCACATTCACATTTCCACATATAAACACATTTATGTCCAATCTTGCATATAAGTCCTATATGCACGTACACTAGCATAAGTATGGTCATGCTCTCATTCAATGCAGGTATTCACTACAAGTAGCTAACATGCATTCCAATCACAATATATATACACACATATATATATTACGTCACCCACATATGTATCAAGAACATATAAAGCACTTAGCACATTTCATGCTTTTCAAATACTCGCCAAAAGTAAATTCATACTTAGCATGCATTTCTACCGTTGCAACCATATATATAATCACCTATATATATACTGAACCTCATGCATAAAAGCCACATATGCATACAAGACAACATATAGCTAAACATGTATTATTTAGCATACTCTTCATAGACTTTAATCTATACATACATGCATGTCACAATGCAATTAGGCGATAAATCTAACACGTTATCGCTTCCCAAACCCGTACATACATATATATACACACACACATATGTATATCCTCTCACATCCCATGTATGTACCACATTCCCTATACACATATATATATAAGCGCCTACATATATATGTATATACACATACCACATATGATTAAATTGAGACATATGTAAATTACTCAACATACATAAAATATCTGTATGAGATAGAGGCAAGAATCAACTTGCCTTAGGTCCAGCTCTCAACCGGTCTGTGCCTGTAAAGCGGTCCTCTTCCAAGTCCGGTCCAGTCCCGCGTTCAAGTCACACACGATAATCCTCTGAACCATTTCCTTCGGCGCCAGCTTAAGGAACCATCATCAATACTACCTCAATCATTCCACGGTAGTCCCACCATGGCTGCCACCGTGAGCAAAGTCCCGCCAAATCATAACCAGCTGTGAATCCCTCTAGTTCGGCTACCCAAAACAACCCACAACCCGAGTTGCCAACCGAACCCCATGTGCAACCCACACACAACTCACTGCTAAGCCGAACCCGCTAGCAACCAAATCAAACCGCTACCATGGCCGAAACAGCCTTCACTCAAGGCCACAAGTCCGAACACCATCAACCGATTCAAATCCAACCCATAATCCATCCGAACATTAGGACCCTCATCAAGCCCGATTTCTACCATGTACACACCATCACCATCATCAAGTTACCCACCTGACACTTGGTTCAACAATGCATAAGGATGCCCAAGTTTTAGAAGTGGAGATCATACAAAAAGAAGACCCAGTTATGGCACTGTCCAAGCACCACCGAGAACCAAACCCACCTTAATCAAAGCGGCTACCCAAAATCGAACCACCAAGGCTGAGCCTCCACTAGCCACTACTGTAACCTCACGGCTGCAACTCCCAAACCAGCCGAAGTCAAACACCAACCAAACCGTGATGAACGGAGCACCAAACAGCCCCTAACCTCGAGCCACCCTCCTGCTGCCAAACGGCCTCTCCGGTGCCACCATGTGCACCCTCAACCCTCAACAATACAGCCACCACCAAACCCGGAAGAGAGTACCCGAACGGTCCCCATAACTAGCCGATCGAACCCACCAGTCGAAGACCATCACCGGTCTCGGCACCTTCAACCCAAAGCACCACCATCTTTGGTCAATCAACCCTCACCCACGGCCGGCCTAAGGAAGCCCAGCCGTGAACCCAATCAAGCACCACCAAGCTCGATCCGAAGCCCCCACTGAACCAAACACGACCCAGTCGTGCTCAGCCCCAAATTCGAACCACCCACAGCCACTTCCGGCACCAACTGCACCGGAAACAACCAAGGAGAACCCACCTGCAACCGTCGCCGGCCACCCACCACGGAAGACCCGTCTGAACCAGCCGAGAGATCGCCTTCCGATGCGCCAAACACGGCTCAGCCGTGTCTCCACCACCGTCGCCGCCGCACGCCACCTCCACCGTGAGCGGTCGGCAGCCCCCAGTCACCGCCGCCGGTGCTCCTCCTCTCTCACGACTCCCGATCTCCCCCTTCGGCTTCTCCCTCTCTTCTCTCTCCCCGATTCTCTTTCTTCTCTTCTTTTTCTTTTCTTTTCTTTTCTTTTTCCTTTTCTTCTTTTCCCTTTTCTTTTCTTCTTTTCTCATTTCTTTCTCTCCTTTTCTTTATTTTTGGTCCACATATTACTCATATATAAATATATATATATATGATATATGCTACACAATACATATAATTATGCATGTGCACCCACACTTCTTCATATTTGCATATAAGCCCACCATGTATTTGTAATTAAATATAAATATAGGTACTATGTATATATATATATATAGATACATATATACATATACTCACCTTTCACTTGTCTAGAAATATATCCACGCCCTTTCTGGAATTTAATTAATCCGAAAAAAAATTTTAATCCTGTCAAAATTAACCCGGAACCGGTCAAAATATTCCGGTCCTTACAACCTCCCCTCCTTCAAGGAATTTCGTCCTCGAAATTAGCGTAGTCATGGTCTTTCCAAAACTAATCCATACCAGACGTCATTCTCGCCAATGATCGTCACTTTCTCTTTCCACATACCCTAGGCGCTACACTTGCAACACCTAACTCATAACTCTCAAGTCTTGCACAACAGTGCATCTCAACTGCCGTAAGGCAATAGAACCACTTCCGTGACATGGCTGAGTGACTCCTAAGCCCATGTACGGTTCTCTCACGAAATCCTCCGAAGCACTTGCTTCGCAGAGTCCACAGTCTCTATCTCAAGACCTATCCAGTCCATCTCCATTTCTAGTCTAAGGCAACACCTTCGACTAATCATTCCCATCACTCACAGTGATACTTCCCTATAATCCGGGATCATCAATACTCAAAGTCACTCTTTTATTATCAAACATGACTTTCAATCTCTAGCATATCATTCCCGGGCTTAGTCCAATATCCTTGGCCTCATCGCAACACAAACCACATCAATCCAGTGCACATCACAAGCGCACTCACCAGCAAGGCACATGACAGTGTACTCGCCGATAAAAACAACACAAAGAGTGTACTTGCCGCAGCAAGCCACATGATCCTGCCCAGTCTCATAGACTACAACCCACTGGAATCCAATGCCAAGTCCAGGATCTCACATCCCACTGATTTCACAATCTCATAATTCAAGAGGAGATTCATTTCCCATTTTTATCCTTCACACCAAGGAGTCAGTTGACAATTAGAGAGAATTCCTTTCATATTAGCACTTCACTTTAGACAACCCTTATCAATGAAAGTTTGAGGTCACCTACAGTAGCCAAACAGCAGCCATACAGTGGCCGCAGCCCACTGCGTCTACACGTCCACTGCGTCCACCTCTCCCCTTCACGGCAAGAAATTATCCTCACTTCAGATACCATATGTCAGGATCCTCACCCACTATCAACCCATCCTTCTCTTAGCATCATATCCACACTATGATCCAACTGCATCAATCATGCGCATATCACAGCACACCACTGAGGTCAAGGCACATAAGGAGTGCACTTGTCAAAACAAATCATCCAGTCCTGTCCATTGTTGTGGACTACATTCCATTCCTTTCCAGCATCTCACTTGAGACCCCAAGATCCTGACTGCTTCGTCTAGGACCCCACAAACCCTTCAAACTCTTGGTTTGGGAAGCTACAAGGTAAACCATACCTTTCTCCACAATTCCAGACTTATACTTTCAAAGTCCATCACTACGTGTCTATTTCAACATCACAGTTCACTCGGTTTCAAACCTCTACCCAGGTTCACAAATCCTTAAAACTGGAATTTCTAGGCGACTACATGTCACCACTAGCCATGCAACACAAAATGCAACACAAAAGGGTAATGCACAGTCACATGAATTACATATACCACATAGCATATAACACACAACATGCTAATCAAATGAACACATACCATGCATGATATGACATATGATGCATAAATCAAACCCCTAGCCCTCGGGCTAATACTAGGAAAATACCCCTGACCATACACGGTCCTGGTACCTCCTCTGCCTGAGCAAGCGTGTAAAACACGGCCCAGTCCCCCTAGTATACACACATACTAGAATACAACATCTAGAGTGGTTCAAACCAACCTACTCTCATCCTCTGTACCCATTGGTAAACACCTACCAATCTATCCGCTTCTGTAGTCTAAGGTAGCAACCTTGACTATCAATACCAATCACTTTCAGTGACATATCCCTACTATTGGGAATCCTTTATCTATCGTCATCCAGACGAAACAACTCAGTATCCACAAGAGCCGGCGTATTGTAAGAGGAGCGCTAATCAAAGAAAAATGTTCGGCCGAGCCATTTTCCAAAGCTAGCCCAACTCCGGCAATATGCCTTCCTTGCATCCCATCTCAATCCCAATTGCCAACCTCGGCAATACACTTACCAATAACATAAGTCCCTAAGTATTTCTAAGGACTTAAACACTCGCAACATCCCTTGCGGTATCTATTCATTGCTCACTAATGATACTTAATCACCAAATCCAAAGGTCTAAACTCAACCAATTCTGGGAGTTATTACCAATCGAAACCAGTTTTACACCCCAACACTTTGATCTTTCATTTGGATTGCTCAAACCGAGCAAATCATTCCACTACTGTCCATAGGTAATCAAACCTATCGTCTAGACAACTATCAACCATTGCCTATCTCCAAACCACCACGTGATTTGACTATCTGTCCTTAGGTATTCAAACCTATGACTTTGATACCCTAGGTTTTTCAAACCTAATGCTTTAGCAGCAATCAAGAGATTCTCAAATCCTTACCCGTCGCCCCTAGGTATTCCAACCTAGTGCTCTCATAGCACTCTGCTATTAGGTACATAATCTAAACTTCTCAACCATACACATGATACGTCCATCACCCGTCATCCCTAGGTATTCCAACCTAGAGCTCTGATACCATCCTGTCACGCCCCGATTCCCGAGGCCCGGAAACCGAGGTATGAACCCCGTGAGATCACCCTCACGCTCTAACCACCACCTGATCATGCAACCTCAATTTCCTATCATTTTTACAAAAATTGGGCATGACCCACTCTAAATAATCAGCTCTTGGCATGATATACCTGCTTTACAATTTATATGGACACTTTTGGGCACGTGTCCCCCCGACATTTATATCTAAACAATAAAAATGGACACTTCTGGGCCCGTGTCCCCCCAATATTTCTACAACATGCATAATACAATCATAAATACATGTCTCAGTCCTTGAATGTCCGTATTTAATACATACATCACATGAATAAATACAATTGAAGGGACTGAATCAATATAAGCCTCTCCATACGTTTAATCCAAATGTAACACGTCTATCTTTCCAATATTCTGGACATACATCAGATTCTAAGTAATCTAAACACTACCTCTGTAACCGGTGCTGTCAGTTTCCCCAACTGACTCCAAAACCAGCAATACCTGCAAAACCTGGGAGGGGGTGAGCTCAAAGGCCCAACAAGGTATGTAGAACCATACTATCACCGCTGCAGCAGGTCGATCCTCACATATTCTCAAAAATATACGTGCACTTAAATATATCACAATATTTAAGACCATACCCCACCTAGCATGCATAAACCAATGATGTATATGGCTACTCTAGCACATATGAACATACAAAACCCACAACACATGATTTTAGAAATCGTGTTCAACATGCTTGAAAGCAGTAAACATCAGGCATCAATATGTATATAGAACATATATGTCAACACATTTACATAACCGATGTAAATCCATCACCACGTCTCCTACTCAACAAGTAGCACAACTCAAATGCAATATAAATGCATTTAAACAGAAACACATGCTTAACAGATAAACACATAAGCATAAGGGTATTTTTCACCTCCCACGGTCATAATCCGATACATAAGACAAGCATCAAAGCTTGCACATACTCTCACTCTCGGTCCTCATCCGATACCCCACATGATTGGTCCGCTCCGAGGATCATGTGACCTAGGACAACTCCGATAACCAACCTATGACCTGGACCACTCCGAAAGGTCATCCTACTCTGGCAATGTATAGGATTGCCGTTATGTGAGGGGACAGCTCCGAGGCTCACATTCATTGGACATACTCCGATTTCCAGGCTTTAAGCCTTAGCATGGCGGGTCCACTCCGAGGGCCATACTTGTTGGACATACTCCAATGGCAATATATTGGTTTGCCAAATTGTGAGGGGGCAACTCCGAAGCTCACAAACGTTGGACATACTCCGATTCCAAGCATAAAGCCTTCGTATGGCGGGTCCACTCCGAAGGCCATACGTAGTGGATGATTATACCACTTCTCGTGACACGGTTGGACCACTCCGAAGTCCCGCGCACCTCTTTTTGCGTTAACTTTCCCGCAACCTCCCGTATATGCAATGTGGATGCATACGTAACTAAGCATTCTATTTTATGCTATCCCAATGCACCAGCTAGTATATAAGTACATAGCATGCATTTCCCTCTACATAAACCCACATATAACCACGTATGTGTCATTTCCTTCCTATACATGCAATATGGATGCATATATATATACAGCATAGTACATTCATGCTTCAACCCATGCTTATGAATACTAAAAAGAAGTATTTGGCATGCTTTTCATCACTTTCCAACACATATAGCACATATATGTTCACAAACTTGCATAACAACTCATATATGCAAACAGCTTCAACTTAGCACATTTTTATCATGCTATAACCAATGCATGCGTTCAATATATATATATATGAAGTTAGCACGCATCTCACATTCACATTTCCACATATAAACACATTTATGTCCAATCTTGCATATAAGTCCTATATGCACGTACACTAGCATAAGTATGGTCATGCTCTCATTCAATGCAGGTATTCACTACAAGTAGCTAACATGCATTCCAATCACAATATATATACACACATATATATATTACGTCACCCACATATGTATCAAGAACATATAAAGCACTTAGCACATTTCATGCTTTTCAAATACTCGCCAAAAGTAAATTCATACTTAGCATGCATTTCTACCGTTGCAACCATATATATAATCACCTATATATATACTGAACCTCATGCATAAAAGCCACATATGCATACAAGACAACATATAGCTAAACATGTATTATTTAGCATACTCTTCATAGACTTTAATCTATACATACATGCATGTCACAATGCAATTAGGCGATAAATCTAACACGTTATCGCTTCCCAAACCCGTACATACATATATATACACACACACATATGTATATCCTCTCACATCCCATGTATGTACCACATTCCCTATACACATATATATATAAGCGCCTACATATATATGTATATACACATACCACATATGATTAAATTGAGACATATGTAAATTACTCAACATACATAAAATATCTGTATGAGATAGAGGCAAGAATCAACTTGCCTTAGGTCCAGCTCTCAACCGGTCTGTGCCTGTAAAGCGGTCCTCTTCCAAGTCCGGTCCAGTCCCGCGTTCAAGTCACACACGATAATCCTCTGAACCATTTCCTTCGGCGCCAGCTTAAGGAACCATCATCAATACTAACTCAATCCTTCCACGGTAGTCCCACCATGGCTGCCACCGTGAGCAAAGTCCCGCCAAATCATAACCAGCTGTGAATCCCTCTAGTTCGGCTACCCAAAACAACCCACAACCCGAGTTGCCAATCGAACCCCATGTGCAACCCACACATAACTCACTGCTAAGCCGAACCCGCTAGCAACCAAATCAAACCGCTACCATGGCCGAAACGGCCTTCACTCAAGGCCACAAGTCAGAACACCATCAACCGATTCAAATCCAACCCATAATCCATCCGAACATTAGGACCCTCATCAAGCCCGATTTCTACCATGTACACACCATCACCATCATCAAGTTACCCACCTGACACTTGGTTCAACAATGCATAAGGATGCCCAAGTTTTAGAAGTGGAGATCATACAAAAAGAAGACCCAGTTATGGCACTGTCCAAGCACCACCGAGAACCAAACCCACCTTAATCAAAGCGGCTACCCAAAATCGAACCACCAAGGCTGAGCCTCCACTAGCCACTACTGTAACCTCACGGCTGCAACTCCCAAACCTGCCGAAGTCAAACACCAACCAAACCGTGATCAACGGAGCACCAAACAGCCCCTAACCTCGAGCCACCCTCCTGCTGCCAAACGGCCTCTCCGGTGCCACCATGTGCACCCTCAACCCTCAACAATACAGCCACCACCAAACCCGGAAGAGAGTACCCGAACGGTCCCCATAACTAGCCGATCGAACCCACCAGTCGAAGACCATCACCGGTCTCGGCACCTTCAACCCAAAGCACCACCATCTTTGGTCAATCAACCCTCACCCACGGCCGGCCCAAGGAAGCCCAGCCGTGAACCCAATCAAGCACCACCAAGCTCGATCCGAAGCCCCCACTGAACCAAACACGACCCAGTCGTGCTCAGCCCCAAATTCGAACCACCCACAGCCACTTCCGGCACCAACTGCACCGGAAACAACCAAGGAGAACCCACCTGCAACCGTCGTCGGCCACCCACCATGGAAGACCCGTCTGAACCAGCTGAGAGATCGCCTTCCGATGCGCCAAACACGGCTCAGCCGTGTCTCCACCACCGTCGCCGCCGCACGCCACCTCCACCGTGAGCGGTCGGCAGCCCCCAGTCACCGCTGCCGGTGCTCCTCCTCTCTCACGACTCCCGATCTCCCCCTTCGGCTTCTCCCTCTCTTCTATCTCCCCGATTCTCTTTCTTCTCTTCTTTTTCTTTTCTTTTCTTTTCTTTTTCCTTTTCTTCTTTTCCCTTTTCTTTTCTTCTTTTCTCATTTCTTTCTCTCCTTTTCTTTATTTTTGGTCCACATATTACTCATATATAAATATATATATATATATGATATATGCTACACAATACATATAATTATGCATGTGCACCCACACTTCTTCATATTTGCATATAAGCCCACCATGTATTTATAATTAAATATAAATATAGGTACTATGTATATATATATATATATAGATACATATATACATATACTCACCTTTCACTTGTCTAGAAATATATCCACGCCCTTTCCGGAATTTAATTAATCCGAAAAAAAATTTTAATCCTGTCAAAATTAACCCGGAACCGGTCAAAATATTCCGGTCCTTACATTGATTGTGAAGTTAGTGGTGAAATCAATTACCCTAGACTTATCTTATATTCTCTACACTCCTTAGTTTTTCTTGCTTTTGTTCAATTGCTTCACTAGTTAATTTAGTTTTAAAAATCAGAATTTTCTTCTTTTAAATTTAATTAGAATTAATTCCTTATATCCAACACAGTCAGACCACAGTCCCTGAGGTACGATACCCATTCCTTTCGATAGCCCTATTCTGCAAGGAATTCGTTCTATTGCGAAGTGTGGAAAATTTTAATTGATATACTTTTTGAGTCACACTCACACACGAATCAATTTTTGGCGCCGTTGCCGGGGACTGTCTATTTGATTGTTTGGATTTTTAGAATTAGTTCTAATTAGATTTTTAGTTTAGGAATTTTTTTTATTTTTCTTTTATTTATTTTATTTTATTATTATTATTATTATTATTATTATTTTTTTGTTTTCTTTTCAATTACTAATTAGTTTTATTTTATTTTTTAGTTTAGAATTTTTTTTTTTTTTTGCTACTAACCTAATTTTTTATTTTTTTTATTTTTTTCCCTTTCCGGTACTTCAATCACCATACCATTGAGCAAGAGGAAGAGATTATTTACATCATGGATGGTGTGCGTGGTAATAATGAGGACAACAATATTGTCCCTAATGCTGTTGTGGAAAAAGTGAGACTTCTTAGAGATTACTATGTCCCAAAGACTTATAATTCACCAGCTGATTTTCAATTGCCTAATGTCACAGCACAGAACTATGAGATCAAGCCCAATATCATTCATATGTTGCCATCTTATTTTGGGTTGACTCATGAGGATCCGTACAAGCACTTGGATGAATTTATAGAAGTTTGCTCATTAACGAAAATTCATAACTTCTCAGAAGATGCTTTTCGGATGCGACTCTTTCCATTCTCTCTAAAGGAGAAGGCCAAATATTGGTTCAGATCTCTACCGGTGAGCTCTATCACTACATGGACTCAAATGCAAAATGAGTTTTTGAAGAAATATTTTTCGATAGGGAGGACCAATCAATTCAGACGAGCTATCACTGGTTTCTCTCAATTTAAGGGAGAACAATTTTTTGAGGCATGGGAGAGATTCAAGGACCTTCTTAGGAAGTGTCCTCATCATCAAGTTCCAATATGGCAGTTAGTGCAGTGTTTCTATGAGGGGCTTACAGAAAGTAACAGACAGATGGTGGACGCATCATGTGGTGGTACTTTCATGTTAAAAAGTGAAGATGAAGCATGGACTTTGTTCGAGAATCTCAGTGACAATTCTTTGCAACATGTGTTTTCATCTCGTTCGAGCAGACCATCCAATACAAGGAAGGTAGATGATATTTTTAAGATTGGGTCTGCAGATGCTATGTCTACCATTGTGGATGCTGTGTCACAGAGAGTGGTGCAACTCATGGCGGTTGGTCAAGTGCCAAATCCATCTTCTTATCCTTCTATTTATGAGCCATGTGATTTTTGCTCTAGTCCTATGCACCATGTCAATAATTGTCCTTCACTTGGGCAATTTTTTGATCTTCCACAAGAGCAAGGGGCAGCAATTCAGCCCACTTTTCAACCTCAGAACTATGTGCCTTCACAGTTATATCAAGAACAAGTTCCTATGGCACAGAGGTATTCAGCCATTGAGGACAAGATGACAATTGTCCTAGAAAAACTTGAGAAGCTTGACTCTATTGTAGAGACAGTGCAAGCCACTGCAGCAACACTTCAATTCACTGCTCAACTAGTTCACTCTCACTCTCAGTCGATTGCCAAACTGGAATCTCAGTTTGGACAACTTGTCAATACCTTGAGTAGAAGAGAGGAGGGAAAACTACCAAGCCAACCAGTTGCCAACCCAAGAGGGGTTCATGTCCTCGAGAATATTTCTTCTTCAAGCAACCCACACCATGAACAATTTGAAGCCATCACCACTCTTAGAAGTGGAGAAATAAGTGACAACAAGGTGGGGGAGAAGAAGCGTGATGAAGAAGAGGTGACAAAGAGTCCAAATGTTGAAATTTCTCATGAACCTAAGGTGAACTTGAATACTTTTAATGCCATTCATCATCCTCAAGATGAGAGTGATTGTTTTTTCACGGATGACTTTGATGATTATGTGGAAGAAGTTGATCCAATTGCTCTATCTCAAGATGTTGAGAAGTCTATTGAGGGGGTGAATGATTTACTTGATGTAGTGGTCATAAAAAATACTCCACCTTGGAGGATTTCGATTGAGCCATTGCCTATTCTTTCTAGCAGTCCTTCGATTCCATCATTAGAGTCTCCTCCATGGGTAAAATTGAAACATGTTCCGTCAATGGAGAGAGATGTGTTTTTCAAAGCCAATGACACCATTCCAATTTCTTTGGATTTGGTACAAGGAAGTGCGGATCATAAAGGAGGGACAAAATTAAATCTCCTCAAGAGATGTGGCATTGGGTGAACTTTTAATTGAAGTTGATGATCGTCGCCTACGGACATTAAATTGTAGGATTTGTATGTATTTCTATCCTTTAATTTCTTTAGTTTTCTTTTATTTTTCTTTTTATTTTATTTTATTTTTATTTTTTTTAATTTTTAGTTTATGTTTTTCTTTATTTTTCTTCCATTATTAGGTGTGTTTTAATGTGTTTTCTTTGAGTTTTTGATGTATAAGTTGCTTTCGGGGGATGTCAAGAGGTGTACCGAGGTATTTGGACTCAAAATGGAAAAAAAAAAGAGGTCTCGGTCGACCTTGGGCGATAGACCCTCCAAAAATTGCATTCCCGGTCGACCTTGGGAGATAGACGCCAAAGGAGCTCCAGCAGGGGGGATCGATCGCCCCTTTGAAGGGGGATCGATCGCCCCCATTAATTTTTGAAGGAAGCTCCCAACCAGCTGGGCGATCGATCGCCCCAGCCCCCACATGCCCAACTGCTTGGATTTTTGCTAGTTTTGCTCCCTCATGATGCCTTATATGCTCCCACTTGAAAATACATCACTTTGGTGACTCTTTGTGCCTCTCCAACATCAAAATACACTCTCAAAATATTTCATAACACTACTTGATCATCATCATTCATCACCATCATCATCCATTCCAATCTATTTTTCTCTATCATCATTCAATGATCAATTTTCTCAAGTTTCTTCTTCACAAGGAAGTAGACTTTGTTTGAAAAATTGGTTAGATTTCTTTGAGAGGTTTTGTGCTACAAGTTTGGGGGAGGACATTGCACATTAAATGTGGACTAGTTGGTTGATTTTGATGCAACATTCCGGCCAGGACCCAGATTCTCCGGCACCACCTTCTCCTTGATTTTTCGGAGGTAACTATCTTTTGTATTTTTATTTTTAGTTTATTTTTTTTCTTCTTTATTTTATTTTATTTTATTTTTCTTTTTTCTTTCTTTCTTTCTTTAGTAAAAAAAAAAAAATCTATTTCATATTTATTTTCACCCATATTATTTCACTTGGTTTTTGGGGTATAGTGGTTTGTTTTGACAGGTTGTAACATCCAAGTTTGGGGGTGTGCTTGCCTTACCTTCATGCTATTGGTTTGCTATATTTTCTTGCCACTACTCCATGGTCATGGTAACATCGTTCTTACTCTTCTCTATGCTTTGATTGGTAGTACATTGAGGACAATGTACAGTTTAAGTTTGGGGGTGAGGCGATGCCTATTTTTGTGCTTTATTGCATATGGGAAAAATTTGTGTGAAATTCTTTTTGTATTAGGATTTTATTTTATTTTCTTTTTCTTAGTTTATTTTTTATTTTCTTTTGTTTTATTTTTAGATAGAATGTTTTGACATCATTCAAGGGATTAATACCTTATGTAGGTGCTTAATTTGCAATTTTTGAGTATGTTTTAAATTTTTAGAAACTGTAGTTTAAATTATGTGGTTTTAATCATGGTTTGCAATAACATGTTTTGGAGTGATTAATTTTAGTTTCCTTACATGCACAGACACACTAGCATAGTCTTATGGGGTATAAACTTTGGTTTTGAGTTATTGAGTTACATATGCTTGATATTAATTAGTATCTCTTGAGAATGAGTACCGATAATGTGTTTTACTTGACTTCAATGAAGAAGGAAAAAGAAAGAAAGAAAAAAGTGATGAATAAGCAAATCAATTTGATCTTTTTCATGAGTAACCGGGCCTCTATGCCTCAGGAAGCACGGAGTGTTCGCGTCAAAAGTGAAAGGGTGAGAAAAGATGAGCATTGGTTGTCTTGATTTGTAGCCTGACTGATTCGAGTAATTAGGTCTTCGGGGTATCTTAAAGCCTAGTGCCCTAAAGCCATCTGGTTTGGGAGTCACTGACTGAAAGCTTGTTACATGGATCTTTCAGAAAGCTTAATAGATCAAGACATTGCACAACCAATGAAGCAATGAAAAAAAAAAGAATGATGAAAAAAAATGATGAATGAAAAAGTCATGTATTCATGTTTGGAAGTATGATTTCAATAAGGGGAGCTAGTGAGTTGAAGGGGTATGTGCCTTAATATATTCAGAACTTGGTTATGCTACATGAGATGACTGCTAGTTCACTTTACACGAGGAAACTAGAGTTGATTATTTTGAGATATGTTGATGTGAATTATGCATGGGGACCATTGATTTGAATTATGGAATTTGAAAGTTTGAAATTATTCTTGAATGCAAGTTTGTAACTATATATTGTAATCTTCTTCTTAAATTAATGTTGAAACAGAATTTTGAATGTTTGTGGGTAATATTTCTGGAAACCCTCACGAGACTATACTCGTCCACTAGGGGGAACCTAGGGGTTTAAAGGCTTGTTGCATATGCTAAATGCAATCGTTTCTCCCACGAAAGTGGAGTTGGGTAGTTTAGTTAGTATTTAGTAGTTTCTTTGTTTTAGTTTTGTTTTATTCTATTGCTAAGGGACTAGCAATATGTAAGTTTGGGGGTGTGATCGGCATCGAATGTTGCGCATTCTAGCCTCTTAATTTATATATTTTATTCTCTTAGTGATAGATTATTTTGTGATTTTACTTCGTTTTAGTGTTTTCTATATTTTCAGGACCTTAATGATTATTTCAGTTAAAACCGTGATTTTGGGCTTTTAAAGATGACATGCAAGATGGTTGGATGAAGCCTACATCAAAGGGATCCATTGAACTCCATATTTTAACTCAACTCAGCCCAAGGAAGAGGTCCAAGAGAATTACAGCTCCTTAAGAAGGTTTCGGGCTTGAAGCCCAAATCTGCGTTTAATAAAGTCTTAATCCCGTTTTGGAAAACAGACCAGAAGTCTTATTTTCGAGCTTCAAATCAACAAAATTCTCGCGTAAGGTTGAACGAAATTCAATTCTGCACACTTTTGTATTTCACGGAAATTCCGTGAATCGGACTTCTAGTGGGTCAAAAGTTGAGCCTAAGTCAGCAGGAAAAACCCACCTGATTAGTGTTGCGGGAAAACCTAATTAATTCCTAATTGGATTAGGACTTTGATGTATTCTCTTGGCTATTTAAAGTGACAAATTAGGGCTGTATTAAGGAGGTTTGGCAGCAGCTTTGAAGAGCTTTTGGAATAGAGAATCATTGGAGAACAAGGCGTATCATGAGCGGCTAGTTCAGCCACCAGGGTTTTGATGTAGCCTTAACTAAACATCACTGGTTTGATTGTTCTAATTAATGGGGATTTTTGTATTCATTCATAGATTGTGTAATTTAGAGGATTCTTATTATAGAATTGAGCAATAAAAGTCTTATAAATTCAGTTTCAATAATTTCTTATCTTGTCTTAGATATTTGATTGTTGTTATTGAACTCGTCCCTCTTGTTTTCTGTGATCATGAGAGTGATTATTACACAATGGTTTTCATTGAATATATCATTAAAAGCTTTGATGGATTATGCCTAGAGAAGATGAACCATACTGCACCCTAGAGTAGAGTAGTTAGGCAGATGGCCCATGCCAATCGAAGATAGTCCATGACTTAGCCTTAATAATATGTTATCTTCTTGACGGATAGAGGTGAGCTTGTAGCCACCGACACCACTTATGCATGATATGATGCCCCATAGTTAGTTCAATTGACCATTGATTGTGAAGTTAGTGGTGAAATCAATTACCCTAGACTTATCTTATATTCTCTACACTCCTTAGTTTTTCTTGCTTTTGTTCAATTGCTTCACTAGTTAATTTAGTTTTAAAAATCAAAATTTTCTTCTTTTAAATTTAATTAGAATTAATTCCTTATATCCAACACAGTCAGACCACAGTCCCTGAGGTACGATACCCATTCCTTTCGATAGCCCTATTCTGCAAGGAATTCGTTCTATTGCGAAGTGTGGAAAATTTTAATTGATATACTTTTTGAGTCACACTCACACACGAATCACCGGCTAAAAATGTTAGCTTGTATGAATTTAACCACGACTGCGTGATCGTTGGTTTTGGTAGCAACGGCCTCTATCCACTTAGATACGTAGTCCACCGCCACAAGTATGTACTCATGACCAGTAGAGGGTGGAAATTGTCCCATGAAGTCAATGCCCCACACATCAAATATTTCAATGACAAGAATAGGGTTAAGAGGCATCATGTCCTTCCGAGACATCGCGCCGAGGCGCTGACATCGCTCACAAGAGCGGCAGAATGAATATGCATCCCGATGAAGTGTCGGCCAGAAAAATCCGCATTGAAGAATTTTTGCTGCGGTTTTCTTAGCACTAAAGTGTCCCCCACAAGCGAGTGTATGACAAAATTTAAGAATGCTTTGGAATTCACTGTTGGGTACACACTTAAGAATTATTTGATCGGGGCAGTATTTGAACAATTGAGGATCGTCCCAATAATATGATCGTGATTGGGAGAGAAAACGATCCTTCTCTTGTTTGGTCCAAGAAGATGGTATTTTACCGGTTGCTAAATAATTAACCACATCCGCATACCAAGGGATACTCTCTTGAGAGATGACAAAGAGTTGTTCATCCGGGAAGGATTCACAAACTGGAATGGAATTATGGAGGGATTCAACAAGAATTCTAGAAAGGTGGTCAGCTACCACATTTTCAGTTCCCTTTTTGTCTCTAATCTCAAAATTGAACTCTTGCAATAAGAGTATCCATCGGATCAACCTAGGCTTAGTGTCCTTTTTCGCCAAAAGATGCCGGAGGGCAGCATGGTCTGAATAGACAATGACCTTTGAACCTAATAAATAAGCTCGAAATTTGTCTAATGCAAATACTACCGCAAGCAATTCCTTTTCCGTTGTGGTATAATTGATTTGAGCCTCTGAAAGGGTTTTACTTGCGTAATAGATGACATGTGGCAGTTTGTCTACTCGTTGCCCCAAGACTGCACCCATGGCATAGTCGGATGCATCACACATAATCTCAAATGGGAGAGCCCAATTTGGAGGGATTAGAATTGGAGCGATTGTAAGCATGGTGCGGAGTTTTTCAAAAGCGTCAAGGCACGCTTCATCAAAGGTAAAGCAAGACTCTTTTTCAAGAAGGCGACACAAAGGCCGAGAAATCTTGCTAAAGTCTTTGATAAAACGGCGATAAAAGCCCGCATGCCCAAGGAATGAATGAATCTCTCTCACCGTGGATGGTGGAGGAAGTTTGGAAATGAGCTCAACCTTGGCTTTATCAACCTCTATTCCTCGCTAAGACACAATATGCCCTAGGACAATACCCTCTTGAACCATAAAGTGACTCTTTTCCCAACTAAGAATTAGGTTGGTTTCTTGACATCTTTTGAGAACACAAGCTAGATTTTGGAGGCATGATTCATATGAAGGCCCAAAAATGGAAAAATCATCCATGAACACTTCTAAGAATTTTTCCACCATGTCCGAGAAGATAGACATCATACACCGTTGAAAAGTTGCCGGTGCATTGCACAACCCAAAGGGCATGCGTCTATAAGCAAATGTGCCGAAGGGACATGTAAAGGTGGTTTTCTCTTGGTCCCTCGGGTCTATAGCAACCTGATTATAGCCGGAATATCCATCCAAAAAGCAATAAAAGCTTTGCCCGGCCAATCTCTCCAATATTTGATCAATGAATGGGAGGGGGAAATGATCTTTCCGAGTGGCTGAATTTAATTTCCTATAATCAATGCACACTCTCCATCCTGTGGTGGTGCGTTGGGGAACTAATTCACCCTTATCATTAGGTTGCACCGTAATACCAGACTTCTTTGGAACCACTTGAGTGGGACTAACCCACTTGCTATCAGAGATGGGGTATATGATCCCCGCATCTAGTAACTTCACCACCTCCTTCATTACAACGTCCTTCATGTTTGGATTCAATCGACGTTGTGCCTCCCTTGAGGTCTTTGCATCCTCTTCCAAGTGTATGCGATGCATACAAACAGAAGGGTCTATTCCCTTAAGATCTACCACACTCCATCCTATTGCTTCTTTGTGCTCTTTGAGCACCTTTATGAGTTCCAATTCTTGAGCATTTGTGAGATTGGAAGCAATAATGACTGGAAGGGTCTCATTTACGCCCAAGAAAACATACTTGAGTGTAGCTGGAAGAGGCTTTAGCTCAAGTTGTGGTGGGGAAATTAAAGAAGGAGTTTGGGGAGTTTTGGACAAAGGGGGCAAGGGTTCTCTCGGAACTCTCCACTTAGGCAAATCCATGACAGTATTAACATCGAGCATGGAATTGACTTCACATATGGATTGCTCAATGTCAAAATCGTCATAGTTAAAATGATTTAGGCATGCCTCTAAAGGGTCCGTGGAAAGAATAGAAGGAAGTGCTTCTTGAACAAGGTCGTCCACAACATCGACACAAAAGCACTCACTTTCATCGTCGGGTGTGTGGTGGGAAGCATTGAAGATGTTCAAGCGGACTTTCATATTCCCAAAAGAGATGTCCATCACTCCAGTACGGCAATTAACGCAAGCGTTTGCCGTGGCCAAGAATGGACGACCTAGAATGATAGGAATATGATGATTCGGATTTTGGACCGGTTCCGTGTCAAGGACTATGAAGTCCACCAGAAAATAAAATTTGTCCACTTGAATGATGACATCCTCAATGATGCCACGTGGTTGCTTCACTGAACGGTCGGCAAGTTGCAACACAACCGTGGTATGCTTGAGTTCCCCCAAACCTAGTTGTTGGTAAACTGAGAATGGAAGCAAATTGACACTAGCCCCTAGGTCAAGAAGTGCTTTTTCAAAAGATTGATTTTCGATGGTGCACGAAATGGTCGGAGCACCCGGATCTTTGAATTTAGGAGGGGCTTGGTGTTGGAAAATGGAGCTTATGTGCTCAGTTAAGAGGACTTTCTTAGGAACATTATTCCTAGATTTGCGCTTTTGAGTGCATAAGTCCTTCAAGAATTTCGCATAAGAGGGAATTTGTCGAATAGCATCAAGGAGAGGGAGATTGATCTTTACTTGTTTGAAGATCTCCATCATGTCTTGGATTTTCTCTCCTTGCTTCCCGAAATGAGAAGGTTCCTTCAATCGTTGAGGAAAAGGAACCGGAGGTTCATAAGAGGTGTCAAGATTTGGAATCGATGATGCCACAACTTCACTTGCCTTTCCTTTTGGATTTGAAGGGGTATTTTGCAAATTTGGATTTAACGGAAATAATTTTGGATTTAATTGAGATTCTTTTGGATTTTTAGGTTGCTCTTGAAATTCCTTTCTCTCTTCCTCCCCTACCTTGGAGTTAATGATTTTACCACTCCTCAAGGTTGTGATTGATTGAACTTGCTCTGGAGGAGCATTACAAGTTGAAGATGATGGATCTTCAATCATATGCACACCCTTGGGATTCACCACCGGTTGACTTGGCAACTTACCTTCCTCCCTTCTATTTAAGGCATTAGCTAGTTGCCCGATTTGAGCTTCTAACCTAGCCATAGATTGAGCATTGGCCTCAAGCTTAGAGATTGATTGAGAGTGAGTTTGCAATAAGCGGGTGTTGGCCTCAAGATTGCTTATCACTCGTTCTTCAAAGCTTTGGCTTCTTGGAGGAGGTGGTGGTTGTTGGTAATTTGATCTTTGATTGTAAGGTTGAGGGTTTGGCCTATAAAGAGGCTGTTGAGATTGGGAATTAAAAGAACTTTGCCCTTGGAAAGAGGGACTTGATTCTTGATTCTTCCATGAAAAAGCCGGATGGTTCTTGTAACCAGGATTGTACGTGTTCGAATATGGATCATTCATTTGTTTAGCGTACAAGGCATTCGCTTGCTCTTGAGCATAATCGGGAGATTGCCCGGTAATAGGACAATCTCGCATAAAATGCGAAGTGCTATAGCAAAATGAACACCCCTCCTGATTTTGGACAGATTGGTTAGGAATAGGCAGCCCATTTTTCATGATTAAATCCATTTTTCGGGACAAGGCTTCTACGTGCATGGCTACCTCATCTACCCGTGAAATCTCATGCACTCCTCTACAAGGTTGGGTGGCCTTCCCTTTCCTAGTGGAGGAGCGTTGAGCTGAATTGTTGCTTAGGATTTGAAAGAGTTTCCATGCCTCATCGGGGCTTTTCAAAAGGTACCCACCCCCACACACAGAGTCTATCATTTCTCTATGTTGCTCACTCACCCCATCATAAAAACTTTGCACTAGCTGCCATTTTGGGACAGCATGATGCGGACAAGATTTTAAGAGATCTTTTAACCTCTCCCACGTCTCATGGAATTGTTCTTGGTCAATTTGGGTGAATCCGGTGATTGCTCGCCGAATATCACTTGTCTTACCCATTGGGAAGTATTTTTTTAAGAACTCTATTTGCATTTCCGCCCAAGAATGGATTGAGTTGGGTTCTAGGGAATTGAACCAACTTCTAGCCTTATCTTTTAGGGAAAATGGAAACATACGTAGCTTTAGATCATCCTCCGTAAAGTGTGGTACACGAATGGTGGAACACACGGAAAAGAAGTAATCTAAGTGCCGGTATGGATCCTCATTAGGAAGACCGTGAAAGCTGTTAAGAAGGTTGAGGGTGGAGGACTTTATTTCAAATTGATTTGCCGCTACATCCGGAAATTGAATACACGAAGGTACTTCAAATGTAGTCGGAAGGTAAAAGTCCATAAGCAACTCTCCTTGAGGAGGTGGTGGTGGAGGCGGTTGTTCATGATTAAAAGGAGGTAGACCGGGAGGTTGTCTCTCATTTGGTTCCATGTTTTCAGTTCTAGGCAAAATAGGGTCCCTAGAGGTTCCTCTACGTTGTCTAAGTTTTCGTTCAAGTTCACTATTACAAGGAAGCAAAGGAAGTGACAATGACCGTCTACCTAGCATGCATTAACAATTGAACAGCACCTCTACACACAAAGTAACAATCATATATACAAAAGAATGTGAATGATTCAAACCACCAAGTTTTGAAGTTATACTCACAAAGGGTTCCAATTTGAATTCTTCTAGATGCCCGCAATGTGGTATACCTAAAATCAAGAAGTTTGAGATATAAGAACAAGATATATACAAAAAAAGAAAGAAAGAATTTCTAGCCTAAGAATTAAACCAGATTTAATCTTCCAATGGCGACAATTAAACTGTAGTCCCCGGCAACGGCGCCAAAATTTTGATGTGGTCGGAACTAAATTATATTGTAAGCTTAATTTTGCCCTTTTTATCAAAATATAATTTAACCACTCGCAAGAGCACGAATCTTTGTAGATAAGGTTCTATATAGAGGGTATCGATCCCACGAGGACTAGTCGTTAATTGTCATAAAGAAAGATTAATTCTACTTTAATTCTAAAGAAACAGGTTTTTGGTTTTGTGTTTAAAACTATTGCGTAAATGAAATGACGATAAAATTAAAGAGTAAAGTCGGGAGAGAGAACTAGGGTTGGTATCCACCACTAGCCATTCACATGTTTATAAGTGTAGCAAGCATGGGGTTCATTAATTAAATGCCTAACAATGTCATTAGGCTTGTGGCCTCAATGACATATCAAAAGATCAATGTGTGTGCTAACCTATCATAATCCATCTTCAACAAGCATAGCTCTTCAACCTAACTAACTACCTAATTACCCTACTCTCTACGTAAACACTACATGCATCCAAACTACCTTGTCTTGGCATGGTCTATACAAACTAGCATCACACATTCATTTAAACACCATTATCTAACCATCATTTGCACTTCTTGTGGAATATGCAAATGTTGTGCATTCAAGTGACAAAACCTACTCTAAGACAAGAATAAATTCCATATCAAATGAATATATATAAGAAATGTATTTGTGTACATAATCACTAGGCTAAATAATCAACATTTAATTACAAATCCCCAAGAGCTACAAAGATGAACAAGTTTACATGGCTAGGGGTTGAAACCAACACCCTAGTAGAAGAGTTAGTTGCTCATGGTTGCCTTGCACCCTTCCATTGATGAAGAGAATGAAGCTTCTTGGTCTGGTTCAGCTTTTCTCTTCCTCTCCCGAAGGTCTCTCTCTTCTTCCTCTGATGTGTATGTTGAGAGCTATGAGATATGTGGCTTTTTGTGCTTTTTGTATGCTTTTTGGCTCCTTTGGGCCCACCATATATATATATATCATTATATATATCTCTTGTATCAAGAAGGCCCCCAAAAGTCTTGTTCAAGTCAGACAATCCCCCTAAGTCGTGCAAAAAGGGGGATTTTGTTGCAAGTGGGAGAGCAGGTGAGCAAGTGGCCAAGTGGGCTCTGCAGCATTTCGATTGATCGAAATTACATTTCGATTGATCGAAATTTCGATCAATCGAAATGAGATTTCGATCAATCGAAATCTCGATTGATCGAAATCCACATCTCGATTGATCGAAATGCCTTGGCAACATTTTCTGATTTCATCTCTTGCCTGCAGAAAGCTTCCAACTTTGCTCCATTTACTCCAATACATGCAATACATCAAAAACACAAAAATACCGTAAACATATCTCGCTAAACGCAAAAACGGAACTAACATATGCAATAAAGAGGGTTCAAATGCATAGAATTGAACACTTATCATTGACCAAGAACAATTCCATGAGACGTGGGAGAGGTTAAAAGATCTTTTAAAATCTTGTCCGCATCATGCTGTCCCAAAATGGCAGCTAGTGCAAAGTTTTTATGATGGGGTGAGTGAGCAACATAGACAAATGATAGACTCCGCGTGTGGGGGTGGATATCTTTCGAAAAGCCCCGATGAGGCATGGAAACTTTTTCAAACCCTAAGCAACAATTCAGCTCAACGCTCCTCCACTAGGAAAGGGAAGGCCACCCAACCTTGTAGAGGCGTGCATGAGATTTCACGGGTAGATGAGGTTGCCATGCAAGTAGAAGCCCTATCCCGAAAAATGGATTTAATCATGAAAAATGGGCTGCCTACTCCAAACCAATCTGTCCAAAATCAGGAAGGTTGTTCGTTTTGCTATAGTACTTCACATTTCGTGCGAGATTGTCCTATAGCCGGGCAATCTCCCGATTATGCTCAAGAGCAAGCGAATGCCTTGTATGCTAAACAACTGAATGATCCATATTCGAACACGTACAATCCTGGTTACAAGAACCATCCGGCTTTCTCATGGAAACCTCAAGAATCAAGTCCCTCTTTCCAAGGGCAAAACTCTTTCAGTTCCCCCTCTCAACAGCCTCATTATAGGCCAAACCCTCAACCTTACAATCAAAGATCTAATTACCAACAACCACCACCTCCTCCGAGAAGCCAAAGCGTTGAAGAAAGAGTGATAAGCAATCTTGAGGCCAATACCCGTTTATTGCAAACTCACTCTCAATCAATCTCTAAGCTTGAAGCCAATGCTCAATCTATGGCTAGGTTAGAAGCTCAAATCGGGCAACTAGCTAATGCCTTAAATAGAAGAGAGGAAGGTAAGTTGCCGAGTCAACCGGTGGCGAACCCCAAAGGTGTCCATATGATTGAAGATCCATCATCTTCAACTTGTAATGCTCCTCCGGAGCAAGTTCAATCAATCACAACCTTGAGAAGTGGTAAAATCATTAACTCCAAGGTAGGGGAGGAAGAGAGAAAGGAATTCCAAGAGCAACCTAAAAATCCAAAAGAATCCCAATTAAATCCAAAATCGTTTCCGTTAAATCCAAATGTGCAAAATACCCCTTCAAATCCAAAAGGAAAGGCAAGTGAAGTTGTGTCGTCATCGATTCCAAATCTTGACACCTCTTATGAACCTCCGGCTCCTTTTCCTCAAAGGTTGAAGGAACCTTCTCATTTCGGGAAGCAAGGAGAGAAAATCCAAGACATGATGGAGATCTTCAAACAAGTAAAGATCAATCTCCCTCTCCTTGATGCTATTCGACAAATTCCCTCCTATGCAAAATTCTTGAAGGACTTGTGCCCTCAAAAGCGCAAATCTAGGAATAATGTTCCTAAGAAAGTCCTCTTAACTGAGCACATAAGCTCCATTTTCCAACACCATGCCCCTCCTAAATTGAAAGATCCGGGTGCTCCGACCATTTCGTGCACCATCGGAAATCAATCTTTTGAAAAAGTACTTCTTGATTTAGGGGCTAGTGTCAATGTGCTTCCATTCTCAGTTTACCAACAACTAGGTTTGGGGGAACTCAAGCATACCACGATTGTGTTGCAACTTGCCGACCGTTCGGTGAAGCAACCACGTGGCATCATTGAGGATGTCATCATTCAAGTGGACAAATTCTATTTTTCGGTGGACTTCATAGTCCTTGACACGGAACCGGTCCAAAATCCGAATCATCATATTCCTATCATTCTAGGTCGTCCATTCTTGGCCACGGCAAACGTTTGCGTTAATTGCCGTACCGGAGTGATGGACATCTCTTTTGGGAATATGAAAGTCCGCTTGAACATCTTCAATGCTTCTCACCACACATTCGATAACGAAAGTGAGTGCTTTTGTGTCAATGTAGTGGAAGACCTTGTTCAAGAAGCACTTCCTTCTATTCTTTCCAAGGACCCTTTAGAGGCATGCCTAAATCACTTCAACTGTGATGATTTTGACATTGAGCAATCCATATGTGAAGTCAATTCCATGCTCGATGTTAATACTGTCATGGATTTGCCTAAGTGGAGAGTTCCGAGAGAACCCTTGCCCCCTTTGTCCAAAACTTCCCAAACTCCTTCTTTAATTTCCCCACCACAACTTGAGCTCAAGCCCCTACCGGCTACACTCAAGTATATTTTCTTGGGTGCAAATGAGACCCTTCCAGTCATTATTGCTTCCAATCTTACCAATGATCAAGAGATGGAACTTATTAAGGTGCTCAAAGAGCACAAAGAAGCAATAGGCTGGGGTGTGGCAGATCTCAAGGGAATAGATCCTTCTATTTGTATGCACCGCATACACTTGGAAGAGGATGCTAAGACCTCAAGGGAGGCACAACGTCGATTAAATCCAAATATGAAGGACGTTGTCATGAAGGAGGTGGTGAAGTTACTAGATGCGGGAATCATATACCCCATCTCTGATAGCAAGTGGGTTAGTCCCACTCAAGTGGTTCCAAAGAAGTCAGGTATTACGGTGCAAACAAATGACAAGGGTGAATTAGTTCCCCAACGCACCACCACGGGTTGGAGAGTGTGCATAGACTATAGGAAATTAAATTCAGCCACTCGGAAAGATCACTTCCCCCTCCCATTCATTGATCAGATATTGGAGAGATTAGCCGGGCAAAGTTTTTATTGCTTTTTGGATGGATATTCCGGCTATAATCAGGTTGCTATAGACCCGAGGGACCAAAAAAAAACCACCTTTACATGTCCCTTCGACACATTTGCTTATAGACGCATGCCCTTTGGGTTGTGCAATGCACCGACGACTTTTCAACGGTGTATGATGTCTATCTTCTCGGACATGGTGGAAAAATTCTTGGAAGTGTTCATGGATGATTTTTCTATTTTTGGGCCTTCATTTGAATCATGCCTCCAAAATCTAGCTTGTGTTCTCAAACGATGTCAAGAGACCAACCTAATTCTTAGTTGGGAAAAGAGCCATTTTATGGTTCAAGAGGGTATTGTCCTAGGGCACATTGTGTCTAAGAGAGGAATAGAGGTTGACAAAGCCAAGGTTGAACTCATTTCCAAACTTCCTCCACCATCAACGGTGAGAGAGATTCGTTCATTCCTTGGGCATGCGGGCTTTTATCGCCATTTCATCAAAGACTTTAGCAAGATCTCTCGGCCTTTGTGTCGCCTTCTTGAAAAAGAGTCTTGCTTTGCCTTTGATGAAGCGTGCCTTAACGCTTTTGAAGAACTCCGCACCATGCTCACAACCGCTCCAATTCTAATCCCTCCAAATTGGGCTCTCCCATTTGAGATTATGTGTGATGCATCCGATTATGCCATGGGTGCTGTCTTACGGCAACGAATAGACAAACTGCCACATGTCATCTACTACGCAAGTAAAACCCTTTCCGAGGCTCAAATCAATTATACCACCACGGAAAAGGAATTGCTTGCGGTAGTATTTGCATTAGACAAATTTTGAGCTTATTTATTGGGTTCAAAGGTCATTGTCTATTCGGACCATGCTGCCCTCCGGCATCTTTTGGCCAAAAAGGACACCAAGCCTAGGTTGATCCGATGGATACTCTTGTTGCAAGAGTTCAATTTTGAAATTAGAGACAAAAAGGGAACTGAAAATGTGGTGGCTGACCACCTGTCTAGAATTCTTGTTGAATCCCTCCATAATTCCATTCCAGTTTGTGAATCCTTCCCGGATGAACAACTCTTTGTCATCTCTCAAGAGAGCATCCCTTGGTATGCAGATGTGGTTAATTACTTGGCAACCGGTAAAATACCATCTTCTTGGACCAAGCAAGAGAAGGATCGTTTTCTCTCCCAATCACGATCATATTATTAGGACGATCCTCAATTGTTCAAATATTGACCCGATCAAATAATTCGAAGGTGTGTGCCCAACAGTGAATTCCAAAGCATTCTCAAGTTTTGTCATACACTCGCTTGTGGGGGACACTTTAGTGCTAAGAAAACCGCAGCAAAAATTCTCCAATGCGGATTTTTCTGGCCAACACTTCATCGGGATGCATATTCATTCTGCCGCTCTTGTGAGCGATGTCAGCGCCTTGGCACGATGTCTCGGAAGGACATGATGCCTCTTAACCCTATTCTTATCATTGAAATATTTGATGTGTGGGGCATTGATTTCATGGGACCATTTCCACCCTCTACTGGTCATGAGTACATACTTGTGGCGGTGGACTACGTATCTAAGTGGATAGAGGCCGTTGCTACCAAAACCAATGATCACGCAATCGTGGTTAAATTCATTCAAGCTAATATTTTTAGCCGGTTTGGTACGCCTCGGGCCATCATCAGTGACGGAGGTAAACATTTCTGTAACCGGTTCCTTCGAACCTTGCTTACCAAATACTCCGTCACACACAAAGTAGCCACCCCATACCATCCTCAAACTAGTGGCCAAGTAGAGGTATCCAATAGGGAGATTAAGAACATTCTTCAGAAAACTGTTCGGCCCGACCGGAAGGATTGGTCATTGCGACTAAACGATGCATTATGGGCATACCGAACTGCATATAAAACTCCCATTGGAATGTCACCTTATCGGTTGGTTTATGGCAAAGCGTGCCATCTTCCGGTTGAATTGGAGCATAAAGCTATGTGGGCCACCAAAACTTTCAATTTTGACATGCAAAAGGCCGGCTCTAATCGAAAGCTTCAATTAAATGAATTGGATGAATTGCGGCATGACGCGTATGAGAATGCGAAAATCTATAAGGCAAAGTCCAAAGCCTTTCATGATCATAATATTCGAGTCAAAACATTTTTGCCGAGCCAAAAAGTATGGTTGTACAACTCACGCCTCCATTTGTTTCCCGGAAAACTTCGCTCCCGTTGGGATGGTCTATTTTTAATTAATTCTGTCGCTCCCCACGGAGCGGTGGAATTGAAGGACTTGAAAGACGACTCGTTGTTCAAAGTGAACGGGCAGCGCTTAAAAGTGTGCGTGGATGACCAAGTCACCACCGAATACGTGGATGTCGTCACTTTGACGAATCCCGTGTATTTTGACTCGTGAGCCGATCCGGATGTCGTGCCATAGACGTGTAAGGTGGCGAAGCCATGGTAGCTATCACGCTTCCATGATGTCCCTTTAATCCAAAGTAGGTGTGTATCTAAGCAATGTAGTATCTAATTCCCAAATATCCAAGTCCCTGGAGCATAACTCAAGCTGACTGTTTTTGAGCATTTCGATTGATCGAAGCCAGGATCTCGATCAATCGAGATTTCGATTGATCGAGATCTCAGTTTCGATTGATCGAAAAATTGCAGAGATTTGCCAAGTCCAAAGTCCCGAGAGGTAGTATTCTTCGATTGCACTTCGATAGGTCTTCGATCCATCGAAAATTTTGATTGATCGAAATGGGATTTCGATTGATCGAAATAAAATTTCGATTGAATGAATTAAATGTTCGATTGATCGAAGTAAAAGTGTGATTCGGTGAAGGAATTTTCGATTGATCGAAGAGACAATCTCGATCGATCGAAGCTGATTTCGATTGATCGAAGCGAGATCTCGATCAATCGAAATCTCGATTGATCGAAATGTACATCTCGATCAATCGAGATGCACACGGAGCCTGCACGTGAGCCGAAAATCTATTTAAACCGTTGGACTTCCCTCCCATTTTAAAAGACCATCCAAATTCTTCTATAACTCCGTGCGATCCAAGCCTTCTCCAAGCACTCCCGAGCACTCGATCTACCATTCCCGATCATCCGCCGCCATCCGATGCAGTCCGAAGCCTCCGCTAGCACTTGCGCGATCTCCTCTTCGCGGCTGCGAGTGGATCTTCTTCGGTTGAGCCGTTCATCTTCTTCTTCTTGAGGTAAGTGATGCATGGCTACTTTTTGTATACTTTTTCACCATTTTTGATAGTTTTACGATGTAAGAAGCATGTTTAGATGGTATTGGGTTGGATGGGTGCAATTGCGGTGTTCGTAATGATATTTTGCAAGTTTCGGGGGGGGGGGGTAGGAAGTCATCTGGAGTGAGATTTGGCATTCTCTTCGTTTCAAACGCTTAGTGTATGGTGTGCAACCGCGACACCTTCGTTTTGGTTGCATCCGTTCACACTGCCTCTTTGAGAGCGATTTTTCTTTTTCTTTGCATTCTTGTCAGTACCATGGACTAGGACTTCATTTTATTTCTATTCTTTTAGTTTAATCGTAGTTTAGCTTTCTTCTTATTCACCTTTTATTTACGTAATTTTTGGAATCAAGTGCAGACTGTTCCGAGGCTATGGCGAGGGTGAAGAACGCCGCCGGTTCTGTTCGCGACGTGCCCGGGCGAGCCTTCTGGTCTCGGGGGTTCCACCCGGAGCAGATTTTTGACTTAGTCGCGTTTGAGACGCGTCCCGACACCGCGTGGACTATTCCCGAGCTCAGGAGCCGTCGCCTCGACCGGCTATGTGTGCCTCCTACTGACGTGGCACACGAGCGCTTAGTGCAGGTCTTCTATGAGCGCATGACCTACTCCTGCACAGCGCCGGATACACTAGAGACGGTCGTGGGCACCGTCACGATCACGATTACGCCGAGCCAGATTGCGCATATGCTCGGCATCCCTCACCAGCAGCCACCAGACATGGTTGGCCCGGGCGGTCAACCACTTTACAGTGCCGCGCTCCCAGCAGACACGACGCTGTTCTCGATCGTGATGGACATGTGTGGCGGGGCGTTTACCACGCCCAGTCAGAACTGCACATCCAAATCGATGTGCCCGAGCAGATATTGGTTCCTCGACACCGTTCTCCTCAAGAACGCGTGTTCGCTGCAGCACGTGGCAGAGCGCAGGGGCGACCTCCTCCGTTGCCTCTATGCTTTCCACACGGGCGCTTGGTTTTCTGTCCCATCGCTGATCTGGGGGCAGATGCACAAAGTCTGGGATGGCCTCGTCAACAAGAGGAAGAGGAGAGCAGTGAGTTGGCGGCTTCCCTTCCCTTTCCTGATCGCCGCTTTTCTCAGCAGTGCCAGTATACCGGTCAGTCAGACTGACGTCCGGTTGGCACCGCCCACCCGCTTCACATCTACTCAGTGGGAGCGGGTGAGGCGACACTTAGAGCGACAGGACCACCAGGGTGATCCACCAGACGATGTAGATATGGATGCCCCGGTGGAGGCGGATGAGGGCGAGCCAGCAGAGGCTGAGTCAGAGGACGAGGAGATGGAGGAGGAGGAGATGGATGTCGCTGCAGAGCGGCATGATATCTTAGCGATGGGCTATTCCTGCCTGGCGGCTGACGTAGAGCGGCTCCAGCAGGGTTTTGACGAGCACGTCCAGGTGACGCAGAGTCAGTTGGCAGGTATTCGGACGGACATTTCTTCTCTGGCACAGGGCCAGAGAGCGATCTTAGATGAGTTCCGAGCCTTCCGGCAGGACCTGCAGTTCCTGTTCGCAGGTCGAGCCTCCACCTCCACTTCTGCTCCCACCGAGCCACCACCACCACCACCCGCCCTCGAGTAGCTGCATTTTATTCATCTTTTCTGCTTTACTTTCTATATTTTTCTTTCTTTATTTTTGATAGGCCATGTTGGCCATGTTTAGTTTCTTTCTGAGTATTCCACCTACATGTACACTTTGTACTCAAACTCATTTTCATCTATATGGAATACATTTATATTTTCTTTTATACCATGTGTTATCTTTACTGTCTTTATTTTTGCTTTCTGTCAATATATCTGTTCGCTATACTTTGACTATGTATGTAGTACCACTTGTCTACTTGTTATATGCGATTCAGTTGATGATTTCCGTTTATTACCGCCTGGTTTCGATTCCCAATACTGTTGAGATTGCTTCAACACAGTATGGCGGTAATAAAGAAAGGCAGCCCCTTTGCGTGCTATACGTTAGCGTGCCTGGATAGTCAATATCTTGTCGCATAGACCTCTTAGCCAATTGGGAAACACCAGATCAGACCCTTAGATATACAGTGATATTGGCATTGTCAGTTTGTGCATGACTATTTCATTATGTTCTATTTATCTACTTTTTGTTCCTTTTAATGCTCGTGGTATCCAGTGGGTGTTCTGTCAGGTTTTCCTTATTTACAAGATGACCGCTGCTGTGGAATACCATTTTTCTCGCGTTCTGCCATCCCGGTAACTCCTTTCCTTGTTCTTCTTGTCCAAACATTGAGGACAATGTTGCATATAAGTTTGGGGGTGCGGTATGCTATACCACTTGCATATGCATGCAATGTTCAGTCGTTATATTGAGTGTCATTGTAGAGCAGTTTTCTTTTTCTGGAGATTTTTGCATGCTTGCTATGATGTCTTGCTTTTTAAAGGAAGATCATTCGAATAAATGTCCGAGGTAAATGCAGCAGGTAGTTAAGAACTTTAACATTGTAAATACCCGCACTATTGAAAGCTTTATAGTAGGCTAGAACGGTCTACATTTTTGTCCAAATTCGAGTACGTACAGTTCTTGCCCTAAATTTGTCCTTAACCGCACAAATTCGCACACATGCATTTTAAATTGTGGGGTATAAGTCTGAGGGAGAATTTTTGAAAATTTCTATTTTTATCTTAACAACTTATAGAATAAGTTCTTCCGGTTGTTGTAAAAAAAAATAAAAAAAAAAATAAAAAAAGAAAGAAAAAGAGAAAAATATGCAATAAGCCTTCTCACTCAATAAACCGGATTTCTATGCCTCAAAGCAGGGAATATTCGTGTAAAAGTGTGTAAGGTTGAGCAATAATAAGCGGGTGGCTTGCTTACGCTCATCGCCTTGTAAGCTCGGTCATTAAGTCCGAGGGGTGCTTCTTCACCTAATGCCCTAAAATCATTTGGTTTGGGAGTCATTGGCCGAACGCTGCTACATGGGCTTACAAGAAAGCAAAAAGAGCTAAGCATTGCACGGTCATCCGCGCATGAGCAATCATGAATGTTTTGTGATCATGAACGGCTGTGTCGAGCAGTTTCAATGAGTTTTTCCCTTAAAAAAAGATTTGTTCATTTTCTTCTCCAAATATGACAAAAGCCACACGTTAGAATGCATGTTCACTTTTCAAAGAGGATTTTGGGGTTGGAATTGTTATGTTTGTTCGGGCTGGCCATTATGTGGGGACTGTCATTTATTTATAGCTTTTTGAAGTCCATTTTGCTAATGACCACATAGTTCTATAATACTTGTTGCATTTGCCAAATGTGAAATGAACGGATGATCGCCCTTTATCTAGTTGATGACTGAGCACGATTAAACTTTTGTATAAGATAGTTGATTTCATTTTTGTAATATTGTATTGCTAAGGGACTAGCAATATGTAAGTTTGGGGGTGTGATAAGTGTTCAATTCTATGCATTCGAACCCTCTTTATTGCATACGTTAGTTCCGTTTTTACGTTTACCGAGATATGTTTACGGTATTTTTGTGTTTTTGATGTTTTGCAGGTATTGGAGTAAATGGAGCAAAGTTGGAAGCTTTCTGCAATCAAGAGAAGAAATCAGAAAATGCAGCCAAGGCATCTTGATCAATCGAGATGTTGATTTCGATTAATCGAAATCTCGATTGATCGAGATCTCATTTCGATTGATCGAAATCTCGATCAATCGAGATTCTGCAGAGCCCACTTGGCCACTTGCTCACTTGCTCTCCCACTTGCAACAAAACCCCCCTTTTTGCACGACTTAGGGGGATTGTCTGACTTGAACAAGACTTTTGGGGGCCTTCTTGATACAAGATATATATATATAGATATATATATATATATGGTGGGCCCAAGGTTGAAAAATAAGCCAAAAAGCACACAAAAAGGGTCATATCTCTCATATCTCACATATCTCTCAAGCAACATCAGAATATCAGAGGAGAGACCTTCGGGAGAGGAAGAGAAAGAGCTGAACCAGACCAAGAAGCTTCATTCTTTTCATCAATGGAAGGGTGCAAGGCAACCATGAGCAACTAACTCTTCTACTAGGGTGTTGGTTTCAACCCCTAGCCATGTAAACTTGTTCATCTTTGTAGCTCTTGGGATTTGTAATTAAATGTTGATTATTTAGCTTAGTGATTATGTACACAAATACATCTCTTTTATATATTCATTTGATATGGAATTTATTCTTGTCTTAGAGTAGATTTTGTCACTTGAATGCACAACATTTGCATATTCCACAAGAAGTGCAAATGATGGCTAGATAATGGTGTTTAAATGAATGTGTGATGTTAGTTTGTATAGACCATGCCAAGACAAGGTAGTTTGGATGTATGTAGTGTTCACTTAGGGAGTAGAGTAAGTAGGTAGTTAGTTAGGTTGAAGAGCTATGCTTGTTGAAGATGGATTATGATAGGTTAGCACACACATTGATCTTTTGATATGTCATTGAGGTCACAAGCCTAATGACATTGTTAGGCATTTAATTAATGAATCCCATGCTTGCTACACTTATGAACATGTGAATGGTTAGTGGTGGAAACCAACCCTAGTTCTCTCTCCCAACTTTAAACTCTTTACTTTTCTTGTCATTTCATTCATGCAATAGTTTTTAAACACAAAACCAAAAATCTATTTTTAGAATTAAAGTAGAATTAATCTTCCCTTAAGACAATTGCGACTAGTCCTCGTGGGATCGATACCCTCTATATAGAACCTTATCTACAAAGATTCGTGCTCTTGCGAGTGGTTAAATTATATTTTGATAAAAAGGGCAAAATTAAGCTTATAATATAATTTAGTTCCGACCACATCAGCCAACCCCATTGAGATTCTGGCTACTACGATATGGAGATACAAGACCTGAGAGCCAGGGTAGAAAGCATGACCCATGCCATAAGAAGGAAGGGTCCTGCTACAGTAGAAGACTTGGTTCTGCAAACCAACCTATCTTTCTCCATAGGGGTAATGAGTTGTCCTTGCCCACCAGGTTGAAGATGCCCACAGTTGAAAGCTTTGATAGGACCAAGGATCTGCTAGATCACTTGGAAACCTATAAGGCGTTAATGCACCTTTAGGCGGTACCGGACCAGATCATGTGCAGAGCTTTTCCCACTACCTTAAAAGGCTTTGCCTAGTCCTAGTTCAACAATTTGAAACCCGTATTTGTGCGTTCTTTTAAAGAGTTTAGCCAGTTATTTATTAGTAATTTCATAGCTGCCCAAAGATATAGGAAGCCTGCTACTTATCTCCTGAATATGAGACAAACCAAGAGGGAATCGTTGTGAGATTATATTAACCGATTCAACAGAGAAATATTACAAGTGGATGCCTTAGATGATAAGGTAGCAGTTATAGCTTTCATGGGAGGTCTATTACCCTCTAAATTCCTATACTCAGTTTCTAAGTACCCCCCCCCCCCCCCGATAGCATGTCCGAATTCCTTATGAAAGCTCAAAAGTACATGAATGCCGAAGATGCCCTTGATGCTTGGAGGGAAAAAGGTGATAGTAACCAAAAGGTGGACAGGAAAAGGGGAGGACAATTAAGCAAGGAGGAACAAAACTCCAAGTATGGTAGGATGTCACAAGAACAGAACAATAAGACGATGCACCATGATAGAGGATTCAGTTTTACCCCATTGAACGCATTGATAAGTCAGATCCTCCTCCACATCTAAGATAACCTGGTAGTGTCATGGCCTCCAAAGTTAAAGACTGATCCAACAAGAAGATCCTGCGATAAGTATTATAGGTTCCATCGTGACCATGGCCACGATACGGATGAATGTATAGATCTGAAAAGATAGATTGAGAGTTTGATTCAAGGGGGTCAATTGCGAAGATTTGTGATCGGCGGTGGGCGGAGAACACAGAATCATACGCAGGTTGTGAATGAAGGCACAACTCAGAAAAACCCTCCACTATGGGAAATTAGAGTCATCTTTGGAGGAATCGAAGGTGGCGGAGAGTCCAATGCAGCTCGCAAAGTACATGTAAGAAAAGTCAAAATTTTCTCCAAAGTCAGCGAGGTAAGCAAATTGCCCGCCAAGTGCCCTCAGTTGGATGATCAGATAATCACCTTTTTAGAAGACGACGCTAGGAGAATTCAGCAACCCCACAATGATGCCCTCGTGGTCACATTAATTATTACCAATTTCTCAATTAGGCGGGTTTTAATTAACAATGGCAATTATGCGGACATCTTTTTTGTAGATGTATTTGATCAAATAAGGATTGGGAGGGATAGACTACTCAATCTCCACTTGTAGGTTTCTCCAGGTAGAAGCTCATTCCCTTGGGCACAGTCGATATCCCGGTCACGACTGGTTCAAGTCCTATACAAATCACAAAGATGGTAACTTTCTTCATGGTAGACTGTCGGACCATATATAATGTCATTCTGGGAAAGGCCACGTTGAGTGCTAGGAGAGCAGTGACCTCTACCTATCACCTCCTTGTTCGGTTCCCCACTTAGCATGGTGTCGAGGAGCTAAGAGGAGATCAGGTCACTGCCTGAGAATGTTACGCCACTTCCCTAAGGGAGAGGAAAGTATCAGAAACTCTGAATATTGAGGGGCTGGAAGTGGAAGAGAAAGAGGAGGTTTGCCATGCGGATTCGATGGAATAGTTAGTTGAAGTTAACTTGGATGAATAAGGTGCAGGAAAAAAGGTAAGCTTGCTGTCATCACTCTTACCCACCTCTCAGGAAGAGATGGTCCAATTCCTCAGAACAAATAATCACGTGTTTGCCTGGTCCCACGAGGATTTACCTGGGATTGATCCAACCATTTTCGTACACCGACTAAATGTCAGCCCCGTTGCTAAGCCAATCAGACAGAAGAGGAGAACCTTTGCCCCCATAAAGGAACATGGCAATCTCTGAGGTGGTGGATAAATTATTAAAGGCCAACTTCGTACGGTAAACCAATTAGCCGGACTGGTTGAAAAATGTGGTGCTGGTTAAAAAGTCTAATGGCAATTAGCGTCTGTGTGTCGACTTTACTACTCTAAACAAAGTCTTTCCAAAAGACAGCTTCCCCCTTCCACGGATTGACATGCTAAAGGAAGGAACAGCAGGGTACGAGCGGCTTAGCTTCATGGATGCCTACTAGGGATATAATCAAATTCCAATGTGGCCATCAGACTAGGAAAAGACGTCCTTTATAACAGAAAGGGGTTGTACTGCTATACGGTGATGCTGTTCAGTCTGAAGAATGCTGGCGCAACCTATCAAAGACTGGTGAATAGAATGTTTAAAGAGAAAATTGGTAGGAACATGCTCGTCAAATGCCAGATGGCCGCGAGCCACTTGGACGATTTATAAGAAGCCTTTGACATCCTTCGAAGGTACAGAATAAAGCTCAATGCTAGTAAAAATGTGCTTTTGGGGTGTCCTTCGAGAAGTTTCTGGGCTACCTGGTTAGTAAAAGGGGGATAGAAGCCAACCCGTAGAAGGTACAAGCTATCCTGGATACGAGATCACCCAAAACGGTTAAAAAAGTACAAACGCTGATAGGAAAAGTGGCAGCATTAAAACGGCTAATCTCTCGTGCTACAGACAGATGTCCCATTTTTTTGGGTCCTCAAATGGGCCTTTGAGTGGACACCAGAATGTGAACAGGCCTTAAATGAGCTGAAGCAGTACCTCAGCTCACCTGTACTCCTATCGTGTGCACGTGTAGGGGAGGAATTGTACTTATATTTCACTGTCTCCCTCGCAGTAGTCAGTTCTACACTAGTGCGGGAAGAGGAAAGAGTGCAAATGCCAGTTTACTATGCCAGCAAGGTACTCCGGGGGGCAGAAGAAAGGTATCCCTCGATAGAGAAACTAGCATTTGCCTTGATTATAACGGCTAGGAAACTTAGGCCATACTATTGTGGTACTAACTGATCAACCGCTCGGCAAGTCCTCTTTTAACCCGAAACCTCTGGATGACTTGTGAAGTGGTCTATGGAACTAGGAGAATTTGACATCCAGTACATACCGAGATCAACGATCAAAGGTCAAGTACTAGCGGCTTTTATAGCTGAATTTACGTACCCACCGAAAAGAGAGCAGGTTCAGTAGGAAGAGGTGGAGAGCCCAGTCCAACAAAACAGGGAGGACCTAATGGACCTGGATTGCACATGGCAATTATTTATGGACGGATTGTTGAACGCACAAGCCAGAGGCGCAGGGATATTGATTACATCTTTGGCATGGGAAAAGTTCAAATATGCCTTGTAATTCAGATTCAAGGCAACAAACATCGAGGCTGAGTGCGAAGCCTTGATAGCAGGGTTAAAACTAGTTGGTGTTCTTAAGATACAGCAACTAAAAGCTTATACTAACTCCCAGCTAGTTGCACGACAGGTTCATGCAGAGTACAAAGCAAAGGGAACAAGAATGAAATCTTACTTATAAAAAGTATAAGAGCTAGTTACCCACTTCCAAAAATTTTCGATCACATGGGTCCCCCACAGTGAAAATTCTAACGCAGATGCTCTTGCTCGATTAGCTATAGCACAATAAGCAGTCCAAGGGGGGTGCTTTTAGAGCGCATGGACCACCCAAGCATAACAGAGACACCGTGCAAGGTTAACCAAATCACCCAAGAAATGGAATGGGCAAATTCGATTGTCAGATACATAACGGATGAAGAGCTACTATCCCAAAAGATAGAGGCACACAGAACAAGGATCAGAGCATCTAGGTATACCCTGATCGACAGAATCCTCTACAAAAAGGGAGTCTCCTTACCATACCTACGATGCATATCGACGGAAGAAGCTCGGCATATCACGAGAGAATTCCATGAAGGGGAATGTGAAAACCATGTGGGGGGGCAGGTCCTTGGCTCATAAAGCCATCAGGCAGGGACACTATTGGCCCTCTATGCAGCAGGATGCACTGGACTTTGTCAAAAGGTGCAAAAAGTGCCGGCGCTTCACCAACATCCCAAGGCAACCTCTGGAAGAGTTGACCACCACCAAAGTCCCCACAAGGGGAAGCCCAACTTCTTAGCGTTCGAAAGCAAATCGGTTCTTCCCGTTGAAATAGGAATGGTGGCAAGTCATCGGGCTAAGTACTATGACCCCATTCATAATGAGGAGGAGCAAAAAGCCAGTGTCGACTTCATTGATGAAAAAAGGGAACAAGCGCAGGTACGGATGGCCGAATATCAGTAGGTCATGTCCTGGTACTACAATACCAGGGTCAAGCAGAGGAGTTTTCAACCCGGTGATCTAGTTCTACGTGAAGTCACTCAAGCCACCAAACCTCTCGGTATTGGAAAGCTAGCTCCTAATTAGGAGGGCTCGTATAGAGTAGTCAAAACTCAAAGACGACGCACTTATTGATTGGAATCCTTAGAATAAAAGAAGTTGGCCCATCCTTGGAATGCTGAGCATTTGAGGAAGTTCTATTAGTAAAGTTTCTTTTTTATGACTTGTTCTTTATTAGTCTTCGTCCCATCATTTTTAGCTTGCGTCTACTTTCAGCAAGTATTATTTTAGAGGTTGGCTTTATTGCTAAGCCTTAAAACAGGACTCTTGTTACAAGTCCAGTTCCTTTTTTCTTGAATAAGTTTTATCATAGAACATCAATAAAAGTGTTGTTCATTTTAGAACATGTTGTTATATTCAAAATCCAAAACCCTACGGGGACACACCTACATGGATGGCCTTTGAAGAAAAAGATGTGATGGATTAATCCCGAGAAAATCACCACCCTATGGGGGCAAAACCCTACGGGAACCCACCTCCATGGAGGGCCTTTGAAGAGAAAGGTAGGATAGATTAATCCCAAAAAAATCACCACCCTACAGGGACACACCTCCATGGGGGGCCTTTGAAGAAAAAGGCGGGATGGATTAATTCCTAGAAAATCACCACCCTATGAGAGAAAAACCCTACGGGGCACACCTCTATGGAGGGCCTTTGAAGAAAAAGGCGGGATGGATTAATCCTGAGAAAATCACCACCCTACAGGGGCAAAACCTTACAGGGACACACCTCCATGGAGGGCCTTTGAAGAAAAAGGCGGGATGGATTAATTCTGAAAAAATCACCACCCTACGGGCATAAAACCCTACGGGGACACACCTCCACAGAGGGCCTTTGACGATAAAGGTGGGATGGGTTAAATTCTGAGAACATAAGTGGACATATCTAAATAGCACGATAAAAAAGAAATAAATGATTCTTCATTAATTAAAAAGAAGGGTACAAGGAGCCCCCACAAAGGGGGAACGTTATAAGGTACTAAAAGAAAAGACACAAGATCAGGCATTAAGGTCCCTAAGCTGCAAGCTGGAGAAATTCATATCAAGCCACTGATCCAATCGATATATGACTGGTTGAGGGCCTTATCAAAATCAGGTGAATATTTGAAATGCTCAACAACCAATTCTCTAATCCCAGGCAGGTCAGCGTTCCACCGGGGCATCTCCTCCCGTTTATGACTGAGCTGAGAGTTGAGGGTGTCTATCTCCTCGCCGTGAGAAGTATGGGAAGCACGAAGGGTCTAAAGCTCTTAGTTGAGGATAGTGCGCTCGCTGATGAAGGAAGCACGTTCTGTGGTAAAGGCAGTTCTTGCTTCTCCAGTTCTTCCTCCGTCCATAAGAGGCAATTGAAAAGACCATGGGCAATAGTCAGGCCCTGTTTAATATGTAAGAAAGAACATGTAGTTAAAAGAAGAGAGAAGGAAATGGAGAATTCCATTTGAAATGTAGCAAGAGGAGTAGGGATACACCTTAGCCATAGAGTCAATAGCGTTCACCTTCTCAAAATTGTGCAGGAGAATAAACTCCCTGACTCTTTTTATTGCAAAAGTTGTATCAGACAGCAGCAATCTGGTGTGGCTAGCAGGGGGGTTAGTATCCTGGTGTGACTGGTAGTAGGGAAGAAAGATATGTGTGAGCTACCACTGCCGAAGAGTTATGTTGCGGCCACCCCAAAAGCGATTGGGTCCGATAGACTACTGCCCGTAAACAACTGGGTAGAAGGCACCCCAAACGGGTTGGGGCTCGGAGTCAGAGTACTCATAGTTGTAAGGGCTGAATTCCCAATGGAAGGAGAAGACAAAAGTCCCCACATGTAGGTAACTCGGTATTCCTGATAGCCACAGGCATACGCGGTCTTTTTTGAATAGAAGGGGATGAGGATGACACAACACCGTGTTATACGACTCCTAAAGCAAAGGGGAAGGAAGGATAAAGGTGTTAGTGTGTACCTCACCTATTTCCAATTATGCGAGCGGGATATCCCAGCGTACTCAACCCCGCGTCAGAGGTGAAGACCATCGCGTCTCTCATTTGGAGCTCGTAGACAATGTCCAATCTATCTTCTTCTTCACAACTCATAGCTGGCTCAATCCTAGCGACTAGAATATGGAAATAACTTCACGTAAAGTGTAGTGCAGGAAAATGAGGCAATAGCATGGATAAAGAAAATAGGAGGTAGAAAGAGCTCACCAGTTGTATCACCATCAGTCCATGTACGAGGGATACGGAGGGGGGGATCTCCCAGCTTCCTGAGACAAAAAATAACCATTCTTTCCAATTCTTTATCCTTTAGCTGTTGTTAAGAACTACCAGACCTTTGAGAAAGCTCCTTGCAGCGCGAGATTGGCCTTAAATGTGACGCCAGTCTTTACTATTTCGAAGAGTATAATAGGAAAGAAACTCGTTAATGGTTAGTTGAGAAGTAAGCTTACAAGACTTCCAAATGACCAGGGTAGCCATGATAATACGTCAAGAGTTGGGTGTAAGTTGAGAAGGGCAGAGGTTGATTGCCTAAAGCAGCTCTTTGGCAAAGTTCGGGATAGAAAATCAAAGGCCTAAAAAAAAGTGACCTTCGTAAAAGCATGTTTCTCTAGGGCAAATGGAGTAAGCCCTCTTCGCGGGCAGATGAGCTCTAGCCACGACCCTATCCAGAAAAGAATATAAAATAGACAGCTTCTCCACCTCGGCGTCCGTCATAGTAGAGCTAATAGCCTGGCACTCAGAATAGTCCGCTATTATGGGTTGCAGAAACTCAAACACGTGGACAAAGGGAGAGCGAGGGGCAAAGTTCTTTGGAGACGGCTTGTCAAAGTTATGATCAATAACAAACAAACAACGTGAGAGGGAGGGTAGGATGGTATAGGGCATGAGCTGGTGAAGTGGTAGTAAGTGAAGAGGGGAACTACTTATATAGGCAAGGCAAGTTGTTCCAATCCCCCCAATGCTCTTTTCCAAATGGTCACAAAAACAACGGCTATAAGTAAACGGTTATAAGCAAACGACTATAAGCAAATGGTCACAGGTGTACCAGGCATTGTGTATTGTGCACAAATACTATGCTCATCTAAGAATTTAGCAAATGGTCCTGGACATTGTCTTATTCCATCATACTTTCCGTAATACTCACCACCTCTATCTGATTGAATGATTTTCACCTTTTTATCTAATTATCGCTCAACTTCAGTAATATATGCCTTTAAATCATTTATTGCTTGAGACTTTTCATGCAACAAATAGACAAAACCATAATGTGAAAATCATTGATGAAAGTGATAAAGTACTTTTCTCTACTAAAAGATGGTGAGTCAAAAAGTCCATATATATCAGTATGGACAATCTCCAAAAGTTTTCCACTTCTTGTGGTGCCTTTCTTTGTATGTTTGGTTTGCTTTCCTTTAATGCAATCCACGCATACATCAAAATCAGTAAAATCAAGATTTGAAAGTGTCACGCCCCGGTTTCCGACACCCGGTTAGGAGCGAAGGAAACGGGGGTGAATCTGTACTTTCACCTCAAGTTCCCACACATTAATCTCATTATAATCATTTCTATTGCGGAAGAATTCTATATGCACACCCTTCAAGTGGCATTAGACCATCAAAGGCCCTTGCACATGATTTTCACCTTTGGTTCTATACATATAAACCACTAAGTTCTGGACCTCAACTATTTACACAGATGGAATTTGATTATGAAACCTACACCATTGGATAGAGCTTTCAAAAATACTCAAGTTCAAAAAAAACCACACTCAATTCCGATTTAAAACAAAGAAATTACATCAAAACGAAGTTTGGACAAATTTTGAACCTTGCTGTGAATAGTAATCTCGATCAATCGAGATTGGATCTCGATCAATCGAAATCCATCTCGATTAATCGAAATTTTGACCCCATCAATCGAAGAAAATAGCCTCTCGGTAACTTGGACCTGCAATATTTCGATTAATCGAGATTGGGACTTCGATTAATCGAAATTAAGCCTGAAAATTCATAAAATCTCGCAACCATTCCAATCAATCGAGATGGGCATCTCGATTAATCGAAATGGGACTTCGATTAATCGAAATAAGGCCTGAAAATCCTTAAAATCTCGCAACCATTTCGATCAATCAAGATGGGCATCTCGATTAATCGAAATGGGCATTTCGATTAATCGAAATGCACTGCCCATCTATCTCCCAAACACCTATATAAGATCAAATTGAATCCAAATCTCAACCAAGCCACCTTAGATCATTCATAACTCATATAAATCATCTACCATTGAAAAAAAATCACACTCACACATCAACCTATACATTTGAATCTCAAATCTTGCATAATCATAGAAAACTCATCCTAAGTTCACAATGCACATAAAATTCAAGTGAACCAAACCATCCTCATTTTTTTTTTTCAAAGGTGATCTTCATTAACCCAACCATGCAATCTAACTTATACATTGAGATCCTACAACCATGATTCCACATAAATCCACAACTCTAAACCTCCACATCCACAAAATTAAGATAAAAGAGACAAAAGAATACATTCATCCATTTAAATTCCAAATCCATACATAATCCACGAAACCATACATATAAGAATTCAAATGGCCCTTTTTGCATACATTCAATAAGTCTCAAATGAAGGAAGCCATTATACATACACTCCTCAAAAATCACTTTCCTACGAGTGTGGCACTTACATTTGAATTTCACATACATAAGAAGATACAAATGTAAAGGCAACACCACAACCATTGTCTACATGCCACAAGCCGGCATGGACATTTATCTACATCTCAAAAGAGCAAAAGTCCAAAAATAAGCTCAACATATCCATAGAGCTAATCATGCTTCGTTTTCCATTGGCGCCTTATCTAAAAATGTTTATATAAAGGGGTGAGCATCTCAACGGCTCAGTAGAAATGATCCACCCATCCCCACTCTAACCCGTAAGCCATGCATGAATGCACATGCCCATGCATTTTTACCCAAACATCCACGTTTTTTCAAACCATGCATGATGCTTCACATAAAGTGCAAATACATATGTATATATATATATAGATATATATATATATATATATCAAATTGGACAAGTCACAACTTATATATATATATAACTCACACCAAATCAATCCAAAGGGGCTTTCTCATCACTCCAATAGTAAGGGTCTCTTCGGCACCCAAACTCTGCTTGTGCTTTATCGGGTTGCTAACCCAAAGGGAGCACCTCCTCTTGGCCAAGTTTTGGGTCTTTCACCCTAGGGGCCTTCCCCTTATCTTAATTTCACACTCATGCCCCAAAATCATCACATAATTCATATAATCACACCAATGCACATAGTCTCACAATGCATGCATTTTTCATCAAATCAATGCATTTTCCTTCCAACTTAAAATTGTCACAATGCTATCACACTCACATCATGAAAATCACTATGCTCATGGATTTTGCTAGAAAATCATATTTTTCATGTTTTCATCCAACAAACACATTTTTCACCAAAAGCACTATAGTCACATTTGCACAAATATACCATGCATAAACCCTAACTAACATGTTGGACACTTATACATGCATAAATCACCATGGAATACATATATATATATATATATACATAGACCTAGGTTCAAGAAATCAAAAGCTATCTCTTATGATATTTAGGAAGGGACCACAAGATCAAAGTAGAAGTGAGTCTAGCACCCCTACCTCAAATTGGAAGAGTTTCCAATTGATTTCCCCCAATCTCTCAAAACCCAACTTCCTCCGAAATGATTTTTGAACCGATCAATCACGAGCCCTCGATACGTAGATCGTTTCTTCCTTCTTCGGTGAAATCAAAATCCCACTCTAAGGCCCTCAAATCTAGTGAAGAAGAGGAGAAGATGAAGCTTGGAAATATATACGTATATATCTCTCTCTCTCTCGGCTGCTGGAATGAAGAATGAGAGAATAGCTGATCTCTCTTAGTATTTATAGCTAAGTGACCTCCTCTTAATTACTAGTTTCTCATCACCTTTTGCAAAACCTTCTCGGGCTCATTTTCGGAGTTTCGTAACTCAGATTGACACGAAATCAACTCCGTTGCGCGTAAAATATTTTATTTAAGCTATCCTCCAATTTTGAAGTCATTCTGACACTTTTAAAATTTCTGGGCCCACAAGGCCCGCACCCCTAGGTTGACCAAACTCAAAAAGTCAACTTTTGCCAAAAGTCTCCAAAACTTCCCAAAACTCTATACCAGCCCTCTAAACATGTTCCCCACATTCAAAACATCTTAAACATCATTTAAAATGTGGTTAAAGCAATAAATGACAAAAAAATTGAAAAACCGGCCAAAATTGGGCACGGCCTCTACAGAAAGAATCCCATCTTATACCAATCTCTCAATTCTTTCTCTGGATATATGACCTAGTCTTTTATGCAACAAGAAAGAAGAATTCTCATTAACTCTGCTATGTTTAGTTCCAGCATCATGATGCAGGGTGAGGAGTGTTTTAGCAAAATTTTTGTTAAGATTAAATATATATAACCCCTCGGATAAAACACCAGAACCAACAAATGAGTCATTTCTCAACAAATGAAAACCCTTATGTTCAAAATACAAAGCATAACCATCATAATCAAGTCTTGACATGGAAATTAAATTTCTAGAAATAGTAGGAACATAAAGAGTATCAAATAGGTCCAAACAATGGCCTGACTCTAAAAACAAACGTAAAGTCCCAACACCAACAACTGGTACTTGAGTTCCATTTCCCAAGACTATAAAATGCTCATTTTCCTTTATGTTCTAGATTGAAAGGTATCCCTGCATTGAATTTGAAACATGAATAGTAGAACTAGAGTCAATCCACCATGTATTAGAAGGAACTTGTGTCACATTTGATTCGAAACATACATAAGCCAATAGCTTACCCTTCTTCTAGAACCAAGCTTTACGTTTCAGGCAATTTTTCTATAAATGCCCATCGCCATGACAGAAATAGCATTTTGGTCCATTATGTTCCTTCCTGCGAGCCCCATTGACATAAGAAGGTCCCGCAACCTTCAATGGATCTTTCTTGAAACTCTTCTTTGGTTTCTTTCCTTTATTTCCAACTCCATGACTCATAACATTAACTGAATGTTGTCCTTGTTGCCTAAGACTTGCCTCTTCTTGAGTTAACATACTCACCAATTCATTCACATTCCACTTTTCTTTAATAGTGTTATAGTGAATCTAAAATGGCCCATACTGAGTAGGTAAGGAATTCAGAATGAATTGAACAAGGAAACTTTCATCAACATTCATATCCAAAGATTTGAGTCTGGCAGCTAGATTGGTCATTTCAAGGACATGCTCATTCATTCCACGGCTACCATCAAATTTCATGGTGGTAAGTTCAGCCATTAATCTCCCTCCAAGGGACTTGTCCGCTGAATTAAACCAATCTTCCACAGCCTTGAAATATTCCTTTGCATTTTCAATTTGAGGAGGGTTGACTTAATATTGTTCACAATACACATTCGCATAAACATGATGCTTAATCTGTTCAGTCTTTCGCATGACTTAGACAAAGCTTGTTGCTCCGAACTACTTGTTTCAGTAATATCAGCTCGTTTGTCAATTCGCAATGCTAAGTCAAGATCTAGAACACCAAGGTGAAACTAGATCTGTTCCTTCAAATTAGAGAAATTAGATCCATCAAAGATCAGAACAGAAGAAGCTAGCGAATGAAACGAAACAGGAACTGACACTGCAATAAAATCATCACAACATTAATGCTTTGAGAAAATCACTTCCATTAGTAATATTGTGTTCAATCTTTTGATTAACTAATGTAATATACTAATATTCAAATTTAATGGTGATTTTCACTCACCTAGGCATAACTGATAACCCTTCAGAGTTTGATTAGTTTGTCACCTTTGGGTATCCATTCCAATCTCATTATCATTCTATCAGTTATTTTAATTAATTTAATGATTACTTGAAAGTTAGTGCACCTTTGGGTCAAACCATAATAATCAAATAATCATTCCATAATAATTTTGCAAAGTCATAATTCAATTCAATATTTATAACTTTTACCAGCAAAACCAAGCAAAATCTGTCCATAATCAAAACAGATAAATAATATCATAGAATAAATATACATATATATATATATATATATTATCATATGTTTTGAGTTCAAAATCCTATACTAGCATTCTCTTTTAATTTCTCAATTACATGCAAAATGTGGCCCATAACAGTTCAGCCCATGCATGCATAAATAAATTATTAACCCAATACAAGTGAACCTATAACTTAGCCACCATTACTAATTTACTGTCATAAAACATGTAAGTGTCCCATACAAAATCAAACAAATAAAATATCTATATATATATATATATATATATATTAATGGTCTGCAACGCATTAAACCACACGACCCAACAAATTCGGAATAAACTCATACGAAATCAAACCGACACATGCTAATAAATATCCACACGGAATCATGATATTCCAATAATGTAAAATCCCAATAAATCCGGCAAACATCATAGAAATTTTTGGAATCAGTGAACAGTGAGTTCCGAAAATTATGAACACAAAACATTGCACATAAAACAATAGTGAGATTGAAAAATATTAAAGAAATCGATCTCTATACTAAAAGGAAAATCATGATAGTTTTAACCTTGCTCTGATACCACATGTAAAATTTAATTTTACTGAAATAAGAATCTTCAATTAACATGAAAATCACATAATCATACTTTTATGCGGAAATAAATATTTTATAAAACATACCATAATCAGCCATAATGAAATCTCCTTTCTTCAAGAAAGCTTGTAGAAATTATTTCTCTCACTTAACTCCTTTTCTTTGCTGCACTAGAACATATGGGGAAATCTGATACAAATGAAAATGTAGGTAGAGAGAGGACAATTCCTACGTCATAAAAATAAAAACAGTTATCCTACTCCCAATAAAAGTAGGTAGATAGGAAAATAACTTCCCCTATTATTTCTCACTAGTAACCGTACATCTCTTTTCAAAAGCCAATAACGACATATATATACATTAGATAAGGATAAAAAAAAAAGGAAGAGGGGATTCAAGAAGCAGCAGTGGCGCTACAGTGAGGGTACATTGAGAAGAAAAATAGAGGAAGAATCAAGGGCCTCAAGTAGATAGATATATATACATAGAGAGAGTGTAGCTGTTGATATATAGATATTGAGAGAAGAAAAAATAGGAACAGTGAAAGAAGAACCAACATGACTAGTTTTGGCGCTAGAAAGAGAGACCTTCGAGCTCATCAGCGAGGTTCGTGAAAGCTACGAGCTTAGCAAGGTTCGTGAGTGCTTTGTGTTCATCAATAAGGTTCGTAAGTGCTTCGTGTTCATCAGCAAGATCCTTGCAAAATATTCGAGTTCAGCACAAGATCTGTGCGATCTTTGTGTACATCAGTGGCCATCCTGTTCACTAGCTAATTTAGTGAGATTATTACGATCTTCAGTTCTTTAGCAATCTTCTTATTCAACTTGATTTAGTTTTTGATTGAACCTCACACAGAAGCATGACTTATATCTATGGTATACACTGTCCAATCTTTTTACTTGCACATGTTCTCTAATTAATGTGGTTCTTGAATAGGTATATACATGTTGGTATTGATGGTTGAAATTGCTGGGTATTGATGGTTGAACTTGCTGAACATTGATGGTTGTAATTGCTGGAAATTTTAAGTGCTTGAACAAATTGTTGTTTCTGAAATTCCATACACTACTTTATGAGCCTAAATATTTATGTTGCTGAATCTACTGTTTAATGAATATGCTGAAAGTTGCTGAAATATTGCTGTTTAGAAATGCTGAAAGTTTCTGAAATATTGCTGTTTATTTGTGCTGAAAGTTGCTGAAATATTGCTGTTTATAAATGCAAAAAATTGTTGAAATATTGCTGAGTTTTTGGGGCTGATATAGGCTGAAATATTGCGGAGTTTTTGGGCTGATATAGGCTGAAAATCTCTGTTCACTTCGCTGATTTTTTTTATGCTGAAAATTGTTGTTCAAATTGCTGTTTATTTGCTGCCTTATTAAAGCTAAATTTGCTATCCATTAAATAGTGCACATGTTGTCAATCTTTTAAACTGCTTATGCTACTAACTTCTTCTACCCTAGTTGCAGTTGTATTTAAATCATTAGAACATGTTCAAAATTCAAGAATTGTCAGAAGAGTAGCTCATGGAGTATATCAAGCTAATGAAGATTTCTCAAGAAGCTAAGATTAAGACTAATTGAAAGAGTGTCTTCTACAAGTCCATTGCAACTACACCTTCAAAGGTGTACTAATTGAAGACTCATTTTCGAAGAAGCTCGAGTATTATTACCCACCAACAAGTCAAGCAACCATATCATTATCAAGCTGAACGTTGAAGATAAACTACCAGAGCTAGAAGATTTGAAGATTAACCCTGAAGACCAACATAAAAAGCTTGAAGATCATTGCCACTACTCAAGACATCGAACTGACTCCACTATCACTATGTATAGTCCATGTATTGGGATACTTTTGACAGAGGGAGTGTGAGTGATTGTGGTGAGATTGAGGTGAGATAGCTTGGGCCTTAGGAAACTCAAGTTGGGATTGAGAGCAAAAAAGTTGTTATGAGATTTGGTGAGAGTGGTTCAGGCCTAGGGAGGCTATGAATTGGGTGAGTGAGAGAGTGATTAAGAGAATTACCGTACTACCCTATTAGACATAGTTGAGCTCAGTTCGAAGAGGTTTTTTTTCCCACATTGGGGTTTCCTCTATAAATTTGTGCGTCCATCAAATTGTGTGATTGCGTGTGCCAGCCAAACTTGCAATATTAGTACGAAAAATTGAAGAACCTATTCACCCCTTCCCCCTCTAGGTTCATTAATTGGTATCAGAGCACAAGTCTGCATTTCTTGGTTTAGCCACCGGTAGTAAAGATCCTAAGTATGGCTGAAGACAGTTCTACTCACAAGGCTCCTATTTTTGATGGCACCAGCTTTGACACTTCGAGAATTAAGATGGAGGCTTTCTTACTTTCTATCTCCTATAATGTTTGGCACTCTACATTGGAAGGGGTTGTCATCCTTGAACCTATTAACCCCTCAGCAGCTGACAAGGTCCCAAATTAATCGATGGGAAGGCTAGAAATGCTTTATACAAAGCATTGCAAAAAGAAGAATTTACAAAAGTCAAAAATTACAAAACTGCAAATGAAATTTGAGATTCTTTGGTAACTGCACATAAAGGAAGCAACACTATCAAGGAAAATAAGATTCAACTTTATCAAGTCATGTTTGATGGTCTTAAGATGTATGAAAGAGAAAATGTAGCGGATTACTTAGTTAGAGTCAAAGAGATTGTTAATGATATGAGGGCTTTGGGTGAACAAATCAAAGACAAAGTGCTATGCAAAAAGATACTTCGCACTATGACTGATAGGTTCAATCCTAAAGTCACCATTCTAGAAGACAAAGATATCTCTAGACTCAGCATTGATGAGTTAGAGTCATCTTTCACAGCCTATGAGATGAGAATTGGTCCTCCTACTCAAACACAGAGGGGGTCAGCTTTAAAAGCGAAAGAAGTGGAGGTTTCAACTGAAAATGAATCAAATTCTGATGACTTTGAGGATGAAATAGCTTACACAGCAAGAAAATTCAAAAAATTCAAGATGAGGAGAAAAGCAAAGCAACAGCAAGGAAAAGGTTATTTTGGGTGTGGAAAGCAAGGTCACTACATAGCAAATTGTCCAACTGCTCCTAAGAAATAAAAACATAAGAAGTTCAATGCTCTGTAATACAAAGGAAAGGGCAAGAAAAAAGCCTTTTACACGGGTTGGGATTCAAGCACAGAAAAATAACAAGAATCATCTGATGAGAATGATGAAGAGGTATGCTTGTTTATGGCCTTACAAGAATCAGATGTGGCAAGTTCAAGTTCTGAAAGTGAAGAAGAACCCGATGTTGATGAAGTCCTTGCTGAATAGGAAAGGTTGGCACGGAAGTGTAGTGAACAAAAGAAGTAATTGAAGAGGGTCAACTCCGAGATGCAAAAGACAAAAGAGTTGCTTATGAAGCACTTAAGGGTAAAATTGTCTACCTTGTGTGCTATTTCACTTACTTTGTGCTATCTAACGGAATACAAGACTCAAGAATCAAATCGGAGCACCAAAAGGTGCAAACTAGAACTGAGTTCGTTTCTTGAGGAGAGATCTCAAAAAATGCATGAGATTTGGTAAAAGTCTATAAAGCAATTGGGAAAAATAGGTACTAGCTATGACGACAAAGCCACTCAGGTGATATCCAATAAAACCAACTTAACCTTTATTAGAGCTATAAATAGTAACATATATGCATCATATCCTATTGTTGATACAACTAGGAGACCAAAATATGAAATTCTATATAATGCTTATCAACAATCTAGGATTAAGAATGCATCTGCTAGAATTGCATGTCCCAATTATGTGAAGTTAAAACCCATGTATGTTAGAAAGATAGATCTACACTTGTACAGGGCATTTGTAACCACAAAAGGGTTGATTAAAATGAAAATGATGTGGATTCCTAAGAAATTGAACTCTGTAAGCATGCTTGTTTATACTACTTTGAAAGCTTGTGATGTCAATACCAACTGGTATGTTGATAGTGGTTGTTGTAGACGCATGGCGGGAGATAAGACCAAATTTGTTAACAATGAAAATTTTAATGGTGGTTCTGTTATTTTTGAACATAATAAAAAAGGCAAAATTGTAGGAAAATGCACAATACCTGAAACCAAATAAACGTCTATGCTAAGTGATGTGCTTTATGTAGTGGGTTTAAAGTATAACTTGTTGAGTGTGAGTCAATTCTATGACACTGGTAGCTTAGTAAATTTTGACAAAGAAAACTACAATATTATTGATAAACAATCTGGTAAAACCCTTTTTGCTGCATGTAGAGCTCCAGGAAATGTCTACACTATTCATGAAGACTCCTCACACACTGTTTACAATTTCACTAACATGAAAAATTCAACACTTTGGCAGAAAAGGTTAGGGCATGTGCATTCCAAGAACATAAAAAATCTTATTAAGCGTAAGTCTATTAGAGGTGTTCCAAATTTGTCTCTGAATGAAAATCAAGTATGCAATGCTTGCCAACAAGGTAAGCAGACAAAAATCTCTTTTAAAACAAAGGAAGTGAATATCTCTAAACCACTTGATATTGTTCATATGGATTTGTGTGGACCCATGAGGACCACAAGTACTGCTGGTAGCAAGTACTTTATGCTTGTCATTGATGATTATAGTAGAATGACTTGAATTTATTTTCTGAAAGAAAAGTCTGAAGCTATAATTCATTTCAAAAAGTTTGTTAACCTTGTTGAAAATGAGAAAAGTTGCAGGGTTAAATGACTTAGATCTGATTTTGGAACTGAGTTCATCATGAAAGAATTCAGTGACTATTATGATTCAAAGGGAATCAAGAAATAATTCTTAACAGTTAGAACACCTCAACAAAATGGGGTAGTTGAAAGAAGAAACAAAATAGTGCAAGAAATGGGCAGATTACTTCTGTTTGAGAAGAATCTATCCAAGGATTTTTGGACAGAAGCGGTAAACACAGAAGTCTACATTATCAACGAAGCTCTTCTGAGATCAAACTTGATAAAGACACCTTTTGACTTGTGGTTCGAGCAGCCTACAACGTTGCATTACTTCAAAATCTTTGGAAGTAAATGCTTCATCTACAATAACCATGATAATCTGGGAAAGTTTGACTCAAGAGCTGATGAAGGAATATTTTTGGGATATTTTACAAAGAACAAAGCCTACAGATGTTACAATTTGAGGACCAAAAAAATGGTGGAATCCATCTATGTAAAGATTGATGAAGAGGACACCACTCCAAAGGAAGACTCAGAAGAAGATCTTCATTCAGAAGCCGAAAAAGAGAATGACCAACCTAGCTCATCCATTACTGTTGAAGGAGAAAGAAGAGAACCTCGATATCCGAATCTAAAAAAAGAATCAAAGAATTGATATATACATTAGATAAGGATAAAAAAAAAATAGAGAGGGGATTCAAGAAGTAGCAGCGGTGTTACAGTGAAGGGTACATTGAAAAGAAAAATAGAGGAATAATCAAGGGCCTCAAGTAGATAGATATATATACATAGAGAGAGTTGATATATAGATATAGAGAGAAGAAAAAATTGGAATAGTGAAAGGAGAACCAACATGACTAGTTTTGGTGCTAGAAAGAGAGACCTTCGAGCTCATCAGCGAGGTTCGTGAAAGCTTCGAGCTCAGCAAGGTTCATGAGTGCTTTGTGTTCATCAACAAGGTTCGTAAGTGCTTCGTGTTCATCAGCAAGATCCTTGCAAAATTTTTGAGTTCAACACGAGATCTGTGCGATCTTTGTGTACATTAGTGGCCATCCTATTCACCAGCTAATTTAGTGAGATTCTTACGATCTTTAGCAATCTTCTTATTCAACTTGATTTAGTTTTTGATTGAACCTCACACATAAACATGACTAATATCTGTGGTATACACTATCCAATCTTTTTACTTGCACATGTTCTCTGATTAATGTGGTTCTTGAAGAGCTATATACATGTTGGTATTGATGGTTGAAATTGCTGGGTATTGATGGAATTGAACTTGCTGAACATTGATGGCTATAATTGCTGGGTATTGATGGTTGAACTTGCTGAACATTGATGGTTGTAATTGCTGGAAATTTTAAGTGCTTGAACAAATTGTTGTTTCTGAAATTTTGTACACTACTTTATGAGCTTAAATATTTATGTTGTTGAATCTACTATTTAATGAATGTGCTGAAAGTTGCTGAAATATTGCTATTTATAAATGCTGAAAGTTGGTGAAATATTGCTGTTTATTTGTGCTGAAAGTTGCTGAAATATTGTTGTTTATAAATGCTAAAAATTGCTGAAATATTGCTGAGTTTTTGGGGCTGATACAGGCTGAAATATTGCTGAGTTTTTGGGCTGATATAGGCTGAAAATTGCTGTTCACTTTGCCAATTTTTTTTATTCTGAAAATTGTTTTTCAAATTGATGTTTATTTGCTATCTTATTAAAGCTGAATTTGCTATCCATTAAATAGTGCACATGTTGTCAATCTTTTAAACTGCTTATGCTACTAACTTCTTTTACCCTAGTTGCAGTTGTGTGTAAATCATGAGAACAGGTTCAAAATTCAAGAATTGTCAGAAGAGTAGCTCATGGAGTATATCAAGATAATGAACATTTATCAAGAAGTTGAGATTAAGACTAATTGAAAGAGTGTCTTCTACAAGTCCATTGCAACTACACCTTCAAAGGTGTACTAATTGAAGACTCATTTTCGAAGAAGCTCGAGTATCATTATCTGCCAAGAAGTCAAGCAACTATATCATTATCAAGCTGAACGTTGAAGACAAACTACCAAAGCTTGAAGATTTGAAGATTAACCTTGAAGACCAACATACGAAGCTTGAAGATCATTGTTGTTGCTCAAGACATCAAACTAACTCCATTATCACGATGTATAGTCCAAGTATTGGGATACTTTGGGCAGGGGGAGTGTGAGTGATTGTGGTGAGATTGAGGTGAGATAGCTTGGGCTTTGGGAAGCTCAAGTTGCGATTGAGAGGGAAAAAGCTGTTGTGAGAGTGGTTCAGGCCTAGGGAGGCTGTCAACTTGGTGAGTGCTGGAGTGAACTATGTTGTGAGTTGGGTGAGTGAGATAGTGATTGAGAGAATTACTATACTACCATTTTAGACATAGTGGAGCTCAGTTCGAAGAGATTTTTTCCCCACCTTGGGGTTTCATCTATAAATCTGTGTGTCCATCAAATTGTGTGATTGCATGTGCCAGCCAAACTTGCAATATTAGGATGAAAAATAAAAGAACCTATTCACCCCTTTCCCCTCTAGGTTCATCAAAAGGAATTAAAAGGCATATGAAAAAATAGAAATATATTCTATTAATTCACTAAATTGGCCGTACAATAGACTGAATTGATGGAATACAAAAGATGTGGAAAAAGTAAACTATACTACAAAAAAAGTGGTGCCTACATGGCACAAAATACGAAATAAAAAATGAAAATACTAAAAACATGTAATCCTAACCTGCTGGTGGTGGTGGTGCTAGCTGTAGTGAAGGAGGAGGATCGTTAGCATTGTAGTAGGCAAGATTATTCAGAATATGCTCAAATTTGTCATGAGTGATCTGCTGAGTCTCTATAAGAGCTAGAATATCACTGCTCATATCCTGTAGGGTGGCTTGACTACCCTCACGAATGTCTGTCCTCACAGCCTAGAGTGACTCTCAAGTCTCTTAGTGGTGATCCTCAAAATTATTGCGTAGTTGAGCGACCTCTGCACTCAAGCACTCATAACCAGTAGCCAAATACTTGTACTACTCCTAGCTCATACGTACTGGCTTGTTAGAGTCCGAATCATAATGCATGGTCTCCCCGAGGGCTGCCAAGACGAATGCCTTATGAGCTGGCAGAACATCCATATCCATAACGTTCGCTACAACTATTGGAATAGGCTACATCTCTGGTGCAACTCAGGGTTACCGAATCAAGTTAGACTTCACTCTCAACCAATTTTGGTGAGTAAACTTTGGAGTTGGGCCAAGTGTAATCTCGGATGTCTCAAACTGGAAGGTGGCCTTTGTGAGGATAATAGTCACTAAGAAAGGTAAGGAAAGTTCCCAAGTAGTAGCTTTCAGGCTCTTCTTTGAAACAAGTTTGTCCCAGACCCTGTGCATTTGGCCCTAGATTATTGCCAGCACCGAAAACCAATAATCCATGTAAACGGCATATAAAGCTCTAAAAAAGTCTCCACAACACTTAGTTTCTTTCCCTAGTGGGTGTGCGCTCTTTTGAAAGATGGTATTAATCAAACATAATTTCTTGGGGCACAAAGATTTGCTCGTGTAATTCTAGTGCTCAATGGTAAACTGCCTGCCACACATGGTATCAACCATGTTGAGTACTATAAGGCCCATATCTGGTAAGTCAGCAAATAGGTAATACTCCTCATCATCATTAAGATCAGTTTGTTGCTCGTGCGGGCATCCCATGATCTTACCAATGTCAGCCACCATAAAAGCAATTGTATTCCATCCACACCTTGTGTGTAAAACATTCTAGTCATTGCAATTCACATCATATTCATATAGAATGATCGTATGAGTCATGGGTATGCAACGTCACTGGTTGCATAAAAAGTGCAGTTAGACGGTGCTCTTTTATCGCCTACACTGACCATTCAGTGCTAGGAAGAATGGAAAAATTAAAGGCCTCCACAATGTGCTTTGGATAGAACTCTCATTTCGCCCATTTACCCTAAGGCATGTCTCTCACTAGAGCGGAATGAACCTTGGCAAGAACAATTTTTGAGAAGAAATTATGGTTCAAGAATTTCTTCAAACACTTGGTTTGTAATTCTATGCTTGAGTCTCAATATGAGGTTTCAAAAGACAATACCTACGTCCAATCACTCTTACATGTCGATCAATCCTTTACCCGACAATCAAACCCCCAAAGCCACCACTTCGTCAAATCTCTTCAAAAAGTTACAACTCCACCCAATATAGACCTAACCCTACAAGTTTTGTTTGCTATCCTCTTAGAAGATGTAGAAGGATAAATAAATGAAGAAGGAATGACGAAGAAATGAAAATAGAAGAAGAAAATAAAGAAGGAAAAAAGTGGAGATGGTGAAGGGGCTATTGGTAGGTGAGGGAGAGAAGAGATGGTGCGTAAGAGTGAGAGAAATAAGGGGGAAACCAATTCAAAATATAAGTGGCCCCACGTGCTATCATGTGGGGCCTTACATGGAATCGTAATACACATTATGATTCTACATAATTTTACGAGGAATTATAGAATCAGCGTAACATTAGGCAAAGTGCTCGAGTTTTTGATCTAAAAAGCAAAACGTTTAGGATACCTCGTAAAGTTGATTACGAATCCGTGTAATGGTAATTACGTTGAATCATAATATTCATTACGATTGCATGTAAAACTACAAGGAATTGTAGAATCAGCGTAGTATTCCATGAAACGCTCAGGTTTTTGATTCAAAATTGCCATGGTATTTACGATTTTGCATAATGGCAATTGTGTGGAATCGTAATGCCTTGTACATTTTTTGAATGAATTTTCTAAGGCATTACAAAAATATCCTAAAAAGACTATGCACACGCATGGAATGTAAACTTACTTATTTTAGATACTTTCCTATTTAGATTGATGGGATTGCATGAAGGCATGATAACGCCCACAGAGTGGTAAAGTTTAATGTCTACGGCAAAACGTGAGAATCAATCATAAGTCCAAATACATGGGATCCATCATGTTAATGATATCTATGTATTCCATAAGAATTTGGCTATCCACACAAGGTTTTAACCATTGCCTATTGAATTTGAACAGAGTTTCATTTTGGACGTCTTGCAATTCCACTACTCCGTGGTGAGCAACAGAATTAATGAGAAATGGATCGTCCAATCCGGAATGAAGTTTTTTGAGAAAGAGGTGGAGCTTGGAATTGTAAAGACAAGCTTTTCAACCAGGAGAGAATGATTTGGATTAGATATTGTGATCATAGAAGGCTTTAGTCTTTGCTTTATATATTTTTGCATTCTTGTATGTATCATTCCATAATTCCTACAATTCATTCTATTGGAGTTTTCGCTATTTTAGATACTTTCCTATTTCGATTGATGGGATTGCATGAAGGCATGATAATGCCCATGGAGTGGCAATGTTTAATGTCTACAGCAAGATGTGAGAATCTGTCATAAGTCCAAATACACAAGATCCGTCATGTCAGTGATATCTATGTATTCCATATGCATTTGGCTATCCATACAAGGTTTCAACATTTGCCCATTGAATTTGAACAGAGTTCCATTTTAGGGGTCCTATAATTCCATCGCTCTATGGAGAGCAACAGAATTGATAAGAAATGGACTATCCCTTTGGGAACGAAGTTTTTTAGGAAAGAGGTGAAGATTGGAATTATAATGCTAAGTTTTTTAACCTAGAGAGAATGATTTGGATCAGATATTGTGATAATGGAAAGCTTTAGTCTCTGCCTTATAGATTTTTGCATGCATCATTTCACAATTCCTACAATTCATTCAATTGGAGCTTCTGCTATTTTAGATACTTTCCTATTTAGATTGATGGGATTGCATGAAGGCATGATAAGGCCCACGGAGTGGCAAAGTTTAATGTCTATGACAAGATGTGAGAATCAATTATAAGTCCAAATGCACAGGCTCAGTCATGTCAATGATTTCTATGTATTCCATATGCATTTGGCTATCCACACAAGGTTTTAGACTTTTCCCATTGAATTTGAACAGAGTTCCATTTTAGGGATCCTACAATTCCACCGCTCTATGGGGAGTAACATAATTGATGAGAAACAGATTGTCCCATTGGGAACAATGCTTTTTGCGAAAGAGGTGGACATTGGAATTGTAAGGCTAAGTTTTTAACCTAGAGAGAATGATTCGGATCATATATTGCGATCATAGAAGGCTTTAGCCCTTGCCTTATATATTTTTGCATTCTTGTATACATCGTAATTCCTGCAATTCACTCAATTGGAGCTTCTGTTATTTTAGATACTTTCTTATTAAGATTGATGGGATTACATGAAGGCATGATAACACCCACGAATTGGCAAAGTTTAATGTCTACGGCAAGTTGTGAGAATTAATCATAAGTCCACACACACGGGATCTGTAATGTCAACAATATCTATGTATTCCATATGCATTTGGTTATCCACACAAGGTTTCAAACTTTGCCCATTGAATTTGAATAGATTTCCATTTTGGGGGTCCTACAATTCCATCACTCTATGGGGAGCAACAAAATTGATGAGAAACGGACCATGCCATCGGAAACGAAGTTTTTCGGGAAAGTGGCGGAGCTTGGAATTTTAAAGGCAAGCTTTCTAACCCAGAGAGAATGATTTAGATTAGATATTGTGGTCATGGAAGGCTGTAGTCTATGCCTTATAGATTTTTGCATTCTTGTATGCGTCATTCCACAATTCCTATAATTCATTTAATTAGAGCTTCCGATTAGAGTCGGCCAATTTCATGTCAAAATTGAATTTCTTTGTGCCTCATAGAGCTTTGTACTCTACTTCTACCAGTAGATGACAAGTTTTACCATGCACTAGTCGGTACAGTGACATGTCAATGTTAGTTTTGTATGTGGTTCGGTAAGCCTATAATACGTCATTTGGTCGCATTGACCAATCTTTTTGGTTCGGCTGACCTGTTTGTTCGAGAATATTTTTGATATCTTGATTACATATTTCTAATTGTCCACTCATTTGAGGGTGGTAAGGTGTAGCAACCTTATGTGTGACGGTGTAAGAAATGTGACCATTTTTGGTCGATTCTCTATTATTTTTATTTATTGTCATATAAATTCTTTAAATGATTATTTATGTGTTTTAAATGTAAAATATATGTTTGAAGACTTATATAAGGGTCTAGAGAAATTTTGGAAGCGTTTGGAAAAAGTTAAGATTTTTTAGTCGGGTGGGCCCGGGATGCAGGTCCGGCAAGCCCAAAATATCCGAAAGTGTCAAAATGACACCAAATTTGGAGAGTAGCTTAAATAAAATATTTGATGTGCTATAGAATTCATTTTGGGTCTGTAGGAGTTATCGAAAGTGAAAAGGGAGCCCGAGAAGGTTTAGTGATTGACTAGTTGCATTTTTGTAAATAGATGAGCTAGGTTTATAAATAGGAAAGAGGAGAATGTAAAATTCATTCTCTCATTTCTTCATCTGCCATGAGAGAGAAATATAGATACGCATATATCTTTACATCATCTTCCTTCCTTCTCAATGAAATTTGAGAGGCTTGTAACAAAAATTAGAAGGTGCCGAAGAAGAGAGAATTGGTCTACACATTGAGGGATCGAGTTTGATTCATTCAGAATTGAATTTGGAGGAAGTTAAATTTTTGTGAGAAATTGGGGAAATCATTTGGAAGCTCTTCCAAATTGAGTCAAGGATGCCTAACCTATAAAATCTGGGGTTTTCTGAGTATATTGGTTGTTCATAATAACCAATTGGTTATGTGGGTATAATTAGGTGTCTTTAAATATTAAAGCATACTAAATTATGCCATTTAATGAATTCTCTATGTTAAATATGATGATTACATGTTTATAATTGCCTTAGATAATTATGAAGCATGTGTGAATTGAAACGTGGAAGAATTATATGTGTTCATGTGTATATGTGAACGTAACACTTATGTGTTAATAAATTTCCTTGAAAGCATCTTTAAGTGTAAACTATGATTAAGTGTCAATATAAATGATATGAAATATGGAAGATGTGAGACATGTGTCAATGTGAATACATTTGATATTTATTTGAAAATTGTGCAAGTATGATAATTAAATGCTACACTAACTTGAATTGTATGTGCACTTTTAGTATGAGCATTTGCAATCCATCTTCATTCATTGGGAAGCATATGGTGAGGGTGGTGAGCTCAATTGGGCGGTGATGTCCTCTTGACGGGTGGCAAGGTATTCCGATAAAGGGAATCCTCGTGGGGTGGACTGGTAAAGGAGCCCCATTTAGATGGAAGATGATACTCTCTAAAATGGAGTTCTACGATGAGGTGGACAGGTAAAGGAGCCTCGATTAGGTGGGATTGGGTGGCCCGTAAAACTAAAACCTAATAGATGTGTGGAAAGTATGAGCGAGTTATGCATATCATCTTGCATTTATGTATTGCTTATGATATGGTTATGATATACTGATATTGGCATAACATGATTAAATGCAAATGTTTGTTTATGTGGTATTCACAAAACTTGCAGAATTATGTTTTAGACATTCATACTGAGTGTGTTATAACTTATCCCACGAGTATTAACTCTTTTCAAGAAATGGAAAGGAGGTGATGGAGTCTCCCCAATAGTGAGTTGGCATGGAGTAGAATCAGTTTCATTGAAAGACTTTATTACTTTATTTGAATACATGTCTATATTGTTGACTATATACATGTGATGAACATGTATAAGATTTATTATATGTTGAGAACATGTTATACTTTGCCTTATGATTGCATACATTTAAATTCAAATTTAAACATGATGAATTCTAGGTGATGCAAATGGTGATTTTGCATCTATGTTTATTTTTATATGTATAAAATTTTGAGATTTGTTATGTTGATGAATTGGTAAAATGAGGTTCATGTATGATGAGAATGGGGACTAAAGTGTGAGATTGTACACTTATAATTTGCTGTGGAGAAACAGTGTTCGAGTGATTTTAATCAATCGAAACCCTTGTTTCGATTAATCCAAATGTCTCGATTAATCAGCCAAGTATCAAGAATGTTTCAATGGAAAATTGACCAATTCTAAAGGGGTTTTGATAGTAGTTCTATAGAACCTCGATCAAGTAAAACCTTCGATCAATTAAATCTCCCATTTCACTTAATCAAAATGTGTTTTGGGCAATTGAAAGGTTCACTTCGATCAATCAAAATGTGCATGGACTATGTATTTAAATGGGGCTTGTGGATGCATGGTTTTAATAAAGGGCATATGTAGTGGACTTGAGTTGCCTGTGTATGCATGGTAATAATGGTATAAAAAATGCTTCTACTAATTATGAAATGATAACTTAGATTGTTGATCATTGTGATATATATATCTCATGAAGAATTAATGTATTGATAAATATAAAGAATTCTACTATATGTAGTGATCTTAGTGGTCCGGGTAGGAACCAAGGGTGATAATGGTAGTTTAACATGGTTGTGCGGGTCGTGGATTGACGATCGAGCGATGATGATACCTCACTACTCGGAATTCGGGCTTGGATTGGGGGAGCCCCGATGATTCAAATTTCAGGGCGTGATAGATGAAGTACTTGAAGAGTAAGGCCCTAAGGAACCAATTGCAAAAATGTTTGCCTCCATCATTGATGAGGGCATGTGATGTACCAAAATGACTAAAAATGTGCGCTTAAATGAACTTAATCATGACTATGTGATCATTGGTTTGGGTAGCCACTGCCTTAATCCATTTACATACATAGTCCATCGCCACAAGTATGAACTTATGACTGGCAGACAACGAAAATGGTCCCATGAAGTCTATACCCCACACATCGAATATCTCGACAATAAAGATGGAGTTTAGAGGCATCATATCTCTATAGGACATATCACCTAAATGCTTACATCGCTCATAGGAGCATCATAAAGTATATGCATCCTGGTGTATGGATGGCTAGAAAAAACCGCATTGAAGAATTTTGGAGGCGAGGTCTTAGTATTGAAATGTCCCCCACACTCAATCATGTGGCAAAAAGTGATAATTCTCTCGATCTCATTGTCGGGGACACATCTCCGAATGATTTGGTTAGGGCAATATTTAAAAAGCTGAGGATCGTCCCAAAAGTACACTCGTACCTGCAAGAAGAAGCGGTCATTTTCTTGCTTGGACCAAGAGGAGGGTATTTTACTAATTACTAGATAATTAAAAATGTCGGCAAACCGCTGTAGGCTTTCATAAGTGACCTCAAAAAGTTGCTCATTTGGGAAGCAATCGCAAACTGGAATTAAAGTATGAGGAGACTCAACGAGAATTCTAAAAAGATGGTCAACCACCACATTCTCAGACCCTTTTTTTATCCCATGTCTCAAAATTAAACTATTCGAGTAAGGGTATCCATCGGATCAACCAGGGTTTGGTATCATTCCTAGCCAACAAATGTCGTAGAGTGGCATATTCAAAATAGATAACTACCTTGGATCCTCGAAGATAAGATCAAAATTTATTCAGGGCAAAGACTACTACTAGTAATTCTTTCTCTATTATGGTATAATTCACTTGAGTATCAGAGAGGGTCTTGCTAGCGTACTAAATGACATGTGATAACTTGCCTACACGTTGCCCTAACACTGTACTCATGGCATAATCAGATGTGTCACACATGATCTCAAATGGGAGAGCCCAATTTGGAGGGGATAATAATTGGAGTGGAAGATAGGAGAGCGTAGATCTTTCAAAAGCTTCAAGGCACAGTTCATCAAAGTGAAATGGAGTTTCTTTCTCAAGAAGCCAACACAAGGGTTGTGAAATTTTGCTAAAGTCTTTTATGAAATGGAGATAAAATCTCGCTTATCCAAGGAATGAACAAATGCTCCTCATTGATGAAGGTGGAGGAAGCTTAGATATGAGTTCAACCTTGGCCCTATCAACCTCTATCCCTCTTCTAGACACTATGTGCCTAAGGACAATGCCCTCTTGAACGATAAAGTGGCTTTTCGCCCTACTGGGGATTAGGCTAGTCTCCTCGCACCATGTAAGGACACGGGAAAGATTTTGGAGACTTGTCTCAAAAGAAGATCCACAGACTAAAAAGTCATCCATGAACATTTCTAGGAATTTCTCCACCTTGTCAAAAAATATAGACATTATGCACTGTTGAAATGTAGCTAGTGCATTGCATAGCCCAAAAGGCATGCATTTATAATCAAATATTCCGTATGACACGTAAATGTGGTTTTTTCTTGGTGGTCAATGGCTACTTGATTGTAACCAAAATATCCATCAAGAAAGCAATAAAAGCTTTGACCCACAAGATACTCTAGGATTTTATCAATGAAGGGAAATGGAAAATGATCCTTCCTAGTTACAGAATCGAGTTTCCTATAATTAATGCACACCCTCCAATCGGTAGTGGTGCATTGAGGAATCAATTATCCTTTATCATTTTTAAGCATGGTGGTACCGGATTTCTTTTGCACCACTTGCGTGGGGCTTACCCACTTGCTATTTGAGATGGGGTAAATGATTCCCACATGTAGAAATTTTACAACCTTTTTCATGACTACCTCATTTATCTTAGGCTTAAGTCAACATCGTGCCTCTCTCAAGGTCTTAGCATCCTCTTCTAAATTAATGCGGTGTATGCAAATGGAAGGGTCTATTCCTTTTAAGTCAGCCACATTCCACCATATAGCTCACTTGTGCTCTTTAAGCACCTTCACTATGGTCAAATGTAAGATTTGAAGAAATTATGGCTAGAAGAGTTTCATTTAACCCTAGGAAGATATACTTGAGCGTGTTCGATAGTAGCTTAAGCACAAGTTGGGGCGGAGATATTAGAGATAGATTTGGAGGTGTACTTGAAAGTAGAGGAAGAGGATCAATTGTTGCCTTCCATCTAGGGAAGTCTATGACAACATTGGCCTTGAGCATTGTATTTACATCTTCAATTGATTGCTCGATTTCAAAGTTATCCACACTAAAGTGGCTCAGATACACCTTAAGTGGATCTTTTGACAATAGAGAGGGAAGTGACTCTTTAACCATCTCATCCACTACATCAATGAAGAAGTAGTCACTCTCATCATTGGGTGTGTGGTGGGAAGCAATGAGGATGTTCAACCGTACTGTCATGTTCCTGAACAAGATATCCATTACCCTAGTATGGCAATTAATGCAAGCATCGGTAGCTAAGAAAGGGCATCTAAGTATGATTGGAATTTGTCTCATGTGATTTGGCACTTGTTCCATTTTAAGGATTAAGAAGTCCACCAAAAAATATAATTTTTTTCCTTTGATAAGCACATCTTCAATGATGCCATGGGGTTGCTTTACTGAAAGGTCAGTAAGTTACAAAACCACTATGGTTGGCTTAAGTTCCCTCAACCCTAGTTGCTTATAAGCCGAATAAGGGAGCAAATTAACACTCTTTAGTCAAGGAGGGCCTTTTCATTCTTTTGGTCACCAATGACACAAGATATGGTCGGAGCATCCAGATCCTTGAACTTTAGAGAGGTATTTCTTAAGAAGATGAAGCTCACTTTTTTAGTTAATAGGACTTTCTTAGGAATTGGGTTCCTAGATTTACGCTTTTGAGTGCAAAGTCCTTCAGAAATTTGGCATAGAGGGGAATTTATTTGATAGAATCAGGGAGAGGGAGATTGATTTTAACTTGTTTAAAAATCTCCATCATATCTTGTATTTTCTCTCCTTGTTTCCCGAAATGAGAAGGTTCCTTTAACCTTTGTTGAAATGGAGCCTTGGCCTCATATAAAGATTCAAAAATTGGTGTGGAAGATGAAAAAACTTCATCCCTCTTTCCTTTGTCATTGGACAAATTTTGATTCTTAGGAATGAATTTTAGATTTGGAATTGCAAGAGCTAGATCTGGATTTAAGTAGAAAAGATCTAGATTTTTTTTATGCTAATTTACCTTATCTTTTTTTTTTCCGACCTTATTATCGATGATTCTAGCACTCCTTAAAGTAATGATTGTTTGAGCTTGATCTTCATGAATACTCAATGATGAAAAGGAAGGCTCATCAACCATATAAACTCCCTTAGGATTTGTCACTGATCGGCTTGGCAATTTCCCCTCTTCTCTCCTATTCAAGCCATTTGTTAGTTGTCCCATTTGAGATTCTAGCTTAAAGATTGATTGAGAGTGGGAATGCAATAATTGAGTATTGGACTCAAGGTTGCCTAATGCCACTAACACATTTTCCTCAAAATTTGGTTTTCAAAGAGGAGGTGGTGGAAGAGCTTAGTAGTTAGAAGTTGGATGATAAGGTTAAGAGTTAAGCCAGTATTTAGGTGGAACTTGTCATGCCCTGATTTTCGACTCCCGAAAACCAATGGTGATTAAGTCACAAATCCATATCTTCTTTGCAGAAAATTAACACGTATGCACTATTGCATATGCATAATTCTGTAACACTCATCTAAATGAGCCCACACATGGTCACACACACACACACAATCAACCACATTCTTATTCCCCAATTAAATGTGGACTGTATTTAGGTTTAGCCCCTTTTAGCAGGCTAAAACTAATGTTTCAATTGGCTAAAAAAGTGCTCTAAAAATGTATTTTTCATTCTGGCACTTTTAGCAAGCTCAAAGTAGATTTTTAGCCTACTCAAAGTGACCTGTTCTTAGAAGATATTCAGCAAACAGCCATAACAAGTATGTATATGCCAAGATCAAATTATAATAACACCATTCATACATTAGCATACTTGAAAGATAGACATTAAGTATGAATCGAAAAGTTTAGATACATATATGATGCAAATGAAGTCGTCTGACTTAAGCATAAGTTCTATAATATGATTTCCAATTGTCTCAATTTCCAAACATGGCTCATACATATATAATCTGAATTACAAGTTTGATAAATGCCTAAGCATAACATAAAGATACATAAACTAATTGATAGTAACGAAGGGTAAATCTCACGACCCGAGCACTTCAAGCTCCATCTATCACCGGTACCTTATATATAAAAAATATGGTTGGGGTGTAGGGGTGAGCAACATGGTAGCTCAGTAGAGATATCCAAACTAACCTACACATCGACTCTATGTGACCTACATGAATGGAAGCATGGCACCCCTATACTCTGTGGCATATTTCTAATGCACGTGAAATATTATCATGACATTCCTACATGCTACATGTCATACAACAATGCACATGCACAATGAGATTTCAATTTAAAGCTTAAATAGGAAAACATATTCAACTCAATTTCAAGAAAAATACCCCACAATATCTGTAGAGACCGTGACCAATTTTGTCCGGTTTTGCATTTTTCGCATTATAATTTTCATAAATGCATTTTGAGTGGTGTTTAACATGTTTTGAGTGTGGGCAACATGTTTGGGAAGTGTTTTTAAGGTTTTGGGAAGTTTTTGGGAGATTTGGAGAAGTTTGACTTTTTGGTCAAACCGGGGCCCGGGATAAGACTTAAGTGGGCCCGATAATTCGAAAAATTTTCAAAAAATATTTATTTTTGAGAATGGCTTAGATAAAATTTTTAGAGAGTTAAGGAAGTGATCTAGAGACTATAGGAGTTTTCGGAATCAAAAATGGAGGCCCGGAGGGTACGTTAAATGGCCGGGGGCATTTTGGTCTTTTTGCGAGCCCTAGATATTTTAAATATTAGTGGCAGAGATATTCAGCCATACCTCACACCTCTTTTGCTCTCTAAAAGCCTCCATCTTCATAGCTCTCCCTTCTCTCTACATTTCGGATCTGTTCGGCTTGGATTCAAGACTTGCCGAAAGAGGGAGATACGTAGGGGACGGCTAGGGCTTCCCTTTGAACCAATCAAAGTGGTGGTTCGGCAAGATAGACATCACTGGAATTTTGGTGAAGTGCTTGGAAGGTCTTCATTTTTGAGGTAGGGGTTCTTCTTCTCTTCTAATGGTTGATTCTAGGGTTTCGGGTGAAGAAGAGAGGTGTAGGTTGTGTTTCACATGCTTTAGGATGGTGAGAGGTGTGGAAAGTTGTGTTTTCTCCTTCTCTAGAGTCTTATCTTTTCACAATTGTGTCCATTGTGTTGGTGGTAGCATGTGGGTTTGAAGGGTGTGAGTGTAAGAAATTGATACATAGGCATTATGTGCTCAATTTGGTATATATGTGAAAAATGTGTACCAAGTGTCATATATGTGATTATATGTGAGAATGTGGTTGTTGAATGCATGTTAGTTCTATGTGCTAAAATTATGCATTGAGTGTAGCATGAGTAAAATATGTTAATTTTGAAGTTATATGCATTTGAGATGATATATGCATGTGTTATACATATATATGCTATATGTGGTCTGTGGTGGTGAGAAACATGCTTTTTACTTCTTTTTTGTATCAATGAGCATGAGTAGTGCAAAAAAATAAAATGCCATGTGTTTATGCATTCATATTGCATATGTGGGAAGTTGCGGGAAAAATGACGCAAATGAGGTACACGGGGCTTCGGAGTGGTCCAACCGTGTGGTGAAATGTGGTGAAATTATTCACTATGTATGGCCCTCGGAGTGGACCCGCCATACTAAGGCTTAATGCCTAGGATCGGAGTATGTCCAATACTAATGACCCCTCGGAGTTGTCCTGGTCATTAGATGGTTATCGGAGAATGTCCAAGAATTGTGAGCCTCAGAGTTGTCCCCTCACTCTATGACAATCTTATATATTGCTATGGTAGAATGACCTTTCGGAGTTGTCCCGGTCATAGGATGGTTTTCGGAGAATGTCCAAGAATTATGGGCCTCAGAGTTGTCCCCTCACTCTATGGCAATCCTATATATTGCTATGGTAGAATGACCTTTCAGAGTTGTCCCGGTCTGGATGGTTATCGGAGAATGTCCAAGAATTGTGAGCCTTAGAGTTACTCTATGGCAATCCTATATATTGCTATGGTAGAATGACCTTTTGGAGTGGTCCCAGTTATTGGATGGTTATCGGAGGTGTCCAAGGTTACATGATCCTCGGAGTGGGCCAATCATGTGGGGTATCGGATAAGGACCGAGAGAGAGAGCATTTACTTTCCTTAATGCTTTTATGTTTGAACATGTTGTACATGATTCATGAAATGTGCAATTCTCTTTAATTGCAATTATTGATGTGTTTATGAGATTGTGGACGTGGCATGTAATCTATTCATATGCATTCCATGTAGGTCGGTGTCGAGTCGGCACTTAGGAGGGTTCGGGTATCTCTATTGAGCTACAGTGGTGCTCACCCCTTTATTATAAACTCTTTTTACAGATAAGGCGCCGATGACGGATGGGACTTGAGTGTCCAAGTGGAACACTAGTAGTGGTTTTGCTATCTTTTGGATGTTGCACATTTTGTGGCTATCCATGCCAGCTTATGGCATGTGACTTTCTTTTTAGTTGTGGTTGTACTTTGGTATGTACTTTTGATATATGTATTGGATTTTAAACTAGTTGTGTGTGGAAAGACAACGGTTTAGTTTATGTAATGCCCATGGTGGCACTTAGGTCATTTTGATGATGCTTCCATTATGAATGGGTTGTGTTCGTGAAAGAAATGATTCATTTTGGTGTATGAATTCAATTATGAATGTGAGATTGAGTGTGAGATTGGTATTGGAACCTTCCATTTATGTTATTAGTCATGTATGAGGGGTTCTAGGATGATAGAATGTTGATTGGGCTTCATGTGGACCATGTATAGGGTTGTTGGAAGTCCCAGGAGGTGCATTTTGATCATGCAAAATGCCTATTTCGCACAATCGAAACCCCCATTTCGATTGTGCGAAAGGGTGATGATTTATGGTGATTTTTAGGATCCAGACAGGAAGGATTTCGATCAATCGAAACCCCCATTTCGATCAATCGAAATATTGCAGGTCTGAGGTCCCGAGAGGGTGAAATTCTCGCACAATCGAGATGCCAGTTTCGAATAATCGAAATCCCATTTTCGATCAATCGAAATTACTATTCACAGCATTTTCCAAAACTTCGTTTCGACGTAATTTCTTCTTTGTAGATCGGAATTGAGTGTGGTTTTTTTAAACTTGAGTATTTTTGGATCCTCTATCCAATGGTATAGGTCTCACTTTCAGATTCCAAACACAGTAAGTTTTGAGGCTTGAAAGTGAGTGATTCTTGGAAGTGTGGACAAGTAATTGTTCACTAAGGTGTATGATTTGATGTAAGGCCCATGGGGATTAGTTAAGGTGGATTTGGGTGCATTCATATGCAAGAATAGAGTTAAGCTTCCGCAGTAAATGAGGGTAATGAGGGTCTATTGGGCTAAATAGACAGTTTAACCTCCAGTTCTCCGAGAGTTAGAAATCGGGGCATTATACATGGTATTAAACCTCGATACTGTGGTGTGAGTGTAATTGAGATCATTAATGGGGTTGAGTGAATGGGTTCACACTCGGGATTCAGGGTCAGCTTGTGGGAGTCCCGGTGGTCCGAGTTTCGGGGCGTGACAGGATGGTATCAGAGCTCTAGGTTGGAACACCTAGGGACGAAGGGTGAGACTTGACTTAGTGATCACTTGAGGTTAAGGATTGGAACATAAGGATTTGAACTTGAAATTGTAAATTGCTTATGTGAAACTTGATTTATGCTTATGATTTCTTATCATGTTTTTGTGGATTAAATTGACATGACATGTGTAAGCATGATGTATATGTGTAAGAAGTGTAAATTTGTTGGACTTAAAATTTTTCTTGTGGTGCATATAGCAAATGCTTCCAAGAAGAGCGCGAGACATTGGCGCTAATGCTCCTCAGGAGCCAACTGATGGAACGTAATTTATGCATGACATGGCAGACACTATGAGAAGAATGACTAGGGAAGCCAGGGAAGAGGTGGTTCAGGCATTGCCTAGGGTTGCCTTGAGCCGACAAATGGTGGCAATGAAGGAATATGTGAAATTTAAGCCACTTACCTTTGATGGCGTGCGTGATCCGCTTGTGGCTGAGAGTTGGATAGACCAAACCCACAAACTCATGGTTACTCTTGCAATTGATGAGGATTTGAAAGTGGGAGTAGCGGCGCTTCACTTACAAGGCGAAGCAGATCGGTGGTGGCAATTCATCGGGAATGTCCACAACACCAAGACTATGGACTGGGAGACCTTTAAGGGGTTATTTTTTGATAAGTTCTTTCCGACTTCGGTGAAAGATTGGATGAGACAAATAGTGGCATCTGTGCCGGTGGCTTCGGTGGGGGAACGGGTATGTTTTCATTGCAAGCAATTCGATCATGTTAGGGCCAACTGTCCACAGAGAACACCGAGTGGTATGGGGACTCAGTAGAGGGCTGGGCAGACAGCTACAGTTCAGTCTGGTTTCAGGACATTACCGCCACCTCATCCAGTGCATTCTGTACAGGGATCTCGGGTAGTGAGAGGTTTCACGCCTGTTTCTAGTCAATAGTCAAGGTTACAGGGGACTGCTCAGCAGTCTTGGGCCGTGTGTTCACGCTTGCTTCGGCAGATGATGTACCTGGACCGTCAGTGGTCAGAGGTATTTTCCTAGTTTCTAGCTCGTGGGCAAGGGTGTTGATAGATTCTGGTGCATCACATTCATTCATATCTGCTACATTTGCTTGTGCCTTGGGGCTACGGGTGTCATCACTGGAGTCACCATTGTCCATTGATACACCAGTTGGGGGTAGGGTTACCCTGGATAGAGTGTGTCGGTCTTGCGAGATCGAGGTTGCTGGGCGTCGACTAGTGTTCGACTTTGTGTTACTAGACATGACCACTTTCGATGTCATTCTAGGCATGGATTGGCTATCTAAATTTAGAGCCACGATTGATTGTCTCCGTAGGGGAGTGATAGTGTGCACACCTGAAGGTGATTGCTTTTATTTTGTGAGAGAGCGGGATGATTTCTACGTTCTGTCTCTACTTGGTTCCGACGTGTGGAGCGGGGTTGGATATTTCCTAGCTAGGTTGTTAGCCGAGGAGGATGAAATTGTGACTAGTGGAGGATTTCCACCGGTGGTTAGAGAGTTTGTGGATGTGTTTCTGGAGGACTTGACAGAGTTACCTCCGATGAGAGATGTTATGTTTAGCATTGATCTTGCTCCTGGTACTGCGCCTATCTCTATGGCACCGTACCGGATGGCACCGGCAGAGTTGATGGAGTTGAAAGATCAATTGCAAGAATTGTTGGATAAGGGATTTGTACGACCTAGTACATTGCATAGGGGAGCTCCGATCCTATTTGCTAAAAAGAAGGATGGATCTTTACGGTTATGCATAGACTACAGTAAGTTGAACCAAGCAACGATTAAGAACAAGTATCTTTTGCCAAGGATAGATGACTTGTTTGATCAGCTTAAGGGTTCGACTTATTTTTCTAAGACTGACATGAGGTCGGGATATTACCAGTTGAGGGTAAGGGAACAGGACATTCTGAAGACAGCTTTTTGGACTAGATATGGCCACTATGAGTTTCTAGTGATGCCATTTGGATTAACGAATGCACCAGCAGCATTCATGGATTTGATGAACCGGATATTCAGGGTGTACTTGGATAGGTTTGTGGTGGTCTTCGTGGACGACATTCTTGTGTATTCTTCTTCTATGGAAGAGCATGAGATCCATTTGAGGACAGTGTTACAGACATTGAGAGAACACCGTTTGTATGCCAAATTCAAAAAATGTGAATTTTGGCTAATGGAGGTGAAGTTCCTAGGACACGTGGTGTCGGAAGGAGGAGTATCGGTAGACCCTTCCAAGATTGAAGCGGTAATGGATTGGGAGAGGCCTAAGAACGTATTCGAGATACGTAGCTTCTTGGGATTGGCAGGATATTACCGACGTTTTGTGAAGGACTTTTTGAAGTTAGCAGCACCAATGACCAAGCTTACTCGTAAAGGAGTTAAGTTTGAGTGGAACGAGGCTTGTGAGCATTCCTTTATGGAATTGAAGCGTAGATTGACTAGTGCTCCAATATTGATTATTCCCGAGCGCGGTTTGGGTTATGTCATCTACTGTGACGCTTCACGGGATGGTTTGGGATGTGTGTTGTTGCAGACCAAGAGGGTTGTTGCATATGGTTCCCGACAGTTGAAGATCCACGAGCAGAATTACCCGACTCATGACTTGGAGTTAGCGGCGGTAATTTTTGCTTTGAAAACGTGGAGGCATTATCTCTACGGAGAGAAATTTGAGGTTTTCTTCGATCATAAGAGCTTGAAGTACCTTTTTACACAAAAGGACTTGAATATGAGATAGAGGAGATGGGTTAAATACATGGAAGACTAGAACTTTGATCTTCAATATCACCCGGGGAAGGCTAATGTGGTTGCCGATGCATTCAGCAGGAAATCACATGGCACTTTTGCTAGTATTGTTATCCGTGAGTGGAAGATGATGGAAGACATCTCAGAAATGGGATTGTGCTTCAGTGTGAGTGATGGACATGCCACTTTGTTCACACTCATAGCGCAACCAACTCTAGTGAGTAGGGTGGTTGAGGAGCAGAGGCATGACATAGAGTTAGAGAGCATTCGCACTCAGATTACAGGTGGTGAGGCAGTTGAGGATTGGGTTATCCATTCAGACGAAGGTATGAGGTTCAAAGGCAAAATGGTTGTTCCATTGGCTTGTAGGGATGAGGTCCTGAAGGAGTTTCATAGCTCCAGACTTGCAGTACATCCTGGTGGTACCAAGATGTACCAGAACCTTCGTAGACAGTATTGGTGGAAGGGCATGAAAAAGGACGTCGCACAGTCTGTGGCAAGGTGCCTCACTTGTCAACAAGTGAAGGCCGAGCATCAGAGACCGGTAGGTTTGTTACAGCCCTTCCTGTAGCTATATGGAAGTAGGAATATGTCACTATGGACTTTGTGACGGGGTTACCTAGGACAAGGAAGAGTCATGATGCAGTTTGGGTCATTGTGGATAGGTTGACCAAGGTAGCTCATTTTCTCCCTATTCAAGTGACAGATGATGTGGATACTCTTAGTCGGTTGTATATTGATCAGATTGTGAGACTACACGGAGTGCCTATTTCCATTATGTCTGATAGAGATCCAAGATTCACGTCACGATTTTGGCAGAATTTTCAGACTGTACTTGATACGAACCTCCATTTCAGTACGACTTTCTATCCTAAGACAGATGGTCAGTCGGAGCGTACTATACAGATTTTGGAGGATATGCTTAGAGCATGTGCACTTGATTTTCAAAGAGTTGGGAGGATCACCTTCCATTGGTGGAGTTTGCGTATAATAATAGCTACCAAACTAGTATTGAGATGGCTCTATTTGAGGCCTTGTATGGTAGACCTTGTAGGTCACCAGTTTGTTGGACAAAGGTCGGTGAGACAGTGGCTTTGGGGCCTGATATAGTCAGAGAGACTATAGAAAAGATTAAGATTATACGGCAGTGTTTGCTTACGGCTCAGTCGTCAGAAAAGCTAGGCTGACAGAAGGCGGAAGCCTTTAGCATTTGAGGTGGGGGACCATGTCTTCTTGAAAGTCTTGCCACGATGGGGTTTGATGAGGTTTGGGCGTAATGGGAAGCTAGCCCCACGGTTGATCGGTCCATTCGAGATATTGGATCGTGTGGGTGAGGTTACATACCGCTTGGCATTGCCACCGCAATTGTCAAGTGTGCACAATACTTTTCACGTTTCAATGTTGAGAAAGTATGAGCCGCATCCCTCACATGTGTTAGATTGGACAGATCTTGAGGTGGAGGAGGATGTGTCTTACGAGGAGAGACCGGTTCAGATTTTGGATGCTAGGGAGCAAGTGCTTCGGGGCAAGACTATTCCATTGGTTAAAGTCCTTTGGAAGCATCACGGAGTCGAGGAGGCTACATGGGAGTGAGAACAAGAAGTTCGCTCAAAATATCCCGAGTTGTTTTCTATTGGAGGTATGTTTCTAATTTCGAGGACGAAATTCCCTTAAGGAGGGGAGGTTGTAGAGATCGTTACCAATTTTGTCCGATTTTGCATTTTTCGCATTATAATTTCCATAAATACATTTTGAGTGGTGTTTAACATGTTTTGAGTGTGGGAAACATGTTTGGGAAGTGTTTTTAAGGTTTTGGGAAGTTTTCGGGAGATTTGGAGAAGTTTGACTTTTTGGTCAAACCGGGGCCCGGGATGCGACTTAAGTGGGCCCGATAATCCGAAAAATTTTCAAACATATTTATTTTTTAGAATGGCTTAGATAAAATTTTTAGAGAGTTAAGGAAGTGATCTCGAGACTGTAGGAGTTTTCAGAATCGAAAATGGAGGCCCGGAGGGTACATTAAGTGGCCGGGGGCATTTTGGTCTTTTTGCGAGCCCTACATATTTTAAATATCAGTGGCAGAGATATTCAGCCATATATCATGCCTCTTTCTCTCTCTAAAATCCTCCATCTTCATAGTTCTCCCTTCTCTTTACATTTCGAACCCGTTCGGCTTGGATTCAAGACTTGCCGAAGGAGGGAGATACGTAGGGGACGGCTAGGGCTTCCCTTTGAACCGATCAAAGTGGTGGTTTGGCAAGATATACATTGCTGGAATTTTTTTGAAGTGCTTGGAAGGTCTTCATTTTCGAGGTAGGGGTTCTTCTTCTCTTCTAATGGTCGATTCTAGGGTTTCGGGTGAAGAAGAGAGGTGTAGGTTGTGTTTCACATGCTTTAGGATGGTGAGAGGTGTGAAAAGTTATGTTTTCTCCTTCTCTAGAGTCCTATCTTTTCACAATTGTGTCCATTATGTTGGTGGTAGCATGTGGGTTTGAAGGGTGTGAGTGTAAGAAATTGATACATAGGCATTATGTGCTCAATTTGGTGTATATGTGGAAAATGTGTACCAAGTGTCATATGTGTGATTATATGTGAGAATGTGGTTGTTGAATGCATGTTAGTTCTATGTGCTAAAATTATGCATTGAGTGTAGCATGAGTAAAATATGTTAATTTTGAAGTTATATGCATATGAGAAGATATATGCATGTGTTATACATATATGTGCTATATGTGGTGTGTGGTGGTGAGAAACATGCTTTTTACCTTTTTTTAATATCAATGAGCATGAGTAGTGCATAAAAATAAAATTCCATGTGTTTATGCATTCATATTGCATATGTGGGAAGTTGCGGGAAAAATGACGCAAATGAGGTACACGGGGCTTCGGAGTGGTCCAACCGTGTGGTGAAATGCGGTGAAATTATCCACTATGTATGGCCCTTGGAGTGGACCCGCCATACTAAGGCTTAATGCCTAGGATCAGAGTATGTCCAATACTAATGACCCCACGGAGTTGTCCTGGTCATTAGATGGTTATCGGAGAATGTCCAAAAATTGTGAGCCTCAGAGTTGTCCCCTCACTCTATGGCAATCCTATATATTGCTATGGTAGAATGACCTTTCGGAGTTGTCCCGGTCATATGATGGTTTTCGGAGAATGTCCAAGAATTGTGGGCCTCGGAGTTGTCCCCTCACTCTATGGCAATCCTATATATTGCTATGGTAGAATGACCTTTCAGAATTGTCCCGCTCATTGGATGGTTATCGGAGAATATCCAAGAATTGTGAGCCTCGGAGTTGTCCCCTCACTCTATGGCAATCCTATATATTGCTATGGTAGAATGACCTTTCAGAGTTGTCCCGGTCATTGGATGGTTATCGGAGGTGTCCAAGGTTACATGATCCTCGGAGCGAGCCAATCATGTGGGGTATCGGATGAGGACCGAGAGAGAGAGCATTTACTTTCCTTAATGCTTTTATGTTTGAACATGTTGTACATGATTCGTGAAATGTGCAATTCTCTTTAATTGCAATTATTGATGTGTTTGTGAGATTGTGGACGTGGCATGTAGTGTATTCATATGCATTCCATGTAGGTCGGTGTCAAGTCGGCACTTAGGAGGGTTCGGGTATCTCTACTGAGCCGCAGTGGTGCTCACCCCTTTATTATAAACTCTTTTTACAGATAAGGCGCCGATGACGGATGGGACTTGAGTGTCCAAGTGGAACACTAGTAGTGGTTTTGCCATCTTTTGGATGTTGCACATTTTGTGGCTATCCATGCCGGCTTGTGGCATGTGACTTCCTTTTTAATTGTGGTTGTACTTTGGACATATGTACTTTTAATGTATGTATTGGATTTTAAACTTGTTGGGTGTGGAAAGACAGCGGTTTAGTTTATGTAATGCCCATGGTGGCACTTAGGTCATTTTGATGATGTTTCCATTATGAATGGGTTGTGTTCGTGAAAGAAATGATTCATTTTGGTGTATGAATTCAATTATGAATGTGATCTTGAGTGTGAGATTGGTGTTGGAACCTTCCATTTATGTTATTAATCATGTATGAGGGGTTCTAGGATGATAGAATGTTGATTGGGCTTTATGTGGACCATGTATACGGCTGTTGGAAGTCCCGGGAGGTGCATTTCGATCGTGCGAAATGCCTATTTCGCACAATCGAAACCCCCATTTCGATTGTGCGAAGGGGTGATGATTTGTGGTAATTTTTAGGGTCCAGACAAGAGGGATTTCGATCAATCGAAACCCCCATTTTGATCAATCGAAATATTACAGGTCTGAGGTCCCGAGAGGGTGAAATTCTCGCACAATCGAGATGCCAGTTTTGATCAATCGAAATCCCATTTTCGATCAATCAAAATTACTATTCACAGCATTTTCCAAAACTTCATTTCGACGTAATTTCTTCGTTCTAGATCGGAATTGAGTGTGGTTTTTTTGACCTTGAGTATTTTTGGATCCTCTATCCAATGGTATAGGTCTCACTTTCAGATTCCAAACATAGTAAGTTTTGAGGCTTGAAAGTGAGTGATTCTTGGAAGTGTGGACAAGTAAATGTTCACTAAGGTGTATGATTTGATGTAGGGCCCATGGGGAATCGTTAAGGTGGATTTAGGTGCATTCATATGCAAGAATAGAGTTAAGCTTCCGTGGTGAATGAGGGTAATGAGGGTCTATTGGGCTAAATAGACAGTTTAACCTCCAGTTCTCCGAGAGTTAGAAATCGGGGCGTTATAGCATGGTATCAAACCTCGATACTATGGTGTGAGTGTAATTGAGATCGTTCACGGGGTTAAGTGAATGGGTTCACACTCAGGATTCGGGGTCAGCCCGGGGGAGTCTCGACGGTCCGGGTTTCAAGGCGTGACAATATCAACATGATTATCACAATTAAACTATAACACTTAAGCATGAAACCATGTAATTACATGAGGATGAGAGTAGTGGTAAATCGTGGGTCAAAGGCTTTTTGTAGAGCCCCGAGTAATTATCTAAATTTAGTTTTGTGTTAAATATGATTTAGCATAAAAAATCTCTTGAGCATGCGTAATTTTGGGTTATAGGATTTTTCACGTGTTTTGGTACGAGCGTAGGACCCAGGATGGGTTGGGTGACGAAAGTTGTGTTTGGGCTCTCTAAGTAGAGGTCGGGTCATTGTGATATTATTTTTGAGGACTCAAGTGAAAAGAAGAGAGAAGATAATGTTAGTATGTAATTATGAGAAAATATCCTGTAACAAGGAGCATTATTAAGAGGGTTTAGGGACTTAATTGCAAAAGTTGAATAGTCTTGCAAGAAAGAGATAGATATATGATATGTATAGGCATTTAGTGGAGAAAATCAGATTTCTCATTTTTCTTCTCATTTCTCTCTTTATATCTCCCTCTTGTAAGCTCTCCCTTCTCTCTAGAATATCTCTAGCTTAGGCTTGGATTTGGAAGAAGTTTTAAACATCAATGTTGTTCATCTCGACATTCTCTATGGATTGAAAAGTTGATTTGGAGCATTTTGGTCTGGTGGAAGATTTTGTGATCTAATTTTTCTCTCTAAATTTTGAGGGTCTTCGGCTTGGATTCGGGCAGTATCGAAGAAGAGAAGTGTGTTCTACATGATAAGGGCTTTGCTTTGAACTGAACAAAATCGCGAGTAGACAACTTTGAGATTTATGAAAGTTTGGGATAGCTTGAAACTATAGCTATTGAGGTAGGGGGTGGGTGTTGTGTCTTCTAATTTCATTCACTAGCATAAAATAAATGTTTTTCATATGATATATGAGGTATAAATGTTCTAAGTTGATATCCTTGTTCTATATGGATATACATACGTTTCTTTTGACTAGAAATGGTTGGTAAATGCCTTATGTTACTTAAATTGCTCATATATGCAAAATGTGGTATGTGATACATATATGGGATTTTTGGGGAAAATGATGAAAACCTAATTTGGGGGTTAAACTTATGTATATGTTCATATAATTATTGTATGACATGCTAGAATGAACATAGGCATGTATTGGGTGCAATGCATTAAAACGTGCGAATGTATGTGCAAGACGTGATATATCTTATGTGTTGTAGTGAATTCTCAGAAATGACTCATGGGAAAGAGAGGGGGAAAATATTCCCTTGGGGTTGAAAGACCTCAACCTTGCGCAAGTTGGATGGTAACCGGATGGGTTAGTAGCCTGTAACAACCAAGGAATTGAGATGTGGGACTTCGGTACATATCTTGAGGATGTGTGTGTGAGTATGAGTTCAATTCCGAGAGCAATGTCACTTTGGATTGAGTTATGTGAAATAATGTGACTTATGTGAATTGTGTAGAATTGGTTATAAATGTAGTTATGTTATATGTTATAGAAATGATGAATTGTGCAATAATGCTCAACTTGTAGTTATATGATTGTCAAGTTACATTTGATGCATATGCCACGATTTGAATGAAAAATGAGAGCTTTGACTAGAAATGCTAGGAAGCATGACACGTAGTCATTGAAATATGTTTTGGTATTTATGCATTAAATATGAAATGTGGACTTGAAAGGATTGCCCAACATGTTGACCTTGAGCCGTTGAAATTTTCTTATCCCCCTACACTAACACTTTCAGGACATGGCAAAGAAGTGGTTGAGGATGGACAACCGTGAGTTGGATGTAGAGCTAGAAGATTTTTTTTGGTCATTTTTGTTATGATTGCACGTCCGAGATGTGGACTAGGTGCTTTTGATTATATGTCATGAGATTCCATGTTGGAAAAAGTTGTATATAAGTACTTATACCCTGAATGATGACTTTTGGACCAATATATATATTTTAAGCAGGTTTCTATTTGAATGGTGTTCTTTTTATAATTTGGCCTTGATATATATGTATGCTATGAATGTGGTTGGATGATAAGTTTTCATATACTTAAAATGTATAGAAGGAGAATTGTATTAGCATCAATTTGATAGGTTATGGACATTTTTTTATTTAAGTTAAGGAAGATATGCATGTTTTAGTGCAAGGGTTTAAATTCCGACCTATAGCCATTGATTTGAGCATAACCCAAGTTTTGGTTGGGATTTTTGTGTGATTCTAATTGGGTTGGAAACTAGACATGATGAGGATGATTCATGCCAAATTTCAAGTCAAATGGATTTAGGGATTGTGAGATATTCGAATTTGAAGTTAAGGTGAAGTTGTAGCTAAAATTGTGTTGCAGAATTTCGCCTAGGATTTACGGCGATCAATCCCCCTCCTTTACAGCGATCGATCGCCCCTGTAAAAGGCCAAAAACAACCTCGATCAACCTTGGGCGATCGATCCCCCTTTTCACAGCATGCACTATTCAGACAGTATTTTTGTCCAACTTCAAAGAGGCATATCTCCTTCGTTTCAACTCGGATTTTGATCATTCTTTTTTTGAAATTGTGTATTTTTAAACCCTCTTTCCAATGGTTTTATTTTCATAAATTTATTATAAACTCACAAGGAGTTATGTATTCGTTTTTGTGGGATACAACCAATTGAATGGTTGTATGGTTGAGGCCATTAAGGCTAGGTGATGTTAACTTGTGTATAGGTAAATACAAATGGGTGACTAGAATTTTGTGGTGATGAAAGATTAAAATGGTCCATTAGGGCTTAATGGATGGGTTCACACTCAGGATTCGGGTCGGTCCGCGAGAGTTCCGACGGTCTGGATTCCTGGGCGTGACACTTTTTGAGCAATTTTCCCAAATATTCTGCTTCACGGGATAAAACTCGAGAGTCTAGACAAAACCTAAATATTCTAATTCATGGGCTACTAACTTGAAGGTCTAGACAAAACCTCTTGGCCAAGTTCTGGGCTCAAAGCCCTTTTTCATTTCCAACTTACTCCCAAAATCAACAACCAATCACATAGGTTTCAAGTATGGCAACACATAAAATTTCAAGTGCATCATAGGCCACTTAATCCATATGCTAAAACATGTAATTCCATGCATATCACAATGCAACAATTCAATAAGTCAAGTGCATTATAAGCCATTTAATTCACATGCAAAAAAATGTAATTCTATACATATAACAATGTAACATTTGAAGAAATGACCATTTTCATGCATATTATCAAGCATATAACATGCATTATGCATAACATGGTCTCTACACTATAATTTATGTCATAAGGCAACATTCCTTTACAATTAACAACACTTAAGTATATAAACACAATTCAATGCACATGAATTCTACAACTTCATCAATTATCATGAATTGATCCAATTAAAAGTGCAAGACTCACATTCTAGTAATTCTAAACATACTAAACAATACAACCCACCTCAATTCCAAAAAAATCGATGATAAGATAGAGAGAATACCCCTACCTCAATTCGAAGCTAAAATCTCCTAAAAACTTAACTTTGTCCAAAGATGATTTTGATTGGACAAACTCGAGCCCTCAGTGCGCAGATCGTTTCTCTCTTCTTCGGCTTCTTCTAATTCTTACCTTAAGACCCTCTAATTTAATGAAGAAAAAGGAAGGTGATGAAGATACATATATATATATATATATAGGCTCACTCATTGCTGTTGAAGGAGAAAGAATGAAATGAATTCTCTTATTTTACTATTTATAACAATATAACCTACTCTTATTCAAAAAAATGTCATCACCTTTTCTCCAAACCTTCTCGTGCTCATTTTCAGAGTTTCGTAACTCCAAATTTGAAGTCATTCTAACACTTTTTGGATTTTTTGGATTAACGGGACCTGCGAGCCCGGGTCAACCAAACCCGAAAAAGTCAACTTTTGTCAAATGCTCCAAAAACTTTAATAAACCTTAAATAAGTTATCTAAACATGTATTTTACATTTAAAACACATAAAAAATCATTTAAAGCATCATTATAACAATAAATGAAATTAAAGGGAAAGCAGCCAAAAATGGTCACGGTCCTTACAACCTCCCGTCCTTCAAGAAATTTTGTTCTCAACGTTAAGAAGTACCTTAATTAGCAAATAACGTGGGATACTTCAAGCGAACTTCTTGGTCCCAGTCCCACGTAGCCTCCTCGACTTCGTGGTGTCTGCAAAGTACTTTGGCCAACGAAATGTTTTTGCCTCGAAGCACTTGCTCTCTAGAGTTCATGATCTTTACCGATCCCTCCTCATATGATACATCTTCACCCACCTCAAGATTCATCCAATCAAGTACATGTGAAGGATCTGATTCATACTTCCTCAACATGAAAACATGAAACACATTGTGTACACTTGACATTTGTGGTGGCAATGACAACCAGTATGCAACCTCACCAACACATTCTAGAATTTTAAACGGACCAATAAATCATAGAAATAGCTTGCCACTATGCCCAAACTGCATCAATCCCTTCTGTGACGAGACCTTCAAGAAAATATGGTTTCCCACCTCAAAAGCCAAAGGACGCCGCCTCTAATCAGCATAGCTCTTCTGATGACTTTGAGCTATAATCAATCGTTCTCTTATCAACTTGATCTTTTCTGTGGTCTCTCAGACTTTGTTGGGTCCCAAAGCCACTGCCTCACCAACTTTGGTCCAACACACGGGCGATCTACAAGGTGTCATTTCGATACTAGCTTGGTAGCTATTGTTATAAGCAAATTCTGCCAATGGCAAGTAGTACTCCCAACTACCTTTAAAATCCAAAGTACATGCCTGAAGCGTATCCTCAAGAATTTGAATAGTCCTCTCAGATTGATCATCTGTCTGAGGATAAAAAGCTGTACTAAAATGGAGATTGGTGTCAAGAGCGGCCTAAAAACTATGCTAGAATCATGACATGAACCATGGGTCTCTATCCAACACAATAGAAATTGGTATGCCATGAAGTCTCAAAATTTGCTCAATATACAATTGACTTGAAACATCTACATCATCGGTCACCCCGAATAGGAAAAAAATGAGCCGCTTTGGTCAATCTATCAACAACAACCCAAACAGCGTCGTGGCCCTTCTTTGACCTCGGAAGTCCCATCACGAAGTCCATGGTGACATGTTCCCACTTCTACATTGCTACTGGTAATGGTTATAACAATCCCGCCGCTCTTTGATGCTCCACATTCACTTGTTAAAAAGTAAAGAATTTTTGCACAAACTGAGCAACATCTCTTTTCATTCCCTTCCACCAATATTGTTAATATAGATTGTGATACATTTTGGTCCCACTGGGGTGGACCACATGTCTAGAGTTATGAAACTCTCTAAGTTCATCATCCTTGCAAGTCAATGGTACAACCATATTCTATTTGAATCTTAAACCCCCATTGAAATGAACAGTCCAAGCTTCTACCATTTCATTGCTCAAAATCCGAGGATGAATAGTTTCCATCTCCTTATCCTGTCGTTGTTCCTCAATCACCCTATTCACTAGTGTTGGTTGAGCAATAAGTGTGAACAACGTTGCTACTTCCCCATCATCACTAAAATTTAATTCCATTCTGAGATATCCTCCATCATTTTTCATTCATAGATTGTAATGCTTGCCAAGCTAACATGTGACTTTCTACTCAAGGCATCGGCTACAACATTAGCCTTTCCCAGGTGGTATTGTAGAACAAAGTCATAATCTTTCATATACTTCACCCATCTCCGTTGCCTCATATTCAAGTCCTTTTGTGAAAAAAGGTACTTCAAACTTTTGTGATTACAGAACACTTAAAATTTTTTCCCATACAAGTAATGCCTCCATGCCTTTAATGCAAAAAATTAACGCCGCTAACTCCAAATCATGAGTAAGGTAATTTTGCTCGTGTGTCTTCAACTGTCAGGAGCCATATGCTATTACCCTCTTGGTTTGCATCAAAACACAACCTAAACCATCTCTTGAAGCATCACAATAGATCACGTACCCCAAGCAACGTTTGGGAATAATTAAGATTGGAGCGAAAGTCAATCTACTCTTCAACTCCATGAATACATATTCACAAGCTTCACTCCACACAAAATTTACCTCTTTTCAAGTAAGTCGTGTCATGGGTGCTGCCAATCGTGAGAAATCCCTCACGAAGCATCTGTAGTATCCACCTAAGCCTAAGAAACTATAGATTTCAAACACGCTCTTTGGTCTTTCCCAACTCATCATGGCTTCAACCTTCGAAGGATCTATAGAGACTTCTCCTCCCGACACTACATGCTTGAGGAACTTTACCTCCATTAGCCAAAATTCACATTTCTTATACTTAGCATATAGTCGATGTTCCCTCAAAAGTTGTAATACTATCCTCAAGTGTTCCTCATGCTCCTCTTCCGATAATGAGTACTCTAGGATGTCATCCATAAACACCACAAAAAATATATCCAAGTAAGCACTAAAGACCCAATTTATTAGGTCCTTGAAAGCTGTCAGTGCATTCGTCAACCCAAATAGCATCACTAGGAACTCGTAGTGTCCATATCGAGTGCGAAAGTGGTCTTCGATATATCTTCATCCTTTACCCTTAACTGGTAATATCCCAACCTCAAGTCAATTTTTGAGAAACATTTGGAACCCTTTAATTGATCAACTAAGTCATCTATCCTTGGCAAGGGATACTTGTTCTTGATCGTTGCTCGATTTAATTTTTGGTAACTGATACATAGTTGCAAGGATCCGTCCTTCTTTTTAGCAAATAGTACTAGAGCTCCCCAAAGCGATGTACTCGGTCGTACAAATCCCTTGTCAAACAAGTCTTGCAATTTATCCTTTAACTCATTCAATTCTACTGGTGCCATATGGTACAGTGCTATAGAGATAGGTGCGGTATCGGGATTAAGATCAATAGTGAATATAACTTCCCATTGCAGTGGTAACATCGTTAAATCCCCCAGAAACACATCCTCAAAGTCACAAACCACAAAAGGAAATTCCCTATGTGTCATATCTCCTTCCTCAACTAATAAACTAACTAAGAAGTAACTCACTCCATTCTGGCTACCAGAACTATGCAATAAGGATGTGTAAAAGTCATCTTGGTCTCCCATAAAGCAAAAACAATCCCCCTTCGGTGCACACACCGTCACCTACCTACGATAATAATCGATAGTGGCTCTAAAAGTAGACAACCAATCCATACCCAAGATAACATCAAAGCTAGTCATGTCTAGAAGAATGAAGTCAACCACTAATCGACGTCTTGAAATCTCAATCTCGCAAGGCCGACAAACTCTAACCAGAGTGACTCTACCTCCAACTGGAATATCAACAGACAAAATTGTAGCTAATGAGGACATCACCAAACCCAAAGTAAATGCAAATGCGATAGATGTGAATAAATGGGATGCACCCGAATCAACCAATACCCTATCCCATGAGCTAAAAATGAAGAAAATACCCCAGACAAGTGACGGTCCTATTGGGGCATATGTCTGTGTAAGTGTGAATGCATAACCTTATGCTCTCTGACCCTGTTGGCTAATACCTGGATGCTCAAACTATTGGTTAGATGCACTAGTAGCGGCCTCTCTTATACCTTAAGAACCATGTGCAGACTGAACTTGCTGAGGTGGTGGTAAAGCCCTAGGACTAGACTGACTCGCTGTGGACTAAGCATAACGCTACTGTGACCCGGTCCTACTCTATAAGCTCTATCTCCAGGGATAATTAGCCCTGAGATGACTAGGCTAGTGATAATAGAAAGAAGTCTGCTCTCTTCTGCGGACCACTATCTGCCTTTAAGGACACTCAATATGATAATAACCAGGCTGATAGCACTAGTGCCATACCATTGTAGATCATGAGGATCCAATGGGTAAGGGCACTGATGGTGTAGAGTGAATCTGCTATCCTTATGAGAATAAAGTTGTAAGGACCGGAATTATTTTGACCGGTTCCGGTTAAATTTTGACCGAATTAAATTTTTTCGGATTAATTAAATTCCGGAAAGGGTGTGGATATATTTCCATACAAGTGGAAGGTGTATGTATATATATATATATATCTAAATATATATACATAGTACCTATATTTATATTTAATTATAAATATATGGTGGGCTTGTATGCAATTATGAAGAAATGTGGGTGCATATGCATGATTACAAGTATATGTGTATTAGATGCCCATGTGATAAAAATATATATATATATTTTATGTATTATATATATATGTGGCTGTGAGTGGTGGACAAAAGTGTGTGGACCAAAAGAAAAGAAGAAGAAAAGAGACCAAAAGTGGTCTCGGCTGGCTGAAAGAAAAAGAAAAAGAAAAGAAAAGAAAAGGAAAAGAAGAAAAGGAAAAAGAAAAGAAAAAGAAGAGAGAGAAGGAGAAGTTGGGGAGAGAGAAGCCGAGAGTGGGATCGGTAGAGAGAGAAAGAGAGAGTGACGTCGAGAGAGGAGATGGAGCTTCGGTGCTCCGGCGGCTGCTCCGACTTGGGTCTCTCGACGACCAGCCACGGTTGGTGGCAGTGGCTGAAGGCGGTGGTTGTAGGTGAGCACGGTGGTGGTTTCAGCTGGGTTTGCTGGTTCGGTGGAGGAGATTGACGACGCTCCGGTAGCTCGTGGGTCCGTTCGGTAGTAGCTGTTCTGGCCATGGTAGTGGTTGGTGGTGGGTCGATTTATAGCGGCTGATGGTGGCTGTGGGGGTGGTTCAAGTGGTGTTCGCTCGAACACTCTTTGTTCGTGGGTCAGATCCAAATGGGAGCTTCGAATTCCATGGGTAAAGCTTGTGGGTTGTTGACAGCGGCTGGGATTTCTTGGCCGAGGGTTGTGGATCTCCGGTATTGGGTTTTCATAGTTGAGGTGAGGGTCTATGGTGGTTGGTGGTGGTTTTTAGCAGTGGTTATTGGGTCGTATCTGGGTTGGCTTCGGATGGCCCGACGATGGTGCGCACGGCTTGATTGGGGTGGTGTTTGGTTGTGGATTGTTTGGTATGTAGTTGTTGGATTTGTTTAAGCAGCCACATTTTTTTGGGCTGCAATGTTGGAGATCTACAAATTAATTGGTTTGATGATTGGCTGGGTTCGTCCACGGTAGCTTTGATAGTGGACTCGGGTGTGGCCATGGTAGCTTCAGTTGGCCTTTGGTGGTGGTTTGACTCTGTTGTGGAGGTGTTTTTGGTAGTGGGGTCAGACGGTTGTGTGAGGCTATTTGGACCGTCATGGTTGATGATGTGGATTGAGAGGTTTGGGCTTGAACTTGGAATTGGGTTATGATGAGGATTGGGCCACGACATGAATTGGGCCAAGCATGAAAATTAAAAAGGAAACGAAGTGGTCTGATAGATTGTTCGTGTGGACTTCGACACAGGACTGAATCAGGCTTGGAAGCAGGCCGATTTGCAGGCACGAAGTGATGAAAGCAGGACTTAAGGCAAGTTGATTCTTGCCTCTATCTCATACATATATTTTACTTACGTTGAGTAATTTACATATGTCTTAATTTAATCATATGTGGTATGTATATATACATATATATATAGGTGCTTATATATATATGGGTATAGGTGGATGTTGTACATACATGGGATATGAGAGTACATATATATATGTATATATGTATATATGTGTGGTTTGGGGAGCGATGGCATGTTTAAATTTATCGCCTATTTGCATCGTGATATGCATGTGCAGTATTGATTGAATCATGTAAAAAGCATGCTAAATAATACCTGTTTAGCTATGTGTTGTCTTGTATGCATATGTGGCTCTTATGCATGATGTTCAGTATATATGTGTGATTATGTATATGGGTGTAGTGGTAGAAATGCATGCTAAGTATGAATATAACTTTTGGCGGGCATTTGCAAAGCAAGATTATGATATGCTAGGTGTTCTATATGTTCTCATTACATATGTGAGTGATGTAATATATATGTGTTTATATACATTGTGATTGGAATGCATGTTGACTACTTATAGTGAATACATGCATTGAATGAGAGCATGACTATTTTTATGCTAGTATACGTGCATATAGGACTTATGTGCAGGATTAGACATATACGTGTTTATATGTGGGAACGTGAATATGAGATGCATGCTAGCTTTATTTATATATCGAATGTATGCATTGGTTGTAGCATGATAAAAACGTGCTAAAGTTAAAGTGTTTTGCATATGTGAGGTGTTATGCAAGTCTTGGAACATGTATGTGCTATATGTGTTGGAATGTGATGAAAAACATGCTAAATACTTCTCTTTAGTATTCATAGGCATGGGTTGATGCATGAAAATATTATGCTATGTATATATGCATCCATATTGCATATATGGGAGGGAAATGACACATATGTGGTTATATATGGGTTTATGTGGAGATGAAATGCATGCTATGTTCTTTTAACTAGTTTAGGCATTGTGAGGCATGAACATTGAATGTTCGGTTGTTATATGTTCGAAATCCATATATGATGCCATTGTGAGGAAACGGGAAAGTGTGGTTGAATAACCTAGAGTAGGTCAATCCTCGGTTGTGGTTGTGGTCATAAAGTGGGCAAATCACCCAGAGTAGGTCAATACTCAGTCACGGTGAGGGCACTGGAATGGTTACATCATCTTGGAGTAGGTAAATAGTCGGTGACGGTGGTCTACTCACTTTGGAGTAGGAAAATATTCGGTGGGGATTCCAAGAAGATGTCCAATCACTTTGGAGTAGGTAAATACTCGGTGATGTGGTTTACTCACCTTGGAGTAGGTAAAATACTCGGTGAGAATTCTAAATAGGGGCCAAGTCATCTTGGAGTAGGTAAATACTCGGTGACGGTGGTCTATCCACCTTGGAGTAGGTAAATACTCAGTGTCGGAGTTGGGATGGTGTGGGAAAGGTCTCGATTACATGATTTGGTCAAGAATCATGTTAAGGTTTCAGGATGAGTCCAAGAGAGAGACAAGTGTGTGAATTTGCTTACACTACTTATTGTGAAGCATGCTATGTGATTAACGCAATCTTATATATATATGCGTTACTTGTGAATGGACATGACATATGTTGGATGTTATTGCTTTTGAGCAGTTTGTACGGTTTAAATGTATCTTCATTACATTTGAGATGTGCTACTTGACGAGTAGGAGATGTGGTAGTTGATTTACATCGTTTATCTAAATGTGTTGACATATATGTTCTATATACATATTGATGCCTGATGTTTACTGCTTTCAAGCATGTTGAAAATGATTTCTAAAATCATGTATAGTGGATTATGTATGTTCATATGTGCTAGAGTAGCCATATACATCACTGGTTCATGCATGCTAGGTGGGGCATGGTCTTAAATATTGTGATATATTTGAGTGCATGTATATTTTTGAGAATATGTAAGGATCAACCTGCTGCAGTGGTGATAGTATGGTTCTACATACCTTGTTGGGCCTTTGAGCTCACCCCCTCCCAGGTTTTGCAGGTATTGCTAATTTCGGAGTTAGTTAACGGACTGACAGCACCGGTTGCAGAGGTAGTGTTTAGATTCCTTAGAATCTGATGTATGTCCAGGATAGTAGATGAATGTAGTACATTTGGATTAAATGTATGGAGCGATTATGTTGATTCAGTTCCTTCGGTTGTATTTTATTCATGTGATGTATGTATCTAATGCGAACATTCAAGGACTGAGACATGTATATTTTTTATTATATTATGCATGTTGTAGAAATGCTGGGGGGACACGTGCCCAGAAGTGTCCATTTTTTTGTTAGATATAAATACTGGGGGGACACGTGTAAGGACCGGAATTATTTTGACCGGTTCCGGATGATTTTGACCAGATTGAAATTTTTTCGGATTAATTAAAAATTCCAGAAAGGGTGTGGATATATTTCTATTCAAGTGGAAGGTGAGTATATGTATATATATATATATATCTATATATATATATATATATAGTGCCTATATTTATATTAGATTATAAATATATGGTGGGTCTATATGTGATTATGGATAAATATGGAGGGGCCTTTGTCTTTATATATGTAAGTGTGGGAAAATACATGAAATACATGTATTTTGTGTAGGGTGTAGTATATTATATGTGTGTATAATATATATATAATATGTGGACCTCATTTGATAGAGAAAAGAGGATAAGAAATGAGGAGAAGAGAATGAGTGGTCAGCCGAAAGGAGAGAAGAAAGAAAGAAAAAGAAAAAAAGAAAAAGGGGAAGGAGAAACCGAGAAGAGAAGTCGGGGGAAAGAGAGAGAGAGAGAGAGAGGCCGAAGGCGAGATCGGCTGGTGGTGCTCACGGTGGGGCTTCGCCTGGGCGACGGCGAAGGCGGTGCTCCGACAGCGGCTAGAGTGGCGGCTGACAACGACGGCGGTGGCTGGTTGCGAGTTGCTAGCCGTGATTGAGGGTTTCGCGGCTGGAGTTGTGGGTTGAGCTTCGGCTGGTTCATGGTGGAAATAGGCGACTCTCGGTGGCTCTTCCATGTGGGTTCCGTTGTGGTCGGCTGTGGGTCGGTTTATAGTGGCTTCGGATAGTGGTGTGCCTGTTCATGGAGTTTTTCCAGTAGCGGAGTAATCGAAAAGGACGGGTGCAACGTTCAGTGTTTCGGTCGACCGACAGAATCCTTCAGTCGGCTGAAACTACCATTTCGGTCGACTGAAACTACTCTTCGGTTGGCTGGTCGTATGGACTAGTTTTGGTTGTTGATGGCTGAGTTGCTTGGTTCACGATGGTGGGTGTTGTGGGTGCTTTCGGTACTCACAGTTTGGATATGGTAGGAGCTGCCATGGGCGGCTAGGTGGTCTGATGGTGGAGCTTGGTTGGGGGTTTGGCCATTGATGGTGAGCTTGGGCTGCCAACTTGGATTAAATTGGGTCAATTGAAAATGGTTTATGAACTGGGCTTCTGACATTAATTGGGCCAAGCATTGAAACAAAAAGGAAAAGAAAATGGTTCAATTGGATTGATTGTGGTCTTTGATACGGGACTGGACCGGGCTTGGTATGGACCGCTTTACAGACGCGGGCACAGTACAAGCGGGACCTAAGGCAAGTTGATTCTTGCCTCTATCTCTTACAAATATTTTTGATATGTTGTTTAATTTACCTGTGTTTCTTAATTTGATCATAGGTGGCTTATATATATATATGTGCAGTTATATATATATGTGTGGATGTTGCCTACGTGTGGGATGTGAGGATATATATATATATATATGGGTGAGTTTGGGGAGCGATGGCACGTTTAAATTTATCGCCTAATTGCATCGAAATATGCATGTATGGTATTGATTAAAATCATGTAAAAAGTATGCTAAATAATGCACGTTTGACTATATATTGTCTTGTATGCATAGGTGGCTTTTATGCATGGTGTTAGATATATATGTGACTATATATATTTGTGGTAGTAGTGGGAATGCGTGATATATATATATACACGAATAGGGTTTTGGCGAGCATTTGAAAAGCATGAAATGTGGTAGATGTTTTATATGTTCTTAATGCATATATGGTGACGGAATATATATGTGTTTATATATATATTGTGATTGGAATGCATGTTGGCTACTTATAGTGAATGCATGTATTGACTGGAAGCATGATTATGTTTATGCTAGTATAAGTGCATATAGGACTTATATGCAAGATTGGACATATGTGCTATTTATGTCGGTTGATGTGATTGTATGTTTATAAATGCCTTAGAGGAATTTATAAACATGTTGGAATTGATTTGTGAATTTGGGAAAAATGTGAAGGACATGTGGTTATGTGAAATGTGGATGTGTGAAGCATATTCATTGAAAATGCATGTGATGCTTAAATGGGAATTTGTATGAGTGTATTCTTAAATACCTCATTGGTTTCAAATGATGAATGTACATTTGATAAAGTTGTGGGGTTTATATTCATTGGTATGGTGAGGGAGGCAAGCAATGTGAACGGTGGAATCCATTCGGTAAAACGGCGAGGTATTCCGGTAAAGGTAACCCTCGTGAGGTATTCCGGTCAAGGTACCCTCATGGATTGATGTGTAGTGAGGTATTCCGATAAAGGTAACCCTCAAGAGGTATTCTAATAAAGGTAACCCTCTATAGGTGGGATTGGTTGTCCATGGGAATTGGAGACCAATAAGTGGGAAGGATGAGGGAGTTGTGCATATCATGTTACATTCTACCTTGCTTATGATATGGTTGTGTTGTATGCATAATTTCTCTACATGTTAAATGCATTGCATTGCATCTGATGTGCTACTTGACGAGTAGGAGATGTGGTAGTTGATTTACATCGTTTATGTAAATGAGTTGACATATATGTTCTATACACATATTGGTGCTGAATGTTTACTGCTTTCAAGCATGTTGAAAATGATTTCTAAAATCATGTGTGGTGGATTTTGTATGTTCATATGTGCTAGAGTAGCCATATACGTCATTGGTTTATGCATGCTAGGTGGGGCATGGTCTTAAATGTTATGATATATTTAAGTGCATGTATATTTTTTGGGAATATGTGAGGATCGACCTGCTGCAGCGGTGATAGTATGGTTCTACATACCTTGTTGGGCCTTTGAGCTCACCCCCTCCCAGGTTTTGCAGGTAATGCTGAGTGCGGAGTTAGTTAGGGGACTGACAGCACCGGTTGTAGAGGTAGTAAGTAGATTCCTTAGAATCTAATGTATGTCCAGGATAGTGGATAGATAGATGCTTTACATTTGGATTAAATGTATAAAGCGATTATGTTGATTCAGCTCCTTTAGTTGTATTTTATTCATGTGAGGTATGTATTTAATACGGACATTCAAGGACTGAGGCATGTATACTTATGATTGTATTATGCATGTTGTAGAAAGTTTGGGGGGACACGGGCCCAGAAGTGTCCATTTTTATTGTTTAGATATAAATGCTGGGGGGACACGTGCCCAGAAGTGTCCATATAAATTGTAAAGCAGGTATATCACGCCAGGGGCTGATTATTTAGAATGGGTCATGCCCGATTTTCGTAAAAATAATGGAAAGTTGAGGTTGCATGATCGGGTGATGGTTGTGTCATGAGGGCGATCTCATGGAGTTCACACCTTGGTTTCCGGGCCTCGGGAATCGGGGCGTGACAACACGAGCCCAGAAGTGTCCATTTGAATTGAAAGCAGGTATAGCATGCCAGGATCTGATGATTTAGAATGGGTCATGCCCAATTTTTGTAAAAATAATAAGAAATTGAGATTGTATGATCAGGTGGTGGTTATAGCGTGAGGATGATCTCACGGGGTTCACACCTCGGTTTTCGGGCCTCGGGAATCGGGGCGTGACAAAAGTACCACTCCTATGTCTCTTCCTTGCCTGACTATTAGAAAAAGGCCTTGCACTCTGTGTCTGTCCCCTGGAATCCTGAGTCTTCTGAACATCTCAGTGATCCTCCTCAGTAATCAAGGCCCTCTCTATAACTACAGCGTAGTCCTTCAAATCCAAGATTGATACCCGTCTCCTTATAGAGGTCTTGAGTCCTCTCACAAACCTCTTTACTTTTATTTCCTCATTCGCTACTATATCTAGAGCGAAATGAGCCAAAAACGTGAACTTGGTTCGTACTCAATCACACTAATGACAGCTTGGGTGAGGTCGATGAATTCTTGCTTCAATCGATCCTTCATTAGTGTAGGAAAGTACTTCTTGAAGAACAACCCCTTGAAAATTTCGCAATCGATCACCTCCACATTGTGAGTGTTCCCAATAAACTTCCACCATTAGTCTGCCTCTCCTGAGAGGTGAAGTGTGGCAATGCTAACCCATAGGTCCTCCTCAGTCTCGAGTGCAACCAATAGCCTAATTGTCTTATCAATCCAATCATCTGCCTCAAATGGATCGAACCCATTTGTGTACTTTGGAGGACTATACTTGTTGTACTCTCTTATTACAATCATCATACGGGCAAGACCCGCTCGAGGCTGCACTTGCATCTCCTCCTCATGTGTTTCCCGTGTGATTTTTTATATGGTCTAAGCCATCCCTCTCATAAATTATGCCTCATCAATCAGTACTTGTGGAACATTCGCACCTCGTCCTCTTGCATGTCTTGGTGGCATCTTACTACATAAGTAACAAGAAGACACTTTAATCACAAGGCATACAAAATTAATCAATCAACTTCAACGCGCTTAATCAACAAATGCTAAGTTATTTAACAATTTAGCATGCAATACCAACATGTAATCACGTAAGCACACTTTACGTAAGGCTACATTCTTAAATCTAAATACAATTCTTAGTCCACATGATCTAACCATTACCTGTCGTCCCTAGGTATTCTAGTCTGTGGCTTTGTTACCAAGTTATCACCCCTCGATTTCTGACCCCCAGAAATTGAGGGTGATTAAGTCATAAATCAATATCTACATCACAAAAAATTATCACGTACGCATTGTTATGTATACACAATTCTGTAACACTCATTTCAATCAGCCCACACATGGTCACACACACACATAATTATCCACATTCTTATTCCCCAATTAACTATGGACTATATTCAGGTTAAGCCCCTTTTAGTAGGCTGAAACTGATGTTTCAGTCGACTGAAGAAGTGCTCCAGAAATGCTTATTTCATTCTACCACTTTTACCAAGCTCAAAGTTAACTTTCAGCAAGCTCAAAGTGAACCTTTAGCAAGCTCAAAGTGCATTTTTAGCCTACTCAAAGTGACCTATTCTTGGAGGATGTTCAGCAAATAGTCATAACAACTATGTATGTGCGAAGATCGAATTGTAAGGACACTATTCGTACATTAGCGTACTTAAAACATAGACATTAAGTATGAATCCAAAAATTTAGGTACATATATGATGTAAAGGAAGTGGTCCGGCTTAAGCATAAGTTCTATAATTTTATTTCCAATGGTCTTAATTGCCAAACATGGCTCATACATATATAATTTGAATTACAAGTTCGATAAATGCCCAAGTATAACATAAAGAAACATAAACTAATTGATAGCAACGAAGAGTAAATCCTACGACCTGAGCACTTCAAGCTCCATCTATCACCAGTGCCTTATTTGTAAAAAAAATGGTTGGGGGAAGGGGATGAGCACCACGGTGGCTCAATAGAGATACCCAGACCAGCCTATGCATCGACTTGACGTAACCTATATGAATGCAAGCACGGCACCCCTATACTATATGGCTTACTTCCAATGCACGTGAAATATTATCATGGCATTCCTACACGCTACATAGCAGACAACAATGCACGTGTAGAATGAGATTTCAATTTAAAGCCTAAATGGGGAAGCATATTAAACATTACTCAATTTTGAGGAAAATACCCGACAATATCAACATGATTATCACAATTAAACAAAAAACACTTAAGCACCAAACCACATAAGTTTTGAAATCACACGGGGATGGGAGTAGACCTAGATTGCGAGTCAAAGGCTTTTTTAGCAATTTTCCCAAATATTATACTTCACGGGGTAAAACCCGAGACTATGGACAAAATCTAAATATTCTACTTCACAAGCTACTAACCAGAAGCTCTAGACAAAACCCCTTGGCCAAGTTTCAGGCTCGAAGCCCTTTTTCATTTTCGACCTACTCCCAAAAGAAATAACCAATCACATAGGTTTCAAGTATAGCAATACATACAATTTCAAACCATATCACAATACAATAATTCTATAATTCAAGTGCATCATAAGTCATTTAATTCACATGCTAAAACATGTAATTTCATGCATATAACAATGTAACATTTGAAGAAATGACGATTTTCATTCATATTATCAAGCACATAACATGCATTATTCATAACATGGTCTCTACACTATAATTCATGTTATAAGGCAATATTTCTCTATGATTAACAACACTTAAGTATATAAACACAATTCAATATGTATGAATTCAACAACTTCATAAATTATCATGAATTGATCCAATTAAAAGTGCAAGACTCATATTCTAGTAATTCTAAACATACGAAACTATACAACCCACCTCAATTCCTAAGGAATCGATGATAAGATGGACAGAATACCCCTACCTCAATTCCAAGCTAAGATCTCCCAAAAATCTAACTTTGTCCGAATATGATTTCGATCAAACCAAACTCAAGCCCTCAACGCGCAGATCATTTCTCTCTTCTTTGACTTCTTATAATTCTCACATTAAGACCCTCTAATTTAATGAAGAAAAAGGAAGGTGATGAAGATACATATATATATATATATATATATATAGAGAGAGAGAGAGAGATAGGCTCACTCACGACTACTGAAGGAGAAATAATGAAATGAATTCTCTCACTTTACTATTTATATGAATATGACCTACTCTTATTCACAAAAATGCCATCACATTTTCCCTAAACCTTCCCCGGCTCATTTTCGGAGTTCTATAACTCCGATTGACACAAAATCAATTCCGTAGTGGGTCAAATATTTTATTTAAGCTACCCTATAAATTTGAATTCATTCTAACACTTTCAAATTTTCTTGCTAAACGGAGCTCGCGTGCCCGGGTCAATCGAACCCGAAAAAGTCAACTTTTGCCAAATGTTCCGAAAACTTTCCTAAACCTTAAATAAGTTATCTAAACATGTATTTTTGTTTTAAAAAACATAAAAAATCATTTAAAGCATCATTATAATAATAAATGAAGTTAAAGAGAATCCAACCAAAAATGGTCATGGTCCTTATAAAGCTTGTTGGTCTTGAGGATTATAAGGTCCTTGTCCTTGATTTCCTTAGAATTGGCCTTAAGGCCTCCAAGAGAAATTTGAGTGATTTCTCTATTCCAGATTATATGTGTTAGAATAAGGATTATTCCCTTAGAGAACACGACGTTCGCTAGCTCTTGAGCATAATCTGGAGATTGCCCCGCTAGAGGACAATCCCATACTTAATAAGAAGGAAACGAGCAATACGAACATACCTCAAGGTTTTTAATTGGAGGAGAAAAAATAGGAGGAGGCAGCCCAATCGACATGAGTTGGTCGAGTTTATGAGTAAGGGCATCCACTTTCATGGCTACCTCATCATCTCTTCCTATATTATACACACCCTCACTCTTATGAGTGGTGGTGGTGGTGGTGGTCTTACCTCTACAAGAGGCAAGGGAACATTGAGAGAAATTTTCACTCAAGTTCTCAAATAGTCTCCAAGTCTCATCCAGACTTTTTAAAAGGAAAGTGCCTCCACATTAAGAATCTACTATTTGTTTATGGTGTTCACTTAATCCTTTATAGAAATGTTGCACCAATTGTCATTTTTGAACAACATGGTGTAGACATGTTCTTAAACGATCTTTCATCCTCTCCCAAGTCTCATGGAAAAGTTTTCCCTCGTGTTGAGTGAATTCAGTGATTGCTCTCCAAATATCATTTGTATTTCCCATAGGGAAATACTTTTTGAGGAACTCTTGTTGCATTTGTACCCAAGAGATACTTTAATTGGGTTCTAAAGGATTAAACCAATATTTGGCCTCATCCTTTATAGAGAATGAGAATAAACGAAGCCTCAAGTCATCATCGATGAAACTTTGCAACTAGAGAGTTGAACAAACTTCTAGGAAGTCATCAAGATGTTTGTAGAGGTCTTTGTTAGGAATTCCATGAAAACAAGAAAGAACATTAATCATAGAGGACTTTACCTCTGAGGCAGGTGGTGGTGGTGGTAGTAGAGGTTGTATATTATTTGGATTCATGTTTTCTCTCCTATGTCTCTATATAAAATAAGGTCCCTAGATGTTTCTCAACGTTGTCTAAGAGTATGTTCATGTTAAAGATTACAAGGAAGCAAAGGCAATGACAAAGACCGTCTACCTAGCATATAAAAACTTAAAAATCTAACCTAGTATGCACAAAATCAAAATTAATGAGTTAAGTGCTAGTATTATAAATACAATACTCACAACATGTCCCGAAATCGGTGTCGACTCCTTAAGTGAAAACAATTGCACCTAGCACCCAAACACTTGAAAAACGAAAACCAAAAGTAAATAAAGAATCAAAGAATGGCCTAAATTAAGAATTAAACTAGAGTTAATCTCATCGTTTAACAATTTAACTGTAGTCCCTGACAATGGCTCTAAAAATTAATATGTCCTTCTATTTGACTATCAAAATGTAATACCACTCGCAATAAAATGAATTATTTGCAGGATAGGGCTCTAGGAGGGTGATGAACCATGGAGACTATGGGAGAAATCATTAAACTAAAGATTAGTACAGATTCAATTCGTAGAAAGAGTTTGAATATGTGATTCAACTATTGCATGAAATGGAAATACTGAAAAATGTAATGAGTTTTAGTTTAAGAAAAGGAACTAGAGCTTTGACAACACCACTAGCTTCCTAATTATGATCAATTGCATTTCAAATGGGAACATCGGCATAAAAATGTGCAATTATGACTCATGCAGCTTGTGGCTAACAATGAAGTCGTCAAGTGATACATGAACCCTCACTAAGTATAGTCCATCTTCGATTAGTATGAATTGTCTACCTAACTATATTAAACTAATTACCCAATTAACTACTTTGTAGTACAATTCACCTTCTCCAAGTATGGACTATAAAAGAAGGATTTATATGTTCAAATAAAACAATTATAATGCCATCATAATTATAATCACAGAAATAAGCATGTTTGGAGATCATATGAAACAAAGCACATTCTAAGACATGAAAATAACTTGCAACACATGGATTTATGAAATTAAAACACTTGTATTAAACACAAGCCTCAAGGCAATGTAAAATTACACATGATTACACAAAAAATCCCAAATGAAATAATTAATACACCATTACTTGGCTAGGGTTTCATCAAAACCCTAGAGAGGGAGTTAGTTGATCAGGGTGATGAAGAAATGCTTTGTGCATAGAGGTGATTCCATCTTCAAAGTCATCCTCCAAGCTTGTCAAGGCCTTCTCTCTCTAGAACTTCTCTTTCTCTCACTAGAAAACTATATACCTCTCACAAGTCTAAGATATCTTTAATTATATCTAATTATATCTCCAATATCTAAGTATTACATATAAATGAGATTTAAAGCTCAAAATATCTCTAAATATCAAGCAAAGCTTGTTGCAGAAGATTCAAGACAAGTGGACAAGTGGCCAAGTTAGCGGTAAAATTGTCTTCTACTGGTGCGCCATTACGATTCATCCTATTGTGGATTACGATTCCGCATAATTGCCCTGAATCGTAATATCTATTACGATTTAGAATAATTGCTAGCCTTTTAGGCTTGCTGCTATGGCCCACTTTGCTCTTTGAATTGGCCCATTGATGCTTGATCCACACTGAATTGACTATTCACATGCGTTAGCACTTGGAATGATGATGCTCACACATGGAATGATCGAAATCACCAAAAATGACAGCATTTTTGGGATAAAACCTGAAAACATCAAAAATAGGAAAATAACATTAAAACTATATAGTAAATACAACTAAATGATTAAAATACACAGTTAAAGACACGTGAATGTGCAACAATCATCGCTTATCAGGAACCAACTCAATTGTGCCTATCATGACTAGAGTACTTAACTATCAACTCAAAGGTTTGGAACCCTAGATGGGCAAGGTTGAGTTGGTCCTATGTATACTTCTGATGAGAGATAATAATGCCACGTGGTGACTAAGCCAATCGGGACCAAGGAAGTACCGGAGATGGCAACTTATATATTTGATAGATAGATATGTTTATGTTTCAGAGAATTGGTTAGAAGAGTTTGTTAAACACAATTTTTTATCTATTTAAATCATATAAAAATTAAAAAATATGTAGATGAGTTTGTGTTCAGCACAAATTTTTGTACTTTGTATATATCTTTGGAATAATTGGATAATTTCTTATTTTAAAATTAAAAAAATATTGGTTGCAACTAAGTACGAAATATACTTTATGAATATATATATATAGGAGTTAGGTTATTATCATTATTTATAGAAGGCTTAAATTCATAAAATTCCCCTTTACTATCAAAAATTCTCATAAAACCCCTATACTAAAAAATCAATCAAATTGCCCCCTCCGATCAGTTTTCGATTGAAATTAACAGAGAAACCACATGTACATCTCATGTAAGCTGTTAAGTGTTGTGTAAATGACTAAATTACCCTTGGTGCACCTATTGAAATTAAAAGGAGTAAAATACCCTCATAGTAAGGGAGTTTTATGAGAATTTTTTTTATAATAGAGGGGGTTTTATGATTTTAACCTGATATACATACTTGTTGCTATTATATATATATATATTTATATATGTATATATATATATATATGTATGTATGTATGTATGGGTGTGATTGAATTACTGTATAAATTGATAATGTTAAAAATTGAATAGAAAAACATGTAATGTTTGTATGTGGTGTGTATATATATATAAGAACCCTAACTAAGAATGAAATTTTTTTCTTAAATTGTGAATAGTTGAGTAAATATTGAATATTAGGATTCGAATTTTGTAGATTAACAATAACCCTGAATTTAGTTTGAGTTTTGTGGCTTTATATAGGTTCAATTTGGAGAGTGAAAAATATGAAATGGTGGAATTTGAAATTTACAGTAGCATGATGTGAGTTGAAGGAGAAAACGACCCACTTTGAGCAAAAATCAAGAAACCCGCCTCTACTTTCTAATTTTCTCAAATTGCTCCTTCACCCATGTAAAGGGTACATCCATCATTTACAAATAAATTTTTTTTATGAATTTATTTTATAAAATAAAAGAAGGGCATTTTGGTACTTTCAGATTTAAATTGATAGAGCCATTAAAATTTGTCCTTATATGAGATAAATTGATAGTAGATGGGGTTTTTGCAAAAACTTAAGAGGTTTTATGAGAATTTTTGATAGTAGAGAGGGGTTTTATGAATTTAGCCCATTATAGAATAAGATCTTTAAGTTGTTTGAGAATACATATCTTAATTTTTTTTTCAAAAATAAAAGAATGAAAAATTGGTTTAATGTTTGCTTTTAGACTTAAATGTTGTGGAACCAATTCTACTGGCGGAATGTCCTTGAATCTGGGATGTGGCTTTCTATTGATTTAGTTGGTTTGATCTTTTAAGCCACATCGATTCGAGTGTACCTTTGATAAAAAAGTTAGAATTCGGTAATTATTCTCCATTTGAATGTTGTTGTGTAAATGTTTTATTTAATTCTTAATTTTTAAATTATAATGCAAGCGACCTCTTTAAATGTGCAGGAATAAATTGGAGGCAAGTATAGTGATTTGACGTTTGAACCAAATCATTGGTTGTGGTGTTTGTGATAAGATCAATGATAGATAAAGAAAAAAGAAACTTAAGAAAGTATTAAGTCTTATTTCATTTTCACTCAGTTGATTATTGGGTAAATTACTCCCACCTCCCCTGGGGTTTGCCTTAATTACTCTCAGACTAAAGTAGTAAAAAAATTTGGTCAACCTCCCCTTAGGCTTGGTTGATTTTACTCTGACTACCCTTGCTGTCAGTTGACTATTAGTAAGGTTAAAAGTCAGTTAAATATATAAATTAAAATGTCAAAAATGCCCTTATATGATGTAAAAGGAAAAATTAACCTTATTATTAATCATATGAAATAACCAATTTAACTATGACATTTTAGACAAAAAAAAAAACCATTACCTTCTTATCACTTTTTATTACAAATAATTAATAATTAATATTTTAATTTTAATATTAAATATAGTAATTTACCATTGAATGTATACCAATTGTATGAAATTTATGATTAATTTTAATCATATGCTAATATATGAATAAACTGTATATATTTATGACACTATCTATATGTTTTTAATAATATAAATTTTATTAACTATATTTGATATAATTTGTTCAATTATGCATATTCAATGGTAAAGTATTATATTTAATGTTAAAATAAAAATATTAATTATTTATTATTTGTAATCAAAAGTGATAAGAATGTAATGGTCTTTTTTTGTCTAAAATGTCATGGTTAAAGTGGTCATTTCATATGATTAATAATAAGATTAATTTTTTCCTTTTACAGCATATAAGGGCATTTTTGACATTTCAATTTATATATTTAACTGACTTTTAACCTTATTAACAGTCAACTAATGGCAGGGTTGGTTAGAGTAAAGTGAACGAAACTTAAGGGAAGGTTGGCCAAATTTTTTTTACTACTTTAATCTGAGAGTAATTAAGGCAAAGCCCAAGGGAGGTGGGAGTAATTTACCCTTGATTATTTTAGAGTAAACAAAAAATATAAAGAAAAATGAAAACGAAATGAATTTTTTCTATTAGGGCACTTTTCTCAGTTTGCATTGCCTACTAGTTGGAAGAGATTTAATTTAATTTTATTATGTTTCATTCCCCCCCACATGCACGTGCACGTGCACCTACACTAGTGTGTGTGTGTGTGTGTGTGTATAAATAAAGTTTTAATATATTTTTATTTTTATATTAAATGGTTATCGAGTTTCAAATCATATAGTTCGATTAGACATCATTTCTTTTTCTCATTCTCTTTCAGCACTCTATCAAGACTATTATGTTGCATTTAGTACGCAGGAATGGAATGAAAGAAAATGTCCATTCCAACAATTTCTTTGTTTTGTATGAATTTTAAATTGAGAATAGTCATTCTATTAGAATGAAAATCCATTCCCAGGAATGAAAATTCATTTCATAGTTAAACCTATGGAATAGACATTCCATTCCCATTAAGATTAAAAAAAAACATATGACCAAAAAACCATTCACCTCCATCACCACCACCACTACCAGCACTTCCACCACCACAATAGCTCTACCACCACTACCACCGGCTTTACCACCATCATCTCCACCACCTCCACCCCACATCACCACCTTCCTACTCCACCACCTCCATAACGCCACCTTCCTCCACCACCACCACTGTCACCGCCACTGCCATATTGCATCACCACCACCTCCACCGCCACCTTCATCCACCACCAGACCACCACCTCCAACGCTACCCACACCACACCACTGCCACCACCTCCACATCATCGTCACCACCGCCACCCCCACCACATGACTCCACCACCTCCACATTGCCACCTTCCTCCACCACCACACCACCACCACCTCCACATCATCACCTTCCTCCATTGCCACCACCTCCACATCACCACCTACCTTCACCATCTTCACCACCACACCTCACCACCACCTCGACTTCGCCACCTTCCTCCACCACCACATATTTGTTGGTTTACTTTATTTGTCACTAGGAAGGGTATATTGGAGAATTTGATTTAAAATATAATACATTCCCACTTCATTTCATATTTGCAACCAAACAATAGAATGTGAATGATCATTCCATTCCATTTCATTTCATTCACACGCACCAAACGCAACATTAATAATAATAGACTCCTTGGAATTTTATGTGAATTAAATAACTATTTTTTCTAAAAATATTATTTTGTTGGATTAGAATTTCTTTATCTTCCTCATTCTATTTTCCCACTCTGTCAAGACTCCTAATAATAATAGACTCCTAAGAATTTTATAAGTACTAATAACTAATTCTTTAATTTAATTCTTTTGGACTCAATCTCTTGAATATATATATATATATATACATATATATATATATATAAACGTTCTTTAATATAAAGAAACGTATTTACCTATTCTATTCTCAACACAACTTAGGACTCAAACTATCTTATTTTATTTTTACTCAATATTTTAGACTCTTAGAAACATCAGAATCAAAACACAGCTTAAGACTCAAACTCCTTTTTTTTTACTCAATTCGAATTATTTTGGACACTTAGAAATATTAGAATCAAAACACAGCTTAGGACTCAAACTTTAGGTGCTCTATGAGTTTTATTTTTTTTACCTATAATACTTTATTTTTAATTCTAATCTTTTGGACTCTTAATATCTTTTTAATATATAGAAAGAATGTTCTATTTTAGTTTTTATATCTATAATAATTTATTTTTGATTCTAATCTTTTGGACTCTAAAGAACTCTTTAATATATATAATGAAAGTTCTATTTAAACTTTTTTACCTATAGTACTTTATTTTTAAAAGTTCTATTTTAATTTTGTACCTATAATACTTTATTTCCGACAAGTTTCAAATCATTTAGTTCAATTAGAAATCATTTCTTTTTCTCATTCTATTTTCTCATTCTATCAAGACTCTTAATAATAATAGACTCCTAGGGATTTTATATGAATTGAATAACTATTTTCTAAGAATATCATTTAGTTGGATTAAAATTTCTTTATCTTTCTCATTCTATTTCCCCACTCTATCAAGACTCCTAATAATAATAGACTTCTTTAAATGTATCTACGCAGAATTTATCCTACTTTAAGGAGGGTGTAGTTAATTTGGATTTCAAAGAATTTTAAAAGACATTTTTTAAGTGACAGATTTATGTGAATTCATGGATTTTTATAGACTATTACATACTTTCGTTGATTTGTATAGACTTCTATTAGAGACTTTGATGGATTTTTACAGACTTATATTGATTTCTTCAACATATTTTATTTGAATTCTATTTTTGCGTAAGTAAATCAGTGACTCAAGGGGTAGTTATAATGCAAAATGGATAATCTATCATCTGATATATTGTCAAAAAATTATGGTGTAGTCTAACTATCCTAAGAAAGAGCGGGGTAATAAAATAACTCACTTGATGGACACAAATTACATATCAACACTTTCTCAAATTTCAATAGCACATTCTCAAAAAAGAAAAAAAGAGGATAGACTTTACTTATAGGATCTAGGTTAAATCATTAAATAGATAATTGGATAACCTTGAACATAGGTTATATTGGATTATTAATTGGACTTCATTATCAGTCCCTGTGGCTTAAAGGATTGATCCCTAACAAATAGTGTAGTCCCTCCCATAGTGTGGGAGATTAATCAATTTGTTTGAAAACTTGAGTTTTAGATTAATCAATTTGCCTGAAAACTCCAGTTTTACAAGTTTTCCTAATCCAATAGAAAGAAAGAGAGATTATGAGAAGAGAGAAAGAGAAAAACCAGGAGAGAAAAAATGAGTGTACCTTAAATGGAGAAAATATGTTCGTATTATGCAAAAAAAAAAGTCCACCAAAATCTATGGGAAAAATTTTGGATTTGTTATGGGCTTTGGTATTTATACCTTCCACCTTCAAATCCATCAAAATCCACTATTTAATGAAATCTTTCAAAATCTATGACTTTTTTAATACACCTAGAATTTTGTAGACTTTTTGAAATTCCTAATTGAATACAGTTAGATTTGTACATACTCTTTAAAAGTTTATAAAAGTCTAGATTGAATACACCCAAACTTTTAAAGTCCTTTAAAATCCTAATTGAATACACCCTCCTAAATATTTTAGAAGTTCTCACATGCATCACAAATGCTCTTCTACTAGTACTTTATAAGTAGTATAGATAGATTGAGTTGACCACTAGCCCAATAGATTGAGTTGAATATGAGAAGTCAATTGATGTAGTTAACCTATGATTGAATATTATTCACCATTCTTGTATTTCTGTGCCAACGATGATCAACTCAATGACTTTCTGAAACTTTATATAAGTTTGTTTTGATTAGTAATATGTTAACACATGACTTAACTTCCAAACTGAATGTGGAACACTTACTTTCAATATGATTCTTGTGAATAGCGGGGTGTTAAAGCGGTTATGAAAGCTTGTTTAAAATCTAGAATGAGTGAATAAATTTACTTTCTCGTTTGTTAATTTTTTAAAATTAATTCAATTTTAGTTATAATTAAAATTAACCAAACACATAAAGCAAGTAAATAAAGTAAAGTTCAGAATAACACCCGATATACGTGAAAAACCCGAAAAAGAATAAATCCACTAGTGAGGCTTGTAACATTGGAGAACCAAATCCACTGTCTCAAAGAAAAGTACAACAGACTTTGTTGTAAACTCACACCCACTCCACTATGTAAAGAAATTGATGTGGAACACCTCAGGCTTTCTCTTGTGACTCCACGTCCAATTATTTCAAACATTCAACTAATGTCGTAATCCTTGCAGAAGCCTAACTAGACAAACACGAACACTCCACAAATATTTTGTCCCCTTCGTAGTGAGATTTTCTTCTCATTCCTCACCAACGAACAACTGTAGAAAAAACCAAACGAACAATTGACTTGATCAACAAATAATTTCTGAAGTCATCTTCGAAAAATTGATTAAGTAGAGAGCGACATCCTAAATCACTCGGTCAATATGAGTGTGCTCTAAAAAAAGTTAAACAAAAAATCAAAAACAAATTCTCTGTCAAAAAATAACTCGAATGCTTTCTGTCTCTAAAAATAATTTTATGATGTATATTGAAAGTGTACTGAGAAAGAAATCATAAGCTGTTTAGAATGCATGGACCAGTCCAGTCAAAACAGAACGCTAAAAAATGCCACATTAGAATGCATGGACCTGTCCAGCCCTTTCTTGGACCGGTTTAGCATTCTAGACTTCTCCGAACAAAGTTTCGAGAGGTCATGGACCAGTCTAGCCCTTTTTTTGACCGGTCTAACTATGTAGGCAGCCTATTTTGAAGTCCTAAAGCTTTATGGAAAGACCAACCCTTTCTTGAACCGGTCCAATCTTGAAAATATTGAAAATTTTCTTTGAAACCCTAATTTTAAAAGCTAAAAACCAAGTTTTCAAATACCATGTCCTCACCAACTTACCTAGAGTATGTGACTCTCATGCTTGATCAATCATGTTCACATGCATTTGAAATCACTCGGAAGCTTCAAACGAATTTTTTGCTCAAAATCATTGATACATTCTTTAGACGACGAAGCTTCTTGTTGAACCATTTCTAACTTGATCATATGCATGTTTGGTAAAGAACTTTATCAATGCTATCTGACTTCAATTGCATGATGGATTACAAAGAATTGAATGAAAAGTTACTACTCGATCAACTTAGTTTGAACACTAAAATTTGCCAATTACAAATTTATATGTCAAAATTACATGTTTCTCACAGTAGTATCTAAAGTTCATTCAAAGTGCATTCTCCTCCTCTATCTGACCTAATTTTTTTTTTATCTTTGTTTTTTTTTTGTAATTGATTTTCTACTTCACTCTTGTATACCTTCAACTTATCAAAAGCTTCATCCTTAGTCTTTATCAAATATACAAAACAATACCTAAACTAATCATCAATAAAAGTTACAAAGTATTTTATGTCCAAGTCTCCCGTGCCAAACATTACAAGATTGGACATTGAAAATGAAAGAAGAAATTTTCTCAAATCCAAAATTATATTCTACTTAAACAAACTCTCACTTATATAATCTCTTCCCGCAAAACATTGTTCTTTATGATTACAACTCTATTTGACTCCATTACAAATTTAACCCCAATTGTTGAACTAAGAAAATCCACTAACTAAATTTCTCCTCCTTTCAAGTACATGTCAGACATCCTTCAAAGTTAGTATTCCTTGAGGTCACCTTTTATTCCATGCCTCAAATCTCATGAACCCTGCTTGCCTAGAGTTATACTTTCTCCACTTGATTTCTAACAATTTTAAAATAACCACAATTTATAATAAACATATACATTAGCTTCAAAGTCTAGCCACCATTTAAACTATTTAGATTGTAATAATTGGTGTGTTCTTATTTTTATACACCTTACTTAATAAATTACAATAATATTGCTTGCAATGATTTACTAAAAAATACTATTGTTTTTACTTTCTAGGATGAGTTTAGACATCAAATATAAAGAAAAATTCATTTTGAAATGAGATTAGAGCATATCAGAATTTTAATAATTAAAATTAATGAAATAATTTCTTTTTCCCAAAGAAGTAAAAAAAAAAAAAAAAGAAGCTATATCACTGGCTTCTCTATATGATTTTATTTGTCTATAACTTTTCTAAGATTCGATACTAAAAATTAATCAAAATAAATAACTAAATATACTAATTTTTCAAACTATATAAAGAATGATATTTGAGATAAGAAATGGGAAATCTAAATAAATAAATATGATCTCTTTAGAATATAGTGCAAACCATGAACCTGTTTGATTACTCTTTCAATTTGATTTACTATAGAGGTATAGTTGAAAAAAAGGAAAAACAAAAAAATTTCTAAATAAAATAAGGCCACTGATATTGGCACTCCAACACCAACCTAAGGCGCTCCACTATCTTTTTCTCCTAAAATAAAATTACAAAAAATCCTTCAATCACATACAATTTTTAAAGTCATATTTGCCCTTCCATTTGAAGCAGGATTCCTCCATTTTCTCCAACACTCTGTCTCTCCTCCTCATCACCAAACAACACAATATCCGTCAAATCATCACTCTTGATCATATTTGTAAATCTATATTTCAATCAAATATTGTGGTTAAACAAACATAGGAAGAGGAAATAAATATATGACTATGAGTGTTTTTTCATGCTTTTAGACTTCAACATTCATCTCATCAAATACATATACTTATATTCGCATATACATAACTGTATAGAGATGGGTTAAAAGTTTTACTGTAGAAATCACTCTATATTTTTCAAATTTTCAACATGTAGGCTGTAGATCATTGACAAAGCTTTCGATCATTTTTATTATAGAAGTTATCGCTTTAGAAATTGTGTTGGTTTTCAATTTTATCGAAATGGATACATCGGATCAATTGTTTAATCGACATAGAATTGTTCATCAGATACTTGAAGGATCATAAAATTAAATTTAAAAAATAACAAATTTAGAGAAACTCTAACATAACATCAAAAGGGAGGTTCTCAATACCATCATCAACCATTGCACTATTAATAAGATGGGTAGCTAATAAATGAACAGGCTTATTGGCACTCCAATGAGTATTATACATCAATGTCCAGTGAGTGTGTTGAGATAGAATTGATTGGATAACAATAATTATATTACACATATATGCTTGGGAAAGAAGACCCATTAACATGTCTCAATTTTCGGCAAGGACTGTGTTGTTCGGTGATATTGTGTTGTGTGGTGTAGAGGGAAAGAGAGGGAACGTGAGAGAAGATGAAGGAATCTATGCTAATAGAAAGGGAAAATATGGCTTTAAAAAATGTCAGCTATGATTTAAGGGTCTTTTTGTAATTTTATTTTAGGAGAAGAAGAGAGTGGAGCGTCTTAGGTTATTGACCCTTGTGGACGGGTGTGAGTGGGCGGGTGCGAAGACAGACACTGGGCTGAGCTACCACACTGACAGGGTACTGGGTCCTCAATCCCACATCGCTTGGGTGTGGAGAAGGGGATGTGCTTATATGTAGTGTGTTTTCTTAGAATGGTATGAGGCCTTTTGGGGTAAAATCTAAGAGCAAAACCGTGCAGGCTCAGGCCCAAAGCAAACAATATCATACCATGTGTTGGAGCGGGGTATTACAGTTGGTATCAAAGCCTGAACCCAGCCGGAAGTGTGCCGACGAGGACATTGGGCCTCGTAGAGGGGTGGATTGTAGTAACCCTTGTGGATGGGTGTGAGTGGGCGGGTGCGAAGATAGACACTGGGCTGAGCTACCACACTGACAGGGTACAGGGTGCTCAATCCCACATTGCCTGGGTGTGGAGAAGGGGATGTGCTTATATGTAGTGTGTTCTCTTCAAATGGTATGAGGCCTTTTGGGGTAAAACCCAAGAGCAAAACCGTGCGGGCTCAGGCCCAAAGCAAACAATATCATACCATGTGTTGGAGCGGGGTATTACAGCAAATATCAGTAGCCATATTATAATCATTTTAATATCATATATACAGAAGAAAAAAAACATATAATATTCTATAAATTTTTATTTTATTTTCTTACGCATATCATCCAATGATGAAAAAGCTTATGGCATAATGAAATCTTGATTATTATTTTCTTGCTTCCAGTGGAGACGATATTGGGGGAGCCAGACATACCATGTCATTAGTATACCTCTCTAATAAGACTCCACCAAATCAACATCTAGTCAGCATGTTTACACATAAGATAAGTTTGTTTTATAATGATTGCAGGCTAAACGGTGTCAACCACGATCGCCTATTAATCCATAAAATTTGGTTTCCCGCTAATTGATCAATTCGATATCTCTTCTCTCTTGCATTCATTCTCCCTCATCTCAACCTCCATTATCTAGGGTTTGTCTCTCAGCCTTGACTTTTAAATTCCACACCCAAGAAAGCAAATCTAAAAATTCAATTTCATATGAACGAAGGTGATTTTTCTCCTGCTAAAAAGAATTATTATTTTTGTATATTTTGAATAGAATCACTAAAGAGACCCACAAAGATGGGAATTTCATTATCATCTTGGTCAAGGTATACAACCTTTGAGGTATTAAAACAGAGCATCTATGAGCTCAAGGAAGAATAGGTTATGTTTTTCTTTACAACAATGTCTTTCTTTACATGTGAAAAATTCCTTGAACTCTTGCATCGACTCGTGTTCTTGATTACCTCATGGATTTGCAGATCTTGTTTGGTCTGCTTATTTCCAAAAGAGTATAGTAAAATGTGCAGTGTTTTATTATTTTATTAATTGGTAACTGCATTAAGTTTTCTACAGTAACTGTTATGAAGAAATGGTGTTAGTTTACTATTATGGTGGTCCTAACCATTGAGTTAGTTGCCAACTTAATCTTCATTATTGTTTTCTGTCATCTATTTTCTGCTGCCACAAAAGCTGGAACTAGATTCCTGTGGCTAGTGATTTAATAAACTAATATATTATTTTAGTGATTTAATAAAATAATATCTTCTAGTTTTTATTTTTATTTTTTTATATTGCATGCCCATTAATAGAAATTCTAAAAATTGTCTTTGGCTCAATCAGATAAAAAGGGATATTGTTATGGAATATTGGTAGTTCTAGGGATTAAACTATTTGCCTCCTCTGTTATCATTTACTTTGGCCTATTATTTGTTTCCTGTGTTAAATAGTTGTGTTGGGCATTGATACACTGATCTTCCTTGAAAGGTAGATGTAGTCAATCACCTTGACAAGCTTGATTTGTCATTTAATTATCTGAGTGGTTTGGTTATTGACTTATAAATTGTTTCCTTTATATTTTAAAGTTGTCTTGTACCTGTAACGTTGTTTTAATAGAAAATATTTTATTTAAGAGACATCTATTGCTAAATATTTTATTTTTATTGTTTACAGCAAATAGTGTTTCTTAAAAACTAAGTTTGCAAATGACATCACTTGACCAACATTGGGACATGAGGAATCCTAATTCAAGTACATGCTTTAATTATATGTGGGTAATGGTAATAGTTATTTTATTAATGTTTAATTTATTTTTTAGTAAATGATGAAGAGAATAAGGGACTTAAAATTGGACAGAGAGTTTGTAATGAAGATGAACATATAGGCTTTAGTGTGGACATGCCATAAGGAAGGGTTTTAACATTCGAAAAGGAAGAATCCGTCGTGGTGTTGGTGGGGTTATTAAACAACATGAATTTTTATGTTTGAGCACAGGGTCTTACCTTGATCTTCTGAACCAAAAAAGGTAAAAAGATTGGTAAAGCGAATAGGTTGTAGTGCCTTCATCCGGTTTACTATTATAGATGGTTCTTGGGAGATTACTAATTTTAATGATGAACATAATCATGATTTTATTTTACCTCAAGAAAGACAGTTTCTAAGAATAAATAGAAGTGTAGATGCTACCAATGCAAGTGTCATTAACTCCATGATAGATGCGGGTCTTAAAGGGGTAAAGACATACTCATATCTTACGAAAGAGGTTGGTGACTCTAAAAATGTTGGGTTTACGCAAAGAGACTGTCACAATTTTATGAATCAGATCGAGGAAGAAGAATTTGATTAAAAGGGGGATGCTCAGAGTGTAATAAACCATTTTAAAGAGTGTCAAGCTGAAGACCACATGTTTTCTCATAGTGAAGAATTAGATAAAGAAGGTCAGTTGGCAAATTTCTTTTGGAGAGATGGTATATCAAAGTTGGATTATGATTTTTCCGGAGATGTCGTGATATTTGACACGACATATCGAACAAATAAGTATAATATGATATTCATTCCATTTGTCGGAATTAACCATCATAAAAATAGTATCTTTTTTGCTTGTGCTTTTCTTTTACATGAAACAACAGACACACTTATTTGGTTGTTTCAAACATTCTTGGAGGCAATGGGGAATAAAGCTCCAATGACTATATTTACCGATTAGTGCCAAGCAATGGCAAATGCCATTAAGTAGGTTTTTCCCACCACATGTCACTGTCTTTGCTCATTGCATATTTTAAAAAATGCTACTCAAAAGCTTGGAACTTTGTATGCAGATAATGAATTCAAGGATATGTTCTATAAGTGCCTTTATGATTGTGAAACAGAGTTCGAGTTTGAAACAACTTGGGGTGAGATGATTAGAAGGTTTAATCTTTCAAATAATCGTTGGCTTAATTCACTTTAGGAAGATTGACAAAATCCACCCAAAGGACTGAGAGCATGAATCATGTTCTTCATAAGATGTCATGGAAGACTATGACCTTGAGAGAATTTGTGCACCATTATGAAGAGCAATGTGAAAAGATGCGTTTGGCCGAAAGGTATGAAAATTACTATTGTAAAATTGGTAATGTTCAAATTAGAGTAAAAGTTTGTAAAGTATTGAAGCAAGCAACTAATGTTTACAACATTACTATTTACTATCTATTGGAGGATGAGTTTATTTCAAGTTTAGAAGTGTATCTGGAGCATGTTTCTAGTGTTGATACAGTCCACACTTATCATGTCTACAGGAAGGTCATGGTAAGCATTATGATATTGTGTTTAACTCCTCTAGTTGTAACATCATTTGTTCTTACAAGATGTTTGAGTCAATGGGGTAGTTGTGTTGGCATACACTTAAAATTCTAAATGTAAGAGGCATCACAATGATACCATCTCAATATATATTAAGTAGATGGACAAAATGTGCAAAAGAAGGAAGTCATAACTACGAGCATAGTGATTTGACTTCAGAAAGGAAACATTCCTTGACATTAGAAAGAAACAATGTGCTTCAACAATCATACCGTGCTATTAATCATTTGTTCATGAATAATGAGGGAAAAAAGATGGCTAAGAAGAAAGTATAAGAAATGTGGGAGGAAGCTAAAAGACTTGTGGAGCCTTGCAATCTAAACAAAGATGATGATGAGTCAAGTCTTGGTGATGCAATTGGTTTAGTTGATGATATGCTGGTATTAGATCCTACACGTGTGAGACCAAAGGGATTAACAAATGCAAGAATAAAAAGCTAGTTGGAAAGGAAAAAGCATAACCAAAAAGGGGGTATTATAATGTTTTCACATTGAATTTTTTAGTTTTTTATAGTAAAAAGTGTTGATGTCAATTTTTGGATATTACTTAATTCATGTAGGGCAAAGAACAAAACCAAGTAAAGAAAATTTTTCACAAGACTACGTTGGTGTGGCACATTTTCCTGTGGCTCCTCATCAATCTGTGCATTTGTTTAATGAACCAATGCATGCAAACATTCATCAACCAGGTGGTTCCAATAGGGTAGGTGATGTGGTCGGAACTAAATTATATTGTAAGCTTAATTTTGCCCTTTTTATCAAAATATAATTTAACCACTCGCAAGAGCACGAATCTTTGTAGATAAGGTTCTATATAGAGGGTATCGATCCCACGAGGACTAGTCGTTAATTGTCATAAAGAAAGATTAATTCTACTTTAATTCTAAAGAAACAGGTTTTTTTGTTTTGTGTTTAAAACTATTGCGTAAATGAAATGACGATAAAATTAAAGAGTAAAGTCGGGAGAGAGAACTAGGGTTGGTTTCCACCACTAGCCATTCACATGTTCATAAGTGTAGCAAGCATGGGGTTCATTAATTAAATGCCTAACAATGTCATTAGGCTTGTGACCTCAATGACATATCAAAAGATCAATGTGTGTGCTAACCTATCATAATCCATCTTCAACAAGCATAGCTCTTCAACCTAACTAACTACCTAATTACCCTACTCTCTACGTAAACACTACATGCATCCAAACTACCTTGTCTTGGCATGGTCTATACAAACTAGCATCACACATTCATTTAAACACCATTATCTAACCATCATTTGCACTTCTTGTGGAATATGCAAATGTTGTGCATTCAAGTGACAAAACCTACTCTAAGACAAGAATAAATTCCATATCAAATGAATATATATAAGAAATGTATTTGTGTACATAATCACTAGGCTAAATAATCAACATTTAATTACAAATCCCTAAGAGCTACAAAGATGAACAAGTTTACATGGCTAGGGGTTGAAACCAACACCCTAGTAGAAGAGTTAGTTGCTCATGGTTGCCTTGCACCCTTCCATTGATGAAGAGAATGAAGCTTCTTGGTCTGGTTCAGCTTTTCTCTTCCTCTCCCGAAGGTCTCTCTCTTCTTCCTCTGATGTGTATCTTGAGAGATATGAGAGATGTGGCTTTTTGTGCTTTTTGTATGCTTTTTGGCTCCTTTGGGCCCACCATATATATATATATATCATTATATATATCTCTTGTATCAAGAAGGCCCCCAAAAGTCTTGTTCAAGTCAGACAATCCCCCTAAGTCGTGCAAAAAGGGGGATTTTGTTGCAAGTGGGAGAGCAGGTGAGCAAGTGGCCAAGTGGGCTCTGCAGCATTTCGATTGATCGAAATTTCGATCAATCGAAATGAGATTTCGATCAATCGAAATCTCGATTGATCGAAATCTCGATTGATCGAAATCCACTTCTCGATTGATCGAAATGCCTTGGCAACATTTTCTGATTTCATCTCTTGCCTGCAGAAAGCTTCCAACTTTGCTCCATTTACTCCAATACCTGCAATACATCAAAAACACAAAAATACCGTAAACATATCTCGGTAAACGCAAAAACGGAACTAACATATGCAATAAAGAGGGTTCAAATGCATAGAGTTGAACACTTATCACACCCCCAAACTTACATATTGCTAGTCCCTTAGCAATACCATATTACAAAAATGAAATCAACTATCTTATACAAAAGTTTAATCATGCTCAGTCATCAACTAGATAAAGGGCGCTCATCCATTCATTTCACAATTGGCAAATGCAACAAGTATTACAGAACTATGTGGTCATTAGCAAAAATGGACTTTCACAAGCTATAAATGAACGACAGTCCCCACATACTGGCCAGCCCGAACAACTATAACAATTCCAACCCCAAAATCCTCTTTGAAAAGTGAACATGCATTCTAACGTGTGGCTTTTGTCATATTTGGAGAAGAAAACGAACAAATCTATTTTTAAGAGAAAAACTCATTGAAAATGCTCAACCCGGCTGTTTTATTATCACAAAACATTCATGATTGCTCATGTGCGGATGACCGTGCAATGCTTAGCTCTTTTTGCTTTCTTGTAAGCCCATGTAGCGGCAGTGGGCCAATGACTCCCAAACCAATTGGTTTTAGGGCATTAGGCGAAGAAGCACCCCTCGGACTTAATAACCGAGCTTACAAGGCAATGAGCGTAAGCAAGCCATCCGCTTATTACTGCTCAACCTTACACACTTTTACACGAATATTTCCTGCTTTGAGGCATAGAAATCCGGTTTATTTAGTGAGAAGGCTTATTGCATAATTTTCTCTTTTTATTATTATTATTATTATTTTTTTTTTTCAACAACCGGAAGAACTTATTCTCTAAGCTGTTCAGATAAAAATAGAAATTTCAAAAATTCTCCCTCAGACTTATACCCCACAATTTAAACTGCATGTGTGCGAATTTGTGCGGTTAAGGACAAATTTAGGGCAAGAACTGTACGTGCTCGAGTTTGGACAATAATGTAGACCGTTCTAGCTTACTATCAAGCTTGCAAAAGCGCGGGTATTTACAATGTTAAAGTTCTTAACTACCTGCTGCATTTACCTCGGACATTTATTCGAATGATCTTCCTTTAAAAAGCAAGACATCATAGCAAGCATGCAAAAATATCACAGAAAAAAAACTGCTCTACAATGACACTCAATATAATGACTGAACATTGCATGCATATGCAAGTGGTATAGCATACCGCACCCCCAAACTTATATGCAACATTGTCCTCAATGCTTGGACAAGAAGAGCAAGGAAAGAAGTTACCGGGATGGCAGAATGCGAGAAAAATGGAAGTCCACAGCAGCGGTCATCCTGTAAATAAGAAAAATCTGCACAGAATACCAATTGGATACCACGAGCATTACAAGGAACAAAAAGTAGATAAATAGAACATAATGAAATAATTATGCACAAACAGACAATGCCAATATCACTGTAAATCTAATGGTCTGAACTGGTGTTTCCCGATTGTCCAAGAGGTCTATGCGATAAGATATTGACTATCCAGGCGCGCTAACGTATAGCACGCAAAGGGGCTGCCTTTCTTTATTACCGCCATACTGTGTTGAAGCAATCTCAACAGTATTGGGAATTGAAACCAGGCGGTAATAAACGGAAATCATCAACTGAATCGCATATAACAATTAGACAAGTGGTACTACATACATAGTCAAAGTATAGAGAACAGATAGGTTGACGGAAAGCAAAATAAAGACAGTAAAGACAACACATGGCATAAAAGAAAATAAAAAGGTATTCCATATAACTGAAAATGAGTTTTAGTACAAAGTGTACCTGCAGGTGGAATACTCAAAAAGAAACTAAACATGGCCAACATGGCCTATCAAAAAAATAAAAGAAAGAAAGAAAAATACAGAAAATAAAGCAGAAAAGATGAATAAAGTGCAGCTACTCGAGGGCGGGTGGTGGTGGTGGTGGGTCGGTGGGAGCAGAAGTGGAGGTGGAGGCTCGACCTACGAACAGGAACTGCAGATCCTGCCGGAAGGCTCGGAACTCATCTAAAATCGCTCTCTGGCCCTGCACCAGGGAAGAAATGTCCGTCTGAATACCTGCCAGCTGACTCTGCGTCACCTGGACGTGCTCGTCAAAACCCTGCTGGAGCCGCTCTACGTCAGCTGCCAGGCAGGAATAGCCTGTCGCTAAGATATCATGCCGCTCTGCAGCGACATCCATCTCCTCCTCCTCCATCTCCTCGTCCTCTGACTCCGCCCCTGCTGGCTCTCCCTCGTCCATCTCCACCGGGGCATCCATATCTACATCGTCTGGTGCATCACCCTGATGGTCCTGTCGCTCTAAGTGTCGCCTCACCCGATCCCACTGAGTAGATGTGAAGCGGGCGGGCGGTGCCAACTGAATGTCAGTCCGACTGACCGGTGTACTGGCACTGCTGAGAAAAGCAGCGATCAGGAATGGAAAGGGAAGTCGCCAACTCGCTGTTCTCCTCTTCCTCTTGTTGACGAGGCCATCCCAAACTTTGTGCATCTGCCCCCAGATAAGCGATGGGACAGAAAACCAAGCGCCCGTATGGAAAGCATAGAGGCAACGGAGGAGGTCACCCCTGCGCTCGGCCACGTGCTGCAACGGACACGCGTTCTTGAGGAGAACGGTGTCCAGGAACCAATATCTGCTCGGGCACATCGACTTGGACGTGCAGTTGTGGTTGGGCGTGGTAAACGCCCCGCCACACATGTCCATCACTATCGAGAAGAGCGTGGTATCTGCTGGGAGCGCGGCACTATAGAGTGGCTGACCGTCCGGGCCAACCATGTCCGGCGGCTGCTGGTGAGGAATGTCGAGCATATGAGCAATCCGGCTCGGCGTAATCGTGATCGTGACAGTGGCCACGGTAGTCTCGAGTGTATCTGGCGCTGTGCAGGAGTAGGTCATGTGCTCGTAAAAGACCTGCACTAGGCGCTCGTGTGCCATGTCGGTGGGAGGCACACATAGCCGGTCGAGGCGACGCCTCCTGAGCTCGGCAACCGTCCACTCGGTGTCGGGACGCCTCTCAAACTCGGCTAAGTCGAAAACCTGCTCCGGGTGGAACTTCCGAGACCGGAAGGCTCGCCCGGGCACGTCACGAACAGCACCGGCGGCGTTCTTCACTCTCGCCATGGCCGCGGAACAGTCTGCACTGGATTCCAAAAGGTACGTAAATAAAAGATGAATAAGAAGAAAGTTAAACTACTACTAGACTAAAAGAATAAAAATAAAAATGAAGTCCTAGTCCAAGGTACTGACAAAAATGCAAAAAGTTGCACTCGAAGAGGCAATGCGAACACGCGCAACCGAAACGAAGGCGCCGCAGTTACACACCGTACACTAAGCGTTTGAAATGAAGAAAATGCCAAATCCCACTCCTGCTTGAATTCCTACCCCCCCCCGAAACCCACAAAAACTGGATTCGGACATCGCAATCGCAACCATCCACCCCAACATGATCTAACTATGTTTATTCCACTGTAAAACTATCAAAAATGGCGAGAGAATAAACAAAAAGTAGCCATGCATCACTTACCTCGTGAGGAAGAAGATGAACGGCTCAACCGAAGAAAACTCCACGCGCAGCCGCGAAGAGAAGATCGCGCAGATGCTAGCGGCGGATCGGACTGCGCCGGATGGCGGCGGATGATCGGGAATGGAAGATCGAGTGCTCGGGTGTGCTTGGAGAAGGCTTGGATCGCACAGAGGGAGAGAAGAAGTCGGATGGTCTTTTAAAATGGGAGGGAAGCCCAACGGTTTAAATAGCTTTTCGGCTCACGTGCAGGCTCCGCGTGCATTTCGATTGATCGAAATGTGCATTTCGATCAATCGAAATTTCGATTGATCGAAATCTTGCTTCGATCAATCGAAACTAACTTCGATGGATCGAGATTGTCTCTTCGATCAATCGAACATTCCTCCCTTGAATCACATTTTTACTTCGATCAATCGAACATTCCTCCCCTGAATCACATTTTTACTTCGATCAATCGAACATTTAATTGATGCAATCGAACTTTTATTTCGATCAATCGAAATCCCATTTCGATCAATCGAAAGTTTCGATCGATCGAAGACCTATCGAAGTGCAATCGAAGAATACCACCTCTCGAGACTTTGGACTTGGCAAATCCCTGCAATTTTTCGATCAATCGAAACCAAAATTTTGATCAATCAAAATTTTTGATTGATCGAAATCTTGGTTTCGATCTATCGAAATGCTCAAAAATAGTCAGTTTAAAAAATGCTTCAGGGACTTGGATATTGGGGAATTAGATACTACATTGCTTAGATACAAACCTACTTTGGATTAAAGGGACACCATGGAAGCTTGATAGCGACCATGGCTTCGCCACCTTACACGTCTATGGCGCGACGTCCGAGCCGGCTCACGAGTCAAAATACACGGGATCCGTCAAAGTGACGATATCCACGTATTCGGTGGTGACTTGGTCATCCACGCACACTTTTAAGCGCTGCCCATTTACTTTGAATATCGAACCATCTTTCAAGTCCTTCAATTCCACCGCTCCGTGGGGCGCGACGGAATTAACCAAAAATGGACCATCCCAACGGGAGCGAAGTTTTTCGGGAAACAAATGGAGGCGTGAGTTGTACAACCAAACTTTTTGGCCCGACAAAAATGTTTTGACTCGAATATTACGATCGTGAAAGGCCTTGGACCTTGCCTTATAGATTTTCGCATTCTCATAAGCGTCATGTCGCAATTCTTCCAATTCATTTAATTGAAGCTTTCGATTAGAACCGGCCTTTTTCATGTCAAAATTGAAGGTCCTGGTGGCCCACATAGCTTTATGCTCCAATTCAACCGGAAGATGGCACGCCTTGCCATAAACTAACCGATAAGGTGACATTCCAATGGGAGTTTTATATGCGGTTCGGTATGCCCATAATGCGTCGTTTAGTCGCAATGACCAATCCTTCCGGTCAGGCCGAACAGTTTTCTGAAGAATGTTCTTAATCTCCCTATTGGATACTTCTACTTGGCCACTAGTTTGAGGATGGTAGGGGGTGGCTACTTTGTGTGTGACGGAGTATTTGAGAAGCAAGGTTCGAAGGAACCGGCTACAGAAATGCTTACCTCCGTCACTGATGATGGCCCGAGGCGTACCAAACCGGCTAAAAATGTTAGCTTGTATGAATTTAACCACGACTGCGTGATCGTTGGTTTTGGTAGCAACGGCCTCTATCCACTTAGATACGTAGTCCACCGCCACAAGTATGTACTCATGACCAGTAGAGGGTGGAAATGGTCCCATGAAGTCAATGCCCCACACATCAAATATTTCAATGACAAGAATAGGGTTAAGAGGTATCATGTCCCTCCGAGACATCGCGCCGAGGCGCTGACATCGCTCACAAGAGCGGCAGAATGAATATGCATCCCGATGAAGTGTCGGCCAGAAAAATCCGCATTGAAGAATTTTTGCTGCGGTTTTCTTAGCACAAAAGTGTCCCCCACAAGCGAGTGTATGACAAAATTTAAGAATGCTTTGGAATTCACTGTTGGGTACACACTTACGAATTATTTGATCGGGGCAGTATTTGAACAATTGAGGATCGTCCCAATAATATGATCGTGATTGGGAGAGAAAACGATCCTTCTCTTGTTTGGTCCAAGAAGATGGTATTTTACCGGTTGCCAAATAATTAACCACATCCGCATACCAAGGGATACTCTCTTGAGAGATGACAAAGAGTTGTTCATCCGGGAAGGATTCACAAACTGGAATGGAATTATGGAGGGATTCAACAAGAATTCTAGAAAGGTGGTCAGCTACCACATTTTTAGTTCCCTTTTTGTCTCTAATCTCAAAATTGAACTCTTGCAACAAGAGTATCCATCGGATCAACCTAGGCTTAGTGTCCTTTTTCGCCAAAAGATGCCGGAGGGCAGCATGGTCTGAATAGACAATGACCTTTGAACCTAATAAATAAGCTCAAAATTTGTCTAATGCAAATACTACCGCAAGCAATTCCTTTTCCGTTGTGGTATAATTGATTTGAGCCTCGGAAAGGGTTTTACTTGCGTAATAGATGACATGTGGCAGTTTGTCTACTCGTTGCCCCAAGACCGCACCCATGGCATAGTCGGATGCATCACACATAATCTCAAATGGGAGAGCCCAATTTGGAGGGATTAGAATTGGAGCGGTTGTAAGCATGGCGCGGAGTTTTTCAAAAGCGTCAAGGCACGCTTCATCAAAGGTAAAGCAAGACTCTTTTTCAAGAAGGCGACACAAAGGCCGAGAAATCTTGCTAAAGTCTTTGATGAAACGGCGATAAAAGCCCGCATGCCCAAGGAATGAACGAATCTCTCTCACCGTGGATGGTGGAGGAAGTTTGGAAATGAGCTCAACCTTGGCTTTATCAACCTCTATTCCTCGCTTAGACACAATATGCCCTAGGACAATACCCTCTTGAACCATAAAGTGACTCTTTTCCCAACTAAGAATTAGGTTGGTTTCTTGACATCTTTTGAGAACACAAGCTAGATTTTGGAGGCATGATTCATATGAAGGCCCAAAAACGGAAAAATCATCCATGAACACTTCTAAGAATTTTTCCACCATGTCGGAGAAGATAGACATCATACACCGTTGAAAAGTTGCCGGTGCATTGCACAACCCAAAGGGCATGCGTCTATAAGCAAATGTGCCGAAGGGACATGTAAAGGTGGTTTTCTCTTGGTCCCTCGGGTCTATAGCAACCTGATTATAGCCGGAATATCCATCCAAAAAGCAATAAAAGCTTTGCCCGGCCAATCTCTCCAATATTTGATCAATGAATGGGAGGGGGAAGTGATCTTTCCGAGTGGCTGAATTTAATTTCCTATAATCAATGCACACTCTTCATCCTGTGGTGGTGCGTTGGGGAACTAATTCACCCTTATCATTAGGTTGCACCGTAATACCAGACTTCTTTGGAACCACTTGAGTGGGACTAACCCACTTGCTATCAGAGATGGGGTATATGATCCCCGCATCTAGTAACTTCACCACCTCCTTCATTACAACGTCCTTCATGTTTGGATTCAATCGACGTTGTGCCTCCCTTGAGGTCTTTGCATCCTCTTCCAAGTGTATGCGATGCATACAAACAGAAGGGTCTATTCCCTTAAGATCTACCACACTCCATCCTATTGCTTCTTTGTGCTCTTTGAGCACCTTTATGAGTTCCAATTCTTGAGCATTTGTGAGATTGGAAGCAATAATGACTGGAAGGGTCTCATTTGCGCCCAAGAAAACATACTTGAGTGTAGCTGGAAGAGGCTTTAGCTCAAGTTGTGGTGGGGAAATTAAAGAAGGAGTTTGGGGAGTTTTGGACAAAGGGGGCAAGGGTTCTCTCGGAACTCTCCACTTAGGCAAATCCATGACAGTATTAACATCGAGCATGGAATTGACTTCACATATGGATTGCTCAATGTCAAAATCGTCATAGTTAAAATGATTTAGGCATGCCTCTAAAGGGTCCGTGGAAAGAATAGAAGGAAGTGCTTCTTGAACAAGGTCGTCCACAACATCGACACAAAAGCACTCACTTTCATCGTCGGGTGTGTGGTGGGAAGCATTGAAGATGTTCAAGCGGACTTTCATATTCCCAAAAGAGATGTCCATCACTCCAGTACGGCAATTAACGCAAGCGTTTGCCGTGGCCAAGAATGGACGACCTAGAATGATAGGAATATGATGATTCGGATTTTGGACCGGTTCCGTGTCAAGGACTATGAAGTCCACCAGAAAATAGAATTTGTCCACTTGAATGATGACATCCTCAATGATGCCACGTGGTTGCTTCATCGAACGGTCGGCAAGTTGCAACACAACCTTGGTATGCTTGAGTTCTCCCAAACCTAGTTGTTGGTAAACTGAGAATGGAAGCAAATTGACACTAGCCCCTAGGTCAAGAAGTGCTTTTGCAAAAGATTGATTTCCGATGGTGCACGAAATGGTCGGAGCACCCGGATCTTTGAATTTAGGAGGGGCTTGGTGTTGGAAAATGGAGCTTATGTGCTCAGTTAAGAGGACTTTCTTAGGAACATTATTCCTAGATTTGCACTTTTGAGTGCATAAGTCCTTCAAGAATTTCGCATAAGAGGGAATTTGTCGAATAGCATCAAGGAGAGGGAGATTGATCTTTACTTGTTTGAAGATCTCCATCATGTCTTGGATTTTCTCTCCTTGCTTCCCGAAATGAGAAGGTTCCTTCAATCGTTGAGGAAAAGGAACCGGAGGTTCATAAGAGGTGTCAAGATTTGGAATCGATGATGCCACAACTTCACTTGCCTTTCCTTTTGGATTTGAAGGGGTATTTTGCAAATTTGGATTTAACGGAAATAATTTTGGATTTAATTGGGATTCTTTTGGATTTTTAGGTTGCTCTTGAAATTCCTTTCTCTCTTCCTCCCCTACCTTGGAGTTAATGATTTTACCACTCCTCAAGGTTGTGATTGATTGAACTTGCTCTGGAGGAGCATTACAAGTTGAAGATGATGGATCTTCAATCATATGCACACCCTTGGGATTCGCCACCGGTTGACTTGGCAACTTACCTTCCTCCCTTCTATTTAAGGCATTAGCTAGTTGCCCGATTTGAGCTTCTAACCTAGCCATAGATTGAGCATTGGCCTCAAGCTTAGAGATTGATTGAGAGTGAGTTTGCAATAAGCGGGTGTTGGCCTCAAGATTGCTTATCACTCGTTCTTCAAAGCTTTGGCTTCTTGGAGGAGGTGGTGGTTGTTGGTAATTTGATCTTTGATTGTAAGGTTGAGGGTTTGGCCTATAAAGAGGCTGTTGAGATTGGGAATTAAAAGAACTTTGCCCTTGGAAAGAGGGACTTGATTCTTGATTCTTCCATGAAAAAGCCGGATGGTTCTTGTAACCAGGATTGTACGTGTTCGAATATGGATCATTCATTTGTTTAGCGTACAAGGCATTCGCTTGCTCTTGAGCATAATCGGGAGATTGCCCGGCAATAGGACAATCTCGCACAAAATGCGAAGTGCTATAGCAAAATGAACACCCTTCCTGATTTTGGACAGATTGGTTAGGAATAGGCAGCCCATTTTTCATGATTAAATCCATTTTTCGGGACAAGGCTTCTACGTGCATGGCTACCTCATCTACCCGTGAAATCTCATGCACTCCTTTACAAGGTTGGGTGGCCTTCCCTTTCCTAGTGGAGGAGCGTTGAGCTGAATTGTTGCTTAGGGTTTGAAAGAGTTTCCATGCCTCATCGGGGCTTTTCAAAAGGTACCCACCCCCACACGCAGAGTCTATCATTTGTCTATGTTGCTCACTCACCCCATCATAAAAACTTTGCACTAGCTGCCATTTTGGGACAGCATGATGCGGACAAGATTTTAAGAGATCTTTTAACCTCTCCCACGTCTCATGGAATTGTTCTTGGTCAATTTGGGTGAATCCGGTGATTGCTCGCCGAATATCACTTGTCTTACCCATTGGGAAGTATTTTTTTAAGAACTCTATTTGCATTTCCGCCCAAGAATGGATTGAGTTGGGTTCTAGGGAATTGAACCAACTTCTAGCCTTATCTTTTAGGGAAAATGGAAACATACGTAGCTTTAGATCATCCTCCGTAAAGTGTGGTACACGAATGGTGGAACACACGGAAAAGAAGTAATCTAAGTGCCGGTATGGATCCTCATTAGGAAGACCGTGAAAGCTGTTAAGAAGGTTGAGGGTGGAGGACTTTATTTCAAATTGATTTGCCGCTACATCCGGAAATTGAATACACGAAGGTACTTCAAATGTAGTCGGAAGGTAAAAGTCCATAAGCAACTCTCCTTGAGGAGGTGGTGGTGGAGGCGGTTGTTCATGATTAAAAGGAGGTAGACCAGGAGGTTGTCTCTCATTTGGTTCCATGTTTTCAGTTCTAGGCAAAATAGGGTCCCTAGAGGTTCCTCTACGTTGTCTAAGTGTTCGTTCAAGTTCACTATTACAAGGAAGCAAAGGAAGTGACAATGACCGTCTACCTAGCATGCATTAACAATTGAACAGCACCTCTACACACAAAGTAACAATCATATATACAAAAGAATGTGAATGATTCAAACCACCAAGTTTTGAAGTTATACTCACAAAGGGTTCCAATTTGAATTCTTCTAGATGCCCGCAATGTGGTATACCTAAAATCAAGAAGTTTGAGATATAAGAACAAGATATATACAAAAAAAGAATGAAAGAATTTCTAGCCTAAGAATTAAACCAGATTTAATCTTCCAATGGCGACAATTAAACCGTAGTCCCCGGCAACGGCGCCAAAATTTTGATGTGGTCGGAACTAAATTATATTGTAAGCTTAATTTTGCCCTTTTTATCAAAATATAATTTAACCACTCGCAAGAGCACGAATCTTTGTAGATAAGGTTCTATATAGAGGGTATCGATCCCACGAGGACTAGTCGTTAATTGTCATAAAGAAAGATTAATTCTACTTTAATTCTAAAGAAACAGGTTTTTTTGTTTTGTGTTTAAAACTATTGCGTAAATGAAATGACGATAAAATTAAAGAGTAAAGTCGGGAGAGAGAACTAGGGTTGGTTTCCACCACTAGCCATTCACATTGTCACGCCCCGATTTCCGAGGCCCGGAAACCGAGGTGTGAACCCCGTGAGATCACCCTCACGACATAACCTCCACCTGATCATACAATTCAATTTTCTATTATTTTTACGAAAAACGGGCATGACCCATTCTAAATAATCAGCTCCTGGCATGATATACCTGCTTCACAATTTATATGGACACTTCTGGGCACGTGTCCCCCCAGCATTTATATCTAACAGTAAATATGGACACTTCTGGGCCCGTGTCCCCCCAATATTTCTACAACATGCATAAACAATCATAAATATACATGCATCAGTCCTTGAATGTCCGTATTAAATACATACATCACAGGAATAAATACAATTGAAGGAACTGAATCAATATAAATCGCTTTATACATTTAATCCAAATGTAAAGCATCTATCTATCCACTATCCTGGATATACACTAGATTCTAAGGAATCTAGATACTACCTCTGCAACCGGTGCTGTCAGTCCCCTAACTAACTCCAAAACCAGCAATACCTGCAAAACCTGGGAGGGGGTGAGCTCAAAGGCCCAACAAGGTATGTAGAACCATACTATCACCGCTGCAGCAGGTCGATCCTCACATATTCTCAAAAATATACATGCACTTAAATATATCATAATATTTAAGACCATGCCCCACCTAGCATGCATGAACCAACGATGTATATGGCTACTCTAGCACATATGAACATACAAAATCCACAACACATGATTTTAGAAATCATTCTCAACATGCTTGAAAGCAGTAAACATTCAGCACCAATATGTATATAGAACATATATATATCAACACATTTACATAAACAATGTAAATCAACTATTACATCTCCTACTCGTCAAGTAGCACATCCCAAATGCAATAAAGATGCATTTAAACCATATTACATGCGTAAAAGCAATAGACATCCAACATATATCATGTTCTGTCACAAACAACGTATATATATAAGAATGCATTTAACACATAGCATGCTTCACAATCAATAATGTAAGCAAGTTCACACACTTGTCTCTCTCTCGGCTCAACCTGATATCCTAACATGATTCTCAACTAATCCTGTGACCTGGGACGCCTCCCACAACCATCTCACGACCTTGACCTACTCCGCCAATGTCATACTTCCGGGGCAATATTTTGGTTTGCCCATTGGTGATTAGACCATATCAGCACCGTCACCAATTATTCGTTTACTCAAGGTGATTAGACCATATCAGCACCGTCACCGAGTATTAGGTGGCTCAAAGTGGTTAGACCATATCAGCACCGCCACTGAGCTTATTTTGACTCAAGATGATTAGACCATATCAGCACCGTCACCGAGTCTTAAATGGTTCAAGGTGGTTAGACCATATCAGCACCGCCACCCATTAGTTACCTACTCTAGGTAATTCAACCACACTTCCCCGTTTCCTCACAACGGCACCATATATGCATTTCAAACATATAACTACCGAACATTCAATGTTCATGTCTCACAATGCCTAAGCTAGTTAAAAGGACATAGCATGCATTTCATCTCCACATAAACCCACATAAACCACATATGTGTCATTTCCCTCCCATATATGCAGTATGGATGCATATATACACAGCATAATATTTTCATGCATCAACCCATGCCTATGAATACTAAAAAGAAGTATTTAGCATGCTTCTCATCACATTCCAACATATATAGCACATATATGTTCAAAACTCGCATAATACCTCACATATGTAAACACTTCCACTTAGCACATTTTTGTCATGCTATAACCAATGCATACTTTCGATATATGTAAACATAGCTAGCATGCATCTCATATCCACATTCCCACATATAGCCACGTATATGTCAAATCATGCATATAAGTCACATATGCACCTACGCTAGCATAAATACAGTCATGCTCTCATTCAATGCATGTATTTACCACAAATAGCTAACATGCATTCCGATCACAATATATATATACACATATATACATTACATCACCCACATATGTATCAAGAACATATAAAGCACTTAGCACATTTCATGCTTTTCAAATGCTCGCCAAAAGTTATACTCAACTTAGCATGCATTCCTACCACTGCAACCATATATATATATATATATATATATATATATTCACATACATATATATAGTATATATATATATATACTGAACATCATGCATAAGAACCGCATATGCGTACAAGGCAACACAGAGCTAAACAGGTATTATTTAGCATACTTTCCATAGACTTTAATCTATACATACATCCATATCACAATACAATTAGGCGATTAAATCTAACATGTTATCGCTTCCCAAACCCGCATATACATATATATACACACACACATATGTATATCCTCTCACATCCCATGTATGTGCCACATTCCCTATACACACATATATATAAACGCCTACATATATATGTATATACACATACCACATATGATTAAATTGAGACATATGTAAATTACTCAACATACATAAAATATCTGTATGAGATAGAGGCAAGAATCAACTTGCCTTAAGTCCCGCTCTCCAATGAATCCGCGTCTGTAAAGCGGTCCATGCCAAGCCCGGTCCGGCCAGTCCTGTGTCAAAACCCACCCGAACAATCCATCGGGCCACTTCATCTCCTTTTGTTTCCATGCTTGGTCCAACCCATGTCTTGGTTCCAATCCAATCCGGCTCCATTTCAAATCTAAAGCCCAATTTAAACCAATCCACTTTTATTTCAGCCCACTTCTAGTTCCATTGGAAATCCAACACAAACTCAAGGCCTAAGCCCAATGCACAAACCATCGTCCATATATGTGTGTTTATGTATCACCGCTACAAGAAGGCCGAATCAAAATCAGCCCAGTTAATCCTCAAATTCAAATCATAAATCAACCATACCAAGCAACTACCATGGAACAACCGAGCTCCATGACCCAGACCCATCAAGCCTGTAACTCCCATGAACCCAAAAGCACCGTTCTCGGCACCACCTCCACCCATGGCAACCAACTATGCACTAACCGAAACCCGTAGCTAGCCGACCAAGCCGAAACCCAACAAAGTCTCGCCGAAATTCATTCAAAAACCCAGCATAGTCGGACCCCAAACAAGCCACTCCCGGCACCAACATTTGCCGGAACCAACAAGCTTCACCATGTATAACCATCCTCAAGTCACACCAAACACAACCCATAACAGCCGAGTACCCAAACAGTCCACATGGTCGAACCCAATCGAACCGCCACAGCCGAATGGCCCCAGCCAGATCCGCGCCGAAAAACCACCACCCAAGTCCACAAAACCGACCACCACCAGCCCGAACCGAAGCCCCGTCAACACCCCGGTCTAACCGCTACAGCCGAGTCAAGCGAACTCAGCCGAGTTCAGCCCCAAAATCGGACCAAACACGCCGTGCGCACCCTCGTCGAGCCATCCGAAGCCACCGTCGGCACCAGCCACGGCCAAACCCACCACCGTGACCTCCGTGACCACCACCATCCGGCCGCCACAACTGGAACCACCCAAAAACCCACCGTGATCGGACCCCCATCGAACCACCACCAGCCGAAGCTACGAACCAGGAAGCCCGCACCACCGAACCCACCTGCAACCACCACGAGCCACCGTCGCCGTCAGCCGCTGCCGGAGTCCTTCTCCTCTCTCCCGATCTCGGCCTCTCTCTCTCTCTCTCTCCCCGATCTCGGTTCCACTCTCTCTCTCCCTGACTTCTCCTTCTCTCTCTTCTTTTTCTTTTCTTTTCTTTTTTCCTTTTCTTTTTCTCTTTCTTTTCTTTTTTCTTTCTTCTTTTTCTTTTTCCTTTTCTTTCTTCTTTTTTTCTCTTCTTCGGCTGACCACCACATGCTCTCTTATCTTCTCATCATTTTGGTCCACATACTATTCTTTAGCCACTTACAACCACATGTATATAATACATATATATATATATATATATTTATCACATGGGCATATTATTATATATACACATATGTATATACCTCACCACATACTCTTGCCCCTCCACATGCACAAAATTAGGAATGTGCACCTCTATTTCTTCATAATTACATAAAGCCCCCCGTATATTTATAATTGAGTATAAATATAGGTACTATGTATATATATTTTTAGATATATATATATATACATATACATATGCCTTCCACTTGTATGGAAATATATCCACACCCTTTCCGGAATTTAATTAATCCAAAAAAAATTCAATCCGGTCAAAATTCAACCGGGACCGGTCAAAATAATTCCGGTCCTTACAACCTCCCCTCCTTCAAGGAATTTCGTCCTCGAAATTAGCATAGTCATAGTCTTTCCAAAACCAATCCATACCAGACGTCATTCTCACCAATGATCATCACTTTCCCTTTTTACGTACCTTAGGCGCTACACTTGCAACACCTAACTCATAACTCTCAAGTCTGGCACAATCAGTGCGTCTCAACTGCCGTAAGGCAATATAACCACTTCCGTGACATGGCTGTGTGACTCCCAAGCCCATGTACGGTTCACTTTCACCTTCCTCCGAAGCACTTGCTTCCTAGAGTCCACAGTCTCTACATCAAGACCTACCCAGTCCATCTCCATCTCTAGTCTAAGGCAGCACCTTTGACTAATCATATCAATCACTCACAGTGATACATCCCCTGTAATTCGGGATCGTCAACACTCAAAGTCATTGTTTCATTATCAAACATGACTTTCAATCTCTGGCATATCATTCTCGGGCTTAGTCCAATATCCTGGGCATCACCACAACACAAACCACATCAATCCAGTGCACATCACGAGCGCACTCACCAGCAAGGCACATGACAGTGTACTCGCCGATACAAACCACATAAATAGTGTACTTGCCGCAGCAAGCCACAAATCCTGCCCAGTCTCATAGACTACACCAAGTCCAGGACCTTACATCCCACTAATTTCACAATTTCATTATTCAAGAGGAGAACTATTTACCCTTTTTCATCCTTCACACCAAGGAGCCAGTTGACAATTAGAGAGAATTCCTTTCATATCAGCACTTCACTTTAGACAACCCCTACCAATGAAAGCTTGAGGTCACCTACAGTAGCCAAACAGCAGCCATACAGTGGCCGCAGCCCACTGCGTCTACACGTCCACTGCGTCCACCTCTCCCCTTCACGGTAAGAAATTATCCTCACTTCAGATACCATATGTCAGGATCCTCACCCACTATCAACCCATCCTTCTCTTAGCATCATATCCACACTATGATCCAACTGCATCAATCATGCGCATATCACAGTGCACCACTGAGGTCAAGGCACATAAGAAGTGCTCTTGTCAAAACAAATCATCCAGTCCTGTTCATTCTTGGTGGGCTACATTCCATTCCTTTCCAGCATCTCACTTGAGACACCAAGATCCTGACTGCTTCGTCTAGGACCCCACAATTCCAGACTTACTTTCAAAGCCTATCACTACATGTCTATTTCAACATCACCGTCCACTCGGTTTCAAACCTCTACCCAGGTCTACCAATTCTCAAAACCAGAACTCTCTAGGTGACTACATGTCACTGCTAACCATGTGACACAAAATGCAACACAAAAATGCAAAGCTTAGTCACATGTATCATATCTACCACATAGCACGTAACACACAACATGCTAATCAAATGAACACATAACATGCATGATATGACATATGATGCATAAATCAAAACCCTAGCCCTCGGGCTAATACTAGGAAAATACCCCTGACCATACACGGTCCTGGTACCTCCTCTACTTGAGCAAGCATGTAAAACACGGCCTAGTCCCCCTAGTATACACACATACTAGAACACAACATCTAGAGTGGTTCAAACCAACCTATTCTCACCCTCTGTACTCATTGGTAAACACCTACCAATTCATGCACATCTATAGTCTAAGGTAGCAACCTTGACTATCAATACTGACCACTTTCAGTGACATATCCCTACTATTGGGAATTCTTTATCTGTCGTCATCTAGACGAAACAACTCAACATCCACAAGAGCCGGCGTATTGTAAGAGAAACGCTAATCCAAGAAAAATGTCTGGCCAGGCCACTTTTCCCAGTTAGCCCAACTCTGGCAACATGCCTTCCTTGTATCCCATCTCAATCCCAATTGCCAACCTCGGCAATACACTTACCAACAACACATCATAAGCCCCTAAGTATTTCTAAGGACTTAAGCACTCGCAAACTTCCTTGCGGTATCTCTTCATTGCTCACTAATGAGACTTGATCACCAAATCCAAAGGTCTAAACTCAACCAATTCTGGGAGTTATTACCAATCAAAATCTGTTTCACACACCAATACTTTGATCTTTCATTAGGATTGCTCAAACCGAGCAAGTTATTCCACTACCATCCATAGGTAATCGAACCTATCATTTAGACAACTACTAACCATTGCCTATCTCTAAACCATCACGTGATTTGACCATCCGTCCTTAGGTATTCGAACCTACGACTTTGGTACCCTAGGTTTTCAAACCTAATGCTTTAACAGCAATCCAGAGTTCCTCAACCCTTACCCGTCGCCCCTAGGTATACCAACCTAGTGCTCTCATAGCATTCTAGTAATAAGTACATAATCCAACCTTCTCAACCATACACATGATATGTCCATCACCCGTCGTCCCTAGGTATTCCAACCTAGTGCTCTGATACCATTCTGTCACGCCCCGATTTCCGAGGCCCGGAAACCGAGGTGTGAACCCCGTGAGATCACCCTCACGACATAACCTCCACCTGATCATACAATTCAATTTTCTATTATTTTTACGAAAAACGGGCATGACCCATTCTAAATAATCAGCTCCTGGCATGATATACCTGCTTCACAATTTATATGGACACTTCTGGGCACGTGTCCCCCCAGCATTTATATCTAACAGTAAATATGGACACTTCTGGGCCCGTGTCCCCCCAATATTTCTACAACATGCATAAACAATCATAAATATACATGCATCAGTCCTTGAATGTCCGTATTAAATACATACATCACAGGAATAAATACAATTGAAGGAACTGAATCAATATAAATCGCTTTATACATTTAATCCAAATGTAAAGCATCTATCTATCCACTATCCTGGATATACACTAGATTCTAAGGAATCTAGATACTACCTCTGCAACCGGTGCTGTCAGTCCCCTAACTAACTCCAAAACCAGCAATACCTGCAAAACCTGGGAGGGGGTGAGCTCAAAGGCCCAACAAGGTATGTAGAACCATACTATCACCGCTGCAGCAGGTCGATCCTCACATATTCTCAAAAATATACATGCACTTAAATATATCATAATATTTAAGACCATGCCCCACCTAGCATGCATGAACCAACGATGTATATGGCTACTCTAGCACATATGAACATACAAAATCCACAACACATGATTTTAGAAATCATTCTCAACATGCTTGAAAGCAGTAAACATTCAGCACCAATATGTATATAGAACATATATATATCAACACATTTACATAAACAATGTAAATCAACTATTACATCTCCTACTCGTCAAGTAGCACATCCCAAATGCAATAAAGATGCATTTAAACCATATTACATGCGTAAAAGCAATAGACATCCAACATATATCATGTTCTGTCACAAACAACGTATATATATAAGAATGCATTTAACACATAGCATGCTTCACAATCAATAATGTAAGCAAGTTCACACACTTGTCTCTCTCTCGGCTCAACCTGATATCCTAACATGATTCTCAACTAATCCTGTGACCTGGGACGCCTCCCACAACCATCTCACGACCTTGACCTACTCCGCCAATGTCATACTTCCGGGGCAATATTTTGGTTTGCCCATTGGTGATTAGACCATATCAGCACCGTCACCAATTATTCGTTTACTCAAGGTGATTAGACCATATCAGCACCGTCACCGAGTATTAGGTGGCTCAAAGTGGTTAGACCATATCAGCACCGCCACTGAGCTTATTTTGACTCAAGATGATTAGACCATATCAGCACCGTCACCGAGTCTTAAATGGTTCAAGGTGGTTAGACCATATCAGCACCGCCACCCATTAGTTACCTACTCTAGGTAATTCAACCACACTTCCCCGTTTCCTCACAACGGCACCATATATGCATTTCAAACATATAACTACCGAACATTCAATGTTCATGTCTCACAATGCCTAAGCTAGTTAAAAGGACATAGCATGCATTTCATCTCCACATAAACCCACATAAACCACATATGTGTCATTTCCCTCCCATATATGCAGTATGGATGCATATATACACAGCATAATATTTTCATGCATCAACCCATGCCTATGAATACTAAAAAGAAGTATTTAGCATGCTTCTCATCACATTCCAACATATATAGCACATATATGTTCAAAACTCGCATAATACCTCACATATGTAAACACTTCCACTTAGCACATTTTTGTCATGCTATAACCAATGCATACTTTCGATATATGTAAACATAGCTAGCATGCATCTCATATCCACATTCCCACATATAGCCACGTATATGTCAAATCATGCATATAAGTCACATATGCACCTACGCTAGCATAAATACAGTCATGCTCTCATTCAATGCATGTATTTACCACAAATAGCTAACATGCATTCCGATCACAATATATATATACACATATATACATTACATCACCCACATATGTATCAAGAACATATAAAGCACTTAGCACATTTCATGCTTTTCAAATGCTCGCCAAAAGTTATACTCAACTTAGCATGCATTCCTACCACTGCAACCATATATATATATATATATATATATATATATTCACATACATATATATAGTATATATATATATATACTGAACATCATGCATAAGAACCGCATATGCGTACAAGGCAACACAGAGCTAAACAGGTATTATTTAGCATACTTTCCATAGACTTTAATCTATACATACATCCATATCACAATACAATTAGGCGATTAAATCTAACATGTTATCGCTTCCCAAACCCGCATATACATATATATACACACACACATATGTATATCCTCTCACATCCCATGTATGTGCCACATTCCCTATACACACATATATATAAACGCCTACATATATATGTATATACACATACCACATATGATTAAATTGAGACATATGTAAATTACTCAACATACATAAAATATCTGTATGAGATAGAGGCAAGAATCAACTTGCCTTAAGTCCCGCTCTCCAATGAATCCGCGTCTGTAAAGCGGTCCATGCCAAGCCCGGTCCGGCCAGTCCTGTGTCAAAACCCACCCGAACAATCCATCGGGCCACTTCATCTCCTTTTGTTTCCATGCTTGGTCCAACCCATGTCTTGGTTCCAATCCAATCCGGCTCCATTTCAAATCTAAAGCCCAATTTAAACCAATCCACTTTTATTTCAGCCCACTTCTAGTTCCATTGGAAATCCAACACAAACTCAAGGCCTAAGCCCAATGCACAAACCATCGTCCATATATGTGTGTTTATGTATCACCGCTACAAGAAGGCCGAATCAAAATCAGCCCAGTTAATCCTCAAATTCAAATCATAAATCAACCATACCAAGCAACTACCATGGAACAACCGAGCTCCATGACCCAGACCCATCAAGCCTGTAACTCCCATGAACCCAAAAGCACCGTTCTCGGCACCACCTCCACCCATGGCAACCAACTATGCACTAACCGAAACCCGTAGCTAGCCGACCAAGCCGAAACCCAACAAAGTCTCGCCGAAATTCATTCAAAAACCCAGCATAGTCGGACCCCAAACAAGCCACTCCCGGCACCAACATTTGCCGGAACCAACAAGCTTCACCATGTATAACCATCCTCAAGTCACACCAAACACAACCCATAACAGCCGAGTACCCAAACAGTCCACATGGTCGAACCCAATCGAACCGCCACAGCCGAATGGCCCCAGCCAGATCCGCGCCGAAAAACCACCACCCAAGTCCACAAAACCGACCACCACCAGCCCGAACCGAAGCCCCGTCAACACCCCGGTCTAACCGCTACAGCCGAGTCAAGCGAACTCAGCCGAGTTCAGCCCCAAAATCGGACCAAACACGCCGTGCGCACCCTCGTCGAGCCATCCGAAGCCACCGTCGGCACCAGCCACGGCCAAACCCACCACCGTGACCTCCGTGACCACCACCATCCGGCCGCCACAACTGGAACCACCCAAAAACCCACCGTGATCGGACCCCCATCGAACCACCACCAGCCGAAGCTACGAACCAGGAAGCCCGCACCACCGAACCCACCTGCAACCACCACGAGCCACCGTCGCCGTCAGCCGCTGCCGGAGTCCTTCTCCTCTCTCCCGATCTCGGCCTCTCTCTCTCTCTCTCTCCCCGATCTCGGTTCCACTCTCTCTCTCCCCGACTTCTCCTTCTCTCTCTTCTTTTTCTTTTCTTTTCTTTTTTCCTTTTCTTTTTCTCTTTCTTTTCTTTTTTCTTTCTTCTTTTTCTTTTTCCTTTTCTTTCTTCTTTTTTTCTCTTCTTCGGCTGACCACCACATGCTCTCTTATCTTCTCATCATTTTGGTCCACATACTATTCTTTAGCCACTTACAACCACATGTATATAATACATATATATATATATATATTTATCACATGGGCATATTATTATATATACACATATGTATATACCTCACCACATACTCTTGCCCCTCCACATGCACAAAATTAGGAATGTGCACCTCTATTTCTTCATAATTACATAAAGCCCCCCGTATATTTATAATTGAGTATAAATATAGGTACTATGTATATATATTTTTAGATATATATATATATACATATACATATGCCTTCCACTTGTATGGAAATATATCCACACCCTTTCCGGAATTTAATTAATCCGAAAAAAATTCAATCCGGTCAAAATTCAACCGGGACCGGTCAAAATAATTCCGGTCCTTACACACATGTTCATAAGTGTAGCAAGCATGGGGTTCATTAATTAAATGCCTAACAATGTCATTAGGCTTGTGACCTCAATGACATATCAAAAGATCATTGTGTGTGCTAACCTATCATAATCCATCTTCAACAAGCATAGCTCTTCAACCTAACTAACTACCTAATTACCCTACTCTCTACGTAAACACTACATGCATCCAAACTACCTTGTCTTGGCATGGTCTATACAAACTAGCATCACACATTCATTTAAACACCATTATCTAACCATCATTTGCACTTCTTGTGGAATATGCAAATGTTGTGCATTCAAGTGACAAAACCTACTCTAAGACAAGAATAAATTCCATATCAAATGAATATATATAAGAAATGTATTTGTGTACATAATCACTAGGCTAAATAATCAACATTTAATTACAAATCCCCAAGAGCTACAAAGATGAACAAGTTTACATAGCTAGGGGTTGAAACCAACACCCTAGTAGAAGAGTTAGTTGCTCATGGTTGCCTTGCACCCTTCCATTGATGAAGAGAATGAAGCTTCTTGGTCTGGTTCAGCTTTTCTCTTCCTCTCCCGAAGGTCTCTCTCTTCTTCCTCTGATGTGTATCTTGAGAGATATGAGAGATGTGGCTTTTTGTGCTTTTTGTATGCTTTTTGGCTCCTTTGGGCCCACCATATATATATATATATCATTATATATATCTCTTGTATCAAGAAGGCCCCCAAAAGTCTTGTTCAAGTCAGACAATCCCCCTAAGTCGTGCAAAAAGGGGGATTTTGTTGCAAGTGGGAGAGCAGGTGAGCAAGTGGCCAAGTGGGCTCTGCAGCATTTCGATTGATCGAAATTTCGATCAATCGAAATGAGATTTCGATCAATCGAAATCTCGATTGATCGAAATCTCGATTGATCGAAATCCACTTCTCGATTGATCGAAATGCCTTGGCAACATTTTCTGATTTCATCTCTTGCCTGCAGAAAGCTTCCAACTTTGCTCCATTTACTCCAATACCTGCAATACATCAAAAACACAAAAATACCGTAAACATATCTCGGTAAACGCAAAAATGGAACTAACATATGCAATAAAGAGGGTTCAAATGCATAGAGTTGAACACTTATCAGTAGGTGCTCTCTTGCCTTCCAATTCATGAGAATATTACTTAGTTAAGTGCAAGCTGATGCCACTTCATTCATGTTGTATTTCTGACTTTTTATATCACATTAGGATTTAAGTTCAGATTGGTTTAGGGGAGACTCTTTTAGTTATACTAGAATACTTCATGACAATGAGGTAGGAGGTATCTTTTTCTTTTTCTTCCTTTTTGGATTCATGTTGGGGAGAAGTATTGCAATTTATTGATATTTTTTGGAACCTATGTTTTAGGTCTTATCCTCCTATTCTCATGTGTTGGAACTGGGTTCTAATGCAGCCACTAATACCCAAGACTCCTCAACATGTATTACTTTATTTTCTTTTATTCAAAACATGCATAGGTATAGAAATTAGTGAAAAAAATATTTTTTTATTGTATTTGTCATGATAAATTAACTCACATTGTAATTATTATTTTATGCAAGGGCGCAATTGAATGATGTAGATTAGTGGATGTTTGTCGTTGCTTCTCTACACTTCGTACAAAAAAAAAAACCTACAAAGTCTTTACTAAAAGTTGTATACTAATAAGCAAGGTCGAACCACTCTCAAGTGAGATTCCGAATGAGCTCAAATTAATTTACACACTAATTTATAGAATGAAAATGATTTTTTTTAAAAAAACATTTTTTATTTTGGAACTATAATGAATAAATAGAAGAAATCACAAGGGAAGGGAATCCACCACCATGAATCCACATAAATAAATTTTCTAATATTCTTATCTAGTTTTTCCTCCAATAATCAATACACTTCACCAATCCAATTAGAACTTGGAAAGATGAAGGAAAATATGGAATAAAAAAGAATGACTTGATTATATATGAGAGAGACATTTCTTTACTTAATCTAATGCACATTGACTAGGTAAATAGAAGTAGGCATTCTTCGAATTACCATTATTCGGCAAACAGGAAGAATCCTCCCTCTAATTTTAGAAAATAAAAATCCAGAATAGAAGAGTAGAAGAATGCTCTTGGGAAGAAAAATTAGAAAAGAAAATAAAACAACTTACTTATATTTCATCATAGTGGATTCATTACTCCCTTGAGAGGTGTGTTTACAAGAACAGAAAATGAGTACAAGAAAATATTTACAACTACACTTTATTTTTTTCTACAATTTCTAACTCCCCTCACCATCCCCTAAGACCCCCAATTTATAGAGTTAGAGGGGAATGGCTTAGGTGGAAAAAATTTTAAATACAAAATTCAAAATACAAAATTTAAAAACAAAAATTCAAAATACAAAACTTAAAATACAAAATTCAAAATACAAAATTTTGAATTTAAATATTTGATCTCCATATCTTTAATTTGAATTCTGGACTAGAGACGTGGCCATGTAAAAAGTATTTTGCAAAGTTCTGAACTTGAGACCTCTTGTGAAGTAAATTGCATAGAATACGATCTCTCCTACAATTCTTTTTATGTTCATCTTTGGCTATATAAATCCTTTTTAACCCTTTTTTTGCTGCTTTTCTTCTTATTTGGAAATCAACCCCTATAAAACATAAAATGCAAAGATAAGAACATTTCAATAAAGTAAAATAGTAATTAAAGACTTATTTTGAGATATAAAATAACAAGTTTTGTGCACTTATCGAAGCACCCCCAAACGAGCTTTTGCTAGTCCTCTAGCGAATACAAGCAAAAGAAATTAGTGCACAAAACTACTACTTTTATTTAACTCCTAACTAAAGATGTGCCACTTTCATAGGCTATTCTCGATTGCATTTATCATATTCAATAAGGCCTTAAACCCTAGGTTATCCCTAGTGGATGAGTTATAGACTTGTGAGGGTTTGACTGATGATATCCATAAACATCAAAAAATGGTAATTAACACTGAAAGATTTTTTTTTTTTGCTCTATTAATGTGTATAAATCAAGAATAACTCAATCATTCCACTTTAGTGTGTAATAAAAAATTAAAAGAAAATATTAAATACTATTCAAAAGTAAAAAAAAAATTCCATTACTATTCTTGACTTGGAGTGTGTGTGTGAATAGCCACCTATAATATAATTCTCAATTTTAAAGCAACTGCATTTCAGATTTTCATAGAAAATTAGCTTTGATTTCAAATCTCACACTTGATATTTCACTCAAAATTGAACACTAAGAGATTGGCTAATTTTGCACTCAAGTATATGTGAATAGAATAATGTAGAACAAATGCAAATTATCTCACATATTTTTCAATGAAGAACGAATTTTTCAAGAAAATACATATGGTCTCATGAAAAGAATGTCAAATATTAAGAATTTATACCACACAACAATATAGCTCAGTTATGTCCGTATCCAAACTATACTATCCTTCAGATCAAAAAGGACTTTTATTAGGATGTAACTTTAGGTAGAAGGAAGATAAAAAAAGTGATATCGATAATGAAAAAGTGTATTCGAGAATGCTTGGGAAGAACTAACTCACTTGGAGCATATTACTTTCAACTTTTTATTCCAAAATTTTGTCAATTGAATGCTTTATATTTCACTTCTTTTTATATACACTTCTCAAAATCTCATTAACAATTATACTCCCTCTTTTTTTCTTTTTCTTTTCACCCACTTGTACATTGATCACATCCATTCTCGAAAAACCTAAAAATGGTTATAAAAGAAAGGCTAGACCAAAAAGCTTCACTGTTTATCACATTCATTCTCAAAAAATTTAAAAAATATGGTTATAAAAGAAAGAATATGCAAAAAGCTCAACTAGTTAACAAGTGGTAATTCATAACTAAGAAATAAAAAAAAAGAAATTGAAAGGCTCAAACAATGAAAGATGGCCTAAAATCATTTCTGAAGGATAGGTATAGTTTTTCAACATATATGAGTTCAAAAAAACAAATTATGTGGCATAATATGGTGAATTCTTAATATTTGATCAAAAAAACAAAATAATGAGACTAATCAACAAAATTATGCGGATTTAAAACAAAACAGAGTAATTAGCATATAACCCTCAAAATAAAAAGAATGGTACAATGCCTCACTGGGTTAAATCTCCACTTTTATTCGTCGGATCATTAACATGTAGTCACTTATCAATTTCAAATCGTATTACGGGGCTTTAGTAAAAAAAAAAATTCTGAGTTCTAGAAATTCATGAAATTGTTCTAACTGAAAGATAGGAAAAAATATTAACTTTTATCAACTTATTAATGTAGTAAAGCTGTCACGCCCCCGGAACCCGGACTGTCGGGACTCCCCCGGACCGACCCGAATCTCGTGGGTGAACCCGTTCACTAAGCCCTAATGGACCATTGTAACCTTTCATCACCACAAAAGTCTAGTCACCCAGTTGTAATTACCTATGCACAAGTCAACATCACCTAACCTCAATGGCCTCAACCATACAACCATTCAATTGGTTCTATCCCTCAAAAATGAATACATAACTCTTTATAAGTTTATAATCAATGTATGAGAATGAAACCATTAGAAAGAGGGTTTAAAAATACACAATTTCAAAAAAAGAATCATCAAAATCCGATTTGAAACGAAGGAGATAGGCCTCTTTGAAGTTGGACAAAACACTATTTGAATAGTGCATGCTGTAAAAGGGGGATCGATCGCCCAAGGTCGACCGAGGCCTTTTACAGGGGTGATCGATCGCCGTAAAAGAGGGGGATCGATCGCCGTAAATCCCAGGCAAAATTCTGCAACACTAGGTTAGCCAAAACTTCATCCCAACTTCAAATTCGAATATCTCACAATCCGTAAGTCCATTTGACTTGAAATTTGACATGGATCATCCTCAAGATGTCTAGTTGCTAACCCAATTTGAATCATTCAAAAACACCAACCACAACTTAAGTTATACTCAAATTAGTGGGTGTAGGTCATATTTCCAACCCTTGCACCAAAACATGCATATCTTTCTCAAAATAAATCGAAACAAGGCCCATGACCTATCAAAACGAAGCTAACACAATCCTCTTTCCATATACATATATAATGTGCAAAAACACAAGTCACAAACCACATACACCAAAAGTTTAGATTTAAGTGCATGAAACCGTAAAGCATGAATGATACATGTTTTCGAAAAACAAATGGTCTTTACATATTCATCTCGTGCATATGATCCACAATCCGGACATGCATTCCAACAAAACAACATAAAGTCTTTAAAAAGACCAAAATTGCTCCACGCCAATGTCCTATTGGGGAGACTCCATCACTTTCTTTACATTCTCTGAAAAATGTTAATCCTCATGGGATGAGCAACCACAAGCTCAGTAGAAACATTTAAAACATAATTCCACCAATTCCGTGAATACCACGTAACCACACATTTGCATTTAACATATTGAAAATTTATGCACACAACACAACCATATCACAAACAAGGTAGAATGCAACATGATATGCACAACTCCCTTATCCTTCCCACATATTGGTCTCTAATTCCCATGGACAACCAATCCCACCTATAGAGGGTTATCTTTACTGGAATACCTCATTACACATCAATCCATGAGGGTACCTTGACCGGAATATCTCACGAGGGTTACCTTTACTAGAATACCTCGCCATTTTACCGAATGGATTCCACCATTCACATGTCTTACCTCCCTCACCATACCAATGAAGATGAACCCCACAATTTTATCAAATGTACATTCATAATTTGCAACCAAAAGGCATTTTACAATCACACTTAAACAATTTCCCATTTAGGCATCATATGCATTTACAATGAAAATGCTTCACACCTCTACATTCCACACAACCACACATCCTTCACAATATTTTTAGAGCAATTTATCTAACACATGAAAGTCACCCTCACAATTATACATGAATCCACCAACATAATTTCACAAATCAATCCCAACATGCTCATAAATTTCTCTAAGGCATTTATAAGCATACAATCATATCAACCAACATTATGAGCACATTTGATGATATAAAATAGCATGCTTGAACATTGAGGAACACCTATTTACTCCACATAACCAATTGGTTGTCATGGACAACCAATATACTCACAAGAATCCTGGATTTTTATGAGTTAAACATCCCTACCTCAAATTGGAAGAGCTTCCAATTGAATTCCCCCAAATCTCACCCAAAAGATCAACCTTCTCCAAAAATGATTTTGGACCAATCAATCTCAAGCTCTCAACATGTAGATCGTTTCTTCCTTCTTCGACGAAATCAAACTCTCACCCGAAGCCCCTCAAAATTCATGAAGAAAGGAAGAAGATGAAGATGCTATGTATATATATGTATAGATGCTTACACGGCTGGGAGAAGAGAGTGAGAATGGCTGAGTACTCTTGGCTATTTATAGCCTAAATGACCTACTCATAATTACAAGTATGCCATCACCTTTTCACTAAACCTTCCCCAGCTCATTTTCGGAGTTCTGTAACTCCGATTGACACGAAATCAATCCCTTTGCACGTCAAATATTTTATTAAAGCTACCCTCAAAATTTGCGATCATTCCGAGACTTTTGAATTTTCTGGGCCCACTTGGCCCGCGCCCCTAGATTGACCTTACCCGAAAAAGTCAACTTTTGCCAAACGCTCCAACAACTTCTCCAAACCTTAAATAAGTTATCTAAACATACATTTCACATTTAAAACACATATATAATCATTTAATGTGTTAATATGACAATTAAATGGAAATTCAAGAAAATCGGCCAAAAATGGTCACGGTCCTTACAAAAGCTTAATGATTTTATGTTAAAAATTTATACACATTTAATATTAAAAAAAATCAAATCATAGTGTGAAAATTACCATTATCACAAAATATTTTTCAAAAAATTACAAATTCAACGTTTTTTCTGAAAATTTAGAAATTTAATGTCATACCCCCAAACCTAAACTCAACATTGTCCTCAATGTTGGACAAAATAACAATTAAGCAAAAATAGAAGGTTGGAAGCATATTACCTTAATCAGAATGAATTGATTTGCTTTAACTTTGCATTAAATAAAAATGAAGCATTAGTAATCACATGAAAAGTTCAAGATTATGCATAGGAAAAATGCAATTTTTTTTCTTTTTTTGTTTTTCAACAAATAAAACAGCTCATACTATAAGTTTTTTGTTAGTATGTCAACCTAAAAAAAGAACTATGTCAACCTAAAAAAAACTATGTTTTCCCAATCTAAAAAGAGAAGAAAAATAATGTAAAAGAATTAGGTACTTACCTGGATGACAAAGCTATTATTCCTCTTGTAAGAGTGTCTGATGGTGGCATCAAAAGAAGCAGTGCATCATAAGAACCTGCCATGAAAAAAAATATATTTTTTTCATTCTTTTCCTCAAATAATAATAATAATAATAAAAAGAAACTAAAAAAATAAAATAAAATAAAAAAGAAGAGAAGGGAGGGAAGGAAAGTTTGGGTGGGCTCCCAAAAAAATTGTAGTGTTGATTATTTGTGCTTCGAATTCCCAAACTTGATTTGGCAACGATGCCATTTGACGAGTGTTGAATATTTGGGCATTTGTCAAATGCTCAGATTTTGTGATTTGTGGGCCACAGAAACAGGTGATGAAATCCCGATCGTATCTTGTTGTGGTGCTTGCCCTTAAGTTTTGTGCAGTTATCAGCAATATGGCTGATTTGATTAATATATGCAGAGATAGAAACTGAGGTGTATTTTAGCATCCATGTCTTACGGGAAAAACTACACATAAGTGATGAAAATTCAAGTTATTTTAGATGAATTAGGCAGATATGGTGTTATAGCTTTGTTTCAAGTAAATGCCTTTTAGATTTATAACTTAGGATTACCTTTGAGTAATTTACTAGATTGTGAAGTGAAATGTGAAACTAAGAATGGTATTTGACATTTCAAGTGCTATTTAAGTTTAGATTTTTTTTTTTTTGTGATAACTAAGTCTACCTATTATGATCATGGTTATGTAGCCCTCTTGGTTAACCTATTATCCAGAAATTTTAAAATTAAAATGGATATCATGGTTGTCTCTTGATATTACTTGAATTTGCAACTAGATGGAGATTCAGTTTTCTTGGACATTTTTCTGATTGCAATTATTAAATTGGTTAGATAAGTACAATTGGTATCTTTGTGCTTAAATTGGTTGAATAACCTTGATGCTTTATGGTACTATAAAGACCTTAGTTGTGTGGAAGAGGTGTGTATGTCCCCAAGGGTGCTCAATCCCACATAGAGCACAAGAATATCCTACAGAGTACACCTCTTTATTGAATACAATGAGGGATTTGATGAGACTCGGATTGGTAGCCTTTCAAGGTTCAGTGGAGCCGTCTGTAGCTGAGGGATGGATTCGGGATGTGGAGAAGGCTTTTGAGTTGATTGTATGCACAGAAGTTCAAAAGCAAAAAGTTGTAACTTATTTCTTATCCGGGAATGCACGATTTTGGTGGGACTCAGTGGCACGTAGGGAGGATGTTAATGTGATGACATGGGGAAATTTTAAGGAGAGGTTCTTAGAGAAATACATTTTGATAACCGTTAGAGATAAGAAGGAGTTAGAGTTTTTCGCCTTATGACATATACCACCCATGACTGTTAGCCAGTATGAGGCCTTTTGGGGTAAAACCCATGAGCAAAACCATGCGGGCTGGGCCCAAAGCATACAATATCGTACTATGTGGTGGAGCAATGATAGGTCCCAAATTTTCAAACCAGAAAGTATACTATTTTCTCTTCGGGTGAGAAAGTACCACACGATTAGATAACAATTGATTACTTGCCTCTTTATTGATAATTTGTTGGCTACTTAAATAAGCAAAGCCACTTACAACTAAAACCGAAATAAAGGGAACTACTAGACTACCATGCTAGTAAAACAGAGCATTCTGAAACGTACATAACAGAGCATAAAAACAAAAATAAAATGATGTAAAACTCGTAACCACTAAGGACCCATTTGCACGTAAAACTCTCAATTACCTTGATGCCTTGACCCAATCCATTCCTGCTCTTCACGTGCGTCTGCTACTTGCAATGGTTCTTCACGTCCCAGCTTATCCCAAGTATTTGGGATTTGGCTTATGGCCCCTATTCGAACAACGTGGCCTAACAATACCTTCCCCATCAAGTGGATCCTTGTCCTCAAGGTCCAGATTCGGAAACATCTCTCATAATTTCTTTGTTGGCTCCCACGTTGCCTCCTCGGCTGGAAGGTGCTTCCATTGCACTAAGCTTTCTTCGACCAGTTGGGTTCCTTGCTTGATCCAACGGTAGTCTAAGATAGTGTGTGGCCTTAATAAGACTACCCCTTCATTGGCGAATGGTGGTAACTCAGCTTGTGGCGTTTCAGCATTGCCCCCGTTATCTTGGTATCGTTTGAGTAGTGACACGTGAAAAACTGGGTGAATGCGCGCCTCTTTCGGTAATTGTAACTTGTATGCGACAGGCCTGATCTTCTCTAGAATCAGGTAAGGTCCATAAAAATGGCTAGCTAGTTTCTGATGGACCTGTTTGAAGATCGTTTGTTGGCGGTATAGGTGCAGCTTCAGAAGTACCTTTTCACCGACATTGAATGAAATGTCCCTTCTCTTCCTATCTGCCATCTGCTTCATTCTGTTTACCGATCTTTCTAAGTTGGCCTTTAGTTGTTGTAACAGTTCATCTCGATTTATGAGTTGCTTATCAACTTCATGTACTGGTGAAAGTTCGTCTTTGTACATTGGAATGGGGGGCGGCAATCTTCCATATAGCGCCTAAAAAGGGGTCATCCCTGTTGACATATGGTATGTCGTATTATACCAGTATTCTGCCCAAGGTAAATAGCCAGTCCATCTCCGTGGCCACTGATGAACACAACACTGAAGATATTGTTCGACGCAGCGATTGATGACTTCCGTCTGGCCATCCGTCTGCGGGTGGTATGCGAAACTAAGCCGTAGTTTGGTGCCCGACAGCTTGAAAAATTCCTTCCAGAAGTTACTGATGAAGATTGGGTCCCGATCACTAATAATTGATTTAGGCATGCCGTGAAGCTTGATAATGCCTTCCACAAATTTTTCTGCTATAGTTCTTGCAGTAAAAGGATGACTTAAAGTAAGGAAATGAGTGGACTTACTAAGTCTATCGACCACTACCATGATGGTGTCTTTTCCTTGTGAAACCGGTAAGCCTTCAATAAAGTCTAAGGTGATGTCGTCCCATACTTGGCACGGGATTGGCAGCGGTTGAAGAAGCCCAACTGGAGCTAATGCCTCAACTTTTATTTTTTGGCAGACCTCGCATCCCTTGACGTAGTCTTGCACTGATCTATGCATCCTAGGCCAATAAAATTGTTGCCTCAACTTCTTGAACGTACGTTGGACGCCCGAATGACCCCCCACCTTGGTGTCATGCATTTTGTGTAACAGTTTGGCCTTAAGGCGGCATCATTCAAAACAATGACCTTTCTTTTGTATAGTAATAGCCCTTGGCGCCATGTATATGATCCTCCAGGTTGTTTTGTGGTCACACGGACCTTCAACTGAATGTACTGGTCTTCTTCTGTAGATTTTTTTATTTCTTTCCATAAGCTAACCTGCGAAAAGAAAATATGGTGAAGAATGGGACTGCCCTATTTTCAAGAGAGAGCATCAGCTACAGAGTTCTCACGGCCCGGTCTGTATTTGATTTCGTAATTATAGCCCAAAAGCTTAGCAACCCATTTTTGTTGCTCCGGAGTTGCTATTTGATAAATGTTCAATTGTATGCATTTGAACCCTCTTTATTGCATATGTTAGTTCCATTTTTATGATTACCGAGATATGTTTACGGTATTTTTTTGTTTTTGATGTATTGCAGGTTTTGTAGTAAAAGGAGCAAAGTTTGAGGCCATTTGCAGCTGAAGAGAAAAGTCAGAAATGCAGCCAAAGGCATCTCGATCAATCGAGATGTTGATCTCGATTAATCGAAATCTCGATTGATCGAGATCTCATTTTGATTAATCAAAATCTTGATCAATCGAGATTCAATCTCGATTGATCGAGATTCTGCAAAAGCCACTTGCCCACTTGCTCACCTGCTCTCCCACTTGCAACAAAATCCTCCTTTTTGCACGACTTAGGTGGACTGTCTGACTTGAACAAGACCCTTGGGGACCTTCTTGATATAATGGATATATATATTGATATATATATATATATATGGTGGGCCCCAAGGTTGAAAAGGGAGCCATAAAGCACAAGGAAGCCTCATATCTCTCATATCTCTCATACACATCAGATTACTCAAGGAGAGACTTTCGGGAGAGGGGAAAGAGGAGCTGAACCAGACCAAGAAGCTTCATCTTCTCCATCAATGGAATAGTGCAAGGCAACCATGAGCAACTAAGTCTTCTACTAGGGTGTGGTTGAAGCCCCTAACCATGTAAACTTGTTCATTTTTGTAGCACTTGGGGATTTGTAATTAAATGTTGATTATTTAGCCTAGTGACCATGTACACTAATACATTTCTTCTATATATTCATTTGATATGGAGTTTATTCTTGTCTTAGAGTAGATTCTTTCATGTGAATGCACAACATTTGCATATTCCACAAGAAGTGCAAATGATGGGTAGATAATGGTGTTTAAATGAATGTGTGGTGTTTGCTTGTATAAACCATGCCAAGATGAGGTAGTTTGGATGCATGTAGGTTCACTTAGAGAGTAGAGTAATTAGGTAGTTAGTTAGGTTGAAGAGCTATGCTTGTTGAAGATGGATTATGATAGGTTAGCACACACATTAATCCTTTGATATGTCATTGAGGTCACAAGCCTAATGACATTGTTAGGCATTTAATCTATGAATCCCATGCTTGCTACACTTATGAACATGTGAATGGCTAGTGGTGGAAACCAACCCTAGTTCTCTCTCCCAACTTTAAACCCTTTACTTTTCTTGTCATTTCATTCATGCAATAGTTTATAAACACAAATTCAAAAATCTGTTTTTTGAATTAAAGTAGAATTAATCTTCCTTTAAGACAATTGCGACTAGTCCTCGTGGGATCGATACCCTCTATATAGAACCTTATCTACAAAGATTCGTGCTCTTGCGAGTGGTTAAATTATATTTTGATAAAAAGGGCAAAATTAAGCTTACAATATAATTTAGTTCCGACCACATCAAAATTTTGGCGCCGTTAACGGGGACTACGGTTTAATTGTCGCCATGGGAAGATTAAATCTGGTTTAATTCTTAGGCTAGAAATTCTTTCATTCTTTTTGTATATATTTTGTTCTTATTGCTCAAACTTCTTGATTTTAGATATACCACATGGCGGGCATCTAAAAGGAGTAAACTTGGAACCCTTTGTGAGTATAACGCCTAAAATTAGTGGTTTGAATTCATTCATTCTTTTTGTATAGATTATTGTTACTTTGTGTATTGAGGTGTTGTTCGATTGTTAATGCATGCTAGGTAGACGGTCCTTGTCACTTCCTTTGCTTCCGTGTAACATTGAACTTGAACGAACACTTAGACAACGTAGAGGAACCTCTAGGGACCCTATATTTCCTAGGACTAAAAACATGGATCCAAATGAGAGACAACCTCCCGGACTACCTCCTTTTAATCATGAACAACCACCTCCACCACCACCTCCTCAAGGAGAGTTGCTTATGGACTTTTACCTTCCGACTACATTTGAAGTACCTTCATGTATCCAATTTCCGGATGTAGCGGCAACTCAATTCGAAATAAAGTCCTCCACCATCAATCTTCTTAATAGCTTCCACGGTCTCCCTAATGAGGATCCGTACCGGCACTTAGATTACTTCCTTTCCGTGTGTTCCACTATTCGTGTACCACACTTTACGGAGGATGACCTAAAGCTGCGTATGTTCCCCTTCTCCCTAAAAGATAAAGCTAGAAGTTGGTTCAACTCCTTAGAACCTAACTCAATCCATTCTTGGGCGGAGATGCAAATAGAGTTCTTGAAAAAATACTTCCCAATGGGTAAGACAAGTGATATTCGGCGAGCAATCACCGGATTCACCCAAATTGACCAAGAACAATTCCATGAGACGTGGGAGAGGTTAAAAGATCTTTTAAAATCTTGTCCGCATCATGCTGTCCCAAAATGGCAGCTAGTGCAAAGCTTTTATGATGGGGTGAGTGAGCAACATAGACAAATGATAGACTCCGCGTGTGGGGGTGGGTACCTTTTGAAAAGCCCCGATGAGGCATGAAAACTTTTTCAAACCCTAAGCAACAATTCAGCTTAACGCTCCTCCACTAGGAAAGGGAAGGCCACCCAACCTTGTAGAGGAATGCATGAAATTTCACGGGTAGATGAGGTTGCCATGCAAGTAGAAGCCCTATCCCGAAAAATGGATTTAATCATGAAAAATGGGCTGCCTACTCCAAACCAATCTGTCCAAAATAAGGAAGGGTGTTCGTTTTGCTATAGCACTTCGCATTTTGTGCGAGATTGTCCTATTGCCGGGCAATCTCCCGATTATGCTCAAGAGCAAGCGAATGCCTTGTACTCTAAACAAATGAATGATCCATATTCAAACACGTACAATCCTGGTTACAAGAACCATCCGGCTTTTTCATGGAAACCTCAAGAATCAAGTCCCTCTTTCCAAGGGCAAAATTCTTTCAATTCCCAATCTCAACAGCCTCATTATAGGCCAAATCCTCAACCTTACAATCAAAGATCTAATTACCAACAACCACCACCTCCTCCGAGAAGCCAAAGCTTTGAAGAAAGAGTGATAAGCAATCTTGAGGCCAATACCCGCTTATTGCAAACTCACTCTCAATCAATCTCTAAGCTTGAAGCCAATGCTCAATCTATGGCTAGGTTAGAAGCTCAAATCGGGCAACTAGCTAATGCCTTAAATAGAAGGGAGGAAGGTAAGTTGCCGAGTCAACCGGTGGCGAATCCCAAAGGTGTCCATGTGATTGAGGATCCATCATCTTCAACTTGTAATGCTCCTCCGGAGCAAGTTCAATTAATCACCACCTTAAGGAGTGGAAAAATCATCAATTCCAAAGTAGGGGAGGAAGAGAGAAAGGAATTCCAAGAGCAACCTAAAAATCCAAAAGAATCCCAATTAAATCCAAAATTGTTTCCGTTAAATCCAAATTTGCAAATTACCCCTTCAAATCCAAAAGGAAAGGCAAGTGAAGTTGTGTCATCATCGATTCCAAATCTTGACACCTCTTATGAACCTCCGGTTCCTTTTCCTCAAAGATTGAAGGAACCTTCTCATTTCGGGAAGCAAGGAGAGAAAATCCAAGACATGATTGAGATCTTCAAGCAAGTAAAGATCAATCTCCCTCTCCTTGATGTTATTCGACAAATTCCCTCCTATGCAAAATTCTTGAAGGACTTGTGCACTTGAAAGCGCAAATCTAGGAATGATGTTCCTAAGAAAGTCCTCTTAACTGAGCACATAAGCTCCATTTTCCAACACCAAGCCCCTCCTAAATTCAAAGATCCGGGTGCTCCGACCATTTCGTGCACCATCGGAAATCAATCTTTTGAAAAGGCACTTCTTGATCTAGGGGCTAGTGTCAATTTTCTTCCATTCTCAGTTTACCAACAACTAGGTTTGGGGGAACTCGAGCATACCACGGTTGTGTTGCAACTCGCCGACCGCTCGGTGAAGCAACCACGTGGCATAATTGAGAATGTCATCATTCAAGTGGACAAATTCTATTTTCCGGTGGACTTCATAGTCCTTGACACGGAACCGGTCCAAAATCCGAATCGTCATATTCCTATCATTCTAGGTCGTCCATTCTTGGCCACGGCAAACGCTTGCGTTAATTGCCGTATCGGAGTGATGGACATCTCTTTTGGGAATATGAAAGTCCGCTTGAACATTTTCAATGCTTCCCACCACACATCCGACGACAAAAGTGAGTGCTTTTGTGTTGATGTTGTGGAAGACCTTGTTCAAGAAGCACTTCCTTCTATTCTTTCCAAGGATCCTTTAGAGGCATGCCTAAATCACTTCAACTATGATGATTTTGACATTGAGCAATCCATATCTGAAGTCAATTCCATGCTCGATGTTAATACTGTCATGGATTTCCCTAAATGGAGAGTTCCGAGAGAACCCTTGCCCCCTTTGTCCAAAACTTCCCAAACTCCTTCTTTAATTTCCCCACCACAACTTGAGCTCAAGCCCCTACCGGCTACACTCAAGTATGTTTTCTTGGGCGCTAATGAGACCCTTCCAGTCATTATTGCTTCTAATCTTACCAATGATCAAGAGATGGAACTTATAAAGGTGCTAAAAGAGCACAAGGAGGCAATAGGATGGAGTGTGGCATATCTTAAGGGAATAGACCCTTCTATTTGTATGCACCGCATACACTTGGAAGAGGATGCAAAGACCTCAAGGGAGGCACAACGTCGATTAAATCCAAACATGAAGGACGTTGTAATGAAGGAGGTGGTGAAGTTACTAGATGCGAGAATCATTTACCCCATCTCAGATAGCAAGTGGGTTAGTCCCACTCAAGTGGTTCCAAAGAAGTCTGGTATTACGGTGCAACCAAATGATAAGGGTGAATTAGTTCCCCAACGAACCACCACAGGATGGAGAGTGTGTATTGATTATCGGAAATTAAATTCAGCCACTCGGAAAGATCACTTCCCCCTCCCATTTATTGATCAAATATTGGAGAGATTAGTTGGGCAAAGTTTTTATTGCTTTTTGGATGGATATTCCGGCTATAATCAGGTTGCTATAGACCCGAGGGACCAAGAGAAAACCACATTTACATGTCCCTTCGGCACATTTGCTTATAGACGCATGCCCTTTGGGTTGTGCAATGCACCGGCGACTTTTCAACGGTGTATGATGTCTATCTTCTCGGACATGGTGGAAAAATTCTTGGAAGTGTTCATGGATGATTTTTTCATTTTTGGGCCTTCATTTGAATCATGCCTCCAAAATCTATCCCCGTGTTCTCAAACGATGTCAAAAGACCAACCTAATTCTTAGTTGGGAAAAGAGCCATTTTATGGTTCAAGAGGGTATTGTCCTAGGGCACATTGTGTCTAAGAGAGGAATAGAGGTTGATAAAGCCAAGGTTGAACTCATTTCTAAGCTTCCTCCACCATCAACGGTGAGAGAGATTCGTTCATTCCTTGGGCATGCGGGCTTTTATCGCCGTTTCATCAAAGACTTTAGCAAGATCTCTCGACCTTTGTGTCACCTTCTTGAAAAAGAGTCTTGCTTTACCTTTGATGAAGCGTGCTTTAACGCTTTTGAAAAACTCCGCACCATGCTTACAACCGCTCCAATTCTAATCCCTCCAAATTGGGCTCTCCCATTTGAGATTATGTGTGATGCATCCGATTATGCCATGGGTGCTGTCTTAGGGCAACGAGTAGACAAACTGCCACATGTCATCTACTACGCAAGTAAAACCCTTTCCGAGGCTCAAATCAATTATACCACAACGGAAAAGGAATTGCTTGCGGTAGTATTTGCATTAGACAAATTTCGAGCTTATTTATTAGGTTCAAAGGTCATTGTCTATTCGGACCATGCTGCCCTCCGGCATCTTTTGGCGAAAAAGGACACTAAGCCTAGGTTGATCCGATGGATACTCTTGTTGCAAGAGTTCAATTTTGAGATTAGAGACAAAAAGGGAACTGAAAATGTGGTAGCTGACCACCTTTCTAGAATTCTTGTTGAATCCCTCCATAATTCCATTCCAGTTTGTGAATCCTTCCCGGATGAACAACTCTTTGTCATCTCTCAAGAGAGTATCCCTTGGTATGCGGATGTGGTTAATTACTTGGCAACCGGTAAAATACCATCTTCTTGGACCAAGTAAGAGAAGGATCGTTTTCTCTCCCAATCACGATCATATTATTGGGACGATCCTCAATTGTTCAAATATTGCCCCGACCAAATAATTCGAAGGTGTGTACCCAACAGTGAATTCCAAAGCATTCTCAAGTTTTGTCATACACTCGCTTGTGGGGGACACTTTAGTGCTAAGAAAACCGCAGCAAAAATTCTCCAATGCGGATTTTTCTGGCTGACACTTCATCGGGATGCATATTCATTCTGCCGCTCTTGTGAGCGATGTCAACGCCTTGGCGCGATGTCTCGGAAGGACATGATGCCTCTTAACCCTATTCTTATCGTTGAAATATTTGATGTGTGGGGCATTGACTTCATGGGACCATTTCCACCCTCTACTAGTCATGAGTACATACTTGTGGCGGTGGACTACGTATCTAAGTGGATAGAGGCCGTTGCTACCAAAACCAATGATCACGCAGTCGTGGTTAAATTCATTCAAGCTAATATTTTTAGCCGGTTTGGTACGCCTCGGGCCATCATTAGTGACGGAGGTAAACATTTCTGTAACCGGTTCCTTCGAACCTTGCTTACCAAATACTCCATCACACACAAAGTAGCCACCCCATACCATCCTCAAACCAGTGGCCAAGTAGAAGTATCCAATAGGGAGATTAAGAACATTATTCAGAAAACTGTTCGGCCCGATCGGAAAGATAGGTCATTGCGACTAAATGATACATTATGGGCATACCGAACCGCATATAAAACTCCCATTGGAATGTCACCTTATCGGTTGGTTTATGGCAAGGCATGCCATATTCCGGTTGAATTGGAGCGTAAAGCTATGTGGGCCACCAAAACTTTTAATTTTGACATACAAAAGGCCGGATCTAATCGAAAGCTTCAATTAAATGAATTAGAAGAATTGCGACATGACGCGTATGAGAATGCGAAAATCTATAAGGCAAAGTCCAAAGCCTTTCATGATCGTAATATTCGAGTCAAAACATTTTTGCCGGGCCAAAAAGTATGGTTGTACAACTCACGCCTCCATTTGTTTTCCGGAAAACTTCGCTCCCGTTGGGATGGTCCATTTTTGGTTAATTCCGTCGCTCCCCACGGAGCGGTGGAATTGAAGGACTTGAAAGACGGCTCATTGTTCAAAGTAAACGGGCAGCGCTTAAAAGTGTGCGTGGATGACCAAGTCACCACCGAATATGTGGATGTCGTCACTTTGACGGATCCCGCGTATTTTGACTCGTGAGCCGATCCGGACGTCGCGCCATAGACGTGTAAGGTGGCGAAGCCATGGTAGCTATCATGCTTCCATGATGTCCCTTTAATCCAAAGTAGGTTTGTATCTAAGCAATGTAGTATCTAATTCCCAAATATCCAAGTCCCTGAAGCATAACTCAAGCTGACTATTTTTGAGCATCTCGATTGATCAAAACTAGGATCTTGATCAATCGAGATTTCGATTGATCGAGATTTCAGTTTCGATCGATCAAAAAATTGCAGAGAATTTGCCAAGTGCAAAGTCCCGAGAGGTAGTATTCTTCGATTGCACTTCGATAGGTCTTCGATCGATCGAAGATTTCGATTGATCGAAATAAAATTTCGATTGATCGAAGTAGAAACTCAATTCAGTGAAGGAATTTTCGATTGATCGAGGAAAGAATTTCGATCGATCGATGCTGATTTCGATTGATCGAAGTGAGATTTCGATCAATCGAAATCTCGATTGATCGAAATGCACATCTCGATCAATCGAGATGCACGCGATGCCTGCACGTGATCCGAAAGCTTATTTAAACCGTTGGGCTTCCCTCTCATTTCAAAATAACCATCCGACTTCCTTCTCTCCTCCGTGCGATCCAGACCTTCTCCAAGCACTCCCGAGCACTCGATCTACCATTCCCGATCATCCGCCGCCATCCGACACAGTACGAAGCCGCCGCTAGCACTCGCACTATCTTCTCTTCGCGGCTGCGAGTGGGTCTTCTTCTGTTTGAGTCGCTCATCTTCTTCCTCTTGAGGTAAGTGATGCATGGCTACTTTTTGTATACTTTTTCACCATTTTTGATAGTTTTACGGCGTAATAAACATATTTAGATGATATTGGGTTAGATGGGTGCATTTGCGGTGTTTGTAATGAGATTTTTCAAGTTTCGGGGGGTAGGAGTATATATAGGGTTGAGATTTTTCATTCTCTCTATTTCAAATGCTTAGTGTACGGGTTGCAACCGCAACCCTCCGTTTTGGTTGCATCAGTTCGCACCGCTTCTTTAAGAAAGACTTTTTGAATTCTTGTCAGTGCCAAGGACTAGGACCTCATTTTCATTTTTTTCTTCTTTTAGTTTATTCTTAGTTTTGTTTTCTTCTTATTTATCTTTTATTTACGTAATTTTTGGAATCAAGTGCAGACTGTTCCGAGACTATGGCGAGGGTGAAGAACGCCGCCGGTTCTGTTCGAGACATGCCCGGGCGAGTCTTCCGGTCTCGGAAGTTCCACCCGGAGCAGATTTTTGACTTAGCAGAGTTCGAGAGGCGTCCCGACACCGCGTGGATGGTTGCCGAGCTCAGGAGGCGTCGCCTCGACTGGCTATGTGTGCCTCCCACCGACGTGGCACACGAGCGCTTAGTGCAGGTCTTTTACGATCACATGACCTACTCCTGCACCGCGCCGGATACACTAGAGACGGTTGTGGGCACTGTCACGATCACGATTACGCCGAGCTGGATTGCTCAGATGCTCGGCATCCCTCACCAGCAGCCACCGGACATGGTTGGCCTGGACGGTCAGCCACTTTTCAGGGCCGCACTCCCCGCAGACACGACACTGTTCTCGATCGTGATGGACATGTGTGGCGGGGCGTTTACCACACCCAGTCACAACTGCACGTCCAAATCGATGTGCCCGAGCAAGTTGTGGTTCCTGGACACCGTTCTCATCAAGAACGCGTGTCCGCTGCAGCACGTGGCAGAGCGCAGGGGCGACCTCCTCCGTTGCCTCTATGCTTTCCACACGGGCACTTGGTTTTCGATCCCATCGCTGATCTGGGGGCAGATGTTCAAGGTCTGGGACGGCCTCGTGAATAAGAGGATGCGGAGAGCAGCGAGTTGGCAGCTTCCCTTTCCTTTCCTGATCGCCGCTTTTCTCAGCAGTACCAATATACCGGTCAGTCGTACTGACATTCAGTTGGCACCGCCCACCCGCTTCACATCTACTCAGTGGGAGAGGGTGAGGCGACACTTAGAGCGACAGGACCACCAGGGTGATCCACCAGACGATGTAGATATGGATGCCCCGGTGGAGACGGATGAGGGCGAGCCAGCAGAGGGTGAGTCCGATGACGAGGAGATAGAGGAGGAGGAGATGGATGTGGCTGCAGAGCGGCATGATATTTTAGCGACGGGCTATTCCTGCCTGGTGGCTGACGTAGAGCAGCTCCAGCAGGGTTTTGACGAGCATGTCCAGGTGACGCAGAGTCAGCTGGCAGGCATTCGGACGGACATTTCTTCTCTAGCACAAGGCCAGAGAGCGATTCTAGACGAGTTCCGAGCCCTCCGGCAGGACCTGCAGTTCCTGTTCGCAGGTCGAGCTTCCACCTCCACTTCTACTCCCACCGAGCCACCACCACCACCACCACCACCGGCCCTCGAGTAGCTGCATTTCTTTATCTTCTATGTTTTATTTTTGACTATTTTTCTTTCTTTATGTTTGATAGGCCATGTTGGCCATGTTTTCTTTCATTTTTAGCTTCTTTTTGAGTATTCCACCTACATGTAAACTTTGTACTGAAACTCATTTTCATCTATATGGAATACATTTATATTTTCTTTTGCACCATGTGTTATCTTTACTGTCTTTATTTTTGCTTTCTGTCAATATATCTGTTCTCTATACTTTGACTATGTATGTAGTACCACTTGTCTACTTGTTATATGCGATTCAGTTGATGATTTCCGTTTATTATCGCCTGATTTTGATTCCCAATACTGTTGAGATTGCTTCAACATAGTATGGCGGTAATAAAGAGAGGCAGCCCCTTTGCGTGCTATACGTTAGCGTGCCTGGATAGTCAATATCTTATCGCATAGACCTCTTAGACAATTGGGAAACACCAGTTCAGACCCTTAGATATACAGTGATATTGGCATTGTCTGTTTGTGCATAATTATTTCATTATGTTCTATTTATCTACTTTTTGTTCCTTTTAATGCTCGTGGTATCCAGTTGGTGTTCTGTGCAGGTTTTTCTTAATTACAGGATAACCGCTGCTGTGGAATACCATTTTTGTCACCTTCTGCCATCCCGGTAACTTCTTTCCTTATTCTTCTTGTCCAAACATTGAGGACCATGTTGCATATAAGTTTGGGGGTGCGGTATGCTATACCACTTGCATATGCATGCAATGTTCAGTCGTTATATTGAGTGTCATTGTAGAGCAGTTTTCTTGATATTTTGCATACTTGCCATGATGTCTTGCTTTTTAAAGGAAGTCATTCGAATAAATGTCCGAGGTAAATGCAGCAGGTAGTTAAGAACTTTAACATTGTAAATACCCACACTTTTGCAAGCTTTATAGTAGGCTAGAACGGTCTACATTTTTGTCCAAATTCGAGCACGTACAGTTCTTGCCCTAAATTTGTCCTTAACCGCACAAATTCGCACACATGCATTTTAAATTGTGGGGTATAAGTCTGAGGGAGAATTTTTGAAAATTTCTGTTTTTATCTGAACAACTTAAAGAATAAGTTCTTCCGGTTGTTGTAAAAAAAAAAGGAAAAAGAAAGAAAAAGAGAAAAATATGCAATAAGCCTTCTCACTCAATAAACTAGATTTCTATGCCTCAAAGCAGGGAATATTCGCGTAAAAGTGTGTAAGGTTGAGCAATAATAAGCGGGTGGCTTGCTTACGCTCATCGCCTTGTAAGCTCGGTCATTAAGTCCGAGGGGTGCTTCTTCACCTAATGCCCTAAAACCAATTGGTTTGGGAGTCATTGGCCCAACGCCGCTACATGGGCTTGCAAGAAAGCAAAAAGAGTTAAGCATTGCACGGTCATCCGCACATGAGCAATCATGAATGTTTTGTGATAATGAACGGCCGTGTCGAGCGTTTTCAATGAGTTTTTCTCTTAAAAACAGATTTGTTCGTTTTCTTCTCCAAATATGACAAAAGCCACACGTTAGAATGCATGTTCACTTTTCAAAGAGGATTTTGGGGTTGGAATTGTTATGTTTGTTCGGGCTGGCCATTATGTGGGGACTATCGTTCATTTATAGCTTGTGAAAGTCCATTTTTGCTAATGACCACATAGTTCTGTAATACTTGTTGCATTTGCCAAATGAAATGAACGGATGATCGCCCTTTATCTAGTTGATGACTGAGCATGATTAAACTTTTGTATAAGATAGTTGATTCCATTTTTGTAATATTGTATTGCTAAGGGACTAGCAATATGTAAGTTTGGGGGTGTGATAAGTGTTCAATTCTATGCATTTGAACCCTCTTTATTGCATACGTTAGTTCCATTTTTGTGTTTACCGAGATATGTTTACGGTATTTTGTGTTTTTGATGTTTTGCAGGTATTGGAGTAAATGGAGCAAAGTTTGAAGCTTTCTGCAGTCAAGAGAAGAAATCAGAAAATGCAGCCAAAGTCATCTCGATCAATCGAGATGTTGATCTCGATTAATCGAAATCTCGATTGATCGAGATCTCATTTCGATTGATCGAAATCTCGATCAATCGAGATTCAATCTCGATCAATCGAGATTCTGCAGAACCCACTTGGCCACTTGCTCACCTGCTCTCCCACTTGTAACAAAATCCCCCTTTTTGCACGACTTAGGGGGATTGTCTGACTTGAACAAGACTCTTGGGGGCCTTATTAATGCAATAGATATATATAGTGATATATATATATATATGGTGGGGCCCAAGGTTGAAAAGGAAGCCAAAAAGCACACAAAAAGAGCCATATCTCTCATATCTCATATATCTCTCAACACAGATCAGAATACTTCAGAGGAGAGACCTTCGGCAGAGGAAGAGGAGAAGCTGAACCAGACCAAGAAGCTTCACTTTCTTCATCAATGAAAGGGTGCAAGGCAACCATGAGCAACTAACTCTTCTACTAGGGTGTTGGTTTCAACCCCTAGCCATGTAAACTTGTTCATCTTTGTAGCTCTTGGGATTTGTAATTAAATGTTGATTATTTAGCCTAGTGATTATGTACACAAATACATCTCTTATATATATTCATTTGATATGAAATTTATTCTTGTCTTATAGTAGATTTTGTCACTTGAATGCACAACATTTGCATATTCCACAAGAAGTGCAAATGATGGCTAGATAATGGTGTTTAAATGAATGTGTGATGTTAGTTTGTATAGACCATGCCAAGACAAGGTAGTTTGGATGCATGTAGTGTTCACTTAGAGAGTAGAGTAATTAGGTAGTTAGTTAGGTTGAAGAGCTATGCTTGTTGAAGATGGATTATGATAGGTTAGCACACACATTGATCTTTTGATATATCATTGAGGTCACAAGCCTAATGACATTGTTAGGCATTTAATTAATGAATCCCATGCTTGCTACACTTATGAACATGTGAATGGCTAGTGGTGGAAACCAACCCTAGTCTCTCTCCCAACTTTAAACTCTTTACTTTTCTTGTCATTTCATTTATGCAATAGTTTATAAACACAAATTCAAAAATCTATTTTTTGAATTAAAGTAGAATTAATCTTCCTTTAAGACAATTGCGACTAGTCCTCGTGGGATCGATACCCTCTATATAGAACCTTATCTACAAGATTCGTGCTCTTGCGAGTGGTTAAATTATATTTTGATAAAAAGGGCAAAATTAAGCTTACAATATAATTTAGTTCCGACCACATCATTATGGATGTGCCTAAATGGAGAGTTTCGAGAGAACCCTTGCCTCCTTTGTCCAAAACCTCCCAAACTCCTTCATTAATTTTCCCACCACAACTTGAGCTCAAGCCTCTACCGGCTACACTCAAGTATGTTTTCTTGGGCGCTAATGAGACCCTTCCAGTCATTATTACTTCCAATCTCACCAATGATCAAGAGATGGAACTCGTAAAAGTGCTAAAAGAGCACAAGGAAGCAATAGGATGGAGTGTGGCAGATCTTAAGGGAATAGATCCTTCTATTTGTATGCACCGCATACATTTGGAAGAGGATGCAAAGACCTCAAGGGAGGCACAACGTCGATTAAATCCAAATATGAAGGATGTTGTAATGAAGGAGGTGGTGAAGTTACTAGATGCGGGAATCATTTACCCCATCTCAGATAGCAAGTGGGTTAGTCCCACTCAAGTGGTTCCAAAGAAGTCCGGTATTACGATGCAACCAAATGATAAGGGTGAATTAGTTCCCCAACGCACCACCACGGGATGGAGAGTGTGCATAGATTATCGAAAATTAAATTCAGCCACTCGGAAAGATCACTTCCCCCTCCCATTTATTGATCAAATCTTGGAGAGATTAGCCGGGCAAAGTTTTTATTACTTTTTAGATGGATATTCCAGCTATAATCAGGTTGCTATAGACCCGAGGGACAAAGAGAAAACCACCTTTACATGTCCCTTCGGCACATTTGCTTATAGACGCATGCCCTTTGGGTTGTGCAATGCACCGACGACTTTTCAACGGTGTATGATGTCTATCTTTTCGGACATGGTGAAAAAATTCTTGGAAGTGTTCATGGATGATTTTTCCGTATTTGGGCCTTCATTTGAATCATGCCTCCAAAATCTATCCCGTGTTCTCAAACGATGTCAAAAGACCAACCTAATTCTTAGTTGGGAAAAGAGCCATTTTATAGTTCAAGAGGGTATTGTCCTAGGGCACATTGTGTCTAAGAGAGGAATCGAGGTTGATAAAGCCAAGGTTGAACTCATTTCCAAACTTCCTCCTCCATCAACGGTGAGAGAGATTCGTTCATTCCTTGGGCATGCGGGCTTTTATCGCCGTTTCATCAAAGACTTTAGCAAGATTTCTCAGCCTTTGTGTCGCCTTCTTGAAAAAGAGTCTTGCTTTACCTTTGATGAAGCGTGCCTTAACGCTTTTGAAAAACTCCGCACCATGCTTACAACCGCTCCAATTCTAATCCCTCCAAATTGGGCTCTCCCATTTGAGATCATGTGTGATGCATCCGATTATGTCATGGGTGCGGTCTTTGGGCAGCGAGTAGACAAATTGCCACATGCCATCTACTACGCAAGTAAAACCCTTTCTGAGGCTCAAATTAATTATACCACAACAGAAAAGGAGTTGTTTGCGGTAGTATTTGCCTTGGACAAATTTCGAGCTTATTTATTAGGTTCCAAGGTCATTATCTATTCAGACCATGCTACCCTCTGACATCTTTTGGCCAAAAAGGACACCAAGCCTAGGTTGATCCGATGGATACTCTTATTGCAAGAGTTCAATTTTGAGATTAGAGACAAAAAGGGAACTGAAAATGTGGTGGCTGACCACCTGTCTAGAATTCTTGTTGAATCCCTCCATAATTCCATTCCAGTTTGTGAATCCTTCCCGGATGAACAACTCTTTGTCATCTCTCAAGAGAGTATCCCTTGGTATGCGGATGTGGTTAATTACTTGGCAACCGGTAAAATACCATCTTCTTGGACCAAGTAAGAGAAGGATCATTTTCTCTCCCAATCACGATCATATTATTGGGACGATCCTCAATTGTTCAAATATTGCCCCGACCAAATAATTCGAAGGTGTGTACCCAACAGTGAATTCCAAAGCATTCTCAAGTTTTGTCATACACTCGCTTGTGGGGGACACTTTAGTGCTAAGAAAACCGCAGCAAAAATTCTCCAATGCAGATTTTTCTGGCCGACATTTCATCGGGATGCATATTCATTCTGCCGCTCTTGTGAGCGATGTCAACACCTTGGCGCGATGTCTCGGAAGGACATGATGCCTCTTAACCCTATTCTTATCGTTGAAATATTTGATGTGTGGGGCATTGACTTCATGGGACCATTTCCACCCTCTACTAGTCATGAGTACATACTTGTGGCGGTGGACTACGTATCTAAGTGGATAGAGGCCGTTGCTACCAAAACCAATGATCACGCAGTCGTGGTTAAGTTCATTCAAGCTAATATTTTTAGCCGATTTGGTACACCTCGGGCCATCATTAGTGACAGAGGTAAACATTTCTGTAACCGGTTCCTTCGAACCTTGCTTACCAAATACTCGGTCACACACAAAGTAGCCACCCCATACCATCCTCAAACTAGTGGCCAAGTAGAGGTATCCAATAGGGAGATTAAGAACATTCTTGAGAAGACCGTTTGGCCTGACCGGAAAGATTGGTCATTGCGACTAAATGATGCATTATGGGCATACTGAACCGCGTATAAAACTCCCATTGGAATGTCACCTTACCGGTTGGTTTATGGCAAAGCGTGTCATCTTTCGGTTGAATTAGAGCATAAAGCTATGTGGGCCACCAAAACTTTCAATTTTGACATGTAAACGGCCGGATCTAATCGAAAGCTTCAATTAAATGAATTGGAAGAATTGCGACATGACGCGTATGAGAACACTAAAATCTATAAGGCAAAGTCCAAAGCCTTTCATGATCGTAATATTCGAGTCAAAACATTTTCTCCGGGCCAAAAAGTATGGTTGTACAATTCACGCCTCCATTTGTTTCCCGGAAAACTCTGCTCCCGTTGGGATGGTCCATTTTTGGTTAATTCCATCGCTCCCCATGGAGTGGTGGAATTGAAGGACTTGAAAGATGGATCGTTGTTCAAAGTAAACTGGCAGTGCTTAAAAGTGTGCGTGGATGACCAAGTTACCACCGAATACGTGGATGTCGTCACTTTGACGGATCCCGTATATTTTGACTCGTGAGCCGATTCGAACGTCATGCCATAGACGTGTAAGGTGGCGCGGCCATGGTAGTTATCATGCTTCCATGATGTCCCTTTAATCCAAGTTACATTTAGTATCTAAGCAATTTAGTATCTAAGTCCCATAAGTCCAAGTCCATAAAGCAAAACTCAAGCTGACTGTTTTTGAGCATCTCGATTGATCAAAGCTGAGATCTCGATCAATCGAGATTTCGATTGATCAAGATTTTGGTTTCGATTGATCGAAATATTGCAAAGAGTTTGCCAAGTCCATAGTACCGAGAGGTAGTATTCTTCGATAGCACTTCGATAGGTCCTCGATCGATCGAAATTTCGATTGATTGAAATGGGATTTCAATTGATCGAATTAAAATCTCGATTGATCGAATTAAAGTTTCGATTGATGGAAATAAAATCTCAATTCATTGAATAAATCTCGATTGATCGAAGGAGAGATCTCGATTGATCAAAGTTGGATTTCGATTAATTGAAATCTCGATTGATCGAGATGTACATCTCGATCAATCGAGATGCACGCAATGCCTGCACGTGAGCCGAGTTCTTATTTAAACCATTGGGCTTCCCTCTCATTTCCACATTTTCTCCTCAGACCATCCGACTTCCTTCTCTTCTCCGAGCGATCTAGAGCTTCCCCAAGCACCATCCCGCACGTGATCGACCATCCCCGACTATCCACCGCCGTTCGCCGTAGTCTGAGATCTCCACGAGCACACCCTCGCTCATCTCTTCGCGGCTGCGAGTTGGGTCTTCATTTTTTGTACCGATCATCATCTTCACCTTGAGGTAAGTGATGCATGGCTATATTTTGCTTCCTTTCTCGCTATTTTTATTAGTTTCTCGGCATAATAAACATCGGCAGATGACGTTGGGTTGGGTTGGTGCATTTGCGATATTCACAATGGGATTTTGTGAGTTTCGGGGGGTAGGAATTCATGTATGGGGGAAATATTGTGTTATTTTTGCTTCGAATGCTTACTATACGGTATGCAACCGTGGCCCCTGCGTTTTGGTTGCATCCGCTTGCACTGCCTCGTTGAGAGCAAATTTTTGAATTCATATGTCAGCGCCATGGACTAGAACCTCATTTGAATTTTCTTCGTTTATTTTTCATTCTTATTTTAGTATTCCTTTTATTTTCTTTTTATTTACATAATTTTTGGAATCAAGTGCAGACTGCTCCGAGATCATGGTGAGGGTGAAGAATGCCCCCGGTTCTGTTCGAGACGTGCCCGGGCGAGCCTTCCGGTCTCGGAAGTTTCACCTGGAGCATATATTTGACCTAGGTGAGTTCGAGACGCGTCCCGACAGCGCGTGGACTGTCGCCGAGCTTAGGAGGCGTCGCCTCGACCGATTGTGTGTGCCCCCCACTGATGTGGCACACGAGCGCTTGGTGTAGGTCTTTTACGAGCGCATGACCTACTCCTGCACAGCGCCGGACACCTTAGAGACGGTCGTAGGCATCACGACGATCACTATCACGCCGAGCCGAATTGTGCAGATGCTCAGCATCCGTCACCACCAGCCTCCAAATATGGTTGACCAAGACGGTCGACCGCTTTACAGGGCCGCACTTCCAATAGACTCTACACTGTTCTCCATCGTGATGGACATGTGTGGCGGGGCGTTTACCACGCCCAGTCACAACTGCACGTCCAAATCGATGTGCCCTAGCAGATTATGGTTCCTGGACACCGTTCTCATCAAGAACGCGTGTCCTCTCTAGCATGTGGCAGAGCGCAGAGGCGACCTCCTCCGTTGCCTTTACGCTTTCCACACGGGCACGTGGTTTTCTGTCCTATCACTGATATGGGGGCAGATATTCAAGATCTGGGATGGCCTCGTTAACAAGGGGATGCGGCGAGTAGCGAGTTGGAGGCTTCCTTTTCCTTTCCTCGTCACCGATTTTCTGAGTCGTGCCAGTATACCGGTCAGTGATACTGACATTTAGTTGGCACCGCCCACCTGCTTCACATCTACTCAGTGGGAGCGGGTGAGGTGACACTTAGAGCGACAGGACCACCAGGGCGATCCACTAGATGATGTAGACATGGATGCCCCGGTGGAGTTGGATGAGGGTGAGCCTACAGAGGGTGAGTCTTCTGACGAGGAGATGGATATTGCTGCAGAGCGGCATGACATCCTAGCGACTGGCTATTCCTGCCTCGCAGCTGATGTTGAGCGGCTCCAGCAGGGTTTCCAAAAGCACGTCCAGGTGACGCAGAGTCAGCTGGAGGGCATCAGATCGGACATTTCATCTCTGGCACATGGTCGGAGGGCAATTTTAGATGAGTTCCGAGCCTTCCGGCAGGACCTGCAGTTCCTGTTTGTAGGACGAGCTTCCGCCTCCACCTCTACTTCCACATAGCCACCACCACCACCACCCGCCCTCGAGTATCTATATCTATTTGCACTTTCTGCTTTACTTTCTGTATTTTTCTTTCTTTATTTTTTGATAGGACATGTTGGCCATGTTTTCTTTCTTTTTATGAGTATTCCAGCTACATGTACGTTTTGTACTGAATTCATTTTCATATCTATGGAATACAGTTATCTTTTCTTTTATACCATGTGTTATCTTTACTGTCTTTATTTTTATTTTCTGTCAATATATCTGTTCTCTGTACTTTGACTATGTATGTAGTACCACTTGCCTACTTGTTATATGCGATTCAGTTGATGATTTCCGTTTATTACCGCCTGGTTTAAATTCCCAATACTGTTGAGATTGCTTCAACGCAGTATGGCGTTAATAAAGAAAGGCAGCCCCTTTGCATGCTATACGTTAGCGTGCCTAGATAGTCAATATCTTATCGCATAGACCTCTTAGACAATTGGGAACCACCAATTCAGACCCTTAGAGATGCAGTGATCTTGGCATTGTCCGTTTGTGGATAATTATTTTATTATGATCTTTTCATATCCTTTTTGTTCCTTTTAATGCTCGTGGTATCCAGTTGGTGTTCTGTGTAGGTTTTTCTTATTTGCAGGATGACCGCTACTGTTGGAATACCATTTTTGTCGCGTTCTGCACTTCCAGTAATATCGTTCCTTACTTTTTTTGTCCAAACATTGAGGACAATGTTGCATATAAGTTTGGGGGTGCAGTATGCTATACCACTTGCATATGCATGCAATGTTCAGTCTTAGTATTGAGTGTCATTGTAGAGCAGTTCTTGATATTTTTGCATGCTTGCTATGATGGCTTGCTTTTTAAAGGAAGATCATTCGAATAAATGTCCGAGGTAAATGCAGCAGGTAGTTAAGAACTTTAACATTGTAAATACCCGCACTTTTGCAAGCTATATAGTAGGCTAGAACGGTCTACATTTTTGTCCAAAATGAGCACGTACAGTTCTTGCCCTAAATTTTTCCTTAACCGCACAAATTCGCACACATGCATTTTAAATTGTGGGGTATAAGTCTGATGGAGAATTTTGTAAATTTCTGTTTTTATTTGAACAACTTAAAGAATAAGTTCTTCCGGTTGTTGTAAAAAAGAAAAAAAAATGCAATAAGCCTTCTCGCTCAATAAACCAGATTTCTATGCCTCAAAGCAGGGAGTATTCGCGTATAAGTGTGCAAGGTTGAGCAATAATAAGCGGGTGGCTTGCTTAAGCTCATTGCCTTGTAAGCTCTGTTATTAAATCCGAGGGGTGTTTCTTCACCTAATGCCCTAAAACCAATTGGTTTGGGAGTCATTGGCCCAATGACGCTACATGGGCTTACAAGAAAGCAAAAAGAGCTAAGCATTGCATGGTCATCCGCACATGAGCAATCATGAATGTTTTGTGATAATGAACAACGGTGTCGAGCATTTTCAATGAGTTTTTCTCTTAAAAACAGATTTGTTCTTATTCTTTATCTAGTTGATGACTGAGCATGATTAAACTTTTGTATAAGATAGTTAATTTTATTTTTGTAATATTGCATTGCTAAGGGACTAGCAATATGTAAGTTTGGGGGTGTGATAAGTGTTTAATTCTACGCATTTGAACCCTCTTTATTGCATATGTTAGTTCCGTTTTTATGATTACCGAGATATGTTTACGGTATTTTTGTGTTTTTGATGTATTGCAGGTCTTGTAGTAAAAGGAGCAAAGTTTGAGGCCATTTGCAGCTGAAGAGAAAAGTCAGAAATGCAGCCAAAGGCATCTCGATCAATCGAGATGTTGATCTCGATTAATCAAAATCTCGATTGATCAAGATCTCATTTCGATTGATCGAAATCTCGATCAATCGAGATTCAATCTCGATTGATCGAGATTCTGCAGAAGCCACTTGCCCACTTGCTCACCTGCTCTCCCACTTGTAACAAAATCCTCCTTTTTGCACGACTTAGGGAGATTGTCTGACTTGAACAAGACCCTTGGGGACCTTCTTCATATAATGGATATATATATTGATATATATATATATATGGTGGGCCCCAAGGTTGAAAAGGGAGCCATAAAGCACAAGGAAGCCTCATATCTCTCATACACATCAGATTACTCAAGGAGAGACTTTCGAAAGAGGGGAAAGATGAGCTGAACTACACCAAGAAGCTTCATCTTCTCCATCAATGGAAGAGTGCAAGGCAACCATGAGCAACTAACTCTTCTACTAGGGTGTGGTTGAAGCCCCTAGCCATGTAAACTTGTTCATTTTTGTAGCACTTGGGGATTTGTAATTAAATGTTGATTATTTAGTCTAGTGACCATGTACACTAATACATTTCTTCTATATATTCATTTGACATGGAGTTTATTATTGTCTTAGAGTAGATTCTTCCATGTGAATGCACAACATTTGCATATTCCATAAGAAGTGCAAATGATGGCTAGATAATAGTGTTTAAATGAATGTGTGGTGTTTGCTTGTATAAACCATGCCAAGATGAGGTAGTTTGGATGCATGTAGGTTCACTTAGAGAGTAGAGTAATTAGTTAGTTAGTTAGCACACACATTAATCCTTTGATATGTCATTGAGGTCACAAGCCTAATGACATTATTAGGCATTTAATCTATGAATCCCATGCTTGCTACACTTATGAACATGTGAATGGCTAGTGGTGGAAACCAACCCTAGTTCTCTCTCCCAACTTTACTCTTTAATTTTATTATTATTACATTCATGCATTAGTTCTATAAACAAAAACTCAAAACCTTATTTTTAGGATTAAAGTGGAATTAATCTTTCTTTAAGACAATTGCGACTAGTCCTCGTGGGATCGATACCCTCTATATAGAACCTTATCTACAAATATTCGTGCTCTTGTGAGTGGTTAAATTATATTTTGATAAAAAGGGTAAAATTAAGCTTACAATATAATTCAAGTTTAGCCACATCACTATTCGTTGCTCTAGAAAATATTTGAGACTACGTTGATCGGTCTAAATATAGAATTTTTAGCCTAGAAGGTAAGGTCTCCAGGTGCGTATGGCTTCGACGATACCCAACATTTCTTTAGTGTAAGTTGACCAGGATTTCTTGGTCACTCCGAGGGCTCGACTCATGTATGCCACTGGTTTGCCTTGTTGAGACAGGATTGCTCCAATTCCTTCCCCGGATGCGTCTATTTCAATAGTGAAAGCATCGTTGAAGTTTGGCATGGCTAATATAGGAGTGGTCGTCATGGCCTGTTCGAGAGCAAGAAAGGCGGTTTCAGCTTCTCCATGCCATCCAAATTTGCCTTTTTTGAGAAGATTGGTGAGAGGCCGAGCTATAATGCCGTAAGCTTTGACGAACTTCCGGTAATACCCTGTCAAACCTAAAAACCCACGTAATTTCGAAATGTTAGTAGGTCGAGGCCAGGCTACCATAGCAGCAATTTTATTTTCATCCACCTTCACACCCTGATTAGTGATGATATGCCCTAAGTACTCCAACTCTTGCTGCCCAAATGCACATTTGCTAGCTTTAACAAAAAATCTGTGCTGCCTTAATATTTCAAAGGTCTGCCTTACATGCACTAAATGTTGATCCCAATCCGGACTATAGACTAAAATATCATCAAAGAAAACTAATATGAATTTTCGAAGATGACGTCGAAAGATGGAGTTCATGATAGCTTGGAATGTAGAAGGTGCATTATATAAGCCGAATGGCATAACCAAGTATTCGTAATGTCCATTATGTGTTCGGAAAGTAGTCTTATGGATATCACTTGGTTTAACTCATACCTGATGGTATCCCGCCCACAAATCAAGCTTGGTAAAATAAGAAGCACCGTAGAGCTCATCTAACATATCATCCACAGTGGGGATCAGAAATTTGTCTTTAATGGTTGCGGCATTGAGCGCGCGATAATCTGTGCAAAAGCGCCAATTCCCATCTTTCTTTTTTACAAGCAATATAGGTGACGAAAAGGGGCTAGTGCTAGGTCGCACAAGCCCGGATTGCAGCATATCTTGGACCTGCTTCTCGATTTCGTTCTTTTGATAATGCGCATACCTTTAAGGCCGAACATTAATCGGTTCGGTTCCTTCCTTAAGGGCAATGCCGTGGTCAACCTCCCGTGTTGGTGGTAAGCTTGAGGGCTCTATGAACAAATCTAAAAATTCCTGCAATATCTCCTGCAAGTGTAAATGAATATTCTCTTGTGGTTTCGTATGGGCAACCTGTAGGCATAAAGCAAACAGAGCATGGCTAGGACGAATTTCTTTAGTTAACTCTTCGATTGATGCCGCTTGGATACTTTGCCCGTCAATGCCTACCAATCTCTTGGTCTGGTTTTCCCACATGAATTCCATGGTTAACTCCCTCTAATCACACAACACAGAACCAAGTAGCTCAAGCCATTAAATTCCCAAAATTACATCCAACCCTGTGAGAGGTAAGGAATAAAAGGTTAAGGAAAAAAAAGTGCCCTGCAGATCAATTTGTACTTCCTCAAACCTCCCTTGGCATCTAAGATTTTCCCCATTAGCAACTTGGACCGTGAAGCTTTCCGTAGGCACCACCGGTAAACGCAACAGATTGGCCTTACGCTCACTAATGAAGTTGTGAGTCGATCCGCTATCGATTAACACAATGACGTCATGGGCACAGATTCTGGCAGCGATCCGCATGGTTTTGGGCACGGTCCATCCTGTTAGTGTATGCAGCGTAATTTCGGGTTCAGGAGGTCCTTCGTGATTCTCTCCAGCCGACTGTTCTTCGGTGACCTCGTCACATAACAGGGTGCCATTATCCTCGTAACCTTCCAACATGAGTATCTGTGGTCCTTGACATTTGTGTCCTGCAGTAAAACGGTCATTACAATTGAAGCATAAGTTTTGGGCTCGTCTCCGCTGCATTTCTTCCCAAGAAAGTCGCCGCACAGGAATGGGAGGGGCTGGTGGTGCTGCTTGATGAGTAGGGGAAAGAGCTAGGGGAGCTCGCGTTAGTGGTGCCGGCCTTACAAACCTCCTCTGTCTAGCAAGTTGATCATCCTTCATTCTTGCTAAACTGATAGCTTCTTTTAATGTCCGGGGCTTAAACATCCGTATACCATCCGAGATGTCCGTCCTTAAGCCGCCCATAAAAGTTCCTACAAGAGCTCTTTGCGTCCATCCCTGTACTCGGTTGCCCAAGCGCTCGAATTCCCGTTGGTAATCATGCAAAGAACCAACCTGCCTTATCCGCGAAAGGGCTTCATCAAAATCTTCGCACTCCGAAGGCCCAAAACGAGCCTAGAGTTCGTCTTCAAAATTTACCCACGAGAGAACTCGTCCTTCTTCTTAGAACGTCCTGCGAATCCACTGCCACCATTGGTTGGCCTCTCCTTCCAAATGATAAGAGGCCAAGGAGACTTTTTGGGCTTCGGGAGTATTTTGGAACTCAAAAAATTGGTTCACACGATTGAACCACTCTGTTGGATCATCTCCTAAAAATCGAGGAAAATCAAGCTTTGCTGTTTTGGAAGATACCACTAACCGTCCCCCGCCGTTGCCTTCTTGGTGATGGTTGTCGTGGTTGGGGTTCTCTTGGTTTGCAAGTAAGACATCAGAGAGGCGGTTGAGAGTTTCTTCCACATGACGAAGCCTATCGGCCATGCCGAGCTCCATCCTGTGTAGCCCATCTTCCAACTACTCAATACGCTCTTTATTGGTTCCCATAAATAACCTGGCTCTGATACCAATGATAGGTCCCAAATTTTCAAACCAGAAAGTATACTGTTTTCTCTTCGGGTGAGAAAGTACTGCACGATTAGATAACAATTGATTACTTGCCTCTTTATTGATAATTTGTTGGCTGCTTAAATAAGCAAAGCCACTTGCAACTAAAACCGAAATAAAGGGAACTAATGGACTACCATGCTAGTAAAACAGAGCATTCCGAAACGTAAATAACAGAGCATAAAAACGAAAATAAAATGACGTAAAACTCGTAACCACTAAGGACCCATTTGCACGTAAAACTCTCAACTACCTTGATGCCTTGACCCAGTCCATTCTTGCTCTTCACGGGCGTCTGCTGCTTGCAATGGTTCTTCACGTCCCAGCTTATCCCAAGTATTTGGGATTTGGCTTATGGCCCCTATTCGAACGACGTGGCCTGACAAGCAAGCTATTACACATGGTATCAGAGCCGGACCTAGTCAGAAGTGTGCCAACAAGGACGTTGGGCCTCCAAGGGGAGTGGATTGTAAAGACCTTCGTTATGTGGAAGTGCTATATTTGTCCCTAATGGTGCTCAATCCCACATCGCCTGGGTGTAGAGGATGTGCTATATATGTGGTGTGCTCTCTCCAAATGGTATAAGGCCTTTTGGGGTAAAACCCAAGAGCAAAACCGTGCGGGCTGGGCCCAAAGCGAACAATATCACACCATGTGGTGGAGCGGGCTGTTAGAGGTACATGTTAGGGTTACCTATGTTTTTACATTGAAGAGTTCACCCAACATGATTACCAAATCAAATCAAACTATACAAGTAACCAGCTATGAATGTTTCCCATTCTGAGAAGCCACTCCCATATGAAAATAGGCATGTTAGTTGTGAATTGAATGAGCCTAACTTTTAATGGTTTCATTAAATTATGCATACTTCTTATCAACATCATTTGTATGCTTTCCAACGTGGTTTCTTCCAAAAACTTAATAAAATCCAATCACCACCATGAGAAAATGTTTTTCTAAGAAGTAAAGTTATTGAAACTTCAAATAGATACTATTGACATCAAAGAATCACTGTCTGTTTCTTTCTTTATCTTTTTTCAATGAAAAGTTCCAAATGAATTTCCTAATTAGAGTTTATATTATTGACTTATACCAACAATAAAAGTTTGTTTGATTCCATGCACACAACTAAAAACAATATAACTATCGAGGGAAAAAAGATATGTTTCAAGCAATTTGAAGTACACCAAAAGAAATTGCCAAAGTTCAATGAGTACCACAAAATTTTCAATGATTCTCAAAGTATTTTAATACACATTGACTTGATCAATGATTCCCCCTCTGAGACATTAAAACACAACTAAAAGGCTAGAACAAAGACCACTTCAATAGTTACAAAGGACTCCAGCCATCAACCAAAAAATTATCCATTCAATAGTTACAAAGGACTCAACCATCAACCAAAAAACTATCCATTCAATAGTTACAAAATGTGCAGTGTTTGGCACTAATTATTTTCCAACAAACCATTTTGAGGATGACTTGGTGTAAGCTCTCTTGCCACTTGCCTCTAATCTGGCTTTATCCTTGAGTTCTTTAACACTCGTCACCCATGGCTTTTGCTCGAACGACTTGAGTTTCCTTGGCAATTCTGTGTAACGACCCAAATGAGAACAAGGCACAGGGATGCTTCAATTTCTTTTGACCAACAAAGTTTGCAACATAGTCCTGTATGACGTTTCCATCTCGTCTGCAATAGCTTTGTTGCTCATTTTGAAACAAAGGATGAGAAGAAATTGACTAAAGGATTTTGATTTCTTTAACCAGGCCCTCTTTGCTTTCAAAATTATCTGCTTTATTTGAATTTTTACACAAAGGTATATCTGTGTGGCAATTCAGCAAACAGGTGGAGATCATTGAAAACATGCACTCGTAATGACAAAATAGATATTAGAAATTGAAGATAAATTACAATAAAACTTATACTCACCAATTGAAGTTGTTTCGAGAGAGAACTTAGTTAACTCGAGATACATTTTTTGCGTTACATCATCATTCTCTAGGGTTTTCTCATGGGTTCTGTACTTCGACGCATCTTCATTCCAAATGCCAAGAGGAAATGAAATCCCCATCTTTGTGGGTCTCTTTAGCGATTCTATTCAAAATATACAAAAAAAATTCTTTTTAGTAGGAGATAAATCACCTCTGAAATTGAATCCTTAGTTGTCCTCTGATTTGCTTTGTTGGGTGTGGAATTTGAAAGTCAAGGGTGAGAGATGAACTCTAGATAATGGAGGTTGAGATGAGAGAGAATGAAGGTAAGAGAGAAGAGATATCGATGTGATCAATTAGTAGGAAAGCCAAGAAATCAAATTTTATCGATTAACAAGCGAACGTCTATTTAGCTTGCAATCATTATAAAACAAACTTTATCTTATGTGTAAACATGTTGACTTGATGCTCCTTTGGTGAATTTTTATTAGAGAGGCATACTAATGACATGTATGTCTCTCGAATATCTTCTCATATTGAACCCCTCTTGTTCTAAAAACAATAATAAATTATTGATTTTTGTTCAAATAGGTTCATTTCGTCAGTCTCTGTTAACTGTGACCATTTAAAAAAAAAAGAAACTCACGCAACCCTCTCTCTCTCCATCTCTGTTCTCACCTCATCCTCTTTCTCTCTCTAATTCCCGTCGGCAACAACGCAATCACAGAACCCTTTTTCTCTCTCTCTATCTCTGTTCTCAAACCCATCATCTCTAATTCCGATCGGCAACAACCCAAGCACAGCGCCCCCCCCCCCCCCCCCCCCCCCCCCCTAACTCTGTTCAATCCCATCATCTTTCTATCTCTAATTCCGGCCGGTAACAACCCAAGCACAACCCCCTTTTTCTCTCTCTATCTCTGTTCTCAACCCGATCATCTTTCTCTCTCTATCTCTGTTCAACTCCATCCTAATTCTCTCTCTAATTTCCGCCGGCAACAACCCAATCACAGCTCCCTCTCTCTATATCTCTGTTCAACCCCATCCTCTTCCTCTCTCTAATTCGGCCGGCAACAAGCCAATCACACCATCCCCATACATACATACATATGTATGACTTTAGAGCCTGCATTGACAAAGCTGGTGGTTCTAGGAAATGGCCCAACCATATGAATGACTTTAGAGCCTGCATTGACAATTTAAAACTCGTGGACCTCAAAATCTAAAGCATCTTTTATATATGGTCTAATAAAAGCTCTATAATTGCTAATATTTCTAGAAAATTACAGAGTTTAGTCAATGAAGCGTCAATTGTTCAACTTTTAATTCTCAAGCTCAAACATGTTTCCTCCTTGCCCTTGTTTCGGATCATTCCGCTTCTATCACGAGTTTGGGCATTCCCAATAAACAAAAGAATTCCATTCAAATTCTTTAATTTCAAGTTGCAATGGATAGAACCAAGTGAATCTACTAAAATTATCCATAAATTTCATAGACAAAAGTATAAATTTTACCCAGATAATTTAATAATAAGAACCTGCAGCTGTTGGCCTTACTGCAGATGAAAGTACACAAGTGTGTATAAGAAATAGTGGGCATATGAACACCAAAACAAGTACCGGAAAGCAGACAAGAATCCTTGCACCCTTCTATACGAAGTTCATGAATCATATCATCTCAAAAGTAAAAAACATAAAAAAAATCAATTTATTTCAAGTAACATTAAACAGGAGTAAACTTATATAAAGTCAGAAATGAGATATTACTTCGTAAGGAAAAACAAAAAAAGAACCTATAGTAACAAACATAAGGAAAAAGAAAAAAAAAAAGCTTTGATATGCATTATAATCATCCTCATCCCAAAAGACCATCTAGTTGTCAAAATAAAGAGTAGACAAGGATTTTAAGCCCATCATTTCCCATGAAGTTTTGTTGTTCTTGAAGTTGCCTGGCAGAGTTTTCAACAGAATAGCTACACCATCGCACTTGAATCATCTCTAGAGTGGATATACACCCTAAACTTGATGGGATCTCCTCAAGCCATTCACAGTCATCCAACACCAGTGTCTGAAGGTTGGGAAAGTGATTACTAGAGACATTCCATTGCTGAATATCCAGACCTTGTAATTTCAAGAATGTCAGTCCGCGGAACTCCCCATCAATTGTGTCCCACCTTGGTCCCTCAAATGCCTTGTATGATAATTTGAGAACCTTAAGATTAGGTAAACTCCCAAGGGTTGACATTGCCTTCCAAGGTAGGCCAAAATTTGACAATGTAAGGCTTTTGAGATTTGGGGGGAACAAACCTAGATGGGAAAACCTTTCATACCCATCGTAAACTAAATTCAGTTTCTCGAGGTGAATTAGGAACTCCAATTGAGGGAAATGATAACATTGGCATTTTAGTTTCTTCAGATTCGGTAACCTTTTCAAAACATAGTCATCTCCATTGTCAGGAATATTAAGTTTACCTATGGTTTGCAAGTTATCCAATACAGAAGGACACCCATCATCAAGTGGATACTTGATTTTAATAAGACGCCTAGTATGCACATGCCTCAACTTCACCATCTTCCAAACATCATTTAAAAACAATGCACCTTTTGGGCCATCAACAATAATTGTTTCCAAGTTTCGGAGGTTGGATATTGATGGTTGGAAATGCTCATGTTCATGCTCCACATGAAGTGCTAAATACCTTAAGTGAACTAGCTGTTCAATTTCCTCTGGAAAGAAGAGGATTTTGATGGACAGTAAATTCAACACCCGAAGAAGCTTGAAGGCTTGACAAATGAATGACAAATCCTTCCCAGGTAAGTTATAAAATGAATGGCCAAAGGACAAGAAAGATCGGATGTTAAACTGATAATGCTTCAAAGAAGTATAATCAACAAGGTTATCATGGATGCACAAGCGACGCTGCTTATATGGAAAGTGATTTGAAGCAGAAGAAGAATGTTCATACCTAGAAATTTGTTGAAGAAAATTCTCTTCTTGGGATTTTTTCAGGCATAAATCACGCAAGAGGTCATGGACACGACATCCTTTGATTCCACCATTAGACCTTTTCTTGGAAACAACAACTAGACTTCTGTCAATTAGATTCATCAGATAATCCTCTGCCACTTCCTCTAAGCTTTTCTCGTCAGTTTGTCGTATGAATCCTTCAGCGACCCATAACCATATCAATTGCCACACAAAGATTTCATAATTTTCCGGGAATGCTCCAAAATAGAGAAAACATGGTTTCAAGTGCTGAGGCAAGTGGTTGTAACTTAGTGCTAATGTGTCCATATATTTCGCTGGGTCACTAACAATGTATGAACTTACACTTTCAGCAACATGCCTCCACCATTCAATTGTCTTGTCATTTTTTGCAAGAAGCCCAGATATTACAACAATTGCAAGGGGAAGTCCTTGACATTTTTTGGCAATTTTCTTTCCAGTTTCCATCAACTCTGGAGGGCAGCTATCGTTCTGAAATGTCTTCAATCGTAATAGATCCCAACATTCATTTTCATTTAGAAAACGCAAATGGTGAAATATACCATGCAAAGATACCGCCACACCTTCATGCCGGCTAGTACACAGAATTCTACTTCCATTCCTGTCATTTGGAAAATATCTTTTCAGAACATCCCAGGCCTGCACAGTCCATATATCATCCAAGACTATAAGATATTTCCTCCCTTTCAAGCGTCTGTATAGATCTTCACCTAGCCTCTCATCGCTCATCTCACAAATTTCATGTCTAAATTGAAAAGCAGAGCGAAAAATTGCAAGCAACAAATCCCTCTTTTGGTACACGGGAGACACACAAGTCCATGCACGAATATGAAAGTAATATTTGATGAGAGGATCATCATAGACTTTTATGGCTAGGGTTGTCTTACCGAGTCCAGGCATCCCAATGATGGATACAACTTTTAGTTGCTTTTCATGTTCTTCAGTGAGCAGCTCCATGATTGTCATTGCTTCGTCATGGAAACCCACAATGCTTTCTTTGTCTAAAGTTGGACTGATATTGGATCTTGATGAAGCTCCAATTCGGGAAGGGCTCCCAATTTGCAGGATTCCTCTGATGCCAATGCCATACATATTCTCCTCATAAATTTTCATCACTTGTGTCTTGATTAACTTAATCTCTTTTGTGACAACACGGAAGTTGAGAAATAGGTAATAACGCAATTTCCATCTCAGCATTTTGATAAGATACCGAAATCCACAAGTGATGAAAAACCATTTTACACAATCAAAAAACAGAAAAAAGACAAAGTAGAGAAGTAGGAAAATATGGCAGTTCCATATGAGCACATTGATAGGATATGGGAATTCATTAGTGATAAAGTAGCAGAATAAACTAGCAAGAAACAAAAGAAAATGGTCAAAGAATTCTCTTCTGCCCATTCTCTTCTGCCGGAGAGCGTCATGTCTGTGTTTCTGCCTGATGACTTGGAGGAGGAATCCATCAATTATATCTTCAACCCGGTAAGTGACGTCTCTTATGTTCGCCACTATAGCTTTCACTTCTTCATCATACTCGTCTCGTTTCTCCTCCAAATCTTTCAGAAACTTTCGGAGAAACTGCATCTCCTCATAAAGCGGCTCAATTATGCGTTTGTCTCTACAAGCCTCAACAATCAATTCATCGTCGCTGTTTATTAACTGCGTCATCTTCTCCAAGAGAAAATCTAAAGCAGCACTGTCTGTCATCTCACTTTGCATAAATTAATTGCTAGTCTCTCTAGGAATTGGGTTATTAGCTGGTAGGTGGTTGATGAAGTAAATGGTTATCTGAAACTGAAATGCACGGTATGATATTGGGACAGAGAGATTAAAATAAGAAAGTTGTTATCGGTATTTAAAATAAGAATATTGATAACCTTCACTCTTAAAGAAATCAATTATTATACTCATATAAATCAATAAAGAAATGACACAATTCTAGTTTTAGACACAAGTGCATTGTAGTCAAACAAAACTTTTCCATGTAGCTTCGGCTGCTTAGTCCATACGCGGAAAGACGTTGACTTTACTGGAATTTGTAGTTCAGTACAATTTGGTGGGTTACAATTTGTAGTTTATTTTATTTAACATTTGACCAAGTTGATGATTAATTAATATAAATCTATAATTAATTAATTAAATATGAACTAGATTTGTTGACTTTGGGAGCCCCTTACAAAAAAAAAATAAAAGAAGGACTTTGGAAGCCGGCAACGGTTCATAGTCCATGGTCTTCTTTGGTTACTCTGCACGGTAGATTATATCAACTAGATGACCATCTTACTGTCAATATATCACTAATCAAATAATCTGATGACATATATGAAAAATGCCTTAAATTTTGATATTCCATACATTAGATCTTCTCCTCGCCAAGATGCAAGAATTTGCATATATTAGGGTCTCAGGGGGGCTTGACCAGTCCAAGGCTTATGACAGTCCTATTTTGTCCTGCAGTATCATGTTTTGATCCGGATTTGATTATGAACTTTTCCTAAATATTATAATTCCGTTCTTCTTGATTTTTCTCAAATATGTTGGGTGTTGGTTGATCATATGTTTTGGAACATACTCTTAAAATTTACATCTATGCTAGCTAATTTATTATGATTTGATTAGTTTAATCAATAGTAAATCCAAACGTTTGGTTCAACTTTAATAAAATGGGTGTACACTTTAACAAAGTTCATAAGTTTTATTAGAGACTTATTGATTAAAAGTGAAATAATAAATATTCAATTATTGTTTTAGATTGATCGGCAGTTATATGTCCATATCCATGTCACGCCCTGAAATTCGGACCGCCGGGACTCTCCCGGACCGACTTCGAATCTCGAGTGTGAACCCGTTCACTCAACCATATGAACCATTTCGACACCAATCTCACCTTCATATCAAGCTTTGATACTATTCTGTCGCGCCTCGATTTTCGAGTCTCGAAAATCAAGGTGAACCCGTTCGTTAACCCTACCGAACCTATCCTATCTTTCATATCCTGTAGAAGCATACTTTTCAAATGTACATGTATGTATGTGCACTACAGACCTTACAAACCCTAAGGCGCCCCTCAAACATCCCCATACATCCCTTTGTAAGAAATAAGAATTTATACACTTCGATGCATCGAAGTGATGATTTTGATCCATCGAAAGTTTGATGCATCGAAATGGTCATTTCGATGCATCGTAAGTTCGATGCATTGTATATGTATCGACCAGCTATCAACCAAAACACACTCTCGGCACTTTTGATATTCCAAAACCCTGCAGGTTTTTTGATGCATTGAAATGTCCGTACTAATGCAACTGCAGAAAATGCTACAACCTCTCACCTTGCTTATTTTGAACTCCAATCCCATTCTATCAACCTAGAATTTTTCATACATTATTCATAAAATAAATGAAAGGTACTAACATCAATTTCACATTCTAAATCATACTCATGATTAAATCATACATCCATGTTAATCATCTTCATTCACAAACATAATCCATTCATCTTGAAAACATCCACTAGATGAACTAAGTGCTATCACAAGCATTACATAAACAAATCCATTGTCTTATTACATGCAATAAATTCAACATCCAAGCATACATCAAAGTTACATTTGCCCAAAACATAACTGCAACTCCAAATGAAGTCTCAGGCCAAAGGCCGCACTACAATAAATTTAGCCTTTAGTGACAGGCTTTTTACGGCGGGCCCGCACAGCCCGTGGTAGAAAGTCACTTTCTACGGCGGGCTCATGTAGCCCGTGGTTGAAAGTTACTTTCTATGACGGGCTTGCATAGCCTGTCGTAGAAAATACTTTTCACCACGGGCTACTTGGGCCCGGGGTAGAAAGAGACTTTCCATCACGGGTAAAGCCCGTGTTGGAATGTTTTATGTTTATCATGGATATAGCCCGTGATGGAAGTTCAATTTTTTTTAGAACTAAACTCTGTGCACACAAAAATTAAGCCGCCACCTAAATCTTTTTTAAACCTCATTTCACGTGCTCTGTCTTCTTTTTGCTAACAAACGCTTTTATTTCTCTCTCTCCTCTCATCAATATTGGAAGGGGGACACGATTTCGGGTCACCATTTCACTCTCTCACTAGCCTTTCTCTCATTCTCTTTCATGATTTTTTTTAAATTTCATCTCTCTCACACCTTCTCTCTCATCCAAACACCATTTTGCACCAAATGGAAATCAAAGTCGTTGAAATTGCTAGTCCAAGGGAGATGATTAGGATACACAGCGTCTCTCTCTCTCTCTCTCAAACACAATAGCTTACGCACTGCTGTCGCTTAGTTGGGTACATTGGCATCAGCGTTCGAAGCCTCCAACGAGGAAGGGGCACAAATCGACGAGGTGTATTCCTACCACGCCACTGTTCGACCTCAGAGGAGCGCCACCCAACGATGGCTACGATGAGTCCAGTGTACTCCTCAGATCCAAACCATCGTTGTCGTTCAATCTTCGTTCAAGACTCAGATCCACTACTTCAAGCCAAAATGTTTTAGCTTAAGCTACGTCGGTGGTTGTGCTGGTGAAACCTGAACAGTCACCATGGCAAGGGGCAACGATGAAGCCGTTGATCGCGTAGACAGCCATTGGAACCATTCTCGGGTTGATTTTAATCTTGTTCGGCAATGATTTAAGCTTCTTTTGATCTGTGAGTATGGTTTTAGGGTTTGAGAAAGCCTTCTACTGGTATAATTTTCTCTGTCTCTCTACACACTCGTAGACGCACGTATTTCAGTTTGTATACACACTCACATGCGCACTTGATTGAGATTTGGTGATTTATGAATTAATTGAAGTGACACACTTTCATAGGAGCACAAAATTGATATATGCTTGCGTTGAATTTGCGTTTGTTGTGTGTTGAGTTTATTTTTCCCTAAATTGAATGTTGGAATTTTGTCACTATTGCTTAGTTTGCATTATATTTTTGGTGTTTGATCATTGATTTATCATTCTTGGTACTTCAATTTCTGTTGGAAATTGTACAACACTGTATATCTCTTGCGAATTTGTGTTTCCTGTTATTTTTGTCTTGCTGTCAGATCTATATAGTGGTTCTTCTTTTCAAACAATGACATCTATAAACAGTGAATATGCTTCAACTAAGATTCGAATTATATGTCATGATTGAAAAAGCTCTGCAATGTGTGTCATGATTGAAAAAGCTCTGCAATGTTCTGTTCTAGAAAACTATGCTTAGGGATCAATTTCATCAATATGTTTGATATTAATTTCATTTGTTTAAGTCATGCAATTTTGTATTGCAAGACAGAGAATGAAACTTATCAATGGCCATTCTGGACAGTGACATTTGAATAAAATTTACATGTAGTGCTCTTTTTTTTTATTATCTCATTTTAAGATTCCATTTTCTGAATCTTGTACTGAATTGATACATTCAATTACTGTTACAAATTCATGGAGTTCATAGATTTGAGTGAAAATTAAGTTCTCTATTTCAGTACAATATGAACAATAATCAATTAAAAGCAGCAATAGATATTATGATAACTCTCAAAACTCCTTACCAAACAAGCCACCATCAAAGAGCGACTAGTTCCTCCAAGAGAATCTTGTAATATTCTGGTCAGTTTGCTTTTTCGATATGGCACTTGGGGCTTGTTATTATTTAGTGCATAAATCACATTGGATAGTGTAAATAAAGATTGGTTAATTTTGGTACTTTCTTGGAGGTGAATACCTTCATTGTAATGGTTCAATTGTTCTTTCTCTCTTAGATTTTTTGATTGATTATGTTGTAAGTATTCATAAACTTTTACATAGAAGAATTTACTTAACTATTGAAATCTATTAACTGAATTGATTTTTTGTCTATTAATAATCAATATAAATATAGAAAACAATGCAATAGAATTTCAGATAAATATTGAATTTTGTGGAACATAATCAGTAGTATAGCAATATAATTCTAATTTACCTGTCAAAATTGTGTATGGTTAAATAGCAAATTTTTTGTTTTTTGAATTCAATTTACATTTGAAATTGTTTATCACACTCCTATTTTTAGTTACATGATTTACATCTCATATATATTATTACATAGAAAGCCTGAACTACTGGTTTCACTACATTTGCCAGCTCTGAGGATTGAAAGTTTTGTAGTTTGTTATCCTGCATATGTTTTGTTTCTAAAAGTTCTCTTGGTTGAATTGATTAACCTCATTCAATTTATTATTCTGTTGACTATTTGTAGACTTGCTAGACTATACCATTGTTTTTGGTTGTTCTCAGTGCTAAATTATGTGCTCATATATAACAACTAGCAGAATGTTTCATGCCTACTATCATTTTGTGGACACATAAAATGTTTGATTCCCTAAATGGAAGAACCTGCTTGCATTATGTTGCTTATTATGGCCATTCAAATTGTCTGCAATCTATTCTTTTTGTTGCTCATTCAACCCATGTTGCAGCTTCTTGGTAACTCTACTCTCTCTTTCTCTCACTCTAATCTCTGTCACAAACAAATACAAGTAGGTATGTGCTGAATTCTATTAAATTGCTTATTAACTGTGTTATTTGGTTTGGTTTGGATTTAATGGCAGGAGATTTGCAAGATTTGTGAATGTAAGGGATGGAAATGTAGCAACTCAACTGCACTTGGCAGCCTGACAAAGGTGCCCAGAGTGTCTTCATACTCTGTTAGACAGTGGAGTGCTAATTTGTGTTTCTACTGGTGGATATGGGTAACAATCTTAATGAATCTCTTTTATAAATTGTAGAGGTAGTGTTATTTTGTCTTTCAAGTTGGTAAAAGTTCCATTTGCAGCTACCAAGGGAGTACGCCACGTCATATGACAGCTCGTGGAGGTTCTTTGGACTATGTACAGGAATTAATTGCTTGGGGCGCAGATCGTCTGCAACAAGATTCATCTAGGTAAGACTTTGTAAACATTTTAGATTATAGTACTTTGAACTTAAAATTTGGCTAAAACTTAACTTGGTCAATTTTAAGCTTGTTGTTGTTGAAATCAATTTTTAGTCCTTGATCTCTATCATACAAAATCTAGAATGCTGTTAGACCAGAGATGGGAATAAAAGTTGAAGCATAAAGTAGATTCCTTGGGAATTTCCTTTTTGCACAACTGAACTTGCTAAAATTTTAAAGTTTCTTTCATGGTCAAACTACATCTTCCTCTAAGATCAATTTCTTTGGTTACCAAGAGTAATTGGTTTCAAAGTTATAATGATGAGAGGAAGGTAAAAGAGAATGTGGTTAGAGACTTGAGGAATATGATTTAGAAGAATAGATGATGATACTAAGAAGGATTTATTGAGCTGACTTCAAGAACTTACAAAACACTTTTTATGTGTATGTTCATTGTTACTTGATTTCAATTTCAATGATCCATTGCATATCTAGCACACACATACTTAATTCTTATTCTTTTTGTTCCATTTGTATCCTGATTGTGCACTACAAGAAATTTAGTTTTTAACAACAGGCTTTTTACGGCGGGCGCGCATAGCCCGTGGTTGAAAGTGACTTTCTACGGCGGGCCCACGTAGCCCGTGGTAGAAAATAATTTTCTACGGCGGGCCCATATAGCCCATTGTAGAAAATACTTTCTATGACGGTCCTATTTAGCCCGTCATTAGAAGTAACTTTCCACCACGGGCTAGGGCCGTGGTTGAAAGTTTTATAACTATCACGGGCCAGGCCCATGATGGAAAGTATTATTTTTTTTTAGAAAATTAATATAATTTTGCGCGGTATTTTTGGAGGAGAATTAAACTTCGCACGTAACCCAAACACGGTATTAGCACGAGACAGACTCTCTCTCTCTCCCCTTTCCTCTAATGGAAATGAAGGTAACCTAGCTTGTCTGAAATGGAAGCCCTAACCATAAAAACAACATTCATCAGCTTTTGAACCCAAATGTCTTACCCTCAAACCTCAACCAAACCCTAACCTTTTCTGTCCCTTCCTTCGATCGGCGTCATTCTTTACTGAATCCCCAATTTCTCTCCATCGATCAATACCACTGAAAGACCAATTGCACTCCATTGAAGGAATTGAAACCCTAATTACTCTCCATATACTAAAGGAACTGAAGCCCAATTTCTCTCCATTGAAGCAATCTCTGAGCCTCTTCAGTCTCCAAGTCATCTCCTTCACTGGGTATTATTCGTCTCTTTTATCTCAGTAGCATTTCATTTTTTCACTAGCCATTTCATGTTGGTGTAGCCTTGCATTGCTGGCCATCTCTGTCCAATGCCGCCGGTTGATTACTTTCCTAGATTATGTTTTACAAATTTTTAATGTGTTTTCTTTTTTTAAGAATGTTTTATTTTTTGCCTCTAGCCCTGTAATCTACTCTCCCCTTTATTTAAATATGTTCTACAACTTGTTTTCTGATGAGGATAGTTGTAGAAAATGTTGGGGCCTCACTGGCTTTTCTTATTGTATTCGCTTATTGAACATATACTTTCTGCCATCACTTTTGATATTTAGTGCCTGAACAAAATATAAGAAGTCTAGAGTTGTTCCAGATTGCCATTTACTCTTTCTATATATGTTTGTTCAGTGATGCAATGTTCTAGAATACGGTGCAGAATTTTAGCACAATTAGGCTCATGAAGGGGCAATAACTGCCAGCACCTTGAGTTTGGGTTCCTAGTCTTTTAAAGCCTATTCACTCGCCTAAATACTAAAGGTTAAATCATGTGCTGATTGTGGTTAAATCATATGCTGATTGTTTAACGAACCAAGATCTTAATCAAAACCCAATAACTCCTTTGATTAGGCATTTGTACCTCTATGTAGGTATTGTGTGACTAGCAGATCAGTCTTTCAAATCCCATACAAAGCAAGGCCTGAGCTTCAGTTAAGATTAGCCTGAACTCAATCCAAGCTAAGTCGTGCAAAGATTTAACAATCAAATTCCTTTTCTGGTATGGCTTATTCACTCCCCTAGTTTGAACTAAGATTTTTACAGTTTTTATGTTAAGTTTGTTCCTCAATGTCAAACTTTTAATAATATTATCCTCTGCCAAGTGGATCGGTTTCATCAGTAAGTACATATGTCTGGACAGACAATGGGTAAATAGTTTTTCTGCATTTAAATAGCCTACTAGTGAGTGAAGAATACAAAATTAGCCAAGTGGTTCTATTTGTTCCACCAAAAAAGTAGGTCACCTAGCCAGCTATAGAGATTAAGGATTATTGGATGCTTAGACTATCTTGTACGCCTCTTAAATTAAATCAAAGAAACTTGAAAATAGATCCAGAGAAGATAATTCAACTTCTATAGCAAATAAATGTGATGTAAATTGTGGAAGGTAAAAGAAAAACATAACATATTTGGTGGTTCAGATCAGCAATATAACCATCAGTGCCCTTAAACAATGCCATCTCATGATTTCACAACACAAGGTTTGAAGTTCATATTGATCAGTTGGGAGTTAAGAGGCTTTCGGTGTGTGTTCAGTACATATCTAGTGGACCCTCTCTCTCTCTCTCTCTCCATATGAACAAGAAAATAACTGCAGTAAGAGTTGGCTAAAATTATTGACCAGTTAAACTTATCTGAGATTTAAATTTAAGAAATTGAAAAGATGGGTTGTTGAAACCAATAAATGTGTAGTAATATTTGATGAAGGCTTTTAAAATTGGCATAATGATAGGCAGAGTGTAACCTGATTTAATGACATCATTTTTCTTCCACAAGTAATGAAATTATTTGCTCATACATGTCAAGTTGCTGAAATAAACTGTATATTGCGAAGTGGTGGTATCTTTGTAGGAACTACTTTTCTTCGAGTCAGTTCATCTGCTCCTGCAATATTAAGGCCCTTTAGACAGGTAATACTCTTCATTCTATGATTTGTGCACTTTTATGATAACATTCCAACACTTTGAAAAAGCCCTTCTCTAGGTTCTTTTATGAGATTTTTCATAAACTGGGCAATTGTGGTCAACAATTGAGAGCATGTTTCTCTGTTTCATGTCCTTTGTTGGTTTTAGTATTTTAAGGAAGGCTTTAAAATGTGGCCACTTTTGCTGACATAAAGGTAGTCTCGGGCTGTAATGGGTATCAGCTGCTATAGAATTTTGGTGTAATTTGATAGCTTGGTTGCCATGATTTACCATTTCCAAATAGTATAACACAAATGAACACATTAGGCAATATAGTTGCTGGTGATTATCAAAGAAAAACCTCCTTGAATTGCTTGTGATTATCAAAGGTGGTTAAGGTTTGAACCTCCTTATCCAGATTATAAAATATAGTTGTTTTGAGATTCTACAAGATTAGAGACTGGTGTTATTAGTTAGAATACGTTTCTAGAAAAGAAAAACATGAGGAAAATTATTGTGAAATACTGAATTTCAAGGTTTTGCCATGGAAGAATCAAGGTTGTATATGTTATAATAGAAGAAAAGGGAAAAACTTTCTGAATGTAAAACTTTCAGTTGTCCTTTCTCCATATCCAACTCTTTGTCCGATTCATCCTCTCTTGAATCTCATTGTTCAGTTGTCCATTCTCCATATCCAGCTCTTTGGTCTAATTTATCCTCTATGGAATCTCATTGTTCAGTTGCCCCTTCTCCATATCCAGCTCTTTAGTCTGATTCATCCTGTTTTGAATCTCTTTGTTAAGTCATTCCTTTACTTTGTTCACCACCTCTTCACGAGTCTCAACATGCATCCTCCCTTGAATCTCTTCGTTCAGTTGTTCCTTCACTGAAAATAATAATCAAACAAATTAAAAGGTGAGGCCATCAGGATGAACAAGTACTTGTGGATCTATAATTTGCCCATTAGCATGTGCTTGTTTCATTTAACATAACTAGTATCATTTTAACAGCTAACAATAAGACCTTAAGTTTAACAGCTAACATAAGCATAATTTGAAATACAATATATATACTCACAAAAACATGAAATATATGAAAAACATTAACATTACAATTATTTTATCAACCTCGAAAATCCTCTCCAATGCCTTCACTTGATTAGAACTCAATTGCCTTTTCTTCTGAATAATTTTTTCTTCCAAGTAATCTTCTTCATCTAAACCATCCAACATTGCCTGGAATTCCCTACTGTAAACCACATTGTTCTTATGATCCTTCTCTGCATTGAGAAATAAACAGAGAGTTTTAACCTCTCTTTTTTCCTCATAATAAGATTTTCACAATTACTAGAAAGAAAACAGAAGTTGAATATCAGAGTAGTGCTAAAACGATTTGAACAATTTTCACTGAGAAAAAGAAACCTTTTTTCCCAGTTGATTGATCAAAAAATATGTAATTTTTTTTCCTTCTATAATTTCCCCTGTTTTCTAAGCAACGAAACAGAGAAAGTATAACTAAATGAGAAATGAAACATCATTGAGAAAAAGGGTTTTCTTAATTTTGTTATAAAATTTCAATTTACCTTAAGGTGGACAAATCAAATCACCCAAAGAACCTGAGCTGCTGAATGGCTTCATAACTGAATGTATGAATGAATATCAAAGTCCAACAAATCTTAATTTGTTCATGAACTTAGTAGTAGACCTTGTTTTAGAATAAAGAAGTACAAGAACCTAGTTTTGAAGAAAGTAAATTAAACAACAAAATAGAAAATCCCAATATAACAGGGTAGAGAGAGAGAGAGAAGCCAAAGTCAGGCAGCAATAAATTTGATACATGCAATACATTTATATATACATATACACACACACACACACACACACACTCAGGACTTGACTTATATCAAATATGAAATGAACTTAAAAGTTCAAACAAATTTGCAGGTTGGGCTACTGACAGTACACTGTGGACTTTTCTGGTTTTTTTTTCCGTAATTAATTTGTTAAATCATAATATCTAAAACTAAACAAAAGTTAATGCTCACACACCTGCAACTGGATCCTCATTTTGGTTGGCAAGCTACTTCTGTTGATACTCAAGAGTGTCTTTGAGCTTTCCTTCCTCCTCGTGTAGAACATGTTGTTTGTTAGAAATTATGTACAACAAGTATTAGTTTCAGATGATTTTGAGGTAGATATATGACAAATTTTGCAGAATATTTTTGCATAATAATTTGCCACTAGCTGATCATCTTGAAAATATTTTTGAATAATTTGTAAAATTCTTAATTATTTGGTAAAATCAAGAAATAGAACCAGAAGGACCAACAAGATTTATAGCATTTTCCCCTTCAGTTTTCTATTATCAAATTTCAAAATACTATATTCAAGAACTCTTTGACTAGGCCAACCTGCACATGACAAAACACATTTAAAAAAATAGTTTCCGTAACATTTAGAGGAAATTTGAATGTTATGGTGGATGATTGAAATTTAAATAGTTTGCATAAGAAAGTTCAATCTTTTTTTCTATCATTATTATCAATAAAAAAAATGATCAAATGAGGAAACAAAATCTACTCAAAACTAAGACCTTAAGTTTAACAGCTAGCACATGCCTAATTTGAAATACAATATATATACTCACAATACTCTCATTTTGTGGACATTATACCTGCACCTGGATTCTCATTTTGCTTGACAAGCTACTTCTGTTGATGCTCAAAAGTGTCTTTGAGCTTTCCTTCCTCTTCTTCAATCTCAGTTCTTAGCCTAAGTTCCTACTTTTGTTAGAACATGTTATTTGTTACTATATATATTATACAAATCCTATACAGGAACTATCACTTTCAGATGATTTTGAGTCAAATGAATTCAACTATCTTTTACAGAGGTAGGTTGGTTCTTTGAACTAAATTCAACTGTACTCAATAAAACCCTTTCAGATGATTTTGAGCTAGATATATAGATTATTTTTGAAATACAGTGTTTAATATGGCATGCGTTTACTAAGCTTACATGATTAACCCTATATAATTCAGCAATTCACAATAATTTTCCATTATCTGATAATCTTGCATATATTTGTGAAATTTTTAATTATTTTGGTAAAATCAAGAAATAGAACCGGAATGAACAACAAGATTTATACCATTTTCTCCACAATCTCCTTCCTCTGCTCCTCATTCCTCTGTTACTCCAAATCGGATGTTCTTGAAATAAGTTCACTGTCAAGTCAATCTCCAGCATTTGTCTCTGCTTTTGTTACTATAAATAATCAAAGTATTTTTGTTTGTGTCATATAGATTCCTTCCATGGGATACTCAGTGACAAAATAAATTTTGACTGCAATTTATTTCGATTGAAAAGAGGAAATAGAAATTCTTCATGATACATATAACAACTTGCCACCGATTAGTTTAATTGGTAAGTCTTCCCACCACCAAATGGCGAGATACAGGGTTCAAGTCCCAATTGGAATGAAGGTTGCTATAATAAAAAAGAAGTATCAACACTTAAAAACTTAGCACAACACTTCTTGCACAAAGATAATGACACTGCCAGCAAATGCCAGCAAAATGGTGTCAACCACTCAAATACTCCCAACCAAGGTGTCATGATCATAATACATTTATTGATTAAAGATATGTGAAGGGCATAACTTTCATCTTGTTTTATTCTTTATTTCATTAATTATATTACAACACTGAGCATTAGTCCAATTGATATAACCTTTCCTCCCTCAAAGGGAGGTGTGGCCAAATGGCATAGGATCATCGACAAAGTGGGTATAATTACAAATTATTCATAGATGTATATAGATAAATGATGTCATGGACATTGCAAAAACTGGTAGCAAGACATTGAAGTTGATGTTTGAAGCATCCACTGAATGGATATGCTGAAGTTGAGTTTTGACACTGAAGTCTTTGATGGATATGCTAAATGAATTTTGTGAATATAGCACTCCATAGGAACACTAAGGTCAATATAGGTGGCACAGTAACATTTTCAACCAAATTAGGCTCAATGGACTTCAATTTGCAGCCCAATGATCATTAAGCTTGATGAGTTTTCCATAATCAGAAAACTTTTGGTCACAGTTTCAAGCTTGTTGGCTTCCAAAACTTACAAGATGAGGTGTAAGTTGATAGCTTGGTAACAACAGTATATTCAAATTGCAAAAGGTAACAACAGTATATTCAAATGTTTTAAGATATACTTAGATAGTTAGATGACACAAGGGACAGTTGTGTTTGAAACTAAGTATGCAAATCTGTAGGTGATAGTGATTCACTAATGCTAATGACAATGGCAAATTAGTTTCTATTTTCTTGTTTCCTTTTTAGTTTGATGTCACAACTTATGTTATTTTACTTAGTTAAGGGTCAACATATGGAGATAAAAAATAGGCAAAGTATATCCTCCTTGTTGATAACTAAATATAATTATTGTTAAGACTTGAGATGGAGTATTGTAATAAATGTCATTGTTTAATTTCATTCAGCATCATTTTCTTTTATGACTAAATCAATCTGCAAGCAATTTTCTTGTTCTTTTTTTTTTCCCTTTTTCTTGAAGAGTTCTTTTCATTACTACTTTATTTACTTTCTCTCTGCGTGAACATTCCCCACTTGTAAAGAATAATATTGGTAGCAACTTGCAATTCAACTAAGTTGCCAAAAATAGAGTTAAAAAAACTAGTAATAGATTATTTTCCTTCAAACCAACTCTTGTTCAGTGTCCATCTAAATTTTTTTGCAATTTTTTTGTTTCTAAATCAACATTTATTGGTTTCTAAATTGCATATTTGTTTCTTTGCAGTGAAGAATCAACCAGAGAAGCAACAATTGCCATATTGGCCATGAATTTCTGTCCAATTGCGAGTTTGAGGTAGAGTCAAAAGTTTCTAACATACTTTTCTCATTTCTGTCCAATTGCGCGTCAAAAGTTTTTGACATATATTAATTATCTTCCGCACATTATTATCTAGCTTTCAAGCACTTTTATCATAAATGGGTTCATGAAGGATTATCACTGGATATACGAGTAGTTGTTGAATCACAGCTAATGATTTCTGATAAATGTTACAAGTTGCTGGCACTGGGATCAGATGCTGGTAATGACGTATAATGCTTTTAGTGTGTTATTGCAAACTGATTGAATGTCCCTTTCTGCACTTTTTGAGTTATTTGATCTGTTTTAACTACAGTGCCTATTGTATTAGGAATGAAAAATGTTAGCTCATTTAGAGTATATGTCCAACAATTGGTGTTTTCTTAATTAAGCTGCTCTATCTATTGTCTCCCCATTTGCAAAGCAGTCATTCATGCTGAGTACTACTGCTTTCCTGAGTTGTGTTTCTAGGGCCACACGGGCTTACCTAGGTTTCTTATCCATTTGTATTAATGGGTCAATAGTAAAAATTGAACCCAAGAGAATCCTGTTAAAGATGCCTATACAGCCATGCCACATTGGCTTTGGCAGTTGGTTAACTTATCTAATCATGTGTACCTATTAGTTTCACATGTTCTTCTTCAAGAAAAATTGAGAAACTGATTGTTGGATGAGTATTCAGTTCATTATTGGTCTGCCTGAATTGTCCATTTTTTTTTGAAACAATTATTGCACACACTTGTTTTGTACAATAACAAAGTCAACACAAAAGCATATCAAGATCTGTTTGGAAGGAATAGGTTTGAATAATTAACAGAACTTAAACAATTCAAAACACAATAATTGATTAATTGAGAAGTCCAAAAACCCATATTTCATAAACCAAGCCCACCATGTCAATGATTGACCCATCACTTCCTCTGTGTAAACTCAACCAAACTGTGGTCATCTGATATTCCATAGATGTTCCACCAGTTGTTTTATGTATCATCTGTCTTGAAGACCTTCTTTTGAAGACATACTACTAAAAGATTTGTGCATCTCATTTTTCCATAATCGTAAATGGCATTACTGTCGAGCCATTTCTATTCCAGCAATTCTCTTGGGATGAAGGCATATTTGAACAGTGCTTTTTGATTATTTACTGAAGGGCCTCCTGGGAAAACCAATTACCCTAAGCAGCTGCAACTGCCTGTCCCACATATAATATGATTTATGAACAACCATAGAATCAACAAAATCTTTGGCCTCCTTGCACAAGGAATACATATATGCACCCTCCCCTGTGAATAGGATGTTAATGGTGTTATTTGGAATTCTTGAGTTGGACAACGGACGGTCTCTCCATTCTGCTATATCTCTGGGTACATTTCCTAATTCTTTTTCTAACCATATGACACAATGAACATTCTCACACTATCAAGCATGAATACAATTAAGCTGTTCTATAAGTATAAGATTCCTAATCCACTTGTTTGCTTTATCTATCCAACTCTAGTTCTATTGACAATGACTTGTACAATCTACCTCTCTCTTGGTTATTGATCAAAGATAACAAAATGGTCACTTTGGATTCTCTTGACTAGAAATTAAGATTATCCACTCGACTGTGTCTTAATTAATGGAAAATTCTGACATTTCACATATTTGCTCTTATTAGGGGTTGTCCTAAAACTTTCATTATAAAGCATCTCTAAATAGTATTATTTAGAATTTCACATTGACTCTTGCCTTGCTAGTCACATACATACAACGTACACATAAAAACCTGTAGTGGAATATGTTTGATAAATTTATCCACAATCATTGCATTAAAAACATGTTTAATGCCAATCCCAGGTGTGGTTTCATTGTGGTTGAAAATTCACAAGTTCTTTCTTCAATGCTTTTATGATGGTATATTACATCAGCTTATGTCTAGTTGGTACCTCCTTTTTCTAAAACCTGGAAAACTGTCTTATAGAACTCTCATATCTTTTTTCCCAAGACAAATTGTATAAATGTATAGTTTGGACTTCATTTATCCATCTGATTTTTTGTTGTTGTTGTCTATTACCTGCATAAAAAAAGTTGTATCCGTGACAAAAGCAAATTCATTTTGCAATGCTCTCACTTCATTTAGTGATATTTGCTCCTTTTTTTACCCCAAAGAAGAAAGATATCTGCTCAATAATTTTTGCTTAAAGTGTATTAGTAATCATCCTGTGTTTGATACATTCCCCCCTCTTGCTTTTGGCATTAATCCAACTTGATAGTCTTCTTAAGTGGTCTTTTTCCATTATCTTCCCAGATCTATGATTCTCCAATCTGAATAGAGAGGAGATCACCTACTCTGCTTCCCACTCTTGGATATCTCCTTTTGCTCTATTCCAATACCCGAACTTCTCTATGCACACTATTTCACCTTGAATGCTTCCACTTTCTCGACTGTGAGCAAAGCACTAAGATATCACAGTTGAAATTGTCTATCGATGGAGCATCATTCCACGATTTTAGATTTCCCCATTTTCTAAATGCCATTGGATAAGTACTTCTATAGTTGAAGAGTTCTACTGAGAATTAGTTTTTCCTTGAAATTGTTTCTTTACATGTTACATGTTACTTTTATATGCTTATTCTTGCTGATGTTATATGCTAATTTTGCTGAATTAATATGCTGTTTTTTTTGCTGATTTTATATGTTGATTCTTGCTGATGTTATATGCTGATTTTGCTGAATTGATATGTTGTTTTTGCTGATTTTATATTGCTGTTTTTTGATGAATTCTATTGCTGTTTGGTGCTGAAATTATTGCTGTTTTTGCTGAATTCCATTGCTGTTTGGTGCTGAAACATATTGCTGTTTTTGCTGAAATAAGTTGCTGTTTGGTGCTGAATTCCATTGCTGGTTTGTGCTGATCCATATTGCTGTTTTTGCTGAACTTTTATAGTGCTGATTATACTCAATTGAATTCATGATGTGTACGAAGGGGGCAATGTCGCTTTTGTTTGCTGAGAAACTGCCAAATGCATAAAATATATTGAATTTATCTTTTATGCTTCATTTAAAAAATAAAAAATCTAATTACCCTTTCAAAGCGGAATTCACATAATGTACACATATAAAACTACTGGAGGGTTTTTTTATCAAATAATGGAAATCAAGCCATTCAGGGCTCAGAGTTTTAGACTTCCTCTCTTTCTTTCTTGATCATTTGGAGGGTTCTGTTCAAATAGTGGAAACTAAAAAAAATTCAGAGTTTTAGACTTTCTTTTTCTTTTATTTTTTTTTCCCTTATGCTTTAGAGACAAAAGGAAACTTCAAGGAAAATAGTTGCGAGATATTCATTTGGATCTTACTCTTTTTTAAAACAAAAGATGGAAAAGACAAATCACAAATTTAGAGTTAATTCTGAATTGAAACTACATATAATATACATGCATTACATGACATGAACTACTCTTAAACCATTTGTTTAAATATGGAGTATTTTATTAGTGTACTTAGAGTTTAAATTGAATTGATTATTAGAAAAAGTATTGATTTTGATTGAAAATGTTTTATAATGCAGGTTTATTTTAGCCAACTTTTGGACATATATTTTTTTAAAGACTAATCAGATAATTTAGATAGTGACACACTGGACAGTGACTAACTTTTGGACATTATGGCTATTTTTTTGGGTATAGTTGTGTTATGCGTTTAAGCAAAGCGTTTCAGTTTTTTTAATTTAGTTTTGATATAGCTTAATGTTTTGGTTGAAAGGAATGCTATTGGTAAGCAATCATAATGTTAGTTGTGTTAGTATTGAGACTTTTTTTTTCTTTGAATAGATATGCCTCGGAACTAGTTCTTTGAATATAAAAGAAGTTTGGGATTAATTTATTTGTTTGTGATTGGTAGGATTAATATTTTGATGCAATTTTACATTTTTTAATGTCGTTTCATATTATGTATATTTAGCAAATGCAGTACGTAAATCTGTTCAACATTGGTTGCTATTTTTGATATTCCACAAGTTCCTTCCCCCTCACTGATTTCCATTTTGGTGTGTTCCTCGCTGTTCATATGGTGTGTCAAACTTCAGCTTTAATTTAATTTGGTTCTTTAAATTAGATTGAGCAGAATTTGGTGTGTCATTTGTTACTAGTTTTAGAATTTGATTGGGCTGCCTGTAGTACTTGAGTGATCTAAATGATTGTTCTGCCACGTTTAATATCATAAGTTAACTCAACCAAGAGTATTTTTGTTGATTATTTGTTGCAAAAGTATTATGTTTTAGCCTGTTAATATTGATGTTAGCAAGGCTTGGTATGAATATGACTTTGGGTGTTGTTCAGTTGTATATTGGTGGAATTGAAGATGGATGATTTTTGTTGTACAGGTGATTTTGAACATTTTTGTTGTACATGCATATAATTTTTTTAAAAAAATTAATAAACTTTTAACCACGGGCTAAGCCCGTGGTGGAAAACATACTTTTTACCACGGGCTTAGCCCGTGGTTAAAAGTTATTATTCTACCACGGGCTTTGCCCGTAGTAGAAGTATGTTTTCTACCACGGGCTTAGCCCGTGGTAAAATAATAACTTTTAACCACGGGCTAAGCCCATGCTAGAAAGTATGTTTTCTACCACGGGCAAAGCCCGTGGTAGAATAATAACTTTTAACCACGGGCTACGCCCGTGGTAGAAAACATACTTTCTACTACAGGCAAAGCCCGTGGTAGAAAACATACTTTCTACTACGGCCAAAGCCCGTGGTAGAATAATAACTTTTAACCACGGGCTAAGCCCGTGGTAGAAAGTCTATTGGCAACTACGACACCGGATACCACGGCGGGCTGTGCCCGTGGTAAAAACCCTTTTTGCCCGCTGTAGAAAGTCCTTTTTCTTGTAGTGGTGGGAGGTTTCTCCTATGTGTAATTGATGACAAAAGTTGTCAATTGTGAACATTTGCAAGTAAAACTTATCATTATCGATGGGTACTTTGCAGGAGAATGCCTTACATGGTTGCCCTGAAGCACAAGCTTGGAGCATGTGCATCATTGTTGAACCCTTCATCTTTAGAGCTTCTTGTCTGGCCATCACTGTTGAAGTTATTTTCTAAGCTCAATCCAGAAGCAAAAGCTCTGTTAGAGAAAGCCTTAATAGAGGCAAACAGGGATAGGGAAAAAGCCATATTCAAGGAGACAATCTACTCACTTCTATCATCTTTGCACTTTGGTTTTGAGGCTGGCAATGACATGTCTGAGGTATTCTAAAGTTTTTAGTTTCTAGTTTAAATTCTTATGACCATGTAGACTTAAATCAGTATGTCTTTTCCTCTTGTGTGTGTGTGTGTGTGTGTGTGTATGCACACATTATATACTACACTAGCTATGTTCCTTTACATGGGATATGTGTTTGGCAGAAATATAGTATCACAACTGTTGACCTCAATTATGATTTAAATTGTTGTGAATCCATAGCAAATGGAAATGGCTTCCAAAATTTTCTAGTTGTTTATAATTATATTGCAACTTTTGTTCTCCAGCTATAGGATGTGCAATTAAGGGAATCTTGTTCCAATTTTTCTTAATGTTTTGATATGCATTCATAGGATGTTAGGCATAAATATTTGCTCTGATATTAAACTTGTTGTGTAGAGCTCAAAACTCACATTCTCTTCCTTTTCAATACATAATATAATTAAAATATGATAACCTGATACACCTACTTGTAGCTTGATTATAGTATAGCATCTCTCTCTCTCTCTCTCTTTTTGTTATAAGTAGTTGTGCTATAATGATTAGGCATCTTCCCTCAACCAGCAATTTGGAGTTATTTTTCTTTTTATGGTTACTTCTTTCATTTAAATGTGATGGTATTACTAATTATGGTTGAATTTATTATAGATTTTAACAGATGCTGCCTTGTTGAAGCGACAAAAACTAGAGATAGTGGAACTGCGTAACAAACTTCAGGTGATGTTCATATCTTTTTTACTTCACACCAATGAGGCTAAGAATCAATAAAATGTGGTAGAGTTTTTGTTTAGGGATCTTGTGCTGAGGTGCTGGAGCAGGAGATCTTGAAGCTATGAAATGACATGCTCAAGGTAGATTGTTGTTTTTTCCTTATGTAGAAGGGCCATTATCTTGTGCATCAAGCACAAGTTAAGTCAGCCTTTTCATTGCATGAATTTATTTTCTTACTATTCAATTCTCAGTATGAACTAGAGTATGAGAAGCTTGCTATAGAGCTGGAGGAGGAGAGGAAATCCCATAAAAAACGAGATCAATGTATAATTGAGCAGCAGATGAAAATTAACAATCTCTGTAGTCTTGTCACTACTTCAGATTCTAATAGAAGTAGAACCTCCATCCAGGTAGAACTTGTTAATGCAATATGCATGAATTTTTGTTTGATAGCATTGGTATTTTTGTGTATTCCTTGTGTTAAAATGCTGTTTGATTAACCATCTTTGCCATATTCTGATCAACTGTTATTTTATGGATAGAAGAGCTGTTATCTTTGCCCTATTCTGATCTCACAAGCATTTTGTAAATATATATTATAACTTATATTTATTTAAACCTTAGCCATTTACTTGGTTTGGCCAATTTACTATAAATTTCTCTACCTGATCAATTTTTTTTTTCTTAATCACAACAAAGCTATTGTTTTTGTCGACAATTGTAAACACTTCAAATAGGTTTCTGACTAAAATTAGGTTGACAAGAACAATATACACAATTGGACTTGTTATAAATGTTTATCCTGGCCACAAATTGAGAACGTTGAGACCTTAAGAATTTGAAAAGAAATTGTTCCTACTATCTTGCTCAGCTTTGAGAGAAATGCATCCACCACACAAGGAAGCATATGGATCATTACCTCACCAGAGCTACTGACATTTTTAAACATCCTTTGGTTATAGTTTTTGTTAAGATAATGAATTGTAAACAGAAAAAAAAACAAAGAAAAGAGTTTTGCAATTTTTTTATTTATTTAAAAAAGTTAACTTCTCTTTAAATCTATAATTATCCCGATCGTATTTCCTACATATCTTCAAACTATGCATCTACTTTTCCAGATTATACCTTCTGCTTAACTTTTCTTTAAATTTGCGTTATGCTTTTCCTATCAATCTTCAAAGTATGCACCTTGTTATTCACTTGGAATAGTACTTATTGACAAGCTAACGATGTCAAGTTATGCTACATCTGCTTTGAGGTCACTGGGTGTGTGCCTCTTGCACTATAGCTCTATACTGTCACAACAAACCAAACTCTGCCTCTGCTTGTCCAAAGGCCCCAATTTACCTTTTTTGTCAAGGCAACATTACCCAACTAGTTGTTGCCAAGGTCAAAACAAACAAGAGTATGTAGAGAACTACAATTCAGTTCCTCAAGGCCAACTAGATCTAGAAAGTCTTTTAACATTAGTGAGGGCATCAGCAGCTTCAAGAGTTTGTAAGCCATGAGCTCATTTGGGAGGATGAATGGCTGAAGTTCAGGAAAAGTTTATGCTATAAATGAGGGAATTGACAAGATATAAAAATTGGTACACATAGATGCACGAGTCAAGGACATTTAATTCTGATCCGACCACAATAAGGTATACATGGGCATTCTTTAATTCCTTTAGAATTTAAACCCATTGAGTATGTATTTGAAACTCCATTGTGTATGTACTACTGATTTTTAAGAGCATATGAGATGTATACGAGTTAATTAAAAGGTCTTTTGTAGTTGTAATGTGCTTCAATATAGTTTAAATAAGTAGGAACACAGTTGCAGGCCAGGTACCTGAATAAAATATAGTTATTGGTTTTCTTATAATGCTAAGTTGCATTTGATAGTTGCTCAACCAATTTATATGGGAGGTTTTTGTGTTAGGAACAATGTATATGTGATAGGCGTTGAATGTTACGCATTCTAACCTCTTAACTTATGTATTTTATTCTCTTAGTGATAGATTATTTTGTTATTTTACTTCATTTTAGTGTTTTTTATATTTTTAGGGCCTTAATGATTATTTCAGTTAAAACCATGATTCTAGGCTTTTAAAGATGACACGCAAGATGGTTAGAGGAAGCCTACATCAAATGGATCCATTCAAATATTTATTTAAACTCAAATCAACCTAAGGAAGAGGTCCAAGAGAATTACAGCTGCTTAAAAAGGTTACGAGCCTGAAGCCCAAATTTACACTTAATACAGTCTTAATCCCGTTTTGGAAAATGGACAAAAAATGTTAAAAGTTAGGTCGAACGTCAGCAGGAAAAAACCCACCTGATTAATGCTACGGAAAAACCTAATTAATTCCTAATTGGATTAGGACTTTGGTGTATTCTCTTGGGGCATAAAGTGAAGAATTGGAAGGCTGATTGGAGAGAGATTTGGAGAGTCTTAGAGAGCCTTTGGACAGAAAAGAAGACATACTTTGCAGACCATTAGAGAACAAAGTCCTACGCACAATTCATGAAGATGATGCCTTCTTCCTCAATCGCTGAAACTTCTTCTTCTACCATGAGCGGCTAGTTCATCCACTAGGGTTTTGATGTAGCCCTAACAAAGCATCAATGGTTTGATTGTTTTAATTATTAGGGACCTTTATGTTTATGCATAGATTGTGTAATGGAGAGGATTCTTATTATAGAATTGAGCAATACAAGTCTTATAAATTCAGTTTCATTGATTTCTTATCTTGTCTTAGATATTTGGTTGTTATTGAACTCAATCTCTCTTATTTTCTGTGATCATGAGAGCGATTATTACACAATGGTAATCACTGAATATATCATTAAAAACTTTAATGGATTATGCCTAGAGAAGATAAACCATACTGCACCGTAGATTAGAGTAGTTAGGCAGATGGCCCATGCCAATCGAAGATAGTCCATGACTTAGCCTTAATCATATGTTATCTTCTTGACGGATGAAGGTGAGCTTGTAGCCAACAACACCACTAATGCATGATGTAATTCCCCATAGTTAATTCAATTGACCATTGATTGTGGAGTTAGTGGTGAAGTCAAATACCCTAGATTTATCTCATATTATTCACACTCTCTATTTCCTTTGATTTATTTTAATTTGCTTTTTAGTAAGTTTAAATAAAAAAATCAGAATTCATTTCTCTTAAATTTAATTAGAATTAATTTCGTACTCTAACTCATCAGACCAGAATCCTTGAGGTTCGACACCCTTTTCGATAGCCCTATTATGCAAGGAATTAATTCTATTGCGAAGTGTGATAATTATAATTTGAGACGCACTTACACACGAATAAATTTTTGGCGCCGTTGTCGGGGATTATCTATTTGATTGATTAGATTTTACAAATTTAATTTTAATTGGATTTTTAGTTTAGGAAATTTTTATCTTTTGTTTTTAATTTTGTTTTTGTTTTCTTTTGATGTGCTTTTTGCTAATATATGCAAGGTAGTCATTCTGTGGATGATCCTTTGATACCTCTTGATCCTGAGCCTGAACGTACTATTAGACAACAGAGGAACATCCCTATTGATACCATTGTGTAAGAGGAAGAATTAATTGAAGACATGGAGGAAGAAAGGAATGACAATCTTGTTCCTAATGTTGCTGGAGAAAGGGCTAGATTGCTTAGGGGCTACTATGTTCCTGAGACATACACTTCACCAGCTGGTTTTCAACTGCCCAATGTCACAGTACAGAATTATGAGATCAAGTCCAGCATTATTCATATGCTACCATCCTATTTTGGGCTGACTCAAGAAGACCCTAACAAACATCTAGATAAATTCATTGAAGTATGCTCAACTACTAAAATTCACAACTTCTCTGAAGATGCTTTCAAAATAAGACTTTTACCATTCTCCCTAAAAGATAAAGTAAAGTATTGGTTCAATTCTCTACCGGCAGGTTCTATCATGACCTGGACTCAGATGTAACATGAGTTTCTCAAGAAGTATTTTCCGATAGGGAAGACCAATCAATTCAGACGTGCTATCACTGGTTTCTCCCAACATGAGGGGGAACAATTTTATGAGACATGAAAAAGATTCAAGGACCTTCTTAAGAAGTGTCCTCATCATCAAGTTCCTAAGTGGCAACTAGTGCAGAGTTTTCATAAAGGGCTGACAGAAGCCAATAGAGAAATGGTTGATTCCTCTTGTGGAGGTACTTTTATGTTGAAGAGTGAAGAAGAGGCATGGACCTTATTGGAAAATCTTAGTGACAACTCTCTACAACATGTATTTTCTACTCGTTCTAGCAAACCTGCCACTACAAAGAAAACTGATGGGATTTTTGAGGTTAGTGCTTCAGAAGTTATGCCAACCGACATTGATCTAATTGCACAGAAGGTAGCAGCAATTATGGCTGTCAATCAAACTCCTTCTACTTCAAATCCTTAATTGCTAGGCCCTTGTGAATTTTGCTCTTGCCCTATGCATAATGTGAACAATTATCCTTTGATGGGGCAATTTTCTGATGTTCAGCATGAGTAAGTCCAAACTGTATTCACTGGACCAATGAATCCTCCACAAGGCAATACTTATAATCCTATATAGAGGAATCATCCTGGTTTTTCTTACAGTAACCAAGGGGTAGCAATGCAACCATCATATCAACCTGGGAAATTTGTACCTCAAAAGTAATATCAAACACAAGTTCCTATGGCACAAAGAATTTTTACTATTGAAGACAAGCTAACACTCACCTTATCAAAATTTGACAAGCTTGAATCCATTATAGAGACAGTGCAAGCTACTGCAGCAACAGTGCAATCCATAGTTCAGTTAGTGCACTTTCATTCTCAATCTATTGCCAAATTGGAATCTCAATTTGGACAGCTTGTTACTTCATTGAGTAGAAGAGAAGAAGAGAAGCTCCCTAGTCAACCAATTGCTAATCCAAGAAGGCTACAAGCTTCCACAAGCAACCCACACCAAGAGCAAATTCAAGCTATTACCACTTTGAGGAGTGGGAAAATAATTCATAATAAGGTGGGTGAGAAGAAAGAAGAAGAAAAAGTGACCACAAGTCCAAGTGCTAAAATTCCTTATGAGCCCAAGGCTCCTTTCCCACAATGTTTTCTTGAAGCATCTAAATTGGGGAAGCAAGGGGACAAGCTGCATGACATGATGGAGGTGTTTCAAAAAGTGAAGATTAATTTGGCACTCCTTGATGCCATCAAGCAAATTCCTCCTTATGCTAAATTCTTGAAGGACTTGTGCACTCAGAAAAGGCATTCTAAAAGTTATGTGCCAAAGAAGTGATGCTACCACAATAATGAGTTCTATAATTCAGCAGTGCACTCCTCCCAAATTCAAAGATCTTGGTGCCCCAACTATCTCATGTATCATTGGGGAGCACCATGTTGATAAAGCTCTTCTTGATTTGGGTGCAAGTGTGAATTTGCTACCCTATTCAGTGTACTTATAATTAGGCTTGGGAGAACTGAAGCCTACCTCGGTGGTGTCGTAATTTGCAGACAGATCAACAAAGCAACCCCATGGGATCATTAAAGATGTGCTCATTAAAGTGGACAAGTTCTACTTTCCAGTTGATTTTATTGTACTTGACATTGAGCCAGTTCATAAACCAAAAAGGCATATTCCAGTGATCCTTGGTCGACCTTTCTTGGCTACTGCCGAAGCTTGCATAAGTTATAGGTCAGGAATCATGGATATTTCATTTGGTAACATGAATGTCAAGCTTAATGTGTTCAATGCTATCCAACACCCTCCAGATCAGAGTGATGTGTTCTGTATGGATGATATTGATGAATGTGTAGAGAAATTTGTTTCATCCTCTGTATCTTGAAACTCCTTGGAGGTATGTAAGTCTCTTTATGACTATGAGACAATTTATGATGAAGAGTTATGCAAAGAGGTAAATTCCATGCTGGAAGTGGATGTTATTTAGAATACTCCACCATGGAGAATTCCAATTGAGACACTCTCTTCTCTCTCTAGCACTCCCCTAGTGCCTTTATTAGAGTCCCATCCATAATTAGAGTTGAAGCCATTGCCTGACAAGTTGAAGTATATATTTTTGAGGGCGCAGAGAACTCTTCCTATTATCATTACCTCTGATATGATAGAAACTCAAGAAAAGCGCTTAGTAGAGGTCTTATATCAACATCGTGAAGCAATCGGGTGGAGTGTTGCTGATCTTAAGGGCATTGATCCCTCGATTTGCATGCACAAAATCTATTTGGAAGAAGGATGTAAGCCATCTAGAGAGGCACAGAGGTGATTGAACCCCAATATGAAGGAGGTAGTAAAGAAAGAGGTTGTCAAGTTACTGGATGCAAGTATAATTTATCCAATTTCTGACAGCACATAGGTGAGTCCAACACAAGTGGTTCCTAAGAAGTTTGGTTTTACTATTGTCCCTAACTCTGTGGGAGAGCTTGTTCCACAACGTACTACCACAGGTTGGCGTGTTTGCATTGATTATAGAAAGCTTAATTCTATGACCAGGAAGGATCACTTCCTTCTCCAATTCTTTGATCAAATACTTGAAAGGTTAGCTGGTCAGAGCTATTATTTCTTTCTGGATGACTACTCTGGTTATAACCAAGTAGCTATAGATCCAAAAGATCAAGAGAAGACTACTTTCACTTGTCCCTTTGGTACTTTTGCCTATCGTCATATGCCATTTGGGTTATGTAATGCTCCGGCGACATTCCAGAAGTGTATGATGGCCATCTTTTCTGATATGGTGGAAAAACTCTTGGAGGTGTTCATGGATGACTTCTCTATTTTTGGATCCTCCTTTGAAGACTGTTTGAGCAATTTATCACTTGTGCTTCAAAGGTGTCAAGAACGGAATTTGGTACTTAGTTGGGAGAAAAGCCATTTCATGGTGAAAAAGGGTATTGTGTTGGGCCATATTGTTTCAGAGAGAGGCATTGAAGTTGATAAAGAAAAGATCAATCTAATTGCTACTCTGCCTCCTCAAACTTCGACGAAGCAAGTTCGTTATTTCTTAGGCCATATTGGATTCTATAGAAAATTCATCAAGGATTTCAATAAAATTGCTCGACCATTGTGCCACTTGTTATCTAAAGATGTTTCCTTTTCCTTTGATGAAGAGTGTGTGCAAGCTTTTGAGAAGGTTCGGTCTTTATTATCCTCTGCACCAATCATGCAATCTCCAAAATGGCTCTACCTTTTGAAATCATATGTCATGCCTCTGATTATGCAGTAAGAGTAGTGTTGGGACAAAGAGAAGAGAAACGACCATATGTTATCTATTACGCTAGTAAGACTCTCTCTAATGCCCAACTCAATTATACAACTATAGAGAAAGAGCTTCTAACTGTAGTATTTGCCCTGGACAAGTTTCATTCCTATTTATTGGGGTCTAAGGTGGTTGTCTACTCTGATCATGCGGCATTGAGACACTTATTGGCTAAGAAAGAAACCAAACAGCATCTTATTCGATGGATTTTATTGTTGCAAGAATTTAATTTGGAGATTAAGGACAAAAAGGGGATGGAGAATATAGTTACGGATCATTTATCCCGGATTGAATCTGAGCCTGTGATCGATGCATTACCTATTGGCGACTCATTTTCGGATGAACAATTGTTTGGAATTTTTGATGATAAAGTTAATGGGCAAAGGTTGAAGCATTGTGTAGAAGGATTTGTGAAAACAAGAGACGTAGAGTCCGTCGACTTGACGCATCCCGTCTATCCAACTTAATCCCTTTGGAGAATCGATCGTCGCCTATGGACGTTAAATTGTAGGACTTGTATGTATTTTTATCCTTTAATTTCCTTAGTTTTCTTTGATTTTAAATTTTAGTTTAAGTTTTCTTAATATTTCTTTCAATTTTAGTTACGTTTTGATGTGTTTTCTTTGAGTTTTTGATGTATAAGTTGCTTCCAGAGGATGTCAAGAGGTGTACCAAGGTCTTTGGACTCAAGACGGGTGAAAAAATGAGTTCTCGATCAACCTTGGGCGATAGAGACTCCAAAAATACACGTCCCGGTCGACCTTAGGCGATGGAGGCTCAAACAGGCATCAACAAGGGGGATCGATCGCCCATTTGAGGGGGGATCGATCGCCCCCATGATTTTTCAACATGGGAGACCAACCAGCTGGGCGATCGATCACCCAACCCTAGGGGCATCGATCGTCCAGGCCCATAAAGGGGCTGCCCAAATTTTCTTGCTATATAAGGCCCCCCCCCTCTCCAGCTTTGGTGCTACTACTTGCTTCCTTGACATCTTTGCACTCCAATTTGACTCCTACTTCAACCGGGAATAAGTTTTCTTCAATTGGTGATTCTTGAACAAGTATTTATCATTGATCATCATCAACATCAACATCAAAACTGGATTGATGATCACTAGTTCTCAAGAAAACTCTTACTTTCTCAAGTTCTACATCAAAGTAAGTGAAGTTTTTATTTTGCAAAATTGTGGCAATCTTTGTGAGGGCTTTTAAAGATCAAGTTTGGGGGATATAATTGGTGTATTGAATTGTTCAATTTGGGGTGGAAAAATTGTCGAAAGAAGAGGTTGAAGGATACACTTTTATTGTGCACACCAAGTGTTTGATTTAGTTCCTCAACCAAGCTTTTTCTATTTCTATGGCACCAAAGAGAGCAATTCACGAAGGTGCTTCAAGCTCGCGTAATCCTCACTGAGCACGACATGATCCAACACCCATTTCCTCAAGATCTCACCGAGATAGAATTTATGAGAGATGGCATCCAAGAGCCTTGAATTTCGAAGTGACGTTTGACATCTCCGAACTATATGCTATATTTTTTGAGACACGATAGGGGATTTCTGACATCCGTCATCGTCGATCGGCTTCGATTTTTGTTCCACTATCTACTACTATCTACCCGAGGCTCATTAAGGTCTTTTATCATAACTTATTGCCACAACCTGATGAGCAGGATGTGCTTATTTCTTCAGTAGATGGAACGCGAGTTCAGGTGGATATGTCTTCGATTGCTATTGCCATGGGCTATCCTCATGAATGCCCAGCTGATTTGACCAATATCTACACTCCTCTACTCAATGATTTATCAGTAGGTAATTTGGTTGCACGTTTGTGTGCTAACCAATTCTCCGGGGCCAAAGCAGAATGTAGCTTCAAAGTCTTCTATGCCAAGTCATTTATGGTTCCTTGATACTATTTTGTACAAGAATATATGTCCCATTGGACATAAAACTGAGAGGCATCAAGAGTTCCTTAGAGCTTTATATGCCATACATTTTGGGCATTGACTATCATTCCCACAGATTGTCTTGGCCAGATTGAAAAATTTTATTCCAAGGTTGTGGCCAAGGCACAGGGCAGTGCAAGTGACTGGGAGTTTCCATTCCCTACTATCATTCATCAGTTGCTCAATGCACAGGGATATGCATTCGATGAGGACGAGCTTGCTTTCCCACATGATATTCATTATGGCACACATGACTAGAATTTGAGCTGATCTCATATGTATCAAAGAGTCATAGTTGTGCCAGGTGAAGTGTCTCGATTGGTTCAGGGAAGGGAACCTGTACATATACCACCACCGGTGGAGGATCCAGAGGAGATGGAAGCAAAAAAGAATGTCCATGCACAAGCTGGTGGCCATGATTTCCATTATTTAGAGGGGCAGATTGCTGGGTTGACCACCCAGTTTTGCACCTTACAGATTGAGGTTTCCACACAGTTTGGAGCTATGAGGACCGAGATGGCGAATCACTTTCGTGAGACTTGCCAGGATCAGTTAGAGATGAGGAGGATGCTGCGTGCACTGATGTGCCAGACGAACTTGAATAGAAGGTAACTCTCTTTTGTATTTTATTTTATTTATTTTATTTAGATTTTATTTTATTTTATTTTTAGTTTTATTTTTCTTTCTGTAGTTAGGATTTTTTTTTTAAAAAATAATAAATATTTTTTTTTTTAGGATTATTCTATTTTCATATCTATTTTCACCCATCCTATTTCACTTGGTCTTTGGGGTATAGTGGTCTGTTTTGACAGGTTGTAACTTCCAAGTTTGGAGGTGTGCTTGCTTTGCCTTCATCTCATTGGTTTACTTTATTTTCTTGCCATTACTACTCTGGATTCTTGGTAACATCGTTCTTACTCTTCTCTATACTTTTATTGGGTGTACATTGAGGACAATGTACAGTTTAAGTTTGGGGGTGAGGCGATGCTTTATTTTTGTGCTTGATTGCAATATGGGGGAAATTTTTGTGAGAAATTCTCCTTGTTTTAAGATTTTTATTTTATTCTTTTCTTAGTTTATTTATTTATTTTCTTTTGTTTTGTGTTTAGATAGAATGTTTTGACAATATTCAAGGGATTAATACCTTATGTAGGTGCTTAACTTGCAATTCTTGAGTATGTTTTAAAATTTTGGAAACTATGGTTTAAATTATGTGATTTTAATCCTGATTTGCATTGATATGTTTTGGGGTGATTAGTTTTAGTTTCCTCACATGCACATGCACACTAGTATAGTCTTGTGGGGGTATAAACTTTGGCTTTGAGTTATTGTGTTACATATGCTTGATATTAATTAGTATCTCTTGAGAATGAGTACCAATGATGTGCTTACTTGATTTCAATGAAAAAAAATAGAATAAAAAAGAAAGAAATATATCTGTTGAATAGCAAATCAATTTGATCTCTTTCATGAGTAACCGGGCCTCTATGCCTCAGGAAGCACGGAGTGTTCGCGTTAAAAGTGAAAGGGTGAGAAAAGATGAACATTGGTTGTCTTGATTTGTACCTTGACTGATTCGAGTAATTAGGTTCTTCGGTGTATCTTAAAGCCTAGTGCCCTAAAGCCATCTGGTTTGGGAGTCACTGACTAAAAACTTGCTACATGGGTCTTTTAGAAAGCTTAATAGATCAAGACATTGCACAAACAATAAAGCAATGAAAAAAAAAGACTTGAAAAAAAATGAAAAATTCATGTATTCATGTTTCGAAGTATGAGTTCAACAAGGACAACTAGTAAGTTGAAGGGGTATGTGCCTTAATATATTCAGAGCTGGGTTTTGCTACATGAGATGACTGCTACTTCACTTTTCACGAGGGAGCTAGAGTTGGTTATTTTGAGATATGTTGATGTGAATTAGGAGTGGAGACCATTGCCTTGAATTATGAAATTTAAAAATTTGAAATTATTCTTGAATGCAAGTTTGTACCTATATATTGTAATCTTCTTCTTGATTAATGTTGAAACAGAATTTTGAATGTTTGTGGGTAACATTTCTGAAAACCCTCATGAGACTATACTTGTCCACTAGGGGGAACCTAGGGGTTTAAAGGCTTGTTGCATATTCTAAATGCAATCATTTCTCCCACGAAAGTGGAGTTGGGCGTTGGTGTGGTTACGTCACCTTGGAGTGGGTAAATACTCGGTGACGGTAGTTTGCTCACCTTAGAGTAGGTAAATACTCAGTGGAGATTCAAAAAAAAAAGGTTGCCCAATCGCCTTGGAGAAGGTAAATACTCGGTGATTGTGGTTGCTCACCTTAGAGTAGGTAAATACTCGATGAGAATTGAAAGAAGGGGGGCCAAGTCACCATGGAGTAGGTAAATACTCAGTGACGGTGGTCTATCCACCTTGGAGTAGGTAAATACTCGGTGGCGGAATTGGAATGGTGTGGAAAAGTGTTTCGGTTTCATTATTCGGTCAAGGATCATGTTGGGATGTTGGATTGAGTCCGAGAGAGAGACAAGTGTATGATTCTTGCCTTCATTTGAATTATGAAGTATGTTATGTGTTTAATGCATCCCTATATATATATATATGCATTATTGTGAGTGAACATGATGTATGTTGAATGATACGTGAAATGTTGTGACATGCATCCATGTAGGTCGTGTCGGGTCGGCACTTAGGTGGGTTGGGGTATCTCTACTGAGCCACAGTGATGCTCACCCTTTTATTCTAAATATTTTACAGATAAAGCGCCAATGACGGATGGGACATTAGTGTCAAAGTGAAATTCTAGTAACCCTTTGCTATCTTTGGATTTGTGAATTTTTGTGGCTATCCATGCCGGCTTGTGGCATGTGACTTCCTTTTTAGTCATGGTTGTACTTTGGACATATGTACTCTTGATGTATGTATTGGATTATAAACTTGTTGGGTGTGAAAAGACAACGGTTTAATTTATGTAATGCACATGGCGGCACTTAGTTCATTTGATGATGTTTCCATTATGAATGGATTGCGTTTGTGAAAGAGAATGATTCAATTTTGGTGTATGAATTCAATTTTGGATGTGATCTTGAGAGTGAGATTGATGTTGGAACCTTTTATTATATTTTTAATCATGTATAAAGGGTTCTAGGATGATAGGATATTGATTGGGCTTTATGTGGTTCACGTATAGGGTTATTGGAAGTCCCGAGAGGTGCATTTCGATCAATCGAGATGCCTATTTCGATCAATCAAAACCCCCATTTCGATTGATCGAAAGGGTGATAATTTATGGTGATTTTTAGAGTCCAGGTAGGAGGAATTTCGATCAATTGAAACCCCATCTCGATCAATCAAAATATTGTAGGTCTGGGGTTCCGAGAGGGTGAAAATCTCGCTAGAATTTCGATCAATCGAGATTTCATCTCGATCAATTGAAATTACTATTCACAGATTTTTCTAAAACTTCATTTGGATGTAATTTCTTCGTTTTAGATTGGAATTGAGTGTGGTTTTTTTTTAAATTGAGTATTTTTGGATTCTCTATCCAACGGTGTAAGCCTTAGTTTCAGATTACAAACACAGAAAGTTTTGAGGCTCGAAAGTGATTGATCCTCGAAGGAGTGGCCAAGTAAATGTTCACTAAGGTGAATGATTCGATGTAGGGCCCATGGGAATTGGTTAAGATGGATTTGCATGCATTTATATGCAATAATTGAGTTAAGCTTCCGTAGTAAATGAGGGTAATGAGGGTCTATTGGGCTAAATAGACAGTTTAACCTCTAGTTCTCCGAGAGTTACATATCGGGACATTATAGCATGGTATCAAACCTTGATACTAATGCATGTGTGTAAGTGTGGTTAAGGGTTCACAGGGTTGAGTGAACGGATTCACACTCAGAATTTGGGGTCGGTCCGGGGTAGTTTCGGCGGTCCGGGTTCCGGGGCGTGACAGAGTGGTATCAGAGCCCTAGGTTGGAATACCTAGGGACGAAGGGTGAGACTTGACTTAGTTATCACTTAAGTTAAGGATCGAAACATATGGATTTGAACTTGAGATTATAAATTTCTTATGTGGAAGTTTATGTATGCTTACGTTTTCATAACATGCCTATATGGACTAAATTGACATGACATGTGTAAGCATGATGGATATGTGTAAGAAGTGTAAATTTGTTGGACTTAAAATTTTTCTTGTTGTGCATATAGAAAGAAATGCCTCCAAGAAGAGCGCGAGACATTGGCGCTGATGCTCCTCAGGAGCCAAAAGATAGAACGCAGTTTATGCGTGATATGGCGGACACTATGAGGTGGATGGCGAGGGAAGCCAGAGAAGAGGAAGTTCAGGCATTGCCTAGGGTTCCCTTCAGCTACCAAATGGTAGCAATAAAGGAATATGTGAAATTTAACCACCTACCTTTGATGGCGCGCGTGATCCGCTTGTGGCTGAGAGTTGGATAGACCAAACTCACAAACTCATGGTTGCTCTTGCAATCGATAAGGATTTGAAAGTGGGGGTAGCGGCACTTCACTTACAAGGAGAAGCTGATCGGTGGTGGCAATTCATCGAGAATGTCCATAATACCGAGACCATGGACTGGGAAACCTTTAAGGGTTTATTCTTTGACAAGTTCTTTCCGACTTTGGTGAAAGACCGGATGAGGCAAGAGTTCATAGACTTAGTCCAAGGGGACTTGGATGTGATGGGGTACGAGACCAAATTTACATATTTGGCTCGCTTCACCCCGAAGATGGTAGCTAATGAAGAGCTAAAGGTGAAAAAGTTCATGAAAGGATTGAAAACCTCTATCAGAGAGAGGGTGTCCATTTTGGGTTTGAGGACCTACAGTGAGGTGGTTGACAGAGCCTTGGTGGCTAAGGAGGATGACAGTGACACCTAAAGGATATGGGACTCCAAACAGCAAGCGAAGAATGCGGGGGCATCTTCGGGTAGTTAAGGACGAAAGAGGAATAGGGAGGGTAAGTCAGGTTTCCAGAGGCGGCAACAAGCTCGCCCGGTACCCTCATTGGCCTTGCCTTCTGGATCTTCACGATCTTCTATGGTGTGCTATAATTGCCATTAGATTGGCCATTTTAGCGGGGAGTGCCCACAGGGACATACAGTGGCACCAGTGCCAGCAAGGATAGTAGGGGAGAGGGTGTGTTTCTCTTGTAAACAACCCGGACATGTGAAAGCTAACTGCCCACGGAGGCAAGTGATACAGAGTGGTACAGGGACTCAGCAGAGAGCTGGGCAGACGACTACAGTTTAGTCTGGCTTCAGGGCATTACCGCCACCGTAGCCAGCACAATTAGTACAGGGATCGCGGGTAGTGAGGGGTCCCACGCCTGCTTCTAGTCAGCAGTCAGGGTTATAGGGGACTGGTCAGCAGTCACGAGGCCGTGTTTTCACATTTGCTCTGGCAGAGGATGTACCGGGACCATCGGTGGTCAGAGGTATTTTCCTGGTTTCTAGCTCATGGGCTAGGGTGTTGATAGATTCAGGTGCATCACATTCATTCATATCTGTTGCATTTGCTTGTGCCTTGGGGCTGCAGGTGTCATCACTAGAGTCACCATTGTCCATTGATACACCAGTTGGGGGTAGGATTACCCTGGATAGAGTGTGTTGGTCTTGCGAGATTGAGGTTGTTGGGCGTCGACTAGTGTTCGACTTTGTGTTACTAGACATGACCACTTTTGATGTCATTCTAGGTATGGACTAGCTATCTACATTTAGATCCACGATTGATTGTTTCCATAGGAGAGTGACACTGTGCACACCCGAGGGTGAGTGCTTTTATTTTGTGGGAGAACGGGATGATTTCTATGTTCCATCTCTGTTTGGTTTCGATGTGAGGGACGGGGTTGGATATTTCCTTGCTAGCTTGTTAGCCGAGGAGGATGAGATTATGACTAGTGGAGGATTTCCACCGGTGGTTAGAGAGTTTATGGATGTGTTTCCGGAGGACTTGACAGAGTTACCTCCGATGAGAGATGTGGTATTTAGCATTGATCTTGCTCTTGGTACCGCGCCTATCTCTATGGTATCGGACCAGATGGCACCAACAGAGTTGATGGAGTTGAAAGATCAATTGCAAGAATTATTGGATAAGGGATTTGTACAACCTAGTACATCGCCTTGGGGAGCTCCGGTCCTATTTGCTAAAAAGAAGGACGGATCTTTACGGTTATGCATAGACTACTATAAGTTGAACCAAGCAACGATTAAGAAAAAGTATCATTTGCCAAGGATAGATGACTTGTTTGATCAGCTTAAAGGTTCGACTTGTTTTTTGAAGATCGACTTGAGGTCGGGGTATTACCAGTTGAGGGTAAGGGAAGAGGACATTCCGAAGATAGCTTTTTGGACTAGATGTGGCCACTATGAGTTTCTAGTGATGCCATTTGGATTGACGAACGCTCCAGCAGCGTTCATGGATTTGATGAACTGGATATTCAGGGTGTACTTAGATAGGTTTGTGGTGGTCTTCGTGGATGACATTCTTGTGTATTCTTCTTCTATGGAAGAGCATGAGATCCATTTGAGGACAGTGTTACAGACATTGAGAGAGCACCATTTGTATGCCAAATTCGAAAAATGTGAGTTTTAGCTAGCGGAGGTGAAGTTCCTAGGACACGTGGTGTCGGAAGGAGGAGTATCGGTAGATCCTTCTAAGATTGAAGCGGTAATCGATTGGGAGAGGCCTAAGAACGTATTTGAGATACGTAGCTTCTTGGGATTTGCAGGATATTACCAGTGTTTTGTGAAGGACTTTTCAAAGTTAGGGGCGCTGATGACCAAGCTTACTCGTAAAGGAGATAAGTTTGAGTGGAAGAGGCTTGCGAGCATTCCTTTATGGAATTGAAGCATAGATTGACTAGTGCTCCATTATTGATTATTCCTGAGCGCGGTTTGGGTTATGTCATCTATTGTGATGCTTCACGGGATGGTTTGGGATGTGTGTTAATGCAGACCGAGAGGGTTGTTGCATATGGTTCCCGATAGTTGAAGATCCACAAGCAGAATTACCCGACTCATGACTTGGAGTTGGCGGCGGTAATTTTTGCTTTGAAAACGTGTAGGCATTATCTCTACGGAGAGAAGTTTAAGATTTTCTCCGATCATAAGAGTTTGAAGTACCCTTTTACACAAAAGAACTTGAATATGAGACAGAGGAGATGGGTTGAATACATGGAAGACTACAACTTTGATCTTCAATATCACTTGGGGAAGGCCAATGTGGTTGCTGATGCATTGAGCAGGAAATCACATGGCACTTTGGCTAGCATTGCCATTCGTGAATGGAAGATGATGGAAGACATCTCAGAAATGGGATTATGCTTCAATGAGAGTGATGGACAAGCCACTTTGTTCACACTCATAGCGCAACCAACTCTAGTGAGTAGGGTGGTTGAGGAGTAGAGGCATGACACAGAGTTAGAGAGCATTCGCACTCAGATTACGGTTGACGAGGTAGTGGAGGATTGGGTTATCCATTCAGATGGAGGTCTGAGGTTCAGAGGTAGAATGGTGGTCCCATTGGCTTGTAGGGATGAGGTCCTAAGGGAGTTTCATAGCTCCAGACTTGTAGTATATCCCGGTGGTACCAAGATGTACCACAACATTTGTAGACAATATTGGTGGAAGGGCATGAAAAAGGACGTCGCATGGTTTATGGCGAGGTGCCTCACTTGTCAACAAGTGAAGGCTGAGCATCAGAGACTGGCAGGTTTGTTACAGCCTTTACCGGTAGCTATGTGGAAGTGGGAACACATCACTATGGACTTTGTGATGGGTTTACCTAATACGAAGAAGAGTCATGATGCAGTTTGGGTCATTGTGGATAGGTTGACCAAGGTGGCTCATTTTCTCCCTATTCGAGTGACAGATGATGTGGATACTCTTAGTCGGTTGTATATTGATCAGATTGTGAGACTGCACGGAGTGCCAGTTTCCATTGTGTCTGATAGAGATCCGAGATTCACGTCACGGTTTTGGTAGAGTTTTCAGGCTGCACTTGATACGGACCTCCATTTCAGTATGGCTTTTCACCCTTAGACAGATGGTCAGTCGGAGCGTACTATACAGATTTTAGAGGATATGCTTAGAGCATGTGCACTTGATTTTTGAGGCAGTTGGGAGGATCACCTTCTATTAGTGGAGTTTGCATACAATAATAACTACCAAGCTAGTATTGAGATGGCTCCATTTGAGGCCTTGTACGGTAGACCTTGTAGGTCACCAGTTTGTTGGGCAGAGGTTGGTGAGACAGTGGCTTTGGGGCCAGATATAGTCAGAGAGACTAGAGAAAAGATTAAGATTATACGGCAGCGTTTGCTTATGACTCAGAGTCGGCAGAAAAGCTATGCTGACAAAAGGCGGAGGCCTTTAGCATTTGTGGTGGGAGACCATGTCTTCTTCAAGGTCTCACCATGATTGGGTTTAATGAGGTTTGGGCGTAGCGGAAAGCTAGCCCCATGGTTTATCGATCCATTCGAGATATTGGATCGTGTGGGTGAGGTTGCATATCGCTTGGCATTGCCACCGCAATTGTCAAGTGTGCACAATGCTTTTCACGTTTCGATGTTGAGAAAGTATGAGCCGAATCCTTCACATATGTTAGATTGGACAGATCTTGAGGTGAAGGAGGACATGTCCTACGAGGAAAGACCAGTACAGGTTTTGGATGTTAGGGAGCAAGTGCTTCGGGGCAAGACTATTCCATTGGTTAAAGTCCTTTGGAGGCATCACGGAGTTGAGGAGGCTACGTGGGAGCGAGAGAAAGAAGTCCGCTCAAAATACCCCTAGTTGTTTTCTACTTGAAGTATGTTTCTAATTTTGGGGATGAAATTCCCTTAAAGTGGGGAGGTTGTAGAGATCGTGAGCAATTTTGGCCAGTTTTGCATTTTTTGCATTATAATTGCCATAAATGTATTTTGAGTGGTGTTTAACATGTTTTGAGTGTGGGAAATATGTTTGGAAAGTGTTTTTAAGGTTTTGGAAAGTTTTCGGGAGATTTGGAGAAGTTTGACTTTTTGGTCAAATCGGGGACCGGGATGCGACTTAAGTGGGCCCGGAAATCCAGAAAATTTTTGAAAATATTTATTTTTGAGAATGGCTGAGATGAAATGTTTAGAGAGTAGAGGAAGTGATTTCGACACCTTAGGAGTTTTCAGAATCGAAAAAGGAGTCCGGGAAGGTGCGTTAAGTGGCCTAGGGGTATTTTGGTCTTTTCGTGACCTAGGGACCTTAAATGGTCAAAATCTGCAAAGATATTTCATATCTCACGGCTGCTTCTCTCTCTATATTACTCCCACTTCTTCTCTCTTCCTTCTCTCTAAATTTTGGAGGTCTTCGGGTGTGATTCAAGTTCCGCCGAAGAAGGGAGATACGTAGGGGACGGCTAGGGCTTCCCTTTGAACCAATCAAAGTTACGGTTTGGTAAGTTTGACGTTGCTGGAATTTTGAGAAGTGCTTGGAATGCCTTCATTTTCGAGGTAGGGGTGTTCTTTCTCATCTACTTGTCGATTCTAGGGTTTTGGGTGAAGTGGTGAGAGTTAAGGATGTGTATTGCATGTTTTAGAGATGTAAGAGGGGTGGGATAAGGTGTTTTTATTCTTCTCTTGAGTCTCTTATATGCAATAGATGTGTATCTCCTAGTTTGCATGATGTGAGAGACAAATGCATGAAAATGTGGGAGAATGAGAGCATATATGCTTATGTGCTTAATGTGGTGTACATGTGTAATTATGTGCAATGTTAGACATATATGTGCTATATGTTGTAAGTGAGTTAAATGCATGCTATATTTGTATAGAAAATGTGTGCATTTGTGAAGCATCATTAAAATGTGCTTAAGTTAAGTTTTGTGAGCATATGTGGATATTATGCTAGGTTTTGCATGTATAGGTAAATATATGTGTGGTGTAGTGGAGATGAAATGCATGCTACGTGTTTTATCTATTAGCATGTGCATTGTGAGGCATGAATTTAAATGCTTGATGTTTATATGTTCGAAATGCATATATTGGGGCCGTTGTGAGGAAATGGGGAAGTATGGTTGAATTGCCTAGAGTAGGTCAATACTCAGAGAGGGCGTTGGTGTGGTTACGTCACCTTGGAGTGGGTAAATAGTCGGTGACAGTGGTTTGCTCACCTTGGAGTAGGTAAATACTCAGTGGAGATTCAAAAAAAAAAAGGTTGCCCAATCGCCTTGGAGTAGGTAAATACTCGGTGATTGTGGTTTCTCACCTTGGAGTAGGTAAATACTCAATGAGAATTAAAAGAAGTGGGGCCAAGTCACCTTGGAGTAGGTAAATACTCGGTGACGGTGGTCTATCCACCTTGGAGTAGGTAAATACTCGGTGGCGGAATTGGAATGGTGTGGAAAAGTGTCTCGGTTTCATGATTCGATCAAGGATCATGTTGGGATGTCGGGTTGAGTCCGAGAGAGAGACAAGTGTATGATTCTTGCCTTCATTTGAATTATGAAGTATGTTATGTGTTTAATGCATCCCTATATATATATGCATTGTTGTGAGTGAACATGATGTATGTTGAATGATACGTGAAATGTTGTGACATGCATCCATGTAGGTCGTGTCGGGTCGGCACTTAGGTGGGTTGGGGTATCTCTACTGAGCCGCAGTAGTGCTCACCCCTTTATTCTAAATATTTTATAGATAAAGCACCGATGACGGATGGGACATAAGTGTCCAAGTGGAATTCTAGTAGCCCTTTGCTATCTTTTGGATTTGTGTATTTTTGTGGATATCCATGCTGGCTTGTGGCATGTGACTTTCTTTTTAGTCGTGGTTGTACTTTGGACATATATACTCTTGATGTATGTATTGAATTATAAACTTGTTGGGTGTGAAAAGAGAATGGTTTAATTTATGTAATGCCCATGGATGGATGGCGTTTGTGAAAGAGAATGATTCAATTTTGGTGTATGAATTTAATTTTGGATGTGATCTTGAGAGTGAGATTGATGTTGGAACCTTTCATTATGTTTTTAATCATGTATGAGGGGTTCTAGGTTGATAGGATATTGATTGGGCTTCATGTGGTTCATGTATAGGGTTGTTGGAAGTCCCGGGAGGTGCATTTCGATCAATCGAGATGCCTATTTCGATCAATCGAAACCCCCATTTCGATTGATCGAAAGGGTGATGATTTATGGTGATTTTTAGAGTCTAGGTAGGAGGAATTTCGATCAATCGAAACCCCCATCTCGATCAATCGAAATATTGCAGGTCTGGGGTCCCGAGAGGGTGAAAATCTCGTTAGAATTTCGATCAATCGAGATTTCATCTCGATCAATCGAAATTACTATTCACAACTTTTTTCAAAACTTCATTTCGATGTAGTTTTTTCATTTTAGATCGGAATTGAGTATGGCTTTTTTTAAAATTGAGTATTTTTGGATTTTCTATCTAATGGTATAAGCCTCAGTTTCAGATTCCAAACACAAAAAATCTTGAGGCTCGAAAGTGAGTGATTCTCAAATGAGTGGACAAGTAAATGTTCACTATGGTGTATGATTCGATGTAGGGCCTATGGGGATTGGTAAAGATGGATTTGCATGCATTTATATGCAAGAATTGAGTTAAGCTTCTGCGATAAATGAGGGTAATGAGGGTCTATTGGGCTAAATAGACAGTTTAACCTCCAGTTCTCCGAGAGTTACATATCGGGACATTATAGCATGGTATCAAACCTTGATACTAATGCATGTGTGTAACTATGGTTAAGGGTTCACAGGGTTGATTGAACGGGTTCACACTCGGAATTTGGGGTCGGTCCGGAGGAGTTTCGGCGGTCCGGGTTCTGGGGCGTGACATTGCATATAAGGAAAGGAAAAGTAGACTTATGAGAGACTGTCCTATAAATATATCGTATTCTCATATAATCATATTTGTCTTCAAGAGAAAAAAAAATGTTTACATAATCTTTTATACATCAAGGTGTTCGATTATTTTCGATGAACCACGCTTCCACAACAGAAAATATCCCTTCCTCATTATTTTTGGATAAGATTCGATGATGATGTATGTTATGGTTATAATTTTCTATACATTGTGGTTGTATTCGGAATAATAATGGATGTTCGCAGATTGTGCGCTAAATCATAGATGTGCTGAATCGTAATTCCTATTAGAATTAATCATATGGGTAAACGCTTAGTTGTTCATTCTGAGTTCATTTGGGTTGAATATATAGTGTGGGGCCCATTAAGGTGAGTCATTGATTATACTTACAAATATATGTTTATATATGTATGGGGAAGCTTCCGTTATTATAATGAGTATGGATGGAGCATTGGATTTAATGGTGAGGTATTGAGGCAATGTCTAACTCACAACCCTAGTTCTTATTCCTCCTTTGAGAATTTGGAAATCGGGATGTGACATCTCTGTTATTTAACCTATTCATAGGGGAGGTAAGTGTAATTTATCCTACTGTATGTGTAACTCAATATTAGATTTATAAACCAATACTATGATAAATAAGTAATATCTCATTACTTATTATCGTTAATCTAAATTGCACACAAGTTCCACTACATAACTATTTCCTCTACCTTAACTTTGTTAATTAGTTAACCTCTTGGTTCACAATTATTAATTTTCACTTAATTAACCAAGACATGAGCTCAAACAAATCATAGTGGTTATAGAGATCGGACCCGATTTTGGCCAATTTTCATTTTATCTATCATCTTTGCCAAAAATAAATGTGTACCCTATTTGTAAAATTTGCAATCTCAGTATTTCTGTAAACAAATATTTGTAAAATTGAAAATCCCAATATGCCCAAAAATAAATATTTGTAAAATTGGAAATCCCAACATGCACGAAAATAAATATTTGTAAAATTGGCAATCCCGCCTGAAAATAATATTGTAACATTGGCAATCCCAACATGCCCGAAAATAAATATTTGTAAAATTGGCGATCCCAACATGCCAGAAAATAAATATTTTTAAAATTGGCAATCCCAAAATGCCTAAAAATAAATATTTGTAAAATTGGCAATCTCAACATGCCTGAAAATAAATATTTGTAAAATTGGCAATCCCAACAGGCCCGAAAATAAATATTTATAAAATTGACAACCTCAACATTCCCAAAAATAAATGTATACCCTATTTATATGAGGCAATCATGACATGCCTATTCCCGTACTTACTAATACCTTATTAGGTATTTGGCAATCCTGACATGCCTCCTGACAATCCTTACATGCCTCCATAATTAACATTTGATACCTTATTAGGTATTTGGCAAGCCTGACATGCCTCCTAACAATCCTTACATGCCTCCCTTATTAACATTAATTACCTTATTAGGTATTTGACAATCCTGACATGCCTCCTGGCAATCCTTACATGCCTCCTGATGTGGCTCTTTCGCTGTTTATCAAATTTATATTTATATTTTCCACTCGTAATAGAAAGAATCCTTGAAGGATAGGGTTCTGAGTTGAGGGTGTCGGTCCCACAGAGACTACCTAGGAATAACATGCTAAAAGTCAAAGGTTGCTTCTCATTTAATTCACAAACAAGGTTTTGGGTTGTTTGTTTACTCTATTTTAAAAACATAAATGATAATTAAAATGCAAAATTTGAGAGAAAAGTAATGGACTAGGGTTGAAACTTCACCACTAGCCTCTTAGTATGTCAAACTTATATTAATTGGGGGAATTCATGCAATTGTGTACTAAATAGTGCATTTGGCTCGTGGCCTACAATGCTACTATCAAGAGGATACATACACCTTAAAATACTACAGTCCATCTTCGATACATGTAAATTCCCTATCTACCTACTTACCTAAATACCTAATGAACTAAGTGTAGCTAATTTACCATCTCTTAGCATGGACTATGTAAATCTAGCTATGTATGTTAAAATGAAAACTAGTACCAAGCCATCACTTGTAGTCCTCATGGAACTATCGATGACACTCAGGGTATCACATCCTCAAGAGAAGGATATCATGGCAAACATGAAATAAAGATACAATATGTGCAAAAAAAAAAAAAGCAACCATTTTATACATACATACATGTACCTTACTCCAAACTTAAATTAAACATTATCCTCAATGTTTGAACTAGGAACTAAGAAGAGTTAGAACAATGTTACCAGCTGGTTGATGGGTCTCAAAAAGCTAAAACATCAATCGTGTAAGGGTAGTGGGTACACGGGTTCATGTTGAACAAGTGGGGCAATCAAAACTTGCACAAGGACAACTACATACCAGCATAACATACACATGGTGACAAATGCAATAAAAGAAAAGAAACATAATGATAGAAAACAAATATGCACAAACAAGGAAAAGAAAGTGCAAATATTCCATTAATTCAAACATTTGTCAATACAAGTGATGGAATTTATGGAATACACAAAAACATGCTTTAAAAGCAACAAAAAAGTGCCTACATGGCACCATACAGACCTATGACTATAAAGACGAGAAAATATATAAACTTAAATAAAAATAGTAACAAAATAGAAAAATGGGGCTAAGGCTGAGGCAGCGGTGGCGGTGGCGGTGGTGCAGTAGAAGTATAAGCACCCCGAGAAGCAAGGATAACCCTAAGCAGCTACTCAATGCACTACTGACTGTCCATAACAATGTGAATGCTAGCACTAAGGGCGTCCAAGTGCTCGTCGGTTTATCGACGATGCTCAGCAGTCACACGACTGTGCTCAGTAAACTCCATCTATAGTTGGGCCAAATTCACAGCTAAATAGGTATAGCCCATGGTAAGGTAGTCCGAATCAACTCCTCCCATGCCCATCATATCAACCTTGAGCTCCTCATAAGTGTCCTCCTCAGCTTAGACATCCATCTCCATGTCATCCTTGGGGACCTCTGCATCACTCTTACTAGCCTCCATCTCGGGTGCTACCCGTGGCAAAGCAGTCATATGAGCCACCAATCTTCTACCAATTCTACACTAGAAAGCATGACGGTGGACCCATAGTGACGTAAGATTATGAGGAAGCTCTCGACAGAGGAAATGATCCTCACCAAGGGCAATGTCATCGGGTTGCATATGTGGGCACCCGGTAAGCTCAACAATGGTGTCAACAGAGATGGCAAGAGGCGTGCCATCCATGCTCATCCTCAAAATATCTGGCTTATTGCAATCATAGTGGAGGTTTATGAAAAATACCTCCACGAGCCTCGGGTAAGCTATATCTGTAATTACTGTGAAAAGAGTCAAATGGTGAAGATTCTGTAATGCTGCCAATGTCCATTGGGCATACGAATCATCCACAAAGTTTGCCTCTCTAATAAGGTATTTGAGCATAATCCCTTGGTTCTTCTATTTAACACGCGGTACGTCTTAGATTCGGCCCGTAGGAACTTTGTTTTAGACCATCTTTGCTCAAAAATATTTCTAGAATTTTTCTCAAGCACTTGATGTGCAATGTGCTCGGCATCCTCTTCCTTGCTTCACAAATCACTTACAAAAACCAACTCACCCTCAATTCTTCCAGCAATGATGTCTCAAGACTCCAATAAAATCAAACAAATGCAATAATCCCCCAAACTTCCTCCAAAAATCCAAAATGAATACAGAACCCACACTCCCCAACTTCACAAATGCTAAGCAAAAAGGGTCAACCAAAGCTCTTACCTTTCATTGTTCAGAGTGGAGCCTCAAAGGTGATTGTCCAAACATGTAATCACTTCCAAAGATTCAAACTTGGTGATAATGGATGATGCTCAGAATGATTTTGATGGTGGATGTGTGTTTGAGGGCTTCGGATGAGAGGGAGAGGAGAGAGTCACGAGAGAGAGGAAAAAATGAGAGGAAAAGAGAGGGGGTTCATATTTTAAGTGACTGTGGATGCAGTTAATCGATACATTGAAATAAAAGTGTCGATGGATTGAAATATAAGGTGCGAAAGGTGCTGGAATTGGAATTGAAATGGGACATTTAAAGATCGATGCATCGAAGTTGGGATTTTGATGCATCGAAGTGCCCTATAGCTGTGATTTTGCAAAATTGTCCCAAGTATGGAAAAATTGTGTTTAATCCTCAAAATCACACCTCTCACACTTAGACACATTCAAAAATATTTAGATACATTCCTTTTGGATTCAAAGGGTCACACGGAACATGATAGGATTACGAAAATGCCAAGTTTACTATCTACGGTGAGACATGAAATGACTCATAGGTCCAAAAAAATGGGATCCCTCAATTTGACAATATACATGTATGCCATATGCATTTGACTATCAGTGCAAGGTTTCATCCTTTGCCATTTAACCTTAAAGAGTGTTCCGTCCTTGGGATCATTTAGTTCCACTACTTCATGGGGAGCAATAGAATTGATAATGAAAGGACAGTCACATCGGGAGTGAAGTTTTTTGGGAAATGGGTGAAACCTAGAATTATAAAGCCAAACTTTTTGGCCTGGATAGAATGATTTGGAACGAATATGATGATCATGGAAAACCTTGGTCTCGGCCTTATAGCTTTTCGTGCTTTCGTACGTGTCATTCCTCATTTCCTCTAATTCAGTCAACTGAAGCTTTCGATTAGAGCTGGCCAATCTCATATCGAAATTAAACTTCTTAATAGCCTAGAAGGCTTTGTACTCGAGCTCAACTGATAAGTGACATGCCTTACCATATACAAGATGGTACGGTGACTTGCCAATCAGGTTTTATAAGGAGTACGGTACGCCCACACCAATCCTTGCGATCGGGGCGCACAATTTTTTGAGAATGTGCTTAATTTTCTTATTAGATACTTCTACTTGGCCACTCATTTGAGGGTGGTAAGGTGTAGCAACCTTGTGAGTGATGGAGTATTTGAGTAGCAAGGTTCGTAGGAACTGGTTGCAAAAGTGTTTACCCCCGTCACTGATGATGGCTCGAGACGTACCAAAAGAACTAAAGATGTTCATTTGAATGAATTTAACCATGACTGCATGGTCAATGGTTCTGGTAACCAAGGCCTCATCCATTTAGATACATAATCCACCACCACAAGTATGAACTCAAAACTGGAGGATTTTGGAAATGGGCCCATAAAGTCGATGCCCTAAACATCGAAGATATCGACAATTAAGATTGGGTTCAAGGGCATCATATCTTTATGAGACATAGGGCCAAGGAGCTGACATCACTCGCACGAGAGGCAGAATAATTATACATCTCGATGCACGGTTGGCCAGAAGAAATAACATTGAAAAATTTTGGAAGCAGTCTTCCGAGCACTGAAATGACCTTCACATTCTAATGTATAGCAAAAAGTAAGAATTCTAGGACTCTCACTCTCTGGCATAGATCGGTGGATGATTTGGTCGGGACAATACTTGAATAGATGATGATCGTCCTAAAAATATGAACGTATTTGGAAATGGAAGCGATCATTTTCCTGTTTGCACCAAGAGGATGGGATCTTCTCAGTTGCTAGGAAATTGATTATATCAGCAAACCAGAGAAGTTTCTCGTGAGTGACTTCAAACAGTTGCTCATCTAGAAAGGATTCACTAATTGAAATTCAATCGTGATGGCACTCAACCAGAATTCGAGACAAATGGTCGGCGACCACATTCTCAGTACCCTTTTTATACTAAATCTCAAAATCAAACTGTTGAAACAAGAGTATCTATCGGATCAGCCGAGGTTTAGTATCCCATCTGCCCAATCAGTGCTAAAGAGTAGCATGGTCTTAGTAGACAATGACCATGGATCCTAAGAGATAAGATCTAAATTTGTCCAAGGCATAAACAACTACAAGCAATTCCTTTTCCGTAGTTTTATAATTCATTTAAGCTTAGAAAAGGGATTTACTTGCATAGTAAATAACATGCGGCAACTTGTCAACATGTTACCCTAAGACAACACCCATAGAAAAATCAGATGCGTCACACATAACCTCAAATGGGAGAGCCCAATTTGAAGGAAGTAGAATGGGAGCGGTTGATTGAAGTGTGCAGAGTGTTTCAAAAGATTTAAGGCACGCTTTACCAAAGTAAAAAAAAAGTTCCCTTCTCAATAAGTCGACATAAGGGCTGAGATATCTTGCTAAAGCCCTTGATTAAATGGCGATAAAAACCTGCATAGCCAAGGAATGAACAAATTCCCTCACCGATGAAGGTGGTGGAAGCTTATATATGAGTTCCACCTTGTCTTTATCAACTTCTATACCTCGTTTAGACACAATGTACCCAAGTACAATTCCCTCTTGACCTATGAAATGGCTCTTTTTTCAACTAAGAATATGATTCGTGTCCTTGCAACGCTTGAGTGTAAGTGTAAGATTATGAAGGCATGAATCAAAGGATGGTCGGAAGACTGAAAATTCATCCATGAACACTTCAAGGAACTTCTCCACCATGTCTGAAAAAATAGACATCATACACCATTGAAAAGTCACTGGTGCATTATGTAGGCCAAAGGGCATGCGTCTATAAGCGAATGTTCTGAATGGACATGTGAATGTGGTTTTTTCTTGGTCTTGCGGGTCTAATGTGACTTGATTATGTCCAAAATATCCATATAAAAAGAAGTAAAATCTAATGATGAATTTTGTTGGCAAATTGATGGATTTTAAAATTGTGCATTCTTAAATTTTCTTGAAGTTTTTCAAATATTTTAGAACTCATTTTTATTTTATGTGAAAATTTGGTTTTAATGATTATATGATTGTTATATTTTCTATTTTCATATAAATAAAATCTCAAAAATATTTTTCTATTTTTTCAGAATTTTTGGAATTTTTGTGAATTTGTTTAGGTATGTTTAAGCATTTTTTTTTGTTTAAAATTGCAAAAAGGGTCTAAGATGGTCAAATCTAGTCAACAAGCCACATTGGACCGGTCCAAGGAATAGGGTGGACTGGTCCATAGAGGCTCAGCCAGTAGGGTTAAAAACATAATGTTTACTTTGTGTTCATTTTGTGCTATATTTCTCTCTTGTGTGTATCTTTCCTCTTTTTCCCTTCCTTTGACATAACTCTAAACAAACATTGTGCTACATAATCATCCTCATATTGATTGATATTTGAGATTATTTTTGAGTTGAATTAGTGGAAGGGATTAATCATTGGAAGTTTTATGTTGATTTTGGGAGATTAAACTAACCAAGTGATATTAAAGCTTGTGTTTTCAAAGCTCGCACACTAAGTGTTTGAGGGAATTTTCCAATGGTTCTTACATTCTTATTTTGCATTCCTCTCATTGTAGCAATGGTCGGTGGTTCTAGGCAACAAAGAGTCAATGTTTCTCTAACACCTAAAAGCAACATAATCTTCATGGAGGATCATTTTAGTGATGAAGGAATCTTTGATCATTATAAGAATGTGGTTGGTTGTAGACGAATGAGGTGTGAAAGAAGTTTTGATTTGGAGAACATATGACAGGGATATTATTTGGAGTTTGTGCACTAGCCAAACTAGGCAAAGATTGTATTCCTGACATGGTTCGCTACTTCTGTAGGAATGTGCTTTCATATAAGGACAGAGAATTCTGAATGATGGTGAAATGTTTTAGGATAGAAATCAAGGTGACAGCCCAACTAATTTTTGAGGTGATTGGAGTTCTAGAGGCACAAAATGGTTTAATATTTCCTTATCTGGGTACTGAAGAGAACTGACCAAGCATGGAAGAAATCATTAGGAAGTTGTGTGAACCTAATGCTCCATTGCTTGGAAATAAAGTTCCAAGTGCCTACATCACTAACAATATATCTACATTGAACTTGATTGTCTCCTACACTCTTGACCCTCATGATCATAAAGGTGATTTGTCATGGCATCGAGGTGAGATTCTATACCACATTGTGAATGGTGATAGAATTAATGTGCCAGTAACTATTTTGAGGACTATGATTCAAAAGTCGTATCATTCTAGGTCTACCAATGCTTTGCCTTTTCCTCTAATCATAATGAAAATTCTTAAGGCAAATAATGTTTACATTATTTCAAATGCTCTAGTGATGAAACCAAAAGGAAAGTTTACAACTTCAAGTGTTAAGTCTTCAATCATTAACAAGATGAAGGAAAGAGCTCAAAAGGAGGCAACAAGACATCATGTTGAGGAGGAGATTGAGAATGAGAGTGATGATAATGCTTCTATTCTTGAATTCTATGTTCTAGACTTTAATCATGCTTTGACTGCTAGACAGTACAATCAATCAATGAAGGGGTTGGAAAAGTACTTATGTGTTATATTTGACTGAAGGTTATACTTCTATCTTACTTAATCATATGTTGATTTATTCTCTCTTGTTCTTATTGTTTTTACTTTGTTAATTTATTCCAAAAATGAAGAGAATTATTTAGGTGCTTTGACAAGGGGAAGATTTATTTCTGTGAGACATGTGGGGAGATAGTATATTTCATTGGTTATATGATTAAGGAGGAGTTTGAAGATGATTTTAATATCATTATAGTTTTCTTGATGAAGCTTTCATAGGTAGTGTTGTTTGCATGATGTGTAGATTTTACTAGTTTGGCAGACACTACACATGAAGGTTGAAAGCTTGCTCATGATACTCTGAGTTCTTCAATATATATTTCTTTGTATTAGGGACATATTGTAATATGATTTTTCCATTAGTTAGGTTATAATTTTCTAAGTGGATTTTGTTATCAAATTGCCAAAGGGGGAGATTGTGTTATATATTTTTGTAATTGACAATTTTTGTTGTCAAAACCAAACATGCTCGAGTTGTATTATTTGAGTTATATTTCTATCATTGATCATGTAATTGAAGTCTCAGAGTAAGCATAAAGTTTTACACCAAGGACGCAAATGTTCTTCAAAGAATGAAGCTTGAATCTTTGGAAGAAACTATCAATGCTCTGAACAAGGATTGAAGTTTTGAGATGGTTCCAAGTGCTTGAGGACATCGTTGATCATATATGAGAGTCACGTAATCCTGTTAAAGTGGTGAGAACACATATATTTCAAACCAGGAGGTTTCAACCTTGAAAAGAGGGACTTTTGAGGAAAATGCTTAAATATTCAAAGTTGGACCTATTCAAGAAAAGGTTGGACCCATCCAAGAGGTCTCAGCATCTCATATGAGATTGCTGCAGGAGCCGGAGCCATCTAAGTTTGAGCTAAACCCATCCAAGTTTGAGTGAACCCGTCCATGTATGTTGTACTCGTCCAAGTTTTAGCTGGAACCATATAACTTATCTGGTCTGTGAATTTTGACCAGTTTTGTCCTGTTTTGACCCAGAACTTTCTAAAAACTTAAGAACTTATTTCCCATTGGTTTTTAATTTTTTTTACAATGAAAATTAGGGTTTTTAATCTCCATAAAAATCTCATATGATTTCTCTGTTATTGTGCTTTCAATACACGCTTTCAATATACAAGAGATACATATTCTAGAGAGTGAAAGTATTGAGATATTTTTCTAAGAAAATGATTTTTTTCTCAAATTATTTGTTTATATTTTTGAGAGCACACACATATTTCACAGAGTCATTTAGGGTGTTCTCTATTTGCTTGATCAACTGTTTGAAGACTGCATTGAAGATTTTTTCATGATCAAGTTACTGGATTGGTGTCTTCTATAACTGTTACGTTGGTGAGAAAGGAGAAGAAGATCGTGCTACGAAGGGAACAAAGTACTTGCTGAGTATTCGTGTTCTTCCAATTACCATTCTAAGAGGATTTTGACGCTAACCATCTACAACATTTGGATGAGGTAGTCGTAATTGTAAGCCTAAGGTGTTCTGTATCAGAGTTCTTGTTAGAGTGGAGTGAGTATGAGTCTGGGCTAGAGTCTGTTGTACTTTTCTTAGACGATAGTAAATTTTCTTCTCCGAGGCTACAAAGCCTCACCCATGATTTGTTTTCGATCTGGGTTTTCCACGTATATATGATGCATTCTTTAATTTATTATACTTTATTTATTTACTTGCTTTTGTGGGATTGCTTAAGTTTTTAATTGGACTTAAAATTGAATAATCTGAATAATTAAGGAAAAAGCGAGTTAACCTAATGATCAGCGTTAAATGTTACACATTCTAGCCTCTTAACTTATGTATTTTATTCTCTTAGTGATAGATTATTTTGTTATTTTACTTTGGTTTTAGTGTTTTCTGTATTTTCAGGGCCTTAATGATTATTTCAGTTAAACCAAGCTTTTGGGCTTTTAAAGAATAAATCCAAGATGGTTAGATGAAGTATACATCAAAGGAGATTCATTCAACCATTTATTTCAACTCAAATCAGCCCAAGGAAGAGGTCCAAGAGAATTACAACTGCTTAAGAAGGTTTCGGACCTGAAGCCCAAATCTGCGCATAATACAGTCTTAATCCCATTTTGGAAAATGGGCCAGAAGTCTTATGTCCGAGCCTCAAATCGACATAATTTTTCCTATTGGTTGAACAAAATTTGATTCTGCACACTTTTGTATTTCACAAAAATTTCGTAAATCGGACTTCTAGCGGGTCAAAAGTTGGGCCGAAGTCAGTAGGAAAAACCCACCTGATTAGTGCTGCGGGAAACCCTAATTTATTCCTAATTGGATTAGGACTTTGGTGTATTCTCTTGGGGAAAAAAGTGAAGAATAAGAGCCTGAGATTGGAGGGGAGATTACAGAGAGATTTGGTGAGTCTGAGAGGGCTGAGAAGAGAACAGAAACATATTTGTAGAGCCATTGGAGAACGAAGTCATACGCGTAATTCATGAAGATGATGCCTTCTTCTTCAACAGTTGAAGCTTCTTCTTCTACCATGAGCGGCTACTTCATCCACTAGGGTTTTGATGTAGCCCTAACAAAGCATCAATGGTTTGATTGTTTTAATTATTGAGCAATAAAAGTCCTGTAAATTCAATCTCAATGATTTCTTATCTTGTCTTAGATATTTAGTTGTTGTTATTGAACTCAATCTCTCTTGTTTTCTGTGATCATGAGAGCGATTATTACACAATGGTAACCACTGAATATATTGTTAAGGTGCTTCAAGTTCATGTAATCCTCGCCGAGCGAGGCATGATCCAACTACCGGTTCTTCTCGATCTCGCCGAGAAGGTATTCACGAGAGATGGCATCCAAGGGCTTTGAACTTTGAAACTACGTTTGACATAGTCGAACTCTATGGTATGTTTCCCGAGACACGATGGGGGATTTCTGACATCCATCGTCATCGGTCGGCATCTATTTTTGTTCCACTCTCGTCTACTATCTACCCGAGGCTTGTCAAGGTATTTTATCAGAACTTAATGCCGACGCATGATGAGCGGGATGTGCTTACTTCTTCAGTAGATGGAACAATAGTGCGGGTGGACATGTCATCCATTGCCATTGCCATGGGTTATCCTCATGAATGCCCAGATGATTTATCTCATATCTATACTCCTCTACCCGATGATTTGTCAGTGGGTAATTTGGTTGCACGTTTGTGTGCTAATCAGTTTTTCAGGCCGAAAAGGAATGCAGGTTCCAAGTCTTCAATGCCAAATCATTTATGGTTCATTGATGTTGTTCTACTCAAGAATGTATGTCCAATTGGACATAAAACCGAGAGACGTCAAGAGTTCCTCAAAGCCTTATATGTTATACATTTTGGGCATTGGCTGTCATTCCCACAGATTGTTTGGGGCCAGATGGAGAGGTTCTATTCCATGGTTGTGGCCAAGGCACCAGACAGTGCAAGTGACTAGGAGTTTCCATTCCTTACTATTATTCATCAGTTGATTGTGGCACAGGGGTATGCAGTCCATGAGGACGAGCTTGCCTTTCCACGTGATCTTCATTATGGCACACATGACTGCAATTTGAGCCGATCTCATATGCATCAGAGAGTCATAGCAGCGCCTGGTGAAGTATCTCGGTTGGCCCAAGGAGGAGAACATATAGATATACCACCACCGGTGGAAAATCCTGAGGAGATGGATGCAGAGGAAAAGGAGCTGCATGCACAGGCTGGTGGCCATGATTATCAGTATTTAGAGGGGCAGATTGCTGGGTTGACAGTCCAGTTTGGCACCTTACAGACAGAGGTATCCACACAGTTTGGAGCAATGAGGACAGAGATGGCGGATCACTTCCGTGACACTCGCCAAGACCAACTAGAGATGAGGAGGATGTTGCGTGCACTGATGCGCCAGACAAACTTGGATCCGGATGCTCAGTCACCACCACACCATTGACAGGAAGGTATCTATCTTTTGTAGTTTATTTTATTTTTAGTTTTTATTTTTCTTTTTAAATTTTAATTTTCTTTTTGTAGTTAGATTTTTATTTCTCAAAAAAAAAATGAAAAATGTAAAAAATATTTTATTTTTTTTTTAGGATTTTTCTCTTTCATATTTATTTTCACCCATACTATTTCACTTGATCTTTGGGGTATAGTGGTTTGCTTTGATAGGTTGAAACATCCAAGTTTGGGGGTGTGCTTTCATTGCCTTCATGCTAGTGGTGTGCCCTATTTTCCTTCCACTACTCTGAATTTCTGGTAACATCGTTCTTACTCTTCTCTTTGCTTTGATTGATATTATATTGGGGACAATGTACAGTTTAAGTTTGGGAGTGAGGCGATGCCTATTTGTGTGCTCTATTGCAATATGGCGTAAAAAGTTTATGAAATTCTTCTTGTATTAGGATTTTAGTTTATTTTATTTTCTTAGTTTGTTTTTTTTTATTTTCTTTTGTTTTGTTTTTAGATAGAATATTTTGACATTATTCAAAGGATTAATACCTTATGTAGGTGCTTAACTTGCAATTTTTGAGTATGTTTTAAATTTTTGAAAACTATGGTTTAAATTATGTGGTTTTAATTATGGTTTGCAATAACATGTTTTGGAGTGACTGATTTTAGTTCCCTTACATGCACAAACACAGTAGCATAGTCTTATGGGGTATAAGCTTTGGTTTTGAGTTATTGAGTTACATATGCTTGATATTAATTAGTATCTCTTGAGAATAAGTACCGATAATGTGTTTTACTTGACTTCAATGAAAAAAAGAAAAAAAAATGTGATGAATAAGCAAATCAATTTGATCCTTTTCATGAGTAACAGGGCCTCTATGCCTCAGGAAGCACGGAGTGTTCGCGTCAAAAGTGAAATGGTGAGAAAAGATGAGCATTGGTTGTCTTGATTTGTAACCTGATTGATTCGAGTAATTAGGTCTTCAGGGTATCCTAAAGCCTAGTACCCTAAAGCCATCTAGTTTGGGAGTCACTGACTGAAAGCTTGCTACATGGATCTTTCAGAAAGCTTAATAGATCAAGACATTGCACCACCAATAAAGCGATGAAAAAAAAGAGAATGAAAAAAAAATGAAAAGTCATGTATGCATGTTGGGAAGTATGATTTCAATAAGGGGAGCTAGTGAGTTGAAGGGGTATGTGCCTTAATATATTCAGAGCTTGGTTATGCTACATGAGAGGACTGCTAGTTCACTTTACATGAGGGAGCTAGAGTTGGTTATTTTGAGATATGTTGTTGTGAATTATGCATGGGGACCATTGATTTGAATTATGAAATTTAAAAGTTGAAATTATTCTTGAATGTAAGTTTGTAACTATGTATTGTAATATTCTTCTTGAATTAATGTTGAAACAGAATTTTGAATGTTTGTGGGTAACGTTTCTGGAAACCCTCACGAGACTATACTCGTCCACTAGGGGGAACGTAGGGGTTTAAAGGCTTGTTGCATATGCTAAATGCAATCGTTTCTCCCACGAAACTGGAGTTGGGTAGTTTAGTTAATATTTGTTAGTTTCCTTTGTTTTAGTTTTTTTTTATTCTATTGCTAAGGGACTAGCAATATGTAAGTTTGGGGGTGTGATCCGCGTTGAATGTTACGCATTCTAGCCTCTTAACTTAAGTATTTTATTCTCTTAGTGATAGATTATTTTGTTATTTTACTTTGGTTTTAGTGTTTTCTGTATTTTCAGGGCCTTAATGATTATTTCAGTTAAACCAAGCTTTTGGGCTTTTAAAGAAGAAATCCAAGATGGTTAGATGAAGTATACATCAAAGGAGATTCATTCAACCATTTATTTCAACTCAAATCAGCCCAAGGAAGAGGTCCAAGAGAATTACAGCTGCTTAAGAAGGTTTCGGGCCTGAAGCCCAAATCTGCGCATAATACAGTCTTAATCCTGTTTTGGAAAATGGGCCAGAAGTCTTATGTCTGAGCCTCAAATCGACATAATTTCACATATGGGTTGAACAAAATTTGATTCTGCACACTTTTATATTTCACAAAAATTCTGTAAATCGAACTTCTAGTGGGTCAAAAGTTGGGCCGAAGTCAGCAGGAAAAACCTACCTGATTAGTTCTGCGGGAAATCCTAATTTATTCCTAATTGGATTAGGACTTTGGTGTATTCTCTTGGGGAAAAAAGTGAAGAATAAGAGCCTGAGATTGGAGGGGAGATTACAGAGAGATTTGGTGAGTCTGAGAGGGCTGAGAAGAGAATAGAAACATATTTGCAGAGCCATTGGAGAACGAAGTCATACGCGTAATTCATGAAGATGATGCCTTCTTCTTCAACAGTTGAGGCTTCTTCTTCTACCATGAGTGGCTAGTTCATCCATTAGGGTTTTGATGTAGCCCTAACAAAGCATCAATGGTTTGATTGTTTTAATTATTGGGGACCTTTATATACATGCATAGATTGTGTAATTCAGAGGATTCTTATTATAGAATTGAGCAATAAAAGTCTTATAAATTCAATCTCAATGATTTCTTATCTTGTCTTAGATATTTAGTTGTTATTATTAAACTCAATCTCTCTTGTTTTCTGTGATCATGAGAGCGATTATTACACAATGGTAATCACTGAATATATTGTTAAGAGCTTTGATGGATTATGCCTAGAGAAGATGAACCATACTGCACCCTAGATTAGAGTAGTTAGGCAGATGGCCCATGCCAATCGAAGATAGTCCATGGCTTAGCCTTAATCATATATGACCTTCTTGACGGATGAAGGTGAGTGATGTGGCTAAACTCGAATTATATTGTAAGCTTAATTTTGCCCTTTTTATCAAAATATAATTTAACCACTCGCAAGAGCACGAATCTTTGTAGATACGGTTCTATATAGAGGGTATCGATCCCACGAGGACTAGTCGTAATTGTCTTAAAGAAAGATTAATTTCACTTTAATCCTAAAAATAGATTTTTGAATTTTTGTTTATAAACTATTGCATGAATGTAATGACAATAAAATTAAAGAGTAAAGTTGGGAGAGAGAATTAGGGTTGGTTTCCACCACTAGCCATTCGCATGTTCATAAGTGTAGCAAGCATGAGATTCATTAATTAAATGCCTAACAATGCCATTAGGCTTGTGACCTCAATGACATATCAAAAGATCAATGTGTTTGTCCACCTATCATAATGTATCTTCAACAAGCATAGCTCTTCAACCTAACTAACTATCTAATTACCCTACTCTCTAAGTGAACCTACATGCATCCAAATTACCTTATCTTGGCATGGTTTATTCAAACAAACACAACACATTCATTTAAACAACATTATCTAGCCATCAATTGCACTTCTTGTGGAATATGCAAATGTTGTGCATTCACATGAAAGAATCTACTCTAAAACAAGAATAAACTCAACATCAAATAAATATATAAAAGAAATGTATTAGTGTACATGGTCACTAGGTTAAATAATCAACATTTAATTACAAATCCCAAGTGCTACAAAGATGAACAAGTTTACATGGCTAGGGGTTGAAACCAACACCATAGTAGAAGAGTTAGTTGCTCATGGTTGCCTTGCACTCTTCCATTGATGAAGAAGATGAAGCTTCTTGGTCTGGTTCAACTTCTCCTCTTCCTCTCCCGAATGTCTCTCCCTGGATATGTCTGATGTGTGTGAGAGATATGTGAGAAAATGACCTATTTTGTGCTTTATGGCTTCTTTTTCCAACCTTGGGGCCCACCATACATATATATATATCAATATATATATCCATTATATCAAGAAGGTCCCCAAGGGTCTTGTTCAAGTCAGACAATCCCCCTAAGTCGTGCAAAAAGGGGGATTTTGTTGCAAATGGGAGAACAGGTGAGCAAGTGGGCAAGTGGCTTCTGCAGAATCTCGATCAATCTAGATTGAATCTCGATTGATCGAGATTTCGATCAATCGAAATGAGATCTCGATCAATCGAGATCTCGATTGATCGAGATCAACATCTCGATTGATCGAGATGCCTTTGGCTGCATTTCTGACTTTTCTCTTCAGCTGCAAATAGCTTCAAACTTTGCTCCTTTTACTACAAGACCTGCAATACATCAAAAATACAAAAATACCGTAAACATATCTCGGTAATCATAAAAATGGAACTAACATATGCAATAAAGAGGGTTCAAATGCATAGAATTGAACACTTATCACACCCCCAAACTTACATATTGCTAGTCCCTTAGCAATGCAATATTACAAAAATGAAATTAACCATCTTAAACAAAAATTTACTCATGCTCAGTCATCAGCTAAATGAAGGGCGATCATCCGTTCATTTCACAATTGGCAAATGCAACAAGTATTACAGAACTATGTGGTCATTAACGAAAATGGACTTTCACAAGCTACAAATAAACGACGGTCCCCACATAATGGCCAGTCCGAACAAACATACCAATTCCGACCCCAAAATCCTCTTTGAAAAGTGAATATGAGTTCTAACGCGTGGCTTTTGTCATATTTGGAGAAGAACAAGAACAAATCTATTTTTAAGAGAAAAACTCATTGAGAAAGCTTGACACAACTGTTCATTATCACAAAACATTCATGATTGCTCATGTGCGGATGGCCGTGCAATGCTTAGCTCTTTTTGCTTTCTTGTAAGCCCATGTAGCGGCATTGGGCCAATGACTCCCAAACCAATTGGTTTTAGGGCATTAGGTGAAGAAACACCCCTCAGACTTAATAATTGAGCTTACAAGGTGATGAACTTAAGTAAGCCACCCGCTTATTATTGCTCAACCTTGCACACTTATACGCGAACACTCCATGCTTTGAGGCATAGAAATCCGGTTTATTGAGTGAGAAGGCTTATTGCATTTATTTTATAATGTTTTTTGTTTTTTTTTTTTTTTACAACAACCGGAAGAACTTATTCTTTAAGTTGTTCAGATAAAAACAGAAATTTACAAAATTCTCCATCAGAATTATACCCCACAATTTAAAATGCATGCGTGCGAATTTGTGCGGTTAAGGACAAATTTAGGGCAAGAACTTAATCGTGCTCATATTTGGACAAAAATGTAGACCGTTCTAGCCTACTATATAGCTTGCAAAAGTGCGGATATTTACAGTGTTAAAGTTCTTAACTCCCTGCTGCATTTACCTCGGACATTTATTCGAATGAACTTCCTTTAAAAAGCAAGACATCATAGCAAGCATGCAAAAATATCAAGAAAACTTCTCTACAATGACACTCAATACTAAGACTGCACATTGCATGCATATGCAAGTGGTATAGCATACCGCACCCCCAAACTTATATGCAACATTGTCCTCAATGTTTGAACAAGAAGAATAAGGAAAGAAAGTACCGGGACTGCAGAATGTGACAAAAAAAATGGTATTGCAACAGTAACGGGCATCCTGCAAATAAGAAAAACCTGCACAGAACACCAACTGGATACCACGAGCATTAAAAGGAACAAAAAGTAGATGAAAAGAGCATAATAAAATAATTATGCACAAACAGACAATGCCAAGATCATTGTACATCTAAGGGTCTGAACTGGTGTTTTCTAATTGTCTAAGAGGTCTATGCGATAAGATATTGACTATCCAGGCACGCTAACGTATAGCATGCAAAGGGGCTGCCTTTCTTTATTAACGCCATACTGCGTTGAAGCAATCTCAACAGCATTGGGAATTGAAACCAGGCGGTAATAAACGAAAATCATCAACTGAATCGCATATAACAATTAGACAAGTGGTACTACATACATAGTCAAAGTATAGAGAACAAATATATTGACAGAAAGCAAAAATAAAGACAGGAAAGATAACACATGATATAAAAGAAGAGATAAATGTATTCCATATATATGAACATGAGTGCAGTACAAAGCGTACATGGAGGTGGAATACTCAGAAAAAGAAAGAAAACATGGCCAACATGGCCTATTAAACATAAAGAAAGAAAAAGAAAGAAAAGAAAATACAGAAAGTAAAATAGTAAGTGCAACTATATAGAGCTACTCGAGGGCGGGTGGTGGTGGTGGTGGCTCGGTGGGAGTAGAGGTGGAGGTGGAAGCTCGGTCGGCGAACAGGAACTGCAGGTCCTGTCGGAAGGCTCAGAACTCATCTAGAATCGCCCTTTGACCCTGTGCCAGAGATGAAATGTCCGATCTGATGCCCTCCAGCTGACTCTGCGTCACCTGGACGTGCTCGTCAAAACCCTGCTGGAGCCACTCAACATCAGCTGCCAGGCAGGAATAGCCCGTCGCTAGGATATCATGCCGCTCTGCAGCAATATCCATCTCCTCCTCCTCCATCTCCTCATCATCAGACTCACCCTCGGCAGGCTCTCCCTAATCCATCTCCACCGGGGCATCCATATCTACATCGTCTGGTGGATCACCCTGGTGGTCCTGTCGCTCTAAGTGTCACCTCACCCGCTCCCACTGCGTAGATGTGAAGCGGGTGGGCGGTGCCAACTGAACATCAGTATCACTGACCGGTATACTGGCATGACTGAGAAAAGCTACGACAAGGAAAGGGAAAAGAAGCCGCCAGCTCGCTGCTCACCTCATCCTCTTGTTGATGAGGCCGTCCCAGACCTTGAACATCTGCCCCCATACCAGTGATGGGACAGAAAACCACGTGCCCGTGTGGAAAGCATAAAGGCAATGGAGGAGGTCGCCCCTGCTCTCTGCCATGTGCTGCAGAGGACACGCGTTCTTGATGAGAACGGTGTCCAGGAACCATAATCTGCTCGGGCACATCGATTTGGACGTGCAGTTGTGACTGGGCGTGGTGAATGCCCCGCCACACATGTCCATCACGATGGAAAATAGTGTAGAGTCTGCTTGAAGTGCGGCCCTGTAAAGCGGTCACCCGTCCTGGTCAACCATATCGGGAGGCTGCTGGTGAGGGATGCCGAGCATCTGCGCAATCTGGCTCGGCGTAATGGTGATCGTCGTGGTGCCCACGACCATCTCCAATGTGTCCAGCGCTATGCAGGAGTAGGTCATGCGCTCGTAGAAGACCTGCACTAAGCGCTCGTGTGCCACATCAGTGGGAGGCACACACAATCGGTCGAGGCGACGCCTCCTGAGCTTGGCGATAGTCCATGCACTGTCGGGACGCCTCTCAAACTCGCCCAAGTCAAAAATCTGCTCTGGGTGAAACTTCCGAGAATGGAAGGCTCGCCCAGGCACGTCTCGAACAGAACCGGGGGCATTCTTCACCCTCGCCATTATCTCAGAACAGTCTGCACTTTATTCCAAAAATTACGTAAATAAAAAGAAAATAAAAGGAAAGCTAAATTAAGAATAAAAATGGAAATGAGGTCCTAGTCCATGGTGCTGACACAGGTATTCAAAAAAATTCGTTCTCAAAGAGGCAACTTGAGTGGATGCAATCGAAACGAAGGGCCGCGGTTGCAAACCGTACAGAAAGCATTTGAAACAAAGAGAATGCAATATCTTACCCCTACATGAATTCCTACCCCACCCGAAATCTGCAAAATTTCACTATGAACAGAGCAAGTGCACCATTCCACCCAACAACATCTGTCTATGTTTATTACGCCGCAAAACTATCAAAAATAGCGAGAAAGGAAGCAAAATATAGCCATGCATCACTTACCTTAAGGTGAAGATGATGATCGGTACAAAAATGAAGACCCAACTCGCAGCTGCGAAGAGATGAGTGCGGGTGTGCTCGCGGAGATCTCGAACTACTACGAACGACGGTGGATGGTCAGGGATGGTGCTTGGGGAAGCTCTGAATCGCTCGGAGAGGAGAAGGAAGTCGGATGGTCTAAGGAGGAAATGTGGAAATGAGAGGGAAGCCCAACGGTTTAAATAAGAACTCGGCTCACGTGCAGGCATCGCGTGCATCTCGATTGATCAAGATGTGCATGTCGATTGATCGAGATTTTGATTAATCGAAATCCAACTTTGATCAATCAAGATCAGCTTCGATCAATCGAGATCTGTTTCGATCGATCGAGATCTCTCCTTCGATCAATCGAGACTTTCTTTCGCTCAATCGAAATTTTACTTCGATCAATCGAAATTTCCCTTCGATCAATCAAAATTTTGATCGATCGATGACCTATCGAAGTGCTATCGAAGAATACTACCTCTCGGGACTTTGGACTTGGCACATTCTCTGCAATATCTCGATCAATCGAGACTGAAATCTCGATCAATCAAAATCTCGATTGATCGAGATCTCATCTTCGATCGATCGAGATGCTCAAAAATAGTCAGCTTGAGTTTTGTTTCATGGACTTGGACTTTTGGGACTTAGATACTAAATTGCTTAGATACAAAATTTAATTTGGATTAAAGGGACATCATGGAAGCATGATAGCTACCATGGCTTTGCCACCTTACACGTCTATGGCATGACGTCCGAATCGGCTCACGAGTCAAAATATACGGGATCCGTCAAAGTGACGACATCCACGTATTCGGTGGTAACTTGGTCATCCATGCACACTTTTAAGCGATGCCCGTTTACTTTGAACAACGAGCCGTCTTTTAAGTCCTTCAATTCCATTGCTCCACGGGGAGCGACGGAATTAACCAACGGAGGAAAGGGTTCTCTCGGAACTCTCCATTTAGGCACATCTATAACAGTAGTGACATCGAGCATGGAGTTGACTTCACTTATGGATTGCTCAATGTCAAAATCGTCATAGTTGAAATGATTTAGGCATGCCTCTAGAGGATCCTTGGAAAGAATAGAAGGAAGTGCTTCTTGAATAAGGTCTTCCACTACATCGACACAAAAGCACTCACTTTCGTCTTCGGATGTGTGGTCGGAAGCATTGAAGATGTTCAAGCGGACTTTCATATTCCCGAAAGAGATGTCCATCACTCCGGTTCGGCAATTAATGCAAGCGTTTGCCGTGGCCAAGAATGGATGACCTAGAATGACAGGAATATATCAATTTGGAGTTTGGACTGGTTCTGTGTCAAGGACTATGAAGTCCACCAGAAAGTAGAATTTGTCCACTTGAATGATTACATCCTCAATTATGCCACGTGGTTGCTTCACCGATCATTCGGCAAGTTGCAACACAACTGTGGTATGCTTAAGTTCCCCCAAACCTAGTTGTTGGTAAACTAAGAATGGAAGCAAATTGACACTAGCCCCTAAATCAAGAAGTGCCTTTTCAAAAGATTGATTTCCGATGGTGCACGAAATGGTCAGAGCACCCGGATCTTTGAATTTAGGAGGGGCTTGGTGTTGGAAAATGGAGCTTATGTGCTCAGTTAAGAGGACTTTCTTAGGAGCATTATTCCTAGATTTGCATTTTTGAGTGCACAAGTCCTTCAAGAATTTAGCATAGGAGGGAATTTGCCGGATAGCATCAAGGAGAGGGAGATTGATCTTTACTTATTTGAAGATCTCCATCATGTCTTGGATTTTCCCTCCTTGCTTCCCAAAATGAGAAGGTTTCTTCAATCTTTGCGGAAAAGGAACCGGAGGTTCAAAAGAAGTGTCAAGATTTGGAATTGATGACGACACAACTTCACTTGCCTTTCCTTTTGGATTTAATGGGATGTTATGCACATTTGGATTTAAAGGAAAAACATTTGGATTTAAATGGGATTCTTTTGGATTTTTGGGTTGCTCTTGGGATTCCTTTCTCTCTTCCTTCCCTACTTTGGAATTGATGACTTTACCACTCCTTAAGGTGGTGATTGATTGAACTTGCTCCGGAGGAGCATGACAAGATGAAGATGATGGATCCTCAATCATATGAACACCCTTAGGATTCGCCACCGGTTGACTCGACAACTTACCTTCCTCCCTTCTATTTAAGCCATTGGCTAGTTGCCCGATTTGAGCTTCTAACCTAGCCATAGATTAAGCATTAGCTTCCAGCTTAGAGGTTGATTGAGAGTGAGTTTACAATAAACGGGTATTAGCCTCAAGATTGCTTATCACTCTTTCTTCAAAGCCTTGGCTTCTTGGAGGAGGTGGTGGTTGTTGGTAATTGGATCTTTGATGGTAAGGTTGAGGATTCGGCCTATACTGAGGCTGTTGAGATTGGGAATTGAAAGAATTATGCCCTTGAAAAGAGGGACTTGATTCTTGAGGTTTCCATGAAAAAGCCGGATGATTCTTGTAACCAGGATTGTACGTATTTGAATATGGATCATTTATTTGTTTAGAGTACAAGGCATTCGCTTGCTCTTAAGCATAATCCAGAGATTGCCCGGCAATAGGATAATCTCGCATGAAATGTGAAGTACTATAGCAAAATGAACATCTTTCCTGATTTTGAACAGGTTGGCTTGGAGTAGGCAGCCCATTTTTCATGATTAGGTCCATTTTTCAGGATAAGGCTTCTACTTGCATGGCAACCTCATCTACCCATGAAATTTCATGCACTCCTCTACAAGGTTAGGTGGCCTTCTCTTTCCTAGTGGAGGAGCGTTGAGCTGAATTGTTGCTTAGGGTTTGAAAAAGTTTCCATGCATCATTGGGGCTTTTCAAAAGGTATCCACCTCCACACGCGGAGTCTATTATTTGTCTATGTTGCTCACTCACCCCATCATAAAAACTTTGCACTAGCAGCCATTTTGGGACAGCATGATGCGGACAAGATTTAAGAAGGTCTTTTAATCTCTCCCACGTCTCATGAAATTGTTCTTGATCAATTTGGGTGAATCCGGTGGTTGCTCTCCGAATATCACTCGTCTTTCCCATTGGGAAGTATTTTTTTAAGAACTCTATTTGCATCTCCGCCCAAGAATGGATTGAGTTAGGTTCTAAGGAATTGAACCAACTTCTAGCTTTATCTTTTAGGGAGAATGGAAACATACGCAGCTTTAGATCATCCTCCGTAAAGTGTGGTACACGGATAGTGGAACACACAGAAAGGAAGTAATCTAAGTGCTGGTATGGATCCTCATTAGGGAGACCATGGAAGCTATTAAGAGGATTGATGGTGGAGGACTTTATTTCGAATTGATTTGCCGCTACATCCGGAAATTGAATACATGAAGGTACTTCAAATGTAGTCGGAAGGTAAAAGTCCATAAGCAACTCTTCTTGAGGAGGTGGAGGTGGAGGTGGTTGTTCATGATTAAAAGGAGGTAGTCCGGGAGGTTGTCTCTCATTTGGGTCCATGTTTTCGTTCCTAGTCAATATAGGGTCCCTAGAGGTTCCTCTACGTTGTCTAAGTGTTCTTTCAAGTTCAATATTACAAGGAAGCAAAGGAAGTGACAATGACCGTCTACCTAGCATGCATTAATAGTAGAACAACACCTCAATACACAAAATAAATGATAATATATACAAAAAAAATGAATGAACTCAAACCCACTAATTTTAGACTTTAGACTCACAAAGCGTTCCAACTTCAATTCTTTTAGATGCCCGCTATGTAGTATACCTAAAATCAAGAAATTTGAGAAATAAGAACAAGATATATACAAAAAGAATGAAAGAATTTCTAGCCTAAGAATTAAGCCAGATTTAATCTTCCAATGGCGACAATTCCACCGTAATCCCCGGCAACGGCGCCAAAATTTTGATGTGGCTAAACTCGAATTATATTGTAAGCTTAATTTTGCCCTTTTTATCAAAATATAATTTAACCACTCGCAAGAGCACGAATCTTTGTAGATACGGTTCTATATAGAGGGTATCGATCCCACGAGGACTAGTCGCAATTGTCTTAAAGAAAGATTAATTTCACTTTAATCCTAAAAATAGGTTTTTGAATTTTTGTTTATAAACTATTGCATGAATGTAATGACAATAAAATTAAAGAGTAAAGTTGGGAGAGAGAACTAGGGTTGGTTTCCACCACTAGCCATTCGCATGTTCATAAGTGTAGCAAGCATGGGATTCATTAATTAAATGCCTAACAATACCATTAGGCTTGTGACCTCAAAGACATATCAAAAGATCAATGTGTTTGTCCACCTATCATAATCCATCTTCAACAAGCATAGCTCTTCAACCTAACTAACTATCTAATTACCCTACTCTCTAAGTGAACCTACATGCATCCAAACTACCTTATCTTGGCGTGGTTTATACAAACAAACACAACACATTCATTTAAACACCATTATCTAGCCATCAATTGCACTTCTTGTGGAATATGCAAATGTTGTGCATTCACATGAAAGAATCTACTCTAAGACAAGAATAAACTCAACATCAAATGAATATATAAAAGAAATATATTAGTGTACATGGTCACTAGGCTAAATAATCAACATTTAATTACAAATCCCAAGTGCTACAAAGATGAACAAGTTTATATGGCTAGGGGTTGAAACCAACACCCTAGTAGAAGAGTTAGTTGCTCATGGTTGCCTTGCACTCTTCCATTGATGAAGAAGATGAAGCTTCTTGGTCTGGTTCAGCTTATCCTCTTCCTCTCCTGAATGTCTCTCCCTGGATATGTCTGATGTGTGTGAGAGATATGTGAGAAAATGGCCTATTTTGTGCTTTATGGCTTCTTTTTCCAACCTTGGGGCCCACCATACATATATATATATCAATATATGTATCCATTATATCAAGAAGGTCCCAAAGGGTCTTGTTCAAGTCAGACAATCCCCCTAAGTCGTGCAAAAAGGGGGATTTTGTTGCAAGTGGGAGAGCAGGTGAGCAAGTGGGCAAGTGGCTTCTGCAGAAGCTCGATCAATTGAGATTGAATCTCGATTGATCGAGATTTCGATCAATCGAGATCTCGATTGATCGAGATCAACATCTCGATTGATCGAGATGCCTTTGGCTACATTTCTGACTTTTCTCTTCAGCTGCAAATAGCTTCAAACTTTACTCCTTTTACTACAAGACCTGCAATACATCAAAAATACAAAAATACCGTAAACATATCTCGATAATCATAAAAATGGAACTAACATATGCAATAAAGAGGGTTCAAATGCATAGAATTGAACACTTATCAGTGAACTTGTAGCCACCGACACCACTTATGCATGATGTAATTCTCCATTGTTGATTCAATTGACCATCGATTGTGGAGTTAGTGGTGAAGTCAAATACCCTAGATTTTTCTCATCTTATATGCAATTTCTATCTACTTTGATTTGTTTTATTTTATCTTTTTAATTAGTTTAAAAATCAGAATTCTTTTCTTATAAATTTTATTAGAAATAATTCAGTATTCCAACTCATCAGACCATAATCCCTGAGGTACGATACTACTTTCGATAGCCTTATTCTACAAGGAATTCGTTCTATTGCGAAGTGTGAAAAATTTTAATTGATATACTTTTTGAGTCACACTCACACATGAATCAATTTTTGGCGCCGTTGTCGGGGATTATCTATTTGATTGATTGGATTTTACAGAATTAATTTTAATTGGATTTTTAGTTTAGGAAATTTTTATATTTTATTTTTAACTTTGTTTTTGTTTTCTTTTCAGGTGCTTTTGGTTAATATATGCAAGGTCGTCATTCTGTAGCTGATCCTTTGATACCTCTTGATCCTCAGTCTGAACGTACTCTTAGACAACAGAGGAACATCCCTGTTGATACCATTGTGCAAGAGGAAGAATTAATTGAAGATATGGTAGAAGAGAGGAATAACAACCTTGTTCCTAATGCTGATGAAGGAAGAGCTAGATTGCTCAGGGACTACTATATTCCTGAGACATATACCTCACCAGTAGGTTTTCAACTGCCCAATGTCACAGCACAGAATTATGAGATCAAGTCCAGCATTATTCAGATGCTACCATCTTATTTTGGGCTGACTCAAGAAGACCCTTACAAGCATCTAGATGAATTCATTGAAGTGTGCTCAACTACAAAAATTCATAACTTCTCTGAAGATGCTTTCAGAATGAGACTTTTTCCATTCTCCTTGAAAGACAAAGCAAAGTATTGGTTCAATTCTCTACCGGCAGGTTCTATCACGACTTGCACTCAAATGCAACATGAGTTTCTCAAGAAGTATTTTCCGATAGGGAAGACCAATCAGTTCAGACGTGCTATCACTGGTTTCTCCCAACATGAGGGGGAACAATTTTATGAGACAAGGGAAAGATTCAAGGACCTTCTTAGAAAGTGTCCCCTTCATCAAGTTCCTAAGTGGCAACTAGTGCAGAGTTTTCATGAAGGGCTGACAGAAGCCAACAGACAGATGGTTGATGCGTCGTGTGGAGGTACTTTTATGTTGAACAGTGAAGAAGAGGCATGGACCTTATTTGAACATCTTAGTGACAACTCTCTACAACATGTGTCCTCTACTTGTTCTAGCAGACATGCCACTGCAAGGAAGACTGATGGAATTTTTGAGGTTGGTGCTTCAGAAGCTATGTCAACTGACATTGATTTAATTGCACATAAGGTAGCAGCAATTATGGCTGCCAATCAAACTCCTTCTGCTTCAAATTCTTCATTGCTAGGCCCTTGTGAATTTTGCTCTAGTCCTATGCATAATGTGAGCAATTGTCCTTCAATGGGGCAATTTTCTAATATTCAACACGAGCAAGTCCAAGCTACATTCACTGGACCAATGAATCCTCCACGAGGTAATACTTACAATCCCACATGGAGGAATCATCCTGGTTTTTCTTACAGTAACCAAGGGGCAGCAATGCAACCGTCATATCAACCTAGGACTTTTGTGCCTCGACAGTAATTTCAAACACAAAGTCCTATGGCCCAAAGAATTTCTGCTATTGAAGACAAGTTGACACTTACCTTGTCTAAATTTGACAAGCTTGATTCTCTTATAGAGACAGTGCAAGCTACTACAGCAACCGTACAATCTACAGTTCAGCTAGTGCACTCGCATTCTCAATCCATTACCAAACTGGAATCTCAGTTTGGACAGCTTGCTACTTCCTTGAGTAGAAGAGAAGAAAGGAAGCTCCCTAGTCAATCAATTGCTAATCCAAAGGGGATGCAAGCTTCCATAAGCAACTCACACCATGAGCAAGTCCAAGCTATTACCACTTTGAGGAGTGGGAAAATAATTGATAATAAGGTGGGTGAGAAGAAAGAAGAAGAAAAATTGACCACAAGTCCAAGTGCTGAAATTCCTTATGAGCCCAAGGCTCCTTTCCCACAACGTTTCCTTGAAGCATCTAGATTGGGGAAGCAAGGGGACAAGCTGCATGACATGATGGAGGTGTTTCAACAAGTGAAGATTAATTTGCCACTCCTTGATGCCATCAAGCAAATTCCTCCTTATGCTAAATTCTTGAAGGACTTGTGCACTCAGAAAAGGCATTCTAAAAGCCATGTGCCAAGAAAGTGATGCTGCCACAACAAGTAAGTTCGATAATTCAGCATTGTACTCCTCCCAAGTACAAAGATCCTGGTGCTCCAACTATCTCATGCATCATTAGGGAGCACCATGTGGATAAAGCTCTTCTTGATTTGGGTGCAAGTGTGAATTTGCTACCCTATTCAGTCTACTTACAATTGGGCTTGGGAGAATTGAAGCCTACCTCGGTGGTATTGCAATTTACAGATAGATTAACAAAGCAACCCTGAGGAATCATAGAAGATATGCTCATTAAAGTGGACAAGTTCTACTTTTCTGTTGATTTCATTGTACTTGACAATGAGCCAGTTCACAATCTGAAGAGGCACATTCCAGTGATTCTTGGTCGACCTTTCTTAGCTACAGCTGATGCTTGCATAAATTGTAGGTCAGGGATCATGGATATTTCATTTGGCAACATGAAGGTTAAGCTTAATATTTTCAATGCTGTTAAGAATCCTCCAGATCAGACTGATGTTTTCTTCATGGACTCTGAGGATGTGGCTGAATCTACAGATGAAATAAAAGTGCAAGAAAAATATAAGGAAAAGAAGGTGTTTGAAGATCAATTTTCTACCGTGGTGGTACATTCTGTATGCACTACACTTTCCAAAACACTTCAGAGGGAACAATTGTTTGGAGTATCCGACAACTCCACACCATGGTATGCAAATATTGTGAATTATTTAGACACAGGAAAAGTGCCAAAAGATTGGACCAAGCGAGAACGTGATCGATTCTTCTCTAAAGTTCATCATTACTTTTGAAGGATCTAGAGTTATTTAGATATTGTCCAGATCAGATTATTCGGTTATGTGTCCCAGACCATGAGTTTCAAGATATTCTCAAGTTCTGCCACTCTTTGGCATGTGGAGGTCACTTCAGTGCAAGGAAGACAGCAGCAAAGGTACTTCAATGTGGATTCTTTTGGCCTTCTCTGTTTCATGATGCATATATTTTTTGTAAAACTTGTGATCGCTGTCAAAGATTGGGTTCAATGTCGGGGCGAGATATGATGCCAATGAGTCCCATTCTGGTGGTTGAGATTTTTGATGTTTGGGGAATTGATTTTATGGGACCCTTTCCACCATCTTTTGGCTAGGAATACATTCTGGTTGGTGTGGATTATGTTTCCAAATGGGTGGAGGCCATTGCAACTCGAACCAATGATCACAAGGTGGTAATCAAATTCATGCATGAGAATATTCTTAGTCGATTCAGAATTCCTCGAGCCTTGATTAGTGATGGTGGTTCTCACTTTTGTAATAAATTCTTGAGAGGTTTGCTTGCTAAATATTCAGCGACCCATAAGGTGGCAACGCCTTATCATCCTCAGAGAAGTGGGCAAGTAAAGTTGTCCAATCGAGAAATTAAGCATGTTCTCGAAAAGATAGTGAGACCAGATAGAAGAGATTGGTCATTGCGACTAAGTGAAGCACTATGGGCGTATCAAACTGCTTACAAGACTCCTATCGATATGTCACCATATCGGTTGGTGTATGGGAAAGCATGTCATCTTCCAGTAGAGATTGAGCACAAGGCACTCTGGGCAATTTGAAAATTCAATTTTGATGCAAAAAGAGCTGGGGAAAAGAGGAAGTTGCAATTGACTGAATTAGAAGAGTTTAGATGTGATGCTTATGAAAGTTCACAAATTTACAAAGAGCAGACGAAGGCATTTTATGATCGACATATCTCACGGAAGTCCTTCTCTCCAGGTGATAAAGTGTGGCTCTTCAATTCAAAGCTTCGGTTGTTTCCCGAAAAATTGCGTTCAAGGTGGGATGGACCATTCGAAGTGATTTCAGTTTTTCCTCATGGTGCCGTGGAGATTCGAAGCTTTCGAGATAATACTTTGATGAAAGTTAATGGGCAAAGGTTGAAGCATTGTGTGGCCTTGTGTGCCAAGAAGAGACGTAAAGTCCTTTGACTTGATGGATCCCGTCTATCCGACTTAATCCCTTCGGAGAGTTGATTGTCTCCTACAGACGTTAAATTGTAGGTTTTGTATGTATTTCTATCCCTTAATTTCTTTAGTTTTCTTTGATTTTAATTTTTAGTTTTAGTTTTCTTAAGTTTTGTTTGAGTTTTTGATGTATAAGTTGCTTCCGGAGGATGCCAAGAGGTGTACCGAGGTATTTGGACTCAAGACGGGTGAAAAATCGTGCTCTCGGTCGACCTTGGGTGATGGAGACTCAAAAATATCAAGTCTCGGTCGAACTTGGGCGATAGAGGGTCTAACAGGCATCTAGGAAGGGGATCGATCGCCCCAATTGAGGGGGATCGATCGCCCAATGTTAATTCTTGAAGATCCCCACCAGCAGGTGGGTGATCGATCGCCCACCCTAGGGGGCATCGATCGCCCAAGCCCATGAGAGGGTTGGCCGAGTCTCCCTTCTATATAAAGCCTCCTTATCCTATTTGGTTGCTACCACTTGCATCCTTGACCTCTTTGAACTCCAATTCAAGTCCTACTTCAACCGGAAGATTATTTTCTTCAATTGGTGAGTATTAACTAGAATTCAACATTGATCATCATCAACTTCAACATCAAATTGGATCAAAAATCACTAGTTCTCAAAGGAAGCTCTCACTTTTTCAAGTTCAACATCAAAGTATGTGAAGTTTTTCTTTGGTGAAATTGTGAAATTCTTTTTGAGGACTTTTGAACACCAAGTTTGGGGGATCAATTTGGTGCATTTACTTGTTCGATTTGGGTGAAAAAATTGCCGAAAAGAGGAGGTTGAAGGTTACAAATTAAGTGTGCACGCCAAGTGTTCGATTTAATTCCTCAACCACACTTTTTCTACTTCTATGGCACCCAAGAGAGCAAGTCACCAATGTGCTTCAAGTTCACATAATACTCGCTGAGTGAGGCATGATCCAACTACCGGTTCTTCTCGATCTCGCCGAGAAGGTATTCACGAGAGATGGCATCCAAGGGCTTTGAACTTTGAAACAACGTTTGACATAGCCGAACTCTATGGTATGTTTCTCGAGACACGATGGAGGATTTCTGACATCCGTCGTCGTCGGTCGGCATCTATTTTTGTTCCACTCTCGTCTACTATCTACCCAAGGCTTGTCAAGGTATTTTATCAGAACTTAATGCCGACACATGATGAGCGGGATGTGCTTACTTCTTCAGTGGATGGAACAATAGTGTGGGTGGACATGTCATCCATTGCCATTACTATGGGTTGTCCTCATGAATGCCCAGATGATTTATCTCATATCTATACTCCTCTACCCGACGATTTGTCAGTGGGTAATTTGGTTGCACGTTTGTGTGCTAATCAGTTTTTTGGGCCGAAAAGGAATGCAGGTTCTAAGTCTTCTATGTCAAATCATTTATGGTTCATTGACGTTGTTCTACTCAAGAATGTATGTCCAATTGGACATAAAATTGAGAGACGTCAAGAGTTCCTCAGAGCCTTATATGCTATACATTTTGGGCATTGGCTGTCATTCCCACAGATTGTCTGGGGCCAGATGGAGAAGTTCTATTCCAAGATTGTGGCCAAGGCACCAGACAGTGCAAGTGACTGCGAGTTTCCATTCCCTACTATTATTCATCAATTGCTTGTGGCACAGGGGTATGCAGTCCATGAGGACGAGCTTGCCTTTCCACGTGATCTTCATTATGGCACACATGACTGCAATTTGAGCCGATCTCATATGCATCAGAGAGTCATAGCGGCGCCTGGTGAAGTATCTCGGTTGGCCCAGGGAGGAGAACATATAGATATACCACCACCGGTGGAAGATCCTGAGGAGATGGATGCAGAGAAAGAGGAGGTGCATGCACAGGCTGGTAGCCATGATTATTAGTATTTAGAGGGGCAGATTGTTGGGTTGACAGCCCAGTTTGGCACCTTACAGACAGAGATATCCACACAGTTTGGAGCAATGAGGACAGAGATGGCGGATCACTTCTGTGACACTCGCCAAGACCAACTAGAGATGAGGAGGATGTTGCGTGCACTGATGCGCCAGGCAAACTTGGATCCGGATGCTCAGTCACCACCACACCATTGACAGGAAGGTATCTATCTTTTGTATTTTATTTTATTTTTAGTTTTTATTTTTCTTTTTAAATTTTATTTTTCTTTTTGTTGTTAGATTTTTATTTCTCAAAAAAAAAATGAAAAATGGAAAAAATATTTTATTTTTTTTTTAGGATTTTTCTCTTTCATATTTATTTTCACCCATACTATTTCACTTGATCTTTGGGGTATAGTGGTTTGTTTTGACTGGTTGAAACATCCAAGTTTGGGGGTGTGCTTTCATTGCCTTCATGCCAGTGGTGTGCTCTATTTTCTTTCCACTACTCTGAATTTCTGGTAACATCGTTCTTAATCTTCTCTTTGCTTTGATTGATATTACATTGGGGATAATGTACAGTTTAAGTTTGGGGGTGAGGCGATGCCTATTTGTGTGCTTTATTGCAATATGGGGTAAAAAATTTGTGAAATTCTTCTTGTATTAGGATTTTAGTTTATTTTATTTTCTTAGTTTGTTTTTTTTTATTTTCTTTTGTTTTGTTTTTAGATAGAATGTTTTGACAGTATTCAAAGGATTAATACCTTATGTAGGTGCTTAACTTGCAATTTTGAGTATGTTTTAAATTTTTGAAAACTATGGTTTAAATTATGTGGTTTTAATCATGGTTTGCAATAACATGTTTTGGAGTGATTGATTTTAGTTCCCTTACATGCACAAACACACTAGCATAGTCTTATTGGGTATAAACTTTGGTTTTGAGTTATTGAGTTACATATGCTTGATATTAATTAGTATCTCTTGAGAATGAGTACCGATAATGTGTTTTACTTGACTTCAATGAAAAAAAGAAAAAAAAATGTGATGAATAAGCAAATCAATTTGATCCTTTTCATGAGTAACCGGGCCTCTATGCCTCAGGAAGCACGGAGTGTTCACGTCAAAAGTGAAAAGGTGAGAAAAGATGAGCATTGGTTGTCTTAATTTGTAGCCTGATTGATTCGAGTAATTAGGTTTTTAGGGTATCTTAAAGCCTAGTGACCTAAAGTCATCTGGTTTGGGAGTCACTGACTGAAAGCTTGCTACATGGATCTTTTAGAAAGCTTAATAGATCAAGACATTGCACCACCAATAAAGCAATGAAAAAAAAGAGAATGAAAAAAAAATAAAAAGTCATGTATGCATGTTGGGAAGTATGATTTCAATAAGGGGAGCTAGTGAGTTGAAGGGGTATGTGCCTTAATATATTCAGAGCTTGGTTATGCTACATGAGAGGACTGCTAGTTCACTTTACACGAGGGAGCTAGAGTTGGTTATTTTGAGATATGTTGTTGTGAATTATGCATGGGTACCATTGATTTGAATTATGAAATTTGAAAGTTGAAATTATTATTGAATGCAAGTTTGTAACTATGTATTATAATCTTCTTCTTGAATTAATGTTGAAACGGAATTCTGAATGTTTGTGGGTAACATTTCGGGAAACCCTCACAAGACTATACTCATCCACTAGGGGAAACCTAGGGGTTTAAAGGCTTGTTGCATATGCTAAATGCAATCGTTTCTTCCACGAAAGTGGAGTTGGGTAGTTTAGTTAGTATTTGTTAGTTTCCTTTGTTTTAGTTTTGTTTTATTCTATTGCTAAGGGACTAGCAATATGTAAGTTTGGGGGTATGATCCGCGTTGAATGTTACGCATTCTAGCCTCTTAACTTATGTATTTTATTCTCTTACTGATAGATTATTTTGTTATTTTACTTTGGTTTTAGTGTTTTCTGTATTTTCAGGACCTTATTGATTATTTCAGTTAAAACCAAGCTTTTGGGCTTTTAAAGAAGACATCCAAGATGGTTAGATGAAGTCTACATCAAAGGAGATTCATTCAACCATTTATTTCAACTCAAATCAGCCCAAGGAAGAGGTGCAAGAGAATTACAGCTGCTTAAGAAGGTTTTGGGTCTAGAGCCCAAATCTGCGCGTAATATAGTCTTAATTCCATTTTGGAAAATGGCCAGAAGTCTTGTTTTCGAGCCTCAAATCGACATAATTTTCGTGAAAGGTTGAACGAAATTTGATTCTGCACACTTTTCTATTTCACGAAAATTTCGTAAATCGGACTTCTAGTAGGTCAAAAGTTGGGCCAAACTCAGCAGGAAAAACCCACCTGATTAGTGCTATGGGAAACCCTAATTTATTCCTAATTGGATTAGGACTTTGGTGTATTCTCTTGGGAAAAAAAGTGAAGAATAAGAGCCTGAGATTGGAGGGGAGATTACAGAGAGATTTGGTGAGTCTGAGAGGGCTGAGAAGAGAACAGAAACATATTTGCAGAGCCATTGGAGAACGAAGTCATACGCGTAATTCATGAAGATGATGCCTTCTTCTTCAACAGTTGAGGCTTCTTCTTCTACCATGAGCGGCTAGTTCATCCACTAGGGTTTTGATGTAGCCCTAACAAAGCATCAATGGTTTGATTGTTTTAATTATTGGGGACCTTTATATACATGCATAGATTGTGTAATTCAGAGGATTCTTATTATAGAATTGAGCAATAAAAGTCTTGTAAATTCAGTTTCAATGATTTCTTATCTTGTCTTAGATATTTAGTTGTTGTTATTGAACTCAATCTCTCTTGTTTTCTGTGATCATGAGAGAGATTATTACACAATGGTAATCACTGAATATATTGCTATGAGCTTTGATGGATTATGCCTAGAGAAGATGAACCATACTGCACCCTAGATTAGAGTAGTTAGGCAGATGGCCCATGCCAATCGAAGATAGTCCATGGCTTAGCCTTAATCATATGTTATCTTCTTGACGGATGAAGGTGAGCTTGTAGCCACCGACACCACTTATGCATGATGTCATTCCCCTATAATTGATTCAATTGACCATTGATTGTGGAGTTAGTGGTGAAGTGAAACACCCTAGATTTCTCGCATATTATCTTCATAATCTTGTTTACTTTGATTTATTTTATTTTATCTTTTTAATTAGTTTAAAAATCAGAATTCTTTTCTTATAAATTTAATTTGAATTAATTCAGTATTCCAACTCATTAGACCATAATCCCTGAGGTACGATACCCCTTTCGATAGCCCTATTCTGCAAGGAATTCATTCTATTGCGAAGTGTGAAAATTTTTAATTGATATACTTTTAGAGTCACACTCACACATGAATCAATTTTTGGCGCCGTTGCCGGGGATTATCTATTTGATTGATTGGATTTTACAGAATTAATTTTAATTGGATTTTTAGTTTAGGAAATTTTTATATTTTATTTTTAACTTTGTTTTTGTTTTCTTTTTAGGTGATTTTGGTTAATATATGCAAGGTCGTCGTTCTGTAGCTGATCCTTTCATACCTCTTGATCCTCAGCCTGAACGTACTCTTAGACAACAGAGGAACATCCCTGTTGATACCATTGTGCAAGAGGAAGAATTAATTGAAGATATGACAGAAGAGAGGAATAACAACCTTGTTCCTAATGCTGATTGAGAAAGAGTTAGATTGCTTAGGGACTACTATATTCCTGAGACATATACCTCACCAGCAGGTTTTCAACTGCCCAATGTCACAGCACAGAATTATGAGATCAAGTCCAGCATTATTCAGATGCTACCATCTTATTTTGAGCTGACTCAAAAAGACCCTTACAAGCATCTAGATGAATTCATTGAAGTGTGCTCAACTACAAAAATTCATAACTTCTCTGAAGATGCTTTCAGAATGAGACTTTTTCCATTCTCCTTGAAAGACAAAGCAAAGTATTGGTTCAATTCTCTACCAGCAGGTTCTATCATGACTTGGACTTAGATGTAACATGAGTTTCTCAAGAAGTATTTTCCAATAGGGAAGACCAATCAGTTCAGACGTGCTATCACTGGTTTCTCCCAACATGAGGGGGAACAATTTTATGAGACATGGGAAAGATTCAAGGACCTTCTTAGAAAGTGTCCCCATCATCAAGTTCCTAAGTGGCAACTAGTCCAGAGTTTTCATGAAGGGCTGACAAAAGCCAACAGACAGATGGTTGATGCGTCGTGTGAAGGTACTTTTATGTTGAACAGTGAAGAAGAGGCATGGATCTTATTTGAAAATCTTAGTGACAACTCTCTACAACATGTGTCCTCTACTCGTTCTAGCAGACATGCCACTGCAAGGAAGACTGGTGGAATTTTTGAGGTTGGTGCTTCAAAAGCTATGCCAAATGACATTGATTTAATTGCGCAGAAGGTAGCTGCAATTATGGCTGCCAATCAAACTCCTTCTGCTTCAAATTCTTCATTGCTAGTTCCTTGTGAATTTTGCTCTAGTTCTATGCATAATGTGAGCAATTGTCCTTCAATGGGGCAATTTTCTGATATTCAACACGAGCAAGTCCAAGCTACATTCACTGGACCAATGATTCCTCCACGAGGTAATACTTACAATCCCACATGGAGGAATCATCCTGGTTTTTCTTACAGTAACCAAGGGGCAGCAATGCAACCGTCATATCAACCTAGGACTTTTGTGCCTCAACAGCAATTTCAAACACAAAGTCCTATGACCCAAAGAATTTTTACTATTGAAGACAAGCTGACACTTACCTTGTCTAAATTTGACAAGCTTGATTCTCTTATAGAGACAGTGCAAGCTACTGCAACAACCGTACAATCTACAGTTCAGCTAGTGCACTCGCATTCTCAATCCATTACCAAACTGGAATCTCAGTTTGGACAGCTTGCTACTTCCTTGAGTAGAAGAGAAGAAGGGAAGCTCCCTAGTCAACCAATTGCTAATCCAAGGGGGATGCAAGCTTCCACAAGCAACTCACACCATGAGCAAGTCCAAGCTATTGCCACTTTGAGGAGTGGGAAAATAATTGATAATAAGGTGGGTGAGAAGAAAGAAGAAGAAAAATTGGCCACAAGTCCAAGTGCTGAAATTCCTTATGAGCCCAAGGCTCCTTTCCCATAACATTTCCTTGAAGCAACTAGATTGGGGATGTAAGGAGACAAGCTGCATGACATGATGGAGGTGTTTCGACAAGTGAAGATTAATTTGCCACTCCTTGATGCCATCAAGCAAATTCCTCCTTATGCTAAATTCTTGAAGGACTTGTGCACACAAAAAAGGCGTTCTAAAAGCCATGTGCCAAAGAAAGTGATGCTGCCGATAATTCAGCAGTGTACTCCTCCCAAGTACAAAGATCCTGGTGCTCCAACTATCTCATGCATCATTGGGGAGCACCATGTGGATAAAGCTCTTCTTGATTTGGGTGCAAGTGTGAATTTGCTACCCTATTCAGTCTACTTACAATTGGGCTGGGTAGAATTGAAGCCTACCTCGGTGGTATTGCAATTTATAGATAGATCAACAAAGCAACCTCGAGGAATCATAGAAGATGTGCTCATTAAAGCAGATAAGTTCTACTTTCCTGTTGATTTCATAGTACTTGACACTGAGCCGGTTCACAATCCGAAGAGGCACATTCCAGTGATTCTTGGTCGACCTATCTTAGCTACAGCTGATGCTTGCATAAATTGTAAGTCAGGGATCATGGATATTTCATTTGGCAACATGAAGGTTAAGCTTAATATTTTCAATGCTGTTGAGAATCCTCCAGATCAGACTGATGTTTTCTTCATGGACTCTGAGCATGTGGCTGAAACAGATGAAACAAAAGTGCAAGAAAAACAGAAGGAAAAGAAGGTATTTGAAGATCAATATTCTACTATGGTGGTACATTCTGTATGCACTACACATTCCAAAACACTTCAGAGGGAGCAATTGTTTGGAGTATCCGACAACTCGACACCATGGTATGCAGATATTCTGAAATATTTAGACACGGGAAAAGTGCCAAGAGACTGGACCAAGCGAGAACGTGATCGATTCTTCTCTAAAGTTTATCATTACTTTTGGAGGATCCAGAGTTATTTAAATATTGTCCAGATCAGATTATTCGGTGATGTGTCCCAGACCATGAGTTTCAAGATATTCTCAAGTTCTGCCACTCATTGGCATGTGGAGGTTACTTTAGTGCAAGGAAGACAGCAGCAAAGTTACTTCGATGTGGATTCTTTTGGCCTTCTCTATTTCATGATGCATATGTTTTCTGTAAAACTTGTGATCGCTGTCAAAGATTGGGTTCAATGTCGAGGTGAGATATGATGCCAATGAGCCCCATTCTGGTGGTTGAGATTTTTGATGTTTGGGAAATTGATTTTATAGGACCCTTTCCACCTTCTTTTGGCTATGAATACATTCTGGTTGGTGTGGATTATGTTTCCAAATGGGTGGTGGCCATTGCAACTCGAACCAATGATCACAAGGTGGTAATCAAATTCATACATGAGAATATTCTTAGTCGATTCGGAATTCCTCGAGCCTTGATTAGTGATGGTGGTTCTCACTTTTGCAATAAATTCTTGAGAGGTTTGCTTGCTAAATATTCAGGGACGCATAAGGTGGAAACACCTTATCATCCTCAGACAAGTGGGCAAGTAGAGCTGTCCAATCGAGAAATTAAGCATGTTCTCAAAAAGACAGTGAGACCAGATAGAAGAGATTGGTCATTGCGACTAAGTGAAGCACTATGGGCGTATCGAACTGCTTACAAGACTCCTATCGGTATGTCACCATATCGGTTGGTGTATGGGAAAGCATGTCATCTTCTAGTAGAGATTGAGCACAAGGCACTTTGGGCAATTCGAAAATTCAATTTCGATGCAAAAAGAGCTGGAGAAGAGAGGAAGTTGCAATTGAATGAATTAGAAGAGTTTAGACGTGATGCTTATGAAAGTTCACGAATTTCCAAAGAGAGGATGAAGGCATTTCATGATCGACATATCTCATGGAAGTCCTTCTCTCCAGGTGATAAAGTGTGGCTCTTCAATTCAAAGCTTCGGTTGTTTCCCAAAAAATTGCGTTCAAGGTGGGATGGACCATTCCAAGTGATTTCAATTTTTCCTCATGGTGCCATGGAGATTCAAAGCTTTAGAGATAATACTTTGATGAAAGTTAATGGGCAAGGTTGAAGCATTGTGTGGAAGGATGTGTGCCAAGAAGAGACGTAGAGTCCGTTGACTGGTCGGATCCCGTCCATCCGACTTAATCCCTTTGGAGAGTTGATTGTCTCCTACGGACGTTAAATTGTAGGTTTTGTATGTATTTCTATCCCTTAATTTCTTTAGTTTTCTTTGATTTTAATTTTTAGTTTTAGTTTTCTTAAGTTTTCTTTCAATTCTAGTTGCATTTTAATATTTTTTTTCTTTCAGTTTTTGATGTATAAGTTGCTTCCGGAGGATGCCAAGAGGTGTACCGAGGTATTTGGACTCAAGACGGGTGAAAAATTGTGCTCTCGGTCGACCTTGGGCGATGGAGACTCAAAAATATCAACTCTCGGTCCAACTTGGGCGATGGAGGGTCCAACAGGCATCCAGGAGGGGGATCGATCTCCCCAATTGAGGGGGATCAATCACCCCATATTAATTCTTGAAGATCCCCACCAGTAGGTGAGCAATCGATCGCCCAAGCCCATGAGAGGGCTGGCCGAGACTCCCTTCTATATAAAGCCTCCTTATCCTATTTGGTTGCTACCACTTGCATCATTGACCTCTTTGAACTCCAATTCAAGTCCTACTTCAACCGGAAGATTATTTTCTTCAATTGGTGAGTATTAACTAGAATTCAACATTGATCATCATCAACTTCAACATCAAATTGGATCAAAAATCACTAGTTCTCAAAGGAAGCTCTCACTTTTTCAAGTTCAACATCAAAGTAAGTGAAGTTTTTCTTTGGTGAAATTGTGAAATTCTTTTTGAGGGCTTTTGAAGACCAAGTTTGTGGGATCAATTTGGTGCATTTACTTGTTCGATTTGGGTGGAAAAATTGCCGAAAAGAGGAGGTTGAAGGTTACAAATTAGGTGTGCACGCCAAGTGTTTGATTTAATTCCTCAACCACTCTTTTTCTACTTCTATGGCACCCAAGAGAGCAAGTCACCAAGGTGCTTCAAGTTCACGTAATCCTCGCCGAGCGAGGCATGATCCAACTACCGATTCTTCTCGATCTCGCCGAGAAGGTATTCACTAGAGATGGCATCCAAGGGCTTTGAACTTTGAAACTACGTTTAACATAGCCGAACTCTATGGTATGTTTCCCGAGACACGATGGGGGATTTCTGACATCCGTCGTCGTCGGTCGGCATCTATTTTTGTTCCACTCTCGTCTACTATCTACCTGAGGCTTGTCAAGGTATTTGATCAGAACTTAATGCCGACACATGATGAGCGGGATGTGCTTACTTCTTCAGTAGATGGAACAATAGTGCGGGTGGACATGTCATCCATTGCCATTGCCATGGGTTGTCCTCATGAATTCCCAGATGATTTATCTCATATCTATACTCCTCTACCCGACGATTTGTCAGTGGGTAATTTGGTTGCACGTTTGTGTGCTAATCAGTTTTTTGGGCCAAAAAGGAATGCAGGTTCCAAGTCTTCAATGCCAAATCATTTATGGTTCCTTGACGCTGTTCTACTCAAGAATGTATGTCCAATTGGACATAAAATCAAGAGACGTCAAGAGTTCCTCAAAGCCTTATATGCTATACATTTTGGGCATTGGCTGTCATTCCCACATATTTTCTAGGGCTAGATGGAGAAGTTCTATTCTAAGGTTGTGGCCAAGGCACCAGACAGTGCAAGTGACTGCGAGTTTCCATTCCCTACTATTATTCATCAGTTGCTTGTGGCACAGGGGTATGCAGTCCATGAGGACGAGCTTGCCTTTCCACGTGATCTTCATTATGGCACACATGACTGCAATTTGAGCCGATCTCATATGCATCAGAGAGTCATAGCGGCGCCTGGTGAAGTATCTCCGTTGGCCCAGGGAGGAGAACATATAGATATACCACCACCGGTGGAAGATCCAGAGGAGATGGATGCAGAGGAAGAGGAGCTGCATGCACAGGCTGGTGGCCATGATTATCAATATTTAGAGGGGCAGATTGCTGGGTTGACAGCCCAGTTTGGCACCTTACAGACAGAAGTATCCACACAGTTTGGAGCAATGAGGACAGAGATGGCGGATCACTTCCGTGATCCTCGCCAAGACCAACTAGAGATGAGGAGGATGTTGCGTGCACTGATGCGCCAGGCAAACTTGGATCCGGATGCTCAGTCACCACCACACCATTGACAGGAAGGTATCTATCTTTTGTATTTTATTTTATTTTTAGTTTTTATTTTTCTTTTTGTAGTTAGATTTTTATTTCTCAAAAAAAAAATGAAAAATGGAAAAAATATATATTTTTTTTTTAGGATTTTTCCTTTCCATATTTATTTTCACCCATACTATTTCACTTGATCTTTGGGGTTTAGTGGTTTGTTTTGACAGGTTTAAACATCCAAGTTTGGGGGTGTGCTTTCATTGCCTTCATGCTAGTGGTGTGCTCTATTTTCTTTCCACTACTCCGAATTTCTGGTAACATCGTTCCTACTCTTCTCTTTGCTTTGATTGATATTACATTGGGGATAATGTACAGTTTAAGTTTGGGGGTGAGGCGATGCCTATTTGTGTGCTTTATTGCAATATGGGGAAAAAAAATTGTGAAATTCTTCTTGTATTAGGATTTTAGTTTATTTTATTTTCTTAGTTTGTTTTTTTTTTATTTTCTTTTGTTTTGTTTTTAGATAGAATGTTTTGACATTATTCAAAGGATTAATACCTTATGTAGGTGCTTAACTTGCAATTTTTGAGTATGTTTTAAATTTTTGAAAACTATGGTTTAAATTATGTGGTTTTAATCATGGTTTGCAATAACATATTTTGGAGTGATTGATTTTAGTTCCCTTACATGTACAAACACACTAGCATAGTCTTATTGGGTATAAACTTTGGTTTTGACTTATTGAGTTACATATGCTTGATATTAATTAGTATCTCTTGAGAATGAGTACCGATAATGTGTTTTACTTGACTTCAATGAAAAAATGTGATGAATAAGCAAATCAATTTGATCCTTTTCATGAGTAACCGGGCCTCTATGCCTCAGGAAGCACGGAGTGTTCGCGTCAAAAGTGAAAGGGTGAGAAAAGATGAGCATTGGTTGTCTTGATTTGTAGCCTGATTGATTAGAGTAATTAGCTCTTCAGGGTATCTTAAAGCCTAGTGCCCTAAAGCCATCTGGTTTGGGAGTCACTGACTGAAAGCTTGCTACATGGATCTTTTAGAAAGCTTAATCGATCAAGACATTGCACCACCAATAAAGCAATAAAAAAAAAAAAAGAATGAAAAAAAAAATGAAAAGTCATGTATGCATGTTGGGAAGTATGATTTCAATAAGGGGAGCTAGTGAGTTGAAGGGGTATGTGCCTTAATATATTCAGAGCTTGGTTATGCTACATGAGAGGACTACTAGTTCACTTTACAAGAGGGAGCTAGAGTTGGTTATTTTGAGATATGTTGTTGTGAATTATGCATGGGTACCATTGATTTGAATTATGGAATTTGAAAGTTGAAATTATTCTTGAATCCAAGTTTGTAACTATGTATTATAATCTTTTTCTTGAATTAATGTTGAAATAGAATTTTGAATGTTTGTGGGTAACATTTCTGAAAACCCTCACGAGACTATACTCGTCCACTAGGGGGAACCTAGGGGTTTAAAAGCTTGTTGCATATGCTAAATACAATCGTTTCTTCCAAGAAACTGGAGTTGGGTAGTTTAGTTAATATTTGTTAGTTTCCTTTATTTTAGTTTTGTTTTATTCTATTGCTAAGGGACTAGCAATATGTAAGTTTGGGGGTGTGATCCGCGTTGAATGTTACGCATTCTAGCCTCTTAACTTATGTATTTTATTCTCTTACTGATAGATTATTTTGTTATTTTACTTTGGTTTTAGTGTTTTCTATTTTTCTGGGCCTTAATGATTATTTCAGTTAAAACCAAGCTTTTCGGCTTTTAAAGAAGACATCCAAGATGGTTAGATGAAGTCTACATCAAAGGAGATTCATTCAACCATTTATTTCAACTCAAATCAGCCCAAGGAAGAGGTCCAAGAGAATTACAGCTGCTTAAGAAGGTTTTGGGCCTGAAGCCCAAATCTGCGCATAATACAGTCTTAATCCCATTTTGGAAAACGGGCCAGAAGTCTTATTTTTGAGCCTCAAATCGACATAATTTTTGCTTAAAGTTGAACGAAATTTGATTCTGCACACTTTTCTATTTCATGAAAATTCTATAAATTGGACTTCTAGTGGGTCAAACGTTGGGCCGAAGTCAGCAGGAAAAACCCACCTAATAGTGCTGCGGGAAACCCTAATTTATTCCTAATTGGATTAGGACTTTGGTGTATTCTCTTGGGAAAAAAAGTGAAGAATAAGAGCCTAAGATTGGAGGGGAGATTACAGAGAGATTTGGTGAGTCTGAGAGGGCTGAGAAGAGAACAGAAACATATTTGCAGAGCCATTAGAGAACGAAGTCATACGCGTAATTCATGAAGATGATGCCTTCTTCTTCAACAGTTGAGGCTTCTTCTTCTACCATGAGCGGCTAGTTCATCCACTAGGGTTTTGATGTAGTCCTAACAAAGTATGAATGGTTTGATTGTTTTAATTATTGGGGACCTTTATATACATGCATAGATTGTGTAATTCAGAGGATTCTTATTATAGAATTGAGCAATAAAAGTCTTGTAAATTCAATCTCAATGATTTCTTATCTTGTCTTAGATATTTAGTTGTTGTTATTGAACTCAATCTCTCTTGTTTTCTGTGATCATGAGAGCGATTATTACACAATGGTAATCACTGAATATATTGTTAAGAGCTTTGATGGATTATGCCTAGAGAAGATGAACCATACTGCACCCTAGATTAAAGTAGTTAGGCAGATGGCCCATGCCAATCGAAGATAGTCCATCGCTTAGCCTTAATCATATATGACCTTTTTGACGGATGAAGGTGAGCTTGTAGCCACTGACACCACTTATGCATGATGTAATTCCCCATAGTTGATTCAATTGACCATTGATTGTGGAGTTAGTGGTGAAGTCAAATACTCTAGATTTCTCTCATCTTATCTGTAATTTCTATCTACTTTGATTTGTTTTATTTTATCTTTTTAACTAGTTTAAAATTAGAATTCTTTTCTTATAAATTTAATTAAAATTAATTCAGTATTCCAACTCGTCAGACCATAATCCTTGAGGTACGATACCCCTTTCGATAGCCCTATTCTGCAAGGAATTCGTTCTATTGCGAAGTGTGGAAAATTTTAATTGATATACTTTTTGAGTCACACTCACACATGAATCACCTAATCACTCCCTCTAGGTTTTAAAAGTAACTTTCACAGTTGTTTTCGCATCGCGTAACTCACAAGGTTCTCTAAGCTGGGTGACACCATATTGCTATTGGAGATATTAGCTCTTTTGGAGATTCTCAAGGTTGTTTCGAATGTGGCAGTTTTGTCAATGTTTAATATAGGGAGATACTAATATTTTTATTAGATGGGTTATGGGTGGCAGGGCAGTCCATAGCTCGTGGCATATAATATTCCATGGCAGAGATTATTAGAAGTCCTAGAAGAAAAGGATGTTTTGGTTCTTTGATGGACTTATATAAGGCTAGTTTGACCATCAAGTTCCAAACATGCATTGGGAGGGTCGAATGATTAGTCTTTGTTGGTAGTGACTATTTGTTTTTCTCGATTTTTCCTTCATTTGTGCGAGTATTTGGTGTTTCTTCTTTTACCTTTTCTTTTTCAAGGATATCTCATCTGCCCTATTTGTTACATATATATATATATATATATATATATATTGGTAATGACGAATCAATCCATTCGTGAGCCACTTTAGACTCTCGGATGGTTTGCAAACTCCATATGCACACAATCAGTCACAAACCACAAGCATAATTTTGGTTGAAGCCTCACCTTTCGTGAGTCTCTAACTAGAGAACTAAGGGGAGTATCCCTAAAGGCCTTACCAGCTGAGCTAGCCCGTGCAAGCATATCTTTCTTTGCTCTTCAAAAGTTTATTTTTATTAATCTTTTTAATTATTTAATTTGTGGCAAATAAAAGATTTGTTGCTCTCATTGTTTCAGAACTTTAACTGATCCCACTTCGAATATATTTTACATAATATGCAAAAAGATTTTGCATAAAAAAGTTTTTCAAAAAAAAGTAAAGAGAGAGAGAGAATTGACATTGTCCCTTGGCTTCTGTTTAAGTTGTTGTCTGACTTGAATTGCTAATATATTTTAGAGTGACAAAATCATGTCATAATTAGTTTGATTATACAGTGGGTTCGGTGGGACTATGTATGGCACGTTCTACACCTATAATTCCTTTGCCTTTGACATATATTACGCCAGAGAGGGTGTGCTACAAGTGTAAGCAACCAGGACACTACAAGACAAATTATCCTTCGATAGCACCTATGAGAGCATCTCAAAGTCAGTCTATGATGCCGCCTAGTGCGATGACTTGCTATAGTTGTGGGTAGTAATGGCATATGAGGAGGTAGTGTCCATAGCATGGTCGAAATGCTCAGAGTGGAAAGAATGCTGAACAGTGGCTGGCACAGACAGTGACCGCACAGTTGGGTTATCGAGCATTGCCTCCACCACAGCCACCTATGTCTGCACAGAGTGCAAGACCAATGAAGGGATTTACCCCTAGTGTATCCACACATTAGTCAGGTTTTCAGGCTAGTGGAGCACAGGACCAGAGGGCACAAGGCAGGGTATACTGTCACACCCCGAAACCCAGACCGCCCTGACTCCCCCAGACCTACCCCGAATCCCGAGTGTGAACCCGTTCACTCAACCCCGTGAACAATCTCAATTACACTCATCATTAGTATCAAGGTTTGATACCATGCTATAATGCCCCGATTTCTAACTCTCGGAGAACCGGAGGTTAAACTATCTATTTAGCCTAATAGACCCTCATTACCCTCATTCACCACAGAAGCTTAACTCAATTCTTACATATAAATGCATACAAATCCATCTTAACCAATCCCCATGGGCCCTATATCGAATCACACACCTTAGTGTAAATTTACTTGCCCATACCTTTGAGAATCACTTACTTTCAAGCCTCAGAACTCACTATGTTTGGAATCTGAAAGTGATACCTACACCATTATATAGAGGATCCAAAAATATTCAAGTTCAAAAATAACCACAATCAATTCCAATCTAGAACGAAGAAATTACGTCGAAATGAAGTTTTGAAAAATGTTGTGAATAGTAATTTCGATTGTGTGAAAATGTGATTTCGATTGTGCGAAACTGGCATCTCGATTGTGCGAAAAATATCTCGATTGTACGAAGTTTTCACCCTCTCAGGACCTTAGACCTGCAATATTTCACACGATCAAAATGAGGGTTTCGATTGTGCGAAATAGACATTTCGCACGATCGAAATGCACCTCCTAGGACTTCCAACAACCCTATACATGGTCCACATGAAGCCCAATCAACATTCTATAATCCTAGGACCCCTCATATATGATCAATAACATAAATGAAAGGTTCCAACATTAATCTCACACTAAAGATCACATTCATAATTGAATTCATACACCAAAATGAATCATTCTCTTCCATAAACACATTCCATTTGCTATGAAAGCATCATCAAATGAACTAAATGCCACCATGGGCACCGCATAAATTAAACCGCTGTCTTTCCACACCCAACAAGTTTATAATCTAATATATACATCAAAAGTACATATGTCCAAAGTATAACTACAACTCAAAAATAAGTCACATGCCACAAGCCGGCATGGACAGCGACAAAAATACTCAAAACTCAAAAGATAGCAACGTGCTACTAGAATTCCACTTGGACACTCATGTCCCATCCGTCATCGACACTTTATCTGTAAAGTATTTAGAATAAAGGGGTGAGCACCACTGCGGCTCAGTAGAGATACCCCAACCCACCTAAGTGCCGACCCGACACGGCCTACATGAATGCCTGTTATAACATTTCACATATCATTCAACACACGTCATGTCCATTCATAACAATGCATATATATATAGGAATGCATTGAACACATATCATGCTTCATAAATCAAATGAAAGCAACTTCATCCACATGTCTCTCTCTCTCTCTCTCGGACTCAACCCGATATCCCAACATGATTCTTGACCAACCATGTGACCGAGACATTTTCTCCACACAATTCCAATATCGCCACCGAGTCCTCACATACTCCAAGGTGATTAGTTGGTTTTAGAATTCATCACCAAGCCATCACATACTCCAAGGTGGTTAAGTAATTTATCACCGAGTAATCGTATACTCCAAGGTAATTAGATTAACTATCACCGAGTCCTCACATACTCCAAGGTGACTGGATAGTTTTGGAATTCATCACCAACTCATCACATACTCCCAGGTGGTTGAATCATTTTAAGAGTTTCACCGAGTCATCACATACTCCAAGGTGAAAATGTTACCCTTTCATACCTCCCCGTCATTCTCACAAAGGCCCCATACATGCATTTCGGACATATATGAATCAAGCATTCGAAATTCATTCTTCACAATACACATGCTAATTGAATAAACACATAGCATGCATTTCATCTCCACAACACCACACATATATTTACCTATACATGTAAAACATAGCATACTATCCACATATGCACACAAAACTTCACCTAAGCACATTTTAGTCATACTTCACCAATGCACACATTTTTCATACAAAGATAGCATGCATTTAACTCACTTACAACATATAGCACATATATGTCTCACATGCACATAATCACACATGTACATCACATTAAGCACATATGCTCTCACTCTCTCACATTTTCATGCATTTGTCCCTCACATCATGCATATTAGGAGATACACATCTATTGCATACAAGAGACTCAAGAGAAGAATAAAGATACCTTATCCCACCCCTCTTACATATCTAAAACATGCAATACACACCCTTACCTCTCACCAATTCACCCGAAACCCTAGAATCGACAAGTAGATGAGAAAGAATACCCCTACCTCAAAAATGAAGACCTTCCAAGCACTTTACCAAAATTCCAGTGATGTCTATCTTGCCAAACCACCACTTTGATCGGTTCAAAGGGAAGCCCTAGCCGTCCCCTACGTATCTCCCTCATTCGGCAGATCACGAGTCACACCCGAGGGCCTCCAAAACTTAGAGAGAAGGAGGAGGAAGAAAGAAGAGAAAGAAAGAAGCCATGGCCGGCCTGCATTAGAGATATGAAATAACCCTGCCATATCTGATATTTAAAGTCCTTAGGTCGCAAAAGACCAAAATACCCCCAGGCCACTTAACGCACCTTCCCAGACTCAGTTTTCGATTCTGAAAACTCCTACAGTCTCAAAATCACTTCCTCTACTCTCTCAATATTTCATCTAAGTCATTCTTAAAATTAAATATTTTTTAAAATTTTCTGGATTCCCAGGCCCACTTAAGTTGCATCCCGGACCCCGATTTGACCAAAAAGTCAAACTTTTCTAAATATCCCGAAAACTTTGATAAACCTCAAACTAACCTTCTAAACATGTTTCCCACTCTCGAAACATCCATAACATCATTTGAAACGCATTTATAGTGAAAATGATGAGAAATCGGTAAACCGGCCAAAATTGGTCAGGGTCACTACAACCTCCCCACCTTCAAGAAATTTTGCCCTCGAAATTAGAATACTCATGGTCTTTCCATACCAGTCCTTACCAGACGTTATTCTCACCAATAATCGTCACTTTCTCTTTTCATATACCCTAGGCCTTACACTTGCAACACCTAACTCATAATACTTAAGTCTGACACAATTGGTGTGTTTCAACTGCCCTAAGGCAATATAACCACTTCCGTGACATGGCTGAGTGATTTCTAAGCCCATGTACGGTTCACTTTCACAATTCTCAAAGCACTTGCTTCCTTGAGTCCACAGTCTCTATCTCAAGACCTATCCAGTCAATCTCTATCTCTAGTCTAAGGTAATATCCTTGACTAATCATACCAATCACCCACAGTGATACATCCCCATCATTTGGGACCATCGATACTCAAAGTCATTCTTTCATTATCAAACATGACTTTCAATCTCTGACATACCATACCCAGGCTTAGTCCATATCATGGCATCATCACAACACAAACCATATCAATCCAGTGCACATCACAATCGCACTCACCAGCAAGGCACATGACAGTGTACTCGCCAATTAAAACTACATAACAATGTACTCGCCGCAGCAAGCCACATAATCCTGCCTAATCTCATAGACTACAACCCGTTGGAATCCAATGCCAAGTCCAGGATCTTACATCCCACTAGTTTCACAATCTTATTATTCAAGAGGAGAACTGTTTCTCATTTTTATCCTTCACACCAAGGAATTAGCTAATAGTTAGAAAGAATTCCTTCCATATAGAGCTTCACCTCAGACAATCCCTTCGAATAAGAGTTTGGGGTCACCTATAATCACCTACAGTCACATACACCCAACCCGGCGTATATCCTAGACTACGTCCATTGCATCCACCCCTCCCTCTCATGAAAAGAAATCATCATTGCTTCAGACACTACATGTCAGGGTTCTAACCAACTACCAACTTATCCTTCACTTAACCATTATATTCAACCTATGATGCAACTTCTCAATTCATTTCACATAGTCCCAATGTCCTATTTTCAGACGTAACAATCATCATATGTTTCACCGACTCAAAGAATTTGGTCATTTCTGAGTCTTCATCCGACTATCTCAATAGTCACCCCTTAAACATACTCTGCTTAGAGTCCCAGTATCACAATACCACCAATTGTCTTAGTCATTTGACTAAACTCTATCCTCAATAGTCGTGCAATCAATGCAACGCTAATTCTAAATCACCAACTCTTGGTTCTGAATCTTCAAGGTAATTCATACCCCATTTCCATCAACGCTAGACTTGTGTTTTCAAAGTCTATATTCACATGTCTATCCCGAGATTCCAATCAACCACACTCCAAACCTCTACCTAGGCTTATCACTCCTCAAAATCAAAATTTCTAAGTGGTGACTACATGCCACTACTAACCATGTGACGCAAAATGCAACACTCTCATGCAATGCTCAGTCACATAAATCACATACCTCACATAGCATATAACATATAATATGTTAAATCAAATAAACACATACCATGCATGATATGACATATGATACATAAATCAATACCCTAGTCCTCAGGCTAAAACTAGGAAAATACCCCTGACCAAGTACGATCCTGGCATATCCTCTGCCTGAGCAAGCGTGTAAACACAGCCAAGTTTCTCCTAGTAGACACATATACTAGAACATAAAATCTAGAGTGGTTCGAACCAACCTACTCTCATCATCTGTACTCATTGGCAAACACCCACCAATCTATCCATATATCATAAGCCCCTAAGTATCTGTTAGAACTCAAACACTCGCAATATTTCTTGCAATATCAATTTGTTGCTCACTCAACAAGATTGGATCATCAAGTCAAAATCCAAACTCAACCAACTTTGGGAGTATTACCAAAAGAAATCAATTTTCTAACACCAACACTTTCATCTTCATTAGAATTTGCTCCAACCAAGCAAATCATTCCACCGTTGTCCATAGGAAATAACACCTATCGTCTAGACAACTACCAACCACTGAATATCCACAAACCATCACATGATTTGACCTTCTGTCCTTTGGTATTCGAGCCAATGACTTTGAAGCCCTAGGTTTTTCAAACCTACTATTTTACTAGCAATCCATAAATTCTCAAATCCACAACCATTACCCATCGCCCCTAGGTATTCCAACCTAGTGCCCTTATACCATTTTGGTATTAGATACATAATCCAACCTTCTCAACCATACATAGGATATGTCCATTCCCCGTCATCCCTAGGTATTCCAACCTAGCGCTCTGATACCATCCTGTCACGCCCCGAAATTCGGACCGCCGAGACTCCCCCGGACCGACCCCGAATCCCAAGTGTGAACCCATTCACTCAACCCCATAAACAATCTGAATTACACTTATGCATTAGTATCAAGGTTTGATACCATGCTATAACGCCACGATTTCTAACTCTCAGAGAACCGAAGGTTAAACTGTCTATTCAGCCCAATAGACCCTCATTACCCTCATTCACCACAAAATCTTAACTTAATTCTTGCATATAAATGCATACAACTCCATCTTAACCAATCCCCATGGGCCCTATATCGAATCACACACCTTAGTGGAAATTTACTTGCCCACACCTTTGAGAATCACTCACTTTCAAGCCTCAAAAATCACTGTGTTTGGAATCTGAAATTCAGACCTATACCATTGGATAGAGGATCCAAAAATACTCAATTTCAAAAAAAACCACACTCCATTCCGATCTAGAATAAAGAAATTACGTCAAAATGAACTTTTGAAAAATGTTGTGAATAGTAATTTCGATTGTGTGAAAATGTGATTTCGATTGTGCGAAACTAGCATCTCGATTATGCAAAAAAAATCTCGATTGTCCGAAGTTTTCACCCTCTCGGGACCTCAGACCTGCAATATTTTACACGATCGAAATGAGGGTTTCGATTGTGCGAAATTCCTCCTGTCTGGACCTTAAAAATCATCATAAATCATCACCCATTCGCACAATCGAAATGGGGCTTTTGATTGTGCGAAATAGATATTTTGCACGATCGAAATGCACCTCCCGGGACTTCCAACAACCCTATACATGGTCCACATGAAGCCCAATCAACATTCTATCATCATAGGACCTCTCATACATGATCCAAAACATAAATAAAAGGTTCTAACATTAATCTAACACTAAAGATCACATTCATAATTGAATTCATACACCGAAATGAATCATTCTCTTCCACAAACACATTCCATTTGCTATGAAAGCATCATCAAATGAACTAAATTCCACCGTGGGCATCGCATAAATTAAACCGCTGTCTTTCCACACCCAACAAGTTTATAATCCAATATATACATCAAAAGTACATATGTCCAAAGTATAACTACAACTCAAAAATAAGTCACATGCCACAAGCCGGCATGGATAGCCACAAAAATGCTCAAAACTCAAAAGATAGCAACGTGCTACTAGAATTCCACTTGGACACTCATGTCCCATCTGTCATCGGCGCTTTATCTGTAAAATATTTAGAATAAAGGGGTCAGCACCACTGTGACTCAGTAGAGATACCCCAACCCACCTAAGTGCCGACCCGACACAACCTACATGAATGCCTGTCATAAAATTTCACATATCACTCAACACACGTCATGTCCATTCACAACAATGCATATATATATAGGAATGCATTGAACACATATCATGCTTCATAAATCAAATGAAAGCAACTTCATCCACATGTCTCTCTCTCTCTCTCGGACTCAACTCGATATCCCAACATGATTCTTGACCAACCATGTGACCGAGACATTTTCTCCACACAATTCCAACACCGCCACCGAGTCCTCACATACTCCAAGGTGGTTAAGTAATTTATCACCGAGTAATCGTATACGCCAAGGTAATTAGATTAACTATCACCGAGTCCTCACATACTCCAAGGTGACTAGATAGTTTTGGAATTCATCACCGACTCATCACATACTCCCAGGTGGTTGAATCATTTTAAGAGTTTCACCGAGTCATCACATACTCCAAGGTGAAAATGTTACCCTTCCATACCTCCCCATCATTCTCACAAAGGCCCCATACATGCATTTCGGACATATATGAATCAAGCATTCGAAATTCATGCTTCACAATACACATGCTAATTGAATAAACACATAGCATGCATTTCATCTCCACAACACCACACATATATTTACCTATACATGTAAAACATAGCATACTATCTACATATTCTCACAAAACTTCACCGAAGCACATTTTAGTCATGCTTCACCAATGCACACATTTTTCATACAAAGATAGCATGCATTTAATTCACTTACAACATATAGCACATATATGTCTCTAACTTATCTTGCATTTTGGAATAGAGAGTTTGGTGTGAATTGGACTCTAGAAAGTTCTCTTAATTGAGGCAAAAAAGTGCTCAACAGGGAGTTTCGTATTCTCTCTCCCCAGCCAATTGCTTGATCCAACACGACCGCCAAATGAAATACTTGTGTACGACCAATTATTTACATTGAGCTGACATCACAGCTCTGGCACGCCCTTAAGCATTGTTAATCAATTGGTCTGCTTTGCTGATTAATTAAGACCGAACAGCTATATATTTTATGTGTTTATATTTTCTCTCTCCATTATGTATTATTTCAGTTTCTTTCTTTTTCAATTACGCTTTTTCTTTATGTTATATATTTTATGTGTTTACATGAAACTTCTACTTCTCAATGGCGATTTTCTTTTATAATAGATTACACCAAATTCGCATTCAAGGAGGGTTGTTATTTGGGTATTAATTTTAAGTTTAATTTTTTTATTTGTTAGCATTGAATTTTTATTTCCAAATGTTAATTTTTAGCAAGACAAAAAGTCAATCAATATCTACCAAACCGATGTCTTCGGGAGGTCGATCAAGTTTCTTTTAATTTTTTTTATTAATGCGTATTTGAAACTCTTTCTCTCTCTATGTGTGTTCATATTGTACAATTTAAAATCAACAGTGTTTTATCTCTCTATTACTCACTATTTTAGCTTCTTTTTTCTTCAATTATGCTTTTTTTATGTTATGTGTTTTATGTGTTTACATCAAGCTTCTAGTCTTCAATTATACTTTTTCTCATTGTTTGGATCAATTAAATTTGTGACTTAAAGCATAAAATTTGGCATTTATAAATAATATACTTTACTAGCATTTGCATATAATTTGTATCTGTAAACTAAATGGTAAACCATGGAGCATTAGTTTTTAAAAGAGTTAAATTCTTTATATGATGCATAGAATTTTTATATTTTTTATTTATATATGTATCTAATATATTTTTTTATCTTATAATACTATTAAATTTACGTAGAATTTTTATACAACTTTGTGGACCACAAAATCTTTCATAGACCTCAAACACCACTTCATAGACCTTGTAGTCATTTCATTTGTAACAAATTCTAATGGAAGATATCTCAGAAATGGGATTACATTTTTGTGAGGATGATGGACCGGCGATGTTATTTACTCTTATAGCTCAACCAACTCTTGTGAGTAGAGTGATTGAAGAGTAGAGGAAGGATAATGAGGTTGAGGCCATCCGTACACGGATTTCGGGTGGCGAGGTAGTGAAAGGATGGACAGTTCATTCAGATGAGAGCATGAAATTTTGAGGGAAGATGTTTGTTCCCTTAGCTTATCGGGATGAGATCCTGAAAGAGTTCCATATCTCGAGACTAGCAGTACATCCAGGTGGTACTAAGATGTATCATAACTTGCACCAACAGTATTTGTGGAGGGGTATGAAAAAGGATGTAGCTCAGTTGTGGCAAGATGCCTCACTTGTCAACAAGTGAAGGCCGAGCATCAGAGATCGACAGGTTTGTTGCAGCTATTGCCTGTGGCTATGTGGAAATGGGAGCATGTCACTGTGGACCTTGTGACGAGACTTCCAAGGTCGAGGAAGGGTCACGATGCAGTTTGGGTTGTCGTTGACAGATTAACCAAAGTGGCTCACTTTATTCCTATTAAAGTGACCAATGATGTGGATACTCTCAGTAGATTGTACATTGAGTAGATCCTTAGACTTCATGGCATGCCAATTTCTATTATTTTAGATAGAGACCCGCGATTTACATCTCGATTTTGGCAGAGTTTTCAGACAGCACTTGATATGGACCTTCATTTTATTACGGCTTTTCATACTCAGACGGATGGTCAGTCTGAGTGTACTATACAGATTTTAGAGGATATGTTGCGAGCATGTGTACTTGATCTTCGGGTAGTTAGGAGAATCATCTTCCCTTGGTGGAGTTTGCATACAATAATAGCTATCAAGCTAGCATTGAGATGGCTCCATTTGAGGCTTTGTATGGTAGGCCGTGTAGGTCACCTATCTGTTGGACTAAGGTAGGGGATACAGTTTCTTTAGGACCAGACTTGGTACGAGAGACTACAGAGAAGATCAAGAGAATTCAGCAAAGATTGCTTACAGCTCAGAGTCCTCAGAAAAGCTATGCCGATAGAAGACGGCGACCTTTGGCATTAAATGAGATAGGAGATCATGTTTTTCTGAAGGTCTCACCACAGAGAGGTTTGATGAGGTTTGCTCATAGTGGCAAGCTAGCGCCACGATTCATCGGACCATTTGAGATTTTGGATTGGGTAGGAGAGGTTGCTTACCGCTTGGCATTACCACCGCAATTGTCAAGTGTTCATAACACTTTCCTTGTATCTATGCTGAGGAAGTATGAACCACACCCTTCACATATGCTTGATTGGGCAGACCTTGAGGTGAAGGAGGACGTGTCATACAAGGAGAGGCCGATACAGATTCTAGACACCAGAGAGCAAGTGCTTCGGGGCAAAAGCATTCCATTAGTTAAAATGCTTTGGAGGCATCATGGGGTAGAAGAAGTTACATGCGAGCGAGAACAAGAAGTCCGCTCAAAGTATCCCGAGTTGTTCATCACTTAAGGTACATTCTAATTTCGAGGACGAAATTCTAATAATGGTGGGAGGTTGTAGAGACCGTGCCAAATTTTGGCTAGTTTTTGAAATTTTTATCATTTATTACTTTAAATACATTTTAAATTATATTTAACATGTTTTGAATGCGGAAAGCATGTTTAGAAGGTTGGAATATGATGTTGAAAAATTTTGAAAACTTTTGAAAAAGTTTAACTTTTTGGTCAAACCGAGGCCTGGGATGCGACTTAAGTGGGCCCAAGAATTCAAAAAATTCTGAAAAAATATTTATTTTGGGGAATGACTTAAATGAAATGTTTAGAGTGTTAAGAAAGTGATTCTGAGTCCAACGGAATTTTCGGGATTTAATTCCGAGGTTGGGAAGGTACATTAAGTGGCCGGGGGTAAAATGGTCATTTCGCGCCCCTAGGGTTGAGATAAATATCAAAAAGGGTCTAAGATATTTAATTTTACAGATATCTCTCTCTTTCTACGTCTCCCACTTCATCTCTCTCCCTTCTCTCTAGATTCTAGGTCACTTGAGGTGTGATTTGGGGGATCCCGAATAAGGAAAGTGCGTAGAGGGATTTGAGGGCTTCGGTTTGAACCGATCAAAGTTCACATTTTGTGAGTTAAAAAAGCTGGGATTTCTCAAAGTTGGATTCAAAGCATAGGATTTGAGGTAGGGGTGCTAGACTCATCTTTACTTTAATTCTATAGGTCACATATTTGTGACATAAAAGATAAGTTGAGATTTTTTGAGTTTATGGTTTTATGTATATGTATGTATATATATATAAATGTTGTTTATGCATATGTATATATCTAACATGCTAGTTAGGGCTCATATGTCTTGTATATGTGATATTGAGACTATATATGCTAGTTGTTGAAAATGTGTTCATTTGGTGAAAACATGAAAATGTGGGTGTTTATAGATTTATGCATGAAAGATATGACTTTCTTGAAAAATGCATAGGCATGATGATTTCCATGATGTGAGTGTGATGATATTGTGACAATCTTGAAGTGAAGAAAAATGCATTGATTTGATAAAATGCATTGCATTATGTTGATTGAGTGCATTAATGTGATTATTGGCACTATACGAAAAGCGAGATTTTTGGGGCGTGACAACATTGAAAATTAAGATAAGGGGATGACCCCTAGGGTGAAAGACCCAAGACTTGGCCAAGCGGATGGCGCATCCGTTGGAATAGTGAACCGAGAAGCGTAAGTAGGGTTTGGGTGCCGAAGAAACCCTTACTATGAGGTGGTTTGATAAGGTAGTCCCCATTGAATTGATTTTTGGACTTATGTGGTGTAAGTTTTACATTGAATTGTGACTTGATCAATTTGCTATATGTATATATACATTGGAATGTGAAGCATCACGCATGATTTATAAAACGTGATTGTTTATGGGTAAAAAGCATAGATATTTTTCATATAGATTGTAATGATTTCATATGCATCCATGCATGGCCGCCTGAGTTAGAGTGGAGTTGGGTGGATCATTCCTATTGAGCCGCAGTGGTGCTCACCCCCATATATACAAAAAAAAATTCAGATAAGGCACGAACGTAAGATGAGGCATGATTGGCTAGGTGGACTCTTGAAGTTCTTTTGAGTTTTGACCTTTCGATGTGTATATGGTTGTCCATACCGACTTGTGGCATATGGACTCTTCTGGAAAATGTTATTCTTAAAGTTGGACAACATATTTATATTTGAATTTCATATGTATAAGCCATGTTGGACATGTATGGAAGACTTTAAACATAATTGTATGGCCATTAGGGGGGGACACGTGCCCAAAAGAGTCCATTATGAATTTAAGGTGTAAATGACATATACAATGATTTGTATGATTTCAATAGAAATGTATGAGGATTTGTGAGATTATGGTGATATGAATATGTGAATTAGGGTGTGTGTATGGAGATGTAACATTTGTAGATCCTTGGAATGTTGGGTGTAAGATTTTGTTTTGGAAATGAAAGTATTGCCGGTCAAATGAATACATTCTGTCCGAATTTTGGTGAATTTGTTTGAGGGGTCTATACAACTCCAAATGATCTGAAATGTTTACCACATCTTCCCCTAGATGTCTAGTGTTCCTAGATTTAATTTGGTGAAGTTTGGACAACCACATAATTTTAGAAAAATTCGTGAATGTTCTGCCACCAGATTTTATAATTTCTGTTGGGCACCAACTTGGTTGTCAAAACTGTTTCATTTGGATAACATCTAGCCATTAAGGTTGGCTCAAGCTTCTTCTATATTTAGTCTAGTTTCTATAGAATTTTAGTTTTGCTCATTTTGAGTTGAAATGAATTTTTTACAAATTTTTTTATGACTGTCGCACATATTGCACTCTAGCAGTGCACTATTCACTTTGGAGTGACTGTAGCTTTTTAGCTACTGTCCGGTGATGAGAAATCAGGGTTCTGGACCTCTTTAAAAGGTCTAAATTATATTTTTAAGCACCTTGGGACTATAGTAGGATGAGACAATGGTCCGAAAAAAAATTTGGAACTTTTTACGAAAAGTTACTATTTACGAGGGCCAAAAATTACTTTTATTTTGAAAATTTTCTAAATGATTTCAACAATGAGGACCATGGTTAGTTGTGCATATTCACTTAATTATATGCATTATGAGTTACTTCCGCGGTTAAGAGAATTGGTTGGATGATAGATTTTCCAAAACGATTGTTTTGATTAGATTTCACCGTTCACCCCCATTTCCATGACTCTCAACCGGGTGTTGGAAATCGGGGCGTGACATTGAACATGCTCGTTGTGATGACCATTGGCTATAGCATCATCAATTGCATATTACGCTCTAGGATTTGCTACTGGTTGACTTGGCAACTTCCCTTCCTCTCTACGGTTCAAAGTATTAGTTAGCTGCCCCATTTGAGCCTCTAAATTGGATATGGATTGAGAGTGCGAATGAAGTAACTATGTGTTAGCTTCGAGTAACTGAGTGTGAGCATCAATTTTATCTAATGCCTCTAACACTTTATCCTCAAACGTTGAACTCCAAGGTGGAGACTGAGAAGTTTGATGACAATATTGATTTGGAGGCACAAAATTAGAAGAACGATGAGTAGATTGATGATTAACCTGAAACCTGACCTAGGGACTGGCCCATGGGATTAAGGGACTAGATTGTTTAGGGATGGACTTAGCCATGAGAGATTTGGATGACTCCTCAGACCTAGATTATATGTATTAGATTATGGATTGTTTCTAGGTCTAGAGAAAGTAGCATTAACTTGTTCTGGATTGGATTCAAAAATATGCCCTGACATGGGACAATCTATAGAATAGTATGATGGACTAATGCATATACCACATCCTTCCTGTAGGATAGGAGTAAGGGTTGGAAATTGACTAGCCGCCATGAGTTGATCTACTTTTCTCGATAATTCATCCACTTTAGTGGAGACATCAAGTGACGTGCCTATTTCGAATGCTCCTCTAGTTTTGCAAGAACTACTTGTTCTAACTTGACTGGTGGAATCATGATGTGTGTAATTTTCACTCAGATTCTTAAGCATGAATGTACCCCCACAAGATGCACCATTTGCCTATATGACACAATCAGCCCATCGTAAAAAAATTGTACAAGTTGCCACTTAGGAATATTATGATGGGGACACTTCCTAAGCAAATCATCATATATTTCCTAGGTATCATGAAATTGCTCCCCTTCTATTTGGGAGAAACTGGTAATGGATCACCTCATTTGGTTTGTTTTGCCTATTAGAAAGTATTTCTTAAGGAACCCTTCTTGCAATTGTGCCCAAGAGGTGATTGTATTCGGTGTTAATGAATTCCAGCAGTTTTTAGCCTTATTTTTTAGGGAGAATGGGAAAAGACGCATCCATAAAGCATCATCAAAAAAAATTTAAATTTTGATAGTTGAACAAACTTCTAAGAGGTTGTCAAGATGCTTATATGGATCCTCATTGTTAAGTCCATAGAAAGATGGAAGCATTTGTATAGTGCTAGACTTAATCTCATAATTTATTGGTGTGACGTTAGGTAATTGTATGCATGACGGGGATGTATATGCCCCAGGAGCAAAGTGCTCCTTAAGGGCTCTAGGATTGTTCTCAGCCATAGTTTGAGTCTCAGTTTCACTCTTAGTCTCACTCTCACTATCAGTTAAATGTTCTTCCTCTAAGTCCTGGGCCCTAATTTCTCCCCTATGTTGATGTAGGGTCCTTTCAAGTTCAGGGTTATACAGGACTATTGGTGGGTCTAGAGATTGACACCTAACATATACCACAAATACGGACTAAAAATTAATTAAAATAAATAAATAAAATAAAATAAAAGAAAATTAAGAAAAAAAATTAAAATAAAATAAAATAAATAAAGATTGATAACAAATTAAAGCAAAGTACTAACTAGAATAAACAAGTACAATTAATTTGAATATGAAAAGCTCACAGAGGATTACGATAAATTCCATTCCTCCGTTCACAGTTCGTAACCAAAAGCACCTGTACTTGAAAAATAAAAACAAAAATGAAACGGATCAGAAAAGAATAAATAAAAATACTAACTTAACAATTAAATTAAAACTAATCTTTAAGACTAGGCACCAAAATTATAAAAGCACTCGTAATAGAACGAGTCCTTGTAGGACAGGGCTATATAGAGGATGTCGAACCTCAAGGACTTGCAAGGTTGAATTGTTATGTTACTTAGTCTTTAAATTAATTCTAAAATAATTGAAAAATAATTGTTGATGTTTGATCTTGAATTTAATTGAGAAAATCAAATATACTTGTGAATTTGTTTTATGAAATTTAATCAGAAAGAGAGGGTCCTGGGAATTGACTTCACCACTAATCTTCTCAGAATGACAACTGTATTAATTTGAAATGTCTAATATATGCATTCAAAAAAGAATGGCTATAAGCCTAATTCAATTCTATCAAGAGGATACGTTCAACATACAATTAAGCACAACTCCTCTTCCATTAGCATGGCCTATAGATCTGACTACAGACTACAAACTAAATTAACTAAGGATGTGATAGCCTATCTTCGCTTATCACGAATTATCAAAATTCTTTATTCAATGATCAGTAAAAACCATTGTATAACCTGTCTTAACAAAATCATAGAAGTTAAAAAGAACCAAACCCTAATTACTGCAAACTTACGTTCATTCAACAAGAACAACAGTAAATATGCATTGAAATAATCCATTCAAATTAAAATCAATAGCACATCTATTGCTTATGTCTTGGTTATACAATCAATGCACAAATTAAACGTCCCCAAATTAAGATACAATTTACAACATTAAAAGAAAGGTTAGGGTTACGTCACATCCCCGAAATGGTGTTTAGCCACTCATGATTGGAGGTACAGGCTTGAACGATGATCAAATTGCCATCTTCTTATCTTCGCTTCGCTTGTAATCATCACGAGTAGCCTCTGTATCTCTTTTTATGTTTCTGGATACCCTCATTCCTCTTTATTTTTTCTCTTTTACATTGAGAAACGGCATAAATGGGACACCTGGCGACCTAGGGGTGCATCTACACCTATAGAGGGTGCACTTGCGCCCCTGGGAGTGGTATCCGTGCCCCCTTTTACGCATCTGCGCCCATAGTGGGTGCATTAACGCCCTTTGGGGCACACCTACGCAAATGGGGAAGAAAGGTGCTTTAAACGACTATTTCAGGAAAGTTTTGTGAAATATGAAAGGTTCCAAAATTAAAATTGCGTCATTTATTTTACAGTTTGGGCCATTTTGACAACCGAATATAGAGTTATGGCAAGAATACCAAAAGGAGTACAGCACTTTCAAGACCTAAATGGGCCCAGTCTTCAATGTGAATAGGCCCATGCTCATTTTCTTCATGTAAACTCATTTTCAACCTAGTTCTTTAGTCCATTCAACTTGGATCTTCAATATAAATGAATCTCATCAGTCAAGCTTCATCTCCCTACTAAAATAGCACCATATGTGGCCCGGTTGCACCATTATTAATTAGAATTACCCTTAATTACCTAAAATAATGAAAATATTAAAATTATTAATTAAAAAATTATGTAAATATTATTAAGACACTAATTCATATAATTTTAGGGGCATTGAATGCGCAATATTCACTACTTATCCTTGCTTCTGCATATGTCTCTCTGCTCCAGAATCACACTCTCACCTCTTTTTTCAATGTCCCTTTTTCTCTTCAATCTAGAATCACTTTCAAAGAATGCTCAACATTAGTCTTATCCTGACAAACTGGCAAGACCTCCATGCTATTGCATCTTCGACCTGGACCCATTAGACTTTGCATATCTCCCACAAGCTGATCTTGGCAGCCTCTATCTAATTCATCTAGAAAGAAAGAAATAATTGTGTTTTCAAGGACAAGGTCTCAACTGTGCCAGCTATCATCAAATCTATTATTGGAATAATCAAACTCAGGCTTTATCCTTGCTCATTCAGAAGTAGCAAAGCAGCTAGATCGTTAGCATTTTTATGGCATCTTCTAAGTTCCTCCATTAGACCATCAAGGAAACCTCCTAACACCTCTTGATATTGAACTTCTCTCCCATTCTCACAGTCGTCTATGATCATGCTCCTGATGTCTTTTGCTGCTTTGTCGCCATACTGCTGCTTTTGTTTTCTTTTTTGCTGCTTTCTCCTCTTATATGCTTTGTCTTAAACACTTGTTGTTCACTGTATTGTTCCCTTAGTTTGTTTTGGCTCATTTGTTGCTAATTTGTTACTGCTCTGTAGCTCATTTGCTTCTTTGAAGCCTCTTGTACATTTTCTTCTCCTTTTATATACACTAACATTTACCAAAAAAGAAAAAATATTCACTGCTTATCAGTGTTAACTGCAAAAATATTTACAAACACTTAAGTACAACCGGATGCGCAATGCCTAAGTCCCCTAAGCTTTCTAGTAAGCCAATGTAGTAGTGTTGAGTCAATGACTCCTAAACCAAGCAATTTTAGGGCATTGGGTGAAGAAACACCCTCAGACTTAATAACCGAGCTCACTAGACTACAAACTTAAACAAGCCAATTGTTTCTTTATTGCTCAACCTTGCACACTTTTTAGACGTGGACACTCCATGCTTCCTAAGGCACAGAGGCTCGGCTTATTGAGTGAGAAGGCTTACTGCAAGTTTTATTTTGCTTTGTATGTTTTCTTTTTCTCCTTTTTTTTTTTTTTTAGCTTTTGATTTTTCTAAAGCAATTCGTTCTTCAAGCTGTTAAAAAAAAATTAACATTTCCAAAATTCTCCATACGACGCATACCCCAAAATTCAATGCATGTGTGCGTGTTTGTGCCATTAAGGACAAATTTAGGGAAAAAACTGTACAATATTCAAAGGCTAAACAAAAATGTAGACTGTTCTAACCTAACACATGATTTTCAGAAATTTGAGTATTTTTGGATGTCAAATCTCCTAATTACTAGATGCATTTATCAATGACGTTCTTTGTATTACATCCTCAAAAAGAAGAACATCATGACAAACATAAAATAAAGATGCAATATACGCAAAAATAGTGTATGCATGTGTACTATACTACCCCCAAACTTAAATCAAACATTGTCCTCAATGTTTAGACAAAAAATAGTTAGAACAATGTTACCAGCTGGTTGATGAATTTCAGAAAGTGAAAGCATCAACCGTGTAAGGGTAATAGGTACACGGGTACGCGGGTATGCATCGGACACGTGGGGCATCAAAACCTGCACAAGTATAGACTATATACCAACATAACATACAAGAATTGAAAAAAATAGAAATTAAAAAGAAAAATAAAGACAGGAAAGAAATATGCACAGACACTAAAATGAAACTGTTGATATTCCATTAATTCAAACAATTGTGAGTACAGATGATGGAATTTATAGAATACATCAACCTAAAGTAACAAAAGAGTGCCTACATGGCACTACACAGTTCCATGACTGTAAAGAAAATAAAATACATAACTAAAATAAAAATAAAACAAAATAAGAAAACTAGAATTAATGCTGAGGTAGCAGCAGCGGTGCTGCTGAAGTAGAAGTAGAAAGATCTCTAGAACTGAGGACAACCCTAAGCAGCTGCTTTATGCACTACTCACCCTCAAATAACCTAATCATGCCCTAACCGAGGGTACTAAGAAAATCATTGGTCTCGTGGCAATGGATTGCTAGATCCAATTATAGCTGCTGCATACCTGCGCTAAGACACTCGTACTTAGTGGCTAAATAATCATAGTCCTCATGACTCATACGCGACCTCCTTCTCATCATCATCTAAATCCATCTCATCTCCCTCAGATGCCTCATGAGCACTCTAACACTCCTTAATCTCGGACGCTACGAGCAGGAGAGTACTCATGTGGGAGATGATCTTGGTCCAACTATGGAACGTGAAGTAGGGCAGACCATCAATAGAGAACTCAGAAGGTGCAAAGTGAAAGTGTACTTGCCGTAGCAAGGCAGTCACTAAGAATAGGAATGGCAACTTTATCTTTGCCTCCTGTGAGCAGTTTTTATCAACAAGTAACTCCCATACTTCAAACATCTATCCCCAGATAATGGTCGAGACAGAGAACCAACATCCAGAATGAATGGCGTATAAAGCAGTTAAGAAATCATCCCATCTATCAGTATGATGCCCAAGAGGATGGGAATTCTTATGAAAGATTGTGTCGAAGAACCACAATCTCCAGGGAATTAAAGACTTGTTGGTGTAGGTGTTCCGAGGTGATCAGAAAAACATCCACGACACATGCATTGAATCATCTCAAAAATAGAAAGTTCTGGATCAATAGCACGGAATCAAAAATACTGATCAGCTATATAGAGGTCCTTGAGTTTTTTATGAGAACACCCGGTGAGGGCAGCAATGTCCTCTATCGTGATGGCTAAAGAGATGCCATCAATGGTAGTCTGTATCATATTCGGCTAGTCGAGGCTATAAGTTATATTCATGTAAAATGCCCGGATGAGCCGAGGGTAGTAGATGTCAGCGACGGGGACAAGGAGCCCAAGTAAATGCGCTCACTCAAAGCAGTAAGTGACCATGTGGCATAAGGATCCTAGATGATTAGGTCAACGACAACCATGTGCTCAGGGTGAAAATCCTGATGCTCCTAATGACCCCATGGGATATCACGAATAAAAGTAGGTGGTACCACCAGATCATTGGCCATGTCGTGAATGGTGGTCTGTAACTTGGCTTACAAAATTCTCTGATGCTTCCAAATCAATCTCAAACTGCCTTTCAAAAATCTTAACACTCTAAGCAAGTTAAACCACTACAAAAATCTCCCAATTGTCTTCCAAAAATCCAAAATTAGAACACAATCCCCACCTTCACTTCTTAATACAAAATAAGAAGGCCCAATAGAATTTGTACCTTTAATGGCGAGGATGAGCCAAACAGGGCCTTCCATGCGCAGAATCACACTCCATGAGTTTAAGAATGAATATAAAAGATGATGACAGTTATGGATGATGATGGGGATGAGTTCGGGACTTCCAGTCGAGAAGGGGAGAGATAGAGTTACGAGAGAGAGACGGATAAATGAGAGGGAGAGAAGAGAGGTTCAAAATTTAAGGACTGTGTGTGCAATCACGTGCTTTAGTGCGATGCATCAAAGTTGTCGATGCATCGAACATCTATTGATGCAAGGTGCAAAAGCTGCTAGAATTGACATGAAAATAGGACATTTTAAAGATTGATGCATCAAGGTTGATTTTGATACACTGAAAGAGCGATGCATCAAAGTTGGTACTTCGATGCATCAAAGCTTCCTTTAATTTTAATTCTATAAAATTGCCCTAAGTTTGAAAATATTAGGTTACACCCTCAATTCGTACCTCTCACACCAAGACACTGCAAAAATATGTAGATACGTTCTTTTAGGATTCGAAGGGTCACACGGAACATGATAGGACCATAGAAATGTCAAGTTTACCATCTACGGTGAGATGTGTATACAAGTTTATCCACAATGGCTACACAAAAGCACTCACTCTCATTATTGGCAGTGTGGTGAGATATATCAAAGCTATTCAACCTAGCAGTCATATTCCCAAAGGAGATGTCCACCAACCTGGTAGGACAATTAATGCAAGTATTAGCTGTAGCCAAGAATAGATGACCTAGAATGATCAGAATATGCTTTGTAGGATCTTAGACAGGTTCGGTATCAAGGACTATGAAGTCCACTGGGAAATAGAATTTATCCACTTTGATTAGAACATCCTTAATTATTCCATGTGGTTGACTTACTGATCGGTTGGCAAGTTGCAACATAATTGTGGTCGGCTTAAGTTCTCCTTGCTCTAATTTTTGATAAACTGAGTAGGGAAATAAGTTAACACTTGCTCCCAAGTGAAGGAGGGTCCTCTTGAATTCATGTTCACTAATGACATAAGAGATTATTGAGGGGTGTTATTTTGAAGAATTGAACTTACCTGCTTAGTCAATTGGACTTTCTTAGGAATGTGGTTCCTAGATTTATGCTTTTGAGTGTATAAGTCCTTTAAAATTTAACATAGGAGGGGAATTGTCTTATAGCATCTAGGAGAGGAAGATTGATTTTAACTTATTTAAAGATTTCTATCGTATCTTACAATTTCTCTCCTTGTTTCCCAAATTGAGAAAGTTCCCTTAATCTTTGTAGAAAGGAAACTCGAGGTTCATATGAAGCTTCTCGAATTGGAATTGATGAGAATTCAGCTTCATTTTCCTTCCCTTTGTCTTTTGGATTATTGGAAGCTTCTTTTGGATTTATAGGACAATTACTTGGATTTATAAGAATATTTGGATTTATCATACGCTCACATTCTTTTTGTCTCATTTTATCAACCGAATTTTTTAACACTCTACCACTCCTTAAAGTAGTAATTAATTGAGCTTGTTCTTGGTTGAACTCAAAGGAATGAGAAAAATCATCAATTACTTGCACTCCATTAGGGTTCGCCACCATTTGGCTAGGAAATTTTCCACCCTCTCGCTAATTTATTGCATTAGCTAGCTGTCCTAATTAGGACTCTATCTTTGTAATAGATTGTGAGTGAGCATTGATCTTTTGGGTATTGCTTTCAATTTTTCCTAAAGCAGCCAAAACCTTTTCCTCAAAACTAGGGTTTTGAGAAGGTGGTTGATTGAGAGTGTAGTAGAAACTCAAATTTGGACTTTATTGATAAGGTCTAGGTTGGAATTGAGATTGACCTTACTGTCCATGTGGTTCCGAGGTCCTTGATATTTACCTTGGTTTCCATATTTGAATTGGTTTTGATCTCTCCATCTGAGACTATAGGAATTTTGATATGATCCATGACTTGGCCTAGAATAAGTGCATTTGCTTGCTCTTGTGAGAATTTAGCGTATTGCCCTACGGGAGGATAATCTTTTATATAATGAGAAGGATTAGAGCAAAAAGAACACACATCATATGTGGGATGAAGAGTGGGATTAGGAGTAATTGGAGGAGAGGAAGAAGAAGAAGAACAAGACCCGACTCACATAACTTGATTTAGTTTCTTTTCTGGGGCCTCTATCTTCCTATCTGTTACTTACTCCTTCCACATTTCAAAGACACTTTTAGTTTGGGAGTTAAGAGGAGCAACTACCTTATTTTCCTTTCATTAGAAGAATGATGAGATGAATTTTCGCCCAAGTTTTCAAAGAGTATCCACGCTTCATCGGGACCTTTTAGAAAGAATGTACCTCTACAACTAGCATTAGCCATTTTTTTGTGGGGCTCTCATAAACCATTGTAAAAGCCATGTACCAATTGCCATTTGAGAATAGCATGGTGTGGGCATGACCTCAAAAGGTCCTTCATCCTTTCCCAAGTTTCATGAAAAACTTCTCCTTCCCTTTGCAAAAAACTCATGATAGCTCTCTGCGCAACATTAGTCTTCCCCATTTTGAAGTATTTCTTTAGAAACTCTTATTGCATTTTTGCCCAAGAGTTAATGGAATTTCGTTCTAAGGAGTTAAACCATTGTTCGGCTTTGTCCTGAAATGAGAAAAGGAAAAGACAAAGTGTTAAGTTGTCTTCTGGTGGTGCATTCAACTGTAAAGTCGAACACACTTCAAAGAATTCATCTACATGTTTATAAGGATCTTGGTTCGAAAGCTCGTGAAAATAATTAAGAATATTAATTGTTGAGGATTTGATTTCAAAATTATTCCTCCCTGCATTCAAAAAATGAATACAAGAAGGTGATACATAGGTAGATGGAACATAAAAATCTCGAATAACCTCACCGCCCGGTGGGGGTGGTAAAACAGAATTTTGTTGACCATTGGGGTTATTATTATTTGCCATGGTTTCTCTCCTATGTTCTCTAAACAATATAGGGTCCCTAGGAACGTTACTATGTTGTCTAAAAGTTCTTTCGACTTCAAGATCACATGGAAACAAAGGTAATGACAACGATATCCTTCCTTGCATATGAATGAACCAAAATCTAAACTGTATGCAAAAACAAAAAATTTAAACTCTTAAGTGCAAGAAAGTTTGGTACTCTACTCACAAAGGATCCGAGCTTAAGCCTCGATGCCTTGATTATATAAGTACCTACAATAAAATACTTAAGAAATAAAGATAAAAATAATTATAATTAAAGAATATAAAGAATGAGTTAAGTTAAAATTTAAACTAGACTTAATCCTCTAGTTTTAGTGATTAAACCGTAGTCCCTGGTAACGGCACCAAAAATTGTTATGGGCAGAATTTTGTAATTTATATTTATCACTCGTAATAGAATGAATCCTTAAAGGATAGGATTCTAAGTTGAGGGTGTTGATCCCACAGAGACTACATAGGAATAATTCACTAAAGGTCGAGGGTTGATTCTCGTTTAAATCACAACCAAGTGTTGGTTGCTTTCTTACTATACTTCAAAACATAAAAGATAATTAAAATGTGAATGTTGAGAGAAGAGTAAAGGACTAGAGTTGAGATTTCACCACTACCCTCGTAGTATGCCACACTAATAATAAATTGGGAAAATCCATGCAATTGTGTATGTGGTGCAAATGACTTGTGGCCTACAATGCTACCATCAAGATGATACATGTACCTTAAAATACTATAATCCATCTTCGATATGTGTAAATTGCCTACCTACCTACTTACCTAAATACCTAATTAACTAAGTGTACCTAATTTACCATCTTTTAGCATGGACTATGCAACTCTAGTTATGCATGTTAAAGTGAAAACTAGTACCTAACCATCACGTGTAGTCCTTGTGGAAATACAAGTGTTTGAAGATCATGTGAGTAAAATAAGCATTCTAATACAAGAAAGATAAATTAGTCACATTAAAATGAAGAATTTGTAAGCTTATATTACTCATAAGGCTCAAAGCAAGGTACATATATGCAAAAAACCCAATTCACTAAAGTTAGAACATATTTATAAGACTAGGGTTTGTCAAAACCCTAGAGAAGGATTAGTTGATCATGGTGGGCTGGAAGCACTCCATAGACAGAGATGATCCCAAGCTCAAAATGGTCTTCAAGGCCTTAGAAAGCCTTCTTTGAAGCTTTCCCTCTCTAGAACTTCACTTTCTCTCTCTAGAATTCTATATATGCTCTCTATTACAAGAATTGTGATATATGTCTCTATTACATATATTCTAGCTTTATATCTGATTTGAGGCTCAAAATATCACTAAATTTTCATCCAAGGTATCTTCTAGAAGAAATGAGGCAGATGGCCAATTAGAGAAAATATCTTCAAAATAATATCTTCTGCAAGATTTGGCGATGCATCCACTCTGTAACTTCGATCCATCGATCTTTCCTTCTTCTGCAGCTCTTCTACTCTTCAGCTTCCCAACTCTGGTCTTGAGGTGCCATGCAACATTCTTTTATCTAAACCTTCAATGAAGTACGATCAGAAATGCGAATGCATTCTTCATTTGATAAAGGGGTCAGATTACGCCAAAAATAGACTTTGTACCTGAAATCATCAAAAACATAAAAATAAGTAAAAACTATACAATATGTGCATCTAAAGGATTAAAATACATAAGTAAAGGCGTGAGAATGTCTAACATTCAACGCTTATCAATGGCTACCTAAAACAATTACACAGTTTGACATGAGTATTTATAGAGGTTAAACCTTAATGTGGGGAAACATCCTCTTTGGCTGTCAAGCCAGAACTAAGCGCCACTATATATGAAAGGTAGTATAGTAATTCTCCAATCACTCTCTCACTTACCCAACTCACCACATAGTCACTCCAACTCTCACTCTAGTTCACAACCTCCCAAGGCCTGAATTACTCTCACCAATTCTCACAACAACTTTCAACTCTCACCCAGCCAAGGCTTTCCAAACCCCAAGCTATTTCTCACCAAGCTCACCACAAATCACTCTATCTCCCCTGCCCAAAATATCCTTATACTTGGACTACAAATAGTGTATGTGGAGTCAGTACAATGTCGTAATCAACGACTCTTCAAGCTTATAATTTACCAGTCTTCAAAGCACAACTTGATAATGGAAAGACCACTTGAACTTTTTGCAAATATTAACAGTTGAACTTCAGCAACGATAGGCTTCAATAGTGATAACTTTAAGTGTAGTATCCAAGAACTTACAGATGACTATTCCTTGAGAGAGTGCCCTTCTCAGCTACTCAAACTTCCATTCAGTTTTATATTTACTTTACACAACTGTCATAGTATTGCTTTGTCTTTGTATCTGTTCTTAACATGGACAAGATTGCAACTAGAGTAGACTTTAGTAACACAAAAATTATGGCTGCAAGTTTAGCAATTAGCACTTAAAGAACCCAAACAGGCACCGTGTATTTTTAGCAATAGAATACCACAAGAAAACATGTATTTTCAGCAATCTAATATTCAGACATCAGTTTCAGTACTATGAGGAATTTAGAAATAGAACAACTCATATTTTAGTTTGTAACATATCAAATCTCAGAAATCAGAAACTCAGCAATAAGGACAACAATTTAGATATTCATCAATACAGAATTGTGAACAACAATTCAGATACTCATTAACACAGAATTATGGATAGCACTTTAGATATCATCAACATAGAATTTCAGACATCAATCTAGAAATCATCAACACAGAATTTTAGTATTAGATTCAGCAACAAGATTGTTCCAAAAAATAAACTTCACCCAGATTTTTAGAAAAATGATTCAATAACAAGATGAATCCGAAAAACAAACTTAACCCAGATTTTTAGAAAAATGATTCAGCAACAAGATGATTCTAGAAAACAAACTTGACCTAGATTTTTAGAAAAAAGATTCAGCAACAAGATGATTCCAGAAAAAAAACTCAACCCAAATTTCATATATTAGTTATAGAGCATAAAAACCAATATACCAATTTTTTAGAACTGAAATAAAAACATATCCCATAACGAAACACATATTTCATGCAGCAATGCATAGAAAAAGAATAGAGGCATTTCAAGACATAGAGATATAAGATCAACATAGATGTCATGCCGTAAAGTGAATGAGCATAATCAATTCAAGACACATAATACATTTGTATATATGAAATTATAGCAACAGAACAAGAGGACATGTATTCTGTAATACCATGTAATTTTGAGGTTATTTAATTTGAGTTCTTCATTTATTTAAATTGTTTATTTTGTGAGTGTTTAAATGCTTTAGTTAAATTTTGTCAATGTCTGTTTTTTATTGTTAATGTTGATGTTTGATTATGTGATACTAAGTGTTGGTAGCTTTTAATAAGTGAAATTTTTGTTGTAATGCATTTTTATCTATAAGTAAAAATATGTGGGTGTTTTATTATTCTTATTGGACCATATTAGTGTACTTTCCTTTATTATTTTTTAATTCTCTTCATGTTGGGCTAGGGGGAGTTTGGGTTGGATTATTAAGTTTGGGCCAATTTTGTGTTGAATTATGTTGTATTAAAATTATTTAGGTATTGGGCTAAGTATATATTTATTATTATTTTCTCTTTTTATTTATTTTAGTATTTTACTAGAAATTCTAAAAAGAAAATAACAGAGAGAAAAGAAAAAGGGTTTCTGTCACTTTCAAGCACAGAGAGGAGAGAACAATAGACGCAAGAGAGGAGGGAAAGAAGGAGCAATTTCTTGTGCGAGTTCTTATTCAAATTGAAAGGCAAGTTCATGCTCTACACTTCCCCTTTGTGCTTATAAACATATATTAATATTTTGTTATTTGATTGTATACATATACATGCACCTATATACCATATGAATATGTATGATAGTTTGGAACTTTTGCTTAAATACATATATAAATCTATGGGGATAGTTGATGTGGGTATATACTTATGTATATATATATGTGTGTGTGTGTCTGTATATATATATATATATATATGCATATATGTTATATGTATATAAGCATACAAAAATCGTATATGAATAAGATATTCTGTGTGTTGATGAATTATAATCCGATTAAATGTTGGGTTTGGCTTCTAGAATGTGCCCTGATCATTGTGATGTAGGTTGATTGGAAATTAGATGAAATTTATAGTTTTTAGATGAAGAACCCTAGAAACTTGAAATTGGGGGTTTTTGATTTAGGCCAGGGATGGAGGAGATTTTTGTTCCAATTGATAACATAGATGAAGAGGAGGAGCTTAGTATAAAACAATAGTGTTTTGGTGGCTGGAAAATGGCTAGAAAGAAGATGAAAGGTACCCGTGAAGCCCACGCGCGTTGCCAGCGTGTGGGGGTGCATGGGCCCTATTCCGGAACCTATTCAGGGCTGAAAAAAGGACAGTCCGGTCCCACTCACCGAGCCCAGCCTTTGGGCCCAGTTTCAGCCTAGTCAGGTAATTAAAAGTTTTTTTTAATGTTTTAAAATGTAGAAAAATTGGAAAATTTTATTTTTTAAATACCGATAAATATCAGAATTTTTTTGAAAAATCAATTTTGTCTTTTTACGGCAGAATATGCATAGGACTATAGTTACGAGATGGATTAAGTCACCCTTGTGGTGGACATAGCACAAAAAGTAAGCTTTTAAGATTGAGATTTGTACTTCTTTCGCTTTGGCACTTATTTAAATATTCGATTAAATATATTGTTTTAATTGCTTTGGGTATTAACATTGTACAAGTTGAATGTTTGATTTATTTATTTTATATTTTTATTTATTATTATTGTGAATAGAGAAAAAATGATAGTTCTGTTTTGAATAGTTTTTATTTTATCCTTGTGGATTGTTATATTTTCATTTTATATTATCACTCATGCTTTAAGTTGATGTTATGTTTTAAAGATTATGGGAAGGTTTGTCAAGATTTCCTAATACCTAATAAGGTATTTGTAAATTATATGTGGAGGCATGTTTGGATTGTCTAATATCTAATAAGGTATTCATAAAATACTGATGTAGGCATGTCAGGGTTGCCTAGTATCTAATAAGAAAACTACGAGTACGTGTTCAGGCATGTTAGGATTGCCAATGGTTTGAATTTTGGAAACATGCTCTACATTCATTGTGATAGCGGATGGGTTGGTACAACGTGTTGAGTTGTTTGTTTTTGGGACAGGACGTAAAGGAGAAAATGATATATATATATATATATATATATATATATATATTATTGTCCTCATATAGAAGGTATGTTTATCAATTCTCTGTTGGGTGGTAGTAGAGGGAACTTGCTTGTGGGTCTAACCCACTTGTTGATATCTCAGGTTCCTGGCCATTTCCACTTCGAGGCAGCCATCTTTCCGTACCAAACTTCAGTGTAGGGACTTAATTTTTATTTATGTCTGAGATATGGACTATATGGGATGCTATTTTAGATTATTTAATCTTTATTATTTTTTTTGGGATTAGGGGTGTACACAAAAATTTCGAGTATGGAAATAAGATCAAAACACATGGACAAATAAATCAAATATATTAATTTTGATAAATATGTCTTACAAATCTCTGTAAATCTTTACAAAAAAAGGGACAAATTTCTTTGATTCGATCTCCTTGGTGATCTGGATTCAAAGGCTACTGGAACTTGATCTTGAATCGAATTGAAACTTTGGTGAAGAATGACACGTGGATGATGTGCTTGTTGTTCTTCTCCTTTATGATTTAGATGCTTTGGATTCTAGGTGAAAACTTCTTCAAAGTTTCAACTTTTTCTGAGAGTCTTCTGGTCTCCTTTTTCTCTAGATTCAAGGGCTACCGGAGCTTGCTCTTAAATTGGGTTGTTGAAAGTCCTCTTCAAGTGTTTGTTGTTGAAGAAAGTCGGTGAGAATTTCTAATCAAGGGCTGAAGAAGCTTGATCCCGAACAGTCTTGTTGATGATTCTTTGAATTTGTTGAATTGTGGAGGAAGAACAACATGACTTTGAATGTGCTTGTTGTTGTTCTTCTTCAAAGTTTTGAAAGTTAGATGAACGTATGTCTTTAGAGCTTCAAGTGTTGATTGAAGGCATAGTTTGGCAGAGCTTTAGTATTGTGTCAGAGTCTCCTCCCCCTTTTCTCTTCACCCTCTACCTCTATTTAAAGCCTTCTTGGATGGGTAGATTTGTAACTTTCTTTTCTTTTTATAATTATCCTTTATGATAACTATGATAATTATCTAATATATATATATAATAATTATCTTTGATGATAATTATATATATATATATATATATTTAATTATCCATTTGACCCATTTTCAAGTGGGCTTAGTCGTTTTTAGACAATTTGGATCAGCCCATGACCTATTTATTTGTGGTGGGTCTGGGCTTCAAATCATTTGACTCATTGGGCCACATTCCAAAGTTGGCAAAACTGAAGATAAATCCAAATTACATGTTGGGTCCATCATGTAATTTTTTAATGTCTACAAATTGCCCCCACTTTAAGGCTCGCCCTATATCGAGTTTGTCACGTATCTAAAGCGGGACTTGAAGTATTTAATTTTCGCAAATTTTTTTTTCTTGTGAAAATCCAATTGCAAAGAGGATGTCATCTTTGTCAAGTTGAATTGAAGTCTTGAAAATCCAATGGCAAATAGGATTAATCCACATCTATATGTATGTAACATACACTTCAGACATTTCAACATAATTGGATGAAATCCCTCGAACTCTAGCAATGATAAGCTATTCTTTTTTTCTATTTTTTTTGTCACATGGCTGATCGGTAAGTTCTCATTTTTTTGTTTTTTTTTCTCTTCTTCTTTCTTTCTCTCCTACTGCCGCACCTTCTCTTTTTTTTTTCTTTTTTCTTTTTTTTTTACCCTTTTTTTCCTGAGGTGGCAGGAAGTGACGTGGTGGCTGACTAGGCACTGAATGCTAATTGACGATGACATGGCAAGCGACTGGATGTGTAAAAATACTATAAAGATTTTCATGCTACTTGCTAGTTTGGAACCTAAGACCTCATCAAAAATTATTTCAACACCAAACCATCTCTCCTAGACTGCTCCATGTATTGCAAATCATTGCAACCCAATATACATGTGGTTGAACTTTGACAATAACTATTTTTTTTCGAGATCAGCTTCTACTTATAGACTCTGCTCGAGTTTTGCGTTGCTTCTGAAAATATATAGATCCATTGAACTCATCGAGGAAGACAACTTTACGTGAGTCACTCAACTCTTCCCTTGTAAGCTTCAATATTTTAATTCTTGGAGGTGAAATCACTTTTCTAAAAATATGGAGTTCCAGACGCCATTCATTAGTCCCTTCAGGTTCCCTTAGTGCTCTTTGGGATCACTCAATCATCCTTTCAGGGTCACTTAGTTCATATGGAACACTTTATCGTCCCTTTGGGGTCCCTTAGTGTCCTTTGGGGTCACTTTATTGTCCCTTTGGGGTCAATTAGTGCCCTTTCGGGTCACTTTATCATCCCTTTGGTGTCCCTTAGTGCCCTTCGGGGTCACTTTATCGTCCCTCTGGGGTTCCTTAGTGCCATTCGAGATCAGTTTATCGTCCATTTGGGGTCCCTTAGTGCCCTTTGAGATCACTTTATCATCTCTTTGGGGTCTCTTAGTGCCCTTTGGGGTCACTTAGTTCCTTTGGAACACTTTATCGTCCTTTTGGGGTTCCTTAGTGCCCTTCGAGGTCACTTTTGCTCTTTTAGAACACTGTTGTTAGTCCTTTTCGGACACTTTTTTTTGGTTAAATTCTTCTCACACCTTTTTTTTTCTTGTCAGGTAAAACCTTTGAATTCTACCATTCATGGTTTTCTTTGAAAGCTTCAAGGCAAATACTGTAATTATTTTAGAACAAGAGAATGATTTTGTGGAGAAAGGAACTACACTTAACCTTCATGTTGCCAAATAAAATATCCATGATCCCCGACCTACAATTTATGCAAGCATCAGCTCTAGCTAGGAAAGGTCGACTAAGGATGACTGGAATGTGCCTCGTCGGATTATGAACTAGCTCAGTGTCAAGTACAATAAAATCAACTGAAAAGTACAACTTGTCCACTTTAATGAGCACATCTTCAATGATCAAACGGGGTTGCTTTGTTTATCTATCTCCAAATTGTAAGACCATCAAGGTAGGCTTCAATTCTCCCAAGCCCAATTATAGGTAGACTAAATAGGGTAGCAAGTTCACACTCACACCTAAATCAAGAAGAGCTTTATCCACATGGCGCTCCTTAATGATGCATGAGATAGTTGGAGCACCAGGATCTTAATACTTGGGAGGAGTGCAATGCTGAATAATGGAACTCACTTGTTGCGGCAGCAACACCTTCTTTGGCATATGACTTTTAGAATGCCTCTTCTGAGTGCACATGTCCTTCAAAATTTTGCAGAAGGAGGAATCTACTTGATGGCATCAAGGAGTGATAAATTAATCTTCACCTGTCAAAACACTACCATCATGTCATGCAGCTTGTCCCATTGTTTCCCCAACTTGGATGCTTATAGAAAACGTTGTGGGAAGGGAGCCTTGGGCTCAGAAGAATTTTCAGCAGTTGGACTTGTGGTCACTTCTTCTTCTTTCTCTTTCTCCCCACCTTCTTATCAATTACTTTACCACTCCTCAAAGTGGTAATTACTTTCCCACTCCCTCTAGGATTGGTAACTGGTTGATTAGGGAGCTTCCCTTCTTCTCTTCTACTTAAAGCATTAGCAACATGTCCAAATTGATATTCTAGTTTGGCAATAGATTGAGAATGAGAATGTACTAGTTAAGCGGTAGATTGCACTATCTCTACAATGGAGTTGAGCTTCTCAAACTTTGTTAGGGTAAGTGTCAGCTTATCTTCAATAGCAAAAAATTTTTGTGCCATAGGAACTTGTGCTTGATATTACTTTTGAGGTACATAATTCCTAGGCTGATATGTAGGTTGCATTGCTGCCCCTTGGTTACTATAGGAAAAAATAGGATGATTCCTCCATGTTGGACTGTAAGTATTACCTCATGGAGGATCATTGGACCAGTGAATGCAGCTTGGACTTACTCATCTTGAAGATTAAAAAATTGTCCAACAGAAGGGCAACTATTCATATTATGCATAGGACTAGAGAAAAATTCATAAAGGCCTAGAATGAAGGATTTGAAGCAGAAGGAGCTTGATTGGCAGCCATAATTGTTGCTACCTTCTATGCAATTAAATTAATGTTGGTTGGCATAGCTTCTGTAGCACCAACCTCAAAAATTCCATCAGTCTTCCTTGTAGCAGCAGTCTGTTAGAACGAGTGGAGGACACATGTTGTAGAGAGTTATCACTAAGATTTTCAAACAAGGTCCATGCCTCTTCTTCACTGTTCAACATAAAAGTACCTCCACTAAACGCATCAACCATCTGTCTATTGGCTTCTGTCAGCCCTTCATGAAAACTCTGCACTAATTGCCACTTAGGAACCTGATGATGAAGACACTTCCTAAGAAGGTCCTTGAATCTTTCCCATGTCTCATAAAATTATTCCCCCTCATGTTGGGAGAAACCAGTGATAGCACGTCTGAACTGATTGGTTTTCCTTATTAGAAAATACTTCTTGAGAAACTCATGTTGCATTTGAGTCCAATATGTGATAGAACCTGCTAGTAAAGAATTGAACAAATACTTTGCTTTGTCCTTCAAGGAGAATGGAAAAAGTCTCATTTTGAAAACATCTTCAGAGAAGTTGTGAATTTTAGTAGTTGAGCACACTTTAATGAATTCATCTAGATGCTTGTAAGGGTCCTCTTGAGTCAGTCCGAAATATAATAGAAGCAACTGAATAATGTTGTGGACTTGATCTCATGATTCTGTGCTGTGACATTGGGCAGTTGGAAAGCAGCTGGTGAACTGTATGTCTCAGGAACATAGTAGTCCTTGAGCAATCTAGCCCTTTCCCCAGTAGCAGTAGGAACAATGTTGTTATTCCTTTCTTCCGCCATGTCTTCAATGAATTCTTCCTCTTGCACAATGGTATCAACAGAAATGTTCCTCTGTTGTCAGAGAGTACATTCAGGCTCAGGATAAAGAAGTATCAAAGGATCAGCCACAGAATGACGACCTTGCATATATTAACGAAAAGTACCTGAAAAGAAAACAAAAACAAAATTAAAAGCAAAATATAAATAATCGCTCTCATAATCACAGAAAATAAGAGAGATTGAGTTCAATAACAACAACTAAATATCTAATACAAGATAAAAAAATCATTGAAACTGAGTTTATAAGACTTTTATAGCTCAATTCTATAATAAGAATCCTCTCAATTATACAATCTATGTATGTAACCAAAAATCCCTAAAAATTAAAACAATTAAACCAATGATGCTTAGTTAGGGCTACATCAACCCTAATGGATGAACTAGCAGCTCATGGTAGAAGAAGAAGCTTCAACGGTTGAGGAAAAATGCATCATCTTCATGAAATACGCACGAGACTTCATTCTCCAATGGTTCTCCACTCCAAAGCTCTGTAAAATCTGTTCAATGGTCTCCAAAAGCTCTCTCAAAATAGTCCATAATTCTTCCTTTTAAACTCCCAAGAGAATCCATAAAGTCCTAATCCAATTAGGAATTAATTAGGTTTTCCCATAGCATTAAACAGGTGGATTTTTCTACTAACATTTGGCACAACTTTTGACACACTAGAAGTCCGATTCACGAAACTTTCGTGAAGTACAAAAGTGTCTAGAATAGAGTTTCATTTATCACAGGATTAAAACTATATTAAGATCAGAATTGGGCTTCAAGCCCGTAACCTTTATAAGTAGTTGTAATTCACTTAAACCTCTTCCTTGGGATGATTTGAGCTCAAATATAGAGTTGAATGGATCTATTTGATGTAGGCTTCATCCAACCCTCTTGGATGTCATCTTTAAAAGCCCAAAATCATGGTTTTAACTGAAATAATCATTAAGGCCCTAAAAATACAGAAAACACTAAAATCAAGTAAAACCACAAAATAATCTATCACTAAGAGAATAAAATATGCAAATTAAGAGGCTAGAATGCGTAACATTCAACGTAGATCAAGAGCCCCATATGAATTTCCCTCGCCAAGGTCATTCAGCATAATATACTTACTGGTGTGATGAATTGCAAAGGTTGGGTCATTTAGTATCGACATGGGGTCGCTATTGGCGCACGAAAAAGACGCTTGGGAGCCACCACTCCCAAAAATAGAGGTCATAGGAATGCTAAAGGGGCCCAGGTTTAGAGTATTGTTACCACTAAATAGTTAAGTCTGTGGCACCCTAAAGGAGTTCGAATTAGAATGACCCCAGAGGCAACCGCGGGAGGGTTCCCAACCAAAGGAGGAGAAGATAGGTCCCCTATTCGCGTGATGGCAAACTTCGGTCTCTTTTGCTCAAAAGGGGAGGAAGAAGAAGCGATGCCTTTACCCTTCCCCTTGAGGAGGGCCTTTAATAACTGCCTTTGCGGACCTCCTGTATGTTTAAACTATAAGCGAGCATGAGCAAAATTTCTTAAAGGTAAGAAAAAAGGGTGCAAAAGGAAAAATACCCCTACTGTGGACTACGACCCAGGGAGGGTAGCCTAATAACTTTAAGCCTACATCAAGAGTTAAGGTTTGAGCATCCCTTAGTCTAGCATTGCTGGCTTCTTCTAATTTCTCTTCATCTGCCCTACTCGGAGGTAGCATAGACCTCCAAGCTAAGAGAGGAGGGAAGTGAATACGAAATAAATAATAATGGTATAAGGAAAAGAGAAAGGTAGTTAGCTTATGAGAAGCATCCTCGAAAACCCAGAAGCGGGGGATGATATGGGGAGTGGGCTCCCAGCATCCAGAAGTGAAAAAGAACCGGCTCCTCTATGACTTTAGACTTTTATTATGATCAACTATAACCAAGCATTTCTTGGCATGGCCTCAGCCCAAGCCACCCGAGCGACTGTGAACATCACGCCAATCACCATTTTTGAAAAGCCTGTAACGAGAAAAGGACTCGTTCGCTGATAGTGGGATGTTGAAGTAGAAAGACTTCCAAAGAATGAGGCAAGCCATTATAATGCGCCAAGAAATTGGCGTAAGTTGAGAAAGGCAAGGATTTACCATATGAAGAACTTCCTGTACAAATACCACAATTGGAAACTGGAGACCACATGTGAACGCACCCTCATAAAAGCATGTTTCTCCCGGGTAAAGTAAGAAAACCTGATTAGCTGGGGAGGGGGCTCGAACTACGACTCTGTCAGTAAATGAGTAACGAAGGCTAGATCCTCCAAGTCTTGATTGATCATGGTAGAAATAATATCTCGGCACTCAAAATATTGAACCATGTAGGAATAAAAAGGAAGCTGGACTTGTAGAGAAGTAGAGAAGTTGGATGTATAGAGAAGAAGAATGCACTCAAAGTTTGTTTGATTGCTAGGTAGGAAGGAATGAAGAGCCAAAGCGTAAAGGGGGATTTTTTATAGGCGTAGAAGGGAGCAACAACGTTCACAAAACAATGGTTCACTCCAACATTCGAATAACAATGGTCCAAAAATTGAATGGTCAGAATTTTGAAGTCACCATCCACGGCTGAACACTATACTATGAGAGCCAAGGAAACCACAAAGATGGCCCCCAACGGCGGCCATCAAGGGTGGCCAAATGCGGCCCCCCATGGGTGTCCCCAAGGGTAGCCCAACGGCGGCTCAGTTGGAATGATCCACCCAACTCTACTCTAATTCAGGTAGCCATGCATGAATGCATATGAAATCACTATATGTCTACATAACAAATATCCGTATGTTTTACCCAAAAGACAATCAAGTCCTCAAAAATCATGTGTGATGCTTTACATTTCATAATATATATATACATACATATCAAGTTGAACAAATCATAGTTCACATATAAACTCAAGCCACGTAAATTCAAAAATCAATTCAATGGGGACTAGCTTATTACACCAATAGTAAGGGTCTCTTCGACACCCAAACGCTGCTTACGCCTTTCGGGTTAATAACCCGATGGAAACGCCATCCGCTTGGCCAAGTTTTAGGTCTTTCGCCTAAGGATTCATGCCCTTATCTTAATTCTCATGTTGTCATGCCCCAAAAGCTCATTTTTTATAGTGTATGTTATCACATCAGTGCATATATCCCACACAATGCAATACATTTCATCAAATCAATGCATTTTCTTCCTCAACTCATGCTTGTCACAATGTCATTCCTCTCATCTTATGAAAGTCATGATGCTTATGCATTTTTTAAGAATATCATATCTTTCATACACAATTCAACATTGAAAATCATATTTTCGTATTTTCATCAAATGAACACAATTCCAACAAATTGATAATCATATTTCCACATTTTCATCAAATGAACACAATTTCAACAAATGCATTCAAAGTCTCAATTTCATATATGCAGCATATATAAGCCCTAACTAACATCTTAGACATATACATATGCACAAATCCTATTTTCATATATATATATACCAAACCCTAATCTCACGAAATATCAAATTTATCCTTCATGTCATAGTTAAAGGACCTAAAGAATTATAGCAAAGAATAACTTCACACCCCAACCTCAATTTGGAGTGAGAACTTCAAAAATCTCCAAATTCAAGAAAGTTGAAAAGGTCACCATCCACTATTATGCCAGAATGGTGTTACACATCCCTGCGTATCTAAAGTCCATGGGAAACCGAACTTAAATCCATGTTTCAAGCCCAACTTAAACACCATTCATAATGAGTTCAAGTAATTGTATATCCCATAACCATAAGACAACCTAATTTCTTATGGTCCAACTAGCCATTGCTAGAAACATGGCTAATATCAACAATGCAAACCCAATTCCAAACTATCAAATTCAACCTACTGCCTAAGGTGAACCCAATCATGCAAACTACCATGGATAGCCCAATTAATTTAAGTCCAAACCTCAAATCTATTTACCCATTTCAATGGTCCAAGTCCAATCAAATCTTTAGGTTAAATTAAAAGTCTAAACCCAAGCACCATCATCCCAATGGAACCAATTTGGAAACCAAACATAAGCCAACTAAACCCAATTATAACTCAAGTTGGCAGCCCATAATTTCAGTCCAAACATCTTAAATCAGCCATCACTTACAACAACCCAATTAACTCTAATACCATGTTGTTAAGCCCCGACTCTCGAGTCCTGGAAACTGAGAAGTGACTGAAGCCCAACGCTCACAATATAATCACAATTATCCAAACAATCCAAACTTTCTTATTACATTCTAAGTGAAATCGTACTCCTTAATTTAAACAAATCAAACCCTGAATGTCCATCTCAAATACCTAATATCATATGTAAAATTACAACTGAAGAAATTATCCAACATAATTGTAATTGTAGTCTCACGTCAATATAATCCACATGCCACATGCCAGCATGGATAGCCAAATATAGAATTCATAATTTCTATATCCAACAGAAACTATAAAATGTGCTTTCAAACCACTCTAGCCCTCTAAACCTCATCCATTATGGTTGCTTTATCTTTAAAAGAGTTTAGAAAATGTGGTGAGCACCATGGCAGCTCAGTAGGAATGATCCTCCCAACTCTACTCTAATTCAGGCAGTCATATATGAATGCATATGAAATCACTACATGTCTTCATAACAAATATCCATGTGTTTTACCCTCAAAATAATCAATTTGTGGAAATTATATGTGACGCTTTACATTTCACAATATATATTTATACATACATATCAAGTTGAAAAAATCATAGTTCACATATAAACTCATGCCACATAAATCTGGAAATCAATTCAATGGGGACTAACTTATCACACCAATAGTAAGGGTCTCTTCGGCACCAAACTTTGCTTATGCTTTTCGGGTTACTAAGCCAATGGAAGCGCCATCCGCTTGGCCAAGCATTGGTTCTTTTACCATAGGGATCCACGCCCTTACCTTAATTTTCATGTTGACACACCCCAAAAACTCGCTCTTCACATAGTTCATGTTATCACCTAAATACACATACCCCACACAATCCAATGCATTTCATCAAATCAATGCATTTTCTTCCTCAACTTAAGCTTGTCATAATGTCATTCCACTCATCCTATGAAAGTCATCATGCTTATGAATTGTTCAAAAAAATCATATCTTTCATGCATCATTCAACATTAAAAATCATATTTTCATATTTTCATCAAATGAACACAATTCCAACAAATTGAAAATCATATTTCCACATTTTCATCAAATGAATACAATTTTAACAAATGCATTCAAAGTCTTAATTTCACATATGCAGCATATATAAGCCCTTAATAACATGTTAGACATTTACGTAGGAACAAATCCCAATTTCATAGATATATATATATACACACACACACACATATACACCAAACCTTAATCTCACAAAATATCAAATCGATCCTTCATGTCATAGTTAAAGGACCTAAAGAATTAAAGCAAAGAAGAACTCCGCACCCCTACCTCAATTTGAAGTGAGAACTCCAAAAATCTCCAATTTTAAGAAAGCTGAAAAGATCACCATCCACTGCTATGCCTGTCACACCCCAATTCCTAACTCCCAGGAACCAAGGGTGAATAGTAGATGTTTCGTTCGGTTTATGTCCATAAACCACTAAGTATCTGAAACATAACATTCTGTTCATTTGGAATTTGGGTGTGACACTTAGTTCATTAGAAAGCAGGTCCAAAAATACTCAATTTCAAAAAAGACTACACTCAATTCTGATTTAAAATTAAGAAGTTATGCCTATTTGAAGTTTGGGGCAATTTTCGACGCATGCGGCGAAAGGTAACTTTGATCCATCGAAGTGACGACTTCGATGCATCGAAGTGATGAGTTTTTTGCCTTGAAGCTCCAGTGTATAAAACAAGTATCATCCAAAAATAGCTCTCGGGACTTTTACATTTTCAAAATCCTACAAGTTTTTTCGATGCATCGAACTGGGGACTTCGATGCGTCGAACTAGGCTTCGATGCATCAAACTGCCCAAACACTGTAACTGTTCAAATGGTCATTTTTGACATTCTAAGTCATTTCTACCAACAAAGTCCATTCTTATAACCCCCAAATCATATAAGAAAGGAGTCTACATCATTCACAAGTTCTAAATCATGTTCATAATAAAATCATTCTCCAATATGAGTTATTCTCCCACATTAACACATTTCATCCATAGTGAAAAAAAATCTCCAACAGGCTATTTTAGTCCATCAAATGAAACTAGATGTTCTTAACAAGCATTACATAAACAAGTCCATTATCTTTTCATGGAAATTAACATATCTCATCCATGAAATGTATCCATACACATAACCATAACATAGAGAGAGGTTATAGTCTTGAAAACTATACAATCATCATAAGGTACATCTGGTCCAAAATACACTTCAAGTCCAAAATATACATTTCACCTATGAGGTTTCTGAGTTTATAGTCATTACACTAATTCATGCATAAGGTTCAAAATGCTACAAGTCCTATCATGACTATAACTACATAGATCATCGTGCCACAAGCTGGCACGGATAGCCAAATTCATAGTTTATGAACAAAACGTCAAAATGCCTCCAAAGTATCCAAAAGTGCTCCTATGAACTCTATTTAAATCATCAAGTCCTTTCCACCCACGGTGTCGTACTGGTAAAATGTTTGGGGGAGAAAGGGGTGAGCACCACGGTGTCTTAGTAGAGATACCCCAACCCACCTAAGTGCTGACTCGACACGACCTACATGAATGTATGTCACTACATTACATGTATCATTGATAGGCGTTGAATGTTACGCATTCTAGCCTCTTAACTTATGTATTTTATTCTCTTGGTGATAGATTATTTTGTTATTTTACTTTGTTTTAGTGTTTTCTGTATTTTGAGGGCCTTAATGATTATTTCAGTTAAAATCATGATTTTAGGCTTTTAAAGAAGACATCCAAGATGGTTAGAAGAAGCCTATATAAAAGAGATTCATTCAACTATTTATTTCAACTCAAATCAGTCCAAGGAAGAGGTCCAAGAGAATTACAGCTGCTTAAGAAGGTTTCGGGCCTGAAGCCCAAATCTGCGCATAATACAATCTTAATCCTATTTTGGAAAACGGACCAGAAGTCTTATTTTTGAGCCTCAAATCGACTTAATTTCTATTATGGTTGAACGAAATTTGATTCTGCACACTTTTGTATTTCACAAAAATTCCTTGAATCGGACTTCTTGTGGGTCAAAAGTTGGGCCGAACGTCAGTAGGAAAAACCCACCTGATTAGTGCTGCGGGAAAACCTAATTAATTCCTAATTGGATTAGGACTTTGGTGTATTCTCTTGGGGCATAAAGTGAAGAATTGGAGGCTGAGTTTGGGAGTGATTATAGAGATTGGAGAGTCTGAGAGGGCTGAGGACAGAACAGAAGACATACTTGCAGAGCCATTGGAGAATGAAGTCATACGCGTAATTCATGAAGATGATGTCTTCTTCCTCAACAGTTGAAGCTTCTTCTTCTACCATGAGTGGCTAGTTTATCCACTAGGGTTTTGATGTAGCCCTAACAAAGCATCAATGGTTTTATTGTTTTAATTATTGGGGACCTTTATATACACGTATAGATTGTGTAATTTAGAGGATTTTTATTATAGAATTGAGCAATAAAAGTCTTGCAAATTCAGTTTCAATGATTTCTTATCTTGTCTTAGATATTTAGTTATTGTTATTGAACTCAATCTCTCTTATTTTTTGTGATTATGAGAGCGATTATTACACAATGGTAATCACTGAATATATCATTAAAAGCTTTGATGGATTATGCCTAGAGAAGATGAACCATACTGCACCCTAGATTAAAGTAGTTAGGCAGATGGCCCATGCCAATCGAAGATAGTCCATGACTTAGCCTTAATCATATGTTATCTTCTTAACGGATGAAGGTGAGTTTGTAGCCACCGACACCACTTATGCATGATGTAATTCCCCATAGTTGATTCAATTGACCATTGATTGTGAAGTTAGTAGTGAAGTCAAATAACCTAGATTTCTCTCATATTATCTTCACTTTCTATTTACTTTGATTTATTTTATTTTACTTTTTAATTAGTTTAAAAATCAGAATTCTTTTCTCTTAAATTTAATTAGAATTAATTTCGTATTCCAACTCATCAGACCATCCCTGAGGTTTGACACCCCTTTCGATAGCCCTATTCTGCAAGGAATTCGTTCTATTGCGAAGTGTGGTAATTTTTAATTGATATACTTTTTGAGTCACACTCACACACGAATCCACCATCCAACATACATTATGTCCATTCACAACAATATAGTTATAAGAATGCATTAAGACATATCATGCCTCATAATGCATAAGCTAATTATAAAAGCACTTAGCATGCATTTCACCTCCACAAAGTCACGAGTATGATTACCTATAGATGTAACACCTAGCATACAAATCATATATGCTCATAAAATTCACAGAAGCATATTTTTGTTATGTTTCACCAATGCATACATTTTTTATATAAAGAAGGTATGCATTTTAACTCATACAACACCACAAAACACAAATATGCTCAATTAACACATTTTCACAAAAGTGTACCAAACCCTAGCATATATATAAGTGTACAGGCTCATTTTCTCTCACTCATTCATTCCTCACTTCATGCATACAACATACACATGCTAATTGCATTTAAGAAACTAAAGAGATATAGAAACTTACCACATCTCACCCCTCTTACCATTCTAAATCATGCAATACACAACCCTAGCTCTCACCGTTTCACCCAAAACCTTTGAATCGACAAGTAAATGAGAAGGAGAACCCCTACCTCAAGTTTGAAAGCTTCCAAAGCACTTTCCAAGATTCTGGCTTAGTCCTAACTTGCCAGACCACGAAGACATTCGGTTCAAATGGAAGTCCTAACCGTCCCCTACGTGTCTCCCTTCTTTGGCGAGTCTTGAATCCAAGCCAGACAAGTCCGAAATGTAGAGAGAAAGGAGAGTTATGAAGATGAAGTCTCTTAGAGAGAGAAAGAGCCATGAGATCTGTAAAAATATCATTGCCACTGATATGTAAGATACCTAAGGCATGCATAAAGACCAAAATGCCCCGTGCCACTTAACGTACCTTCCGGGACTCCGTTTTTAATTTCAAAATCACTTCCTCTACTCTCTAAACATTTCATCTAAGCCAATCTCCAAAACAAATATTTTTAAAAAAATTTCAGATTCCCAGGCCCACTTAAGTCGCATCTTGGGCCCTAGTTTGACCAAAAAATCAAACTTCTCCAAATCTTCTGAAAACTTTCAAAATCCTTATAACATGCTTCCAAACATGTTTTCCACTCTCAGAATATCCATTACATCATTAAAACTTGTCTACAGTAAAAATGATGCAAAAAAATCAAAAAACAAGCCAAAATTGGTCACGGTCTCTACAACCTCCCCACCTTCAAGGGAATTTTATCTTCAAAATTCATAACATACTCCAAGTCTCCAAACTTTGTCACAAACTATTTATTGATCCTTCTTACCTCCTTTTTTTTTGGTAAAAGCGATCGACTTGCCGGTCTTTAAAACTCAGCTCCGTTCCTTAACCAATGAGGTTTTGAATTACCCTTATACACAACTTCACTTTGAGTCTATAAAACATCTCAGCTATTACCGCCTTCATATATACAAATATATGTATCTAGGTATCACCAAAAATGTTGTGAACACATTACGCTGTGAGTTCTCACACAAAATATCACTTCCTAAGCCAGTTCAAGAAGGATTAAAACTAAAATCAACCCACTTCCAAAATAGTGAAAGTATGGGTGCATACTCCAATCCACCAACTTGTTTACCTTGAGTCTCAAGTTTAAGAATCTCTTCATTAGATCACGTTATGTGTACAAATCCAACCCACGTTTCTTGTACCTGGCCTAGGGCCAATATCTCCTAAGGATTCATAATGAATTCCTAAATTGGTTTACCCATGTTCAATTATGGCGGTGTTTCAAGACATATGAAACCCTCATCCACCCATATCTTAATATAGATCCTTAGATCCTATCTATTCCTCACAAGGTATGGTTCAGCAAAAATCTTACTACCTACACATTGCATCTGTCCTTTGGTAAATGACTAACCAAAAATAAAACTAACGGTGTTATTACCGTCTTTCTCTCATGACATCAAAACTAATCATGCTCCAAATATGAGTTAAATCCTGTACAATGATCAAAAGTTTGATCTCTTAGGGTCATATTACCCGTAATTATACCTCAATAGATAAAATTATGTCCAGAGATAATGATCCTGCCCCAACGAATCCGTCAATAGACGAAACTATGTTTACTTGACTACAAGTATCCTCTCGGGTGTGTCAATGGAAAACACTATCACCAACTGACAATCACCATATCCAAGGGTTGCATTACAGACAAAACTGTGTCCTTGACGACAATAACCAGTAACAATGGATGGGTCAATGGACAAAACTGTGTCCAGAAGTGACACCTATCACTCATTTGATGTGTCAACAAACAAAACTATGTCCTCATGATAATATCCTCCAATAAGTGTGCCAGTAGACAAAACTGTGTCCAGATGGCAACACCCCATCAGGTGTGTCAATGGAGAAAACTATCCCCAACTAACGATCACCAACTCTAAGGGTTGCGTTACAGATAAAACTGTGTCCTCGGCGACAATAACCAGTAATAATGGATGTGTCAATGGACAAAACTGTGTCTAGAAGTGACACCTATCCCTCATTTGATGTGTCAATAGAAAAAACTATATCCTCATGACAACATCCTCCAATAAGTGTGCCAATAGACAAAACTGTGTCCAGATGGCAACACTCCATCAAGCTTGTCAACGGAGAAAACTGTCCCCAACTGAAGATCACCAACTCCCCTTTACAGACACAACTGTGTCCTCGACGATGATAACAAGTAACAATGGATGGGTCAATAGGAAAAATTATGTCCAAAAATGACACCTATCCCTCATTTGATGTGTCAACAGATAAAACTGTCTCTTTAAGACATTTCGTTACTCCAATGGATGTGTCTATAAATGAAACTATGCCTATATCGACAACAACCAACATAATGGGTATGTCAACAGGCAAAATTGTGCCTTATGGACATTCTTTCTCGATAACCATCCCGAAATCTATCACTTTTCGAGAACCCTGAACTGTCTCCTTAAATACTTCGATGAGTACCATAATACAACCTCAAGAGTGGTCTTAGTTTAACCTACTCTTATCATTCTGAATACTTTGATAAGCATTTTATTGCTTATCTAAAACCGTGTATTTTTCAATCATATTTCCATTTACGAGTAGAAATTCTTTCATATTCAAAACCATCCAAACTTCATTCCTTGCTCATTAATATCGAACGAGTCAATTCCATAACTATCTGGACCTAGCATATTGTAAGAGAAACACTAATCAAAGAAAATTGTTCGGCTAAGCCATTTTCCCCCGTTAGTCCAACCTCAGAAATACGCCATACTTATCCTCCCAACTTTGGTTCCCTCAAACCTGTGACCACAATTAGTTCCCAATATTTCCTATATGGGAAACAATACATTAAACATTTCTGAAGGTTCTAGACTTTAACAACTGGAGTTTACCACCACTCCTACTCCTCAACTATTGTGAGTTCACTTAAGATCAAATCTTTGGCCTGTCTCATTAAATCCCCAAAACTAGAATCTTTAGGGAGTAATAATATGCCTACATATATCATACGATTCATAACGTGAACACTTATATACTCATATAGTTACATAAGCCATGCTAATCACGTAGTACATCACCCATAATATCTAGCATATAAATTGAACATGTCGTACTAGATGCAATAAATAACTCATGACGTGTCACATGATGCTCAAATAGATCAATACTCTAACCCATAAGTTTAAAATCAAATTATACCTTAGCTCTTATAGACTAGTCCTCTGATATCTGGACTGTTGGTCTGACACATTAGGATTGATCCTCCTCACTACTCGTGAACCCTGAGCAATCTACGGTGGTGGCGGTGCCCTACAACTAGGCTGACCCACCAGAAGCTGAGTGGTATGCTGTTGAGATCTCATTTCACTCTGTACACTCTGTCCCCAAGGATAATCTGCTTTGATGTGACCAGTTTGGTGGTAGTGATAACAAATTTGTTCCACTATTGGTGCTAACTATATGCTGGAACACTTAGTAAATCAAGTGCTGCCACTCCCACCCTTAGGTCCTCATCGATGGCGAGACCAACCATAAGCTTGTAGGTTTGATCAATCCAACTCTCCGCCGCTAGTGGATCATGTCCACCCTCAAAAGTAGGCAGTTTAAACTTCACATATTCTTTCATTACAACCATCTGTCGACTCCAGACAACCCTAGGTTATGTCTGAACCTCTTCTTCTCTAGCCTCCCTTATTATTAGTTTCATGGCATCTACCATGTCATGCATAAACCATGTTCCATCCATTGGCTCATGTAGAGCATCAACGCCCCTATGGCTCTCCCTTCTTGGTGGCATTTTACTATATGCACAACAATAGAATTCAATACTATACACTTGTACACATATATAGCCCCCAACATGCTTACACATACAATGCTAACTCAATCTACAGTTAGCATATGATTAAAATCGTAAGCAATAATCATGTCAATCTCAGCATCCTAATGGACTCAATTCCAAACCTCCACCTAGGTTCACCAATCCTCAAAATTCAGGATTCCTAAGTGGTGGTTGCATGTCACTACTAATCATGTGATGCATAAGAAAGCACTAAAATATAATGTTTAGTCGTATAAATAACATATTCCACATAGCACATAGCATACAACATGCTAAATCAAATTAACACATACAATGCATTGTATGAGACATAATGCATCTACACAACCGATAACCCCATCCTCGGACTACAATCACAAAAATACCTCATCACCAAGCTGTCACTAAAGTCTTGTCCATTTCTTTGCATTCTCCCTCTATGGGCAGTTAGCCTTGATATGTCCAGGCTGCTTAGAATAGTAGCATGCCCTATCCCTTATCGGTACTGCTGGAACTCGTGGGATTGTGTGCCTTTGAGGACAATCACCACGATAATGGCCAGGCTACTGGCAATAGTAGCATGCTCGGTCTTCGAACTAAAATCACTGGCACTGGTCCCACTACTTGCCTTTGAGGACAATCACGCCTAACGTGTCTAGGCTGGCGACAATGCAAATAATTCTTTGGTGGTTGACAGGATTCCACAAGCATAGGAATCCATATAGTCATTAGGGTTGGTGGTAGCATCCCAATACTAGATTGGCACACAGAAGATTGTGGAAGATACTATTAAGACATTATCTCATAATGTGTAATCATTCTCCTAGGGAAAAAAAATCCATCATGGCCATATTGACGACAATGGTAACAAAACTAACCTTCCCTTGGTGTCAACACCCTCCTTGGGCACTCAGATCATTGGTGGCCTAGTTGATGCCAATGAAAGCATAACCCATCCAGTCGAGAAGATCCCATGGGTAAAGTGGTTACTGGTACTGCTCGTCTTTGACTTTTCCTAGCATGTCCACTCACCTGTATCAGACTCGCATGCTGCATCCTTGTCGTAGTGCTCATCACCCTTGCAAGTTGTTGTAGGGTTGTAGTTATATCCATAACGGCCTGAATTTCATCATTAATTTCTCGTGATCTAGATGGTGTCTTTCCATGATCTTTCCCCAAAGTCATCTTGCTACAAAGGTAAAAAGGAAATACTCAAGAGCAAGGTATACGTCATTTGACTAATCCACTCTTATCATGCTTCCATAACGTCATACTGAGTCAACCCATAATTTGCATGTCATGAATGCATAAACAAATAATCATGTTCCACATAAGCAATTTATAACCTCAAGTCTAAATCCTTATGTACCACTTTTTAACTCAAATCATGCAAGGTTTAATTTTCCCATGACCTTGCTACTATAGACTTTCCAAATCTAGAGTTTCAATTCTCAACCCCAACTCGTCACCCCTAGGTATTCAAACCTAGTGCTCTGATACTATGTTGTCACACCCCAATTCCCGACTCCTAGGAACCGAGGGTGAATAGTAGATGCTCTGCCCAGTCACGTCCATAAACCGTTAAGTATCTGAAATATAACATCCTATGCATTTAGAATTTGAGTGTGATACTTAGTCTATTAGAAATAGGGTCCAAAAATACTCAATTTCAAGAAAAACCACACTCAATTCCAATTTAAAATGAAGAAGTTATGTCTATTTGAAGTTAGGGGCAATTTTCAAAGCATGCTGCAAAAAGTGACTCCGATCTATCGAAGTGATGACTTCGATGCATTGAATCTCCGATGCATCGAACAAGTATCATCCAAAAATAGCTCTTAGGACTTTCACATTTCCAATATTTGAATCTTGATGAGACTTTTATTGTACTGTCTTTCAAATGGAATTTGATTTCTATTTCTACTTTGGACAAATTTTGTTATTCATGTTTATTTGGGAATGGAAAATTTAGTTTTTTTATAATTCAAAATTAGTTGGTTCCAGTTCTTTGTCAAGTTACGATAATCTTTATTTAATTGATACAATTGCTTCATTTAATGAATCCTTGCATTTAAGTACATAAGGGACCAAGAGAAAATTAACCAGTGAGAATTTGATTGCATTATGGCACAAAAGATTAGGTCATATCTCCAGATGGAGAATAGAGAGACTTGTGTCAGATGAAATTCTCGATCCCTTAGATTTCACAAATTTTGAAGTTTGTGTTAACTATATAAAGGGAAAACAAACCAACAAAAGGAGATTTGAAGCCAACGGGACTTTGGACATCTTAAAACTTAAACATACAGATATTTATGGGCCATTCCCTAGGGTTGCTTGGAATGGTCCACAATACTTTATAACATTCATAGACAATTTTTCCAGACATAACTATATATATCTCATTCATGAAAATCACAGTCACTAGATGTGTTCAAAAATTATATGGTTGAAATTGAGAACCAACTCAACAAAAGGATTAAAAGTGTCAGATCTGACTGTGGTAGTGAGTACTATCGCAGATATGACAGTTCAAGTGAACAACGTCCAAGACTGTTTGCTAAGTTCCTAGAGGAATGCGACATCGTCCCACAGTACACTATGTCAGGTTTGCCCACTATGAATGGTGTTGCTGAAAGACGCTTAAGGACATGGTGAGGAGTATGATTGGTCATTCTACATTTCCAGAATAACTCTGGGGAGAAGCACTTAAGACTGCAGTATATATCCTTAATAGAGTTCCAACTAAAGCCACTGCCAAAACCCCTAACGAATTATGGATGGGCAAGAAGCTTAGTCTAAAGCACTTGTATATTTGGGGATGTTCAGCTAAACATGCTTGTGGGGGGAGACATAGTTAGGGACTTTGTCTTTGAAGAGAAATACGTTGATATTCCCACAAGTGTTATTGGCATTGATCAGGATTCCAATTTTGACCTTGTTCAAGACACAACAAATCAAGACAATGTCAGAGAACCTCCCATTCAAGAAATTATTCCTGAAGAACAAGCTTTAGCACCTCAAGAACCTATACCATTAAGGAGATCCACTATAGAGAGAAAAAGTGCAGTGCCAGATCTCTACATTGTATTTCTCTAAGAACATGACATAGATATTAGAGTGATGGAAGATGATCCTATCAACTTTCATCAAACCATGGAAAGTTATAACTCTCAAAAGTGGATTGGTGCTATGAATGGGGATATTAAGTCCATAAAGGACAATGACGTGTGGGATCTTGTCCCGTTGCTAGAAGGTACAAAACCTATTGGTTGCAAATGGATATTTAAGACCAAGAGGGATGAAAAGGTGATGTGGAATGATACAAGGCACGTCTTATTGCAAAGGGCTTTACACAGAAAGAAGGCATCGACTATAAAGAGACTTTTTCTCCAGTTTCTTCGGAAGACTCTTTCAGAATTATAATAACATTAGTGGCGCATTTCAATCTTGAGTTACATCAGATGGATGTGAAGACAGTGTTTGTCAATGGTAACATTGATGAAACGATCTACATGGTGTAGCCAGAAAACTTTATGTTCGGAGACCCAAATAATATGGTTTGCAAACTTAAGAAATCTATCTATGGACTCAAATAAGCATCTCGACAATGGTATTTCAAGTTTCATCAAGTGATCATCTCATTCTATTTTGAGATGAATTTGGTCGATAATTGTATATACCATAACTTCTGTGGGAGCAAACATATATTTCTAGTTTAATATGTCGATGACATCTTGCTTGTCAGCAACGATATAGGCTTATTGCATGAAACTAAGAGATTTCTAGCTAAGAATTTTGAGATGAAAGATCTTGGTAACGCCTCTTTTGTATTAGGCATTCAGATACACCGGGATCACTCTCAGGGTATTTTTGGATTGTTATAAAAGAGCCATATCGAAAAGGTTCTCAAGAGATATGACATGCAGGATTGCAAACCAGGTGATACCCCTGTGGCTAATGGAGACAAGTTTAGTCTCAATCAGTGCCCTAAGAAAGATTTTGAGAAAAAGAAATGTAGAAGATTCCCTATGCCTTACTAGTAGGGATTCTAATGTATGCTCAGGTTTGTACACATCCGGATATTGCGTATGTTACTGGAATATTGGGCAGATATTTAAGCAATCCAGGACTAGACCAATGGAAAGCAGCTAAACGGGTCTTACGGTCTTTGTAGAGAACAAAAGACTACATGCTCACATATTAGAGGTTGGATCAACTTGAGATCGTTGGGTATATCGACTCTGATTTTGCTGGATGCCAAGATAGTATGAAATCTACGTCGAGCTATATCTATCTGCTAGCTGGAGGTGCAGTCTCCTGAAAGAGTGCTAAATAGTCACTTACAGCCTCTTCTACCATGGTAGTAGAGTTCATAGCATGTTATGAGGCATCCAATCATAGAGTATGGCTGCGAAATTTTGTCATGGGACTGCGCATAATGGACGGTACTGAAAGACCACTCAAGTTATTTTGTGACAATAAGTTAGCAATTCTGTATTCCAACAATAACAGGAGCTCAAAGAAGTCAAAGCATATAGACATCAAGTTCCTAGTTGTTAAAGAAAGAGTTCAGAGTGGATAGTTGTCTATAAAGCACATTGGAACAAACTCCATAGTTGTGGATTTGCTTACTAAGGGATTGCTACCCAAAGTGTTTCATGAGCACACTGCTCATATAGGTGTTATGTCAATTGATGAATTTCAATTTTAGTGGGAGTTTGTAATTTTAAATGCTTTCATGATATAGACATTTACAGTTTTTTTCCATTTATGGATATTTTTAGATTATTTTCTACAGAAATAAAGTTTCGGTTTATTTAGATTCTGATTTTAGTATGGTATAATCTCACTAAAGTTTAAGGTTACATTCTGATTTTAGTATGGTCTGATCTCACTAAGGTTTAAGGGTGGACCAGTTGGAAATAGACATGTTAAGATCACATTGCATGAAATTTTCATGCTACACATCCACATTATGATCCCTGTCATTCAGTTATATCGACATACATGACCATTGATGGGTTGAGTTACGACAGTTGTAACAAATACCGCTTTGATTCTATATTGGTATGATTGATGGACCGGATTGGTTATAGATACATTTTGGTAATGACAGCAAAGTTGAGACAACAAAGTTGAGCTAGTTTGGTTATTTTTTGCAAAGCATAATTATAAGGTTACACATAGCCTAAGTGGGAGATTATTGGATCATTAATCCAACATTGGGCATATATGTGAATAATTATGTGTTTAAAACTGTCAAATAAGTTTAAGCCTAAATAAAAGTGATCTGTTAAGTTTTCAGTAATTTGGGCTTTAATGTATTTGATAAGGTATGGGCCTTTAATGTGTAGAGACTAAAGGGTAATTTCTATTTTTATGATGAGCAGAAATAAAAATACCTAAAGATAACAGGTAGTTATATATATGGTGGTTTTGGTCCCAGAACACACGTAGGGTTTTATTCTTTCTGACATCCCATCATTGAAGAGAGAAAATACCGAGACAAAACTAAAGGGCTTTTCTAAGAGAAACGTGTTGATCTAGAAGGCCAACCGCACGGCTCTAGAGACCAATTGGTGGATATAGATTTAGGTACGCTTTCTTTTATTTGTTGATTCATTCTTGGTGATCCGACATAAACGATTCTGTGATTTTAGGTGATGGTTTTCAACCAAGAATTTTTATCTAACATCTTCTTTGTTGCTATAGTTTTTCTAATGCAGTCATACATCTAAAAAGCATTGGGAGAAGGGTGAAGCACTTATTTAGGTTGGCATAAGCTGAGTTGATTCATAAAGGAAGACAAGAAAGATGTGAAAAGAAAGATGCTAGCGTTCTATTTGGTTATGTTTTTCAAATTTGTTCTTGTCTCTTCTACCTGTTTTTATTGATAAGGAGGATATTACAAGTTTATATTACTTGAACTTTGTTTGATTCTTTTAGAAACTCTTCATTTGGTGCAAGATATGAATTGTTCCTTGATGTTGCTATTGAATGTGAGGAGTCACAACCAGTGTTTCCATAAAGAACAGCGTTGTTATAGATGAGGTGAATGTATCTGAACTCGAACTAGTTTGTCACAGCCGGCAAAGATAAGTGGCTGGCCTCATATTTGCTGCTTTGAAGGAAGTAGCAAATATAAGCGGATTGGATTTAATTAGAAGATGCAGCTAATAGGTAATTTATATGTTCATCTTCTATCAGTTACTACTAGTACTAGCTTAGTTCAAAGTATATATTATTTTATTGTTTGTGGTCAAGAGCAACAGACAATAATTAGCTTAGTTTAATTATTTACTATTTCAATTAATTTATTGTTTGTGGTAAAACATCAACTACTTATCAATACCAACTACCTAATGCACTACATATTCCTTGCATAATTAGATTGCCTGGCAATTGAACTTAACATTTCAGTAGGCGAGTATAGTTTGGTATAAAAGGTATCATGGCTCTGTTACTAATATGTTTGTTATTTATTTTTTTTCCTATATTTTGATTTTAATAAATCAAAACTATTCATTAGTGGGAGCACCAAAATTGCGCTTTTTAATTTAAAATTGGAGAAAATTCATTTTAAACTTTGACCTAAATTTTCTCCAATTCCAAATGTAAGGTGCCCATTTGGTGCTCTCAAACACCAAGTATAATTATTTTATCCTTTATATAATGTTTTCAACTAGTTTCCAAAGAGGTTTTCAACCAAACATCAAATGAATTTGAAGGAAGTTGTTTTCTTGAAAATGTGAGGGAAGACCCTAGTGGATAATTATTTAAAGATTTCGCACTCTGACAGGGGAATCAATGAGATAAATGATAGACTTAAGCATAAAAAGATTATTGTAGTTCTTTATTTATTTTTTTTGCTAAATGTCGGTGTATATATAAGGAAAAGAGGATGTACAAGAAGCTCCAAAGGAGCAAACAAGCTATAGAGCAGCAACAAAATGAGCCAAACCAAGGGTAGCAATAGAGTGAACATCAAGTGTTTGAGACAAAGCATATAAGAGGTGAAAGTAGAACAAAAGAAATCAAAAGCAGCAGTAAGGCATCAGGAGCATGATCACAGACGACTGTGAGTAATGGGAGTGAAGTTCATAATCCATAATGATGCTAATTAACGATCTAGCTGCTTTTTTTGTTTTTGAAGGGGCATGGATAGAGCCTGAGTTTAATTGTTTTAATAATAGAGTTGATGATAGCTGGGACAGTGGAGACCTTGTCCTTGAAGACAGGATTATTCCTTTCTTTCCAGATGAAGTAGACAGTGGCGCTAGGATCAGCTTGTGGGAGATATGCAAAGTGTGATGAGTCCAGGCAGAAGATGGACTAGCAAGGAGGTCCTGCCAGTTTGTCAGGATTAGACTAATGTTGAGCATTCTTTGAAAGTGATTCCAGATTGAAAAGGAAAATGAACATTGAAAAAAGAGGTGGGAGTGTGATTCTGGAGCAAAGAGACAAAGGCAGCAGCAATTTGGAATCTTTTTATAGGCCATGCAAGTCTGTCAATGGTGGAGAGTCTTTCAAGAGCAGATTATTGTAGTTCTTGATGATGTAAATCATGAGAATCAGTTAAGGAGTTTAGCTGGAATAGGACATAATCGGTTTGGTTCAGGAAATAGAATTATCATAACAACTAGAAATGAATGGTTGTTGACAAAGTACAATGTTAAAGCATAGAAGGCTGAGCTATTAGATGACAATGAAGCACTTGAACTTTTCAATTGACATGCATTCAAGCAAAACAATCCTATAGAAAAGTATCGAGAACTCTCACACCGTGTAAAATATTATGTCAAAGGTCTTCCATTAGCTCTCCAAGTTTTGTGGAAGAAGCATTCTAGAATGGGTATGTGAATTGGATAAATTAAAGAGCAACCCTCCCAAAGAAATTCAAGATATTTTCAGAATAAGTTTTGATGGCGTTGATAAAAATGAGAAGGCTATATTCCTCGATATTGAGTGTTTCTTCAAAGGATATATAAAGTACAATTTGCTAAAAATATTTTTCGGAGTTGTGATTTTCAACCCATCATTGGAATAAAGGTTCTTATTGAGAGGTCTCTGACTCTCTCATCACTATATCAGAATACCACACGCTATAAATGCATGATTTGATAGAAGAAATGGGTCAAGATATTGTTCATCAAGAATCCGAAAATCCTGGAAGGTGCCGTAGGTTGTGATCTTATGAGGACATCTATGAAGTATCTCTGAAAATATATTACGTGTCAATGCATATATATATATATTAGTTTCTTTCCACTCGCAGGCTATGCAAAAAAAAAAAAAAATTTCTTGTATTGAATTTTTTCATGTAGGCTGCTTTGAAGTTGTATAGTTTTAATTAGTTACGTTTTTATTTTACTGGCATACACTTTAGATATTCCATTTTATTGGTTTATAGGTTACCGAAAGTATCCAAGCCATTATGCTAACTGAGAAAGGATTATCTTTAGGAGGTGTCGACTTCTTTGAGTTGGGGTTGTATGTAGGCGTTGTTGCCTTCACAAAGATAAGGAAACTGAGAATACTAAAAATTAGTGGCGTTCAGCTTCATGGTTGCCTTACATATCTTTCAAATGAGTTAAGGTATCTTCATTGAAATCCTCGAGAATATTTGCCATCCAAAAAAACTGGTACTAATCCGTTCAAGTCAAAGTCTGTTCAAAGGAATTTGGACAAATATAAAAGTAAGATTATTTTTCTACATGCTTCTATTAAATAATTTTAAGATTATTCTTCTACACACCGTGCTTCTATTAAATAATTTTCTTCGGTCTTTCGAAAAAATTAATTTTTGACAGTCAATTGAAGCTGACTTATTTTTTTAATATTTTCTGGAGATGTTAAAGGTCATTAATCTCAGTGACTACAAATATCTGCCGAATTTTTTTTTTAATTTTTCAGGGTTCTCATTTCCAGAGGAATTGCATCTTGTGCATTGTGAAAGCCTGATTGACGACATGAAGGTAATGTTATTATTTTAAGTGCAATATGTTTTTCTTCGTAAATTATTTTTTCAAGTTCATTGAAGATAATTTATATCACATATAAGTTTCTGTTCCATTAAAAAGCTTATGGATTAGCCGAAAAAATTAGAGAAATAGGAGGTAACACAAGTAACACCCAAGGTATAGGTAAGCTCATCACCGAAATGAATCAACCCAAGGGATAAGTTCGCCACCCTACATAGAATCCACACAAGGGATAAGGGCAAAGATAACAAGAAGCCAAAGACTGAAATTTGATTCATAAGTTGTTCTTCCATTACAAAGGTTAGAAATTAAAATAAATTTTAGCATGAAACAACTATCCTGCTATAGGTAGATTTCCAAACAAACTACACAAAGACAGCACAGAAAATTAAAAATACATTAGACTTCATTGACTCACAGCTAACTAGACTTGATCAAAGATTTGGAAACTTGAAACTCCATCAAAAGAAGTCATAAAAATCTGAATGATAAACTTGGAAACTAATCGAAAGGAGCTGGAACTGAAAAGAGAGAGAGAGCAGGCCAAGCACAATGTCTAATTCCAGAGTTTAGATTTCTTAGTCAGCAAAAATGCTTTATACCAAAAAGACCAAAACTCCCTTTAGGAATGTCCAAATTGAACATCGTTTATTGCACTGGATTGAACACTTACTGTGAACCAAGATTTGAATCAACTATATTTTTGCTTCCGCTGCGCTTCTTTTAATTTTATTGCCCTCCGAGAACTCTTCCCAAATTATGTCATAAAAAGACAATGATGATCTTTCAACTCCTTGTATGCCAAAGTTGGAATGTCATCATGCAACTCATATAAAAATGAATTCATCAAAGGAAAGACTTCATGTTCTTCATATATGAATGTACACAAAAGAGAAAAAAAAAAAACCTTGGCGTTCTAGGGTTGAAAATTTGGCTGGCTAAGAGAGGTGCTCACCCCTCTCATCTTTTCTGCATTTGCCACAATGTTACCATTAATAGGACTTAGTAGCATCTAAGCTTACTTCAAAGAAAAATACAAGCAAGGGTGCTTGCATACAAATATGGACTTAAAAAAATGCAATGAAATAAAAGAAAAAGGAAAGTAGAAGATGAGAGAGATGCATGAAAAGAGAGAAAAATGAAAAATAAAAAGAAAAATCCTAGAGATGCATCTAAAAAAGGGATAGTGCAGAGAATAAGAAGGTTTAGAAGCCCTACCTTGAGTCTTCTGAAATAGAAATTAAAAAATACAATCCTTCGTCTGATAATATTTACTTGTTTCAACTTAGACCTTCAAAGGTTGTATGCCTCTTTTGAAAAGTACAGTCTTCTTCTCCTTCTTTGGCTTTTAATGGAGGATTGCTGACTAATTTTGGAAGGGGATGGCTAATTTTATTATTTGAATGACTTAGATTGGAGTGGGAGAGTTTGGAAGCTCAGGACCCTTTCATATTGTACAAAGAAGGTCAATATGTGTCTCCTTTTTTTAGGTGGAAGAAGGGCTATAGGATCAATTAGATTCTAAAAAAATCAGTTCTTATCAAAAATAAAAATAAATAACTAAATACCGGGGTCTCCCTTTGAACTTCTTAATTCTTATCACCATCGGACAACTTATAAGTCCCTTTTATAATTCGACAGTGAAAGTAACACAATCGGAGTAGAATTTTGAGGACTTTTGAATAAAATGACTTGAATTTCATGATGGAATAATGAATTTGATGATGGCAAGATGAATATTTGAGATTTTGGGGATTTCACCCACGATCGGATGACTTCGGTGGTCCAAATTAGATCTAATGGTGAAAGTAGCCTAATTGACGGGGAAATTGAGGGCTTCTAGGTAAAATGACCCTAATATTATCATGGGATCACAAATTGTATGATTTGATGATGGAAGGCAGAGGCTTAAAAAATAGAGAATGGGCAACATGGACCCAAAAGCCCTAATTTCGTAATTTGTCAAAATTAATGCAATCGGGTGGGCCATTTTGAAATAAAATGGTGCAATTGGATTGATTATGATCCAAAGTGATGTTTTAACCTCTTGATTGATTTTGATAAGGGATTATGACCTTCCAATGTTGACTTGAATCAAATTAGGGCGCCATAATCAAAATTAAGGCACAGGAAACTGTAATTTAGCCCCGATTTGGACTCAATTCCATGATCCAATGGTGGGAATGATGTGAAATTTTGGAATTGTTGAAACTTCACCTTTAGGTGGATTTATAGTATGTGAAATGCTTTGATGTTAATCAGGACTAAAATTAAGGGTCGATAACCCTAATCGGAGCCCAATTTGAGGGTGATTCCACAATCAAATAGTGGAATCAACTTGGAACCACTTGTAATGATTAAATTACACCTTTCGGGTGGATGTGCAGTCTTCGGAACTCCTTGATTGTTTATATTAATAGGCACTATGATGAAAAATAGTCAAAATAGAGATTGGGACAAAATGTGGTGTCTACAGTTTTCAATGCCTCACAAGACAAGGATTTTGCAAAAAAGCAAACTTGTAAATGAAATGAGTAATGGAATGAATTCAGCGGGAACATAAACACAAGGTCAACTACTCCAAGTCAACAAAGCATTTACAAAGGAACTTGGATCCTGTCCAACCGACTATAACCACTAGCAATCGTTGTTCCATAATTCAGGTTAATTGTGTGCCTTACTACCAATCAATCACTCTACTGTCTTGGCTGTTTTCATATCCAACTTGTTAGAACACTGAACGAGGTGTTAGGAGGAAGAATGACTGAAGGAGGGAGGGCCCATTTTTCTTGGATTAACCGAGCTGAAGGTGAGTCCTTCATCGAGCAGGAGACGACCTCCTTAATTCTCGAGAGAACCATATGAGGAGATGAGCTTCGATCCCTTAAAAGTCTTTTGTCTCTCTCCTCCCAAATGTGAAAGACTGATGCAAAAAAGCGGAGCTTGTTGATCGAGTTGGAGTAATTTTTTGCCTTCCAGTGATGTGACATCCATTCCACCTGTTCAAGCCAATATGACAAATGCCACATTTGGGTACAAAAAGTAGTTAAGAGATGTTAAGGGAAGTTAAGATTAGTTGCAAGTACTATCATATACAATATCTATGTTTGAGTCGGTGTCGTACCCGTGTTCATATCCGTGCTTGGTAGCCACTATTCAAAACGGTTACTAATGATCACCATTCGTGATAGTTGAGGTGGTTACAAGCAGTTTCCTTGTATTAGATGATCAAATTTGTACTTGACGTGTCACATGACTCCACTTTCTTCTCAATTACTCCTCAAAGGTAGGGCATTGAATAACTACCCTATCAGCAGTCATAACCAATTTTAACTACTGTCTCGAGAATTTTGACGGATCGTTAACTTCCTCTCTCTTTAGTTAGTCTCTCCGCTGTCCTTGGCATTTACAAATCGAAGTTTACTTTGCTTCATCCGTTGGACATGCCATAAAATTGCATGTGCTAGTTTTTGGTGCAGACATACATATGGGCTCTAGGTTCATCATAGTAGAAGTTTTCAAAACCAAAACTCTAGCATCTTTTTAGAGTAAAAACAATAAAAACTAGAATTAATTAAATACTTAAAATGGCATGATAGATTTATATTAGAAATTATGACAATTAATTACAGTTACTAATCTTGCATGCCAGACATACTATAAAATGGTTCTTTGTATGATTTGGTTTAGTTTTATGGATCAATATTTCACTTCTAGTTCCAAAAGTAGTCACGATTTAGATGTCAAGAAAAAAGAAATGGAACCAATCCTAGTTGTATTTGTGTATAATTATTTTTATTAAATTAGTTGATAGCTTCATTTATCATATGCTTAAATCACATTGGATTAAGGTTATATATATATATATATATATATATATATATATATATATATATATCTATATTACATTTAAGCTTCCTCTAATAAGGCCAAAAAAACCCTATCCAACGGTCCAAAGTTGTTAAAAAAGTAATCCTGCGGTTCAAAATGTTTTTTGCTATCTATGGTCTACAATCACTCTTCCTATCTACGATCTAACGCTCACCATTCACTCCCACCAAAATTCAAATTTAAACCCTCACCAACTCACTCTCACCTAAATTCAAAATTTCAACATTATATCCTATATAACTCTACCTATATCTCACTCTCTTTCCTTTTTATTTTCTATTCTTCTCTTTCCTTTCTCCGTCACTCTCTCTCCCTCTATACATATATATTACTTTGTCTCTCTCTTTCTCTGTTCACTCTCTCTCTCCCTCTATACATATATATTACTTTGTCTCTCTCTCTCTCTCTCTGTTAGCTGATGATTTTTTTTTGTTTTTTGTTTTTATGTATTGCAGATCTTGGTTGGCTTCGGCTTCGGCTTAACCATCACCACCCCCATTTTCTGCTGAAGCTCCATCCAAGAAGACCACTTTTCGTTGGAGAAGGTTTTTCTCTCTCTCTAAGAGTACTCCATCACGTCATTGTGCACAACAACCTTGGGTCAAGAAGAAAGTTGGAGAAGGTTTTGGGAATTTTGTAATTTTGTAACAGTACACCATTGTTTATTTATCTTTTGTATTCTATATTTATTTTGAGGGTTTAAATATTCTTTATTTATTCTATTCTTTATTTATTCTATATTTATTTTATGTTTATGTATTCTATGTTTATTCTTTCTGTTTATGTATTCTGTGTTTATTCTGTATTATTTTGTCACCATTCCTGTTTATATATATTTATTTTGAGGGTTTAAATATTCTTTATTTATTCTATGTTTGTTCTGTATTCTTTTGTCACCATTCCTGTTTATAATGTATTCTTACAGTACTGCAAAGCTGATATGATCACGTTCAACAACTCTCTCACAGCCACCGTCAGCACCAATCATCAACACTGCACTCACCATGCACCACCTCAACTCACCCAACAACTCTTTCTGCTCTCTTTCTCTCTCCCACGTTTATCACTCTCTCACGCAACCGCAACTGAGGACATCAGTCAATCTCTATATCAGTCAATCTGTATATCACTCTCCCAGACCACACACTCTTTCTCCTACCATCCACAACACATTCACTCTCTCCCTCTCTTTTTCTCTCACTCTCACACACATGGCGAACACACCATCAAGTCCATCCACGGTGAACTCCCTCCCTCACACACCATCTACGGTCACTGCTGCAACTCCTATGTCTCCGCCGCCCCTCCGTCACACTCCACCTGCGGTCACTGCTGCCGGAGCAACTCCCGTGCCCCCACCCAATGTGGTTTTCCAACCAAGGTAAGGGCAAAACAATAGAGAGGATTGCAGTTTTTATTTATTTATTTTTATATATGGTCATTTGTGGGTTAGGAAAAGAGAGGATTGCAGGAGGGAGGAGGAGTGAGTGGGTTAGCGACTGGTACTGGGTTTGGGAATTGTTAAAGGACAGTGGGGAAAGCCTGCAAGAGAATCTGAGGTCCAAACATGGTATATCAAGTTATATATGTGTGTGATATATCATATATGAATAAAAGTATTTAAAATAAGTATGATGACCATCTGCTTAGTTATATATGTGTGTGTAATATAAAGGATTATTTTTATGATCATGTAGATTTGTATGAATGAGAACTCCTCGAGTTGCCTCAAAACATTACCGGTGATTTTACTCTCAAGATCCCATGTATGTAGGACTACAAATGATGGGCGGAAAACTGAAAATTAGAATGTGCAAACTGGTTCATTAAACTTTGACCCAAGTTTAGAAAGCACGATCAATCTTTGTTCATTTATATTTCACCTAACATAAGTGTTTTTTTTTGTCTCATAATTATCAACAATTATTCTCCCAACAATTATTTCACCACATTTTATTCAAGTTTCATAAACATATGAGACTTGCAAAAAATTTCATGAGACTCAATAAACCAATTTTGGTATTCTTCAAAGCTATTAGTTCACTAAGTGATCAGCTTGCACTTGGAGTATGTGTTGAAATTTGTCTCATCTAATAGGTGAACAAACTTAAATGTATTTACTAACAACCCAAGCCCATCATGAGCTGCTCAGTCCATTTACAGTCTTAGTCGTGGGCAGCTATATGTTGCACTGTCTAGATGCACCAGTTCTGAACGTATAAGTATCCTTCTTCTAGACAGCGAGCTGCATTCTACAACAAATATTGTCTACCCAGAAGTTCTATTATAATGTTATAATCAAAGTATGTAATTCAATATAACTTTGTAGGACTGGGATGCTGCTGCAAGAAAGCTCCAATATATCAACTCATCTTCACTACGCAATTGGGGAAGTAATGAGGTAATTCAATTTTGTGTTTACTCTAAATTATTTTACCTAATGTTAATAATAAAATATTAAATGAATCTTTTCTGAATTATTATTATACATATAATGTTATATATTTTGTAGATTGTTGTGTATAGTCCTTTTCTGAAGGCAAAGTACATTCATATTGATGCAAGGATATTCTTCTCGATAGTGAAGAAAATTTATGCTTCATCTTTGAAGAAGTAGAGAAGAAGGAGATGCCTGATCATTGTTTTTTTTTTTGTAAGTAGTAACTAATGCAAATGGTGTTTTGTAAATATTTGTTTATTGACACGTTGATTATATAAAATCAGCTTTTATTGCAGTCCAATAATTTTTTGTTTTATAGTGCCGTAGGCACGGGCAATACCCTAGTATATATATATAGGACATATTAACAAAGAAAGTTGGTGTTCATAATATTACGTTATTACATATTAAATTAGAAATTAGGAATGCAATCTCAAGTGGGAGAAATTATTAAATACCACTGGAATTCTGTATATTGGGGAATTCCACCACTAATAGGACTCCAATTTTTATGATTTCCAATAATAATGGAAAATAGTGTTTTATCATTGGTGGAATTCTTACATTTAAGGAATCCCTGGAGTATTGTAGAATTACTCTTCAAGTGAAAACTGATTCAAAACGTTCTTGCACGACTGATGTTTAGGTCAAACGGTAAATTGACAAAAGTGAAATTTGTTGGCCGACAACCCCGTTTGGTTAGATGGAAATAGCAAGAAAATAAAGCAAATTAATTTTTTTTGAAAACTTTAGAAGTTTGGTTAGTAGGTAAAATTTCCATAACCATCTAATTTTCCTATATAATTTCCTACCAAAAACATAGGTTTCGTTAATTATTTATTTGTTTATTTTAACAGTTTCCTAATAGGTATAAAAGTCATCTATCTCATTTGGTGTAAAAAATTGAAGAAAGCCTCAAATTTATTGTGTGACATATATATTTGCAATTAGCAAATTTTGGTGTTCAAAACTGGATTGATCGAGTTGTAATTTTTTTTCTTTATTTTTTGTATCGATCATCAACATCTTCGAGTTGATACACAAGTGCACGGAAATCATTAATCCAAGGAAAACATCATATAGTACAAGTAAGTATGGTGAGGACACGTTGCACTTTATGTTTTTGAGCCTATTTTGGAAAACTAGAATTTCTGGGGAAAAATAGGATTTTTCAAAATAGGATCGGTCCCCATTTTCCAGGTTCGGTCTAACTTTGCTAGGTAATTTAGTTTCTTCAGGAATTTTCAAAAGTCCCACCGGTCCTACATTTTGAGCACCGGTCCTACTTATCATGTTCCAAATAGAAAATTAATTTTGATGAAAATTCTGATTCCTATTGGGTTTGAAACTTCTAGGAGAGTCGTTCTATGTTGATTTTCAACTTATTTTCCAAGTAGGATTAGGACTCCCTAGCTTGCCTATAGATACGTATCTATATTTTCTCTACATATATGCCTTGAGAATTAATATTTTTAGAGAGAGAAAGCTTATACTGTATAATTAGAGAAAAATATTTTTTTATATTTTTAGAGCACACATTTATAATTCACGAGTGACTTTAGGATTGTATTCTTCTACTGATTTACTGTTCAGAGACTGCATCAAATTTATTCACTGATCAGAGTATTGGATTTGTGGTTCTTCTATTACTTGCTAAAGAAAAAAGGTGAACCATATCGCACTATGAAGGGAAGGAGATAGTTGTTGAGTATTTTTATTCTTCTAGCAACCTTTCTGTGAGGATTGTGATGTTAGCCGAAAGTCTACCGTAGTTGGACCTGAAGTCACAATTGTAAGTCTGAGGTGTTCCACATCATATTCTTGACAGAGTGAAAAGGGGTGTGAGTCTGAGACAGAGTCTGTTATACTTTGCTTCATCACAGTGGATGAGTTTCCTAAGGCTTTTGCCTCCCTTGTGAATTTTTTTCGATCTGAGTTTTTCACGTATATCTGGTGTCTTATTTACTTTACTTAGATTTTACTTTATTTTTTTGCTTTACACGTTTGATTAATTATTAATTGGACTTAAAATCAAATTAATTTGAAAATTAAGCAAACGAGCTAGTGAACATATTCACCCCCTCTAGGTTTTAAATTACTTTTGCAGCCACTACTCCAACACGTAAATCACATATTGGTGTTACCACATCTGGAGATATTGTATCTTTATAGCTGTGAAAATGTTGCATAGTTTTCCAACAAGAATTAATTTGAAATTTCTCAAAAATTGCTTTAACTCAATCGGTGCTCAAAACTTCGAGAAGTTTTCAGAGATTCAACAAGACATGGAATGGTTGCTCAAGCCTCACACAATTATCTAGCAGCAACAATTAACTTCTTTAGTTTACCGACAAGATTCAGTCAGCTCACACATCTTTCAATCCTCGAGTTGAATGGTTGCTTAAGCCTCCAAAGTCCAAACATTGGAATCACTTCCCCCCACATCTATATACAAGGTTGCGTATCATTAGAACAACAATCTATTCCAAAAAGGGAAGGCATTATTTAATTTTATGGACAGAGCCGAAAATTGGTTGGGATTAACCATGGGAACAACAACTCAAATATATGATGTACATTATATTATATATATATATATATATATATATATATATATATATCACAATCATGTGTAAACTTGGTTGGTTGATTGGTTTTAGGTTTTGAGATATTGGCCATTCCATGCAATTAATTCTTAATGGTCCGGGAAACCCATGAGCATGTTTGCCCAAGTTTTAATGTCAAAAATGATTTACAAGGGCATTAGTGTCATTTGTCTTTAAATGTTTTTTTGCTGAATTTAATTTCTTAATTTCAATGTCTTGTATTATTATATGTTTCCATGTATTTTCACTAACCAATATTGCAGGGGTAATATTGACATTTTTTCAAGGAAGGTTAAATTGGGAATTAGTGTAAGGGCATGTTAGGAACATTATATCATTAGGGTTTCTTGTATTTTTCAAAAAAAAAAAGGAGAAAAGAGAAATAAAATGCAAATGACATTTTCATTTACTAGGGTTAAAAACCCTAAAAAGTAACCATATAAAAAGAAAAATAAAAAGCTTTTTTGAGAGGGATCGCCCAAAAGAGCATATCAAATGAAAGAAACGGTGTGTGGCCAAGAATAAAGATATAGTGGAGAAGAAGAGAGAAAAGGGTGCGATTCAGTGAGAGGAGACGAAGAGAGAACATGGTGTGATCTAGAGAGAGGATAGAGAGAAAGGACCGAAGAACACACTTAGAGAGAGAAAGCTGAGTCTTCGTCCATGGCTGATCCAAAGTCATGCCATCATATCTACACAGCGGGAAGCTTCGATGATTGATGCCATGGATGTCTAACTTGACATTTTTCTATCACGATCTTTGATTTGGAAGCACTAGCTACTGAAGATCGGCTATTAGAGAGGATCTGAAGCCTACATGGAGTGTTTCTCATCTTCGTTTCAGCTGTTGTCCGACTTTTATTACTCTCTGAGTATGATTTTATGTATATTTTGAGCTCGCTATAGGTATAATCTATTCATCTCTATACACTCTCAAGCGCACATATCATGTTGTTGAGTTGGTTCTAGATTGTACATGAATCATATTAGTTGATTTTGTAATATAACTTGTATACACCAAGATTGTGTTCTAGATTATGTGTGAGTAGCTATTGAATCAGGGTTCTCTGCTGTCATGCCCCGATATTTGGGACATGATTTAAAATAAATAAATAAATAAATACAATAAATACACAACCTTTAAGTATCCGGAAAAAAAAAAAAAACTTCATAACTTAAAAAAAAAAAAAACATTACAATAATCCACTTATTATTTTTCTAATTAAGTAAACATCACAAATAGAATGTCTTTGTCTTAAAACATAAAACTGAAGTCTTTTAAAACATTATTGACATTCATCAACATTTTCTTAAACTCTTTATATCCAGAAAACATCCTTAAGTGAGTTCAGAAAAATCTTCGTTACTGCTATTTCAGGCTAAACCTGAAAAATATTGGGAATGAGCACCACCGCCCAGTAGGAAAATAACTCTAAATCCATATATACAATAAGATAGAATGAAAGAAAGGAAACAATGCAATGTATCAATTATTTTACTAAATTACCTATAATTAATTAAAATAAGAATAAATAACATCACCAGCTCAATCATATAAATTTTCTTAACAAAAATTAATAATTCCGACATATATACCACACACAAACACCGCGGACTGACGGTCATTCTCACGGTGGGCCACTGAACCCAACTATAGTTCCAAATAGTTCTCAATTTTTCAACCGAAGGGATTACAACCCTTCCTATTTTCAACCGGTTATACAAATACGAACATACACCTTCAAAACCCATTCATGGGCTGAACACAAACATTTTCACAAAACACAACTTCTCTTCCTTTACCCCCAAATGGTATAACCTTTTGTATTATTTAAAAATTAACACTTTATTTCACTAAGAATTACATCAACAATAATTCAAACCATTAACTTGTCTAACATAATCAATTTTAATCTCAAACTATACACAATGATAAAACAAGTATTTTAATATATATATATATATATATATATATATATAAAATGCGAGAGTTAATAGAACACTAAGTTTTTTTTTTTTTAAAACAAATAAATAAATAAATAAAAGCACCACCCAAGTTGAGTCTTTAATTGATGCCAGATATATATAAAATATATATTACCATATAATACCAAACAACATAATACTAACAATATATATATATAGATATATATATATATATATATATATGTATATGTACACACACGTAAACATGAGCAGGCCAACACCAATTACTATAAATTGCTTAGTTGACTGGAATATCTCATATGAATATTTTAATTCCTATTATATAGAATTCTGACAATATAACACTAAACTATATTGGAGCAGAGAAAAGAATCATAAATATAAACTAAATAACAACTAAACAATCACAATACCATATACACATATTTCTTTAATATGGAAATTCCTGAATTTCTTCTATCTACAGGCATATATAAATTCATAGTACATTCCCTACCTTAGTCACCAAAACTTTCTTCTTTTTGCCTCTGCCAAAAAAATAACGTCTTAAAACAATTTTTTCCCTCAAATCGACATTGTCTTTTCCTTATATAGTACTTCCCTTAACTGACATGAGCCACCAAAAAGTCACCATAACTTCTATATTTAATCATCAATAATTTCCCTCATATAATATAAGGTATCCGTTTTGCCCGTTGAGAAGTCAAAAGGTCATATACTTATTAAAATCATTTATTACCTCCACTACCCCACTTTCCATAATTATTGCTAGGTTATTCATTTCTCCCCTACGTTTGGTAAATATATATAAACACACATATGTATGTATATATATATATATATATATAAATATATATATATATATATTTCCAAAATAAACCAAAAATATAGATCATCACAACCTACCCTCCTAAAATAAAATTTCGTCCTCGAAATTGAAAACACATGTACCTGATGTTTCAAAAATACCAAGATATTTCTTTCGAATTTTGGACTCCAACTCCCACGTAGCTTCTTGCATTCCATGTTGTCGCCACAAGACTTTAACCAAAGGAATTGTTTTAGTGTGCAAAACATGCTCCTTTCTGTCTACTATCTTCAGAGGTCGTTCCTCATAAGAAACATCTTTTTCGAGATCAAGGTCCTTCCAATCCAAAATGTGAGCTAAATTCGGTTCATATTTTCTCAACATAGATACATGGAAAACGTTATGAATACTCGAGAGTTGAGGCGGCAAAGCCAATCGATAAGCCACTTCACCCACTTTCTCAAGAATTTCAAACGGTCCTATGTAGCGTGGAGCTAACTTCCCGGTTTTGCCAAATCGTTTAATTCCTTTCCGCGCTGCGACCTTGAGAAATACATGATCACCAGTATTGAAGTCCAAAGGTCTTCTTCTTTGATCAGCGTAACTTTTCTGACGACTCTGAGCTGTTAAAAGTCGTTGTCGTATGACTCTAATTTTCTCCGTTGTCTCCTAAACTAAGTCTGCACCCAAAAGTGTGGTCTCACCAATCTCCGCCTAACATATAGGTGATCTACATGGCCTACCATAAAGTGCCTCATATGGAGCCATTCCTATACTCGACTGGTAGCTATTGTTATATGAAAACTCTACCAAAGGCAGGTGATCCTCCCAACTTTCACGAAAATCTATCACACAAGATCTTAACATATCTTCCAAAATCTGTATAGTTCTCTTAGATTGCCCGTCCGTTTGAGGGTGATATGCTGTGCTAAAGTTCAATTGTGTCCCTATTTCGCTATGTAAGCTTTGCCAAAATTGGGAAGTAAATCTAGAATCCCGATCTGACACAATTGTTAATGGAACACCATGCAATTTTACTATCTCCTTAACATAAAGTTTACTGAGTACATCTACCGAATCCGTTACTCGAATTGGTAAGAAATGTGCTGACTTAGTCAACCGATCAACAATAACCCAAATAGCATCATGACCCTTCGAAGACTTTGGTAATCCCATCACAAAATCCATTGCAATAAATTCCCACTTCCATTCTGCTACTGGTAAAGGCTAAAGTAACCCTGCCGGCTTTTGATGTTCAGCTTTTACCTGTTGACACGTGAGGCACCTTGACACAAATCGAGCTATATCCTTCTTCATACCACTCCACCAAAATTGACGTCACAAATCTTGATACATTTTTGTACCTCCAGGATGGATCGAAAATCTAGAATGGTGAGCTTCTCGAAAGATCTCCTCCCTTAATTCCTTGATCCTAGGAACAAATAATCTTCCTAAGTACCTCAAACCTTCATCTTTGTCAACTGACCATCCTTCTACTCCATCTCCATTATCCAAACTAACTTGGATCCTTTTAGCTTCATTATCTACTCTTTGCGCTTCTATTACCTTTTGCACCAAGATTGGTTGTACTATCAAACTATAAAAACAAAGTTGCTCCCCTTGATCAACAACATGCAAATTATAATATCCAATAAACTCCAACACCTTCCACTCTCAGATAGCGACATTAGCAAGTGACCCATGAGACTTCCTACTTAGGGCGTCGGCTACAACATTCGCCTTTCCTAGATGATAATGAAGAGCGAAGTCATATTCCTCCAAATACTCCATCCAACAACGTTGTCTTTGATTCAGCTCTTTCTGAGTAAATAGATATTTCAAACTTTTATGATCTGAGAAGACTTCAAACCTCTCGCCATATAAGTAATAACGCCACATCTTCAAAGCAAAATGAACAGCTGCCAATTCCAAATCATGAGTGGGATAATTTCTTTCGTACGACTTCAATTGAAGAGAATCGTATGCCACTACCCTTCCTAATTGCATCAAGACACACCCCAACCCTTGCAAAGATGTGTCCGTATATACCATGTACCCTACTCCACGCTCCGAAATAACTAAGACTGGAGTAGAAGTCAATCTCTTCTTTAATTCTACGAAGGCATGTTCACACTCTTCATTCCATTCAAACTTAATCCCTTTTCGTGTCGGTTTTGTCATAGGGGATGCCAATCGAGAGAAATTCTCAATAAATCTCCGATAATATCCCACTAATCCGAGGAAACTACGAATCTCAGAGGCATTTTTGGGTCTTCCCCAATTCAAAACTGCTTCCACTTTTGATGGATCAACTGAGATCCCTTCATGGGAAACTACATGCCCTAGAAAATTCACCTCAGTTAACCAAAACTCGCATTTACTCATCTTAGCATACAATTGATGTTGCTGTAGAGTCTGGAGAGCAAGACGCAAGTGTTGTTCGTGCTCCTTCTTTGACCGAGAATAGATTAAAATATCATCTATGAAAACTACCACAAATTGATCCAAATACGGTCAAAATATTTTATTCATCAGATTCATAAAAGCCGCAAGAGCATTGGTTAACCCGAAAGGCATTACTAGAAACTCGAAGTGCCCATAATGAGTACGAAATGCTGTCTTAGGTACGTCCTTCTCCCTAACTCTCAACTGATGGTAGCCCGATCGAAGATCTATCTTTGAAAAATATGAGGAGCCTCTCAATTGATCAAATAGATCGTCAATCCTAGGTAACGGGTACTTATTCTTAATAGTGATCCGATTGAGCTGCCTATAATCGATACACATTCGGAGGGTTCCGTCTTTCTTCTTCACAAATAAAACTGGCGCACCCCATGGTGATATGCTAGGACGTATGAATCCTTTGTCTTGTAGCTCCTGAAGTTGTGTCTTTAGTTCCTTAAACTCTGCTGGAGCCATTCGATGTGGAGCAATGGAAATCGGTGCGGTGCCAGGGTAGACCTCAATAGAGAAATCTTCCTCTCGATGTGGAGATAATCCAGGTAAATCTTCAGGAAAAACGTCCGAGAATTCATTGACCACTGGAATAGGCTTCGCGTTTGAATTCTTGATCTCATCTGCCGCAATGTTTGCCATCCAGCTATAGTTACCATGAGAATCAAAAAGACCCTGTGACCAAAGAGTGTCCCTTCTTCCAAAGAATTGGAATTTTACTCCCTCTGGTGTATATCCTGACACTTTCTTCCTAAAACAATCTATGGTGATACGATATGATAAAAGCCAATCCATACCTAGGATTATATCATATTCCAATATCTCCATCATAACTAAATCAAACACTAACTTGTGTCCAACAATCTCTATAACACAAGCTTTGCATACTTTATCGACCATTACGTTACCTCCTAAAGGAGACTCTACAGATAACACTATTTTGAGGGGTACCATCTCCAAACCCAGGATAAAAGCAAATTTCAAAGATATAATGGAGTGCGAAGCTCCCGAGTCAAATAAAATTCTAGCCCATGAATTAAAGACTAGGAAAGTACCTTCCACAACTTTGTGATCTGCCTGATTCATTGACTGAGTAAGAGCGTAAACACGACCCTGATTCTTTGGTCCCTGTCGCCCCCCCGACTTGCTATTGTCGTGGTCCTCCTGGTATTGTTAGTCTTCCTTGAGTTGGCTGCTGAGGGCGAAATGGTGGATACGCTCCCTGAGTTGGCTGCGATGGATGAAATGCTGGGTACATTCCTTGAGGTTGTTGTTGTGGACGAGGTTGTTGATACGGTTGTGGAGGGCCTAACTTGATACGGAACTAGAGCTTGAGTTGGTGCTTGTTGAATTGGTCTGGGTTGCATTAGTAGTTGCGGGCAATTTCTCTTTATGTGTCCTAGTTGTTTGCAGTGAAAACATGTGCGACTACCTTGCCCACCATCATAGGACTTAGTATTTCCACCGTAGGGGTATCGTTGAAGTGCACTGTTGAATTGAGGTCTGATATTTTGACGCTTGTTTTCGCTTTGATCTTGTGGCATTCGCCTCCTGGTCTGATTGATAGATTCCCGAATCTTTTTGCCGTCCTGCCACTCTTCCTCCGCTATTAAAGCTCTATCCACCACGTCAGCATAGCTTCGCAATTTCAATACCGAGATTTTATTTCTAATGGCCAACCTGAGGCCTTGCTCGAATCACTTGGCTTTGGAAGCCTTATCTGCTACGAGATGTGGAGCGAAACGTGATAATTCCTCAAATTTTGCTTCGTACTGCGCCACAGTTTTCTCCTTTTGTATGAGCTCCATAAATTCTCTAATCTTTGCATCTCGTGCCACTTCTGGAAAATACTTCTCGAGAAAAATTTCTTCGAAGGTGTTCCATGCCATGATTTCATTTCCATGAGCCCTTTTTATCATCTTCCACCATCTATTTGCCTGACCCTCCAACTGATGACTAGTAATGGAAACTCTTAAATCCTGTGGTATATCCAGAGCATTTAAACGTTTCTTAATTTGTCTAAGCCATTCTTCAGCCGCCATTGGATCAAGTTCCCCCTTAAATACTGGTGGTTTCATCTTTCAAAATTCTTATTGAGCTATCATAGTCCTATTTTTACCATTCCCATTTTGAGGATCTTGCAGAGTTGCATGAGCGATTTGTTGCATTGCTTCAACCATATTTCGCAAAGTATCGTTCATATCACTAGTAACATGAGGTGTAGAGCCTGAAGCACCTTCCATCGTGTCCTAATAATGAAAAGGTTACTTTATGTTTTTTTTTTTAAAAAATAAACAAACTACCAAACAACATATTAGCATGGAAAATTTTTTTTAATTGCGCTCACATAAAAGATATCTCATAACATTTTATTGAAATTTTGTAGTAAAGACATAAGCATTAATCATAGCATAACAAATTTCTTAACTACTTATTAAGGTAACCTAGCCTCATTTCTAGTGCATCCCAGGACTATATTCTTCTGACGGATCTTCCACCTCACTGTCAGAGCTGATGACAATGATATTGTTATCCTCTCCTTCAGTGCTACTTCCTTCTTCCATAGCTAATAGCACCAGGTTCCTTAATTCTTGAATTTCCTGGAACAAGACCCTAAACCCCACGTCAACTTTGTGGTGAAGCTCCACTACCATTCTTTCCAGTAGGAAATGAGATGGGTTTGAACCATAACCAACTCGAGAATTTTCTTGCATGGGTCTAACTCTAGGTTGTTCCTTCTGCACCAGTTTGCCTTTACTGTGTGATGCCATTACTAGTCTGTCAAACACCAAAAATGTTAGTTTTTTTTTTTAAATATTGTTGTCCAAGGACCTAAACTGTGCTCCGATTCATCAACATTTTCTTAAACTCTTTATATCCAGAAAACATCCTTAAGTGAGTTCAGGGAAATCTTCGTTACTGCTGTTTCTGGCTAAACCCGAAAAATATTGGGAATGAGCACCACCGCCCAGTAGGAAAATAACTCTAAATCCATATATACAATAAGATAGAATGAAAGAAAGGAAACAATGCAATGTATCAATTATTTTACTAAATTACCTATAATTAATTAAAATAAGAATAAATAACATCACCAGCTCAATCATATAAATTTTCTTAACAAAAATTAAAAATTCGAACATATATACCACACACATACACCGCGGATTTTCGGTCATTCTCACGGCAGGCCGCTAAACCCAACAATAGTTCCAAATAGTTCTCGATTTTTCAACCGAAGGGATTACAACCCTTCCTATTTTCAACCGGTTATACAAATACGAACATACACCTTCAAAACCCATTCATGGGCTGAACACAAACATTTTCACAAAACACAACTTCTCTTCCTTTACCCCCAAATGGTATAACCTTTTGTATTATTTAAAAATTAACACTTTATTTCACTAAGAATTACATCAACAATAATTCAAAACATTAACTTGTCTAACATAATCAATTTTAATCTCAAACTATACACAATGATAAAACAAGTATTTTAATATATATATATATATATAAAATGCGAGAGTTAATAGAACACTAAGTTTTTTTTTTTAAAACAAATAAATAAATAAATAAAAGCACCACCCAAGTTGAGTCTTTAATTGATGCCAGATATATATAAAATATATATTACCATATAATACCAAACAACATAATACTAACAATATATATATCCCTACCTTAGTCACCAAAACTTTCTTCTTTTTGCCTTTGCCAAAAAAACGACGTCCTAAAACAATTTTTTTCCTCAAATCGACATTGTCTTTTCCTTATATAGTACTTCCCTTAACTGACATGAGCCACCAAAAAGTCACCATAACTTCTATATTTAATCATCAATAATTTCCCTCATATAATATAAGGTATCCGTTTTGCCCGTTGAGAAGTCAAAAAGTCATATACTTATTAAAATCATTTATTACCTCCACTACCCCACTTTCCATAATTATTGCTAGGTTATTCATTTCTCCCCTACGTTTGGTAAATATATATAAACACACACATGTATGTATATATATATATATATATATATATATATATATATTTCCAAAATAAACCAAAAATACAGATCATCACATCTGCTAAGGTTTTCGAATCTAATTTTGGTCCTTCCTTCTATGTTCACAATCGGATTCTAGTTTCTTCTGTTAAGCATCACAAACTAACTCTAATTTTTCTCTGTCTTAGGAATTATGAAATTGATTCCTTGCTACCATGTTTTCAATTATGAATTGAGAATTTAAATTAGATATTCCTAAAACATTTGAGTTGTGAGTTGCTTAAAATTCTGGAATTTTGTTTAGTTTTTACTTTGATGAATCTTGTTAAGCTCATAAGAAATTTGTTTTGGAATTTAAATGTTGTTGAAATCTCATGCATCTTGTTTCAGAAATTAATGTTGCTAATTTTTGTTTGAGAAACAAATGTTGTTGTTTTTGATGAATTTGATTGTGCTGATTTGAGAATTTAACTTTGCTGATATGTGAATTTAATTGTGTTAATTTGAGATTTTAACTTTGCTAAAATGTGAATTTAATTGTGCTAACTTCAGAATTTAACTTTGCTGATTTGTGAATTTATAAGGGCTGTTTCGTGAAATTAATGCTGCTGTTTTGTGCTAAATTTCAAGTTGTTTTGAGCTGAATTAGCATGTTGTTTGATGCTGAATTTCAAGTTGTTTTGACCTGAATTAACATGTTGTTTGGTGCTGAATTTCATGTTGTATTGTGCTAAATCAATGTGCTATTTTTGCTGGTTTAGTATGCTAAAATATATTGTTGTCCAGAAAATACTCAATTGCTAAATTGTGTTGTGTTATGTTATTGTTGTTTTGAACTGCAACTGCTATACTTGTGTTTAAAGTTTTTGTGCTACTAATTTCTACTCTAGTTGCAGTCGTGTCCATTTTAAGAACAAGTAACGAAAACAAAGAAATGACGAACCATTGTCTAAAACAAATTCCAAGCTGAATGATTTTTCAAGAAGCTAAGAACAAGATTCATTGATAGAGTGGGCTTCTACAAATTCTGTGCAGCTAGACTTTAAGGGTGTACTTATTGAAGCCTATCATTGCAAGAGTTCGAGTGTCATTGTCTGCCAAGAAGTCAAGTGGCCGTGTCATTATCATGCTGGACCTTGAAGACTAACCATCCGAGCTTGAAAAGTTACAGATCAACTTTTAAGACCAATAATCAAAACTTAAAGAGTTGCTGCTTATTACATCGAACTGACTCCACTAACACTATGTACAGTCCAAGTATTGGAATACTTTGGACAGGGGGAGTGTGAGTGATTATGGTAAGATTGGTGAGAGATAGCTTGGGCTGGCCAGGTTAAGAGGGAAAAAGCTGTTGTGAGATTTGGTGAGTGGTTCATGGCTAGGGAGGCTGTCAACTGGTTTGAGAGCTGGAGTGACTATGTGGTGAGTTGAGTGAGTGAGAGAGTTATTGAAAAATTACTGTACTATCCTTTCAGACATAGTGGAGCTCAATTCGAAGATATTTTTTTACCCCAGCCTAGGGTTTTCTTCTATAAATCTGTGTGTCTATAATTGTGTGATTGCATGTGCCAGCCAAACTTGCAATATTAGAAAGAAAAATCGAAGAACCTATTCACCCCCTCCCCTTCTAGGTTCATCAATTGGTATCAGAGCACAAATCTACATTTCTTGGTTATACCACTGGCAGTAAAGATCCTAAGTATGGCTGAAGACAGTTCCACTCACAAGGCTCCTATTTTTGACGGCACCAGTTTTGACACTTCGAGGATTAAAATGGAGGCTTTCTTACTGTCCATCTCCTATGAATTTTGGCATGCTACATTAGAAGGTGTTGTCATCCTTGATCCTGTATACCCCTCAGTAGCTGGCAAGATTGCAAATCAGTCGATGGGAAGGCTAGAAATGCCTTATACAAAGCATTACAAAAGCAAGAATTCACAAGAGGCAAAAATTGCAAATGTGCAAAAGAAATTTGGGATACACTTGTAACTGAACATGAAGGAAGCAACACCATCAATGAAAATAAAATTCAACTTCATCAAGTCAAGTTCGATGGTCTTAAGATGTACGAAAGAGAAAATGTGGCGGATTACTTCTTCAAAGTCAAAGAGATTGTAAGTGACATGAGGGCTTTGGGTGAACAGATTGAAGACAAAGTGGTGTGCAAAAAGATATTGCGCACTATAACTGATAGGTTCAATCCCAAAGTCACCATTCTAGAAGACAAAGACATCTCTCGACTCAGCATTGATGAGCTGGAGTCATCTCTCACAACTTATGAGATGAGAATTGGACCTCCTACTCAAACACGGAAGGAGTCGGATCTAAAAGCTAAAGAAGTGGAGGTTCCAACTGAAAAGGAATTAAATTCTGATGACTCTGAAGATGACATAGCTTACATAGCAAGAAAGTTCAAAAAATTCAATATGAGGAGAAAAGCAAAGCAATAGCAAGGACAAGGTTGTTTTAGGTGTGGAATGTAAGGTCACTACATAGCTTATTATCCAACTGCTCCTAAGAAACAAAAACACAAGAAGTTCGGTGCTCCGTAGTACAAAGGAAATGGAAAAAAATACATTTTACACTAGTTGGGATTCAAGCTCAAAAAAAGAACAACAAGAATCATCAGATGAGAATGACGAAGAGGCATGCTTGTTTATGACCTTACAAGAATCAAATGTGGCTATTTCAGATTCTGAGAGTGGAGAAGAACCTGATGTTGATGAAGTCCTTGTTGAATGTGAAAGATTGGCACAAAAGTGTAGTGAACAAAAGAAGCAATTGAAAAGGGCCAACTCAGAGCTACAGTAATCAAAGGAATTGTTTGTCAAGCACTTAAGGGTAAAATTGTCTACCTTATATGTCATTTCACTTACTATGTACTATCTAACGAAATACAGGACTCAAGAACCAAATTGGAGCACCAAAAGGTGCAAAATAGAACTAAGTTCATTTCTTGAGGATATATCTCAAAAGATACATGAGATCTGAGAAAATCTATGAGACAATTAGGCAAAACAAGTATTAGCTTTGACGACAAAGCCACTCAGGTGAAATCAAACAAATCCCACTTAATTTTTGTTAGAGTTGAGAATGGTAAAATATATGTTTCATATCCTGCTGTTGATGTAGCAAGTAGACCAAAATATGAAATTCTATTTAATGCTTATCACCAATCTAGGATTAAGAATGCATCTGCTAGAATTGCATGTCCTAATTATGTGAAGCCGAAACCCATATATGTTAGAAAGACAAATTTGCACATGCACAAAGCATCTATAACTTCAAAAAGGTTGATTAAAACTAAAATGATGTGGATTCCTAAGAAATTGAACTCTGTAAGCATGCTTGTCTACACTGCTTTGAGAGCTTGTAATGTCAATACCAAGTGGTATGTTGCTAGTGGTTATTCTAGGCATATGACAGGAGATAAGACCAAATTTGCTAGCATTAAAATTTTTAATGGTGGTTTAATTATTTTTGGAGATAATAAGAAAGGCAAAATTGTAAGAAAAAGCACAATACCTACAACCAAAGAAATGCTTATGCTAAGTGATGTGCTCTATATAGAGGGTTTAAAGTATAACTTGTTAAGTGTGAGTCAATTATGTGACACTGGTAGCTTAGTAAATTTTAACAAAGAAAACCGCAATGTTATTGGTGAACAATCTGGTAAAACTCTTTTTGCTGCATGTAGAGCTCCAGAAAATATCTACATTATTCATGAAGACTCCTGACACACTGTTTGCAATTTCACTAACATGAAAAATTCAACATTTTGGCATAAAAGGTTAGGGTAGGTACATTCCAAGAACATAAAAAATCTTATCAAGCATAAGTCTGTTAGAGGTCTTTCAAATTTGTCTCTGAATGAAAATCAAGTATACAATGCTTGCCAACAAGGTAAGCAGACAAAAATCTCTTTTAAGACAAAGGAAGTGAATACCTCTCAACCACTTGATATTGTGCATATGGATTTGTGTGGACCCATGAGGACCACAAGTATTGGTGGTAGCAAGTACTTTATGCTTGTCATTGGTGATTATAGTAGAATGACTTGGATTTATTTTCTTAAAGAAAAATCTAAAGCTATAATTCATTTTAAAAAGTTTGTTAACCATGTTGAAAATAAGAAAAGTTACAAGGTTAAAAGACTTAGATCTGATTTTGGAACTGAGTTCATCATGAAAGAATTCAGTGATTACTGTGACTCAAAGGGAATTAAGAAAGAATTCTCAGCAATAAGAACACCTCAACAAAACAGGGTTGTTGAAAGAAGAAACAGGACAGTTCAAGAAATGGGAAGAACACTTCTGTTTGAGAAAAAATTATCCAATAGTTTTGGGCAGAAGTAGTAAACATTGCGGTCTATATTATCAACAGAACTCTTCTAAGATCAAACTTGATGAAGACACCTTTTGACTTGTGGTTTGGGAGGCATATAACTATGCATTACTTCAAAATCTTTGGAAGTAAATGCTTCATCTACGACAACCATGATAATGTAGAAAAGTTTGACACAAGAGCTGATGAAGGCATCTTTTTGGGATATTCTACAAAATGTAAAGACTATAGATATTATAACTTGAGAACCAAGAAAATGGTGGAATCTATTCATGTGAAGGTTGATGAAGAGGGCAGCACTCCAAAGGAAGACTCTGAAGAAGATCTTCCTCCAGAAGCCAAAAAGGAAAATGTGCAACCTAGCTCATCCACTACTGTTGAAGAAGAAAGAAGAGAACCTCGATATTTGAATCTACAAAAGGAAGTCCAACAAGAAAATATTCTGGACAACAATGAAAGAAGGGCTCTCACAAGAGCTAAGAAGAAGGCATTACCATTTGTAGCTGAGGATGAACATAGTCACTTTGCTATGTTATCCTCTATTGAACCAAAGAACTACTCCAAAGCAAAAGATGACCCTAATTGGATAACACCAATGTAAGAAGAACTACGTCAAATTGAGAAGAATGATACCTAGATTCTCATGCCCAAGATGAATGAGAAAGGTACAGTCGTCAGAAATAAAGCTCGACTGGTCTGTAAAGAATTTGCTCAAAATGTCAGATTAGACTATGACAAGACTTTTGCTCCAGTTGTTTGATTAGAGTCAATTCGAATGCTTCTCTCATTTGCATGCTACAAAAGAGTAATGGTCTATCAGATGGATGTCAAGTTTACTTTTCTAAATGGTGATCTATTAGAAGAAGTATACATTGAGCAACCTAAAGGATTTTTCAATACAAAACATCCTCAACATGTTCTCAAGTTCAGAAAAGCGCTCTATGGACTCAAGCAAGCTCCAAGAGCATGGTATGACAAACTCCACTCCTTTCTCATTGAACAAGGTTTCTAAAGAAGAAAGGTCAATGACACACTCTATGTGAGGCACTCTAACTCAAAATTTTTAATTTTTCAAATCTATGTAGATGATATCTTTTTTTGTGGTTCACACTTGAATCAAACCACTCAATTTGCGGCACTTATGCAATCTAAGTTTGAGATGTCCATGTTAGGCACCTTGAAATAGTTCTTAGGACTTCAAATCATTCAACATGCTAATGGTATTTTCATATCTCCAGAGAAGTATGCAAAAGAAATTTTGAAAAAATTTAATATGGATGATTCTAAACCAATGTCTACTCCCATGTGTGTCACTATAAAATTGTCCAAAGAGTGTATAACTGACCCTATTGGTAATACACTTTACTAGTCCATGATAGGAAGTCTTTTCTACCTTACTACATCAAGGTCTGACATCATGTTTGTAATTGGCTTAGTTGCTAGATTTCAGAGTGACCCTAGAGTCTCATATTTAAAAGCTGTCAAAAGGATCATTAGATATATTAAAGGCACCATGAGACTCGAATTGTACTATACCCCTGCTGAAGTGTTGTCTCTTGTGGCCTTCTCCGATGCCAATTGGGGTGATTCACAAATTGATTGAAAAAGCACCTTAGGATGTTGTTATATGTTTGTAAATAATGTGGTTTCATGGCTTAGCAAGACACAAGCTTCTGTGTCTCTCTCCACCTCAGAAGCTTAATACATTTCAATTGCACAAACTTACTCTCAAGCATTGTGTATGAGAACCACACTCACAGATCTATGCATTAAATTTTTACTCCTACTACCATTTTCAGTGATAATCAAAGTGCAATTACTATTAGTAAAAACCACAATTTACATAATCGAAGCAAATAAACATAAAGTATCACTTCCTGAGGGACAATGTGCAAAAAGGCAATATACTCATTGAATAAATCAATACAGAGGCATAATTAGCACATATTATGACTAAACCCTTGCCTCTGACCAGATTTGAGATTCTCTGCACTGCCTTAGGTCTCACCCTTCCTCCCCACTAGCTCTTTATTTCACTACCTTTTTGACTTTCATTGTCAAAAAGGAGCAGAAAGAAGTTAGGGTAAGAGGTTAGATTTTTGACATTAAAAAGCAAAAGGGGGAGATTAATGGTCCGGGAAGCCCATAAGCATGTTTGCCCAAGTTTTAAAGTCAAAAAGGATTCGCAAGGGCATTAGTGTCATTTGTCTTTAAATGTATTTTGCTGAATTTAATTTCTTAATTTAATTGTCTTGTATTATTATATGTTTCCATGTATTTCCACTAACCAAAATGGCAGGGGTAATATTGTCATTTTTTCAAGGAAAGTTAAATAGAGAATTAGTGTAAGGGCATGTTAGGAACATTATATCATTAGGGTTTCTTGTATTTTTCAAAAAAAAAAAGGGAGGAAAGAGAAATAAAATGCAAATGAAAAGGGGTATAATAGTGCAAGGGGAAAATATGGCATTTTCATTTACTAGGGCTAAAAACACTAAAAGGTGACCATATAAAAAGAAAAAGAAAAAGCTTTTTGAGAGGGATCGCCCAAAAGAGCATATCAGGTGAAAGGAACAGTGCGTGGTCAAGAATAAATATACAGTGGAGAAGAAGAGAGGAAATGGTGCAATTCAGTGAGAGGAGAATAAAAGAGAACAAGGTGCAATCTAGAGAGAGGATAGAGAGAAAGGACCAAAAAACACACTTAGAGAGAGAGAAAGTTGAGTCTTCATCCATGGCTGATCTAGAGTCATGCCATCGTGTCTGCGCGGCTGGAAGCTTTGATGATTGATGCCATGGATGTCTAACTTGAGCTTTTTCTATCACTGTCTTTGATTTGGAAGTACTAGCTAATGAAGATCGGCCATTGGAGAGGATTTGAAGTCTATATGGAGTCTTTCTCATCTTCGTTTCAGCTGTTGTCTTGCTGTTATTACTCTGTGAGTATGATTCTATGTTTATTTTGGGCTCGCTTCAGGTATAATCTATTCATCTTTGTACACTCTTAAGCGCACAAATCATGTTGTTGAGTTAGTTCTAGATCTTGTATACATGCTCTTAGGCGCACGAATCATATTAGTTGATTTGGTAATATAACTTGTATACACCGAGATTGTGTTCTTGATTATGTGTGAGTTGCTATTGAATCAAGATTCTCTACTAAGGTTTTCGAATATGATTCTGGTCCTTCCTTTTATGTTCACAATCGGATTCTAGTTTCTTTCTGTTAAACCTCACAAACTAACTCTGATTTTTCTCTGTCTTAAGATTTATGAAATTGATTCCTTACTACCATGTTTTCTATTATGAATTGAGAATTTAAATTAGATATTCCTGGAACATTTGAGTTGTGAGTTGCTTAAAATTCTGGAATTTTGTTTAGCTTTTATTTTGATGAATCTTGTTAAGCTCATAAGAAATCTGTTTTGGAATTTAAATGTTGCTGAAATCTCATGCGTCTTGTTTCAAAACTCAATGTTGCTAATTTTTGTTTGAGAAACAAATGTTGTTTTTGAGGAATTTAATTGTTCTCATTTGAGAATTTAACTTTGCTGATTTGTGAATTTATGATGGTTGTTTTGTGAAATTAATGCTACTGTTTGGTGCTGAATTTCAAGCTGTTTTGACCTGAATTAACATGCTGTTTGATGGTGAATTTCAAACTGTTTTGAGCTAAATTAGCATGTTGTTTGATGCTGAATTTCAAGTTGTTTTGAGCTGAATTAACATGTTGTTTGGTGCTGAATTTCATGTTGTATTATGCTGAATTAATATGTTGTTTTTGCTGGTTTAGTATGCTGAAATATATTGTTGTCCAGAAAATACTCAATTGTTGAATTGTGTTTTTCCTATTGCAAAAGTGTGTTATGTTATTGTTGTTTTGAACTGCAACCGCGACTACAAGAAAAAAAAAGATTTTTAACAAGGTGCGATGCAAGTCATTAAAAGGTTTTAATGACCTTTTTCCCTTTTGCATGTATCATGTTTCTTATGTTAAAATTATTGAAAAAAAAAATGTGCTAACTGTATGTTGCTACTGGCTATGTCATTAAAAGATATTATTTTTGACAACATGTCATGAACGTCAATTTAATGTTTTTATTCACAACATGCATTGCAGGTCGTTAAACATTTCTAATAACGACATGAAATACAAATTGTTAAAAGTTTTTTTTTTAACAAAATTCCTTTCAAGTCGTTAAAATTTATTTTTAAAATAATAATAAATTCCCTCCTTTCCTATTGCAACCAATAGTTTGTTGTCTTGTACCTGTCTTCAGTGACAAGAAGTAATACCCAGTACTCACAACAATATATAAAAATATCACATGTACACAAATTTATATATATCAATATTGAGGGAGAAAAACTAACAATAATAAAAAAAAGCTCATTTATCTGATATAATTAACAAATTAGTTGACGATAAATAAAAACTAAGCCAATAAATTAAAAAAAAAATCACTTAACGATCAAATTTGAAAATAGTCCCCTCTCCCCTCTTGATAATCTCTTTGCATGCCCAATTCTTGATAATTGCTTGTTCAATTCATTCTGCAAAAATAAAATAAAATAATCATCAATTACTTGTAAAGACATGTATAAACATACTTTACTTATAAACACATAAAATATATACTTATATACATTTATAAATGTATAAATTCATATATATATATATATATATATATATATATATATATATGCATCAGTGTAATATATATCAATTCATTTTATTAGGATCAGGATTGCAAAGAGAACACATAAAATTTGACTAGCTAGAAGACCTTTTAGACCACTTAAAATGACCTTGAACATGATTGAACCTATAATAAGACCATGGGCCACTACTATAAACCATGATTCAAAGATTAAGAAACTAGCAAAATACTAACACAAGAAAAATTGATGGGAGGATAAGTTAGTTAATATAAAGTGTTCAACAGACCAAATGAAAATTACTAGTCAATATGAAACATTCGGAACATGATATCGAACGGCAATGATGTTGATGTATTTTGAAGCATAGGGGTCATAATGACATCAGCCATGCTCTACGTTATAATATAATTATATAAAGACTTTGATGTGAAGAGATAAAATTGAATGAAAAATAAATGTTGAAATAGATAAAGAAATATAGTAGACAGAATAGAAAACCCGTCTTAGTGCAATATCAGAGGCATTTAAGAATCAAATTAGCTAGATGTCATTGTTACTGAAGCAGGTGAATCATACCCTAATGTTCTTGATATTGCAATAAAAGCACAAAATTTGGCCATTTTTTATTTTTTCGGTAAACAATCTGTTTAATTGATACACAATCATTCCAAAAATGTAATATAATAACCACAATGAGTAATTAGAATACTCTGTTGAACCCTTTGTCTCATTGGATTGATCTAACCAACATTACAATTCTCCACTTGATCAACAAATTCATTTATAGTGACAAATAAGTAATGAAATTCAGCCAACTAGTAATTGAAATAACCAATTCAAGTAAGAGAAGGGTCAGAAGAATGTGTGGAAACAATTTGAGGAGCTATGTTGTATTAAAAACTACATTGTTACAAGGAAAACAACACCGAAGGCAACACTTCCTTCAATTAGTCAAGTAACTAAAAAGTTCCCTTTCTTCAATTTAATCACTTTATACTATTACTCTCATGGGTCGCTATAGATTCTTCAAGCCATATAATGTCAATTATTACTTAAGAAAATATATATACAAGTACCAAATTTTCCATCACTACTCAATTTTGCATCAAAGAGAAACTAACAAAACCAACCAATCTCCCCTGAATGCAATCAACTACATTACAAAAACAAACATATATAGATAATTTGATATCTAAAAAAATGAGAAAAGGAAAAAAAGATTAAAACCTACCTTCTCAATGTCTCGTGGCTACACTCCTACAACAAACCGCATCGGTCATACCAAAGCAAACAGGGGCCTTCCCTTGTGATCTCGCATACCCCACCATATCAAATTGATTACAAAATCAACAGATCTAAGTGAACCTAACACGTGAAATCAACAAAAAAAAAAATAGCTAATGCGTCAAGAAGGGAAAAAAACTAAGAATCAAATATAAGAGAAAATCCATTATCATTTCTTCAAATAAATAATCAAAGTGAAACCCACCTCAAACTCTCCAATAACCAACTAAGAGCATAAATAAAAAGTAACCCAATCATTGTCACCTATGGTCTAACGTGGCTCCACTAAAGGAAAAAGGTTAAGGAGCATTGGTGATTTAAAACAAATACAATATCCTTGAAGTTTTTGATTTAAAAATAAATGAATAATGCTTATTGTGATAAGAAACTTACCATTGCCAAATGAAACTGCTCCATTTCAAGCATCATCCGTGCCTTAAATACTTCCATTTGTTGTTTCACTTTGTCATGTGAGCCTCATGTCTTCCATTTGTGGCTTAAATGCTCATTTTTCTTTATAACTACCATTCATCTTCAATCTTACCAAATGAGAAGCTGACCTTATCCTATATATGCATTTTAGACAACAGATTCAATAGGATAAACAATGTTCTAGATAAACCTCATGTTGGCTTATGGAATTAAGAAAATGAGATAAACAGTGTTCTATACAACAAATTCAAAATGATTTAATTGAATTATGCAACACACTGAAGATTGCAGATTGCATATAAGGCAATTACACCAAATTGAGAGTGTGAGTCATATATATAAATAGCATAGACTACATATAATTTGGTGATTGAATGTACACCACTAGGAGCAAGTCAATGTTTATTTATTAATCAAACAAGAATAACAAATATAAGAATTTATTTAACTATCCAAGACAACAAGATTATGTAATGAACTAAAATTAACAATTCTAATGCTAAGAGAGTAACTCTATTTCAAATATGCAACATTTTCAATGCACCCAAAAGTTGTGATTATATAAATATAAAGTTAATAATATATCAGGCGTCGTCTATTATATCATAGCAAAGTTCCACTAGTAAATTCCAATTTAAATTTGAACTTAACCCACCAACTAAAATACATATTTTGAACAAAAAGACCAAAAATAAACAAATAAAGTAAAGCAAACGCCTAAATCACTCAAACAAACATAAAAAAGTGCATAAATAGACATTAGCACAAATTCCCACCTTTAACTATGAGCTTTCTCCGTCTTCAAAGAACAACAAAAGCCATTTATGAAGCTAAAATCACTCCAACCCTACCCAAAACCTGCAAATAAATTCATAACCTTTCAAGTAATTACTAATACTAAAAACAGACACTACAACATATTTAGTATTTTCCGAAAGTGCCAAAAATTATAAGTTATTACCGGCGGTTTTAAAAATCGCCGAAAATGACAAAGAATTCTGGCGGTTTATTAGAAACCGCCAGAAATAGCATTATATACCGGCACATTTTTAGAAAGCGCCAGAGATGGGGCTTATTACTGGCCGTTTTTAAAAACCGTGGAAATGTGTTATAGCCCAGCAATAAAATGCAATACTAAACTTTTTAAAAATAAAATGGACTTAGTCCAAGAGAATTAACATAGCTCAAACCTAAGCCCATGTTCTGAAAGCCCATCTATATATATTCTTTAACCACTCCATTACTCTCAACCCTAGCCACTCCACCCGCACTCCTCTCTCTCCATCCTAAGTCCCAACTCACAACTGCCGATCTGTATTTTATGTTTGCTCTCTCTCTCTCTCTCTCTCTCTTGGCATGGGAGGACGGTGACGATGGCTTTTGCGAGATCGGAGCAGTGGCTTGACGAGATCGGTGATTTTCCATGTATTTCTACTTTTCCATCTATTTTCCAATGGCTTTGATGCATTCTGCATATGCGTGTGTAATATGTGTATGATAGATCTGTGCATGTGTGTGTTTTGTGTGTGTAGTATATGTATCTCTGTACGAATTTCAAGCCGAGATTGAAAAGCTCATGAACCTGACTAAGCCGAGCTCAAACACTTGAGGTTGGAGGTCGATTCGACTTCTAGATTAAGTGATTGATTAAGAAGGCATCGATCGACTTCTGGATTAGGTGATTGATTGAGTTTCTGATTCTCTCTGTGTATGATTAAGTGGTTGATTTTGTTGTACCTTACATAATTCAAAATGAAATTCACAGGGTTCTAGACCGAAAAGTGCCACCTCCAACACCATTTGAGATAGATCCCTTGACGTATGTAGGCTACTTAGCTACGGACTATGTCATGCTAGAAGCTTGGGATCAGCCAACCATGACTGAGATTGTAAATAGCTTAAAAAGAGCCTTGGCTGTGTGTTTAACACCCTTGCCGACGTAACAATGGTATGGACATGGTACAAGAAAGAGAAGAATCTTTTTAAGGTTAGTGATGGTTATAGTTTGTCAACTGTAATAACAACTATATATAGTTCACCACATGTTTGATAAAATTGCTCTACCAAAATTGGATTATCCAACTTGTTCATCATCCTACTCCTTCCCAATTCTTAACTTATTATTAGCACTTTGTATCTCCCTCAAACTACATGTTACATTTAGTAATTTACATAGATTTTAAAGCATTCTTCTACTTAGTATTTTTTTCACTCATCTTATTTGCAGGGGCGAGTAGAAGGAACCAACTGTAGTTCTCACATATTTCACTCCGAATGCCGCCTTCATGTCCACAGCAATAAGTAACGAAATCCTAACCAACTTGATAGCCTTGGCTATTCTCATAATCACCATTCTTAGGAATGTCTGTATCCAATTAGGCGCTAGCCTTTTAAGTAGTAGTAGTAATAGTTTTCTTATGATAGAACATATATATTGCAGTTATGTTTTTGATAATGCTTGTTCTGCTTGTAATATTAAGTTTCTCAGCTTCGACGGTCAGTCCCAACCACTAAAAAACATTTGCAACTCAAATATGGTGATTTACATAAGGAATCAGAGGAAATTGGATTAATAAAATAATTTTGCTATTAATTTTCAAAGGGTTTGATTAGATTCATTTACTTTCTTCTTTGTAGCAATTTCTTTGTCCCATTCTTTCCAAGATTCTGAGGGGTGTAACCTTATCTAAAATCCATGCTTCTTCACATTGCCTAGGAATTGCATTTTTTTTTTTGTTTCTTTCGGTTTAGCCAATGTTCTTCCATTAGTCAACAATTTCACAAGTCTCTTGGATCCCTGCAGGCCTAATACACCAAAATATTTATATTTAGGATGTGTCTGAAAGATTTCAAATGTCAGTGTCAACATTTCTAGAATTTTAGTTGCATTTCTTGTAATGAGATTTGAATGGTTGGAAAGTTGTACATTGGACATCCCACAACTAAAGAGAAGTTGGGGGAGAAGAAAAATGTGACAGTCCCCACATTTGTCATATATTTTAGATGATGTTTTCTGTGTTGTTGGGAAATGAATGGTGAATTGAATGTAATGTTTTTTTGCAGGTGACATTCATGGGCAATATGCAGACTTACTACAGCTCTTTGAGTCCATTGGATTTCCACCAGACTCCAATTATACCTATTCCTTGGAGATTATGTGGACAGAGGAAAACAAATTATAGAGAGTATATGCCTCCTCCTAGCTTACAAGATTAAGTTCTAGGAAAGTGGGGGTCTGTTAGAGCTCTAGCAAAAGGGTACGAGTACATGATGGGGATGATCATCTTTGTACCTGTGGTCATCCTTGCTTGGTTCCCATTTGTGTTAGAGTTTCAAACCAGGCTTCTTTTCAATGAGGCTTTCAGCAGAGGGCTTCAGATTCAATGTATTCTGGCTGGAGGGAAGAAGCATATGTGAAGTGAATGAATGCTCAAGGTTTTAAAGAGATTTTTGAAGTTAAAACAGAGAGAGATATCATAATAATATCTCATCATAGGTTTCAGGGAGATTTCTGTTGTAGTAAAAATAGAGAGAGAGAGAGATCATAGTAGCATGAGCATGCGGATGTAGTAGAATATGTGTATGCTTTTATTGATATCTAATTTCTACTTTGAGCCTCGCCACATGCGTAGTATATATATAGCATGTAATGTGTTCTCTCTGTTTTCTTCAAATATCAATCAATCAATGAATGCTTCAATCTGTAATTTGATATAATATTCATGTATGTATGTATGTAAACAGGTTAAAACATTGTTTGATTTTACAGTGACGTGGATGTCAAATTTAATTTGCTTGAATGAAAAGTCTTTTGGCTGTTAATGTTTGATATTTGGACTAATTTGGATGTCAAAATGTATACTGATGATGTGGGAAAGTAGTGAGGGGGAGGGAAGAGGGAAAAAAAATTCTAAAAACTAACTATTACCGGCGGTTTATAGCAAACTGCCGGTAAAATGAACCATTACTGGCACTTTTACTGTATTTACCGGCAGTTTAAAATTGTCAGTATTATACTGGCGGTTGCAAAAAAACTGCCTGTAATTACCGGTAGTTCAGCAAAACTGCCGGTAATTCTCCAATGGCAGGACATTTTCCGGCAAATTTTTTAATCGCCGGTGATGTTTTTCCAGCAGTTTTGGAAGGATTTTCCGACGGTTTAAACCGCTGGTGATATTAAAAAATCTTATAGTGAGATCATAGGGTTCTTATAATATACATATAAATAGAACCATTATATATACCTAATTGAAAGCTCAATTTAATTCAGTCAGGTTAGCTTTCAATACGCATCATTCGGAGGGTTCCAACTTCAGACATGTGTATATGGCCAAATAGTTTCAAGCAATTAATGAAGAGACTGCGAACACTAGAGGGTTCCAACTTCAATACTTCGAATTAGGGCTTCTTATGATCGTTGTTTACTGATATGTAAATGGAAGTCGCTTGGCTGTTGTAGGGACAAATATGTCGATTGGTTTGGCATGTTTACAAAAAGGGAGAGAGAGACAAGGCATCATCGATCTGAGTATGAAGAGATTCGAAAGCCTTTGAGGGGAGAGAACATAGAGAGATGTGTGTGTTCTCGAAAGATACAAAATAAAATAGAGAAGTAATTTTTAAGAATTTTTGGCCAAGCATTAACAATATATCAAATAAGTCCTCGTTATTAAAAATATAGGTCTTTAAATAAATATTGAATGGCAATTAAGTGCAAGCCGGTAATACACTGGATATTGACATTTACCAAGATACCTAAAATACGGGACCGTAAAAAGATTAAATCTCAAAACTTGCCTTTTATGTATGTCGTGGATAACAAGTCATGAAAGATCAATTTTGTTGCATGCTATACTTATGTTCAAAGTATTGATAGAAGCTAAGAAAAAGATTCATTGATAGAACAAGCTTCTACAAGTTCTGTGCAGCTACACTTTAAGGGTGTACTTATTGAAGCCTATCATTGCAAGAGTTCGAGTGTCATTATCTTCCAAGAAGTCAAGTGGCCATGTCATTATCCTGCTGGGCCTTGAAGACTAACCATCCGAGCTTGAAGAGTTATAGATCAACTTTGAAGACCAATAATTAGAGCTTGAAGAGTTGATGCTCATTACATCGAACTGACTCCACTATCACTATGTATAGTCCAAGTATTGGGATACTTTGGACAGGGGAAGTGTGAATGATTGTGATAAGATTGGTGAGAGATAGCTTGGGCTTTGGGAAGCCCGGACTGGGTTGAGAGCGGAAAAGCTGTTGTGAGATTTGGTGGGAGTGGTTCAGGCCTAGGGAGGCTATGAACTGGGTTGAGAGCTGGAGTGACTATGTGATGAGTTGGGTGAGTGAGAGAGTAATTGGAGAATTACTGTACTACCCTTTTAGACATAGTAGAGTTCAGTTCAAAGAGATTTTTTATCCCACTCTGGAGTTTTCCTCTATAAATCTATGTGTCCATAATTGTGTGATTGCATGTGCTAGCCAAACTTGCATCTATTAGGAAGAAAAATTGAAGAACCTATTCACCCCCTCCCCCTTTAGGTTCATCAGTTCTTAAGGCAAGAGCATGGTACAGGCCAAGAAGCATAAGAATTTGCATGTACAAGAGCTTGGTATAGGTCAAGGTAACTGATGCAGGAGCATCCGAGTCAGATGATGCTGAACTGTTAGACGACACGTTGATGGCACTGAAATATCTTGAGTTGGCAGATCAGCGTAAAGATGGCAGAAAACCGTGATCTTGTCACTAATTAGGGTATTTTTGGATGCGCTTTAGTATTTTGGCCATAACTTTGGCTACAGGTGTCAGAATCGCCTTTATGACCACAAAGCTGGGTGTGTCTTTTTTCGAGGCCAAAATCCACTGTTTTCCCCTCCGAATCCCTAATTTTAGTTATTTCTTTCCTTTTTTGGTAATATTTATTTTGTTGATTAGGAAGAGATTCTGGGCTTGATTTGGGCCAGAATTCTGGCAACTTTCTTCTTTTATTTCGTATTTTATTTTGGCAAGAATATTAGGTTTTTGCTATTTTTGGTAATGTTGACGAAGTTCAGCTATATAACCCGGCTTGTGGGTTGATTCGAAGGTACTTTTGATTTTGAATAATAATATTGAATACCAGAGACTTTTCTCTGAGTTTTTGGGCAATTCTCGTGCTTTCTTTCTGTTTATTTTCTGTTGCCCTTAGCCTACAGAATAATCACTATTCTGTCCGGCATCAGTAACCAGTGGTCCAGTGCTTTAAGTATCTTCTTAAGATGCATGTTGAGTGTTTCTTGATTATTTTGTTTTTCATTTGAAATATAATTATTTATATTTCGCATAATATAATCTTTTATTTTTTATTTAATTATGGAATGTAAATTATGTGATTTCATTGAACTATGGTCTTGTTGCTTATATGAAGGATATTTGGTTCCCTAGGGGTTAATGTGGGGATGTTAGCAGCCAAAAGACATGCCATACTTCAATGAAAAATAACTTATCATATCTTTGAATAGCCGATGAGGCTTTTTCCTTGATGAATAGACTTAAAAGGCTTAGAATATTGATTATAGTAGCTCGAATGAGACATTGGCATTAATGGCACTGAAAGTCACCGAACGGTGATTAGTGCCACATAAAGGAAAAGTTAACACAAGTAGGTGTCGAATATGTGGATGACTGCACCAGAATTGTGGACAGAAGTCTGCCAGAATTTGCTAGAAAATGTCTCTCACTTCTGCTATATAAGCTCACTCATTTGTCTGTAATTAGTGTGGCAGTTCAGGCAAAACATAGAGTGCCAAATCCAGTGCATAAGTGTATGCTGTGAGATATATAATTGTAATTGACAAATTTTTAATGTCAAAACTTGTTGATCTAGTTGTAATTTTTGTTTGATTTTGTGTCTCGATCTTCAGAGCTGAACAGAAAGTGTCTTGATACCGTGGATTTGATGTGGACATCACTTAGAACAAGTATGTGAGTGAGGACACTATGTTTTGAGGTTTTGGTGGGCTTAGGACTTAGAAAATATGCTTTAAATGTGCAAATTGAATTTCTTCAAAGTCCTACCGGTCCCCATATATGAGGACTGGTCCAACTTCTCTCGGGATTGTTGAAATTCTACATCAGTCTACACAGTTGATCAAGAGCAGCAAAGGTGGTTCCTTGAAACTACAAAGATTTTATCTGAAGAGGAAGAGAAACGATCACTAGGAACGGAACGAAATACTTGTTGAGTATTTCTGTTCTTTCAGCTACCCTTCTGAAAGAATTGTGATGTTAGTCAAAAGTCTGCAGCAGTTGGACATGGAGTCGTAATTGTAAGCCTGATGTGTTCCGCATCAAGTTCTTGTCAGAGTGGAGTGGGTGTGAGTCTGGGACAGAGTCTGATGTACTTTGCTTTGAGATAGTGGATTGGTTTCTCTGGGGTTTTCTGCCTCACCCTGTGGTTTTTCCCACCTTAGGTTTCCATGTAAAATTCCTAGTATCATCTCTAACTTTTCTTTACTTGCTCTATTTATTTTATATTTGATTTGGATGCTTAATTGATAATAATTGTGGGTAATTAATCAATCACAAAAATTGGGCAAGAAGACCTATTCACCCCCCTCTAGGTCTAAAGATTAGCATCTCACTCTAAATTAACTGAACCGTTTTCGTACCGCATAACTCACATATACAAGTGCCGCTGTGTATAGCAAATATATGAGACAAAGAGAGTGAGGATTTGAGAGAGAAAAACTGTATCTGTATCTTTATATTTTCTCCAATAGTAAATCTTCTACCTCCCATAGACATAGGCAATTGTTGAACCATGTAAATCTCTATTTATTTGTGTGTGTGTGGTGTTCTGATTTGAGTTTTTGGGCTCCCGGTACAACAAATTGGTATCAGAGCCTTAGTTCAGAGCATTTTTGCTCACTGCCCAAAAATCAAAGTGCTCTAAATTTAGTTTTGAGCATACCAAAGGATAGATCTCATCGATTTGAGTTCAGCGGAACAACCTAGAGGTCGGAAGAACCCTCACGCACCGTCGGAAGAAAACACGTGATACACACGGGAGACACACTCTTCAGGCACTGGTATCATAACTAGAGCGTCCCATTCACGCACTTCACTCATAACCAAGGAAGACGATGAGTGGTGGCCACGCGCCCGCTCGCCCTCACACATATCATGCACCTCATGCGCCTATTTCATCCTTGAGCTGACTTAGTGAGCCTGGACCGAGTCGACCCACTGACCAAGCCTTGGACTGAGCCACCACATCAGTAAAAGGCGCCACGTGTCACCCACGTGGCTGGACTTTCTAACAATTGTTATTCAGTCCTAGTTCTTTCTGAAAAGTACAATTTTGTCCTTATTTTATCCTAAAAATTACAATTCAGCCCCTGGAGTTCCCAAAAATTGCCATTTTCCCTAATTTTTTAGAAATTGCAATTCAGTCCCTAATTTTTTTGGGAATTGTAATTCAACCCCTAATTTTTCTTGGAATTACAATTCAGTCTCTGAATTTTCTAGTAACTGTAATTCATCCTCTGAACTTTCTAATAATTTCAATTCAACCCTTGAGTTTTCTAGAACTTTTAATTTAGCCCCTGATTTTTTTGAAAATTGTAACTCAACCCCTTATTTTTCTAAAAATTGCAATTAAATCTCTAAATTTTCTGTAAATTGTAATTGAATTATTTGTTTATCGCATCTGAGTCCCTCCTATGGCTGAAATAAGGGATTCTGAGTCCATAGGCATCAGCGAAACTTTCAAAAGTTATTATATTCGAAGAACCATGTTGTCAAATGCAAGGTTTGAGGTGGAGAAATTCGACGGTACCAATAACTTCTGCATGTGGCAATGCGAAGTTCTAGATTTATTGTTTCGAGAAGGGTCTCATATTGCCTTAGATGCCAAGACCAAGGATTTTTCTGATGAAGACTTGAATTTTGTGAACCGTCAAGCTTTTGGCATAATCCGAGTGTGTTTAGCCAAGGACCAGAAGTACTTTGTCATGAAAGAGACTACGATAACAAGTCTCTGGAAAAAAATTGGAGGACAAGTACATGACAAAAAATGTAGAGAACCGGCTCTACCTCAAGAAGAAGCTCTTTCGATTCCAGGACAAAACAGGTACTTCTATGATGGAGCATTTGGATAATTTCAACAAAATTCTCACTGATTTATAAAATTTAGATGTTGATATTGTCGATGAAGATAAGGCTCTGTTGTTATTAAATTCCTTACCTGAAGACTATGATCATTTAACCACCACTCTACTATATGGAAAAGATGAGGTTAAATTCATTGATGTTTCTAGCGCTTTGGTGAATAATGAGTATCGAGAAAAGAATCAGCATTATCATAGGGACTCAACATCAGAAGCGTTGACTGTAGACAGAGGAAGGACAAATAACAAAAAAATTGATGGATCCAGTAGGTGGGGAAGATCTCACTCGAAGTCAAGAGAAGAATCATCATCAAGAAGATGTCTTGCAAAGGACGAGTGTGCCTATTGTCACTAGAAAGGGCACTGGAAAAAAGATTGTCCGAACAAAGATAAGTCAGATGTGAACTTTGTAAGAAAAGTAGATGACGAATAAGAATCAACCTTTTCAATTTCATCATCAGAGAGCCAATCTGATAGATGGATTATGGATTCTGGATGTTCCTACCATATGTCTCCCAACAGGCAGTGGTTTTCAAGCTTTCAGGAGCTTGATGGAGGAGTTGTGCTTATGGGCAACGATAATGCATGCCAAACAAAAGAGATAAAAATAGTTCGTTCGAAGATGCATAATGGTACAATCAGATGACTGATGGATGTCCGATATGTCTTGGATCTGAAGAAGAACCTCATCTCACTAGGGGTCTTAGACTCCAGCAGTGACAAGGTGACCATGGAAAGTGGAGTCCTAAAAGTTGTACACGGTACATTTTTGGCGATGAAGGGTACTCGAAAGGGAAATCTGTAATTCCTGGATGGGCATACAGTCACAGGGAGAGCAGCTATCTCCAGTAATTCTGAAGATAAGGCATCAAATACTTCCCGACTCTGGCAAATGCGCTTAAGGCATGCTGAGGAGAAGGCTTTGCAGGGCTTGATAAGGCAAGGTCTATTGAAGGGTGCCAAGACTAAAAAATTGATTTATGCGAGCAATATGTTTTGGGCAAGCAAAAAAAAGTCAAGTTTAGCACTAACATTCATCGTAGCGTCTAAGGGCTCATTGGAGGCAGCGTTGATCGGTGGATTCTCGCCAAGGTGGAGATCATTGATTAGTCGATTCTCGCCAAGGTGGAGATTGTTGATTATAGTGGCTCGAATGAGACATTGGCATTAATGGCATCTAAAGTCACCGAACGGTGATTAGTGTCACTTGAAGGGAAAGTTAGCACAAGTAGGCGCCAAATATGTGGATGGCTGTGTTGGAATTGTGGACAAAAGTCTGCCAGAATTTGCCAAAAAATGTCTCTCCCCTTCCGCTATATAAGCTCACTCATTTGTTTGTAATTAGTGAGGCAGTTCAAGCAAAACACAGAGTGGCAAATCCAGTGCATAAGTGTATGCAAGTGCCTTTGTGTATAGCAAATCTGTGAGCCAGAGAGAGTGAGGATCTGAGAGAGAAAATATATATCTGTATATTTTCTCCAATAGTGAATCTACTACCTCCCGTGGACGTAGGCAATTGTCGAACCATGTAAATCTCTATATATTTATATGTGTGTGGTGTTTTGATTTGAATTTCTGGGCTCCCGGCACAACATAGAATGCATTTGGCTTAAACATATACAATTTAAGACATCCCATATGTATGGGGCGGGTTCCTAATTAGAAGTTGAACCTAGAGAACTTTGTATGTTATTTCGAGACTGTAACATTTATTTGGATGTGCTTTGTTGAATATTTTTTCATGTTTGACTGCATTTGTGGTCATAAAATTCTTGAAAGGTAATTAGGAAGCTTTTATTACCGAAGATGTCTTACAATACTATATAAAATTAATTATTTGTATTTAATCAACTTTTAAAATCAAACAAAATGCATTAAAAATTATTAAAAACCAAATTTATGAGATTTTATAATTTAAACACGCATTTTGTATATTTTAGTGAGAATTGAGTGAGTACGACAAAAGCTCACAATTACACTCGTGTCTCTTTTACTGTGGCCAATACAGATATGGTAGAGCAAAAGTGGCTAAAATAAAGGACTTAGAGCATTCGGTACAAATGCATCCACTTTGAGGGACCTACACCAAATTATCCACCAGCCCTTATACTAGTGGAGTGTCAAGTGCTAGGAAGCATGGATACGAATACGGGACACATCTAAAAAAAATAGGATACGACAATATAAAGATAATAAATTATATTTTTATATATGCAAAAAATAAGTTATTAACATTTATTTATAAAATATTATCATTAACAAACAAAATAAGAGTTAAGAGTCATTGTATAATTAACATGGATGAATTTTGTACTAAATCATGACATGTATCTCAACATTTCTTTTTTAAATGAAATTTAAAATTTTCTTAACAATTATAATATGATATTATTGTTGAAAAAACTACATTTTTATGTTCAAAACTGGTTAAAATTTTGTTTTGAAGTATTTTAGAAGTACCAGATACGTGGTCGAAGTATCTGAGAAGTATCAAATACGTGTTAGAAATAAAAAAATATATATTTTAAAATTATGGATACGTTTAAGAAGTATCGAACATGTATCTGTGAGTATCTGAAGAGTATCAGTATCGAATACCAACACGATACGGATACGTTACCTTTGTAGAAGTATCCGTGCTTCCTAGGTCAAGTGACTAACTCCTCTCTCTCCCTCTCTCTCTCTCTCCATCTCCATAAAGTAAATACTACCACATCATTGTCTTATCTCTGCCACTTTTTTATGCTGGAGTGGTTCTAGTGTCAAGTGGAAAGCAAAACAGAGTATACCAAACCTGATTCTCTTACCATAAGGGTTAGCCTAGCACTTTAACTCTAGACTTGCACCTCCACATATTGTGCATCATGGATTTAGCAAGTATTGGTTTCATCATGTTCAGTCCAGATTTATGCTAAGATACAGTTACTAAAAACTTTGGCCAATTCGCATTGAATTGGTCAATAATATTTCTTTTGTTAGTGTTAGATTAAGGTGTGAATATAATTAGTAAGTTATAGTAATTATTTGATATGTATTACTTATTTTCCACCTACCTAACAATGTTACTTTCAGGGGCCTTATTGATGGTCTTCTACAATTAGTCTGGAGAAGTTATTTATGTTAAATGTTTCTTTCTCTACATTACATATAAATTACATCGACTTCTTTTGAGATTTCATCAATATACACTTACTTTCTCTCTTATTTACAAAATTATGTGAGGTTTGTATTTTTGTATTACTAACTGCTCTGTGAGTTATGCGATGCGAAAATAGTTCAGTTAATTTAGAGTGAGATGCTAATCCTTAGACCTAGAGGGGGTGAATAGGTCATCTTGTCCAATTTTTATGATTGATTAATTACCCACAATTATTATCAAATAGGCATCCAAACCAATCACAAAATGAATAGAACAAGTAAGGAAAAGTTAGAGATGACACCAGGAATTTTACGTGGAAATCCAAGTCGGGAAAAACCACGAGGGTGAGGCAGAAAACCCTAGAGAAACTAATTCACTATCTCGAAGCAAAGTACACCAGATTTTGTCCCAGACTCACACCCACTCCACTCTGACAAAAACTTGATGCGGAACACCTCAGGTTTACAATTGCGACAACACGTTCAACTGCTGCAGACTTCCAGCTAACGTCATAATTCTTACAGAAAGGTAGCTGAAAGAACAAAAATACTCAGCAAGTATTTTGTTCCCCTCGTAGTGATCATTTCTCTTCCTCTTCAGATAAAATCTTGTAGTTTCAAGGAAACACCCTACTACTTTTGATCAACTGTATAGACTGATGATGTCTTGCAGATTCCGTTGATCAGATAAAGAAGAACATCACAACTTAAATACTCCATGTGTGTGTGCTCTCAAAAATAAATCAATGAAGATTTTCTCTCATAAATTCCTCTTTTAGCTCTTAAAAATATATTCCTGTCTCTAACAATTAAATCATTGAGTCTCTTCTTTATCCTCTCGTAGATTGAAGCAGAAAGAGGTATTTATAAGGTTTATAATCCTTAGTCTACTTGGAAAACAACTTCAAAACACCTAAGGAAAGTTTTAGAGAAGTTTGGGTTGACTAGGAAAGCAATTCGAATCAAAAAGGAAATTTTCGCGCGTATCAGCTAAGTCAGACGGTCCTAAAAATTGGGGACCGGTGGGACTTTTGCAGACACTTAGAATTTCCCAAGTCCTGAGAAAAGTCAGACCGGTCCTCAATTTTGGGAACCAGTGGGCCTTTTCAAACATATTGAATTTTGAAAGTCCCGAGACAAGTTGGACCTGTCCTGATATATGGGGACCGATGGGACTTAGCAAAAATTCAATTTTTACATTTAAAGCATATTTTCTAAGTCCTAAGCCCACCAAATTTCAAAACATAGTGTCCTCACTCACATACCTGTTCTAAGTGATGTCCTCATCAAATTCACGGTATCGAGACACCTTCCGTTTAGCTCCGAAGATCGAGACACAAATTTAAACAAAAATTATAACTCGATCAACAAGTTTTGGCACCGAAATTTGCCAATTACATTTATATATCTTACAATCTTCCCTTTTGGCAATTTCATGACAAAACTAACCTAGATAATATGTAATCTACCCCACAACAGAAAAGATAAATCACAATGTTGTCAAAAATAAAAACACAACAGAACCAAACTAAGCAGTCACTCTGATCTTGAGCTTGTGGCAAATATGAAGAAAACCTATATTCAGCACAAATATGATGAACCTCGATACTCTACAAAATAACACTCAAAGATACCTTCATGAAAGCTTAGTAAGAATAAATAAGCATAATCATACGCAAGAATAAAACTAAACATGTAATGCCAATGCATATGTAATGCTTTCCTTCAAACAACTCAACTCCCTTTTAATGATAAATGACTAGACAACTCTCCCCCTGAAAGTCACAAAGTCTCTCTAATACATGCCCAAAATCTCTCTCCCTTTTTGTCACAAATTGACAAATTTTCAAATTCTCTTTTATTGTTCCTCACACATACATATTTGGTGGCTTTCACTCTTACGGGCAGCTAACTATTTCCTCAAAACAACTCTTTTTTGAAAGATATCTCATTGAAGATTTATATTGTAGTGGTAATTTCGAACAAATCCCGAAGATAGTCTTTTCCATAAGAATATGCTCAACAACAATTTTTTATTTTTTTTCCTTTTACTTTTCTTTTCTAGCTGTTGATATATATATATTTTTTTTCACTCATCACTCATTTTGGTCTTCAGCACAATATTGAACATTCAATTCCCAAGATAATGCTCTATCACATCAACACTATCTTTGACCAAAACAATGACATAAAAATAATTCAATAAATGTACTCATCATGATTCATCTACTAAACGAAATAAGCAAAACCAAATTTTCAACTCTTAGCCATAGTATGTCATACACATGTAATCTATGTGTCATTAATTTTCTTGTGTTCAAACATACTCATTCTGATATGATTTGCTTAACAAAAAATAAATAAAAATAAAATCTAAACTATAAGGTTCAATGCATAATCTTGACTCATAAGATGAATATGAAGTTCCTTTCTAGATTATGTCAATGCTATGCAATCTAATGAAAACAACAAATGCCTATAGATTTCCTAAGGCGATGAAACCTAGAAGCAGCTAAAGGCTTTGTGAGAATATCGGATAGATTATGATCAGTATGCACTTTCACCAAAGACACGATATTTTGTTCAACTAATTCCCGAATAAAATGATGTCGAATGTCAATGTATTTTGTCCTAGAATACAAAACTGGATTCTTTGAGATATTAATTATACTATTGTTATCACAAAAGATAAACATTGTACCTTGTTTAATTCTATAATCCAATAGCATCTGCTTCATCCAAAGTAGTTGTGTGCAACAACTTCCAGCAGAGCAATATATTCAGCTTCACATGATGATAAGGAAACACAATTTTCCTTCTTGCTATACCATGAAACAAGATTAGTACCAACATAGAAACAACCACCTAAAGTACTTTTCCTATCATCCTTGTTACCAGTCCAATCAGCACCAGTGTAACCTGCAATCTCAAAATTAGACTTTATAGAAAAATGCAATCCACAATTCAAAGAGCTGTTGATATATTGAATAATGCGCTTAACTGCAATGAGATATTGTTCTCTATGATCAGCTTGATACCTAGCACATACTCCTACACTAAATGCAATGTCAGGCCTACTTGCTGTCAAATACAATAGGTTGCCAATCATACTCCTATATAATGAAGGATCAACTCTATTAGAATTAGAGTTCTTTTCCAACTTAGAAGAAATATTCATAGGAGTTTGCACATGTTTAGATCCTTCCAAACCAAATTTCTTGACTAACTCATTTGCATACTTAGTTTGAGATATAAAAATTTTATCATCAAATTGCTTCTCCTAGAGTCTAAGAAAAATGTTAGTTCACCAACATGCTCATTTCAAAGGTATTACTTATCTCTTTAGTAAATTCATGAACAAGGTTATCAAAAATAGAACCAAAAACAATATCATCCACATAGATTTGAGCAAGAAGAAAGTTATTCCCTTTCCTGATTATGAACAAAGTTTTATCAGCTCCCCTCTCCTAAAGCCCTTATGCAATAAATAAGAAGTCAATTTTTCATACCATGCTCTAGGACTAGTTTCAAGCCATAAAGAGCATTTTTCAAATGAGAAACATGATCAGGATTATGTGGATCAACAAAACCCTTAGGTTGAGCTACATACACTTCTTCTTGCAAAATACCATTTAGAAAAGCACTTTTAACATCCATTTGAAACAATTTAAATTTAAAGTGACATGCAAGAGCGAGAAGAAGACGAATAGACTCAAGTCTAGCAACTGGTATAAAAGTTTCATCAAAGTCAATTCCTTCAACTTGAGTATATCCTTGTGCAACTAACCTAGCTTTATTTCTCATTACAATCCCATTATCATCAAGTTTATTTTTGAAAATTCATTTAGTTCCTATGATGTTCACATCCCTAGGTTGAGGCACTAACTCCCAAATATCATTTTTCACAAATTGATTCAACTCTTCTTCCATAGCTACAAGCCAATCAGAACTTTGAAGAACTTCATCAACATTCTTAGGTTCAAACTGAGCCATATGACATGAGTGTCCTATACTATCTCGGACTCTACTCCTATTATTTCTCTCATTCGATGGCCCTATCACATTGGTCAATGGATGGCTACTTCAAACTTTAGAACTGCTAGACATTGGGACTTCCTCATATGTAGGATTTTCTATAGGTGCATGTGTATCATCAATTTCTTCCACAAATTCATCACCACCTACATGTTTATCTATATCTTCAGTCTTTTCCTCACACTTTCTTTCTCAACCTCTCTCTTACTACGTTCACTCTCAGGTAACCCTAAGGTGTTTATACATTCTTATTCCTCAAGTTGATTATGTATCTCCTTAGGCTTCGAGTCATCAATCACAACATTAATAGACTCTATTACAATATTAGTTCGATGATTATACACCTTATACGCCCTACTATTCAATGCATACCCCAAAAAGTATCCTTCATCACTTCTAGAGTCAGATTTTTCTAAATTCTCCCTATCTCTAAAGATATAGCATTTACTCCCAAAGACTCTAAAGTGTTTAATGTTGGGCGTCTTTCCATACCACAATTCATTCACAGTTTTTTTAGTTCCAGGCCTAAGGTACACCTTGTTTAAAATATGACAAGTAGTACTAACAGCTTCAGCCCAAAAATGTTTAGCTAACTTACTCTCATAAAGCATAGTACGTGCCATATCTGCAATTGTCCAATTCTTTCTTTCAACCACACCATTCTACTGAGATGTTTTAGGTGCAGAAAATTCATGACTTATGCCAAGATTATCACAATACTCAATATAAGGTCTAGGTTCAAACTCACCTCATCTATCACTCCTAACACAAGTTATTGCATATTCTTTCTCATTTTGAATTCTTTGACAAATTGACCTGAAGAACACAAAAGCATCAGATTTTTCTCTTAAGAAGGCAATAAAAGTAACTCTAGAAAAATCATCAACCATTACAAGCATATACTTTTTACCACTTATGCTTTAAGTTCTTATTGGACCCATTAAATCTATATGAATCAGTTCCAATGGTCTAGAAGTGACTTGCTACTTAAATCTCTTGTCTAACACTCTAGTTTGCTTACCTAATTGACATGGTCCACATACCTCATCTGTTGGCCTTTTCAATTTAGTCAAACCTTGAACTCGTTCATGATTAAACAAACTTACCAAATCATTGTAAGTCACATGACCAAGCCTCCTATGCCACAAAATAGCTTCATTAGGCACAGTAGAAAAACACATATGTGAAGGATCTGAAAATATCCCATAATAATTTTTAAGAGTTCTAGATCCTTTCAAAATATAATCACCCTGCTCATTAGTTACAAAACATCCATGTTGAGTAAAATTAACTTGAAAACCACTATCACATATCTGACTGATACTCAACAAGTTTGCAGCTAAACCTTTAACATAAAGAATATTTTTCAATTCACCAAAAGCAAGAAAATTAATTTTACCTTTACCACTTACTTTAGATGCATTGCCATCACCAAAGGTAACAGTCCTACCAATATAATCCTTAAAGGTGGTAAACAATGTTCTATCCCTAGTCATATGCCTACAGCAACCACTATCAAAATACCAACCTGTAGGACCAAGTGCTCAAAATGCAGTGTGCATGACAAAACATTTCAAATTATACTTTTTCACCCAAACAATTTTAGATTTATGATCAAATAATTTCCTAACTATTTTAGAATCAGAATTTTCAGTCTCAGGGGGGTTTTTCTGATCATTGCCTTTATGGGAATCTAGAACAGAATTAAAACAATTCAATTTATCAAATTTCTCTTTCAACTTATGTTGCTTCTTTTTAAGTTCTTTCATCTCATTAAGCAAAACCCTTGAACTATCTAAGTTTTTATGCTTTTTCAGTTCAAATTTTCTCTTCTGACACTTGTATTTGATATGACCTATTTCTCCACAAAAATGGCATGTTGGAGCAGGTTTTAGAGCATAAGTAATAATAGAAGGCTTAGTCTCAACTTTCACACAAATCTCTTTTGATTTTAAAAGTGAAAATTCCTTTGAATTTGGAACCAATTCTTCTTTGTTAATCAAGTTTTTAGAAAAATCCAACTTACCAAATTTGCAAGTGTCAGAGTTAAATTTTTGGAAAGACTGATTAGATTTAACAAGTTCACAATTCAAGTTATCAATCTTATGCTCAAGTGAATTATTAAACCATTTAATCTATTTAACTTCCTGTTCCAGAAATTCAACTTTACCCAAAAGATTCATCTTTTCATGTCTAAGTTTCTCTAAATTTTTGTTGGTGACAAAAACTTCCAATTTATAAATATCTCTATCAAGTTCAGCAAGTTTCAAATTCTCCATCAAATTTTCATAATCCCTTTTTAGCTTAGACCACTCAAGATGCATCCCAGTTATAGAATCATAAAATTGGGGTAAAATAATTTCATTATCAAAAGACACAACATAGACATCATGAAATTGACAACTAAATTAACCAAACAAAATCTAACTCAGAATTGAGCAACCCGCTCTGATACCAAATGTGAGTTATGTAGTGCGAAAATGGTTCAATTAATTTAGAGTGAGATGTTAATCCTTAAACCTAGAGGGGGGTGAATAGGTCATCTTGCCCAATTTTTATGCCCAAATAAGCATCCAAACCAATCACAAAATAAATAGAACAAGTAAGAAAAAGTTAAAGATGACACCAGAAATTTTACGTGGAAACCCAAGTCGGGAAAAACCACGAGGGTGAGGTAGAAAACCCCAGAGAAACCAATTCACTATCTCGAGGCAAAGTACACCAGACTATGTTCCAGACTCACACCCACTCCACTCTAACAAGAACTTAATGCGGAACACCTCAGGTTTATAATTGCGACAACATGTCCAACTACTGCAGACTTTCTGATCACATCACAATTCTTCCAAAAAGGTAGCTAAGTGAACAAAAATACTCAGCAAGTATTTCGTTCCCTTCGTAGTGATCGTTTTTTTTCCTCTTCAAATAAAATCTTGTAATTTCAAAGAACCACCTCTACTGCTTTTGATCAACTGTGTAGATTGATGATGCCTTGAATATTCCATTGATCAAATGAAGAAGAACATCACAACTTAAACACTCCGCGTGTGTGTGCTCTCAAAAATAAAATCAATGAAGATTTTCTCTCATAAATTCCTCTTTTAACTCTCAAAAATATATTTCTGTCTTTAACAATTATTGAAGTATAAAGAGGTATTTATAAGGTTTAGAATCCTTAGTCTACTTGGAAAACAAGTTTAAAACACCTAAGAAAAGTTTTAGAGAAGTTTGGGTTGACTAGGAAAGCAATTCGGATCAAAAAGGAAATTTATGCGCGCATCAGCTAAGTCAGACCGGTCCTGAAAATTGGGGACCAGTGCGACTTTTGTAGACACTTAGAATTTCCCAAGTCCTAAGAAAATTCAGACCGGTCCTAAATTTTAGCGATCGGTGGGCCTTTTCAGACATGTTGAATTTTGAAAGTGCCGAGACAAGTTGGACCGGTCCTCATAAGCCCACCAAACTTCAAAAGATAGTGTCCTCACTCACATACCTATTCTAAGTGATGTCCTCATCAAATCCACAGTATCGAGACACCTTCCGTTCAGCTCCGAAGATTGAGACACAAATTTAAACAAAAATTACAACTCGATCAACAAGTTTTGACATCGAAATTTGCCAATTACAATTATATATCTCACACTCTCCTCTTATTTATAAAATTACATTGACCTTTATTAGAGTTTGTATTTTTCTAACACTGTGTTTCCTTTCATTAATGGCCATTATGGGTCAGTGTGTTTAATATGTATATAAGAATAATTCATTTATGTGATTTGGTAAGGATAGAAATGTAATTACACAAGAATCTTGTAGGGGCTAAATTATCACTCGGTTCAATAGGCTGAACTGATACAAAAAATAAACCAGGCCCACGTCAGCTTGAGCCCATGTATCAGCAAAAAGCCCAAATGGGCTGGGTCGATAGTTATGAAGGGCCTAGTCACCCTGCCCCAAGGCTAGAAAGCCCAAATGAAAAGCAGACTTACAACTCAAAAAGAATCCAAACTCCTTGAGAGAAAAGTTAGCTATAAACGAGGAAATTCAAGTCCTAAAAAGATTCAAATTTCAACTTGTATAAATATTCATGAAAAAGATCCTCGAATCCACCTCTCACAAGATTTTTTCTTCTTTCTCAAGACGTTGTGTTCATTACTTTTGGGTGTATGCATTGAGTTGTTTAACAATAATCAATTGAACAATTTTTTGTACGTACACTTTGGCGCCGTTTGTGCAAAGCATTTAGTCATTTTCCAGAATAAAAAAAAACTTGTAACTATGGTGGATACGAGGAGAAATACTTACAATGCAACAGAGTTGGGTTAACCCCCAAGGAACCAAAGGAGGGTGCCACACATATAGTAGATGCTCGAGATCAGCTGGCACATCTTAGCATTTAGTAGTTAACCCAACAGAACGATGCCCTACGTCAATAGATCGTAGATTTGCAGGCCAGGGTGGAACGCGTTGAAAGCGCAAGAAACCCTGGGCAACAACGGAACTAAAGGGCCGTCTAGAGCAACCGCTCTTTGAGTACCTCACATCATAACCGATCCGGTAATAGATAGCATCACCCCGATCAGCCTAGTGAGGATGAAATCAATCCCCCATAGGGCCTCCCTAAATGGAGAATCCAAATACAATAGAAGATCGATGCACCAAAGGGCGACAAATCATGCTATCCAGCCAACCGATCGCTCGCCACCATCTAATTGACTGAATCCCCCTTCATCGAGGATATAGTCAGAACCGAAAGGCCGAGGAGGTTCATGCTACCGACATTCGCTACCTTCGATGAAAAAATAGACCCGATAAAGCATATCTACCAGTACCAGCACAAGATGATGCTGGACATTGAGAATGATGCACTTATGTGCAAGATCTTCCTGTCTAGCCTATCTGGGCAGTGCTGCTCTGGTTCAAGCAGCAGCGATCCCGTTCAATACCAAACTTTGATAAACTGAGTGATCTGTTCGTAGCCCAATATACAGGAAACCAGGAATGCAAAAGGACGATCTCTTCATTGTTCACCATGAGAAAAGCCAAAGAGGAGACGTTGAAGTCTTTCCTAACTCGTTTTAACTTGGAGATGTCCATGAAAGATCAATGTGATAAAACCGCAGCAGTGGAACCTTTCAAGAAAGTAGTTTCACCGGAAGAAGGGTTCATCGATCCCTAGTAAAAAATGTTCCGAAAGATATGGGTGACACTACAAGAAATATGTTTTTTAGAGACAGTCCTTTAGTGACAGTCCAAAAAACCATCGCTAATACTCCTATTTTTAGGCACTGTAAACTTGGACTGTCACTAATAGACAGTCATCCAAAAAATTATCGCTAATACTCCTATTTTTAGGCACGGTGCACTTGGACCGTCACTAATGGATAGTCCTTTAGGGACAGCCCAAAAAACCATCGCTAATACTCTTATTTTTAGGCACGGTACACTTGGACCGTCAGTAATGACTTTAAGGTTTGGGCACACTAGGCTTTTTAGGAACAGTCCTTTAGTGACAGTCTAAAAAATCGTCACTAATAATCCTACTTATTGGAGACAGTAATTTTGGACCGTCCCAAAAAGTCCCAAAACTGTCCCTAATAATCTTACTTATTAGAGATGGTAATTTTGGACCGTCCCAAAAAGTTCCAAAAATTATAGTGCCTATGTTTAACACTTTGGTGGGATTGCAAACAGTAAATTTATTTTGCCAAAACACCTATATACGCGGTTTTGACCATTTTTAGACTCTCCATCGATCTATAATCACACACAGATATCAATACTTCATCATCTACTATCTCTCTTTTCCATTATCGCCAACTCATCAGATCTAGATGTCTAGCCTCTTTCATTCAACTCCTTCATCGCTCATCAGATCCAGACAAGGTCGTTAGTTCTTGTCACTTCTTGAAGTTGCATGTGCTTCGAAGTTAGCCTTGCTTTGATTGTATCCATAGGCGAAGCAAGTCGATCCACAAGCCCTTCCGAAGGCGAAGCAAGTCGATCCACAAGCCCAACCATGAATCAATCTCATGCTCCACTCCTTCAATGGTAGATTTATTATGCTCACCGAATTGATCTGTTAGCTTCTTTCATTCAACACTTGCTTCTCTTCTCCGAATCCACCAGCTCGTTCAATACTAGATTTATTCGCCAAATCCACAAGCTGAAGGTACAATAATTTTGGTTTAAGGTTTCTTTGCAATACAGATCATTAATTTGACATTTGGTATCATATTTTTTTATTTTATATTACATCTAATTAGGAATTGGGGTTATAATTAGGTCTAAGTAGGGTTTGGGGGTCAATCAATTTGGGTAAGTTGCCAATTAGAGCTTCTAATTTCAATTCATATGGGGTTTCAGTCCAATTAGGTCTAATTATGTCCAATTAGGGTTTGGGGTTCCATAAATTTCTAGATTTATGTTCACTGTTTATCTTGCTTTTGTGGTTGGATTGACATGTGCTTTTACCAGTGGTAAGCACTCTAAATCTTTCATTCTTGAATTCTTGTCTGAATGAATTTGTATAGCATCCATCTGGTTGAGTTGTAAATGTTGGTTAATTTCTTGAGCTCCAAAGATTTATCATATAATTACTTTAATGGATTGCGCAGGAAGGTCATTTTGGAATTTGTGATCTTAACAACTGTGGTGGTTGTGAGTCTTAATGTGTACACATTTTGGGCAGTAAGAAGAGGCCACGATTTTAACTTCCTTGGGCCCTTCTTGTTTGGTGCTATTATGGTGCTTATGGTTTATGCCTTTATTCAGGAATGTGCTGTGTAGTGCTCTCTTCTGTAAACCTATCTCGTTTATAATCAATTTGGGTAAGTTGCCAATTAGGGCTTCTGATTTCAATTAATATGGGGTTTCAGTCCAATGAGGTATAATTATGTCCAATTAGGGTTTGAGGTTCCATAAATTTCTGGATTTTGTCAATTACAGATTATGGGTTTGTTCTACTTAGCTCCAACTTCGGTTTAGAGTTCACTAAATTAGGGAATTTTGCTAATTAGGGCTTCTACCCTTTAATGAACATAAGCTTGTTGGTTTTCTATTTATTTTTCAGTTATATTTAGTCCATGTTTATGTGTTCCATATATATATATATATATATATATATATTTTGGGTTTGATTTATGTGCAATAAAAAAAATTATGAACCCAAATAAAATGAAATTTTAAAGTTTAGGTCTTTCCTTGGGGTTTAGGAGGACCGGTAAATTGACCGTTTCAAGGTGATATCTAAAGTGGGTGATGCCTACCCAAAGGTGACACGTTCATGGAGGTTATTATTTTTGAAATTTTAAGACATTAGTTTTATTAGGTCTCAAAGTGCACTTATCTATTTTAGGACATTAGTTCTGCCCAAAGGTGATCAATGTCTTAGTGTGAGTTAAGTGAACAGAATAGTTAAGAGTGTTTGGGTTAGAACTAAATAACCCTCTTACCCAAAGGTAGTGGAAGTATTTAACAATAATTCAAGCATAATCAACTAGGTCTATGTGCAATTTAATCGCAAATTTGGGAGGTAAATGTATTTAAAATTCTGTCCAAAGGTGATTTTTAGATGATATCTTACCTGTTCCCGTAGGGTGGAAAGTTTTGCATATAGTAAAACACCCTGATAAATTCGGTTTAAAACTCCAAATATGAATTAAAGTGATAATCCCTAAAGCTGTGACATATTATTTTATATGTTGTTTATGTGGTGTTATTTAATATAACATGTATTGAGGTTATAAATGGTTCCGCAATTCAGATATAGCTTACAGGGATTAAACCACTGGATGACTCAAATTATACTGCCTAGAGGACAATTATTGATATTATGTTGGTTTTTTAGACTATGAGTCTGTGTTTTATTAAGGAGAACCCCCTATGCCCACTACAGTGTCTTTTGAGGCAGAACGATTATTTCATGTAAGTGGACTAAAGTAATACCATGATTATCAGATTAATTTATGTTTTTATTGGTGAAACTGTTATAGGTGGTATTCTAGTATTTGATACCGCTAAGAAGCTTATTGATTTGATCAGGAAGTAGTTCATGGCACCAAGAAGCAACTATAGTATTATCATCTAACACAACTCATCTCAGTCATACATGATGGAAATGGTTCAGTGAGGTAGCATATCTATAAGATGTGCAAGCTGGTTAATGGTTTAAGGGAGCAGGGAATTATGTTTGATGATGAGTTATAGTTTACATGGTGATATATTCCCTACTTAGGTCTTTTTGAAACTTTCAAGGTGAATTATAATTCACGTACATGAGACAAAATTGAGATATTAACCAGCTATTAGTACTTTGTGTGATTGAGGAAGAGCGACTCAAGGGCATTAAAATTGAGTTAGCTCATCTTGCCGTAAGTGATAGCAGTAAGAATATTTTCTAAAAGAAAAATAAGCGGCAAGAAATGAAATCAAACAAAACAGAAAAAGGAAAAGCACAACGATAAAGGAAAATGCATGGTCATAGGAATGATGAATGCTAGTTCTACAAAATGAAAGGGAATCAAAAGAAAGATTAAGCTTTTAAATATTGGACTGAGGTGGTGAGTATTATGGGAGAATGGATAAGGAGGGTGTGAATTATGGTATTTTTGTACTTATCTCAAAGAATAGGGCATTGTGCCACAGTACACCACTCTTAGTTCTCTTAAGTAGATAGAGTTATAGAACACATAAATTGCACCTGTTAGGTGGTTATTGTTTGCAGCATTATGAGTCATTCTTCACTACCTCGAGTTTTTGAGATAAGTTCTCAAAACAACTATTTATACTCTTAATAGTCATGTAAAGAAGCTCCTGAAATATCCTTCACGCTTTGAACAAGTTCTCTGACATTTTTATATATAGAGATGTCTTGTAGAGGCAAAATTGTACAATCCAGATATTAAGAAGCTTGATCCTCACACCGTCGCTTGTCATTTCATTAGGTATCTTGAGAGATCATTTGGTTATGTATTTTATTATCCCTCTAAACCAATGGAGATTGTTGAAATATGTCATTATGAAATCTATTGAGGATGTGCAAATCTAGTGGGAGTCTAGAGCTTTGTAGTTTGTTTTTTTAATAGAGGAGCAATCTTCAGTGCCCATTCCATTTACTTCAGGTTTTATTTCATTTTCTTTAATGGTTTCAGTCAGAGCTCCTATTCCCACTCTTTTAGTTATTCCTTTGTAGCCTATTCCTTTAGTTTTAATCCAGTTCCTAAGCCCATTCAGCTTAGGTGATTTTCTAACACTTGGAGGTCTGCTATACTTGATAATTTTGAGGCACATGATATGTAGTAACCCTTGTGGACGGGTGTGAGTGGGCGGGTGCATAGACAGACACTGGGCTGAGCTACCACACTGACAGCGTACAGGGTGCTCAATCCCACATCTCCTGGGTGTGGAAAAAGGGATTTGCTTATATGTAGTATGTTCTCTTCAAATGGTATGAGGCCTTTTGGGGTAAACCCAAGAGCAAAACCGTGCGGGCTCAGGCCCAAAGCGGACAATATCATACCATGTGTTGGAGCGGGGTATTACATGATAGATATAAGATGTGTTGATTTCTCTGAGATTTTCTCTTTAATTTCATTGAAGGACTCTTTCAGAGTCACTTTACGATTGTCACACAATATGACATTGAGTTGCATTAGATGGATGTTTAGACATCGTTCCACAATGGGGACATTAAGAAAATGATATACATAACTCAACCTAAAAAATGCCATAGACTTATGTATATACCTCAAGTTTAGTAGGAGTTAATTTGTTATATTTGTCTTATATGTTAATGATATTTTGTTAGTTAGCAATGATATTCATGTGATACATGCACTACAGGAAAAATTTAGACTTTCTTAGAAGGCATTTATTGATAAGATATTGAAAACTTTTGAGATGGAAAATTTGTGTACCAAGTGAGGTTCAAGGTAGGGGTGGCAATTCGTGTTCTCGTGTCGTGTTCATGTCGTGTCGATTTATAAGTATTCTACTAAACAACTCAACCCTAACCCGACCCATTTAATAATCATGTCAAAGACCCTCAACACTAATCCAACCCATTTATTAAACGTATTACTCGTGTCGACCCGTGTTTAATAACCTTTTTAATCCGTTTAACTTATATCATATGAGTTTCTCCACTTCTAAAAATCTCTCTGAAGATCATATAAAAAATAATGTATACATCAATACATTAATCCAAAAATCAGCTATATTATAAATTTTGTATCTATATATAAACTCAAAAACTTACTAAGGTGATTCAACAACTGGGAAGACACCATAATAATCTCATCCTTGCATTTTATGGCTATATCAGTCCTGTAAACAACAAATAGATTACAAACAATTGCAATATAAAATCATGTATATATGAATAACTTATGTCTCATATAACTATGTATATATAAGTTTGTATAACATCATAATATATGAATAATTCATGTCATAATCGTGTTGTTTCATGTCATAAGAGTTCATGTTGATCTATAAAAAATCAGACTGCTTAGAGATGGTTGGTTATTCTGATGATAACTATGCAGGTTGTTCAAGTAGTAGGAAATATACTTCTATTTTTATTTTTATGTTGGTTCAGGGAGTGAGCTGTCTTGTGAAAAATCTCTACGCAATATATTATCACATATTTCACTATGTATGCAAAGTTGACCAGTTGTTGTGAAACAACCGAACATGCCATGTGGTTGGAAATTTTTTATTGTGGATTTCAAGGTTGTTGACTCCATACACAAGTGTTTGACATTTTCTGTGATAATGAAGTTGTTATAAAGTATGTGAAAGATGAACAATTGACCAAGCATAATAAACACATTGCTATATAGTACATTTCATGTGTGAGAAGGTTAAGGAAGGTTCTATTGAGATTCCCTACATAGATACTAGAAAAGATGATTACAGATCCTCTTATTAATGGTATATAGCTGAAAGCATTTAAGGAGCACGTGGTCCAGATGGTGTTCGAGAGTTATTATATTATGATGTCTGATATTTCATTTATATCAAGTTATATTGCAGTTAGGTTTTAGCTTATTTATGTCTCATGGTGACAGTTATTTTTCTTCAGTTTATTTACACCTTGTGGTGACAATTATTTGCATGCAAACTGAAATTATGATGCATCATCATTATTATCATGATATATATAGTTTATGTGCATGTCATTATGTTTGTCTGGGCACTGTATTACACTCCATGAGATTATTTGGGCTAGATGTGGGATTGACAACATATCGGTAAATCCAAACATAATTATTAAAGTATCTGTGGGAGTGTTTTACACTCCTTGAGGATAGCTTGGGCTAGATATGAGATTGACTCCATATCAATAAACCCTCACACTGGACAAAAGGTTGACGGTTTGTCGTACTATGTTCAGGTGGCATACCGTGATGGTATAAAGTAGCCTGTGGATAGCTTGCTCTAAATATGAGATTGACTCCATATTGGTAAACCCTCACACTAGACAGGAGGTCGGCAGTTTGTCATAATATGTTCAGGTGATATATCATGATGGTATGAAACAGAACAAATAGTGAGGTATGCGTTTAGATCACATGCAATTTGTACATCTCATAAAATTCAGTAAAAACCACTATATTTGCTCGAATCCTAGATAAAATCAATTTTGAGATCATGGAACTGTTTAGACTAATATATTACTTGTCTACGCATTCATGATCCACTATTGATTATGGAAAAGAGTGTTTTAAAGTTTCAATCCATCTCTTTCGATAATTGTATTTTTCTAAAATAAAATGAGTGGTCACTTGACTTTTCTAAAGTGTTGCGATTCACAGTGTCGTTTTATAAAACTCAGAGTGCATGAACCAAGTGGGAGATTGTTAGAATATTTTAATAAATAAAATATTTTTTATTTGTGGTCCTATGCACTATTTCTAAAATTGGGTTGCAATGTAATTATTGTTACTTGATGGGTTTGGGTTATACTTGTCAATTGTAGTCTAATTGATAGTATAATATTTACACCGTTGGATTATGATTTTTCAACTTTATTTGGTGAATTTTAATCCTAACCGTTGATATCTAGGTTTCAATGCTAGGAAGGGAGACTTAAGTATTTTATTTGTAGAGAAGTCGTTCCTCTTGTTGTTGTTATAAATAAGGGTTTATTCAGCTCTATCGAAAGACAACTCTCAGGAAGGGGGTAGAGCTCTCTAGGGATCTCTTGTAGAAACTAAAAGGTATTCTTAAGCGTTTTATCATCAATTAGGTATGTCAATTTAATCTCCCCTATAGTTATTACAATATTTTTTTTTATTTCTACAAGTTGAGTATGGATTAAATTTCAACATTTCTCTCTGTAAGCCTCCACAATCAACTCATCGTTGCCGTTCACGAACCACATCATTTTCTCCAAGAGAAAATCCAAAGTAGTGTGTGTCATCTCTATTCCATTTTTTTTATTTCTTTTTAAAAAAAAAACTACAAGGCATTCCAATGATGAAATTAAACACAGATAATTTCTGTCATGTGAATTATATATTATTTGTATGAATTGAACAAGAGAGGTAAAATTTAATATGAGCATAGTCCCTAGACCGAGATTTCTACTGTTGTAATGTTACTCAAGCCAATTCTTAATGCATATTATTGGATTGCGACTCAGACAACCACCACTATCAGAAGTCAAAAACCTGATATCACTATAAATTAACAAGTATATTAAAAAATCATCAATAATTGCCATGTTGAATAATGTTAAACTTAAAAAGAAAATGACATACGAGGTGGCTTAGAAAGTTTCTCAAAATTAATATTGCAATTCATAATTACAACAATTAAAATTAGGATAAATTAGAATGACTTTAACAATGACTCGACAGACTATTAAACCGAAAAGCATCAATCAGGAGGTCTGAGAAGTCAACAAACTAATATCACCATAAATTAACAAGTATATTAAATAATCATCAATAGTTGCAATGTTGAATAATGCCAAATCAAAAAGAAAATGACATACGGGGCAGCTCAGAAAGTTATAGAAAATGATAATTGAGCCCATAAGATATAGACAACTTTAGAATTGATGTACTTCAATGAACAATCTTGATAAGCATTACTCTTGATGAATGGGTTAGGTACGTGGAAAATAAATTATTATTATACACATATAAATTGATGAATGGGTTAGGTATGTGAAAACGAAATCATTATTATACTCATATAAATTAATATATGACAGATCATAACCCAACCTTATCGTAAAGGAAAATGATAAAACAATCGAATTGATATTAGTACTGATTGATGTGTCAATTATTTATTTAAACACGTTGAAGGAGAGATACATTATCCTTATCTAATATTTATCTATCATAAAATATAGATTATTGCAAAACACATTGTTTCCTTTCTTTAAGGTAGCTTTTGACGCGGTAAGACCTTAACTTTGTTGTAATTCATCAATCCGAATTTCAGTCCTTTTTTTTTTTGTAATTATTGACCGACTTCAGGTATTGAATTAGATGTTTGTATATTTTAATTTGGATACGTGACTAAAACATTTCTTTAATGACAAAAGGCTTGGGGTCATGGAGACACGAATGTCTTTAATTGATCTTTCGCACAACATACAAAAACAAATTTATTTTAATTAAAAGAGTATTTTTTTTCCTCCAACAAATTATGAGTTTTATCGGTTAGTATTTGAATAATTTCAAATATACTATTATGAAGAGTTGTTGTCTAGTGATACTTTCTCATTTTTTAAAGTAAAAAGTTGAGAGTTTAAGTTTCTTAAAGAAGAAACTAAGTGCCTGTTTGGTATTATGAATCCAGACAAAATTCATAGAATAGAGAAATACGCATCTTAACTTTATCTCTCATTCCAAGAATTCACACTTAAACTTTCTCTAAATAGCAACCATGCATCTCCAAATGATGTCTTATCATTGTTAATGAATTGTAGGTCATCACATTTTTATCACAGTTCTCTACCGTCCTTAGAGGCAACATTAATTCAAGAATATCACTTCACCTTTAAAATAAAATAACCACGAAAGAATCTATTACATTTCTCTTCTCATTACTGCACTAATTCTGTAAATTCCTCCATTACTAACATCTTGATTTCGTTTGATCACATAAAAATTTTTCCTTTGTGAAAAATAATATATTTAATAAATAAATATATAATAAAACCATTTCAACAAAAACCTACCGGTACCGGATTTTAGTGATCAAACTTAATCATGTTAATAAATTGATAAATAAGTATAGATGTCACTATTTAGAATTATTGTACCAACTTCCATGTAGTAATTAATTATTACCCAAAGTAACCAGAAGATCATCAATCACCAAATATAATACAAAGTCATTCCACCTATAAAGAAAACTAAATATAAGTAACCAATGGACTTAAATTCCTAAATGGCCTATCACTAAATTCTAATTTTCCTACCAGACAATTGTCTATAAAATGAATCTCTTCTAACTTTTCCTCAATATTACTTTTTGTTCAAAATTCTACAATTACCTCTCTTCCCGAGAATCTCCAAACCTAAGCTTTCATACCAAATTGTCACGCCCCTAAATTTAAACACAGGAAACTCTCATCCCATACTTAAATTTATTGCATGATTTAAATATAACATCCACAACCAATCACAAAACATTAAATGAAATCATCTTCATTCAATAAATCCATTAAATACTAGATAAATCAACACTAATCAAATTCCACCAACTAACGTCATCCTCATTACAAAAGTTCTCAATAACAGAAGTAACTGAACTAACTAGAAATAAGAAAATAAACTAGATGATCTCCATCTCCACCATTGGTCTCTTTCATATGCATACCCAATGATTACCTGAAAATTGTTAAGGAGTGAGCTCACAAGTTCAACAAGGGATTGCTAAACATATTCCCTGCTCAGCAAATTGACCCGACCTTATATTCTCATATATAAAAGTAACTCACAACAACCAATTATATTACCTCAATGACAGATAATGTAAACAAACATTAATTAGAAAGAAATGCACAATCTCATATAAAATGCATGGATCACGTATAACTCATCTCAAGTCATTTTATGATTTTCATACGTTACCATCGTCAATATCATATAACAATTAATAACGCATTAATTAACATATCAAAACACCAAGTTCTCACCATTTAATTTATGTCACAATTATCTCAATTATGAACCATAAATCAATTAAACATCTCACATGAGCCCCGAGCTCCCCTACAATAAATGGCTAGCTCAGCCAACAAAAATAGTGTGCATCGCATAGTTCCAGACTATCGAAGGTCACACATGTGGTTGGGCTTGTACGTCTACTCACCCAGATGGTCTTGGACCACGTCCACATAATAAGGGTACGCTTAACCCTATGGCCATACAAAAAAGATAGTGCACTTCCAAATAGGCTAGTCCCGGACCATGCCTATCAAAGTCCTCATAGGGTTAGTCCCGGACTACCCTCCGACTAATCAGATAACATCTATTAATTACCAATTATACTGATTTATCAAACATATGCAACATTAAACAAATTTAATCAATAATCAACGTGTTTATATACACTTTAATCATTACTTAAAGCAAACAACAACAGTAAGGAAATTTAATCAATAATCAACGTATTTCTAAATACTTTAATCATTACTCAAAGCAAATAATAACAGTAAGCAAATTTAATCAATAATCAACGTGTTCCTATACACTTTACTTATTACTCAAAGTAGTCAAGACGCAACTAGTGAAAGTACAAAATTTATGAAGGTTCCTTAACCTCAAATATAGATCTCGGTAAAATTTTAGAATCTAATTTCTTACCTTTTCTTTTCTCATAAACAAACCTTTATCGAATTTTAAATCAAATTCACCACCTAACTCAATCTCAATTTAGATATTTCACATAAATAGGTTTGTTATGCTCAAATACATCATTTCTGGACTTTTCATTATTTCTAAAATATTTAAAATATTTTCTCCTAAATTTCTCTAATTTAAACTAATTAAAAATTATTTTATTTGAAGATCATTTTCTTCTCCAAAAATACCATCACAAACCATCAGAATAATTCAAGTTATATTTTTACAAGAGTTTTGTTACAAAATATCTACACTACCAAACATTTAGAAAGTATCGAGAGTTGTTACAAAAAACTATATAGATATATCTATGCACTAACGGAATATCGGAGTGATTTACAAATTCTTTATAAGTGACCACTTGTGTTACATTAGGCCTTCAAAATTCACATCGTTCTGCTAGTTTGAGCCTCAAAACTCAAATCAAATATTGATATAAAAGAATTACTTAATATATCAATTTAAGGCATGTATCAAACTGAAGTTATCTAAATTTCAGGTCATAGTAGAGTGTGATTCATTCATTCTGCTAGTTTGAGATTCAAAACTCACCACCTTGTATGTTGTATCCTAAATATATAGTTTTGTGTATATAATGCCACAACATTTATATCATTCAGTGCATATAACGCAACCACACATCACCCCATTGTATCCTAAATATAATTTTGTATATATATACAATCACTATGTATCACAACATTATATCCCAAATATAATTCGCTATATACACATCACCAACATTGTAAAATATAATTATATACCGCAAGTACATATCACCCCATTTTAACCTAAATGCAATTCTGTACATATAGAATCACTACACATCACCACATCCCAAATATGTATCACAACATTATATTCTAAATATAATTCTCTATATACCCATCACCCACGTTGTAAAATACAATTATATACCGCAAGTACATATCACCCCATTCTAACCTAAATGTAATTCTGTACATATAGGATCACTAAACATCACCGCATTGTATCCCAAAATTATATCGTAAATATAATTCTATATATACACATCACCCACATTGTAAAATATACTTATATACCGCAACTACATACCACCCCTATAGACATTAAAAAAATCTACACGATAGACCCAAAATTAATTTGGGCTTATCTTCAGTTTAGCCCACTTTGAAATATGGCCCAATGAGTTAGATAATTTAAAGACCAAGCCCACTACAAATAAATGGGTTATGGACTGATTTAAAATTATTTGAGAAGTCCAAGCCCACTTAAAAATGGGTCTAATAGATAAATATAATTATATATATATATATATATTATATTGGATAATTATTAAAATTATCATAAATGATAATTATAGGATAATTATCAAAAGAACAGAAAGTTACAAATCTATCCCTCCGGTGAACCTATAAATAAAGGTCCAGAAGTGAGGAAAAGGACCAGAAGATTCTCAGAAAAAGTTGAAGCTCTGCAGAACTCTTCACTCAAAGTCCAAAACTCCAAAACACTTAAACCCTGAAGGAGAAGAACAACAAGCACATCATCCACGTGCCGTTCTTCACCAAAGTTTTAATCCAATTCAAGATCAAGCTCTAACAGCCCTTGAAGCCGGATCACCAAGGAGATCGAATCAGAGGACCTTATCTTCATATTTCTTTTGTAAAGATTTATAGAGGATTGTACCCTTTTTTCTTAAATTAATAAAATTGTTTAGTTGTCACTAATTTTCGTTCCTAGATTTTTGGACACGAAATTTGTGTGTACAAATTTCTGGCACGCCCGGTGGGACCATCTCTGCCTCTCATCTCTGTCTCCTACATCATACCTCCAAAACTCTGTTCATCAGAATCTATGGCTCCTACCAAGGTTCAGACGACAAACAAGAAAAACTCAAAAGAAACCGCTGCTGCAATGGCTAACACCAAAGTTGCCGCAAGCAGTGACAAGATCACTAGGAACCTGTCAAGTGCCAGCAGCACCTCAGCAGGTCCTATGACGCGTAGCAAGACCAAAGCAATTGCTTCACTCAAGAATCAGCAAGATTTGGTGAATCCTGCTAAACCAATGGATGTGAAAACTAAACATGTTAACACCATTGGTCCTCAGGGGGCAAAGAACTCTGGCGTAGTTTCAGAAAAGTCGGTGCCACCACATTCACCCCACTCCGTCTCTGACACCAACTCTAGTGTCAGTTCGCTCTCAGAGTCGTTACTCAAGATTTTAGAACAATCGGTCCCTTCAAAGAATGTTGGCACTCAAGGTCTTTCCTATTCAAATGTTGTCGCAGCTATGATGACTGGAACAACCTCGGTGGAAAACCAACTGGCAGTCATGGCGCGCACAATCGAAAACCTCACAAAGACTGTTGAAGAGAAGGACTTACAGATCGCCGCACTAATGAGGAAGCTTGAAATCCAAAAGCCTGACAAGTCAACACATTTGCCTGCGAATACTTCAAATTCCTCTCTTCAAGGTGCCCAATCAAAAGAGCGTCATCACACATCTGCGTCAAGACACATGGCTAATGAAACTAACCCTGCTTCGCCAGTTGCTTTGTTATCTGTCCAACAGTTGCAAGATATAATAATAATCCGAGCACAGTATGGCGGCGGCTCTCAAAGCACTCTTGTGTACTCAAAACCCTACACCGAAAGAATTGACAACTTAAAGACGCCAGTGGGATATCAACCGCCAAAGTTCCAACAATTTGATGGAAGAGGCAATCCCAAACAATATGTTGCACACTTTGTGGAGACCTGCAATAATGCTGGCACCGAAGAGGATCTCTTGGTCAAGCAATTTGTTCGTTCCCTCAAAGGAAATGCATTTGATAGGTACACGGACCTCAAAGCTAGAAGTATTGACTGTTGGGAGCAGATGGAGCGAGAGTTTCTTAACCGCTTCTACAGTACTCGTAGAACAGTAAATATGCTAGAACTCACTAGCACGAAACAAATTAAGGACGAGCTTGTGGTCGACTATATCAACCGTTGGCGAGCTCTAAGTCTTGATTGCAAAGACCGTCTTTCTGAAATATCAGCAGTTGAAATGTGTATGCAAGGCATGCACTGGGAGCTTCTTTACATTCTGCAAGGAATCAAGCCTCATACATTTGAAGAATTGGTTACTCGTGCCCATGATATGGAGCTCAGCATAACAAGTCGTGGTGCAAAGGATTTTGCCTTTCCCAATATGTCTGACAACTGTCTTAAAGATGAAGAGGTTGAGTCTAAAGAGGAAGACGAAATACTTCCTAATTCGGACGATGAAATAAATACATGTTATGTTACAAGTATCGTCTCTAACAACTTGTATCAAGAAACACATCGTGTTGCTTCAGTAACTTCATCTGAAAGTTCTCAGTTACATAAGATATTGAGTCAAGAAAACATTGGTAGAAGATTGGGCAGACAGGGGGCAAACCTTCCATATAAAGCTCATTCAAGCTCTCCTCAAGCAACTTCAAATAGAAATAATCAAAAAATTGTGTTCACATGGAGGCCAAAAAAGAAAGTTCAAGATGTGAATAGTCTTGCAATGATCTCGCATGAATCATTGCCCATAAACACACAAGTGATGTCTCAAGAGTCAGTTTCTCGAACTGTCTCTAACAATCAGCGAAACGAAGGTCTCAAAGAAGAAAGCGAGGAACAAGAACAAAATCATCTACAATCCCAAATGGAACAAGAGGCTCGAAAAATCAAAAGACTAGAGGAAGGAAAAGTGTGGGGACCAAAGCCCGAAGATACTGTCTCGATCGAATCTCGTAGCGGAATAAAAGCATATTGGGTGAGGTTCAATCCTCCGGCATGGACCACGACGAATGAAATACCTCTTCCTTCTGGGTGGGGAGACGAGTTCGAAGACGATGTTTCTTCTCAAGTACGAGAAGAGTATAATGAAGAAATAAAACAAGAAGAAAATATTCAAATTGACGCCGAGCTGATTCACACCTTTCAACACAAGCTTGGACTATCTCCTGAGTCTTGCAAAGCTAAAGACTAATTAAAGCTAAAAGTGCTCCTCGATACGAGCCTAAACTGTCGATGATACTCTATGACACGAGTATAAACTATCTACCAAAAAAAAAAGATGATACTCTATGACACGAGTATAAATTGTCGACCAAAAAAAAAAACACTCCTTGACACGAGTATAAACTGTTTACCAAAAAAAAAAAAAGATGACACTCCTTGACACGAGTATAAACTGTCTACCAAAAAAAAAAAAAAACTCCTTGGTACGAGTATAAACTGTCTACAAAAAAAAAAAAAAAAACTCATGACATTAGTATAAACTGTCTGCATGAAAAAAAAAAAAAAAAATCACTCCTTGATATGAGTATAAACTATCTTTACAAAAAAAAAAAAAAATTGAAGCTTGCAAGAGAAGAATTGGGTGACCTGACTTACGCCGAGATATTGACGGATGTCTGCTGCATCGTGGTGACTTGGCCAGACCCCGAAGGGACGAAAGAGTGACACAGAAGTGCACTAAGGGACCCCGAAAGGACGAGTGACACCGAAGTGCACTAAGGGACCCCGAAGGGACGAAAGAGTGACACCGAAGTGCACTAAGGGACCCCGAAGGGATGAAAGAGTGACACCGAAGTGAACTAAGGGACCCCGAAGGGACGAAAGAGTGACACCGAAGTGCACTAAGGGACCCCGAAGGGACGAAAGAGTGACACCGAAGTGCACTAAGGGACCCCAAAGGGACGAGTGACACCGTAGTGCACTAAGGGACCCCGAAGGGACGAAAGAGTGACACCGAAGTGCACTAAGGGACCCCGAAGGGATGAGTGATACCGAAGTGCACTAAGGGACCCCGAAGGGATGAAAGAGTGACACCGAAGTGCACTAAGGGACCCCGAAGGGACTAATGAATGGCGTCTGGACTCCATATTCTGAGAAAGATGATTTGACCTGCAAGAATTGAAAAAAAAATATATTTGAAACTTGCCAAGAAAAGTTGAGTGACTTACGTAAAGATATCTTCCTCAATGAGTTCGATAGATTTATTCGTCGTTCCAGAGACAGCACAAAATTCGAGCAGGGCCTACAAGTGGAATTTGATAAGAAAAAAAACAAAAATCCAGCGGCAGTAGGAGGAAAAAAAAAGAAAGAAGAAGAAGAGAAGAAGAAAAAAGACAAAAAAAAAAATTCCAGCAGTAGTAGGAGAAAAAGAAAGAAGAAGAAGAGAAGAAGAAAAAAGACAAAAAATAAAATAAAATCCAGCAGCAGTAGGAGAAAAAGAAAGAAGAAGAAGAGAAGAAGAAAAAGACAAAAAAAAAAAAAATCTGGCAGCAGTAGGAGAAAAAGAAAGGAGAAGAAGAGAAGAAGAAAAAGACAAGAAAAAAAAAATCCAGCAGCAGTAGGAGAAAAAGAAAGAAGAAGAAGAGAAGAAAAAAAAAATCCAGCAGCAGTAGGAGAAAAAGAAAGAAGAAGAAGAGAAGAAGAAAAAGACAAGAAAAAAAAATCCAGCAGCAGTAGGAGAAAAAGAAAGAAGAAGAAGAGAAGAAGAAAAAAAAAAAAAAGGCACCTGGAGAGAAGAAGAGAAGAAAAAAGAAATGAAGAAAAAAAAAAAGAGGAAAAAACTCCAACAGTGGCGTGAAGAGGGGGAGGAAAAAAAAAAAAAGAACTCCAACAGTGGCGTGAAGAGGAGAAGAGGAAAAAAAAAGAATTCCAACAGTGGCGTGAAGAAAAAAAAAAAAGAAAAGAAGAGAAGAGCGTACCATTACAAGGGTTCAGGAGATTTCCTTCAATTATCTCTGATGTGAAAAGTTTCAAGCATAAGTCACATATATATAGATGTGAATTAATCCCATTTGCTATTGGATTTTAAGTCTACAATTTCAGTTGGACAAGAAAAAAAAATCCTATTTGCAATAGGATGCTCAAGTCTTCAATTCCACTTGGATAAGGAAAAAAAAAAATCCTATTTGCAATAGGATGCTTAAGTCTTCAATTCCACTTGGATAAGAAGAAAAATCCTATTTGCAATAGGATCCTCAAGTCTTCAATTCCACTTGGGCAATGAAAAAAAAAAAATCCTATTTGCAATAGGATCCTCAAGTCTACAATTCCATTTGGAAGAAAAAAAAATCCTTGCAATTGGATTTTCGCAAAAAAAAAAAAAAAAAAATTTGCGAAAGTTAAATACTTCAAGTCCCGCTTTAGGTTCGTAACAAGCTCATTATAGCGCGACACTTGAAGTGGGGGCAATTTGTAGACATTAAAAAAATCTACACGATAGACCCAAAATTAATTTGGGCTTATCTTCAGTTTAGCCCACTTTGAAATATGGCCCAATGAGTCAGATAATTTAAAGACCAAGCCCACTACAAATAAATGGGTTATGGACTGATTTAAAATTATTTGAGAAGTCCAAGCCCACTTAAAAATGGGTCTAATGGATAAATATAATTATATATATATATATATATATATATATTATTGGATAATTATTAAAATTATCATAAATGATAATTATAGGATAATTATCAAAAGAACAGAAAGTTACAAATCTATCCCTCCGATGAACCTATAAATAAAGGTCCAGAAGTGAGGAAAAGGACCAGAAGATTCTCAGAAAAAGCTGAAGCTCTGCAGAACTCTTCACTCAAAGTCCAAAACTCCAAAACACTTAAACCCTGAAGGAGAAGAACAACAAGCACATCATCCACGTGCCGTTCTTCACCAAAGTTTTAATCCAATTCAAGATCAAGCTCTAGCAGCCCTTGAAGCCGGATCACCAAGGAGATCGAATCAGAGGACCTTATCTTCATATTTCTTTTATAAAGATTTATAGAGGATTGTACATTTTTTTCTTAAATTAATAAAATTGTTTATTTGTCACTAATTTTCGTTCCTAGATTTTCGGACACGAAATTTGTGTGTACAACCCCCATTTTAACCTAAATATAATTTTGTACATATAGAATCACTACACATCACCGCATTGTATCCCAAATATAATTTTGTACATATACCGTCACTACAGATCAGTATCCTAAATATAAATACAATTTAATCCATATACATTTATATCATATATTACACCAGAGATATTTCCAGTTTATAACTGACAAATTTATATATACACACCTACAAGAATACTTATCAATACAATTATATACAAGAATGGGCTATACATATCTGTATATACACAAACATAGCAAAAATATTCGACTGATTGTAATTATTTCATTCTGAATTACTAATCCAAATTATATGTGATGTTAATCGGAATAAAACAATCAGTGTTGCAATCTGCTATACAATGAAAATCTTAAACATCTAAAATATTTTATGTAATATTAATAGGCAAGTTACAATCATATACAAAAATATAATGCAAGATCAACTTGCCTCGATTATTCCTTCCATTCAATATTTTCTTTCATTCCAAGCAACTCTCTTCGTCGCCTCCGTTGTCTCTCGTCTTAGCTTCTAAAATTTTCAGGTTATATTCTACGATATTAAACCCTAGAAATAATTTATATAGAGACTATTTTGTAGTTATAATCCCATTAGGATTAGGAATCTATTTAAATTTAAATCCCTAATTTTGTTTACTAAACATAAATATATATACTTATTTTACAAATAAATATATCCAAAAGTACTCATCTAACCCTCAAAATATTTTAAAATTTTATTTTAAAATTTGGGGATATTACATTGCCTCCACGGGGTGTGTGCTGGCTTTTGGTGATGATGAACTTGATGTTACTTATCGGGTATTATTCTTGTGGAGAGTGAGATAGACTTGTCGCGTCTTTGAGTAAGGTTGGTTAGGTTTATCGAGAGATGAGGTGGGCTATGTCCCAAATGTTGTGCTGGCCCAATTCGATTGGACATTAATTTGGTGGGCTCCACAGAAATCCAGTTGTTTCCGTATCAGCACTTAAAGATATATCATGAAGGTTCCTACAATTGTATTCAGCTCTTCATACTCATATCGTTTCTGCTGAGAAATGTTAGCAGAAAATGCATCTCCTGTTTATTAACTGCATCATCTTCTCCAAGAGAATATCCAAAGCCGTAATGTCCGTCATCTCAATCTCTCTTCAATTTTTTGCATAAACAGTTGCCAGCTAGTTTCTTTCTTGGAATTGGTTAACTTAATTAGGTGTAGTACCGTAGTGGTACGTGGTCAAAAACTAAAAGGCTCTGTTTGCTGGGGTAGGAATAGAACAGCTGAAGATGAAAAATAGAAAAGTACTTAATATTTATGACGGTAGGAGAACAAATCATTATTAATCTCATGTAAGTGAGCCTTCCTGACCGCTAATGTGTTCCAATAAAAAATGAACACGTCAGCTTTAATTACAACATTAAATTTAAAATACAAGAAATAAGTATAATAAATGAGATTTAAAATGCAATAAATAAGTATAATAAATGAGATTGACCTCATTTATTATATTTATTTATTACACTTAGAAATTGATGTGTTCATTTTTTATTAGAACACATCAGCAGTCAGGAGGGCTCACCTACACACTGGTGAGTAGGTAAGTATTGTCCATATATAAGGAGTGCTAGGGGCAGAACACATCAGCGGTCAGGAGGGCTCACCTACACACTGGTGAGTAGGTAAGTATTATCCATATATGAGGAGTGTTAGGGGCAGTTGCTCAAGCGACTGTCCTTGCACAATCACTCTACTGATTGGTGAAAATCAATCCCAAAAATTAAATAATTTTCTGTAATAAATGTCCTACATCAATCAATATACCATTTTAGTTCTAAAGTATTTACACTGGTGTCATCAAACAAATAAAATTATAAACATAAAGTATTAAAATATTTTTATTAATATCTTTTTTACATTGTCCTACTTTTAAATATTTTTAATAATCTATATACTTATTATAGTCATTTCCTATATAATTTTTAAAATTTTGTAATTATGGTTAATTGAATTAAAGAACATATTTTTAAAGTATTAAAATATTTTTATTAAATTTTTTTTTATATTTTCCTGCTTTTAAGTATTTTTAATAATCTATATACTTATTCAATTAACCATAATAATCTATATAGTTATTCAATTCATCTATACACTTTATGTTTATAATTTTATTTTTCTTAATATTTTTAATAATCTATATACTTATTCAATTAATCTATATACTTTATGTTTATAATTTTATTTTTATTAATATTTTTAATAATCTATATACTTATTCAATTAACCATAATTACAAAATTTTAAAAATTATATAGAAAATTATAATAATAAGTATATAGATTATTAAAAATATTTAAAAGTAGGACAATATAAAAAGAATATTAATAAAAATAGTTTAATACTTTATATTTATAATTTTATTTGTTTGTTGATGGCACCAGTGTAAATACTTTAGAACTGGAAGGTATATTGATTGATGAAAAAGTAGGACATTTATTGCAGGAAAGCATTTAACTTTTGGAATTGATTTCCACCTATCAATGGAGCGACTGTGCAAGGACAGTCATCACTTGAGTGACTGCCGCTAGCACTCCTCATATATATATATATATATATATATATATATATATATATATATCACTTAAATCTCAATAACTTTCACTACAAATTGAATTTTTTGATGAAACCAATTCTGTTAGAAAGATAATTTCGAGAGCTTTAATTTGAGTACTACTTAGGCTATTTTTTTACTTAAAACGAAAAAATTATGAATTTTTCAAGTTAAAAAAGTATAAAAAAATTTAACATATATATGCATATACATAAAATTTTAGATTAATTTAATTGTATAAGATTATTTAATTGTGTTGGTAGTGAAAATCTGGAGAACTTGTTGTTGAGTCAAAATTTAGAGATCCTGACATGATGATGTAGCCGGCTAAAATGCTGAGAAGGTAGCTAAAATTCAAATTTGGAGAATCATTTTTGGCCAAACCCATAGTAGATGCTCTTACCATCTTGATCTACAAAAATATAGAATATTCTTCTAAATCAACTAAAGTAAAAGAATGTTCTCCCAACTATTTAAAGTTGCTAATTATATTTCTCCTACATAATGAATATTATATTTCTTTGAATGGCAAAGTTCAAACAATGAATATTAGAACTTTGGAAGTAATGGACTAGAGAAATATATGCTTTTTATTGCATAAGTATCTGTTATGACTTGTTGAATCACTTGCTATGAAAAATCAGGGTCTTCAGTAATATCCAATCCTCATTATAGGAGCTTTTTATTTGGGCAAAATTAGGTTGGTTGGACGAATTCAACTGCTGATATCATAGGTATGCAATAATTAATGTGTGGTCCATCTAACAACTATGTGACAACAATCACCTAAATTTTTTGATAAAATTAATGTCATCGGTGTGAAAATACTCTTCCTAAGAAACCCAAATCCAATGTTGCATTGCCAATTATTGAAAAGATGGGGAAACTGGAGTTCAAGGCCAAATCATATATGTTGTAAATTTTACTCGACATTTAATCACTTGTGGTAGTAAACCAGACAGAGAGTATCATTTAGCGGCCTCTAACTCAATAGATCTCAAGGAAAATAGAGATAATAATTAATCTACATGGGTGGTTTGAAACAGGCTTTGAACAGCCACACAATCATTGTTAATGATATCTTAGAACTTTCAAGGAACTTTCCTATGTCTGCCAGCTTAGGCATTACTAGAGCTATGTTCGGTCCATCACCCAATTGTAACATTATCAATGAACACCGAGAAAAAATCACCAAAGCTTGGAAAAATAGAAGTGAGCTTGAATTTCCTTCACACTTGCTATATTGACTCAGAAGGTCATTTTTGATGGTTTGGTTCTATGATGGTAGAGTGAAGTAGAGGTAGAAATTAAGAATAAGTAGAAGCACACTATTTTCTCAAAAGGATTTGTGGCAATAACCATCTAACATGGCCTCTGCTATGGCTTCACCTTGTGTTCTCATGGATAATCTCAATGTGATTGGCTTAATAGTGGGAAAAAATGGAGCATGGAAATTTAAAGATATCAGTGCCTAATTTTTTTTTATTGCAATCTGATGGAGTTGGGTTTTAACTTATTGAAATACACCTCCTCAAATAACCAAAAATAACCACACAATGGATGCCTGTGTAAGAGAAAACCATATTTTCAAGACAATGTGTATAACTTCCAATCAATGTGTTAAAATATATTAGTATATTTTCTATTTAATATTTTTCATTGAGGAAGACATTTTTAACATCCATCTGAAAAAGTTTCCAATGACAGAAAGCAGCCACAACAATAAGAGTACTGATAAGTGTTCAATTCTATGCATTTGAACCCTTTTATTGCAAATGTTAGTTCCGTTTTTATGATTACCGAGATATATTTATGGTATTTTTGTGTTTTTGATGTATTGCAGGTCTTGTAGTAAATGAAGCAAAAGTTGAAGGTTTTTTGCAGCTGAAGAGAAAAGTCAGAAATGCAGCCAAAGGCATCTCGATCAATCGAGATGTTGATCTCGATCAATCGAGATCTCGATTGATCGAGATCTCATTTTGACTCTCGATTGATCGAGATCTCATTTCGATTGATCTCAATCTCGATCAATTGATTCAATCTCGATTGATCGAGATTCTGTAGAAGCCACTTGCTCACCTGCTCTCCCACTTGCAACAAAATCTCCCTTTTTGCACGACTTAGGGGGATTATCTGACTTGAACAAGACCCTTGGGGACCTTCTTGATACAAGGGATATATATATTGATATATATATATATATATATATGGTGGGCCCCAAGGTTGAAAAAGGAAGCCTTAAAGCACCAAAAAGCCACATATCTCATATATCTCTCAAGACACATCAAAGAATAGGAGAGATATTCAGGAGAGGAGGAGGAGAAGCTGAACCAGACCAAGAAGCTTCACTTTCTTCATCAATGGAAGAGTGCAAGGCAACCATGAGCAACTAACTCTTCTACTAGGGTATTGGTTTCAACCCCTAGCCATGTAAACTTGTTCATCTTTGTAGCACTTGGGATTTGTAATTAAATATTGATTATTTAGCCTAGTGATCATGTACACTAATACATTTCTTTTATATATTCATATGATTTGGTTTTATTCTTGTCTTAGAGTATAATCTTCATGTGAATGCACAACATTTGCATATTCCACAAGAAGTGCAAATGATGGCTAGATAATGGTGTTTAAATGAATGTGTTGTGTTTGTTTGTATAAACCATGTCAAGATAAGGTAGTTTGGATGCATGTAGGTTCGCTTAGAGAGTAGGGTAATTAGATAGTTAGTTAGGTTGAAGAGCTATGCTTATTGAAGATGGATTATGATAGGTGGATGAACACATTGATCTTTTGATATGTCATTGAGGTCACAAGCCTAATGACATTGTTAGGCATTTAAGTAATGAATCCCATGCTTGCTACACTTATGAACATGTGAATGACTAGTGGTGGAAACCAACCCTAGTTCTCTCTCCCATCCTTTACTCTTTAATTTTATTGTCATTACATTTATGCAATAGTTTATAAACAAAATTTCAAAAACCTATTTTTAGGATTAAAGTGGAATTAATCTTTCTTTAAGACAATTGCGACTAGTCCTCGTGGGATCGATACCCTCTATATAGAACCGTATCTACAAAGATTCGTGCTTTTGCGAGTGGTTAAATTATATTTTGATAAAAAGGGCAAAATTAAGCTTACAATATAATTCGAGTTTAGCCACATCAAAATTTTGGCGCCGTTGCCGGGGACTACGGTGTAATTGTCGCCTTTGGAAGATTAAATCTGGTTTAATTCTTAGGCTAGAAATTCTTTCATTCCTTTTGTATATATCTTGTTCTTATTGCTCAAATTTCTTGATTTTAGGTATACCACATAGCGGGCATCTAAAAGGATCAAAGTTGGAACCCTTTGTGAGTATAAAGTCTAAAATTAGTAGGTTTGAGTTCATTCATATTTTTTGTATATATTATTGTTTATTTTGCATATTGAGGTGTTGTTCTACTATTAATGCATGCTAGGTAGACGGTCATTGTCACTTCCTTTGCTTCCTTGTAATATTGAACTTGAAAGAACACTTAGACAACGTAGAGGAACCTCTAGGGACCCTATATTGCCTAGGACTGAAAACATGGATCCAAATGAGAGACAACCTCCCGGTCTACCTCCTTTTAATCATGAACAACCACCTCCACCTCCACCTCCTCCTCCTCAAGGAGAGTTGCTTATGGACTTTTACCTTCCGACTACATTTGAAGTACCTTCATGTATTCAATTTTCGGATGTAGCGGCAAATCAATTCGAAATAAAGTCCTCCACCATCAATCTTCTTAATAGCTTCCATGGTCTCCCTAATGAGGATCCATACCGGCACTTAGATTACTTCCTTTCTGTGTGTTCCACCATTCGTGTACCACACTTTACGAAGGATGATCTAAAGCTGCGTATGTTTTCCTTCTCCCTAAAAGATAAAGCTAGAAGTTGGTTCAATTCCTTAGAACCTAACTCAATCCATTCTTGGGCGAAGATGCAAATAGAGTTCTTAAAAAAATACTTCCCAATGGGAAAGACGAGTGATATTCGGAGAGCCATCACCGGATTCACCCAAATTGACCAAGAATAATTTTATGAGACGTGGGAGAGGTTAAAAGATCTTCTTAAATCTTGTCCGCATCATGCTGTCCCAAAATGGCAGCTAGTGCAAAGTTTTTACGATGGGGTGAGTGAGCAACATAGACAAATGATAGACTCCGCTTGTGGAGGTGGATACCTTTTGAAAAGCCCCGATGAGGCATGGAAACTTTTTCAAACCCTAAGCAATAATTCAGCTCAATGCTCCTCCACTAGGAAAGGGAAGGCCACCCAACCTTGTAGAGGAGTGCATGAAATTTCACGGGTAGATGAGGTTACCATGCAAGTAGAAGCCTTATCCCGAAAAATGGACCTAATCATGAAAAATGGGCTGCCTACTCCAAGCCAACCTTTTCAAAATCAGGAAGGATGTTCGTTTTGCTATAGTACTTCACATTTCGTGCGAGATTGTCCTATTGCCGGGCAATCTCCCGATTATGCTCAAGAGTAAGCGAATGCCTTATACTCTAAACAAATGAATGATCCATATTCAAACACGTACAATGCTGGTTATAAGAATCATCCGGCTTTTTCATGGAAACCCCAAGAATCATGTCCCTCTTTTCAAGGGCAAAATTCCTTCACTTCTCAAGCTCAACAGCCTCATTATAGGCAAAATCCTCAACCTTACTCTCAAAGGTCTAATTACCAACAACCACCACCTCCTCCGAGAAGCCAAGGCTTTGAAGAAAGAGTGATAAGCAATCTTGAGGCCAATACCCGCTTATTGCAAACTCACTCTCAATCAATCTCTAAGCTTGAAGCCAATGCTCAATCGATGGCTAGGCTAGAAGCTCAAATCGGGCAACTAGTCAATGCCCTAAATAGAAGGGAGGAAGGTAAGTTGCCGAGTCAACTGGTGGCTAATCCTAAGGGTGTTCATATGATTGAAGATCCATCATCTTCATCTTGTAATGCTCCTCCAGAGCAAGTTCAATCAATCACCACCTTAAGGAGTGGTAAAGTCATCAATTCCAAGGTAGGGGAGGAAGAGAGAAAGGAATTCCAAGAGCAACCCAAAAATTCAAAAGAATCCCAATTAAATCCAAAATTGTTTCTGTTAAATCCAAATGTGCATAACATCCCATTAAATCCAAAAGGAAAGGCAAGTGAAGTTGTGTCGTCATCAATTCCAAATCTTGACACTTCTTTTGAACCTCCGGTTCCTTTTCCTCAAAGATTGAAGGAACCTTCTCATTTTGGGAAGCAAGGAGAGAAAATCCAAGACATGATGGAGATCTTCAAACAAGTAAAAATCAATCTCCCTCTCCTTGATGCTATTCGACAAATTCCCTCCTATGCTAAATTCTTGAAGGACTTGTGCACTCAAAAGCGCAAATCTAGGAATAATGTTCCTAAGAAATTCCTCCTAACTGAGCACATAAGCTCCATTTTCCAACACCAAGCCCCTCCTAAATTTAAAGATCTGGGTGCTCCGACCATTTCGTGCACCATCGGAAATCAATCTTTTGAAAAGGCACTTCTTGATTTAGGGGCTAGTGTCAATTTGCTTCCATTCTCAGTTTACCAATAACTAGGTTTGGGGGAACTCAAGAATACCACAGTTGTGTTGCAACTTGCCGACCGCTCGGTGAAGCAACCACGTGGCATAATTGAGGATGTAATCATTCAAGTGGATAAATTCTATTTTCCGGTGGACTTCATAGTCCTTGACACGGAACCGGTCCAAAATCCAAATCGACATATTCCTATCATTCTAGGTCGTCCATTTTTGGCCACGGCAAACGCTTACGTTAATTACCGTACCGGAGTGATGGACATCTCTTTCGGGAATATGAAAGTCCGCTTGAACATCTTCAATGCTTCCCACCACACATCCGAAGATGAAAGTGAGTGCTTTTGTGTCGATGTAGTGGAAGACCTTGTTCAAGAAGCACTTCCTTCTATTCTTTCTAAGGATCCTTTAGAGGCATTCCTAAATTACTTCAACTATGATGATTTTGACATTGAGCAATCCATATGTGAAGTTAACTCAATGCTCGATGTCAATACTATCATGGATGTGCCTAAATGGAGAGTTCCAAGAGAACCCTTGCCTCCTTTGTCCAAAACTTTCCAAACTCCTTCTCTAATTTCCCCACCACAACTTGAGCTCAAGCCTCTACCGGAGATGCTCAAGTATGTTTTCTTGGGCACTAATGAGACCCTTCCAGTCATTATTGCTTCCAATCTTACCAATGATCAAGAGATGGAACTCATAAAAGTGCTAAAAGAGCACAAGGAAGCAATAGGATGGAGTGTGGCAGATCTTAAGGGAATAGATCCTTCTATTTGTATACACCGCATGCACTTGGAAGAGGATGCAAAGACCTCAAGAGAGGCACAACGTCGATTGAATCCAAATACGAAGGACGTTGTAATGAAGGAGGTGGTGAAGTTGCTAGATGCGGGAATCATTTACCCCATCTCAGATAGCAAGTGGGTTAGTCCCACTCAAGTGGTTCCAAAGAAGTCAGGTATTACGGTGCAACCAAATGACAAGGGTGAATTAGTTCACCAACGCACCACCACGGGCTGGAGAGTGTGCATAGATTATAAGAAATTAAATTCAGCCGGGCAATCTTTTTATTGCTTTTTAGATGGATATTCTGGCTATAATCAGGTTGCTATAGACCCAAGGGACCAAGAGAAAACCACCTTTACATGTCCCTTCAACACATTTGCTTATAGACGCATGCCCTTTGGGTTGTGCAATGCACCGGCAACTTTTCAACGGTGTATGATGTCTATCTTCTCGGATATGGTGGAAAAATTCTTGGAAGTGTTCATGGATGATTTTTCCATTTTTGGGCCTTCATTTGAATCATGCCTCCAAAATCTATCCCGTGTTCTCAAACGATGTCGAGAGACCAACCTAATTCTTAGTTGGGAAAAGAGCTATTTTATGGTTCAAGAGGGTATTGTCCTGGGGCACATTGTGTCTAAGAGAGGAATAGAGGTTGATAAAGCCAAGGTTGAACTCATTTCCAAACTTCCTCCACCATCAACGGTGAGAGAGATTCGTTCATTCCTTGGGCATGCGGGCTTTTATCGCCATTTCATCAAGGACTTTAGCAAGATCTCTCAGCCTTTGTGTCACCTTCTTGAAAAAGAGTCTTGCTTTACCTTTGATGAAGCGTGCCTTAATGCTTTTGAAAAACTCCGCACCATGCTCACAACCGCCCCAATTCTAATCCCACCAAATTGGGCTCTCCCATTTGAGATCATGTGTGATGCATCCGATTATGCCATGGGTGCGGTCTTAGGGAAACGAGTAGACAAACTGCCACATGTCATCCACTATGCAAGTAAAACCCTTTCCGAGGCTCAAATCAATTATACCACAACGGAAAAAGAGTTACTTGCGGTAGTATTTGCATTAGACAAGTTTCGAGCTTATTTATTAGGTTCAAAGGTCATTGTCTATTCGGACCATGCTGCCCTCCGGCATCTTTTGGCCAAAAAGGACACCAAGCCTAGGTTGATCCGATGGATACTCTTGTTGCAAGAGTTCAATTTTGAGATTAGAGACAAAAAGGGAATAGAAAATGTGGTGGCTGACCACATTTCTAGAATTCTTGTTGAATCCCTCCATAATTCCACTCCAGTTTGTGAATCCTTCCCGGACGAACAACTCTTTGTCATCTCTCAAGAGAGTATCCCTTGGTATGTGGATGTGGTTAATTACTTGGCAACCGGTAAAATACCATCTTCTTGGACCAAGCAAGAGAAGGATCGTTTCCTCTCCCAATCACGATCATATTATTGGGACGATCCTCAATTGTTCAAATATTGCCCCGATCAAATAATTCGTAAGTGTGTACCCAACAGTGAATTCCAAAGCATTCTCAAATTTTGTCATACACTCGCTTGTGGGGGACACTTTAGTGCTAAGAAAACCGCAGCAAAAATTCTTCAATGCGGATTTTTCTGGCCAACACTTCATCGGGATGCATATTCATTCTGCCGCTCTTGTGAGCGATGTCAGCGCCTCAGCGCGATGTCTCAGAAGGACATGATGCCTCTTAACCCTATTCTTATTATTGAGATATTTAATGTGTGGGGCATTGACTTCATGGGACCATTTCCACCCTCTATTGGTCATGAGTACATACTTGTGGCGGTGGACTACGTATCTAAGTGGATAGAGGCCGTTGCTACCAAAACCAATGATCACGCAGTCGTGGTTAAGTTCATTCAAGCTAATATTTTTAGCCGGTTTGGTACGCCTCGGGCCATCATCAGTGACGGAGGTAAACATTTCTATAACCGGTTCCTTCGAACCTTGCTTACCAAATACTTTGTCACACACAAAGTCGCCACTCCATACCATCCTCAAACTAGTGGCCAAGTAGAGGTATCCAATAGGGAGATTAAGAACATTCTTGAGAAAACTGTTCAGCCTGACCGGAAAGATTGGTCATTGCGACTAAATGATGTATTATGGGCATACCGAACCGCATATAAAACTCCTATTGAAATGTCACCTTACCGGTTGGTTTATGACAAAGCGTGCCATCTTCCGGTTGAATTGGAGCACAAAGCTATGTGGGCCACCAAAACTTTCAATTTTGACATGCAAAAGGCCGGATCTAATCGAAAGCTTCAATTAAATGAATTGGAAGAATTGCGACATGACGCGTATGAGAATGCAAAAATCTATAAGGCAAAGTCCAAAGCCTTTCAAGATCGTAATATTCGAGTCAAAACATTTTTGCTGGGCCAAAAAGTATGGTTGTACAACTCACGCCTCCATTTTTTTCCCAGAAAACTTCGCTCCCGTTGGGATGGTCCATTTTTGGTTAATTCCGTCGCTCCCCATAGAGTGGTGGAATTGAAGGACTTGAAAGACGGCTCATTGTTCAAAGTAAACGGGCAGCGCTTAAAAGTATGTGTGGATGACCAAGTCACCACCGAATACGTGGATGTCGTCACTTTGACGGATCCTGTATATTTTGACTCGTGAGCTGATCCGGACGTCGTGCCATAGACGTGTAAGGTGGCGTAGCCATGGTAGCTATCATGCTTCCATGATGTCCCTTTTTAATCCAAAGTAGGTTTTGTATCTAAGTCCCAAAAACCCAAGTCCATGAAGCTTAACTTAAGCTGGCTGTTTTTAAGCATCTCGATTGATCGAAACCAAGATCTCGATCAATCGAGATTTTGATCAATCGAGATTTCAATTGATCGAGATCTTAGTCTCGATTGATCGAGATATTGTAGAGAGTTGCCAAATCCAAAGTCCCGAGAGGTAGTATTCTTCGATAGCACTTCGATAGGTCCTCGATCGATTAAAATTTTGATTGATCGAAATGGGATTTCGATTGATCAAAATAAAATCTCGATTAATCAAAGTAAGGTCTCGATCGATCGAAATAAAATCTCGATTCATTAAATAAATCTCGATTGATCGAAGGAAAAATCTCGATTCATCGAAGTAGATCTCGATTGAGCGAGGCTGATCTCAATTGATCGAAGTGGTATTTTGATCAATCGAAATCTCGATTGATCGAGATGCACATCTCGATCAATCGAGATGCACGCGATGCCTGCACGTGAGCCAAATTAGTATTTAAACCGTTGGGCTTCCCTTTCATTTCAAAAGACCATCCGACTTCTTCTCTTCTCCGAGTGATTCAAGGTTTTCTCCGAGCACTGTCACGCACTTGATCTACCATCCCCGATCAGCCACCGCCGTTCGACATAGTCCGAGATCGCCGCTAGCACTCGTACGCTCTTCTCTTCGCGACTGCGAGTTGGGTTTTCGTCTTTGTGTGCCGTTCATCATCTTCACCTTGAGGTAAATAATGTATGGCTACATTTTGCGTACTTTCTCGCTCTTTTTGATAGTTTTACGGCGTAATAAACATAGACAATTGATGTTGGGTTGGATGGGTGCATTTGCGATATTCGTAATGAGATTTTACGGGTTTCGGGGGGGGTAGGAATGCATGTACGGGTGAGATATTACATTTTTTTGCTTCGAATGCTTATTGTACGGTTTGCAACCACGACCCATCGTTTCGGTTGCATCCGCTCAAGCTACCTCTTTGAGATCGAATTCTTTTGAATACATGTGTCAGCACCATGGCCTAGGACCTCATTTTCATTTTTTTTTCTCTCTTCTTTTAGTTTATTCTTAGTTTAGTATTCCTCTTCTTTTATCTTTTATTTACGTAATTTTTGGAATAAAGTGCAGACTGTTCGAGACGTGCCCGGGTGAGCCTTCCGGTCTCGGAAGTTTCACCCGGAGCAGATTTTTGACTTGAGAGAGTTCGAGACGCGTCCCGACAGCGCATGGACTGTCACCGAGCTCAGGAGGCATTGCCTCGACCGATTGTGTGTGCCTCCCACTGACGTGGCACACGAGCGCTTAGTGCAGGTCTTCTACGAGCGCATGACTTACTCCTGCACAGCGCCGAACACATTAGAGACGGTCGTGGGCACCACAACAATTACGATTACGCCGAGCCAGATTGCGCAGATGCTCGGCATCCCTCACCAGCAGCTGCCAGATATGGTTGACCAGGACGGTCGACCGCTTTACAGGGCCACCCTTCCAGCAGACTCGACACTGTTCTCCATCGTGATGGACATGTGTGGCGGGGCGTTTACCACGCCCAGTCACAATTGCACGTCCAAATCGATGTGCCCGAGCAGATTATGGTTCCTGGACACCGTTCTCATCAAGAACGCGTGTCCCCTGCAGCACGTGGCAGAGCGCAGAGGCGACCTCCTCCGTTGCCTCTATGCTTTCCACACGGGCACGTGGTTTTCTGTCCCGTCGCTGGTATGGGGGCAGATGTTCAAGGTCTGGGACGGCCTCGTCAATAAGAGGATGTGACGAGCAGCGAGTTGATGGCTTCCCTTTCCTTTCCTGGTCGCAGCTTTTCTCAGTAGTGCCAGTATACCAGTCAGTAATACTGACATTCAGTTGGCACCGCCCACCCGCTTCACATCTACTCATTAGGAGCGGGTGAGGCGACACTTAGAGCGACAGGACCACCAGGGTGATCCACCAGACGATGTAGATATGGATGCCCCGGTGGAGATGGATGAGGGAGAGCCTGCAGGGGATGGGTCCGATGATGAGGAGATGGAGGAGGAGGCGATGGATATTACTGCAGAGTGGCATGACATCCTAGCGACAGGCTACTCCTGCCTGGTGGCTGATGTAGAGCGGCTCCAGCAGGGTTTTGACGAGCATGTCCAGGTGACGCAGAGTCAGCTGGTAGGCATTCGGACAGACATTTCATCTCTGGCACAGGGTCAGAGGGCTATTTTAGACGAGTTCCGTACCTTCCGGTAGGACCTGTAGTTCCTGCTTGCCGGACGAGCTTCCCCCTCCACCTCTACTCCCACCGAGCCACCACCACCACCACCCGCCCTCGAGTAGCTGCTTTTATTTGTCCTTTATGCTTTACTTTCTGTATTTTTCTTTCTTTATGTTTGATAGGCCATGTTGGCCATGTTTTCTTTCCTTTTTAGTTTTTTATGAGTATTCCAGATGCATGTACACTTTGTACTAAACTCATTTTCATATTTATGGAATACATTTATCTTTTCTGTTATACCATGTGTTATCTTTCCTGTCTTTATTTTTACTTTCTGTCAATATATCTGTTCTCTATACTTTGACTATGTATGTAGTACCACTTGCCTAATTGTTATATGCGATTCAGTTGATGATTTCCGTTTATTACCGCCTGGTTTAAATTCCCAATACTGTTGAGATTGCTTCAACGCAGTATGGCGGTAATAAAGAAAGGCAGCCCCTTTGCATGCTATACGTTAGTGTGCCTGGATAGTCAATATCTTATCGCATACACCTCTTAGACAAGTGGGAAACACCAGTTCAGACCCTTAGATATGCAGTGATCTTGACATTGTCCGTTTGTGCATTATTATTTCATTATGTTCTTTTCATATACTTTTTGTTCCTTTTAATGCTCGTGGTATCCAGTTGGTGTTCTGTGCAGGTTTTTCTTATTTGTAGGATGACCGCTACTGTGGAATACCATTTTTGTCGCATTCTGCAATCCCGGAAACTTCTTTCCTTGTTTTTCTTGTCCAAACATTGAGGACAATGTTGCATATAAGTTTGGGGGTGCGGTATGCTATACCACTTGCATATGCATGCAATGTTCAGTCTTAGTATTGAGTGTCATTGTAGAGCAGTCTTCTTGATATTTTTGCATGCTTGCTATGATGTCTTGCTTTTTAAAGGAAGATCATTCGAATAAATGTCCGAGGTAAATGCAGTAGGTAGTTAAGAACTTTAACATTGTAAATACCCGCACTTTTGCAAGCTATATAGTAGGCTAGAACGGTCTACATTTTTGTCCAAATATGAGCATGTATTGTTCTTGCACTAAATTTGTCCTTAACCGCACAAATTCGCACACATGCATTTTAAATTGTGGGGTATAAGTCTGATGGAGAATTTTTTAAATTTCTGTTTTTATCTAAACAACTTAAATAATATGTTCTTTCGGTTGTTGTAAAAAAAAAAAAAAAAAAAAAAAAAGAGAAAAATTTGCAATAAGCCTTCTCACTCAATAAACCGGATTTCTATGCCTCAAAGCAGGGAGTATTCATGTATAAGTGTGCAACGTTGAGCATTAATAAGCGGGTGGCTTGCTCAAGCTCATCGCCTTGTAAGCTCGGTTATTAAGTCTGAGGGGTGTTTCTTCACCTAATGCCCTAAAACCAATTGGTTTGGGAGTCATTGGCCCAATGCCGCTACATGGGCTTACAAGAAAGCAAAAACAGCTAAGCATTGCACGGTCATCCGCACATGAGCAATCATGAAATTTTGTGATAATGAACAACGGTGTCGAGCGTTTTCAATGAGTTTTTCTCTTAAAAACAGATTTGTTCGTTTTCTTCTCCAAATATGACAAAAGCCACGCGTTAGAATGTATGTTCACTTTTCAAAGAGGATTTTGGGGTCGAAATTGGTATGTTTACTCGGGCTGGCCATTATGTGGGGACCGTCATTTATTTACAGCCTTTGAAAGTCCATTTTTACTAATGACCACATAGTTCTGTAATACTTATTGCATTTGCCAAATGTGAAATGAACGGATGATCGCCCTTTATCTAGTAATGACTGAGCATGATTAAACTTTTGTATAAGATAGTTAATTTTATTTTTGTAATATCGCATTGCTAAGGGACTAGCAATATGTAAGTTTGGGGGTGTGATAAGTGTTCAATTTTATGCATTTGAACCCTTTTATTGCATATGTTAGTTTCATTTTTATGATTACCGAGATATGTTTACGGTATTTTTGTGTTTTTGATGTATTACAGGTCTTGTAGTAAATGGAGCAAAAGTTGAAGGTTTTTTGCAGTTGAAGAGAAAAGTCAGAAATGCAGCCAAAGGCATCTCGATCAATCAAGATGTTGATCTTGATCAATCGAGATCTCGATTGATCGAGATTTCATTTCGATTGATCGAGATTCTGCAGAAGCCACTTGCCCACTTGCTCACCTGCTCTCCCACTTGCAACAACATCTCCCTTTTTGCACGACTTAGGGGGATTGTCTGACTTGAACAAGACCCTTGGGGACCTTCTTGATACAAGGGATATATATATTGATATATATATATATATGGTGGGCCCCAAGGTTGAAAAAGGAAGCCTTAAAGCACCAAAAAGCCACATATCTCATATATCTCTCAAGACACATCAAAGAAGAGGAGAGATTTGGGAGAGGAGGAGGAGAAGCTGAACCAGACCAAGAAGCTTCACTTTCTTCATCAATGGAAGAGTGCAAGGCAACCATAAGCAACTAACTCTTCTACTAGGGTGTTGGTTTCAACCCCTAGCCATGTAAACTTGTTCATCTTTGTAGCACTTAGGATTTGTAATTAAATGTTGATTATTTAGCCTAGTGATCATGTACACTAATACATTTCTTTTATATATTCATATGATTTTGGTTTTATTCTTGTCTTAGAGTATAATCTTCATGTGAATGCACAACATTTGCATATTCCACAAGAAGTGCAAATGATGGCTAGATAATGGTGTTTAAATGAATGTGTTGTGTTTGTTTGTATAAACCATGTCAAGATAAGGTAGTTTGGATGCATGTAGGTTCGCTTAGAGAGTAGGGTAATTAGATAGTTAGTTAGGTTGAAGAGCTATGCTTATTGAAGATGGATTATGATAGGTGGACGAACACATTGATCTTTTGATATGTCATTGAGGTCACAAGCCTAATGACATTGTTAGGCATTTAAGTAATGAATCCCATGCTTGCTACACTTATGAACATGTGAATGGCTAGTGGTGGAAACCAACCCTAGTTCTCTCTCCCATCCTTTACTCTTTAATTTTATTGTCATTACATTCATGCAATAGTTTATAAACAAAAATTCAAAAACCTATTTTTAGGATTAAATTGGAATTAATCTTTCTTTAAGACAATTGCGACTAGTCCTCGTGGGATCGATACCCTCTATATAGAACCGTATCTACAAAGATTCGTGCTCTTGCGAGTGGTTAAATTATATTTTGATAAAAAGGGCAAAATTAAGCTTACAATATAATTCGAGTTTAGCCACATCAAGTACGAATAGAAGGAAGATGAGCAACAGGAGCAAAAGTCTCCTCATAATTGATGTCATACTCCTATGTGAATTCTCTTGCCACAAGTCAGACTTTATAGCATCATCAGACCCATCTGAATGAGTTTTGATTTTGTAGACCCATTTATTTCCAATGGTAGACTTCCTTAGAGGCAATTCAACTAGATCCCATGTATAAGTCTGGGTAAATGCATCTAACTCTTCTTTTATTGCTTGTTGCCATAAAAGGTTAGAGCAAGCCTCGCAAAAAGTGTGAGGTTCATGAAGGGTTGCAAAAATATGATAACAATGATAGTCATGAAGATGTGCAAGGGAAGTTCTTATCTGAGTGGATTAATGAGGATCCAAAATAGTGGCACCACCAGGAACCTAGGCGGGACAGATGATTGGAACTCAACTGCAGGATGGTCAACCACATATGATGAGCCAGGAGGGTTAACTGTATCTAATGAGGAAGTAGGAGGAGAATCTGGAAAAAGATCTGCAGATGTATCTAAAGGAGGAATAGGAAATTGGTGATCAAAAATACCAGTGAATTTTGATAAGGTATGAAATATTTTATGTTCCCAAAAAATAACATGATGAGAGACTCTAAGGTGTCTCGCAATAGGATCATAACACTTATATCTCTTTTGTTCAAGTCCAAACCCAAGAAAATAACATAGATGAGCACGATGTTGTAATTTTGTTCACTCATAAGGATGAAGAAGAACAAGGATGTGCATGTGACTTCTCTTCGTGATGGGTTCTTCATTGTAAGATTTTAGAGTGACACAGATCGAGATCGAGCTCTCCAGAGGGTGCACACGTTTGAAGGAAGGTCGATCATTGTCAAAAAGTGGTACAATAATGTGCATCTAGAGACAAATTTTCTAGGATCTATTTCAATTTGGATGACGATTAAGGGTCCAAGATTGTGGTATCAAAAATTTGTTCCAAGTTTTCAAAGCCAGTATTCCTAGATGAGTCAGTTGCAAGGGACCGCGGTCAATTTGTTCGAGTAATGGTCGAAGTGGATGTGCATGAACAATTACTAGAGTCTATTGTGGTGAACATACTTGGAAAAGATTGCCTGTTGCAAATGGAATATGATTGGAAACCTCAAATGTGTGTTGGATGTAAAGGGACTGATCATGTTTTTGCTAATTGCCCTCACAAAATGTTGGGGAAAACAAAGCCAAAACCTACAAGTCAGTGGGTAATTAAGAAGCAAGGTGAACTTTTTCTGTTGATGATGATAGTCTAGAAAAGGAAGTTGCAGCTACATTGTTTCTTGCAGAGGTGAATTTGACACCTAAGGATGTTTCCACTTCTAATGCTTTTGAGGTGCTACAAGATGAGGATGATTGTTCAAATCAGACCCAAGTTGTAGAAGGTATGACTCAGAATGAGGAAGATGATGGAAGAGGTCCTATTTCTCCTATAGCTCATTTGATGGCTATTAGAAGTGGTGGTAAAAATAGTTCTAAAGATGTTGCTGCTTAGAATTCTAACAAGAGAATAACTACTCCTAATTCTAAGAAGGGTCTAACAAAGTCTAGCGATAGTATATCTTTGGATGCAACTCTGAACTAGATTATGCAACAAATTACTATAGATAAGGAAATTTTTTCTGTGACTGGTCCAAGTCATAGTATGAGTAAGGGGAGAGGTAAGTCTCAGAAGCAACAACTTATAGCCACTGATAGGGTGATAAGGAGTAAATTAGGGGACAGTGGCCCCAAATTCCATAATTAATGATTGGTTCATGGAATGTTAAGGGCTTGAATAGGCCTAGAATGCAGAAAGAGGTTAGAGAGTGGATTTCTCAAGATTTTTTGTAGTTTGTTTGCCTTCTAGAAACTAAGGTGCTTGAGCATAATTTTGAGAGGGTTTCTAAGAAGATAAGTGATGTGGCTAAACTTGGATTATATTGTAAGCTTAATTATTGCCCTTTTTATCAAAATATAATTTAACCACTCGCAAGAGCACGAATCTTTGTAGATAAGGTTCTATATAGAGGGTATCGATCCCACGAGGACTAGTCGTAATTGTCTTAAAGAAAGATTAATTCCACTTTAATTCTAAAAACAGGGTTTTGAGTTTTTGTTTATAAACTATTGCATGAATGTAATGACAATAAAATTAAAGAGTAAAGGATGGAAGAGAGAACTAGGGTTGGTTTCCACCACTAGCCATTCACATGTTCATAAGTGTAGCAAGCATGGGATTCATTAATTAAATGCCTAACAATGTCATTAGGCTTGTGACCTCAATGACATATCAAAAGATCAATGTGTGTGCCAACCTATCATAATCCATCTTCAAAAAGTATAGCTCTTCAACCTAACTAACTACCTAATTACCCTACTCTCTAAGTGAACCCTACATGCATCCAAACTACCTTGTCTTGGCATGGTCTATACAAGCAAACACCACACATTCATTTAAACACCATTATCTAGCCATCATTTGCACTTCTTGTGGAATATGCAAATGTTGTGCATTCACATGAAGATTATACTCTAAGACAAGAATAAAACCAAAATCATATGAATATATAAAAGAAATGTATTAGTGTACATGATCACTAGGCTAAATAATCAACATGTAATTACAAATCCCAAGTGCTACAAAGATGAACAAGTTTACATGGCTAGGGGTTGAAACCAACACCCTAGTAGAAGAGTTAGTTGCTCATGGCAGCCTTGCACCCTTCCATTGATGAAGAAAGTGAAGCTTCTTGGTCTGGTTCAGCTCCTCTTCTTCCTCTCCCGAAGGTCTCTCCTTGGATAATCTGATGTGTGTTGAGAGATATGTGAGATATGTGACTATTTTGTGCTTTAAGGCTCCTTTTTCCACCTTGGGGCCCACCATATATATATATATATATCAATATATACATCTATTATATCAAGAAGGTCCCCAAGGGTCTTGTTCAAGTCAGACAATCCCCCTAAGTCGTGTAAAAAGGGGGATTTTGTTACAAGTGAGAAAGTAGGTGAGCAAGTGGCCAAGTGGATTCTGCAGAATCTCGATCAATCGAGATTGGATCTCGATTAATCGAGATTTCGATCAATCTAAATAAGATTTTGATCAATTGAGATCTCGATTGATCGAGATCAACATCTCGATTAATCGAGATGCCTTTGGCTGCAATTTCTGATTTTTCTCTTGAACTGCTAATAGCTTCAAACTTTGCTCCATTTACTCCAATACCTGCAATACATCAAAAACACAAAAATACCGTAAACATATCTCGATAAACGTAAAAATGGAACTACCATATGCAATAAAGAGGGTTCAAATGCATAGAATTGAACACTTATCAATAAGGTCTAATTGGTGTTGGATACATAATTATTCTACTCATGTTAATGGAAGGATATGGTGTAGGTGGAATGGGGCTTTGTTTAAGGTTGAGGTCATTCACTGTGGTATGCAATCTTTGTTGTTACAGTTTTGTCATCTTCATTCTGATTCTAATGTTTTTATTTCCCCTGTTTATGCTTCTAATTCAGTGGGAGAAAGAAGAGATTTATGGAGAGATTTGAGATTTTATTCAACTTTAGTTCATGGTTTGTTGTTGGCTTCGGGTGACTGTAACATTATAAGATTTCATTCAGAGAAAATGGGTGGTAGGAAGGTCCCTCAAGCTATTTTGGATGAGTTAATGAATTTCTTGGTGATGTTGGTTTTTCTGATTTGCACACAAACAATGCAGCATCAACTTGGTGCAATAGACAGAATTTCGTTAAGAGAATTTATGGGAGGCTGGACAGAGTTATGGTGAATCATGCTTGGCTTCAAGCTTTTGTTGCTTCTAAAGCTACTTTATATAATGCAGGGCTTTCGGATCATTGTGCTATTGTTATTGATGTGTTTTAAGGGAGTTTTTTAGGCCCAAAGCCTTTTAAAATGCTAAAGGTTTGGTGTCTTCAAGAAGGCATTGAGGATGTGATTGGTAAGGCTTGGTAAGTTGCTTCTAATGGTGATCCTATTCAGGCTCTTCAGCAGAAACTCAAGAAAGTAAAAGAAGTGGTGAAAAGCTGGAACAAAGATAGGTTTGGGAATATTTACTCTACAGTTAAGGCAGTTAAAAATGAATTAAATGCTGCTCAAATTTTGTTACAACAGAATCCATTTGATCCTGAGGCTATTTCTTCTAAAATGAAATGTAGACAACTATTGGATCAATCTATTGCAAATGAAGAGGTGTTGGTTCCTCAAAAGGCTCAGACTAAATAGTTATAGGACAACGATAGATACACTGCATACTTTTATAACAAAGTAACTCAACACAAAAATTTTAATGCTATTGTTTCAGTGCAAAATGATGAAGGCATTATGTCTTTTAACCACAACACTATTAAGCAGTAGGTTGTTGATTACTTTGCTAACTTCTTTAGTGTTCATGGTGTACAGGAGGTCTTTGATTTAAAGACTCCCAGGAGAACTTTTGATGTGGAAAAGGCTCAAATGCTTGAAGATCCTATCTCAGATGAGGAAATTAAGAGGGTAGTGATGGAGTGAATTTAAACCTGATCTATCTGATTTTAGACCCATATCTCTTTCCAATACTTCTTATAAAATTATAACAAAGATTATGGTTAATAGACTTGCTCTTGTTTAGAATGATTTAGTGGGGTGGGAACAATTAGCTTTTATTAAGGGGAGAAGGATTCATGATAATATTTTGATAGCTCATAAGTTGGTTAGAGGGTTCAATTGTGCTTCTAATTAGTCCATGGCCATTAAGATAGATTTGAATAAGGCCTAGGACACAGTTTTGTGGAGTATTTTGTTCAAGATTTTATAGAAATTTGGGTTTGGATTAGGTGGATTAATGGATGTCTGACTACTCTTGGTTCTCTGTTCTTATCAATGGGTTGCCCTCTCTCCCCTATGTTATTTACTTTAGTTGCTGAGTACTTTTCTTCTCTTGTAGAATCCAAAGTTATTCATGGTGCTTTAGGTCCTATTTCGGTTGTTAAAAGGTCCAATCTAAATCTCTGACATTTATTGTATGCTGATGATCTGCTCATTGTATCAAAGGCTGATTTGAGATTTGCTATGGCCATTAGGAGAGTGCTTGATGAATTTGCTGGTGTTTCTGGATTGTATGCAAATTCATCCAAATCAACTATGTTCTTTTCCAAGTTAGTTTGGAGAAGGCACTATTTGATAAGGTTGTTAGAGTTCAAAAAAGGTGAACTTTTAGTTAAATATTTGGGTATGCCCCTTAATTCTTCTGGTTTGTCTTTGATTGCTTGTTCTGAGTTATTGGACAAAATTAATGCTAGACTTTCTCACTGGTGAAACTTGAATCTCTCTCTGGCTAGTTAGATTGAGCTGGTTAGAACTGTGATTTACCCCCCACAATCTTGTATTGGTATCCTTGTATGAAGTTACCTGTTAAGGTTTCTCATTTAATTCAGAAGAAATTAAGAAATTTGTTTGGGGAGGATCTGATACAAGGTCTAAAATGTAATATGTGAAATGGGATTGCGTTTCTAGACCTAAGCTTGAAGGAGGTTTTGGTATAATTAGAAAGGTTTTGGATCTGCAAGATGTTACTGCCTGACCTAGGATTTTTTGAATGGTAAGGAGTATCTTTGGGTTAGGTGGTTTAGGGATAAATATACAAAAGGCTATTCTAATTGGGAAGCTGTTCAAACATCCTCCAGTTCAGCTACTTGGAAGTTTCTGCTTTCAATGAGAGAATTCATGTTACAAAGTGTGAATTTCAGTATTGCTGATGGTTTAAAAATTAGTCTATATCATGATCCTTGGTGTGGGATGTAATACCCCGCTCCAACACATGGTATGATATTGTCCGCTTTGGGCCTGAGCCCGTACGATTTTGCTCTTGGGTTTTACCCCAAAAGGCCTCATACCATTTGAAGAGAACATACTACATACAAGCACATCCACTTTTCCACACCCAGGCGACGTGTGATTGAGCACCCTGTACCCTGTCAGTGTGGTAGCTCAGCCCAGTGTCTGTCTTCGCACCCGCCCACTCACACCCGTCCACAAGGGTTACTACAATCCACTCCCCTACGAGGCCCGACGTCCTCGTCGGCACACTTCCGGCTGGGTTCAGGCTTTGATACCAACTGTAATACCCCGCTCCAACACATGGTATCATATTGTCCCCAAAATATTTCGCGTATGAGGTGGCCAGTCTCATACACAAAACCTGGGAGATACATACAATTAGTAGCAACAAGCATAGAATACAAAAGACAGTAAAATAAATTCTAAAAGCTGAACAGAAAATTCCATTGAATTGAAATAACTGGTAAACAAATAATTATATGTTCGCTGATATAATTTGGAAGTCCCGTAATCCAAGGACCCCTTTATCATAATAAACAAAATTTTAAGACTCTAATTTAAAACTAACAACCAAAATCTCTAAACGAATTCATAGTTTTACCCTTCAATAAGATGATAGGTTTCTACCCTGTGACCGATGAGAAGAGATGTCTGCCACAACCAACCCTAAAACTCTATCCTTGCAGTGGAACTTGTCTGAAACCTAAAATATCAACAAAGTGGGTTAAACCCATGAGCAAGTCATATCTACTACATCCAATCAGAGAACCAATATACATACCCTTAGTATAAGGGACACAAACTAAATCCGTAGATTTAACATAAAGTTATTCTTTTATCCAGTTTCATGTTTCCAAAACAACAGTCAATATTTATAATATTCCACCCAAAACCTTATTATGCAAAAGTAAACACATTGCTTAAGTTCAGCAGAAAAAAAAACATAACATAAAATACTATCAAGTTTAAACAATCCTAACATGTCACCATTTTATCCTTTGATACCTTAATAGGTATAGGTATATACATACTGGTCATTCCCTACTTAGTTCATGTTTTCAGAAATCAAAATCATCTTATACGTTGTCCCAACAGACCCTTATCATTCAACAATGAACCCATTCTTTAAGTTCAAAGTAAAGAAACATATGCATGCATTTTATTAAATCTAGGCAATCATGAAAAATCAAATATAATGTATAGATACCTTATTAGGTATGGGCGATCCCGACACGCCGAGCAATCCTGACATGCCAAAATAAAATGCATAGATACCTTATTAGGTATGGGCGATCCTAACATGCTGGGCAATCCTTACATGCCAAAATAAAATGCATAGATACCTTATTAGGTATGGGCAATCCTGACACGCCGGGCAATCCTTACATGCCAAAATAAAATGCATAGATACCTTATTAGGTATGGGTGATCCTGACACGCCGGGCAATCCTTACATGCCAAAATAAAATGCATAGATAACTTATTAGGTATGGGCGATCCTGACACATCGGGCAATCCTTACATGCCAAAATAAAATGCATAGATACCTTATTAGGTATGGGCGATCCTGACACGCCGGGCAATCCTTACATGCCAAAATAAAATGCATAGATACCTTATTAGGTATGGGCGATCCTAACACGTCGGGCAATCCTTACATGCCAAATAAAATGTATAGATGCATTCCCAATATGAAACATAAAATAAACAAGGTGCATTATGATTTCAATTTGCACAAACAAAGTACTTCAAAATATCCGACATGAAATTATCACCATAAGACAAATCATTCACAAGTAAGCTATAATCAAGTATTTAATGGGCATTTATATCCTTAAAGGAAAATACATTCAATTAAATCAAATAACACAATTTAACCACTTTAAAAGCAAACACCCAATTCAACCCACAATGCACTCAAATCTATGAGGGAGTCTAAACCAAACTCTTATCTAGGTTTCTGGGCCTATTCTACTTCTAATAATCTTATTAAATCATCTTAGAATTTTCTGGAATTTTAAAAATATTTTCAACAAATAAAAGAAGGTGAAAACCCAACTTTTAGACACTTTAAAAATTAACTGAATTCCAAGGGAAGCTCATTTCGAGATGAAAATTTAAAACCAAGTTTATTTAACCACCAAAAAGTTACAGTAAAAATTTGAGAATTTTTGAAATTATAAAAGTATTTTCTAAAATTACAGAAAGTAAAAAACTCAACTTTTGGACACTTTAAAAATCAATTGAACAATAAGGAAGTTAACAATTTAAACCCAAGTGTATTTAGCCTCCAGAAAAATACAGTAAAAATTTCGGAATTGTTGGAAATTTATAAGTATTTTTCTAAAATTAAAGAAGCTAAAAAACTCAATTTTTAGACACTTTAAAAATTAATTTAAAGACAATGCTAAATCATTTCGACATGAAATTTAAACCCCAACCTCCTTAAGCTCTCAGGAAGTTGAGATAAAATTTTGGGAATTTTTAGAATTATAAAAGTATTTTTAAAAAATGATTTTCCAAATTTTCAAGTTTTTCCAAAAATTTTAAAAATTCAAAACAAATACCAAAATAATTCGGAATGGGCCCATATCGGACCCAGAGGTGGGTCCCCGCGAATGGGGCCCAACAATACTTTTTTGGCCACCGTCGCCGGCGGCACGCGCCCCCACGAGCCGGCAGAACGCGTAGCCACCTTTTCTTTTCTTTTTTTTTTTTTTCTTTCTTCCTTCTTCCTTCTTCCTTCTTCCTTCTTCTTCCTGAAGCCTCCACGCAACAACAATGGTGGAGAAACTTCCCGATCACTTTCGGGCACTGAATCGCGCATATGAATATACCATTGAACTCATATCGATCTAAGCTACGCATTGGTACCAAAATCATCCCCCTCTCGCAGCCTAAATCAAAAACGCCCAATTTCTAGTTTCAAGAATCTAAAATTTCAAACTCAATTTTTCGTCAATCTACCCAACGGTTCACAACCAAACTTTCAAGGATTGTTCTAGGAAGTAAGATATACCTTTTAATCAGAACAAAAACGTTCAAAAATGATGAATACAATAAACCCAATTTCATGTTAATATATATATATATATACCCGCCTATACAGTGACATATACATATGCAAAAATACCCTAAAATAGTACCAAAACTCCAAAATCTTCATGTTTAATTCACAGAATTATTCTTAGCATGCAAAATCATTTAATTTTATAATTAATTGCATACAAATTTCTAGCAACATGTCTATACAATTAATATATATATTATACATATATCCCAGCAACATGTATATACAAATAATATATATGTATACAGATTCAAAGGGGAAGAGAAGAGTTTGAACTTGCCTTATGATGTTGAGCAAAAATCACTTTTTTTCTCTTTTCCTGGCGTCTACCATTTTCTCCCTATCTGTGCATAGGAATCCTCTGTGCGTAGAAACTACTGAACCCTAATTCTTTTTCTCTTATTTAATATTCTTAAATAATTAAACTAATAAATATAAAATATTTAGCCCAACTATATATATATATATAGATATATATATACATATATATAGCCCAGCCCAGTAGCTAGCCCAACCTAATAATAATAATAATAATAATAAACAAAATAAAGAAAATACAGCCCAAAACCAACATATTTTTATTTAATAGAAAAAAACTATATTTAAAACAAATATTTAACACACAATTAAACTCAATCAACACTTAGCAACAATTCAAACATCCACATTAAACATATAAAAACAGGCATTGACAAAATTAATTAAAGCATTTAAATAATTAAAAACTCCATCAAACAAATAAAAACTCAATTTAGATATCCTCAAATTACGGGGTATTACACGGGGGAGATGCTATCCTAGAGAAGTTTAGTCATAGGGTTGTCAGACTTCTACTTTTCACAAAAACCTTTGGATTAAATGGTTTAATTAATGATAACATATGGTGTTTAGACAATCTTCCTGAGTCTGGTTTACATCAATTTAAGCAGTTTGTTAAGGCTATTAATCTTCATCCAAGTAATGACAGATTGTTATGGAATAATGGTAAGTTTAACTTTAAGAAAGCTTGGGATTCATGTAGAACTCATCATCCTCAGCCTTCTTGGAGGAGTCTTTGCTGGAATAAAGTTAGACCTAGTTCATGTTTGACGTCATGCATTATTCTTCATAGCAAAAACCCCTCCTTCTGTAATCTACAGAAAAAGGGGCACTTATTTATCTTATGTGTGTTTTAACTGTAATCAAGATGTTGATTCAATTTGTCATATGTTCTTTGGATGTTGTTTTGCGAGGGATATTTGGCCGTGGTTTGCATCTTTTTTTAAATGGAATTGGAATGTATCATCTTAATTATGACGAGTTGTTGTAGTGGAGTGAACGGAAAGCAGGTGTTTCTAAACTGTTTAGCATGTTATTTGCTACTACTTTGTTGGCCATTTGGAAGGAAAAAAATAGTAGAATGCACCAGGGTTGTAGTAAGTCTCCAGAAGATGTTGCAAAATCTATTGTGTTTGAGATCATGGAGGTGGCTGCCATTAAATCTCTTAAAGACCTATGCCAATTATTCTCTTAATGTTTGGTGGTCTTAGTTTGAGTCTTCTAGCTTTCTTAGCTTTTCATTGTTTCCACATATATTGGAAATGGTTTGTTCAATTGTATGTGTTTGATTGTATAAGTGGGGTATGCCCCCACTTTGATCCAGTGTACTAAATGCATATTTTTAATGTAATGAAAATCACCTCGTTTAAGTAAAAAAATACTCTAAGATTACTATAGTTAGGAATTGTCCATAAAGACACTCATAGGGTATTTGATTTTGTAAAAATGGGGTGGATACACGATTCATGGTATAAACAGTAGTGAGAGATGCTTCAACCCCAAAAGATGATGGCACAGAAGAAGAAATGACAAGCGATCGAGCCAAATCTAAAATATGACGAAGTTTTCGTTCAGCTCGACCATTTTGTTTTTTGTGATATACCAAGGCAAGAAGAGTGAAAAATAATGCCATAATGTTTGAGCATATTTTAAAATTCATTTTTCATGTATTATGTAGCATTATCAGAATGAAAAGTTTTGATATTTGTGAAAATTTGAGTTAAAACTATTTTAATGAAATCATGAAAGATGTTGAGTAATTCTGAACGATTTTTCATTAAAAATATCCAAGTGAATGGTGAAAAATCATCCAGAAATATAACAAAATATCATGTCCCACCCATGGTGGCTACAGGAGAAAGTCCCCAAGCATTAGAATGAACAAGATCAAAAAGAGAAGAAGGAAATGACTCACTATTATGAAATGGTAAAACAGGTTGTTTGCCTAATTGACAAGAAATGCAATCAAAAGACTCGGTTTTAACTGATCCTAACAAACCCTTAAATGCTAGATTTTTTACTCAAGATACTGATGCATAACTTAAACAAGAATGCCATAACTCAAGAGTTGGTATACTACTTTGTGTAGATGTAGCTGTGATAGATGAACTAGGTAGATGTATGGAAGAAAGCTCAAATAGTCGCCCTATCTTATGGCCTGTCCCAATGATCTGATCTATCTGAGAATCCTGTACAACACAGCCATTAGAGAAAAATGTTATATTCAAACCTAGGTCAGCCAATTGACCAACAGATAAAAGATTAAGAGAAAGATTGGGAACAAGATAAACATTGAGAACAAACAAATTTAATTAAGAGACAGTGCATATGTTACTAATGGCCATAGTGAAGCCATTAGCTATGTGAATAACTGGTGTATGAGATATAAGAGTTTGAGTAGTGAGCAAAGTATGGTCAGGTGTCATATCATTATAATAAGTAGAGGCCCAAAATCATGAATTAATTGTAACTGGTGCGGTTGAGAAAGCTGAGTTAGATGAGCTTGAACATGATTGCTTGAATAAAACCTGGTTAAGAATTACCTCCAAATCAGTAGCAGAAAATGCAAATAGGAACTCCGCAAAAGGAGTAATAACTGGTGCAGAAGGAGAAGGATGAGATGACACTATCTCTGTGGTAGCTATAGCTGTAGCATTGTAAGGTCTAGTAAGTTTGAAACACTCCTTAATTGTATGCCCTGATTTGCGACAGTATTTGTAGGAACATTCACTAGTTTTAGGTTGCAATGACTGTGCACACTGTTTGTTTACCACCATTGCAACAAAAAAAAGAAGAATATCTATTGAGTGAAGGCTGAAAAGAAGAAAAATAGCTGTTGAGTGAAGGCCGATGATGTGACTAAACTTGATTGCAATTGTAAACTTAATTTTGCCCTTTCTCAAAATATAATTTAACCACCCGCAAGAGCACGAATCTTTGTAGACACAGTTCTATATAGAGGGTATCGATCCCACGAGGACTAGTTGTTAATTGTCTTGAAGAGAGATTAATTCCACTTTAATTCTAAAAACAAGGTTTTGATTTTTGTTTTAAAACTATTGCATGAAAACAATAACACTAAATTTAAAGAGTTTTAAGTTGGGAGAAAGAACTAGGGGTGGTTTCCACCACTAGCCATTCACATGTCCATAAATGTAGCAAACTTGGGATTTATAAAATTAAATATCTAACAATGTCATTAGGCTTGTGACCTTAATAACATATCAAAAGATCAATGTGTGTGCAAACCTATCATAATCCATCTTCAACAAGCATAGTTCTTCAACCTAACTAATTACCCTACTCTCTAAGTGAACCTAAATGCATCCAAACTACCTCATCTTGGCATGGTTTATACAAGCAAGAACAACACATTCAATTTAAATACCATTACTTAGCCATCACCTACACTTTTTGTAGAAGATGCAAGTGTTGTGCATTCATAAGATGGATTCTACTCTAAAACAAGAATAAAAACAACATCATGTGAATATATATGAGAAATGTATAAGTGTACATCATCACTAGACTAAGTAATCAACATTTAAATACAAATTCCAAATAATGCTACAAAAATGAACAAGTTTACATGGCTAGGGGTTTCACCCACACCCTAGTAGAGAAGCTAGTTGATCATGGCAGCCTTGCACTCTTCCATTGATGGAGAAAATGAAGCTTCAAGGTCTGGTTCAGCTTCTCCTTCCCCTCTCCCGAATGTCTAATATATGGTATATGTGTTATGAGAGAAAATGGCTCCTTTTGTGCATTTGTGGCTACTTTTCATCCTTGGGGCCCACCATGTATATATATATAGCAATATATATATCAACTAAGTCAATAATATCTTCATGTGTCTTGTTCAAGTCAGAAAATCCATCCAAGTCGTGCAAAAAGGTGGATTTTGTTGCAAGTGGGAGAGCAAGTGGGCAAGTGGGTCTGCAGAATCTCGATTAATCGAGATTGGAATCTCGATTGATCGAGATTTTTGATTGATCGAAATGCATGCCTCGATCAATCGAGATTCTGATTTATCGAGATTAACATCTCGATTGATCGAGATGCCTTAGCTTCAATTCTGAATTCTGCTCTTCAACTGCAAATAGCCTCAAACATTGCTCCTTTTGGTACAAAACCTACAATACATCAAAAACACAAAAATACCGTAAACGTACCTTGGTAAACATAATAACGGGACTAACATATGCAATAAAGAGGGTTCAAATGCATAGTATTGAACACTTATCAACCGAAAAGAAGAAGAATATCTATTGAGTGAAGGCCCAGACTGAAATCTCATTTTGAAGTGAGAAATTCCATTTTTAGCCATTTAGAAATTTCAAATGACAAAATCGACTGGAAAATTGGAATCAGCGTGAAATTTTAAGCGGAGTAAGTCCAGGAAAAATTTTTAAGGTCTGTTGCTAACGTAGCAGTACTGCTAACGTGGTAGACACATGTCAAGAAAAGATGATGTGGATGTTGATGTGGCGATCGACGCGGCAAAAAAGGCAACGTGTCAGATGATGTGTCGATGACATGTCAGTCAATGCAAAAGAAAAAAGATTATATGATAGATGATGTGTCACTACCGTGGCAAAAAAGGCTGAAGTGGCAGATAACGTGGCACTGGGTTACTGAGTCAGCGATGACTTAGCACGTGTGGTAGCGTGTGAAGAAGCGTGATGGCGCGTGCGGGCACATGTAGGCACATGGCGCGCTTGATGATGCCGGGAAACAAAAAATAGAGGATTCTAACGGCACGTGGAGGTTTCGTTCGGGCTGAATTTTGCGACGTCTTGATCGTCTGGTTGAGGACTTCGTTCTAATACATTCAAAAGATCAAAAAGAGTTCCAAAAGATGGATTTTAAAGTATTATTTGGCTAGAAACAAATGTCAAGTGTTATTTTGCTAGAAACAAATGTCAAAGTAAGTGTAATTGGCTAACTAGGGTGAAATTCTACAACATATTGTTATACAATTTGTTTAAATATGGTTTTTTTTTCTTTTTCTTTTTCTTTTTCTTTTTCGGGGTAAGTATGGTATGTAAAAGAAAAAACGAAAAAGAAAATCCACATGGGTCAATTAGAACAAAAATCCTTAAACATCTAATTTTTTTAAGATATTTCCTTATAAATTTATTGTAAAGTTGGTTTTTGCGTTTTTGTGGACTAGCTCATGCACTAACGTACACGTTGTCAAGTGAATAGAATAGTAGTTATGGAATTAGTTGTGCATTGTTGACCTCCCATTTACTATCATCCCTCCCATTCATGATCAAAAGTTTGAATCATTACCTGATCATAAATTCTGCTAAGACCATAGTTGAGATCTTTCCAAGAGGTTAACACTAGTTGTGCATCCAAAAATTTGAGATGATAGACACTATAGCCGATTTTGTGTTGTAGTACTTGATGCAGCTAATGAACAGCGACAACAAATTGATTGTCAAAGTTTATGAGGCCAACACATTGAGAAGGAACAAATTCAATGGGTTTATGAGGAGATGCAATTCCTGTGAAAGTTTCTCAAAGATTCAGAGGACATACACAACAAGCATACATGTGATGTGAAGGTGAAACAAGTTGTGGCAAAAATTAGAGATGTGATTTATGAGGTTGAAGTTATCATAGACTCGCTATTACTCAATGCTGCTATCACATTGGAGGAGAGAGAAAATATTGAAATTCAAGAATCTGAGGAAACATTGGCGCTGGTTGAGGAAACACATGTAACTATGGATTTGGGACGTATAGAAAAAAGTCTATAAATTTGTGAATTCATTTCCCAGATGATGATGAAAATCTGGAGCTTCATTTCCCAGATGATGAAGAAAATCTGGATATTCATCTCCCAAATGATGATGACGACGAAAATTGTCCTATCGGAATCGTGTCCAGAAGATTTGGAAATTCGACCTCATACTGAGATAATTCATCGTCTTGAATTTCTTGAATTAAATTATTCTCATGACGAGGAAATTCATCGCCTCAATATTAACGATAATCTGTCTTGTCCCACAGAATATTTGGTGGAGAATAATGGAAGCGAGTGTGAAATATTTCCTGGCTTTGATATTTTATGGATAGAGATTAAGTCTCTCCTTGGCTGATAAAATTCATCATGGCTTAGAGGGCGTTATAGAAGATATTAAGTTTATTAAGAAGAAGGTGATGAAGATTTATAAGAAGAAGATGATGTATGGCTTTGGAGCCCCTCATAATGAAAAGTCTTCTTGTGGACATTCAATAAGAGCCACCAGCCCCACAACTGAGAGACAAATCGTAGTTGGTTTGGAGTATGAAACAGTCACTTTAATTGATTTTCTCACTTAAGAGCATGAAAAGCAATTAAAAGTTATTCCGATCGTTGGGATGCCCGGACTCGGTAAGACAACTCTTGCCACAAAAGTGTACAATCATTCTTTGATCAGGTATCACTTTTATGTTCATGGATGGACTCATGTGTCTCAAGTATACCATAAGAGAGAGTTGTTGCTTATCATTTTAAATTCTGCTAACATTCCAATTGCTTGTGGCAAATTAAGCGACGAAAAGTTAGGTGAAGAATTATACAAACACCTAAAGGGTAACAGATATCTCATTGCCATGGATGATATATGAAATATTAGTGCCCAGAATGATTTGAAAATATATCTCCCAAATGACAACAACGGAAGTAGAATTATTTTCACCACTCGACTTGGAGATATGGTTGTGTCTTTGCATGCTAAGCCTTATCACTTGCAGTTTCTAAATGATGATGAAAGTTGGAATCTATTTCAACAGAAGGTATTTTTGGATGAAAGTTGTCCTCTAGATTTAATAGAAACTGGAAAAAAATTGCAAAAAAATGTGGAGGACTGCCACTTGTAATTGTTGTTTGATTCGTGTGTGAGTGTGACTCAAAGTATATCAATTAAAAATTACCACACTTCGCAATAAAACGAATTCCTTACAGAATAGGGCTATCGAAAGGGGTGTCGAACCTCAGGGACTGTGGTCTGACTGAGTTGAATTGTTAGGACTAATTCTAATTAAATTTAAAAGAAATAATTTTTAATTTTTAATTCTAAATTAACTAATGAAGCAATTGAACAAAAGCAAGAAAAACTAAGGAGTGTAGAGAATATAAGATAAGTCTAGGGTAATTGATTTCACCACTAACTTCACAATCAGTGGTCAATTAAACTAACTATAGGGCATCATATCATGCATAAGTGGTGTCGGTGGCTACAAGCTCACCTCCATCCGTCAAGAAGATAACATATGATTAAGGCTAAGTCATGGACTATCTTCGATTGGCATGGGCCATCTGCCTAACTACTCTAGTCTAAGGTGCAGTATGGTTCATCTTCTCTAGGCATAATCCATCAAAGCTTTTAATGATATATTCAGTGAAAACCATTGTGTAATAATCACTCTCATGATCACAGAAAATAAGAGGGACGAGTTCAATAACAACAATCAAATATCTAAGACAAGATAAGAAATCATTGAAACTGAATTTATAAGACTTTTATTGCTCAATTATATAATAAGAATCCTCTAAATTACACAATCTATGAATGAATACAAAAATCCCCAATAATTAGAACAATCAAACCAGTGATGTTTAGTTAGGGCTACATCAAAACCCTAGTGGCTGAACTAGCCGCTCATGATACGCCTTGTTCTCCAATGATTCTCCATTCCAAAAACTCTTCAAAGCTGCTGCCAAGCCTTCCCAATACAGCCCTAATTTGTCACTTTAAATAACCAAGAGAATACATCAAAGTCCTAATCCAATTAGGAATTAATTAGGTTTTCCCGCAGCACTAATCAGGTGGGTTTTCCCTGCTGACGTTCGGCCCAACTTTTGACCCACTAGAAGTCCGATTCACAGAATGTTTGTGAAATACAAAAGTATGCAGAATCGAATTTCGTTCAACCTAGGAGAAAATTAAGTTGATTTGATGCTCAGAAATAACACTTCTGGTCCATTTTCCAAAATGGGATTAAGACTGTATTATGCGCAGATTCGGGCTTCAGGCCCGAAACCTTCTTAAGCAGCTGTAATTCTCTTGGACCTCTATCTTGGGCTGATTTGAGTTGAAATATATATTTTAATGGATTCCTTTGATTTAGGCTTCATCTAACCATCTTGGATGTCTTCTTTAAAAGCCCAAAATCATGGTTTTAACTGAAATAATCATTAAGGTCCTGAAAATACAGAAAACACTAAAACGAAGTAAAATCACAAAATAATCTATCACTAAGAGAATAAAATACACAAGTTAAGAGGCTAGAATGCGTAACATTCAACGCCTATCATTGTTGCATCGGGACTTCTTGCAAAAAATCACAAGACACGAGACTTGGGGAGGCATGTTGCTGAAATTTTACGTTCATACATTGTTAGTGACCTAGAACAATACATGGACACATTAGCATTGAGTTACAACTACTTGCCTAATCATTTAAAATTATGCTTTCTCTGTTTCAAATCATATCTAGAAAACTATGAACTCCCAGTGCGGCAGTTGATATGGTTATAGGTTGCCGAGGGATTTATAAGACAAGATGAGTCAAAAAGCTTGGAGGATGTGGCAGCGGATAACTTGATAGATTTAATTGGTAGAACTCTAGTAGTTGTCTCCAAGAAAAGTTTTAATTGTGGAATCAAAGCATGCCGTATCCATAATCTCTTGTGTGATTTATGCTTGAGAAAAGCACATGAAGAGAATTTTCTTCACCAGATTTTTGAGTATAACCTGTCACAAATACGTGACGGTGCTTATGTATCAATTCTCACCTAGTATATTACATTGGTACAAAGCATCATGCCCTATACGTTCGTTCTTTCTTGTTCTTTGACGGTTCATTTCATAACGTATCTGAGAAGGATGTGTCGTTTGTTTATCGAGACTTCAAACTTCTTTGGGTTTTAAATTTACAATCCGTTCATGTCCTCTTCTTTCCTAGAGAAATACAATTGCTAATCCACTTGAGGTACTTGTCACTTTACAATTCTGGATACAAGTGTTTTAACTCATCAACATCCAATCTCTGGAACCTAGAAACTTATATTGTTGGTGGATTTGAAGGTAGTGTATATTTACCAGATATGTGGAAGATGGTGAAGTTGAGGCATTTGTATACTAAGTGAAAATATTTTGAACTCCCTCCTACAATCAATTTCGTATGGCCATTGTATAACATACAAACCATAGGCAAATTAAATCTTAGAGGTAGAAACAAACAATTCTTGGCATGGATGCCCAATCTCAGAAAACTGAAATATGTGTTTAATAATTTTTTGAAATTGAACTTTCTAAGTCACCTTGAAGCTTTGTATATAACTTATGATGGGAACGAAATAAATTTAAAGCTTCCTCCAATAGGTTGGTTTCCCCCCAATCTTAAAAACCTGACTTTCGCATTCTTTTGTTTACCTTGGGAGGAAATGTGGACCCTTGGGAGGTTACCCAACCTTGAGGTACTCAAATTATCATACGATGCTTTCGAATGATAATGAGTTTTGCAAACTCATATTCTTGAAGTTACGGGGCCTGGACATTGAGCAATGGAACACCTCTACTACTCACTTTCCCAATTTAGTGAAATACCCCCACAAAATTTCGCGCATGAGGTGGCCAGTCTCATACAAAAAACTTAAGAGATACTAACAACTGATAGCAACAAGTATAGAAAACAAAATACAGAACGAAATAATTTCTAAAAGTTGAACAGAAAATTCCACTAAATTGAAATTACCAATAAATAAATAATTATATGCCTGGTAATACAATTTGGAAGTCTCGTAACCCAATGACCCCTTAACCAAAATAAACAAAAGTTTAAGATTCTAATTTAAAACTAATAACCAAAATCTCCAAAAGAGTTCATAGTATGACCCTTGAATAAGAGGATTGGTTTCTACCCTGTGACCGATGAGAAGAGATTTCTACCACAACCATTCCTAAAACTCTATCCTCGCAATGGAACCTGTCTGAAACCTGAAATATCAATAAAGTGGGTTAAACCCACGAGTAACTCCTATCTACTACATCACAATCAGAGAACCAATTTGCATACCCTCAGTATAAGGGTCACAAAATAAATTCATAGATTTAACATACAAGTCATTCTTTTATCCAGTTTCATGTTTTCAAAACAACAGTCATTATTTATAATATGCGACCCAAACCCTTATTATGCAAAAGTAAATAGATTCCTTAAGTTCAGCAGAAATAAACATAACATGAAATACTATCAAGTTTAAGTAATCCTAACATGCCACCATTTTTATCGTTTGATACCTTAATAGGCATAGGTATAGGTATAAACATACTGGTCATTCCCTATCTAGTTCATGTTTTCAAAAATAAAATTCATCTTATACCATGTTCCATTAAAACCCTCATCATAAGCAATGAATACATTCTTTAAGTTCAAAATAAAAACATATGCATGTATTTTATTAAATCTAGGCAATCCTGATAAGTGCTCAATGCTATGCATTTGAACCCTCTTTATTGCATATTGATAAGTGTTCAATTCTATGCATTTGAACCCTCTTTATTGCATATGTTAGTTCCGTTTTTGCGTTTACCGAGATATGTTTACGGTATTTTTGTGTTTTTGATGTATTGCAGGTATTGGAGTAAATGGAGCAAAGTTGGAAGCTTTCTGCAGTCAAGAGATGAAATCAGAAAATGTTGCCAAGGCATTTCGATCAATCGAAATTTGGATTTCGATCAATCGAAATTTCGATTAATTGAAATCTCATTTCGATTGATCGAAATCTCGATCAATCGAAATGCAATTTCGATCAATCGAAATGCTGCAGAGCCCACTTGGCCACTTGCTCACCTGCTCTCCCACTTGCAACAAAATCCCCCTTTTTTCACGACTTAGGGGGATTGTCTGACTTGAACAAGACTTTTGGGGGCCTTCTTGATACAAGAGATATATATAATGATATATATATATATATGGTGGGCCCAAAGGAGCCAAAAAGCATACAAAAAGCACCAAAAAGCCACATATCTCATATCTCTCAAGACACACAAGAAGATCAGTAGAGAGACCTTCGGGAGAGGAAGAGGATAGCTGAACCAGACCAAGAAGCTTCATTCTCTTCATCAATGGAAGGGTGCAAGGCAACCATGAGCAACTAACTCTTCTACTAGGGTGTTGGTTTCAACCCCTAGCCATGTAAACTTGTTCATCTTTGTAGCTCTTGGGACTTGTAATTAAATGTTGATTATTTAGCCTAGTGATTATGTACACAAATACATTTCTTTTATATATTCATTTGATATGGAATTTATTCTTGTCTTAGAGTAGGTTTTGTCACTTGAATGCACAACATTTGCATATTCCACAAGAAGTGCAAATGATGGCTAGATAATGGTGGTTAAATGAATGTGTGATGCTAGTTTGTATAGACCATGCCAAGACAAGGTAGTTTGGATGCATGTAGTGTTCACTTAGAGAGTAGAGTAAGTAGGTAGTTAGTTAGGTTGAAGAGCTATGCTTGTTGAAGATAGATTATGATAGGTTAGCACACACATTGATCTTTTGATATGTCATTGAGGTCACAAGCCTAATGACATTGTTAGGCATTTAATTAATGAATCCCTTGCTTGCTACACTTATGAACATGTGAATGGCTAGTGGTGGAAACCAACCCTAGTTCTCTCTCCCAACTTTACTCTTTAATTTTATTGTCATTTCCTTTATGCAATAGCCTTAAACACAAAACCAAAAACCTGTTTTTTTAGAATTAAAGTAGAATTAATCTTTCTCTATGACAATTAACGACTAGTCCTCGTGGGATCGATACCCTCTACATAGAACCTTATCTACAAAGATTCGTGCTCTTGCGAGTGGTTAAATTATATTTTGATAAAAAGGGCAAAATTAAGCTTGCAATATAATTTAGTTCCGACCACATCAAAATTTTGGTGCCGTTGCCGGGGACTACGGTTTAATTGTCGCCATTGGAAGATTAAATCTGGTTTAATTCTTAGGCTAGAAATTCTTTCATTCTTTTTTTTGTATATATCTTGTTCTTACATCTCAAACTTCTTGATTTTAGGTATACCACATTGCGGGCATCTAAAAGAATTCAAATTGGAACCCTTTGTGAGTATAACTTCAAAAACTTGGTGGTTTGAATCATTCACATTCTTTTGTATATATGATTGTTACTTTGTGTGTAGAGGTGTTGTTCAATTGTTAATGCATGCTAGGTAGACGGTCATTGTCACTTCCTTTGCTTCCTTGTAATAGTGAACTTGAACGAACACTTAGACAACGTAGAGGAACCTCTAGGGACCCTATTTTGCCTAGAACTGAAAACATGGAACCAAATGAGAGACAACCTCCCGGTCTACCTCCTTTTAATCATGAACAACCGCCTCCACCACCACCTCCTCAAGGAGAGTTGCTTATGGACTTTTACCTTCCGACTACATTTGAAGTACCTTCGTGTATTCAATTTCTGGATGTAGCGGCAAATCAATTTGAAATAAAGTCCTCCACCCTCAACCTTCTTAACAGCTTTCACGGTCTTCCTAATGAGGATCCATACTGGCACTTAGATTACTTCTTTTCCGTGTGTTCCACCATTCGTGTACCACACTTTACGGAAGATGATCTAAAGCTACGTATGTTTCCATTTTCCCTAAAAGATAAGGCTAGAAGTTGGTTCAATTCCCTAGAACCCAACTCAATCCATTCTTGGGCGGAAATGCAAATAGAGTTCTTAAAAAAATACTTCCCAATGGGTAAGACAAGTGATATTCGGCGAGCAATCACCGGATTCACCCAAATTGACCAAGAACAATTCCATGAGACGTGGGAGAGGTTAAAAGATCTGTTAAAATCTTGTCCGCATCATGCTGTCCCAAAATGGCAGCTAGTGCAAAGTTTTTATGATGGGGTGAGTGAGCAACATAGACAAATGATAGACTCCGCGTGTGGGGGTGGGTACCTCTTGAAAAGCCCCGATGAGGCATGGAAACTCTTTCAAACCCTAAGCAACAATTCAGCTCAACGCTCCTCCACTAGGAAAGGGAAGGCCACCCAACCTTGTAGAGGAGTGCATGAGATTTCACGGGTAGATGAGGTAGCCATGCATGTAGAAGCCTTGTCCCGAAAAATGGATTTAATCATGAAAAATGGGCTACCTATTCCTAACCAATCTGTCCAAAATCAGGAGGGGTGTTCGTTTTGCTATAGCACTTCGCATTTTGTGCGAGATTGTCCTATTGCCGGGCAATCTCCCGATTATGCTCAAGAGCAAGCGAATGCCTTGTACGCTAAACAAATGAATGATCCATATTCGAACACGTACAATCCTGGTTACAAGAATCATCCAGCTTTTTCATGGAAGAATCAAGAATCAAGTCCCCCTTTCCAAGGGCAAAATTCTTTTAATCCCCAATCTCAACAGCCTCATTATAGGCCAAACCCTCAACCTTACAATCAAAGATCAAATTACCAACAACCACCACCTCCTCCAATAAGCCAAAGCTTTGAAGAACGAGTGATAAGCAATCTTGAGGCCAACACCCGCTTATTGCAAACTCACTCCCAATCAATCTCTAAGCTTGAGGCCAATGCTCAATCTATGGCTAGGTTAGAAGCTCAAATCGGACAACTAGCTAATGCCTTAAACAGAAGGGAGGAAGGTAAGTTGCCAAGTCAACCGGTGGCGAATCCCAAGGGTGTGCATTTGATTGAAGATCCATCATCTTCAACTTGTAATGCTCCTCCAGAGCAAGTTCAATCAATCACAACCTTGAGGAGTGGAAAAATCATTAACTCCAAGGTAGGGGAGGAAGAGAGAAAGGAATTTCAAGAGCAACCTAAAAATCCAAAAGAATCCCAATTAAATCCAAAATTGTTTCCGTTAAATCCAAATTTGCAAAATACCCCTTCAAATCCAAAAGGAAAGGCAAGTGAAGTTATGTCACCATCGATTCCAAATCTTGACACCTCTTATAAACCTCCGGTTCCTTTTCCTCAACGATTAAAGGAACCTTCTCATTTCGGGAAGCAAGGAGAGAAAATCCAAGACATGATGGAGATCTTCAAACAAGTAAAGATCAATCTCCCTCTCCTTGATGCTATTCGACAAATTCCCTCCTATACGAAATTCTTGAAGGACTTATGCACTCAAAAGCGCAAATCTAGGAATAATGTTCCTAAGAAAGTCCTCTTAACTGAGCACATAAGCTCCATTTTCCAACACCAAGCCCCTCCTAAATTCAAAGATCCGGGTGCTCCGACCATTTCGTGCACCATCGGAAATCAATCTTTTGAAAAAGCACTTCTTGACCTAGGGGCTAGTGTCAATTTGCTTCCATTCTCAGTCTACCAACAACTAGGTTTGGGGGAACTCAAGCATACCACGGTGGTGTTGCAACTTGCCGACCGTTCGGTGAAGCAACCACATGGCATCATTGAGGATGTCATCATTCAAGTGGACAAATTCTATTTTCCGGTGGACTTCATAGTCCTTGACACGGAACCGGTCCAAAATCCGAATCATCATATTCCTATCATTCTAGGTCGTCCATTCTTGGCTACGGAAAACGCTTGCGTTAATTGCCATACTGGAGTGATGGACATCTCTTTTGGGAATATGAAAGTCCGCTTGAACATCTTCAATGCTTCCCACCACACACCCGACGATGAAAGTGAGTACTTTTGTGTCGATGTTGTGGACGACCTTGTTCAAGAAGCACTTCCTTCTATTCTTTCCACGGACCCTTTAGAGGCATGTTTAAATCATTTTAACTATGACGATTTTGACATTGAGCAATCCATATGTGAAGTCAATTCCATGCTCGATGTTAATACTGTCATGGATTTGCCTAAGTGGAGAGTGCCGAGAGAACCCTTGCCCCCTTTGTCCAAAACTCCCCAAACTCCTTCTTTAATTTCCCCACCACAACTTGAGCTCAAGCCTCTTCCAGCTACACTCAAGTATGTTTTCTTGGGCGCAAATGAGACCCTTCCAGTCATTATTGCTTCCAATCTCACAAATGCTCAAGAATTGGAACTCATAAAGGTGCTCAAAGAGCACAAAGAAGCAATAGGATAGAGTGTGGTAGATCTTAAGGGAATAGACCCTTCTGTTTGTATGCATCGCATACACTTGGAAGAGGATGCTAAGACCTCAAGGGAAGCACAACGTCGATTAAATCCAAATATGAAGGACGTTGTCATGAAGGAGGTGGTGAAGTTACTAGATGCGGGGATCATATACCCCATCTCTGATAGCCAGTGGGTTAGTCCCACTCAAGTGGTCCCAAAGAAGTCTGGTATTACGGTGCAACCTAATGATAAGGGTGAATTAGTTCCCCAACGCACCACCACAGGATGGAGAGTGTGCATTGATTATAGGAAATTAAATTCAGCCACTCGGAAAGATCACTTCCCCCTCCCATTCATTGATCAAATATTGGAGAGATTGGCCGGGCAAAGCTTTTATTGCTTTTTGGATGGATATTCCGGCTATAATCAGGTTGCTATAGACCCGAGGGACCAAGAGAAAACCACCTTTACATGTCCCTTCGGCACATTTGCTTATAGACGCATGCCCTTTGGGTTGTGCAATGCACCGGCAACTTTTCAACGGTGTATGATATCTATCTTCTCGGACATGGTGGAAAAATTCTTAGAAGTGTTCATGGATGATTTTTCCATTTTTGGACCTTCATATGAATCATGCCTCCAAAATCTAGCTTGTGTTCTCAAAAGATGTCAAGAAACCAACCTAATTCTTAGTTGGGAAAAGAGTCACTTTATGGTTCAAGAGGGTATTGTCCTAGGGCATATTGTGTCAAAGCGAGGAATAGAGGTTGATAAAGCCAAGGTTGAGCTCATTTCCAAACTTTCTCCACCATCCACGGTGAGAGAGATTCGTTCATTCCTTGGGCATGCGGGCTTTTATCGCCGTTTCATCAAAGACTTTAGCAAGATTTCTCGGCCTTTGTGTCGCCTTCTTGAAAAAGAGTCTTGCTTTACCTTTGATGAAGCGTGCCTTGACGCTTTTGAAAAACTCCGCGCCATGCTTACAACCGCTCCAATTCTAATCCCTCCAAATTGGGCTCTCCCATTTGAGATTATGTGTGATGCATCCGACTATGCCATGGGTGCGGTCTTGGGGCAACGAGTAGACAAACTGCCACATGTCATCTATTACGCAAGTAAAACCCTTTCCGAGGCTCAAATCAATTATACCACAACGGAAAAGGAATTGCTTGCGGTAGTATTTGCATTAGAAGAATTTCGAGCTTATTTATTAGGTTCAAAGGTCATTGTCTATTCGGACCATGCTGCCCTCCGGCATCTTTTGGCGAAAAAGTACACTAAGCCTAGGTTGATCCGATGGATACTCTTGTTGCAAGAGTTCAATTTTGAGATTAGAGACAAAAAGGGAACTGAAAATGTGGTAGCTGACCACCTTTCTAGAATTCTTGTTGAATCCCTCCACAATTCCATTCCAGTTTGTGAATCCTTCCCGGATGAACAACTCTTTGTCATCTCTCAAGAGAGTATCCCTTGGTATGCGGATGTGGTTAATTACTTGGCAACCGGTAAAATACCATCTTCTTGGACCAAACAAGAGAAGGATCGTTTTCTCTCCCAATCACGATCATATTATTGGGACGATCCTCAATTGTTCAAATACTGCCCCGATCAAATAATTCGTAAGTGTGTACCCAACAGTGAATTCCAAAGCATTCTTAAATTTTGTCATACACTCGCTTGTGGGGGACACTTTAGTGCTAAGAAAACCGCAGCAAAAATTCTTCAATGCGGATTTTTCTGGCCGACACTTCATCGGGATGCATATTCATTCTGCCGCTCTTGTGAGCGATGTCAGCGCCTCGGTGCGATGTCTCGGAAGGACATGATGCCTCTTAACCCTATTCTTGTCATTGAAATATTTGATGTGTGGGGCATTGACTTCATGGGACCATTTCCACCCTCTACTGGTCATGAGTACATACTTGTGGCGGTGGACTACGTATCTAAGTGGATAGAGGCCGTTGCTACCAAAACCAATGATCACGCAGTCGTGGTTAAATTCATTCAAGCTAACATTTTTAGCCGGTTTGGTACACCTCGGGCCATCATCAGTGACGGAGGTAAGCATTTCTGTAACCGGTTCCTTCGAACCTTGCTTCTCAAATACTCCGTCACACACAAAGTAGCCACCCCCTACCATCCTCAAACTAGTGGCCAAGTAGAAGTATCCAATAGGGAGATTAAGAACATTCTTCAGAAAACTGTTCGGCCTGACCGGAAGGATTGGTCATTGCGACTAAACGACGCATTATGGGCATACCGAACCGCATATAAAACTCCCATTGGAATGTCACCTTATCGGTTAGTTTATGGCAAGGCGTGCCATCTTCCGGTTGAATTGGAGCACAAGGCTATGTGGGCCACCAAGACTTTCAATTTTAACATGCAAATGGCCGGATCTAATCGAAAGCTTCAATTAAATGAATTGGAAGAATTGCGACATGACGCGTATGAGAATGCGAAAGTCTATAAGGCAAGGTCCAAAGCCTTTCATGATCGTAATATTCGAGTCAAAACATTTTTGCCGGGCCAAAAAGTTTGGTTGTACAACTCGCGCCTCCATTTGTTTCCCGAAAAACTTCGCTCCCGTTGGGATGGTCCATTTTTGGTTAATTCCGTCGCCCCCCACGGAGCGGTGGAATTGAAGGACTTGAAAGATGGCTCGATGTTCAAAGTAAACGGGCAGCGCTTAAAAGTGTGCGTGGATGACCAAGTCACCACCGAATACGTGGATGTCGTCACTTTGACGGATCCCGTGTATTTTGACTCGTGAGCTGATCCGGACGTCGCGCCATAGATGTGTAAGGTGGCGAAGCCATGGTCGCTCTGAAGCTTCCATGGTGTCCCTTTTATCCAAAGTAGGTTTGTATCTAAGCAATGGAGTATCTAATTCCCAAATATCCAAGTCCCTGAAGCATATTTTGAACTGACTGTTTTTGAGCATTTCGATTGATCGAAACCAAGATTTCGATCAATCGAAAATTTCGATTGATCGAAACTTTGGTTTCGATTGATCGAAAAATTGCAGAGATTTGCCAAGTCCAAAGTCCCGAGAGGTGATATTCTTCGATTGCACTTCGATGGGTCTTCGATCGATCGAAACTTTCGATTGATCGACATGGGATTTCGATTGATCGAACCAAAAGTTCGATTGCATCAATTAAATGTTCGATTGATCAAAGTAAAAATGTGATTTAGAGAAGGAATGTTCGATTGATCGAAGAGACAATCTCGATCCATCGAAGTTAGTTTCGATTGATCGAAGCAAGATTTCGATCAATCGAAATTTCGATTGATCGAAATGCACATTTCGATCAATCGAAATGCACGCGGAGCCTGCACGTGAGCCGAAAATCTATTTAAACCGTTGGGCTTCCCTCCCATTTTAAAAGACCATCTGACTTCTTCTCTCCCTCTGTGCGACCCAAGCCTTCTCCAAGCACTCCCGAGCACTCGATCTTCCATTCCCGATCATCCGCCGCCATCCGACGCAGTCCGATCCGCCGCTAGCATCTGCGCGATCTTCTCTTCGCGGCTGCGCGTGGAGTTTTCTTCGGTTGAGCCGTTCATCTTCTTCCTCACGAGGTAAGTGATGCATGGCTACTTTTTGTTTATTCTCTCGCCATTTTTGATAGTTTTACAGCGAAATAAACATAGTTAGATCATGTTGGGGTGGATGGTTGCGATTGCGATGTCTGAATCGAGTTTTTGTGGGTTTCGGGGGGGGTAGGAATTCAAGCAGGAGTGGGATTTGGCATTTTCTTCATTTCAAACGCTTAGTATTCGGTGTATAACCGCGGCACCTTCGTTTCGGTTGCGCCCGTTCACATTGCCTCTTCGAGTGCAACTTTTTGCGTTTTTGCCAGTACCTTAGACTAGGACTTCATTTTTATTTTTATTCTTTTAGTCTAGTAGTAGTTTAACTTTCTTCTAATTCATCTTTTATTTACGTACCTTTTGGAATCCAGTGCAGACTGTTCCGAGGCGATGGCGAGAGTGAAAAATGCCGCCGGTGCTGCTCGTGACGTGCCCGGGCGAGCCTTCCGGTCTCGGAAGTTCCACCCAGAGCAGGTTTTCGACTTAGCTGAGTTTGAGAGGCGTCCCGACACCGAGTGGACGGTTGTCGAGCTCAGGAGGCGTCGCCTCGACCGGCTATGTGTGCCTCCCACCGACATGGCACACGAGCGCCTAGTGCAGGTCTTTTACGAGCACATGACGTACTCCTGCACAGTGCCAGATACACTCGAGACTACCGTGGCCACTGTCACGATCACGATTACGCCGAGCCGGATTGCTCATATGCTCGGCATTCCTCACCAGCAGCCGCCGGACATGGTTGGCCCGGACGGTCAGCCACTCTATAGTGCCGCGCTCCCAGCAGATACCACGCTCTTCTCGATAGTGATGGACATGTGTGGCGGGGCGTTTACCACGCCCAACCACAACTGCACGTCCAAGTCGATGTGCCCGAGCAGATATTGGTTCCTGGACACCGTTCTCCTCAAGAACGCGTGTCCGTTGCAGCACGTGGCCGAGCGCAGGGGTGACCTCCTCAGTTGCCTCTATGCTTTCCATACGGGCGCTTGGTTTTCTGTCCCATCGCTTATCTGGGGGCAGATGCACAAAGTTTGGGATGGCCTCGTCAACAAGAGGAAGAGGAGAGCAGCGAGTTGGCGTCTTCCCTTTCCATTCCTGATCGCCGCTTTTCTCAGCAGTGCCAGTATACCGGTCAGTCGGACTGGCATTCAGTTGGCACCGCCCGCCCGTTTCACATCTACTCAGTGGGATCGGGTGAGGCGACACTTAGAGCGACAGGACCATCAGGGTGATCCACCAGACGATGTAGATATGGATGCCCCGGTGGGGATGGATGAGGCAGAGCCAGCAGGGGCTGAGACAGAGGACGAGGAGATGGAGGAGGAGGAGATGGATGTCGCTGCAGAGCGGCATGATATCTTAGCGACAGGCTATTCCTGTCTGGCAGCTGACGTAGAGCGGCTCCAGCAGGGTTTTGACGAGCACGTCCAGGTGACGCAGAGTCAGCTGGCGGGTATTCGGACGGACATTTCTTCTCTGGTGCAGGGCCAGAGAGCGATCTTAGATGAGTTCCGAGCCTTCCGGCAGGATCTGCAGTTCCTGTTCGCAGGTCGAGCCTCCACCTCCACTTCTGCTCCCACCGAGCCACCACCACCTGCCCTCGAGTAGCTGCACTTTATTCACCTTTTATGCTTTACTTTCTGCATTTTTCTTTCTTTATTTTTTATAGGCCATGTTGGCCATGTTTAGTTTCTTTTTGCATATTCCACCTACATGTACACTTTGTACTGAACCGCATTTTCATCTGTCTGGAATACATTTATATTTTCTTTTATGGCATGTGTTATCTTTACTTTCTTTTCTTTTTGCTTTCCGTCAATTTATCTGTTCTCTATCCTTTGACTATGTATGTAGTACCACTTGTCTAATTGTTATATGCGATTCAGTTGATGATTTCCGTTTATTACCGCCTGGTTTTAATTCCCAATACTGTTGAGATTGCTTCAACACAGTATGGCGGTAATAAAGAAAGGCAGCCCCTTTGCGTGCTATACGTTAGCGCGCCTGGATAGTCAATATCTTATCGCATAGACCTCTTAGACAATCGGGAAACACCAGTTCAGACCATTAGATTTACAGTGATATTGGCATTGTCTGTTTGTGCATAAGTATTTCATTATGTTCTATTTATCTATTTTTTTGTTCCTTGTAATGCTCGTGGTATCCAGTTGGTATTCTGTGCAGATTTTTCTATTTACAGGATGCCCGCTGCTGTGGACTTCCATTTTTCTCGCATTCTGCCATCCCGGTAACTTCTTTCCTTGCTCTTCTTGTCCAAGCATTGGGGACAATGTTGCATATAAGTTTGGGGGTGCGGTATGCTATACCACTTGCATATGCATGCAATGTTCAGTCATTATATTGAGTGTCATTGTAGAGCAATTTTTTTTCTGTGATATTGTTGCATGCTTGCTATGATGTCTTGCTTTTTAAAGGAAGATCATTCGAATAAATGTCCGAGGTAAATGCAGCAGGTAGTTAAGAACTTTAACATTGTAAATACCCGCGCTTTTGCAAGCTTGATAGTAAGCTAGAACGGTCTACATTATTGCCCAAACTCGAGAGCGTACAATTCTTGCCCTAAATTTGTCCTTAACCGCACAAATTCGCACACATGCAGTTTAAATTGTGGGGTATAAGTCTGAGGGAGAATTTTTGAAAATTTCTGTTTTTATCTGAACAGCTTAAAGAATAAGTTCTTCCGGTTGTTGTAAAAAAAAAAAAAAAAAAAAAAAAAAAAAGAAGAAATAAAAAGAGAAAATTATGCAATAAGCCTTCTCACTAAATAAACCGGATTTCTATGCCTCAAAGCAGGAAATATTCGTGTAAAAGTGTGTAAGGTTGAGCAGTAATAAGCGGATGGCTTGCTTACGCTCATCGCCTTGTAAGCTCGGTTATTAAGTCTGAGGGGTGCTTCTTCGCCTAATGCCCTAAAACCAATTGGTTTGGGAGTCATTGGCCCAATGCCGCTACATGGGCTTGCAAGAAAGCAAAAAGAGCTAAGCATTGCACGGTCATCCGCACATGAGCAATCATGAATATTTTGTGATAATGAAACAGCCGGGTTGAGCATTTTCAATGAGTTTTTCTCTTAAAAACAGATTTGTTCGTTTTCTTCTCCAAATATGACAAAAGCCACACGTTAGAATGCATGTTCACTTTTCAAAGAGGATTTTGGGGTTGGAATTGTTATAGTTGTTCGGGCTGGCCAGTATGTGGGGACTGTCGCTCATTTATAGCTTGTGAAAGTCCATTTTTGCTAATGACCACATAGTTCTGTAATACTTGTTGCATTTGCCAATTGTGAAATGAATGGATGAGCGCCCTTTATCTAGTTGATGACTGAGCATGATTAAACTTTTGTATAAGATAGTTGATTTCATTTTTGTAATATTGTATTGCTAAGGGACTAGCAATATGTAAGTTTGGGGGTGTGATAAGTGTTCAATTCTATGCATTTGAACCCTCTTTATTGCATATGTTAGTTCCGTTTTTGCGTTTACCGAGATATGTTTACGGTATTTTTGTGTTTTTGATGTATTGCAGGTATTGGAGTAAATGGAGCAAAGTTGGAAGCTTTCTGCAGTCAAGAGATGAAATCAGAAAATGTTGCCAAGGCATTTCGATCAATCGAAATTTGGATTTCGATCAATCGAAATTTCGATTGATCGAAATCTCATTTCGATTGATCGAAATCTCGATCAATCGAAATGCAATTTCGATCAATCGAAATGCTGCAGAGCCCACTTGGCCACTTGCTCACCTGCTCTCCCACTTGCAACAAAATCCCCCTTTTTTCACGACTTAGGGGGATTGTCTGACTTGAACAAGACTTTTGGGGGCCTTCTTGATACAAGAGATATATATAATGATATATATATATATATGGTGGGCCCAAAGGAGCCAAAAAGCATACAAAAAGTACCAAAAAGCCACATATCTCATATCTCTCAAGACACACAAGAAGATCAGTAGAGAGACCTTCGGGAGAGGAAGAGGATAGCTGAACCAGACCAAGAAGCTTCATTCTCTTCATCAATGGAAGGGTGCAAGGCAACCATGAGCAACTAACTCTTCTACTAGGGTGTTGGTTTCAACCCCTAGCCATGTAAACTTGTTCATCTTTGTAGCTCTTGGGACTTGTAATTAAATGTTGATTATTTAGCCTAGTGATTATGTACACAAATACATTTCTTTTATATATTCATTTGATATGGAATTTATTCTTGTCTTAGAGTAGGTTTTGTCACTTGAATGCACAACATTTGCATATTCCACAAGAAGTGCAAATGATGGCTAGATAATGGTGGTTAAATGAATGTGTGATGCTAGTTTGTATAGACCATGCCAAGACAAGGTAGTTTGGATGCATGTAGTGTTCACTTAGAGAGTAGAGTAAGTAGGTAGTTAGTTAGGTTGAAGAGCTATGCTTGTTGAAGATGGATTATGATAGGTTAGCACACACATTGATCTTTTGATATGTCATTGAGGTCACAAGCCTAATGACATTGTTAGGCATTTAATTAATGAATCCCTTGCTTGCTACACTTATGAACATGTGAATGGCTAGTGGTGGAAACCAACCCTAGTTCTCTCTCCCAACTTTACTCTTTAATTTTATTGTCATTCCCTTTATGCAATAGCCTTAAACACAAAACCAAAAACCTATTTTTTTAGAATTAAAGTAGAATTAATCTTTCTCTATGACAATTAACGACTAGTCCTCGTGGGATCGATACCCTCTACATAGAACCTTATCTACAAAGATTCGTGCTCTTGCGAGTGGTTAAATTATATTTTGATAAAAAGGGCAAAATTAAGCTTGCAATATAATTTAGTTCCGACCACATCACATATGTTAGTCCCATTTTTACGTTTACCGAGATACGTTTATGGTATTTTTGTATTTTTGATGTATTACAGGTTTTGTAGTAAAAGGAGCAAGGTTTGAGGCCATTTGCAGTTGAAGAGCAAAATTCATAATTAAAGCTAAGGCATCTCGATCAATCGAGATGTTGATCTCGATCAATCGAGATCTCGATTGATCGAGACTTGATTTCGATTGATCAAAATCTTGATCAATCGAGATTCCAATTTCGATTGATCGAGATTCTGCAGACCCACTTGCCCACTTGCTCACCTGCTCTTCCCACTTGCAACAAAATCTCCTTTTTTGCACGACTTAGAGGGATTGTCTGACTTGAACAAGACATTTGGAGACATTCTTGATATAGTTGATATATATATTGATATATATATTTATGGTGGGCCCCAAGGTTGAAAAGGAGGCCATAAAGCACACAAAGAGGTCATTCTCTCATATATCTCATACAGATCAGACATACACAAGGAGAGACATTCGGGAGAGGAGAAGAAGGAGCTGAACCAGACCTTGAAGCTTCATTTTCTCCATCAATGGAAGAGTGCAAGGCTGCCATGACCAACTAACTTCTCTACTAGGGTGTGGTTGATACCCCTAGCCATGTAAACTTGTTCATTTTTATAGCATTTTGGAATTTGTATTTAAATGTTGATTATTTAGTCTAGTGACGATGTACACTTATACATCTCTTATATATATTCATTTGATGTTGGTTTTATTCTTGTCTTAGAGTAGAATCTATCTTGTGAATGCACAACATTTGCTTCTTCCACAAGAAGGGCAAATGATGGCTAGGTAATGGTGTTTAAATGAATGTGTTGTGTTTGCTTGTATAAACCATGCCAAGATAAGGTAGTTTGGATGCATTTAGGTTCACTTAGAGAGTAGGGTAATTAGTTAGGTTGAAGAACTATGCTTGTTGAAGATGGATTATGATAGGTTTGCACACACATTAATCCTTTGATATGTCATTGAGGTCACAAGCCTAATGACATTGTTAGACATTTAATTTATGAATCCCAAGCTTGCTACACTTATGAACATGTGAATGGCTAGTGGTGGAAACCACCCCTAGCTCTCTCTCCCAACTTTTAACTCTTTAAATTTATTATTTTTACATTCATGCAATAGTTTTATAAACAAAAATCAAAACCTTGTTTTTAGAATTAAAGTAGAATTAATCTTTCTTTAAGACAAGTTACGACTAGTCCTCGTGGGATCGATACCCTCTATATAGAACCGTATCTACAAAGATTCGTGCTCTTGCGAGTGGTTAAATTATATTTTGATAAAGGACCAAAAATAAGCTTACAATATAATTCAAGTTTAGCCACATCAAAATTTTGGTGTCATTGCCGGGGATTACGGTTAAATTGTCGCAATTGAAAGATTAAATCTGGTTTAATTCTTAGGCTAGAAAGTCTTTCATTCTTTTTTTGTATATATCTTATTCTTATCTCTCAAATTGCTTGATTTTAGGTATACCACATAGCGAGCATCTTAAAGGATCAAAGTTGGAACCCTTTGTGAGTATAAAGTCAAAAATTGTGCATTTAAGTAAATTCTTTTTTTTCTGTATAAATTTTTGTTGTTTATTTTTGCGTATTGAGGTGTTGTTCTACTATTAATGCATGCTAGGTAGACAGTCATTGTCACTTCCGTTGCTTCCTTGTAATATTGAACTTGAACGAACACTTAGACAACGTAGAGGAACCTCTAGGGACCCTATATTGCCTAGGACTGAAAACATGGAACCAAATGAGAGACAACCTCCCGGACTACCTCCTTTTAATCATGAACAACAACCTCTACCTCCTCCTCCTCAAGCAGAACTGCTTATGGACTTTTATCTTCCGACTACATTTGAAGTACCTTCGTGTATTCAATTTTCGGATGTAGCGGTAACTCAATTCGAAATAAAGTCCTCCACCATCAATCTTCTTAATAGCTTCCATGGTCTCCCAAATGAAGATCCATACCGGCATTTAGATTACTTCCTTTCCGTGTGTTCCACCATTAGGGTACCACACTTTACGGAGGATGATCTAAAGCTTCGTATGTTTCCATTCTCCCTAAAAGATAAAGCTAGAAGTTGGTTCAATTCCTTAGAACCTAACTCAATCCATTCTTGGGCGGGGATGCAAATTGAATTCTTAAAAAAATACTTCCCAATGGGAAAGTCGAGTGATATTCGGCGAGCAATCACCGGATTCACCCAAATTGATCAAGAACAATTTCATGAGACGTGGGAGAGATTAAAAGACCTTCTTAAATCTTGTCTGCACCATGCTGTCCCAAAATGGCAGCTAGTGCAAAGTTTTTATGATGGAGTGAGTGAGCAACATAGGCAAATGATAGATTCCGCTTGTGGAGGTGGATACCTTTTGAAAAGCCCAGATGATGCATGGAAACTTTTTCAAACCCTAAGCAATAATTCAGCTCAATGCTCCTCCACTAGAAAAGGGAAATCCACCCTACCTTGTAGAGGAGGGAGATGAGGTTGCCATGCAAGTAGATGCCTTAACCCGAAAAATGGACCAAATCATGAAAAATGGGCTGCCAACTCCAAGCCAACCTGTTCAAAATTAGGAAGGGTGTTCTTTTTGCTATAGCACTTCACATTATGTGCAAGATTGTCCTATTGCCGGTCAATCTCCCGATTATGCTCAAGAGCAAGCGAATGCCTTGTACTCTAAACAAATAAATGATCCATATTCAAATACCTACAATCCTAGTTACAAGAATCATCCGGCATTTTCATAGAAATCTCAAGAACCAAGTCCCTCTTTTTAAGGGCAAAATTCCTTTAATTCCCAATCTCAACAGCCTCAATATAGGCCAAATCCTCAACCTTACCATCAAAGATCCAAATACCAACAACCACCACCTCCTCCGAGAAGCCAAGGTTTTGAAGAAAGAGTGATAAGCAATCTTGAGGCTAATACTCGCTTGTTGCAATCCCACTCTCAATCAATCTCTAAGCTTGAAGCTAATGCTCAATCTATGGCTAGGTTAGAAGCTCAAATCGGGCAACTAGCTAATGCCTTGAATAGAAGAGAGGAAGGTAAGTTACCAAGTCAGTCGGTGGCAAATCCTAAGGGTGTTCATGTGATTGAAGATCCATCATCTTCATCTTGTAATGCTCCTCCGGAGCAAGTTTAATCAATCATCACCTTAAGGAGTGGTAAAATCATAAATTCCAAGGTTGGGGAAGAAAAAGAAAAAGAAAAGGAATTCAATGAGCAATCCAAAAATCCAAAAGAATCCCAATCAAATCCAAATGTGTTTCCTTCAAATCCAAATGTGAACAAATTCCCACAAAATTCAAAAGGAATGGCAAGTAAAGTTGTGTCACCATCTATTCCAAATCTTGACACTTCTTTTGAACCTCTGGTTCCTTTTCCTCAAAGATTGAAGGAACCTTCTCATTTCAGGAAGCAAGGAGAGAAAATTCAAGACATGATGGAGATCTTCAAACAAGTAAAGATTAATCTCCCTCTCCTTGATGCTATCCGGCAAATTCCCTCCTATGCTAAATTCTTGAAGGACTTGTGCACTCAAAAGCGCAAATCTAGGAATAATATTCCTAAGAAAGTTCTCCTAACTGAGCAAGTAAGCTCCATTTTTCAACACCAAGCCCCTCCTAAATTCAAAGATCCGGGTGCTCCAACCATTTCATGCACCATCGGGAATCAAGCTTTTGAAAAGGCACTTCTTGATTTAAGGGCTAGTGTCAATTTGCTTCCATTCTCAGTTTACCAACAATTAGGTTTGGGGGAACTTAAGCCTACCACAGTTGTGTTGCAACTTGCCGATCACTCGGTGAAGCAACCACGTGGCATCATAGAGGATGTGATAATTCAAGTGGACAAATTTTATTTTTCGGTGGACTTCATAGTCCTTGACACGGAACCGGTCCAAAATCTAAATAGACATATTCCTATCATTCTAGGTCATCCATTTTTGGCCACGGCAAACGCTTGTGTTAATTGCCGTACCGGAGTAATGGACATCTCTTTCGGGAATATGAAAGTTCGTTTGAACATCTTTAATGCTTCTCACCACACATCCGACGACGAAAGTGAATGCTTTTGTGTTGATGTAGTGGAAGATCTTGTTCAAGAAGCACTTCCTTCCATTCTTTCTAAGGATCCTCTAGAGGCGTGCCTAAGTCATTTCAACTGTAATGATTATGACATTGAGCAATCCATTTGTGAAGTTAATTCAATGCTTGATGTCACGACTGTCATGGATTTGCCTAAATGGAGAGTTCCAAGAGAACCTTTGCCTCCTTTGTCTTATACTTCCCAAACTCCTCTAATTTCCCCACCACAACTTGAGCTCAAGCCTCTACCGGCTACACTCAAGTATGTTTTCTTGGGCGTTAATGAGACCCTTCCAGTCATTATTGCTTCCAATCTCACCAATGATCAAGAGATGGAACTTCTAAAAGTGTTAAAAGAGCACAAGGAAGTAATAGGATGGAGTGTGGCAGATCTTAAGGGAATAAATCCTTCTATTTGTATGCACCGCATACACTTGGAAGAAGATGCAAAGACCTCAAGAGAGGCACAACGTTGATTAAATCCAAATATGAAGGACGTTGTAATGAAGGAGGTGGTTAAGTTACTAGATGCGAGAATCATTTACCCCATCTCAGATAGTAAGTGGATTAGTCCCACTTAAGTGGTTCCTAAGAAGTCCGGTATTACGGTGCAACCAAATGATAAGGGTGAATTAGTTCCCCAACGCACCACCACGGGATGGAGAGTTTGCATAGATTATCAAAAACTAAATTCAGTAACTCAGAAAGATCACTTCCCTCTTCCATTCATTGATCAAATCTTAGAGAGATTAGCCGATCAAAGTTTTTATTGATTCTTAGATGGATATTCCGGCTATAATCAGGTGGCTATAAACCCGAGGGACCAAGAGAAAACCACATTTACATGTCCTTTCGGCACATTTGCTTATAAACGCATGCCCTTCGGGTTGTGCAATGCACCGGCGACTTTTCAATGGTGTATGATGTCTATCTTTTCGGATATGGTGGAAAATTTCTTGAAAGTATTTATGGATAATTTTTTTATGTTTGGACCTTCATTTGAATCATGTCTCCAAAATCTATCCCGTGTTCTCAAACGATGTCAAGAGACCAATCTAATCCTCAGTTGGGAAAAGAGCCATTTTATGGTTCAAAAGGGTATTGTCTTAGGGCACATTGTGTCTAAGAGAGGAATTGAGGTGGACAAAGCCAAGGTTGAACTTATTTTCAAACTTCCTCCACCATCAACGATGAGAGAGATTCGTTCTTTCCTTGGGCATGCGGGCTTTTACCGCCGTTTTATCAAAGACTTTAGCAAGATCTCTCGGCCTTTGTGTCACCTTCTTAAAAAAGAGTCTTGTTTTACCTTTGATGAAGCGTGCTTTAATGCTTTTGAAAAACTCCGCACCATGCTTACAACCGCTCCAATTCTCATCCCTCCAAATTGGGCTCTCCCATTTGAGATCATGTGTGATGCATCCGATTATGTCATGGGTGCGGTCTTAGGGCAACGAGTAGACAAATTATCGCATGTTATCTACTATGCAAGTAAAACCCTTTCCGAGACTCGAATCAATTATACCACAATGAAAAAGGAGTTGCTTGTGGTAGTATCTGCATTGGACAAATTTCGAGCTTATCTACTAGGTTCAAAGGTTATTTTCTATTCGGACCATGCTGCCCTCTGGCATCTTTTGGCCAAAAAGGACACCAAACCTAGATTGATCCGATGGATACTCTTGTTGCAAGAATTTAATTTTGAGATTAGAGACAAAAAGGGAACTGAAAATGTGGTGGCTGACTACCTCTCTAGAATTCTTGTTGAATCCCTTCATGACTCTATTCCAGTTTGTGAATCCTTCCCGGATGAACAACTCTTTATAATCTCTCAAGAGAGTATCCCTTGGTATGCGGACATTGTCAACTACTTAGCAACCGGTAAAATACCGTCTTCTTGGACCAAGCAAGAGAAGGATCGGTTTTTCTCCCAATCATGATCATATTATTGGGACGATCCTCAATTGTTCAAATATTACCCCGATCAAATAATCCAAAAGTGTGTAACCAACAGTGAATTCCAAAGCATTCTTAAATTCTGTCATACACTTGCTTGTGGGGGACACTTTAGTGCTAAGAAAACCGCAGCAAAAATTCTTCAATGCGGGTTTTTCTGGCCAATAATTCATCGGGATGCATACTCATTTTGCCGCTCGTGTGAGCGATGTCAGCGCCTTGGTGCGATGTCTCAGAAGGACACGATGCCTCTCAACCCTATTCTTATTGTTGAGATATTTGATGTGTGGGGCATTGACTTCATGGGACCTTTTCCACCCTCTACTGGTCATGAGTACAAATGACCACGCAGTCGTGGTTAAGTTCATTCAAGCGAATATCTTTAGCCGTTTTGATACACCTCGAGCCCTCATCAGTGACGGAGGTAAACATTTCTGTAACCAGTTCCTTCGAACCTTGCTTACCAAATACTCTGTCACACACAAAGTAGCCACCCCATACCATCCTCAAACTAGTGGCCAAGTGAAAGTATCCAATAGGGAGATTAAGAACATTCTTGAGAAAATAGTTCAGCCTGACCGAAAAGATTGGTCATTGCGACTAAATGATGCATTATGGGCTTACCGAACTGCTTATAAGACTCCCATTGGAATGTCACCTTACCGGTTGGTTTATGGCAAAGCGTGTCATCTTCCGGTTGAATTGGAGCACAAGGCTATGTGGGCCACCAAGACTTTCAATTTTAACATGCAAATGGCCGGATCTAATCGAAAGCTTCAATTAAATGAATTGGAAGAATTGTGACATGACGCGTATGAGAATGCCAAAATCTATAAGGCAAAGTCAAAAGCCTTTCATGATCACAATATTCGAGTCAAAACGTTTTCTCTGGGCCAGAAAGTATGGTTGTACAACTCACGCCTCCATTTGTTTCCCGGAAAACTTCACTCCCGTTGGGATGGTCCATTTTTGGTTAATTCCGTTGCCCCCCATGGAGCGGTGGAATTGAAGGACTTAAAAGACGGATTGTGGTTCAAAGTGAACGGGCAGTGCTTAAAATTGTGTGTGGATGACCAAGTTACCACAGAATACGTGGATGTCGTCATTTTGACGGATCCCGTGTATTTTGACTCGTGAGCCGATTCTAACGTCATGCCATAGACGTGTAAGGTGGCGCGACCATGGTAGCTATTATGCTTCCATGATGTCCCTCTAATCCAAAGTAACTTTTGTATCTAAGTAATTTTGTATCTAAGTCCCATAAGTCCAAGTCCATGAAGTATAAGTCAAGCTGACTATTTTTGAGCATTTCGATTGATCGAAGCAAAGATCTCGATCAATCGAGATTTTGATTGATCGAGATCTTGGTCTCGATCGATTGAAATAATGCAGAGATGTTGGAGCCTTTTGCAAAGATCAAAGTCCTGAGAGGTGGTTTTCTTCGATGGCACTTCAATAGGTCCTTGATCAATCAAAATTTTGATTGATCGAAGCAAGGATTTCGATTGATCGAGACTTGATCTCGATTGATCGAAGCTAGGATTTTGATTGATCAAAATCTTGATTGATCGAGATGTTCATCTCGATCAATCGAGATTGACACGATGCCTGCACGTAAGCCACTTATTTATTTGAACCGCCGGGCTCCCTCTCATTTCTACGATTCTTCCCAAGACCATCCGACTTCTTCCTCTTCTCCAAGAGATCCAAAGCTTCCCCGAGCACCGTCCAACCCTTGTTCGATCATTCCCAACCATCCACCATCATTCACCGTAGTCCGAGCTCTCCGCGTATACGCGCACGTTCGTCTCTTCGCGGCTGCGTGTTAGGACTTCATCTTCTTGCACCGATCATCATCTTCACCTTTAGGTAAGTGATGCATGGTTATATTTTGCTTGCTTTGCCACCATTTTTGTTAGTTTTTCGGCGTAATAAGCATATACAGATGATGTTGGGTTGGAGTGGTTTGCATTCGCTATGTTCATAATGGGATCTGCGGGTTTCGGGGGTAGGAGTGCATGTATGGGTGAGATTTTGCATTATTTTTGTTTCGGATGCTTGATGAAAGGTTTGCAACTGCGTCCCCATTGTTTTGGTTGCCTCTGCTTACGCTGCTTCGTTGAGAGCGAATTTTGGAATGCATGTGTCGGCACCATGGACTAGAACCTCCTTTTTAATTTTTATTCTTATTTTAGATTCATTTTATTTTCTTTTTATTTACTTTAATTTTTGGAATAAGTGCAAACTATTCCGGGGCTATGGCACGTGTGAAGAATGCTCCTGGTGCTATTAGAGATGTGCCCGGGCGAGCCTTTCGGACTCGAAAGTTCCACTTGGAGCATAGATTTGAGCTGAGAGAGTTCGAGATGCGCCCTGACTGCTCATGGGCTGTAGCAGAGCTACAGCGGCGTTGCCTCGACCCATTATGTGTGCCACCCACCGATGTGGCGCATGAGCGCTTGGTGCAGGTCTTCTATGAGCGTATGACCTATTCCTGCACCGAGCCTGACACATTGGAGAGGTCGTAGGCGGCGTGACGATTACTATCACTCCGAGCCGGATCGCACAGATGCTCGGCATTCCTCACCAGCAGCCTCCAGATATGGTTGACCAGGGTGGTCGACCGATCTACAGGGCCGAGTTTCCAGCAGACATGACGTTGTTCTCCATCGTGATGGACATGTGTGGTGGGGTGTTTACCACACCCAGTCACAACTGCACGTCCAAATCGAAGTGCCCGAGTGTGTTATGGTTTCTGGACACCGTTCTCATCAAGAACGCGTGTCCTTTACAGCATGTGGCAGAGCGCTGAGGTGACCTTCTCCGTTGCCTATACGCTTTCCACACGAGCACTTGGTTTTCTATCCCATCGCTAATATGGGGGCATATGTTCAAAATCTGGGACGGCCTTGTCAACAAGAGCATGAGGCGAGCAGCGAGTTGGCGGCTTCCCTTTCTTTTCCTGGTCGCAGCCTTCCTTAGCTGTGCCAATATACCGGTCAGTGATACTAACATCCAGCTGGCACCGCCCTCCCACTACACGCCTACTTAGTGGGAGCGGGTGAGGCGACACTTGGAGCGACAGGACCACCAGGGCGATCCACCAAAGGATGTGGACATAGATGCCCCAGTGGAGATGGATGAGGATGCGCCCATAGAGGGTGAGGCATCCGATGAGGAGCTGGGGGATGATGATATGGATATCGCCGTAGAGCGACATGAGATCCTGGCGACTGGCTACTCCTGTCTGGCAGCTGACGTTGAGCGGCTCCAGCAGGGTTTTGAGGAGCACGTCCAAGTGATGCAGGGTCAGTTGGAGGCTATTAGGACGGACATTACGTCTCTGGCACAGGGTCAGAGGGCAATCTTAGACGAGTTCCGGGCCTTCCGACAGGACCTGCAGTTCCTATTTGCAGGCCGAGCTTCCACCTCCGCCTCTACTCGGCCGACCGAGCCACCACCACCACCACCCGCCCTAGAGTAGCTGTATTTATTTGTATTTTCTGTTATTTTTCTTTCTTTGCTGTTCGATAGGCTATGTTGGCCATGTTCATTTTTGAGTATTCCAACTGCATGTACACTTTGTACTGAAACTCATTTTCACATATATAGAATACAGTTATCCTTTCTTTTATAGCATGTGTTTTATTTACTGTCTTTATTTTTACTTTCTGCCAATATCTCTGCTCTCTATACTTTGACTATGTATGTAGTACCACTTGCCTAATTGTTATATGTGATTCAGTTGATGATTTTCGTTTATTACCGCCTGGTTTAAATTCCCAATACTGTTGAGATTGCTTCAACGCAGTATGGCGTTAATAAAGAAAGGCAGCCCCTTTGCATGCTATACTATAGCGCGCCTAGATAGTCAATATCTTATCGCATAGACCTCTTAGTCAATTGGGAAACACCAGTTCAGAGCCTTACATTTATAGTGATCTTGGCATTGCCCATTTGTACATGATTCTTTTATTATGTTCTTTTCATATACTTTTTGTTCCTTTTAATGCTCGTGGTATCCAGTTGGTGTTCCGTGCAGGTTTCTCTCATTTGCAGGATGACCGCTCGTGTTGTAATGCCATTTTTGTCGCGTTCTGCAGTCCCGATAATTTCTTTCCTTGTTCTTCTTGTTCAACCATTGAGGACAATGTTGTGTCTAAGTTTGGGGGTGCGGTATGCTATACCACTTGCATATGCATGCAATGTTCAGTCTTTGTAGTGATGGTCATTGTAGAGCAGTTTTTTCTTTCTTTCTTTTTCTTGAAATTTTTGCATGCTTGCTATGATATCTTGCTTTTCAAAGGAAGATCATTCGAATAAATGTCCGAGGTAAATGCAGCAGGTAATTAAGAACTTTAACATTGTAAATACTCGCACTTCTGCAAACTATGTAATAGGTTAGAATGGTCTACATTTTTGTCCAAATATGAATACGTACGGTTCTTGCCCTGAATTTGTCCTTAACCGCACAAATTCGCACACATGCATTTTAAATGGTGGGGTATAAGTCTGATGGAGAATTTTGTAAATTTCTGTTTTTATCTGAACAACTTAAAGAATGAGTTCTTCCGGTTGTTGTAAAATATATATATATATATATATATATATAAAATAAATGCAATAAGCCTTCTCACGCAATAAACCGGATCTCTATGCCTCATTAAGCATGGAGTATTCGCGTATAAGTGTGCAAGGTTGAGCAATAATAAGCGGGTGGCTTGTTTAGGCTCATCGCCTTGTAAGCTCAGTTATTAAGTCCGAGGGGTGTTTCTTCACCTAATGCCCTAAAACCAATTGGTTTGGGAGTCATTGGCCCAACGCCGCTACATGGGCTTACAAGAAAGCAAAAAGAGCTTAGCATTGCACGGTCATCCGCACATGAGCATTCATGTATGTTTTGCGGTAATGAACAACATCGTCGAGTCTTCTTCAATGAGTTTTTCTTTTAAAAACAGATTTGTTCTTATTTTTCTCCAAATATGACAAAGCCGTGCGTTAGAATGCATGTTCACTTTTCAAAGAGGATTTTGGGGTTGGAATTGGTATGTTTGTTCGGACTGGCCATTATGTGGGGACTATCGTCTGTTTGTGGTTTGTGAAAGTCCATTTTTGCTAATGGTCGCATAGTTCTGTAATACTCGTTGCATTTGCCAAGTGTGACATGAACGGATAATCATCTTTTATCTAGTTGATGACTGAGTATGATTCAATTTTTGTATAAGATAGTTAAATTCATTTTTACAATAATGCATTGCTAAGGGACTAGCAATGTGTAAGTTTGGGGGTGTGATAAGTGCTCAATACTATGCATTTGAACCCTCTTTATTGCATATGTTAGTCCCATTTTTACGTTTACCGAGATACGTTTATGGTATTTTTGTATTTTTGATGTATTGCAGGTTTTGTAGTAAAATGAGCAAGGTTTGAGGCCATTTGCAGTTGAAGAGCAAAATTCATAATTAAAGCTAAGGCATCTCGATCAATCGAGATGTTGATCTCGATCAATCAAGATCTCGATTGATCGAGACTTGATTTTGATTGATCGAAATCTCGATCAATCGAGATTCCAATTTCGATTAATCGAGATTCTGCAGACCCACTTGCCCACTTGCTCACCTGCTCTTCCTACTTGCAACAAAATCCCCCTTTTTGCACGACTTAGAGGGATTGTCTGACTTGAACAAGACATTTGGAGACATTCTTGATATAGTTGATATATATATTGATATATATATTTATGGTGGGCCCCAAGGTTGAAAAGGAGGCCATAAAGCACACAAAGAGGTCATTCTCTCATATATCTCATACAGATCAGACATACACATGGAGAGACATTCGGGAGAGGAGAAGAAGGAGTTGAACCAGACCTTGAAGCTTCATTTTCTCCATCAATGGAAGAGTGCAAGGCTGCCATGACCAACTAACTTCTCTACTAGGGTGTGGTTGATACCCCTAGCCATGTAAACTTGTTCATTTTTATAGCATTTTGGAATTTGTATTTAAATGTTGATTATTTAGTCTAGTGACGATGTACACTTATACATCTCTTATATATATTCATTTGATGTTGGTTTTATTCTTGTCTTAGAGTAGAATCTATCTTGTGAATGCACAACATTTGCTTCTTCCACAAGAAGGGCAAATGATGGCTAGGTAATGGTGTTTAAATGAATGTGTTGTGTTTGCTTGTATAAACCATGCCAAGATAAGGTAGTTTGGATGCATTTAGGTTCACTTAGAGAGTAGGGTAATTAGTTAGGTTGAAGAACTATGCTTGTTGAAGATGGATTATGATAGGTTTGCACACACATTAATCCTTTGATATGTCATTGAGGTCACAAGCCTAATGACACTGTTAGACATTTAATTTATGAATCCCAAGCTTGCTACACTTATGAACATGTGAATGGCTAGTGGTGGAAACCACCCCTAACTCTCTCTCCCAACTTTTAACTCTTTAAATTTATTATTTTTACATTCATGCAATAGTTTTATAAACAAAAATCAAAACCTTGTTTTTAGAATTAAAGTAGAATTAATCTTTCTTTAAGACAATTTACGACTAGTCCTCGTGGGATCGATACCCTCTATATAGAACCGTATCTACAAAGATTCGTGCTCTTGCAAGTGGTTAAATTATATTTTGATAAAGGGGCAAAAATAAGCTTACAATATAATTCAAGTTTAGCCACATCAAATCCTGACATACCAAATATAATGTATAAATACCTTATTAGGTATTGGCAATCCTAACATGCCTGAAAATCCTGACATGCCAAATATATTATATAGATACCTTATTAGGTATGAGCGACACGCCTGGCAATCCTGACATGTCAAATATAATGTATAGATACCTTATTAGGTATGGGCGATCCTGACACGCTTGGTAATCCTGACATGCAAAATATAATATATAGATACCTTATTAGGTATGGGAGATCTTGACATGCCAAATATATTGTATAAAATAAAAACAAGGTGCATCTTAATTTTTAATTTGCACATATAAAGTGATTTAAATTATCCGGTATGAAATCATCATCTTAAGACAACTTGTTCACAAGTAAACGATAATAAAGTATTTCATGGGCATTTATCTTCAAAGGAAAATACATTCAAGTAAATCAAATAACACAAATATCCACTTTAGAAGCAAACACTCAATCAAACCTTCCATTTACCTAAACCTTCAAGGGAGTCAAAACCTAACTCGAATTTAATTTCTCAGGCATATTCTATTCCTAAAATCGTGTTTAAACATTCTGAAAATTTTCTAATATTCTCAAAATTTTAAAAGAAATATTTTCTAATAAGAGACAAATAAAGCATAGTCAGAGGCATACTTATACAACCGATATAACCTCAAGGGAAACTCCTTTTCACTCAAAATTTAAAACTCAGGTGCATTTTAATCCTATAAAGTTACCTGAATTTTTTTTAGAATTTTTTGGAATTTTAAAATATTTTCTAAAAATAAAATAAGGTGAAAACCCAACTTTTAAACACTTTAAAAAAATTAATTAAACCCCAAGAGAAGCTCATTTTAAGATGAAAATTTAAATCCAAGTTCATTTAACATCCAGGAAGTTGTAGTAAAAATTTGAGAATTTTTGAAATTATAAAAGTATTTTCTAAAATAAAAGAAGATGAAAAACCCAACTTTTGAACACTTTAAAAATCAATTGAACTACAAGAGGAGATTATTTCAACATGAAAATTTCCACCCAAAGGAATTTAATCTTCAAAAAGTTACAGTAAAAATTTGAGAATTTTTAGAACTTTTTAAGTATTTTCTAAAATTAAAGAAGGTGAAAACTCAATTTTTAGACACTTTAAAAATCAATTTAACGATGAGAGAAGCTCATTTTCACTTGAAATTTAAAACCTAAATGTATTCTGTCCCTAAAAGATTACCCAAATGTTTTTCGAATTTTTTGGTATTTAAAAACAATTTTAAAAGTATTTTTCTTATTTTTCTAAACAAAAAAACAATTTTAAAAATACCGTGGACTAGGCCCAAAGTGGGCCCAGAGGTGAGCCCCGAGTGGGGGCCGTTGCCGCCATCCTTGGAGCCGACCGGTGCGAGCTCCGGCAGCACGTGCCCCCACGCGCCGGTGGTGTGAATGGGGCAGCCTTTTTCTTTCTTTTTTTTTTTCTTTTTTCCTTCCCTCACCTGAAGCATCCACGTTCAACTATGATGGATGAACTTTCTGTCCATTTTTCGGTCACTTTCGGGCATCAAATCGCACTTATGAATATACCATTGAACTCGTCTCGATCTAAGCTATGCATTGGTACCAAATTCATGCCCTCTCGTGGCCTAAATCAAAAACGCCCAATTTCAAGTTTCGAAAATCTAAAATTTCAAAGTCAGATTCCCGTCAATCTACCCAACAGTTCACAACCAAATTTTTAAGGATTGTTCTAGGAAGCAAGATCCACCTATTGACCGGAACAAAAACTCTCAAAAATGATAAACATAATAGACCCAAATTTCATGTTCGGTTATATATATATATATATATATATATATATATATATATATATATACACACCCGCCAATACAGTCATATATACATATGCAAAAATATCCTAAAACAGTACCAAAATTCCAAAATCTTCATGTTTAATTCACAGAATTATTCTTAGCATGCAAAATCATTTAATTTCATAATTAAATGAATACAAATTTCTAGCAACATGTCTATACAATTAATATATATATATATATATATATATATATATTCCAGCAATATGTATATACAAATAATATATATGTATATAGCTAGATTCAAAGGGGAAGAGAAGAGTTCGAACTTGTCTCTTTAACGATTCAAGACTCATTCCCCCGGTCGCTCCTTCACGTACTCTCTTCTTTCTTCGTTTACTCTCTTGGTTTCTGTGCATAAAGTAAATGGCAGAAACCCTAGTCTCTTATTTTCTTTTGTCCTAATTATTTTAATTCTATTATTGTTTTTCTAAAAACTAAATAAACTAAAAAAAGTAATAAATAAATAAAAGAATTATGATAATATAACCATAACTCTGGCTCATCAACTTAAGTATACTCTTAGTCCAACCATTCCAGCCCAGATTCCTCCCTAGCCCAATCCAAAGCATTTAAAAATTTAAATCAGACAATACATGATCAATAAACAATTCACATAAAATGATAAAAAATAAAAGCAGAGAATTTCACATGAAATAATTGGAAGCTATAAAGACAAAAACAATTCACATAAAATGATAAACAAAATCAAACTTATCAATTCACATGAAATGATAAAATGCCTATGAAGAAAAAATAACTCACATAAAATGATAAAAATAGAGGCAATGCATTTCACATGAATCAAAAAAATAATATAAAGCAATTCAAAATTTTAAAATAATTGCCGTCCAAATTTTCGGGATATTACATTTAGCGGTTGGTGTTGGATCGCTATCAACAACTCAAGGAGATCCCTAGTGGTTTAGGAGATATATCTACACTGGAAATGATTCAAGTGCAATATTGCAGCAGCTTGTCCTCCTACATGGTGTGGTCCAGTGAAATACTGATTGTAGACATTAAAAAATTACATGATGAACCCAAAATACAATTTGAGTTTATTTTCAGTTTAGCCCACTTTGAAATGTGGCCCAATGAGTCAGATAATTTGAAGCCTAGACCCACCACAAATAAATGAGTTATGGGTTGGTCTAAATTGTCTAAGAAGTCAAAGCCCACTTGAAAATGGGTCTAATGGATAATTATATATATATATATTGGATAATTATCAAAATTATCATAAAAGATAATTATAGGATAATTATTAAAGGAAAAGAAAGTTACAAATCTACCCCTCCGGTGAGCCTATAAATAAAGGTCCAGAGGTGGGAGAAGGATGACCAAAAGATTCTCAGAAAAAAAAAGCTGAAACTCTGCAGAAGTCTTCACTCAAAATCCAAAGCTCCAAAGCACATAAACCCTAAAGGAGAAGAACAACAAGCACATCATCCACGTGCCGTTCTTCACCAAAGTTTCAATCAAATTCAAGATCAAGCTCTTGCAGCCCTTGAAGCCGGATCACCAAGGAAATCGAATCAGAGAAATTATCTTTCTTTTATAAAGATTTATAGAGGATTGTACCCCTTTTATTCTTGAATCAATAAAAATTGTTTATTTGTCACTAATTTTCGTTCCTAGAATTTCGGACACGAAATTTGTGTGTACAAATTTCTAGCACGCCCAGTGGGACAATCTCTGCCTCTCAGCTTCGTCTCCTACATCATATCTCCCAAACTCCGTTCGTCATAATCTATGGCTCCTTCCAAGGTTCCGGCTACAAACAAGAAAACTACAAAAGACACCATTGCTACAGTGACCAACATCAAAACTGCCGCAAGTAGTGGCAAAAGTACCAGAAACCTGTCAAGTGCTAGCAGCACCTCAGTAGGTCCAATGACGCGTAGCAAGACCAAAACAATTGTTTCGCTCAAGAATCAGCAAGATTTGGTGAATCCTGCTAAACCAATGGATGTGAAAACTAAACATGTTAACACCATTAGTCCTCAGGGGGCAAAGAACTCTGGCGTAGTTTCAGAAAAGTCAGTGCCACCACATTCACCCCACTCCGTCTCTGACACCAACTCTAGTGTCGGTTCGCTTTCAGAGTCGTTACTCGAGATTTCAGAACAATCGGTCCCTTCAAAGAATGTTGGCCCTCAAGGTCTTTCCTATTCGAATGTTGTCGCAACTATGATGACTGGAACAACCTCGGTAGAAGACTAACTGGCAGTCATGGTGCACGTAATCGAAAATCTCACAAAGACTGTCGAAGAGAAGGACTTGCAGATCGCCGCGCTAATGAAGAAGCTTGAAATCCAAAATCCTGACAAGTCAACACATTTGCCTGCGAATACTTCAAATTCCTCTCTTCAAGGTGTCCAATCAAAATAGCGTCATCACACATCTGCGTCAAGACATATGGCTGAAGAAACTAACCCTACTTCGCCAGTCGCTTTGTTATCTGTCCAACAGTTGCAAGATATAATAACAAACACAATCTGAGCACAGTATGGCGGCGCCCCTCAAAGCACTCTTGTGTACTCAAAACCCTACACCGAAAGAATTGACAGCTTAAAGACGCCAGTGGGATATCAACCGCCAAAGTTCCAACAATTTGATGGAAGAGCAATCCCAAACAACATGTTGCACACTTTGTGGAGACCTGCAATAACGCTAGCACCGAAGAGGATCTCTTGGTCAAGCAATTTGTTCGTTCCCTCAAAGGGAATGCATTTGATTAGTACACGGACCTCAAAGCTAGAAGTATTGACTGTTGGGAGCAGATGGAGTGAGAGTTTCTTAACCGCTTCTATAGTACTCGTAGAATAGTAAGCATGCTAGAACTCACTAGCACGAAACAAATTAAGGACGAGCTTGTGGTCGACTATATCAACCGTTGGCGAGCTCTAAGTCTTGATTGCAAAGACCGTCTTTCTGAAGTATCAGCAGTCGAAATGTGTATGCAAGGCATGCACTGGGAGCTTCTTTACATTCTACAAGGAATCAAGCCTCGTACATTTGAAGTTTTGGTTACTCGTGCCTATGATATGGAACTCAGCATAACAAGTCGTGGTGCAAAGGCTTTTGCCTTTCCCAATCTGTCTGACAACTGTCTTAAAGATGAAGAGGTTGAGTCTGAAGAGGAAGAGGAAGACGAAATACTTCATAACTCGGACGATGAAATAAATACATCTTATGTTACAAGTATCGTCTCTAACGACCTATATCAAAAAACACATCGTGTTCCTTCCGTGACTTCATCTGATAATTCTCGATTAAATAAGACATTATGTCAAGAAAACCTTGATAGAAGACAAAACAGACAGGGGACAAATCTTCCATACAAGACTCATTCTCAGCTCTCTTACATGAAATATCCTTGGCATGGGGGTAAGATTCATGGCTGTCTTTTAAAAAGGCCTACACATTTTATCAAATCCAGAAATAAGAAAGAAGTCCCAAGAAGGAAACAAGAAAAACAAAAGCATAACCAAAATGACAAATCTCGAGGATTTGTGTTGAAGATGCGGTATCGGAATAATCTGTCAAATTTCACTCAAACAACTTCAAGTAGGAGAGTTCAAAATACTGTGCTTGCTTGGAGGCCAAAGAAGAATGCTCAAGAAAGGAATGATTATAAAAAGATCTCGCAAGAATCATGGCCTAAAAACACACGAGTGATGTCTCAACAGTCACTTTCTCAAACTGTCTCTAACAATTAGCGAAACGAAGGTCTCGAAGAAGAAAGCGAGGAACAAGAACAAAATTGTTTACAATCCCAGATGGAACGAGAGGGTCAAAAAATTAAAAGACTAGAAAAAGGAATAGTGTGGGGTTCAAAGCCCGAAGATGCTGTCTGGATCGAATCTCGTAGCGGAATAAAAGCATACTGGGTGAGGTTCAATCCTCCTGCATGGACCACGACGAATGAAATACCTCTTCCTTCTAGGTGAGGAGACGAGTTCGAAGACGATGTTTCTTCTCAAGTACGAGAAGAGTATAATGAAGAAATAAAACAAGAAGAAAATTTTCAAATTAACGCCGAGCTGATTCACACCTTTCAACACAAGCTTGGATTGTCTCCTGAGTTTTGCAAAGCTAAAGACTAATTAAAGCTAAAAGTGCTCTCCGATACGAGCCTAAACTGTCGATGACACTCTTTGACACGAGTATAAACTGTTTACCAAAAAAAAAATATGACACTTCTTGACACGAGTATAAACTGTTTACCAAAAAAAAAAAGATGACACTCCTTGACATGAGTATAAACTGTCTATAAAAAAAAAACACTCATTGATACGAGTATAAACTATCTACCAAAAAAAAAAAAACACTCATGACATGAGTATAAACTGTCTGCATGAAAAAAAAATAATCACTCCTTGATATGAGTATAAACTATCTTTACAAAAAAAAAAATTGAAGCTTGCAAGAGAAGAGTTGGGTGACCTGACCTGCCACCAAGATATTGACGGATGTCTGCTGCATCGTGGTGACTTGGCCTAACCCCGAAGGGACGAAAGAGTGACACCAAAGTGCACTAAGGGACCCCGAAGGGACAATAAGAGTGACACCGAAGTGTACTAAGGGACCTTGAAGAGACGAAAGAGTGACACCGAAGTGCACTAAGGGACCCCGAAGGGACAATAAGAGTGACACCGAAGTGCACTAAGGGACCCCGAAGGGACGAAAGAGTGACACCGAAGTGCACTAAGGAACCCCGAAGGGACAGTAAGAGTGACACCAAAGTACATTAAGGGACCCCGAAGGGACAATAAGAGTGACACCGAAGTGCACTAAGGGACCCCGAAGGGACGAAAGAGTGACACCGAAGTGCACTAAGGGACCCCGAAGGGACAAAAAAAAAAGTGACACCGAAGTTCACTAAGGGACCCCGAATGGACTAATAAATGGCGTCTGGAACTCCATATTCTGAGAAAGACGATTTGACCTGCAAGAATTGAAAAAAAATTTTGAAACTTGCCAAGAAAAGTTGAGTGACTTACGTAAAGTTATCTTCCTCAATGAGTTCGATAGATCTGTATGATGTTCCAGAGACAATACAAAACTTGAGCGGAGCCCACAAGTAGAAACTGATCTAAAAAAAAAGAGTTGGTTAATAGTGATCATGGAAGGCAAAGTTGTTAAAAAAAAATGTGCTTTTCAAAGTTCAGGTGTTTGTTATATTATATTCCAAGGGTTTATAATACAAAAAAATTGTACAGCAGAAATGGTGTGGTGCTATAATGTCTTCTCGTGAGATGGAGAAAGAAGAGAAGAAGAAAAGAAAGAAAAAAAAAAAAAAAGGCACCGGAAGAGGAGAAGAAAAAGAAAAGAAAAAAGAAAAAAAAAAGAGAAAAGGAAAGGAAAAAAAAGTGGCATGAAGAGAAGGAAAAAAGAGAGAGAGTTAAAAAAAAAAAAAAAAGAGAGACTGACGGCAATTAAAAAAAAAAAAAAAGAGACTGACGGCAGTTAAAAAAAAAAAAGAGAAGAAAAAAAATGTAAAAGAAAGAAATAAAGCAGAACTTACAGTTGCTATAGTTGATGAAATTTCTCTTAATTATTCTCTGATATGAAGAGTCTGAGTGTAGGCTACATATATATAGTGGTGAGTTAATCCTATTTGACATAGGATTTTCAAGACTCCAATTCCGTTTGAACATGGAAAACAGCAAATCCTATTTGAAATTGGATAAGGAAAAAAATTCTATTTGCAATAGGATTCTCAAGTCTTCAATTCCACTTGGACCAGAAAAAATATCCTATTGGCAATAGGATCCTCAAGTCTTTGATTCAACTTGACAAAGAAGACATCCTTTTTGCAGTTGAATTTTTGCACACAAAAAAAAGAAGCGAAATCTAAATACTTCAAGTCCCGCTTGAAATACGTGATAAACTCAACATGGCGCGAGACTTAAAGTGGGGGCAATTTGTAGACATTAAAAAATTACATGATGAACCCAAAATACAATTTGGGTTTATTTTCAGTTTAACCCACTTTGAAATGTGGCCCAATGAGTCAGATAATTTGAAGCCCAAACCCACCACAAATAAATGAGTTATGGGTTGGTCTAAATTGTCTAAGAAGTTAAAGTCCACTTGAAAATGGGTCTAATGGATAATTATATATATATATATATATATATATGTAATACCCCGCTCCAACACATGGTATGATATTGTTCGCTTTGGGCCTGAGCCCGCACGATTTTGCTATTGGTTTTTACCCCAAAAGGCCTCATACCATTTGAAAAGAACATACTACATATAAGCACATCCCCTTTTCCACACCCAGGCGATGTGGGATTGAGCACCTGTACCCTGTCAGTGTGGTAGCTCAGCCCAGTGTCTGTCTTCGCACCCGCCCACTCACACCCGTCCATAAGGGTTACTACAATCCACCCCCCTACGAGGCTCGACGTCCTCGTCGGCACACTTCCGGTTGGGTTCAGGCTCTGATACCAACTGTAATACCCCGCTCCAACACATGGTATGATATTGTCCGCTTTGGGCCTGAGCCCGCACGGTTTTGCTCTTGGTTTTTACCCCAAAAGGCCTCATACCATTTGAAGAGAACATACTACATATAAGCACATCCCCTTTTCCATACCCAAACGATGTGGGATTAAGCACCCTGTACCCTGTCAGTGTGGTAGCTCAGCCCAGTGTCTGTCTTCGCACCCGCCCACTCACACCCGTCCATAAGGGTTACTACACACATATATATATATATATATATATATATATATATATTGGATAATTATCAAAATTATCATAAAAGATAATTATAGGATAATTATTAAAGGAAAAGAAAGTTAAAATCTACCCCTCCAGTGAGCCTATAAATAAAGGTCCATAGGTGAGAGAAGGAGGACCAGAAGATTCTCAGAAAAAAAAAGCTGAAACTCTGCAGAAGTCTTCACTCAAAATCCAAAGCTCCAAAGCACATAAACCCTGAAGGAGAAGAACAACAAGCACATCATCCACGTGCCGTTCTTCACACAAGTTTCAATCGAATTCAAGATCAAGCTCTTGCAGCCCTTGAAACCGGATCACCAAGGAGATCGAATCAGAGGAATTATCTTTCTTTTGTAAAGATTTACAGAGGATTGTACGCCATTTTTCTTGAATCAATAAAAATTGTTTATTTGTCACTAATTTTCATTCCTAGAATTTCGGACACGAAATTTGTGTGTACACTGATACTTGTTTAAAAATTTAAAAATTAAAAATGAGTCAAACTTAGTAAATTAACAAACGGGTAACAATACTCTCTATTTAACATTAATTAACAAAAATTTCTCTTATCCGACGTTCTCTCTCATATTTCTCTCTCTATATATATATATTCAACATATCATGAGTCTCTCTCTATATCTGCTATCAGATTTGCAGCAAATCTCCTTATCTAGCCCAACGTCCGTACAATACCTTATCGCCGCTCCACCCTCCGCCACCACCACTAAGAAACCCTAATTTCCATATATATGTACTTTATATTACACATATATGTATTTGTAATAATAACATAAATATATATATATTGCCCAAAACAGAGAGAAATACATGAAAGAAACCCTATTATTTGCAAGCTGAATCCATTTTTTTGGGTTCAATTTTATCTCCATTAGCAAGAAAAAGGAAATTTAAACTAAACTTATTTTAGAGGTATCTATCTTCTCGGTTTTGTATGTATGTATCTTTTTTGAGAGGTTGTTCCTTATTATTTTTTGGACACTAGGGGTGTGTGTGTGTGTATATATATATATACTACTTGAAACAGAGAGAATCAAAGATTTTGATGATTTTGCTTGAGATAAATGGGATTATAGAGGAGTTTATTGGGTTAACTCATTAAAAAATGGATCTAATTTATTTTAATTTTTTTATATTTTTAGGATACTTGTCAAATTGTTGTTGAGCCACGTCATGCGAGGGAAGTTCATCCACCAAGAACTGGATCTAAGTATTGTCCTATTTCAAATAATCTGTAGTCGGCAAGATTTTCAAATAGCAATAGGTTTTGGCATGGGCATTACCGAGACTCATCGGTTCCTATAGCGCAGTCCTTACTCTCACACAGTCAGAAAAGTCACACTGATCTTTAGGGTCATTATGTTGGGTCCACTATTTATTGTCGGTGCTGACTGCTGAGCAACATTCGTCTGACTATCGACCCCAGACACGTAACACCTTCACTTACCACATAAATTTATGTGAGTCCTTTCATTTTATTTTATTTAAATATGGATTATGTTCAGTTAATATGAATATGCTCGGGGTTGGGTTGACCATATAAATTGAGTTTGGAACAATTTGATAGAAAGCCAATCCAAGTGACAATTGTTAATAAGAATCAATCTTCTTAAAAATGACCACACTCGCACATTTCCAAATTAAAGACAACGTTAAGGCCAGATAATTCACAATAATTGTAGAGTGCAACGGCTCATAAAAAACAACTGTTGTTATTTTATTTGAATAAAAATAAATAAATAAATGAATAAAAACAAGTGGAGCATAAGTGAGAATCAAAATTATAAGGTAGTTTTAATTGAAATAATTTTAAATAGAAAAGAAAAAAGAAAACCGGTTAATCAGACTTATGCAGCTTCCATGAAACTGATTTCAAGTAAAGACGAAATTTCTTTCAATTAAATAACAAACAGTCTGTTCCAGTAAAGCCTGTGGAAATTTCAGCGGAGGACTGAAGTCAACCATGGAGTTGGTAAGAGGATCGCCGTGTTAATTGGACCCTGGACTACTAATGTGCACATTATCAAGTGAACAGAAGAAAAAGATAAAAAGCACCAGTGCAATATCAGAGCTTTCCAAAAGGCTAACACTACTATTGAAGAGAGAGAGAGAGAGAGAGAGAGAGAGAGAGAGAGATGACAGTCGACATTGCAGCAGATTTTGTGTTGAACTGTTTGATGCAGCTAATAAAGCGCGACAATAAATTGATTCTCAAAGTTTATGAGGCCAAACTCATTGATAAGGAACAAATCGAATGGGTTTATGAGGAGTTGCAGTTCCTGCGAAAGTTTCTCAAGGATTCAGAGGAGAAACGGACTGAGCATGAAAAGAATTCAGAGGTGAAAGAAGTTGTGGCAAAAATTAGAGATGTGATTTACGAAGTTGAAGTTTTCATAGACTTGTTCTTACTCGATGTTGCTATCACACGAGAGGAGAGAGCAACATTTCTTCTATCAGATGATGTTGAAAATCTGGATGAGGAAATTCACAGTGCCACAGAAGATTTGGTGCAGAACGATGGAATCGAGGGTGAGATTGTGGCGGAGATTCAGTCTCTCCTAGCTGAAAATTTTGATCATGGCTTAGAAGGCGTCGTAGAAGAGATTAAGTTTATCAAGACAAAAATGATGCAGATTTGTGTGAAGAACATGATGTACGACATTAATGAAGCCCTTCAAATTGAAAAGTCTTCTGCGGTAATTTCAGCAAGAGCCATCAGCCCTACGGTGGAAAGAGAAATCCTGGTTGGTTTGGAGGATGAAACAACTGCCATAATTGATTTGCTTACTGAAGCCCATGAAAAGCAATTGAAGCTTATTCCGATCGTTGGAATGCCTGGACTCGGTAAGACAACTCTAGCCACAACTCTCTACAATGATTCTTTAATCATCTATCACTTTTATATTCGTGCATGGACTCATGTGTCTCTACTTCACCGTAAGAGAGATTCGTTGCTTAGCATTTTAAATTCGGCTAATATTCAACTTGCTTCTGACAAATTAAGTGATGAAAAGTTAGGTCAAGAATTGTACAGACACCTAAAGGGTAAAAGATATCTCATTGTCATGGATGATATATGGAATATCAGTGCTTGGAATGATTTGAAAATATATTTTCCAAATGACAACAACGGAAGTAGAATTATTTTCACTACTCGGCTTGGAGATGTGGCTGTGTCTTTGCATGCTAAACCTCACTATTTGCGGTTTCTAAACGAAGATGAAAGTTGGGATTTACTGCAACAGAAGACATTTCAGGATGAAATTTGTCCTCCAAATTTGATGGAAATTGGGAAAAGAATTGCAAAAAAATGTGGAGGACTTCCACTTGCAATTGCTGTAGTATCAGGACTTCTTGCGAAGAATAAAAAGACACAAGACTGGTGGAGACATGTTGTTGAAAGTTTAAGTTCATTCATTGTTAGTGACCCAGAACAATACATGGACACATTAGCATTGAGTTACAACTACTTGCCTAATCACTTGAAATCATGCTTCCTTTATTTTGGAGCATTCCCAGAAGATTGTGAAATCCTAGTGCGGCAGTTGATATGGTTATGGGTTGCCGAGGGATTTATAAGACAAGATGAGTCAAAAAGCTTGGAGGATGTGGCAGCGGATAACTTGATAGATTTAATTGGCAGAAGTCTAGTAGTTGTCTCCAAGAAAAGTTTTGATGGTGGAATCAAAGCATGTCGCATTCATGATCTCTTGCGTGATTTATGCTTGAGAAAAGCACATGAAGAGAATTTTCTTCACCAGATTTCCGAGTATAATCAAACATCATCACAATCTTCTTCTTCTTCAAGTCTTGTCACAAATACGCCACGGCGCTTATGTATCAATTCTCACCTTGTAGATTACATTGGTACAAAGCATCATGCCCTATACGTTCGTTCTTTCTTGTTCTTTGACAGTTCATTTCATAACGTATATGAGAAGGATGTGTCGTTTGTTTATCGAGAATTTAAACTTCTTCGGGTTTTAAATTTACAATCCGTTGATGTCCTCTTCTTTCCTAGAGAAATACGATTGCTAATCCATTTGAGGTACTTGTCACTGTACAATTCTGGATACAAGTGTTTTAACTCGTCAACATCCAATCTCTCGAACCTAGAAACTTATATTGTTGGTGGATTTGAAGGTAGTGTATATTTACCAGATATGTGGAAGATGGTGAAGTTGAGGCATTTGTATACCAAGCGAAAGTATTTTGAACTCCCTCCTGCAATCAATTTCGACTGGCCATTGTATAACATACAAACCATAGGCAAATTAAATCTTAGAGGTAGAAACAAACAATTCTTGGCATGGATGCCCAATCTTAGAAAACTGAAATGTGTGTTTGATAATTTTCCGAAATTGGACATTCTAAGTCACCTTGAAACATTGCATATGACTTGTGATGGGAACAAAATAAATTTAAAGCTTCCCCCAACAGGTTGGTTTCCCCCCAATCTTAAAAACCTGACTTTCGCATTCTTTGGTTTACCTTGGGAGGAAATGTGGACCCTTGGGAGGTTACCCAACCTTGAGGTACTGAAATTATCATTCAATGCTTTCGAAGGATCAAGGTGGGACACAAATGATAATGAGTTTCGCAAACTCAGATTCTTGAAGTTACGGGGCCTGGACATTGAGCAATGGAACACCTCTACTACTCACTTTCCCAACCTTCAGCAGTTGGTGTTGGATCGCTGTCAACAACTCAAGGAGATCCCTAGTGGTTTAGGAGATATATCTACACTGGAAATGATCCAAGTGCGATATTGCAGCAGCTTGGCAGAAACCTCTGCCAGGCAAATTCAAGAACAACAACAGAGCTTGGGCAATGATGGACTTAAGATCTCTATTCACAGTTGGCGTCACAGCTAGATGATCTTCGAAAACAAGGTACGTAGATATCACATAGCAGACTTGCTCATTTAAACAATGTGCTTCTAGCATTTGAATTCTTCTTCTTTTTAATTTTTTCCCTGTAGCTTTTGCCTTTGAGTTCAACTCTTCAAAATTAAATTTCGAATTAATCTCTAATTTATTATGCATTTTATCTCTGTTAATCATGTCATGCATTACTAGATCAGAAACAAAACTCAAAATAAAGAGTTTTACATCATAAAGAATACATTGTCAAAGTGCATTTCAATGTCATATTCAAATCCGAAAGATTAACGTTGTGGGGGAGTTCCTTACCAATAAACAATTAAACAAGCTACGTAAGCTTCATTAACCAAACTTGGTGCTACTGTTGTAGACAAAGAATGAAGATGCGTGGCTACAATCCATCCGAAGGCGACTTGTCAATGGAAATTACCTGTAACAACCCAGTAAAAAGAAGGATAATCTTAAAGTTTAAATTTTTAATTTAAAATAAATAATTAAAAAAAAAGTCTAGAGATCTAGCTTAAACCTTAGTAAATAAGACTTCTCTTACTAATTTAAGAAGTTTACTCCATATCTATCAGCAGGGAGAAAAAAAAGTGATAATTGGGAGGGAGCTCAAGGGACAGAAATCGGACAATTCATTGTATCATCATCATCATTGCCTTAAATCTCATATGAATGGATCAGCCACATGAATTCCTTTTTTTTCATTATTTTCTATTACAAGTCATCTCTTTATAGGATTTAAATTTTTAACATCATTTCTAGTAATTCTATCCAATGTTAATTTTGGTCGCTTTTTTGGAGTCTCCTACTTTCTATTCAAATTAGTCTCTCTCTTCTTACTGGTGTCTCTAAAGGTCTAGCCTCTCTGTATATGTTCATACCACTTAGATCTACGTTCTCTTATTTTATCACTAATAGGTGTCACTCGTAATTTCTCCCTCACATTTTGGTTATAGCACTATCATCCTCTGATTATCCAATATCAGTAGTTGACCATCATGCTCAAAAGAAAAATTTTGCTGAAAAGGGTAACAGAAGGCTGTCAATCTCTGATTATCCAATATCAGACTACTGATTTTCCAATAAAACACATCTAATGCATACATCTCACCCCACTGCTGCAAATAGACAAAAGAAAACCAGTGAAGACTCCAGCTGGAGTACATCAAACATACACTTCTATGCTTTAAAAGGCCACTGAGTAGGAGTATCAATCATAAAATTCCACACTAGAACATAGAAAGTTCAGAGCTCAAGACACTCTGATTAGCATCACAAATCTGCACTACTACAAAGAAATTGAACCACCTTCAGGATGTAAGACCACAAATATATGGCTAGAATTTGAAATTCCCCATTTCAATTAACACAATTGCGTACTGAGCAATTGAAAAACACAGAAACATTCTGAATTAAAGGAGAAACATAATCCCAGGATCCCCTTCTTTCGTTACAGTTGCCTATTATGCTCAAAGAAAAATTCTGACAAGGGTAATAATAGAAGGCAGTCAACCTCTAATTATCCAATATCAGACTTCTGATCTGCCAAGAGACTAATTTCATCGAGGAATAATAACAATAAATCCGATGCATCAAACTGCTATATTTAAGAGTCCACTGAGGCATAAAATATATAGAAGGCTCTTCTCCACTACTTTATGGCATATATGGAATGAGAGGAACCTTAGATATCAAAACTTGCTGAGGATATCGCTAAGTTAGTCTGGTGGGAGGTTGTAGATGTTGCTTGGATTCACACTCGAGCACTTCTATGATCTCTTCTTTTCTTTTATCTGGTTCTTGTGTTTTCCTAGCCCAGGCTAGTTTTCTTTTTGCTTTGGCCTTTGTTTCTGTCAATCTTTTGGCCTTGGTTTTATTAATTTTAATGCAAAGGTGTGCCTATATGAAACATTGTTTTACTTGTCAAAAAGAAAAAAGACTGAAAGTGTTATAGTTATAGAGTCTGAAAACTCCCATTCCAATTAACACACTTGTGGACACAGCAAAAACCAGTGAGCAAATGACAGCAGTATACCAGTAGGCAGTAGATCACCACTAGCAGCCATGAAAAGGATATAGGTAGCAAAACTACATTCAGAAAGACCCCATTTTCTGCACAGCCACTTCTTAGAGGGAGAGCTATCAACATTCTTCAAGGAAACCAGGCTTTTCCTGACAATTATCACAATGTCCTTTTGAAGAGTAATTGCATGCATCATTATATTCATTGGTATTATGATCTGCTATTTCTTTCCCTCCATGTTATATAAGTCGCTGTTTCCAAAACTAATCAATTAATGAAAGAAAGGATTTGCCTTTAAGAGTCAAAACAGCCAAGTTTAAAAGGTCACCACTGAAAATGAGGTTCTGCACATTTAGCAGAGAAAAACACCATATTCTATGGGTGAAAGAGCAATCAAAATTGAAATGGCTTCTATCCTCTACCTTCTCTCTACAAAAAACGCAGGTAATATCTATAATCAACCCCATTCCAACCATTCTATGTTGAGTACTAATCAGTCTATCTTGAATGGCAAACCATAGAAAGAAAGACTGCTTAGGAATATGTCTAGGGAACCAAATTAATCCATCTTCTGGAGCTATGTTAAGATGTTCAGTGCATCTGCTGAGTTCCATTAGTTATAAAGAGTTTGAAGAAGGCCAATGCCACTGCCCCTCTCTAAAGACATCAGCAACCTTAGCCCTAAATCATCAATCAACTTGTCACCCATGATGTCATAAATAGAGCCATTTGGAAGCCAGAAATCATACCAGAGGTTTTACATGTTGTACTTTCCCAAGTAGTGTCAGTAGGTCATAAGTTAGTAGTTCAGGTGGTTTATAGGACATGTTATTAGTGGGTAATGTTAGTTGTGAATTGTAAGGAATATATCATGCGTATAAACTTCAATAGCTATGATTATGCGAGATCGTGTTAGAATATGAACTCAATGCAAAGAAATATTTGAACATAGTTTCAAGTTATCCAAGTCAATTGCTTTAGGGAACATGCTAATGAATGAAAAGGATTAATTACCCATTAAAAAGTATTAAAATAGTACTAAAATAAAAATAAAAAACAGTTTGATAAATACAAGTACCTAACTAGTTAAAGTACAAATAAGAATTAATCAAATTAGTATTGTGATGAAGGCAAGGATAATGATACGTACCTTACTGAGATTATGAACTCACAACATTGTTACTTTACAGGTACTCGAGGTACGCGGCAGCGAGACGTGCAATGTACTTTATGTCATTTGTTTTAATTTGATAGTTCATATTTCACTATGAGAGACATTGTAGTGAGAATTGCTTTGTTCTAGTAGGTATGGAGCTGGATTTTATATTTTTAGTATTTTGGATAATGTTGAATAGGTATTATGATTTTTATTATATACTTTATTTAGTATAATTTAGCTATTAATGGGTGGTAAATGCAATGGATGTGGTTATTTGATTATGTATCTAGTTGAAGATACCATTGATTCCTCTATGCCCATGAACCTCCCTATCTGTGAGATCACTGATCAGAACGTCGACGATCTGCTTAATATAGTTTGTGGTTGCTTTAAAGCTTTAGTAGTGTTAAAATATATATTATACTAATATATTTTAACAAGTAGAATATGTTAATTTCATGAAGAGATTGGAAGCCGAGATAATGGAGATTCTGTGAGGGCTTGAGTATCACATGGCTGACAAAAGTCTTTGTGACTTGTACTGATTGCTTACTGAAAAGCATGACAAAGACCTAAAAGTTATACTGATTGTTGGGATGTCTGGGCTAGGTAAGACAACTCTAGCCAAAAAATTGTCTAATGATCCTTTCATCGTGTATAACTTTTATATTCGTGTCGACCTATGTTTCTCAAGTATACAGAAGAGAGATATATTGCTTAGCATTTGAAGTTCTGCAAACATTCAGGTTCATGGTCATACGGACAGCATGAGCGATGAAGAGTTAGGTGAATATTTTTACAAAGCTTTCAAAGGTAAGACATTCTTCTAGTCATTCAATTATGCTCAAAAAAGTAAAGTGAAATGCCAAAACTGGTGATCAAGCTTCTCAGATCATCTTTAATAACAAACACCCAAGTTGATAATCTATACTCATGGAGGAGATATTCATAATAGGGGTGCAACTTGGGTTGGGCAACCCGAACTCAACCCGAGCCCAGCCCAATTTTTTATGGGCTTGGACAACTATTTTTACAATTAGGGTTGAGCTTGGGTTGAAAAATCTCAACTCGAACTTAATTAAGATTGGGCTTGAGTTGAGATGCCAACAACCCGAGCCCAACCCGAACCCGAACCCGAATTATAATATTATTTTTATACATATTTTTTATTTTAAATATATTATATATAATATTCAAATTATGATAACCTTTTTCTTTTCAACTTCCTTTATTTAAATCTTAATTTATTGTATGTTAATACTTTGGATAATTAATTTTCTAAAAATTTGTTTGTAATTTTTTAGAAATTTGCATTACATTCTTAATTTTGTATGTGTTTAGGAGTAATCTAATGTGAAACTTATTAAAGATCACTTTAAATTTTTAATATGGAGATTGGTGATATAAATCAACCCGAATTAACCCAACTTTTTAATCCGAAATTTCAACCTGATTTGCAAACCTGAGTTTAAATATTTAAGGATGGGTTGGGCTAGGATTGAGTAGTTAGGGTTAAAAGTTGGGTTAGGGTTGAACATTTGATATGTAGGGTTGAGCCCAAGTTGTACCTCTAACCCACCCGAGTAGCAGCCCTAATTTCATAATCACCATTCCAACTTTAGAGTAAAAGTTTCTTTTTTTTCTGGTAATTAAAAATTTTATTGAACAGCATAATAATTTGCAACTAAGAATGTCATATGGGTGAGGCACTGTTTCAAGCTTATTCAACAGTGAGCTATTGCCATCAAAGACTAGTCACATTGGCAGCAGCTCTTGCTAATGATCTAGCTATAACCAGTTAAGGAATCTAATGATAAGCATACTCCATCCCATATTACAACAATGCAGATTCCCTGTGTAAATTTTAAAAAGCGAAAACGAAACCAGATACAATTCACTGAATACAAGGTAATATGTGACTGAACAGTACTTCATAAACAACAAATGATGATGATCTAACGTTCTACTTGTCATCTATTCTTTAAACATGTTAGCTGTTAGCTGTTAGATTTTTCTCCAAGCACTCGCATATGATGTCTCAAACTTTGTGCTTCATTTATGATGGATAATTCTCAGCATATACACTGATTAATACACATAAAACTCACAGCAATAATTTGTATTTGGAGTGAGGAAATCAGAAATTGAAAATCAGAGGAAGAAGAGTGAACAGAGGCAGCAAGCTTTTTCACGTTTTCCTTTCACTTCATGTAAGGATACAAAACAGGGCAGAATACATATCAAAAGTATGTGATGTAAACCCAAGAGACTTGTGCACATATTAGCCACACAAAAGATAACCAAGCATACATAAATTTAACTATGGTTAAGAGATAATAAGTTGGATATTACAGCAGTAATTAAAGCACATTAAGCTCAACAATTTAGATCAAATGCTCAGCTGGGGAAATGGAATCATTCATCCAAACCTCTTGGTTGATTCCCTGGGAGCAACATAAGGTGCATATGTATCACAAAGATATATGTTCTGCTTCTCTTCTCCAAAGACGATCCAATAGCTTCCTGAGTTAAATTACAAAATAACACAGTTATGTATATATATATATGTGGGCACTAAGTGCTGGCTCTTACAAGAAATAATGCTAAAATCTGCATATAGAAGCATTGAGATGTCAAATTAACAAATGTTTGCAGTGAAAACCAAACTAAAGGAGCATTCCACCTCATCTCTTGAAGAAAATACAAAGAAAATAACGTAAATACATTATAGCCAAGTGGCCCACCTCAAAACTGCCAAATTCTACTTCTATGAAGATCATGGTTCCAAGAGCTGGCCAAGTGGCCATCGCAATGGACTTCCCATACTCGGACAACAGATCGCACAGGTTTTAGCATTCAGCACCTACGGTGTAGAAACTTCTTTAGGCACTATCTAAAGGCTAAATCTAGCTCCAAATTTCAATTTTTACGAGACTCAAATTTCAATTTTTACGAGAATTCAAATTAAATTTTGAAGCGTTCTTCCAATACTTCAAATAATCTGTACAATTTTCAGCTCTTTTTTTTCTTTTCATGTTTCTTTAACATAAAAAGTGTTTAATCAGTACGTTGAACCGGCCAGTTCTGTTTTCCTGTTTCTTTAACATAAAATACTTCAAGTAATCTGTACAATTTTCAGCTCTTTTTTTTCTTTTCCTGTTTCTTTAACATAAAAAGTGTTTATTCAGTACGTTGAACTGGCCAGTTCTGTTTTCCTGTTTCTTTAACATAAAAAGTGTTTAATCAGTATGTTGAACTGACCTTTAAGGGAATTACAGAGGAATCTACCACTTTCCCACTCTAAATCTTTGTCATAATCAATAATAGTTTATTTAATCTACATAAAATCTTTCTTTCTTTCTTTTTTTAACTCAACAATCAGAAAGTATAATTATATTAAGTGAGACTGCGCACATCTGACCCTCCCCAGACCCCACAATGGCAGGAGCCTCATGCACTGGGCTAGCCCTTCTTTTCATGAAGTAATTAGACAACTTTCAGGGTCTTTTGAATCATGATCAAGAGACAAAAGAGCTCTCACCACTCTCCCAACTATAGTACTAGATAATAGAGAACTCAAAACAAATACCGAGTCTCCATCTCATTGAATTATTTGGAACTTCATCAAAGTTTTTATTTATCTCTGTCAATATAGAACCTTTCATTTGATCATTGGACAATATATTAACGAGAATTAAACAAAAGTGACTCTTGTATTTCTGGCTTGTATTATATTTTTTTAAATTTTATCTTCTCACGTTATATATGGTTTGAATTTTCATTTATTTCATGCTTACATCTATTATAATTCATTAATTTAGTAAAAAATATAATTACTAAGCCTTTTTAATAAGGACAACAAGTTATATTTATAAATAGGTTGCTACTTTTTTTTTTCCTAGTTGAGGCCTGGAAGACTCACATACTATTTTGCCCACACCGGGGTTCGAACCCCTCTCCCCTCCTCTTTAAGGAGGGAGAGGTTATACCATTCGGCTACAAGCCCTTTGGTAATAGGTTGCTACTTGTGTTAAATGGTCTTCAAAAATTCAATAAAAACTCTAAAATTCACTAAAAAAATCCATTTTTATTAAATTATGTTGTAAAAAAGTAGCGTATTAGTGCATTTTTGGACTTGTGTGCGAGGCCAAAAAAAATCACAACCCCGATAACCAATTCCATTACGTTACGTGGACCCGTATCCATGACTGCAGACCATGGTAAGGATAGTTCGGATATTGTAGCTAACTTTGGAATTAGGATATTTTAGGCAATACTTTTGTATATATCCTTAGTCCAATAAGGGTTAAGCTGCTAGTATTTATTTATTTATGTTACATTTATCAGCAATTTTAACTGGTTTATATATATGATACAGTTTCCTATGTATGTTACATTTATAGTGTTTCGGTGCATTGTATACCGTTACTCTTAAATTACCTCTAAGTATTCAAAAAACACCACTAAAACCATGAATACCCATGTTTATTGGATTCTGGTATCAAAGGTTGCATAAAGGTACGTTTTAGCCCAAGGTGTGCGAGTGGTCATGACAACCAATACCACTACTTAACCTTGATACATCCCACGTTTGTCACACTGCGGAAAACATCCGCATCAACAACCACGACTGAGACTTAAACCTTGATCAAGATATTTTACACCATAAAAATCAGTATCTCCATTCTGTCTTACAAACACATGGTCAAAACGTTAAAGAAGCTAAACCTAAAACCTTAATATTTCTCTTTTAATTTAATTTTATTTTATTTTATTTTATTTTCTTGGAAGGGGATAGATTAGTTTAAGTTAGCAACAGCTAAGAGAGAGAGAAAAGACAAACACAATCTCATTGTTAAATTCCTTTATGACTTGGCTACCTTGAACAGCAGTCAACAGCCAGAAAACTATTGATATAAAATAATAACCTATGCTCATCCATATACATCGCCGTAAGAAACTATTTATACTGTTTTACAGCATCTGCAGTAGAAATGATACAAGATGCCTACACACACTCTATTATGGGGTTAAAGGTAAATCAGCAACGAGTGTAACAATTGATAGAGGATAAGCATGGTATTAGAACAAACAGCCAGAAAAAAGTAAAATGGAATTGATTTTCATCATGAAACCTGATTAAAACAAAACATGCATTTTCATGGAGCTTTGGAACCAAAGAATTATAGATGACCTATAATCAAGGAACAAAAAATCACAAATTTTTGTTCCATATTGATAGATATATAGTATTATGAGATGCAATACGAAATCTCTGTGATCCTAAATTAACAAAATATCAATGGATATATTGCACATAGATATATCATTTACATTTTTAAATGAAATTCTTATATCAATCGAAGGTAGGGCTGATTAAAACAAAACATGCATTTTCATGGAGCTTTGGAACCAAAGAATTATAGATGACCTATAATCAAGGAACAAAAAATCACAAATTTTTGTTCCATATTGATAGATATATAGTATTATGAGATGCAATACGAAATCTCTGTGATCCTAAATTAACAAAATATCAATGGATATATTGCACATAGATATATCATTTACATTTTTAAATGAAATTCTTATATCAATCGAAGGTAGGGATCGCAGAGAATATCGCAAATATTGCATGTAACATGATTTAATTTTTAAAGCAACAAACAAAACCCTCTAAAATCAATATTTTATAATTTAATAACCCCTACATTGAGAAACCAACTTTGTTCCATGAAAGAAAATTAATAATTTTATTGCTTACAAAATAATATTTATTGTGCTGAACATGTATTATAATTTCAAAAACTAGAATAGAAAAATATGTGGATCTATCATGAAAATAATTATTAATGTTAGTTTGTAAATAACAAAGGAAAGATGTCTCTTATAACTCAGATTAGATCAAATTTATTATCTTTTTCTTTTTGGTAGAAAGTCCATCGCCATTGAATAATTTGTGCATATCTTTTCCAAGCTAAACTTCAAATATAAATACTAGTAAGCAAATTCTTTTAAATATAAATATTTTAGAAAAGTTAAATTTAACTCTACACAAAAATTCTGGTCCCAACTAATTTTATCAATTTATATAGTTCCAGGGTCTTCCAAGGTTATATATTGTTTCAGGGTCAAAGAAATATTCTTTAGGAAAGCCAAACCTCTACTAGCATGGCCAGCAATATTGATCATATTACAAGCTATGTGGATAATGGATATTGTTATAGATACAGGTAAGCATGGTTTCAGTATCCTATGGTTACAAGCTGTACATTAGCAGATGTGACTATCATCAATTTGCATCCAAATTTCTCAAGAACCTTGCCGTAAAGATTCTGGAAGGCCAGATTTGTGGATATCACATGACATAGGTCAAGCACAATGACCAACCTTAATGGATACAAACCTAACCTTGGGAAAGCCATATTAACCACTGGACAAGATTTTGTGGTAGTGTGCCCCTTGACATATATATTGCTATAGTCAACTAAAATAATACATCTAAAATAGCTAGCCAAAAATATTACATATTGGTTAAATTTTCTTCATATTACAACCTTCATGCCTAATTTTAAAATCATTTCTTCTTATCCTTCCAAAAATGTTTGTATTAAATATATTCATTAGTTATAAATAATTCAATACTTTCATCATATATGGTAATTTTTTTATGAAAAATTGCTTGGTGGAACTACAACAATAGTAATGTAGGCTGTAGCATAGATAGTATGATAAATCAAAGTGACAAGGGCACTAACTAGCATGGATATAGACGTACATAAGACATTACCATGATATGATACGTCAAAAAGTCAAATTCATGAAAAGGACTAATGTAGTGTGGACACTAAAATATATATAAATATATATACACACAAAGGTTCTATGAGCTGTAGATTTGATACAAACCTAACCTTGGCATTAATATGCAAAAAGTAGTGGTGCAACCTATGTTACATGGACTCGGGTGCGAGTGTCGGGTACGAGTATGTATCCGCACGTCGGACGTGTCAAATCCCAATCAGAAGGACACATGGACACTGCTAAATATTCATTTTATTTAATATTTTTATTTTATTCTTTAGAGTAAAATAATATTTTTATGTAATATAATGACCATAATAGATATTTCACTCATTTGAAGTAATAATATAATAAAATGGAATTATTGGATATATTTTTTAGGTGTATGTCCAATCAAAAGTGTCAGACACATATCCCATACCCATGTCCAAATAATATGAGTTGGACACGGGTACTTCACCTACTTTGAAGAGTCCATGTAACATAGGGTGCAACTTGAGTTGGGCAACCAGAACCCAACCCGAGCCCAACCTGATTTTTTACAAGCTTGAACAACTATTTTTACAATTAGGATTGAACTTGGGTTGAAAAATCTCAACCCGAACTTAATTAGGGTTGGGCTTGGGTTGAGGTGCCAACAACCCGAGCTCAACCCGAACCCGAATTGTAATATTATTTTTATACATATTTTTTTTTTTAAATATATTATATATAATATTCAAATGATGATAAACTTTTCTTTCAGAATTCCTTTATTTAAATCTTAATTTATTGTATGTTAACACTTTGGATTATTAATTTCCTAAAAATTGTTTGTAATTTTTTAGAAATTTGCATTAAATTCTTAATTTTTTGTGTGTTTAGGAGTAATCTAATGTGAAACTTATTAAAAATCACTTTAAATTTTCAACATGGACATTGGTGATATAGATAACCTGAATTAGCCCAACTTTCTAACCCGAAATCTCAACCTGAGTTGCAAACCCGAGTTTAAAAATTTAAGGATGGGTTGGGCTAGGGTTGAGAGTAGGGTTAGGGTTGAACATTTCATGTGTAGGGTTGAGCCCGAGTTGTACCTCTAACCTACCCAACCCGCCCTAGTTGCAGCCCTAGCAAAAAGCGGATGTTCTCGGGATTTGAACACGCATTCCAGCGCTTGACATGATATGTCGCACTGGGATTTCATAGTCTTCTAAAAATGCTCCGAAATAGAGAAAGCATGAACCTAGAAACTTATATTGTTGCCAGATTTGGAGGTCATGTATATTTACCGGATAATTTGTGGAAGATGGTGAAGTTGAGGCATTTGTATACTAAGCATTTTTTTAAACTGTCTCAAGCAATCAATCTCCGCTATCACTCGGCATTTATAACCTACAAACCATAGGCAAACTAGATCTTAGATATAGTAATAAACAAGTCTTGGCACTGATGCCCAATCTCAGAAAACTAAAGTGTGTGTCTGATGATTTTCCTAAATTGGACTTTCTAATTTACCTTGAAACAGTGCATGTAAGTTATAATGGGGTCAAAAGAAATGGAAAGCTTCCTCAAACAAGTTGGTTTCCCCCCAATCTTAAAAACCTGACTTTATCATTCTTTCGTTTACCTTGGGAGGAAATGTGGACCCTTGTGAGGTTACCTAACCTTGAGGTTCTCAATTTATCATATGAGGCTTTCGAAGGATCAACGTGGGATGCAAATGATAGTGAGTTTTGCTCATTAAGATTTTTGAAATTACGGGGCCTGGACATTGGGCAGTGGAATGCCTCTAGTAATCACTTTCCCAACCTTCAGCGGTTGGTGTTGGATCGCTGTCAACAACTCAAGGAGATCCCTAATGGTTTAGGGGATATATCTACATTGGAGATAATTGAACTGCAATATTGAAGCAGCTCTGTTGAAACCTCTGCAGGGCAAATTCAAGAACAACAACAGAGTTTGGGCAATGATGGGCTTAAGATATTTGTTCAGAGTTCGCGTCACAACTAGATGATATTTGCGGACGAGGTACATATCATTTAAGTAATGTTTTTCCAGCATTTCCAATTCGCTGCTGCTTCTTCTTCCTATGTTTTTCCCTGTTGTGTTTGCCTTTGAGTACAGCTCCACATTTCTGATCTATTATATTTTAATGGGTAATTTACACTTACCCTATTTTAATTAACTAATACTGTGGTATTTCTAATTTATTACGTATTTTATCTCTTAATCATGGTTTTACGCATTACCAGAACAGGAAAAAAAAACAATGAAATAGAAATAGAGAGTTTTAAAGCATAAAGAAGACATTGTCAAAGGGCATTTCGATGTTCTATTCAAATCTGAATGATTGTTATATCTATTCGGTTGATGTTTTGAAAAACAAACCTAATAAATTTACTTGTGTATGATTTTTAGAGTATTGCTTCTTTTGAGAACTTTGATGTGATAGATTGCCTCTCCATAATTGAGGTCATGCATAATCTATTAACTTCTTAAATGCGATATATAAAACAGTTTTGCATGAATATATTTACCTTCATTTGTGATTTTGTATGACATGTTGCACTTCTCATATTTTGGTGTGCATCTAAGTTCAAATTGTTTGTTTCATCAAACTAATCACAACAGTTATATGGTAAGTTGATATAATATTAATCCTAAAGCGGTGGTCAAGAATCACGTCAAGTAAGAAATAGGTCTTGGATTCAATTCTCCTCTCTTGAGACTAGGCTACGCAGAGTTTCTCCCTAGATTAAATTTGGCATGTAGTGTTGACTCAAAGCAGCTATTTGATTATAAATTATAAATTATCAGAAATATAAATAAATGTAGGCACTCTTTAATTTTGTTTTAGAGCAGAATTATCTGATACAAGATACATATCAATGGAAACGTTAAAATATTATTGCTAGATATGTCTTAAGTTTTCCCCTTAATCCAAGTTTGAATAGATGGCTTAGTAAGAACTTTATTTTGGCTGGTCAGAACATAGGATCAGGAAGCTCACTTGAAAAATCAGAAAGAAAAATTAGAGATGTCTCTACTAGCCAACTGAAGATCATGTCTGAGAGACCAGCTGAAGTGAGGGGTTAAAGGAAAGTTGAACCAGAATTAAATGGAATGTATCATTTAGAAAAGGATGTTGTTGCTGATATGACTAAGAAGAAACAATTAAGAGCTTTTCAAAACTTCGAAGAAGACAAGTTTGTTTTCCCTTCTACTTTGGCGAAGAACTCACACCCAGAACCCTCAACCTTATACTTTGGGAAACGAGATAATACCAACAGCTACAGCCTTTGTTGATTGGAAGAAGTGGTCCCATAAGGACCCAAAGAACAATGGATGTAACGAACACGGTGTGGGGAGTTCCCTAACAACAAATCAATTAAACAAGCTATGTAAGCTTCATTATCCAAACTTGGTGCTACTACTGGACACAAAGAATGAAGATGTGTGGTTGGAATCCATCAAAAGGCAACTTTTCTATGGAAATTACCTGTATCAACCCAATAAAAAGAAGGATAATCTTAAAGTTCAAATTTTAGATTTAAATTAATAAAAAGTGTAGAGATCTAGCTTAAACTTAGTAAATAAGACTTCTCTTAATAATTTAAGAAGTTGTCTCCATATCTATCAGAAAAAAAAGTGAGAATCGGGAGAGAGCTGAAGGGATAGGGATAGGGAGATCGGACAATTCATCATCATCATCATCATCATCATCATCATTGTCTTAATCCCATATGAATAGCCACATGAATTTTTTTTTTCATTCTTTTCCATTATAAGTAATCTCTTTATAAGATTTAACATCATTTATAATAATTTTATCCCATATTAATTTTGGTCGCCCTCTCAGAGTCTCCTACCTTCTGTTCTGCGCACATCTGTTATGTGCACAACCACCTATTAGAGGGTTCTAGGAAACACCAAAATCTGCTATTTGTTGGTATATAATCTGTTATTTCATTCCCTCCATTGGTATATAATCTTCTATTTCTTTCCCTCCATATCACTTAAATGGTTGCTTCAAAAGTAATCGATAAAGGAAAGAAAGGATTTGCCTTTAAGAGTCAAAATAGCCCAATTTAAAAGGTAAGACCAGTGAAAATGAGTACATTGAATAGCACCTTAGCGGAGAAAAACACCATATTCTATAGGTGAAAGAGCAATCAAAATATAGATGGCTTCTATCCTCTACCTTCTCTCTACAAAAAGCACATGTAATATTTGTAATCTGCCCCATTTCAACACTTCTTTATTGAGTACTAATCAGTCTATCTTGAATGGCTAGCCATAGAAAGAAAGGGTGCTTAGAAATATGTTTAGGGAAACAAACAATATCGTACCAGATGGGCCCTGAACTTATCTCATGATGAGCTGATTGCAAAATGACCATTAGAAGGAACCCATATTAATCCATCTTCTGCAGCTATATTAAGATGTTCAGTACATCTGCTGAGTTCCATTAACCCTAAAGAGTTGGAAGGAGGCGAATGCCACTGCCCCTCTCTTAAGACTTCACCAACCTTAGCTGCTTTTCCTAGCACTCTAAGTCATCAATCACCTTATCACCCATAATGGAAACCATAAATCATACCAGAGGTTTTTATATGTTGTACTCTCCTAAATAGTGTCAACAGGTCATAGGTTAGTAGTTCAGGTGGTTTATAGGACACTTTTTTTTATTTATAAGATTTTGATTATAGGACACATTATTAGTGGGTAATGTTAGTTGCGAGGGTGTGTTGGGCCTGCCCAACCTTGAAACTTTCAACACAACAACTATTTTGAGACATATTTGGGATCTAAGACAGGAAACAATCAGAGAATTTGGGTTCAATGGTGCAAAGTGTACCTGTTTAAGAGTGGTCACTTCTGGTCTATGAATATTCCACACTCTTCCCCTTGGAGCTGGAGGAAAATTCTCGAGCTTCAACCTCTAGCTATGCATGTGATCAGACGCAAGATTGGTAATGATGCACATACTCAGTTCTGGACTGATAATTGGGTCAGCAGCAGGCCACTTAGCCACAGATTCACTGAGCAAATGATCGTTCCATGGGTTGTATCTACAACCTGCCAGTTAGCCACTTCATTAGTGCCAACTCGTGGTCTTTCCTTTCATCACTAACCTCCATCATCCCTGACTTGGAAATCTATAGCTATCCCAAGACAAAGATTGTTTGTTTCTGTGGATGACAGTACAAGCCAAACTCCCAACCCTTGACCTGAAGAATACAAAGCTCTGCTCAGTGGTTGGGATATTGGTCCCTCTCGCACTCGTCCACCTCCCATGCCCCCTGACTAAAGTCGCCTTGTCTGGTCCGCAGTTAGCCTCAATCCCAGACTGCTCACCAACTGTTCGCCGGAATTACAGTGAATACCCATTCGTTGCCTTTATAGCTGTTTCTAACGGCTATTTAAATGAATCCCGTTTAGCTTTGATTGGGCCATACGTTTGGGCCTCAATTACTTTGTTGTTACCCTAGCTGCGCTAAGTGGTGTTGTATAAACTTCAATAGCTCTATGATTATCTGAAGTGGTGCAAGGATAATGCAAAGAAATATATGAACTCAATTGCTTTAGGAAGCATGCTAATGAATGAAAATGATTTACTACCCATTAAAACTAGAGGAGTGCTAGCGGCAGTCGCTTAAGCGACTGTCCTTGCACAGTCGCTCCACTGATTGGTGAAAATAAATTCTAAAAATTAAATGCATTCCTGTAATAAATGTCCTACTTTTTCATCAATCAATATACCCTTTCACTTCTAAAGTATTTACACTTGTGCCATCAACAAACAAATAAAATTATAAACATAAAATATTAAAATATTTTTATTAATTACTTTTTTATATTGTCCTACTTTTAAATATTTTTAATAATCTATATACTTATTATAATCATTTCCTATATAATTTTTAAAATTTTGTTATTATGATTAATTGAATTAAAGAACATATTTTAAAAGTATTAAAATATTTTTATTAATATTTTTTTTATATTTTCCTGCTTTTAAATATTTTTAATAATCTATATACTTATTCAATTAATCTATATACTTTATGTTTATAATTTTATTTTTATTAATATTTTTAATAATATATATGGATTGATGTTTTATTTTTAAAATATTAATATTTTATTTTTATGTTTATAATTTTATTTGGTTGTTGATGGCACAAGTGTAAATACTTTAGAAGTAAAGGGTATATTGATTGATGAAAAAGTAGGACATTTATTACATAAATACATTTAATTTTGAGAATTTATTTCCACCAATCAGTGGAGCGACTGTGCAAGGACAGTCGCATATAGTTTGATAAGTAGGCCTAGCTAGTTAATGTGGGAATAAGAATTAATATATATAAGAAAAGAAAAGAGGGGGCTAGGGTTTTTGCCGTTAGTCTTACGCACAGAAACCAAAAGGATTGACGAAAGAGAAAAGGGAGGGAAGGAACGTTCGATCATTGAAGAGGCAAGTTCGACTCTTCTCTTCCCCTTTGAATCTGTATACATAGACTAATTCCTGCAATGTATAAATTAATTGTTGCATTTTTTAATTTTAATCTTTCATTGTTTAATATAAAACTAATTTTATAAATCTGATTCATGTGGATCATGATTTCTTCGCAATTAAATTGGCAATTGAGGTTTGGTGTTGGAATATTTTTTTTACATACACATAGATACACGCCTTCGTGTACATGATGAATATAATGATATGTTAAGTTTAAATTCGTGGTTATTGAATGTAAAAATTTGTGGAGTTTTAAATTGTTCTTGCCGGATTAATTTACCCTTGAACATTCGGGAATGGATCATGGAGGAATTTAAATTTAAATTTTGAAAATTTGTTAAAGAACCTTAGAAGTTGTGATTTGGGAGTTTTCAATTCGGGGTGTTTTTGATGGGGCTTTTGGTATCAATGAATAGCTTAAGAAAAAACAAGAAGATTGGTATAAAATTTGGGTCGAATGGAGGTCGGGAAGTCAGCAAAAATTAGCCGAAAAGGGGCTACCTGCTGGCATGAAGAATGCACGCAGGCTGAAATTTTGAAAAATTAAATTTTAAACATACTTAAATATTTTAGAAAATTCCAAAATTTTTAGTGTAACTTCCTGGGGGCTAATTGAGTATGGGTTTTAAATTTCATTGAAATAAACTTTCCTTCTAGTTCAATTGATTTTTAAAGTGTCTAAAAATTGGGTTTTTCACTTTCCTTTATTTTTTAAAATACTTTTATAATTCCAAATATTCCCAAATTTTTACTATAACTTCCTGGATTAAATTTTTATGTTAAACTAAGCTTCTCTTGTAGTTCAATTAATTTTTAAAGTGTCTAAAAATTGGATTTTTCACATTCTTTTATTTTTGAAAATACTTTTATAATTCTAAAACTTTCCAAATTTTTAGTGTAACTTCCTGGATGGTAAATGAGCTTGGGTTTAAATTTTAATGTTGAAATAAGATTCCCTTGTAGTTCAATTGTTTTTTAAAATGTCTAAAAATTGGATTTTTCAACTTATTTTATTTTTGAAAATACTTTTATAATTCCAAAACTTTCCAACTTTTTACTGTAACTTCCTGGATGGTAAAGCAGCTTGGGTTCAAATTTTAATATTGAAATAAGCTTCCCTTGTAGTTAAATTGATTTTTAAAGTGTCTAAAAATTGGATTTTCACCTTCTTTTATTTTAGAAACTACTTTTATAATTTCAAAATTTCTCAAATTTTTACTGTAACTTCCTAGATAGTAAATGAGCTTGGGTTTAAAATTTCATATCTAAATAAGCTTCCCTTGTAGTTCAATTAATTTTTAAAGTGTCTAAAAATTGGGTTTTTCACCTTCTTTTATTTTTGAAAATACTTTTATAATTCCAAAATTTTCCAAATTTTTACTGTAACTTTCTCGAGGTTAAATACACTTGGATTTAAATTTTCATCTCAAAATTAGCTCCCCTTGGAGTTCATTTAATTTTTAAAGTGTCTAAAAGTTAGGTTTTCACCTTCTTTTATTTTTAGAAAATATTTGAAAATTTCATAAAAATTCTAGAAAAATTTAGGTAACTTTATAGGATTAAAATGCACCTGATTTCTAAATTTCATGTGAAGATGAGTCTCCCTTGTGCTTGTGTTGGTTGTAAATGTATGTCTCGAATTATGTTTTATTTTCTTTTTATTAGAAATATATATTTTTTTTAAATTCTCAAAAATTCCAGAAAATTCCATAATGATTTAATAGGGTTCTTAGATATAGAATAGGCCTAGAAACCTAGATAAGAGTTATGTTTAGACTCCCTCGTAAATTTGAGTGTATTGGAGGTTAGGTTGGATAATTGTTTCTGTAATGGATACTTATGTTATTTAATTTACTTGAATGTATTTTCCTTTAAAGATATAAATGACCATGAAATACTTGATTACAGTTTACTTGTGAACGATTTGTCTTATGGTGATAATTTCATATCGGATAATTTGAATTACTTTGTTTGTGCAAATTAAAATCATAATGCACCTTGTTTATTTTAGGTTTCACATTGGGAAGGTATCTATATATTTATTTGGCATGTAAGGATTGCCCGGCGTGTCAGGATCGCACATACCTAATAAGGTATCTATATATTTTATTTAGCATGTAAGGATCGCCCGGCGTGTCAGGATCGCCCATACCTAATAAGGTATCTATACATTTTATTTGGCATGTAAGGATTGCCCCGCGTGTTAGGATCGCCCATACCTAATAAGGTATCTATACATTTTATTTGGCATTCAGGATTGTCTATATTTAATAAAATGCATGTATATGTTTCTTTATTTGAAAATTAAAGAATGTAATCATTGTAGAATGATAAGGGTTTGTTGGGATATTGTATAAGATGATTTTTATCTTTGAAAACATGAACTGAATAAGGAATAACCTGTATGTTTACACCTATATTTATCACTTGTGTCCCTCAAACTGAGGGTATGCATATTGGATCTCTAATTGGGATGTAGTAGATAGAACTTGTTCATGGGTTTAATCCACATTGTTGATATTTCAGGTCCCAAACAGGTTCCACCGCGAGAATAGAGTATTAGGATTGGTTGTAGCAAATATCTCCTTTCATCGGTTAACTTATCTTCTTTAAGAGTCAGATTATGAACTTTTGAGACTTTGATTGTTGGTATTAATTAGAATTCAAAAACTTTTGGTCTTTGTGGTTAAGAGGTCCTTGGGTTACGAGACTTCCAAATTGTATTACCGGACATATATTTGTTTATTTAGCGGTTATTTTAATTCAGAGGAATTTTTTATTTTGCTTTTAGAATTTATTTCATTATGTCTTTTGTCTTTTTTGCTTGTTGCTACCAGTTGTATGTATCTCTCAAGTTTTGTGTATGAGACTGGCCACCTCATGTGCGAAATTTTGTTGGGGGTATTTAATTTGGTATCAAAGCATTCCATGTCAAATATTCTCGGGTCTGTAGGGTCCATCGTAGGATATCTTCCGCGTTGCATATTCTGATAAATAGAATCTAAGTGTAGGATTTATTGTACTCTATACGTTTTAGTCTAGTCTTGGTTAGGACTTATGCTCCGTTTGGTAGAAAGGAAAAAAATTGAATGGAAGGGAGACAAGGAGGGATGAATGAGACATTCCTATAGAAGAGATTGTGTTCTTTCCTCTTTTTGTTTTGTTAGATGGAAGAGAAGAAAAGTAAATAATACCTTATTTTGTTTCTTAGGAGAGAATGAAAGAAAAATAAGAAAAGTTTTATAATTGAAAACATTTATGTTTTATTTGGTAGAAATGAAGAAAATTGGATGGAAGGGAGAAAATGAGTGATTAATGAGACATCACTAGGGAGAGATTGTGTTTTTTTTCTCTTTTTGTTTGGTTGGATGGAAAAGAAGAGAATGAGATAATATCTTACTTTGTTTGTTAGGAGAGAATGAAAGATAAATAAGAAAAGTTTTTTAATTTAAAACATTTATAATAATCTTGCTTTTCTTTCTTCCTGTCTTCCATTCAAATTTGGAGGGATGAAAACTTGTGAATGATGAAGGATAACTCATCCATCTTTTTTACTCTTTCCTCCTTGCATCCTTTCTACCAAATAAAGGAAATTTGCTTCTTTTCTTCTATTTTCTCTTTACTCCTCTTCCTTCCTCCCTACCAAACGAAGCATTATAATAGGCTTGCTTTTCTTCCTTCCTGTTTTTCGTCTAAATTTAGAGGGATGAAAAATATTTGTGAATGATGAAGGATGGCTCTTCCATCCTCTTTTTTCTTTTCTCTCCTTGCATCATCTCTACCAAACAAAAAAAATTTGCTCATTTTCTCTTATCTTCCCTCAACCCCTCTTCCTTCATTCTTACCAAATGAAGCATTAGTGAGTTAAAATAATGTAAGGCAAAGATGAGGCAAAAATTTCATTCCATTTTGTTTTGATATTTTATCTCGTGTTGGGTACAATATGATTCTTATTCTTATTTTTCTTTTTGTTCACAATAATGGAATCTGGCAACATCAATTATGTAGTGATAAAACTATACATTAAAAGCGTCAATTTCTGGACTCTCAGAAATTGCCAAAGAAATTAGTCAATTCATGCATTTGAAAATAACAAATTCCAGATAAATTCATTAAAATCTTAGAGGTGTTTTTGGTAATGCAATTTGTGTGATGTATAAAATTGTAATTGACGAATTTTGATGTCAAACAATAATTCTTGTTGATTTCTTGTAATCAATAGTGGAGCTGAAGATTACATGAAAAACAAGAGAAGATCAAGTGCATAAAGTCACTTGATTCAAGTGAGAACATGTCCTAATCATGGTAAGCGTGTGTTATGATACATTGCTATGTTGGTTTTGGAAACTAGAGTTTTAAATCAAAAAATTTCAATTTTTTTTTAAAATTCAAGTAAGAACATGTCCTAATCATTTTGTTTTGATATTTTGAAATTCATATTTTTTCAAAAAATGCATTTGAAAAAAATTTAGACTTTGAAAAAGGTGTTAAAACGATTTTAAACTTGTTTTTGAAGTAAATATAAGTCTCAGATTATATAATATTTTAAAGTAAATATAGGTCTCTGTCGATTATATAAACTCTCTTGTGCGAGTCTAGTGTCAACAACGATAGAGGCTATTCTCAGGAAAATGCCAGTGACATCAAACAGCAACTCAACTCTATCCATAGTGTATAATTTTAGCATCTGCAGCAGCTGAACAGAGAAGGGAAAAAAACATGAATCATCAAAATAAAGTATTAAAAGCATCATGTGTGGGAGAGAGCCACATTCGTTCTCCATTTTTTAAAAGTGAAGCTCCACATCAGCACTTTTTGAAAAGTGAATAATCACTTTTTTTTTTTTTCATAGTCTTGTTATTTGGTGTGCGGGCCATTATCTAGTTATCCACTTTATTATTTTTTAATTTATTTATTAAATAATTTTTTTTAAATTTAAATTTTAATCGTTTGTTTGGCTTATTCTCCACGGGTACAGAAAGATATAGAGTATATATATATATATTATTATCTTTTTTCACTCTATCCTCTCTCTTATTCACTCTTTCTTTCTCTCTCTCTCTATATATCTCTCTATATATATATCATACAAAAAAAACAGTTCAAAAAATCATAAATTGAATTTATAAGAGATGGTCAAAGTTTAACATACTATTTTCTTTATATTTTTTTTTAATCAAACTTTGACTGTCTTCTATAAATTAAATTTATGATTTTTTGAATTTTTTTTTTTGTGATATGATTTTAGTACTCGCTAGATTCTTTTTATTATTATTATCTTTCTCATTGAGAGCTTAATTTGTGTAGTCAAACTTTGACAGTCAAAGTATTTGCTACGTAAAGAGATTTTTTTGTGTTGAAAAATATTTATTTTGAAAGAGCTCGTAGGACCTCATTTTTTTAAAAATTTATTTTACTAGCTATTGCTTTAATTACTCTACGAGGGTAGAGCCGGTTCATATAATACATTCACTGCTCAACATTTTCATTTTCTTTCTTTACGCCAGGCTCGCCAATAGTAAGCATTCTCTCATTTTTTCAACAAATGAAAATTTTGTCATTTTAATAAAAAAATTTCACTCCTATAAAATGTATGCATGTAAAAATTTATACATAAAGGATCTTATTTGAAAGTTGGTCTAAAACCTTTCAAATTTTTAAAATTTCAGTGCGGGCCAGCCCTGCGGTCACCTCTGATACTCCGCTTCAACTTCTAATGCACTGTATACCACTGCGCTCGGGATGCTCTAACCTTCCTTGGAAACAGAAAAGCAACAAAACTGTGTCTTCGGAACATCTGTTTAAAAGTGAGGCAAAGTGAGAGATGGGTGGACTTCGTTTAGTAATGGCTGGCAGAGCTTGAGAGAGGAAAATATTTTCCTTCGGATCTCGTGAAAAATATCAATTTATCCAGCATTGCTTTGATCGTTTTCTAGGAAAACTACGCTAATTCGTCATGGTGCTTGGATGAAGTGGTGGAGATCAATGAGTGAAGGAGAACCAAGGGACAAATAGTTTTGCCCATCTTCTACAATGTGAAAGCATATCAAGTTAGGAACCAGGAAGCATTTTCCAGGCATGAAGACATGGAAAGGGTGCACAGATGGAGGGTCGCTTTGAAGGAAGCAGCAAATACAGGCGGCTTGGACTTGGAAGATGCAGCAAATGGGTATATGACTCTATATGTTCTCTTCTATCAGTTTCTACTAGCTGAGTTCAATGTATACATTATTCTATTATATTGTTTGTGGTCAAGAGCAACAATGTATATATTATAGGTCTCTGTTCTTTTTTTTTGGTTCACTAGATTTAGATTTTAATTTGATTTATACTTGATAGGGATGAGAGTGAGTTTATCCAACAAATTCTTGAGGGGATTTCAAAACAATTGAAGCTTTCTCTGCTTTCCCAACATGCTCTACTCCTCTTCGATCAGGCAAGCTTCTTATGGCTTCTTCTTCACTGCCTCGATGGGAATATGATGTGCTGTTAAGTTTCAGTTTTTAGGTTCGCAAAGCCTTTGCCAGCCATCTCTACACGGCTCTGGATCATAGAGGATTCAGGACCTTCAAAGATGACAACAAAGGAAATTCTGTTTCTTCGAATCTGGTGAGAAATATCAATTTAACCAGCATTGCTGTGATCGTTTTCTCCAAGGAATATGCTAATTCGTCATGGTGCTTGGATGAACTGTTGGAGATCATTGAGTGCAGGAGGACCAAGGGACAGATTGTTTTGCCCATCTTCTACCATGTCGCAACATCGGATGTTCGAAAACAGGAAGGAGGCTTTAAGGACGCATTTTATTTTCATGAACAAATTAGGAAGGTGGGGATGGAAAGAGTGCAGAGATGGAGGGCTGCTTTGGAGGAAGCAGCAAAAGTAAGCCGGTTAGTTTTAGATGCAACAAATGGGTACGTACATATGTTCTCCTTAATTCTATCTGTTACTGCTAGCTTAGTTCAATAATGTATATTGTATTCTATTTTATTGTTTGTGGTCAAGAGCAGCAACAGCTTTATCACTATTATCATCCAAATACAATACAGTCTCCTATCTTAATTTAATTAGACTGCCCATTAATTATACACTGTCAAACTTCGTATTTAACTAGGAGATTAAGGGCATGATTGGCATTTTTTTTTTTTGTTTTTCTATTTTGTTTCGGCATTGTAAAAACAAAGCATGTTTGGCATCGCTGTGTTTGAATATGGTCAAAATGTTTAAAAATTTTGGGCTGAAATTGAAAACATTATTAAGATATTTTTATTGTGTTTCAACATCAGGAAAAATAACAAAAAAACAAAAAGCACTTACAACAGATTTTTGTTATCAAATGTGTTTTTGATTCTATTTAAAATACACTCGTAACAAAACACTTGTCATATTTTAGGCCGAAACAAAATGCATGCGAAATGGCGTAAATGTATGTTTCTAGCACTAGAAAATGGGTTTTTAGAAGTATTTTTTCAACGGTAAACTTTGCATATATATATATATGTTCATTTTTATTTTTTTCTTCAATAGATTGAGATTTTAATTTGTTTTATACTTGATAGGGATGAGGCTGAGTTTATCCAACAAATTCTTCAAGTGATTTCAAGAGAATTTCAGCTTTCCTCTCCTTCTCACATGGCCCCTGTTTTCCCTACAAGCTCACTCAATGTCCGAAGGAACACAACCTTGACCCAATGTCAGCTGACTTACCATGTCACAACCAAGGAACCACAGAACCCCACATCAAACAGACAACCTCCTCTGCAATTGCTGATATGCAACCCATCCCTCCCTCTGCAGAAAAGTCACTTCTGGTGACCCTGTTGTCGAATGGCATGGAAGGCTATCTCAAGAACTCTATAGCCGATCTCATCAAGGAGATTGTCTGGCTAAAAGAAAACCTTGAAAAAGCTGGAGAGAAAAATGTCGGACTTCAGCAAACAATCTCTGAGCTCAAAGCTCGAGACGCCATCACCATGACCAGCACTGATGAAGCCTCCGACGAGGCCTCTGGTGCCCATATCCCTCCAGGTAAGAGAGCATTGCACTTAAATTCAAACGTTCAAGCCAAAACCTGGGCTTCCGTCGTCGAACAGCCATCAATCCCAAAAATGCAATTTGAGTTCCACAAGCCTACTTCAGTAGAAAATGGTCCTCTTGTTGAACCCCCCAAAGAGGTATATAAGAAGGCGTGGAATACTGGAAAGCATACATGGTAGGCTACTTTCTTCATGAGAAAATGCCTTACAGTGTTGTCCAGCCAGCTGCAATGACGATATGGAAAGACAAGGGGCTCGCTGATGTTTAAGCTGATGGGAAAGGCTTTTTCTACTTCAAGTTTGACAACTTAACTGCAACTGAAGCCATTCTCAGCTCGGGGCCATGGAACATTGCTGGGAAGCAAATCATGCTAACGAAATGGAACCCTGATTTGTCTTATGAGAAGGAACAGAGCAGTTTGGTGCCTGTGTGGGTTAAGTTTTATGACATACCACTACAGTTCTGGACAGGGAAGGGTCTAAGCTACATAGCAAGTGCCATAGGAAAGCCCTTACATGCAGATGAAGCTACAGAGAGTATGAAAAACTTGATTGTAGGTATAGAAAAATTGTATTTACCCTTTTTTCTTCCTCTTTTCATTATCACTTCGTCCCTTTTATAATAATTCAAATACAATCGTTTCGCCTTTAATTTCTCTCTTTTCTTTTTATTCAAGGAATAACACCTTTTTTCTCTTCCTAATTTCAATGCTTGATTATAGGTGTTGTTGAGGACATTCTGGGATTCTTTACAGTATTTGCGCCACTTGAATTTGGGTGACATGGATGATGACGTGGCTGCCACACATTGTGTTGGTCGCACGTGTCACTTAACGACTCTTTTTTCCGCTACATCTTGCCCCAAAAAAACCCCTTTCAATTTTAGTTGGGATTTGAGAGGGTTTTTTTTTTTTTTTTTTTTTTTTCTGTTATGAGCGTCGCTTCGTTTGTTCCGCCAGGTTGCGCTTGGGCTTCGTGCCCCATGACGGTCGCCGTAATGTCACTTCTACATAAATGCGATAACTTGCTTTTGTATTTTTTGAATCGTTGTAGATTCTGGGCGATTCTGGGAATACTTGCTCGTCTGCTGAGGTTAGTGATTTCCTTTTCTTCCTACTACTGTTTTCCTCTTTTTCTTTGAAGATATGGGTAGGGCGAAAGGTGTCGAGATTGTTGACGAGTTTGGACCACTGAACCGCTATCAGTCTATTGATGAGTTTCTGGGTTAGGATGAGTGTGATCTGAGTCTTCCAGAGGTTCCTTCTGTTACTCCAACTCTAGCCAATCCCCCTTCTTCGAAAAATCAGAGTTCTTCGGATTCTGATTTGGAGGACGCTGATCGAGACCTAATTAGGACTCTTGCGAATTTGGGGAAGCTCAGACTTGATTGTGAGATCCCGTCTGACGTCACTCTTAGGAATTACCCTCTTGATTTTGACTTCTGATCGGCATTGAATGTTACGCATTCTAGCCTCTTAACTTATGTATTTTATTCTCTTAGTGATAGATTATTTTGTGATTTTACTTTGTTTTAGTGTTTTCTGTATTTTCAGGGCCTTAATGATTATTTCAGTTAAAACCGTGATTTTGGGCTTTTAAAGATGACATCCAAGATGGTTAGATGAAGCCTACTCCAAAGGGATCCATTCAACTCCATAATTTAACTCAAATCAGCCCAAGGAAGAGGTCCAAGAGAATTACAACAGCTTAAGAAGGTTTCGGGCCTGAAGCCCAAATCTGCGCATAATGCAGTCTTAATCCCGTTTTGGAAAACGGACCAGAAGTCTTATTTCCGAGCCTCAAATTGACATTATTCTCGCGTAGGGTTGAACGAAATTTGATTCTGCACACTTTTGTATTTCACGAAAATTCCGTAAATCGGACTTCTAGTGGGTCAAAAGTTGGGCCGAAGTCAGCAGGAAAAACCCACCTGATTAGTGCTGCGGGAAAACCTAATTAATTCCTAATTGGATTAGGACTTTGATGTATTCTCTTGGCTATTTAAAGTGACAAATTAGGGCTGTATTAGGAAGGCTTGGCAGCAGCTTTGAAGAGCTTTTGGAATAGAGAATCATTGGAGAACAAGGCGTATCATGAGCGGCTAGTTCAGCCACCAGGGTTCTGATGGAGCCCTAACTAAACATCACTGGTTTGATTGTTCTAATTATTGGGGATTTTTGTATTCATTCATAGATTGTGTAACTTAGAGGATTCTTATTATTGAATTGAGCAATAAAAGTCTTATAAATTCAGTTTCAATGATTTCTTATCTTGTATTAGATACTTGATTGTTGTTATTGAACTCGTCCCTCTTGTTTTCTGTGATCATGAGAGTGATTATTACACAATGGTTTTCACTGAATATATCATTAAAAGCTTTGATGGATTATGCCTAGAGAAGATGAACCATACTGCACCCTAGAGTAGAGTAGTTAGGCAGATGGCCCATGCCAATCGAAGATAGTCCATGACTTAGCCTTAATTATATGTTATCTTCTTGACGGATGGAGGTGAGCTTGTAGCCACCGACACCAATGATGCATGATATGATGCCCCATAGTTAGTTCAATTGACCATTGATTGTGAAGTTAGTGGTGAAATCAATTACCCTAGACTTATCTTATATTCTCTACACTCCTCAGTTTTTCTTGCTTTTGTTTAATTGCTTCATTAGTTAATTTAGAATTAAAAATCAAAATTTATTTCTTTTAAATTTAATTAGAATTAATTCCTTATATCCAACACAGTCAGACCACAGTCCTTGAGATTCGATACCCATTCCTTTCGATAGCCCTATTCTGCAAGGAATTCGTTCTATTGCGAAGTGTGGAAATTTTAATTGATATACTTTTTGAGTCACACTCACACACGAATCAACTTCCGATCTAGAAGTGGTTTAGGAGATGATGACATGCTCTTCTCGGCTAGGCATTTTCCCGCCTTTCGTTTTCCCCTTCACCCTTTTTATCATCTTGTGCTTAACAAACTAAATTTGGCTCCCTTGCAAGTGAACCCTAACTTCGTTAGGGTTATATCCAGTGTTCTTGCCCTTAATCATACCCGTGATTGAGAGTTGGGGTTGGACGATCTCCTTCTTTGTTATCAGGTCTGTGCTACAAAGAACGAGAGGAACCGGTTTCATTTCTTCCCACGTCCGGGCAGATCGCTCTGTACCGGTCATCCCTCCTCTGACAAGGGCTGGAAAGCCCAACTTGTGGTGGTTGGAGGAAACTGGAAAGTCTCTTCTTCTAAGAAATTTCCCATCCCTCGGAAGTTCAGTGGATTAGGTATCCCGCCTTCTGACTTTCTATCTGAACCTCATTGTGACTGTATTATATGTGATGTTGTGCTCTTTAATCAAATTCGGTCTTTTGTTGGCGCAGTTAGAGATCTCCTTCCCCGTTCGGAGTTAGCGGCACGTCTGAAGACCCTTGCTGAAAAGGTGTGGAGGAAGGTACCCAAATCCTCCCTTCTATTGTGCTCTTCGATACTCAAAGCTATCTCAGAGAGTGCGGACGGTGCAAAAATGAAGCTTCCTAAAACTACTCGTACTAAAACAAAGAAGCTGTCTGAAGGGAATAGCCTAATCGATCCCCCGACCGATCAAGAAGTAGAAGTGGCCACGACCTTGCGCAAAAGGTATGCCGAGGAGACGACGGTGGAAAAGTCACTTCCTTCTGAAGTGATAGAACTAGAGGAGCCTGTCCCTCCTTTGAAGTCTCAGAAGGTAACTGTCTCTGCTTCTCCTTCGGTTCCAGAACCTAGGGGGCCTCCGGTTGCTAGGACGGCTGAGATAGGCTCTGATGTCCCAAGCTCCTCTGTGGTGGAACCGTGGGTTCATCGGATGGTGAAGGAGAATGGAATGCCTTTGTCAGTCGAAGATTCCATCCTTGAGAGCAGAGAATCGATGAAGGCATTTCTGCAAGAGATGTGGCCTCCCCGAGATAAGAAGATGATGATGGAGCTTTTTGTCGGTAACCTTCTGGACTCATGTCCTGATGCAGCCCTCAAGGTGAGCAGTAAAGGACGTGTTTTCAACTTATTCATATGTTCTTCTGTTACTTATATTTGACGGCTTTGTGTGCCTTTGCAAAGCCTATTTGGTGTGATGACCATGTGCAAATTGGTCGAGCAGGCGACCGTTAAGGTCAAAAAGGTGGATGTTCGGGTCAGAAGGGCTGAGGCAGACTTCTTGGCAGCCATACGTGAGGTCAACAACGAGAAGGCCAAGTCCCAGGCCCTGTTGCTAGAGAATGAGCAGCTCAAGTCTCAAGTGGAGGACCTCTCCAAAAAGGCCGAGGATGCTGAATTTTAGAGGGCATTGGCTGAGTCCCGAACGGTCAAAGCTGAGCAGAACGTCGGCTCTTTGCAGGAGAGATCTGTTAAGCTGGAGAAGGGCGCCAAAGCTCTGTTCGATCGCCTATCTCTTATTGTTCAAATCCGAAATACCGAGGCCTATCGTCAAGGCTTTGAGGATGCGGTGGCGCCTGAAGCCGATCAATCTTACCTTGGTGGACCTGCCAAATACGACCGAGAGATGGGCTTAGCGGGACCCCCTTATCAGGATCCAGAGGAAGGGGAAGAGGAGAAAGAGATTGCTGGTATCTTTGAGGATGATCCTACTTCCCTACAAGGCGTGACTCCTCACACTGGGGAGCCCGCCAATACCTCGGCTTCTCCTTTGGCACCCTGATTTGTAAACATATTCTCCTCTTATTTTGTAATGCTCCTTGGAGCAGTTTTCATCTATAATAGCCTTCTGATATTAGTGGAGAATGTTCTTTTGATTCCTCTAGAATCCATATGTTTGTATGCTATTTGCATTTTACGATGTGTGCAGCTCCTACTATTTTCATGGGTATACATTCATACCTCAGGTACACATCCACAACTCCGGTTATTTGTACCGGGGTTTCTTTTATATCTAGCTTTTGGGATGGTCAATCCTTTGTCGATTTGTTCAAGATGTTTCGACAGGATGTGCTGTAGTATCGCTTCATCTTATATATCGTTCGGCTGTTCATGCCTTAGCCATTTTCTCACTGAGGACCTTCGGCTGATCATGCTGAAGTATCGCTCAGTTTCTTATGGCGCTCGGCTATTCATGCCTTAGCCATTTTTTCTCATTGAGGACCTTCGGCTGGTCATGCTGAAGCGTCGCTCGGTTTCCTATGGCGTTCGGCTGTTCATGCCTTAGCCATTTTTTCTCACTGAGGACCTTCGGCTGGTCATGCTGAAGTATCGCTCGGTTTCTTATGGCGTTCGGCTGTTCATGCCTTAGCCATTTTTTCTCACTGAGGACCTTCGGCTGGTCATGCTGAAGCGTCGCTCAGTTTCTTATGGCGTTCGGCTGTTCAAGCCTTAGCCATTTTTTCTCACTGAGGACCTTCGGCTGGTCATGCTGAAGCGTCGCTCGGTTTCTTATGGCGTTCGGCTGTTCATGCCTTAGCCATTTTTTCACTGAGGACCTTCGGCTGATCATGCTGAAGTATCGCTCGGTTTCTTATGGCGCTCGGCTGTTCATGCCTTAGCCATTTTTTCTCATTGAGGACCTTCGGCTGGTCATGCTGAAGCGTCGCTCGGTTTCCTATGGCGTTCGGCTGTTCATGCCTTAGCCATTTTTTCTCACTGAGGACCTTCGGCTGGTCATGCTGAAGTATCGCTCGATTTCTTATGGCGTTCGGCTATTCATGCCTTAGCCATTTTTTCTCACTGAGGACCTTCGGCTGATCATGCTGAAGTATCGCTCGATTTCTTATGGCGTTCGGCTGTTCATGCCTTAGCCATTTTTTCTCACTGAGGACCTTCGGCTGGTCATGCTGAAGCGTCGCTCGGTTTCTTATGGCGTTCGGCTATTCATGCCTTAGCCATTTTTTCTCACTAAGGACCTTCGACTGGTCATGCTGAAGCGTCGCTCGGTTTCTTATGGCGTTCGGCTGTTCATGCCTTAGCCATTTTTTCTCACTGAGGACCTTCGGCTGATCATGCTGAAGTGTCGCTCGGTTTCTTATGGCGTTCGGCTGTTCATGCCTTAGCCATTTTTTTTATTGAGGACCTTCGGCAGGTCATGCTGAAGTGTCGCTTGGTTTCCTAAAATATTTTTTTTAAAAAATGTTTAAGACAGTGGCATTGCGCAACTTTTCCCTGCCGCGCAAAGCCACTGTCTTTGTACGGGATGTGCCGGATTCATTATATAAAATGGAGAAAGGCCTGACAATCATCCGATGTGGGATAAATTCAAGTAACATACTTTCAGTTCTTTATTTAAAAGTGCATTAGGGCTTACATATAGTACCTTTTTAGGTGCATTGCGTTCCAAGGTTTTTCGACCATGGCTCCATTGCCGTACATCCTTCGTAGTCTGTATGCCCCATTTCTAATAGCCTCGACTATTTCAAATGGACCTTCCCATTTAGCTACAAATTTTCCTGCGTTAGGCTCTCTGGTGTTGTTGGTGACTTTGCGCAAGACCCAGTCCCCCTGCTCGAACGACCGAGGTTTGACCCTCTTGTTGTAGGCCCTGCGAAGTCTTTGCTGGTAGGCTGCTACCCTTATTAGTGCAGCTTCTCTCTTTTCGTCAATCAGTTCGACGTCATGTTCGATCAGGCGATTGTTCTCCTGCTCATCGAACGACTTAACCCGTTCGGTCGGGATCTGTAGTTCGACTGGGATTACGGCTTCCATCCCATATGTCATGCTGAAGGGACTACTCCCCGTAGGTCTTCTAGGGGTTGTCCTATAGGCCCAGAGCACTTTCGGCAGTTCTTCTAACCAGCGCCCTTTCCTCTCTTCTAACTTTTTCTTGATATTCTCGAAGATGGTTTAATTGGTGATCTCTGCTTGCCTGTTTCCTTGTGGGTAGGACCTTGATGCGAGTCGTTGGCTGATTCCATACTTGGCAAAGAATCTCTGGACAAATTAATTGTCCAGATTTTTCCCGTTGTCCATGATTATTGCCGAAGGTACGCCAAAGCGGCATATCAAATTCTTTCAGATGAATTTTTCGACTTGCGTGTGGGTTACAGAGGCGTAGGCTTCTGCTTCGACCCACTTGGTGAAATAGTCCGTTGCCAGGAGAACGTATTTCTTCTTTTGGGCCGCGATCGGCAAAGGTCCCACCATGTCTATCCCCCATTGGGCGAAGGGCCAAGGACTAGTCATCGTATTTAAGTTCCCTGGTGGTTGGTGCAGCAACTGGGCGTGCTTTTGGCACTTGTCGCAATTTTTGGAGTATTCTGCAGCATCTCGGGACATGTACGGCCAGAAGTACCCTAGCGTCAGAGCTTTGTGGGCTAGCGATCGTCCCCCGGAATGATTGCCGCAAACCCCTTCATGGATTTCCTTTAATACTGTGTTGGCCTCCGAAGGCGTTAAACATTTTAACAACGGACCCGAAAATGACCTTCTGTAGAGGTTATTATTGACGATTGAATACCTTGAGGCCTTCATTCTTAGCTTCTTTACCTCCATTTTTTGTTCAAGGAGGGTTCCATTCATAAGGTACGCCTCTATCGGATCGATCCAGCTTGGCTCTCGTGGGATGGCCAGTATTTCTATCGGTTTTTTGATGCTCGGTTTTCTCAGTTCTTCCACTGAGGATACTCTGGTCATAGATTCATCCGCGTTGGAGGCTGAGCAAGCTAGCCTGTCAGCCGCCTCGTTTTCCTTACGTGGTATGTGCTTAATGATCACCTCGTCAAAGTTCTTTATGTCTTCAAGCACTGCTTCTCGGTAAGCATTCATTTTATCTTCGCTGGCCTGGAATTCTCCCTTAACTTGACTCACCACCAGCTGCGAGTCACTGAACAACGTTAGCTTTCTGATCTGCAAAGATTTTGCTAGCTGAAGTCCCGCAAGTAGAGCCTCATACTCTGCTACATTGTTTGTGGCGTCGAGATCAAATCGGATGGCATGGTGGAGCGTAATCCCGTCGGGAGTTCTCACCTCTATTCCTGCCCCTGCTCCGGTGTGGCAGGACGAGCTGTCTACATAAACTTTCCACTGGGGTGTCTCTTCTTTCTCTTCCACCGGTTCATCGTATTCTAATAGGAATTCGGCCAATACCTGCCCCTTGCGGGCTGTTCGGGGTATGAAGAGGATGTCATAGGCGCTGAGGTCCATGGCCCACTTCATCATTCTCCCTGTCATGTCCGGCTTGCTTAGGATGGCCTTGAGTGGCAAATTTGTGGGGACAACTATCTGATGTGATTTGAAATAGTGTCTCAGCTTCTTCTTTGCGTGTATTAAAGCCAAAATCAGCTTCTCAGCCTTTGAATATCTATTTTCGGCGTCAGTCATCGTCTTGCTGGAATAGTACACCGGGCGCTGCTTCCCATCCTCTTCTCTGATCAGCGCTGCACTTGTTGATACCTTCGATACGGCTAAGTATAAATGTAATTTTTCTCCGGGCTTAGGTATTGAGAGTATTGGCGCCGATGCCATATATTGTTTTAGCCTTTTTAGGGCTTCCATCTGTTCTGTTCCCCAAATTTTGCCTTTCTTCTTTCGGATAACATCAAAGAATGGCTTGCATTTGTCTGAGAGTCGTGATATGAATCTGCTAAGGGCGGCGATTCGTCCAGTGAGGACCTGGACGTCTGGCTGAGTTTTTGGTTCCGACATATGAATTAACGCCGAAGATTGGGATGAACTCATTTCTACCCCCGTTCTGCTGACCATATGGCCGAGGAATTGTCCGGATAGTACTCCGAACGAACATTTCGATGGATTAAGCCTTAGCCGATGTTTCCTAAGGGTGTCGAACACATCTTGTAAATGTCGCACATGGTCTTCCCTTCTTTTACTTTTGACTACCATATCGTCTATGTAGGCCTCCACGATCTTGCCGATCTGATCTCTGAAGACGCGATTGACCATTCTCTGATATGTTGCCCCTACGTTCTTTAAACCAAAGGGGCATTACCTTAAAATAGTAGGTCCCTTGTTCAGTAATGAACGAAGTTTTTTCCTCGTCCTTTTAATCCAACGGAATCTGGTTGTACCCTGAATAGGCGTCCAAGAAGGTTAGCAGCTCATAGCCTGCAGTGGCATCTACCATTTGGTCTATTTTCGGTAATGGGAAGCTATCCTTTGGGCAGGCTTTGTTTAGGTTTGTGAAATCGATGCAAACTCTCCATTTTCCATTTTTCTTTCGTACTATCATAACATTGGATAGCCATTCTGGGTACTTTACTTCCCTGATAAGATTATCCTGGAGCAGGCGATGGATCTCCTCGGCTATTATCTGGTTTCTTTCCGGGGCAAATCTTCTCTGCTTTTGTTTAACAGGGGCACTATTGGGGTCCACGTTCAGGGTATGTTTCACCAGACTGGGGTCCATTCCTGGTATGTCAAGGTGAGTCCAGGCGAACACGTCTTTGTTCTTTCTTAATACTTCAATCAGCTCTTCCTTTTCTTTGTTCTGCAGCATCGTCCCGATCTGCGTACATTTGTTTTCATCCAGGTTGCCTAGTTGAATTGTTTGGAGCGACTCTATGGGCTGGGCTATGCTTTCGGCCTCTTGCGGTTCAGGCGTGCCCGACTTCTGTGATTGCTATTGGTCGTTGATCCCGGTGACTTCTTTATCTTTCGAAGTGTTTCTGATAGTGAGCGAATAACATTCTTTTGCTGCTATCTGATCGCCCCGAAGGTCTACTATTCCCCTTCCGTTAGGGGTAAGACACCTCATCACTTGGTGTAAGGTTGACGGTACCCCTTGCATCCTGTGGATCTAACCTCTTCCCATTATAAGGTTGTAAGATGAACGAACGTCTACTATTACGAATGTCTCCCTGAGTGTTCTCTGTGCTGCCGTCACAGACAATGCGATTGTTCCGCACGGCAGTACTTTGTTTCCATCAAAAACCACGAGCGGCCCGTCGACTCGTTTGATCTGGTCACTCCCGATTCCTACTTGCTTGAAAACCTCCAATGTCATTATATTCGCACTTGATCCGGCATCAATGAACACTCTTTTTATCCAACAATTTGCAACTAGTAGGCTGACTACCAACGGATCTTCGTGGGGGAGTTGCACTCTTAGTAGGTCCGGATCTCCGAACGTGATCTGAGCGTCGGCCCCCATGTCTTGAATGGAATTGATCTCTGTCATCTTCTGTAATTTTTTAGCTTGGCGTACGACTGATCTGGACGATCCTTGGTCTCCTCGGGTAGCGTAACCATGTATTGTATTGATCGTCCTAACCGTGTTTGGATTTGGGTTTTCTCTTCGTTCGGGCCCTATGCGTTCATTCGACTTTGATTGATCTTTCACCACATATTCTGTCAGTCCCCCTTTTGTAATGATCGCCTCTATTTATCCTCTGAGATTACGGCACTCATTGGTGGTGTGCCCATAATCCTGATGCAGAGCGCAATGCTTGCTCTTATCTCTGAGCTCGACCGGGATCCGAATGGGTGGGGGTGTTCAGAATATGCCTCTACTCTTGTTTTCCTGGTATAGCCTCGCCAGAGTGCATTTCAGAGGTGTGTTCTTCTCTTCGAATTTGGGACGCTTCCCTGATGTTGGGGGTGGAAGTGGGATTCTGCCCTTGCTCTTCTGTTTATCACCGTTCTCCTTAGGTAATGGGCCGACGCTTATCAAAGCTGTCCTTTGCTGGCGTAGAACTTCATCTTCCTCGAGACTGAGGTATCCTTGTGCCTTTGCGTTCAGGTCCCCCATGGTTTTGGGGGTTTTTCTGACCAAAGATGAATGGAATTTCAAGCCAGGGATCATGGCTATTTTGAAAGCTTCCACCGCCGCTGCTTGGTCGCATCCATCAATCAGGGACATCTCCAGATTGAATCTGGTCATGAAGGACTTCAATGGTTCTCCTTTTGCTTGCCTCATGGTGAAAAGGGAGGAAATTGTTTTCTTCTGTCTTCGGTTGCCAATGTATTGTGCGATGAAAAGTTCGCATAGTTTTGTAAAACTGGGGATGGTGCCCGAAGGATGTTGTTTGAACCATGTTAGGGCAGCACCGGACAGACTGGTTGGAAAAACCTTGCACATGAGGTTTTCATTTTCGGCATGCAAAGTCATCCTCTGCTGCACATGAAAGAGATGGTCAACAGGGTCTGTCGTTCCGTCAAAGGTGATGAAACTCGGGAGTGTGAACTTCCTCGGGTTCGGCGACCTCCTTATTTCGTCTGAAAAAGGAGATTGTATCACTTTGCTGGCAACTTGGGTTGCTAGATCTGCTGGGGTCAGGTTCTTCAGGTCTTTAATATCGGCATTAACTTCCTCCAGGCGTCGGGTCAGTGCATCGAAACTGGCTTCGGGTCTGGTGGTTCGAGATTCTGGATGTTCCGCGATTCGTCCTTCGTCACGAGCGGAATTGTACTCCACGGATGCTTCCCTCTCCGGTGGGGCGGTCTCCGGCTGTTTTTCGGTGAGTCGCGCAATCTTCTCTTGGAGTAGGTCGTTTCTCCAGTTGGATTCCTCCAACTGCTTTCGCAGTTCCTGCAAGAGCAGTTCCTGTGTCTGATTTTGATCCATTGAGTGGCTCAGGGTGGGTGGTTGCTGCCCCGTTATAGTTCCGAAACGTAGCTGTATAGGCATAAACTCCCAAGGAATCTATGGATTGCTCCGTTCTCACAGACGGCGCCAAAGTGTAGGTACAGAAAAATTGTATTTACCCTTTTTTCTTCCTCTTTTCATTATCACTTCGTCCCTTTTATAATAATTCAAATACAATCGTTTCGCCTTTAATTTCTCTCTTTTCTTTTTATTCAAGGAATAACACATTTTTTCTCTTCCTGATTTCAATGCTTGATTATAGGTGTTGTTGGAGGACATTCTGGGATTCTTTACAGTATTTGCGCCACTTGAATTTGGGTGACATGGATGATGATGTGGCTGCCACGTATTGTGTTGGTCGCACGTGTCACTTAACGACTCTTTTTCCCGCTACATTGATCTTTGCCAGAATCTGCATTGAGGTAGATGTGAGCTCTCCACTTTTAGATAAGTTCATGCTCAAGACTGGGGAGAGTACACAGGTTGAAATTAGGGTGGAATATGAATGGGTTCCCAAGCACTGCTCCTTATGCTCTAAGATTGGACACTCAACCAGCTCCTGTCAAGCTCTCAGAAAAAGAAAATGGAAGTCAAATGAAGACATCAGCTCACAGAATCCCAAGCAAGAACTCTCATGATACGTTCAATAACTAGGGTAACTACAACCAAGAATATTTTGAGGTTAGTCTTCCTCTCTCTGTCTATCATATAGAATGTAGTAATTTATTTGCATGGTCGTTGGCAAATACAGAGGATTTATTCAAATCTTCAATAACAACTCCATACTTTTCTGAATTTTTTATAATCTTATATAATGAATCAGCGACTTGTACAAGTTGAACGATCAATTTTTGGGGGATACGTGTGACATTTCACATTATTTCTAACTCTGACAGATATATGACATGGGGTCTAAGTGATGGTGAAAATGAAAATGTGTATAGCTTTGTACTTTTGGCAAATTTCAGGGAGTGTCGTTGTAATTAATGTGAGTTGCGCAGTGCGGAAGCGGTTGCGAAAAGTACTTTAGAACCTAAAGGGGGTGAATAGGATCACTTGCTCGTTTGCATAATTTTTAATTAATTCAATTTTAAGTCCAATTAATCAAACAATTAAAGCAAGCAAATAAATAAAGTGCAAGTAAAGAAAAGAATGCATCAGATATACATGGAAACCCAATGCGGGAAAAACCACGGAGGGAGGCGGCACGTCTCAAGAAACCAATTCACTATAATGAAGCAAAGTACAACAGACTCTGTCTCAGTCTCACACCCCTCTTAACTCTGTCAAGGATCTGATGCGGAACACCTCAGGCTTATGATTGCGACAACATGTCCAACTGCTACAGACTTCTGGCTAACGTCACCACCCTTACAGAAAGGTTGTTGGAAGAACCAAAATACTAAACAAGTATTTTGTTCCCTTCGCAGTGCAATCTGGTCACCTTTCTTCCTCAACAAGCAAGCAAGCGAACAACCTTCAATCCAATGTTCTGATCAGCAAATCGATTTGATGCACTCTCTGAGCAGCTAATTAGAAGTAGAACACCATCCTAAATATCACTCGTGAAGTATGGATGTGTGTTCTTCAAAAATATATAGCCCTAATTATAATGTATATACTTTCTCTCTCTAAAATATTAATTTTTCAGGATGTATTTGTAGAGAAAATATGAATACATATATATAGGCAAAGAAGTTCTAATTCTACTTGGAAAAGGAGTTAAATACCAAAATAGAACTTTCCTAAAAGTTTCAAACCCAATAGGAATCAGGATTTTCGTCAAAATCTATTTCCTATTTGGAACAGGCTAAGTGGGACCGGTGCCAAATAAATAGGACCGGTGGGACTTTTTGAAAACCTGCAGAAACTAAACTGCCGAGAAAAGTTGGACCGGTCCTAAATATTGGGGACCGGTCCTACTTTGAAAAATCCTAAATTTTGCATTTAAACCATGGTTTTTCAAAATAGACTCGGAACTAAAAAGTGCAAAGTGTCCTCACCATACTTACCTGTACTATATGGTGTTCTAACTGATTTGTCTGCATCCATGCACTTGAATATCAGCTCATAGTAGTCGATGATCGATACAAAGAATAAATCAAAAATTACAACTCGATCAATCAAGTTTTGATCACCGAAATATGCCAATTACAAATTTATATCTCACAATCTTCCCCTTTGGCAATTTTGTGACAAAACCACCTAGACAATTATAACCTAACCCATTGGAAAAATTAGATTACAATGTTTGCCCAAAAATACATAGAAATAAAGAACTGATCAACAGAAACTTCACTTGTGTATTGAAGACGGTTAGAATAAAAACCTGTTGTACCTGCACATCTCTTAAACAACACAACCTGTGAAAAACTTAATAAAGAAATATAATCATATATCAATATCCCCCCCTTAATCTTTTAAGCAAAAATATCTGATAAATAGATCTCCCCCTTTGTCAAAGAATCTCATATCATATCATATGCATATAACAATATCATCTCCCCCTTTTTGGAACAAATTGACAAAGAACTAGCAAAGAGATTTAGATAAACAGATAAATCATGAAGTACATAGAGAGATTAAGACAATAATGAAACAAAAATAATCATCATCACTGATCAAATAAATATCCAAAACATATCAGTTGATGGAATAAACAAAACATAACAATATCAAGCATCAAACATAGACAAAATAGAGTTAACTACTCAAAGTCTAACAAAACATAACTAAGCCTATCATCAAGACCTAATCCTCATCATCATCATGAGCTCCAAAAACTAGATATCAACCTCTATCAAAAAGATATCTTTGAACATATAACTCCATCTATTGAAATTTGTATCAAAGTCCATAAAAGTATGATCCAAACATAAATATGATATCCATAAGATCAACATGCATCCTAATCAAAATAGATGAACTAGTCTGAATCATCAAACATCAAACCTTTAAAAACTAGTTATCATCAGTGATGTAGAATAGTGAATGATGGTCATTATCAAAGATACATTGGGTACTCATAAAGCTCGAATCATTATCCTCTATAGGTGGTCTATCAAGATTTGTCCTCAAATATTACAAAATAATACCACTTGTTAAGATTAAGAATACCAGCAATTGAGTCATAACAGTTGCATTCACCTCAATGATAATGACAAACACTTTGATTATGAAAGATAAAACATCCAAATATGTTACCCAAATCACATAAGGAGTCTCAATCAAGATATTTCAAATCAAAAATTCCTTTCGCTTTTAAAAGCACTCCCCTAGCTCTTTTAGACCTAATAATGAAAGTCACAATGAATGGAAGCATAAACAAGATCACAAACTCCATTAAAGAATTATGTCAAACACTTGGAGTGCAAGTCTAAAATCCCAAAATTTTAAAGATATTAATTTGCACAATATCACCCAATTCAACAATCAATCAACCAACAATCTTTAAAAGTTCAATCCCAACCTCTAATAATTAATGATCACAAAAAAATGTAGAAGAAGAGATTGCTTGAGTGTTTGAGTGTATGAGAGTGTATGTAGAGTTTGAGAAGAGAAGTAGAGTGTAAGTGTGCATAAGAGGACAATAGGCATGTTTAAGACCAAAGCATGCGCGCGCGGATTGTCAAGAATCTGGGCATCCGCTAAGTGCGACCGGTCCTCATATTTGGGGACCGGTCCAACTTCTCTCGATTCCTCAGAACCTGTAGAAGTGCGACCGGTGCTCAATAATGGGGACCGGTCCAACTTTGTGAATTATACAAAAATTACACTTTGGACCTCTAATTCACCAAAAACACATCTTTTCAATCTGATTTAGCAATTAAGCACATAAATAGTGAAAAATAAACACAAAATCAAAATAAACATATTTTGAATTTTTGAAAATTTTTCAAGAGAAAAATAAAAATAAAACATGAATAATCTCATAAGAATAATCAAAAACATATTTTTCAAAGAATAATATGAGTTCTAAAATTTCTGAAAAATTTCAAACGTTTATAAATGCAGAATTTTAAAACCCATAATTTATCCATAAAATTCATTCTCAAATCCATGATCAAGAGACAACTTCCAACACACAAATATTTATAACAATTTAGAAACTCATCTAATAAATCCATGTGTGTGTGCACAATCTAACTTCATCAAAAATTAATCAAATTCCTTTGATCCATCTTCTAAAACATATTGGATAAAAAATAAATATAACTACACATGATCAAACATTTTTTTTCATTGAATTTCATCATTATTTATTTCTAAGACGGTGGCTTTCACTCTTACGGGCAGCCAGCTATTTTTCTCAAAATAACTCTTTAATTTTTAAAGATATCTCATTGGAGATTTACACTGTAGTGGAAGCTACGAACACATCCCGAAGGTAGCCTTTTCCTTTTGTCTTAGATATTCAGCAAATTTTTATTTTCTTTTTCTTTTCATGCTGAATAAAAACATATTTTTTTTCATTGATCATTTAAGCTTTCAATGATACTCATACAATATATTCTAGTCAACTTCATATTAGTTTTCAATCAATTCTCTCAGAGTTGGACTAGTGCACAAATTGTATGGATTGAGAAGATTTACCTCTAAAAAGAAATAAATACAACACATTGGTCATCAATGTTTAGATCATAAAATCAAGTACTTCATTAATTGATAAACTAAGTGTCCCAATTATGCATTCACAAATTAAAGTGAAATTAAAAAGAAATATAAAGAAATCACATTATTTCTCAAAAAAATATAATTATCATAATCTCATATGATTATTACTAAAAATAAACAAAACCTAACCTATAAAAAAATATGGTCCAATGGAAAACAAATAAATGAACATAAGCTCAGTCCATGACCATCAAAGTCCTAATGACCTAGTTAGGGGGTTTTGCACCCAAAGACCTATTAGGAATAAATCCCATATTATCAACAGGCACAAACTTCTCCAAGTCTTCCTTTTTCATCTAGATAGTTTTAACATGCAGTTTATCAGGAAAGAATTGTGGAGAAACAAAAACATTCTTCTTTTTATTTGAATTCTTTTTACCTTGAAAATTTTTGGGTTTGTTCCCATAACGTGGATTTTTAGCATGAACCATATTCTTAGCAAAAGAATTATGCACATGAAAATCAAAATTAGAATGTCTTCTCTTTTTATAGCAATAGTGTTGACTATGTTCATTCTTACCACAAAAAGAACAATAAAGCACATTGGACACAACATTAGCATGCACAGACTCAACTTGAGACTTAGGTTTGGGTTCAAACACAATCAAATTCTTGGGTTTAACAAAAATAATTTTTCCCTTCGATGATGACCCAACAAAATCTAATCCAGTCTTATCTCCTACAGGCTTACCAACACTAATCATGCTATCAAGCTTAATCTGTCCAGAAGTAAAAATAATTAATTTCTCTTGTGATTTTTTCAATTCAGGCTCAAGAAAATTAATTCTAGCAATAAGAGACTCTCTAGCAGAAATAGCTTTACTTACCTCGTTTTCGAAAAATTTAGATTTGCCTTGAAGATACAGAATTTCAGCTTTACTTTTTTTAATCAACTTCACTTGATTTTCATTCTTTTTTTTCAAAGTCTCTTTCTCAGATTCAACTTTATTCTAGAGGTTTTGATTGACAGCTTTTTCATCGTCAATCAATTGTTGCTTCTGCTCATTCTCTTTCTTCAATGCTTCTTTTTCTTTTTCTACCAATTTTAGCTTTTTAGTCTGTTTCTTGTAAGCCTTTAATAACTTATTAAAGACTTCTTGCAACTTGCTTTCATATGATTCTCTATTAGTTTTTCATCATTCGAATCATCAGAACCAATTTTACTCAATGAGGCACATCTTTCAGATTTACCTGTATCAGAAAAAGAATTATTAGCAGTATCATCATCAACATGAGTAGTAAGAGTAACAAAAATATCTTTCTTATTATTTTTACTTCTGCATTTAGAAGAATTTTCTTTTCTAAAATTTCATTCTCTTTATTTTTAAGGAATCTTCTATATTTTCTAGCAAATAAATTTATGTCATCCTTATGGTTTAACACATCACATACATGAGATTGTTGAACCAATTCACCCTCTTTCTTATTAGATTCCATGACGATTTTTGAAAACAAAAATAAAATACTTTTTAAAAAATACTTCGCAAGGAACTACTCACAAAATAGAGAATACTGCTCTGATACCAATTGTGAGTTGCGCGGTGCGGAAGCGATTGCGAAAAGTATTTTAGAACCTAGAGGGGGGTGAATAGGATCAGTTGCTCGTTTGCTTAATTTTTAATTAATTCAATTTTAAGTGCAATTAATCAAACAAATAAACCAAGCAAATAAATAAAGTGCAAGTAAAGAAAAGAATGCATCAGATATACATGGAAACCCAAGGTGGGAAAAATCACGAAGGGAGGCGGCACGCCTCAGGAAACCAATTCACTATGATGAAGCAAAGTACAACAGACTCTGTCTCAGTCTCACACCCCTCTTAACTCTGTCAAGGATCTGATGCGAAACACCTCAGGCTTATGATTGCGACAACACGTCCAACTACTGCAGACTTCCGGCTAACGTCACCACCCTTACAGAAAGGTTGCTGGAAGAACCAAAATACTCAGCAAGTATTTTGTTCCCTTCGCAGTGCAATCTGGTCACCTTTCTTCCTCAGCAAGCAAGCAAACGAAGAACCTTCAATCCAATGTTCTGATCAGCAAATCGATTTGATGCAGTCTCTGAGCAGCTAATCAGAAGTAGAACACCATCCTAAATATCACTCGTGAAGTATGGATGTGTGTTCTTCAAAAATATATAGCCCTAATTATAATGTATATACTTTCTCTCTCTGAAATATTAATTTTTCAGGACATATTTGTAGAGAAAATATGAATACATATATATAGGCAAAGAAGTTCTAATTCTACTTGGAAAAGGAGTTAAATACCAAACTAGAACTTTCCTAAAAGTTTCAAACCCAATAGGAATCAGGATTTTCGTCAAAATCTATTTCCTATTTGGAACAGGCTAAGTGGGACCGGTGCCAAATAAATAGGACTGGTGAGACTTTTTGAAAACCTGCAGAAACTAAACTGCCGAGAAAAGTTAGACCGGTCCTAAATATTGGGGACCGGTCCTACTTTGAAAAACCCTAAATTTTGCATTTAAACCATAGTTTTTCAAAATAGGCTTGGAACTAAAAAGTGCAAAGTATCTTCACCATACTTACCTGTACTATATGGTGTTCTAACTGATTTGTCTGCATCCATGCACTTGAATATCAGCTCGCAGTAATCGATGATCGATACAAAGAATAAATCAAAAATTACAACTCGATCAATCAAGTTTTGATCACCGAAATATGCCAATTACAAATTTATATCTCACAATTAACTCCCGTTTTTAGGTAAATTACTCGCACACATTTTACAAATTGTCGAGACTTGTACCCCTCTCCTCCTCTTTAAAGAAGGATAAGTTATACCATTAGATTAATACGACAATCTTTTTTTTCTCTCCCCTCAATTACTCTATTAACGAACTACAACTAGGGGTTCTAACTTTGTGCAATGTTGTTTTCCTTTGTTGTTGTTTCAGCTTATTCACACATAATTTGATATTTGATTGCATTGCTATCAAGAAGACCCATCACCATAGGAGCCCCGTTATTGGTATGGTGATTAGAATTTTTTGTATCCTATTAATGTTCATTTTTTTGGTAAGGATTCTATTAACGATCTCTCTTTTCCTGCTTATTAGTTACATATATGCTGGTATATGATTGCTGGGTATGACCCATTTTTTATCTCCCACCTTTTTTAATCTCTTGTCTTGTGTTTTGTTCAAGAATTTGAGGCAAATTTCTTCAATTATATAGGAAATTTCGGGTTAAATTTGAATTCCATTCTGCATTTGCTTCTAAGATTTAAAAGTTTTCTCCATGTCTATGTCCAGTCGTCACAAGGAGTTTTAAGGTTCCAAAATTTTCGTCTTTTAATTAAAATTTTGGAAAATATAATTTAAATAGAAGGATATATGAGCTAAGTGTCATGGATGCACAAGTGGTATTCTAATTCAATCCATAGTTTGGTGAACTGACCGGTGTGCAATGCTTTCTGAGGGGCCATTACGGAAGTGTTCTACTATTCTTTTAACGACCGGCTGTTACGGCTAAGAACTAGTCAGTTCTGTCGAATAGTGTATACAAGCTTTTATATTTGGGAATATTATTGGAGAAGATAAAAAAGGAATAAAAGAGAGGATATTTTAAACATTAAAGTTAAATCGTCATTCATTGTTATTATTTTTTAAGATTGGTCTTATAAATACCTTTTATTGAGTTTAAGGTCACTGTAAAACAAAATCTAATTTTTTAAAAAATTATTGGTTGACAACCTTTCAAAAATTATTGTACAAAAAGTGAGTTAAATGATAGGGTTGGAAAAGTATTGAATATTCCAAGTATCATACCTCATTACACATCCAACAGATGATAAATTAATATTTTCTATTATTAAATAAAATTGACAGTTTCCATCCGTTAGATATGTAAGAGATATGACACTTCAAATATATTTTATAATTTCTTCTAATTTTGATAACAAATTGGAGTATTAAATTATGATGTAACTGTTTTTTTAAAAGAAATTTAAACTAAATGGAACCTTAAGAACAAAAACTTATCAAAAAGCATCCAAGGATAAAAAAAGAAATACTATGATTTTTATTTTATTTTTAAACAAAAAAACTATGTGATCAAAGTCATAAACTTCACCATTTTTGAAATATTAAAATTTTAAATGATAAATTTTACTATTTTTATAGATGAATAAAAATAAGTAAAATTTCACCATGTAGTGATAAAATTCATTATTAAAAGTGATAAAATTTTACACTACACTGAACCGCAAAAATAGAAATTACTGAAGAGAATTTTGATTGTTAGAAATTGGCGCTGCATTGGTCTCCTCGTCAAGCCCATGGACTGGCCCATGAGTCGTCACGGTGGGCTTTGAAGAGTAGAGCTAGAGTCGAGGAATGGGGAAGTCTGGCCCCGCTGGATCTTTTGTTTCTTAGTGGTTCTATTACATGGTTGCCTTGATAAAAAATAAAAAATAAAAAATAATAATAATAACAATAAGATGTCACGGACACCAAAGCCAAAAAAAGACAGGAAGGTTCTTGGAAAGTCACGAGCAAATTCCTCATCTGTAGTACGAGCAAATTCCTCATCTGTAGTACCGGGAGGAAATTGCCAAGTTTTGAAAAGCTATCTTGCTTCCATCGTTATATATATGGATATATATATGAGTCGTCTTTAGTATGTGTTTTGTTGTGCCACCCCTTGTAAATCTCTTATTCGGAGGTGTACGTCCCGTCTTGAGCCGTGGTTAGGCGTTTAGGACATAAATGAAAATTAAGTTCGGCAAAGGTCTGTGTTACGAATGCAGCAAAACAATTTAAAAGAACTAAGTAAGTGTTGAGTTAAGATTTTCAAACATTTGCTAAAAATGATGAATAAGTTTCTCGGATACACCTCTTTCGCCTAGTTCTAGTTCTCGATCTACACAACCTACTTTTTCTGATATAGTCAATGAAGAAGAACATACATATGAAGATATTAGTTCATCTGATCTAAATTGGTGTGGATGGAATATCCCTAGAGTCCCCACTAGGAAAATTTATAGGTCAACTTTTCTTCAGTCTACCTTTCTAAGTGATTCTAGTGTTAAAACAGTTGAAAAAATTTATGGCATCAAGTCAGAATATGAAAAATACCAATTATTAACTCACAAAACAATTAAAACCCACAGAGACAAAGGTCACAATTTCATTCATATGGACTTGTCCAAGTTGCTGTAAATCTCTTACAATTTTAAGCATAAATGCAGCGGTTCTTCTATGTCTAAGAGATGCAAGATTTAGAGACTATAATATTAACATCATAGGGATTATAGAAACCACACTTGCAAATAGTCCAGTTCATTTCAACACTTACCCAAATCTTACCCTTAGTCTTAGTGATTCTCATATCCTTAAAGCTTTAACTTTAAATATTAAAATAACTGGTTATCCGATGCTTGATGGAGGTCAACTTTTAGGCTTAATTTATAGTATCTATTACAAATGTATAATAACCAACCTTAATGTTGGAGCTCTAGTCAAGAGTCCTAGAAACCAAACCTTACTCATTCAAGGTAGCACAAAAGATGCTCGTATTCAAATCCCAAAAACAATTGCCTGGAAGGACATTACTTTGCCTAATGAATGGCTCTTGGAGAATGAAAATCATGATTCAAAAATTCAGAATAATACGAATGACCTAAGTCAAGTGCAACAATTCAATGATGGCACTGTTAGGATAAGTTTTGATGAATCCTGATTTAGTACTCTATCAAGATTTAGTACTCAGTCAAGAAATAGTCACATAAGAAAAGATAAAAATCTCCTTAGTGAAGGAGAAGCCTCTGAAAGATCTTTTATAAATCAATTAACTAGGAAAAATGAAAGAAAAAATTTTAAATTAAAAAGGCATAAAAACTGATAATCCTGTTACAAATCCTTGTTATGCTCCCGGACCTGAGGATAATGAGTCATCACCATCTAGATCTCCTACTCAAACAGATTTTAAACCTCAAATGCCTTTTGATCCTCAAATAAGTTCCTTAAGTCAAGAATTTAAGTTTGACTTATTTAAACTTCATACTGAATTCAAATCAAAAGAAAACAAATAAAAAAGACAAGCATATAGAAATAATTTTTCTGAAAAAGAAATGACAAAAATAGTTCGAAACTGGAAATCATTTATGACAGATTACAGTCTCGAAATTAATTTCTTCGATTATTTAGAAAATTATTATAACAAAGTAAATGTTCTAACAAAAACCAAATGAACTAAACCAGACAAAACATCTATCTCTTCAAGTCACCCTCCTTTTGAAACTCTTATCATCCAACACTTAGACCATGAGTTAACAGCCTCCCCTCTCAAAGTCAGTGAAGCCAACGACCAACCTGATTTAAGAAAAATCATTGAACAAAACAATTTTACCAATAAATGTCTACATATAATAGGTAAACAGCTTGACAAAATTGAAAATAAAATGGAAACCTACATGGAAAGTAGTATTAATCTACAAGAAAAATCTTTATTTCATCTTCCTGCTGAAAGGAAGGGATTAGCCTTAAAAAATTCCGAGTCAACAACACTCCAAATAGTAAATAAAATGTTAAAAGATTTAGAAAAAACCAAAGGAAAGGCAAAAGAAGAACAAAACACTATTAGAGTCATAAATAAAAAAGATAGCTCTAATACAGAATCAGTTTCTTCTTCTAAAGAAAGCACAATCTATAATCTCGAACAAATCTTTACGAATATGCAATTAAAATCAATTTATCGTAGCAAAGTCAATTCTACTAGCCTTATAAAGAATTGGTACCCTAAGCTGACACCCCCAGATATCCAGATTGAAGAACGACGATTCCAAATTCAATTTTCTATTTCTTCAGATAAACTTTACGAATAGAACATTGATGGCCTTTCTGAAATATAAATTCTAAATAAACTAGACCATATTTCTATGGTTGCTAATAGTTAATTACTAATCACACAATTACCCAACCTGAAATTGTTGATCTTCTCACATCAGGTTTTACTAGTATGTTAAGATCTTGGTGGGAAAACCACCTCTCAGAAGAAGATAGACAACAAGTTAAAAATATTGTTAAAAAAGATAAGGATGGAAACCTTATTTTTAATGAAAGAATAGGTATGGGTATTCAAGATGGAGTCAATACCTTAATATTTACCATCATTAATCATTTTATAGGAACACCTAGTAACATCGTGGCTAGAGTCCATGACCAATTAACCAATTTAAGTTGCCCAACACTCTCAGACTTTAGATGGTACAAAGATGTCTTCTTATCTCGGGTCATGATGAGAAATGATAGTAATAGCCCATTTTGGAAAGAAAAATTCATTAATAGATTACCTAGTCTATTTGCTCATAAAATTAGAGAAATCCTTGCTAAGCCTGCTGGAATTATTGATTACAGTCAACTTACTTATGAAAATATCATTAGTACAATCCAAAAAGAAAGATTAAAAATGTGTATTGATATGAAAATAAGTAAGCAACTTAATAATGAAAAGAAGAAAGCTAAATATGAATTATGTAATTTTTGTGAGCAATATGCCCTTCCACCCGTTGCCCCTTCTCCTAAAAAATTACATAAAAATTGTAAAAATCCCACTAAATATAAAACTTACAAAAACTATCATAGAAGTAAACCTAAATTTCAAAAAAAAAGAATTTTATAAAAAACCCAAAAAGAAATTTAAAGAAAAGGGAACAACTAATAGTAAAAATGGAAAATGTTTTAAATGTGGTAAGCAGGGTCATTTTGCTAACAATTGCCCTATAAAGAAAAAAATTAACCAGTTACAAATCTCTGAAGAAAGTAAAAAACAAATCTTTGAAATATTTGAATTAAGAAACACCAATGAAGAGAATATAGAAACAAGTGATTCATCCTCTGGTAATAGTACCTATAGTTATACCTCTCCAGATATAATAATAGGATGTAAAGATGGTTGTAAAGATTTATGTTGTAAGTCAATCAATGTTCTTACCAAATATGAAGAGCAATAAATTCTTCTTATAGAACTCATTAGTAAAATAGAAAATTCCGATAATAAGTCCTTATATTTAAAAAAATTAAAAACTCTTTTAAAACAAAACAACAACAATGATTTCTCTACAAGTTCTACTAGTAAGCCTACTTTTAGTCTTTCTAAAACACTATAAAGATTTAATCAAACACAGAAAGAGATCACCTTGTAAGAACTTCAAACATAAATCAATCTTTTAAAAAAAGAGGTAAAACTTTTAAAAAGTGAAACTCATGAATTGCAACAAAAGATGCTAATTATCCAAGTTGATAATAGCCTAAAAACTCATGAAGAATCTTCCTGTGATGAGGCTCCGATTAATGCACCTACTAATGAACCTCCTGCTATCCACGAAGCAGATCTTATCAGCCAGAATATCAGCACTATGTCTAAAATGGTCATTCAAAAATGATTTTCTAAAGTCACTATTATAATTGATAAAAATTTAACCATTGAAATTATTGCCTTAATAGACACAGGAGCCGGTCTTAATTGCATCCAAAAAGGATTAATTCCTTCTAAATACTTTGAGAAGACCTCTTAAAGATTAAGTTATGCTAACAGTAGTAAAATGGAAATTAACTATAAACTACCTAAAGCCCATCTTTGTTAGGACAATGTATATTTTAAGACATCATTTGTCCTAGTTAAGAATATGACTAACAAGGTTATTTTGGGAATTCCATTTATTTATCTATTGTATCCATTTACAATAGAGAATAATGGCCTCACTACTAAACCCTTTGGTCAAACTGTCACTTTTCAATTTCTTAAAAAACCAAAACCTAAAGAACTAAAATCACTCTTTGATTCCTCTATTTCCAAATCATTAAACTTACTCAATATTAAATGACAACACTTAAAATCTTTATAGGAAGAAGTCATCTATAAGAAAATAGAAAATCAGTTAAGTATCGAAAGTTTCCAACAAATTATAAAAACCTTTTAGAAAAAACTTGAAGTAGAAATGTGTTCCTTATTTCCTAATGCCTTTTGGCATAGAAAATAATATATTGTCAGTCTACCTTACATCAAGTCATTTAATAAAAAATTCATTGCCACAAAAGCCAGGCCCATACAAAACCCTGAACTACTTGAAGCATGTAAAGAAGAAATTAACAGCCTTCTTGCCAAAAATATTATTAGAAAAAGTAAATCTCATTGGTCTTGCTCGACTTTCTATGTCAAAAAGTAGGCTGAGTTAGAAAGATGAGTCCCCAGACCCGTTGTTAATTATAAACCCCTTAATGTGGTCTTAGAATGTATTCGCTATCCCATTCCAAACAAAAGAGACCTCACTAATAGACTTAGTAAAGCTGACGTCTTTTCCAAATTTGATTTAAAATCAGGATTTTGGCAAATCCAGATAAGTGAGAAAGATAGGTATAAGACTGCCTTTACCACGCCCTTTGGTCATTACGAATGGAATGTCATGCCTTTCGGTCTAAAAAATGCACCTAGTGAATTTCAAAATGTCATGAATGACATCTTTAACCCATTCAGTAAAAAGATCAAATCATTGTTCACTACAGTTACTACCGATACTATAATAAACCGACAAGATACTATTCATGAATAGTACTGTTGACTTTTACTATAGTAGTTTTGTCAGATGTTAACTATGATCGTAAGATATTTATTTGATCAAATCTTTGTAGATTTGATCAATCCTCCCCAAGATCATAAGGATCTTGAGCATCTTGGAGAGCTTGGCTGGAGTAGGGTTCCTTGACTGGTTGGCTGGAGCCTACAGATGAAGCCTCTTCATCTTTTGATAGACTAGAGATGTAACTCATCAATTGTTTAGCAAGATGAGCTAGTTCTGACTTGGAGCTTGATGCCATGATAGATGCTATTGACTTTGAGGGACCCTCGTGCTTCATCTAAATTGGAGAAGGTGAAGCTATTGGAAGGACTGGAAATTTAGTTTGAACTTGGGAAATAATTCTCTCAAATTTGAAAGAATCCCACCATTTGACAAAATGACTTTGGATGATTGTGTTATCTAGAATCTCAAACTGCCATTTTAAAAATCCATGGGACTTTGTATTTATCGGAGAATATGAGGATAGCATGAAATTGAGATTGGTGAGCATTAACTTTGTATACTGAAGAGAAATATTTAACTTGATCAAGAAGAGTACTTGGGAAAATTTGTGGTATGGAGCCATATTGCATCCACCACTTAAGAAACCAAGTGGGAATTTCACTTTTGAACTTACTGTGAAAGTTAATAAACCAAGAATGAGTAAATGACTCATTCTTGTGGAGGAGGACGAGGTTAAATGAAGCATCTTTGTAATCAAAATAGTTAAATTGGATTCAATGCTCTGGTAAATCTACGAGAATGGAGGGATGAGAACCCCATTCTTTTACTGAAATAAATTTTTGGATGTATAGAGAGTGGTAGATAACTTTGGAGGAATCATTTTGATCATAAATTGGTTTGATTCGAATTGATTCTGTAGAGAATAGTATATCCTTATAAAAGGATAATGATTTTTCTGGATGACATGAGACAAAGAACCATGTTGGAGGTAGAAATGCTTTGACTACATCTATGGGGTCTTTGAAGTGACTATGAGAAGGTTCAATATGAAAAAGGTTAGAGGTGTAGGTACGAGTGTATTCAGATTTGGGGTTTTGGGTAAATTAACTAGGAGCGATAGGATGAATTAACTGTATAGGTTGTTTTGGTTGGTTTGAAAAAGGATCAGTAGTTGGGAGATAACTTGGGTATTGGAGGCGAAGGTGACTAGGGCTTGAAAAGGCTAGGCCCGAGCTGAAAGAGGGTCTTGGAGGTTGACTAAAAATAGCAAATCTATTGGTCATGGATAAAGGGGTTAAGGATGAATGTTCAGTTTTTATTGTCCCTTTAGGGGCCTTGTCCTTGTTTTTGGCTTTGTCGGTCATGTTTGTCCTGCAAGAATTCTCTCGTGAGGAAATCAGGCATAAAATTGTGATTACCTTTAATATATTCTATATCAAAATAAAAAATATATTCTTTCTTTTTTAATAGTATATATATATATATATATATATATATATATATATATATATATATGTATGTATGTATGTATTAAATTTAAGCATTGTGTTTGAATCTTTCTTCAAAAAAAAAAATCATGTTCAAACGGTCAAAAATATTTAAAAAATCAATTTTATGGTTTAAAATATCTATACTTATTTACAGTTTAAAATAACTCTTTCTATCTATGATTAAATGGTCACGATTCACCCCCTACATTCACATATAAATTCGCATATTAATGAATCGAGAATTGATGTAAACATTTTTTCCAAAAACTACACATCTTCGTCATGGTGCTTGGATGAACCGGTGGAGATCCTTGAATGTAGCAAGACCAAGGAACAGACAGTTTAACCCCCCTTCTATCATGTGAAAGCATCACAAGTTTGGCAACAGAAGGGGAGTTTCAAGGAAGCATTTTCCAATCATGACGAAATTCACAAGACATGAAAAGGGTATAGAGATGGATCGCGACTTTGAAGGAAGCAGCAAATATAAGCGGATTGAATTTAGAAGATGCATCTCATGGCTATATATATTTTCTGATTCTATGATCAGAGTTTAGTTATTGGCTATTTTAATTTAATTTATTTATTGTTTGAGGTAAAACATCAACTACTTTAATAATGTGGCCAACCCAAGAATGAAATTACCACCGAACGAACCTAATGTGGCCAACCCACGTAAAAAAAACAACGAAACAAGAATCCCCAACCTCCTCACGCGATCTCTCCCACCCTCCTCCTCTGTTTACCTCTCTTTGAAAACTCAAATCATCCCCAAACAATTTCATTTACGTCTTTCAAAAATTCCTAGTCCTCCCAACAATCTTTTACGGAGAGCACAACTATTAGAAGAAAAAATGATAGATTACACCTTTATTTTCTGAACGAACTTTAAAAAAAAAATGACCAATTGATATATAAAATTTTGTTTGGTCATTGTATTTAAAATTTGACCAATTGATATATAGAAACTTGTTTGGTTACTCTTTTGAACCATTTTGTAATGATTACTATTTCTTTCATTTTTTTGAGAAGAAAACGTTATTTTATTCATATCAAAATGACAAAAACCAGCTTCTATTTTATTTTATTCAAAGCAAACGTTATTTTATTCTTAGTAAAGTAAGCATCCACAAAATGGTTGAAAAAGTGACCAAACAAGCTTCTATATATCAATTGGTCAATATTTTTAAACAGTGACCAAACAAGATTTTATATATCAATTAGTCTAATTCTTTTTATTTTTTTAAAAAGAAAAGCCAATTCAAGAACTAAGGTTGCAATTTATCATTTTTTTTCTATTGCGGGGATATAAAGGTCCAACTAATTAATGCTATAATTGTACTTTCAACATGAAAGGTAGTTTTAGCATAAATTAACTGATTTCTAATGGCTCTAACAATCCAAAAATGTTAGTCAATATTACAAAATATTTAATTTATGAACAATAAAAGAAAACTAGAGAGTGTAAGAAGTAGGCGAGTAAAGTTTGGTATAAAGGAACCCTGGCCTCTGTTACTGATATGTTGATGGGTAAAGTGCCAAAAAAACACTTCCACTGTATAAAAAATGTGCAAAAAATATATTTGTTCAGGGATTTTGTTGTTTGACCACCTCTCTCTACCATGTGCAGTAGTGGAGACTAATGATTTTGTATAGTATGGATCATCAATTTATACTCTCTCTCTTTATAGTATATATGATGCAGAATCTGACAGGACTTCTTGTTCTTAAGTTAGAGTTCATTCTTATCTCTCTCTCTATAGACACACATATACTCATATATATATATATATATAGATATCAATAAAATATGTGTTTGCACTTCTTAAAGTTTCAATCGAAGGCTAAGTTAATCAAAGTTTCATCTCATAATTTTTTTAGTGTTCTTTGTATTAGAGTTATTATATTTAATAAGGGTAGAATAGTCTTTTACTTTATTTTATTTGTAAGACTATATATTTTCTTTATTAGGTTTCATATTTGTAACTTTGCATTGAGATTGTAATAGAAACCCTAGCCCCTTTTTATTTTTTATTTTTTATCTCTTCTTCTCTCTCTTTACAATTCTCACATGGTATCAGAATAATGACCTAGATGAGTCCTTTGATTGGTAATAACATGGAAGAACTGTACATCCCATCTACGTGGTCTGATGAACACTTTTTTTTTGGGGCGTTTTGGCATCGATCTAATTTCGATATCGTTTCCGTCTAACATCGAACTGTTTCGATTCACACCATTTGTCTCAAGTATTTGGCCTTCACATTTCTTCATATTTATTTTGGTTAATCGTACTGTTTCGATTCGCACTGTTCATCTCTGGTATTTGGCTTTCTCCCCTTTTTGAAATGGCCGGTGAAAAAGATTACCTGCTTCAGTCTATTAGTGTGAGATTAGATGAAAAGAATTATTCATATTGGAGTTATGTGATGAAATTTTTTCTTAAAGGCAAAAAGATGTGGGGTTATATTAGTGAAATTTCAGGTAAACCCAAGAATGTAAAGGCTAAAAACTATGCAAATCTGTTAGATGTTTGGGAAGCAAATAATTCAAAAATTATCACTTGGATCAACAATTCTGTTGAACATTCGATAGCTATATAGTTGGCAAATTATGAAATAGCCAAGGAAGTTTGGGACCATTTGGCAAGACTGTACACACAGTCTAACTTTGCAAAACAATATCAATTAGAATATGATATTCGATCCCTTGAGCAGAATAGTATGAGTATTCAGGAGTTCTACTCTGTAATGACAGATCTTTAGGACCAGTTGGCTCTCACAGAATCAGCAAAGCTACTAGTATGTACACTGTATATTGCTCAAAGGGAGGAAAAATGACTAGTTCAGTTTTTGATGGCTCTTCATGATGATTTTGAAGGACTTCGTGGGTCAATTCTGCATCGTATTCCACTTTCTTCCATTAATTTAATGGTCAGTGAGTTGTTGGCTGAGGAGATATGTCTTAAGTCTTAGGCAGGAAAAGGAATTCTCCCAACACCTAATCCATTTATTTTAGAAGTTCTTTCTAGACTACTTTCCAACTATTAGAACAAGACTCACGTAAAGGTTGGCTTTGATGAATGTAATTTCTATAAGTAGAGGGGTCATTGGAAGGCTCAATGTCCAAAATTGTTGAGTAGAGCTCATCCACAACAACAACAACAGAAGCAACAACCTCCTCTATGAAAATTGGGAAATAAATCACAACAAGCTTATAGGCCTCCACAATCTAACACTACAACAGTTGTACCACCATCAGATTTATTTGGTTTTGGAGTTTCATCATCTTCTAATTCCATGGTTGTTGCCCTCGCTGACCAGTTTCATAATTTCCTTGCCACACAGCCACATGCTATGTCCACCTCTTCTCCAATAGGTCAGTTAATTCTAGTTCTTCAGGTATGTCTTCTTCCATATGGGTCTTAGATTCTGGAGCTTCACATCATGTCACCTGATTCGTCATCTTTTGCTTCTTTATGTCTTATATCATCTGTGTCTGTCATGATTGCTGATGGCACTCCTATGCCCTTTGCAGGTGTTGGTTATGTTGTCAAACCTAATTTATTTCTTTCTAGTGTTTATCATATTCCCAAACTCACGATGAATCTAGAATCTGTTGGCCAGTTATGTGACTCTGGTTACTCAGTATCGTTTTCTTCTTCTTCTTCTTCTTGTCATGTGCAAGATCTGCAATCACAGAAGCTGATTGGAATAGGCCTTAGGCAGCGGGGACTTTACATTTTGGATGAGCTAAAAGTACTAGTTCCTGCAGCTCCTAGTGTGCACTTGTCATCTTTTCATTTGAATTCTTCTTCTAGTTTTTATTTATGGCATTCTTGTCTTGGTCATGTTTCAGCCTCTCATTTAAGATACTTAGCATCTACAGGAGCATTAGGAAATTTGCAAACTCATGACATCTCTTATTGTAATGATTATGAACTGTAATACCCCAAAATTTTGATGTCATTTATTTTAATATAAAATGCTTTATATATTTTTATTATTTCATGTGAATTGCTTTGTCTTTATATTTTAATATTTCTTGTAAATTGCTTTGTATTTATATTTTATTATTTCATGTGAATTGCTTTGTTGGTTATGTATTGTCTGATTTAAAATTTTAAATGCTTTAAATTTCTAGAGGGTTTTTTTTTTTTTGTTATTTAAATTCAAGTTGGACTGGGTCGAGTTGGGCTGGAATGGCTGGGATAGGGGTATACCTAATTTGATGGGCTAGGGTTTATGGTTATTATATTTTATTTCTTTTATTATTTTTGATTTTATTTAGTTTTCTACAAAAAAAATAAATAATAAAACAAAAGAAATAGGAGACTAGAGTTTCTACCGTTTGCTTTGCACACAAAAACCAAGAGTGTAAACGAAGAGAGAAGGGAGAGAAGGAGCGATCGGGTGAACGGGTTTTTGAATCGTTAAAGAGCAAGTTTGATTCTTCTCTTCCTCTTTGAATCTGTATGCATAGTCTAGGTTTTGAGTCTATGACTATTCCTGAAATTTCTGGTTATGTAATTTTAGGGTATATGATGTTGCTTTCTATTAAAGAAATTCGTGTGATCTTATGCCAACTGAATATAGGTGTAAGGATTTTTTTTTTATATATGAACAGACATATGCATATATATATATATATATATATATGATAGGTGTGTATGATGTATGGAAATAATATGAGCATGAATCTAGGTTGTAAATGGTGTTAATTTGTAGTCTTTTATGTTGTGGTTGCTCGAGTAAACAACCCTTGATCCTTAGAAAATCAGATCGTTGATGAATTGAGTTTCAATTTTGAAATTTTTGCAAAGAACCCTAGAACTTGTGAATTGGGGGTTTTCGATTCGAGCCATTTTAGATGGGAATTTTTACACCAATAGGTAGCCAATGTTGAGAGGAGAAGAACAGTACAAATATGGAGGCGAATGGTGGCCGGAGTTTGCCGGTGCGTCGCTAGAAAGTCCCCAGCAGCGCGATGTGCGCGCTGTTAGGCGCGTTGGGGAAGAAGCCCCAGTGTAGGGTGCTCCCCCATGCGCCTGGCCGATGCGTGGTGCTGGCGTTGGGAAAAAGGTTTTTCGGCCCCACTCGCTGGGGCCCACATCTCGGTCCAATTTGGGCCCATTCTAAATTATTTTGATATTTTTTTTTTATATTTTTGATATTTTTGCAAAATCTTGAAAAATTGAAAAATTATTTTTTAAAAATACTTAAATTTTTCAAAAATTTCCAAAATTTTATTTCAACTTCCCAAAGGTTAAAGGAACTTGGGTTTTAAATTTCATGTTGAAAAGAACCTCCCTTGTGAGTGAATTGATATTAAAATGTCTTAAAATTGGGTTTTTTCAACTTTTAAATCATTTCATTTTGTGGAACTTTATTTCATTATGCACCTTATTTTATTTTATGTTGTAAGTTGGGTTAGGAGGCATGTTAGGATTGTCAACGGTTCTAGAGTGGGGACAACCTACCTCACCATGAAAAATTTGCAGCTTTCTTAAGTTGGCTAGTTATTTTTGCCGATTTATTGAGGGCTTCTTTAAGATTGCTGGCCCGCTCACCCATCTCACTAAAAAGGGTGTGCCTTTCATTTGAGATGACTTGTGTCAAGCGGTATTTGACGAGTTAAAGACTAGATTGACTACAACACCAGTTCTAGCTATTCCTCAAGCAGCATTGAGTACTTGGTTTATACCGATGCATCATTATAGGGTTTAAGATGTGTATTGATGTAGGAGGAAAGACTGATATCAGATGCGTCACGTAAGTTTAACTCTCATGAGCTTAATTACCCAACTCATGATCTGAAGCTAGAAACTGTGGTTTTTTGCTTTGAGGATTTGGAGACATTACTTTTTGGGTGAGACCTTTAGATTATTTAGTGACTATAAAAGTTTGCAATATCTATTCTCACAGAAGGAGCTGAATATGAGACAACGTTGGTGGTTGGAGTTTAGAAGGACTATCATTTTTCCATCCAGTACTACCCAGGGAAAACAAACGTAGTAACTGATGCACTTAGTTGTCGACCCTATGCTAGTTTCTCTGCCTTATTCGAAGCAGAGTGGAATGACTTGCGCAGTGTTGATGCCTTAGCTGATACCTTTGTGGCATATGTGGTGGTCACTCCTGCTATCATACGAAGGGTAGTTGATAAGTGTTCAATTCTATGCATTTGAACCCTTTTTATTGCATATGTTAGTTCTGTTTTTGCGTTTATCGAGATATGTTTACGGTATTTTTGTGTTTTTGATGTTTTGCAGGTATTGGAGTAAATAGAGCAAAGTTTGAAGCTTTCTGCAGTCAAGAGAAGAAATCAGAAAATGCCGACCAAAGGCATCTCGATCAATCGAGATGTTGATCTCGATTAATCGAAATCTCGATTGATCGAGATCCCATTTCGATTGATCGAAATCTCGATCAATCGAGATTCAATCTCGATCAATCGAGATTCTGCAGAATCCACTTGCCCACTTGCTCACCTACTCTCCCACTTGCAACAAAATCCCCCTTTTTGCACGACTTAGGGGGATTGTCTGACTTGAACAAGACTTTTGGGGGCCTTCTTGATACAAGAGATATATATAGTGATATATATATATATATGGTGGGCCCCAAGGTTGAAAAGGAAGCCAAAAAGCACACAAAAAGGGCCATATCTCTCATATCTCACATATCTCTCAATATACACATCAGACCATCAAGAGGAGAGACATTCGGGAGAGAGGAGAAGGAGCTGAACCAGACCAAGAAGCTTCATCTTCTCCATCAATGGAAGGGTGCAAGGCAACCATGAGCAACTAACTTCCATACTAGGGTGTTGTTGAAGCCCTAGCCATGTAAACATGTTCCTTTTTGTAGCACTTGGGATTTGTAATTAAATCTTGATTATTTAGCCTAGTGATTATATACACAAATACATTTCTTATATATATTCATTTGATTTGGAATTTATTCTTGTCTTAGAGTAGATTTTGTCACTTGAATGCACAACATTTGCATATTCCACAAGAAGTGCAAATGATGGCTAGATAATGGTGTTTAAATGAATGTGTGATGTTAGTTTGTATAGACCATGCCAAGACAAGGTAGTTTGGATGCATGTAGTGTTCACTTAGAGAGTAGAGTAATTAGGTAGTTAGTTAGGTTGAAGAGCTATGCTTGTTGAAGATGGATTATGATAGGTTAGCACACACATTGATCTTTTGATATGTCATTGAGGTCACAAGCCTAATGACATTGTTAGGCATTTAATTCATGAATCCCATGCTTGCTACACTTATGAACATGTGAATGGCTAGTGGTGGAAACCAACCCTAGTTCTCTCTCCCAACTTTAAACTCTTTACTTTTATTATCATTTCATTTAGGCAATAGTCTATAAACAAAACTCAAAAACCTGTTTTTAGGATTAAAGTAGAATTAATCTTCCTTTAAGACAATTGCGACTAGTTCTCGTGGGATCGATACCCTCTATATAGAACCTTATCTACAAAGATTCGTGCTCTTGCGAGTGGTTAAATTATATTTTGATAAAATGGGCAAAATTAAGTTTACAATATAATCACAGTTTAGCCGCATCAAAATTTTGGCGCCGTTGCCGGGGACTTACGGTTTAATTGTCGCCATTGGAAGATTAAATCTGGTTTAATTCTTAGGCTAGAAATTCTTTCATTCTTTTTGTATATATTTTGTTCTTATTGCTCAAACTTCTTGATTTTAGGTATACCACATAGCGGGCATCAAAAAGGACTGAAGTTGGAACCCTTTGTGAGTATAAAATCTAAATTAGTGGTTTGAGTTCTTTCATTCTTTTTGTATATATTATTGTTTAATTTATTTCTTTTTGTGAATTGAGGTGTTGTTCTATTGTTAATGCATGCTAGGTAGACGGTCGTTGTCACTTTCTTTGCTTCCTTGTAATATTGAACTTGAACGAACACTTAGACAACGTAGAGGAACCTTTAGGGACCCTATATTGCCTAGGACTGAAAACATGGACCCAAATGAAAGACAACCTCCCGGACTACCTCCTTTTAATCATGAACAACCACCTCCACCACCACCTCCTCAAGGAGAGTTGCTTATGGACTTTTACCTTCTGACTACATTTGAAGTACCTTCATGTATCCAATTTCCGGATGTAGCGGCAACTCAATTCGAAATAAAGTCCTCCACCATCAATCTTCTTAATAGCTTCCACGGTCTCCCTAATGAGGATCTATACCGGCACTTAGATTATTTCCTTTCTGTGTGTTCCACTATTCGTGTACCACAGTTTACGGAGGATGATCTAAAGCTGCGTATGTTCCCCTTCTCCCTAAAAGATAAAGCTAGAAGTTGGTTCAACTCCTTAGAACCTAACTCAATCCATTCTTGGGCAGAGATGCAAATAGAGTTCTTGAAAAAATACTTCCCAATGGGTAAGACAAGTGATATTCGGCGAGCAATCACCGGATTCACCCAAATTGACCAAGAACAATTCCATGAGACGTGGGAGAGGTTAAAAGATCTATTAAAATCTTGTCCGCATCATGCTGTCCCAAAATGGCAGCTTGTGCAAAGTTTTTATGATGGGGTGAGTGAGCAACATAGACAAATGATAGACTCCGCGTGTGGGGGTGGGTAACTTTTGAAAAGCCCCGATGAGGCATGGAAACTTTTTCAAACCCTAAGCAACAATTCAGCTCAACGCTCCTCCACTAGGAAAGGGAAGGCCACCCAACCTTGTAGAGGAGTGCATGAAATTTCACGGGTAGATGAGGTTGCCATGCAAGTAGAAGCCCTATCCCGAAAAATGGATTTAATCATGAAAAATGGGCTGCCTACTCCAAACCAATCTGTCCAAAATCAGGAAGGGTGTTCGTTTTGCTATAACACTTCGCATTTTGTGCGAGATTGTCCTATTGCCGGGCAATCTCCCGATTATGCTCAAGAGCAAGCGAATGCCTTGTACTCTAAACAAATGAATGATCCATATTCAAACACGTACAATCCTGGTTACAAGAACCATCCGACTTTTTCATGGAAACCTCAAGAATCAAGTCCCTCTTTTCAAGGGCAAAATTCTTTTAATTCCCAATCTCAACAGCCTCATTATAGGCCAAATCCTCAACCTCACAATCAAAGATCCAATTACCAACAACCACCACCTCCTCCGAGAAGCCAAAGCTTTGAAGAAAGAGTGATAAGCAATCTTGAGGCCAATACCCGCTTATTGCAAACTCACTCTCAATCAATCTCTAAGCTTGAAGCCAATGCTCAATCTATGGCTAGGTTAGAAGCTCAAATCGGGCAACTAGCTAATGCCTTAAATAGAAGGGAGGAAGGTAAGTTGCCAAGTCAACCGGTGGCGAATCCCAAAGGTGTCCATGTGATTGAGGATCCATCATCTTCAACTTGTAATGCTCCTCCGGAGCAAGTTCAATCAATCACAACCTTGAGGAGTGGTAAAATCATTAACTCCAAGGTAGGGGAGGAAGAGAGAAAGGAATTCCAAGAGCAACCTAAAAATCCAAAAGAATCCCAATTAAATCCAAAATTGTTTCCTTTAAATCCAAATGTGAATATCATCCCTTTAAATCCAAAAGGAAAGGCAAGTGAAGTTGTGTTGTCATCCATTCCAAATCTTGACACTTCTTTTGAACCTCCGGTTCCTTTTCCTCAAAGATTGAAGGAATCTTCTCATTTTGGGAAGCAAGGAGAGAAATTCCAAGACATGATGGAGATCTTCAAACAAGTAAAGATCAATCTCCCTCTCCTTGATGCTATTCGACAAATTCTCTCCTATGCGAATTCTTGAAGGACTTGTGCACTCAAAAGCAAAAATCTTGGAATAATGTTCCTAAGAAAGCCCTCTTAACTGAGCACATAAACTCCATTTTCCAACACCAAGCCCCTCCTAAATTCAAAGATCCGGGTGCTCCGACCATTTCGTGCACCATCGGAAATCAATCTTTTGAAAAGGCACTTCTTGATCTAGGGGCTAGTGTCAATTTACTTCCATTCCCAGTTTACCAACAACTAGGTTTGGGGGAACTCAAGCATACCACGGTTGTGTTGCAACTTGCCGATCGCTCGGTGAAGCAACCACGTGGCATAATTGAGGATGTAATCATTCAAGTGGACAAATTCTATTTTTCGGTGGACTTCATAGTCCTTGACACGGAACCGGTCCAAAATCCAACTCGACATATTCCTATTATTCTAGGTCATCCATTCTTGGCCACGGTAAACGCTTGCGTAAATTGCTGTACCGGGGTGATGGACATCTCTTTTGAGAATATGAAAGTCCGCTTGAACATCTTCAATGCTTCCCACCACCCATTCGAAGACGAAAGTGAATGCTTTTGTGTCGATGTTGTGGAAGACCTTGTTCAAAAAGCACTTCCTTCTATTCTTTCCAAGGATCCTTTAGAGGCATGCCTAAATCACTTCAACTATGATGATTTTGACATTGAGCAATCCATATGTGAAGTCAATTCCATGCTCGATGTTAATACTGTCATGGATTTGCCTAAATGGAGAGTTCCGAGAGAACCCTTGCCCCCTTTGTCCAAAACTTCCCAAACTCCTTCTTTAATTTTCCCACCACAACTTGAGCTCAAGCCCCTACCGGCTACACTCAAGTATGTTTTCTTGGGCACTAATGAGACCCTTCCAGTCATTATTGCTTCCAATCTTACCAATGATCAAGAGATGGAACTTATAAAGGTGCTAAAAGAGCACAAGGAGGCAATAGGATGGAGTGTGGCAGATCTTAAGGGAATAGACCCTTCTATTTGTATGCACCGCATACACTTGGAAGAGGATGCAATGACCTCAAGGGAGGCACAACGTCGATTAAATCCAAACATGAAGGACGTTGTAATGAAGGAGGTGGTGAAGTTACTAGATGCAGGAATCATTTACCCCATCTCAGATAGCAAGTGGGTTAGTCCCACTCAAGTGGTTCCAAAGAAGTCTGGTATTACGGTGCAACCTAATGATAAAGGTGAATTAGTTCCCCAACGCACCACCACAGGATGGAGGGTGTGTATTGATTATCGGAAATTAAATTCAGCCACTCGGAAAGATCATTTCCCCCTCCCATTTATTGATCAAATATTGGAGAGATTAGCCGGGCAAAGTTTTTATTGCTTTTTGGATGGATATTCCGGCTATAATCAGGCTGCTATAGACCTGAGGGACCAAGAGAAAACCACCTTTACATGTCCCTTCGGCACATTTGCTTATAGATGCATGCCCTTTGGGTTGTGCAATGCACCGGCGACTTTTCAACGGTGTATGATGTCTATCTTCTCGGACATGGTGGAAAAATTCTTGGAAGTGTTCATGGATGATTTTTCCGTTTTTGGGCATTCATTTGAATCATGCCTCCAAAATCTAGCTTGTGTTCTCAAACGATGTCAAGAGACCAACCTAATTCTTAGTTGGTAAAAGAGCCATTTTATGGTTCAAGAGGGTATTGTCCTAGGGCACATTGTGTCTAAGAGAGGAATAGAGGTTGATAAAGCCAAGGTTGAACTCATTTCCAAACTTCCTCCACCATCAACGGTGAGAGAGATTCGTTCATTTCTTGGGCATGCGGGCTTTTATCGCCGTTTCATCAAAGACTTTAGCAAGATCTCTCGGCCTTTGTGTCACCTTCTTGAAAAAGAGTCTTGCTTTACCTTTGATGAAGCGTGCCTTAACGCTTTTGAAAAACTCCGCACCATGCTTACAACCGCTCCAATTCTAATCCCTCCAAATTGGGCTCTCCGATTTGAGATTATGTGTGATGCATCCGATTATGCCATGGGTGCAGTCTTAGGGCAACGAGTAGACAAACTCCCACATGTCATCTACTACGCAAGTAAAACCCTTTCCGAGGCTCAAATCAATTATACCACAACGGAAAAGGAATTGCTTGCGGTAGTCTTTGCATTAGACAAATTTTGAGCTTATTTATTAGGTTCAAAGGTCATTGTCTATTCGGACCATACTGCCCTCCGGCATCTTTTGGCCAAAAAGGACACCAAGCCTAGGTTGATCTGATGGATACTCTTATTGCAAGAGTTCAATTTTGAGATTAGAGACAAAAAGGAAACTGAAAATGTGGTGGCTGACCACCTGTCTAGAATTCTTGTTGAATCCCTCCATAATTCCATTCTAGTTTGTGAATCCTTCCCGGATGAACAACTCTTTGTCATCTCTCAAGAGAGTATCCCTTGGTATGCGGATGTGGTTAATTACTTGGCAACCGGTAAAATACCATCTTCTTGGACCAAGCAAGAGAAGGATCGTTTTCTCTCCCAATCACGATCATATTATTGGGACGATCCTCAATTGTTCAAATATTGCCCCGATCAAATAATTCGAAGGTGTGTACCCAACAGTGAATTCCAAAGCATTCTCAAGTTTTGTCATACACTCGCTTGTGGGGGACACTTTAGTGCTAAGAAAACCGCAACAAAAATTCTCCAATGCGGATTTTTCTGGCCGACACTTCATCGGGATGCATATTCATTCTGCCGCTCTTGTGAGCGATGTCAGCGCCTTGGCGTGATGTCTCGGAAGGACATGATGCCTCTTAACCCTATTCTTATCATTGAAATATTTGATGTGTGGGGCATTGACTTCATGGGACCATTTCCACCCTCTACTGGTCATGAGTACATACTTGTGGCGGTGGACTACGTATCTAAGTGGATAGAGGCCGTTGCTACCAAGACCAATGATCACGCAATCGTGGTTAAATTCATTCAAGCTAATATTTGTAGCCGATTTGGTACGCCTCGGGCCATCATCAGTGACGGAGGTAAACATTTCTGTAACCGGTTCCTTCGAACCTTGCTTACCAAATACTCCGTCACACACAAAGTAGCCACCCCATACCATCCTCAAACCAGTGGCCAAGTAGAAGTATCCAATAGGGAGATTAAGAACATTCTTCAGAAAATTGTTCGGCCCGACCGAAAAGATTGGTCATTGCGACTAAACGATGCATTATGGGCATACCGAACCGCATATAAAACTCCCATTGGAATGTCACCTTATCGGTTGGTTTATGGCAAGGCTTGCCATCTTCCGGTTGAATTGGAGCATAAAGCTATGTGGGCCACCAAAACTTTCAATTTTGACATGCAAAAAGTCGGATCTAATCGAAAGCTTCAATTAAATGAATTGGAAGAATTGCGACATGACGCGTATGAGAATGCAAAAATCTATAAGGCAAAGTCCAAAGCCTTTCATGATCGTAATATTCGAGTCAAAACATTTTCGCCGGGCCAAAAAGTATGGTTGTACAACTCCCGCCTCCATTTGTTTCCCAAAAAACTTTGTTCCCTTTCGGATGGTCCATTTTTGGTTAATTTCGTTGCTCCCCACGGAGCGGTGGAATTGAAGGACTTGAAAGATGGCTCGTTGTTCAAAGTAAACGGACAGCGCTTAAAAGTGTGCGTGGATGACCAAGTCACCACCGAATACGTGGATGTTGTCACTTTGACGGATCCCGTATATTTTGACTCGTGAGCTGATCCGAACGTCAAGCCATAGATGTGTAAGGTGGCGAAGCCATGGTAGCTATCATGCTTCCATGATGTCCCTTTAATCCAAAGTAGGTTTTGTATCTAAGCAACTTAGTATCTAATTCCCAAAAATCCAAGTCCCTGAAGCATAACTCAAGCTAACTATTTTTGAGCATCTCGATTGATCGAAACCAGGACCTCGATCAATCGATATTTCAATTGATCAAGATTTTGGTCTCGATTGATCAAAAAATGACAGAGATTTGAGAATTCCAAAAGTCCCGAGAGGTGGTATTCTTTGATTGCACTTCGATAGGTCTTCGATCGATCGAAGATTTCGATTGATCGAAATAGGATTTTGATTGATCGAAATAAAAGTTCGATTGAATGAATTAAAAGTTCGATTGATCGAAGTAAAAACTCGATTCAGTGAAGGAATTTTCGATTGATCAAGGAAGGAATTTTGATCGATCGAAGCTGATTTCGATCAATCGAAGCTGATTTCGATTGATCGAAGTGAGATTTCGATCAATTGAAATCTCGATTAATCGAAATGCACATCTCGATCAATCGAGATGCACGCGATGCCTGCACGTGAGCCGAACTCTTATTTAAACCGTTGGGCTTCCCTCTCATTTCAAAACAACCATCCGACTTCCTTCTCTTCTTTGAGTGATCCAGAGCCCTCCAAGCACCATTCCACACATGATCTTCCATCACCGATCATCCCCCGCCGTTCGACATCGTCCGAAGCCACCGCTAGCACTCGCGCGCTCTTCTCTTCGCGGCTGCGAGTGGATCTTCTTCTGTTTGAGCCGTTCATCTTCTTCTTCTTGAGGTAAGTGATGCATGGCTACATTTTGTGTACTCTCCCGCTATTTTTGATAGTTTTACGGCATAATAAACATAGTTAGATGATGTTGGTTTGGATGGGTGCGATTGCGATATCTGTAATGAGATTCTATGGGTTTGGGGGGGTAGGAATTCATGTATGGGTGAGATTTTGCACTCTTTTTGTTTCAAATACTTAGTGTACGGTTTGTGACCGCGGACCCTTCGTTTCGGTTGCATCCGGTCGCACCGCCTCTTTGAGAGTGACTTTTTGAATTCTTGTCAGCACCTGGACTAGGACCTCATTTTTATTCTTTTATATATATTCTTAGTTTAGCTTTCCTCTTATTTTATCTTTTTATTTACGTAATTTTTAGAATAAAGTGCAGACTGTTTCGAGGCTATGGCGAGGGTGAAAAATGCCCCCGGTGCAGTTGGAGACGTGCCCGGGCGAGTCTTCCGGTCTCGGAAGTTTCACTCGGAGCAGATTTTCACCTTGGCAGAGTTCGAAAGTCATCCCGACACTGCGTGGACTGTCGCCGAGCTCAGGAGGCGTCGCCTCGACCGACTATGTGTGCCTCCCACCGACGTGGCACACGAGCGCTTAGTGCAGGTCTTTTACGATCACATGACCTACTCCTGCACCACGCCGGATACACTAGAGACGGTTGTGGGCACCGTCACTATTACGATTACGCCGAGCTAGATTGCTCAGATGCTCGGCATCCCTCATCAGCAGCCACCAGACATGGTTGACCAGGACGGTCGACCACTTTACAGGGCCGCACTCCCAGCAGACACAACACTGTTCTCGATTGTGATGGACATGTGTGGCGGGGCGTTTACCACGCCCAGTCACAACTGCACGTCCAAATCGATGTGCCCGAGCAGGTTTTGGTTCTTAGACACCGTTCTCATCAAGAACGCGTGGCAGAGCGCAGGGGCGACCTCCTCCGTTGCCTCTATGCTTTCCACATGGGTGCTTGGTTTTCTGTCCCGTTGCTGATCTAGGGGTAGATGTACAAAGTCTGGGACGGCCTCATCAACAAGAGGATGAGGCGAGCAGCGAGTTGGCGGCTTCCCTTTCCTTTCCTGATCGCCGCTTTTCTCAGTAGTGCCAGTATACCGGTCAGTGATACTAACATCCAGTTGGCACCGCCCACCCGCTTCACATCTACTCATTGGGAGCGGGTGAGGCGACACTTAGAGCGACAGGACCACCAGGGTGATCCACCAGACGATGTAGATATGGATGCCCCGGTGGAGATGGAGGAGGGAGAGCTTGCAGGGGATGAGTCCGAGGATGAGGAGATGGAGGAGGAGGAGATAGATATGGCTGTAGAGCGACATGACATCTTAGCGACTGGCTACTCCTGCCTGGCGGCTGACATAGAGCGGCTCCAGCAGGGTTTTGACGAGCAAGTCCAGGTGACGCAGAGTCAGCTGGAGGGCATTCGTTCGGACATTTCTTCTCTGGCACAGGGTCAGAGGGCGATTCTAGACGAGTTCTGAGCCTTCTGGCAGGACCTGCAGTTCCTGTTTGCAGGACGGGCTTCCACCTCCACTTCTGCCCCCACCGAGCCACCACCACCACCACCCGCCCTCGAGTAGCTGCATTTTAGTTGTCTTTTCTGTTTTACTTTCCGTATTTCTTTTTTTTTTCTTTATGTTTGATAGGCCATGTTGGCCATGTTTTCTTTCATTTTTAGTTCTTTTTTAGTATTCCCGATGCATGTACACTTTGTACTGAACTCATTTTATATATTGATGGAATACAGTTATCTTTTCTGTTATCACATCTGTTATCTTTACTGTCTTTATTTTTGCTTTCTGTCAATATTTCTGTTCTCTATACTTTGACTATGTATGTAGTACCACTTGCCTACTTGTTATATGCGATTCAGTTGATGATTTCTGTTTATTACCGCCTGGTTTCAATTCCCAATACTGTTGAGATTGCTTCAACGCAGTATGGTGGTAATAAAGAAAGGCAGCCCCTTTGCATGCTATACGTTAGCGTGCCTGGATAGTCAATATCTTATCGCATAGACCTCTTAGACAATTGGGAAACACCAGTTCAGACCCTTAGATATACAGTGATATTGGCATTATCCGTTTGTGCATAATTATTTAATTATGTTCTGTTTATCTACTTTTTGTTCCTTTTAATGCTCGTGGTATCCAGTTGGTGTTCTGTGCAGGTTTTTCTTATTTGCCGGATGACCGCTACTATGAAACACCATTTTTGTCGCATTCTGCCATCCCGGTAAATTCTTTCCTTGTTCTCCTTGTCCACACATTGAGGACAATGTTGCGTTTAAGTTTGGGGGTGCGATATGCTATACCACTTGCATATGCATGCAATGTTCAGTCGTTATATTGAGTGTCATTGTAGAGCAGTTTTCTTGATATTTTGCATACTTGCTATGATGTCTTGCTTTTTAAAGGAAGTCATTAGAATAAATGTCCGAGGTAAATGCAGCAGGTAGTTAAGAACTTTAACATTGTAAATACCCGCACTTTTGCAAGCTATATAGTAGGCTAGAACGGTCTACATTTTTGTCCAAATACGAGCACGTACAATTCTTGCCCTAAATTTGTCCTTAACCGCACAAATTCACACACATGCATTTTAAATTGTGGGGTATAAGTCTGAGGGAGAATTTTGTAAATTTCTATTTTTATCTGAACAACTTAAAGAATAAGTTCTTTCGGTTGTTGTAAAAAAAAAAAAGAGAAAATCTGCAATAAGCCTTCTCACTCAATAAACCGGATTTCTATGCCTCAAAGCAGGGAATATTCGCGTATAAGTGTGCAAGGTTGAGCAATAATAAGTGGGTGGCTTGCTTAAGCTCATCGCCTTGTAAGCTCGGTTATTAAGTCCGAGGGGTGTTTCTTCACCTATTGCCCTAAAACCAATTGGTTTGGGAGTCATTGGCCCAATGCCGCTACATGGGCTTACAAGAAAGCAAACAGAGCTAAGCATTGCACGGTCATCCGCACATGAGCAATCATAAATGTTTTGTGATAATGAACGGCTGTGTCGAGCGTTTTCAATGAGTTTTTCTCTTAAAAATAGATTTATTTGTTTTCTTCTCCAAATATGACAAAAGCCACGCATTAGAATGCATGTTCACCTTTCAAAGAGGATTTTGGGGTCGGAATTGGTATGTTTGCTCGGGTTGGCCATTATGTGGGGACCGTCGTTTATTTATACCTTGTGAAAGTGCATTTTTGCTAATGACCGCATAGTTCTGTAATACTTGTTGCATTTGCCAAATGTGAAATGGACGGATGATCGCCCTTTATCTAGTTGATGACTGAGCATGATTAAACTTTTGTATAAGATAGTTAGTTTTTTTTTTTTTTTGTAATATCGTATTGCTAAGGGACTAGCAATATGTAAGTTTGGGGGTGTGATAAGTGTTCAATTCCATGCATTTGAACCCTTTTTATTGCATATGTTAGTTCCGTTTTTGCGTTTATCGAGATATGTTTATGGTATTTTTGTGTTTTTGATGTTTTGCAGGTATTGGAGTAAATAGAGCAAAGCTTGAAACTTTCTGCAGTTAAGAGAAGAAATCAGAAAATGCAGACCAAAGGCATCTCGATCAATCGAGATGTTGATCTCGATTAATTGAAATCTCGATTGATCGAGATCCCATTTCGATTGATCGAAATCTCGATCAATCGAGATTCTGCAGAACCCACTTGCCCACTTGCTCACCTACTCTCCCACTTGCAACAAAATCCCCCTTTTTGCACGACTTAGGGGGATTGTCTGACTTGAACAAGACTTTTGGGGGCCTTCTTGATACAAGAGATATATATAGTGATATATATATATATATATATGGTGGGCCCCAAGGTTGAAAAGGAAGCCAAAAAGCACACAAAAGGGGCCATATCTCTCATATCTCACATATCTCTCAATATACACATCAGACCATCAAGAGGAGAGACATTCGGGAGAGAGGAGAAGGAGCTGAACCAGACCAAGAAGCTTCATCTTCTCCATCAATGGAAGGGTGCAAGGCAACCATGAGCAACTAACTTCCATACTAGGGTGTTGTTGAAGCCCTAGCCATGTAAACATGTTCCTTTTTGTAGCACTTGGGATTTGTAATTAAATCTTGATTATTTAGCCTAGTGATTATATACACAAATACATTTCTTATATATATTCATTTGATTTGGAATTTATTCTTGTTTTAGAGTAGATTTTGTCACTTGAATGCACAACATTTGCATATTCCACAAGAAGTGCAAATGATGGCTAGATAATGGTGTTTAAATGAATGTGTGATGTTAGTTTGTATAGACCATGCCAAGACAAGGTAGTTTGGATGCATGTAGTGTTCACTTAGAGAGTAGAGTAATTAGGTAGTTAGTTAGGTTAAAGAGTTATGCTTGTTGAAGATGGATTATGATAGGTTAGCACACACATTGATCTTTTGATATGTCATTGAGGTCACAAGCCTAATGACATTGTTAGGCATTTAATTCATGAATCCTATGCTTGCTACACTTATGAACATGTGAATGGCTAGTGGTGGAAACCAACCCTAGTTCTCTCTCCCAACTTTAAACTCTTTACTTTTATTATCATTTCATTTATGCAATAGTCTATAAACAAAACTCAAAAACCTATTTTTAGGATTAAAGTAGAATTAATCTTCCTTTAAGACAATTGCGACTAGTCCTCGTGGGATCGATACCCTCTATATAGAACCTTATCTACAAAGATTCGTGCTCTTGCGAGTGGTTAAATTATATTTTGATAAAATGGGCAAAATTAAGCTTACAATATAATCACAGTTTAGCCGCATCAGTAGTTGCAGATCAGCTTACAGACTTGCAGTGTGTAGAGAAGGTGATTGAGTTGAAATCTAGGGAGGTGTCATTCTATACAGTGGGTAGAGATGGAGGATTGAGGTACAAGGGGTGATTAGTGGTTCCTCACAATGATGATTTGAGGAGGGCAGTGATGAGTGAGGCCCACAGTTCTTAGTATTCGGTACACCTGGGAGGGGATAAAATGTACCAAGACATGAAGTGATAGTTTTGGTGGGTAGGCATGAAGAGGGACATAGTTGTATTTGTCTCTAAGTGCAACAATTGTCAGATGATCAAGATTGATCACGAAAGACCACCGGAGTCTTTGTAACCATTGTCTATATCGGAGTGGAAGTGGGAGAGCATCTCTATAGATTTCGTTGTGGGACTTCCCACCTCACAGCAAAACCATTATGCTATTTGGATGATAGTGGATAGGCTGACAAAATTAGCACATTTCTTGCCAGTTCACTCAAGCTACACCTCAGAGCAATATACGAAGCTTTACATTGCAGAGATAGTGAATCTTCATGGTGTGCCTTTGTCCATTATATCAGATAGAGATTTGAGTTTTCTTTCAGAGTTTTGGGAGAGCTTTCAACAGCCAATGGGTACAGCTCTGCACCTCAGTATAGCTTATCACCCTCAGACTGATGGTTAGACTGAGAGGGTTAATCAGACTCTAAAGGATATGTTACAAGCATATGTACTCGATTTCAAAGGCAATTGGGAGAGTTACTTGCCGATGGTTGAGTTTGCTTCTAACAATAGTTATCAAAAGACTATTGGTATGGCACCATTTGAGGCTCTGTATGGACATCTATGTAGATCATCGGTTTACTGGTTAGAAGTTGGAGAGGCTAGATTTTTTGGTCTAGAGTTCATTAAGGACACGTTAGAAAAAGTTGACCTTATTAGAGACCGTATGCAAACTGCGCAAAGCAGACATAAAAGTTATGCTGATCGAAGAACTCGTGCACTAGAGTTCAAGGTGGGGGATCAGGTTATACTCAAGGTTTCTCCTATGAAAAGTGTGATGCAGTTTAGGAGAAAAGGGAAGTTGACACCTCATTTTGTAGGTCTTTTTATGATTACCGACAGGGTTGGAGTGGTAGTGTATAGAATGTCGTTACCTAACACAATCCACAGGGTGCATAATGTCTTTCATGTCTCTATGCTGCAAAAATTTGTTAGAGGTTGGAAAGATCGAGTTACAGCTAGATGCAACATATGTGGAGCAGCCTTACTGTATTCTTAACTATAGGGACCAGGTTCTTCATTCTAAGACCATTCCGTTAGATCGAGTTTAGTGAAGCCACCACAATGAGGCAGAGTCCACTTGGGAACAGGAGGATGAAATAAAAGCATAGCATCGAGAGCTTTTTCTCTTAAGTATAGGTTGAATTCTAAGGACAAAATTTCTCTTTTTAGGGGGGAAGAATGTTTTTGACGTCATTTATTTTAATTTAAAATGCTTTATATATTTTTATTATTTCATGTGAATTGCTTTGTCTTTATATTTTATTATTTCATGTGAATTGCTTTGTTGATTGTGTATTGTCTGATTTAAATTTTTAAATGCTTTAAATTTCTAGAGGGTTTTTTTTTTGTTATATAAATTCAGGTTGGACTGGGTCGAGTTGGGCTGGAATGGCTGGGTTAGGGGTATACCTAATTTGATGGACTAGGGTTTATGGTTATTATATTTTATTTCTTTTATTATTTTTTGATTTTATTTAGTTTTCTACAAAAAAAATAAATAATAAAACAAAAGAAATATGAGACTAGGGTTTCTCCTGTTTGCTTTGCGCATAGAAACCAAGAGTGTAAACGAAAGAGAGAAGGGAGAGAAGGAGCGATCGGGTGAACGGGTTTTCGAATCGTTAAAGAGGCAAGTTTGATTCTTCTCTTCCCCTTTGAATCTGTATGCATAGTCTAGGTTTTGAGTCTATGAATATTCCTGAAATTTCTGGTTATGTAATTTTATGGTATTTGATGTTGCTTTCTGTTGAAGAAATTCGTGAGATCTTATGCCAACTGAATATAGGTGTAAGGATTTTTTTTATATATGAACAGATATATGCATATATACATACATATATATATATATATATATATATGATAGGTGTGTATGATGTATGGAAATAATATGAGCATGAATCTAGGTTGTAAATGGTGTTAATTTGTAATCTTTTATGTTGTGGTTGCTCGGGTAAACAACCCTTGACCCTTAGAAAATCAGATTGTTGATGAATCGAGTTTTAATTTTAAAATTTTTGTGAAGAACCCTAGAACTTGTGAATTGGGGGTTTTTGATTCGGGCCATTTTGGATGAGGCTTTTTAAACAATGGGTAGCCGATGTCGAGAGGAAAAGAATGAAAAAAAAATGGAGGCGAACGGTGGTCAGAGTTGGCTGTGGCGTTGCCAGAAAGTCCCCAGCAGCACGATGTGCGCGCTGCTGTGCGCATTGGGGAAGAAGCCTAGCGCAGGACACTCCCCCACACACCTGGTAGGCGTGGGGTGCCGGGTAAAAGGTTTTTGGGTCGTACTCCCCGAGGTCCACCTCTAGGTCAAATTTGGGCCCATTCCAAATTATTTTGATATTTTTTCTATATTTTGAAATTTTTTGTAAAATCTTGAAAATTTGAAAAATCATTTTTTAAAAATATTTCAATATTTCCAAAAATTCACAAAATTTTATTTCAAATTCCTGGAGGTTAAAGGAACTTGGGTTTTAAATTTCATCTTGAAATGAACTCCTCTTGTGAGTAAATTGATTTTTAAAGTGTCTCAAACTTCTTTTATTTAGAAAATATTTTAAAGTTCCAGAAAATTCTAAAAAAATTTAGGCAACTTGATAGGGATAAAATACACTTGGGTTTTAAAATTCAGATGAAAATGAGTTTCTCTCATGGTTTTAAAAGTAAGCCTCAAAACAATGTTTTATTTTTCTTTTACTAGAAAAATATTTTTTTAAATTCTCAAAAATTCCAAAATGAATAAAGAAGGTTCTTAGAAGCAGAATAGTCCCGAAAACATAGACTCGAGTTAGGTTAGACTCTCTCGAAGATTTGGGTGGGTTGGAGGGTTGGTTGGGTATTTGGTCCAAAAATGGATTATTGTATTCTTTTACTCCTTAACTATTTTCTCCTTAAAATTATAAACGTCCATGATATAGTTGGTTTTAATTTATTTATGAACAAGTTATCTTTTTGTGATGATTGAATATCTGATAATTTAAATCATTTCATTTTATGAAACTTTATTTCATTATGCACCTTATTTTATTTTATGTTGTAAGTTGGAATGGGAGGCATGTAAGGATTGCTAGGGGTATGTTAGGATTGCCAATACCTATTAAGGTATCTAAAGTTGAAAGAGGCATGTAAGGACAGCCATGGGCATGTCAGGATTGCCAATACCTATTAAGGTATCAAAGGATAAAAATGGTGGCATGTCAGAATTGCTTAAACTTGATGTTATACATGTTTATGTTTCTTTCTTTTGAACTTAAAGAATGTGTTCAATTTTGTATGATAAGAGTTTTGATGGAACATTGCAAAGGATGACTATTGGTTTGAATACATGAACTGGATAAGGAATAACTTGTATGTTATATCTATATTTATTCCTCTTGTGTCCCTCAAACTGAGGGTATGTATATTGGTTCTTCGATTGGGATGTAGTAGATAGGACTTGCTCATGGGTTTAACCCACTTTGTTGATATTTTAGGTCCTAGGCAGGTTCCCCTACGAGGATAAAGTTTTAGAGTTTGGTTGTGGTAGACATCTACTCTCTCATCCGTTTTAGGGTAGGAACTTATTCTTTTCTTTTTGAGACTTTGACTATTGGGTTTTAATTTAGAGCTATAAACTTTTGTTCTTTCTAGTTAAGGGGTCCTTGGGTTACGAGACTTCCAAATTGTATTACCAGACCCGTACTTATTTTAATAGTGGTTATTTAAATTCAGAGGTATTTATTTAATGTTTGTTTTAATTTAGAGGAACTTTCTATTCTGATTTTAAAATTTATTTCATTCTGTCTTTCGTCCTTTATGTTTGTTGCTATCAGTTGTTAGTATCTCTCAAGTTTTGTCTATGAGATTGGCCACCTCATGGGCGAAATTATGTGGGGGTATTTCATAAACTGGCAAAATTTTTTGCTTCACCTTTTAATCGAAATATTTATTCTTCTCTTGCACCATTTGATTTGATCCATTCTGATGTGTGGGGACCTTTTCCCATTACCAGAAAAGGGGGGTCTCGATATTATGTTTCCTTTATTGATGATTTCACTCGTTATTGTTGGGTTTATCTTATGAGATATAGTTCTGAATTTTTTAGTATCTATAATGCTTTTCGGGCCCTTGTTAAAACTCAACATTTTGCTGTTATTAAAGTGTTTTAGATGTGATTTGGGTAGGGCGTACACTTCTAATAAATTCTTTGATTTACTTGCCTTAGATGGAACTTTTCATCAAACTTCTTGTATAGATACTCTTGAGCAAAATGGTATTGTTGAGAGGAAACATAGGTATATTGTTGAAACTGGTCATTCTCTCTTATTGTTTGCTTCAGTTCCTAGTGAGTTTTGGGGAGAAACAGTTCTTACTGCTGTCAACTTAATTAATAAGATTCCATCTTCTCACATCTCAGGTTTATCACATTTTGAAAAGTTATATGGGTATGCTCATGATTATTCTTCCTTCAAGGTTTTTGGTTGTACTTGTTTTGTTCTCTGTCCTTGGGTAGAGCGTAGGTTATCTTCTTGCTCTGCCATTTGTGTTTTTCTTGGCTATAGTGAGGGTCAAAAGGGATATCGGTGTTTTGATCCAGTTACCCAGAAACTCTATGTATCTCATCATGTTGTGTTTCTTGAGCACATACCATTCTTTTCTATTCCTACTTGTACTCATTACATGACCAAATTTCACCTCATTGATATTGATCCTTTCTCTGATGATACTGATAATTTGTCTTCTCAAGTCCTACGTACTACAAATAATGACTCACAAAATGTTTCTAGTCCTTGTGTTCCTATTACTCCTTTTCCTCATCATTTTTCTCGTAGGGTTCGCACTGATAGTTATACAGGTATTGGTCCCTGAAACTCCCTTTCTTCCTGTAGCCACCCAAGCAGTTCCTGAGACTATGAATCCTCCTTCTCATTATCCTCAATGTACTCTTAAGTCCACTTAATTACCATATTTTGCTTATTCTTCTTATTCATATTATTTTACTTCCTTTTTAACTTCTATTCACTGTCTCTCTCAGCCTTTATTCTATAAAGAGGCAGTTCTTAATCCTCTTTGGCAACAGGCTTGGTAAAGTATGATTGGTTCTTGTTGGGTTTATAAAATCAAAACCAAGTCTGATGGGTCAGTTGAACGGTACAAAGCTAGATTGGTTGCTAAGGGTTTTCTCAACAGTATGGTATAGATTATGAGGAGACCTTTGCTCCTATTGCAAAAATGACTACTGTTCGTACTCTTATTACAATTGCCTCTATTCGTCAGTGGCATATATATCAGATGGATGTTAAAAATGCCTTCTTGAATGGCGATCTTCAAGAAGAAGTTTATATGATTCCCCTCCTGGTGTTTCTCATAATCCTGGATATGTTTGCAGGCTCAAGAAAGCTTTATATGGTCTCAAATAGGCACCCCAGGCTTGGTTTGAGATTCTCTACTGTGATTACCTCTCTTGGTTTTTGCCCAAGTAATCATGATTTAACTTTCTTTATCAAGAGTACCTCTGCAGGTCGTATTCTTCTTCTTTATATGTTGATGACATGATTATTACTAGTGAGGATGTTGATGGGATTGTAATGTTGAAGTCAGAATTTGCTCGACAATTTGAAATGAAGGACTTGGGCTCTCTTTGCTTCTTTTTGGGTATTGAAATAGCATTCTCTCCAAAAGGCTATCTTCTATCTCAGTCAAAGTACATGGTTGACATTCTTGAGTGTGCTCACCTTACTGATACTAAGACTGCTGATACTTTTCTTGAGCTTAATGCTTGATATTCTCCTTCTGATGGTACCCCTTTGCCAGATCCGACTTTATATCATACTATTGTTTGTAGCCTGACATATCTCATTATTACATGTCCAGATATTGCATATGTTGTTCACATTGTTAGTCAGTTTGTTACTTCACTAACTACTGTTCATTGGGCTATTATTCTTCGTATCTTTCGATATCTTTGAGGCACTCTCTTTCAGAGTCTTTTACTTCCATCGACCTCTTATTTGGAGCTGCATGCATACTCAGATGCTGATTGGGCTGGTGATTCAACAGATCACAAATCTATCATTGGTTTTTGTATATTTTTGGGTGATTCTCTTATTTCTTGGAAGAGTAAGAAACAAATTGTCGTTTCTAGATCTTTCACAGAAGCTGAGTATCATGCTATGGCATCTACTACCACTGAGATAGTTTGGTTACGTTGGTTGCTTGCAAATATGGGTGTTTCTCTTTCACATCTCACTTCTATGCATTATGACAACAAGAGTGCTATTCAGATTGCTCACAACTCAGTTTTTTATGAGCGAACCAATCACATTGAGATTGACTGTCATCTTACTCGACATCACCTTAAGCATGACACTATTACTTTGCCCTTTGTCACTTCTTCCATGCAGCTTGTAGACTTGTTTACGAAGTCACATCCTATTCCGCATATTCATTTTTTGGTTGGCAAACTCTCGATGCTTTTAGTAGCTACATCATGAATTTAAGGGGGGATATTAGAGTTATTATATTTAATAAGGGTAGAATAGTCTTTTACTTTATTTTGTTTGTAAGACTATATATTCTCTTTATTAGGTTTTCATATTTGTAACTTTGCATTGAGATTTTAATAGAAACCCTAGCCCCTTTTTTGTTTTCTCTTCTTCTCTCTCTTTGCAATTCTCACACTTTGCACAAGCTCTTTCCAGTTTTTAGAAGCTATGTTTATAACTATTATGTACTATTCTCTCTATAATATCTCCGCTTTCTTTCATGATTCCTCAATTTCAACGTATCAAATCAATATTTTTTATTTGCTTCCATACCCAGAATCAATACTGTTACCCAAGAATTGTCCCGAGGGAGGGGGTGTGAATAGGGACTTTAGGCAAACAATAAAATTTTTTCAATTTACCTTGTTTTGACAAAAATAATATTGATTGGACTTTTGTCAAACACTTACTGAGCTTATGTATTCAACAAGTGAGAATGCAAATGCTCTATCTAAGAGGCTCTTATGCACTTAAATGATTTAGTGGAAACAACAAGTGTGAGTGCTCGTATAAGTGTAATTTCTCATGCTTGTAATGTGTAAAAATGATGATAGCACATTTTATCAAACATGTAGTATGCAACTTGATTGACAAATGGATAATCAAATAAGTACTAAATCAATCAACATACTCCAAGCATTCATCCCATTCTCCTCATATAAATTAAAGCATATAAACTCATATCATTCATATATAAAGCATAATGAAATTAAATATATAAAATACTCTTAAGTAAAGGAGTTAAGGATTAGAGAAATGCAAACCAAACAACACAATGATATTTACATGGTTCGGCATCTCTAGCCTATGTCCATGCCTCAAGAGCTCTTCTTAAGGTTTTTACTATGAAGCTTCTATTAAGGGTGGAAAACAAACCTTTACAATTGCCAAGTCCAACACTTGGTCTTCTTTGCTTCAGTAAACACTTCACCAAGACTTCATTGCCAAGTGCATAACGCTTCCTTTCACTTTTTATGGCTTAAGTGAGAACCATTGCTCACTTTAAAGGGCGGAGAGTGTTACCCAATCATTATCCTTTTAAGGTAGAGAATGAACCTTTACAAGCATCCATGAAGCAATCTGTTTTACCAAGAGCACCTCTTGGACTTTCTCTCAAATAAGATGAATATGAGTTCGAGTACAATAGAGAATATCCCTTAACGGATAGATATACAAATCATAGCTCTCTCAAATCTAGAGTTACAATTGATGAATCAATATAAAAGCTCAACACTAGAATGACGAATGAAATATCACAATGAATTGATCTTTGGAAGAATATGTTCAAGCGTGGTGACTATCTTTATAGAATATGACTTCTAAACTTAAGGATAGATTCAACCAACAATGGATGATCAACTATTGGTGTAGTGGTCTCTCACACATGTGAAATACACATACAAGGTGTATTTATAGTCCCTTTAAGAGATATGGTCATTTTATAACTGTTGGGAGTTGTTAGGAGCATTAAATGATCTAAACTAGCCATTAAATTCAGATCCAGCAACTTTCAGTCGACTAAAGTAATGTTTCAGTCGGCTGATGAAGTGCTCTAAAAACACCATTCCTACTATTTTTTTTAGCAGCCTCAAAGTGCACTTTCAGCTTACTGAAAAAAAAGTCTTCAACAAGCTCAAAATGAGTTTTCAGCAAACTTAAAAATGTATTTTCAGCAAGCTCAAACTGGACATGTCTTTAAAGAATGTTTAATAAAGTGCAGAAAAGACTTATACAAAGGTTTGGTCTTTCAAGCATGTCCCTAAGGCTTTAAGACTTATTTCTTAATGAAATAATGACCAAGAGATGATATGTATGAAAATGCATCATAGTCCTAATATGGAAGTGAGCTCTTTAAAGGTTGTGACAAGTTTTAACCAACTTAAATCAACAAAGCCCTTATGAATCAATTTGATCAAAGTTCCTTGACTTCATAACTTCACTAAATGCGAATATTGAGTGTTAAAGATATTCTCAATTAGAGATCATATCAATATAACCTAAGGCTTTTCATGATTTAAATAATATAAGTTCAAAGCTTTATTTCCCTAATTCCTAGAGACCATTTCAAATGATATGATTGATTTACATGGTCCTAGTTATGAATTAATAATTGAGTTCTTCCAAAGCTTATGAAAATTTGAACTAACTTAACCTTAGTAAAGGCTTTATGATGTTATAAACGAAGTTCACGCCCTATTGCTTATGCTCTAAGGACTTTTGAATGATATGCATTGGTCCTAGAGCTCTCATGTGAGTATATCAAAGTAACTTTACAATAAATACACGCACTCACCCAAGACTAGCCTACCCAAGTCTTTTGATCTTTAAATCTTTAAGCTCTTGGGTTCCTTCATCATATGGCTTAACTTTAACTTCGCCATTGATATTGATTATTGATATTTGAGTTCTATGATCATGTGGCTTCATATATCTTCTTATAAGTCCCTTTGAAATCCAAAACCTTTAAGATACTTGAGATAATTTGATACCATGTAAAATGTACATTCAAATAAACTTATTAGATTTATACTCAATAGATTCTTATAATCAAAATCACCCAAATAACCTTTGGTTGAAACCTTGAGGTCAACAAATACCATTCCATGTTCTTCCAATTGAATTCTCTATCTTTTAAGCTTTGTATAAAATATATAGACACGCACAGAGTTTCGTTTTACTTTATTTCATTTACAATGGTTTTGATCACTAATTCAACTCAGTTTTTACTAAATCATTCTCTCCCTCTCTTAAAAAAGGGAAGTCCTGCCAACCCTCTAGTCTAGGACTGCATCTTATGTACAATTCTTTGAATTTAAATGCGAACTATTAAGAGTATACTTGATGGGGGTGTTTGACTCCTAATATGAAACGTATGACGTGGGAGGATAGTGCTAAGGTGACATGGATAAGAAGAAGGCTTTGACCAAGACTGGTTATCTCCAAGTGGGAAAGGGAAGCTGAAGAGACAGGGTTCTACTAGGACACGTCCTTAGTTGGTCACTATAAATACAGGACGGTCCATATACCAAGGTACACAATTAATACCCTCTAAGTTCCTTTACAATTATAAAAAGCCCTTTCGATTTTTGACTTGATCGTCGGAGTCTAGTCTGTGCCGGTGCCCACTCGGTTACCCTTCTCTTGTCCTTTTTTACAGGTTGGAATTTGACCGGCTCGGGGTGAATTTCTACTTCATCAGTTGGCGCCGTCTGTGGGAACGGTCACAAAACTTGACTATTCTACTCGAATCACATATGAAACATGATGCACCTAAGATTGAGGTTGGAGACTACGGCAATACAGGACCCTTTTGTTGGCCACGATCTTCTAGTGCAGGACTTTCCCGCCTGTCACAACCCCCTAGTTGCATAAGATCCTCCTATTGGCCCTGACCTTCCTGGTGAACAGGACCCGCCTGCCAAAGGGCCAGCAGGAAAGGGAGGCATGTAACTCTCTGGACAGATGGACTTCCCAAGGGCACACCCCAAAGTTCCAAACGACCAGGGGCATGTCACAGCATTGGAGCACCAGGTCTGAAACTTAAATCAAAGTCTGGCCCAATTTCTCCAACAAAATGTGGTAATTCTGCAACGCCTCCCTCCTATGGCGCCAGTGCCATCGCTAAGCCACCTTAGGCCTATTGATCCTGAAGGGGATGATGTTAGATGAGATAGTGAAGTCCCAACGGATGACATAGCTTAGCGCCGAGTAAGTGGTGGGATGAATCTCAATCATTTAGTCCTCCCGTGAAAAGAGCCAACCCCATAGAGATTCCAGACATGCAACCTATCATGACATGGAGATACAGGACCTAAGAGTCAGGGTTGAAAGCATGGCCCACGCCATAAGGGGGAAAGGTTCTGCTACAGTGGAGCAACTGGTCCAACAAACCAACCTCCCTTTCTCTGCACGGGTAATGAATTATCCCTTACCCAACAGGTTCAAGATGCCTATAGTTGAAAGCTTTGACGGGACCAAGGACCCACTAGATCACTTGGAAACCTATAAAGCCCTAATGCACCTTCAAGCTGTGCCAGACGAGATCATGTGCAGAGCCTTCCCTACCACTTTAAAAGGCTCTGCTCGATCCTGGTTCAATAGTTTGAAGCCCGTATTTGTACATTCTTTTAAAGAATTGAGTCAGCTATTTGTTGGCAATTTTATTGCTACCTAAAGACATACGAAGCCTGCCACATATCTCCTGAATGTGAGACAGACTAAGGGGGAATCATTACGAGACTACATCAACCGATTCAACAGAGAGATGTTGTAAGTGGATGCCTGGATGACAATGTAGCAGGTACGACATTCATGGGAGTCCTACTACCCTCCAAATTCTTGTACTCAATCTCTAAGCACCCTCTCGAAAACATGTTCGAACTACTTATGAAAGCTCAAAAGTACATGAATGCCAAATATGCTCTCGATGCTCAGAGGGAAAAAGGAGATAATGATAAAATGGTAGACAGGAAGACGGGAGTATAGCCCAACAGGGAAGAACGAAACCCCAAGTACGGCAAAAAGTCACAAGAATAGAGGAATAGGACATTACGTCATGATAAGGGATTTAATTTCACCCCTTTGAACACATCGATAAGCCAAATCCTCCTCTATATCCAGGATGACCCAACGGTGGCATGGCCTCCAAAGCGAAAATCTAACCCCTCTAGGAGATCCTACAACAAGTATTGTAGGTTCCATTGCGACTATGGCCACGATATCGACGAATGTGTAGATTTGAAAAAATAGATTGAGAGTTTGATTCAGAAGGGCCAACTACGAAGATTTGTGGTCAGCGGTGGGTAGAGAACACAAAATCAAACATAGGACGGGAATGAAGGCACTACTCAAAGAAACCCTCCATTAGGGGAAATTGGGGTCATCTCTGGTGGAATCAAAGGTGGCGGAGAGTCCAATGCAGCTCGCAAAGCATATATAAGAAAAATCAAAGGTTTCTCCGAAGCAAGCGAGGTGAGCCAATCACCCGCTAAGTGCCCTCGATTGGATGATCAGATTAGTATTTTTTTGGAAGATGAATTTAGGGGAATTCAGCAACCCCATGATGATGCTCTCGTAGTCACGTTAATTATCGCCAATTTTGCAATTAAGCGGGTATTAATTGACAACGGTAGTTCCTTGGACATCCTTTTTATAGGTGCATTTGATTAAATGAGGATTGGAAGGGATAGACTCTCGTAGGTTTCTCTGGAGAGAAGCTCCTTCCCCTGGGCACTGTTGACCTCCCAGTCACTGCTAATTCAAGTCCTAAGCAAGTCACTAAGATGGTGACCTTCTTCATGGTAGATTACCCAACCACGTATAATGTCATCATGTGAATGGCCACGTTAAATGCTATGAAAGTAGTGACCTCTACCTATCACCTCCTCGTTCGGTTCCCTACTGAGTGTGGCATTGGGGAGCTAAGAGGAGACCAGGCTACTTCCTGAGAGTGTTATGCCACTTCCCTAAGGGAGAAGAAGGTATCAGAAACTCTGAGTATTGAGGGACTGGAAGTGGAAGAAAAGAGGAGGTCTGCCATGCGAAACCAATGGAAGAGCTAGTTGAAGTTAATTTGGATGAACAAGGTGCAAGGAAAAAGGTAAGCTTAGGGTCATCACTCCCACCCACCTCTTGAGAAGAGCTGGTTTGATTCTTTAGAACAAATAGGGACATGTTTGCCTCATCCCACAAGGGCATGCTTGGGATTGATCCGACCATTGTCATGCATCGATAGAATGTCGACCCCGTTGCCAAGCCAGTTAGACAAAAGAGGAGAACTGTTGCCCCAGAAAGAAACTTGGCAATCTCTGAGGAGATGGCTAAACTGATAAAGGCCAACTTCATGCGGGAAACCAATTACCTAGACTGGTTGGCAAACGTTGTGCTGGTTAAAAAATCCAATGACAAGTGGCACCTATGTGTTGACTTCACCGATCTAAACAAAGCCTATCCAAAAGATAGATTCCCCCTTCCACAGATTGATATGCTAGTGGAAGGGATGGCAGGGTACGAGCGGCTCAGCTTCATGGATGCTTACTCAGGATATAATCAAATTCCAATGTGGCCATCAAGCCCAAGAAAAGATGTCCTTCATAATAGAAAGGGGGTTGTACTGCTACACAATGATGCCATTCGACTTGAAGAATGCCGACGCAACCTATCAAAGGCTACTAAATAGAATGATTAAAGAGTAGATTGGCAGGAATATGGAGGTGTATGTTACTGATATGCTTGTCAAAAGCCAAAGGGCCACAAGCCACTTAGACGATTTGCAAGAAGACTTTGATATCCTTCGAAGGTACAGAATGAAGCTTAATCCTAGTAAATATGCCTTTGGGGTGTCCTCTAGGAAGTTCTTCGACTACCTGGTCAGCAAAAAGGGGATAGAAGCCAACCCACAGAAGGTAAAAGCCATCCTGGATACAAAATCACCCAGAACAGTTAAAGAAGTTCAGAGGCTGATAGGAAAAGTTGAAGCGTGAAGCCAGCTAATCTTTCATGCCACAGACAGGTGTCTCCCATTTTTCAGGCCCTCAAGCAGGCCTTTGAGTGGACGCCAGAATGTGAACAGGCCTTGAGTGAGCTAAAGCAGCACCTTAGCTCACCCCCAATCTTATCGTGATGTGGGGGAGGAATTGTACTTATACTTGGCTATCTCCCTCACAACAGTGAGTTCTGCACTAGTGTGTGAAAAGGAGGGGGTAAAAAGGCCAGTTTATTATACCAGTAGGGTGCTCTGGGGGGCAGAAGGAAGGTATCCCTCAATAGAGAAACTGACATTCACTATGGTTACAACAGCCAAAAAACTTAAGCCATATTTCTAAGCACACATTATTATGGTACTTACTGATCAACCACTCTGGCAGGTCTTTTTCAAGCCCCGAAACCTCTGAACGGCTTATGAAATGGTCCATGGAATTGGAGGAATTTGACATCTGATACAAGCAGAGATCAACGATCAAAGGCCAAGTGCTGGCAGATTTTATAGCTAAATTCACATATCCCCTAGAAATGTAGCAAGTTCAACAAGAAGAGGTAGAGAGCCCAGTCCAACAGAGCGAGGAGGACCTAATGGACCCAAATTGCACATGGCAATTATTTTTGGATGGATCGTCGAACGCACATGCCAGTGGCGCAGGTATATTGATTAGATCTCCGGTAGGGGAAACGTTCAAGTATTCCCTGCAATTCAGATTTAAGGCAATAAACAATGAAGCTGAGTATGAAGCCTTGATTGTAGGGTTGAAACTAGCTGGTGTTCTTAAGATACAACAACTAAAGGTCTACACTGACTCCCAGTTGGTTCCCCAACAGGTTCGTGCAGAATACGAGGTAAAGGGAATAAGAATGAATTCTTACTTACAAAAAGTACAAGAGCTTGTCAATCACTTCCAAAAATTTTCCATCACAAAGGTCCCCCGTAGTGAAAATTCTAATGCAGATGCTCTTGCTCGATTGGCTATAGCACAAGAAACTGCCCACGGGGGAGGGGGGTGATTGGCCACAAACTATTTCGCCAAATGGGTGGAAGTAGAGGCATACACTACGGTGACCTATTCATAAGTCAAAAAGTTCATTTAGAATAACATCATATGCTGATTCGGCATCCCCACCTCAATAATTATAGACAACGGGAAGAACCTAGATAACCAATTCATTCAGAGGTTCTTCACGAAGTATGGAATCAACTAGAAGCTTTCCTCAAGGTCATACCCGCAAGGAAACGGTCAGGACGAGATCACTAACAAGACCATCTTTGAGAACATCTAGAAAAAACTAGAAGAAAGGAAGGGTCGTTGGCTAAAAGAATTACTGATAGGCGTTGAATGTTACGCATTCTAGCCTCTTAACTTATGTATTTTATTCTCTTAGTGATAGATTATTTTGTGATTTTACTTTGTTTTAGTGTTTTCTGTATTTTCAGGGCCTTAATAATTATTTCAGTTAAAACCGTGATTTTGGGCTTTTAAAGAAGACATCCAAGATGGTGAGATGAAGCCTACATCAAGGAGATTCACTCAACCATTTATTTCAACTCAAATCAGCCCAAGAAAGAGGTCCAAGAGAATTACAGCTGCTTAAGAAGGTTTCGGGCCTGAAGCCCAAATCTGCGCATAATGCAGTCTTAATCCCGTTTTGGAAAACGGACCAGAAGTCTTATTTCCGAGCCTCAAATCGACATTATTTCACATGGGGTTGAACGAAATTTGATTCTGCACACTTTTGTATTTCACGAAAATTCCGTGAATCGGACTTCTACTGGGTCAAAAGTTGGGCCGAAGTCAGCAGGAAAAACCCACCTGATTAGTGCTGCGGGAAACCCTAATTAATTCCTAATTGGATTAGGACTTTGGTGAATTCTCTTGGGGAATAAAAGGAAGACTTGGAGGCTGAAGAGGGAGAGCTTACACAGAGATTGGAGAGTCTGAGAGGGCTGAGAAGAGAACAGAAGCATATTGCAGAGCCATTAGAGAACGAAGTCATACGCGTAATTCAGAAAGATGATGTCTTCTTCCTCAACAGTTGAAGCTTCTTCTTCTACCATGAGCGGCTAGTTCATCCACTAGGGTTTTGATGTAGCCCTAACAAAGCATCAATGGTTTGATTGTTTTAATTATTGGGAACCTTTATATACATGCATAGATTGTGTAATTGTGAGGATTCTTATTAATGAATTGAGCAATAAAAGTCTTGTAAATTCAATCTCAATGATTTCTTATCTTGTCTTAGATATTTAGTTGTTGTTATTGAACTCAATCTCTTTTGTTTTCTGTGATCATGAGAGAGATTATTACACAATGGTAATCACTGAATATATTGTTATGAGCTTTGATGGATTATGCCTAGAGAAGATGAACCATACTGCACCCTAGATTAGAGTAGTTAGGCAGATGGCCCATGCCAATCGAAGATAGTCCATGGCTTAGCCTTAATCATATGTTATCTTCTTGATGGATGAAGGTGAGCTTGTAGCCACCGACACTACTTATGCATGATGTAATTCCCCTATAGTTGATTCAATTGACCATTGATTGTGGAGTTAGTGGTGAAGTCAAACACCCTAGGTTTCTCTCTTATTATCTTCATTATCTGTTTACCTTTGATTTATTTTATTTTATCTTTTTAATTAGTTAAAAATCAGAATTCTTTTCTTATAAATTTAATTAGAATTAGTTCTGTGTTCCAACTCATCAGAACATAATCCCTGAGGTACGATACCCATTCCTTTCGATAGCCCTATTCTGCAAGGAATTCGTTCTATTGCGAAGTGTGGAAATTTTTAATTGATATATTTTTGAGTCACACTCACACACGAATCAATTACCAAACGTACTCTGGGCCTACCAGACCACCCCTAGATGACCGACTAGAAATAGCCTTTTCAGCATGACGTACGGTATGGAAGCTGTGGTACCAGATGAGCTCAGAGTTCCCACCTTAAGGACCAAATCTTTCGATGAGCAAGAAAATAATCTTCAAATCGAACACAATTTGAACTTGCTTGAAGAAAATAGAAATGTCACGCGGATAAGGATGGCTACATACAAACAAAGTCTCTGTCGGGCCTATAACAAAAGAGTTAATCTGTGGACGTTCGAACGAGGTGACTGGGTCCTGCGCAAGGTGACCAGCAACATCAAAGAACAAAATGCTAGAAAATTGGCAGCAAAATGGGAAGGCCCATTTGAAGTAATCGAAGTCATTGGAAGAGGAGCTTACAAGCTACAAAAGGGTTCATGGCAATGGAGCCATAGTTAAAAAACCTTAGAACGCCATACACCTGAAAAGGTACTATGTATAAGCCCCATCACATTTTATTTCAATAAAGCTCGTAAGATCCCACCATGACTTGCGTCCCACATCGAGTTAATAAGATCTTTTCTCTAAATTAATATAATGAATTTCTCTAGCGAATACGCAAAGGCAGTGGGATTGGGCCGCAAACCAAAAAATCCACAATGCAATGCCACTGTCTTGCCCATTTTTGTGAATTCTATAAATAAAAAGACTTCGGCATGACCAGCCGAACGTCTCAAATAAATATAATTGGCTAAGGCATGGCCAACCAAACGTCAGTATAAATAAAAAGACTTTGACATGACTAGACGAACGTCACAAATAAACATAATTGGCTAAGGCATCACTAGCCAAACGCCAGTATAAACAAAAAAACTTCGGCATGACCAACCAAACATCTCAAACAAACATATTTGGCTAAGGCATGGCCAGTCGAATGCCAATATAAATAAAAAGACATCGGCATGACTAGTCGAACATCACAAATAAATATAATTGGTTAAGGCATGGCTAGCCTAATGCCAGTATAAATAAAAAGAATTCGGCATGACCAACCAAAAATCTCAAACAAACATAACTGGTTAAAGATAGCCAGCAAAATACCAGTATAAACAAAAGACTTTGGCATGACCAGCCGAACACCTCAAACAAACATAACTGGCTGAGGCATAGCCAGCCGAATGCCAATATAAATAAAAAGACTTTGGCATGACCAGCCAAACTTCACAAGTAAATATAATTGGCTAAGGCATGGCCAGCCCAACACCAATATAAACAAAAAGACTTCGGCGTGACCAGCCCAACGTCTCAAACAAACATAACTGGCTAAAGATGGCCAGCCAAACACCAGTATAAACAAAAAGACTTCGATGTGACCAGTCGAACATCTCAAATAAACACAATTGGCTAAGGCATGGCCAGCCGAATGACAGTATAAATATAAAAACTTTGGAATGACCAGCCTAAAGTCTCAAATAAAATAGAATTGGCTGGGACATAACCAGCCATTAGATGAGAGGTCTAATCTATTAGATAAAGCATGATTGGCTAAACGCCAGGGCTTGGAAGTCACAGGTACACACCTGCCTTCATGTAGCAGATTTTAGTATAAAGACAAATGGGTAAGCATGCCAAAATAAAAGCAGGAACGCATAAGTTATAAGTAAAATTTTGTTCTTTTCATTAAAAAATCTATTACAAGATTACAGATTGTTCCCTAAGACCGTTTCTTAAATAGCTATTACAAGATTGCAAAGACTGAAACAATGCCAAAAGTCACTGAGCACTCACTGGAGGAGAAGGGATAGCCCCTACACATTCTGGAGCATCGGCTTCAGTATACCCAGTGGCATCGTAAAAAATGGCTGAGATCTCCCTCTCCTCATCCTCTTTGTTGGGATCTTGATAGGTGGGCCTGAAAGTCCTATCTCCTAATCGTAATTAGCCAAAACCCCAGATACGACCGATCATCCTTAAGGGCAGTCGCATTCTCAAATCCTTGGTGGAAGGCCTCGACATTGTTGATTTGAATCCTTCAGAACAACCTGTGGAACTAAGCTCTGGCCCTTCTTTCCAATTTAAGAGATCTTTCCTACAAAGAATGGACATTCAGCCTGATTCAAAGGCTCTAGACTCAGCTAAAGCCCTTTGAAACTCAGTTTCCTCTTTCTCCTTAGCCAGATCCTCCAATTGGGATTTGAGTCGCTCATTTTCCAGTAATAAAGCCTTGGCCTTTGATTTCTCACTATTGGCTTCACGTATAGCAGCATGGAAGTAAGCTTTTCACTTTACTTTAACAGAAGCTTGCTCGCCAAACATGTTCTGCACAAGCATTAAGAAGTGTTAAAAAGACATAAAAAAAGAGGAGAATACATATGGGAAATTCAAATCTACTCACCCACAAGGCTAAATTTGAGCAAGTATCCAGCATACCTCCCACCGACATCCCCATCATCATCTTTTGATCCTTGGGAGGCCACATATCTTTTATGAAAGCCTTCATAGTGTCCCTGTTCTCAAGCACAGAATCCTCGACCAAAAGAGGCATACCATTAGAGTTCACCATTTGGTGAGTCCAGGCTTCTACCGAAGAAGAGCTAGGGATGTCAGATCTGAGTGTACCAGCTCTAGCAGTAGTAGGTCCCATAGTCATTGGAGTTGAAAAAGTATCAGAGGCACCAGTCTTGTGAGATTTGGGAGGAGGTTCAACCTCCTCGATCTCTATCACCTTGGTCGCATGGGACCTCTCTCCGGCCTCTTCCTCAGCAAGCTTGTTTTGTAGAGTGATAGACACTTTTTCCTCCTACTCTATCGCCAGAGCGCTGAGCTCACATTACTTCTCAGGTTGCTCTTTAGCCTTCATTTTAGTTATCCTCGGAAGCGCATCTTTAGACGTACCGTCAACTCAGAACGAGGTAAAAGATCCCTAACTACAGCAACAAAAGATCAGATTTGGTTAATAAGCAGGACATCACATATAACGCAATTGCAGTGAGGGTCAAATAGAAAGTCAGAGAGAGGGATACCTAATCTACTAAACTTCTGAGAGATGGGAAATTTTTTAGAAGAAGGGACCTTCCATTTCCCCCCAACGACCACAAGCTGAGCTTTATAACCCTTGTCCGAAGAGGGATGGCCAGTATAGAGTGACCTGCCCAGTCGAGGGAAGAAATGGAAATGATTACTCTCATTCTTTGTAGTGCAAATTTGGTAACAAAGAAGGAGGTCGTCGAATCCCAATTCGAGCCCATGAGTATGATTGAGAGCAAGAACACTAGAAATAGCCTTGAAGAAATTGGGGTTTACTTGCAGAGGGGCTAGACACAGTTGATTAAGGACAAGATGATAAAAAAGGTGAAGAGAAAACCAAAAAGCAGGAAAATGATTAGCCAAAAAAAGTATGTCATCTTTGCACAGTCCCTCTCCATATCTGAAATCAAAATTAAGAGGGTAGTTCCTGAGGGTAACATCGACCGGGACCTCACAATCTATTCTAAGTTTTCCTAAATTCACGGGAGTCCTAACTAGGTCATGATCAACAACATCTAAGTCAGAATCCAGAGAACCCTGGTCTCCTAGGTCTGTTTGCCTTAAGGAGGGAGCGTCTACTGGTTTTGTGGGACAGAGGGAGCCCCCTGAAGAATCAAATCATCCTCACCCTCGTCAAGAAACTCGTCAATTGACTGATAGGTTTCCAGCGATCCAAACTCATCGATAATTTCTACCCCTATCATCTTATCCATACCTAAGAAATAAATAGCAAAGAAAGAAACAAATACTAACCTTAAAAGGTGAGCAAGGAAGGAAGCCACAGAATCGCCCAAAATCTATAATGCTCTAAAATGACCAAAAAATACTTGAAAAGGTCCAAACATTTATGAGGAGGTGACGTTGCGGTAGCCACCAAGGGCATGAAGCCCAAACATGATATGGCAATCCAAACAAAACGTTGTCCATGATAGAAAAGCCCTTTCAAATTCAAACAAAATTGAAAGGGGTTTTTGGGGAAAGTGTGGCAAAAGAAAATCACCCGCTAAAAGATGACACGTGTAAATGCCAACTTGGAAGCATACATGGCAGCCACGTCACCTTCCAGGTCATCCATTACCAAGCAACAAAGAACCTAAGGAAAGGTCTGGATTCTCTCCCCAAATAATAGTACTAGACACTGAATCAATCAAGGCATAGATTCATAAATACAATCAAAACCAAAAATGGGCGAAATGATTATTGGCACGATTAATGTATTCACAAAGTTATTTAAAGGTTTAAAATGCCAAGTAAAGGGACACAATTTGGGAGAAGAGAAAATTTCTTTTCAGTGTGGTGACCATTTTTCTGCACCTACAATATCTAAAATGTATACGATGATAAGTAATGAATATTGCATATTCAATATCCCTAAATATATGAATTAGTGTCTTAGTAATATCTCTTTCATGTTTTTATTAATAATTTTAATCTTTTTATAATTTCAAGTGATGAAGGGTAATTCTGATTAATAATGGTGAAATCGGGCTACAAATGGTACTCATTTAGTTATCACTGAAGCTTGACCCATGAGAGATATGTTTATCTTGAAGATCCAAAATAAATGGACTGAAGAAATGGGCTAGAAATAAATTTAAATGAAGAAAAGGAGCATGGGCCCATTCGCATTGAAGATTGGGCCAATTCAACCCTAAAAAGTCCTGGACCCATGTTGGTATTCAGACCATAACTCCGTACACAATTGTTAAAATGACCCAAATTCTGCCTAGGTTGAAGAAAATTCAATTCTGTACAATTTCATATTTCACAAAAATTTCCTAAAATGGACGTTTAAGGCAACTTTCTGCCCTATTTGCGTAGCTGCCACTTTTTGGGCGCAAATGCCAATTTGTGAAGCACAAGTGCCATTTTCTTAGGCGCACTTGCCACTTTGTGGAGGCCAGGTGTCCCGTGGATTTTGTTTTGCAAAGTAAAAATGATGAAAAGGGAAAAACTAGGGTATTCTGGGAGGAGGAACACAGAGAGAAATATAGAGGCGATTCGTGATGATACGGACAAGAGGATGGGGATTTCATCATCGTTCAAGCTTGGACATCCGATCATGACTGGCTAAACAACATTCCGAGGAAGTGATGTAACCCTAACCTATCTTTCAATGTTTTAAGTTGTATACTAATTTGGGAATAATTTACTTTGTGCATTGATTGTATAACCGAGACATAAACAATAACAGTGCTATTGCTTTCAATTTGAATGTAATGATTCATTGCACATTTATTCTTGTTCTTGTAGAATGAATTTAAATTGGCAATGATTAGGGTTTGTTCTTTTCAACTTATGTAATTTTGTTAAGACAGGTTATACAATAGTTTTCACATAATCGTTCAATTTAGATTTTTGATAATTCGTACTAAGCAAAGATGGGTTATAACATCATTAAGTAGTCAGATGTATAGGCCATGCTAAGCGAAGATGAGTTATGCTTAATTGAATGTTGAACAAATTCTCTTGATAGAATTGAATTAGGCTTGTAGCCATTCTTTTCTGAATGCATAGAGTAACGTCCCAAATTAGTACAATTGTCATTGTTAGAGGGTTAGTGGTGAAGTCAGTTCCCAGGACCTTTTCTTCCTGATTAAATTTCATAACACCAATTTATAAAAAGCTTTAATTTTCTCAATTAATTTCAAGATCAAACATCAACAATTGTTTTCCAATTATTTTAGAATTAATTCAAAGACTGAGTAACATAACAATTCAACCTTGCAAGTCCTTGAGGTTCGACACCCTTTATATAGCCATGTCCTACAAGGACTCGTTCTATTGCGAGTGGTTAAGTAGAATTGAATTCACATCAATTTTTGGCGCCGTTGCTGGGGACTTGCTTGAATCGTTTTGGTGCCTAATCTTAAAGATTAGTTTTAATTTAATTATTAAGTTAGGATTTTTCTTTATTCTTTTCTGATCCATTTCATTTTTTTTTATTTTTCGAGTACAAGTGTTTTTGGTGACGAACCGTGAATAGAGGATTGGAATTCATCGTAACTCTCTGTGAGCTTTTCATATTCAAATTACTTGTGCTTGCTTATTCTAGTTAGTACTTTGCTTTCATTTGTTATTATTTTATTTTATTTATTTATTTATATTTTATTTTAGTTTCTTTTTTATTTATTTTGTTTAGTTATTTGTTCATTTAATTATTTATTTATTTTTTATTAATTCTTAGTCCTTGTGGTATATGTTGGGTCGTCGGTCTCTAGACACACCAATAGTCCCATATAACCTTGAACTTGAAAGAACCTTACATCAACATAGGGGAGAAATTAGGGCCTAAGACTTAGAGGAAGAACATTCATCTAAGACTGAGATTAAGACTGAAAATATGGCTGAGCACAATCCTCGAGCCCTTAAGAAGCATTTCGCTCCTGGGGCATATACATCCCCATCCTGCATGCAATTGCTTAATATGTCATAGCAGTAAATTATGAGATTAAGTCTAGCGTTATACAAATGCTCCCATCTTTTTATGGACTTAAGAATGAGGATCTGTATAAGCATCTTGATGACTTCTTAGAAGTTTGTTCAACTGTTAAAATCTAGAATTTTTTGATGATGCTTTACGGATGCGTCTCTTCCCATTCTCTCTAAAAGATAAAGCTAAAAACTAGTGGAAATCATTAACACAGAATATAATCACCTCTTGGGCACAACTGCAACAAAAGTTCCTCAAGAAATACTTTCCAATAGGGAAAACAAATCAAATGAGGTGATCCATTACCAGTTTTTCTCAAATAGAAGGGAAGCAATTCCATGATACATGGGAGAGATGTGATTTGCTTAGAAAGTGCCCTCATCATGATATTCCTAAGTGGCAACTTGTACAATTTTTTTATGATGGGCTGATTGAGTCATATAGGCAAATGGTAGATGCAACTTGTGGGGGTACATTCATGCTTAAGAATGAGGATGAGGCATGGACATTGTTTGTGAATCTGAGTGAAAGTTCCACACAACATGATTTCGCCAGTCGAGTTATAACAAGTAGTTCTCGCAAAATTAGAGGAGTGTTCGAAATAGGCACATCACTCGATGTCTCCACCAAAGTGGATGAATTATCGAGAAAAGTCAATCAAGTCATGGTGGCTAGTCAATTTTTGACCCCTTCTCCTATCTTACACGAAGGATGTGGTATCTGCACTAGTTCGTCACACTATTCCATAGATTGTCCCATATCGGGGCAAATTCCTGAATCCAATCCAGAACAAGTTAATGATACTTTCTCTAGACCTGAAAACAATTCATATTCTAATACATATAACCCAGGTTTCAGGAATCATCCAAATCTCTCATGGCGTAGTCCAGCTCTCAACAATCCTATCCCTCAGTCCCAAGGACCAGTTCCTATGTCAAGTTTTCAGTCGGATCATTAATCTGCTTATCCTTCGTCTAATATGCCCTAGAATCAATATTATCATCAAACATCCCAGCATCCACCTCGCAATTCAGCGTTTGAGGATAAAGTGTTAGCGGCATTAGATAGACTCGACACTCGTGCTCAGTTACTTGAATCGAGCACTCAGTTAATTGAATCGAACACTCAGTTACTTTATTCCCACTCTCAATCCATCTCTAAGCTAGAGGCTCAAATGGGGCAACTAGCTAACACTTTGAATCGTAGAGAGGAAGGAAAGTTGCCTAGTCAGCCAGTAACTAATCCTAGAGAGCAATATGCAATTGATGATGCCGCTGTCAGTGGCCATCATCATGAGCATGTTCAAGCTATTACCACCTTAAGGAGTGGGAGAGTGTTAGATAATAAGGTGCAAGAGAAGAAAGAGGTTGAGAGTGAAATGGGAAAGACTCCTAATCTAGAGTCTAAAATTAATAAGGCAACAATTTCTCCACTTACTCAAACTCTTGAGACAACATTTGAGTCCAAAGCTCTATTCCCTACACGTCTCAAGGAGTTGGCACCTTTCGGGAAACAAGGGGAGAAAGTGCAAGATATGATGGAAGTTTTTAAGCAGGTAAAAATAAATCTTCCTCTCCTTGATGCTATAAAATAAATCCCAGCATATGCAAAGTTCTTGAAAGATTTATGCACTCAAAAGCGTAATTCAAGGGGAAGTGTCCCAAGAAAAAATTTTCTTACCGAGCAAGTGAGCTCGATTATTCAGCATAACACCCCCCCTAAGTTTAAAGATCCAGGTGCACCCACGATATCTTGTGTTATAGGGGATGTTGGTGTTGATAGGGCACTACTTGATTTAGGGGCGAGTGTGAATCTTATCCCTTACTCAGTGTACTTGCAATTGGGATTGGGTAAGCTTAATCCCACGTCAGTTGTTTTACAATTAGCAAACAGATCAATAAAACAACCACGTGGGATTATTGAGGATGTGTTAATAAAAGTGGACAAATTTTATTTCCCAGTCGATTTCATTGTCCTAGACACAGAACCTGTACCTGATCCTATGAAGTCCATTCTTGTGATTCTAGGTCGTCATTTCTTAGCCACGGCTAATGCTTGCATTAATTGTCATACGGGGGTTATGAATATTTCTTTTGGGAATATGAAGGTGAGGTTAAATGTCTTTAATGCATCTTAACATCAGGCAGATGAAAATGAGTGCTATGCTATAGACCTTATAGAAGAGGCTGTGGAAAATTCACTTTCACTAATTTTGACTACAGACCCTTTAGAGGCATGTTTAGCCCATTTTGACTGTGAGGATTTTGATGTAGATCAGAATATCTGTGAGGTAAATTCTCTGTTAGGAAGTGTAACCAGTGCTAACTTTTTTGCCTTGGAGATCAGTTAAAGAACCATTGCCTAGATTGTCTAGTACTCCGCCGATTCCATCCTTAGTGTCTCCTCTTGAGCTAGAGCTAAAACCTTTACCAGACAATCTTAAGTATATTTTCTTAGGATTAAATCAAACTCTTCTGGTCATCATTTCCTCTAGCCTATCTAGTGATCAAGAGAGTGAGCTTTTGGATGTCCTTAAGGAGCATAGAGAAGCCATAGGATGGTGTGTGGCAGACCTTAAGGGAATAGATCCTTCAATGTGTATGCATTGAATTCATCTAGAGGAAGATGTTAAACCTTCGAGAGAGACCCAACGTCGTTTAAATCCTAACATAAAAGAGGTAGTGATGAAGGAAGTGGTGAAGTTGTTATATGCGGGTATCATTTACCCAATCTCTGATAGCAAGTGGGTGAGTCCCACTCAAGTTATGCCCAAAAAGTCTGGAATCACTGTGGTTCCAAATTCTGAGGGAGCACTTGTGCCATAACGAACCACTACCAGGTGGAGGGTATGTATCGACTATAGGAAGTTAAATTCAAACACTCGAAAAGATCATTTTTCCTTGCCATTCATTGATCAAATCTTAGAGAGGCTTGCAGGTCAGAGTTTTTATTATTTTCTAGATGGTTATTCAGGGTATAACCAAGTGGCAGTTGATCCTAATGACCAAGAGAAAATGACTTTCACATGTCCATTTGGTACATTTGCATATAGACAGATGCCTTTTGGGTTGTGTAATGCACCCGTTACTTTTCAAAGGTGTATGATATCTATCTTCTCAGACATGGTAGAGAAGTTTCTCGAAGTTTTTATGGATGACTTTTCAATTTTTGGGGATTCATTTGATAGTTGCCTAAAACATTTAACCCTTGTGCTTAAATGTTGCAAAGACACCAGCTTGGTGTTAAGTTGGGAAAAGAGTCATTTTATGGTTCAAGATGGTATGGTGTTAGGTCACATAGTGTCAAGGAAGGGCATAAAAGTTATCTAGCTAAGGTTGAGCTTGTCTCTAAACTACCTCCACCAAATTCGGTGAGGGTATTCATTCCTTTTAGGGGCATGCAGGTTTCTATCGTAGGTTTATTAAGGACTTTAGTAAGATTGCACAACCATTGTGTAATCTACTCGCTAAAGACATTCCTTTTCACTTTGATAATGCATATTTAGAAGCCTTCAAAAAGCTTAGGTCATTTCTATCCTCTGCCCCTATCATGCAACCCCCCAATTGGTCATTACCGTTTGAAATCATGTGTGATGCCTCAGACTATGCCTTAGGTGTTGTTTTGGGGCAACGAAAAGAGAGGTTGCCAGTTGTGTTTACTATGCTAGTAAAACTCTCTCGGGTGCTCAATTGAATTACACCACTATCGAGAAAGAGTTACTAGCTGTGGTGTTTGCCTTAGACAAATTTCGGTCATATCTTCTAGGGTCCAAAGTTGTAGTGTTTTTTGACCATGCTGCTCTGAAACATTTGTTGACCAAGAAGGAAATCAAACCCCGACTCATTAGATGGATTCTCTTGTTACAAGAGTTTGATTATGAAATTAGGGATAAAAAGGATTCTAAGAATGTGGTTGCCGACCACCTTTCTCGTATTCTCGTTGAGTCGATATATAATCCACCCCTTATATGTGATTCCTTTTCGGATGCACAACTCTTTGCAGTCACTCATGAGAAGGAACATTGGTTTGCTGACATTGTGAATTACCTAGTAATAGGTAAAACTCCTCCTTATTGGTTCAAACATAAAAAGACCATTTCTATGCCCAGGTCAAGTCCTATTATTTGGAGGACCCTAACTTGTTCAAATATTGTTCGGATCAAGTGATCCGACGTTGCATACCTGAGTGTGAGGTCCACAGTGTGCTTAATTTTTGTCATACCTTAGCTTGTGGCGGGCACTTCAATGCTCAAAAAACTGCATTTAAGGTTCTACAATGTAGTTTTTACTGGCCTTCAATATTTAAGGATTCTTACCAATTTTGTAGGGCATGCGTGAGATGTCAAAAGTTGGGGGCCATGACCAGGAGAGATATGATACCACTTAACCCTATAATAGTTGTGGAGATATTTGATGTCTGGGGCATCGATTTTATGGGACCATTCCCAATCTCATTTGGGTTCGAATATATTCTAGTGGGGGTCGACTACGTCTCGAAATGGGTTGGCTACCAGAACGAATGATCACAAAGTGGTGATTAAATTCATTCAAGAAAATATCTTCAGTCATTTTGGGACACCAAAGGAAATTATAAGTGATGGAGGTAAGCACTTCTGCAATAGGTTTTTTAAAACTTTACTTTTTAAGTACTCTGTCACTCATAAGGTTGCCACCCCCTATCACCCCCAAACTAGTGGGCAAGTTGAACTGTCAAATAGGGAGATTAAGAAAATTTTGGAGAAAACTATTTGACCTGATAGGAAAGACTGGTCATTGAGGCTTAACGATACTCTTTGGGCATATCGTACAGCTTACAAGACTCCCATTGGCATGTCGTCATACCGACTTGTTTATGGGAAGCCTTGTCAACTCTCAGTCGAATTAGAACATAGAGTAATGTGGGCAATTAAAAAGTTTAATTTTGATATGCAATTAGCAGGCTCTAGTCGTTGACTCCAGTTGAATGAATTGGAAGAATTGTGTAATGATGCTTACGAGAGTGCAAAAATTTATAAAGCAAGAACTAAGGCATTTCATGACAAGCACATTATGCGAATGTCCTTTGAACCGGGGCAAAAAGTGTGGTTATATAATTCTAAACTCCAATTTTTTTTCGGTAAGCTTCGTTCGAGATGGGAAGGCCCTTATGTTGTCTTATCCGTGTCTCCACATGGAGTAGTTGATATTCAGAATACCAAGGAAGGTAAAGTCCTAAAGGTGAATGGTCAGCGATTAAAACTTTACATTGAGAATGAGGTGCTTTGTGAAAACGCGGAGGTCGTCGAGTTGGCGAACCCAGTTTATTTTGATGAATGAGTGTTGGTGTCCGTTTGGCCGGGACGTTAAACCTAGTTCTCTTAGTGTAATTCTGCTTTATTTTTTTTATTTTATTTTATTTATTTATTTTTGTATAGTGTTTCATTTTTATTTAATTATTTTTTTTTTATTTTATTTTGTTTAATTCTTTATTTATTTTATCTGTTTTACATGTTTCGTTGAGTTTTGAAGTTAGTTTTTTTTATGAATGGACATTTTTAATGTGTTTGCTGATGAGTTCAGGTAAACCAACTCGTTACTAAGCGCAAAACCGTTTCCAAAAGCGCATCTGCACAATTACAGGTTTTCAAAATGAGTCTACTGGATAAAAAGCGCAATAGCGCTTGCTGGAATGCATTTGCGCACTAAAAACACTAATTGCCTGAACCTACTGCCCACAAGATGCATTTACGTAGGAGGATCACTAAAAGTTGCACATATGCACATTTTGTTGTGGCCCATGACAAAAGCCCGGAGCCCATTTTGTTCTAAAAACTTGCATCATCTTCAACCAACCAACAGCCACCATCTAACCCTAGAAATCGCAAGGGCATCTAATCGCCGACAGCCTTGCACCAGCACCAACCCATCCTCTCCCACAACGCTGCACCAGAAGCCGAGCACAGCAGCACAGGAGGGCACACAACCGCTACACCAGCCGCGCGCAATAGCGCACCAGCACGCGTGTATTGATTTAAAATGCCAAGGAAAGGGACACAATTTGGGAGAAGAGAAAATTTCTTTTAAGTGTGGTGACCATTTTTCTGCACCTACAATATCTAAAATGTATATGATGATAAGTAATGAATATTGCATATTCAATATCCCTAAATTATATGAATTAGTGTCCTAGTAATATTTCTTTCATATTTTTATTAATAATTTTAATCTTTTTATAATTTCAGGTGATGAAGGGTAATTCTGATTAATAATAGTGAATCGGGCTACAAATGGTACTCATTTAGTTATCACTGAAGCTTGACCCATGAGAGATATGTTTATCTTGAAAATCCAAACTAAATGGACTGAAGAAATGGGCTGGAAATAAATTTAAATGAAGACAAGGAGCACGGGCCCATTCGCATTGAAGATTGGGCCAATTCAGGCCTAAAAAGTCCTAGACCCGTGTTGGTATTCAGACCATAACTCCATACACAATTGTTAAAATGACCTAAACTCCATTTAGGTTGAAGGAAATTCAATTCTGTACAATTTCATATTTCACGAAAATTTTCTAAAACGGATGTTTAAGGCAACTTTCTGCCCTATTTGCGTAGCTGCCACTTTTTGGGCGCAAATGCCACTTTGTGAGGCGCAAGTGCCATTTTCTTATGCGCACTTGCCACTTTGGAGAGGCCAGGTGTCCCGTGGATTTTGTTTTGCAAAGTAAAAATGACGAAAAGGAAAAAACTAGGGTATTCTGGGTGGAGGAACACAGAGAGAAATATAGAGGCGATTCGTGACGATACGGACAAGAGGATGGCGATTTCATCATCATTCAAGCTTGGACATCCGATCGTGAGCGGCTAAACACCATTCCGGGGAAGTGACGTAACCCTAACCTGTCTTTCAATGTTTTAAGTTGTATACTAATTTAGGAATAATTTACTTTGTGCATTGATTGTATAACCGAGACATAAACAATAGTTGTGCTATTACTTTCAATTTGAATGTAATGATTCATTGCACATTTATTCTTGTTCTTGTAGAATGAATTTAAATTGGCAATGATTAGGGTTTGTTCTTTTCAACTTCTGTGATTTTGTTAAGACAGGTTATACAATAGTTTTCACATAATCGTTCAATTTAGATTTTTGATAATTCGTACTAAGCAAAGATGGGTTATAACATCATTAATTAGTCAGATGTATAGGCCATACTAAGCGAAGACGAGTTATGCTTAATTGAATATTGAACGAATTCTCTTGATATAATTGAATTAGGCTTGTAGCCATTCTTTTCTGAATGCATAGAGTAACGTCCCAAATTAGTACAATTGTCATTGTTAGAGGGTTAGTGGTGAAGTTAGTTCCCAGGACCTTCTCTTCCTGATTAAATTTCATAACACCAATTTATAAAAAGCTTTAATTTTCTCAATTAATTTCAAGATCAAACATCAACAATTGTTTTCCAATTATTTTAGAATTAATTCAAAGACTAAGTAACATAACAATTCAACCTTGCAAGTCCTTGAGGTTCGACACCCTCTATATAGCCCTGTCCTACGAGGACTCGTTCTATTGCGAGTGGTTAACTAGAATTGAAATCACATCATATGATTTGAGATATCTTTGTAGCTTTTCATTATCATTTCTTGTTTCATGTTTTTACTTTCTCATAAATTCCTCTCATGTTCTTCTCACTTGTCAAAAATAAAATTAATTCCTCTAGTGTTCTTCTCACTTGGGGCAAACTGGGCTGCCGGGTTTAGATGGGTTTCTGGGATGGGTTGAAAGAACCAGACGGACATGGGTTTGGGTCAGGGTGGGCAGGTGCCTATATTGGCCGGGCGGGTCGGAATAGGAGCCCCGCTATCTTTTGCCATCCACATTTTACCACTGAACATTTCACACACTGATTTTGATTCCAGTGATGAGGTATCTGGTATTGCAGGTGATTTGATTGAAGTGGAATTCCATATTCCAAATTATTGCAGTTGCTTGGACTCATTGAGGTCTTTCTAACGGTGATGATGTTTCATTTTTTCACTTGTGTTGATTGAGCTCTAAATATTATATTATTAGCTGGAAAAATTATTTACTGGGTAGATCACCTTGAGAGCATCCTGTATCTAAGTGCAATTTTTCTTCAAGCTCTACGTTCAGTATATATTCCTCCATCTATATCAGAAACAAATGTGACAAGTCAGAAGAGTGTTTTTTAGGATATATTTTAGTTCAGATTATCTAATTCACAATCCAATAATGGTTTAAGCTAATAATACTTGGTCCATATTTACACTTTTTCTAAATATGTTTTACTCTTGAAAACAAGAAACAAGCAACAAACTTGACAATGTCACAGATTACACTAGCAAGAACATGGAGTTGCAACAGCAAGGAGAGGTATTCTTCTACGGATTGTACCACCAGTGCATTCAGTCATGTCCAGATGTTCTCCCTTGGCTCCACCAGGCAATGCCCAATTGAACTTGTGCACGAGATTTGCTAACACAAACTCATTGGTGACCATTGCGAAGGAGGTCCCTGGGCAGCCCCTCCTGCCAGCTCCAAATGGAATCAATTCAAAGTCATGCCCTCTGAAATCTATAGAAGAATTCAAGAATCTCTCAGGCTGAAACTCTTCAGGTTCAACCCATGACAGGGGGTCTCTTCCGATTGCCCAAGCATTGATCATAACCATTGTTCCTGCCGCAATGTCATAGCCCATTAGTCTGACATCTTCGCTTGCTTCACGTCCGAGTAATGGCATAGGAGGATGCAAACGAACAGTTTCTTTGATCACTGCTTTAAGGTAGTGCATTTCCTCCAGATCATCAGCTGTTATCCGTGGTTTACCTTTAAGAATCTCTCTCACTTCATTTTGCACTTTATCCATTACTCTGGGATATCTTAATAGTTCTGCCATTGCCCATTCTAGGACTGTTGAGGTGGTATCAGTTCCACCAGCAAAGATGTCCTACAAGAATCAGGAGATAATTCAACTTCAGATGGTTAGTAAAGTTTGTTCAATATATGTTAGTATCCTTGATGTGAATATCCATCCAAACTAGCCATCATGCGCGCGTGCGCGCACATAGAGGAGGAGAGGGAGAAAGAGCATGAAAAAAATCTTAATAACCATCGAGCAGGTAAGGTTTTGTGTTCAAACCTCCCTGTCACCCTGATAATTAAAAGTGAAACATGTTTTGGACCAAAAAGAAGATCAAACGTGAGAGTGTATGTTGAAGGATTTGTATATTTGAGTTACACCATTTCTAATAAGCTTTTAGAGTAGATGGTTGTCAACAAAACAAATTAGTAGTCTCAATTATTCAATTATTAGCAGCTTTATATATCAATCAGATTTGTAAAGGGTTGTGCTGGATTGGTCTTTTCTTAATACAGCCTAAAGAAACAATTGGATTGGATTACTAATTTGTGCAAAGTTCACTATACACTATAGATAAAGCTCCATTCTGTTTTCATTGGAAAGTTGTGACTTGCTCAATGCTCTCTGCATTAATAATTGATCTCACTGGATTGGATCAGATTCGTGAGACTAGTTGAATATATCTGGTAAGACTAGTAATTGGGAAAGATCTAGTAAGCCTACTTTAACTGGATTGCTCTAAGTTTGGAAAACTGCTCTTCAGTTGAAGACTCTTTTTCCTTTCTGCTATGTTTGTTACCGGATTTATCATACATTGGAACCTCTGGGTGAGACTAAGCTGGGTCAAATCTAGTAATTTAGCATTAATATATACTACAACTAGTTCTTCTGAATATATTTGCTGATTTCTATTTTTATTACCTTGCTGTTTTCTGATGTAGTTGATGAGTTGTCTTTATTGTCTTGACTCTTAGTTGTGTGTGTTGTGTTGTATCTTGCTGGTTCTTTAATAAAATTCTAATTTTCCAGAGAGAGAGACTCACCAAGATGAGAGCTTTGAGGCAATCTCTATCAACGGAAAGACCAGCAGTTTTGTCTTTATGGATCCTAAGCAAAATATCAAGGAAATCCTTACTGCCTTTGTCTTCAACCCTCTCATCGCCATCAATCTTCCTTTTCGGGACATTCATACGCTCTTCAATTACTTGCTCCAGGAATTCATCAATTTCTCTTGTAACTCTGTCCAATTTAGCATACAAACCAGTGAGATGATTGACCCATCACCCATGCAAGCCATGGAATGAAGTCCCCAACATCAAAACTGCCCAATAACCCCATGAAATCCTTCAATAGCAACATAAACTTCTTCCCACTTTCCCTTCCACTGTACTTCCTCCCAAAAGCAGCCCTACTTACCACATCATTCGTTAGCAACATGAATATTTCGCTTAAATTCAATGCCGAGGATGAGGAAGTTGATTCTTCAATCTTCTTCATCAGGAGTTCTGTTTCTTCTTCTCTGACAACATGAAAAGACTGAACTCTTCTATTACTTAGAATCTGGAGCACAAAAATGCTTTTCATCTGCCTCCAGAATTCGCCATAAGGGGACACCGACACGTCCTTGTAATCGTAGAAAAGCCGTTTAGTGATGTTCGATTTCGGCCTGTTTGAGAAGAGCAGATCATGTGTTTTTATGATCTCTCGAGCAGCATCAGCAGACGAGGCAACAAGCATCGGAACGCTGCCTAGATGAATCAACATGAGAGGCCCATGTCGTTGAGCTAAAGATCGGAGTGAGCGGTGAGGGGGCAAATCCAGTTGGTGGAAGTTTCCTATAAATGGGAGCTTTGGTGGTGAAGGTGGTGAGTGTTTGTTGATGGTACAAGTATTGAGGAGCCATGTCTTGATTAGTAATGCTATGAATAACAAAGGAAGACAAGAGAAGAAAAATGGGTGCAAAAGAAATGAAGTCAGTATGTCTTGAGGAGACATGTCTTGATGAGTAACGCTGTCTGTGATTGAAGTTTGATGTACTTTTGCTCCATCAGGTGCAGAAAAACTAGACACATCCCCATTAAGTACGCGCGCGCGCGCGCATGTTTTTAAACTAATGAGGACTTCTTTGTGTGTATAGATGCGATTAAACAATATGTAATTAAGGTACTCAGGACTTGTTTACTTGTGTAGTCTGAAAATGCGCTATCACGTGGATGACAACTGTGCGATGTTTAAACAATAATACTAAACGTATATGATTACATCATTTCCCTTTTATAATAAATTATGAAAGATTCTTTTTAAAGTGAAACACATCCCCGAATAAACAATGTGAAATACAAATAGTTAATAGATAATGATAAAATCATCATGTCAAACCCACGTAGATATTTATTGCTTACTTCTGGTTCGAATTATTTAGTTGGCTACTAGGCTTGAGTAGCCTTGCTCTAAAGTTAGAGTGCTCTTCAACATATACACAGACAAAGGCAGAGTCTTTTCCATTGAAGCAAAGGGATTATAGTGTCATTTACAAATAAATAAATAATCTAAAAAAAGTGAACCCGTAATCAATCCCTTTCACTCGTAAAGGAAATGTTTTTGGTCTAGTCTGGACTATATAATATATGAGCAGAGCTTCACATTTCGAATATGTATCTCGAATTTGTATCTCAAAAATGATGTGGCAATATAAAAAGGAAAATGCTAAACATCATCAATATAATTCATGAATTAGTATCTCGAATTAGGTGTCTGATTATTAAAAGAGAAAAAATAGAATAAATTATCATTATAGAATCTAAATCCTAAAATAACTCAATAACAGAGAATTCAAATTAACTTTTATACATGCATCTTCCTTTGAAAGATCATTTCTACTAAATTTTCAAATAATTGAGACAAGAAACTACAAATTTTTTTCATAATTTCTTTAACATAAGTTTGAAACTATTTCTCTTGAATAAAAACTTTAATTTTCTCCATTATCTACACGTGTGAATAATTAAACAAACACATAATATACTTAAAGTTTCTTATAATTTTATTTTAATTTGGTATTTTCAATTAAAGTTAAATTATAAAGAAAGATCTAATAAATATAGAGAGAAGTGGAGGGAGTGCAGAAGAGAATATATGTATATATAATAAAATATAAAAAAAAATTAGAGAGAGAAACCTAATTTGATTATGGTTCTTATTTTCTCCTTCAATGGGATTTAATTAGTTTGATAAAATATTAAAAATTATGAAAAGTGTAATATATATCAAAATAGAGGATATTTAAGTCTTTTTTATATGAGCAGCGCTATACATCTCGAATATGTATCTCGAAAATGATGTGACAATATAAAAAAGACATAAATATCCTCTATTTTGATATATATTACACTTTCATAATTTTTAATAGGGAGACGATATTCGCACTCCTCTTTTGAATGATTGCACTCCAATGTTATAGGAAATGACTCCTCTAACCCTAACTTTATAAATAAATAATTACTTTTTTTCAAACACCACAACTACACTTTCATTTATGGTATGATTTTTTCATCTCCTCCCATTCCGATTAACGTTTTTGTCTTCCACTTTCTTAACCCTCTCCTCTTTCTGTTGGGCTTCCAACCTCTCAAAACTCTCTCTCTTTCTCTACTTTGTATCTATTATCTCTTCTATGACTTATTAATTTTTTTTACGTAATAATGGAATATCTCACAAATGAAGGAATCGTCAAGTTGAGCAAAATAATTGATCTTATTAGCACAGAAAGTATTGAAGAACTATCAAATCTTCGTGAGACATTCAACTCCTTCGATGCTAATGGTGATAGTAACTTTTTCTTTTATTTTTCTTTATTTGTTGTATGCTTTGAGTTTAGTTTTCGAATTTTTTTCCTTCTTTGTTTTTTAAGAATTAATTTGGAATATCATTGAATCTTGAAATTTAGCTTTTTCATCATAAAAACCCTAACTGTTTTAACAATAAAATCACAACATTGAGCTTATAAAAAGAACAAAAAAAAAAGAGATGGATATAATATACAACTATGACATAAAATTTGTCCGGCCTTTACATGTATATGAAAAAAATTTGTATATGACATATAATATACAATTATGATAAAAACCCTAACTGCTATAATTGTTTGTTGGATTAATGAAAGTAGATTTAGGAGGGAAAAAAATCATGCATAGGCCTTATTAGTAAAAAGGGTATTTATGATATTATAAGATAAAGAATGATGAATTAATGAGTTTAGGGACTTTCTTGTCATTTTTTTTAAAAGAAAAGAAGAAGTGGAGTGCAATTGTTCAAAAGGGGAGTACGAATATTGCCTCTCTTTTTAATATTTTATCAAACTAAATGAATCCCATTAAAGGAGAAAGTAAGAACCATAATCAAATTAGGTTTCTCTCTCTAATTTTTTATTTTATTATATATACATATATTCTCTTCTGCACTCCCTCCACTTCTCTCTATATTTACTAGATCTTTCTTTATAATTTAACTTTGATCGAAAATTCCAAATTAAAATAAAATTATAAGAAACTTTAAGTATATTATGTGTTTGTTTAATTATTCACACGTGTAGATAATGGAAAAAATTAGAGTTTTTATTCAAGAGAAATAGTTCCAAACTTATGTTAAAGAAATTATGAAAAAAAATTGTAATTTCTTGTCTCAATTATTTGAAAATTTAATGGAAATGATCTTTCAAAGGAAGATGCGGGTATAAATTTTAATTTAAATTCTCTGTTATTGAGTTATTTTAGGATTTAGATTCTATAATGATAAATTTTTCTATTTATTCTCTTTTTCCTTTTTATATTCTCTCAGAATAATTACTTTTAAAATATAGAAAGTTGCTAAATAATCAGTCACCTAATGCCAAATAATCAGCCACCTAATTCAACATACTAATTCATGAATTATATTAATGATGTTTAGCATTTTCCATAATATATATATATATGGTATACAAATTGATTAATTATAAATATTTTCCATTAGATTAAGTTAATTAGTGACATATTTGAAGAAATTAAAGAATTGAGTTTATGAAACCCTAGTTTTCTTTGGTTGCAAGCAGCCATGTATGCCATGATTTGGGTTAATTCTTACTTCTAGTCATGAATATATATATATATATATATATATATGGAAAAATTGAATATATATGTGTACTTTTTAAACCTATAATACTAGTTAGTGAAGCTTTTTAAAGTATTACAATTACATGGGACAAATTTTTGGGACCACTAAAATATTTGTTATAAAACCCCCACTACAAGAAAATTAGTCTTTTACGACAGGCTAAAACTGCCTTAAATGACTTTTTAAAGCGCTCCATGGCCTGTCCTCTATTAAGGTGTTATGATTACTAAGTTTTTTTAAAGGCATGCGGAAACTTTTTAAAGGCATTCAAAAACTGCCTTTAATAATTTCAGAAATGCCTTTAAAATAAATTTTCAAGGCGGTTATTTAGTGTCTTAAAAGTTGCATTATTCAAGACGGTCATTACATGTCATAGAATTGTAATTATTTAGGGCAATCAATTATTGCCTTAGAATCTTAATTATTAAGGGCGGTTAGTTGCCGCCTTAAAATATTAATTATTTAGGACGGCCTGTGCTTGCCTTAAAAGCTAATATTAAGGGCGGCTTGTAGCCGCCTTAAAAGCTAAACCAAATGTTTTTAAGGGCAGCTTTTGCCCACCTTAGAAGCTAAACCAAATGATATTAAGGGCGCCTTTGTCCCGCCTTAAAAGCTAACCCACATAATATTAAGGGCGCCTTTGGCCCGCCTTAAAAGGTTTTTGTTTTTTTTATATTCCTTTTTCTAATACCTCATTCCAAAAACCTGTGAAACCCAGTCCAAAAACCTATGATACCATACAATAGAAACATCCAATTTGCATCCGAAGGTAACACATTCAAATGAGAGTCAACCCAAAAACACAGTTTGAATAACTTTCATCCCAACCCAAAAGTATGTGCTTATCAATATCTAATTTGCGGATTCAAAGCTAGCACATTCAGAATGCTTAAAAATTACAACCATTAACAAATATACAGTGAACATTTAAAAGACATTCTAGCTACAAATGAACTTAAGCAAAACACTGAACTTGAAGACGTAGTTTAGAGGCAATCGAAGCAAAATGGAGCAATGGAGCAAGTACAACAGGAGAGAAGGCTACTGCTACTGCTGCGCTGGTTCATTATCCTGGGATTTAAAGAAAGAGGGTTAATGGAGCAAGTACAATAGAGAAGGCACAAAAATATCAATATATAATGAAATGAAACTTAATTGCAATTTTCTGGATGCAGATTTTCAGTTTGATTTGAATTGTATCATTTAATGTCTTGTTCTATTTAGATTTGAGTGTGTGTATAAAATAATGTAGATTTTTTTTTTCCTTTTCTAAGCACTAAAGTACTTTTCTAAATATCAAAGTAACAATTATGCACTGTTAGTAACAATTAAGCACTAAAGTACTTTTCTAAATATTAAAGTAGTTTATTATTGACTCTTTCCAATTGATTAGCTTACACTACAAGAATTAAGAGTTTTAGTGACGGTTTATTAGTGACAGCCTAAAAACTGTCGCTAAAGGATCCCTTTTTTGAGACAGTAATTTTTGTCCGTCACTAATACATGTATCTTTGGTGACGGTGTACCAACTACCATGTCCGTCACTAATACATGTTCTTTGGTGACGGTGTACCAACTACCATGTCCGTCACTAATACATGTTCTTTGGTGATGGTGTACCAACTACCGTCCCTGAAGAATTAAAAACACTCATTTATTTTCTGACATTTTCTCTTGGAATTTTGTCTTTGATTTGGCATTTCTTTGAATTTGATTAGGGTCTCTTTGTTGTTCACCGTCTCTAGTCGTAGTCCCGCACGGTCTCAGGTTCGTTCCTCTCTCTCTCCTTCTACATTTAATATATTTGTATTTGAATGTTTATATACATATGTAAATATTTTGTTGAATCCTGTGTGTTTTTCTTTGACTTCTACTTTTACAGTTTGATCTCTAGTATTTACTGAATAATGATATGAACAATTAATGTCATTTTTTTAGTTAGTCCCAAATTAATCATTAAGGAAAAGATCTTGAGTTTACATATATTCCATTGTAGGATGCATTTTGATTACAAGTACCTATATTTTAGCCTTTATTGGGTTCTGTAAAGAAGGCCTATGGCTTAAGAATGCCAGCATTTTTTAAAAGGTAACTGAAATACAAGAATGAATTCCTGAATTTATGTAGGTTTTGCCTTAACAAACACTTAGTAATGACTAGCCTCTGCAACACTTCTCTAAACTGATTTGATTAAGCCTTTGCTACAGTTCTCTAAACTGATATTTCATGCTAGGAATTTAAGAGAAGAGAAGAGGAAGAGGAGATATGAATAAAAGAAGAATTGTGAGAGATAAAGGGAAGTATTGAAGAGTTTATAAAATAAGGAAATATAGAAGATAAATTGATTTAAGAAGGATAAGAGAAAAGAAGAAAGAGGAGAGAAAACTATTCCTAAAATACTAGAACTTGGGTGCTCAAAAGATTTCTAAATACTAAATGGGTTCTTTTAATATCCTAAAACTACTTAAAAAATAATAAAATAAAATCCCAGCAAGTAGATGATTTTCCAAAATATCCATCGAAGAGTAGCCTAGATTTAGAACTCCAACAGTTGCTAGAAACCTTAAATTAAAAAACTCTTTTTTTTGGATATATTATAGTGTATCAGGATTATAATGGCAATGTGCGGGTACTCTTACTAAATTTGAGGCTCTTGAACTTGTGAGAAACAAGATACTTATCCTTTTGTTTTTTTTTCCGGGTGGGGGTGGAGGGCGGGGGAGAGTGAATGTGTGACTCGTATTGATGGTGTGGCATAACCTATTGAATTATCAAAGCTTGAGGAGGCATTGCTGACAAATAGGGCTAGCCGGCTAGGAGTTTCCATGAATTAGAGGATGGTCTAGATTCATATGCTTAGAATTGCACATAAGGTGCATGTTATATTAGGTTTTTCTACTATAAATGCAGGTATTTCTAGATTGTTCTTAAAAGACAATCTTGCCTAAATACAAACAATGCAGATATGTGTTTATTCCCTATCTTGGTGGCTGCCCTAACATGAGTTCTTGTAGTCAATTTATTTTCTCTAGAGGGAAGGCAGTTTTTTTATATGTTTTGGTTGTGATTTTCCTACCCATTACAGGAAAAGAAGCACTAATGCTCCTTTTTTTACCAGACTTGCAATCTTTTTGATATTGTAATTTAGGCAGATAACAATATTGTTATTGGATTTGAAATCATTGAACATCTTGTGCTTGCCATTGTAAATTTGTAATTACTTAATCTAGTTAATGGAGGAAATGAGAGATTTGCAGCAAAGCAGTGGTTGCTATTATTATTGGTGGTTATAAGAAGAGAGATAAATGGTGAATTTGTCATTGGGGAGTGGTTAAATTGCATTGTAACTACAGAGATTAGAAGTCTGGTGAAGGATTGCATGTATCTTCTTGTTACCTTGGTCACTTGATTGGATGAGGAAGTTCTAATTTCTAACATGGCAGGTTGACGCCCCCGCTGTACTGAATTTCTCCACTAGTTTCTGTGCAATTTGTCGAATGTGTCGCAAGGCCTGCATATAACATTAACAATGACAAAAATGAGAAGGCAAAAGTTGACCGAATTATATATAAAGCAACCCCAGGCATGAAATACTTACAGCCATAGTCATTTTCTGAGCTAGAATTTTGGATGATTCATCTGTGAGTGAGATTAGGTTTGAATTTTGTTCACGAAATGAGATTATAGGTAGAGATTATAAGGAAAGCTGAGAGTGTGAAGTGAGAGATTATGAGTTACAACACGCTTTGAGGATAATAAATTAGAGGGAAATGCAGCTTCACTTGATTTAGGAGTTATAATGGAAGTTGAAAGCCATCAACAAGCAATCAAAGATGACTCACTCTACATGTTCAATATAAATTCAATATAGATATTGGTTATGAGAGTGACTTATTAGTATGACTAACCAGAAACAGATTTAAATATCAACAAAAGGAATGTGCAGATAAGTTTGGCTGCAGAACTATCTAGTTAGGTACCTTTGTGTGTGTATATATATATATATATATATATATATGTTAGGTCTTCATCGTGGGTTGCACATTAGTAAACTAAATCAATAAAACCAACTTCAACAAAGCCCCCTTGCATATAAAACCAACATCAACATTGCCTATAATGCTTACCCGTACAACCCCACATTCTATACCGAAACCTAGTTACTAAATCCACCTTCACTTCTGAAGTTTTATTTGCAATTGCATTAACAAGTGCTTTCCATACTCTTGCATTGGCATCCACTTTGTCTGTAAATTGAGAGGTCTTATCTTTCCCTGATGAAATGAAGGCAATGTTTTCTCTCCCACAGTACCTTGATTATAATAAAATGTTAACATTATATCATCGTAGTAGACACTAGAGTCTTTGTTGGGATTTTTAATCTCAAGGTAGAATGTGAGAGTTCCATTCTCATTGTTCCCTTGGCCAACCGGAGTAGTAGTGTTACTACCATTGTTGGGGACTGAAATAGAGAACCCCACAATGGCGTAAGTTGGTGATCTGGGATGCAAGCTTAGCCATAGAAAAAAGGCAAGGAGGCCAAAGAGTGCCACAACTTAGAGAAGCCATAGAGTTAAGCTTTTGGATTCACACATGTTTTGCTGGGGAATAGGTGGAGAGGAGGTTTTGAAAGGCAATCATAGATCACTCTGGAGGAAAATATGGTTTGGCAATTGAGTTTGTGTTAGAATGTATGAGAAAAAAAGGTTAATTCTTTGTATTGAAGGAAGTTAACATGATATAGTTGATGCTTTTGCTGAAAGTTATAAAGCATAGCACCTTATGCTTTTCTTATTGGGTGCTAATATGGTAATATTCTCTGTTTTCTTTATGCAAACTGTAAATGGCTTAAAGGCCTAGTGGTAATATGCTATATGTGTGCCTTAGCAGTAAGCAATCTCCTATCTAAGGAAAAAAGCAAGATCATAGTGGAGGTATATATATATATATATATATATATATATATATATACATTGTATTACTGTGTAGGCTTTGCTATAAGATAATGGCTGGTGGAGGTGAGTGTGCATGATCTGGTGATGTCTCAGTAGTGACATTGAAAGAGGTGGCTGATAAAGTAGGGTTTACAAAATTTATTAGGAACAAATGAATTACAATAATAGTAAGTTTATCAGAAGTTGAGCATCTTTTCATATTGTTATGATCCAATTTGATATTGATTCATATAGAGACCATGTGCATTAAATGCCTCAAAAATCTACAGGGCATGGATGAGTACTGTAAAATACTCTTCATATATATGATGGAAGTATCAAATATACCAAAGTTCAAGTATCAAATATATATGATGGAAGCTTATGAAAGAACGCATGCTTATTTCAATTGAAATAGTTTGTTGCCCAAACCTCAGGTTGAGTTGCACAAATCAATGGAAAAACAAATACTAAATCCAGAACAGATTATTAGTTAAGTCTCCACAATCTTGCAAACTTTTGAAGCACAAGATTTTAACTACAAAATTAGCACAGCTACATTACCTAAAATCCACCTAAGATGAGCTCAACCTAATAACATACTACAAAAAAAAATTAAAAAAATTGACTGAAATTAATTATGTTAAGACCAATATTACTAAAGATAAATCAACAAAATGACCCTTATGGATCATATTAATGAATGCAGAACTTTTCAAACATGCCCAATCATTTCCTAAGCAAGAAAAGATCTAACCATTCAATAAAAAAAAATAGAGTACAGATGATAACTGTCACCAGTAACTAGGAGCAACCCAGATGCAAGCTATTTCAAAAACAAAACTCTCTTCCCCTTGAACCTCCCAGCCAGGATAATCAGCATTGTACCCGAGCTAATACTAGCCCTAGAAAGAGAAAACAATATAGAAAGAGAAGAAATCAGTAAACACCTATAAATCAAATATCAAATATAAAATGAATATATATATATATATATATAGTAAGAGAGCTTTGCGCTTGTTCAGAAGGGGCTTCTTGACATTGTCGGCTAGGTAGAACTTCGTCTGCCAATATATATATATATATATATATATATATATATATATATATGTATGTACTAAGGTATTGGTATAACAAACTAATATATAAATACAAAGGATGAAGAAAATCAAAGAAACTGAAACCATCACAAATGCTGGATGAATTAGAGTAAAAATACAAAGATAGGAATCTTACCGAATGAAGGGGCTCAGAGATTGCTTCAAGGTGGAGAAATTGTGGTTTTTGTTGCTTCCACGGAGAGAAATTTGGATTCAGTTCAACAGAGACTTTGCCTCAAGCTTGTTCAATGAAGCAAGAGAATGACGCCGATTAGAGGTTAGGGTTTGGCTGAGCTTTGATCTAGAAAGGGTTAGAGATTTGGGGGTTTAGGTTATGCGCGGGAGTCAAAAAGGGTTAGAGATTTGGGGGTTTGGGTTATGCGCGGGAGTTAGAATTACATAACGTGAATTGGGGCTAAAAAAATAAAGTTTTCCACTACAGGCTTGGCCCGTGATAGATAATAAACTTTCCACTACGGACCAGGCCTGTGATGGAAAGTATCTTTCTATGGCGGGCACACCTAGCTCGTTATAGAAAGTATTTTCTACAGTGGCTTATGAATGACTGCCTTAGAAAATAAGCTTTCTAGGGCAGGCTACACGGGCCCATCCTAAAATGTACTTTTTATGACGGGCTAAAAAGGCCCGTTGGTGTGTGAAATTCGTTTTGTGTGTTTGAAAATCAAATTATATTTTACCACTCGCAATAGAACGAATCCTTGAAGAATAGGGTTCCAGAAGAGGGTGTCAATCCCACAGAGACTACGTTAGTTTAATAGTTAAAATCAAAGATTATTTCTTGTTCAACTTACAAACAAATTTTTGGTTATTTATTTAAACTACTTGCAGTATATAAATGACAATAAAATAAAGGAATTTGGGAAAATGAGAAAATACTAGGGCTTAGACTTCACCACTAGCCTCATAAATATGTCCATTTCATAATAAACATGGAAATTTATATAAATCTGTACTAATGACGCGTTTGGCAAGTACCACCTACAACGACGTCGCCAAGAGAATACATACACCTTAAAATACTATAATCCATCTACAATAAGTGTGATTTCCCTACCTACCTACTTACCTAATTACCTAAGTGTAGCGAAATCACCGTCTCTGAGCATGGACTATGCAAATCTAGCTATGCATGTTATAGTGAAAACTAGTACAAAGCCATCACTTACACTCCTTGTGGAAGTATAAGTGTTTGAAGAGCATGTGCAGCAATATAAAATTCTAAGACAAGAATGATAAATTAAAACACATGAACATACAGAAGTTATAAACTTGTATTAAAACAAGACACAAGGCTAGGTACAAATACACACACACACACACACACATATATATATATATATATAAATCCAAATTTATTAAAAATAAAACATATTTACATGGTTAGGGCTTTGTTTAAGCCCTAGAGAAGAGTTTAATTGATCATTGTGGCAGGAAACAGCTCCATAGACAGAGCCACTCCAAGCTTCATGGTTTGTTATAAGCTTTGCAAAACTTTCCAATATTTCTCACTCTTCTTTCTGTCCAAAAAAATATTACAGTAGCTTTTTCTCAGTTTCTTCCGTCTCCCTTTCTTTCTCTATTCTGTCTTTCCTTCCTCTGTTATCTCCCTCTTTTAACTATCTCCCACTATCTATATATATAATGTTGTAAAGTTGAAAGATATTTTACATTTCTTTAATGCAATGAGAAAGTCTTCATTCTTTATATTCCTTCTGTCCCTCCGCTGGCACCTTTGAATTTTTCTCCACATTTATCTTCTTGTCTTTGACGCACCACCAGCCGACACTTTCTTCTTCTATTTATTCTTTTGCTTTTCTTCTTTTCTTTTCTTGGTCTCCACCTTTGTCTTCTACCACTTTTTCTCTTTCTTTTTCTATTTTCTTTTTCTTTCTTTGTCTTGGTCTCCACCTGCTACCATATAATGCATATATATATATATATCTACATAATATAATATAACATAATATAGTACATAAATATAATATACAATAACATACACTATAATATAAAATAGCATAAATAATAATATAATATAATAATACAATGATACATAAATATATAAAATATAATATTATAATATATATCTATATATAGTGTAATATTATAATATAACATACATAAATGTATAGTGTAATATTATAATATAACATACATATATAGATATAAATATATATATATATATATATATATATATATATATATATATATTACGGCAGTTGGTGGAAGTGGGTTTTATAATGTGCTGCCAAGTGGTTTATTTGTGGGTTTGGGTAGTTTGGAGAGGCTATAGAAATGGGTTTAGTTAAGAAAGTTGCCTAATGTGTATGTGTGCATGAAATATAAAATAATATATAACTTAACTATATGTGATAACATACTAAATAAATATGAAAATATAAGAACATAATTTATATACAATGAATCTTAAAGAAAAATTACAAATATATAAAAATATATATTTAATAATAACAAGCAAAAAAATATTACTATATGTACATAATAATATTAAAACAAATAATATATATATATATAGGTTGGCTGGCTGTGGACCTTGGTGTGGCAAAGTGGTGGGTTTTGGTGAGGCAAAGTGGGTTTGCTGGAAGAATTGCTTGGTTGGGTGTTTGGGTGATGTATTGGGTTAGGCTAGGTAGTTAATTATGTTTTGGGCTGTTTTGTTGGAAGTTGGCTTTGGGTTTGGGCTGGTTAGTGCATGGGCTGATTAGTGCATGGGCTATTAAGATGGAAGTGGGCTTTGGGTTGGATAGTTTAGGATTTTGGGCTGGTTTAGTTCATGAGCTGATTAGTTGTGAATAGTTAGTTAGTGTATAGTTAGTTAGTGTATAAAATATATAAACATACTAAAATTATAACTATATTAATATACATAAAATACTATATCTATACACATAACTAATATCTAATATTATATCTATATAAATACTAGAATATATACATCTATATAAAAATATAAAATAAAATAACTTAAAAAAATAAAATAAAACAAATTAAAAATAATAATAATAATTAAATAATACTAATAAATAAAAATATATATATAAATACACACAATGCACCATTAGACCATTGGAATTTCCTGAAGAGACATTATTGAAGATGAAATCACTTGATTTGACTGATTTTACGGGTAATGTCCTGAAAATACCAAGAACAAGAAAATAACATAAAAACTATAAATTAAACGCACTTAAGGAATTAACATATGTATTTAAAAGGGCTTGAATGTGCAACATTCAGCGCTTATCACCCATCGTAAAATACCTGTCGTTAAAACCCAAAAATCTTGTAGTGCCCATTTTTAGTAAGGTTATTATAGTTAGACTACAATAGTTTTATTTTATTTTCAAAACCCACACTTTGTGAGCACTTTGGGAGCATTTTTACCTATTTGGTATCAAAGCCATTTTATGAAAAATTAGGACAAACCAATTTCAAATCAGTTGCATGAACCCATTGATAATAATAATCAAGGTTCAAAAATTGATAAGCAAATCCAGATTCGCAACCAAGTTTGTAAGAGATTAGAAGAATTTTTCATAAAAAGAGAAGTTCAAGAGTTATCTAGAAAACTAGATTCTATCAAATTAGATCTAGAAGAAAAACCAAATTTCTTCAATTTGAACAAGAAAATTGACTTTATAAGTCAAGAAATAGATAACTCAAGGATTACAAACCTAGAAAAAAAAGTTGACTAAATCTTGAAAAATCAAGAAAGATATTCAACTAGAGCTCAATTAGCAGAAGTACTAACAACTCTAGAATAGTGATAAAAATCTAAGTGACCAAGTAATTGGTGAACTTAGGACAGAGGCTACAAAGATCGAAAAGATAATCAAAACATTAGAAGTTGATCCTAATCAACCCAATCCTTCCGAAGAAATTAAGAACTGAAAAATTAACCAAAGCTATTTTTCAAATTCAAAGTGAAATTGAACCGTTAATTCAAAGAATTGACGAAAAAAATATGAATAATTTTCAAGAAAAAATATATCAAACACTACTTTCTCAGGACTATCAAGCCACAAAAGGCGTGCTTTAGATTACTACTAGAAAAAACTCTTGAAAATTCTCAACTAGCAATAAACAAAAACAATTGGTAAATTGTACCCATGATTGAAAAGAGTGATTCCTTAAATAAGATTAACCAACAAATGGATAATCTTAATAAAAGTATAAAGGAGTTAGAAAAATTATTAACTCTTTACACAAAGGAAAAGAAAAACTAGGGGAAACCACTCTAAGAAAAGGGCAAAAGCGAAAGCAAATTCAAGAATATTGGCAAAATAGTACAAATGGTTTTAGACAACCAAATTCCAATAACAGTCAAGCCAATAAAAATGTTAAGAGCTCTTAGCCAAGGTCAAAGATTTGTATCTGAAATAATGGATATAAAAAAATATGAAGGAATTAGAGTTGAAAGTATCTCTAATGAGATAAGAGAATATCAAATTCCAGAATTTGAATTTAAACAACTCTATAAGATTGGAAGATTCAACATAAGACCAACCAATAGGTTCAAAAAGGTTAAAATGACACATTCAGTCACTAGTGAGGAAACATACATTATGTTACTTGCTAAAGATCAAATGCTTAGAGATCAAAACCAAGGATACAACTATGTCCATATAGGTGCAGTACAAGTAGTCATAAAACTCTTATGAAGAGAAAATCTAGGACGATCTCTACTCTACATCTTGAGAGATGATAGAATTGATAATTTCGAACAATCTCTGTTAGGAGCAATCCAAGCAGACATTGACAAATAGATTGTCTTCTTTAATGTTATCCCTAATTTTACCTTTGACATCAGAGATGCTCATAAAGCATTAAAAGTCACATTGGCAACCCATGGGATAAATTTTAGAAAAAATAGATTCAATCTCACAATTGAATATAGAGTGTCTTATATATTAATGCAATCAAATGCTCCAAGGAGTTTACTCACTCAATCTGGGAGAAAAATAACATTCATTCATTGAGGCTTGAAATCATACTTATCAGCCTAAAATCTCAAATTGAAACAAAATTCAATTTCTGAAAAGATGGAAGCTTACAGTAAAAGAAACACAAGTTGAATCTTCAGAATTATCAACCAGTTATAAAACACTATATGGTGATATAATCCTAAAATTTCAAAAAAGGAAAAGACCTTAGTCTTTCGACTAGTTCAAGAATGCCAACAAGAAATAAGTTCGTAACAGAAAACCTCAAAACTGTCAAAAATGAATAAACTTTAGAAAAACTAGAAGAAGAATTTAAAACTACACAAGATGTAGAAAGATTAGAATATTTGATCCATAGAATCCAAACATGGAATCAAGAAAATGTTCGAGTAACCTTCACCTCTAATGAAGGAACAACCAGTGATCGTGTGTGGTTCATCACGATACTTCACAATTTATAATTTTTCACTCATAATAGAACAAATCCTTGAAGGATAGGGCTCTAAGTTGAGGGTGTCGATCCCACAGAGATTACGTAGGAATAATTCGCTAAAGGTTGAGGGTTGGTTCTTGTTTAAATCACAACCGAATGTTGGTTGTTGTCTTTCTTTAATTTAAAAGCATAAAAGATAATTAAAAATACAAAGTTTGAGAGAAGAGTAAGGACTAGGGTTTAGACTTCACCACTAGCCTCGTCATATGCCACACTTATAATGAATTGGGAGAATTCATGTAATTGTGTACTAAGTGGTGCAAATGGCTTGTGGCCTACAATGCTACCGTCAAGAGGATACATGCACCTTAAAATACTATAATCCATCTTCGATACATGTAAATTCCCTACTTACCTAAATACCTAATTAACTAATTGTAGCTAATTTACCATCTCTTAGCATGGACTATGCAAATCTAGCTATACATGTTATAGTGAAAACTAGTCTCAAGCCATCACTTGTAGTCCCTGTGAAACTTACAAGTATTTGAAGATCATGTGGGAAAAGTAAGCATTCTAAGATAATAAATATAAATTACTCACATGAACATGAAGAATTTGTAAACTTATATTGATATAAGGCCAAAAGCAAGAGACATATACACAAAAATATATAAAAATCCCCAATTCATTGAAGTTAGAACATATTTACAAGACTAGGGTTTGTCAAAACCCTAGAGAATGATTAGTTGATCATAGTGGGCTAGAAGCACTCCATAGACAGAGATGATCTCATGCTAAAAATGGTCTTCAAGGCCTTACAAAGCCCTCTTTGAAGCTTTTCTTCTCTAGAACTTCACTTTCTCTCTCTAGAATTCTATATATGCTCTCTATTACAAGAATTTTAATATATATTTCTATTACATATTTCCTTACTATATATCTGATTTGAGGCTCAAAATATCACAGAAATTACATTCAAGGCTTTATCCAAGCAAAATTGGACAAGTGGCAAGGGAAAAAATATCTACAGAAAAATATCTTCTGCAGGATTGGGTGATGCATTGAAGCAGGGACTTCGATGCATCAATCTCTACTTCTTCTGTAGATCTTCAACTCTTCAGCTTTCTGACTTCGGTCTCGACACACCATCCACTATTCTTTGATATGGACTTTCCATAAAGCACAACAAGAAATAGGAATGCATTCTTGAACTGATAAATGAGTCGAATTGCACCGAATTCTGAGTTTGAACCTAAAATCATCAAAAACATAAAACACATAAAAACTATACAATATGTGCAGCTATGGGATTAAAATACATAAGTAAAGGCGCGAGAATGTATAACATTTAATGCTTATTAGAACTCAAGAAAATCAGGAGCCAGTAAACCCTGACCAATCTAGAGAAAGTCGTCTAATTGAACTGTGGTTATAAACAACACATATTTGAATGCTACTAATATTGTGATAGAAACACAGAGGAATCTTCCGGTAGGGAAATTACCAAATGGCAGACTAGAAGATAGAAACACTAGCACTTATACTCCAAGAGAAACGAGTGCTAGACCTATAAATGCAACAGGTGAATATTTGAATACAGATTGCCTGAAAGATAGAACAAAAACTATATCTAGATGGATAGATGTCTGCATCCTAGTAATAGGAACTGTAGGAAGAGGATGGACAAATAAGGAGGCTATGGGATGGTGTGCAGTCACTTGGAATAGCTAAAGAATGGTGGACACCTTTCACATCAAATTCTGATTATCCTCTTTGGCAAAAAAATGTTCGATTGTCCAAAAATTCATTAGATATAGGAACTTTGTTATATAAAAAATTATGTGGCGATGTTCATAACTTAATTAGGAGAACAAGAATTAGAAAAAGCCAAGAAAAATTTAACTAATTTATCAATTTGCAACATAAGCAAGTTTGAAGAATATACTTGTGAATTTGAGAAATATTTTTACAAAATAAGAGATCTAAATAATGAAATATATAAAAATATGTACATTCAAAAGTTACCACCTCCATGGAATGATGAGATAAAAAGAACAATAACCACTCGAGGGTTAAAACATAATAGTCTTGGAGAGATCATATCTATAACACGAGAATTTCTAAAGGAAGCTTGTATAAATAACAAACTACAACATCAAGCTCGTATACAACTTAAACGAAATTCAAACTTTTGTTATGGTCTTCTTGATATGCCAACCCAGTGGGGTTGTGAAAAAAGAACATATATGAGGAAGAAAAAGAAATATATCCAAACGAGAAAAAATAGGTATAAATATAGATTTAGAAAATCAAAAACTTTTAAAATAGAAAATCTTTTCCTAAAAATAAATATTTTAATAAAAGAAAAACAATTTCTACTAAAAACTAAAAGCCATGCAAATGTTTACATTAAATGAAGGACATTATGCAAATAAATGTCCTAAAAAGAGTGAGGGACACTCAAAATCAAATTCTAAAATCATAAAAATGTGGAATGAATGTGAACTCATCATTTAAACAATTGAGGAACAAAATTTGTTTCTTATCCAAGAACAAGAATCTGAATCTGACTTAGAATCAATTTACAGTCTAGAATCAGAAGACGAAATAACCTCTTCAGAAGAGGAGGATTCATCATTTGAAGCATTACCAATTAAAATGCTTTAAATCAAAACATCCCTAGAATATGTTTGTAACTTCAAAAAATCTAGTCTACATTTCCAATGTAGTTTATGCAAAACTCTAACATTAAAAGATAATGAATATATTAGATGTGCATAATATGATGCAGATTACCATCAAGAATGCTTTATAGTAAAAATGAGAATGACTTTGGGAATAGATAACATTCTAATAGAAATCCCTACATAATTAACTTCCAAAAAGGAACCTGAAGGGCAAAAAAAAGAACAATATTTTAAAGATAAACCTTTAGAATAAAAAATTGAAACTCTCCTTAATGAAGAAAATGAATCAACAAAGATTAAAGTCTTAGCTACTTCTTCTAATAGCACATATATCAAGGTTGAGTTCAAAATTAAAGGATATGAATCTTATCATCTTGATGCATTCTTAGCCACTAGTGCTGGAATGACCATGGCAACGTCGAATGCAATTCCATTAGAATATTGGAAAGAAGCTCCAGCTTCTATGTTTGGCACAACTGTAGAAGGTAATAAACTTATATTAACTGAATATGGTCCTAATTTACAGTTTAAGACTGCAGGAGAAACATTCCAAGCAACATTTTTGAAAAATGATCCAGGAAGTGACATCCTATTAGGTAATGATTTTCTCCTTAAATAGTCTCCTTTTTATTAAGATAAATCTATAATAGGATTCACAAAAGGCACTAAGAAAATCATTACTGCTTGTGTCAGACAAGCATTTGAAATAGTGCACGATGGTTTTATACATAGTAAACTAAAATCTAAACATTCAGAGTTCACGCATACATAGCGTGGTGGAATGATATCAAATTCAAAAAAATATGCTTAAAAATTTTTGAACTTTCTCGAAATTCAGAGTTCTAAAACAGATCAAGAAGAAGAAATTACTCAGGTTTTAAATGACTATTATCTCAACCTAAAAAAGGTTGCTAAAGCTTTACAAAGTACCTCTTTAAGTGAGGAAAGACTCAAACTCAGAGAAAATTTTGGAGAAAAACCTTTAAAACTCTTGGAAAAAGATAAAACTAGATGTAGACTTGAACTTGTAATTTACGTAGCTTCAGGCACCAGGCCTACTTCTAGGTCAGAGGAGGATCATGCCAGACATCTTTGTATCATTTTGTAGACACTGAGAGATCACCAGTTGTATGCAAAGTTTGAGAAGTGTGATTTCTGATAGAGGGAGGTGAAGTTCTTGGGTCACGTAAGCTTAGGCCTCACGAGTTTAATTACCCGACTCATAATTTGGAGTTAGCAGTTGTGGTCTTTGCCTGGAGGATCTAGAGGCATTATCTCTTGGGGGGAGACTTTCAAATTATTCATTGACCACAAGAGTATGCAATATCTATTCTCACAAAAGGAGCTGAACATGAGGTAGCATAGGTAGTCGGAATTCATGAAAGATTATCCTTTTTCCATCTAATTCCACCTAAGGAAAATGAATATAGTCAATAATGCACTCAGTCGCTGACCCTATGATTGTCTTTCAACTTCATTTGAAACAGAATAAAATGATTTGAGAAGTGTTGATGACTTAAATGATACTTTTGTAGCATGTGTAGTGGTTACACCTACTGTCACGCCCCGATTCTCGAGCCTCGGAAACCGAGGTGTGAACCCCGTGAGATCACCCTCACGCTCTAACCACCACCTGATCATGCAACCTCAATCTCCTATCATTTTTACAAAAATTGGGCATGACCCATTCTAAATAATCAGCTCCTGGCATGATATACCTGCTTTACAATTTATATGGACACTTCTGGGCACATGTCCCCCCCAGCATTTCTACAACATGCATAATACAATCATAAATATACATGCCTCAGTCCTTGAATGTTCGTATTAAATACATACATCACATAAATAAATACAATTAAAGGAACTGAATCTACATAATTGCTTTATACATTTAATCCAAATGTAAAGCATCTATCTTTCCACTATCCTGGATATACATTAGATTCTAAGGAATCTACTTACTACCTCTACAACTGGGACTACCGATCCCCCTAACTGACTTCGAAACCAGCAATACCTGCAAAACCTGGGAGGGGGTGAGCTCAAAGGCCCAACAAGGTATGTAGAACCATACTATCACCGCTGCAGTAGGTCGATCCTCACATATTCTCAAAAATATACATGCACTTAAATATATCACAATACTTAAGACCATGCTCCACCTAGCATGCATGAACCAATGATGTATGTGGCTACTCTAGCACATATGAACATACATAATCCACAACACATGATTTTAGAAATCATTTTCAACATGCTTGAAAGCAGTAAACATCAGGCATCAATATGTATATAGAACATATATGTCAACACATCCACATAACCGATGTAAATCAACTACCACATCTCCTACTCATCAAGTAGCACATCTCAAATGCAATAAAGATGCATTTAAACCATATAACAACATGCTCAAGAGTAATAGATGTCCAACCTATATCATGTTCTGTCACAAGCAACGTATATATAAGAATGCGTTTAACACATAGCATGTTTCACACACTTGTCTCTCTCTCGGACTCAACCCGATACCCTTAACATGATTCTTGACCAAATCATATAATCGAGACCTTTCCCACACCATTCCAACTCCGCCACCGAGTATTTACCTACTCCAAGGTGGATAGACCACCGTCACCAAGTGTTTACCTACTCCAAGGTGACTTGGCCCCTGTTTAGAATTCTCACCGAGTATTTACCTACTCTGAGGTGAGTAAACCACAATCACTGAGTATTTACCTACTCCAAAGTGATTGGGCATCTTTTTGGAATCTCCACCGAGTATTTACCTACTCCAAGGTGAGTAGACCACCATCACCGAGTATTTACCTACTCCAAGATGACTTAACCACTCCAGTGCCCTCACCGTGAACGAGTATTGACCTACTCTGGGTGACTTGCCCACTTTATGACCACGACCACAACCGAGCATTGACCTACTCTAGGTTATTCAACCACACTTTCCCGTTTCCTCACAACGGCACCATATATGCATTTTGAACATATAATAAAATGACATTTCAATGTTCATGCCTCACAATGCCTAAGCTAGTTAAAAGAACATAGCATGCATTTCATCTCCACATAAACCCACATATAACCACATATGTGTCATTTCCCTCCTATACATGCAATATAGATGCTTATGTACACAGCATGATACTTTCAGGCATCAACCCATGCTTATGAATACTAAAAAGAAGTATTTAGCATGTTTTTCATCACATTCCAATACATATAGCACATACATGTTCAAAACCCGCATAACACCTCATATATGCCAACAATTTCAACCCTAGCACATATTTATCATGCTATAACCAATGCATACATTTTCTATAAACAGATAGCATGCATTTCATTCACGTAAACCCACATGTAATCACGTACATGTCAAATCATGCATATAAATCACATATGCACATACAATAGCATAAATATAGCCATGCTCTCATTAAATGCAGGTATTCACTACAAGTGGCTAACATGCACTCCAATCACAATATATAATCACATATATATTACGTCACCCACATATGTAATAAGAACATATATATACTGAACATCATGCATAAGAGCCGCATATGCATACAAGACAACACATAGCTAAACAGGTATTATTTAGCATACTTTTTACATGATTTCAATCAATACAATACATGCATATCTCGATGCAATTAGGCGACGAATTTAAACATGCCATCGCTCCCCAAACCCCACATATATACATATATACACATATATATATACATTCTCTCACATCCCATGTATATACCACATCCCCCTATACACATATATATATAAGCGCCTACATATATATGTATATACACATTACCACATATGATTAAATTGAGACATATGTAAATTATTCAACGTACATAAAATATATGTATGAGATAGAGGCAAGAATCAACTTGCCTTAGGTCCAGCTCTCAACCGGTCCGTGCCTGCAAATCGGCCTCTACCAAGTCCGGTCCGGTCCAGTCCTGTGTCAAAACCCACCCGAACCATCCATCGTGCCACTTCGTTTCCTTTTTAATTTTCCGCATTCGGCCCAATTAATTTGGCCAACTCCAAACCTCAACCTATTTTCCCATGTCCAAGCCCACCATCTATGAGGGCCCGAAACCACAAGGCCGCCATCTTTGGCCCAAACAACCGCAAACTGAACCCCCCTTGATCAGTCACAAATGAACCCCATGTGCAACCCACACACCACTCGCTACTTAGCCGAAGCCACTAGCACCCGAATCAAAGGGAATCCACAAACCAAACACCTCAATCAATTCCACGACCACCGCCGGAAACCACCACCAACCGTGAACCTCCAATCACCATGGAAGAAACCCACATCCACCAGGAATAACCATTCTCAAGCCACACCAAACACAACTCACCATCCATATATATGTACGTATGTATCACTACTACAAGAAGGCCGGGTCAAAATCAGCCCAAACAAGACAAGAACCCAACTCCGGCCACCACCATGGTCGGGCCGAGACACCATCCGAAGTCTCAACCATCTCAAAATCCAACTGGAACAACCCCAAAAATGAAACCAAACATAGCCCCAATCAAGCCGTGCGCCCCCCCCTCGGCACGATCTCGCTGAAGCACCGAGAAGGCCCATCTTCTCACCACCAGCCCACCACCGTGAGCCAAAACCCCTGCCGGGAACTACCACCGCCGCCGTGAACCGAGTCCATCACCGACGGATCTAGAAACCCCGGCCAAACATTAAACTCGAACAGCTAATGCCACCATGAGATGCTTCACACACGGCCAACCCGTGACCAGTCACCTGAAACCATCCAAATAGGCCACTTCCGGCCATCAGCACTGTTGGCGCCAGAAACCATGGCCAAAATAGTCACAAACCGAGCCACTCTTCATCACAGCTCCAACCGAAGCCACATAGGAGAGTCCAACCGAGCCACCGAGAACAGTCGCTTTAGCCACCAGCGTCAGCCCAGCCGCTGCCGGAGATTCGTCATCGCCGTCGCCCGGGCACAGCCCTGTCGATCTCGCCGCCAGCCGATCTCGCCTTCGGCTTCTCTCTCTCTTTCCCCGACTTCTCTTCTCTCTCTTTCTTTCTTTTCTTTTCTTTTTCTTTTCTTTCTTTTTCTCCTTCAACCGAGACCACCCATTTCTCTTATCTTCTCTTCATTCTTTATACACCACATATATTAAATATCCCACACATGTATATGTACACATATCATAGTACATACACATATATTTATTACACAAATACACCTCTATATACATGTTTAATAATACATGTACCAATAAATATATTTATAATTAAATATAAATATATTCCATATAAATATATATATTTTCGTATATATATATATATATATATGCATCCTCCGTCCATATAAAATCCCGTATTCATATACTTTCTCCACCTCTCACTCTATATATATAATCTTATATATATAAATGTCCCACGTCCAATCTATATATATATATATATATATCCACATATTTCTGAATTTAATTTATTCAAAAAAAAAAAAATCGGGTCAAAATTCACCCGAAACCGGTCAAAATATTCCGGTCTTTTACACCTACTATTATTCGGAAGGTAATTTTAGATCAGCTTACTGACTCGCAGTGCATAGAGAAGGTGGCTGAGTTAAAATTTGGAGAGGTACCGTTCTATATAATTGGTACAGATGGAGGATTGAGGTACAAGGGGCGGTTAAAGGTCCCTCACAATGACAACTTGAAGAGGGCAATGATGAGTGAGGCCCACAGTTCTCAGTTTTTGGTACACCCGGGAGGGGATAAGATGTACTAAGACATGTAACAAAAATTTTGGTGGGCAGGTATGAAGAGGGATATAGCTATATTTATCTCTAAGTGTAGCATATGTCAGATGATCAAGATTTATCACCAGAAACCGCTGGGATCTTTGCAGCGACGGCCTATACCAGAGTGGAAGTGGGAGAGCATCTCCATGAATTTCATTGTGGGACTTCCCACCTCACAATGGAATCATGATGCTATTTGGGTGATAGTGGACATGTTGACAAATCAGCCCATTTCTTCCATGTACGCTCAAGTTACACCTCAAAGCAATACGTGAAGCTTTACATTACAGAGATAGTGAAGTTTTATGGCATGCCTTTGTCCATTATATCGAATAGGGATTTGAATTTTGTATCAAGATTTTGGGAGAGTTTCCAACAAGCGATGGGTACAACTCTGCATCTCAATACAGCCTATCACCCTCAAATCGATGGTCAGACTGAGAGGGATTAATTAGATTTTAGAGGATATGTTGTGAGCATGTGTACTCGACTTCAAGGGTAATTGGGAGAGTTACTTGCCGCTAGTTGAGTTTGCCTACAACAATAGTTATCAAAAGACTATTGGTATGGAACCATTCGAGACTCTGTGTGGGTGCCCATGTAGGTCATCGGTATGTTGGTTGGATGTTGGAGAGAATAGATTCTTGGGTCTTAAATTAATCAAGGATACCTCTGAGAAAGGTGCTCTTATTAGTGACAGTATGAAGACTGTGCAGAGTAGACAGAAGAGTTATGCTGACCGAAGAGCTTGAGCATTAGAGTTTAAGGTAGGAGATCAGGTTTTACTCAAGGTATCTCTCATGAAGGGAGTGATGTGGTTTGGGAGAAAAGGGAGGTTGACAACTCATTTTGTAGGTTCTTTTATGATTACCGATAGGGTTGGGGCAGTAACGTATAGACTGGCGTTACCAAACGTGATGCACAGGGTGCACAGTGTCTTTCATGTCTCTATGCTACAAAAATTTCTTAGAGTTGAGGATACTTACCAGCACATTGAGGTTGGAGAGATTGAGTTGCAAACAGATGCAACATATGTGGAGCAGCCTTACTGTATTATTGATCGTAGGGTGTTCTTCGTTCTAAGACCATTCCATTAGTTCGTATTCAGTGGAGCCACCACAATGAGGTGGAGTTTACTTGGAAAAGGGAGGATGAGATAAAGACAAAATATCTAGAGCTTTTTATTTCAGGTATGGGGTGAATTTCAAGGACGGAATTCCTCTTTTTAGGGGGGAAGAATGTAATACCCCGTAATTTTGAGGTCATTGAATTTTTAATCTAAATGCGTTATATTTATTTATTTATTTTATTATTTGCTTTATTGGTTGAATTAAATTTCTGTGAGTGCGTTGAATTGCTTTATTAGTTGGATTAAATTTCTTGGAGTGCTTTAAATATTTTGGAATAGTTTACTTTATTTTATTTGGACTGGTTCTTTGTATTTTTTTTCCTTTATTTTAATTTTAGATTGGGCTAGGGAGGAATTTGGGTTGAGTTGGGCTGGAATGGTTAGGCTAGGTGTATACTTATTTTTGATAGGCTAGGGTTTTTTTTTATTATATTCTTATTTTTATTGTTTTTGAGTTTATTTAGTTTTCTAGAAAAAAAAATAAAAGAAAAGAAAAGAAAAGGAGGTTATTGTTCGTTTTCACGCACAGAGACTAAAAGAGTGTAGAAGCAAGATAGAAGGGAGAGAAGGAGCAATTTGTAGGGATGAGTTTTGGCCAACAAAAAGGCAAGTTCGAACTCTTCTCTTCCCCTTTGAATCTGTAGACATATATACATACATGTTGCTGGATTATATATATAATTTGTATATACATGTTGCTGAAAATTTTTATGCATTTAATTATGAAATTAAATGATTTTGCATGATAAGAATAATTATGTGAATTAAACATGAAGATTCTGGAGTTTTGGAACTACTTTAGGGTATTTTTGCATATGTATATACATGTATATATGACTGTATAAGCGGGTGTGTATATATATATATGTATGTACGAACATGAATTTGGGTTGACTGTATTCATCATTTTTTAGGGTTTTTGTTCTGATCAATAGGTAGATCTTGCTTCTTAGAACAATTCTTGAAAATTTGATTGTGAACCGTTGAGTAAATTGACGAGAATCTGACTTTGAAATTTTAGAATTTTGAAACTTGAAATTGGGCATTTTTGATTTAAGTCACGAGAGGGGGTGATTTTGATACCAATGCATAGCTTAGATCGATACGAGTTCAATGGTATATTTATACGCCCGATTTGATGCCCGGAAGTGGCCAGAAAATTCCAGCACCATTGTTGACGCTCTATTGCATGAAAGAGAGGAAGAAGAAGAAAAGAAAAGAAAAAGGGGCCACGCGCCCCGTGGGCCGGGGACTGGGGAAGGTCCGTTGGGTCCCACTCACGGGCCCACCCACTAGGCCCACTTTGGGCCCAGTCTGAAATATTTTAATATTTTTTTATTTGTTTTTCAAATTGATTTTAATTTAGAAAATAGGAAAAATAATTTTTAAATTCTGCAAAATTCTAAAAAAAATTGGGTAACCTTTTAAGGACAAAATACACTTGGGTTTTAAATTTTAAGTGGAAATAAGGTTCCCTCGTGGTTAAATTGATTTTAAAAGTATGCCTCAAAATTGGGTTTTCATCTTCTTTTATTTGAAAATATTTTTAAAATTCTAAAAAAATTTTAGAAAATTTTGGTGATCTTTTGGGGACAGAATGCACTTGGGTTTTAAATATCAAGTCAAAATAAGATTCTCTTAGGGTTAAAGTAGTATGGAAAGTGTGCCTCAAAACTAGATTTTTATTTTCTTAAATTTTGGAAAATCTTTAAAATTCCACAAAAATTTTAGAAAATTCCAAAATAATTAAATAGGGTTCTTAGGAATAGAAGAGGCCTGAAAACCTAGATTAGAGCTAGGCTTAGACTCCCTCGAAGATTCAAGTATATTGGAGGTTTGGTTGTGTGCTTGCTCATATAATTGTTGGTTGCATTATTTTACTCCTTAAGTGTATTTTCTTTGAAATTATAACTGTCCATGCTATACCTGGTTTTAGTTTAATTGTGAATGCATTATTTTTATTGTGATGATTGAATTCCTGTTTGATTAAATTCATATGCTTGTGTAGTTTAAATCTTTACATATTTTTTTGTGTAGTAGGTTGGTTTGGGACGCATGTAAGGATTGCCAAGGAGCAATGTTAGGATTGCCAATACCTATTAAGGTATCTAAAGTTAAAGGAAGCATGTAAAGATTGTCAGGGGGCATATTAGGATTGTCAATACCTATTAAGGTATCTAAAGTTAAAGGAGGCATGTAAGGATTGTCAGGGGGCATGTTAGGATTGTCAATACTTATTAAGGTATCTAAAGTTAAAGGGGGCATGTAAGGATTACCAGGGGGCATGTCAGGATTGTCAATACCTATTAAGGTATTCAAGGATAATAATGGTGGTATGTCAAGATTGCTTAGATTTAATAAAATACATGCTTATGTTTCTTTGTTCTGAACTTAAAGAATGTGTTCATTTTTGTATGATAAGTGTTTGTTGGAATATTGTAAAAGATGATATTTATTTTGAAAACATGAATTGGATAAGGAATGACATGTATGCTTGCACATATATTTTTCTCTTGTGTCCTTCATATTGAGGGTGTGTATATCTGATTAGGTGTCCAGGCCAGTTCCACCGTGAGGATAGAGTCTTGGGGGGGGGGGGGAGGGGGTTTGGTTGTGGTAGACATCTCCTCTCATCAGTTACAGAGTAGGAACTTATTTTCTTCTTCAAGTTCAAACTATAAACTCTTTTGAGACTTTGGTTGTTGGTTTTTAATTTAGAGTTAAAACTTTTGTTCTTTCTGATTAAAGGGTCCTTGGGTTATGGGATTTCCAAATTGTATTACTAGACACGTACTTTATTTATTTAACATTTTATTTTGATTTGGATGGACTTTTTATTCCACTTTTAAAATTTATTTAATTCTGTCTTTTGTACTCTATGCTTGTTGTTGTTATCAGTTGTAAATATCTCTCAAGTTTTGTGTATGAGATTGACCATCTCATGCGTGATTTTTTTTTTTTTTTGGGGAGGGGGGGGGGGGTATTTCATTAGTACTCCACAAGGGTAGTATGAATGGTTAATTATGTCATTTGGATTAAAAAATGCACCTAACATATTCCAAAGAATAATGGATGAAATATTTAGTCCACATTCGGAGTATTGTTTAGTGTATATAGATGATATTATTGTCTTTTCAAACAATAAGAAGTCCCATAGAGAACATCTAACTAAAGTGATTCAAGCCATAAAAAGACATGGTATCATTATAAGTGAAAAGAAAATGATACTTGAAACCGATAAAATAAACTTTTTAGGTCTAACTATTGATAATGGAAAAGTCATTCTTCAACCACATGTGTTGAAGAAGCTTAATGTTTTCCAGATAAAAGTGAAGATGCCAAGCAGCTTCAAAGATTTTTAGGATGTGTTAACTATATGAGAGATTATTTCCCAAATATAGCTCAATACACTCTAAGTTTAACCAAAAAACTTAGAAAATGAGAAAAATGAGTGTTTAATCAAAGTGATATTCAAAGAATAAAAGAGATAAAGGAATTAGCCAACAAGCTTGGAAAGACTAGAGAAAACGACTTCTTAATAGTCAAAACAGATGCATGAGATACAAACTGGAGTGGAATCCTTATAGCCAAAAGTTGAGACACTATCCTTCAAATAGTTTGTAAGTATGCTTCAAGAACATTTAAACTAAGCGAGTTAAATTATACTTAATGGAAAAAGAGATCCTTGCTATTAAAAATAGTCTATTTAATTTTGAGATTTTTATAAGACCACAAAGATTTCTTATTAGAACTGATTGTAAGTATTTCACAACATTCATGAAATCTAATTTTGACAGGTGTACGAGCAAAGGAATATTATTAAGATAGATACAATGGTTTGCTAATTTCTGATTTGATGTTGAACATATTACAGGAGCAACCAATAGTCTTTCGGACGCTTTAACACATGAAATGACTTGTATATTTTGTGATAGTTCTATTAAGAACAAAAATGGCGATAGTCAAAATAAACCAATTATCCGATAGGATAAAGAAAGAACACTTGTTTCATTATAGTCCATGGACTATAAAAGCCTTAAAGGTAAGACGACAGTCTATAAAAAGGAAACTTCGATTTCAACATATCTATCGAAAGACGAAGGACCCTCTGTTATGTCCAAGGGTAAAAAAAACAAGGGCAAATAAGTTGAAAAACCTCCATTAGATATTTTACTATCTTTTGGTGAGCTTAGTTTAAAATGGGCTATAAACCCAAAAAATCAGTTTAAAACAAATAATAAATATTCGATGTTTTCAAAAAACCTCTTAGACTCTGTTTCAGAAGGATTTAAGCGGCAGAATTCTAAGAAAATACTTACTACACTTAAAGTGACTAGTAAGTATATTACTATGATCCAAAAAGAATGTAAGAGGCTAAAAGTCTCGGACACAAACAGGGTTACACCTAAAGCAACTGATGATTCTATTCAAATAAAAGAAATTAAAAAATCTTCGCAAGAAGAAAAGGCTATTGAAGAGCCAAAAGTTTGGACCACCTTATTAGTGAAATCTACAAATTTAATTTATCAAAAAGCAGAAATAGATCTTCCCAAAAACATATTCCAAAAAATTATAGGAACGCGAACTAGTGCCCATCGACAATGGTGTGAGTTTGCTAAAACAATTTAGAATTTTCAATTCCAAGTTGTTATATTGTCCAAGGATTCACTTCCAAAATAGTGAAAATAAGTTTCACAACTAGACAACAGTTTTCTAAAAACGATCATGAAACTAAAGCTTATACTTTAGAAAATGTGTTATTGTCAAGTTTTCAGTACCATACAAAGGATAAGCTTTAGAAAATGTGTTTTTGTCAAGTTTTCAGTATCATACAAAGGAAGATACAGAATGAATGCTAGCATCCATCAAGAAAACATGTGAAAAATTCAAACCAAGACATCCTTGTCATGTTGAGGTTATAACTGCAACACTAGAATGGGACAAGATTGATTTTTATCCATCAATTCATCTTATAAGACTACATTCTGCACCACAATGGTTGGGAAATGTCTTGGATGAAGATAGGTTAATGAAAAGAAAATCCGAATACATTAGTGATCATGATATTTGAGTAAATAGAGCTACATGAATAACATGATCCGAAAAAAGATCGAAGAATCATGGACACCACAAAAACAATGGACAACAATGTTTTTTACAGAAAGAATAATAATTAAAATTTTAGCATTTAAAAATGAAGACAATGTTGAATTAACAAGAGCTATTAAATAAGAACGAGTGATTACTACTTGGGAAACCAAGGAAACACTTGAGGCAATGAGTAGAGACATCGATTACTAGAGACTAGCTAAACTATGGCATGAATATCATGGATGACGATAATCTACTAGATGACATTGAAAATTAGAATCTAGACAACATGATGAAGTATTATCTGTCTCTCATTGCAACAAATATAATCTAAGGCAGAAGCAGCCAAAGGAATATTCTTTTTCTGAGTGCTTTGTATGGTTTTTTCAAAGTGGCATAAAATGAGTTTTATGTTATCAAAAGTAGTGTCAATAATGGTTGTAACATTTGAAATCCGAATTTGCCAAAAGAAATTTCAAGTCCGGGGTCTATATAATGACTCTTTCGGCATTGTATTGATCAACAAAAGACAGAGAGTGGGATAAGATATTGTATAGAGTTTTCGTTCAAAACCTTCCTCTAGTCAAGAGAGAAGGATAGTCAAGATTATGTGTGTAATTTTTCAGATTGTTTAAGTGTGGATTAATATGTACAAAAATTTCCTTCAATAAAATAGTCAGTGTGTTTTCATAACTTTTCTGAATACTTCATTTAAACCTCAAAGTAATCTACATTTTGGTTTTTATATCTTGAGAATTTTTATTCCTTGTTCGTCGAACCGAGTAAGCCATTGATGTTGGTATAAGGGTGTTTAGAGCAGTTCTTGAAATACCCCCCCCCCCCCCCCCCGAAAATTTCGCGCATAAGGTGGCTAGTCTCATACACAAAACCTGAGGAATGTTAACAACTGATAGCAACAAGCATAGAGGACAAAAGACAGAAATAAAATAACTACAAAAAGCTGAACAGAAGATTCTATTGAATTGAAATAACTAATAAATAAATAATTATAGGTCTGGTAATACAATTTGGAAGTCCCGTAACCCAAGGACCCCTTAACCAGAATGAACAAAATTTTAAGACTTTAATTTAAAACTAACAACCGAAACCTCTAAATGAGTTCATAGTTTGACTCTTGAAAAATAAGATAGGTTCCTACCCTGTGACCTATGAGAATAAATGTCTGCCACAACCAACCCTAGTACTCTATCCTCACGGGAGAAACTGCCTGAGACTTGAAATATCAACAAAGTGGGTTAAACTCACGAGCAAGAGATAAATATACATACTCGCAATGTGAGGGACACAAGAGATAAATATAGGTGTACACATTCAGATTATTCCTTATTCAGTTCATGTTTTCAGAGATAAAAGTCATCTTATACATTATCTCAACAACCCTTATTATTTAAAAATGAACACATTCTTTAAGTTCAAAAATAAAAAAATATATACATGCATTTTATTAAATTTATGCAATCATGATATGCCAAATATAATGTATGGATACCTTATTAGATATGGGCGATCCTCACACACCGGGCAATCCTTACATGCCAAATAAAATGTATAGATACCTTATTAGGTATAGGCGATCCTGACATGCCGGGCAATCCTTACATGCCAAATAAAAACGTATAGATGCATTCCCAATATGAAACATAAAATAAACAAGGTGCATTATTAGTCTAATTTGCACAAACAAAGAAATTGAATTATCCGACATGAAATTATCACCATAAGACAAATCGTTCATAAGTAAACTATAATGAAGTATTTAATGGGCATTTATATCCTTAAAGGGATATACATTAAAGTAAATCAAATAACCCAAACATCCATTATAAAAGCAATTTCTCGACCCAACCTCCAATGCACTCAAATCTACGAGGGAGTCTAAACCTAACTTTTATCTAGGTTGATGGGCCTATTCTACTTCTAAGAACCCTATTAAAGTATTTTGAAAATTTCTAGAATTTTTGGGAATAAAAAAAATATTTTTCTAACAAAAAGAAAATAAACATAATTCGAGGCATACGTTTACAACCAACACAATCACAAGGGAGACTCATCTTCACATGAAATTTAAAACCTAGGTGTATTTTAACCCTATAAATTTACTTAAATTTTTTTAGAATTTTTTGGAATTTTAAAATATTTTCTAAAAATAAAAGAAGGTGAAAACTTAACTTTTAGACACTTTAAAAATTAATTTAACAACAAGGAAAGATTATTTTGAGTTGAAAATTTAAAACCAAGTGTATTTAACATCCAAGAAGCTACATTAAAAATTTTGGAATTTTTGGAAATTTCTAAGTATTTTCTAAAATGAAAGAAAGGGAAAAACCCAATTTTTTTAGATACTTCAAAAATTAATTTAAAAACAAGGAGAAATAATTTCGACATGAAATTTAAAAAACAAGTTTCTTAAACCCCCAGGAAGTTTCCATAAAATTTTGGGAATTATGGAATTATAAAAGTATTTTTAAAAAATGATTTTCCGAGTTTTCAAGTTTTTCCAAAAATTTCAAAAATTCAAAACAAATACTAAAATAATTCGGAATGGGCCTATATCGGACCTAGAGGTGGGCCCCGTGAGGGGCCCAAAAATGCCTTTCTGGCCACCGACCGGCACCGGCAGTAAGCACCCCCACGCACCGGCGGCGCGCGTGGGGGTCACGTGCTGGCTGGGTCATCTTCCCCGGCGGGGATTTTCAGGTGCCTTTTTCGGCATCCTCCGGCCTCCATTCACCCCGATTTTTGTACTGATCTTCTCCCCTTGATCCCCTCTACCCTTTGGTGCAAAAAGCCCCATAAAAAACGGTCTGAATCAAAAACCCCCAATTCACAAGTTCTAGGATTCTTCGCAAAATTCAAAAATTTAAACTCAAATTTCTCACGATCTATTTTCCTAAAGATCAAGGGTCGTTTACTGGGCATTAGCAACTGAAAAGGTTTACAAATTAACAACCTTTCCATCCCGAATTTATGCATGAACAATTTCTATACAATATACACATACATGAAATATATATGCATATATTCTTACATATATATATCTATACTCCTATATACAATTTAGCATAATAATTCCTCACGAAATTTATCCACAAGAAGCAACAACAACAAAAAAAAAAATACAATTATATACAGATTTTCAATATAAACAAAATTCTTAAACCTAGAATATGCATACGGATTCAAAAGGGAAGGGAAGAATCAAACTTGCCTCTTTGACGATTCAACAACTCGTTCACCCGATCGTTCCTTCACTCCCTTCTCTCTTTCGTTTACTCTCGTAGTTCTGTGCGTAACGTAAACGGCAGGAACCCTAGTTTCTTATTTTCTTTTGTCCTAATTAATTTTTATTCAATTATTGTTTTTCTAAAAACTAAATATACTAAAGAAATAATAATAACAATAATAATATAACTATAACCCTGGCCCAACACTTAAGCATATCCTTAGCTCAATCATTCCAATCCAGATTCCTCCCTAGCCCAAACCAAAGCATTTAAAAGATTTAAATAAAATAATCCTAATCAATAACAATTCACATAAAATGATAACCATATAAACAGATAAATTTACATGAAATGATTGAATCTATAAAACATAAGCAATCCACATAAAATGATAAAATGCATATAAAAGAAAAACAACTCACCTAAAAATGATAAATTATCGAGATAAGGCATTTCACATGAATTAATAAAATAAAAAAATAATATAAAGAAATTTAATTTCTTTAAAATAATAGACATCCAAAATTTTGGGGTATTACAGTTCTCTAGCGGAGAAAGTCCGACAAAGTGATGATTGCTAACCCCAGAGTAAGAAAATTCGAAGAACCAGAGGTAAACCTCTTGAAGGTTTGTATTTTTAAAGTATTTAGTAGGAGCGTGGTAGACCTATTCTAGATTTATTGTATATTTTGAAGCATTATCTCTATTGTTGGGTCATTGTAATAATATTAGTTGTTATGTGGACACTCCTTGAAAAAGATACATGAATAAGCAACTTTGTTGGTAAAACGTCATTTTAGTGTTGGTTGTTAACTCTAACTTCATGTCAGTGTAGTATAGCACCCAAAACTACAAGTATTGATTATTATCCCTATATATATATGTATGTATGTATGTATATGAAATTGATCTAGGTGGAGGTTGGATGATTTAGGTGGATTATGGGTTTAAGTTCATGGCATAACAGTGGTTTGGAAGCAGGGATATTACATTTCTGGTTGCAACATGAAAGAGAAGGATGAGGATGTAGTACTAAAAATGAAATAATCAAATAGTTGGGGTTATTTTGGTCTATTACAAAGGGTTAATTTGGTAAATTAAACATTCAGATGTCAAAGGATAGACATGTCATTTTATCATTAAAAGTGCAATACTTTTGGCCAGAGGGGTAATAGTAAAATACGAACAAATCTCATAGGGCAATTTGACAGCAAGTGTGAGAAGTTGTATTTGGGTGCAATAAGGGCAAACCTCAGGGTGTTAGTGTAGCTTACCTTATATTTTTTTCTCAAAATATAATGGGAGTCTAATTTTCATGTACATATAATAATACAAAAAAATCAATATATGAGCCTTTTTTACTAATGGCGTTCTTTTGGTGACTAATCTATGATTAGAGAAATAATTGGGTATTTCGGAGCACTAGCAATATAATATCCCATGTAATATTATTAACAAGATAAGCACTGAGTGATTATTAAACAATAATAGCTACATTGTTGGCACTCGAATACTATATAATTTCTCTCAAAAATAATGATTTGGTGGTCGAAAGTCGAACAAGTTCGATTAGATTTTGTGAATGGAGTGTGATATCAACATGATGTCACTACCATCATGAGTTTTGTGAGTGAGGTGTGATATCAACATGATGTCACTACCATCATGTTGATGTCACACTCCACTCACAACAAATTAATCGGACTAGTCCAATTTCGACTCGTGTATTACCGTTCCACACTTTTCGAATCCAATACGTTACCATTACATGAGTATGAAGCAACATTTTCTTTTTTTTGACAATTTAAACTCGTTCAGGAGTGCAGCGAGTGTATGCCTAGGAGGCACATGCACCCCCCCCCCCCCCCCCCCCCCCCCCATGGCTTGGTCTTGCCCCATTACAAATATATATATATATATATGTAAAAATTAGATAATGGCCCTCTAAAGTTTTCAATTCTAAAATTATCACTTATTTTTTTCTTTCTTTTCTTTTTTACTGTTTAACTTCCTTAAAAATAAAAATAAATTTCCCTTCTTCAATCAAAATCTATTTTTTTTTTCCTTCAAAGTTTTCTCATTCTTTTTTTTTTTTCTTCTTCTTCTGTCCTACTTCTTAAAACTCTTCTTTTTACACCTACGTATGATGTATATAATAGGTAACTTAAAACTATATTCAATGAAAATATCACCAATTAATATTTTGGTTGTTATATTTGTCATGGTAGTATATTATTTTGCAATAATTTTTTTCTTAGAATTTGAACAATTTATAGTTGTAACGTGAGTTGATTTTATTTTATTTTATTTTAACTTTTATTTATTTATCAATTAGCCCCACCAATGTGAAATCCTGGCTCGGGCCCTTAACTCGTTTAGATGCAAAGTTACGCATCAGTATGTACGAATATCACACACATATATATATATGTGTGTGTGTATATATATATATATAATTTTCTCTTTTTGAAAGGCAAAATTAATTGTATAGGGGCTCCAATTAAAGCCTAGGCTACACCATGACCTCTAGAGGGTCTCTTGATCCGGCAACTTGTAACTCGGCATGGGATAGCCCAGCCTCTCATTCAGTCAGGGGGACGCGCCGGCGGACGGAGAACACAAGCAGGAAGGTCCCAGTCGGAGTGTATAATCTTTTGCAATAATCTTTACAGAGTTCGCTTTCGATCTTCACAACTTCATGCCATCCTCACAGCCATATGAGATGGCGGCTAGCTAATTATTCTCGTATGGCATCAATGGGACTCGCAATTCCGCCATTGATGCCATATGAGAGAGAGAGGATGATTTCAGATTAGGGAATATGAGAGAGCAATTCGTAGCGTTAGAGTGTGATTCACATTCTGCACCAACTATGGTTCTCTGCCAAAGGGAAGAATGCACTGTTTAGTTTGGTGGCTAGGGTTTGGTTTGCAGGAGCCGAGTTCTAAATTGTTCACAAACAGTTCGATTCATTTACAGTCCTGCGTATAAGCATCTCCATCTGTTACATAGTTATCTCAAATATCAAGATTAGCCAAGTTCCTTGGCAATCAAATATAAATATGACTTCTTTTTTCTTCCCCTCAAATGGTCATGGCCTCAAGTCAAAACAATTCAGGGAATGAGAGTAGTTTGTGTGTGTGTATATATATACACACACACAAAGATACAAGGGCCATATCCTAGGAAAGAAATCCCAAGGGCAACAAGTGAAGCAGAAAATACATTTTGCTGGGTATGCAATTCAACTCTCAAACAAAACGCTACTGAACAAAAAAAGGTGAATGCTTTTCCTTCTCATTTTTCCTTTCCAGTGAAAGCATATTTTGTTAACAAACATTATATACACACACACTTAGTTTTACCTTTTTTCCCCTTTAAAATACTTGGACCACATTGTCTCATAATTGTAGCCTTGTTTGAAGGCATGGGTTGAAGGCTCAACCTGGATCGCGATCTTTGATGTTGATCATATATTTGATGCTGGAATTCTCTCCAGAAAGGTCACAAATTTCATGGGTATCATACTATTCTCTCTTTTTTTTTTTGTAATTGGTATTAGGACACTTTGTCTTATATTTCAATTTAATTAAGGGGTTTCCTAAAAATTAGATGAATAGTCAGTCAAAAATATTAGTATGAGTTTTTATTAGAAACAAGAGAGCACATTTGCCATTGTTTAGATTGTGTTACATAGATCATCCAATTCTTTTGAGAGCACACAATATGGGTACATGGGATATATGTCTGACACAAGAGCCCACATCCTGATTCTCTATGTGTGATAATCAATGAAGAAGAAAAAACTCAAATTTGATAGGAGAGAAGAGTTTTCTACTTTTGAAATAGATAAATCCCCTTTTTTCATCACATCCCATTTCATCCAAAATTTAACCAGTTATATACTTGAAAAAACAATAAATTCATATATTACACTATTATATAAGATATAATCTATTTAAATGTGCAAGTGTCAATGTAGGCTCACATAATTTTTGGACACATTTCAAGCCAAGTTCCAGTATCCTATGATTTGGGAATTAGAAAGATTGGATACTTAGACACACAATGGTGCCTGATAAATCTACTCAAGTCTACAGAACATAGCAAACAATTGACAACATGATATGTTACTTGTTAGTATTTATTTTCAAAGAATAAAAGAATTCAGTTTTACAATTACTGTTGGAGTTTGTCAGGTTGTTTAATTAAAACTTCTGTTTCCTATTATATGTGCTTTTGATATTGTAGATTTCTTGCTCATTTCTTTCCTTTATTCAACGGAAAATTCCTACTAAAGGTTGAGGAGAAGTTCCCAAAAGATACAAACCTTGTTGTTGCATGCCAGAAGGGATTAAGGTGATGTTATCCTTTGAACTGATGGACGTTCAACTACTGGGTCATCAAGTGAAGTAGTCACTGTAGTTGCTTTCGATGTGTTTGGAATGAGAGTATTTTGTTTATTTACAACGTCTTGTGATTTTGAGCAATTATGTTGCTCACCTTTTTTTTTTTTTTAAGATTTATGTTCCGTTCATATTTTTGCAAAGAATTACATTTTATCTTGTGAGTCCTCTGATCTAGAATATGAAATTGTGGTTTCAAATGATATGGGGAATTAATGGAAGTTTGGAGCCATTTATTATCCATGCAATTCCCAAATCACCTAAATATTTGGCTAATAAAGCTTTACATGATGGTCATGAAACTTTTTTCTCTTACTCTAAATATACTAATATTGCACTATTGGACGCTAATATTTTCTTCAGTGTCACAATGATTTCAGATGAAATTTGCCATCCATTTAAACTATTAACTTAGTCTTACTTCAATCTTTGAGTTGGTGAAAGAAAATAAAGGAAGAAATATATAGTTCCTAGGCAAATATGATTGGAAAAAACAATGGATTTGTGCACAATGTTAGTTGTTACTTACATTTAGTGTTTTTAATAGGTAAGTCAAAATTATAAATTCATTCATCTAGGTTTCAGGGCTTTAGGGATGCTAGATTTTGGATCTTAGTTTGGACCATGGCAGTAAATTTTGGATCTTAGTTTGGACCATGGCAGTTCCCTGGTGAGGCTTTGAAAGTGTTTCTTCATACTTCCACAAACCGAAACCTTACAAGCTGTCCTGCGACATGCATTTTTTGATCAGAAATGGAACTTTATTTAGAATCTGGCTGGGCCCTGTCATAATCTACGTTGGGGTGCCATTTGCATCAAGTAAAGAAAATGTTAGTGACAGTAGTTCAACATAAAAATAGAAAGAAATGAACTTGAAATCATTTATGAAGGGGTACAAAGTGTTTATGGAGAGTTGTTTGATGTTCCCTTTTCTTTTTTATCCTATTTTCCTGGTCTTTAATGTTTCTTCATACTAAAGTATTTGTTGAAAATGTGGCCCTATTTCACAGTTTCTTGGGTAACCAAATCCTATTTTTTCCTTTTAGTCATGTTTCCATGAATAAATGATGGTTATTTTCTTTTTTATTTTCTCACAATGTGAAATCATGCATTTCCTTTTGTTAATGCAGTCATGATCAACTCATATACTTGCTTCAAATGCACTCATGATCGTGTATATACTGTGTACATACAAGGAATTGGACCCAAAACATAGATACTCTCACTTATGACTTATTATTAAGCCAAAATATGTTGTCGAATGGTAGCGTAGTGGTTTACTTGAGTTTTCTAAATGGTCGTGAAAGGCATGCCAAATGGTCTATAGAATGTTTGCAGAAAGGATGTGGGATAACATAACTACTAGACCAAGACTGAATTTTGCGATAATAGGACATACCTCCTTGCTAGTACATATATAATATCTTGATATAATATTTAAGAATAGTAATTATTGTCCCTGAATTACAATCTAACCTTTTATCCTTTTCCAAAACATTGTTAACTTGCAATAAGAACTTATATGCTTGGACCTTAATCTTTTTATGCTTCTATAAGGGGGCCATATCCTTGTCTTATCTATTATGTTGGATTCCGATACTTCTCGAATACTTGCAGATAAGTGTTTGATACTTTTTAAAAATATTCATCTCTTTTTTTTTTCTTTCAAATATGTATTCAATATTTCTTAAATACTTTGGCAACTTATCCGATATTTTTCAGATACTTTGAGAAACATGTTTGACTAGTGTTTAACTTTTCTTAGTATAATAACATAGTATAATTGTTGAGAAAAGAATAACAAGGGTTTTAAATGCTTAGTTCACAAACATAGTTACCTTTACCATTAATCCCTTTGGTTTGTCTGCATCTCCCCCTTCTTCTAGATCAACATTCTAGGTCCCTCATCATGTGTATGATATCTCTCATTTACTATATTTTATTACCGTTCTATAAAAGGACCCTTACAATATCATATCTCACTTAGTTCAAAGTTTATAACCATTCAATATAACTCTTATCTTGTTTGTAATGATTTTTTTTTAAATTCTTTTTATAAGGTAATGTTATTAACAATAATATACATGACATGATAAACAATTATTACTTTCGCTTTATGTATAGATACATAAAAAGGGCTAGTCCAATGCACTAGGCTCCCGCCATTGCAGGGTCTAGGAAGGGTCAGATGTACGTTGCCTTGCCTCCACATGGAGAGACTGTTTTCGGTTATGCATATATACACATAAATTTTAATCTTTTTATATATCTACATAGATATAATATATATACATTCACATTGTTGTGTCTTTGTCATATTTATATCCTAATTTTTTAGTTTTTCGTATTAATCTCCAAGCTTCATAGCTATTTGTATATACATTTTTCTCATTCTGCATGTAGCCTCATGTACTTTGAATCTGTCAAGATAATTTAGTATATATGACAATGAAATCTAAATTAAATTTTATCAATGCACTAATTGCCATGACCTAGTTATTAGTTTGCCGACAAACAAAGAGTTGCAGCTGCCACAAAGGGTTGGGGTTACCGATTAGTTTTCTCTGCTCATTTGGTAATAATTCGCCCGTCCATTAAAGAAAGAAACGATGCTTTTTAATCTTAAGTTTGGTTGTTTCCTTTAGAATAACCTCCAATCTAATTGCTTATGTCACATGTTGGAGTATTTCTTAGAGTTTATGCGGTGTTCGTTGGGGCTCAGCAATTGGGCAGTTATCTTAAGGATTTAAGGTCTCACTGAATGGCAATGGCTAAACTCTAAAGGTATTTGTGACCAAAAAACATTAAGAGAGACATTTCAGTTTCGGATCTCCTTACTGAACCAGAGACCAAAAAGTTGCCAAGCATAAAGGACCCTTCTCTTTTTGTAATCTTTTAATCGATGGAATCATATTTTGTGCATGATTCTGCCATGCGTGGTTATGGATGTTGTCATGCTCTAATTGTCTCATGGATTTTTTATAAGCCAATAGTGGTTTCTAGGAAGCACAAACACGCCTAAAAGGTCAAAGAATCTGTGTCGGATACCGACACGCGTTGGACACGGCCTGACAAGCCAAAATATGTGTCTGGATTTTTTTATTTTTTTATAGTTTTTGGACACACCGCAGACATGGCATAGACACGCCATGGTGACGTGTCCGACACGCGTGTCGTATCGTTAGGGGGTTTTAATAAAGTTTTAAAAAGAAATATAGATTAAAGTGTAAATATGATGACTTCTTTGAAATTTTTTAATAAAATATGGTGGTTATAACATATAATATTTTAAGTTTTTTTTTTGTTTAAAAACCAACTATTATTATTGTTGTAGAGTAGATTCATCTGTGTAGTTCTTTAAACGATAAACTAATTATTTTTATAGCTCATTAATTATTATGGTTTATGAATTTTTCATTATTAGGTTGATGAAAAATAATTTTACTCTTAAAATATAGGATCATGTTGGGAATTAATCCCCTTGATTTGGCACAGTGGAAGTAAATAAAAAACAAACACACACAAGCAAGACGAGATTTATGTGGTTCAACAAATTGCGTAATCCATGGGTGAAGAATGACTGTATTTATTTCAATATAAAGATTACACGCTCTTTCTTTCTCTCTCACACAAATTCAACTTAACTCTCTTACAATTCTTTCTCTTTTCACACTTTTCTTTTCTACCTTCTTTTTTCAACCTCACTTCTATTTATAGTCTTCAAAGCATATTCCTTGTTGGATAAGGACTACAATAGAAACCTAATTACAATAGGAATTTGAGACACAATTCCTAACAATATCTACCTTGGCTCAAATTTAATCTTCACGCGTTTCTCTAAAGCTCCACTTTGATTGAAGAAATCCCTCCACCTCGAACCTAACATCTTCTTACTTCTTGTCGTTCTTCGTTGTTCCATCACACTAATTTATTGTGAGCAAACTCCAAGTTTAAATAGTCAAACTTGGAATCTACTCTCACATCACCGAATTAAATTTTCCTTGCTTTTGGAATGAAAGTTGGTGTTGTTGCAATTGCCAAGACTTTTTCCTTCCCTTGCCGCTCTTGATCGTTGGTTACTCTAGTAAAGTTTGAAATAGGCTTCCATTCTGTCTTTACAACTGCTCCACCTAGAAGAGTACTTCCTAATAAAACAAAAAGATTATTAGCCCTCCTTCCCAAAAGTATGATACGTGGCCCTCTTTTAATCTTCATCAACCTATTCTTCACTTCACACCAATAACCCTTCGAATTCAAAGCTCCTACAGAGATCACATTTCTTCTAACACTTGGAATATGACGTACATTCATTAGGGTTCTTACTAAACCATTCGTTGTCTTGATTTTGATTGTTCCAATTCCCATAACATCACAAGAAACATTATTCCCCATACATACCTTACCACTTGCAGGTTTGTAGGTAACAAACCACTCTTTATGAGGACACACACTAAAGGAACAAGCAGAATCAAGTATCCACTCCTTAGCTTCTCCCTTGTTATCTATGATTGATAACATTTCATCAACATCACTTTCTTCATTTATAGCCTCAGACACAATACTCTTTCCTTTTGGACATGACCACTGAAGATGTCCTTTTTCCCCACAATTGTAGCACCTTCTTTCCGACAATGGCTTCGGCACAAAATTCCCCGAAGCCCTAAACCTCTTCCTCTCTTGTACAACAAGAGCTTGAGACTGATCATGTTGATCATCACCGTTCAACTTTTCATTGGAGAATAAAGCACTCTTATCTTGTTCTATCGTGATTGTATCTCCCATAAAGCAAAGTATTAAATAAATGCTTATGAGTAGAGTGTATCGATGTCAACAATGTAATAGCTTTATCTTCATTACTCAACTTAACATCAACATTAGATAAGTCACAAACAATCTTATTAAACTCACTGAGATGTTTTTGCAAGCTTACACCTTCTTTTCTAAGGAAGGAGTACAACTTTTGTTTCAAGACTAGTTGGCTGGTGAGATTTTTTCCCATATAAAGATCCTCCAATTTCTTCCACATACATGCATGCTCTTGAAGTTTCTTCTATCACATCATACACAACATCATCTGCGAACGCCAATCGAATCGCACTCATCGCCCTTGAATTAATCTTCCCCCACTTTGCACCATCCATCTCTTTTGATTTGTCAAGTAATGTCTCTTCTATATAAGGCTGCAAATGAACCGAGCCGAGCCGAGCTTGAGCCTGCCCGGGCTCATTTGTTTGTGCGCTCGCTCGGGCTCGTGATGAGCTCAAAAAGCTGAGCTCAGGCTTGGGCTTGTCATTATTTTGAGAAGCTCGAGCTCGGCTCGTAAAAAATTCTTTCAGGCTCGTGTTCAATATCTTTTTAACTTGTTCATGAACGTAAATGAGCCTACACAAGCTTATGTTCATGAACATGTTCATGAGCTTACGAGCCCTAAATGAGCTATAAACGAACTCTGTTTACGAATATAAACAAGCTCATGTTCACGAGCCTATACGAGACAATCCCAACATTGTTTGGGCGTGGCTCGTTTATTAAACGAGCCTAGAAATTGAGCTCGAGCTTGGCTCATTTGCTTAACGAATGAGTCTGAGCCGAGCCCTTAACGAGCCCAAGCCCAAGCAGCTCGGTTCATTTGCAGCCCTACTTCTATACTATGCTAAATCAGTATATTTCGCATTTGAACTTGCCTTAGATTGAAATTTTTTCTATCAAACTTTTCGACTGAGTACGTTACATCTATAATAGTTTTTGTCATAACTCTGATACCACTTGTTGGGAATTAATCCCCTTAATTCAGTACAATGGAAGTAAATAAAAAACAAACACACACAAGCAAGACGAGATTTACGCGGTTCAGCAAATCATTTAATCCATGGGCGAAGAACGACGGCCTTTATTTCAACATAAAAATTACACTCTCTTTCTTTCTCTCTCACACAAATTCAACTCAATTCTCTTACAATTATCTCTCTCTTCACACTTTTCTTCTCTACCTTCTCTTTTCAATCTCACCTCTATTTATAGTCTTCGAACCCAATTCGTTGTTGGATAAGGACTACTATTACTTGAAGCCCAATACTTGCCTAACAAAAATTACCAAATAAATTACAACTCTAAAATAAAAACCTAATTACAATAAGAATTTGAGACACAATTCCTAATGGATCATATATATAAAAAAATATATTTATTAGTCTCCGTGTCCCCGCCATGTCGGAATCCTAATTTTTTACTATTTGTCGTGTTGTTGTGTCCGTGTCGTGTCGTATCCGTGCTTCTTAGGTGATTTGTAAAAGGCGGAGATATCAGTTTTGGAATTCTAGATTTTGAATGCCAATAGTATGTTCTTATTTTTCACATGACTTGGTAACTTGTACATATAGTATGTTCTTATTTTTCACATGACTTGGTAACTTGTACATATTTAGTGATTTGTAACTTTCTTAGGAACTCATTTTTAGATCTAGTCATGATGTCATTATGCAACTCAGTTCTCATGCTGACTGAGCTAGTTTGGAGAATGTAATTTTCTATTATTTTATATGTTTTATATTTAACATTTTGTTTTAATAATCAGCTGGTGGGTTGGTTGAAGTAGTCAATCAACCCGGCTCACTTTGAGCTTTGATTGTGAACTTTCAACTGTTGCTTCTTGAAGGAATGGAACCTGCAGTCTACCACCACATCATTCTGTGTTTTACCCCTTTCAAAATTTTACACTTCTTTTTTTTTTTTTGCTTTGGTACCTTATATCTTCACCTAGGAAATAATTGTGTAGCTAGGATAATCCGTCTCATAAGACGAAAGCTTGAGCACTAACTGTTATGGAAATGTCATGTTATCATTGGATTTGGAGCATTAGAATTGTTGATAAGCTCCATATTCCTCCAAGAAAAAGGAAATTGGTTAACAGTTTCATCTTACTTGACTTAGCATCATTTTATTGTTTTTACTCTTTATTCATGCAATGAATGATATTAAATGGATGAGTGCCTTTTAAATTTTGGATGAACCATGAATCTATGTTATATGGACTCTTCAAAAGTATGTGAAGTATCCATGTCAAGAACACTTTTAGTCAGATGTGTACCTAAAAAACATATCCAGTAATTCAATTTTATTAGATTATTGCTTTAAAGCGAGTTAAATGCCTATTTTGAACAGTATGTTACATAAAAGTGTTATTTTACTCTAGAAAATAAAGGAAATTATTACATAATATGAATATTTAGCAGGATTTGACACATCCGACACTAGGAACATGCTAGCGTACCCAAGTTCAAGTAACATAGCCATGCCATGAATATTATTTTGATTTGTTTTATTGTTGATGAGTTTTCTCTTATGGAAACCATGGTTTGGCTACCACCATCAGTGGAGATTTTCTGTGCATTGTGATACCAAAGACTTCTTTCATGTCCAAATCTTTAGTCTGGATACCAGGAGGAAGCTCCCAATCAAAGCTGTGGAGAAGTTGGGCCAGTGCTAGTTCAACACTTGCCATTCCGAATGTAATAGCAGGGCAGCTTCTTCTGCCAGCTCCAAAAGGTATCAGCTCAAAATCTTGACCCTTGAAATCAATAGTTTTGCCCATGAATCTCTCTGGTTCGAATGTTTCTGGATTTTCCCAAGATTCTGTGTCCCTCCCTACTGCCCAGGCATTGACAAAAAACCTTGTTTTGGCAGGAATATTGTACCCATCAATGGTTATATCTTCCATGGATTCTCTTGGGACTAATACTGGTGCGGGAGGATGTAAGTGGAAGATCTCTTTGATGACAGCTTTTGTGTAGTGCAGATGAGGCAGGTCACTCTCTAACACAAATCTTTTTTCTCCGACGACTCTTCTTACTTCAGCTTGTGCTCTTTCCATTACTTTGGGGTTCATGATTAGCTCTGTCATCCCCCAATCTAAGGTTATAAAGGTTGTATCAGTTCCTGCTGCGAATATGTCCTGCAATAACAGTAACTATTATTGTTTTGCTAAATGGGAGGAAAATACACCACTAACTTGAACCATGTGACTCTATGGATGTGAATGAATTTAAAGAGAGAAGCAGTGAATAAGGAAGATTTTACTACCAAGACGATGGCTTTAATATTGTTCATAGTGAGAGGCATTTTGTTGGCCTCACTCCTCTGTATTTCTAGCAAGACATCCACAAGATCCTTGTTGTCTTCTTTTTCTCTCTCGGGATTTAGATGTTCTTTTATAATCTCATCAAAGAACTGGTCGAAACGTCTAAAGGTGTTCTGAAGTCTTGATTTCATGCCGGTTAACGTGTGCAATAATTCCATAGAAGGGAAGAAATCTCCAATGCTGAATCCTCCTAGCAACTCTTGGTACTCTTCAAGCATCTTTTGGAACCCAAGTCGATCATAGTCCCCTCCTGCTGAGAAATCCCTTCCAAATGCCACACGACAGAGGACATCATTTGCATATAGTCCAAGCATCTTGGATAAGTTGATGGTGCCAGGATATGATTCTGCAACCTGATGAACCAGGCGTTCAACTTCTTCTTTTCTTACAAAGCTGTAAGATTGGACATGCCTGGCACTTAGTAGCTCAAGTATGGAAATTTTCCGTATTTGCCTCCAGTAAGCCCCATATGGGGGGGGGGGGGGGGGGGGGGGGGGGGGGGGGAGAAGGCAATATCAGTGCAATTATAGAAAAGGTGTTTGGCTGAAAAGATCTCGGGATGGCTTGAAAGTGCAAGATCATGGGTTTTCAACACTTCTTTCGCCATTCTAGCTGAGGAAACCACAACTGTTGGAATCGGACCAAGTTGCAATTGAATGATGGGCCCGAATTTCTCAGCTAGGCGGTGTAGAGATAGGTGGGGCATGTTTCCTAGCTGGTGAAGGTTGCCGATGATTGGTAGCTTTGGAGGACTAGGTGGGAGATTAAGCATTTTTCCCCTTAGGTTTCCCCTCAAGCGAAAATTGAACATCACTACTAGAAAAATGGAAGCAGAAATTAACGAGGAAAAGATTTCATCCTTCAACCATTGAATGATAGCCATTGAAGTTCCTTCTAGCATGGCCAGTAACAGACACAGGTTTCTTTGTGAGTTGTCAGGGACTACTTTTTTTGTGGGTGGTCATACATTATATACCCAAAGGTGTTGCTTTTTGCACCCTCTTTCATATCAATTTTTTTTTAAAGATTTGCACTGTATCGAGGCAAAACTTAAAAGAGATGTCGATGTCATTTACCATAAAAAAGTCTGAAAGATGTCGATGTCATTTACCATGTGTTGAATGGAAGTCTAATTTATACATACATAAAATAGTATAAAGAAAAAGAAAGATTGTTATATGAGCCTTTTTACTAATAAAGAATATTTTGCCGACAAATCTAGGATTGGATAAATTATAAATGCTGATGTCTTTTTCTTTTCCACAAACACCAGAATTTGAAATATAACCGATTTTATATATTATATATTGATTTCACAATTGTAAATTTCACAGTTTTTATTTTATATTACATTTATATAGATAGTGAGTCTCTCTTTTTATTTCTCATTTTTTATAAATTTTACTATTACATCTTTATATCAACATAAAAGGTGATTTCGATTGCCCACAATTATATCATTTTTCTTGAAATAAATAACAAGGGCTACATTTCATAAAAGAAGAATCAACAAGAGAGAGCTCGACAAATTAATATTTCCAATTTGGGTAGTATACAAGTGGTTTGTATCTCTCTCTATATATATATATCTATATATACCTTTTTTTATTCATATCCTATTAATCCATCTACATCTATCCAATTCATCTACATCTAATGTACTCCATTTTGGATTGAAAAGAAGAAAATCATACAGAACTCTTTTTGAGATTGCTTTGCCATTTCCGTGATCGTATTAATCAAATTCAATTCCATATTTTAATTCTCAACCAATAATCACCAAGAAGATCTAATGGGACTCTGAGGCTCCGTTTGGATAGACACGAGAGAAAAGAAAAGAGAGGATAACATTAGTTATTAGAGAAAAGAAAGGAGATGAGATGATATCAACAAACTCTATTCATATTTGAATAAATAGGAGAGAAAAGAAAAGAGAAATGATAAGAAATGAGAGAGAAATGATAACGATCAAATTACTATTATATCCTTTTATATTTATGGGACATGGGTGGAATAACAATTTTTTCTTTCTAATTATTGAGAGCGGTTTTGGAATTATAAAAGTATTACTTAAATACTATAATTTCTCTCCTAATCTTCCCATTTTTGGGAATATAGGATATGAGAGAACTATCCCTCCTTATCATTTCTTTTCCTTTAATGATGTTTATTCAAATACAACATAACCTATTATCTCCTTTCTTTTCTCTCCTTATCCTTTCAAATCTCGCAATCCAAACGGAGCCTAAAACTTGTTTTTCAAATATTAATTCTCATCCAATAAACGCCAAGAAGATCTAATGGAACTCTAAAACATGATTTCCATATATTAATTCTCATCCAGTAATCACCAAGAAGATCTAATGGGACTCTAAAACATGGAAATCAAAACTTGTTTGGAGTTTCTTGTGAATTTGTATATACACCACCTTTCCAATTATATAATATTCATATGAAAACGTAAAGCTTCATATTATATCTATATCTGTAAGACTGTATCTATCTATATCTATATATATACTACTATTTAAACTGCAGAGAGTTTTCAATCATTTATTAATTTTTTTAATTAAAAATAAATAAAAACATAATTATATAGATTTCTAAATTAACTATACACCTAAATTATTCTATAATTATTATTCCTTTATATAGACCACTAAATTCTTCTATAATTATTACTCCTTAATATAGAGTCCTAAATTAACTATAGAACTAAATTTTTCTATAACTATTATTTCTTTATATACTTTATATAGATTCCTAAATTATTTTATAATTATTACTCCTTTATATATAGTCCTAAACTTTCATTCAAAATTGGACTAAGTATAAATATCTTTGGTTGGCATCAATGATCTACTTAACTAATCTTATACTAACCTATACTAAATTGTAGCACAAATCATTTTTCCTGAGCATAAATGATCAAAGCCCTAGATTAAAAGGATCTACTTAACTCATCTTATACTAACCTATACTAAATTGTAACACAAATCATCTTTCCTTAGCATGAATTATCAAAGCCCTAATTTAGAATGATCAATTAATCCCAATTGCATGATTCCTCCCTTATAACTACAAGAAACAAGGAAGGAATTAAGATCAATCACAATCTATTGCAAAACGAGGAAATCAAATTGAGATTGCATTTAGAACCATAATTCATAGGACAACCATGAATTCAAACCCTGATCATGCAATTTACACATGGAATTCAAAATCTCCAAATTCAATAACAATTAAACCAATTGGCTCTAATTGCATGATTTCTCCCTTATAACTACAAGAAATAAGGAAGGAATTAAGATCAATCACAATCTATTGCATCTAAAACAAGGAGGAAACCAAATTGAGATTGCATTTAGAACCATAATTCATAGGACAACCATGAATTCAAACCCTTATCATGCAATTTACACATGGAATTCAAAATCTCCAAATTCAATAACAATTGAACCAATAATGGAGAGAGAAAGGGTTACACAATTTCTCTAGAATAATGTTAGAGTAATGTTCTAGCCCCTCATGATTCGTGTAGGAGGCATCTTCAAGGTAGAATTTTCCAATTCCATAGCTGTCCAATCTCCAATTGAAGCCCCAAATTCGTCCTTGACTTGCTCTCCTAGAAGACCAAAAACCTCCTAATTATTACTCCTTTATATATTTAATTCTTCTATACCAAAAACCTGTATCATATATCTCTCGAGCTCTCTTCTGATCATACTTTTCCTCAAAGGTATGATTTCCTCTCTCTTTCATTGATACATACATATATTTGAATACATTAAAATTATATATAGTTTTTTTTGTTAAAGTAAAACTATATATAGTTGTTTCATTTAATCTTAGTGATTTTTGAGGTACAATTACATTCTCTCTCTTCTGGATGCAATTTTGTCTCTTGGATAGGTAATCTAATCAACTCTGTTTAATATACATGCATAAATACACTTCTATGTATATTGCAAGTAAGTAATATCTCGGTTTTATGAATTTACTGGGATAAGTCAAAGCAACCCAAGAGACAAAAATATAACAGCAAATAATATACCAAAATATGAAGAACCAATAATTAGTAGAATTTATGAATGCTAAAGCATGAGCCAAATCAGTTGCAAAATTCAAAACACATGCTCAGAGTACGATAATAATTTAAACACATAATTTAATAATTAGTTCGATAATTATTACACATGATTGAGCTGATTGAGACACGATGGAATTAGTTTTATGTGCTTTAATTTTTCTCATAACAATAATAATTTATAGCCAAATATATGAAAATAATAATACTTAACGAAAAAAAATTGAAAAAAATAATTAACAAAAGAATAATTGAAAATTTAATTATACAACCACACACGCATATATAAAGCACCAGTTCTTTATTAACAATTAATTTAAATAAAGAATAAGATTTGGATCATTATTCCTAGTGTTCAAGTAAGTCTTTGCAGATTGGTTAATAATTCTTACAATTTGTTGCATGCACTTTTATACCTGCACAAATCATCAAATCATATTGAGTTGCATCTCAAGATTTCACCATTAGACTTCAATGCATCAAGAAAAATAGGCCATGGTGAACACATGAAAGATTCACAAGGAAATAATAGACCATAATACATGAGAAATAACTTTTTCAGTGTCCAAGTTGATAGATTTTTATTTTTTATATGTATTTTCTATTTTAGATAATTTTATTATTAATATATATTATATAAATTTCAATAATTTTTTATAATTTAATTAATTAAAATTAGGGTAAATATCATTAACACTCCCTAAGGTTTGATGTATTGACAGACGGCTATAACTTTGTAAATTCTAGTTACCAACACCCCTTGTGGTTTGTGCCGTATATCACATACACCACCTCTTGCCAAAAGTACACCATGTCAGAGTACTTTTTGACGATGAAATGACCATTCTGCCATTTGATTTCTGACATAACTTATTTGAATACTAAATTTACCCATATAACCCTATCTAATGGACCGAAATACCCCTTTGAATATACCTATATATATACACACTACAATATATGTAATCTATATATAATTATTTATTTTCGTAAATAATAATGTTAACATAAAAAAAATAATAATTAAATTTCTATTTCTTTTTCTCTATTCATCTATATAATATGATATATATAACCTAATATATATAATTATTTATTTTCATAAATAATAATATTAACATAAATTAAAAAAAATTAATTGAAATGGTAATCAAGAAGGGTATTGTGGTCATTTTTCTATTATGATATTTATTTATTAAAATATATTTAAATAATTAGGGACAATCAAGATATTTTATATATTAAAAAAATGAAAAAGCTAACAGAGGGTGTTGGTGATGAAAATTCATAAAATTCTAGGTGCGTGTCAATACATTAAACCTCAAAAAGTGTCAGTGATATTTACCCTTAAAATTATGTTCTTTTAACAATTTTCTTATTTATAAGACTCTAAGATACATAGAAATGTCTCTTAATACTCTATTTCATTTAAACATATCTTATCTTTAATAGAATTGTACAAAGACTTAAAACTTAAAAGAAAAAATCATATTAGAATGTGGAGAACTTGAATAAATCAACGAGGATGAATTAGAGCATTTACAATGTATGGTTTTTTATAATTTGTATATATATTAATTACTTGTCTGGATTTTCAATAGTTACATTTTTTATAAGGTAGATTTTCTTGTCTCTAGAAGTTTGGTTTCAAAAATTTTCGTGCCTACACCTATCAATTAAAATTGTTGTATCTTTGGAACAAAAAAATTAATGGTTGAAAATTTAATGGACTTTGTCAATAAATTTTATTTAGCAATAGACGGTTTAAGAATTACTAGAATAGTCGTAGTTTTTACTTTCTCATGGTTATCTTTGATTCTTTGCAATAGTACGTAAGATGTGGAATAGTGATTTTTACTTTCTTATGACTATCTTTGATTCTTTGCCATAGTAACTAAGATGTGACTAATAGAAGATTTATTTTTTTTCGATATATTTTATCTCTTGGATACAATATATACTTGATAAAAAACAATACAATATATAATAGAAGATTTATTTGTTTCGAAATATTTTTTTTTGGATACAATATATACTTGATAAAAAAAAAGATACAATATATATATAAATTATAATAGAGATATATAAATACAAGGGTAAATATCACTAACACTCCTTGAGATTTGATGTATTGTCACGTGACTATAACTTCGTCAAATTTCGTCGCAACCCAGTCAAATTTTTTTTATATGTGAAATGTCTTAATTGTACTTAATTATTTAAATGTATTTTTATATAAAATATCAATATACTGAAATGACCACAATGCCCTTCATGATTATAAGCCACTGTTATCTTTCTCATCTCCTCTTCTAACCACCACCGCCAACATTGATGCGGCGACGTTGAAGTTGTGACCATTAATGAGGGCGTTGGTGATGTTGAGACCCAATGGAGCTCGAGTTTCGGAGGCCATGAGATTGAACCCATATGGGACAATGAGGGAATTGACAGAGAAGATGATGATGTTATAGGGAAGGGTTTTGATGAGAGAAAGAACAGTGGCATTGGAAGAGTAGTAGACGGTAGGGAACGAATGGAGATATCATTCATGCCTGAGTTACGGGTGATGTTGACAGAGCTGAAGTTGTTAGTGGTGTGGCCGATGGTTTGGTAGAGGGTGGTGATGAGTTCTCCTCTGGCTACACCAACTATAAAGGGCAGACTTAAAGCAACAGTGGGACTTCGATCAATAGGTTGATACGAAACTTCAAGGTAATCACTGTGAAGTAGATCCGGATAGAAGAGATCTGTAACTAGAGGGTAAGAGTGAGGGATGAGCGATGGGTCAGATCGCCTGCGTTGGGGTGGGATTGAGTGTGTGAGGGGATGATGTGATGTGGTGTATGATAGTGATGTATATTACAATATCATCTTGATTGAATACACACACACACACACACACACACACACATATATATATATATATATATATATATGTGTGTGTGTGTGTGTGTGTGTCTTTATTTTGACCAACCGGCTCTATGTGAGTTTTAATGATTAAGTAGCTATATTTTAAATGATTTATTTTTTGAGCCCAAGCACAATGATTAAGAAGATATATTAAGTAGCTTCGAATTTTTAGTGATAAAATACATGTCTAATTTGGAATAACATAGTAAGAACATAATATTATTTATGGAAATAAATAATTATATATATTGGTTATATATATTATATAGTATATATATGATAGAGAAAAAGAAAGAGAAATTTAATTACATTTTTATTTTTTGTTAACATTATTATTTATGAAAATAAATAATTAGATGTAGGTTGTATAAGGACCATGATCATTTTTGGTTAATTTTCTTTTATTTTTATTTATTGTCATATAAATGCTTTAATTATTTATGCCTTTCTGAATGTGAAATACAAGTTTGGAGACTTGTATAAATGTCTGGAGAAGTTTTGGGAGCAATTCGCAAAAATTTGACTTTTTCAGATTGGGTAGGCCCGAGGCTCGGGTCCCGTGGGCCCAGAAAATTCGAAAGTGTTGGAATGATACCAAATTCGGAGGGTAACTTAAATAAACTATTTAACACGTTACAAAATCAATTTTGAGTCAATCAGAGTTACCAAAATTAAAAATGAAAAAGTTTTGGAAGAGACTAATGGCATTTTTATAAATATGATAGGTAGGTCTATAAATTGTAATACCCTGAAATTTGAGGATATTTAATTTGGGGTTTTAATTATTCAAATTGTTCATCTTGTAGTGTAAATGCCTGTTCCTCTTTGTTTAATGTGGATGTTGATTTGTTGCTAAGTGTTGATTGATTTTAAATGTTTATGAAATATTTGTTTTACACGTAAATTTTCTTTTAAATAATTTGGTTGGATTTTTTTGGACTGAAATTCCTTGTTTTTATTTTTAATTATTGTCGGATTAGGCTAGACTTTTGGGTTTGGGCCATATATATATATATATATATATATATATATACATACATACATATGTGGGACTAAATATATTTAGGTTTATTATTTGAAGTATTTAGGAAATTATTTTAATAATTTTTAGAAAAGAAAATATAGATAAAAGAAAGAGAAAATATGATTAGAGTTCAGTCGTTCCTACACACAAAGAGTTGCTACGCACAAGCAGGGAAAGAACGGTAGATGCCGAAAAAAGGGAGAGAATGTGAGTGATTTTGCTCAAAATCATAATGCAAGTTCAAACTCTTCTCTTCTCCCTTGAACCGTAAACATAGATTATATTTATTTTTTTTATATATATACGTTACTTGAATATACGCATATGCATATATATAACTATGTGATTTTATGATTATGCATGCTATGGGATGTTCTGTGCATTAAAAGTGGGTAATCTGTGGGTTTTGGTACAGCTATGAGATAATTTTTCATATGTATATGCATGTATATATGAGTGTATAGGCGGATGTATATATATATATATATGTATGAACATGATATTTGTGTTTAATGTAATCATTGTTTTTGAAGGTTTTTGTTCCAATAAATATGTTGATCTTACTATCCCGAATAGACTCTGTAAGTTTGGTTGTGAATCATTGGGTAGATTGACGGAAATTTGAGTTTGAAATTTTAGAACCCTAAAATTTGAAACTGGGACTTTTCAATTTAGGCCACGATCGAAAAGGATTTTGGTGCCAACGTGTAGCTTAGACCGAGAGGAGTTGAATGGTATATTCAAACGCGATATTCGGGGTTCGGAGGTGGCCAGACAATGGCTGGGAAGTTCGAGCTCCATGGCTGTTACGTAGTTGTAGGTGAAAGAAGAAAAATAAAAAAATAAATAAAAGAAAGGAAGAAGAAAGAGAGAGTGAGCGCCGCGCGCCCACGCACGGCGCCGGCGCGTGGGGCCCTTTTAGGCCGCTGATGGGACAAAAAAATGGTATTCCGGTCCCACTCGCTGGCCCAGTCTAGAATATTTTAATGTTTTTATTTATTTTTTAATTGATTTTAAATTGGAAAAATAGGAAAAATAATTTTTAAAATTACTTTTAAATTTCAAAAAAAAATTGAAAAAATTTAAGTAATCTTTTAAGGACAAAATACTTTTGGGTTTTAAATTTCAAGTGGAAATGAGTTTCCCTCGTGATTAAATTAGTTTAGAAAGTATGCCTCAAAATTGGTTTTCCACTTTCTTCTATTTTTGGAAATACATTAAAATTTTTAAAAAATTTCTGAAATTTTAAACTTACCTTTTTAGGACAGAATATACCTAGAACTTTAATTTCAAGATGAAATAAGTTCGTCTCGTTGTTGATTTAGTTCAAAAGTGTCCTTTAAGTTGGGATTTTTATATTTTAAATTACCAGAAATTTTTTGAAATTCTCCGGAGATTTAGTTGAGACATTTAAAGGCAGAATATGCATGGAAGCCTAGGTTAGACCTAGGTTTAGATACACTTGATGTTAGATTGCATTGTAGGGTTATTTATGTGAATTTATTTTTAATTGTTTATGTATTTCTCGTTAATTTATTTCTTGTCATTCTTAATTGTTCATGTTAAATGTTGATGCTTTGTTTTAGTGTATAAAATAGTGTGAATATTTGCATGCTTCTAGGTATGTTAAACTTTTTTTTTAATGTTAATTAGGGAGGCATGTGAGGATTGCCAAGGGACATGTCAGGATCGCCAATACTTAATAAGGTATTCAAGGTTAATTAGGGAGGCACGTAAGGATTGTCAGGAGGCATATCAAGATTGCAAATAGGTATTCAAGTTAATTAGGGAGGCATGTGAGGTTTGTAAGGAGGCATGTCAGGATTGTCAATAGGATATTTAAGGTTAATTAGGAGGCATGTGAGGATTGCCAATTATGTAACAAGGTTTTTATGAATATTTAATAAGGGAGACATGTCAAGATTATCAAATACTAGGCATATAATATGTAGATAAATGAGACATGTCAGCATTGCCAAATAATAGTAGGATTTGTACTTACTAGGGGTTCGGGTATGCATGGATTACCTTTGGAGGAAACCTAGGAAAATGTGATCTATATTTTGTAATAACATATTGGTTGGTATCGGATATAGGATGGTCGCAATCTGGTATTGTAGGGTAAGTGAAAGAGGTTATGTCTGTATGTTTATATATATATTTTGTCCTCATATAAAGGGTATGTTTACCTGTTCTCTGATTGGGTTGTACTAGAGGGAACTTGATCGTGGGTTTAACCCACTTTGTTGATTATTTCAGGCCCCAGGTAGTTTCCATCTTAAAGATAGGGCGTGGAGTTTGTAAAGCAGGGCGGTCATCTATTCCTTACTAGACATCAGTGTAGGGACTTAGATCTTTTCTAGAATAGTATTTACTTTTTTATTTTTGGTTATGGGGTCCTTTTGTTATGGGACTTCTAAGTTGTATCACTCAGACTAGTATTATATTTATTTAATGTTATTTATTTTTATCTCCGTTAGACTTTCCTTTTAGCATTTAAAATTCTTTCCTTTTGTCTTTGAATTCTATGCTTCTTTGTTATCAATTGTAAGTATCCCTCCGATTTTATGTGATAGACTGGCCACCTCATACGTGAAATTTGTTAGGGGTATTTCAGTTAGTATCAGAGCATTCCAGGTTCAAGTATTCTCGGGTCCTTAGGATCTGTTGTATGGTATCTTCCGCATTGCGTATTCTGATAAGTAGAACTTAAGTATATGACTCATTATACTCTAATCTATTATTGGGGTATTGATGACTTTTCTGTTTCATCTTCAGATGCCACCCCTAGGAGAAGTGTGAACCAAATCCAGCGGTCAGGATAATGCTCAGGGTGGAAATACGGACCTCCCTCCCAATTTGGTAGCCATTATTGCTCAGGTTGTAGCGACAGGAGTGGCAATTGCTCTTCAGAATCAGCAACCACCACAGATGGCACATGTTCCATTACTAGTGGAGCAGCCCAACACTTGGAAGAGGTGTGAAATTCCTTCACAAAAGGGAATCCACTAGAGTTTTTAGGGTCTACGGAGGTGACCGAAGCGTATCAGTCGGGGAAAGACATTGAACGCCATCTTCGCATGATCGTGAGCACAAAAGTACAAAAATAGATGCTAGCTACCTTTAAGCTATTGGGGGATGCGTTACAGTGGTGAGAGTCAATAACTACAGTGGATGAACGGACTACGTTAACTTATATAGAGTTTCAGGTCCGTTTTGATGCTAAATACTTCCCATATGCCATGAGGGCGGTTAAAAAGAGAGAATTCATGGACTTAGAGCAGGAGGACAGGACAGTCAGAGGGTATAAGCAGGTGTTTACCAGTCTATCCTTGTTTGCACCTGAGGAGGTGAACATCGAGGAAAAGAAGATGAGATGTTTTGTGAATGGTTTGATTTGGCCTATTCGACAAGTCATTATCGATAATCCAGATTATACCACTTATGCTCAGGTGGTTGATATTGCATTGCAGCACTGTCAGTCGAGGAGAGACTACAGCCAAAGAAAATAGGAGAAACAGAATGATAGGAACTCCGCTAGTTAGACAGTGGAGAGGAAAAATGGTAATGGTGGGAGACACTTTGACAAGGGCAATCATCCAGGGCAACAGGCGTGGAAGAAACTCAAAATTAGCAATGTTTTTTAGAAAAGGGAGGTCTCTACTTACAGACAGTAGAGTGGAGTACCGCAGATAGGTTAGATTCAATTACATGGTAAATAGTTGAGGAGGCCTACTGGTGTATTTAGAGGAAATTGTTACAGGTGTGGTGAGCTTGGGCATTCAGGTAGATATTGCCCTAACATTAATAAGGGATAATTTGGTCAGCAGGGATAGAGACAGTAGTCACCCTTGCTAGTACCACAGGTTCCACAGATTCAGACTCAAAACCATCCAGCACAATGAGGCGAAGTCCACTTGGGAAAGGAAAGATGAAATAAAGGCAAAATATCTAAAGCTTTTATTTCAGAAATGAGGTGAATTTCAAGGACAAAATTTCTCTTTTTAGCAGGAAATAGTGTAATATCCCAAAATTTGAGGATATTTAATTTGGGATTTTAATTATTCAAATTGTTTATTTTGTGGTGTTAATGTATGTTCCTCTTTTTTTAATTTGGATGTTGAGTTGTTGCTAAGTGTTGATTGATTTTAAATGCCTATGAAATATTTGTTTTAAATGTAAATTTTCTTTTAAATAATTTGGTCGGATTTTTTTGAATTGAAATTCCTTTTTTATTTTTAAATATTGTCGGATTGGGCTAGACTTTTGGGTTTGGGCCACATTTATATATGTGGGCTAAATATATTTAGGTTTATTATTTGAAGTATTTAGGGTATTATTTTAATAATTTTTAGAAAATAAAATATAGAAAGAAGAAAGAGAAAATAAGATTAGGGTTCAGTTGTTCCTACACACAGAGAGTTGTTACGCACGTATAGGGAGAGAATGGTAGACGCCGAAAAAAAGGAGAGAATGTGATTTTGCTCAAAATCATAAGGCAAGTTCGAACTCCTCTTCCCCTTTGAACTATAAATATAGATTATATTTATTTATTTTTATATATGTTGCTTGAATATACGCATATACATGTATATAACTATGTAATTGTAGGATTATGCATGCTAAGGGATGTCCTATGGATTAAACATGAGTAATCTGTGGGTTTTGGTAAAATTATGGGGTAATTTTTCATATGTATATGCATGTATATATGAGTGCATAGGCGGATGTATATATATATATATGTGTGTGTGTGTGTGTGTGTGTGTATGAACATGAGATTTGTGTTTAATGTAATCATTGTTTTCAAAGGTTTTTGTTCTAATAAATATGTTGATCTTGCTCTCCCGAATAGACTCTGTAAGTTTAATTGCGAATCATTGGGTAGATTGACAGGAATTTGAGTTTGAAATTTTAGAACCCTAAACTTGAAATTGGGGTCTTTCGATTTAGGCCGCAATCGAAGAGAATTCTGGTACCAATGCGTAGCTTAAACCGAGAGGAGTTGAATGGTATATTCAAACGTGAGATTCGGGGTCCAGAGGGGGCCGACAAAATGGCGAGGAAGTTCAGGCTCTTTTGTTACGTAGTTGTAGGTGAAAGAAGAAAAATAAAAAAAAAATAAAAAGGAAGAAGAAAGAGAGACCATGCACGTCGTTGGCGTGTGGGGCACTTTCTAACCATCAACAGGGACTGGAAAAATTTATTCTGGTCCCATTCGCCTGGCCCATCCACTTTAGGAATATTTTAATATTTTTATTTATTTTTTAATTAATTTTAAATAGGAAATATAATTTTAAAAATTACTTTTAAATTCCAGAAAATTGTCAAAAAAATTGAAGTAACCTTTTAGGAATATAATACTCTTGGGTTTTAAATTTCAAGGGGAAATGAGTTTCGCTCGTGGTTAAATTAGTTTAGAAACTATGCTACAAAATTGGGTTTTCACTTTCTTTTATTCTTGAAAATACATTAAATTTTTTACTGAAAATTCAAACTTACCTTTTTAGGATAGAATATACCTGAAACTTTAATTTCAAGATGAAATAAGTTCGCCTCATTGTTGATTTAGTTCAAAAGTGTCCTTTAAGTTAGTATTTTTATATTTTAAATTACCAAAAAATTGTTGAAATTCTTCGGAGATTTAGTTAAGACATTTAAAGGCAGAATATGCATGGAAGCCTAGGTTAGATCTAGGTTTAGATACACTTGATGTTAGATTGCATTGTATGGTTATTTATGTGGTTTTATTTTTAATTGTTTATTTATTTCTTGTTAATTGATTTCTTTGCATTTTTAAATGTTCATGTTAAATGTTGATGCTTTGTTTCAGTATATAAAATAGTGTGATTATTTGCATGCTTCTAGGTATGTTAAACTTTTTTTTTTCAAGGTTAATTAGGGAGGTATGTGAGAATTGTCAAGGGGCATGTCAGGATTGCCAATACCTAATAAGGTATTCAAAGTTAATTAGGCAGGCATGTGAGGATTGTCAGGATTGCCAATAGGGTATTCAAGGTTAATTAGGAAGGCATGTGAGAATTGCTAGGAAGCATATTAGGATTGCCAATAAGGTATTCAAGGTTAATTGGGAAGCATGTGAGAATTACTAGTTACGTAGTAAGGTTTTTATATATATTTAATAAGGGAGACATGTCAGCATTGCCAAATAATAGTAGGATATGTACTTACGAGAGCTCAGGCATGTATGGATTACCTCTGGAGGAAACTTAGGAAAACATGATCTATATTTTGTAATAACATATTGGTTGGTACCGAATATAGGATGGTCCCAATCTGGTACTGTAGGGTAAGTGAGATAGGTTTTGTTTGTATGTTTATATATATATATATATATATTGTCCTCATATAGAGGGTGTGTTTACCGGTTCTCTGATTGGGTTGTAGTAGAGGGAACTTGCTCATGAGTTTAACCCACTTTGTTGATTATTTTAAGTCCCAATCAGTTTCCACCTTGAGGATAGGGAGTGAAATTTGTAAAGCGGGCGGTCATCTATTCCTTACCAGACATCAGTGTAGGGACTTAGATCTTTTATAGAACAATACATACTTTTGTTATTTTTGGTTATGAGGTCCTTGAGTTACGGGACTTCCAAGTTGTATCACTCAGACCATCATTATATTTATTTAACATTATTTATTTTTATTTCAGTTAGACTTTTCTTTCAGTATTTAAAATTCTTTCCTTTTGTCTTTGTATTCTATGCTTGTTTGCTATCAGTTGTAAGTATCCCTCAAGTTTTATGTGTGAGACTGACCACCTGATACGTGAAATTTGTTAGGGGTATTTCAGAAATAACAAAGAGGAAAACATTGAATTCATTTTACTCTTTCTAATCAGCCATGAGAGAGAAAATGTATATCTATATATGTATCTAACTATCTCATGTTCTTCCTTCTCCACTGAATTAGGGGGACTTAGGATGAGAATTAGAAGATGCTGAAAAAGAGAGAAACGGTCTACACATTGAGGGATCGAGATTGCTCAAATCAAAATTGATTTGGGGCAAAGTTGAATTTGGTGATAAATTGTCTTGGAATTGAGGTAGGGGTGTTTTCCCCACCTTATCATCGATTCCTTAGAAATTGATGTGATTTGAATTAATTGGCATGTTTAGGAATGTTACAAAGTGAGTCTTACATCTTTAATTATGCTAATTTTGGTTAATTGAATCTCTACATACTAATTAAGGTGGTAGTTATATGCATTAATGTTCTATGTATATGGTTTAATAAAATTGTGGATATATGTTATCTTTTAGCATGATTTATAGTTGTGGAGACAATGTTATACATGTTGCATTTTATATATTTGATAAAATGCATGAGAATAATCATTTCTACAAATGTTGCATGGTTATATGTATGGAAAATACATGTTTTAGCCATCAACGTTAACCATTTCTAACCATTAGTGAAACTGACGGCAAGAGTCGGTTTCCTACACATGTAACTAGAATTATCCTAAATACAGAAAAAGTAAGTGTAATAAATCCTAATTAGAGGGGAGATAAGTGTAATTTACTCTAATATATATTTTTATATATATATAGAGAGAGAGAGAGAATTTTGTTAGAAATTTGTGGAATGAGAGTCTTCAATCTGCCTTTGATCTCTTGCTACTACAGGTCTAATATGTATATGTTTTATGATATCCGCGTAGCTTTTCATTATCATTTCTCGGTCCTATCTTTTTATTGTCTCATAAATTCCTCTCGTGTTCTCGTTGGGGCAAACTGGACTGCCAGGGTTTAGATGGGCTTCTGGTGGGCTTCTGGTATGGGTTAAAAGAACCAGGGAGACACGAGTTTGGGTTAGGGTGGGCGGTTCCCCATATTGGCCGGGTGGGTCAGATTAAGAGGCCCGTTCTCTTTCGCCCTCCACATATCAGAAAACATTTCAGCCAGGGAATTCCATATTCCAAATTACTGCAGTCACTTGTGTTGATTGAGCTCTAAATATTTTATCATTAACTGGAAAAATTATTTACTGGGTAAATCACCTTGAGAGCATCCTGTATCCAGGTGAAATTTTCCTTCAAGCTTTCCGTTCAGTATATATGTATTCCTTCATCTATATCAGACAAGATGAGTTAAACACAAACAAATGTGACAAGTCAGAAGAGTTTTTTTAGGATTTTAGTTCAGATTATCTAATTCACAATCCAATAATGCTTTAAGCTAATAATACTTCGTCTATATTTACACAAACTTTGTAAATATGTTTTACTCTTGAAACAGGAAACAAACAACAAACATGACAATGTCCCAGATTACACTATCAAGAACATGGAGTTGCAACAGCAAGGAGAGGTATTTTTCTGCCGATTGTAGCACCAGTGCATTCAGTCATGTCCAGATATTCTCCCTTGGCTCCACCAGGCAATGCCCAATCGAACTTGTGCACGAGATTTGCTAACACAAACTCATTGGTGGCCATTGCGAAAGAGGTCCCTGGGCAGCCCCTCCTGCCAGCTCCAAATGGAATCAATTCAAAGTCATGCCCTCTGAAATCTATAGAAGAATTCAAGAATCTCTCAGGCTGAAACTCTTCAGGTTCAACCCATGACACGGGGTCTCTTCCTATTGCCCAAGCATTGATAATAACCATTGTTCCGGCTGCAACGTCATAGCCCATTACTCTGACATCTTCTCTCGCTTCATGTGGAACGAGTAATGGGATAGGAGGATGCAATCGAAGAGTTTCTTTGATCACTGCTTTAAGGTAGTGCATTTCCTCCAGATCATCAGCTGTTATGTGTGGTTTGCCTTCAAGAATCTCTCTCACTTCATTTTGCACTTTATTCATGACCCTCTGGTGTCTTAATAGCTCTGTCATGGCCCATTCTAGGACTGTGGAGGTGGTATCAGTTCCAGCAGAAAAGGTGTCCTACAGGAATCAGAATATGAAGCAATTTTAGATGGTTAGTAAAGTTTGTTCAATGTATGTGAATATCCTTTCAACTAGCCATAGTGCACACGCACACAACATAGATTTGTAAAGGGTTGTGCTAGATTGGTCTTTTGTTAATACAGCCTAAAGAAATTTTTAGAATGGATTACTAATTTGTGCAAAGTCCACTATACACTATAGATAAAGTTCCATTCTGTTTTCATTGAAAAGTTGAGACTTGTTCAATGCTCTTTGCATTAAAAATTGATCTCACTGGATTGGATCAGATTCGCGAGGCTAGTTGAATATATCTGGTAAGGCTATTAATTGGGAAATATCTCTAGTAAGACTACATTAACTGGATTGCTCAAAGTTTGGAAAGCTGGCCTACAGTTGAAGCCTCTTTCCTTTCTGCGATGCGAGTCCAAGACATACCGCTTTGGACGAGAGCACTTGTCATCGCACCAAGATTTATATACTACAGCTAATTCTGAGATATTTTTGCTGATTTCTTTTTTTTATTCCTTTGCCATTCTCTGATTCGGATATTTCATTTGTATGGTTTATTTGTATTGTCTCCACTCCTTAGGAGAGTGTGTTGTTCTGTACCTTGCTGGTTCTCTAATGAAAAAATCTAATTTGCCACTTAGAGAGAGAGAGAAAGAGAGAGAGATCCTCACCAAGATGAGAGCTTTGATGGAATCTCTATCAATGGAAAGACCAGCAGTATTGTCATTATGGATCCTAAGCAAAATATCAAGGAAATCCTCCCTGCCTTCATCTTCAACTCTCTCTTCGCCATTACTCTTCCTTTTCTGGACATTCATACGCTCTTCAACTACTTGCTCCAGGAATTCATCAATCTCTTTTGCAACTCTGTCAACATTAGCATAAAAACCAGTGACATGATTGATCCATGCTAGACATGGAATGAAGGCCCCAACATCAAAACTACCCAATAACCCTAAGAATTCCTTCAATAGCAGCAGAAACTTCTTCCCACTTTCCCCTCCACTGTACTTCCTCCCAAAAGCCGCCCTACATACCACATCATTCGTTAGCAACGTGAATATTTCACTTAAATTCAATGCCGAGGACGAAGAAGATGACTCTTCAATCTTCTTCATCAGGAGGGCTGTTTCTTCTTCTCTGACAATATGAAAAGACTGGACTCTTCTATTACTTAGAAGCTGGAGCACAAAAATGCTTTTCATCTGCCTCCAGAATTCACCATAAGGGGCCACGGCCACGTCCTTATAATCGTAGAGAAGCCGTTGAGCGACCTTAGATTTCGGCCTGTTTGAAAGACAAGATCATGTGTTTTCATGACCTCTCGAGCAGCGTCAGCGGACGAGGCAATGAGGGTCGGCGTGCTGCCGAGGTGAAGCAGCATGAGAGGCCCATGTCGTTGAGCCAAAGATCGGAGTGAGCGGTGAGGGAGTAAGCCCAGTTGGTGGAAGTTTCCTACAATTGGGAGCTTTGGTGGTGAAGGTGGTAGGTGTTTGTTGATTGTAGAAGTATTGAAGAGCCATTTCTTGATGAGGAATGCTATGAAAAATATGGCAAGAAAAGAGAAGACAAAAGGGTGCCAAAGGAATGAAGTCACTGGCTGCTCCATCAGATGCAGAAAACTAGACACTCCTTTTCTGTGTCTGTGCAAGCGCGCACTACTTGTCAAACTAGCGAGGATTTATTAGTGTACGCCCTATGCAGGCCACAAATATATATATATATATATATATATATATATGTGGATGTGATTAACAATGCTATGTAATTAAATTAAGGCAGGAGTACTTCTCCACTTGTGTGGATGTGAAAACACGTTAATCCAGTGGATTTTTCTACCCATTCTTGGCAAAAGGTCGTCCAAGGATGACAATTGTGCCCGATGTTGATATTTAAACGATTCCTATTTTGGTGACCAGAAAAAAAAAATGATTTCTAATGACTAAAAAAAAAAAAAAAAGGAAAAATTAGATTTTGGTCACCAACCCTAAACAAAATTACTCTAAAGTGACTATAAAGTCCGAAAAAGATGAATAGTTACCAAACTTGAAACTTAATTGCCGATGAGTGACCATTTGAGATTAATTTGGTAAAAAAAATACTTCATATTTATTAAACATTTTAAAAATAATTTTTAAATGATGATATTACCATTCAATATAAAAATAAACTCACTGAATTCATTCTCCTCTCTCTCTTTCTCATTCATCAATCTCTTTTTTTCCTTTTTAATTTGTCAGTTTACTAACTAAAAAGATAGTATTGATATATATGTTAACAATTAATGTTTTGATTCTTGATTAATAATATATCTATCATGCTAACTACATCTATTTTTAATGGATTGGATTGGATAAATCTTTAAAAGATCTATGGTAATTTATGTTGGAGATTTTATTCTATTAACATTTTTTTTTTGCGGAATATTTAATATGACAAAAGAATTCTTAATGGTATAAATTGTAGAGAAAGATCTCTGCAAAACAAGATCACCATGAAAAAGAAACAAAATCAGTACAAGATCCAACTATATGAGAAAATGATTTTAATTGTTACCGCTCTAAATTATTGTTTCTTATTCTAATTGTTACTCCAGTATTCTAGTTGTCATTACCAAATGACAACTTCTAGCATCACTTACAAATAAATAATAAAAATAAAAAAAAGTTTCCCACTTTTACAATTTATTTGAATCCAATTTTACAGTAAATAAAAATATAAATAATACAATATTTGAAAATAAAAATAAATAATTATTAGTTAAAAGTTATTTCTAAGTATTTATTTGACAACTTGAAAGAGCGGCCTCTTATTATGAAACTCTTGAAGTAAAATGTTTAATTGTGATTAATTTTAAGGGTAAATTTATTTAATTGTAAATAATTTATTAGATGAATGATATTTATGTAATAAGTGATCTAATGGTCACTTATCAATTAAGTTTTAATTTTGCTGACTATTTATCTTTTTTAGACTTTATGCTCACTTTAGAGTAATTTTATTTAGAATTAGTTATCAAAATCTAATTTTCCAAAAAAAAAAAGAAAAGGCAAATGTTCTAAACTTTTTTATTCAAAATGCTTATTTAATAAACATTGTATAAAATAATTTTTAAATCAACTTCCGTGTTCCCAGTGATATATTAACTCGTTTTCAGCCAAAACTTCCATTGCCAGAGCCACTGTCATTTCTCTTTGTTTTTTTCGGAAGGTGTCAATTCCTCCTCTGTTTCTTCTTTCTATTGATTCATTTAGTAACTAGTGGGTCTTGAAAGATACGCCTTTTCTATGAGTAATAAGATTCTCATTTTTTAAAGTCTATTTGTATATATATAAAATATATATATACACTAAGAGAGAGGGAGAGAGAGACATCAGAGGAGGAGAGAGGAGATATCAAAGGAAAAGAAGAGGACAAAGACAATGTAGAGAAATAATTGTTTAACAAAGATAGATATATCTAAAAAGGACAATAATTTCTGATTAGCAATTTGGACAATACTCGTGTCAGAATTGATACTGGAATTGATACTGATCCAATAAAACTTAAACACCTGTCTAAAAAAAAAAAACAAAACTCGTAAAATCATAAGATCCTACATTCTTTTAATATGTCTATCATCCGTCTCTCCTCCATTCAACCAATTGAAAAATAATAGAAATATACACACACATATAATTACTTTTTATTCAAAGTCTATTTTGAATAAATTTTACATGTATACATAGAATGTTTTTATGAAAATATATTTGTAATTTTTACTCCTTGAAAACTCGCTTTGAATTCAAAAAATAGAAACCCAAAAATCCAATCAGAAATAGATTTAGGATGTAAAAATAGAGGAATATTCAGGTAAATTAAGAGAGAGGTGACTTTCCTGAGGTTTATCTAATATCTCTTTTCAGAATTAATCAGCTCTTAAATTACCATTTTATTCTTATTAAAAGTCTTATATCATCAACAAAAAATATCAATTTATAATTACTACCCCGCCTCAAGTAAAGGGGATTCAGACAGAGAGAGATAAGAGTGTTTTAGATAGAACCAATTTCAATCGAAAATTTTGATTTAAAGTAGTATATATATCAAAGAAAAGTAAATCACAGTGTATTAGAGTTATTATATTTAATAAGGGTAGAATAGTCTTTACTTTATTTTGTTTGTAAACCTATATATATTCTCTTTATTAGGTTTTCATGTTTTGTAACTTTGCATTGAGATCATAATAGAAATCCTAGCCCCTTTTTTTTTTATCTCTTCTTCTCTCTCTTTACAATTCTCACATGGTATCAGAGTAATAATTCAGATGAGTCCTTTGATTGGTAATTACATGGAAGAATTGTACATCCCATCTACGCTGACCACGGATCCAAAATTTTTTTTTTTTTGGACGTTTTGGCATCGATTTGATTCCGGTATCGCTTCCGTTTAGCATCTAACTATTCCGATTCGCACCGTTCGTCTCTGGTATTTGACTTTCTCCTCTCTTCGACATGGCTGGTAAAAAAAATTGACTCGCTTCAATCTATTAGTGTGAGATTAGATGAAAAGAATTATTCGTATTGGAGTTATGTGATGAAAAATTTTCTTAAGGGCAAAAAGCTGTGGGGTTATATTAGTGGAATTTCGAGTCAACCCAAGAATGAAACGACTGAAAATTATGCAGATCTGTTAGATGTTTGGGAAGCAAATAATTCAAAATTTATCACTTGGATCAACAATTCTGTTGAACATTCGATAGGTACACAGTTGGCAAAGTATGAAACAGCCAAGGAGGTTTGGGACCATTTGGCAAGACTGTACACATAGTTTAACTTCGCAAAACAATATCAGTTAGAATATGATATTCGAGCTCTTGAACAGAAAAGTATGAGTATTCAGGAGTTCTACTCTGCAATGACAGATCTTTGGGACCAGTTGGCTCTCACGGAATCAACAGAGCTACGAGCATGTGCACCGTATATTGCTCGAAGGAAGGAACAATGACTAGTTCAGTTTTTGATGGCTCTTCGTGATGATTTTGAGGGACTTCGTGGGTCAATTTTGCATCGTAGCCCACTTCCTTCTGTTGATTCAGTGGTCAGTGAGTTGTTGGCTGAGGAGATACGTTTCAAGTCTCAGACAGGAAAAGGAATTCTCCCAGCACCTAATCCATCTGTTTTAGTAGTTCCTTCTAGACTACCTTTCAATTATCAGAACAAGACTCACGTGAAGGTTGGTTTTGATGAATGTAGTTTCTGTAAGCAGAAGGGCTATTGGAAGGCTCAATGTCCAAAACTTTTAAGTAGAGCTCAGCCACAACAACAACAGCAGAAGCAACAGCCTCCTCCATGGAAATTGGGAAATCAATCACAACAAGCTTATAGGCCTCCGCAACCTAATACTGCAGCAGTTGTACCACCATCAGACTCATTTAGTTTTGGAGTTTCATCATCTTCTAATTCCACAGTTGCCACCCTCGCTGACCAGTTTTAGAAGTTCCTTGCCACACAGCCACATGCTATGTCCACCTCTTCTCCAATAGGTCAGTTATCTTCTAGTTCTTCAGGTATGTCTTCTTCCATATGGGTCTTAGATTCTAGAGCTTCACATCATATGTCACCTGATTCGTCATCTTTTGCTTCTTTATGTCCTACATCATCTGTGTCTGTTATGACTACTGATGACACTCCTATGCCTTTAGCAGGTATTGGTTCTGTTGTCAAACCTAATTTATCTCTTTCTAGTGTTTATCACATTCCCAAACTCACGATGAATCTAGTTTTCGTTGGTTAATTATGTGACTCTGGTTACTCAATATCTTTTTCTTTTTCTTCTTGTCTTGTGCAGGATCCGCAATCCCAGAAGCTGATTGGGATAGGCCGTAGGAAAGGGGAACTTTACATTTTGGACGAGCTAAAAGAACCAGTTGTTGCAGCTCCCAGTGTGGACTTGTCATCTTTTCATTTGAATTCTTCTTATTCTAGTTTTTATTTATGGCATTCTCGCCTTGGTCATGTTTCGGCCTCTCGTTTAAGATACTTAGCATCTACAGGAGCATTAGAAAATTTACAAACTCATAACATTTCTGATTGTAGTGGTTGTAAACTGGCAAAATTTTCTGCTTTACCTTTTAATCGAAGTATTTCTTCTTCTCTTGCACCATTTGACTTGGTACATTCTGATGTGTAGGGACCTTCTCCTGTTGCCACAAAAGGGGGGTCTCGATATTATGTTTCCTTTATTGATGATTGTACTCGTTATTATTGGGTTTATCTTATGAAATATCGTTCTGAATTTTTTAGTATTTATAATACTTTTCGGGCCTTTGTTAAAACTCAACATTCTGCTGTTATTAAGTGTTTTAGATGTGATTTGGGTGGGGAGTATACTTCTAATAAATTCTGTGAATTACTTGCCTTAGATGGAACTGTTCATCAAACTTCTTGTACAGATACTCCTGAGCAAAATGGTGTTGTTGAGAGAAAACATAGGCACATTGTTGAAACTGCTCGTTCTCTCTTATTGTCTGCTTCAGTTCCTAGTGAATATTGGGGAGAAGCAGTTCTTACTGCTGTCAACTTAATTAATAAGATTCCATCTTCTCACATCTTAGGTTTATCACCTTTTGAAAAGTTATATGGGCATGCTCTTGATTATTCTTCTTTGAAAGTTTTTGGCTGTACTTGTTTTGTTCTCCGTCCTTGTGTAGAGCGTAGCAACTTATCTTCTCGCTCTGCCATTTGTGTTTTTCTTGGCTATGGTGAGGGTCAAAAGGGATATCGGTGTTTTGATCCAATTACCCAAAAACTCTATGTATCTCGTCATGTTTTATTTCTTGAGCTTATACCATTCTTTTCTATTCCTGCTAGTACTCATAACATGACCAAATCTGACCTCATCCATATTGATCCTTTCTCTGATGATACTGATAATTTGTCTTCTCAAGACCATATTGACTCACAAAATGTTTCTAGTCCTCGTGTTCCTATTATTCATTTTCCTCATCATTTTTCTCACAGGGTTCGCACTAATAGTTCTGCAGATACTGGTCCTTTGCTCTCTGATACACCTGAAACTCCCTCTCTTCCTATGGCCACCCAAGCAGTTCCTAAGACTGTGGATCCTCCTTCTCGTTATCCTCAACGTACTCGTAAGTCCACTCAACTACCAGACTTTGCTTATTCTTTTTATTCATATTCTTTTACTTCCTTTTTAGCTTCTATTCACTGTCTCTCTAAGCCTTTATCCTATAAAGAGGCAGTTCTTGATCCTCTTCGGCAGCAGGCTATGGTTGAGGAACTATCTGCTTTGCATAAGACAGATACTTGGGATTTGGTACCGCTACCGCCTAGTAGAAGTACGGTTGGTTCTCGTTGGGTTTATAAAATCAAAACCAAGTCTGATGGGTCAGTTGAGCGGTACAAAGCTAGATTGGTTGCCCAGGGATTTTCTCAACAGTATGGTATGGATTATGAGGAGACCTTTGCTCCTGTTGCAAAAATGACTACTGTTCGTACTCTTATTGCAGTTGTCTCTATTCGTCAGTGGCATATATCTCAGATGGATGTTAAAAATGCTTTCTTCAATGGTGATCTTCAAGAAGAAATTTACATTATTCTCCCTCCTGGTGTTTCTCATAATCCTGGATATGTTTGCAGGCTCAAGAAAGCTTTATATGGTCTCAAACAGGCACCCCGGGCCTGGTTTGAGAAGTTTTCTACTGTGATTACCTCTTTTGATTTTTGCTCAAGTCATCATGATTCAGCTATCTTTATGAAGAGCACCTCTGTAGGTCGTATTCTTCTTTCCTTGTATGTTGATGACATGATTATTATTGATGATGACGTTGATGGGATTGCAGTGTTGAAGTCAGAATTAGCTCGACAATTTGAAATGAAGGACTTGGGCTCTCTTTGTTATTTTCTAGGTATTGAAGTAGCATTCTCTCCAAAAGGCTATCTTCTATGTCAGTCAAAGTACACAACTGACATTCTTGAGCGTGCTCACCTCACTGATACTAAGACTGCTGATACTCCTCTTGAGCTTAATGTTCGATATTCTCCTTCTGATGGTACCCCTTTGCCAGATCCTACTTTATATCGTACTATTGTTGGTAGCATGGTATATCTCACTATTACACGTCCAGATATTGCATATGTTGTTCATATTGTTAGTCAGTTTGTTGCTTCACCAACTACAGTTCATTGGGCTGCTGTTCTTCGTATCCTTCGGTATCTTCGAGGCACTCTCTTTTAGAGTCTTTTTCTTCCATCAACCTCTTTTTTGGAGCTGCGTGCATACTCAGATGCTGATTGGGCTGGTGATCCAATAGATCGCAAGTCTATCACTGATTTTTGTATATTTTTGGGTGATTCTCTTATTTTTTGGAAGAGTAAGAAACAGACTGTCGTTTCTAGATCTTCCACAGAAGTTGAATATCGTGCTATGGCATCTACTACCACTGAGATAGTTTGGTTACATTGGTTGCTTGCAGACATTGGTGTTTCTCTTTTTCATCCCACTCCTATGCATTGTGATAACAAGAGTGCTATTCAGATTATTCACAACTCCGTTTTTCATGAGCGAACCAAGCATATTGAGATTGACTGTCATCTCACTCGACATCACCTTAAGTATGGCACTATTACTTTGCCCTTTATCACATCTTCCATGCAGCTTGCAGACTTGTTTACAAAGTCACATCCTATTCCGTGTTTTCATTTTTTGGTTGACAAACTCTCGATACTTTTAGCGGCCGCATCGTGAGTTTGAGAGGGGATATTAGAGTTATTATATTTAATAAGGGTAGAATAGTCTTTTACTTTATTTTATTTGTAAGCCTATATATATTCTCTTTATTAGGTTTTCATGTTTTGTAACTTTGCATTGAGATCATAATAGAAATCCTAGCCCCCCTTTTTTTTTTATCTCTTCTTCTCTGTCTTTACAATTCAAAGTCTAAGACCCACCTGTCTAAAAAAAATAAACAAAACTTGTAAAATCATAAGATCCTACATTCTTTTAATATGTCTATCATCCGTCTCTCCTCCATTCAACCAATTGAAAAATAATAGAAATATACACACACACATATAATTACTTTTTATTCAAAGTCTATTTTGAATAAATTTTACATGTATACATAGAATGTTTTTATGAAAATATATTTGTAATTTTTACTCCTTGAAAACTTGCTTTGAATTCAAAAAATAGAAACCCAAAAATCCAATCAGAAATAGATTTAGGATGTAAAAATAGAGGAATATTCGGGTAAATTAAGAGAGAGGTGACTTTCCTGAGGTTTATCTAATATCTCTTTTCAGAATTAATCAGCTCTTAAATTACCATTTTATTCTTATTAAAAGTCTTATATCATCAACAAAAAATATCAATTTATAATTACTACCCCGCCTCAAGTAAAGGGGATTCAGACAGAGAGAGATAAGAGTGTTTTAGAGAGAACCAATTTCAATCGAAAATTTTGATTTAAAGTAGTATATATATCAAAGAAAAGTAAATCACAGTGAACCCATATTTTGCTTGCCATTTTCTTGGAAAAAAAATCAGAGTGATTTTCAGAGAACCCAAACAGACGAAAGATCCTACCTTATTTAACTGAGATTTATTAAAAGACTATTGCCGTCTCTTTAAACATAGCTTTATATGTATATATACACACACACTATACAGGTGGACATATACATATATAGCACCAACCAGCGCCAGTACCATCACCATGTTGAAAGCTTAACTAAATGAGTAGTTACTATGTTAGTATATGATAAGAAAACATAGTTAAAAGGCTAGAAAAATTATACACAGGCTTTGTTAGTTTGCTAATGATTCAATTGGGAATTCAAAGGAGATACTGATTGAGAATCACCTGCTCTCTGAGGAGTACAGTACATTTTACGTGGCTCAGTGGCCTGATGGTAAGGATGGCCTTTAGTTATAAGAGGGGAAAAAAAAAGTTGTGTTTGGATATCTAAAGAAGAAAAAGAATGGGAGAGGATGGTGATATTCATGTTACAAAAATATATTGTAAAGAAAGAAAATTATTGAATTAAGAACAAATTAATAATTTATTTTTTTGTAAAAACAATTGGACAAAATGAATAATTATCAACTCTTTTGTCTTTTCCTTTTAAATCCTTCCACCCTAAAAAGAATAATCAAACACCGTCTACAAGCTTAGATTCTAATCTGTTTTAATTGTTTTCCTTGCAACTCCCTTAACCATACAATGGTAGACAAGATCTAACATATCTTTGTCTAAACTAAAGCAATTCTAATACTGCCTTTGGTACATATGAATGAAATGAAATACAATTAAAAATGCAATGAGAATGGAATAGAATGGTTAGTTTCAAATATGAAATGAGGTAGGAATGAAATAAATTTTAAATATAAATTTTCAAAATACCACTCCTAGTAACAAATAAATTAAACCTACAAACATGTGGTATTGAAGGAAGGTGGCGATGTGGAGTTGGTGGTAATGGAGGCAACAGTGTGGTGGTTGCGGTGGAGGTGGTTGCGGTGGAGGAAGGTAGCAATGTGGAGGTGGAGGTGGTTGCGGTGGAGGAAGGTAGCAATGTGGAGGTGGTGGTGCAGTGGGGTTGGTGGTGGCAGTGGTGGCAGTGGCGATTGCTGTGGCGATAACAGTGGCAGTGGAGGAAGGTGGCGGTGGTGGCAATGCAATGTGGCGGCGATAGCTGTGATGGTGGTGGAGAAAGGTGGCGATATGGAGGTGGTGGTGTGGTGGAGTAAGAAGGTGGCAATGTGGAAGTGGTGGGGGTGGTGTTGGTGGAGGCGACGGTGACGATGGTGGAAGAGACAGTGGTAGTGCTGATGGAGGTGGTAAAGCCAGTGTGATGGTGGAAGTAGTGGTGGAGGTGAAGGGTTTTTTGGGAATATGAATTTGTTTTTAATCTTACTGGGAATGTAATGCCCATTCCATAGATTTAACTATAGAATATATTTTTATTTTTGAAAATGGATTTTCATTTCAAGGGAATGACCATTTTCATTCTAAAATTCATACCAAACAAAAAAATGGTTAGAATGGGCATTCCATTTCATTCCATTCCTTTGTACCAAACGCAACATAAGAATAATACTTACCTGCAAGATTTTCATTTAAAAACTTGTTAAATATAACTAGTTGGTCACTCAAAGCTTCAGTAATATCTTCTTACCTTTTAAAACAAAATATTGAGATTCAAGTTTCCTTAAAAACACAATGGATGTGTGAGTAATATTTGGTAGGAAAAGAAAGAAAAATAAAAAGAGAAAATGTAGTAATCTTTATGGGCAGGTGTAAAAAGAGACACTGGGCGAGCTACCACACTAACAGGGTACATGGTGCTCAATCCCACATTGCCTGGGTGTGAAGAAGAAGATGTGCTTATATGTAGTATGCTCTCTTCAAATGATATGAGGCCTTTTGTGGTAAAACTCAAGAGTAAAATCGTGCGGGCTCAGGCCTAAAGCGGACAATATCATACCATGTGTTGGAGCGGGGTGTTACAGTTGGTATTAGAGCTTGAACCCAGCCGGAAGTGTGCCGATGAGGATGTCGGGCCTCGTAGGGGGGTGGATTGTAGTAACCCTTGTGGGCGGGTGCAAGAAGAGACGTTGGGCGAACTACCACACTAACAGGATATAGGGTGATCAATCCCATATCGCCTAGGTATGTAGAAAGAGGATGTGCTATATATGTGGTACGGTGTGTTCTCTCCAAATGGTATGAGGCCTTTTGGGGTAAAATTCAAGAGCAAAATCATGTGGGCTTAGGCCCAAAGCGGATAATATCATACCATGTGTTGGAGCATGGTGTTACAGAAAAATGTAACTAGTTAGTCCAACTAAAATGAACGTATTATCAAAAGAAATAAGAAATATCAAATTCCATCTCTTGACCCTGACCAGATAAATAAGATAATAATATCAAGAGATCCCTTTCATAACAAGAGTCATGAGCTCTTCTCATTTAACATTTGAATTCAAAGATTTATTAAAGAGTAATGCTATCACAAGAGCTCCCTCATCATGAGCTCTTTTTATTTAATCACTGAATTAAAAATTTTATTAGATGACTTATTTGACTTTTTACATATCTCAAAAAATTGTTTCAATCCAGTAGTTAAATATGAAGAGTTCATAACTCATCTCATGAGTAGGCTCTCATGATAGCATTACTCTTAAATGATTCATTTCACTTCATATCTCAAAAAATGGTCTCAATCTAGTGGCTAAATAAGGTTAGCATTACTTAGGTTGTGAAATGCCAATCAACAATGTAATAAGAAAAGTGTGAAAAAGTCAATTACAATTATTAAGGATGTGGTGACCTTGTCGGTAGGTGTGCTTTGGGCGGGTGCGAGAGGTATTAGCAAGCTACAATTTTTGCGATCTCATTTTGTTTGGGGAAAGTAAATGTGAAGTGCTTATATGTGTGATTAAACTATCTCCAAATGTTACAAAGCCTTTTGGGGGTAAAAATTCAAGAATAAAACCGTGTATACTCAAGCCCAAACAAAACAATATTATATCTCCTACAATGGCCCGTTACAAATAGTATCAGAGTAGAGCTTAGTCAGAAGTGGGATGTTGGGCCCCTAAGGCGAGGGAGTGATTGTGGTAACCTTGTCGGCAGCTGTGAAAGACACCCACACTAACGAGATGAGAGGATGGAAATTTCTTGTCATCTTTTATTGAATGCTCTTAGTCAATTATATATAGCAAAATACAATTGACTTGCCTAGTCACAAGCCTAAATAAAAGGCTAAACTAAAATACAAAATAGGGAAGGCTAAAATACAGAAAAGTGGTTACAACAACCATTGACTATAATTGAATAAAACAAAAGAATTTAAATAAAGCAGCTGAAAACTAATTCCTTAAACTAAGGAATACTGAGTTTGAACAAGATCAGATATTTGAACAAGTCAATTCCTGTTACAACACTGATAAGCCTCTGATACACACTAGCCTAACAAGTTATAGTGTGGGCAACGAAGATGTTGGGCCTCTAAGGGGGTGATTGTGGTGACCTTATAGATGGGTGAAAGAGACACCCACACTCGCCTAACAAACTACAGGTTGCACAGGTAAAGTGCTTATATGTGCAATTCTATCTCATCTCGCACTAAATGGGGCTTTTGGGACAGTCAAATCCGTCACTAAAAGTCGATAAACCGTCGCTAATACTCAAATTGGACCGTTACAAAAAGTGGCATCGCGAAAGGTTATTAGTGACGGTCAAGTTTGACCGTCACTAATAGCTGGACTATTAGTGACGATTTTGACCGTCACTAATAACTGGACTATTAGTGACAGTCAAAACCGTCACTAATAACTAGACTATTAGTCACGTTCAACACCGTCACAAATAACTAGATTGTCCTTAATACTTCAAAAAAAAATTTTAATTTATATATTTTGCTTAATTTCTATTTTATAATTTGCTTAATTTCTATTTTTATAATTTGCTTAATTTACATTTCTTAAACCAATAACAATATAAAAATATATATTAATATCAAAATTCAAAATAAATTATATATATGACAATATTAAATAAATATTGTATAAATTATAGAACAATTCTTTTGGAATTTTTTATAAATAAAACCAATAAGCTAGTTCAATATCCAACATAATAAAACAGAACATAAACCAAACAAATTTGTCCATCTTGAAATAAAACAAGCATGCATTGAACAATAGTCGTGGGGCTGACTCTGATGTCGTTGGTGTTGGTGTTGATTGGGGCTGTTGAGAAAACTAGAACCATGGTGGTGGATGCTGATACTGTCACCATGGTGGCGGCTGGAGATACCTTAGTGGTGCATGCTACTGTTCGGAATCTGATGCTTGCTGATAATGGTGGAACCATGGTGGAGGTGGTTGTTGTTCAAACATCATCTCCTGCACTTTGACGACTCGAAACAATGTGCCCATTCCCAAGGCCACGAGGATATCCCTTCCTAACACCTCCTAGTTGCTCCAACACTATCTTGACATCATTTGGACTGTTGGTACCATCAAATTCGAGAGAAACTTGTAAGGACTTTTCCATCATACCATCATACATTATAATAGCATATTTTAAGTCTAGATAAAATTAAAAATAAAATAAAAGAACAATAAATAAAACAAGGATTAACAACATTAATGATTAAAACAATGTCATAATTAACTTACATAATTCCTTTTAGCTTTCTCGTTTACCCATCCAGATTTTTCAAATTAAAATTCATACTCAACCCCCTGCATAATAACATACTTTAATTCTCGAAAACAACAATATATTAAACTTAAATCAGCACACTTTAATTCTCAAAACATCAAAATATTGAACCCAAAATCAACACAATTTCATTCTCAAGACAACAATATATTGAACTCAAATTAGCACACTTTAATCCTCAAAACAACAATATATTGAACCCAAATCAGCAGACTTTAATTCTCAGAACGTCAATATATTGAACTTGTGCTTATGCTCACAAAACAATGGCTATTGCAAGCTTAAACTAAACAAATAATTATGCTAAAGTGAATTTCACCTTCAAATTTTACAAAGTAATTTCAAACAGACTATTCATGACTTGTATGTTCATTGGCTGCCTCGTATTATAGGACATAAACATATACCTACGGAATCATGATTTGTATGTGCATTGACTGCCTCGTATTATAAGGTACAAACCATAATGTACAAACAATGCTATTCCGTAGGAAACAGGTACCATGATAGTACGAGGCATGATCAATACGCCGTTGCTCAACTTAGAATGTTCCATTTCCACTGATTGAAAAAAAAAAACAACTTATATTTCGTCTCGTTCCCATAGTATGAGATATTTTGGAGTCCAATGCAGAAAATATTATGGGCCTATTCGGAGGAGCTTTCTAATTCTAAAATTCCTTCTATTTATAGGTTTTTGAAGAATGTCTTCAATAAAATGAATTTAAATGAAAAAGTTGTTTGGTTCTTACATTTTTTTTAAAATTCCTTCCACAATTAATACAGTTTTAAATTGACAAATTTATACTTAATAATTACTCTAAATAAAAGGAGCAAGTTTCACAAAATAAAAGGGACCAAAATTGTTTATAAAGTTTGTTACTTAAAATAATTTTTTTCAAATGCATGTTTTTCCAACGTTATTTGAATGGACTTTTTAAGAATTCGACTTTCATTAGAAATCATTTTTTTTTATTTCAAAAAATATTAACATTTTTTTAGAAAGAACGTGTACTTAAATGCCCATTTCAATTTGCTAAGAAGCTTTTCCAAACAAACACTCTGTCTGATTCTGAAGATCCTTGATTTGTATTATTTCATTTGTCTTAAAAAAAAAATTAATATACATGTATACATTATTGACAATGGTGAAAAACAAATAGTTGACAGATAATGATATCGTGTGGAGCCACCCACATATCTATTCGTTACTTTTGTTTTGAATTATTGTATGCATGTTTAGTTGGCGTGAGTGGCTCTTCTTCTAAAGTTAAATGTGTTTTTTTCAGACAGAGATAAACGAATGTAGAGTCTTTTCCATTAACCATGAGTGGCTAGTCCTCTAAGGTCAAGTTTTTTTCTTAAAGCAAAAGGTTGCCCGTGCCATTTAAAACTATATATTATCTGTTTACAATTTAAAATTAATTTATTTAACGATTTAACAGCCGTGATTCCTAATAGTACTAATATATATACACACACAGCTAAACTATATTTGAGGCACTATAGTTTGTATATATATATATATATATATATATATATATATATATATATATATGTATGGGCCGTGATAGATCTTTCAAGAATTGAAAATTTTCGACTCCAATAACGTGAGTTCTGAAAATTTTCAACTCCAATAATGTGAGTGGGCAGTCTCAACATGATTTTCATACATATATATATATATATATATATATATATATATATTACAATAATTGTCACTTGCTTCAAACAGTGTCGCTATGTTTCCTGCTTCAAATTTTAAATTAAGACGAGAAGTAAGACAATTTAAAAAAACGCCAACATGAACAACAAACAAAGAATATAATGTGTAAAAATAGTTATTGTTGATGAAACAAAAATTCATCCCGAACTAGTTAAACACCAACCTGTAAAAAAGGACAAGAGAAGAGTAATCGAAAAGGCACTAGCACGGTGCCGGCCGACTACGCTCCGACGATCAAGTCAAAAATTGAAAGGGCTTTAAAAGCTATAACAGAACTTAGAGGGTATTAATTGTGTATCTTGGTATATGGACTGTTCTGTATTTATAGTGACCAAGCGAAGTTGTGCCCTCGTAAAATTCTGTCTCTCCAGCTTCCTTTTCCCACTTGGAGACAACTAGCCTTAGTTAAAGCATCCTTCTTATCCACGTTACTGATGTGGCCAAACTTATTGTTATTTTTGTAACTTACTATTGCCTATCAAAATATAATTTAAATCACTCGCAAGAGAACGAATCTTTGTAGATACGGTTCTTTATAGAGGGTATCAATCCCACAAGAAGTACTTGGTTGAATTGCACTATTAAGACAGAATTTTCAATTTAATCCTAAAAACAGAATTTTGGTTTTGATTTAACACTACTTTATAGAATATAAAAACATTAAATTTAAAACAATTTGTAAAGTTGAGAGTGAGAGAACTAAGGGTGATTTCTACCTCTAGCCATTTGACATGTTCATTTATGTTGCTAATGGGATCTTCTACAAGTATATGCAACACAATGTCATTAGGCTTGTGACCTATAATGACATATCAAAAGATAAATATGATTTTTAACTAAATATAGCCCATCTTTAACAAGCATAACCCTTCAACCTATCTACTTATCATACCTTCTAAATGTACCTACGTGTGTCCGAACTACCCTATCTTGGTATAGGCTATATAAGCAAGAAATATCACATTCCATTAAACACCATTACAAAGTCATCATTTACACTTTTTGTGAAAGTTGTAAATGTTGAGCATTCAAAATGAAATATTTCAACTCTAAGACAAGATGGAGAAATAAAATCAAATGAATATATTGAAGAAGTTCACAAGTAGTACACAAAATACTAGGCTAAGTAATCAACATATACATAAAGATCCCAAAATAGCTACAAAATGCACAAGTTACATGGCTAGGGGTTCAACCACACCCTAGATGGAAAGTTAGTTGATCATAGGAGACTTGCAATCTTCCATGGCCAGAAATATGGAGCTCCAAAAGTCTGGTTCAGATCTCCTTCTCTCCTCCCCCAAAAATTCTCTCTTTCCCAAAAACATACAATATATGTCCATCCACTTGTGTCCTTGGGTCCCACCTTGCCTATATATCTATATAATTCACCTACTATATATATGCACCCCTCACATGTCTCTTTGAAGTCAGAAAATCCTCAAAAAGGACGTGCAAAGGTCATTCTTGGAAGCAAGTGGCAAGACAAGTGGACAAGTGGGCAAGTTACAATCTGCAGAATTTTGATTATGCGAAATTGATGTTTTGCACAATCAAGATTTCGATCATTCGAAACTGAAGTTTCGCACAATTGAGATTTCGATTGTACGAAATCATCATCTCAATTGTGCGAAATGCCTTCATGAATTTTTCTTGATTTCTTCACTTTCTCAGCACTTGATCGGAAACATCGTTCTCTTTTGGGACAAAACCTAATATTCAACAAAAACACAAAAATAACATAAAAATACCAAGGTAAACATAAATACGGAATCAACATATGCAATTAAGAAGACTTAAATGTGTAACATTTGACGTTTATCACACCCCCAAACTTACATATTGCTAGTCCCTTAGCAATGCAAAATAAAATGATCTAACTTATGCAAAAATGGATCACTTATCAGTCATTAACTAGATAAGGGATGATTTCCCATTCATCTCGTAACCGACAAATGCAACAAGTATTATGGAGTTATGTGGACATTTAACAAAATGAACATTTACAAACTAGAGTTAGATGATAGTCCCCACATAATGGTTAGTTTGAATAAATATATCAACGCCGACCCTAAAATCATCTTTGAAGAGTGAACATCCATTCTAATGTGTGGCTTATCATCATATTTGGAGAATACAAGAACACATCTGTTTTTAGAAGAAAAACCCATAGAAAGCGCAACACTGTGGTTTATTACCGTGAAGCATGCATGAATGCTTGTGTGCTAGCGACTGTGCAATATTTAAACTCTTTTTGCTTTCTTGAAAGCCTTTGTAGCAATGTTGGGTCAATGACTCCCAAACCAACGGTTTTAGGGCATTAGGTAAAAAGACACCATTAAGACTTAATAGTCGAGCTTCCAAGGTGATGAGCTTAAACAAGCCACCTGCTTCATTAAGGCTCAACCTTACACACTTATACGCGAATACTCTATGCTTTATGAGGCACAGAGACCCGGTTTATTGAGTGAGAAGGCTTATTGCACAAATTTTTCTCTTTCTTTTTTTTTGTTGCAAACAACCAGAAGACTCATTCTCTAAGTTGTTCAAATAAAAATAGAAATTTTCAAGATTCTCCATCAGACTTATACCCTACATCTTAAAATGCATGTGTGCTAGTTTGTGCTGTTAAGGACAAATTTAGGGTAAGAACTGCACCATATTCACGATTGAACAAAAATGTGGACCATTCTAACCTAATACATAACTTACAAAAGTGCGGGTATTTACAATGTCCAAAGCTCCTAATTACCTGCTGCATTTGCTTTGAATATTTATTGGGATGACCTTCCCTTAAGAAGTATGACATCATTGCCAAAATGCACCAAAAAATGCATTACAACATCAATAAGCACAAAAGAATTGAACAGTTGCAAGCATATGCATGTGGTATACCGCACACCCCAAAACTTAATTCAAACATTGTCCTCAATGATTTGAAAAGAAGAGAAATGAACAAAATTACTGGTAACGTGGTTGTGGATAGAAACAACAGTCAATTACGAGTAGTGGTCCACATGAGTATCAAAACCTGCATGGATCATCAACGGTATACCACAAGCATTATGGGGAACAAAAAGTAAATAAAAGTACAAAGATAAAACAATTATGCATCCACATTGATTTTCTTGCAAGTTTATGATGTTTGGCATCTTGACGCTTCATTCTAAACTCTGAACTGGTGGTTCCCAATTTGCTAAGAGGCATATGCGATAAGATATTGATTATCCAGACATACTAACGTATAGTATGCAAAGGGGCTGCCTTTCTTTATTAAAGCCATACTGTGTTGAAGCAATCTCAACAATATTGGGAATTGAAACCAAGCTTTAATAAACGGAAATCATCAACTGTATTGCACATATGCCAATTAGTAAATTGGTATTACATACATAATTAGAGCATTGGAGATAGCGGTAGCGATGCCAAATGTAAAAGAAATACAGTGAACAAAAAGTATAATTAAAACAAAACTATATTCCATAAATGTGCAAAACATGTTCAATACAAAGTGAAATGATGGAATACATATAAAGATCTGAAGACATGGCCTACATGGCCCACTGAAAATAAATACAAAACTAAAAACTGAAAATAAAATAGAAAAATGCTAAACTAATCCAGGGTGGGTGGTGGTGGAGGGGGCTCGGTGGGTGGTACAGAAGTCGAAGCGGATGCCGGGCCATGCAACAGAGTCTGGAGGTCTTGTCAGAAAGACCGGAACTCATCAATCAATGTTCTCTAACCCTAAGTCAGAGATGTAATATCCCCTCTCATGGCAGTCATCTGGCTCTGAGTTAGTCGGACGTGCTCGTTAAAACCCTGCTGCAGCCTCTCTACATCTGCCGCCAAGCAGGAGTATCCGGTGGCCAGTATATCAAACTACTCATGGCTCAGACCGATCGAATCCTCCTCCTCCTCCTCATCCGAGGGCTCACTCTCTCTAGGCTTATCCTCCTCTGCCAATGCAAGAGGATCATTCATGTCCATCTCCTCACGCTCCTGCCCCTGACGCTATTGGCGCTCCAGATGCCTACGGACCCGGACCCAGTGAGTGTGCTGGAAATGGGGAGGTGGTCCGATCTGAATATCCGTAGAACTGACAGGTATATTGGCCTCCCTAAGAAAGGCCGTGACTAAGTAGGGGACCGGCAGCTGCCAAGTAGCAGCTCGCCTGTTCGTCTTCCGGATGAGAGCATCCCACACTTTATACATCTGCCCCAAATGAACGATGGGACAGAAAACCATGTGCCAGTATGAGCTGTGTATAAGCAGCAAAGAAGGTCACCCCGTCTCTCCGCCACATGTCCGAACGATAAGAACCATAAGTCTGTCGGGCACAAGGATTTGCTTGTGCAATTCTGATTGGGGGTGGTAAACTCCCCATTGCACGTATCCATGACTATGGAGAAAACGGTAGTGTCAGACGGGAGGGACTCCCTGAAGAGCAGATGACCATCCTGGTCGACCATATCCGGAGGCTGTAGGTGTGGGCAACCTATGAGCTGGGCTATCCGACTCGCCGTGATGGTGATCGTAGTCCCTCCCACCACAGTCTGTAGAGTACCGGGCATGGTGCACGAGTATGTCATGTGCTCGTAGAAGACCTGCACCAGCCTACTATATGCAATTTCAGATGGCAGTTGGAGCAGTCTGTCAAGTCGGCATCGCCATAACTCTGCCACAACCCATGCAGTGTCCCGACGCCTCTCAAACTCTGTGGGGTCAAAAATATGCTCGGGATGAAATCCCCCAGTGCGCCAAGCTCTGCTCGGTACATCTCGAATCTGAATACCGGGATTCTTCACACGAGCCATATCCCGGGACTGTCTGCAATTATTCCAAAATGAAGTAAATTAAAAAAAAATGATCTAAGTCGGTGCATCAAGACATGCATTCCAAACACATGCTCACGGCGGCTTATCAAAAATCACTAGGAATGGCGAAAGCCATTCAAACTGCGGACTTCATTCACGCTCAAGGCAAAATCTAAATCTATTATGACTCACATAGATATACAAAACACACCCAATCATCACAATGCACCCCAACCGAATAGTTCTCTTGTTTGCATCCCACCCCATGTATTCGTGGGCATAACGCATACCCAACATCACAATCAAATGCAGTAATGACACAAATCCATTTAAACACATGCTTCCTCTCCCTAGTCATGCCCATGCAGTCAACTAAACCCAAGGGAAGTGAAAGATAAACAATGAAAAATATGGAACTATACTTACCCAAGGAGACACTGTCGATTGGTGCGAGAAGGCAAATAACAATGGTTGCTCCTTTGCGGATGGTGGAGAACGATGATGAATGGCGTGAGGGGTTTTGGGATGCTCGGCCGAGAGGGATGGAAGTGTTAGTCGCGCGAATAGGAGTGAGATGAATGTGAAGGGTCATGTTTGAAATTTATAAGCTTGCGCATGTGCTGTCCGCGTGCCCTTTTCGATTGTGCAAAATGTGGATTTTGCATAATCGAGATCTCAATTGTGCGAAATGTCCATTTCGCACAATCGAAATTTTGATTGTTCGAAGTGCTATCGAAATGCTATCGAAGGAACTCACCTCTCAGGACTTTGCACTCTGCAGAGTTTAACAATTTTTCCTCCACATCTTGATCGTGTGAAATATGGATTTTGCACAATCGAGATTTCGATTGTGCGAAATATGGATTTCGCACAATCGAAATGATGATTGCAGAATTTTTCTTTTTCAACCACTTCATTTGATGCCTACCTGACTCTAATTTAAATCACTTAGATACAAATTTGATTTGGATTAGAGGGACATCATGGATGCATGATAGCTACCATGGTCGCGCCAAATTGTACGTCTATGGCTTGACGTTTAAATCAGTTTTACGAGTAAAAATAGATGGGATCCATCAAATTGACGACATCCACATACTTTATTCCAGATTGGTCATCCACACATGGTTTTAACCGTTGTCCATTGACTTTGAAAAATGTGCCATCCTTCGGGTCTTTTAATTCCACCGCTCCATGAGGAGCAACAGAGTGTACCAGAAATGGTCCATCCTAACGGGATCAGAGATTTTCCGGGAACAAACGAAGTCGTGAATTGTACAACCATACTTTATGTCCTGGACAAAATGTTTTGACTCGAATATTGCAATCATAAAAGGCCTTAGATCTTTCTTTATAGATTTTAGCGTTCTCATACGCATCATGTCGCAATTCTTCCAATTCATTAACTTGAAGCGTTCTATTGGAGCTGGCTAATTTCATGTCAAAGTTGAACGCTTTAGTAGCCCACATAGCCTTGTGCTCTAATTTAACCGGAAGATGGCAAGCTTTTTCATATACCAACCGGTAAGGCGACATTCCAATGGGAGTTTTATATGTAGTTCGGTAGGCCAATAGTGCATCATTTAAGCATAATGACTAATCTTCCCAGTCAGGCCAAATTATTTTTTCAAGTATATTCTTTATTTTCTGATTGGATACTTCCACTTGTCCACTGGTTTGATGATGGTAGGGGGTGGCTACTTTATGTGTGACGGAGTATTTGGTGAGAAGGGTTTGGAGGAACCGATTACAGAAATGTTTACCTCCATCACTGATGAGGGCTCGTGGCGTGCCAAATCGACTAAATATATTAGCTTGTATAAACTTGACCATGACTGCGTGGTCATTGGACTTGGTAACCACAGCCTCTATCCATTTAGATACGTAGTCCACCGCCACAAGTATGTACTCATGACCAAAGGATGGTGGAAAGGGTCCCATGAAATCGATGCCCCAAACGTCAAATATCTCCACGATAACAATGGGGTTTAGAGGCATCATGTCTTTGCGGGACATTGCACCGATGTGCTGGCATCGCTCACAAGAGCGGCAGAACGAATATGCGTCCCGATGAAGTGTTGGCCAGAAAAACCCGCATTGAAGAATTTTTGCTGCGGTTTTCTTTGCACTAAAATGTCCTCCACAAGCAAGTGTATGACAGAATTTCAAAATGCTTTGGAATTCAATGTGAGGGACACATTTTCAAATTAACTGGTCGGGACAATATTTGAAGAGTTGAGGATCGTCCCAATAATATGATCGAGATTGGGAAAAGAAACGATCCTTCTCTTGCTTGGTCCAAGAGGACGGAATTTTTTCGGTTGCCAAAAAATTGACAATGTCCGTGTACCAAGGAATGCTCTCTTGAGAGACTACAAAAAGTTGTTCATCCGGAAAGAATTCACAAACTAGGAGGGAATCATTTAGAGTCTCAATGACAATCCTAGAGAGGTGATCTGCCACGACATTTTCTGTTCCCTTTTTCTCTCTAATCTCAAAATTAAACTCTTACAATAAGAGTATCCATCGGATCAGTCGGGGTTTGGTGTCCTTCTTTGCCAAAAGATGCCGGAGGGCAGCATGATCCAAATAGACAATAACCTTTGAACCTAAGAGATAAGCTCAAAATTTGTCTAGGGCATCCACCACAGCAAGCAATTCCTTTTCTGTCGTGGTATAATTTATTTGAGCTTCGGAAAGGGTTTTGCTTGCATAATAGATTGTATGAGGCAATTTATCTACACGTTGCCCTAAAACTACTCCCATTGCATAATCGGATGCATCACACATCACCTCAAATGGGAGAGCCCAATTTGGAGGAATGAGTATTGGAGCTTGTGTAATCAACGTGCACAGCTTCTCAAAAGCTTCAAGGCATGCTGCATCAAAGGTAAAGCAAGCCTTTTTTTTAAGAAGGCGACACAGAGGTCGAGAGATCTTGCTAAAATCCTTGATGAAGCGATAGTAAAACCCTGCATGCCCAAGGAATGAAAGAAATTCTCTCATCGTAGATGGTGGAGGAAGTTTGGAAATAAGTTCAACCTTAGCTTTATCAACCTCTATTCCTTTCTTGGACACAATATGCCCTAGGACAATGCCTTCTTGAACCATAAAATGACTATTTTCCCAACTGAGGATGAGATTTGTCTCTTGACATTGTGTAAGAACATGAGACAGATTATGGAGACAAGATTCGAATGAAGGTCCAAAGACAGAAAAATCATCCATGAATACTTCCAAAATTTTTTCCACTATATCAGAAAAGATAGACACCATACACCGTTGAAAAGTTACATGTGCATTGCATAACCCAAAAGGCATGCATCTATAAGCGAATGTACCGAATGGACATGTGAAAGTGGTTTTCTCTTGGTCTCTCGGGTCTATAGCCACTTGATTATATCCAGAATATCCATCCAGAAAACAAAAGAAACTCTGACCCGCTAGCCTCTCTAGGATTTGATCAATGAATGGAAGTGAAAAATGATCTTTCCTAGTTGCTAAGTTAAGTTTCCTATAGTCTATGCACACTCTCCATCCTGTGGTGGTGCGCTGAGGAATTAACTCACCCTTGTCATTTGATTGCACAATGATGCCTGATTTCTTGGGTACCACTTGAGTAGGGCTAACCCACTTGCTATCTGAGATGGGGTAAATGATTTCTGCATCTAGCAATTTCACAACCTCCTTTATTACAACATCTTTCATATTGGGATTTAATCGACGTTGTGCCTCTCGTGAGGTGTTTGCATCTTCTTCCAAATGTATGCGGTGCATACATATGAAAGGATCTATTCCCTTTAGATCAGCAACACTCCATCCTATGGCTTCCTTGTGCTCTTCTAGCACTTTGAGGAGTTCCCTCTCTTGTTCATTAGTGAGATTAGAAGCAATGATGACTGGGAGGGTTTTATTGCAGCCTAAGAACGCATACTTGAGAGTAGCTGGTAAAGGCTTAAGCTCAAGTTGTGGAAGGGATACTAGAGAAGTAGTCTGGGAAACAATTAACAAAAGGGGTAAAGGTTCTTTCGGTGCTCTCCATTTAGGTGAATTCATGATAGATTTGGCATCAAGCAATGAATTGACTTCACTTATAGATTGCTCAATGTCATAGTTATCACAGTTAAAGTGGCTCAAGCACATCTCGAGAGGATCCTTCGAAAGAATGGATGACAATGCTTCCTGGACTAGATCTTCCAATACATCAACGCAAAAGCATTCACTTTCGTCGTTGGATGGGTGGTGAGAGGCATTGAAGATGTTCAATCAAACTTTCATATTCCCGAAAGAGACGTCCATTACTCCAGTGTGGCAATTAACGCAAGCGTTCGTTGTAGCTATAAATGGATGACCTAGAATGATTGGAATATGTTTAGTAGGATTTTGGACAGGTTCTGTATCAAGGACTATGAAATCCACTGGAAAATAAAACTTATCCACTTGAATTATCACATCTTTAATGATGCCACGTGGTTGCTTCACCGATCGGTCGGCGAGTTGCAACACTATGGTGATGGGCTTAAGTTCCCCCAAACCTAATTGCTTATACACTAAGAAGGGAAGCAAGTTGACACTAGCCCCTAGATCAAGAAGTGCCTTTTCAAATTCATGGTTACCAATGGTGCACGAGATAGTTGGGGCACCCAGATCTTTAAATTTAGGAGGGGCTTGGTGCTGAAAAATGGAACTCACTTGCTCGGTTAAAAGGACTTTCCTAGGAACATTGTTCCTGGATTTACGCTTTTGAGTGCATAAGTCCTTCAAGTATTTAGCATAGGAGGGAATTTTTCTAATAGCATCAAGGAGAGGAAGATTGATTTTCACTTGTTTAAAAATTTTCATCATGTCCTGAATTTTCTCTCCTTGCTTCCCAAAGTGAGAAGGTTCCTTCAATCTTTGAGGAAAGGGAATTGGAGGCTCAAATGATGTGTCACATTTTGGAGTGGGTGATGATACAACTTCAGTTAATTTTTCCTTTGGATTTTTAGAGATTTTGTTCACATTTGGATTTATGAGGGAATCTTTTGAATTTTTAGGATGCTCAATGGTTTCCTTTCTTTCTTGCTCAACCTTAGAGTTTATGACTTTACCACTCCTTAGGGTGGTGATTGATTGCACCTGCTCAGGAGGAGCATCATAAGATGAAGATGAAGGATCATCAATCACATGAACACCCTTAGAATTCACCACCGGTTGACTTGACAACTTTCCTTCTTCTCTTCTGTTTAAGGCATTACCTAGCTGCCTTATTTGAGCTTCTAGCCTTGCCATAGATTGAGCATTGGCTTCAAGCTTAGAAATTGATTGAGAATGGGACTGCAATAAGTGGGTGTTAGCCTCAAGATTGTTTAGCACTCTTTCTTCAAAGCCTTGGCTTCTCGGAGGAGATGGTGGTGGAATTTGGTAATTGGATTTTTGATGATATGGTTGAGGATTCAGCCTAAATTGAGGCTATTGAGATTGGGAATTGTAGGAATTTTGCCCTTGATAAGATGGACTTCGTTCCTAAGATTTCCAAGAGAATGCATGATGATTCTTGTAACCAGGATTGTAGGTATTTGAGTATGGATCATTTATTGGTTTAGAATACACGGCATTTGATTACTCTTGAGCATAATCGGGAGATTGACCGGCCATAGGACAATCCCGCACATAATGTGAAGTGCTATAGCAAAATGAACACCCCTCCTGATTTGGAACAGGTTGGCTAGGAGGAGGCAACCTACTCTTCATGAGTTGGTCAATTTTTTGAGTAAGGGCCTCTACTTGCATGACAACCTCATCTGACCTTGATAACTCAAACACTCCTTTACTAGATTGGGTGCTTTTACCCTTTCGAGAGGAGGAGCGTTGAGATGAATTTTCACTTAGGCTCTCAAAAAGTCTCCATGCCTCATCTAGACTCTTAAGAAGGAATGTTCCTCCACAAGAGGAATCTACCATTTGCTTATGTTGATCACTCAACCCATCATAGAAACTTTGCACTAGTTGCCACTTTGGGATAGCATGGTGTGGACATGACCTTAAAATTTCTTTCAATCTCTCCCATGTCTCATGAAATTGTTCTTGGTCAAGTTGAGTGAATCAAGTGATTGCTCACCGAATATCACTTGTCTTTCCCATTGGAAAGTATTTTTTATGGAATGCATGGTGCATTTCCCCCTATGAATGGATGGAATTGGGCTCTAAGGAGTTAAACCAGTTCTTGGTCCTATCTTTGAGAGAAAATGAGAACAAACGAAGCCTCAAGTCATCTTTTGAGAAATTTTGCAACCGGAGGGTTGAACAAACTTCAAGGAAGTCATCTAGATGCTTGTATGGGTCTTCATTTGGAAGTCCATGAAAATAACTCAGAAGGTTGGTGGTGGATGATTTTATTTCAAAATGATTCGCCTCAATATTTGGAAATTGAATGCATGATGGCGAATCATATATGGTAGGAAGATAAAAATCCCTAAGTACCTCCCCTTGAGGAGGAGGATTATACGGTGGTAGACCGGGGACTTGTACATTATTTGGGTCCATGTTTTCAGTTCTAGACAAAATAGGGTCCCTAGAAGTTCCTTTACGTTGTCTAAGTGTTCGTTCAAGTTCACTATTACATGGAAGCAAAGGAAGTGACAAGGACCGTCTACCTAGCATGCATTAATAGGAAAACACAGCTCAAATAAATATATACAAGACCAAATCAAATTCAATCAAACGCACGACTTTTAGGCTATATACTCACAAAAAGTCCAAGCTTGAGTCTCGAGCTACACGGTGTGAGGTATACCTAAAATGAAGCAAGTTGCGAGATAAAAATAGAATATATGCAAAAGGATAGAATAAATAAATTTCTAGACTAAGAATTAAATGAGACTTAATCTCTTAGTGGCGACAATTACACCGTACTCCCCGGCAACTGTGCCAAAATTTTGATGTGGCCAAACTTATTGTTATTTCTGTAGCTTACTATTGTCTATCAAAATAAAATTTAAACCACTCGCAAGAGAATGAATCTTTGTAGATACGGATCTTTATAGAGGGTATCGATCCCACAAGAAGTACTTGGTTGAATTGCACTATTAAGACAGAATTTTCAATTTAATCCTAAAAATAGAATTTTGGTTTTGATTTAACATTACTTTATAGAATGTAAAAACATTAAATTTAAAACAATTTGTAAAGTTGAGAGAGAGAGAACTAGGGGTGGTTTCTACCTCTAGCCATTTGACATGTTCATTTATGTAGCTAATGTGATCTTCTACAAGTATATGCAACACAATGTCATTAGGCTTGTGACCTATAATGACATATCAAAAGATAAATATGATTTCTAACTAAACATAGCCCATCTTTAACAAGCATAGCCCTTCAACCTATCTACTTATCATACCTTCTAAATGTACCTACGTGTGTCCAAACTACCCTATCTTGGCATGGGCTATATAAGCAAGAAATATCACATTCCATTAAACACCATTACAAAGCCATCATTTACACTTTTTGTGAAAGTTGTAAATGTTGAGCATTCAAAATGAAGTATTTCAACTCTAAGACAAGATAGAGAAATAAAATCAAATGAATATATTGAAGATGTTCACAAGTAGTACACAAAACACTAGGCTAAGTAATCAACATATACATAAAGATCCCAAAATAGCTACAAAATGCACAAGTTACATGGCTAGGGGGTTCAACCGCACCCTAGATGAAAAGTTAGTTGATCATAGGAGACTTGCAATCTTCCATGGCCAGAGATATGGAGCTCCAAAAGTCTGGTTCAGATCTCCTTCTCTCCTCCCCTAAAAATTCTCTCTTTCCCAAAAACATGCAATATATGTCCATCCACTTGTGTCCTTGGGTCCTACCTTGCCTATATATCTATATACTTCACCTACTATATATATGCACCCCTCACATGTCTCTTTGAAGTCAAAAAATCCTCAAAAATGACGTGCAAAGGTCATTCTTGGAAGCAAGTGGCAAGACAAGTGGACAAGTGGGCAAGTGGGCAAGTTGCAGTCTGCAGAATTTTGATTATGCAAAATTGAGGTTTCGCAAAATTGAGATTTCGATTGTGCAAAATCATCCTCTCGATTGTGCGAAATGCCTTCATGAATTTTTCTTGATTTCTTCACTTCCTCAGCTCTTGATCGGAAACATCGCCCTCTTTTGGGACAAAACCTAATATTCAATGAAAATATAAAAATAACATAAAAATACCAAGGTAAACATAAATACGGAATCAACATATGCAATTAAGAAGGTTGAAATGTGTAACATTTGACGCTTATCAGTTACCTTACCACTAACTTTCCACGTCATATGTTTTATATTAGGAGTCAAACACTCCATTAGATGCCCCCTATTTATGATTGTCGCTTGTTGGGCATCAGGAACACACACGCGTAAAAACATATTTATTTTATTTTATTTTATATATATATATATTTTTTGGGCAGCGCCTGGCTTGCTGGGCAGCGCATGGCCTCCTGGGCAGCGTATGGCCTCTTGGGTAGCGCTTAACTTGCTGGGCAGCGCATGGCCTCCTGGGCAGCGCCTGGCCTGCTGGGCAACGCATGGTGTCTTGGGCAGCGCCTGGCCTGCTAGGTTGGGCATGGCCTCCTGGGTAGCGCCCGGCCTGCTGGGCATCGCATGGCCTGCTGGGTAGTGCATGGCCTGCTGGGCAGCACCTGGCCTCCTGGGTAGCGCCCGGCCTTGCGCCCGGCTCTCTTTCCCTTGCATCTCACTTTGTGTCCTTGTGTTCGTTACTTTCCTAGCCGTTGCTACCTCACCCTGCGCCTAGCTTAAGTACTTGTGACCATTGCTAGCCGTTGGAAAAGGACTTGGGACCATATATTTCTTATTTTTTATTAAAAATGGTTTGTTTTGTGGAGGTATTTCTTATAGCACAAGGGTTCATGTAGGGATGTCCATATACATTCTCAGAATTTTAACTCATCCCGCCTTTATCGTAAAAGGGCCCTCCATAGAGATGTGTACCCATAGGGTTTTGTCCCCGTAGGGTAGTGTTTTTTCTCGGGATTAATCCATCCCGCCTTTTTCTTTAAAGGCCCTCCGTGGAGGTGTGTCCTCGTAGGGTTTTGCCCCCGTAGGGTAGTGTTTTTTCTCGGGATTAATCCATCTCGCCTTTTTCTTCAAAGGCCCTCCTTGGAGGTGTGTCCCCGTAGGGTTTTGCCCCTGTAGGGTAGTATTTTTCTCGAGATTAATCCATCCCACCTTTTTCTTCAAAGGCCCTCTGTAGAGGTGTGTTCCCGTAGGGTAGTGTTTTTTCTCGAGAACAATCCTTCCCACCTTTTTCTTCAAGGGCCCTCCGTGGAGGTGTGTCGCCATAGGGTTTTTCGCCCGTAGGGTAGTATTTTTCTCGAGATTAATCCATCCCGCCTTTTTCTTCAAAGGCCCTCTGTAGAGGTGTGTCCCCATAGGGTTTTTCCCCCATAGGGTAGTGTTTTTTCTCGGGAACAATCCACCCCACCTTTTTCTTTAAGGGCCCTCCGTGGAGGTGTGTCGCCATAGGGTTTTTCGCCCGTAGGGTAGTATTTTTCTCGAGATTAATCCTTCCCGCCTTTTTCTTCAAAGGCCCTCCGTGGAGGTGTGTCCCCGTAGGGTTTTACCCCCGTAGGGTAATGTTTTTTCTCAGGATTAATCCATCCCGCCTTTTTCTTCAAAGGCCCTCCATGGAGGTGTGTCCCCATAGGTTTTGCCCCCGTAGGGTAGTGTTTTTTCTCAGAATTAATCCATCCTGCCTTTTTCTTCAAAGGCCTTCTATAAAGGTGTGTCCCTGTAGGGTTTTGCCCCCGTAGGGTAATATTTTTTCTCGGGATTAATCCATCCTGCCTTTTTCTTCAAAGGCCCTCCATGAAGGTGTGTCCCCATAGGTTTTGCCCCCGTAGGGTAGTATTTTTCTCGAGATTAATCCATCCCGCCTTTTTCTTCAAAGGCCCTCTGTGGAGGTGTGTTCCCGTCGGGTTAGGCCTCCGTAGGGCTGGGCCCTCGTAGGGGTGTGCCTCCGTAGGGCTGTTAAACAATGTTCTTGAAATTCATCCATCCCGCCTTTTTCATTAAAGGGCCTCCTTGGAGGTGTATCCCTGTAGGGTTATGCCCACGTAGGGTTATTTGAACAATGTTTTTGGAATTCATTCATCTCGCCTTTTTCATTATAGGCCCTCTTTGGAGGTGTATCCACGTAGGGTTGTGTATTTACTTTTTGTTTTAGTTATGACAACACATTTTGAAACAAAAATGATTGATATTAATAGTTTAGTAACAAACAGAGAATTATTCGAGCAAAAATCTCAGAGCTATCACCCTAAGGCTCGATATTAAATTGAGTTTTAGTTAGAATAATTAAAGTAAATACAACTTTTAGAAAGAAAGTCTTACTGGTGGCACTTCCACAAATGCTCAGCATTCCAAGGATGAGGCAACTGCTTCCCTTTTAATATCTCTAGTCAATATGCCCCCTGTCTCCTCCAAGTTCATCGGAGAACTCTGATTTCCTCCAGTAGATGATTTGTTTGAGTGTTGTCATCTTTACCATCCCCATCCCATGGGCGATTTTGTGTTCTCTTCTCATCTCTAGCCACATATCTTTGTAGTTGACCCTTAGGAATCAGGCTTTTAATCTATCTTTTCAAGTCTATGCACTCATTTGTATCGTGGCCATGGTCGCGATTGAACTTGCAATACTTGTTGCGGGACCTATTGGATGGCTCAGTTCTTAGTTTTGGGGGCCATACAATAGCTGGGTCATCTTAGATGTAGAGGAGGATTTGGCTCATTGACGTGTTTAAGGGGGTAAAGGTGTTGAATCCCTTATCACAATGCGACACTTTATAGGTCTGCTCCTGTGACATTCTGCCATACTTGGGGTCTCTATCTTCCTCACTGGAATGTCCCCCCTTTTCTTGTCTACCTTTTCACATCAAGGGCCTCCTCTGCGTTCATGTACTTTTGGGCCTTCACGAGTAACTCGGACATACTTTCTAGAGGGTGCTTCGAAATTGAGTACAAGAACTTTGAAGGCAGTAGGCCCCCTATGAATGCGGTAACTGCCACCTTGTCGTCTAGAGCATTGACCTGCAACATCTCTCTGTTAAACCGATTAATGTAGTCTAGCAATGACTCTCCCTTAATCTGTCTTACGTTTAGGAGATAGGTGGAGGGCTTTCTGTGCCTTCGAGCAGCAATAAAATTTCCTATAAATGATTAGCTTAGTTATTTGAATGAATGTATAGATTGTTGTTAATCCATGATCGGGTAGAAGCCTTCAATGTAGTAGAAAAGACTCTACATAGGATTTCATCTAGTATTCCTTGGAGGTGCATCAGAGCCTTGTAGGTCTCCAGATGATCTAGCGGGTCCTTCGTCTCATCAAAGCTTTTAAGGGTGGGCATCTTGAACTTGTTGGGCAAAGGACAGTTCATTATCCCCGAGGAGAAAGGGAGGTTGGTTTGTTGGACCAGCTCCTCTACTATAGCAGGGCCCTTCCCCTTTATGACGTGGGCCATGCTTTCTACCTTGGCTTTGAGGTCCTGCATCTCCATGTTATAATAGGTAGTCTCCCCTAGGTGCTTTGAGTCTCCATGGGGTTGGTTCTTTTCGAGTGGGACTAGGTGACTGGGGTTCGTCCCACCTCTTACTCGACTCTGAGCTGCGTCATCCGTTGGGACTCCATTGTCCTACCCAACACCATACCCTTCTCGATCAACAGGCTTAAGGTGACCTGGCGATGGTACTAGCACCAGAGGAGGGAGGCACTGTAGAATTGTCGTATTTTGTTGGAGTATTTGGGCCAGACTTTGATTCAAGTTCTGGACCTGGTATTCCAACGCTGTAATCCATCCTTGGTTGTTTGGGATTTTGGGGTGTGCCCTAGGGAAGTCCATCTGTCCAGGGGGTTGCATACCTCCCTGTCCTACAACTGGCACATTGTAGGCGGGAAGATCAGGGGCGACAAGCGGTCCCTGTCCAGGAAGGCTATGGCTGACAGGAGGATCTTGCGTGGCTAGAGGATTGTGGCCGGTAAGAGGGTCTTGCGTTGGAGGATTGTGGCCGGCAAAAGGGCCCTGCACAAGAGGGTCCTGTGCGGTCGTAGTCTCTAACCCATATCGTAGGTGCATCATGCTTCGTATACGATTCGTGTAGAACAATCAAGTTTGTGATTGTTTCCCACAGACGGTGCCAACTGATGAATCAAAAGTCCACCCCGAACTGGTCAAACACGAACCTGTAAAAAAGGACAAAAGAAGAATAATCGAAAAGGCACCGGTGCGGTGCCGGCCGACTACGCTCCGATGATCAAGTCAAAAATCGAAAGGGCTTTAAAAGCTGTAATGGAACCCAGAGGGTATTAATTGCGTACCTTGGTATATGGACCGTTCTGTATTTATAGTGACCAAGCGAAGTTGTGCCCTAGTAAAATTCTGTCTCTCCAGCTTCCTTTTCCCACTTGGAGAGAACCAGCTTTGGTCAAAGCATCCTTCTTATCCACGTTACCTTACCACTAACGTACTTTCCACGTCATATGTTTTATATTAGGAGTCAAACACTCCATCAATTATGTTGAACGGGAGTCTAATTTTCCTATACATGTAATAATATATATATATATATATGTATATATATTAGCCTTCTATTAATGAAGAATTTTTTGACTCCTAATCTAGGATTGAATAAATTATTGAGTATTCCAACGTACTCACAATCTAAGTATTTCATATAATGTTGAGTGATTATTTTTTATTAATCATAAGATAAATAGTGAATAGTGAGTGTTTACTAATGGAATAATTACAATGACTTTCTCAGATTTGACAAATTCTCGGAAACAAATTTTCATAATACTTATCACTCACACTCAAAGTAGTATTTCCTTCTCTAACTCCATTAGTTTAAATGTAAAATATCATATATATATCCCCACTTTTTTGAAAGAATATAATAAGAGTCGGTTTTTGCAAAAAGACCAAAATTTCACTCATTATTACTTTGTCCTTGGTCCAATAGGTGTAGCAATCATCGGAGAGAATGTTAAAAAAAGTAGACTTAGATGGTTTGAACATATATATCGGAGACCTAGCAATGCGCCCGTAAAATAAGGATGTCTAGTTATAATAAAAGGTAAGAGATGGAGAGAATGTTCAAAAATAACATGTGATGAAATTATTAAAAGTGATTTCAAAAAATTAAACTTGGGGAAATGGCTTTCAATAGCGAAGAATGAAGAGAGAGAACCTTTATGAACTTCACAATTTCAATCTAATTTTGTGATTTTATTATCTTTATTAATCATCGAAGTATGTAATCGCCTTATTTACTGTCATAAATATTTGTTATATCATCTCTCTCTCTGATTATACAAACTGTATTATATTTTTGTGTTAGATTAAAAAACTTATATAATTATCGAAGCCAATGACTAATTGACCATAAAGATATAAATGCTGACTTCTTTTTTCTTCCCCTCAAATGTTCATGGCCTCAAGTCAATACAATTGCATGAATAAGAGTAGGTTGTAAATTTATTTATTTATTTTTAATATATATATATATATATATATATATATATATATGATAAGTTGTTAAAGAGCAGAACTATACAAGGGCCATATCATAGCAAAGAAATCCCAGGGGCAAAAGGTCAATCAGAAACAAAACTAATTATCTAAATATAAGTTAACAATATTTTTCTACTCATTAGGGCATGTGTTTCCATCTTTGGGTTTTACACAATATACCAATGAACATCAATCCAGATGGTATAAGGTATCAAAATTTTAATAATTCAAACTAATGAAATAAAAAATTTTTCCCAAAGAAGTAAAAATAAAAAAGCTATATTACTGGCTTGTCTGTATGATTTTATTTGTCTATAACTTTTCTAAGATTCGATACTAAAAGATTAATCAAAATAAATAACTAAATATACTAATTTTTCAAAGTATATAAAGAATGATATTTGAGATAAGAAATGGGAAATCTAAATAAATAAATATGATCTCTTTAGAATATAGTGCAAACCATGAACCAGTTTGATCACTCTTTCAATTTGATTTACTATTGAGGTATAGTTGAAAAAAAGGAAAAACAAAACAACATATAAATATAATAATCATTTTAATATCATATATAGAGAAAAAACATATAATATTCTATAAAGTTTTATTTTACTTTCTTACGCATATCATCCAATAGATGAAAAAGTTTATGACAGAATGAAATCTTGATTATTATTTTCTAGCTTTCAGTGCAAAAAGAAAGACTTTTTTTCTTATATCGTTCATTAGATGTTAACTTCGACTCAACAATTAAGGTTCGAAAGTCTTAATTTCTTACACTGATTGATAAATGATGAGGTTAATTTAGTGCATTAACTAAAATTTGGAAACCGTAAATTGCTCATCTATTAATCAAAATCCATATATCTCTCAATCTTTTACAATGTATTGATAAAAAAACTAACAAATATGAATAGCTGTAAGTATTCCATTTATGTGACAAAATATGTCATTAAAAGTATTTACACAAACAAAAATATATAATTATGTAGTATTTGAAAATTAAATATTTTGTTATTAGAGTTTTTATTTCGTGACAATTGTCTTGTAGATCAAGTAAATCCCCTTTGAGTTTGTATGTAAAGTCCTTGATTTAGACCCACTCAAAAGGAATACCTAGACACAGAATCACGGACTTGACTTTTAAAAGCTAAGCAAACTACGCAATGAATAATCAGTCGTTTTAGACCCACTCAAAAACTAAGCAACATACTACAAACAATGAAAATTTTTAGTGAAAATTAGATTTGAGTGACCAAAATTGAAATAATATTAATTTTTAGTGATTTTAAATTCAATAAAAGGTGAATAGTGACCAAACTTAAAAAATAATTACTAATGAGTGACGATTTAATATTAAAACCCAAAATACCATTCATTCTCTTCATAAATCCTCATTCTTTCTTTGTTTTTTTTCAAACCCAAATATCAGGAACTTGAAAGAATCAAATGACTTGTATACAATATATGAACATCAATATATTCTAAAGAAGATATAATAATATATATAAATTTATTAATGTATATTAGTATCTCATTAACAAAAAAAAAAAAAAATCTAATTTGGCAACAATTAATTATTAATAACAAATATTTGAGGATATGAATAGACTTGGTTAATAAACCTGATGAAGCAAAAATCCACCTCGAGCTGGTCAAACGCCAACATGTAAAAAAGAACAAAGGAAAGGTAATCGAAAGGGCACCGGCGTGGTGCCGGTCGACTACGCTCCGACAATCAAGTCAGAAATCGGAAAGGCTTTAAAAGCTGTAAAGGAACTCAGTCAGTATTAATTGCGTACCTGGTATATGAATCATCCTGTATTTATAGCGATCAAGCGAAGATGTGTTCTAGTAGCACCATGCCTCTCCAGTTCCCCTTTTCTACTTGAAGATAGCTAGCCTACGTCAAACATTCAACTTCCCACGTCACTTTTGTATTTGTCTTTCCATGCCATACGTTTCATATTAGGAGTCAAACACCTCATCAGATGCCTCCTGTTCATGAGGGTAGCTTGTCGAAATCAGGAACACCCAAGTGCCCTATACTCTTTTCTTTTATTTATTTATTTTTATTTTTTTTGCTCGTGGGCACGCGCCCGGCGGGACCCGCTACCACCACCAGGCTGCGTGGGCCCAGCCGAGCTCGGCTAGGCTAGCTACCAGTCGCACTCGGCCAGGTGGGCTCGGCCACGCCTGACGGTTTGGCACCCGTCTTGCGCCAGGCCATGCTCGTCCAACCCCTGTGTTGGATCTCGTGTTCTTGCCCCTACTCGGTGCTCTTGAAACGTGTTCAATTAGTGTTAGCTTTCCTTATGACCGTTTGGCTATGCACGTTGCTTCATGACCGTTGGGACAAAAGAGCCTTATAGTCGTTGCTTCATGACCGTTGGGGGGTTGCAACGGTTGTCTTCCTTGCCTATATAAGCAACTCCCTCTTCATTTATAATTCACTTCAACATCCTACTACCACTAGTCCTCTCTTCATTTATAATTCACTTCACCATCTTACTGCCACTAGTCCTCTCTTCATTCATTTCACCAGTCCATGCCCTACACTATCATACCTTCTCTTTCTCGTTGTCTGTATATCATTAATCACAATTTTGACAAGCAAAGTCCAGAGACCTTTGCCTCCGATTCTCCCTTTGTCGACGTGTTTGATTTTTTGCATTCTATAATGGCGAACTATTACGAATGCCAAGATATTAGCTCTACTATGACAGACACCGAGGTGGATGAGCTAGCTGTTTTATTTTCTTTTCTGGATGGGGTTATAGCTAGGGCTCCCCTACCCGCAGAGAGGGTTTTCTCCATTTGTCCCAGAGAAACATGCTTTTACGAAGGCCACTTTCTTTCGGGCCTACGATTTCTTATCCTGGACTTCGCTAAAGAGCTGCTCTGGGCAATCAACCTCTGCCCTTCTCAACTTACGCCTAACTCTTGGCGTATTATTATGGCTACCCTGGTCCTCTGGAGGTCTAGCAAGCTTACTCCTCACCCAACTGTTAACGAGTACCTTTCTCGTTAAACCCTTCTAAAAAGCAAGGACTGGCGTCACATACAAGGTCAGTCTCGCTAGACAAGGAGCCTACCCAAAGGACTGGTGGTTCTTGATAGCAGTCAAAGGATAAAGAATTGGAAAAAATGATTCTTTTTTGTTTCGAGAAATTGGGAGCTTTCCCCTCTCTGCATCCCTTGCACTTGGACTGACGGGATTAGAACTGGTGAGCTCTTTCTACTTTTATTTTCTTCTATGCTATTTCCACCTTCTTATGCATGTTTACACGGGTTTATTTTAATATTCCAGTGGCTAGAGTCGAGCCAGAGGTGAGTCAAGAGGAAGAAGACAGGTTAGACATCATCTACGACCTCCCCGATGAGAGACGCGATGACCTTAACCTCAGACGCGGGACTGAGTACATTAGGTTACCCTCCTCGCATATTCAGAGATAGGCGAGGTATACTTTAACACTTTTTCATTCGCTCTTCCTTCACTGAGTCAAGTAACTTAGTTTTACCAACAAACTTGTACAGGATCATGGAGGAGGCCTGACAGAGACATTCTCATATTGACGAAGGGAAAAGGTGTTGCGTCATCCTCGTCCCCTGCAAAAAAAAGATGGTGCAGGCCTGTAGTTATTAGGAGTACCAGTTTACCTATAGGTGGGGACTTGTCATCTCCTCCCTCCATTGGGAATTCTCCCCTTCCTGCAGCTATGAGCACTCCGACTCTGGCCTCAGCCCCTTTGGGATACCTTCTACCCATCCATTTGCGAGCGGTAGTCCGGCGGACCCAAGTGCCTTCGAGGTGCCGGTGACTCAACTCTTTGGAGGTAGCTCGCATGTATCTTTCTCCCCTACTATCAGTCACACCGGACTACTAACCCCGGCAGCCAGCCACACTGATTCGTGTGTGAGTGTGACTCAAAAACTGTATTGATGTGGTCGGAACTAAATTATATTGTAAGCTTAATTTTGCCCTTTTTATCAAAATATAATTTAATCACTCGCAAGAGCACGAATCTTTGTAGATAAGGTTCTATATAGAGGGTATCGATCCCACGAGGACTAGTCACAATTGTCTTAAAAGAAGATTAATTCTACTTTAATTCGAAAAATAGATTTTTGAATTTGTGTTTATAAACTATTGCATGAATGAAATGACAAGAAAAGTAAAGAGTTTAAAGTTGGGAGAGAGAACTAGGGTTGGTTTCCACCACTAGCCATTCACATGTTCATAAGTGTAGCAAGCATGGGATTCATTAATTAAATGCCTAACAATGTCATTAGACTTGTGACCTCAATGACATATCAAAAGATCAATGTGTGTGCTAACCTATCATAATCCATCTTCAACAAGCATAGCTCTTCAACCTAACTAACTACCTGATTACTCTACTCTCTAAGTGAACACTACATGCATCCAAACTACCTTGTCTTGGCATGGTCTATACAAACTAACATCACACATTCATTTAAACACCATTATCTAGCCATCATTTGTACTTCTTGTGGAATATGCAAATGTTGTGCATTCAAGTTACAAATTCTACTATAAGACAAGAATAAATTTCATATCAAATGAATATATATAAGAGATGTATTTGTGTACATAATCACTAGGCTAAATAATCAACATTTAATTACAAATCCCAAGAGCTACAAAGATGAACAAGTTTACATGGCTAGGGGTTGAAACCAACACCCTAGTAGAAGAGTTAGTTGCTCATGGTTGCCTTGCACCCTTCCATTGATGAAGAAAGTGAAGCTTCTTGGTCTGGTTCAGCTTCTCCTCTTCCTCTCCCGAAGGTCTCTCTTGAAGTATTCTGATCTGTGTTGAGAGATATATGAGATATGAGAGATATGGCTCTTTTTGTGTGCTTTTTGGCTTCCTTTTCAACCTTGGGCCCCACCATATATATATATATATATATATATATCACTATATATATCTATTGCATTAATAAGGCCCCCAAGAGTCTTGTTCAAGTCAGACAATCCCCCTAAGTCGTGCAAAAAGGGGGATTTTGTTGCAAGTGGGAGAGCAGGTGAGCAAGTGGCCAAGTGGGTTCTGCAGAATCTCGATTGATCGAGATTGAATCTCGATTGATCGAGATTTCGATCAATCGAGATGAGATCTCGATCAATCGAGATTTCGATTAATCGAGATCAACATCTCGATTGATCGAGATGCCTTTGGCTGCATTTTCTGATTTCTTCTCTTGACTGCAGAAAGCTTCAAACTTTGCTCCATTTACTCCAATACCTGCAAAACATCAAAAACACAAAAATACCGTAAACATATCTCGGTAAACGCAAAAATGGAACTAACGTATGCAATAAAGAGGGTTCAAATGCATAGAATTGAACACTTATTACACCCCCAAACTTACATATTGCTAGTCCCTTAGCAATACAATATTACAAAAATGGAATCAACTATCTTATACAAAAGTTTAATAATGCTCAGTCATCAACTAGATAAAGGGCGATCATCCGTTCATTTCACATTTGGCAAATGCAACAAGTATTACAGAACTATGTGGTCATTAGCAAAAATGGACTTTCACAAGCTATAAATGAACGACAGTCCCCACATAATGGCCAGCCCGAACAAACATAACAATTCTAACCCCAAAATCCTCTTTGAAAAGTGAACATGCATTCTAACGTGTGGCTTTTGTCATATTTGGAGAAGAAAACGAACAAATCTGTTTTTAAGAGAAAAACTCATTGAAAACGCTCGACACGGCCGTTCATTATCACAAAACATTCATGATTGCTCATGTGCGGATGACCGTGCAATGCTTAGCTCTTTTTGCTTTCTTGCAAGCCCATGTAGCGGCGTTGGGCCAATGACTCCCAAACCAATTGGTTTTAAGGCATTAGGTGAAGAAGCACCCCTCGGACTTAATGACCGAGCTTACAAGGCGATGAGCGTAAGCAAGCCACCCGCTTATTATTGCTCAACCTTACACACTTTTACGTGAATATTCCCTGCGTTGAGGCATAGAAATCAGGTTTATTGAGTGAGAAGGCTTATTGTATATTTTTCTCTTTTTCTTTCTTTTTCCTTTTTTTTTTTTTTACAACAACCGGAAGAACTTATTCTTTAAGTTGTTCAGATAAAAATAGAAATTTTCAAAAATTCTCCCTCAGACTTATACCCCACAATTTAAAATGCATGTGTGCGAATTTGTGCGGTTAAGGACAAATTTAGGGCAAGAACTGTACGTGCTCGAATTTGGACAAAAATGTAGACCGTTCTAGCCTACTATAAAGCTTGCAAAAGTGCGGGTATTTACAATGTTAAAGTTCTTAACTACCTGCTGCATTTACCTCGGACATTTATTCGAATGACTTCCTTTAAAAAGCAAGACATCATGGCAAGTATGCAAAATATCAAGAAAACTGCTCTACAATGACACTCAATATAACGACTGAACATTGCATGCATATGCAAGTGGTATAGCATACCGCACCCCCAAACTTATATGCAACATGGTCCTCAATGTTTGGACAAGAAGAATAAGGAAAGAAGTTACCGGGATGGCAAAAGGCGACAAAAATGGTATTCCACAGCAGCGGTTATCCTGTAATTAAGAAAAACCTGCACAGAACACCAACTGGATACCACGAGCATTAAAAGGAACAAAAAGTAGATAAATAGAACATAATGAAATAATTATGCACAAACAGACAATGCCAATATCACTGTATATCTAAGGGTCTGAACTGGTGTTTCCCAATTGTCTAAGAGGTCTATGCGATAAGATATTGACTATCCAGGCACGCTAACGTATAGCACGCAAATGGGCTGCCTTTCTTTATTACCGCCATACTGTGTTGAAGCAATCTCAACAGTATTGGGAATCGAAACCAGGCGGTAATAAACGGAAATCATCAACTGAATCGCATATAACAAGTAGACAAGTGGTACTACATACATAGTCAAAGTATAGAGAACAGATATATTGACAGAAAGCAAAAATAAAGACAGTAAAGATAACACATGGTGTAAAAGAAAATATAAATGTATTCCATATAGATGAAAATGAGTTTCAGTACAAAGTGTACATGTAGGTGGAATACTCAAAAAGAAGCTAAAAATGAAAGAAAACATGGCCAACATGGCCTATCAAACATAAAGAAAGAAAAATAGTCGAAAATAAAACATAAAAGACAAAGAAATGCAGCTACTCGAGGGCGGGTGGTGGTGGTGGTGGCTCAGTGGGAGTAGAAGTGGAGGTGGAAGCTCGACCTGCGAACAGGAGCTGCAGGTCCTGCCGGAGGGCTCGGAACTCGTCTAGAATCGCTCTCTGGCCTTGTACCAGAGAAGAAATGTCCGTCCGAATGCCTGCCAGCTGACTCTGCGTCACCTGGACATGCTCGTCAAAACCCTGCTGGAGCCGCTCTACGTCAACCGCCAGGCAGGAATAGCCCGTCGCTAAAATATCATGCCGCTCTACAGCCACATCCATCTCCTCCTCCTCCATCTCCTCGTCATCGGACTCAGCCTCTGCTGGCTCGCCCTCATCCGTCTCCACCGAGGAATCCATTTCTACATCGTCTGGTGGATCACCCTGGTGGTCCTGTCGCTCTAAGTGTCGCCTCACCCTCTCCCACTGAGTAGATGTGAAGCGGGTGGGCGGTGCCAACTGAATGTCAGTACGACTGACCGGTATATTGGCACTGCTGAGAAAAGCGGCGATCAGGAAAGGAAAGGGAAGCCGCCAACTCGCTGTTCTCCGCATCCTCTTGTTCACGAGGCCGTCCCAGACCTTGAACATCTGCCCCCAGATCAGCGACGGGATCGAAAACCAAGTGCCCGTGTGGAAAACATAGAGGCAACGGAGGAGGTCGCCCCTGCGCTCTGCCACGTGCTGCAGCGGACACGCGTTCTTGATGAGAACGGTGTCCAGGAACCAAAATCTGCTCGGGCACATCGATTTGGACGTGCAGTTGTGACTGGGCGTGGTAAATGCCCCGCCACACATGTCCATCACGATCGAGAATAGTGTCGTGTCTGCGGGGAGTGCGGCCCTGAAAAGTGGCTGACCGTCCGGGCCAACCATGTCCGGTGGCTGCTGGTGAGGGATGCCGAGCATCTGAGCAATCCGGCTCGGCGTAATCGTGATCGTGACAGTGCCCACAACCGTCTCTAGTGTATCCGGCGCGGTGCAGGAGTAGGTCATGTGATCGTAAAAGACCTGCACTAAGCGCTCGTGTGCCACGTCGGTGGGAGGCACACATAGCCGGTCGAGGCGACGCCTCCTGAGCTCGGCAACCATCCACGCGGTGTCGGGACGCCTCTCAACTCTGCTAAGTCAAAAATTTGCTCCGGGTGGAACTTCCGAGACCGGAAGACTCGCCCGGCACGTCTCGAACAGAACCGGCGACGTTCTTCACCCTCACCATAGTCTCGGAACAGTCTGCACTTGATTCCAAAAATTACGTAAATAAAAGATAAATAAGAAGAAAACTAAACTAAGAATAAACTAAAAGAAGAGAAAATGAAAATGAGGTCCTAGTCCTTGGCACTGACAAGAATTCAAAAAGTCTCTCTTAAAGAAGCGGTGCGAACTGATGCAACTGAAACGAAGGGTCGCGGTTGCAACCCGTACACTAAGCATTTGAAACAGAGAGAATGAAAAATCTCAACCCTATATATACTCCTACCCCCCGAAACTTGCAAAATCTCATTAAAAACACCGCAAATGCACCCATCCAACCCAATATCATCTAAATATGTTTCTTATGCCGTAAAACTATCAAAAATGGCGAAAAAGTATACAAAAAGTAGCCATGCATCACTTACCTCAAGAGGAAGAAGATGAACGGCTCAAATAGAAGAAGACCCACTCGCAGCCGCGAAGAGAAGATAGTGCGAGTGCTAGCGGCGTCTGGATCGCACAGAGGAGAGAAGGAAGTCGGATGGTTGTTTTGAAATGAGAGGGAAGCCCAACGGTTTAAATAAGCCTTCGGATCACGTACAGGTATCGCGTGCATCTCGATTGATCGAGATGTGCATTTCGATCAATCGAGATTTTGATTGATCGAAATCTCACTTCGATCAATCGAAATCAGCATCGATCGATCGAAATTCTTTCCTCGATCAATAGAAAATTCCTTCACTGAATCGAGTTTTTACTTCGATCAATCGAACTTTTAATTCATTCAATCGAAATTTTATTTCGATCAATCGAAATCTTCGATCGATCGAAGACCTATCGAAGTGCAATCGAAGAATACTACCTCTCGGGACTTTGGACTTGGCAAATTTTCTGCAATTTTTTGATCAATCAAAACTGAAATCTCGATCAATCGAAATCTCGATTGATCGAGATCCTGGTTTCGATCAATCGAGATGCTCAAAAACAGTCAGCTTGAGTTATGCTTCAGGGACTTGGATATTTGGGAATTAGATACTACATTGCTTAGATACAAACCTATTTTGGATTAAAGGGACATCATGGAAGCATGATAGCTACCATGGCTTCGCCACCTTACACGTCTATGGCGCGACGTCCGGATCGGCTCACGAGTCAAAATACACGGGATCCGTCAAAGTGACGACATCCACGTATTTGGTGGTGACTTGGTCATCCACGCACACTTTTAAGCGCTGCCCGTTTACTTTGAACAACGAGCCGTCTTTCAAGTCCTTCAATTCCACCGCTCCGTGGGGAGCGACAGAATTAACCAAAAATGGACCATCCCAACAGGAGCGAAGTTTTTCCGGGAAACAAATGGAGGCGTGAGTTGTACAACCATACTTTTTGGCCCGGCGAAAATGTTTTGACTCGAATATTACGATCATGAAAGGCTTTGGACTTTGCCTTATAGATTTTGCATTCTCATACGCGTCATGTCGCAATTCTTCCAATTCATTTAATTGAAGCTTTCGATTAGATCCGGCCTTTTGCATGTCAAAATTGAAAGTTTTGGTGGCCCACATAGCTTTATGCTCCAATTCAACCGGAAGATGGCATGCCTTGCCATAAACCAACCGATAAGGTGACATTCCAATGGGAGTTTTATATGCGATTTGGTATGCCCATAATGCATCGTTTAGTCGCAATGACCAATTTTTCCGGTCGGGCCGAACAGTTTTTTGAAGAATGTTCTTAATCTCCCTATTGGATACTTCTACTTGGCCACTGGTTTGAGGATGGTATGGGGTGGCTACTTTGTGTGTGACGGAGTATTTGGTAAGCAAGGTTCGAAGGAACCGGTTACAGAAATGTTTACCTCCGTCACTGATGATGGCCCGAGGCGTACCAAATCGGCTAAAAATATTAGCTTGAATGAATTTAACCACGACTGCGTGATCATTGGTTTTGGTAGCAACGGCCTCTATCCACTTAGATACGTAGTCCACCGCCACAAGTATGTACTCATGACCAGTAGAGGGTGGAAATGGTCCCATGAAGTCAATGCCCCACACATCAAATATTTCAACGATAAGAATAGGGTTAAGAGGCATCATGTCCTTCCGAGACATCGCGCTGACATCGCTCACAAGAGTGGCAGAATGAATATGCATCTCGATGAAGTGTCGGCCAGAAAAATCCGTATTGGAGAATTTTTGCTGCGGTTTTCTTAGCACTAAAGTGTCCCCCACAAGCGAGTGTATGACAAAACTTGAGAATGCTTTGGAATTCACTGTTGGGTACACACCTTCGAATTATTTGGTTGGGGCAATATTTGAACAATTGAGGATCGTCCCAATAATATGATCGTGATTAGGAGAGAAAACGATCCTTCTCTTGCTTGGTCCAAGAAGATATTATTTTACCGGTTGCCAAGTAATTAACCACATCCGCATACCAAGGGATACTCTCTTGAGAGATGACAAAGAGTTGTTCATCCGGAAAGGATTCACAAACTGGAATGGAATTATGGAGGGATTCAACAAGAATTCTAGATAGGTGGTCAGCCACCACATTTTCAGTTCCCTTTTTGTCTCTAATCTCAAAATTGAACTCTTGCAATAAGAGTATCCATCGGATCAACCTAGGCTTGGTGTCCTTTTTGGCCAAAAGATGCCGGAGGGCAGCATGGTCCGAATAGACAATGACCTTTGAACCTAATAAATAAGCTCAAAATTTGTCTAATGCAAATACTACCGCAAGCAATTCCTTTTCCGTTGTGGTATAATTGATTTGAGCCTCGGAAAGGGTTTTACTTGCGTAGTAGATGACATGTGGCAATTTGTCTACTCGTTGCCCTAAGACAGCACCCATGGCATAATCGGATGCATCACACATAATCTCAAATGGGAGAGCCCAATTTGGAGGGATTAGAATTGGAGCGGTTGTAAGCATGGTGCGGAGTTTTTCAAAAGCGTTAAGGCACGCTTCATCAAAGGTAAAGCAAGACTCTTTTTTAAGAAGGCGACACATGACAGTATTAACATCGAGCATGGAATTGACTTCACATATGGATTGCTCAATGTCAAAATCATCATAGTTGAAGTGATTTAGGCATGCCTCTAAAGGATCCTTGGAAAGAATAGAAGGAAGTGCTTCTTGAACAAGGTCTTCCACAACATCAACACAAAAGCACTCACTTTCGTCATCGGATGTGTGGTGGGAAGCATTGAAAATGTTCAAGCGGACTTTCATATTCCCAAAAGAGATGTCCATCACTCCGGTACGGCAATTAACGCAAGCGTTTGCCGTGGCCAATAATGGACAACCTAGAATGATAGGAATATGACGATTCGGATTTTGGACCGATTCCGTGTCAAGGACTATGAAGTCCACCGGAAAATAGAATTTGTCCACTTGAATGATGACATCCTCAATGATGCCACGTGGTTGCTTCACCGAACGGTCGGCGAGTTGCAACACAACCGTGGTATGCTTGAGTTCCCCCAAACCTAGTTGTTGGTAAACTGAGAATGGAAGCAAATTGACACTAGCCCCTAGATCAAGAAGTGCCTTTTCAAAAGTTGATTTCCGATGGTGCACGAAATGGTCGGAGCACCCGGATCTTTGAATTTAGGAGGGGCTTGGTGTTGGAAAATGGAGCTTATGTGCTCAGTTAAGAGGACTTTCTTAGGAACATCATTCCTAGATTTGCGCTTTTGAGTGCACAAGTCCTTCAAGAATTTTGCATAGGAGGGAATTTGTCGAATAGCATCAAGGAGAGGGAGATTGATCTTTACTTGCTTGAAGATCTCCATCATCTCTTAGATTTTCTCTCCTTGCTTCCCGAAATGAGAAGGTTCCTTCAATCTTTGAGGAAAAGGAACCGGAGGTTCATAAGAGGCGTCAAGATTTGGAATCGATGACGACACAACTTCACTTGCCTTTCCTTTTGGATTTGAAGGGGTAATTTGCAAATTTGGATTTAACGGAAACAATTTTGGATTTAATTGGGATTCTTTTGGATTTTTAGGTTGCTCTTGGAATTCCTTTCTCTCTTCCTCCCCTACTTTGGAATTGATGATTTTTCCACTCCTTAAGGTGGTGATTGATTGAACTTGCTCCGGAGGAGCATTACAAGTTGAAGATGATGGATCCTCAATCACATGGACACCTCTGGGATTCGCCACCGGTTGACTCGGTAACTTACCTTCCTCCCTTCTATTTAAGGCATTAGCTAGTTGCCCGATTTGAGCTTCTAATCTAGCCATAGATTGAGCATTGGCTTCAAGCTTAGAGATTGATTGAGAGTGAGTTTGCAATAAGCGGGTATTGGCCTCAAGATTGCTTATCACTCTTTCTTCAAAGCTTTGGCTTCTCGGAGGAGGTGGTGGTTGTTGGTAATTAGATCTTTGATTGTAAGGTTGAGGATTTGGCCTATAATGACGCTGTTGAGATTGGGAATTGAAAGAATTTTGCCCTTGAAAAGAGGGACTTGATTCTTGAGGTTTCCATGAAAAAGCTGGATGGTTCTTGTAACCAGGATTGTACGTGTTTGAATATGGATCATTCATTTGTTTAGAGTACAAGGCATTCGCTTGCTCTTGAGCATAATCGGGAGATTGCCCAGCAATAGGACAATCTCGCACAAAATGCGAAGTGCTATAGCAAAACGAACACCCTTCTTGATTTTGGACAGATTAGTTTGGAGTAGGCAGCCCATTTTTTATGATTAAATCCATTTTTCGGGACAAAGCTTCTACTTGCATGGTTACCTCATCTACCCGTGAAATCTCATGCACTCCTCTACAAGGTTGGGTGGCCTTCCCTTTCCTAGTGGAGGAGCGTTGAGCTGAATTGTTGCTTAGGGTTTGAAAAAGTTTCCATGCCTCATCGGGGCTTTTCAAAAGATATCCACCCCCACACGCGGAGTCTATCATTTGTCTATGTTGCTCACTCACCCCATCATAAAAACTTTGCACTAGCTGCCATTTTGGGACAGCATGATGCAGACAAGATTTTAAAAGATCCTTTAACCTCTCCCACGTCTCATGGAATTGTTCTTGGTCAATTTGGGTGAATCCGGTGATTGCTCGCCGAATATCACTTGTCTTTCCCATGGGGAAGTATTTTTTCAAGAACTCAATTTGCATCTCCGCCCAAGAATGGATTGAGTTAGGTTCTAAGGAGTTGAACCAACTTCTAGCTTTATCTTTTAGGGAGAAGGGGAACATACGCAGCTTTAGGTCATCCTCCGTAAAGTGTGGTACACGAATAGTGGAACACACGAAAAGGAAGTAATCTAAGTGCCGGTACGGATCCTCATTAGGGAGACCGTGGAAGCTATTAAGAAGATTGATGGTGGAGGACTTTATTTCGAATTGAGTTGCCGCTACATCCGGAAATTGGATACATGAAGGTACTTCAAATGTAGTCGGAAGGTAAAAGTCCATAAGCAACTCTCCTTGAGGAGGTGGTGGTGGAGGTGGTTATTCATGATTAAAAGGAGGTAGTCTGGGAGGTTGTCTCTCATTTGGATCCATGTTTTCAGTCCTAGGCAATATAGGGTCCCTAGAGGTTCCTCTACGTTGTCTAAGTGTTCGTTCAGGTTCAATGTTACACGGAAGCAAAGGAAGTGACAAGGACCGTCTTACCTAGCATGCATTAACAATCGAACAACACCTCAATACACAAAGTAACAATAATCTATACAAAAAGAATGAATGAATTCAAACCACTAATTTTAGGCGTTATACTCACAAAGGGTTCCAAGTTTACTCCTTTTAGATGCCCGCCATGTGGTATACCTAAACTCAAGAAGTTTGAGCAATAAGAACAAAATATATATAAAAAGAATGAAAGAATTTCTAGCCTAAGAATTAAACCAGATTTAATCTTCCCATGGCGACAATTAAACCGTAGTCCCCGGCAACGGCGTCAAAATTTTGATGTGGTCGGAACTAAATTATATTGTAAGCTTAATTTTGCCCTTTTTATCAAAATATAATTTAACCACTCGTAAGAGCACGAATCTTTGTAGATAAGGTTCTATATAGAGGGTATCGATCCCACGAGGACTAGTCGCAATTGTCTTAAAGGAAGATTAATTCTACTTTAATTCGAAAAACAAATTTTTGAATTTGTGTTTATAAACTATTGCATGAATGAAATGACAAGAAAAGTAAAGAGTTTAAAGTTGGGAGAGAGAACTAGGGTTGGTTTCCACCACTAGCCATTCACATGTTCATAAGTGTAGCAAGCATGGGATTCATTAATTAAATGCCTAACAATGTCATCAGACTTGTGACCTCAATGACATATCAAAAGATCAATGTGTGTGCTAACCTATCATAATCCATCTTCAACAAGCATAACTCTTCAACCTAACTAACTACCTAATTACTCTACTCTCTAAGTGAACACTACATGCATCCAAACTACCTTGTCTTGGCATGGTCTATACAAACTAACATCACACATTCATTTAAACACCATTATCTAGCCATCATTTGCACTTCTTGTGGAATATACAAATGTTGTGCATTCAAGTTACAAATTCTACTCTAAGACAAGAATAAATTTCATATCAAATGAATATATATAAGAGATGTATTTGTGTACATAATCACTAGGCTAAATAATCAACATTTAATTACAAATCCCAAGAGCTACAAAGATGAACAAGTTTACATGGCTAGGGGTTGAAACCAACACCCTAGTAGAAGAGTTAGTTGCTCATGGTTGCCTTGCACCCTTCCATTGATGAAGAAAGTGAAGCTTCTTGGTCTGGTTCAGCTTCTCCTCTTCCTCTCCCGAAGGTCTCTCTTGAAGTATTCTGATCTGTGTTGAGAGATATATGAGATATGAGAGATATGGCTCTTTTTGTGTGCTTTTTGGCTTCCTTTTCAACCTTGGGCCCCACCATATATATATATATATATATATATATCACTATATATATCTATTGCATTAATAAGGCCCCCAAGAGTCTTGTTCAAGTCAGACAATCCCCCTAAGTCGTGCAAAAAGGGGGATTTTGTTGCAAGTGGGAGAGTAGGTGAGCAAGTGGCCAAGTGGGTTCTGCAGAATCTCGATTGATCGAGATTGAATCTCGATTGATCGAGATTTCAATCAATCGAAATGAGATCTCGATCAATCGAGATTTCGATTAATCGAGATCAACATCTCGATTGATCGAGATGCCTTTGGCTGCATTTTCTGATTTCTTCTCTTGACTGCAAAAAGCTTCAAACTTTGCTCCATTTACTCCAATACCTGCAAAACATCAAAAACACAAAAATACCGTAAACATATCTCGGTAAACGCAAAAACGGAACTAACGTATGCAATAAAGAGGGTTCAAATGCATAGAATTGAACACTTATCAATATATATTAGGTTTTTCCCAAAGAAGGGCGATGTTTCCGATCAAGTGCTGAGGGAGTGAAGAAATCAAGAAAAATTCATCAAGGCATTTCGCACAATCGAGATGATGATTTCGCACAATCGAAATCTCGATTGTGCGAAACCTCAATTTCGCACAATCAAAATTCTGCAGACTGCAAGTTGCCCACTTGTCCACTTGTCTTACCACTTGCTTCCAAGAATGACCTTTGCACGTCCTTTTTGAGGATTTTCTAACTTCAAAGAGCCATGTGAGGGGAATATATATATAGTAGGTGAACTATATAGATATATATGCAAGGTGGGACCCAAGGACACAAGTGGATGGACATATATGCATGTCTTTGGGAAAGAGAAGACAACAACTTTCGGGAGGAGAGAAGGGAGCTAAAAATCAGACCTTTGGAGCTTCATATCTCTGGCCATGGAGGATTGCAAGTCTCCAATGATCAACTAACTTTCCATCGAGGGTGTGGTTGAAACCCCTAGCCATGTAACTTGTGCATTTTGTAGCTATTTTGGGATCTATATGTATATGTTGATTACTTAGCCTAGTATTTTGTATAATACTTGTGAACTTCTTCAATATATTTATTTGATTTTATTTCTTCATCTTATCTTAGAGTAGAAATGCTTCATTTTGAATGCTCAACATTTATAACTTTCACAAAAAGTGTAAATGATGACTTTGTAATGGTGTTTAATGGAATGTGATATTTCTTGCTTATATAGCCCATGCCAAGATAGGGTAGTTCGGACACACATAGGTACATTTAGAAGGTATGACAAGTAGATAGGTTAAAGGACTATGCTTGTTAAAGATGGGCTATGTTTAGTTAGAAATCACATTTATCTTTTGATATGTCATTATAGGTCACAAGCCTAATGACATTGTGTTGCATATACTTGTAGAAGATCCCATTAGCTACATAAATGAATATGTCAAGTGAATAGAGATGGAAACCACCCCTAGTTTTCTCTTTCTCAACTTTACAAATTGTTTTAAAATTTAATGCTTTTACATTCTACAAAGTAGTGTTAAATTCAAACCAAAATTCTGTTTTTAGGATTAAATTAGAAATTATCTCTTAATAGTGCAATTCAACCAAACTCCTTGTGCGATCGATACCCTCTATAAAGAACCGTATCTACAAAGATTCGTTCTCTTGTGAGTGGTTTAAATTATATTTTGATAGGCAATAGTAAGCTACAAAAATAAAGACATATTTGGCCACATCAGCTGAGAAGGAGTCCATCAAGAAGGAAACTCTAGTGGCTGAGGACTTTTAGCAAGTTATCTTAAAATGTAGCTGCAAGCTGCACACATATATATATACGATTATTTAAATACGTGTATATGCATGTCTATATTTGTGTAACTGTTTTATAGATTGGAAGCAAGGAATCTAGGATGATTTGGACTCCAATTAATTTGGTGCAAAGTGAAAGACTGCGTTTACTTGGACTCTATGGAATGGGGATAAAGTTATTTACACTTTGGACTTTAGATTAAGTCTAATTACTGATGGACTCTTCATGAATAAGAACTCTGATAATCAAGTTACTATTGTGAAGTTGGTTATACAAAATACACGTATAAATGTAATCAATGTATATACATAGATTAGTTGGTATTGCACAAGGACTCTAATGAATATGGGTTACTTCAAAAGACTTGGCTGGACATGGACTCTATACAAAGGAAGGCTTCATTGAGAATAAAGTTGAATTGGAATGGGACTCTTGCAAAGAAGGGCTGATGCTAGTACACTACAATCACGAGCTGTTGAAGATACGGTGCATTAGGAATGCAGTTAATTTATTTCCTTTTATTATTTTATTTTTTGCATTATCTTGTAATTTAGGATCGAGTACAGTGATGTATTTTTTTCTATAAATAAAAGTAAAGAACTTTGTAATAAGGGTTCTCACAACCACAATTATACAATTGCATCACGTGCAATTTGTCTCTCCCATAATATTCTGCTGGAATATTACCATGTTTCTTACTCGATCTACATTTCGATCCCTCAATTTTCTTGCTTTCGACCTCCTCTAATCCGTCCGTCAGTCTATTTCTCCCTCCTTCTACCTCCCTCCTTCTACGATTTAGTCTCGCAATTCTTTGCGCACAGTTAAAAATCCTCTTAATTGAGGCAAGAAAAGAACTCAATAGGGAATTTTGTATTCTCTCTCCTACTAATCGCCTGATCCAACAAGACTTCCAAACGAGATACTTGTGTTGGATCAAATTGTTTACATCAAGCTGACACTACGACTTTAGCACACCCGCAATCAATCAGCCTACTTGGCTGATCGATTTATAACCGAACACTATTTTCAATGATTGACCAGGACAATCGGGGATGAAGCTGATGGTGTCATCTCTAGCGGTGAGGGCGATGGACAACGAAGACTACCAGGAATTGGTAGATTCTAATACTATGTTAGAAATAAAGAGAATTGTATAGATTGAATTTTTTGAATTGAATTGATATTGTGAACAATACATAAAGGCCTATTTATATGCACATAATCTTGGAAGCTAAGTAAACTTAGGAGACAAGAAATCCTAATCCAAGGTCGTTTAGGAAAGGGTATAAGATGAGAAGCATGGCCACGGAAATGGGACACAAGTACGACACGACATGACAGCGACACAACAAATTTCAAAAAAACAGAACATGGACAAGCGCGGTGGGGTACGGCTATGAAATAATATATTAATATATATTCAACAAGTTAACCAATATCCACAATACCATAAATCCAACAATAAAAAAAAATAATAAATTACACAAATACTTCAATTTATTATTAAGCAATTAATGTATTTTCAAAAAAGGTATTTATTATATTCAAACTCACTACTAAAATCTTGCACATTACTCATTTTTCTAATAACAAACAAATAAATTTAAATACAAAATACCAAATAAACCAACATGGCTTTATGTTAAACAAAGTTCTATTGACTTTTTTATTTTTTTGTTTCTAAATTTATTATTTAGGAATTTTATCTAACTATTTTTTATTTTTAAAATTTTTTATTTTAGAAAATACTATATTTATAGAGAAAATGGCATAATAGTCATATTAAATGGTATGTGTCATTATAGTTATTTTAAGAGGTCAAGATGTCAACTTTTAGAAGATGAGGGGCTAAAATGCTCAAAAAAATTGTTCAAAGGGGTCTTTTTGTAACTTTGAAAAAGTTCAGGGATTTTTTTGCACTTTTAAAAATTACAAAATGTACCCCATTGTATCCCTCGCGTGTCCTTACCGTGTCCCCCGCGTGTCCTAAAAAAAAATTCAGGACACTTCTAAAGAGTGTCTGACACGTGTCCGAGGAGTGTCCGAGAAGTGTTTGAGTGTCCGATACTACCACAGCACCCCTATATGAAGTGTCCGTGCTTTCTAGGATATAAGAAATCCTAGGTGATAGTATGTGCCATCTCTACAATTGTTCTATTTTTTCTTTCAACTACACCATTTTGCTGAAGTGTTTTGGGTGTAGAAAATTCATGACTTATGCCAAGATTATCACAATACTCAATGTCAGGTCTCAAATTCACCTCCTCTATCACTCCTAACACGAGTTATTGCATATCCCTTCTCATTTTGGATTCTTTGGCAAATCGACCTGAAGTAAACAAAAGTATCAAAATTTTCTCTCAAGAAAGCAATAAAAGTAAATCTAGAAAAATCATCAACTATAACAAGCAAATACTTTTTACCACTTATACTTTGAGTTCTTATTGGACCCATCAAATCCATATGAATCAATTCCAAGGGTCTAAAGGTGACTCGATGCTTAAGTCTCTTATGTGACATTCTAGTTTGCTTACCTAATTGACATGGTCCACATACCTCATCTGTTTGCTTTTTCAATTTAGGCAAACCTTGAACTCATTTATGATTAGACAAACTTACCAAATCATTGTAATTCACATGACCAAATCTCCTATGTCACAAAATAGCTTCATCAATAACAGTAAAAAAACAAATATGTGAAGGATCTGAAAATATCATATAACAATTATTAGAATTTCTAAATCCTTTCAAAACACAATCACCTTACTCATTAGTTACAAAACATTTATGTTGACTAAAATTAACTTGAAAATTATTATCACATATCAAACTAATACACAACAAGTTTGCAGCTAAACCTTTAACAAATAAAACATTTTTCAATTCACCAAAAGCAGGAAAATCAAGTTTACCTTTACCACTTACTTTAGATGCATTTCCATCAACAAAGGTAACAGACCCACCAGTATAATCCTTAAAAGTAGTAAACAATGTTTTATCCCCAGTCATATGCCTAGAGCAACCACTATCAAAGTCCCACCCTGTAGGACCAAGTGCTCTAAGTGCAATGTGTATGACCAGACATTTTAGACTATCCTTCTTCACCCAAATAGTTTCAGATTTATGATTAAGTGATTTCCTAACTGTTTTAGAATCAGAATTATTAGTCTCAAGTGGCTCTTTCTTTTTCTTCTCATTGACTTTATGGGAATCTAGAACAGAATTAAAGTAATTCAATTTATCAAATTTTTCTTTCAATTCTTGTTACTTCTTTTCAAGTTCTTTCATCTCATTAAGCAAAACTCTTGAACTGTCTAAGGTCTTACGCTTTTTTAGTTCAATTTTTTTCTTCTGAAACTTATACTTGATGTGACTTTTTTCTCCACAAAAATGTCATGTTGGTGCAAGTTTAAGAATATGAGAAATGACAGAAGGCTTAGTCTCAATTTTCACAAAAATATCTTTTAAATTTAAAAGTGACAAATCCTTTTAAGTCGAAATCAATTCTTCTTTATTACTCAAGTTTTTAGAAAAATCCAACTTATCAAATTTGCAAGTGTCAAAGTTAAATTTTTGTAAAGAAGGATTAGATTTAACAAGTTCACTATTCAAATTAACAATCTTATGCTCAAGTGAATTATTAAACCCTTTAATCTGTTTAACTTCTTGTTCCAAAATTTCAACTTTATCAAGAAGATTCATCTTTTCATGTCTAAGTTCCTCTAAATTTTTATTGGTGACAAAAATTTTCAATTCATAAATATCTTTATCAAGTTTAGCAAGTTTCAATTTCTACAACAATTTTTCATAATTATTTTTCAGCTTAGACAACTCAAGATGCATACATTCATCATCAACAGACATAATATAAGACATACTGGAATTTATAACTAAATTAACTAAACAAAATCTAACTCAGAATTGAGCAACCCACTCTGATACCAAATATGAGTTATGCGGTGCGAAAACGGTTCAGTTAATTTAGAGTGAGATGCTAATCCTTAAACCTAGAGGAGGGTGAATAGGTTTTCTTGCCCAATTTTTATGATTGATTAATTTCCTACAATGATTATAAATTAAGTATCCAAACTAATCACAGAATAAATAAAACAAGTAAGGAAAGTTAGAGATAACACCAGGATTTTTACGTGGAAACCCTAGGAAGGGAAAATCCTTGGGGGTGAGACAGAAAATCCCAGAGAAACCAATCCACTATCTGGAACCAAAGTATAACAGACACTATCCTAGACTCACACCTACTCCACTCTGATAAGAACTTTGATGCGGAACACCTCAGGCTTACAATTGCGACTCCCTCGTCCAACTGCTGCAGATTCCCGGCTAATGTCTCAATTCTTCCAGAAGGGTAGCTGAAAGAACACAAATACTCCACGATTATTTTGTCCCCTTCGCAGTGATCGTTTCTCCTCCTTTCTAGATAAAATCAAGTAGTATGAAGGAACCACTTCTACTACTCTGATTAAACTATATAGACTGATGATGATGTCTTTGAGAATCCGATTGATCAGATTGTGAAGAGCATCACAACTTAAACACTCCGTGTGTGTTTGTTCTAAAAAATATAAACAAAGAATTTGGAGAAAAAATTATTTGTAATAAAAATATCTCAATGCTTTCTTTCTCTAGAATATGAATTTTTGTTCCATTGAAAGCTTAATTTTTCACGCTATGAGAGAGAAGTCATATGAGGTTTTTATAGATATTAAAAATCTTAGTTTTCTTGAAAAATAAGTTAAAATCCAATAGGAAACAAGTCCCCACGATTTTAGAAAGTTCTGGGTCAAATCCAGGTCAAAACAGGACAAAATAGGCTTATTTCTGCATAGCAGCCAAGTTGGACCGATCCGGGCTTTTCTTGGACCGGTCTATCTCCTGTAGCAACCTCTTGTAGAGATGTTGAGACCCTTGGACCGGTCCAACCTCTCCTTGGACTAGTCCAACTATGTTGATGCTCAATTTGGAGATCCCGAGAGCTCTTGGACGTGTCCGAAAAAGTCATGGACCAGTCCAATCTTGAAAAACAATAAATTTTGACTTTGAAACTCTATTTTTCAGAACCAAAAAATATATTTTGAAAACCTATGTGTCATCACCAACTTACCTGGACTAAATGATGCTCAAATCATGATCACCGACGTCCATGCTCATTTTTAGTCCCTTCAATACTTCAATCAACCAAAGTCTTTGTTGAGGCACTCTTAGATGATGCATTGATGAAGAACACACTCCATGCTCTCAGTCTTCAACTCCATGATCGATTATAAGAATACAAATGAAAGCTTACAACTCGATCAAACTTAGTTTTGACACCGAATATTGCCAATTACAAATTTATACGTCACATAATATGCTACTATTAAAAGTACAAAGGAGTTTTTTTAGTTTCAGTACTTTATTTTTTATTTTTTAAATTAACAAAAATAGAATTATTACTCAAACCTTTTTAGTTTCACTATATTATTTATTTATTTTTAAATAGAAAAATAAAATTATAACCTAAACAAAACTCTAAATTAAACTCCTAAAATCGCAAATGCAACTCTCAGATTCTTCCTCTCCACTCTCATCAACCCGGCTCTCATCGGTGATTCTTTCTCTCAGTTTCCTTTTGGCTCATATCAACTCTCATGTGAGTTTTTTTTTTCTTTTTCTCTCTTTTTTTATTATTTGTTTTCTTTAATTTTTCTCCCAAATTTATGTCTTTTCTTGCTATTTCTTTTACTTCATACGATTATGAATACACGACTTCGTCATGGATAATATTCTTGCTAAATTATTGATAATTATTTTTAGTTTGGGAATTTCACTATTTGAGGCTTGATTGGGTTTCGATTGAAGTCATTGATATTGATATTTATCTTTATCTTTTTATTTTCTTTTTAACGCTTATGACAGTGTCCCATTCCTCGGATTTGAGTATCTCGATTTAGGCTTTAGATTCCCTCCCGTGAAATTTTTGAAATAGGGAAAATTGTTCTTGCAATTGATTTTATATATTTAGAGTTTTGATCAGAAGTATTATTGATCCGGAGGTAGAGGCTTGAAGCAAGTTAATATTCATTCAGTAGCAGGCATTAAATAGGTAATTCTATTGTGAATCATTGAATTTATGTTTTTACTTTCTAAATGTGAAGATGTGATTGTGCTAGAAATTCACTATCATGCATGATTCGGATCCTGTGATATGTCTTCTTTGGGTAATTGCTTATGTTATGTTAAAAATTCTTGCATAATTGAAAAAAAAAAAATCAAGCATAACAAAATTCCTTCTTTTCCCTTTTTCAAATTCTTACATAGCATAATTGTAAAACCACAAAACAATTGTAATTTGATCTTCTTCTTTTTTTTCTATATCTATACTATGCTACTATTAAAAGTACAAAGAAGTTTTTAGTTTCAGTACAATATTTTTTTATTTTTAAATTAAAAAAATAAAATTATTACTCAAACAAAACCCTTTTTAGTCTTACTACATTATTTATTTATTTTTAAATAGAAAAATAGAATTATAACCTAAACAAAACCCTAAAACTCCTAAAATCACAAATACAACTCTCAGATTCTTCCTCTCCGCTCTCAGTACAAAGGAGTTTTTTAGTTTTAGTACAATATTTTTTATTTTTAAATTAAAAAAATAGAATTATTACTCAAACAAAACCATTTTTAGTTTCACTACATTATTTATTTATTTTTAAATAGAAAAATAAATTTTTAACCTAAAGAAAACCATAAAACTCCTAAAATCGCAAATACAACTCTCAAATTCTTCCTCGCCACTCTCATCAACACGGCTCTCATCGGCGATTCTTTCTCTCGGCTCTCATCAATATGCATTCCAATTCGATTTCCTCTCAGCCACATCAACTCTCATGTGAATTTATTTTCTTTTTCTCTCTTTTTTTATTATTTGTTTTCTTTAATGTTTCTCACAAATTTTTGTCTTCTTGTTATTTCTTTTACTTCATGCGATTATGTATACATCATTTTGTTATGGATAATATTCTTGCTAAATTATTAATAATTATTTTTAGTTTGAGAATTTCACTATTTTTGGTTTGATTGGGTTCCAATTGAAGTCATTGATATTCATCTTTATCTTTTTTTTTTTCTTTTTAATGCTTATGACAGTGTCCCATTCCTCAGATTTGAGTATCTCAATTTAGGCTTTGGATTCCCACACGTGAAATTTTTGAAATAGGAAAATTTGTTCTTGCAATTGATTTTATATATTTCGAGTTTTGATCAAAAGTATTATTGATCCAAAGTTGGAAGCTTGAAGCGAGTTAATATTTATTCGGTATCAGGCATCATTAAATAAGTAATTCTATTGTGAATCATTGAATTTATGTTTTACTTTCTATATGTGAAGATGTGATTGTGCTAGAAATTCATTGTCATGCATGATTTGGATCATGTGATATGTCTTATTTGGGTAATTGGTTGTGTTTATGTTAAAAGTTCTTGCATAATTGGAAAAAAAAGAAAAAAAAAAAGATCAAATATAACAAAATTCTTTCTTTCCCTTTTTCCAAATTCCTACATGGCATAATTGTAAAACCTAAACTACAAAATAATTATAGAACAAGACCTGTGAGAAAATATATATATCAAATATAACAAAATTCTTTTTTTTCACTTTTTCTATTTGGTAGCCAATTCAAGGTAATTACTTTAAGGTAAATAATTTGTTTAATTTTTTCCCTTCATGTGATTAGGGATACATTACTTTGTTATTGATATTTTTTCACTTCATGTGATTAGGTTATTTATATTTTTTATAATTACAAATATATATGCTTTTTACTAGTATATATATATATATATAATTGCCTCATCTTCTTGGCATGTTCCATGGACATATGATGGTGTGTGGTGTGAAAAGGTTTACCACTATTATTAACATTATGCAGCCAACTTTAGCAGTAGTATAAGGTCCAATAACTTGTGTAAATTATTCAAAATGCGCCTTTTAACTTTAAAGCAATTGAAAAGAAATAGATAAAGACCAAGACCATTTACTCTTTTAAGGGGCAAAGACCAAGACCTCCCCGTCTATGGACCCCACCAAGACCATATTTGCTCTTTAAGGGACATAGAAGACCAAGACCTCGGACTCTGTTTTCTCTACTTAGTGAGTGAGTGAGTCCAAAGATAATGGACCACCAAGTTGACTTTAAATCAACCGTATTTTAGTTAAACACTTCACAATATTACACAAATTGATTTGACCATAGCACAATACATATTAGCCAAAAAATGAAAGACCAATGACCAAGTCTGTACCCCCATAAAGTTAAAGACCAATGCCCAAGTCTACACGCCTAAAATTCATAAGTAGCAAAGAAACTAGTCAGTCTACACGCCTAAATTAATAAAGTAGCAAAGAAACTAGTTACCCAAGTCTAATTGCCTTCACCAAAACCATATTTTACTTCCTAATCGTTAAAATAACAAATCACAAGGGAGAAACCAAGACCATTTACTCATTAAGGGACAAAGACCAAGACCTCGGTCTCCTAAGTGTGAATTGAAAGATAATGGACCGGACCACCAAGTTGACTTCAAGTCATTGGTATTGTATGTAGTTATAGCTAAAATATAGAGTATGGGACCTGTAGAATAAGATGTATATAAATAAGAGCCTTAAACCAGCGTTGCTACACATCCAACACAAACCATGGGGTCTTCTACCTTAGAGAAGCTCGTCTCACTTCTTTCCTTAGTCCTGTTTCTTATGTTGTTGTCTTCACCCAATCTAGCTTCTGCTTCTGTTCAAGAAGCTAATGCTCTCCTCAAATGGAAAGCCAGCCTTCAACATCAAAACAATTCTGTGCTAACTTCATGGATTTTCCCTTCTAATTATAATGCCACAGGTTCGTCAAGCCATCCAAAAACAAGTGCCATCCCATGCACTTGGTCCGGAGTTTCTTGCAATCTTGATGGAAGTGTCTCCAGACTCAACCTCAAAAATTCACGTTTAAACGGTACGCTCTTTGATTTCCCATTCTCGTCTCTCCCTAATCTTGCTTATATTGATCTCAGCGTGAATGATCTTTCTGGAACTATTCCACTTCAAGTTGGTAAGCTCTCAAAACTCATCTATCTTGATTTGTCCATCAATCAGTTTTCTGGAATTATCCCACCACAAATTGGCCTGCTAACAAATCTTAAAGTCCTCCACATATTTCAGAATCAGTTAAATGGCTCAATTCCTAAAGAAATAGGCCGGCTAAAGTCCCTTATAGAGCTTGCTTTGAACAGTAACAATCTTGAGGGTCCCATTCCGACTTCTTTGGGCAATATGAGCAATCTGGCTAAATTGTATCTCTATGAAAACAAACTATCTGGTTCCATTCCTCCAGAAATGGGAAATCTCTACAATCTTGTCGAGCTTGACATGGATACCAACCTTCTCACTGGTCCCATCCCTTCCACTTTTGAGAACTTGAATAAGCTAACCATTTTGTACCTATTCCAAAATCAGCTCTCTCATTCCATTCCCAAACAGATAGGAAACCTGAAATCGCTCGAGAGTCTGGTCCTTCATAAAAACAATCTTTCTGGCTCAATTCCGGCATCCTTAGGTGATCTAAGCTCCCTAACTCTACTACTTCTTTTTGAAAATCAACTCTCCGGTCCCATTCATAAAGAATTAGGAAAGTTAAAGTCTCTCAAAGATCTGGAATTGAGTCAGAATCAATTTAATGGTTCTGTTCCTGCTTCATTTGGTAATTTGACCAACTTAGAGATCTTGTTACTTTGCGACAACCAACTCTCCGGTCCCATTCCACAAGAAATTGCGAATCTGGAGAACTTGGTCATATTGGAAATGGATAAGAATCATTTTTCTGGCTCTTTGCCTGAAAAGATTTGCAAAGGCAAAAAACTGCAACGCTTCACAGTAAATAATAACCAGATTACCGGTCCTATCCCGAAAAGCTTGAGAAACTGTTCAAGCTTAACGAGAATGCTCCTCAATGGAAACCAGTTCACTGGAGATGTGTCTAAAGTTTTTGGTGTCCATCCAAATCTTGAATTCATAGATTTAAGTAAAAACTACTTTTTTGGTGAGATATCTTACAAATGGGGACAGTACTCAAATTTGGTTGACCTAAAGATGGCAAGGAACAATATCACTGGACGAATACCACCAGAGTTGGGAAATTTATCTCGACTTCAGGCAATTGATCTTTCCTCGAATCAATTAGTTGGGAATATTCCAAAGGAACTAGGGAAGTTGAATTTGCTAACACTTGATTTGAAAGATAATCAACTTTCTGGTGGTATACCTAGAGAACTCGGATCACCAGCAGCTCTATTGTATCTTGATTTGTCCATAAATAGATTGAGTGGGCCAATACTGGGAAATCTAGAAAAATGCTTGCAATTGTATTACTTGAACTTGAGCTACAACCATTTCAGTCAAAAAATTCCATCTGAGATGTATAAATTAGCTCACCTGTCCAAGCTAGATTTGAGTCATAATTTTCTCACAGGAGAAATATCGTCGCAAATTATAAATTTGCAGAGTTTGGAGGAGCTAAATCTCTCCCACAATAACCTCTCTGGTATCCTTCCAGAGGCTTTTGAAAATTTGCATGGCTTGATGTATGTTGACATATCCTACAATGGATTTCAAGGTCCCATTCCCAACAACAATGCCTTCAGAAATGCTACCATAGAGGCATTCCAAGGGAACAGCGGTTTGTGTGGCAATGTTACAGGATTGAAACCTTGCAAAAATGTCCAACATACTGTGAAGAAAAGCCACAAACTCATTCTAGTTCTTACAATCGTTGTACCTCTTGTGGGAGCACTTTTACTTCTTGGAGCATTCATTGGACTTCTCATCATGTTTGAAAGAAGAAAAGGTAAAGCATCAATTGAACAAGATGATTTGTAGAATGGAAACAATCTGTTTTCAATTTCCAATTTTGATGGAAGAGCAATGTATGATGAAATCTTAAAAGCCACCAACAATTTTGATGCCTCATATTGCATTGGAAAAGGAGGATGTGGAACTGTCTACAAAGCAAAGTTGCCACCAGACAATATCGTGGCTGTGAAGAAACTTCAACCATTATCTGAGACAGCAGACCGTAAAGGGTTTTTGAACGAGGTAACTACACTGACAGAAGTACGGCATAGGAACATTGTAAAGCTTTATGGTTTCTGTTCACATGCTCAACACTCATTTTTGGTTTATGAGTACTTTGAAAGGGGTAGCTTGGCAAAGATACTGAGTAGAGATGAAGAGGCTGAAAATTTGGATTGGCCAAAGAGGGTAAATATCATTAAGGGGGTGGCTCATGCTGTTTCTTACATGCACCATGATTGCTCACCACCAATTGTTCACAGGGACCTATCAAGCAACAATATTTTGTTGGACCTCGAGTATGAGGCTCATGTTTCAGATTTTGGCACTGCTAAGCTTTTGAAGCTTGACTCCTCAAATTGGAGTGCACTTGCAGGCACTTATGGATATGTAGCACCAGGTAAACGTAACTTTGTGTTCTAACTAATTTGACACTCATAGTATTGCAGGCCAATTACACATGATCATATTTTACTTTTTCTTTGCAGAGCTTGCTTTCACAATGTAGATAACTGAAAAGTGCGACGTGTATAGCTTTGGGGTGTTGACACTAGAAGTGATCAAAGGAAAACATCCAGGCAAATTCATCACCTCGTTGTCATCTTCATCTATTGATCAAAACAAAATGTTGAAAGATGTATTGGACCAGCGCCTTTCAGCTCCCTCAACAGAAGGTGAAGAGGTGTTGATATCGATTATAAAGTTGGCCATTGCATGTGTAAATATCAATCCACAATCTAGGCCAACCATGCGCGTTGTCTCTCAATTGTTGTCAACCCTAACAACACCTTCCAAGAACCATCCAGCTCAGTTACACGATGTGGAAGGATAGTTACCTAGTGTAGTATCAATATACTACTAAATAAAACCAAATGTTTGGTCTTTTTGTACCTTTTAGTGTGTTTTTTCCTCCATACTATGTATCTATAGACACTTTGTATCAATAAATTACCAGCATGTCTGTTCAACATTGTCCTCAATTTACATACACAAGTTTGGATGTCGGTACTTAGTGGCTAACTATTATTTTGACCCAAGATTAAATTGTGACAATTGTGTTACAAACATTTGACCTTTCAAATCTCATCTTATCATTACAAAAACCATATGTTTGTCACACTTGAGCTATTTTAATTTAACAATTAATTAAACTAACTCGGCTATTTCTATTAGTCTCAAAATAGAAAATTTTATAAAGTAAAGTCATGAAAATTAAACTAAAAGAACCAAAAATTGTAGCATAGTGGTACATTCTCACTTTTTAATATAGAAGGTTGAGGGTTCAAGTCCACATAGGGACAAAGCGGGTGTGTGAGTTTCTTGCCACTACCGAATAGATAGGTAGTAAAGTCAAGTTTAGTGTGTGTTTCTTTCATACTCGGTATCAATACGCACTTCGTATCAATATATTGTCAACATGTTTGTTCAAAATTGTCCTCAATATGGATACATAAGTTTGGACGTTGGTACTTAGTGAGTAACTATTGTTTGACACAAGATTAAATTGTGACAATTCTATTACAAACATCTTACACTTCAAATCCCATCTTACCATTACAAAAAAGCATATGTTTGTCACACTTGAGCTATTTTAATTTAACAATTGATTAAACTAACCCAACTATTTCTATTAGTCCCAAAGTAGAAAGTTTCAAAAAGTAAAGTCTTGAAAAGTAAACTAAAAGAACCAAAAATTGTAGCATAGTGGTATTTTCTAACCTTCCAATGTAGAAGGTTGAGGATTGAAGTCCTCATAGAGACAAAGCAGGTGTGTGAGTTTCTTGCCATGATCCAAAAGATAGGTAGTAAAGTCAGGATTAATACCACCAAAGAATGTAGTCTAGTGGTACTTACTTTTTAAAGTTGAAAGTTCAAGTCCTCATATAGGCAAAGTGGATACGTGAATTATTCGCAAGGATAAAAAAACAAAAACAAAAAATATTCAAGGATCAATATAAAGACATTTCATAAACAATTGAATATGATTAAATCGATAAGGAGTTTGTTATTGGGAAGGAAAAAGAACATAAAACTGAGGGATGTTCTAATTGAGGCTGCGAAATTGATCTCTGGCAAGTGCAGAGAGAATGAGCCAAGGTCGGAAAATACTACGCATGGGCGCGCGCGCACACACTTTGTCTCTCTCTCTTACTATCTATCTTATATATATGAGTCGGGTTAACTCATTAAAAAGTAGTTTGATCCATTTTTTAGTTATTATAAATTTTTTAGAACAGGTGCCAATATTTCCTTGGTCCACATCACCTATTAGCATGATGTCTTTCTCGTAGGGAATGGACACGTGACAACAACCCTGAAGAAGTCAAGAATGAGTTGTAACTTGCAAGTGTTTCAAAAAAGGTGTAACTTACTGTCAGATCCATTAAAATAAATAAATAAATAAAACAAAATGACAACACTACCCTTGTGTACAATTCTCTGCTAACTTCTTGGATTTTTCCTTCTAATTATGATGCCACAAGTTCTTCAAGTCATCCAAAAACACGTGCCATCCCATGCACTTGGTGAGATCTCTCACAGATGGGGACAGTGCCCAAATTTGAGTAACCTAAAGATGGCAAGGAACAATATCACTAGACGAATACCACCAGAGTTAGGAAATTTATCTCGAGTTCAGGAAATTTGATCTTTCCTCGAATCAAGTAGTTAGGAATATTCCAAAGGAACCAGGGAAGTTGAATTTGCTAAAGCTTAATTTAAAAGATAATCAACTTTTTGGTGGTATACCTAAATAACTCAAGTCATTAGCTGATCTGTTGTATCTTGAGCTGTCCATAAACAGAATGAGTGAGTCAATACCAGGAGATCTAGAACATTGCTCGCAATTGTATTACTTGAACTTGAGGTATAACTATTTTAGCCAAAATATTCCACCTGAGATGTCCAAGTTAGCTCAACTGTACGAGCTAGATTTGAGTCAATTTGCACGCGGGAGAGATATCATCGCAAATTGAAAATATGCAGCATTTGGAGGAGCTAAATCTCTCCCACAATAATCTCTCTGGTTTCCTTCCAGAGGCTTTTAAAGAAATAGAAAGCTTGATGTATGTTGATATATCCTACAATGGGCCATTCCCAGCAACAAACCTTTAGAAATGCTACCAGAGGCATTACAAGGGAACAATGGTTTGTGTGGCAATGTTCCAGGATTGAATCCTTACAAAAATGCCCAACATACTGTGAAGGAAAGCCATAAACTCATTCTAGTTCTTATAATCTTTCTACATTTTGTGGGAGCACATTTAGTTCTTGGAACATTCATTGGACTCCTGATCATGTTTGAAAGAAGAAAAGGTAAAGCATCAATTGAACAAGACGATTTGCAAGATGAAAACAATTTGTTTTCAATTTCCAATTTTGATGGAAGAGCAATGTACGATGAAATCTTAAAAACCACCAACAATTTTGATGCCTCATATTGCATTGGGAAAGGAGGATGTGAAACTGTGTACAAAGCAAAGTTGCCACCAGACAATATAGTGGCTGTGAAGAAACTTCAACCATTATCTGAGAGAGCAGATCGTAAAGGGTTTTGAATGAGGTAACATCACTGACAGAAGTACGGCATAGGAACATTGTAAAGCTTTATGGTTTTTGTTCACATGCTCTACACTCATTTTTGATTTATGAGTACTTTGAAAGGGGTAGCTTGGCCACGATACTGAGTATGAAGAGGCTAGAAATTTGGATTGGCCAAAGAGGGTGAATATCATTACGGGGGTAGCTCATTCTGTGTCTTACATGCACCATGATTGCTCACCACCAATTGTTCATAAGGACCTCTCAAGCAACAATATTTTGTTGGACCTCGAGTATGAGGCTCATACCCTGTTTTATCACTCTTTAGAGTTTAGATATATTGTCTTCAGCATCAACCTATCACATAATCCCCAGCCAAACACAATTCCCAAACAATCACACTGATTCGGAACTTTACCAATCTTTTAAGCTGACTACATTCTTTAAGCACAAAAGTAAACTGAAAACAGTAACAGCTAAGAACCATGCCCGTGGAATAGAGGGGGAAAAATAGAAAGATAATAATAGGCAACAATCTCCTGGTCAAATAATGAACAATTGATAGAAAAAGATATTCATCATGGAATGTAACTCTTGTTAGCTGCAACTTTTTATGTCACTGAGGTTTATAACACATATTTAATGTTTATGCATCTAACATTGAATACTCAACTAAATAATCCCACCAATGACCACTCCAAATTAAAGTTACATCACATGATTAAGCAAGTTTTAATTGTTCATAAAAGTATACCTCTTCCAAACAAGTAACACAGAATCGATAAATATTTCAATCATTATGAAAATATGAAGCCGTATTCAATTCCCACCACCACCAAAGAGGTATCCCAGAAAAGACCCACCACCAGGGACAGCATGGAGCTTGGTCAAGGGTCGATCCTGCAATCACAGAAGAACATCAATCGGTTAAACACTGTAGATTTTAGGGTGTGCAAATTAGGGTTAGGTCAAATGAGATGAAGAAGGAGAGAGAGAACATAAAATTGGGAAATTGTTTGAGAGAGTATGTATTATCACACTCTCACACCAATATCTTATATATATATATACACATCAGAATAAAGAAACAAGAAAAAGACAAAGATACCCCTGTGGGGATAAACTATTCACATATGTATCTTATTATGACTTCTAACACTTCCCTTCAAGCTGGAGAATATATATCATATAATCCTAGCTTGGAACATATAGTCTTCATACGATTATGACCTAGTGCCTTAGTGAACATATCAGCCAACTGGTATTCAAATTTCACAAATGGTGTAGAGATGTTTCCACTCAATACTTTGTCTCGAATAAAGTGGCAATCAACTTCAATATGCTTAGTCCTCTCGTGAAACACTAGATTAGAGGCAACATGAATAGTTGCTCGATTATCACAAAACAATGGAAGAAGAGTTTGAACTCCCAGACCAAGTTCTTCAAGAAAATGTTGTAGCCATGTCAACTCACTAGATGTATAAGCCATCGCCCTATATTCAACTTCAGCACTAGACCATGCTACTACTGTTTGCTTCTTACTCTTCCACGTAACTAGATTACCTCTTAAGAATGTGCAGTATCATGTAGTAGACCTTCTATCATAAAGGGAACTAGCCCAATCAGCATCTGTAAAGCCTTCCACCTTAAGGTGCCACATTGGAACGCTGTTATTCGGATTATTCGGTATCTTAAGCGAGTGTATATTTTAGGGTGAGCAGAGTAGGGTTAGGTCAAATCAGATGAAGAAGGAGAGAGAGAACAGAAAATTTGGGAATGGTTTGAGAGAGTATGTATTATCACACTCTCACACCAATATCTTATATATATATACACATCAGAATAAAGAAACAAGGAAAAGACAAAGATGCCCCTGTGGGGATAAACTAATCACATGTGTCTTATTATGACTTCTAACAAACACTGATCCTTCAGTTTTGGTGAAGAACACTCAAAGAACTTGCAAAAACCGAACTGAGATTTTGATCATAAGATGCACCAGACATGAATAATTTCTGAACTTGCATCAAAACACAATCTTTGCATCAACTCTACTGTTGGTAATTTTGTATCCGTTATGCTAATATCAGCTAAATGGTATTTCACGTTCATAATATGTTCATGTCAGGTTATTTAGTCAAGGAATCAATTCTTAATAAATAAAAAAACTATGGCTAAAATTAAAGGTTATAATAAAGAAGATCGGAAGAAAAAAAAAAAACACATGGTGGCTATCAATGATAGAGAGTTCTTACAAGTGCGAGATGCTTAAGAAACCCCCCAAAGCACAGTTTTTAGTGTTAAAAGATCTCTCTAATGTGATGTATGTGATTTCAAACTGTTCATCAGGCATATGCATGAACATGATATTGAAATCGCACTTCAGTGAGAACGTAAATGGACTTCATATACGATCCCATTAATTGCGAATTATCCGATAACAAAAATAAAATCCGCAACCTCGGAACTGGAGGGCTGAAGCCACTGGAAAGCAATTAGAAGATAACAAAAATAAAATCTGCAACCTCAGAACTGGAGGGCTGAAGCCACTGGAAAGCAATTAGAAGATACAGCCCTCATGTGGGAACAGAGTGTTTTTAAATCCCCAAAACACTTAGAACAAGAGGTGTGGTTAGGAGCACAGTTACTGCCACACCCTGACAAGAAAGAACATTCTTCAAATGCACCAAGCTCGGATCCTTAATATTCTTCCTAACTTTTCCTTCCATTGTCAATTTCATCCAGATAAATCTTCAATTTAATTGTTCTTTCTTTGAGGCCCATGTGCATTATCTAGTGTATGTCCCGTCTAAGCTGGGTGTTCTAATATTTCACTCAAATTCTACAAAGTGGCTGCTCTCAATCTTGAACCTGTGACCGCAAATAAATTTTTTATCTTGCCTTGATGTGTACCGTACTTTTTAACAACCTTTGGAATGCTCTCTATGCCAAGATGATCAAAAGTCACAACGTTAATGTGCCAAACACTTGTAAGAAAAGTATACACAGACACCTCTGTCACAGACTTGGGAAACAGTGGCCTGTAGAAGCCCTTCTTGTGCATTTCAACATGCGTAACATCATATGTTAATCAATTCAGTCCGCTAAAAAGAAGGTACAGCCCTTCTTGAAATCGCACTCTGGAATGACGTCATGCATATTGGTTACCCAACCATACATTTTCTAATCCTACCCAAAGAAGAAATGGAACTCATGACTTCCAATCAAGAAGAAAAAGAATTAAGACAAATAAACTACACATAAGGTTCAAGAGAAATAAGAACATATTTGAAGTTGCAAGCCTAATATTTCTGATTCACATGCATGACATGCAAAAGGCTTAGTGAACCTAATTGAAACATTATATACAGGATGACTAAAGCCTTACTTGATTGGCCTTAGAAAGATAGGAACTTTTGTTTCAAGTTAAAATAAATAAATAAATAATGTAATCACTATTTGGAACATACCGTGATGAAATTGCCATTATTCTGGCCATCTGCCCGGAAGTAGTTGTTTGTGGGGTTACCATGTATGCCTGCAGGAATCTGCTAGTTAGCATCAACTGGTTGAGAAATTGCAGTAGGCTGCCCATTGGTTGGAGCAACTTGGGCATTTACTTGGGGCCAGTTTTGGAGCCTCTCCACTCCCAAACAAGTAACCTAGCAAACTCTGACCCCACCACTGCTGACTCCACGACCCATCTCCAACTTCTTTGTAGAGAACAATCTCCTGTGTCCAAACTGCCCACAAGTCAGAGAAAAAGATGCAGGCAAGTGAGCATCAAAAGTAAACAAAGGACATGAAGAAATGGAGAAAGGGGTTATGGAGAACTATTATGCTGGAAGAAGTTCATCTAGATGCCATCAAAAGTGGTGTTTGTATGCCAGATAAACATGAAGAAGCATGATCTGTCATACAAAGAAGTCCATAGATGCCATCACATTTCCTTTAAATATACTTTTAAATTATAAAAATAGCATAGCGGCTTCGTTGCTAGCACAAGTTAAGCCATTCTGAAAACTTGGAAGGAAAATAGAGCTGTGATGGCACCTTGATTCCCAGACTTCTAGCTCCTTGTATTCCTTCAATTTAAACCTTACTTTCCAACACAAAGCAAAATCCACCTCCAAGCCTAAGCAAGGACAAAAAAACCTATAGCGTACGAAAGCTGTGAGATATATTCCTCAAATTCTAACCTATGTCCAAGCATAATCAAGGTTTAGTCTCTAAGACTAACAGAAATGTGAGTCGTAAATACGAAGGCCAAAATATAACTTGGTCCTCTTTGATTACTTTTGACTTTTTTCTTCTTGCGACAACTTCTTTTCTTCCACTTAAAAATTTCAAGACTTTGTTGGGACAGTTCCAAACTTAAGTCACTGCCAAACTTAGGTTTTCTTAAATGGGTGCTAAATTCATTGGAGGGCGGTGACCACAATGTACTTTCTGCACTAATCAAATTCCAACATTTCAATAGCAATGAAAACCCCTCCAACAAACAGTCTTATATCTCATATGAACAACCTACCACGTAGTGGCATTCTATAAAAAAAAAAATCTTAGAGATCTAATATCAGACCTCCTTAACCATTGTGCATAAAAACAGCTTACATGAACTACCCAAGATCACCTAAAAACTAATTATCTCACTTAATGGATCTACAAGAAAATTTCTTGGGATAACCAAATGACTTTGCCTGGACAATCACCCGGATGAGCCTCGTCCATGGTGGGTGGTGAACCAGTGAAATGCATGCCTGTAAGTTTTTCATAACCTCTTATAACTAACACACTAACAACAAAAAACAAAATTAATCAAGACACTGAATAAAATTTGAAAGCACTAGTACAAGAAGAACTATATCACATCATTATCTACCAAACATAATTAAGCTGTTCAAAAGTATATTACTATTTTTAGAGGGAATTGAGTAAGAGGGCATGAGAAAATAGCTTTCATAGGCTCAATCGTAACGACATGATTATGATTAAGAATGGGAAAATAGGAATAAAATTTAATAAAAAATAAAATGGTCAGGAATATATTTCATATGTTACTAGATTTATTATATTTGTTAAATTTAATGGTTTAAACTACTGTAAAAAAAAATGACAATTCTATGACTAGACATAATTTTCTAGAAGCCGGGCAAATATAATTTTTGCATTAATCCACAATAAGACTGTTCTGTTAACACAAACCACCCGAAATTCTATGACTAGACATAATTTTCTAGAAGCCGGGCAAATATAATTTTTGCATTAATCCACATTAAGACTGTTCTGTTAACACAAACCACCCGAAATCACAATGAAATTAACTCCAGTAATAGGCGTATATAACAGAACTATTTCATGCGTTCCTTATATTTTTCTTATTTTCTATTCACCTATAGTTTGGATGGCGACACACACTAAAACATATAGACGATGAGATTAGCATAAATGGTATGTCCTCCTTCCAAATGGAAGATTGAGGGTTTGAGTCCCCAGTGAGACAAATGGGCGCGTGTGACTAGCCAACCTAAAACAAATTCTTTTACCGGATTTTGAATCAAACAGCACAGACACTACAACAATGTACAACGAACATATAGATTGCATCAAAATCAGAGGCACGTAATTCGGTCTCAATCATTCTGTCACAGTAATATTGTAATTAATTTTAAAAATAATAATACTAACAGGCATGTAAAGTACATCTACGCATATTGTTCCCAGAAATGATTCATTTAAGGCTAGCAAAATTTTTGATGATAATTTTCTCTTAAAACAGTGAAGAATGTGTTGAAAATGTGTGAATTCAGCAACGGTCCAAGAATGGTTAGAGTGAGAAATCAACTGCTCGGTGTGATGATTGAAACCGTAAATGTTAGATGCCAGTGATTAGATAAAGATGATTTTAGGGTTAGGGTTTCTATACCTTCGTTCTTCAGACTCGATCTGGTGGAGAAGAAAGTAAGAGCAATTGAAAGAGAGAGACACTGATGTGCAGTTCACAATGCTCCGAAGGAGATCAATAGTGTGGCTCACCTGCAAGTAAATGTAAACTTTCGTTCACTGATAATTTTTTCAGAGCTATTGAATGGACAACATCTGCAATACACCGACGCGCATGAAACTTCACACGATCCAGATTCAAGTAGACAACTCGATTGAATGAGATGGTGAATACTGAGGGTTCAAGTCGCCCGATGATAAAGCAGTAGTGTGGGTGGCAAAATAAATAAAAATAAATAAATAAAAATCGAATAAAAATGAAGTTAAGCAATAATATAGTAATGGAGGCTATAATCGTAGCCCTTTTTTGTACCTCGCTCTTCACAAACTTTTTTTTTTTTTCCTTTTTTAAAATTAAATTTTAGTGACCAAAATTAAAATTTATTTATTTTTTTGTGACCTTAAATTTAATAAATGCTGCATAGTAACCAAATTTAAAAATTAATTACTAATGAGAGACCATTTAATTTTAATGTCCAAAATACCCTTCATTCTTTTCATAAATTTCCATCAATTCTTCAGTCTATTCCAACTTCCAAATATCATAAACTTCAAAAAATTCAATGACTTGTGTAGAACATATATATATTCTAAAGAAAATATAATAATACATATAAAGTTATTCCTATATATTAATTTCACATTAACCAAAAAAAAAAAACTAATTTGTGTGCAATTAATTACAAACCTCACATTTAGTTAATCCAACGAATCATAATTTTTTTTTTCATTTCTTGAACACCTAGGATAGATTGAAAAATTTATTATTCATTGTTAAAATTGAAATTAGGATTAAATTGCTAAACCTGGACATACTGATGGCAAAAAAAAACTAGACATACTTGGAACAAATTGAAAAAGGCACACGTATTAATTGTAAGACCAACATATATGTATATATATATATATATATATATATATATAAGCTCCTCTTCAAAGTCACAAAAGTTATCTCTATATATATACTTTCTTTTCTAGAATTCTTTCATGCCTTTTGAAGATTTTATATTTGGGGGTGCGATTGGAGAAAGATGAAAAATGGATAAAAGATAGGGTATTTTAGAAATTAAGAAGGGTGTATTCAATTAGGATTTTAAAGAATTTTAAAAGACTTTAAAAATATGGGTGTATTCAATCCACACTTTTATAAGCTTTTAAAGAGCCCATACAAATCTGGCCGTATTAAATCCAAACTTTTAAATAGTCCATACAAATCTGGCGGTATTCAATTAGGATTTTAAAAAAGTCTAGATGTATTCAAAAAGTCATAGATTTTGAAGGATTTCATTAAATGGTGGATTTTGGTGGATTTGAGAGTGGAAGTTATAAATACCAAAACTCATAACAAATCCAACATTTCCCTCACAAATTTTGGTGGGCTTTTTTTTTTTTGCAGAATACAAACAACCTTTCTCCATCGCAAAGTACACTCCTTTTTTCTCTCTTGATTTTTCTCTCTCTTCTCAGATTCTCTCTTTTTCTATTCAATTAGGATTTTAAAAAAGTTATAGTACAAACAAAACCAAACGAATTACACAAACAAAACAATCAATATATCAAAGATCATCAATGCCAAAACTTAGTTTTGTGCATAGTCCAATTTGTACCGCAACATCGGAACCAAGAATCGAATTTCAAAGGGTGCAGTGGATCTTTGATTTATAAACAAAGATATCAATTCTTAAAATAATATACAAAATAGGGTTTGTGAGGGTGGTATTACCTTGTCATTGAAAATAATGGTCTACTGAGGGCATGTACTTTCCATACCCATGGTTCACAATATCTTTAATATGAAAACAGTTTATTCAAAAGTTGCGAATTTACAATTTATTATATATCAATGCATATAAACTTGTACGGATTTACTCTCATTTAACAAGTCATACATACAATAAAACAAATGTCTATATACCTTTTAAATATACAAAATAAAAAGAAAAATAATTACTTATAAAGAATTTCATATGAAAAATATTTTATGGGGCATCAAAAGTACATATTTAGAATATGTTTGGTTTAATTTTTTAAAAATAGTTTTATATTTCAGATAAATGATAACCCAGAAAGTTGTACAAAAAAAAATTATTTTGTTGTTTTCTAAAAATTCAGTTATAAAAAAAGTTATTTGTAGAGAGCTCTCTTTTATAATTTTTTGAAAATAATTTTTTCAAACACAAGAGTAACAACGAAATAATGCTAATGAATGGAGAGTTAGTATAACTTTGAATATGTGGAGAGATGTCGAGTACAATGATAACAATGAGAACTAAGGATATTGAATAATGAATGTTAAATATTTTTCTTTAAATTTTGCTTTCAAACTTGTTATAAACTTGTCATTATACTTTTCTGAATGACAGTTGTTTTGCATTTGTTATAATTTTTACTTTTCATGAAAATTATGGTGCGTGCCGTAGTAGCATAGTCTTTTTTTTATTTTTTATAAAAAAAAAACGTCTATATATCCTATATATCTAATACAATGAGGAAAAAATTAAAAAATTTGAAAATATTCCATTTATCATGAGCATAACTTTTTTGTCATTAGCTTAACATATAATACAAATAAAATAATATAAGAAAGAACATGGTTCAGCGCAATCCAAATCATACAAATTTATAGAAATCCTTGAACCATTTGTTTACTTGTACGCAAAAATATAATTCAAGGATACAAATAAATAAAATATATTGAAGAAATCATTACAAGTTTATAAAAATTCGTCAAAGTCTCTAATAAAAGTCTATACAAATCTGTAAAAGTCTGTAATAAAAGTCTATATAAATTCATGAAAGTCTATAATAAAAGTTTGTAGAAATCCATAAATTTTACTTAAATCCATAAAAATTCATGAAAGTCTGTCACTTAAAAAATGTCTTCTAAAATCCTAATTGAATACACCCTCCTAAAGTTATATGGTCACTCATTGGTAATTATTTTTCAAGATTGGTCATTGTTTACCTTTTATTGAGTTTAAGTCACTGCAAAGCAAATTTTTTTAATTTTGGTCACCAAAATCTAATTTTCCGTTTTTCTTTCTTTTAAAAGAAATGGCAAAAGGTCCCAAATTCATTAATTAATCATCCCTTAATTAAAAGGGAACGCTTTTCAAGATGGGAATCGATATCCCAAGGGTTTCAGTATAAATGAAAGAAAAAGGGGAACGACATTACAATGAGATCCTAATCTCAAAACAAAAGGGGGGATATGGCAAAATCGGTAGCGGACTTAATTGGATTGAGCCTTGGTATGGAAACCTACTAAGTGATAACTTTCAAATTCAGAGAAACCCTGGAATTAATAAAAATGGGCAATCCTGAGCCAAATCCTGTTTTCCGAAAACAAACAAAGGTTTAGAAAGCGAAAATAAAAAAAGGATAGGTGCAGAGACTCAATGGAAGCTGTTCTAACAAATGGAGTTGACTACGTTGCGTTTTAGAATTAGAAGAATTATCCTTTTCACTAAAAACTTTTTAAAAATTTTAACCTTCTTTATTTCCTCCAGTACTTTGTGGACAGTAACTTTGCATATCAGTTTATTTTTACATAACATTGTCAATGAACACTAACAAAAATTTTATTGCACCCATAAATAATGTTTCATGCTTTTAAGTCGCTATTTCAAATTAGTGATATGTGCTAAACATTGAATAATACCCATTAACACATATATGAGAATTGATTCAATTATACGATGTTTGTTGTTTATTACATATCCCTATTCACCACCTCATTCAACCACTCAAAAAAATTATCAGTTCCTTGTAGATGTTTAAGTTGAATCATACATAGTTGTATATAATACCTATCTTTTTTCTTTTCTTTTTTTGTTCTTTTCACAAAATCCCTATTCTTCTGATTTTATTATCAAAACAATTAGGGCTTTTATTATCAACAAGTTAAACAAAGATTTAAAGGCATTCCAAATTAATCTTATAAAATCACATAAGGAAAAAAAAATCTAAAACTAAACTAAAAGCATACATCATGAAAAGAAAAATAAAAGAAAAAAGTTACTATCACCATTAGCATCGAAAGACTTGAATGGCTCATGGAGTTTTGATAGTTCTTCAATGGTTCATGTGCTAACAATATCAATTACTTTGTTTAACTCAGTCATTTCTTCATTTGTGAAATCTTCCATTGTTACTTACAAAGATCAATATCAAAACCTAAGAAGAAAGAGAAGATATAGTAGATACAAAGTAGAGAAAGAGAGTTAAGAGAGGCCGGAAGCACAAGTGAAAGGGAGGGGATAAAGAAATGCACAGGAGACCGAAAACGTTAATCAGATAGGGGGGAGAAAAAATGTTCCATAACTAAAAGGGTAGTTGTAGTACTTGAGAAAAAAATAATAATTTATTTATGAAGTTAGGGTCAAAATGTCATTTTTATTAACATTGGAGTGCAATAGTAAAACAAGGATTGCGAATATCGCCTCCCTATAGTAAATTCTGTTTTATGAGATAAATGTCTAGACCTAGAGATTGTCCTCCTCTCTAAATATTTTAGATTTTGATGCTCTCATGTTCTTTTTCTCAATTTGTGTGACTTAAGGTAAATTATATGTAAATTTATCTAGTTAGAGACTTTACACTCACCTTTCATTTAAAAGGAGGACAAATACCACTTGAGATAAGTTGAAATCTTTGAGGGAATAATTGATTCTTGGACATAGCTTACTACAAATACCACTTGAGACTTTACACTCATGGTACATTTGGTAAGTAGGAATAAAATGGAATGCAAGTGAGAATAGGAATGGAATGGAATGAAATGGTCATTCTCATTCTACTATTTGATTGCAAATGTGAAATGATATAGGAATAGAATGATCATCATCATTCTATCATTTGTTCGACTAATTTAAAACCTAAAATAGAATGAATTTCAAATTAAATTCTCCAAAATACCTCTCTCGTGACAAATAGATTAAAATAATAAAATAACATTCTTCTATAAAAATTTTTTTTTTAAAATGGCGATGGTGGTGGAAAGTGGTGATTGTGGTAGTAGTGGAAGGGGACAATGGTGTAGGTGGTGGAAGGTGATTGTAGCGATAGTGGTGGTGGTAATGGTAGAAAGCACCAATGGTGGTGGAAGGCAACAGTGGTATAGGTGGTGGTGGCAGATGGAGGTAGCGGTGGTGGTGGAAGGTGGTGCGGTGTGTGTTGCGTAGTGCGGAACTGGTTGTGAAAGTAATTAAAACCTAGAGGGGGGTGAATATGTTCACTTGCTCGTTTGCTTAATTTTTCAAATTAATTCAATTTTATTCCCAATTAATAATTAATCAAATAACTAAAGCAAGTAAAGTAAAGAATGCACTAGATCTACATGGAAAACCCAGATTGAAAAAAAATCACAGGGAGGCAGAAAACCTCAAGAAACCAATCCATTATAATGAAGCAAAGTACATCAGACTCTATCTCAAACCCACACCCTTCTTCACTCTGTCACGAATTTGATGTGGAACACCTCAGGCTTACAATTGTGACATTAGGTCCAACTACTACAGACTTATGACCTTATAGAGGATAAATTGAGAATTGCAAACAGAGGAAAACAAGTTATGAAGAGTTTCAGTCGGCTTAAACTCCCATCAGTTAACCAAAATGATAAGATACCGAATTTTTGTAATTGTACACTCTACAGGTACTTGTTTCGGCAGACCAAAACAACCCTTCAGTCGATCAAAAGGCATCCTTTAGCTGACCAAAACTGAAAGGTAGCCAGCCGATGGATTGTCCAGGTTCCAGCCAACTGGTGGGACATCAATCAGCCAACCAAAACTTGAATGTGAGCCAAAAAATATTTTGTTGAGTATCAAGAGTTCATATGTTCTACTTAGGGGCCCATGGTGAGATTGTAAAGCTTCCACTGTATTATAAAAATGATGGATGGGGTAAGGAATTGGTGATGATAATGAAAAAGCTTCTACGATAAGTCATGACTCGATAATTAGGGCATGACAGATTGGTATCAAGGTATGGTACTATAGTGAAATTATGGATAAGAGGTGATGACATGTAACCTAATCACCCTCGGTTCCCAGGAGTCAGAAATTGGGGGCATGACAAATAACAACAATATAACTCAAAGAATACAACTCGATCATGTCTGGTTTTGACATCGAAGATTGCTAATTATAAAAACATACGTCACAGTGGTTGTGAAGAAACTTCACCCATTATCCGAAATGGCAGATTATAAAGGATTTTTAAACAAGATAAGGGCATTGACAGAAATGCATTATAGGAACATTGTAAAGCTTTATGGTTTCTGTTCACATGCTCAACACTCATTTTCGGTTTATGAGTACTTTGAAATGGGTAGTTTGGCCACGATACTGAGTAGAGATGAAGAGGTTGGAATTTCAGTTTGGCCCAAGAGGGTGAATATCATTAAGGGGGTGGCTCATGTTGTATCTTACTTGCACTATGATTGCTCACCACCAATTGTTCATAAGGACCTATCAAGCAACAATATTTTGTTTGACCTCGAGCATGAGGCTCTAGTTTCAGATTTTGGCACTACTAAACTTCTAAAGCTAAACTCCTCAAATGGGAGCACACTTCATGCACTTATGGATATGTAACACCAGGTAAACATAGCTTTGTGTTATTCTAACTAATTTGACATATATAGTACTACAAGTCAGTTATACATGATCATATTTTACTTTTTCTTTGCAGAGCTTGTTTTCACAATGAAGGTAACTAAAAAGTGTGATACACTAGAAATGATCAAAGGAAAGCATCCGGGCAATTTTATCACCTCGCTATAATCTACATCTATTGATTGAAACATAGTGTCGAAAAATGTGTTGGACCAGCACCTCTCAACTCCCTCAACTGAAGGTGAAGAGGCGTTGATATCAATTATAAAGTTGGTCATTACATGTTTAAATGTCAATCCACAATCTAGGCCGACCATGCACATTGTCTCTCATTTGTTGTAAACTCTAATAACACCTACCTAGAACCATCCATCTCAGTTACATAGTGCGGAAGGATAGTTACTCAGTGTAGTATCTATATTTGTAAAGACTGGGTCCAATTTTGACCGATTTTCATTTTTAAGCATCATTTTTGCCCTAATTGTATTTTAAATGATGTTTAGCATGTTTTGATTGTGAAAAACATGTTTGAAAAGCTATTTTAATATTTTGAAAATTTTTGGATTAGAGAAGTTTGACATTTTAGGTCAACGGTGGCCTAGACGCAGTCCGGTGGGCCCGAGAATCTAATTTTTTTTTTAGAAAATAACATTTTTGGTTATGAACCAAATGAAATGTTTAGAGAGTTAAGGAATCAATTTTGGAGCCATAGCCGCTTTTGAAATCGAAAACGGAGGTCCAAAGGGTACATTAAGTGATTTGGGGGCGTTTCGGTCATTTCGCACCCCAAGAAGAGATAAATATCTGAAAGGGGCTGAGATATTTTATTTTCCAGCAATATCTTTCTCTAAGTCTCCCACTTCATCTCTCTCCATTCTCTCTACATTTTGGAGACTTTGTACTTGGATTTGGGATTTCCCGAAAAATGGTAGATTGTTCCTCGGGTTAAGGGCGTCGGTTTGAACTAAACAAAGTCCATGTTTGACAAGATAGAAGGGGCTGAAATTTTTGGAACTTGGCTTCTAAGCTTAGGACTTGAGGTAGATGTGTGAAATTCCTCTTTATTTTGATTCTATAGGTCCCTTATTTGTGGCATGAAAGATATGTTGGATATTATGTGAGATTAGGGTTTTGTGCATGTATATACATATATATTGAAATTGTGTTTTATGCATGATTTAGTGGTGTTGGTGAATACATGTTTTAAATTGTGTTCATATGAGTAGTGGGTGAGTTTTAATTCCATAAGTTGTGAAAAATGCATGAAATGAGTTTTTCTTAAAAATGTATTGATTGTGATTCTCCATGAATGAATGATTTTCATTGTGACAAGCTTGAGGTGAAAGTGTGTGCATAAACTTGACATAGGTTATGCATTTGGTGAAAATAGTGAGAGTTGTAAATTTTTGTGCATTTATGTGATAAATGTACATTATGTACGAAAAATGCAATTTTTGGGGCATGTGTGAGAATTAAGAAGGGCTCGGAGCTCTAGAGTGCAAGACCCAAAACTTAGCCAAGCGGGTGTCGCTTCCATCGGGTTAGTAGCCCGAAAAGCGTAAGTAGAGTTTGTGGTTCTGAAGAAACCCTTACTATGGAACTGTGATAAGTGAAGTACTCAGTTGAATTAATTTTTGGATTATACGTGGTGTAAGTTTACTTGTGAGTTATGAATTCATTCAAGTTGTTATATATTGAAATGTGAAGCATCATTCATGATTTCCAAAACTTGAGTGTTTTAAGGGTGAAAAGCATGGATGTTTGTCATGTAACTATGTAGAGATTTCATTTGCATTTCATGTATGGCTGCCTGAGTTAAAGTAGAGTCAGGTGGATCATTCCTACTGGGTGTAGTTGTATGCTCACCCCCTTCCCCCAAACTCTTTTATAGATAAAACACCGATAGAGGAAAAAGCTTGAGTAGATCCTTGGAGTTCTTTTTTATTTTGACATTTGGATATGTAGATAGATGTCCATGCTGGTTTATGGCATATGGACTATGTTATTGATGTTATATGTACATTTGAATCATGTTGACGTACTTAAATTTTCAAATGTTATCGCCGTTGGTGGCTTATGTACGACTTTTGAGACATGAATGGAAAATGTTTAACTTTGAACCTCAATGTATGAGTTTTTATGATATGATTGCGTGGAGATGCAAATTTATGCTTAGACTATGTTAATGATGCTTTGAATCATTCCCTAATGTCTTTTACCTTATAGAGAATGTATGAGGACAATAAGTTGGGAGTTGGATATGGATAGTATAAATTGTAATAACTTGGTGGATTAGTTATTGTAACAAGTGAGTGGTCATGATGCATCGTAATCCCAATTACGATGCATCATGATATGGTGATGCATCCTAAACCCAATAACGATGCATTGTAAATGGTTGAGTGTTCCGTACAAAATTCAGAGATTTTTGCAACATGTTTCGATACATGTTCGATGCATCGTAACCAACATTACGATCCATCGTAATGCATGGCTGGCTAAAACATTAAAATGCTTTAAGATAAGTACGGGGCTTCAAGTACTGACCCTAATCGGGTTAGTTGAGTCTGCAACGTATGTGTATACGTGCGTGAATATAATATAAGCTTCCGCATTGATGTTATTGATTAGAGGTGTGAGATAATGATGTGTAGCTTAATCACCCTTGGTTCCGGAAGATGAAAATCAGGGTGTGACAACTTGGTATCAAAGCATGATAGCAAGGATCTATTGTGATTAGAAGTGTTAATGTTTGAGAATCACTGCTCCTCCCCCCCCCCCCATTTCCCTCGCTCTTAACCGGGTGTCAAAAATCGGAGTGTGACAATATTAGTTAACCCAAATGTGTGGTCAACATATTTTGACATCTTTTGTACCTTTTAGAATGTGTTTTTTCACACTTTTCATGTCAATATATTGTCACTATGTTTGTTAAACATTGTCCTCAATGTGAATACATAAGTTTGGACACAAGTACTGACTGGTTAACTATTTTTAAAGTTGTGTGTACCCTGGATTCCATACTATTATGCATGTTCATACAAAAATTCATATATATATATATATATATATCTATACACAAGTATGTAAATTCAAATATGAACATTTATGTCGTGTTTGTTGGAATGTAATCCAAACAAAGTGTTTATTTACTCTTTGTGAATGACCCTTGATAATTATGATGTAAATGGTTTTGGAATTTGGTTGAATTTAAAAGATTTGGATAAAGAACCCTAGAACTTGAATTTGGGGGTTTTCGATTTAGGCTGCAAAAGGAGGAGATTTTTGTACCAATAGATAGCTTAGATAAAGGGGAGCGTTTTGGTATAAAATAAAAGTGGATTTTGGTGACTGGAAGTGGCTGGAAAGCCACCGGAAAGGGGCTGCCAACGCACTGGAACAGTGCACGCAGGCTGGGAAGGGAATGAACAGTCCCCGGAAAGCCCACGCGCGCCATCGGCGCTTGGGACTGTTTTCGATTGGCGGCGGGGACAGAAAAGGGGTAGTTCGGTCCCACTTGTCGAGCCCAACCTCTGGGCCCAATTTGGGCCCAGCCCAGAATATTTAAGTATTTTTAAAAAAAAAATTTAAATCTTTTTAAATTGTAGAAAATTAAGAAAAATATTTTTAAATTACCAGAAAATTCTCAAAAAATAAAATAAGACTTTTAAAGACAGAGTATGCACAGAAACCTAGATTCAAGCTAGGTTTAGATATACTTGATATTTAATTTGCAATGTAGGCTTTATTATGTGGATTTTCTTTTTAATTGTTTATTTCTTTTTCTTTAATTGTTTTCTTTGCAATCATAAATGTTCATGGTTAAATGTTGATGCTTAAATATGAAATAGTGTGATTATTGACGGGTGTTGAATAGTGGATGGATGTCGTTGCTTCTCTACACTTCGTACAAAAATAAAACCTGTAAAAACTCTACTAAAAATTATATAGTAATAAGCAGGGGCGAATCACTCTCAAGTTAGATTCCGAATGAGCTCAAATTCACACACTAATCTATGGAATGAAAATGATTTTTTTTTAAAAATATTTTTTTATTTTGGAATTATAATGAATAAATAAAACTATACTAATAAAATAAATCTCAATGGAAGGGAATCCACCACCACGAATCAACATAAATTATTTTTCTATTATTCTTATATGATTTTTCCTCTAATAAACAATACACTTCATCAATCTAATTACAACTTGAAAAGATGAAGGAAAATATGACATAAAAGACAAACTTCATTATATATGAGAGAATATTTTTTTATTTAATCTGTTGCACATTTACTAAGTAAATAGAGATAGGGATTCTTCGAATTACCATTATTTGGCAAACACGAAGAATCCTCCTTCTAATTTTCTTTTGCAAATAAAATCTCATAATAGAATAATAAAATATACTCTTGGGAGGAAAAAATATATAAGAATGTAAAAGAACTTACTTATATTTCACCATGGTGGCTTTATCACTCCCTTGAGAGGGGTGTTTACAAGAAAAGAAAATGAATACTTCCAACTATACTTTATTTTTTTCTACAATTTCTAACTCTCTTCACCATCTCCTAAGACCCCCTATTTATAGAGTTAGAGGGGAATGGTTTAGGTGAGAAAATTTTAAAAACAAAAATTCAAAATTTTGAATTTAAATATCTAATATTTGATCTCCATATCTTCAATTTGAATTCTGAACTGCAGACATGGCTGTGTAAAAAATATTTTTCAAAGTTTTGAACTTGAGACCTCTTGTAAAATAGGTTGCATAGAATACCACCCTCCTACAATTCTACTTATGTTTATCTTTGGCTATATATATCATTTTCAGCCCTTTTTTGCTGTTTTTCTTCTTATTTGGAAATCAACCCCTATAAAACATAAAATACAAAGATAAGAATATTTAAATAAAATAAAAAAAGTAATTAAAAACTTATTTTGGGATATAAAATAGCAAATTTTGTGCACTTATCAATTATTCGGTTTCTTTCATGGTATGTTAGTTTATTTTATTTATTTATTTATTCACGTGGCGATTAGGTTTTCATTATATTAATTAGCATGCTTTTAAGTATGTTAAATTTTTATTTAAAGTATTATGGGAGGCATGTGAGAATTGCCAAATACCTAATAAGGTATTCAATGTTTATAAGGGAAGCATGTAAGGATTGCCAAATACGTAATAAGGTATTTAATATGTATATAAGGGAGGCATGTCAGGATTGCCTAATACCTAATAAGGTATCTATAAAATACGGAAGTAAGCATGTCAGGATTGCCTCATACCAATAGATATTTACTTAATAAAGTGTTCAGGCATGTAAGGATTGCCTTTGGATTGAACTTAGAAAACATGTTCTTTAATTTGTGTGATAACGAATGGGTTGGTACGTATGTAGGACGGTTTCTGTTTTGGGACAAGGGTTGAATGAGATAATGGTATACGTATACATCTGTATATTTTATTATCCCTCGTATAGAGGGTATGTTTATCAATCGCTGGGTGGTAGTAGAGGGAACTTTCTCATGGGTTTAACCCACTTTGTTGATATTTTAGGTCTCAGGTCGATTCCACCGCGGGGTTAAAGTCTTGAGTTCGTAGAGTGTGACATTCATCTATCCTTACCAGACAGTGTAGGGACTTGGTTCTTTTCTATAAAGTATTTACTTTTATTCTTTTTGGTTAAGGGATCCTTGAGTTATGAGGCTTTCAAGTTGTACTGTTCAGACTCGTATATTGGTTATTTAATATTAGTTATTATTTCAGTTAGAATTTTCTTTTGACATTTATAATTCTTCTTTTGTCACTTCTATTTTGTGCTTGTGTACTATCAGTTGTAGGTACTCCTTATGTTTTATGTATGAGACTGGTCACCTCATGCGTGAAATTGTAGGGAGTATTTCACTTTTACCTTATAGAGAATGTATGAGGACAATAAGTTGAGAGTTGGATATGGATATCATAGATTGTAATCACTTAGTGGATTGGTTATTGTAGCAGGTGAGTGGTTACGATGCATCGTAATCCCAATTATGATGCATCGTGATACGGCAATGCATCGTAAACCCAATAACGATGCATCGTAAATGGTTGAGTGTTCCATACAAAATGTAAAGATTTTCACAACATGTTTCGATACATGTTTGGTGCATTGTAATTTTGATGCATTGTAACCAGCATTATGATCCATCATAATACATGGCTGGTTGAAATATTGAAAGGTTTTAGGATGAGTACGAGGCGTCAAGTACCGACCCCAATTGGGTTTTGTTGAGTCTGCAAAGTACGTGTATACGTGCGTGCATATAATATAAGCTTCTGCATTGATGTTATTGATTAGAGATGTGAGATAATGATGTGTACCTTAATCACCCTTGGTTTCCGGAAGACGAAAATCAGGATGTGACAACTTGGTATCAAAGCATGATATCAAGGAGGTATTGTGATTAGGAGTGTTGATGTTTGAGAATCACCGTTCACCCCCATTTCCTTGGCTCTTAACCGGGTGTTGAAAATCGGGACGTGACAATTCTAGCTACTAAATAAACCCAAATGTTTAGTCAACATATTTTGACATCTTTTGTACCTTTTAGTATGTGTTTTTTCATACTCTTCGTATCAATATATGGTCACTATGTTTGTTCAACATTGTCCTCAATGTGAATACATAAGTTTGGATGCTAGTACTCAGTGGTTAACTATTGTTTTGACCTAAGATTAAACTGTGACAATTGTGTACAAACATCTTACTTTTCAAATCCCATCTTATCATTACAAAAAATCACATGTTTGTCACACTTGAGCTATTTTAATTTAACAATTGATTATACTAACCTAGCTATTTCTATGAATCCCAAAGTAGAAATTTTAAAAAGTAAAGTCGTGAAAAGAATACTAAAAGAACCAAAAATTATAACATAGGATACGTACTTTCTCACCTTCAAAGTTTCACCGCAGAAGGTTGTGGGTTCAAGTCCTCATAGGGGCAAAGCAGGTGTGTGAGTTTCTTGCCACATATCAAAAAAGAGATTAAAAAATGGATCAATCCATTTTTAGTGAGTTAATCGGGTTTGCTAACGAATTCTGCCATATCTATTTGAAAAGTCTAATCTTCATCTAATCTTCATGAATGTGATCAGAAGGAGGTCGAGCAGTTGTAGGAAGTAATTTGCCTACTATTAAAGAAAATGAAAACAAAAAAGAATCAACTGTTGACAAGCACGAAGAGGCAACAAAGATTTTAGATATCACGAATCCAAACTTTGATGCTCTGAAATCGGCAACAATGGAATTTCTGAAGAAACTAATGGCGAAGAGTTTGGCAAGATCAAAACAGAAGAATATCACGAAGATATTTTTTTCCTAGTTGGTATACACACACCAACCTCCAAAGAATTGTTTGTATAGAGAACTTGATCCTTAGACCTAATACTTGCTAGGCACTAAGCCCAAGTTCTTTATCCACTTAAACCAACCCCTTAGGATAATATCACAAGGATATTGAATATAATGAAATCGATTAGGAGTCTGTTGTTGAGAAGGAAAAAGAACATAGAATTGAGGGATGTTTACAACTATTAACTGAAGCTGTGAAATTCATCTTTGACGAGTGCGGAGAGAACGAGCTAGGATTAGAGGATCCTACACTGTGTATGTGTGTGTATCTTATATATACATAGACACTCATTCACTCTATGTAATCCTTCTATGTATCTTATACGATTGAGTTGGGTTAACTCATTAAAAAGGAGTATGATCCATTTTTAGTGTTTTTAATATTTTATAATTTTTGGGACAGGTATTGATATTTCTTTGGTCCTCGTCACCTAGTAGGAAAAAGTCCTTGCAGGGTACAAACACATGACAACAACTGATAAGTGTTCAATACTATGCATTTGAACCCTCTTTATTGCATATGTTAGTCTCGTTATTACGTTTACCGAGATACGTTTACGGTATTTTTGTATTTTTGATGTATTGCAGGTTTTGTACCAAAAGGAGCAATGTTTGAGGCCATTTGCAGTTGAAGAGCAGAATTCAGAAATGAAGCTAAGGCATCTCGATCAATCGAGATCTCGATTGATCGAGACATGCATTTCGATTAATCGAAATCTCGATCAATCGAGATTCCAATCTCGATCAATCGAGATTCTGTAGACCCACTTGCCCACTTGCTCACCTGCTCTCCCACTTGCAACAAAATCCACCTTTTTGCACGACTTGGATGGATTTTCTGACTTGAAGAAGACACATGGAGATATTATTGATTTAGTTGGTATATATATTGCTATATATATATACATGGTGGGTCCCAAGGATGAAAAGTAGCCAATTATGCACAAAAGGAGCCATTTCTCTCATATATTAGATACCATACATTAGAGACTTTCGGGAGAGGAGAAGGAGAAGCTGAACCAGACCTTGAAGCTTCATTTTCTCCATCAATGGAAGAGTGCAAGGCTGCCATAATCAACTAACTTCTCTACTAGGGTGTGGGTGAAACCCCTAGCCATGTAAACTTGTTCATTTTTGTAGCATTATTTGGGATTTGTATTTAAATGTTGATTACTTAGTCTAGTGATGATGTACACTTATACATTTCTTATATATATTCATATGATGTTGTTTTTATTCTTGTCTTAGAGTAGAATCCATCTTATGAATGCACAACACTTGCATCTTCTACAAAAAGTGTAAGTGATGGCTAAGCAATGGTGTTTAAATGGAATGTGTTGTTCTTGCTTATATAAACCATGCCAAGATGAGGTAGTTTGGATGCATTTAGGTTCACTTAGAGAGTAGGGTAATTAGTTAGGTTGAAGAACTATGCTTGTTGAAGATGGGTTATGATAGGTTGGAAAACACATTAATCTTTTGATATGTTATTGAGGTCACAAGCCTAATGACATTGTTAGGCATTTCATTTTATAAATCCCAAGCTTGCTACATTTATGGACATGTGAATGGCTAGTGGTGGAAACCACCCCTAGTTCTCTCTCCCAACTTATAACTCTTTAAATTTAGTGTTTTTACATTTCATGTAATAGTTTTAAAACAAAAATCAAAACCTTGTTTTTAGAATTAAAGTGGAATTAATCTCTCTTCAAGACAATTAACAACTAGTCCTCGTGGGATCGATACCCTTTATATAGAACCGTATCTACAAAGATTCGTGCTCTTGCGAGTGGTTAAATTATATTTTGAAAAAGGGCAAAAATAAGCTTACAATTACAATCAAGTTTAGCCACATCAGCAACCCTGAAGAAGTCATAGAACATGCATTGAAGAAATTATTAGATGGTCGACCATTTGTCACTTGATAGTCCAGTTCAATCAAAACCATTGTTCAAGTTTCTTTGTAATATATTATTATACTCTTATGGGACCACTTTTCCATAGGTGGAATCTTAACCACAGAACACTCCACCAGTAGCGATTCCACCAACTCAATCCTAGGTTTGGCGTTATAACCCTCCTCAAGTTAATATATTTCCAAATACGACTCTAGTAAATTAGCCATTTATTCCACAACCCATGCCATCTATTCCATAGAATATGCCACAACCAGCTCTCCAACAGTTGAAAGCACCAATGGATCCACAGTTTCTTCCTCTAAGAGAACCTCATGATTTTGGGGGTAGCCATGTAAGATGGACGAACCCAAATCCTCTATTTATCCCAAACCCACACCCTGTGGTGTTTGGGTGGCTATAGATAGCCAATCTTCCATAAGTTTGGCAAGAAAAAAATCCTCAATCACCACCACAACCAGTTCTTGATCACAACTTCTTCCGGCAAGAATATGGCTTAACCATGAAGGGAGTTGGCCGACCTATGTATAGGAATTCCTATCCTTTTCTATCCTTTGTCATTTTTAAACCAAACACAAAATAAGCATACCCTGTTTTATCACTCGTTAGATATATTTTGTCTTCAGCATCAACCTATCACATAATCCCAAGCCAAACACAATTCCCAAACAATCACGCTGATCCAGAGCTCTACCGATCTTTTAAGCTGACCACACTCTCAAAGCACACAAGTACACTGAAAACAATAACAGCTAACAACCATGCTCGTGGAATAGAAAGGAAAAAATAGAAAGATAATAATAGGCAACAATCTCCTGGTCAAAGAATGAAAATTTGATGAAAAAAGACATTCAGCTGAATAATCCCACCGATGACCACGTACTCCAGCTTAATGTTACATCACATGATTAAGCAAGTTTTAATATTATTGTTCATAAAAGCATACCTCTTCCAAACAAGTAACACAGAATTGATAAACAATTCAATCATTATGAAGATATGAAGCCGTATTCAGTTCCCACCACCACCAAAGAGGTAGCCCAGAGAAGACCCACCACCAGGGACAGCCACAGAAGATGACCCTCAACATTCATCCTTCTTGTGCATTTCCACATGCATAACTTCATATGTTAATCAATTCAGTCCCTAAAAAGAAGGTACAGATGCCACAAAATACACAGTGCTCAACCAATTGGCTATGTAAATCGTAGGAATACTTGTAAGTGCCTATCACCAAGCATAATCAAGGGCCAGAGGAACTACTTTTGACTTAAGTTCCAAACTTTTTAGAGACAGTTCCAAACTTAATTTACTGCCAAAACTTAAGTTTTCTTTAACATGTTTGGTACAATGGAAAAGAAAAGAAAGAAGAACATTAGTAATGAGGAAAAAAGAAAAGAAAAGAAAAGAAATAATAGTGTTAAACTTTTATATGTTTGGTTGATTTGTAAAGAAAAAGAAAGAAAATAATAATTAACATGTTTGGGAAAAGAAATGAAAGGAAATTATTTAATTTTTTTTACCATTATACCCTTTTATATTTAAAAGAATAAATTTTAGTTTTTATCAAAATAAGGGCAAAGTTGGTATTAACAAAATTTCATTAAAAAATGATAGCTTTCCTTCCCTTTTCTTCAATTTCCTCCCATTTTTTTTTGAAGGATAACAAAAATTACTATTTATCATTAATTTATCCTTCTAAATCATTTCATTTCCTTTCTTTTCTATTAAAATTTCATACCAAACACAAAAAAAAAAACATATTCCTTAATTTCCTTCCCTTTCTTTTCCTTTCATTTCTCTCCTACCAAACGGAACCTAAATGAGTGGTAAAGTTATTGAAGGGCGGTGACAACAATGTACTGTTTGCAAATATTGACACTTATCAAATTCTAACATTTCAATAACAATGAAACCCCTCCAAACAACCTGTCATGTAGTGGCATTCTACAAGAAAAAAATCTTAGAGATCTAATATCAGACCTCCTTAACATTTTAATAGCTTTCATAGGCTCAATAGTAAGGACATGATTATGATTAAAAATGGAAAAATAGGAATCACATCTAATAAAAAACAAAATAATCAGAAATATATTTCGTATGTTACTAGATTTATTATATTTGTTAAATTTAATGGTTTAAACTGCCGTAACGTTTGCTCCATTATGACAAAATTTTATCTTTTTTGTCCAAAAATTTAGTTATAGTAACCAAAATACCCATCAAATAAAACGAAAAGACCCAAAAACCTTTTATATCTCATCAAAATAAAAAACAAATAATCCCCTAAACTTTTTCAGATGTTCAAATTTACCCCTGAACTATTTTTTGAAGCAAGTCACATATTACAAAAGTTGGCAACTTAACTCTCCGGCATAACTATAATAACACATATAAATATAGTAATTTAAGAGCAATATATATTGTTGCTGTGTATTCATTTGCTTGAACTTTGGAAAAAAATATATATATATCAATGGTAAAGTCATGACTCATGAAAAGTAAACTAAAATGTTGTAGTAAAATCAAGATCAATATCACCAAAGAACGTAGTCTAACTCATTGGCCTTTAAAGTTGAACATTGAAGGTTCAAGTTATCATAGAAAGTGGCTGCGTGTGTTATTTGCCGGAGTAAAAAGAAAAAAAAAGGAAAGAAGAAAAAAGGTCAAGGATGAATATAAAGACATTTACTTTGGGTCAATGAATTAATTAAGAAAGCAACATAATATTCAGAAACAATAGGGCTATTCGGATGAATCATTTACGAATTTATTTTCACAGCTCTCTACAGAAGGAGGAGAAAGCTAGTATTGAATATTTGAGGGAAAATGAAAACTCCAATTGAGTATTATCTTATCCTCATCTCCTCTTTTTATCCACCATGTCACTGTTAGTGTATATCCTTTAGTATTACCTTTTCTGCAATTCTTGCACGATCCACACAATGCTTTTTGAATATATTAATTGTTCCTATATGATACAAGGGATGTCAATTTGTGATTGAAAGAACTATATAAGTGAAACAGTTATGTTCACGAGATAACCCGTATTTTCATGGAATCCTTAAATAGACTGGTCAACCCGTATCTTAACCGCAGACCAGAATACATTTTTTTAAAAATATCTCTATCTAAATTTAAGGGAATAATTCAAAATTTCATTTGATGAATAGTAATTGTATTTTTATTTCTCTAAGAAAACATGAGAACATTACCTTGAGTTTTTACCAAATGAAAGTTTCATTATTAATGGCTGAAGACTCTGTTCTCGGGATGGACATGGAAATTCATTTGGCCAAGCTTAAGTTGTGGTGAGTACATTGAGATTAGACCAAAATTTGAATTAGTTACCAACTAATATTGATTTTGGGTTGGTGGAATTATGAAATTTATATATGGAAAAACGTAATTTATTTTGTAGATATAGGTGTTATGCATACTACGTAGAAAAAGAAAAAAATAAAAAATGGAAAGGAAAGATAAAAAAAAGAAAAGTCAAGGATCAATATAAAGACATTTACTTTGGGTCAATGAATTAATTAAAAAAGCAACTCAATGTTCATAATAAACAATAAGACTATTCAGATCAATCATTTACCAATTTATTATCACAGCTCTCTCTACATAAGAAGTAAATGGAAAGTTGAAATTGAGTTGAATTAGATAGTTGCACACATACATTGGACACAGTATTAGTTTGGCTAATTATATAAAACCAAAAACATGCATGTATAATACAGGCTCTCAGATCTCAATAAATGGATCTTATACTGTTATTCCCACCACAAGCAAACATGTGAAGCAGCTGCTTTGCTTATTTCAGTTTACTAACTATACTTTCAGGGACTCCGTAAGTACCCGATGGTTTACGGGTGTGGCGCGGGTGGCCAAGGACCTTCAATTGGCTGCTCTGCAAAACTCATAACTCGATGAATGAGAATGAGAATGAGAATGAGAATGAGAACCACAAAATACACTCACACTTTTTAAAATTTATTCTAATTATATATATATTTATAATTTGGCAAACTTTACACTCACACCTCTTGAGGTTTGAAACTTAATGCTTCAAACATTAAGCGGTGTGAGTATAAATTTTGTCAAATTATAAATACATGTATAATTAGAATGAGAAGGGGTACTTACATGGACGGGACGGGATAAACTTCACGTTTGCAGAAAGTGCAGGTGAAACCAAGATTATCCAAATCATCAACAAACAACATATGATAGAGAAAGAGGTCGAAGAAGCTTTGCCTATCATTTTAATTTTTTTTTATTTTTATTATTTATATGGCTAGCTCCAACGAAGAACTGAACATACGAAGTTGTGGTATAGCATGTTTGAGCTAGCATGATATATATAAGCAATGCCAAGGCCTATTTATGCATGTGGATATCACTGTAGAAAGACTTTGACTCATAAAGTGGGTTTTTGTTAAGGGTGTCGGCCCAAGTTATGTTGTTCTCCGGACTTTTAGGTCTGATTTTAGAATATTTTTTATTTTTTATATATATTTGATATTTTAAATTTCATATGAATAGAGAGGTCGTTATTTTTTGTAAAGTTTTCAGAAAAATCTCTATTATAAACTATCATTATTTTTGGTGGTGAAATTTTGAGTGCGCTCTATAAATGTTGGCAAAGTTTTGTATCGAATCATGTAAATTTATGTAATTATTTTTCTCTTGCTTGTATTTTCAATTTCTAATTTATTTTCAACAATTTTGTCCCACACCTTTTTCGATCAAAATTCACCCTCCCATTTTTCATAAATCTGAGAATGGGTTTGTTTGAGGAAATCTAACACTTCAAATTAACTTTAAAGGTAAAATTTTGTCATTATTCTTTATTTCAAATCATACCATTCCATTGTGAATCACTGAATTTAATCTCAAATTAATTCTGATTTGAATTTTCATTCAGTTTGTAAACCCCAGACTTCATAAAATATCAGGTGATTAAACATTTCACAATATTATGAAATTTGATTTGGTCATAGCACAACACATCTTATTTTAATCCATCTAAACTCATGTGATCAAATACAGGTGAGGTAGGTTCATTAAAAGAATTTTGTTCAAAGGAATAGATTTTTCCCCCCAAAAAAAGTAAAATTTTATCATGAATGATTGTTAGTCTGATAGTATAAAATAGGCCTATAATACCTTGAAATGACGAACTTATACAAACTTAATTAATTTTTTTATTCAAAGCATTTTGGTAAAGTTGTGATGAACAAAGACAGGTATCTAATCATCACTAAAGGTTTTATCCTAATTTGAATTTCAGCATACTTGATTTCACGTTTGATTGTCACATCGGAAACACTACATGTGACTTCTGTACCACTAATCTCAAAGAATTTAATGTGTTTAGAATTTCTCTTCAATACAAACAAAAGGTTTTGGAAAATAAAGCTTATTTTCTACGTGTTGCCGCTGTTAAAGACCGATGCTCAAGTCCACGCACTAGAGTTTGTTGTTGGCAACTGTGGTATGTCTAGGGCACTCAATATATACTCAAATTTTAGAAATCTAAGATTAATGAGTGATAATATATATATAGTTATAGCCAAAATAGTGTGGCACCTGTAGAATAAGAAGAAATCATGATAATCCAAACCTTAATAATCCAAATTTTGCTATAGCAAATGATAGAAGAAGTGGTTGAAGAAGCTTTGCTTATCATTTTAATTTGTTTTTCTAGTTATGTGGATCCAACCAAGAACTGAAGAGAGGAAGTTGTATATTATGTTAGTATGATATATATGAACAATGTATGGCTCACTGTAGAAAGAATTTGCTGTATAGAGTGGGTTTTACTTAATGACAGGATGTTTTGCCCCACCACTTTTTGGATCAAAATTCATTATCCAAATTTCATAAAATCTGACAATTGGTATTTTCGAAGAAATCAAAACCTTCAAATTCATTTTAAATCAAGAAAATTAAGAGAATTAAGGAATGTAATGATAAATATCAAAAAAAAAAAAATCATGTTTATCATTTCTCTAAAATTAATTTTTCAAAACACGCTTTTTAATTTTAAAGCAAGAAGGGAGAGACCTCCGCTTCTATAGACTCTTTTCTCAACAGGATCATTTACTCTTTAAGGGACAAAGACCAAGACCTCGGTGTCTATGGACTCTTTTTTCAATAGGATCATTTACTCTTTAAGGGACAGAGACCAAGACATACTCTTTTTTATCCGAATATCATTTAGTGCAAGTATGTATGGTGAGAACACTAGAAATTTATGTTTGATAGGCTGGCTTTGGAAAACTAGGATTTCTTTGCAAAATTAGGGTTTTTTCGAAGTTGGACTGGTTCTCAAAATCTAGGACCTATCCTACTTAGCCTATTTCAAATAAGAAATTGTTTTGACGAAAATTCTGCTTTTATTTTATTTGAAACTTCATGGAACGTCCTAAATTGTTTTCTAACTTGTTTTCCAAGCATGTTTAGGATTTCTATGCTTATATACACTTATCTATGTTTTCTTTACAAATACGATTTTAGAAAATCATAGTTTTAGAGTGAGAAAGCTTTTTAAAAGTATTTTTAGGGAAAAACATTATTATCTTTGAATTTTTTTTAACATGTGAGAGCACATATCGATAATTCACAAGTAATATTTAGGATGTTCTCTATCTAATTGACCGTTCAGAGACTTCTTCAGAATTCTTCATTTGATCAAGACATTGGATTTTTGGTTCTTCTCAATTACTTTCTTGTGAAGAAAGGTGTGTGAGTAGCGTAGTGTGAAAGTGGTTGCTAAAGGTTGCTTAGAACCTAGAGGAGGGGTGATTTGGTTTACTTGCTCGTTTTTTTAATATTTCAAATTGATTCAATTTTAAATCTAATTAAAGTTAATCAAACACATAAAGCAAGTACATAAAGTAAAATTCAGAATGACACCAGATATATGTGAAAAAACCCAAGATGGGAAAAAACCACGAGTGAGGCTATAACCTTAGAGAACCAAATCCATTATCATCAAAGCAATGTACAACATACTATGTCATAGACTCACACCCACTACACTCTGCTAAGAATTTGATGTGGAACACCTTAGCCTTACTCTTGCGACTCCACATTCAATTTCTGCAAACTTTCGGTTAACGTCACAATCTTTGCAAAAGGGTAACTAAAAGAACACGAACACTCCACGAATATTCTGTCTCATTCGTAGTGCGATCTTTTTCTCCTTCCTCACCAACGAATAGTTGTAGAAGAAACCAAATAAACTAGTGATTTGATCAACAAGAAATCTGAGGTGGTCTTCAAATTATTGATCAAGTAGGGAGAAACATCCTAAATCACTCAGTATTTATTTATGTGTGCTCTCAAAAATGTATAAACAGAAAATCAAATTTTCTTGTGAATAAATAAGTCAATTTTTTTCTCTAACTATGGTTTTCTGAAATTCTTAAGAAAGCGTATTTAGAGAGAGAAGTTATGAATTTATATAGATGATAAAGTCCTAAATTTTCTTGAAAAACAAGTTAAAAGCCATTTAGAGACATATCCTAATGTTCTACAAAAGTTCAGAGACCTATCTTTGTAAAAACAGGACATTACTCATCAAATAATCAAGAATCAACGTGTATGGACCGGTTTGGGGAATGCATGGACTGGTCCAAATGCCCTGACTTTAGATGGACAAGTTTGGGGAATGCACGGACCAGTTCATTGTGTCCAAAAACTGATCTTGAGATCCTGAGAGTGCATGGACTAGTCGTGCGAATGTTTGGACCGATCTAACTCTGAAAATTTTGAAAAAATTACTCTTGAAACCCTAATTTTCAAATTTGGATATCATCTATTTAAAAACTATGTCCTCACCAACGTACCTGGACTATGTGACTTTCATACATGATCGATAATGTCCATGCACATGTGTAACCTCTTGAATGCTTCAGATGATCAAGTTTCTTGTCTAGATCATTGATGTATTCTTTAGATGATCAAGCTCATTGTCTATGTCATTGATGGTCTGATCTTATGTCTGCATTGGTGAGAAACACTTTCTATGCTGTCGGTCTTCAATTATATGATCGATTACAAGAGTTTAAACAAAAAGTTACAACTCGATCATTCTCAATTTTGACACCAAAGATTGCCAATTACAATTTATACCCCACAATCTCCCCCTTTGGCAATTTCATGACAAATCAACCTAGACAATCATAACCTAACCTATTGAAAAAAATTAAATTACAATGTCTCAAATTATAAAGAAATATAACTTGAAGAACTCAGAACATCATAAGCTTTATATGTAATGTCTTTCTAAAACCTAAACCTTACACATCATGGAAACAACACTACTTGTGAAAGGTTAATACAGAAATATAAACCAACAAACATAATTTACTCCCCCTTGATCATATCAAACATATCCAAATATAACTAGTTCTCTCCCTCTTTCAAACGAATTTTAAAAGTAAAGTCAAAGGAAAGGAGAAACTAATAGCACACAATGATTAAAAGAGAGATAAATATCATCAACCCCATTCAAAGCATATAAGCATTAGTACCAAAAATATGGAGTTACACAACCAGATAAACAAAACATAACATAAGATAGTCTCATAATATAAACATGAGATAAACATGTCCAAAAATTAAACATACAAATCTAAACATAACATAGAAGCAATAAAAGTATTGTCTAGCAAAAACTATCTAACTAGGTCCAACGTAAATACCTATTTTTAATTCTCACTTGAAATTTCTTCTTCATCAACTACCAAAATTCACAACTTCTCTGAAGATACTTTCAGGATGCGACTCTTTCCATTCTTTCTAAAAGACAAAGCCAAGTACTAGTTCAATTCTCTATCGACGGGATCTATCACAACATGGACTCAAATGCAATATGAGTTCTTAGGAAGTGTCCTCATCATCAAGTTCCTAAGTGGCAACTTGTGTAGAGTTTTCATAAGGGGTTGACAGAAGCCAACAGACAAATTGTAGATGCATTTTGTGGAGGTACTTTTTTGCTAAAGAGTGAAGACGAAGGATGGACTATGTTTGAAATTTTGAGTGACATCTCTTTGCATCATGTGTCTTCAACTCGTTCTAGTAGACCATCCAACACAAGGAAGATAGATGGTATTTTCGAGGTTGGTATTACTGATGTTATGTCTACCAACATTGACTCGATTGCATAAAAAGTGGCACTAATCATGGCAGCCAAGCTCCTCCTCCTTCTACAAGTTCTTCATTGCTTGGCCTTTGTGACTTTTGCTTTAGTCCTATGCATCATGTAAATAATTATCCTTCAGTTGGGCAATTTTTTGGCCTTCAACAAGAGCAAGTCCAAGCTACATTCACTGGACCAATGAATCATCCATATGACAATACTTACAATCCGACATGGAGGAATCATCCCGGTTTCTTATAAATTAATCAAGGGGCAGCAATGGAGCCCACTTATTAGCCTCAGAACTATGTGCCTCAACAGCCATATCAAGCACAAGTTCCTATGCCACCAAAGAACTCTTCTCTTGAAGACAATATGACGTTTGCCCTATCAAAGCTTGATTTTGTTGTTGAAATAGTTCAAGCCACTCCTCAACTGGTTCACTCTTATTCTCAGTCGATTGCCAAACTGGAATCTCAGTTTGGACAACTTGCCAATGCATTGAGTAAAAGAGAAAAGGAAAAGCTACCAAGTCAACTAATTGTTAATCCTAGAGGGATGTATGCTTCTACAAGCAACCCACACCATGAGCAGGTTCAAGCCATCACCACTTTGAGAAGTGGAAAAGTGATTGACAACAAGGTGGGGGAGTAGAAAAAAGATGATGAAGAGGTGATCAAAATTTTTTGTGCTGAAAATTCTTATGAGCCCAAGGCTCCTTTCACACAAAGTTTCCAAGAAGTATCCAAGTTAGGGAAGCACAAGGACAAGTTGTATGACATGATGGAGGTGTTTTGAAAAGCGAAGTTCAACCTACCACTCCTTGATGCCATCAAACAGATTTCTCCTTATACAAAATTTCTAAAGGACTTGTGCACTAACAAAAGGCGATCCAGGAGTCATGTGCCTAAGAAGGTGATGCTGCCACAACAAGTGAGTTTCATAATTTAACATTGCACTCCTCCTAAATACAAAGATCCGAGTGCTTCAACTATCTTATGCATCATTGGGGAGCACCATGTGGATAAAACTCTTTTTTATGTGGGGGTGAGTGTGAACTTATTGCCCTACTCGGTCTACTTAGAATTGGGCTCGGGAGAATTGAAGCCTACCTCGGTAGTGTTACAGTTTTCAGATAGATCAACTAAGCAACCATGAGGGATTGTTGAAGATGTGCTCGTTAAAGTGGACAAGTTCTACATTCCTATTAATTTCATTATTTTTGACACTGAGATAGTTCATAATCCGATGAGGCATATTCCGGTCATTTTTGGCTCACATTTCCTAGCAACTATAGATGATTGCATTAATTGTAGGTTAGGGGTTATGGATATATCATTTGGCAACATGAAGGTGAAATTGAATATTTTTAATGCCATTTAACATCTTCCAGACCAGGGTGATTATTTCTTCATGGATAAAATTGATGATTGTGTGAAATAAATTGTTCCATTTACTTTATCTCAAGGTGTTGAGAAGTTTATTGTGGGGGGTGAATGTTCTGCTTGATATAGTGGCCATGAAAGATAAACCACCTTGGAGGAGTCCGATTGAACCACTTCCTTCTCTTTCTAGTACTCCTCTAGTGCCATCATTGGAGTCTCCTCCACAGTTAGAATTGAAACCTCTTTCTTTAAGGTTGAGATATGTGTTTTTAAGAGCCAATGAGATTCTTTCGGTTACTTGGAGTTTGGCACAAGGAAGTGAGGATCACATAGGAGGGGTGATGTTAAATCTCCTCGAGCAATGTGGCATCGGGTGAACCTTGAATTGAAGTCGGTGAACATCGCCTATGGATGTTAATTGAGGGGTATTTTATATATTTGTTCTTTGATTTCTTTTATTTTTCCTTCTTAAATTTTTCTTTGCATTTCTTTCAATAATGGTTTCGTTTTAATATGTTTTGTTTGAGTTTTTGATGTTTTAGCTGCTTTCGGGGGATGTCGGGAGGTAGACAGGGGTGTTTGGACTCAAAATGGATGAAAAAGAGAGGTCTCAGTTGACCTTGGGTGATGGACCCCTCAAAAATACCCTTCTCGGTCGACCTTGGGCGATTGACGCCCAAAGGACAACCAGTTGAGTGATCGATCACCCAGCATCAAGGGGGATCGATCGCCTAGGCCCAATAAGGGCTGATCTAAAATTTTCAATGCCTATATAAAGGGCTCCTCAGGGTTCAATGCTCCTATATGAAATTTTAAGGCTTGGTGCTCTCTCTTGACTCTCCTACATCAACTAACATTCTGAAACTTCAATTTGGTGATTATATTGCTTGAAGATTGCTCGTGATCATCATCATCTACATCTAATTCGAATTGTTCTTCTCAATTTCTCATTGAAGCTTCAACTTTTTCAAGTTCTTCTTTAAAGAAGGTGTGATTTATTTTTGCAAAATTGAGTGAATTTCTTTTAGGGCTTTTGAAGAACAAGTTTGGGGGATAGGATTGTGTATTGAATTGCTCAATATTTTGGGGCAGCGACAAGTAGAAAAGAGAAGGTTGAAGGTGGTCACTAAATTATGCACGCCAAGTGTTCGAATAAATTCTTCAACCAACTTTGAGAGTTTTAATGGCACCAAAAAAGGCAAATGTGCAGGGCGCTTCAAGTTCATGTGGTCCATAACGTGCACGACTTGCCCGGTCACCAGTTTCCTCTATACCTCGAAAGGAGCGTGTTCATGAGATGTGGCATTTGAGGCTATTAAATTTTAAAATAACTTTTGATATACTAGAGGTTTATGGTATGTTTCCTGAGACTCGATGGGGTATCGCCGACTTTCGTCGTCGTTGAGTTGATTCAATTTTCACTCCGGCATCCACTATCATCTATCTGAGGCTCATCAAGGTTATTTACCAAAACTTGATACCCAAATAGGATGAGCGCAGGGTTTTTATTTCTTCAGTGGATGCTAAACAAGTTCAGGTCGATGTGATGACTATTGCGATTGCAATGGGCTGCCCCAATGCATGCCTAGATGATTTAACTGATATATTCACTCATCTGCCTGAGGATATTTCTGTGGCGAATCTGATAGGACAGTTTTGTGCTAGATAATTCTCTGGGTTGACGAACAACACGACATCCAAGTCCTCTATGCCTATTCATTTATGGTTCATTGTCGCGATGATGTATATGAATGTGTGTCCAATTGGGCACAAGACTAAAAGGTGTCAAGAATTCCTTAGAGCCCTCTATGTCATACACTATGAGGCACTGGCTTTCCTTCCCACAGATTGTTTGGGGATAAATAGAAATTTTTTATTCAAAGGTCATATGCAAATCGCCAGATAGTACGAGTGACTGGGAGTTTCCATTCCCCAAGCTTATTTGTCAGTTGCTATTCGCACAAGGGTATAAGGTTAGAGAGGATAAGCTCTCTACGGCACGACCGACTGGAATTTGAGTTAGTCACATATGAGACAGAGAGTCATAGCTGCTCTAGGCGAGATGGCCAGATAGGCCCACGGGGGGGGGGGGAGGCTATAGTAGCACCACCACTAGTAGTAGAGGAACATTGGGAGGCTGAAAAAGAGGTTGCACATGCAGAAACTGGAGTCCCAACATATGGTCACTGGGAGGAGTAGATTGAGGAGTTGACTACTTAGTTTGGAGCTTTCTGTATAGAGGTGTTAGCACAGTTTAAATATGTACGCCAAGACCAAAGGTCTATGATGGCAATGATGCGAGCTTTGATGTGTCACTCTGGCTTGGACCCAGATGCTCCGCCACCATCCTCCCATTGATTTTTCAAAAGTAACTATCTGCTGTATTATTTATTTATTTATTTTAGTTTCTCTTTTCTCTTTTGTTTCCAGTTTCAAAATATAAAAAAATAAAATAAAAATTGTTGTTTTACTTTTCTTTACTTTTCATTCTTATTTTCTCCCATATTTTCACTTGGTTGTTAGAGTGTAGTGGTTTGTTCTTACAGGTTGATTGCATCCAAGTTTGGGGGAGTGCTTGCATTGTCTTCATGCTATTGGTTTGCTCTATTTTTTTTGCCACTACTCTGGATTTCTGATAATATCGTTCTCACTCTTCTCTATGCTTTTATTTCATGTACATTGATGACAATGTCTAGTTTAAGTTTGGAGGTGAGGCGATGCCTTTTTATGTGCTTTATTGTAGTGGGGGGAAATTTGATTAATATTTTTCTTGTTTTTAGGACTTTTTGGTTATTTTCTTTCATTCTTTTTTTATTATTATTATTTTCGTTTGTTTGTTTTTAGTTAGGATGTTTTTATGTTAATTAAGGATTTAATACTTTATGAAGGTGCTTGACTTGAAATTCTTGAGTATGTTTTAAATTTTTTTAAATTGCAAAGACTTTTTAGGATGGGCCAGCATTGTCTGTCCTAAAAAATAATTTTTAGGTCGGGCCCTGTTTCTAAGGCGAGCTTTTTACTAGCCGCAGTTAAAAATAATTTTAAGGATGGCCAAATAAACGCCTTGTATAGTTAGATTATTAAAGACACTCCAAAATTGATATAATTAAACAAATAGTTTGAAGGCTGACAATTCACTGCCTTTAATGATCAAATTTTTTTGCACAAAATTTTTGCAGCTATCAAAGAAATCGCGCACTAATTTTCTCTCTCTTTTTCTTTCTCAATCGAACCCTAGCCCTTTCTCATTTCCTACCCGTCTCTTTCTCTATCCTTCCTCTTTGGTTCAAAGCCGAGCAGCCCTAACCTTAGGTTTCCCTCTCACTCAATTCCCCCAACTCGGCCATCTCTAATTTATGTAATTTTATCTCTTTGATCCAAGTTGGTAATCGTTCCCTCTCACTCCAACCAAGGGCTTCCCTCTCGCCACGACCATTTGACAACCTCCAGGCCAGTTAACTAATCATCTAATTTTATTCCAATTCAGTTTGTAAAGGGAATATTTTTTGGTACCATATTTTCTAATTAAACCACTTGCGCTCATTTACTGATGAGTGACTCTCTCATTGAGTTTGTCGATTTTCAGAAAGGGTTTCCTTTTTTGAATCTTTGTCAGAATTTTTTCTCCATGTTCATCAGGCCATGACCGATATATTTTTATCGAGCATCGTACCATTGATATCCTAATTTTCAGTTGAATATTTTTTTAGGGTTTTTGAAAATTAATTCCTAAATTTCTATTTTGTAGGACGAATTGATAGAAGAACTCAAACTACTATTTGATTATAGTCGTGTTCAATCTCTCGACATTTTATGCCTCAACGGTTAGTTCTTATTTATCTCCCATCTCTCATGATATGTACACTTTCTGTTTATGTGTGTGATTTTTGGTTTTCAATTTCTTCTATCTTTGTTTTTCCTTTTCAATTTTCAAATGATTGTTAAACTGTCAAACCCTAACCCCAATTTTCCCCCAAATTGGTCGAATAGGTTTGAGTTCATAGTCACTTCCTTTTTGTTGAACATTCTGTTTTAAGTGGAAGTGTTCTGATTGTTTTCCCCTCTGTTTTGATTAGTGACACTTCTGCAATTGAATTTTGGGCTTTTGTTGGAAAAGCATAGTTGGGCATCCATATTTTGACTCTCACTTCACAAAAATATTTTTCTTTTCAGTCCTGTCAACTAATCAGCTAATTTCATTCCAGTTCAGTTTGTATAAAAGTGAATAATATATGTGCTTGCTTGTATAAAGATATTTACAGTTAGTGGTTCAGTTACTGAGATGAGGTTTCTTATTAAGCTTTTTTGGTATATACAATATTTAAATGCTACTCCTTTGTTTTACTTTCCATTGGGAGTTCTAGTCATAAATTGTTGAAGCTTTTTTCTTTCTAATGTATTAACTAATACCATTTTTTACATAATAAATTATTGCTTACCAACTTTTGACTATTGCTTTCTTATTTTACTTTATAAGTTATAGTTTTCACTTTGATAACAGGTTTATATGCTTCAATTTTTCATAGAACTAGTTATCTAGAAGTGAATTATATATGTGGTAGTTTCCAAAGAGTTCAGTTAGGTAGTGAATTGAACTGTCCATAGCATGCGAATGGAGATATTGACGACATTTAAGTTATTGATCTGAGGTTTCTTTTATATACATATGTATCTTTGGTGTATGGATTATAGAATAGTTAAATACCACACTCAATCCTTTATATTACTCACCATTGATATTTAAAGTTGTAGATTATTAAAAACGATTCTTCTTTATTTTATCATATAATATGAGGTGTAATTTGAATGGTTTCCAAAATTTTACTTGATAAAATCTTTGGTTAAACTAATTTATTTGACAACAGGTTTCTTATTTTTTTTTAATAAATTGTAGTTTTTGTTCTGTTTAATAATAGTTGTATAAGCTTGATTTTTAAATAAAACTATTTGTATAAAAGTAAATTATATATGCTTGCTTCTAAAGAGCTCGATTATGATAGTGAGTAGAACTATCAACCACCTATGCACAGATACATTGGCAGCCAGCGAGATTATTTCACTTACTGATATGATCTTTCTATAATATCTCTTTTGGCGTACAAATTAATTTAATTGCTACATTTGATTAACTGTGCAGGATTTCAGGTTTTGACCATATATGAGTTAAGACCTAATTTCATTTCAGTTCCACCACGTCTGCATAACTTTCATCTCTGGCCATTTAACTAATCATCTAATCAAATCACTGGTAATTTCTCTATGTGTGTATATATATGTGTGTGTGTGTGCATTTCTCTCTTTATTTACAGTATTATGGATGTTTTAGTCTTTGCATATGCATACTAGAGTTCTCTCTCTATATATTGTTATGAAAATCATTGAGGCATTTGCTGTGTTGATTTGTGTGGTGCAATGTTGAGTCGAGTCTAATTTAACAATCTAACTCTATTATTTGACAATTGTAATACTCGAGGCCCATTGATGGAATTACACCTGCAAAATTGTCATAAGTAAGCCATTTAGCCTACGCAAAATGCAGTGAAGTGATTTGGATTAGGTATACATATGTTGATAAAGATTGATATCATCTAAAGCCAAATACCAAGGTTATAAAAAATAAAATAAAATAAAATCCAAGCCAAATACCAAATACTTATCAAATCTTGGAATTCATTGGAAAATCCAAACATAGGTTATCAAAAGTTTTCTCTTGACTTATACCTGATAATGAAATCATACCTTCCCAATTGTTTTTCCCAAGATACAACCTCTTGAGGATAGTTAGATTTCCAATTTCTCAGGGTATGCTGCCATTGAATTCATTGAATGACAATGATAGAGCTTCAAGTTTCATGCATCTGTATAAAATGGATGGAATTTGCCCATTAAGTTGATTCAGAGTAAGAGAGAGTAATTCAAGTTAGGGAAGATTGCTACACATGTCCACTGGTAGGCTTCCAGATAGGCTACGAGAATAATATTTTCCAAAGAAGAAATGTTGAATATCGTAGACGTTATGAGACCTGTGAGCTTGTTAAAACCCAAGTTTAATACTTTTAATCTAAAAAGTTTGGTAATTTCTTTGGGTATATAGCCACTAAAATTATTGTAACTGATGTCAAGTGATGTGAGGAAGGAGAGATTTCCAAGATGTGGAGTGATGGTGCCTTTGAGAGCCATATCAGAAAGATGCAAGGCTCTGACCCTTTGGTGGGTGATACCACAAGACACACCAATCCAATTGCAAACTGAGCTAGTGGTGGACCAATTTTTGGCCAATACATCTTCTGGGTCAAAAGTGACTTGGGCTCTGAAGGCAAGAAGAACATATTGATCTGTAGTCAAGTTTTTGATGGACCTAGCCAAACAAACCATAGAACAAAAGTGTATCAACAATGCAATGGACAAAAGGAAGGAGACCTTTTCCATGAGTTTGAGTTTTGTGGAGATAATATCTGATATCTGGACTTGTATATAGCAAACAAGTACAGATTGGGGAGAAATTGTATAAGATAGTAAAATCATATATTGGTGATTATGAAGATTCAAAAATGATTACCCACAATCACAACCACAAGTATTAATGATTATTAACATTTGCATAGAAACCAAGAGTTGAACCACTATTTGGGACCACAACATTTTATATATTATTTGAGGCATTGTCAATTTAATGTGTTATCAAAATCATTGACATTTTGTACATTTTTTTATAAAAAAAATTAAATATATATTATTTTTCATTTTAAATCCATTTATTAAATATATTCTTCTAAAGTATTGTAAACAGTGTCCTTAATAGCTGAATGTTGACAAATACTTGATGCTACAGTTAACACTCTCTCTGCTAAGATTGCTGGTGAACTGGTGGTTAGAGACCACAATGGGTGGGCTTTGGCTGCTGTAACTTTTTATGTGAAGCTCTGTTTTGACTTAAACCAATATATGGTCTAATTAAAATGTTTCTAGTTAAATTAAGTAATTTTTCATGAACCTGAATATCAGAATAAAGAGAGAACATAATTGAGAATCATTTTCAAATACATTATCTATATACTGTTATGAAAGTCATTGAGGCATTTGCTGTGTTGATTTGTGTGGTTCAATGTTGAGTCGAGTCTAATTTAACAATCTAACTCTCTCTTGGTAACAACTGGTTATGCAAGGTACTTGTTTTGGTTTATGTTTACATATCTATATACTGTTATTTAACCTGAATTTGTTTCCTAATTACATTTTTTGAAGAAAAAAAATTAAATATTATTTGGTTATTAATTTGATGAGAATTGGAGCTTAATTCTATCACGGTCTCGAATTCCTGTGTTCTCTTTTCTTCTTAATAGCTTTTTTTTGATTCCTTATATGCTATATGCTATATTTCTTTTGGTGTGGTAAAAGTTGTTTTATATGGAGTGCTCAAGACAGGCACTGAGTATGGAATTGCAACTCTTTTATGAGCAACTACACCAATTTTTGAGATTGACAAGAATTGATCTGAATGCTTTGTCATGCTATCCATGTAAAGTATATCATCAATTTGCGTAACAATATTAAAAGCCAAGCTCTCCAAGACTCTTGAGTAGCTCTCCAAAATGGATTTTCCAACATCCTATAGAAACATAATGTATTTTCAATAGTTGGGTATTAAGTTGCAACTAAAAGGCTTGCAGAAAAAATAAAAGGAAAAACAAATAACAGTAGGGTGAAAATCAAAACCTTGTTGTATTGGATTTTGGTCATATCTAAGGTTGTCTGAGGCAGCCCAGGGAACCGTCGCTTCAAGCAAAGAAGAAGGGTTTCAGCTCTTTCCGCAAGCAATTCCCTCTTGTCCACATCAATTACAAAATCCTTGACCATTTCCCATGATGATTTTGAATTGGAGTGGTTTGTTATGCAACCAAGACAAAGCAATATGAATCAACAACTTAGTCTCATTGGCTTTTCTATTTGTTACAATTATTTTATTTTATTCAGAAATTTTCTATCGTCACGCTATTTTTTTATTATTAATTTTTTGTCTTTATTTATTAATCTTTTTGTGCCTTCTCTCCTGTTGTACTTGCTCCATTGACCCTCTCTCCTTAACTACCAGGATAATGAACAAGCACAGCAGTAGCAGTAGCAGTGTGGATGTTGTGTTATACTGCAATGACCTTGTAACTGAGATTTTGCTTCGATTGCCTCTAAACTACGTCTTCAAGTTCGATTTTTTCTTGAGTTCATTTATAGCTAGAATGTCTTTTAAATGTTTACTTTATCTAGAAATATTTGTTAATGGTTGTAATTTTTAAGCATGCTAAATCATTTGAATGTGCTAGCTTTGAAGGGATGCAAATTAGATATTGATATTGTATGGATGCACATACTTTTGGGTTGAGATGAAAGTCATTCATATTGTGTTTTTGGGTTAACTTTCATTTGAATGTGTTAGCTTCGAATGCAAATTGGATGTTGGTATTGTATGGTATCATAGGTTTTTGGATTGGGGATGAAAGTCACAAGTTTTTGGATTGGGGATGAAAGTATTAGAAAAAGGAATATTTAAAAATAAAAAGAAATCTTATAAAGCGGGCAATGGTTGCCCTTAATAATATGAGGCTTAGCTTTTAAGGCGGGCCAAAGCCGCCCTTAATATTAGCTTTTAAGGCGGGCACGAGCCCTCCTAAATAATTGAGATTTTAAGGCACAAACTAACCGCCCTAAATAATTACACTTATATGACGTGTAACAACCGCCTTGAAAATTTATGTTAAAGGCGTTTCTGAAATTATTAAAGTCAGTTTCGGACCGCCTTTAAAAAGTTTTCGCATGCCTTTAAAAAAACTTAGTAATCATAACGCCTTAATAGAGGACAGGCCATAGAGCACCTTAAAAAGTCATTTAAGGCAGTTTTGTCCCGTCTTAAAAGACTAATTTTCTTGTAGAGATTCATGCCAAAAGTGAGGGGTGAGAAGCAATGAAGCATTGGTTGTCTTGGTTTGTAGCCTAGCTGATTTGAGTTATTAAGTTCTTTGGGGTGTCTTGACACCTAGTACCCTAAAACCATCTGGTTTGGGAGTCACTGACTGAAAACTTGCTACATGGATCTTTTAGAGAGCTTAATGGACCAAAACATTGCATAACCAATAAAGCAATCAAAAAAAAGAAAAAAGAAAGTCATGTATTCATATTTGGAAGTATGAGTTTAATAAGGGGAGCTAGTGAGTTGAAGGGGTATGTGACTTAATATATTTGGAGCTGGGTTATGCTATATGAGATGACTGTTAGTTCACTTTTCACGAGGGAGCTAGAGTTGGTTTCTTTGAGATATGTTGATGTGAATTATGCATGGGGACCATTGCTTTGAATTATGGAATTTGAAGATTTGGAATTATTCTTGAATGCAAGTCTGTAACTATATATTGAAATCTTCTTTTTGATTAAAATTTAAACAAAAATTTTGAATGTTTGTGGGTAACATTTCTAGAAACCCTCAAGAGACTATAACTCGTCCACTAGAAGGAACCTAGGGGTTCAAAGGCTTGTTGCATATGCTAAATGCAATCATTTCTCTCACGAAAGAAGAGTTTGGTAGTTTAGTTAGTGTCCTTTGTTTTAGTTTTATTTTGTTCTATTGCTAAAGGACTAGCAATATGTAAGTTAAGGGGTGTGATAGGCGTAGAATGTTACGCATTCTAGCCTTTTAATTTACATATTTTATTATCTTAGTGATAGATTATTTGTGATTTTATTCTATTTTAGTGTTTTCTGCATTTTGAGGCCCTTAATAGTAATTTTAGTCAAATCATGATTGTTGAACTATTAAAGATGACATTCAAAAGGGTTATAAGAAGCCTACATCAAATGGACCAAGTCTAGTCAATATTTCAACTCAAAACAACCCAAGGAAGAGGCCCAAGAGAATTATAACTGCTCAAAGAGATCATGGGCTGAAGTTCAAATCTGTGCATAATATAATTTTAATCCCATTTTGGTTAATTGCTCGTAACTCTTATTTAGACTGTCAAAATGGCCCAATTCCCGTGCAAGTTGAACAAATTTTGATTCCCGACATTTTTGTATTTCAAGAAAATTCTATGAATTGGACTTTTGGGTAATCAAACATTGGGCTGAAGTTCAGCAAGAAAATCCACCTGATTATGGGCTGCAGGAAAACCCTAATTGTCTCCTAATTAGGTGGGGACACTTGATATTCTTTTGGCTATTAAAAAGTGAAGAATTAGGGCTGTATAGAGGACATTTGGCAGCAGCTTTGTATCCATGGATATGATGCCTTCTTCCTTAACAGTTGAAACATTCTCTTCTTCTATGAGCGGCTAGGTCATCGACTAGGGTTTTGATGTACCCCTAACTAAGCATCAATGGTTTGATTGTTCTAACTATGGGGGATTTTTGTATTCAGGCATAGATTGTGTAATTTAGAGGATTATATTTATAAAGAATTGAGCAATAAAGTCTTTATATTTAGTTTCAATAATTTCTTATCTTATCTTAGATACTTAATTATTGTGATTGAACTCAATCCCTCTTGTTTTATGTGATTATGAGAGTGATTATTACACAATGGTATTAATTGAATGTATAAGTTAAAGTTTTGATGGATTATGCCTATAGATGCATTCCCAATATGAAACATAAAATAAACAAGGTGCATTATGATTTTAATTTGCACAAACAAAGTAATTCAAATTATCCGACATAAAATTATCACCATAAGACAAATCGTTCACAAGTAAGCTATAATCAAGTATTTAATGGGCATTTATATCCTTAAAGGAAAATACATTCAAGTAAATCGAATAACACAATTTAACCACTTTAGAAGCAAACACCCAATCCAACCCCCAATGCACTCAAATCTATGAGGGAGTCTAAACCAAACTCTTATATAGGTTTTTGGGCCTATTATACTTCTAATAACTATATTAAATCATTCTAGAATTTGAAAAATATTTTCAACAAATAAAAGAAGGTGAAAACCCAACTTTTAGACACTTTAAAAATTAATTGAACACCAAGGGAAGCTCATTTCGAGATGAAAATTTAAAACCAAATCTATTTAACCTCTAGAAAGTTACAGTAAAAATATGGGAATTTTTGGAATTATAAAAGTATTTTCTAAAATTACAGAAAGTGAAAAAACCCAACTTTTGGACACTTTAAAAATCAATTGAACAACAAGGAAAGATTATTTTGAGTTGAAAATTTAAACCCAAGTGTATTTAGCCTCCAGAAAGTTATAATCAAATTTTGGGAAGTTTTGGAAATTTCTAAGTATTTTCTAAAATTAAAGAAGCTGAAAAACCCAGTTTTTAGACACTTTAAAACTTAATTTAAAGACAATGGTAAATCATTTCAACATGAAATTTAAACCACAAGCTCCTTAAGCTCCCAGGAAGTTTACATAAAATTTTGGAAATTTTTATAATTATAAAAGTATTTTTAAAAAATGATTTTCCGAATTTTCAAGTTTTCCAAAAATTTTAAAAATTCAAAACAAATACCAAAATAATTCGGAAGGGGGGTGGATTGTAGTAACCCTTGTGGACGGGTGTGAGTGGGCAGGTGCGAAGACAGACACTGGGCTGAGCTACCACACTGACAGGGTATAGGGTGCTCAATCCCACATCGCCTGGGTGTGGAAAAGGGGATGTGCTTATATGTAGTATGTTCTCTTCAAATGGTATGAGGCCTTTTGGGGTAAAACCCAAGAGCAAAACCGTGCGGGCTCAGGCCCAAAGCGGAAAATATCATACCATGTGTTGGAGCAGGGTATTACAGTTGGTATCAGAGCTTGAACCCAGCCGAAAGTGTGTCGACGAGGGCATCGGGCCTCGTAGGGGGGTGGATTATGGTAACCCTTGTAGACTGGTGTGAGTGGGTGGGTGCGAAGACAAACACTGGGCTGAGTTACCATACTGACAGGGTACAGGGTGCTCAATCCCACATCGCTTAGGTGTGAAAAAGGGGATGTGTTTCTATGTAGTATGTTCTCTTCAAATGGTATAAGGCCTTTTGGGGTAAAACCCAAGAGCAAAACCGTGCAGGCTCTAGCTCAAAGCGGACAATATCATACTATGTGTTGGAGCGGGGTATTACAACTTGGCCTTTCTTTGTTGTTCTGGGTTCGAAACGAATGTCAAAGAAGTTAAGGTCCATTGCCCACTTCATCATCCTTCCCGACATTTCTAGTTTGCTGAGGATTGCCCTTAAGGGAAAAGCCGTCAACACTATTATGGTGTGAGATTCAAAATAGTGTATCAACTTCTGCTTTGCATGCACTAGAGCTAGGATTAATTTTTCTGTCTAAGAGTATCTTCATTTGGCATCGGTCAAGGTATAGATACAATGGTTCCCTACCTTTCAGAATTGAAAGGATCAATGGGCTTAACATATATTCTTTTAGTCTCTTAAGTGCCTCAGACTGGTCCTTTCCCCACACGTCCCCTCCTTTTTTTTGATGGCATTGAAAATGGGCATACATCTGTTAAAAAGCCGTGAGATGAATCGGCTTAGGGCTGCTATCCACCCTATCAAGATCTACACTTCTCTGTGGGTTTTTGGTTCTTAACTTTGGACAATAGCTGCTGTCTGTATGGGACTTGTTTCAATTCCTGTGTGATTGACCATATGTCCAAGGAAGTGCCCGAAGGATACCCCAAATGAGTATTTCAATGGGTTTAACTTCATGTTATATTTCCTGATGATTAGAATTTATTCTACTATTATTTATTGAAATATGGTTTATTTTTCATCATGTTCTGTAACATTTATTCAGTTTGGTTAGTGGAAAACCTGATCTAGTTTTTATGCTGGGAGTTTAAATGGTAGATGTCCAAGTCACTCATTTCCTTTATATAGGCATATTGATTTCTTATAAATGTTCAAATAGCCTTTTCTTAGTAGAAATCTCAAACTTGTGGCATAAAATTACCGGAGAAAAATCCCTGATTAAATAATTGAGCACACCTCATCCTTGGGTATACTGGCACAATTTACAATATACTGCAGTCGGATTTCTGTTCATAACCTTCATGTATAGCATGTATAACATTGATGTTTGGGACTATCTACTAGGATTTTGGCTCCAAAAGGTGAGCTATAAATAGAAGTTCAAAGGATTTTAGGAGTTTAGACTCATGTGGTCTCTTATCACCATATTAATATAATTATAATATCTGTATTGCAAGACAAGGCAACAAGACCTATTTTATGCTATGGGTTCTATTTATCCTGCCATTCTCTTCCTAGGTATTCAAAAAGACAACTGCTGGTGATTTATTACTCTTTCACTTCCTAGTCTCAATTTTCCAAGCATTCTTATACCATAATTTGAGTTCATACAAATTTCTATTCTTGCTCTCCATTTGATCTATTTCTATGCTTTCTTTGGGCAAAATATCTTGTTGGAATTCCTGTAGTTGTAGTTTCGGATTTAGCACTGTATTTAAAAGGGAAAGGCCTTTGGATTGAAATTTTATCCAAGTCTAGAGTACTAAAAACTTTTTTTTTCCTGATAACTAGTTCTACAGATTGGCACAAACAGGGTACTGGTCCAAACTTCTCTTTGAAGCTGATTTATTATTTTTTTCAACACTTAGTGTTCAATTTGATGTTTTATTATGTGGGACAATTTAATTTGGAACTCCATAACTTCTTTGGATTGAATAGATCATTCACTATTGTGGTAATTTGTCGTTCAAGTTTGTAGGTGCATCTATCAAGGAAACATTGGAGTATACATCAACCGGATGAAAACCATATAGTTGTAAGGTCACACATGTTGACATTATGGGTGCAATATCATCTGACTGTACTCCTTTTTTCCTTTTGTTTCATTTTCCATTTTGTTATTATGAGATATAAATTTGTAATTGGCATATTTCGGTGATCAAAACCTGATTGATCGAGTTGTAAATTTTGATTTATTCTTTGTGTCGATCATCGACATCTTCAAGCTGACACTCAAGTGCATGGAAGTCGACAAATTAGTATGAACACCATATAGTACAGGTAAGTATGGTGAGGACAATCTGCACTTTTTAGTTCTGAGCCTATTTTGAAAAACCAGGGTTTAAATGAAAATTTTAGGGTTTTTCAAAGTAGGATTGGTCCCCAATATTTAGGATCGGTCCAACTTTTCTCGGCAGTTTAGTTTCTGTAGGTTTTCAAAAAGTCCCACCGGTCCTATTTATTTGGCACCGGTCCCACTTAGCTTGTTCCAAATAGGAAATAGATTTTGACAAAAATTCTGATTCCTATTGGGTTTGAAACTACTAGGAAAGTTTTATTTTGGTATTCAACTTCTTTTCCAAGTAGAATTAGGACTTTCTTGCCTATATATATGTATTCATATTTTCTGTACAAATTGGTGAAGGAGCCCTGGAATATTATTTTAGAGAGAGAAAGTATATACAATATAATTAGGGCTATATATTTTTAAGAACACACATCCATACTTCACGAGTGATATTTAGGATGGTGTTCTACTTTTGATTAGCTGCTCAGAGACTGCATCAAATCTATTTGCTGATCAGAACATTGGATTGAAGGTTCTTCGCTTGCTTGCTTGCTGAGGAAAAAAGGTGACCAGATTGCACTACGAAGGGAACAAAATACTTGCAGAGTATTTTGGTTCTTCCAGCAACCTTTCTGTAAGGGTGGTGACATTAGCCGAAAGTCTGCAGCAGTTGGACGTGTTGTCGCAATCATAAGCCTGAGGTGTTCTGCATCAGATCCTTGACAGAGTGAAGAAGGGTGTGAGACTGAGACAGAGTCTGTTGTACTTTGCTTCATCATAGTGAATTGGTTCCCTGAGGCGTGCCGCCTCCCTCCGTGGTTTTTTCCCGCCTTGGGTTTCCACGTATATCTGGTGCATTCTTTTCTTTACTTGCACTTTATTTATTTGCTTGCTTCAATTGTTTAATTAATTGGACTTAAAATTGAATTGATTAAAAATTAAGCAAACGAGCAAGTGATCCTATTCACCCCCCCTCTAGGTTCTAAAATACTTTTCGCAACCGCTTCCGCACCGCGCAACTCACAATTGGTATCAGAGCAGTGTTCTCTAATTTGTGAGTAGTTCCTTGCGAAGTATTTTTAAAATCAAATTTTATTTTTGTTTTCAAAAATCGTCATGGAATCTAATAAGAAAGAGGGTGAATTGGTTCAACAATCTCATGTATGTGATGTGTTAAACCATAAGGATGATGTAAATTTCTTTGCTAGAAAATATAGAAGATTCCTTAAGAATAAAGAGAATAAAAATTTTAGAAAAGCAAATTCTTCTAAATGCAGAAGTAAAAATAATAAGAAAGATATTTTCGTTGCTCTTACTGCTCATGTTGATGATGATACTGCTAATTATTCTTTTTCTGATACAGGTAAATCTGAAAGATGTGACTCATTGAGTAAAATTGGTTCTGATGATTCGAATGATGAAAAAGCTCATTGAGAACCATATGAAAGCAAGTTGGAAGAAGTCTTTAATGAGTTATTAAAGGCTAACAAGAAGCAGACTAAAAAGCTAAAATTGGTAGAAAAAGAAAAAGAAGCATTGAAGAAAGAGAATGAGCAGAAGCAACAATTGATTGATGATGAAAAATCTATCAATCAAAACCTCCAGAATAAAATAATGAAGATCAATTAAAGTTGATTGAAGAAAGTAAAGCTGAAATTCTGAATCTTCGAGGCAAAGTCAAGTTTTTCGAAAGTTAGGTAAGTCAAGCTATTTCTGCTAAAAATGTTCTTATTGCTAGAATTATTTCTTGAGCCTGAATTGAAAAAATCACAAGAGAAATTAATTACTTTTACTTCTGGACAGGTTAAACTTGATAGCATGATTAGTGTTGGTAAGCCTGTAGGAGATAAGACTGGATTAGGTTTTGTTGGGTCATCATCTAATGGAAAAACTGTTTTTGTTAAACCCAAGAATTTGATTGTGTCTGAACCCAAACCTAAGTCTCAAGTCAAGTCTGTGCATGCTAAAGTTGTGTCCAATGTGCTTTATTTTTCTTTTTGTGGTAAGACTGGACATAGTCAACACTATTGCTATAAAAAGAGAAGACATTCTAATTCTGATTTTCATGTGCATAATTCTTTTGCTAAAAATAGGGTTCATGCTAAAAAGCCACATTATTGGAACAAACCCAAAAATTCTCAAGGTAAAAAGAATTCAAATAAAAAGAAGAATATTTTTGTTTCTCCACAATTCTTTCCTGATAAATTGCATGTTAAAACTATCTGGATGAAAAAGGAAGATTTAGAGAAGTTTGTGTCTGTTGATACTATGGGATTTATTTCTAATAGGTCTTTGGGTGCAAAACCCCCTAACTAGGTCATTAGGACTTTGATGGTCATGGACTGAACTTATGTTCATTTATTTGTTCTCCATTGGACCATATTTTTTTAGGTTAGGTTTTGTTTATTTTTAGTAATAATCATATAAGATTATGATAATTATATTTTTCTGAGAAATGATGTGATTTCCTTATATTTCTTTTAATTTCACTTTAATTTGTGAATGCATAATTGGGACACTTAGTTTGTCAATGAATGAAGTACTTGATTTTATGATCTAAACATTGATGAACAATGTGCTGTATTTATTTCTTTTTAGAGGTAAATCTTCTGAGTCCATACAATTTGTGCACTAGTCCAACTCTGAGAGAATTTATTGAAAACTAATGTGAAGTTGACTAGAATATATTGTATGAGTAGCATTGAAAGCTTAAATGATCAATGAAAAAAATGAAAAAAAATATATGTTTTTATTCAGCATGAAAAGAAAAAGAAAATAGAAAATTTGCTGAATATCTAAGATAAATGGAAAAGGCTACCTTCGGGATGTGATCGTAGCTTCCACTATAATGTAAATCTCCAATGAGATATCTTTAAAAATTAAAGAGTTGTTTTGAGGAAAATAGCTGGCTGCCCGTAAGAGTGAAAGCCACCGTCTTAGAAATAAAAAAAAATGATGAAATTTAATGAAAAAAATGTTTGATCATGTGTAGTTATAGTTGCTTATTATCCAATATGTTTTAGAAGATGGATCAAAGAAATTTGATTAATTTTTGATGAAGTTGGATTGCACACACACACATGGATTTATTAGATGAGTTTCTAAATTTTTATAAATATTTGTGTGTTGGAAGTTGTGTCTTGATCATGGATTTGAGAATGAATTTTATGGATAAATTATGGGTTTTAAAATTCTGCATTTATAAATGTTTGAAATTTTTCATAAATTTTAGGACTCATATTATTCTTTGAAAAATATGTTTTTGATTATTCTTATGAGATTATTCATGTTTTATTTTTATTTTTTCTCTGGAAAAATTTAAAAAAAAAATCCAAAAATATGTTTATTTTGATTTTGTGTTTATTTTTCACTCTTTATGTGTTTAATTGCTAAATCAGATTGAAAAGATATATTTTTGGTGAATTAGAGGTCCAAAGTGTAATTTTTGTATAATTCACAAAGTTGGACCGGTCCCCATTATTGAGCACCGGTCGCATTTCTACAGGTTATGAGGAACCGAGAGAAGTTGGACCGATCCCCAAATATGAGGACTTGTCGCACTTAGTGGATGCCCAATTTTGATGAAATCCGCGCGCGTGCCTTAATGTTTTAAGTTGAGTTCCTTGTACACTCGTACACACACTCATATATCTTAAACTCTCACTCTCAAGCACTCTAAAACACTCCAACTCACTTACACTCTTCGTCTTCTATATTTTTTGTGATCATTGACTATTGGAGGTTGGAATTGAAATATTGGAGTATTGTGTTGATTGTTGTTTGATTATTTGAGGATTTGATGATAGTTGTGCAAACAAATACCTTTGCAATTTGGGGTTTTTCTTAGTGCACACCAAGGTTTCATTAATTGACTCAATGGAACTTTTAACTCTATTTTTCTTCAACTTGCATCAATCCTCAATCTATCTTGTGTTACATAATCTACATCATTTTGGTTGATATTTGTAATTGATTTTGGATTGAAATTGGTGGAAGGGATTATCTTGGAAGAATTTGAGTTGATTTTGAAGTAATTGATCAAACAAGTTGTGCTCAATTTTTTTTTAATCTTGTTCTCCAAATGTTTGACAGAATTCTTCAATGGAGCTTGTGACCTTGTTTATGTCTCCATTCATTATGACTTTCATGATTAGGTTTAAAAGAGCTAGATGAGTATTTTTGAAAGTGAAAAGGAATGTTGCTTTGAAAAGACTTTGGTTTGGAATCCTTATGTGATTTGGATGACATATTTCTATTTGGATGTTTATCTTTTACAATCAAAGTTTTGTCATTATCATTGAGGTAAATACAATTGTTATGACTCAAGTAGTTGATGTTATTGATTAAGAGGTGGTATTCTTTTGCAATATTTGAGGACAAATCTTGATAGATCATCAATAGAGGATAATGATTCGAGCCTTATGAGAACCCAATGTATCTTTGATAATGGACATCATTCATTCTCCTACATAACTGATGATAACTAGTTTTTAGGCTTTGATGTTTTGATGATTCAAACTAGTTCATCTATTTGCTAGGTTTATGATTTAGACTTGGTTATTTTTTGATACTCATGGTGTCTTTGATTAGGTTGCATGTTGATCTTATGGATACCATATTTATGTTTGGATCATACTTTTGTGGACTTTGATGCAAATTTCAATAGATGGAGTTACATGTTCAAGGATATCTTTTTGATCGATGTTGATATCTAGTTTTTGGAGCTCATGATGATGATGAGGATTAGGTCTTGATGATAGACTTAGTTATGTTTTGCTAGACTTTAAATAGTTAACTCTATTCTGTTTAGGTTTGATGCTTGATCTTGTTTTGTTCTGTTTATTCCATCAACTGATATGTTTTGGATATTATTTGATCAGTGATGATAATTATGTTTGTCTTAATCTCTCTATGTGCTTCATGATTTATCTGTTTATCTAAATCTCTTTGCTAGTTCTTTGTCAATTTCTTTCAAAAAGGGGGAGATGATATTATTATATGCATATGATATGATATGAGATTCTTTGACAAAGGGGGAGATATATTTATCAAATTAAGGGGGAGATATTGATATTCATGATTATATTTCTTTATTAAGCTTTTCACAGGTTGTGTTGTTTAAGAGATGTGCAGGTACAACAGGTTTTTATTCTAACCATCTTGAACACACAAGTGAAGCTTCTGATGATCAGCTTTTTATTTCTATGTATTTTTGGGCAACATTGTAATCTAATTTTTTCAATGGGTTAGGTTATAATTGTCTAGATAGTTTTGTCACGAAATTGTCAAAGGGGGAGATTGTGAGATATAAATTTGTAATTGGCATATTTTGGTGATCAAAACCTGATTGATCGAGTTGTAATTTTTGATTTATTCTTTGTATCGATCATCGACATCTTCAAGCTGACACTCAAGTGCATGGAAGCCAACAAATCAGTATGAACACCATATAGTAGAGGTAAGTATGGTGAGGACAATCTGCACTTTTTAGTTCCGAGCCTATTTTGAAAAACTAGGGTTTAAATGAAAATTTTAGGGTTTTTCAAAGTAGGACTGGTCCCCAATATTTAGGACCGGTCCAACTTTTCTCGGCAGTTTAGTTTCTGCAGGTTTTCAAAAAGTCCCACCGGTCCTATTTATTTGGCACCGGTCCCACTTAGCCTGTTCCAAATAAGAAATAGATTTTGACAAAAATTCTGATTCCTACTGGGTTTGAAACTACTAGAAAAGTTCTATTTTGGTATTCAACTTCTTTTCCAAGTAGAATTAGGATTCCGTTGCCTATATATATGTATTCAGATTTTCTGTACAAATTGGTGAAGGAGCCCTGGAATATTATTTTAGAGAGAGAAAGTATATACAATATAATTAGGGCTATATATTTTTAAGAACACACATCCATACTTCACGAGTGATATTTAGGATGGTGTTCTACTTCTGATTAGCTGCTCAGAGACTGCATCAAATCTATTTGCTGATCATAACATTGGATTGAAGGTTCTTCGCTTGCTTGCTTGCTGAGGAAAAAAGGTGACCAGATTGCACTACGAAGGGAACAAAATACTTGCGGAGTATTTTGGTTCTTCCAGCAACCTTTCTGTAAGGGTGGTGACATTAGCCGGAAGTCTGCAGCAGTTGGACGTGTTGTCGCAATCATAACCCTGAGGTGTTCCGCATCAGATCCTTAACAGAGTGAAGAGGGGTGTGAGACTGAGATAGAGTCTGTTGTACTTTGCTTCATCATAGTGAATTGGTTCCCTGAGGCGTGCCGCCTCCCTCCGTGGTTTTTCCCGCCTTGGGTTTCCACGTATATCTGGTGCATTCTTTTCTTTACTTGCACTTTATTTATTTGCTTGCTTCAATTGTTTAATTAATTGGACTTAAAATTGAATTGATTAAAAATTAAGCAAACGAGCAAGTGATCCTATTCACCCCCCCTATAGGTTCTAAAATACTTTTCGTAACCGCTTCCGCACCGCGGAACTCACAGTTATTACGGTGTCTATGGAAGCAACTTATGCACTTACCCACTTCTTAATAACTTGGATAACAAAATTGTTGTTAGCATTTAATTTGTTTTTATTCTATTTTCAGGTTGCACAAAGAGAACGGTGATATCCAAGATGTCTAAGAAGAAGTTTACAATATTTTTTCTATTTTCTTATAACTTGATGTATATGGTAAAGATGTTAGGCACTTTAAGACACTTGATATTCACATATTGTTTGAATTTGTTGTGGACTGAATGGACATTGTGTTACCCATTAGTAGGTCTTCAATGTTTCGCTACAACAAAAACAGGCATTGTTAGGTGGATTTGACACCGCTCATGCTGCGGCTAGGTAGTAATTAATTTAGATATGGAGAACTCTTGTTGGTTTAGATTAATTTATAAGCTGTTTTATTAATACTTGTTAATTATTTTCCATAATCAGAGCTTATGATCGAGTTGCAATTAAACATACTCCGTCGGCAAACGAGAAGTGACAAATTCTTCTTTAGCTTATGATTGAGGGCAGGAGGGCAAAGAGCCTGTTTTGTAGTCCACAAGGAAAAGTGTACATTTGAATAGGTTTAATTTGAACATTCTGTGGTCTCAATCCACAAGTAATTTTATAATATATATGTTTTTATTACTTTGCATTAATTGAAGACAATGGTAAGCAAGATTGCTTGTTAAATCATAAGGAAAAGAAGCCATGCTGGGGCGGCTATAACTACACCTGATGTGAGCAATGTAAGAGGTATTTAAATATAAAAAATTGACTCTAAAGTCTGACTTTGTTGATAAAAGTTGGCATTTATGTTAAGATGATTCCATTTAGTCGAGGATGCTAGCTTTGTACCAAATGGCATTTATGTTTCTGTTACTATGCATGTGATCTTTCTGATTGTACACTACATCCATAGTTTCAACCTCCTTGATCCCATGTTTACCTTCATTACATTAGTTTATTATAGGAATTTTATTTTATGGTAATTTATGAAGACATGCCAATTGTCTTTGCACTATTTGGGAATAATCTTAAGTAATTTTTCTTTTGCAATAGTTATGGTTTCCCATCTAGTTTTGAATTTTTTGGCGTTTGGTTCAGATTCACTTTTTTTTTTCTTTTAGTTTGTTAGTATTTTATTTCTCCTCTCTTTGGGTCTTCATTTTCTTTTGTAACTGTTATTTCAGTCCTCCTCTTGGATTAATCATTCCTCTATTAATTATATGAATTTTATTATACGAGACTGAAACAATTTGTTTTTCAGGTGAAACATGTAATTGTTTAATTACTTTTTTGGATGTTCCAGCCACTTATTGTAACACTATGACATTGTTTGAAATAATGCTAATTCCTTTGTTGATAAAATATGATCACAACTGAAATTTGAAGTTGCAATTTTGTTAATTGAAAGAGATAAATGATGCTTTTTAGTGTCATAAGATTTTATAGAGAATTAGATAGTTATATGAGAAGCTATAGCCCTTCATTCTATATGTCCACCACTAGACTACGACAACTCACACTTTAGGCTAGGTAGCCTCTCCAATTTAGCTAATTCTTTAGTAGTTCTTCAGTAGCTTCATGTTGGTGCCAAGTAGTTACAATTTTAAATCTACTCTTGCAGAATTCTACTAGGCAATCATTTCATAACCCACTGAAACATATACAACATTGTGTTACCTGCACTCAAGAACCAAACATTTTAAAATGTTATGTTATTTGAGAATAATATATTTTATTTATTTAGTATAGGATTAATGAAAATGCATTGCTTAGCATTCTAATACTTGCTTGATCCTAAGGTTGCAGGGATTATGTCAAAGGAAGTATTGAGAGAGTCAGTTGTGTTGTTGATGAGGCACGCAGTATTGATAATGTGTGTATTTAAGCATTAGTGTCAGGATACAGAACCTTGAAGGAGTGACAAGAAATCTCAATAAGATGGCTCAGGAGATTGAAAGGTATATACATTTTTCTTCTTTACTATTATTATCTGTTTGTTAAAGTTAGTTTTGGTTACTTATCTTCTGAAACTTTTTTATCCTCAATGGATCAATTTGTACTTGTGTCTCAATGCCCACCACATGATATGGATTTGGGGAAATTTGGCTTACCCTTTCACCACTAATTTAGAAGACTAGGAAAGATTTTTGTGGGAACAGCCAAGGGTCAGATTTTTGCCTGACTATTGGTGGGAGGATGGCCTTTAAAGTGACCACTGTAGACTTGTTTAAAGTTGTAGTCGATAATAGCTATAAAAGATTGGAACAACAATGGTTCAGTGTTATCTTACTTTTTGTTTTAAGGATTCACTTGGTCAGGTTTCGAACAACTATGGAAGCTTTGAGTGCTTGGTAGGATATAAAGTGAAAAAGAAAGTCAAGCCAGTGTTGCAAGCAACCAGTTGTGCCTTTGATGGAATAATGGAATGAGAGAAAATTTTGAACATTTGAAGGGGCGGGGTTGCCAGTTTTGAGATTTGGCCATATTTCGTTGCTTTCCTTGTATTTGGCGTATGGGAGGACCTTAGTATTTGGGTAATTATTCTGTAGGTTTTTTTTGGGAGAGATGAGTGGATGATCTTTGCTTTTCTTTCTTTCTTTCTTCCTTTCTTCTCTCTCTCTCTCCACCCCCCCCCCCCCTCTCTCTCTCTTTTGGTATATGTTTATAGGATGCATGTACATGAGTTGTGTTCTCTCTACTAATTTTCTTTTATTTGTTGAAAGAATATGTTGGCTAGGAAGGAAATAATAAATGCTTGAAACTAAGTGTGAGGTTCCATGAACAAAGACAAATTTTGTTTTCTTTTCCTCCCCTCGTTTGCTTATTGATTTCAATATATTATTGATTGAAGTATGAAAGATATGCTTACATATATATATTTCTAGTTATTTTAGTGTTTTACATGAGGTTACAAGAAGTATCGAAAGAATGTTCCAGTTGTGGTTAGAGAATCGTACTAGTTGTATTGTGATTCTGATTTAAAAAATTTAATCTCATGTTGTAGCTAGGGCTCTATTTTAGCCTGGTATATATTATTTCTTTTTTATTTTTTTTCTTTTAATTTTTGCTTGTATAGCTCCAGATTTTATATTATTCAAGCTAACATTGCTAGGACTCCTGTTTAATACCATAATATTTCTTTAATATGTAGTTCTAAAATATTGGCAGTTGAGGGTTTCAAATCTAGACTCTACTTATGATTCTTCTAATGCAGTAAAACAAGCCTTTTTACGGCGGGCAAAAAAGGATTTTACGGTGGTTTTGGCCCGTCGTGATATTTACCTTCTACAACGGGTTTATGCATATGGTAGAATGTATTATTTTTAACCACGGGCTCAGCCCATAGTAGAAAATTACTTTCTACCACGGGTTGGGCTCATGGTAGAAAGTATGTTTTCTACAACGTGCTTAGCCTGTGGTAGAAAGTCTGTTTTTTTTTTATAAAAAATATTTGTCTGTGCTGTGACATTGGGCAGTTGAAAACCTGCTGGCGAGGTATATGTCTCAGGAACATAGTAATCCCTAAGCAATCTAGCTCTTTCTCCATCAGCATTAGGAACAAGGTTGTTATTCCTCTCTTCTGCCATGTCTTCAATTAATTCTTCCTCTTGCACAATGGTGTCAACAGGGATGTTCCTCTGTTGTCTAAGAGTATGTTCAGGATCAAGAGGTATCAAAGGATCAGCCACAGAACGACGACCTTGCATATATTTACCGAAAGCACCTGAAAAGAAACAAAAACAAAATTAAAAATAAAATATAAAAATTTCCTAAACTAAAAATCCAATTAAAACTAATTCTGTAAAATCCAATCAATTAAATAGATAATCCCCGGCAACGGCGCCAAAAATTGATTCGTGTGTGAGTGTGACTCAAAAAGTATACCAATTAAAATTTTCCACACTTCGCAATAGAACGAATTCCTTGCAGAATAGGGCTATCGAAAGGGGTATCGTACCTCAGGGATTATGGTCTGATGAGTTGGAATACGGAACTAATTCTAATTAAATTTAGAAGAAAAGAATTCTGATTTTTAAACTAATTAAAAAGATAAAATAAAATAAATCAAAGTAAACAAGATAGTGAAGATAATAGGAGAGAAATCTAGGGTGTTTGACTTCACCACTAACTCCACAATCAATGGTCAATTGAATCAACTATAGGGGAATTACATCATGCATAAGTGGTGTCGGTGGCTACAAGCTCACCTTCATCCGTCAAGAAGATAACATATGATTAAGGCTAAGCCATGGACTATCTTCGATTGGCATGGGCCATCTGCCTAACTACTCTAATCTAGGGTGCAGTATGGTTCATCTTCTCTAGGCATAATCCATCAAAGCTCATAACAATATATTCAGTGATTACCATTGTGTAATAATCTTTCTCATGATCACAGAAAACAAGAGAGATTGAGTTCAATAACAACAACTAAATATCTAAGATAAGATAAGAAATCATTGAGATTGAATTTATAAGACTTTTATTGCTCAATTCCTTAATAAGAATCCTCACAATTACACAATCTATGCATGTATATAAAGGTCCCCAATAATTAAAACAATCAAACCATTGATGCTTTGTTAGGGCTACATCAAAACCCTAGTGGATGAACTAGCCGCTCATGGTAGAAGAAGAAGCTTCAACTGTTGAGGAAGAAGACATCATCTTTCTGAATTACGCGTATGACTTCATTCTCCAATGGCTCTGCAATATGTTTCTGTTCTCTTCAGCCCTCTCAGACTCTCCAATCTCTGTGTAAGCTCCCCCAATTCAGCCTCCAAGTCTTCACTTTATTCTCCAAGAGAATATACCAAAGTCCTAATCCAATTAGGAATTAATTAGGGTTTCCCGCAGCACTAATCAGGTGGGTTTTTCCTGCTGACTTCGGCCCGACTTTTGACCCACTAGAAGTCCGATTTACGGAATTTTCGTGAAATACAAAAGTGTGCAGAATCAAATTTCGTTCAACCTTATGCGAAAATAATGTTGATTTGAGGCTTAGAAATAAGACTTCTGGTCCGTTTTCCAAAACAGGATTAAGACTGCATTATGCACAGATTTGGGCTTCAGGCCCGAAACCTTCTTAAGCAGCTGTAATTCTCTTGGACCTCTTTCTTGGGCTGATTTGAGTTGAAATAAATGGTTGAGTGAATCTCCTTGATGTAGGCTTCATCTCACCATCTTGGATGTCTTCTTTGAAAGCCCAAAATCCTGGTTTTAACTGAAATAATCATTAAGACCCTGAAAATACAGAAAACACTAAAACAAAGTAAAATCACAAAATAATCTATCACTAAGAGAATAAAATACATAAGTTAAGAGGCTAGAATGCGTAACATTCAACGCCTATCACACCCCCAAACTTACATATTGCTAGTCCCTTAGCAATAGATTAAAACAAAACTAAAACAAAAGAAACTAACAAATACTAACTAAACTATCCAAACTCCACTTTCGTGGGAGAAACGATTGCATTTAGCATATGCAATAAGCCTTTAAACCCCTAGGTTCCCCCTAGTGGACGAGTATAGTCTCGTGAGGGTTTCCAGAAATGTTACCCACAAACATTCAAAATTCTGTTTCAACATTAATTCAAGAAGAAGATTACAATATATAGTTACAAACTTGCATTCAAGAATAGTTTCAAACTTTCAAATTCTATAATTCAAAGCAATGGTCCCCATACATAATTCACATCAACATATCTCAAAATAATCAATTCTAGCTCCCTCGTGTAAAGTGAACTAGCAGTCCTCTCATTTAGCATAACTCAGCTCTGAATATATTAAGGCACATACCCCTTCAACTCACTAGCTCCCCTTATTGAAATCATACTTCCAAACATGAATACATGACTTTTCAATTTTTTTTTCTTATCATTCTTTTTTTTTTCATTGCTTTATTGGTTGTGCAATGTCTTGATCTATTAAGCTTTCTGAAAGATCCATGTAGCAAGCTTTCAGTCAGTGGCTCCCAAACCAGATGGCTTTAGGGCACTAGGCTTTAAGATACCCCGAAGACCTAATTACTCGAATCAGTCAGGCTACAAATCAAGACTACCAATGCTCATCTTTTCTCACCTTTTCACTTTTGACGCGAACACTCCGTGCTTCCTGAGGCATAGAGGCCCTGTTACTCATGAAAATGATCAAATTGATTGCTTATTCATCATTTTTTTTCTTTCTCTTTTTTTTTTCTTTTTTCATTGAAGTCAAGTATAACACATCATCGGTACTCATTCTCAAGAGATACTAATTAATATCAAGCACATGTAACTCAATAACTCAAAACCACAGTCAATACCCCATAAGATTATGCTATTGTGTCTGTGCATGTAAGGAAACTAAAATTAATCATCCCAAAGCATGTTATTGCAAACCATTATTAAAACCACATAATTCAAACCATAGTTTTCAAAGATTTAAAACATACTCAAAAATTGCAAGTTATGCACCTACATAAGGTATTAATCCTTTGAATCATGTCAAAACATTCTATCTAAAAACAAAACAAAATAAAATAAAATAAACAAACTAAGAAAATAAAATAAAATAAAATCCTAATACAAAAGAATTTCACACAAATTTCCCCCATATGCAATAAAGCACATAAATAGGCATCGCCTCACCCCCAAACTTAAACTGTACATTGTCCTTAATGGACCCCCAATTAAAGCATAGAGAAGAGTAAGAACGATATTACCGGGATCATGGAGTAGTGGAAAGAAAATAGAGTACATCACGAGTACGAAGGCAATGCAAGCACACCCCCAAACTTGGATGTTAAAACTTGTCAAAACAAACCACTATACCCCAAAGATCAAGTGAAAATAGTATGGGTGAAAATAAATATGAAAGAGAAAAATCCTAAAATAAAATATTTTTTCATTTTTTCATTTTTTTTATTTTTTATTTTTTATTTTTTTATTTTTTATTTTTTTATTTTTTTATTTTGATAATAAAAATCTAACTACAAAAAGAAAAATAAAGAGAAGAATAAAAGCTAAAAATAAAATAAAATACAAAAGATGGTTACCTTCCTGTCAAGGATGTGGTGGTGACTGAGCATCTGGATCCAAGTTTGCTTGACGCATCAGTGCACGCATCATCCTCCTCATCTCTAGTTGCTCTTGGCGAGTGTCACGAAAGTGATCCGCCATCTCTGCTCTCATTGCACCAAACTGTGTGGAGACCTCTGTCTGTAAGGTGCCAAACTGGGCTGTCAACCCAGCAATCTGCCCTTCTAAATATTGATAATCATGGCCACCAGCCTGTGCATGCACTTCCTCTTCCTCTGCATCCATCTCTTCTGGACCTTCCACCGGTGGTGGTATATCTACATGCTCTCCTCCCTGGGCCAACCGAGATACCTCACCAGGCGCCGCTATGACTCTCTGGTGCATATGAGATCGACTCAGGTTCCAGTCATGCGTGCCATAATGAAGATCACGTGGAAAGGCAAGCTCGTCCTCATGGACTGCATACCCCTGTGACACAAGCAACTGATGAATAATGGTAGGGAATGGAAACTCCCAGTCACTTGCACTGTCTGGTGCCTTGGCCACAACTTTGGAATAGAATTTCTCCATCTGGCCCCAGACAATCTGTGGGAATGACAGCCAATGCCCAAAATGTATAGCATATAATGATCGAAGGAACTCTTGACGTCTTTCGGTTTTATGTCCAATTGGACATACATTCTTGAGTAAAACAGCGTCAAGGAACCATAAATGATTTGGCATTGAAGACTTTGAAGCTGCATTCCTTTTCGGCTCAAAAAATTGGTTGGCACACAATCGTGCAACCACATTGCCCACCGACAACTCGTCGGGTAAAGGAGTATAGATATGAGATAAATCAGCTGGGCATTCATGAGGACAACCCATGGCAATGGCAATGGATGACATGTCCACTCGAACTATTGTTCCATCTACGGAAGAAGTAAGCACATCCCGCTCATCAGGTTTCGGCATTAAGTTCTGATAAAATACCTTGACAAGCCTCGGGTAAATGGTAGATGAGAGTGGAACAAAAATGGATGCCGACCGACGACGATGGATGTCGGAAATCCCCCACCGTGTCTCGGGAAACATACCATAAAGCTCGGCTATGTCAAACGTTGTTTCATAATTCAACGCCCTTGGATGCCATCTCTCTTGAATACCGTCTCGGCGAGATCGTGAAGAACCTGTGGTCGGATCATGCCTCGCTCGGCGAGGATTACGTGAACTTGAAGCATCTTGGTGACTTGCTCTCTTTGGTGCCATAGAAGTAGAAAAAGTGTGGTTGAGGAATTAAATCGAACACTTGGTGTGCACAATTCTTTTGTATCCTTCAACCTCCTTTTTTTGGCAATTTTTCCACCCAAATCGAACACGTAATTGCACCAAATTGATCCCCCAAACTTGGTCTTCAAAAGCCCTCAAAAAGATTTGAACAATTTCTTCAAGGAAAAACTTCACTTACTTTGATGTTGAACTTGAAAAAGTGTGAGCTTCCTTTGAGAACTAGTGATTTTTGATCCAATTTGATGTTGAAGTTGATGTTGATCAATGTTGAATTCTTGTATAATAATCACTAATTGAAAAAATTAGTTTTCCGGATGATGTAGGACTTGAATTGGAGTTCAAAGAGGTCTAGGATGCAAGTGGTAGCAACATAGGAGGATAAGGAAGCTTTAAATACCAAGAAAATTCGGGCAGCCCACATTTAGCCTTGGGCGATCGATCCCCCCAAGGATGGGCCATCGATCGCCCACCTGATGGTGGTGATCTTCAAGAAATAACATGGGGCGATCGATCCCCCTCAAATGGGGCGATCGATCCCCCCCCTGGATGCCTGTTGGACCCTCCATCGCCCAAGGTCGACCGAACCTTGATAATTTTGAGTCTCCATCGCCCAAGGTCGACCGAGGGCACGATTTTTCACCCGTCTTGAGTCCAAATACCTCGGTACACCTCTTGGCATCCTTCGGAAGCAACTTATACATCAAAAACTCAAAGAAAAAACATTAAAACGCAACTAAAATTGAAAGAAAAAGTAAGAAAACTAAAACTAAAACTTAGAATCAAAGAAAACTAAAGAAATTAAAGGATAGAAATACATACAAAACCTACAATTTAACGTCCGTAGGAGATGATTGACTCTCCGAAGGGATTAAGTCGGATAGACGGGATCCGTCAAGTCGACGGACTCAACGTCTCTTCTTGGCACACATCCTTCCACACAATGTTTCAACCTTTGGCCATTAACCTTCATCAAATTGATTTCAAACAATTGCTCATTCGGGAATGAGTCTCGAATAGGTAGTGCATCGATCACCGGCTCAAACTCGATTCGAGATAAATGATCCCCAACCACATTCTCCGTCCCCTTTTTGTCTTTTATCTCCAAATCAAATTCTTGCAGCAATAAAATCCACCGAATAAGACGCGGTTTGGTTTCTTTCTTTGCCAATAAGTGTCTCAATGCTGCATGATCAGAGTAGACAACCACCTTGGACCCCAATAAATAAGAATGAAACTTGTCCAAGGCAAACACTACAGCTAGAAGCTCTTTCTCTGTGGTTGTATAATTGAGTTGGGCATCAGAGAGAGTCTTACTAGCGTAGTAGATGACATGTGGTCGTTTCTCTTCTCTCTGTCCCAACACGGCTCCCACTGCATAATCAGAGGCATCACACATGATTTCAAAAGGTATAGCCCATTTTGGAGACTGCATAATTGGTGCAGAGGATAACAGAGACCGCAGCTTTTCAAAAGCTTTCACACAATCTTCATCAAAGATAAAGGGAACATCTTTAGATAACAAATGGCACAATGGTCGAGCCACTTTACTGAAATCCTTGATGAATCTTCTATAGAACCCGGCATGGCCTAAGAAAGATCGAACTTTCCTTACCGAAGTTGGATGAGGCAGAGTTGCAATTAGGTCGATCTTTGCTTTATCAACTTCAATGCCCCTCTCTGAAACAATATGGCCCAATACAATACCTTCTTTCACCATAAAATGGCTCTTCTCCCAACTAAGTACCAGATTCCGTTCTCGGCACCTTTGAAGCACAAGTGATAAATTGCTCAAACAATGTTCAAAAGATGATCCAAAAACAGAGAAGTCATCCATAAACACCTCCAAGAATTTTTCCACCATGTCAGAAAAGATGGCCATCATACACCTTTGGAATGTAGCCAGAGCATTACATAATCCAAAAGGCATACGACGATACGCAAAAGTACCAAAGGGACAAGTGAAAGTAGTCTTCTCTTGATCTTCTGGATCCATAGCTACTTGGTTATAACCAGAGTAGCCATCCAGAAAGTAATAATAGCTCTGACCAGCTAACCTTTCAAGTATTTGATCAATGAATGGAAGAGGGAAGTGATCCTTCCTTGTCATAGAATTGAGCTTTCTGTAATCAATGCAAACACGCCAACCTGTGGCAGTACGTTGTGGAACAAGCTCTCCCATGGAGTTAGGGACAATGGTAAGACCAGATTTCTTTGGAACCACTTGTGTCAGACTCACCCATGTGCTGTCAGAAATTGGATAAATGATTCCTGCATCAAGTAACTTGACAACCTCTTTCTTTACTACCTCCTTCATGTTGGGGTTCAATCGCCTCTGTGCCTCTCTAGTTGGCTTACATCCTTCTTCCAAATGGATTTTGTGCATGCAAACTGAGGGATCAATGCCCTTAAGATCAGCAACACTCCATCCAATTGCTTCACGATGTTGGTATAAAACCTCTACTAAGCTCTTCTCTTGAAATTCTGTCAGATCAGAGGCAATTATAACAGGAAGAGTTTTCTGTGCCCCCAAGAATACATACTTCAATTTGTCAGGCAAAGGCGTCAACTCTAATTCTGGAGGGGACTCTAATGAAGGCACTAAGGGAGTGCTAGAGAGAAAAGGTAGTGGCTCAATTGGAATTCTCCATGGTGGAGTATTCTGAATAGCATCCACTTCCAGCATAGCATGCACTTCTTCACATAACCCTTCATCATTAATGTTCTCAAAGTCATAAAAAGACTTACATACCTCCAGGGAGTTTCGAGATATAGAGGATGAAACAAATTCCTCCACACATTCATCAATATCATCCATGCAGAACACATCACTCTGATCTGGGGGGTGTTGGATAGCATTGAACACATTGAGCTTGACATTCATGTTGCCAAAGGAAATATCCATGATCCCCGACCTACAATTTATGCAAGCATCAGCAGTAGCTAAGAAAGGTCGACCAAGGATCACAGGAATGTGCCTCTTTGGATTGTGAACCGGCTCAGTGTCAAGTACAATGAAATCAACAGGAAAGTAGAACTTGTCCACTTTAATGAGCACATCTTCTATGATTCCTCGGGGTTACTTTGTTGATCTGTCTGCAAATTGTAATACCACCGAGGTAGGTTTCAATTCTCCCAAGCCCAATTGTAAGTAAACTGAATAGGGTAGCAAATTCACACTTGCACCCAAATCAAGAAGAGCTTTATCCACATGGTGCTCCCCAATAATGCATGAGATAGTTGGAGCACCAGGATCTTTGTACTTGGGAGGAGTACACTGCTGAATTATTGAACTTACTTGTTGTGGCAGCATTACTTTCTTTGGCACATGGCTTTTAGAACGCCTTTTCTGAGTGCATAAGTCCTTCAAAAATTTTGCATAAGGAGGAATTTGCTTGATGGCATCAAGGAGTGGCAAATTAATCTTTACTTGGCGAAACACCTCCATCATGTCATGCAGCTTGTCCCCTTGCTTCCCCAACTTAGATGCTTCAAGAAAACGTTGTGGGAAAGGAGCCTTGGGCTCATAAGGAATTTCAGCACTTGGACTTGTGGTCACTTTTTCTTCTTCTTTCTTTTCACCCACCTTATTGTCAATTATTTGCCCACTTCTCAAAGTGGTAATGGCTTGAACTTGCTCATGGTGTGGGTTGCTTGTGGAAGCTTGCATCCCTCTTGGATTAGCAATTGGTTGACTAGGGAGCTTCCCTTCTTCTCTTCTACTCAATGAAGTAGCAAGCTGTCCAAACTGAGATTCCAGTTTGGCAATGGATTGAGAATGCGAGTGCACTAGCTGAACTGTAGATTGTACTATTGCTGCAGTAGCTTGCACTGTCTCTATAAGAGAATCAAGCTTGTCAAATTTAGACAAGGTAAGAGTCAGCTTGTCTTCAATAGCAGAAATTCTTTGGGCCATAGGACTTTGTGTTTGATATTGCTATTGAGGCACAAAAGTCCTAGGTTGATATGATGGTTGCATTGCTGCCCCTTGGTTACTGTAAGAAAAACCAGGATGATTCCTCCATGTGGGATTGTAAGTATTACCTCTTGGAGGATTCATTGGTCCAGGGAAAGTAGCTTGAACTTGCTCATGTTGAATATCAGAAAATTGCCCCATTGAAGGACAATTGCTCACATTATGCATAGGACTAGAGCAAAATTCACAAGGGCCTAGTAATGTAAAATTTGAAGCAGAAGGAGTTTGATTGGCAGCTATAATTGCTGCTACCTTTTGTGTAATTAAATCAATATCAGTTGGCATAGCTTCTAAAGCACCAACCTCATAAATCCCATCAGTCTTCCTGGTAGTGGCAGGTCTGCTAGAATGAGTAGAGGACACATGTTGCAGAGAGTTGTCACTAAGATTTTCAAATAAGGTCCATGCCTCTTCTTCACTCTTTAACATAAAAGTACATCCACACGACGCATCAACCATCTGTCTGTTGGCTTCTGTGAGCCCTTCATGAAAACTCTGCACTAGTTGCCACTTAGGAACTTGATGATGGGGACACTTCCTAAGAAGGTCCTTGAATCTTTCCCATGTCTCATAAAATTGTTCCCCCTCATGTTGGGAGAAACCAGTGATAGCACGTCTGAACTGATTGGTCTTCCCTATCGGAAAATACTTCTTGAGAAACTCATGTTGCATCTGAGTCCACGTCGTGATAGAACCAGCCGGTAGAGAGTTGAACCAATACTTTGCTTTGTCTTCCAGAGAGAATGGAAAAAGTCTCATTCTGAAAGCATCTTCAGAGAAGTTGTGAATTTTTGTAGTTGAGCACACTTCAATGAAGTCATCCAGATGCTTGTAAGGGTCTTCTTGAGTCAGCCCAAAATAAGATGGTAGCATCTGAATAATGCTGGACTTGATCTCATAATTCTCTGCTGTGACATTGGGTAGTTGAAAACCTGCTGGCGAGGTATATGTCTCAGGAACATAGTAGTCCCTAAGCAATCTAGCTCTTTCTCCATCAGCATTAGGAACAAGGTTGTTATTCCTCTCTTCTGCCATGTCTTCAATTAATTCTTCCTCTTGCACAATGGTGTCAACAGGGATGTTCCTCTGTTGTCTAAGAGTACGTTCAGGATCAAGAGGTATCAAAGGATCAGCCACAGAACGACGACCTTGCATATATTTACCGAAAGCACCTGAAAAGAAACAAAAACAAAATTAAAAATAAAATATAAAAATTTCCTAAACTAAAAATCCAATTAAAACTAATTCTATAAAATCCAATCAATTAAATAGATAATCCCCGGCAACGGCGCCAAAAATTGATTCGTGTGTGAGTGTGACTCAAAAAGTATACCATTAAAATTTTCCACACTTCGCAATAGAACGAATTCCTTGCAGAATAGGGCTATCGAAAGGGGTATCGTACCTCAGGGATTATGGTCTGATGAGTTGGAATACGGAACTAATTCTAATTAAATTTAGAAGAAAAGAATTCTGATTTTTAAACTAATTAAAAAGATAAAATAAAATAAATCAAAGTAAACAAGATAGTGAAGATAATAGGAGAGAAATCTAGGGTGTTTGACTTCACCACTAACTCCACAATCAATGGTCAATTGAATCAACTATAGGGTAATTACATCATGCATAAGTGGTGTCGGTGGCTACAAGCTCACCTTCATCCGTCAAGAAGATAACATATGATTAAGGCTAAGCCATGGACTATCTTCGATTGGCATGGGCCATCTGCCTAACTACTCTAATCTAGGGTGCAGTATGGTTCATCTTCTCTAGGCATAATCCATCAAAGCTCATAACAATATATTCAGTGATTACCATTGTGTAATAATCTTTCTCATGATCACAGAAAACAAGAGAGATTGAGTTCAATAACAACAACTAAATATCTAAGACAAGATAAGAAATCATTGAGATTGAATTTATAAGACTTTTATTGCTCAATTCCTTAATAAGAATCCTCACAATTACACAATCTATGCATGTATATAAAGGTCCCCAATAATTAAAACAATCAAACCATTGATGCTTTGTTAGGGCTACATCAAAACCCTAGTGGATGAACTAGCCGCTCATGGTAGAAGAAGAAGCTTCAACTGTTGAGGAAGAAGACATCATCTTTCTGAATTATGCGTATGACTTCATTTTCCAATGGCTCTGCAATATGTTTCTGTTCTCTTCAGCCCTCTCAGACTCTCCAATCTCTGTGTAAGCTCCCCCAATTCAGCCTCCAAGTCTTCACTTTATTCTCCAAGAGAATATACCAAAGTCCTAATCCAATTAGGAATTAATTAGGGTTTCCCGCAGCACTAATCAGGTGGGTTTTTCCTGCTGACTTCGGCCCGACTTTTGACCCACTAGAAGTCCGATTTACGGAATTTTTGTGAAATACAAAAGTGTGCAGAATCAAATTTCGTTCAACCTTGTGTGAAAATAATGTTGATTTGAGGCTCGAAAATAAGACTTCTGGTCCATTTTCCAAAATAGGATTAAGACTGCATTATGCACAGATTTGGGCTTCAGGCCCGAAACCTTCTTAAGCAACTGTAATTCTCTTGGACCTCTTTCTTGGGCTGATTTGAGTTGAAATAAATGGTTGAGTGAATCTCCTTGATGTAGGCTTCATCTCACCATCTTGGATGTCTTCTTTAAAAACCCAAAATCCTGGTTTTAACTGAAATAATCATTAAGGCCCTGAAAATACAGAAAACACTAAAACAAAGTAAAATCACAAAATAATCTATCACTAAGAGAATAAAATACATAAGTTAAGAGGCTAGAATGCGTAACATTCAACGCCTATCACATACACATTATTCCCAACCAAACTCCGCCTACACAACCAATATCACTCACCAAGCCTTGTAACCAAACAACAAAAATTTAGACACTTCAATTTTAATATGCAATGGTCCACAAACTCCATACAAAAATTCAACTTAACTTTGTATAAATAAAGAATTCATCCACAACCTACATAGCTCCATGGAAATTGTCTATTTCGCTTAGTTTGATCTCTCACTACCTATTCGATCAGTCCTCCTTTAACTATGATCGCCTTGGTCTGACCCCTCAGATTCCTATATTTATCGGTAGTTTTGCCATAATCTCGATGGAAAGTGCAGTGCTTATTCTGGTCCCTCTGTTCTGCTGGGATCCTGATAGGAGGCGGTGTTCGGAATATGCCCCTATCTTTGTTCTCTTGGAAGAGTCTTGCCAGGGAACATTTCAAGGGTGTATTTTCTCTTTTCGTATTTGGGCTTCTTTTTTAGCTTTACGAGGTCGGCGGAGCTCTGTTATAGTCCCTCGACTTTGCAACCCTGTCTTTTGATTGAACACTCACGCTAATCAAAGCCAGTTTTTGCTGATGCACTGCTTCATCCTCTTCGAGACTGAGATACTACTGTGCCTTGGCATTCAGATCTCCCATGTTTTTGGGAGTCTTTCTAACCAAAAATGAATTGAATTTTGTTCTGGGAATCATAGCCACCTTAAAGGCTTCTATCGCTTCGACCTGGTCATAGCTGTCTATCAGGGACATCTCTAGATTAAACCTGGTCAAGGACTTCAGGGTTTCTCCTTTCTCTTGCCTCATGATATAGAAGGATGATATAGTTTTCTTCTGTCTTTAGCTCCCAATATATTGTGTGATGAAGAGTTTGCACAATCTATGGAAATTGGGGATCGTCCTCGGTGATTGCTGTTTTAACCAAGTTAGTGTGGCTCTGGTTAATCTGGTTGGGAAGATTTTGCACATGAGGTTCTAGTCTTCGGTGTCTAGTGTCATCTTCCGCTGAATTTGATACAGATGATCAACGGGGTCAGTCGTCTTGTCGAAGGTTGTGAAGCTTGGAAGGACAAATTTTCTCAGATTTAGGGATTTTCGTATCTCCTCCGTGAAGGCTAATTGGATCACCCTACTAGTTGCTAAGTCCACAGGAATCTAATTTTTCAGATCTTTAATATGGTCGTTGACTTTTCAAGTTGGTCAGCTATTGCTTGAAATGGGGCATCTACTCTGGAGCCATAATGCTCTGATTGGGCTGGTAGTTGTGATTTCTCATGAGGCGGATCATGCTCTCTGGAACCTTCTTGCTTTTGTGGGGGATCTTCAGTTTGCTTTTCGGTAAGGCAAGCAAGCCTTGCCTGAAGGAGTTCATTGCGCCTGTTGGATTCTTCTAGCTGTTGCCACAGTTGTTGTAACATCTGCTCCTATATTTGGCTCTGCTCCATTGTGTGGTTACAGATGGGCGATCGTTGGCCTACAATGGTTCTGGAGCGAAATTGCACTGGCATGAGTTCTCCCTTTTGCCACAGTTGCTAAAATATCTGCTCCTGTGTTTGGCTTTGCTCCATTACGTGGTTATAGATGGGCGATTATTAGCCTACCATGGTTTCGGAGCATAATTGCATTGGCATGAATTCTTCTGGAGAATTAAGTGATCGCTTCCCACAGATGGTGCCAAAATGTAGATGCAAAAATGTACTCACCAATTACTGGAAGTAAACTCAAGCAATGAACCTCAAAATTGTTGTATGGCAAGTTGTTCTCTTCCCTGGTGTATTTTCTCTTTCTTTTATACTCACATTTTGGATTGCAATTGGCCCATGATTTCTCCTCAATTGGTAAAAATACATGATTTTCTCCCTAATTACAGTGATTTTAATGTACAAGTCTTGTATCTTAATTTCGATCTCTCAATTCCAGGATTTCAGTTGCTGACTTTATGCTTTGTGGGATGCCATGTGGACTTACTGGGATGAGCTGCCTACCAAGTCATCACCTTGTTGGATGCTACACGCGTCACTTTCCAGTTGGCGAGATTTTTTCCTCTACAAGATCATATTTTAATGCATGTAAACTCATGTGATCAAATGGAGGTTAGGTTGTGACGCCGGGTATAATAGCGATTATTCTGTAGGCTAGTGTCAACAGGCAGGTCACGGAGAAGAACGCAAGAGAATCGCCCAAAAAACTCAGAGAAAAGCCTCTGGTAACCAAATTATTATTCGTAAATATCATAATCTTACCAAAAATAGCAAAATCCCAATAATCACGTAAAAATAAAATATGAAATAAAATAATTAAGCTGCCAAAAATCTAGCCCAAATTGAGTTCAGAATCATTGCTTAAACGACAAAAGAAAATATTACTATAAAAGGAAAGAAAAACTAAAAATGGAGATTCGGAAGGGAAAATAGTGGATTTTGGGCTCAAAAAAATATGCACCCAGCTTTGCTTGGTGCCCACAATGTGCGCGCCAAAGAGAGCTTTCCAAATTGGGGTCATAAAAGCGATTCTAATACCCGTAGCCAAAGTTATGGCCAAAATACTGAAACGCGCCCAAAACTGCCCAATTAGGGACAAGATCACGGCTTCCTGCCATCTTTGCGCTGATCTACCAACTCAAGGTATCTCAGCGCCATCAATGTGTCATCTGATAGCTCAGCACCATCTGACTCGGATCCTCCTGCATCAGGTTGGTTCATTAAAAGGATTTAGTTCCAAGACACAGATTTTTCCTTCCAAAAAAAAGTATTAGACTTATTTGGTTTATTTTCTTTTATAACGGTTAATTTTTTTATTATTAGAAAATAGTTTGAAAATATTTGATTGACATATCTCCCTGAAAAAATAATTAAAAAGAGACTTAGTTCAAAAGGCAGCTTTTCCGAAAATTTGGAAAAGCATATATTTTTTTTTAAAGCCTCTCTTTCATGAATGATTGTTAGTCTGATAGTGTAAAATAGGTCTATAATACCATTGCTACAAACTTAATTTAATTTTGTTTTCAAAGCATCTTAGTGAAGTTGAGATGAACAAATACATGGTATCTAATCACAAGGTTTTATCATTCAATTGTGAATTTAATCTCAAATTAAATCCTAATTTGAATTTCAGCATACTTAATTTCATGTTTGATTATCATACCGTAAAACACTATCCCGCAGTGACTTTTGTACCACCAAATCACTAATCTCATAGCATTTGATGTGCTTGGATTTTGTCTCCACTGCAAACAAAAGGTTTTGAAAAGGAAAACTTATTTTCTACATGCCATAGTACGTCCAATCTCCATATCATATAATGTGCTTATATTTTGTCACCAATACATACAAAAGATTTTAAATAAGAAAGCTTATTTTCAACATTGCCATTAAAGACCGATGCCCAAATCTACACACCAGGCATATCACTTTCTAGTTCTACACACCAAAATAGTATGGGAATTGTAGAATTATATGTATATAAGTAAGAGCTTTAAATCAAAATTGTAACACATCGAACATAAATCATGGAAAGACAACCTTCAATCTTAGAGGTCGTCTCATTTGGTTCCTTAATGCCTGTTTAGACTGGCTTTTCAAATGTTACTTTTGACTATTTGGACCTCAAAGCTATTTTGAGTAGTGTTTGAATAAATTTTTTGAAGAGCCTTTTGGAGAAGCGAGGGATACCAGCTTATCTAAAAGACTCTATTAAGAAAACACCGAAAGCTAAATTGGGGTATAATGAAACGTTTAAAAACCCATGCATAACCATTTTTATTTTGCAGTTAAAAAATAAATTTCTAAGCGTGCCCTGTATAGGACGCATTAAAACTCTACTACATAACACCCTCAAACCAGAGAGGATTTGAAGATAGTTCATTTCTGAATTGTATTAATGAATGGTATATCAAAAGCTATACAACGAGAGCATATATATAGGAGAAGGAAAGAGTGGGGAGCAAGTTATCCTATACATACTCTGAATCCTAATTGGATGTGGAAAAGGAGAAATACAAAATACACTAATATATATTAACACTCCCCCTCAAACTCAAGGTGGGTTATACGACGCCATCTGGAGTTTGAAAACAAGCTCTCGAAAACGCCCTGGTGGAAGTGATTTGGTGAAGATATCTACTATCTGATCATGGAAAGTGACCGATCGTAACTACAAGACATTTTGAGGTAGATGATGACGAACAAAATGACAATCAATCTCAATGTGTTTGGTCCACTCATGAAAAATATCATTGTGTTCAATCTGAATAGCACTATTATTATCACAATAGATGGGAGTAGCAGTAGGCGAACAAACACCCATATCCCGAAGAAGCCATTGTAACCATAAAAGCTCAGAAGTAGGTAGATGAAAGGAAGAAAGCTCAAATAGTCGCCCTGTCTTACGGCCTGTCCCAATGATCTGACTTGTCTAAGGATCCTGTACAACACAACCATTAGAGGAAAATGTTATAGTCATACCTAGCTCAGTCAATTGACCAATAGATAAAAGATTAAGAGAAAGATTGGGAACATGATAAACATTGGAAACAGACAAATTTGACTGAGAGACAGTGCCTATGTGACTAATGGCCATAGTGGAGCCATTAGCTATGTGGATAACAGGTGAATGAGATGTAAGAGTCTGAGTAGTGAGCAAAGTATGATCAGGAGTCACATGATTGTAGCAAGCAGAGCCAAAAAACCATGAATTAACTGTACCTAGTGTGGTTGAGAAAGTAGAGTTAGATGAGCTTGGACCTGATTGTTTTGAGAGAAACTGGTTGAGAATTGTCTCTAGATCAGCAGTAGAAAATGTAGATGGGGACTCATCAGAAGAAGCAGTAACTGAATCAGAAGAAGGATAAGATGTCTCCGTGGTAGCTATAGCTACAGCATTGTGAGGTCTAGTAAGTTTGAAGCACTCCTCAATTGTATGTCTGGATTTGTGACAGTATCTGTAAGTTCGTTCACTAGGTCTTGGTTGAAATGACTGTGCTCGCTGTTTGTTACCACCATTGTGACGAAAAGAAGAAGAATATCTATGGAGTGAAGGCCCAGACTGAAAAGGCTATGATTGTGAAGGCCTAGACTGAAAGGGCTGGGATTGCAAAGACTGTGGCGGCCCAGACTGAGAAGGAGCATATGGTATAGCCAAGACAGGGAGATGAGTCTGAATCGTAGAACGAAGGGTCTATAGACGTGTCTCCTCTCAGACAAGCTCATTAAGAGCTTCATCCAATGATGGGAGAAGTGAGCGATGAAGAAGCAAACCACGGATAGACTCATAATCATCATGAAGATTCATTAAAAATTGATAAAGGCGTGTCTGATCATGATTCTCATGAAATTTCTTGCTCTCTAAGGCAACTGTCCATAACAGTTCTGACAACGTTTGTTGATCCCAAAGACATTTTATGCAAGCAAAAAACTCAGTAATCCTCTGACCGGACTCTTGTTTAAGATGACAAAGCTGGACCATTAACTAATATTGGCGAGCACCATTAGACCTATAATATCGAGAAACAAGCATATCCCAAACCTCTTTGGCAGTGTCATAACTCCCAAATTCTATACTAATGGAAGAACTGGATGTGTTGCGAAGCCATGTGATAATTTTGTGATTATTGCTATCCCAGTCCTCAACACAAATAGTAAATGCTTCATCTTTCTCATCGGTATCCTGAACAGGTAATTTTTGATCCCCTGTAATGTAGGACCATAGCTTGTGTCCTTTAAGAAAGCTGTGCATAGATCGACTCCAAAAAATATAGTTGTCCCCATCCAATGTAATAGAAATTGGGTGAGAAAGCTTATTTTGAGCCATTTCAGAATTCCAAATGACAAAACAAACTGAAAAATTGGAATTAGCGTGAAATTTTAAGCAAGATAGGTCCTTTTTTTTTTTGCTGACGTGGCAGTGATGGATGACTTGGTAGACACGTGGCAGATGAGTCAGTGTTGACGTGGCAGAAAGGATGACGTGGCAGTGATGGGATGACATGGCAGACACGTGGTAGATGAGTTAGTGATGACGTGGCATATGACGGAGCGCTGACATGGAAGGATGATGTGGCGCGCGTGAAAGAGTGTTTGGCGCGTGGTAGCGCGGGGCGGCGTGTGGCGGCGCTGGAAAAAATTAGGGGACTCTTGGGGTGCGTGAGGGCGCGTAAGGGCTCCGTTCGGGCTAAAAATTGCGGTGTTTTGATCGTCTTGCCGAGGGCTTCGATCTGATATATTCAGAGGATTAAAACAAGGTCTAGAAGATTTGGTTTCGGCACCAAATAGAAAAGAGTTCTCTTTAAGTGATGAGAACAATTAAGCGGAAGTAAAATTTTAAAATTCTTGCTTTGATAACATGTTAGAAATAAAAAGAGAGGAGATAATATTTCTGAATTGTATTAATGAATGGTATATCAAAAACTATACATCGAGAGCATATATATAGGAGAAGGAAAGAGTGGGGAGCAAGTTATCCTATACATACTCTGAATCCTAATTGGATGTGGAAAAGGAGAAATACAAAATACACTAATATATATTAACAAAAGGATTTGATATCTTCTGACTATAGTCACTGACTACTGAACAAGTCAAGAATGAACCATAAGTGCTTTAAAATGGATAATGATTTTTCATCTAAATTCAGCTATTTTTAAAAGTTAATTTTCTAAGTGGAACGGTGAGGAGTGTTAACGCGGTCGCTAGCCATGTGATGTTGTTTTAAATTTGTTAAATAACTCGCAAGTGTACGAATCTATTAAAGTATAGTTCGGCAAGAACGAGGTCGAACCCAAGGGAATGCTTTGAGAAGAAAAACTAATACAAATTCAAATTAATTTAAAACTAATCTAGTTTAAACAAAAAGTTGATTGATTTGAGATAAATTAAACTAACATGTAAATAAAATAACACTAGTGAAATCAAATAGAGAAAATAACTAAGGTTTCGGATTCCACCACCATTAAATCCATGAAGTTTCTAATATTCATTTATTAATTCCCAAAGTTAGAGTAGCAATTAAGAAATCAATCTATTGCTTACTCAAGATTTAACAATAAAGCACTATGAAAAATATATTAAAAGGTAGATTTTCCTTCGCTTCACTAATGTAAAATTCTAAGCATCCTATGTATCCAATTTAATGAAAAACATAAGATCAAAGATTATCACTTTTAAGAAATACAAACCCAAGCTTAGATTAATTATAATATTTTCTAACTACCACATATACATGATATAGATGGTGAAAGAATTATAAAATAATTAATCACAAGAAGCGAAAATCATAAGAATTTAAATCATACACATGAGAATCAATTAATGAACAAAAGAACTTCACTTCATTAATGGAGGTTTCCTCCTCAACCCTAGTTGAGGAGTTTAGTTACATATGATAGAAGAAGAAGATAACAAAATAATAAAAGATATAATGAATAAATAAAACCCGAATTGTCTCTGTCTTCTCTGTCTTGGCCTCCACTTCTTTTCTCCTCCAAAATAGCCTCCAATTCACCTTTTTATACCCCAAGAGAATACATAAAGTCCTAATCCAATTAGGAGATAAAGTCCTAATCCAATTAGGAGAAAATTAGGGTTTTCCCGCAGCCCAAAATAGGTATATTTTTCTGCTGACATTTGGCCCAAGTTTTGACCCAGTCGAAGTCCGATTCATGAAATTTACGTGAAATACAAAAGTGTCCAGAATCGAATTTCATTTAACCCACGCGAGAATTAAGTCGAATTGATGCTCGAAAATAAGACTTTAGGTCAACTTTCCAAAACAGGATTAAAACTGGATTAAATACAAAATTGGGCTTTAGGCCCGTAACCTTCTTAAGCAGTTGTAATTCTCTTGAACCTCTTCCTTGGGCTGATTTGAGTTGAAATATAGAGTTGAATGGACCCATTAGATGTAGGCTTCATATAACCTTCTTCAATATCATTTTTAAAAGCCCAAAATCATGGTTTTATCTGAAATAATCATTAAGGCCCTGAAAAAGACAGAAAATACAAAAACAGAGTAAAATTACAAATAAACTATTACTAAGAGAATAAAATATGTAAATTAAGAGGCTAGAATGCGTAACATTCAATGCCGATCACCATGAATGGCGCTCCATACTGGCGTAGGCATTGCCATGTGATTGGATAAAACCAATCGCATATATATATATATATTTTTGTCACCTCACCCACGTGACCCCTCTCTCTCTCTCCCTACACACTCTCTCTACTTCCTCTTTCCTATCACTCATGGCCTCAATCCACCTGTGTCTCAAACTTTCTCTCTCTGATCTCGAAGTAGATGATGACCTTGACGATGAGGAGGAATCCACATCATTCTCCAATCTCTCGGCTCCTTTCACCGCCGGTGAAGTCACCATTACCATCGCGGGCATCTCCAACGGTGAGCCCCTAAGCTTTTTATTAATTACAATTTTGCCCCTCTATTTTCTAAAAATTGTAATTCTTCCCCTAAACTTTTTGGTAATTGCAATTCAGCCCCTAGAGTTTTAGATAATTGCAATTCTAGTCCTAGATTTTTTGGAAATTATAATTCAGCCCTTAGAGTTTTTGTTAATTACAATTCAGTCCCTATATTTTCTAAAAATTATAATTCTGACCCTAAGCAATTGCAATTCAGCCCTTGAAGTCCCTAAAAATTGCAATTTTGCCCCTAAACTTTTTTATTACAATTGAAGTTTCTGTTTGGGGTGGGTATGTGGTGTGAGATTTTGTGGTTGATTTATGGTGAATTTGTTTAATTTGGGCAATGAGCTGTCATGGTTCAAACACTGGGTATTCTTTGGTGTTTGGTTTGGACAACTTTAGCATGTGCCAATGCGAAGTTTTGGATATTTTGACTCAACAAAGTTGGTGATAGTCTTGGTGGGCTGTCATATTTGGTTTAAGTTTGGTTAATTTCAGAAATCAATTGTTTTGGGCCTCTATAGTGAATTGGGCTGAATTTGAAGTTGGTTTGGGTCTTGTTTGAGCTGTGAGTTGGTCCAACATGGTTGATGGTTTGGGCTTTCCATAGATAAGCAGAAAAAAGGTCAAGTTTAGCACTGACATTCATCATGGCGCCTAAGGGCGCATTGGAGGAGGCAACGTTGATTCGTCGTTTTTCACAGGGTAGAGAACGTTGATTGCTGGATTCCCGCCAAATTGTGTTCAGAATTTTCACCAAGGTGGAGATCCTTGATTGGTGAATTCTCACCAAGGTGGAGATTATTGGATAGTGGCTCGAATTTATGGCACCGAAAGAGAGAAGAAAAATAGGGTGCCGAATTTGTGGACAATAGTGCCGGATTTATGGACTTCCGTCTGCCATCTATCTCCCTCCTTGTAGTATATATATACTTGATGTATATATTTGTATATGTATGCAAGAGATGTAGCAATGGGGTGTGCACCAATGGCTGGTCCAATGTAGGCACCATCAGTGTGTGCACTATGTGTGCACAAATCAGCCGGTTACAAAATCTAGTGCAACAGTAGTGTGTTTCAAATTAGTGTAACTGAAGAGAGAAAATTTGTGTAATCTGTATATTTTCTCTATAGTGAAATTTGGCTGTTGATAAGTAATGAATATTGCATATTCAATGCCCTTAAAATTATATGAATTAGTGTCTTAGTAATATTTATTTCATATTTTTATTAATAATTTTAATATTTTTATGATTGCAGGTGATTAAGGGTAATTCTGATTAGGAATGGTGAAATCGGGCTACAAATGGTGCTCATTTAGTTATCACTGAAGCTTGGCCCATTAGAGATATGTTTATATTGAAGATTCAAACTAAATGGACTAAAGAAATGGGCTGGAAATGACTTTAAATGAAGAAAAGGAGCACGGGCCCATTCGCATAGAAGATTGGGCCAATTCAGGCCTAAAAAGTCCTGGACCCGTGTTGGTATTCAGACCATAACTCCGTACACGATTGTCAAAACGACCCAAACTCCGCGTGGGTTAAAGGAAATTCAATTCTGCACAATTTCATATTTCACGAAAATTTCCTAAAACGGACGTTTTCATCAACTTTCTGCCCTATTTGTGCAGCTGCCACTTTTTGGGCGCAAATGCCACTTTGTGAGGAGCAAGTGCCATTTTATTATGCGCACTTGCCACTTTGGGTAGGCCAGGTGTCCCGTTGTTTTTTTTTCGCAAAGTAAAAATGACGAAATGAAGAAAACTAGGGTATTCTGGAGGGGGGAGAGCAGAGAGAAAAGACGGAGGCGATTCGTGACGATTGACAGAAAGAAAAGAGAGGCTTCAACAACTGCCATGAGGAGCTAACTTCATCCTAGGGGTTTAACGAAGCCCTAGCTAAGTATCATTGTTGATTGGGTTATATTTGGGGATTATTCTTTTTATGTATATAGTTGTATAATTTTGAGGACTATTTTGTATCATTTGTGTAATAAGTGACAATTGCATAGATATGCATTTATGGTTGTTTAAATGTTTATAATCATTCTTGATTTAATGTTGTCTTGTCTTAGATGGTATTTTATCTTGATTGAACTCAAATCATTCCCATGAGAGATTAAAAATGAATGATAATTATACAACAAGTTTTCATTGCATGTATGAACATATAACTTTGACAGTTCATGCCTAGGGAAGACGAGTCGTGCTACACCCTAGTTTAGGTAGACGATTCGTGCCAACCAAAGATGGGTTGTAGCTTAGGGAGTGTTTGTATATATCCTCTTGACGATTTTATTGTGAACATGTGTGTATGAGACAAGGACTTTGATAGGCCATGCCTAGGAAAGACGAGTCGTGCTACACCCTAGTTTAGGTAGACGATTCGTGCCAACCGAAGATGGGTTATTGCTTAGACCTTAATTGTATGTTCATCGTTCCATGAATCTGATTTATGCATATTATAGAATTTTCCCAAAAGTAATTTCAATCGACAATGGTATGATGCTAGTGGTGAAGTTAAGACCCTAGACTTCTCTCTCTTGAATTTTATCTATCATTTATTTATGTTTGTATTTCATTTCATTTAATTTCAGCACCTTAGAATTAAAAATAAAACAAATTCTTTTTCAATTAAATTAGAAGAGATCTTGATAGCTTAACAACGAAACCAACGCAGTCTCTGTGGGTTCGACCCCTACTCACCACTTTACTAATTTTAGTAGAGTATTTGTAGGGTTTTATAAATTCTTTTTTGTCGAGGTGTAAAACAACGACGACATTATTCTATATTATTTTATCTCGTTTTGCACGACCATGTAAAACTCTGCGTATTTGTGTGTGTGGTGTTTTGTTTGTTGAATTTCTGGACTCCCAGCACAACAAACTATAAATTCCCCACAATTTCCCTAACCAAACAAAATTTCCAAACAATCACACTGATCCCGAGCTTTACTGATGTGGCTAAACTTGAATTATATTGTAAGCTTATTTTTGCTCCTTTTATCAAAATATAATTTAACCACTCGCAAGAGCACGAATCTTTGTAGATACGGTTCTATATAGAGGGTATCGATCTCACGAGGACTAGTCATAATTGTCTTAAAGAAAGATTAATTCCACTTTAATCCTAAAAACAAAGTTTTGAGTTTTGTTTATAAAACTATTGCATGAATGTAAAAACAATAAATTTAAGGAGTTAAAAGTTGGGAGAGAGAACTAGGGGTGGTTTCCACCACTAGCCATCCACATGTTCATAAATGTAGCAAGCTTGGGATTCATAAATTAAATGCCTAACAATGTCATTAGGCTTGTGACCTCAATGACATATCAAAAGATTAATGTGTGTGCAAACCTATCATAATCCATCTTCAACAAGCATAGCTCTTCAACCTAACTAATTACCCTACTCTTTAAGTGAACCTAAAACTAAATGCATCCAAACTACCTTATCTTGGCATGGTTTATACAAGCAAACAACACACATTCATTTAAACACCATTACCTAGCCATCATTTGCCCTTCTTGTGGAAGAAGCAAATGTTGAGCATTCAAAAGATAGATTCTACTCTAAGACAAGAATAAAACCAACATCAAATGAATATATATAAGAGATGTATAAGTGTACATTGTCACTAGACTAAATAATCAACATTTAAGTACAAATCCCAAAATGTTACAAAAATGAACAAGTTTACATGGCTAGGGGTTTCACCAACACCCTAGTAGAGAAGTTAGTTGCTCATGGCTGCCTTGCACTCTTCCATTGATGGAGAAAATGAAGCTTCTTGGTTTGGTTCAGCTCCTTCTTCCCCTCTCCCGAATGTCTCTCTGTGTATATGTCTGATGTGTATGAGAGATATGAGAGAATGGTTTCTTTGTGTGCTTATGGCCTCCTTTTCAACCTTGGGGCCCACCATAAATAAATATATATCAATATATATACCAACTATATCAAGAAGGTCCCCAAAGGTCTTGTTCAAGTCAGACAATCCCTCTAAGTCGTGCAAAAAGGGGGATTTTGTTGCAAGTGGGAGAGCAGGTGAGCAAGTGGGCAAGTGGCTTTGCAGAATCTCGATCAATCGAAATCATGTCTCGATCAATCGAGATCTCGATTGATCGAGATGCCTTGGCTTTAGTTCTGAACTTTGCTCTTCAGCTGCAAATAGCCTCAAACTTTGCTCCTTTTACTACAAGACCTGCAATATATCAAAAATACAAAAACACTATAAACGTATCTCGGTAAACATAAAAACAGAACTAACATATGCAATAAAGAGGGTTCAAATGCATCGAATTGAACACTTATCATTTATCGAACTTTTAATCTTTTAGCACTGAAGTATGCTAAAAAGAGCAACAGCTAATAACCATGGGCATGGAATAGAAATGAGAAAATAGAAAGATAACCTTACGAAAAAAAGAAACCAGAAAGATAATAATAGGCAACATTGAATACTCTTTTTAGCTATAATTGCTTTTATGACACTAAGGTTTAAAAAGAATGTTTAATGTTTTTGCATCTAACATTGAATACTCAGCTGAATAATCCGACCAACAGCTACATGATCAAGAAAGTTTTAATTGTTCAGAAAAGCATTACCTCTTCCAAAAAAGTAAACTAGAATTGGTTCTTTGGTTTTAGTGAAGAACAATATACGAACAACTTGCAAAATTAAGACAAAGAGTTTGTTCATAATGATAAAGTATTTGACTCCAATTGTGAAACTTGTGATGTGGAAGTTGAGAGCAATGTGACATGGACAAGAGGTATGCTTTGACCAAGACTTTTCTATCTTCAAATAAGTCCGGGGAACTAAAGAGCCAGTCTCCTACTATGACACATTCTAATGTTGCTGCTATAAATATAGAGACGGTCCATATACCAAGGTACTTAATTACCCTTTGAGTTCCTTTACAGATAAAAAAGTCTTTTCAATTTTTGACTTGATCGTCGGAGCGTTGTCGGTCGGCACCGCACCGGTGCCCTTCTCTTATCCTTTTTTGCAGATTAATGTTTGACCAGTTCAAGATAGATTTTTGCTTCATCACATAATAAGCACCAAACATATAAATTTCTGAACTTGCATCAAAACATAATCTTCCCATCAATTCTACTGTTAGTTATTTCTTATCAGTCATGCTAATGTTAGCTAGATGGTATTTTGTGTTTATATATAGGTCTCATAGGTATTTAATCATTAATAAAAATGTATTCTGCAACCTAGAATTAGAGAGTTGAAGCCATTGGAAAGCAATTAGAAGATACAGGACTATATGGGATGAAAGTACTTCTAAATCATCAAAAACACACACACACACACACACAAAATACCATGGCTAATAGTGGGGGGAAATGTTAAACAACATTGGATATTTTCCCGCCAAATGATTCTTTGAAAATGTATACAAGGAATGATCATCTACCTTTGATAAACTAGACATACTAAACAAAAAATCCTTTTCTTGGTGCTTTAATATTCCAAGTGTAACAATTTAGTTCACCACTTTGGAATGACTGTTATGCAAGGGTTTTTTTTTTTGGGGTAAATAAATGTGTATAAAAAAATAAATAAAAACTGTACACAGAAGCATGGGGCATACCCCATGGGCCTACAAGAAAATTTGCAATAAGATCAATAAAATCAAATGATATCTCATCTAAAGTTCAAAGACAACAAAATTAGTTATGAAAACATTAAAGATCAAAATGAAATATTTGTAACATATTGTTATTACTTTGTAGTCATTGTAAGAAAATTGTCCTAATGACCTCAATCAACACTTTTTCCAAGCTTCAACATTATTTTATGCACACACTGAACTCAACACTTACGCCCACTATGCACCAATGAGAACTTATAACCAAAAGTTCTCGAAAACATAATTTCCCTAAACAGAATCTAAACGAATAGTAGTTGCCTATCCTACAAATCTACAATACCAATAATAAAGCCTTGGTTAATGATGCAACTGATCCAGCCAAGGAAACGGAAAAAAATATATGCAAATTTACGGCTGGAATTTAGCAAATTGCAGTTCCATCAAAAGATCAGTTAGTTCATGAAGGCCTAACAAATCTAAATAGAACAAGACATTAAATGATACAATTCAAACAAACTGAAAGCCTGCATGCCAGAAAATTGCAATTAAATTTCAATTATATATTGATCTTTTTGTGCATTCTCTCCTATTGTACTTGTTCCATTGACCCTCTCTCCTTAACTCCCAGCATAATGAACCAACGTAGCAGCAGCAGTAGCAGTAGTAGTGTGGATGTTTTACACTGCGATGACCTTGTAACTGAGATTTTGCTTCAATTTTCTCTAAACTACGTCTTCAAGTTCAGTGTTTTACTTGAGTTCATTTATAGCTAGAATGTCTTTTAAATGTTCACTGTATCTAGAAATATTTGTTAATGGTTGTAATTTTTAAGCATGCTAAATCATTTGAATGTGCTAGCTTTGAAGGGATGCAAATTAGATATTGATATTGTATTGAAGCACATACTTTTAGGTTGAGATGAAAGTCATGTGAGATATAAATTTGTAATTGGCATATTTCGATGATCAAAACCTGATTGATCGAGTTGTAATTTTTGGATTATTCTTTGTATCGATCATTGACAACTTCGAGCGGACACTTAAGTGCACGAAAGCCGACAAATCAGTTAGAACACCATATAGTACAGGTAAGTATGGTGAGGACACTTTGCACTTTTTAGTTCCGAGCCTATTTTGAAAAATCAGGGTTTTCATGAAAATATTAGGGTTTTTCAAAGTAGGATCGGTCCCCAATATTTAGGACCGGTCCAACTTTTCTCGGCAGTTTGATTTCTACAGGTTTTTACGAAGTCCCACTAGTTCTATTTTTTTGGCACCGGTCCCACTTAGCATGTTCCAAATAGGAAACAACTTTTGACTGAAATTCTGATTCCTATTGGGTTTGAAACTTCTAGGAGACTTCTATTTTGGTATTCAACTTCTTTTCCAAGTATAATTAGGACTTCTTTGCCTATATATATGTATTCATATTTTCTCTACTATAGTGCCCTGAAAAATTAATATTTTTAGAGAGAGAAAGTATATACAATATAATTAGGGCTTTATATTTTTAAGAACACACATCCATACTTCACGAGTGATATTTAGGATGGTGTTCTACTTCTAATTAGCTGCTCAGAGACTGTATCAAATCTATTTGCTGATCAGAACATTGGATTGATGGTTCTTCGCTTGCTTGCTTGTTGAGGAAGAAAGGTGACCAGATTGCATTACGAAGGGAACAAAATACTTGCTGAGTATTTTGGTTCTTCCAGCAACCTTTCTGTAAGGGTTGTGATGTTAGTCGAAAGTCTACAGCAGTTGGACGTGTTGTCGCAATCATAAGCCTGAGGTGTTCCGCATCAGATCCTTGACAAAGTGAAGAGGGGTGTGAGACTGAAACAGAGTCTGTTGTACTTTGCTTCTTCATAGTGAATTATTTTCCTGAGGTGTGCCACCTCCCTCCGTGGTTTTTTCCGTTTTAGGTTTTCACGTATATGTGGTGCATTCTTTCCTTTACTTGCACTTTATTTATTTGCTTGTTTTAATTATTTGATTAATTAGACTTAGAATTGAATTAATTAAAAATTAAGCAAACGAGCAAGTGATCCTATTCACCCCCCCTCTAGGTTCTAAAATAACTTTCGCAACCGCTTCTGCACCGCGCAACTCACAAGTCATTCATATTGTGTTTTTGGGTTGACTTTCATTTGAATGTGTTAGCTTCGGATGCAAATTGGATGTTGGTATTGTATGGCATCACAGGTTTTTGGATTGGGGATGAAATTCATAGGTTTTTGGAATGGGGATGAAAGTATTAGAAAAAGGAATATTTCAAAAAAAACAATAAACCTTATAAGGCGGACAAAGGTCGCCCTTAATAATATGAGGCTAATCTTTTAAGGCGGGCCAAAGCCACCCTTAATATTATGTGGTTTGGCTTTTAAGGTGAGCAAAATCCCTCCTAAATAATTGAGATTTTAAGGCGGAAACTAACCGCCATTAATAATTGAGATTCTAAGGCAATAATTGACCGCCCTAAATAATTACACTTCTATGACGTGTAACGACCACCTTGAATAATGAAAGTTTTAAGACACTAAATAATCGCCTTGAAACATTATTTTAAAAGCATTTCTGAAATTATTAAATGCAGTTTCTAACCGCCATTAAAAATTTTTCGCTTGCCTTTAAAAAAACGTAGTAATCATAACGCCTTAATAGATGACAGGCCATGGAGCGCCTTAAAAAGTCATTTAAGGCAGTTTTGGCCTGTCTTAAAAGACTAATTTTCTTGTAGTGACTAACACAACTATCCCATGTCTTCCACTAACACAATAACAACTACTAACATAATAACAATTAATTTATTCAAGTTTAATTTCTAACAGTCATGATGATGTCATCCCCTACTCACAAAAATTCATTCATTTTTGGTTGATTATTTAAAAATTATCAATATTTGCTCTGGTATGAACTTATACTACAATAATGTTTTGACCTTTTAAAGTTAACTTGGTCATACCAGTTTGCTATCTTGTCTAAGCTCTCTGTTTGGAATAAAAGGAGACATTTCATTTATTGAAGAGCTTAAAAAGCCTTTATTGTGGAGACATTAATTTCAAATCTTTTATGCAAATTTGTTGTGCTGAGTTTAATCTTTATGTAATACTTAATATTTGTGTTCTTTCATAGTTGAATTTGTATGAAATACTTTTGGTGAAATTATGATGATCAACTTTTGTTGGCCCTCGCTTTTAATAAATGCAATACTAGTCCTTCACTTTATTTGTCATGCCCCTCAAAATTAAATTCAATGAAAACTATTAAATGGTCCATTTTTTCTAGGCATAATCCATCAAAGCTTTTAATGATATATTCAATGAAAACTATTGTGTAATAATCACTCTCATGATCAGAGAAAATAAGAGGGACGAGTTCAATAAAAACAATCAAGTATTTAAGACAAGATAAGAAATCATTGAAACTAAATTTATAATACTTTTGTAGTTCAATTCTATAATAAGAATCCTCTAAATTACACAATCTATGCATGTTTACAAAAATTCTCAATAGTTAAAACAATCAAACCATTAATGCTTAGTTAGGGCTACATCAAAATCCTAGTGGATGAACTAGCCGCTCATGGTAGAAGAAGAAACTTCAACGGTTGAGAAAGAAGGCATCATCTTCATGAAATATGTGCAATACTTCGTTCTCTAATGGTTCTCTACTCCAAAGCTCTACAAATTATGTCTTCAATGGTGTCCAAAAGCTCTCTAATCTCCCCCAAAATAGCTGCTCATTCGTTACTTTATGCACCAAGAAAATACATGAAAGTCCTAATCCAATTAGAAATTAATTAGGTTTTCCCGTAGCACTAAACAGGTTGGTTTTTCTGCTGATGTTCGGCCCAACTTTTGATCCACTGGAAGTCCGATTCACAGAATTTTCATGAAATACAAAAGTGTCCAGAATTGAATTTCATTCAACTCTTGCAAAAATTAAGTCCATTTGAGGCTCAGAAATATTAAGACTTCTAGTCCGTTTTCCAAAACGGGATTAAAACTATATTTAGCACAGAATTGGGCTTCGGGCCCGTAACCTCCTTAAGCAGCTGTAATTCTCTTGGACCTCTTCTTTGGACTGATTTGAGTTAAATTATAGAGTTGAATGAATCCCTTTGATGTAGACTTCATTTAACCCTCTTGCATGTTATCTTTAAAAGCCCAAAATCATGGTTTTAACTGAAATAATCATTAAGATCCTAAAAATACAGAAAATACTAAAATGAAGTAAAATAATAAAATAATCTATCACTAAGAGAATAGAATATGCAAGTTAAGAGGCTAGAATGCGTAACATTCAACGCCGATCAGTTATGTTCCTCGGTCATAACCATTGGCCATTTGAGATTACTGACTCAACTTTGTCATATTTATTGGTGTTCCATCTAAATCTGAGTTCAAGTAACAATATCTTGTTCAATGGGCCACATGGTAGCCAATTATTGAAGAAGATCACGGTGGATTATCCATTGTTGGTTTTGTGACAAATCATAGATTGAGCTGTTGTTCTCACTTGAAGTCGTTTTCTCCATAACAAAGATGAATTGTTTGGTATCTTCAGGTCCCATAAGCTTCTTTTCTTGATAAGTTATTTACATACCCAGTCTTTCCAAATGCTGTTTGATTGGCATGAGAAGAGGTACCATATATGTCGTAGAATAGCTGTTTGTTCCAGATGCTGAGATCAAGGATACCGAGTCCTCCACTTTTCTTTGGATTGCATATTTGTTCCCACTGAACTTTTGCTCTGTATTTATTCATGAAGGGCAAGACCAGAGGAATTTCTGTAAAATGGCAGTCATATTTTGGATGAATTTGGCAGGAAGGATCATGATGTTAGTTCAGAAAATATGGATGCTACAGAGGGTGGATTGGATGAGTTGGAGTCTGCTTGCAAAGGAGTGTGCCCTATTTGACCAGTTGCTGATTTTAAAGAGCATTTTAACCATAAGGGATTTGCAGTCGGCAGCAGAGAGATTTGATGTAATGAGGTAAGGTGCCACAAGGAAACTCAAAAAGGTTTAAGATGGATTGTTTAACCAAAGCATTGACACTGCAGAAAAAGAGGTTGCTTTTGGAGAGGTTTGGTATGAGCCCAAAGAAATTTGTGAAGGTATCAAGGGCTGTTTTGAGGACACTAGCTGAATTAAGGTCACCATTATAAAACTTGAGTACATCATAGCGAATGAAAGGTGTGTGATATTCAGTGTTCTGCATCGGGTTCAGTATAAAAAAACAAAAAGAATGAAAACAAAAAGAAACGATAGGTCCATATTCGTTACTATACATTTTCTAAACCTTCCAAAAATGGAACTTATTACTTCCAATTAAGGTTGTTCATAGAAGAAAATTAATTAAGAGAAATAAATTAATTGCACAAAGATTTGAAAAAATAAGCACATAAAATCTAGAGTTGCAAGTCTAAATTTTTGATTCACATACATGACATGTAAAAGGGTTAGGGAAACCTAACTGAAACACTATACACACACAGAATAAAAGTCTAAAACCTTACTTGATTGGCATTACAAAGATAGTAAGTTTTGTTTTACTCTTAAATAATAACAATAATCACTATATGGAATACGTACTGTGATGAAATTGCCATTGCTTTGGCCACTGGCGAAGTAGTTGTTTGCAGGGTTACTTTGTATGCCTGCAGGAATCAGTTTGTTAACATCTACTTGCAAGGCGGTCCCAACAAGAAGTTCGGTTTTGGGAGGTGCATGGCAAATCAATTGTAGGAAAATAAATATATAAATAAATCTATAATATATTTTTATTTATAATATAAGTCTCAATATAAATTCATAAAACTCAGCTAGTGGGGCATTGGGCATTGGTCATGGCCGAAATTCGTGGAACGGATAATGTTGTCTGAAATGAAGTCTTCTAGTGTTGGCTGAAATGAAGTCTTCTAAGTCATAGGGTTTTGGTTGAGGTTATTAGCATTTTAATGGGTTTTGTGATGCTGGACAGAATAATGATTATTCTGTAGGCTAGGGGCAACAGAAAATAAACAGAAAGAAAGCATGAGAATTGCCCAAAAACTCAGAGAAAAGTCTCTGGTATTCAATATTATTATTCAAAATCAAAAGTACATTCGAATCAACCCACAAGCCGGGTTATATAGTTGAACTTTGTCAACATTACCAAAAATAGAAAAAACCTAATATTCGTGCCAAAATAAAATAAAAAATAAAAGAAGGAAATTGCTAGAAATCTGGCCCAAATCAAGCCCAGAATCTCTTCCTAATCAACAACATAAATATTACTAAAAAAGGAAAGAAATAACTAGAATTAGGAATATGGAGGGAAAAACAATGGATTTTGGCCTCGAAAAAATACACACCCAGCTTTAGCTTGGTGCCCACGACGTGCGCGCTGAACCAAGCTTTTCGAATTGTGGTCATAAAGGCGATCTGACATCTGTAGCCAAAGTTATGGCCAAAATACTAAAGCGCATCCAAAAATACCCTAATTAGTGACAAGGTCACGGTTTTCTGCCATCTTTACGCTGATCTGCCAACTCAAGATATTTCAGTGCCATCAACGTGTCGTCTGACAGCTCAGCATCATCTGACTCGGATGCTCCTGCATCAGTCACCTCGGGTTGGAAAGAACTCGTCCTCGAGTTTACTGCAGCTTCATCAGAATCCATAAAATAAGGACTCAGATGTTTCACATTAAAGACATTAGAAGTCCTCAAATGACTGGGGAGGCGTAGTCTGTAGGCGTTATCATTGATCTTCTGCAGGATCTCACAGGGACCAATCTTTCGCTCCTTTAGCTTGTTATACTCTCCAACAGGGAAACGATCACGAGTTAATACCGCCTAAACAAAATCACCAACGTAAAAAAGTACTTGACGACGGTGGCTGTCAGCCTGAACCTTGTACTTGGCATTACTCTCGTGAATGGCCAGCTTGACCTGCTCATGGATACCTCGAAGATGTTCTACCATCTCATCTGCTTTGCGATTGAAACGACCCACGCGCGGAATAGGGGCTAAGTCAAGCACCCCAGATGGGTTCTGACCATAGACAATCTCAAATGGGCTCATTCCTATTGATTTGTTCTTCGACCTGTTATAAGCAAATTCTGCTTGAGGTAATGCCAAATCCCACTACTTTGGTTTAGTTCCTGCCAAACTCCTCAAAAGGTTCCCCAAACTCCGATTCACCACCTCTGTCTGACGATGGTAGGCGCTGCTAAAATTGAACTTTGTTCCCAGTTTCTTCCATAGACTCTTCCAGAATTGACTCATGAACTTGGTATCACGATATGAGGTAATGGATTGGGGAACACCATGTAAACGCACAATCTCCTTGAAGTAAAGATGGGCGACCTGGGCAGCATCCATTGTTTTCCTACAAGCAACAAAATGGGCCATCTTGGAAAATCGGTCGACCACAACAAAAATAGAATCCACGGCCCGTTGGGTACGAGGTAAGCCTAACACAAAGTCCATACTGACATCAAGCCAAGGAGCTTCAAGGACCGATAAAGGTGTGTACAGGCCCGCATTAGTGAGAACTCCCTTGAACCGCTGACACACATAACAACGCTCCACATAATGAGCCACGTCACTGGTTAACTTGGGCCAATAATAGCTGGAAGAGATCAGACCCAACGTCTTGTCTCGCCCAAAATGACCCTCGTTATGAAGTTCACTAATAATCTATTGCCTTAGTGAACAATATGGGATGTACAACTTTAATCCATGAAATAGGTAACCATTGTGCAAAATAAAATCATGGCGTTGACCATTAGTTACCTCCTGAATTATCCTCCCGAAGGAAGGATCTGCAGCATACATATCAGAGAATGTATCGAAACCTGCAACTCTGGTGCTCATGGTAGTGAGGAGCAACGTACGATGGCTCAGTGCATCTGCAACATGGTTCAAACTCCCTGCCTGGTGCCTCAGTGCAAATGTGAACTCTTGCAAGTATGCCACCCACTTGGCATACCATTTACTCAGCTTGTGCTGGCCATTGATGTATTTCAAGGCCTCATGATCAGTGAGGAGAATGAATTCCCTCTGTATTAGGTAATGATGCCAATGCTTTAGGGACTGAATGATGGCATAAAACTCTAGATCATAGGTGGAATAAGTTTTCTTTGATCCTGATAGCTTCTCACTGAAAAAAGCTATTGGACGCTCCTCCTGACTCAGAACACCACCAATGCCCACCCCAGATGCATCATAATTTACCTCAAACACCTTCTCAAAGTCGGGAAGTGCCAAAATTGGTGCCTCTGGCATCTTCTGCTTGACCAGATAAAAATTGGCCTCTGCCTCCTCGGACCAATAGAAATCACGTCCCTTGAGTCACTCTGTGACGGGAGCAATCAGAGTGCTGAAGTTTCTAATGAACCGACGGTAGAAAGATGCCAATCCATGGAAACTTCGGACATCGTGCAAGGTTTTCAGTTTGGGCCACTCCAAAACTGCGTCTATCTTCGATGGATCTGTATGAACACCATCAGTAGACACCACAAAACCCTAAAAAGTTACAGAAGTAGTGAAGAAAGCACACTTCTTCTGATTGACGAACAGGTGCTCTGTCCTCAACATATCAAAGACAGCACGGAGGTGATCAGAGTGTGACGTCCATGTCGAGCTATAGATGAGGATGTCATCGAAGTAAACTACGATCAATCTCCCCATAAAAGGCCGTAAAACCTGATGCATAAACCTCATAAATGTGCTAGGCGCATTAGACAGCCCAAAAGGCATGACTATCCACTCATACAACCCATGCTGCGTCTTAAACGCTGTCTTCCACTCATCCCCAGGCCTTATTCTGATCTGGTGGTAGCCGCTTTTAAGGTCAATTTTTAAGAAGACTTTAGAATTGGACAGCTGGTCTAACATATCATCCAGACGGGGAATTGGAAACCTATACTTCACTGTAATCCTGTTGATTGCTTGGCTATCAACACACATACGCCAAGAGCTATCTTTCTTCGGCACTAGCAGAGTAGGAACTACACATGGGCTCAAACTCTCACGGATGTAGCCCCTCTCCAGCAACTCTACCACCTGCCGCTGCAACTCCTCAGATTCCTTGGGACTGAGGTGATATGCCAGTCGATTAGGCAAACTGGACCCCAGAACAAGGTCAATCTGATGCTGAATATCCATCATAGGCGGTAGCCCAGGAGGAAGATCCTCTGGCATCAGGTCAGAAAACTCTGTTAGCAGTTACTGCACCTCTGCTGGTAAGTCTGGATTCTCGTTCACGTCCGTTGCCCTATTCCCACAAGGCAGCAGAGCATAGACCACGTCCCCATGCTCAATCTCAGTTAAAAACCTGGACATAGAAAGCAGGTTAGTAGTTTTGGCTACTGGGGTAGGACTGGCTCCTTCCCGACGAGGAGCCAACACAATCTTCTTCCCCTTGATGTTAAGGGAATATGTGTTCTTTCGCTCGTCATGAGTAACACTGCGATCATACTGCCAAGGCTTGCCTAACAGTACATGACAAGCATCCATAGCCACAACATCACACCAAGCATTATCAAAATATTTCTTGCCAATTGAGAAAGACACTAGGCATCTCCTATCCACCTTTACCTCACTCCCTTTATTCAGCCATGATAATTTGTACAGGTTGGGATGACGATCTGTCTTCAACTGCAATTTCTGGACAGCCTCTTCAGACACTACGTTCTCACAATTGCCACTGTTAATGATCATCTTGTAGACTTTATCTACAACTGTGCAGGTCGTGTGAAAAATATTGGTTCTCAACCAATCATCTCCTGAATCACCCCTAGGAGTCAGTAGACTCTTACGAATGACCAAATTCTCATGGCCATCTCCATACAGCACATCTCCATCTTTATCATCATCATACATAGGCTCTTCAGGCTCCTTAGTTTCGTCTACCACGTCTTCCTCATTCAGGAAATTTTTGCCGCTCTGACTAGCAGGCTTCCTACACTCATTCGCTCTGTGTCCCTGTTCACCACATCTGAAACATTTAATGTTCGAGTGAGAATTACCCTGTGGTGTCGGCTGGATAGGGGTTCTTGAGGTTGAACTGGCCGGTTATTTTGATCGCTCCTGATCACTGGCCTCCGATTCTACTATTTTTCCACAGCAAGTGCGCGTTGGTATGCTTCAGAAACAGTCCAAAGCGAGTGAAGGCTGAGGATATTTTGCAGGTGCTGCCGTAATCCTCCCAAATACCGCGCCACCGTCTGCTCTTTTGTCTCAGATAAATCATTCCACGCTATCAATTGATAGAACTCCTCTATTTAATCATCAACCGATCTCGTTCCTTGCCTCAACGACTGAAGTTGCTGAAATAGGGTTTGAATGTAGCCGAAAGGAAGGAAGTGACCCTTCATCTTCTCCCAATCAGTGATCTTGGCCTTACTCTACCTGTCTCGTGATCGCCTCAACTGCTCCCACCATGCAAAGGCTCTGCCTTTGAGTTTGATGGCAACCAGTTTCACCTTGACACGATCTGGGACTTCTTTATATTCAAATATACGCTCCACTTCGTTCATCCAATCGACAAATCCTTCGACTTGTAATGTACCAAAAAACTCGGGCAGATCCACTCTAAAACCGAGGTCTCCATGAATTTCCTCCCGACCACGGTGCCCCCAAAATCGAGCACGATTGTGAAACGGGTTGTCGGAACTGGAATCGGATTCGTGATCTTCCACCTCACGGTCACTGATAGTTTGCGCTGTTAGACGCTGGGTTAACTCTACAACTTAGCTCTGTAAATCCTCAATCATCAAATCCTGAACACTACGATCACAGTGTGGGACTTCCTCGTTCGGAACTTGCCCACGACGACCACAACCACCAGCCATGAAAACTGATGAAATCTCACCCAGGAAGATGCTGAAAGCTCTGATACCAACTGACGCTGGACAGAATAGTGATTATTCTGTAGGCTAGGGGCAACAGAAAATAAACAGAAAGAAAGCACGAGAATTGCCCAAAAAACTCAGAGAAAAGTCTCTGGTATTCAATATTATTATTCAAAATCAAAAGTACATTTGAATCAACCCATAAGCCGGGTTATATAGCTGAACTTCGTCAACATTACTAAAATAGCAAAAACCTAATATTCGTGCCAAAATAAAATACGAAATAAAAGAAGGAAGTTGCTAGAAATTTGGCCCAAATCAAGCCTAGAATCTCTTCCTAATCAACAAAATAAATATTACTAAAAAAGGAAAGAAATAATTAGAATTAGGGATTCGGAGGGGAAAACAGTGGATTTTGGCCTTGAAAAAATACACACCCAGCTTTAGCTTGGTCTCCATGACGTGCGCGCTGAACCAAGCTTTCCGAATTGTGGTCATAAAGGCGATTCTGACACATGTAGCCAAAGTTATGGTCAAAATACTGAAGCGCATCCAAAAATACCGTAATTAGTGACAAGGTCACGGTTTCCTACTATCTTTACGCTGATCTGCCAACTCAAGATATTTCAGTGTCATCAACGTGTCGTCTGACAGCTCAGCATCATCTAACTCGGATGCTCCTGCATCATTTTGTATAGCAAAATTTTAGGTTTTCTGTAAGGGCATTAGTATTGTTTAAGTTACTGGCCTTTGACAATTTTTATTAGAATAATTCTATTATAAGCTTTTGGATGCATCAGTCTTTGCTTGGTGATTCAATTTGATATAATGTTGTCTCAGTTTATTTTAATAGAAATATATTTTTTATAGTTCTGTTTGTCTGGTATTTTTTTCTTCTTCTTTTATCATCACCTTTTTGTTTCCCAATAAGTTTATGTCAGTGGGATGTAACATCATTATGACATTATTATTGATGACGTCATGATGATGTCATCCACTATTTACAAAAATTCATTCATTTTTAGTTCATTATGTAAAAATTATCAATATTTGCTCTGGTATGAACTTATACTACAATGATGTTTTGACCTTTTAAAAGTTATCTTGGTCATACCAGTTTTCTATCTTGTCTAAGCTCTCTGTTTGGAATAAAAGGAGACATTTTTAAAAAGCCTTTAATGTGGAGACATTAATTTCAAATCTTTTATGCAAATTTGTTGTGCTGAGTTTAATCTTTATGTAATACTTAATATTTGTGTTCTATCATAGTTGAATTTGTATGAAATACTTTTGGTGAAATTATGATGATCAACTTTTGTTGGCCCTGGCTTTTAATAAATGCAATACTAGTCCTTCACTTTATTAGTCTAGTGTTTTACCACTAGCCACACTCACAAGCATAGCTAATATTGTGAGATTGAAGCTTTGGCTTTTTCATTTACGTTACTTCTGTAATTGCTTGTTGCTTATAACTGAGTTTCTTTAATTGGTGTTGCCTAGTAGGACTTCTAGTAAAATGTTGTCCTTGATGCGCATTTGGCATAATACATGGAACTGTCAATTTTCTTAGACAAATAATTTCCTTGTTGCCATGTTGTTTTTTAAAGTTTTAGGTTAACTTCTCATAGAAGCAAACGACTGCGTGTGATATTTGTTAGCTTAAAAAAGGAAAAAAAAAGTCAAGCATCAATATAAAGACATTTACTTTGGATCAATGAATTAATTAAGAAAGCAACTCAATGTTAATAAACAATAAGGCTATTCAGATCAATCATTTACCAATTTATTATCACAGCTCTCTCTACATAAGTAGTAAATGGAAAATTGAAATCGAGTTGAATAAGATAGTTGCATGCATACATTGGACACATTATTATATAAAACCAAAACCATGCATATATAATACAGGCTCTCAGATCTCAATAAATGGATCTTGTACTGTTATTCCCACGATAAACAAACATGTGAAGCAGCTGCTTTGTTTGTTTCAGTTTACTGACTATACTTTTATGGTTTACCAGCGACTGGGGGTACCCGACCTAGTTGCAGGTGTGGCCCGTGTCCAAAAGGATTTGGAAATGCAGACCCTGCAAAACTCATAACAATAAGAATAAGAATGAGAATGAGAGAGAAAGAAAGAGAGAGATAGGGTACTTACTTGGAGGGGATGCTAGCGGAGAGAGTGCAGAGAATGCAGGTGAAACCAAGATAATCCAAATCATCAACAAACAGCATATGATAGAGAAAGAGGTCGAAGAAGCTTTGCCTATCATTTTATTTTTCTTTTGGTGTTTTTTTTTTTTAATTATTTATATGGCTAGCTCCAACGGAGAACTGAAGATAGGAAGTTGTTGTATAGTATGTTTGAGCTAGCATGATATATATAAACAATGTATGGCCCATATATGTAAGTGGATATCACTGTAGAAAGACTTTGACCCATAAAGTGGGTTTAACTTCATGTTTTTGTTAAGGTTGTCCGCCCAATTTTTTTTTTTTTATATATATTGACACCTAGGATTTTAAATGTATAGAGAGAGGTAGTTATTTTTTTGTGAGATTTTCAGAGAGATTTCTATTGCAAACCATCATCATTGTTGGTAGTGAAATTTTGAGTGCGCTCTATGAATGTTGGCAAAGTTTTGTGTTGAATCATGTAAATTTATGTGTCTTGTGTGCTTGTTTTTCTCTCTTGTTTGTAGTTTTAATTTCTAATTTATTTTCAACAATTTTGTCCCACACCATTTTTGATCAAAATTCACCCTCCCATTTTTCATAAAATTTGAGAATGGGTGTGTTTGAGGTATCTAACACTTCAAATTCACTTTAAAGGTAAAATTTTATCATTACTTTTTATTTCAAATCATACCATTCAATTGTGAATCACAGAATCTAATTTGAATGTCATCTCTCACTGAAAAAAGAATTAAGAAGAGACTCATTTTATTTTTAGAATCCTCTTTTTCATGAATGATTGTTAGTCTGATAGTGTAAAATAGGCCTATAATACCTTGAAATGACAAAGTTATAGCAGCAATAGTATCAGCATTGCTACAAACTTAGTTGAATTTTTTTATTCAAAGCGTTTTATTTAAGTTGTGATGAACAAAGACAGGTATCTAATCACCATTAAAGGTTTTATCATTCAATATATTACGTATTTTACTAAAAAAAATAGGAATTACAATATATTAAATTTTTATTTATTTTAGTAAAATTTGTAATATATGTAATATAACATATATTAAATTAAAAAATTTTCTTTTCAACTTGTAATATATGTAATTTTAGTAAATTTATTTATTTATTTAAATTTATTTTTTTAGTAAAATACGTAATATAACATATATTAAAAATATATTTAATAAAATTTGCAATATATTTTTTGTGCTGCAACAATATATGTGTGTGTGTGTGAGACTTAAGGTTAAAAGGGAAGTAAGGGTAGCTTTGTCTAATTGAAAAAGAAAAATGAGGTCAAGAATATCCTTTTCAGTCAATGAAGGGGTAAAACAAATAATACATATAGTGTTGAAGTTGAGTGTAATCATGCGTCAAACCTCAAAGGGTGTGAGTGTAGGTTTTGCCAAATTATAAATATATGTGTAGGTATAACAAACCTCAGGGGGGTGTGAGTGTATTTTGCCCTAAAATCTAACAATAGGTTTCTTTGAAGGAGCCAAAGGCTTCGAATCCACTTCAATATTATTTGTCATTCCAAATCATAATTTCCATTTCATCTTTCCTGAACACTTCTCAAAGTTATTCTAATCTTAGAAAATTGTTTAGAATCATTCCCAACCAGTGGGAATTTTTCCACAGATTGCTAAAGGTACTGGATTCGATATAGCAAGCTTCCCAACCAGTTGGCAATATCCTAATTACACTATAACTCGATCAGTGCACTACAAGAATTTCCAAAACTGAATGGAAAAAAAATTTCCAAAACTGATGAATGCAAATTTACAAGAAAAAAATAAGGACAAAAAAGGGAAAAAACAAATGGGAAGTGTAGATAAGGTTAGAATATGGTGGTGTTGTAAGCATCACAAGGACTGATGACTGCAAATTTAGCAAAAAAGAATGACCAATGCCCAAATCTACCCACCTAAATTTAATATTATTGTCAACAAATTTACGACCATAAAGGACAAGGACCAAGTTCACGTACCTTTCCAGTCGCCTTAAGCAAAACCCTGAGTTTACACTTGAAGAAAACAATGCTGTTTTTGTAAAGTTACTTTCAGATCAAGTCCAATCCTGTGGTTAAGAAAAGAAGTCTTCTTCATAATTGTTAAAATAACAACTCAGAAAAAGTTCAGTAGTAGTTTGCTTCTTTACCCCTACCCATAAAAACAAGTTTTAATGCAAAAACACAGTATTGTATATATTACTCCTTGTATTGTAGATATTCTTCTATTCAAGAATTAATTTTATTAAATAAAGGAAATTAAGGGTTACCCATTACCTTAAATCAAGTAAATTAAGAGAATTAAGGAATGTCATGACAAATATCACAAAAAAAAAAAAAGAAAGAAAAAATCATGCTTATCATTTCTCTAAAATTAATTATTCAAAATGCGCTTTTTAATTTTAAAGCAAGAAGGGAGAGACCTCCGCTTCTATAGACTCTTTTCTCAACAGGATCATTTACTCTTTAGGGGACAGAGACCGAGACCGAGACCAAGACCAAGACCTCAGCGTCTATGGACTCTTTTCTCAGCAAGATCATTTACTATTTAAGGGACAAAGACCAAGACCTCGGCGTCTATCTATGGACACTTTTTTCAACAGGATCATTTACTCTTTAAGGGACAAAGACCAAGAAATCAACGTCTATGTACTCTTTTTTCAACAAGACAATTTACTCTTAAACATCCAAAGACGAACACCCCGGCGTCTAGGACTCTTTAATTTTCTCTCCGGACCCGTCAAATAAGATATATATAAAGAAGATCTTTAAACCAGCATATTACACATCGAACATAAACCATGGAAAGCCAACCTTCTGTAGGATAATTTTTGTATATTTTATTCACAATAAATTACAAAATACATAAATAATTTAGCATTTAATAAAATAACAATAAAAGATTCAATTTACAACATGATACACTTGGACAAATTACATAATTAACATCTACAATTATGAAATGAGCAATATATTGATTTGGATAATTAACATGAATTCAAGATTCTACTATACAATATTTGATTAGATTATTAATCAATAGTAATCATAAGCATGAAAATACAACAAGTTAAATAGAAGTAAGAAAATTGGCCTTTGAGATGAAGAGGCGTGTTAGGTACTATCAGAACCAGACTGCTTCTCCTTCAAATAAAACTGAAGTAAGAAAATTGGCCTTTGAGATGGAGAGGCATGTTAGGTACTATTAGAGCCAGACTGCTTCTCCTTCAAATGAAACTGTTGATTGAATTGTAATTTTTAGTTTAATTTTTGTATTTGATCATGAAGCAGGGGTGCAAGTGCTTCAATTCCGTCAATTTGATCAAAACATTATTTAGTACAGGTATGTATGGTGAGAACACTAAAAATTTATGTTTAATATGCCGGCTTTGGAAAACTAGGGTTTCTTTGCATAATTAGGGTTTTTCAAAATTAGACCAGTCCTCAAAATCTAGGACTGGTCCTATTTAGTCTGTTTCATTCATTGTGCGATCTTCTTCTGCTTCCTCACCAATGAACAGTTGTAGAAGATCCCAAATGAACCGGATCAACAAGAAATCTGAAGTGGTTTCCAAATAATTAATCAAGCAGAGAGCAACATCCTAAATCACTCAGTGTTTATATATGTGTGCTCTCAAAAATATATAAACAGAAAATCAAATATCTTTATAAAAATATAACTCAATTGTTTTCTCTCTCTAAAACTAAGGTTTTCTAAAATTCTTAAGAAAACATATTTTGAGAGAAAACTTATAAGTTTATATAGATGATAAAGTCCTAAACTTTCTTGAAAAACAAGTTAAAATCTGTAGTAACCCTCGTGGATGGGTGTGAGTGGGCGGGTGTGAAGACAGACACTGGGCTGAGCTACCACACTGACAGGGTACAGGGTGCTCAATCCCACATTGCCTGGGTGTGGAAAAGGGGATGTGCTTATATGTGGTATGTTCTCTTCAAATGGTATGAGGCCTTTTGGGGTAAAACCCAAGAGCAAAACCGTGAGGGCCTAGCCCAAAGCGGACAATATCATACCATGTGTTGGAGCGGGGTATTACAGTTGGTATCAGAGCCTGAACCCAGCCGGAAGTGTGCCGACGAGGACGTCGGGCCTCGTAGGGGGGTGAATTGTAGTAACCCTTGTGGACGGGTGTGAGTGGGCGGGTGCGAAGACAGACACTGGGTTGAGCTACCACACTGACAGGGTACAGGGTGCTCAATCCCACATCGCCTGGGTGTGAAAAGGGGATGTGCTTATATGTAGTATGTTCTCTTCAAATGGTATGAGGCCTTTTGGGGTAAAACCCAAGAGCAAAACCGTGTGGGCTCAGGCCCAAAGCGGACAATATCATACCATGTGTTGGAGCGAGGTATTACAAAATCCATTTAGAAATGTATCCCAATGTTTAATGAAAGTTCAGAGACCTATCATAGTAAAAAAAGGACGTGACTCATCAAATAAGTATGAATCAACGTGCATTGACTGGTCCAAGTGTCCTGACTTTAGATGGACCAGTCTGGGGAATGCATGGACCGGTTCACTGTGTCCAAAAACTGATCTTGAGATCCTGAGAGTGCATAGACCAGTCGTGTTTGGACTGGTCTAACTCTGAAAATTTTGAAAAAAATACTCTTAAAGCCCTAATTTTCAAAATCGGATATCATCTATTTAAAAATTGTGTCCCAATGTACCTGACTATGTGACTCTCATACTTGATCAATAATGTCCATACACATGTGTAACCTCTTGAATGCTTCAGATGATCAAGTTCCTTGTCTAGATCATTGATGCATTCTTTAGATGATCAAGCCCATTGTCTATGTCATTGATGGTCTCATCATATATCTGCATTGGTGAGAAACACTTTCCATACTGTTGGTCTTCAATTGTATAATTGATTACAAGTATTTAAACAAAAAGTTACAACTCGATCATTCTCAATTTTGACACCGAAGATTGCCAATTACAATTTATACCCCCACAATCTCCCTTTTTGACAATTTCGTGACAAAACCAACCTAGACAACCATAACCTAACCCACTGGAAAAATCAAATTACAATATGTCTCAAATTATAAAGAAATATAACTTGAAAAACTTAGAGTATCATAAACTTCATATGTAATGTCTTTTGAAAACCTAAAACTTGCACATCATGCAAATAACACTACTTGTGAAAGCTTAATACAGAAATATAAACCAACAAACACAATTAACTCCCTTTTAATCATATCAAACATATCCAAATATAACTAGTTCTCTCCCTTTTTGAAACAAATTTAAAAAGTAAAGCCAAAGGAATGGCGAAACTAATAGAACACAATGATTAAAAGAGAGATATATATCATTAACCCCATTCAAAGCATATAAGCATTAGTACCAGAAATATGGAGTTACACAACCAAATAAACAAAACATCACATAAGATAGTCTTATAACATAAACATGAGATAAACATGTCCAAAAACTAAACATACAAATCTAGTTATAACATAAAAATAATAAAAGTATTGTCTAGCAAAAACTATCTAACTAGGTCCAACCTAAATACTAATTCTAATTCTACTTCTCATTTGAAACTTCCTCTTCATCACCATCATCTCCAGAAGTCCTCGAAATGGCTCTCCGAATCAATTCCTCAAAATGTGCAAATTTCCTATTCAAGTACCCTTCCAAATAGAGATGGCAATGGGGCGAGTACGACACGGGTTTGGTTAAACCCATCCCCACCCTTCTGCCTTCAATATTATTCCCAAACCTACCATGGGTTTAGGACTGGGTGGGATTTCAAAACCCATCCCTGCCCCATTGGAAGAAACCTTAACCCATCCCCACCCCACCCCATAGATTTGTAACCACATCAAAATTTCAACCAAAATTTATTTTTTCAAATGATGTAAACCTAGCGGCCAGTACCAAGTTTGATACTATTAAATTCCAAGTAGTATAGCCCCTGTTTAAAAATTAAAATGACAAGATTCCATAATGAAAGAGCTTATTACAGAAATTACATCCCATAATTAAAGAGCCCAGTAACAAGTTTGATCCAACAATTAAAGAAGTCTTAATACAATCAAAAGATGAAATGAAAATATAGTCTACATCCAACAATTAAAAAGACTTTATACAACCAAAAGATTAAATGAAAACATAGTTCAAACAATAGTCGTTCTCTTCCCTTCCCTTCCAATTCAAGAACTAGTCAACACTTGAAAATAAAGAAAGCCATAATTGATTATGTTAATTAAAGACAAGTAAATGATAGACAAAAAGGAAATGAAGGTTTTGTGGAAAAATAAATTTACCTTACAAACTCTTCATATGTTTCGTCATCACAAATTATAGACAAAGTAGTTATAGAACTTGTAGCTGATGTGGAGGTATTAGCTACAAAATAGAGTAAAAATAAAACTAAAAAATAAAAAATAAAAGTAAATTACATTCCAATAAATGTCAATAAATCATTCAATATAAAACTTATTTAAGTTTCATAACCTTCTAGATCATTCAACAACTAATGCTCTAAACACTACAAAGCCTCTAAAAGGCCAGGACTAAGTCAACTGCTTGCACACTCACCACCCTACCACTTGTGCTAAATGCTGATTCAGATGCATTCAGATGGAATCGTCATTACGTACATGAATAGTCAAGATGTCTCAAGCAATCAACTACAATGTAAGATACTTACTTCTATTTGCTTTCCACCAATTTAAAATATCAAAATTTATAGGGCAAGATAGATTCCTCCAAGTAATGGCTTAACTCTAATTTTACATTCACACGTCAAGCATCAATATAAAGACAATATAAAGAAATTTACTTTGGATCAATGAATTAACTCAATGTTTATAAACAATAAGGCTATTCAAATGAATCACTTACCAATTTATTATCACAACTCTCTCTACATAAGAATTAAATGGAAAATTGAAATTAAGTTGAATAAGATAGTTGCATACATTGGACACATTTTTTTTTTATAAGGTAAGGTAATATATTGATTGAGAAAATGTAGAAACAACCTCCTTTTGGAGGAACCAAGGCTTTGTGGCCTTAAACCAGGTGCTAAGGCCTTAAACAAAGATAAATAATCAATCCAGAAGTGAATAATTAGGTATTAGCATCTAAAAGAAAGTTGGAAAAGTTCCTACAACTACAACTACAACTACAACATCTATGAATGATTGTCAGGAGGTTTCCTAGGTGGTCTGAGTGTTGAGCTTGGAAGTTGCCAAATGGCTACTAATTGTCTTGTTGCACTACAATCTTTGAAGGAGCATGAGTGTAATCTGAGTTTGATTGTGCTTGCAATGCATCAAATGACTTGTTCGGCTGAGGAAGCTTTATCTCAGTTGATTCTGCAGTTTCTTTCATTCCATATGAAATAAACACATGTTGCCAAAACAAGATTATATGAGAGGTGAAAATAGGGTGTGTCCAATTGGTGGAGGTCCAAGATAAAAGGTCTGTCCAATTCTGGAAGTTAGCCTGAAAGTTGCATAGTGCTTGGAAGTGTTTCCATACTATGGTTGAGAAGGAGCACTGAAATAAGAGATGTGATAATGACTCCATGTTTTGCAGGCAAATGCAACAATGGTTGGGGATCATTTTGTAAGCCATTGATGGTTTGTCCAATGTAGATAGTTTTTCAAGGGCTGCAATCCATAGGATGAAACTGTGTCTGGGAATGTTATTTTTGAACCAAACAATATCAGGCCATTAAAGTGGTGTAGGTGGGGGGTAAATGTATTGATTAGTGAGAGACAAGGAGAAAGAAGAGAGGGAGTTCCATAGAAATTGGTCTGGTGTAGCAAAGTGAAGAAGTGGAAGAGAACTGATGTTCTTTAATTCAGGAATTAGTTTGTGTTGGCAATGAGGGATGAACCATTCACCATTCCTTGTGATGTTACTTACTCTTGAGTATCTTCCAATTGATGTGTTTAGTAAGCTGCTGATTTGAATTTTATCTACCAAAGGACCACAAGGAAGCCAAGAATCAAACCATAGTGACAACTGAGAGCCATCTCCAACTTTGGTAGTGATCAATGGCCAGGCCAAGTGTCTCAACGGAAGCAACTTCCTCATTGACCATGAGTAGTGGCTTGGGATATTTATATCCCAGAAGTTCTTCTGTTTAAAAAAATTGGTAGATATCCATTTGGACTATATGCTTTCAAGAACTTTAAAGACATGCCAGATATGCTTGAGGAGTGTTGCCCGGTTCAGTTCAAAGAGATTTGGGATATCAAGTCCCTCATTGGCTTTGAGAAGACAGACATTTTTTCATACAACTTTAGAATTTTTCCTTAGTGGGCTTGATCGAAACTAGAGAAATTTTTGAATGATGGAATTTAGAAGATTGATTGTTAATTTCGGAGGGATGAAGATGTTCATATAGTAAAGTTGAATGCTGCAAAGGAAAGTTTTGCAGAGTTGGATTCGGCCTGCATAAGAAAGGGATTTGCTTGACCAATGGGTAATCCTATTAGAAATTTTGTCCACCAAGCTTGTACAATGGGTAGAGTTGGGTCTAGAGGAGATTAGAGGGACTCCAAGATATGTAAATGGGAGAATACCTATCTGGAAATTTAGGAGGGAAGAGATGCTCTCTTTCACAAGTTCGAAAATACCAGAAAAGAAGAGGATACTTTTGTCAGTGTTAGCTTCAAGGCCTGAGAATGAACTGAAGATGTCAAGAGCTTGTTTAATTACTGCAATATCACTGATAGAACAATGTCCAAAAAGCAATATCTTGGAGTCTCTCCTTTTATTATGCAGTTAAAATTAAATTTCTAAGTGTGCCCCTATATAGCACGCATTAATCCCTACTAGACAACACCCTCTATTATGCCCCGATTTCAGATACCCAGAAACCAAGGGTGATTAAGTAAAACCCACACTTCTACTCACAATTATCCTTTTGATATCATACTATGATACCAAACTGTCACACCCCAATTTTGAATCCCGAAAACCGAGGGTGAACCCGTCCACTAAACTTTAATGAACCATTTTACCCTTTAATTACTGTAGAAGCTTAATCACATACATACACATGTATATAGATATATATAGACAACTCAACATCAACTAATCCTGATGAGCCTCAACCAAACAACCCTTCGAATGATTCTATCTCACAAGTATGGACACATATCTCCTCCCAAGTTTCTTATCTATTTCTGAAAATAATATTTTACAATACTCAATTTCAAAAAAAGAATCTTCTAAATCTGATTTGAAATGAAGACTATATGATTGTTCGAAGTTAGGTAAAAGCACAGCTTAACGTGCATGCTATAAAAAGGGGATCGATTGCCTAAGGTTGGCCGAGGCTAGGATTCTGGCCTTTTACAAGGGGGATCGATCACCATAAAACATGGATCGATCGCCGATAATGCCTAGGCAAAATTCTGTAACCTAATTTCACCAAAATTCATCCTAACTTCAAATTTGAATATCTCACAATCCGTAAGTCCGTTTAACTTGAAATTTAGTGTGGATCATCCTCAACATGTCTAGTTTCCAACCCAATTTGAATCACCAAAAAAAATCTGACTCACAAGCTAGATTACACGCAAATCAATTAACATGGGCTAAATTATGAACTTTTGCACTAAAACATGCATATCTTACTTAATTAAATCCAAACAAAACCTATGACCTATCAAATTGAAGCTAATGCAATTCTCCTTCTATATATGAAAATTTCATTCACACCTTGAATCCAAAATGGACACTTTTGGGCACGTATCCCCCCAATGTCTATTCCAACGCCTTAAATTTCCATTCAAAAACATTCATACACTCCATATAACAAACCTTTAAATCATAAACATGCTTGTGACATAAGAAACCATAAGTCATGAACAATACATTCTTATAAACCATATTTAAACATATCAAATCATAAAACATAGGCATTACATGTTACCGAACATAAATTGTCTTTACATGTTCATTTCATGCATATAGTCCATAATTCGGATATGCATTCAATTAAAGCAATAAATAACTCCTCAAATGAAATTGACTCTTCCGCTCCACATCAACTCTACCGTTGGGGAGACACTACCACCTCCTTTCCATTTCCTAAAAAGAGTTAATCCTCATGGGATGAGCAACCACACGCTCAATAGGAATGTCTAAAATACAATTTCGCAAGTCCCATGAATACCACATAAGCAAACATTTGCATTTAATCAAGTTAAGAAAATTTTCATAAAACACATTCATATCATAAGAAACATGTAATGCGAAATGATATGCATAACTCCTTTGTACTCTCCACAGATCCATTGGACTCCACTACTCAGGATCATCCAATACCACCTAACCGAGGCTCCATTACCAGATTACCCCATCATGTGACTCCGCTTTGGGGAGTATCATTCTACCCGGAGCTCCCATATTGGATCACTCCATTGGGTTCCATTACCTGATTACCCATGGGAGTTTCCATTACCGGATACCTCACCATTCATCAAAAGGTCATGACCGTCTAAGTGAACTCACCACCCTCACCACATGTCTACCCATAGCTTGGGATCGATTACCCATGCTCATGACATCAATAAATAAGTAATTCAAGGCAAATTAACATATCATGACCATGCTTATACAACTCACCATTTAAGCACTACATGTAATCACATTGTACATGATTCACATTTTCCACATTGTACATAATTAATATAGACAATTAAATCATGCATTACACTTAAACACATTCTTGGAGAAATTCATCAAGCACATAAGTGTAACCTTCACATATATATATATGAAACCACCAATTTAATGCACAAGTCAATTCCAACATGCGTTTAAATTTCTCTAAGGCATTTATAGATAAAAAATTATATCAACCAACATTAATAACACACTTAATGGTAAAATTAGCATGCTTGAACATTGAAAAATATCTAATTACCCCACATAACCAATTGGTTGTCATAGATAACCAATATACTCACAAAACTTCAGATTTTATGGGTTAGGCATCCCTACCTCAAATTGGAAGAGCTTCCAATTGAATTTTTCCCAATTCTATCAAAAACTAACTTTCTCCGAAATTGAATTTGAACTGATCAATCTCAAGCCCTCGTCGCGTAGAACGTTTCTTCCTTCTTCGACGAACTCAAATTCTCACCCGAAGTCCTTATATATATATATATATATATAGGCTCCTATGGTTGCTGAGATTTGAAGAATGAAGAGATGAATTCTCTCATTCTATTTATAGTAAATGACCTACTTCTTATTTACAAGTATGCCACAACCCTTTTCACTAAACCTTCCCGGGCTCATTTTTGAAGTTTCATAACTCCAATTGACACAAAATCGATTCTATAGTGCATCAAATATTTTACTTAAGCTACCCTCCAAATTTGGAGTTATTTCGACAATTTTGGATTTTCTGGGCCCGCAAGCCCTCATCCCTAGGTCAACTGGACCTGAAAAAGTCAACTTTGGTAAAATGCTCCAAAAATTTTCCCAAACCTTAAATATGTTCTCTAAACATGTATTTTAAATTTAAAACACATATATAATCACTTAAAGCATCAATATGACAATTAAATGAAAATATAAGAAAACCGGCCAAAAATGGTCACGGTTTTTACAACCTACCCAACTTAAAATTTATTTCATCCCCGAAATTAGTCCATACCTGAAGGAAAAAAGTCGGGATACTTAGAACGAACTTCCTACTCTTGCTTCCATGTAACTTTCTCAACATTATGATGATGCCACAAAACCTTGACTAATGGAATGGTCTTACCCCTCAAAACTTGCTCTCTAGCATCAAAAATTTGAATTGGTCTCTCCTAATTGGTGACATCCTCGTCAACCTCAACGTCTACCCAACTTAGAACATGTGATGGATCAGGTTCATATTTCCTTTACATCAAAACATGGAATACGTTGTGACCTTTTTCCAACTATGGTGGCAAAGCCAATCTGTAGGCCACCTCGCCAACACACTAAAGAATCTCGAATGGTCCAATGTACCTCGTTGATAACTTGCCGCTCCATCCAAAATGCATCAATTCTTTATATGGTGAAACCTTAAGAAAAACATGGTCTCCCACCTCAAAGGATAACGGTCTCATCCTCCAATCGACATAGCTCTTTTGTCGACTCTGTGCTGTCAACAATAATTGTTTAATCAACTTAATCTTTTCTGTAGTCTCATGCACGATGTCTGGTCTAAGGCTGCGGTCTCACCCACCTCAGTCCAACAAATTGGAGATCTACAAGGTCTAGTATACAATGCTTCAAATGGTGCCATCTCAATATTGGTTTGATAACTGTTGTTGTACGTAAACTCCACAAGTGGCAAATGGTCCTCCCAACCACTGCCAAAATCAAGAATACAAGCATGAAGCATATTCTCCAATATTTGAATGGTACGCTCTGACAATCCGTCAGTATGAGGATGGAATGCCGTGCTAAAGTGTAACTCGGTGTCCAACACCATCTGGAATCCCTGCCAAAATCTCGAAGTAAACCGTGGATCCCGATCCGACATAATGGATACTGGAACCCAATGTAATCTCATAATCTGCTCCACATATTACTTACTGAGCCTCCTCACATCATCATTCAACCTCATAGGCAAAAAGTGAGTTGATTTAGTCAACCTGTCCACAACAACCCAAACTGTATCATTGCCCTTGTTTGATCTCGGAAGACTCATAACAAAGTCCATGGTAATATGTTCCCATTTCTATTCTGACATAAGTAATGGTTGCAACAACCCTACTGGCTTTTGATGTTACGCCTTTACTTGTTGACAAGTAATACATCTCGCCACAAACTGTGCTACATCTTTCTTTATACCCCTCCACCAGTATTGGCATCTGATATTATGGTACATTTTGGTCCCACTATGATGAACTGCAAAACGAGAATGATGAAATTCCCGTAATACATCATTACGACAATCAGAAGGAACTACCATCAACTTTTTGAATCGTAGACCCCTATTGGAATGCAAGGTCCAACCCACCACTGTCGTACCACTAGTAATTTGTGAGTGAATAGACTCCAACTCGCTATCCCTCCTCTGTGCCTCAATCACCTTGCTCATAAGCATAGGTTGAGCTACCAAGCTAAACAACGTAGCTAGCTCACTATCATTATTGAAATACAGTCCCAACTCCAAGAAATCTTCCATCATTTTCCATTCCCGAATGGCTATGCTAGCTGAAGTCCCGTGAGACTTCCTGCTCAATGCATTCGCCACCAAATTTGCTTTCCTCGGATGATATTGCAAATCAAAGTCGTAATCCTCCATACACTTAACCCATGGTCTCTATCTCATGTTCAAGTCCTTTTGGGAGAAAGGGTACTTAAGATTCTTGTGATCCGAATACACCTTGAATCTCTCACCATACAAATAGTGTCTCCACCCTTTCAAAGCAAAGATCACTGCCACTAGCTCTAGGTCTTGTATAGGATAGTTATGCTCGTGAGTCTTTAATTGTCTAGACCCATAAGCAACTACTCCATTACATTACATCAACACACAACCTAGTCCATTCACCAAAGTATCACAATAAATCATATATCCCAAACCACGCTCGGGTATCACCAAAATAGGAGCTGTAGTTAACCGCCTCTTTAATTCATGAAAGGCTAACTCATATGCTTCGTTCCACATAAACTTCACACCTTTACAAGTAAGTTGTGTCATCAGTGCTGTAATACTAGAGAAGTCTTTCACAAACCTTCTATAGTAGCCCGCTAAACCAAGGAAACTCTGAATCTCAAAAACATTCTTCGGACTCTCCCAACTCATCACAGCCTCAATCTTAGATGGATCAACTACAACTCCACCTCTGGAAGTGACATTTCTAAGGAATTTCACCTCTTGGAGCCAAAACTCGGACTTTTCATACTTGGTATACAATCAGTGCTCTCTAAGGATTTGCAAAGCTATTCTCAAGTGTAACTCGTGCTCCTCCTCCGAAGATGAGTACACAAGTATATCATCTATAAACACTACCACGAAAGTGTCAGGGTACTCATAGAATGCGCGGTTCATCAAGTCCATAAATGCTGCCAGTGCATTAGTCAAACCGAATGGCATTAAAAGGAACTCATAGTGCCCATACCGCGTACAAAAAGTTATTTTATGGATATCGTCATCCTTCACCCTCAATTGATAAGAACCCGACCTTAAATCAATTTTCGAGAAGTAGTGAGCTCCCTTCAACTGATCAAATAGGTCATCTATCCTCGACAATGGATACTTATTCTTGATTGTCACATGGTTCAACTTTCGGTAATGAATGCACAATCTCAAAGCACCATATTTCTTCTTGGAAAACAACACCGGTGCTCCCCACGGTGATGCACTCGGTCTAATAAAGCCTTTATCTTTCAAATCGTCCAATTGACGCTTCAACTCCACCAACTCTGCCGGTGCCATCCGATATGGTGCCATAAAAATGGGAACCGTACCGGGTATAAGATCAATCCCAAACTGTACCTCTCTCTTAGGAGGTATGTCAGTTAAATCTTCTGGAAAGACATCTAGGTATTCACACACCACTGCTGGGTATACCTATCTCGAAATCTCCTCTCCCTCGGCCAAAAGGCTAGCTAAGATAAAACTGTGTCACTCCCGACTGCTAATGCCATAGCATGGTGAAGTATAGGAGTCACTCTGATCTCCCACAAAACAAAAGCAATTGCCCTCGAGCGTAAAAATCATCACTCTCTATCTAAAACAGTGAATAGTAGCATGAAACCCTGACAACCAATCTATCCCTAGGTTGATATCAAAATTACTTATATCAAGGAGAATGAATCAAACTCAAGTGTCTTCCCAGCTATCTCAATAATGCATCCCCAACACAGTCCATCAAGAATCACTGTCCCGCCCACAGGCGTATCAACACAAACAACTCTACCCAATGTTTCCAAATCCTTTCCGAACCAACTACCATGTTCACACAGTCCTGGCATACCATCCTGGGCATAGTCTATAATTCGGTGCAATTGCCAAAACAAATCACATAAATCATGTGCACTTGTCGAAACAAGACACATAAACAGCGCACTTACCAAAGCAAGCCACATAAATCCTGTGCACTTGCCTAAACAAGCCATATAAACAGTGTATTAAACCATATAACAATGCTCAGTTTCATAGACTATAACCCAATGGAATCCAACACCAAGTCTAGGATTTTACATCCCACTGATTTCACAATCTCATTAACCAATCAATTTCCATCACTAAATACCCTAGAAAAGAATTATATCTCATTTCATTATTCCACTCCAAGGAACTAGTTGATAGTTAGAGAGAAGTCCATTCATATTAGCACTTCACTTTAGACAACCCTTCTCAGTGGGAGTTTGAGGTCACCTACAATCATCTACAATCTTATACAACCTACCCGACATATATACTGGAATACTTCCATTACGTCCACCCCTCCCCCTCATGGTAAGAAATCATCATCACTTTCGATACTATATGTTAGGGTTCTAACCATTGTTAACTAGTTCTTCACTTAAAAATCATATCCAAAACTTATCATATGACTTCCAACTCATTTCATATAACCCAAACATATCACTTCTTGATGTATAAATCGTCACCTGTCCATTAGCTCAAAAAGAATTAAATCAATTCCAAGCATTCATTCCACTATATCAATAACACGCTTCAGACATACCCTATCTAAAATCGAGATATCACAGTACTACCAATAATCGTACTCAATTGACTAACCTCTAGTCCCCGATACCCGTGCAATGATATAGGTCAACGTCAATAAGATATCAAATGTTTTATGTTCACATGATCCAATAGCTACACATCATACAACATGTTATCATCTTTGCACGTATCCTATAGACATGCTTCTCAACACACATTTAGTCATATAAACGGGTTCTCGACTCAACACGTAACATATATGCATGTTATCACATCAACACGTTCTTTAATTAACACGTATCACATGCTGTCATATAGCATATTTTCATTTCAACACATAACATACATTACATGTTATCACATAAACATATTCTCAAATCAACACATAACATATAACACATGTTATCACATAGCACATTTTCATTCCAACACATAACACACAACACATATTATCAAATAAGCATATGCTAAGTCCTCACAAGTTGTCATGTTCAACTATGTCATGTCTACACACGTTTCTAGGTTATCAAACTCAAGGTTCTAAACTATCATGAAACTACATGTGATACAACCCTTTACCCGTCGGCCCTAGGTATTCGACCTAGTGCTCTGATACCAAACTGTCACGCCCCGATTTCAAATACCTAGAAAGGAGAAAAATAACAAACACATCATCCACGTGCCATTCTTCACCAAAGTTTCAATTCGATTCAAGATCAAGCTCCAACAGCCCTTGAATCTGGATCACCAAGGAGATCGAATCAGAGGAATTTATCTTTTTTTTGTAAAGATCCATAGAGAATTGTACCCATTTTTCTAAATCTAACAAAATTGATTATTTGTTACTAATTTTCATTCCTAGATTTTTGGACACAAAATTTGTGTGTACAAGGGTAGTGGAAACACGGGTACGCGGGTATGTGCCGCACACGCGGGACATCAAAAACCTGTACAAGTACATACTACATACTAACATAACATACAAGAACTGGAAAAGACAATATATGAGCTTAAAAGGAAAGGAAGACATTAAATAAATATGCACCAACAAGGAAAAGAAAGTGCAATATTCCATTAATTCAACCAATTGTAACTACAAGCGATGGAATTTATGGAATACACAAAAAAAAACATGCTTTAAAAGTAACAAAAGAGTGCCGACATGGCACTGTATAGTTCGATGACTGTAAAGAAAATAAAATAAATAACTGAAATAAAAATAGTACAAAATAGGAAAACTGGAACTAAGGCTGAGGCGGTGCAGTAGAAGTAAAAGCACCTCGAGAACAATTGATAGCCCTAAGCAGCTGCTCTACGTGCTGTTGACCCTCGAACAAACTAATCATACCATCATCGAGGGTGCTGAGGAAATCATTTGTCTCACAGCGATGGTCTGCAAAATCCAAATGTAGCTGCTACATATCCGCACTAAGGCCCTCATACCCAATGGCCAGATAATCTTAGTCCGCTCAGCTCATATGTGGCCTATCCTGGTCCACCTCCTCCTCATCATCCAAATCCATCACCTCTCCCTCATATGCCTCATGAGCACTCTCACTCACCTCAACCTCGGGCGCTACGCGGGGGAGAGTACTCATGTGAGAGACTATCTTGGTCCAACTATGGAACGTGAAGTGGGGAGGATCGTCTACTGAGAACTCAGAAGGTGTAAAGTGAAAGTGTGCTTGTCGAAGCAAGGCAGTCACTAAGAATGGGAATGACAACTTTATCTTAGCCGGTCTCAAGCAGTTTTTATCCACAAGTTACTCCCACACTTTAAACATCTGTCCCTAGATAACAGTTGGAATAGAGAACCAACATCTTGAATGGAGGGCATATAAAACTGTCAAAAACTTGCCCCGTCGATTGGTATGATGCCCAAGGGGATGGGCATTTTTTCGGAAGATCGTGTCAAAGAACCACAATCTCCAGGGGCACAAAGATTTGCTGGTGTAGGTGTTCCAAGGGGGTTAGAAAAACATCCATGGCACATGCCCTGAATCATATAAAAAATAGAAAGGTCTAGATCAAGATCACAAAACCGGAGATGTTTTTCTGCTATATGTATGTCCTTGGGTTCCTCAAGAGGACACCCGGTAAGAGCAACAATGTCCTCTATCGTAACGGCAAGAGGAATGCCATCAATAGTAGTCCATAAAATATCAAGCTCATCAGGGTTTTAAGTCATGTTCATGTAAAACGCCCGAACAAGTCGAGGGTAATAAAGATCAGCTGCAGGAACCAAAAGCCCAAGTAGATAGAGCTCACACAAAGCTGTAAGGGACCATGAGGCATAAGGATCCTCGATAAATATGTCGATGTCAACCATGTGCTCGGGGTGGAAATCCCGCTACTCCTAATAGCCCCACAGTATATCACGAATGGAAGTGGGTGACTCTTCATCATCGGCCATGTCTTGTTTGGAAGCTTCTAATTTGGCTCACAAATTCCTTACCAAAAATCCAAATCAACCTCAAACTTCCTCCCTAATATGTCTCAATACTCCAACCAATTCAAATCACCACAAATATTTCCCAAACCTCCACCAAAAATCTAAAATAAGTAGGATACCCACAATCCACACTTGAAGAATAAAATTTCAAAGAACCATATACCTTCAATTTTGGTTTTAGCCAATAGGGTTGCCCACACATTGAATCACCTTCCTTAAACTTGAAAATAAAGAGGAAAGATGAGGAAGATGATGATGTTGATGATAGATAATGATGGGGGTGTGTTTGAAACTTTTGGATGAGAGGGAGAGAAGAGAGAATCGTAAGAGAGAGGGAACAAATGAGAGGGAGAGAAGAGAGGTTCAAATTTTAAGTGATTGCGTGTACAGTTACGTGCCCAGGATTGATACATCAAAGTGTGTCGATGGATCAAACTAGAAGTTTTGATGCATCGAACATCTATCAAAATAAGGTGCGATAGCTGCTGGAATTGGAAAGGAAATGGGACATTTAAAGATCGATGCATCGATGTTAATTTTGATGCATCAAAATGGGTACTTTGATGCTTCAAAGTTCCTTTTGACTGTGATTTTGTAAAATTATCCCAAGTATGCAAAAATTAAATATTTTATCCTCAAAACCACACCTCTGACACTCAAACACATTCAAAAATATTTAGATACGTTCCTTTTGGATTCAAAGGGTCACACGGAACATAATAGGACCGTGAAATTGCCAGGTTTACCGTCTATGGAGAGATGTGAAACTAATCATAGGTCCAAATATACAAGATCCATTAATTTGACAATATCCACGTATTCTATTTGCATTTGGTCATTAATGCAAGGTTTCACCCTTTGCTTGTTAACCTTAAAGAATGTTCTATTCCTCGGATCCTTTAGTTCCACACTCCATGGGGAGCAACATAATTGATTACGAAAGGACCGTCCCATCGGAAGTGAAGTTTTTCAGGAAATAGGCAAAGCCTAGAATTCTAAAGCCAAAGTTTTTGGCTTGGAGAGAGTAATTTGGAATGGATATGACGGTCATGGAAGGCTTTGGTCTTTGCTTTATAGATTTTTGCACTTTCGTACGCGTCATTCTGTACTTCTTCTAATTCACTTAATTGAAGCTTCCAGTTAGAGCCGGCTAACTTCATATCAAAATTGAACTTCTTAATAGTCCAAAAGGGTTTATGCTCAAGCTTAATTGATAAGTGACATACCTTACCATACAGAAGCTGGTACGGTGACATGCCAATCGGGGTTTTATAAGTAGTATGGTGCACCCATAAAACATCATTCAGATGTTGTGACCAATCCTTGCGACTAGGGCGCACAGTTTTTTCAAGGATGTGCTTAATTTTCCTGTTAGATACTTCTACTTGGCCACTTGTTTGAGGGTGGTAGGGTGCAGCCACCTTGTGAGTGACGGATTATTTGAGTAGCAAGGTTCAAAGGAACCAGTTGCAAAAATGTTTACCCCTGTCACTAATGATGGCTCGAGGCGTACCAAAATAACTAAATATGTTCATTTGGATGAACTTGACCATGATTGTGTGGTCATTGGTTCTGGTAGCCAAGTCCTCAACCCATCCCGATGCATGGTTGGCTAGAAGAAACCGCACTGAAGAATTTTGGAAGCGGTCTTTTGAGCACTAAAATGACCTCTACATTCTAATGTATGGCAGAAAGTAAGAATGCTAGGACTCTCACTCTCTGGCACACATTGGCGGATGATTTGGTTAAGACAAGGCTTGAATAGATGACGATCGTTCCAAAAATGTAAACGTACTTGGGAATGGAAGAGATTCTTTTCCTGTTTGGACCAAGAGGGTGGGATCTTCCCGATTGCTAAGAAATTGATTATGTCAGCAAACCAGAGAAGTTTCTCATGAGTGACTTCAAACAGTTGCTTATCCGGGAAGGATTCACTAACTAAAATTTGGTCATGATGGCACTAGACAAGAATCCGAGACAAGTGGTCAGCGACCACATTCTCGATACCTGATCGGCATTGAATGTTACGCATTCTAGCCTCTTAACTTGTGTATTTTATTCTCTTAGTGATAGAATATTTTGTTATTTTACTTCATTTTAGTATTTTCTGTATTTTCAGGGCTTTAATGATTATTTCAGTTAAAACCATGATTTTGGACTTTTAAAGATGACATGCAAGAGGGTTAGATGAAGTCTACATCAAAGGAATCCATTCAACTATTTATTTCAACTCAAATCATCCCATGGAAGAGGTCCAAGAGAATTATAGGTGTTTAAGAAGGTTATGGGCCTGAAGCCCAATTATGCGCTTAATACATTCTTAATCCCATTTTGGAAATCGGACCAGAAGTGTTATTTTCAAGCCTCAAATCGACTTAATTTTTGCAAGGGCTGAACGAAATTCAATTCTGCACACTTTTGTAGTTCACAAAAATTTTGTGAATCGAACTTCTAGTGGGTCAAAAGTTGCGCCGAACGTCAGCAGAAAAAACCCACCTGATTAGTGCTGCGGGAAAACCTAATTAATTCCTAATTGGATTAGGACTTTGGTGTATTCTCTTGGGGCATAAAGTGGCGAATTGAAGGTTGTTTTGAGAGAGCTTAGAGAGCCTTTGGACGAAAATTGAAGCATACTTTGCAGAGCTTTCGAGTGGAGAACCATTGGAGAACGAAGTTTTACACAGAATTCATGAAGATGATGCTTTCTTCGTCAACCGTTGAAGCTTCATCTTCTACCATGAGCGACTAGTTAATCCACTAGAGTTTTGATGTAGCCTTAACTAAGCATCAATGGTTTGATTGTTTTAATTTTTGGGAACTTTTATATACATGCATAAATTGTGTAATTTAGAGGATTCTTATTATAGAATTGAGCAATAAAAGTCTTATATATTTAGTTTCAATGATTTCTTATCTTGTCTTAGATATTTAGTTGTTGTTATTGAACTCAATCTCTCTTATTTTTTGTGATTATGAGAGTGATTATTACACAATGGTAATCACTGAATATATCATTATACGCTTTGATGGAGTATGCCTAGAGAAGATAGACCATACTGCACTCTAGATTAGAGTAGTTAAGTAGATGGCCCATGCCAATCGAAGATAGTCCATGACTTAGACTTAATCATATGTTATTTTCTTGACGGATGAATTGGAGCTTGTAGCCACCGACACCACTGATGCATGATGTAATCCCCCATAGTTAATTAAATTGACCATTGATTATGGAGTTAGTGGTGAAGTCAAATACCCTAGATTTATCTCATATTTTCTACCCTCTATATTTCCTTTGTTTTATTTTATTTTGCTTTTTAATTAGTTTAAATATAAAAATCAGATTTCTTCTCTTTCTAAATTTAATTAGAATTAATTCCGTACTCTAACTCATTCAGACCATAATCCCTGAGGTTCTACACCCCTATTCTATAAGGAATTCATTCTATTGCGAAGTGTGGCAATTATAATTGAGACGCACTCACACACGAACCAATTTTGGCGCCGTTGCTGGGGATTATCTATTTGTTTGATTGGATTTTACATAATTAATTTTAATTGGATTTTTAGTTTAGGAATTTTTTATATTTTATTTTTAATTTTGTTTTTGTTTTCTTTTTAGGTACTTTTGTTAATATATGTAAGGTCGTCGTTCTGTGGTTGATCCTTTGATACCTCTTGATCCTGAGCCTGAACGTACTCTTAGACAACAGAGGAGCATCCCTGTTGATACCATTGTGCAAGAGGAAGAATTCATTGAAGACATGGTAGAAGAAAGGAATAACAATCTTGTTCCTAATGCTGGTGGAGAAAGGGCTAGATTGCTCAAGGACTACTATGTTCCTGAAACATACACTTCACCAGCTGGTTTTCAGTTGCCCAATGTCATAGCATAAAATTATGAGATCAAGTCCAACATTATTCAGATGCTACCATCTTTTTTTGGGCTGACTCAAGAGGACCCTTACAAGCATCTAGATGAATTCATTGAAGTGTGCTTAACTACCAAAATCCACAACTTCTCTGAAGATGCTTTCAGAATAAGACTTTTTCCATTCTCCTTGAAAGATAAAGTAAAGTATTGGTTCAATTCTTTACCAGTAGGTTCTATCATGACTTGGACTGAGATGTAACAAGAGTTCCTTAAAAAGTATTTTGCGATAGGGAAGACCAATCAGTTCAGACGGGCTATCACTAGTTTCTCCCAACATGAGGGAGAACAATTTTATGGGACATGAGAAAGATTCAAGGACCTTCTTAGGAAGTGTCCTCATCATCAAGTTCCTAAGTGGCAATTAGTGCAGAGTTTCCATGAAGGATTGACAGAAGCCAACAGACAGATGGTTGATGCGTCTTGTGGATGTACTTTTATGTTGAAGAGTGAAGAAGAGGCATGGACCTTATTTAAAAATCTTAGTGATAACTCTCTACAACATTGATCCTCTACTCGTTCTAGCAGACCTACCACTACAAAGAGGACTGATGGAATTTTTGAGGTTGGTGCTTCAGAAGCTATGCCAACCGACATTGATTTAATTGCATAGAAGGTAGCAGCAATTATGGCTGCCAATCAAGCTCCTTCTACGTCAAATTCTTCATTGCTAAGCCCTTGTGAATTTTTCTCTATTCCTATGCATAATGTGAACAATTGTCCTTCAATTGGGCAATTTTCTGATGTTCAACATGAGTAAGTCCAAGCTCCATTCACTGGACCAATGAATCCTCCACGAGGTAATACTTACAATCCTACATAGAGGAATCATCCTGATTTTTCCTACAGTAACCAAGGGGCAGCAATGCAACCATCATATCAACCAAGGAATTTTCTACCTCAATAGCAATATCAAACACAAGATCCTATGGCACAAAGAATCTCTGCTATTGAAGACAAGCTGACACTCACCTTAGCAAAATTTGATAAGCTCGATTCTATTATAGAGACAGTGCAAGCTACTATAGCAACAATACAATCTACAGTTCAGCTAGTGCACTCTCATTCTCAATCTATTGCCAAACTGGAATCTCAGTTTGGACAACTTGCTAATTCATTGAGTAGAAGAGAAGAAGGGAAGCTCCCTAGTCAACTAGTTGCTAATCCAAGAGGGATGCAAGCTTCCACAAGCAACCCACACCATGAGTAAGTTCAAGCTATTACCACTTTGAGGAGTGGGAAAATAATTGATAACAAGGTGGGGGAAAAGAAAGAAGAAGAAAAAGTGACCACAAGTCCAAGTGCTGAAAATTCTTGTGAGCCCAAAGCTCCTTTGCCATAACGTTTCCTTGAAGTTTCTAAATTGGAAAAGCAAGGGGACAAGCTGCATGAAATGATGGAAGTGTTTCAACAAGTGAAGATTAATTTGCCACTCCTTGATGCCATCAAGAAAATTCCTCTTTATGCTAAATTTTTGAAGGACTTGTACACTCAGAAGAGGCATTCTAAAAGCCATGTGCCAAAGAAAGTGATGCTACCGCAATAAGCGAGTTCTATCATTCAGCAGTGCACTCTTCCCAAGTGTAAAGATCCTGGTGCTCCAACTATCTCATGCATCATTGGGGAGCACCATGTGGATAAAGCTCTTCTTGATTTGGGTGCAAGTATGAATTTGCTACCTTATTCAGTTTACTTATAATTGGGCTTGGGAGAATTGAAGCCTACCTCGGTGGTGTTGCAATATGCAAACAGATTAACAAAGCAACCCCGTAGGATCATTGAAGATGTGCTCATTAAAGTGGACAAGTTCTACTTTCAAGTTAATTTTATTTTACTTAACACTGAGCTAGTTCATAACCCAAGGAGGCACATTCCAGTCATCCTTGGTCGACCTTTCATGGCTACTGCCGATACTTGCATAAATTGGAGATCGGGGATCATAGATATTTTATTTGGCAACATGAAGGTCAAGCTTAATATTTTCAATGCTGTTGAGAACCCTCCAGGTGAGACTAATGTCTTTCTCATAGACTCTACGGATGTGTCTGAGCCCACAGATGAAATCGAGGGTCAAGAAAAATAAAAGGAAGAGAACGTGCTAGAAGATTAATTTTCTACCATTGTGGTAAATTTTGTATGTGCTACACCACCCAATTCACTTCAGGGCAAGCAATTGTTTGGAGTATCTGATAACTCCATGCCATGGTATGTAGATATCGTGAATTATTTGGCCACGGGAAAAATGCCACGAGGCTGGACTAAGCGAGAGCGTGACAGATTCTTCTCTAAAGTTCATCATTACTTTTGGGAGGATCTAGAATTATTTAAATATTGTCCAGATTAGATTATTCGGTGGTGTGTCCCTGACCATGAGTTTCAAGATGTGCTCAATTTTTGCTAGTCATTAGTATGTGGAGGTCACTTCAGTGCAAGAAAGACAATAGTGAAGGTACTTCAATGTGGATTTTTCTGGCCTTCTCTGTTTCATGATGCCTATGTATTTTGTAAAACTTGTGATCGATGTCAAAGATTGGGTTCGATGTCCAGACAAGATATGATGCCAATGAGCCCCATTCTAGTGGTGGAGATTTTTTATGTTTGGGGAATTGATTTCATGGGACCCTTTCCACCCTCTTTTGGCTACGAATACATTCTGGTTGGTGTGGATTATGTCTCCAAATGGGTGGAGGCCATTACAACTCGAACCAATGACCACAAGGTGGTAATTAAATTTATGCATGAGAATATCCTTAGTCGATTCAGAATTCCTCGAGCCTTGATCAATGATGGTGGTTCTCACTTTTGCAATAAATTCTTAAGAGGTTTGCCTTCTAAGTATTCAGTGACACATAAGGTGGCATTGCCTTACCATCCTCAGATGAGTGGGCAAGTGGAGTAGTCCAATCGAGAAATTAAGCATATTCTTGAGAAGACAGTGAGACCGGACAGGAGAGATTGGTCATTACGGTTAAGTGAGGCACTATGGGCATATCGGACTGCTTACAAGACTCCTATCGGTATATCGCCATATCGATTATTGTATGGGAAAGCATGTCATCTTCTAGTAGAGATCGAGCACAAGGCGCTTTGGGCAATCCAAAAATTCAATTTTGATGCAAAAAGATCTGGAGAAGAGAGAAAGTTGCAATTGAATGAATTGGAAGAATTCAGATGTTATGCTTATGAAAGTTCATGAATTTACAAAGAGAGGACGAAGGCGTTCCATGATAGATATATCTCAAGGAAGTCCATCTCTCTGGGTGATAAAGTGTGGCTCTTCAATTCAAAGCTTCGGTTGTTTACCGGGAAGTTACGTTCAAGGTGGGATGGACCATTCCAAGTGATTTCGGTTTTTCCTCACGGTGCTGTGGAAATTTGGAGTTTTTGAGATAATAGTTTGATAAAACTTAATGGGCAAAGGTTGAAGCATTGTGTAGAAGGATGATTCGTGTGTGAGTGTGACTCAAAAAGTATATCAATTAAAAATTTTCACACTTCGCAATAGAACGAATTCCTTGCAGAATAGGGCTATCGAAAGGGGTATCGTACCTCAGGGATTATGGTCTGATGAGTTGGAATACAGAATTAATTCTAATTAAATTTAAGAGAAAAGAATTCTGATTTTTAAACTAATTAATTAAAAAGTAAAATAAAATAAAACAAAGTAAATAGAAAGTGAAGATAATATGAGAGAAATCTAGGGTATTTGACTTCACCACTAACTCCACAATCAATGGTCAATTAAATCAACTATGGGGAATTACATCGTGCATAAGTGGTGTCGGTGGTTACAAGCTCACCTTCATCCATAAATAAGATAACATATGATTAAGGCTAAGTCATGGACTATCTTCGATTGGCATGGGCCATCTGCCTAACTACTCTAATCTAGGGTGCAGTATGGTTCATCTTCTCTAGGCATAATCCATCAAAGCTTTTAATGATATATTCAGTGATTACCATTGTGTAATAATCGCTCTTATAATCCCAGAAAATAAGAGAGAATGAGTTCAATAAAAATAACTAAATATCTAAGACAAGATAAGAAATCATTGAGATTGAATTTACAAGACTTTTATTGCTCAATTCTATAATAAGAATGCTATAAATTACACAATCTATGCATGTATATAAAGGTCCCCAATAATTAAAACAATCAAACCATTGATGCTTTGTTAGGGCTACATCAAAACCCTAGTGGATGAACTAGCCACTCATGGTAAAAGAAGAAGCTTCAACTGTTGAGGAAAAAGGCATCATCTTCATGAATTATGCGTATGACTTCGTTCTCCAATGGCTCTACAAATATGTTTCTGTTCTCTTCTCAGCCCTCTCTGACTCTCCAATCTCTGTAATCTCTCTCAAACTCAGCCTCCAAATCTTCACTTTATTCCCCAAGAGAATACACCAAACTCCTAATCCAATTAGGAATTAATTAGGTTTTCCCGCAGCACTAATCAGGTGGGTTTTTCCTGCAATGTTTAGCCCAACTTTTGACCCACTAGAAGTTCGACTCACAGAATTTTTATGAAATAGAAAAGTGTGTAGAATCAAATTTCATTCAACCCAACGTGAAAATTAAGTCGATTTGAGGCTCAAAAATAAGACTTCTTAAGCAAAACGGGATTAAGACTGTATTTTGCGCAGATTTGGGCTTCAGGCCCAAAACCTTCTTAAGCAGTTGTAATTCTGTTGGACCTCTTCCTTGGGCTGAATTGAGTTAAAATAAATGGTTGAATGGATCTCCTTGATGTAGGCTTCATCTAACCATCTTGGATGTCTTCTTTAAAGCCCAAAATCATGGTTTTAACTGAAATAATCATTAAGGCCCTGAAAATACAGAAAATAATAAAACGAAGTAAAATAACAAAATAATCCATTACCAAGAGAATAAAATACATAAGTTAAGAGGCTAGAATGCGTTACATTCAACGCCTATCAAAGGATTTGTGCCAACAAGAGACGTGGAGTACGTCGATTTGATGGATCCCATCTATCCGACTTAATCCCTTCAGAGAGTTGATCGTCACCTATGGATGTTAAATTATAGGATTTGTATGTATTTCTATCCTTTAATTTCTTTAGTTTTCTTTGATTTTAATTTTTAGTTATGTTTTCTTAAGTTTCCATTCAATTTTAGTTACGTTTTGATGTATTTTCTTTGAGTTTTTGATGTATAAGTTGCTTCCGGAGGATGCCAAGAGGTGTACCAAGGTCTTTGGACTCAAGATGGGTGAAAAAATGAGCTCTCGGTCAGCCTCGGACGATGGAGACATCAAAAATACCCTTCCAGCTTGACCCTTGGCGATAGACACACAACAGGCATCAGTTGGGGGGATCGATCGCCCATTTAAGGGGGGATCGATCGCCCCCAATTTTTCTCATGTGGGCACAAAAACCAGCTGGGCGATTGATTGGCCAGCCCTAGGGGGATCGATCGCCCAAGCTTGAATGTGGGCTGCCCAAATTTTCTTGTTATATAAAGGCTCCCTCTCCAACTAGGATGCTACCACTTGCTCCTTTGACAACTTTGTGATCCAATTTGACTCCTACTTCAACCGGGAAAATATTTTCTTCAATTGGTGATTCTCATACAAGTATTTATCATTGATCATCATCAACATCAACATCAAAATCGGATTGATCATCACTAGTTCTCAAGAAAACTCTTACTTTCTCAAGTTCTTCATCAAAGTAAGTAGAGTTTTTATTTTGTAAAATTGTGCCAATATTTTTGAGGTCTTTTGAAGACCAATTTTGGGGGACATAATTGGTGGATTGAATTGTTCAATTTGTGGTGGTAAAAGTTGCCGAAAGAAGAGGTTGAAGGAGAAACTTTTATTGTGCATGCCAAGTGTTTGATTTAATTCCTCAACCAAGATTTTTCTATTTCTATGGTACCAAAGAGAGCAATTCACCAAGGTTCTTCTAGCTCGTGCAATCCTCGCCGAGCACGACATGATCCAACACCCGTTTCCTCAAGATCTCGCCGAGATGGAATTCATGAGAGATGGCATCCAAGAGCCTTGAATTTTGAAGTGGCATTTGACATCGGCGAACTATATGCTATGTTTCCCGAGACACGATGGGGGATTTTTGATATCCTTCGTTGTCAGTCGGCATCAATTTTTGTTCCATTATCTACTACTTTATACCCGAGGCTTGTCAAAATCTTTTATTAGAACTTAATGCCAAAACCTGACGAGCGGGGCATGCTTATTTCTTCGGTGGATGGAACACGAGTTCAGGTTGATATGCCTTCGATTGTTATTGCCATGGGTTGTCCTCATGAATGCCCGACTGATTTGACCAATATCTACACTCCTTTACCCGATGATTTGTCAGTGGGTAACTTGGTTGCACATTTGTGTGCTAACCAATTCTCCGAGCCCAAGCGTAATGCAGCTTCAAAGTCTTCTACGCTGAGTCATCTATGGTTCCTTGATGTTGTTTTGTACAAGAATGTGTGTCCCATTGGACATAAAATCTAGAGGCATCAAGAGTTCATTCGAGCTTTATATGCCATACATTTTGGGCATTGGCTATCATTTCCACAGATTGTCTAGGGCCAAATTAAAAAGTTCTATTCTAAGGTTGTGTCCAAGGCACCGGACAGTGCAAGTGACTGGGAGTTCCCAATCCCTACTATCATTCATCTGTTACTTATTGCACAGGGATATGCAGTCGATGAGGACGAGCTTGCTTTTTCCACGAGATATTCATTATAGCACACCTGACTAAAATTTGAGCCGATCTCATATGCATTAAAGAGTCATTGTTGTGCCAGGTGAAGTATCTCGATTGGCTCAGGGAGGGGAAGCTTTAGACATACCACCACCGGTGGAGGATCCAGAGGAGATGGAAGCAGAAGAAGAGAATGTCCATGCACAAGCTAGCGGATATGAGTATCATTATTTAGAGGGGCAGATTGCTTAGTTGACCGCCCAGTTTGGCACCTTACAGACTGAGGTTTCCACACAGTTTGGAGCTATGCGGACAGAGATGGCAGATCAGTTTCGTGAGACTCGCCAGGATCTGCTAGAGATGAGGAGGATGCTGCGTGCATTGATGCGCCAGGCGAACCTGGATCCAGATGCTCAATCACCACCACATCATTGATTGCAGGTAACTATCTTTTGTATTTTAATTTATTTTTTATTTTATTTTATTTTTATTTTTATTTTGTTCTTTCTGTATAAATTCAGTTTCAAAAAAAATTATTTTCACCCATGCTATTTCACTTGGTTGGTGGGGTATAGTGGTTTGTTTTGACAGGTTGTAACATCTAAGTTTGGGGGTGTGCTTGCTTTGCTTTGCCTTCTTGCTAGTGGTTTGTGTTATTTTTTGTGCCACTACGTCTCTTGATTCGTGGTATTCTCGTTCTTACCCTTCTCTATGATTTTATTGGGTGTCCATTGAGGACAATGTATAGTTTAAGTTTGGGGGTGAGTCGATGCCTATTTATGTGCTATATTGCAATATGAGGGGAAATTTGTGTGAAATTCTTCTTGTTTTAGGATTTTTGTTTATTTTAATTTTCTTAGTTTATTTATTTATTTTCTTTTGTTTTGTTTTTAGATAGAATTTTTTACATTATTCAAAGGGATTAGTACGTTATGTAGGTGCATAACTTGCAATTTTTGAGTATGTTTTAAAAATTTTGGAAACTGTGGTTTAAATTATGTGATTTTAATCATTGTTTGCCTTAACATGCCTTGGGGTAATTGATTTTAGCTTCCTCACATGCACAGATACACTAGCATAATCTTGTGAGGTATAAACTTTGGTTTTGAGTTATTGAGTTATATATGCTTGATATGAACTAGTATCTCTTGAATGAGTACCGATGATGTGTTTTACTTGACTTCAATAATGAAAAAAATTAGAAAAAAAAGAATATGTGATGAATAGCAAATCAATTTGATCCTTTCCATGAGTAACCAGACCTCTATGCTTCAAGAAGCACGGAGTGTTCGCGTCAAAGTGAAAGGGGGAGAAAAGATGAGCATTGGTTGTCTTGATTGGTAACTTGACTGATTCTAGTAATTAGGTTCTTCGGGGTGCCTTAACGCCTAGTGCCCTAAAGCCATCTGATTTTGGAGTCACTGATTGAAAGCTTGCTACATGGATCTTTCAGAAAGCTTAATAGATTAAGACATTGCACAACCAATAAAGCAATGAAAAAAAAAGAAAAACAAATGATGAAAAAAATGAAAAAGTCATGTATTCATGTTTGTTAGTTCACTTTTCACTAGGGAGCTAGAGTTGGTTATTTTGAGATATGTTGATGTGAATTATGTGTGGGGACCATTGCTTTAAATTATGGAATTTGAGAATTTGAAATTATTCTTGAATGCAAGTTTGTAACTATATATTGTAATCTTCTTCTTGAATTAATGTTGAAACATAATTTTCAATGTTTGTGGGTAACATTTCTGGAAACCCTCACTAGACTATACTCGTCCACTAGGGGGATCCTAGGGGTTTAAAGGCTTGTTTCATATGCTAAATGCAATCGTTTCTCCCGCAAAAGTGGAGTTGGGTAGCTTAGTTAGTATTTTTTTAGTTTCCTTTGTTTTAGTTTTGTTTTATTCTATTGCTAAGGGACTAGCAATATGTAAGTTTGGGGGTGTGATTGGCGTTAAATGTTACACATTCTAGCCTCTTAACTTGTGTATTTTCTCTTAGTGATATATTATTTTGTTATTATACTTCGTTTTAGTGTTTTATGTATTTTCAGGACCTTAATGATTATTTAAGTTAAATCATAGTTTTGGGCTTTTAAAGATGACATGCAAGAGGGTTAGATGAAGCCTACATCAAAGGGATCCATTCAACTATTTATTTCAACTCAAATCAGCCCATGGAAGAGGTCCAAGAGAATTACAGCTGCTTAAGAAGGTTACAGGCATAAAGCCCAATTCTGTGCTTAATACAGTCTTAATCCCATTTTGGAAAATGGATCAGAAGTGTTATTTTGGAGCCTCAAATCAACTTAATTTATTAATTGGTTAATCAAAATTTGATTCTGCACACTTTTGTATTTCGCAAAAATTTCGTGAATCGGACTTTTAGTGGGTCAAAAGTTACGCCGAACGTCAGCAGGAAAAACCCACCTAATTAGTGCTGCAGGAAAACCTAATTAATTCCTAATTGGATTAGGACTTTTGTGTATTTTATTGGGGCATAAAATGGTGAATTAAAGGCTATTTTGAGAGAGCTTAGAGTGCTTTTGCACAAAAATTGAAGACATACTTTGTAGAGCTTTCGAGTGGAGAACCATTGGAGAACGAAGTCTTACGCATAACTCATGAAGATGATGCCTTCTTCCACAACTGTTGAAGTTTCTTCTTCTACAATGAGTGGCTAGTTCATCCACTAGGGTTTTGATGTAGCCCTAACTAAGCATCAATGGTTTGATTGTTTTAATTATTCAGGACCTTTATATACATGCATAGTCGTGTAATTTAGAGGATTCTTGTTATAGAATTGAGCAATAAAAGTCTTATAAATTCGATTTCAATGATTTTTTATCTTGTCTTAGATATTTAGTTGTTGTTATTGACCTCAATCTCTCTTATTTTCTATGATCATGAGAGTGATTATTACACAGTGGTAATCACTAACTATATCATTATACGCTTTGATGGAATATGCCTAGAGAAGATGGACCATACTGCACTCTAGATTAGAGTAGTTAGGCAGATGACCCATGCCAATCGAAGATAGTCTATGACTTAGACTTAATCATATGTTATTTTCTTGACGGATAAATGTAAGCTTGTAGCCACCGACACCACTTATGCATGATGTAATCCCCCATAGTTAATTCAATTAACCATTGATTGTGGAGTTAGTGGTGAAGTCAAATACCCTAGATTTATCTCATATTTTCTACACTCTATATTTCCTTTGCTTTATTTTATTTTGATTTTTAATTAGTTTAAATATAAAAATTAGATTTCTTCTCTTTCTAAATTTAATTAGAATTAATTCCGTACTCCAACTCATTCAAACCATAATCCCTGAGGTTCGACACCCCTTTCGATAATCCTATTCTGCAAGAAATTCGTTCTATTACGAAGTGTGGTAATTATAATTGAGACGCACTCACACATGAATTAGTACCCTTTTTATCCTGGATCTCAAAGTCAAACTCTTGCAATAAGAGTATCCATCAGATCAATAGGGGTTTAGTATCCCTTTTTGCCAATAAATGCCGAAGAGTGGCTTAATCTGAGAAGACAATAATCTTGGATCCTAAGAGATAAGATCTAAATTTGCCCAATACATAACCAACTGCAAGCAATTCCTTTTCCGTAGTTGTATAATTCAGTTGAGCTTCAGAAAGGGATTTACTTATATAGTAAATCACATGCGGCAACTTGTCTATACGTTGCCTTAAGACAGCACCCATAGCAAAATCGGATGCGTCACACATGACCTCAAATGGGAGAGCCTAATTTAGAGGGAGTAGAATTGGAGCGGTTGATAGAAGTGTGCGGAGTGTCTCAAAAGATTTAAAGCACGTTTGATCAAAGTGAAATGAAGTATCCTTTTCAACAAGTTGACTTAAAGGTTGAGATATCTTGCTAAAGTCCTTGATGAAATGGCGATAAAAACCTGCATGGCCAAGGAAGGAATGAATGCCCCTCACCAACGAAGGTGGAGGAAGCTTAGATATGAATTCTACCTTGGCTCTATCAACTTCTATACCTCGTTTGGACACTATATGCCTAAGTACAACTCCCTCTTGAACCATAAAATGGCTCTTTTCCCAGTTAAGAATAAGATTCGTGTCGTTACAACGCTTATGTACGAGTGTAAGATTATGAAGGCACGAATCAAAGGAAGGTCCAAAGATTGAAAAATTGTCCATGAACACTTCAAGAAACTTCTCCACCATATCAGAAAAAATAGCATCATACACAATTGAAAAGTTATCGGTGCAGTACATAGCCCAAAGAGTATGAATCTATAAGCAAATGTTCTAACTCAACATGTGAAATTGATTTTTTCTTGGTCTTGCAGGTCAATTATGACTTGATTATATCCAGAATATTCATATAAAAAGTAGTAGAAACTTTGGCCGGCAAGCCTTTCTAGGATTTTATCGATGAATGGGAGTGGGAAATGATCCTTTATAGTTGAGGAGTTTAGTTTCTTATAGTCAATACACACTCGCTAGCATGTGGTGGTGCATTGTGGAACTAATTCTCCTTATTCATTTTGAAGCACAGTAATGCCGAATTTCTTTGGCATCACTTGCGTGGGGCTTACCCACTTGCTATCAAAGATGGGGTATATAATACCAGCATCTGGCGAGGTCTTTGCATCCTCTTCCAAATATATGCGGTGCATACAAATAGAAGGACTAATGCCTTTTAAGTCGACAACTATCCACCCTATGGCTCCTTTGTGTTCTTTTAAGACCATTATGAGTGAACACTCTTCGTCATCTGTTAGATTTGAAGCTATGATGAACGATAAAGTGTCACTTGGGCCAAGAAATACATACTTGAGATTAGACGATAAAGTCTTGAGCTCAAGTTATGGAGGAGACACAAGGGATGGAATTGGAGGAGTACTTGAAAGAGAAGAGGCTCAAATGGTGTCTTCCACATGGGAAAGTCATTTATGACCATGGCATTGAGCATTGTATTCACATATTCAATTGATTGCTTAATATCAAAGTCTTCAAAATTAAATTGACTCAGACACGCCTCCAAAGGGTCTTTTGACAAGATTTGGGGAAGTATCTCTTCGATGAGATCATCCATGACATCCACACAAAAACAGTCACTTTCATCATTGGAGGTGTGGTGGGATGCGTTGAAGATATTCAACCTCACAGCCATATTCTCGAAGGAGATGTCCATCACCCCGATACGGTAATTAACGCAAGCGTTAGCCGTAGCCAAGAATAGACGACCTAGAATGATCAGAATATGCCTTGTAGGATCTTGGAGAAGTTTGGTATGAATGGCTATAAAGTCCATTGGGAAATAGAATTTGTCCACTTTGATTAAAACATCCTTAATTATTCCACGAGGTTGCCTTACTGAATGGTCGGCAAGTTGCAACACCACTTTGGTTGGCTTAAGTTCTCCTAGCTCCAATTTCTGATAAACTGAGTAAGGAAGTAAGTTAACACTTGGTCCCAAGTCAAGGAGGGCCCTCTCGAATTCGAGGTCACCAATGAGACAAGAGATTGTTGGGTCACCTAGATCCTTGAATTTTGGAGGGGGTATTATGTTAAAGAATTGAAATTACTTGCTCAGTCAAATGGATGTTCTTAGGAACTTGGTTCCTAGATTTACGCTTTTGAGTGCATAAATCCTTCAGAAATTTAACATAGGACGGAATTTACCTTATAACATCTAGGAGAGGAAGATTAATTTTAACTTGTTTAAATTTTTTTATAATAGAAATTTTCTCCTTGCTTCCCAAATTATGAAGGTTCCTTTAATATTTGCGGAAAAGGGACTCGAGGTTCATATGAAGATTCTTTTGGATTTTTAGGATAATTATTTGGATTTTTCATAATTTTTGGATTAATCGGATGCTCACATTCTTTCTCTCTTATTTTATCAACCAAATTCTCTAACACTCTACCATTCCTTAAAGTAGTAATTGATTGAGCTTGGTCTTGGTTAAACTCAAAGGAATGAGAAACATCATCAATTACTTGCACTCCATTAGGGTTTGCCACCATTTTGCTAGGCAACCTTCCACCCTCTCGCTGATTCATTGCATTAGCTAGCTGTCCCAATTGGGATTCTCTTCACAATGGATTCTGAGTGGGTGTTGATCTTTTAGGTATTGCTTTCAATATTGCCTAATGCTACCAAAACCTTATCCTCAAAACTGGGGGTTTGGGGAGGTGGTTGATTGGGAGTGTAGTAAAAACTTGAATTTGGATTTGATTCATAAGGTCTAGGTTGGAATTGAGATTGACCTTGTTATCCATGTGGTCTCCGAGATCCTTGATATTGACTTTGGTTCCCATATTGGAATTGGTTTTGATCTCTCCATCTGAAATTATAGGAGTTTTTATAAGAACCTTGACCTAGCCTAGAATAAATTGCATTTGCTTGCTCTTGTGAAAATTTAGGGTATTGCCTCGCATGAGGGAAATATTTTATACAATGAGAAGGACTAAAGCAAAAAGAACACACATCATATGTGGGCTGAAGAGTAGGACTTCTATCTTTCTATTAGTTGCTTGCTCCTTATGCATTTCAAAAATGCTTTCGATTTGGGCGTTAAAAGGGGTAACTACCTTATTATTCCTTTCATTAGAAGAACGATGAGATGAATTTTTGCTCAAGTTCTCAAAGAGTATCGACGCTTCATTTGGACATTTTAGAAAGAATGTACCCCCACAATTAACATCTACCATCTGTTTGTGGGGCTCTCCTATACCATCATAAAATCCTTGCACCAATTGCCATTGGAGAATAGCATGGTGTGTGCATGACATCAAAAGGTCCTTCATCCTTTCTTATGTTTTATGAAAAACTTCTCCTTCCCTTTGAGAGAAACCGATGATGGCTCTCCACACATCATTAGTCTTTCCCATTGACAAGTATTTCTTTAGAAACTCTCATTGTATTTCTGTCCAAAAGTTAATGAAATTTGGCTCTAAGGAGTTAAACCATTGTTTAGCTTTATCCTTAAGTGAGAAGGGGAAAAAACAAAATCTTAAGTTGTCTACCACTTGTGCATTCAGTTATAGAGTCGAACACACTTCTAAAAATTCATATATATGTTTATAAGGATCTTGGTTATGAATCCCGTGAAAACAATTGAGAAGATTAATTGTTGAGGATTTGATTTTGAAATTATTCCTCCCCGCATTTGAAAAATGAATACAAGAGGGAGATGCATAGGTAGATAGAACATAAAAATCTTGAAGAACCTCACCGCTCGGTGGGGGTGGTAAAACAGGATTTTTTTGAACATTTGGGTTATCATTATTTGCCATGGTTTCTCTCCTATGTTATTTAAATAATATAGCATCCCTAGGAATGCTACTATGTTGTTTAAGACTTCTTTCGAGTTCAATATCACACGACAACAACGATAATGACAACAATCTCCTACCTTGAATATGAATGAACAAAATCTAAACTATATGCAAAAATAAAAAATTTAACACTAAGTGTAAGACAATTGGGTACTATACTCACAAAGGATCCAAGCTTATGTCCCGACACCTTGATTATATAAGTACCTAAAATAAAACACTTAAGAAACAAGAACAAAAATAATTACAATTAAATATTGTAAAGAATGAGTTAAGCTAAAATTCAAACTAGACTCAATCCTCTAGTTTTAGCAATTAAACCGTAGTCCCCGGCAACGACGCCAAAAATTGTTACAGTCTGGTTAGTTTATAATTTATATTTACCACTCGCAATAGAACAAATCCTTGAAGGATAGTGATAAGTGTTCAATTCTATGCATTTGAACCCTCTTTATTGCATACGTTGGTTCCGTTTTTGCGTTTACCGAGATATGTTTACGGTATTTTTGTGTTTTTGATGTTTTGCAGGTATTGGAGTAAATGGAGCAAAAATTGGAAGCTTTTCGCAATCAAGAGAAGAAATCAGGAAATGCAGCCAAGGCATCTCGATCAATCGAGATGTTGATTTCGATTAATCGAAATCTCGATTGATCGAGATCTCATTTCGATTGATCGAAATCTCGATCAATCGAGATTCAATTTCGATCAATCGAAATTCTGCAGAGCCCACTTGGCCACTTGCTCACCTGCTCTCCCACTTGCAACAAAATCCCCCTTTTTGCACGACTTAGGGGGATTATCTGACTTGAACAAGACTTTTGGGGGCCTTCTTGATACAAGAGATATATATAATGATATATATATATATATGGTGGGCCCCAAAGGAAGAAAAGAAGCCTAAAAGCACCAAAAGCCACATATATCTCATATATCTCTAAAGCAACAAAGAAGATCAGAGGAGAGACCTTCGGGAGAGGAAGAGAGAGAGCTGAACCAGACCAAGAAGCTTCATTCTCTTCATCAATGGAAGGGTGCAAGGCAACCATGAGCAACTAACTCTTCTACTAGGGTGTTGGTTTCAACCCCTAGCCATGTAAACTTGTTCATCTTTGTAGCTCTTGGGATTTATACTTAAATGTTGATTATTTAGCCTAGTGATTATGTAGACAAATACATCTCTTTTATATATTCATTTGATTTGGAATTTATTCTTGTCTTAGAGTAGATTTTGTCACTTGAATGAACAACATTTGCATATTCCACAAGAAGTGCAAATGATGGCTAGATAATGGTATTTAATTGAATGTGTGATGTTAATTTGTATAGACCATGCCAAGACAAGGTAGTTTGGATGCATGTAGTGTTCACTTAGAGAGTAGAGTAATTAGGTAGGTAGTTAGGTTGAAGAGCTATGCTTGTTGAAGATGGATTATGATAGGTTAGCACACACATTGATCTTTTGATATGTCATTGAGGTCACAAGCCTAATGACATTGTTAGGCATTTAATCAATAAATCCCATGCTTGCTACACTTATGAACATGTGAATGGCTAGTGGTGGAAACCAACCCTAGTTCTCTCTTCCAACTTTAAACTCTTTAATTTTCTTGTCATTTCATTCATGCAATAGTTTTTAAACACAAAACCAAAAATCTATTTTTAGAATTAAAGTAGAATTAATCTTCCCGTAAGACAATTGCGACTAGTTCTCGTGGGATCGATACCCTCCATATAGAACCTTATCTACAAAGATTCGTGCTCTTGCGAGTGGTTAAATTATATTTTGATAAAAAGGGCAAAATTAAGCTTACAATATAATTTAGTTCCGACCACATCAAAATTTTGGCGCCGTTGCCGGGGACTACGGTTTTATTGTCGCCTTTGGAAGATTAAATCTGGTTTAATTCTTAGGCTAGAAATTCTTTCATTCTTTTGTACATATTTTGTCTTTATTTCTCAAATTTCTTGATTTTAGGTATACAACATAACGGGCATCTAAGAGAAGCAAACTTGGAACCCTTTGTGAGTATAACGCCTAAAATTAGTGGTTTGAATTCATTCATTCTTTTGTATATATTTGTTTATCTTGTATATTGAGGTGTTGTTCTATTGGTAATGCATGCTAGGTAGACGGTCATTGTCACTTCCTTTGCTTCCGTGTAACATTGAACTTGAACGAACACTTAGACAACGTAGAGGAACCTCTAGGGACCCTATATTACCTAGGACTGAAAACATGGATCCAAATGAGAGACAACCTCCCGGTCTACCTCCTTTTAATCATGAACAACCACGTCCACCACCACCTCCTCAAGGAGAGTTGCTTATGGACTTTTACCTTCCGACTACATTTGAAGTACCTTCATGTATTCAATTTCCAGATGTAGCGGCAAATCAATTCGAAATAAAGTCCTCCACCATCAATCTTCTTAATAGCTTCCACGGTCTTCCTAATGAGGATCCGTACCGGCACTTAGATTACTTCCTTTCCGTGTGTTCCACTATTCGTGTACCACACTTTACGGAGGATGATCTAAAGCTGCGCATGTTCCCCTTCTCCCTAAAAGATAAAGCTAGAAGTTGGTTCAACTCCTTAGAACCTAACTCAATCCATTCTTGGGCGGAGATGCAAATAGAGTTCTTGAAAAAATACTTCCCAATGGGTAAGACAAGTGATATTCGACGAGCAATCACCGGATTCACCCAAATTGACCAAGAACAATTCCATGAGACGTGGGAGAGGTTAAAAGATCTTTTAAAATCTTGTCCGCATCATGCTATCCCAAAATGGCAGCTAGTGCAAAGTTTTTATGATGGGGTGAGTGAGCAACATAGACAAATGATAGACTCCGCGTGTGGGGGTGGATATCTTTCGAAAAGCCCCGATGAGGCATGGAAACTTTTTCAAACCCTAAGCAACAATTCAGCTCAACGCTCCTCCACTAGGAAAGGGAAGGCCACCCAACCTTGTAGAGGCGTGCATGAGATTTCACGGGTAGATGAGGTTGCCATGCAAGTAGAAGCCCTAACCCAAAAAATGGATTTAATCATGAAAAATGGGCTGCCTACTCCAAACCAATCTGTCCAAAATCAGGAAGGTTGTTCGTTTTGCTATAGTACTTCACATTTCGTGCGAGATTGTCCTATTGCCGGGCAATCTCCCGATTATGCTCAAGAGCAAGCGAATGCCTTGTATGCTAAACAACTGAATGATCCATATTCGAACACGTACAATCCTGGGTACAAGAACCATCCGGCTTTCTCATGGAAGAATCAAGAATCAAGTCCCTCGTTCCAAGGGCAAAGTTCTTTTAATTCCCAATCTCAACAGCCTCATTATAGGCCAAACCCTCAACCTTACAATCAAAGATCTAATTACCAACAACCACCACCTCCTCCGAGAAGCCAAAGCTTTGAAGAAAGAGTGATAAGCAATCTTGAGGCCAATACCCGCTTATTGCAAACTCACTCTCAATCAATCTCTAAGCTTGAAGCCAATGCTCAATCTATGGCTAGGTTAGAAGCTCAAATCGGGCAACTAGCTAATGCCTTAAATAGAAGAGAGGAAGGTAAGTTGCCGAGTCAACTGGTGGTGAACCCCAAAGGTGTGCATATGATTGAAGATCCATCATCTTCAACTTGTAATGCTCCTCCGGAGCAAGTTCAATCAATCACAACCTTGAGAAGTGGCAAAATCATTAACTCCAAGGTAGGGGAGGAAGAGAGAAAGGAATTCCAAGAGCAACCTAAAAATCCAAAAGAATCCCAATTAAATCCAAAATCGTTTCCGTTAAATCCAAATTTGCAAAATACCCCTTCAAATCCAAAAGGAAAGGCAAGTGAAGTTGTGTCGTCATCGATTCCAAATCTTGACACCTCTTATGAACCTCCGGTTCCTTTTCCTCAAAGATTGAAGGAACCTTCTCATTTCGGGAAGCAAGGAGAGAAAATCCAAGACATGATGGAGATCTTCAAACAAGTAAAGATCAATCTCCCTCTCCTTGATGCTATTCGACAAATTCCCTCCTATGCAAAATTCTTGAAGGACTTGTGCACTCAAAAGCGCAAATCTAGGAATAATGTTCCTAAGAAAGTCCTCTTAACTGAGCACATAAGCTCCATTTTCCAACACCATGCCCCTCCTAAATTCAAAGATCCGGGTGCTCCGACCATTTCGTGCACCATCGGAAATCAATCTTTTGAAAAAGCACTTCTTGATTTAGGGGCTAGTGTCAATGTGCTTCCATTCTCAGTTTACCAACAACTAGGTTTGGGGGAACTCAAGCATACCACGGTTGTGTTACAACTTGCCGACCGTTCGGTGAGGCAACCACGTGGCATCATTGAGGATGTCATCATTCAAGTGGACAAATTCTATTTTCCGGTGGACTTCATAGTCCTTGACACGGAACCGGTCCAAAATCTGAAGCATCATATCCCTATCATTCTAGGTCGTCCATTCTTGGCCACGGCAAACGCTTGCGTTAATTGCCGTACCGGAGTGATGGACATCTCTTTTGGGAATATGAAAGTCCATTTGAACATCTTCAATGCTTCTCACCACACATCCGATAACGAAAGTGAGTGCTTTTGTGTCAATGTAGTGGAAGACCTTGTTCAAGAAGCGCTACCTTCTATTCTTTTCAAGGACCCTTTAGAGGCATGCCTAAATCACTTCAACTGTGATGATTTTGACATTGAGCAATCCATATGTGAAGTCAATTCCATGCTCGATGTTAATACTGTCATGGATTTGCCTAAGTGGAGAGTTCCGGGAGAACCCTTGCCCCCTTTGTCCAAAACTTCCCAAACTCCTTCTTTAATTTCCCCACCACAACTTGAGCTCAAGCCCCTACCGGCTACACTCAAGTATATTTTCTTGGGCGCTAATGAGACCCTTCCAGTCATTATTGCTTCCAATCTTACCAATGATCAAGAGATGGAGCTTCTTAAGGTGCTCAAAGAGCACAAATAAGTAATAGGCTGGAGTGTGGCAGATCTCAAGGGAATAGATCCTTTTATTTGTATGCACCGCATACACTTGGAAGAGGATGCTAAGACCTCAAGGGAGGCACAACGTCGATTAAATCCAAATATGAAGGACGTTGTCATAAAGGAGGTGGTGAAGTTACTAGATGCGGGAATCATATACGCCATCTCTGATAGCAAGTGGGTTAGTCCCACTCAAGTGGTTCCAAAGAAGTCAGGTATTACGGTGCAAACAAATGACAAGGGTGAATTAGTTCCCCAACGCACCACCACGGGTTGGAGAGTGTGCATAGACTATAGGAAATTAAATTCAGCCACTCAGAAAGATCACTTCCCCCTCCCATTCATTGATCAGATATTGGAGAGATTAGCCGGGCAAAGTTTTTATTGTTTTTTGGATGGATATTCCGGCTATAATCAGGTTGCTATAGACCCGAGGGATCAAGAAAAAACCACCTTTACATGTCCCTTCGGCACATTTGCTTATAGACGCATGCCCTTTGGGTTGTGCAATGCACCGGTGACTTTTCAACGGTGTATGATGTCTATCTTCTCGGACATGGTGGAAAAATTCTTGGAAGTGTTTATGGATGATTTTTCCGTTTTTGGGCCTTCATTTGAATCATGCCTCCAAAATCTAACTTGTGTTCTCAAACAATGTCAAGAGACCAACCTAATTCTTAGTTGGGAAAAGAGCCATTTTATGGTTCAAGAGGGTATTGTCCTAGGGCACATTGTGTCTAAGAGGGGAATAGAGGTTGACAAAGCCAAGGTTGAACTCATTTCCAAACTTCCTCCACCATCAACGGTGAGAGAGATTCGTTCATTCCTTGGGCATGCGGGCTTTTATCGCCGTTTCATCAAAGACTTTAGCAAAATCTCTCGGCCTTTGTGTCGCCTTCTTGAAAAAGAGTCTTGCTTTACCTTTGATGAAGCGTGCCTTAACGCTTTTGAAAAACTCCGCACCATGCTTACAACTGCTCCAATTCTAATCTCTCCAAATTGGGCTCTCCCATTTGAGATTATGTGTGATGCATCCGATTATGCCATGGGTGCTGTCTTAGGGCAACGAATAGACAAACTGCCACATGTAATCTACTACGCAAGTAAAACCCTTTCCGAGGCTCAAATCAATTATACCACCACGGAAAAGGAATTGCTTGCGGTAGTATTTGCATTGGACAAATTTCGAGCTTATTTATTGGGTTCAAAGGTCATTGTCTATTCGGACCATGCTGCCCTCCGGCATCTTTTGGCCAAAAAGGACACCAAGCCTAGGTCGATCCGATGGATACTCTTATTGCAGGAGTTCAATTTTGAGATTAGAGACAAAAAGGGAACTGAAAATGTGGTAGCTGACCACCTGTCTAGAATTCTTGTTGAATCCCTCCATAATTCCATTCCAGTTTGTGAATCCTTCTCGGATGAACAACTCTTTGTCATCTCTCAAGAGAGTATCCCTTGGTATGCAGATGTGGTTAATTACTTGGCAGCCGGTAAGATACCATCTTCTTGGACCAAGCAAGAGAAGGATCGTTTTCTCTCCCAATCACGATCATATTATTGGGACGATCCTCAATTGTTCAAATATTGCCCCGATCAAATAATTCGAAGGTGTGTGCCCAACAGTGAATTCCAAAGCATTCTCAAGTTTTGTCATACACTCGCTTGTGGGGGGCACTTTAGTGCTAAGAAAACCGCAGCAAAAATTCTCCAATGCGGATTTTTCTGGCCGACACTTCATCGGGATGCATATTCATTCTGCCGCTCTTGTGAGCGATGTCAGCGCCTTGGCGCGATGTCTCGGAAGGACATGATGCCTCTTAACCCTATTCTTATCATTGAAATATTTGATGTGTGGGGCATTGACTTCATGGGACCATTTCCACCCTCTACTGGTCATGAGTACATACTTGTGGCGGTGGACTACGTATCTAAGTGGATAGAGGCCGTTGCTACCAAAACCAATGATCACGCAGTCGTGGTTAAATTCATTCAAGCTAACATTTTTAGCCGGTTTGGTACGCCTCGGGCCATCATCAGTGACGGAGGTAAACATTTCTGTAACCGGTTCCTTCGAACCTTGCTTCTCAAATACTCCGTCACGCACAAAGTAGCCACCCCATACCATCCTCAAACTAGTGGCCAAGTAGAAGTATCCAATAGGGAGATTAAGAACATTCTTCAGAAAACTGTTCGGCCCGACCGGAAGGATTGGTCATTGCGACTAAAGGATGCATTATGGGCATACCGAACCGCATATAAAACTCCCATTGGAATGTCACCTTATCGGTTGGTTTATGGCAAGGCGTGCCATCTTCCGGTTGAATTGGAGCATAAAGCTATGTGGGCCACCAAAACTTTCAATTTTGACATGAAAAAGGCTGGTTCTAATCGAAAGCTTCAATTAAATGAATTGGAAGAATTGCGACATGACGCGTATGAGAATACGAAAATCTATAAGGCAAAGTCCAAAGCCTTTCATGATCATAATATTCGAGTTAAAACATTTTCGCCGGGCCAAAAAGTTTGGTTGTACAACTCACGCCTCCATTTGTTTCCCGGAAAACTTCGCTCCCGTTGGGATGGTCCATTTTTGGTTAACTCCGTCGCTCCCCACGGAGTGGTGAAATTGAAGGACTTGAAAGATGGCTCGATGTTCAAAGTAAACGGGCAGCGCTTAAAAGTGTGCGTGGATGACCAAGTCACCACCGAATACGTGGATGTCGTCACTTTGACGGATCCCGTGTATTTTGACTCGTGAGCCGATACGGACGTTGCGCCATAGACGTGTAAGGTGGCGAAGCCATGGTAACTATCACTCTTCCATGATGTCCCTTTAATCCAAAGTAGGTGTGTATCTAAGCAATGTAGTATCTAATTCCCAAATATCCAAGTCCCTGGAGCATAACTCAAGCTGACTGTTTTTGAGCATTTCGATTGATCGAAACAAAGACTTCGATCAATCAAAATTTTGATTGATCGAGATCTCATTTTTGATTGATCGAAAAATTGCAGAGATTTTCCAATTCCAAAGTCCCGAGAGGTAGTATTCTTCGATTGCACTTCGATAGGTTTTCAATCCATCGAACATTTCGATCGATCGAAATGGGATTTCGATTGATCGAAATAAAATTTCGATTGAATGAATTAAATGTTCGATTGATCGAAGTAAGAGGGTGATTCAGTGAAGGAATTCTCGATTGATCGAAGAGACAATCTCGATCCATCGAAGCTGGTTTCGATTGATCGAAGCAAGATTTTGATCAATCAAAATTTCGATTGATCGAAATGCACATCTCGATCAATCGAGATGCAAGCGGAGCCTGCACGTGAGCCAAAAATCTATTTAAACCGTTGGGCTTCCCTCCCAGTTTATAAAAACTGTCCGAATTCTTCTCTCCCTCTGTGCGATCCAAACCTTCTCCAAGCACTCCCGAGCACTCGATCTACCATTCCCGATCATCCGCCGCCATCCGACGCAGTCCGAAGCCGCCGCTAGCACTTGCGCGATCTTCTCTTCGCGGTTGTGAGTGGAGTTTTCTTCGGTTGAGCCTTTCATCTTCTTCCTCATGAGGTACGTGATGCATGGCTATTTTTTGTTTACTTTCTCGCCATTTTTGATAGTTTTACGGCGTAATAAACATAGTTAGATCATGTTGGGGTGGATGGTTGCGATTGCGATATCTGTAACGAGATTTTGGGGGTTTCGGGGGTAGGAATTCATGTAGGAGTGAGATTTGGCATTTTCTTTGTTTCAAACACTCAGTGTACGGTGTGTAACCGCGGCACCTTCGTTTCGGTTGCACCCGTTCACATTGCCTCTTCGAGAGCGACTTTTCGCATTCTTGTCAGTACCATGGACTAGGACTTCATTTTTATTTTTATTCTTTTAGTCTATTAGTAGTTTAACTTTCTTCTTACTCATCTTTTATTTACGTACTTTTTGGAATCAAGTGCAGACTGTTCCGAGACCATGGTGAGGGTGAAGAACGCCGCCGGTGCTGTTCGTGACGTGCCCGGGCGAGCCTTCCGGTCTCAGAAGTTCCACCCGGAGCAGGTTTTCGACTTAGCCGAGTTCGAGAGGCGTCCCGACACCGCGTGGACTGTTGCCGAGCTCAGGAGGCGTCGCCTCGACCGACTATGTGTGCCTCCTACTGACATGGCACACGAGCGCTTAGTGCAGGTCTTCTATGAGCACATGACCTATGCTCTTCTCGATAGTGATGGACATGTGTGGAGGGGCGTTTACCACGCCCAGTCACAACTGCACGTCCAAATCGATGTGCCCGAGCAGATATTGGTTCCTGGACACCGTTCTCCTCAAGAACGCGTGTCCGCTGCAGCACGTGGCCGAGCGCAGGGGCGACCTCCTCCGTTGCCTCTATGCTTTCCATACGGGCGCTTGGTTTTCTGTCCCATCGCTGATCTGGGGGCAGATGCACAAAGTCTGGGATGGCCTCGTCAACAAGAGGAAGAGGAGAGCAGCGAGTTGGCGGCTTCCCTTCCCTTTCCTGATCGCCGCTTTTCTTAGCAGTGCCAGTATTCTGGTCAGTCAGACTGATGTCCGGTTGGCACCGCCCACCCGCTTCACATCTACTCAGTGGGAGCGGGTGAGGCGACACTTAGAGCGACAGGACCACCAGGGTGATCCACCAGACGATGTCGATATGGATGCCCCAGTGGAGGCGGATGAGGGCGAGCCAGCAGAGGCTGCGTCAGAGGACGAGGAGATGGGGGAGGAGGAGATGGATGTCGCTGCAGAGCGGCATGATATCTTAGCGATGGGCTATTCCTGCCTGGCGGCTGACGTAGAGCGGCTCCAGCAGAGTTTTGACGAGCACGTCCAGGTGACGCAGAGTCAGTTGGCAGGTATTCGGTCAGACATTTCTTCTCTGGCACAGGGCCAGAGAGCGATCTTAGACGAGTTCTGAGCCTTCCGACAGGACCTGCAGTTCCTGTTCGCAGGTCGATCCTCCACCTCCACTTCTGCTCCCACCGAGCCACCACCACCACCCGCCCTCGAGTAGCTGCATTTTATTCATCTTTTCTGTTTTATTTTCTGTATTTTCCTTTCTTTATTTTTCGTAGGCCATGTTGGCCATGTTTAGTTTCTTTTTGAGTATTCCACCTGCATGTACACTTGTACTGAAACTCATTTTCATTTATATGGAATACATTTATATTTTCTTTTCTGCCATGTATTATCTTTACTGTGTTTATTTTTACTTTCCGTCAATCTACTTGTTCTCTATACTTTGACTATGTATGTAGTACCACTTGTCTAATTGTTATATGCGATTCAGTTGATGATTTTCGTTTATTACCGCCTGGTTTTAATTCCCAATACTGTTGAGATTGCTTCAACACAGTATGGCGGTAATAAAGAAAGGCAGCCCCTTTGCGTGCTATACGTTAGCGTGCCTGGATAGTCAATATCTTGTCGCATAGACATCTTAGACAATTGGGAAACACCAGTTCAGACCCTTAGATATACAGTGATATTGGCATTATCTGTTTGCGCATAATTCTTTCATTTATGTTCTATTTATCTACTTTTTGTTCCTTTTAATGCTCGTGGTATCCAGTTGGTGTTCCGTGCAGGTTTTCCTTATTTCCACGATGACCGCTACTGTGGACTAACATTTTCTCGCATTCTGCCATCCCGGTAACTTCTTTCCTTGTTCTTCTTGTCCAAACATTGAGGACAATGTTGCATATAAGTTTGGGGGTGCGGTATGCTATACCACTTGCATATGCATGCAATGTTCAGTCATTATATTGAGTGTCATTGTAGAGCAGTTTCTTTTTCTTGATATTTTTTGCATACTTGCTATGATGTCTTGCTTTTTAAAGGAAGTCATTCGAATAAATGTCCGAGGTAAATGCAGCAGGTAGTTAAGAACTTTAACATTGTAAATACCCGCACTTTTGCAAGCTTTATTGTAGGCTAGAACGGTCTACACTTTTGTCCAAATTCGAGCGCGTACGGTTCTTGCCCTAAATTTGTCCTTAACCGCACAAATTCGCACACATGCATTTTAAATTGTGGGGTATAAGTCTGAGGGAGAATTTTTGAAAATTTCTGTTTTTATCTGAACAACTTAAAGAATAAGTTCTTCTGGTTGTTGTAAAAAAAAAAAAAAAAAAAAGAGAAAAATATGCAATAAGCCTTCTCACTCAATAAACTGGATTTCTATGCCTCAAAGCAAGGAATATTCGCGTATAAGTGTGTAAGGTTGAGCAATAATAAGCGGGTGGCTTGCTTACGCTCATCGCCTTGTAAGCTCGGTCATTAAGTCCGAGGGGTGCTTCTTCACCTAATGCCCTAAAACCAATTGGTTTGGGAGTCATTGGCCCAACTCCGCTACATGGGCTTGCAAGAAAGCAAAAAGAGCTAAGCATTGCACGGTCATCCGCGCATGAGCAATCATGAATGTTTTGTGATAATGTTTTGTCATATATCTCTCAAGCAACAAAGAAGATCAGAGGAGAGACCTTCGGGAGAGGAAGAGAGAGAGCTGAACCAGACCAAGAAGCTTCATTCTCTTCATCAATGGAAGGGTGCAAGGCAACCATGAGCAACTAACTCTTCTACTAGGGTGTTGGTTTCAACCCCTAGCCATGTAAACTTGTTCATCTTTGTAGCTCTTGGGATTTATACTTAAATGTTGATTATTTAGCCTAGTGATTATGTAGACAAATACATCTCTTTTATATATTCATTTGATTTGGAATTTATTCTTGTCTTAGAGTAGATTTTGTCACTTGAATGAACAACATTTGCATATTCCACAAGAAGTGCAAATGATGGCTAGATAATGGTATTTAATTGAATGTGTGATGTTAATTTGTATAGACCATGCCAAGACAAGGTAGTTTGGATGCATGTAGTGTTCACTTAGAGAGTAGAGTAATTAGGTAGGTAGTTAGGTTGAAGAGCTATGCTTGTTGAAGATGGATTATGATAGGTTAGCACACACATTGATCTTTTGATATGTCATTGAGGTCACAAGCCTAATGACATTGTTAGGCATTTAATTAATAAATCCCATGCTTGCTACACTTATGAACATGTGAATGGCTAGTGGTGGAAACCAACCCTAGTTCTCTCTCCCAACTTTAAACTCTTTAATTTTCTTGTCATTTCATTCATGCAATAGTTTTTAAACACAAAACCAAAAATCTATTTTTAGAATTAAAGTAGAATTAATCTTCCCGTAAGACAATTGCGACTAGTCCTCGTGGGATCGATACCCTCCATATAGAACCTTATCTACAAAGATTCGTGCTCTTGCGAGTGGTTAAATTATATTTTGATAAAAAGGGCAAAATTAAGCTTACAATATAATTTAGTTCCGACCACATCAGATAGGGCTCTAAGTTGAGGGTGTCGATCCCATAGAGACTACTTAGGAATAATTTGCTAAAAGTCGAAGGTTGGTTCTTGTTTAAATCACAACCACGTGTTGGGTTGTTTGCTTATGCGACTTCAAAAGCATAAATGATAATTAAAATACGGAGTTTGAGAGAAGAGTAAAGAACTAGGGTCGAGACTTCACGACTAGCCTCGTAACATGTCAAACTTATAACAAATTGGGGATTCATACAAATGTGTACTAATTGGTGCATTTGGCTTGTGACCTACAATGCAACCATCAAGAGGATACATGTACCTTAAAACACTATAATCCATCTTTGATACGTGTAAATTCCCTACCTACCTACTTACCCAAATACCTAATTAACTAAGTGTAGCTAATTTACCATCTCTTAACATGGACTATGCAAATCTAGCTATGCATGTGAAAATAAAAACTAGTCTCAAGCTATCACTCATAGAACTTACAAGTGTTTGAAAATCATGTGAGAAATTTAAGCATTTTAAGATAAGAAGATAAATCACAACACATGATCATAAGGAATTTGTAAACTTATATTGATATAAGGCTCAAGGTAAGGGACAATTACACAAAGATTGTATAAAAATCCCAATTCACTATAATTAAAACACTATTACATGACTAGGGTTTGTCAAAACCCTATAGAAGGATTAGTTGATCATGGTGGGCTGGATGCATTTCGTAGAAAGGGGTACATCCATGCTCAAAATGGTCTTCAAGGCCATACAAAGCCTTTTTTGGAGCTTTCCCTCTCTAGAACTTCACTTTCTTTCTCTAGATTTTCTATATATGTTCTTTTTTACAAGAATTGTGTGTATATCTTCTATTACATATTTCTTATCTTTATATTTGACTTAAGGCTCAAAATATCACAGAAATTTCATTCAAGGCTTCATCCAAGTAGAATTTGACAAGTGGCAAGTGAAGAAAATATCTTGCAACAAATATCTTCTGCAGGATTGGACGATGCATTGAAGTAGGGACTTTGATGCATTGAAGCTTCAATCCATTGAAGCTATAAGTTTGATGCATCAATTTTCCCTTGCTTTACCGTTCTTCAACTCTTCAGCTTTCTGACTCCGATCTTGACATGCCATTCACTATTCCTTGATGTAGACTCTCAATGAAGTACGATCCGAAATAGGAATACATTCTTGAATCACTAATCTGGTCGAATTACGCCAACAATTGACTTTGAACCTGAAATCAACATAAACATAAAAACACATAAAACCTATACAATATGTGCATCTAAGGGATTAAAATACGCAAGTAAATGTGCGAGAATGTATAACATTCAACACTTATCAGCCATGTAAGAAACACAGGGGTAACGGTGATGTTCAGAAATGGGAAGCCTCTATTCACAGAAGACATAATGGAGTACCATAGATGGGTCAGACTCAGTCACAAGGTAATGAGTTGAGGAGGTCTACTGGTACATTCAGAGGGAATTGTTATGGGCGTGGTGAGCTTAGGCATTCACCTAGATATTGCCCCAACATTAGTTAGGGATAGTTTGGCCAGCAGGGACAGAGATAACAACCACCCTTGTTGACACCACAGATTCCACAAATTTAAACTTAGCACCGTCTAGCTTTACCAACACCACCATAGCCTGCAGGCAACCAGTTCAACAATTGCACCATCGAAGGGTCTACAACGTCATACCATATGATGTGTAAGCTCCCCAAGCAATTGAGGGTATGTTTTTTATAAACGAAAAACTTATTCGTGTTTCATTTGACACTAGTGCATCTCACTCTTTTGTATCTTGATCATTTGTAAGATTATCTGATATAGTTATTCAGCAGTGTAGTTCTCCATTTAGTATTGCTACACCATTGGGGGTTAGTATGATTTTACAAGAATGTTGTAGTCAGGTCACTATAGACATTGACAAACTCAGATTCATGGCAGACCTATTGGTCTTGGATATGAATTCATATGATGTCATACTTGGGATGGATTGGTTGTCATACTATCATGCCTAGGTTAATTACCAAAATAAGGTAATCATTTTTGCTATACCGAGTTAAGAGATGTATTTGGTTATTCTGCCACAATCAAATGGAGGGTCTGGCACTCACTTGTTCTTTATTAGTGAGGAGTCTCCAAAGGAAATTACAGTTTCCATAGATTCCATTATAGTGGTGTGAGACTCCAGGATGTGTTTCAGGAAATCCTAGAGCTACCACCGAGTCGTGAGATTGATTTTGTGATTGATTTAGCCCCAAGCACGACCTATTGCTTGGGCTTCATACAGAATGACATCTGTGGAAATGAGGGAGATTAAAGACCAGATTCAACAACTTTTTAGTCAGAAATTTATTCACAGGAGTACTTCACCATGGGGAACATCGGTGCTGTTTATGAAAAAGAAGGATAGGTCTATTCGCCTTTGTATAGACTACAGAGAGTTTAATAAGGTCACAATCCGCAACAAGTTCCTGTTGCCAAGGATTGATGATCTGATCGATCAACTAAGGGTAGCCACCTACTTCTCGAAGATAGATTTAACATCCGGGTATCATTAGCTGTGAGTTAGGGAACAAGATGTACTGAAGATAACCTTTTTTACTAGATATGGATCTTATAAGTTTCGAGTTATGCCTTTTGGCTTGACAAATGCCCTAGCTATTTTCATGGATTTGATGAATAGAGTGTTCAGAGCCTACTTAGATCAGTTTGTTAATGATTTCATTAATGACATTTTGGTTTATTTTAGGTCAGAGGAGGATCACGCCAGACATCTCACTATTGTTCTGCAGACACTGAGAGACCATCAGTTGTATGGAAAGTTTGAGAAGTGTGATTTCTGGCAAAGGGAGGTGAAGTTCTTGGGTCACGTAGTATCTGAGAATGGGATAACGATAGACCCAAGTAAAGTGTCAGCAGATTTAGAGTGGGGATAACCTACCTCACCTTCAGAGATTCGTAGTTTTCTTGTATTAGCTAGTTATTACTATAGGTTCATTCAGGGCTTCTCCAAGATTGCTAGTCTGCTCACTCATCTGACTAAAAAGGTGTGCCTTTTGTTTAGGATGATTCTTGCCAGGTGGCATTTGATAAGTTAAAGAGCAGGTTGACAACTGCACTTGTCCTAGCTACTCCTCAGAGCAAAATTGAGTACCTGGTATATACCGATGCGTCATTGCAGGGTTTAGGATGTGTGTTGATGTTGGAGGAGAGGCCAATATCATATGCTTCACGTAAGTTTAAGCCTCTCGAGCTTAATTACTTGACTCATGATCTAGAGTTGGCAGTTGTGGTGTTTGCTTTGAAAATTTGGAGGCATTACTGATGTGGTGGTTGTGAGTATGAAATTTATATTTATATTTTACCACTCGCAATAAAAAAAATCCTTGAAGGATAGGGTTCTAAGATGAGAGTGTCGGTCCCACAGAGACTACGTTGGATTAATTTGCTAAAGATTGAAGTTCGGTTCTTATTTAACTTACAAATAAGTTTTGAGTTATTTGTTGCTTTACTTTAAAAACATAAATGACATTTAAATAGAAGAGTTTGAGAAAAGGATAAAGTACTAGGGTTATGACTTGACCACTTACCTCATAATATGCAAAACTTATAATAAACTGGGGGATTTATGCAAATGTGTACTAAATGGCATTTGGCTTGTGGCCCACAATGTCGCCGTCAAGAAGAGACATACACCTTAAAATACTATAGTCCATCTTCGATAAGTGTAATTTCCCTATTAGATACTTCCATTTGACCACTCGTTTGAGGGTGGTAAGGTGTGCACACCTTGTGAGTGACAAAGTATTTGAGTAGCAAGGTTCGTAGGTACTAGTTGCAAAAATGTTTACCTCCGTCACTGATGATGGCTCAGGGTGTACTAAAATGATTGAATATGTTAGTTTGAATGAACTTGACTAGGACTGCGTGGTCATTGGTTTTGGTAGCCAAGGCCTTAATCCATTTAGATACATAATCCACTGCCACGATTATGAACTCAAAATCGAAGGATTTTGGAAATGGATCCATAAAGTCAATGCCCTAAACATCGAAGATATCAATGATCAGAATAGGGTTCAAAGGCATCATATCTCTATGGGACATAACGCCAAGGCGCTGACATCGTTCACACGAGCGGCAAAATAAGTATGTATCCCAATGTATGGTTGGCCAGAAGAAACCACATTGAAGAATTTTGGAAGCGGTCTTTCGAGCACTGAAATGACCTCTACATTCTAGTGTATGGCATAAATTTTTGTAAGAATTCTATGACTCTCACTCCCGGGCACACATCGGCAGATATTTGGTTGGGGTAATACTTGAAAAGGTGACGATCATCCCAAAAATATGAACAGACTTGGGAATGGAAGCGATTTTTTTCTTGTTTTGACTAATAAGATGGGATCTTCTCAGTAGCTAGGAAATTAACAATATCAACATACCATGGAAGTTTCTCATGAGTGACCTCAAAAAGTTGCTCATCAGGGAAGGACTAGCAAACTAGAATGGGATCCTGATGGCACTCAACAAGAACCCGAGATAAATGATCGGCGACCACATTCTCGGTACCCTTTTCGTCCTAGATCTCAAAATCAAACTCTTGTAATAAGAGAACCAATCGGATCAGCTGAGGTTTTGTATCCTTTCTAGCCAATAAATGCCTTAGGGTGGAATGATCAGAGAAGATAATTACTTTGGATCCTAAAAGGTATGATCTAAATTTATCCAAAGCATAGACTATTGTAAGTAATTCCTTTCCATTGTGGTATAATTCATTTGAGAATCAGAAAGGGATTTACTTGCATAGTAAATAACATATAGCAAATTGTCTACACGTTACCCTAGGACTGCACCCATCACATAATTGGATGCCTCACACATTATCTCAAATAGGAGAACCCAATTTGGAGGGAGAAGAATTGGAGCAGTTGATAGAAGTGCAAGGAGAGTCTCAAAGACTTAAAGCATGCTTCATCAAAGTTGAATGGAGTGTCTTTCTCAAGAAGCTAACATAAAGGTTGAGAAATCTTACTAAAGTCTTTGATGAAATGGTGGTAAAATCTCGCATGACCAAGGAATGGACAAATGCCCCTCACCGATGAAGGTAGAGGAAGTTTAGAGATGAGTTCAACCTTAGCTCTATCAACTTCTATACCTTTTTTGGACACAATATGCCCAAGGACAATTCCCTCTTGAACCATGAAATGGCTCTTTTTCTAACTAAGAATGAGATTCGTGTCTTTACAACACTTAAGTACAAGTGTAAGATTTTGCAAGCATGACTCAAACGAAGATCCAAAGACTAAAAATTCCTCCATCAACACTTCAAGGAACTTTTCCACCATGCCCAAAAAAATAGACATTATACACCGTTGAAAGGTTACCGGTGAATTACATGGCCCAAAGGACATGCATCTATAAGCAAATGTTTCATAGGATATATGAAGGTAGTTTTTTTTGGTCTTGCGGGTCTATTGCTACTTGATTATTACCATATTATCCATCTAAAAACCAATAGAAGCTTTGGCCCGCAAGCCTCTCTAGGATTTGGTCTATGAATAGAAGTAAAAATGAACTTTCCTAGTGGAATAATTTAGCTACCTATAATCAATACACACCCGCCAGGCGGTGATTGTGTGTTGAGGAACCAACTCTCCTTGTTCATTTAAGAGCACGGTGATGTCGGATTTCTTTGGCACCACTTATGTGGGGCTTACCCACTTGCTATCAGAGATGGGGTATATGATACTGGTATCTAGCAATTTGATGACCTCTTTCATGATATGACAACTTATTTCATATTAGGTTAAGTCTACATTGCACCTCTCTCAAAATATTTGCATTTTCTTCCAAATATATGTGGTGCATACAAATGGAAGGATCAATGCCTTTTAAATTATCAACGCTCCACCCTATAGCTCATTTACCATTATGAATGAACACTCTTGGTCATCGGTTAGATTTGAAGTTTTGATGACTGGTAAAGTGTCACTTGGGACAAGAAACATGTACTTGAGAGTAGATGGTAAAGTCTTAAGCTCAGGTTGTAAGGGAGATACAAGGGATGGAATTAGAGGAGTACTTGAAAGAGTAAGAAGAGGCTCAATCAGTGTCTTCCAAATTGGAAAGTCATTTATGATAGTGGCATCAAGCATTGTATTTAAATCTTCAATGGATTGCTAGATGTCAAATTCCTTGAAATTAAATTGACTTAGACAAGCCTCCAAAGGATCTTTAGATAAGATTTGGGGAAACACTTCTTCAACCAGCTCATCCACAATATCCACACAAAAGCACTCGCTTTCGTCATTGGAAGTGTGATAGGATGTGTTGAAGATGTTCAACCTTACAATCATATTCCCAAAAGAGATGTCCATCACCCTAGTATGGCAGTTAACGCAAGCGTTAGCTGTAGCCAAGGAAGGATGACCAAGTATCATTGGAATATGCCTAGTAGAATCCTAGACAGGTTTGGTATCAAGGACTATGAAGTCTATTAGAAAATATAATTTGTCCACTTTTATGAGAGCATCTTCAATTATATGACGAGTTGCTTTACCGAGCGGTCAGCAAGTTGCAACACAACTATAGTTGGCTTGAATTCTTCTAGCTCTAATTTATGGTAAACAGAGTAAAAAAGTAAGTAAACACTTGCTCCCAAATCAAGGAGGGTGCTCTCGAATTCTTCATCACTAATGACACAAGATATTGTCGGGGCACCCAGATCTTTGAATTTTGGAGGGGTGTTATATTGAAGAATGAAGCTTACTTGCTTAGTTAGATGATCCTTCTTACAAACTTGGTTCCTAGATTTACGTTTTTGCGTGCATAGGTTCTTAAGAAATTTGGCATAAGAGGGAATTTTCCTTATAGCATCTAGGAGAGGAAGATTGATATTTACTTGTTTGAAAATTTCAATCATATCTTTAAGTTTCTCTCCTTGCTTCCCAAAATGAGAAAGCTCCCTTAATTTTTATGGGAATGGAACTGAAGATTCAAATGAAGCTTCTTGATTTGGAATAAATGCAAAATCAGCTTCAATTGCCTTTTCTTTGTCTTTTAAAACATTTAGATTTTTAAGAGGATCATTTGGATTTGAAATGGGAATTTTTGGATTTTTGGGTTGCTCACATTTTTTCTCTCTTCGTTTATTAACCTAATTTTCTAGAATTCTACCACTCCTTAAGGTAGTAATTGATTTAGCTTGTTCTTGATTAAACTCCAAAGAATTGGAAGCATCACCAACTACTTGTCCTCCCTTAGGGTTTGCCACCATTTGGCTAGGCAATCTTCCACCCTCTTTCTAATTCAATACATTAACTAGTTGTCCCAATTGGGATTCTATCTTTGTAATGGATTGTGAGTGGGCATTGATCTTTTCGATATTGCTTTCAATATTGCTGAAGGCTGCCAAAACTTTATCTTCAATAGAGGGATCTCAAAGAGGTGGTTGCGTAGGAGTGTAATAAAAACTTGAATTGAGATGGACCTTGTTGTCCTGACGGTCCCCGAGGTCCTTGATAGTGACCTTGGTTTCCATATTGGGATTGTGTTTGATCTATCTATCCTGGGTAGGTTATAAGACTTTTGATAAGAATTTTGACCCAGCCTAGAATAGAGTGCATTCACTTGATCTTGACTATATTTAGGATGTTGACTAGCATGAGGACAATCCCTAATATAATGAGAAGGACTAGCACAGAATAAACACACATCATAAGTGGGATTCAGAAGAGTGGGAGGAGAAGAAGAGGAAGAAGGCCCTGCCAACATAATTTGGTTAAGTTTATTTTCTAAAGTTTTTATTTTTTGATCGGTTGCTTGCTCTTTGCATAATTCAAAGACACTTTCAATTTGAGCATTAAGAGGAACAACTAACTTATTCTTCCTTTCATTAGAAGAATGATGAGATGAATTTTTGCTCAAGTTCTCAAAGAAAATCCACATTTTATCGAGACTTTTAAGAAAAAATGTACCTCCACAACTAGCATCTACCATTTCTTTGTGGGGCTCACCTAAACCATCATAGAATCCTTGCACCAATTGTCATTTGAGAATACCATGGTATGGGCATGACCGCAAAAGGTCTTTCATTCTTTCCCATGTTTGGTAAAAAGCTTCTCCATCCCTATGAGTGAAACCAATGATGGCTCTCCGCGTATCATTAGTCTTTCCCATTGGAAAGTATTTCTTTAGAAACTTTCATTGTATTTTTGCCCAAGAGTTAATTGAATTTGGCTCTAAGGAGTTAAACCATTGTTTGGCTTTATCCTTGAGTGAAAAGGGGAAAAGATGAAGTCTTAAATTGTCTTCAGCTTGGGTATTCAACTGTAGAGTTGAACACACTTCTAAGAATTCATCTATGTGTTTATAAGGATCTTCATTAGGAAGCCCGTGAAAATAGTTTAGAAGATTAATAGTGGATGATTGGATTTCAAAGTTATTCCTCTCGTATTCGAGAAAAGAATATGAGAAGGAGATGCAAAGGTAGATGGAACATAGAAATCTAGAAGAACCTCCACACCCGATTGGGGTGGTGGTGGTAAAATAGGATTTAGTTGAACATTTGGATTATTATTATGAGTCATGTTTTCTCTCCTATGTTCTCTTACCAAATTAGTGTACCTAGGAATGCTACTAAGTTGTCTGAGAGTTCTTTCAAGTTCAAGATCACACGAAAATAAAGATAATGATAACGATCTCCTACCTTGCATGTGAATAATACCAAATCTAAACTATATACAAAAATAAAACAAAAATTTAAACACTTAAGCGCAAGAAATTGGATACTATACTCACAAAGGGTCCGAGCTTAAGTCTCGAAGCTTTGATTGTAATTAGTACCAAAAATGTAGCACTTAATAAGTAAGAACTAAATTAATTACAAATAATAAATTTAAAGAATGAGTTAAGATAAAAATTAAACTAGACTCTATCTTCTACTTTTAGCAATTAAACTGTAGTCCCAGGCAACGACTCCAATTGATTAAATTGAATGAAATATGGAATGATGCGTACGAATGTGTGAAAATCTATAAAGCAAAAACCAAAGCCTTTCATGACTGTCATAACTGTGCCAAATCACTCTCTTCAAGCTAAAGAGTTTGGCTTTATAATTCTAGGTTTCGCCTATTTTTCAAAAAACTTCATTCCGAGTGGAGTTGAAGGATCCCAAGGATGGAACGTTCTTCAAAGTTAACGGGCAAAGAGTGCAACCTTGCATGAATAGTCAAATACAAATGGAATACGTGAATATCGTCGAATTGACGGATCCCGTATATTTGGACAATTGATCCATTTTCACGTCTCGTTGTAGACGGTAAACTTGGCATTTCTGCAATCCTATCATGTTTTGTGTGACCCTTCGAATCCAAAGGAATGTATTTTAAATGTATCTAAGTGTGTGAAGTGTAACTTGTACGACTGAACAAATTTTTTTATACTTGGACAATTTTGCAACATCATAGTCTTAAGGCACTTTAATGCATCAAAATGATCATTTTGATGCATTGATCCTTAGATACATCAAAATCTATTTCGATGCATCAATAATTAAATATCGCATATCCATTCAAAATCCAGTGATTTTCACACTTTCTTTCGATACATGCTCGATGCATCTACACTTCGATGCATTGAACCAGTAATTTCGATGCATCGAAGTGGGGCACATGACAACAGGCATAGTCACTTAAAATTCGAACCCACTCATTTCTCCCTCTCATTTCTTTCCCTCTCTCATGACGAACTCTTCTTTCCCTCTCGTCCAAAAGCCCCAAAACACCTTCCATCATCAAATCAACATTCTAATCCTCTTCCTTCATCATTTTTAATTTTTGAAGAGTGATTACAAACTTGAACACCCACTTTGAGGATCTTATTCAGAATCTTGGCGGTAAGGGTTTAAGTTACACTTGTGATTCCATTTTATTGTGACTTGTGGATGCGTGTGGAATACACTGTGGGTTGTTGCAATTTTTGGGAGTTGTTAGCTTTTGATTTGAGGATTGGAGGTTGGAGACACCATTATAGGAGGATTTGAGTGAGTTTAAGTTATGTTGGTGATTTGTGACCCTAAGAAGGGGCTACCAAAACTGAGTGCACCCATACTATTTGAGAACATTTCTGAATCAAATTTTTGATTCATCATGACCCGCGCTGAGGTTGCATCCTCTCCCATTGGCAATGTCCCGAGGGGCAATTGGGGGAAATGGGATTTCCACCCCAAGTAGATTGTAGATATTGACGCGTTCATAGAGGATCCATACACGTTATGGTCCCTTAAGGTATTGGAAGAGCACCAATTACTCGAGCTCCTTGTACCTGCTTCTGAAATTTATTACCCTCAGCTCGTTCGTGTGTTTTTCATGAACATGACCTTTGATACCAATGAGATGGGTACTTTGCGGACCAATATTGATAACACCCCTCTTGCCTTCACAGTGGAGGATATAGCTACCCTTACCAGGTGTCCTCATGCAAAACTCAAGGATCTTCATATGGCAGAGGACCATTACCGGTACCGTAAGCTCGATCCGAGCCTTATAGTTTTTGACATGATTTAAGGCATGTGCAACAACCGTTTCTCCAACCCGAAGAATAATTGCATGAGTAAGTCTCTCTGCCCCAAACGATTGTGGTTCTTTTATATAATTTTCCAAAAAAACGCTCATCCTCTAGGGCATAGTACAGATTGACGAGGAGAGTTCTTGATGGCCTTATATGCCCTCAATTCTGAGAGTTGGTTCATCATCCTAACAGTTATATGGGGGCATATGCATAAGGTCTGGGAGCAACTGGTTACAAAAAATAACTCGAGAGCTGTTACGATGAAGTAACCATTTCCTTTTCAAGTGGCTATCATGCTGAAGAAGGCGAGCTATCATTTTGTGACTTCTGAAATCTCCAATGGCACTCCTCTTCACTTTATGTTCCAGAGTTGGAGCAAGATGGTCTTTTACATAAGTAAACTTCCATGAGTAGCTCCAGAGCGAGAGGAGCGCGAGAGTGACCACGAGGCAACTAAGGATGACGCCATGGATATGGACACCCCAGCTACTAGTGATTTTCCATTTGAGGGTATATCGGATGGGGATGAGGAGGTGGACTATGGTATGCCAAGCATTATCCGAGTAGAGTATTGATTCGTGTGTGAGTGTGACTCAAAAAGTATATCAATTAAAATTTTCCACACTTCGTAATAGAACGAATTCCTTGCAGAATAGGGCTATCGAAAGGGGTATCGTACCTCAAGGATTATGGTCTGATGAGTTGGAATACTGAATTAATTCTAATTAAATTTAAGAAAAGAATTCTGATTTTTAAACTAAACTAATTAAAAAGATAGAATAAAATAAATCAAAGTAAATAGGTAATGAAGATAATATGAGAGAAATCTAGGGTGTTTGACTTCACCACTAACTCCACAATCAATGGTCAATTGAATCAACTATAGGGGAATTACATCATGCATAAGTGGTGTCGGTGGCTACAAGCTCACCTTCATCCGTCAAGAAGATAACATATGATTAAGGCTAAGCCATGGACTATCTTCGATTGGCATGGGCCATCTGCCTAACTACTCTAATCTAAGGTGCAGTATGGTTCATCTTCTCTAGGCATAATCCATCAAAGCTCTTAACAATATATTCAGTGATTACCATTGTGTAATAATCTCTCTCATGATCACAGAAAACAAGAGAGATTGAGTTCAATAACAACAACTAAATATCTAAGACAAGATAAGAAATCATTGAGATTGAATTTACAAGACTTTTATTGCTCAATTCTATAATAAGAATCCTCTGAATTACACAATCTATGCATGTATATAAAGGTCCCCAATAATTAAAACAATCAAACCAATGATGCTTTGTTAGGGCTACGTCAAAACCCTATTGGATGAACTAGCCGCTTATGGTAGAAGAAGAAGCTTCAACTGTTGAGGAAGAAGACATCATCTTTCTGAATTACAAGTATGACTTCGTTCTCCAATGGCTCTGCAAATATGTTTCTGTTCTCTTGTCAACCCTCTCAGACTCTCCAATCTCTGTGTAATCTCTCTGTAATCTCCCTCCAATTCAGCCTCTTATTCTTCACTTTATTCCCCAAGGGAATACACCAAAGTCCTAATCCAATTAGGAATAAATTAGGGTTTCCCGCATCGCTAATCAGGTGGGTTTTTCCTGCTGACTTAGGCCCAACTTTTGACCCACTAGAAGTCCGATTTACGGAATTTTCGTGAAATACAAAAGTGTGCAGAATCAAATTTCGTTCAACCTTTAAAAGAAATAATGTCGATTTGAGGCTCGAAAATAAGACTTCTGGTCCGTTTTCTAAAATGGGATTAAAACTGTATTATGCGCAAATTTGGGCTTCAGGCCCGAAACCTTCTTAACCAGCTGTAATTCTCTTGGACCTCTTCCTTGGACTGATTTGAGTTGAAATAAATGGTTGAATGATTCTCCTTGAACTAGACTTCATCTACCCATCTTGGATATCTTCTTTAAAAGCCCAAAAGCTTGGTTTTAACTGAAATAATCATTAAGGCCATGAAAATACAGAAAACACTAAAACAAAGTAAAATCACAAAATAATCTATCACTAAGAGAATAAAATACATAAGTTAAGAGGCTAGAATGCGTAACATTTAACGCCTATCACACCCCCAAACTTACATATTGCTAGTCCCTTAGCAATAGAATAAAACAAAACTAAAACAAAAGAAACTAACAAATACTAACTAAACTACCTAACTCCACTTTCATGGGAGAAACGATTGCATTTAGCATATGCAACAAGCCTTTAAACCCCTAGGTTCCCCCTAGTGGACGAGTATAGTCTCATGAGGGTTTCCAGAAATGTTACCCACAAACATTCAAAATTCTGTTTCAACATCAATTCAAGAAGAATATTACAATACATAGTTACAAACTTGCATTCAAGAATAATTTCAGACTTTCAAATTCTATAATTCAAAGCAATGGTCCCCACACATAATTCACATCAACATATCTCAAAATAATCAACTCTAGTCTCCTCGTGTAAAGTGAACTAGCAGTCCTCTCATGTAGCATAACTCAGCTCTGAATATATTAAGGCACATACCCCTTCAACTCACTAGGTCCCTTTATTGAAATCATACTTCCCAACATGAATACATGACTTTTCAATCAATTTTTTTTCATCATTCTTTTTTTTCATTGCTTCATTGGTTGTGCAATGTCTTGATTTATTAAGCTTTCTGAAAGATCCATGTAGCAAGCTTTCAGTCAGTGACTCCCAAATCAGATGGTTTTAGGGCACTAGGCTTTAAGATACCCCGAAGACCTAATTACTCGAATCAGTCAGGCTACAAATCAAGACAACCAATGCTCATCTTTTCTCACCCTTTCACTTTTGACGCGAACACTCCGTGCTTCCCGAGGCATAGAGGCCCAGTTACTCATGAAAAGGATCAAATTGATTTGCTTATTCATCACTTTTTTTTCTCTTCTTTTTTTTTTTTTCATTGAAGTCAAGTAACACATTATCGGTACTCATTCTCAAGAGATACTAATTAATATCAAGCATATGTAAATTAATAACTCAAAACCAAAGTTTATACCCCACAAGACTATGCTAGTGTGTCTGTGCATGTAAGGAAATTAAAATTAATCACTTCAAAACATGTTATTGCAAACCATGATTAAAACCACTTAATTTAAACCATAGTTTCCAAAAATGCAAAACATACTCAAAAATTGCAAGTTATGCACCTACATAAGGTATTAATCCTTTGAATAATGTCAAAACATTCTATCTAAAAACAAAACAAAATAAAATAAAATAAACAAACTAAGAAAATAAAATAAAATAAAATCCTAATACAAAAAGAATTTCACACAAATTTTCCCATATGCACTAAGCACAAAAATAGGCATCGCCTTACCCCCAAACTTAAACTGTATATTGTCCTCAATGTACACCTAATTAAAGCATCGAGAAGAGATAAGAACGATGTTACCAGGACCAAGGAGTAGTGGCGAGAAAATAGAGCACACCAAGTTGTAAGAAGGCAATGAAAGCACACCCCCAAACTTGGATGTTAAAACCTGTCAAAACAAACCACTATACCCCACAGATCAAGTGAAATAGTATGGGTGAAAATAAATATGAAAGAGAAAAATCCTAAAAAAAAAATATATATATATTTTTTCATTTTTCAAATATTTTTTTTTTTTACAATAAAAATCTAACTACAAAAAAAAGAAAAATAATAAATAATAAAAATAAAATAAAAACTAAAAATAAAATAAAATACAAAAGATGGTTACCGTCTTGTCAAGGGTGTGGTGGTGACTGAGCATTTGGATCCAAGTTTGCTTGGCGCATCAGTACACGCAGCATCCTCCTCATCTCTAGTTGCTCTTAGCGAGTGTCACGAAAATGATCTGCCATCTCAGTCCTCATTGCTCCAAACTGTGTGGATACCTCTGTCTGTAGGGTGCCAAACTGAGCTGTCAACCCAGCAATCTGTCCCTCTAAATACTGATAATCATGGCCACCAGCTTGTGCATGCACCTCCTCTTCCTCTGCTCCCATCTCATCAGGATCTTCCACCGGTGGTGGTATATCTATATGCTCTCCTCCCTGGGCCAACCGAGATACCTCACCAGGCGCCGCTATGACTCTCTGGTGCATGTGAGATCAGCTCAAATTCTAGTCATGCGTGCCATAATGAAGTTCACGTGGAAAGGGAAGCTCGTCCTCATGGACTGCATACCCCTGTGCTACAAGCAACTAATGAATAATAGTAGAGAATGGAAACTCTCAGTCACTTGCACTGTCTGGTGCCTTGGCTACAACCTTGGAATAGAACTTCTCCATCTGGCCCCAGACAATCTGTGGGAATGACAGCCAATGCCCAAAATGTATAGCATATAAGGCTCTAAGGAACTCTTGACGTCTCTCGGTCTTATGTCTAATTGGACATACATTATTGAGTAGAACAGCGTCAAGGAACCATAAATGATTTGGCATTGAAGACTTTGAAGCTGCATTCCTTTTCGGCCCAGAAAATTGATTAGCACACAAACGTGCAACCAAATTACCCACTGACAAATCGTCGGGTAGAGGAGTATAGATATGAGATAAATCATCTGGGCACTCATGAGGACAACCCATGGCAATGGCAATGGATGACATGTCCACTCAAACTATTGCTCCATCTACTAAAGAAGTAAGCACATCCCGCTCATCAGGTGTCGGCATTAAGTTCTGATAAAATACCTTGACAAGCCTCGGGTAAATAGTAGACGAGAGTGGAACAAAAATGGATGCCGACCGACGACGACGGATGTCAGAAATCCCCCATCGTGTCTCGGGAAACATACCATAAAGTTCGGCTATGTCAAACGTGGTTTCAAAGTTCAAAGCCCTTGGATGCCATCTCTCTTGAATACCTTCTCGACGAGATTGTGAAGAACCTGTGGTCGGATCATGCCTCGCTCGGCGAGGATTACGTGAACTTGAAGCACCTTGGTGACTTGCTCTCTTTGGTGCCATAGAAGTAGAAAAAGTGTGGTTGAGGAATTAAATCGAACACTTGGCGTGCACAATTAACTTGTAACCTTCAACCTCCTCTTTTCAGCAATTTTCCACCCAAATCGAACAAGTAATTACACCAAATTGATCCCCCAAACTTGGTCTTCAAAAGCACTCAAAAAGAATTGCACAATTTCACCAAAGGAAAACTTCACTTACTTTGATGTTGAACTTGAAAAAGTGAGAGCTTCCTTTGAGACTAGTGATTCTTGATCCGGTTTTAATGTTGATGATGATGATGACCAATGTTGAATTCTTGTTTAATAATCACCACTTGAAGAAATTAATTTTCCGGTTGAAGTAGGACTTGAATTGGAGCTCAAAGAGGTCTAGGATGCAAGTAGTAGTAACATAGGAGGATAAGGAGTCCATTTATAGCATAAACTTTCGGCCAGCCCACCCATGGGCTTGGACGATTGATCCCCCCTAGGGTGGGTGATCGATCGCCCACCTACTGGTGGGTGTTCTCTTGGAAAATCATGGGGCGATCGATTCCCCTCCTCTGGGGCGATCGATCCCCTTTCTGGTAGCCTGCTGGACCCTCAATCGCCCAAGGTCGATCGAGACTTGATATTTTTGAGTCTCCATCGCCCAAGGTCAACCGAGAGCACGATTTTTCACCCGTCTTGAGTCCAAATACCTCGGTACACCTCTTGGCATCCTTCGAAAGCAACTTATACATCAAAAACTCAAAGAAAAAACATTAAAACGTAACTAGAATTGAAAGAAAACTTAAGAAACTAAAACTAAAAATTAAAATCAAAGAAAACTAAAACAAATAAAGTATAGAAATACATACAAAACCTACAATTTAACGTCCGTAGGGGACGATCAAATCTCTGAAGGGATTAAGTTGGATAGACGGGATCCGTCAAGTCGACGGACTCTACGTCTCTTTTTGGCACACATCCTTCCACACAATGCTTCAACCTTTGCCCATTAACTTTCATCAAACCAATTCCAAACAATTGCTCATCTGGGAATGAGTCTCAAATAGGTAATGCATCGATCACCGGCTCAAACTCAATCTGAGATAAATGATCCGCAACCACATTCTCCGTCCCCTTTTTGTCTTTTATCTCCAAATCGAATTCTTGCAGCAATAAAATCCATCGAATAAGACGCGGTTTGGTTTCTTTCTTCTCCAATAATTGTCTTAATGCTGCATGATCAGAGTAGACAACCACCTTGGACCCCCAATAAATAAGAACGAAACTTGTCCAAGGCAAATACGACAGCTAGAAGCTCTTTCTCTGTGGTTGTATAATTGAGTTGGGCGTCAGAGAGAGTCTTACTAGCGAAATAGATGACATATGGCCGTTTCTCTTCTCTTTGTCCCAACACTGCTCCCACTGCATAATCAGAGGCATCACACATGATTTCAAAAGGTAAAGCCCATTTTGGCGATTGCATAATTGGTGCAGAGGATAATAGAGACCGAAGCTTTTCAAAAGCTTGCACACATTCTTCATCAAAGATAAAGGGAACATCTTTAGATAACAAATGGCACATTGGTTGAGCAATTTTACTGAAATCCTTGATAAATCTTCTATAGAACCCAGCATGGCCTAAGAAAGATCGAACTTGCCTTACCGAAGTTGGATGAGACAGAGTTGCAATTAGGTGGATCTTTGCTTTATCAACTTCAATGCCTTTCTCTGAAGCAATATGTCCCAATACAATACCTTCTTTCACCATAAAATGGCTCTTCTCCCAACTAAGTACCAAATTACGCTCTCGGCACCTTTGAAGTACTAGTGATAAATTACTCAGACAGTGTTCAAAGGATGATCCAAAAATAGAGAAGTCATCCATGAACACCTCCAAGAATTTTTCCACCATGTTAGAAAAGATGGCCATCATACACCTCTGGAATGTCGCCGTAGCATTACATAATCCAAAAGGTATACGACGATAAGCAAAAGTACCAAAGGGACAAGTGAAAGTGGTCTTCTCTTGATCTTCTGGATCCATAGCCACTTGGTTATAACCAGAGTAGCCATCCAGAAAGCAATAATAGCTCTGACCAGCTAACCTTTCAAGTATTTGATCAATGAATGGAAGAGGGAAGTGATCCTTCCTTGTCATAGAATTGAGCTTTCTGTAATCAATGCAAACACGCCAACCTATGGCAGTACATTGTGGAACAAGCTCTCCCATAGAGTTAGGCACAGTGGTAAGGCCAGACTTCTTTGGAACCACTTGTGTTGGACTCACCCATGTGCTGTCAAAAATTGGATAAATGATACCTGCATCAAGTAACTTGACAACCTCTTTCTTTACCACCTCTTTCATATTGGGGTTCAGTCGCCTCTGTGCCTCTCTAGCTGGCTTACATCCTTCTTCTAGATGAATTTTGTGCATGCAAATTGAGGGATCAATGCCTTTAAGATCAGCAACACTCCATCCAATTGCTTCACGATGTTGGTATAAAACCTCTACTAAGCTCTTTTCTTGAATTTCTGTCAGATCAGATGCAATTATAACAGGAAGTGTTTTCTGTGCCCCTAAAAATACATACTTCAATTTGTCAAGCAAAGGCTTCAGCTCTAATTCTGGAGGAAACTCCAATGAATGCACTAGGGGAGTGCTAGAGAGAGAAGGTAGTGGCTCAATTGGAATTCTCCAAGGTGGAGTATTCTAAATAGCATCCACTTCCAGCATAGAATGCACCTCTTCGCACAACCCTTCATCATTAATTTTCTCAAAGTCATAAAGAGACTTGCATACCTCCAAGGAGTTTCGAGATATAGAGGATGAAACAAATTCCTCTACACATTCATCAATATCATCCATGCAGAACACATCACTCTGATCTGGAGGGTGTTGGATAGTATTGAACACATTAAGCTTGACATTCATGCTGCCAAATGAAATATCCATGATCCCTGACCTACAATTTATGCAAGCATCAGCAGTAGCTAAGAAAGGTCGACCAAGGATCACTGGAATGTGCCTCTTTGGATTGTGAACCGACTCAGTGTCAAGTACAATGAAATCAACAGGAAAGTAGAACTTGTCCACTTTAATGAGCACATCTTCTATGATTCCTCGGGGTTGTTTTGTTGATCTATCTGCAAATTGCAATACCACCGAGGTAGGCTTCAATTCTCCTAAACCCAATTGTAAGTAGATTGAGTAGGGTAGCAAATTCACACTTGCACCCAAATCAAGAAGAGCTTTATCCACATGGTGCTCCCCAATGATACATGAGATAGTTGGAGCACCAGGATCTTTGTACTTGGGAGGAGTACACTGCTAAATTATCGAAATTACTTGTTGTGGCAGCATCACTTTCTTTGGCACATGGCTTTTAGAAAGCCTTTTTTGAGTGCACAAGTCCTTCAAGAATTTAGCATAAGGAGGAATTTGCTTGATGGCATCAAGGAGTGGCAAATTAATCGTCACTTGTCGAAACACCTCCATCATGTCATGCAGCTTGTCCCCTTGCTTCCCCAATCTAGATGCTTCAAGGAAACGTTGTGGGAAGGGAGCCTTAGGCTCATAAGAAATTTCAGCGCTTGAACTTGTGGTCACTTTTTCTTCTTCTTTCTTCTCACCCACCTTATTGTCAATTATTTTCCCACTTCTCAAAGTGGTAATAGCTTGGACTTGCTCATGGTGTGAGTTGCTTGTGGTAGCTTGCATCCCTCTAGGATTAACAATTGGTTGACTAGGGAGCTTCCCTTCTTATCTTTTACTCAATGAAGTAGCAAGCTGTCCAAACTGAGATTCCAGTTTGGCAATGGATTGAGAATGCGAGTGCACTAGCTGAACTGTAGATTGTACTATTGCTGCAGTAGTTTGCACTGTCTCGATAAGAGAATCAAGCTTGTCAAATTTAGACAAGGTAAGTGTTAGCTTGTCTTCAATAGCAAAAATTCTTTGGGCCATAGGATTTTGTGTTTGATATTGTTGTTGAGGCACAAAAGTCCTAGGTTGATATGATAGTTGCATTGCTGCCCCTTGATTACTATAAGAGAAACTGGGATGATTCCTCCATGTGGGATTGTAAGTATTACCTCGTGGAGGATTCATTGGTCCAGTGAATGTAGCTTGAACTTGCTCATGTTGAATATTAGAAAATTGCCCCACCGAAGGACAATTGCTCACATTATGCATAGGACTAGAGCAAAATTCACAAGGGCCTAGCAATGAAGAATTTGAAGTAGAAGGAGTTTGATTGGCAGCCATAATTGCTGCTACCTTCTTTGCAATTAAATCAATGTCGGTTGGCATAGCTTCTGAAGCACCAACCTCAAAAATCCCATCAGTCTTCCTTGTAGTGGCAGGTCTGCTAGAACGAGTAGAGGACACATGTTGTAGAGAGTTCTCACTAAGATTTTCAAATAAGGTCCATGCCTCTTCTTCACTCTTCAACATAAAAGTACCTCCACACGACGCATCAACCATCTGTCTGTTGGCTTCTGTCAGCCCTTCATGAAAACTCTGCACTAGTTGCCACTTAGGAACTTGATGATGGGGACACTTCCTAAGAAGGTCCTTGAATCTTTCCCATGTCTCATAAAGTTGTTCCCCCTCATGTTGGGAAAAATCAGTGATAGCACGTCTGAACTGATTGGTCTTCCCTATCGAAAATACTTCTTGAGAAACTCATGTTGCATCTGAGTCCAAGTTGTGATAGAACCAGCCGGTAGAGAATTGAACCAATACTTTGCTTTGTCTTTCAGAGAGAATAGAAAAAGTCTCATTCTGAAAGCATCTTCAGAGAAGTTGTGAATTTTTATAGTTGAGCACACTTCAATGAAGTCATCCAGATGCTTATAAGGGTCTTCTTGAGTCAGCCCAAAATAAGATGGTAGCATCTGAATAATGCTAGACTTGATCTCATAATTCTGTGCTGTGACATTGGGCAGTTGAAAACCTGCTGGCGAGGTATATGTCTCAGGAACATAGTAGTCCCTAAGCAATCTAGCTCTTTCTTCATCAGCATTAGGAACAAGGTTGTTATTCCTCTCTTCTGCCATGTCTTCAAGTAATTATTCCTCTTGCACAATGGTATCAACAGGAATGTTCTTCTGTTGTCTAAGAGTACGTTCAGGCTCAGGATCAAGAGGTATCAAAGGATCAGTTACAGAATGACGACTTGCATATATTAGCCAAAAGCACCTGAAAAGAAAACAAAAACAAAGTTAAAAATAAAATAAAGAAAATTTCCTAAACTAAAAATCCAGTTAAAATTAATTCTGTAAAATCCAATCAATCAAATAGATAATCCCCGGCAACGGCGCCAAAAATTGATTCGTGTGTGAGTGTGACTCAAAAAGTATATCAATTAAAATTTTCCACAATCCGCAATAGAACGAATTCCTTGCAGAATAGGGCTATCGAAAGGGGTATCGTACCTCAGGGATTATGGTCTGATGAGTTGGAATACTGAATTAATTCTAATTAAATTTAAGAAAAGAATTCTGATTTTTAAACTAAACTAATTAAAAAGATAGAATAAAATAAATCAAAGTAAACAGATAATGAAGATAATATGAGAGAAATCTAGGGTGTTTGACTTCACCACTAACTGCATAATCAATGGTCAATTGAATCAACTATAAGGGAATTACATCATGCATAAGTGGTGTCGGTGGCTACAAGCTCACCTTCATCCATCAAGAAGATAACATATGATTAAGGCTATGCCATGGACTATTTTCGATTGGCATGGGCCATCTGCCTAACTACTCTAAATTAGGGTTTCCCGCAGCACTAATCAGGTGGGTTTTTCCTGCTGACTTCGGCCCAACTTTTGACCCACTAGAAGTCCGATTTACGGAATTTTCGTGAAATACAAAAGTATGCAGAATCAAATTTTGTTCAACTTAAAGTAGAAATAATATCGATTTGAGGCTCGAAAATAAGACTTCTGGTCCATTTTTCGAAACGGGATTAAGACTGTATTATGCGCAAATTTGGGCTTCAGGCCTGAAACCTTCTTAAGCAGCTGTAATTCTCTTGGACCTCTTCCTTGGGCTGATTTGAGTTGAAATAAATGGTTGAATGATTCTCCTTGAAGTAGGCTTCATCTACCCATCTTGGATGTCTTCTTTAAAAGTCCAAAAGCTTGGTTTTAACTGAAATAATCATTAAGGCCCTAAAAATATAGAAAACACTAAAAAAAAGTAAAATCATCAAATAATCTATCACTAAGAGAATAAAATACATAAGTTAAGAGGCTAGAATGCGTAACATTCAATGCCTATCAAGTATGAGTATCTGTCCATAGGCTATGAGTGCCTGACTGTGGATCTTCAGCAACTGTAGACCACTGTAGAGTGCCAAATGACTGGCTGGACACACTTGGTGCAGAGACCGTGACCAATTTTGGCTAGTTTTGCATTTTTTGCATTATAAGCATCATAATTGCATTTTGATTGGTGTTTAACATGTTTTGGGTGTGGGGAACATGTTTGGATAGAGTTCTAAAGGTTTTGGAAAGGTTTCGGGAAATTTGGAAGAGTTTGACTTTTTGGTTAAACCGGGGCCCGAGATGCGACTTTTAGTGAGCCCGATAATTCGAAAAATTCCCGAAAATATTTATTTTTGAAAATGGCTTAGATGAAATTTTTAGAGAATTAAGGAAGTGATTTCAAGACTGTAGGAGTTTTTGAAATCACAAACGGAGTCTAGGAAGGTACGTTAGTTAAGTGGCCAATGGGCGTTTTGGTCTTTTTGTGCCCTAGATGCCTTTAAATACATGGCTGAGAGTGATTCTAGCCATTTTACAAGGTTCCATCTCTCTCTAACATTTCCTTCTTTTTCTCTCTACATTCTCTCTATATTTTAGACCCGTTCGACTTGGATTCAAGACTCGCCGAAAGAGGGAGATATGTAGGGGATGACAAGAGCTTTCATTTGAACTGAACATCTTTGTGGTTCGACAAGGTTGACATTGCTGGAATTTTGAAAAGTGTTTGGAAGGCCTTCATTTTTGAGGTAGGGGTTCTTCTTCTCTTCTAATTGTTGATTCTAGGGTTTCGAGTGAAGATGAGAGGTGTAGGTTGTGTTTTCTCCTTCTCTAGAGTCCTATCATTTCACAATTATGTTTATTATGTTGGGTGTAGTATGTGGGTTTGAAGTGTGTGATTGTAAGAAATTGGTACATAGGCATTATCTACTTAGTTTGTTGTGTATGTGAAAAGTGTGTACCAAGTGTCATATATGTGATTATCTGTGGGAATGTGGTTGTTGAATGCATGCTAGTTCTATGTACTAAACCTATGTATTAAGTGTAGCATGAGTATAGTATGCTAATTTTGAAATTGTATGCATATGTGATGTATTATGCATGTGTTGTACATATATGTGCTATATGTAGTATGTTACGTTGGGAGATATGTCATATACTTCCTTTTGGTAATATTGAGAATGAGTAATGCATGAAAATAAAATATAAGGCATATATGCATTCATATGGCATATGTGGGAGGTTGCAGGAAAAATGATGCAAATGAGGTACACGGGACTTCGGAGTGGCCCAACCGTGTTATGAATTGTGGTATAACTAACCACTACGTATGGTCCTTAGAGTGGACCCGCCATACCAAGGATTTATGCCTCGAATCAGAGAATGTCCAAGATTTGTGAGCCTCGGAGTTGTCCCCTCACTCTATGGCAATCCTATATATTGCGGCTGTGGTAGAATGACCTCTCAAAGTTGTCCCAGTCATAGGATGGTTGTCGGAGAATGTCCAAGATTTGTGAGCCTCGAAGTTGTCCCCTAACCAATCGACAAATCTATACATTGCCATGAAAGGATGACCCCTTGGAGTTATCCCAGTCAAAGATGGTTAACATAGTTGTCTAAGGTCACATGATCCTTGGAGTGGACCAATCATGTAAGGTATCGGATAAGGGTCGAGAGAGAGAGAGCATTTGCATTTCCTTAATGCTTGTATGCTTTAAAATTTTTTATAAGAACTGTGAAGTATGCAACCCTCTTTAATTACTACTTGTTGGTTTGTTTGTAAAATCATTGACATGGCATGTAGTGTATGCATATGCATTCCATATAAGTTGGTGTCGAGTCGACACTTAGGAGGGTTGGGGTATCTCTACTGAGTCGCAGTGGTGCTCACCCCTTTATTATAAACTCTTTTATAGATAAGACGCCGATGACGGATGGGACTTGAGTGTCCAAGTGGAACTCTAGTAACATTTTACTATCTTTTGGATGTTATGCATTTTGTGGCTATCCATGTCGGCTTGTGGCATGTGATTCCTTTTTGAGTTGTAGTTATATTTTGGCCAAATGTAACTTTGATGTATGTATTGTGTTATAAACTTGTTAGGTATAAAAAGACAGTGGATTAGTTTATGTAATGGTCATGGTAGCATTTAATTCATTTGATGAAGTTTTCATTATGAACGGATTGTGGTTGTGAAAGAGAATGATTCAATATGATGTATGATTCAATCATGAATATGATTTTGAGTATGTGATTGATGTTGGCATCTTTCAATTATGTTATGGATCATGTATGAGAGGTTCTAGGATGATAGAATGTGGATTGGGCTCCAAAAGGACCATGTATAGGGTTGATGGAGGCCTTGTGGAGGGCATTTCGATTGTGCGAAATGCCCATTTCGCATAATCGGAACCCCCATTTCGATTGTGCGAAGGGGGTGGCGAATTATTGTGATTTTTAGGGTGCAGATAGGGGTAATTTCGCACAATCCATCTCGATCATGCGAAATAATGCAAGTTCAAGGTCCCAAGAGGGTGAAATTTTCGCACAATGGAACTCAATTTCGCACAATCAAAATCCCATTTTCGGACAATCGAAGTTACAATTCACAACATCTGTCCAAACTTTGATTCGACGTAATTTCTTCATTTTAGATAGGAATTGAGTGTGGTTTTTTTAAAATTGAGTATTTTTGGATTCTCTATCTAATGGTATAGGTATTAGGTTCATTTTCCAAACATATGAAGTGTTGATTTTTGGAAATGAGTGATTCTAGAGGGTGTGGATAAGTATATCCCCACAAAGGTGATAGGGTTTGATGCAGGACCCAATGGGATTAGATGACATCGAGTTGTACACACCTATGTGCAATAATAGTGGTAAGCTTTCATGGTACTTGAGGGTAATGAGGGTCCATTGGGCTTAATGGATGGGTAAACCTCCGGTCTTACAGAAGTCGGGAAATCGGGGCGTTATAGCATGGTATCAGAACTTGATACTATCGCATGAGTGTGGTTGAGATCATTCATGGGGTTGAATGAACGGGTTCACACTTGGGATTCGGGGAGAGTCCGGGGGAGTCCCAGCTGTCCAGATTTCGGGTCGTGACACTTGGTGCCTGCCTAATCACTCTTATGGAGGGACCTGAGCACATTTAGCATCTCCTTAGCACTACCCTTGGCTCTTATGGTGTTTCTACGTCTACTGCACCACCGCCGCTGCCACCTCAGCCATAGTCTCCGTTTTCCTGCTTATTTTATTTTAGTTTTAGTACTTTTATCATGCCATGTTGGCACTCTTTCGTTGCTTTTGAAGCATTTATTTTTTATTTCATAAATTACTGCAGTTGTATTTACAAGTTTCTGAATTAATGGAATATTTGCAGTTTCTTTTCATTGCCTATACATATTTATTTTGTCTTACTTTTCTATTCATTTATTATATTTTCCAGTTCATGTATATTATGTTGGTATGTATTTCGCACTTGTGCAGGTTTTATTGCCCCATTTGTCAGACACGTACCCATGTACCCACTGTTGTGTGCAGTTGCGCTATTCGCAATTTATAAATTTACCACTCGCAATAGAACGAATCCTTGAAGGACAGGGCTCTAAGTTGAGGGTGTTGATCCCACAGAGACTACGTAGGTATAATTCAGTAAAGGTTGAGGGTTACTTCTTGTTTAAACCCCAACCGTTTTGGTTGTGTTTACTCTAGTTTGAAAGCATAAAAGTAATTTAAATACGAAGGTAGAGAGAAGAATAAAAGACTAGGGTTAGACATCCCCGCTAACCTCGTAATATGTCATACCTATAACAAATTAGGGGAAATTCATGCAAATGTGTACTAATAACGCGTTAACAAGTCCCACCTACAACGACGTGGCCAAGAAAATACACACACCTTAATATACTATAATCTATCTTCGAAAAGCATAATTATCCTTATTTACTAATTACCAACTTGTAGTAAAATCATCATCACATGATTTCCCTACCTACCTACTTATCTGATTGAAGTAAAATCACCTTTTCTAAGCATGGACTATGCAAATCTAGCTATGCATGTTATAGTGAAAACTAGTCTCAAGCCATCACTTGTAGTCTTTGTGAAACTTACAAGTTTTTGAAGATTATGTGAGGAATTTAAGCATTCTAAGACAAGAAGATAAATCATAACACATGAACATGAAGAATTTGTAAACTTATACTTATATAAGGCACAAGGTAAGAGACATATACATCAAGTACATAAAAATCCCCAATTCATTGAAGTTAGAACATATTTACAAAGCTAGGGTTTGTCAAAACCCTAGAGAAGATTAGTTGATCATGGTGGGCTGGAAGCACTCGATAGACAGAGATGGTCCTGATAAGCGTTAAATGTTACACATTTATACCTTCTTAATTGCATATGTTGATTCCATATTTATGTTTACCTTGTTATTTTTATGCCATTTTTGTGTTTATGTTATATATTAGGTTTTATCCCAAAGAAGGGCAATGTTCCCGATCAAGTGCTGAGGAAGTGAAGAAATCAAGAAAAATTCATCAAGGCATTTCCCACAATCGAAACCTCAATTTTGCACAATCGAAATTCAGCAGACTACCACTTGCCCACTTGTCGTGCCACTTGCTTCCAAGAATGACCTTTGCACGTCCTTTTTGAGTATTTTTTGACTTCAAACAACCAAGTGAGGGGAATACATATATAGTAGGTGAACTATATATATATATATGCAAGGTGGGACCCAAGGACACAAGTGGATGGTGATATATGTATATTTTTGGTAGAGAGAAGAAACAACTTTTGGGAGGAGAGAAGGGGAGCTAAAACCAGACCTTTGAAGCTTCACATCTCTGGCCATGAAGGATTGCAAGTCTACTATGATCAACTACCTTTCTATCTAGGGTGTGGTTGAACCCCTAGCCATGTAACTTGTGCATTTTGTAGCTATTTTGGGATCTATATGTATATGTTGATTACTTAGCCTTGTGTTTTGTATAATACTTGTAAACTTCTTCAATATATTCATTTGATTTTATTTCTTCCTCTTGTCTTAGAGTAGAAATGCTTCATTTTGAATGCTCAACATTTACAACTTTCACAAAAAATGTAAATGATGCCTTTGTAATGGTGTTCAATGGAATGTGGTATTTCTTGCTTATATAGCCCATGCTAAGATAGGGTAGTTCGGACACATGTAGGTACATTTAGAAGGTATGATAAATAGATAGGTTGAAAAACTATGCTTATTAAAGATGGGCTATGTTTAGCTAGAAATCACATGTATCTTTTGATATGTCATTCTAGGTCACAAGCCTAATGACATTGTGTTGCATATACTTGTAGAAGATCCCATTAGCTACATAAATGAACATGTCAAATGGCTAGAGGTGGAAACCACCCCTAGTTCTTTCTCCCTCAACTTTATAACTTGTTTTAAACTTAATGCTTTTACATTCTACAAAGTAGTGTTAAACTCAAACCAAAATTCTATTTTTAGGATTAAATTGGAAATTCTCGCTTCGTAGTGCAATTCAACCAAACTCCTTATGGGATCGATACCCTCTATAAAGAACCAGATCTACAAAGATTCGTTCTCTTACGAGTGGTTTAAATTATATTTTGATAGGCAATAGTAAGTTATAAAAATAAAGACATATTTGGCCACATCAGGTCCCATGTTCAAAATGGTCTTCAAGGCCTTACAAAGCCCTCTTTAAAGCTTTCCCTCTCTAGAACTTCAGTTTCTTTCTCTAAAATTCTAAAAATATGCTATCTTTTACAAGAATTGTGTGTATGTTTATTATTACATATTCTCTACCTATATAACTGATCTGAGGCTCAAAATATCATAGAAATTATGTGCTAGGATTTATCCAAGCAAAATTGGACAAGTGACAAGTGTCATGAGTACATACTTGTGGTGGTGGACTACGTATCTAAATGGATAGAGGCTGTGGCTACCAAGTCCAATGATCACGCAGTCGTGGTAAAGTTTATACAAGCTAATATATTCAGTCGATTTGGCATGCCACGAGCCCTCATCAGTGATGGAGGTAAGCATTTCTGTAATCGATTCCTCCGAACCCTTCTCACCAAATACTCCGTCACACATAAAGTAGCCACCCCTTACCATCCTCAAACCAGTAGACAAGTGGAATTATCCAATAGGGAAATAAAGAATATTCTTGAAAAGATAGTTTGACCTGACCGGAAAGATTGGTCATTACGCTTAAATGATGCACTATGGGCCTACCGAACTACGTATAAAACTCCCATTGCAATATCACCTTACCGGTTAGTATATGGAAAAGTTTGCCATCTCCCGGTGGAATTAGAGCACAAGGTTATGTGGGCCACTAAAGCATTCAACTTTGACATGAAATTAGTCGGCTCAAATCGAAGGCTTCAAGTTAATGAATTGGAAGAATTACGACATGATGCGTATGAAAACGTTAAAATCTATAAGGAAAGGTCAAAGGCCTTTCATGATCGCAATATTCGAGTCAAAACATTTTCTCTGGGACAAAAGGTATGGTTGTACAATTCACGGCTCCGTTTATTCCCTGGAAAGCTCTGCTCCCAGTGGGATGGCCCATTTCTGGTACATTCTGTTGCTCCTCATGGTGTGGTGGAATTAAAGGACACTAAAGACGGCACATTTTCCAAAGTCAGTGGACAACGGTTAAAACCATGTGTGGATGACCAAGCTAGAATGGATCCCATCTATGTTGACTCGTAAAGCTGATCGAAGCGTCAAGCCATAGACGTACAATTTGGCGCAACCATGGTAGCTATCATGCATCCATGAAGTCCCTCTAATCCAAATCAAATTTATATCTAAGTATTGTAAATTAGAGACAGCTAGGTATCAAATGAGGTGAAATTAGCAATTCTGCAATCACCATTTTGATTGTGGGAAATGTCCATTTTGCACAATCGAAATCTCGATTGTGCGAAATCCATATTTTGCACAATCGAGATTTGGAGAAAAATTAAAGAAACTCTACAGAGTGCAAAGTCCCGAGAGGTGAGTTCCTTCGATAGCATTTTGATAGCACTTCGATCAAACAAAATTTTGATTGTGCAAAATGTCCATTTCGCACAATCGAGATCTCGATTGTGCAAAATCCACATTTCGCACAATCGAAAAGGGCAGGCGGACAGCACATGCACGAACTTATAAGTTTAAAAACTGACCCTTCACATTCACTTCACTCCTATTTGTGAGACCAACTCTTCCATCCCTCTCGGCCGAGCATCCCAAGCCCCTCACACCATTCTTCATCATCCTCAACCATCCGCGAAGGCGCATCCATCGTGATCCTTCTTCTCGCACGATTCGGCAACGTTTCTTCCGGTAAGTGTAGTTACATGTTTTTCATCGCTTCTCTTTCACTTTCCTTAGGTTAGTTAATTGCATGGTCATGACTAGGGAGAGGAAGCATGTGTTTCAATAGATAAATGTCATTACTATATTTGATGGTGATGTTGGGTATGCCTTGTGCACACGAACACACGGGGTGGGATGCAAATGAGAGAACTGTTCAGTTGGGGTGTATTGGGATGATTGGGTGTGTGTCTTATATTGATATGAGTCATGGGAGATTTCAATTTTGCTTTTAGCGTGAACGAAGTCCGCAGTTTAAATGGCTTTCGCCATTCCTGGTAATTTTTGCTAAGCCACCGTGAGCATGTTTTGGAATGCATGTTTTGATGCCCCAACGTCAAGCATTTTTCTTTTATATTTACTTCATTTTTGACGAATTGTAGACAGTCCCGGGTTATGGCTCGTGTGAAGACTGGTATTCAGATTCGAGATATACCGGGTAGAGCTTAGCGCACTCGGGGATTTCATCTCGAGCATATTTTTGACCCCGCAGAGTTTGAGAGGCGCCGGGACACAGCATGGGCTGTAGCAAAGTTGCGACGATGCCGGCTTGATAGACTGCTCCATCCGCCATCTGACATTGTATATAGTAGGCTGGTGCAGGTCTTCTACGAGTACATGACATACTCGTGCACCATGCCCGATACTCTAGAGACTATGGTGGAAGCCACAACGATCACCATCACAGCGAGCCGGATAGCGCAGCTTATAGGCTGCCCTCACTTACAACCTCCGGATACGGTCAGTCAGGATGGCTGTCCGCTTTTCAGGGAGTCCCTACCAGCCTACACCACCATTTTCTCCATGGTCATGGATATATGCGATAGGGAGTTTACCACCCCCAATCAGAATTGCACAAGCAAATCCATGTGCCCGACTGACTTATGGTTCTTGGATACTGTTCTTATCAAGAACGCCTGCCCTCTAGGACATGTGGCGGAGAGGCGGGGAGATCTTCTTCACTGCTTATATGCAGCTCACACTGGCACATGGTTTTCTGTCCTATTTCTCATATGGGGGCAGATGTATAAAGTGTGGGATGCTCTCGTCCGGAAGACGAATAAGCGAGCATCTACTTGGCAGCTACCGTTCCCCTACCTGGTCACGACCTTTCTGAGGGAGGCCAATATCCCTTTCAGTTCTACGAATATCCAGATCGGACCGCCTCCCCATTTCTAGCACACTTAGTGGGTCTGGGTCCGTAGGCTTTTGGAGCACCAGCAACGCCAGTGTCATGCCCCGTTTCCCTCGCTCCGGTTAGGAGCGAGGGAAACGGGGCGTGACAGCTGGGGCCAGGAGCGTGAGAACATGGACATGGATGATCCCCTTGCATTGGTAGAGGAAGATGAGCCTATAGAGGGTGAGCCCTCAGATGAGGACGATGAGGAGGAGGATTCAACCGGTCTGAGCCAAGAGCAGTTCGATATACTGGCCACCGGATACTCCTGCTTGGTGATAGATGTAGAGAGGCTGTAGTAGGGTTTTGATGAGCATGTCCGTCTGACTCAGAGCCAGATGGCAGCCATGCGAAGGGATATTACATATCTGACTCAGGGTCAGAGAGCATTGCTTGATGAGTTCAGGTTGTTCCGACAGGACCTCCAAACTCTGTTGCACGTCCCGGCCGCCGTTTCGACTTCTGCACCACCCACCGAGCCCCCTCCACCACCACCCATCCTTGATTAGTTTAGCAATTTTCTAGTTGATTTTCAGTTTTAGTTTTGTATTTATTTTCAGTAGGCTATGTCTTCGAATTTTTTTTTATGTATTCCATCGTTTTACTTTGTACTGGACATGTTTTGCATATCTATGGAATATCTTTTTGTTTCATTATACTTTTTCTCACTGTTTTTCTTTTACATTTGGCATCGCTATAGCTATCTCCAATGCTTTGACTATGTATGTAGTACCAATTTAATACTTGGCATTTGCACGATATAGTTGATGATTTTCATTTATTAAAGCCTGGTTTCAATTCCCAATACTGTTGAGATTGCTTCAACACAGTATGGCTTTAATAGAGAAAGGTAGCCCCTTTGTATACTATACGTTAGTATGCCTGGATAATCAATATCTTATCGTCAATGCCTCTTAGCAAATTGGGAACCAGTAGTTCAGCGTTGAGAATGAAGCGTAAAGATGCCTACAATCCTACACATGCAACGAAATCATTATGGTTGCATAATTGCTTTCTCCTTATACTTTTATTTAATTTTTGTTCCCCATAATGCTTGTGGTATACTGTTGATGATCCATGCAGGTTTTGATACTCTTGTGGTCCAGTGATCGTCATTGACTGCTGTTTCTATCCGTAACCACATTCCCGGTAATTTCATTCCTTTATCTTCTTTTCCAATCATTGAGGACAATGTTTGATATAAGTTTGGGGGTGTGCGATATACCACGGGCATATGCTTGCAATTGTTCAATTCTTTGGTACTTATTGACATTGTAATGCAATTTTTTTTGCATTTTTGTGTAGTATAATGAATTTTTGTGCATTTTAGCCATGATGTCATGCTGTTTAAGGGAAGACCATCCCATTTAATGCTCAAGGCAAATGCAGCGGGTAGTTAGGAGCTTTGGACATTGTAAATACCCGCACTTTTGCAAGTTATGTATTAGGTTATAATGGTCCACATTTTTGTTCAATTTTGAATATGGCGCAGCTCTTGCCCTAAATTTGTCCTTAACAGCACAAACTAGCACACATGCATTTTAAGATGTTGGGTAAGGTCTGATGGAGAATCCTGTAAAAGTTCTATTTTTATTTGAACAGCTTAAAGAATAAGTCTTCCGGCTGTTTGCGAAAAAAAAAAATCATCTGTGCAATAAGCCTTCTCACTCAATAAACCGGATCTCTGTGCCTCATAAAGTATAAAGTTTTTGCGTATAAGTGTGTAAGGTTGAGCCTTATTGAAGCGGGTGGCTTGTTTAAGCTCATCGCCTTAGAAGCTCGGCTATTAAGTCTTGAGGGTGCCTTTTCACCTAATGCCCCAAAACCGTCTAGTTTGGGAGTCATTGACCCAACACCGCTACATGGGCTTTCAAGAAAGCAAAAAGAGTTTAAGTATTGCACAGTCATCTACACACAAGCATCCATGCATGCTTTGCGGTAATGAACCACAGTGTAGCGCTTTCTAAGAGTTTTTCTTCTAAAAATAGATATATTCTTGTATTCTCCAAATTTGATGATAAGCCACGCATTATAATGGATGTTCACTTTTCAAAGAGGATTTTAGGGTTGGCGTTGGTATTTTTGTTCAAGGTTCATTTTTGTTAAATATCCGTGTAGCTCCATAATACTTGTTGCATTTGTCTGTCACGAAATGAGTGGGAAATCTTCCGTTATCCAATTAATGACTAATAAGTGCTCCATTTTTGCATAAATTAAATCATTCTATTTTGCATTGCTAAGGGACTAGCAATATGTAAGTTTGGGGGTGTGATAAGCGTTAAATGTTACACATTTATGCCTTCTTAATTGCATATGTTGATTCCATATTTATGTTTACCTTGATATTTTTATGCCATTTTTGTGTTTATGTTATATATTAGGTTTCATCCCAAAGAAGGGCAATGTTCCCGATCAAGTGCTGAGAAAGTGAAGAAATCAAGAAAAATTCATCAAGGTATTTCGCACAATCGAAAAGTCAATTTCGCACAATCGAGATTTTGATTATGCGAAACCTCAATTTCGCACAATCGAAATTCTGCAGACTGCCACTTGCCCACTTGTCTTCCCACTTGCTTCCAAGAATGACCTTTGCACATCCTTTTTGAGGATTTTCTGACTTCAAACACCTAAGTGAGGGGAATAAATATATAGTAGGTGAACTATATATATATTTATATGCAAGGTGGGACCCAAGGACACAAGTGGATGGTGATATATGCATGTTTTTGGGATAGAGAAGAAACAACTTTCGGGAGGAGATAAGGGGAGCTAAAACTAGACCTTTGAAGCTTCACATCTCTAGCCATGAAGGATTGCAAGTCTACTATGATCAACTAACTTTCCATCTAGGGTGTGGTTGAACCCCTAACCATGTATCTTGTGCATTTTGTAGCTATTTTGGGATCTATATGTATATGTTGATTACTTAGCCTTGTGTTTTGTATAATACTTGTAAACTTCTTCAATACATTCATTTGATTTTATTTCTTCCTCTTGTCTTAGAGTATAAATGCTTTATTTTGAATGCTCAGCATTTACAACTTCCACAAAAAGTATAAATGATGGCTTTGTAATGGTGTTCAATGGAATGTGGTATTTCTTGCTTATATAGCCCATGCTAAGATAGGGTAGTTCGGGCACATGTAGGTACATTTAGAAGGTATGATAAATAGATAGGCTGAAAAACTATGCTTATTAAAGATGGGCTATGTTTAGCTAGAAATCACATGTATCTTTTGATATGTCATTCTAGGTCACAAGCCTAATGACATTGTGTTGCATATACTTGTAGAAGATCCCATTAGCTACATAAATGAACATGTCAAATGGCTAGAGGTGGAAACCACCCCTAGTTCTTTCTCCCTCAACTTTATAACTTGTTTTAAACTTAATGCTTTTACATTCTACAAAGTAGTGTTAAACTCAAACCAAAATTTTGTTTTTAGGATTAAATTGGAAATTCTCGCTTCGTAGTGCAATTCAACCAAACTCCTTATGGGATCGATACCCTCTATAAAGAACCATATCTACAAAGATTCGTTCTCTTGCGAGTGGTTTAAATTATATTTTGATAGGCAATAGTAAGTTATAAAAATAAAGACATATTTGGCCACATCAGGTCCCATGTTCAAAATGGTCTTCAAGGCCTTACAAAGCCCTCTTTAAAGTTTTCCCTCTCTAGAACTTCACTTTCTCTCTCTAAAATTCTAAAAATATGCTATCTTTTACAAGAATTGTGTGTATGTTTATTATTACATATTCTCTACCTATATAACTGATCTGAGGCTCAAAATATCATAGAAATTTTGTGCAAGGATTTATCCAAGCAAAATTGGACAAGTGGCAAGTGTAGAAAATATCTGCAAAAAAATATTTTCAGCAGGTTCGGACAATGCATCGAAGTTGCGATGCATCGATCTAGAGAGTTCGATGCATCGATCTTCATTCTTCTACAGATCTTCAACTTTCTATCTTTTCGACTCTGGTCTTGACATTCCTTTCACTATTCTTTGTTGAAGACTTTGCATGAAGTGTGGTAAGAAATATGATGCATTGTTGAACTGATAAAGGAGTCGAACTTCGCCACATTCTGAGTTTGAACCTGAAATCATCAAGAATATAAAAAAATATAAAAACTATACAATATGTGCAACTATGGGATCAGAATACATAAGTAAAAGAGCGAGAATGTATAACATTCAACGCTTATCACCCACTACCCTAAAGGGATTGGTGTTTTGACTTTTTGAAACCCATCAACCTTGTCCGTAACATTGTTCTAACTTTTATTATTTTCAACCATTGAGGACAATGTTTATTTCATGTTTGCCATGATGTCTTTCTTTTGAGGGTGTGAGATCTCAATAAATGTCAAAGGTAAATGCATCATGTAATTAAGAGCTTAGACATCTTAAACTGCCCTAACTTTTGAAAAATGTTAGGTTAGAACGGTCTACATTTTTGCTCAGTTTTTGAATATTGTACAGTTCTTGCCCTAAATTTATCGTTGACAGCATAAACATGCACTCATGTATCTTATTGTGAGGTATACTTCATACAAAAAGTTTTGACAATGTCCGTTTTCTTTTTTAACAACTTGGACAACAAATTCCTGTGGCATGCCAATGATATAAAAAAAAAAAAAAAAAGAATGAAATTGATAAATCAATGCAATAATCCTTCTCACCTATTAAATCGGGCCTTTGTGTCTCATGAAGTATGGACAGTTTGTGATATATACAATTGTAATTGGCAAATTTCGTTGTCAAAACTTGTTGATCGAGTTGTAATTTTTGTTTGATCTTGTGTCTCGATCTTCGGAGCTGAACGAAAAGTGTCTCGATACCATGAATTTGATGTGGACATCACTTAGAACAAGTATGAGAGTGAGGACACTATGTTTTGAAGTTTATTGGGCTTAGGACTTGAAAAATATGCTTTAAATGTAAAAATTGAATTTTTGCTAAGTCCCACAGGTCCCCATATATGAGGACCGGTCCAACTTCTCTCAGGACTTTCAAAACTCAACATGTCTAAAAAGTCCCACCGGTCCCCAAGTATTAGTACTGGTCTGACTTTTCTCAAGACTTTAGAATTTCTATGTGTTTGTAAATGTCCCACCGGTCCCCAATTTTTAGGACCGGTCCGACTTAGCTAATGTGCGCGGAAACTTCCTTTTTGATCCAAATTGATTTCCTGGTCAACCAAAATTTCTTTAAAAACTTTCCTTAGGTGTTTTAAACTTATTTTCCATGTAGACTAAGGATTCTAAACCTTATAAATACCTCTTTATGCTTTAATCAAAATAGGGGACATAAGAGACTCAATGATTTAACTGTTAGAGACAGGAATATATTTTTGAGAGCTAAAAGAAGAATTTATGAGAGAAAATCTTCATTGATTTTTATTTTTGAGAGCACACACACCCGGAGTGTTTAAGTTGTGATGTTCTTCTTCATCTGATAAACGGAATCTTCAAGACATCATCAGTCTACACAGTTGATCAAGAGCAGCTCACTATGAAGGGAACAAAATACTTGCTGAGTATTATTGTTCATTCAGCAATCCTTCTGGAAGAATTGTGACGTTAGCCGGGAATCTGCAGCAGTTGGACCTGTTGTCGCAATTGTAAGTCTGAGGTGTTCCACATCAAGTTCATGTCAGAGTGGAGTGGGTGTGAGTCTGGAACAGAGTTTGATGTACTTTGCTTCGAGATAATGGATTGGTTTCTCTGGGGTTTCTGACTCACCCCCGTGGTTTTTCTCGTCTTGGGTTTCCACATAAAATTTTCGGTGTCATCTCTAACTTTTCCTTACTTTCTTGATTTATTTTGTGATTGGTTTGGATGCTTAATTGATAATAATTGTGGGTAATTAATCAATCATAAAAATTGGGCAAGAAGACCTATTCACCCCCCTCTAGATTTAAGGATTAGCATTTCACTCTAAATTAACTAAACCGTTTCTACACCGCGTAACTCACATTTTGAATCAGAGCGGGTTGCTCAATTCTGAGTTAGATTTTTTTTGGTTAATTTAGTTGTGAATTTTATGATCTCTCATATTGTGTCCTTTGATGATGAAATTGTCTTACCTCAGTTTTCTAATTCTTTAACTACCATGCATCTTGAGTGGTCTAAGTTGAAAAGTGACTATGAAAATTTATTGAAAAAATTGAAACTTGCTGAGCTTGAGAGAAATATTTATAAATTGGAAGTTTCAGTCACTAATAAAAATTTAGAAAAACTTAGGCATGAAAAGATGAATCTTCTTGGAAAAGTTGAATTCCTGGAACAGGAAGTTAAACAGATTAAAGAGTTTAATAATTCACTTGAGCATAAGATTGATAACTTGAATTGTGAACTTGTTAAATCTAATCAGTCTTTCCAGAAATTTAACTCTGACACTTGCAAATTTGGTAAGATGAATTTTTTAAAAAACTTGAGTAACAAAGAAGAATTGGTTTCAACTTCAAAGGAATTTTTATTTTTAAAATCAAAAGGGATTTGTGTAAAAGTTGAGACTAAGCCTTCTATCATTACTCATGCTCTAAAACTTGCTCCAACATGCCATTTTTGTGGAGAAATAGGTCATATTAAATACAAGTCTCAGAAGAGAAAAATTGAACTAAAAAAGCATAAAAAGTTAAACAGTTTAAGAGTTTTGCTCAATGAGATAAAAGAGCTTGAAAAGAAGCAATAGGAATTGAAAGAAAAATTTAATAAATTGAATTGCTTTAATTCTGTTCTAGGCAATAAGAAGAAAAAGCCCCCTGAGACTGATAATTCTGATTCTAAAACAATTAGGAAATCATTTGATAAAAAATCTGAAGTTGTTTGGGTGAAAAAGAATAATCTGAAATGTTTTGTCATGCACACTGCAGTTAGAGCACTTGGTCCTATATGTTGGTACTTTGATAGTGGTTGCTCTAGGCATATGACTGGCGATAGAACATTGTTTACCACTTTTAAGGATTATATTGGTTGGTCTATTACCTTTGGTGATGGCAATGTATCTAAAGTAAGTGGTAAAGGAAAAATTAATTTTCCTGCTTTTGGTGAATTGAAAAATGTTCTATATGTTAAAGGTTTACCTGCAAACTTGTTGAGTATCAGTCAGATATATGATAGTGGTTTTCAAGTTAATTTTACTCAACATGGATGTTTTATAACTAATAAGCAGGGTGATTGTATTTTGAAAGGATCTAGAACTCCTGAAAATTATTATATGATATTTTCAGATCCTTCACATATGTGTTTTTCTACTGTGACTGATGAAGCTATTTTGTGGCATAGGAGACTTGGTCATGTGAATTACAATGATTTGGTAAGTTTATCTAATCATGAACGAGTTCGAGGTTTGCCTAAATTGAAAAGGCCAACAGATAAGGTATGTGGACCATGTCAATTAGGTAAGCAAACTAGAGTGTCACGTAAGAGAGTTAAGCATCAAGTCACTTCAAGACCATTGGAACTGATTCTTATGGATTTAATGGGTCCAATAAAAACTCAAAGCATAAGTGGTAAGAAGTATATGTTTGTAATGGTTGATGATTTTTCTAGATTTACTTTTATTGCTTTCTTGAGAGAAAAATCTGATGCTTTTGTGTTCTTCAAGTCAATTTGCCAAAGGATCCAGAATAAAAAAAGGATATGCAATAACTCGTGTTAGGAGTGATAGGGGAGGTGAGTTTGAACCTAGACCTTACATTGAGTATTGTGATAATCTTGGCATAAGTCATGAATTTTTTACACCTAAAACACCTCAACAGAATGGTGAAGTTGAAAGAAAGAATAGGACAATGCAGAGATGACACGTACTATGCTTCATGAAAGTAAGTTAGCTAAACATTGTTGGGCTGAAGCTGTTAGTACTCACTACAAGATTTTTGGGTTTTAACGACAGGTTTTTTACAACAGGCCCATGTAGTTCGTCGTAAAAAGTATATTCCATGACGGGCCCGTGTAGCCTACCCTAGAAAGTTTGTTTCCACGACGAGCCGTTAGGCCCGTCGTAGAAAGTGAGTTTCCACGACGGGCCATTGGCCCACCCAAGAAATATTTATTCTTATTACGGGCTTTGGCCATTATTGAAAGTTTTTTTAAAAATAAGAACAAATAATTTTGTGCTTTTATTTTGGTTTCCCGCGAGATACACTTTTCCTCTCTCATATGCGTTCAATTTTCTCCCTCACTTCAGACTTTCTTTAATCGATCGAAGCCATTTGATTATACACATTCCCTCAGCTCACATGCGTTCAATTTTCTTTCTCACTTCAGACTTTCGAATCGAAGCCATCTGATGATCTTGATTTGCTTCGCCCATTTTGGAATCCTCGACCACCCCTACCTCTGTTACCAAAGTTCGAACCCTATCCTTCCCTTTTAGGGAATCTATTACCAAATCGTCACCCTTCAGCTTCTTCAAGCTATTCCTTCAGATCCTTTATGTGCATTCGAAGAAATCGTTTTGGATTTGAAGTTCTAAATCGGAGTCTTCATCAACGTATTCATTCCCTCAGATCTACCCAAAATCTCAACCCATCATCTTTGTTCCTCAACCAAATTTAAACTCAATCTCACTCAACTATCAAAACCCTAACCCAATCCCACTCACCGATCGAAACCCTAACCCAATCCCACTCCCTTCGGTGAAAGCCCTAACCTAATCTCACTCGTTGATTGAGTCAGTTGACAAAATATTGAGAGAAAATAGTGAGGTTACAGAAGATTTATAGACTATAATGTAGTTATCACATTCGGCCCAGTGAAACCTGTACTCACAGGTCGTCAAATTCGTATGTTTACCTCTTCTGTTATGATTCTAACTCTGCTTTTGTGCATTATTGATTCATTGTGTAAAAAAATTGTTGTGAGATAGCCTTTAGGTTATTGATTTTTTTTTTTTAAAAAGTGAAACACAAGTTGTTTGAGTCGAGAAAACCTAAGGAATCTGTATAGTACTATTTGATTATTATATTTGATTTAATTTCCTACTTGTGTCATTCTAGTGATGATATATTAGTTATTAATGAGTTTCTCTTAGCAGCGGCATTCACATTAGAGAGGGAAACGTTTTCAATGATGGTTTTGAATCCTTTCTTCCTTTTCTTTTCAGTTTTTGGATTGGTGGGGATAGATGGAGAATTTCTGATGGGACAGTTTGCATGATATTTGTACCATTGGAAATGAAGGATAACTAGGATGTCTCATGGAAATAGTTCTGTAGTTTCTTATGTAGGGTTTGTAGATATGTATTGTGAAAGCATGACGGTGTTCATATGTAAAATATTAATAGAGGAATTACTGTGTACTCGCTGGAAAATTTATTGTAAAAACCTCAAGCACAAGTTTGTGGACACATGATACTCCACAAAGCATTGAGAGATGTTTCGGTGAATACCATCTGAAGACTACATGTACACCTCAAGATAAGCAAAAAATTCTTGCATGAGGAAATATCTCGAAATGGCTCTAGCCTTCTCGATAGGAACTTCCACACATAACAGTGAGGATATCTTTTTTGACAAGACAAACCTCACTGCCGGTTAACATGTTGAATGTGTCTGCTTAACTGTGTTGACCCAAAGGCAAAACCATTTTGACACAATAGTATTTACCTAGAGGTTGTCAGATTCCCACCAGTATATAACGGGACCGTACTTTCTCAAGAAACTTGGTTTTACCTTACATCTCGAGAAGTCACAGAATGCCTCTCTCTCTCTCTCTTTCTCCTGCACTTATCTGGATTTCACTGTCATGTTCATATTAACTCATCAATTATCATAATCAGACCTGCAGTTATCTAGAATGTGTTTTGTTGAGGTACATTGACCAGGAACAGGTCATGATAGGTTACTTTGTCTAATTGTAGGCCAATGAATTCAGGCTAATATCAGTCATTGCACTGAGACTAGTAATATATATACTAAATTGCTAATTTACAGTGAACTAAGATTATCTTTGTAACTGTCACGCCCCGGTTTCCGACACCCGGTTAGGAGCGAGGGAAATGGGGGTGAATCCGTAATTTCACCTCAAGTTCCCACACCTTAATCTCATTATAATCATTTCTATTGCGGAAGCATTCTATATGCACACCCTTCAAGTGGCATTAGATCATCAATGGCCCTTACAAATGATTTTCACCTTTGGTTCCATACATATAAACCACTAAGTTCTGGACCTCAACTTTTTACACAGATGGAATTTGATTATGAAACCTACACCATTGGATAGATCTTTCAAAAATACCCAATTTAAAAAAAAAACCACGCTCAATTCCAATTTAAAACAAAGAAATTACATCGAAACGAAGTCTGGACAATTTTTGAACCTTGCTGTGAATAGAAATCTCGATCAATCGAGATTGGATCTCGATCAATCGAGATCCATCTCGATTAATCGAGATTTTGACCCCATCAATCGAAGAAACCAGCCTCTCGGTAACTTGGACCTGCAATATTTCGATCAATCGAGATTGGGACTTCGATTAATCGAAATAAAGCTCAAAAATTCATAAAATCTCGCAACCATTTCGATCAATCGAGATGGGAATCTCGATTAATCGAAATGGGACTTCGATTAATCGAAATAAAGTCTAAAAATCCTCAAAATCTCGCAACCATTTCGATCAATCGAGATGGGCATCTCGATTAATCGAAATGGGCATTTCGATTAATCGAAATGCACTGCCCAGATTCTCCCGAACACCTATATAAGATCAAATTGAACTCAAATCTCAACCAAACCACCTTAGATCATTCATATCTCATATAAATCATCTACCATTGGTATAAAATCATACTCACACATCAACCTACACGTTTGAATCTCAAATCTTGTATAATCATAGAAAATTCATCCAAAGTCCACCATGCACATAAAAATTCAAGTGAACCAACCCATCCTCATTCTTTCAAAGGTGATCTTCATTAACCCAACCATGCAATCTAACTTATACATTGAGATCCTACAACCATGATTCCACATAAATCCACAACTCCAAACCTTCATATCCATAAAATTAAGATACAAGGGACAAAAGAATACATTCATCCATTTAAATTCCAAATCCATACATAATCCACGGAACCATACATATAAGAATTCAAATGGCCCTTTTTGCATACATTCTACAAGTCTCAAATGAAGGAAGCCATTATACATACATTTCTCAAAAATCACTTTCCTACAAGTGTGGCACTTACATTTGGATTTCACATACATAAGAAGGTACAAATGTAAAGGCAACACCACAACCATTGTCTACATGCCACAAGCCGTCATGGACATTTATCTACATCTCAAAAGAGTAAAAGTCCAAAAATAAGCTCAACATATCCATAGAGCTAATCATGCTTCATCTTCCATTGGCGCCTTATCTGAAAATGTTTATATAATGGGGTGAGCATCTCAACGGCTCAGTAGAAATGATCCACCCATCCCCACTCTAACCCGTAAGCCATGCATGAATGCACATGCTCATGCATTTTTACCCAAACATCCACGTTTTTTAAATCATGCATGATGCTTCACATAAAGTGCAAATACATATGTATATATATATATATATATATATATATATATATATATCAAATTGGACAAGTCACAACTTATATATATATAACTCACACCAAATCAATCCAAAGGGGCTTTCTCATCACTCCAATAGTAAGGGTCTCTTCGGCACCCAAACTCTGCTTGTGCTTTATCGGGTTACTAACCCGAAGGGAGCACCTCCTCTTGGCCAAGTTTTGGGTCTTTCACCCTAGGGGCCTTCCCCTTATCTTAATTTCACACTCATGCCCCAAAATCATCATATAGTGCATATAATCACACAGATGCACATAGTCACACAATGCATGCATTTTTCATCAAATCAATGCATTTTCCTTCCAACTCAAGATTGTCACAATGCTATCACACTCACATCATGAAAATCACTATGCTCATGGATTTTGCTAGAAAATCATATTTTTCATGTTTTCATCAAACAAACACATTTTTCACCAAAAGGATTATAGTCACATTTGCACGAATATACCATGCATAAGCCCTAACTAACATGTTGGACACTTATACATGCATAAATCACCATGGTATAAATATATATATATACATAGACCTAGGTTCAAGAAATCTAAAGCTATCTCTTATGATATTTAGAAAGGGACCATAAGATCAAAGTAGAAGTGAGTCTAGCACCCCTACCTCAAATTGGAAGAGCTTCCAATTGATTTCCCCTAATCTCTCAAAACCCAACTTCCTCCGAAATGATTTTTGAACCGATCAATCTCGAGCCCTCGATGCGTAGATCGTTTCTTCCTTCTTCGGTGAAATCAAAATCCCACTCTAAGGCGCTCAAATCTAGTGAAGAAGAAGGAGGAGATGAAGCTTGTATGCATATACGTATATATCTCTCTCTCTCGGCTGCTGGGATGAAAATGAGAGAAGAGCTGATCTCTCTTAGTATTTATAGCTAAGTGACCTCCTCTTAATTACTAGTTTGCCATCACCTTTTTGCAAAACCTTCTCGGGCTCATTTTCGGAGTTCCGTAACTCAGATTGACACGAAATCAACTCCGTTGCGTGTCAAATATTTTATTTAAGCTATCCTCAAATTTTGAAGTCATTCCAACACTTTTAAAATTTCTGGGCCCATAAGGCCCACGCCCCGAGGTTGACCAAACTCAAAAAAGTCAACTTTTGCCAAAAGTCCCCAAAACTTCCCAAAACCCTATTCCAACCCTCTAAACATGTTCCCCGCATTCAAAACATGTTAAACATCATTTAAAATGCACTTAAAGCAATAAATGACAAAAATTAAAAAACCGACCAAAATTGGGCACGGTCTCTACAACCTCCCACCCTTATAAGAATTTCGTCCTCGAAATTAGAATGTACCTCAAGTGGTGAACAACTCGGGATACTTTGAGCGAACTTCTTGTTCTCGCTCCCATGTAGCTTCTTCCACCCCGTGATGCCTCCAAAGCACCTTAACCAATGGGATGGTCTTTCCCCGAAGCACTTGCTCTCTAGTGTCCAAAATCTGAATCGGTCTTTCCTCGTATGACACATCTTCCTCCACCTCAAGGTCTGCCCAATCAAGCACATGTGAAGGGTCCGGTTCATACTTCCTCAACATAGACACATGGAAAGTGTTGTGCACACTTGACAATTGCGGTGGCAATGCCAAGCGGTAAGCAACCTCTCCTACTCGATCCAAAATCTCAAATGGTCCGATGAATCATGGTGCAAGCTTGCCACTACGACCGAACCTCATCAAACCTCTCCGTGGTGAGACCTTCAAAAAGACATGATCTCCCATCTCAAATGCCAAAGGTCGCCGTCTCCTATCGGCATAGCTTTTCTGACGACTCTGAGCTGTAAGCAATCTCTGCCGGATTACCTTGATCTTCTCCGTAGTTTCCCGAACTAAATCCGCTCCCAAAGAAACTATCTCTCCAACCTCTGTCCAACAAACAGGTGACCTGCACGGTCTACCATACAAAGCCTCGAATGGAGTCATCTCAATGCTAGCTTGATAGCTATTATTGTATGCAAACTCCACCAAAGGAAGGTGATCCTCCTAACTGCCCCGAAGATCAAGTACACACGCCCGCAACATATCCTCCAAAATCTGTATAGTACGCTCGGACTGACCATCCGTCTGGGGATGAAAAGTCATACTAAAGTGAAGGTCCGTATCAAGTACTGCCTGGAAACTCTGCCAAAACCGAGATGTAAATCGCGGGTCTCTATCTGAAACAATAGAAACTGGCAAGCCATGAAGCCTAAGGATCTGCTCAATATACAATCTACTCAGAGTATCCACATCGTCTGTCACTCTAATGGGAATAAAGTGAGCTACCTTCGTCAATCTGTCAACGACCACCCAAACTGCGTCGTGACCCTTCCTCGACCTTGGAAGCCCCGTCACAAAATCCATAGTGACATGCTCCCATTTCCACATGGCCACAGGCAATGGCTGCAACAATCCCGCTGGTCTCTGATGCTCGGCCTTCACTTGTTGACAAGTGAGGCACCTCGCCACAAACTGAGCTACATCCTTTTTCATACCCTTCCACCAATACTGTCGGCATAGGTTATGGTACATCTTGGTACCACCTGGATGTACTGCTAGCCTCGAGTTGTGAAACTCTCTCAGAATCTCATCCCGACAAGCTAAGGGAACAAACATCTTCCCTTGGAATTTTATGCTCTCATCTGAATGAACTGTCCATCCTTCCACTACTTCGCCACCCAAAATTCGCGTGCGAATAGCCTCAACCTCACTATCCTTCCTCTGCTCTTCAATCACTCTACTCATAAGAGTTGGTTGAGCGATAAGAGTAAATAACACCGCTGGTCCATCATCCTCACTGAAATGTAATCCCATTTCTGAGATGTCTTCCATCATCTTCCACTCCCGTATGGCTAAGCTCGCTAAGCTACCATGTGACTTCCTACTCAATGCATCCACCACTACATTGGCCTTTCCCGGATGATATTGTAAGTCGAAGTCATAGTCCTCCATATACTCCATCCACCTCCGTTGCCTCATATTCAAATCCTTGTGTGAGAAAAGGTATTTGAGACTTTTATGGTCCGAGAACACTTCAAACTTCTCGCCATACAAATAATGTCTCCACACCTTAAGTGCAAATATCACCGCCGCCAACTCCAAATCATGTACCGGATAATTCTGTTCATGTGTTTTCAATTGCCTCGAACCATACGCCACTACTCGTTCGGTTTGCATTAGCACATATCCCAAACTGAGTCGTGAAGCGTCACAATAAATTGTGTACCCCAACCCACGTTCCAGAATGATCAAAATTGGAGCCGAAGTCAACCGACTCTTCAATTCCATGAATGCATGCTCGCAAGCATCATCCCATACAAACTTCACTCCTTTTTGGGTAAGCTTCGTCATAGGTGCAGCTAGCCTCGAAAAGTCCTTCACAAATCTCTGATAATACCCGGCCAATCCCAAGAAACTACGTATCTCAAATACGCTCTTAGGTCTTTCCCAACCCATCACCGCCTCTATCTTGGATGGATCTACGGAAACTCCTCCTTCGGACACAACATGCCCAAGAAATTTCACTTCTGCTAGCGAAAATTCACACTTCTCGTACTTGGCATATAATTGATGTTCTCTTAAGAGTTGCAACACAATCCTCAAGTGACCCTCGTGCTCCTCTTCCGAAGACGAGTACACTAGGATGTCATCAACGAACACAACCACAAACTTGTCCAAGTAAGCATTGAACACTCTATGGATTAGATCCATGAATGCCGTCGGTGCATTTGTCAAACCAAATGGCATCACCAAAAATTCATAATGCCCATATCGTGTGCGAAAAGTGGTTTTTGGAATGTCCGCCTCTCTAATCCCCAACTGATAGTAGCCCAATCTCAAGTCTATATTTGAGAAACACCTCAAACCCTTAAGTTGATCAAACAAGTCATCTATCCTTGGCAAGGGATACTTATTTTTGATCGTTGCCCAATTCAACTTCCTATAGTCAATGCAAAGCCGCAAAGACCCGTCCTTCTTCTTAGCAAAAAGAACCGGAGCCCCCCAAGGCGATGTACTAGGGCGTACAAATCCCTTGTCTAGTAGCTCTTGTAATTGGTCCTTCAACTCTTTCAACTCAGCCGGTGCCATTCGGTATGGTGCCATAGAAATGGGCGTAGTACCTGGAGCATGATCTATCACAAACTTCGCTTCTCGTTTCGAAGGCAATTGTGTCAATTCCCCTGAAAATACGTCCATAAACTCACACACTACACGAGGAAGCTCTCCAAGTGTCTCATCATCACCATCAACTAGTAGGCTCGCTAAGAAATACCCAAGCCCTCTCTGATCACTCAAACCATGCAAAGATGACAAGTAGAAGTCATCCCGCTCCCCCACAAAACATATACTAACACCAGAGGGTGTACACAAGGTCACTCTTCCTCGATGACAATCAATATTGGCTCTGTAGGTCGATAGCCAATCCATACCCAAGATCACATCAAAGCTAGACATCTCAAGAAGAATGAAATCAAACACTAGTCGATGTCCCGAAATCTCGATCTCACAAGATCGGCACACATCACTCAAAACCACTCTACCCCCAACTGGTGTATCAATGGATAAAACCGAGTCCAATGATGACACCTCCAACCCCAAAGCACAAGCAAATGCATATGATATGAATGAATGTGATGCACCTGAATCTACTAAAACCCTAGCCCACGAGCTAGATATAAGAAATATACCTCAGACCACTGACGGTCCTGTCGAGGTCTTTGCCAGAACAAGAGTAAAAGCAAGGCCTTAGGATCTCTGGCCCTGCTGTCCCGGACCCTGATATCCCGACTGTTGACTGGGAGCACTAGACGTGGCTCCTCTAGCAGGTGCCCATGAACTCTGAACTGAAGGCGCTGCCTGCTGTGGTGGTAATGCTTTAAAACCCGACTGTGAAGTCACAGGCTGTGTAGGACGCTGCTGAGAACCAGTACTACCCCGCACATTGCTCTTCTGTGGGCAATTCCAGCTCATATGCCCCAACTGATGACAATTAAAGCACCTCTTCTCTGCCACTGAAGGAACTTGTCCTTGTGTACATTCAGCCATTCTGTGTCCTGGCTTCTGACAATTGTAACAAACTATTCTAGGTCAGAAGGATCCAGAAGGTATAGCCACGGAAGTCACAGATTGAGTTTGTGGCCCTTGTGAGGATGGCTCACCATTCTTTCGCTTTTTCTTAGCACGGTTATCCACAAGAGATCTCGTGACCTTTGCTTGATTTTGTGCTTCCCTAATCCTTTGGTTATCATTACTAAACCCCTCAGCTACCAATGCCCTCTCCACCACTGCTGCATAGTTGGTCAGACCTAGAAGTCCAACTCTATCTCGCAAATACGGTCGTAGGCCCCAAATAAACTACTTAACCTTCAACCCTTCTGTTGGAATTATTTCCTTGGCAAACCTAGCCAAAGATGTGAACTTAGTCTCATATTCCATCACTGTCTTGTTGCCCGGAGTCAAGTTGAGGAATTCTCTCCTCATACTATCCCTTACTGTCATTGGGAAGTACTTCTCAAGGAAGAGTACTTGAAATGTGTCCCAATCCATAATCTCGGTGTTATGGTAATCATCGATGAACTTCCACCAACGACTAGCCTCGTCTAACAAATAGTGCATGGCCACTTTCACCCTCAATTCTTCCTCTATTTCAAGCACGGTGAGAAGCTTGATAATATGATCTAACCAATTTTCTGCTACCATGGGATCGGATCCCCCAGAATAGGTTGGTGGATTGTGATTCTTAAAGTGTCCCAGTGCCGTTATCATTCGGCTAGGAGGACCTCCTCTTGGCCAAGTTTTGGGTCTTTCACCCTAGGGGCCTTCCCCTTATCTTAATTTCACACTCATGCCCCAAAATCATCATATAGTGCATATAATCACACCGATGCACATAGTCACACAATGCATGCATTTTTCATCAAATCAATGCATTTTCCTTCCAACTCAAGATTGTCACAATGCTATCACACTCACATCATGAAAATCACTATGCTCATGGATTTTGTTAGAAAATCATATTTTTCATGTTTTCATCAAACAAACACATTTTTCACCAAAAGGATTATAGTCACATTTGCACGAATATACCATGCATAAGCCCTAACTAACATGTTGGACACTTATACAGGCATAAATCACCATGGTATAAATATATATATATACATAGACCTAGGTTCAAGAAATCAAAAGCTATCTCTTATGATATTTAGAAAGGGACCATAAGATCAGAGTAGAAGTGAGTCTAGCACCCCTACCTCAAATTGGAAGAGCTTCCAATTGATTTCCCCTAATCTCTCAAAACCCAACTTCCTCCGAAATGATTTTTGAACCGATCAATCTCGAGCCCTCGATGCGTAGATTGTTTCTTCCTTCTTCGATGAAATCAAAATCCCACTCTAAGGCCCTCAAATCTAGTGAAGAAGAAGGAAAAGATGAAGCTTGTATGTATATACGTATATATCTCTCTCTCTCGGCTGCTGGGATGAAAATGAGAGAAGAGCTGATCTCTCTTAGTATTTATAGCTAAGTGACCTCCTCTTAATTACTAGTTTGCCATCACCTTTTTGCAAAACCTTCTCGGGCTCATTTTTGGAGTTCCGTAACTCAGATTGACACGAAATCAACTCCGTTGCGTGTCAAATATTTTATTTAAGCTATCCTCAAATTTTGAAGTCATTCCGACACTTTTAAAATTTCTGGGCCCACAAGGCCAATGCCCCTAGGTTGACCAAACTCAAAAAAGTCAACTTTTGCCAAAAGTCCCCAAAACTTCCCAAAACCCTATTCCAACCCTCTAAACATGTTCCCCGCATTCAAAATATGTTAAACATCATTTAAAATGCACTTAAAGCAATAAATGACAAAAATTAAAAAACCGGCCAAAATTGGGCACGGTCTCTACAGTAACGATGGAATTAATTTGAGAAAAAGAAATAAAAAGAAAAATCAACTTCTAAGTTGCACACAAAGTTGATGTACTTGCATGAAGAAACCTTTTGGATAGTATTTTAACATATTAGGGCATTGGTTTTGTTATGTAGTTTTGAAATTTGACACTTGGTATGCCATTGAATTTTTTTTCCCCTTTTCCAACTTTAGTTTGTTTCAGCTTTCAAAGCAACATTATTTTCTGTTTTGCCTACAAGGGAAGGTGACAAAAGAATTGAGAAGCAATTTGTTAGTTGTTAAATTAATATTCTACAGTAGCAATGTAACCTAGTTTAGACTATATATTTTAGATTATAGATATTCTGGTTAGCAATATTCTATGCTAAAACTGTGTTTTACCAACTTTTTTCAACTACCATCATTTTGTATTCGTTAGTTTTTCTGGTTTCTTTTTCTTGTTTTTTCTTCACTAGTAGTGTATGATTTTCCTTCTTTAAATAGAAATGTTTGAGAGTTTTTGTTTAATTTGGCCTTGTGGGCTCAGTTAGGCTCATATTGACTTATCTTCAAGCTTGGCTAAACTTACACAAAGCGATTGAAATTGAGTAGCATTATGGTCAAGTTGGTTTTTCTCTACATGATTATGGCAGAAACTAGTGAAGGTTGTGTTTTTATCATGCAATTAAATACCCTATATGATAAATCATAATTAGTTTTGTTCACTTGGAAGGAAAGAAAATTCAAGAAGTTGTACTTAATGTCTTAAATCCTAGGACTATCAACTTTACTATTGTTTAGATACTTTAGTTATTTAGAAATCTACATTCCATCAGGCCATTCTAGCTGTTGAACTAATAGTAACACTTGCTCTTTCATGGAAAGGTTTTTATATTATGTTGGCAAGGCTTTGCGTCCATGCAGCACATAGGTTCCAGAAGAATGAAGCAATCAAGTTTGGTCAACTGTAGCATACTATTGTGAACCTTTTTCTTTGGTATTATATTTTTCACTACCTTGGTTCAGCAGCAATAACATTTTAGTAAAATAAACTGAATTATTTATTAGTATGAGATTGGAAACGGCCAACTGAAATAAATAGTTTGAACTACCAGGAGTACCACCCTTGGCCCAAATTATGACAGTAAAAGATATTAACAATTAAAAAAAAATACATTATTCTGTACGTGCTCTTGTGAGGTTTCTTTTCTAAAATGTGGCACAGAATTATGAATTTAATCAGAATGTCAATAAATAGATGAATTGTTTGGTTAACAAGTTCCAACCAAAAGGCACCACTTATCACTATCAAAACGTCAATTGACAGATGAATGGTCTGGTTAACAAGTTCCAATCAAAAGGCACCATGTATCATATAGCGAAGCATGTTTACTGGAGTAAAATTAGGCACATACTTGGCTTATGCACCTGAGATTCATTCATCCCTGTTTTATCACACTGTCAAACTTCTTTTAATTTTTTTATGTTAATGAAAACTCGATATAATGGATGCTTATATACTCGTCTGATTGAATCAAGTTGGTATTTTCACATCTTGCTTAAGATATGTTCATCTATTATTTTTTAAATGTTTTGCATTCTGGCAGTTCCAAGGGAAACAACCTTTTGTTGCTATCCTGTCATCAAAAGAATATTACTCATCTCCAACTTCATCTACATTTTGAAATTACATATTCTGCTCATCTCAATTGTTACTGCTGCTTTCCATCCTTTTGCTGCTGAGTTTGAAAATTTTAAGTTCTTGCATTAAAGTTTCTTTTTTTTTTTATTTTTTTTATTTTCTTGGTACCTTATAGTGAGAGGTTTAAAACTATGTTGATACATGCTATGCATCATTTTAATGATCTTTTATGGGGTTAGATTATATAGATGTTAATTGTTTTCAGTTTAATTTTATAAAACTTGCTAGTGGACTTTTACATTACTTTGGGGATTAATTATTATGTAGTGATAATGATATGCAATGGTTGAAGTTAGGTGAACTACTGAATTTATTTTCAAATTTCAGATCAAGAAGGTAGATCTAGCTAGTAAAAGAGTGAGTACACTAGCAAGTACGGGGAGAGCTGGCTTCAAAGATGGAACAGCCCTAGCAGCTCAGGTTAGATACATGTAGTGTAATTTTTCTTGTTCACATATTTCTGCAGATGTCAATGGTGCATTATGTATTGTTTTTCTATTTTAAAGAAGCCAAGTTATATTAAAAAAATTGGTGTCTGAGTTCCAAACATAGTACCTAAAGTTTGGAGGGTTTGTTCCTCGTTAATAAAATTGCAGACAATTGTTTACTTTTTGATTAAAAAATATAATCTCTATGGTTATATTATTGCTTAATGTTGGCAATAGCACTGATTGAGAGTATTTTTTGACTCTCGTAGTTGATATGGACTACTAATACCTTATTATCCTTGTATCAGCTGAAATCTAACCGAATTGGCATTGAAGGTTAAAAGGCATTGCAACACATGATTTTTTTTTATATCTCGAATTTGGACATAGATACAGGATTTGCTTTTTCCTTGTGCACATAAATTAAAAATAAAATATGAAATATAAAATACATCATTTGGTCTGATAATCAAAGATTGTAGACAACAAAAAGGCAAATACTTATTTTTGCAGATATTGTTACTCTGTAGAAGTTGGTGTGGTAGTTGTAAGAGGAATCTATGATGATTCAACTTTAAAACAAACACAAGCATATTGAAATTCTGGTTGTCAATGGATTGTGGAAATAGTTTTCCCAGTGTGATGTAGCAATTTGACCATCGTCTCTCCTAGCAGTAATTTGCAACAATTTTGTATGATCTCTTTTCTAAAGCCTCAGGTGGGCTTCACATATGCCTCTTTAGTCCAAACTCTTGTAATTGAATTTTGATTAAACATAATGGCCTTAGAGTAAGAATGGAATGGTAATTCCCCACCATAGCAACTCGGACATCCATATTACATATTATATTTGTTGCAGTGAAAAGTGGAGGCAATGAGAGAAACATCAAGAAGAATATTAAAATTGACAAAATGAATTATAACTTGTAAATTATCTTTTTCTTTTCTGCTTCTAAATCTAAATTTCCTTCAAATTCCTTTAACCACACAAATCCCATCCTTATATTTTCAATTGAAGGGCAGAGAGATATTGTACAAAGGAAGACCTAGTTTTTTTTCTTTTCTTTGCATTCTTTTAATGTTTCTCTTTCTTACATTCTTCCTTAATTTCATGAATGGTTGAGGCCGAATGCTCGCTGTCAGAGTAGCTCATGTGTTTCCTAATCCTATTTATTTATATGCACAAGTAATATTAATCCTATTTATTTATATGCACAAGTAATATTAAATTCATTCCAGTCACTTCATGTGTTGGACTAGGTAGGATTTCAATTTATTAATTTCGAATGTTCTCATATTTATATATATTCGTGCAATCGCGCTCGATCTTGTCATACAAAAATTAATGAAATTACAATGGTGAGAGTAGTTTTGGGGAATTCTATAAGCTTAAGTAGTGTTTAGCCATTGCTACTGCATTCCACACCTCAATATCTTTAATACCAAGCTATATATCTACTTTAGTAATACACATCAAGAAATTAATAATTTTAGAGGCAAACATTCATAAAGAAAATGGAGATATAAGAAATCCAAATATGAAACTTATAGATAATTAAGTTCATAAAAATACCTTTCAAGGTTGAGACTTAGTCCCAAGCTGCCAATAGGAACTGTAAGAGCATGAAGTTGCCAAAGAGACTCTAGAGAAGGTTGGCCTATTTTACACCTCATGTAAGTCTGAAGAGTTGCAAAGTTTCTTCTCTGCTTCTCTTGTCTCCCTCTTTTCTTGCCATTTTGATTCTCTCTCTGGAAAATGGATGAAGAGTTTCTAGAGCCAACCTCATCTGATAGAGCAATTGAACAGGTCATACATTTTTGTTTTAATGACATTTTTAGTCACTTAATTTGATCACTTATCAAAGTAATGATTTTTTTTCTCTTCCTACCTCCCTCTTCTGTTTCTGTAAAAAGTGTTACTAAATCATTTTTATTCACTTGCCCCTAATATTGGGACTTTTTTTTTTTGTGAATTTTCTTTTTTATTCAGTATTACTTGAGTGATATGATCTAGGATGATTGAGAAATTCAAAACCCAATTTAGATCATGAGTTTGGTTCCTATTTCAGATTGTGCTTTATATGGGTTTGGTTCCTATCAAGGCATTGATCTGTTTTTTGGTTATTGTTCAATTTTGTTACCATTACTTTGCTGATCTGTGTGTGCATTGTCTTGTTAGGAGACTAATGCAATTTGAGTTCAAGTATATGTTTTTTCTTCTTTTTTTCAGTTGGTCAAGGCTAATGGTTCTTGGCTAATTTATGAGAAACATAAGGAGAGGATTGCTTGAATATAGTTTGTGATTGAATATACTAAGATGCTTTCTTTTACATTAATCTTCAATGAATTTTGTGGAAGGTGTCATTTCATTTAGATTTTACAGAACCTAGAATAGGAAGTTACAAAAGAAACTCTTTTTTTTTTCTTTTAATTGGTATAACATTTGTGGCAAGTTATGGGTTTCAATGGTATAGAAGGCTTTTTTTTATATGTTTCCCCCCTTTCAACACAAAGGAATTTTTTAAGACAGCATGAAAGCCAACTTGCTTCCATACCAGAAGAAGTCAACTGCAGCATCAAAGAGAGAAAATCTTCCTCCAGATCATAGTAGACTCCACTCTTAGGCATGCTTAGCCACTCCATGGGCCGCCGCGCAAATCAATATTCTAATGTACTTAGAATGAGATGAAGAGGCCTCACTTATATCTTCTAAATTGTTACTGTGAATGAATAATATATCACTTGAATGTTGCGAAGTAGTAGTGGTTGTATATTTTCATGATAAATAGCTCATTGCACTAATAAAACCTTTTAAAGGTTTAATTTTTAGTTAATGCAGCTTTTCTTACATTTTGTATAAAAATTGATTTATCTTGTTTAATGGTGTAGAATATAACCTTGTTTGTCTTCCTAAATCCTTTATTCAGCTTGAATTTACTCAATCATTGCTCTGGTGCTTTTGTTTTTCTTTCCTTTCCGTTTTTGTGTTCACGTCAAGATTTCAAATTACCACTAATTTCATTTTTAATCATGATCAAAACAAGATGACAGCTGTCATTTTTTTCTTTTCTTTTCTTCATCGGAGTACTTTAAATTCTTTGTATGAAAAGACTGAATTATTGAATTGGTAAAAACAGAACTTAGCTATATTGCTTTTTATATAGGATTCTGTGTTTGAAACAACAAATAGATTTGGTATTACTGTTTATAGTACTTTTTGCAAATAGAATTGATATTGCTGTTTATTTTCATTTAACATTTAAACCATTCTGTGACTTTGTACAGGCGATTGTAGCTTTAAAAAAGGGCGCACATCTTTTGAAGTATGGACGGAGAGGGAAACCCAAATTCTGTCCTTTCAGGTTATCCACGGTAAGGAAATTGTGAAATGTATCAAGTTGCGCTTTATGTCATGTAATTTGTTGCTTGTGCACTAATTTTATGTGAGATTTGTGGAAATGAATTGTGTGCAAGTAACCACTTTATCTCCAAAGTGTAATGCCTAATTATATTAACTATTTCATTACAATAAACAGTGGCTTTCTGTGATAGATTTTTTACCTATATGCTTAACTTTCTAACTCTGGGATCATCTTATGATTGCAAATAATTTGAGCACCATGGTGCAATGTGTTAGGCGATTTGGTCTCATACAGAAGTAAAATAGTTGGAAAATGTTGAAATGGAAGAATTCCATATGATAAAGCTTTGTTTTTCATGTTCCAAGTAAATTGATTAGCCTGCTTGGATTTGATCTTTTGTTTTTGTCTGAGTTAATGTTTCATAATAGCATGTATACCTCATTTATACGTTTGAATTATCTAAAGTTCACAGGGTGCAACTGGTTTGTTAGAGAATTGATTTGAATTATGTTATTCGGATTCTACCAGATTAAATTTTTGATTTGAAGGAATTTCTGGACAGTCATAACAATATCCACACGGAAAAGATTATGAAAGACGTGAAAAAGAAAAAACAAAAATCGAAAAAGTAATTGTCCATCAACATCTAGTCAGTTTCGTGCTCTCTCTTGAATATAGGTTGGATGAGATGTGCGTGTCATATAGCTGTGAAAAGAAAAAGAAAAATTTACGTAAGATTGTCAGTATGGGACAACAACAAAACTACTCTAATCCTCCATCATCATTACCATTAACTAATTAATACTAAAGAAGAGCTTTATTTTAATATTATACTATTTTTTAATAGGTTTCTTTAAACTAACGATTCATTGGATGGATGATTTTGAAAGATTGTTGAAGATGAAAAATCACTCCCACCTCTCACTGTCATACATCCTACATTCCAAACACAAGCCCTAATTTTTTTCTCCCTACACTTGAATCTCTCAAAAATCATCCAAAAAACCTTAATCGACCTCGCCTACACCTCTCTCTCTCTCTCTATATATATATATATATACACATACATATAGTTTGTATATATTGACTTTTGAGATTTGATCTTTTTGGGGAGAAAATGGAGGGGATTTGGGGAGTTTTGAAATGTAGGGTTCTAGTAGGGGCCCTTTGATTTGTAGAAAGGGCCCTATGAAAGGCAGGAGGTGGAATTGTAGAGAGAGGGAGAGATATGAAGGTGTTGTTAGGGAGCCCAGGAATGGTGAGTGGACTGCTGTTGAGGGTGGGGCAGTGTTTATTTGCGGCTGCTTCAATTGGAGTGATGATCTCTACTTTGGGCTTCTCTAACTACACTGCTTTCTATGGAAGGATCGGTTTATTAAAACTCTATCGCCAGTTGAATGAGGTCATATTCACTTTCCATTTCGAGAATCTTAGGTTTTTTGAACGTTGTGAAGCAATGGGTTTTTTTTTAAAATAATCTTCTATGCTAAGTGCCATGTTTCAATCACTCTTTTGTTGGGTTACCAGGCTCCATTTTCTTGCAATTTAGTTTTAGGAAAAAATGACATCTGAGATTATCTTCGCATTTTGTGAGGCCCAAGGCAAATAGTTTATGCTTGGCTAAATCAGGGAAATCTACACTACAATATGTTTATGTTTGGAAGTTAAGTTTGATGGTTTTCTCTTTAAGTTGCAATGTGCTTTTTTATGATTAATTACAAGTGAACGAATGTATTTTGCCAATCAACTATATATGATCCTTTTGGAGACATGGGAAGTGGTGATGGATATCTCATTTTTCTTTATATGTACATATCACCCAAGTTTCTTGCTGATATAATCAATTGAAGTTACCAAATGTAAATAACTTCACTCGGTTATTCTCATTTTTAGCTCATAATATATCTTCCCTATCCATGATGGGTTGAAAATTTTCTTTTCTTTTTTTAATTTTCATGACTGTTTCCTTTGCCTATCATCCAAAATGTTTCTTTCCCAGGAAATTATATCATCCAAAATGTTGGTGTTGGCTAAAGTTACTAATTCATCAATATGTAGAGTTAAAACACTCACAAAAAAGAAAAAAAAAAGAAAGAGAGAAAAAAATAGGGCGTGCTGCAGTGAAGATGTTGTAATATTCATAGCCGGTTGGATGATTGATATTTATCTGTATATTAATATGCATATGCATCATTGTTTACTGTTAGATGTTGTCACACATGAAATTATTGTTCAACTTAAACGTCCTGATTTTGCATAATTTGAATAACAATACATGTTGTTTGGATCCAGCTATTTAATTACATCAATGGGGCCTCAAGTATCAGGATAATGAACCAGCGCAGCAGCAGCAGCAGCAGCAGTAGCAGTAGCAGTAGCAGTAGCCTTCTCTCCTATTGTACTTGCTCTATTTTGCTTCGATTGCCTCTCAAATACGTCTTCAAGTTCAGTGTTTTGCTTAAGTTCATTTGTAACTAGAATGTCTTTTAAATGTTCACTGTATAATTTGTTAATGGTTGTAATTTTTAAGCATGCTGAATGTGCTAGCTTGGATACAAATTAGATATTGATAAATGCACATACTTTTGGGTTGGGCTGAAAGTTATTCAAATTATGTTTTTGGGTTGACTTTCATTTGAATGTTTTAACTTCGGATGCAAATTGGATGTTGGTACATGGCATCACAGGTTTTTGGATTGAGGTATTAGAAAAAAGAATTTAAAAAAAAAAAAAACTTTATAAGGCGGATAATGGCCGCCCTTAATAATATGTAGGTTGTCTTTTAAGGCCGGCCGAGCCCGCCCTTAATAATATGTAGGAGAGCTTCTAAGGCAGGCACAAGGCGCCCTTAATATCTTAGCTTCTAAGGCACTCCTCAGACACCCTTAATATCTTAGCTTCTAAGGCGGGCGAAAGCTGCCCTTAAAAACATGTGCTTTAACTTTTAAGGCGGCTATAAGCCGCCCTTAATATTAGATTTTAAGGCAAGCACCAACCGTCGTAAATAATTAATCTTTTAAGGCGGCAATAAACCGCCTTTAATAATTAAGATTCTAAGGCATTCCTGGACCGCCCTCAATAATGATATTTCTATAATAGGTATTAACCGCCTTAAATAATTAAACTTTTAAGACACTACATAACCGCCTTGAAAATTGTTTTTAAAGGCGTTTCTGAAATTATTAAAGGCAGTTCTTGAATGCTGTTAAAAAGTTTCCACATGCCTTTAAAAAAATTTCGTAATCATAACACCTTAATAGAGGACAGGCCATGGAGCGCCTTAAAAAGTCATTTAAGACAGTTTTGGCCCGTCGTAAAAGACTAATTTTCTTGTAGTGACTGCTTGTCATGTTTTAAACAGGGTGTACCTTAGTCCTGGAACTGAAAAGACTGCATATAAATTGTGGTATGGAAAGACGCCTAATATTAAACACTTTAGAATCTTTGGGAGTAAATGGTATATCCTTAGAGATAGGGAAAATTTGATTGTAGAAGTGATGAAGGATACTTTTTGGGTTATGCATTGAATAGTCAGGCATATAGGGTGTATAATCATCGCACTAATGTTGTAATGGAGTCTATTAATATTGTGATTGATGAATCAAGGCCTAAGGAGATACATGATCAACTTGAGGAAGAAGAGTGTATAAAATTAGGGTTACCTGAGAGTGAATCTAGTGAGAGAGAGGTTGAGAAAGAAAGTGAGACTAAGGGTGACGGTGAGCATGTAGGTGGTGGTGAAATTGTGGAAGTAATTGATAATACACATGCACCTATAGAAAATCCTACACCACATGAGGAAGTCCCAATGTCTGGCAGTTCTAGGGTTCGAAGTAGTCATCCATTGACAAATGTTATAGGGCCATAGGAGGAAAAAAATACTAGGAGTAAAGTCCGAGATAGTATAAGACACTCATGTCATATGGCTCAGTTTGAACCTAAAAATGTTGATGAAGCTCTTCAAAGTTCTGATTGGCTTGTAGCAATGCAAGAAGAGTTAAATTAATTTGTGAAAAATGATGTTTAGGAGTTAGTGCCTCAACCTAAGGATGTGAACATCATAGGAACTAAATGGATTTTTAAAAACAAACTTGATGAGAATGGGGTTGTAATGAGAAATAAAGCCAGGTTAGTTGCACAAGGATACACTCAAGTTGAAGGAATTAATTTTGATAAAACTTTTGCACCAGTTGCTAGACTTGAGTCTATTCGTCTTCTTCTTGCTCTTGCATGTCACTTTAAATTTAAATTGTTTCAAATGGATGTTAAAAGTGCCTTTCTAAATGGTATTTTGTAAGAAGAAGTGTATGTAGCTCAACCTATGGGTTTTGTTGATCCATATAATCCTGATCATGTTTTTCATTTGAAAAAGGCTCTTTATGGTTTGAAACAAGCTCCTAGAGAATGGTATGAAAAATTAACTTCTTATTTATTGTAAAAGGGCTTTAGAAGAGGGGAAGCTGATAAAACTTTGTTCATAATCAAGAAAGGGAAAAATTTGCTTGTTGCTCAAATCTATGTGGATGATATTGTTTTTGGTTCTACTTCTAATGGCCTTGTTCATGAATTTGCTAAAGATATGAGTAATTGAGCATGGTTGGTGAACTAACATTTTTTCTTGGACTCCAGGTGAAGCAATTTGATGATGAATTTTTTATATCTCAAACTAAGTATGCAAAGGAGTTAGTCAAGAAATTTGGTTTGGAAGGTTCCAAACATGTGCAAACTCCGATGAGTACTTCTTCCAAGTTGGAAAAGAACTCTGATTCTAAGAGAGTTGATCTATCATTATATAGGAGCATGATTGGTAGCCTATTGTATTTAGTAACAAGTAGGCCTGACTTGCATTTACTATAGGAGTATGTGCTAGGTATCAAGCTGATCCTATAGAGCAACATCTCATTGTAGTCAAGCGCATTACTCGATATGTCAATAGCTCTTTGAATTATGGATTGCATTTTTCTATAGAGTCTAATTCTGAGATTGCAGGTTACATTGATGCTGATTGGGCTGGTAACAAGGATGATAGGAAAAGTACTTTAGGTGGTTGTTTCTATGTTGATACTAATCTTGTTTCATGGTACAATAAGAAGCAAAATTGTGTTTCCTTATCATCATGTGAAGCTGAGTATATTGCTGCTGGAAGTTGTTGCACACAACTACTTTGGATGAAGCAGATGCTACTGGATTATAGAATTAAACAAGGTACAATGTCTATCTTTTGTGATAACAATAGTACAATTAATATCTCAAAGAATCCAGTTTTACATTCTAGGACAAAACACATTGACATTCGACATCATTTTATTCGAGAATTAGTTGAACAAAATGTCATGTCTTTGGAGAAAGTGCATACTGATAATAATCTATCTGATATTCTCACAAAGCCTTTAGATGCTTCTAGGTTTCATCGCCTTAGGAAATCTATAGGCATTTGTTGTCTTGATTAGATTATATAGCATTGACATAATCTAGAAAGGAACTTCATATTCATCTTCTGAGTCTAGATTATGCATTGAACTTTGTAGTTTGAGGTTTATTTTTATTTTTATTTTTATTGAGAAGTTAAGCAAACCATGTTAGAATGAGTATGTTTGAACACAAGAAAATTAGTGACACACAGATTACATGTGTATGACATACTATGGTTGTTAGCTGAAAATTTGGTTTTGCTTACTTATTTCGTTTAGTAGATGAATCATGATGAGTACATTTACTGAATTATTTTTATGTCATTATTTTAGTCAAAGATAATGTTGATGTGATAGAGCATTATCTTGGGAATTGAATGTTCAATATTGTGCTAAAGACCAAAAAGAGTGATAAGTAAAAAATATATATATATCAATAGCTGGAAAAGAAAAGAATCAAAGAAAAGGAAAAATTTTGCTGTTGAGCATATTCTTATGGAAAATGCTACCTTCGGGATTTGTTCGAAGCTACCACTACAACATAAATCTCCAATGAGATATCTTTTTAAAAGAGTTGTTTTGAGAAAATAGTTGGCTACCCATAAGAGTGAAAGCCACCAAATATGTATGTGCAAGGAACAATAAAAAAAAATTGAAAGTATTTGCACATGTTGATTGTTTGATTTCTGAGTGAGTGTAATGTCATTAAAATATTGTCTGAAAATCTGAACAATTGGCAAAAGAAATCTTTTGACTTATGGAAATTTATGGTGATTTGACTACACTTACTAAGTGTGTGAAACTAATTGATTAAGCTTTGGTTTTAGTTTGTTGTGTTCATATAGTCTTATGGAGTCAATATTTTCTATTGTTTACATATACAAGTTCTATATGCTTGCTTGATTCCTCCTTCTTATTTTTTTTTAGTTCTCTTTAAGTCCCTTGTCAATTTGTGACAAAAAGGGGGAGAGATTTTGGGAAAGACTTTGTGACTTTAAGGAGAGTTGTCTAGTTATTTATCATTAAGGGGGAGATGAATTGTTTGAGAGAAAACATTACATATGCATTGGCATTACATGTTTAGTTTTATTTTTGCTTATGTTTATGCTTATTTATCTTTTTTAAGCTTTCACGAAGGTATCTTTGAGTGTTGTTTTGCAGAGTATCAAGGTTCATCATATTTACTGAATATAGGTGTTCTTCATATTTGCCACAAGCTCAAGATTAGAGTGACTGCTCAGTTTGGTTCAGATATGTTTTTATTTTTGACAACATTGTAATTTATCTTTTCTGTTGTGGGGTAGATTACATATTGTCTAGGTTGGTTTTGTCAACAAATTGCCAAAGGGGGAGATTGTGAGATATATAATTGTAATTGAGAAATTTTGGTGTCAAAACTTCTTGATCGAGTTGTAATTTTTGTTTGATCTCGTGTCTCGATCTTCAGAGCTGAACGAAAAGTGTCTCGATACCGTGGATTTGATGAGGACATCACTTAGAACAAGTATGAGAGTGAGGACACTATGTTTTGAAGTTTGTTGGGCCTAGGACTTGGAAAATATGCTTTAAATGTAAAAATTGAATTTTTGCTAAGTCCCACCAGTCCCCATATATGAGGACCGGTCCAATTTCTCTTGGGACTTTCAAAATTCAACATGTCTGAAAAGTCCCACCGGTCCCCAAATATTAGGACCGGTCTGACTTTTCTCAGAACTTTGGAATTTCTGTGTGTTTGCAAAAGTTCCACCGGTCCCCAATTTTTAGGACCGGTCTGACTTAGCTGATACGAGCGGAAACTTTCTTTTTGATCCGAATTGATTTCCTAGTCAACCAAAACTTCTCTAAAACTTTCTTAGGTGTTTTAAACTTGTTTTCCATGTAGACTAAGGATTCTAAACCTTATAAATACCTTTTTATGCTTCAATCAAAATAGGGAAAATAAGAGACTCAATGATTTAACTGTTAGAGACAGGAGTATATTTTTGAGAGCTAAAAGAGAAATTTATGAGAGAAAATCTTCATTAATTTTTATTTTTGGGAGCACACACACACGGAGTGTTTAAGTTGTGATGTTCTTCTTCATCTGATCAACAAAATCTTCAAAACATCATCAGTCTACACAGTTGATCAAGAGCAGTAGAGGTGGTTCCTTGAAACGATAAGATTTTATCTGAAGAGGAAGAGAAACGATCACTACGAAGGGAACAAAATACTTGCTGAGTATTGTTTTTCATTCAGCAATCTTTTTGGAAGAATTGTGACGTTAGCCGGAAGTCTACAGCAGTTGGACGTGTTGTTGCAATTGTAAGCCTAAGGTGTTCCGCATCAAGTTCTTGTCAGAGTGGAGTGGGTGTGAGTCTAGGATAGAGTCTGATGTACTTTGCTTCGAGATAGTGGATTGGTTTCTCTGGGGTTTCTACCTCAGCCCCATGATTTTTCTCGTCTTGGGTTTCCACGTAAAATTCCTAGTGTAATCTCTAACTTTTCCTTACCTGCTTTATTTATTTTGTGATTGGTTTGGATGTTTAATTGATAATAATTGTGGGTAATTAATCAATCATAAAAATTGGGCAAGAAGACCTATTCACCCCCTCTAAGTCTAAAGATTAGCATCTCACTCTAAATTAACTAAACTATTTCCGCACTACATAACTCATAGAGTTCGCGTCTAAAAGTGTGTAAGGTTGAGCAATAAGAAAGAAATGGCTAGTTTGAGTTCCTAGCCTAGCAAGTTTGGGTTATTAAGTTCTTCGGGGTGTTTCTTCACCTAATGCCTTAAGACCATTCGGTTTGGGAGTCATTGACCTAAAGCTCAGTACATGGGTTTGCTAGAAATTTAAGGGACTTACGCATTGCACGACCACCTTTAAATAGGCTTTTGTAAAGTTTTTACGTTCAAATGGTATGCCTTGGTGATCTCTTTCGAAAAGAAGTTCTTTTTAAGATGGGTGTTGAATTTGTTTTCTGGTTACAATGTTAAGCCACACATTATGAAGTATGTTCACTTTTCATAGACGATTTTAGGGCTTACACTTGTATTAGTATCGAACTGACCATTATGTGGGGACTGTCATCTAATTCTAATTTTTCAAGGTATATATTTGTTGATGTCCTTATAGCTTCATAATACTTGTTGCACTTATTTTAGTTGATGACTGAGCATTTTAATCATTTTTGCATATATTTGTGAGTTTAACAAGCATGTTAAACCCAATGAGACTTCACTTGTGTCTAGGGGTTTAAAAGGCTTGTTGCATTTACTAAATGCAACTGCATTTTCCATGAAAGCAGAAGTACTATAGTTGTTTTCAATTTAATCATTTTGTATTTCTATGGGACTAACAATATCTAACTTTGGGGGTGTAAGTTGAGGGTGTCGGTCCCATAGAGACTATGTTTGATTAATTTGCTAAAGATCAAAGTTTGGTTCTTGTTTAACTTACAAACAAGTTTTAGGTTGTTTATTTTTTCTACTTTAAAAACATAAATGACAATTAAATAGCAGAGTCTGAGAAAATGATAAAGTACTAGGGCTGAGACTTCACCACTAGCCTCGTAACATGCAAAACTTAGAATAAACTAGGGGATTTATGCAAATGTAGACTAAATGGCACATTTTGGCTTGTGGCCTACAATGTCGTCGTCAAGAAGATAAATACACCTTAAAATACTATAGTCCATCTTTGATACGTTCAATTTTTCTACCTACCTACTTATCTAATCCCTAATTAACTAAGTATAGCAAAATTACCATCTCTAAGCATGGACTATGCAAATCTAGCTATGCATGTTAAAGTGAAAACTAGTACCAAGCCATCACTTGTAGTTTTTGTGGAAATACAAGTGTTTGAAGATCATGTGAGGAAAATAAACATTCTAAGACAAGAAAGATACATTACAACACATGGACATATTGATTTTGTATACTTATATTGATCATAAGGCTCAAGACAAAGTACATGTACACAAAGATGCATAAAAATCCCAATTCACTACAACTAGAACATAGTTACAAGACTAGGATTTGTCCAAATCCTGGAGAAGGATTAGTTGATCATGGTGGACTAGAAGCACTCCATAGACAGAGATGAATTCATGCTCAAAATGGTCTTCAAGGCCTTACAAAGCTTTCTTTGAAGCTTTCCCTCTCTATAACTTTACTTTCTCTCTCTAGAATTTCTATATTTATTCTCTATTACAAGAAAAGTGATATATCATATCTATTACATATTTCCTACATATATATCTGACTTTAGGCTCAAAATATCACAGAAATCTCATGCAAGCCTTTTTCAAATCAAATCTTGACAAGTGGCTAAGTGGTGAAAATATCTTGTAAATATATCTTTTTGCAAGAATTTGAGATGCAACAAAATGGCCATTTCGATGCATCGAACTTTCTTGCTCTGAAACCCTTAGTTCTTCTTGTTTTCCGGCTCCAGTATTGACCCGTACTTCACTTCTCCTCAATGTAGACATCCAATTAAGCATGCTCAGATTTAGGAATGCGTTTATGGAATGCTAATGGAGTCGTCAAAAGTTGAATTCAGACTTTGAACCTGAAATCATGAAAAACATGAAAACACATAAAAACAATACAATATATGCCTCTATAGGATTAAAATACATAAGTAAAGGCGCGAGAATGTATAACATTTAACGCTTATCAATTACCTTTTGGGTGAGACCTTCAGATTGTTCAGCGATCACAAGAGTTTACAGTATCTATTCTCATAGAAGGAGCTGAAAATGAGGCAGCGCAGGTGGTTGGAATTCGTGAAAGATTATCACTTTTTCATCCAGTACTACCCTGGGAAAATGAATGTAGTAGTTGAAGCACTTAGTCGCCAAACCTATGCTAGTATTTTCGCTCTACTTGAAACAGAATGGAATGACTTGAGTAGAGTTGATGATTTAGCTGATACTTTTGTAGCGTGTGTAGTGGTTAAACCTGCTATCATTCAGAAAATAATTATAGATTAGCTTACTGACTCGCAGTGCATAGAAAAAGTGGCTGACTTAAAATCTGGAGAGGTATCATTCTATACAGTGGGTACAGATGGAAGACTGAGGTACAAAGGGCGGTTAGCGGTTCCTCCCAAGGATGATTTGAAAAAGGCAGTGATGAGTGAGGCCTATAGTTTGTAGTTTCGATACACACAGGAGGGGATAAAATGTAACAAGACATGAAGTGATAGTTTTAGTGGGTAGGCATGAAAAAGGACATTATTATATATGTCTTTAAATGTAGTACTTGTCAAATGATCAAGATTTATCACCAGAGACCGCTGTGATCTTCACAGCCACTACCTGTATCGGAGTAAAAATGGGAGAGAATTTCTATTGATCTTATTGTGGTACTTCTCACCTCACAGTGGAATCCTGATGCTATTTGGGTTCTAGTGGATAGGGTGACAAGATTAGCGCATTTCTTGCCAGTTTGCTCGAGTTACACCTCAAAGCAATTGGCGAAGCTTTACATTGCAGAGATAGTGAAGCTCTATGGCGTACCGTTGTCCATTATATCGGATAGAGATCCAAACTTTGTTTCAGGATTTTGGGAGAGTTTTCAATAGGCTATGGGTAGAGCGTTGCACCTCAGTACAACCTATCACCCTCAGACCGATGGTCAGACCGAGAGGGTTAATCAGATTCTGGAGGATATGTTGTGAGCATGTGTACTTGACTTTAAAGGTAATTGGGAGAGTTACTTGCCACTTGTTGAGTTTTACTATGACAATTGTTATCAGAAGACTATTGGTATTGCACCATTTGAAGATTTGTACGGGCGCCCATGTAGGTCACCTGTATGCTAGTTGGAGGTTGGAGAGAATATATTCTTTGGTCCTAAATTCATTAAGGACATCTCAGAGGAAGTTGCTCTTATTAGGGACCATATGCACACTTTTCAAAGTAGACAGAAGAGTTATGTTGATCGAAGAACTTGGGCATTAGAGTTCAAGGTGGGGGATTACGTTTTTCTTAAGGTCTCTCCCATGAAGGAAGTAATGTGGTTTGGGAGGAAAGGAAAATTGTCACCTCATTTTGTGGGTACTTTCAAGATTAGTGACAGCATTGGGGCAGTAGTGTATAGATTGGCGTTACCAGCGATAATGCACAGGGTGCATAATGTCTTTCACGTGTTTATGTTGCGAAAATTCCTTAGGGATGAGGATATTTACTAGCACATTGAGGTTGGGGAGATTGAGTTACAGCCAGATGCAACACATGTGGACCAACCTTACTGTATTCTTGACCGTAGAAACCAGGTCCTTGAGGCTCCTCACCGGATTACCTCATGGAGCTCCTCCTTGGAGTACTCCACATAGTACACCATTTACAGGATTATCCCATGCCACTCATTAAAAGCACTCACCGCCCATATGAACTCACCACACCCACCATGTGCTTCCTAGTGAATAAAGATGGATTCCACACACTCAGGCTAAACGTTCATATACAATTTAAGGAAATATAGTACTAAATGTCATGCTCGAACATTTTTCCAAATAAACCACACATGTATTCACATTGAACATGTATCACATTTTCCACATTCCATATCATTTATATAGAAAATCAAACATGCTTTAAATCAAACCAAGATTTCAAGATAATTTATCAAACAGATTAGTTTCACCCTCACATATGACCATGAACACACATAATTCCCTCACATTTCACATTCAACATTCTTTATAACTCATTTGAGACAATTATAAACATGTATCTACATCACTTCACATAGAGAATTCATTTAATTGTATAATCTAGCATGGTTTTACTCTGAAGAACTTCTAATTATACACACACAACCAATTGATGGCCATAGACAACCAATATACTCACACAAACCCCGAATTTCATGGGTTAGGTATCCCTACCTCAATTTAGAAGAGCTTCGAAATAATTTTCCCAATTTATCACCGAAATCAAATTTCTTTGAATTTGATTCCGAATGGACAAAACTCGAGCCCTCCATGCGTAGACCAATTCTTTCTATTTATGGACCTAACTGCTCATATTTACAAAAATACCACTAGTTGTTTACCAAACCTTCCTGGGCTGTGTTTTTAATTTTGGTAACTCCTACAGACCCGAATCGATTCCATAGCACATCAAATATTTTATTTAAGTTATCCTCAAATTTTGGCATCATTCTAATACTATCAGATTTTTCGAGCCCACTAGACCCGTGTCCCAGGGCCACCCGACCCAAAAAACTCAAAATTTGCCAAACACTCCAAAAACTTCCCTACACCTTTATACAAATCCCCAAACATTTATTTCACACTTAGAACACATATACAATCATTTAAAACATTTATATGAAAATAAATAAAAATTGACCAAAAATGGTCTCGGTTCTTACACAAAAAACAAGTAAATAAAGTAAAGTTCAAAATGACAACCGATATACGTGGAAAAACCCAAGACGAAAAAAAAAACACAAGTGAGACTGTAGCCTTGGAGAACCAAATGCATTATGCCAAAAATTTGATATTGAACACCTCAAACTTACTCTTGCGACTCCACATCCAAACGTTGCAGACTTCTGGCTAACGTCACAATCATTGCAAAAGGGTAACTAAATGAACACAAACATTGCACGAATATTATGTTTCCTTCGTAGTGCAATATTCTTCTCATTCCTCACCAACAAACAGTTGCAAAAGAAGCCAAACGAACTAGTGACTTAATCAATAAGAAATCTGAAGCGATCTTTGAATGATTGATTAAGCATAGACAGGCATCCTAAATCACTAAGTGTTTAGATGTGTGTGGTCTCAAAAATATATAAACATAAAATCAAGACTTTTTAAGACAGTTTATGCACATAAACCTAGTTTAGACCTAGGTGTAGATACACTTGATGGTTATAGTGCAATGTAGATTTATTTATGTGGTTATTATTATTTTTTGATTGTTTAATAGTTCTCTTTAATTGTCTTCTTTGCAATTCATAAATGTTCATGTTTAAATGTTTATACTTAATTTAGTGTATGAAGTAGTGTGATAAATCATTTGCTTCGTGGTATGTTAAGGTTATTTTATTTCTTTATTTAATTCATGTGGTGATAGGATTTTCACTATATTATTAGCATGCTTTTAAGTATGTTTAATTTTACTTTTTGAAAGGATTATAGGAGGCATTTGAGGATTGCCAGGAGGCATGTTCGAATTTCCAAATACCTAATAAGGTATTCAAGGTTAATAAGGGAAGCATGTGAGGATTACCAATTACATAGTAGGGTACTTAATACATTTAGGAAGGAGGCATGTTAGGATTGCCAATACCTAATAAGGTATTTAGAAGGTTTATAAGGGAGCCATGTAGAGATTGCCAATACCTAATAAGGTATATAATAGATTTACAAGAGAGGCATATGAGGATTTCCAATTACATAATAAAGTATTTTTTTATATATATCTATAGATAAGGATGAGGTATGTGAGGATTGCCAATTACCTAACAAGGTATATAATATGTAGATAAGGGAGGCATGTCAGGATTGCCAAATATTAGTAGGGTATTGATCGGTGTTGAATGTTACGCATTCTAGCCTCTTAACTTGCATATTTCACTCTCTTAGGGATAGATTATTTTGTGATTTTACTTCATTTTAGTATTTTCTGTATTTTCAGAGCTTTAATGATTATTTCAGTTAAAACCATGATTTTGGGCTTTTAAAGATGACATCGAAGATGGTTAGATGAAGCCTACATCAAATGGATCCATTCAACTATTTATTTCAACTCAAATCAGCCCATAGAAGAGGTCCAAGAGAATTACAGCTGCTTAAGAAGGTTATGGGCTTGAAGCCCAAATCTGCACTTAATACAGTTTTAATCTCATTTTGTAAAACAGATCAAAAGTGTTATTTTTGAGCCTCTAATCGACTTAATTTTTGCGTTGGTTGAACGAAATTTTATTCTGAACACGTTTGTATTCCACAAAAATTCTGTGAATCGAACTTCTAGTGGGTCAAAAGTTGGGCCGAACGCCAGCAAAAAAAATCCCACCTGATTAGTGCTGCGGGAAAACCTAATTAATTCCTAATTGGATTAGGACTTTGGTGTATTCTCTTGGGGCAATAAAGTGACGAATTAAAGGCTGTTTGGAGAGAGCTTAAAGAGCTTAGAGAGCCTTTGGACAGAATTGAAGACATACTTTGCAGAGCTTTTGAGTGGAGAATCATTAGAGAACAAAGTTTTACGCATAATTCATGAAGATGATGCCTTCTTCCTCAACCGTTGAAGCTTCTTCTTCTACCGTGAGCAGCTAGTTCAGCCACTAGGGTTTTGATGTAGCCCTAACAAAGCATCAATGGTTTGATTATTTTAATTATTGGGGACCTTTATATACATGCATAGATTGTGTAATTTAGAGGATTCTTATTATAGAATTGAGCAATAAAAGTCTTATAAATTCAGTTTCAATGATTTCTTATCTTATCTTAGATATTTAGTTATTGTTATTGAACTCAATCTCCCTTATTTTCTGTGATCATGAGAGCGATTATTACACAATGGTAATCACTGAATATATCATTATACGCTTTGATGGAGTATGCCTAGAGAAGATCGTCCATATTGCACTCTAGATTAGAGTAGTTAGGTAGATGGCTCATGCCAATCGAAGATAGTCCATGACTTAGCCTTAATCATATGTTATTTTCTTGACGGATGAAGGGGAGCTTGTAGCCACTAACACCATTTATGCATGATGTAATCTCCCATAGTTAATTCAATTGACTATTGATTGTGGAGTTAGTGGTGAAGTCAAATACCCTAAATTTATCTCATATTTTCTACACTCTATATTTCCTTTTTATTTTATTTTGCTTTTTAATTAGTTTAAGTATAAAAATTAGATTTCTTCTCTTTCTAAATTTAATTAGAAATAATTTCGTACTCCAACTCATTCAGACCACAAACCCTGAGGTTCGATACCCCTTTCGATAGCCTTATTCTACAAGGAATTCATTCTATTGCGAAGTGTGGTAATTATAATTTGAGACGCACTCACACACGAATCAGGTATGTGCTTAATAAGGGTTCGGGCATGTATAGATTGCCTTTGGATTAAACTTTAGAAAAACAAGTCCTAGTTTAGAACTAGAGGTCAAGTGAGAAGGGGTATGTCTATATACATATATATATATTATTGTCCACATATAGAGGGTATGTTTATCGGTTCTCTGATAGGGTTGTAGTAGGAAAAACTTTCTCATGGGTTTAACCCACTTTGTTGATTATTTCAGGTCCTAGGCAGCTTCCACCTCAAGGTTAGAGTGTGGAGTTCATAGAGCGTTGCAGCCCTTTATTCCTTACCAGACCTCAGTGTAGGGACTTAGATCCTTTCTAGAACAATATTTACTATTGTTATATTTGGTTATGGGGTCCTTGTGTTACGGGACTTCCAAGTTGTATCATTTAGCATATTATTATATTTATTTAACATTATTTATTTTATCTCAGTTAGTCTTTCCTTTTGGCATTTAAAATTCTTTCCTTTTATCTTAGTATTCTATGCTTGTTTACTATCAGTTGTAGATATCTCTCAGGTTTTACGTGTGACACTGGCCAGCTCATATGTGAAACTTGTAAGGGGTATTTTAGTTGGTATCAGAGCATTCCAGGTTCAAGTATTCTTGGGTCTTTAGGGTCCGTCTTATGATATCTTCCGCGTTGCGTATTCTAATAAATATAATCTAACTATATGACTCATTGTACTCCATACGTTTTAGTGTATTATTGGGGTATTATTCAAATGCCACCCGTATGAGGAGGAATTTGAATCAAAACCAAGGACAGGATAATGTTCAGAGTGGAAATGCTGAACTTCCTCCCGATTTGGCAACTATTATTGCCTAGGCTATAGCTATAGGAGTGGCGACTACTCTTTAGAATCAGTAGCCACCGCAGATGGTGCATGTTCCATTACCAGTGGGGCAGCCTAACAGTTAGGAAAAGGATTCAAAATTCTTTCATGAGAGGGAGTTCCTGGACTTACTGTTGAAGGACTAAAAGTCGCAGGATATGAGCAGGAGTTCACCAATTTATCTTTGTTTGCACCTAAGGAGGTGAACACTTAAGAGAAGAAGATGAGCTATTTTGTGAATGGTTTAATTTGGACTACTCGATAGGTCATTGTGGGTAATGCAGCTCATTCCACTTATGCTCAGGTACTCAAATAATTCGAGGTATGTTTCCAATAAAGAGTAACTTTGATCGTGTTTTTATTTGATATTGGGGCATCTCACTCTCTAGTGTCTCAGTTGTTTGTTAGGATATAGGGTATACTTACTCAGTTGTGTAGTTCTCTATTTAATATGGCTGCACCATTGGAAGTTAGTACGGTTTTAAAGGAACACTATAGTCAGCTCACTATAGGTATTGGTAGACTCAGGTTCTTGGTAGACCTATTGGTCCTAGACATAAATTCATATGATGTCATACTCGGGATGGATTGGTTATCGCATTATTATGCCCAGGTTTCATGATATGGCAATTATTTTTGTTAGAGCAGGTTAAACGATGTATTTGGTTGCCATGTCACAATCAAATAGGGGGTCTAGTACTCACTTATTCTTTATTAGTGAGGAGTTTCCGGAGGGGCTTATAATTTCTATAGATTCCATTCCAGTGGTGCTAGAATTTCAAGATGTCTTTCAGGAAATTCCAAGGCTACCACTGTGTCGTAAGATAGACTTTGTGATTGATTTAGCTCTAAGCACCAGGCCTATTTATAGGTTAGAGGAGGATTACGCCAAACATCTCAGTATTGTTCTGCGGACACTGAGAGACCATCAGATGTATGCAAAGTTTGACAAGTGGGATTTTTGGCAGAGGGAGGTGAAGTTCTTGGCTCACGTAGTATTTGAGAAGGGGATAACAGTCGATCCAAGTAAGGTATTATTGTGTGCAGTTGCGCTACTCGCAATTTATAATTACCACTTGCAATAGAACGAATCCTTGAAGGATAGGGCTCTAAGTTGAGGGTGTCGATCCCACAGAGACTACGTTGGTATAACTCGCTAAAGGTTGAAGGTTGGTTCTTGTTTAAATCACAACCAAGTGTTGGTTATTTCCTTACTCTACTTTCAAAGCATAAAAGATAATTAAAAATACAAAGTTGAGAGAAGAGTTAAGGACTAGGAGTGAGACTTTACCGCTAGCCTCGTAGTATGCCACACTTCTACTAAATTAGGGGAATTCATGTAAATGTGTACTAAATGACGCGTTGACAAGTCCCACGTACAACAACGTCGCCAACAGAATACACACACCTTAATATACTATAATACATCTTGAATAAGTGTGATTTCCCTACCTACCTACTTACCGAAGTGTAGTGAAATGACAATCTCTAAGCATGGACTATGCAAATCTAGCTATGCATGTTATAGTGAAAACTAGTCTCAAGCCATCACTTGTAGTCATTGTGAAACTTACAAGTGTTTGAGGAGCATGTGAGGAATTTAAGCATTTTTAAGACAAGAAGATAAATTACAGCACATAAACATGAAGAATTTTTAAACTTATATTAATACAAGGCTCAAGGCAAGAAACATATACACAAAATACATAAAAATCCCCAATTCATTGAAGTTAGAACATATATACAAGACTAAGGTTTGTCAAAACCTTAGAGAAGAATTAGTTGATCATGGTGGGATGGAAGCACTCCATAGACAGAGATGGTCCCATGCTCAAAATGGTCTTCAAGGCCTGATAAAGCCCTCTTTGAAGCTTTCCCTCTCTAGAACTTCACTTTCTCTCTCTATAATTCTATATATGCTCTCTATTACAAGAATTGTGTTCCTTTTTTATTACATATTTTCTAGCTATATAATTGATCTGAGGCTCAAAATATCATAGAAATTCCATTTAAGGCTTTATTCAAGCAAAATTGGACAAGTGGCAAGTGAAGAAAATATCTGCAGAAAAATATCTTTTGCAGGATTGGGCAATGCATCGAAGTAGGGACTTCGATGCATCGAAATAGGCACTTCGATGTATCAGTCTCTCCTTCTTCTGTAGATCTTCAACTCTTTTACTTTCTGACTCCAGTCTTGACACGCCATTCACTATTCCTTGATGTGGACTTTCCATAAAGTACGACAAGACATATGAATGCATTCTTGAACTAATAAAGGAGTCGAATTACGCTGAATTTTGAGTTTCAACTTGAAATCACCAAAAACATAAAAACACGTAAAAACTATACAATATGTGCAGCTATGGGATCAAAATACATAAGTAAAGGCGCGAAAATGTATAACATTCAACACTTATTACGTGTCAATAGTTTTAGAGTGGGGGGAGCCTCCCTCACTCTTAGAGATTCCTAGTTTTCTAGGGTTAGCTAGTTATTACTACAGGTTCTAATGGTCCATGAGGTCCATGAGCATGTTTGCCAAGTTTGAATGTCAAAAAGAATCTCCTAGAGGCATTAATAATCATTTCCCTATTGCAAGGGCATTTTGGTCATTTCATTGCATTATAGTATGTTTGGATGCATTTTATTCTTACTGTGTGCATTAAGTATATTCTTGAAAGCATCCATTATATTGAAGCCCCAAAAGTTCTACCTATTTGCACAAAAAGTCACTTTAGAGGCATTTATGTAATTTCATAAATTAAGGATATGTTTGGCTGTGGTATATTATTTCCCTATGCATTTTATAAGTGATAATTAATTAAAGTGCATTTCAATTTCAGTTTATATATACACACATATATATATATATCATATATACATGGCAGCCCTCTTTAAGGACACGTTTGGCAGAATGAGTGTGTGTGTGTGTGCGCAAGTAGCAGTTGCTACCAGGTGTCTCTTTGCAGCTGCTGTGGTCCAAAATTCCAAAATAATCTGATGGTATAAAATTTCATTTTAGCCTATGGAATATTCTCTTATATAAGCATATGTCTAGGTAAAGATATATGCATACTTCCTGTTAGGAAAGAGCCAATGATCGGTCATTTTTAAAATCAGCTAAAAGATAAGATGGCAGTTGTCAACCTTATCCTCTCATAGCCGTTTGAAAGACACTTATTCGGCTATATGTATAGCTCTATCTATTATAGCTGCAATGTGCTTCCATTGAGAGAGAATAGTGTGAAATTGAAAGAAAAGGTGCAACATCTATTCAGAGCTTATGTGTGAGCTTAAATATGGCTTTTTGGGAAGTCTAAGGTCTCATCTCTAAGCCAATAACTGAAGTCTGAGTAGCATAGCTGAAGCACAACACTTGATGTTGCTTCTGCAGCTTCCATGGATATTTTTCAAAGTTAGTTCAGCTGTTGTCAAGGTCTAGTATGCTCTGTGTCTATAGCTACACTGCAGTACTATTATCTATGCTAACATGGTAAGCAAGTTGTTGTCCTGAAGTGAATCATCCTAGCAGGCACTTCATTGATCATAGCTGATTTTATTCATCAATCAAGACATTATTTGTAGCTGCTACACATCATCTGCTAAGGATTGAATCTCATTGAAGTTCTCTCGATTAGAGTTATTCATTTGCTGATTTGAAGGATTACTCATTTGCAAAAGTTCAAGTGACCATATCATTATCAAAATCAACCTTTGAAGACAAGAATACAAAGCTTGAAGACTTTGCTGCTGCTCACTACATTGAACTGACTCCACTATCACTATGTATAGTCCAAGTATTGGGGTACTTTTGATAGGGGGAGTGTGAGTGATTGTGGTGAGATTGAGGTGAGATAGCTTGGGCTTCAGAAAGCCTGAGTTGGGTTAAGAGCAAAAAAGCTGTTGTGAGATTTGGTGGGAGTGGTTCAGGCCTAGGGAGGCTATAAATTGGTGAGTGCTGGAGCAACTCTGTTATGAGTTAGGTGAGTGAGAGAGTGATTGAGAGAATTACTGTACTACCCTTTGAGAAATAATAGAGCTCAGTTCAAAGATGTTTCTTACCCCACCCTGGGGTTTTCTCTATAAATCTATGTGTCCAGAATTGTGAGAATTGCATGTGGCCAAACTTAAAATATTAGGAAGAAAAATTGAAGAACCTATTCACCCCCTCCCCCTCTAGGTTCATCAATTGGTATCAGAGCACAAGTTTGTATTTATTGATTTAACCACCTGTAGTAAAGATCTGAAGTATGGTGATGTGGTTGAAACTAAATTATATTGTAAGCTTAATTTTTCCCTTTTTATCAAAATATAATTTAACCACTCGCAAGAGCACGAATCTTTGTAGATAAGGTTCTATATAGAGGGTATCGATCCCACGAGGACTAGTCGCAATTGTCTTGAAGGAAGATTAATTCTACTTTAATTCGGAAAACAGATTTTTGAATTTATGTTTAGACACTATTGCATGAATGAAATGACAAGAAAAGTAAGAGTTTAAAGTTGGGAGAGAGAACTAGGGTTGGTTTCCACCACTAGCCATTCACATGTTCATAAGTGTAGCAAGCATGGGATTTATTAATTAAGTGCCTAACAATGTCATTAGGCTTGTGACCTCAATGGCATATCAAAAGATCAATGTGTGTGCTAACCTATCATAATCCATCTTCAACAAGCATAGCTCTTCAACCTAACTAACTACCTAATTACTCTACTCTCTAAGGGAACACTACATGCATCCAAACTACCTTGTCTTGGCATGGTCTATACAAATTAACATCACACATTCATTTAAACACCATTATCTAACCATCATTTGCACTTCTTGTGGAATATGCAAATGTTGTGCATTCAAGTGACAAAATCTACTCTAAGACAAGAATAAATTCCATATCAAATGAATATATATAAGAGATGTATTTGTGTACATAATCACTAGGCTAAATAATCAACATTTAATTACAAATCCCAAGAGCTTCAAAGATGAACAAGTTTACATGGCTAGGGGTTGAAACCAACACCCTAGTAGAAGAGTTAGTTGCTCATGGTTGCCTTGCACCCTTCCATTGATGAAGAAAGTGAAGCTTCTTGGTCTGGTTCAGCTTCTCCTCTTCCTCTCCCGAAGGTCTCTCTTCTTCCTGTGATGTGTGTTGAGAGATATGAGATATATGTGGCTTTTGGTGCTTTTTGGGCTTCTCTTTCCACCTTGGGGCCCACCATATATATATATCATTATATATATCTCTTGTATCAAGAAGGCCCCCAAAAGTCTTGTTCAAGTCAGACAATCCCCCTAAGTCGTGCAAAAAGGGGGATTTTGTTGCAAGTGGGAGAGTAGGTGAGCAAGTGGCCAAGTGGGCTCTGCAGCATCTCGATTGATCGAGATTGAATCTTGATTGATCGAGATTTTGATCAATCAAAATGAGATCTCGATCAATCGAGATTTCGATTAATCGAGATCAACATCTCGATTGATCGAGATGCCTTGGCTGCATTTTCTTATTTCTTCTCTTGACTGCAGAAAGCTTCCAACTTTGCTCCATTTACTCCAATACCTGCAAGACATCAGAAACACAAAAATACCGTAAACATATCTTGGTAAACGCAAAAACGAAACTAACATATGCAATAAAGAGGGTTCAAATGCATAGAATTGAACACTTATCACACCCCCAAACTTACATATTGCTAGTCCCTTAGCAATACAATATTACAAAAATGAAATCAACTATCTTATACAAAAGTTTAACCATGCTCAGTCATCAACTAGATAAAGGGTGATCATCCGCTCATTTCACATTTGGCAAATGCAACAAGTATTACAGAACTATGTGGTCATTAGCAAAAATGGACTTTCACAAGCTATAAATGAACGACAGTCCCCACATAATGGCCAGCCCGAACAAATATAACAATTCTAACCCCAAAATCCTCTTTGAAAAGTGAACATGCATTCCAACGTGTGGCTGTTGTCATATTTGGAGAAGAAAACGAACAAATCTGTTTTTAAGAGAAAAACTCATTGAAAATGCTCGACACGGCTGTTCATTATCACAAAACATTCATGATTGCTCATGTGCGGATGACCGTGCAATGCTTAGCTCTTTTTGCTTTCTTGCAAGCCCATGTAGCGGCGTTGGGCCAATGACTCCCAAACCAATTGATTTTAGGGCATTAGGTGAAGAAGCACCCGTCGGACTTAATGACCGAGCTTACAAGGCGATGAGCGTAAGCAAGCCACCCGCTTATTATTGCTCAACCTTACACACTTATACGCGAATATTCCCTGCTTTGAGGCATAGAAATCCGGTTTATTGAGTGAGAAGGCTTATTGCATATTTTTCTCTTTTTATTTCTTTTTTTTTTTTTTTTTTTACAACAACCAGAAGAACATATTCTTTACATTGTTCAGATAAAAACAGAAATTTTCAAAAATTCTCCCTCAGACTTATGCCCCACAATTTAAAATGCATGTGTGCGAATTTGTGCGGTTAAGGACAAATTTAGGGCAAGAATTGTACGTGCTCGAATTTAGACAAAAATGTAGACCGTTCTAGCCTACTATAAAGCTTGCAAAAGTGCGGGTATTTACAATGTTAAAGTTCTTAACTACCTGCTGCATTTACCTCGGACATTTATTCGAATGACTTCCTTTAAAAAGCAAGACATCATGGCAAGCATTCAAAAATATCAAGAAGAAAAAAACTGCTCTACAATGACACTCAAAATAATGACCGAACATTGCATGCGTATGCAAGTGGTATAGCATACCGCACCCCCAAACTTATAAGCAACATTGTCCTCAATGTTTGGACAAGAAGAACAAGGAAAGAAGTTACCGGGATGGCAGAATGCGAGAAAAAAAATGGTATTCCACAGCAGCGGTCATCTTGGAAATAAGGAAAACCTGCACAGAACACCAACTGGATACCACGAGCATTAAAAGGAACAACAAAAAAAAAAAATAGATAACTAGAACATAATGAAATAATTATGCACAAACAGATAAGGCCAATATCACTGTATATCTAAGGGTCTGAACTGGTGTTTCCCAATTGTCTAAGAGGTCTATGCAATAAGATATTGACTATCCAGGCACGCTAACGTATAGCATGCAAAGGGGCTGCCTTTCTTTATTAACGCCATACTGTGTTGAAGCAATCTCAACAGTATTGGGAATTGAAACCAAGCGGTAATAAACGGAAATCATCAACTGAATCGCATATAACAATTAGACAAGTGGTACTACATACATAGTCAAAGTATAGAGAACAGATATATTGACAGAAAGCATAAATAAAGACAGTAAAGATAACACCTGTTATAAAAGAAAATATAATGTATTCCATATAGATGAGAATGAGTTTGAGTACAAAGTGTACATGTAGGTGGAATACTTAAAAAGAAACTAAACATGGCCAACATGGCCTATGAAAAATAAAGAAAGAAAAATACAGAAAATAAAGCAGAAAAGATGAATAAAATGCAGCTACTCGAGGGCGGGTGGTGGTGGTGGAGGCTCGGTGGGAGTAGAAGTGGAGGTGGAGGCTCGGCCTGCGAACAGGAACTACAAGTCCTGCCGGAAGGCTCGGAATTCGTCTAAGATCGCTCTCTGACCCTGTGCCAGAGAAGAAATGTCTGTCCGAATGCCTGCCAGCTGACTCTGCGTCACCTGGACGTGCTCGTCAAAACCCTGCTGGAGCCGCTCTACGTCAGCCGCCAGGCAGGAATAGCCCATCGCTAAGATATCATGCCGCTCTGCAGCGACATCCATCTCCTCCTCCTCCATCTCCTCGTCCTCGGACTCAGCCCCTGCAGGCTCTCCCTCATCTGTCTCCACCGGGGCATCCATGTCTACATCGTCTGGTGGATCACCCTGGTGGTCCTGTCGCTCTAAGTGTCGCCTCACCCGCTCCCACTGAGTAGATGTGAAGCGGGTGGGCGGTGCCAACTGGATGTCAGTTCGACTGACCGGTATACTGGCACTGCTGAGAAAAGCGGCGATCAGGAAAGGGAAGGGAAGCTGCCAACTAGCTGCTCGCCTCATCCTCTTGTTGACGAGGCCATCCCAGACTTTGTACATCTGCCCCCAGATCAGCGATGGGAAAAAAAACCAAGCGCCCGTGTGGAAAGCATAGAGGCAACGGAGGAGGTCGCCCCTGCGCTCTGCCACGTGCTGCAGTGGACACGCGTTCTTGAGGAGAACGGTGTCCAGGAACCAATATCTGCTCGGGCACATCGATTTGGATGTGCAGTTGTGATTGGGCGTGGTGAACGCCCCGCCACACATGTCCATCACTATCGAGAAGAGCGTAGTGTCTGCTGGGAGTGCGGCACTGTAAAGTGGCTGACCGTCCTGGCCAACCATGTCTGGCGGCTGCTGGTGAGGGATGCCGAGTATATGAGCAATCCGGCTCGGTGTAATCGTGATCGTGACGGTGCCCACTACCGTCTCTAGTGTATCTGGCGCGGTGCAAGAGTAGGTCATATGATCGTAAAAGACCTGCACTAGGCGCTCGTGTGCCACGTCGGTGGGAGGCACACATAGCCGGTCGAGGCGACGCCTCCTGAGCTCGGCAACCGTCCATGCGGTGTCGGGACGCCTCTCAAACTCGACTAAGTCGAAAATCTGCTCCGGGTGGAACTTCCGAGACCGGAAGGCTCGCCCGGGCATGTCGCGAACAGAACCTGCGGCGTTCTTCACCCTCGCCATAGCCTCGGAACAGTCTGCACTTGATTCCAAAAATTACGTAAATAAAAGATGAATAAGAAGAAAGCTAAACTATAAATAAACTAAAAGAATAAAAATAAAAATAAAGTCCTAGTCCATGGTACTGACAAGAATGCAAAAAGTCGCTCTCGAAGAGGCAATGTGAATGGATGCAACCGAAACGAAGGTGCCGCGGTTACACACCGTACACTAAGCGTTTGAAACGAAGAGAATGCCAAATCTCACTCCTACATGAATTCCTACCCCCCGAAACCCACAAAATCTCGTTACAGATATCGCAATCGCACCCATCCACCCCAACATTATCTAACTATGTTTATTACACCGTAAAACTATCAAAAATGGCGAGAGAGTATACAAAAAGTAGCCATGCATCACTTACCTCAAGAGGAAGAAGATGAACGGCTCAACAGAAGAAAAGTCCACTCGTAGCCACGAAGAGAAGATCGCGCAAGTGGTAGCGGTGGCTTCGGACTGCGTCGGATGGCGGCGGGTGATCGGGAATGGTAGATCGAGTGCTCGGGAGTGCTTGGAGAAGGCTTGGATCGCGCTGAGGAATAGAAGAATTCGGATGGTCTTTTAAAATGGGAGGGAAGCCCAACGGTTTAAATAGATTTTCGACTCACGTGCAGGCCCTGCGTGTATCTCGATTGATCGAGATGTGCATTTCGATCAATCGAGATTTCCATTGATCGAGATCTCTCTTCGATCAATCGAAATCAGCTTCGATCGATCGAGATTGTCTCTTCGATCAATCGAAAATTCCTTCACTGAATCACCTTTTTACTTCGATCAATCGAACATTTAATTCATTCAATCGAACTTTTATTTCGATCAATCGAAATCCCATTTCGATCAATCAAAATTTTCGATCGATCGAAGACCTATCGAAGTGCAATCGAAGAATACTACCTCTCGGGACTTTGGACTTGGCAAATCTCTGCAATTTTTCGATCAATCGAGATTGAGATTGAGATCAATCGAAATCTCGATTGATCGAGATCCTGGTTTCGATCAATCGAGATGCTCAAAAATAGTCAGCTTGAGTTATGCTTCAGGGACTTGGATACTTGGGAATTAGATACTATATTGCTTAGATACAAACCTACTTTGGATTTAAAGGGACAGCATGGAGGTATGATAGCTACCATGGCTTCGCCACCTTACACGTCTATGGCGCGATGTCCGGATCGGCTCACGAGTCAAAATACACGGGATCCGTCAAGGTGACGACATCCACGTATTCGGTGGTGACTTGGTCATCCACGCACACTTTTAAGCGCTGCCCGTTCACTTTGAACAACGAGCCATCTTTCAAGTCCTTCAATTCCACCGCTCCGTGGGGAGCGACGGAATTAATCAAAAATGGAGGAAAGGGGTCTCTCGGAAATCTCCATTTAGGCAAATCCATGACAGTATTAACATCGAACATGGAATTGACTTCATATATGGCTTGCTCAATGTCAAAATCATCACAGTTGAAGTGATTTAGGCATGCCTCTAAAGGATCCTTGGAAAGAATAGAAGGAAGTGCTTCTTGAACAAGGTCTTCCACAACATCGACACCAAAGCACTCACTTTCGTCGTCTGATGTGTGGTGGGAAGCATTGAAGATGTTCAAGCGGACTTTCATATTCCCAAAAGAGATGTCCATCACCCCGGTACGGTAATTAACGCAAGCGTTTGCCGTGGCCAAGAATGGATGACCTAGAATGATAGGAATATGACGATTTGGATTTTGGACCGGTTCCGTGTCAAGGACTATGAAGTCCACCGGAAAATAGAATTTGTCCACTTGAATGATGACATCCTCAATGATGCCACGTGGTTGCTTCACCGAACGGTCGGCAAGTTGCAACACAACCATGGTATGCTTGAGTTCCCCCAAACCTAGTTGTTGGTAAACTGAGAATGGAAGCAAATTGACACTAGCCCCTAGATCAAGAAGTGCTTTTTCAAAAGATTGATTTCCGATGGTGCACGAAATGGTCGGAGCACCCGGATCTTTGAATTTAGGAGGGGCTTGGTGTTGAAAAATGGAGCTTATGTGCTCAGTTAAGAGGACTTTCCTAGGAACATTATTCCTAGATTTGCGCTTTTGAGTGCACAAGTCCTTCAAGAATTTCGCATAGGAGGGAATTTGTTGAATAGCATCAAGGAGAGGGAGATTGATCTTTACTTGTTTGAAGATCTCCATCATGTCCTGGATTTTCTCTCCTTGCTTCCCGAAATGAGAAGGTTCCTTCAATCTTTGAGGAAAAGGAACCGGAGGTTCATAAGAGGTGTCAAGATTTGGAATCGATGACGACCCAACTTCACTTGCCTTTCCTTTTGGATTTGAAGGGGTATTTTGCAAATTTGGATTTAATGGAAACAATTTTGGATTTAATTGGGATTCTTTTGGATTTTTAGGTCGCTCTTGGAATTCCTTTCTCTCTTCCTCCCCTACCTTGGAATTAATGATTTTACCACTCCTTAAGGTTGTGATTGATTGAACTTGCTCCGGAGGAGCATTACAAGTTGAAGATGATGGATCTTCAATCATATGGACACCTTTGGGGTTCGCCACCGGTTGACTCGGCAACTTACCTTCCTCTCTTCTATTTAAGGCATTAGCTAGTTGCCTGATTTGAGCTTCTAACCTAGCCATAGATTGAGCATTGGCTTCAAGCTTAGAGATTGATTGAGAGTGAGTTTGCAATAAGCGGGTGTTGGCCTCAAGATTGCTTATCACTCTTTCTTCAAAGCTTTGGCTTCTCGGAGGAGGTGGTGGTTGTTGGTAATTAGATCTTTGATTGTAAGGTTGAGGATTTGGCCTAAAATGAGGCTGCTGAGAGTGGGAATTGAAAGAGTTTTGCCCTTGGAAAGAGGGACTTGATTCTTGAGGTTTCCATGAGAAAGCCGGATGGTTCTTGTAACCAGGATTGTACGTGTTTGAATATGGATCATTCATTTGTTTAGAGTACAGGGCATTCGCTTGCTCTTGAGCATAATCGGGAGATTGCCCGGCAATAGGACAATCTCGCACGAAATGTGAAGTACTATAGCAAAACGAACAACCTTCCTGATTTTGGACAGATTGGTTTGGAGTAGGCAGCCCATTTTTCATGATTAAATCCATTTTTCGGGATAGGGCTTCTACTTGCATGGCAACCTCATCTACCCGTGAAATCTCATGCACGCCTCTACAAGGTTGGGTGGCCTTCCCTTTCCTAGTGGAGGAGCGTTGAGCTGAATTGTTGCTTAGGGTTTGAAAAAGTTTCCATGCCTCATCGGGGCTTTTCAAAAGATATCCACCCCCACACGCGGAGTCTATCATTTGTCTATGTTGCTCACTCACCCCATCATAAAAACTTTTCACTAGCTGCCATTTTGGGACAGCATGATGCGGACAAGATTTTAAAAGATCCTTTAACCTCTCCCACGTCTCATGGAATTGTTCTTGGTCAATTTGGGTGAATCCGGTGATTGCTCGTCGAATATCACTTGTCTTACCCATTGGGAAGTATTTTTTCAAGAACTCTATTTGCATCTCCGCCCAAGAATGGATTGAGTTAGGTTCTAAGGAGTTGAACCAACTTCTAGCTTTATCTTTTAGGGAGAAGGGGAACATACGCAGCTTTAGATCATCCTCCGTAAAGTGTGGTACACGAATAGTGGAACACACGGAAAGGAAGTAATCTAAGTGCCGGTACGGATCCTCATTAGGGAGACCGTGGAAGCTATTAAGAAGATTGATGGTGGAGGACTTTATTTCGAATTGAGTTGCCGCTACATCCGGAAATTGGATACATGAAGGTACTTCAAATGTAGTCGGAAGGTAAAAGTCCATAAGCAACTCTCCTTGAGGAGGTGGTGGTGGAGGTGGTTGTTCATGATTAAAAGGAGGTAGTCCGGGAGGTTGTCTCTCATTTGGATCCATGTTTTCAGTCCTAGGCAATATAGGGTCCCTAGAGGTTCCTCTACGTTGTCTAAGTGTTCGTTCAAGTTCAATGTTACACGGAAGCAAAGGAAGTGACAAGGACCGTCTACCTAGCATACATTAACAATCAAACAACACCTCAATACACAAAGTAACAATAACCTTTACAAAAAGAATGAATGAATTAAAACCACTAATTTTAGGCGTTATACTCACAAAGGGTTCCAAGTTTACTTCTCTTTGATGCCCGCTATGTGGTATACCTAAAATCAAGAAGTTTGAGAAATAAGAACAAAATATATACAAAAAGAATGAAAGAATTTCTAGCCTAAGAATTAAACCAGATTTAATCATCCAATGGTGACAATAAAACCGTAGTCCCCGGCAACGGCGCCAAAATTTTGATGTGGTTGAAACTAAATTATATTGTAAGCTTAATTTTTCCCTTTTTATCAAAATATAATTTAACCACTCGCAAGAGCACGAATCTTTGTAGATAAGGTTCTATATAGAGGGTATCGATCCCACGAGGACTAGTCGCAATTGTCTTGAAGGAAGATTAATTCTACTTTAATTCGGAAAACAAATTTTTGAATTTATGTTTAGACACTATTGCATGAATGAAATGACAAGAAAAGTAAGAGTTTAAAGTTGGGAGAGAGAACTAGGGTTGGTTTCCACCACTAGCCATTCACATGTTCATAAGTGTAGCAAGCATGGGATTTATTAATTAAGTGCCTAACAATGTCATTAGGCTTGTGACCTCAATGGCATATCAAAAGATCAATGTGTGTGCTAACCTATCATAATCCATCTTCAACAAGCATAGCTCTTCAACCTAACTAACTACCTAATTACTCTACTCTCTAAGTGAACACTACATGCATCCAAACTACCTTGTCTTGGCATGGTCTATACAAATTAACATCACACATTCATTTAAACACCATTATCTAACCATCATTTGCACTTCTTGTGGAATATGCAAATGTTGTGCATTCAAGTGACAAAATCTACTCTAAGACAAGAATAAATTCCATATCAAATGAATATATATAAGAGATGTATTTGTGTACATAATCACTAGGCTAAATAATCAACATTTAATTACAAATCCCAAGAGCTACAAAGATGAACAAGTTTACATGGCTAGGGGTTGAAACCAACACCCTAGTAGAAGAGTTAGTTGCTCATGGTTGCCTTGCACCCTTCCATTGATGAAGAAAGTGAAGTTTCTTGGTCTGGTTCAGCTTCTCCTCTTCCTCTCCCGAAGGTCTCTCTTCTTCCTGTGATGTGTGTTGAGAGATATGAGATATATGTGGCTTTTGGTGCTTTTTGGGCTTCTCTTTCCACCTTGGGGCCCACCATATATATATATATATATCATTATATATATCTCTTGTATCAAGAAGGCCCCCAAAAGTCTTGTTCAAGTCAGACAATCCCCCTAAGTCGTGCAAAAAGGGGGATTTTGTTGCAAGTGGGAGAGCAGGTGAGCAAGTGGCCAAGTGGGCTCTGCAGCATCTCGATTGAATCTCGATTGATCGAGATTTCGATCAATCAAAATGAGATCTGGATCAATCGAGATTTCGATTAATCGAGATCAACATCTCGATTGATCGAGATGCCTTGGCTGCATTTTCTGATTTCTTCTCTTGACTGCAGAAAGCTTCCAACTTTGCTCCATTTACTCCAATACCTGCAAGACATCAAAAACACAAAAATACCGTAAACATATCTCGGTAAACGCAAAAATGGAACTAACATATGCAATAAAGAGGGTTCAAATGCATAGAATTGAACACTTATCATATGGCTGAAGACAGTTCCACTCACAAGGCTCCTATTTTTTACGCCACTAGCATTGACACTTGGAGGATTAAAATGGAGGCCTTCTTATTAACTATCTCATATGATGTATGGCATGCTACATTAGAAAGGGTTGTCATTCTTGATCCTGTAAACCTCTTCGCAGCACAAGTTAGCAAAATCAGTTGATGAAAAGGCTAGAAATGCCTTATACAAGGCATTACAGAAGCAAGAATTTGCAAGAGTCAAGAATTGCAAAAATGCAAAGGAAATTTGGTACTCACTTGTAATTGCTCACGAAGGAGCAACACCATCAAAGAAAATAAGATTCAGCTTTATCAAGCTAAATTTGACTGTATGAAGATGGATAAGAAAGAAACTGTGACTGGTTATTTCTTCAGAATCAAGGAGGTTGTCAATGACATAAGGGCCCTTGGTGAAGACATCGAGGACAAAGTAGTGTGCCAAAAGATACAGTGCACCATGACTGAAAGGTTCAATCCCAAGGTTACTATACTAGAAGACAAAGATATCTCCAAAATGTCCATTGATGAGCAAGAATCTTCTCTCACTACCTATGAGATGAGAATTGGACCTCCCACGGTATCAAGGAAAGAATCAGCTCTGAAAGCTGAGGAAGTTAAAGTTTAAAGTAAGCAAGGATCAAGCTCTGAAGAGTCTAAAGATGAAATAACATATGTTGAAAGAAAATTTAGAAAGTTCAAGATGAGAAAGAAGTCCAAGTAACTACAAGGCCAAAATTATTTTGGATGTGGAAGACAAGGACATTACATTGCGAATTGTCCTAATGCTCCCAAAAGAAATAATCACAAGTATTATGATGCCCCAAAGTTCAAAGGAAAGGGCAATAAAATGAGAGTAATGAAGAAGCTTATCTATTTATTGCAGTTCAAGAATTAGAAACTGATCAGTCAGAATCTGATGATGAAAAGGATCCTGAGATTGATAAAGTCCTTGCATAATGTTAAAGATTGGCCCAAAAGTGTAGTGCTCAGAAGAAGCAGTTGAAACTACATAAGTCAAAGGAGCTACTCATCAATTATATAAGGGTAAAATTGACCACCTTATGCTCTATTTTACTAATTGTTTGCTACCTTGCAAAAAATAGGTCACAAGAACTAGTTAGAGTACAAAGAGATGCAAACTTGAACTTAACACATTCTTAGAAGAGAGATCTCAAAGGATGAATGAAATTTGGGAACAATCCACAAAGCAATTGGATAAGACAGGTATTGGCTTTAATGATGACAAAGCCACCCAGGTACAGTCAAACAAAACTCACTCAATTTTTGTCAAAGCTAAAAATGGTGATATCTACACTTCATATCCTTTCATAGATGTTGCTATTAAACCTAAATATGAGTTATTGTTCAATTATTATCATCAATCTATAGCTAAATATGTCTCTAGGATCAATGCATGCCCCAAATATGTGAAATTGAAACCCATGTATATTAGAAAGACTGATGCTCACTTGCACCATGCACCTAAATCATCAAGAGATTTTGTGAAAACTAAAATGATATGGATCCCAAAGAAATTGAACTCTGTAAGCATGCTTGTGTACACCTATTTGAAAGTTTATAATGGTAATACCAATTGTTATATTGTTAGTGGGTGTTCTAGACACATGATAGGAGACAAGACCAAATTTAGCTATTTAAAAAAATGTGATGGTGGCCCTATCATCTTTGGTGATAATGAGAAAGGAAAAATAGTTGGAAGAGGCACAATAAGTGAAACCAAAGAAATGCCTAAGTTAGACAATATGCTCTACATAGATGGTCTTAAACACAATTTACTAAGTGTCAGTCAACTTTGTGACAATGGTAATCTAATTCTATTTGATAAAGATGATTGCAACATTATTGACAAATTATTAGGAAAGACCATTCTTTCTACATCTAGAGCATCTAGTAATGTGTACACCATTCATGAAAATACAACTCGCATTGTATACAAGTGCGCTAAAATGAAAGGGGTAGTATAGATAACTCCAAATCAATGACTACTTCCAAGTATTGGTGCAATTATATTCTCACTAGCATTGATAGGTCCATATTTAAAAGCTCAATGCATCTCACTACTTTCAGACCTAATCACATGTTTGCTATAAAGTTTCAAAGTGCTTAAAAATTATCACATTAAAGATTGTAAAAGGATCTTAATGTATTATAAGGGCATAGCTAATCTTGGATTACATTACACTCCCTTTTCAAACCTATCCCTTAAATCATTTTGAGACATAGATTGGGGTGATTCCCTAAATGATAGAACATTCACTTTCCCTCCTCAATGGCTCTCTATTTACTACCCTTTTAACTTTCATTGTCAGAAAGGGGGAGAAAGTAGTTAGGGAAGAGCTAGGGAAGGGTACTAGAAGATTTTTGACATTAAAAGGCAAAAGAGGGATATTGATGATCCATGAGACCCATGAGCATGTTTGCCAAGTTTAATGTCAAAAGGAATCTCCTATAGGCATTAATAATCATTTCCCTATTACAAGGGCATTTTGGTCATTTTATTGCATTATGGTATGTTTGGATGTATTTTATTCTTACTATGTGAATTAAGTATATCCTTGAAAGCATCCAGTATATTAAAGCCCCAAAAGTTTTACTATTTGTACAAAAAGTCACTTTAGGGGCATTTATGTAATTTCATAAATAAAGGCAATGTTGGATGTGTATATTATTTCCCTGTGCATTTTATAAGTACTAATTAATTAAAATGCATTTTAATTTCAGTTTATATACATATATATATATATCATATATACATAGCAGCCCTCTTTAAGGCCATGTTTGGCAGAATGAGTGTGTGTGTGCGCAAGTAGCCGTTGCAACTAGGTGTCTCTTTGTAGCTGTTGTGGTCCAAAATTCTAGAATAATATGATGGTATGAAATGTCATTTCAGCCCATAGAATATGCTCTTGTATAAACATATGTCTAGATAAAGATATAAGCATACTTGCCTTTTGGGAAAGAGCCAATGATTGGTCATTTTTGAAATCAACAAAAGGACAAGATGGCAACTATCAACCTTATCCTCTCATTGTCATTTGAAAGACTCTTATGCGGCTATATGTATAGCTCTGTCTATTGCAGCTGCAATGTACTTCCATTGAGAGAGAATAATGTGAAATTGAAAGAAAAAGAGCAACACCTATTGAGAGCTTCTGTGTGAGCTTAAATATGGCTTTCTAGGTAGTCTAAGGCCTCGTCTCTAAGCCAAGAACTAAAGCCTGAGTAGCATAGCTGAAGCACAACACTTGGAGTTGCTTCTGCAGCTTTTATGGATATTTTTCAAAGTTAATTCAGCTACTGTCAAAGTGTAGTATGCTATGTGTTTAAAGCTACACTACAACACTATTATTTGTGCTAACCTAGCAAGCAGGTTGTGGTCCTGAAGTGAATCATCCTAGCAGGCACTTCACTAATCATAGTTGATTTTATTCATCAATCAAGAAATTATTTGCAGTAGCTACACATCATCTGCTAAGGATTGAATCTCATTGAAGTTGTCTCGATTAGAGTTATTCATTTGCTGAGTTGAAGATTACAACATTGCTAATTTGAAGGACTACTCATTTGCAGAAAGTTCAAGTGACCATATCATTATCAAGATCAACCTTTGAAGAAAAAGATACAAAGCTTGAAGACTTTGTCGCTGCTCACTACATCAAATTGACTCCACTATCACTATATATAGTCCAAGTATTAGGGTATTTTGGATAGGGGGAGTGTGAGTGATTGTGGTGAGATTGAGGTGAGAGAGCTTGGGCTTCGGGAAGCTTAAGTTGGGTTGAAAGCGGAAAAACTATTGTGAGATTTAGGGAGAGTGGTTCAGGCCTAGGGAGGCTGTGAACCAGGTGAGTGCTGGAGCGACTATGCTATGAGTTGGGTGAGTGAGAGAGTGATTGAGATAATTACTATACTACATTTTCAGACATAGTGGAGCTCAGTTCGAAGAGGTTTTTTACCCCACCCTGGGGTTTGTTCTATGAATCTGTGTGTCCATAATTGTGAGAATTGCATTTGCCAGCCAAACTTGCAATATTAGGAAGAAAAATTGAAGAACCTATTCACCCCTTCCCCTTTAGGTTATGATTCGTGTGTGAGTGTGACTCAATAAGTGTATCAATTAAAAATTACCACACTTCGCAATAAAACTAATTCCTTGCAGAATAGGGCTATCGAAAGGGGTGTCGAACCTCAGGGATTATGGTCTGATGAGTTGGAATACGAAATTAATTCTAATTAAATTTCAAAGAAAAGAATTCTGATTGTCAAAGTAAATAGAAAGTGAAGATAATATGAGAGAAATCTATGGTATTTGACTTCACCACTAACTCCACAATCAATGGTCAATTGAATCAACTATGGGAAATTACATCATTCATAAGTAGTGTCGATGGCTACAAGCTCACCTTCATCCATTAAGAAGATAACATATGATTAAGGCTAAGTCATGGATTATCTTCGATTGGCATGGGCCATCTACCTAACTACTTTAATCTAGGGTGCAGTATCGTTCATCTTCTTTAGGCATAATCCATCAAAGCTTTTAATGATATATTCAGTGATTACCATTGTGTAATAATCGCTCTCATGATCACAGAAAATAAGAGAGATTGAGTTCAATAAAAATAACTAAATATCTAAGACAAGATAAGAAATCATTGAAACTGAATTTACAAGACTTTTATTGATCAATTCTATAATAAGAATCCTCTAAATTACACAATCTATGCATGTATATAAAGGTCCCCAATAATTAAAACAATCAAACGATTGATGCTTTTTTAGGGCTTCATCAAAACCCTAGTGGATGAACTAGCCGTTCATGGTAGAAGAAGAAGTTTCAACTGTTGAAAAAGAAGGCATCATCTTCCTGAATTATGCGTATGACTTCGTTCTCCAATGGCTCTGCAAAGTATGTCTTCTGTTCTGTCTAAAGCTCTCTCAGACTTTCCAAAATCTCTCAAATACCCCCTAAACTCAGCCTCCAATTCTTCACTTTATGCCCCAAGAGAATACACCAAAGTCCTAATTCAATTAGGAATTATTTAGGTTTTCCCGCAGCACTAATCAGCTGGGTTTTTCCTGCTGATGCTCGGCCCAACTTTTGACCCACTAGAAGTCCGATTCACGAAATTTACGTGAAATACAAAAGTGTTCAGAATCGAATTTTGTTTAATTGTGTAAAAATTAAGTCGATTTGAGGCTCAGAAATAATACTTCTAGTCCGTTTTCCAAAATGGGATTAAGACTGTATTATGCGTAGATTTGGGCTTCAAGCCCGAAACCTTCTTAAGCAACTACAATTCTCTTGGACCTCTTCCTTGGGCTGATTTGAGTTGAAATAAATGGTTGAATGGTTCCCTTTGATGTAGGCTTCATCTAACCATCTTGGATGTCCTCTTTAAAAGCCCAAAATCATGGTTTTAACTGAAATAATCATTAAGGCCCTGAAAATACAAAAAACACTAAAACGAAGTAAAATAACAAAATAATCTATCACTAAGATAATAAAATACACAAGTTAAGAGCTTAGAATGCGTAACATTCAACGCCTATCACACCCCCAAACTTACATATTACTAGTCCCTTAGCAATAGAATAAAACAAAACTAAACACTTAACTAAACTACCCAACTCCACTTTTGTAGGAGAAACGATTGCATTTAGCATATGCAACATGCCTTTAAACCCCTAGGTTCTCCCTAGTGGACGAGTTATAGTCTTGTGAGGGTTTCCAGAAATGTTACCCACAAACATTCAAAATTTCTGTTCAACATTAAATCAAGAAGATGATTACAATACATAGTTACAAACTTGCATTCAAGAATAATTTCAAAATTTTAAATTCCATAATTCAAATCAATGGTTCCCACACATAATTCACATCAACATATCTCAAAGGAACCAATTCTAGCTCCCTCGTGTAAAGTGAACTGGCAGTCATCTCATTTAGCATAACCAAGCTCTGAATATACTAAGGCACACACCCCTTCAACTTACTAGCTCCCTTATTGAAATCATACTTCCAAACATGAATACATGACTTTTTTTTCTTTCCTCATTCTTTTTTCATTGCTTCATTGGTTGTGCAATGTCTTGATCTATTAAGCTTTCTGAAAGATCCATGTAGCAAGCTTTCAGTCAGTGACTCCAAAACCAGATGGCTTTAGGGCACTAGGCTTAAAGATTCCCCGAAGAACCTAATTACTCGAATTAGTCAGGCTACAAATCAAGACAACCAATGCTCATCTTTTCTCACCCTTTCACTTTTGACGCGAACACTCCGTGCTTCCTGAGGCATAAAGGCCCGGTTACTCATGAAAAGGATCAAATTGATTTGCTTATTCAACATATTCTTTTTTCCTTTTTTCCTTTTTTTTCCACTTTTTTTCTCTTCATTGAAGTCAAGTAAAACACATTATCGGTACTCATTCTCAAGGGATACTAATTAATATCAAGCATATGTAACACAATAACTCAAAGCATAAGTTTATACCTCACAAAATTATGCTAGTGTGCCTGTGCATGTAAGGAAACTAAAATCAAACACCCCAAGGCATATCAACGCAAATCATGATTAAAACCACATAATTTAAACCACAGTTTCTAAAAATTTAAAACATACTTAAAAATTGCAAGTTACGTACCTACATAAGGTACTAATCCCTTGAATAATGTCAAAACATTCTATCTAAAAACAAAACAAAAGAAAATAAAGAAATAAACTAAGAAAATAAAATAAATAAAAAATCCTAAAACAAGAATAATTTTATAAAAATTTCCCCCCATATGCAATAAGCCCATAAATAGGCATCGCCTCACCCCCAAACTTAAACTGTACATTGTCCTCAATGTACACCAAATAAAAGCAAAGAGAAGAGTAAGAACGATGTTACCAGGAAATCAGAGTAGTAGCCAAAAAATAGAGCACACCAATTACATGAAGGCAATGCAAGTACTCCCCCAAACTTGGATGTTACAACCTGTCAAAACAACCACTAAACGCCAAGGCCAAGTGAAAATAGGAGAAATAAGAATAAAAAGTAATAAATAAAATAAAATATAATAAAATGATCAAAGTCATTAAATACAAAGGAGACGGAAAAGAGAATAAAAAATAAAAAATAAATTTTATTTTTTTTTACTTTTTTTTTTTGAATTTCTGATTGGGCGATCGATCCCCCACTGTTTGGGCAATCGATCGCCCACCTGGGAAACATTTCCCCAAAATTATTTTTTTATTATTTTCTGGGCGATAAATCCCCTGCAGGGGGGCGATCGATCGCCCCTACTGGTCTAACCTGGGCTGTCTATCGTCCAAGGTTGACCATAAAGCCTATTTTAAGCCTATCTATCGCCCAAGGTCGACCGGGAGGGCTTTTTTTTTGCTTGTTTTGGGTCAAATACCCCGACACATCTCTCGGCATCCCTCGGAAGCAATTACGACATCAAAACTTCAAAGAAAACACATTAAAACACACCTAATATTGAAAGAAAAACTAAGAAAACATGAACTAAAAATTAAAAGAAAGAAAACTAAAGAAATTAAATGATAGAAATACATACAACCCCTACAATTTAACGTCCGTAGGCGACGATCATCGACTTCAATTGAGAGTTCACCCAATGCCACATCGCTTGAGGATATTTAACAACATCCCCTCTATATGATCCTCACCTCCTTGTACCGAACTCAAAGTGACCGGAATGGTTTCATTGGCTTCGAAAAACACATCTCTTCACCTTACTAGAAGATGTTTCAATTTTACCCATGGAGAAGACTCCAATGATGGCATTGAAGGAGTGTTAGAAATAGGGAGAAGTGGCTCAATCGAAATCCTCCAAGGTGGCTTATCTTTCATAGCCACTACATCAAATATAACTTTCACCCCCTCAATCGATTTCTCAATATCTTGAGATAGAGCAAACGAAGTAATTTCTTCCACATAGTCATCAATGTCATCTATGAAGAAACAATCATTCTCGTCTAGAGGATGTTTAATGGCATTAAAAATATTCAATTTTACCTTCATGTTGCCAAATGATATATCCATGATCCCCGCTCTACAATTAATACGAGCATTAGCAGTAGCTAGAAATGGACGACCAAGGATGACTGGAATGTGCCTCTTTGGATTATGCACTGGCTCGGTATCTAGAACAATGAAGTCCACTGGGAAATAGAATTTATCCACCTTGATGATGACATCTTCAATGATCCCACGAGGTCATTTGGTTTATTTATCTGTAAATTGCAATACCACTGAGGTAGGCTTCAATTCTCCCAAACCCAACTGTAGGTAAACTGAGTAAGGCAATAAATTCACACTTGCACCTAAATCCAGAAGAGCTTTTTCCACTTGATGTTTTCCAATAATGCATGAAATAGTTGGAGCTCCTGGATCTTTGTACTTTGGAAGAGCGCAATGCTGGATAATAGAGCTCACTTGTTGTGGAAGCATGACTCTCTTTGGAACATGACTCATTGATGTCCTTTTTTGAGTGCACAAGTCCTTCAAGAATTTGGCATAAGGAGGAATCTGTTTGATGGCATCAAGGAGTGGTATATTAAACCTCACTTGTCGAAACACCTCCATCATGTCATGCAACTTGTCCCCTTGTTTCCCCAACTTGGATGTTTCTTGTAAACATTGTGGGAAAGGAGCCTTGTGCTCATATAAATTTTCTCATGAGCACCTCTTCTTGATCATTCTTCTTCTCTCCCACCTTGTTCTCAATTACTTTTCCACTTCTCAAAGTGGTTACGGCTTAAACCTCTTCGAGATGTAGGTTGCTCAAAGAATCATGCATCCCTCTAGGATTGGCAATGGGTTAACTTGGTAGCTTCTCCTATTCATTTTTACTCAAGGCATTGGTAAGTTGTCCAAACTGAGATTCCAGTTTGGCAATCGATTGAGAGTGAGAATGTACTAATTGAGCAGTGGGTTGAAGTATTTCAGCAATAGAGTCAAGCTTATCAAGTTTTGCTAAGGCAAGCATAATCTTATCTTCAAGAGCCGAACTCTTTGGTGGCATAGGAACTTGTGCTTCATATGGTTGTGGAGGCACATAGTTTTGAGGCTAAAAAGTGGGCTGAATTACGGAAGATGGATTAGAAACTTGACCAGTTGCCATGAGTTGAACCATTGTTTGTGCCACAACATCCACAATGGTAGACATAGCATCTGTAGAACCAATATCAAAAATATCAGCTATCCTCCTTTTATTGGATGGTCTGCTCGAACGAGATTAAGACACACGTTGTAAAGAATTGTCACTAAGGTTCTCGAACAAAATTTATGCTTCATCTTCGCTTTTTAACATGAAGGTACCCCCACATGATACATCCACTATATGTCTGTTACTCTCTGTTAGCCCTTCATAGAAACACTGTACTAACTACCACTTTAGAACTTGGTGATGAGGACACTTCCTAAGAAGGTCCTTGAATCTTTCCCATGTCTCATAAATTGTTCCCCCTCAAATTGAGAGAAACCAGTGACAGCACGTCTGAATTGATTGGTCCTCCCTCTCGAAAAATATTTTTCAGGAACTCACTTTGCATTTGAGTCCATGTAGTGATAAAGCTCACCGGTAGAGATCTGAACCAATACTTAGCCTTCTCCTTTAGAGAGAATGGAAAGAGTCGCATCCTGAAAGCATCTTCAGAGAAGTTATAAATTTTTGTGGTTGAGAAAACTTATATAAAATAATCTAAGTGTTTGTACGAATCTTCATCAGTCAGCCCGAAGTAGGATGGCAACATCTGAATGATACTAGACTTGATCTCAAAGTTCTGTGCAATCACATCAGGCAGTTGAAATTCAGCTGGCGAATTGTATATGTCTGGGAAATAGTAATCTCTGAGAAGTTTCGCCCTCTCCATAACAGCATTAGGCACAATATTATTGTTCTCATTATTATCACGTACACCAGCCATGATGTCAATAATCTTTTTCTTTTGCTCGATGGTATGCTGATTAAAGTCCCTCAAAAGAAAACAAAAATAAAATAATACAAATTAGTAGCAAATATAAAAATTATAAAAAAAATAAAACAAATTAGTATCTAAAAATAAAACAAAAACAAAATTAAAAGCAAAATATATAAAAAAAAATTCCAAAACTAAAAATCCAATTAAAATTAATTCTATACAATCCAATCAATCAAATAGATAATCCCCGACAACGGTGCCAAAAATTGATTCGTGTATGAGTGTGACTCAATAAGTGTATCAATTATAAATTACCACACTTCGCAATAAAATGAATCAACTATGAGAAATTACATCATTCATAAGTAGTGTCGATGGCTACAAGCTCACCTTCATCCATTAAGAAGATAATATATGATTAAGGCTAAGTCATGGACTATTTTCGATTGGCATGGGCCATCTACCTAACTACTCTAATCTAGGGTGCAGTATGGTCCATCTTCTCTAGGCATACTCCAGCAAAGCGTATAGTGATATATTCAGTAAAAACCATTGTGTAATAATTGCTCTCATGATCACATAAAATAAGAGAGATTAAGTTCAATAACAACAACCAAATATCTAAGACAAGATAAGAAATCATTGAAATTGAATTTATAAGACTTTTATTCCTCATTCTATAATAAGAATCCTCTAAATTACACAATCTATGCATGTATATAAAGGTCCCTAATAATTAAAACAATCAAACCATTGATGCTTTGTTAGGGCTACATCAATATCCTAATGGCTGAACTAGCCGCTCGTGGTAGAAGAAGAAGCTTCAACGGTTGAGGAAGAAGGCATCATCTTCATGAATTATGCGTAAGACTTCGTTCTCCAATGGTTCTCCACTCAAAAGCTCTGCAAAGTATGTCTTCAATTCTGTCCAATGGTTCTCTAAGCTCTCCTAAACTCTCCAAAAATAGCCTTCAATTCACCACTTTATGCCCCAAGAGAATACACCAAAGTCCTAATCTAATTAGGAATTAATTAGGTTTTCCCGCAGCACTAATCAGGTGAGTTTTTGCTACTGACCTTCGGCCCAACTTTTGACCCACTAGAAGTCCGATTCACAGAATTTTTGTGAAATACAAAAGTGTGCAGAATCAAATTTCGTTCAACCAATGTCAAAATTAAGTCAATTTGAGGCTCAAAAATAACACTTCTGGTCCGTTTTCCAAAATGGGATTAAGACTGTATTAAGCGCAGATTTGGGCTTCAGGCCCGTAACCTTCTTAAGCAGCTGTAATTGTCTTGGACCTCTTCCTTGGGCTAATTTGAGTTGAAATAAATAGTTGAATGGATCCCTTTGATGTAAGCTTTATCTAACCTTCTTGGATGTCATCTTTAAAAGTCCAAAATCATGGTTTTAACTGAAATAATCATTAAGGGCCTGAAAACACTAAAACAAAGTAAAATAACAAAATAATCTATCACTAAGAGAATAAAATATGCAAATTAAGAAACTAGAATGCGTAACATTCAACGCCGATCACACCCCCAAACTTACATATTGCTAGTCCCTTAGCAATAGAATAAAATAAAACTAAAACAAAAGAAACTAATAAATACTAACTAAACTACCTAACTCCACTTTTGTGAGAGAAACGATTGCATTTAGTATATACAACAAGCCTTTAAACCCCTAGGTTCCCCCTAGTGGACGAGTATAGTCTCGTGAGGGTTTCCAGAAATGTTACCCATAAACATTCAAAATTCTGTTTCAACATTAATTCAAGAAGAAGATTACAATATATAGTTACGAACATGCATTCAAGAATAATTTCAAATTCCATAATTCAAAGCAATGGTCCCCATGCATAATTCACCTCAACATATCTCAAAATAACCACTCTAGTTCTCTTGTGAAAAGTGAACTAGCAGTCATCTTTTGTAGCATAACCCAGCTCTGAATATATTAAGGCACATACCCCTTCAACACACTAGCTCCCCTTATTGAAATCATACTTCCAAACATGAATACATGACTTTTTTTTCATTTTTTTTTCTTTGCTTTATTGGTTGTGCAATGTCTTGATCTATTAAGCTTTCTGAAAGATCCATGTAGCAAGCTTTCAGTCAGTGCCTCCCAAACCCGATGGCTTTAGGGCACTAGGCGTTAAGACACCCCGAACAACCTAATTACTCGAATCAGTTAGGCTACAAATCAAGACAACCAATGCTCATATTTTCTCACCCTTTCACTTTTGACACGAACACTCTGTGCTTCCTGAGGCATAGAGGCCCGGTTACTCATGAAAATGATCAAATTGATTTGCTTATTCATCACATATATTTCTTTTTTTTTCTTCTCTTTTTCTTTTCATTGAAGTCAAGTAAAACACATTATTGGTACTCATTCTCAAGAGATACTAATTAATATCAAATAGATATATCTGTTGAATAGCAAATCAATTTGATCCCTTTTATGAGTAATCGGGCCTCTATGCCTCAGGAAGCACGGAGTATTCGCGTCAAAAGTGAAAGGGTGAGAAAAGATGAGCATTGGTTGTCTTGATTTGTAGCCTGACTAATTCGAGTAATTAGGTTCTTCGGGATATCTTAAAGCCTAGTGCCCTAAAGCCATCTGGTTTGGGAGTCACTGACTGAAAGCTTGCTACATAGATCTTTCAGAAAGCTTAATAGATCAAGACATTGCACAACCAATAAAGCAATTGAAAAAAAAAACAAGGAAAAAAAAAAGAATTAGAAAAAAAGTCATGTATTCATGTTTGGAACTATGATTTCAATAAGGGGAGCTAGTGAGTTGAAGGGGTATGTGCTTTAATATATTCTGAGCTGGGTTATGTTACATGAGATGACTGCTAGTTCACTTTTCACGAAGGGACTAGAGTTGATTATTTTGAGATATGTTGATGTGAATTATGCATGGGGACCATTGATTTGAATTACAAAATTTGAAGGTTTGAAATTATTCTTGAATGCAAGTTTGTAACTATGTATTGTAATCTTCTTCTTGAATTAATGTTGAAACAGAATTTTGAATGTTTATGGATAACATTTTTGGAAACCCTCACGGGACTATACTCGTCCACTAGGGGGAACCTAGGGGTTTAAAGGCTTGTTACATATACTAAATGCAATCGTTTCTCCCATGAAAGTGGAGTTGGGTAGTTTAGTTAGTGTTTGGCAGTTTCTTTTGTTTTAGTTTTGTTTTATCCTATTGCTAAGGGACTAACAATACGTAAGTTTGGGGGTGTGATAGGCATTGAATGTTATGCATTCTAGCCTCTTAACTTATGTATTTTATTCTCTTAGTGAAAGATTATTTTGTTATTTTACTTCGTTTTAGTATTTTCTGTATTTTCAGGGCCTTAATGATTATTTCAGTTAAAACCATGATTTTGGGCTTTTAAAGAAAACATCCAAGATGGTTAGATGAAGCCTACATCAAGGAGATCAATTCAATCATTTATTTCAACTCAAATCACCTCAAGGAAGTGGTCCAACAGAATTATAGCTGCTTAAGAAGGTTTCGGGCCTGAAGCCCAAATCTGCGTTTAATATAGTCTTAATCGCATTTTGGAGAACGGACCAGAAGTGTTATTTCTGAGCCTCAAATTGACTTAATTTTCTAGTTGGTTAAATGAAATTCTATTCTACACACTTTTATATTTCACAAAAATTCCGTGAATCGGACTTCTAGTAGGTCAAAAGTTGGGCCGAAAGTCAGCAGGAGAAACCCACCTAATTAGTACTGCGGGAAAACCTAATTAATTCCTAATTGGATTAGGACTTTGGTGTATTCTCTTGGGGCATAAAGTGAAGAATTGGAGGCTGAGTTTGGGAGAGATTAGAGAGACTGGAGAGTCTGAGAGAGCTTTGGACAGAACAGAAGACATACTTTGCAGAGCCATTGGAGAACGAATTCATATGCATAATTCATGAAGATGATGCTTTCCTCCTCAACAGTTGAAGCTTCTTCTTCTACCATTAGCGGCTAGTTCATCCACTAGGGTTTTGATGTAACCCTAACAAAGCATCAATGGTTTGATTGTTTTAATTATTGGGAACCTTTATATACATGCATAGATTGTGTAATTTAGAGGATTCTTATTATAGAATTGAGCAATAAAAGTCTTGTAAATTCAGTTTCAATGATTTCTTATCTTGTCTTAGATATTTAGTTGTTGTTATTGAACTCAATCTCTCTTATTTTCTGTGATCATGGGAGTGATTATTACACAATAGTAATCACTGAATATATCATTAAAAGCTTTGATGGATTATGCTTAGAGAAAATGAACCATACTGCACCCTAGATTAGAGTAGTTAGGCAGATGGCCCATGCCAATCGAAGATAGTCCATGACTTAGCCTTAATCATATGTTATCTTCTTGACAGATGATGGTGAGCTTGTAGCCACCGACACCACGTATGCATGATGTAATTCCCCATAGTTAATTCAATTGACCATTGATTGTGGAGTTAGTGGTGAAGTGAAATACCCTAGATTTCTCTCATATTATCTTCACTTTCTGGTTACTCTGATTTATTTTATTTTACTTTTTATTCAGTTTAAAAATCAGGATTCTTTTCTCTTAAATTTAATTAGAATTAATTCCGTATTCGAACTCATCAAACCATAATCCTTGAGGTTCGACACCCCTTTCGATAGCCCTATTATGCAAGGAATTCGTTCTATTGCGAAGTGTGGTAATTTTAATTTGAGAGGCACTCACACACGAATCATCAATCCACCAATTATGTCCCCCAAACTTGATTTTCAAAAGCCCTCAAAAAGATTGGAACAATTTTGCAAAATAAAAACTCTACTTACTTTGATGAAGAACTTGAGAAAGTAAGAGTTTTCTTGAGAACTAGTGATGATCAATCTAGTTTTGATGTTGATGTTGATGGTGATCAATGATAAATACTTATATGAGACTCATTAATTGAAGAAAATATATTCTCGATTTAAGTAGGAGTCAAATTGGATCTCAAAGTTGGCAAAGAAGCAAGTAGTAGCAAATAGTTGGAGAGGGGGGCTTTATAGTCCTCAAAAATTCGGGCAGGCCACAATTGGGCTTGGGCGATTGATCCCCCTAGGGCTGGGGAATCGATCGCCCAGCTTGTTGGTCTCCCAACTTGAGAAAAAATGGAGGCGATCAATCCCCCCAGCTGATGCCTGTTGAGCCTCCATCGCCCAAGGTCAACCGGGACGTGTATTTTTGGAGTCTCTATCGCCTAAGGTCGACCGAGAGCTCATTTTTTCATCCATTTTGAGTCCAAAGACCTTCGTACACCTCTTGGCATCCTCTGAAAGCAACTTATACATCAAAAACTTAATGAAAACACATCAAAACGCAACTAAAATTGAAAGAAAAATTAAGAAAACATAAACTAAAAATTAAAATCAAAGAAAACTAAACAAATTAAAGGATAGAAATACATACAAATCTTACAATTTAATGTCCGTAGGTGACGATCAACTCTCCGAAGGGATTAAGTCGGATAGACGGGATCCGTCAAGTCGATGGACTCCATGTCTCTTGTTGGCACAAATCCTTCTATACAATGCTTCAACCTTTCCCCATTAACTTCTTCATCAAAAATTCCAAACAATTGTTCATCGGGAAATGAATCGCTAATAGGTAATGTATCAAACACAGGCTCAGAAACAATCCGGGATATATGATCCGCAACTACATTCTCTGTCCCCTTCTTGTCCTTGATCTCCAAATTAAATTCTTGCAATAATAAAATCCATCGAATAAGGTGCAGTTTGGTTTCTTTCTTGGCCAATAAGTGTCTCAATGCTGCATGATCAGAGTAGACAACCACCTTGGACCCCAATAAATAGGAATGAAACTTGTCCAGAGTAAATACTACAACTAGAAGCTCTTTCTCTGTGGTTTTATAATTGAGTTGGGCATCAGAGAGAGTCTTACTAGCGTAATAGATGACATATGGTCGTTTCTCTTCTCTTTGTCCCAACACTGCTCCTACTACATAATCAGATGCATCACACATGATTTCAAAAGGTAGAGCCCATTTTGGAGATTGCATGATTGGTGCAGAGGATAATAAAGACCTAAGCTTCTCAAAAGCTTGCACATACTATTCATCAAAGGAAAAGGGAACATCTTTAGATAACAAGTGGCACAAAGGCCTAGCAAATTTACTGAAATCCTTGATGAATCTTTTATAGAATCCAGCATGGCCTAAGAAAGAACGAACTTTCTTCACCAAAGTCGGAGGAGGAAGAGTAGCAATCAAGTCAATCCTTGCTTTATCAACTTCAATACCTCTCTCTGAAACAATATGGCCTAACACAATGCCCTCCTTCACCATGAAATGGTTCTTTTTCCAACTAAGTACCAAATTTCATTCTCAGCACCATTGAAGCACAAGTGATAAATTGCTCAAACAGTCTTCAAAGGATGATCCAAAAATAGAGAAGTCATCCATGAACACCTCCAAGAATTTTTCCACCATGTCAGAAAAGATGGCCATCATACACCTCTGGAATGTCGCCGGAGCGTTACATAACCCAAAGGGCATACGACGATAAGCAAAAGTACCAAAAGGGCATGTGAAAGTAGTTTTCTCTTGATCTTCTGGATCCATAGCCACTTCGTTATAACCAGAGTAGCCATCCAGAAAGCACAAATAGCTCTGACCAGCTAACCTTTCAAGTATTTGATCAATGAATGGGAGAGGGAAGTGATCCTTCCTTGTCATGGAGTTAAGGTTTCTGTAATCAATGCAAACACGCCAACTTGTGGTAGTACGTTGTGGAACAAGCTCTCCCACAGAGTTAAGGACAATAGTAAGACCAGACTTCTTAGGAACCACTTGTGTTGGACTCACCCATGTGCTGTCAGAAATTGGATAAATAATACCTGCATCAAGTAACTTGACAACCTCTTTCTTTACTACCTCATTCATATTGGGGTTCAGTCGCCTCTGTGCCTCTCTACACGGCTTACATCCTTCTTCCAGATGAATTTTATGCATGCAAATCGAGGGATTAATGCCCTTAAGATCAGCAACACTCCACCCAATTGCTTCACGATGTTGATATAAGACCTCTACTAAGCACTTCTCTTGAGTTCTGTCAGATCAGAGGCAATGATAACAAGAAAAGTTCTCTATGCCCCTAAAAATACATACTTCAACTTGTCAGGCAAAAGCTTCAACTCTAATTGTGGAGGGAACTCCAATGAAGGCACTACGGGAGTGCTAGAGAGATAAGGGAGTGGCTCGATTGGAATTCTCCATGGTGGAGTATTCTGAATAGCATCCACTTCCAGCATAGAATTCACCTCTTCACACAACTCTTCATCATTAATTATCTTATAGTCATAAAGAGACTTACATACCTCCAAGGAATTTTGAGATACAGAGGATGAAATAAATTACTCTACACATTCATCAATATCATCCATACAGAACACATCACTCTGATCTGGAGGGTGTCAAGTAGCATTGAAAACATTAAGCTTGACATTCATGTTACCAAATGAAATATCCATGATCCCTGACCTACAATTTATGCAAGCATCGACAGTAGCTAAGAAAGGTTGACCAAGGATCATTGGAATGTACCTCCTTGGGTTATGAACTGGCTCAGTGTCAAGTACAATAAAATCCACAAGAAATTAGAACTTGTCCAGTTTAATGAGCATATCTTCAATGATCCCACGGGGCTGCTTTGTTGATCTATCTGCAAATTACAATATCATCGAGGTAGGCTTCAATTCTCCCAAGCCCAATTGTAAGTACACTGAATAGGGTAGCAAATTTACACTTGCACCCAAATCAAGAAGAGTTTTATCAACATGGTGCTCCCCAATTATGCATGAGATAGTTGGAGCACCAGGATCTTTCTACTTGGGAGGAGTGCACTGCTGAACTATAGAACTCACTTGTTATGGCAGCATCACTTTCTTTGGCACATGACTTTTAGAATGCCTCTTCTGAGTGCACAAGTCCTTCAAGAATTTAGCATAAGGAGGAATTTACTTGATGGCATCAAGGAGTGGCAAATTAATCTTCATTTGTTGAAACACCTCCATCATGTCATGTAGCTTGTCCCCTTGCTTCCTCAATTTAGATGCTTTAAGGAAACGTTGTGGGAAAGGAGCCTTGGGCTCATAAGAATTTTCAGCACTTGGACTTGTGGTCACTTTTTCTTTTTTCTTTTCCCCCACCTTGTTATCAATTATTTTCCCACTCCTCAAAGTGGTAATGGCTTGAACTTGCTCATGGTGTAGGTTGCTTGAGGAAGCTTGTATCCCTCTTGGATTAGCAACTGGTTGACTAGGGAGTTTTCCTTCTTCTCTTCTACTCAATGAAGTAGCAAGCTGTCCAAACTGAGATTCCAGTTTGGCAATAGATTGAGAATGAGAGTGTAGTAGCTGAACTGTAGATTGTACTATTGCTGCAGTAGCTTGCACTGTCTTTATGATGGAATCAAGCTTATCAAACTTTGATAAGGTGAGTGTCAGCTAGTCTTCAATAGCAAAAATTCTTTATGCCATAGGAACATGTATATTATATTGCTGTTGAGGTACAAAATTCCTAGGTTGATATGATGGTTGCATTGCTGCCCCTTGGTTACTATAAGAAAAACAAGGATGATTCTTCCATGTAGGATTGTAAGTATTACCTCATGGAGGATTCATTGGTCCAGTGAATACAGCTTGGACTTGCTCATGTTGAACATTAGAAAATTGTCCAAATGAAGGACAATTGGTAACATTATGCATAGGACTAGAGCAAAATTCACAAGGGCCTAGAGATGAAGAATTTGAAGTAGAAGGAGCTTGATTGGCAGCCATAATTGCTGATAAGTGTTCAATTCTATGCATTTGAACCCTCTTTATTGCATATGTTAGTTTTGTTTTTGCGTTTACCGAGATATGTTTAAGGTATTTTTGTGTTTTTGATGTTTTGCAGGTATTGGAGTAAAAGGAGCAAAGTTGGAAGCTTTCTGCAGTCAAGAGAAGAAATCAGAAATTGTTGCCAAGGCATCTCGATCAATCGAGATGTGGATTTCGCTCAATCGAGATTTCGATTGATCGAAATCTCATTTCGATTGATCGAAATCTCGATCAATCGAGATTCAGTTTCGATCAATCGAAACTCTGCAGAGTCCACTTGGCCACTTGCTCACCTGCTCTCCCACTTGCAACAAAATCCCCCTTTTTGCACGACTTAGGGGGATTGTCTGACTTGAACAAGACTTTTGGGGGCCTTCTTGATACAAGAGATATATATAATGATATATATATATATATATGGTGGGCCCAAAGGAAAAAAAGGAGCCAAAAAGCATACAAAAAGCACCAAAAGCCACATATCTCATATCTCTCAATACACACAAGAAGATCAGCAGAGAGACCTTCGGGAGAGGAAGAGGATAGCTGAACCAGACCAAGAAGCTTCATTCTCTTCATCAATGGAAGGGTGCAAGGCAACTATGATCAACTAACTCTTCTACTAGGGTGTTGGTTTCAACCCCTAGCCATGTAAACTTGTTCATCTTTGTAGCTCTTGGGATTTGTAATTAAATGTTGATTATTTAGCCTAGTGATTATGTACACAAATACATCTCTTTTATATATTCATTTGATATGGAATTTATTCTTGTCTTAGAGTAGGTTTTGTCACTTGAATGCACAACATTTGCATATTCCACAAGAAGTGCAAATGATGGCTAGATAATGGTGTTTAAATGAATGTGTGATGTTAGTTTGTATAGACCATGCCAAGACAAGGTAGTTTGGATGCATGTAGTGTTCACTTAGAGAGTAGAGTAATTAGGTAGTTAGTTAGGTTGAGGAGCTATACTTGTTGAAGATGGATTATGATAGGTTAGCACACACATTGATCTTTTGATATGTCATTGAGGTCACAAGCCTAATGACATTGTTAGGCATTTAATTAATGAATCCCTTGCTTGCTACACTTATGAACATGTGAATGGCTAGTGGTGGAAACCAACCCTAGTTCTCTCTCCCAACTTTACTCTTTAAATTTATTGTCATTTCATTTATGCAATAGTTTTTAACACAAAACCAAAAACCTGTTTTTAGAATTAAAGTGGAATTAATCTTTCTTTATGACAATTAACGACTAGTCCTCGTGGGATCGATACCCTCTATATAGAACCTTATCTGCAAAGATTCGTGCTCTTGCGAGTGGTTAAATTATATTTTGATAAAAAAAAAGGGCAAAATTAAGCTTACAATATAATTTAGTTCCGACCACATCAAAATTTTGGCGCCGTTGCCGGGGACTACGGTTTAATTGTCGCCATTGGAAGATTAAATCTGGTTTAATTCTTAGGCTAGAAATTCTTTCATTTATTTTTTTATTTTTATTTTTATTTTTTTTGTATATATCTTGTTCTTGTATCTTAAACTTCTTGATTTTAGGTATACCACATAGCGGGCATATAGAAGAATTCAATTTGGAACCCTTTGTGAGTATAACTTCAAAAATTGGTGGTTTGAGTTCATTCACATTCTTTTGTATATATTATTGTTATTTTGTGTATAGAGGTGTTGTTCAATTGTGAATGCATGCTAGGTAGACGGTCATTGTCACTTCCTTTGCTTCCTTGTAATAGTGAACTTGAACGAACACTTAGACAACGTAGAGGAACCTCTAGGGACCCTATTTTGCCTAGGACTGAAAACATGGATCCAAATGAGAGACAACCTCCCGGTCTACCTCCTTTTAATCATGAACAACCACCTCCACACCCACCTCCTCAAGGAGAGTTGCTTATGGACTTTTACCTTCCGACTACATTTGAAGTACCTTCATGTATTCAATTTCCGGATGTAGCGGCAAATCAATTCGAAATAAAGTCCTCCACCATCAATCTTCTTAATAGCTTCCACGGTCTTCCTAATGAGGATCCATACCGGCACTTAGATTACTTCCTTTCCGTGTGTTCCACCATTCGTGTACCACACTTTACGGAGGATGATCTAAAGCTACGTCTGTTCCCCTTTTCCCTAAAAGATAAGGCTAGAAGTTGGTTCAATTCCCTAGAACCCAACTCAATCCATTCTTGGGCGGAGATGCAAATAGAGTTCTTAAAGAAATACTTCCCAATGGGTAAGACAAGTGATATTCGGCGAGCAATCACCGGATTCACCCAAATTGACCAAGAACAATTCCATGAGACGTGGGAGAGGTTAAAAGATCTTTTAAAATCATGTCCGCATCATGCTGTCCCAAAATGGCAGCTAGTGCAAAGCTTTTATGATGGGGTGAGTGAGCAACACAGACAAATGATAGACTCCGCGTGTGGGGGTGGATACCTTTTGAAAAGCCCCGATGAGGCATGGAAACTTTTTCAAACCCTAAGCAACAATTCAGCTCAACGCTCCTCCACTAGGAAAGGGAAGGCCACCCAACCTTGTAGAGGAGTGCATGAGATTTCACGGGTAGATGAGGTAGCCATGCAAGTAGAAGCCTTGTCCCGAAAAATGGATTTAATCATAAAAAATGGGCTGCCTACTCCTAACCAATCTGTCCAAAATCAGGAGGGATGTTCGTTTTGCTATAGCACTTCGCATTTTGTGCGAGATTGTCCTATTGCCGGGCAATCTCCCGATTATGCTCAAGAGCAAGCGAATGCCTTGTACGCTAAACAAATGAATGATCCATATTCGAACACGTACAATCCTGGTTACAAGAACCATCCGGCTTTTTCATGGAAGAATCAAGAATCAAGTCCCTCTTTCCAAAGGCAAAGTTCTTTTAATTCCCAACCTCAACAGCCTCATTATAGGCCAAACCCTCAACCTTACAATCAAAGATCAAATTACCAACAACCACCACCTCCTCCAAGAAGCCAAAGCTTTGAAGAACGAGTGATAAGCAATCTTGAGGCCAACACCCGCTTATTGCAAACTCATTCTCAATCAATCTCTAAGCTTGAAGCCAATGCTCAATCTATGGCTAGGTTAGAAGCTCAGATCGGGCAACTAGCTAATGCCTTAAATAGAAGGGAGGAAGGTAAGTTACCGAGTCAACCGGTGGCGAATTCTAAAGGTGTCCATATGATTGAAGATCCATCATCTTCAAATTGTAATGCTCCTCCAGAGCAAGTTCAATCAATCACAACCTTGAGGAGTGGTAAAATCATTAACTCCAAGGTAGGAGAGGAAGAGAGAAAGGAATTACAAGAGCAACCTAAAAATCCAAAAGAATCCCAATTAAATCCAAAATTGTTTCCGTCAATTCCAAATTTGCAAAATACCCCTTTAAATCCAAAAGGAAAGGCAAGTGAAGTTGTGTCATCATCGATTCCAAATCTTGACACCTCTTATGAACCTCCGGTTCCTTTTCCTCAACAATTGAAGGAACCTTCTCATTTCGGGAAGCAAGGAGAGAAAATCCAAGACATGATGGAGATCTTCAAACAAGTAAAGATCAATCTCCCTCTCCTTGATGCTATTCGACAAATTCCCTCTTATGCGAAATTCTTGAAGGACTTATCCACTCAAAAGCGCAAATCTAGGAATAAAGTTCCTAAGAAAGTCCTCTTAACTGAGCACATAAGCTCCATTTTCCAACACCAAGCCCCTCCTAAATTCAAAGATCCGGGTGCTCCGACCATTTCGTGCACCATCGGAAATCAATCTTTTGAAAAAGCACTTCTTGATCTAGGGGCTAGTGTCAATTTGCTTCCATTCTCAGTTTACCAACAACTAGGTTTGGGGGAACTTAAGCATACCACGGTTGTGTTGCAACTTGCCGACCGTTCGGTGAAGCAACCACGTGGCATCATTGAGGATGTCATCATTCAAGTGGACAAATTCTATTTTCCGGTGGACTTCATAGTCCTTGACATGGAACCAGTTCAAAATCCGAATCACCATATTCCTATCATTCTAGGTCGTCCATTCTTGGCCACGGCAAACGCTTGCGTTAATTGCCGTACTGGAGTGATGGACATCTCTTTTGGGAATATGAAAGTCCGCTTGAACATCTTCAATGCTTCCCACCACACACCCGACGACGAAAGTGAGTGCTTTTGTGTCGATGTTGTGGACGACCTTGTTCAAGAAGCACTTCCTTCTATTCTTTCCAAGGACCCTTTAGAGGCATGCCTAAATCGTTTTAACTATGATGATTTTGACATTGAGCAATCCATATGTGAAGTCAATTCCATGCTCGATGTTAATATTGTCATGGATTTGCCTAAGTGGAGAGTTCCGAGAGAACCCTTGCCCCCTTTGTCCAAAACTCCCCAAACTCCTTCTTTAATTTCTCCACCACAACTTGAGCTCAAGCCTCTTCCAGCTACACTCAAGTATGTTTTCTTGGGCGCAAATGAGATCCTTCCAGTCATTATTGCTTCCAATCTCACAAATGATCAAGAGTTGGAACTCATAAAGGTGCTAAAAGAGCACAAAGAAGCAATAGGATGGAGTGTGGTAGATCTTAAGGGAATAGACCCTTCTATTTGTATGCATCGCATACACTTGGAAGAGGATGCAAAGACCTCAAGGGAGGCACAACGTCGATTGAATCCAAACATGAAGGACGATGTAATGAAGGAGGTGGTGAAGTTACTAGATGCGGGGATCATATACCCCATCTCTGATAGCAAGTGGGTTAGTCCCACTCAAGTGGTTCCAAAGAAGTCTGGCATTACGGTGCAACCTAATGATAAGGGTGAATTAGTTCCCCAACGCACCACCACAAGATGGAGAGTGTGCATTGATTATAGGAAATTAAATTCAGCCACTCGGAAAGATCACTTCCCCCTCCCATTCATTGATCAAATATTGGAGAGATTGGCCGGGCAAAGTTTTTATTGCTTTTTGGATGGATATTCTGGCTATAATCAGGTTGCTATAGACCCGAGAGACCAAGAGAAAACCACCTTTACCTGTCCCTTCGGCACATTTGCTTATAGACGCATGCCCTTTGGGTTGTGCAATGCACCGGCAACTTTTCAACGGTGTATGATGTCTATTTTCTCGGACATGGTGGAAAAATTCTTGGAAGTGTTCATGGATGATTTTTCCATTTTTGGGCCTTCATATGAATCATGCCTCCAAAATCTAGCTTGTGTTCTCAAACGATGTCAAGAAACCAACCTAATTCTTAGTTGGGAAAAGAGTCACTTTATGGTTCAAGAGGGTATTGTCCTAGGGCACATTGTGTCTAAGCGAGGAATAGAGGTTGATAAAGCCAAGGTTGAACTCATTTCCAAACTTCCTCCACCATCTACGGTGAGAGAGATTCGTTCATTCCTTGGGCATGCGGGCTTTTATTGCCGTTTCATCAAAGACTTTAGCAAGATCTCTCGGCCTTTGTGTCGCCTTCTTGAAAAAGAGTCTTGCTTTACCTTTGATGAAGCGTGCTTTGACGCTTTTGAAAAACTCCGCACCATGCTTACAACCGCTCCAATTCTAATCCCTCCAAATTGGGCTCTCCCATTTGAGATTATGTGTGATGCATCCGACTATGCCATGGGTGCTGTCTTAGGGCAACGAGTAGACAAACTGCCACATGTCATCTATTACGCAAGTAAAACCCTTTCCGAGGCTCAAATCAATTATACCACAACGGAAAAGGAGTTGCTTGCGGTAGTATTTGCATTAGACAAATTTCGAGCTTATTTATTAGGTTCAAAGGTCATTGTCTATTCGGACCATGCTGCCCTCCGGCATCTTTTGGCGAAAAAGGACACCAAGCATAGGTTGATCCGATGGATACTCTTGTTGCAAGAGTTCAATTTTGAGATTAGAGACAAAAAGGGAACTGAAAATGTGGTAGCTGACCACCTTTCTAGAATTCTTGTTGAATCCCTTCATAATTCCATTCCAGTTTGTGAATCCTTCCCGGATGAACAACTCTTTGTCATCTCTCAAGAGAGTATCCCTTGGTATGCGGATGTGGTTAATTATTTGGCAACCGGTAAAATACCATCTTCTTGGACCAAACAAGAGAATGATCGTTTTCTCTCCCAATCACGATCATATTATTGGGACGATCCTCAATTGTTCAAATACTGCCCCGATCAAATAATTCGTAAGTGTGTACCCAACAGTGAATTCCAAAGTATTCTCAAATTTTGTCATACACTCGCTTGTGGGGGACACTTTAGTGCTAAGAAAACCGCAGCAAAAATTCTTCAATGCGGATTTTTCTGGCCGACACTTCATCGGGATGCATATTCATTCTGCCGCTCTTGTGAGCGATGTCAGCGCCTTGGCGCGATGTCTCGGAAGGACATGATGCCTCTTAACCCTATTCTTATCATTGAAATATTCGATGTGTGGGGCATTGACTTCATGGGACCATTTCCACCCTCTACTGGTCATGAGTACATACTTGTGGCGGTGGACTACGTATCTAAGTGGATAGAGGCCGTTGCTACCAAAACCAACGATCACGCAGTCGTGGTTAAATTCATTCAAGCTAACATTTTTAGCCGGTTTCGTGCGCCTCGGGCCATCATCAGTGACGGAGGTAAGCATTTCTGTAACCGGTTCCTTCGAACCTTGCTTCTCAAATACTCCGTCACACACAAAGTAGCCACCCCCTACCATCCTCAAACTAGTGGCCAAGTAGAAGTATCCAATAGGGAGATTAAGAACATTCTTCAGAAAACTGTTCGGCCCGACCGGAAGGATTGGTCATTGCGACTAAACGATGCATTATGGGCATACCGAACCGCATATAAAACTCCCATTGGAATGTCACCTTATCGGTTAGTTTATGGCAAGGCGTGCCATCTTCCGGTTGAATTGGAGCATAAAGCTATGTGGGCCACCAAGACCTTCAATTTTGACATGAAAAAGGCCGGTTCTAATCGAAAGCTTCAGTTAAATGAATTGGAAGAATTGCGACATGACGCGTGTGAGAATGCAAAAATCTATAAGGCAAATTCCAAAGCCTTTCATGATCGTAATATTCGAGTCAAAACATTTTCGCCGGGCCAAAAAGTTTGGTTGTACAACTCGCGCCTCCATTTGTTTCCTGGAAAACTTCGCTCCCGTTGGGATGGTCCATTTTTGGTTAATTCCGTCGCTCCCCACGGAGCGGTGGAATTGAAGGACTTGAAAGATGGCTCGATGTTCAAAGTAAACGGGAAGCGCTTAAAAGTGTGTGTGGATGACCAAGTCATCACCGAATACGTGGATGTCGTCACTTTGACGGATCCCGTGTATTTTGACTCATGAGTCGATCCGGACGTCGCGCCATAGACGTGTAAGGTGGCGAAGCCATGGTAGCTATCAAGCTTCTATGATGTCCCTTTTAATCCAAAGTAGGACTGTATCTAAGCAGTGTAGTATCTAATTCCCAAAATATCCAAGTCCCTGTAGCATACTTTGCACTGACTGTTTTTGAGCATTTCGATTGATCGAAACCAAGATTTCGATCAATCGACAATTTCGATTGATCGAGATTCTAGTTCGATTGATCGAAAAATTGCAGAGATTTGCCAAGTCCAAAGTCCCGAGAGGTGGTATTCTTCGATTGTACTTCGATAGGTCTTCGATCGATCGACATCAAATTTCGATTGAAACAATTAAAGGTTCGATTAATCGAAGTCAATATGTGATTCAAGGGAGGAATTTTCGATTGAGCGAAAAGACAATCTCAATCCATCGAAGCTGGTTTCGATTGATCGAAGCAAGATTTCGATCCATCAAAATCTCGCTTGATCGAAATGCACATTTCGATCAATCGAAATGCACGCGGAGCCTGCACGTGAGCCGAAAATCTATTTAAACCGTTGGGCTTCCCTCCCATTTTAAAAGACCATCCGACTTCTTCTCTTCCTCCGTGCGATCCAAGCCTTCTCCAAGCATTCCCGAGCACTCGATCTGCCATTCCCGATCCTCCGCCGCCATCCGACGCAGTCCGATCCGCCGCTAGCATCTGCGTGATCTTCTCTTCGCGGCTACCCGTGGAGTTTTCGTCGGTTGAGCCGTTCATCCTCTTCCTCACGAGGTAAGTGATGCATGGCTACTTTTTGTTTACTCTCTCGCCATTTTTGATAGTTTTACGGCGGAATAAGCATAGTTAGATAATGTTGGGGTGGATGGTTGCTATTGCGATATCTGAATCGAGTTTTTGTGGGTTTCGGGGGGGTAGGAATTCATGACGGAGTGGGATTTGGCATTTTCTTCATTTCAAACGCTTAGAGTACGGTGTGTAACCGCGGTACCTTCGTATCGGTTGCACCCGTTCACTTTGCCTCTTCGAGAGCAACTTTTTGCATTTTTGTCAGTACCTTGGACTAGGACTTCATTTTTATTTTTATTCTTTTAGTCTAGTAGTAGTTTAACTTTCTTCTTATTCATCTTTTATTTACGTACCTTTTGGAATCCAGTGCAGACTGTTCCGAGGCCATGGCGAGAGTGAAGAACGCCGCCGGTGCTGTTCGTGACGTGCCCGGGCGAGCCTTCCGGTCTCGGAAGTTCCACCCGGAGCAGGTTTTCGACCTAGCGGAGTTCGAGAGGCGTCCCGACACCGAGTGGACGGTTGTCGAGCTCAGGAGGCGTCGCCTCGACCAACTATGTGTGCCTCCCACCGATGTGGCACACGAGCGCCTAGTGCAGGTCTTTTACGAGCATATGACCTACTCCTGCACAGCGCCAGATACACTCGAGACTACCGTGGCCACTGTCACGATCACGATTACGCCGAGCCGGATTGCTCATATGCTCGGCATCCCTCACCAGCAGCCGCCGGACATGGTTGGCCCAGACGGTCAGCCACTCTATAGTGCAGCGCTCCCAGCAGACACCACGCTCTTCTCGATAGTGATGGACATGTGTGGCGGGGCGTTTACCACGCCCAACCACAACTGCACGTCCAAGTCGATTGGCCGAGCAGATATTGGTTCCTGGACACCGTTCTCCTCAAGAACGCGTGTCCGTTGCAGCACGTGGCCGATCGCAGGGGCGACCTCCTCCGTTGCCTCTATGCTTTCCATACGGGCGCTTGGTTTTCTGTCCCATCGCTTATCTGGGGGCAGATGCACAAAGTTTGGGATGGCCTCGTCAACAAGAGGAAGAGGAGAGCAGCGAGTTGGCGTCTTCCCTTTCCATTCCTGATCGCCGCTTTTCTCAGCAGTGCCAGTATACCGGTCAGTCGGACTGACATTCAGTTGGCACCGCCCACCCGCTTCACATCTACTCAGTGGGATCGGGTGAGGTGACACCTAGAGCGACAGGACCATCAGGGTGATCCACCAGACGATGTAGATATGGATGCCCCGGTGGAGATGGATGAGGGAGAGCCAGCAGGGGCTGAGACAGAGGACGAGGAGATGGAGGAGGAGGAGATGGATGTCGCTGCAGAGCGGCATGATATCTTAGCGACAGGCTATTCCTGCCTGGCAGCTGACGTAGAGCGGCTCCAGCAGGGTTTTGACGAGCACGTCCAGGTGACGCAGAGTCAGCTGGCAGGTATTCGGACGGACATTTCTTCTCTGGTACAGGGCCAGAGAGCGATCTTAGACGAGTTCCGAGCCTTCCGGCAGGATCTGCAGTTCCTGTTCGCAGGTCGAGCCTCCACCTCCACTTCTGCTCCCACCGAGCTACCACCACCACCACCCGCCCTCGAGTAGCTGCACCTTATTCATCTTTTCTGCTTTATTTTCTGTATTTTTCTTTCTTTATTTTTGATAGGCCATGTTGGCCATGTTTAGTTTCTTTTTGAGTATTCCACCTGCAGGTACACTTTGTACTACAACTCATTTTCAGTTATATGGAATACATTTATATTTTCTTTTATGCCATGTGTTATCTTTACTGTCTTTATTTTTGCTTTCCGTCAATCTATCTGTTCTCTATACTTTGACTATGTATGTAGTACCACTTGTCTAATTGTTATATGCGATTCAGTTGATGATTTCCGTTTATTACCGCCTGGTTTCAATTCCCAATACTGTTGAGATTGCTTCAACACAGTATGGCGGTACTAAAGAAAGGCAGCCCCTTTGCGTGCTATACGTTAGCGTGCCTGGATAGTCAATATCTTATCGCATAGACCTCTTAGCCAATTGGGAAACACCAGTTCTGACCATTAGATATACAGTGATATTGGCATTGTCAGTTTGTGCATATTATTTCATTATGTTCTATTTATCTACTTTTTGTTCCTTTTAATGCTCGTGGTATTCAGTTGGTATTCTGTGCAGGTTTTTCTTATTTACAGGATGACTGCTGCCATGGCATTCCATTTTGCTCGCATTCTACCATCCCGGTAACTTCTTTCCTTGTTCCTCTTGTCCAAACATTGAGGACAATGTTGTATATAAGTTTGGGGGTGCGGTATGCTATACCACTTGCATATGCATGCAATGTTCGGTTATTATTTTGAGTGTCATTGTAGAGCAGTTTTTTTTTTCTTTTCTTCTTCTTGATTTTTTTTGGATGCTTGCCATGATGTCTTGCTTTTTAAAGGAGATCATTCGAATAAATGTCCGAGGTAAATGCAGCAGGTAGTTAAGAACTTCAACATTGTAAATACCCGCACTTTTGCAAGCTTTATAGTAGGCTAGAACGGTCTACATTTTTGTCTACCGTCGAGCACGTACAATTCTTGCCCTAAATTTGTCCTTAACCGCACAAATTCGCACACATGCATTTTAAATTGTGGGGTATAAGTCTGAGGGAGAATTTTTGAAAATTTCTGTTTTTATCTTAACAACTTAAAGAATAAGTTCTTCTGGTTGTTGTAAAAAAAAAAAGGGAATAAAAAGAGAAAAATATGCAATAAGCCTTCTCACTCAATAAAACGGATTTCTATGCCTTAAAGCAAGAAATATTCGTGTAAAAGTGTGTAAGGTTGAGCAATAATAAGCGGGTGGCTTGCTTACGCTCATCGCCTTGTAAGCTAGGTCATTAAGTCCGAGGGGTGCTTCTTCACCTAATGCCCTAAAATCAATTGGTTTGGGAGTCATTGGCCCAACGCCGCTACATGGGCTTGCAAGAAAGCAAAAAGAGCTAAGCATTGCACGGTCACCCGTGCATGAGCAATCATGAATGTTTTGTGATAATGAAGCAGCCGTGTTGAGCATCTTCAATGAGTTTTTCTCTTAAAAATAGATTTGTTCGTTTTCTTCTCCAAATATGACAAAAGCCACGCGTTAGAATGCATGTTCACTTTTCAAAGAGGATTTTGGGGTTGGAATTGTTATAGTTGTTCGGGTTGGCCATTATGTGGGGACTGTCGTTCATTTATAACTTGTGAAAGTCCATTTTTGCTAATGACCACATAGTTTTGTAATACTTGTTGCATTTGCCAAGTGTGAAATGAATGGATGAGCGCCCTTTATCTAGTTGATGACTGAGCATGATTAAACTTCTGTATAAGACAGTTGATTTCATTTTTGTAATATTGTATTGCTAAGGGACTAGCAATATGTAAGTTTGGGGGTGTGATAAGTGTTCAATTCTATGCATTTGAACCCTCTTTATTGCATATGTTAGTTTTGTTTTTGCGTTTACCGAGATATGTTTACGGTATTTTTGTGTTTTTGATGTTTTGCAGGTATTGGAGTAAAAGGAGCAAAGTTGGAAGCTTTCTGCAGTCAAGAGAAGAAATCAGAAATTGTTGCCAAGGCATCTCGATCAATCGAGATGTGGATTTCGCTCAATCGAGATTTCGATTGATCGAAATCTCATTTCGATTGATCGAAATCTCGATCAATCGAGATTCAGTTTCGATCAATCGAAACTCTGCAGAGTCCACTTGGCCACTTGCTCACCTGCTCTCCCACTTGCAACAAAATCCCCCTTTTTGCACGACTTAGGGGGATTGTCTGACTTGAACAAGACTTTTGGGGGCCTTCTTGATACAAGAGATATATATAATGATATATATATATATATATATGGTGGGCCCAAAGGAGAAAAAGGAGCCAAAAAGCATACAAAAAGCACCAAAAGCCACATATCTCATATCTCTCAATACACACAAGAAGATCAGCAGAGAGACCTTCGGGAGAGGAAGAGGATAGCTGAACCAGACCAAGAAGCTTCATTCTCTTCATCAATGGAAGGGTGCAAGGCAACTATGATCAACTAACTCTTCTACTAGGGTGTTGGTTTCAACCCCTAGCCATGTAAACTTGTTCATCTTTGTAGCTCTTGGGATTTGTAATTAAATGTTGATTATTTAGCCTAGTGATTATGTACACAAATACATCTCTTTTATATATTCATTTGATATGGAATTTATTCTTGTCTTAGAGTAGGTTTTGTCACTTGAATGCACAACATTTGCATATTCCACAAGAAGTGCAAATGATGGCTAGATAATGGTGTTTAAATGAATGTGTGATGTTAGTTTGTATAGACCATGCCAAGACAAGGTAGTTTGGATGCATGTAGTGTTCACTTAGAGAGTAGAGTAATTAGGTAGTTAGTTAGGTTGAGGAGCTATACTTGTTGAAGATGGATTATGATAGGTTAGCACACACATTGATCTTTTGATATGTCATTGAGGTCACAAGCCTAATGACATTGTTAGGCATTTAATTAATGAATCCCTTGCTTGCTACACTTATGAACATGTGAATGGCTAGTGGTGAAAACCAACCCTAGTTCTCTCTCCCAACTTTACTCTTTAAATTTATTGTCATTTCATTTATGCAATAGTTTTTAACACAAAACCAAAAACCTGTTTTTAGAATTAAAGTGGAATTAATCTTTCTTTATGACAATTAACGACTAGTCCTCGTGGGATCGATACCCTCTATATAGAACCTTATCTGCAAAGATTCGTGCTCTTGCGAGTGGTTAAATTATATTTTGATAAAAAAAAGGGCAAAATTAAGCTTACAATATAATTTAGTTCCGACCACATCAATTGCTGCTACCTTCTATGCAATTAAATCAATGTCAGTTGGCATAGCTTCTTAAGCACCAACCTCAAAAATCCCATCAGTCTTCCTTGTAGTGGCAGGTCTACTAGAACGAGTAGAGGACACATGTTGTAGAGAGTTGTCACTAAGATTTTCAAATAAGGTCCATGCCTCTTCTTTACTCTTCAACATAAAAGTACCTCCACAAGACGCATCAACCATCTGTCTGTTGGCTTCTGTTAGCCCTTCATGAAAACTCTACACTAGTTGCCACTTAGGAACTTGATGATGAGGACACTTCCTAAGAAGGTGCTTGAATCTTTCCCATGTCTCATAAAATTATTTCCCCTCATGTTGGGAGAAACCAGTGATAGCACGTCTGAACTGATTAGTCTTCCCTATTAGAAAATACTTTTTAAGAACTCTTGTTGCATCTGAGTCCAAGTCGTGATAGAACCTGCCGGTAAAGAATTGAACCAATACTTTGCTTTATCTTTCAGGGAGAATGGAAAAAGTTTCATTCTGAAAGCATCTTCAGAGAAGTTGTGAATATTGGTAGTTGAGCACACTTCAATGAATTTATCTAGATGCTTGTAAGGGTCCTCTTGAGTCAGCCCAAAATATGATGCTAGCATCTGAATAATGTTGGACTTGATCTCATAATTTTGTGCTGTGACATTGGGCAGTTAAAAATTGATTGGTGAAGTATATGTCTCAGGAACATAGTAGTCCCTAAGTAATCTAGCCCTTTCTCCAGCAGCATTATGAACGAGATTGTCATTCTTTTCTTCTGCCATGTCTTCAATGAATTCTTCCTCTTGCACAATAGTATCAACAGGGATGTTCCTCTGTTGTCTGAGAGTATGTTTAAGCTCAGGATAAAGAGGTATCAAAGGATCAGCCACAGAACAACGACCATGCATATATTAATAAAAAGCACCTGAAAAGAAAACCAAAACAAAATTAAAAACAAAATATAAAACTTTATTAAACTAAAAATCCAACTAAAATTAATTTTGTAAAATCCAAACAATCAAATAGATAATCCCCAACAACGGCGCCAAAAATTGATTTGTGTGCGAGTGCGTCTTAATTAAAATTACCACACTTCGCAATAGAACGAATTCCTTGCAGAATAGGTCTATCGAAAGGGGTGTCGAACCTCAGGGATTATGGTCTGAATGAGTTGGAGTACGAAATTAATTCTAATTAAATTTATAAAGAGAAGCAATCTTATTTTTATATTTAAACTATCTAAAAAGCAAAATAAAATAAAACAAAGGAAATAGAGAGTGAAGATAATATGAGATAAATCTAAGGTAATTGATTTCACCACTAACTCCACAATCAATGGTCAATTGAATTAATTATGGGGAATTACATCATGCATAAGTGGTGTTGGTGGCTACAAGCTCACCTTCATCCATCAAGAAGATAACATATGATTAAGGCTACGTTATGGACTATCTTTGATTCGTGTATGAGTACGTCTCAAATTATAATTACCACACTTCGCAATAGAACGAAATTCCTTGCATAATAGGGCTATTGAAAGGGGTGTCGAACCTCAGGGATTATGGTCTGATGAGTTGGAATACGGAATTAATTCTAATTAAATTTAAGAGAAAACAATTTTGATTTTTAAACTAATTAAAAAGTAAAATAAAATAAATCAAAAGGAATAAAGAGTGAAGATAATATGAGATAAATCTAGGGTATTTGACTTTACCACTAACTCCACAATCAATGGTCAATTGAAATAACTATGGGGATTATATCATGCATAAATGGTGTCGGTGGCTACAAGCTCACCTTCATCTGTCAGGAAGATAACATATGATTAAGGCTAAGTCATGGACTATCTTCGATTGGCATGGCTCCTGGATCTTTGTACTTTGGAGGAGCGCAATGCTGGATAATAGAGCTTACTTGTTATGGAAGCATGACTCTCTTTGGAACATGGCTCATTGATCTCCTTTTCTGAGTGCACAAGTCCTTCAAGAAGTTGGCATAAGGAGGAATCTATTTGATGGCATCAATGAGTGGTATATTATTCTTCACTTGTTGAAACACCTCCATCATGTCATGCAACTTGTCCCCTTGTTTCCCAAACTTGGATGTTTCTTGTAAACGTTGTGGGAAAGGAGCCATGGGCTCATATAAATTTTCAGCAATTGGACTCATTGGCACCTCTTCTTGATCATTCTTCTTCTCCCCCACCTTGTTCTCAATTACTTTTTCACTTCTCAAAGTGGTGATGGCTTGAACCTCCTTAAGATGTGGGTTCCTCAAAGAATCATGCATCCCTCTAGGATTGGCAATGGGTTGACTTGGTAGCTTCTCCTTTTCTCTTTTACTCAAGGCATTAGCAAGTTGTCCAAACTGAGATTCCAGTTTGGCAATTGATTGAGAGTGAGAATATACCAATTGAGCAGTGGATTGAAGTACTTCAGCAATAGAGTCAAGCTTATCAAGTTTTGCTAGGGCAGGCATCATCTTATCTTCAAGAGCCGAACTCGTTGGTGGCATAGGAACTTGTGCTTCATATGGTTGTGGAGGCACATAGTTTTGAGGATGAAAAGTGAGCTGAATTACTGAAGATGGATTAGAAACTTGACCAGTTGCCATGAGTTGCACCATTCTTTGTGCCACAGCATCCACAATGGTAGGCATCGCATCTGTAGAACCAATATCAAAAATATCAGTTATTCTCCTTGTATTGGATGGTCTGCTCCAACGAGATGAAGACACACGCTGTAAAGAATTGTCACTAAGGTTCTTGAACAAAGTCCATGCTTCATCTTCACTTTTTAACATGAAAGTACCCCCACATGATACATCCACCATATGTCTGTTACTCTCTGTTAGTCCCTCATAGAAACACTGCACTAACTGCCACTTTAGAAATTGGTGATGAGGACACTTCCTAAGAAGGTCCTTAAATCTCTCCCATGTCTCATAAAATTGTTCCCCCTCAAATTGAGAGAAACCAGTGATAGCACGTCTGAATTGATTGGTGCTCCTTATCGAAAAATATTTCTTCAAGAACTCGCTTTGCATTTGAGTCCATATAGTGATAGAGCTTGCCGGTAGAGATCTGAACCAATACTTGGCCTTCTCCTTTAGAGAGAATGGAAAGAGTCGTATCCTGAAAGCATCATCAGAGAAGTTATGAATTTTTGTTGTTGAGCAAACTTCTATAAAATGATCTAAGTGCTTGTACGGATCTTCATCAGTCAGCCCGATGTAGGATGGCAACATCTGAATGATACTGCGCTTGATCTCATAGCTCTGTGCCGTGACATTAGGCAGTTGAAATTCAGCACGCGAATTATATGTCTTTGGGACATAGTAGTCTCTGAGTAATCTTGCTCTTTCCACAACAGCATCAGACACAATATTGTTGTCCTCATTATTATCATGCACACCAGCCAAGACATCGATAATCTCTTCCTCTTACTCAATGGTGTGGCGATTGAAGTCCCTTAAAAGAAAACAAAAATAAAATAATACAAATTAGTAACAAATATAAAAACTATAAAAAAAATAAAAATAAAACAAATTAGTATCTGAAAATAAAACAAAAACAAAATTAAAAGGAAATATAAAAAATATAAAAAAAAATTCCTAAACTAAAAATCCAATTAAAATTAAGTCTGTACAATCCAATCAATCAAATAGATAATCCCTGGCAACGGCGCCAAAAATTGATTCGTGTGTGAGTGCGTCTCAAATTATAATTATCACACTTCACAATAGAACGAATTCCTTGCAGAATAGGGCTATCGAAAGGGGTGTCGAAACCCAGGAATTATGGTCTGATGAGTTGGAATATGGAATTAATTCTAATTAAATTTATAAAGAAAAGAAATCTGATTTCTATATTTATTCTAATTAAAAAGAAAAATAAAATAAATCAAAGGAAATAAAGAGTGAAGATGGTTCATCTTCTCTAGGGTGCAATATGGTTCATCTTCTCTAGGCATAATCCATCATAGCTTTTAATGATATATTCTGTGATTACCATTGTGTAAAAATCATTCTCATCATCACAGAAAATAAGAGAGACTGAGTTCAATAACAATAACCAAATATCTAAGACGAGATAAGGAATCATTAAAACGAAATTTATAAGACCTTTATTGCTCAATTCTATAATAAGAATCCTCTAAATTACACAGTCTATGCATGTATATAAAGGTCCCCAATAATTAAAACAATCAAACCATTATGCTTTGTTAGGGCTACATCAAAACCCTAGTGGATGAACTAGTCGCTCATGGTAGAAGAAGAAGCTTCAACTGTTCACAAAGAAGGCATCATCTTCATGAATTATGCGTATGACTTCGTTCTCCAAAGCTTTGCAAAAGTATGTTTTCAATTCTATCCAAAGCTCTCTCAGACTCTCCAACATCTCTCCAACTTAGCCTCCAATTCTTCACTTTATGCCCCTAGAGAATACACCAAAGTCCTAATCCAATTAGGAATTAATTAGGTTTTCCCGTATCACTAATCAGGTGGGTTTTCCCTGCTGACGTTCGGCCCAACTTTTGACCCACTAGAAGTTTGATTCACGGAATTTTCGTGAAATACAAAAGTGTGCAGAATCGCATTTCGTTTAATCCTTGTCAAAATTAAGTCGATTTGAGGCTCGAACATAACACTTCTGGTCCATTTTCCAAAACGAGATTAAGACTGTATTAAGCGCAGATTTGGGCTTCAGGCCCGAAACCTTTTTAAGCAGCTGTAATTCTCTTGGACCTTTTCCATGGGCTGATTTGAGTTGAAATAAGTGGTTGAATGGTTCTCCTTGATGTAGGCCTCATCTAACCATCTTGGATGTAATCTTTAAAAGCCCAAAATCATGGTTTTAACTGAACTAATCATTAAGGCCCTGAAAATACAGAAAACAGTAAACAAAGTAAAATAACAAAATAATCTATCACTAAGAGAATAACGTACATAAATTAAGAGGCTAGAATGCGTAACATTCAATGCCTATCAATCTTCGATTAGCATGGGCCATTTGCCTAACTACTCTAATCTAGGGTGCAGTATGGTCCATCTTCTCTAGGCATACTCCATCAAAGCGTATAATGATATATTCAATGAAAATCATTGTGTAATAATCGCTCTCATGATCACAAAAAATAAGAGAGATTGAGTTCAATAACAACAACCAAATATCTAAGACAAGATAAGAAATCATTGAAACTGAATTTATAAGACTTTTATTACTCAATTCTATAATAATAATCCTCTAAATTACACAATCTATGCATGCATATAAAGGTCCCGAATAATTAAAACAATCAAACCATTGATGCTTTGTTAGGGCGACATCAAAACCCTAATGGATGAACTAGCCACCCTTGGTAGAAGAAGAAGCTTCAACGGTTGAGGAAGAAGGCATCATCTTCATGAATTATGCCTAAGACTTCATTCTCCAATGGTTCTCCACTTGAAAGCTCTGCAAAGTATGTCTTCAGTTCTGTCCAATGGCTCTCTAAGCTCTCCTAAACTCTCCAAAAATAGCCTTCAATTCGCCACTTTATGCCCCAAGAGAATACACCAAAGTCCTAATCCAATTAGGTTTTCCCACAGCACTAATCAGGTGGGTTTTTGCTACTGATGTTCGGCCCAACTTTTGACCCACTAGAAGTCCGATTCACAGAATTTTCGTGAAATACAAAACTGTGCAGAATCAAATTTTGTTTAACTTTTTTGGAAATTAAGTTGATTTGAGGCTTGAAAATAACACTTTTAGTCCATTTTCCAAAATTGGATTAAGACTATATTAAGCGCAAATTTGGGCTTCAGGCCCGTAACCTTCTTAAACAGCTGTAATTCTCTTGGACCTCTTCCTTGGGCTGATTTGAGTTGAAATAAATAGTTGAATGGATCCCTTTGATTTAAGCTTTATCTACCCTTCTTGGATGTCATCTTTAAAATTCCAAAATCATGGTTTTAACTGAAATAATCATTAAGGCCCTGAAAATACAAAAAATACTAAAGCGAAGTAAAATAACAATATAATCTATCACTAAGAGAATAAAATATGCAAATTCAGAGGCTAGAATGCGTAACTGGCCACCTCATAGATGAAACTTGTAAGGGGAATTTCAAAATTGACCAATCCAAGTGCCCTAACCTTAGATGACATGATCTGGGGAATGCATGGACCAGTCTACTTTGTCCAAAAATTGATCTTGAGATCCTGAGAGTGCATTGACTGATTAAGGGAATGTTTGGACCGGTCTAATTTTGAAATTTTTTGAAAAAATTACTCTTGAAACCCTAATTTTTAAATTCGAATATCATTTATTCAAAAACTATATGTCCTCACCAACTTACTTGGACTATGTGACTCTCATATTTGATCAATGATGTCCACGCACATATGTAACCTCTTGAATACTTCAGATGATCAAGTTCCTTATCTATATCATTGATGTATTCTTAAGATGATCAAGCTCATTGTCTTTGTCATTCATTGCTTTATCATATGCTTGCATTGGTGAAGAACACATTCCATGCTCTCGATCTTCAATTTCATTATTGATTACAAGAATTTAAATGAAAAGTTATAACTCGATCATTATCTAAAATATTAACTCTGTGATAAGTGTATCAATTAAAATTACCACACTTCACAATAGAACGAATTTCTTGAAGAATAGGGCTATCAAAAGAGGTGCCGAACCTCAGGGATTATGGTCTAAGTGAGTTGGTATACGAAATTAATTCTAATTAAATATCAATAAAAAGAAATCTAATTTTTATAACTAGACTAACTAAAGAAGTGAATAAAATAAAATAAGAGTAAATAGAGAGTATAAAAAATATGAGATAAATCTAGGGTCATTGACTTCACCACTAACTCCACAATCAATGGCCAATTGAATTAACTATGGGAATTATATCATGCAAAAGTGGTGTCGGTGGCAATAAGCACACCTTTGTCCATCAAGAAGATAACATATGATTAAAGCTAAGTCATGGACTATCTTCGATTAGCATGAGCCATCTACCTAACTACTTTAATCTAGGGTGCAATATGGTCCATCTTCTCTAGGCATACTCCATCAAAGCTTTTAATGATATATTCAATGAAAACCATTGTGTAATAATCACTCTCATGATCACAGAAAATAAGAGGGATTGAGTTCAATAACAACAACTAAATATCTAAGACAAGATAAGAAATTATTGAAACTGAATTTATAAGACTTTTATAGTTTAATTCTATAATAAGAATCCTCTAAATTACACAATCTATGCATGTATACAAAAATTCCCAATAATTAAAATAATCAAACCATTGACGCTTTAGTTAGGGCTACATCAAAACCTTAGTGGATGAACTAGCCACTCATGATAGAAGAAGAAGCTTCAACGGTTGAGGAAAAAGGCATCATCTTCATGAATTACGCACAAGACTTCGTTCTACAATGGTTCGGCAAATTATATCTTCAATTACATCCCAAGGCTCTCCAAAACTCTCTCCAATCTCCCCCAAAATAGCCTCCAATTTGCCACTTTATGCACCAAGAGAATACATCAAAGTCCTAATCCAATTAGGAAATAATTAGGCTTTCCCGCAACACTAAACATGTGGGTTTTTCTGCTGACATTCGGCTCAACTTTTGACCCACTAGAAGTCCGATTCACGGAATTTTTGTGAAATACAAAAGTGTCCAGAATCGAATTTATCATCTAATCTCGTGTCTAAAAAATAATTAGAACTACGTTTTTAACTAACCCATCCATTACCACAATAAAGGTAGAACAATTTTCTAAGTTCGATCAAGTGGCAATCCTAACATGCCTGTACACATAACTAAATTTCTTATTAAGTATTAGACAATCCTGGCATGCCTATACCCATATTTTATAAATACCTTATTAGGTATTGGGCAATCCCGACATACCTCCAAATATAATGTACAGATACTGATGAAGCAAAAAATCCACCCCAAACTAGTCAAGCGCCAACCTGTAAAAAGGACAAGAGAAGAGTAATCGAAAGGGCATCGGTGCGGTACCGGTCGACTACGCTCCGACGATCAAGTTAGGAATCGGAAGGGTCAAGCTGTAAAGGAACTCAGAGGGTATTAATCGCATACCTGGTATCTGGATCACCTCTGTATTTATAGCAGTTAAGTGAGATGGTGTCATAGTAGGGGACTCGCTCTTGGGGATAGAGAAGTCCTGGTTAACATAGACTTCGTATCCACGTCACTTGAAAATCATCCTTCACATTACACGTTTTATAATTCTAGTCAAATACTCTATCAGATGCCCCCTGTTTATAGGGGTCGATTGCTGGGCCTCATGAACATTTTGGATTGCTTACTGGGCCTCGTCTTTGGCATATGGATAAATACTTTCTTCCTTTCTTTTCTCTTTTTTATTTCTTTCCTTTTCTTCTTTTTCCTTTCCTTTTTCTTTTCTTTCTTCTTTTCTTTCTTTCTTTTCTTTTCATTTTTTTTCTTTTCTTTCCTGCGCGTGGCTGGCGCCGGGTGGGCCCGGCCGCGCCCGGCCGAGCCCGGCTAGGCAGCTCCCGGCTATTAAAGAAGTCCAAAAGCTGACAGGTAAAGTGGCAGCGCTCAGCCAATTGATTACCCGTGCTACAAACAGGTGCCTCTAGAATGTGAGCAGGCCTTAAATGAGCTAAAACAATACCTTAGCTCGCCCCCACTTCTGTCATGCGGGCGCGTAGGAGAGGAGTTGTACTTGTACTTGGCCGTCTCTCCTGCAGCAGTCAGTTCCGCGCTGATACGGGAAGAAGAAGGAGTGCAAAGGCCAGTTTATTATACCAGCAGGGTTCTCCAAAGGGCAGAAAAATGGTATCCCTCCATAGAAAAACTGACATTTGCCTTGGTTACCACGGCCAGGAAACTCAGGCCATATTTCCAAGCGCACACCATTGTAGTGCTAACCGATCAACCACTCCGGCAAGTCCTCTTCAAACCTGAAACCTCGGGGTGACTTGTGAACTAGTCTATGGAGCTAGGACAATTTGACATCCAATACAAGCCAAGGACAACAGTCAAAGGCTAAGTACTGGCAGATTTCATAGCAAAGTTTACATACCCCCGGGAAAATGAACAGGTTCGGCAGGAAGGAGCAGAAGATACGGTCCACCAAGAAAAGGAGGACCTAATGGACCCTGGGTGCACATGGCAATTGTTTGTCGATGGATCATCCAACACACAAGCCAGCAGAGCGGGGATACTAATTAGATCTCCAACAGGAGAAACATTAAAATACGCCCTGCAATTTGGATTCAAGGCAACAAACAATGAAGCTGAATATGAAGCTTTAATTGCAGGGTTAAAGCTAGTTGATATCCTCAAGGTTAGACAACTGAAAGCTCATACCGACTCCCAGTTAATTGCCTGGCAAGTCAGTTTGGAATATAAGGCAAAGGGAGCAAGGATGAAATCTTACTTGCAAAAAGTACAAGAACTGGTTACTCGTTTCTGAAGGTTTTCAATCATGTGGATCCCCCGCAGTGAAAACTCCAATGCTGATGCTCTCGCTCGATTGGCTACGGCGCAAGAGGCCGCCCAAGGGGGGGTGCTTGTAGAGTGCATGAACCACCCGAGTATAACAGTAGCAACGTCGTGTGAAGTAAACCAAGTCACACAGGGCATGGAATGGGTGGACCGGATAGTCAAATACATAAACAATGGTGAATTACCGTCGAATAAAACACAAGCGCACAGAACCAGGGTCAGGGCATCTAGGTACACCCTGATCGATGGAGTCCTCTACAAAAGGGGAGTTTCCTTACCCAACCTACGATGCATGTCTATAGAAGAAGCGCAGAGTGTTATGAGGGAAATTCATGAAGGGGAATGTGGAAACCATGTAGGGGCAGGTCCTTAGCTCACAAGGCCATTAGGCAGGGGTACTACTGGCCTTCTATGTAGCAGGACGCAATGAACTTTGTCAAGAGGTGTGAAAAGTGCCAACGCTTCGCTAACATCTCGAGACAGCCTCCGGAAGAGCTGACACCAATAATGGCCCCGTGGCCTTTTGCCCAATAGGGAATGGATTTTGTTGGCCCTTTACCTATGGGAAAGGGGCAGACGAAATTCGCGATTGTAGCGGTTGACTATTTCACTAAATGGGTGGAGGCCAAGCCCCTATCTACAATAGGGGAAAGGAATGTCATCAGTTTCATGTGGAAATCAATCATATACAGGTTTGGTGTCCCAAAGGTCATAATTATGGATAACGCAAAGCAGTTTGAGAGCCGACGGTTCCAAGATTTTTTCACAGAGCATGGCATAAACCACAGACCATTGGGCAGGCTGAAGTAGCCAACAAAACTATATTTAAAATGATTAAGAAATGCCTGGATGACTCCAAAGGAGCATGGCCAGAGCTGCTGCCAAGCATTCTGTGGGCCTACACGACCTCCGTCAGAGTCCCCACAGGAGAGACACCTTACTTCTTAGCTTTTGGAAGCGAGGCAGTTCTGCCTATTGAAATGGGGATGGTGGTGAGCCATCGGGCCAAGCATTATGATCCAGTTCACAACGAGAGGGAACCAAGGGCTAGTATCAATTTCATCGACGAGAAAAGGGAGCAGGCGCAGGTACGAATGGTCGTGTATCAACAGGCCATGTCCCGGTATTATAACACTAGAGTCAAGCATAGGAGTTTTCAGCCTGGTGATCTAGTCTTGCGAGAAGTCACTCAAGCCACCAAACCTCATGGCACTAGAAAGCTGGCCCCTAATTGGGAGGGCCCGTATAAAGTATTCAGGACTCAAAAGCGAGGTGCTCACTAGCTGGAAACATTAGAAGGAAGGCAGCTGGCCCATCCTTAAAATGCTGAGCATTTAAGGAAGTTCTATCAGTAAGGTTTTTCCCTGACTTGTTAATCTTTTTCCCCATCCTTTTTAGGTTTTAGCTTGGATTTGCTTTGAGCAAGTATGAATGTAAAGGTTGGCTGTCTGCCGGACCTTAAGTATCATTTTAGAGGTCGGCGCTAATGCCCAAAACCTCGGGATAGGATTCCTGTCCAGTTATAGTTTGTCTCTTATAAGTTTTTATTTTGAAATAAAATGTGTTATTCCCTAAAAATTTTTACTGCAAAGCCCTACGGGGACACACCTCTACGGAGGGCCTTTGAAGAAAAAGGCGGGGTTGATAAATTCCGAGAAAAAATAAAGCCCTACGGGGGCAAAACCCTACGGGGATACACCTCTACGGAGGGCCTTTGAAGAAAAAGGCAGGGTTAATAAATCCCGAGAAAAGACAAAGTCCTACGGGGGCAAAACCCTATGGGGACGCACCTCTACGGAGGGCCTTTGAAGAAAAAAGCGGGGTTGATAAATCCCGAGAAAAGACAAAGCCCTACGGGGGTAAAACCCTACGGGGACACACCTCTACGGAGGGCCTTTGAAGAAAAAGGCGGGGTTGATAAATCCCGAGAAAAAACAAAACCCTACGGGGACACACCTCTACGGAGGGCCTTTGAAGAAAAAGGCGGGGTTGATAAATCCCAAGAAAAGACAAAGCCCTACGGGGGTAAGACCCTACGGGGACACACCTCTACGGAGGGCCTTTGAAGAAAAAGGCGGGGTTGATAAATCCTGAGAAAAGACAAAGCCCTACGGGGGCAAAACCCTACGGGGACACACCTCTACGGAGGGCCTTTGAAGAAAAAGGCAAGGTTAATAAATCTCGAGAAAAGACAAAGCCCTACGGGGGCAAAACCCTACGGGGACACACCTCTACGGAGGGCCTCTGAAGAAAAAGGCGGGGTTAATAAATTCTGAGAAAAGATAAAGCCCTACAGGGGCAAAACCCTACGGGGACGCACCTCTACGGAGGGCCTTTAAAGAAAAAGGCGGGGTTGATAAATCCCGAGAAAAGACAAAGCCCTACGGGGGTAAAACCCTACGGGGACGCACCTCTACGGATGGCCTTCGAAGAAAAAGGAGGGGTGAATAAATCCCAAGAAAAGACAAAACCCTACGGGGATACACCTCCACGAAGGGTCTCTTCAAGGAGAATGAATCAAAACTTCAAAGAATGTAGAAGTAACCTCTACACAATGACCCATGTTCAATAAAGAGAAATATACGATCCTTCATTAATTAACAACGGAAAAAGGTACATGGAGCCTCTACAAAGAGGGACATTACATAGGAACCAAAAGAAAAAGACTCCAACTCAAGGGTCGGGATCTCCAAGCTGCAAACCGGAGATGTTCATATCGGGCCATTGATCCTGTGCCACTTCACGAAAATACTCGAACCCGTCAATGTATGACTGGTTGAGGGCCCTATCAAAATTAGGCGACTCCTTGAATTCTCCATGGCCAGCTCTCTAATTCCAGGCAGGTCGGCATTCCATCTAGCAATCTCCTCCCGTTCATGGCTGGGCTGGGAGTTGAGGGTGTTTATTTCCTCACCGTGAGAAGCGCGTAAGGTCTCAAGCTGTGAGTTAAAGCTGGTGCGTTCACTAGCAAATCAGGCGCATTCCTTTGCAAGGGCTGTTCTTTGCTTCCCCAACTCCTCCTCCGCACATAGGAGATGGATGGAAAGACCATGGGCAATCGTCAGACCCTGTTAAATATACAAAGGAAACACACAGCTAAGAAGGAAGAATATTAGAATTTCATCCAAGCATGATAAGGAGGCTAGGGGCACACCTGAGCCATATTGGCCAGCAAATATCCGGTAGAGGAAACGGAATCGAGAGCTTCCACCTTCTCCAGGGCACGTGGGAGAGCAAACTCCCCAGCCTTTTTTATGGCAAAGGATGTGTCACCCAGCAACGAACAAGTGTGGCCGGCCGACGGGGTTAATAGCCCGGTGCGGCTAGTGGCCAGGGAGAATGATACATACGAACTGCCTCCACCAAAATGTTGAGTCGCCGACACCCCAAAGGCACTTAGGTCGACCAGACTACCACCCGCGAATAGAGGAGGACAGGGTAACACGAAGGGGCTGGGGCTAGGAGTCGGAGTACTCATGGTGGCTACGAGGGGAGAATTCCCAATAGAGGGAGGAGAAGATAAGCCCCCACCTATAGGTGCACTGGTGCTCCTACTAACTATAGGTTGGCGTCGTATTTTTTGAGCAGGGGACGAGGATCCCGCGACACCTTTCCCTTTCGCCAACATACGAATGTCTTGATCGGGCCTTCTCCGAGATCCTGTATGATTGTTTATGATAAAGCTTATATTTCTTAACTCCAGGAAGAGAAAAGAAAGGGAGAAAGTATATATCCATATGCCAAAGACGAAGCCCAGTAAGCAATCCAAAATGTTCATGAGGCCCAGCAATCGACCCTCATAAATAGGGGGTATCTGATAGAGTATTTGACTAGAATTATAAAACGTGTAACATGAAGGATAAGTTCCAAGTGACGTGGATAGGAAGTCTATGTTAACCAGGACTTCTCTATCCCCAAGAGCCAGCCTCCTACTATGACACCGTCTCACTTAACTGCTATAAATACAGAGGTGATCCAGATACCAGGTACGCGATTAATACCCTCTGAGTTCCTTTACAGCTCGACTCTTCCGATTCCTAACTTGATAGTCGGAGCGTAGTCGGCCGGTACCGCACCGGTGCCCTTTCGATTACTCTTCTCTTGTCCTTTTTACAGGTTGGCGCTTGACCAGTTCGAGGTGGATTTTTTGCTTCATCAGATACTTTATTAGGTATTAGGCAATCCTGACATGTCTTGCAATCCTGACATGCCTCCAAACATAATGTACATATACCATATTAGGTATTAGGCAATCCAGACATACCTGACAATCCTGACATGCCTCCAAATATAATGTACATATACCTTATTAGGTATTAGGCTCCAAATATAATGTAGAGATACCTTTTTAGGTATTAGGCAATCTTGACATGCCTCCCTTATTAACATTGAATACCTTATTAGGTATTTGACAATTCTAACATGCCTCCATATTACTTTCAAATTAATAATATAACATACTTAAAAGCATGCTAATTAATATCATGAAAAGCCTATCGCCACATTAAATAATTAAACAAATAACAAAACACAACAAACCATGAAAGTAAACGTGTTTAACATATTCCCATATACTGATTTAAACATCACACAATTAATCAAGTACATTTGTGATAGCAAAGAAACAATTAAAGAAAAAAAAGTAATTAGTTAAAAAGAAAAACCCCACAAAAGCCTACATTTCAATTTAAACATCAATATATCTAAACCTAACTCTACCCTAGGTTTTCATGCATAAATTGTCTTTAAAAGTCTAATTAAAATTTTTGAGAATTTTATAGAATTTTTTGATAATTTAAAATATAATAATAATCCCAACTTTAAAGTACACTTTTTGTGCTAAATCTACAACTAGGAGAACTTATTTCATCTTGAAATTAAAGTCCCATGTTTTTTCTGTCCAAAAAAGGTAAATTTGAATTTTTGGAAATTTTCTAGAAATTGAAAGTAATTTAAAAATACTTTTCCTATTTTTTTCAATTTGAAAATGATTTAAAAATTAAAAAAATATTTAAATATTCCGGACTAGGCCCAAACTCTAGGCTCAGTGGCTGGCCTCAACGAGTGAGACCAGACCACCACCTTTTTAGTCCCCACCAGCAGTCGAAAATAGCGTCACGCGCCCCCACACGCTGGGAGCGTGCTTGGGCATCCACCAAAATCCATGTTTTTATATATCATTCGACTACTCTTCGCCTAAACTATCTATTGGAAGTAAAATCATCCTCCTTTGCGGCCCAAATCAAAAACCCCCAATTCTCAAATTCTAGGGTTCTTAGTTTAAAGTTTTAAATTCTCTCTAGTTTCTCAACAATCTAAGTTCCAAGGTTCAGGGATCATTCACCAAAGTAAGAGCAACACAATAATCAGAGCAAAATCCTTCAAAATAGAGTTTAACATTGCATATATGAATTTGCATGCTTATATATATATATATATATATATATTACATTTGTGCTTTGTATTTGAATTTCCCTCCCAAAAAATTTCATCATCTAACGGTCAAAAAAGCTTAAAAAAGCAATCATACGGTTCAATATATCTATGCCTATCTACGGTCTAAAATTACTCTTCCTATTTATGATCTAACGCTCACCATTCACTCCCACCAAAATTCAAATTTAAACCCTCACCAACTCACTCCCACTTAAAATAACAAACCCCAACTTTTGTTCCCCAAATGCCTTTCTCTCTCTCTCTCTCTCTCTCTCTTGTAACTTTCTCCTCTAAACTCCTTTTTTCTCCCTCTTTATATGATGTATTGTTGCTACAGTGGAAGAAACTTGATGGCAACGGGTGTATGAAGGTGGTCACCGGTGCTGGCAGCTCTGGCCAGAAGATGGTGATGGAACGGTGGTTCATGACTTCAGTTGAAGGTATATTTTCTGCATTCTTTTCATTTTCTTTTTTTTCAGTATATATATAAATAATCAATATCATTTCTGGAGGTTGATAGGTCTTCTTGGTGGTGATGATGAATGAAGATGGTGAGGCTTTCGGGTGGTCATGGCAGTACATGGTTGCTCGCTGGTGTGGTTCAGTGGAGGCTCGGTAGTGGTAGAGCTTGTGGGTCTTCTCGGTTGTGATTCCGGCAACGGAGGAAGAAATGTGTTGTCTTCCATGGTAGTCGGGATTGCGTGGTTCTAGCAGCGGCGAGGCGGTTCTTCGGTGGGCCTTCTCGGTGCAGGTGGAGCCGAGCTCTGGTTTGGTCTTCTTCTGATGGTGAAAACGGAAGGTAACAGTGGCAGGAACGGTGGCCATGGTTGTTGAGCTCCTGCTGTGGTGGACTGTTGGTGTTGTTTGGTTTTAATGGATAGCCAGCTTCGTGGGTCTGTGGGTTGAAGCCCATGGTGGTTCACAGTGGTGTTGCAGTTGGGTTGAGTTGTGGGTCTTCCTTGGCCAGTTTCAATGGAGATGATGTCGGCAGTTCCAACATGAGAGTGGAGAGTTGGGTTGTTTCGGGTGGAGCTTCATGGAAAAGATGGTGGCTCGGTTGGTGGTCGGGATTGCGTGGTTCCGGCAGTGGCGAGGTGGTTCTTTTGTGGTCGGGATTGGCTGAAATTGGGTTTCTCGGTGCAGGTGGAGCTATGTTCCGGTTTGGTCTTCTTCAGATGGAGAAGACAGAAGGTGACACTGGTTGGAACGGTGGCCATGGTTGTTGAGCTCTGGCAGTGATGAACTGTTGGTGTTGTTTGGTTTCAATGGAAACCCAGCTTCATGGGTCCTGTGGGTTGAAGCCCATGGTGGTTCACAGTGGTGTTGCAGCTATGTGTGTGTGTTTTGCTTTCATATGTACCTACCGCTGATATTCATATATCTTTACACATATACACAGATTGACAAGTCCAGTCATCTTACTGTTGCTTGCTAAATAAATTGACAGTTGTGTAGTAGAGTGCTACACTTTTTAACAAGTAAGCTGAAGTAAAACCAGGAAAGAGTGACATTGCTCGACCAACCAAATCTAGCAGATCGGCCACGTCATCAAGATTTCATGTTAAATTTTTTATTAATTTGAACATTTTTAATGTATGTGTTTCTCCATTATAATTAGACATGTGGTTGTTTTGTTTAATTTTAAAAAAAAATTATTAATTTGAACATTTTTTATGTTAGTTTTTCTTATAAATTAAATGTGGTTGTTTTGTTTAATTAGCTGAACATTAATGAACTATTATAGAAATAATTCCATTTGCGATTTTTCTACATGATTTTACATTGTGACAATATTACCCTCTAAAGTATTTATATTTTTATATAAATACATACATTGTTAAAAGGGGTGTGCTATTAATTACAAAAAAAGAAAATAGAATTTGTTGAAGGATGAATGTTGTGATTATTGCACAATGCCCATGTGAAGGGACTCAATACAACTTAATGCATATATAAAGTATAAACTATATTGTATTGCAATTTGAATAATTTGACCACATTGCAATCATCAATCAAATCACATTTCCAACCCTACCTGCTAAACTTTTATTGTATCCTGAATTGTTGATCAATGTGCCTGCATAATTTTCTTGGGATGAGAATAGACAAATTTAGTGCCTTGATATGCACATGAACAACCCACAAATCACGCATTTTATTTCCTATAATAGTCCTCCATCTCACTATTGTTATATATATCCATCCTCTATGTATATTTATATTACATTTGAGCATGTTCAAAAAATATTTAGCCTAAAAAATTTTAGAAATCTAATCCGGTTCAAAATATTTATACCTATCTACTGTCGAAAATTATTTTCTTTATCTACGATCTAACGGTTACAATTTACTCAATCCATTTACACCTATATATATATAGCTATATACAGTCAACCACCTTCTTTATTTATTTATTCTTTTTCCCTTCTCTCTCCCACTTTTCTCTCTCGCCTTCTTTCTTTATTTATTATTATTTTTCTCATTTTCTTTTTTCTTTATTCACTCACTACATTTTTTTCTTAACTCTCATTCTCTCTTTTTTTCCCCTCTCTTTGTCCCCTCTCTCCAATATTTCCCTCTCTATCACTCTCTTTCTTTCTCTCTCATTTTTTTACCTCTCTCTTTTTCCTTTTCTCTCTCTCTCTCTTTGTCCCCTCTCTCTCTTTCCGATATCTCTTTTTTTTTCCCTCACTCTCTCTCTCTCCCATCTCTATCTATATCTATAAAAACTATTTTAAATAGTAAATTTATTTAATTTTTAATAAATAAATTAAAAAATAATAAAGTAAATATTTTTATTGAAAATTCTTGATACATAAAGTAAATGTTATCATAAATTTATGCAATAAAATTATTATGAAGGTTTGAAAAAAAAATTTGTTGTGTTAAAGGCCGCCTCTCTTATAAAAATTTTTGGATCCGTCATTGAATTTGACTATTCAATTGTTTGGTCTATCCTAAATAGTAAAGTCATGTTTCAAAAGAGTTACCAAGTAAGGATTTCATGTTGTCAAATGCGTCACATTTCAATTCTATAAATAAGATCTTTTTCAAGTTTTTTTTTAAAGAGAATTTTTTTATAGTGCCGTAGGCATGAGCAAGACGCTAGTGTATATATATATATATATATATATACAACCTATATACACACACATATATATATATACACGTATATAATTATTCATAGGCTCCTCCACGACAACTAATACATTTATTTGCACGTATATATACCAACATCAATCCCATATCATCCTACATAACCCATATACGTATACACATATGTATGTATATATGTATACATACATATGTATATATGTATACATATATATATGCCCATACAAATCAATTCTCACGAATAAAATTTATGTTTATAAATCCAAAGGAAAGGTGTAGAGTATGAACTTGCCTTATGATTTTGAGGAAAATCACCTTCTCTCCCATTTTCTGGAGTCTACCATTTTCTCCCTATCGGTGCATAGAAACTCTCTGTGCGTAGGAACTACTAAATCCTAATTTTTTTTTTATTTTCTCTTTATTCTATTATTATTATTTTCTTTTCTAGAATCACCAAAATAATTAAAATAATACTTATAAATATATTTAGCCTACATCTATATATATATATAGCCCAACCCAAATAGTCTAGCCCAAACTAAAAATAATTAAAGTAAAAGGAAATGCAGCCCAAAACCAACATATTTTATTTAAAAGAAAAATTTACATTTAAAACAAATATTTCACAAATATTTAAAGTCAATCAGCATTTAGCACCAATTAATCAACCATCTACATTAAAGAAAACAAAGAACAAGCATTCAAAATAATTAACTAAAGCATTTAAAACACCAAAAAAAAAAAACAATTTAGATAAATAAAAACCCCAATTAAATATCCTCAAATTACGGGGTATTACATTCTTCCCCCACAAAAAGAGGAATTTCATCCTCGAAATTCACATCATACCTAAAATAAAAAGCTCTAGATATTTTGCCTTTATTTCATCGTCCCTTTTCCCAAGTGGACTTTGCCTCACTGTGGTGGCTCCACTAAACCCGAACTAAAGGAATAGTCTTGGAATTAAGGACCTGATTCCTATGGTCAAGAATACAGCAAGGTTACTCCACATATGGTTGCTCATACAAAGCCTCGAATGATGCCATACCAATAGTCTTTTAATAACTATTGTTATAAGCAAACTCAACGAGTGGCAAGTAACTCTCCCAATTACCTTTGAAATCGAGTACACATGCTCGCAACATATCCTCCAAAATTTGATTAACCCTCTCAGTCTGACCATCGATCTGAGGGTGATAGGTTGTACTAAGATGCAAGGTTGTACCCATAGCCTACTGAAAACTCTCCCCAAACCCTGAAACAAAGTTCAGATCTCTATCCGATATAATGGTCAAAGGTATGACATGGAGCTTCACTATCTCTGCAATGTAAAGCTTCGTGTATTGCTCTAAGGTGTAACTCGAGCGAACTAGCAAGAAATGAGCTAATTTTGTCAACCTGTCCACTATCACCTAAACAGCATCATGACTCTACTGTGAGGTGGGAAGTCCCAAAATTAAGTCCATAAAAATGCTTTCCCATTTCCACTCCGGTACAGGTAGTGGCTGCAAAGATCCTGGTGGTCTCTAGTGATCAATCTTGATCATTTGACAAGTTATACACTTAGAGACAAATATAGCAATGTTCTTTTTCATGCCTGCCCACCAAAACTATTGTTTTATGTTTTGGTACATTTTATCCCCTCCTAGGTGTACTGAAAATTGAGAACTATGGGCCTCACTTATCACTGCCCTCCTTAAATCATCCTTAGGAGGAACCACTAACTATCTTTGTATCACAATCCTCCATCCGTACCCACTGTAGAAAACGGTAAGTCAGTAAGCTGATCTGAAATTACCCTCCAAATGATAGTAGGTGTAACCACTACACACGTTACAAAAGCATCAGCTAAATTATCAATGCTTCTCAAATCATCCATTCTGTTTCAAATAGTGCTGAAAGATTAGCATAGGGTCCACAACTAAGTGCATCAACTACTACATTTGCTTTCCCTAGGTGTTATTGGATAGAAAAATGATAATCTTTCACAAATTCCAACCATATTCAACTCCTTCTATGAGAATAGATATTGCAAACTCTTATGGTCACTAAATAAACTAAAAGTCTCACCCAAGAGGTAATGCCTCCAAATCCTCAAAGCAAAAACCACAGCTGCCAACCCCATATCATGAGTCAGGTAATTCAGCTCATGAGGCTTAAGTTTACGTGTAACGTATAATATTGGCTTATCCTCCAATATTAATACACATCCCAGACCCGGCAATGATGCATCGGTATATACCAAATACCCAATACTACTTTGAGGGGTAGTTAGAATAGGTGTAGTTGTCAACTTTCTCTTCAACTCATCAAACGTCGCCTGACAGGAATCATCTCAAACGAAAGGCGTACCTTTTTTAGTCAGATGGGTGAGCGGACTAGCAATCTTAGAGAAGCCCTGAATAAACCTACGATAATAACTAGCTAACCCCAAAAAACTATGAATCTTTGTGGGAGAGGTAGGCTACCCCCACTCCAACAATACTGACACTTTGCTTGGATCAACTGTTATCCCTTTCTCAGATACTACATGACTCAAGAACTTCACCTCCCTCTGCCAGAAATCATATTTCTCAAACTTTGCATACAATTGGAGATCTCTTAGTGTCTGCAAAACAATATTGAGAAGTCTAGCATAATCTTCCTCTAACCTAAAAATAGGCCTGGTGCCTAGAGCTAAATAAATCACAAAGTTTATCTCACGACTCAGTGGTAGCCCTGGAATTTCCTAAAAGACATCTTAAAAGTCTCACACCATTGGAATAGAATCCATAGAAACTATAATTCCCTCCAGAGACTCCTCACTAATAAAGAATAGGTGAGTACTAGACTATCCATTTGATTGCAGCATAGCAACCAAATACATCCCCTGACTTGGTATAGCAAAAATAATTGCCTAATCATGCCAATTAACTTGGGCCTGATAATGCGATAACTAATCCATCCCGAATATGACATCATATGTACTCATGTCTAGGACTAATAGGACCACCAACCTGAGTCTGCTAACACCTATAGTGACCTGATTATAGCGTTCCCGTAAAACCGTACTAACTCCCAATGGTGTAGCTATAGTAAGTGGAGAACTACACGGCTGAGTAAGTATAACCGATAGCTAAATAAACGACTGAGACACAAAAGAGTGAGATACCCTAGTATCAAATAAAACACGATCAATGTTACCCTTTGTCAGAAACATACCCTCGATCACCTGAGGAGCCTGCACATCATATGGCACGATGTTGTAGACCCCCCCCCCATAGTGCATCTGCTGACAAGTTGCCCCGCTGGTGGTGGCGATGTCGGTACAGCTAGACGGTGCTGAGTCTAAATCCGTGAAACTTGTGGTACCGGAAAGGGTTGTTGCTGTCCCTACTGACCAAATTGTCCCTAATTAGCATTAGGGTAATACCTAACGGAATGCCCAAGCTCACTAAACCCATAGCAATTTCCTCTGAATGTACTACTAGTCCTCCATGACTGATTACCCTGTGATTGAGTCTGACCCATCTGCAGTACTCCATTCTATTTTCTGTGAGTAGAGGCTTCCCCTTTCTAGCATCATCGTTACCCATGTGTTTCTTCCACAGTTGCTACCCTAGGTAACTTCCCCTGTCAAATTGACTCCCGCCATTTCCATTCCACTTTTTCTAAGTAACAGGCTGCTCCACCGATAATGGAACATGCATCAACTACGGTAGCTATTATGGTAGTTGCTAATTTTGAAGAGCAGTTGTCATTCCTGCTGCTACAGTTTGAGCAATAATGGTTACCAAATCGGGAAGAAGTTCAACATTTCCACCCTGAACATTATCCTAACCCCGGTGTTAGTTCATACTCCTCCTTCTAAGGGATGGCATCTGAATAGGTGAAAAGAAAGCGAATCAATACCCCAATAATAGACAAAAATGTATGGAGTATAATAAGTCCTATACTTAGATTCTATTTATCAAAATACGCAACGCGGAAGATACCATACGACGGATCCTAAAGACCCCGAGAATACTTAAACCTGGAATGCACTAATACCAACTGAAATATCCCCTACAATCTCACGCATAAGGTGGCTAGTCTCCCACATAAAATATAAGGGATACCTACAACGGATAACATACAAGCATAGAATACAAGGACAAAAGAAAAAGAATTACAAATGCGGAAAAGAAAGTCTAACTGAAATAATAACTGATATTAAATAAACATAATTTGAGTCTGAAAGATATAACTTGGAAGTCCTGTAACTCAAGGACCCCTTAACCAAAAATTATAAAAGTAAATAATTCATGAAAAGATCTAAGTCCTGACACTAAAGTTTGGTAAGGAATAGATTACGGCCATGCTCTATTAACTCAAGACTCTATCCTCGTAGTGGAATCAGCCTGGACCTGAAATATCAACAAATTGAGTTAAACCCACGTGCAAGTTCCTTTTACTACCACCCAACAGATGACCAATAAACATATCCTATATATGAGGGACCAATAAAAACATATAGATATAATATATCATATTATCATCTAATCTCCTATCTTAGAAATAATTAGAACTATGTTCTGAACCAACCCATCAATTATCACAATAAAAGTAGAACAAATTTTTAAGTTCAAACAAGTGGCAATCCTAACATGCCTGAATACATAACTAAATTTCTTATTAAGTATTAGGCAATCCTGATATGCCTATACCCATATTTTATGAATACCTTATTACATATTGGGCAATCCTGACATGCTTGGCAATCCTAACATACCTCCAAATATAATGTACAGATAACTTATTAGGTATTAGGCAATCCTGACATGCCTACCAATCTTGACATGCCTCCCCGATTAACATTGAATACCTTATTAGGTATTTGGCAATCCTAACATGCCTCCATATTACTTTTAAATTAATAATCTAACATATTTAAAAGCATGCTAATTAATATCATGAAAAACCTATGGCCACATTAAATAATTAAACAAATAACATAACACAACATACCATGAAAGTAAACATGTTTAACATACTCCCATATACTGATTTAAACATCACGATATTAATCAAGTATGTTTATGATAGCAAAGAAACAATTAAAGAAAAATAAGTTATTAATTAAAAAAAAAACCTCACAAAAACCTACATTTCAATTTAAACATCAAATATATCTAAACCTAGCTCTAGCCTAGGTATCCATGAATAAACTGTCTTTAAAAGTCTTATTAAAATTTTTGAAAGAATTTTCTAGAGTTTTTTGGTAATTTAAAATATAACAAAAATCTCAACTTTAAAGTCCAATTTTTGTACCAAATCGACAACTAGGAGAACTTATTTCATCTTAAAATTAAAGTCCCCTTTATTTTTTATCCAGAAAAGATAATTTTGAATTTTTGGAAATTTTTTGGAATTTAAAAGTAATTTAAAAATATTTTTCCTATTTCTTTCAATTTAAAAATGATTTAAAAATTAAAAATATATATTTAAATATTATGGACTGGGCCGAAACTGGCCCAATGGCTGAGCTCGGCAAGTGGGACCGAACCACCACATTTTCGATCCCTACCAGCGATCGAAAACAGCCCGGTCGAAAACAGCCCCACGCAACGACGCGTGTGGGTGTGCGCGTGAGCTGTTCTTCCTCAACCTTCAAGAGCACACTGTGCGTTTTCCCCCCAGCTGTGAACTGCCCTTTTCCCAGCCACCTCTGGCCACCAAAATCCATGTTTTTATGTATCATTCGACTTCTCTTCGTTTAAGCAATCTATTGGAACTAAAATCACCCCCTTTTGCAGCCTAAATCAAAAACCCCCAATTCTCAAATTCTAGGGTTCTTGGTTTAAAGTTTTAAATTCTCTCTAGTTTCTTAACGATCTAAGTTCCAAAGTTCAAGGATCATTCACCAAAGCAAGAGCACCACAATAATCATAGCAGAATCCTTCAAAACAGAGTTTATCATTAAATGTACGAATTTGCATGCTTATATATATAGGTACTATATACACACAGACACATACATATATATATACACGTATATAATTTATTCATAGGCTCCTCCACTGCAGCTAATACATTTATTTTTATGTGTAAATGTCTATCCCATATCATCCTAGATATTCCTACATTACCCATATATATATAAATCAAATAACACAAATAAAATTTATGTTTATAAATCCAAAGGGAAGGTGTATAGTATGAACTTGCCTTATGATTTTGAGCAAAATCACCTTCTCTCCCTTTTCTGGAGTCTACTGTTCTCTCTTTGTCTGTGCGTAGAAACTCTCTGTGCGTAAGAACTACTAAACCCTAATTTTTTTTATCTTCTCTTTATTATATTATTATTATATTCTTTTCTAGAATCACCAAAATAGTTCCTAAATAATTAAAATAATACATATAAATATATTTAGCTGACATCTATCTATATATATATATATAGCCCAACCCAAATAGTCTAATGCAAATTGAAGATAATTAAAATAAAAAGAAATACAGCCCAAAAACACATATATTTTATTTAAAAGAAAAATTTACATTTAAAACAAATGTTTCACAAATATTTAAAGTCAATCAACATTTAGCACCAATTAATCAACCATGCACATTAAACAAAACAAAGAACAGACATTCACAAAAATTAACTAAAGCATTTAAAACACCAAAAATAAAGAATAAATAATTTAGATAAATAAAAATCCCAATTAAATATAAATTAAATATCCTCAAATTACGAGGTATTACATTATCAGCCTTGACACCGAAGATTACCAAACTTTCAGTGTTATTTTATCAAACTTTCGTAATCATTTCTGCACTGCACAACTCATAATTGGTATCAGAGCGGGTTTCTCTAAACAGTAAGTTATTCCTTGTGGAAGGTTTTCAAAATTAAAACTATTTTTTTTTAAATAATTATGGAAAATCCTATGAAAGAGGGAATTTCAATTCAATGAACTCCTTTGTTTGACTGTTCAAATTAAGTTTTTTGGACAGCTCATATGAAAGTAAGGAGGATTATAGTAACTAGTTATTATGTTCCTACTATTACAACTGGTGAAGGAGCTAATAGAGTAAATCTAGAAAATGAAGTAGTTTGTGGAATGCTAATGAACATGATGATGCTAATGCTAATAGTAAATGTTTATATGCTAGATTTAATTTTGTTGTTACTTCTTAGTTTTCTAGGATTTATGCTTGAACTATTTCAAAAGAAATTTGAGATATATATCATGTTACACACGAGGGTAATACTGTGGTGAAAATATCAATGGTACAAATGCTCATAACTAAGTTTTAAAGAATTAAGATGGAAGAGAATGAAACTTTTTCTGAGTTTTATTCTAAGTTGAATGATATTGTTCAAAATTATGCATAATTAGTTGAGAAGATTACTCAGTTTCAAATTATCAGAAAAATTTTGAAGTCACTTCATTTGATGTTTCAAGCTAAAGTCGAAACTATAGAAAAAAAGTAAGGATTTTGATTTAATAAGTGTAACAGAACTTGTAAGATCACTACAAAATTTTGAGATTAAATATCCATAGCCTCATAAATAAATAAATAAATTGGTTTTAAAATCTTCAAAATCTACAAAACCTGAGGTTGAAAGGATTGAAAATTAGGCATGTGCCATATCCCTAGCACTGTTACAACTAAACAAGTGGAAGAATTTGTTGGTCACGTCTTGGCCTATAATGCTATCACCTTCACTGACAATGGGATTACCCATGAATGGACCAACATACTCAAACATTACATATAGTAGAAGAGTTTAGGGAACTAGTAATCAGAAGGGTACCTGTTGACAAATGGTATGCTCTCAATGTATGCCTTCATCCGAGAAGAGTTTAGGATGCGTAGACTAAGGATTAGAACTTGTCTTCATCCAAGAAGGTATTACAATACATGGATTAAGGAATGGAAATTACTTTTATCTTAAATGGGCTTAGAATGTATCGACTAGGAATTAGAGGTTGCCTTCATCTGAGAAGGGCTTAGGAGTGTGTTTTGGACATCAAATAATTAAAGATGGTGTGATGAGAAAATTTCTTTCATCCGAGAATGGCTTACAATAATTTGGAATATATAGATGTTCGAAATGATATAAATGAAACTAGGGATGCCTAGGTTTCCTAAATATCTCATTGTTTGAGAATCAGGTCCGACGTAGTTCATAGAACTACGTTGAAAGGGAAAATGATGAATTATGAGGAAAGATAAGGTTCGGAAATTTCCTTCATCTAAGAAGGTCTTAGAGTGAGTTCGTAATTTATTGGAGGTTGATATGACCAGAAGATTGTTTTCATCTGAGAAGGGCTTATGGAATATGTGAGTTACGCGGTGCAAAAATGGTTCAGTTAATTTAGAGTGAGATGCTAATCCTTAGACCTAGAGGGGGTGAATAGGTCTTCTTGCCCAATTTTTATGATTGATTAATTTCCCACAATGATTATCAATTAAGTATCCAAACCAATCACTAGGAATTTTACGTAGAAACCCTAAGAAGGAAAAAATCATGGGGGTGAGGCAGAACACCCCAAAGAAACCAATCCACTATTTCAAAGCAAAGTACAACAAACTTTATCCCAAACTCACACCCACTCCATTCTGACAAGAACTTTGATGCGGAACACCTTAAAATTACAATTGTAACTACCTTGTCTAACTGCTGCAGATTCCCGGTTAACGTCTCAATTCTTCGAGAAGGGTAGTTGAAAAACACAAATACTCCTCAATTATCATGTTTCCTTTGTAGGGATTGTTTCTCCTTCTCTTTAGATAACATCAAGTAGTATCAAGGAACCACGTCAGCTGCTCTGATCAAACTGTATAGACATAAACTGATAATGTCTTTGAGAAACCAGTTGATCAGACTCTGAACAACATCACAACTTAAACACTCTATGTGTGTGCGCTCTCAAAAATATAAAAAAAAAGAATTTGAGGAAAAAATCCTTTGTAAGAAAAATATCCCAATGCTTTCTCTCTCTAGAATATGAATTTATGTTTCCGTTGAAAGCTTAATGAGAAAGAAATCATATGAGTTTTATAGACATTAAACACCCTAGTTTTCCTTGAGAAAAAAGTTAAAAACTAATAGGAAACAAGTCCCCATGTTTTAGGAAAGTTTTGGGTCAAATCTGGGTCAAAACCGGACAAAAGAGGTCAAAATTCTCACACTAGACCACTTGGACCGGTTCAGGCTTTACTTTGAATGGTCCAACCCTGTAGTAAACTCATTTTGAGTTCTTGAGTCCTCTTAGACCTATCCAGCCTTCACTTGGACCAGTCAAACTGTGTTGATGCTCAAGTTTGAGGTCCTGAGAGTTCTTGGATGGGTCCGGGTAAGACTTGGACCGATCTAACCTTGAAAAATATGAAATTGTGACTTTGAAACTCTATTAATAAAGATCAAAAAACATATTTTAAAAACCTATGTGTCCTAACCAACTTACCTGAACTAAATGATGCTCAAATCATGATCAATGGCGTTCATGCTCACTTGTAGTCACTTGAATGCTTCAATCAACCAAAGTTATTGTTAACACTCTCTAGATGATGCATTGATGAAGAACACACTCCAAGCTCTCAGTCTTCAACTCAATGATCAATTACAATAATATGAATGAAATATTACAACTCGATCAAACTTAGTTTTGACCCCGAATATTCCCAATTACAAATAAATACGTCACAATGTCCCCCTTTGGCAATTTCGTGACAAACCATCCTAGACAATATGTAATCTACCCTGCAGTAGAAAAGATAAATTAAAAATAGTTAGAAATACAAAAATACATCTTAGCTAAACTGAGCGTTCACTATGATCTTGAGCTTGTGGCAAATATGAAGAACACCTATATTCAGCAAATACGATGAACCTCAATATTCTGCAAAACAACACTTAAAAATACCTTTGTGAAAGTTTAATAAAGAAAAATAAATATAAGCACAAGTAACAATAATCATTTAATGCCATGCATACAAAATTCTCATGTAAAGCACAACGCTTATGCAATACTCTCCCTCGAACAACCAAACTCATCTCCCCCTTAATGATAAATGACTCAAACAACCAAACTCATCTCTCTCTTAATGATAAATGACTAGACAACTCTCCCTTTGAAAGTGACAAACGTCGTAAATTTTCTCCAATAAAACTCTCAAATCTCTCCTTGTTTTTGTCACAAATTGACAATCGACTGAAAAGAACAAAAAAAAACTGAGGAAGCAAGCAAGCATATAGAACTTATATATGTAAACAATAGAAAATATTGACTCCACAAGACTATATAAAGACAACAAACTAATACCAAGGTTTAATCAATTAGTTTTACACACTTAGTAAGTGTAGTAAGATTACCATAAATTTTCATAAGCCAAAATATTCCTTTTGTCAATCGTTCAGATTTCTAGACAATATTTCAATGACATTACACTCACTGAGAAATCAAACAATCAACATGTGCACAGACTTTCAAAATTTTCTTTTTCTGTTCCTTGCACATACACATTCGGTGGCTTTCACTCTTACGGGCAGCTACCTATTTCCTCAAAACAACTTCTTTTGAAAAGATATCTCATTGGAGATTTATATAGTAGTGGTAGTTTCGAACAAATCCCGGTGATAGCCTTTTCCACAAGAATATGCTCAACAGCAATTTTTCATATTTTTTTTATTTTTGCTTTTCTTTCTAGTTGTTGAAAATTTTTTCACTCATCACTTTTTTTGGTCTTTAGCACAATCTTGAACATTCAATTCCCAAGATAATTCTTTATCACATCAACACTATCTTTGACCAAAATAATGACATAAAAATAATTTAGTAAATGCACTCATCGTGATTTATTTACTAAACAAAATAAGTAAGCAAAACCAAAATTTTTAACTCAAAGCCATAGTATGTCATACACATATAATCAGTGTGTCATTAATTTTCTTGTATTCAACATACTCATTCTAACATGATTTTCTTAACTTCACAAAAAAATAAAAATAAAACCTAAAATTACAAGGTTAAATGCATAATCTAGACTCAATATGAAGCTCCTTTCTAGATTATGTCAAGGCATGCAATCTAATCAAGACAACAAATACCTATAAATTTCCTAAGGCAATGAAACTTAGAAGCATCTAAAGGCTTTGTAAGAATGTCAGACAAATAATGATAAGTATGCACTTTCTCCAAAGACACGACATTTTGTTTAACTAATTTCTGAATAAAATGATGTCGAATGTCAATGTGTTTTGTCCTAGAATGCAAAATTGAATTCTTTGAGATATTAATTGTACTATTGTTATCACAAAAGATAGACATTGTACCTTGATCAATTCCACAATCCAGTAGCAACTACTTCATCCAAAGCAATTGGGTGCAACAACTTCTAGCAGCAATATACTTAGCCTCACAAGATGATAAAGAAACATAATTTTACTTCTTGTTGTACCATGAAATAAGATTAGTATCAACATAGAAACAATCACCAGAAGTACTTTTCCTTTCATCCTTGTTACCAGCCCAATCAACATTAGTGTAACTTGCAATCTCAGAGTTAGACTTTATAGAATAACGCATTTTATAATTCAATATACTATTGACATAACAAATGATGCGCTTGACTGCAATGAGATGTTATTCCCTAGGATCAGGTTGATACCTAGCACATACTCCTACACTAAATGCAATGTCAGGCCTACTAGTTGTCAAATATAACAAGCTACCAATCATACTCCTATACAATGAAGTATCAACTCTCTTAGAATCTGAATTCCTCTCCAACTTGGAAGAAGTACTTATAGGAGTTTGCACATGTTTGGAACCTTCCAAACTAAATTTCTTAGCTAACTCATTTGCATATTTAGTTTGAGATATAAAAATTCTATCATCAAATTGCTTCACCTGGAGTCCATAAAAAAATGTTAGTTAACCAACCATGCTCATCTCAAAAGTATTACTCATATCTCTAGCAAATTCATGAACAAAGTTATCAGAGGTAGAACCAAAAACAATATCATCCACATAAATTTGAACAACAAGCAAATTCTTTCCTTTCCTGATTATGAACAAAGTTTTATCAGCTCCCCCTCTCCTAAAGCGCTTATGCAACAAAAAAGAAGTCAACTTTCCTTATCATGCTCTAAGAGCTTGTTTCAAACCATATAGAGTCTTTTTTAAATGAAAAACATGATTAGGATTATGTGGATCAACAAAACAAAGCTTTTAGGTTGAGCTACATACACTTCTTCTTGCAAAATACCATTTAGAAAAACACTTTTAACATCTATTTGAAATAATTTAAATTTAAAGTGACATTCAATAGCAAGAAGAAGACGAATAAACCCAAGTATAGCAACTAGTGCAAAAGTTTCATCATAATTAATTACTTCAACTTGAGTATATCCCTGTGCAACTAACATGACTTTATTTCTCATCACAAGACCATTCTCATCAAGTTTATTTTTAAGAATCTATTTAGTTCCTATGATGTTCATATCCCTAGGTTGAGGCACTAACTCCCAAAAATCATTTTTCACAAATTGATTAAACCCTTATTGCATGGCTACAAGCCTATCAGAACTTTGAAGGGCTTTATCAATATTTTTCGGTTCAAATGGAGCCATATCACATGAGTGTCCTATACAATCTTGAACTCTACTCCTAGTATTTCTCTCCTCCCATAGCCCTTTCACATTGGTCAATGGATGACTACGTCGAATCCTAGAACTGCCAGACATTAGAATTTCCTCATATGGTGTAGGATTTTCTATAGGTGCATTAGCAACCACTTCAACAATTTAATCACCACCTACATCCTCAGTCTCTTCCTCACTTTCTTTCTCAACCTCTCTCACATTAGCTTCACTCTCAGCTAACCTATGGTATTTATCCATTTTTCTTCCTCAAGTTAATCATGTATCTCCCTAGGCCTTGAATCATCAATCATAACATTAATAGACTCCATTACAACTTTAGTGCGATGATTAAAAACCTTATAAGCCCGATTATTCAAAGCATAGCCCAAAAAATATCCTTCATCACTTTTAGAGTCAAAATTTTTTAAATTCTCCCTATCTCTAAGGATATAACATTACTTCCAAAAACTCTAACCTGTTTATTGTTGGGCAACTTACCATACTACAGTTCATATGAAGTCTTTTCAGTTCTAAGCCTAAGGTACACCCTATTTAAAACATGACAAGCAATACTAACAGCTTCAGCCCAAAAGTGTTTAGCTAACTTACTCTCATGAAGCATAGTACGTGTCATATTTGTAATTGTCTTATTCTTTCTTTCAACTACATCATTCTCTTGAGGTGTTTTGGGTGCAGAAAATTCATGACTTATGCCAAGATTATCACAATACTCAATATAAGGTCTAGGTTCAAATTCACCTCCTCTATCACTCCTAACACAAGTTATTGCATATCTCTTCTCCTTCTGGATCCTTTGAAAAATTGACCTGAAGTAAACAAAAGCATCAGATTTTTCTCTCAAGAAAGCAATAAAAGAAAATCTAGAAAAATCATCAACCATAACAAGCATATACTTTTTACCACTTATGATTTAAGTTCTTATTGGCCCCTTCAAATCCATATGAATTAATTACAACGGTCTAGAAGTGACTTGATACTTAAGTCTCTTGTGTGACCCTCTAGTTTGCTTACCTAATTGACCTGGTCCACATACCTCATTTGTTGGCCTTTTCAATTTAGGAAAACCTCAAACTCATTCATGATTAGACAAACTTACCAAATCATTGTAATTCACATGTCCAAGTCTCCTATGCCACAAAATAGTTTCATCAATAATAACAGAAAAACACATATGTGAGTGATCAGAAAATATCACATAACAATTATTAGAAGTTATAGATCCTTTTAAAATAGAATCACCTTACTCATTAGTTACAAAACTTCCAGGTGAAGTAAAATTAACTTAAGACCATTATCACATGTCAGACTAATACTCAACAAGTTTGTATCTAAACCTTTAACAAATACAACATTTTTCAATTCACTAAAAGCAGAAAAATGAATTTTATCTTTACCATTTACTTTAGATGCATTGCCATCACCGAAGGTAACAAACCCACCAGTATAATCCTTAAAACTAGTAAACAATGTTCTATCCCTAGTCATATGCCTAGAGCAACCACTATCAAAGTACCAACCTGTAGGACCAAGTGCTCTAAGTGCAGTGTGCATGACAAATATTTTAGACTATCATTCTTCACCTAAATAGTTTTAGATTTATGATCAAGTGATTTCCTAACTATTTTAAAATCAGAATTATTAGTGGGGGCTCTTTCTTTTTCTTCTCATTGCCTTTTTAGGAATCTAGAACAGAATTAAAGCAATTCAATTTATCAAAATTTTCTTTCAATTCATGCTGCTTCTTTTCAAGTTCTTTCATCTTATTAAGAAGAATTCTTGAACAATCTAAGGTTTTACGCTTTTTCAGTTCATTTTTTCTCTTCTGACACTTATACTTGATGTAACCCTTTTCTCGACAAAAATGGCATGTTGGAGCAAGTTTTAGAACCTGAGTAATAATATAAGGCTTAGTCTCAACTTTCAGAAAATATCTTTTGATTTTAGAAGTGACAAATCTTTTGAAGCTGAAACTAATTCTTCTTTATTATTCAAGTTTTTAGAAAAATCCAACTTACTAAATTTGCAAGTGTCAGAGTTAAATTTTTGGAAACACCAATTAGATTTAATAAGTTCACTATTCAAGTTATCAATCTTATTCTCAAATGAATTATTAAACCATTTAATCTATTTAACTTCCTATTCGAGAAATTCAACTGTACCAAGAAGATTTATCTTATCATGTCTAAGTTCCTCTAAATTTTTACTGGTTACAGAAACTTCCAATTCATAAATATCTCTATCAAGTTCAGAAGTTTTAATTTCTCCAACAATTTATCATAATCCATTTTCAGCTTAGACCACTCAAGATACATACTAGTTATAGAATCAAGAAATTGAGGTAAAACCATATCATCATCAGAAGATATAATATGAGACATCCTAGAATTCACATCTAAATTAACTAATCAAAATCTAACTCAGAGTTAGGCAACTCGTTCTTATACCAAATGTGAGTTATGTGGTGCAAAAATGGTTCAGTTAATTTAGAGTGAGATGCTAATCTTTAGACCTAGAGGGGGTGAATAGGTCTTCTTGCCCAATTTTTATGATTGATTAATTTTTCACAATGATTATCAATTAAGCATCCAAACCAATCACAAAATAAATAAAGCAAGTAAGGAAACATTAGAGATGACACTAGGAATTTTACGTGGAAACCAATCCACTATCTCGAAGCAAAGTACAACAGACTCTGTCCTAAACTCACACCCACTCCACTCTGACAAGAACTTTGATGCGGAACACCTCAGACTTACAATTGTGACTACCTCATGTAACTGTTGTAGATTCCTGGCTAACATCTTAATTCTTCTAGAAAGGTAGCTGAAAGAACACATATACTCCTCAAGTATCTTGTTCGCTTTGTAGTGACTGTTTCTCCTCCTCCTTAGATAAAATCAAGTAGTATCAAAGAACCACCTCTACTACTCTGATTAAACTGTATAGACTAATGATGTCTTTGAGAATTTGGTTGATCAAATTATGAAGAGCATCACAACTTAAACACTCCATGTGTGTGTGCTATCAAAAATATAAAAAATGAATTTGGGGAAAAAAATCTGTTGTAAGAAAAATATTTCAATGTTTTCTCGCTCTAGAATATGAATTTATATTCCGTTGAAATTTTAATGAGAGAGAAACCATATGAGAAAAATAAGTTAAAAATTAATAGGAAACAAGTCTCCACGCTTCAGAAAAGTTTTGGGACAAATCCAAGTCAAAATAGGATAAAGGAGGTCAAAATTCGCAAACCAGACCACTTGGACTGGTCCAGGCTTTACTTTGACCGGTCTGGGCTTTACATAGACCGGTCTAGCCCTATAAAAAACTAATTTTGTGTTACTGAGACTTTTTGGACTGGTCCAGACTTCACTTGGACTGGTCCAACTGTGTTGAAGCTCAAGTTTGAGGTCTTGAGAGCTCTTGGACAGATCCGGGTAAGACTTGGACCAGTCCAACCTTGCAAAATATGAAATTGTAAGTTTGAAACTCTATTTTTCAAGACTGAAAAACATATGTTAAAAACCTATGTCTCCCCACAAACTTACCTGAACTAAATGATGCTCAAATCATAATCAACGACGTCCATGCTCACTTGTAGTCACTTGAATGCTTCTATCAACCAAAGTCTTTGTTAACACTCTCTAGATGATGTATTGATGAAAAACACACTCCAAGCTCTCAGTCTTCAACTCCATGATCGATTACAAGAATATGAATGAAAGATTACAACTCGATCAAACTTAGTTTTGACACCGAATATTTCCAATTACAAATAAATACATCACAGAATGTGCCAATTAAGGATTTGATATTGCTTTCATCTGAGAACAGCCTCAAATGTTTTAGACATAAAAGATGAAAATAGAATAACTAGAGGGTTTCCTTTATCCAAGAAGGGCTTAGAAGGTTTTGGACGTATGCGTTGAAAATGGTATAATCGTAGGGTTACTTTTATCCGAGAAGGGCTTAGAATGGTTTGGACATAGGAGTTGAAAGTTTTATGACCGGAGGGTTGCCTTCATTCGAGAAGGTCTTCGAATGTTTTGGAGATAGGAGTTGAAAATCATATGACCCGAGGCTTGTTTTCATCCGAAAAGGGCTTAGAATATTTTGGACGTAGGACTTGAAAATGGTATGACTAGAGGGTTGCCTTCATTCGAGAAGGGCTTAGAATGTTTTGGACATAAGAGTTGAAAATGGTATAATCAGAGGGTTGCCTTTATCCGAGAAGGGCTAAGAATGTTTTGGACATAGGAGTTGAAAATGGTTTGACCTGAACTAGGGTTAGTGATAGGCGTTGAATGTTACGCATTCTAGCCTCTTAACTTATGTATTTTATTCTCTTAGTGATAGATTATTTTGTGATTTTACTTTGTTTTAGTGTTTTCTGTATTTTCAGGGCCTTAATAATTATTTCAGTTAAAACCGTGATTTTGGGCTTTTAAAGAAGACATCCAAGATGGTGAGATGAAGCCTACATCAAGGAGATTCACTCAACCATTTATTTCAACTCAAATCAGCCCAAGAAAGAGGTCCAAGAGAATTACAGCTGCTTAAGAAGGTTTCGGGCCTGAAGCCCAAATCTGCGCATAATGCAGTCTTAATCCCGTTTTGGAAAACGGACCAGAAGTCTTATTTCCGAGACTCAAATCGACATTATTTTCTCGTAGGGTTGAACGAAATTTGATTCTGCACACTTTTGTATTTCACGAAAATTCCGTGAATCGGACTTCTAGTGGGTCAAAAGTTGGGCCGAAGTCAGCAGGAAAAACCCACCTGATTAGTGCTGCGGGAAACCCTAATTAATTCCTAATTGGATTAGGACTTTGGTGAATTCTCTTGGGGAATAAAAGGAAGACTTGGAGGCTGAAGAGGGAGAGCTTACACAGAGATTGGAGAGTCTGAGAGGGCTGAAGAGAACAGAAATATATTTGCAGAGCCATTGGAGAACGAAGTCATACGCGTAATTCAGAAAGATGATGTCTTCTTCCTCAACAGTTGAAGCTTCTTCTTCTACCATGAGCGGCTAGTTCATCCACTAGGGTTTTGATGTAGCCCTAACAAAGCATCAATGGTTTGATTGTTTTAATTATTGGGGACCTTTATATACATGCATAGATTGTGTAATTGTGAGGATTCTTATTAATGAATTGAGCAATAAAAGTCTTGTAAATTCAATCTCAATGATTTCTTATCTTGTCTTAGATATTTAGTTGTTGTTATTGAACTCAATCTCTTTTGTTTTCTGTGATCATGAGAGAGATTATTACACAATGGTAATCACTGAATATATTGTTATGAGCTTTGATGGATTATGCCTAGAGAAGATGAACCATACTGCACCCTAGATTAGAGTAGTTAGGCAGATGGCCCATGCCAATCGAAGATAGTCCATGGCTTAGCCTTAATCATATGTTATCTTCTTGACGGATGAAGGTGAGCTTGTAGCCACCGACACCACTTATGCATGATGTAATTCCCCTATAGTTGATTCAATTGACCATTGATTGTGGAGTTAGTGGTGAAGTCAAACACCCTAGGTTTCTCTCTTATTATCTTCATTATCTGTTTACCTTTGATTTATTTTATTTTATCTTTTTAATTAGTTAAAAATCAGAATTCTTTTCTTATAAATTTAATTAGAATTAGTTCTGTGTTCCAACTCATCAGAACATAATCCCTGAGGTACGATACCCATTCCTTTCGATAGCCCTATTCTGCAAGGAATTCGTTCTATTGCGAAGTGTGGAAATTTTTAATTGATATATTTTTGAGTCACACTCACACACGAATCAATTTTTGGCGCCGTTGCCGGGGATTATCTATTTGATTGATTGGATTTTACAGAATTAGTTTTAATTGGATTTTTAGTTTAGGAAATTTTTATATTTTATTTTTAATTTTGTTTTTGTTTTCTTTTCAGGTGCTTTTAGTAATATATGCAAGGTCGTCGTTCTGTGGCTGATCCTTTGATACCTCTTGATCCTGAGCCTGAACGTACTCTTAGACAACAGAGGAACATCCCTGTTGATACCATTGTGCAAGAGGAAGAAATAATTGAAGACATGGCAGAAGAGAGGAATAATAACCTTGTTCCTAATGCTGATGGAGAAAGAGCTAGATTGCTTAGGGACTACTATGTTCCTGAGACATATACCTCGCCAGCAGGTTTTCAACTGCCCAATGTCACAGCACAGAATTATGAGATCAAGTCCAGCATTATTCAGATGCTACCATCTTATTTTGGGCTGACTCAAGAAGACCCTTACAAGCATCTGGATGACTTCATTGAAGTGTGCTCAACTACAAAAATTCACAACTTCTCTGAAGATGCTTTCAGAATGAGACTTTTTCCATTCTCTCTGAAAGACAAAGCAAAGTATTGGTTCAACTCTCTACCGGCTGGTTCTATCACGACTTGGACTCAGATGCAACATGAGTTTCTCAAGAAGTATTTTCCGATAGGGAAGACCAATCAGTTCAGACGTGCTATCACTGGTTTCTCCCAACATGAGGGGGAACAATTTTATGAGACATGGGAAAGATTCAAGGACCTTCTTAGGAAGTGTCCCCATCATCAAGTTCCTAAGTGGCAACTAGTGCAGAGTTTTCATGAAGGGCTCACAGAAGCCAACAGACAGATGGTTGATGCGTCATGTGGAGGTACTTTTATGTTGAAGAGTGAAGAAGAGGCATGGACCTTATTTGAAAATCTTAGTGACAACTCTCTACAACATGTGTCCTCTACTCGTTCTAGCAGACCTGCCACTACCAGGAAGGCTGATGGAACTTTTGAGGTTGGTGCTTCAGAAGCTATGCCAACTGATATTGATTTAATTGCACAGAAGGTAGCAGCAATTATGGCTGCCAATCAAACTCCTTCTGCTTCAAATTCTTCATTGCTAGGCCCTTGTGAATTTTGCTCTAGTCCTATGCATAATATAAGCAATTGTCCTTCAATGGGGCAATTTTCTGATATTCAACATGAGCAAGTTCAAGCCACTTTCACTGGACCAATGAATCCTCCACGAGGTAATACTTACAATCCCATATGGAGGAATCATCCTGGTTTTTCTTACAGTAACCAAGGGGCAGCAATGCAACCATCATATCAACCTAGGACTTTTGTGCCTCAACAGCAATATCAAACACAAAGTCCTATGGCCCAAAGAATTTCTGCTATTGAAGACAAGCTGACTCTTACCTTGTCTAAATTTGACAAGCTTGATTCTCTTATAGAGACAGTGCAAGCTACTGCAGCAACAGTACAATCTACAGTTCAGCTAGTGCACTCGCATTCTCAATCCATTGCCAAACTGGAATCTCAGTTTGGACAGCTTGCTACTTCATTAAGTAGAAGAGAAGAAGGGAAGCTCCCTAGTCAACCAATTGCTAATCCAAGAGGGATGCAAGCTTCCACAAGCAACCCACACCATGAGCAAGTTCAAGCCATTACCACTTTGAGAAGTGGGAAAATAATTGACAATAAGGTGGGTGAAAAGAAAGAAGAAGAAAAAGTGATCACAAGTCCAAGTGCTGAAATTCCTTATGAGCCCAAGGCTCCTTTCCCACAACGTTTTCTTGAAGCATCTAAATTGGGGAAGCAAGGGGACAAGCTGCATGACATGATGGAGGTGTTTCGCCAAGTGAAGATTAATTTGCCACTCCTTGATGCCATCAAGCAAATTCCTCCTTATGCAAAATTTTTGAAGGACTTGTGCACTCAGAAAAGGCGTTCTAAAAGCCATGTGCCAAAGAAAGTAATGCTGCCACAACAAGTGAGTTCAATAATTCAGCAATGTACTCCTCCCAAGTACAAAGATCCTGGTGCTCCAACTATCTCATGCATTATTGGGGAGCACCATGTGGATAAAGCTCTTCTTGATTTGGGTGCAAGTGTGAATTTGCTACCCTATTCAGTTTACTTACAATTGGGCTTGGGAGAATTGAAGCCTACCTCGGTGGTATTACAATTTGCAGACAGATCAACAAAGCAACCCCGAGGGATCATAGAAGATGTGCTCATTAAAGTGGACAAGTTCTACTTTCCTGTTGATTTCATTGTACTTGACACTGAGCCGGTTCACAATCCGAAGAGGCACATTCCTGTGATCCTTGGTCGACCTTTCTTAGCTACTGCTGATGCTTGCATAAATTGTAGGTCAGGGATCATGGATATTTCCTTTGGCAACATGAAGGTTAAACTTAATATTTTCAATGCTGTTGAGAATCCTCCAGATCAGACTGATGTTTTCTTCATGGACTCTGAAGAGGTGATTGAATCTGTAGATGAAGTAAGGGTGCAAGAAAAACAGAAGGAGAAGAAGGTGTTTGAAGATCAAATTTCTACCATGGTGGTAACTTCTGTATGCACTACACTTTCCAAAACACTTCAGAGGGAGCAATTGTTTGGAGTGTCCGACAACTCCACACCATGGTATGCAGATATTGTGAACTATTTAGCCACGGGAAAAGTGCCAAGAGACTGGACCAAGCGAGAACGTGATCGATTCTTCTCTAAAGTTCATCATTACTTTTGGGAGGATCCAGAGTTATTTAAATATTGTCCAGATCAGATTATTCGGCGATGTGTCCCAGACCATGAGTTTCAAGATATTCTCAAGTTCTGCCATTCATTGGCATGTGGAGGCCACTTCAGTGCAAGGAAGACAGCGGCAAAGGTACTTCAATGTGGATTCTTTTGGCCTTCTCTGTTTCACGATGCATATGTTTTCTGTAAGACTTGTGATCGTTGTCAAAGATTGGGTTCAATGTCGAGGCGTGATATGATGCCAATGAGCCCCATTCTGGTGGTGGAGATTTTTGACGTTTGGGGAATTGATTTTATGGGACCCTTTCCACCTTCTTTTGGCTACGAATATATTCTGGTTGGAGTGGATTATGTCTCCAAGTGGGTGGAGGCCATTGCAACTCGAACCAATGATCACAAGGTGGTAATCAAATTCATGCATGAGAATATTCTTAGTCGATTTGGAATTCCTCGAGCCTTGATCAGTGATGGTGGTACTCACTTTTGCAATAAATTCTTGAGAGGTTTGCTTGCTAAATATTCAGTGACACATAAGGTGGCAACGCCTTATCATCCTCAAACAAGTGGGCAAGTAGAGCTGTCCAATCGAGAAATTAAGCATGTTCTCGAGAAGACAGTGAGACCAGATAGAAGAGATTGGTCATTGCGACTGAGCGAAGCACTATGGGCGTATCGGACTGCTTACAAGACCCCTATCGGTATGTCACCATATCGGTTAGTGTATGGGAAAGCATGTCATCTTTCAGTAGAGATTGAGCACAAGGCACTTTGGGCAATTCGAAAATTCAATTTCGATGCAAAAAGAGCTGGGGAAGAGAGGAAGTTGCAATTGAATGAATTAGAAGAGTTTAGACGTGATGCTTATGAAAGTTCACGAATTTACAAGGAGAGGACGAAAGCATTTCATGATCGACACATCTCACGAAAGTCCTTCTCTCCAGGTGATAAAGTGTGGCTCTTCAATTCCAAGCTTCGGTTGTTCCCCGGAAAATTGCGTTCAAGGTGGGATGGACCATTCCAAGTGATTTCGGTTTTTCCTCATGGTGCCGTGGAAATTCGAAGCTTTAGAGATAATACTTTGATGAAAGTTAATGGCCAAAGGTTGAAACATTGTGTGGAAGGATGTGTGCCAAGAAGAGACGTGGAGTCCGTCGACTTGACGGATCCCGTCTATCTGACTTAATCCCTTCGGAGAGTCAATCGTCTCCTACGAACGTTAAATAGTAGGTTTTGTATGTATTTCTATACTTTATTTCCTTTAGTTTTCTTTAATTTTAATTTGTGGTTTTAGTTTTCTTAAGTTTTTCTTCAATTCTAGTTGCGTTTTAATGTTTTTTCTTTGAGTTTTTGATGTATAAGTTGCTTCCGGAGGATGCCAAGAGGTGTACCGAGGTATTTGGACTCAAGACGGGTGAAAAATCGTGCTCTCGGTCGACCTTGGGCGATGGGACTCAAAATTATCAAGGTTCGGTCGAACTTAGGCGATGGAGGGTCAAACAGGTCTACAGGAGGGGGATCGATCGCCCCAATTGAGGGGGATCGATCGCCCCTCCCTATTTTGGAAGGAGGAGCATCATCAGGTGGGCGATCGATCACCCATCCTTGGGGGGATCGATCGCCCAAGCCCAAAACATGGGCTGGCCGAGAGTTCTCCTTATATATGGACACCCAATCCTCCTATGTTGCTACTACTTGCATCCTAAGCCTCTTTGAACTCCAATTCAAGTCCTATATCATCCGGAAAAATAATTTCTTCAATTAGTGATTATTATACAAGGATTCAACATTGATCAACATCAAAGTGGATCAAAAATCACTAGTTCTCAAAGGAAGCTCACACTTTTTCAAGTTCAACATCGAAGTAAGTGAAGTTTTTCCTTGAAGAAATTGTTCAAATCTTTTTGAGGGCTTTTGAAGACCAAGTTTGGGGGATCAATTTGGTGCAATTACTTGTTCGATTTGGGTGGAAAAATTGCCGGAAAAAGGAGGTTGAAGGTTACAAAAGAATTGTGCACACCAAGTGTTCGATTTAATTCCTCAATTACACTTTTTCTACTTCTATGGCACCAAAGAGAGCAAGTCACCAAGATGCTTCAAGTTCACGTAATCCTCGCCGAGCGAGGAATGATCCGACCACAGGTTCTTCACGATCTCGCTGAGACGGTATTCAAGAGAGATGGCATCCAAGGGCGTTGAACTATGAAACAACGTTTGACATAGCCGAACTGTATGGTATGTTTCCCGAGACACGATGGGGGATTTCCGACATCCATCGTCGTCGGTCGGCATCCATTTTTGTTCCACTCTCATCTACCATTTACCCGAGGCTTGTCAAGGTATTTTATCAAAACTTGATGCCGAAACCTGATGAGCGGGATGTGCTTACTTCTTCCGTAGATGGAACAATAGTTCGAGTGGACATGTCATCCATTGCCATTGCCATGGGTTGTCCTCATGAATGCCCAGCTGATTTATCTCATATCTACACTCCTTTACCCGACGAGTTGTCGGTGGGCAATGTGGTTGCACGATTGTGTGCCAACCAATTTTCTGGGCCAAAAAGGAATGCAGCTTCAAAGTCTTCAATGCCAAATCATTTATGGTTCCTTGACACTGTGCTACTCAAGAATGTATGTCCAATTGGACATAAAACCGAAAGACGTCAAGAGTTCCTCAGAGCCTTATATGCTATACATTTTGGGCATTGGCTGTCATTGCCACAGATTGTCTGGGGCCAGATGGAGAAATTCTATTCCAAAGTTGTGGCCAAGGCACCAGACAGTGCAAGTGACTGGGAGTTTCCATTCCCTACTATTATTCACCAGTTGCTTGTATCACAGGGGTATGCAGTCCACGAGGACGAGCTTGCCTTTCCACATGACCTTCATTATGGCATGCATGACTGGAACTTGAGTCGATCTCATATGCACCAGAGAGTCATAGCGGCGCCTGGTGAGGTATCTCGGTTGGCCCAAGGAGGAGAGCATGTAGATGTACCACCACCGGTGGACGATCCAGAGGAGATGGAGGCAGAGGAAGAGGAAGTGCATGCACAGGCTGGTGGCCATGATTATCAATACTTAGAAGGGCAGATTGCTGGGTTGACAGCCCAGTTTGGCACCTTACAGACAGAGGTCTCCACACAGTTTGGTGCAATGAGAGCAGAGATGGCGGATCACTTTCGTGACACTCGCCAAGAGCAACTAGAGATGAGGAGGATGATGCGTGCACTGATGCGCCAAGCAAACTTAGATCCAGATGCTCAGTCACCACCACATCCTTGATAGGAAGGTAACCATCTTTTGTATATTATTTTATTTTTAGTTTTTATTTTTCTTTTTATTTCTCTTTTTGTAGTTAGATTTTTATTATGAACAAAAAAAAAATTGAAAAATGAAAAAAAAATATTTTATATTTTATTTTTATTTTTTATTTTTTTTTGGGATTTTTCTCTTTCATATTTATTTTCACCCATACTATTTTCACTTGATCTTTGGGGTATAGTGGTTTGTTTTGACAGATTGAAACATCCAAGTTTGGGGGTGTGCTTGCATTGCCTTCGTGCTCATGATGTACTCTATTTTCTTTCCACTACTCCATGATCCTGGTAATATCGTTCTTACCCTTCTCTATGCTTTGATTGGGTGTACATTGAGGACAATGTACATTTTAAGTTTGGGGGTGAGGCGATGCCTATTTTTGTGCTTTATTGCATATGGGGAAAATTTGTGAAATTCTTCTTGTATTAGGATTTTTATTTATTTTATTTTCTTATATTTATTTTATTTTCTTAGTTTGTTTTTTATTTTATTTTGTTTTATTTTTAGATAGTATGTTTTGACATGATTCAAAGGATTAATACCTTATGTAGGTGCATAACTTGCAATTTTTGAGTATGTTTTAAAATTTTGAAAACTGTAATTTAAATTAAGTGATTTTAATCATGGTTTGCAATAACATGTTTTGAAGTGATTAATTTTAGTTTCCTTACATGCACAAACACACTAGCATAGTCTTGTGGGGTATAAACCTATGTTTTGAGTTATTGAGTTACATATGCTTGATATTAATTAGTATCTCTTGAGAATGAGTACCGATGATGTGTTTTACTTGACTTCAATGAAAAAAAAGAAAAAAAAAGAAAAGAAAAAAGTGATGAATAAGCAAATCAATTTGATCCTTTTCATGAGTAACCGGGCCTCTATGCCTCAGGAAGCACGGAGTGTTCGCGTCAAAAGTGAAAGGGTGAGAAAAGATGAGCATTGGTTGTCTTGATTTGTAGCCTGACTGATTCGAGTAATTAGGTCTTCGGGGTATCTTAAAGCCTAGTGCCCTAAAGCCATCTGGTTTGGGAGCCACTGACTGAAAGCTTGCTACATGGATCTTTCAGAAAGCTTAATAGATCAAGACATTGCACAACCAATAAAGTAATGAAAAAAAAAGAATGATGAAAAAAAAAAAGAATGAAAAAGTCATGTATGCATGTTGGGAAGTATGAGTTCAATAAGGGGAGCTAGTGAGTTGAAGGGGTATGTGCCTTAATATATTCAGAGCTGAGTTATGCTACATGAGATGATTGCTAGTTCACTTTACACGAGGGAGCTAGAGTTAATTATTTTGAGATATGTTGATGTGAATTATGCATGGGGACCATTAATTTGAATTGTGGAATTTGAAAATTTGAAACTATTCTTGAATGCAAGTTTGTAACTATGTATTGTAATCTTCTTCTTGGATTAATGTTGAAACAGAATTTTGAATGTTTGTGGGTAACATTTCTGGAAACCCTCACGAGACTATACTCGTCCACTAGGGGGAACCTAGGGGTTTAAAGGCTTGTTGCATATGCTAAATGCAATCGTTTCTCCCACGAAAGTGGAGTTAGATAGTTTAGTTAATGTTTAGTAGTTTCTTTATTTTAGTTTTGTTTTATTCTATTGCTAAGGGACTAGCAATATGTAAGTTTGGGGGTGTGATAGGCGTTGAATGTTACGCATTCTAGCCTCTTAACTTATGTATTTTATTCTCTTAGTGATAGATTATTTTGTGATTTTACTTTGTTTTAGTGTTTTCTGTATTTTCAGGGCCTTAATAATTATTTCAGTTAAAACCGTGATTTTGGGCTTTTAAAGAAGACATCCAAGATGGTGAGATGAAGCCTACATCAAGGAGATTCACTCAACCATTTATTTCAACTCAAATCAGCCCAAGAAAGAGGTCCAAGAGAATTACAGCTGCTTAAGAAGGTTTCGGGCCTGAAGCCCAAATCTGCGCATAATGCAGTCTTAATCCCGTTTTGGAAAACGGACCAGAAGTCTTATTTCCGAGACTCAAATCGACATTATTTTCTCGTAGGGTTGAACGAAATTTGATTCTGCACACTTTTGTATTTCACGAAAATTCCGTGAATCGGACTTCTAGTGGGTCAAAAGTTGGGCCGAAGTCAGCAGGAAAAACCCACCTGATTAGTGCTGCGGGAAACCCTAATTAATTCCTAATTGGATTAGGACTTTGGTGAATTCTCTTGGGGAATAAAAGGAAGACTTGGAGGCTGAAGAGGGAGAGCTTACACAGAGATTGGAGAGTCTGAGAGGGCTGAAGAGAACAGAAACATATTTGCAGAGCCATTGGAGAACGAAGTCATACGCGTAATTCAGAAAGATGATGTCTTCTTCCTCAACAGTTGAAGCTTCTTCTTCTACCATGAGCGGCTAGTTCATCCACTAGGGTTTTGATGTAGCCCTAACAAAGCATCAATGGTTTGATTGTTTTAATTATTGGGGACCTTTATATACATGCATAGATTGTGTAATTGTGAGGATTCTTATTAATGAATTGAGCAATAAAAGTCTTGTAAATTCAATCTCAATGATTTCTTATCTTGTCTTAGATATTTAGTTGTTGTTATTGAACTCAATCTCTTTTGTTTTCTGTGATCATGAGAGAGATTATTACACAATGGTAATCACTGAATATATTGTTATGAGCTTTGATGGATTATGCCTAGAGAAGATGAACCATACTGCACCCTAGATTAGAGTAGTTAGGCAGATGGCCCATGCCAATCGAAGATAGTCCATGGCTTAGCCTTAATCATATGTTATCTTCTTGACGGATGAAGGTGAGCTTGTAGCCACCGACACCACTTATGCATGATGTAATTCCCCTATAGTTGATTCAATTGACCATTGATTGTGGAGTTAGTGGTGAAGTCAAACACCCTAGGTTTCTCTCTTATTATCTTCATTATCTGTTTACCTTTGATTTATTTTATTTTATCTTTTTAATTAGTTAAAAATCAGAATTCTTTTCTTATAAATTTAATTAGAATTAGTTCTGTGTTCCAACTCATCAGAACATAATCCCTAAGGTACGATACCCATTCCTTTCGATAACCCTATTCTGCAAGGAATTCGTTCTATTGCGAAGTGTGGAAATTTTTAATTGATATATTTTTGAGTCACATTCACACACGAATCAGTTAGCCAAGGAGTTTAAATTGCCTTCATTTGAGAAAGGTTTAGGGGAAGTGACCTATTTGAAAGTATGTATGATAAAATGGAATGAATTAATCTCGAGGTGAGGCACACGAGAGAATTTGGACAGAATAACCTCTACAAAGGGGCCTAAGATAAACCGGAATGAAAGGATCTCTAAATGGGGTGTATGAGATAAAATGGACATGATGAGCTTTATAAAGGTATCTAAAATGGGCTTGGAATGGATTAAATTTATGTGAGGTGCACAAGATGAATTGGAGAAGGTGACCTATGTGGATGTGCCTAAAGTGGACTTGAAATAGAATGAACTCTATTCGAGGTGCACAAGATGAATTGGACATGATGACCTCTATAGAGGAGTCTAAAATGACTTGGAATTGATTGACCTCAATGTGAGATACACAAGATCAATTAGAAATGGTGACCTCTACCAAGGTGCCTAAAGTGGACTTTGAATGGAATGACCTCTAGGTGAGATGCATAGGATGAGTTGAGCATTGTGACCTCTACAAAGTATTCTATGATGGATTTGGAATGAGATGAGCTCTACGTGAGGCGCATGGAATGAATTGGACATAGTGACCTTTAAGGAGGTGCCTAAGGTGAAGTCAAAAATGGGGTGACCTCTACGCGAAGCACATGAAAATGTATGATTTGAGATTGTGATGACTTGAGAAAATGTATCGTGGGATTGAAAAAGAAGGATGAAAATGTCCACCGTTGGAGTGTAGGTTTTGAATTTTGAACATTGGTGTGTTTTGAGAAAGTATATTTTGAAAATTTATTTGGGATGGAGTTTCAAAACATATTTGAACTTTGAGATTGAAAATCAGAGTTAAAATTTCTTACTTTGAATAAAGTGGGTTTTGGGGTTGAAATTGTGTATTAGAATGAAAGTCGAGCATTTGGAAAATATGTGTGAAGACTTGAGGTTGAAAATTTCCACTTTGGAGAAAGTGGGTTTTAAAACATGTATTAAAAATGGTTTTTGAAGATGTGTGTGCAAATTTGGGATTAAAAATATCCATTTTGAATAAAGTGGGTTTTGAGGATTGATAATGGATTTGAAGAGTATATGTGAAGATTTGAGTTGAAAATATCCACTTTGGAGAAAATGGACTTTGAGATTGAAAATATGTTTTGAAAATGTATTTGGGATGGAGTTTAAAAACATATTTGAACTTTGAGATTGAAAATCGAAGTTGAAAATTTCCAATTTAAATAAAGTGGGGTTGAAAATGTGTATTGGAATGAAAGTGGAGTATTTGGAAAATATGTGTGAAAACTTGTGATTTAAAATGTCAACTTTGGAGAAAGCGGATTTTAAAATGTGTATTGAAAATGTTTTTGGAATATGTGTGTGCAAATTTTGGATTATAAATATCCACGTTGAATAAAGTGAGTTTTGAGGATTGAAAATAGACTTGAAGAATGCATGTGAAGATTTGAGTTGAAAATATCAACTTTGGAGAAGGTGGATTTTGTGATTGAAAACAAGAGCTGTAAATAGACTTGAAAAATGCATGCAAAGATTTGGGTTGAAAATATCCACTTTGGAGAAAGTGAGTTTCGAGATTGAAAACTTGAGTTGTAGATGACTTAAAAGTATATGCGAAGATTTGGGGTTGAAAACATCCACTTTGGAGAAAGTGGATTTTGAGATTGAAAATGAGAGTTGTAAATGGGCTTGAAAAGTGTATGCAATGAGTTAGGATTGTAGATATCCACTTTGGAGAAAGTAGGTTTTGAGATTGAAATGTGTTTTGAAAATGGATTTGGAAAGCGTATTTGAAAATTGATATTGAAAATGACCACTTTAGATGAAGTAGGTTTCGAGGTTAGAAATGTGAACTGAAAGAAAAATGGAGTATTTGAAATTTGAAAATGAGTGTTGGGGATGAACATGACATTTCGAATTGAAAATGTCATTGGAAAGACAGTTGAGAGTTTCAGATTGAATGTAGGGTGTTTGATATGCAAATGTAACTTTTGGAGTGAAAATGTGTTTTGATAAAATAAAAAAAGAGTGTTGGAATGAAAATCGAGAGTTTTGGGTTGAAAATGGAGTATTTGAATTGAAAATGTGAATTTTGGAGTGGAAAATGTGATTTGATGTAAAAAGAGTGTTAGAATGAAAATCAAGAGTTTCGGGTTGAAAGTGGAGCATTTGAGATGAAAATATTTTGAAATGGGTGTTTTGAAAAGTTTTGGGGTCATAACTCAATTTCGATGGCATAATGGCTTGGAAAAGTGCATTTCAAAGGTCGACCAGGAAAAGTCTAATGCGTGACCTAATTTTGGCAGAATAACAGCTTGGAAAAGTGTGTTTTGGATAAGGTCCTAGAAGAGCCTAGTCATGACCTAATTTTGGTGACATAATTGCTTGGGAAAATGTGTTTTGGGTGTGGTAACAAAGAGACTAAGACATGATCTAATTTCGACGACATAACAGCTTAGAAAATGGAGTTTTGGAGATCGTAGAAATGCATGGAATGTGAATGTTTTGGAAATGGTGATGATCCCAAACTTGAACTAGTCACCCATATGCTGGAAGACAATGATTACCATTCAAAGGGTCGTAGAGACCCTACGTGAATCATCTATTACATGAGAAAATTTTGGCATTACAATGGTATAGCAAGGAGGCTAGGCCATTACAATGGACATGCATGTAGTTGTTTTTGAAAGTGAGTGTGTGTACAAAAATGTGTAGAGAATATAGGATGAATGCACACATCATCAAAAATAAAATGCACGGGTGGAAAAGAACCAAAATTCCTAACCGGAATCTAATTGGATGTAGGGTGGCTAAGAGACTTGCCACCACCCCGAATATCCAACAAATAAGGATTAATGGTTACGTTGCATCTGTATATCCCATTAAAATAATGTGGGAAAGGTGACAAAGGTTTAAGATGGACTATACAAGATAATATAGTAACGACAAGATATAAAAAAAAATAGGAGTAGAAGTAAAATATTAGTGAAGACCCTTGGAATGCCTCTTTGGAGGCTTGTTTTCTTGAATACCTTTTTCTTCAAGTGTGTAGGAGATGTCTTGAACTTGATCTCGAATGGAAATGGAGGCTAGAGGTGTATGGGAGAGGCTTCTCTCTATATGGGTAGAGAGAGAGAAAGTGAGATATTTCCACAAAGAGAAAGTCTAAAGAGAGATTTTGAGTATCTATTGAGGCATTATAACATTATAAGGAATTCTTCCCCCCAAATGAGGTGAAATGAGCTCTTATTTATAGACATCCGAAGTGGGGATGTGTTGCGAATTTTGAAAATAATCATTTTACCCTTTTGCATTTGACCCTCATTGACCGAACCTCCGATTTGAGCCTCGTTTCCAATCTAAAGTCTACTTTAGATTTTTGGGCATTCTAGATGCGATGGCAAAGTCTAATTTTTGATCGGATGGTATATTTTGCCCCGGTGTGAAATTGGAAAGTTGTGTGTTCGATGGTTTGATGATCTTACCTATAGTGGGTTGTGATTATGAGTGATTCTAAAGTTTTTGAGTGCACCGGACATGATTGTGATATCCGAATAGCAATTGGACAATTGGGCTGGTCCCGGGTGTAAAATTATACTTTTTCCCTTGTGACGATCTGGGCGACCAGGGCTGTGATCCAATGCGGGCCCAAGTGTTTTTAGGGTTTTTTGATGTGTGGGACATGATGGTGATGCCCGTTCATCGAACAGATGATTAGATCGCTATAGGTACAAAATTATAATTTTGTCCCTATAAATGTCGAGTGATCAAGAACGCAATCTGATGTGATCTTTAGGTGATACTATGGTTTAGGGACATGCTGAATGTGATGGGGAAGTCTGATTACCGATTTGATGGCCTAGTTTTGTCTAGTTGGTAGGCCCACAAACTAACACGATGATGCAGTTCTCGTGAAACTGGACTTGGGGACCGGAGTTTTTTATTTTAAGGGAGGTGCTAAAAGGGGGTGTCTACACATAGGATTTGTAGATTGAGTGTATAATCAAAGTGTGAGATCGTTCTAGTAGGCCTTTGGGTAATTCTCGTATTTTACCCCGGACAACATGTTCAGGCTTCTTTTTCCACTTTCTCATCTTGTCATCCTTATCTTCTTTAGAAGGATTGTCAGGACTCACTTGCATCTGGACTTGTTCATCCCTTTCCACTATTAATATCTCATAATGCTCTTTTTCTCAGGTGTTGAAATCGATATCTTCAGAGAGCTTTGCGAGCTTCACCCGATGAGCTTCCATGCAATCGTGCTTTTCAAGTTTCTCTCTAGGGCCACTTGCTCTGGTAAAAGAGGAAGAGTGCTCATGCTTGCAGTCCTTGTGCTTCTTCAAACTATCCTTATATATCACCATTATTCAAATCATTGGAAGAATGTAATTTGGATAGTTTACTTTTTTTATTGGAAATTTTCAAACTTGTCAGTGTTATTTGGTTCATTTGGTTTTAAAGAATATTTATTTCATTTATATTCTTAAATATGACTTTTTAAAATTTGAGTGGAAAAATTAAGAAAAAAAAATGAGTGAGAGTTTAAACAGGGCAAGGCATGGAACTTAAATAGGGACGGGGAAGGGGCCGTCCCAAACTTGCCCCATTGCTAAAAAGTTTTGGATGGGGATGGGGCCCCCACCCCAAACCTTCCCGTTGTCATCCCTAAGTAAAGTCAAGACCAATACTACCAAAGGATTTAGTTTAATGGTACCAACTCATCTTTTAAAGTTGAAGGTTGATAGTCCAAGTTTTCATAGAGGCAAGTGGGTGTGTGTTATTTGTTAAGGTAAAAAATAATAAAAGAAAAATAAAGAGTTAATGATCAATGTAAAGACATTTACTTTGGGCCATTGAATTAATTAAGAAAGCGACTCAATATTCATAAATGATAGGGCTATTTGGATGAATCATTTACCAATTTCTTATCACAACTCGATCTCTACATAAGAATTAAAAAGAAAAAGAAAATTGAATTACATAACATAGTGGCATACATTGGACACATATTAGTTCGACTAAAAGCTAAATATATAGAACAAAACCATGCATAATACACGCTCTCACATCTCAATGAAAGGATCTTAGATATTTAACAAACCACTAATATTACTACCACAAAAAACTTGTGAACCAACTGCTTTGCTAGTTTTAGTTTACTGACTATACTTCTATAGTTTACCAGCTGATATGGGAAATGTAGACTGACGGAAACTCCAATGGGTAAAGAGTTAAATGGTTGAAATATGATACATTTGAAGGATAAGGATAACTACTTTATCTCTAACTATCTCTCCTAGTTGAATTGGAGCAGGTAACTAAAAGGATCTTCTTCTATCATACAACTATTAAATATTCTCTCAGATAAAAAGGAGAGTCAGGGGCATATTAAAAGGGACGTAAATATTAATTACATAATTAATTTCTGCTTAAACGATTACAAGTACTAACTTAATCATTGAAATATACACGACATATAACCCGCTAAAATGGTCACATCTCCTTTGTTTTGCAAGAATGAAGCACCGAACCAGATCATGAGAATTTCTGCATCAACACCTATAATGACCCGCTCCACCACATGGTATGATATTGTTCTCTTTGGGCCTAGCCCACACAGTTTTGTTCTTGGGTTTTACCCTAAAAGGCCTTATACCATTTGGAGAGAAATATGGGACGTCACAATCACCCCCTCTTAGGAGTCAGCATCCATGCTAACGCCTCCCTCATGGGCTTGTCCACACCATCCGTCACATCTTAGGCTAAGCTCTAGCTCTAATACCATCTGTAACCATATAAGAAGCAAATCAAGACAGTTCCGCAAACTTAGACTCGTATTGATTCACCGTCAATGCCATAGTTTCTTGCTCAAGGTGTATCAATTGAGCTGCCATTCCATCCCTCACTACATGTGGAAAATACTTGTCGTAGAATCGTTTCTTAAACTCATCTCATGTCATGTGTGTGACATCCCCAACAATCCTATTCACCGATTGCCACCACTGATAGGCATTGCAGATAAACAGAAAACTTCTACCCTTCTTTTCCACACCTCGGTGCAGTCCATAATATCAAAGTATTTCTCCATGTCCTTTATCCACTTTTCTACATCCAGTGGATCAGTAGCATTGGTAAAGTCAACTGCTCCCAATTTCTTTATTTGCTTGACCAGGTTAACTATAGAACCCTGTCCCACATCTGGGGTTCGACATTTGAATTACCTTATCCATCTATTCCACTCCACGGCCGCCTCTTCCACAACCAATGCCACCACATCCACCTCGTCTGCCACATCTTATACCTGCTCCAGACATCCTATTTCTCAATACAGGATGACAATATTGTTAGTCTAACAGTTAATCATACCTAAACTTGAAGCATGATAAGGAAGCAAATAAGATAATCAATGTGAATCATACCTCTCCTATCCTAAATATCACTTCCGCTAGCCAAGTAACTCGTAACCTAGGCTCTAATACCAAACTGTCACACCCTCCAATTTAAATACCGACAACTCTCATCTAGTACTTGAATTTAGAGCGAGACTTGAAAACAACATCCATCATAGCATAAATACTTCTAATATTTACATTACTACAAACAAAAGATAATCATCTAGACCATCTATACAAAAATTACATCAAAGCCTCATCCCACGTAATGCGTATCGATTATATATAATAAAAAAATACTAGTTATAGGGTATACATGTAGATGGTCTCCATTTCTCTGTACTGTGCCACCATACCTAAAAATAAAATGGAGTGAGCTCACAAGCTCAACAAGAGAATCGTTAAACAGTATCATTCCTCAGCAAATTGACATTGCCTTATATTCTTATATATATAAAGACTCATTCAACAATCATTTTTAAATTCGCAAATTCTTATGATAATTAAGCTATAGTTAATTATCATATTCACAATCTCTTTTGCATAGAAACCTTATTCTCAAACTAATTCTTAATTAAGCTAATCCTCTAGATTAACTTAAATATTATTTCTCTCACATAATCCCCGATCTCCCTTCGAATAGATGACTTGCTCAACCAACAAGTGGTGCGCATCACATAGTCCCGGTCTATCAAACATCACACATGTTGCTGGACTTGTACGTCTACTTACCCAGATGGTTCCAGATCACATCCACATAAGAAGGGCACGATCTGTAAATGGCCATATCAAAAGGGTAGTGCATTTTCCAAAACTCAATGCTTAAGCGTGTTCATTATACATTTTAAGGTTTCATCATCAAGACCTCATCTAACATTAATTATTTCAATATAATTGACTTCATTCTGCAGAAATATATGGTTCTGGAATTTTTCATAATTTTTGGAAGGCTAACCTTATTTTTCTACAATTTTCCCTCATATTAACTCAATTCAAAACTCTCAAATAATGAACAGATAACTACTATGCTAACTCAAATAGATATAATTCCATTCACAAAACAAGCATTGTAACTCCAACTTACATAAAGTTAAAGACCTACATGTCTTAATATCCACTGTTCGCACACATTGCAACCAAAGGTTGTTACTGCTTTATGCATTCTATGAGTGCATATATACCATATATAACTATATTCAAACACTTCCATAATTTGAGGGTCGATTGTGGTGATGCTTATGGGCGGGTGTGATGTGGATGGGTGTGAGAGACACTAGGCGAGCTACCACACTGGCAGGCTACAAGCTAAAGGGTGCTCAATCCCATATTGCTTGGGTATGGTGAAGGAGATTTGTTTATATGTAGTGTGTTTTCTCCAAATGGTATGAGGCCTTTTGGAGTAAAATTCAAGAACAAAACTATGGAGTCCGCAACGCTCATACACAAAATATGAAGGTAGGCTTTAACCGTGATTGTGTCTCTGTTAGTATATAGGTGAAACCAAGATAATCAAATCATGAACAAACAATGTATGATAGAAGAAGAGCTCGAAGAAGCTTTGCTTATCATTTTAATTTGTTTTTTGATATGGCTAGGGCAGACTTATGCAAGGACCAAGGTGAACATGTCCCCCAAAATTTTGTAAAATTCCTATAATTTAGGTTCTTATAAATAGTTAATTGCATATTTCTAACAAGAATTAAGCATATGGCCTCCCAAAATTAATAAAAAAAATTAATTTTCCATTTACATCTTATTTCTAGAGTATACGTTTAAAGAATGTTAAAAAATTTCAAATATAGTTCCTGTAACTATTATATTTCTCATTTAATGCACTTTTTGATTTATGAAATATTCTAAATAATGTATTAATATTTTTATTTAGATCTACCATCCAAAATTCTAATGTTAAAAAAATTCACAAGAATAAGTTTTTTAAAAAAAGTTTTATTTTTAAGTTACTAATTCGATCGGCCCCCAAAAATTTCTGAATCCGCCCCGAAATATGACTCCAATGAAGAACTCAAGGGAGGAAGAAGTTGTGTAGCATACTCCTTCCTAAAAAACCGTCTTTACACAAAAAAAACAATGCTGTTTTTTGTAAAGTTACTTTCATCAGATAGCATCAGATCAAGCGCAATCCTGTGGTTAAAACAAGAAGGAAGAGTCCAAAACCATTTACTTTTTAAGGGACAAAGACCAACACCCCCGCGTCTATGGACTTTTTTTCAACAAGGTCATTTACTCTGCAGGGGACAAAGACCAAGGTATCGACTCTTTTTTCAACAAGATCTTTTACTCTGTAGGGACAAAGACCAGACCTAAGATTCTATCGACTCTTTTTTCTCTCATGAGTGAGTGAGTCCCAATTAAAATAACGGGCCGGTGTTGTTGACTTTCAATCAATGGGGTATTGTAGTTATGGCAAAAATAGTATGTGACCGGTAGAATAAAATGTATATAAATTAGAGCTTTAAACCAGCATTATTACACATCGAACATAAACCATGGAAAGCAAACCTTCAACCTCAGAGAAGGTCCTCTCATTTCTTTGCATAGTCCTGTTTGATATGTTGTTGTTTTCACCCAATTTAGCATCTGCTTCAGTTCAAGAAGCTAATGCTCTCCTCAAATGGAAAGCCAACCTTCAATTCCAAAACAATTCTCTGCTAACTTCGTGGATTTTTCCTTATAATTCTACTGGTTCTTCAAGCCATCAAAAAACAAGTGCCATCCCATGCACTTGGTCCGGAGTTTGTTGCAATATTGGTGGAAGTGTCACGACACTGAACATCACAAATTCAAGTGCAAAAGGTACGCTCTATGATTTTCCATTCTCGTCTCTCCCTAATCTTGCATGTATTCAACTCAGCGTGAATGGTTTTTATGGTACCGTCCCACCTCAAGTTGGTAAGCTCTTGAAACTAATCTATCTTGATTTTTCCGGCAATCAGTTTTCCGGAATAATCCCACCACAAGTCGGCCTGCTAACAAATCTTCAGGTCCTCCACCTGTTCGACAATCAGTTAAATGGCTCAATTCCTAAAGAAATAGGCCAGCTAAAGTCTCTTTATGATCTTGCTTTGTACACTAACAATCTTGATGGTCCCATTCCAGCTTCTTTGGGCAGTTTGAGCAACTTGACTTGTTTGTATCTCTATGAAAACAAACTCTCTGGTTTCATTCCTCCTGAACTGGGAAATCTCTTCAATCTTGTCGAGCTTGACATGGATACCAACCTTCTCACAGGTCCCATCCCTTCCACTTTCAAGAACTTGAATAACCTAACCTTCTTGTCCCTATTCAAAAATCAGCTCTCTCATCCCATTCCCCCAGAGATAGGAAACCTGAAATCACTTGAGAGTCTGGTCCTTTTTAAAAACAATCTTTCTGGTTCAATCCCAGCATCATTAGGTGATCTAAGCTGCCTAACTCAACTACTTCTGTTTGACAATCAACTCTCTGGTCCCATTCCGAAAGAATTAGGAAAGTTAAAGTCTCTCAATGATCTAGAATTGAGTCAGAATCAACTCAATGGTTCTGTTCCTGCTTCTTTTGGTTATTTGACCAACTTGGAGTTCTTGTTCCTCCGCGACAACCAACTCTCAGGTCCCATTCCACAAGAAATTGGGAGTCTGGAGAATTTGGTCGAACTGGAAATGGCCAACAATCAATTTTCAGGCAATTTGCCAGAAAATATTTGCCACGGCGGAAAACTAAAAAACTTCACTGTAAACAATAACAAGCTTACCGGTGTTATCACCAAAAGCTTGAGAAACTGTTCTAGCTTAACCAGAATGCTCCTCGATGGAAACCAGCTTACTGGAGATGTGTCTGAAGTTTTTGGTGTCTATCCAAATATTCAATTCATGGATTTAAGTGACAACAATTTTTTTGGTGAAATCTCTTATAGATGGGGACTGAGCCCACAATTAACTTACCTAAAGATGGCAAGGAACAATCTCACTGGACGAATACCACCAGAGTTCGGAAATTTATCTCAACTTCACCTAATTGATCTTTCTTCGAATCAATTAGTTGGGGATATTCCGAAGGAACTAGGGAAGTTGGATTTGCTAACTCTTGTTTTGAAAGATAATCAACTTTCTGGTGGTATACCTAGAGAACTCAGATCACTAGTTGAGTATCTTGACTTGTCCAAAAATAGATTGAGTGGGTCAATACTGGGAAATCTAGAAAAATTCTTGCAGCTACATTACTTGAACTTGAGCTACAACCGTTTTAGTCAAAAAATCCCACCAGAGATATTTAAGTTAGCTCAACTGTCCAGGCTTGATTTGAGTCATAATTTCCTCAGGGGAGAAATATCGTCGCAAATTAAAAATCTGCAAAATTTGTTGGACCTAAATTTGTCCCACAATAACCTCTCTGGTTTCCTTCCAGAGGCTTTTGAAGAAATGCATGGCTTGATGTATATTGACATATCCTACAATAGGTTTCGAGGTCCCATTCCCAACAACGAAGCCTTTAGAAATGCTACCATAAAGGAATTACAAGGGAACAACGGCTTGTGTGGCAATGTTACAGGATTAAAACCTTGCAAAGATGCCCAACACATTGTGAAGGAAAGCCACAAACTCATTCCAATTCTTATAATCGTATTACCTTCGCTGGGAGCATTGTTACTTCTTGGTGCATTCATTGGACTCCTCATCATGTTTGAAAGAAGAAAAGGTAAAACAGCAATTGAACAAAGCGATTTCCATGATGAGAACAATTTTTTTTCCATTTCCAATTTTGATGGACGAGCCGTGTATGATGAAATATTAAAAGCCACCAATGATTTTGATGCCTCGTATTGCATTGGAAAAGGAGGATACGGAACTGTCTACAAAGCAAAGTTGCCACCAGACAATGTAGTGGCTGTGAAGAAACTTCACCCATTATCTGAGACAACAGATCGTAAAGAGTTTCTCAACGAGGTAAGGGCATTGACAGAAGTACGACATAGGAACATTGTAAAGTTTTATGGTTTTTGTTCACATGTTCGACACTCATTTTTGGTATATGAGTACCTTGAAAGAGGTAGCTTGGCCATGATCCTGAGTAGAGACGAAGAGGCTAAAAATTTGGATTGGCCCAAGAGGGTGAATATCATTAAGGGAGTGGCTCATGCTGTATCTTACATGCACCATGATTGCTCACCACCAATTGTACATAGGGACCTATCAAGCAACAATATTTTGCTGGACCCCGAGTATGAGGCTCATGTTTCAGATTTTGGCACTGCTAAGCTTCTGAGGCTAGACTCCTCAAATTGGAGCAGACTTGCAGGGACATACGGATATATAGCACCAGGTAAATGTAGATTTATGTTGTCCCAACTAATTTGACATATATAGTTATCAATTATACATGATTATATTTTACTTTTTGTTTGCAGAGCTTGCTTTCACAATGAAGGTAACTGAAAAGTGCGATGTGTATAGCTTTGGGGTGTTAACACTCGAAGTGATCAAAGGAAATCATCCACGCAATTTCATCACCTCACTATCATCTCCATCTAGCAATCAGAACATAATGCTAAAAGATGTGTTGGACAATCGCCTTTCAGCTCCATTAACTGAAGGTGAAAATGTGTTGATATCAATTATAAAGTTGGCCATTGCATGTTTAAATGTTAATCCACAATCTAGGCCGACTATGCACTTTGTCGCTCAGCAGTTGTCAACCCTAACAGCACCTTCGTCGAACCATCCAGGTCAGTTACACTCACTAGGGAATGCTAGTTACTAAGTGTAGTTTGGATATACTACTAAATAAAATCAAATTCTTGCTCAACATATTTTTCCATCTTTTGTACATTTTAGTCTATTGTTTTTCATACTCAATTTCTATATGCACTTGGTATTAATATATTATCAGCATGTTTGTTCAACATTGTCCTCAATGTGCATACATAAGTTTGAGCGTCGATACTCTATGGTTAACTATTGTTTTGACCCAAGATTAAATTGTGGCAATTGTGGTACGTATATTTTATGCTTCAAATTCCCCCTTATTGTTAGAAAAAAACACATGTTTGTTACACTTGAGTTATTTTAATTTAAAAATTGATTAAACGAACCCAGCTATCTTTATTACATATCTCTTCATAGAGAGATAGCGATTCAGCTGGAATTTTTTCTTTCTTTTTTATTTTCAATACATTCATTTTGAATTTTCAAAACTCAATAATGAGAAAAGAACTCTACCAAATCTACCATGTATAGGAAACATACCCTCAATCTGAAGAGTCTGCACATCATACGGCATGACATTATATACCCTGTCATAATGCAACAGCTTTGGGGTTATCCCTGTGGTATGGGTGCCTATAACGCTGGGTAATCAGGAGTTTGAACACGTGGAACCTATGGTGCAAGTAAAGGTAGTGACTGCCTCTGCCCCTGCTGACCTTGATTGGCTTTAGGACACTTTCTAGTTGTGTGCCCAAGTTCTCCACACTCACAACAATGCCCCCTAAAGGGACCCGAATATCTCCTCTACTAATTTCCTTACTGTTGACCCTGTCCAGACTACTACGGTACTCCATTCTGCTGTCTCAGACTAGAAGTCTCCTATTTGTGAGCATCTGTGTTTTCCTTATGTTTCTTCCAAGGTTGATACCCCTGGAATCTGCGCCTATCATTATGGGCCATTTCCTTCTCCTTTCTCTACTATCTGACTGGTGGAGTCTTTGTCACCCCACTTTTCTACTTTGGATTTCATGTAGTCCCTCTGATTTTGATAATGCTGTAAAGCTGTATCCTCCACACCATCCCAATCCATGAAATATAGATATATACGTATCATTACCTTATTTAACCTCTGTCCTAAAATAGAAACCATCCTACACACCATCCCAATCCATCCCCTATCACACAAATTATAGAATATATTTTCTAAGTTCAAACCAAAGGCAGTCCTTACATGCCCGGACACTTTATTAAATAAACTACCTTATGAATATTTGGTAATCCTAACTTGCCTCCCTTATATATATATCAAGTACCCCACCATGTAATTAACAATCCACACATGTATCCCTTATTAACCTTAAATACCTTATTAGGTATTGGCAATCCGGATATGCCTCCCTTATCTATGTTAACTACCCTATTGGCAATCCTGACATACCTTCCTAATTAATCCTTAAATACCTTTTTAGGTATTGGCAATCCTGACATGCCTCCCTTAAATATGTTAACTCAAATCATTTCCTTATCTATCTTATATCTTCAAAATAGAAGTCATCATATATGTCGTCCCCATTCAACCCCTATCGCACAAGTTTAGAACATATTCTTTAAGTTCAAACCAAAGGACCAAAAGCAAGTATTCTATTAAACCAAGGCAATCCTGACATGCCACCTATACTATCCTTGGATACCTTAATAGATATTGGTAATCCTGACATGCCTCCTGGCAATCCTTACATGCCTCCCTAACCTTAGCAACCTTAATAGGTATTGGAAATCCCAACATGCCCCCTGGTAATCCTTACATGCCTCTATAACTAACCTATTAAACCAAAACAAAAGACCTAACCTACTTAGCACATTCATTTAATCTAACAGAAGTTTAATCACCACAATAAAATAACTCAATACACAATGAAACTTATATTAAGTATCTCATGAACAGTTATGATTTCAAAGAATACAAATAAGGAAGAAAAAATAATACAACCACCAATTATATGAGCAAGAACACAACCAAACCTCCAATGTACCTAAATCTTCGAGGGAGTCTAAACCTAGCTCTTAATCTAGGTTTCCAGACTTATTATGTTCCTAAGAACCCTATTTAATTATTCTAAAATTTTCTATAATTTTTTTAAATTTATAACAACCCGAAAAAAGAATTAAAAAAAAAATTCTCATTTTGAAGCACACTTTTTAAAACTAGTTCTATAACAAGGGACAATTATTTTGCTATGAAATTTAAAGCCCATGCCTATTTTGACCCCAAAACATTAGATATAAAGTTTGGGAATTTTCTGAAATTTTTCGGTAATTTTAAAATATTTCCAAAATAAAAGAAAAATAAAAATCTAGTTTTGAGGCACATTTTTTGTACTACTTAAACCATAAGGGAACCCTAGTGGCATGCACTCCCACACGGCGGCGGCGCGCATGGGGGGCGCTGCCCCCCACCCTCTTTTTCCTGTTTTTTTTATTTTTTTTCTTCTTCTTCTTCTTCTTTTTTTCATTCCTGCAACAGAACGTATCAACAATGGTACCAGAACATTTCGGCCATTTTCTGCCTACTTCTGGGCACCGAATCGCGCATATGAATATACCATTGACCTCGTCTCGATCTAAGCTACGCATTGGTACTAAATTCACGCCTTCTTGAGACCTAAATCAAAAACGCCCAATTTCAAGTTTTAAAAAACTAAAATTTCAAAGTCAAATTCCCATCAATCTACCCAACGGTTCACAACGAAATTTTCAAGGATTGTTCAAGGAAGCAAGATCTACCTATTGATCAGAACAAAAACCTTAAAAAATGATGAATATAGTAAACCCAATTTCATGTTCGTACATATATATATATATATACTCCAGCCTATACAGTCATATATACATGTATATACATATGCAAAAATACCCTATAGCAATACCAAACCTCCAGATTATTCATGTTTAATCCACAAAATCCACCTTAGCATGCATAATCGTTTGATTTCATAATTAAATACAAAAAATGAAATTATGTATATATATATATATATATATATATATATATATATATATTCCAGTAACATGTATATACAAATAATATATATGTCTATAGATTCAAAGGGTGAGAGAAGAGTTTCGTAATATCCTTAGATTTTAAATAGTACCTTGTCTTATTTTTGTTGGATTCAAAGGTAATTTTAGGAGTTTGGAGGGCTATAAGTGTAGAGATGCACATGGGATATATATATATATATATATATATATATATGTATATTCTATTCATAGCTAGATAGGTAGCATTCGGTTGTCTGATGCATGTGGCAGGCTTATGTTAAGAGTTCAGGTTACAAGAAGTGACAGAAGCTTTAAGCTTGAGTGGGGGGTTGGTGAGGGTCATGTGCATGGTTGCCAAATGGAGTACATGGCCTTTGCATGTGTAGTATAGATATGTAAGTAATGTAACCCACTTATATAAAACCTGAGGCTTTACGATAGAACCAAGGAAAAGAGGAAAATAGTGGTTCTATAGACTAGAGTGAGAGAAACAGAGAGAAGAAGAAGAAGAAGAAGAAGAAGAAGAAGAGAAAGAAAGAGAAGAAGAAGAAGAAGAGAATAAGAGAAAGAGAAGAGAGGAGAAGAAGATACCCAGGCAAGTTGAATCTTTCCTTGTATATATATATATATATATATATAATTATTTACGATGATGGATATAGATGTCTATGATTATGATTAAAATTCTGGATTAAGTCTTGTTGGAAATAAATTCTGGATCTTGAGGATGAGAGTTGCTTGATTTGTCTTAGGCTGTATATATATATATATAGATTGATATATATAGCTACTAATTGATATGTTTGGGCTGTCATTAATGAGCCTATACTTGCATGAGACATAGGTGTTCTTTGGAGATCTTTTTGTGGGTGTATATATAGTGGTGCATGTGTATATGTATATAGTTATTTATATAGTATAATGTTGTAGAGAAATTCTTTATGCATATGTTATAAAAGTGTTGTGCATGTGTAATCCGAATGGAAGGACCCAGATTGGTTTATGCCTTTATTTTTTTATATAAATACATTTTTTATATCTTGTTATGGCTGGATACTCACATGCAAATCCACTATTTTTTTTAGTCCTAACTTGATCAATTTCTTTGTTAAGACATGTAAACCATGTGTGCCTAGCTACATTCATAAAGCATTTTATTGCTTTTTTTGTGCATCTGAAGTTGGTGGAGCCTTGCATGTTTGATGGAGTCTTAATATATGCTTGAGATTGATTTTTAATAGTGGATTTTCGGCTATTAGTGCTGGGTCATGTAGGGGTTAAGGATAAAGCAAATTTTTATCATAGCTTTGGTCTTATATCTCTAAATAGTCTATTACTTTCTTTTAAAACCATTGGAAATATGTTTGTGATTGGGACCAATTTGAAGGTTAAACAAAAAAAAAAAAAAAAGCTTTTCCTGTATTTTTTTTATACATGATATTTATACAATAGTTTTGTGTGTAAAACAGTAGGATTGGGACTGTGTAAATGAAAAGGTTTGGGTTAGTTCAGAATTTATGTTTGGGTTGGATAATAGCATTAGGCTATGAAATTGGTTTGGGTCTAGTTTTAATTGGTTGCATGACTTTGGACTGGGCCGAAATTAAGAATACGCCCAAGGTCATTTAAAAGAAATGAAAAGAATTTCTTTTTGGGCAGAAGTTTGAACTTGGAGGAAAAATGTTTCTTTTGACGCTCCATAAATTACGTTTAATTTCTGAAATTCTATGTTTATGCATAATAGGACTTTTTATGCTAGAATAGTTGGTTCTAGGGAAAAATTCTTGAATGCTCCATAAATTACGAAAATTCTGAAATCATATGTTTTAACGTAACAAAGCTTGTTATGTGGAAATAGATGGTCCTAAGGATTAAAAATTCGGTTAGCGACGATTTAAGCTTTGTGAATGCACACATTTCGCTCATTTAATTTATTAAATGTGAAAAGAATTTAATAAATTATAAAAGATTTTATGATGGTAAAGAATGCTTGTTTCCTTTTGTTTCAATTTAGAGAAAATTGGAGAAAAATATCCTTTAAGCTCTTAAAATTTACGAAAAATCTTAGAGTGGTACATTTTGGCATAATAAACTTAATTATGCTAAAATAATTAAGTTTAGAAAAAAATTATGTGGTAAAATCCTAAAGTGATAAAAGTGATAAATTAATGTGATTAGTGATCACATTAAAAGAATGACTTGATTTATTAAATGTTAAAAGCATTTAGTAAATCCTAAAAGGCTTGAAATCTTGATAATGTGATCAAATTCTTAAAGAATTTTTGAGGTGAGTACAACCCTTTTGTTAAGGCCATTGGGCGAAGCGTGCCCTTATCGTGTGGACGTGGTCCAGGACCATCTGGGTTAGTAGACGTACGAGCACAGCCACATGTGCGAGCTTCCTTAGTCCTGGACTATGCGATGCGCACCACTTGTTGGCTAAGCATGCCATCTATTTGAGGAGAGCCCGGGCCTCATGTGAGGTTATGTTAAGTTAATCTAGATGATTAGCTTAATAAGGAATTGTTGATATAACGATTCCTGTGTGTGAAAGAAATTATGAATATGATAATTAACTAGAGTTTAATTATCATAAGAAAAATTTGTGAACCTAATCAACAAAGATTGTTGTACGAGTCCTTTTATATAGGAATTTAAGGCAAGGTCAATTTGTTGAGCAATGATAGTGTTTTGCAATTCTTGCTGAGCTTGTTGAGCTCACCCCATTTTATTTTCAGGTACTGAGTGAATGGAAGCGATGCACAGGACGATGGAGATCATTTACATGTAAATTTCTTGGCATGTAATTATCTTTTGTTGTACATAGTTGGCTCTCAAGATGAGGGATGAGGTCTCCAGATGAAGTTTTTGTAATAGATGATCTAGACGATCATACCTTGATTGTAATATGAAAGTTTTTGGATTAATGTATGGTAAGAAGGATGATGTTATGTTTCAAGTCGCGCACCAAATTCAAGTGCTGGACTAGAGTTTTAGGTATTTAAATTTGGGAGCGTGACAAGTTCGAACTTGCCTTTTTAACGAACACGAACTCGTCCTGATGAATCGCTCCTTCTCTCCCTTCTCTCTTGCGTCTACGCTCGTTTGGTCTCTATAAGTGCAAGCGACAGAAATCCTAACCCTCTTTTCTTTCTTTTTTTTCTTCTTTTTTTTAATTTTCTTTCTAGAAAACTAAAAAGGAATTCCTAAATAAATATATAATTAAATATAAAATACTTAGCCCACATATAACTAATATATATATATATATATATATATATGTAGCCCAACCCAACAGTCTAGCCAACCTGATAACAATTAAAAATTAAAGAACATGCAGCCCAAAAAAATCCATAAATTTTATTTAAAAGAAAAATTACATTTAAAACAATATTTCACACACAATTAAAATCAATCAACACTTAGCAACAATTCAAACATCCACATTAAACAAATAAAACAGACATTGACAAAATTTAACTAAAACCATTTAAATAATTTAAAATTCAATTAAATAATAATAAATAAATAAAAACCCAATTAAATAATTAGAACCCAATTTAAATATCCTCAATTTACAGGGTATTACATCTGATACCAACTGTGACACCCCCTCTCCCCCAATTTCCACTCATGAGTTGGCTAGGCTCGCATATGAAAATGGGGAGGTGTCAAGCAATCGACAATAAACAAGTACAAACTAAAAGATGCAATAAAAAAAGAAATAAATAGCGAAGAGGAAAAAATAAATAAATAATAAATCTCAATACCATAACCTCCATAAACTCTAAGTAATTAATTCATAATCAATTCAGAGTAACTACCAAAATTCTCAATTAAATATAACTCAAAAATCCCGTAAATCAAGGAGCAAGTTCTCTCTACTACAGCCTAACAGTGTACAGATAAACCCATCATCTCCATAAATATAACAGAGAAATAATAATAGCATCCACACATATTAATTATATACAAATGATCATTTATAAACTATACAAAAATTAGACAACTCAATTGTGCCCAGATAATTCACACATAAAAAATATACATATGTGATCAATGAAATAAATCATAAAGGTTAATGTAACTCAACCATGCCTGCAATTATATATAAGAACAAAAATAGGCAACTCAACCATGTTAATTGGTACTGGTGAGTCTGACTTATTTAGCCAGCCCATAATGGTTCAAAATACGCATTCACAATTAACAATTTATAAAAATCAACATAAATATATCTGACAATTTATCTGAAACCATTCTCACATTTATCATCTAAAAAGTAACACTCTAAGCTCTTATGGATACTAAAAATATTCCAACTAAACTATTTGTCCAACCATTATCCTACTTGAAAACTCAAAATCATCAATGCATTAAACAACTTAAACCTATCATACTAGTTTATATTTTTTTTTTAACAAAAGTCATTCAAGCATACATATAAATTTCAAATAATAGCTTGTGAACAACCTTGCACATGGAAACATTTAAAGACATAAAACGCAATAACAAATATATCTATATAACAGATTATTAACACGAGTTATACAAAACCCTAAATATGGCAGCCTATATATACATAAAACATATTGTATAGAGCCAAAACAAACCTATGAGCATCATGTTGTATCTATAACAACATATATGTGTGTGTGTAGCACATCAGACAACCATAACTAACATAATCCCAATCAAACTTCATTGTTTATGCTTCTCAAACAAATCTACTTGTAATAACAACATATAAATGCATAATTTAGATGATATAACAACCTATATATGTATATATACACATAATCAATTTCATACAACATAGATACAAATCATAAAACTAACTAGACCTATAATATAAACCTATTACATGTTGGAGGTGCTATGTTTATGGCTCCAAAAAGGAAAAGAATAAAGAAACTTGTCTTTTAATTTGCAGAGCAACGTCACGTATCTCCTTGCGTGTTTGTCTCAATTTGTTCCTTGTTAATCTGTATGCGAAAGACCAATGATTAGGATTTTGTGATCTTCTCCCTATCTTTATCTCTCTCTAATAGTGCATATAAGTTCTGTATAGTAGGGCTTTATATAACTCCAAAATGAACTAGGAAACCCACTTAAAATAAACTTTTAAAATAGAAATCTCGTCATAACTACGATTTTATGAATCGTATTACAGTTCTGCGTAATGCATATTACGATCCTGCACAAACCCAAAAACAGAATTATTTCAAAAATTATGTATTTAAAAATAATGGGCTATTACAGGGACCCTAAACCCATCCGAATCTCTTGACTCGACTTTCAATAAATCTAAGTCCCTTAACTCGACTTTTAAGAACGATCACGAGGACTTTAAACACATTCGAGTCTCTGGACTCAATTTTCAATACATCCGAGTCTCTTGACTTATTTCAAGTTTAAGAATGGTCACAGGGACCTTAAACCCATTCAAGTCCCTTGACTCAAATTTGAAGCACGATCACGAGACCTTAAACCCATTTGAATCCCTTAACTCTACTTTTAACCACAGTTATGGGGACCTTAAACCCATCCGAGTCCTTTGACTCAAATTTTAATAATGATGTTCGAAGACCTTAAACCCTACATGAACGGTCTGATGAGGACCTTAAACTTCACATAAACTGTTATGAAAACCTTAAACCCTTTCAACCGAACTACGTTCGACCTAATCCTTGTGCAGCCCTGAGGTACGTAGGCAGTCTGGGCAGCCCCAAATTCAGTCCCACTACCATTTTCTACCTCCATCACATTCCATCAGTCCTTTCCATCCACTATATTCATTCTATATACTCCATCCATTTTGTACCCGAACTACGTTTGACCTAATTCTTTGGGCAACCCCAAGTTCAGTCACGCCTCCCTTGAAACTACCCCTCCTCTTTCTTCCCTTCTTATTTATATACATATAAATGTTATATCCTTTTATGAACATAATCAACTTTGAAATAGAAAGGGTGTTGAAAATTAGGTAACCGTACTCGGTACGGATGTTGTGGGGTGCCTAAGACCTTCCCCACATATAACCAAACCCCCAAATCCATTAATTTGGTTTCGAAAGACCACATGGTAGTCATCCAATAGGACCCTACACATACACTCTTACATTTCAGGTGACCTAGCACACTAGAACTCGAGGTTAGGTGGCAACTCCATAGACACATCTCGTATGCCTTTGCAACTCTGGAGTGTGCCAACAATGTCACGATGCACAGAATGATAGTGGACGACTATGAGTTATGCGGTCTAAAAGCGGTTGCAAAAGTTTGATTAAAACCTAGAAGGGGTGAATAGGTTTACTCATTAGTTTGCTTAATTTTTTAGATTATCCCAATTTTAAGTCCAATTAAAGATTAAAACAATCCCATAAAGAAAGTAAATAAAATAAAGTGCAGTAAAATAAAGAATACACCAGATATACGTGGAAAACCTAGATCAAGAAAAAATTACAGGTGAGGCATGTAGCCCCGGGGAACCAAATCCACTATCATCGAAGCAAAGTACAACAGACTCTATCTCAGACTCACAACCACTCCACTATAACAAGAACTTGATGCAGAATGTCTTAGGCTTACTCTTGTAACTCCCTTATCCAATTGTTGCAAACTTTAGGCTAACGCCACAATCCTTGTAGAAGGCTAACTAGAAGAACACTAACACTAAGCAGGTATTATGTCCCATTCGTAGTGTGATCTTCTTCTCCTTCATCAGCAACAAACATTTGTAGAAGAAATCAAACGATCCAATAGCTTAATCAACAAGAAATCTCTAAAGCAGTCTTAGTATGATTGATCAAGCAAAGAGAGGGACACAACCTAAATCACTCATTGTGTATATATGTGTGTGATCTCTTAAAGAAATATAAATAAAGAATTAATCAATAATTCTCTATCCTAAAAATATCTCTATGTTTTCTCTCTCTAGAAAATAATATTTTTGATGTGTATTGAAAGCATAATTAGAGAAGACATATGAGATTTTTATAGATGTTACAAATCCTAATTTTTATTGAAAAATATGTAAAAATCAATAGAAAATAAGTCCCAAAGTTTGAGAAAATTTTAAAGTCAAATCTTAGTCAATACATGACATTGCAGTGCAAAAATGCCAGATCGGGAAGCTTGTCACTTAGACTAGTCCGACTTTGTGAAAATCTCTGAAAAAGATCATGAGGTCTCATAGACCACTCCAACTAAATCTTGGACCTGTCCAACCTTGAAGATTTGGTTAAATTACCCAAAAACCTTAATTTTTAAGGTCGGAACCTCTCGGATTGAAATCTATGTGTTCTCACCACTTTACTTGGACTATGTGACTCTCATATTTCATCAATGATGTCCACATGGAATTGAAACAATCCAGAAACTTCAATATTAAATCCTTGTTCAATACATTGATGTCTTCTCCTGAAGTGTCAAGCTTTATGGCTTTGAAGATCATTTACATGGTTGGTGTAGAACACTATGCTCACTCTAAAACTTTTATTACATGATCAATTATAAGAATATAAATAAAAGATTACAACTCAATCATGTCTAGTTTTGATACTCAAGATTGCCAATTACAAAAAGATACGTCACAATCGCTTTGGCAATTTCATGACAAAACTAACCTAGACAATCATAACCTAACCACTGAAAAAATCATATGACAATTGTATAGATTCAATTTTTTTTTTTTTTTTTGAAATTGGAATTTAAATGTTTTGCACATGTTATAAGTATGATTTATACATGTAGGGACTAGTTTAGAGGTCTAGAGGGTTTTGTGAGTCATTTGGCTCATTTTAAAATTTTGAGTTATCGGGACCCAGGATAGGGGTTGTGTGGGCTCGGGAATCGGGATAATTTTTTGAGAAATTTTATTTTTGGTTATAGACCAATTAGAATATTTAGAGAGACATAGAGGCGATTTCGAGTCCATAGCTTCCCAAGCTGGCTTCTCTCCTCTTTGTGTTCTTCAACTTCTCTCTAGATTTAAAAGGTGTTCTTCTTTGTGTTCTTCAACTTCTCTCTAGATTTAGATGGTGTTAAGATTTGATTCGGATGATGCCAAAGAAGGAAAGTGTATTCTACGAGACAAGGGCTTCGCTTAGAACCAAACAAAGTCACAATTAGACAACTTTGAGAGTGGTAAAAGTGTGGGGTAGCTTGAAACTAAAGCTATTGAGGTTGAGGTGTATGTTGTGTCTTTCAAATTCAAGTTTAATTTTATTTCTTGTGCATAAAATGAATGATTTTTGTGTCTAATATGATATATAGAATTTTATGTTAAATTATTGTTCTATATGAATATATACGTATGTTTCTCTTGCTATAAATGGTTGGTTTATACTTTGCAATCCATGAATTGCTTATACATGTAAAATGGGCATGTGATGCACATATGGGACTTTGGGGGAAAATGATGAAAAACCTAGTTTTGGTGGTTAAGTATATGTATATGTGTTACGACTCTTGCTTGACATGCTAGAATTGAACTAGGTCATGTAATAGGTGCAATGCATCATGATTTATGATTGTGGATGTAAAATGTGAACTATTTTATGTGAGTGTGGGGTGTGTCTTGGAGGTGGCTCATGGGAAACTAGTCGGGGAACATATCCCTGGGGGTTGAAAAACCTTAAACTTGCGTAAGATGGGTGGTAACCGCATGGGTTAATAACCTGTAATAACCATGAACTTGAGATATAGGACTTTGCTACGTATCTTCTGTGTTATGAGTGTGAACCAACTCTGAGAGTGTTTGAGTCTTATGTGTAATTTAGGTGGTTTACATGACTTGTATGGATTTCAAATCCGATTTTGGTTATGTCATATGTCATAAATATGATAGAATGTGCCTTAATGCATGATTTGTAGTTATGTGGTTGTCAAGTTACATTTGATACCACGATTTGAATGAAAATGAGAGATTTGACTAGAAATGCTATGAAGCATGACACGTAGTCGTTGAAGCATCTTTTGGTGTGTATGCATTGAATATGAAATGTGGACTTGAACGGATTTCACAACATGTTATTCTTAAGCCATTGAAATTGCTCATCCCCCCACACTAACACTTTCAGGACATGGCAAGGAAGTGGTTGAGGATGCGCAATAGTGAGTTGAACATAAAGTATAAGAACTCTACCTTTTTGGGTGTTTTTCGCTAAAACTTGTACATAGGTGTTCACGCCAGTTTGTGCCATGTAGACTAGCTTAGAAGTAAGATTAATACATTTGAATTTTGGTTTTGTAATGGAACTTCAATGTTCCTTTCGTATATATTAAGTTTACAACTTTTGAGGCTTGTATGAGAATATATGTTATGAAGCATGTGTATGGAATACATGGGATTTTACATTTTTGAGCTTCAAATGTATGTTGTGGATTACATTTGGGATGATTTATCATGTTATGGACTATTGAAATGATATGTGATGATTCTAGGTTGTTAGAATGAATTTTGGATGAAAGATGGTCAAGTTGGAGAATTTCAAAAAATTCTCCCGAAGGCCATTTCAATTGTGTGAAATGTCTATTCCGTATGATCAAAATGCTTTGATTTTGCAAAAGCATGATTTCGATCATGCAAAATTTGGTTTGTGCGAAAGCTCCATTTCAATCATGCGAGAAATTACAGAGTTTTGAGTGTTAAAAATCCAGAGAGTTTTCGATTGTACTTCTCAAGCACTTCGCGTGATCGAAATTTCGATCTGCAAAGATGGGGTTTCGATTGATTGAAATACCCATTTCAATTATGCAAAAAGTTAGAAACAACAGCTAGTGTTGTGCATGCACTACCATGTGTGGGACTTTAGTTAGGAATTGATGTTGAACCATATGTAGGTACACATATGCGAGTATTTAAGCTTCCACATTGGATTGGAAGTTGGTGTAATTGAATTGGGACTCGGGGACGAATTTTTTGGTCATTCGAGGTATGTGGATGATGATATGTGGTACGGAATGTACTGCTCACCTCCGTTTCCTTGGGTGTTAGAAATCAGGGCATGACAACAATATAGCCCAAACATCTCCCCAATATACAATAAAAAATATAACTTGAAGAGCTCAGAGCATCACAAGCATGTGTCATGTGTAGTGTCAGCCAGAAACCTGTAAAAGTTACACATCATGCAAAACAACACTACCGGTGAAAGCTTAATCAAGAAAATATAACTATATATCAAGATAAAAAATCAACTCCCCTTTAATCATGTAACCACAACAAGTATACCAATTCCGCCCAAATATCATTCAATCCATATGCATATATCAATATAATATCTCTCCCTTTTTGGAACAAATTGACAAAGTAAGAACAAGGAAAACAAAAGATAAACTAGCATAAGATGATTAAGAGAGAAAATAAGAACATAACCTCCATTTAAAACACACAAGCATAAATAGCAAAAGTAATATGAATAATCATTAAGCATATCAAAGCATAACATCTAGAAACAAAATATCCAAACATATTATGTACAAAACAAGCATTACCAAAAGAACGGAACTTAAACATCAACATCCATCCAAAAGATGTCCTTGGTCTAAATCTATCATGTAACTCCATCCATTGCATTTGTATTCAAGTTTACAAAAATATGAACCAAGCACAAATTCGGTATCTATAAGATAAACATGCAATCTAATCAAAGACATTGTGTCTATCTGAATGTGGTTAAGTGTGTCAATTAAAAATATCACTCGCAATAGCATGAATCCCAGTATGATAGGGTCAAAGTGAGGGTGTCGAACCACGAAGACTAAGTATTACATTTATATTTGAATTTTGAAATTAATTATAACTAGATTAATAAAAGTGGATTGCAGATTTTTATTTCTAATTTTAATAATTAGCTAAGGCAATTAAATTGGAAGCATGTAAATCTAATGAGTGGAGATAAGGATGAGATAAGATTTTTGACTTCACCACTCACCTCACAATCATGCATATGTTTTGGTGGCTACAAGCTCACATTCAATTAATAAGAAAGATTATATATGATGAAGGCTAAGTATGAACTATCTTCAATTACCATGTATCATCTACCTATTTATTCTACTCTAGGGTGTAGAATTATCCATCTTCTTTAGGTATAATTCATCAAAACCCTAATTATATATGTAATTAATTTCATTGTGTAACTATCACGCTCATAATCACAGAAAATAAGAGGGATTGAGTTCAATCGAAACAACGAAATATCTAAGATAAAATAATAAATCATTGAAATTGAATATAAACTTTATTTATCAATTCTTAATAGAATCCTCTAAATTACACAATCTATGCATGAATATAAAATCTCCAATAATTAGAAAAATCAATCCATTGATACTTAGTTCGGGTTACATCAAAACCCTAGTGGAAGAACTAACCGCTCATGATCAAAGCAGACATCTCAACGGTTAAGGAAGAAGACATCATCTCCATGGAAGAGGTGTTCTCCTTGTTCTCCAATCTCCTTTCACTTAAAAGCTCTTCCAAACTTCAGCATAAGGTCTTTAGAAAATCCCCAATTCACCACTTATATTTGCCTAGAGAAAACATGAAGTTTCCCGACCAAAATAGGAGACTCAGGGCAATTCCGCCGCTCTAATCAGGTGGATTTTTCTACTGAACTTTGGCGGGAATTTTGACATCGTAAACATTCATTTCCATGAGATTTTTGTGAAATACAAAAATATCCGGAATTGAATTTCCTTCAAACAAATAAGAGTTTGGGTCGTTTCGACAGTCAAGGAAGGTTTTATGGCCAGAATACCAAAACAGATTCAAAACTTTCTTTATTGCAAAATTGAATTTCGGTCCATAACTTCCTTAAGCAATTACACTATGTTCCCTAAATTCATTAATGCAACATTCTTTATTTTTTAATACCATAACTACCCTTTATAAATTATACTATAAACTCTAACATTTTTTAGCTTCTTTAATTCCTACTTTTATTTTATTTATGTCAAAAAAAATAATTTATTCAACATGGATAACATTTTTTTTGTACTTTTTTTTTCATGTTATGTCGTTACAGATAATTCATTCATTAGAGATAATTTTTTTTGGGTCCATTTTTTTTTCTCAATTCCTATCAAAAGAAATAACTTAATCACCAAATATAAATTTTTTTTTGGTTGTTCTGTCAAAAAGGATAATTTATGTTAACCTTTTTTGGTCCTGTCAAAATAGATAAATAAAAAAATACTATGTCAAAAAAGACCGAAAACATTAAAGAATAGAGATCGAAAGGGAATATCTGAAAGTGTAATTGTGTAATTTGAAAAAAATAATCATTTTCTTGTGAAACTAGAATTAAAAATATTATTTCTTTTAAGACGAGAGTATAAATGTTAAAAAGAGGAGTGCGAACACTACCTCTCTTTAAAAATATGAAAAATGTATAGAAAAAATAAAAGAATTTATAATAATATTATAAAACAAGACACTTACACAGCAGCACGCATACACTTTCAAAAATGAAACAAAATACATTGTTTCATATTAATTAAGCCAATCACACACAAGAAAAGGTACCATTTTTTTTAAAAGGCAAAAAAGCCCGTCAAAAGTTCCATATTCCAAACATTTCTATTTCCCTCTCTAAATCTATTCTCTTTCTCTCACTATATGTTCTCTGCAAATTCTCTCTCTTTGTAAAAATGTTGAGGGAGGACTTGTACATCACGGTTCCAAACTTCTTCAAGTGCCCGATTTCTCTCGACGTGATGAAATCTCCTGTGAGTCTCTGCACTGGTGTCACCTACGACCAGTCAAGCATCTAACGGTGGCTCGACGGCAGCAATAAGTCATGTCCCGCTACGATGCAGGTCCTCCACGCCACCGACTTCATCCCCAACCACACCCTCCAACGTTTCATCCGGATCTGGTCCAACTCACCCAGTCCGAGTCAGACTCCCTCCCTTCACCTACTCAAGACCAAACTCGAGATCTCATCAAAGAAATACACAACAATCAGAACCAAAATTTCATTGAATATATATCCAAACTCGCCTCCGTCACCGCCATCTCTGACGAAAACCGCTGCTTTCTAGCAGCCTACGAAGACTTCGTGCTTCTCCTCATCGTTGAAGAAACAATTAGAGTTCTCGACATTATCATAGACAAATATGTGAAGAAGCAGATATTGCCAAGATTTCAATGAATAAATTCCCACACTGTCATTGATAGAGATTCTAAGTTATATACAGAGTGATTGAGAAGCTAATTTAGGAAACATGTAAATGGTAAAGCTAAAGTTATGCTACTGTTACAATATACAGCTGTAGAATTCTAACATAGAATCAACTCCAAATATAGAATTAATGATAGAATATTTGGTAGGATTTTAGGCTAGACATGCTCTGTTTTGGTTTGAATAAAGTCCACGCACGCTTCCTTTATACGCCCCCACAAGATTGAGCTTCCATCGGCAAGACCAATCTTGTTACGTAGCAATTCCGTGCGCTATTTTGACAATGGCTTTGTTAACAGATTAGCTAGTTGGTCTTGAGTATGTACATGTTTTACTTGGAGGCTTCCCTTTTGCACTAAGCCACACACAAAGTGAAGATCGATTTTAATGTGTTTCATGCGCGAATGATTGACTGGGTTAAAACTGAGATTGTCACATAGCAGCTGGGGAGATTCTTTTACTGGAAATACAAGTTCTTTGAGAAGAGTGGACAACCACATTGTCTCGGAAGCCGCATTAGCAAGTGCCCGGTATTCAGCCTCTGTTGTAGATCGTGCAATTGCTCTTTGTTTCTTTGAGCTCCAAGAAATGGGATTAGATCCCAAAAAGCTGATATATGCAAAGGTTGACGTGTGGTCATCCATATTTCCAGCTCAATCGGCATCGGAGTAGGTCCTTAAAACTAGAGTGCCAGCTTTGTGGATCTGAATACCATAAAAAATAGTCTATTTTAAGTAGCGGAGGATCCTTTTGGTTGCTGTCCAGTGATTTGTAGTCGGCTTGTGCATAAATTGAGAGAGTTTGTTGACTGCAAATGAGATGTCTAGACGTGTCAATGAAAGGTATTGGAGGCTGCCAATGATTCTACAAAACTTTGAGCTATCCACAGCAACAATGCCATAAACCAATTGAAGAGATTAACTTGTAGAGAGAGGTGTGGAGACATCTTTTGCACTACTAATACTCGTGTTGGCTAAAAGTTCACAAACATACTTATGTTGTGAGAGGAATATCTGGCCCGAGTAGGAATTACTTCAATCCCCAAGAAAAAATAGAGAGAACCCATATCCTTTAGAGAAAACATGTCACCCAGCTGCTTAATAATGTTTGCCACAAGGAGTGAATTTTTTTCGGTAATGACAAGGTCATCAACATAAACCAGGAAATAACAAAGATTTGATCCTTGGCTGTAAATGAAGAGAGAGGAGTCGACCTTGGAATTGTGAAAACCCAGCTGAAAAATGGCATTTTTGAGGGCTGTATACCAAGCCCGTGGGGCTTGCTTAAGCCCATAGATCGCATTTCTTAACCTGCAAACATGATTAGGTTTTGACAAATCATTGAACCCTGGGGGTTCCACCATAAAAATAGTTTCAGTTATTTCACCATTTAGAAAGGCGATGTTAACATCTATTTGCCTCAAATCCCATCCATTCATGACTGTAATAGATAATACAGCTCTAATAGTTGCTGGTTTAACCACAGGACTAAAGGTTTCTTTATAATCAACATCAGGACATTGATTATATGTCACACCCCGATTCCTGAGGCCCGGAAATCGAGGTGTGAACTTCGTGAGATCACCCTCACACTATAACCACTACCTGATCATACAATCTCAATTTCCTATTATTTTTACGAAAATTGGGCATGACCCATTCTAAATAATCAGATCCTGGCATGTTATACCTGCTTTCAATTCAAATGGACACTTCTGGGCTCGTGTCCCCCCAGCATTTATATCTAACAATAAAAATGGACACTTCTGGGCACGTGTCCCCTCAGCATTTCTACAACATACATAATCATTCGAATCTACAAAGCAACATTAAAGTCACAATGTCCATATACAACATCTCAAAATGGAAGTTCCTGTATACATGTCTAAGCGCATCATGTCCACATCTCAGACGCGCATAACATAAAAGATTAAAAATAAGAATTCCTTCTAACTCTAAATCCAACTGACGATTTCACACCACCAACAATCTCCTTGTCATGCCCTGAAAGTGTTAGTGTAGGGGGATGAGCAATTCTCAACGGGCTCAAGGTATTACGTTGTGCAATCCGTCCAAATTCATGTCTCATATCAGTGCATAAACACAAATCAACACACACCGCTTACTACGTGTCATGCTTCTTAGCTTTCTAGTCCAAAGATCGAAACTTTCACTTCACATGGCATATATATCAAGATCCTTGACTACCACAAAATTTTCAGTCTAAACATGCAATAATGCACAGTCTCATCATATCTATAACATATGACCAAAATGGGATTCAAACACAAGTTTAACGGAATCATCATAAAACTCACATTTCTACTCATTTCTTTCAAATCATGGCATATTGCATCAAATGTAAATGGACAACCACATAAATTTACAACATACTTCATTTCGCAACCCATCATATCTATAACATATGATACACACGAATTTATCAACAAATTCACTTACTTCACATAAGTCACATAACGTCACATAATTTAACACAAAAATCACACTATACTCGGAATTGAACTCACACGCACACCACACACATGATATGTACCGTAGTCCCACATCATAAAACCCTTTGGCTATTTCGGGCTACTAACCCGTCCGGTCACCACCCACTTGCGCAAGGTAGAGGACTTTCAACCCCAAAGAGGATGTTTTCCTCTTCTATTTTCTATGAGTCATTCCCGAGTATTCATCACAAGCACAAAATACTTCACATTTCTACATATAAATTCTCACATTGGATGCATTGCACTTAATACATGCCCTATATCCATTCTAACATGTTATTCAACAATTCACAATGCCAAAAGAACAAGCTCATTTCCCAAAACTCGGTTTTTATTATTTTCTCCAAAATTCTACACATGCCATACATATACCATTTTGCATATATAATCAACTCATGCATTTAAACACATAGATCAATATTTTCAACACAGAAGGAACTCATTCATGTTTTTGAAAAACACAATTTTCAACCAAAAAGGTTCACATATGCACCACATGTCACGTAAGGTACAGATTCATGCAATTTAAATCATACATCAATTTAAATCAAAGATTATGTCTCAATTTTCATTTAATCACAAATAACATAAAAACATTTACTTTATGTCATTAACATGAAATTAAACTTGGAATGAAAAACACAACGCACACCCCCTACCTCAATTTGGAGTGAGAACTCCAAAAATCTCCAACTTCCTCCATAGAGTATTCGCCAATCTCGCTATCACAACATTTCCTGCTAAGTCCAATTAAATTGTTGTCCCTGACTTTGACCCAAATTAAATACCAAGCCCAATGCTTATTACCAAAAACCCGACACGTGGCTAAACCAACACCAATCCTTAAAACCCAATTTATCCAACTAAGCCTCAGCGAAACACAAAGTTAGCTCAATTAAATTGGAAGCCAACCCAAACCAATTTCAGCCCCATTATTTGCTCCATTACTTAATCATACACCAAACCGAAATTTTCCAATACAACCCAACTGTCCAAACCATGGAACCAGCCTATGATCAAAACCATGTTGGCCCAATTAAGTTAGGCCCAAGAATAATCACATTCAGCCCACTACTTTGGTTGCCCACCATTTTAATCCAATTATAGATCAATTGAAAATCAACCCAAATTCAAGTCCAACCCATGCAAGACCACCATCATACACACACACATATACATATATATATATCACCACCTTCATTACAATATCAATTTGCCACCATTCAAGCTCTACTAACTATGGTAGTAGCCTCATGAACCCAATCAAGCTGCAAAATCATCCACAAACCAATCATAAAATTCGAACAACCCACACCACCATGAGCCGCCTCACACACAGCCAACCACTGCCCGAACTAAACCCATTCTCATCTTCAACTTGAAACAACTAAGACCCAACACAGGAACCCATTTTTTTTGCCTCTATTCGAACCCCAAACCAGCCACTACTCCGGTCATTTTCTCCGGCCATCCCACAGCCGGAACAACCCTCTATCACTCTCTCATTACCACTAAGATGAACCACCAAGCCACCTAGTCGTGACCAACAGCCATGGCTAATCGAACCCACCATGAAGACCACTACTCCGACTACCTCACAACCCAGCCGTGAGCCTCCAATCACCATACCCAATTGGAATCCATTCGAAAACCCAACTGAAACAACCCCAAGGACCGAACCAAACACAGCCCCAATCAAGCCGTGCGCACAATCGTCGGGCCATCTAAGGCCAACCCAAACACGACCCAACCACAACCGTGAGAACCCCAGCCGAACAGCGCCTCGCCGGCCACCCCGCAGCCGCTGCCAAAAGCCAACCAAAACCCAACTCACCTGCTACAGAACCCAGCGATCCAGCCGATCGAACCGCCAGCATCGTCGCCACTAGCCACGGCCAAACCCACAACCGTGACCGCTGCAGCCTCTTCCAGCCGTCGCGACCGCCGTTGCTGTCGCCCAGGTGGAACCCTACCATGAGCAACGCCCCTTCGCGAATGGCCCAATCGAACTGAGCCACCCCGCGTCACCGTGCAACCCCACCTTAACCACTTCAGCCACCGCGAACAGCCACTCTAGCCACGGCCACCGCCGGCGCCGGGATCGGCGGTGCCTCCTTCCTTCGGTCTCTCTCTCCCGATCTCACCTCGGTTTCACCTTCTTTCTCTTTCTTTCTTTCTTTTCTTTTCTTTTTCCTTTCTTTTTCTTTTCTTTTCTTTCTTCTTTTTCTTCTTTAGCCGAGACCACCCATTCCTTATCTTCTCTTCATTCTTTATACACCACATATATTAAATATCCCACACATGTATATGTACACATATCATAGTACATACACATATATTTATTACACAAATACACCTCTATATACATGTTTACTAATACATGTACCAATAAATATATTTATAATTAAATATAATTATATTCCATATAAATATATATATTTCCATATATATATATATATGCATCCTCCGTCCATATAAAATCCCGTATTCATATACTTTCTCCACCTCTCTCTCTCTCTATATATAATCTTATATATATAAATATCCACGTCCAATCTATATATATATATATATATATATATATCCACATCTTTTCGAATTTAATTTATTTGAAAAAAATAAATCCGGTCAAAATTCACCCGGAACCGGTCAAAATTATTCTGGTCCTTACAACCTCCCCTCCTTCAAGGAATTTCGTCCTCGAAATTAGCATAGTCATGTTCTTTCCAAAACCAATCCTTCCCAGATGTCATTCTCGCCAATGATCGTCACTTTCTCTCTCTACATACCCTAGGCGCTACACTTGCAACACCTAACTCATAACTCTCAAGTCTTGCACAACAGTGCATCTTAACTGCCGTAAGGCAATATAACCACGGGATGGTCTAGGTAATGTGAGTGGACAACTCCGACAGTCACAAGTTGCATAGACGATTCCGAATAATCAAGCCTAGTGGATAATTAACCACTTCCGTAACATAGTTGGGCAACTCCGAACCCCATGAACGGTTCACTTTCACTTTCCTCCGAAGCACTCGCTTCCTAGAGTCCACAGTCTCTACCTCAAGACCTATCCAGTCCATCTCTATCTCTAGTCTAAGGCAACACCTTTGACTAATCACGCCAATCACTCACCGTGATACATCCCCCTAATCCGGGATCATCCATACTCAAAGTCATCCTTTTATTATCAAGCATGACTTTCAATTTTTGGCATACCATTCCCGGGCTTAGTCCAATATCCTGGGCATCATCACAACACAAACCGCATCAATCCAGTGCACATCACAAGCGCACTCACCAGCAAGGCACGTGACAATGTACTCGCCGATAAAAACAACATAAACAGTGTACTTGCCGCAGCAAGCCACATAATCTTGCCCAGTCTCCTAGACTACAACCCACTGGAATCCAATGCCAAGTCCAGGATCTCACATCCCACTAGTTTCACAATCTCATTATTCAAGAGGAGAAACATTTACCCTTTTTCATCCTTCACACCAAGGAGCCAGTTGATAATTAGAGAGAATTCCTTTCATATCAGCACTTCACTTTAGACAACCCTTACCAATGAAAGTTTGAGGTCACCTACAGTAGCCAAATAGCAGCCATACAGTGGCCGCAGCCCACTGCGTCTACACGTCCACTGCGTCCACCTCTCCCCTTCACAGTAAGAAATTATCCTCACTTCAGATACCATATGTCAGGATCCTCGTCCACTATTAACTCATCCTTCTCTTAACACTATATCCACACTTTAATCCAACTGCGTCAATCATGCGCATATCACAGTACACCGCGAATGTCAAGGCACATAAGGAGTGCACTTGTCAAAATAAATCATCTAGTCCTGTCTACTTTTGTGGACTATATTCCATTGGCATTTAGTGCCAAGATTAGGGTTTTACGTGCCCTTAACTTCACAACCTCATTTCTCAAATAATGAATCCGACTTACTCGTCCATTAATCCTAATGGACATTTCTGACTTCTCGGGTATTTATCCATTCCTTTCCAGCATCTCACTTGAGACCCCAAGATCTTGACTACTTCGTCTAGGACCCTACAAATCCTTCCATGCATCACTATTACATTAATTAGCACCTAGGCATTACGATGCATCGCCAATGCATCGTCAAAGTCATCACACGTCCGCTGACTCTAAGAATTTGGTCAATTCTGAGTCCTCATCCTTGTGCAATGATTACAACGCAAATCTAAATCACCAAACTCTTGGTTTGGGAAACTACAAGGTAAATCACACCTTTCTCCACAATTCCAAACTCATACTTTCAAAGTCTATCACTACATGACCCACTCGGGTTCAAACCTCTACCCATGTTTACCAATCATCAAAACTGAAATCGCTTGGTGACTACATGTCACTACTTACCATGTGACACAAAATGCAACACTAAAGTGAAATGCTCAGTTACATGAATCATATATACCACATAGCATATAACACACAACATGTTAATCAATTAAACACGTACCATGCATGATATCACATATGATGCATAAATCAACACCCTAGCCCTCGGGCTAAAACTAAGAAAATACTCCTGACCATATATGGTCCCGGTACTTCCTCTGCCTAAGAAAGTGTGAAACACAGCCCAGTCCCTCTAGTACACACATATACTAGAACATAAAATCTAGAGTGGTTCAAACCAACCTACTCTCATCCTCTGTACTCATTGGTAAACACCTACCAATCCACCCACCTCTATAGTCTAAGGTAGTATCCTTAACTATCTACACTAATCACTTTCAGTAACATATTCCTACTATAAGGAATCTTTTATCCGTCGTCATCCGGACGAAACAACTCAACGTCTACAAGAGCTGGCGTATTGTAAGAGAAACGCTAATCCAAGAAAAATGTCTAGCCAGGCCACTTTTCCCAGTTAGCCCAACTCCGGCAATATGCCTTCCTTGTATCCTCTTCCAATCTCAGTTGTCATCCTCGACAATACACTTACCAATAACACATCATAAGCCCCTAAGTACCTCTAAGGACTTAAACACTCACAATATTCCTTGCGGTATCTATTCGTTACTCACTAACAAGGCTTAATCACTAAGTTAAAATCTAAACTCAACCAACTCTGGGAGTTATTACCAATCGAAACCAGTTTCGCACACCAACACTTTGATCTTTCATTTGGATTGCTCAAACCGAGCAAGTCGTTCCACTATCATCTATAGGTAATCAAACCTATCATTTAGACAACTAACAACCATTGCCTATCTCCAAACCAACATGTGATTTGACCATCCGTCCTTAAGTATTCGAACCTATGACTTTGATACCCTAGGTTTTCAAACCAAATGCCTTAACAGCAATCCAGACATCCTCAACCCTTACCCGTCGCCCCTAGGTATTCTAACCTAGTGCTCTGATAGATACCACTCTGGTATCAGGTACAAAATCCAACCTTCTCAACCATACACATGATACGTCCATCACCCGTCATCCCTAGGTATTCCATCCTAGAGCTCTGATACCATTCTGTCACGCCCCAATTCCCGAGGCCCGAAAATCGAGGTGTGAACTCCGTGAGATCACCCTCACGCTATAACCGCCACCTGATCATACAATCTCAATTTCCTATTATTTTTATGAAAATTGGGCATGACCCATTCTAAATAATCAGATCCTGGCGTGTTATACCTGCTTTCAATTCAAATGGCATTTTTGAGGGCTGTATACCAAGCCCGTGGGGCTTGCTTAAGCCCATAGATCGCATTTCTTAACCTGCAAACATGATTAGGTTTTGACAAATCATTGAACCCTAGGGGTTTCCACCATAAAAATAGTTTCAGTTATTTCACCATTTAGAAAGGCGATGTTAACATCTATTTGCCTCAAATCCCATCCATTCATGACTGTAATAGATAATACAGCTCTAATAGTTGCTGGTTTAACCACAGGACTAAAGGTTTCTTTATAATCAACACCAGGACATTGATTATATGTCACGCCCCGATTCCCGAGGCTCGGAAATCGAGGTGTGAACTCCGTGAGATCACCCTCACCCTATAACCACCACCTGATCATACAATCTCAATTTCCTATTATTTTTACGAAAATTGGGTATGACCCATTCTAAATAATCAGATCCTGGCGTGTTATACCTGCTTTCAATTCAAATGGACACTTTTGGGCTCGTGTCCCCCCAGCATTTATATCTAACAATAAAAATGGACACTTCTGGGCACGTGTCCCCCCAGCATTTCTACAACATACATAATCATTCTAATCTACAAAGCAACATTAAAGTCACAATGTCCATATACAACATCTCAAAATGGAAGTTCCTGTATACATGTCTAAGCGCATCATGTCCACATCTCGGACGCGCATAACATAAAAGATTAAAAATAAGAATTCCTTCTAACTCTAAATCCAACTGACGATTTCACACCACCAACCATCTCCTTGTCATGCCCTGAAAGTGTTAGTGTAGGGGGATGAGCAATTCTCAACGGGCTCAAGGTATTACGTTGTGCAATCCGTCCAAATTCATGTCTCATATCAGTGCATAAACACAAATCAACATACACCGCTTACTACGTGTCATGCTTCCTAGCTTTCTAGTCCAAAGATCGAAACTTTCACTTCACATGGCATATATAACAAGATCCTTGACTACCACAAAATTTTCAATCTAAACATGCAATAATGCACAGTCTCATCATATCTATAACATATGACCAAAATGGGATTCAAACACAAGTTTAACGAAATCATCATAAAACTCACATTTCTACTCATTTCTTTCAAATCATGGCATATTGCATCAAATGTAAATGGACAACCACATAAATTTACAACATACTTCATTTCGCAACCCATCATATCTATAACATATGATACACACGAATTTATCAACAAATTCACTTACTTCACATGAGTCACATCACGTCACATAATTCAACACAAAAATCACACTATACTCAGAATTGAACTCACACGCACACCACACACACGATATGTACCGTAGTCCCACATCATGAAACCCTTTGGCTATTTCGGGCTACTAACCCGTCCGGTCACCACCCACTTGCGCAAGGTAGAGGACTTTCAACCCCAAAGAGGATGTTCTATGAGTCATTCCCGAGTATTCATCACAAGCACAAAATACTTCACATTTCTACATATACATTCTCACATTGGATGCATTGCACTCAAGCTGCCACCATTCAAGCTCTACTAACTATGGTAGTAGCCTCATGAAGCCAATCAAGCTGCAAAATCATCCACAAACCAATCATAAAATTCAAACTGCCCACACCACCATGAGCCGCCTCACACACAGCCAACCACTGCCCGAACTAAACCCATTCTCATCTTCAACTTGAAACAACCAAGACCCAACATAGGAACCCATTTTTTTTGCCTCTATTCGAACCCCAAACCAGCCACTACTCCGGTCATTTTCTCCGGCCATCCCACATCCGGAACAACCCTCTATCACTCTCTCATTACCACTAAGATGAACCACCAAGCCACCTAGCCGTGACCAACAGCCATGGCTAATCGAACCCACCATGAAGACCACTACTCCGACTACCTCACAACCCAGCCATGAGCCTCCAATCACCATACCCAATTGGAATCCATTCAAAAACCCAACTGAAACAACCCCAAGGACCGAACCAAACACAGCCCCAATCAAGCCGTGCGCACAATCGTCGGGCTATTTAAGGCCAACCCAAACACAACCCAACCACAACCGTGAGAACCCCAGCCGAACAGCGCCTCACCGGCCACCCCGCAGCCGCTGCCAAATGCCAACCAAGACCCAACTCACCTGCTACCAAACCCAGCAATCCAGCCGATCGAACCGCCAGCATCGTCGCCACCAGCCACGGCCAGACCCACAACCGTGACCGCTGCAGCCTCCTCCAGCCGTCGCGACCGCCGTCGCCGTCGCCCAGGTGGAACCCTACCATGAGCAATGCCCCTTCGCGAATGGCCCAGCCGAACCGAGCCACCCCGCGTCACCGGGCAACCCCACCTCAACCTCTTCAGCCACCGCGAACAGCCGCTCTAGCCACGGCCACCGCCGGCGCCGGGATTGGCGGTGCCTCCTTCCTTCGATCTCTCTCTCCCGATCTCAGCTCGATTTCACCTTCTCTCTCTTTCTTTCTTTTCTTTTCTTTTTCCTTTCTTTTTCTTTTCTTTTCTTTCTTCTTTTTCTTCTTCAGCCGAGACCACCCATTCCTTATCTTCTCTTCATTCTTTATACACCACATATATTAAATATCCCACACATGTATATGTACACATATCATAGTACATTCACATATATTTATTACACAAATACACCTCTATATATATGTTTACTAATACATGTACCAATAAATATATTTATAATTAAATATAATTATATTCCATATAAATATATATATTTCCATATATATATATATATATATATGCATCCTCCGTCCATATAAAATCCCGTATTCATATACTTTCTCCACCTCTCTCTCTCTCTATATATAATCTTATATATATAAATATCCACGTCCAATCTATATATATATATATATATATATCCACATCTTTCCGAATTTAATTTATTTGAAAAAAATAAATTCGATCAAAATTCACCCGGAACCGGTCAAAATTATTCCGGTCCTTACATTATAACCTTAGGAACTAAACGGGCTTTCAATCTATCCACTGACCCATCAACTTTCCATTTAAACTCGGAATACCCACTTACAGCCCACAGGTTTACAGTTGGAAGGTGGTAAAACTAGGTCCCAAGTCCTATGTTTCATTAGAGTAGTGAGCTCATTGGACATGGCCTCATGCTAGTGAGGTTGAAAAATGGCTTGACTCACACTCGTTGGTTCTATGGTTTGAGGTGGAGGGTATTTGGACACTGTATGGATCTGTTTGGGTTTGAAAATTTGGTTCATGGATCTTGTGGTCATGTTATGAGTGTAGTGGGGGGGATTATTTGTTTGGTTAGGATTTGTGAAATTCATATTTGGGGAATTATGATATGGACCTACATGTAGAGCAGTAGAAAAATTAGAAGATTGTGAGTGCAAATTTAAAGGAGAAGCAGTTCGATTTTCATCTAGAGGAAGGTGTAGATGAGTGGTGGTGTGATCTAGGACTTGCAAGGAATCATAAGGTAAAGGAACAGAGGATCTGAAATTACCTGAGGAGGATGCAACAATGGCAGGGGAGCCTTCCGAAGGTAGCGATGAGGCTAGAGCGCCGGGCAACATTGATGAAAACACTGCAGTCGGCTGGCCACCGAAGAAAAAGGGAAGAAGTTTATGAGGTTCGAGAGTGTTCTGGGTTGGCACGGAAGGCACGGGTTGAGAGGGGCTAGAGTGTTGTTGATTTTCATCAAACAGCACGTGTCGTGAGATGAAGAATTTTTTGGTATGAGTTTCAAAACATCTGTAGGCGTTTTAAGTTGGCAAATAACCAAAAATGCAAGCTTTGGATTTGGGATGCATTTTATTTGAGTTATAAGGCCTTGTGAGAGGATAACAAACACGTCCAAATTTTTTTGATTTCAAATAATTTGGTGTTTGACCAAAAAGAACTTCAAAAGGTGATTTTTCCTAGAGGAGAGGCGTGGGTTGTCTGTTTATGAGATAAGAGGTTGTTTGAAAAACATAGGGCCAATACAAGAAGTCAAGATTTGCATCATGAAGAAGTGTAAGGCCCGTTTCAACTAGATGACGACGTTCAAAGACACCATTTTGTTGCGAAGTGTGTGGAGCAATTGTATACTGAGTTATGCCATGAAGCAAGAGATAGGATTTTGAAGCAATAAACTCACCACCATTGTTGGAGTATAGTGTTTTGATTGGTTTTTGAAAACGGGTTTCAACAAACTTTTTGAAATGCGGAAAAATATTAGAAACACCAGATTTAGTGACCATTGGATAAAAGCATATATATTTTGTATAATGATCAACAAAAATAAGGTAATATCGTGATCCATCAATTCCAATATAACTAGCGAGACCCCACACATCCGTATAAATAAGTTCAAGGGGCTCATGACTTTGGAGACTATTAACACTAAAGGGTTGTTGATGTGCTTTATTAATAGAACATGAATGACATAATGAAGACAAATTTTTATTCAAGGAAATAGGAAAATAAAAATTCTTAACAAGATGATGGACAATTTTAAGAGAAGGATGCCCAAAACGCTTGTGCCATCCATCAATAGAAGTCCGTTCATCCACATTAGCAACCTTTTTGTACGCCACCGTTGATTCCGGGAAGGTGTAGATGCCATTGTTACATGCTCCTTTTAGTAGGATCGCCCCCGTGATCGTGTCCTTCACAAGAAAATAAAAAGGGTGAAACTCAACAGAGACATTATTTTGTTTGGTGAGATGGTGAACAGAAATTAAATTTTTGCAAAGATTTGGAACACAAAGAGTATCACGCAATGTAAAAGTTCGGTGAGGGGAGTGTAAAGCCAAAGAACCAATGTGTGAGACTGCCAAACCTGAACCATCACCGAGAATTACTTCATCAGTTCCATCATATTTGGAATGAATAGATAAATTGGAAAGATCGCCTGTGATATTATGAGAAGCAGCCGAATCAAGTAACCAATTTTTATCCTTTCCAGTAGAGGTTATAGCACAATTAATGGAGCCATGCTGTGAATGGAATTGAGGACAGAACTTGGCAATATGGCCCAATTGGTCACAAATTTGACATTTGGGCTGGTAACAGTGATTGGAATTATTGGGCCGGCCAGAGTTGTTGGAGCTACGTCCATCACATTGGGCTCCATTAACATTTCGGCTTGGGTTAGAGCCTTGAGGCCCACGGGAAATAGCATTTTTCTTGGAATGTCACTGTTGACTCCCCCCTTGCGCAAACTGATTCATCTTTGTGAAGTTAGCGGAAGCAACTAGTTGCTGCATTGCAGCTTCCAAGCGCCTCAAATATGCCTCGTGTCCAACCAAAAGGTCGTGCAACTTCTCAAAGGCCAATGATGATTCTCGGGCTCGAATTGGCGCTGTAATCTCCCAAAAATCTGAACCTAAACCATTCAACACATAAAGGGTTAGGTTATCATCTGAAATTGAATGATCAATGATGGCTATTTCATTAGCCAAGGCCTTCACAACATGGAGATATTCTGTGATCAATCAATTTCCACGCTGGATTAAGGTGAGTTCCTCTTTTAACTACATAGCACGAGTTCTTGATCGGCTAGCATATAGATTTTTTAGCTTTTTGCAAGCATCATGGGATGTCTTTGCCGTAGCAATGAATGGGGTGATTGAAAGAGATGTGGAGGCTAAAATAGCACTCAGGATAAGTTTATCCTGTCTAACCCAATGGGTCTTGTGCAGCTCATCAGCGGTGGTACCAATGGAAGAGGGACACTGAAGGGTACCTTCGACATAGTCGAGTAAATCGTACCCAATAAGGAGCGCTTCAAATTGAGCCTGCCATTGAGGAAAGGTGGAGGGAGTTAACTTTTCATTGATTTGGGCTCTGATACCATGTGAAGAAGCAAATATTGCCAAGATTTCAATGAATAAATTCACACACTGTCATTGATAGAGATTCTAAGTTATATACAGAGTGATTGAGAAGCTAATTTAGGAAAAATGTAAATGGTAAAGCTAAAGCTATGCTACTGTTCCAATATACAGCTGTAGAATTCTGACTTAGAATCAACTCCAAATATAGAATTAATGACACAATATTTGGCAGGATTTTAGGCTAGACATGCTCTGTTTTGGTTTGAATAGAGTCCACACATGCTTCCTTTATAAACTATAGGGGTGAACCGGCCGAATTGATTTTTCACCTTTCGATTTGGTTTCAAGTGGAACAGGACCTACGATTTATTTCAAAATGCTTTCAAACTGAACTGAATGACTCAAACCTTCAACACCCCAAGATATAGTTAGTTAAAAAAATGATATGGTGTGAATTCCACGTTAATGCATTCACAAGACAAATCCATCTTCAATTCAACGGCAAGGGTAATGTTGACGCAGCTTTCAGTGCCAAATCAGAAAAATAGGTGATTTTGCGGTCAGAAAGGCATAAGGTTGGGTGATTATGGAAGCTATGTTCTTTTTCTTGTGTGACCGATGTAACTAGAGAATAGGATTTAGGCATCGTTTGTATTGATTGATTTGAAAGAATAAGGAGAGAATGGTGCGTTTTGTATTTGGATATTTTAAATGTAAAGAAATAAAAGGTTTGAAAGCTAAGAAGTACGGACATGGGATACGGGTATGACAAGATACGGATACGGTGATACGAAAAATTTTAAAAAAGTAGGATACGGACACGGCAAGGATACATCAAATAAATAAATATATATATGTAATATTATACATAAAATATTAAGTGTTATTCTTCAACTATAAAATAAATATACTTAAAATTATTTTTGTTTTATTATAAAATGATCCTTATTTTCTAACCTATAAAGTTTTTAATATTACATCTTAACCCCATTTTATATAACAAAAAATTACAAATTTGCCCCAAAAAGTATCCTAAACGTATCCTTCCCGTATCCCAGCCGTATCTGATATTCAAAAAATAATTTTAAAAAATTGAATACTTCTTAGCCATATCGGACATGTATCTTGCCATAATTGGGCCATATCCGTATCGGATACGTGTCCGATATGGCCACGGCTCTTGTAGAGCCGTATCTGTGCTACTTAGTTTGAGCGATATTTGGAGGGATGATTTGTTAGTTGTGCAGTGCGAAAGCAATTGCGAAAGTTAGATTTAAAATCTAGAAGGAGTGATTAGGTTTACTCATTTTTTGCTTAATCTTTCAAATTTTTCAATTTTAAGTCTAATTAAAAATTTAAAGTAATCCCACAAAACAATTAAATAAAATAAAGTGCAGTAAAATAAAGTATACGAATTCACCAGATATACGTGAAAAATTCAGATCGAGAAAATCACGGGTGAGGCTTTGTAACTCCAGAGAAGTAAATCCACTGTCGTTGAAGCAAAGTACAACAAACTCAGTCCTAAACTCACACTCACTCTACTCTGACAAGAACTCTGATACGAAACACCTCAGGCTTACAATTGTGACTACCTCGTCCAACTACTGCAGATTCCCGGTTAACGTCAAAATCCTCTTAGAAGGGTAATAGAAGAACACAAACACTCAACAAGTATTTTCTCCCCTTTGTAGCTTGATCTTCTTCTCATTCCTCACCAATGAACAGTTGTAAAATAAACCAATCCAATAACTTGATCACGAAGAAATCTTTAATGCAGTCTTCGAACAATTGATCAAGTAAATAGAAAACACCCTAAATCACTCTGTGAATATGTGTGTGCTCTCAAAAATATAAACAAATAATTTGAGAAAAAAATCAATTACTAGAAAAATATCTCAATACTTTCTCTCTCTAAAATATGATTTTCACACTGAGAGAGAAATCATATGAGATTTTAATAGAGATTAAAAATCCTAGTTTTTCTTGAAAAAAAAGTTAAAATCCAATAGAAAATAAGTCCCCACAATTTTAGGAAGTTCTGGGTCAGTTCTGGTTCAAAACAGGACAAAACTAGTCAAAATTCGCAAACTAGATAAGTTGAACCGGTCTGGATTTACTTGGACAGGTCCAACTCCTATAACAGACTCAACAGGAGTTACTGAGACCTCTTGGACCAGTCCAACCTTCACTTGGACCGGTCCAACCTTGAAAGTTTCACTAAATTGCTTAAAAATCCCTCTTTCAAGGTCGAAACCTCCCAATTTGAAATATATGTGTTCTAACCACTTTACCTGGATTACATGACTCTCATATGTGATCAACGATATCCTCATGCATTTGCAATCATCTCAAGACTTCAAATGATCAAATCCTTGTCTAGACCCTTGATGGCTTTTCTCGAATATTCAAGCTTCATTCTTTGACGAACCCTTGCATCGTTGGTGTAGAACCTCATGCTCACTTTGAGACTTCAATTACATGATCAATGATAGAAATATAACTCAGAGAATACAACACAATCATGTTTGGTTTTGATATTAAAAATTGTCAATTACAAAAATATACGTCACAATCTCCCCCTTTGACAATTTCATGATAAAATTAACCTACACAATTATAACCTATCCACTGAAAAAATCATATTACAATATGTCGAAAATACAAAGAAATATATCTTAAAGAACTCAGAGCATCATGAGCAAGGTTTCAACCTTCATGTGTAGTGTTTGCCAAACCAGTAAAATATGCATATCATGAAAACAATACTACCAGTGAAAGCTCAGTCAAGAAAAATACAATGATGTAAAATTATCTCCAAACTCCCCCTTAATCATATACCATATCACAAAAAAATATATGTCTATATGTCCCCCTTTCACATATATATAAGTCTCCCCCTTTGTAATACCCCGTAATTTTGAGGTCATTTAATTTTAATCTAAACGCTTCATATTTATTTATTTATTTTTCTTTTTATTCGCTTTTCTCGTTGAATTAAATTTCTGTGAGTGCTTTGAATTGCTTTATTGATTCGATTAAATTTCTTTGAGTGCTTTAAATATTTTGGTGTAGTTTACTTTATTTTATTTAATTTTATTTGGACTGGGTCTTTGTATTTTTTTTCTCTTTATTCTAATTTTAGATTGGGTTGGGGAGGAATTTGGATTGAGTTAGGCTGGAATGGTTGGGCTAAATGTATATTTATTTTTGTGGGTAGGGTTTATTTTCATTATTTTCCTTTTTATTTATTTTGGAGTTTAATTAGTTTTCTAGAAGAAAAAAAATAAAAGAAAATAAAAGAGGGTTATGGTTTCTGTCGTTTACATGCACAGAGACTAAAATAACGTAGACGCAAGAGAGAAGGGAGAACAGGAGCGATTCATAGGGACGAGATCTTGTTCATCAAAAAGGCAAGATTGAACTCTTCTCTTCTCCTTTGAAACTGTAGACATAATATTTCTTTTATATATATATTGCCAGAATATGTTTTCATGTATTTAATTATGAAATTGTAAGATTATGCACGCTAAAGGTGTTTCTGTGGATTAAACATGAGAAATTTGTAAATTTGGTATAGCTTTGGGGTAATTTTCAAGTGTATACGCATGTATATATGACTGTATAGGCGGATATATATATATATATATATATATATATATATATATATATATACACACACATGAGATATGGGTTTGCTGTAATCGTTGTTTTTAAAGGTTTTTGTTCTGATTAAAAGGTAGATCTTGCTTCCCCGAATAATCCTTGGAAGTTTGGTTGCGAACCGTTAGGTAGATTGACGAAAATTGAGTTTGAAATTTTAGATTTTTAAAACATGAATTTGGGCTTTTTTTTATTTAGGTCGTGAGGGGGTGATTTTGGTACCAATGCATAGCTTAGATCGAGATGAGTTGAATGGTTTATTCATACGTGCGATTTGGTGACCGGACGTGGCCAGAAAATGGCCAAAAAGTTTCGGTGCCATAGTTGTTCGTGAGTTGCAGGAAAAAAGGAAAAGAAAAGAAAAGAAAAGGAAGAAGAAGAGGGGGTAGTGCCCCCACGCACCTCATCGGCACGTGGGGGCGCGTGCTGCTAGCGCCAGCACTAGGGAAGGTTGCCATGGGCCTCACTCATCGAGGCCCACCTCTGGCCCACTTTGGGCCCAGTCCAAATTCTTTTTATATTTTTTTAAATGTTTTTAAATTGATTTTTAAATTAGAAAAATTAAAAAATAATTTTTAAATTTCAAAAAAATTTTGAAAAATTTTGGTAATCTTTTGGGGACAGAATACTCTTGGGTTTCAAATTTCAAGTCATAATGAGATTCCCTTATGGTTAATGTAGTATAAAAAGTGTACTTCAAAACTAGATTTTTATTTTCTTTTATTTTAATTTTTTTTTAATTTTTTAAAAAATTAAAAAAAATTTGAGAATAATTAAATAGGGTTCTTAGGAACATAATAGGCCTGGAAACCTAGGTTAGAGCTAGGTTTAGACTCCCTCGATGATTTAGGTACATTGGAGATTTGGATGTGTGCTTGCTCATATAATTAGTGGTTATATTATTTTTCCTTCCTTAATTGTATTCTTTGAAGTCATAATTGTTCATGATATACTTGATATTAGTTTAATTGTGCATGAGTTATTTTATTGTGGTGATTGAACTCCTATTATATTAAATTAATGTGTTAAGTATGTTACATCTTTTGTTTTGGTTTAATAGGTTAGTTATAGAGGCATGTAAGGGTTGCCAGAGGGCATATCAGGATTGCCAATACTTAATAAAGTATTTAAGATTAGTTACGGAGGCATGTAAGGATTGCAATGGGGCATGTCAGGATTGCCAATACCTAATAAGGTATTTAAGAATAGTATAGGTGGCATGTCAGGATTGCCTAGTTTTAATAGGGTATTATACTTTTTATGCCTTTGATTTGAACTTAGAAAATAGGTTCTAAATTTGTGTGATCGGGGTTAAATTGAGACGGTAGATAGGACGACATCTATTTTGGAGACATGAGTTAAAGAAGGAAATGTTGTGTATATAATTATATATATATATATATATATATATATTGTCCTTCATATAGAAGGTATGTTTACCTATTCTTTGTCTGGGTTGTAGTAGACAGAACTTGCTCGTGGGTTTAACCCACTTTATTGATATTTCAGGTCCCAAGTCGGTTCCACAGTAAGGATAGAGTCGTGTTGGTAGATTGTGGCAGACAGCTTCTCTCTCATCAGTTTTGTAAATAGGGTCCTATTCTTTCTTTATATTCAGCATATGAACTCTTCTGTGATGTTATTTACTTCGGTTATTTAATCTTTAGTATTGACTCTTGTTCTTCTTGGTTATGAGGTCCTTGGGTTACGGGACTTCCAAGTTGTATTACACGGACACGTACTTCAGTTACTTAACTTTATTATTATTTAAAATAAACTTTTCTTCCAATATTTATTTATTTTTTTTCATTATGTCCTTGTATTCTATACTTGTTGCTATCAATTATAGGTATCCCTTAAATTTTATGTGTGAGATTGGCCACCTCATGCCTGAAATTTTGTAGGGGGTATTTCAGTTGTTATCAGAGCATTCCAAGTTCAAGTATTCTTAGGTCCTTACGGTCTATCGTATGGTATCTTCTGCGTTACGTATTCTGATAAGTAGAACTTAAGTATAAGACTCATTATACTCTAATCTATTATTGGGGCATTAATGTCTTTCTATTTCATCTTCAGATGTCACCCTGTAGGAGAAGGAATGTGAACCAAATTTTGGGTCAGGACAATGCTCAGGGTGGAAATGCAGAGATTCCTCCCAATTTGGTAGCCATTATGGCTCAGGCTGTAGCTATAGGAATGGCGACTGCTCTTCAAAATCAGTAGCCACCCCAGTAACCACCGCGTATGGAACATGTTCCATTACCAGTGGAACAGCTTAACATTTGGGAGAGGGTACGGAATTCCTTCACAAAGGGGAATCCACTAGAGTTCTCAGGGTCTACGAAGGTGACTGAAGCGTATCAGTGGAGGAAATATATTGGAAGTCATCTTCGTATGATCACATGCACTGAAGTACAAAAACATATGCTAGCTACTTTTAAGCTAATGGGGGATACATTACAGTGGTGGGAGTTGGTGACTACACTAGAGCAACGAACTACACTGACTTATACAGATTTTCATGTCTATTTTGATATTAAGTATTTCCCATATATATTAAAGGCAGACAAAAAGATAGAATTTCTAGAATTACAATAGGGGGACAGGACAATTGTAATGTATGAGTAGGAATTCACCAATTTATCCTTGTTTGCACTGAATGAGGTGGACACTGAAGAAAAGAAGATGCGCTACTTTGTGAATGGGTTGATTTGGCCCATTCGACAGGTCATTTTGGGTTGTCTAGCTTATATTACATATGTTCAGGCAGTTGATGCTGCATTGCATCACTGTCGGTCAGGGAAGGACTATAATAAGGGAAAGGGAGAGAAATGACACGACAGGGACTCCACTAGTCAGATAGTGGAGAAGAGAAATGGCAATTGTAGTAGGCACTTTGATAGGGGCAATCATCTAGGGCAGCAGCGATGGAAGAGGAACAGAGCTAATGGTGTTGTTCAGATAGTGGAAGCCTCTACTCATAGGAGGCAGAATGGGGTACCGCAGGCAGGTCAGGGTCAGTCACATAGAAATCAGTTGAGGAGGCCTACCAGTGTATTCATAAGAAACTACTATGAGTGTGGTGAGCTGGGGCATTCAGCTAAATATTGCCCTCACACCAATTAGGGACAGCTTGGTCAGCAAGGACAAAGACAGCAACCACCTTTGTCAGTACCACAAATTCCACAGGTTTAGGCTCAACATTGTCCAGCTTTACCCACACCGCCACCACCCGCGGGGACACCTAGGTAGCAAATGCATTATAGGAGGGTCTACAACATCATGCCATATGATGTGCAGGCTCCTCAAGTGATTAGGGCATGTGTTTTATCAAGGGTAGATTTGGTCGTGTTTTATTTGATACTGATGCATCTCATTCCTTTGTATCTAGAGCATTTGCTAGCTTATCTGGTTTAGACATTCAGCCATATAGTTCTCCACTTACTATAGCTACGTCGTTGGGGGTTAGTAAGGTTTTACGGGAACACAGTAGACAGGTCCCTATAGACATTGGCAGACTTATTGATTTTGGATATGCATTCCTATGATGTCATACTCGGGGTGGATTGGTTATAACATTACCATGCTCAGGTTAATTGCCATGATAAGGTAATTATTTTTGCCATACCAGGTCAAGAGATGTATTTGATTGCTATGCCGCAATCAAATGGAGGGTCTAGTATGCACCTGTTCTTTATCAATGAAGAGTCTCCAGAAAGAACAACAATTTCTCTAGATTTGATTCCAATGGTGCGAGACTTACAGGATGTGTTTCAGGAGATCCCAGGGTTACCACCGAGTCGTGAGATAGACTTCATGATAGATTTAGCTCCAAGCACCAAGCCTATTGCTTGGGCCCCATATAGAATGGCGCATGTGGAAATGAGGGATTTGAAGGATCAGATTCAACAACTTCTCAGTCAAAAATTTATTCGCAGGAGTATTTCACCGTGGGGAGCACTGACTTTGTTTGTGAAAAAGAAAAATGGGTCTTTTCGCCTTTGTATTAACTACAGGGAATTGAATAAGATCACAACCCGCAACAAGTACCCATTGCCTAGGATTAATGATCTCTTCGATCAGCTGAAGGCAGCTACCTATTTCTCGAAGATAGATTTGAGATCCGAGTATCATCAGCTTCAAGTAAGGGAGCAGGATGTACCAAAGACAGCCTTCATTACCAGATATGGGTCTTATGAGTTTCGAGTTATACCTTTTGAGTTAACAAATGCCCTAGCTATCTTCATGGATCTGATGAATAGAGTGTTCATGGCCTACTTAGATCAATTTATTATTGTCTTCATCGATGACATTCTGGTTTATTCTAGGTCAGAGGAGGATCATGCCAGACACCTTCGTATCGTTCTACAGACACAAAGAGATCATCAGTTATATGCAAAGTTTAAGAAGTGTGATTTCTGGCAGAGGGAAGTGTAGTTCTTGGGTCACGTAGTATCAGAGAAAGGGATAGCGGTCGATCCAAGTAAAGTGTTAGCGGTTTTGGAGTAGGGACAACCTTCCTCACCTTTAGAGATTCACAGCTTTCTTGGGTTGGCTTGTTATTATCGTCGGTTTATACAGGGCTTCTCTAAGATTGTTGGCCCACTCACCCATCTCATTAAAAAATGTGTGTCTTTTGTTTGGGATGTCTCTTATCAGGCAACATGTGATGAGTTGAATCCTACACCTGTTCTAACTACTCCTCAGAGCAGCAATGAGTACCTAGTATTCACCGATGAATCATTGTAGGGTCTGGAATGTGTGTTAATGCAGGAGGAGAGGTTGATATCATATGTTTAACATAAGCTTAAGCCTCACGAGCTTAATTACTCGACTCATGATTTGGAGTTAGCAGCCATGGTTTTTGCTTTAAGGATTTGAAGGTATTACCTCTTGGGTGAGACCTTCAGATTATTCAGCGACTACAAGAGTTTGCAGTATCTATTCTCATAGAAGAATTTTGTAATAGATTATCATTTTTCCATCCAGTGCCACCCAGGGAAAGCGAATATAGTAGTTGATTCACTTAGTCACTGACCCTACGCTAGTCTTTTCGCTCTATTTGAAGCATAGTGGAATAACTTGAATAGCGTTGACACCTCAGCAGATGCCTTTGTAGTATGTGTAGTGGTTATACCTACTATAATTCAGAGGATAAGTATAGATCAGCTTACTGACCCACAGTGCGTAGAGAAAATGGCTGAGTTAAAATCTAGAGAGGTATCGTTCTATACAGTGGGTACAGATGGGGGATTAAAGTACAAAGGGCAGTTAAAATCTGGAGAGGTATCGTTCTATATTGCTGGAATATGTTTTCATGTATTTAATTATGAAATTGTATGATTATGCATGCTAAAGGTGTTTCTATGGATTAAACATGAAAAATCTATAGGTTTGGTATAGCTTTGGGGTAATTTTTCAAGTGTATATGCATGTATATATGACTGTATAGGTGAATATATACATACATATATATATATATATGTGTGTGTGTGTGTGTATATATGTGATGTGGTCGGAACTAAATTATATTGTAAGCTTAATTTTGCCCTTTTATCAAAATATAATTTAACCACTCGCAAGAGCACGAATCTTTGTAGATAAGGTTCTATATGGAGGGTATCGATCCCACGAGGACTAGTCGCAATTGTCTTACGGGAAGATTAATTCTACTTTAATTCTAAAAACAGATTTTTGGTTTTGTGTTTAAAAACTATTGCATGAATGAAATGACAAGAAAATTAAAGAGTTTAAAGTTGGGAGAGAGAACTAGGGTTGGTTTCCACCACTAGCCATTCACATGTTCATAAGTGTAGCAAGCATGGGATTTATTAATTAAATGCCTAACAATGTCATTAGGCTTGTGACCTCAATGACATATCAAAAGATCAATGTGTGTGCTAACCTATCATAATCTATCTTCAACAAGCATAGCTCTTCAACCTAACTAACTACCTAATTACTCTACTCTCTAAGTGAACACTACATGCATCCAAACTACCTTGTCTTGGCATGGTCTATACAAATTAACATCACACATTCAATTAAATACCATTATCTAGCCATCATTTGCACTTCTTGTGGAATATGCAAATGTTGTTCATTCAAGTGACAAAATCTACTCTAAGACAAGAATAAATTCCATATCAAATGAATATATAAAAGAGATGTATTTGTGTACATAATCACTAGGCTAAATAATCAACATTTAAGTATAAATCCCAAGAGCTACAAAGATGAACAAGTTTACATGGCTAGGGGTTGAAACCAACACCCTAGTAGAAGAGTTAGTTGCTCATGGTTGCCTTGCACCCTTCCATTGATGAAAAGAATGAAGCTTCTTGGTCTGGTTCAGCTCTTTCTCTTCCTCTCCCGAAGGTCTCTCCTCTGATCTCCTCATGTTTCTTGAGAGATATATGAGATATATGTGGCTTTTGGTGCTTTTAGGCTTCTTTTCTTCCTTTGGGGCCCACCATATATATATATATGTCATTATATATATCTCTTGTATCAAGAAGGCCCCCAAAAGTCTTGTTCAAGTCAGATAATCCCCCTAAGTCGTGCAAAAAGGGGGATTTTGTTGCAAGTGGGAGAGCAGGTGAGCAAGTGGCCAAGTGGGCTCTGCAGAATTTTGATTGATCGAAATTGAATCTTGATTGATCGAGATTTCGATCAATCGAAATGAGATCTCGATCAATCGAGATTTCGATTAATCGAAATCAACATCTCGATTGATCGAGATGCCTTGGCTGCATTTCCTGATTTCTTCTCTTCAGCTGCAAATAGCTTCAAACTTTGCTCCATTTACTCTAATACCTGCAATACATCAAAAACACAAAAATACCGTAAACATATCTCGGTAAACGCAAAAACGGAACTAACATAAGCAATAAAGAGGGTTCAAATGCATAGAATTGAACACTTATCAATATGTATATACATATATGTATATGTATATACATGAGATATGGGTTTGCTATAATTGTTATTTTTAAAGGTTTCTTTTCTAATTCATAGATAGATCTTGCTTCCCCGAATAATCCTTGGAAGTTTGGTTATGAACCATTGGGCAGATTGACAAGAAATTAAGTTTGAAATTTTAGATTTTTAAAACTTGAATTTGGGCGTTTTTTATTTAGGCCACGAGAAGGGGTGATTTTGGTACCCATCCGTACCTTAGATCAAGACGAGTTGAATGGTATATTCATACTCATGATTCGGTGACCAAAGGTAGCTGGAAACTTTCGGCGCCATGTTTGATCATGAGTTGCAGGAAAGAAGGAAAAACAAAGAAAAAAAAGGAAGAAGAAGAGGGGGCAGCGCCCCACCGGCGCGTGCCACCGGCGCTGGTGCCAGGGAAGGTTGTCACCGGCTTCACTCGTCGGGGCCCACCTCTGGGCCCACTTTGGGCCCAGTCCAGATTATTTTTATATTTTTTTAAATGTTTTTAAATTGATTTTTAAATTAGAAAAATAGCAAAAATAATTTTTAAATTCCAGAAAATTTTTGAAAAATTTTGCTAATCTTTTGAGGATAAAATACACTTGGGTTTTAAATTTCAAGTCAAAATGAGGTTCCCTTGTGCTTAATGTAATATAATTAAAAAGTGTGCTTCAAAACTATATTTTTATTTTCTTTTATTTTAGAAAATTTTTGAAACTTTCCAGAATAATTAAATAGGGTTCTTAGGAACAGAATAGGCTTGAAAACCTAGGTTAGAGCTAGGTTTAGACTCCCTCGATGATTTAGGTACATTGGATATTTGGATGTGTGCTTGCTCATATAATTGGTGGTTATATTATTTTTCCTTCCTTAATTGTATTCTTTAAAGTCATAACTGTTCATGATATACTTGATATTAGTTTACTTGTGTATGAGTTATTTTATTGTGGTGATTGAACTTCTATTAGATTAAATTAATGTGCTAAGTAGGTTAAATCTTTTGTTTTTCTTTAATAGGTTAGTTGCAGAGGCATGTAAGGATTGCCAAGGGGTATATCAGGATTGTCAATACCTAATAAGGTATCTAAGGTTAGTTAGGGAGGAAAGTAAGGATTGCTAAGGGGCATGTTAGGATTACCAATACCTAATAAGGTATTTAAGGATGGTATATGAGGCATGTCAGGATTGCCTAGTTTTAATAGGGTATTATATTTTTTATGCCTTTGGTTTGAACTTATAAAATAGGTTCCAACAATAAATTTTAATTTTGGACAAATGAAGCAAAAGATAAGATATAAGTGACTTATCTTTTGCTTCATTTGTCCAAAATTAAATTTTATTTTTAGGATTCTAATCTTTTTAAGAAGGATAAATGCAATTAATTCATATCTCTTTTTGAATTTCAATATTTTAACTCCATAATATAAATATTTACATTCCATCAAACACAAGTGTGGGTAAACCAAACTATTACTATTTCAGACTATGAGTCAGTTCACTTAAGGATCAGATGACTGAAGGGGAGTATAAATGACCTTCCCTATGAGGTTCTCAATGCCTTGAACAGTAAGAAATTCAACATGTTCATGAATAAATGAATTTCATTGATACTGGAAAACAAGTTACATTTAAAGGACGAAACTGCTGAGAAGATAGAGTACAAGCAGCTAAAATTACTGAACTAAAGCTAAGGAGCTAAAGTAACTAAAATTACTGAAATAAAGCTAAGAAACTAAAGATCTAGATTTATATGAAAGATAAAATTAAGAATCTAAAAGCTTAAAGCTTAGATAAGCTAAAGGAGATAGATAACAAAAGCATGTTAGATGCTAGTGTTGGGACCTCTTTCTTGTGGAATTTTCATGAGTATATATAGAGGCCCTTGATCTGATGATGTCCTTCTCAATGAAAATGATTGGTGCAAGTTAAAAAAGATATTTCCTAACTATATTACTAAGCTCATTTTTGGTATATTTGCACACTTTTCCATGAACTGATAGAGATGCATGTCTAGCATATCATTTTTAGCTATGGCTTATGGGCTCTTTCAAGCTGTTGAGTTGGGTTGCCTCACCCTTTTCAGCTTTCCTCAACTACCAAGTTTGTCTCTGACTTTTGCTTAGACTGTTTACTAATCACTGACCATACTGACTTCCTCTATCAGAAGTAGGTGAGATTCTCTCATTTGTAACTTTGAGTTTTTGAACCTTAGAAATGGTTAGGTTGTCCTTTCCATTTTTAGCTTTATTAGTCTTCAAACCTGACTCCTGGGTTCTCAGGCCCTTGAAATTCACAGTTTGTTATACTTTGACTCAGACAAAATCTTCGTTAATGGCCCACGACCTATGAAGATGTTGAATATATCTTGGCCCAGACTTTTAATCATGGTTGATCAGGACTCTCGTAGGCAAGTTTCTCCTTAGGTGACTTGGTCGATATTCTCTGATCGGCGTTGAATGTTACGCATTTTAGCCTCTTAACTTATGTATTTTATTCTCTTAGTAATAGATTATTTTGTGATTTTACTTCATTTTACTATTTTCTGTATTTTCAGGGTCTTAATGATTATTTCAGTTAAAATCGTGATTTTGGGCTTTTAAAGATGACATGCGAGATGGTTAGATGAAGCCTACATCAAATGGATCCATTCAACCATTTATTTTAACTCAAATCAGTCCAAGATAGAGATCAAAGAGAATTACAGCTGCTTAAGAAGGTTTCGGGCCTGAAGCCCAAATCTGCGCATAATATAGTCTTAATCCCATTTTGGAAAACGGACCAGAAGTATTACTTTTGAGCCTCAAATCGACTTAATTTTTGGGTGGGTTGAATGGAATTCGATTCTGCACACTTTTGTATTTCACGGAAATTTCGTGAATTGAACTTCTAGTGGGTCAAAAGTTGGGCCGAACGTCAGCAGGAAAAATCCACCTAATTAGTGCTACGGGAAATCTAATTAATTCCTAATTGGATTAGGACTTTGATGTTTTCTCTTGGCTATTTAAAGTGACAAATTAGGGTTGTATTGAGGAGGCTTGGTAGCAGCTTTGAAGAGCTTTTGGAATGGAGAATCATTGGAGAACAAGGCATATCATGAGCGGCTAGTTCAGCCACCAGGGTTTTGATGTAGCCCTAACTAAACATCACTAGTTTGATTGTTCTAATTATTGGGGATTTTTGTATTCATTCATAGATTGTGTAATTTAGAGGATTCTTATTATAGAATTGAGCAATAAAAGTCTTATAAATTCAGTTTCAATGATTTCTTATCTTGTCTTAGATACTTGATTGTTGTTATTGAACTCGTCCCTCTTATTTTCTGTGATCATGAGAGTGATTATTACACAATGGTTTTCATTGAATATATCATTAAAAGCTTTGATGGATTATGCCCAGAGAAGATGAACCATACTGCACCCTAGATTAGAGTAGTTAGGCAGATGGACCATGCCAATCGAAGATAGTCCATGACTTAGCCTTAATCATATGTTATCTTCTTGACGGATGAAGGTGAGCTTGTAGCCACCGACACCACTTATGCATGATATGATGCCCCATAGTTAGTTCAATTGACCAATGATTGTGAAGTTAGTGGTGAAATCAATTACCCTATACTTATCTTATATTCTCTACACTCTTTAGTTTTTCTTGCTTTTGTTCAATTGCTTCATTAGTTAATTTAGAATTAAAAATCAAAATTTATTTCTTTTAAATTTAATTAGAATTAGTTCTAACAATTCAACTCAGTCAGACCACAGTCCCTGAGGTTCGACACCCCTTTTGATAGCCCTATTCTGCAAGGAATTCGTTCTATTGCGAAGTGTGGTAATTTTTAATTGATATACTTTTTGAGTCACACTCACACATGAATCATTCTCTTAGGCTACTATCTCCTTAGGCGACTTGCTTGAGAGTATCTTAGGTGAGTTGGTCGAATGTCTCTTAGGCGAGTCTCTTCTTAGGTCATTTGGTCGAAAGTCTCTTAGGTGACTTGATCAAGAGTCTCTTAGGCTAGTCTTTTAGACAACTCTCCTTAGGTGAGTTTGTTGAGAGTCTCTTACGTGAGTTGATATAAAGTCATAGGCGACTCTATCTTTAGGCCACTCTCTTAAGAGAGTTGGTCAAGAGTCTCTTAGGCCATGGGTGTCCAAAACTCTTAGGCCACTAGCGGTTGAAACTCTTACGTCACTACTGACTGAAACTCTTAGGTCATGAGTGGATGAAACCCTTAGGTCACTAGTGACAGAAACTCTTAGGTCACTAGTTACTAAAAGTCTTAGGCCATGATTGGCTGAAACTCTTAGGTCACTTTTGAGCTAAATACCCTAAATAATCCCTACCATCTAGATTAAGAATTCATTTTTATTTTTATGATCGAGAGTTCATAGTCATGACCATAGACTAGTATAAGATCTAGACATCGAAAATCTTGACCACAAGTCATAGTAATTTTGGTCACAATTTGGGTGTTAATAGTAACATTTTTTCACATTGATTTTCTAAAAGAAACATTTATTTTGTGATGGAGGGGTATATATTTCATCTCCACTTCTAATACTTTTTAATCTTCATTATAAAATGATTGTATCTATTTATTGCTACATAATTAAAATGGCATTTGGTTAAATTAGCTCATTTTGTTTTCATAACTCACTATTTGCATCCAAAGTTGGCATTAATAGATATCATAAAATTGCTATCTCATGGCCAACTTGGATTGGTGATATGGATTATTGAGTCCACTTAATCCCCATAAAATGTGGAATTTGTGTATAACCCATACCTATATACACAGACAAAAAGTAAATATTACTAAGAAATCGAGAAATACAATCAGTATTCACCACCTCATTTTACATTTAGTTGCAGGTGGGCCACACCATTGGTCTCCCTCTAACCATATTGAACTGGAGAAATATTAAGCTTGCTCAAAAACACCATGTTGACTTCAAAAAACACTACTCTCTCGGTATCCCAATTCCCAATAAACACCTTTGTTAATTGCCTCAATAATGATTCGAGCGCACATCACCTTATAAAATAAATTAATACCTTCTAGATTTTGCGGGGCAACAAAGATTAGTACCTTATGGCTCCATTTGGATAGACAAGAGAGAAAATAAAGAAGACGATAACTTTAGTTATGAAAGAAAAGAAAATAAAGGAGAGGATAATAATAACCTTTATTTATGTTTGGATAAACATGAGAGAAAAAAAAAGAAAGGATAATATTCTTGTTTGGATAAGATAGGGAAGAGAAAAGAAAAGAAAGGATAAGAACCAAATTACTATTATACCCTTTAATATTTAATGGACTATCCGTGGAATAACAATTTTCTCTTTATAATTGTTGAGGGCAATTTTCAAATTATGAAAGTACTTAACTCGCTATCATTTCCCTCCCAATCTTCTCATTCTAGGGAGGATAGGATATAGAGGATTAGCAAGGATAACTATGTGACATATATTTTTGTAATTATCAATTTTTGGTGTCAAAACCGAACATGATTAAGTTGTATTCTTTGAGTTATATTTCTATCATTGATCATGTAATTGAAGTCTCAAAGTGAGCAGGAAGTTCTACATCAACTATGCAAGGGTTCGTTAAAGAATAGAGCTTGAATCTTCGGGAAAATCCATCAAGGGTCTACACAAGGATTCGATCGTTTGAAGTTTGAGATGGTTCCGAATCTATGAGGACATCTTTGATCACATATGAGAGTCACGTAGTCTAGATAAAGTGGTGAGAACACATATATTTCAAACCGGAGGGTTCCGACCTTGAAAAAAGGGGTTTTAAGCAATTTAATGAAACTTTCAAGGTTAGACCGGTCCAAGTGAAGGCTGGACCAGTCCAAGAGGTCTTAGCAACTCTTGTTGAGTCTGCTATAGGAGTTGGACAGGTCCAAGTAAAGCACAGACCGGTCCAACTTATCTAGTCTACGAATTTTGATGAGTTTTGTCCTATTTTGACCCGGAACTAACCCAGAACTTCCTAAAATTGTGGGGACTTATTTCCTATTGGATTTTAACTTGTTTTTTAAGCAAAACTAGGATTTTTAATTTATATAAAAACTTCATATGATTTCTTTCTCAGTGTGCCTTCAATAACGCTTTCTACAGAATAGAAAATCGTATTTTAGAGAGAGAAAATATTGAGATATTTTTCTTTTAAAGGAATTTTTTCTCAAATTCTTTGTTTATATTTTTGAGAGCATACACATATTCACAGAGTGATTTAGGGTGTTCTCTATTTGCTTGATTAACTGTTTGAAGAGTGCATTGAAGATTTCTTCGTGATCAAGTTATTGGATTGGTTTATTCTATAACTATTCATTGGTGAGGAAGGAGAAGAATATCAAGCTATGAAGGGGACATAATAATTGTTGAGTGTTTGTGTTCTTCCAGTTACCATTCTGAGAAGATTTTGACGTTAGTCGAGAATCTACAGCAGTTGGACGAGGTAGTCGCAATTGTAAGCTTGAGGTGTTCCGCATCATGATAAGTGCACAAAACTTGCTATTTTATATCTCAAAATAAGTCTTTAATTACTATTTTACTCCAAAAGTAGCAAAAAAGAGCTAAAAAGGATATATATAGCCAAATATGAACATAAGAAGAATTGTAGGAGAGATGATATTCTGTGCAACTTCACCAGATGTCTCAAGTTCAAAACTTTGCAAAATACTTTTTGCACGGCCACGTCTGCAGTCTAGAATTCAAATTAAAGATATGGAGATCAAATATTAGATATTTAAATTCAAAATTTTGTATTTTGAATTTTTGTTTTTTATATTTTGAATTTTGTATTTTAAATTTTGAATTTTTGTTTTTAAATTTTGTATTTTAAATTTTTCCCACCTAAACCATTCCCTTGTAACTTTACAAATAGGAGGTCTTAGGGGATGGTGAAGGGAGTTAGAAAATTGTAGAGAAACTATAGAAAAAAATAATGTAATTGTTTTATTGATTCAATGAAGAATAGTAATTTCATTTCTATTTGTTTGTTTTCTATTAATATGCAAGCGTAAGCATCCTTCTCAATGGAGTGATGAAGCCACCATGGCTGAAGTATAAGTAAGTTGTTTTATTTTCTTGTCTACTTTTTCCTCCCAAGAGCATTCTCTACTCTTCTATTCTGGATTTTTATTTTCTAAAATTAGAGGGAGGATTCTTCGTGTTTGCCAAATAATGGTAATTCGAAAAATGCCTACCTCTGTTTACCTAGCCAATGTGCATCAGATTAAGTAAAAAAATGTCTCTCTCATATATAATCAAGTCATTCTTTTTTATTCCATATTTCCCTTCATCTTTCCAAGTTATAATTGGATTGGTGAAGTATATTGATTATTGGAGGAAAAACTAGATAAGAATATTAAAAAACTTTATTTATATGGATCTATGGTGGTGAATTCTCTTTCCTTGAGATTTGTCCCATCACTTGATCTAAGACATTTAATATTAGTTTTTATTATTATAAAAAAAATCAGAATTTTATTTTTAAATATTCATTTTTTCATCTCAAGAGATTTAGGTCTTGAATTTTAGACTTGTTACTGATTCTCACTTGAGAGTGGTTCGACCTTGCTTACTACTATACAGTTTTTAGTAAAGTTTTTGCAGGTTTTATTATTTTTTGTACGAAGTGTAGAAAAACAATGACAAACATCCAATAATCTACACCCGTCAAATGTCGCCGTTGTCAGGGATAAATCTACACCCGTCAAATGGCGTCATTGCCAAATCAAGTTTGGGAATTCGAAACACAAATATTCAACACTACAATTTTTTTGAGATCCCACCCAAACTTTCCTTACCTCCCTTCTATTCTTTTTATTTTTTATTTTATTTTTTTAGTTTTTTTTTATTATTATTATTATTTGAAGAAAAGAATGAAAAAATATATATATATTTTTTCCATGGCAGGTTCTTATGATGCACTACTTCTTTTGATGCCACCATCAAACACTCTTACAAGAGGAACAATAGCTTTGTCATCCAGGTAAGTACCTAATTCTTTTACATCATTTTTTTTTCCTTTTAGATTAGGAAAACATAGTTTTTTTTAGGTTCATAACTTTCACATGCAAACTCTAGGATAGAATAACTTACAAATATCCCTAAGGTCACACTTTCTTCATTTTTTTCCTTTTATTTTTGTTAAAAAAAAGAAGCAAAAAGACCACACACTCACTCATTTTTTTTTATTGCTTATCTTGTTTGTACATCTTTCAATTAAAAATTTTTTGTAAATTTTAATTTAGCATTTTTGTAGTAATGCTCTTTTTGTTATTTAAAAATATTTATAAAAGTAGAGCTAACTCTTGGTAACTCCAGTGAGCACCTTCCAACTTCACAATGTCTAGGAAAGTTCTGTCCAAGAAGTGTGGACGTACCGTCATTAAGCAGGCCAAGTGCTTCCATACTTTCCTGGGAACTTTCCTGGTTGTGTTGTTGGTAGACCTTAACTGGTAATCCTCGAATTACTCTAACAAAAAAATTATAGTAGGAGTTGTATTTATTTTTTTTTTTTAAAAAGAAAAAAATTTGCATTTTCTCGTACATAATCTTGAACTTTTCATGTGATTACTAACATTTCATTTTTGTTTAATGAAAAGTGAAAGCAAATCAATTAATTTTGATTATGGTGATATTCTTCCAACCTTCTATTTCTGCTTAATTGTTATTTTGTCCAAACATTGAAGACAATGTTGGTTGAGGTTTGGGGGTATGATATTAATTTTTTGAACTTTCAGAAAACGTTGAATTTGTAATTTTTTGAAAAATGTTTTGGGATAATGGTAATTCTCATACTATGATTTGATTTTTTTTATTAAATGTGTATAAATTTTTAAAATAAAATCTTTAATCTTTAGTGCATTAATAAGTTCTTAAAAGTTTAGATTTTATCCTATCTTTCAGTTAGAACAATTTTATGAATTTCTAAAACTCATAAAAAAAAAAAATTTCACTAAAGCCCCATAATATGATTTGAAATTAATAAGTGACTGCATGTTGAATTTGCAATTTCAGTTTGAGTTTGGGATAGAGTCTGTTGTACTTTGCTTTGACGATAGTGGATTTGCTTTTTCGGGGCTACAAAGCTTCACCTATGATTTTTTTCTGATCTGAATTTTCCACGTATATCTGGTGCATTCGTATACTTTACTTTACTTCACTTTATTTTATTTACTTGCTTTGTGGGATTGCTTTAAATTTTTAATTGGACTTAAAATTGAATAATCTGAAAGATTAAACAAAAAGTGAGTAAACCTAATCACCCCCTCTAGATTTTAAATCTAACTTTTGCAGCCGCTTCCGCACCACGCAACTCACAATTGGTATCAGAGCATTGTTCTCTAATTTGTGAGTAGTTCCTTGCGAAGTATTTTTAAAATCAAATTTTATTTTTATTTTAAAAAATTATCATGGAATCTAGTAAAAGAGAGGGGGAATTGGTTCAACAATCTCATATATATGATGTGTTAAACCATAAGGATGATATAAATCTATTTGCTAGAAAATATGGAAGATTCCTTAAGAAAAGAGAATGAAAATTTTAGAAAAGAAAATTCTTCTAAATGCACAGGTAAAAATAATAAGAAAGATGTTTTTATTGCTTTTTCTGCTATTGCTTATGTAGATGATGATACTTCTAATGATTCTTTTTCTGATGCAGGTAAATCTAAAAAATATGTATCATTGAGTGAAATTGGTTCTAATGATTCGAATGATAAGAAAGCTGATAGAGAATAATGTGAAAGATAGTTGCAAGAAGTCTTTGATGAATTATTAAAGGCTTACAAGAAGTAGACCAAAAAGCTCAAATTGGCACAAAAAAAGTAAGAAGCATTGAAGAAAGAGAATGAGCAGAAACAACAATTGATTGATGATGAAAAAATTGTCAATCAAAACCTCCAGAATAATGTGAAAATTGAAAAGTAAACTTTGAAGAAAGAAAATGAAGAACAATTGAAGTTGATTGAAGAAAACAAAGATGATATTCAAAATCTTCAATGTAAAGTCAAGTTTCTCGAAAGCGAGGTAAGTCAAGCTATTTCTGCTAGAGATACTCTTGTTGCTAAAATTAAATTTATTGAGTCTGAATTGAAAAAAATACAAGAAAAATTAATTGTTTTTACTTCTGGGCAGATTAAGCTTGATAGCATGATTAGTGTTGGTAAGCCTGTTGGAGATAAGATTGGACTAGGTTTTGTTGGGTCATCATCTAAGGGTAAGATTGTGTTTGTTAAACCTAAGAACTTGAATTTTTCTACACCCAAACCTAAGCTTCAAGTTGAGTCTATGCATGCTAATGTTGTGTCCAATGTGCTTCATTGTACTTTTTGTGGTAAGAATGGACATAATCAACACTACTGGTATAAAAAGAGAAAACATTCTAATTTTAATTTTCATGTGCATAATTCTTTTGCTTAGAATAGGGTTCATGCTAGAAAGCATATAATTGGAACAAACCCAAAAATACTCAAGCTAAAAAGAATTCAAATAAAAAGAAGAATGTTCTGTTTCTCCACACTATTTTTTTGATAAGTTGCATGTCAAGACAATTTGGATGAGAAAGGAAGATTTGGAGAAGTTTGTGCCTATTGATACTATGGGATTTATTCGTAATAGGTCTTTGGGTACAAAACCCCCTAACTAAGTCATTAGGACTTTTATAATCTTGGACTGAACTTATTTTCATTATTTGTTTTCCATTGGATCATATTTTTTAGATTAGGTTATGTTTTGTTTATTTTTTATGATAATCATGTGAATGTCAAAATCGTATTTTTCTATGAAATAATGTGAATTCTTTATATTTCTGTTTAAGATCACTTTGCTTTGTGAATGCATGATTGTGACACTTAGTTTATCAATGGTTGAAGTAGTCGAGTTTATGATCTAGGCATTGATAACTAATGTGCTATATTTATTTCTTTTTAGAGATGAATGTTTTGAGTCCATACTGTTGACCCAAAGGTTTTAACCTAAGGGCAATCTTGTAATTTTGATGATAACAAATCATTAATGATGTTTTGTACTAATTCTCAATTTGAGTGATTGATTTTGAAGCAATGATGTTTATTTAAGAAAGCATTCACATTGAGGATGATGTCATGAAGAGGACAATGTCAAAGAAAGCATTCCATTGAAGAAGAAGGTGTTGTCCCAAGATTTAATGACAAATGCCATTTTTGAAGAAATGGGGTAGAAATAAGTTGGTGAGAGCTAGAATTTCATTGTCAAAGTTATTTATGAATAACATGATTGAAGCTCATTTCTATGATAGGACCATGCATTCACAATCATATCATTTCTTGGTCTCTAATTTACTTGAAATAGGTCTTGTTATTAATTTAATGATTTTCTAAGACCAAACAAGCTCAATGTCCTAACCTTGTCTTTGAATTTTGACTCTTTAAAGGTTAGAGGACTTTGAGGCGCCTCAAACTTTAGTTTGAGCCACCTCAAAGTTACAGAAAGAAATTGAAGTTTTGAGAAAGCTTTTTGAGGCGCCTCAAACTCACTTTGAGCCACCTCAAACTCACTTCGAGCCACCTCAAACTCATTTTGAACCACCTCAAAATATTTTGAGGCGCCTCACACTGCACTTTGAGTCACCTCAAAATGCACTTTGAGCCACCTCAAAGTTTATGAGGTGCCTCAAACTCATTTTGAGTCGCCTCAAACATACTGAATTCAAATCCAACGGATAGTTCAGTGCATTTAATGCCCTCAACTACCTTCCAATAGCTATATTTCAAAGGGGCTCTATATATATTGATGGCTCTACATTTATTTCTTTGACCAACACTCTTGAGCTATTTTTGCTGAGCTATATTCATTACAACCAACACTCATCATTCTCATTTATTAGACTTGAGCTTCAACTTGAGATTTGTATATAGCTAATAGTCTTGTGAGCTATAATTTGAGATTTTATCTTTGAGAGATATATTCTTTGAGTTGTAAATCTTCTCCTCATTTATTGTAAAGGGTTGGTTGAACCTAAGAAGACTAAGTGGAGGACTTCACTTTGCAAGAGAAGGGAAGAAGCTTGTTAGCTTCATTGTAAAGGTTTGCTCTCCACCTGAAAGGAGAAGCCTTAGTGGATTTGGGAAAATCTTAAGAGGGATCTTGAGTCATGGAGTAAGAGATTCCGAACCACGCTACATCTTGCGTCACTTGTGTTTGATTCTCTCTAACTCTCTCTTTTAATTCTTGTGCATCTATTTTCCCTCATTTCACTTGTGCTTTTATTTTAACTTATTCTTGATTTTTAAATTTGTGAAAAATTGTCATTGATTGCCATTGACCCTATTCACCCCCCCCTCTAGGGTCAATTCTTGGGTAACACATACAATTTGTGCACTAGTCTAACTCTAGGAGAATTGATTGAAAACTAATGTGAAGTTGACTAGATTATATTGTATGAGTAACATTGAAGGCTTAAATGATCAATAAAAAAATGAAAAGCAAAGATTCTATTTTTATTCAACATGAAAAAAAAAAGAAAAAATAAATAAATTGCTGAAAATCTAAGACAAAATGAAAAGGTTTCCTTCGGGATATGTTCGAAGCTACCACTATGATATAAATCTCTAATGAGATATCTTTTAAAAAAGTTGTTTTGACTGCCTGTAAGCGTGAAAGCCACCATCTTAGAAAAAAAAAATTTCAGTGAAAAATAATTTGATCATGTGTGGTTTGAGCTGCTTATCATCCAATGTGTTTTCGAAGATGAATCAAAGAAATTTGATTAATTTTTTATGATGTTGGATTGCGCACACACATGAATTTATTAGATGAATTATAAATCTTTTATAAATATTTATATATTGGAAGTTGTGCAATGATTATGAATTTAATGATGAATTTTGTTGGAAAATTTATGGGTTTTAAAATTGTGCATTCATGAATTTTTTTTTTGGAAATTTTAGAACTCATTGTTATTTTATGTGAAAATTTGATTTTCATGATTATGTGATTGTTATATTTTTTATTTTCATATAAATAAAAACCCAAAAAACTTTTCCTATTTTTCTAGATTTTTAGGAATTTTTAGGAATATTTAGGTATTTTTAGGCATTTTTTCAAAAAAAGTGCATTTTTTGTCAAACTTGGTCAACTAGCCAAGCTAACCAGCTGAACCGGTCCAAGGTGAAGGCTAGACCAGTCCAGCTAGGTTCGGCAAGCAGGCTTAAATGCTAAATTCTTGCATTTTGTTCATTGTCTGCCTATCTTTCTACTGGGGTGTTTTTCTCTCTATATTTCCCACACTTTGCATCAACTATCCTTACATCTTGTACTTGATATATTGGATCATATAGATTGATATTTGTGGTTGATTTTGAGTTGAATTGGTGGAAGGGATTGATCATTAAAGTATTTGTGTTAATTTTGAGAGATTGAACTAACAAAATTTGTTTGAAGCTTGTATTTTCAAAGATTGCACACCAAGTGTTTGTGAAAATTCTCTAATGGCTTCCACATTCCTATTTTGCATTCCTCTCATTGTTCCAATGACCGGTGGTTCTAGGCGATAAAGAATCAATGTTTCTCTAACACCGGAAAGCAATATAATCTTCACAGAAGATCATTTTGATAATGAAGGAATCTTTGACCATTATAAAATTGTAGTTGGTTATAGACCAATGAGGTGTGAATGAAGTTTTGATTTGGAGATCATATGGGGAGGATATCATTTGGAGTTTATGCATTACTTCAGAGAGAATGGTTGGGGTTCACTAGCCAAACTAGGCAATGATTGCATTCCCGACATGGTTTGTTATTTCTATAGTAATGTGCTTTCTTATAGCAATAATGAGCTATAGATGACCGTGAAATATTTTGGGACAAAAATCAAGGTGACAACCCAATTAGTTGCAGAGGTTATTGGAGTTCCATAGGCATATAATTTTTTAATATTTCCTTATCTAGGTACTGAGGAGAACCGACCAAGCATGGAAGAAATCATTAGGAAGTTGTGTGAACCGAATACTCCATTGGCTACAAATAAAGTTCCAAGTGCTTACATCACTGATAATGTCTCTGCCTTGAACTTGATTGTCTCTTATACTCTTGACCCTCATGATCATAAAGGTGATTTGCCACAGCATTGAAGTGAGATCTTATATCACATTGTGAATGGTGATAGAATTGATGTGCTAGCAACTATTTTAAGGACTATAATTCAAGAGTCAAGTCATTCTAGGTCTACCAATGCTTTGCCTTTTCCTCTGATCATAATGAAAATTCTCAAGGCAAAGAATGTATACATTCCTTCAAATGCTCTAGTGATGAAACCAAAAGGGAAGTTCATAACTTCAAATGTTAATTCTTCAATCACTAACAAGATGAAAGAAATAGCTCAAAAAGAGGCAGCAAGACATCATGTTGAGTAGGAGATTGTAGATGAGAGTAATGATAATGCTCCTAAAGTAATCTATTTCGAAGAGAATAAAATACACAAGTTAAGAGGCTAAAATGCGTAACATTCAATGCCTATCACACCCCCAAACTTACATATTGCTAGTCCCTTAGCAATAGAATAAAATAAAACTAAAACAAAGGAAACTAAAATAGATCGTTTCTGTCTGACACATCTTTCGCTATAAAAAGAGTTGGGGAGCTTGTTCTCCCACGCGATCCTGAAAAGGTGAACACTATTGACTATGTTTTCTCCACCGGATATCTGTTGGCCAATATGGCTAAGGTGCACCCCTAGTTTTCTTATTACGCTTGAGTGGAATTCTTATCTCCCTTCTCTCTTCTTTTAACTTTGTGTTTTTCTTGTATGTTAATCAGGGCCTGACTATTGCCCATGATCTCTCCAATTGCCTCTTATATGCAGAGGAGGAGCTGGAGAAGCAGAGAACCGCCTTTGCCATGGAACGCACTTCATTCGCTAGTGAGCGCACTACTTTCAACTCAGAGCTTGAAACCCTTCACACTTCTCATACTTCTCGTGGTGAGGAAATAGATACCCTTAATTCTCAACTCAGTCATGAACGGGAGGAGATGACCTGGTGGAATGCCGACCTACCTGGGATTAAAGAATTGGCTGTTGAGCATTTCAAAGATTCACCCAATTTTGATAAGGCCCTCAACCAGCTATATATTGACGGGTTTGAGTACTTCTGTGAAGTAGCCCAGGATCAATGGCCTGACATGAATTTTTCTCGTTTGCAACATGGAGACCCCGATACCTAATTTTTTGTCTTTTCCTTTTTGGTCCTCATGCAACATCCCTCCCTTGTGGGGGCTCCTGTACTTTTGTCTTTTAATTAATGAACAATCATTTGTTCTCTTTTTTTTTTTCTTATCGAGGTATTGTTGCTTTGTGAAGCTAACCTTTCTCGGCACAAGGGTTTATACTATGCTACTAGATATGTCCTCATATTTTCTCAGGATTAATTCATCCCACCTTTTTCTTCAAAGGCCCTCCATGGAGGTGTGTTCCCATAGGGTTTTGCCCCCGTAGGGTGACGATTTTCTCAGGATTAATCCATCCCGCCTTTTTCTTCAAAGGCCCTCCATGGAGGTGTGTCCCCGTAGGGTTCTACCCCCGTAGGGTGACAATTTTCTCCGGATTAATCCATCCCTCATTGTTCTTCAAAGGCCCTCCATGGAGGTGTGTCCCCATAGGGTTCTGCCCCCGTAGGGTGACGATTTTCTCAGGATTAATCCATCCTGCCTTTTTCTTTAAAGGCCCTCCATGGAGGTGTGCCCCCGTAGGGTTCTGCCCCCATAGGGTGATGATTTTCTCAGGATTAATCCATCCTGCCTTTTTCTTCACAGGCCCTCCGTGGAGGTGTGTCTCCGTAGGGTTCTGGCCCCGTAGGGTGACAATTTTCTCTGGATTAATCCATCTCGCCTTTTTCTTTAAAGGCCCTCCATGGAGGTGTGCTCCCGTAGGGTGACAATTTTCTCGGGATTAATCCATCCTGCCTTTTTCTTTAAAGGCCCTTCATGGAGGTGTGTCCCCGTAGGGTGATGATTTTCTCGGGATTAATCCATCTCACTTTTTTCTTCGAAGGCCCTCCATGGAGGTGTGCCCCCATAGGGTTCTGCTCCCGTAGGGTGATGATTTTCTCGGGATTAATCCATCCCGCCTTTTTCTTCACAGGTCCTCTGTGGAGGTGTGTCTCCGTAGGGTTCTGGCCCCGTAAGGTGACAATTTTCTCTGGATTAATCCATCTCGCCTTTTTCTTCAAAGACCCTCCATGGAGGTGTGCTCCCGTAGGGTGACAATTTTCTCGGGATTAATCCATCCTGCCTTTTTCTTCAAAGGCCCTCCGTGGAGGTGTGTCCCCGTAGGGTGATGATTTTCTCGGGATTAATCCATCTCACCTTTTTCTTCGAAGGCCCTCCATGGAGGTGTGCCCCCATAGGGTTATGCCCCCGTAAGGTGGCGATTTTCTCGGGATTAATCCGTCCTGCCTTTTTCTTCAAAGGCCCTCTATGGAGGTGTGTCCCCGTAGGGTTTTCCTTTCTGAACACAACAGCTCGCTTTGAAATGAATAAGACTTTCCATTGATGTTCCATAATAAAACTTACAAAAGAGAAAATGGGACTGGACGGGAGTCCTATTTCTAGGCTTTTGGCAATAAAGCCAACCTCTAAAATAACACTTGAGCCTTGGCAACAAAGCCAACCTCTACAATAATACTTGCTGAAAGTAGATGCAAGCTAAAAATAAAGAAGATGGGAAAAACTAACAAAGAACAAGTCATGAAAAAGAGACTTCACTGATAGAACTTCCTCAAACACTTGGCGTTCCAAGGGTGGGGCAACTGCTTTCCCTCCAAGGTTTCCAACTAATAAGTGCCTCGCCTTTGAGTTCTGATCACTCTATACGGGCCCTCCTAATTAGGAGCTAACTTTTCAGTGCCATGAGGTTTGGTGGCTTGAGTGACTTCTCGCAAGAGTAGATCCCCAGGCTAAAAACTCCTATGCTTGACCCTGGTGTTGTAATACCGGGACATGGCCTACTGATATGCGGCCATCCGTACCTGCACTTGCTCCCTTCTCTCGTCGATGAAGTTGACACTGGCTCTCAGTTCCTTCTCATTGTGAACTGGGTCATAATGCTTGGCTCCATGGCTTGCCACCACTCCTATTTCAACAAGAAGAACTGTTTCGCTTTTGAAAGCCAAGAAGTAAGGTGTCTCTCCTGTGGGGACTTTGACGGTGGTCTAGTAGGCCCATAAAATGCTTGGCAGCAGCTCTGACTATGCTCCTTTGGAGTCATCTAGGTATTTCTTGATCATTTTAAATATAGTCCTGTTGGCCACTTTAGCCTGCCCATTGGCCTACGAGTGGCCTGGTGAGGAATATCGGTGGTTTATGTCGTGCTCGATGCAAAAATCTTGGAATCGTTGGTTTTCAAACTGCTTTATGTTATCCATGATTATGACTTTTGGAACACCAAGCCTGCATATGATTGATTTCCCCAATTGTAGCTAATAGTCAACTGCTACAATTGCAAATTTTGTCTGCCCCTTTCCCATAGGTAGAGGGCCGACGAAATCCATTTCCCATTGGGTTAAGGGCCACGAGGCCATTATTGGTGTCAGCTCTTTCAGAGGCTGCCTCGAGATATTGGCAAAGCACTGACACTTTTCACATTTCTTGACAAAACTCAGTGTGTTCTGCTGCATAGAGGGCCAGTAGTATCCCTGCCTAATGGCCTTGTGAGCCAAGGACCTGCCCCCCGCATGGTTCCCACATTCCCCTTTGTGGATTTCCCTCATGATATGTTGAGCTTCTTCCGTTGACACGTATCGTAAGTATGACAAGGAAATTCCTCTTTTGTAGAGGATTCCGTCGATCAAGGTGTACCTAGATGCTCTGATCCTTGTTCTGTGTGCCTCTGTCTTGTCGGATGATAGTTCACTATCCCTTATGTACTTGATAATCAGATCTACCCATTCCATACCCTGGGTGACTTGGTTCACCTCGCATGATGTCGCTCTTGTTATGCTAGGGTGGTCCATGCGCTCTATAAGCACCCCCCCTTGGGCAGCCTATTGTGTCGTAGCCAATCGAGCGAGGGCATCCGTGTTGGAATTTTCATTGTGGGGAAGTTATCTGTTTGAAAACTTTTGGAAGTGGGTAACCAGCTCTTGCACTTTTTACAAGTAAGATTTCATCCTTGTTCCCTTTACCTCGTATTCTGTACTGACCTGCTAGACAATCAACTGGGAGTCGGTATAAACTTTTAACTGCCGAACCTTGAGGACACGAGCTAGTTTCAACCCTGCAATCAGGGCTTCGTATTCAACCTCATTGTTTGTTGCCTTGAACCCGAACTGCAGGGCATACTTGAACGTTTCCCCTATTGGAGATCTAATCAGTATCCCTACGCCGCTTGCTTGTGCATTCGACGATCCATCCATAAAAAATTCCCACGTGCAATTTGGGTCCATTAGGTTTTCCATGTTCTGTTGGATCCCCACCTCTTCCTGCTGAACCTGTTCTCTTTCCAAGGGGTATGTAAATTCAGCTATAAATTCTGCCAGTATTTGGCCATTGATAGCTGATCTTGGCTTGTACCGGATGTCAAGTTCTCCTAGTTCCTTAGACCACTTCAATAGCCGTCGAGAGGTTTTGGGCTTGAAGAGGACTTGTTGGAGCAGTGGATTAGTTAGTACCACAATAGTGTGCGCTTGGAAATATGGCCTAAGTTTCCTGGCCGTCGTGACCAAGGCGAATGCCAATTTCTCTATGGAGGGATACCTTTCTTCCGCCCCCCTAAGCACCCTGCTGGTATAATACACTGGCTTTTGCACCCCCTCTTCTTCTTGTACCAATGCAGAACTGACCGCTGCGAGGGAGATGACCAAGTATAAGTACAATTCTTCCCCTACACGTGTGCACGATAAGAGCGGGGATGAGCTGAGATACTGTTTTAGTTCACTCAGGGCCTGTTTACATTCTGGCGTCCACTCAAAGGCCCGCATAAGGACCCAAAAAAAAGGGAGACACCTGTCTGTAGCACAAGAGATCAGTCGGCTCAATCCCGCCACCTTTCCCATTAGCCTTTGGACTTCTTTAACAGTCTTGGGCGATCGTGTATCTAGGATAGCTTGTACCTTCCGTGGGTTGCTACTATCTCCCTTTTATTGACCAGATAGCCCAAGAACCTCCCAGAGGACACCCCAAAGGCACATTTACTAGGATTGAACTTCATTCTGTACTTGCAAAGGACATTAAACGCTTCCTGTAAATCAACCAAATGGTTAGTGGCCCTCTGGCTTTTGACAAGCATATCATCAACATACACCTCCATGTTCTTGCCAATTTGCTCTTTAAACATTCTATTTACCAACATTTGATAGGTTGCACCAGCATTCTTCAAACCAAACGGCATCACCTTATAGCAGTATAACCCTCTTTCTGTTATGAAAGACATCTTCTCCTGATCTGATGGCCACATTAGAATCTGATTATATCTCAAATAGGCATTCATGAAGCTGAGTCACTCGTACCTTATCGTTCCCTCCACTAGCATGTCAATCCGTGGAAGGGGGAAGTTGTCTCTTGGGCATGCTTTGTTCAGATCAGTAAAGTCGACACACAGGCGCCAGTTGCCATTGGACTTTTTGACTAACACCATGTTTGCCAACCAGTCTGGGTAATTGGTTTCCCATATGAAGTTGGCCTTTAATAATTTATCCACCTCTTCGGAGATTGCCAAATTCCTTTCTGGGGCAAAGGTTCTCCTCTTCTGTCTGACTGACTTGGTGAGGGGGTCAATATTTAGCCGATGTACAGCAATAGTTGGATCAATCCCAGCCATATCCTCATGGGACCAAGCAAACACATCCTCATTTTCTTTTAGAATCGAACCATCTCTTCCCGAGAAGCGGATGAGAGTGATGACCCCAAGCTCACCTTCTTCTATGCAGCTTGTTCGCTCAAGTCAACTTCAAATAGCTCTTCCATTGGTTCTGTATGGCAAGCCTCCACTTTTTCTTCTACTTCTAGCCCTTTAATGTCTAAGGTTTTTGATACCTTCCTCTCCTTTAGGGAGGTGGCATAACATTCTCGGATAGTGGGCTGATCTCCTCTTAGCTCCCTGACACCATGTTTAGTGGGGAACTGAACGAGGAGGTGATAAGTAGAGGTCACTGCTCTCATGGCATTCAAAGTGGCTCTTCCCAGAATGAAATTATATGTGGTCGGGCAGTCTACCATAAAAAAAGTTACCATCTTAGTGACTTACCTGGGACTTGAACCAGTAGTGATCGGGAGGTCAATTGTGCCCAAGGGAAGGAGCTTCTCTCCGGAGAAACCTACAAACGGGGATTGAGTAGGCTTGAGTCTATCCCTCCCAATCTTCATCTGATCAATTGCATCTATGAAAAGGATATCTACAGAACTGCCATTGTCAATTAAAACCCGCCTAATTGTGAAGTTAGTGATAATTAATGTTACCACGAGGGCATCATCGTGGGGTTGCTAGATTTTCCTAGCATCATCTTCTGAAAAAGTGATGATCTGGTCATCCAATCTAGGACACTCGGTGGGCGATTGGCTCCCCTCACTGACTTCGGAGAAATTTCTAACTTTCCTTGCATGTGCTTTGCAAGCAGCATTGGACTCCCCGCCGCCCCTGATTCCTCCAGAGATGACTCTAATTTCTCCTATTGGAGGGTTTTTGCGGGTCGCTCCTTCATTCACGTCCTGCGTATGATTCTATGTTCTCTGCCCCCCGCTGACCACAAATCTCCGCAATTGGCCCCTTTGAATCAAACTCTCAATCTATTTTTTCAAGTCTATGCATTCATCTGTATCGTGGCCATGGTCGCGATGGAACCTACAATACTTGTCGCGAGATCTTCTAGCTGGATCAATTTTTAACTTTGGAGGCCATGACACCGCTGGGTTATCTTGGATGTGGAGGAGGATCTGACTTATTGATGCATTTAATGGGGTGAAACTGAAACCCCTGTCACGACGCTTGGTCTTTTCGTTATGTTCTTGTGACACTCTATCGAGCTTGGGGTTTCATTCTTCTCTGCTGGATTACCTTCTCCTTTTTCTATCCACCTTTTTTGTCGCCATCGCCTTTTTCCCTCTGGGCCTCAAGGGCGTCTTCGGCATTCATGTACTTTTAAGATTTTATGAGTAATTCAAACATGCTTTCAAGGGGGTGCTTAGAAACCAAGTATAGGAATTTGGAGGGTAATAAGCCTCCCATGAAAGTCATAACTGCCACCCTATCATCCAGGGCGTCCACTTGTAACATTTTTCTATTGAATCTATTGATATAATCTCACAATGATTCCCCCTTGGTTTGTCTCACATTCAAGAGATAGGTAGCGGGCTTCCTATGTCTTCGGGCAGCTATGAAATTACTAACAAATAATTGGCTCAACTCTTTAAAGGAACGCACAGATGCGGGCTTCAAACTGTTGAACCAAGACCGAGTAGAGACTTTCAAGGTAGTACGAAAAGCTCTGCAATTGATCTCATCCGGTACCTCCTGAAGGTGCATTAACGCCTTATAGGTTTCCAAGTGATCTAGAGGGTCCTTGGTCCCGTCAAAGCTTTCAACAGTGGGTATCTTGAACCTGGTGGGCAGGGGACAACCCATTATCCCTAAGGAGAAAGGGAGGTTGGTTTGCTGGACCAAGTCCTTTACCGTAGCAGGACCCTTCCCCCTTATGGCATAGGCCATGATTTTTACCCTGGCTTTCAGGTGTTATATCTCCATGTCGTGATAAGTAAGAGGTCCAGAATCCCAATGGGGTTGGCTCCTTTCAGGCGGGACTGAATGGCTGATATTCACCCCACCCCTTACTTGACTCTGAGCCGCATCCTCTGTTGGGACTTCACTATCTTGCCCAATATTGTCCCCCTCAGGATCAACAGGCCTCAAGTTACTTGGCAATGACAACGGCGCCGTAGGAGGGAGGCATTGCAAAATTGCCGTATTTTGTTGGAGCAACTGAGCCAGACTTTTATTTAAGTTTTGGACCTGGTGCTCTAACGCTGCTACATGTCCCTGGTCATTTGGGATTCCGAGGTGTGTCCCCTGGAAATCCATCTGTCCAGGAGGCTGTATGTCTCCATAACCTGCGGGTGCACCGGCTGACGAGTCCTGTGGAGGGTCAGTATTGATAGGATGATCTTGCGTGGCTGGGGGATCATTTCCGATAGGAAGGTCCTGTGCTGGAGGACCATGGCCAACAGGGGGGTCCTGTATAGTTATAGTTTCCAACCCAGATCGCAGGTGCATCATATTTCGTATGTGATTCGAGTAGAACAGTCAAATTTCGTGACCGTTCCCACAGACGGGCCAACTGATGAAGCAAAAATCCACCTCGAGCTGGTCAAATGCTAACCTGTAAAAAAGGACAAAGGAAGGGTAATTGAAAGGGCACCTACGCAGTGCCGACCGACTACGCTCTGATGATCAAGTCAGAAATCGGAAGGGTTTTAAAAGCTGTAAAGGAACTCAATCGGTATTAATTGCATACCTGGTATATGGATCGTCCTGTATTTATAGCGATCAAGCGAAGATGTGTTCTAGTAGCACCATGCCTCTCCAATTCCCCTTTCCTACTTGAAGATAGCTAGCCTACGTCAAACATTCAACTTCCCACGTCACTTTGGTATTTGTCTTTCCATGCCATACGTTTCATATTAGGAGTCAAACACCTCATCAAAACCCATTGCCCACTACTCCATGAGGGCTGATTATCAACTTATTATTAGAATTTTTCTCTTCTTATGTCAGGTTTCAAATAGTTAATTCATCTCAAGCAATAACTCGTACCGCATCTTTGGAACCCTAAAATCCACCAAAGAAAAAAATTCATTATGCACATGCATTAATTGTAATACGAACATATATGTAATATCCTTGAAATATATATATATATCTGATTTTTAATTAGAAAATCAAATAATGTAGATAATTGAGATATCGTATAATTTAAATTTTAAAGAGTTTTCTAAAGAACTCAAACTCCTTATTTTTCTCCTAAATATTCTAACACAATATTCGTTTCACGGAAGAAAAAAAAACACAGACGATTTTTTTTTTCTAAAAATAGAGGGAGAGAAAGAGAGAAATATACTGACGTACGTGAACTCAACCTACAGTAGTCGAAAAAAGAGACGATGATCGAAGAGTGGCGTAGAGAAAGACGGTGATTGTCTCTTAATTTTTTTAGATTGAAAAATAAATTAATCATGTTGATCGTTTTTGTGTAGATGATTATATCTATGGATTTAAGCTATTACTAATCTTAATGATGAAGCATGATTATACTAGGAACAGCCTTGTATTTGACTGAATGATCTATTAATAGATTTTAAATCATTGGGGATGAACATGGTTGTATAGATGGACAATTATGGCTACTGGTTTATTGTTGTCAATTAGTTATGCTGTGTTTATATATATATATATATATATATATATATATATATATATATATGTTATCTGGGTGTTAATATATATAGATTTAGGTATTTATGCATACTGATGAGGTTAAGAAACCAACATCATGGTTAGGGAATTGTTTATCTAGATCATGATATTAGGATCTGCTGTAATGATTTAAATATATATATATATATATGCTATCTGGGTGTTAATACAGATTTATGTATTTATGCTTACTGATGGAATATTGATGTGCTTAAAAAACCAACATTATGGTTAGGGAATTGTTTCTCTAGATCATGATATTAGGATCTGTTCTGATGATTTAAATCAATGACCCGTTCCTTTTTAGTAATATTACAGTGGTTATAATTGCAATTGGTTGTATGATGACATAGGTTGCCGAATTATATACGTACAAAATTGTATTTAGATTATAATGTGGTGATACATAGTGGCCCTATACATACCTTATTTTAGGATACAATGTGTAGTTGCGGTATATGTACAGAATATAACATAGTGGCGTGGTGTTCAGTATATTTACTTTAGGATAGTGGCATGGGTGTTCTGTATATTTACTTTAGGATAGTGGCGTGGTGGATCTAGTGTTCTTTATATTTATCTTAGGGAAGTGGGGGTGGAACCGTCTATTTACTTTAGGAAAGTGATTGTATATTGATTCGATTATATTTAGGACAGTGGATGTATGTGTCTTTGTTGTTCTTAGAGGCTAAGAGTGACACTCAAAGTGGCGTTATACATTTGCGAGTGAAATGAGTTGCCAACAGAACTGGTCATTTATAAGGAATCTATTTACTTCTTGTATAATATTCTGGACATTTTATTATATAGAAGAAAATGCTTATTTGGGTTCTTTTATGCAAGCTTAATGAAAATTAGAGGAAAATAGTAAAAAAAATTCTAAAATTATGGAAAGTTCCAGAATATTGTATCTCAGTTTAATTAACCCAAATTTGCTGAAAAATGTGAAATTACATTAAAGTAAGTAATGGATAATGGTGAGTAGTCGAGGAGTAGTTTGAGACTATTCCTATGATGACTTTGTTAAGTAAGGTCAGGGACCTACCTATTGGGAGTGCACTACCCTTTTGTTATGGCCATTGGGCTCAGCATGCCCTTATTATGTGGATGTGGTCCGGGACCATCTGGGTGAATAGACGTATAACCCAGCCACATGTGTGTTTTTGGTAGTCTGAGACTATGCGATGCACACCATTGATTGGAGGGGAGCCTGGGGCTCATGTGAGATAAGTGGAATTTAATATAAGTTAATCAAGATGGTTAACAAGTTTATGGTGTGAAATTGTGGAAATTGTGTTGTGTTTTATGTTTTGGTAATTATGACATATGAGAATTGATGACTTGAGATGAATACATGTAATTAATGCATTTTGACGAGTTACTTTTATATATATAGAAATATAAGGTGAGTCGATTTGCTGAGTAAGGAATATGTTTAGCAATCCCTTGTTGAGCTTGTGAGCTCACTCCTTAACAATTTTTAGGTACACGTTGATGGGAACATGATGGAGTCATGTGAGCTAGATGGAGATGATTTGGATGTGTTCTTTTCTTTATAGTTCAATAAAGTTGATATGAACTTATGTAATAATGTCGAGGATTTTTATCAGTTGTATTAGATGATGCTACATTTGTTTTGTAATTATTTATGTTTTCAATAAAATTCTTTTTGAGAGAGTTGTACTATGTTATGTGAGGTGATTGTTATTGCAAATCACGCACTTTATTTAAGTATAGAACCAATGTTTCTATTATTTAAATTTAGGGGCATTACAGATATATGTCTAAAGATATATATATAAAGAGAGAGAGAACGAGTTTCTTTATATATATAGTTTCTTTTTTCTAATCCTTTTATTTTGAAGCTTTGATATTTAGGAGTGAGATTGGAGAAGACAAAAAAGAGATTGGGAATCTCTAAATAAAAGAGTGGGTATTTTGGATATTAAAGTAAAATGATCACTCATTGGAAATTATTTTGGAAAAATTACAACTAAGTCCTACGTTTCCTCCAAAAGACAACTAAATCCTATAAATTGTTTTGTAGGACCAATAAGTACTACTTTTGAAACTCTTTTCCATTTAAGTTCTAAAATTTCTCATTTAAGGTCTAAACCAGTTAACTTTCCAGTTATACTCTTATCAGATTAGATTTAAAATTTTGGGATTATAGTTTTTATTTAAAAACTGATATGTAAGTCAAAATTTTGTATTTGACTATTTAAACATGCCTAAATTTTTTCTAAAAGCAATTAATTTTTTTCATTTATATATATATATATTTACAATAATAGCCATTATTGAATGATAAGGCTAATTAGTGTTCCCTTTATTGGTGAGTTTCAAATTCTAATTAATTAATAGTCCTTTATGCTCAGTTATACTTGTACACTTATACAAAGCATAACGTGTGCAATTACTATAAAAAACTTTAAGTAGTAAGTTTGTTAATATTTTGTTTTGTTATTAAAGTTTAAACTATTTTTTTTATTAGCTGCTTATTTATTTTAGTTTATATCCTCTCTTTTTTTTCCGGTAAGTTTCTGTCCTATTTTTCGTTGTCTAACAATGATAAATTTTGTTATGGGTAGTGATTGATTAGTTTTAGATATACTACAGTATAAATTGTCTTACATATTAATATATTTTGTCCTTTTCTTTTCTTTTCACACAGTCTTGGTTCATCCACCATAATATATTAATATACTAGACTAAATATTAGTATGTAAGTTACTAATTGAATAATTATATTAGTAATTACTAATTATTTAATCACTGTATACTAATTAGTACAAATATATTACCCTCAATAATAATTCAAAGGATAAAATTTTATTCAAATTGTTTCAATAAAAAAATTATAATATTTTATTAATTTTTAAAAATTATTTTTAATTGATATATATGAAAAATTATTGTAGTGAAATCTACAAAAGATTTTTGGAATTGGACTTTTGTCAAACACTTGATAAACTTACGTATTCAACAAGTGAGAATGGGAATGTTCTACCTAACATACACTTAAATGATCTAGTGTATATGACAAATGAAGTGTTCATGAAGGTGCAACATAGCATGCTTGTAGTGTGTGGAAATGTTGATTGTGTGATTAATCAAACATATGATATGCAAATTGATTGGCAAAAAGGTAATCAAATATATACTCAATCAATTTACAATACAATCAATTCTACAACTCAACCAATATACTCCAAGCATACATCCCATCCTCCTCATATGAAGCATTTAAACAATATTCATTAAATAAACAATTATAAAACAAATGCTAGCAAAATAAAGGAATAAACCTATCAAAATGGTACTTGAGCAATTACCTATCAATATGATGTAAGAGTAAAACTTACATAGACAATTAATCAAGCACTTGAAGGGTTACTCATTCATTCATAAAATGGTTCATTGGATAAGGAATAAAATGAGCTAAGTGGATATATGCCTATCAATGCTAAAATGGAATTAAAGCTTATAGAGACATTTTATCAAACACATGGTATACAACTTAATTAGAGATGAATAATCAAATAAGTACTCAATCAATCAACATACTCCAAGCATTCATCTGATTCTCCTCATATGAATTAAAGCATATAAACTTATATCATTCATATATAAAGTAAAATGAAATTAAATATATAAAATGCTATTAAGTAAAGGAATTAAGGGTTAGAGAAATGCAAACCAAGCGACACCTTAATATTTACATGGTCCGGCAACTTTGTCCTACGTCCATGCCTCAAGAGCTCATCTTGAGGTTTCCACTATGAAGCTTCCCTTAAGGGTGGAAAGCAAAGCTCTACAATTGCCAAGTCCAATACTTGGTTTTCTTTCCTCTGGTGAACACTTCACCAAGCCTTCATTGCCAAGCGCACAACTTGGGCTTCCATTCACTTTTGACGGTTCAAGTGAGAACCTTTACAAGCTTCCATGAAGCAATCCCTTTTGCCAAAAGCACCTCTTGGACTTCTTCTCAAATAGGATGAATAGGAGTTTGAATACAATGGATAACATCCCTCAATGGATAGATACACAAATGATAGCTCACATACCTAGAGTTAAAATTGATGAATCAATATGAAAGCTCAACTCTAAATGAATATGAAAGATGAACAATAAATATTATACTGATGTGATTTCAATTCTACTTAACCACTCGCAATAGAACGATTTCTCGTAGGACAGGGCTATATAGAGGGTGTCAAACCTCAAGGACTTGCAAGGTTGAATTGTTATGTTACTTAGTCTTTAAACTAATTCTAAAATAATTAGAAAACAATTGTTGATATTTGATCTTGAATTTGGTTAAGAAAATCAAAGCTATTTGTAAATATACTTTATGAAAAAGAAAGTCCTGGGAATTGACTTCACCACTAACCCTCTGACAATGACAATTGTACTAATTTGGGACATTTAATCTATGCATTCAGAAGAGAATGGCTACAAGCCCAATTCAATTCTATCAAGAGAATTCGTTCAACATTCAATTAAGCATAACTCGTCTTCACTTAGCATGGCCTATACATCTGACTAACTAATGATGTGATAACCCATCTTTGCTTAGTACGAATTATCAAAAATCTAAATTGAACGATATGTGAAAATTATTGTATAGATAACCATATCTCTCATGGGTCAAGCTTCAGTGATAACTAAATGAGTACCATTTGTAGCCCGATTTCACCATTATTAATCAAAATTACCCTTAATCACTTGAAATCATAAAAAGATTAAAATTATTAATAAAAACCTGAAAGAAATATTACTAAGACACTAATTTATATAATTTTAGGGATATTGAATATGCAATATTCATTGCACATCAGATATTGTGCCCTATGACTGATAGGTTCAATCCCAAAGTCATCATTTTAGAAGACAAAGACATCTTTAGACTCTGCATTAATGAGCTGGAGTCATCTCTCATAGCTTATGAGATAAGAATTGGACCTCCTACTTAAGCATAAAGGGAGTCAACTCTAAAAGTAAAAGAAGTGGAGGTTCCAACTGAAAAGGAATCAAATTCTAATGACTCAGAAGATGAAATGGCTTACATAGCAAGAAAGTTCAAAAAATTCAAGATGAAGAGAAAAGCAAAGCAACAACAAGGATAAGGTTATTTTGGGTGTGAAAAGCAAGGTCACTACATAACTAATTGTCCAACTGCTCCCAAGAAACAAAACCACAAGAAGTTCAGTGCTCCGTAGTATAAAAGAAAGGACAAGAAAAAGGTCATTTACACTGGTTGGAATTCAAGCTCAAAAGAAGAAGAACAAGAATCATCAGTTGTGGCTAGTTCAGATTTTGGGAGTGAAGAAGAACCTGATCTTGATGAAGTCCTTGCTGAAGGTGAAAGGTTGGCACAGAAGTGTAGTGAACAAAATAAGCAATTGAAATGGGCCAACTCAGAGCCACAGAAATCAAAGGAATTGCTTGTCATGCACTTAAGGGAAAAGTTGTCTACCTTATGTGCCATTTCACTTACTATGTGCTATCTAACGAAATACAGAACTCAAGCACCAAATTGGAGCGCCAAAAGGTGTAAACTACAACTAAGTTCATTTCTTGAGGAGAGATCTCAAAAGATGCATGAGATCTGGGAAAAATCTATAAGACAATTGGATAAAACATGTATTGGCTTTGACGACAAAGCCACTCAGGTGAAATCAAACAAATCCCACTTAATTTTTGTTAGTTCTGAGAATGATAATATATATGTTTCATATTCTATTGTTGATGTAGCTAGTAGACCAAAATATAAAATTATATTTAATGCTTATTATCAATCTAGGATTAAGAATGCATCTGCTAGAATTGCATGTCCCAATTATATGAAGCTAAAATTCATGTATGTTAAAAAGACAGATCTACACATGCACAAAGCACCTATAACTTCAAAAGGGTTGATTAGAACTAAAATGATATGGATTCATAAGAAATTGAAATCTATAAGCATGTTTGTCTACACTACTTTGAAAGCTTGTAATGTCAATACCAAGTGGTATGTTGATAGTGGTTGTTTTAGGCACATGATAGGAGATAAGACCAAATTTGCTAACTTTGAAAATTTTGATGGTGGTTCAGTTATTTTTGGAGATAATAAGAAAGACAAAATTGTAGGAAAAGGCACAATACCTAAAATCAAAGAAATGCCTATGCTAAGTGATGTGCTCTATGTAGTGGGTTTAAAGCATAACTTTTTGAGTGTGAGTCAATTATGTGACACTAGTAGCGTAGTAAATTTTTACAAAAAAAAAAAAACTGCAATGTTATTGGTAAACAATCCGGTAAAACTCTTTTTGCTACATGTAGAGCTTTAGGAAATGTCTACACTATTCATGAAGACTCCTCACACACTGTTTGCAATTTTACTAACATGGAAAATTCAATATTTTGGCATAAAGGTTAGGGCATGTGCACTCCAAGAAAATAAAAAATCTTATCAAGCATAAGTATGTTAGAGGTCTTCCAAATTTGTCTTTGAATAAAAATCAAGTATGCAATGCTTGCGAACAAGGTAAATTTGTCTTTGAATAAAAATCAAGTACGCAATGCTTGCGAACAAGGTAAGTAAACAAAAAGTTCTTTTAAAACAAAGGAAGTGAATACCTCACAACCACTTGATATTATGCATATGAATTTTTGTGGACCCATAAGGACCACAAATATTGGTGCAGGGGTATCTTCGGGTAGTAAGGGAAGGAAGAGGCACAAAGAGGACATGTCAGGTTATCAGGGGCTGCAGCAAGCTCACCCAATACCTTCAATTGCCTTGCATACCAGATCTTCACAATCATCTGTGGTGTGTTATACTTTCCAGTAGACTGGCCATTACAGTAATGCAGGCCCATAGAGACATGCAGTGGCACTAATGCCAAAAGGAATAGTGAGGGAAAGGGCATGCTACTATTGCAAGCAGCCTGGGCATATGAAAGGTAACTGTTGATAGGCGTTGAATGTTACGTATTATAGCCTCTTAACTTATGTATTTTATTCTCTTAGTGATAGATTATTTTGTTATTTTACTTTGTTTTAGTATTTTCTGTATTTTCAGGGCCTTAATGATTATTTCAATTAAAACCAAGCTTTTGGGCTTTTAATGAAGACATCCAAGATGGTTAGAGGAAGCCTACATCAAGGAGATTCATTAAACCATTCATTTTAACTCAAATCAGCCCAAGGAAGGTCCAAAGAGACTTACAGCTGCTTAAGAAGGTTTTGGACCTGAAGCCCAAATCTGTGCATAATACAGTCTTAATCCCGTTTTGGAAAATAGACCAGAAGTCTTATTTCTGAGCCTCAAATCGACTTCACTTATGCATAGGTTGAGCGAAATTTGATTCTGCACACTTTTGTATTTCACAAAAATTCCGTAAATCTGACTTCTAGTGGGTCAAAAGTTGGGCCGAAGTCAGCAGGAAAAACCCACCTGATTAGTGCTGCGGGAAATCCTAATTTATTCCTAATTGGATTAGGACTTTGGTGTATTCTCTTGGGGAATAAAGTGAAGACTTGGAGGCTGAGTTTTGGGGAGATTACAGAGCTTGGAGAGTCTGAGAGGCCTGGAGAGAACAGAAACATATTTGCAAAGTCATTGGAGAACGAAGTCATACGCATAATTCATAAAGATGATGCCTTCTTCCTCAACAGTTGAAGCTTCTTCTTCTACTATGAGCGGCTAGTTCATCCACTAGGGTTTTGATGTAGCCCTAACAAAGCATCAATGGTTTGATTGTTTTAATTATTGAGGACCTTTATATACATGCATAGATTGTGTAATTCAGAGGATTCTTATTATAGAATTGAGCAATAAAAGTCTTGTAAATTCAATCTCAATGATTTCTTATCTTGTCTTAGATATTTATTTGTTGTTATTGAACTCAATCTCTCCTATTTTCTGTGATTATGAGAGCGATTATTACACAATGGTAATCACTGAATATATTATTAAGAGCTTTGATGGATTATGCCTAGAGAAGATGAACCATACTGCACCCTAGATTAGAGTAGTTAGGCAGATGGCCCATGCCAATCGAAGATAGTCCATGGCTTAGCCATAATCATATGTTATCTTCTTGATGGATGAAGGTAAACTTGTAGCCACCAACACCACTTATGCATTTTGTAATTCCCCATAGTTGATTCAATTGACCATTGATTGTGAAGTTAGTGGTGAAGTCAAATACCCTAGATTTCTCTCATATTATCTTCACTTTCTATTTACTTTGATTTATTTTATTTTATACTTTTAATTAGTTTAAAAATCAGAATTCTTTTCTTTATAAATTTAATTAGAATTAATTCCGTATTCCAACTCCTCAAACCATAATCCCTGAGGTACGATACCCCTTTCGATAGCCCTATTCTGCAAGGAATTCGTTCTATTGCAAAGTGTGAAAATTTTTAATTGATATACTTTTTGAGTCACACTCACACACGAATCAACTACCCACAGAGGGAGGGGACTCTAGGTGGTTTGGTATCTCAGCAATGGTCAGTACAGATAGCTACAATTTAGTTTGGCTTTAGGGCGTTACCACCACCTCAGCCAACACAGTCACTTCAAGGATCTCAGGTAGTGAGAGGGTCTATACCTACATCTAGTCAATAGTTAGGCTTATAGGGGATTGGCCAACACGGGCAGTAGACTTGGGGCCATCTTTTTATGCTCGCTTTGGTAGAAGATATGCCAGGACCATCAGTGGTTATAGGTATTTTCCTAGTTTCTAGATCATGGGCTAGGGTATTAATTGATTTAGGAGCATCACATTCATTCATATATGTTGCATTTGCTTGTGCCTTGGGGCTGAAGGTGTCATCTATAAAGACCATGCCCAATTTTGGCCGATTTTTAATTTTTCATCATTTATTGCTTTAAGTGCATATTAAATTATATTTAACAGGCTTTGAGTGCGAGAAACATGTTTGGAGAGTTGTATTAGGGTTTTGAAAATTTTTAGAAACTTTTAGAAAAATTTGACTTTTTGGTCAACGGAAGCCTCATGATGAGGTTAAGTGAGTTTGGGAATTTTGAAAAAATTCTAAGAAATTTTATTTTTGGCTATGGATCAAATTAAATTTTTAGAGTGTTAAGTGATTCCAAGACCAACGGAGTTTTCAAAATTGAAAACAAAGGTCGGAAGGGTACGTTAAGTGGCTCGGGGCAAAACAGTCATTTCATATCCCAAGGAGTGAGATAAATATCAAAGGGGTCTGGGATATTTCATTTTACATATCACCTTCTCTTTTTAAGCTCCCCCACTTCATCTTTCTCCATTCTCTCTAGATTTCGGACTAGTTAGGGTGTGATTTGGAAGTTCCCGAAGAAGAGAAGTGTGTAGGAGACACCAAGGGCTTCGGTTTGAACTGAACAAAGTCTCCAATTTGTGAAGTTGAAAGGGATGGGATTTAAAAATTTTGATTCCAAGCTTGATATTCGAGGTAAGGGTGTGAAGTCTTTCCTTACTTTGATTCTATAGGTCTTTTAAATTGTGACAAGAAAGATAATTTGAGATTTCTTGAGTTTTGGGTTTTGTAGATATATATATATATATATATATATATATATATATATATGAAAATATGATTTATGTATATGTATATGTCTAACATGCTAGTTAGGGCTTATATACGTTGCATATGTGAAAATGAGACCATGAATGCTCTTTGATGAAATTGTGTTCATTTGATAGAGATGTGAAAATATGAGTTTCTATATAGAATTGTGCATGAAAGATACGTTTTTCTTGAAAAATGAATGAGCATGATGATTATCATGAGATGAGTGGAATGACATTGTGACAAGCTTGAGTTGAGAGGGGAAAATGCATTGTTTTGATAAATGCATTGCATTGGGTGGATTATGTGCAATTATGTAATAATATGCACTATGTGAAAGTAAGATTTTTGGGGCGTGACGACATTGAAAATTAAGATAAGGGCAAGGATTCCTAGGGTGAAAGACCCAAAACTTGGCCAAATGGATGGCGTATCTATAGGAAAACTAAACCGAGAAGCATAAGCAAAGTTTGGGTGCCGAAGAGACTTTTACTATTGGAGTGATAAACTAGTCTCCATTGGATTGATTTCCATAGCTATGTGGTGTGAGTTATATATATATGAATTGTGACTTATTCAATTTGTTATATATATATATGCATTGAAATGTGAAGCATCATGCATGATTTATAAAACGTGATTGTTTATGGGTAAAAAGCATGAATAATTGTAATATAAATTTGTAATGATTTCATATGTATTCATGCATGGATCCTGAGTTAGAGTAGAGGTGGGTGGATCATTCCCTATTTTCAAACTCTTTCCAGACAAGGCACCAATGGGGGATGAGGCATGATTAGCTTGATGGACCTTTTGGAGTTCTTTTGGACCTTTGGACTTTTGATATATAGATAGATGTCTATACCAGCTTGTGGCATGTGGACTAAGTAGAAATCATTGTATTTGCATTTGATTCATGTTGTTACACTTTAGTTTCAAAGGAAATGACCATATATGAACCATGTATAACTTTTGGAGTTGAATGGAAAATGTTAGTTTTGTTTCCACTATGTATAGTCCTTGGATATGAATTCTTGGGAGGTGATTGATCATGAGTATGATTTAATGCTTGTGAATGATGTAGGTTCCTTTCTTGCATCATTTTAGAGTTCTATGAAATGATTATGATAGTAGAAGGGACTTAGAATGCCAAAAATGGCCAATTGAATAATTGTAGGATTTTCTGCAGGTGCATTAGTCCGGGCACTTTGATGCATCAAAATTCTCACTTCGATACATCAAAAAACCTACAGAATTTTGAGAAACCAGAAGTCCCAAGAGTGGTTTTTGAGCAATACCTGTGTGATGCATTGAAATCATCATTTTGATGCATCGAAATCACTATTCACAGCATGCTCCGAAATTTTCTCAAACTTCAATCGGGCATAACTTCTTCGTTTTAAATTGAAATCGAGTGTAGTTTTTTTTTAAATTCTATATTTTTGAATCCTCTAACCAATGATGAGGATTTTAGTTCCATGTTCCAGTCATACAAGTAGTTGAGTTCTGGAGTTGAGGGGTTATATAAGTGTGGCTTGATGTAGGGCTTTTGAGGTTAGTTGTAGTTGAGGTCGAGTTAGCACATCCATGTGCAAGAAAAGAGTTAATCTTCCGTAGTAGTTGAGAGTGATGAGACTTCATTAGGGATTAACAGTTGAGTTCACCTTCAGTTTCCAGAGAATGAAAATTGGGGCGTGACAACGTGGTATCAGAGCGTGATATCAAAGAGTAATTGTGGTTAGAGTATGGATAATAAGCATAAGTAACCCTTAGTTTTTGGAGAATAGAAATTAGAGCGTGACACAAAGCTCTAAGTTAGAATACCTAGGGACGATGGGTAGTGGTTGGATCACATTTGGATTTGTGAGGATTAGATCAAGTATCTAATACCAATAACATGGTATCAGAGCTTAACTGAGTTTGAATACCTAAGGACGACAAGAAAGAGGTTAAGCCACATTTTGAATTGAAGGGACTTGATTTCTAGACTTGTGAATTTGAGGTCATGAGAGTATATTTGAAGATTTTGAGTGTAAGTTAGGACTTAGTGCATATCATATGGAAATTTTTATATGCTTACTTGTTTGATATAACATGTTTGGTTACATGTTGTGAATGTGCATGAACGAAATTGGACAATGATATTTATGTCTTGGACTTACATATCTTTTTGTCATTTATGTAAAAAGATGCCACCAAGAAGAGCTCATGGCAGAACACCGAAAGTAGTTCCTATAGGAGGGAGCAATTCATGCGTTACATGGTCACTACCATGCGGCAAATTACTAGGGAGACACAACAAGAAACCCAAAAGGAGACAGAAGCTCTGCCGAGAGTAGCTCTTCCTAGCCGAATGATAACGACATTAGAACATGTTAAGAAACATAGTCCATCGACCTATTTTGAGGGATCCGATCCCATAGTGACAAAGAACTGGCTAGATTAGATTATCAAGCTCCTTGTCATACTTCAAAAAAATAGGGACTTGAGAGTGAAAGTGGCCACTCACTATCTGATGGTCCGAGAAGCCCTTGAGTATATTTGCCCAAGTTTTAATGTCAAAAGGATATGTAGGGGCATTAGTGTCATTTCACATAATTCTATGATTTAAATTAATTGTCTTGCTCTATTATATCTTTCTATGTATTAATTTCCACCAACCCAATTGTAGGGGCAATTCTGTCAATTTCTCAAAAGACATTTTGGGATTTATTGCTAGGGCAACAATGGTTCAGGGGCAATTTGGGAATTGAAAGTTACTACGGTTTCAAAATAATATATATCATCTATTCTCGGTTGTGACAGTAAGGGCTTAATTTCTCATTTTTGGCACAGAAAGATGATAGAGTGATAGAAAGAGACATAGAGAGAGAGAGCAAAGAAAATATGAGATTTAGAGAGAGACTGTGAGAATAGTGAAGAAATAGTGAGAAAAAAATGTGTGGGTGTGTGAGAGCGGCGCAGAGAGATGATATAATAGACAAAAAGAAATCTGTGTAGCTGGGTAGAAGTGAGAGAAAAAAAAGAGAAAAGAAAAGGGGAAAGTGAATAGAGAGAGAGAGAGAGAATGAGAAACAAACAAATATATATATATATATGTATATATATATATACGCACATAAGATTTCTCTTATGGTCGTTGATTACTTACTGAAACTTGTATCATCTTTGCTAAATTCTTGATTGAGCTTCTGATATGCTCTTCTCCATCTTCAACGAACCAAACTAGTGAGCTTTTAATATGCTCTTCTCCATCTCCTCATCTTCAACGATTTGAACAAGTGAGATGATCTGTGTTTTCATCCAGTGGGTAAACTTCAAACTATTAAATATATACTTGTACACACTACTATTTTGAGACTCGGGTCTTGCACTTTCCATGGACAAATCACTCTCTATTTTTAAGCTTATGAGTTTATCACTTGAAATAGATTTGGTATTGCTCTTTTCCATTGAAGAATCACGTTCATGTTTGGTTTAAGTGATGATACATGATGCTGATTTTTGAAATCTGTGTTGAATGTTGCTGATTTCTAAAATTAGTTTTGGATCTCTAAAATCTAAATTGTTGAAATTCATTTTGTGAAAAATCATTTTGTTGAATCTGTTTTGCTAATCTAGAATTGATTTTGTTGTTTTTGAATTACAAACAGCTAATTTGGAATTGATTCTGTGGACTTGGATTTACTGTTTTGCTAATCTAGAATTGATTCTGTTGTTTTGGAATTATAAACTGCTAATTTGGAATTGATTATGTGGACTTGGAATTACTGCTTAGCTAATCTGGAATTGATTCTGTCTTTTTGGAATTATAAACTGCTAATTTGGAATTGATTCTGTGGTCTTGGAATTACTGTTTTGCTAATCCAAAATTGATTCTGTTGTTTTGGAATTGCTGTTAGCTGTTCTAGAAATGCTATTTTCGAGGGTTAAGTATTGTCTATGCTATCTATTTTTTGAACTGCTTGTGCTACTAACTTCTACTCAATTTCATATCAGATTAATCAAAACAACAATATACAAAGACGGCGAGCAATCACTAAAAAAATAGATTCATGAGGAGCAAATGTTGTTGACAGATCAGAAGAATGGCTAGAAAATCTTTGAGTGTACTAATGATTTGGTATTCTATTGTGTTTAGAGATCAATTAAGAGTTCGAGTGTGGTCGAACTATCACCTTTGGTTGTATATCTCTTTCTCAAGTGGATTGTGTCCCATGATTTTTTTACTCTTGTTTAAGAGTTTTTCACAAAATAATCGTATGTCTCTTCTACTCTCTTTACTTTAGTTTGTTTTAAATATTGTTTTTTTGCATATTGTGAATTGGATCAAATTAACTTCCTTATATTTTCACAAATAAAGAACTGAGATTTATTTCGATAATAAAGGTTAGTTTTAAAAATAGAAAAATATGGATAAAACCTATTCACCACTCTCTAAGTCTAAGACTAGGACAATCTATTTATTCGGACATGTTATCAATTCGTATTTAAGTATATCAATTGACTTCTCATATTCAACTCAATCTAATGAGCCAAAAGAAAAATAAAACACTTATAGACATGGTCAACTCAATGTTATTAAATAATAGTCTAGTCGAGAAATTATTGGGAAAAGCTGTTGGGGTGCATAGCTAAAGTAAACGTATTCAATTATAAAAGAAACACAATATATATATATATAGACACAAACACACACAAACATACATGCAATATGCGTGTGTGTGTGAACGGAAGTAGAAACGATTGTTTAAAACGAAAATTAGGATCATACCACGTGGTTTTTCACCAAATCAACAACATAAAGATAAATTTCGTTTCTTAGGACTATTAGTATATCGTCCTAAATCGAGAACAATCTTTCTCCTTGGCCTTTAACACCAGTGAAGTTTCACCTCTATGACATCAGAAATACACAAATTTATAAAACCTCTGTCTCTCACTCTGACAATTTTTCTATTATGTGTTTTTACATGAATAACATAACACAATAATCTGAGATATAAAATTTGTATATAATTAATGGGGCTAGAGATGATGATCAAAGGGATATCTTTATCCTAACTTCAATTAGATAGAGATACAATTATCTCATAACTATATCCTATCTAATTAATTACAATAATAATCACAATTTTATTGTATTTGCACTCTAAGATTTAGAAATTACAACAAGCACATTCTACTAAATAATTACATATAAGTCCCTCCACTACTATTTAGGTGGGAATGATATCTTTTCTGCTATTTATAAGTTATTTGTTTCTCCATGATATCTTCTTAGATGAATAGCATCTACTCATCTGACTATCCATGTATAAGAAATAGTAGTGCACTGTTCAAATTTGGTACCTTGGTCAAACAAGATCACAAGTGGGGTTCAATTTGTTTTTTAAATTTAATCGAAATCCCAACTTAGTATTAAAAATTACATGTCATAAAATTATCTTTATTTATTGTCCTTCGACTATGGTGCTTAATTTACCTATTTGTCCATAATGTTCCTTTTTCCTAAGAATAATTGCAACTTGTTTATGTATGACAAGTTTATTTAAACTTTTACTAAATTTCATTAAGTTCTCATGGCTACCTTAGCACCAGTATTTCCCACTAATGAATACTACAACAGGTAAATTAAAACCGCTCTCATATCATGAAGACAACTAAATACCGTGAAAATAGAAATTCTACCCACACAAATTATACATGTATGAATTTTTTCTATTATCATGAAAAAAGCAGTGTTTGTATTGGATGAGATTCCTCAATAAACTTATTACCATAGTATTAAATAATTTTCTAATGAACACGCATTGTATCGATCGGATGACTTGTCAAAAAATTTTTTTTGTATGAATCGGACAAGGCATATGTCCTTTAATTTTCCTAAAAATAAAAATATAAAATTAATTTCACATAAAATTGCTAAAATGCACTAGAAAAGCAAGTCAAATTATTAAATTCTGACAAATTAATTGTAATATGGTTCTTTACAATAGAATTTTAAAAAGTGGATCTAACCAAATTAAAGTAAAAGCATTTCATAACCCACTAAAATGAAAATAAGAATAGTGGTTGGCGTTTATTTTGGAATTTTAGACCTTGGATTCAAAATATGGACTTTCTAATAGGTGACCTAAAATGATTTAAATTGAGGTTATTCATAAGTTTTGAGAACACTCCGTAGTAAATCAATTTTTTTTTTTTTTGCATCTTTTGGGAAATTTTGCAAAAATTTGGGGGCCATGGCCCCTTCCCTAGTCAAGTAGTTGTGTGCCTGCACCAAGAAGAAAAAGGCAACCACTGGGTCAATGCCCAAGTGGTATAAACTCTCTTTCACAAACAAGAGCAAGAGGTGTGAGTGTGTATGGGCAATTTTGGAGAGTGACCAATACAAGTCTATAAAATATGTTGAAGAAATCAACACAATTCTATAAAAATTCATTAAAGTCTCTAATAGAAGTCTATACAAATCAATGAAAAAAGTCTATAAAAATACATGAATTCACATAAATCTGTCACTTAAAAAATGTCTTTCAAAACTCTTTAAAATCCAAATTGACTACACCCTCCTTAAAGTAGGATTTTTATCTTAAAAAAACTTAGTTATTTATTTCTTATAAAGTTTTTAGAAGTCTATTATAATTGGGAGTCTTGATAGAGTGGGGAAATAGAATGAGAAAGATAAAGAAATTTTAATCCAACTAGATGATATTCTTAGAAAAATAGTTATTCAATTCATATAAAATCCCTAGGAGTATATTATTATTAAAAGTCTTAATAGAGTGAGAAAATAGAATGAGAAAAAGAAATAATTTCTAATTGAACTAAATGATTTGAAACTCGTCAGAAATAAAGTATAATAGGTAAACAAATTAAAATTAAACTTTTAAAAATAAAGTATTATAGGTAAAAAAATTTAAATAGAACTTTCTTTTATATTAAAGAGTTCTTAAGAGTCCAAATGATTAGAATTAGAAATAAATTATTATAGACAAAAAAACTAAAATAGAAATTTCTTTCTATACATTAAAAAGATATTAAGAGTCCAAAAGATTAGAATTAAAAATAAAGTATTATAGGTAAAAAAAAGTAAAACTCACAGAGCACTTAAAGTTTGAGTCCTTAGCTGTGTTTTGATTCTGCTATTTCTAAGAGTCCAAAATAATTAGAATTGAATAAATAAATAAAAAAAACAGAGTTTGAGTCCAAAGCTGTGTTTTGATTCTGATGTTTCTAAGAGTCTAAAATAATTAGAATTGAGTAAAAATAAAATAAGATAGTTTGAGTCCTAAGTTGTGTTGAGAATAGAATAGGTAAATACGTTTCTTTTTATTAAAGAACGTTTATAAATATATATGCATATATATATATATATATATATATATATATACACATACAAATTTAACGCATATGTCCTTTCAATTTTCATAAAAATAAAAAAATAAAATTAATTTCACATAAAATTGCTAAAATACACTAGAAAAGCAAGTCGAATTATTAAATTTTGACAAATTAATTGTAATATGGTTCTTTACAATAGAATTTTAAAAAGTAGATATAACCAAATTAAAGTAAAAGCATTTCATAACCCACAAAAATCATTATTTTTTCATCTTTTGGGAAGTTTTGCAAAAATTTGGGGGCCATGGCCCCTTCCCTAGTCAAGTAGTTGTGTCCCTGCACCAAGAAGAAAAAGGTAACCACCGGGTCAATGGCCCAAGTGATATAAACTCTCTTTCACAAACAAGAGCAAGAGGGGTGAGTTTGTATGGGCAATTTTGGGGAGTGATTATTTGTAGTAGTATTTACCTACCAAAAAAAAAAAACCACAGAGAGAGCTAGAATGTATTCAAGACAAATAAACAATTTGATAATAAATATTCTCATCATTAATATATATGTTTCATGACAAGAAGAAGAGTCAATTATTTGGATTGGTCTATATGACCCTTGTTTGCATAGTGTTTATTACATAAACTAATCGGTTTCCCAATCGGCTTTTTTCTTCCAACTAGATTTGTTCCAGCTGAGAAAGAATCCATCCTTGTTCACCAACCAAAAGATTGTTACATGACCTGAATCTCTTGCAGGCTCATACGCACGAACACTTGCGAAATACCTATCCCAATTGGTGACACAATAATAGATATCATTTTTCTCAACATTCCATTGAGAATCTTCGCCTACATTGAGCCCATAATCACCAATAATTGTGTCGTTAACCTTGCACTCAATCATCAACGGTTCTGAATTTTTGGGCATGTGGTTGATGAAGTGAACAGTGGGCAGGCCATCATCACTTTCCTGTGCGAATGCCATGTTGATCAAGACAAAGCTCAACAGAGCAAGGATGAGAGGATAATGAAAACAAATTATCTTGCTAGCCATTTTCATTGACAACGTTGTTTGAAGGTTGTCCTCTATCATGTTTTTATAGGCCAAGCTAGGGTGAGAAATTTTAGGACGTTATTATGGAAAACTTATTGAAGGAATATGTTGTTAAGGCAACCTCATTTTGCTGAATATAAAGTTGTATATATGATTTTGATTATAACCTATTGATGTGGTTGGACTTGAATTATATTGAAAGCTTAATTTTGCCCTTTTTATCAAAATATAATTTAACCACTTGCAAGAGCACGAATCTTTGTAGATACGGTTCTATATAGAGGGTATCAATCCCACGAGGACTAGTCGTAATTGTCTTAAAGAAAGATTAATTCTACTTTAATCCTAAAAACAGGGTTTTGAGTTTTTGTTTATAAAACTATTGCATGAATATAATGACAATAAATTTAAAGAGTAAAGTTGGGAGAGAGAACTAGGGGTGGTTTCCACCACTAGCCATTTACATGTTCATAAGTGTAGCAAGCATGGGATTCATAAATTAAATGCCTAACAATGTCATTAGGCTTGTGACATCAATGACATATTAAAAGATTAATGTGTGTGCTAACCTATCATAATCCATCTTCAACAAGTATAGCTCTTCAACCTAACTAACTACCTAATTACCCTACTCTCTAAGTGAACCTACATGCATCCAAACTACCTTATCTTGGCATGGTTTATACAAGCAAACACCACACATTCATTTAAACACCATTATCTAGCCATCATTTGCACTTATTGTGGAATATGCAAATGTTGTGCATTCAAATGACAAAATCTACTCTAAGAAAAGAATAAACTCCATATCAATTGAATATATATAAGAAATGTATAAGTGTACATTGTCACTAGACTAGATAATCAACATTTAATTACAAATCCCAAAGTGCTACAAAAATGAACAAGTTTACATGGCTAGGGGCTTCAACAACACCCTAGTAGAGAAGTTAGTTGCTCATGGTTGCCTTGCACTCTTCCATTGATGGAGAAGATGAAGCTTCTTGGTCTGGTTCAACTCCTCTTTCTCCTCTCCCGAAGGTCTCTCCTTGTGTATTCTGATGTGTATGAGAGATATATGAGAAATGTGGCTTCTTTGTGCTTTATGACCCTTTTCCAACCTTGGGGCCCACTATATATATATATATATATATCAATATATATATCCATTATATCAAGAAGGTCCCCAAGGGTCTTGTTCAAGTCAGACAATCTCCCTAAGTCGTGTAAAAAGGGGGATTTTGTTGCAAGTGGGAGAGCAGGTGAGCAAGTGGGCAAGTGGCTTCTGCAGAATCTCGATCAATCGAGATTGGATCTCGATTGATCGAAATTTCGATCAATCGAAATGAGATCTCGATCAATCGAGATATCGATTGATCGAGATCAACATCTCGATTGATCGAGATGCCTTGGCTGTAATTTCTGATTTTTCTCTTCAGCTGCAAATAGCCTCAAAATTTTGCTCTTTCTACTACAAGACCTGCAATACATCAAAAACACAAAAATACCGTAAACATATCTCGGTAAACGTAGAAACGGGACTAACATATGTAATAAAGAGGGTTCAAATGCATAGAATTGAACACTTATCACACCCCCAAACTTACATATTGCTAGTCCCTTAGCAATGCAATATTACAAAAATGAAATTAACTATCTTATACAAAAATTTAATCATGCTCAGTCATCAACGAGATAAAGGGCGATCATCCGTTCATTTCACATTTGGCAAATGCAACAAGTATTACAGAACTATGCAGTCATTAGCAAAAATGGACTTTCACAAGCTATAAATAAACGACGGTCCCCACATAATGGCCAATTCGAACAAAACTACAAACTCCAACCCCAAAATCCTCTTTGAAAAGTGAACATGCATTCTAACGCGTGGCTTTTGTCATATTTGGAGAAGAATAAGAACAAATCTGTTTTTAAGAGAAAAACTCATTGAAAACGCTCGACACCGTTGTTCATTATCACAAAATATTCATGATTGCTCATGCGCGGGTGACCGTGCAATGCTTAGCTCTTTTTGCTTTCTTGTAAGCCCATGTAGCGGCATTGGGCCAATGACTCCCAAACTTGCAAAAGTGCAGGTATTTACAATGTTAAAGTTCTTAACTACCTGTTGCATTTACCTCGGACATTTATTCGAATGATATTCCTTTTAAAAGTAAGACATCATAACAATCATGCAAAAATATCAAGAAAAAGAAACTCTGCTCTACAATGACACTCAATCAAAGACTGAACATTGCATGCATATGCAAGTGGTATAGCATACCGCACCCCCAAACTTAAATGCAACATTTTCCTCAATGTTTGGACAAGAAGAACAAGGAAAGAATTTACCGGGATTGCAGAACGCGACAAAAATGGTATTCCAACAGTAGCGGTCATCCTACAAATAAGAAAAACCTGCACAGAACACCAACTGGATACCACGAGCATTAAAAGGAACAAAAAGTACATGAAAAGATCATAATGAAATAATAATGCACAAACGGACAATGCCAAAATCACTGCATATCTAAGGGTCTGAACTGGTGTTTCTCAATTGTCTAAGAGGTCTATGCGATAAGATATTGACTATCCAGGCACGCTAACGTATAGCATGCAAAGGGGCTACCTTTCTTTATTAACGCCATACTACATTGAAGCAATCTCAACAGTATTGAGAATTGAAACCAGGCGGTAATAAACGAAAATCATCAACTGAATCGCATATAACAAGCAGACAAGTGGTACTACATACATAGTCAAAGGATAGAGAACAGATATATTGACAGAAAGCAAAAATAAAGACAGTAAAGATAACACATGGTATAAAAGAAAAGATAACTGTATTCCATATATATGAAAATGAGTTCAGTACAAAGCGTACATGCAGTTGGAATACTCATAAAAAGAAAGAAAACATGGCCAACATGGCCTATCAAAAATAAAGAAAGAAAAATACAGAAAGTAAAACAGAAAGTGCAAATAGATAGATCTACTCGAAGGCGGGTGGTGGTGGTGGTGGCTCGGTGGGAGCAGAGGTGGAGGTGGAAGCTCGACCTGCGAACAGGAACTGCAAGTCCTGCCGGAAGGCTCGGAACTCGTCTAAGATCGCCCTCTGACCCTGTGCCAGAGAAGAAATGTCCGATCTGATGCCCTCCAGCTGACTCTGTGTCACCTGGACGTGCTCCTTAAAATCCTGCTGGAGCCGCTCTACGTCAACTGCCAGGCAGGAGTAGCCAGTCGCCAAGATGTCATGCCGCTCTGCAGCAATATCCATCTCCTCCTCCTCCATCTCCTCGTCAGAAGACTCACCCTATGCAGGCTCACCCTCATCCAACTCCACCGGGGCATCCATATCTACATCCTCTGGTGGATCACCCTGGTGGTCCTATCGCTCTAAGTGTCACCGCACCCTCTCCCACTGAGTAGGTGTAAAGCGGGCGGGCGGTGCCAACTGAATGTCAGTATCACTGACCGGTATACTGGCACGACTGAGAAAAGCTGCGACCAGGAAAGGAAAGGGAAGCCGCCAACTCGCTGCTCGCCTTATCCTCTTGTTGACAAGGCCGTCCCAGATCTTGAACATCTGCCCCCATATCAGCGACGGGACAGAAAACCACGTGCCCGTGTGGAAAGCGTAAAGGCAACGGAAGAGGTCGCCCCTACGCTCTACCACGTGCTGTAGAGGACACGCGTTCTTGATGAGAACGGTGTCCAGGAACCATAATCTGCTAGGGCACATCGATTTGGACGTGCAGTTGTGACTGGGCGTGGTAAATGCCCCACCACACATGTCCATCACGATGGAGAATAGCGTCGTGTCTGCTGGTAGCTCGGCCCTGTAAGTCGGTCGACCGTCCTGGTCAACCATATTTGGAGGCTGCTGGTGAGGGATGTCGAGCATCTGCGCAATTCGGCCCGACGTGATAGTGATCGTCGTGGTCCCCACGACCGTCTCCAATGTGTCCGGCGCTGTGCAGGAGTAGGTCATGCGCTCATAAAAGACCTGCACCAAGTGCTCGTGTGCCACATCAGTGGGAGGCACACATAATTAGTCGAAGCGACGCTGCCTGAGCTCTGCGACAGCCCACGAGCTGTCGGGACGCGTCTCGAACTCTCTCAGGTCAAATAACTGCTCCGGGTGAAACTTCCGAGATCAGAAGGCTCGCCCAGGCACATCTCTAATAGCACCGGGGGCATTCTTCACCCTCGCCATGATCTCGGAGCAGTCTGCACTTTATTCCAAAAATTACGTAAATAAAAAGAAAATAAGAGGAATGCTAAACTAAGAATAAAAATAAAATAAAAATACTGAGGTTCTAGTCCATGGTGCTGACACATGTATTCAAAAATTCGCTCTCAACGAGACAGCTTGAGCGGATGCAACCGAAACGATGGGCCGCGGTTGCAAACCATACATTAAGCATTCGAAGCAAAAAAAAATGCAATATCTCACCCATACATGCATTCCTACCCCCAAAACCCGCGAAATCCCATTGTGAATATCGCACATGCACCATTCCAACCCAACATCATCTGTCTATGTTTATTACGCCGTAAAACTACCAAAAATAGCGAGAAAGTATGCAAAAGATAGCCATGCATCGCTTACCTCAAGGTGAAGATGATGATCGGCACAAAAAGATGAAAACCCAACCCGCAGTTGTGAAGAGATGAGCGTGCGCGTGCTAGTGGTGATCTCGGACTACGGCGAACGGTGGTGGATGGTCGGGAATGGTAGATCAAGTGTGGGACAGTGCTTGGGGAAGCTCTGGCTTGCTCGGAGAAGAGAAAGAAGTCGGATGGTCTTTTGAAATGAGAGGGAAGCCCAACGGTTTAAATAAGAATTCGGCTCACGTGCAGGCATCGCGTCCATCTCGATTGATCGAAATGTACATCTCGATCAATCGAGATTTTGATTAATCGAAATCCCACTTCGATCAATCGAGATCAGCTTCGATCAATCGAGATCCTTCTTCAATGAATCGAGACTTTAATTCGATCAATCGAGATCATTCTTCAATGAATCGAGACTTTAATTCGATCAATCGAGATTTTACTTCGATCAATCGAGATTTTGATCGATCGAGGACCTATCGAAGTGCTATCGAAGAATACTACCTCTCGGGACTTTGGACTTGATAAATTCTCTGCATTATTTTGATCAATCGAGACCAAAATCTTGATCAATCGAAATCTCGATTGATCGATATCTTGGTTTCGATCAATCGAGATGCTCAAAAACAGTCAGCTTGAGTTTTTCTTTCATGGACTTGGATTTATGGGACTTAGATGCCAAATTACTTAGATACAAAGGTTACTTTGGATTAAAGGGACATCATGGAAGCATGATAGCTACCATGGCTATGCCACCTTACACGTCTATGGCATGACATTCGAATCGTCTCACGAGTCAAAATATACGGGATCCGTCAAAGTGACGACATCCACGTATTCGGTGGTAACTTGGTCATCCACGCACACTTTTAAGCGCTGCCCGTTTACTTTGAACAACGATCCGTCTTTCAAGTCCTTCAATTCCACCACTCCATGGGGAGCAACGGAATTTACCAAAAATGGACCATCCCAACGGGAGAGAAGTTTTCGGGAAACAAATGGAGGCGTGAATTGTACAACCATACTTTTTGGCCCGGAGAAAACGTTTTGACTCGAATATTACGATCATGAAAGGCCTTGGACTTTGCCTTGTAGATTTTAGCATTCTCATACGCGTCATGTCGCAATTCTTCCAATTCATTTAATTGAAGCTTTCGATTAGATCCGGCCGTTTGCATGTCAAAATTGAAAGTTTTGGTGGCCCACATAGCTTTATGCTCTAATTCAACCGGGAGATGGCACGCTTTGCCATAAACCAACCGGTAAGGTGACATTCCAATGGGAGTTTTATATGCGGTTCGGTAAGCCCATAATGCATCATTTAGTCGCAATGACCAATCCTTCCGGTCAGGCCGAACGGTTTTCTCAAGAATGTTCTTAATCTCCCTATTGGATACCTCTACTTGGCCACTAGTTTGAGGATGGTAAGGGGTGACTACTTTGTGTGTGACAGAGTATTTGGTAAGCAAGGTTCGAAGGAACCGGTTACAGAAATGTTTGCCTCCGTCACTGATGAGGGCCCGAGGTGTACCAAACCGGCTAAAGATATTCGCTTGAATGAACTTAACCATGACTGCGTGATCATTGGTTTTGGTAGCAACGGCCTCTATCCACTTAGATACGTAGTCCACCGCCACAAGTATGTACTCATGACCAGTAGAGGGTGGAAATGGTCCCATGAAGTCAATGCCCCACACATCAAATATCTCAATAATAAGAATAGGGTTGAGAGGCATCATATCCTTCCGAGACATCGCGCCTAGGCGCTGACATCGCTCACAAGAGCGGCAGAATGAATATGCATCCCGATGAAGTGTTGGCCAGAAAAATTCGCATTGAAGAATTTTTGCTACGGTTTTCTTAGCACTAAAGTGTCCCCCACAAGCGAGTGTATGACAAAATTTGAGAATGCTTTGGAATTCACTGTTGGGTACACACTTTCGAATTATTTGATCGGGGCAATATTTGAACAATTGAGGATCGTCCCAATAATATGATCATGATTGGGAGAGAAAACGATACTTCTCTTGCTTGGTCCAAGAAGATGGTATTTTACCGGTTGCCAAGTAGTTAACCACATCCGCATACCAAGGGATACTCTCTTGAGAAATGACAAAGAGTTGTTCATCCGGGAAGGATTCACAAACTAGAATGGAGTTATGGAGGGATTCAACAAGAATTCTAGAAAGGTGGTCAGCCACCACATTTTCAGTTCCCTTTTTGTCTCTAATCTCAAAATTGAACTCTTGCAACAAGAGTATCCATCGGATCAACCTAGGCTTGGTGTCCTTTTTGGCCAAAAGATGCCGGAGGGCAGCATGGTCCGAATAGACAATGACCTTTGAACCTAATAAATAAGCTCAAAATTTGTCTAATGCAAATACTACCGCAAGCAACTCCTTTTCCGTTGTGGTATAATTGATTTGAGCATCGGAAAGGGTTTTACTTGCATAGTAGATTACATGTGGCAATTTGTCTACTCGTTGCCCTAAGACCGCACCCATGGCATAATCAGATGCATCACACATAATCTCAAATGGGAGAGCCCAATTTTGAGGGATAAGAATTGGAGCGGTTGTAAGCATTGTGTGGAGTTTTTCAAAAGCGCTAAGGCACGCCTCATCAAAGGTAAAACAAGATTCTTTTTCAAGAAGGCGGCACAAAGGCCGAGAGATCTTGCTAAAGTCTTTGATGAAACGGCGATAAAAGCCCGCATGCCCAAGGAATGAACGAATCTCTCTCACCGTTGATGGTGGAGGAAGTTTGGAAATGAGTTCAACCTTGGCTTTGTCAACCTCGATTCCTCTCTTAGACACAATATGCCCTAGGACGATACCCTCTTGAACCATAAAATGGCTCTTTTCCCAACTAAGAATTAGGTTGGTCTCTTGACATCGTTTGAGAACACGGGATAGATTTTGGAGGCATGATTCAAATGAAGGCTCAAAAACGGAAAAATCATCCATGAACACTTCCAAGAATTTTTCCACCATGTCCGAAAAGATAGACATCATACACCATTGAAAAGTCACCGGTGCATTGCACAACCCAAAGGGCATGCGTCTATAAGTAAATGTGCCGAAAGGACATGTAAAGGTGGTTTTCTCTTGGTCCATCGGGTCTATAGCAACCTGATTATAGCCGGAATATCCATCTAAAAAGCAATAAAAACTTTGCCCGGCTAATCTCTCCAAGATTTGATCAATAAAGGGGAGGGGGAAGTGATCTTTCCGAGTGGCCGAATTTAATTTCCTATAATTTATGCACACTCTCCATCCCATGGTGGTGCGTTGGGGAACTAATTTACCCTTATCATTTGGTTGCACCGTAATACCGGACTTCTTTGAAACCACTTGAGTGGGACTAACCCACTTGCTATCTGAGATGGGGTAAATGATCCCCGCATCTAGTAACTTCACCACCTCCTTCATTACAACATCCTTCATATTTGGATTTAATCGACGTTGTGCCTCCCTTGAGGTCTTTGCATCCTCTTCCAAGTGTATGCGGTGCATACAAATAGAAGGATCTATTCCCTTAAGATCTGCCACACTCCATCCTATTGCTTCCTTGTGCTCTTTTAGCACCTTAAGGAGTTCCATCTCTTGATCATCGGTGAGATTGGAAGCAATAATGACTGGAAGGGTCTCATTAGCGCCCAAGAAAACATACTTGAGTGTAGCCGGTAGAGGCTTGAGCTCAAGTTGTGGTGGGGAAATTAATGAAGGAGTTTGGGAGGTTTTGGACAAAGGAGGCAAGGGTTCTCTCGGAACTCTCCATTTAGGCAAATTCGTGACAGTAGTGACATCGAGCATTGAATTGACTTCACAAATGGATCGCTCAATGTCAAAATCGTCACAGTTGAAATGATTTATGCATGCCTCTAAAAGATTATTAGAAAGAATAGAAGGAAGTGCTTCTTGAACAAGGTCTTCCATTACATCAACACAAAAGCACTCACTTTCGTCGGATGTGTGGTGAGAAGCATTAAAGATGTTCAAACGGACTTTCATATTCTCGAAAGAGATGTCCATCACTCCGGTACGGCAATTAACGCAAACGTTTGCCGTAGCCAAGAATGGACGACCTAGAATGATAGGAATATATCGATTTGGATTTTGAACCAGTTCCGTGTCAAGGACTATGAAGTCCATCGAAAAGTAAAATTTGTCCACTTGAATGATTACATCCTCAATGATGCCACGTGGTTGCTTCACCGAGCGGTCGGCAAGTTACAACACAACTGTGGTAGGCTTAAGTTTCCCCAAACCTAGTTGTTGGTAAACTGAGAATGGAAGCAAATTGACACTAGCCCCTAAATCAAGAAGGGCCCTTTCAAAAGATTGATTTCCGATGGTGCATGAAATGGTCGGAGCACCCGGATCTTTGAATTTAGGAGGGGCTTGGTGTTGGAAAATGGAGCTTATGTGCTCAGTTAAGAGGACTTTCTTAGGAGCATTACTCCTAGATTTGCGCTTTTGAGTGCACAAGTCCTTCAAGAATTTAGCATAGGAGGGAATTTGCCGGATAGCATCAAGGAGAGGGAGATTGATCTTTACTTGTTTGAAGATCTCCATCATGTCTTGAATTTTCTCTCCTTGCTTCCCAAAATAAGAAGGTTCCTTCAATCTTTGAGGAAAAGGAACCGGAGGTTCAAAAGAAGTGTCAAGATTTGGACTTGATGACGACACAACTTCACTTGCCTTTCCTTTTGGATTTAATGGGACGTTGTTCACATTTGGATTTAATTGGGATTCTTTTGGATTTTTGGATTGCTCTTGGGATTCCTTTCTCTCTTCCTCCCCTACCTTGGAATTGATGATTTTACCACTCCTTAAGGTGGTGATTGATTGAACTTGCTCCGGAGGGGCATTACAAGATGAAGAAGATTGGTCCTCAATCACATGAACACCCTTAGGATTCGCCACCGGTTGACTCGGCAACTTACCTTCCTCCCTTCTATTCAAGGTATTAGCTAGTTGCCCGATTTGAGCTTCTAACCTAGTCATAGATTGAGCATTACCTTCAAGCTTAGAGATTGATTGAGAGTGAGTTTGCAATAAGCGGGTATTAGCCTCAAGATTGCTTATCACTCTTTCTTCAAAGCCTTGGCTTCTCGGAGGAGGTGGTGGTTGTTGGTAATTAGATTTTTGATGGTAAGGTTGAGGATTTGGCCTATAATGAGGCTGTTGAGATTGGGAATTGAAAGAATTTTGCCCTTGAAAAGAGGGACTTGATTCTTGAGGTTTCCATGAAAAAGCGGGATGATTCTTGTAACCAGGATTGTATGTATTTGAATATGGATCATTCAGCTGTTTAGAGTACAAGACATTCGCTTGCTCTTGAGCATAATCGGGAGATTGCCCGGCAATAGGACAATCTCGCACAAAATGAGAAGTACTATAGCAAAACGAACACACTTCCTGATTTTGAACAGGTTGGCTTGGAGTAGGTAGCCCATTTTTCATGATTAGGTCCATTTTTCGGGATAAGGCTTCTACTTGCATGGCAAACTCATCTACCCGTGAAATTTCATGCACTACTCTACAAGGTTGGGTGGCCTTCCCTTTTCTAGTGGAGGAGCGTTGAGCTGAATTATTGCTTAGGGTTTGAAAGAGTTTCTATGCCTCATCAGGGCTTTTCAAAAGGTATCCACTTCCACAAGCGGAGTCTATCATTTGTCTATGTTGCTCACTCACCCCATCATAAAAACTTTGCACTAGCTGCCATTTTGGGACAGCATGATGCGGACAAGATTTAAGAAGATCTTTTAATCTCTCCCACGTCTCATGAAATTGTTCTTGGTCAATTTGGGTGAATCCGGTGATTGCTCTCCGAATATCACTCGTCTTTCCCATTGGGAAGTATTTTTTTAAGAACTCTATTTGCATCTCCGCCCAAGAATGGATTGAGTTAGGTTCTAAGGAATTAAACCAACTTCTAGCTTTATCTTTTAAGGAGAATGGAAACATACGCAGCTTTAGATCATCCTCCATAAAGTGTGGTACACGAATAGTGGAACACATCGAAAGGAAGTAATCTAAATGCCGGTATGGATCCTCATTAGGGAGACCATGGAAGCTATTAAGAAGATTGATGGTGGAGGACTTTATTTCGAATTAATTTGCCGCTACATCCGGAAATTGAATACATGAAGGTACTTCAAATGTAGTCGGAAGATAAAAGTCCATAACCAACTCTCCTTGAGGAGGTGGAGGTGGAGGTGGTTGTTCATGATTAAAAGGAGGTAGTCCGGGAGGTTGTCTCTCATTTGGGTCTATGTTTTCAGTCCTAGGCAATATAGGGTCCCTAGAGGTTCCTCTACGTTGTCTAAGTGTTCTTTCAAGTTCAATATTACAAGGAAGCAAAGGAAGTGACAATGACCGTCTACCTAGCATGCATTAATAGTAGAACAACACCTCAATACGCAAAATAAACAATAATATATACAAAAAAAATGAATGAACTCAAACCCACTAATTTTAGACTTTATACTCACAAAGGGTTCCAACTTTGATCCTTTTAGATGCCCGCTATGTGGTATACCTAAAATCAAGAAATTTGAGAATTAAGAACAAGATATATACAAAAAAAAAAGAATGAAAGAATTTCTAGCCTAAGAAGTAAACCAGATTTAATCTTCCAATGGCTACAATTAAACCGTAGTCCCCGGCAACGGCGCCAAAATTTTGATGTGGTTGGACTTGAATTATATTGAAAGCTTAATTTTGCCCTTTTTATCAAAATATAATTTAACCACTCGCAAGAGCACGAATCTTTGTAGATACGGTTCTATATAGAGGGTATCGATCCCACGAGGACTAGTCGTAATTGTCTTAAAGAAAGATTAATTCCACTTTAATCCTAAAATAGGGTTTTGAGTTTTTGTTTATAAAACTATTGCATGAATATAATGACAATAAATTTAAAGAGTAAAGTTGGGAGAGAAAACTAGGGGTGGTTTTCACCACTAGCCATTCACATGTTCATAAGTGTAGCAAGCATGGGATTCATAAATTAAATGCCTAACAATGTCATTAGGCTTGTGACCTCACTGACATATCAAAAGATTAATGTGTGTGCTAACCTATCATAATCCATCTTCAACAAGCATAGCTCTTCAACCTAACTAACTACCTAATTACCCTACTCTCTAAGTGAACCTACATGCATCCAAACTACCTTATCTTGGCATGGTTTATACAAGCAAACACCACACATTCATTTAAACACCATTATCTAGCCATCATTTGCACTTATTGTGGAATATGCAAATGTTGTGCATTCAAATGACAAAATCTACTCTAAGAAAAGAATAAACTCCATATCAATTGAATATATATAAGAAATGTATAAGTGTACATTGTCACTAGACTAGATAATCAACATTTAATTACAAATCCCAAAGTGCTACAAAAATGAACAAGTTTACATGGCTAGGGGCTTCAACAACACCCTAGTAGAGAAGTTAGTTGCTCATGGTTGCCTTGCACTCTTCCATTGATGGAGAAGATGAAGCTTCTTGGTCTGGTTCAGCTCTTCTTTCTCCTCTCCCGAAGGTCTCTCCTTGTGTATTCTGATGTGTATGAGAGATATATGAGAAATGTGGCTTCTTTGTGCTTTATGGCCCTTTTCCAACCTTGGGGCCCACCATATATATATATATATCAATATATATATCCATTATATCAAGAAGGTCCCCAAGGGTCTTGTTCAAGTCAGACAATCCCCCAAATTCGTGCAAAAAGGAGAATTTTGTTGTAAGTGGGAGAGCAGGTGAGCAAGTGGGCAAGTGGCTTCAGCAGAATCTCGATCAATCAAGATTGGATCTCGATTGATCGAGATTTCGATCAATCGAAATGAGATCTCGATCAATCGAGATCTCGATTGATCGAGATGCCTTGGCTGCAATTTCTGATTTTTCTCTTCAGCTGCAAATAGCCTCAAAATTTTGCTCTTTCTACTACAAGACCTGCAATATATCAAAAACACAAAAATACCGTAAACATATCTCGGTAAACGTAGAAACGGGACTAACATATGCAATAAAGAGGGTTCAAATGCATAAAATTGAACACTTATCACCTATATATGATTTTTTTATTATAGTATTCTAGCATTTCCTATATATAAATTAATTAGAGTACTTCAAGCCCTTAAATGTAGTCTTTTTGGGTAAATTCTAGTGCTTCAAGAAATGTTTACTAAGGCTGAGATTCCATAATGTGGTTCAATGCATCTCTACCTTCAGATCATTGATACGGACTGATCTTACATCATGTAATTAGGGTGTCAATAGGGTAAGTAAATCATTTCTTGAATTTAATAAATTTTTTGAAAAATTATATTTGGTTACCAAAATTAAAAATATTTGCTTTAGAGTAATTTTAAACTCAATAAAAGGAAATAGTTAGTGATCAATCTTGAAAAATAATTGATAAATTTACATCTAAGTCCTACTTTGCCTTACAAAGGACAAGTAAGTCCTATAAAAAATTTCACCGGACCATTAAGTCCTACTGTTGAAAAAATATTCCACTTAAAGTTCAAAACTACTTAACTTTTCACTTATAACCTTATCAATTACTCAACATAGGCTTAAAATTTTGCAATTATAATTTCTATTCAAAAATTGATTTGTAGCGTTTTTATTTTTATTTTTTATGTTTTAGTTAATTAATGAATATTATATTATAAATTTAATTAAAGTTTAATTCCAAAAATCTCTTGTAGATTTTACTACAATAATATTTCATATATAACAATTAAATATTATATTTAAAAATTAATAAAATATTATAATTCTTTTATTGAAACAATTTGAATAAAATTTTATCCTTTGAATTAATCATTATTAGACAACGAAAAAGAGGACAGAAACTTATCGGAGAAAAAAAAAGAGAGGATATAAACTAAAATAAATAAGCAGCTAATAAAAAATAGTTTCAATTCTAATAACAAAACAAAAATATAAAAAACTTACTACTTAAAGATTTTTATTGTAATTGCACACGTTATGATTTGTATAAGTGTATAACTGAGCATAAAGGACTATTAATTAATGTGAATTTGAAACTCACCAATAAAGGGAACACTAATTAACCTTATCGTTGGCTATTATTGTAAATCTATATATATATATATATATATATATATGAAAAAAAAATTAATTGCTTTAACAAAAAATTTAGACATGTTTCAATAGTCAAATATAAAATTGACTTGCATATCAATTTTTAAATAAAAAATATAATCGCAAAATTTTAAATCTAATCTGATAAGAGTATAAGTGGAAAGTTAAGTGGTTTATAACTTAAATGGAAAATTTTAGAACTTAAATGAAAAAGAGTTTCAAAAGTAGTACTTATTGGTCCTACAAAAAAAATTATAGGATTTAGTTGTCTTTTGGAAGGAAAAGTAGGACTTAGTTGTAATTTTTTCAATTTAATTTCCAATGAGTGATCATTTCACTTTAATATCCAAAATACCATCTCTTTTATTTAGAGATTCTCAATCTCTTTTTTGTCTTCTCCAATCTCACTCCTAAATACCAAAGCTTCAAAATAAAAGGATTGGAGAAAAGAAAGTATATATTTAAAGAGATTCTCTCTCCGTCTTTATATATATATTTAGACATATATGTTCGTATTACAATTAATGCATATGCATATATGAAATTTTTTTCTTTGGTGGATTTTAGGGTTCCAAAGATGCGGTAAGAGTTATTCCTTGAGATGAATTAACTATTTGAAACCTGACATAAGAAGAGGAAGATTCTGAGAATAAGTTGATAATCAGCCGTCATGGAGCAGTGGGCAATAGGTTTATTAACCAAGTCTATTCATATCCTCCAATATTTGTTATTAATAATTAATTGCAGCCAAATTAGTTTTTTTTTTTTTTTTTTGTTAATGAGATACTAATATACATTAATAAATTTATATATATATTATTATATCTTCTTTAGAATATATAGATGTTCATATATTGTATACAAGTCATGTGATTCTTTCAAGTTTCTAATATTTGGGTTTGAAAAAAAACAAAGAAAGAATAAGGATCCATGAAGAGAAGGAAGGGTATTTTGGGCTTTAATATTAAATCGTTACTCATTAGCAATTATTTTTTAAATTTGGTAACTATTCACCTTTTATTGAATTTAATGTCACTAAAAAATAATATTTTTTCAATTTTGGTCGCTCAAATCTAATTTTCACTAAAATTTTTCATTGTGTGGAGTACGTTGCTTAGTTTTTGAGTGGGTCTAAAACTACTGATTATTCATTGTGTAGTTTGCTTAGCTTTTAAATGTTAAGTCCGTGACTCTGTGTCTCGGCATTCCTTTTGAGTGGGTCTAAATCAAGGACTTTACATACAAACTCAAAGGGGAATTACTTGATGTACAAAACATTTAATTTTCAAATACTACAGAAATATCTATTTTTATTTGAACTTGAAAATTACAGCTATTCATATTTGTTAGTTTTTTTGTCAGTACATTGCAAAAGATTGAGAGATATATGGATTTTGATTGAAGATGAGCAATTACGGTTTCCAATTTTTGGTTAATGCACTAAATTAACGTCATCATTTATCAATCAGTGCAAGAAATTAAGGCTCTCAAACCTTAATTGTTGGGTCAAAGTTAACATCTAATGTGCGATATAAGAAAAAAAGTCTTTTTTTTTTTAAACTGCAAGCAAGCTTTTTCATCTATTGGATGATATGCGCAAGAAAATAAAATAAAAATTTATAGAATATTATATGTTTTTTCTCTATATATGATATTAAAATGATTATTATATTTATATGTTGTTCTGTTTTTCCTTTTTTTCAACTATACCTCAATAGTAAATCAAATTGAAAGATTGATCAAACAGGTTAATGGTTTGCACTATATTCTAAAGAGATCATATTTATTTATTTAGATTTCCCATTTCTTATCTCAAATATCATTCTTTATATAGTTTGAAAAATTAGTATATTTAGTTATTTATTTTGATTAATCTTTTAGTATCAAATCTTAGAAAAGTTATAGACAAATAAAATCATATAGACAATATGAATTTCATTAGTTTGAATTATTAAAATTTTGATATGCTCTAATCTCATTCCAATATGAATTTTTCTTTATATTTGATTTCTTAACTCATCGTAGAAAGTAAAAACCACAGGATTTTTTAGTAAATCATTGGAAGCGATATTATTGTAATTTATTAAGGTGTATAAAAATAAAAACACACCAATTATTACAATCTACATAGTTTAAACGGTGGCTAGACTTTTTAGCTAATGTATATGTTTATTATAAATCGTGGTTATTTTAAAATTGTTAGAAATCAAGTGGAGAAAGTATAACTCTAGACAAGCAGGGTTCATGAGATTTGCGACATGGAATAAAAGGTGACCTCAAGGAATACTAACTTTGGAGGATGTGTATTCAAAAATGAGGAGAAATTTAGTTAGTGGATTTTTTAAGTTCAACAATTGCGGTTAAAATTGTAATGGAGTCGAATAGAGTTATAATCATAAAGAAAAATGTTTTGGGGGAAGAGATTATATAAGTGAGAGTTTGTTAAAATAGAATATACTTTTGGATATGAGAAAAAAATTTCCTTCGTTTTCAATGTCTAATCTTGTAATGTTTGGCATGGAAGACTTGGACATAAAATGCTTTGCTACTTTTCTTGATGATCATTTTAAGTATTGTTTTGTATATTTAATACAAACTAATGATGAAGTTTTTGATAAGCTGAAAGTATACAAGAGTGAAGTAGAAAATCAATTAGAAAAAAAATAAAAAAATTGGGCCTGTTAGAGGAGGAGAATGCACTTCGAATGAACTTAGATATTCAGTGAGAAACATGGAATTTTGACATATAAATTTGTAATTGACAAATTTTAGTGTTAAAAACTAAGTTGATCGAGTAGTAACTTTTCATTCAATTCTTTGTAATCAATCATGCAATTGAAGTAAGATTGCATTTATAAAGTTCTTTACCAAACATGCATATGATCAAGTCAGAAATGGTTCAACAAGAAGCTTTGTCATTTGAAGAATGTATCAATGATTTTGAACAAAAAAATGTTCGTTTGAAGCTTCCGAGTGATTTGAAATGCATGTGGACATCGTTGATCAAGCATGAGAGTCACGTAGTCTAGGTAAGTTGGTGAGGACACAGTGTTGAAAACTTATTTCTCAGCTTTTAAAATTAGGGTTTCAGAGAAAAGTTTAAATATTTTGAAGATTGGGCCGGTTCAAGAAAGGGCTGGACTGGTCCACGAAGCTTCAGGACTTCAAAATAGGCTGGTTGGACAAGTCCAAGAAAGGGCTAGACCGGCCCATGACCTCTCAAAACTTTGTTCGAAAAAGTCTAGAATGCTAAACTAGTCCAAGAAAGGGTTGGAGTGGTCCTTGCATTCTAATGTGATGTTTTTTAGCATTCTGTTTTGATTGGGATTCGTCTCTGAAATTTTCTGAAACACCAAGATTCAATTATAATTGGTTTTCAACTTATTTTTCAAGGAAAGTTAGGTTTTTATTATCTATATAAACTCTCTTATGATTTATCTCTCAGTACACGTTCAATATACATCATAAAATTATTTTTAGAGAGAGAAAGCATTCAAGTTATTTTTTGATATAAAACTTATTTTTGATTTTTTGTTTAATGTTTTTAGAACACACACATATTGACTGAGTGATTTAGGATGTTGCTTTCTACTTGATCAATTTTTCGAAGATGACTTCAGAATTTATTTGTTGATCAAGTCACTCATTCGTTTGGTTTCTTCTATAGTTGTTCGTTGGTGAGGAATGAGAAGAAAATTGCAATAGAATGGGGACAAAATATTTGTGGAGTATTCGTGTTCTTCTAGTTACCCTTTTGCAAGGATTGTGACATTAGACGGAAGTTTGCAATAATTGGACGTAGAGTCACAAAAGAAAAGCCTAAGGTGTTCCACATCAACTTCGTAACAAAGTGGAGTGGGTGTGAGTTTGAAACAAAGTTTATTATACTTTTCTTTGAGACAGTGGATTTGGTTCTCCAATAGTACAAGCCTCACTTGTGAATTTTTTCTTTTTTTGGGATTTTCACGTATATCGGGTGTTATTCTGAACTTTACTTTATTTACTTGCTTTATATGTTTGGTTAATTTTAAATAAACTTAAAATTGAATTAATTTTAAAAAATTAAACAAACGAGAAAGTAAATTTCTTCACTCATTCTAGATTTTAAACAAACTTTCATAACCGGTTTCACATCCCGCTACTCACAAGAATCGTATACGAAGTAAGCATTCCACATTCAGTTTGGAAGTTAAGTCATGTGTTAACATATTACTAATCAAAACAAACTTGTATAAAGTGTCAGAATGTCGTTGAGTTGATCATGGTTGACATAGAAATAAAAGAATGGTGAATAATATTCAATCATAGGCTAACTAAGTCAATTGACTTCTCATATTCAACTCAATCCAATGGGCTAGTGGTCAACTCAATCTATCTATACTACTTACAAAAGTACTAGTAGAAGAGCATGTGTGATGCACGTGAGAACTTGTAAAACATTTAGGAGGGTGTATTCAATTAGGATTTTAAAGGACTTTTGAAGACTTTAAAAGTTCGGGTGTATTCAATCCAAACTTTTATAGATTTTTAAAAAGTCTATACAAATCTAATAATATTCAATTATGATTTTTAAAAAGTCTACAAAAATCTAGGTGTACTCAAAAAGTCATAAATTTTGAAGAATTTCATTAAATGGTGGATTTTGATGGATTTAAAGGTGGAATGTATAAATCCCAAATCGCATAACAAATCCAACATTTCTCCATAGATTTTGGTAGACTTTTTTTTTTTTTTTTTTATGTATAATACGGACAGATTTTCTCCATTTTAAGGTACACTCAGTTTTTTTCTTTCTCTCTTCTCATATTCTTTCTTTCTTTCTATTGAATTTGGAAAACTTGTAAAACTTCAGTTTTCAGACAAATTGATTAATCTCTCGCACTATGTGAGGGACTACACTGTGTGTTAGTGATCAATCCCTTAAGCCACATGAATTGATCATGAAGTCCAATTAATAATCCAATATAACCTAGGTTCAAGGTTATCCAATTGTCTATCTAATAATTTAACCTAGATCCTATAAGTAAAGTATACTTTTTTTTTTTCTCTTTTTTCATAATGTACAATTGAAATATGAGAAAGTGTTGATAAGTAATTTGTGTTCATCTAGTGAATTATTTTATTATCCTTGCTCTTTCTTGGGATATTTGCACTACACCATAATTTTTAGACAATATATCAGATGATAGATTATCCATTTTGCATTATAACTACTCCTTGAGCCATTCATTTACTTGTACACAAAAATAGAATTCAAATAAAATATGTTGAAGAAATTAATACAAGTCTATAAAATCCCATCAAAGTATCTAATAGAAGTCTATACAAATCAATGAAAGTCTGTAATAGAAGTTTATAAAAATCCATGAATTCACATAAATCTGTCACTTAAAAAATATGTTTCAAAATTCTTTAAAATCCAAATTGACTACACCCTCCTTAAAGTAGATAAATTCTACATACATACATTTAAAGTAGGATTGTTATCTTTAAAAAATTAGTTATTTGGTTCTTATAAAATTTTTACAAGTCTCTTAGTATGAGGAGTCTTGATAGAGTGGGGAAAAAGAATGAGAAACATAAAGAAATTTTAATCCAACTAAATCATTATCTTAGAGAAATAGTTATTCAATTCATTTAAAATCCCTAGGAGTCTATTATTATTAAGAGTCTTGATAGAGTGAGAAAATAGAATGAGAAAAAGAAATGATTTCTAATTGAACTAAATGATTTGAAACTCGTCAGAAATAAAGTATTATAGGTAAAAAAATTAAAATTAAACTTTTAAAAATAAAGTATTATAGGTAAAAAAATCTAAATAGAACTTTCTTTTTATATATTAAAGAGTTCTTAAGAGTCCAAATGATTAGAATTAGAAATAAGTTATTATAGACAAAAAAACTAAAATAGATCTTTCTTTCTATATATTTAAAAGATATTAAGAGTCCAAAAGATTAGAATTAAAAATAAAGTATTATAGGTAAAAAAAAAATAAAACTCACAGAGCACTTAAAGTTTGAGTCCTTAGCTGTGTTTTGATTCTCCTATTTCTAAGAGTCCAAAATAATTAGAATTGAATAAATAAATAAATAAAAAGAAACAGAGTTTGAGTCCTAAGCTGTGTTTTGATTCTGATGTTTCTAAGAGTCTAAAACAATTAGAATTGAGTAAAAATAAAACAAGATAGTTTGAGTCCTAAGTTGTGTTGAGAATAGAATAGGAAAATACGTTTCTTTTTATTAAAGAATGTTTATATATATATATATATGCATATATATATATATATATATATATATATACACATACAAATTTAACGCATATGTCCTTTCAATTTTCCTAAAAATAAAAAAATAAAATTAATTTCACATAAAATTGCTAAAATACACTAGAAAAGCAAGTCGAATTATTAAATTTTGACAAATTAATTGTAATATGGTTCTTTACAATAGAATTTTAAAAAGTAGATATAACCAAATTAAAGTAAAAGCATTTCATAACCCACAAAAATCATTATTCTTTCATCTTTTGGGAAGTTTTGCAAAAATTTGGGGCCATGGCCCCTTCCCTAGTCAAGTAGTTGTGTCCCTGCACCAAGAAGAAAAAAGTAACCACCGGGTCAATGGCCCAAGTGATATAAACTCTCTTTCACAAACAAGAGCAAGAGGGGTGAGTTTCTATGGCCAATTTTGGGGAGTGATTATTTGTGCTAGTATTTACCTACCAAAAAAAAACCACAGAGAGAGCTAGAATGTATTCAAGACAAATAAACAATTTGATAATAAATATTCTCATCATTAATATATATGTTTCATGACAAAAAGAAGAATCAATTATTTGGGTTGGTCTATATGACCCTTGTTTGCATAGTGTTTATTACATAAACTAATCGGTTTCCCAATCGGCTTTTTTCTTCCAACTAGATTTGTTCCAGCTGAGAAAGAATCCATCCTTGTTTACCAACCAAAAGATTGTTACATGACCTGAATCTCTTGCAGGCTCATACGCACGAACACTTGCGAAATACCTATCCCAATTAGTGACACAATAATAGATATCATTTTTTTCAACATTCCATTGAGAATCTTCGCCTACATTGAGCCCATAATCACCAATAATTGTGCCGTTAACCTTGCACTCAATCATCAACGGTTCTGAATTTTTGGGCATGTGGTTGATGAAGTGAACAGTGGGCAGGCCATCATCACTTTCCTGTGCGAATGCCATGTTGATCAAGACAATGCTCAACAGAGCAAGGATGAGAGGATAATGAAAACAAATTATCTTGCTAGCCATTTTCATTGACAATGTTGTTTGAAGGTTGTCCTCTATCATGTTTTTATTGGCCAAGCTAGGGTGAGAAATTTGAGGACGTTATTATGGAAAACTTATTGAAGGAATATGTTGTTAAGGCAACCTCATTTTGCTGAATATAAAGTCGTATATATGATTTTGATTATAACCTATATATGATTTTTTTATTATAGTATTCTAGCATTTCCTATATATAAATTAATTAGAGTACTTCAAGCCCTTAAATGTAGTCTTTTTGGGTAAATTCTAGTGCTTTAAGAAATGTTTACTAAGGCTGAGATTCCATAATGTGGTTCAATGCATCTCTACCTTCAGATCATTGATACGGACTGATCTTACATCATGTAATTAGGGTGTCAATAGGGTAAGTAAATCATTTCTTGAGATTTAATAAATTTTTTGAAAAATTATATTTTGGTTACCAAAATTAAAAATATTTGCTTTACAGTAATTTTAAACTCAATAAAAGGAAATAGTTAGTGATCAATCTTGAAAACTAATTGATAAATTTACATCTAAGTCCTACTTTGCCTTACAAAGGACAAGTAAGTCCTATAAAAAATTTCACCGGACCATTAAGTCCTACCGTTGAAAAAATATTCCACTTAAAGTTCTAAACTACTTAACTTTTCACTTACAACCTTATCAATTACTCAACATAGACTTAAAATTTTGCAATTATAATTTCTATTCAAAAATTGATTTGTAGCGTTTTTATTTTTATTTTTTATGTTTTAGTTAATTAATGAATATTATATTATAAATTTAATTAAAGTTTAATTCCAAAAATCTTTTGTAGATTTTACTACAATAATATTTCATATATAACAATTAAAAATTATATTTAAAAATTAATAAAATATTATAATTTTTTTATTGAAACAATTTGAATAAAATTTTATCCTTTGAATTAATCATTATTAGACAATGAAAAAGAGGACAGAAACTTATCGGAGAAAAAAAAAAGAGAGGATATTAACTAAAATAAATAAGCAGCTAATAAAAAAATAGTTTCAATTCTAATAACAAAACAAAAATATAAAAAACTTGCTACTTAAAGATTTTTATTGTAATTGCACACGTTATGCTTTGTATAAGTGTATAACTGAGCATAAAGGACTATTAATTAATGTGAATTTGAAACTCACCAATAAAGGGAACACTAATTAACCTTATCGTTGGCTATTATTGTAAATTGTCAAATATAAAATTGATAAGAACTCGGATTCGAATTTGTATAAACACCTAAAAAAATATGAATAAAAGGGATCCTCGAATCCTCTCTCAAACTTGCTCTCTGAAAATTATTGTGTTCTTGATTAATATTGGGTGTGTGCATCAAATTGATTAACAGTAATCAGTTAAGCAATTTTTTGTACCTACAATATATATATACAGTTTTGAAAACATATTAATAAATTAATGTTTCCTGGGACGGTAGTACTAACCAGCTCCGGTTCAGAAAGGGGCAAGCGATACACAACGATGGATGAGAGGAAGAGGATGAGGAAAGAGCAACACATGAAAGATCTCAATAACAAAGTTAGCTACTTGAAGAGGAGCAATAATGAGATAGTTCAGGAAAATGACATTGTTAGGCAACTATGCTTGGGTGTTGAGTCTGACAACATGGTTCTGAGAGCTCAATTGGCTGAACTGAAGAACGGGTCAGAGTCTCTAGGGATAGTTCTTCACTTATTAGATCATCGTTGCTCTGATGTGCTTTGTCTTGATCAACATAGCATTCACACAAGAAAGTGATGATGGTCTGCCCACTGTTACTTCATCAATCACATGCAAACTCAGAACAGTTGATGATTCACTGCAGTAGTGTTAACGACACCAGTAATATTGGTAATTACAGGCTTAATGACGAGAATATTTGTAATACCCCGTAATTTTAACGTTCAGTTAATTTTAATTTGGATTTGAGTTTGGGTTAGATTATTGTGTTGGCTAGGATTATGTTGTATTATATATTTTAAAGTTTGGGCTTGCATATCTATTTGGAGTGGGCTAAGTACATTTTTTTTATGTTTAGGATTTTATTTGTTTTTCTAAAAAAAAGAAAAATAAAATAAAATAGAAAAATGGAATAGGGTTTCAGTAGTTTTCATGCGAGAGAGAGGTTTTAGAGAGAGAGAAAGAACTCTAGAGAGAGAGGCTATGGTGGCTGACATGGCTTTGGCTCCAAGGTGGCAGTGTAGAATTCACGATTTTGAGGTTTAAGAAGGTGATCTTCATGATGGATTTTACATCTTGATTAGTAGGCTACCATGGTGGTTGCATCGTGACAGCATCTATGGCTTCCATGGGAGAGTTTCGGCGAGGAAGGTGTCAGGTATGGAGGCATACATTTGAGTCAGCAGTCACTACAAGAAAATGGGGCTTTTGGGACAGTCAAATCCGTCACTAAAAGTCGTTAAACCGTCACCAATACTCAAATTGGACCGTCATAAAAAGTGGCATCGCGAAAGGTCATTAGTGATGGTCAAGTTTTACCATCACAAAAAAGAGGTGTATTAGTGACGATTTTGATCGTCACTAATAACTGGACTATTAGTGACAGTTTTAACCGTCACTAATAATGAACTATTAGTGACGGTTAAAACCGTCACTAATAACTGGACTATTATTGACCATTTTGACCGTCATTAATGCGTATATTTAGACTGTCCCTAATACCACAAATAATTTTTTTAATTTATATATTTTTCTTAATTTTCGTTTTTATAATTTACTTGATTTGTTAATTTACATTTCTTAAGCAACTAACAGTATAAAAAATATATTAATATCAAAATTTAAAATAAATTATATATATGACAATATTAAATAAATATTACATAAATTACATAACAATTCATTAAGACTTTTTTATAAATAAAACCAATAAGCTAGTTCAACATCCAAGATAACAAAACAGAACCTAAACCAAACAAATTTGTCCATCTTGAAATAAAAAAAACATGCATTGAACAATATAGATCCAATATAGAACAAAATAAAGCCTACAAAAGCAAATCCCAAATTAAGGTAGTGTTGGTGTTGAATGGAGTGTTGGTGTTGGGGCTGACTCTAATATCGTTGGTGTTAGTGTTGATTGGGGCTGTTGAGAAAATTGGAACCAAGGTGGTGGATGCTGATACTGCCACCATGGTGGCAACTGGGGATACCTTGGTGGTGCATGCTGCTGTTCGGAATTTGATTCTTGTTGATAATAGTGGAACCATGGTGGAGGTTGTTGTTGTTACGCAAGTATCATCTCTTACACTTTGGTAATTTTTTGCAACTGTTCCCGTACGGTCACTAGTTCCTCTAATTGTTGTTGCACGTTTTGTAGTTCCTCTGCCATTCTTTCACTTTTTTCCTCTGCTATTTCTGCCATCCTAGAGGACTCTTCAAAAGATGAGGATACACGTTGACGACTTGAAACGATGTACCCATTCCCATTGGGGATCTTGAGGCGTTGGGTTTGGGTTGTTAGCATCCCTTTGGGGACGCTGAGACGTTGGGTTTGGCTATTGATGCTGACCACTCATGACCATAGACTCGCAACTAGTGTCTGTGGCCGTTGTGGATACCTGTTACAATCCGCTAAATGAGATTAATTCACAAATATAATCACATAACAAGAAAACCTTGCACAATTATAGAAAATTCACAAACCATCAACCTACAGAATTCAAAAATTGGAAAGTGTTGTGCTGCAGTATCTAAATTTAGAACTTGTAAATGTTTACTTTTTACATTTTCAACAAATAATCAAAAAGAAAAAAGACGAAGGACCCAAAATCCAACACACAGATTTAACATAAAAAGATGAAATGAGAGATTGTAATTTATTTTACAGCCAAAGAAAGATGCCCCTACTACTAAACCAAACAAAGTTAAAATAAGATCCCCAAGCTTAACATATTTTTCCTTTTCTTTTTCAGGGTAAATAAATGTAAACCATAGCATCAAAGTTTCAGTTTTCGCATTCCCTGCAGAAAAGAAAAATAAGTATGAAATTTAACCCCAAAACATGATGAAACACATAAAAATACCAGTGTAATCAAACATGACAAGGATACTCACCAAAAAGCAACAAGTCAGCTGTCATTATCTCTCATTTAATATCAGATCTACCCAAAACTTTAGATTCTTGAAACCCATTTCAAGGCACTAGCATTTTTCATTCAAAAAATAAATAAATAAACCCAAATGATGAAACATAGAGAAAATTAGCAGAATAACACAATTATGTTCATCAAAAGTAAAAAACTGATTTGCTGTCATTATCTTTCTTTTGAAGTTAACACTGCCCAGAAACTGAGTAAGACAATAAACACTGTTTTCAAAAGCATATCATTGACTTAATGAAGAAATCGGAATAAGGGATAAAAAAAAAACCAATTTTTTAGACCAGAGTGTCAGTCTATCCTAAATAACCACAAGTAAAAAGCACAAGGAAAAAGAAAAAATAATAAAACACAATAACATAAGCACTGGGCAAACTAGGTTCATATAGCGGAATCCAAATAATTACTGTACTTTTTGTCAAGAATCTAAATTCTCTGTCTCTCTTTCTCTCTTCTTTATCATTCTTTTTTTGCAAAATTTCCCACAAGATGAGATTTCCTATGAACAAAGAACTACTAATTTGACCGCTTTTCTAGTGTAATATTAATCATTCAATCTATAAGTCACGTATTTTTTTATTTTTATCCTTGATCACTTTCACAGAACTATTTTAGCTATTTTATGTGAAATTAATTTTTTATTTTTTATTTTTAGGGAAATGGAACGAAAAGGCCATATCAAATTTATTTATTTAATGAAATTTAGTAAAATTTTAAATGAACTAGTCATACATAAACAAGTTCCAATTGAATCATCAATTTTGAGGAACATTATGGACAAAGAGGTAAATTAAGCTCCACAGTAGAAGTTTATGGCATCTAACTTTTAATAACAGGTTTGAATTCGGATTACATTAATTCCATGGAAAATCTATATAGATTCCATTTCTAATAGGTTGTCTTCAATCTTTTACAATGTCTTGACAAAAACCTAACAAATATGAGTATTCCATTTCTGTGACAAAATTTGTTATTAGTGTCTTGTAGATCAAGTAAATCCCCTTTGATTTAGAACCACTCAAAAGGAATGTCTTGTAGATGAAGTAAATCCCCTTTGATTTAGGAATCACTCAAAAGGAATGCCGGGACAGAAAATCACGGACTTGACTTTTAAAAACTAAGCAACTACTACAATGAAACAAGTCATTAAATCTCTTGAATTGAAATTAATTTCTTTTTTATTTTCTTCAAAAGAAAATTTTCGAACATGATGTGAGATCAGGCGTATCAACGATCATAAGGTAGAGCTGCATAGTAACATTTATTAAAGCGCTAGAATTTATCCAAAAAAAAACTATATATAAGGGCTTGAAAAAAAAAGATTACCAAAAATAAAAAGTACTATAATTAATTTATCTATATATAGGAAATGCTAGAATATTGTAATCAAAATCATATATAGATTATAATCGCAAAGATATACAATATATGACTTTATTCAGCAAAATGAGGTTACCTCCATTATCAGTAATTTTTCCATAATAACATGGTCAAATTTCTCTCCCTTGGCCTATAAAAATATGATAGAAGACAACCTACAAACAACATTCTCAAAGAAAATTGGCAATAATGTTGGAATTGTTTTAGCAAACCCATCTCTAATCTATGATTTTCATAACCCTCCTTCGTCTAATTCGGTTTCTCCAATATTTTTCTGTTTTTTTCTCTATTGGTTCTATGTTTTATCATTAATCTCTTCTCCTTTACATTAAGCATAAGTGTCTACTTGATATAAACTGTCAAAACATATATACTTACATACATATATATATATATTGTAGGGGGAAAAAGAGTCGTTAGGTGACACGTGCGACCAACACAATGCGTGGCAACCACGTCATCATCCATGTCACCCAAATTTAAGTGGCGCAAATATTGTAAAGAATCCCATAATTTCCTCCAACAAACACCTATATTCAAGCACTGAAATCAGGGAGAGAAAAAATGTGTTATTCCTTGAGTAAAAAGAAAAGAGAGAAATTAAAGGCGTGATGATTGTACTTGAATGATTATTTAAAGGTCGAAGTGAGAATGAAAAAAGGGATCTGATAAAGTGTAAAAATACAATTTTTCTGTACCTACACTTTGAACGCCACAAGAAAACAAACGATACTTCGGCATGACCAGCCGAAGGTCTCGAATGAAAGAAAATGGTTAAGGCATGAACAGCCGAACGCCACAAGAAAAGAAACGATACTTCGGCATGACAAGCCGAAGGTCTTCAATGAGAGAAAATGGCCAAGGCATGAACAGCCGAACGTCACAAGAAAACGAACGATGCTTCGGCATGACCAGCCAAGGGTCTCAAGTAAAAGAAGGCGTGAACAGCCGAACGATATATAAGAAGGGGCTATACTGCAGCACGTCCTGTCGAAACATCTTGAACAAATCGACAAAGGATTGACCATCCCAAAAGCTAGATATAAAAAAAATCCCCGGCGCAAGTAACCGGAGGTATGAAGGTGTACCTGAGGTATGAATGTATAGCCGTGAAAATAGTAAGAGTTGCACACATCGTAAAATGCAAATAGCATACAAACATATGGATTCTTGAGGAATCAGAAGAACATTCTCTATTAATATCAAAAGGCTATTACAGATGAAAACTGCTCCAAGGAGCATTACAAAATAAGAGGAGAATATGTTTACAAATCAAGGTGCCGAAGGAGAATCCAAGGTATTGGTAGGCTCCCTAGTGTGAGGAACCACACCCTGTTGAGAGGCAGGATCATCCTCAAAGATACTGACAATCTCTTTCTCCTCTTCTCCTTCCTCTGGATCCTGATAAGGAGGTCCCGCTAGGCCCATCTCTCGGTCGTATTCGGCAAGACCACCAGGGTAAGATCGATCGGCTTCGGGCGCCACTGCATCCTCAAAGCCTTGACGATAGGCCTCTGCATTTCGGATCTGAACAGTAAGAGATAGGCGATCAAACAGAGCCTTGGTGCCGTTCTCCAGCTTAACAGATCTCTCCTGCAAAGAGCTGACGTTCTGCTCAGCTTCGGCCGTTTGGGACTCAGCCAATGCCCTCTGAAATTCAGCATCCTCAGCCTTTTTGGAGAGGTCCTCCACTTGAGACTTGAGTTGCTCATTCTCTAACAGCAGAGCCTGGGACTTAGCCTTCTCATTGTTGACCTCACGCATGGCCGCCACGAAGTCTGCCTCAGCCCTTCTGATCCGAACATCCGCCTTTTTGACCTTAACAGTCGCCTGTTCGACCAATTTGCACATGGTCATCACACCAAACAGGCTCTGCAAAGGCACACGAAACCATCAAAGATAAATAACAGAAGAACATATGATGAAGTTGAAAACACGTCCTTTACTGCTCACCTTGAGGGCTGCATCAGGACAGGAGTCCAAGAGGTTGCAGACAGAAAGCTCCATCATCATCTTCGTATCTCGGGGAGGCCACATCTCTTTTAGAAATGCCTTCATCGATTCTCTGCTCTCAAGAATGGAATCTTCAACTGACAAAGGCATACCATTCTCCTTCATCATCCGATGAACCCACGGTTCCACCATAGAGGAGCTTGGGGCATCAGAACCTATCTCAGCCGTCCTAACAACTGGAGGCCCCCTAGGTTCCGGAACCGAAGGAGAAGCAGAGACAGTTAGCTTTTGAGACTTCAAAGGAGGTACAGGCTCCTCTAGTTCTATCACTTCAGAAGGAAGTGACTTTCCCACTATCGTCTCCTCGGCATGTCTTTTGCGCAAGATCGAGGCCACCTCTACTTCTCGATCGGTCGGGGGATTGATGAGACTGTTCCCTTCAGACAGCTTCTTTGTTTTGGTACGAGTAGTTTTAGGAAGCTTCATTTTTACACCGTCCACACTCCCTGAGATAGCTTTGAGTACCGAAGAGCACAATAGAAGGGAGGACTTGGGTACCTTCCTCCACACCTTTTCAGCAAGGGTCTTCAGACGTGCCGCTAACTCCGAACGGGGAAGGAAATCTCTAACTGCGCCAACAAAAGACCGAATTTGATTAAAGAGCACAACATCACATATAATACAGTCACAATGAGGTTCAGATAGAAAGTCAGAAGGCGGGATACCTAATCCACTGAACTTCTGAGGGATGGGAAATTTCTTAGAAGAAGAGACCTTCCAGTTTCCCCCAACCACCACAAGTTAGGCTTTCCAGCCCTTGTCAGAGGAGGGATGACCGGTACAGAGCGATCTGCCCGGACGTGGGAAGAAATGAAACCGGTTCCTCTCATTCTTTGTAGCACAGACCTGATAACAAAGAAGAAGATCGTCCAATCCCAACTCTAAGTCACGGGTATGATTAAGGGCAAGAACACTGGATATAACCCGAAAGAAGTTAGGGTTCACTTGCAAGGGAGCCAAATTTAGTTTGTTAAGCACAAGATGATAAAAAGGGTGAAGGGGAAAATGAAAGGCGGGAAAATGCCTAGCCGAGAAGAGCATGTCATCATCGCCCAAACCACCTCCAGATCGAAAGTCGAAATCAAGAGGGTAATTCCTAAGATTGACGTCAGACGGGATCTCACAATCAAGTCTGAGTTTTCCCAAATTCACAAGAGTCCTAATTAGATCTCGATCGGCGTCCTCCAAATCAGAATTCGAAGAACTCTGATCTTCGGAAGAAGGGGGATTGGCTAGTGTTGGAGGAACAGAAGGAACCTCTGGGAGACTCTGACCACACTCATCCTCACCCAGAAACTCATCAATAGACTGATAGCGGTTCAGTGGTCCGAACTCATCAACAATCTCGACACCTCTCGCCTTACCCATATCTTCAAAGAAAAGAGGAAAACAGTAGTAGGAGGAAAAGGAAAGCATTAACCTCAGCGGACGAGCAGGTATTCCCAGAATCTACAACGATCTGAAAAATACAAAAGCAAGTGTTGGCATTTATGTGGAAGTGACATTACGGTGGCCGTCATGGGGCACGAAGCCCAAACGCAGCCTGGCGGAACAAACGAAGCGACGCTCATAATAGAAAAACCCTTTCAAATTCCAACTAAAATTGGAAGAGATTTTTGGGGCAAACTGTAGGGGGAAAAAGAGTCGTTAGGTGACACGTGCGACCAACACAATGCGTGGCAACCACGTCATCATCCATGTCACCCAAATTTAAGTGGCGCAAATATTGTAAAGAACCCCATAATTTCCTCCAACAAACACCTATATTCAAGCACTGAAATCAGGGAGAGAAAAAATGTGTTATTCCTTGAGTAAAAAGAAAAGAGAGAAATTAAAGGCGTGATGATTGTACTTGAATGATTATTTAAAGGTCAAAGTGAGAATGAAAAAAGGGATCTGATAAAGTGTAAAAATACAATTTTTCTGTACCTACGCTTTGAACGCCACAAGAAAACAAACGATACTTCGGCATAACCAGCCGAAGGTCTCGAATGAAAGAAAATGGTTAAGGCATGAACAGCCGAACGCCACAAGAAAAGAAACGATACTTCGGCATGACAAGCCGAAGGTCTTCAATGAGAGAAAATGGCCAAGGCATGAACAGCCGAAAGTCACAAGAAAACGAACGATGCTTCGGCATGACCAGCCAAGGGTCTCAAGTAAAAGAAGGCGTGAACAGCCGAACGATATATAAGAAGGGGCGATACTGCAGCACGTCCTTGATTCGTGTGTGAGTGTGACTCAAAAAGTATATCAATTAAAAATTACCACACTTCGCAATAGAACGAATTCCTTGCAGAATAGGGCTATCGAAAGGAATGGGTATCGTACCTCAGGGACTGTGGTCTGACTGTGTTGGATATAAGGAATTAATTCTAATTAAATTTAAAAGAAATAAATTCTAAATTTTAATTCTAAATTAACTAATGAAGCAATTGAACAAAAGCAAGAAAAACTAAGGAGTGTAGAGAATATAAGATAAGTCTAGGGTAATTGATTTCACCACTAACTTCACAATCAATGGTTAATTGAACTAACTATGGGGTATCATATCATGCATAAGTGGTGTCGGTGGCTACAAGCTCACCTCCATCCGTCAAGAAGATAACATATGATTAAAGCTAAGTCATGGACTATCTTCGATTGGCATGGGCCATCTGCCTAACTACTCTAATCTAGGGTGCAGCATGGTTCATCTTCTCTAGGCATAATCCATCAAAGCTTTTAATGATATATTCAGTGAAAACCATTGTGTAATAATCACTCTCATGATCACAGAAAACAAGAGGGACGAGTTCAATAACAACAATCAAGTATCTAAGACAAGATAAGAAATCATTGAAACTGAATTTATAAGACTTTTATTGTTCAATTCAATAATAAGAATCCTCTAAATTACACAATCTATGAATGAATACAAAAATCCCCAATAATTAAAACAATCAAACCAGTGATGTTTAGTTAGGGCTCCATCAGAACCCTGGTGGCTGAACTAGCCGCTCATGATACGCCTTGTTCTCCAATGATTCTCTATTCCAAAAGCTCTTCAAAGCTGCTGCCAAGCCTCCTCAATACAGCCCCAATTTGTCACTTTAAATAACCAAGAGAATACATCAAAGTCCTAATCCAATTAGGAATAAATTAGGGTTTCCCGCAGCACTAATCAGGTGGGTTTTTCCTGCTAACTTCGGCCCAACTTTTGACCCACTAGAAGTCCGATTCACGGAATTTTCGTGAAATACAAAAGTGTGCAGAATCAAATTTCGTTCAACCCCACGCGTAAATTATGTCGATTTGAGGCTCGGAAATAAGACTTCTGGTCCGTTTTCCAAAACGGGATTAAGACTGTATTATGCGCAGATTTGGGCTTCAGGCCCGAAACCTTCTTAAGCAGTTGTAATTCTCTTGGACCTCTTCCTTGGGCTGATTTGAGTTGAAATAAATGGTTGAGTGAATCTCCTTGATGTAGGCTTCATCTCACCATCTTGGATGTCTTCTTTAAAAGCCCAAAATCCTGGTTTTAACTGAAATAATCATTAAGGCCCTGAAAATACAGAAAACACTAAAACAAAGTAAAATAACAAAATAATCTATCACTAAGAGAATAAAATACATAAGTTAAGAGGCTAGAATGCGTAACATTCAACGCCTATCACACCCCCAAACTTACATATTGCTAGTCCCTTAGCAATAGAATAAAACAAAACTAAAACAAAGAAAGTACTAAACACTAACTAAACTACCCAACTCCACTTTCGTGGGAGAAACGATTGCATTTAGCATATGCAACAAGCCTTTAAACCCCTAGGTTCCCCCTAGTGGACGAGTATAGTCTCGTGAGGGTTTCCAGAAATGTTACCCACAAACATTCAAAATTCTGTTTCAACATTAATTTAAGAAGAAGATTACAATATATAGTTACCAACTTGCATTCAAGAATAATTTCAAACTTTCAAATTCCACAATTCAAATCAATGGTCCCCATGCATAATTTCACATCAACATATCTCAAAATAATCAACTCTAGCTCCCTCGTGTAAAGTGAACTAGCAATCATCTTATGTAGCATAACTCAGTTCTGAATATATTAAGGCACATACCCTTTCAACTCACTAGCTCCCCTTATTGAAATCATACTTCCCAACATGATTACATGACTTTTTCATTTTTTTTTCATCATTCCCTTTTTTTTTTCATTGCTTCATTGGTTGTGCACTGTCTTGATCTATTAAGCTTTCTGAAAGATCCATGTAGCAAGCTTTCAGTCAGTGACTCCCAAACCAGATGGCTTTAGGGCACTAGGCTTTAAGATACCCCGAAGACCTAATTACTCGAATCAGTCAGGCTACAATTCAAGACAACCAATGCACATCTTTTCTCACCTTTTCACTTTTGACGCGAACACTCCGTGCTTCCTGAGGCATAGAGGCCCGGTTACTCATGAAAAGGATCAAATTGATTTGCTTATTCAACTCTTTTTTCTTCTTTCTTTTTTTTCTTTTCTTTCTTTTTTTTTTTTCATTGAAGTCAAGTATAACACATTATCGGTACTCATTCTCAAGAGATACTACTTAATATCAAACATATGTAACTCAATAACTCAAAACCAAAGTTTATACCCCATAAGACTATGCTAGTGTGTTTGTGCATGTAAGGAAACTAAAATTAATTACTCCAAAACATGTTATTGCAAACCATGATTAAAACCACATAATTTAACTCACAGTTTTCAAAATTTTAAAACATACTCAAAAATTGCAAGTTAAGCACCTACATAAGGTATTAATCCCTTGAATGATGTCAAAACATTCTATCTAAAAATAAAACAAAATAAAATAAAAAACAAACTAAGAAAATAAAATAAAATAAAATCCTAATACAAAAGAATTTCACACAAATTTTCCCCATATGCAATAAAGCACAAAAATAGGCATCGCCTCACCCCCAAACTTAAACTGTACATTGTCCTCAATGTACTATCAATCAAAGCAAAGAGAAGAGTAAGAACGATATTACCAGGATCATGGAGAAGTGGACAGAAAATAGAGCAAACCAATAGCATGAAGGTAATGCAAGCACACCCCCAAACTTGGATGTTTCAACCTGTCAAAACAAACCACTATACCCCAAAGACCAAGTGAAATAGTATGGGTGAAAATAAAAATGAAATAATTTTTTTTTTTTTTTTTTTTTTTTTTTTTTAACTGAAGAAAGAAAGAAAGAAAACAATATGAAAAATAAAATAAAGAAGAAAAAAAATGAAATTAAAAATACAAAAGATAGTTACCTCCGAAAAAATCAAGGAGAAGGTGGTGCCGAAGTATCTAAGTCATGGCCAGAATGGGGCATCAAAATCAACCAAGTAATCCACAATTAATTTGCAATGTCCTCCCCCAAACTTGTAGCACAAAACCTCTCAAAGAAATCCAACCAATTTTTCAAAAAAAAGTCTACTTCCTTGTGAAGAAGAAACTTGAGAAAATTGATCATTTAATGAGGATGGAAAAAAATAGATTGGAATGGATGATGATGGTGATGAATGATGATGATCAAGTAATGTTATGAAAGATTTTTAGAGTGTATTTTGATGTTGGAGAGGCACAAAATGCATCAAAACATGTAGATCTAAGTGGGGGGCAAGTAGAAGGCTTTGAAATTGAAGCAAAACGGATCAGCTGGGGCTTTCAGGGGCTGGGCGATCGATCCCCCTAGGGCTGGGCGATCGATCGCCCAGCTGGTTGGTCTCCCAGCTTGGGAAAAAATGGGGGCGATCGATCCCCCCTTGCTTGGGCGATCGATCCCCCCAGCTGATGCCTGTGAAGCCTCCATCGCCCAGGGTCGACCGGGACGTGTATTTTTGGAGTCTCTATCGCCCAAGGTCGACCGAGAGCTCATTTTTTCACCCGTCTTGAGTCCAAATACCTCGGTACACCTCTTGGCATCCTCCGGAAGCAACTTATACATCAAAAACTCAAAGAAAAAAAATATTAAAACGCAACTAGAATTGAAAGAAACTAAAGAAAAACATAAACTAAAAATAAAAATAAAATAAAATAAAATAAAAATAAAAATAAAAGAAAACTAAAGAAATTAAAGGATAGAAATACATACTAATCCTACAATTTAACGTCCGTAGGAGACGGTCATCAACTTGAATTGAAAGTTCATCCAATGCCACATCTCTTGAGGAGATTTAACTTTGTCCCTCCTATATGATCCTCACCTTCTTGTACCAAACCGAAAGAAATTGGAATGGTGTCATTGGCTTTGAAAAACACATCTCTCTCCATTGACGGAACATGTTTCAATTTTACCCATGGAGGAGACTCTAATGATGGCATCGGAGGAGTGCTAGAAAGAATAGGCAATGGCTCAATCGAAATCTTCTAAGGTGGAGTATTTTTCATGGCCACTACATCAAGTAAATCATTTACCCCCTTAGTGGACTCCTCAACAGCATGTGATAGAGCAATTGGATCAACTTCTTCCACATAATCATCAAAGTCATCCGTGAAGAAACAATCACTCTCATCTTGAGGATGTTGAATGGCATTAAAAGTATTCAATTTCACCTTAGGCTCATGAGAAATTTCAAAATTAGGAGCCTTTGTCACCTCTCCTTCATCAAGCTTCTTCTCCCCTACCTTGTTGTCACTTATTTCTCCACTTCTAAGAGTGGTGATGGCTTGAAATTGTTCATGGTGTAGGTTGCTCAAAGGAGAAATATTGTCAAGGACATGAACCCCTCTTGGGTTGGCAACTGGTTGGCTTGGTAATTTCTCCTCTTCTCTTCTACTCAAGGCATTGACAAGTTGTCCAAACTGAGATTCCAGTTTGGCAATCGACTGAGAGTGAGAGTGAACCAGTTGAGCAGTGGATTGAAGTGTTGCTGCAGTAGCTTGCACTATCTCTATAATAGAGTCAAGCTTCTCAAGTTTTTCTAGGACAATTGTCATCTTGTCCTCAATGGCTGAATACCTCTGTGCCATAGGAACTTGTTCTTGATATGATTGTGAAGGCACATAGTTCTGAGGTTGAAAAGTGGGCTGAATTGCTACCCCTTGCTCTTGTGGAAGATCGAAAAATTGCCCAATGGAAGGGCAATTATTCACATGATGCATAGAACTCGAGCAAAAATCACATGGCTCAAAAATAAAAGGATATGAAGATTGATTAGGAACTTGACCAGCCGGCATGAGTTGCACTACTCTCTGTGACACAGCATCCACAATGGTAGACATAGCATCTGCAGAACCAATCTCAAAAATACTATCAACCTTCCTTGAATGGGTTGGTCTGCTTGAATGAGATGAAGACACATGTTGTAAAGAATTGTCACTGAGGTTCTCGAACAAAGTCCAAGCTTCCTCTTCACTTTTTAACATAAAAGTGCCTCCACATGATGCATCTACCATCTGTTTGTTACCTTCAGTTAGCCCTTCATAGAAACATTGCACTAACTGCCACATTGGAACTTGATGATGAGGACACTTCCTAAGAAGGTCCTTCAGTCTCTCCCATGTCTCAAAAAATTGTTCCCCCTCAAATTGAGAGAAACCAGTGATAGCACGTCTGAATTGATTGGTCCTCCCTATCGAAAAATATTTCTTCAAGAACTCACTTTGCATTTGAGTCCATGTAGTGATAGAGCTCGCCGGTAGAGATCTGAACCAATACTTGGCCTTCTCCTTTAGAGAGAATGGAAAGAGTCGCATCCGAAAAGCATCTTCAGAGAAGTTGTGAATTTTTGTTAATGAGCAAACTTCTAAAAATTCATCCAAGTGCTTGTACGGATCCTCATGAGTCAACCCAAAATAGGATGGCAACATATGAATGATACTGGGCTTGATCTCATAGTTCTGTGTAGTGACATCAGGCAACTGAAAATCAGCTGGTGAATTGTATGTCTCTGGGACATAGTAGTCTCTAAGCAATCTCACGCTTTCCACAACAACATTAGGCACAATGTTGTTGTCCTCATTATTACCACGCACACCATCCATGATGTAAATAATCTCTTCCTCTTGCTCAATGGTATGGTGATTGAAGTACCGGAAAAAAAAAAAAAAAAAAAAAAAAAAAAAAAAAAAAACAGGTTAGTAGCAAATAAAAAAATAAAAATAAAAATAAAATAAAACTAATTAGTAACCGAAAAGAAAACAAAAAAAAATAATAATAATAATAAAATAAATAAAAGAAAAATAAAAAAAATAAAAAAATTTCCTAAACTAAAAATCTAATTAGAACTAATTCTAAAAATCCAAACAATCAAATAGACAGTCCCCGGCAACGGCGCCAAAAATTGATTCGTGTGTGAGTGTGACTCAAAAAGTATATCAATTAAAAATTACCACACTTCGCAATAGAACGAATTCCTTGCAGAATAGGGCTATCGAAAGGAATGGGTATCGTACCTCAGGGACTGTGGTCTGACTGTGTTGGATATAAGGAATTAATTCTAATTAAATTTAAAAGAAATAAATTCTGAATTTTAATTCTAAATTAACTAATGAAGCAATTGAACAAAAGCAAGAAAAACTAAGGAGTGTAGAGAATATAAGATAAGTCTAGGGTAATTGATTTCACCACTAACTTCACAATCAATGGTTAATTGAACTAACTATGGGGTATCATATCATGCATAAGTGGTGTCGGTGGCTACAAGCTCACCTCCATCCGTCAAGAAGATAACATATGATTAAAGCTAAGTCATGGACTATCTTCGATTGGCATGGGCCATCTGCCTAACTACTCTAATCTAGGGTGCAGCATGGTTCATCTTCTCTAGGCATAATCCATCAAAGCTTTTAATGATATATTCAGTGAAAACCATTGTGTAATAATCACTCTCATGATCACAGAAAACAAGAGGGACGAGTTCAATAACAACAATCAAGTATCTAAGACAAGATAAGAAATCATTGAAACTGAATTTATAAGACTTTTATTGTTCAATTCAATAATAAGAATCCTCTAAATTACACAATCTATGAATGAATACAAAAATCCCCAATAATTAAAACAATCAAACCAGTGATGTTTAGTTAGGGCTCCATCAGAACCCTGGTGGCTGAACTAGCCGCTCATGATACGCCTTGTTCTCCAATGATTCTCTATTCCAAAAGCTCTTCAAAGCTGCTGCCAAGCCTCCTCAATACAGCCCCAATTTGTCACTTTAAATAACCAAGAGAATACATCAAAGTCCTAATCCAATTAGGAATAAATTAGGGTTTCCCGCAGCACTAATCAGGTGGGTTTTTCCTGCTAACTTCGGCCCAACTTTTGACCCACTAGAAGTCCGATTCACGGAATTTTCGTGAAATACAAAAGTGTGCAGAATCAAATTTCGTTCAACCCCACGCGTAAATTATGTCGATTTGAGGCTCGGAAATAAGACTTCTGGTCCGTTTTCCAAAACGGGATTAAGACTGTATTATGCGCAGATTTGGGCTTCAGGCCCGAAACCTTCTTAAGCAGTTGTAATTCTCTTGGACCTCTTCCTTGGGCTGATTTGAGTTGAAATAAATGGTTGAGTGAATCTCCTTGATGTAGGCTTCATCTCACCATCTTGGATGTCTTCTTTAAAAGCCCAAAATCCTGGTTTTAACTGAAATAATCATTAAGGCCCTGAAAATACAGAAAACACTAAAACAAAGTAAAATAACAAAATAATCTATCACTAAGAGAATAAAATACATAAGTTAAGAGGCTAGAATGCGTAACATTCAACGCCTATCAGTCCTGTCGAAACATCTTGAACAAATCGACAAAGGATTGACCATCCCAAAAGCTAGATATAAAAAAAAACCCCGGCGCAAGTAACCGGAGGTATGAAGGTGTACCTGAGGTATGAATGTATAGCCGTGAAAATAGTAAGAGTTGCACACATCGTAAAATGCAAATAGCATACAAACATATGGATTCTTGAGGAATCAGAAGAACATTCTCTATTAATATCAAAAGGCTATTACAGATGAAAACTGCTCCAAGGAGCATTACAAAATAAGAGGAGAATATGTTTACAAATCAAGGTGCCAAAGGAGAATCCAAGGTATTGGCGGGCTCCCCAGTGTGAGGAACCACACCCTGTTGAGAGGCAGGATCATCCTCAAAGATACTGACAATCTCTTTCTCCTCTTCTCCTTCCTCTGGATCCTGATAAGGAGGTCCCGCTAGGCCCATCTCTCGGTCGTATTCGGCAGGACCACCAGGGTAAGATCGATCGGCTTCGGGCGCCACCGCATCCTCAAAGCCTTGACGATAGGCCTCTGTATTTCGGATCTGAACAGTAAGAGATAGGCGATCAAACAGAGCCTTGGCGCCCTTCTCCAGCTTAACAGATCTCTCCTGCAAAGAGCTGACATTCTGCTCAGCTTCGGCCGTTCGGGACTCAGCCAATGCCCTCTGAAATTCAGCATCCTCAGCCTTTTTGGAGAGGTCCTCCACTTGAGACTTGGGTTGCTCATTCTCTAACAGCAGAGCCTGGGACTTAGCCTTCTCATTGTTGACCTCACGCATGGCCGCCACGAAGTCTGCCTCAGCCCTTCTGATCCGAACATCCGCCTTTTTGACCTTAACAGTCGCCTGCTCGACCAATTTGCACATGGTCATCACACCAAACAGGCTCTGCAAAGGCACACGAAACCATCAAAGATAAATAACAGAAGAACATATGATGAAGTTGAAAACACGTCCTTTACTGCTCACCTTGAGGGCTGCATCAGGACAGGAGTCCAAGAGGTTGCAGACAGAAAGCTCCATCATCATCTTCGTATCTCGGGGAGGCCACATCTCTTTTAGAAATGCCTTCATCGATTCTCTGCTCTCAAGAATGGAATCTTCAACTGACAAAGGCATACCATTCTCCTTCACCATCCGATGAACCCACGGTTCCACCATAGAGGAGCTTGGGGCATCAGAACCTATCTCAGCCGTCCTAACAACTGGAGGCCCCCTAGGTTCCGGAACCGAAGGAGAAGCAGAGACAGTTAGCTTTTGAGACTTCAAAGGAGGGACAGGCTCCTCTAGTTCTATCACTTCAGAAGGAAGTGACTTTCCCACTATCGTCTCCTCGGCATGTCTTTTGCGCAAGATCGAGGCCACCTCTACTTCTCGATCGGTCGGGGGATTGATGAGACTGTTCCCTTCAGACAGCTTCTTTGTTTTGCTACGAGTAGTTTTAGGAAGCTTCATTTTTACACCGTCCACACTCCCTGAGATAGCTTTGAGTACCGAAGAGCACAATAGAAGGGAGGACTTGGGTACCTTCCTCCACACCTTTTCAGCAAGGGTCTTCAGACGTGCCGCTAACTCCGAACGGGGAAGGAGATCTCTAACTGCGCCAACAAAAGACCGAATTTGATTAAAGAGCACAACATCACATATAATACAGTCACAATGAGGTTCAGATAGAAAGTCAGAAGGCGGGATACCTAATCCACTGAACTTCTGAGGGATGGGAAATTTCTTAGAAGAAGAGACCTTCCAGTTTCCCCCAACCACCACAAGTTAGGCTTTCCAGCCCTTGTCAGAGGAGGGATGACCGGTACAGAGCGATCTGCCCGGACGTGGGAAGAAATGAAACCGGTTCCTCTCATTCTTTGTAGCACAGACCTGATAACAAAGAAGAAGATCGTCCAATCCCAACTCTAAGTCACGGGTATGATTAAGGGCAAGAACACTGGATATAACCCGAAAGAAGTTAGGGTTCACTTGCAAGGGAGCCAAATTTAGTTTGTTAAGCACAAGATGATAAAAAGGGTGAAGGGGAAAATGAAAGGCGGGAAAATGCCTAGCCGAGAAGAGCATGTCATCATCGCCCAAACCACCTCCAGATCGAAAGTCGAAATCAAGAGGGTAATTCCTAAGATTGACGTCAGACGGGATCTCACAATCAAGTCTGAGTTTCCCCAAATTCACAGGAGTCCTAATTAGATCTCGATCAGCGTCCTCCAAATCAGAATCCGAAGAACTCTGATCTTCGGAAGAAGGGGGATTGGCTAGTGTTGGAGGAACAGAAGGAACCTCTGGGAGACTCTGACCACACTCATCCTCACCCAGAAACTCATCAATAGACTGATAGCGGTTCAGTGGTCCGAACTCATCAACAATCTCGACACCTCTCGCCTTACCCATATCTTCAAAGAAAAGAGGAAAACAGTAGTAGGAGGAAAAGGAAATCACTAACCTCAGCGGACGAGCAGGTATTCCCAGAATCGCCCAGAATCTACAACGATCCGAAAAATACAAAAGCAAGTGTTGGCATTTATGTGGAACTGACATTACGGCGGCCGTCATGGGGCACGAAGCCCAAACGCAGCCTGGCGGAACAAACGAAGCGACGCTCATAACAGAAAAACCCTTTCAAATTCCAACTAAAATTGGAACAGATTTTTGGGGCAAACTGTAGGGGGAAAAAGAGTCGTTAGGTGACACGTGTGACCAACACAATGCGTGGCAACCACGTCATCATCCATGTCACCCAAATTTAAGTGGCGCAAATATTGTAAAGAATCCCATAATTTCCTCCAACAAACACCTATATTCAAGCACTGAAATCAGGGAGAGAAAAAATGTGTTATTCCTTGAGTAAAAAGAAAAGAGAGAAATTAAAGGCGTGATGATTGTACTTGAATGATTATTTAAAGGTCAAAGTGAGAATGAAAAAAGGGATCTGATAAAGTGTAAAAATACAATTTTTCTGTACCTACGTTTTGAACGCCACAAGAAAACAAACGATACTTCGGCATAACCAGCCGAAGGTCTCGAATGAAAGAAAATGGTTAAGGCATGAACAGCCGAACGCCACAAGAAAAGAAACGATACTTCGGCATGACAAGCCGAAGGTCTTCAATGAGAGAAAATGGCCAAGGCATTAACAGCCGAACGTCACAAGAAAACGAACGATGCTTCGGCATGACCAGCCAAGGGTCTCAAGTGAAAGAAGGCGTGAACAGCCGAACGATATATAAGAAGGGGCGATACTGCAGCACGTCCTGTCGAAACATCTTGAACAAATCGACAAAGGATTGACCATCCCAAAAGCTAGATATAAAAAAAAACACCGGCGCAAGTAACCGGAGGTATGAAGGTGTACCTGAGGTATGAATGTATAGCCGTGAAAATAGTAAGAGTTGCACACATCGTAAAATGCAAATAGCATACAAACATATGGATTCTTGAGGAATCAGAAGAACATTCTCTATTAATATCAAAAGGCTATTACAGATGAAAACTGCTCCAAGGAGCATTACAAAATAAGAGGAGAATATGTTTACAAATCAAGGTGCCAAAGGAGAATCCAAGGTATTGGCGGGCTCCCCAGTGTGAGGAACCACACCCTGTTGAGAGGCAAGATCATTCTCAAAGATACTGACAATCTCTTTCTCCTCTTCTCCTTCCTCTGGATCCTGATAAGGAGGTCCTGCTAGGCCCATCTCTCGGTCGTATTCGGCAGGACCACCAGGGTAAGATCGATCGGCTTCGGGCGCCACCGCATCCTCAAAGCCTTGACGATAGGCCTCTGTATTTCGGATCTGAACAGTAAGAGATAGGCGATCAAACAGAGCCTTGGCGCCCTTCTCCAGCTTAACAGATCTCTCCTGCAAAGAGCTGACATTCTGCTCAGCTTCGGCCGTTCGGGACTCAGCCAATGCCCTCTGAAATTCAGCATCCTCAGCCTTTTTGGAGAGGTCCTCCACTTGAGACTTGGGTTGCTCATTCTCTAACAGCAGAGCCTGGGACTTAGCCTTCTCATTGTTGACCTCACGCATGGCCGCCACGAAGTCTGCCTCAGCCCTTCTGATCCGAACATCCGCCTTTTTGACCTTAACAGTCGCCTGCTCGACCAATTTGCACATGGTCATCACACCAAACAGGCTCTGCAAAGGCACACGAAACCATCAAAGATAAATAACAGAAGAACATATGATGAAGTTGAAAACACGTCCTTTACTGCTCACCTTGAGGGCTGCATCAGGACAGGAGTCCAAGAGGTTGCAGACAGAAAGCTCCATCATCATCTTCGTATCTCGGGGAGGCCACATCTCTTTTAGAAATGCCTTCATCGATTCTCTGCTCTCAAGAATGGAATCTTCAACTGACAAAGGCATACCATTCTCCTTCACCATCCGATGAACCCACGGTTCCACCATAGAGGAGCTTGGGGCATCAGAACCTATCTCAGCCGTCCTAACAACTGGAGGCCCCCTAGGTTCCGGAACCGAAGGAGAAGCAGAGACAGTTAGCTTTTGAGACTTCAAAGGAGGGACAGGCTCCTCTAGTTCTATCACTTCAGAAGGAAGTGACTTTCCCACTATCGTCTCCTCGGCATGTCTTTTGCGCAAGATCGAGGCCACCTCTACTTCTCGATCGGTCGGGGGATTGATGAGACTGTTCCCTTCAGACAGCTTCTTTGTTTTGCTACGAGTAGTTTTAGGAAGCTTCATTTTTACACCGTCCACACTCCCTGAGATAGCTTTGAGTACCGAAGAGCACAATAGAAGGGAGGACTTGGGTACCTTCCTCCACACCTTTTCAGCAAGGGTCTTCAGACGTGCCGCTAACTCCGAACGGGGAAGGAGATCTCTAACTGCGCCAACAAAAGACCGAATTTGATTAAAGAGCACAACATCACATATAATACAGTCACAATGAGGTTCAGATAGAAAGTCAGAAGGCGGGATACCTAATCCACTGAACTTCTGAGGGATGGGAAATTTCTTAGAAGAAGAGACCTTCCAGTTTCCCCCAACCACCACAAGTTAGGCTTTCCAGCCCTTGTCAGAGGAGGGATGACCGGTACAGAGCGATCTGCCCGGACGTGGGAAGAAATGAAACCGGTTCCTCTCATTCTTTGTAGCACAGACCTGATAACAAAGAAGAAGATCGTCCAATCCCAACTCTAAGTCACGGGTATGATTAAGGGCAAGAACACTGGATATAACCCGAAAGAAGTTAGGGTTCACTTGCAAGGGAGCCAAATTTAGTTTGTTAAGCACAAGATGATAAAAAGGGTGAAGGGGAAAATGAAAGGCGGGAAAATGCCTAGCCGAGAAGAGCATGTCATCATCGCCCAAACCACCTCCAGATCGAAAGTCGAAATCAAGAGGGTAATTCCTAAGATTGACGTCAGACGGGATCTCACAATCAAGTCTGAGTTTCCCCAAATTCACAGGAGTCCTAATTAGATCTCGATCAGCGTCCTCCAAATCAGAATCCGAAGAACTCTGATCTTCGGAAGAAGGGGGATTGGCTAGTGTTGGAGGAACAGAAGGAACCTCTGGGAGACTCTGACCACACTCATCCTCACCCAGAAACTCATCAATAGACTGATAGCGGTTCAGTGGTCCGAACTCATCAACAATCTCGACACCTCTCGCCTTACCCATATCTTCAAAGAAAAGAGGAAAACAGTAGTAGGAGGAAAAGGAAATCACTAACCTCAGCGGACGAGCAGGTATTCCCAGAATCGCCCAGAATCTACAACGATCCGAAAAATACAAAAGCAAGTGTTGGCATTTATGTGGAACTGACATTACGGCGGCCGTCATGGGGCACGAAGCCCAAACGCAGCCTGGCGGAACAAACGAAGCGACGCTCATAACAGAAAAACCCTTTCAAATTCCAACTAAAATTGGAACGGATTTTTGGGGCAAACTGTAGGGGGAAAAAGAGTCGTTAGGTGACACGTGTGACCAACACAATGCGTGGCAACCACGTCATCATCCATGTCACCCAAATTTAAGTGGCGCAAATATTGTAAAGAATCCCATAATTTCCTCCAACAAACACCTATATTCAAGCACTGAAATCAGGGAGAGAAAAAATGTGTTATTCCTTGAGTAAAAAGAAAAGAGAGAAATTAAAGGCGTGATGATTGTACTTGAATGATTATTTAAAGGTCAAAGTGAGAATGAAAAAAGGGATCTGATAAAGTGTAAAAATACAATTTTTCTGTACCTACGTTTTGAACGCCACAAGAAAACAAACGATACTTCGGCATAACCAGCCGAAGGTCTCGAATGAAAGAAAATGGTTAAGGCATGAACAGCCGAACGCCACAAGAAAAGAAACGATACTTCGGCATGACAAGCCGAAGGTCTTCAATGAGAGAAAATGGCCAAGGCATGAACAGCCGAACGTCACAAGAAAATGAACGATGCTTCGGCATGACCAGCCAAGGGTCTCAAGTAAAAGAAGGCGTGAACAGCCGAACGATATATAAGAAGGGGCGATACTGCAGCACGTCCTGTCGAAACATCTTGAACAAATCGACAAACGATTGACCATCCCAAAAGCTAGATATAAAAAAAAACCCCGGCGCAAGTAACCGGAGGTATGAAGGTGTACCTGAGGTATGAATGTATAGCCGTGAAAATAGTAAGAGTTGCACACATCGTAAAATGCAAATAGCATACAAACATATGGATTCTTGAGGAATCAGAAGAACATTCTCTATTAATATCAAAAGGCTATTACAGATGAAAACTGCTCCAAGGAGCATTACAAAATAAGAGGAGAATATGTTTACAAATCAAGGTGCCAAAGGAGAATCCAAGGTATTGGCGGGCTCCCCAGTGTGAGGAACCACACCCTGTTGAGAGGCAAGATCATTCTCAAAGATACTGACAATCTCTTTCTCCTCTTCTCCTTCCTCTGGATCCTGATAAGGAGGTCCTGCTAGGCCCATCTCTCGGTCGTATTCGGCAGGACCACCAGGGTAAGATCGATCGGCTTCGGGCGCCACCGCATCCTCAAAGCCTTGACGATAGGCCTCTGTATTTCGGATCTGAACAGTAAGAGATAGGCGATCAAACAGAGCCTTGGCGCCCTTCTCCAGCTTAACAGATCTCTCCTGCAAAGAGCTGACATTCTGCTCAGCTTCGGCCGTTCGGGACTCAGCCAATGCCCTCTGAAATTCAGCATCCTCAGCCTTTTTGGAGAGGTCCTCCACTTGAGACTTGGGTTGCTCATTCTCTAACAGCAGAGCCTGGGACTTAGCCTTCTCATTGTTGACCTCACGCATGGCCGCCACGAAGTCTGCCTCAGCCCTTCTGATCCGAACATCCGCCTTTTTGACCTTAACAGTCGCCTGCTCGACCAATTTGCACATGGTCATCACACCAAACAGGCTCTGCAAAGGCACACGAAACCATCAAAGATAAATAACAGAAGAACATATGATGAAGTTGAAAACACGTCCTTTACTGCTCACCTTGAGGGCTGCATCAGGACAGGAGTCCAAGAGGTTGCAGACAGAAAGCTCCATCATCATCTTCGTATCTCGGGGAGGCCACATCTCTTTTAGAAATGCCTTCATCGATTCTCTGCTCTCAAGAATGGAATCTTCAACTGACAAAGGCATACCATTCTCCTTCACCATCCGATGAACCCACGGTTCCACCATAGAGGAGCTTGGGGCATCAGAACCTATCTCAGCCGTCCTAACAACTGGAGGCCCCCTAGGTTCCGGAACCGAAGGAGAAGCAGAGACAGTTAGCTTTTGAGACTTCAAAGGAGGGACAGGCTCCTCTAGTTCTATCACTTCAGAAGGAAGTGACTTTCCCACTATCGTCTCCTCGGCATGTCTTTTGCGCAAGATCGAGGCCACCTCTACTTCTCGATCGGTCGGGGGATTGATGAGACTGTTCCCTTCAGACAGCTTCTTTGTTTTGCTACGAGTAGTTTTAGGAAGCTTCATTTTTACACCGTCCACACTCCCTGAGATAGCTTTGAGTACCGAAGAGCACAATAGAAGGGAGGACTTGGGTACCTTCCTCCACACCTTTTCAGCAAGGGTCTTCAGACGTGCCGCTAACTCCGAACGGGGAAGGAGATCTCTAACTGCGCCAACAAAAGACCGAATTTGATTAAAGAGCACAACATCACATATAATACAGTCACAATGAGGTTCAGATAGAAAGTCAGAAGGCGGGATACCTAATCCACTGAACTTCTGAGGGATGGGAAATTTCTTAGAAGAAGAGACCTTCCAGTTTCCCCCAACCACCACAAGTTAGGCTTTCCAGCCCTTGTCAGAGGAGGGATGACCGGTACAGAGCGATCTGCCCGGACGTGGGAAGAAATGAAACCGGTTCCTCTCATTCTTTGTAGCACAGACCTGATAACAAAGAAGAAGATCGTCCAATCCCAACTCTAAGTCACGGGTATGATTAAGGGCAAGAACACTGGATATAACCCGAAAGAAGTTAGGGTTCACTTGCAAGGGAGCCAAATTTAGTTTGTTAAGCACAAGATGATAAAAAGGGTGAAGGGGAAAATGAAAGGCGGGAAAATGCCTAGCCGAGAAGAGCATGTCATCATCGCCCAAACCACCTCCAGATCGAAAGTCGAAATCAAGAGGGTAATTCCTAAGATTGACGTCAGACGGGATCTCACAATCAAGTCTGAGTTTCCCCAAATTCACAGGAGTCCTAATTAGATCTCGATCAGCGTCCTCCAAATCAGAATCCGAAGAACTCTGATCTTCGGAAGAAGGGGGATTGGCTAGTGTTGGAGGAACAGAAGGAACCTCTGGGAGACTCTGACGACACTCATCCTCACCCAGAAACTCATCAATAGACTGATAGCGGTTCAGTGGTCCGAACTCATCAACAATCTCGACACCTCTCGCCTTACCCATATCTTCAAAGAAAAGAGGAAAACAGTAGTAGGAGGAAAAGGAAATCACTAACCTCAGCGGACGAGCAGGTATTCCCAGAATCGCCCAGAATCTACAACGATCCGAAAAATACAAAAGCAAGTGTTGGCATTTATGTGGAACTGACATTACGGCGGCCGTCATGGGGCACGAAGCCCAAACGCAGCCTGGCGGAACAAACGAAGCGACGCTCATAACAGAAAAACCCTTTCAAATTCCAACTAAAATTGGAACGGATTTTTAGGGCAAACTGTAGGGGGAAAAAGAGTCGTTAGGTGACACGTGTGACCAACACAATGCGTGGCAACCACGTCATCATCCATGTCACCCAAATTTAAGTGGCGCAAATATTGTAAAGAATCCCATAATTTCCTCCAACAAACACCTATATTCAAGCACTGAAATCAGGGAGAGAAAAAATGTGTTATTCCTTGAGTAAAAAGAAAAGAGAGAAATTAAAGGCGTGATGATTGTACTTGAATGATTATTTAAAGGTCAAAGTGAGAATGAAAAAAGGGATCTGATAAAGTGTAAAAATACAATTTTTCTGTACCTACGTTTTGAACGCCACAAGAAAACAAACGATACTTCGGCATAACCAGCCGAAGGTCTCGAATGAAAGAAAATGGTTAAGGCATGAACAGCCGAACGCCACAAGAAAAGAAACGATACTTCGGCATGACAAGCCGAAGGTCTTCAATGAGAGAAAATGGCCAAGGCATGAACAGCCGAACGTCACAAGAAAATGAACGATGCTTCGGCATGACCAGCCAAGGGTCTCAAGTAAAAGAAGGCGTGAACAGCCGAACGATATATAAGAAGGGGCGATACTGCAGCACGTCCTGTCGAAACATCTTGAACAAATCGACAAACGATTGACCATCCCAAAAGCTAGATATAAAAAAAAACCCCGGCGCAAGTAACCGGAGGTATGAAGGTGTACCTGAGGTATGAATGTATAGCCGTGAAAATAGTAAGAGTTGCACACATCGTAAAATGCAAATAGCATACAAACATATGGATTCTTGAGGAATCAGAAGAACATTCTCTATTAATATCAAAAGGCTATTACAGATGAAAACTGCTCCAAGGAGCATTACAAAATAAGAGGAGAATATGTTTACAAATCAAGGTGCCAAAGGAGAATCCAAGGTATTGGCGGGCTCCCCAGTGTGAGGAACCACACCCTGTTGAGAGGCAAGATCATTCTCAAAGATACTGACAATCTCTTTCTCCTCTTCTCCTTCCTCTGGATCCTGATAAGGAGGTCCTGCTAGGCCCATCTCTCGGTCGTATTCGGCAGGACCACCAGGGTAAGATCGATCGGCTTCGGGCGCCACCGCATCCTCAAAGCCTTGACGATAGGCCTCTGTATTTCGGATCTGAACAGTAAGAGATAGGCGATCAAACAGAGCCTTGGCGCCCTTCTCCAGCTTAACAGATCTCTCCTGCAAAGAGCTGACATTCTGCTCAGCTTCGGCCGTTCGGGACTCAGCCAATGCCCTCTGAAATTCAGCATCCTCAGCCTTTTTGGAGAGGTCCTCCACTTGAGACTTGGGTTGCTCATTCTCTAACAGCAGAGCCTGGGACTTAGCCTTCTCATTGTTGACCTCACGCATGGCCGCCACGAAGTCTGCCTCAGCCCTTCTGATCCGAACATCCGCCTTTTTGACCTTAACAGTCGCCTGCTCGACCAATTTGCACATGGTCATCACACCAAACAGGCTCTGCAAAGGCACACGAAACCATCAAAGATAAATAACAGAAGAACATATGATGAAGTTGAAAACACGTCCTTTACTGCTCACCTTGAGGGCTGCATCAGGACAGGAGTCCAAGAGGTTGCAGACAGAAAGCTCCATCATCATCTTCGTATCTCGGGGAGGCCACATCTCTTTTAGAAATGCCTTCATCGATTCTCTGCTCTCAAGAATGGAATCTTCAACTGACAAAGGCATACCATTCTCCTTCACCATCCGATGAACCCACGGTTCCACCATAGAGGAGCTTGGGGCATCAGAACCTATCTCAGCCGTCCTAACAACTGGAGGCCCCCTAGGTTCCGGAACCGAAGGAGAAGCAGAGACAGTTAGCTTTTGAGACTTCAAAGGAGGGACAGGCTCCTCTAGTTCTATCACTTCAGAAGGAAGTGACTTTCCCACTATCGTCTCCTCGGCATGTCTTTTGCGCAAGATCGAGGCCACCTCTACTTCTCGATCGGTCGGGGGATTGATGAGACTGTTCCCTTCAGACAGCTTCTTTGTTTTGCTACGAGTAGTTTTAGGAAGCTTCATTTTTACACCGTCCACACTCCCTGAGATAGCTTTGAGTACCGAAGAGCACAATAGAAGGGAGGACTTGGGTACCTTCCTCCACACCTTTTCAGCAAGGGTCTTCAGACGTGCCGCTAACTCCGAACGGGGAAGGAGATCTCTAACTGCGCCAACAAAAGACCGAATTTGATTAAAGAGCACAACATCACATATAATACAGTCACAATGAGGTTCAGATAGAAAGTCAGAAGGCGGGATACCTAATCCACTGAACTTCTGAGGGATGGGAAATTTCTTAGAAGAAGAGACCTTCCAGTTTCCCCCAACCACCACAAGTTAGGCTTTCCAGCCCTTGTCAGAGGAGGGATGACCGGTACAGAGCGATCTGCCCGGACGTGGGAAGAAATGAAACCGGTTCCTCTCATTCTTTGTAGCACAGACCTGATAACAAAGAAGAAGATCGTCCAATCCCAACTCTAAGTCACGGGTATGATTAAGGGCAAGAACACTGGATATAACCCGAAAGAAGTTAGGGTTCACTTGCAAGGGAGCCAAATTTAGTTTGTTAAGCACAAGATGATAAAAAGGGTGAAGGGGAAAATGAAAGGCGGGAAAATGCCTAGCCGAGAAGAGCATGTCATCATCGCCCAAACCACCTCCAGATCGAAAGTCGAAATCAAGAGGGTAATTCCTAAGATTGACGTCAGACGGGATCTCACAATCAAGTCTGAGTTTCCCCAAATTCACAGGAGTCCTAATTAGATCTCGATCAGCGTCCTCCAAATCAGAATCCGAAGAACTCTGATCTTCGGAAGAAGGGGGATTGGCTAGTGTTGGAGGAACAGAAGGAACCTCTGGGAGACTCTGACGACACTCATCCTCACCCAGAAACTCATCAATAGACTGATAGCGGTTCAGTGGTCCGAACTCATCAACAATCTCGACACCTCTCGCCTTACCCATATCTTCAAAGAAAAGAGGAAAACAGTAGTAGGAGGAAAAGGAAATCACTAACCTCAGCGGACGAGCAGGTATTCCCAGAATCGCCCAGAATCTACAACGATCCGAAAAATACAAAAGCAAGTGTTGGCATTTATGTGGAACTGACATTACGGCGGCCGTCATGGGGCACGAAGCCCAAACGCAGCCTGGCGGAACAAACGAAGCGACGCTCATAACAGAAAAACCCTTTCAAATTCCAACTAAAATTGGAACGGATTTTTAGGGCAAACTGTAGGGGGAAAAAGAGTCGTTAGGTGACACGTGTGACCAACACAATGCGTGGCAACCACGTCATCATCCATGTCACCCAAATTTAAGTGGCGCAAATATTGTAAAGAATCCCATAATTTCCTCCAACAAACACCTATATTCAAGCACTGAAATCAGGGAGAGAAAAAATGTGTTATTCCTTGAGTAAAAAGAAAAGAGAGAAATTAAAGGCGTGATGATTGTACTTGAATGATTATTTAAAGGTCAAAGTGAGAATGAAAAAAGGGATCTGATAAAGTGTAAAAATACAATTTTTCTGTACCTACGTTTTGAACGCCACAAGAAAACAAACGATACTTCGGCATAACCAGCCGAAGGTCTCGAATGAAAGAAAATGGTTAAGGCATGAACAGCCGAACGCCACAAGAAAAGAAACGATACTTCGGCATGACAAGCCGAAGGTCTTCAATGAGAGAAAATGGCCAAGGCATGAACAGCCGAACGTCACAAGAAAATGAACGATGCTTCGGCATGACCAGCCAAGGGTCTCAAGTAAAAGAAGGCGTGAACAGCCGAACGATATATAAGAAGGGGCGATACTGCAGCACGTCCTGTCGAAACATCTTGAACAAATCGACAAAGGATTGACCATCCCAAAAGCTAGATATAAAAAAAAACCCCGGCGCAAGTAACCGGAGGTATGAAGGTGTACCTGAGGTATGAATGTATAGCCGTGAAAATAGTAAGAGTTGCACACATCGTAAAATGCAAATAGCATACAAACATATGGATTCTTGAGGAATCAGAAGAACATTCTCTATTAATATCAAAAGGCTATTACAGATGAAAACTGCTCCAAGGAGCATTACAAAATAAGAGGAGAATATGTTTACAAATCAAGGTGCCAAAGGAGAATCCAAGGTATTGGCGGGCTCCCCAGTGTGAGGAACCACACCCTGTTGAGAGGCAGGATCATCCTCAAAGATACTGACAATCTCTTTCTCCTCTTCTCCTTCCTCTGGATCCTGATAAGGAGGTCCCGCTAGGCCCATCTCTCGGTCGTATTCGGCAGGACCACCAGGGTAAGATCGATCGGCTTCGGGCGCCACCGCATCCTCAAAGCCTTGACGATAGGCCTCTGTATTTCGGATCTGAACAGTAAGAGATAGGCGATCAAACAGAGCCTTGGCGCCCTTCTCCAGCTTAACAGATCTCTCCTGCAAAGAGCTGACATTCTGCTCAGCTTCGGCCGTTCGGGACTCAGCCAATGCCCTCTGAAATTCAGCATCCTCAGCCTTTTTGGAGAGGTCCTCCACTTGAGACTTGGGTTGCTCATTCTCTAACAGCAGAGCCTGGGACTTAGCCTTCTCATTGTTGACCTCACGCATGGCCGCCACGAAGTCTGCCTCAGCCCTTCTGATCCGAACATCCGCCTTTTTGACCTTAACAGTCGCCTGCTCGACCAATTTGCACATGGTCATCACACCAAACAGGCTCTGCAAAGGCACACGAAACCATCAAAGATAAATAACAGAAGAACATATGATGAAGTTGAAAACACGTCCTTTACTGCTCACCTTGAGGGCTGCATCAGGACAGGAGTCCAAGAGGTTGCAGACAGAAAGCTCCATCATCATCTTCGTATCTCGGGGAGGCCACATCTCTTTTAGAAATGCCTTCATCGATTCTCTGCTCTCAAGAATGGAATCTTCAACTGACAAAGGCATACCATTCTCCTTCACCATCCGATGAACCCACGGTTCCACCATAGAGGAGCTTGGGGCATCAGAACCTATCTCAGCCGTCCTAACAACTGGAGGCCCCCTAGGTTCCGGAACCGAAGGAGAAGCAGAGACAGTTAGCTTTTGAGACTTCAAAGGAGGGACAGGCTCCTCTAGTTCTATCACTTCAGAAGGAAGTGACTTTCCCACTATCGTCTCCTCGGCATGTCTTTTGCGCAAGATCGAGGCCACCTCTACTTCTCGATCGGTCGGGGGATTGATGAGACTGTTCCCTTCAGACAGCTTCTTTGTTTTGCTACGAGTAGTTTTAGGAAGCTTCATTTTTACACCGTCCACACTCCCTGAGATAGCTTTGAGTACCGAAGAGCACAATAGAAGGGAGGACTTGGGTACCTTCCTCCACACCTTTTCAGCAAGGGTCTTCAGACGTGCCGCTAACTCCGAACGGGGAAGGAGATCTCTAACTGCGCCAACAAAAGACCGAATTTGATTAAAGAGCACAACATCACATATAATACAGTCACAATGAGGTTCAGATAGAAAGTCAAAAGGCGGGATACCTAATCCACTGAACTTCTGAGGGATGGGAAATTTCTTAGAAGAAGAGACCTTCCAGTTTCCCCCAACCACCACAAGTTAGGCTTTCCAGCCCTTGTCAGAGGAGGGATGACCGGTACAGAGCGATCTGCCCGGACGTGGGAAGAAATGAAACCGGTTCCTCTCATTCTTTGTAGCACAGACCTGATAACAAAGAAGAAGATCGTCCAATCCCAACTCTAAGTCACGGGTATGATTAAGGGCAAGAACACTGGATATAACCCGAAAGAAGTTAGGGTTCACTTGCAAGGGAGCCAAATTTAGTTTGTTAAGCACAAGATGATAAAAAGGGTGAAGGGGAAAATGAAAGGCGGGAAAATGCCTAGCCGAGAAGAGCATGTCATCATCGCCCAAACCACCTCCAGATCGAAAGTCGAAATCAAGAGGGTAATTCCTAAGATTGACGTCAGACGGGATCTCACAATCAAGTCTGAGTTTCCCCAAATTCACAGGAGTCCTAATTAGATCTCGATCAGCGTCCTCCAAATCAGAATCCGAAGAACTCTGATCTTCGGAAGAAGGGGGATTGGCTAGTGTTGGAGGAACAGAAGGAACCTCTGGGAGACACTGACCACACTCATCCTCACCCAGAAACTCATCAATAGACTGATAGCGGTTCAGTGGTCCGAACTCATCAACAATCTCGACACCTCTCGCCTTACCCATATCTTCAAAGAAAAGAGGAAAACAGTAGTAGGACGAAAAGGAAATCACTAACCTCAGCGGACGAGCAGGTATTCCCAAAATCGCCCAGAATCTACAACGATCCGAAAAATACAAAAGCAAGTGTTGGCATTTATGTGGAACTGACATTACGGCGGCCGTCATGGGGCACGAAGCCCAAACGCAGCCTGGCGGAACAAACGAAGCGACGCTCATAACAGAAAAACCCTTTCAAATTCCAACTAAAATTGGAACGGATTTTTAGGGCAAACTGTAGGGGGAAAAAGAGTCGTTAGGTGACACGTGTGACCAACACAATGCGTGGCAACCACGTCATCATCCATGTCACCCAAATTTAAGTGGCGCAAATATTGTAAAGAATCCCATAATTTCCTCCAACAAACACCTATATTCAAGCACTGAAATCAGGGAGAGAAAAAATGTGTTATTCCTTGAGTAAAAAGAAAAGAGAGAAATTAAAGGCGTGATGATTGTACTTGAATGATTATTTAAAGGTCAAAGTGAGAATGAAAAAAGGGATCTGATAAAGTGTAAAAATACAATTTTTCTGTACCTACGCTTTGAACGCCACAAGAAAACAAACGATACTTCGGCATAACCAGCCGAAGGTCTCGAATGAAAGAAAATGGTTAAGGCATGAACAGCCGAACGCCACAAGAAAAGAAACGATACTTCGGCATGACAAGCCGAAGGTCTTCAATGAGAGAAAATGGCCAAGGCATGAACAGCCGAACGTCACAAGAAAACGAACGATGCTTCGGCATGACCAGCCAAGGGTCTCAAGTAAAAGAAGGCGTGAACAGCCGAACGATATATAAGAAGGGGCGATACTGCAGCACGTCCTGTCGAAACATCTTGAACAAATCGACAAAGGATTGACCATCCCAAAAGCTAGATATAAAAAAAAACACCGGCGCAAGTAACCGGAGGTATGAAGGTGTACCTGAGGTATGAATGTATAGCCGTGAAAATAGTAAGAGTTGCACACATCGTAAAATGCAAATAGCATACAAACATATGGATTCTTGAGGAATCAGAAGAACATTCTCTATTAATATCAAAAGGCTATTACAGATGAAAACTGCTCCAAGGAGCATTACAAAATAAGAGGAGAATATGTTTACAAATCAAGGTGCCAAAGGAGAATCCAAGGTATTGGCGGGCTCCCCAGTGTCAGGAACCACACCCTGTTGAGAGGCAAGATCATTCTCAAAGATACTGACAATCTCTTTCTCCTCTTCTCCTTCCTCTGGATCCTGATAAGGAGGTCCCGCTAGGCCCATCTCTCGGTCGTATTCGGCAGGACCACCAGGGTAAGATCGATCGGCTTCGGGCGCCACCGCATCCTCAAAGCCTTGACGATAGGCCTCTGTATTTCGGATCTGAACAGTAAGAGATAGGCGATCAAACAGAGCCTTGGCGCCCTTCTCCAGCTTAACAGATCTCTCCTGCAAAGAGCTGACATTCTGCTCAGCTTCGGCCGTTCGGGACTCAGCCAATGCCCTCTGAAATTCAGCATCCTCAGCCTTTTTGGAGAGGTCCTCCACTTGAGACTTGGGTTGCTCATTCTCTAACAGCAGAGCCTGGGACTTAGCCTTCTCATTGTTGACCTCACGCATGGCCGCCACGAAGTCTGCCTCAGCCCTTCTGATCCGAACATCCGCCTTTTTGACCTTAACAGTCGCCTGCTCGACCAATTTGCACATGGTCATCACACCAAACAGGCTCTGCAAAGGCACACGAAACCATCAAAGATAAATAACAGAAGAACATATGATGAAGTTGAAAACACGTCCTTTACTGCTCACCTTGAGGGCTGCATCAGGACAGGAGTCCAAGAGGTTGCAGACAGAAAGCTCCATCATCATCTTCGTATCTCGGGGAGGCCACATCTCTTTTAGAAATGCCTTCATCGATTCTCTGCTCTCAAGAATGGAATCTTCAACTGACAAAGGCATACCATTCTCCTTCACCATCCGATGAACCCACGGTTCCACCATAGAGGAGCTTGGGGCATCAGAACCTATCTCAGCCGTCCTAACAACTGGAGGCCCCCTAGGTTCCGGAACCGAAGGAGAAGCAGAGACAGTTAGCTTTTGAGACTTCAAAGGAGGGACAGGCTCCTCTAGTTCTATCACTTCAGAAGGAAGTGACTTTCCCACTATCGTCTCCTCGGCATGTCTTTTGCGCAAGATCGAGGCCACCTCTACTTCTCGATTGGTCGGGGGATTGATGAGACTGTTCCCTTCAGACAGCTTCTTTGTTTTGCTACGAGTAGTTTTAGGAAGCTTCATTTTTACACCGTCCACACTCCCTGAGATAGCTTTGAGTACCGAAGAGCACAATAGAAGGGAGGACTTGGGTACCTTCCTCCACACCTTTTCAGCAAGGGTCTTCAGACGTGCCGCTAACTCCGAACGGGGAAGGAGATCTCTAACTGCGCCAACAAAAGACCGAATTTGATTAAAGAGCACAACATCACATATAATACAGTCACAATGAGGTTCAGATAGAAAGTCAGAAGGTGGGATACCTAATCCACTGAACTTCTGAGGGATGGGAAATTTCTTAGAAGAAGCGACCTTCCAGTTTCCCCCAACCACCACAAGTTAGGCTTTCCAGCCCTTGTCAGAGGAGGGATGACCGGTACAGAGCGATCTGCCCGGACGTGGGAAGAAATGAAACCGGTTCCTCTCATTCTTTGTAGCACAGACCTAATAACAAAGAAGGAGATCGTCCAATCCCAACTCTAAGTCACGGGTATGATTAAGGGCAAGAACACTGGATATAACCCGAAAGAAGTTAGGGTTCACTTGCAAGGGAGCCAAATTTAGTTTGTTAAGCACAAGATGATAAAAAGGGTGAAGGGGAAAATGAAAGGCGGGAAAATGCCTAGCCGAGAAGAGCATGTCATCATCGCCCAAACCACCTCCAGATCGGAAGTCGAAATCAAGAGGGTAATTCCTAAGATTGACGTCAGACGGGATCTCACAATCAAGTCTGAGTTTCCCCAAATTCATAGGAGTCCTAATTAGATCTCGATCAGCGTCCTCCAAATTAGAATCCGAAGAACTCTGATCTTCGGAAGAAGGGGGATTGGCTAGTGTTGGAGGAACAGAAGGAACCTCTGGGAGACTCTGACCACACTCATCCTCACCCAGAAACTCATCAATAGATTGATAGCGGTTCAGTGGTCCGAACTCATCAACAATCTCGACACCTCTCGCCTTACCCATATCTTCAAAGAAAAGAGGAAAACAGTAGTAGGAGGAAAAGGAAATCACTAACCTCAGCGGACGAGCAGGTATTCCCAGAATCGCCCAGAATCTACAACGATCCGAAAAATACAAAAGCAAGTGTTGGCATTTATGTGGAACTGACATTACGACGGCCGTCATGGGGCACGAATCCCAAACGCAGCCTGGCGGAACAAACGAAGCGACGCTCATAACAGAAAAACCCTTTCAAATTCCAACTAAAATTGGAAGGGATTTTTGGGGCAAACTGTAGGGGGAAAAAGAGTCATTAGGTGACACGTGTGACCAACACAATGCGTGGCAACCACGTCATCATCCATGTCACCCAAATTTAAGTGGCGCAAATATTGTAAAGAATCCCATAATTTCCTCCAACAAACACCTATATTCAAGCACTGAAATCAGGGAGAGAAAAAATGTGTTATTCCTTGAGTAAAAAGAAAAGAGAGAAATTAAAGGCGTGATGATTGTACTTGAATGATTATTTAAAGGTCGAAGTGAGAATGAAAAAAGGGATCTGATAAAGTGTAAAAATACAATTTTTCTGTTCCTACATATATCTATATAAAATTTTGAAAGCAGATTGATAAATTAATGTTGCCTTGGACAGTAGTACTTACCAGCTCCGGTTCAGAAGGGGATGAGTGATACGCGACAATGGATGAAAAGAAGAGGTTGAGGAAAGAGTAGCGCATGAAAGATCTCAATAACAAAGTCAGCTACTTTAAGAGGAGCAACAATGAGATAGTTCAGGAACTCAACACTGTTACGCAACTATGCTTGGGTGTTGAGTCTGACAACATGGTTCTGAGAGCTCAATTGGCTGAACTGAAGAATAGGTTCGACTCTCTAGAAATTGTTCTTCGCTCATTAGATCATGGTTGCTCTGATGTGCTTTGTCTTGATCAACATGACGTTCACACAAGAAAGTGATGGTGGGCTTGCCCACGGTCACTTCATCAATCACATGCCCAAAAACTCAGAACAATTGATGATTCACTGCAGTAGTGTTAAAGACACCAGTAATATTGGTAATTACAGACTTAATGATGGGAATATTTATTATCAAATTGATTATTTGTCTTAGATACATTCTTTGTCTCTCTTTTTTTTTGCAAAACTTTGAAAAAAATGAGATTTCCTATTAACAAAGAACTACTAATTTGACCGCCTATTCTAGTGTATTAATCATTCTATCTACAAATCACTTCTTTTTTTCTTTTTTCTTTTTATCCTGGATCACTTTCACAGAACTATTTTAGCTATTTTATGTGAAATTAATTTTTTATTTTTTATTTTTAGGGAAATGGAAAGAAAAGGCCTTATCCAATTCATACAATTTTTTTTTTATATAAGTCAACCAATTCATATACAATGTATGTTCGGGATATCAAAAATGGTTTTAATGTAGCTGAGGTAGTGTTCATATGGTTGGTGGGAAATACTGGGGGAAAGATAGTCATGAGAACTTAATGAAATTTAATAAGGAGTAGCAACGAACAATATGACTTTTTTGATTCACAAACAAAAATGGGATTGAAGTGTGCTTCCGCTGTGAAAACCCGTTTCCAACAAATACAAGAGATAAAAAATAGTGTTTCCTATCACAATTTTTCACAGATAAAGTTGGAACCTTTATAGCATCAGAAAAAAAGTTTTCTGATTACCCAAAACTGAGTTTCCTAAAGAATGAAGAGAATTACCTCCTCCTATATTTAGGATAAGTTAAAAGGAGATTTTGAAGTAGAAAGGAGGTTCAATTTTCACTTCTTTTAACAAGGAATAGCAACCCATTGCTTATCAAGTTCTTCGAAAAACAACCCAAATCCTGCACTTCTAGTTATAGCTAAAGATTCTTCATATTGAATATAATTCTCTAATCGATATTGTATGACCAAATGTAATAATTTCTCTATCTACTTACCCATTTTCAACCAAATTCCCACCTTGTTCGAATAAACATAAATTTGCAGCACCATGCATTACATAATAACATTTTTTCTCAGAACTAAGATTGCATACTAGGCCTAATGGCTATTCATATTGCAGTGATCATTTAGTAAAGAAAAAGTGGACTCATTCAACTTGCCTATATGAGACACATTCCCTAAGTAAATGTAGGCATGGATGGCGTGCAATCAAAATTTCAGCATCGACACATTGGAGACATTGAACAACCCAAGGAAACATTGTTAGAAATTAATCTTGATTAAATAAATTTTAATTATGTTAGTGGAAGACATAGGAGTGTGTGTTGCTGGAGTTGTTATTGTGTTTTAATTGTGTTAGTGGAAGATATAGGAGTTAAGTTATGTTAGTGGAGTTTTAAATGTTATGTTAGTGGGTATAATGGAATTAATTAGGTATTTACATATAGGTGGTACATATTTGTTTTGAAGCCTATATAATGTTATATTTTCTACCCAAAAAAAATGTGAAATAAAGTATCTTCCTAGAGTTCCTCCCTACATTTCTCTTCTAATTTTATTGTGTTGTGTGTAACCAGCCACTATTTTTCAACAAAGTGGTATCAGAGCTAGTTTGTGAGAAAGAAAGAAAATGGCAAACAATTTGGTTCCATTTCAAATGTCTTGGTTCACCAAAGAAAAGTATGAAAATTGGTGTATTCTTATGAAGGTAGTTTTGCAAGCACAAGATGTGTGAAAAGTTGTGAACAAAGGTTATATTGAGCAACAAGATAAAGCAACTTTGTCTCAAGCTGAAAAAGATACTTTAGAAGTCATGAGAAAGAATGACCGAAAGGCGGTCATGACAATGTTTGGATGATGGAATGCTACAAAGCGTTGCCATTGCAATTAATGCAAAGCAACTATGAGAGATTCTTCAAAATTCCTACCAAGGAGTTGATAAAGAAGAAGGTTCGCCTCCAAACTTTACGAGGTGAATTTGAAGCATTACATATGAAGGAATCTGAATCAATTTCATATTATTTTTCAAGAGTCTTGACTATTGTAAATCAACTAAGGAGATACGGTGAAGCCTCATATAAATGATACAATGGTAAAGATCCTTTGGTCATTGGATCCCAAATTCAATTTTATTGTTGTAGTCATTGAAGAATCGAAGGATTTGGAGTCTATGACCATTGATCAATTAATGGGTTCGTTGCAAGCTCATGAAGGAAAAGTGGTGAAGAAACAAGTGTCTTTGGAACAAGTGCTACAAAGAAAGCTTTCTTTAAAAAAGAGAGAAGAAAAGCATAGAGGAAACCAAAGGGGCCGAGGACATAGAAAAATAATTGGTTAAGGAAAAGGAAGAGGTGAAAGAAGTGGTCACCATACCATCAACTATGAAGAAAAAAGTCATGACTTACAACAAACAAGGAGGCATCACTACAACAAAATTCACTTTTTACAACGGGCAAAAATACATTCTACAACAATCATTGCCCGTCGTAGTATCCCATATCATGGTAGATAGATGTCTTTCCACAACGGTCATTGGCCCATCGTCATAAGTTTCTTTCCACGATAGTCATTGGCCCGTCGTAGAAAGTTGTCTTTCCACGATGGGCTTTGCCCCTCGTAAAAAGTAAGTTTTTAAAAAATATATGTAAAATAAGTTTGCTTTACATTGTTCCCAACACAAAATCCTATACAACTAATGCCTCCTATTCAATCAAAATTTCATCCAAAGCCAAGCCTTGTACAAATAGCACAATGCTAAATAAAAAATGAAGCATTACAGAAAATAAAAAGGCAATTAACAAATAAGAAACATCCATAAAGGAACACATCCTCACAAGAAAGTTATTTCTGCTACTATAAAACAAACAAGTTCAAAGAGTAAATATGCATTGATTAATGAAATAAATATGATCTATGATTCCAATTTTAAATCAAGTACATAAAAGAAAATTTGTCCTCCTGACCACCACCGCCTAAAGACTACACTGGCCTGATTCAACTATGATTTGATCCACTTCTTTTAACAGCCCTCCAATTAGGCCTTCTCTTCTCAACTTCTCTTCGTTTGCTTTTCTACACAAAATCAAGTTCTCTCTTTTCATAAAATTCAATTCTCCTATGAATGAGCTTTTAGGATAATGTTTACTTAAGTAATACTGGACACAATATGCTAAAAATACAATGAAATGGAAAACTAGAAAAATAGGATAGTACAACATGATTATAAAATTTAAATTAAATCCTTTAAGGCAGACTTAAATGCGTCAAAAACATTAATGTGTATATAATATTTTGAATATATATCTATTATAGTCTATCATTTTCTAAATTTTATTTAAATATCTCTCAAGACATAAATGTTGCATCAGTAAGTGGAGGATAAATCTGTCCATCAATTATACATCCTTTTTTTTAAAAAAATAAGAAACAAAAAGCCAAATATAATTAAACCAACTTTTGGCAATAGGATACTTGTCTGGCATGTCTGGTTGGAATGCAAACACTAACCATATCTAATATTTCAACAAACAGCATAGTTTTCTATAAAATTCTATTATTATGACTTTATCACATAATTGCTTCAAAATAAGTTAAAAGTATCCATGTTGGATGCTTTATCTTCCGTAAAGCTGAGGAGGAAAATTTTTTGAAGTTTCACAATCAGTTGTATAGCAACTGTTTTAACTACATGTTTAATCATATCACAGGCAGAGGATAGAATACTGAATCCTTTCATAATTTTGCAAGTATTAACTAGTGACAATATGTTGATATACTATGACCTTTAAGGTTTAAGATTTCTTTTAAGCATATTGATATGTTAGGGCCTTCAAGGATTAAACATGGAGACAATCAATCAAATCCAAGCACCAAAAATTAGTAAGTTACCTGCATTACCACACCAACAACAGTACATTGTGCAGCTTTGGCTCAAGACTGCATTTCCTGATATGCGTCACCTAGATGCAACATCCACATTCTTAATGAATTTAGAAGGAAACTTTTCTTTCTATTTATTTATATTTTTTATTGATGGGACAAATGAGGATGTTCTGGAGATTAATGAAGAAGGATCAATAAATCCTTAGTAAATGCCATCACTACCGTGTCTATTGTAAAAATAGTAATTGCCACAGAAAGTATACCAGTTTTTGCCAAAATATTGGGTGCAAATATTCTCTCAGTGCTTGGGCTGAAGCTCTAATCCTAGAAGATTGGGCCTTAAGGAATATTTATAGCTAAGGGACTAAGCTAGGAATTCACTCTCTGCCACAAGTAGCCATTTTCAGGTATTCCAATAGGCTGCATTAGAGAGAAAAAAGATATTGACAATATGTAAAAAAAGTGCACTTCTCAATATTTTAAATAGAGAGCATTAGCACCAATATCAATCAAGGAACTATGAAAGAAAAAATGTAAGGTAAAGACATATTACATGTAAGTTAGGAATATCAAAGACTAATCATAGACACCTGAAGCATTAAAATAGAAATTAACAAAAGCATCAGAGAAATTAAACTCACTCTGACTTCTTGCCTCGATGACTCAGTCAGATAGTGGCTAGTTGCAGTAGAAAGTCTTTCAAAGTATTTTGGGGACAAAGGTCCATCCCCAACTGGGCCGCAGGAACTACAGCCTGCAAGCATGCTATCAGCAAGGAAAACATGGTTGTACACCAAGAAACATGCTTTACAAAAGCATTAGCCTCAAGAAATGAGATAAAAATTAGAAAGCGAAATAAAAAAACATAGCTCCAAAAGGTTTAGATGTCCCTTAAATTAAACTAGCAACCCTACTATAGAATGTGTGCTTTGTCTATTCGTGAAAATATTGATTTCATTAGGATAACAAAATCAAACAAAATCAAATACCGAGTTAATGCATAATATAAAGTACCGATGGCTCAATGTTCAATGTTCCAGATACATAAACTTTTAACATGTTTTCATGAAGTGCATTTTGCCACAATGAATCTCCATCTCATAACATTGTACTTATATTAAACTAAAAATATACAAAACATAAGTCTAATTACCGAATCAACATAGCTACAGAATATCAGAGAATACTTCAAAAAAAATTCCATTGATAATAGACCAGGATATGAAATAGCCAATATAGGATCTAATGTCTAGCAGAATACGAAATAATGTGAACAAAAAGGAAATAAAATTTTACAAATATCAGAACCTCAAAAAGAATTAGGCATTCTTCTAATAGTTTGAAAACAAATCTTCTTTGAGCATCACTTTGCTGCCAAGGCTAGACAAGTGATCCATCATCTAGATTGCATACAATTTGTAAAATAATGATTAAGACTTCACACCTTTCAACATCATTTAGGTTATAAAAGACAGACATTTCATCTGGAATTTGCACACTCAAAATTATAAATTAAGACAATTATATGATATTAATTGGGAGCAAGTAGTCCAAGCACAAGGATATGAACACATGTAACCTTCAAAATTAAAATTAAGTCAACAAGGTACAAATATGACCAGATTTTTTGGACCACAGTTTGAGGTTGGGGCAACTCTCATTAGCAGCTATTAGAAGTAAAATTCCATTAATGATTGGAGCACGATGAGAATGTCATGCCCCTATAGGAGGAATGGAGAAAAATGAACATCAGACAAAATAAGGAATTCAAAAATGTTGAGCAAACTAAAAATATATATACAGAGCTTGACAGCTGAGCTAATAACAAGTAAATTAAGGGCTTGAAGAACTACCAAAAATTATTCATACATGTTTACAACCAGTCTACACCATTCAAACCATTCAAACATTACATGGAACATGTTAGGAGCATACAGAACATAATAACATAAGTACCTCTCCTAGTTTATGGAGCTGTTTGAACAAAGTTAGTGAATAAATTCTATCAAATCCACAACACACCAAGCCTAATAGAAAATGCTAAACAAGGATTGAAGGATTATAGATGAAAGATCACAAGAGATAAACAGAAGGATAAAAAATAAAGCATCACAGTAGAAAAAGACAAACACTATGTCAAATTCACAAAAATAATACTCCAACACAGCGACAACAGAAATTGAAACAAAGAATTTTACAACAAAAAAAAATCCATACAAAAGTAACTAAAAGAGAGGAATTTTCAAAGAATATCAAAACCCTGCATTGCACAATGAAATCTTATTACGAAGATTTAAGAATTGGGAAGAAAAAACAACAACTTGTGAATCATCAAGGGTCAACCATCCATTGTATTACATTTTATAGATTATAAAATATAGAATAATGGGTTTAATTTACTAGCTGCTAAGGTTTCCATTCATTGAATGAAACTTTTACTTTATAAGGAGTGTTTTCTTTTCCCTTTTGTGCATATTGCATTCAGAAAGTTGCATTGAGAGAACTTTGAATATGTCTAAAAAAATTAAGACAATTTGAATCCAATTGCATACATATACATAAATACTATTTATAATTATTGGTACAAATTTGCATATAGATGAAAAGATTTAAGTAAAATTAAATCCACAACTAAAAATTGTAAATAGAAAATTATTCAGAAATTCGTATAGGTAGATCCAATCAGAGGCGCAAAAATTTTAAAAAAAAAGAAAGAAAATATCTAGAGTGTGCGATTCATTAACACAAAAAACACAAACAAAAAGAAAATATACACACATATATAATATTAATACATACATATATAAACACAAAAATGAATATAAATTTGCTTAGAACTACATAGAGTTGTTCATATTAAACAAAAAATGAAAAAGAAAAGTGTACAAATTCTATAACTATATAAGAAGTGAAGTTTGGGCAAGCATATTTGACTAATCCAACTGGATTACCACTTTCTTAACAAACATGTGAAAATACTCAAGAATGATGGCAAACACAAAAAAAAACCGTAGCCCATCCCTTTTAAGTTGTCTGATTATAAAGAGAAATAAACAGAGAACCCATCTAGAGAGTGACCACGAAGCGGGGGACGAAGGTTGTTCTCTGAAAATTAGATCTTCAACAAAACCCTAGCCCATCCCCTTTTGATTGTTGACTGAAGCTTCGATGGAAAATCTACGAGCATCCCAAGGATGCAAAAATGCTAATTTCTCAAAAAGAAAGTTTAGTTTTAGAGGGAGAAACAGAAGAAAGATTTAGAGAGATAGTATCAAAGTAAGAAATAGAGGTTCTTTGAGATGAGACGGAGAGCCGCAATGTAATACCCCTTAATATGAGGATATTTAAATTAGCTTTTTTATTATTTAGTTGGGTTTTAAATTATTTAAATGGTTTTAGTTAAATTTTTTTAATGTCTGTTTTATTTGTTTTAATGTAGATGTTTGAATTGTTATTAAGTGCTAATTGATTTTAATTGTGTGTGTAATGTGAGATATAAATTTGTAACTGGCATATTTCGATGATCAAAACCTGATTGATCGAGTTGTAATTTTTGGATTATTCTTTGTATCGATCATCGACAACTTCGAGTTGACACTCAAGTGCATGGAAGCCGACAAATCAGTTAGAACACCATATAGTACAGGTAAGTATGGTGAGGACACTCTGCACTTTTTAGTTCCGAGCCTATTTTGAAAAGCTAGGGTTTTCATGAAAATATTAAGGTTTTTCAAAATAGAACCGGTCCCCAATATTTAGGACCGGTCCAACTTTTTTCGGCAGTTTAGTTTTTGCAGGTTTTCAAAAAGTCCTACCGGTCCTATTTATTTGGCACTGGTCCCACTTAGCCTGTTCCAAATAGGAAATAGATTTTGACGAAAATTCTGATTCCTATTGGGTTTGAAACTTCTAAGAGAGTTCTATTTTGGTATTCAACTTCTTTTTCAAGTAGAATTAGGACTTCCTTGCCTATATATATGTATTCATATTTTCTGTACAAAATAAGCAAGTAATATATGCTTGAAACATATTTTTAGAGAGAGAAAGTATATACAATATAATTAGGGTTATATATTTTTAAGAACACACATCCATACTTCACGAGTGATATTTAGGATGGTGTTCTACTTTTAATTAGCTGCTCAGAGACTGCATCAAATCTATTTGCTGATCAGAACATTGGATTGAAGGTTCTTCGCTTGCTTGCTTGCTGAGGAAGAAAGGTGACCAGATTGCATTACGAAGGGAACAAAATATTTGCTGAGTATTTTGGTTCTTCCAGCAAGCTTTCTGTAAGGGTGGTGACGTTAGCTGGAAGTCTGCAGCAGTTGGACGTATTGTCGCAATCATAAGCCTGAGGTGTTCCGCATCAGATCCTTGATAGAGTGAAGAGGGGTGTGAGACTGTGTTGTACTTTGCTTCATCATAGTGAATTGGTTCCCTGAGGCGTGCCGCCTTCCTCCATGGTTTTTCCCGCCTTGGGTTTTCATGTATATCTGGTGCATTCTTTTCTTTACTTGCACTTTATTTATTTGCTTGCTTTAATTGTTTGGTTAATTGGACTTAAAATTGAATTAATTAAAATTAAGCAAACGAGCAAGTGATCCTATTCACCCCCCCTCTAGGTTCTAAAATACTTTTTGCAACCGCTTTCGCACCGCGTAACTCATAATTGGTATCAGAGCAGTGTTCTCTAATTTGTGAGTAGTTCCTTGCGAAGTATTTTTAAAATTAAAATTAAAATTTATTTTTGTTTTCAAAAATTATCATGGAATCTAATAAGAAAGAGGGTGAATTGTTCAACAATCTCATGTATGTGATGTGTTAAATCATAAGGATTACATAAATTTCTTTGCTAGAAAATATGGAAGATTCCATAAGAATAAAGAGAATGAAAATTTTAAAAAAGGAAATTCTTCTAAATGCAAAGGTAAAAATAATAAGAAGGATATTTTTGTTACTCTTCCTGCTATTGCTCATGTTGATAATGATACTGCTAATGATTCTTTTTCTGATTCAGGTAAATCTGAAAAATATGCATTATTCAGTGAAATTAGTTCTAATGATTCGAATGATGAGAAAGCTGATAGAGAACCATGTGAAAGCCGGTTGCAACAAGTCTTTGATGAATTATTAAAGGCTTACGAGAAGCAGACCAAAAAACTAAAATTGGTAGAAAAAGAGAAAGAAGCATTGAAGAAAGAGAATGAGCAAAAGCAATAATTAATTGAAGATCAAAAGCTATCAATCAAAACCTCCAGAATAAAGTGGAATCTGAGAAAGAAACTTTGAAGAAAAAGAATGAAGATCAATTGAAGTTAATTGAAGAAAGTAAAGCTGAAATTCTGAATCTTCAAGGCAAAGTCAAATTTCTCGAAAGTGAGGTAAGTCAAGCTATTTCTGCTAGAGATTCTCTTGTTGCTAGAATTAATTTTCTTGAGCCTGAATTGAAAAATCACAAGAGAAATTAATTGCTTTTACTTCTGGGCAGATTAAACTTGACAGCATGATTAGTGTTGGTAAGCCTGTAGGAGATAAAACTGGATTAGGTTTTATTGGGTCATCATCTAAGGGAAAAACTGTTTTTGTTAAACCCAAGAATTTGATTGTGTCTGAACCGAAACCTAAGTCTCAAGTTGAGTCTGTGCATGCTAAAGTTGTGTCCAATGTGCTTTATTATTCTTTTTGTGGTAAGACTAGACATAGTTAACACTATTGCTATAAAAAGAGAAGACATTCTAATTCTGATTTTATGTGCATAATTCTTTCGCTAAGAATAGAGTTCATGCTAAAAAGCCATATTATTGGAACAAACCCAAAAATTCTCAAGGTAAAAAGAATTCAAATAAAAAGAAGAATGTTTTTGTTTTCCACAATTCTTTCCTGATAAATTGCATGTTAAAAGTATCTGGATGAAAAAGGAAGATTTGGAGAAGTTTGTCCCTGTTGATACTATGGGATTTATTCCTAATAGGTCTTTGGGTGAAAAACCCCCTAACTAGGTCATTAGGACTTTAATGGTCATGGATTGAGCTTATGTTCATTATTTATTTTCCATTGGACCATATCTTTTTGTATAAAGTTAGGTTTTTGTTTATTTTTATTGATAATCATATGAGATTATGAGAATCATGTTTTTCTGAGAAATAATGTGAATTCTTTTTTATTTCTTTTTAATTTCACTTTGATTTGTGAATGCATAATTGGAACACTTAGTTTGTCAATGAATGAAGTACTTGATTTTATGATCTAAACATTGATGACCAATGTGCTGTATTTATTTCTTTTTAGAGGTAAATCTTCTGAGTCCATACAAATTGTGCACTAGTCCAACTCAGAGAGAATTGATTGAAAACTAATGTAAAGTTGACTAGAATATATTGTATAAGTAGCATTGAAAGCTCAAATGATCAATGAAAAAAAATGATGAAAAAAAAAGGAAAAAAAAAATTTGCTGAATATCTAACACAAATGGAAAAGGCTATCTTCGGGATGTGTTCGTAGCTTCCACTACAATGTAAATCTCCAATGAGAAATCTTTAAAGATTAAAGAGTTGTTTTGAGAAAAATAGCTGGCTGCCCGTAAGAGTGAAAGCCACCGTCTTAGAAAAAAAAATGATGAAATTCAATAAAAAAAAATGTTTGATCATGAGTAGTTATATTTGCTTATTATCCAATATGTTTTAGAAGATGGATCAAAGGAATTTGATTAATTTTTGATGAAGTTGGATTGTACACACACACATGGATTTATTAGATGAATTTCTAAATTTTTATAAATATTTGTGTGTTGGAAGTTGTGTCATGATCATGAAGTTGAGAATGAATTTTATGGATAAAGTATGGGTTTTAAAATTCTGCATTTATAAATGTTTGAAAATTTTCAAAAATTTTAGAACTCATGTTATTCTCTAAAAATTGTGCTTTGATTATTCTCATGAGATTATTCATGTTTTATTTATTTAATTTTTTTTTATGAAAAATTTTCAGAAATCCAAAAATATGTTTATTTTGATTTTGTGTTTATTTTTCACTCTTTATGTGCTTAATTGTCAAATCAGGATTGAAAAGATGTGTTTTTGGTGAATTAGAGGTCCAAAGTGTAATTTTTTAAAATTCACAAAGTTGGACCGGTCCCCATTATTGAGCACTGGTTACACTTCTGCAGGTTCTGAGGAACCGAAAGAAGTTGGACCGGTCCCTAAATATGAGGACCGGTTGCACTTAGCGGATGCCCAGTTTCTATGCAATCCGTGCGCGTGCCTTGTTGGTTTAAGTAACCCATCCCTTATACATGTGCGCACACCCTTTCTCTCTCACTCTCATCTCTCAACTCAAGCTACATACACACTCATACACTAAAACAATCAAAGTCTCACACACTCTTCTTCTTCTACATTCTTTTTAATTTATAATTATTGGATGTTGGGATTAAAGTGTTTGGAGGATTGTGATTGATTGATTGTTGATTGGGGAGAGTTTGAACAAATAAATAGCTTTGAAATTTGGGGATTTTACACTTGCACACCAAGTGTTCGACAATTTGACTCAATGGAACTTTTGTCGTTATTTTTGATTCCATTCATTGTGGTTCTTATGGCACGCAAATGGGGACGTACTGAGGCGTCTACCAGTGATGAAAACCGCATTGTATTCACCCAAGATATGTTTGAAGATGAGTTCAATTTCAACAATTTTGTGAATATCATAGGGTGCCGGGAAATGAGAATTGAAAGGAGAGTCAGCCTTGCTATAATCAAGCGCAAATGGGAGATGGATTTTGTGCAATATTTTGAAGACAATGGTTGGGAGTCTCTTTGTGATCTTAGAGAAATTGTAAGGCCCGACATGGTCCGATATTTTTATGGCAATATGATTACATCAATCTTGGACGACCTAATGTTTGTGACTAAATGTTATGGCGTTCGTGTTGAGGTCACCAAGGACACAATTGCCAATGTGTTAAGTATTACAGAGAATGAAGATGGCATTGTTTTGCCATATCAAGTTGAGGATCCAAATAGACCAAACATGGATGATATGATTAGGGAGTTGTGCATACCTGAAGCCCCACAGCTAGTAGATAGGTTGCCTTCACTCTACCTTACCGATGAGGTCTCGGCATTGAACTTGATAGTCTCGTACAATCTAGATCCTCATGACCACAAGGGTAATTTGATTAAGAGTCGAGTTGAGATTCTCTATCACATTGTTCGAGGAGATCCGATTAATCTTCCCACAACAATCATGCGTACCATGATCTTAGCCACTCAACATTCTAGGTCTTCATCAGCATTACCTTTTCCACAAATAGTGATGGCTATTTTGAGGGATGCTAGGGTTCGTATTCCAGAGAAAGCTGATATTGAGAAACCGAAAGGGATGATTGATGCCACATCAATTACTCGCTCGGTAAACAAGAAGGAAAAGGATAGAAAGGCCTATGAGCTCAGTCAAGGAGCGGGATAGGTTGTGTCTGGGGGTCGTGGAGTTTTCCAACTTCCTGCAACTAACACACCCGTGACGGTCAATCAGATGAACCAAGTTCTTAGGTTCAATCAGCAAGGGTTCGATAGCCTATATGCTAGGATAGACAAGCTTGACCCTACTGTTTCTGATGAGTCTGCTGATGAGGCTAACTAGACTTATATTTTAGGTCTTGTTATCTTTTGTTCTAGACAATTATTGACTTCTTATCTTCGATGTCTAGATTATTTATTATTGTTTATTCCATCAACTGATATGTTTTGGATATTTATTTGATCAGTGATGATGATTATTTTTGTTTCATTATTGGCTTAATCTCTCTATATGCTTCATGATTTATCTGGTTATATAAATCTCTTGGGTATTTCTTTGTCAATTTGTCCCAAAAAGGGGGAGATGATATTGTTATATGATAAGATACGAGATTCTTTGACAAAGGGGGAGCATTACAGATTTGAGTATTACAGAGTTGTGATTATATTTCTTTATTAAATTTTTCACAGGTTGTGTTGTTTAAGGGATGTGCAGGTACAACAGGTTTTATTCTAAACACACATGTGAAGCTTCTGATGATCAACTTTTTATTTCTATGTATTTTTGGGCAACATTGTAATCTAATTTTTATGGGTTAGGTTATAATTGTCCAGGTGGTTTTGTCACGAAATTGCCAAAGGCGAAGATTGTGAGATATAAATTTGTAATTGGCATATTTCGATGATCAAAACCTGATCGAGTTGTAATTTTTGGATTATTCTTTGTATCGATCATCGACAATTTCAAGCTGACACTCAAGTGCATGGAAGCTGACAAATTAGTTAGAACACCATATAGTACAGGTAAGTATGGTGAGGACACTCTGTACTTTTTAGTTCCGAGCCTATTTTGAAAAACCAAGGTTTTCATGAAAATATTAGGGATTTTCAAAGTAGGACCGGTCCCCAATATTTAGGACCGGTCCCCAATATTTAGGACCGGTCCAACTTTTCTCAGTAGTTTAGTTTCTGCAGGTTTTTAAAAAATCCCATCTGTCCTATTTATTTGGCACCGGTCCCATTTAGCCTGTTCCAAATAGGAAATAGATTTTGACGAAAATTCTGATTCCTATTGGGTTTGAAACTTCTAGGAGAGTTCTATTTTGGTATTCAACTTCTTTTCCAAGTAGAATTAGGACTTTCTTGCCTATATATATGTATTCATATTTTCTCTACAAAATAAGCAAGTAATATATGCCTGAAACATATTTTTAGAGAGAGAAAGTATATACAGTATAATTAGGGCTATATATTTTTAAGAACACACATCCATACTTTACGAGTGATATTTAGGATGGTGTTCTACTTTTTATTAGCTGCTCAGAGACTGCATCAAATCTATTTGTTGATCAGAACATTGGATTGAAGGTTCTTCGCTTGCTTGCTTGCTGAGGAAGAAAGATGACCAGATTACACTACAAAAGGAACAAAATACTTGCTGAGTATTTTGGTTCTTCCAGCAAGCTTTCTGTAAGGGTGGTAACGTTAGCCGGAAGTCTGCAGCAGTTGGACGTGTTGTCACAATCATAAGCCTGAGGTGTTCCGCATCAGATCCTTGACAGAGTGAAGAGGGGTGTGAGACTGTGTTGTACTTTGCTTCATCATAGTGAATTGGTTCCCTGAGGCGTGCCGCCTCCCTCCGTTGTTTTTTCCGCCTTGGGTTTCCACGTAGATCTGGTGCATTCTTTTCTTTACTTGCACTTTATTTATTTGCTTGCTTTAATTGTTTGGTTAATTGGACTTAAAATTGAATTAATTAAAAATTAAACAAACGAGAAAGTGATCCTATTCACCCCCCTCTAGGTTTTAAAATACTTTTCGCAGCTGCTTCCCCAACGCGCAACTCACATGTAATAATTGTTTTAAATGTTTTTTTCTTTTAAATAAAATATATGAGTTTTTGGGTTGCATGTTATTTAATTTTTAATTTTTAGGTTGGGTTATACAGTTGGGTTGGGCTATATATATATATATATACTAGGGTATTGCCCATGCCTACGGCACTATAAACAAAAAATTATCGAAAAAAATATTATTTGGATTAGTTACTATTCTATATTATTTAGGAGTTTTTCAAATTCTTAGTGGCAACAATTATACAAAAAAAATATATATCTATATTTATATATATCTCTGTGAAATTTTTATAAAAAAAAATTCGGTTTTTACAACCTCCCCATCTTTAAAAAAATTTCGTCCTCAAAATTCGTATTTTCTATTAAAATCTACAATTTCATATATAAATACACTTCATAATTGAAAACTATACATTCAAATATACTTTTACATACATACACTTCATACACAGTTTCTACCTGATTGTACAATACATCTATACTCCATCTCACAAACCCGAGAGATACCCAAAATGTATTGACTCATGATCAGCAGTGTCATTTGGTTGACTCAATTGTTCATCATCTGCTAACAAATCTGACAAATCTAAAAAAAAGATATGAGCAACTATAATTTGTACATGGCATATGACACCTACGGTCCCAATTCAAATTAATTCAAATGTTCAAACTAATTCAAATTAAACTAATTCAAATGAAACATGCTTCCAAAATCTAATGCTGAAAAGAGATGAAAAAGTGAGATATGATATATTTAAAAAATGTGCATAATCTCTCACAAAATGAGAACAACTTTGTATTTTTCTACATTCAGTTGTATTCGGTCTCTTCCCACTCACCATCATTCTTTATTTTTCTTCTCTCCCTCTACAACCGATGCACCATCATTATGTCACTTCTTTACTTTTCTTTTCTTTTTTCTTTTTAATCTATATAACGTACTCTTTATTTATTCTTTTCTCTCAATTTCGCTTACTCTCACAATCATTTTATTTATTTATTTTCTCTTTCCTCTCTCTCCCACTCATTTTTGAAGCTCTAACTAAAGGGACCAATTACACATATCTCTCTCTCCAATATTTGTTTCTAAGCTTTTAATCTCTCCCTCTCCCTATCCCTCTCCCTCTTTCTTTTTCCTTTTCTTTCTCTCTTTGTCCTCTCTCTCTCTCTCTATCTGAGATTTTTTTTTCTTTCACTGTCTCTTTGTCCCATCTCTATTTATATCTTTAACAGTAAATTTATTTAATTTTTAATAAATAAATTAAAATATAATATAATAAATATTTTTATTAATGAATACATAAAACTTCAAAAATATATAAAATCGTAAGTGGTATTTTATTATCTTTTAAACAATATACAACAATCAATACAATCATCATTATATATTTATTTACCAAAATGCTAAAGGGCCCTTCACCTCCTTTCAATTCTTGGAACTCATTATCACTTTCGGAATTTTACCATTTTAGTAGAGAAATAAATTTTTTCAGTAAAAATAATTTTCTTTTAAAAATATATACATATACTGTTGATGAACATTAATGTTAACATGTTTAACTGGAAAGGCTTAAATACTCAAATCAAAAGATATTGTTTAAGATACCCAAATAAAATAATTAGCATAGAATATAAATATTAATTTACATGAAAAAATCTGCACAAGCTCCCCAACCAAAGTATTGTATACACGTACACAAATGTGGGGGACAATGTGTTGTTTCTATATCTTTCAAATGATATATTCCATATGGAGCTTGTGAGAGTGGGATAATAAAAAGAAGCAAAAGGAAAGTAGAACACCACAGACCCACTTCCCACTATGAACCTGTCACGCCCAGGAATTTGAACCGCCGGGACTCCCTCGGACTGACCCCGAATCCCGAGTGTGAACCCATTCACTCAACCCCGTGAACAATCTCAATCACACTCATACAATAGTATCGAGGTTTGATACCATGCTATAACGCTCCGATTTCTGACTCCTGGAGAACCGAAGGTTAAACTGTCTATTTAACCCAATAGACCCTCATTTACCACGGAAGCTTAACTCAATTCTTGCATATGAATGCACCCAACTTCACCTTAACCAATCCCCATGGGCCCTACATCGAATCATACATCTTAGTGGAATTTTACTTGTCCACACTTTCAAGAATCACTCACTTTCAAGCCTCAAAACTTACTATGTTTAGAATCTGAAACTCATACCTACAACATTGGATAGAGAATCCAAAAATACTCAATTTAAAAAAAAATCACACTCAATTCCGATCTAAAACGAAGAAATTACGTCGAAACGAAGTTTTGAAAAATGCTGTGAACAGAATCTCGATTGTGTGAAATGCCAATCTCGATTGTACGAAACTGGCATCTCGATTGTGCAAAAAAAATCTCGATTGTGCGAAGATTTCACCCTCTCGGGACCTCAGACCTGCAATATTTCGCACGATCGAAATGAGGGTTTCGATTGTACGAATTCCTCCTGTCTGGACCCTAAAAATCATCATAAATCATCACCCCTTCGCACAATCGAAATGGGGGTTTCGATTATGCGAAATAGACACTTCGCACGATCGAAATGCACCTCTCGGAACTTCCAACAACCCTATACATGGTCCACATTAAGCCCAATCAACATTTTATCATCCTAGAACCCCTCATACATGATCCATAACATAAATGAAAGGTTCCAACATCAATCTCACACTCAAGATCACATTTATAGTTGAATTATACATCAAAATGAATCATTATCCTCCACAACCACAATTCATTCACAATGAAAACATCATCAAATGAACTAAGTGCCACCATGGGCATTACATAAACTAAACCATTGTCTTTTCACACCCAACAAGTTTATAATCCAATACATATATCGAAATTACATTTGTCCAAGCTATAACCACAACTCAAAAAGGCGTCACATGCCACAAGCCGGCATGGACAGCCACAAAATGCTCAACATCCAAAAGATAGCATAAACACCACTAGAGTTCCACTTGGACACTCATGTCCCATCCGTCATCAGTGCTTTATCTATAAAAGAGTTTATAATAAAGGGGTGAGCACCACTGCGGCTCAGTAGAGATACCCCAACCCTCCTAAGTGCTGACTCGACACCGACTTACATGGAATGCATATGAATACACTACATGCCACATCCACAATCTCACAAACCAATCAACATATGCAATTAAAGAGGATTGCATACTTCACGAATCATGTATAACATGTTCAAACATAAAAACATTAAGGAAAGTAAATGCTCTCTCTCTCGGTCCTCATCCAATACCCTACATGATTGGCCCTCTCCGAGGATCATGTAACCTTGGACACCTCCGATAACCATCCAATGACCGGGACAACTCCGAAAGGTCATTCTATCATAGCAATATATAGGATTGCCATAGAGTGAAGGGGCAACTCTGAGGCTCACAAATCTTGGACATTCTCCGATAACCATCTAATGACCGGGACAACTCCGAGGGGTCATTAGTATTGGACATACTCCGATCCTAGGCATTAAGCCTTAGTATGGCGGGTCCACTCCGAGGGCCATACATAGTGGATAATTTTACCACATTTCACAACACGGTTGGACCACTCCGAAGCCCCGTGTACCTCATTTGCGTCATTTTTTTCGCAACTTCCAACATATGCAATATGAATGCATAAACACATGACATTTTATTTTCATGCTCAACTCATGCTCATTGATACTAAAAAGAAGTAACAAGCATATTTTCCATCACCACACACCACATATAGCACATATATGTATAACACATGCATATATCATCTCATATGCATACAACTTCAAAATTAGCATATTTTACTCATGCTACACTCAATGCATAATTTTAGCACATAGAATTAACATGCATTCAACAACCACATTCTCACATATAATCACATATATGACACTTGGTACACATTTTTCCACATATACACCAAATTGAGCACATAATGCCGATGTATCAATTTCTTACACTCACACACTTCAAACCCACATGCTACCACCAACACAATGGACACAATTGTGAAAAGATAGGAATTTAGAGAAGGAGAAAACACAACTTTCCACACCTCTCACCATCCTAAAGCATGTGAAACACAACCTACACCTCTCTTCTTCACCCGAAACCCTAGAATCGACAATTAGAAGAGAAGAAGAACCCCTACCTCAAAAATGAAGACCTTCCAAGCACTTCACCAAAATTCCAACAATGTCTATCTTGCTGAACCACCACTTTGATCGGTTCAAAGGGAAGCCCTAGCCGTCCCCTACGTATCTCCCTCATTCGGCAAGTCTTGAATCTAAGCCGAACGGGCCCGAAATGTAGAGAGAAGGGAGAGCTATGAAAATTGATAATCTTAGAGAGAGAAAGAGGCGTGAGATATGGCTGAGAGTCTCAGCCACTGATATTTAAAATATCTAGGGCTTGTAAAAAGACCAAAATGCCCCCGGCCACTTAACGTACCCTCCGGGCCTCCGTTTTCAATTCCAGAAACTCCTACTGTCTCAAAATCACTTCCTTAACTCTCTAAACATTTCATCTAAGCCACTCCCAAAAATAAATATTTTCAAAAATTTTCTAGATTACTGGGCCCACTTAAGTAGCATCCCGGGCCCCAATTTGACCAAAAAGTCAAACTTCTCCAAATCTCCTAAAAATTTCTCAAAACCTTTAAAACACTTTCTAAACATGTTCCCCACACTCAAAACATATTAATCACCACTCAAAATGCATTTATGGCAATTATAATGTGAAAAATGCAAAACCGGCCAAAATTGGTCACGGTTTCTACAGAAGCACCCCTCACACCCGCCGGACACCTCATCATCACCAACACCTCCTATCCACTGTAGCATGCTAGCAAACCAAACAGACCTAGCTCCAATTGTAGACTAAGCCATTGACGACCAGCCATCTCCATCAACGATTAACCAGCCAGCAAATGCCACCGCCATTGCAATCAATCGCCAAGTTACCAGTTCTTCCACAGTTATAACACGCCCCATTACCACCACCACCACCATGATACCCATTGCCTCCCCCACCGCCATCTCATTTACTGCCTCTTTATCCGCCATTAAACCCATACTCGTTGCCCCTGCCCCCAGAGCCGTAACCACCACCACGGCCTCCTCTTCCACCGCCGTAACCCTCTTTCTGTTAGGACCGGTGACATCAATGGCTTTGGCTCGGAAGGATCTACCCGTTCAAGTCGTCTTTGACTTTGGCTTTGGCTCGACCGAATTTGTGTTTGAAGGAGGTGATGGAGAGAGAGGGGGAGAGGGAGAGTGATGGTGTTATGGTCTGATGAGATATATATATCTAGATATAATGATATTTTATATTTGAAATTGATTGATGTGAATGTTATTTTAATGTAAAAGTAAGTGAATGTTTAAATTTGAATTTAGGTGGGAGTGAATCGTGATTGTTGATTGAAGATAGGTAGAGTAATTTTAGACCGTAGATAGCTATAGATATTTTAAACCGTCAGATGAGTTTTTTAATCATTTTTGGCCGTTAGATGATAATTTTTTTGAGCAAGAGATTCAAACACAAACCTTAAATGTAATATAGATATATGTACAAACATGAAATTGGGTTTATTGTATTCATTATTTTTTAGGATTTTTGTTCTGATTAATAGATAGATTTTACTTCCCTAAGTAATTCTTGAAAGTTTTGTTGTGAACCGTTGGGTAGATCGACGGAAAATTGAGTTCGAAATTTTACATTTTCGAAACTTGAAATTGGGCGTTTTTTATTTAGGCCGAGAGAGGGGGTGATTTTGGTACCGTTGCGTAGTTTAGATCAAGATGAGTTCAATGGTTTATTTATACACGCGATTTGGTGCCTGGAAGTGACCGAAAAATGGCCAGAAAGTTTTGAAAAGTTGGCTGATCGTGACTTGCAGAGAAAAGAAAAAAAAGGAAAAAAGAGAGGAAGAAGAAGAAGGAAGTGGGTGCCACATGCCCATGCGCGCCGCCGGTTGTGGGGCCCCTTTCGACTGTTGTGAGGACCAAAAAAATGGTATTCCAATCCCACTCACCGGGCCCACTCACCGGGCCCACCCACTGGGCCCACTTTGGGCCTTGGGACATTTTTATATTTTTTAAATTTTTTAAAATTGATTTTTAAATTAGAAAAATAGGAAAAGTAAACTTTTAAAATTGTTTTTAAATTCCAGAAAATTCTAAAAACATTTGGGTAATCATTTGGGGACAGAATGCTCTTGGGTTTTAAATTTAAACTTAAAATGAGGTTCTCTTGGGGTTAAAGTAGTATAAAAAGTGTGCATCAAAATTAGATTTTTATTTTCTTTTATTTTGGAAATATTTTAAAATTTCTAAAAAATTCTAGAAATTTCTAAAAAAATTTGGGTAACCTTTTAGGGACAGAATACACTTAGGTTTTAAATTTCAAGTGGAGTTGAGCTTCCCTCGTTGTTAAATTTGTTTTAAAAGTATCCCTCAAAATTGAGTTTTCATTTTCTTTTACTTGAAAAATATTTTTAAATTTTTGAAAAAGTTTAGAAAATTCTAGAAAGATTAAATAGGGTTCTTAGGAATAGATAGGCCCAGAAACCTAGATTAGAGTTAGGTTTAGACTCCCTCGATGATTTAGGTACATTGGAGATTTGGTTGTGTGCTTGCTCATATAATTGGTGATTGTATTATTTTCCTTCCTTAATTATATTTCTTTGAACTCATAACTATTCATGATATTTGATATTAGTTTAATTGCGTATGAGTTATTTTATTGTGGTGATTGGACTTCTGTTAGATTAAATTAATGTGGTAAGTAGGTTAGATCTTTTATTTTGGTTTAATAGGGTAGTTGTAGAGGCATGTAAGGATTGCCAGGGGGCATGTCAAGATTGCCAATACCTAATAAGGTATTTAATGATAGTATAGGAGGCCTGTAAGGATTGTCTAGGATTAATAGGGTATTATGTTTTTGTGCCTTGTGTTTTGAACTTAGATAATAGGTTCTAAATTTGTGTGATAGGGGTTGAATTGGGATGGTATATAGGACGACGTCTACTTTAGAGACATAAGATAAATAAGGAAATGATTTGTATCTATTTGTATATACTTGTTGTCCCTCATATAGAGGGTATGTTTACCGGTTCTCTGATTAGGTTGTAGTAGAGAGAACTTGCTCATGGGTTTAACCCACTTTGTTGACATTTCAGGTCTCAGATCGGTTCCATTGCGCGGATACAATTTTGGGTTGGTTGATTGTGGCAGGCATCTCCTCTCATCAGTTTTCAGAGTAGGAACTATTATTTTCTTCATATTCAACTTATGAACTCAATTGGGATGTTGGTTGCTCAGTTATTTAATTTATAGTAATAACTCTTGTTCTTTTTGGTCAAGGGGTCCATGGGTTACGGGACTTCCAAGTTGTATTGCCAGACACGTACTTTATTTATTTTACATTTTTACTCCAGAATGACTTTCTACTCTGTTTTAATTTTTTTTTTTCATTCCATCTTTGTATTATATGCTTGTTGCTATCAATTGTAAGTATCTCTTAGGTTTTGTGTGTGAAACTAGCCACCTTATGAGCAAAATTTTGTAGGGGTATTTCAGTTGGTATCAAAGCATTCAACATTCAAGTATTTTTTGTGTCACATATTCTGATAAATAGAACTTAATTATAGGACTTATTGTACTCTACTTTATTATTTGGGTATTGATGTCTTTTTTGTTTCATCTTCAGATGCCATGCCGTAGGAGAATGAATGTGAACTGAATCATTGATCAGGACAATGCTCAGGGTGGGAATGCAGAGATACCTCCTAATTTCGTAGCCATTATCGCTCAGGCTGAAGGTATAGGAATGGCGACTGCTCTTCAAAATCAGCAACCATAGCGGATGGCACAATTCCATTACCCATGTAGCATCCCAACACTTGGGAGAGGGTACGAAATTCCTTCATAAAGGGAATCTGCCAAAGTTTTCAGGATCTACGGAGGTGACTAAAGCATATAAGTGGATGAAGGACATTGAGCGTCATCTTCATATGATTACATGCACTGAAGTACAGAAACAGATGCTAGCTACTTTTAAGCCAGTGGGGGATGCATTATAGTGGTGGGAGTCGGTGACTACACTAGAGCAGTGGACTACGTTGACTTATGCAGATTTTTAGGTCTATTTTGATGCTAAGTATTTCCCATATATAATGAGGACAGCCAAAAAGAGGAAATTTCTAGAGTTACAGCAAGGGGACAGGACAGTTGCAATGTATGAGCAGGAGTTCACCAACTTATCGTTATTTACACCTGAGGAGGTGGGCACTGAGGAATAGAATATGCGCTGCTTTGTGAATGGGTTGATTTGGCCTATTCAATAGGTTATCTTGGGCTGTCTAGCTTATACTACTTATGCTCAGGCGGTTGACGTTGCATTACAGCATTGCCAGTTGAGGAAGGACTACAAGAAGGGAAAGGGAGAGAAATGACATGACAGGGATTCCACTAGTCAGACAGTGGAGGAGATAAATGAAAATAATAGTAGGTGATAAGTGTTCAATTCTAGGCATTTGAACCCTCTTTATTGCATATGTTAGTCCCGTTTCTACGTTTACCGAGATATGTTTACGGTATTTTTGTGTCTGTGATGTATGGCAGGTCTTGTAGTAAAAGGAGCAAAGTTTGAGGCTATTTGCAGCTGAAGAGAAAAGTCAGAAGTGCAGCCAAGGCATCTCGATCAATCGAGATGTTGATCTCGATCAATCGATCTCGATTGATCGAGATCTTACTTCGATTGATCGAAATCAACATCAATCGAGATCCAATCTCGATTGATCGAGATTCTGCAGAGCCACTTGCCCACTTGCTCACCTGCTCTCCCACTTGCAACAAAATCCTCCTTTTTGCACGACTTAGAGGGATTGTCTGACTTGAACAAGACCTTATGAACATGTGAATGGCTAGTGGTGGAAACCACCCCTAGTTCTCTCTCCCAACTTTTACTCTTTAAATTTATTATTATTACATTCATGCAATAATTTTATAAACAAAACTCGAAACCTTATTTTTAGGATTAAAGTGGAAGTAATCTTTCTTTAAGACAATTACGACTAGTCCTCGTGGGATCGATACCCTCTATATAGAACCGTATCTACAAAGATTCGTGCTCTTGCGAGTGGTTAAATTATATTTTGATAAAAGGGGCAAAAATAAGCTTACAATATAATTCAAGTTTCAACTATATCAAAATTTTGGCGCCGTTGCCGGGGACTACGGTTTAATTGTCGCCATTGGAAGATTAAATCTGGTTTAATTCTTAGGCTAGAAATTCTTTCATTCTTTTTTTTTTTTGTATATATCTCGTTCTTATTTCTCAAATTTCTTGATTTTAGGTATACCACATAGCGGGCATCTAAAAGAATTAAAGTTGGAACCCTTTGTGAGTATAAAGTCTATAATTAGTGGGTTTGAGTTCATTCAATTTTTTTGTATATATTATTGTTTATTTTGCGTATTGAGGTGTTGTTCTATTATTAATGCATGCTAGGTAGACGGTCCTTGTCACTTCCGTTGCTTCTGTGTAATATTGAACTTGAAAGAACACTTAGACAACGTAGAGGAACCTCTAGGGACCCTATATTGCCTAGGACCGAAAACATGGACCCAAATGAAAGACAACCTCCCGGACTACCTCCTTTTAATCATGACCAACAACCTCCACCTCCTCCTCCTCAAGAAGAGTTGCTTATAGACTTTTATCTTCCAACTACATTTGAAGTACCTTTATGTATTCAATTTTCGGATGTAGCGGCAAATCAATTCGAAATAAAGTCCTCCACCATCAATCTTCTTAATAGCTTCCATGGTCTCCCTAATGAGGATCCATACCGGCATTTAGATTACTTCCTTTCTGTGTGTTCCACCATTCGTGTACCACACTTTACGGAGGATGATCTAAAGCTGTGTATGTTTCCATTCTCCTTAAAAGATAAAGCTAGAAGTTGGTTCAATTCCTTAGAACCTAACTCAATCCATTCTTGGGCGGAGATGCAAATAGAGTTCTTAAAAAAATACTTCCCAATGGGAAAGACGAGTGATATTCGGAGAGCAATCACCGGATTCACCCAAATTGATCAAGAATAATTTCATGAGACGTGGGAGAGATTAAAAGATCTTCTTAAATCTTGTCCACATCATGTTGTCCCAAAATGGCAGCTAGTGCAAAGTTTTTATGATGGGGTGAGTGAGCAACATAGGCAAATGATAGACTCCGCTTGTGGAGGTGGATACCTTTTGAAAAGCCCCGATGAGGCATGGAAACTTTTTCAAACCCTAAGCAATAATTCAGCTCAATGCTCCTCCACTAGAAAAGGGAAAGCCACCCAACCTTGGAGAGGAGTGCATGAAATTTCACGGGTAGATGAGGTTGCCATGCAAGTAGAAGCCTTATCCCGAAAAATGGACCTAATCATGAAAAATGGGCTGCCTACTCCAAGCCAACCTGTTCAAAATCAGGAAGTGTGTTCGTTTTGCTATAGCACTTCACATTTTGTGCGAGATTGTCCTATTGCCGGACAATCTCCCGATTATGCTCAAGAGGAAGCGAATGCCTTGTACTCTAAACAGCTGAATGATCCATATTCAAATACGTACAATCCTGGTTACAAGAATCATCCGGCTTTTTCATGGAAACCTCAAGAATCAAGTCCCTCTTTTCAGGGGAAAAATTCCTTTACTTCTCAATCTCAACAGCCTCAATATAGGCCAAATCCTCAACCTTACAATCAAAGGTCCAATTACCAACAACCACCACCTCCTCCGAGAAGCCAAGGCTTTGAAGAAAGAGTGATAAGCAATCTTGAGGCTAATACCCGCTTATTGCAAACTCACTCTCAATCAATCTCTAAGCTTGAAGCTAATGCTCAATCTATGGCTAGGTTAGAAGCTCAAATCGGGCAACTAGCTAATGCCTTGAATAGAAGGGAGGAAGGTAAGTTACCGAGTCAACCGGTGGCGAATCCTAAGGGTGTTCATGTGATTGAGGATCCATCATCTTCATCTTGTAATGCTCCTCCGGAGCAAGTTCAATCAATCACCACCTTAAGGAGTGGTAGAATCATAAATTCTAAAGTTGGGGAAGAAAAAGAAAAAAATGAATTCAATGAGCAATCCAAAAATCCAAAAGAATCCCAATCAAATCCAAATGTTTTTCCTTTAAATCCAAGTGTGACCAAAAACCCACAAAATCCAAAAGGAAAGGCAAGTGAAGTTGTGTCGTCATCAAGTCCAAATCTTGACACCTCTTTTGAACCTCCGGTTCCTTTTCCTCAAAGATTGAAGGAACCTTCTCATTTTGGGAAGCAAGGAGAGAAAATTCAAGACATGATGGAGATCTTCAAACAAGTAAAGATCAATCTCCCTCTCCTTGATGCTATCCGGCAAATTCCCTCCTATGCTAAATTCTTGAAGGACTTGTGCACTCAAAAGCGCAAATCTAGGAATAATGCTCCTAAGAAAGTCCTCCTAACTGAGCACATAAGCTCCATTTTTCAACACCAAGCCCCTCCTAAATTCAAAGATCCGGGTGCTCCGACTATTTCTTGCACCATCGGAAATCAATCTTTTGAAAAGGCACTTCTTGATTTAGGGGCTAGTGTCAATTTGCTTCCATTCTCAGTTTACCAACAACTAGGTTTGGGGGAACTTAAGCCTACCACAGTTGTGTTGCAACTTGTCGACCGCTCGGTGAAGCAACCACGTGGCATATTGAGGATGTAATCATTCAAGTGGACAAATTCTACTTTTCGATGGACTTCATAGTCCTTGACACGGAACCGGTTCAAAATCCAAATCGACATATTCCTATCATTCTAGGTCATCCATTTTTGGCTACGACAAACACTTGCGTTAATTGCCGTACTGGAGTGATGGACATCTCTTTCGGGAATATGAAAGTCCATTTGAACATCTTTAATGCTTCTCACCATACATCCGACGACGAAAGTGAGTGCTTTTGTGTTGATGTAGTGAAAGACCTTGTTCAAGAAGTACTTCCTTCTATTCTTTCTAAGGATCCTTTAGAGGCATGCCTAAATCATTTCAACTGTGACGATTTTGACATTGAGCAATCCATTTGTGAAGTCAATTCAATGCTCGATGTCACTACTGTCATGGATTTGCCTAAATGGAGAGTTCCGAGAGAACCCTTGCCTCCTTTGTCCAAAACTTCCCAAACTCCTTCTCTAATTTCCCCACCACAACTTGAGCTCAAGCCTCTACCGGCTACACTCAAGTATGTTTTCTTGGGCGCTAATGAGACCCTTCCAGTCATTATTCCTTCCAATCTCACCAATGATCAAGAGATGGAACTCCTAAAAGTACTAAAAGAGCACAAGGAAGCAATAGGATGGAGTGTGGCAGATCTTAAGGGAATAGATCCTTCTATTTGTATGCACCGCATACACTTGGAAGAAGATGCAAAGACCTCAAGGGAGGCACAACGTCGATTAAATCCAAATATGAAGGACGTTGTAATGAAGGAGGTAGTGAAGTTACTAGATACGGGAATTATTTACCCCATCTCAGATAGCAAGTGGGTTAATCCCACTCAAGTGGTTCCAAAGAAGTCCGATATTACAGTGCAACTAAATGATAAGGGTGAATTAGTTCCCCAACGCACCACCACGGGATGGAGAGTGTGCATAGATTATCGAAAATTAAATTCGGCAACTCGGAAAAATCACTTCCCCCTCCCATTTATTGATCAAATCTTGGAGAGATTAGCCGGGCAAAGTTTTTATTGCTTTTTAGATGGATATTTTGGCTATAATCAGGTTGCTATAGACCCAAGGGACCAAGAGAAAACCACCTTTACATGTCCTTTCGGCACATTTGCTTATAGACGCATGCCCTTTGGGTTGTGCAACGCACCGGTGACTTTTGAACGGTGTATGATGTCTATCTTTTCGGATATGGTGAAAAAATTCTTGGAAGTGTTCATGGATGATTTTTCCATGTTTGGGCCTTTATTTGAATCATGTCTCCAAAATCTATCCCGTGTTCTTAAATGATGTCAAGAGACCATCCTAATTCTTAGTTGGGAAAAGAGCCATTTTATGGTTCAAGAGGGTATTGTCCTAGGGCACATTGTGTCTAAGAGAGGAATCGAGGTTGACAAAGCCAAGGTTGAACTCATTTCCAAACCTCCTCCACCATCAACGGTGAGAGAGATTCGTTCATTCCTTGGGCATGCGGGCTTTTATCGCCGTTTCATCAAGGACTTTAGCAAGATCTCCCGGCCTTTGTGTCGCCTTCTTGAAAAAGAGTCATGCTTTACCTTTGATGAAGCGTGCCTTAACACTTTTGAAAAACTCCGCACCATGCTTACAACTGCTCTAATTCTCATCCCTCCAAATTGGGCTCTCCCATTTGAGATCATGTGTGATGCATCTGATTATGCCATGGGTGCGGTCTTTTTTTTTTTTTTTTTTGGTTAGCACCGGAACTCCCCTAGGCAGGGCCCTTTGGACCCACCCCAGGCTACAAACCGGGGATGCTGTCGACAACCCCACACCTCAGCACCAATTTCAGTCAGGGGCCATAATGGGACGTTGGGGAATCGAACCCTGGACATATTAGAACCAAGGCCGACTCCTTACCACTTGACCAAATCCCTGGGGGTTCATGGGTGCGGTCTTAGGGCAACGAGTAGACAAATTGCCACATGTCATCTACTACGCAAGTAAAACCCTTTCCGAGACTCAAATCAATTATACCATAACAGAAAAGGAGTTGCTTGCGGTAGTATTTGCCTTGGACGAATTTCGAGCTTATTTATTAGGTTCCAAGGTCATTGTCTATTCGGACCATGCTGCCCTCCGACATCTTTTGGCCAAAAAGGACATGATCGGCATCGAATGTTACGCATTCTAGCCTCTTAACTTATGTATTTTATTCTCTTAGTGATAGATTATTTTGTGATTTTACTTTGTTTTAGTGTTTTCTGTATTTTCAGGGCCTTAATGATTATTTCAGTTAAAACCGTGCTTTTGGGCTTTTAAAGAAGACATCCAAGATGGTGAGATGAAGCCTACATCAAGGAGATTCACTCAACCATTTATTTCAACTCAAATCAGCCCAAGAAAGAGGTCCAAGAGAATTACAGCTGCTTAAGAAGGTTTCGGGCCTGAAGCCCAAATCTGCGCATAATGCAGTCTTAATCCCGTTTTGGAAAACGGACCAGAAGTCTTATTTCCGAGCCTCAAATCGACATTATTTCCGCGTGGGGTTGAACGAAATTTGATTCTGCACACTTTTGTATTTCACGAAAATTCCGTAAATCGGACTTCTAGTGGGTCAAAAGTCGGGCCGAAGTCAGCAGGAAAAACCCACCTGATTAGTGCTGCGGGAAACCCTAATTAATTCCTAATTGGATTAGGACTTTGGTGTATTCTCTTGGGGAATAAAGGGAAGACTTGGAGGCTGAAGAGAGAGAGCTTACACACAGAGATTGGAGAGTCTGAGAGGGCTGAAGAGAACAGAAACATATTGCAGAGCCATTGGAGAACGAAGTCATACGCGTAATTCAGAAAGATGATGTCTTCTTCCTCAACAGTTGAAGCTTCTTCTTCTACCATGAGCGGCTAGTTCATCCACTAGGGTTTTGATGTAGCCCTAACAAAGCATCAATGGTTTGATTGTTTTAATTATTGGGGACCTTTATATACATGCATAGATTGTGTAATTGTGAGGATTCTTATTAATGAATTGAGCAATAAAAGTCTTGTAAATTCAATCTCAATGATTTCTTATCTTGTCTTAGATATTTAGTTGTTGTTATTGAACTCAATCTCTTTTGTTTTCTGTGATCATGAGAGAGATTATTACACAATGGTAATCACTGAATATATTGTTATGAGCTTTGATGGATTATGCCTAGAGAAGATGAACCATACTGCACCCTAGATTAGAGTAGTTAGGCAGATGGCCCATGCCAATCGAAGATAGTCCATGGCTTAGCCTTAATCATATGTTATCTTCTTGACGGATGAAGGTGAGCTTGTAGCCACCGACACCACTTATGCATGATGTAATTCCCCTATAGTTGATTCAATTGACCATTGATTGTGGAGTTAGTGGTGAAGTCAAACACCCTAGGTTTCTCTCTTATTATCTTCATTATCTGTTTACCTTTGATTTATTTTATTTTATCTTTTTAATTAGTTAAAAATCAGAATTCTTTTCTTATAAATTTAATTAGAATTAGTTCTGTGTTCCAACTCGTCAGAACATAATCCCTGAGGTACGATACCCATTCATTTCGATAGCCCTATTCTGCAAGGAATTCGTTCTATTGCGAAGTGTGGAAAATTTTAATTGATATACTTTTTGAGTCACACTCACACACGAATCAATTTTTGGCGCCGTTGCCGGGGATTATCTATTTGATTGATTGGATTTTACAGAATTAGTTTTAATTGGATTTTTAGTTTAGGAAATTTTTATATTTTATTTTTATTCTTGTTTTTGTTTTCTTTTCAGGTGCTTTTAGTAATATATGCAAGGTCGTCGTTCTGTGGCTGATCCTTTGATACCTCTTGATCCTGAGCCTGAACGTACTCTTAGACAACAGAGGAACATCCCTGTTGATACCATTGTGCAAGAGGAAGAAATAATTGAAGACATGGCAGAAGAGATGAATAATAACCTTGTTCCTAATGCTGATGGAGAAAGAGCTAGATTGCTTAGGGACTACTATGTTCCTGAGACATATACCTCGCCAGCAGATTTTCAACTGCCCAATGTCACAGCACAGAATTATGAGATCAAGTCCAGCATTATTCAGATGCTACCATCTTATTTTGGGCTGACTCAAGAAGACCCTTACAAGCATCTGGATGACTTCATTGAAGTGTGCTCAACTACAAAAATTCACAACTTCTCTGAAGATGCTTTCAGAATGAGACTTTTTCCATTCTCTTTGAAAGACAAAGCAAAGTATTGGTTCAACTCTCTACCGGCTGGTTCTATCACGACTTGGACTCAGATGCAACATGAGTTTCTCAAGAAGTATTTTCCGATAGGGAAGACCAATCAGTTCAGACGTGCTATCACTGGTTTCTCCCAACATGAGGGGGAACAATTTTATGAGACATGGGAAAGATTCAAGGACCTTCTTAGGAAGTGTCCCCATCATCAAGTTCCTAAGTGGCAACTAGTGCAGAGTTTTCATGAAGGGCTGACAGAAGCTAACAGACAGATGGTTGATGCGTCGTGTGGAGGTACTTTTATGTTGAAGAGTGAAGAAGAGGCATGGACCTTATTTGAAAATCTTAGTGACAACTCTCTACAACATGTGTCCTCTACTCGTTCTAGCAGACCTGCCACTACCAGGAAGACTGATGGGATTTTTGAGGTTGGTGCTTCAGAAGCTATGCCAACTGATATTGATTTAATTGCACAGAAGGTAGCAGCAATTATGGCTGCCAATCAAACTCCTTCTGCTTCAAATTCTTCATTGCTAAGCCCGTGTGAATTCTGCTCTAGTCCTATGCATAATGTGAGCAATTGTCCTTCAATGGGACAATTTTCTGATATTCAACATGAGCAAGTTCAAGCTACTTTCACTGGACCAATGAATCCTCCACGAGGTAATACTTACAATCCCACATGGAGGAATCATCCTGGTTTTTCTTACAGTAACCAAGGGGCAGCAATGCAACCATCATATCAACCTAGGACTTTTGTGCCTCAACAGCAATATCAAACACAAAGTCCTATGGCCCAAAGAATTTCTGCTATTGAAGACAAGCTGACTCTTACCTTGTCTAAATTTGACAAGCTTGATTCTCTTATAGAGACAGTGCAAGCTACTGCAGCAACAGTACAATCTACAGTTCAGCTAGTGCACTCGCATTCTCAATCCATTGCCAAACTGGAATCTCAGTTTGGACAGCTTGCTACTTCATTAAGTAGAAGAGAAGAAGGGACGCTCCCTAGTCAACCAATTGCTAATCCAAGAGGGATGCAAGCTTCCACAAGCAACCCACACCATGAGCAAGTTCAAGCCATTACCACTTTGAGAAGTGGGAAAATAATTGACAATAAGGTGGGTGAGAAGAAAGAAGAAGAAAAAGTGATCACAAGTCCAAGTGCTGAAATTCCTTATGAGCCCAAGGCTCCTTTCCCACAACGTTTTCTTGAAGCATCTAAGTTGGGGAAGCAAGGGGACAAGCTGCATGACATGATGGAGGTGTTTCGCCAAGTGAAGATTAATTTGCCACTCCTTGATGCCATCAAGCAAATTCCTCCTTATGCAAAATTTTTGAAGGACTTGTGCACTCAGAAAAGGCGTTCTAAAAGCCATGTGCCAAAGAAAGTAATGCTGCCACAACAAGTAAGTTCAATAATTCAGCAGTGTACTCCTCCCAAGTACAAAGATCCTGGTGCTCCAACTATCTCATGCATTATTGGGGAGCACCATGTGGATAAAGCTCTTCTTGATTTGGGTGCAAGTGTGAATTTGCTACCCTATTCAGTTTACTTACAATTGGGCTTGGGAGAATTGAAGCCTACCTCGGTGGTATTACAATTTGCAGACAGATCAACAAAGCAACCCCGAGGAATCATAGAAGATGTGCTCATTAAAGTGGACAAGTTCTACTTTCCTGTTGATTTCATTGTACTTGACACTGAGCCGGTTCACAATCCGAAGAGGCACATTCCTGTGATCCTTGGTCGACCTTTCTTAGCTACTGCTGATGCTTGCATAAATTGTAGGTCAGGGATCATGGATATTTCCTTTGGCAACATGAAGGTTAAACTTAATATTTTCAATGCTGTTGAGAATCCTCCAGATCAGACTGATGTCTTCTTCATGGACTCTGAAGAGGTGATTGAATCTGTAGATGAAGTAAGGGTGCAAGAAAAACAGAAGGAGAAGAAGGTGTTTGAAGATCAAATTTCTACCATGGTGGTAACTTCTGTATGCACTACACTCTCCAAAACACTTCAGAGGGAGCAATTGTTTGGAGTGTCCGACAACTCCACACCATGGTATGCAGATATTGTGAACTATTTAGCCACGGGAAAAGTGCCAAGAGACTGGACCAAGCGAGAATGTGATCGATTCTTCTCTAAAGTTCATCATTACTTTTGGGAAGATCCAGAGTTATTTAAATATTGTCCAGATCAGATTATTCGGCGATGTGTCCCAGACCATGAGTTTCAAGATATTCTCAAGTTCTGCCATTCATTGGCATGTGGAGGCCACTTCAGTGCAAGGAAGACAGCGGCAAAGGTACTTCAATGTGGATTCTTTTGGCCTTCTCTGTTTCACGATGCATATGTTTTCTGTAAGACTTGTGATCGTTGTCAAAGATTGGGTTCAATGTCGAGGCGTGATATGATGCCCATGAGCCCCATTCTGGTGGTGGAGATTTTTGACGTTTGGGGAATTGATTTTATGGGACCCTTTCCACCTTCTTTTGGCTACGAATATATTCTGGTTGGAGTGGATTATGTCTCCAAGTGGGTGGAGGCCATTGCAACTCGAACCAATGATCACAAGGTGGTAATCAAATTCATGCATGAGAATATTCTTAGTCGATTTGGAATTCCTCGAGCCTTGATCAGTGATGGTGGTACTCACTTTTGCAATAAATTCTTGAGAGGTTTGCTTGCTAAATATTCAGTGACACATAAGGTGGCAACGCCTTATCATCCTCAAACAAGTGGGCAAGTAGAGCTGTCCAATCGAGAAATTAAGCATGTTCTCGAGAAGACAGTGAGACCAGATAGAAGAGATTGGTCGTTACGACTGAGCGAAGCACTATGGGCGTATCGGACTGCTTACAAGACCCCTATCGGTATGTCACCATATCGGTTAGTGTATGGGAAAGCATGTCATCTTCCAGTCGAGATTGAGCACAAGGCACTTTGGGCAATTCGAAAATTCAATTTCGATGCAAAAAGAGCTGGGGAAGAGAGGAAGTTGCAATTGAATGAATTAGAAGAGTTTAGACGTGATGCTTATGAAAGTTCACGAATTTACAAGGAGAGGACGAAAGCATTTCATGATCGACACATCTCACGAAAGTCCTTCGCTCCAGGTGATAAAGTGTGGCTCTTCAATTCCAAGCTTCGGTTGTTCCCCGGAAAATTGCGTTCAAGGTGGGATGGACCATTCCAAGTGATTTCGGTTTTTCCTCATGGTGCCGTGGAAATTCGAAGCTTTAGAGATAATACTTTGATGAAAGTTAATGGCCAAAGGTTGAAACATTGTGTGGAAGGATGTGTGCCAAGAAGAGACGTGGAGTCCGTCGACTTGACGGATCCCATCTATCCGACTTAATCCCTTCGGAGAGTCAATCGTCTCCTACGGACGTTAAATAGTAGGTTTTGTATGTATTTCTATACTTTATTTCGTTTAGTTTTCTTTAATTTTAATTTTTGATTCTAGTTTTCTTAGGTTTTTCTTCAATTCTAGTTGTGTTTTAATGTTTTTTCTTTGAGTTTTTGATGTATAAGTTGCTTCCGGAGGATGCCAAGAGGTGTACCGAGGTATTCGGACTCAAGACGGGTGAAAAATCGTGCTCTCGGTCGACCTTGGGCGATGGAGACTCAAAAATATCAAGTCTCGGTCGAACTTGGGCGATGGAGGGTCAAACAGGCCTTCAGGGGGGGGATCGATCGCCCCAGTCAAGGGGGATCGATCGCCCCATGGGAATTCTTGAAGATCCCCACCAGCAGGTGGGCGATCGATCGCCCACTCCAAGGGGGATCGATCGCCCAAGGGTATAGAGGGGCTGGCCGAAAGTTTGCTCTATAAATGGACTCCTTATCCTATTTGGTTGCTACTACTTACATCTTCTACCTCTTTGAACTCCAATTCAAGTCCTATATCATCCGGAAAACTAATTTCTTCAATTAGTGATTATTATACAAGGATTCAACATTGATCAACATCAACTTCAACATCAAAGTGGATCAAAAATCACTAGTTCTCAAAGGAAGCTCACACTTTTTCAAGTTCAACATCAAAGTAAGTGAAGTTTTTCCTTGAAGAAATTGTTCAAATCTTTTTGAGGGCTTTTGAAGACCAAGTTTGGGGGATCAAATTGGTGCAATTACTTGTTCGATTTGGGTGGAAAAATTGCCGAAAAAAGGAGGTTGAAGGTTACGAAAGAATTGTGCACACCAAGTGTTCGATTTAATTCCTCAACTACACTTTTTCTACTTCTATGGCACCAAAGAGAGCAAGTCACCAAGATGCTTCAAGTTCACGTAATCCTCGCCGAGCGAGGAATGATCCGACCACAGGTTCTTCACGATCTCGCCGAGACGGTATTCAAGAGAGATGGCATCCAAGGGCGTTGAACTATGAAACAACGTTTGACATAGCCGAACTGTATGGTATGTTTCCCGAGACACGATGGGGGATTTCCGACATCCGTCGTCGTCGGTCGGCATCCATTTTTGTTCCACTCTCATCTACTATTTACCCGAGGCTTGTCAAGGTATTTTATCAAAACTTAATACCAAAACCTGATGAGCGGGATGTGCTTACTTCTTCCGTAGATGGAACAATAGTTCGAGTTGACATGTCATCCATTGCCATTGCCATGGGTTGTCCTCATGAATGCCCAGCTGATTTATCTCATATCTACACTCCTTTACCCGACGAGTTGTCGGTGGGCAATGTGGTTGCACGATTGTGTGCCAACCAATTTTCTGGGCCGAAAAGGAATGCAGCTTCAAAGTCTTCAATGCCAAATCATTTATGGTTCCTTGACGCTGTGCTACTCAAGAATGTCTGTCCAATTGGACATAAAACCGAAAGACGTCAAGAGTTCCTCAGAGCCTTATATGCCATACATTTTGGGCATTGGCTGTCATTCCCACAGATTGTCTGGGGCCAGATGGAGAAATTCTATTCCAAGGTTGTGGCCAAAGTACCAGACAGTGCAAGTGACTGGGAGTTCCCATTCCCTACTATTATTCACCAGTTGCTTGTAACACAGGGGTATGCAGTCCACGAGGACGAGCTTGCCTTTCCACATGACCTTCATTATGGCACGCATGACTGGAACTTGAGTCGATCTCATATGCACCAGAGAGTCATTGCAGCGCCTGGTGAGGTATCTCGGTTGGCCCAAGGAGGAGAGCATGTAGATGTACCACCACCGGTAGATGATCCAGAGGAGATGGAGGCAGAGGAAGAGGAAGTGCATGCACAGGCTGGTGGCCATGATTATCAATACTTAGAAGGGCAGATTGCTGGGTTGACAGCCCAGTTTGGCACCTTACAGACAGAGGTCTCCACACAGTTTGGTGCAATGAGAGCAGAGATGGCGGATCACTTTCGTGACACTCGCCAAGAGCAACTAGAGATGAGGAGGATGATGCGTGCACTGATGCGCCAAGCAAACTTAGATCCGGATGCTCAGTCACCACCACAGCCTTGACAGGAAGTGGTTTGTTTTGACAGGTTGAATCATCCAAGTTTGGGGGTGTGCTTGCCTTGCCTTCATGCTAGTGATGTGCTCTATTTTCTTGCCACTACTCCTTGGTCCTGGTAACATCGTTCTTACCTTCTCTATGCTTCAATTGGGTGTACATTGAGGACAATGTACAGTTTAAGTTTGGGGGTGAGGCGATGCCTATTTGTGTGCTTTATTGGAATATGGGGGGAAATTTGTGTGAAATTCTTTTTGTATTAGGATTTTATGTTATTTTATTTTCTTAGTTTGTTTTTTTTATTTTATTTTGTTTTATTTTTAGATAGAATGTTTTGACATTATTCAAGGGATTAATACCTTATGTAGGTGCATAACTTGCAATTTTTGAGTATGTTTTAAATTTTTAGAAACTGTGGTTTAAATTATGTGGTTTTAATCATGGTTTGCAATAACATGTTTTGAAGTGATTAATTTTAGTTTCCTTACATGCACAGGCACACTAGCATAATCTTGTGGGGTATAAACCTATGTTTTGAGTTATTGAGTTACATATGCTTGATATTAATTAGTATCTCTTGAGAATGAGTACCAATGATGTGTTATACTTGACTTCAATGAAAAAAAGAAAGAAAAGAAGTGAAAAAAAAAAAAAAGTGATGAATAAGCAAATCAATTTGATCCTTTTCATGAGTAACCGGGCCTCTATGCCTCAGGAAGCACGGAGTGTTCGCGTCAAAAGTGAAAGGGTGAGGAAAGATGAGCATTGGTTGTCTTGATTTGTAGCCTGGCTGATTCGAGTAATTAGGTCTTCGGGGTATCTCAAAGCCTAGTGCCCTAAAGCCATCTGGTTTGGGAGTCACTGACTGAAAGCTTGCTACATGGATCTTTCAGAAAGCTTAATAAATCAAGACATTGCACAACCAATAAAGCAATAAAAAAAAAGGGATGAAAAGAAAAAAATGATGAAAAAGTCATGTATGCATGTTGGGAAGTATGAGTTCAATAAGGGGAGCTAGTGAGTTGAAGGGGTATGTGCCTTAATATATTCAGAGCTAGGTTATGCTACATGAGATGATTGTTAGTTCACTTTACACGAGGGAGCTAGAGTTAATTATTTTGAGATATGTTGATGTGAATTATGCATGGGGACCATTGCTTTGAATTATAGAATTTGAAAGTTTGAAATTATTCTTGAATGCAAGTTTGTAACTATGTATTGTAATCTTCTTATTGAATTAATGTTGAAACAGAATTTTGAATGTTTGTGGGTAACATTTCTGGAAACCCTCACGAGACTATACTCGTCCACTAGGGGGAACCTAGGGGTTTAAAGGCTTGTTGCATATGCTAAATACAATCGTTTCTCCCACGAAAGTGGAGTTAGGTAGTTTAGTTAGTGTTTAGTAGTTTCTTTGTTTTAGTTTTGTTTTATTCTATTGCTAAGGGACTAGCAATATGTAAGTTTGGGGGTGTGATCGGCATCGAATGTTACGCATTCTAGCCTCTTAACTTATGTATTTTATTCTCTTAGTGATAGATTATTTTGTGATTTTACTTTGTTTTAGTGTTTTCTGTATTTTCAGGGCCTTAATGATTATTTCAGTTAAAACCGTGCTTTTGGGCTTTTAAAGAAGACATCCAAGATGGTGAGATGAAGCCTACATCAAGGAGATTCACTCAACCATTTATTTCAACTCAAATCAGCCCAAGAAAGAGGTCCAAGAGAATTACAGCTGCTTAAGAAGGTTTCGGGCCTGAAGCCCAAATCTGCGCATAATGCAGTCTTAATCCCGTTTTGGAAAACGGACCAGAAGTCTTATTTCCGAGCCTCAAATCGACATTATTTCCGCGTGGGGTTGAACGAAATTTGATTCTGCACACTTTTGTATTTCACGAAAATTCCGTAAATCGGACTTCTAGTGGGTCAAAAGTCGGGCCGAAGTCAGCAGGAAAAACCCACCTGATTAGTGCTGCGGGAAACCCTAATTAATTCCTAATTGGATTAGGACTTTGGTGTATTCTCTTGGGGAATAAAGGGAAGACTTGGAGGCTGAAGAGAGAGAGCTTACACACAGAGATTGGAGAGTCTGAGAGGGCTGAAGAGAACAGAAACATATTGCAGAGCCATTGGAGAACGAAGTCATACGCGTAATTCAGAAAGATGATGTCTTCTTCCTCAACAGTTGAAGCTTCTTCTTCTACCATGAGCGGCTAGTTCATCCACTAGGGTTTTGATGTAGCCCTAACAAAGCATCAATGGTTTGATTGTTTTAATTATTGGGGACCTTTATATACATGCATAGATTGTGTAATTGTGAGGATTCTTATTAATGAATTGAGCAATAAAAGTCTTGTAAATTCAATCTCAATGATTTCTTATCTTGTCTTAGATATTTAGTTGTTGTTATTGAACTCAATCTCTTTTGTTTTCTGTGATCATGAGAGAGATTATTACACAATGGTAATCACTGAATATATTGTTATGAGCTTTGATGGATTATGCCTAGAGAAGATGAACCATACTGCACCCTAGATTAGAGTAGTTAGGCAGATGGCCCATGCCAATCGAAGATAGTCCATGGCTTAGCCTTAATCATATGTTATCTTCTTGACGGATGAAGGTGAGCTTGTAGCCACCGACACCACTTATGCATGATGTAATTCCCCTATAGTTGATTCAATTGACCATTGATTGTGGAGTTAGTGGTGAAGTCAAACACCCTAGGTTTCTCTCTTATTATCTTCATTATCTGTTTACCTTTGATTTATTTTATTTTATCTTTTTAATTAGTTAAAAATCAGAATTCTTTTCTTATAAATTTAATTAGAATTAGTTCTGTGTTCCAACTCGTCAGAACATAATCCCTGAGGTACGATACCCATTCATTTCGATAGCCCTATTCTGCAAGGAATTCGTTCTATTGCGAAGTGTGGAAAATTTTAATTGATATACTTTTTGAGTCACACTCACACACGAATCAATTTTTGGCGCCGTTGCCGGGGATTATCTATTTGATTGATTGGATTTTACAGAATTAGTTTTAATTGGATTTTTAGTTTAGGAAATTTTTATATTTTATTTTTATTCTTGTTTTTGTTTTCTTTTCAGGTGCTTTTAGTAATATATGCAAGGTCGTCGTTCTGTGGCTGATCCTTTGATACCTCTTGATCCTGAGCCTGAACGTACTCTTAGACAACAGAGGAACATCCCTGTTGATACCATTGTGCAAGAGGAAGAAATAATTGAAGACATGGCAGAAGAGATGAATAATAACCTTGTTCCTAATGCTGATGGAGAAAGAGCTAGATTGCTTAGGGACTACTATGTTCCTGAGACATATACCTCGCCAGCAGGTTTTCAACTGCCCAATGTCACAGCACAGAATTATGAGATCAAGTCCAGCATTATTCAGATGCTACCATCTTATTTTGGGCTGACTCAAGAAGACCCTTACAAGCATCTGGATGACTTCATTGAAGTGTGCTCAACTACAAAAATTCACAACTTCTCTGAAGATGCTTTCAGAATGAGACTTTTTCCATTCTCTTTGAAAGACAAAGCAAAGTATTGGTTCAACTCTCTACCGGCTGGTTCTATCACGACTTGGACTCAGATGCAACATGAGTTTCTCAAGAAGTATTTTCCGATAGGGAAGACCAATCAGTTCAGACGTGCTATCACTGGTTTCTCCCAACATGAGGGGGAACAATTTTATGAGACATGGGAAAGATTCAAGGACCTTCTTAGGAAGTGTCCCCATCATCAAGTTCCTAAGTGGCAACTAGTGCAGAGTTTTCATGAAGGGCTCACAGAAGCTAACAGACAGATGGTTGATGCGTCATGTGGAGGTACTTTTATGTTGAAGAGTGAAGAAGAGGCATGGACCTTATTTGAAAATCTTAGTGACAACTCTCTACAACATGTGTCCTCTACTCGTTCTAGCAGACCTGCCACTACCAGGAAGACTGATGGGATTTTTGAGGTTGGTGCTTCAGAAGCTATGCCAACTGATATTGATTTAATTGCACAGAAGGTAGCAGCAATTATGGCTGCCAATCAAACTCCTTCTGCTTCAAATTCTTCATTGCTAAGCCCGTGTGAATTCTGCTCTAGTCCTATGCATAATGTGAGCAATTGTCCTTCAATGGGACAATTTTCTGATATTCAACATGAGCAAGTTCAAGCTACTTTCACTGGACCAATGAATCCTCCACGAGGTAATACTTACAATCCCACATGGAGGAATCATCCTGGTTTTTCTTACAGTAACCAAGGGGCAGCAATGCAACCATCATATCAACCTAGGACTTTTGTGCCTCAACAGCAATATCAAACACAAAGTCCTATGGCCCAAAGAATTTCTGCTATTGAAGACAAGCTGACTCTTACCTTGTCTAAATTTGACAAGCTTGATTCTCTTATAGAGACAGTGCAAGCTACTGCAGCAACAGTACAATCTACAGTTCAGCTAGTGCACTCGCATTCTCAATCCATTGCCAAACTGGAATCTCAGTTTGGACAGCTTGCTACTTCATTAAGTAGAAGAGAAGAAGGGACGCTCCCTAGTCAACCAATTGCTAATCCAAGAGGGATGCAAGCTTCCACAAGCAACCCACACCATGAGCAAGTTCAAGCCATTACCACTTTGAGAAGTGGGAAAATAATTGACAATAAGGTGGGTGAGAAGAAAGAAGAAGAAAAAGTGATCACAAGTCCAAGTGCTGAAATTCCTTATGAGCCCAAGGCTCCTTTCCCACAACGTTTTCTTGAAGCATCTAAGTTGGGGAAGCAAGGGGACAAGCTGCATGACATGATGGAGGTGTTTCGCCAAGTGAAGATTAATTTGCCACTCCTTGATGCCATCAAGCAAATTCCTCCTTATGCAAAATTTTTGAAGGACTTGTGCACTCAGAAAAGGCGTTCTAAAAGCCATGTGCCAAAGAAAGTAATGCTGCCACAACAAGTAAGTTCAATAATTCAGCAGTGTACTCCTCCCAAGTACAAAGATCCTGGTGCTCCAACTATCTCATGCATTATTGGGGAGCACCATGTGGATAAAGCTCTTCTTGATTTGGGTGCAAGTGTGAATTTGCTACCCTATTCAGTTTACTTACAATTGGGCTTGGGAGAATTGAAGCCTACCTCGGTGGTATTACAATTTGCAGACAGATCAACAAAGCAACCCCGAGGAATCATAGAAGATGTGCTCATTAAAGTGGACAAGTTCTACTTTCCTGTTGATTTCATTGTACTTGACACTGAGCCGGTTCACAATCCGAAGAGGCACATTCCTGTGATCCTTGGTCGACCTTTCTTAGCTACTGCTGATGCTTGCATAAATTGTAGGTCAGGGATCATGGATATTTCCTTTGGCAACATGAAGGTTAAACTTAATATTTTCAATGCTGTTGAGAATCCTCCAGATCAGACTGATGTCTTCTTCATGGACTCTGAAGAGGTGATTGAATCTGTAGATGAAGTAAGGGTGCAAGAAAAACAGAAGGAGAAGAAGGTGTTTGAAGATCAAATTTCTACCATGGTGGTAACTTCTGTATGCACTACACTCTCCAAAACACTTCAGAGGGAGCAATTGTTTGGAGTGTCCGACAACTCCACACCATGGTATGCAGATATTGTGAACTATTTAGCCACGGGAAAAGTGCCAAGAGACTGGACCAAGCGAGAATGTGATCGATTCTTCTCTAAAGTTCATCATTACTTTTGGGAAGATCCAGAGTTATTTAAATATTGTCCAGATCAGATTATTCGGCGATGTGTCCCAGACCATGAGTTTCAAGATATTCTCAAGTTCTGCCATTCATTGGCATGTGGAGGCCACTTCAGTGCAAGGAAGACAGCGGCAAAGGTACTTCAATGTGGATTCTTTTGGCCTTCTCTGTTTCACGATGCATATGTTTTCTGTAAGACTTGTGATCGTTGTCAAAGATTGGGTTCAATGTCGAGGCGTGATATGATGCCCATGAGCCCCATTCTGGTGGTGGAGATTTTTGACGTTTGGGGAATTGATTTTATGGGACCCTTTCCACCTTCTTTTGGCTACGAATATATTCTGGTTGGAGTGGATTATGTCTCCAAGTGGGTGGAGGCCATTGCAACTCGAACCAATGATCACAAGGTGGTAATCAAATTCATGCATGAGAATATTCTTAGTCGATTTGGAATTCCTCGAGCCTTGATCAGTGATGGTGGTACTCACTTTTGCAATAAATTCTTGAGAGGTTTGCTTGCTAAATATTCAGTGACACATAAGGTGGCAACGCCTTATCATCCTCAAACAAGTGGGCAAGTAGAGCTGTCCAATCGAGAAATTAAGCATGTTCTCGAGAAGACAGTGAGACCAGATAGAAGAGATTGGTCGTTACGACTGAGCGAAGCACTATGGGCGTATCGGACTGCTTACAAGACCCCTATCGGTATGTCACCATATCGGTTAGTGTATGGGAAAGCATGTCATCTTCCAGTCGAGATTGAGCACAAGGCACTTTGGGCAATTCGAAAATTCAATTTCGATGCAAAAAGAGCTGGGGAAGAGAGGAAGTTGCAATTGAATGAATTAGAAGAGTTTAGACGTGATGCTTATGAAAGTTCACGAATTTACAAGGAGAGGACGAAAGCATTTCATGATCGACACATCTCACGAAAGTCCTTCGCTCCAGGTGATAAAGTGTGGCTCTTCAATTCCAAGCTTCGGTTGTTCCCCGGAAAATTGCGTTCAAGGTGGGATGGACCATTCCAAGTGATTTCGGTTTTTCCTCATGGTGCCGTGGAAATTCGAAGCTTTAGAGATAATACTTTGATGAAAGTTAATGGCCAAAGGTTGAAACATTGTGTGGAAGGATGTGTGCCAAGAAGAGACGTGGAGTCCGTCGACTTGACGGATCCCATCTATCCGACTTAATCCCTTCGGAGAGTCAATCGTCTCCTACGGACGTTAAATAGTAGGTTTTGTATGTATTTCTATACTTTATTTCGTTTAGTTTTCTTTAATTTTAATTTTTGATTCTAGTTTTCTTAGGTTTTTCTTCAATTCTAGTTGTGTTTTAATGTTTTTTCTTTGAGTTTTTGATGTATAAGTTGCTTCCGGAGGATGCCAAGAGGTGTACCGAGGTATTCGGACTCAAGACGGGTGAAAAATCGTGCTCTCGGTCGACCTTGGGCGATGGAGACTCAAAAATATCAAGTCTCGGTCGAACTTGGGCGATGGAGGGTCAAACAGGCCTTCAGGGGGGGGATCGATCGCCCCAGTCAAGGGGGATCGATCGCCCCATGGGAATTCTTGAAGATCCCCACCAGCAGGTGGGCGATCGATCGCCCACTCCAAGGGGGATCGATCGCCCAAGGGTATAGAGGGGCTGGCCGAAAGTTTGCTCTATAAATGGACTCCTTATCCTATTTGGTTGCTACTACTTACATCTTCTACCTCTTTGAACTCCAATTCAAGTCCTATATCATCCGGAAAACTAATTTCTTCAATTAGTGATTATTATACAAGGATTCAACATTGATCAACATCAACTTCAACATCAAAGTGGATCAAAAATCACTAGTTCTCAAAGGAAGCTCACACTTTTTCAAGTTCAACATCAAAGTAAGTGAAGTTTTTCCTTGAAGAAATTGTTCAAATCTTTTTGAGGGCTTTTGAAGACCAAGTTTGGGGGATCAAATTGGTGCAATTACTTGTTCGATTTGGGTGGAAAAATTGCCGAAAAAAGGAGGTTGAAGGTTACGAAAGAATTGTGCACACCAAGTGTTCGATTTAATTCCTCAACTACACTTTTTCTACTTCTATGGCACCAAAGAGAGCAAGTCACCAAGATGCTTCAAGTTCACGTAATCCTCGCCGAGCGAGGAATGATCCGACCACAGGTTCTTCACGATCTCGCCGAGACGGTATTCAAGAGAGATGGCATCCAAGGGCGTTGAACTATGAAACAACGTTTGACATAGCCGAACTGTATGGTATGTTTCCCGAGACACGATGGGGGATTTCCGACATCCGTCGTCGTCGGTCGGCATCCATTTTTGTTCCACTCTCATCTACTATTTACCCGAGGCTTGTCAAGGTATTTTATCAAAACTTAATACCAAAACCTGATGAGCGGGATGTGCTTACTTCTTCCGTAGATGGAACAATAGTTCGAGTTGACATGTCATCCATTGCCATTGCCATGGGTTGTCCTCATGAATGCCCAGCTGATTTATCTCATATCTACACTCCTTTACCCGACGAGTTGTCGGTGGGCAATGTGGTTGCACGATTGTGTGCCAACCAATTTTCTGGGCCGAAAAGGAATGCAGCTTCAAAGTCTTCAATGCCAAATCATTTATGGTTCCTTGACACTGTGCTACTCAAGAATGTCTGTCCAATTGGACATAAAACCGAAAGACGTCAAGAGTTCCTCAGAGCCTTATATGCCATACATTTTGGGCATTGGCTGTCATTCCCACAGATTGTCTGGGGCCAGATGGAGAAATTCTATTCCAAGGTTGTGGCCAAAGTACCAGACAGTGCAAGTGACTGGGAGTTCCCATTCCCTACTATTATTCACCAGTTGCTTGTAACACAGGGGTATGCAGTCCACGAGGACGAGCTTGCCTTTCCACATGACCTTCATTATGGCACGCATGACTGGAACTTGAGTCGATCTCATATGCACCAGAGAGTCATTGCAGCGCCTGGTGAGGTATCTCGGTTGGCCCAAGGAGGAGAGCATGTAGATGTACCACCACCGGTAGATGATCCAGAGGAGATGGAGGCAGAGGAAGAGGAAGTGCATGCACAGGCTGGTGGCCATGATTATCAATACTTAGAAGGGCAGATTGCTGGGTTGACAGCCCAGTTTGGCACCTTACAGACAGAGGTCTCCACACAGTTTGGTGCAATGAGAGCAGAGATGGCGGATCACTTTCGTGACACTCGCCAAGAGCAACTAGAGATGAGGAGGATGATGCGTGCACTGATGCGCCAAGCAAACTTAGATCCGGATGCTCAGTCACCACCACAGCCTTGACAGGAAGTGGTTTGTTTTGACAGGTTGAATCATCCAAGTTTGGGGGTGTGCTTGCCTTGCCTTCATGCTAGTGATGTGCTCTATTTTCTTGCCACTACTCCTTGGTCCTGGTAACATCGTTCTTACCTTCTCTATGCTTCAATTGGGTGTACATTGAGGACAATGTACAGTTTAAGTTTGGGGGTGAGGCGATGCCTATTTGTGTGCTTTATTGGAATATGGGGGGAAATTTGTGTGAAATTCTTTTTGTATTAGGATTTTATGTTATTTTATTTTCTTAGTTTGTTTTTTTTATTTTATTTTGTTTTATTTTTAGATAGAATGTTTTGACATTATTCAAGGGATTAATACCTTATGTAGGTGCATAACTTGCAATTTTTGAGTATGTTTTAAATTTTTAGAAACTGTGGTTTAAATTATGTGGTTTTAATCATGGTTTGCAATAACATGTTTTGAAGTGATTAATTTTAGTTTCCTTACATGCACAGGCACACTAGCATAATCTTGTGGGGTATAAACCTATGTTTTGAGTTATTGAGTTACATATGCTTGATATTAATTAGTATCTCTTGAGAATGAGTACCAATGATGTGTTATACTTGACTTCAATGAAAAAAAGAAAGAAAAGAAGTGAAAAAAAAAAAAAAAGTGATGAATAAGCAAATCAATTTGATCCTTTTCATGAGTAACCGGGCCTCTATGCCTCAGGAAGCACGGAGTGTTCGCGTCAAAAGTGAAAGGGTGAGGAAAGATGAGCATTGGTTGTCTTGATTTGTAGCCTGGCTGATTCGAGTAATTAGGTCTTCGGGGTATCTCAAAGCCTAGTGCCCTAAAGCCATCTGGTTTGGGAGTCACTGACTGAAAGCTTGCTACATGGATCTTTCAGAAAGCTTAATAAATCAAGACATTGCACAACCAATAAAGCAATAAAAAAAAAAGGGATGAAAAGAAAAAAATGATGAAAAAGTCATGTATGCATGTTGGGAAGTATGAGTTCAATAAGGGGAGCTAGTGAGTTGAAGGGGTATGTGCCTTAATATATTCAGAGCTAGGTTATGCTACATGAGATGATTGTTAGTTCACTTTACACGAGGGAGCTAGAGTTAATTATTTTGAGATATGTTGATGTGAATTATGCATGGGGACCATTGCTTTGAATTATAGAATTTGAAAGTTTGAAATTATTCTTGAATGCAAGTTTGTAACTATGTATTGTAATCTTCTTATTGAATTAATGTTGAAACAGAATTTTGAATGTTTGTGGGTAACATTTCTGGAAACCCTCACGAGACTATACTCGTCCACTAGGGGGAACCTAGGGGTTTAAAGGCTTGTTGCATATGCTAAATACAATCGTTTCTCCCACGAAAGTGGAGTTAGGTAGTTTAGTTAGTGTTTAGTAGTTTCTTTGTTTTAGTTTTGTTTTATTCTATTGCTAAGGGACTAGCAATATGTAAGTTTGGGGGTGTGATCGGCATCGAATGTTACGCATTCTAGCCTCTTAACTTATGTATTTTATTCTCTTAGTGATAGATTATTTTGTGATTTTACTTTGTTTTAGTGTTTTCTGTATTTTCAGGGCCTTAATGATTATTTCAGTTAAAACCGTGCTTTTGGGCTTTTAAAGAAGACATCCAAGATGGTGAGATGAAGCCTACATCAAGGAGATTCACTCAACCATTTATTTCAACTCAAATCAGCCCAAGAAAGAGGTCCAAGAGAATTACAGCTGCTTAAGAAGGTTTCGGGCCTGAAGCCCAAATCTGCGCATAATGCAGTCTTAATCCCGTTTTGGAAAACGGACCAGAAGTCTTATTTCCGAGCCTCAAATCGACATTATTTCCGCGTGGGGTTGAACGAAATTTGATTCTGCACACTTTTGTATTTCACGAAAATTCCGTAAATCGGACTTCTAGTGGGTCAAAAGTCGGGCCGAAGTCAGCAGGAAAAACCCACCTGATTAGTGCTGCGGGAAACCCTAATTAATTCCTAATTGGATTAGGACTTTGGTGTATTCTCTTGGGGAATAAAGGGAAGACTTGGAGGCTGAAGAGAGAGAGCTTACACACAGAGATTGGAGAGTCTGAGAGGGCTGAAGAGAACAGAAACATATTGCAGAGCCATTGGAGAACGAAGTCATACGCGTAATTCAGAAAGATGATGTCTTCTTCCTCAACAGTTGAAGCTTCTTCTTCTACCATGAGCGGCTAGTTCATCCACTAGGGTTTTGATGTAGCCCTAACAAAGCATCAATGGTTTGATTGTTTTAATTATTGGGGACCTTTATATACATGCATAGATTGTGTAATTGTGAGGATTCTTATTAATGAATTGAGCAATAAAAGTCTTGTAAATTCAATCTCAATGATTTCTTATCTTGTCTTAGATATTTAGTTGTTGTTATTGAACTCAATCTCTTTTGTTTTCTGTGATCATGAGAGAGATTATTACACAATGGTAATCACTGAATATATTGTTATGAGCTTTGATGGATTATGCCTAGAGAAGATGAACCATACTGCACCCTAGATTAGAGTAGTTAGGCAGATGGCCCATGCCAATCGAAGATAGTCCATGGCTTAGCCTTAATCATATGTTATCTTCTTGACGGATGAAGGTGAGCTTGTAGCCACCGACACCACTTATGCATGATGTAATTCCCCTATAGTTGATTCAATTGACCATTGATTGTGGAGTTAGTGGTGAAGTCAAACACCCTAGGTTTCTCTCTTATTATCTTCATTATCTGTTTACCTTTGATTTATTTTATTTTATCTTTTTAATTAGTTAAAAATCAGAATTCTTTTCTTATAAATTTAATTAGAATTAGTTCTGTGTTCCAACTCGTCAGAACATAATCCCTGAGGTACAATACCCATTCATTTCGATAGCCCTATTCTGCAAGGAATTCGTTCTATTGCGAAGTGTGGAAAATTTTAATTGATATACTTTTTGAGTCACACTCACACACGAATCAGGACACCAAGCCTAGGTTGATCCGATGGATACTCCTGTTGCAAGAGTTCAATTTTGAGATTAGAGACAAAAAGGGAACTGAAAATGTGGTGGCTGACCACCTTTCTAGAATTCTTGTTGAATCCCTCCATAACTCCATTCCAGTTTGTGAATCCTTCCTGGATGAACAACTCTTTGTCATTTCTCAAGAGAGTATCCCTTGGTATGCGGATGTTGTTAACTACTTGGCAACCAGTAAAATACCATCTTCTTGGACCAAGCAAGAGAATGATCATTTTTTCTCCCAATCACGATCATATTATTGGGACGATCCTCAATTGTTCAAATATTGCCCCGATCAATTAATTTGAATGTGTGTACCCAATAGTGAATTCCAAAGTATTCTCAAATTTTGTCATACACTCGCTTGTGGGGGACACTTTAGTGCTAAGAAAACCGCAGCAAAAATTCTTCAATGCGGATTTTTCTGGCCAACACTTCATCGGGATGCATATTTATTTTGCCGCTCTTGTGAGCGATGTCAGCGCCTAGGCGCGATGTCTCGGAAGGACATGATGCCTCTTAACCCTATTCTTATTATTGAGATATTTGATGTGTGGGGCATTGACTTCATGGGACATTTTCCACCCTCTACTGGTCATGAGTACATACTTGTGGCGGTGGACTACGTATCTAAATGGATAGAGGTCATTGCTACCAAAACCAATGATCACGCAGTCGTGGTTAAGTTCATTCAAGCGAATATCTTTAGCCGGTTTGGTACACCTCGAGCCCTCATCAGTGACGGAGGTAAACATTTCTGTAACCGGTTCCTTCGAACCTTGCTTACCAAATACTCTGTCACACACAAAGTAGCCACCCCATACCATCCTCAAACTAGTGGCCAAGTAGAGGTATCCAATAGGGAGATTAAGAACATTCTTGAGAAGACCGTTCGGCCTGACCGGAAAGATTGGTCATTGCGACTAAATGATGCATTATGGGCATACCGAACTGCGTATAAGACTCCCATTGGAATGTCACCTTACTAGTTGGTTTATGGCAAAGCGTGCCATCTTCTGGTTGAATTGGAGCATAAAGCTATGTGGGCCACCAAAACTTTCAATTTTGACATGCAAACGGCCGGATCTAATCGAAAGCTTCAATTAAATGAATTGGAATAATTGCGACATGACGCGTATGAGAATGCTAAAATCTATAAGGCAAAGTCCAAAGCCTTTCATGATCATAATATTCGAGTCAAAACGTTTTCTCCGGGCCAAAAAGTATGGTTGTACAACTCACGCCTGCATTTGTTTTCCGAAAAACTTCGCTCCCGTTGGGATGGTCCATTTTTGATTAATTCCGTTGCTCCCCATGGAGCGGTGGAATTGAAGGACTTGAAAGATGGATCGTTGTTCAAAGTAAACGGGCAGCGCTTAAAAGTGTGCGTGGATGACCAAGTTACCACCGAATACGTGAATGTCGTCACTTTGACGGATCCCGTATATTTTGACTCGTGAGCCGACTCGAACATCATGCCATAGACGTGTAAGGTGGCGAGGCCATGGTAGCTATCATGCTTCCATGATGTCCCTTTAATCCAAGGTAAATTTTGTATCTAAACAATTTAGTATCTAAGTCCCATAAGTCCAAGTCCATGAAGTGTAACTCAAGCTGGCTGTTTTTGAGCATCTCAAAATAATGCAGAGAGTTTGCTAAGTCCAAAGTCCCGAGAGGTAGTATTCTTCGATAGCACTTCGATAGGTCCTCGATCAATCGAAATCTCGATTGATCGAAGTGAAATCTCGATTGATCGAAGTTGATCTCGATTGATCGAGGTAGGATTCCGATTGATCAAAATCTCGATTGATCGAGATGTACATCTCGATCAATCGAGATTGACGTGATGCCTGCACGTGAGCCGATTCCTTATTTAAACATTTGGGCTCCCTCTCATTTCCATAATTCTTTCCAAGACCATCCGACTTCCTCCTCCCACCGAGCCACCACCACCACCACCCACCCTCGAGTAGATCTATCTATTTGTACTTTATGTTTTACTGTCTGTATTTTTCTTTCTTTATTTTTGATAGGCCATGTTGGCCATATTAGTTTTTGTGTATTCCACATCCATGTACCCTTTGTACTGAAACTTATGTTCACATATATGGAATACAGTTCTCCTTTCTTTTATAGCCCTGTGTTATATTTTGTCTTTATTTTTACTTTCTGCCAATATCAATGCTCTCTCTCTACTTTGACTATGTATGTAGTACCACTTGCCTAATTATTATATGCGATTCAATTGATGATTTTTGTTTATTACCGCCTGGTTTCAATTCCCGATACTATTGAGATTGCTTCAATGTAGTATGGCGTTAATAAAGAAAGGCAGCCCCTTTGCATGTTATACGTTAGCGTGCCTGGATAGTCAATATCTTATCATATAGACCTCTTAGTCAATTGGGAAACACCAGTTCCGAGTCTCGAGTCTTGGATGTGCATTGATCTCGGCCTTATCCGCTTGTCCATAATTCTTTTATTATGTTCTTTTTATCTACTTTTTGTTCCATTTAATGCTCGTGGTATCTAGTTGGTGTTCCGTGCAGGTTTTTCTCATTTCCAGCATGACCGCCGGTATTGGAATGCCATTTTTGTCGCGTTCTGCAATCCTGGTAAATTCTTTCCTTGTTCTTCTTGTCCAAACATTGAGGACAATGTTGCGTCTAAGTTTGGGGGTGCGGTATGCTATACCACTTGCATATGCATGCAATGTTCAGTCTTTGTATTGATTGTCATTGTAGAGCAAGTTTCTTTTCTTGATATTTTTGCATGCTTGCTATGATGTCTTGTGTCATTGTAGAGCAAGTTTCTTTTCTTGATATTTTTGCATGCTTGCTATGATGTCTTGCTTTTTAAAGGAAGATCATTCGAATACATGTTTGAGGTAAATGCAACAGGTAGTTAAGAACTTTAACATTGTAAATACCCGCACTTTTGCAAGTTATATAATAGGCTAGAACGGTCTACATTTTTGTCCAAATATGAGCACGTATAGTTCTTGCCCTAAATTTGTCCTTAACCGCACAAATTCGCACACATGCATTTTAAGTTGTGGGGTATAAGTCTGATGGAGAATTTTATAAATTTCTATTTTTATTAGAACAACTTAAAGAATAAGTTCTTCCGGTTGTTGTAAAAAAAAAACATTATAAAATAAATGCAATAAGCCTTCTCACTCAATAAACCGGATCTCTATGCCTCAAAGCAGGGAGTATTCGAGTATAAGTGTGCAAGGTTGAGCAATAAAAAGCGAGTGGCTTGCTTAAACTCATCGCCTTGCAAGCTTGGTTATTAAGTCCGAGGGGTGTTTCCTCACCTAATGCCCTAAAACCAATTGGTTTGGGAGTCATTGGCCCAATGCCGCTACATGGGCTTGCAAGAAAGCAAAAAGAGCTAAGCATTGCACGGTCATCCGTACATGAGCAATCAGGAATATTTTGTGATAATGAACAACAGTGTCGAACCGTTTCAATGAGTTTTTCTTTTAAAAGCAGATTTGTTCTTATTCTTCTCCAAATATGAAAAATTCATGCGCTAGAATGCATGTTCACTTTTCAAAGAGAATTTTGGGGTCAGAATCGGTATGTTTGTTCGGACTGGCCATTATGTGGGGGCCCTCGTTTATTTATAGCTTGTGAAAGTCCATTTTTGCTAATGACTGCATAGTTCTGTAATACTTGTTACATTTGCGAAATGTGAAATGAACGGATGATCGCCCTTTATCTAGTTGATGACTGAGCATGATTAAATTTTTGTATAAGATAGTTAATTTCATTTTTGTAATATTGCATTGCTAAGGGACTAGCAATATGTAAGTTTGGGGGTGTGATAAGTGTTCAATTCTATGCATTTGAACCCTCTTTATTGCATATGTTAGTCCCGTTTCTACATTTACCAAGATATGTTTATGGTATTTTTGTGTCTGTGATGTATGGCAGGTCTTGTAGTAAAAGGAGCAAAGTTTGAGGCGATTTGCAGTTGAAGAGAAAAGTCAGAAGTGCAGCCAAGGCATCTCGATCAATCGAGTTCTTACTTTGATTGATCGAAATCTCGATCAATCGAGATCCAATCTCGATTGATCGAGATTCTGCAAAGCCACTTGCCCACTTGCTCACATGCTCTCCCACTTGCAACAAAATCCCCCTTTTTGCACGACTTAGAGGGATTGTCTGACTTGAACAAGACCTTTGGGGACCTTCTTGATATAGTTGGTATATATATTGATATATATATATATATATATTTATGTTCGGCCCCAAGGTTGAAAAGGTAGCCATAAAGCACACAAAGAGGCCATTTCTCACATATCTCTCACACACATCAGAATACACAAGGAGAGACATTCGGGAGAGGAGAAGAAGGAGCTGAACCAGACCTTGAAGCTCCATTTTCTTCATCAATGGAAGAGTGCAAGGCAACCATGAGCAACTAACTTCTATACTAGGGTGTTGTTGAAGCCCCTAGCCATGTAAACTTGTTCATTGTTGTAGCATTTTGGGATTTGTTCTTAAATGTTGATTATTTAGCCTAGTGACCATGTACACTAATACATCTCTTTTATATATTCATTTGATTTAGGTTTTATTCTTGTCTTAGAGTAGAATCTCTCTTGTGAATGCACAACATTTGTTTCTTCCACAAGAAGGGCAAATGATGGCTAAGTAATGGTACTTTAAATAAATGTGGTGTGCTTGCTTGTATAGACCATGCCAAGATAAGGTAATTTGGATGCATGTAGGTTCACTTAGAAAGTAGGGTAATTAGTTAGGTTGAAGAACTATGCTTGTTGAAGATGGATTATGATAGGTTGGTGCTCACATTAATCTTTTGATATGTCATTGAGGTCACAAGCCTAATGACATTGTTAGGCATTTAATTTATGAATCCCTGATCGGCATTGAATGTTACGCATTATAGCCTCTTAACTTATGTATTTTATTCTCTTAGTGATAGATTATTTTATTATTTTACTTCGTTTTAGTGTTTTCTGTATTTTCAGGGCCTTAATGATTATTTCAGTTAAAACCAAGCTTTTGGGATTTTAAAGAAGACATCCAAGATGGTGAGATGAAGCCTACATCAAGGAGATTCACTCAACCATTTATTTCAACTCAAATCAGCCCAAGAAAGAGGTCCAAGAGAATTACAACTGCTTAAGAACGTTTCAGGCCTAAAGCCCAAATCTGCGTATAATACAATCTTAATCCCGTTATGGAAAACGGACCAGAAGTCTTATTTTCGAACCTCAAATCGACAGAATTCTTGACTAAGGTTCAACGAAATTTGATTCTGCACACTTTTGTATTTCACGAAAATTCCGTAAATCGGACTTCTAGTGGGTCAAAAGTTGGGCCGAAGTCAGCAGGAAAAACCCACCTGATTAGTGCTGCGGGAAACCCTAATTTATTCTTAATTGGATTAGGACTTTGGTGTATTCTCTTGGGGGAATAAAGTGAAGACTTAGAGGCTGAATTGAGGGAGAATTACAGAGAGATAGAGATTAGAGAGAGAGCTTGGAGAGTTTGAGAGGGCTGAGAAGGGAATAGAAACATAATTGCAGAGCCATTGGAGAACAAAGTCATACGCGTAATTCAGAAAGATGATGTCTTCTTCCTCAACAGTTGAAGCTTCTTCTTCTACCATGAGCGGCTAGTTCATCCACTAGGATTTTGATGTAGCCCTAACAAAGCATCAATGGTTTGATTGTTTTAATTATTGGGGACCTTTATATATATGCATAGATTGTGTAATTCAGAGAATTCTTATTATAGAATTGAGCAATAAAAGTCTTGTAAATTCAATCTCAATGATTTCTTATCTTGTCTTAGATATTGAGTTGTTGTTATTGAACTCAATCTCTCTTGTTTTCTGTGATCATGAGAGAGATTATTACACAATGGTAATCACTGAATATATTGTTATGAGCTTTGATGGATTATGCCTAGAGAAGATGAACCATACTGCACCCTAGATTAGAGTAGTTAGGCAGATGGCCCATGTCAATCGAAGATAGTCCATGGCTTAGCCTTAATCATATGTTATCTTCTTGACGGATGAAGGTGAGCTTGTAGCCACCGACACCACTTATGCATGATGTAATTCCCCATAGTTGATTCAATTGACCTTTGATTGTGGAGTTAGTGGTGAAGTCAAACACCCTAGATTTCTCTCATATTATCTTCACTATCTATTTACTTTAATTTATTTTATTTTATCTTTTTAATTAGTTTAAAAATCAGAATTCTTTTCTTAAATTTAATTAGAATTAATTCAGTATTCCAACTCATCAGACCATAATCCCTGAGGTACGATACCCCTTTCGATAGCCCTATTCTGCAAGGAATTCGTTCTATTGCGAAGTGTGGAAATTTTTAATTGATATACTTTTTGAGTCACACTCACACACGAATCAATTTTTGGCGCCGTTGCCGGGGATTATCTATTTGATTGATTGGACTTTACAGAATTAATTTTAATTGGATTTTTAGTTTAGGAAATTTTTATATTTTGTTTTTGATTTTGTTTTTGTTTTCTTTTCAGGTGCTTTTTGCTAATATATGCAAGGTCGTCGTTCTGTAGTTGATCCTTTGATACCTCTTGATCCTGAGCCTGAACGTACTCTTAGACAACAGAGGAACATCCCTGTTGATACCATTGTGCAAGAGGAAGAATTACTTGAAGACATGGCGGAAGAGAGGAATAACAACCTTATTCCTAATGCTGATGGAGAAAGAGCTAGATTGCTTAGGGACTACTATGTTCCTGAGACATATACATCACCAGCGGGTTTTCAACTGCCCAATGTCACAGCACAGAATTATGAGATCAAGTCCAGCATTATTCAGATGCTACCATCTTATTTTGGGCTGACTCAAGAAGACCTTTACAAGCATCTGGATGACTTCATTGAAGTGTGCTCAACTACAAAAATTCACAACTTCTCTGAAGATACTTTCAGAATGATACTTTTTCCATTCTCTCTGAAAGACAAAGCAAAGTATTGGTTCAACTCTCTACCGGCAGGTTCTATCACGACTTGGACTCAGATGCAACATGAGTTTCTCAAGAAGTATTTTCCGATAGGGAAAACCAATCAATTCAGACGTGCTATCACTGGTTTCTCCCAACATGAGGGGGAACAATTTTATGAGACATGGGAAAGATTCAAGGACCTTCTTAGGAAGTGTCCCCATCATCAAGTTCCTAAGTGGCAACTAGTGCAGAGTTTTCATGAAGGGCTGACAGAAGCCAACAGACAGATGGTTGATGCGTCGTGTGGAGGTACTTTTATGTTGAAGAGTGAAGAAGAGGCATGGACTGTATTTGAAAATCTTAGTGACAACTCTCTACAACATGTGTCCTCTACTCGTTCTAGCAGACCTACCACTACAAGGAAAACTGATGGGATTTTTGAGGTTGGTGCTTCAGAAGCTATGCCAACTAATATTGATTTAATTGCACAGAAGGTAGCAGCAATTATGGCTGCCAATCAAATTCCTTCTGCTTCAAGTTCGACATTGCTAGGCCCTTGTGAGTTTTGCTCTAGTCCTATGCATAATGTGAGTAATTGTCCTTCAATGGCGCAATTTTCTGATGGTCAGCATGAGCAAGTTCAAGCTACTTTCACTGGACCAATGAATCCTCCATGAGGTAATACTTACAATCCTACATGGAGGAATCATCCTGGTTTTTCTTACAGTAATCAAGGGGCAGCATTACAACCATCATATCAACCTAGGACTTTTGTGCCTCAACAGCAATATCAAACACAAAGTCCTATGGCCCAAAGAATTTCTGCTATTGAAGACAAGCTGACTCTTACCTTGTCCAAATTTGACAAGCTTGATTCTCTCATAGAGACAGTGCAAGCTACTGCAGCAACAGTACAATCTACAGTCCAGCTAGTGCACTCACATTCTCAATCCATTGCCAAACTGGAATCTCAGTTTGGACAGCTTGCTACTTCATTGAGTAGAAGAGAAGAAGGGAAGCTCCCTAGTCAACCAATTGTTAATCCAGGAGGGATGCAAGCTTCCACAAGAAACCCACACCATGAGCAAGTCCAAGCTATTACCACTTTGAGAAGTGGGAAGATAATTGATAATAAGGTGGGTGAAAAGAAAGAAGAAGAAAAAGTGACCACAAGTCCAAATGCTGAAATTTCTTATGAGCCCAAGGCCCCTTTCCCACAACGTTTTCTTGAAGCATCTAAATTAGGAAAGCAAGGGGATAAGCTGCATGACATGATGGAGGTGTTTCGACAAGTGAAAATTAATTTGCCACTCCTTGATGCCATCAAGCAAATTCCTCCTTATGCTAAATTTTTGAAGGACTTGTGCACTCAAAAAAGACGTTCTAAAAGCCATGTGCCAAAGAAAGTGATGCTGCCACAATAAGAAAGTTCAATAATCCAGCAGTGTACTCCTCCCAAGTACAAAGATCCTGGTGCTCCTACTATCTCATGCATTATTGGGGAGCACCATGTGGATAAAGCTCTTCTTGATTTGGGTGCAAGTGTGAATTTGCTACCCTATTCTGTTTATTTACAATTAGGCTTGGGAGAATTGAAGCCTACCTCAGTGGTATTGCAATTTGTAGACAGATCAACAAAGCAACCCCGAGGAATCATAGAAGATGTGCTCATTAAAGTGGACAAGTTCTATTTTCTTGTTGATTTTATTGTACTTGACACTGAGCCGGTTTATAATTCGAAGAGGCACATTCCAGTGATCCTTGGTCGACCTTTCTTAGCTACTGCTGATGCTTGCATAAATTGTAGGTCAGGGATCATGGATATCTCATTTGGCAACATGAATGTCAAGCTTAATGTGTTCAATGCTATCCAACACCCTCCAGATCAAAGTGATGTTTTCTGCATGGATGATATTGATGAATGTGTAGAGGAATTTGTTTCTTCCTCTATATCTCGGAACTCCCTAGAGGTATGTAAGTCTCTTTATGACTTTGAGAACATTAATGATGAAGGGTTGTGTGAAGAAGTGCATGCTATGCTGGAAGTGGATGCTATTCAGAATACTCCACCATAGAGAATTCTAATTGAGCCACTACCTTCTCTCTCTAGCACTCCCCTAGTGCCTTCATTGGAGTCCCCTCCAGAATTAGAGTTGAAGCCTTTGCCTGACAAATTAAAGTATGTATTTTTAGGGGCACAGAAAACTCATCCTGTTATAATTGCCTCTGATCTGACAGAAATTCAAGAGAAGAGTTTAGTAGAGGTCTTATCTCAACATCGTGAAGCAATTGGGTGGAGTGTTGCTGATCTTAAGGGCATTGATCCCTCAGTTTGCATGCACAAAATTCATTTGGAAGAAGGATGTAAGCCAACTAGAGAGGCACAAAGGCGACTGAACCCCAATATAAAGGAGGTGGTAAAGAAAGAGGTTGTCAAATTACTTGATGCAGGCATCATTTATCCAATTTCTGACAGCACATGGGTGAGTCCGACACAAGTGGTTCCTAAGAAGTCTGGCCTTACCATTGTCCCTAACTCTATGGGAGAGCTTGTTCCACAACGTACTGCCACAGGTTGGCGTGTGTGCATTGATTACAGAAAGCTCAATTCTATGACAAGGAAGGATCACTTCCCTCTTCCCTTCATTGATCAAATACTTGAAAGGTTAGCTGGTCAGAGCTATTATTGTTTTCTGGATGGATACTCTGGTTACAACCAAGTGGCTATGGATCCAGAAGATCAAGAGAAGACTACTTTCACTTGTCCCTTTGGTACTTTTGCTTATCGTCATATGCCATTTGGATTATGTAATGCTCCGGCAACATTCCAGAGGTGTATGATGGCTATCTTTTCTGACATGGTAGAAAAATTCTTGGAGGTGTTCATGGATGACTTCTCTATGTTTGGATCATCCTTTGAAAACTGTCTGAGTAATTTATCACTTGTGCTTCAAAGGTGCCGAGAACGTAATTTGGTACTTAGTTGGGAGAAGAGTCATTTCATGGTGAAAGAGGGTATTGTGTTGGGCCATATTGTTTCAGAGAGAGGCATTGAAGTTGATAAAGCGAAGATCGATTTAATTGCAACTCTGCCTCATCCAACTTCGGTAAGGCAAGTTCGATCTTTCTTAGGCCATGCTGGGTTCTATAGAAGATTTATCAAAGATTTTAGTAAAGTTACTCGACCATTGTGCCATTTGTTATCTAAAGATGTTCCCTTTATCTTTGATGAAGACTGTGTGTAAGCTTTTGAAAAGCTTCGGTCTCTGTTATCCTCTACACCAATCATGCAGTCTCCAAAATGGGCTCTACCTTTTGAAATCATGTGTGATGCCTCTGATTATGCAGTGGGAGCCGTGTTGGGACAAAGAGAAGAGAAACGACCACATGTCATCTATTACGCTAGTAAGACTCTCTCTGATGCCCAACTCAATTATACAACCATAAAGAAAGAGCTTCTAGCTGTAGTGTTTGCCTTGTACAAATTTCATTCTTATTTATTGGGGTCCAAGGTGGTTGTCTACTCTGATCATGCAGCATTGAGACACTTATTGGCGAAGAAAGAAACCAAACCGCGTATAATTCGGTGGATTTTATTGTTGCAAGAATTCAATTTGGAGATAAAAGACAAAAAGGGAACTGAGAATGTGGTTGCGGATCATTTATCTAGGATTGAGTTTGAGCCGGTGATCGATGCATTACCTATTCGAGATTCATTCCCAGATGAGCAATTGTTTGGAATTGGTTTGATGAAAGAAAATGGTCAAAGGTTGAAGCATTGTGTGGAAGGATGTGTGCCAAGAAGAGACGTAGAGTCCGTCGACTTGACGGATCCCGTCTATCCAACATAATCCCTTCAGAGAGTTGATCGTCCCCTACTGATGTTAAATCGTAGGTTCTGTATGTATTTCTATACTTTATTTTCTTTAGTTTTCTTTGATTTTGATTTTTAGTTTTAGTTTTCTTAAGTTTTTCTTCAATTCTAGTTGCGTTTTAATGGTTTTTCTTTGAGTTTTTGATGTATAAGTTGCTTCCGGAGGATGCCAAGAGGTGTACCGAGGTATTTGGACTCAAGATGGGTGAAAAATAGTGCTCTCGGTCGACCTTGGTCGATGGAGACTCAAAAATATCAAGTCTCGGTCGACCTTGGGCGATGGAGGGTCCAACAGGCATCCAGGAGGGGGATCGATCGCCCCAGAGGAGGGGGATCGATCGCCCCATGATTTTCCAAGAGAACACCCACCAGCAGGTGGGCGATCGATCGCCCATCCAAGGGGGGATCGATCGCCCAGGCCTATGGAGGGGCTGCCCGAATTTTTAAGGCCTATAAAGGCCACCTCTCATCCTTTGTTGATACTACTTGCATCCTATACCTCTTTGAACTCCAATTCAAGTCCTACTTCAACCGGAAGATTATTTTCTTCAATTGGTGATTATTAAACAAGATTTCAACATTGATCAACATCAACTTCAACATCAAATTGGATCAAAAATCACTAGTTCTCAAAAGAAGCTCTCACTTTTTCAAGTTCAACATCAAAGTAAGTGAAGTTTTTCTTTGAAGAATTTATTCAAATCTTTTTGAGGGCTTTTGAAGACCAAGTTTGGGGGATCAAATTGGTGCATTCACTTGTTCAATTTGGGTGAAAAAATTGCCGAAAAGAGAAGGTTGAAGGTTACAAAAGAATTGTGCACACCAAGTGTTCGATTTCATTCCTCAACCACACTTTTTCTACTTCTATGGCACCAAAGAGAGCAAGTCACCAAGGTGCTTCAAGTTCACGTAATCCTCGTCGAGCGAGGCATGATTCCACCACAGGTTCTTCACGATCTCGCCGAGAAGGTATTCAAGAGAGATGGCATCCAAGGGCTTTGAACTTTGAGACCACATTTGACATAGCCGAACTCTATGGTATGTTTCCCGAGACACGATGGGGGATTTCTGACATCCGTCGTCGTCGGTCGGCATCCATTTTTGTTCCATTCTCGTCTACTATCTACCCGAGACTTGTCAAGGTATTTTATCAGAACTTAATGCCGACACCTGATGAGCGGGAGGTGCTTACTTCTTCAGTAGATGGAACAATAGTTCGAGTGGACATGTCATCCATTGCCATTGCCATGGGTTGTCCTCATGAGTGCCCAGATGATTTGACTCATATCTATACTCCTCTACCCGACGAGTTGTCAGTGGGTAATTTGGTTGCACGTTTGTGTGCTAACCAGTTTTCCGGGCCAAAAAGAAATGCAGCTTCTAAGTCTTCAATGCCAAATCATTTATGGTTCCTTGACGCTGTTCTACTCAAGAATGTATGCCCAATTGGACATAAAACCGAAAGATGTCAAGAGTTCCTCAGATCCTCATATGCTTTACATTTTGGGCATTGGCTGTCATTCCCACAGATTGTCTGGGGCCAGATGGAGAAGTTCTATTCCAAGGTTGTGGCCAAGGCACCAGACAGTGCAAGTGACTGGGAGTTTCCATTCCCTACTATTATTCACCAGTTACTTGTGGCACAGGGATATGCAGTCCATGAGGACGAGCTTGCCTTTCCACGTGATCTTCATTATGGCATGCATGACTGGAATTTGAGCAGATCTCATATGCACCAGAGAGTCATAGCGGTGCCTGGTGAGGTATCTCGGTTGGCCTAGGGAGGAGAAAATATAGATATACCACCACCGGTGGAAGATCCTGAGGAGATGGAGGCAGAGGAAGAGGAGGTGCATGCACAAGCTAGTGGCCATGATTATCAGTATTTAGAGGGACAGATTGCTGGGTTGACAGCCCAGTTTGGCACCTTACAGACAGAGGTATCCACACAGTTTGGAGCAATGAGGACAGAGATGGCGGATCACTTTCGTGACACTCGCCAAGAGCAACTAGAGATGAGGAGGATGCTGCGTGCACTGATGCGCCAAGCAAACTTGGATCCGGATGCTCAGTCACCACCACATCCTTGACAGGAAGGTAACCATCTTTTGTATTTTATTTTATTTTTAGTTTTCATTTTTCTTTTTAGTTTTATTTTTCTTTCTGTAGTTAGGTTTTTATTATAAAAAATAAAAAAAAACATTTTTTGAAAAATGTAGGAATTTTCTTTTTCATATTTATTTTCACCCATACTATTTCACTTGATCTTTGGGGTATAGTGGTTTGTTTTGACAGGTTTTAACATCCAAGTTTGGGAGTGTGCTTTCAGTGCCTTCATGCTAGTGGTGTACTCTATTTTCTTTCCACTACTCCGAATTTCTGGTAACATCGTTCTTACCCTTCTCCATGCTTTGATTGAGTGTACATTGTGGACAATGTACAGTTTAAGTTTGGGGGTGAGGCGATGCCTATTTTTGTGCTTTACTGCATATGGGGGAAATTTTTATGAAGTTCTTCTTGTAATAGGATTTTATTTTATTTTATTTTCTTAGTTTATTTATTTATTTTATTTATTTTGTTTTATTTTTAGATAAAATGTTTTGACATCATTCAAAGGATTAATACCTTATGTAGGTGCATAACTTGCAATTTTTTAGTATGTTTTAATTTTTGGAAACTGTGATTTAAATTATGTGGTTTTAATCATGGTTGGCAATAACATGCTTTGGAGTAATTAGTTTTAGTTTCCTTACATGCACAGACACACTAGCATAGTCTTGTGGGGTATAAACTTTGGTTGTGAGTTATTGAGTTACATATGCTTGATATTAATTAGTATCTCTTGAGAATGAGTACCGATAATGTGTTTTACTTGACTTCAATGAAAAAGAAAAAAAAAAGGAAAAAAAAGTGATGAATAAGCAAATCAATTTGATCCTTTTCATGAGTAATCGGGCCTCTATGCCTCAGGAAGCACGGAGTGTTCGCGTCAAAAGTGAAATGGTGAGAAAAGATGAGCATTGGTTGTCTTGATTTGTAGCCTGACTGATTCGAGTAATTAGGTCTTCAGGGTATCTTAAAACCTAGTGCCCTAAAGCCATCTGGTTTGGGAGTCACTGACTGAAAGCTTGCTATATGGATCTTTCAGAAAGCTTAATAGATCAAGACATTGCACAACCAATAAAGTAATGAAAAAAAAAAGAATGATGAAAAAAAAATTGAAAAGTCATGTATGCATGTTGGGAAGTATGAGTTCAATAAGGGGAGCTAGTGAGTTGAAAGGGTATGTGCCTTAATATATTCAGAGCTGAGTTATGCTACATGAGATGACTGCTAGTTCACTTTACACGAGGAAGCTAGAGTTGATTATTTTGAGATATGTTGATGTGAATTATGTGTGGGAACCATTGCTTTGAATTATAGAATTTGAAAGTTTGAAATTATTCTTGAATGCAAGTTTGTAACTATATATTGTAATCTTCTTCTTGAAAATTAATGTTGAAACAGAATTTTGAATGCTTGTGGGTAACATTTCTGGAAACCCTCACGAGACTATACTCGTCCACTAGGGGGAACCTAGGGGTTTAAAGGCTTGTTGCATATGCTAAATGCAATCGTTTCTCCCACGAAAGTGGAGTTGGGTAGTTTAGTTAGTATTTAGTAGTTTCTTTATTTTAGTTTTGTTTTATTCTATTGCTAAGGGACTAGCAATATGTAAGTTTGGGGGTGTTATCGGCGTTGAATGTTACGCATTCTAGCCTCTTAACTTATGTATTTTATTCTCTTAGTGATAGATTATTTTGTTATTTTACTTCGTTTTAGTGTTTTCTATATTTTTAGGGCCTTAATGATTATTTCAGTTAAAACCAAGTTTTTGGGATTTTAAAGAAGACATCCAAGATGGTGAGATGAAGCCTACATCAAGGAGATTCACTCAACCATTTATTTCAACTCAAATCAGCCCAAGAAAGAGGTCCAAGAGAATTACAACTGCTTAAGAACGTTTCAGGCCTGAAGCCCAAATCTGCGTATAATACAGTCTTAATCCCGTTTTGGAAAACAGACCAGAAGTCTTATTTCCGAGCCTCATATCGACAGAATTCTCTCGTAAGGTTGAATGAAATTTGATTATGCACACTTTTGTATTTCACGAAAATTCCGTAAATCGAACTTATAGTGGGTCAAAAGTTGGGCCGAAGTCAGCTAGAAAAACCCACCTGATTAGTGCTGCAGGAAACCCTAATTTATTCCTAATTGGATTAGGACTTTGGTGTATTCTCTTGGGGGAATAAAGTGAAGACTTAGAGGCTGAATTGAGGGAGAATTACAGAGAGATAGAGATTAGAGAGAGAGCTTGGAGAGTCTGAGAGGGCTGAGAAGAGAACAGAAACATATTTGCAGAGCCATTGGAGAACAAAGTCATACGCGTAATTCAGAAAGATGATGTCTTCTTCCTCAACAGTTGAAGCTTCTTCTTCTACCATGAGCGGCTAGTTCATCCACTAGGTTTTTGATGTAGCCCTAACAAAGCATCAATGGTTTGATTGTTTTAATTATTGGGGACCTTTATATACATGCATAGATTGTGTAATTCAGAGAATTCTTATTATAGAATTGAGCAATAAAAGTCTTGTAAATTCAATCTCAATGATTTCTTATCTTGTCTTAGATATTGAGTTGTTGTTATTGAACTCAATCTCTCTTGTTTTCTGTGATCATGAGAGAGATTATTACACAATGGTAATCACTGAATATATTGTTATAAGCTTTGATGGATTATGCCTAGAGAAGATGAACCATACTGCACCCTAGATTAGAGTAGTTAGGCAGATGGCCCATGTCAATCGAAGATAGTCCATGGCTTAGCCTTAATCATATGTTATCTTCTTGACGGATGAAGGTGAGCTTGTAGCTACCGACACCACTTATGCATGATGTAATTCCCCATAGTTGATTCAATTGACCTTTGATTGTGGAGTTAGTGGTGAAGTCAAACACCCTAGATTTCTCTCATATTATCTTCACTATCTATTTACTTTAATTTATTTTATTTTATCTTTTTAATTAGTTTAAAAATCAGAATTCTTTTCTTAAATTTAATTAGAATTAATTCAGTATTCCAACTCATCAGACCATAATCCCTGAGGTACGATACCCCTTTCGATAGCCCTATTCTGCAAGGAATTCGTTCTATTGCGAAGTGTGAAAATTTTTAATTGATATACTTTTTGAGTCACACTCACACACGAATCAATCCCAAGCTTGCTACACTTATGAACATGTGAATGGCTAGTGGTGGAAACCACCCCTACTTCTCTCTCCCAACTTTTACTCTTTAAATTTATTGTTATTACATTCATGCAATAGTTTTAGAAACAAAACTCAAAACCTTGTTTTTAGGATTAAAGTGGAAGTAATCTTTCTTTAAGATAATTACGACTAGTCCTCGTGGGATCGATACCCTCTATATAGAACCGTATCTACAAAGATTCGTGCTCTTGCGAGTGGTTAAATTATATTTTGATAAAAGGGGCAAAAATAAGCTTACAATATAATTCAAGTTCCAACCACATCAGTAGGCACTTTGATAGGGTCAATCGTCCAGGGCAGCAGCCATGGAAGTGGAACAGAACTAATGGTGATGCTCAGTGAGGGGAAGCCTCTACTCACAAGACGCATAATAGGGTACCGCAGGCACGGCAGGGTTAGTCACAGGGAAATCAGTTGAGGAGGCCTACTGGTGTATTCAGAGGAAACTGCTATGGGTGTGGTGAGTTGGGGCATTCAGCTAAATAGTACCCTCACACCAATCTGGGATGGCTTAGTCAGCAGTGACAAAGACAACAACCACCTTTACTGGTACCACAAGTTCCACGGATTTAGGCTCAACATTGTCCAGCTTTACCCGCACCGCCAACGCCTGTTGGGTAACCTGGGCAGTAGATGCATTATGGGAGGGCCTACAAGGTCATGCTATATGATGTGCAGGCTCCTCAGGCAATTGAGGGTATGTTTCTGATCAATGGTGGATTTGGTCATGTTTTATTTGATATTGGTGCATCTCATTCCTTTGTATCTATAGCATTTGCTAGCTTATCTAGTATAGACATTCAGCCATATAGTTCTCCACTTACTATAGCTATGCTGTTGAGGGTTAGCATGGTTCTACGGGAACATGGTAGATAGGTCCCTATAGACATTGGTAGACTCAGGTTCTCGACAGACTTATTGATCTTGGATATGCATTCATATGATGTCATACTCTCGATGGATTGGTTATCACATTACCATACTGAGGTTAATTGCCATAATAAGGCAATTATTTTTGCCATACTAGGTCAAAAGATGTATTTGATTGCTATACCACAATCAAATGGAGGGTCTAGTATGCACCTATTCTTTATAAGTGAGGAGTCTCCGAAAGGAATTACAGTTTCTCTAGATTCGATTATAGTGGTTTCAGGATGTGTTTCAGGAGATCCCAGGGTTACCACCTAGTCATGAGATAGACTTCATGATAGATTTAGCTCCATGTACGCCTATTACACAGGCCCTATAAAGAATAGCGCCAGTGGAAATGAGGGAGCTGAAGGATCAGATTCAACAACTGCTCAATCAAAAATTTATTTGCAAGAGTATTTCATCATGGGGAGCACCAGTGTTGTTTGTGAAAAAGAAGGATATATGGGTCTCTTCACCTTTGTATTGACTACAGGGAATTGAATAAGGTCACAATTCGTAACAAGTATCTGTTGCCTAGGATTGATGATCTGTTCGATCAGCTGAAGGGAACCACCTACTTTTCCAAAATAGATTTAAGATCCGGGTATCATCAACTTCGAGTAAGGGAGCAGGATGTACCAAAGATAGCCTTCCTTACCAGATATGGGTCTTATGAGTTCTGGGTTATGCCTTTCAAGTTGACAAACGCCCCAACTGACTTCATGGATCTAATAAACAGAGTGTTCAGGGCCTACTTAGATCTGCTTGTCATCGTCTTCATCAATGACATTCTGGTTTATTCTAGGTCAGATGAGGATCATGCTAGACACCTTCGTATCATTCTACAGACGCTGAGAGATCATCAGTTGTATGCAAAGTTTGAGAAGTGTGATTTCTGACAGAGGAAGGTGAAGTTCTTGGGTCACGTAGTATCTGAGAAAGGTATAGTGGTCGATCCAAGTAAAATGCCAGCGATTTTGGAGTGGGGACATCCTACCTCACCTTTACAGATTTACAGCTTTCTTGGGTTGTCTGGTTATTATCGTAGGTTTATTCAGGGCTTCTCTAAAATTGTTGGCCTGCTCACCCATCTCACTAAAAAGGTGTGCCTTTCATTTGGGATGATTCTTGTCAGGTGGCGTTTGAGGAGTTAAAGACCAGATTGACTACTACACCAGTCCTAGCTACTCCCAAAGCGAAGTTGAGTACTTGGTATATACGGATGCATCGTTGTAGGGTTTGGGTTGTGTGTTGATGCAAGAGGAGAGGCTGATATCCTATGTTTCACGTAAGCTTAAGCCTCACGAGCTTAATTACCCGACTCATGATTTGGAGTTGGAAAACGAGGTTTTTGCTTTGAGGATTTGGAGGCATTACCTCTTGGGTGAGTCCTTTAGATTATTCAGCGACCACTAGAGCTTGTAGTATCTTTTCTCACAGAAGGAGATGAATATGAAACAACGCAGGTGGTTGGAGTTCATAAAAGAATATCATTTTTTCATTCAATACCACCCAGGGAAAGCGAACGTAGTAGCTGATGCACTTAGTCGTCGACCCTACGTCAGTCTTTCCACTCTATTCAAAGTAGAGTCGAATGACTTGAGAAGCGTTGATGCCTTAGCTGATGCCTTTGTAGCATGTGTAGTGGTTACACCTGTTATCATTCGGAGGGTAGTTACAGATCAACTTACTAACCCACAGTGCGTAGAAAAGGTGGCTGAGTTGAAATTGGGAAAGGTGCCGTTCTATATAGTAGGTATAGATGGAGGATTGAGGTACAAGGGGCAATTAGTGGTCCCTCACAGTGATGACTTGAGGAGGGCAGTGATGAGTGAGACCTACAGTTCTTAGTTTTTGGTACACCTGGGAGGGGATAAGATGTACTAAGACATGAAATGGCAGTTTCAGTGGGCAGGTATGAAGAAGGACATTGCCATCTTTGTCTCTAAGTGTAGCACATGTCAGATGATCAAAATTGATCACTAGAGACCGCTGGGATCGTTGCAGCCACTGCTTATACCGGAGTGGAAGTGGGAGAGCATCTCCATGTGTGAGTTGCGCAGTGCGGAAGCGATTGCGAAAAGTATTATAGATACTAGAGGGGGGCTGAATAGGATCACCTGCTTGTTTGCTTATTTTTAATTAATTTAATTTTAAATTCAATTAATTAAACAATTAAAGCAAGCAAATAAATAAAGTGCAAGTAAAGAAAAGAATGCACCAGATATACGTGGAAACCCAAGACGAGAAAAACCATAGAGGGAGGCGGCACACCTCAGGAAACCAATTCACTATGATGAAGCAAAGTACAACAGACTCTGTCTCAGTCTCACACCCCTCTTCACTCTGTCAAGGATCTGCTGCGGAACACCTCAGGCTTATGATTGTGACAACACGTCCAAATGCTGCAGACTTCCGGCTAACGTCACCACCCTTACAGAAAGGTTGTTGGACGAACCAAAATACTCAACAAGTATTTTGTTCCCTTCATAGTGCAATCTGGTCACCTTTCGTCCTCAACAAGCAAGCAAGCGAAGAACCATCAATCCAATGTTCTGATCAGCAAATAGATTTGATGCAGTCTTTGAGCAGCTAATCAGAAGTAGAACACCATCCTAAATATCACTCGTGAAGTATGGATGTGTGTTCTTAAAAATATGTATAGCCCTAATTATATTGTATATACTTTCTCTCTCTAAAATATTAATTTTCTCGGGCTCACCTTGTAGAGAAAATATGAATACATATATATAGGCAAGGAAGTTCTAATTCTACTTGGAAAAGAAGTTGAATACCAAAATAGAACTCTCCTAGAAGTTTCAAACCCAATAGGAATTAGGATTTTCGTCAAAATTTGTTTCCTATTTTGAACAGGCTAAGTTGGACCGGTGCCAAATAAATAGCACTGGTGGGACTTTTTGAAAACCTGCAGAAACTAAACTACCGAGAAAAGTTGGACCGGTCCTAAATATTAGGGACCGATCCTACTTTGAAAACCCCTAAATTTTGCATTTAAACCCTGATTTTCCAAAATAGGCTCAGAACTAAAAAGTGCAGAGTGTCCTCACCATACTTACCTATACTATATGGTGTTCTAATTGATTTGTCTGCATCCATGCACTTGAATATCAGCTCGTAGTAGTCGATGATCGATACAAAGAATAAATCGAAAATTACAACTCGATCAATCAAGTTTGGATTACCGAAATATGCCAATTACAAATTTATATCTCACACCATGGATTTCATTGTGGGACTTCCCAGCTTACAATGAAATTATGATGTTATTTGGGTCATAGTGGATAGGTTGACAAAATCAGGCCATTTCTTACTCGTACGCTCGAGTTACACCTCAAAGTAGTACGCGAAGCTTTACATTGTTAAGATAATGAAGTTTCATGGTGTGCCTTTATCCATTATATCGGATAGGGATCCGAATTTTGTATTAGAGTTTTGGGAGAATTTTCAACAGGCTATGGGTACAGCTCTACATATCGGTATAACCTATCACCCTTAGACAGATGGTCAGACTGAGAGGGTTAATCAGATTTTGGAGGATATGTTGCGAGCATATGTACACGACTTCGAAGGTAATTGGGAAAGTCATTTGCCGCTAGTTGAGTTTGCCTATAACAATAGTTATCAAAAGACTATTGGTATGGCACCATTCGAGACCTTGTATGGGTGCCCAAGTAGGTTACCGGTATGTTGGTTCGATGCTGGAGAGAACAGATTCTTGGATTCTGAATTCATCAAGGACACCTCTGATAAAGTTGCTCTTATTAGAGACTGTATGCAGAAGAGTTATGACAATCAAAGAAATTGATCATTAGAGTTCAAGATGGGGGATCAAGTTCTACTCAAGGTTTCTCCCATGGAGGGAGTAATGCGGTTTGGGAGAAAGGGGAAGTTGGCACCTCGTTTTGTAGGTCCTTTTATGATTACCGACATGGTTGGGGCAGTATCGTATAAATTGGTGTTACCAGACATGATGCACAGGGTACACAATGTCTTTCATGTCTCTATGCTGCAGAAATTCCTTAGAGATGAGGATACTTACCAACACATTGAGGTTGGAGAGATTGAGTTGCAGCCAGATGCAACATATATGGAGCAGCCTTACTGTATTCTTGACCGTAGGGACTAGGTTTTTTGTTCTAAGACCATTCCGTTAGTTCGAGTTTAGTGGAGCCACCACAATGAGGCGGAGTTCACTTGGGAAAGGGAGGGTGAAATAAAAGCAAGGTATCTAAAGCTTTTTTCTTTCAGGTATGGGATGAATTTCAAGGACAGAATTCCTCTTTTTAGCGGGGAAGAATGTAATAGTCCTTAATTTTGGAGGTCTTTTAATTTTAATTTAAATGCTTTATTTTTCTTTTATTAGTTAAATTGAATTGCTTATTTGGTTGGATTAAATTCTTTGAGTGCTTTAAATATTGTGGTGTAGTTTACTTTATTTTTTATTTTATTTTATTTGGACTAGGTCTAGGTATTTTTCTTTATTTTTAATTTTAGATTGGGCTGCATGTTTTTTAATTTTTAAATTTTATCAAGTTGGGCTAGACTATTGGGCTGAGCTATAAATATATATATATATATATATATATATATATATATATATATTATTTATAGGTGGGCTAAGTATTTTATATTTATTAATATAATTATTTAAGAATTTTTATTTTAGTTTTTTGGAAAAAAAATTAAAATAAAATAAAAAGAAAAGGGGGTTAGGGTTTCTGTCGTTTACATGTATAGAGATCGAAAGAGCATAGACGCAAGAGAGAAGGGAGAGAAGGAGTGATTCATTAGGACGAGTTCGTGTGCGTCAAAAAGACAAGTTCGAGCTTTTCTCTTCCCCTTTGAATCATAAGCATAGATTATATTTTTATTATGTATATATGTTGCATGTATACGTCTATTCATGTATTTAATTATGAAATTGTATGATTATGTATGCTAAGGAAAATTCTGTGGATTAAACATGAAGAATCAGGAGTTTGGTACTGATATAAGGTATTTTTACATATGTATATGAATGTATGCATGACTGTATAGGCGGGTGTATATATGTATATATATATATATATATTTATATATGTACGAACATGAAATTGGGTTTATTGTATTCATCATTTTTGAGGGTTTTTGTTCCGATTAATAGGTAGATCTTGCTTCCCCGAGTAATCTTTGAAAGTTTGTTCCGATTAATAGGTCGACAGGAAATTGAGTTCGAATTTCTAGAATTTTGAAACTTGAAATTGGGCGATTTTTATTTAAGCTGAGAGAAGGGGTGATTTTGGTACCAATGCATAGCTTAGATCAAGACGAATTCAATGATATATTCATACATGCGATTCGGTGCCTGAAAGTGACCGAAAAATGGCCGAAAAGTTTCAAAAAGTTGGCTGATCGTGAGTTGCAGAGACAAGAAAAAAAAAGGAAAAAAGAGAGGAAGAAGAAGAAGGAAGTGGGCGCCATGAACTCACGCACACCGCTGGCCTGCGAGGGCTTGTGGGGCCCCTTCCGGCTGCCAACGGGGACTGAAAATATGGTATTCCAATCCCACTCGTCGGGCCCACCCACTGGGCCCACTTTGGGCCCTAGGACATTTTTATATTTTTAAAATTGATTTTTAAATTAGAAAAATAGGAAAAGTAAATTTTTAAAATTGTTTTTAAATTCCCAAAAATTCTAAAAATATTTGGGTAATCTTTCGAAGATAGAATGTTCTTGGGTTTTAAATTTCAAGTCAAAATGAGGTTCTCTTGGGGTTAAAATAGCACAAAAAGTGTGCCTCAAAACTAGATTTTTATTTTCTTTTATTTTAGAAATATTTTAAAATTTTTGAAAAATTCCAGAAAATTCTAAAAAAAATTGGGTAACCTTTTAGGGACAGAATACACTTGGGTTTAAATTTCAAGTGGAATTGAGCTTCCCTCGTGGTTAAATTGGTTTTAAAAGTATGCCTTAAAATTAGGTTTTCATTTTCTTTTATTTGGAAAATATTTTTAAATTTATGAAAATTTTTAGAAAATTCCAGAATAATTAAATAGGGTTCTTAGGAACAGAATTGGCTAGGAAACCTAGATTAGAGCTAGGTTTAGACTCCTTTAATGATTTAGGTACATTTGGAGATTTGGTTGTGTGCTTGCTCATATAATTGGTGGTTGTATTATTTTCCTTCCTTAACTGTATTTTTTTGAACTCATAATTATTGATGATATTTGATATTCCTTTAATTGTGTATGAGTTATTTTATTGTGGTGATTGAACTTGTGTTAGATTAAATTAATGTGCGAAGTAGGTTAGGTCTTTTGTTTTTGTTTAATAGGTTAGTTATAGAGGCATGTAAGGATTGCCAGGGGAATGTCAGGATTGCCAATACCTAATAAGATATCTAGGGAAGCATGTAAGGATTGCCAGGAGGCATGTCAGGATTGCCAATACCTAATAAGGTATTTAATGATTGTATAGGAGGCATGTAACGATTGTCTAGGATTAATAGAGTATTATGTTTTTGTGCCATGAGTTTTGAACTTAGATAATAGGTTCTAAATTTGTGTGATAGGTGTTGAATTGAGACGGTGTATAGGACGACGTCTACTTTGGAGAAATGAGATAAATAAGGAAATGATTTGTATCTATTTGTATATACTTGTTATCCCTCATATAGAGGGTATGTTTACCGGTTCTCTGATTGGGTTGTAGTAGAGAGAACTTGCTCGTGAGTTTAACCCACTTTGTTGACATTTTAGGTCCTAGGCCAATTTCACCGTGCAGATAGAGTTTTGGGTTGGTTGATTGTGACAGGCATTTCCTCTCATCAATTTTCAGAGTAGGAATATATTATTTTCTTCATTTTCAGCGTATGAACTCAATTGGGATGTTGGTTGCTCGGTTGTTTAATTTATAGTAATAATTTTTGTTCTTTCTAGTCAAGGGATCCTTGGGTTACGGGACTTCCAAGTTGTATTGCCAAACACGTACTTTATTTATTTAACATTTTTACTTCAGAAGGACTTTCTACTCTGCTTTAAAATTATTTTTTTTCATTCTGTTTTTGTATTCTATGCGTATTGCTATCAACTGTAAGTATCTCTCAGATTTTGTGTGTGAGACTGACCATCTCATGTGTGAAATTTTGTAGGGGGTATTTTAGTTAGGTGATGGAGGAAGTGAATCTTAACGGGTGTAATGAGTGAGTAAATACAAATGAGGAGTGGTAGGCATCGTCGCTTAAATGATTGTCCTTTTACATTCGCTTCACTGATAGGTGAAAAATGTTACCCAATCATTAAATAATTTTCTGTAATAAATATCCTATTTTGTCATCAATTAGTATACACTCGTAGTTTTGAAATATTTATGTTAGTGCCATCAACAAACAAATAAAACTATAGTGATCATTAATATTTTTAATAATATTTTTTTTATATTAATCCATATACTTATTATTATAATCATTTTTTATATAATTTTTTGAAATTTGTAATTAATTGGAATATAAAATACTTTATGAATCTTGGTTCTCAATTTAATTAAAAAATAAAATTTTATTTAAAAATTGAAAAATCACTGTATGAACATCAAAGTTTTACTTGATGACATGAATGTAAATATTTTAAAACTACAAGGAGATACTGATTGATGACAAAATAAGACATTTATAACACAAAAGTAATTAATAATTTGTTTTCACTTTTCACGAATCAGTGGAATGAGTATAACAGAATAGTCGCTTAAACCACTACCTCTACCACTCCTCAATACAAATATGTTTGTCTCATATAAGTTCTACTTAACACGACACAAAACAATTCATATATGGGTATGAAGATGTTTTTTTTATACAATTAATAAAAGATATAGTAGATATTTAAATAGTGATAGAAGCATAATGGGGTTTAGAAGGTAATGGTGGTGGTGATCCATATGGTCATGCATATTATGGAAGAGAAGGGCGCGTGCCTTTAACACAAGGACTGCTTGCACCAGACTCACCGCAGATTCTCTCTCTCTCTATATATATACAAACATATAGGTGTATGCTTATATATATATATATATATATATATATATATATATATATGTGATTGATCCAAAAAAATTTTGACTTGTGTCTGAATTGTTGTATTGGAGACAACCGCAAGACACAAAGGTTGGCCAGCCATTTTTTTCAAAGACCTTTACCGGCCAATCGCAAGATACAAGTGCATGATAGAAGTCTGCTTCTTTATAATCATGTTATGTATAAAGAGAGAGAACCACCCTCTGGCCTTCATCCAAGCTTTGTAAAGCAAAGAAACAAACCTATGAACCATCCAAACCAAACTTCAGCTCCTCTCTTTCAGCAATGTCGCCAACCTTATGTATATCCCACACCACAATATTGGGAATAGCAGAAACGCAAAAATAAATTATAATCAATCTCAGACAAGATATACGTGGTTCGGCACAATATGACCTACGTCTACGGATGAGGAAAAATTTCATTACAATTTCAGAGAGATATTACAATAATAGATGATAGAGTATTTGACTAGAATTGTGAAACGTGTAATGACAGTTGAATTCAAGGTGACGTGGATAGGAAGTCTATTCTAATTTGGACTTCTCTATCCCTAAGAGTCAGTCTCCTACTATGACACAGTCTCACTTGACTGCTATAAATACAGTGACGGTCCATATACTAGGTACGCAATTAATACACTCTTAGTTCCTTTACAACTTTGAGTGCCCTTCCAATTTCTGACTTAATCGTCGGAGCGTAATCGGCTGGCATTGCAACGGTGTCCTCTCGATTACCCTTCTTTTGTCCTTTTTCACAGGTCAGAGTTTGACCAGTTCGGGGTGGATTTTTTTCTTCATCAGTTGGCGCCGTCTGTGGGAACGGTCACAAAATTTGACTATCCTATTCAAATAATACACGAACCATAATGCACCTTCGATCTGGATTGGAAACCACGGCCGTACAGGATCCCCCTCTTGGCCAAGGTCCTCCAGTACATGACCTACCTGGCCAAGACGACCCTCCGGCCACGCAAGATCCTCCTATCGGTACTGACCCCCCAAATGCACAGGACCCGACAGCCAATCCGCCCGTAGGTCATGGAGGCACGCAGTCCCCTGGACAGATGGACTTTCTGGGGACACACCCTGAAGTCCCAAACAATCAGGGGCATGTCGCAGCGTTGGAGCACCAGGTCCAAAACTTAAATCAAAGTCTGGTTTAGTTACTCCAGCAAAATGCGACGATTCTGCAACGCCTCCCTCCTGTGGCACCGATGCAGTCGCCAAGTTACGTAAGGCCTACTGATCCTGAGGAGGACGGTATTGGGAGAGAAAGTGAAGTCCCGATGGAGGACGTGGCTCAAAGTCACGTGAGAGGTGGGACGAATCACAGCTGTTTAGTCCCTCCCGAGAGGAGCCAACCCCATAGAGATTCCGCGTCTCTTGCTTATCATGATATGGAGATACAGGACCTAAGAGCCAGGGTAGAAAGCATGGCCTACGCCATAAAAGGGAAGGGTCCTACCACAATAGAGGATTTGGTCCAGCAAACCAACCCATTTTCTCTGCAGGGGTAATGAACTGTCCCCTGCCCCCCAGGTTCAAGATGCCCGCGATGGAAAGCTTTGACAGGACTAAAGACCCGCTAGATCACCTAGAACTTACAAGGCCTTGATACATCTTCAGGCGGTACCCGACGAAATCATGTGCAGAGCCTTTCCCACTACATTAAAAGGCTCCGCCAGGTCCTGGTTCAATAGTTTAAAACCATCATCTGTCCTTTCTTTCAACGAGCTGAGCCAACTATTTGTTAGCAATTTCATTACTGCCCGAAAACACAGGAAACCCGCTACCTATCTCCTGAATGTAAGGCAAACTAAGGGGGAATCATTGCGGGATTATATCAACCGATTCAATAGAGAAATGTTACAAGTGGACGCCTTGGATGATAAGGTGGCAGTTACAACATTCATGAGAGGGCTATTACCCTCTAAATTCCTATACTCTGTTTCTAATCATCCCCCTGAAAGCATGTCCAAAGTACTTGTGAAAGCCCAAAACTACATGAATACCAAGGATGCCCTTGATGCCCGGAGGGAAAAAGGTGATAGCGACAAAAAAAGTGGACAGGAAAAGGGGAGGGCAATCTAGCAGAGAGGAATGGAACCCCAAGTACGGCAGAGTATCACAGGAACAGAACGACAAAGCTATGCGCCGCAAAAGGGGATTCGGTTTCACCCCATTGAACACGCCTATAAGTCACGAACCCCACTTAGGGAGGGAAGAGAAGTCCTCCTCCACATCCAGGATGACCCGGCGGTGTCATGGCCTTCAAAGTTGAGAACTGATCCGGCCAGGAGATCCCGTGACAAGTATTGTAGGTTCCATCGCGATCATGGCCACGATACCAATGAATGCATGGATTTGAAAAAACAGATTGAGAATTTAATTCAAAGGGGCTAATTGTGGAGATTTGTGGCCGGCGGGGGGCAGAGAGCGTAGAATCAGACGCAGGACGTAAATGAAGGTGCGGCTAACAAAAATCCTCCAATAGGGGAAATTAGAGTCATCTCAGGAGGAGTCGGGGGCGGCGGAGAGTCTAATGCCGCTCGCAAAGCACATGCAAGGAAAGTCAGAAATTTCTCCGAAGTCGACGAGGTGAGCCAGTCACCAGCCAAGTGTCCTCGGTTGAACGACCAAGTCATAACTTTTTCAGATGATGACGCTAGAAAAGTTCAGCAACCCCATGATGATTCCCTCGTAGTAACATTAATTATCTCCAACTTCATAATTAGGCCAGTCTTAATCGACAACGGTATTTCTGCAGACATCCTTTTTATAGATGCATTTGATCAAATCAAGATTGGAAGGAACAGACTCAAGACCACTCAATCTCCGCTTGTAGGCTTCTCCGGAGAGAAACTCCTTCCCTTGGGTACAATCGACCTCCCGGTCACCACTGGTTCAAGTCCCAGACAAGTCACCAAGATGGTAACTTTCTTTGTAGTGGATTGCCCAACCACGTATAATGTCATTTTGGGAAGGGCCACATTGAATGTTATGAGAGCAGTGACCTCCACCTATCACCTCCTCGTTCGGTTCCCCACGGAGCATGGTGTTGGGGAACTAAGAGGAGATCAGGCCACTGCCTGAGAATGTTATGCCACCTCCCTAAGAGAGAGGAAGATGTCAGAAACCCTAAACATGGAGGGACAAGAGGTGGAGGAGAAAGAAGAGGTCCGTCATGCAGAGCCAATGGAAGAACTAGTTGAGGTTAACTTAAATAAACAAGGCGCAGGAAAGAAGGTGAGCTTGGGATCGTCACTCTCACCCACCTCTTCGGAAGAGATGGTGCGATTCCTCAGAACAAATAAAGATATGTTCACATGGTCCCACGAAGATATGTCTGGGATCGATCCAACCATTGTCGTACATCGACTGAATATCGACCCCACTGCCAAGCCAGTTAGACAAAAAGGAGAATCTTTGCCCTAGAAAGAAACACAGTAATTTCTGAGGAGGTAGAGAAATTATTGAAGGCCAACTTTGTATGGGAAACCAATTACTCAGACTGGTTGGCAAACGTAGTGCTGGTTAAGAAATTTAATGGCAAGTGGCGCTTGTGTGTTGACTTTACAAACCTAAACAAAGCCTGTCCGAAAGACAGCTTTCCACTTCCCCGGATTGACATGCTGGTGGAAGGGACGGTAGGGTACGAGCGGCTCAGCTTCATGGATGCCAACTCGAGATATAATCAAATTCTGATGTGGCCGTCAGACCAGGAAAGGACATCCTTTATAACAGAAAGGGGATTGTACTGCTATATGGTGATGTCGTTCGGTCTAAAGAATGCCAGCGCAACTTATCAAAGGCTGGTAAATAGAATGTTCAAAGAGCAAATAGGCAGGAATATGGAGGTGTATGTTGATGATATGCTCATCAAAAGTAAGAAGGCTGCCAGCCACTTGGTTGATTTACAGGAAGCCTTTGATGTCCTTCGAAAGTACAAAATGAAGCTCAATCCAAGCAAGTCTGCATTTGAGGTATCCTCCGGGAAATTCTTGGGCTATTTAGTCAGCAAGAGGGGGACAGAAGCCAACCCACAGAAGGTGCAAGCCATCCTAGATACAAGATCGCCCAGAACTGTTAAAGAAGTCCAAAAGCTAACAGGAAAGGTGGCAGCATTAAACCGGTTGATTTCCCGTGCTACAGACAAGTGTCTCCCATTTTTTTAGGTCCTCAAGCGAGCCTTTGAGTGGACTCCAGAATGTGAACAGACATTAAACGAGCTAAAACAGTACCTCAGCACGCCCCCGCTCTTGTCATGCGCGCGTCTAGGAGAAGAATTGTACTTGTACTTGGCTGTCTCCCTTGTAACAGTCAGTTTTGCGCTGGTACGAGAAGAAGAGGGAGTGCAAAGGCCAGTTTACTATACCAGCAGGGTTCTCCGGGGGGCGGAAGAAAGGTATCCCTCCATAGAGAAACTAGCATTTGCCTTGGTTACGGCGGCCAGGAAACTCAGGCCATATTTCCAAGCACACATTATTGTGGTACTAACCAATCAACCGCTCCGACAAGTCCTCTTCAAACCCGAAACCTCTGGGTGGCTTGTGAAGTGGTCTATGGAGCTAGGAGAATTTGATATTCGGTACAAGCCAAGGACAGTAGTCAAAGGCCAAGTGCTGACAAATTTTATAGCCGAATTTACGTACCCCTGGGAAGATAAACAGGTTCAGCAGGAAGGGGTGGAGGATACAATCCAACAAGACAGGGAGGACCTAATGGACCCTGGTTGTACGTGGCAATTATTTGTGGATGGGTCATCGAACGCGCAATCTAGTGGCGCGAGGATACTAATCAGATCTCCAATAGGAGAAATATTCAAGTACGCCCTGCAATTTGGATTCAAGGCAACAAATAATGAGGCTGAATACGAAGCCTTGATTGCAGGGTTGAAACTAGCTGGTATCCTCAAGGTTAGATAGTTAAAAGCTTATACCGACTCCCAGCTAATTGCCCGGTAGGTTAGTGCGAAATACGAGGCAAAAGGAGCAAGGATGAAATCTTACTTGCAAAAAGTACAAGAGCTAGTTACCCATTTCTAGAGATTTTCAATCACGCGGGTCCCCCATAGTGAAAACTCTAGTGCAGACGCTCTCACTCGATTGGCTATGGCACAAGAGGCCACCCAAACGGGGGTGCTTGTAGAGCGCACAGACCACCCGAGTATAAAAAAAGCAACATCATGTGAAGTAAACCAAGTCACCCAGGGCATGGAATGGGCAGACCCGATAGTCAAGTACATAAATAGTGGTGAATTGCCATCCGACAAGGCAGAGGCACATAGAACGAGGATCAGGGCATCTAGGTACACCCTGATCGATGGAATCCTCTACAAAAAGGGAGTCTCCTTACCATACCTGTGATGCGTGTCGACAGGAGAAGCACAGAATGTCATGAGGGAAATTCACGAAGGGGAGTGCGGAAACTATGCAGGGGGCAGGTCCTTGGCTCACAAGGCTATTAGGCAGGGATACTACTGGCCTTCTATGCAACAGGATGTGTTGAACTTTGTCAAGAGATGCGAAAAGTGCCAACGCTTCGCCAACATCCTGAGGCATCCTCCGGAAGAGTTGACACCGATAGTGGCCCCGTGGCCTTGGCCCAATGGGGATTTTGTTGGCCCTCTACCCATGGGAAAGGGGTAGACAAAATTCACAATTGTAGCGGTTGACTACTTCACCAAATGGGTGGAAGTCAAGCCCTTAGCTACAATAGGGGAAAGGAATGTCATCAATTTCGTGTGGAAATCGATCATATGCAGGTTTGATGTTCCAAAAGTCATAATCATGGATAACGCAAAACAGTTTGAAATCCGACGATTCTAAGATTTTTGCACGGAGCATAGCATCAACTATCGATATTCCTCACCAGGCCACCCGCAGGCCAATGGGCAGGCTAAAGTAGCCAACAGAACCATATTTTAAAAGATCAAGAAGCGCCTGGATAACTTCAAAGGAGAATGGCCAGAACTGCTGCAAGCATTTTATGGGCCTACAGGACCACCGTCAAAGTCCCCATAGGAGAGACGCCCTACCTCTTAGCTTTCAGAAGCGAAGCAGTTCTTCTTGTCGAAATAGGGGCGGTGGCGAGCCATCGTGCCAAGTATTATGACCCAGTTCACAACGAGAAGGAACTAAGAGCCAGTGTCGACTTCATTGACGAGAGAAAGGAGCAAGCACAGGTACGAATGGTCGCGTATCAACAGGCCATGTCTTGGTATTACAACACCAGAGTCAAGCATAGGAGTTTTCAGCCTGGTGATCTAGTCTTGCGAGAAGTCACTCAAGCAACCAAACCTCATGGTACCGGAAAGCTGGCCCCTAATTGGGAGGGCCCGTATAAAGTGGTTAGGACTCAAAGGCGTGGCACTTACTGGCTGGAAACCTTAGAAGGAAAACAGTTAGCCCATCCTTGGAATGCTGAGCATTTGAGGAAGTTCTATCAGTAAGGTTTTTTCTTGACTTGTTAGTTTTTCGTCCTATCTTCTTTAATTTTAGCTTGTATCCGCCTTCAGCAAGTATTATTGTAGAGGCTGGCTTTGTTGCCAGACCTTAAGTATCATTTTAGAGGTTGGCTCTAAACCTCAAAACAGGACTCCTATCCGGTTCCAATTTGTCTTTTGTAAGTTTTTATTATGGAATATCAATGGAATGTGTTATTATCCAAAAAAGTTCTGTTATAAAACCCTACGGGGACACACCTCCACGGAGGGCCTTTGAAGAAAGGCAGGATGGATTAATCCCGAGAAAAAATACTACCCTACGGGGATACACCTCCACGGAGGGCCTTTGAAGAAAAAGGCAGGATGGATTAATCCCGGGAAAAAATATTATCCTACGAGGGCAAAACCCTACGGGGATACACCTCCACGGAGGGCCTTTGAAGAAAAAGGCGGGATGGATTAATCCCGAGAAAAAATACTATCCTACGGGGGCAAAACCCTACGGGGATACACCTCCACGGAGGACCTTTAAAGAAAACGACGGGATGGATTAATCCCGAGAAAAAATACTACCCTACGGGGACACAGGAGGGCCTTTCACGATGAAGGTGGGATAAATTAGAATTCCGAGAATGTATATGGACATCCCTACATGAACCCTAGGATTGCAAAAGTTACCTCTACAAAACAACCCATGTTCAATAAAAAAGAAGAAATATACAATTCCTCATTGATTAACAACAGAAAGATACATGGGGCCTCCACAAAGGAGGAGCATTACATAGGTGCCAAAAGAAAAAGACTCCAACTCAGGCGTCAGGATCTCCAAGTTGTAGGCCGGAGAAGTTCATATCAGGCCATTGATCCTGTGCCACTTCACGGAAATACTCAAACCCATCAATATATGACTGGTTGAGGGCCCTGTCGAAATCAGGCGAATCCTTGAAATGCTCGACAGCCAATTCTTTAATCCCGGGCAGGTCGGCATTCCACCGAGCCATCTCCTCCCGTTCATGACTAAGCTGGAAGTTGAGGGTATTTATTTTCTCACCATGAGAAGCACAAAGGGCCTCAAGTTATGAGTTGAAAGTAGTACGTTCGCTAGCAAAGGAGGCGCGTTCCTTGGCAAAGGCTGTTCTCTGCTTCTCCAGCTCCTCCTCCGCACATAAGAGGCGATTGGAGAGACCATGGGCAATTGTCAGCCCCTGTTAAACACACAGGGAAAGCACACAGCTAAAAAAAGATAAAAGAAAGATGAGAATTCCACTCAAGCATGATAAGAAGACTAGGGGCACACCTTAGCCATATTGGCCAGCAGATATCCGGTGAAGGAAACAGAGTCGATAGCGTTCACCTTTTCAAGATCACGTGAGAGAACAAACTCCCTGGCTCTTTTTATAGCAAAGGATGTGTCAGACAGCAACGATCTGGTGTGGTTGGCCGCCGGGGTTAATAGCCCGGTGTGGCTAGTAGTTGGAGAGAAAGATACATGCGAGCTGCCTCCGCCAAAGAGTTGAGTTGCCGGCACCCCAAAAACACTTCGGTCCGCCAGACTATTGCCCGCAAATAGAGGAGTAGAAGGTATCCCAAATGGGCTGGGGCCAGGGGTCGGAGTACTCATAGCGGCAGCAGGGAGGGGAGAATTCCCAATAGAGGGAGGAGATGACAAGCCCCCACCTGTAGGTAGACCGGTACTCCTAATAACCACAGGCTGGCGCCGTCTCTTTTGAGCAGGGGACGAGGATGACGCAACACCTTTTCCTTTCGCCAATATAAGAATGTCTCGATCAGGCCTTCTCCGAGATCCTGTACGAGTGTACAGGTAAACTTACATTACTCAACTCAAGGAGGAAAACGGAATGGAAAGTGAAAAGTGTAAAAATATACCTCGCCTGTCTCCGATCGCGCGAGGAGGGTAACCTAGTGTACTCAGTCCCGTGTCAGAGGTTAAGGTCACCTCGTCTCTCATCCCAAGGTCGTAAATGATGTCTAACCTGTCTTCTTCTTCTCGACTCACCTCTGGCTCGACTCTGACCGCTGATTTGTTAAAATAAATAAATCCGTGTGAACATACATGAGAAGGTGGAAATAGCATAAAAGAAGGAAAGGGTAGAAAAAGCTCACCAGTTATAACCCTGTCAGTCTAGGAGCGGGGAATGCAGTGAGGGGGAAGCTCCCAGTTTCCCGAGACGAAAAAGAACCGTTCCTTCCAATTTTTTATCCGTTGACTGCTATCAAGAATCACCAGTCCTTTAGGTAGACTCCCTGCCCCGCGAGACCGGCCTTGTATGTGACGCTAGTCTTTGTTTTTCAGAAGAGTATAGTAAGAAAGGAACTCATTAACAGTTGGTTGAGGGGTAAGCTTGTTAGACCTCCAGAGGACCAGGGTAGCCATGATAATATGCCAAGAGTTAGGCGTAAGTTGAGAAGGACAGAGGTTGATGTACCGGAGCAGCTCTTTAGCGAAGTCTGGGATTGGGAATCGTAGGCCCGAAAGAAAGTAGCCTTCATAGAAACACGTCTCTCCTGGACAAATGGAGAAAGCCCTCTCTGCGGGTAGAGGAGCTCTAGCTATAACCCTATCCGAAAAAGAAAATAAAGTTGCTAGCTCCTCCATCTCGGCATCGGTTATAGTAGAGCTAATATCCTGGCATTCGCTATAGTTTGCCATTATAGAATGCACGAAATCAAACACTTGGACAAGAGGAGAACCGGGGGCAAAGGTCTCTGGGCTCAGCTTGCCAAAATTGCGATCAATGATATGTAGACAACGAGAAAGAGAAGGTATGATAGTGTAGGGCATGGAAAGGTGAAGTATATTATAAGTGAAGAGAGGACTAGTAGTAAGATGCCGGAGTGAATTATAAATGAAGAGGGGACTAGTAGTAAGATGTTGGAGTGAAGGATAAATAAAGATGGGGCTGCTTATATAGGCAAAGGAAGACAACCGTTACAAAGCCCCCCAACGACTCTTTATCCCAACGGTCATCAAGCAACATCCATAAGGCCCTTTTGTAACGTTCACAAGCCAAACGGTCACAAGGAAAGCTAACACTAATTGAACATGTTGCAGGAGCAAAAGCACAAGAGCCAACACAGAGCTTGGACGAGCATGGCCAAATCGCCGGGCGTGGATGGGCCCACCTAGCATGGAGCAACTGGGCGCGGCTGAGAGCTGGCCTGGCACCGCCGGGCCCACTCGGCGCCTGCTCACGCGGGGGGGGGGGGAAGAAAAGAAAAAAGAAAAGAAAAGAAAAGGAAAGAAAAGAAAAAAAAGGAGAAAAAGGTATTTATATCTGTATGTGTAATTTACAGGCCAAGACAAAGCTTAGCAAGCCATCCAAAGTGTTCATAAGGCCCGACAATCAACCCTCATAAACAGGGGGCAACTGATAGAGTATTTGACTAGAATTGTGAAACGTGTAATGACAGTTGAATTCAAGATGACGTGGATAGGAAGTCTATTCTAATTTGGACTTCTCTATCCCTAAGAGTCAGTCTCCTACTATGACACAGTCTCACTTGACCGCTATAAATACAGTGACGGTCCATATACCAGGTACGCAATTAATACGCTTTTAGTTCCTTTATAGCTTTGAGTGCCTTTCCAATTTCTGACTTAATCGTCGGAGCGTAGTCGACCAACAACTTTGAGTGCCCTTCCAATTTTTGACTTAATCGTCAGAGCGTAGTCAGCCGGCACCGCACCGGTGTCTTCTCAATTACCCTTCTTTTGTCCTTTTTCACAGGTCGGAGTTTGACCAGTTCGGGGTGAATTTTTTGCTTCATCAATAGAGAATACACAAAACTGGATCATATACATAAGCTCTCGTCCTAGAGCACTCGCCATATACCAATTCACGAGACTCATTCTCGCCCTCAGTGTTTCACTCTACCGAAAATGTAACCCTCTCTACCCATCAACTCTCTCATGAGATCACATCTCTCTCAACTCATAAGTCTCAACCATACCCTAAGCATCTATTTACATAGTCTTAAATCCAATTCTTTGTTGGACAAGGATTACAATCCCTTAAACCCAAAAACTTTCCTAACAAGAAATTATCTAATAAAATACAACTCTAAAATAAAAAATCTTATTAAACTAGAATTAGAGACATAATACATAACACATCATAGAGAGGGTAAATAAGGCTCTTCAAGATGACAAGAACCTCAATCCAACCAACGAAACAATCACAGAGATTAGGTATCTTTCTAAGGGTCTAGGGCTACCATCATGGACCACTCCAACTCCAAGGCGGACCTCATTGATGAGGATGATGCTAATGAAGCTCAAGGCAATATGCTTAGCGTACACCATCAGTAGCTTGAATGCTCACATTGCAAGCCTCAGGCCGAAACAGTCAATGGCTAGTTGAAAGAAGCTCTGAAAGTGTAGAATGCAAATTTGAATTTCTTTGCAAAGTCACTTCACCAAAGAAATTTGGAATGGTCTAATATGTGATGATCATATATGTGGCCTCTAATTTGTGAAATGGCAAGTTTACTAATGTCGAGGAGGCAATCGGGAATCGGTTACAACTGTGAATTTTTCTCAACCTCACACATAATGTTGCTCAAATTACACCGATACGCGATATTTTAAAATTATGATGGATTTTTAGTGAATTTTAGTGATTTTTATTAAATTTTTAAAAATCATTTAACACAAATAATGACTTATTAATAAATTCTAAATCGCTATCGTTATTAAAAATGTTTAGTATTATTATTTTTACAAAATTAATGAAATAAATACATACTGACAAGTCATACCACATATAACATCTAAAAAATAAAATATAAAAATTAAAATAAATTTGAAAATGAAAATATATTAGCTCGTTGCGTATTTCCCCTGCCTCTACTACCAAACATCACTGCTCATCCAATGCCTCCTATTCCACCAATACACAACCAAAACTCCGCTTAGCCATATATATATACACACCAAGCCTTGTTCAAACACAATATGATGCTAAATAAAAAAAAGAGTTCAAGGCATAAAAGAAAAGTAAATTTGCATCTATATCCCACTAATCACAAACAAATAAATCTCACTCCTTTTATATCCATCAAAGAGTTCAAAGTACAAAGTTCCCATCAATGTTACATATACAAGGAATTGAAAAAGTTTCAATACTAACACAACCAAGACATTTCCCACCATGCTCAAAACTGCAAAATCTCCACTGCAAAGCATTCAAACAGAATTTAGTCAAGATGAGAGATCTCATGGTTGCCACTTAATCGATGTATATTCCTCCAAGAATTTAGCAGGAGTTCACATCTTCATACAAGATGTATATTCCCTTATCTAGAAAGAAACAGGAAAACAGAATGCTGTTATATATGTACCAGGAATGATTAATTAGCAGTAAAGTACAGCAAGAAGATGAGTACAGACTATGGTTCTGGTTAGACCCAAACTGAACTGAAACGAACTAATACAAATTAATGATGCTCTGGTTTTGGGTAGAGCCATTTAATATCAGTACCACAAAGGCAAACCAGACTTAAACTAGCATGGATCGAACATAATTAAAGATGGTGCAAGGAAAAGGATATGATCAAACAGTGAAAAGATGAGAATGCTTTGAGAGAAGACAGATGATAATAATGCAAAGATGAAACAAAGAATTAACATGACATAAAAAGTACTGAAAAAGAAGACATATAAGAGGTATGCCTGGGAGTAAAACCAACTCATCAACATAGTTATACAGAGATGATATTTGAGAAGGAAAGAAAAAAGAGTAGCTAGGGAAATGGAATCGAGAATCCTGATAATTAAAGACAAATCAGTTATCGAAGCCAGAATCCTGTTTTTTTAAACTTTATCATGTGGTTAAGAAAGGGATATTATGTGTTACTAGTACTTCATGTATTCAATTTTTTTCTTTTAACGGATATTATGTGTTACTAGTACTTTATGTATTCAATTTTACCATCTTAACATCCATCTAATCTAAAAACTTAAGTTGTTAGAGAATGTGTAATTTTGATATTTAACTCCAACAATAACAAAAGTCAAATTTCTTTTTCTTCTCGAGACAAACTCACAAATCCACCTTGTTTCAATTGGAATTTGAATCTTCAAACTTTTGTCGAGAAGTAAAAGAGATATAGAAACATCTATGGTGCCAAAATGTAAACAATTGGGCACCTAAAGTGAAAGCAATAAAACCAATCACACACAATCACGAACAAAACACAAGATATGCGTGGTTCAGCACAATCCGGCCTGAGATATTACAACGGTAGACAATACCCAACACGGGACCGTGTACAAAAACTAGCTCTTGGCCCAAAGCTCTTCACATGTACCACTCCGCGAGACCCCCTCTCGCCATTAGTGTTCTCTCTCTACTCTACCAACCCGTAAACTCTCTCTACCCATCACCTCCACTCCTTCATAAGACTACATCTCTCTCAACTCATAAGTCTCAACCCACACCCTATATATCTATTTATAGAACCCAAAACCTAATTACTTATTGGACAAGGATTACAATCCATTGGAGCCCAAGACTTTCCTAACAAGAAATTACCTAATAAAATACAACTCTAAAATAGAAAACCTTATTGAGTAGAATTTGAGACACAATACATAACAATCTCCACATTGGCTCAAATTTCACCGCGTCAATCATCGCTTCCAACAGCAATTGAGTTGCACAACTCAGATTGTCCCCATTGTATGCTCCTCGATTAGTCAAACCTCCAAAGGCTCCAACTTGACTACTCGAGTTCTATGCCATTTAACCCATCATGATTTTTTGACTATCATGACCAAACAAGTTGATTGATTGACTCCAACCTGCAATTGAAATTTCTGTTTTATGGATCTTTTTTGAATAAAGACAGAACGTCCCAACATGAACCTGGCTCTGATACCACTTGTTGGGGCCAGCGGAAGCGAAAGTAATAAAACAAACACACAAAACACAAGATATATGTGGTTTGGCCTAATACGGCTATACCCACGGATGAGAAGAGTTCCATTAAAATGTAGAGATATTACAACGGATAATACCTAACACCGGACTATGGACAAAAACTAGCTCTTCACATGTATCACTCCACGAGACTCCCTCTTGCCATCGGTGTTCTCTCAACTCTGCCAACCCGTCAACTCCCTCTACCCATCAACTCAACTCCCTCATGAGATTTCATCTCTCTCAACTCTTAAGTCTCAACCCATACCCCAGGCATCTATTTCTAGAGAACCCAATTTCTTGTTGGATAAGAATTACAATTGCTTGGAGCCCAATACTTGTCTAACAAAAATTTACCAAATACAACTTTAAAATATAAACTTAATTACAATAGAATTTGAGACACAAAAATACCTAACATAAACTTCTATAATAGAGTGGACTTTCCAAGAGGGATCTCTGTTAATATTACTACTATAGCCACCTGAAGGACCAACCAATGAAAGAATTGACTCTAGGCTTCTAAAGACATGAATTCTTCCCACGACAGCGAAGGTACAAATGGGACTTGGGAGCTTCTAGAAACACATCCTTACTAAAAGCAGCTTTTCTCCAGATTTAATAGAGATCTGGTTGAAGCTGTTTGATTAATTCTATGAACTGCTCAAGTATAAAATAACTGCAGTGGGGTTCAGTATCAGATGAATGCTGTAAAACCAGACTTTAATAGACAAGTTACAACTGTATATATAATATGTGTTGTACTTGTACTAGCTCTAGGGAACAGATTGAGCATAATGGAGATGAACCCTTCCTGGGAAAAAAATTATCTTTTATTGCTATGGAATTACAAAAAACCCTCCAACAGAAACATATACCTATTGAAATTGGCATTTTATTTCGTGTAACTTTTGAACATCCTATCTGAGAGCTATCTGTGGTGGCAATTCGTCTCATGTTTAAAGTCTATCCCATTTTTAAAATTTTCTAAACAAGACAAAGCATATTAGATCCCTTAACATATGCATCCTAGCCTTTTCTACTGTTTCAGCATATTGATTGGAAGTTACCCACATTGAATTCAACGTAAAAGGGACCTTTACCGAGACTCAAAATTCACCATGGCTAAGAAATAATGTGATCCTATAGAGGCTTCATGAGACTGGAGGAAATTTCTTTCTCCACTAAACACTAGTCAAAATACAGTTGATTCTCTCTTACACTGACTTTCCTAGTGTGGTTATTTGAGCAGGTCAACTCCATCAGATTGCAGTAAAAAAAGAAAAAGAAAAAAAAAACAGGCACTGATATGTTCAATTTTCCTTCTCCATTTCCTTCTGCTACTATTAAGCCAATAACATTGAGATCACCCATGACAACACAACGTGAAGCCAAAAGATACCATGTTTGATGGTTATTGCCACAAATCCTTTCAACGAAATAGTGTGCTTCTATTTATTCTTAATGTCTACTTCTTCTTCACTCCACTGTCATAGAAGAAACCATCAAAGTCACCTTTTGAGTCAATATAGCAAGTCTGCAAGTGTGAAGGAAATTTAGGCTCCCTTCCATTTTAAAGATATGGAGATTTGTTCTTGGTGTTCATTGATAATTCCAGAATTGTGTGACGAGACAGGGAAAATGTCTAAGCTGTCACATGTCAGCAGTTCACTGAAAGTACAAGATATCACTAGCATGGATTGCATGGCTGTTCAGAGCCACCCAGTGCCTACATAGATTGTCTACAGAAATATTAATTAAGAAAATTGCATCTTTCATATCATAAATAGCATGTATTACATAGAAATTCACTTTGGTTATGGTGCTGGTTACTTTTTCGAATCATTCTTTCAAAACAAATAATGATTTTAAGGATATTTTAAAAAAATTATGTTGTGTTTTTAGCTATTTAATCCTTACATGAGTTGCCCTTAGAACCTGGATCCACACTTAACAGTTTCAGTAGTGAAAGTCATCCAAGTAACCTTTTTTAACACAACTTCAAGGCTTATTTAAACTTTGATTAATTATTATCTACAACATAAGTGATTTGAGTCATTCATTCAAAACTGAACTTATGTCTCCCACAAGTGATTTTTTTACTGTCCAGTGTATTTGTTCTTGACCTCCAGTTTCCTATCTTTTCAACAATTGGCACTGCAACATTGGATTTGAGTTTCTTATGAAGAGTATTTTCACACTAACAACATTCATTTTAACAAAATTTTGAGTAATTGTTGTCAGAGTTGTCAGATGTATAACCTATCACATATTCAAGGTTACATACCTATAATATCAACAGTTGAATTCATCCAACTAACCTAACTTTTAGCCAAATTAAAAGCTTTCGTCATAAGAATTGGATATTAGTGAAGACCTTGATTTGATAGAAAGTGATTCAACAAGTCAAAACAGATACTTTTGTAATAAAAAGCAAATAATTTTCTGGTCCTTTAATTCCCAAGTTCTATAATAGCAAACAGAAAAATTTGCAGTTGGTCTCAATGCAAGTGATGATTTATGCTGCCAAAATGCCCATTTATCTCAAACTATTGCATCAAGGAAAATGATGTTAACATGTCACTTTTACAACTATAGGCTGAGGAATGTAAAATGGTTTCATGTCAAAACTTGCAACTGGTACCTAATATTTCTCTGAACTTGTCTGCTATCCCTTGCTGGATTACTGAAGGATCTCCTTGATGACATCTGATTTTTCACGTGAGTGTCGGGAATCCCTTTGTGCTCAAATAGAACCTCAGCCCTTGACAGAAAAAGAAACTGGGTTTCTTCGAGACCACCCATAGACAGCAACTAAGAACTACACACCATCAGTCCTGTTTTTGATACCTACTTCACCTCTAACTCAAATGACATGAACCTGCGTATATTTAATTTCTTTGAGAATAACTGATACATGCTTGATAATAATTTGTTGGGTCATTTTACCCAAAATCATATTATCTCAGTTGAAGGATTTGAGTATATGAGGCTTGAATTGTGGTTGCTTTAGAATCCTGAAATTCTCTAATTTTAAGTCGTGTTGGGGAAACAGACTATTTGAAGAGCAAAAAAAAATAAAGAAAACAAACTAATAGGGTAATACAATCATTCTTCATCCTGTTTGGAACACAAATTTGGGTCATCGGCTTTTGTGTTCAAACAGGGCTTTTCAGTCATTTATCAAGCCTATAATTCGATAAATTAAAGATATTTGCTAATTCAATTGCTCAGACTCATCTAAGAAAGGCATTAGCTTTTAATTATTTTTTAACTGCCAAATTTTCTTCTTTTTTTTTTTCTTTTTTTCATGAAACATTTGCAACACTCGTACTATCAGAAAGAGATTATTCAAATTGCTAATATTTTGCAACTCCAGCTGATACTTCTAAACTAGTACCCCTTGTGAATCTTTCTGAATTTTCATGGAAGAATTTATGGCACAATCACTGCAACAACTTACCTCAATCTTCTGTAGTGTATGTATATTCCCTGATTCAGATAGGATTTCCTTGAGTTTACGACATCTATGCAACTCCAAATGCTAAAGGCTTGGAAAACAAATGTTGGAGGCGTTCCATTGTTCAACATTCATGTAATACAATCTCAAGCATTTGAGTCTGATATTCCAATTTTAGAAACTCTAGTTTGGGTAACATCTCAAGGATTGACATTTCCTTCAACTCAAAAGCAGTATTTGATAAAGTTAAACTTTTAAGATTCAGGAAAATTTAACGCCTTCGAGAATGAACCTATGATGGTAAGGAACAAATCTGTTTAACAACTTCAATGTTTCAAGGTAGTTTAGGAAGTCTAGATCAGAAAACCAAAAACAGTCACTGTCTAATTCAAAACTTCCACAAAATTCCAGCTTCTGAAGATAGGGAGTGCTTTCAAAATACCTTGTAGGACATAGATGTTAGATGTTTTGTAGGTTAACTAATAGGATGGGATAGCCATGACAGATTGTTGCTCCTCCAATATAATTTTCTCTTGCAAAGCATAGGTGCCCTAACTTTACAATTTTCCAGATCTCTTATGGTATGTTGTTTGAACTGGCATCATACATTGATCAAAGGCTAACTTCTAGTTGCTTCTGTATTTCAGTAAGTCGCTCTACTTCATGATCAAAGCGAACCATAGTTTCTTCATCTAAATTTGGAGCAGTAGCACTAGACGAACTTCCATGGGAAGATATTCAAACTTGTGGGTCTCTAATGCTATACAACTTCTTTCCACAAATCTGCGTCACCTCAAACTTTATAGATGTAATCTCTTTGAGGTCATCGGTGAGCATTTAATCAGGATAAAGAACATGACCAATTTTCTCAGCAAGGCTTCTCTTCTTCCCTTTTCATTAATACCATCAATCTTCTGGTATATACCACCAATCATCTCAGAAAGAGATGATTATTAGTGGCAACATCATGTATTGATCTCCTCAACCTCTATAATTTTCTTATTATTGATGCACATTTCTGAACAAAAGTGTCTAGTGCCCTCCTAATCTAATATAGATTAAGTGGATAATGTTATTTGAACTAACTGATAGTGCAAGAAGGGCTTTCTGCATTTACATCAACAACTTATGGCTATCCAATCATTGTTAATATATCTTTACTTCTAGTTGATATTCCATTCATTAGCCCTGCAAGAATTTAGTTCTCACATTCTGGGCCGTTCACATTATATAATCATTTTGGTGAGTAATATATCATATAAAAAATCTCCAAAGCTATAAAAAAGCATACACAAGGTCCCAGCTTCATCTAAAAACAACCTATGCTTTTCTTTCAACTGATCACCACCAAAATATAATATAACATATATGTGCAAATATATACACACACACACATATCAGTTCATATCAGAGCAAAACATTGAAGTGCACCTTGCCATTCTATCATTCATGTTGTAAACCTGTCTACATTTTTTTCCTCTGATCCATTGATACAAAAAACACATGATTAACGGAGATCAATTAAATTGTATAATAAATGGAGATCAATTAGAAATACAAAACCAAGAAGTGCTAATCAGAATATATAATAAACAAAGATTGAAACACAAATGTGAAGATTTATGGAACGGAATTCCACAGCCAAAAATAGAAAGAAAAAACTGTACAAAAAAGTAAAGCAGCAAATGAATAGAGAAAGAGAAAGATTGAGTTGTCATTGGTACCTGACCAACCAATTGATTGCAACACTTGACGAATATGCCAGAGACAACTGCAGGTATGCTAGAAACCCATTTTGCCAGAGTCATCCTTGAAGACTGTCAAGTCAGGATCCCAAGGATCAATAATGATATTTAGCTCATCATTTCCCATACTCTGTTGTTCTTCGTGAATTTGTCTAGCCGAGTTTTCAGCAGAGTGGCTACAATATCTCAGTCGGATCATTTGTAGTGTACATATATCTCCTAAATCAGATGGGATCTCCTTGAGTAGTTTACAGTCATCCAACATTAATGTCTGAAGGCAGGGAAAGTGAGTAGCAGAGGCATTCCATAGCTTAATATCCAGGCGTTGAAATTTCAAGTATCTGAGTTTCTGAAACTCCCCATCACTTGTGTCCCATCTTGGCCCCTCGAATGCCTTGTATGATAATTTGAGAACCTCAAGGTTGGGCAACCTCCCAAGGGTCGACATTTGGTTCCAGGGTAGACTGAAGCTTGATAAAGTTAAGCTTTTGAGATTTGGGGGAAACTTATTCAAATGGAGAAACATTATTGTCCTGGACCAACGGTATACTACATTCAATGTTTCAAGGCAAACTAAAAAGTCCAATTCAGGAAAATGTTTGCACACACATCTTAGTTTCCTAAGATTGGGAATCCATTTCAAGATCCGCTTGTAACCACGACAAAGATCATATTTAGCAAAATGGCTGTTGTACACACCCAATGATTCTTTAAAATTTTCGAAGTCAATTAGACTGGTGGGATTCCTTTTCAAGAATTTCATGTACAGTCCGTAAAGATTTAGTTCTTCAAGATCTCGTTTGCCAATGGTTTGTAGGTTATCCAATAAAAAGGGATGGCCATCAACAGATTCACCAAGGATTTTAATAGACCGCTTAGAATACAGATGCCTTAACTTTACCATCTTCTAGATATCATCTGATAAAACTAACAAACCTTTTGATCCTTCAATAAAAAGGGTTTCTAGGTTCCAGAGTTTGGATATTGGTAACTGGAAATAGTCACTCTCTCCAACATTAAGTGCTAAATACCTCAAATTAAATAGTACCTCTATTTGTATAGGAAGGAAGGGTACTTCAATGGACAATAAATTCAAAACTCTAAGAAATTTGAATGCTTTACAAACAAATGAGACATCCCTCTTAGGTAAATCATAAAATGAAACGTTAAAGGACAAAAAAGAGCGCACGTGTAACACATGATGCTTTATAGAAGGATAGTCAACAAGGTGAGAATGGATGCATAAGCGACGTTGTTTATTTGGAATAGGACTTGAGGAAGAAGAAGATGAAGAAGTAGGGTCATACCCGAAAATCTGTTGACGAAAGTTCTCTTCCCGTGCTTTTCTCAGGCACAAATCACGCAAGAGATCATGTACACGACATGCTTTGATTCCACCATTAGACCTTTTCTTGGACACAACTACTAGACTTCTGTCAATTAGATCGATCAAGTAATCCTCTCCTTTTTCCTCCATGTTTTTTTGCTCATTTTGTCGTATAAATCCCTCAGAAACCCATAACCATATCAGTTGCCTAACAGGGATCTCATAGTCTTCAGGGAATGCACCAAAATAGAGGAAACATGGTGTAGGTACAGAATAATTGTAATTACACTTAATCAGATCCCTTTTTCATTATAACCTCGATCTTTTAAATACATTCTCAAATGCCATGATCATGCCTTTGATTTCTCCCTTTCTTTTTACTTGAGGAATAGCACTTCTTTTCTTGCCCTGATTTCAGTGCTTGAACATAGGTATCAGTTGGAGGAAATTCCGGGATTCTTTACTATATTTATGTCACCTAAATTTGGGTGACATGGATGGTGACGTGGTTGCCACGCATTGTGTTGGTCGCACGTGTCACCTAACGACTCTTTTTCCCACTACAGCTTGCCCCAAAAACCCCTTCCAATTTTAGTTGGAATTTGAAAGGGTTTTTCTGTTATGACCGTCGCTTCGTTTGTTCCGCCAGGTCGCGTTTGGGCTTCGTGCCTCTGACGGCCGCCGTAATGTCACTTCCACATAAATGCCTATACTTGCTCTTGTATTTTTCGGATCGTTGTAGATTCTGGGCGATTCTGGGAATATCTTCTCGTCTGCTGAGGTTAGTGATTTCCTTTTCCTCCTACTACTGTTTTCCTTTTTTCTTCGAAGATATGGGTAAGGCGAGAAGTGTCGAGATTGTTGATGAGTTTGGACCACTGAACCGCTATCAGTCTATTGACGAGTTTCTGGGTGAGGATGAGTGTGGTCAGAGTCTCCCAGAGGTTCCTTCTATTCCTCCAACACTAGGCAATCCCTCTCCTTCGAAAGATCAGAGTTCTTCGGATTCTGATTTAGAGGACGCTGATCAAGACCTAATTAGGACTCCTGTGAATTTGGGAAAACTCAGACTTGATTGTGAGATCCCGTCCGACGTTACTCTTAGGAATTATCCTCTTGATTTTGACTTTCGATCTGGATATGGTTTGGGTGATGATGACATGCTCTTCTCGGCTAGGCATTTTCCCGCCTTTCGTTTTCCCCTTCACCCTTTCTATCGTCTTGTGCTTAACAAACTGAATTTGGCTCCCTTGCAAGTGAACCCTAACTTCTTTAGGGTTATATCCAGTGTTCTTGCCCTTATTCATACTCGTGATTTAGAGTTGGGATTGGACGATCTCCTTCTTTGTTATCAGGTCTGTGCTACAAAGAATGAGAGGGATCGGTTCCATTTCTTCCCACGTCCGGGCAGATCGCTCTGTACCGGTCATCCCTCTTCTGACAAGGGCTGGAAAGCCCAACTTGTGGTGGTTGGGGGAAACTGGAAGGTCTCTTCTTCTAAGAAATTTCCCATCCCTCAGAAATTTGGTGGATTAGGTATCCCGCCTTCTGACTTTCTATCTGAACCTCATTGTGACTGTATTATATGTGATGTTGTGCTCTTTAATCAAATTCGGTCTTTTGTTGGCGCAGTTAGAGATCTCCTTCCTTGTTTGGAATTAGCGGCACGCTTGAAGACCCTTGCTGAAAAGGTGTGGAGGAAGGTACCCAAATCCTCCCTTCTCTTGTGCTCTTCGGTACTCAAAGTTTTCTCAGAGAGTTCAGACGGCGTAAAAATGAAGCTTCCGAAAACTACTCGTACCAAAACAAAGAAGTTGTCTGAAGGGGACAGCCTCATCAGTCCCCCGACTGATCGAGAAGTAGAAGTGGCCTCGATCCTGCGCAAAAGGCATGCCGAGGAGGCAACGGCGGAGAAGTCACTTCCTGCTGAAGTGATTAAAATTGAGGAGCCTACTCCTCCTTTGAAGTCTCAGAAGGCCACTATCTCAGCTTCTCCTTCGGTTCCGGGACCTAGGGGGCCTCTAGTTGTTAGGACGGCTGGGATGGGTTCTGATGCCCCAAGCTCCTTTGCGGTGGAACCGTGGGTTCATCCGATGGTGAAGGAGAATGGTATGCCTTTATCTGTTGAAGACTCCATTCTCGAAAGCAGAGAATCGATGAAGGCATTTCTAAAAGAGATGTGACCCCCCCGAGACGCAAAGATGATGATGGAGCTTTCTGTTGGAAACCTTTTGGATTCATGTCCTGATGCGGCCCTCAAGGTGAGCAGTGTAGGACATGTTATCGGTTTCATCCTATGCTCTTCTGTTATTTATCTTTGATGGTTTCGTGTGCCTTTGCAGAGCCTGTTTGGTGTGATGACCATGTGTAAATTGGTCGAGCAGGCGACCGTTAAGGTCAAAAAGGCGGACGTTCGGATTAGAAGGGCTGAGGCAGACTTCGTGGCGGCCATGCGTGAGGTCAACAATGAGAAGGCCAAGTCCCAGGCTCTGCTGCTGGAGAACGAGCAACTCAAGTCTCAAGTGGAGGACCTCTCCAAAAAGAATGAGGAGGCTGAGTTCCAGAGAGCATTGGCTGAATCCCGAACGGATTGAACGAGACTTCGGCATGACCAGCTGAAGGTCTCAAATGAAAAAGAATGGCAAAGGCATGAACAGCCGAACGCCAGAAGGGAATGAACGAGACTTCGGCATGACCAACTGAAGGTCTCAAATGAAAGAAAATGGCTAAGGCGTGAATGGCCGAACACTAAAGAGATTGAACGAGACTTCGGCATAGTCAGCTGAAAGTCTCAAGTCAAAGAAAATAGCGAAGGCATGAACAGCCTAACGCCAAAAAGGAACGTACGAGTCGTCGGCACAAACAACCGAATGTCATGGGAGAACAAAGGAGACTTTGGCATGATCAGCTGGGGGTCTCAAATAACAGAAAGCCTGAGTAGCCGAAGGAGCGAAAAGCATGTAACTTGGGCGGTTAACCCCATGAAGATAATAGGGAATCGCATAAATCGTAAAGTACAAACAACAAACAAGCATACGAATTTTTGACAAATCAAAGGAACATTCTCTATTAAAATCAAAAGGCTTTTACAGATGAAAGCTGCCCCAAAGAGCATTACAAAAGAAAGAAGAGAATATGTTGGCGAACTAATGCGCCGAAGGAGAATCCGAGGCATTGGCAGGCTCCCCACTTTGTGGAATCGCATCTTTCTGAGAAGTATGAGCATCCTCGAAGATGCTGGCGATCTCCTTCTCCTCGTCCCCTTCTTCTGGATCCTGGTAAGGGGGACCTGTTAAGCCCATCTCTCAATCATATTCAGCAGGTCCACCAGGATAGGATCGATCAGCTTCGGGAGCCAAAGCGTCCTCAAAGCCTTGACGATAAGCTTCTGCATTTCTGATCTGAACAGTAAGAGATAACCGATCAAACAGAGCCTTGGCACCCTTCTCCAGCTTAGTCGATCTATCCTGCAAAGAGCTGACGTTCTGTTCAGACTCGGCCGTTCGGGATTCAGCCAATGCTCTCTGGAACTCAGCCTCCTCATTCTTTTTGGAGAGGTCCTCCACTTGAGACTTGAGTTGCTCGTTCTCCAGCAGCAGAGCCTGGGACTTGGCCTTCTCATTGTTGACCTCACGCATGGCCACCACGAAGTCTGCCTCAGCCCTTCTAATCCGAACGTCCGCCTTTTTGACCTTAACGGTCGCCTGCTCAACCAATTTACACATGGTCATCACACCAAACAGGCTCTGCAAAGGCACACGAAACCATCATAGGATGAAACCGATAACACGTCCTACACTGCTCACCTTGAGGGCCGCATCAGGACATGAGTCCAAAAGGTTTCCAACAGAAAGCTCCATCATCATCTTTGCGTCTCGGGGGGGCCACATCTCTTTTAGAAATGCCTTCATCGATTCTCTGCTTTCGAGAATGGAGTCTTCAACAGATAAAGGCATACCATTCTCCTTCACCATCCGATGAACCCACGGTTCCACCGCAGAGGAGCTTGGGGCATCAGAACCCATCCCAGCCGTCCTAACAACCGGAGGCCCCCTAGGTCCAGGAACCGAAGGAGAAGCTGAGATAGTGGCCTTCTGAGACTTCAAAGGAGGAGCAGGCTCCTCTATTTCAATCACTTCAGCAGGAAGTGACTTCTCCGTCGTTGCCTCCTCGGCATGCCTTTTGCGCAGGATCGAGGCCACTTCTACTTCTCGATCAGTCGGGGGACTGATGAGGCTGTCCCCTTCAGACAGCTTCTTTGTTTTGGTACGAGTAGTTTTCGGAAGCTTCATTTTTACGCCGTCTGAACTCTCTGAGATAACTTTGAGTACCGAAGAGCACAAGAGAAGGGAGGACTTGGGTACCTTCCTCCACACCTTTTCAGCAAGGGTCTTCAAGCGTGCCGCTAATTCCGAACAAGGAAGGAGATCTCTAACTGCGCCAACAAAAGACCGAATTTGATTAAAGAGCACAACATCACATATAATACAGTCACAATGAGGTTCAGATTGAAAGTCAGAAGGCGGGATACCTAATCCACCAAATTTCTGAGGGATGGGAAATTTCTTAGAAGAAGAGACCTTCCAGTTTCCCCCAACCACCACAAGTTGGGCTTTCCAGCCCTTGTCAGAAGAGGGATGACCGGTACAGAGCGATCTGCCCGGATGTTGGAAGAAATGGAACCGATCCCTCTCATTCTTTGTAGCACAGACCTGATAACAAAGAAGGAGATCGTCCAATCCCAACTCTAAATCACGAGTATGATTAAGGGCAAGAACACTGGATATAACCCTAAAGAAGTTAGGGTTCACTTGCAAGGGAGCCAAATTCAGTTTGTTAAGCACAAGATGATAGAAAGGGTGAAGGGGAAAACGAAAGGCGGGAAAATGCCTAGCCGAGAAGAGCATGTCATCATCACCCAAACCATATCCAGATCGGAAGTCAAAATCAAGAGGATAATTCCTAAGAGTAACGTCGGACGGGATCTCACAATCAAGTCTGAGTTTTCCCAAATTCACAGGAGTCCTAATTAGGTCTCGATCAGCATCCTCTAAATCAGAATCCGAAGAACTCTGATCTTTCGAAGAAGAAGGATTGGCTAGTGTTGGAGGAACAGAAGGAACCTCTGGGAGACTCTGACCACACTCATCCTCACCCAGAAACTCGTCAATAAACTGATAGCGGTTCAGTGGTCCAAACTCATCAACAATCTCGACACTTCTCGCCTTACCCATATCTTCGAAGAAAAAAGGAAAACAGTAGTAGGAGGAAAAGGAAATCACTAACCTCAGCAGACGAGAAGATATTCCCAGAATCGCCCAGAATCTACAACGATCCGAAAAATACAAGAGCAAGTATAGGCATTTATGTGGAAGTGACATTACGGCGGCCGTCAGAGGCACGAAGCCCAAACGCGACTTGGCGGAACAAACGAAGCGACAGTCATAACAGAAAAACCCTTTCAAATTCCAACTAAAATTGGAAGGGGTTTTTGGGGCAAGCTGTAGTGGAAAAAAGAGTCGTTAGGTGACACATGCGACCAACACAATGCGTGGCAACCACGTCACCATCCATATCACCCAAATTTAGGTGACATAAATATAGTAAAGAATCCCGGAATTTCCTCCAACTGATACCTATGTTCAAGAACTGAAATCAGGGCAAGAAAAGAGGTGCTATTCCTCAAGTAAAAAGAAAGGGAGAAATCAAAGGCATGATCATGGCATTTGAGAATGTATTTAAAAGATCGAGGTTATAATGAAAAAGGGATCTGATTAAGTGTAATTACAATTTTTCTGTACCTACAGTTGTCTTACCGAGTCCAGGCATTCCAACAACGGGTATAATTTTAAGATCCTTTTCATGTTGTTCGGTAAGCAACTCCATTATTGTCCTTATGTCATCATCGAAACCAACTACTGTTCCTTCCACTAGTACGGGGTTGACGGGTTTTGATGAAGCCCCATGGGAAGAACTTCCAACTTGCAGGACTCCTCCGATGCCATCTATCTTCTCTCTCTCTTTATAGACTTAATATCTTCCTTCACATTGTCAAGACCTTGATGCATATACCTAATAAATTCATTTATTCCCCACTTGACAGCCTCCATTGCCTCTGTATTGACAGCCTTGCTCTCTTCTATGACACCGCCAAATTCATGATGGATTTTCTCAGCCAGGTTGATTATCTGTTCCAACGGAATTTGGAGGAGACAAATTCGATAAGCCATGTTATCAGACTGAAGCGACGAGACACTCAATCCCTTCTGATGAATTCATCAGTAGTATCATGATAGGCTTGAGCTCTTCCACGACACCGCCAAATTGATGATGAATTTTCTTAGCCAGGTCGACCATGTCGTTAAACCTACGGAAGACGAGAGGAACAATCCATGGGATATGGAAACAGAACCTTCCAAACAAAATCCTTCGTTTGTAACAAGCCATGGGATCAGGGTCTTTCTCACCCCAGTAGAGCACCTTATCGGACATATTGCGGAGGAGATCAACTTCTTCAGACACATGAAAAGACTCAAGCCATCTAAGAGTACTCAATCCCTTCTCATAAATCTCCATCACCTGATTTATGAGAGACTTGATCTCTTCTTCTTCTTGTTCTATGACACTATGACCGTCATCATCATCAAAGCCATGTCCATAGTGATGAATTTTCTCTGCAAACCATGAGATATTCTCTATGATCTGTGTCTTTGATCTCTTGATACAAGCAATATCTTTCATCAAAGTCTTAGACCCATCACTAATTTTCTTAGACATGACAACAGAATCATAATAAATCTCTTTCATCTTCGTAATGTCATTGAACCTACTGACGAGGAGAGGAAATTCAACGCCAGCAACGCTTCCATCCATCTTCAAGACAGTGTTGAACAGTACCAATGAGTCAATAATATCTTCAACTTGGTAAGTGACATCTCTAATTTTTGCCACAATTTCTTTCAGCTCGTCGTCGCGTATGTCCTCTGAATCCTTGAGGAACTTCCGCAGGAACTGCATCTCCTCATAAACCCATTCCATTTCTACCTTCTCAATCAAAAACAATTCCTCGCCGGAGTTCATTAGCTGCATCATCTTCTCCAACACAAAATCCAGCGCGCTGTCCGTCATCTCTCTCTCTCTCTCTGGATCGATAGATGATCTCCCTCCCTTCAAAATTTTTGCATCAACTGTTTAAATGCATCAAAGACTGACATAGTTCGACCGTGCGAGTACCCAATAATTTCTGGGTGGATGACACTCTCCACAAATTAACAGCTATTTTTAACGAAGGGATCAAACACGATGCAAAGCGAACGTAGCTGTGGGTATTCTTAAAACAAAATTGAAATGATTACAACTGTTCACACCTCAGTTGCTAACTGTTCCAAAAATCTGATAATTACAATTAATAGACAAAAACTCATACCTAGAGAAATATTGATGCACTCATTCACTTCGATTCCAGCATCTGCAAGGTAACAATTAAACACAAAAGGAAAAAAAAAAAAAAAGGAAAAGAGAGAGAAAGTGAGCTGCATATGAAAAAATGTTTGGAGAAACAAGAAAAACTGTGACGAAAATGAAGAAAGATTCTGGTGCAATTAGAGCAGAACGACGGGATTGACTCACCACGGAGAAATGATATACTGTACTATGGAATGATCAAATGTGTGGCCTCTAATTTGCGAAATGGCAGGCAGTGGTTCCTTACGTGTTCCTACGAGACAGACCCCATAAGTAAACTGAATAGACTTTGATGTCGTTTAATTGGAAGAATAGTTACATTCATAAAAGCGTAATTAGTGACTATTATTTATGTCTTTAAAACAACCATATATATCCGTATATTAATTATCATATACAGTATATATAACAAGTGAACTCTCCATATGGTGAGACTATTTGAAAAATTATGAGCTCTCTGTTTTCCTTCTCTCTCACTCTGGAACAGAACCCAAGTTTGAAAGAACCACACCAAAGTTACACGATCTAAAGTCAAAGTCATTCAAAGATAAATAAAATAGAATTTGAAAAAAGAACCGGAACCAAAGAACCAGAAATCGGTTATTAAAATCGAATACAACAAGAAGATTTCAGAATTTTACAAGATACCAGGAATCAACCCCAATTGAAAACCCAGATAAACCTTAGTTAATGCCAACTAAAATATAAAGATTAAAAGAAAAAGCTAAAGAACCCAAAAGCCGTCAAACCAAACCAGTACAGGGAAAAAAGGAAGATTGATGAAGTGCCAAACCCCACTCAGTACTTTCACCAAACACTCTGTGTATCGATTGCCCCCGAACCACTCTCAAGCACTCTTGAACCCATTTTGATTAGAAACCTTCCCAAGGCCGTGAAGCTCAAGTGCACTCTCTGCGACACAGCGTTTTCGGCTTCAAACCCGTCAAGAACCGCCTCAGAGCATCTCAAGAGAGGGGCTTGCCCCAATTTCAGCTCCTTGTTGAAACACCATTTTTTTTTTTGATAAATAAGCTCCGTGTTGAAACAGAGTAGAAAAGAGTGCAATAAAAATGAATCCTCTGTGTATCTCTCTCTTTGGTTTCTGACTAATATATATGGTACGGATGTCTGAAATTTTCAACCAGAAGTGTTCGGTTCCAGGAAAATTCCGTCCGGGTTGTTCAACACCATGTTTCGCTGGTTCGTGGGCAAATGTGAGAGAGAGTAAACTGATGTTTGGAGACCAGAGTCAAAAAAAACTGACCAGCATTTTTAAGGGTTTTGAGGGTATTAAGTTAAATTTAGATTTTCCACGCATACATGATACATAGTTACTTTTCAGTACTTTATTTATTTATCTGATTTGTGAAATTATTTTAATTTTTAAACGGATTTAAAATTGAAATAATTTGAAAAATTAAACAGAAAATGAATAAACCTAATAATTCCTCTCTAAGTTTTAATCTAAGTTAATTTTGCCATGAAATTGCCAAAAGGAAATATTGTGACATATATTTTTATAATTGACAATCTTCGGTGTCAAAACTTGACATGATCGAGTTGTAATTTTTTTTTTTTTTATATTCTTCTAATTGATCATGTAATTGAAGTCTCAAAGTGAACATGAATTTCTATACTAACCATGTAAATGTTTTTCAAAGGTATGAAGTTTGACACTTCAGAAAAAGGCATCAATGATCTGAACAAGGATTTGTTCGATTGAAATTTTTGGATGGATCTGAATGCATGTGTACATCGTTGATCAAATATGAGAGCCATGTGTAGTCCAGGTAAAGTGGTGAGAACACATATTTCAAACTGGGTGGTTCTCACCTTGCAAAATAGGATTTTTGAACTTGTTTTAAAAAAAATTACAAGGTTGGACTAGTCAAGGTTTATCTGAACTGGTCCAAAAGATCTCGGTATCTTAAACACGACGCAACTCACACATTTATATGTATTATTCATTTTGAACATTGCATCTAGTAGTGTGGTTCATAAAGTATTAGCAATTTGAATACTCTCTTTCTTGTAATACAAATGTTTCCAAATTTCTATGACCAAAAAGAACATTTGGCAGTTAAATTGTTCATCACCTCATCCATTCATCTACTAAATTCACCATAACTACCAAATAGTCTTATCTTCTGTAGGCTTTATGAAAAATTTGGAGAGGACAAATTTGCTTTCTCCACTAAACACTAGCCAAAATATGGTTGATTTGCTCTTACACTAATTTCCCTAGTGATGTTATTTGAGCAAGTGTATTTTAAAATTGGGCACTGATATCTTCAATTTGCCTTGCTCCATTCCCTTTTCCCACTATTAAGCCAATCACATTGAGATTATACATGACAACACAACACAGGGTGAAGCCATAACAGAGGCTATGTTTGATGGTTATTGCCACAAAATCCTTTTGAGGAGATAGTGTTCTTCTACCTATTCTTTCTTAATGTCTACCTCTACTTCACTCCACCATCATTCAACCAAATGACCAAATTGACCTTCTGAGTCAATACAGCAAGTGTGAAGGAAATTCAGGCTCACTCCTATTTTTCCAAGATTTGACTTTTTCTCGATGTTCATTGATAATGTTAGAATTGGGAAATGGAGTAGACAAAGCTCTAGTAATGTCTAAGCTATTAGGTGTCGGCCATTTCCTTGAAAGTTCTAAGATATCATTAAAAATGACTGCATGGCTGAAAGAATCCAGCCACAAACTAAGTATGTAGATTAATTATTATCACTATTATCCTTTAGATCTCTTGAGTAAGTTCACTAACATAAGTGATTAATTGTTGAGTAAAACATACAAATTATATGATTTGACCTTGGTTCCCCATCTTTTCAACAATTGGCAATGTACATTGGATTTCAGTTTTGTAGGAAGAGTATTTTCACACTGATGACATTAATTTGAACAAAAAAAATTAAGTGTTTGTTGTCACAGTTGTTAGATGCATAACATACCACAAAATAATGGTTTCATACCTATGATACCGGCAGTTGAATTCATCCCACCAACCTAGTTTTTAGCCAAATAAAAAGCTCCTATAATAAGGTTTGGATATTAGAGAATACCCTGATTTTATAGCAAGTTATTCAACAAGTCATAACAGACACTTTTTCAATAAAAGGCATATATTTCTCTGGTCTAGTACTTCCCAAGTTCTAGAAAATTTCAGCAGTCAAAAATTTTGCATTCGTTTCAATGCAAGTGATGATTGGTACTGCTAAAATCCATCAACTCTTGAGGGCAGCTTCCTTCCCAAAATATATTCTTTTTTAATAAATCCCAACTTTTATCTTCACTTAAAAAATGGAGATGATGAGCAGAGCTTCGAGGGGTCTTAGGCGAACTTTTAATGTGAGGCCCTTTATGCATAAGGTGGACTGGTAGGAGGGTCATTCCTACTCTCCACAGTCACTCGAATTCAGATAAGGTCAAAAGACCGCAAATACGTTCTCCAATTGCTATGGCACTAGAAATATTAGTACGATGCTCGAAACAGTCCGACCATAGCCAAATATCAAATCGGACATGAAAAACATCCTCACACGCCAGCAGCAAGAAAAAATAACAAAATCGCACTCACCAATTGCCAAGCGCAGGAAACAGGCCAATTGAGACGAGCACGATTTTAGCCCAAACATATATAAGCTTGAATATTTGTCCCTTTAATCAATCTCAATTCAAGTTGGACTCGACCCATATGAGAATAATAAGAATTCAATCCAATCCAATCCAGTCAAGTCGCATCCAAGTCTAGGGTTTAGCAAGAAAGCCACTTCAGTTAAAGTAGGACAGCAGACAGCCAAGCCACTCTAGTGTACAAGGACACCCACTATCATAACTTTATTGTCTAGTGCAACTATACAACAGATTCGTTTTTTCAGATAGTATGCAAGTAGGGTGTGATTCGTGTGAACATGACATGACATGCATGCATCCCAAAATTTGTTCTAATATTTTTTTCCTGTTAATTGTAATTATTTAGTCTTAGTGGAGCATACATCCCATCCTACTTGCAGTCCACCGAATTTAAAAAGAGAATTGGATCCTTCTCGTTTTTCCTCTCCAAGCATGCGTGTTGAAGCCTACATCCAATTATGTCATTACTTGTACAACTACTCAATATAGTATGTGGTGTTTTTCTAGCATTTGGATTGGTCAGGATTCTTAAGGAAAAATATTTTCGTCACTGCTAATTCCTTGATTCCAAATGCAAGAAAGGCGCATCCTGGATTTGGAAAGGACTTCATGAAGCTAAAAAAAAATTATTGTTGAGGGGTTGAAATGGAGGATTGGCGATGGGCAATCCATCAATGTTTGGTCAAATTCTAACTACAAAATTTCGTCTATGCCGAGTGATGCTTGTATTCAAAAAGTTGTAGATCTTATTGATCACGATCGCAAATGTTGGAATATTAATCTGATTCGTAGAATGTTCAACCCATCTGACTGTGAGAAAATCTTGCACGTCCCGGTTAGAGCTAATCCTGGAAAGGATGAGAAAATTTGGGGTTTGCATTCTTCCGAAAAAAAATCGGTTAAGAGTGCATACTTTTTGGCTCTCTCGTTCCTTAAAGGATCACGCTCAATTGACCAAGTGGCTGAATTCAGTATTAATCAACAAATTAAAAGGAACTGGATTGATGTTTGGAAAATCAAGTCATTCCGCAAGGTTCAATTTTTCCTTTGGCAGTCTTTACATGAGAAAACTCCAGTTAATTCAATGTTAGTAATGCGATGAATGTCTTTAAATTCCTTGTGCAAGAGATGTGGGTTAGCAGAGCAATCTGTTAACCATTTGTTGTGCTTATGCCCAGAGTCCCAGGTTGTGTGGAAGCGTAGTCCTTTGCGTTTGGATTTTAGACAATCCACTGCAATGCCATGGCAGAGAAGATGGTTGACTCTTGCAGTAAGGTGGAAGGAAGGAAAGTGCTTTCCAAAGTGTGCAGGCCTGACTTCTTTCTTATGTTGGCATATTTGGAAGAATAGAAATGAATGGAATTTTATCTCAAAAAGGGTGGAGTCTCAAGTCGTTGTTGAGAGGGCCACTCGTGACTTTTTGAAGCTCATGAGATTCGAAGAGAGCTTGAGCAGTTTGCTTTTCCTTCCCGTTCCCCTCCCGATTCTTCTTAGCATTGGACCCCTCCTTCGGAAGGGAGTTTCAAATTGAATTTCGATGCCACTTTTGATCCGATGCTAAAGGAAAGTAAAGGTGTTGTGGTCCTTCATGATCATAAGGGAGTTATGTTAAAGATTACATCTACTGCTTTTTGTTACGTCTCTTCAGTCATGGTTTTTATTTGGATTGGAATCTATCTCATGTTTTTATTGAAGGTGACTGTCAAGCAGTTATGAATCTTGTCCCTACTAAGGAAGCGTTGTTCTCTATTATGGAGGATTGTAAGGCTTTTCTTGGTCGTTGTTCTATGACTCATCTCCAATGGGTTCCAAGGACTGCGAATCAAGTGGCGCATGAGGCTTGTCGTGCTACTCCTCGTTCGTTTGGTCCTCTTTTCTGTTGGGAATCAATTCTTTTTTTAATTTCAAATGCTCTGTTCTCATATGCTTGTTTTGGTGCTTAGTTTGTTGCTTGTTTTTTTCTTTCCTTTGTTGTTGTAAAAAAAGGAGAAGATAGACACTTGGAAATATTTAGATTAAAGCTAGGACAAATATTCCAAAGAAAGCATTTTAAAAGAGGGAGGGAGGACTGACATTTACGCATCCGGGAACAAAGGTATGCTGACCACCTTTAGTAAATAGTGGAGCCAACGTCATGTGCGAACCTTCACCTTTAATCAGATATATGTATGTAGTGTTTATTCATCCACCACCTTTATTCAATTTGTGCTTTATTCAGAACCAGATATCTATTACTGTACTTCATCGAGTAAAGTAGCCAATTAAATTAATTTTTTGCAAACAATTTGAAACAGCTAGGGAGGTGGCAGCGGAATGATTGAAACAAGGTAATTAAAAGCTTAACTAAGACTTATATATCTATAGATTTAGATTAATATATACACACTTTTAGACACACCAAGATACACACACAAATAGTAATATATATTTTTTTCTTTAAATGAAACTCCTAATATATCTATCTTCTTATTATATAAGAAAATCTAAAATTTGTGCCTTGTAGAACTATGATTGGTAATGGTGCCTATACAGAGGGGTTGCAAATTTGCACATGTAATACCCGAAAAATTTGGACGTCTATTATTTTAAAGAATTTAAATTTCTTTATATTATTATTATTATTATTATTTTTCAATTCATGTGGAATGCCTTTATATGCATTTTATCATTTCATGTGAATTGTTAGGTCTTTATACAATTATTATTTTATGTGAATTGGTTGTCTTTATAAATTCTTTCATTTCATGTGAATTGCTCTATTTTTATTTTTATCAATTTATATGAATTGTTTATTGATTGTGTATTATTTGATTTAAATATTTTTAAATGCTTTGGATTGGGCTAGGGAGGAATCTGGGCTGGAATGGTTGGGCTAAGGATATGCTTAAGTTGTTGGGCCATGGTTATAGTTATATTATTATGGTTATTATTATTATTATTTTTAGCTATTTAGTTTTTAGAAATAATAATAATAATAATAGAATAAAAATGATTAGGACAAAATATAATAGAAACTAGGGTTTCTGCCGTTTGCATTACGCACAAAAATCAGGAGAGTAAACGAAAGAGAGAAGGAGTTCGGGTGAACGAGTGTTTGAATCGTCAAAGAGGCAAGTTTGATTCTTCTCTTCCCCTTTGAATCCGTATGCATAGTCTAGGTTTGAGGATTGTGTTTATTTTGAAAATTTGTATATAATTGTATGTTTTTTTTTCTGTTGATAAACTTTGTGAGAATTAATTATGCTAATTGTATAGACATGTTGCTAGAAATTTGTATGTATTTAATTATGAAATTAAATGATTTTGCATGCTAAGAATAATTCTGTGAATTAAACATTAGGATTTTGGAGTTTTGGTACTGTTTTAGGGTATTTTTGCATATGTATATACATGTATATATGATTGTATAGGCGGGTGTATATATATATACGAACATGAAATTTGGGTCTACTGTGTTTATCATTTTTGAGGGATTTTGTTCCGATCAATAGGTAGATCTTACTTCCTAGAACAATCCTTGAAAGTTTCGTTATGAACCGTTGGGTAGATTGACGGGAAATTGAGTTTAAAATTTTAGATTTTCGAAACTTGAAATTGGGCGTTTTTGATTTAGTCCGCGAGAGGGGATGATTTTGGTACTAATGCGTAGCTTAGATCGATACGAGTTCAATAGTATATTCATATGTGCGATTTGGTGCCCGGAAGTGATCGGAAAGTGATAGAGAAGTTCAGCCACCATTGTTAACTCGTGAAGCTTCAGGTAAGGAAGAAGAAGAAGAAGAAGAAAAGAAAAAAAAAAGAAAAAGAAAAGGGGGCCACACGTCCGTCGGCGCGTGGGGGCGCGTGCCGCCGACGCAGGTGGCCGGAAAATTGTTTTCGGGCCTCACTCGCGGGGGCCCACCTCTGGTCCAATATGGGCTCATTCCGAATTGTTTTGATATTTATTTTGTATTTTTGAAATTTTTGAGAAAACTTGAAAATCTGGAAAAATCATATTTTTTAAAATACTTTTATAATTCTAAAAATTCCCAAAATTTTATGTCAACTTCTTGGGAGCTTAAGGAGCTTGGGGTTTAAATTTCATGTCGAAATGATTTACCATTGTCTTTAAATTAATTTTTAAAGTGTCTAAAAACTGAGTTTTTCAGCATCTTTAATTTTAGAAAATATTTAGAAATTTCCAAAACTTCCGAAACTTTTATTGTAACTTTATGGAGGTTAAATACACTTGGGTTTAAAGTTTCAACTCAAAATGATCTTTTCTTATTGTTCAATTGATTTTTAAAGTGTCCAAAAGTTGGATTTTTCACTTTCTGTAATTTTAGAAAATACTTTTATAATTTCAAAATTTTCTAAATTTCTTACTGTAATTCTCTGGAAGATAAATACACTTGGGTTTAAATTTTCAACTCAAAATAATCTTTCCTTGTTGTTCAATTTATTTTTAAAGTGTCTAAAAGTTGGATTTTCACCTTCTTTTATTTTTAGAAAATATTTTAAAATTCCAGAAAATTCTAGAAAAATTTAGGTAACTTTATAGGATTAAAATGCACCTGGGTTTTAAATTTCATGTGAAAATGAGTCTCCCTTGTGATTGTGTTGGTTGTGAAAGTATGCCTCAAATTATGTTTATTTTCTTTTTGTTAGAAAAAAATATTTTTTAAAATTCTCAAAAATTCTAGGAAATTTCAGCATGATTTAATAAGGTTCTTAGCAGTAGAATATGCCCAGAAACCTAGATAAAAGTTAGATTTAGACTCCCTCATATATTTAGGTGCATTGAAGGTTGAATTGGGAAATTGCTTCTTTAATGGATGTTTGAGTTATTTGATTTACTTGAATGCAATTTTCTTTAAGGATATAAATGCCCATCAAATACTTGATTATAGTCTACTTGTGAACGATTTGTCTTATGATGATAATTTCATGTTGGATGATTTGAAATAACAATTTGTGCAAATTTAAATCATAATGCACCTTGTTATTTTATATTGCATATTGGAATGTATCTATGCATTTTATTTTGGCATGTAAGGATTGCCCGGCGTGTCAGGATCACCCATACCTAATAAGGTATCTATGTATTTTATTTGGAATGTAAGGATTGCCCGGCGTGTCAGGATCGCCCATACCTAATAAGGTATCTATGCATTTTATTTGGCATGTCAGGATTGCTCGGCGTGTCAGGATCACCCATACCTAATAAGGTATCTATACATTTTATTTGGCGTGTCAGGATCGCCCATACCTAATAAGGTATCTATACATTTTATTTGGCGTGTCAGGATCGTCCATATCTAATAAGGTATCTATACATGTATGTATATGTTTTCTTTATTTTGAACTTAAAGAATGTGTTCATTGTTGGATGATAAGGGTTTGTTGGAACAATGTATAAGATGATTTTACTTTTGAAAACATGAACTAAATAGGAAATGACTAGTATGTATATATCTATACCTATTAAGGTATTAAAAGATTAAATGATGGCATGTTAAGATTGCTTAAACTTGATATTATTTCATGTTATGTTTATTTCTGCTGAACTTCAGAAATGTGATCACTTTTGCATAATAAGGATTTGGGTGGAATATTATAATTAATGATTGTTGTTTTGAAAACATGAAACTGGAATAAGAAAAGCTTGTATGTTAAATCTATTGTTTTCTTTTGTGTCCCTTATATGAGGGTATGTATATTGGTTCTCTGATTGGGATGTAGTAGATAGAACTTGCTCGTGGGTTTAACCCACTTTGTTGATATTTCAGGTTTCAGACAGGTTCCACTGTAAGGATAGAGTTTTAGGGTTAGTTGTGGCAGACATCTCTTCTCATCGGTCACAGGGTAGAAACCTATACTCTTATTCAAGGGTCAGACTATGAACTCTTTTGGATGTTTTGATTGTTGGTTTTAAATTAGAGTCTTAAACTTGTGTTTATTCTGGTTAAGGGGTCCTTGCGTTACGGGACTTTCAAATTGTATTACCAGGCATATAACGATTTATTTATCGGTTATTTCAATTCAGTGAAATTTTCTATTCAGCTTTTAGAATTTATTTTAGTCTGTCTTTTGTATTCTATGCTTGTTGCTACCAGTTGTATGTATCTCTCAGGTTTTGTGTATAAGACTGGCCACCTCATGCGCGAAATTTTCTGGGGGTATTTCAACACAAGGATGACATGTTTCAAAATAATAATTTTAAATTTTGTTTTGGGTGGCCATACTATAAATTTTTTAACCTTAGGATCTCTATATATATATATATAATTATACTTAACTATCGCTAGATGAGCCTATAAAATAGAATTTTAAATTTTTTTGAGTCTTGAGTGGTCCACTAGCAGAAGACTGTGTTAAAGTTATGAGAACGTCGTCTCTGTTGTGACTTTGTCTAAAGTTCAAGGTTTTTTATTCTCGTTTTGCAGCAAACTAACAAGGCAAATTATATTGTTGAAGGAGATTGGAAGACCATATAGGGAATATTCAAAAAAATTAAAAAAATTGTTTCCTTATTACATCAAATTTGTTTCCTTGTTAGTTTGATGTAAAAAAAATTAATTAAATATTTTTATAATAAAAAATATTATTATTTTTTTACTAGCGAAAATCTGGAGAGATGAAAATACTCACGTAGTTTTGAAAAAGCGCTCATATGACTCTGGAAGGTGGTGAAGTGACAATTTTGGAGGGCCAAAATCCGAAAAGACTCATTTGTCTAACAAGTAACAACGGCATAAGTAATATAAATTTCCCCTTTAAAACGGGTTTCCTTACTACATCAATTGAGAAAAATTAGTATCTAAAGTCATACAAAAAAAAAAAAAAGAGCCATTAATTTTTCTTTACATATTTACGGATATTAAGTTAAAGTTGGTCAGATTTTTCCTAAGATGTATTGAAATTCGGTCAATTTTTAGTGAAAGTAACAAAAGAATAGGATTACCTGAATTAGGATACGAATCTGATATTTGAATTGCACCGTAAATTTTGTATCTTACTCAGAACTCAGAGGAGGGTACTCGTGTTTCAGAGTATGTCATCAATTTTTTAGAAAGAGAAAAAAGAATTACACCTTTCTATTTATTGTTTGATATTTTCATCTAACAATATAATCTATATCAATCGCCGCCACTGTCTAATGTGAACAGTGGAGATCGTTATTTTAAGATAATCATAAAAAAAATGTATTTTAGGGGTGCAATTTGGGTTGGGCAACCTAAATTCAACCCGAGTTCAATCCGATTTTTTACAAGCTTGGACAATTATTTTTACAGTTAGCACTACAAGAATTTTTAATATTACCGGCAGTTTAAACCGCCGGAAAATGCCTCCAAAACCGCCGGAAAAAACATCACCGGCAGTTCACCGGCGATTAAAAAATATGCCGAAAAATGTCCTGCCGGTAGAGAATTACCGGCAGTTTTGCTAAACTGCCGGTAATTACCGACAGTTTTTTTGAATCCGCCGGAATTATACCGGCGGTTTTATCCGCCGGAAAATACCTTGAAAGTGCCAGAAATTGTTCATTTTTACCGGCAGTTTATTGAAAACTGCCGGTAATGGTTAACTTTTACCGGCGGTTTCCTAAAAACCGCCGGAATTGAATTTTTTTTTTTTTTTTTTACCCTCTTCCTTCCGGCTCACTACTTTCCCACATTATCAATGTACATTAACCTGACTGACTTGCAAACAATGTTTTAATCTGTTGACATACATGCATGAATATTATATCAAAATACAGATTGAAGCATTCATTGATTTATTGATATTTGAAGAAAATGAGAGAACACATTACATGCTATATATATACTATGCATGAAGCGAGGTTCAAAGCAGAAATTATAGATCAATAAAAGTGTACACATATTCTACTACATCTATGATTTCTCTCTCTCTCTGTTTTGACTTCAAAAATCTCTTTAAAACCCAGCTTCTCCACTCTTCTCTCCTCTTTAATACATAACTGCTGCAGCTGGAATACGTTGAATCTGAAGCCCTCTGCTGAAAGCCTCATTGAAAAGCAGCCTGGTTTGGAACTCTGACACAAATGGGAACCAATCGTACCCTCTTGCTAGAGCTCTGACAGACCCCCACATTCCCAGGCCTTTCACCATTGGCCTGCTACCTGAACAAGAATCAGTGAGAACAGGAGAAGCATTTGTTGACTTCAAGTCCATTGCAAAGGGTTGTAATTGTAAACCAAGTGATTTATATAGAATAAATAATATTACAAAATTTTATACAATTTATAGATTAGCAAATATATAGAGTTTTCTTTTTTTCAATAAACCGAAAATAAAATAATGCATAAATGTTTTTATATTTATTACAAAAATAATAATAAAAAAATGTTTAGAAATAGAGTTTTCTTATTTTCAATAAACCGAAAATAAAATAGATTGTAGAGAGAATAAAATAATGCATAATTGTTTTTTATATTTATTACAAAAATAAAAATAAAAAATGCATAGAAATTCTATATATAATATTATAGATTTATCTATGTACATATAACATGTATATATTTCAATGTGCATATAGCATGTCTATATAAATATGTATATTATTATATACATATAGGGAAGGTTTAGACTTAGATGATTATGTACAATATATCATATATTAAAAGCCAATAATAATAAACTACGGATGGTTTTAGAGTTGGGACATCCAAACGTTTTGACACAAACATAAGATACAGAGAAGACAGAATGCAAAGAAACAAAACCAGCAAACCCATTCCATACCTTGAAACACACATCACTGAAAATAAATGGGAATGAACTCCAAATACAAAAGCACACTTGGCTTGGAACCATAAACAAATTTGGGGAAACGAGTCACTTCACAGCGAATTGTTATTTGCTACAAATTGGAACCTATAGGGTTGAGTTTGGATTGAAAAAACTAAACCCAAACTTAATTAGGATTGGGCTAGGGTTGAGGTGCCAACAACCCGAGCCCACCCCGAACCCGAATTGTAATATTATTTTTATACATATTTTTTTATTTTAAATATATTATATATAATCTTCAAATTATGATAACCTTTTTCTTTTCAACTTTCTTTATTTAAATCTTAATTTATTGTATGTCAACACTTTGGATAATTAATTTCCTACAAATTTGATTGTAATTTTTTAGAAATTTGCATTAAGTTCTTAATTTTTTGTGTGTTTAGGAGCAATCTAATGTGAAACTTATTAAAGATCACTTTAAATTTTCAATATGAAAAATGGTGATATAGATAGCCCCAATTAACCTGACTTTCTAACCCGAAATATCAACCCAAATTGCAAACCCGAGTTTAAAAATTTAAGGATGGATTAGGCTAGAGTTGAGTAGTTATGGTTGAAAGTAGGTTTAGGGTTGGATTAGGGTTGAACATTTAATATGTAGGGTTGAGTCCGAGTTGTTCCTCTAACCCGTCCCAACCCGCCAAGTGCAGCCCTAATTTTAAATACCCGAACAAGTCATGATTACCAACTGTGCAATGACCTACCATTTTTTCTACTCTCTGCAGTTGCACGGTTTGCTTGATCATCCGGAGTTGAATTACCAGCTGCAAAAATTTTGAAAGAAGTAAGCTAGCTATAGAGGGAGTTAAAAAGATGACTGACACTGCTGTCGATTTTTTCTTGGAGAACTTGGTGCAGCTGATAAACTGCAACAATCCATTGATTCTTGATATTTATGAATACGAACTCATTGAGAAGGAGCAAGTCAGATGGTTTTATGAGGAGATGCAATTCCTTCGACAGTTTCTCAAGGATTCAGAGGAGATACGAAATGAGCAAGAGGAGGTGAAACATCTTGTGGCAAGAATTAGAGATGTCACTCACCAGGTTGAAGATATTTTTGACTTTTTCCTATTCCTTGCAGCTAATCGTAAATTAAGACAGCTTCTTAAAAAAAAAGAAAAAAAGTCATTCTGTGGTGGGTCTGATTCTATGAGTGACAATTTACTATTAAAAGTTGGATTAATGGTAAATTTTCCCTTACCATGGAAGCAAATTCTGGCTACTTCTGAGAAAAAGCTGAAGAGTACCATAACAGAGATTAATTCTATCAAAAGAGAGCTAATGAAGATTTATGAAAGGAAGATGTATGGCATCGGGGAGCCACAAATCGGAAAACCTTCCCATCAAAGTTTGACACAAGGACCATACTAGAGTTGCTTCTCAGAGAATGTGAAAAGCAACTAAAAGTCATTCCAATCATTGGAATGCCAGGACTTGGTAAGACAACTCTAACCAGAAAAGTCTACAATGATCCTGTCACTGAATGTCACTTTCACAGGCGAGCATGGACCTGTGTCTCAAGTGTACCACAAGAGAGACTTGTTGCTTAGCATTTTCAGTTCTGCACAAATCCAACTTTCAAGTAAAATTGACCAACTAAATGACGATGAGCTAGGTCATGAGCTTTACAAACGCCTAAAGGGTATTAGATATCTCAACAATGAATGATTTATGGAATATCGAAGCTTCGGATGACTTGAAAAGATATTTTCCAGACGACAATAATGGAAGTAGAGTTATGTTCACCAGTCGCAATGTAAGTGTGGCGGTGGCTTTGCATGCTGAACCTTACAATTTGAATTTTCTAAATGAAGAAGAAAGTTGGGATCTATTGCGAATTAAGGCATTTCGGAAAGAAAGTTGTCCCACAGATTTGATTGAAATTGGAAAGAAATTCTCAAAAAAGTGCCAAGGTTTACCACTTGCGATTGTTGTGCTATCAGGACTTCTTGCAAAGAAAGACAAGACACAAGATTGGTGGAGGTATGTTGCTGAAAATGTAAGTTCATACATTTTAAGTGACCAACAACAGTACATGGACACATTAGCACTAAGTTACAATAACTTGCCTCATCACTTGAAACCATGCTTTCTCTAGTGAAGACTATGAAATTCATGCAAAGCAATTGATATGGTTATGGGTTGCCGAGGGATTTATACGACAAAATGAGCAGCTTGGAGGAAGTGGCAGAGGATTACTTGATGATGGATTTAATTGACAGAAGTCTTGTAGTTGTTTGTAGAAAAAGGTCTAATGGTGGGGTCAAAGCGTGTCGTGTTCATGATCTTTTGCGTGATTTATGCTTGATAAAAGCTCATGAAGAGAATTTTCTTCGACAAATTCCTTGGTACAAACAGGCGTCTTCTTCTTCAAATCCCGTTGCACATAAGCTACTTCGCTTGTTCATTCCTTGGTACAAACAGACGTCTTCTTCTTCAAATCCCATTGCACATAAGCTACTTCGCTTGTGCATCCATGATAACCGTGTTGATTATACTTCTTTGATACATGATTTACACATCCAATCTTTCTTGTCCTTTGGCCGTTCATTATATAACTTACCTGTGATGGATGTGTCATTCATTTATCAAGCCTTCAATCTTCTTCGGGTGTTGAATTTATTATCCATTAAAATTCTGTCCTTTCCAGATGACATTGGAGTTCTAGTTCACTTGAGGTATTTGGCACTTTATGTCGAGCCTGTGGTTTTCCAGCCATTTCCAGATTTTCACCCCAGCAATGTCTTAGAAACTCTTATTGTAGATGGACCAAAAAGTTCATTGCATTTACCTTATATCTGGAAGATGGCGAAGTTGAGGCATGTGTATACTAGGCGGCTTGTTGAGATTAGTGGTGTAACTAGTGATGGTCATCCTTTGGTATTGCATAACTTACAAACCATAGGTGAGCTAAATCTTTGTGATGGTGACAGCCGGATCTTGGAATGCTTTCCCAATCTGAAGAAACTAAAGTGTCAGTGTACTGGTAGTCCTAGATTGAACTTTCTAATTCACCTTAATACACTGAATTTAGTTTACGACGGAAACAGAAGGCATCTGCGTCCTGATTTGTTCCCCCCAAATCTAAAAAGTCTTACTTTGTCGTACTGTCGTCTACCTTGGAAGGAAATGTCGACGCTTGGAAGCTTACCTAACCTTGAGGTTCTTAAATTATCATATAAAGCATTCGAGGGATCAAGATGGGAAACCAATGAAGTAAATAAAGTTTCAAAAGAAGAGTAAATATCCACATGTGTCACGAATGTAAATTTGTGTGGCCATATTTGGTATCCTAAACCATTATATTGAGTTGTAATTTTTGTTTAAGTTATTGAGTAGGAAGATTCTAGTGTCAAGTGTGGATTGAGCTTCAAAGATGTCATGCCTGAAGATGCATCTATATGAACACACATTAGCCCGTCTATATGGAGTGTCATATTTGAAGTTTGTGTTTTTAGGAATGTGGGATTAGGAACTTTTGGCTCCAAAGCAATATAGGAATTGTTTTTTTTCTTCAAAAGCTTAGGATTTGAAAAAAAAAAAAAAAAAAATCCATTACTACTTTGGTTATTTCCTCCTCTACTATAGCCCAGGAATTTTTTTTTTTTTTTTAAATGTGGGATAAAGCCATTAGGCCCAGGGGACTTATTGGCTTTCATTGAGAAAAAAACATTTCCTAATTTCTCCCCCACATGGAATGTCATAAAGCTAATTGGCTGTTTCATTTGAAATGGACTTGGAATTGAAGTTTAATAAAATAAAATAAAAATGTTTTCCTGGGTAGTGATGATGATCACAACCAATGAGCTTGTTGAAAATTGTTCACAATTTCATGCTTCACAGCAGTAGGGTAACAGGCACTATTTTCCTTCTATTATTCCTACTCTGGATTACTCTATGACAGAAATCACAATTTTGATCACTAAATGAATGTGTTGCATGCTTCAAAAAAATATATAGCTTGAGATATACATGATGTTGAATGGACATTGCTTCCTCCATTTAAAGAGCACTGGCACCATTCAGTGCACTGAAAAGATTCCGATTTCAAATATAACAAGTCACGTTCACGATACGAGTCATACGAGGCTTTTATAATCAAATTTAAGCGTACGTTTATTAAAATATATATAAGTATAAAGGGTTAAGTACAAAAAACACCTATGTAGTATAGATATAGTGCACATAACACCCCCCACGTTCAAAAAATACCCTCCTAGAGCATCGAAAACATCTATCATGATTCACCATTTTCGTACAATAAAAATGCTAGAGCCAAGTTATCAACAACCAGAATAGCGCTCGGCCAGGAAATTCTATAATTTTTGGTTTTTTTTTTAAATGATTTAGGAAGATTAGTTTTATAGAGATGTTGTTATTGATTGGAAGAAAGAGACCAAAATGAATTATAATTCAATTTTGACGGAGAAGAGCGGCAAGTTTGGGTCCGGAAGGATAAACCATTAATAGTGGTACAATTTTTTCCAACAAAGATCTCTGGTGGAAGTGGGGAAGAGATCGAGTAAATGCTATATGTTATTTGCTGGAGAAGTGGAGATTAACCAATGCACCTCCTTGCTACAAGCTAAAGCCATAAAAGCGGTTCCCCCGCTTGACCAAGACATAGGTAGAGATGAAAGAGAGAGGAGGTAAGAAAGTGAGAGAAATGCCTAAGTTTGGTTGAGTTTTTTTTTTTACTTTTTTTTTTCCCCTTAATCATGGGTGTTCGGGTCAGCTTGCACGCACCTCGATTAATCTAATGAAACTCTGAAGTTAACGATCGGGTAAGCCTCTAGTAGCTTTAAGGAGACTCAAATCGGTGACCATTGGGAAGTAAACGCAAGGCCTGACCAGTCGAGCTATCCCGTAGGGTTACAGGGATTGTTTAGGTTTATTTTGTCATTTAATTATTAAGAAATAAGATTGGAGTTCCTAAAGACATTTTTGGAGCGCGAATAGTAGCTCTCTTGATAAAAAGGTTGATGATGACTATAAAATATAGGAAAATACTTGCCTACTCACCGGTGAGTAGGTAAGTTCTCCTGACTATTGTGTTTCAATAAAAAATGAGCACATCAGCTTTAATTACAAAATTTAAAATGTAATAAATAAGGATAAATGGGATTGACCTAGCTTCATTTGAGTATTGACGTTCTATATTCACCATTTTCTATCTTTCACCCCTTCTCACATTCACGTCTCTCTCCACTGTTCTTCTTCCTCTCACCTCCATGGAACATCATCACTCAAAAGGTGAAATACCCCCAACAAATTTTGCGCATGAGGTGGTCAGTCTCATACACAAAATCTGAGAGATATTTACAACTGATAGCAACAAGCATAGAGTACAAAAGATAGAATAAAATAAATTTTAAAAGCGGAATAGAAAGTTCATCCGAATCAAAATAAAACGTTAAATAAATAAAGTACGTGTCTGGTAATACAATTTGAAAGTCTCGTAACCCAAGGACCCCTTAACCAGAAAGAACAAGAGTTTTAACTCTAAATTAAAAATCAACAACCAAAGTCACAAAAGAGTTCATAGTTTGAACTTGAAGAAGAGAATAAGTTCCTACTCTATAACTAATGAGAGGAGATGTCTGCCACAACCAAACCCCAAGACTCTATTCTTGTGGTGGAACCGGCCTAAGACCTGAAATATCAACAAAGCGGGTTAAACCCACGAGCAAGCCCTCTCTACTACATCCTAATCGGAGAACCGGTATACATACCCTCAATATGAGAGACACAAGAGAAAAATATAGGTGTAATCATATAGGCCATTCCTTATCCAGTTCATATTTTTAAAATAAATGTCATCTTTTACAATGTCCCAACAAACCCTTATCATACAAAAATGAACACATTCTTTAAGTTCAAAACAAAGTAACATAAACATGTATTTTATTAAATCTAAGCAATCCTGACATACTACCATTATTATCCTTCGATACCTTAATAGGTATTGACAATCCTGACATGCCCCCTGACAATCCTTACATGCCTCCCTTAATCTTAGATACCTTAATAGGTATTGGCAATCCTAACATGCCCCCTGGCAATCCTTACACGCCTCCCAAACCAACCTACTATATGAAATAAAAGAAGGTGCATAACGATTTAAATTGCCCAAACATATGAATCTAAATTAACGAAAATTTCACCATCACAATACAATTAACACATTTACAATTAAACCAAAACAAGTATCTCATGCATGAAATAGGATTTCAAAGAAACACAATGAAGCAGTAACAATCTAACCCACAATTTAAAGACCAACCATCCAGTCACTTCTCCCATGTACTTAAGTCATCGAGAGTGTCAAACCTATTTCTAATCTATGTTTCCAGGCCTAAACTATGGTTAAGAACTTTACCCAATTATTCTGAAATTTTCTGAAATTTTTCAAAAATTTAAAAGAAATAAAAGAATTACTTTTGAATACATTTTTTTTTAAAAAAGTTTTATAATAAGGGAGTTTAATTACATAAAGAAATTTACAACCCAAGCTTATTTAACCCCCAGGAAGCTGAATTAAAAATTTGGAATTTTTCTAAAATATTAAAGTATTTTGAAAAAATAGTTTTCCAAAAATTTCAAGATTTTTCAAAGATTTTAAAATAAAAAAATATCAAACTAATCCGAACTAGACCCAACTGGGCCCCAGAGTGGGGCCCATCAATGCTTTCCTCGGCGTCGGCTGGCACCGGCACCACGCACCGTTATACGCTGGTGGGGCGAGTGGGGAAGGCTGCCCCAACCTTCTTCAACTCCCAGCCTGCGCGCACTGTTTATGAGAGCATACAGCTCATTTCCGGCCACTTTTCGCCCTCCGTTCGCCTCAAATTTTATACTAATCTTCTCCTCTCGTAGTAAGCTATCTATGGGTACCAAATGCCCCATCAAAAATGCCTTGAAACGAAAACCCCCAAATCACAACTTCTAGGGTTCTTCAACAAATTTTCAAAATTAAACTTAAATCCCTCCATGATCCATTCCCGAATATTCAAGGGTAAGTTAATCTAGCAAGAATAACTCAACAAACCATAAATTGCTATATTAAACAGTCGCGAATTTAAACTTAGCAAATCAACATATTCATCACATACATGTATGCGTGTATTTATATGTGTGTATATAAATATTCCAACACCAATACTCAATTGCCAATATAATTGAACAGAAATCATGATCCACAGAAAAATCAGATTAATATAATCAATTTTATACCAAAAATAAATGATTAGATACACGATGCAACAAAAAATTTAAACATTGCAGAATTTAGTCTATGTATACAGATTCAAAGGGGAAGAGAAAAGTCGAACTTGCCTCTTCGATGACTCGAAACTCGTCCACTCGATCACTCCTTCTCCGCCTTTTCTCTTTCATCTACACTTTTGGTTTCTGTGCGTAAAACTAACGACAGAAACCCTAGTCCCCTCTTTTCTTTAATATTTCCCCCCCTTTTTTTAAGAAAATTATTTAAAAACTGAAATAAAAATAAAATAACTAAATAAATAAAAGGGAAACATATACATAATAAACCCTAGCCCATACGTATATACCTAGCCCAGTGATTCTAGTCCAACTCAACCCAATTTCTCCCTAATCCAAACCAAAATTTAAAATAACAAAAAAACCAAAGACCCAATCCAATGAGAATTAAAAATAAAAATAAAATCAACCATCCCACCATATCTTAAACATTCCTTGAACAATTTAGGCATACAAAAATCTACTTCGCACATAAAGTAAGTAAGTTCAAAACAGTTAAAGTACAAAAGAATTAATTAAACACATACAATATGCAAAGCACGCAAGGAACAATTTAAATTTAAACATTAAGGCACTTAAATTAAAACAAATTAAAGCACTTAAATTAAAACAAATAAAAAAAATAGCAAATAAAATATGAAATGAAAATTACCTCAAAATTATGGGGTATTACAGAAGGCAACTATATATGATAATATATTAATACAGTGTATACACATAAACACATGCATATATACTATATATTAGTTCTATTTAAGCTTGCCGGACTCCTCCTACAAAAAAAATTAAATTAAATTAAAATACTTAATTAGGATATATCATGAATATGTATATAGGAATAGTTAATAGTTTTTTTGACTCTTAATATACTATCATATATAGTTTCCTTTTGAGTGATGATGTTCCATAGAAGGTGATCCGATTCTTCTTGTTGTCCCTTGTCGCATTTCTGGCCAAATAATTGACTAATTGGTATAGTCTTTACAATGAAAAAGTTGATTCTAAAAATTTCCATTGATTTTAAACGTTACTGATGTTGATTCTAGGACTCCGAATCTTGAATGTGAGGGTGAAGTTGATACACCCATTGATTGTACAAACCCTGAGGTGTTTCATGTGATGATAAAAGTTGCTATAGCACACTTCAAGGATATACATTTTTATCGGTTTTGTAAAGCTGTTCGCGATTTGAACGATAGTTCTTGCCACATGGCGTCGGAGTTGAGACCCAAAGAAGGAAAGACTGATGCATTTTACAATGATTACTGTAGTTCAGGATTTGATCGAACAGAGTATGAAGAGAGTGAGTGAGGGAGAGAAGTCAGATCTCCAAAAGGTAAAGTATGGCAAGGGTAAATTAGTAATTTAACATAAATGTGATGACCTCAACAAATACATCAGCAATAAGGAGATATTTGGTGAGGGTAAATTAGGAGGTCAGCTAGTTTAACGAAACTTTAAGTGCAGAGATAATTTGACTAACCTTATGGTCTAAAATATAATACATTGAAAAATATAAAATAAATAAAAAGTAAGATTGCAATTGGGAATAGAGGAAAAAATATTTTATAGTATGCTTACAACATACCTACTCAGTCAACGACAATTCTCTATTTCTTTTTATAATAAAAAATAATAATTTTCTGCGTCCGAGTTAAAGAGAATATTGGTGACAAAAACTAACGAAGTTGTGATCGTGCGCCAATATATAAATCAGGAGGTCTCATTAATATTTACCTTAAAAGTAATGTTGTTTTTTGGGTTTGAGTAAAAAATAGTCAATAGCATGGTAACAATTTATTTACTCAGTCAATGATAACTCTCCATTTCTCTTGATAATAAGAAATAACAATTTATCGAACACACAATACTTTGTTTACGGATCGTCGACAGTTCAACCAAAGTCGAATTCAAATTAAGTTAAGGTTAGTATTATTCAATATAAATTCCATCTTAATTTAATTGTAAATAAGATGGAGTAGACTCGACTGAGCTAGAGTTAGGCCACTCAAATTGCACCTCGAATGGAAAGCTGAATCTGAAAACCAAGGGTATCATCCAAAGGTATCCTAGTCTAGACGATGGTGTGGTTGGTGGTTTAATTTAAAAAATGTAACATTAATTTCGCATATTTATGCAGCCTTCTTGGAATGGAATACATTTGACTTTGACTTGTTATGCCCTAAAGCATACTTGCCTTGAACCCGACGATCTCAAATAACTCCAAGCTCTGCTGCTATGAAATCTAGCAAAATTCTCCCTTCGATGTCATGAAACAGTGTGTCTGATGATAGAGACTAGCCAACAAAAACCATTCAGGTACGTTCCAACTTATCTAAATACATCTGTGTATTTATGTGTTTTTATTTTTGCTGAGAAAATTGATAGTAAACCTCATAGATTACAACTTGCAGAGAAAAAAAGAGGGAAAAAGAAATCAGTAGTCGGGGATTAATATTATTAGTAGAAGATTTTACAATGATATTACAGTTGTTGTTGTTGTTATGGCATCCACATAAATAATAGAAGAAGAAGTTGAAAAACTGAAGGTGGAAAAATTAGTATCGAAAGTCATACCAAAATGGGGCCATTCATTTTTCTTAACTATTATTTTGTTTTTCAGATTTTACGTTAAAGCTAGGCAGATTTTTCATAAGATGTATCAAAATTCGGTCAAATTTTGTTTAAGTGACAGAATACAGAATTCTGATATATGAATTGTAGTTTAAATTTTGCATCTTACTCAGGGGAGGTACTTGTGTTTCAGAGTATGTGGTCGATTGTTTTAGAAAAGAAAACAAAAATTTGCATCAATCACTGCGGTCTCTGAAATGGACAGTGGAGATCATTACATTAAATAATCATAAAAAAAAAAACTATATTTTAAATACCAGTTGTGCAGTGTTAACCTACCATTTCTTCTAATTTCTCTAGTTGCATGGTCTGCTTAATCATCAAAGTTGAATTACCAGTTTCTGCTGCAAAATTTTTGAAAGAAGTGACCAAATTTTGTTGAAGTAACAAAAATTTAGAATACCCAAATTAGGCCAAAAATCTGATTTTTGAGTTGCTAGGTAAATTTCCATCTACTTGGAGAAGGTATTTTTCTGTATGTGATGTTAACTTCTAAGAAATGTTACTAATATGTCTTACCATTTAAATAAATTTATGCACCTTTTTTCTGGTCGTTAAGCACCTTTAATTTATGTTAAATGACATTGCTAATTTCATCTAATAATATTATAATCTGGATCGCTCACCCCCGGTCTCCAAAGTGGACAAACTGATATCATAATTAACACAAATTTTTATATTAATTTAAAGACTGTATTAACCTACCATTTTTTTCTACTCTCTGCAGTTGCATAATCTGTTTAATCTTCAACAGTTGAAATGTTGAATTACCAACTTTTGCTGCAAAATTTCTAACCGAGTGAGAGATGGCAGACACTGCTCTTGATTTTCTGTTGGAGAACATGATACAGCTGATAAATTGCAACAATGAACTGATTCTCAAGGTTTATGAGGACAAACTCATTGAGAAAGACCAAATTGAATGGCTTTATTCAGAGTTTCAGTTCCTGCGAATGTTTCTCTATGAGTCAGAGGAAAAATGCAATGAACTTGAGAAAGTGAATGATCTTGTGACAAGAATTAGAGATGTGACTTCTGAGGCGGAAGATATCATCGACACGTTCATAGTCGATGCAGTCATGCAAAAAGAAAGGATCATGGAAGAGAAAATTAAAGATGTGACTTCTAAGGCTGAAGATATCATTGACTCGTCCATAGTCGATGCAGTCATGCTAAAAGAAAGGAGCATGCCAAAGACACTTAAAGATGTGGCATCCGAGGTAGAAGATAACACTTGCTGAATTTTAGCCCAAAGCAATCAAGTCTCTCATCATGGTTGAGAAAAGTCATCCATGGTTCTTCCAGAAAGAGGAGGAACATCATGGAAGGGATTAAATCTTTTATGGGTAAAAGAAGCTGCCTTGACTGTGGTTCTACCAAAAAGATGAAGAATGTCATAGGAGAGCATGATTCTGAAAAGAGAAGTCACCAAAGCTTAGAAAGCGTCATAGGAGAGCTTGATTTTGAAAAGAAAAGTCACCAAAGCTTAGAAAGCGTCATAGGAGAGCGTGATTCTGAAAAGAAAAGTCACCAAAGCTTAGAAAGCGTCATAGGAGAGCGTGATTCTGAAAAGAAAAGTCACCAAAGCTTAGAAAGCATCATAGAAGAGATCAAGTCTATCAAGATAGAAGTGTTACAGATCTATGACAAGAAGATGTATGGCATCGAAGTCCCACAAATCAAAAAGCCTTCCCATGGTGCTTCATCAAGAGCCAGCAACCCTATTGTAAAGGGAGATATTATTGTGGGTTTTGATGATGATGCAACAACAATTATAGAGTTTCTTACTGAAGAACATGAAAAACAACTAAAGATTATCTCGATCGTTGGGATGCCTGGACTCGGGAAGACAACTTTGGCCAAAAAAGTGTACAATGATCCTTTCATCGAATATCACTTTTATATTCGTGCATGGACCTATGTGTCTCAAGTGTACCAGAAGAGAGATTTGTTACTTAGCATTTTAAGTTCCGCATGTATTCAGCTTACAGTCACAATCAACCAAATTAACGATGAAAAGTTGGGTGAAGAGCTGTACAAACGCCTAAAAGGTAATAAATATCTCATTGTTATTGATGATATATGGAACATTGGAGCTTGGAATAATTTGAAAAGATACTTCCCAAATGATAACAATGGAAGTAAAATTATGTTCACTAGCCGAATTGTAGACATTGCTGTGTCTTTGAATGCCAAACCTCACTATTTACGGTTTTTGAATGAAGATGAAAGTTGGGAACTACTGGAACAGAAGGCATTTCAAAAAGAAAGCTGCCCTCCAAAGTTATTGGAAATCGGAAAGATAATTGCCACAAAATGCCAAGGACTACCACTTGCAATTGTTATGGTATCTGGACTTCTTGCAAAGAAAGAGAAGACAAAATACTGGTGGAGGCAAGTTGCTGAAGGTGTAAGTTCATATATTGTAAGTGACCCAAAGCAGTACATGAATACACTAGCATTGAGTTACAACCACTTGCCTTATCACTTGAAACCATGCTTCCTTTATTTTGGCGCATTTCTGGAAGACTATGAAATACCTGTGTGGCAATTGATGTGGTTATGGGTCGCCGAGGGATTCATACGACAAAATGATTAGAAAAGTCTGGAGGAAATAGCAAAGGATTACTTGATGGATCTAGTTGACAGAAGTCTAGTAATTGCTTCCAAGAAAAGGTCCAATGGTAAAATCAAAGCGTGTCGTGTTCATGATTTCTTGCGTGATTTGTGCATGAGAAAAGCTCAAGAATTGAATTTTCTTCAACATATTCTCCGGTATGAACAGACTTCTTCTTCATCCTCTTCAAATCCCTTTGCATATAAGCAACGTCGCATATGCATCCATGATACCATTGTTCATTATACTTCTTTAAAGGGTTTTGAGCTATACATTTGATCTTTCTTATCCTTTAGCCATTCGATTTATTACTTACCTGTGAAGGATGTCTCATTTGTTTGTCAAGCCTTCAAACTTCTTAGAGTGCTAAATTTATTGTCCACCAAAGTCATCATCTTTCCGAAAGAAATAGAACAGCTAGTCCATTTGAGGTATTTAGCACTTCATGTTGATGATGGTCATGTTCAACTATCAATGTCCAACCTCTGGAACCTAGAAACCCTTATGATTAATGGACCAAAAGGTTCCTTGGTTTTATACAGAGAGGTGGACTTTCTTTCTATTAACCCTTTTGTATTATACGCTTTTAACCTTTGGGGATTTTGTGATTTGAAGTTCTATTTGGCAATCTCTTCACCTTCTTTTGTGGTTTTAATTGAAAATAGTAAAACTAAAAGAAGCCCTAAGGCATTATGGTAATATCACCATGTTTAGTCTATTGTCACTTGAGGCAGTGGATTGACCTTCAATGAAGATCAACAGAGATTGGGCAAGTATAAAACTCTCTCTGTTTCTGTATATGCTGACTTAGGCTTGGACTCACATCCTTTGATTCATGTCTAACTAACTCCATTCAGAATCTAGGCCTTTAAATTAAAATTTTTGTTAGCACTTAACCAATATATAGTTTAACAACAACATTGCTGGATGTTTTTTAGAAACAAAAGGTTACTTTAAGGTTTAATGAGTGGCTTGGTGTAGCTGGACTGCCATTTTAAAGTGGCATTCTTAGCACATGTTCAAGAACTGTCAATCATGTATCTGAAATTAAGAATTTTATTTTAAATTATGGACACATCCAAGAAATGCCACATGTTCCAGAACTGTCGACCATGCTTCTTAGTAATGTCTTATTTGCAATTTGAGGTGGTGAAAAGCAAAATTAAGGCCAGCCAATCAAAGGAGGAAGCTGAAGCACTCAAGTTTTTTGAAAAAATCTTATTAATAAGGTATGAATATAAGTTCCATACACAAGTTTTAAATATCTGTTATAGTACTTTTTCATTTTAATGTGCTTTGCTGGAGAAGTATTTTACTTTTGCAGTTTTATATTCATTGATATTCTTTGGATTTGTGCTTCTCTAAATAGTTTTGCCACTTTAGTGGCAATCTTCAGTGTTCATCCTATTCTCCACTAACTACCTGATTGCAGATAGTGGATCTGTGCTTTATTCAGTAGGTTCTCACTTAAATTTCATGCGAAACAAGCAAATGTATCAGGGAATTGATTTATATTAAATGCGGTGGATAGAAAAATGAACCTCTCTTTGGCTCTAAAATCTCTTTGTCAATTGTAAATTGCCTGAGAGGGCTTGACCAATCCTTGAATCAGATTCCCACTATGTTGGAATTTTGCACAAATCTTCAAGAGGAAGGGAGTCTTTCCAAGGCACAAATGCAAATGTTTTCTTAGAGGCCTCATTTTATTCACATTATTATAACATAAACTATAATAGTAAAAAAGTGTGAATGAAACAGAACCATAATCTAAAGTATTGTAAGAATGAAAGTGACACTGTAACAGTTCCCTTCTGGTTGGATCTTTTTATTATTGTCGTAATAACACCTTAATGATCTCAGAATAATCTATTTCAACCTATGAACACAGACCTTCTCCCCTTCATAACCCTTCCATTCATTTCTATCCAAATGCTCTATATCAAATAAAGAGAGCTGGATCTCACACCTTAATTTTTTGCATCAGAGATATTCCTCTGCAATTTCTAAACAAGTCCCTGACGTCTCAAGCATAACCCAAGCACATCTAAACAACGAAAAGAGGACACTCCAACTCCCTGACCACACCACAATGAAGAAATGACTGAGAGTTTAATCCTCTCCACATGCAATATCAGTTAGTCACTGGATAGCCTCTTCTCTTCAAATTATCTCTATTGATGATCGATGCAAATATGTTGACCCACAAAAAAAAAAGCCACCTAGACACTGAAATCTGGACTTCACACTATGCCATGGCTATAAAGGACACAAATGCAGCACCTAAAATCCTTATGTAAATTGATTCAAAATAGTATCAGGGAAACAATCCTTCAACACTACCTTGTCACACCAAACACCATACGAAAATCTCATAGTAGTGTCATTTCCCATTGCAAAATCGTTAAGGGGTAGAAATACTCCCAGGCTTCCACAATTCTTTTCTACTAGCGTATCACATAAGAAGTCTCCACCGCCTTTGAACCCAAATCCCCCCAAGTGCACCCATACTTGTGCTCCACCACCCTCCACACATATATTCTCTCTAGCAAATCTCCACAACCACTTTACTGGGAGAGCCTGACTAAAAATCCTTAAGAGTTTTGGTTATAATCCTGTCCCACCCACTAAGTGTAAGTTTGACTCCTCTCCTAGGGCTCTCCACTATAAATTCCCCCTGTAGCTTATCCAACCTGCTGATAGGGTGAATGATGACATGAATTATGTTAGGGGGAAGACTTAAAAATGTGCTTTTTATAAGAGTAGTCATGCCCCCTCTAAGAAATCTCTTTTACCAGCCAGATATGCCAAGAACCTTTCCACAACAACAACCTACATTACCTCTGCCTTAAGATATAATAGGTAAGAAAGGAACCCACCTTACTTCCCAAATTAATAGATCAATCCTTTACAAAACCATATCCCTAAGCCCCCATTCTGCATTAGCTCAACTCTTCCCTAGATTCACCTAGAAGTCTGAGACTACCTCAAAGCACAACTGCAAATATCAAGTGTCTTACCTGCTCACAAGAAATAAAGGTATCCTCTAAAAATAGAAGGTGGATACCTCTATCTGAGCACCCGTTATCCTCAACCACAGAACCTACAATAGTTTTCCCTCCACTGTCCACCTCAAAAATCTACCTAGAACTTGTGTCACCAAGAGAAACATGAGCAAAGATAGAGGATCCCTTTATCTCAGTTCCCTTGAGCTTGTAAAAATCTATCCAATGACAAATTCACCAAGATAGAGAATCTAATTCTGGAGATGCAAGTTTCTATCTACTTCCTCCACTTGGCTCCAAAGCTTATGCTTCCCAATATATGCTGAAGGAAGCCGCAAATAACATGAACATAGGCTTTCTTGATGTTTAACTTCTAAACCAACACCATCTCCTTCGGCATTAACCTAGAATCCACACATTCATTAGTTATGAACACTTCATCAATACCTGTCTCCTGCTAACATTTTGGATCATTGAAACAACTCCTCCTTTTGAAGCCTCAAGGATGAAACCTTTGCCAGTAACTTATAATGACTACTCACCATGCTAATTAGTCAAAAGTCCTTATCATCCAACCCCCAACCCCCTTTTCTTAGCAACAAATGCAATAAAAGAAGCATTCAAGTTCCTCTAAAAAATCTCCTGCTCAAATAAATAATAGAACACCGCCATAGTATCCTCCCTTACCACATCCTAATATTGCTAAAAGAAAGCTATAATGATTCGATCTGATAAGGTTGCCTTGTTCCCATAACATGACATTGGGGCCCTCCACCACTCTTCCAAAGAAAGCCTCTTGAACCAACCTCTATCAGCCTCACTAATGGAATACTTATAAGACTCACCAATCTCTATCAGACTTGAGAAAATGAATTATAAATACTTATAAAAAAATAAATAAAATTTATTTTGCAATAGAAAATGCAACGCTAAAAAGGAGGCTCTGGTGTGGTTTTGATATGCAAAAGTTGAAGGTACAGAAATAATTGCAATATATGAAGCAGCCGAGTAAAAACTACCATTCAATGATAAATTCTATATATGAAATGTTATTTTTTTTTAAGTGAAACAAGTATTTATTATTTAGTGGATCTTGATAATCCAAACTTTGTGAGCTATTGTTAATTGGGACTATTTTGTAACCTGAACAGAAACAATTTATGTCCGTCTCTATGAGCTAGGAAAGGATGGATTTGTTGCGGGCAGCCATCATAGGAGCATCTGGAACTCCACACCATGATGGACTTTTCTTTTTTGACACTTTTCTACCTCCAGATTATCCACTTGAACCACTGTAAGATATTTAGTTTTGTGTTCTGGTTCTTATTCATTGACGTAATCTTTTCTAGGCTTGCACAATGTAAACAAAGCCACCTTAGTTGAACACTCCAATTCAGGCCACTTTTGCATATATACTCTAAACTATCAGTTATATTCGTTTAGGAAGATCATTAGGAAGCATTTTCTATTATATAATTTGCTTCTATTCTGAAATAAAAGTAAAGAGACACTTATTGTTTTCTATTGTTCTTTTCATCTCTGTTTTGTTCTTTATTTGAACCAAAAAGTAAACTTTCAACTAAATTGCTTAGACAATTAGACAACTAAATTGAACTTTTCTCTCTCTGTTCTCTTTTTCTAATTTTTTTAGGCTTTACTTTAAGTTTTTTCCATGTGTCTAAGTATCTTTTAATGTTAATTGATTTTGCTAGAATGCTGGTCATCTTGGTCGTTTAACCTTAATCAGTACTTATATCAAAATATTTGATTTAGAAAGTTAGTTTGAGTTATTTTTTTGATATTTTTATAGAATCTTACAATCCTGAATCCCGATCTTATGTATCCCTCATTGATCCTACCTGATCTTGACAACCTTACTTTAAATGGCTAGATAGAAATTGCTTGATACCATGTTTATAATGGTGAAACTTATCATGCTACCGACAACACTTTTTTGCTTGATAACTTTGGTTAATATCATTACCTTATATTACAACAATGATCTCTCACCTTTGAAACTAGGCATGAATTAGTCTCATCAATGATGTGGATTGCTTAGCTTTCCTGTTTGTGCCTAAAGATGCATTCTCTTGATTTGTTCATTGTTAATAAAAATTAGTATGCAGATAATTCACTTTGTACTCATTGTTTTAGGAGAAGTTGGTATTTTAGGCAAAGAAGAAAATATTTTTTCATAGTATAAGTCCTTTGTTCTTTTAAGCATGCAGTGAGGATGAGGTTTAGAACTTATAATAGCTTAGATGTTGAAAGATATATGATACTTGTGAAATGACGTACATGTTTTGCAATGTTTATTACTTTAGGAAAGCTAGTAAAATTCATATTCCAGTTGGATTAATATTAGTGTGTTTTTGACACTGCTTCAATACAAATATGGGAAAAATTACATCCCTTGAACACCTTGTGAAGTGTAATATCGGATCAACTACTCTGCCATAAGGATCCTTATAATCTATTTTCTTGAGGAGATACAAACCAAGGAGTTTGATTGACTGAATATGCACGAATCTACTCGAAAAGATTTTTTATTTATTTATAGGACACATAAAATATTATACATATATAATGAAAGCCATAAACATCATTTCCGTAGGCTTGCACAAAGCATCCAAGCTTGTAATCCTATATCTAGTAATGTTTTACTGCCCATCTAAACTCAGGTCATGTAGAAAAGGCCCTCCTAAATATTTACAGTTTTAAGTCCTTTGGGACTACTAAATCTAATCTTTGACATTATTAACACTACCATCCCACTCAAACCAGGATTCATAATCAGTAACAGATTTGATTAACACTCTAAGTTCTCATTATAATGATTCAAATGGTCATTCTAATGTGTTTTAGTTGTTATTGAAAGATGATGGCTACTGGTGTACTTATTGGATAATGTTGTGTGAATTTGTTGGTGATGTGTTTAAGTTTCTTTTATGTTTGGTAAGTTGTTGCACATTATACTGAAATATGAACTTGATGCAATAAATAATCTAATGTCTAATGATTAATCCCACTCAAATGTGTGAATTAGCATAATAGACTTAATCATGGTGAAATAAATGACTTTAGATGAGGTTTAGGTAGGGTAATTTAGTCTCGATTCTTGGACATCAAAAGTTGGCCACACCATTAATAAAATCAATTAGACCACATGAATTCTTGATGTAATGAAAATACAGTCTGATTATTTATGTTTTCTGGTATACTTGTATGGTGACAAGTATAACCTAGAATACCGCTGAAGGCTAGGTTAGTTTGTTACCAGATTTTTTAGCATCCTACATAGATGAAAGATACATTAGAATTTTTTTCCTCACAAATTTTTAGTTGGAGGTGTCAAAGGCAATCTTGAAAATTTTTTCCACCATGTAAGAAGTGTGTCTTATGACAATGGTAACTTTAACCAAGGCATTGTGTGATCACATCTGGTGGGGACTCATATAATTTTTCAAGTTATCAATTTTACCAGAATGGTCTATCTTTTGTACCAGCACCTCGTGGTTAGCTATTTGAACCATTTTCAAATGGCATTCATGATTCACCAATTTTGAACTATGAATAGTGTGCTTGCTGGATTGTCAACTTAGTTTCTATCTACGACTTTGTTTCTTTCTACAACATTGTTTCTATCTCCACTTGAGTTGGTTCTATTTGGTCATTTGTTTACTTTACACTTTTCTTTCTTTAATTTTTTTCCCTTCAAGTTCTTGGCATTATTAGCATACTAAAATTGATACTTGTGTGATGCAGCTAATTGCTAGAATTTTGTATAGCTTAATGTCTACCATGGACAATGAGGTGGGAAAGCTATCGGGAAAACTAAATGTCAACAATGTGAAGATTGACGTATTGGAGTGAGGAGTGCTAGCTTTTTAAGTTAAATGATAATTGCACATTGATGAATTGTTCAACAGGAGTGCTAGGAAATTGATAGTATTTTTGACAAATGGATTTTCTTTTCTTTTTTTTTGGCACATTGAACATTGATGAGTTGTGAAACTGTACATCTTTAATCTTTTGATATGTATAATGGTGTATTTCAATATATTAGTTTAGTTATTGAAATTAAGTGGGATTTGTTAGCATTGTATTGTATTTAGTTGTAATTGTTGGAAATACAGGTTATATGTGGATGATGAGGTAGCATTTGAGGGTGCTTTTATTAAAAAAAAAATGATATGTTATTAACAGGGAGCAACAAACCCCGTAAATAAAAAAGTCATCAATATTTAGATGTATTAACGAGGGCTCAGGTATGACGTAAATGAATTATTAACGAGGGATTATGCACATCGTAAATAATTTTATTCTATAGACAAAAACCTTCTTGACGGGGAATATATTACTTTTTTTACAAGAGGCAAGATATAGCATAAATTAATTATTAACGAGGAAATTTGCGTATCGTAAATAAATTTATTACGTAGACAATATATATATTGACGGGGAATATTTTACTTTTTTACGAGAATTATTTTCTCTCGTAAAAAGTTAAGAGCATTTACGGGACCGTAATAGACGTGGGCTTGGTGCGCCGTGAATGACTTTTCACGACGTTTTTGGCCTCTCGTAAAAGGCCTTCTTTCTTGTAGTGTGAGTTTTAAAATGTTTATGGGTAGGTTTAAACTTCCAATCACATATTTTGCTCTAGTTAGTATATGATTACCATTTGAGCAGAAATTTGTTTTGGTTTTACTAAATAAATCTTGCTGATGTTTGGACCATAGAGATTTCTTTTGGCAATTGCATTTATGGTTAAATAATCATTGGTTGCATGCATATATTTCATTTAGAGACTAGATTTGGGTTGAGCATCTAATTTCATGGTATGCCTTTGATTACTTGCTGCCATTGAATATATTTAATATTTGTGAAATAAATTGAGAAATGCTTTAATAGTGTCCCTAGTAAGTGTATTTTTTTTTGTTGATTACCGTTATAGAAAGAATAGGTTCATATATGCAATTAAACTAATAATTTTTCTCTTTTTGTAGATTGCATGTGGTCGGGATTAGCTTTTTGATCTCTTTTTGGTGCAATCCCATTGGCTATCTTTTTTGTTTCATATGGGTCTAGGATAAACTCACTTTTGTACCTTTTGTTTCACACGGGATTAGATTTATGGATCTCTCAGGTAGTATCATTGATGATGGTTACCGTTATAGAAAGAATAGGTTCATCTATACAATTTAACTAATATATTTTTTTTTTTTTGCAGATTGCATGTGGTCGGGATTTGCTTTTTGATCTTTTTTGGTGCAATCCCATTGGCTATCTTTTGTTTCATATGGGTCTAGGATAAACTCACTTTTGTACCTTTTGTTTCACATGGGATTAGATTTATGGATCTCCCATCTTCTCTATATGTATGGATCTCTTTTTGATCTTTTATTTGGAAGATGTACGGATCTTTGGATATATAATCGAATATTTTAATTTTAAATTTGTAAATATTAGTTTGGATAATTTGTTTGACATATGCTTTATATAATTTGTAAAATTTCAGGTTTGTTCAATTGGCATGTTTAAAATAAGTGACATGAAAAAGTAAGTTATAAAATTATTGGTTTGTTGAGAGGTAAAAAAAAGAAAGAATAATGACAAAAATTTGTTCCAAATAAAGTATTTTATTTGTTGCTAAATAAATAAATTTGTGACAGTTAGTTTTGTTGCAAAATATATTATTTTTAGCGACAACAAAGTTTTTGTCCCAAATATTCCATTTTTTAGAGACGAATATAATTTTGTCGCAAATTATATTCATTTTCGTGACAAAACAGTTTTTGTCCCAAATAGATCCATATTTAGCGACGAATATAATTTTGTCGCAAATTATATTCATTTTAGCAACAAAACAGTTTTTGTCACAATTAGATCCATATTTAGTGACGAATATAATTTTGTAGCAAACCATATTTATTTTTAGCGACCTAAATGTTTTTGTCCCAAATAGTTCCATATTTAGCGACTAATTTAACTTTGTTGCGAATTATTATATATTTAGCGACAAAATTCCTCGGATTGGGTTTGTATTAAGCGACAAAATTTTGGAGATTCAATGACAAAAAATTTGTCTCTAATTATCATATTTTTAGGGACAAGTAAATTTTTGTTGCAAAAGCATACACTTTTTGCGACAAAAGTCTTTTGTGGCATAATACCTTTCGTGACGGGCTTTGGGGGACAACCTCGCGACAAAATAATTTTTTTGCTAAAAGTTATTTGCGACAAATTCCCTATGTTTAGCGACAAAATTTTTTGTGGCAAAACACCAAATTTCTTGTAGTGTGATATATGCAAAGATCCACAAGCTAGCACCACACTACCACACCATGGCTGCCACCCTCACAACCGAGCCATGCACAACACCATCCCAAAGCATCCCATGAAAGCCAACCTCCAACTAAACCCACAAGCTTGGGCACCTAGCAGGATCACCTCCAAGACTTATATTCAAAAGTCTAATGCCATGCATATCAATCAACAAAAAGTTCCTATTAGATTAGAAAATGCTACCAGCAACAACCTACAAAGGTTAAAGGTACCCTATGAATGCCACATGTTATGTCTTATTCTTGCATAAGCAGATGCATGTATGTACATAACCCTATTTGAAAACATAATTGGTAATTAGCTAAAGAAACATGGAATTCAAGTACACACATGCATCACTATATATACACCCACAATGAAGATCTCCAAAGAACACCTAAGTCTCATGCAAGTGTTATCACATTAATGACAGCCTAAATATATCAATCAGTAGCTATATATATCAATCTATATATATATATATATATATACACAACCCAAAGACTAATCACGCAATTCTCAACCTCAAGATCCAGAATTCATTTCCAACAAAACTTAATCCAGAAGTTTTCTTGTTAAAATCTCACTCTAAATTCAGTTTCAAATCAGAATTTTCTACTAATTTAAAACATAGTTGTCTAGATATATAAATATATATATAGAAGCATAAGGGCAAGATTCAACTTGCCTCAAGTGTGGGTTTTCCCTTCTCTTTTTCTTTCCTTTTCTTCTTCTCCTCCTCTTCTTCTTGTCTCTGTTCTGTAGAAAATCACTCTATTTCCCTTTTCTTGTTTCTATCGAACAGCCTCTAGATCCTATATAAATCCTCTCTCTTTCTCACGTTTTGGCTAAGCCATCTCTTCTCTCTTTTCTTAAGTATAGACTTTTCCCCACTTATACTATACACTAGACAATGGTCAAACTAATCAAAAAGAAAGATTCAAGAATTGTGTACAAGTGTCACTCATGCACATAATGTCTGCACTACCATTACAAACTCAAACTTCAATCACACGGCTAATACATATGGGAAATGCTAAACGTCATAAAATTTTATCATGAATTGCCATCATGAATGATGTGACAGGTGATAATACCATTGGGATTCCGTGTATGGGGAAAATCTCACCAATACTAACTCACCATTTAATTGCCACATCATTCAAGATAAAAATTCATGAAATATTTTCATGACGTGTAGCATTGCTCAATACATATAGTCTAACAAAAAAAATATATATATATATATACACACACACACACTTATCCATAACTGCACTCTTAACCCTACATAATCATTGAATTACCATTGGATCCTAAGAAATAAAAACAAAGCCCTATTTAATTTTAAGGGTGTTACAATTAACCCATGAAGCAATCTGCTAGAGGGAACTTATCCAAGCTTATATACTACAGTTTTAATAACTCTTTTCAGAAACAATTTATACCAACTTTTTTCAGCTCATTAAGGAACATTGAAACAATGAGGATATGGCAATAACTTTTTTATACAACAAAATTTTTCTGTGACTAATATAATATTTGTGGTATCTAATAATATAATTATAATCACCCTTTTAACATGGAGAAATACGTAACCATGACACGACATAAATCCGTATCATTGTGTTTGTGCATGTATATATAGATATGTATATGTACACATAATATGGTAAAAAAAAAAAAAAAAAACTTCATATATCTTTTTTTACAATTTTATTTTTTCTATACTAAAAAATGTCTTTAAGCAACTTCAGGATACATTGATAATAACAACTAATTAAATAAAATAAATTCAAGCTCTGTTGGGTTGCTGAGAAATCGATCAAGAAAACTAGAAGAAATTTTTTTGAAGTCTTTACATTCTGGAGCTGGAGTGAACTATATTGGCACGTGAAAAAAAGCTTTGGTAAATTATACTATTTATATATTTATTCCATGTTTGTAATTAATGAAAAAATGGCATGTAATTGATTATTCTTTTTCTGAAAAACTCTACAAACCAAATCAACAGACACATAAAACTTCAATCCTCTTGTCTAATCCAACAGTTCCTTCAAACTGAGTATAAATCGTAAAAGTTATCAAATCAATAACATAAATATATACATATATAATAGTGTTCAACTGCCAATATAGTTCACTCCAATATAAATAAATATATATATATATATATATATATATATATATATATATATTAATTAAGGCTAGCAGCATATATCAATCACTGGGAGTGATTCTACTCAACTTGAGCTTGCTCCTCCATTACAAGATGGATACCCATTTTCTTCATCTTCACTTTTCTGTCATTCATATATGAGGGTGCAACTGAAACCCCAATGTAAGAATCGTCATCAGAAATATTGGGAGGGCCTGGGCTGTGCTTTGGTCTCTTCTTCATCAGATTTTTAATTGGCTGAAACTCTTCAGACTCACGGTCGTAATATTCCCTTAAGTTCATCAACATGACGTGATCTGATAACCGTTTATTATGGCTGAACCAACATTCAATTCTTACGATGAAGTCATCTACGATGAAGTCATCAACATTTATTTTGAAACTAAAATCCACAAACTCACAGTTTTGTTTATCCACAACATCATGGCATTCGAAAACAGCACAGACGGCAATTCCTTTGATATTATTGTAAGAAGGTTGATGATGATGATGATGTACCACCAAAGACACTGACGAAGAAGACCCCTCAACTTCACTCTTATGGCTAAACCATTGCGGAATCTCACTTCCGGGAAGAATCATTCTACCAATTCCCTGTTCATCACGCACGCACAAATTAAAGATCCTAGCTAATCAAGCTGATCAGTTTTTAATATATATATATATATATATATATACACACATATATATATAGATATATATATAGAGAGAGAGAGAGAGAGAGGGAAACTAACTAACCTGAAATTGACTTTGTGATAATATATTTGGCATGTTGTTCCTCTTATCCATAACCAATAATTTGTAGCACCCAGCGAATGTGAATTGCCGATTGTCTGGACTACCTACACTTGGTGGAATCCAATATTGTTCCAATGATTTGCAACCTTGTGCATACACGTAACATATAGATGACGGAAGTGAAGTCAATGTTCGGAGGCTTGTGCAATCATTCAAATTAAGGCTTTTCAAATTTGTGAGTTGAATGAGGCTTGCTGGTATGGTAGAGAAATTGTTTTCACTAAGAATTAATGTTTCCAACGAGGATAGGCCGCCAATGCCGTTGGGAAAGGATTCTTCTGATAAATTCCATTTTCTGAGATTTAAATATTTTAAAGTGCTCCAACAGGAGAGCAGTTCCGGTTGCAAATAACTTGCTGAAACAAGACTTCTCTTTCGCACAAACGAAAATGGCATCAATGAATTTGGCTTCTTCGGAGATGATGGTAAGTGTTCTATATCAGTTCCTCCCATATTAAGGCTCTCTAAATCCTTCATTCTAGAAAAAATGTTGCTTGGAACACTTTTAAGCTTTGAGCAACCCTCTAGATCTAAATGCCGAAGCCCTTTAAGATTCTCAATTGATGAAGGCAAATCTTTTATTGCACTTTTCCCTAAATAAAGAATCTCCAAACAATCCATAGGCCCTTCAATCTCCGGAAACTTCTCAAGTTTTGAGCATCTCGATAGATTAAAATATTTCAGATTTTTCAATTTGATGCTTCGTGGGAGACTCCTCAGATTTTTGCAATTTTCGAGTCGTATTCTAACAAGCCTCTCATGAACTCCAAATGACCGGTGAACCTCAATTAGATTTGTACAACTTTGAAGACTCAATTCCTCGAGACATGGGAGACTAGACAAATCAGGAGTTTTATGCAAATACAAAGATTGACCGAGATCAAGGGATTTTAACTTCTCTAGAAACTGTTAAGCAAACAAGCAATGAAATAAAAAAATTAGTTTTAATAAACCCAACAACACTATTCATATGTAAATAATTAAACTGTGAGCATACCTTGATACTCGAAGAAATTTCTTTGATTTGGTTGTGACAAAGGCCGAGATGAACAAGATTTTTTGGAAGAAAATTGGAAGGCAAAAATCTTGCCGAGTAACCATCCCAATCAAGATAACTTAATTCATTTGAAAGAAATGTAAGGCATCCACGAGGTCGTATGCCACTAAGTTTGAGCAGTTTAAGTTTCTTCATCTTCACAAAGACATCGGCGTTTACATGTAACTCCTCTTGTACATGATCATAAGGCATGTTTAGCATAATGCCTTTAATTGTTTCTGTCACCTAATTACCAAAAACATAGTGCAAGTTACCATACAGTGTTAAAACCTTAGAATTATACAACTTATATGAAAAAAGATAAAACAAACCTATCATTTTTCCACAACTTGAAAGTTAAAAGAAACTTATATGTAGTTATAACGTACCGTATTCTCTCTAAATACTTTATATATATCTTCATAAAACCACAACCTACTGCGTTTGCCAGGATCATCAGGTGATTCACGACGAACAATTTCCTTACCCATTTCTTGTATCAAATCATGCATCTGCAATTCATTCTTGTCTGAGATAGTTATCAATGACCGTTCAATAAGAACTTGAATTCGTGGGTGAAACCCACTACTACTTAATATATCCATTACATTATCTTTATCACGCCGTTTGAAGAAACAAGAAATATCGAGGAATAGATTCTTCTCTGTATCATCAAGGCCATCAAAACTAATCTTGAGAACATCAAAAATTTCTCTATTTGGAATCATTTTCAAATTATTCAATTCATCTTCCCACTCTTTTTTGCTTCTTTTATATAAAAAAGAACCCAAAACTTGAATAGCTAATGGAAGGCCTTGGACATAATTTATTACACTCTGTGAGAGTTTCAGATATTCCTCCAAAGGATGGTTGCTAGTGAAAGCATGCCAACTAAAAAGTTGAAGAGCTTCATCGTCATTCAACAACTCAACATTGTATATTTCATGATCTACTTTATGCTCCACCAACAAACGTTCATTTCTAGTAGTTATAATGATCCTACTTCCAAAACCAAACCAGTCATTTTCTCCAACTAAACTTTCTAATTGCTTCAAACTATCCACATCATCAAGAACTACAAGAACCTTTTTGTAACGGAGTCTTTTCTTTATCACGTTGATCCCGCAATCAACATTCCATATCTTTAGATCTTCTTCCAAGATCTCATTCAAGAGTTGTTGTTGGAGATAAGTTAGACCATGTTGTTCTGAAGCTTCTCTCACATTGCTAAGGAAACAATAACTTTCAAATTGATCATATATCTCATTGAGAACAACTTTGACAATGGTAGTCTTTCCTATTCCACCACTTCCACAAATTCCCACAATGCACACATCCTTGAGCCCATTGTCTAGCAGAGTGATCACTTTGTTCACACGATAATCTATCCCCACTCTGTACTTGGAAACATTTAAAGGTTTATGCCTTATTCCTTTCATAATCTCTTGAACAATTTTCTGGATAAACTTCGCCTCATACCTATCAAGTACAAAGCAAAATAAAAAGATCTAGTGTATAATTGTACCAATAAAAGAAAAAAAATTGAAGTTACTATGATTAATACTTCTGTCAATTTTTGTCACGAAAAAAGAAAGGATAGTTTTGTCAATTATAACATATATGGAAAAATAATAATAATAATAAATAACTGAATTCGTAAATCAATTTGTTAGAAAGAGATTAGTACATCTTTAAAAAGGTTGATAAATATACGACTATAGTCGTATGTTGGTCCATGGGAATTCACAAGTGGTTCTAGTAGCAAGGCAACCACATACCACTAATCAGGATTAGAAATACAGCAAATATAGTGCTCAAAGGCTAGTTTGTGCTTCTTTCAGGTGATTGTTAACAATACATCCATACTCAAATGAAAAATTCATAAAAACCCAAAAGAAAAAAGAAAAGAAAGTATTCATATATATATATATATATATATATAATATTCCATGGGAGGGGAGGCGATATCCGCACTCCTCTTTTCTACGATTGCACTCCACTTTATTTTTTCTTTTAATTAAAATGACAAAAATGTCCCTAAACTCATTAATTTATTATCCCTCATTTTATAATACCATAATTACTTTTTTCACTAATTTTTTTACCTTATTCACTTTCTAATATATGCGAGGTGTTCTTCTAGCTGATGACATATATGAATGGTATGAATTCTCCATGACCTTTTCATAAAGAGGAAAGTGGAAAGTAACACTAAATTTCTTTTCGTTGATACAATAAATTCACAAGAATAAAAAATCTAGTAATCACCACCCATGATGGTAAGAAACTGAAATTCTCTATCTTTTTTTTTTTCAATTTTGTTATTGTTGTGGGAAATAATGGCATTTTGTTAATCCTACAATTAATTTTATGACAGTATGCTACCATTTGTGATGTCCTAATATCTACCAATCTGTTAATACTTTATTTTCATGGAACTCTTAGATGTGTCATTTTGTGTTCTATCTTCGATTATGTCAAACACTAGCTACTGAAAATTTCTAAAGTGGTAAAATGATGTATAAAGAAAAAAAGATATGGACACTAGGGGAGTTGCCTCTTACATATGCTGATTCGTTATGACAAAACATTTGCTTATGAATCGACAAAATTTTGTAGTGGCGATAAATATAAAAAGTAATATCTTTATATAAACCAAACTATTTCTATGAGAGGAAATGGAACTTGATAAAAATAATATCTAATATTCCAAGAGAAATGAAAATTACTTGGAGAGTAATTTACAAAGATCAAAGAGAGAGAAGAGATAGTAGATGCAAAGTAGAGAGAGAAAGAGTTTTGAGAGGCTAGAAGGGTAACTGAAAGGTAGAGGGTTGAGAAAGAGTGCGGGAGACCCAAAACGTTAATTGGAGAGGGGGAGACAAGAAATAATTCCATAACTGAAAGGGTAATTGTGGTATTTGAGAAGATATAATTATGTATTTATAAAATTAGTTTAGAAGTGTCATTTTTCTTAAGATTGAAGTGCAATTGTACAAAAGGAAAGTGCCTCCCTATTCCAAAATAAAAATGAACTTTCAACACCCAAAATCGTAAATGTAATCAATTTTACTTTAATGAGATAAGGACCAAAAAACAAAAGAAAAACAAAAGGAATTGAGTTGTGGCAGTTTGGAAGGTATAATATTTTCGTTCCAACCTTCTATAATCCATTTCAAACTACAATACAATTGATACAAGTATAGTATTCGAAATAAACAAATAAATAAGACCAATTTAATTATGGATCATCATTATTATTGTTATTATTTTAGGCAAGTCATGCTCAACGTGTCTCATCTACCACCGACTTACATTAAAGTTGTGTTATGGACCAAATTAGCTAGTCAACCGAAAAAGTAAAACTTTAATTATAATGGCAACTTAAGTTTACCCACCCATCAATTAAACATTGAATGAACTTCTAATTTTTTTTTTTCCATTTTTGTAAATCTAACTCCTAAAACTTAATAATAATTCTAAAGAGTTTTGATAAATATTCAATTTTAATTAGATTGCTTTGGTTCTAATTTGGCATATAGAGAAAAAGGAGAAAAATATCATTAACACTTGTTTGAAACTTATGAATTTATTTAAAACCTCAGCTAATCTATGAATTTATTTAAAGATCAGAACACTTGCTTGAAACTTAAGCATATCATTAACACGGTTAACCTATGAATTAATTTAAAGATCAAAACACTTGCTTGAAATTAAAACATATGATCATTAACACAGCTAATTTATGAATTCATTTAAAGATCAAAACACTTGCTTGAAACTTAGATATATCATGAATAAGCTATTGAGTTATAATCTAGGAAGCACGGACACGAGTACGACACGATACGGATACAGCGATACAAGAAATTCTAAAAAAATAGGACACGAACGCGACGAGGATAAGGCTATAAAATAATAATATAATATATTATATTAATTATTCAACAGAAAAAACTATTAATCATCAAGCAATTAAGATTCAAACAAACCTATAAACAAAAATAGACAAATAAATTAAAATAGATTAAAGAACCAGACTTATTTAGTCCTCTACATATATTTAGCTTAGATTTTTAATCATAACTTAGTTGCATATAATTTTCTTTTGAAATACTTGAATATACAAAGTGTCCAACATGTGTTCAAGAGTGTACAAGGAGTGTCCGAGAAGTATCCTAAAAAGAAAAATGTCAGGACACTTCTGCGAAGTATCCGACACGTGTTCGAGGAATGTCCGAGTATCTGACACGGGTATGGCACCCTCGATGAAGTGTTCGTACTTTCTAGGTTATAATCTAAGTGGTATCGCCTCTCCTTTCAAAGTGAGAGGTTGAAACATTAAGTCCTCGTAGAGCAAAAATGTGTGTGTTATTTATTAGGATAAAAAAATAATAATATTAATAGGCTATTGTGCAACTTTTCTCAGATAATATAAATTATGCTACATGTTTGCTTCTAATTAAGTATGCCAAAGTCGGTAAGTTAAACTATTGCACATATATTTCATACTGATATATAGAAGGAGAATAAAGTTTGATGAGTTGGTAATTACCCATTTGCTGTATTGCTTAAATCCCACCCGCTTAAATTTGCTGCCTCCACCAAGGCTATCCTCCACCTTTGCACCTTTTCCTTGTCCTCCCCAAAAGTGAATTCTTCATGTTTGGCAAATGCTTCTGCGAAACTTCCCTCTTGTTTCCGTACTTGTGAGGGATCGACGTCATAGAAGATTGGCAAAACTTTCTGTCCCACTGCTTTCTTGCATTCAATGATTTTTACGAGTTCATCCAAACACCATGACGAGGATGCGTAGTTTTTTGAAAAAATGATAATTGCTATTTCCGATTCCTTGATAGCCTTGAGGAGTTCTGGAGAAATTGATTTTCCTCTCTCAAGTTTCTCATCATCTTTGAATGTATAAATTCCTTTGTTTTGAAGAGCCATATAGAGATGGTCCACAAACTTCTTACGAGTGTCTTCGCCTCTGAAGTTCAAGAAGACATCATAATTCCATCGAGGCAAAGAGGAAGAAGAAGAAGCAACATCCATTGAGGCTTGCTAATTTGTGAAGGCAAAATTACTCAGTATGATTATGATTATGATGATACTTCAAAGTCTCTCAACTGTTGGCTAAGCAACATATCCAAGCAATTTCCTTCCTGTATACTTCGGAACATAGAAAGAAGTTGCTGGGAAACTTTCCTCTCTTGAGACAATGACAATCGTTTTTTTTTTTCACAACCGCTCGGACAATCAATCTAAAATAGTTTTATGGCATTTAAAAAAATTTAAAGAAAGACTAGAGAACGCTCTGACAACAAGTTATTGGCTCTCTTTGTCAATTATTGAATTGAAACAGTTTTTGTGAAAAATTAAATAAATCTTTTAAAAAACTACTTTGATAGAGATGTGAATACTTTAATGCAAATAGTCGGTCCAATAATAAGTTTATACTGTGTGGAAGGCGTAGGTGGGTCAAATTTGGCTGCTGAACATTTTAATGCGTATGCTTAACCCGGACCATCTGCTGGCCTGAGTATTAAAACACTCATCTACCAACTATTGAGTATTAAAATCCTCCAATCTCAATACTCGAATGGTCATTCTTTCTACTTGTCTAAAATTCTTGAATGTTGCGGAAGATTTGACTGAGTAGTGAGTGCCATCTTATGGGATGTGATGAGTCAACCTACATATATATAGATACATTCACATAAGAAACAATCTACAAAATAAAGTTGTCAAATTTCATCACTACTACACAATCGAAAGTGAGAGTTTCTTCTCATCCAGCTTCTCGCGAATAAAAGAATTCAAATGAAAACTATTTAAATAGAATTTAAGATATACATGTATTTAATGAATAATACATTGAATAGTAGGATTCTTTGAGATTTCATTTAATCTATTAGTAATTTGTATATGTGATGCAGGAGCATCCGAGTCAGATGATGCTGAGCTGTCAGACGACACGTTGATGGCACTGAAATATCTTGAGTTGGCAGATCAGCGTAAAGATGGCAGGAAACCGTGACCTTGTCACTAATTAGGGTATTTTTGGACGCGCTTCAGTATTTTGGCCATAACTTTGGCTACAGGTGTCAGAATCGCCTTTATGACCACAATTCGGAAAGCTTGGTTCGGCGCGCACGTCGTGGGCACCTAGCTAAAGTTGGGTGTGTCTGTTTTTGAGGCCAAAATTCACTGTTTTCCCCTCCGAATCCCTAATTTTAGTTATTTCTTTCATTTTTTGGTAATATTTATTTTGTTGATTAGGAAGAGATTCTGGGCTTGATTTGGGCCTGGCAACTTTCTTCTTTTATTTCGTATTTTATTTTGGCAAGAATATTAGGTTTTTGCTATTTTTGGTAATGTTGACGAAGTTCAGCTATATAACCCGGCTTGTGGGTTGATTCGAAGGCACTTTGATTTTGAATAATAATATTGAATACCAGAGACTTTTCTCTGAGTTTTTGGGCAATTCTCGTGCTTTCTTTCTGTTTATTTTCTGTTGCCCTTAGCCTACAGAATAATCACTAGTCTGTCCGGCGTCAATATGTTATTTGGATATATAACTAAACATATTAAAGATATATTTCTATTTATAAATAATATTGTTTTTTCTAAGACTATAACGAATCTTTATTTTATTTTGTCTTTTATCGTATTGAATTGTCCAAAATTTAGCAATCTCAAAGTTTTCGCATGCGAATATTTACTCTTTCAATATGTATTTCAGTTGTCTCTCAGAATAAATGAATTGGTTTTCGGTTTGTTTCGCCATCCCAACCATTGAATCATTAAGATTCGGTTTCAATAAAATCTTCTGCATTCATTGGTTCCACCGTTCCCACCGCTTCTTGCTTAATGGCTAGGTCTGAATTTTACAATGGAGCTTTTAATCAAATTATTTCTTGAGTCAATTTTCTCCGTCTTTATTGGCTTGAGAAAATTATGTAATAAATAATAACCTATCTTTTTATGCCTTTCCTTTTACTTATGAAGGTCAACACAAAAAGAAAGAATAGGTCCTATTATTCCTACATGTTCGATTAGTAATATTCCCTTGAGATGTTACGGTGTATTTTGCTTGTGTTTAATCTTTTCCAATTAGAAATCATATAGGAATTTATTATAAGTAGATTTATTGAATTGGTTCATCAATAGTGTTGGGTCAGAACCCTTTTTAACTCTTCACCTTTGATTCCACTATTATTAGTGAGTAATAATGGAATAATTCTTTCATATTCATAGAGATAGGGGACATAATTCACATGCATATGGTAAGTCCCGCTCGGGATGCTTTAACGGTAGTCTGTATATTTTCCCTTTCACTCGTAGTATGGGGAAGAAGTGGACTCTAGAAGTACTGTTAATTGAGTTGAGTAATCAAACTGTTTCAATTGCTTCTTTTTTTTCACAATGGCACTGACAATCGTGGGACAATCAATCTAAAATAGTTTTTTAGCATTAATTTTTTTTAAAAGAAAGAGTAGAGAGGTCGCACATTGGTGCGATGACAAGTGCCTTCGCCCAAAAGCGATAGGTCTCGGGTTCGAAACTTGAAAGCAGTCTCTCCAAAAATGGAGGTAAGGCTAGACGACATCTACCTCTCCCAAACTCCACTCAAGCCGGAACCTTGTACACTGGATACAACCTTTAAAGACTAGAGAAGGCTCTCACAACAAGTTATTGGCTCTCTTTTGTCAATTATTGAATTGAAACAGTTTTTGTGAAAAATTAAATAAATCTTTTAAAAAACTACTTCGATAGAGATGTGAAGACTTTAATGCAAATGGTCGGTCCAATAATAAGTTTATACTGTGGGGAAGGCGTGGTGGGTCAAATTAGGCTGCTGAACATTTTAATGTGTATGCGTATGCTTAACCCGGACCATCAATATCTGTTGGCCTGAGTATTAAAATACTCATCTACCAACTACTGAGTATTAAAATCTTCCAATCTCAATACTCGAATGGTCATTCTTTCTACTTGTCTAAAATTCTTGAATGTTGTGGAGGATTTGACTGAATAATGAGTGCCATCTTATGGGATATGATGAGTTCAACCTATGTATATAAATAGACATTCACATAAGAAACAATCTACAAAATAAAGTTGTCCAGTTTCTTTCTCAACAGATGATGCAGTCACTAGTTGGGCTAAAATCTCTCTTGCTGCCTATGGTAGTGTTACTGATCTACACGTATAGCATCATTGATCAAAGCAATAAAGAATATTGAAAGTGCTTAGCACAACTCGTATCTCTTATACCTCTAACATAATATCCTCTTGAATTTAGAAATTCAATTTCAAAAAAAAAAAATTTATTAGATCTCAAATCTATTAATTTAAATTCGTTCATAATTTATTCAAACGAATCAAAAGTGTCCACGCAAAAATGACGACCTCGACCACAATCAATCAATGTAGGAAAAACAATATTAATTGATGCGGAAGTGAATCGGGTTATCTCGATGTAACTTTAACCCGAAAGAATCAATGAACCGATTGATTCACGTGCCTCCAAAGAGTCATTTGATCTCGTGGTGGAACTACACTACGAAAGCGAGGTAGATAATATAACATATTGATATTGTCTTATTTCTTAACCCCTAAGATAGGAATTAGGGTTTTCTAACTGGGTTGGACTCCCCTATGTGCGCCCCGATTTAGGTCCAAACCCAAAGTCCAACATCTCTGTAGTAACCCTTGTGGATGGGTGTGAGTGGGTAGGTGCGAAGACAGACACTGGGTTGAGCTACCACACTGACAGGGTACAGGGTGCTCAATCCCACATCGCCTGGGTGTGGAAAAGGGGATGTGCTTATATGTAGTGTGTTCTCTTCAAATGGTATGAGGCCTTTTGGGATAAAATCCAAGAGCAAAACCGTGCGGGCTTAGGCGCAAAATGGACAATATTATACCATGTGTTGGAGCGGGGTATTACAATCTCCCACTCACACATGGTGTGCATGATGCTACCATATCTATTTCTCAAATGCCTAATTGTCAACACAATTCATACAAGCTAATGGACCGTGCGACCGCTGAGAATAGGAGTTGAATAGTATATAAAAATGGGAATTGTCAACACAATTCATACAAGCTAATGGACCGTGCGACCACTGAGAATAAGAGTTGAATAGTATATAAAAATGGGAATTGTCAACACAATTCATACAAGCTAATGGACTGTGCGATCGCATAGTATATAAAAATGTGAGATTTAGTGGTCGGAATAAGGTTGGGAAAGTGGCTGGTAGGGAGAAAACTAGTAACAGGCGCATGGGGCTGGAAGAAGATGGACGAATAGGGGCTGTAAGGCCCACGTGTGCCTTCGATGCGTGGGGCGCATGCGCCCTATTTCGGTGACCAGTGTGGACCAAAAAAGTGGTGGTCCGGTCCCACTCGCATAGCCCAACCATTGGGCCCAGTTCAGAATATTTAAATATTTTTTTAATTTTTAAATTGAAAAAAATAGGAAAAATATTTTAAATTACCAAAAAATTCCAGAAAATTTCTAAAAAATTTAATAAGACTTTTAAAGACAGATTATGCAAGGAAACCTAGGCTAGAACTAGGTTTAGATATATTTGATGTTTAAATTGAAATGTAGGTTTTTGTGGGGTTTTTCTTCTTTAATTAATTTTTAATTTCTTCTTTGCTATCATAAACGTACTTGATTTATCGTTTGAGGTTTAAATCAGTATATGGGAGTATGTTAAATTCGTTTACTTTCATGGTATGTTGTGTTATTTTATTTGTTTAATTAATTCATGTGGCAATAAGATTTTCGTTATATTAATTGTATGTTTTTAAGTATGTTAAATTTTTATTTAAAGGATTATTGGAGGCATGTCGGGATTGCCTAATACCTAATACGGTATTTATAAAGTATATTTGAGGTCATGTTAGGATTGTCTAATACTTAATAAGGTATTTATAAATTATATTTGGGGTATGTCAGGATTTCCTAATACCTAATAAGGTATTTGTAAATTATTTTTGGGGGCATGTCAGGATTGCCTAATATATAATAAGGTATTCATAAAATACGAGTATAAGCATGTCAGGATTGCCTAATACTTAATAAGAAATTTAGTTATGTGTTCAGGCATGTTAGGATTGCCACTCGTTTGAACTTAGAAACTTGTTCTACCTTTATTGTGATAATAGATGGATTGGTTTAGAACCTATTTCTAATTATTTCTTGGATAGGAGAGTAAATGATAAAATGGTATATTATATTTATATATTGTCCTCATATAGAGGGTATGTTTACCAGTTCTCTACTGGGTGGTAGTAGAGGGAACTTGCTCGTGGGTTTAACCCACTTTGTTGATATTTCAGGTCTCAGGTTGATTCCACCGTAGGGTTAGAGTCTTAAGTTCGTAGAGCGTGACATTCATATATCCTTACTAGACTTCAGTGTAAGGACTTGGTTCTTTTTTAGAAAGTATTTACTTTTATTCTTTTTGGTTTAGGGTTCCTTGAGTTACGGGCCTTTCAAGTTGTATTGTTCAGACTCGTACATTGATTATTGAACATTATTTATTATTTCAGTTAGACTTTCCTTTCAGCATTTATAATTTTTCTTCTTCTTCTATTGTCCTTGTATTCTATGCTTGTATGCTATCACTTGTAGGTACTCCTTATGTTTTATGTATGAGACTGGCCACCTTATGCGTGAAATTGTAGGGGGTATTTCAAAAATAACAACAAGGGATAGTTCCACGTTTGCTTTTACGAAACTGGAGATCATAAGAATCCTCATCTATTGGAACTTGTCCATTGGAGGGCAAGTCACTCCCACAATCCTTAGGAGTTTAATGATTTTTTTCTTCATCCTCAACTAAGCAACTCAGTGTGCCTTCTTTTGGATCCTCCATCTCCTAGAGCTCTAAGTCCTTTTTCACCTCTCCTCTAGTAGGATAATCCTCCTCTAGGAAATCCATATCACGTGACTTAGTTTCAGTCACACTTCTATGAGGTTGCTCACCAATAAACACATAGCCCTTAGAATGCTCAGAATAATGGATCGATGAAGATGTACTTATTTCCTCTAGGGACCAACTTCCCATGCTTATGAGAAAGATTGTGTATGTAAGCGGCTGATCCACATGGCCGTAAATTACCCAAATTAGGCTTTTTGTTGGTCCATATCTCAATAGTGCACACGATTAAGAATTTAGGCAGTAGTCAATAGTGCATCTCCCCAATAAGAAATGGGAAGATTTGCTTGCACCATTATTGACCTAACCCTGTCTAACAGTGTACAATTCATTCTCTCAGATACACCATTTTGTTGCAGAGTACTAAGAATAGTTAACTGTGTAATAATCCCCTTTTCTTCATAGAGCTCCTTAAATTACTCAGATAGATACTCACGGCTTCGATCTATTCTAAGAGCCTTAATGCTCTTGTCTATTTGATTTTCAACCTCATTAAGATAATGTCTAAAGCAATCCAATGCTTCTGATTTGACTTTACCAAAGCGTGTACAATCATCTATAAATGTGTTGAAATATGGTGCTTCATGTCTTGCTCTCACATTCATTGAGCCACATACATCAGTGTGTATAAGCTGCAATAGAATAGATGCCCATTTGGCTCTGCCAAATGGTTTTCTAGTTATCTTTCCTACAAGGCAATGCTCACAAATGGACAGGGTGACTTTAGCGAATGGGTCTAAGAGTTCTTCTCTAGCTAGCCTAGTCATCCTCTATTGCCCTATGTGTCTTAATCTAGCATGACATTTCATAGAATCAATAAAAACATCACCATTAGATGCAATTAAAGAAACATAGTCATTGACAATATTATAACTAGAATAGTCTATATACAGAATCATAAAGGTGACCAGAACCATAATAAACTATTCTAAAATAAATCATGACAAATTGATCCTCAAACTGAAAGGTAAAGTCTAGACTCAACATGCTAATAACTGATAACAAGTTTCGCTGAATTTTTGGAACATAAAGTACATCATGGAGATATAAAGTGCACCCATCTCGTATATCAAGCTTGCAAGTGCCAACCCCGAGCACTTCAATGCTGGATTCATTCCCTATGTAAACTCTTCTACTTCCAACTGCAACTAGATGATATTCCTCGAACCCAACTCTATTCCCCACGATGTGGTTGGTCACTCTCGAGTCTACAACCCACAAATAAAGAGAACGAGCAACTAACACTTGACTAGATAAAAAGCAGTCAATGTGAGAAATTAAGCTAGGGAGTACCTTCTTCGGCTTAGTGCAATCACGAATGAACTATCCATGCTTGTTACAGTTAAAGCAAGTCATCTTAGTCTTATCATTCTGGCCATTATGCTTGCTTCTTTTGTACTTGGCAACATTGGCTCCATTGGGCCCTGGTCCAGCACTTGTTTCTTTCTATAAAGCACTACTAGCTCTCTTGCACTTGGACCAATATGTCTCGCGTGGAGTAGCCTCAGCAACATTCACAAAACTATCATCTTTAACAACCTCTAGGCACTCAGTCTCAAGTTCCAAATGACGCGATATGTCATCAAATGTTCTCACATTATCATTATGTGTTATATTTTGATTCATGTGATCCTAAGAATGTGGAAGAGAGCGGATCACTACCTGAACCCGTTGTTCATTGGTTAGGTGATGACCTGCAGCCCCAAGCTCGTGTATCGTGGATGACATGACTCTTAAGTGTTGCTTCATTGAATGATGCACCTTTTATTTGGTAAGAGTCAAACTTCATAATCAATTCGCGCAGCTTAGCCAATGAAGTGATGCCAAACTTTTGTTTGAGGGCTTCCCATAGTTTATTAGCAGTTAGGAAATTCTCAAACTCACCAATCAAATTATTATACATACTGCTTAACATAGTAAAGCGCGCACACCGGTCTCTGTTGTACCAAGACTGATAGGCCTCAAGATCACGGCGATGTTGAGCTGTATTTCCCTGCTCTGGCTCAGCCATCACTTGGTCAAGAGTCTCTAGGACTTCTTACTCATTGAGAGATAATAGATCTTGCGGTGCCAGATATCATATTTGTCGTCATCGAATTTCTCACACTTTTTCAAATCAGTTACAATGTTCTTAGCTGCCATTTTCAAACTCGATGTAGAGAAAATGCGGATGGGATATTAATGATAGTACACACACCATAATTTTTGAGCTTAAATTAAAATTAAATCAGTTACAATAGTACACAAGTTGCAAGATCAAAAAGAAAGTTTAACTTTTAATTATCTCTCGCGCCACAAGTGATTATCATTAATATTTAATTTAATGTATATGCAAAATTGATTTTTGGGAGGAAAATAAATCTCTCAACTGAGCAATCTCTCACTTAATATGGCATTCCTAGGCATGCTTCTACATTCAAATTTTACTTTCAATAACTTGCTAAAAAAATTAAAAATAAATCATACAAATTTTATTAAAAATAATGGAATTCAACATGCCATAATGCGCAATATGCAGCATACAAATACCATATTAACATACATATATGGAAATAAAAATTTCAGAATGCTAATTAAATCATATGAATCAATTTCATAATTTTCAGAATTTAAAACATACATCATATATATTTTTCAAGCACTAAATATATACAACATGTAAAATAAATTCAAATTACTACACATACTGGTCCAGAAGGTCGATAAGAGTTCGAGGATCTCACACACCAAAATTGGACTCCAAATAGTCTTTCACGCGTCCCTACTTGCGAGAATATGCTTTGTCTTGGTTCAAGCATTGACTCTGGTGTATGAAATGCTTGGTTGATAATAAACTTCTGCATAACACTTGTCATGCTGATGGCTGTTATTTACTTGTCAGCTAGAATTTTTGTGCCACCTTGTTTAAGCTTTCGAATTACTTTGATTTAGATTCATCAAATAATTACTTTTTAGATCTTGTACAGTGATAGTAATTTAATTAAATGGGGCTGGGTAGTGGTAAGTAATTGTTGAGACTACAATCAGTTCATATCTAAAGTTTTCTTGTGTAAAAAATTTAAATACTTGAAGTTCTATTTCCTGCATGGATTTGGAACACTTAATTAGTGGGCAATGAAAACTCAGAAAACGTTAGTTAGAATGTTGTCGGGAAAGGAGAAGTTCACATTCTGGCTTTGATACAAAGCATGTGAACTACAAAAAGGGTGAACTGGAAAATTTATATGGGGTCTATTTGGGACCTCATGTTGTCATACCCTGAAATTTGAATAGAAATACGTCTTGTACTGTACCCCAAACATGGTGCATGATCGAATATTAATTAGTGATAAATAAGTATATTTTCAATTTCGTGAACTTCTTATTACGTGCATCACTTATTGTAAAGTATTGTTTGCAGTATATAATGTAGTTATTTATAGTAAAATATATTTCTTTGTTACCACGTCCTTGTTGTGTCTATTTCCTACGTCTTAAAATTTGTTGAATTGACAATGTTTGGCTTTTGTAAGCGTCTTGTGTTGATGTTGATGCTTCAGAGGTGGTAGGAACAATTTTTGGATAGTTGATGCAGGAGGATCCGAGTCAGAGGATGCTGAGTTGTCAGATGGCACGTTGATAGCGCTGAGATACCTTGAGTTGGTAGATCAATGCAAAGATGGTAGGAAGTCATGATATTTTTCCTAATTGGGGCAATTTTGGGTGCATTTCAGTATTTTGGCCATAACTTTGGTTACGGGTATCAGAATCGCTCATATGACCCCAATTCGGAAAGCTCTCTTCGGCGTGCACATCGTGGTCACAAGCTTCGCTTAGTGCATATTGTTTTTGAGGTCAAAATCCGCTATTTTTCCTTTCGAATCACCATTTTTAATTATTTTTTTCCGTTTATGGTAATATTTATTTTGTCGTTTAGGAAGTGATTCTGAACTCAATTTGGGCCAAATTTTTGGCAGAATACTTCTTTTATTACGTATTTCATTTTGGCGTGATTATTGGGATTTTGCTATTTTTGGTAAAATTCCAATAATGATGATTTTCAGCTATATAGTTCGGCTTGTGGGCTAATTTTTGAAGCACTTTTGATTTTGATAATATTGAATTGAATACCAGAGGATTTTCTCTATGTTTGGGGCAATTCTCTTGTGTTCTTCCCTGTGAATTACCTGTTGACACTAGCCTACATAATAATCACTATTCTGCCCGGTGTCAATAGTCTTGTTGTTTATGAGTTTTTCTTTTTTTGTTGTTTGTTTGTTTTTTATTTTTTATATGGTGTTTGTTTTGTTTCTTCTTCTCTAATTGTTTTCTCTCTCTTTGTAAAATCTTTTTTGTTTTTCTGGCCCCAAATCTCTCATGCTGTTAGAAAATCTAGTTACTTATTAAAAGGAGAAAAAAATATTGTTGTTAATAATTGATATTATTGGAAATGTTTAATGTGGCATTTAATTAGTTGTCATGTTCAAAGATTGTTCCACTTGTACAATGGAGTGGTGCATAATGTATCAAGATATACCATTCTTTCTTTTTTACACACTTGTGTATATATATATATACACACTTGTGTTTAATTAAGGCTAGCAGCATATATCAATGACTGGGAGTGATTCTACTCAACTTGAGCTTGATCCTCCATTACTAGATGGATACCCATTTTCTTCATCTTCGCTCTTCTGTTATCCAACAACATGGGTTCAATGTGCATGACAAAAACTGAAGCCTCAATGTAAGAATCGTCATCAGAAATATTGGGAGGGCCTAGGCTGAGGTTTGGTCTCTTCTTCATCAAATTTTTAGTTGGCTGATACCCTTTAGACGACCTATCGTAATATTTCGTTATGTTCATCAACAAGACGTGATCTGATACACAATCCCCAAAATCCAGTGTTGGTCGCGAACGTTGATGCCCTTCGAACGTGCCATAACCATTTATTTTGAAATAAAAATTTAACATTGGATAGTTTCCATGGAATTGGAAAGCAGCACAGATGGCAATTCCTTTGATATTACTGTAAGAAGGTTGCTGATGTACCACCAAAGACATTGATGAAGATTGATAATGATAATGATCATGATGATAATGACGATGATGATGATGATGTACCACCAAAGAAGAAGACCCCTCAACTTCACTCTTATGGCTAAACCATTGCGGAATCTCACTTCCGGGAACAATGATAGGTCCAATTCCCTATTCCATCCACGCACGCACAAATTAAAGATCCTAGCTAATCAAGCTGATCAGTTATATATATATATATATATATATATATATAGAGAGAGAGAGAGAGAGAAACTAACTCTAACTAACTTGAAGTTGACTTTGTGATAATATATTTGGCAATAATTTGTGGCACCCATAGAATATGAACTCCCGATTGTCTGGACTACCTACACTTGGTGGAATCCAATATTGTTCCAATGATTTGCAACCACGTGCATCATATAACGTATAGATGACGAAAGTGAAGTCAATGTTCGGAGGTGTAACACCCTGAAATTAGGAATTTTCTTTTGTCTTCATTCTCTTAGGATTTAAAGGTAATTCTAGGATTCTATGGGGTTAGAAGGGTAGTTATGGATATGTGTATATATATATGCATATATATATATATATATATAGGTGTGTGTGTATATATATATATAGACTATATGTACTATGTCGTGTAAGTGAAGTTTGAGTTGGTGTGTTGTCATGTGAGTCAATTAATGTATGAAATGATGAATTGGTTGGTGGCAGACAACTTATTGTATGGTTGACACATGGAAACTTCGGTTGTGTAGTGTAGATATTGTACTAAGTGATGTAACAAGCAAATTTTTTTAAGAACCGAAGGACCAAAGGATGTCCGATAAAAACAAGAAAAAGGGAAAGAAACTGGGTCTACAGAATAGAGAGAGGAACAGAGAGAAGAAGAAGAGAAGAAGAAAAAAAAGAGAAGAAGAAGAAGAAGAGAAAAAGAAGAAAGAGGAAAAGAGGAGAAGAAGATTGAATCAGCAGCTACAGGCAAGTTGAACCTTGTCTTCATTTCTATATATATATATAGATATAGATATATATAGTTAAACCAACTGCATGTATGATTTAAGTGGTAGTTTCGTTTCATCAATAATTGTTGTGAGCTTCTCTTCTGGTTGTATCAATATGTTTATAAGGTTTGATATGTGTATAGATATATATATATATAGGTATACATATATATATGGGATTTTCTTAGTTTCAGTTGGTATTGGGTCTGGTTTCTTGGCCATGGTAGTAGGTGCATGGCTCGGTTGTCAGGGTGGCGGCTGACCGTGGGTATGGTTGTGTATGGCAGCAAGGTTGTCTCATGGTGGTTCTTGTGATGGATTAAATGGCCGGAGTGGTGGGTTCACATGGTTCCGAACATAGATGTTGGTTGGTAATGGTTTCGGTTGAAGCATGGCAATAGTTGTTGTAGGTGGTGGCTTGAAGGTGAAAAATCTATGGTGCTCGGTTGATTTGGGTCTAGTTTGAGGTGGCTAGAGATGGATGCCATGGTGGTGAGCTTCGGCAGTGGTGATGCCTGGGGGTTTGGCTTGTAAGGTCGGCAGCCATGATAGGCGGAGGAGCTTGATGGTAGCTGCAATGGTGGTTCCAGTTGGGGCTGAAGGTAGTGGCTTTGTTAGGTCTTCGGCTGCCTAGTGGTAGCCTACAGTGATGGAGGATGGATGTGTTTGGTATGAATTTGGATCTTCAATGGCTTTGGTGGTGGTTTGTTGAAGGTGGTAGATTGAGTATTTAAGATGGGCTTGTGGTGGATTAATATGCATGGCATTAGATTTTTGAAGATGAGTTCTTGAGGAGATCCTGCTGGGTGCCGAAAATGGTGGGTCTTTGATTATATCAGTTGGGTGATATATATATATATATATATATATATATATATATCTATATATATATGGTGTGTGGGCTGTTGTTCTGAAGTGGTTGATATGCAGTTGGGCTACCCATGTGCAAGAATTAATTGGGTTGAAACCAATTGAGCCTTGTTTTGGGCTTATGAATTAAAAGGAATGGGCCTATAAAATTATGTTCTCAAATATATGTTTTTGATTTTTATAAGGTTGCTAAGTTTTAAATTGGGCATGAACGTTTGTGAGCCATAGATTATGTTAATTTCTGAAATTTCTATGTTTAAGCATAATAGAACTAATTATGCTAGAATAGTTGGTTCTAGGGAAAAATTCTCGAATGCTTCATAAATTACAAAATTTATGGGATCATTTGTTTTAACCCAATAGAGCCTGTTAAGTTAAATTAGTTGGTCCCAAGGGATTAAAGATTCAGTTAGCGACGTTTTAAGCTTTATGAACGTGCCCAATTCGCTCTTTTAATTTATTAAATGTGAAAAACATTTAATAAATTATAAAAGATTTTTTTGTTGGTAAATAACGCTTGTTTCCCTTTATTTAGAGTGAAATAGGAAAAAATTTCCTTTAAGCTTTAAAAATTACGAAAAGCTCTAGAGTCATATATTTTGGCATAATAAACTTAATTATGCTAAAATAATTAAGTCTATAAAAGATTTAAGTGGTGAAATCTTAAAGTGATTAATTAATGTGATTAGGGATCACATTAAAAGAACGGTTTGATTTATTAAATGTTGAAAGCATTTGGTAAATCTTAAAAGCTTGAATGTGTGGAAATGAGATAAAAAATTTTAAAGAATTTGTGAGGTATGGTCCGAGACCTACCTATAGGGTGTGTACAACCCTTTTGTTATGGCCATTGGGCGGAGCATGCCCTTATTGTGTGGACGTGGTCCGGGACCATCTGGGTGAGTAGACGTACAAGCCCAGCCACAGGTGCGAGCTTCCTTAGTCCGGGACTATGCGATACGCACCACTTGTTGGCTAAGCATGCCATCTATTGGAGGGGAGCCCGGGACTCACTGTGAGGTTATGTTAAGTTAATTTAGATGATTAGCTTAATAAGGAATTGTTGAGAATACGGTTCCTGTGTGTGAAAGAAATTGTGAATATGATAATTAATTAGAGTTTAATTATCATAAAGAAAATCTGGGTGTGAAGGAAATTGCGGATATGATAATTAACTAGAGTTTAATTATCATAAGAAAATTTTTGAAACTATTCAAAAAAGATTGTTGTACGATTCCTGATATGTAGGAATTTAAGGCAAGGTTAATTTGTTGAGCAATGATAGTGTTTTGTAATTCTTGCTGAGCTTGTTGAGCTCACTCTATTTTATTTTTTCAGGTACCGAGTGAATGGAAGTGATAAGTGTTCAATTCTATGCATTTGAACCCTCTTTATTGCATATGTTAGTCCCATTTCTACGTTTATCGAGATATGTTTATGGTATTTTTGTGTTTTTGATGTATTGCAGGTCTTGTAGCAAAAGGAGCAAAGTTTGAGGCCATTTGTAGTTGAAGAGCTAAAGTCAGAATTAAACCTAAGGCATCTCGATCAATTGAGATGTTGATCTCGATTAATCGAAATCTCGATTGATCGAGATCTTGATTTTGATTGATCGAAATTTCGATCAATCGAGATTCCAATCTCGATTGATCGAGATTCTGCAGAGCCACTTGCCCACTTGCCCACTTGCTCACCTGCTTTCCCACTTGCAACAAAATCCCCCTTTTTGCACGACTTAGAGGGATTGTCTGACTTGAACAAGACCCTTGGGGACCTTCTTGATATAGTTGGTATATATATTGATATATATATATATTTATGGTGGGCCCCAAGGTTGAAAAGGAGGCCATAAAGCACAAAAAGAGGCCATTTTCTCATATCTCTCAACCCACATCAGAATACACAGATAGACATTCGGGAGAGGGGAAGAAGGAGCTGAACCAGACCAAGAAGCTTCATTTTCTCCATCAATGGAAGAGTGCAAGGCAGCCATAAGCAACTAACTTCTATACTAGGGTGTTGTTGAAGCCCCTAGCCATGTAAACTTGTTCATTGTTGTAGCATTTTGGGATTTGTTCTTAAATGTTGATTATTTAGCCTAGTGACCATGTACACTAATACATCTCTTTTATATATTCATTTGATTTTGGTTTTATTCTTGTCTTAGAGTAGAATCTATCTTATGAATGCACAACATTTGTTTCTTGCATAAGAAGGGCAAATGATGGCTAAGTAATGGTACTTTAAATGTATGTGGTGTGCTTGCTTGTATAAACCATGCCAAGATAAGGTAGTTTGAATGCATGTAGGTTCACTTAGAAAGTAGGGTAATTAGTTAGGTTGAAGAACTATGCTTGTTGAAGATGGATTATGATAGGTTGGTGCTCACATTAATCTTTTGATATATCATTGAGGTCACAAGCCTAATGACATTGTTAGGCATTTAATTTATGAATCCCAAGCTTGCTACACTTATGAACATGTGAATGGCTAGTGGTGGAAACCACCCCTAGTTCTCTCTCCTAACTTTTACTCTTTAAATTTATTGTTATTACATTCATGCAATAGTTTTATAAACAAAACTCAAAACCTTATTTTTAGGATTAAAGTGGAAGTAATCTTTCTTTAAGACAATTACGACTAGTCCTCGTGGGATCGATACCCTCTATATAGAACCGTATCTACAAAGATTCGTGCTCTTGCGAGTGGTTAAATTATATTTTGATAAAAGGGGCAAAAATAAGCTTACAATTTAATTCAAGTTTAGCCACATCAGGAAGCGAGGTACAGGACGATGGAGACCATTTACATGTAATTTTCTTAGCATGTATTTATCTTTTGTTGTACATAGTTGACTCTCAGGATGAGGGATGAGGTCTCCAGATGGAATTTTTGTAATAGATGATCTAGACGATCACATTTTGATTGTAATATGTAAAGTTTTTGGATTAATATATGGTATGATGGACATTGTTTTTCAAGTCGCGTACCGAATTCAAGTGCCGGACTAGAGTTTCAGGTATTGAAATTTGGGGGCGTGACAGGAGGCTTGTGCAATCATTCAAATGAAGCGTTTTCAGATTTGTGAGTTGAGAAATTGTTTCCACAATGATACAAGTCTTCCAACGAGGATAGACGGCCAATGTCGCTGAGAAGGGATTCTTCTGATAAATTACATTTTTTGAGATCTAAAACTTTTAAAGATCTCAAAATGAAAATGGCATCAATGAATTTGGCTTCTTGGGAGATGATGGTAAGTGTTCTATAGCAGTTTCTCCCATATTAAGCCACTCTAAATCCTTCATTCTAGAAAAAATGTTGCTTGGAACACTTTTAAGCTTTGAGCAACCGTCTACACTTAAATACTCAAGCCCTTTAAGATGCTCAATTGATGAAGGCAAATCTTTTATTGCAGTTTTCTCTAAATTAAGATTCACCAAACAATCCATAGGCTCTTCAATCTCCGGAAACTTCTTAAGTTTTGAGCATCCCCGTACATTAAAATATCTCAGATTTTTCAATTTGATGCTTCTTGGGAGACTCAGATTTTTACAACCCACGAGATGTACACTAACAAGCCTCTCATCAATTAGATTTGTACATTTTTCAAGTTTTAATATCTCGAGACATGGGAGAGTATACAAATCAGGAGATTCACTAAGATCAAGGAATTTCAACTTCTCTAGACCTGTTTAGCAAACAAGCAATGAAATAAATAAATTAATTTCAATAAACCCAACAACACTATTCAAATGTAAATAATTAAACTGTGAGCATACCTTGATACTTGATGAAATTTCTTTGATTTGGTTGTGACAAAGGCGGAGATGAACAAGATTTTTGGAAGAAAATTAGAAGGCAAAAATCTTGTCGGGTAACCATCCCAATCAAGATAACTTAATTCTTTTGAAAGAAATGTAAGGCATCCACGAAGTCGTATGCCACTAGTTTGAGCAGTTTAAGTTTCTTCATCTTCACAAAGACATCGGCGTTTACATGTAACTCCTCTTGTAGATGATCACGAGGCATGTTTAGCATAATGCCTTTAATTGTTTTTGTCACCTAATTACCAGCAACATAGTGTTAAAACCTTAGAACTATACAGCTTATATGAGAAAACAGATAAAATAAACCTACCATTTCTTCATAACTTGAATGTCAAAAGAAACTTATATGTAGTTATAACATACCGTATTCTCTTTTAGTACTTTATATATATCTTCATAAAACCACAACCTACTGCATTTGCCAGGATCATCAGGTGATTCACGACGAACAATTTCCTTACCCATTTCTTGTATCAAATTGTGCATTTCTAGTTTGTTCCAATATGAGATGGTTATAAAGGATCGTTCAATAAGAACTTGAATTCATGGGTGAAACCCACTACTGCCCAACATATCCATTACAGAATCTTTATCATTACCTTTCAAGAAACAAGAAATATCGAGGAATAGATCCTTCTCTGTATCATCAAGGCCATCAAAACTAATCTTGAGAACATCAAAAATTTCTCTATTTGGAATTCTTTTCAAATTATTCAATTCGTCTTCCCACTCTTTTTTGCTTCTTTTATATAAAAAAGAACCCAAAACTTGAATAGCTAATGGAAGGCCTTGGACATAATTTATTACACTTTGTGAGAGTTTCAAATATTCCTCCAAAGGATGGTTGCTCTTGAAAGCATGCCAACTAAAAAGTTGAAGAGCTTCATTGTAATTCAACAACTCAACATTGTATATTTCATCATGATCTACTTTATGCTCCACCAACAAACGTACATTTCTAGTAGTTATAATGATCCTACTTCCAAAACCAAACCAATTATTTTCTCCAACTAAACTTTCTAATTGCTTCAAACTATCCACATCATCAAGAACTATAAGAACTTTCTTGTAACGGAGTCTTTTCTTTATCATGTTGATCCCGTAATCAACATTCCGTATCTTTAGATCTTCTTCCACTAAGATCTCATTCAAGAGTTGTTGTTGGAGATAAGTTAGACCATATTGTTCTGAAGATTCTCTCACATTGCTAAGGAAACAACTTCTTTCAAATTGATCATTTATCCGATTGAAAACAACTTTGACAATGGTTGTCTTTCCTATTCCACCACTTCCACAAATTCCCACAATGCACACATCCTTGAGCTTATTGTCTAGTAGAGTGATCACTTTGTTCACACGATAATCTATCCCCACTTCGTACTTGGCAACATGTAATGGTATATCCCCTAATACTTTTATAATCTCCTGGACAATTTTTTGGATAAACTTCGCCTCATGCCTATCAAGTACAAAGCAAATTAAAAAGATTTAGTATGTATTGTAGACATTAAAAAATTACATGATGGACCCAAAATATAATTTGAGCTTATCTTCAGTTTAGCCCACTTTGAAATGTGACCCAATGAGTCAGATAATTTAAAGCCCAGACCCACCACAAATAAATGAGTCATGGACTGATCCAAATTGTCTAAAAACGTCCAAGCCCACTTGAAAATGGGTCAAATGGATAATTATATATATATATATATATTATGCATATATTGGATAATTATCACAATTATCATAAAGGATAATTATGGGATAATTATTAGCAGAAAAGAAAGTTACTAATCTACCCCTCCAAGAAGCCTATAAATAGAGGTAGATGGTGAAGAGAAAGACGAGACTCTGACAGAATACTGAAGCCCTGCCAGACTCTACCCTCAATCCACACTTGAACCTCTGAAGACATAAGTTCATACAACCTTCAAAGCTTTGAAGAAGAATAACAACAAGCACATTCAAAGTCATGTCGTTCTTCCTCCACGATTCAATAAATTCAAAGAATCATTAACAAGACTGTTCGAGATTAAGCTTCTTCAGCCTTCGATCAAAAATTCTCACCGATTTTCTTCAACAACAAACACTTGAAGAGAACTCTCAACAATCCAATTCAAGATCAAGTTCTAGCAGCCCTTGAAGCCGGATCATCAAGGAGATCGAATCAGAGAAATTTATCTTTCTTTTGTAAAGATCCACAAAGAATTGTACCCATTTTTCTTAAATTAATAAAGTTAATTATTTGTTACTGATTTTCGTTCCTAGATTTTCGAACACAAAATTTGTGTTTACAAATTTATGGCACGCCCGGTGGGACAATCTCTGCCTCTCATCTATGTCTCCTACATCATACATCCAAAACTCGGTTCATCAGAATCTATGGTTTCTCCCAAGGTTCAGACGACAAATAAGAAAAACTCAAAAGAAACCGCTACTGCAATGGCTAACACCAAAGTTATCACAAGCACTGACAAGAACACTAGGAACCTATCAAGTGCCAGCAGCACCTCAGCAGGTCCTATGATGCGTAGCAAGACCAAAGCAATTTCTTCTCTCAAGAATCAGCAAGATTTGGTGAAAACTAATCTTGCTAAACCAATGGATGTGAAAACTAAATATGTTAACACCATTGATCCTCAGGGGGCAAATAATTTTGACGTTGTTTCAGAAAAGTCGGCGCCACCACATTTACCCCACTCCGTCTCTGACGCCAACTCTACGTTGGTTGGCTCTCGAAGTCGTTACTTGAGATTTCAGAACAATCGGTCACTTCAAAGAATGTTGGCGAATGTTGTCGTAGCTATGATGACTAGAATAACCTCGGTGGAAGACCAACTAGCAATGATGGCGCACACAATCGAAAACCTCACAAAGACTGTTGAAGAGAAGGACTTGCAGTTTGCCACACTAATAAGTAAACTTGAAATCTAAAATCCTAACAAGTTAACACATTTGCCTGCAAATACTTCAAATTTATCTCTTCAAGGTGCCCAATCAAAAGATCGTCGTCACACATCTGCGTCAGGACACATGGCTAAAGAAACTAACCCTGTTTCGCTAGTTAGTTTGTTATCTATCCAATAATTACAGGATATAATAACGAACACAATTCGGGCACAGTATGGTTGCGCCCCTCAAAGCACTCTCATGTACTCAAAACCCTACACCGAAAGAATTGACAGCTTAAAAATGCCAGTAGGATATCAACCACCAAAGTTTCAATAATTTGATGGAAGAGGCAATCCCAAACAACATGTTGCACACTTTGTGGAGATATGCTATAACGCTGGCACTGAAGGGGACCTCTTAGTCAAACAATTTGTTCGTTCCCTCAAAGGGAATGCATTTGATTGGTACACAAACCTCAAAACTGGCAGTATTTGCTGTTGGGAGCAGATGGAGCGGGAGTTTCTCAACCGCTTCTATAGTACTCGCAGAATAGTAAGTATGTTAGAACTCACTAACAATAAACAAATGAAGGATGAGTTTATGGTCGACTATATCAACCGCTAGTGAGCTCTAAGTCTTGATTGCAAAGATTGTCTTTTTGAAGTCTCAACAGTCGAAATGTGTATGCAAGGCATGCACTGGGAGCTTCTCTACATTCTATAAGGAATCAGGCCTCGTACATTTGAAGAGCTGGTTACTCGTGCCCATGATATGGAGCTTAGCATAACGAGTCATAGTGCAAAGGCTCTTACCTTTTCCAATATGTCTGATAATTGTCTTAAAGACGAGGGGGGTTGAGTCCGAAGAAGAAGATGAAATACTTCCTAACTCGGCCGATAAATAGGTACATCTTATGTTACAAGTGTCATCTCTAAAGACTTATATCAAAAAATACATCATGTTGCTTCAGTAACTTCATCTGAAAGTTCTTAGTTACATAAAACATTGAGTCAAGAAAATATTGGTAGAAGACTGGACAAACAAGGGGCAAGCCCTCCATACAAAGCTCATTCAAGCTCTCCTCAAACAATTTCAAATAAAAATGATCGAAAATTTGTGTTCACATGGAGGCCAAAAAAGAAAGTTCAAGATGGGAATAGTCTAGCAAGGATCTTGCAAGAATCATTGCCAAGAAATACACGAGTGATGTCTCAAGAGTCACTTTCTCGAACTGTCTCTAACAATTAGTGAAACGAAGGTCTCAAAAAAAAAAAAGCAAGGAACAAGAACAAAATCATCTACAATCCCAGATGGAACGAGAAGCTCAAAAATCAAAAGACTAAAGGAAGGAAAAGTGTGGGGACCAAAGCCCGAAGATGCTGTCTAGATTGAATCTCGTAGTAGAATTAAAGCATATTGGGTGAGGTTCAATCCTCCTACATGGACCATGACGAATGAAATACCTCTTCCTTCTGGGTGGGGAGACGAGTTCGAAGAAGACGTTTCTTCTCAAGTACAAGAAGAGTATAATGAAGAAACAAAGCAAGAAGAAAATCTCCAAATTGACGCCGAGCTGATTCACACCTTTCAACACAAGCTTGGATTGTCTCCTGAGTCTTGCAAAGTTGAAGACTAATCAAAGCTAAAGTGCTCCGATACGAGCCTAAACTATCGATGACACTCCTTCACACGAGTATAAACTATCTTCCAAAAAAAATACTCCTTGACATGACTATAAACTGTCTGCAAAAAAAAAAAATACTCCTTGACATGAGTATAAAGTGTCTTCCAAAAAAAAAAAAAATTCTTGACACGAGTATAAATTGTCTACCCAAATAAAAAAAAAATTTGACTTGATTCTTGTTTAGGATACGTAGGCATCTTGGAGGATTGTTCCAAGTTCAGTCGACCTAAAAAAAAAAATTTCTGGCCTACTGCCGAGGTATTGACGATGTCTGTCATACCGTGGTGACTTGGTCTGCTGCCGAGAGATTGACGATGTCTGTCGCACCATGGTGACTTGGCTTGCCATTGAGATGTTGACGATGTATTCCACACTGTGGTGACTTGGTCCAAAGGAATGATAAAATGACCTAAAAAAAAAATTCTAGCCTACCATCGAGGTATTGATGATGTCTACTGCACCATGGTGACTTGGCATGCCGTCGAGATATTGACGATGTCTGTCACACCGTGATGACTTGGTCTGCCACTGAGATATTGACGATGTCTGCCGCACCTTGGTGACTTGGTCTGCCACCGAGATATTGACGATGTCTGCCGTATATTAGGAGAATGGTGAAGTTGAGACATGTGTATACCAGGCGACTTATCATTGTTCTTGATGTACCCTCTGATGGATCTTCCTTTGTAAACCTACAAACCATAGGCAAATTAGATCTTTTAAGTGGGGAGTATGGCGTGGAATTGTTTCCCAATCTTAAAAAACTCAAATGCCAAGATTATGGTTTTCCTACATTGGACTTTCTAATTCACCTTGAAACCTTGAAGTTATTCCACAAGGACTTAAGAACACCTCCTCCTAGAAGGATATGTGATCTGCATATGTACGCATTCCCTCCAAATCTCAAAAGCCTCACTTTATCAAACTTTCATCTACCTTGGGAGAAAATGTCAATCCTTGGAAGGTTACCCAACCTTGAGGTTCTCAAATTATCATAAAAGGCATTCGAAGGACCAACTTGGGACACAAATGGTGGTGAGTTTCATAAACTAAGGTTCCTGAAATTTCAAGGCATATTTATTAAGCGATGGAACACTTCTAATGATCACTTTGTCAACCTTCAAACGTTAGTGTTGGATGACTGTCAGTGGCTTGAGGAAATCCCATCTAGTTTAGGGAATATTCCTACTCTAGAGATGATTCAAGTGAGATGGTGTAACCAATCTACTGAAGTTTCTGCTAGGCAAATTCAAGAAGAACAAAAGATGATGGGAAATGATGAGCTTAAGATCCTTATCTACTCTTTAAATCAGGATTTGGTGGGTCTAGTGGCCTTTGGAGATGAGGATAACCTAGCCTTGAGGGATGAGGATGACCAGGCCGTTGGGGATGAGGATGACCAGGTTGACGCACGTTAAAGTTCATCAAAGCATACAACAGAATTAGTTACTTAAATGAGGTAATAAATATTTTGGAAGACCCATCAAGTTCTCCCATCTGTTTTCCTTTTCTACTATATGTAAACATTATATATATCTGTTGTATAATTTAATTTCTATTTTCCTACTAAACTTTCAAGATAAGAAGAAGCCCTTGGAGCAACATGAGTTTTTAGTATACATTTCATTGACAATTACATGTTTATGAGGTGTTATGGAGAAGTGACAAGTCCTCGAACACCTGGTTAGAGTTTTGAGGGTATTGTAACAACTCCCTCTTCTTCTTCTTCTTCGTCTACTTATTAGTTTATTTTCTCTTTTAGAAGAAAATGATGAAGAATTAAAGATTTTTGGGTACAAATTTAAGTCTCCCCTCGTATATTCGTTCTCCAGATCATTGTTTAATTTGACTCATCTAATTATAGTTCTAATTAACTCCATTTGTTTATATATTTATTGGAAAGTGTAATTAACTCCCCATTTATCATAATGTGTGGGAGGGTGAATTTAATACCTTAACATATTAGAACAAGTAGTAGTGCATTCAGAACACACATCATGGAGGCATTTGTTATTGAGAGATCAATGTGTATTCATAAGCAGAACATGTAGAAATTCCACAAAGGCTTTAGATTTTGTGTTATAACAGGTCTTCCAAGAAAAAAATGACTCTTTCATGCTACTCACTTGGAACAATTGCCAAAATTCATTTTTCCTTCCAATATATTTTTCAGATGGACAATGCTTGGGTGCTGCCGAGCAAGACCAACTTTGTCCTCCCTGATGACATGGCGTGCTTGGGTGCTACCCAGTAGGACCAACTTTGTCCTCCCTGATGACATGGCTTGACAAAAATTTGACACGTGTCCTCAATTAAAAATGGATCAAACCAAATTTAAATGCGTTAACTGGATTAAAATCCATCAGATTTCATGGATCAACATATCTCTATTCTCACTGTCTCTGTAAGAATTTCACAAATTTACTTAACCAAAATTTGTCAAGAAATATTGATCTCCAGTTTTCTCTCTCACTACTGTCTCTCCAACAAGCCTCAATTAAATTTAGAGAAGACAAAAAGCCTCTGTTTCACAAATATGCCTTACCAAAAGCCTCTGTTCATTGCCACCAGACTCCATCTTTTTGAGATGGATCTTGGAATGGTGACAGATTGGACAAAGCTAATGTGCATATAGAGGCCTTGGTGCTTGCCATTACAACAAATTATGCTTTTTGCCACGAATTTTTTAGGCACAAAGGCAAATTTGTGGCAAAAGATGCACATTTGCGACAAATTATGACTTTGTCGCCTAATTTAAATTTTTTTTGCAACAAACTTATAAATTCGTCGCTAATAATTTATTTTTTGCAACAAAATACAAGATTGTCCCAAAATATACCATTTTAGACGACAATAAATTTTTTGTTGCAAAATTTCATTGCAAAAAAATTGTATTTAGAAACAAAAATATTTTTTGTTCCAAAAGGTAGACTTTAGGGACAAAAACTTTGTCGCAAAAAATTAGCTTTCGGGACAAAAATATTTTGTCGCAAATTTTGGAGTTTTTGCGCAATTTTTAGTTTGTCGCCAATGGGATATTTTGTGCAACTAAAACATGGTTTGTGGCAAAAGGTTGAACTTTCGGGACGAAACTATTTGTCGCAAAAAAATGAATTTTAGGGACAAAATATATTTTGTTGCAAATTATTTAGTTTTTGCGACAAATCTTGGGTTTTGTCGCCAATGTGACATTTTATGCAACAAAAACAAGCTTTGTTGCAAAAAAAAAAAAAAAAAATCTCTCTTTAGGGACAAAATACTTTGTCCCAAATTCTTTACTTTTGGAACAAATTTGAATATCTAGTGTTTTAAGATTGAGAATGTTGATTTATACTAATTACTATAATTTAATGTCTTAGACAACAAAAAATTTTGGTTTTGAATAAAATTTATAAATTTAGTTTTAAAATTTTGCTTTTTCAAAATTATTTTTCTTATTTTTTAAGCATAATAAGTGTCTATCAACTACAGATAAGTAACTAATAACTTTACAACTACATTTATAAGTAATTGTAATAATTAAACTTTACAAATTCTACAAATATTATATTTTTCAATTAACTAAAAATTTGTAAATGATAAATTAATTATAACGATCAATGATGTGTGTGTGTGTGTGTGCATGTGTGTGTATATATATATATATATATATATATATATATATATATTAATGAGAATGACGTCAAGGCCTTACTCACTTAGTTTAGTGACATAAGCTACTACCGATATCAAATTTATTGAGATTTGCAGAACCAATATAATACATATATATATATATATATTAATGAAAATTAGTTTTTTAGAGATTGATTAAGGTGTCTATCAAGTACTATTTCGTATAGTCTCAATTTGAAATACAGTTAATTCACATTATAAATTAAGTTGAAAAATAGTCATATATAGTTGTAATAAGTTCCCCATCAAGGTACCTATACATTCTTTGATCCAAGTTATTTTTCAATTAATAATTCTCCCTCAAATGCTATTGTTGACCCCAAAGGTTTCAATCCATGGTTAATTCAATGATTTTGATAATAACAACCTATTAATGTGAAATAATTAACAATTTACTGAAGTGTTGTTATTCACAGATATATCATATTGACAGAAGCACTCAAAGGCTCATATAGACCATTGGATGATAATTATGTAGCACAAAGGTTCAACACATGGGTAGTATAGGTGGGCATGTGCTAGGACATGAATTGTAAAGTTGTAAAAGTATCTTGTACATTGAAATATCATGTCTAGGACACTTTTAATTGTATTTGGGCCAAAATATCACACATGGACCCTAGGATAACTTGACCCTTGAACTTATAATGAAATATCTCTTAGGGGCAAAATGGCCTTTTGAATATTAAAAAACCAGTACCCAGGGGCGGAGCCAGGGGGCAGTAGGGGCCATGGCCCCCCCCAAAAGATTGAAATTCCTTTACTAGTATGCCTCTCTTCCAAAATTAATATATGTATATGCACTACTTGGCCCCCCCAAACCCAATTCTTCATTAGTCATTGGGCCTTTAGAAACTCAATACTAATAAACTCCACCAAACCCAGCCAAACCCAATTCTTCATTGGCCATTGGGCCTTTAGAAACTCAATACTAATATAATAGTATATTATGTCAATTTTGTATCCAAAATCTCAATAGCACATACACATCATGAATATAAACACACCCACACACTAATCCCTTTTATATTAATTCAGTTCCTAATTTAATTTCAATTTTGTTCCTTGGATTGGGAAATAATTTTTTATATGAGTTTCAAAAAAAAGAAAAGAAGCAGTTGTATTTTATTTAATTGATAAATATTTATCAAATTAAGCTTATTTTTTTAGGGTAGTGATCAGAGACATAATATATTAGCGAAAATTGGAATAAAGGATTATTGAATTAGAAGTATTATTTTTGAATTATTCTATTAGTACGATTATACTATTAATTGGTAATTAAAAATAATGATAGATTGATAGTTGATATGTATGATGTGTTCCAGATTTTGCTTAATTATTAATTTGTGATATTACTACACGAATTTTGTATTTGTTTATAAGTTAAAAGTCTAATTGTTTAATTGAAAGCTTTTTCAATTTCAGCTTAATCTTTTTCTATCATTGTGAGGAAAGTTTGATAAGAAAATTTATTTAAATAACTAATTGATAAATTTTCAGGTTAATTGATTACTTTGGAAGCATAGCCCTAAGTCTAGTTAAGCCACTAAAAACTATTGACGCTTTATATATTGTATATATACATTTACTCTTATACATTTATATAATACATATATATTATATATATTTTTGTACATATACATAAAACTAATATTAAACTGATGTAAAAAAAAAAAATTTGGGCCCCCCAACAGCAGAATCTTGGCTCCGCCCCTGCCAGTACCCTTCAACTTAGATGACCAAAAGTGAGAAAACTCAAGGCCAATGAAATAGACGTCTTTTACTTTGAGATAGATGTCTATGTCTTCACACATAGTGCAACATATTTATGCATATATATAAATCATAAAATTATTCTATGAACTGTTTAATTATATATTAATTAATCACCTTGAATTAGTATTGATCAAGATTGAGATGATTTTTAGAAAAATTAATTACTTATTACTAAGTTGGATATATACAATGATTAATTCTAAATCTTATAACATTATAATTACTATTACATGTAAGTAAAATTATGTTGTTTTGGTCACATGCATAACCTTTTTCGTCATCAATTTCTTAGTATATAAAAAATTTGATAAAATTACCTATTGCGATTGATGGGAGATGATTTTAGAAGAATTAATTAGTTGAAAAAAAGTTCTAAGAGACCTAAAAAAAATTATAAGAAACCTGATAACTCTATCCTGAACAAAAAATAAACAAAAATAGTTCAAGTTCAAGTGGTATTTCATCAACTTAATTTGTCCGAGTTAAAATTAATAAATGATTATTAATAGAGCAATTGCAGGTCTTAAAAAAAGAAAATAAAATTTAGTAATGATAAATATAAAAATAACAATTTGTTAGTATATAAATAGATGAATTTTTTTTTATTAAATTTGTAATAACTTCATATTTTGTCCCAAAAACCTAAAAAATTTACATTCCCGCGCCCTTGAGCCTTTTCGCGCACACTGAATTTATTGGATAAAGTACATCAAACGTTGTGTTTTCTTATTGCATGCTATTCCTTTTTAGATTTCTCCCTCTCTCTATCTCAATCGCCAAACCCAACCTCCTGCTCTCCTATCTTTTGATCTTGACAGAACTCAAACCCTCGTTTCCACTATGGAATCGACACTTCTCAATATCTCTCGCCTCCCTACATTTCAATCGTTAAAATCTTAGACTAACGGCCGAAGACGATTCAGCTACTTCGACGTTCGGAATTGTTTGAGCTCACAACCGTGATCAGCTAAGTTTTCATCACCACACCGAAGTTGCTACTAGGTTTCAATTTTGTAAGTAAAAAAATCAGTATATTCTGTTTCTTTAGGGTTTTATGATTGAATAACATGTTTTTAGGGAACTTCTCATTCATCATAACAAAGCATCTATCTACGTGTCCCCCAGACCCAACTCATCATAGCTTACATATTTCTCTCTCTCGCATCTCCATATGTGTATAGATTTTGTAATGCCAAAACCTTATGTTATATGTATAAATTTGTTATTTTAAAGAAATTGGGAATTTTTGGTTTTGGAAGGCAGGGCTTTCTTGTAAGGAAGAGAACCCTCCTTTTGTAGTAGTATATTATTATAATTTGATTGCATTCTCAATTTAAGTTGAAATGGAACTTCTTCTGAATTTCCTCAAATGTGCCAATTGTTGTTGAAGTTTAATTGAGGAAGACTAAGAAAATCAACAGGCAAAAATCAATTTGTTTTGTAATTGGTGACACATTGTAGTGACTCTTTTTCTGTGTCTCTATTCGAATTGTCTAGTAATAGTTTTACACTTCCTTCAGTTTACAAATAGATGATTCCATTCATTAGCACTGGTATTGCATCAGAAAAAATATGCCTTGAATAACTAATGTTTTTTTTATATATTAAGAGAATTTAGGTTTAGTGGCTCCATACAGGGATATATAGGTTTTTGCCTCTTTTTTTTTATAATTTTTTTATGGACTTTCTGCTGGTAAACCTTTTCTTTTTCTTGCAAAAAAATACAAAATACATCAAGGTCTCTTAGACTGACTTTGCCAACTCTCTAGATTAATTGTTATGAAGTGGTTGGAGTTGGATTAGGGACTACCCAGTTACAACTACAGCGAAAAAGTTTCATCACACTGTTTGGCTAACAAGTTCCTCGGCATCAAAGTACTGCATAATATAGCTTTTAAATTTTAATTATTAAAGGCTTGTCTTAACAATTTAAGGTCATTTACATGAATCTTGTTTTACTAATTCACTGTTAAGGGTCATAGTTTTTGCCCCCTCTATTTTGTACCTAAATTTTATGTTCATAGTTTCAATTAAACTACAGGCCTATATATTTCCTTATTATCTAAACACATGTTACTTTTTTTTTTCTAGCATAAACACATGTTAATTTTAGTCTTAGCATCCTCTAGCATTACCCCCTGGTGTACCAACTCACCTTTCTTTGCTGGTGCATTTTTTTTTAGTTTCACATGTCCAAACCATATTAGGAAATTTTCTCTTCTTTTATTTCCAACTGGTGTTGCTTTTAAATAGATCAGTCCAATCAGTTCCATCCCCTTCACCACACCTTTCATGAACAAATTTTATTTTCTCCACTGATTTGAAAATACAACTGCAGCTCAAAACAAATGATGTGATGCACACATTATCTGCTTGTGCCTTCCACTCACAATCTGCAAAGTGGCATTAACATAAGTTGAATTTAACTTTCAGCTAGTTTCAAAAGGGATGTGCCACGTTGTGGATGGGTGTGGTGGGAAACAAAGTGGGTAAGGAAGTGACACCAAATTCTTGATATCTAACAGATCTAGGTACTAGTATAAAAATATGCAACTTTCTTTATTTTTTGATAAAACTTGAAAAAACACCGTAAAAGATTCCATTAGTTGTTGTCGCAAGGTGCTCTTTCTAGCATATTTGAGGAGATTTTCTATGTGAATCAATCCTAAAACCTCCTATAAGTATAGTTATCCAATTCCCATATTTATGTGAAAGGTTTTCATTTTCACACACAAATATGAATCACATAATCTATATATGCACCTATGAGGTTATCCATTAGGATTGAAATCAGTCTCCTATATTGTCCAGAAACGTGGCCCTATGACGCTCTCTCTATGAACACCATCTCACTAAATGGAACCTTTCAGATAGTGTGAACACATATGTGGGGTGCTTTGAGGGAAAGAGTAGAAATACACCTACCCTTTTTATTTTGAACAAAGTACTTGCTCTAATACTCGAATTTGCATCATTACACTTGTCAGGTTTGTGTAATGTATATGGGTGGAAAGGTGTTATTTAAGGGTTATACAACTGCTTCTAAATTGTTCTCAACCTTTCTCTTTAGATTAATGCTATATTTGAATACGAACACTTCTAACTTGGAAGACATGGGGCTGTACCTGTGTTATGCCTTTAACCCTTCTCTTGTGTCACCATAAAAGAATCACTCCACAGTGTGTTTTGTCCATTAAACAGAAAAAAAAATTGTTATTTTTGTATTACAAAAGTTGCAATTACAGTTATTTTCTTAAGTGTGTTTATACTACTAAGAATTTCTTGTTTTAATACTGGAATACTATTATTTAATAATTTTAAATGGAAATTTGTCTTGACAATAAATGTTTAAGAATTACTAGTTTCAATTTGAGTTCTTTGTTAGTTTTCTTACATTTGGCTGGATTTTTAGCTGTAAGTTAACTAATGATTTTTCTTTTTTTGGTAGTGATTAATTTAATAGTACTTGTTCAACCTGTGATAGGAAAAAATCAATGGATCAAAATTGGATTCAAAATAGAAATAAGTGCTCCGCTGAGTACATACAAGGGGTGAAAACATTTATGAACTTGGCACGAAATCATACGGATTCACTGGGGCAAACTCGTTGTCCATGTCATAGACTCAATGGTTCATATCAAATATAATGATATTGGGACCAATTCTTTAATATTGATAACCTTCTAAAGTGTTAGGACGATAAGAATTCCATATCAAATAAAAGAATCATCATGTATGCTAGCTCCACATTTTAACGAGAAAGTGGTTGTGTTAATTTTAGTTAGTTGTTTGCTTCACATTTTGTTTGCTATCCTTATTCTTCTTCCTCTCTTTTTTTTCTCATGATTTTTAATGCTCACTTTGTTTTGTTACATATGATGTATATATTTTGGAGTATACTTATTATGATATATTTAAGACTTGTAGTAAACATTTATTTGATATTCATTTGTATCATGAAGTACTAAATTCTCACAGGTTGACATGGTTGGACCCGGTCGTCGAAGACCACCTATGACTTACTTACTTCCACACCTACTTTGACACCTGAGTCAAAGCCTACTCCCACACCCGAGTCAGGGATTGTGACCACACCTACTACGAATCACTCGTCCAGTGCTGGTAAAATTTACTTTTTATACTGTTTTACAAGTTAACCTATATGTTTTTAGATACAAATTCAAATAATCTATGACAACCTCAATTAATAAGTTTAAAAGATAGTTTATCATATGTTATATATTTTAAGTTAGTTTTCAACAAGTGAATAGAAGACCATGCAAAGTCTACTGGTGAACAGTTTACTTTATCATTAATTGTATGACATTGATTATACTATAGCATCTCATACAATAATTTATTCATTTATATTTCACTCTTAAAAGTTAAAATTAATTAAAATGAATTATGCTCAGGTTTTCTCATTCGATATTATTGATTTGCAGCTTCTAACAGATTGAGAAATGGGCGTGGTATTTCTCAGGGCCTGAGATATAATGCATTTAGGGATAAAGGTGGTCCTAAAGCACGTATTACTTCCCAGAGGGAAAATATAGACCCATTGGTGGTTGGGCTAAGACCTTTGGGACGATGGTCGGTGTTATATGCCGAGAGCATGCCCGTTTTGCTTGTGGAACTTGGTCACACATGGAATCGGCTGATAAGGCCATGATCTATCATCAAATTCAAGTAATTTTTCATCAAATATATATATATATATACACATACATTGATAGGGTGGGGAGACCTCAGATTTGCATGTACACACACAATACTTCTTCTAGTATTCTTAATATATATATTTTATTTCAGGAAAAGTTTGAGATAGATCTTGATAATCCCCGCATTCGAAAAGGTCTTGATAAATGGCTTGCAGCTCGATTTAGATCACATAAAAATCGCATGCACACTTATTTTAAATCATTCGGAGATAATGTAGAGCGGGCAAGGTAAAAGCCTTATAAAAATGTTCGACTTGAGGATTGGTATGCTGGATGTGAAATTTTCGAGACTTCGGCATTCAAGGTGCACAAATTTTTTTTTTTATATATATAGTAATTTATATTTGTAGACTTAGGTAATAACAATATATTAAATTGAAATGCAGAATAGGAGCACCACCAATAAAGCAAATAGGGCAAAGAACCTAACAAATCACTGTGCTGGCTCAAAGCCATTCGTCACACTCCGCTATGAAATGGTTTGTTTCATATGTTCTATTATGTATGTAATTACATAAAATTACAAATGCAAAATTTATAATATTAGGTTCTAATTATGTTTACTAAAATAGCGAAACATGGACACTCAAGAGGAGCCAGACATGATGACATTTTATCAACGAACACATTGTAGGGAGGATGGGACATGGGTCACCCCACATTGTCAGCAACTTTATGTATGTATATGCATAACTAGTAACTTGTAGTTTATTGTTTTGTATTTGTTTATAATTTCAGTCACTTTGTATGGATATGCAGGATAACATGATTCAAGAGGTCGATGCACAATCGAATTCTGATGATGCATCCACTATACAATTGACTCGTAATGAGGTTTACTTTCAAATAGTTGCTTCAAGCTCCTCGTATGTTCGTGGGCTTGGTCATGGGGAGGTGCCCCCTGTCTATTTACGGGGCAACTATGCAGATGTTATTGAGGCTAGAAGAAGTGCTAATGAAGCAAATCGAAGGGCTGATGAGGCAAATCAAAGGGCTGAGGCAATAGAACAGCGACTGGGGGGAACAAATCAACTCTTTGTAGGCTCAACTCACGTCTTTAACATCATTGGTGCAGAAATTTCTCGAAGGATCATCATCCGGAGAGGCTCATCATCTTGCTTAGTAAGTTGAATTAATGTTTTACACTAGAGAGTGAATTTAATACTTGCTAGAACCCATTTTTTGATGATGTTAGAATGATAATACTCAATTTTCACCTATCTATAGTCACGAAAACACACACATATGAATAGAGACAAAACACACACATATTAGTGAGAAGTTTCATACTTTAACATTTAAAAATACATTTAGGTAGCCCCCATTCTTCCTTTAACCACTTATTAACCTAGTTTTTAACCACTTTCCTCGTGGAAAATAAGGCAAATCTCCCAGTTTGTATAATATGCCCCTGAATATCTTCAACTATGTATTCATTTGAAAACAACCTATTCTTCCTCTCCTTTTAGATTGCATAAGTTGTGGTAGCATAAATCAGCTTATTCAAAACCAAGAGAGATTTTAAGGTAATTCCAAAAGCATTGACAGCTTTACAAAACAACTCAAATACATTTAAAAGATGATGTAAATACTCAGTTCATGCAATTAATTAAAGTAAGAGTTACAATCAAACAGCTTGAAAACTAAGGAGCTGCACACTCACTCTACAACAGTGACCATTAAGCTAATGTATAAGACATTATATCTTGAAGCAGACTCAGTATGGTCTAGGTAAGAGCTTGACATGATGAAAAATGTTGATTGAAAGATGTTTATACCAATCTAAGCCTTAGAAAGTCAGAAATACCTAATGACAGCAACTCTCTTGACAGCAGCTATATATTTGAGTTCAACAACACTAGCAAACTGAGGTTTGGAGTATGAGATCAAGAAGCAGCCTCAGGTTGAATTGATCAGCACTTGATGTGAACTTCAAATTATATAATGGACTTGTTCAATCCATAATAAAGCCATTTTGAACCTTTGAATCAATTTCAAAAAATGCTAGAAACTTAACGACAGTAGAATTTGATGCGCAGCCTAGACCCTTGAGTAGACACCAATTTTCTGGAGTTGAATCTGAGTTTTGATATGATTAACACTCAATAAAGATCACAAAACTCACTGGATTTTTATAGCTCTCAAGGCTAAAGGTCTGCACTCAATGCACTCAAAATTTGAAATCAGCTTCACCTCCTTTAGCAGACCATTTTGCTAGAGCTACAAAAGGATAGGAATGCCAGCTATCCTTGCGATGGCAAAAATAATCTAACCGTTAAAAATCTAGCTGTTGCAATTGTGATGACACAAAACTGCCCTACAAGCCAACTTTCAATAAGAGCCAAGACTGCCTTCATAATTTAAAATCTACTGCTGTGAAGTAAAGGACTACAAGGACATTTCCAATGATTGGATCATTCTAGATTTCTGTGAGCTGGCACTCACTCACATGCAGCTGAGGTGGTCCAGCAATTCACCAAAATGCCCTTTAAAGGGATGTTGTGCACAGACCTATGATAAGCTGTGAAGACCAAGTATAAGCAATTCTGAGCATATGGACATAATAATCAGTGAAGCAGTATAAAACGTATATTAAATCCACTATGGAAATTACTATAATGTCCTTAGCTCTAAAATAAGCAACTATAGTCAAGCATGATAGAATTGATATGCACTAACCAATAGGGTCTAAACTAAAATGTTACATGTTATAAGAATGCAGTACCCAAGGTGTATTAGTGAAATATTGAATCTATGATGTTTTGGAACCATAAGCACATTTTGACATTAAAATAGGCAAACAAGGACAAGGACATAGACCAACATAGTTTGACCATCCTCAATCATAAATGATGACTGAAAGAGTTAATTAGAAATGCATAATAACAAGTTATATCCTGTGTTATTTTCAAGTGTATAGGATGTAGACTGTTAGTGTTTGGATGTGGAGATTAACTGCAAATTTGGTTGTTGCTAATGCTTTTGTGCACACACAAAATATATGGTATTGGTTGGAATTAACTACCATATAAAGTCAGGAAGCTTCCACTTGCTTTGCTGACAAACTTTATGATTACTAGTTGAGAGTGTTTTGATTCTATTTTTAGTGTCATATTTTATTTGTTCTTGTTAGGATCCTCTTTAACTTCTAATGTAATTTGATTTGATTAATTTATTTTGTTTGTAGCTTTTTTAACTTACTTTTTAAAGATTGACTACCATTTTGATGTTTAACTTTTGGTTCCTTACCCCAGGGATAGTTTTGCCATGTATCTTATGTTTGCAAGGCTTTGTTTCTCCATTTTATTTTAATTTCTCATTTTCATTTTGAAATTCTAATTTTTTCTTTACGTGCTTTTTTAATGCTCAATAGCTCATTTTGTCTTTTTGTGAAGATGTTTATAGAGAAACAATACTTAGAGTATGTCAACTCATAAAGAAATTTCCTGTGACATTGTCAGTTCATTTTTATATATATGTGTTTTTGTGTGTAGATATATTAAGGAGCCTGTTATCTTTGAAACTTATTTTTTTATTTTTTATTGGTTAACTTGCATTATTTGCCAAACTTTAATAAATTACCAAATGTCATTATTGCACACAGGGCTTAACTTAGTGTTCTAGAGTTCTAGCTAGCAATTCTATGCCTTATCGAGCATTCTATCAAAAATTGGAATACATGGAAATGAATCAATTTTCATTTATGAAACTTGCAGGCCAAAATTTTCATTCGAGCTTGAGAGCGGTTGCTTCAGTTAAAATTATGCCAAATATTAGGTCTCCTTTCTAGTCATTTCCTTAAGCATCCTACAGAGACGGAACATAAGTTTGATAATGCGATTTTTTATATATATGCTTTAATTTTTCTCAATTTGCAATATACATATATATATATATATATATGTACATAGTTCAAATTGATTATTGTGCATATTGTATATTTTACATGTATTATATATTGCCTAGTGTGGTTAGAATGTGATAGTAGGAATGTAATACCCCGCTCCAACACATGGTATGATATTGTCCGCTTTGGGCCTGAGCCCGCACGGTTTTGCTCTTGGATTTTACCCCAAAAGGCCTCATACCATTTGAAGAGAATATGCTACATATAAGCACATCCCCTTTTTCCACACCCAGGCGATGTGGGATTGAGTACCCTGTCAGTGTGGTAGCTCAGCCCAGTGTCTGTCTTCGCACCCGCCCACTCACACCCGTCCACAAGGGTTACTACAATCCACCCCCCTACGAGGCCCGACGTCCTCGTTGGCACACTTCCGGCTGGGTTCAGGCTCTGATACCAACTGTAATACCCCGCTCCAACACATGGTATGATATTGTCCGCTTTGGGCCTGAGCCCGCACGATTTTGCTCTTGGATTTTACCCCAAAAGGCCTCATACCATTTGAAAAGAATATACTACATATAAGCACATCCCCTTTTTCCACACCCAGGCGATGTGGGATTGAGCACCCTGTACCCTGTCAGTGTGGTAGCTCAGCCCAGTGTCTGTCTTCGCACCCGCCCACTCACACCCGTCCACAAGGGTTACTACAAGGAAGTTCCATAATGGAGGGTATTGAGTTGGGTCAACTGGGAACTAAAGGTAATTCTAGCAATGCTTCAGTAAGTTAGATACTTAGGTTCTCTAAGCTGGCTGACACATGATTTCTATCAAGGCAATGATTTTAGCTCATATGGGATTTGTCAAGGTTGTTTTGGATGTGAGGCAGGGAGATATTTGATAGAGGGAGACCTTATATTATGGGTCATGGGTGGCAAGGCACTCCATGGGCTCATGACATATAATTTTAGGCAAGCTTGCTGATCAGTAAAAGTTATAATATTGGCCACCTTTTAAATTTTTTCACTTAAATACTGTTATTTTTATAGTACTAGAATAAGTTGAACACACCTACCTAAGATTTTTTATTGAATAACTCAATAAAAGGGGGGGAAAATAAGAGAAGCAAAGAATACAGTACTATCACAACAATACCCATAAATTAAATTTGACAAGAAAATAATAATCTACTACTGCAAAAATGAAAAGCCACACAAATCACAAATATATATATATATATATATATATATATATTTTTTTTTTCCCTTTGTATCTGATTTCAAAAAAACTATAATGCTAACAACAAATGGTATTGTCTGCAACAAAAAACAGCACAAATTAAAAAGGAATGCAATCAAACCATTAATGCTGGCTTTCCCTTGTTATAAAAAATAAAATTATGTCTAAACCACAACCAATAACCAACATATAAAGAAGAAAACTACAGGGAGATGCTGATTATATCTATTCACTAAATAAAGTTAACCATCTTGCTTTTTTTGCCTACAGAGAAACTGAATAAAAAGAAAAATACAAACAGAACATTATACTATAATAATAATAATAATAATTACTAAACTAAACTTGAAAAATGACAAATGCTTCATCAAATTAAATTTTCCATTTCTAATATAAAGCAAAATAAAAATTAAAAATGGATGAGATCAGAACTCCTCTTTTCATTCTTTTTCCTTAGTTTGTCATGAAACAAAATGAACAAAGATTTGACATGTGCACAGTTGTTAAAGGGGACAATGTACATAAAGAAACAATATAAAAAAAGTGATATACAACTCAATAAACAACAGATCAACAAGAATCATCCTCAAACATGCATACAAATCAACGAAAGGTCCTTCAATCTATAACGGAAACTAGATAAAAAAAAAGTAACAAAAAGATAGAGAGTTTATACTGTATTCCGTGACTAACAACCAGAGATTTGAGAAAATATACAATCCTACAACGAATTGCCTGAGGTACAAAATGAAATATTTGGATTTGCAGTGCAGTACAACAGTAAAGATTTAGGGGTTAATTGATTTGCTGTGTAATTTCAGGCCCGTTGTAGAAAGGACCTTTCTATGAGGGGTTATGCGAGCCCGTCGTTAAAAGCTTATTTTCTTGTAGTGTTAGAATGTTGTTTAACTATTTTATTTGTTTTCATGTTAAAGTATGTTTGTGGCCATAGTGAAATCTAAAATTAATAAGCTTATATTGTTGATGGTGACTTAAATCTAAACTTAGTAAGCATGTTAACATTGGTGATACAGGAAAATTCTTTAAATAACCTGGATAGGATATCATTAGCAGGTCCCTTGTTTAAAGGGGAGGAGGGTATCGATAGCTTGCTTGTGTCACCAACATGGAATGCTTTTTTTAAAATTGGTTGTATCTCTGGACTGTTCATTGATGTTAGATAAATTATAGGCTACTGTTTATGATCCATGCAAGTGCTTTTGATGTATTTGAACTTGTTTGTGAAGTGTTTGAAATGCTTTCATAGCTGCATTATAATTTGCACAAATGCAGCTCATTTTCTATTCAGTTTTGCTGCATATAAACATCTTTCTTGGTTCTGAAATTGCTCCAGTGACATTTAGCTTTGAAAATGGAATTAGCATACTCCCTTGACATGGTTAAATTCAAGATAAGACCTTTTTGTGTGTTTTAGAAGCTATTTGTATATCAGTACTACAGAAATCCCTTATTGAGGTAATGTGTTGCTGGCATGCTGCCATCAAACTTAATAGGTACTGTTTTATATTGTTAGTTAAACTTGAATCTTGTTTAGGAGTTAAGAAACTTTATTAGGTCTCTTTAAATGTGTATAATTGTGTTGTGGGTATACTCATTTCTGAACTAGAATTTTCTCTTTTAAAGCCTGATTTTTAGAGTCTTTCATGGTCACAAATCAGCTTTTGAAACTTTACTTGCTGCTCTAAAATTGTTGAAGCATATATATGTGAGCATACTTTATTCATGTTTTGAGTGAGCATGAGTTACTATTGTATCAGAATTTGGCACAGGTTCATACTAGGATTTTCATATTAGTCTGCTAAAGAGATCATTAATGAAATACCCCCCAGAAAATTTCGCGCATGAGGTGGCCAGTCTCATACACAAAACCTGAGGAATATTAACCACTGATAGCAACAAGCATAGATGCAAAGGACAAAAATAGAAAAATTGCTAAAAGCTGAACAGAAATCCCATTGAATTAAAATAAATTGATAAATAAATCATTAAATTCTGGTAATACAATTTGGAAGTCCCGTAACCCAAGGACCCCTTAACCAGAAAGAAATAAAAGTTCAACACTTAAATTAAAATCCAAAACCAAAACCTCTAAATGAGTTCATAGTTTTATTCCTGAAGAAAATGTAGATTCCTACCCTGAGGCTGGTGAGAGTAGATGTCTGTCACAGCCCAACCCTAGTACTCTATCCTCGCGGGGGAAACTGCTTGGGACCTGAAATATCAACAAAGTGGGTTAAACCCACGAGCAAGTTCTATCTACTACATCCCAATCAGAGAATTAATATACATACCCTCAATGTGAGGGACACAATAGATAAATATACGTTCAACCCCTCAGTTTATTCCTTATTTAGTTCATACTTTTAAAGATACAAATCATCTCATATATTTCCTCAACAACCCTTACAATGTAAAAATGATCCCCTTCTTTATGTTCACAAATCAAGATACACATGTATGTATTTTATGAAATCTATGCAATCATGATATGTCGATTATGATGCATGTATACATTAATAGGAATGGGCGACACGCCGGGCAATCCTTACATGCCAAATAAAATATAGATACCTTATTAGGTATGGGCGATCCTGACACGCCGGGCAATCCTTACATGCCAAATAAAAATATAGATACCTTATTAGGTATGGGCGATCCTGACACGCCGGGCAATCCTTACATGCCAAATAAAATTACAAATGCATTCCCAATATGAAATAATAAATAAACAAGATGTATTATGACTTTTAATTTTGCACAGACTATCCATTTGAACTATCAGCTATGCAATTATCCCCATATAACAAATCATTCACAAGTAAACCTAAATCAAGTATCCCATGAGCATTTATATATATAATAAGCACAATTGATGTGCTCCAAACAACTTAACTCTCATTAGAGGAAACCATTACTCAAACCAACCTCCAATGCACTCAAATCTCCGAGGGGATCTAAACATACTTTTACCTAGGTTTCTGGGCCTATTTCACTTCTAAGAACACTAAGAAAATATTCTGGAATTTTCTGTAATTTAAAAATATTTTTAATAAACCAAAGAAGGTGAAAAACCAACTTTTAGGCACTTTAAAAATTAATTGAACATCAAGGGAAGCTCAAGTCGAGGTGAAAATTTAAACCCAAGGTCATTTAATCTCTAAACAGTTACAAAAAAATTTAGGGAATTTTTGGAATTTCAGAAGTATTTTCTAAAATTACAAAAAGGGAAAAACCCAGCTTTTTGACACTTTAAAATTCAATTGAGCAACAAGGAAAGATCATTTTGAGTTGAAACTTTAAACCCAAGTGTATTTAACCTCCAGAGAGTTACAGTAAAAATTTGGGAATTTTTGGAGTTGTAAGAGTATTTTCTAAAATTACAAAACAGGAAAAAGACAGCTTTTGGGTACTTTTAAAAATTAATTGGTCAACAAGGGAAAAGTGTTTTGAGTTGAAAATTTAAAATTAAGTGTATTTAATCTCCAATATCATACAGTAAAATTTTCAGAATTTTTGGAACCATGAAAGTATTTTTAAAAAATGATTTTTCAAATTTTCAAGTTTTTCCAAAAATTTCAAAAATTCAAAAAAAATATCAAAATATATCGGAATGGGCCCAAAGTGGACCCAGGGGTGGGCCCCCGCGAGTGGGGCCCAAATATATTTTTCCCGGCGCCGGCCCCACGCGCCGGCACGCGCCGGCCAGGCGCGTGGGGAAGCCCCTGCGCTGGGGCTTCTTCCCCAGCGCGCCCAGCAGCGCGCACAGCGCGCTGCCGGCGACTTCCCGGCGACGGTCCGGCCTCCTCCGGCCACCGTTCGCCTCCATTTTTGCGCCATTCTTCTCCTCTCGACGCCGTCTACGTATTGGTGCAAAAAGCCCCATCCGAAACAACCCGAATCAAAAACCCCCAATTCACAAGTTCTAGGGTTCTTCGCAAAATTCAAAAATTAAAACCCAATAAATTCACGATCTGTTTTCCTAAGGATTTAGAGTTGTTTACAAATTTAATTCCAACACAGTAGGTTCACAACTAAACAATTATTTCATACAAATTGCATAAATAAATGATTTCTTCCTTAACACAATATACATATACATGAACACATATGCATATAACCTTACATGAACAAAATCAATTAAATATACATACAATCATCATAGTTAATCTCACGAAATTTATCAATAGCAGAAAAATATTAACATGCAATTAATTACAAATTTTTAATATAAATATATGCTCAAACCTAGACTATGCATACGAATTCAAGGGGGAAGAGAAGAATTAAACTTGCCTTTTTCCTGACGAATTAACTGGTTCACCCGATCGTCACTCTCTTCTCTCTTTCGTTTTCTCTCTTTTTGTTCTGTGCGTAACACAACGGCAAACCCTAATTGTTCTTCTTTTCTTTTCCTTTTTGTTTTTAATTATTCATTTATTGTTTTTCCTAAAACTAATAAAAATCAAATTAATAATAAAAATAAATATAGCAAAAGCAATATTATTATAACCCTAGGCCCATCATTTTAAACATAACCTTAGCCCACTCATCCTAGCCCAAATTCCTCCCTAACCCAACCCAAAACATTTAAATAAAAATAATACACAATTTATACCAATTCACATAAATGACAATATGCATGTATAAAAGACCAACAACTCACATACAATGATAATCTATATAAAACAAAAAAAAAAAAAAAACATTTCACATGAATTAATAAAATAAAGTAATAATGCAAAGAGATTAAATTGACACCTAAATTTTCCGGGGTATTACAATTAAGTTAATTGAGGGCTTTCTTGCTGTCAAAAGTAAGGGAAAGCTAACTTGAATTCCATGGATTAGAGCTTGCGAATCTAGTCATCATTGATTAAAGTAACCTGAATCACTTTGTATACATCTTATTTGATTGTGGCACATTACTTGGGTAAACTTAGCTGAATTGAGGAGAATGATGTTGTCACAAAGCATAGTGAACTTATGATAACTTGGTTGAAGATCTTACAAGTAACTTGTGCTGAATTCAAACTTTGAGTACTTGAATGGATTTAATTTTGTATTCATTGAATTGTACTTCAAACTTTGAGTAGGGTTGGCTCTCGCTTCAAGTTTAGGATTTTGTGAAGGGGAGATAACATGATAAGTGTCAGTAGAATAATATAGAAAGAAGAAAGGAAAAAGAAAAAAAAAAGAGGAAAGAAGAGAGAGAAAAGGGGATCCGAGAGTTTTAAAGAGGGGGAGAGAGTGGAGATCGAATTAGGGTATGCTATATATAGATATAGAGAGAGAAGTTAGGAGGTAGGGGGAAGGACTGATTTTCAATTATAGAGAAAACACTTATAAAATAACCCAAAGGAATTAGAATCTTAGCAACTCTTTCAAAACTTCAGCATAGTACTTTTATATATACTCATACATACATATATATATATATAAAAAAATAAAAGTGGAAAGAGGCTCGGCTGATTCGACTGTTTTAGATAGTTCATGGTGGGGAGTGGTGGTGCGCCGGCATGAGCTGGTGGATCTATTGTTGGTTGCGGTTGGAACCAGCAGAAGGTGGTTGCCGGAAGGGGGGTTCTAGGTGGCTGTGAATTGGATGGCATCATAATGATGGTCAATCCATCGTGATGGGTTTTGGGCTAGTGGTGGCTAGTGGATTTCATCTGTGATAGAAATCGTAGTACCATGAGTCTTTCCATGACCAAAATGCTCTTTCAAACTCAAGCACCCCTTGGGTTTGTTCTTCTTGTCCTGTATGTATTTGTGTTAACATATATATATATATATATATATATATATATACTAGATTTTGGTTGATTTTGTGAAATATTTAGTTGGATATTTTTTAATGGTTTGCTTTAATGTCAGAATTCTTGATATATATATATATATATATATATTTTGATAAGTAGCCTAATTCTTGATACTAGTTATCATACATGTTATGATTGCTATGCCTTCATGATTTATGAGATTTTGGTTCACATGTTGGAAGTATTTTGAAATTTGTGATGATTCTTGTTAATTATGCTCCTCCTTGATGACGGTTCTATGGGATTCAAGATGGGAGTTCATTAAAGGCTTTTATGTTTTCAAAATTAGTGTTGTATCATGCATGAAGATCACACTCGAGTTTACTCATGCTTGTAGTACATGAACTTATTTTGTTGATTAAATGAGATCTTTTAATTGTGCTGCTATTATCCACCATGGATTGATTCCTTGGATATTTATCTTTATATATTTCATCTAACACTATTGTAATTAAATATATATTTTTTAAAGTCAAGTAAGATAATCTGATTTTTTTTTTGTCTGCGCTGAATTTAAGTTTATTTACCTTCGCTTTAAAAGTAGTCATTTTACAGCCTAGTTTTGGTTCTTTTGCATTGTCATAAATTAGATTCATAAATTGTTTTTACTGCTAAGTAATTGCTGAGTTTTAAAATGCTTATGGGTAGGTTTAAACTTCCAATCACATATTTTGCTCTAGTTAGTATACGATTACCATTTGAGCAAATATTTGTTTTGGTTTTACTAAATAAATCTTGCTGATGTTTGGACCATAGAGATTTCTTTTGGCAATTGCATTTATGGTTAAATAATCATTGGTTGCATATATTTCATTTAGAGACTAGATTTGGGTTGAGCATCTAATTTCGTGGTATGCCTTTGATTACTTGCTGCCATTGAATATATTTAATATTTGTGAAATAAATTGAGAAATGCTTTAATAGTGTCCCTAGTAAGTGTATTTTTTTTTGTTGATTACTGTTATAGAAAGAATAGGTTCATATATGCAATTAAACTAATAATTTTTCTCTTTTTGTAGATTGCATGTGGTCGGGATTAGCTTTTTGATCTCTTTTTGGTGCAATCCCAATGGCTATCTTTTTTGTTTCATATGGGTCTAGGATAAACTCACTTTTGTACCTTTTGTTTCACACGGGATTAGATTTATGTCTCAGGTAGTATCATTGATGATGGTTACCGTTATAGAAAGAATAGGTTCATCTATACAGTTTAACTACTAATTTTTTTTTTTTTTGCAGATTGCATGTGGTCGGGATTAGCTTTTTGATCTTTTTTTGGTGCAGTCCCATTGGCTATCTTTTGTTTCATATGGGTCTAGGATAAACTCACTTTTGTACCTTTTGTTTCACATGGGATTAGATTTATGGATCTCCCATCTTCTCTATATGTATGGATCTCTTTTTGATCTTTTATTTGGAAGATGTATGGATCTTTGGATATATAATAGAATATTTTACTTTTAAATTTGTAAATATTAGTTTGGATAATTTGTTTGACATATGCTTTATATAATTTGTAAAATTTCAGGTTTGTTCAATTGGCATGTTTAAAATAAGTGACATGAAAAAGTAAGTTATAAAATTATTGGTTTGTTGAGAGGTAAAAAAAAAAAGAATAATGACAAAAATTTGTTGCAAATAAAGAATTTTATTTGTTGCTAAATAAATACATTTGTGACAGTTAGTTTTGTTGCAAAATATATTATTTTTAGCGACAACAAAGTTTTTGTCCCAAATATTTCCATTTTTTTATAGACCAATATAATTTTGTCGCAAATTATATTCATTTTAGCGACAAAACAATTTTTGTCCCAAATAGATCCATATTTAGCGACAAATATAATTTTGTCGCAAACAATATTCATTTTAGCAACAAAACAGTTTTTGTCACAATTAGATCCATATTTAGCGACGAATATAATTTTGTAGCAAAACCATATTTATTTTTAGCGACCTAAATGTTTTTGTCCCAAATAGTTCTATTTAGCGACTAATTTAACTTTGTTGCGAATTATTATATATTTAGCGACGAAATTCCTCAGAATGGGTTTGTATTAAGCGACAAAATTTTGGAGATTCAATGACAAAAAATATGTCCCTAATTATCATATTTTTAGGGACAAGTAAATTTTTGTTGCAAAAGCATACACTTTTTGCGACAAAAGTCTTTTGTGGCATAATACCTTTCGTGACGGGCTTTGGGGGACAACCTCGCGACAAAATAATTTTGTTGCTAAAAGTTATTTGCGACAAATTCCCTATGTTTAGCGACAAAATTGTTTGTGGCAAAACACCAAATTTCTTGTAGTGTGCCAGAGTACTACAAGCACATGAAGATGCCGTACGATACAAACACCCATTGGGGGGTTCTTCTCGACATATAAGATGCAGATCTCATTGTCCGATTGGGATTTGCAGGTCTCAAAGGCATCACGATGTCACCATTATTGATCGATAGATTCGAGATCGAATTTGTGAGAATGTGAGAAGTGAATAAAACTGAGATAATATATATATATACTAGTGTATGCCCGTGCCTATGGCACTATAATGCAAATAGAATCGTGTTTGAATCATAGATAGGCAAAGACATTTCGACCCAAAAGATTGGTTTTTTAACCACTTTTGACCATTAGATTGGATATTTTGTCTTATTATACCAAGCCTAAATGTAATATACACATATGTATATAGATATATGTATATATAAGTATATATAAAGAGAGAGAGAGAGAGAGGGGGAGGTGATTAGATCATTGTGGTGAGAAATGGAGATTGGATTTGAAGAGAATAGATTGAATGTGTCGGGCTTGGTCCACCCACAAGTCATAAGTGTATAATGTGATATGGTGTCCATGTGTATGGGCTTTGGTTCCAAAAGTAATTAGGCCTTGGAGGAGTGCAGTGAGTTTTGCTAATGTGGATTGGTACCCTATGTGTTTGTGTGTACCCAGGAAGGTTAGCAAAGGGGCTATAAATATAGGTGGTGTATGGAGTGAAAAGTGAGAGAGAGTGTAGAGAAGAGAGATATGTAGTGAGATAGAGAGAGGGTATAGAGTACACTATGTGGGTATTGTAGGTTGTGTTTGGCCGAACCATGAAAATTTTTGTCTCTTTTGGTGTTGTTTTGTGTTAATTATTTGTTGTGTTGTTCGGATCTCCATATCCATTTGTGTGTTGCGTTTGCATGTCGAATGGAATGGGAATTGTTTTTATAACCAAATGTATTAGAGTCGAAGATTGGTCCTAGAGAGCCCGAATGTTGTTGAATTGTGGAGATCTAAAAAATAAAAATGGATTGCTATAGAGGGAGAGTTCTTGCTTCATTTTTTAGGGATGTAATTGAGTATGGGTCAGGGTTTAAAATAAATTTAACCCATAGTTTCCTCCCAAATTCATGGCGTAAAGAGAGAGAGAGAGAGAGAGAGAGAGAGAGAGAGAGAGAGAGAGAGAATGCAACCAAAGCTCTCAGTTTGAAGATAGCGACACTCCGACATGTGAATGACAATAACAACACTAAGTGGCGACAATAATAAGAAGAGTTGCAACCGACGATGAGGTGCTATTGTGGTGTACGAAGGCTATGAGAAGTGTTGTTTTGCTCTAACATAAAAACAATAGTGGCCTTGTTTGTTGATGATGCCGATTGATGGTCTGGTCTACAATGGTGATGCATGACGAAGTTGACAAGGATGAGGGTTTCGGCGACGAAAGCTGAGGGAGGTTTTCATTGGGATTTAGATGATGGTGGTTATTTGGTGGTCAAATGATAGGGTTGTGTAACTTGTGTTCGGCTGTGACTAGATTAGGTTTCTTGGTGGGTCTACTTGGTTTGGATTTGTTGTTGCGGTGGCATTTGGGCTTTAGGTTGTGTCTGTCACACAATTGGGTTTGGTTGTTGTGGATGGTAGTTTGTGGTGGTGTTCATAGTGGTTAATGGTGGTTGGTTAGGGAAGTTTGATAGGGGTTTGTTGGCACAGGTAATTGGCAGTATTAGGGTTCTTTGGTGAAGGTGATTCGCTCTATTTTTTGGGGTTTCAGCGAAGTCGATTGTGGGTGTCTTGGGTCTATACATTCGATCTTTATTATCCTTTAGCCATTCGATTTATAACTTGCCTGTGAAGGATGTCTCATTTCTTTGTCAAGCCTTGAAACTTCTTAGAGTGCTAAATTTATTGTCCACCAAAGTCATCATCTTTCCAAAAGAAATAAAACAGCTAGTTCATTTGAGGTATTTAGCACTTCATGTTGATGATGAGCATGTTCAACTATCAATGTCCAACCTCTGGAACCTAGAAACCCTTATGATTGATGGACCAAAAGGTTCCCTCGTTTTATATGATATTAGGAGAATGGTGAAGTTGAGACGTGTATACCAATCGACTTATCATTGTTCTTGATGTACCCTCTGATTGATCTTCCTTTGTATACCTACAAACCATAGGCAAATTAGATCTTTTAAGTGGGGAGTGTGGCTTGGAATTGTTTCCCAATCTTAAAAAACTAAAATGCCAAGATTATGGTTTTCCTAGATTGGACTTTCTAATTCACCTTGAAACCTTGAAGTTATTCCACAAGGACTTAAGAACGCCTCCTCCTAGAAGGATACGTGATCTGCATATGTACGCATTCCCTCCAAATCTCAAAAGCCTCACTTTATCAAACTTTCATCTACCTTGGGAGAAAATGTCAATCCTTGGAAGGTTACCTAACCTTGAGGTTCTCAAATTATCATACAAGGCATTCGAAGGACCAACTTGGGACACAAATGATGGTGAGTTTCATAAACTAAGGTTCCTGAAATTTCAAGGCATATTTATTAAGCGATGGAACACTTCTAATGATAACTTTGTCAACCTTCAAATGTTAGTGTTGGATGACTGTCAGTGGCTTGAGGAAATTCCATCTAGTTTAGGGAATATTCCTACTCTAGAGATGATTCAAGTGAGATGGTGTAACCAATCTAATGAAGATTCTGCTAGGCAAATTCAAGAAGAACAAAAGATGATGGGAAATGATGAGCTTAAGATCCTTATCTACTCTTTAAATCAGGATTTAGTGGGCCTGGTGGCCTTTGGGGATGAGGATGACCTGGCCTTTGGGGATGAGGATGACCAGGTTGACGCACGTTAAAGTTCATCAAAGCATACAGTAGAATTAGTCACTTGAATAAGGTAATAAAAATTTTGGAAGACCCATCAAGTTCTCCAATCTATTTTTCTTTTCTGCTATATGTAAGCATTATATATATCTGTTGTATAATTTAATTTCTATTTTTCCTACTGAACTTTCAAGATAAAAAGAAGCCCTTGGAGCAACACGGGTTTTTGGTATACATCTCATTGACAATTACATGTTTGTGAGGTGTTATGGAGAAGGGATTAGTCCTCGAACACCTGGTAAGAATTTTGAGGGTATTGTGACAACTCCCTCTTCTTCTTCTTCTTCTTCTTCATCTACTTATTAGTTTATTTTTTCTTTTAAAAGAAAACGATGAAGAACTAAAGATTTTTGGGTACGAATTTAAGTCTCCCCTCATATATTTGTTCTCCAGATCATTGTTTAATTTGACTCATCTGATTATAGTTCTAATTAACTCCATTTGTTTATATATTTATTGGAAAGTGTAATTAACTCCCCATTTATCATAATGCGTGGGAGGGTGAATTTAATACCTTAACATATTAGAACAAGCAACAATGCATTCAGAACACACATCTTGGAGGCATTTGTTATTGAGAGATCAATGTGTATTCATAAGCAGAAGATGTAGAAATTTCACAAAGGTCTTTAGATTTTGTGTTATAACAGGTCTTCCCAAGAAAAAAACAACTCTTTCTTGCTACTTACTTAGAACAATTGCCAAAATTCATTTTTCCTTCCAATATATTTTCTAGATGGGCAATGCTTGGGTGCTGCCCAGCAAGACCAACTTTGTCCTCCATGATGACATGGTGTGCTTGGGTGCTACCCAACAGGACCAACTTTGTCCTCCTTGCTGACATGGCTTGACGAAAAGTTGACATGTGTCCTCAATTAAAAATGGATCAAACCCAATTTAAATGCGTTAATTGGATTACAAAATCCATCAGATTTCACGGATCAACATATCTCTACTCTCACTGTGTATCTATAAGAATTTCACAAATTTACTTAACCTAAATTTGTCAAGAAGTCATGATCTCCATTTTTCTCTCTCACTACTGTCTCTCCAACAAGCCTCAATTAAATTTAGAGAAGACAAAAAGCCTCTGTTTCACAAATATGCCTTACCAAAAGCCTCTATTCATTGCCACAATACTCCATCTTCTTGAGATGGATCTTGGAATGGTGACGGATCGGACAAATCTAATGTGCAGATAGAGGCCTTGGTGCTTGCCAAAGTGCTATAAGCACATGAAGATGTGGTATGATACAAACACCCATTGGGGGTTCTTCTCGACATATAAGATGCACATCTCGTTGTCCGGTTGGGATTTGCAGGTCTCGAAGGCGTTGCGATGTCACCATTGTTGATCGGCAGATTCTGGATTGAATTTGTGAGAATGTGAAAAGTGAACAAAACTAAGATAATATATATATATATATAGGCAAAGGTAAAGGATTGAATATTTCGAAGGTATTTCGTAGATAGGCAAAGGTATTTTGACCCACAAGATTGAATATTTTGTCTTATTATACCAAGCTTAAATGTAATAATATATATATATATATATATATATATATATAAAGAGAGAGAGAGAGAGAGAGAGAGGGGGGGGGGTGATTAGATCATTGTGGTGAGAAATGGAGAGTGGATTTGAAGAGAATAGATTGAATGTGTAGGGCTTAGTCCACCCACAAGTCATAAGTGTATAGTGTGATATGGTGTCATGTGTATGGGCTTTGGTTCCAAAAGTAATTGGGCCCTGGAGGAGTGCAGTGAGTTTTGCTAATGTGGATTGGTATCCTATGTGTTTGTGTGGGTGGAAAGTTAGCAAATGGGCTATAAATATAGGTGGTGTACGGAATGAAAAGTGAGAGAGGGTATAGAGTGCACCGTGTGGGTATCATAGATTATGTTTGGCCGAACCATGAAATTTTTTGTCTCTTTCGGTGTTGTTTTTTGTTAATTATTTGTTGTGTGTTGTTCTGATCTCCATTTCCATTTGTGTGTTACATTCGCGGTGTCGAATGGAAAGGGAATTGTTTTCATAACAAAAGGTATTAGAGTCAAAGATTGGTCCTAGAGAGCCTAGATGTTGTTGAATGGTGGAGATCTAGAAAATAAAAATGGATTGTTGTAGGGGAGAGTTCTTGGTTCGTTTTTTAGGGATGTAAATGAGTATGGGTCAGGGTTTAAAATAAATTTGATCCATAGTTTCTTCCCAAATTGATGGCGTAAGGAGAGAGAGAGAGAGAGAGCACAACCAAAGCTCTCGGTTTGAAGATATCGACACTCTAACATGAGAATGACAACAACAATGCTGAGCGGCGATGATAATAGGAAGAGTTGCAACTGACAGTGAGGTGCTCCTGTGGTGTACGAAGGCTATGTGAAGTGTTGTTTTGCACTAACATAAAGACAATAGTGGCCTTGTTTATCGACGATGCAGATCGATGGCCTGGTCTACAATGGTGATGCAGGACAAAGTTGACAGGGATGAGGGTTTCAGCGACGAAAGCTTAGGGAGGTTTTCATTGGGATTTCGATGATGGTGGTTATTTGGTGGTCAAACGACAGGGCTGTGTTGAGGGGCATAGCCATGAATTTGAACAAGTGGGTACGAATATGTATAATTTTTTTTTCATAAAACTAAGTGGGTATGAATATGTATGATTTATTTTTATTAAACTAAGTGGGACATCACTCGGGCCTTAATAGGTCCTTCCAGTTCTAAACCCCTAAAAAAATTGTATTTACTATATGTATAAATTTTTTTTTATAAAATTAAGTGGGTACATTAGTACCCACTAGGGCCTTGTTAGATCCGCCCTTGGTTGTGTTCGGCTGTGACTAGATTAGGTTTCCTAGTGGGTTTACTGGGTTTGGATTTGTTGTTGCGGTGGCGTTTGGGTTTTCGGTTGTGTCTGTCATGCAATTGGGTTTGGTGGTTTGTGGTGGTGTTCACGGTGGCTGACGGTGGTTGGTTAGGGAAGTTTGATAAGGGTTTGTTGGCACTGGTAATCGACAGTATTGGGGTTTTTCGGCGAAGGTGATTCGCTCTATTTTTTGGGGTTTCAGTGAAGCCGATTGTGGGTGTCTTGGGTCTATTGTTGGTTCTGGTTTTGGTTGGCCAAGGGTGGGCATTGATAGGTCTTGGCTTGGTTTGACAAAAGTGGTATTATTGTTCACTTGATAAATTGACTTAGTAAACCAATGTAGGTAGATTGATTGCGGGCATGCCAGAGCCGTGTAATCGGCTAAAGGGAATGGAAATCAGTCGAACACAATTATCTCTTTTGAAAAATTTGATTGACCATGTGACTGCTAGAGGTGAGAGAATATTGACAACTCCTCTGTAAGGTTCTTTTTGTTTCAATTAAGAAGACATTCAAGAATTGTGATTAAAAGAAATAGAATATGAGATGAGAAGAGAAAACGAAGTCTGAAAGAAATTCAGGTTTTGGAATGAGAAACAGAATATGGGATGAGAAGAGCAGTTGGAATATGGGATGAGAAAAGAAGTTTCTATGCAAGAATAGTTACTTGAAAAGTAAATTGCATTGAAAAGGAAAGATAAATGTAAATTGAGTTGTTGATGATCGAGGACCCTTTGTATGGTCATACAAGTGAATTATTTATAGGTTTACAATGAAAGAGATCTCCTAAAATCGTGCATTTAAAATCTGCAACAACATCAGTAAGAAAATTTGTAACAACATTAGCTAAAAAACAAAATCAACAAGAAATCTGCAACAGATCAGCTAAAAATCTCTACAAATTAGCTTTAAATCTTCCTTTGAATTGGTCTCTGAGAGCTCCAGAAATTGCCAAGTGTATCTTATCTAAACAGCTAACTCCTAGAATCAGGCTAGAAAATATCTATTTAAATTCAAATGAGTCATACCATTGACTGATTGAGTCCATTTGGTGTCATGTGTCTTTTATATTTTCATTTGAAATCCATAATTCAAAAACAAGGCCAAGCTATTTAGATTCCCACTCCCTAAATTATAATAACTTATCACCCACATTATAGTTCAGTCATCAGTAAGTGTCACTTAGCCAACATGCACAATCGGCCAGTCACAATCAATTACTCTTAATCGGCCAATTATAATCGACCGGTCATAATTGACCAACTATAATTGGCCAGCTTATACCTCATTTCTGATTAGCCATTTGTCATCAAACCTACCTTCCATGTTAGGCCAACATGGTAGCCATGATTGGGTGTTAACAATTATGTTCTTACATTTGTGAACAGTGGTGGTTTCCCAAAGATTTTAGGGCATTACGATAGTGAGGGTCAGGGAGTTGCAGATGGGTTTCACCGTATAACAGTGTTTGTAGTGGTGGCTCTATTGACGACCCTTATGATGGTGACAAGTGTGTTCAATATGGTTTTTGTAAAAGTGGGTTTTGCTAGGTTGATTTAAAATAAGGTGATGATGGTGATGGTGCGTCTGGGAAAAGGTCGATGGACGGCCGACAAGTGGTTAGTGTTCACTGAAGCTCCAGTTGACAATTCTCGACTTGGGTTGCTGATGGAAATTAATAAGGATGTTGCTCGGTTTGGCGACGCAATGAATTATGATTTAGGTTGGGTTGTAGCACATAATGGTGGTGTTAAGGTGAGCTGTATGGATGTATGGGTTTTTGGGTATCTTATTTGTTTAGAGTGGAGATGAAAGGAGCTGGGATGGTCCTAAATGGTGTTGCCTTTGTTGGGTCACCCAGATGGTGTTTGATAAAATATCCATTAGAGATGTTTCCTCTTAGAATGTGTTGGTTATAGGGTACATGATATATGGGGAGATGTGGAAGCCTTGTTGATGCTATTTTTGACATGATACGTCAGAATGAGAGAATTTTTTTGCTTGGAACACCATGATTGTTGCATATGCTTCTGAAGGATATGGTATAGAAGCTATGTCAGCTTTTTGTTGATATGATGACAGATGGTGTTTTGTCTAATGCCATCACATTTATGGGCTTCTGTTTGGAGTTTGTGGTGGTTGGTTTATGGTTGTTTCATTGTGTTAGCAGTAGGATGTGAACAATTGGGTCATTGAAACAACACAGGTTATGGTGGTGTAGCACAGGGGTATATGGGTGATTATTTTGGGTTTGTTTTGGAGGTTGACTTCGTTAGTGGTTGGTTTATATTTCTGGTCGATTTGGGTTTTGCAAAGAATATTAAAGGTTTTTATTAAGGGTGAGTAGTCTCGAATCCTCTGGTGAAGATTGTATCACCTTGGTAGAAAAAATATCTTAGAGTATGTCCGCGTGGTGATTTGTCTCTCTTGTGGGTGGAGGGCAAGATTGTAGGGCTTAGTCCACACACAAGTCATAAGTGTATAGTATGATATGGTGTCCATGTGTATGGGCCTTGGAGGAGTGTGGTGACTTTTGCTAAGGTGAATTGGTACCTAGTGTGTTTGTATGTGTGGGTGATGGTTAGCAAAGGGGCTATAAATATAGGTGGTGTATGGAGTGAAAAGTGTGAGCGAGAGTGTAGAGAAAAGAGATATGTGGTGAGATAGAGAGGGGTGTAGAGTGCACCGTGTGGGTGCATTGTGCACCTGTTGGGATTGTATGCCATTTATAGCACCAATTAGGATGTAATGACATTGGTTTATTAATAAGAATATGTTACTTATCAAAGTGCAAGTTACTTATTATGCGTATTATAAAGTGTTTTGTTCGTTCAACAATAGTGGGTGGACTCCCTATTTATAAGGAACATAATAGGATCACCGACAAGTGATTATCAAAGTAATTGTAAGGTCTTCATTGCACTTACTAGTTGTCAGTGACGAATGTTATCCTTAAGTACGAGGGAGTGATGAACTCTAGATGTGATTGGTTAGTACTTTGATATATGTGGTGGGCCACATGGTCTAAAATTCAAATATGTTGGGTGTTAGTTGATCATGTGCTTTGCAACATTCTCTCAAGATTTACATTTATGCTAGCTAATTTATATGACTTGATTAGTTTAATCAATAGTAAATTTAAGTGCTTGGTTTGGTTTGGAACATGCTCTCAAGTGATTAGGTATGCACCTTGGTAAAGTGCATAAGTTTTATTAAAGGCTTTTCAATTAAATGGGAAATAATTAAGTATCTTAATAAATATTCAATTGTTGATTTGGATTGATTGACACTTATACGTCCATTTTCATTTGTGCATAGAGGAATAATTTCGTATAATTAACACGAGTGTTGGGTGTTGAGACAACACATGGTTTAAAGGCAACACATAGTTGAACCATGATCGAGTTGGAGTGTAACTACACTTATATAGTGGAATTAAGTTGTGGTTAACCAATTATTAAAATTTAGGGTCATGGGATGACCAAGCTAATTTATAATCCATTGGAGCCAATAATAGTCTGGGCCCTAAAATAAAATCTTCACTTCTAGCCACTGGGCCGATCTAAAACCAATTGGGTTGAGTTTGGGCCCTAAAATAAGATCCTCACTTCTAGCCACTGGGTCGATTTTCTTTTCCTTTGTCACTTGTATTCTGTGTTTGTATACTATCAATTGTAGGTATTCCTTATGTTTTATGTATGAGACTAGTGATGTGGCCAAAATTATTTTTCTTTTTAGCTTTTGCATATCAAAATATAATTTAAACCACTCGTAGGAGAACGAATCTTTGTAGATACGGTTCGATATAGAGGGTATCGATCCCATGAGGACTACGTGGGTGAATTGCGATGTTGAGAGAGTACTTCCAATTTAATCCTAAAAACGGAATTTTTGGTTTTAATTTAAAACTATTTCGCAAATTGTAAAAGCATTAAAAATAAAGAGTTTGTAAAGTTAAGAGAGCTAGGGGTGGTTTCCACCTCTAACCATTTAACATGTCCAAGTATGTAGCAAATGGGAATTTCTAGATTTATATGCAATACAATGTCATGTTAGGCTTGTGACCTACAATGACATATCAAAAGATAAACATGATTTCCAACTAAACATAGCTCATCTTCAACAAGCATAGTCCTTCAACATATCTACTTATCCTACTTTCTAAATGTACCTAAGTGAATCGAAACTACCCTATTTTGGCATGGGCTATATAAGCAAGAAACATCACATTCCATTAAAAATCATTACAAAGCCATCATTTACACTTTTTGTGAAAGTTGTAAATGTTGAGCATTCAAAATGAAATATTTCTACTCTAAGACAAGAGGAAGAAATGGCATCAAATGAATATATTAAAGAGGTTCACAAATGTTATACAAAACACTAGGCTAAGTAATCAACAAATAAATATAAATCTCAAAGTTGCTACAAAATGAACAAGTTACATGGCTAGGGGTTTCACCCACACCCTAGATGGAAAGTTAGTTGAACATAGGAGACTTGCAATCCTCCATGGACAGAGATACCCAAAAGTTGGTATCCCTTTTTTCTTTTGTTCAAAACATGTATATATGTCTTTCACCAAGTGTCCTTGGGTCCCACCATGCCTATATATCTATAAAATCTACCTAATATATATATATATATATGTTCCCTTCATATGTCTCTTTGAAAAGTGAACATGCATTCTAATGTGTGGCTTATTGTCATATTTGGATAATACAAAGAATACATCTATTTTTAAAAGAAAAACTTTTTGAAAATGCTCGACACTGTTGTTCGTTACCACAAAACATGCATGAATGCTTGTGCGTGGATGATTGTGCAATGCTTAAGCTCTTTTTGCTTTATTGTAGGCCCATGTAGCTGCGTTAGGTCAATGACTCCCAAACTGAACAGTTTTAGAGCATTACATGAAAAGGCACCCTTAAGACTTACTAACTGAGCTTCCAAGGTGATGAGCTTAAACAAGTCACCCGATTCATTATTGCTCAACCTTACACACTTTTACGCGAATGCTCCCTGCTTAATGAGGCACAGAGACCTGGTTTATTAAGTGAGAAGGCTTATTGCAAAGATTTCTCTTTTTTTTTTTTGAAATGTAAACAACCGGAAGAACTCATTGTCTAAGTTGTTCAAATAAAAACAGAAATTTACAAGATTCTACATCAGACTTATACCCCACAACTTAAAATGCATATGTGCTAGTTGTGCTATTAAGGACAAATTTAAGGTAAAAATTGTACCATATTCACAATTGAACAAAAATGTGGACCATTCTAACCTAATACATAGTTTGCAAAAGTGCGGGTATTTAAAATGTCAAAAGCTCCTAACTACCTGCTGCATTTATCTCGAACATTTATTGGGATGACCTTCCTTTAAGAAGCAAGACATCATGGCAAAAATGCACAAAAATGCATTACAACGACAATAAACAAAAGATTGAACAGTTGCAAGCATATGCACGTGGTATATCGCACCCCCAAACTTAAATCAAACATTGTCCTCAATGATTTAAAGAAAAGATAAAGGAACGAAAGGACCGAGAAAGCGGTTCTTGATAGATACAGTAGTCCATTATGAGCAGGCCGCCATATGAGTAGTAAAATCTGCATGGATCACCAACTGTATACCACGAGCATTATGGGGAATAAAAAGTAAATGAAAATAAAAAGACAAAGCAATTATGTAAACAAATTATTTGTTTTTTTTTTTTGTAGACCGACATCACGTTTCATCCTAAAGTCGAACTGGTGGCTCCCATTTTGATAAGAGGTATATGTGATAAGATATTGATTATCCAGGCACGTTAACGTATAGCATGCAAATGGGCTGCCTTTCTTTATTAAAGCTATACTGTGTTGAAGCAATCTCAACAATATTGGGAATTGAAACCAGACTTTAATAAACAGAAATCATCAACTATATCGTGCATATACTAACTATGGAATTGGTACTACATACATAGTTAGAGCATGGGTGACAGCGATATGAGGCAAAATTTTAAAAAAAGACAAAACAGAAAACATAATTGAAACAAAAATTGCATTCCATAAATTTGCCAAACATTTAAGTACAATGTAATATGATGGAATACACAAAAATATCCGAAGACATGGCCTACCTAAATAAAGAAAAAACTAAAACTGAAAATAAAACATGAAAATGCTAAACTAGTCCAAGGTGGGTGGTGGTGGAGGTGGCTTGGTGGGTGGTGCAGATGTCGAAGCGGTAGCTGGGCCAGATAGCATAATTAGGAGGTCTTATCGGAAAGTCCCGAACTCATCAATCAAAGTCCTTTGACCCTGGGTCAGAGATGTAATATCCTCGCTCATGGCTGCCAGCTGACTCTGAGTCACCTCGACGTACCCATTAAAGCCCTGCTGTAATCTCTCTACATCTGCCGCTAGACAAGAGTACCCAATGGCCAATATATCAAACTGCTCATGGGTCAGACCGGTCGAGTCATCCTCTACCTCCTCATCTAATGGGTCACTCTCTGCAGGCTCGTCCTCCTCTGCCAGTGCCATGGGGTCATCCATATTCATATCCTCGTGCTCATGCCCCTGGTGCTGCTGGCGCTTTAGATGCCTACGGACCCGTACCCAGTGAGTGTGTTGGAATTGGGGAGGTGGTTTGATAAGTAATGAATATTGCATATTCAATGCCCTTAAAATTATATGAATTAGTGTCTTAGTAATATTTATTTCATGTTTTTATTAATAATTTTAATCTTTTTAGGATTTCAGGTGGTTAAGGGTAATTCTAATTAATAATGGTGCAATTGGGTTACAGATGGTGTTAGGCCTATTCACATTGAAGATTGGGCCAATTCAGGCCTAAAAAGTCTTGGACCCGTTTTGGTATTCAGACCATATCTCCGTACACGATTGTCAAAATGACCCAAACTCCGTCTGCCACTTTTTGGGCGCAAATGCCACTTTGTGAGGAGCAAGTGTCATTTTCTTATGCGCACTTGCCACTTTGGGAAGGCCAGGTATCCCGTTGGTTTGTTTTCGCAAAGTAAAAATGACGAAACGAAGAAAACTAGGATATTCTGGAGGGGGGAAGCAGAGAGAGATATACAGAGGCGATTCGTGACGATACGGGCAAGACGACGACGACTTCATCATCGTTCAAGCCTGGACCTCCGATCATGAGCGGCTAAACACCATTCCGGGGATGTGATGTAACCCTAACCTGTCTTTCAATGTTTTAATTTGTATTTTAATTTGGGAATAATTTACTGTGTGCATTGATTGTATAATCAAGACATAAACAATAGTTGTGCTATTGCTTTCAATTTGAATGTATTGTTTCATTGCATATTTACTTTTGTTCTTGTAGAATGAATGCAAGTTGCAGTGATTAGGGTTTAGTTCTTTTCAATTTCTGTGATTTTGTTAAGACAGGTTATACAATAGTTTTCATAGATCATTCAATTTAGGGTTTTTATAATTCGTACTAAGCGAAGATGGGTTATCATATCATTAGTTAGTCTGATGTATAGGCCATGCTAAGTGAAGACGAGTTATGCTTAATTGTATGTTGAATGAATCCTCTTGATAGAACTGAATTTGGCTTGTAGCCATTCTTTTCTGAATGCATAGATTAAACATCCCAAATTAATACAACTGTCATTGTCAGAAGGTTAGTGGTGAAGTCAATTCCCAGGACCCTCTCTCCAGTGTCTACCATTTATTTATGTTGTATTTCATTTCATTTAATTTCAGCACCTTAGAATTAAAACCAAAATAAATTCTCTTTCAATTAAATTAGACAAGATCTTGATAGCTTAACAATGAAACCAACGCAGTCTCTGTGGGTTCGACCCTTACTCACCACTTTACTAATTTTAGTAGAGTATTTGTAGGTTTTTATAAATTCTATTTTGTTCGAAGTGCAAAACGAGATAAAATAATATGGAATAATGTCGTCGTTGCCAATAACGCAATGCCTAGGTTTATTAGGCTTTCGAATTGGTCCATGTAGCGAGCTTTCAGCCTGTGACTCCCAAACCAAATGGCTTTAGGGCACCAGGTTTCAAGATACCTCGAGGGACCTAATAACTCGAACCAAAACGGCCACAAACCATAGGATTATTATTTTTATTTTTATTTTTTTATTTTATTATATATATATTTTTTAAGTATAGCATGTTTAAAATGTTTATTCTCAAGGGATACCGACTTATATTCAGCACACATAATTGATACTCAAAGCCAAGTACAAACCCCACTAACTCTACTAGTGTGCGTGTGAATTGTGAAAAGAACTAGAGTCAACCACTCTATGTCATGTCAATGCAAATAACGACTTAACCCACTGCATTCAAACCATAGTTTCTAAAAATTTTACACATACTCTACAATTGCAAGTCAAGAACCTACATAAAGTATTAAACTCTTGATTGGTGTTAAAACATCTAAACTGAAAACAAAACAACCTATAATAAATAAATAAATAAACAAACAAAAGTGATCAAGAGAGTGTGCTGGAATTAGGGAGGTGGTTCTATCTAGATGTCGGTATCAGTGAACGCAATATTGGCTTTGTTGATAAAAGTAGTGACAAAGTAAGGAAATGGAAGCTGCCAAGTAGCGGCTCTCTTGATCCCCTTCTGAACGAGAGCATCCCACACTTTATACATCTGTCCCCATATCAGTGATGGGACAGAAAACCATATGCCTATATGAGCTGTGTATAAGTAGCGAAGAAGGTTACCCCGGCGCTCTGCCACATGTCATAAAGGACATGCGTTCTTGATGAGACGGTATCTAAAAACCATAACTCCCTCGGGCACATGGATTTGCTCATACACTTTTGACTAGGGGTGGTAAAATCCCCATTGCACATATCCATGACCATGGAAATCACGGTAGTGTCAGGTGGTAGGGACTCCCTGAAGAGTGGGTGACCATCCTGGTCAACCATATCTGGAGGTTGCAGGTGTAGGTAGCCTATAAGCTGGGCAATTTGACTCACCATGATGGTAATCGTAATCCCAGCCACCACGGTCTCCAAAGTACCAGGCATAGTGCACGAGTAGGTCATGTGCTCATAGAAAACCTGCACCAGCTTACTGTATGCGATATTGGATGGTGGCTGGAGTAGTTTGTCAAGCTGGCATCGTTGCAGCTCTGCCACGGCCCATGCCGTGTCAGGACGTGTCTCAAACTCTGCTAAGTCAAATCTATGCTCGGGGTGGAATCCTCGAGTATGCCAAGCTCGTCCCGGCACATCTCGTACCTGGATACTGGGATTCTTCACGTGAGCCATATCCTGGGACTGTCTACAATTATTCCAAAAATAATGTAAATAAAAAAGAATGCTCCAGGTCATGGCATCAAGACATGTACTCCAAAACATGCTCTAGGCAACTCAATAAAGTTCACTAGGAATCATGAAAGCCATTCAAACCTCGTACTCCATTCATGGTCAAGGAAAAATCTAAATCTACCATAACCCACATAGATACACAAATCACAATGCACCCCAACTGAACGGTGCACTTATTCGCACCCCACCCCATAGACTCGTGTGTGTAACACGTACCCAACATCACCCTCAAAGGTTGTAATGACACTAATCCTCAGCAACGATGCCAAAATTTTGATGTGGCCATGTTCAAAATATATAAGTTTACGCATGTGCAGTTCATGTGCCAGTCTCGATTGTGTGAAATGGTCATTTCGCACAATCAAAATTTTGATTGCTCGAAGTGCTATTGAAGTAGTATCAGAGGAAACCACATCTCAGGACTTTGCACCTTGCATTAACTTTGCATTTTTCTTCAAAATTTTGATTGTGTGAAATCAAGGGTTCGCATAATCAAAATCTCGATTGTGCGAAATCCTCATTTTGCACAATCAAGATTGTGATTGCAGAATTTTTTGATGCAACTTGATTTAATACCTACTTGACTCAAACTTACAGCACTTAGATACAAAATTGCTTTGGATTAGAGGGACTTCATGGATGCATGATACCTTCCACCGTCGCGCCACATTATACGTCTATGGCATGACGTTAGAATTGGTTTGTGAGTCAAAATAGATGGGATCCGTGAAATTGATGACATCCACATACTCCATCTTAGTTTGGTCATCCAAATATGGTTTTAACCATTTTCTATTCACTTTGAAGAATGTGTCATCCTTAGGGTCTTTTAATTCCACCGCTCTATGAGGAGCAACAAAATTTACTAGAAAAGGACCATCTTAACGGGAGTGGAGTTTTTCGGGAAACAAATGGAGCCTCGAGTTGTACAACCATACTTTCTGTCCCGAGGAAAACGTTTTGACTCGAATATTGCGATCATGAAAGGCCTTAGATTTTGCCTTGTAGATTTTAGCGTTCTCATACGCGTCATATCGTAATTCTTCCAATTCGTTCAATTGAAGCTTTCGATTAGAGATGGTTAATTTCATGTCAAAATTGAACGTTTTGGTGGCCCACATAACCTTGTGCTCTAATTCAACCAGAAGATGGCATGCTTTACCATATACCAATCGGTAAGGCGACATTCCAATGGGAGTTTTATATTCAGTTCGATAGGCCTATATTGCATCATTTAAGTGCAATGACCAATCTTTCTAGTAAGGCCGAACTATTTTTTCAAGTATGTTCTTTATTTCCCGATTGGATACTTCCACTTGTCCACTGGTTTGAGGATGGTAGGGGGTGGCTACTTTATGTGTGATGGAGTATTTGGTGAGAAGGGTTCGAAGCAACCGATTACAGAAATGTTTGCCCCCGTCGCTCATGAGGGCGCGTGGAGTACAAAAGCAACTAAAGATATTAGATTGAATAAACTTGACCACGACTGCGTGGTCATTGGACTTGGTAGCCACAACCTCTATCCATTTAGATACGTAGTCCACTGCCACAAGTATGTACTCATGACCAACGAATGGTGGAAAGGGTCCTACAAAATGCATGCCCCAAATATCAAATATCTCAACAATGAGAATGGGGTTGAGAGGCATCATATCTTTGCGGGACATTGCACCGAGGTACTGACATCACTCATAAGAGCGGCATAATGAATATGCATGCCGATGAAGTGTTGGCCAAAAAACCCACATTGAAGAATATTTGCTGCGATTTTCTTTGCACTAAAGTGTCCCCCACACGCAAGTGTATGACAGAATTTTAAAATACTTTGGAATTCAATGCCGGGGACACATTTCTGAATTATTTGGTCAAGATAATATTTGAAGAGTTGAGGATCATCCCAATAATATGATCAAGATTGGGACAAGAAACAATCCTTCTCTTGCTTGGTCCAAGTGGACGGGAATTTTTTGGTTGCCAAAAAATTGACAATGTCCTCATACCAAGGGATACTCTCCTGAGAGACTACAAAAAGTTGTTCATTTGGAGAAGGATTCACAAACTGGGAGGGAATCATTAAGAGACTCAACACAATTCTAGAGAGGTGATCAGCCACCACATTTTTTGTTCCCTTTTTGTCTCTGATCTCAAAATTAAACTCTTGCAACAAGAGTATCCACAGGATTAGTCGGGGTTTGGTGTCCTTCTTGGTCAAAAGATGCCGGAGGGCAGAATGGTCAGAATAGACAATGACCTTGGAACCTAATAGATAAGCTCAAAATTTGTCCAAGGCATACACTATAGCAAGCAACTCATTTTCCGTCGTGGTATAGTTTATTTGAGCTTCGGAAAGGGTTTTACTTGCATAGTAGATTGCATGTGGTAACTTGTCTACACGTTGCCCTAAGACTGCACCCATAGCATAATCGAATGCGTCACACATGACCTCAAACGGGAGAGCCCAATTTGGAGGAATGAATATTGGAGCTATTGTAAGCAAGGTGCGTAGCTTGTCAAAAGCTTCAAGGCACGCTACATTAAAGGTAAAACAAGACTCTTTTTCAAGAAGGCGACACAGAGGTCGAGAGATCTTGCTAAAATCCTTGATGAAGCGACGGTAAAAGCCCGCATACCCAAGGAATGAACGAATCTCTCTCACCGTTGATGGTGGAGGAAGTTTAGAAATAAGTTCAACCTTGGCTTTATCAACCTCTATTCCTCTCTTGGACATGATATGCCTAAGGACAATGCCTTCTTAAATCATAAAATGACTTTTTTCCCAGCTGAGGATTACATTTGTCTCTGACCATCGTGTAAGAACACAGGACATATTATGGAGACAAGATTCAAATGAAGGTCCAAAGATAGAGAAATCATCCATGAACACTTTCAAAAAGTTTTCCACCATCTCCAAAAAGATAGACATCATACACCATTGAAAAGTTACTGGTGCATTGCATAACCCAAAGGGCATGCGTCTATAGGCAAATGTACAGAATGGACATGTGAAAGTGGTTTTCTCCTAGTCTCGCGGGTTTGTAGCCACTTAATTATAGCCAGAATATCTGTCTAAGAAGCAATAGAAACTTTAATCGACTAGCCTCTCTAGGATTTGATCAATGAATGGGAGTGGAAAATGATCTTTCCTAGTTGCTAAGTTAAGTTTCCTATAGTCTATACACACTCTCCATCCTGTAGTGGTGCGCTGAGGAATTAACTCACCTTTGTCATTTGGTTTCACAGTGATGCCTGATTTGTTGGGTACCACTTGAGTAGGGCTAACCCACTTGCTATCTGAGATGGGGTAAATGATTCTCGCATCTAGGAATTTCACAGCCTCCTTCATTACAACATCTTTCATATTTGGATTTAATCGATGTTGTGCCTCTCTTGAGGTCTGTGCATCTTCTTCCAGATGTATGCGGTGCATACAAATGGAAGGATCTATTCCCTTTAGATCAGCAACACTCCATCCTATTGCTTCTTTGTGCTCTTTTAACACTTTGAGGAGTTCCCTCTCTTGTTCATTGGTGAGATCAAAACCAATGATGACCGGGAGGGTTTCATTGGCGCCTAAAAAAACATACTTGAGAGTAGTCGGTAAAGGCTTAAGCTCAAGTTGTGGCGGGGATAAGAGAGATGGAGTTTGGGAAGCATTGGACAAAGGGGGAAAAGGTTCTCTCGGTGCTCTCCATTTAGGTGAATTCATAACAGCCATGACATCGAGCAGTGAATTAACTTCACTTATGGATCGCTCAATGTCATAGTCATTACAGTTGAAGTGACTTAGGCACACCTCAAGAGGATCCTTGTAAAGAATGGAAGGAAATGCTTCTTGGACAAGATCTTCCACTACATCAATGCAAAAGCATTCACTTTCGTCATCGGATGTGTGGTGAGAAGCATTGACGATGTTCAATCGAACTTTCATATTCCTGAAAGAGATGTCCATTACTCAGATGCGACAATTAACACAAGCGTTTGCCGTAGCCAGAAATGGATGACCTAGAATGATTGGAATATGTCTATTGGGATTTTGGACAGGTTCCGTGTCAAGGACTATGAAGTCCACCCGAAAATAAAACTTGTCTACTTGAATGATCACATCTTCAATGATGTCACGTGGTTGCTTCATCGATCGATCGGCGAGTTGCAACACCACTGGGGTGGGCTTAAGTTCCCCCAAACCTAATTACTTGTAAACTGAGAAGGGAAGCAAGTTGACACTAGCCCCTAAATCAAGAAGTGCCTTTTCAAATTCTTGGTTGCCGATGGTGCAAAAGATAGTTGGGGCTCCTAGATCCTTGAATTTAGGAGGGGCTTGGTGTTGAAAAATGGAACTCACTTTGTGAGTTACGCGATGAGGAAGTAGTTGCGAAAAGTATTTTAGAACCTAGAGGGGGGGTGAATAGGATCACTTGCTCGTTTGCTTAATTTTTAATTAATTCAATTTTAAGTCCAATTAATCAAACAATTAAAGGAAGCAAATAAATAAAGTGCAAGTGAAGAAAAAAATGCACCAGATATACGTGGAAACCCAAGACGGGAAAAACCACAGAGGGAGGTGGCATGTGTAGAGACTGTGCCCAATTTTGGCCGATTTTTCAATTTTTGGCATTTATTGCTTTAAATGCATTTTAAATGACGTTTAACATGTTTTGAATACGGGAAAAATGTTTAGAGGGTTGGAATAGGGTTTTGGGAAGTTTTGGGGACTTTTGGCAAAAGTTGACTTTTTTGAGTTTGGTCAACCTAGGGGCGCGGGCCTTGTGGGCCCAGAAATTTTAAAAGTGTCGGAATGAATTCAAAATTAGAGGATAGCTTAAATAAAATATTTGACGTGTAACGGAGTTGATTTCGTGTCAATCTGAGTTACGGAACTCCGAAAATGAGCCCGAAAAGGTTTTGCAAAAAGGTGATGACAAACTAGTAATTAAGAGGAGGTCACTTAGCTATAAATAGTAAGAGAGATCAGCTCTTCTCCCATTTTTCATCCCAGCAGCCGAGAGTGAGAGATATATGCATATATACGTACAAGCTTCATCTCCTCCTCTTCTTCACTAGATTTGAGGACCTTAGAGTGGGATTTTGATTTCACCAAAGAAGGAAGAAACGATCTACGCATCGAGGGCTCGAGATTGATCGGTTCAAAAATCATTTTGGAGGAAGTTGGGTTTTGAGAGATTGAGGGAAATCAATTGGAAGCTCTTCCAATTTGAGGTAGGGGTGCTAGACTCACTTCCACTTTGATCTTGTGGTCCATTCCTAAATATCATAAGAGATAGCTTTTGATTTCTTGAACCTAGGTCTATGTATATATATATATATGTATACCATGGCGATTTATGCATGTATAAGTCTCCAACATGTTAGTTAGGGCTTATGCATGGTATGTATGTGCAAATGTGACTATAATGCTTTTGGTGAAAAATGTTTTTGTTTGATGAAAGCATGAAAAATATGATTTTCTAGCAAAATCCATGAGCATGGTGCTTTCATGATGTGAGTGTGATAGCATTGTGACAATCTTGAGTTGAAAGGGAAATGCATTGATTTGAGAAAAAAATGCATGCATTGTGTGACTATGTGCATTGGTGTGATTATATGCACTATATGATGATTTTGGGGCATGAGTGTGAAATTAAGATAAGGGGAAGGCCCCTAGGGTGAAAGACCCAAAACTTGGCCAAGAGGAGGTGATGTGGTCGAAACTAAATTATATTGTAAGCTTAATTTTGCCCTTTTTATCAAAATATAATTTAACCACTCATAAGAGTACGAATCTTTGTAGATAAGGTTCTATATAGAGGGTATCGATCCCACGAGGACTAGTCGCAATTGTCTTAGAGGAAGATTAATTCTACTTTAATTCGAAAAACAGATTTCTGAATTTGTGTTTAAAAACTATTGCATGAATGAAATGACAAGAAAAGTAAAGAGTTTAAAGTTGGGAGAGAGAAGTAGGGTTGGTTTCCACCACTAGCCATTCACATGTTCATAAGTGTAGCAAGCATGGGATTCATTAATTAAATGCCTAACAATGTCATTAGGCTTGTGACCTCAATGACATATCAAAAGATCAATGTGTGTGCTAACCTATCATAATCCATCTTCAACAAGCATAGCTCTTCAACCTAACTAACTACCTAATTACTCTACTCTCTAAGTGAACACTGCATGCATCCAAACTACCTTGTCTTGGCATGGTCTATACAAACTAACATCACACATTCATTTAAACACCATTATCTAGCCATCATTTGCACTTCTTGTGGAATATGCAAATGTTGTGCATTCAAGTGACAAAATCTACTCTAAGACAAGAATAAATTCCAAATCAAATGAATATATATAAGAGATGTATTTGTGTACATAATCACTAGGCTAAATAATCAACATTTAATTACAAATCCCAAGAGCTACAAAGATGAACAAGTTTACATGGCTAGGGGTTGAAACCAACACCCTAGTAGAAGAGTTAGTTGCTCATGGTTGCCTTGCACCCTTCCATTGATGAAGAAAGTGAAGCTTCTTGGTCTGGTTCAGCTTCTCCTCTTCCTCTCCCGAAGGTCTCTCCTCTTGTATTGATGTGTGTTGAGAGATATGAGATATGTGTGGCTTTTTGGTGCTTTTTGGCTCCTTTTTCTCCTTTGGGGCCCACCATATATATATATATATCATTATATATATCTCTTGTATCAAGAAGGCCCCCAAAAGTCTTGTTCAAGTCAGACAATCCCCCTAAGTCGTGCAAAAAGGGGGATTTTGTTGCAAGTGGGAGAGCAGGTGAGCAAGTGGCCAAGTGGGCTCTGCAGCATCTCGATTGATCGAGATTTCGATCAATCGAAATGAGATCTTGATCAATCGAGATTTCGATTAATCGAGATCAACAACTCGATTGATCGGGATGCCTTGGGCTGCATTTTCTGATTTCTTCTCTTGACTGCAGAAAGCTTCCAACTTTGCTCCATTTACTCCAATACCTGCAAAACATCAAAAACACAAAAATATCGTAAACATATCTCGGTAAACGCAAAAACAGAACTAACGTATGTAGGAAAGATGGTTCAAATGCATAGAATTGAACACTTATCACACCCCCAAACTTACATATTGCTAGTCCCTTAGCAATACAATATTACAAAAATGAAATCCACTATCTTATACAAAAGTTTAATCATGCTCAGTCATCAACTAGATAAAGGGCGATCATCCGTTCATTTCACATTTGGCAAATGCAACAAGTATTATAGAACTATGTGGTCATTAGCAAAAATGGACCTTCACAAGCTATAAATGAATGATAGTCCCCACATAATGGCCAGCCCGAACAAATATAACAATTCCAACCCCAAAATCCTCTTTGAAAAGTGAACATGCATTCCAACGTGTGGCTTTTGTCATATTTGGAGAAGAAAATGAACAAATCTGTTTTTAAGAGAAAAACTCATTGAAAATGCTTGACACGGTTGTTCATTATCACAAAACATTCATGATTGCTCATGTGCGAATGACCGTGCAATGCTTAGCTCTTTTTGCTTTCTTGCAAGCCCATGTAGCGGCGTTGGGCCAATGACTCCCAAACCAATTGATTTTAGGGCATTAGGTGAAGAAGCACCCCTCGGACTTAATGACCGAGCTTACAAGGCGATGAGCGTAAGCAAGCCACCCGCTTATTATTGCTCAACCTTACACACTTTTACACGAATATTTCCTGCTTTGAGGCATAGAAATCCGATTTATTGAGTGAGAAGGCTTATTGCATATTTTTCTCTCCTTGCTTCCTGAAATGAGAAGGTTCCTTCAATCTTTGGAGGAAAAGGAACCGGAGGTTCATAAGAGGTGTCAAGATTTGGAATCGATGACGACACAACTTCACTTGCCTTTCCTTTTGGATTTGAAGGGGTATTTTGCAAATTTGGATTTAACGGAAACAATTTTGGATTTAATTGGGATTCTTTTGGATTTTTAGGTTGCTCTTGGAATTCCTTTCTCTCTTCCTCCCCCACCTTGGAGTTAATGATTTTACCACTCCTCAAGGTTGTGATTGATTGAACTTGCTCCGGAGGAGCATTACAAGTTGAAGATGATGGATCTTCAATCATATGGACACCTTTGGGATTCGCCACCGGTTGACTCGGCAACTTACCTTCCTCCCTTCTATTTAAGGCATTAGCTAGTTGCCCGATTTGAGCTTCTAACCTAGCCATAGATTGAGCATTGGCTTCAAGCTTAGAGATTGATTGAGAGTGAATTTGTAATAAGCGGGTGTTGGCCTCAAGATTGCTTATCACTCTTTCTTCAAAGCTTTGGCTTCTCGGAGGAGGTGGTGGTTGTTGGTAATTAGATCTTTGATTGTAAGGTTGAGGGTTTGGCCTATAATGAGGCTGTTGAGAGGGGGAATTAAAAGAGTTTTGCCCTTGGAAAGAGGGACTTGATTCTTGAGGTGTCCATGAAAAAGTCGGATGGTTCTTGTAACCAGGATTGTACGTGTTTGAATATGGATCATTCATTTGTTTAGAGTACAAGGCATTCGCTTGCTCTTGAGCATAATCGGGAGATTGCCCGGCAATAGGACAATCTCGCACGAAATGTGAAGTACTATAGCAAAACGAACACCCTTCCTGATTTTGGACAGATTGGTTTGGAGTAGGCAGCCCATTTTTCATGATTAAATCCATTTTTCGGGATAGGGCTTCTACTTGTATGGCAACCTCATCCACCCGTGATATTTCATGCACTCCTCTACAAGGTTGGGTGGCCTTCCCTTTCCTAGTGGAGGAGCGTTGAGCTGAATTGTTGCTTAGGGTTTGAAAAAGTTTCCATGCCTCATCGGGGCTTTTCAAAAGATATCCACCCCCACACGCGGAGTCTATCATTTGTCTGTGTTGCTCACTCACCCCATCATAAAAACTTTGCACTAGCTGCCATTTTGGGATAGCATGATGCGGACAAGATTTTAAAAGATCCTTTAACCTCTCCCACGTCTCATGGAATTGTTCTTGGTCAATTTGGGTGAATCCGGTGATTGCTCGCCGAATATCACTTGTCTTACCCATTGGGAAGTATTTTTTCAAGAACTCTATTTGCATCTCCGCCCAAGAATGGATTGAGTTAGGTTCTAATGAGCTGAACCAACTTCTAGCTTTATCTTTTAGGGAGAAGGGGAACATACGCAGCTTTAGATCATCCTCCGTAAAGTGTGGTACACGAATAGTGGAACACACGGAAAGGAAATAATCTAAGTGCCGGTACGGATCCTCATTAGGAAGACCGTGGAAGCTATTAAGAAGATTGATGGTGGAGGACTTTATTTCGAATTGATTTGCCGCCACATTCGGAAATTGAATACATGAAGGTACTTCAAATGTAGTCGGAAGGTAAAAGTCCATAAGCAACTCTCCTTGAGGAGGTGGTGGTGGAGGTGGTTGTTCATGATTAAAAGGAGGTAGTCCGGGAGGTTGTCTCTCATTTGGATCCATGTTTTCAGTCCTAGGCAATATAGGGTCCCTAGAGGTTCCTCTACGTTGTCTAAGTGTTCGTTCAAGTTCAATGTTACACGGAAGCAAAGGAAGTGACAAGGACCGTCTACCTAGCATGCATTAACAATCGAACAACACCTCAATACACAAAGTAACAATAATCTATACAAAAAGAATGAATGAATTCAAACCACTAATTTTAGGCGTTATACTCACAAAGGGTTCCAAGTTTACTTCTCTTTGATGCCCGCTATGTGGTATACCTAAAATCAAGAAGTTTGAGAAATAAGAACAAAATATATACAAAAAGAATGAAAGAATTTCTAGCCTAAGAATTAAACCAGATTTAATCTTCCAATGGCGACAATAAAACCGTAGTCCCCAGCAACGGCGCCAAAATTTTGATGTGGTCAGAACTAAATTATATTGTAAGCTTAATTTTGCCCTTTTTATCAAAATATAATTTAACCACTCGCAAGAGCACGAATCTTTGTAGATAAGGTTCTATATAGAGGGTATCGATCTCACGAGGACTAGTCGCAATTGTCTTAAAGGAAGATTAATTCTACTTTAATTCAAAAAATAGATTTTTGAATTTGTGTTTAAAAACTATTGCATGAATGAAATGACAAGAAAATTAAAGAGTTTAAAGTTGGGAGAGAGAAGTAGGGTTGGTTTCCACCACTAGCCATTCACATGTTCATAAGTGTAGCAAGCATGGGATTCATTAATTAAATGCCTAACAATGTCATTAGGCTTGTGACCTCAATGACATATCAAAAGATCAATGTGTGTGCTAACCTATCATAATCCATCTTCAACAAGCATAGCTCTTCAACCTAACTAACTACCTAATTACTCTACTCTCTAAGTGAACACTACATGCATCCAAACTACCTTGTCTTGGCATGGTCTATACAAACTAACATCACATATTCATTTAAACACCATTATCTAGCCATCATTTGCACTTCTTGTGGAATATGCAAATGTTGTGCATTCAAGTGACAAAATCTACTCTAAGACAAGAATAAATTCCAAATCAAATGAATATATATAAGAGATGTATTTGTGTACATAATCACTAGGCTAAATAATCAACATTTAATTACAAATCCCAAGAGCTACAAAGATGAACAAGTTTACATGGCTAGGGGTTGAAACCAACACCCTAGTAGAAGAGTTAGTTGCTCATGGTTGCCTTGCACCCTTCCATTGATGAAGAAAGTGAAGCTTCTTGGTCTGGTTCAGCTTCTCCTCTTCCTCTCCCGAAGGTCTCTCCTCTTGTATTGATGTGTGTTGAGAGATATGAGATATGTGTGGCTTTTTGGTGCTTTTTGGCTCCTTTTTCTCCTCTGGGGCCCACCATATATATATATATATCATTATATATATTGATAAGTGTTCAATTCTATGCATTTGAACCCTCTTTATTGCATACGTTGGTTCCATTTTTGCGTTTACCGAGATATGTTTACGGTATTTTTGTGTTTTTGATGTTTTGCAGGTATTGGAGTAAATGGAGCAAAGTTGGAAGCTTTCTGCAATTAAGAGAAGAAATCAGGAAATGCAGCCAAGGCATCTCGATCAATCGAGATGTTGATTTCGATTAATCAAAATCTCGATTGATCGAGATCTCATTTCGATTGATCGAAATCTCGATCAATCGAGATTCAATTTCGATCAATCAAAATTCTGCAGAGCCCACTTGGCCACTTGCTCACCTGCTCTCCCACTTGCAACAAAATCCCCCTTTTTGCACGGCTTAGGGGGATTATCTAACTTGAACAAGACTCTTGGGGGCCTTATTAATGCAATATATATATATAGTGATATATATATATATATGGTGGGCCCCAAGGTTGAAAAAGGAGGCCATAAAGCACAAAAGGAGGCCATTTGACATATATCTCTCAAGCAACATCAAAGAAGAGGAGAGACCTTCGGGAGAGGAAGAGAAAGAGCTGAACCAGACCAAGAAGCTTCATTCTTTTCATCAATGGAAGGGTGCAAGGCAACCATGAGCAACTAACTCTTCTACTAGGGTGTTGGTTTCAACCCCTAGCCATGTAAACTTGTTCATCTTTGTAGCTCTTGGGATTGATACTTAAATGTATTGAATTTCCGGATGTAGCGGCAAATCAATTCGAAATAAAGTCCTCCGCCATCAATCTTCTTAATAGCTTCCACGGTCTTCCTAATGAGGATCCGTACCGGCACTTAGATTACTTCCTTTCCGTGTGTTCCACTATTCGTGTACCACACTTTACGGAGGATGATCTAAAGCTGCGTATGTTCCCCTTCTCCCTAAAAGATAAAGCTAGAAGTTGGTTCAACTCCTTAGAACCTAACTCAATCCATTCTTGGGCGGAGATGCAAATAGAGTTCTTGAAAAAATACTTCCCAATGGGTAAGACAAGTGATATTCGACGAGCAATCACCGGATTCACCCAAATTGACCAAGAACAATTCCATGAGACGTGGGAGAGGTTAAAAGATCTTTTAAAATCTTGTCCGCATCATGCTGTCCCAAAATGGCAGCTAGTGCAAAGTTTTTATGATGGGGTGAGTGAGCAACATAGACAATTGATAGACTCCGCGTGTGGGGGTGGATATCTTTCGAAAAGCCCCGATGAGGCATGGAAACTTTTTCAAACCCTAAGCAACAATTCAGCTCAACGCTCCTCCACTAGGAAAGGGAAGGCCACCCAACCTTGTAGAGGCGTGCATGAGATTTCACGGGTAGATGAGGTTGCCATGCAAGTAGAAGCCCTATCCCGAAAAATGGATTTAATAATGAAAAATGGGCTGCCTACTCCAAACCAATCCGTCCAAAATCAGGAAGGTTGTTCGTTTTGCTATAGTACTTCACATTTTGTGCGAGATTGTCCTATTGCCGGGCAATCTCCCGATTATGCTCAAGAGCAAGCGAATGCCTTGTATGCTAAACAACTGAATGATCCATATTCGAACACGTACAATCCTGGTTACAAGAACCATCCGGCTTTCTCATGGAAACCTCAAGAATCAAGTCCCTCTTTCCAAAGGCACAACTCTTTTAATTCCCCCTCTCAACAGCCTCATTATAGGCCAAACCCTCAACCGTACAATCAAAGATCTAATTACCAACAACCACCACCTCCTCCGAGAAGCCAAAGCTTTGAAGAAAGAGTGATAAGCAATCTTGAGGCCAATACCCGCTTATTGCAAACTCACTCTCAATCAATCTCTAAGCTTGAAGCCAATGCTCAATCTATGGCTAGGTTAGAAGCTCAAATCGGGCAACTAGCTAATGCCTTAAATAGAAGAGAGGAAGGTAAGTTGCCGAGTCAACCGGTGGCGAACCCCAAGGGTGTGCATATGATTGAAGATCCATCATCTTCAACTTGTAATGCTCCTCCGGAGCAAGTTCAATCAATCACAACCTTGAGAAGTGGCAAAATCATTAATTCCAAGGTAGAAGAGGAAGAGAGAAAGGAATTCCAAGAGCAACCTAAAAATCCAAAAGAATCCCAATTAAATCCAAAATCGTTTCCGTTAAATCCAAATTTGCAAAATACCCCTTCAAATCCAAAAGGAAAGGCAAGTGAAGTTGTGTCGTCATCGATTCCAAATCTTAACACCTCTTATGAACCTCCGGTTCCTTTTCCTCAAAGATTGAAGGAACCTTCTCATTTCGGGAAGCAAGGAGAGAAAATCCAAGACATGATGGAGATCTTCAAACAAGTAAAGATCAATCTCCCTCTCCTTGATGCTATTCGACAAATTCCCTCCTATGCAAAATTCTTGAAGGACTTGTGCACTCAAAAGCGCAAATCTAGGAATAATGTTCCTAAGAAAGTCCTCTTAATTGAGCACATAAGCTCCATTTTCCAACACCATGCCCCTCCTAAATTCAAAGATCCGGGTGCTCCGACCATTTCGTGCACCATCGGAAATCAATCTTTTGAAAAAGCACTTCTTGATTTAGGGGCTAGTGTCAATGTGCTTCCATTCTCAGTTTACCAACAACTAGGTTTGGGGGAACTCAAGCATACCACAGTTGTGTTACAACTTGCCGACCGTTCGGTGAGGCAACCACGTGGCATCATTGAGGATGTCATCATTCAAGTGGACAAATTCTATTTTCTGGTGGACTTCATAGTCCTTGACACGGAACCGGTCCAAAATCCGAATCATCATATTCCTATCATTCTAGGTCGTCCATTCTTGGCCACGGCAAACGCTTGCGTTAATTGCCGTACCGGAGTGATGGACATCTCTTTTGGGAATATGAAAGTCCGCTTGAACATCTTCAATGCTTCTCACCACACATCCGATAACGAAAGTGAGTGCTTTTGTGTCAATGTAGTGGAAGACCTTGTTCAAGAAGCACTACCTTCTATTCTTTTCAAGGACCCTTTAGAGGCATGCCTAAATCACTTCAACTGTGATGATTTTGACATTGAGCAATCCATATGTGAAGTCAATTCCATGCTCGATGTTAATACTGTCATGGATTTGCGTAAGTGGAGAGTTCCGAGAGAACCCTTGCCCCCTTTGTCCAAAACTTCCCAAACTCCTTCTTTAATTTCCCCACCACAACTTGAGCTCAAGCCCTTACCGGCTACACTCAAGTATATTTTCTTGGGCGCTAATGAGACCCTTCCAGTCATTATTGCTTCCAATCTTACCAATGATCAAGAGATGGAACTTATTAAGGTGCTCAAAGAGCACAAAGAAGCAATAGGCTGGAGTGTGGCAGTGTAAGGACCGGAATTATTTTGACCGGTCCCGGTTGAATTTTGACCGGATTGAATTTTTTTCGGATTAAATAAATTCCGGAAAGGGCATGGATATATTTCTAGATAAGTGGAAGGTGAGTATATGTATATATATATCTATATATATATATATACATAGTACCTATATTTATATTAAATTATAAATATAGGGGGGCTTTATGCAATTACGAAGGAATGTGGGCGCATATGCAAGAATACATGTATTTTGTACATGGTGTAGTATATTATATATATATATATATGATATATATATATATATATAATGTGTGGACAAGAAAGAGAAGACCACATGTGTGGTCAGCAAAAGAAGAAAAGAAAAAGAAAAAGAAAAGAAGAAAGAAAAAGAAAAGAAAAGAAAGAAGAAAAAGAAAAAAGAAAAGAGAAAAGGAAAAAGAAGAGAAAATCGGGGAGAGAGAGAGAACCGAGAGAAAAAGAGAAAAAGAAGATCGGGAGGGAGAGGAGGAGAAGCCGCGACGGCGGCGGATGGGATCGGTTCCGGCGGCCCTAGCAGCGGCGGCAGGGGCCGTTTCCGGCAGGGGTGTCGCCGATGGGCCCCTTCGGCAGTGGAGTTCGCGGGTTGGAGGAGGTGCGCACGGTGGCTGGTTTGTGGTGGAGGTTGTTCCGGCAGCGAAGGGAGTGGCTCACGGTGGGGTTCCACCTGGGCGACGGCGACGGCAACGGCGGTCGCGACGGCTGGAGGAGGCCGAGGTTGGTCCGATTTTTGGGTTGGTTCGCTAGTTCGATGGGGGGTTTCGGTGGTTGGTTCGATCTTGGGTCGAGCTCGGTGGTGTCTGGCTGGGTTCACGGCTGGGTTTTCTTGGGCCGGCCGTGGGTGAGGGTGTTGATGCCGTGGTGGTGCCCGGTCTTCGACAGGTGGGTCAGTTTATAGAGGCTTCGGCTAATAGATCCATTACGGTGAGTTGGTTGGGTTTGGTTTTCAAATGGATTTCGTTTGGGTATGTGAGTGGTGGCCTTTGTGATTGTAGCTTGCGGGTTGTTGACAGCGGCTGGGATTTCTTGGCTGAGGGTTGTGGATCTCCGGTTTGGGTTGGCTTCGGATGGCCCGACGATGGTGCGCTCGACTTGGCTAGCGGCTGTTTTGAGGCTGTTTGAGGATGCACATGGTGGCACCGGAGGGTCTGTATAGCCGTGGAAATGGTGGTTCATGGTGTTTGGTCTCGGCTTGGGTGTGGCTTCCGTGGGTTCCTGTTGGGTTTTTCGTGGCCATGGTGGTTTCAGCTAGCCTTTGGTGGTGGTTTGACTCCGTGGTGGAGGTGTTTTCGGTAGGGGGTTCGGACGGTTATATGAGGCTTTTTGGACCTTCACGGTTGATGATGTGGGTTGAGACATCATGGATTGAGCGGTTTGGGCTTGAACTCGGAATTGGGTTATGATGGGGATTGGACCACGACATGAATTGGGCCAAGCGTGAAATTTGAAATGGAAACGAATTGGTCCAATGGAGTTGCTCGTGTGGACTTCGACACAGGACTGGATCGGGCTTGGAAATAGGCCGTTTTGCAGGCACGGACCGGTTGAGAGCGGGACTTAAGGCAAGTTGATTCTTGCCTCTATCTCCTACGTATATATTTTAAATACGTCGTTAATTTTACATATGTTCCCTTAATTGTTCATATGTGGTATTTATATATATATATATAGGTGCTTATATATATATATAAGTGTGGTTATAGTATATATATATACGGGTATATATATATATATAATTGGGATATTGAAGCATGCTAGATTTAAATGCTTGTGTACATTGTGATATTTATAGGTGTAGATTGCGCCCATGTCAAACATGCTAAATTATTTTATGTTTAGCTATGTGTTATTGCTTATGCATAGGTGGATTTTATGCATGGATTGGAATATGTATGTGATTATATATTGGAAAATGGTAGAGATGCATGCTAAATATGATTATAGCCTCAATGAATATTTGAGAAGCATGGTTATGCGAAGTGTCATATATGTGCATAATACGTGTATAGGTGATGCAATATATATATGTTAATATATATATGATGATTAGAATGAATGTTAGACACTTGTGATGAATGTATGCATTGAATGAGAGTATGACTATATTTATGCTAATGCATGTGCATATGTGATTTATATGCATGATTTGACATGTACGTGACTACATGTGGGATTACATGAATGAAATGCATGCTATCTGTATATAGAGAATGTATGCATGGGTGAAGCATGATAAAAATGTGCTAAAGTTGAAGTGTTTTGCATATGTGAGGTGTTGTGCAAGTGTTGGAACATGTATGTGCTATATGTATTGGAATGTGGTGAAAAGTATGCTAAATACTTCTTTTTAGTATTCATAAGCATGGGTTGATGCATGAAAATATTATGCTATGTATATATGCATCCATATTGCATATATGGGAGGGAAATGACACGTATATGGTTACATGTGGGTTTATGTGGAGATGGAATGCATGCTATGTGCTTTTAACTAGCTTAGGCATTGTGGGGCGTGAACATTGAAATGTTTAGTATTTATATGTTCGAAATGCATATATGGTGCCGTTGTGAGGAAACGGGGAAGTGTGGGTGAGTTACCTAGAGTAGGTCAATACTCGGTTATGGTTGTGGTCATAAAGTGAGCAAATCACCCAGAGTAGGTCAATACTCGGTCACGGTGAGGGCGTTGGAGCGATTACGTCACCTTGGAGTAGGTAAATACTCGGTGACAGTGGTCTATCCACCTTGGAGTAGGTAAATACTCGGTGGCGGTGCTGATATGGTCTAACCACCTTGAACCATTTAAGACTCGATGACGGTGCTGATATGGTCTAATCATCTTGAGTCAAAATAAGCTCAGTGGCGGTGCTGATATGGTCTAACCACTTTGAGCCACCTAATACTCGGTGACGGTGCTGATATGGTCTAATCACCTTGAGTAGACAAATAACTGGTGACGGTGCTGATATGGTCTAATCACCAATGGGCAAACCAAAATATTGCCCCAGAAGTATGACGTTGGCGGAGTAGGTCAAGGTCGTGAGATGGTTGTGGGAGGCGTTCCAGGTCACATGATTGGTTGAGAATCATGTTAGGATATCGGGTTGAGCCCGAGAGAGAGACAAGTGTGTGAACTTGCTTACATTATCGATTGTGAAGCATGCTTTGTGTTTAACGCATTCTTATATATGCGTTGTTTGTGACAGAACATGATATATGTTGGATATCTATTACTTTTGCGCATGTTGTATGGTTTAAATGCATCTTCATTGCATTTGGGATTGCTACTTGTCGGGTAGGGGACGTGATGATTGATTGACATTGTTTTATGTAAATAGACATATATGTTCTTTATACATATTGGTGCGGAATGTTTACTGTTCTCAAGCATGTTGAAAATGATTTCTAAAATCATGTATAGTGGATTTTGTATGTTCATATGTGCTAGAGTAGCCATATACATCATTGGTTCATGCATGCTAGGTAGAGCATGGTCTTAAATATTGTGATATATTTAAGTGCATAAGTATATTTTTGAGAATATGTGAGGATCGACCTGCTGCAGCAGTGATAGTATGGTTCTACATACCTTGTTGGGCCTTTGAGCTCACCCCCTCCCAGGTTTTGCAGGTATTGCTGGTTTTGGAGTTAGTTAGGAGACTGACAGCACCGGTTGCAGAGGTAGTATCTAGATTCCTTAGAATCTAGTGTATATCCAGGATAGTGGGTAGATAGATGCTTTACATTTGGATTAAATGTATAAAGCGATTTATATTGATTCAGTTCCTTCAATTGTATTTATTCATGTGATGTATGTATTTAATACGGACATTCAAGGACTGATGCATGTATATTTATGATTGTTTATGCATGTTGTAGAAATATTGGGGGGACACGGGCCCAGAAGTGTCCATATTTACTGTTAGATATAAATGCTGGGGGGACACGTGCCCAGAAGTGTCCATATAAATTGTGAAGCAGGTGTAATATGCCAGGAGCTGATTATTTAGAATGGGTCATGCCCAATTTTCGTAAAAATCATAGGAAATTGAATTGTATGATCAGGCGGAGGTTATGTCGTGAGGGTGATCTCACGGGGTTCACACCTCAGTTTCCGGGCCTCGGGAACCGGGGCGTGACAGAATGGTATCAGAGCTCTAGGTCAGAATACCTAGGGACGACGGGTGATGGACATCTCATGTGTATGGTTGAAAAGGTTGGATTATGTACCTAATAGCAGAATGCTATGAGAGCACTAGGTTGGAATACCTAGGGGCGACGAGTAAGGGTTGAGTATTCGAGGAACTCTTGATTGCTGTTAAAGCATTAGGTTTGAAAACCTAGGGTATCAAAGTTGTAGGTTCGAATACCTAAGGACAGATGGTCAGATCACGTGGTGGCTTGGAGATAGGCAATGGTTGATAGTTGTCTAGACAGTAGGTTTGAATACCTATGGACGGTAGTGGAATGACTTGCTCGGTCTGAGCAATCCTAATGAAAGAGCAAAGTGTTAGTATGTGAAACTGGTGTTGATTGGTAATAACTCCCAGAATTGGTTGAGTTTAGACCTTTGGATTTGGTGATCAAGTCTCATTAGTGAGCAATGAAGAGATACCGCAAGGAAGTTTGCGAGTGCTTAAGTCCTTAGAAATACTTAGGGGCTTATGATGTGTTGTTGGTAAGTGTATTGCCGAGGTTGGCAATTGGGATTGAGATGGGATACAAGGAAGGCATGTTGCCGGAGTTGGGCTAACTGGGAAAAGTGGCCTAGCCAGACATTTTTCTTGGATTAGCGTTTCTCTTACAATACGCCGGCTCTTGTAGATGTTGAGTTGTTTCGTCTGGATGACGATAGATAAAGAATTCCCAATAGTAGGGATATGTCACTGAAAGTGATTGGTATTGATAGTCAAGGTTGCTACCTTAGACTATAGAGGCGGATAGATTGGTAGGTGTTTACCAATGAGTACAGAGGATGAGAGTAGGTTGGTTTGAACCACTCTAGATTTTGTGTTCTAGTATGTGTGTATACTAGGGGGACTGGGCCATGTTTTACACGCTTGCTCAGGCAGAGGGGGTACCAGGACCGTGTATGGTCAGGGGTATTTTCCTAGTATTAGCCCGAGGGCTAGGATATTGATTTATGCATTATATGTCATATCATGCATGGTACGTGTTTATGTGATTAGCATGTTGTGTGTTATATGCTATGTGGTATATGTAATTCATGTAACTGAGCATTGCACTTTAGTGTTCCATTTTGCGTTGCATGGCTAGTAGTGACATGTAGTCACCTAGAAGTTCTGGTTTTGGAGAATTGGTAGACCTGGGTAGAGGTTTGAAACCGAGTGGACGGTGATGTTGAAATAGACATGTAGTGATAGGCTTTGAAAGTAAGTCTGGAATTGTGGGGTCCTAGACGAAGCAGTCAGGATCTTGGTGTCTCAAGTGAGATGCTGGAAAGGAATGGATAAATACCCGGGAAGCCGAAAACGTCCGTTAGGACTAATGGACGAGTGAGTAAATTGGATTCATTCCTTGAGAAATGAGGTTGTGAAGTTAAGGGCATGAAAAACCCTAATCTTGGCACTAAATGCCAATGGAATGTAGTCCAACAAAAATGGACAGGACGGGACGATTTGTTTTGACAAGAGCACTTCTTATGTGCCTTGACCTCAGTGGTGTACTGTGATATGCGCATGATAGATGCAGTTAGATCACAGTGTGGATGTGATGTTAAGAGAAGGATGGGTTGATAGTGGATGAGGATCCTGACATATGGTATCTGAAGTGAGGATAATTTCTTGCCGTGAAGGGGAGAGGTGGACGCAGTGGACGTGTAGACGCAGTGGGCTGCGGCCACTGTATGGCTGCTGTTTGGCTACTGTAGGTGACCTCAAACTTTCATTGGTAAGGGTTGTCTAAAGTGAAGTGCTGATATGAAAGGAATTCTCTCTAATTGTCAACTGGCTCCTTGGTGTGAAGGATGAAAAAGGGTAAATGTTTCTCCTCTTGAATAATGAGATTGTGAAACTAGTGGGATGTGAGATCCTGGACTTGGCATTAGATTCCAGTGGGTTGTAGTCTAGGAGACTGGGCAGGATTATGTGGCTTGCTGCGGCGAGTACATTGTTATATAGTTTTGTATCGGCGAGTACACTGTCATGTGCCTTGCTGGTGAGTGCGCTTGTGATGTGCACTGGATTGATGTGGTTTGTGTTGTGATGATGCCCAGGATATTGGACTAAGCCCGGGAATGATATGCCAGAGATTGAAAGTCATGTTTGATAATGAAACAATGACTTTGAGTGTTGATGATCCCGGATTACAGGGGATGTATCACTGTGAGTGATTGATATGATTAGTCAAAGGTGCTGCCTTAGACTAGAGATGGAGATGGACTGGGTAGGTCTTGATGTAGAGACTGTGGACTCTAGGAAGCAAGTGCTTCGGAGGGAGGTGAAAGTGAACCGTACATGGGCTTGGGAGTCACACAGCCATGTCACGGAAGTGGTTATATTGCCTTACGGCAGTTGAGACGCACTGATTGTGCCAGACTCGAGAGTTATGAGTTAGGTGTTGCAAGTGTAGCTCCTAAGGTACGTAAAAAGGGAAAGTGATGATCATTGGCGAGAATGACGCCTGGTATGGATTGGTTTTGGAAAGACTATGACTATGCTAATTTCGAGGACGAAATTCCTTGAAGGAGGGGAGGTTGTAAGGACCGGAATTATTTTGACCGGTCCCGGTTGAATTTTGACCGGATTGAATTTTTTTCGGATTAAATAAATTCCGGAAAGGGCATGGATATATTTCTAGATAAGTGGAAGGTGAGTATATGTATATATATATCTATATATATATATATATATACATAGTACCTATATTTATATTAAATTATAAATATAGGGGGGCTTTATGCAATTACGAAGGAATGTGGGCGCATATGCAAGAATACATGTATTTTGTACATGGTGTAGTATATTATATATATATATATATGATATATATATATATATATAATGTGTGGACAAGAAAGAGAAGACCACATGTGTGGTCAGCAAAAGAAGAAAAGAAAAAGAAAAAGAAAAGAAGAAAGAAAAAGAAAAGAAAAGAAAGAAGAAAAAGAAAAAAGAAAAGAGAAAAGGAAAAAGAAGAGAAAATCGGGGAGAGAGAGAGAACCGAGAGAAAAAGAGAAAAAGAAGATCGGGAGGGAGAGGAGGAGAAGCCGCGACGGCGGCGGATGGGATCGGTTCCGGCGGCCCTAGCAGCGGCGGCAGGGGCCGTTTCCGGCAGGGGTGTCGCCGATGGGCCCCTTCGGCAGTGGAGTTCGCGGGTTGGAGGAGGTGCGCACGGTGGCTGGTTTGTGGTGGAGGTTGTTCCGGCAGCGAAGGGAGTGGCTCACGGTGGGGTTCCACCTGGGCGACGGCGACGGCAACGGCGGTCGCGACGGCTGGAGGAGGCCGAGGTTGGTCCGATTTTTGGGTTGGTTCGCTAGTTCGATGGGGGGTTTCGGTGGTTGGTTCGATCTTGGGTCGAGCTCGGTGGTGTCTGGCTGGGTTCACGGCTGGGTTTTCTTGGGCCGGCCGTGGGTGAGGGTGTTGATGCCGTGGTGGTGCCCGGTCTTCGACAGGTGGGTCAGTTTATAGAGGCTTCGGCTAATAGATCCATTACGGTGAGTTGGTTGGGTTTGGTTTTCAAATGGATTTCGTTTGGGTATGTGAGTGGTGGCCTTTGTGATTGTAGCTTGCGGGTTGTTGACAGCGGCTGGGATTTCTTGGCTGAGGGTTGTGGATCTCCGGTTTGGGTTGGCTTCGGATGGCCCGACGATGGTGCGCTCGGCTTGGCTAGCGGCTGTTTTGAGGCTGTTTGAGGATGCACATGGTGGCACCGGAGGGTCTGTATAGCCGTGGAAATGGTGGTTCATGGTGTTTGGTCTCGGCTTGGGTGTGGCTTCCGTGGGTTCCTGTTGGGTTTTTCATGGCCATGGTGGTTTCAGCTAGCCTTTAGTGGTGGTTTGACTCCGTGGTGGAGGTGTTTTCGGTAGGGGGTTCGGACGGTTATATGAGGCTTTTTGGACCTTCACGGTTGATGATGTGGGTTGAGACATCATGGATTGAGCGGTTTGGGCTTGAACTCGGAATTGGGTTATGATGGGGATTGGACCACGACATGAATTGGGCCAAGCGTGAAATTTGAAATGGAAACGAATTGGTCCAATGGAGTTGCTCGTGTGGACTTCGACACAGGACTGGATCGGGCTTGGAAATAGGCCGTTTTGCAGGCACGGACCGGTTGAGAGCGGGACTTAAGGCAAGTTGATTCTTGCCTCTATCTCCTACGTATATATTTTAAATACGTCGTTAATTTTACATATGTTCCCTTAATTGTTCATATGTGGTATTTATATATATATATATAGGTGCTTATATATATATATAAGTGTGGTTATAGTATATATATATACGGGTATATATATATATATAATTGGGATATTGAAGCATGCTAGATTTAAATGCTTGTGTACATTGTGATATTTATAGGTGTAGATTGCGCCCATGTCAAACATGCTAAATTATTTTATGTTTAGCTATGTGTTATTGCTTATGCATAGGTGGATTTTATGCATGGATTGGAATATGTATGTGATTATATATTGGAAAATGGTAGAGATGCATGCTAAATATGATTATAGCCTCAATGAATATTTGAGAAGCATGGTTATGCGAAGTGTCATATATGTGCATAATACGTGTATAGGTGATGCAATATATATATGTTAATATATATATGATGATTAGAATGAATGTTAGACACTTGTGATGAATGTATGCATTGAATGAGAGTATGACTATATTTATGCTAATGCATGTGCATATGTGATTTATATGCATGATTTGACATGTACGTGACTACATGTGGGATTACATGAATGAAATGCATGCTATCTGTATATAGAGAATGTATGCATGGGTGAAGCATGATAAAAATGTGCTAAAGTTGAAGTGTTTTGCATATGTGAGGTGTTGTGCAAGTGTTGGAACATGTATGTGCTATATGTATTGGAATGTGGTGAAAAGTATGCTAAATACTTCTTTTTAGTATTCATAAGCATGGGTTGATGCATGAAAATATTATGCTATGTATATATGCATCCATATTGCATATATGGGAGGGAAATGACACGTATATGGTTACATGTGGGTTTATGTGGAGATGGAATGCATGCTATGTGCTTTTAACTAGCTTAGGCATTGTGGGGCGTGAACATTGAAATGTTTAGTATTTATATGTTCGAAATGCATATATGGTGCCGTTGTGAGGAAACGGGGAAGTGTGGGTGAGTTACCTAGAGTAGGTCAATACTCGGTTATGGTTGTGGTCATAAAGTGAGCAAATCACCCAGAGTAGGTCAATACTCGGTCACGGTGAGGGCGTTGGAGCGATTACGTCACCTTGGAGTAGGTAAATACTCGGTGACAGTGGTCTATCCACCTTGGAGTAGGTAAATACTCGGTGGCGGTGCTGATATGGTCTAACCACCTTGAACCATTTAAGACTCGATGACGGTGCTGATATGGTCTAATCATCTTGAGTCAAAATAAGCTCAGTGGCGGTGCTGATATGGTCTAACCACTTTGAGCCACCTAATACTCGGTGACGGTGCTGATATGGTCTAATCACCTTGAGTAGACAAATAACTGGTGACGGTGCTGATATGGTCTAATCACCAATGGGCAAACCAAAATATTGCCCCAGAAGTATGACGTTGGCGGAGTAGGTCAAGGTCGTGAGATGGTTGTGGGAGGCGTTCCAGGTCACATGATTGGTTGAGAATCATGTTAGGATATCGGGTTGAGCCCGAGAGAGAGACAAGTGTGTGAACTTGCTTACATTATCGATTGTGAAGCATGCTTTGTGTTTAACGCATTCTTATATATGCGTTGTTTGTGACAGAACATGATATATGTTGGATATCTATTGCTTTTGCGCATGTTGTATGGTTTAAATGCATCTTCATTGCATTTGGGATTGCTACTTGTCGGGTAGGGGACGTGATGATTGATTGACATTGTTTTATGTAAATAGACATATATGTTCTTTATACATATTGGTGCGGAATGTTTACTGTTCTCAAGCATGTTGAAAATGATTTCTAAAATCATGTATAGTGGATTTTGTATGTTCATATGTGCTAGAGTAGCCATATACATCATTGGTTCATGCATGCTAGGTAGAGCATGGTCTTAAATATTGTGATATATTTAAGTGCATAAGTATATTTTTGAGAATATGTGAGGATCGACCTGCTGCAGCAGTGATAGTATGGTTCTACATACCTTGTTGGGCCTTTGAGCTCACCCCCTCCCAGGTTTTGCAGGTATTGCTGGTTTTGGAGTTAGTTAGGAGACTGACAGCACCGGTTGCAGAGGTAGTATCTAGATTCCTTAGAATCTAGTGTATATCCAGGATAGTGGGTAGATAGATGCTTTACATTTGGATTAAATGTATAAAGCGATTTATATTGATTCAGTTCCTTCAATTGTATTTATTCATGTGATGTATGTATTTAATACGGACATTCAAGGACTGATGCATGTATATTTATGATTGTTTATGCATGTTGTAGAAATATTGGGGGGACACGGGCCCAGAAGTGTCCATATTTACTGTTAGATATAAATGCTGGGGGGACACGTGCCCAGAAGTGTCCATATAAATTGTGAAGCAGGTGTAATATGCCAGGAGCTGATTATTTAGAATGGGTCATGCCCGATTTTCGTAAAAATCATAGGAAATTGAATTGTATGATCAGGCGGAGGTTATGTCGTGAGGGTGATCTCACGGGGTTCACACCTCAGTTTCCGGGCCTCGGGAACCGGGGCGTGACAGGCAGATCTCAAGGGAATAGATCCTTCTATTTGTATGCACCGCATACACTTGGAAAAGGATGCTAAGACCTCAAGGGAGGCACAACGTCGATTAAATCCAAATATGAAGGACGTTGTCATGAAGGAGGTGGTGAAGTTACTAGATGCGGGAATCATATACCCCATCTCTGATAGCAAGTGGGTTAGTCCCACTCAAGTGGTTCCAAAGAAGTCAGGTATTACGGTGCAAACAAATGACAAGGGTGAATTAGTTCCCCAACGCACCACCACGGGTTGGAGAGTGTGCATAGACTATAGGAAATTAAATTCAGCCACTCGGAAAGATCACTTCCCCCTCCCATTCATTGATCAGATATTGGAGAGATTAGTCGGGCAAAGTTTTTATTGCTTTTTGGATGGATATTCCGGCTATAATCAGGTTGCTATAGACCCGAGGGACCAAGAAAAAACCACCTTTACATGTCCCTTCGGCACATTTGCTTATAGACGCATGCCCTTTGGGTTGTGCAATGCACCGGCGACTTTTCAACGGTGTATGATGTCTATCTTCTCGGACATGGTGGAAAAATTCTTGGAAGTGTTTATGGATGATTTTTCCGTTTTTGGGCCTTCATTTGAATCAAGCCTCCAAAATCTAGCTTGTGTTCTCAAACGATGTCAAGAGACCAACCTAATTCTTAGTTGGGAAAAGAGCCATTTTATGGTTCAAGAGGGTATTGTCCTAGGGCACATTGTGTCTAAGAGAGGAATAGAGGTTGACAAAGCCAAGGTTGAACTCATTTCCAAACTTCCTCCACCATCAACGGTGAGAGAGATTCGTTCATTCCTTGGGCATGCGGGCTTTTATCGCCATTTCATCAAAGACTTTAGCAAAATCTCTCGGCCTTTGTGTCGACTTCTTGAAAAAGAGTCTTGCTTTGCCTTTGATGAAGCGTGCCTTAACGCTTTTGAAGAACTCCGCACCATGCTCACAACTGCTCCAATTCTAATCCCTCCAAATTGGGCTCTCCCATTTGAGATTATGTGTGATGCATCCGATTATGCCATGGGTGCTGTCTTAGGGCAACAAATAGACAAATAGACAAACTGCCACATGTAATCTACTACGCAAGTAAAACCCTTTCCGAGGCTCAAATCAATTATACCACCACGGAAAAGGAATTGCTTGCGGTAGTATTTGCATTGGACAAATTTCGAGCTTATTTATTGGGTTCAAAGGTCATTGTCTATTCGGACCATGCTGCCCTCCGGCATCTTTTGGCCAAAAAGGACACTAAGCCTAGGTTGATCCGATGGATACTCTTGTTGCAAGAGTTCAATTTTGAAATTAGAGACAAAAAGGGAACCGAAAATGTGGTGGCTGACCACCTGTCTAGAATTATTGTTGAATCCCTCCATAATTCCATTCCAGTTTGTGAATCCTTCCCGGATGAACAACTCTTTGTCATCTCTCAAGAGAGTATCCCTTGGTATGCGGATGTGGTTAATTACTTGGCAACCGGTAAAATACCATCTTCTTGGACCAAGCAAGAGAAGGATCGTTTTCTCTCCCAATCACGATCATATTATTGGGACGATCCTCAATTGTTCAAATATTGCCCCGATCAAATAATTTGAAGGTGTGTGCCCAACAGTGAATTCCAAAGCATTCTCAAGTTTTGTCATACACTCGCTTGTGGGGGACACTTTAGTGTTAAGAAAACCGCAGCAAAAATTCTCCAATGCGGATTTTTCTGGCCGACACTTCATCGGGATGCATATTCATTCTGCCGCTCTTGTGAGCGATGTCAGCGCCTTGGCGCGATGTCTCAGAAGGACATGATGCCTCTTAACCCTATTCTTATCATTGAAATATTTGATGTGTGGGGCATTGACTTCATGGGACCATTTCCACCCTCTACTGGTCATGAGTACATACTTGTGGGGGTGGACTACGTATCTAAGTGGATAGAGGCCGTTCCTACCAAAACCAATGATCACGCAGTCGTGGTTAAATTCATTCAAGCTAATATTTTTAGCCGGTTTGGTACACCTCGGGCCAACATCAGTGACGGAGGTAAACATTTCTGTAACCGGTTCCTTTGGACCTTGCTTACCAAATACTCTGTCACACACAAAGTAGCCACCCCATACCATCCTCAAACTAGTGGCCAAGTAGAGGTATCCAATAGGGAGATTAAGAACATTCTTCAGAAAACTGTTCGGCCCGACCGGAAGGATTGGTCATTGCGACTAAACGATGCATTATGGGCATACCGAACTGCATATAAAACTCCCATTGGAATGTCACCTTATCGGTTGGTTTATGGCAAAGCGTGCCATCTTCCGGTTGAATTGGAGCATAAAGCTATGTGGGCCACCAAAACTTTCAATTTTGACATGCAAAAGGCCAGCTCTAATCGAAAGCTTCAACTAAATAAATTGGAAGAATTGCGGCATGACGCGTATGAGAATGCAAAAATCTATAAGGCAAAGTCCAAAGCCTTTCATGATCGTAATATTCGAGTCAAAACATTTTCACCAGGCCAAAAAATATGGTTGTACAACTCACGCCTCCATTTGTTTCCCGAAAAACTTCGCTCCCGTTGGGATGGTCCATTTTTGATTAATTCTGTCGCTCCCCACGGAGCGGTGGAATTGAAGGACTTGAAAGACGGCTCGTTGTTCAAAGTGAACGGGCAACGCTTAAAGGTGTGCGTAGATGACCAAGTCACCACCGAATACGTGGATGTCGTCACCTTGACGAATCCCGTGTATTTTGACTCGTGAACCGATCCGGACGTTGTGCCATAGACGTGTAAGGTGGCGAAGCCATGGTAGCTATCACTCTTCCATGATGTCCCTTTAATCCAAAGTAGGTGTGTATCTAAGCAATGTAGTATCTAATTCCCAAATATCCAAGTCCCTGGAGCATAACTCAAGCTGACTGTTTTTGAGCATTTCAATTGATCAAAACAAAGATCTCGATCAATCGAAATTTCGATCGATCGAGATCTCATTTTCGATTGATCGAAAAATTGCAGAGATTTGCCAAGTCCAAAGTCCCGAGAGGTAGTATTCTTCGATTGCACTTCGATAGGTTTTCGATCCATCGAACATTTCGATCGATCGAAATGGGATTTCGATTGATCGAAATAAAATTTTGATTGAATGAATTAAATGTTCGATTGATCGAAGTAAGAGGGTGATTCAGTGAAGGAATTTTCGATTGATCGAAGAGATAATTTCGATTGATCGAAGCAAGATTTCGATCAATCGAAATCTCGATTGATCGAAATGCACATCTCGATCAATCGAAATGCACGCGGAGCCTGTACGGGAGCCGAAAATCTATTTAAACCGTTGGCCTTCCCTCCCAGTTTAAAAAAACCATCTGAATTCTTCTCTCCCTCTGTGCGATCCAAACCTTCTCCAAGCACTTCCGAGCCCTATCTACCATTCCCGATCATCTGCCGCAGTCCGACGCCGCCGCTAGCACGTGCGCGATCTTCTCTTCGCGGCTGTGCGTGGAGTTTTCTTCGGTTGAGCCGTTCATCTTCTTTCTCACGAGGTAAGTGATGCATGGCTACTTTTTGTTTACTTTCTCGCCATTTTTGATAGTTTTACGGCGTAATAAACATAGTTAGATCATGTTGGGGTGGATGGGTGCGATTGCGATATCGGTAGCGAGATTTTGTGGTTTTGGGGGGATAGGAATTCATGTAGGAGTGAGATTTGGCATTCTCTTCGTTTCAAACGCTTAGTGTATGGTGTGTAACCGCGACACCTTCGTTTCGGTTGCATCCGTTCACATTGTCTCTTCGAGAGCGACTTTTTGCATTCTTGTCAGTACCATGGACTAGGACTTCATTTTCTTTTATTATTATTCTTTCAGTTTACTCTTAGTTTAGCTATCTTCTTAATTATCTTTTATTTACGTAATTTTTGGAATCAAGTGCAGACTGTTCCGAGGCTATGGCGAGGGTGAAGAACGCCGCCAGTTCTGTTCGCGACGTGCCCGGGCGAGCCTTCTGGTCTCGAAAGTTCCACCCGGAGCAGATTTTTGACTTAGCCGCATTTGAGACGCGTCCCGACACTGCGTGGACTGTTACCGAGCTCAGGAGGCGTCACCTCGACCGACTATGTGTGCCTCCTACTGACTTGGCACACGAGCGCTTAGTGCAGGTCTTCTATGAGCGCATGACCTACTCTTGCACAGCGCCGGATACACTAGAGACGGTCGTGGGCACCGTCACGATCACGATTACGCTGAGCTGGATTGCGCATATGCTTGGCATCCCTCACCAGCAGCCGCCGGACATGGTTGGCCCGGGCGGTCAACCACTTTATAGTGCCGCACTCCCAGCAGACACGACGCTGTTCTCGATCGTGATGGACATGTGTGGCGGGGCGTTTACCACATCCAGTCACAACTGCACGTCCAAATCGATGTGCCCGAGCAGATATTGGTTCCTAGACACCGTTCTCCTCAAGAACGCGTGTCCGCTGCAGCACGTGGCTGAGCGGAGGGGCGACCTCCTCCGTTGCCTCTATGCTTTCCACATGGGCGCTTGGTTTTCTGTCCCATCGCTGATCTGGGGGCAGATGCACAAAGTCTGGGATGGCCTCGTCAACAAGAGGAAGAGGAGAGCAGCGAGTTGGCAGCTTCCCTTCCCTTTCCTGATCGCCGCTTTTCTCAGCAGTGCCAGTATTCTGGTCAGTCAGACTGATGTCCGGTCAGCACCGCCCACCTGCTTTACATCTACTCAGTGGGAGCGGGTGAGGCGACACTTAGAGCGACAGGACCACCAGGGTGATCCACCAGACGATGTCGATATGGATGCCCCGGTGGAGGCGGATGAGGGCGAGCCAGCAGAGGCTGAGTCAGAGGACGAGGAGATGGAGAAGGAGGAGATGGATGTCACTGCAGAGCGGCATGATATCTTAGCGACGGGCTATTCCTGCCTGGCGGCTGACGTAGAGCGGCTCCAGCAGAGTTTTGACGAGCACGTCCAGGTGACGCAGAGTCAGTTGGCAGGTATTCGGACGGACATTTCTTCTCTGGCACAGGGCCAGAGAGCGATCTTAGACGAGTTCCGAGCCTTCTGGCAGGACCTGCAGTTCCTGTTCGCAGGTCGAGCCTCCACCTCCACTTCTGCTCCCACCGAGCCACCACCACCACCCGCCCTTGAGTAGCTGCATTTTATTCCTCTTTTCTGCTTTATTTTCTGTATTTTCCTTTCTTTATTTTTCATAGGCCATGTTGGCCATGTTTAGTTTCTTTTTGAGTATTCCACCTGCATGTACACTTGTCCTGAAACTCATTTTCATTTATATGGAATACATTTATATTTTCTTTTCTGCCATATATTATCTTTACTGTGTTTATTTTTGCTTTCCATCAATCTACTTGTTCTCTATACTTTGACTATGTATGTAGTACCACTTGTCTAATTGTTATATGCGATTCAGTTGATGATTTCCGTTTATTACCGCCTGGTTTTAATTCCCAATACTGTTGAGTTTGCTTCAACACAGTATGGCGGTAATAAAGAAAGGCAGCCCCTTTGCGTGCTATACGTTAGCGTGCCTGGATAGTCAATATCTTGTCGCATAGACCTCTTAGACAATTGGGAAACACCAGTTCAGACCCTTAGATATACAGTGATATTGGCATTATCTGTTTGCGTATAATTCTTTCATTTATGTTCTATTTATCTACTTTTTGTTCCTTTTAATGCTCGTGGTATCCAGTTGGTGTTCCGTGCAGGTTTTCCTTATTTCCACGATGACCGCTACTGTGGACTAACATTTTTTCGCATTCTGCCATCCCGGTAACTCCTTTCCTTGTTCTTCTTGTCCAAACATTGAGGACAATGTTGCATATCAGTTTGGGGGTGCGGTATGCTATACCACTTGCATATGCATGCAATGTTCAATTGTTATATTGAGTGTCATTGTAGAGCAATTTTCTTTTTCTGGAGATTTTTGCATGCTTGCTATGATGTCTTGCTTTTTAAAGGAAGATCATTTGAATAAATGTCCGAGGTAAATGCAGCAGGTAGTTAAGAACTTTAACATTGTAAATACCCGCACTTTTGCAAGCTTTATTGTAGGCTAGAACGGTCTACATTTTTGTCCAAATTCGAGCACGTACGGTTCTTGCCCTAAATTTGTCCTTAACCGCACAAATTCGCACACATGCATTTTAAATTGTGGGGTATAAGTCTGAGGGAGAATTTTTGAAAATTTCTGTTTTTATCTGAACAACTTAAAGAATAAGTTCTTCTGGTTGTTGTATAAAAAAAAAAAAAAAAAAAAAGGGAAAAAGAAAGAAAAAGAGAAAAATATGCAATAAGCCTTCTTACTCAATAAACCGGATTTCTATGCCTCAAAGCAGGGAATATTCGCGTATAAGTGTGTAAGGTTGAGCAATAATAAGCGGGTGGCTTGCTTACGCTCATCGCCTCGTAAGCTCGGTCATTAAGTCCGAGGGGTGCTTCTTCACCTAATGCCCTAAAACCAATTGGTTTGGGAGTCATTGGCCCAACGCCGCTACATGGACTTGCAAGAAAGCAAAAAGAGCTAAGCATTGCACGGTCATCCGCGCATGAGCAATCATGAATGTTTTGTGATAATGAACAGCTGAGTCGAGCATTTTCAATGAGTTTTTCTCTTAAAAATAGATTTGTTCGGTTTTCTTCTCCAAATATGACAAAAGCCGCACGTTAGAATGCATGTTCACTTTTCAAAAAGGATTTTGGGGCTGGAATGGTTATAGTTGTTTGGGCTGGCCATTATGTGGGGACTGTCGTTCATTTATAGCTTGTGAAAGTCCATTTTTGCTAATGACCACATAGTTCTGTAATACTTGTTGCATTTGCCAAATGTGAAATGAACGGATGAGCGCCCTTTATCTAGTTGATGACTGAGCATGATTAAACTTTTGTATAAGATAGTTGATTTCATTTTTGTAATATTGTATTGCTAAGGGACTAGCAATATGTAAGTTTGGGGGTGTGATAAGTGTTCAATTCTATGCATTTGAACCCTCTTTATTGCATACGTTGGTTCCGTTTTTGCGTTTACCGAGACATGTTTACGGTATTTTTGTGTTTTTGATGTTTTGCAGGTATTGGAGTAAATGGAGCAAAGTTGGAAGCTTTCTGCAATTAAGAGAAGAAATTAGGAAATGCAGCCAAGGCATCTCGATCAATCGAGATGTTGATTTCGATTAATCGAAATCTCGATTGATCGAGATCTCATTTCGATTGATCGAAATCTCGATCAATTGAGATTCAATTTCGATCAATCGAAATTCTGCAGAGCCCACTTGGCCACTTGCTCACCTGCTCTCCCACTTGCAACAAAATCCCCCTTTTTGCACGACTTAGGGGGATTATCTGACTTGAACAAGACTCTTGGGGGCCTTATTAATGCAATATATATATATATATAGTGATATATATATATATATGGTGGGCCCCATGGTTGAAAAAGGAGGCCATAAAGCACAAAAGGAGGCCATTTGACATATATCTCTCAAGCAACATCAAAGAAGAGGAGAGACCTTCGGGAGAGGAAGAGAAAGAGCTGAACCAGACCAAGAAGCTTCATTCTTTTCATCAATGGAAGGGTGCAAGGCAACCATGAGCAACTAACTCTTCTACTAGGGTGTTGGTTTCAACCCCTAGCCATGTAAACTTGTTCATCTTTGTAGCTCTTGGGATTTATACTTAAATGTTGATTATTTAGCCTAGTGATTATGTACACAAATACATCTCTTTTATATATTCATTTGATATGGAATTTATTCTTGTCTTAGAGTAGATTTTGTCACTTGAATGAACAACATTTGCATATTCCACAAGAAGTGCAAATGATGGCTAGATAATGGTATTTAATTGAATGTGTGATGTTAATTTGTATAGACCATGCCAAGACAAGGTAGTTTGGATGCATGTAGTGTTCACTTAGAGAGTAGAGTAATTAGGTAGTTAGTTAGGTTGAAGAGCTATGCTTGTTGAAGATGGATTATGATAGGTTAGCACACACATTGATCTTTTGATATGTCATTGAGGTCACAAGCCTAATGACATTGTTAGGCATTTAATTAGTAAATCCCATGCTTGCTACACTTATGAACATGTGAATGGCTAGTGGTGGAAACCAACCCTAGTTCTCTCTCCCAACTTTAAACTCTTTAATTTTCTTGTCATTTCATTCATGCAATAGTTTTTAAACACAAAACCAAAAATCTGTTTTTAGAATTAAAGTAGAATTAATCTTCCCGTAAGACAATTGCGACTAGTCCTCTGCAAGTGGGAGAGCAGGTGAGCAAGTGGCCAAGTGGGCTCTGCAGCATCTCGATTGATCGAGATTGAATCTCCATTGATCGAGATTTCGATCAATCGAAATGAGATCTCGATCAATCGAGATTTTGATTAATCGAGATCAACAACTCGATTGATCGAGATGCCTTGGGCTGCATTTTTTGATTTCTTCTCTTGACTGTAGAAAGCTTCCAACTTTGCTCCATTTACTCCAATACCTGCAAAACATCAAAAACACAGAAATACCATAAATATATCTCGGTAAACGCGAAAATGGAACTAACGTATGTAAGAAAGATGGTTCAAATGCATAGAATTGAACACTTATCACACCCCCAAACTTACATATTGCTAGTCCCTTAGCAATACAATATTACAAAAATGAAATCCACTATCTTATACAAAAGTTTAATCATGCTCAGTCATCAACTAGACAAAGGGCGATCATCCGTACATTTCACATTTGGCAAATGCAACAAGTATTACAGAACTATGTGGTCATTAGCAAAAATGGACTTTCACAAGCTATAAATGAACGATAGTCCCCACATAATGGCCAGCCCGAACAAATATAACAATTCCAACCCCAAAATCCTCTTTGAAAAGTGAACATGCATTCCAACGTGTGACTTTTGTCATATTTGGAGAAGAAAATGAACAAATCTGTTTTTAAGAGAAAAACTCATTGAAAATGCTCGACACGGTTGTTCATTATCACAAAACATTCATGATTGCTCATGTGCGGATGACAGTGCAATGCTTAGCTCTTTTTGCTTTCTTGCAAGCCCATGTAGCGGCGTTAGGCCAATGACTCCCAAACCAATTGATTTTAGGGCATTAGGTGAAGAAGCACCCCTCAGACTTAATGACCGAGCTTACAAGGCGATGAGCGTAAGCAAGCCACCCGCTTATTATTGCTCAACCTTACACACTTTTACGCGAATATTCCCTGCTTTGAGGCATAGAAATCCGATTTATTGAGTGAGAAGGCTTATTGCATATTTTTCTCTCCTTGCTTCCCGAAATGAGAAGGTTCCTTCAATCTTTGAGGAAAAGGAACCGGAGGTTCATAAGAGGTGTCAAGATTTGGAATCGATGACGACAAAACTTCACTTGCCTTTCCTTTTGGATTTGAAGGGGTATTTTGCAAATTTGGATTTAACGGAAACAATTTTGGATTTAATTGGGATTCTTTTGGATTTTTAGGTTGCTCTTGGAATTCCTTTCTCTCTTCCTCCCCCACCTTGGAGTTAATGATTTTACCATTCCTCAAGGTTGTGATTGATTGAACTTGCTCCGGAGGAGCATTACAAGTTGAAGATGATGGATCTTCAATCATATGGACACCTTTGGGATTCGCCACCGGTTGACTCGGCAACTTACCTTCCTCCCTTCTATTTAAGGCATTAGCTAGTTGCCTGATTTGAGCTTCTAACCTAGCCATAGATTGAGCATTGGCTTCAAGCTTAGAGATTGATTGAGAGTGAATTTGCAATAAGCGGGTGTTGGCCTCAAGATTGCTTATCACTCTTTCTTCAAAGCTTTGGCTTCTCGGAGGAGGTGGTGGTTGTTGGTAATTAGATCTTTGATTGTAAGGTTGAGGGTTTGGCCTATAATGAGGCTGTTGAGAGGGAGAATTAAAAGAGTTTTGCCCTTGGAAAGAGGGACTTGATTCCTGAGGTTTCCATGAAAAAGCCGGATGGTTCTTGTAACCAGGATTGTACGTGTTTGAATATGGATAATTCATTTGTTTAGAGTACAAGGCATTCGCTTGCTCTTGAGCATAATCGGGAGATTGCCCGGCAATAGGACAATCTCGCACGAAATGTGAAGTACTATAGCAAAATGAACACCCTTCCTGATTTTGGACAGATTGGTTTGGAGTAGGCAGCCCATTTTTCATGATTAAATCCATTTTTTGGGATAAGGCTTCTACTTGCATGGCAACCTCATCCACCCGTGATATTTCATGCACTCCTCTACAAGGTTGGGTGGCCTTCCCTTTCCTAGTGGAGGAGCGTTGAGCTGAATTGTTGCTTAGGGTTTGAAAAAGTTTCCATGCCTCATCGGGGCTTTTCAAAAGATATCCACCCCCACACGCGGAGTCTATCATTTGTCTATGTTGCTCACTCACCCCATCATAAAAACTTTGCACTAGCTGCCATTTTGGGACAGCATGATGCAGACAAGATTTTAAAAGATCCTTTAACCTCTCCCACGTCTCATGGAATTGTTCTTGGTCAATTTGGGTGAATCCGGTGATTGCTCGCCGAATATCACTTGTCTTACCCATTGGGAAGTATTTTTTCAAGAACTCTATTTGCATCTCCGCCCAATAATGGATTGAGTTAGGTTCTAAGTAGCTGAACCAACTTCTAGCTTTATCTTTTAGGGAGAAGGGGAACATACGCAGCTTTAGATCATCCTCCGTAAAGTGTGGTACACGAATAGTGGAACACACGGAAAGGAAATAATCTAAGTGCCGGTACGGATCCTCATTAGGAAGACCGTGGAAGCTATTAAGAAGATTGATGGTGGAGGACTTTATTTCGAATTGATTTGCCGCCACATTCGGAAATTGAATACATGAAGGTACTTCAAATGTAGTCGAAAGGTAAAAGTCCACAAGCAACTCTCCTTGAGGAGGTGGTGGTGGAGGTGGTTGTTCATGATTAAAAGGAGGTAGTCCGGGAGGTTGTCTCTCATTTGGATCCATGTTTTCAGTCCTAGGCAATATAGGGTCCCTAGAGGTTCCTCTACGTTGTCTAAGTGTTCGTTCAAGTTCAATGTTACACGGAAGCAAAGGAAGTGACAAGGACCGTCTACCTAGCATGCATTAACAATCGAACAACACCTCAATACACAAAGTAACAATAATCTATACAAAAAGAATGAATGAATTCAAACCACTAATTTTAGGCGTTATACTCACAAAGGGTTCCAAGTTTACTTCTCTTTGATGCCCGCTATGTGGTATACCTAAAATCAAGAAGTTTGAGAAATAAGAACAAAATATATACAAAAAGAATGAAAGAATTTCTAGCCTAAGAATTAAACCAGATTTAATCTTCCAATGGCGACAATAAAACCGTAGTCCCCAGCAACGGCGCCAAAATTTTGATGTGGTCAGAACTAAATTATATTGTAAGCTTAATTTTGCCCTTTTTATCAAAATATAATTTAACCACTCGCAAGAGCACGAATCTTTGTAGATAAGGTTCTATATAGAGGGTATCGATCCCACGAGGACTAGTCGCAATTGTCTTAAAGGAAGATTAATTCTACTTTAATTCGAAAAATAGATTTTTGAATTTGTGTTTAAAAACTATTGCATGAATGGAATGACAAGAAAAGTAAAGAGTTTAAAGTTGGGAGAGAGAAGTAGGGTTGGTTTCCACCACTAGCCATTCACATGTTCATAAGTGTAGCAAGCATAGGATTCATTAATTAAATGCCTAACAATGTCATTAGGCTTGTGAACTCAATGACATATCAAAAGATCAATGTGTGTGCTAACCTATCATAATCCATCTTCAACAAGCATAGCTCTTCAACCTAACTAACTACCTAATTACTCTACTCTCTAAGTGAACACTACATGCATCCAAACTACCTTGTCTTGGCATGGTCTATACAAACTAACATCACACATTCATTTAAACACCATTATCTAGCCATCATTTGCACTTCTTGTGGAATATGCAAATGTTGTGCATTCAAGTGACAAAATCTACTCTAAGACAAGAATAAATTCCAAATCAAATGAATATATATAAGAGATGTATTTGTGTACATAATCACTAGGCTAAATAATCAACATTTAATTACAAATCCCAAGAGCTACAAAGATGAACAAGTTTACATGGCTAGGGGTTGAAACCAACACCCTAGTAGAAGAGTTAGTTGCTCATGGTTGCCTTGCACCCTTCCATTGATGAAGAAAGTGAAGCTTCTTGGTCTGGTTCAGCTTCTCCTCTTCCTCTCCCGAAGGTCTCTCCTCTTGTATTGATGTGTGTTGAGAGATATGAGATATGTGTGGCTTTTTGGTGCTTTTTGGCTCCTTTTTCTCCTTTGGGGCCCACCATATATATATATATATCATTATATATATCTCTTGTATCAAGAAGGCCCCCAAAAGTCTTGTTCAAGTCAGACAATCCCCCTAAGTCGTGCAAAAAGGGGGATTTTGTTGCAAGTGGGAGAGCAGGTGAGCAAGTGGCCAAGTGGGCTCTGCAGCATCTCGATTGATCGAGATTTCGATCAATCGAAATGAGATCTCGATCAATCGAGATTTCGATTAATCGAGATGAACAACTCGATTGATCGAGATGCCTTGGGCTGCATTTTTTGATTTCTTCTCTTGACTGCAGAAAGCTTCCAACTTTGCTCCATTTACTCCAATACCTGCAAAACATCAAAAACACAAAAATACCGTAAACATATCTCGGTAAACGCAAAAACGGAACTAACGTATGTAAGAAAGATGGTTCAAATGCATAGAATTGAACACTTATCACACCCCCAAACTTACATATTGCTAGTCCCTTAGCAATACAATATTACAAAAATGAAATCCACTATCTTATACAAAAGTTTAATCATGCTCAGTCATCAACTAGATAAAGGGGGATCATCCGTTCATTTCACATTTGGCAAATGCAACAAGTATTACAGAACTATGTGGTCATTAGCAAAAATGGACTTTCACAAGCTATAAATGAACGATAGTCCCCACATAATGGCCAGCCCGAACAAATATAACAATTCCAACCCCAAAATCCTCTTTGAAAAGTGAACATGCATTCCAACGTGTGGCTTTTGTCATATTTGGAGAAGAAAACGAACAAATCTATTTTTAAGAGAAAAACTCATTGAAAATGCTCGACACGGTTGTTCATTATCACAAAACATTCATGATTACTCATGTGCGGATGACCGTGCAATGCTTAGCTCTTTTTGCTTTCTTGCAAGCCCATGTAGCGGCGTTGGGCCAATGACTCCCAAACCAATTGATTTTAGGGCATTAGGTGAAGAAGCACCCCTCGGACTTAATGACCGAGCTTACAAGGCGATGAGCGTAAGCAAGCCACCCGCTTATTATTGCTCAACCTTACACACTTTTACGCGAATATTCCCTGCTTTGAGGCATAGAAATCCGATTTATTGAGTGAGAAGGCTTATTGCATATTTTTCTCTCCTTGCTTCCCGAAATGAGAAGGTTCCTTCAATCTTTGAGGAAAAGGAACCGGAGGTTCATAAGAGGTGTCAAGATTTGGAATCGATGACGACACAACTTCACTTGCCTTTCCTTTTGGATTTGAAGGGGTATTTTGCAAATTTGGATTTAACGGAAACAATTTTGGATTTAATTGGGATTCTTTTGGATTTTTAGGTTGCTCTTGGAATTCCTTTCTCTCTTCCTCCCCCACCTTGGAGTTAATGATTTTACCACTCCTCAAGGTTGTGATTGATTGAGCTTGCTCCGGAGGAGCATTACAAGTTGAAGATGATGGATCTTCAATCATATGGACACCTTTGGGATTCGCCACCGGTTGACTCGGCAACTTACCTTCCTCCCTTCTATTTAAGGCATTAGCTAGTTGCCCGATTTGAGCTTCTAACCTAGCCATAGATTGAGCATTGGCTTCAAGCTTAGAGATTGATTGAGAGTGAATTTGCAATAAGCGGGTGTTGGCCTCAAGATTGCTTATCACTCTTTCTTCAAAGCTTTGGTTTCTCGGAGGAGGTGGTGGTTGTTGGTAATTAGATCTTTGATTGTAAGGTTGAGGGTTTGGCCTATAATGAGGCTGTTGAGAGGGAGAATTAAAAGAGTTTTGCCCTTGGAAAGAGGGACTTGATTCTTGAGGTTTCCATGAAAAAGCCGGATGGTTCTTCTAACCAGGATTGTACGTGTTTGAATATGGATCATTCATTTGTTTAGAGTACAAGGCATTCGCTTGCTCTTGAGCATAATCGGGAGATTGCCCGGCAATAGGACAATCTCGCACGAAATGTGAAGTACTATAGCAAAACGAACACCCTTCCTAATTTTGGACAGATTGGTTTGGAGTAGGCAGCCCATTTTTCATGATTAAATCCATTTTTCGGGATAGGGCTTCTACTTGCATGGCAACCTCATCCACCCGTGATATTTCATGCACTCCTCTACAAGGTTGGGTGGCCTTCCCTTTCCTAGTGGAGGAGCGTTGAGCTGAATTGTTGCTTAGGGTTTGAAACAGTTTCCATGCCTCATCGGGGCTTTTCAAAAGATATCCACCCCCACACGCGGAGTCTATCATTTGTCTGTGTTGCTCACTCACCCCATCATAAAAACTTTGCACTAGCTGCCATTTTGGGACAGCATGATGCGGACAAGATTTTAAAGATCCTTTAACCTCTCCCACGTCTCATGGAATTGTTCTTGGTCAATTTGGGTGAATCCGGTGATTGCTCGCCGAATATCACTTGTCTTACCCATTGGGAAGTATTTTTTCAAGAACTCTATTTGCATCTCCGCCCAATAATGGATTGAGTTAGGTTCTAAGTAGCTGAACCAACTTCTAGCTTTATGTTTTAGGGAGAAGGGGAACATACGCAGCTTTAGATCATCCTCCGTAAAGTGTGGTACACGAATAGTGGAACACACGGAAAGGAAATAATCTAAGTGCCGGTACGGATCCTCATTAGGAAGACCGTGGAAGCTATTAAGAAGATTGATGGTGGAGGACTTTATTTCGAATTGATTTGCCGCCACATTCGGAAATTGAATACATGAAGGTACTTCAAATGTAGTCTGAAGGTAAAAGTCCACAAGCAACTCTCCTTGAGGAGGTGGTGGTGGAGGTGGTTGTTCATGATTAAAAGGAGGTAGTCCGGGAGGTTGTCTCTCATTTGGATCCATGTTTTCAGTCCTAGGCAATATAGGGTCCCTAGAGGTTCCTCTACGTTGTCTAAGTGTTCGTTCAAGTTCAATGTTACACGGAAGCAAAGGAAGTGACAAGGACCGTCTACCTAGCATGCATTAACAATCGAACAACACCTCAATACACAAAGTAACAATAATCTACACAAAAAGAATGAATGAATTCAAACCACTAATTTTAGGCGTTATACTCACAAAGGGTTCCAAGTTTACTTCTCTTTGATGCCCGCTATGTGGTATACCTAAAATCAAGAAGTTTGAGAAATAAGAACAAAATATATACAAAAAGAATGAAAGAATTTCTAGCCTAAGAATTAAACCAGATTTAATCTTCCAATGGCGACAATAAAACCGTAGTCCCCAGCAACGGCGCCAAAATTTTGATGTGGTCAGAACTAAATTATATTGTAAGCTTAATTTTGCCCTTTTTATCAAAATATAATTTAACCACTCGCAAGAGCACGAATCTTTGTAGATAAGGTTCTATATAGAGGGTATCGATCCCACGAGGACTAGTCGCAATTGTCTTAAAGTAAGATTAATTCTACTTTAATTCAAAAAATAGATTTTTGAATTTGTGTTTAAAAACTATTGCATGAATGGAATGACAAGAAAAGTAAAGAGTTTAAAGTTGGGAGAGAGAAGTAGGGTTGGTTTCCACCACTAGCCATTCACATGTTCATAAGTGTAGCAAGCATGGGATTCATTAATTAAATGCCTAACAATGTCATTAGGCTTGTGAACTCAATGACATATCAAAAGATCAATGTGTGTGCTAACCTATCATAATCCATCTTCAACAAGCATAGCTCTTCAACCTAACTAACTACCTAATTACTCTACTCTCTAAGTGAACACTACATGCATCCTAACTACCTTGTCTTGGCATGGTCTATACAAACTAACATCACACATTCATTTAAACACCATTATCTAGCCATCATTTGCACTTCTTGTGGAATATGCAAATGTTGTGCATTCAAGTGACAAAATCTACTCTAAGACAAGAATAAATTCCAAATCAAATGAATATATATAAGAGATGTATTTGTGTACATAATCACTAGGCTAAATAATCAACATTTAATTACAAATCCCAAAAGCTACAAAGATGAACAAGTTTACATGGCTAGGGGTTGAAACCAACACCCTAGTAGAAGAGTTAGCTCATGGTTGCCTTGCACCCTTCCATTGATGAAGAAAGTGAAGCTTCTTGGTCTGGTTCAGCTTCTCCTCTTCCTCTCCCGAAGGTCTCTCCTCTTGTATTGATGTGTGTTGAGAGATATGAGATATGTGTGGCTTTTTGGTGCTTTTTGGCTCCTTTTTCTCCTTTGGGGCCCACCATATATATATATATATATATCATTATATATATCTCTTGTATCAAGAAGGCCCCCAAAAGTCTTGTTCAAGTCAGACAATCCCCCTAAGTCGTGCAAAAAGGGGGATTTTGTTGCAAGTGGGAGAGCAGGTGAGCAAGTGGCCAAGTGGGCTCTGCAGCATCTCGATTGATCGAGATTGAATCTCGATTGATCGAGATTTCGATCAATCGAAATGAGATCTCGATCAATCGAGATTTCGATTAATCGAGATCAACAACTCGATTGATCGAGATGCCTTGGGCTGCATTTTTTGATTTCTTCTCTTGACTGCAGAAAGCTTCCAACTTTGCCCTATTTACTCCAATACCTGCAAAATATCAAAAACACAAAAATACCGTAAACATATCTCGGTAAACGCAAAAATGAAACTAACGTATGTAAGAAAGAGGGTTCAAATGCATAGAATTGAACACTTATCACACCCCCAAACTTACATATTGCTAGTCCCTTAGCAATACAATATTACAAAAATGAAATCCACTATCTTATACAAAAGTTTAATCATGCTCAGTCATCAACTAGATAAAGGGCGATCATCCGTTCATTTCACATTTGGCAAACGCAACAAGTATTACAGAACTATGTGGTCATTAGCAAAAATGGACTTTCACAAGCTATAAATGAACGATAGTCCCCACATAATGGCCAGCCCGAACAAATATAACAATTCCAACCCCAAAATCCTCTTTGAAAAGTGAACATGCATTCCAACGTGTGGCTTTTGTCATATTTGGAGAAGAAAATGAACAAATCTATTTTTAAGAGAAAAACTCATTGAAAATGCTCGACACGGTTGTTCATTATCACAAAACATTCATGATTGCTCATGTGCGGATGACCGTGCAATGCTTAGCTCTTTTTGCTTTCTTGCAAGCCCATGTAGCGGCGTTGGGCCAATGACTCCCAAACCAATTAATTTTAGGGCATTAGGTGAAGAAGCACCCCTCGGACTTAATGACCGAGCTTACAAGGCGATGAGCGTAAGCAAGCCACCCGCTTATTATTGCTCAACCTTACACACTTTTACGCGAATATTCCCTGTTTTGAGGCATAGAAATCCGATTTATTGAGTGAGAAGGCTTATTGCATATTTTTCTCTCCTTGCTTCCCGAAATGAGAAGGTTCCTTCAATCTTTGAGGAAAAGGAACCGGAGGTTCATAAGAGGTGTCAAGATTTGGAATCGATGACGACACAACTTCACTTGCCTTTCCTTTTGGATTTGAAGGGGTATTTTGCAAATTTGGATTTAACGGAAACAATTTTGGATTTAATTGGGATTCTTTTGGATTTTTAGGTTGCTCTTGGAATTCCTTTCTCTCTTCCTCCCCCACCTTGGAGTTAATGATTTTACCATTCCTCAAGGTTGTGATTGATTGAACTTGCTCCGGAGGAGCATTACAAGTTGAAGATGATGGATCTTCAATCATATGGACACCTTTGGGATTCGCCACCGGTTGACTCGGCAACTTACCTTCCTCCCTTCTATTTAAGGCATTAGCTAGTTGCCCGATTTGAGTTTTTAACCTAGCCATAGATTGAGCATTGGCTTCAAGCTTAGAGATTGATTGAGAGTGAATTTGCAATAAGCGGGTGTTGGCCTCAAGATTGCTTATCACTCTTTCTTCAAAGCTTTGGCTTCTCGGAGGAGGTGGTGGTTGTTGGTAATTAGATCTTTGATTGTAAGGTTGAGGGTTTGGCCTATAATGAGGCTGTTGAGAGGGGGAATTAAAAGAGTTTTGCCCTTGGAAAGAGGGACTTGATTCTTGAGGTTTCCATGAAAAAGCCGGATGGTTCTTGTAACCAGGATTGTAATTCTCTTGGACCTCTTTCTTGGGCTGATTTGAGTTAAAATAAATGGTTGAGTGAATCTCCTTGATGTAGGCTTCATCTCACCATCTTGGATGTCTTCTTTAAAAGCCCAAAAGCTTGGTTTTAACTGAAATAATCATTAAGGCCCTGAAAATACAGAAAACACTAAAAAAAAGTAAAATCACAAAATAATCTACCACTAAGAGAATAAAATACATAAGTTAAGAGGCTAGAATGCGTAACATTCAATGCCTATCAGTTTGCCGAGGAAATAATTCCAACAGAAGGGTTGAAGGTTAAGCAGTTTATTTGGGGCCTACGATCGTATTTGCGAGATACAGTTGGACTTCTAGGTCTGACCAACTATGCAGCAGTGGTGGAGAGGGCTTTGATAGCCGAGGGGTCTAGTAATGATAACCAAAGGAATAGGGAAGTACAAAATGAAGCAAGGGCCACGGGATCTCTTGCGGATAACCGTGCTAAGAAGAAGCGATAGAATGGTGAGTCATCCTCACAAGGGCCACAAACTCAATCTGTGACTTCTGTGGCTATACCTTCTGGATCCTTCTGACCTAGAATAGTTTGTTACAATTGTTAAAAGCCAGGACACAGAATTGCTGAGTGTACACAAGGACAAGTTCCTTCAGTGGCAGAGAAGAGGTGCTTCAGTTGTCATCAGTTGGGGCATATTAGCTGGGATTGTCCACAAAAGAAGGGTGCACAAGGTGGTATGAGTTCACAGCAGCGTCTTGCACAGCCTACTACTTCACAGTCAGGTTCCAGGGCATTGCCACCACCACAGACAGTGCCTTCAGCTCAGAGCTCGCGGACGCCAGCTAGAGGAGTTGTGTCTAGTGCTCCTAGTCAGCAGTCTGGATATCAGGGTATGGGACAGCAGGGCCAGAGAGCACAGGGCCGTGCCTTTACTCTTATCCCATTAGAGACCTCAGTAGAACCGTCAGTAGTCTGAGGTATATTTCTTGTATCTAGCTCGTGGGCTAGGGTTTTAGTAGATTCAAGTGCATCACATTCATTCATATCATATGCATTTGTTTGTGCTTTGGGGTTAGAGGTGTCATCTTTGGATTCGACCTTGTCCATTGATACGCCAGTTGGGGGTAGGGTGACTTTGAGTAGAGTATGCCGATCTTGCGAGATCGAGATATCAGGACACCAATTAGTGTTTGATTTCATCCTTCCCGATATGACTAGTTTTGATGTGATCTTGGGTATGGATTGGCTATCGACCTATAGAGCCAACATTGATTGTTATAGGGGAAGAGTGACCTTGCATACGCCGGAAGGTGTTAGAATTTGTTTTGTGGGAGAGCGGGATGACTTCTACTTGTCGTCTCCACTTGGTCCTAGTGATCGGAAAGGGCTTGGATATTTCTTGGCGAGCCTACTTGTTGATGGTGATGATGAGACACTTGGAGAGCTTCCTCATGTAGTGTGTGAGTTTATGGACGTATTTCCGAGGGAATTAACACAGTTGTCTCTGGAACGAGAAGTGGAGTTTGTGATAGATCTTGCTCCAGGTACCGCGCCCATTTCTATGGCACCGCACCAAATGGCACCGGCTGAGTTGAAAGAGTTGAAGGACCAATTACAAGAGCTACTAGACAAGGGATTTGTACGCCCTAGTACATCGCCTTAGGGAGCTTCGGTTCTTTTTGCTAAGAAGAAGGACGGGTCTTTGCGGCTTTGCATTGACTATAGGAAGTTGAATCGGGCAATGATCAAAAATAAGTATCCCTTGACAAGGATAGATGACTTGTTTGATCAACTTAAGGGTTCGAGGTGTTTCTCAAAGATAGACTTGAGATTGGGCTACTATCAGTTGGGGATTAGAGAGGCGGACATTCTGAAAACCGCTTTTCGCACACGATACGAGCATTATGAATTTTTGGTGATGCCATTTGGTTTGACAAATGCACCGGCATCATTCATGGATCTAATGCATAGAGTGTTCAATGCTTACTTGGATAAGTTTGTGGTTGTGTTCGTTGATGACATCCTAGTGTACTCGTCTTCGGAAGAGGAGCACGAGGGTCACTTGAGGATTGTGTTGCAACTCTTAAGAGAACATCAATTATATGCCAAGTACAAGAAGTGTGAATTTTGGCTAGCGGAAGTGAAATTCCTTCGGCCTGTTGTGTCCGAAGGAGGAGTTTCCGTAGATCCATCCAAGATAGAGGCGGTGATGGGTTGGGAAAGACCTAAGAGCGTATTTGAGATATGTAGTTTCTTGGGATTGGCCGGGTATTATCGGAGATTTGTGAAGGACTTTTCGAGGCTAGCTGCACCTATGACGAAGCTTACCCGAAAAGGAGTGAAGTTTGTATGGGATGATGCTTGCAAGCATACATTCATGGAATTGAAGAGTCGGTTGACTTTGGCTCCAATTTTGATCATTCCGAAACGTGGGTTGGGGTACACAATTTATTGTGACGCTTCACGACTCAGGTTGGGATGTGTGCTAATGCAAACCGAACGAGTAGTGGCGTATGGTTCGAGGCAATTGAAAACACATGAACAGAATTATCCGGTACATAATTTGGAGTTGGTGGCGGTGATCTTTGCACTTAAGGTGTGGAGACATTATTTGTATGGCGAGAAATTTGAAGTATTCTCGGATCATAAAAGTCTCAAATACCTTTTCTCACAAAAGGATTTGAATATGAGGTAACGGAGGTGGATGGAGTATATGGAGGACTATGACTTTGACTTACAATATCATCCGGGAAAGGCCAATGTAGTGGCGGATGCATTGAGTAGGAAGTCACATGGTAGCTTAGCGAGCTTAGCCATATGGGAATGGAAGATGATGGAAGACATCTAAGAAATGGGATTACATTTCAGTGACGATGATGGACCGGCGGTGTTATTTACTCTTATCGCTCAACCAACTCTTGTGAGTAGAGTGATTGAAGAGCAGAGGAAGGATAGTGAGGTTGAGGCTATTCACACGCGGATTTTGGGTGGCGAAGTAGTGGAAGGATGGACAGTTCATTCAGATAAGAGCATAAAATTCCAAGGGAAGATGTTTGTTCCCTTAGCTTGTCGGGACGAGATTCTGAGAGAATTTCATAACTCGAGACTAGCAGTACATCCAGGTGGTACCAAGATGTACCATAACCTACACCGACAGTATTGGTGGAAGGGTATGAAAAAGGATATAGCTCAGTTTGTGGTGAGGTGCCTCACTTGTCAACAAGTGAAGGCCGAGCATCAGAGACCAGCGGGGTTATTGCAGCCATTGCCTGTGGCTATGTGAAAATGGGAGCATGTCACTATGGATTTTGTGACGGGGCTTCCAAGGTCGAGGAAGAGTCACGACACAGTTTGGGTGATCGTTGACAGATTGACGAAGGTGCCCACTTTATTCCCATTTGAGTGACAGATAATGTGGATACTCTCAGTAGATTGTATATTGAGCAGATCCTTAGGCTTTATGGCGTGCCATTTTCTATTGTTTCAGATAGGACCCACGATTTACATCTCGATTTTGGTAGAGTTTCTAGGCAGCACTTGATACGGACCTTCACTTTAGTATGGCTTTTCATCCCCAGACGGATGGTCAGTCTGAGCGTACTATACAGATTTTGGAGGATATGTTGCGGGCGAGTGTACTTGATCTTCGGGGCAGTTGGGAGGATCACCTTCCTTTGGTGGAGTTGCATACAATAATAGCTATCAAGCTAGCATTGAGATGGCTCCATTTGAGACTTTATATGTGATTCGTGTGTGAGTGTGACTCAAAAAGTATATCAATTAAAAATTACCACACTTCGCAATAGAACGAATTCCTTGCAGAATAGGGCTATCGAAAGGAATGGGTATCGTACCTCAGGGATTATGTTCTGATGAGTTGGAACACAGAACTAATTCTAATTAAATTTATAAGAAAAGAATTCTGATTTTTAACTAATTAAAAAGATAAAATAAAATAAATCAAAGGTAAACAGATAATGAAGATAATAAGAGAGAAACCTAGGGTGTTTGACTTCACCACTAACTCCACAATCAATGGTCAATTGAATCAACTATAGGGGAATTACATCATGCATAAGTGGTGTCGGTGGCTACAAGCTCACCTTCATCCGTCAAGAAGATAACATATGATTAAGGCTAAGCCATGGACTATCTTCGATTGGCATGGGCCATCTGCCTAACTACTCTAATCTAGGGTGCAGTATGGTTCATCTTCTCTAGGCATAATCCATCAAAGCTCATAACAATATATTCAGTGATTACCATTGTGTAATAATCTCTCTCATGATCACAGAAAACAAAAGAGATTGATTTCAATAACAACAACTAAATATCTAAGACAAGATAAGAAATCATTGAGATTGAATTTACAAGACTTTTATTGCTCAATTCATTAATAAGAATCCTCACAATTACACAATCTATGCATGTATATAAAGGTCCCCAATAATTAAAACAATCAAACCATTGATGCTTTGTTAGGGCTACATCAAAACCCTAGTGGATGAACTAGCCGCTCATGGTAGAAGAAGAAGCTTCAACTGTTGAGGAAGAAGACATCATCTTTCTGAATTACGCGTATGACTTCGTTCTCCAATGGCTCTGCAATATGTTCTGTTCTCTTCAGCCCTCTCAGACTCTCCAATCTCTCTGTCAGCTCTCTCAAAACTGCTGCCAAGCCTTCCCTTTATTCCCCAAGAGAATACACCAAAGTCCTAATCCAATTAGGAATTAATTAGGGTTTCCCGCAGCACTAATCAGGTGGGTTTTTCCTGCTGACTTCGGCCCAACTTTTGACCCACTAGAAGTCCGATTTACGGAATTTTCGTGAAATACAAAAGTGTGCAGAATCAAATTTCGTTCAACCCTACGCGGAAATAATGTCGATTTGAGGCTCGGAAATAAGACTTCTGGTCCGTTTTCCAAAACGGGATTAAGACTGCATTATGCGCAGATTTGGGCTTCAGGCCCGAAACCTTCTTAAGCAGCTGTAATTCTCTTGGACCTCTTCCTTGGGCTGATTTGAGTTGAAATAAATGGTTGAGTGAATCTCCTTGATGTAGGCTTCATCTCACCATCTTGGATGTCTTCTTTAAAAGCCCAAAATTCTGGTTTTAACTGAAATAATCATTAAGGCCCTGAAAATACAGAAAACACTAAAACAAAGTAAAATAACAAAATAATCTATCACTAAGAGAATAAAATACATAAGTTAAGAGGCTAGAATGCGTAACATTCAACGCCTATCACACCCCCAAACTTACATATTGCTAGTCCCTTAGCAATAGAATAAAACAAAACTAAAACAAAGGAAACTAACAAATACTAACTAAACTACCAAACTCCACTTTCGTGGGAGAAACGATTGCATTTAGCATATGCAACAAGCCTTTAAACCCCTAGGTTCCCCCTAGTGGACGAGTATAGTCTCGTGAGGGTTTCCAGAAATGTTACCCACAAACATTCAAAATTCTGTTTCAACATTAATTCAAGAAGAGAATTACAATATATAGTTACAAACTTGCATTCAAGAATAATTTCAAACTTTCAAATTCTATAATTCAAATCAATGGTCCTCATGCATAATTCACATCAACATATCTCAAAATAATCAACTCTAGCTCCCTCGTGTAAAGTGAACTAGCAATCATCTCATGTAGCATAACCAAGCTCTGAATATATTAAGGCACATACCCTTTCAACTCACTAGCTCCCCTTATTGAAATCATACTTCCCAACATGCATACATGACTTTTTCATTTTTTTTTTCATCATTCTTTTTTTCATTGCTTTATTGGTTGTGCAATGTCTTGATCTATTAAGCTTTCTGAAAGATCCATGTAGCAAGCTTTCAGTCAGTGACTCCCAAACCAGACGGCTTTAGGGCACTAGGCTTTAAGATACCCTGAAGACCTAATTACTCGAATCAGTCAGGCTACAAATCAAGACAACCAATGCTCATCTTTTCTCACCCTTTCACTTTTGACGCGAACACTCCGTGCTTCCTGAGGCATAGAGGCCCGGTTACTCATGAAAAGGATCAAATTGATTTGCTTATTCATCACTTTTTTTTTCACTTCTTTTCTTTTTTTTTTCATTGAAGTCAAGTATAACACATCATCGGTACTCATTCTCAAGAGATACTAATTAATATCAAGCATATGTAACTCAATAACTCAAAACATAGGTTTATACCTCACAAGATTATGCTAGTGTGTCTGTGCATGTAAGGAAACTAAAATTAATCACTCCAAAACATGTTATTGCAAACCATGATTAAAACCACTTAATTTAAACCATAGTTTTCAAGAATTTAAAACATACTCAAAAATTGTAAGTTAAGCACCTACATAAGGTATTAATCCCTTGAATAATGTAAAAACATTCTACCTAAAAATAAAACAAAATAGAATAAAAAACAAACTAAGAAAATAAAATAAAATAAAATCCTAATACAAAAAGAATTTCACACAAATTTCCCCCCATATTGCAATAAAGCACAAAAATAGGCATCGCCTTACCCCCAAACTTAAACTGTACATTGTCCTCAATGTACACCCAATTAAAGCATAGAGAAGAGTAAGAACGATGTTACCAGGACCAAGGAGTAGTGGCAAGAAAATAGAGCACATCACTAGCATGAAGGCAAGGCAAGCACACCCCCAAACTTGGATGATTCAACCTGTCAAAACAAACCACTATACCCCAAAGATCAAGTGAAAATAGTACGGGTGAAAATAAATATGAAAGAGAAAAATCCTTAAAAAAAATAAAATAAAATAAAATATTTTTTTTCCATTTTTCAATTTTTGTTTTTTTTTTTTTTCAAATTATAAACATCTAACTACAAAAAAAAAAAAAACTAAACAGAAAAACTAAAAATAAAATAATATACAAAAGATGGTTACCTTCCTGTCAAGGATGTGGTGGTGACTGAGCATCCGGATCTAAGTTAGCTTGGCGCATCAGTGCACGCATCATCCTCCTCATCTCTAGTTGCTCTTGGCGAGTGTCACGAAAGTGATCCGCCATCTCTGCTCTCATTGCACCAAACTGTGTGGAGACCTCTGTCTGTAGGGTGCCAAACTGGGCTGTCAACCCAGCAATCTGCCCTTCTAAGTATTGATAATCATGGCCACCAGCCTGTGCATGCACTTCCTCTTCCTCTGCCTCCATCTCTTCTGGATCATCTACCGGTGGTGGTACATCTACATGCTCTCCTCCTTGGGCCAACCGAGATACCTCACCAGGCGCCGCTATGACTCTCTGGTGCATATGAGATCGACTCAAGTTCCAGTCATGCGTGCCATAATGAAGGTCATGTGGAAACGCAAGCTCGTCCTCGTGGACTGCATACCCCTGTGATACAAGCAACTGGTGAATAATAGTAGGGAATGGAAACTCCCAGTCACTTGCACTGTCTGGTACTTTGGCCACAACCTTGGAATAGAATTTCTCCATCTGGCCCCAGACAATCTGTGGGAATGACAGCCAATGCCCAAAATGTATGGCATATAAGGCTCTGAGGAACTCTTGACGTCTTTCGGTTTTATGTCCAATTGGACATACATTCTTGAGTAGCACAGCGTCAAGGAACCATAAATGATTTGGCATTGAAGACTTTGAAGCTGCATTCCTTTTCGGCCCAGAAAATTGGTTGGCACACAATCGTGCAACCACATTGCCCACCGACAACTCGTCGGGTAAAGGAGTGTAGATATGAGATAAATCAGCTGGGCATTCATGAGGACAACCCATGGCAATGGCAATGGATGACATGTCAACTCGAACTATTGTTCCATCTACGGAAGAAGTAAGCACATCCCGCTCATCAGGTTTTGGTATTAAGTTTTGATAAAATACCTTGACAAGCCTCGGGTAAATAGTAGATGAGAGTGGAACAAAAATGGATGCCGACCGACGACGACGGATGTCGGAAATCCCCCATCGTGTCTCGGGAAACATACCATAAAGTTCGGCTATGTCAAACGTTGTTTCATAGTTCAACGCCCTTGGATGCCATCTCTCTTGAATACCGTCTCGGCGAGATTGTGAAGAACCTGTGGTCGGATCATTCCTCGCTCGGCGAGGATTACGTGAACTTGAAGCATCTTGGTGACTTGCTCTCTTTGGTGCCATAGAAGTAGAAAAAGTGTAGTTGAGGAATTAAATCGAACACTTGGTGTGCACAATTCTTTTGTAACCTTCAACCTCCTTTTTTCGGCAATTTTTCCACCCAAATCGAACAAGTATTTGCACCAATTTGATCCCCCAAACTTGGTCTTCAAAAGCCCTCAAAAAGATTTGAACAATTTCTTCTAGGAAAAACTTCACTTTCTTTGATGTTGAACTTGAAAAAGTGTGAGCTTCCTTTGAGAACTAGTGATTTTTGATCCACTTTGATGTTGAAGTTGATGTTGATCAATGTTGAATCCTTGTATAATAATCACTAATTGAAGAAATTAGTTTTCCGGATGATATAGGACTTGAATTGGAGTTCAAAGAGGTAGAAGATGTAAGTAGTAGCAACCAAATAGGATAAGGAGTCCATTTATAGAGCAAACTTTCGGCCAGCCCCTCTATACCCTTGGGCGATCGATCCCCCTTGGAGTGGGCGATCGATCGCCCACCTGCTGGTGGGGATCTTCAAGAATTCCCATGGGGCGATCGATCCCCCTTGACTGGGGCGATCGATCCCCCCCTGAAGGCCTGTTTGACCCTCCATCGCCCAAGTTCGACCGAGACTTGATATTTTTGAGTCTCCATCGCCCAAGGTCGACCGAGAGCACGATTTTTCACCCGTCTTGAGTCCGAATACCTCGGTACACCTCTTGGCATCCTCCGGAAGCAACTTATACATCAAAAACTCAAAGAAAAAACATTAAAACGCAACTAGAATTGAAGAAAAACCTAAGAAAACTAGAATCAAAAATTAAAATTAAAGAAAACTAAACGAAATAAAGTATAGAAATACATACAAAACCTACTATTTAACGTCCGTAGGAGACGATTGACTCTCCGAAGGGATTAAGTCGGATAGATGGGATCCGTCAAGTCGACGGACTCCACGTCTCTTCTTGGCACACATCCTTCCACACAATGTTTCAACCTTTGGCCATTCACTTTCATCAAAGTATTATCTCTAAAGCTTCGAATTTCCACGGCACCATGAGGAAAAACCGAAATCACTTGGAATGGTCCATCCCACCTTGAACGCAATTTTCCGGGGAACAACCGAAGCTTGGAATTGAAGAGCCACACTTTATCACCTGGAGAGAAGGACTTTCGTGAGATGTGTCGATCATGAAATGCTTTCGTCCTCTCCTTGTAAATTCGTGAACTTTCATAAGCATCACGTCTAAACTCTTCTAATTCATTCAATTGCAACTTCCTCTCTTCCCCAGCTCTTTTTGCATCGAAATTGAATTTTCGAATTGCCCAAAGTGCCTTGTGCTCAATCTCGACTGGAAGATGACATGCTTTCCCATACACTAACCGATATGGTGACATACCGATAGGGGTCTTGTAAGCAGTCCGATACGCCCATAGTGCTTCGCTCAGTCGTAACGACCAATCTCTTCTATCTGGTCTCACTGTCTTCTCGAGAACATGCTTAATTTCTCGATTGGACAACTCTACTTGCCCACTTGTTTGAGGATGATAAGGCGTTGCCACCTTATGTGTCACGGAATATTTAGCAAGCAAACCTCTCAAGAATTTATTGCAAAAGTGAGTACCACCATCACTGATCAAGGCTCGAGGAATTCCAAATCGACTCAGAATATTCTCATGCATGAATTTGATTACCACCTTGTGATCATTGGTTCGAGTTGCAATGGCCTCCACCCACTTGGAGACATAATCCACTCCAACCAGAATATATTCGTAGCCAAAAGAAGGTGGAAAGGGTCCCATAAAATCAATTCCCCAAACATCAAAAATCTCCACCACCAGAATGGGGCTCATGGGCATCATATCACGCCTCGACATTGAACCCAATCTTTGACAACGATCACAAGTCTTACAGAAAACATATGCATCGTGAAACAGAGAAGGCCAAAAGAATCCACATTGAAGTACCTTTGCCGCTGTCTTCCTTGCACTGAAGTGGCCTCCACATGCCAATGAATGGCAGAACTTGAGAATATCTTGAAACTCATGGTCTGGGACACATCGCCGAATAATCTGATCTGGACAATATTTAAATAACTCTGGATCTTCCCAAAAGTAATGATGAACTTTAGAGAAGAATCGATCACGTTCTCGCTTGGTCCAGTCTCTTGGCACTTTTCCCGTGGCTAAATAGTTCACAATATCTGCATACCATGGTGTGGAGTTGTCGGACACTCCAAACAATTGCTCCCTCTGAAGTGTTTTGGAGAGTGTAGTGCATATAGAAGTTACCACCATGGTAGAAATTTGATCTTCAAACACCTTCTTCTCCTTCTGTTTTTCTTGCACCCTTACTTCATCTACAGATTCAATCACCTCTTCAGAGTCCATGAAGAAGACATCAGTCTGATCTGGAGGATTCTCAACAGCATTGAAAATATTAAGTTTAACCTTCATGTTGCCAAAGGAAATATCCATGATCCCTGACCTACAATTTATGCAAGCATCAGCAGTAGCTAAGAAAGGTCGACCAAGGATCACAGGAATGTGCCTCTTCGGATTGTGAACCGGCTCAGTGTCAAGTACAATGAAATCAACAGGAAAGTAGAACTTGTCCACTTTAATGAGCACATCTTCTATGATTCCTCGGGGTTGCTTTGTTGATCTGTCTGCAAATTGTAATACCACCGAGGTAGGCTTCAATTCTCCCAAGCCCAATTGTAAGTAAACTGAATAGGGTAGCAAATTCACACTTGCACCCAAATCAAGAAGAGCTTTATCCACATGGTGCTCCCCAATAATGCATGAGATAGTTGGAGCACCAGGATCTTTGTACTTGGGAGGAGTACACTGCTGAATTATTGAACTTACTTGTTGTGGCAGCATTACTTTCTTTGGCACATGGCTTTTAGAACGCCTTTTCTGAGTGCACAAGTCCTTCAAAAATTTTGCATAAGGAGGAATTTGCTTGATGGCATCAAGGAGTGGCAAATTAATCTTCACTTGGCGAAACACCTCCATCATGTCATGCAGCTTGTCCCCTTGCTTCCCCAACTTAGATGCTTCAAGAAAACGTTGTGGGAAAGGAGCCTTGGGCTCATAAGGAATTTCAGCACTTGGACTTGTGATCACTTTTTCTTCTTCTTTCTTCTCACCCACCTTATTGTCAATTATTTTCCCACTTCTCAAAGTGGTAATGGCTTGAACTTGCTCATGGTGTGGGTTGCTTGTGGAAGCTTGCATCCCTCTTGGATTAGCAATTGGTTGACTAGGGAGCTTCCCTTCTTCTCTTCTACTCAATGAAGTAGCAAGCTGTCCAAACTGAGATTCCAGTTTGGCAATGGATTGAGAATGCGAGTGCACTAGCTGAACTGTAGATTGTACTGTTGCTGCAGTAGCTTGCACTGTCTCTATAAGAGAATCAAGCTTGTCAAATTTAGACAAGGTAAGAGTCAGCTTGTCTTCAATAGCAGAAATTCTTTGGGCCATAGGACTTTGTGTTTGATATTGCTGTTGAGGCACAAAAGTCCTAGGTTGATATGATGGTTGCATTGCTGCCCCTTGGTTACTGTAAGAAAACCCAGGATGATTCCTCCATGTGGGATTGTAAGTATTACCTCGTGGAGGATTCATTGGTCCAGTGAAAGTAGCTTGAACTTGCTCATGTTGAATATCAGAAAATTGCCCCATTGAAGGACAATTGCTCACATTATGCATAGGACTAGAGCAGAATTCACACGGGCCTAGCAATGAAGAATTTGAAGCAGAAGGAGTTTGATTGGCAGCCATAATTGCTGCTACCTTCTGTGCAATTAAATCAATATCCGTTGGCATAGCTTCTGAAGCACCAACCTCAAAAATCCCATCAGTCTTCCTGGTAGTGGCAGGTCTGCTAGAACGAGTAGAGGACACATGTTGTAGAGAGTTGTCACTAAGATTTTCAAATAAGGTCCATGCCTCTTCTTCACTCTTCAACATAAAAGTACCTCCACATGACGCATCAACCATCTGTCTGTTGGCTTCTGTGAGCCCTTCATGAAAACTCTGCACTAGTTGCCACTTAGGAACTTGATGATGGGGACACTTCCTAAGAAGGTCCTTGAATCTTTCCCATGTCTCATAAAATTGTTCCCCCTCATGTTGGGAGAAACCAGTGATAGCACGTCTGAACTGATTGGTCTTCCCTATCGGAAAATACTTCTTGAGAAACTCATGTTGCATCTGAGTCCAAGTCGTGATAGAACCAGCCGGTAGGGAGTTGAACCAATACTTTGCTTTGTCTTTCAAAGAGAATGGAAAAAGTCTCATTCTGAAAGCATCTTCAGAGAAGTTGTGAATTTTTGTAGTTGAGCACACTTCAATGAAGTCATCCAGATGCTTGTAAGGGTCTTCTTGAGTCAGCCCAAAATAAGATGGTAGCATCTGAATAATGCTGGACTTGATCTCATAATTCTGTGCTGTGACATTGGGCAGTTGAAAACCTGCTGGCGAGGTATATGTTTCAGGAACATAGTAGTCCCTAAGCAATCTAGCTCTCTCTCCATCAGCATTAGGAACAAGGTTATTATTCCTCTCTTCTGCCATGTCTTCAATTATTTCTTCCTCTTGCACACTGGTGTCAACAGGGATGTTCCTCTGTTGTCTAAGAGTACGTTCAGGCTCAGGATCAAGAGGTATCAAAGGATCAGCCACAGAACGACGACCTTGCATATATTACCAAAAGCACCTGAAAAGAAAACAAAAACAAGAATAAAAATAAAATATAAAAATTTCCTAAACTAAAAATCCAATTAAAACTAATTCTGTAAAATCCAATCAATCAAATAGATAATCCCCGGCAACGGCGCCAAAAATTGATTCGTGTGTGAGTGTGACTCAAAAAGTATATCAATTAAAAATTACCACACTTCGCAATAGAACGAATTCCTTGCAGAATAGGGCTATCGAAAGGAATGGGTATCGTACCTCAGGGATTATGTTCTGATGAGTTGGAACACAGAACTAATTCTAATTAAATTTATAAGAAAAGAATTCTGATTTTTAACTAATTAAAAAGATAAAATAAAATAAATCAAAGGTAAACAGATAATGAAGATAATAAGAGAGAAACCTAGGGTGTTTGACTTCACCACTAACTCCACAATCAATGGTCAATTGAATCAACTATAGGGGAATTACATCATGCATAAGTGGTGTCGGTGGCTACAAGCTCACCTTCATCCGTCAAGAAGATAACATATGATTAAGGCTAAGCCATGGACTATCTTCGATTGGCATGGGCCATCTGCCTAACTACTCTAATCTAGGGTGCAGTATGGTTCATCTTCTCTAGGCATAATCCATCAAAGCTCATAACAATATATTCAGTGATTACCATTGTGTAATAATCTCTCTCATGATCACAGAAAACAAAAGAGATTGATTTCAATAACAACAACTAAATATCTAAGACAAGATAAGAAATCATTGAGATTGAATTTACAAGACTTTTATTGCTCAATTCATTAATAAGAATCCTCACAATTACACAATCTATGCATGTATATAAAGGTCCCCAATAATTAAAACAATCAAACCATTGATGCTTTGTTAGGGCTACATCAAAACCCTAGTGGATGAACTAGCCGCTCATGGTAGAAGAAGAAGCTTCAACTGTTGAGGAAGAAGACATCATCTTTCTGAATTACGCGTATGACTTCGTTCTCCAATGGCTCTGCAATATGTTCTGTTCTCTTCAGCCCTCTCAGACTCTCCAATCTCTCTGTCAGCTCTCTCAAAACTGCTGCCAAGCCTTCCCTTTATTCCCCAAGAGAATACACCAAAGTCCTAATCCAATTAGGAATTAATTAGGGTTTCCCGCAGCACTAATCAGGTGGGTTTTTCCTGCTGACTTCGGCCCAACTTTTGACCCACTAGAAGTCCGATTTACGGAATTTTCGTGAAATACAAAAGTGTGCAGAATCAAATTTCGTTCAACCTTACGCGGAAATAATGTCGATTTGAGGCTCGGAAATAAGACTTCTGGTCCGTTTTCCAAAACGGGATTAAGACTACATTATGCGCAGATTTGGGCTTCAGGCCCGAAACCTTCTTAAGCAGCTGTAATTCTCTTGGACCTCTTCCTTGGGCTGATTTGAGTTGAAATAAATGGTTGAGTGAATCTCCTTGATGTAGGCTTCATCTCACCATCTTGGATGTCTTCTTTAAAAGCCCAAAATTCTGGTTTTAACTGAAATAATCATTAAGGCCCTGAAAATACAGAAAACACTAAAACAAAGTAAAATAACAAAATAATCTATCACTAAGAGAATAAAATACATAAGTTAAGAGGCTAGAATGCGTAACATTCAACGCCTATCAATATGGTAGACCGTACAGGTCACCTGTTTGTTGGACAGAGGTTGGAGAGACAGTTTCTTTGGGACCGGATTTAGTTCGGGAAACTACGGAGAAGATCAAGGTAATCCAGCAGAGATTGCTTACGGCTCAGAGTCGTCAAAAAAGCTATGCCGATAGGAGACGGCGACCACTAGCATTTGAGGTGGGAGATCATGTCTTTTTGAAGGTCTCGCCACGGAGAGGTTTGATGAGGTTCGATCGTAGTGGCAAGCTTGCACCACGATTTATCGGGCCATTTGAGATTTTGGATCGAGTAGGAGAGGTTGCTTACCGCTTGGCATTGCCACCGCAATTGTCAAGTGTGCACAACACTTTCCATGTGTCTATGTTGAGGAAGTATGAACCGGACCCATCACATGTGCTTGATTGGGCAGACCTTAAGGTGGAGGAGGACGTGTCATACGAGAAAAGACCGATTCAGATTTTGGACACTAGAGAACAAGTGCTTCGGGGCAAAACCATTCCATTGGTTAAGGTGCTTTGGAGGCATCACGGTGTGGAAGAAGTTACATGTGAGCGAGAACAAGTAGTCCGCTCAAAGTATCCCGAGTTGTTCACCACTTGAGGAACATTCTAATTTCGAGGACAAAATTTTTATAAGGGTGGGAGGTTGTAGAGACCGTGCCCAATTTTGGTCAGTTTTTCAATTTTTGGCATTTATTGCTTTCAATGCATTTTAAATGACGTTAACATGTTTTGAATACGGGAAACATGTTTAGAGGGTTGGAATAGGGTTTTGGGAAGTTTTGGGGACTTTTGGCAAAAGTTGACTTTTTTGAGTTTGGTCAACCTAGGGGCGCGGGCCTTGTGGGCCCAGAAATTTTAAAAGTGTTGGAATGACTTTAAAATTGGAGGATAGCTTAAATAAAATATTTGACGCGCAACGGAGTTGATATCGTGTCAATCTGAGTTACGGAACTCCGAAAATGAGCCCGACAAGGTTTTGCAAAAAGGTGATGACAAACTAGTAATTAAGAGGAGGTCACTTAGCTATAAATAGTAAGAGAGATCAGCTCTTCTCTCATTTTTCATCCCAGCAGCCGAGAGAGAGAGATATATACATATATACGTACAAGCTTCATCTCCTCCTCTTCTTCACTAGATTTGAGGGCCTTAGAGTGGGATTTTGATTTCACCAAAGAAGGAAGAAACGATCTACGCATCGAGGGCTCGAGATTGATCGTTCAAAAATCATTTCGGAGGAAGTTGGGTTTTGAGATATTGGGGGAAATCAATTGGAAGCTCTTCCAATTTGAGGTAGGGGTGCTAGACTCACTTCTACTTTGATCTTGTGGTCTCTTCCTAAATATCATAAGAGATAGCTTTTGATTTCTTGAACCTAGGTCTATGTATATATATATATATGTATACCATGGTGATTTATGCATGTATAAGTGTCCAACATGTTAGTTAGGGCTTATGCATGGTATGTATGTGCAAATGTGACTATAATGCTTTTGGTGAAAAATGTGTTTGTTTGAAGAAAACATGAAAAATATGATTTTCTAGCAAAATCCATGAGCATAGTGATTTTCATGATGTGAGTGTGATAGTATTGTGACAATCTTGAGTCGGAAGGAAAATGCATTGATTTGAGGAAAAATGCATGCATTGTGTGACTATGTGCATTGGTGTGATTATATGCACTATATGATGATTTTGGGGCATGAGTGTGAATTTAAGATAAGGGGAAGGCCCCTAGGGTGAAAGACCCAAAACTTGGCCAAGAGGAGGTGCTCCCTTCGGGTTAGTAACCCGATAAAGCACAGGCAGAGTTTGGGTGCCAAAAAGACCCTTACTATTGGAGTGATGAGAAAGCCCCTTTGACCTGATTTGGTGTGAGTTATATATATATATATATAAGTTGTGACTTGTCCAATTTGATATATATATATATATATATATAGACATATGTATTTGCATTTTATGTGAAGCATCATGCATGATTTGAAAAATGTGGATGTTTGGGTAAAAATGCATGAGCATGTGCATTCATGCATGGCTTACGGGTTAGAGTAGGGATGGGTGGATCATTTCTACTGAGCCATTGAGATGCTCACCCCATTATATAAAATATTTTCAGATAAGGCGCCAATAGAAGACGAAGCATGATTAGCTCTATGGATATGTTGAGCTTATTTTTGGACTTTTGCTCTTTTGAGATGTAGATAAATGTCCATGCCGGCTTGTGGCATGTAGACAATGGTTGTGGTGTTGCCTTTACATTTGTATCTTCTTATGTATGTGAAATCCAAATGTAAGTGCCACACTTGTAGGAAAGTGATTTTTGAGAAATGTATGTATAATGGCTTCTTTCATTTGAGACTTGTTGAATGTATGCAAAAAGGGCCATTTGAATTCTTATATGTATGGTTCCATGGATGGTGTATGGATTCAGAATTTAAATGGATGAATGTATTCTTTTGTCTCTTGTATTTTAATTTCGTGGATATGAATGTTTAGAGTTGTGGATTTATGTTGGAATCATGGTTGTAGGATCTCAATGTATAAGTTAGATTGTATGGTTAGGTTAATGAAGATCACCTTTGGAAAAATGAGGATGGTTTGGTTCACTTGAATTTTATGTGCATGGTGGACTTTGGATGAATTTTCTATGATTATACAAGATTTGAGATTCAAACGTGTAGGTTGATGTGTGAGTATGATTTTATATCAATGGTAGATGAATTATATGAGATATGAATGATCTAAGGTGGTTTGGTTCAAATTTGGGTTCAATTTGATCTTATATAGGTGTTTGGGAGAATCTGGGCAGTGCATTTCGATTAATCGAGATGCCCATCTCGATTAATCGAGATGCCCATCTCGATTGATCGAAATGGTTGCGAGATTTTATGAATTTTTGAGCTTTATTTTGATTAATCGAAATATTGCAGGTCCAAGGTACCGAGGGGGTGTTTTCTTCGATTAATGGGGTCAAAATCTCGATTAATCGAGATGAATCTCGATTGATCGAGATTACTATTCGCAGCAAGGTTCAAAAATTGTCCAGACTTCGTTTCGATGCAATTTCTTTGTTTTAAATCGGACTTGAGCGTGATTTTTTTTGAAGTTAAGTATTTTTGAAATATTTATCCAATGGTGTAGGTTTTATAATCAAATTTCATCTGTGTAAAAAGTTGAGGTCCAGAACTTAGTGGTTTATATGTATGGAACCAAAGGTGAAAATCATTTGCAAGGGCCTTTGATGATCTAATGCCACCTGAAGGGTGTGCATATAGAATGCTTCCGCAATAGAAATGATTATAATGGGTTTAAGGTGTGGGAAATTGAGGTGAAATTGCGGATTCACCCCCGTTTCCTTCGCTCCTAACCGGGTGTCGGAAATCAGGGCGTGACAGCATGCCTCAGGAAACCAATTCCCTATGATGAAGCAAAGTACAATAGACTCAGTCTCAGTCTCACACCCCTCTTCACTCTACCAAGGATCTGATGCAGAACACCTCAGGCTTATGATTGCGACAACACGTCCAACTGCTGCAGACTTTTGGCTAACGTCACCACCCTTACAGAAAGGTTGCTGGAAGAACCCAAATACTCGGCAAGTATTTTGTTCCCTTCGTAGTGCAATCTAGTCACCTTTCTTCCTCAGCAAGTAAGCAAGCGAAGAACCATCAATCCAATGTTCTGATCAATAAATAGATTTGATGCAGTCTCTGAGCAGCTAATCAGAAGTAGAACACCATCCTAAAAATCACTCGTGTAGTATGGATGTGTGTTCTTAAAAATATATAGCCCTAATTATATTGTATATACTTTATCTCTCTAAAAATATTAATTTTCCAGGTCACACCCGTAGAGAAAATATGAATACATATATATAGGCAAGGAAGTTCTAATTCTACTTGGAAAAGAAGTTAAATACCAAAATAGAACTTTCCTAGAAGTTTCAAACCCAATAGGAATCAGGATTTTCGTCAAAATCTATTTTCTATTTGGAACAGGCTAAGTGGGACCGGTGCCAAATAAATAGGACCGGTGGTACTTTTTGAAAACTTGCAAAAACTAAACTGCCTAGAAAAGTTGGACCGGTTCTAAAAATTGGGGACCGGTCCTACTTTGAAAAACCATAAAATTTTCATTTAAACTCTGGTTTTTCAAAATAGGCTCAGAAATAAAAAGTGTAGAGTGTCCTCACCATACTTACTTGTACTATATGGTGTTCTAACTGATTTGTCGGCTTCGATGCACTTGAGTGTCAACTCGAAGATGTTGATGATCGATATGAAGAATAAATCAAAAATTACAACTCGATCAATCAGATTTTGATCACCGAAATATGCCAATTACAAATTTATATCTCACAATCTCCCCCTTTGGCAATTTCGTGACAAAACCACCTAGACAATTATAACCTAACCCATTAGAAAAATTAGGTTACAATGTTGCCCAAAAATATATAGAAATAAAAAACTGATCATTAGAAGCTTCACTTGTGTGTTCAAGATGGTTAGAATAAAAACCTGTTGTACCTGCACATCTCTTAAACAACACAACCTATGAAAAGCTTAATAAAAAAAATATAATCATGAAAATCGCAAAAAAAAAAAATATCTCCCCCTTTGTCAAAGAACCTCATATCAAATATCATCTCCCCCTTTTTGGAATAAATTGACAAAGAAATACCGAAGAGATTTTATAAACAGATAAATCATGAAACATATAGAGATATTAAGATAATAATGAAGCAAAAATAATCATCATCACTGATCAACTAAATATCTAAAACATATTAGTTGATGGAATAAACAAAACATAACAAAAATAAATATCTAGACATCAAAGATAAAGAAATCAACAACTGTTTAGAACAAAAAATAATAAGACCTAAAGTCTAATCATCCTCTGCATCATCAGTAGCCTCATCAGAGACAGCAGGATCCAACTTGTCTATCCTAGCATGTAAGCGATCAAACCTTTGCTGAATGAACCTTAGAACTTGGTTCATCTGATTGGCCGTCACTGGTGTGTCAGTCGCAGGAAGTTGGAAAACTCCATGACCCCCAGACACAGCCTGTCCAGCTCCTTGACTAAGCTCATATGCTTTCCTATCCTTCTCTTTCTTGTTGACTGAATAAGTAATTGAGGTAACATCAATTATCCCTTTCGGTCTTTCAACATCTACTCCATCAGGAATAGAGACCCTTGGACCTCTCAGAATAGCCATGATAATCTGTGGGAAGGGTAAGGCTGATGATGACCTAGAGTGTCGAGTAGCTAAAATCATGGTACACATGATTGTTGTGGGAAGATTGATGGGATCCTCTCGAACAATATGGTATAGTAGCTTGGCTCGACTCTTGATCAAATTACCTTTATGATCATGAGGATCAAGGTTGTAGGAGACCACCAAATTCAATGCCGCCTACACATTGTGTGTGATATAGAGTGAAGGCATCCTATCAACAAATCTGGGGGTATTGGGTATGCATAACTCCCTAATCATGTCATCCATGGTTGGTCGGGTTGGATCCTCAATTTGATATGGCAAAATTAAGTCATTTTTAATCTCTGGGACTCCTAATATATTGGCAATTGTATCCTTGGTAACCTCAACACGTACACCATAACATTTGGTCAGAAAAGTTAGGTCATCCAAGCTCGATGTAATGATATTACCATAAAAATAGTGAACCATGTCCGGCTTGACAATCTCCCGAAGATCACATAGAGACTCCCAACCATTATCCTCAAAATATTGCACAAAATCCAGTTCCCATTCTTGTTTGATCGCCACAAGATTCACTTTCCTTTCTATCCTCATAGCCCGACATCCAATGATGTTTATGAAAGTGTTGTAGTTAAAATCATCTTCAAACATGTTTCTAGTAAACACAATTCGATTATCTGCACTTGTGGATGCATCATTACGTCCCCGTTTGCGTGCCATCAACACCACAATGAATGGGATAAAAAATATAGTCAAGAGTTCCATTGAGACTTTTTGTCGAACACCTTGTGTGCAAGTCTTTAAACATGAATATTCAAAATAATTTATTTGCACAATTTCTCCCAAATCAATAATCAATCAACACAAACCGCAAAAGTTCAATCCCAATCCACCAATCAATCACAATTCAAGAGTAATATAGAAGAAGAGAATATATGTGAGATGGTGAGAATGTATAGAGAGTTAGAGTGTTTGAGAGAGTGAGATATGAGTGTGTGCATATGAGAGTGAGAGAGAGGTTTTAAGCAAAAACGCGCGTGCAGAATCAATATTCTGGGCATTCGCTAAGTGCGACCTGTCCTAGAATTTGGGGACCGGTCCAACTTCTTTTGGTTCCTCAGAACCTACAGAAGTGCGACCGGTGCTCAATGTTCGACGTGCAAAACGCGATAAAATAATATGTAATAGTGTCGTTGTTGTTTTACACCTTGACAAAAGAGAATTTATAAAAACCTACAAATACTCTACTAAAATTAGTAAAGTGGTGAGTAGGGGTCGAACCCACAGAGACTGCGTTGGTTTCATTGTTAAGCTATCAAGATCTTGTCTAATTTAATTGAAAAAGAATTTGTTTCATTTTTAATTCTAAGGTGCTGAAATTAAATGAAATGAAATACAACCTAAGTAAATGGTAGACACTGGAGAGAGGGTCCTGGGAATTGACTTCACCACTAACCTTCTGACAATGACAATTGTACTAATTTGGGATGTTTAATCTATGCATTCAGAAAAGAATGGCTACAAGCCAAATTCAGTTCTATCAAGAAGATTCATTCAACATACAATTAAGCATAACTCATCTTCGCTTAGCATGACCTATACATCAGACTAACTAATGATACGATAACCCATCTTCGCTTAGTACGAATTATAAAAACTCTAAATTGAATGATCTATGAAAACTATTGTATAACCTGTCTTAACAAAATCACAGAAGTTGAAAAGAACTAAACCCTAATCACTACAAACTTACATTCATACTACAAGAACAAAAGTAAATATGCAATGAAACAATACATTCAAATTAAAAGCAATAGCACAGCTATTGTTTATGTCTCGGTTATACAATCAATGCACAAAATAAATAATTCTCAAATTAATATACAAACTAAAACATTGAAAGACAGGTTAGGGTTACATCACTTCCCCGGAATGGTGTTTAGCCACTCATGATCGGAGGTCCAGGCTTGAACGATGATGAAGTCGTCGTCGTCTTGCCCGTATCGTCATGAATCGCCTCTATATATCTCTCTCTGCTTCCCCCCTCCAGAATACCCTAGTTTTTTTTGTTTCGTCATTTTTACTTTGCGAAACCAAACCAACAGGACACCTGGCCTTCCCAAAGTGGCAAGTGCACATAAGAAAATGGCACTTGCTCCTCACAAAGTGGCATTTGCGCCCAAAAAGTGGCAGCTGCACAAATAGGGCAGAAAGTTGCCTTAAACATCCGTTTTAGAAAATTTTCGTGAAATATGAAATTGTACAGAATTGAATTTCTTTCAATCTATGCGAAATTTGGGCCGTTTTAACAATTATGTACGGAGTTATGGTCTGAATACCAACACGGGTCCAGGACTTTTTAGGCCTGAATTGGCCCAGTCTTCAATGTGAATAGGCCTAACACTATCTGTAGCCCGATTGCACCATTATTAGTTAGAATTACCCTTAATCACCTGAAATCCTGAAAAGATTAAAATTATTAATAAAAACATGAAATAAATATTATTAAGATACTAATTTATATAATTTTAAGGGCATTGAATATGCAATATTCATTACTTATCACTCAATAATTGGACCGGTCCAACTTTGTGAATTATGAAAATTTATACTTTGGACCTCTAATTCACCAAATACACCTCATTTCAACATGATTTAGCAATTAAGCACACAAACTATCAAAAATCAACACAAAATCAATATGAAACATATTTTTGGATTTTTAAAAAAAATTTCAAACAAAACAAAAATAAAAATAAAACATGGATAATCTCATGAGAATAATCAAAGCACAATTTTCAGAGAATAACATGAGTTCTTAAGATTTCTGAAAAATTTCAAACATTTATAAATGCAGAATTTTAAAACCCATAATTTATCCATAAAATTCATTCTTGAATTCATGATCATGAAACAACTTCCAACACATAAATATTTATAAAAATTTAGAAATTCATCTAATAAATCCATGTGTGTGTGTGTGTAATCCAACTTCATCAATAATTAATCAAATTCCTTTGATCCATCTTCTAAAAATATTGGATAATTAGCAAGTATAGCTACACATGATCGAACAAATTTTTTTTTTTTTTTTATTTCTAAGACGGTGACGTTCACTCTTACGGGCAGCCAACTATTTTACTCAAAACAACTCTTGAAATTTTTAAACATATCTCATTGGAGATTTATATTGTAGTAAAAGCTACGAACACATCCCGAAGGTAGCTTTTTCCATTTGTCTTAGATATTCAGCAAATTTTCTATTTTCTTTTTCTTTTCATGCTGAATAAAAACATAAATTTTTTCATCAATTTTTTTCATTGATCATTTAAGCTTTTAATGCTACTCATACAATATACTCTAGTCAACTTCACATTAGTTTTCAATCAATTCTCTCAGAGTTGGACTAGTGCACAATTTTGTATGGACTCAGAAGATTTACCTCCAAAAAGAAATAAATACAGCATATTGGTTATCGATGTCAAAATCATAAAATCAAGCACTTCATTAATTGACAAACTAAGTGTCCCAATTATGCATTTACAAATCAAAGTGAAATTAAAAAGAAATATAAAGAATTCACATTATTTCTCAAAAAAATATAACTCTGATAATCTCATCTGATTATTTCTAAAAATAAACAAAACCTATCCTAACCTAAAAGATATGATCCAATGAAAAACAAATAATGAACATAAGCTCAGTCCATGACCATCAAATTCCTAATGACCTAGTTAGGGGGTTTTGCACCCAAAAACCTATTAGGAATAAATCCCATGGTATCAATAGGCACAAACTTCTCAAAATCTTCCTTTTTCATCCAGATAGTTTTAACATTTAATTTAGCAGGAAAGAATTGTGGAGAAACAAAAACATTCTTCTTTTTATTTGAATTCTTTTTATCTTGAGAATTTTTGGGGTTGTTCCAATAATGTGGCTTTTTAGCATGAACCCTATTCTTAGCAAAAGAATTATACACATGAAAATCAGAATTAGAATGTCTTCTCTTTTTATAGCAATAGTGTTGACTATGTCCAGTCTTACCACGAAAAGAACAATAAAGCACATTGGATACATCATTAGCATGCACAGACTCAACTTGAGACTTAGGTTTGGGTTCAGACACAATCAAATTCTTGGGTTTAACAAAAATAGTTTTTCCCTTATATGATGACCCAACAAAACCTAATCCAGTCTTATCTCCTACAGGCTTACCAACACTAATCATGCTGTCAAGCATAATCTGTCCAGAAGTAAAAGCAATTAATTTCCCTTGTGATTTTTTCAATTCAGGCTCAAGAAATTTAATTTTAGCAACAAGAGAATCTCTAGCAGAAATAGCTTAACTTACCTCGCTTTCGAGAAATTTGACTTTGCCTTGAAGATTCAGAATTTCAGCTTTACTTTCTTCAATCAACTTCACTTGATCTTCATTCTTTTTCATTCAAGTCTCTTTCTCAGATTTTTCTTGCTTCAGCTTCTCAGATTTTTTATTATAAGATTCCAGCAATTTCTCAAAAAGTTCTGGCAGCTTGCTTTCACATGGTTCTTCATCAGACTGCTCAACTTCTGAATTATCAGACCCTACTTGACTGAGAGTAGTGTATATCTCTGTTTTACCTATATCAGAAGAAGAATCATTAGCAGTATCACCATTCAATAAAGCAACAAAAGCAAGAGAATCATTCTCAACAGAAGAATCACTATCAGAGTTAGAAGATTCAGACTCAGAAATAATAGCTTTCATAACTTTCTTGTTTGAAATTTTCTTTGCACTAAAGCTATTTTTCTTAGGAATTTGACATTGATTAGATGTATGACCTTTTTCACCACATGTCCAACAAGTAACCTCAATTTCCTTAGAGTCATCTTCTTTCTCTTTCCTTTCCTTACCTTTGGATGATGAGCTTTGATTCCGAAATTTAGAAGGATTTCCTTTTCCCAAATTTTTACCTTTTTATATGCAAGAATCTTTCTAAATTTCCTAACAAGGAGTGCAACATCATTATCTGAATCATATTCAAAACTTTCAATTTTTTCAACTTCAGAATTTGAACAATTTGACAAACTTGAAAACTTTGAAGTCTTTGATGTTTTTAAAGCCAAATTTTTTGATTTCTGAAGCTTTGGATATTTCATCTCAAAAGTTGGAATTGATCCAACTAACTCAGCCACCTCCATTGAATCTACATCTCTGCTCTCATCTAAGGCTTCCAACTTAGCTTGGAACCTATCAGGCAATGATCTCATGATTTTTCTAATAATCTGAAAAGAGAGAATTTTCTCACCAAGGTTAGCACTACTTTGAACAATATCATTAAGTCTAGAATAAAAATCAGAAAACATCTCATCTTCATCCATTCTGATTATTTCAAATTTAATAGCAAGCATTTGTAACTTAGATCTCCTTACCTTGGTGGTACCCTCATGAGTTACCTGTAAAATATCCCATGCTTCTTTTGAAGTGGAACAAGCAGAGATTCTAGCAAATTCAGAAGGAACAACAGAATTAAATATAGCATATAAACCCTTATTGTTATTAGTAGCATCTTCATGCTCAGCATTAGACCATGTTGCTTTATCATTCTCTACATTCATAATAGCATCACCATCACCAGTGGTAGTGGTAGGAATTTTATAGCCATTCTCTACAGCCATCCAAACTCTCTCTCCTTGAGATTTTAAAAAGGCTTTCATGTGAGACTTCCAGAAAGTATAATTTGAACCATCAAACAAGGGTGTTCATTGAATCGATCCACCCTCTTTTATACTAGATTCCATAATAATTTTTGAAAACAAAAATAAATTTTGATTTTAAAAATACTTCACAAGGAACTACTCACAAATTAGAGAACACTGCTCTGATACCAATTGTGAGTTGCGCGGTGCGGAAGCGGTTACGAAAATTATTTTAGAACCTAGAGGGGGGTGAATAGGATCACTTGCTCATTTGCTTAATTTTTAATTAATTCAATTTGAAGTCCAATTAACCAAACAATTAAAGCAAGCAAATAAATAAAGTGCAAGTAAAGAAAAGAATGCACCAGATATACGTGGAAACCCCAGACGGGAAAAACCACGGAGGGAGGCGGCACGCCTCAGGAAACCAATTCACTATGATGAAGCAAAGTACAACAGACTCTGTCTCAGTCTCACACCCCTCTTCACTCTGTCAAGGATCTGATGCAGAACACCTCAGGCTTATGATTGCGACAACACGTCCAACTGCTGCAGACTTCCGGCTAACGTCACCACCCTTACAGAAAGGTTGCTGGAAGAACCAAAATACTCAGCAAGTATTTTGTTCCCTTCGTAGTGCAATCTGGTCACCTTTCTTCCTTAGCAAGCAAGCAAGCAAAGAACCATCAATCTAATGTTCTGATTAGCAAATAGATTTGATGCAGTCTCTGAGCAGCTAATTAGAAGTAGAACACCATCCTAAAAATCACTCGTGTAGTATGGATGTGTGTTCTTAAAAATATATAGTCCTAATTATATTGTATATACTTTCTCTCTCTAAAAATATTAATTTTCCAGGTCACACCCGTAGAGAAAATATGAATACATATATATAGGCAAGGAAGTTCTAATTCTACTTAGAAAAGAAGTCAAATACCAAAAGAGAACTTTCCTAGAAGTTTCAAACCCAATAGGAATCATAATTTCTGTCAAAATCTATTTCCTATTTGGAACAGGCTAAGTGGGACCGGTGCCAAATAAATAGGACTGATTCGTGTGTGAGTGTGACTAAAAAAGTATATCAATTAAAAATTTCCACACTTCGTAATAGAACGAATTTCTTGCAGAATAGGGCTATCGAAAGGGGTATCGTACCTCAGGGATTATGGTCTGACGAGTTGGAATACTGAATTAATTCTAATTAAATTTAAGAAAAGAATTTTGATTTTTAAACTAAACTAATTAAAAAGATAAATTAAAATAAAACAAAGTAAACAGATAGTGAAGATAATATGAGAGAAATTTAGGGTGTTTGACTTCACCACTAACTCCACAATCAATGGTCAATTGAATCAACTATAGGGGAATTACATCATGCATAAGTGGTGTTAGTGGCTACAAGCTCACCTTCATCCGTCAAGAAGATAACATATGATTAAGGCTAAGCCATGGACTATCTTCGATTGGCATGGGCCATCTGCCTAACTACTCTAATCTAGGGTGTAGTATGGTTCATCTTCTCTAGGCATAATCCATCAAAGCTCTTAACAATATATTCAGTGATTACTATTGTGTTATAATCGCTCTCATGATCACAGAAAGCAAGAGAGATTGAGTTCAATAACAACAACTAAATATGTAAGACAAGATAAGAAATCATTGAGATTGAATTTACAAGACTCTTATTGTTCAATTCTATAATAAGAATCCTCTGAATTACACAATCTATGCATGTATATAAAGGTCCCCAATAATTAAAACAATCAAACCATTGATGCTTTGTTAGGGCTACATCAAAACCCTAGTGGATGAACTAGCCGCTCATGGTAGAAGAAGAAGCTTCAATTGTTGAGGAAGAAGGCATCATCTTTCTGAATTACGCATATGACTTCGTTCTCCAATGGCTCTGCGAATATGTTTCTGTTGTCTTCTCAGCCCTCTCAGACTCTCCAATCTCTGTAATCTCTTCTTCTATCCTCTCCCAATTCAGCCTCTTATTCTTCACTTTATTCCCCAAGAGAATACACCAAATAACTAATCCAATTAGGAATAAATTAGGGTTTCTCCCAGCACTAATCAGGTAGGTTTTTCCTACTGACTTCGGCCCAACTTTTGACCCACTAGAAGTCCGATTTACGGAATTTTCGTGAAATACACAAGTGTGCAGCATCAAATTTCGTTCAACCTATTGCGGAAATTATGTCGATTTGAGGCTCGCAAATAAGACTTCTGTTCCATTTTCGAAAACGGGATTAAGACTGTATTATGGGCGGATTTGGGCTTCAGGCCCGAAACCTTCTTAAGCAACTGTAATTCTCTTGGACCTCTTTCTTGGGCTGAATTGAGTTAAAATAAATGGTTGAATGATTCTCCTTGGTGTAGGCTTCATCTACCCATCTTGGATGTCTTCTTTAAAAGCCCAAAATCTTGGTTTAACTGAAATAATCATTAAGGCCCTGAAAATACAGAAAACACTAAAACAAAGTAAAATAAAAAAATAGTCTACCACTAAGAGAATAAAATACATAAGTTAAGAGGCTAGAATGTGTAACATTCAACGCCTATCAAGGACTGGCGGGAATTTTTGAAAACCTGCAGAAACTAAACTGCCGAGAAAAGTTGGACCGGTCCTACTTTGAAAAACCCTAAAATTTTCATTTAAACCCTACTTTTTCAAAATAGGCTCGGAAATAAAAAGTGCAGAGTGTCCTCACCATACTTACCTGTACTATATGGTGTTCTAACTGATTTGTCAAATTCCATGCACTTAAGTGTCAGCTCAAAGATGTCGATGATCGATACAAAGAATAAATCAAAAATTACAACTCGATCAATTAGGTTTTGATCACCGAAATATGCCAATTACAATTTTATATCTCACACACTTGCTCAGTTAAAAGGACTTTCCTAGTAACATTGTTCCTAGATTTACGCTTTTGAGTGCATAAGTCCTTCAAGTATTTAGCATAGGAGGGAGTTTTCCTGATAGCATCAAGGAGAGGGAGATTGATTTTCACTTGTTTGAAAATCTCCATCATGTCCTGAATTTTCTCTCCTTATTTTTTGAAATGAGAGGGTTCCTTCAATCTTTGAGGGAAAGGAACCGGAGGTTCAAATGAAGTGTTAAGATTTGGAATAGGTGATGACATGACTTCAATTGATTTTTCCTTTGGAATTTATGGGACTTTGTTCACATTTGGATATAAAGGAGAAACACTTGGATTTATAAGGGATTCTTTTAGATTTTTGGGTTTTTCAGTAATTTTCTTTTTCTCTTGTTCAACCTTAGAATTTATGATTTTACCACTCGTTAAGGTGGTGATTGATTGAACATGCTCCGGAGGAGCATCATAAGATGAAGATGTTGAATCATCAATCCTATGGACACCCTTAGGATTTGCCACCGGTTGACTTGGTAACTTTCCTTTCTCTATTCTATTCAAGGCATTAGCTAGTTGCCCTATTTGAGCTTCTAGCCTGGCCATAGATTGAGCACTGACTTTAAGCTTAGAAATTGATTGAGAGTGGGGCTGCAATAAGTGGGTGTTAGCCTCAAGATTGCTTAGCACTCTTTCTTCAAAGCCTTGGCTTCTAAGAGGAGGTGGTGGTGGAATTTGGTAGTTGGATTTTTGGTGATAAGGTTGAGAATTTGGCCTATATTGAGGCTATATAGATTAGGAATTGTAGGAATTTTGTCCTTGATAAGATGGTCTTGATTCCTGAGATTTCCAAGAAAATGTCGGATGATTCTTATAGCGAGGATTGTATGTATTTGAGTATGGATCATTTATTGGTTTAGAGTACACGACATTCGCTTGCTCTTAAGCATAATCGGGGGATTGACAGCCATAGGACAATCCCGCACATAAGGTGAAGTGCTATAGCAAAACGAACATTCATCCTGATTTAGAACAGGTTGGCTAGAAGTAGGCAGCCCACTATTCATGAGTTTGTCAATTTTTTGAGTAAGGGCCTCTACTTGCATAGCGACCTCATCCAACCTTGATATCTCATGCACTCCTTTAATGGGATTGGGTGTTTTTCCCCTTTCTAGCGGAGGAGCACTGAGCTGAGTTATCACTTAGGTTTTGAAAAAGTCTGCATGCATCATCCGGGCTTTTGAGAAGAAATGTCCCTCCACAAGCGGAGTCTATCATTTGTCTATATTGCTCGCTTACCCCATCATAGAAACTTTGCACAAGCTGCCATTTTGGGACAGCATGGTGTGGACAAGATTTTAAAAGATCTTTCAATCTCTCCCACATTTCATGAAATTGTTCTTACTCAATTTGAGTGAACCTAGTGATTGCTCGCCGAATGTCACTCGTCTTTCCCACTGGGAAGTATTTTTTTAGGGATTCAATTTGCATTTATGCCCAAGAGTGGATTGAGTTAGGTTATAAAGAGTTGAATCAACTTCTAGTTTTATCCTTGAGAGAAAATGAAAACATACGAAGCTTCAAATCATCTGTCGTGAAATATGGAACTCAAATGGTGGAACACACTACAAGGAAGTAATCTAAATGCCTGTATGGATCTTCATTTGGAAGTTCATGGAAACTATTGAGAAGATTCATGGTGGAGGACTTTATTTCAAATTGACTTGCCGCTATATTTGGAAATTCAATGCATGATGGCATATCATAAGTAGTAGGAAGGTAGAAGTCCATAAGTACTTCTCCTTGAGGAGGAGGAGGTGGAAGAGGTTGTGCCAGATTAAATGGTGGTAGTCAGGGAGGTTGTACATCATTTGGTTCCATGTTTTTAGTCCTAAGCAATATAGGGTCCCTAGAGGTTCCTCTGCTTTGTCTAGGTGTTCGTTCAAGTTCAATGTTACACGGAAGCAAAGGAAGTGACAATGACCATCTACCTAGCATGCTTTAAAAGTAAAACAAAAATTATGTACGTAAAACAAAGAAAATTCAATCAAATGCAAGAATTTTAGACAATATACTCACAAACAGTCCAAACTTGAGTTCTTCAGATGCCCGATATGTGGTATACCTTAAATTAAGCAAATTGAGAGATAAGAACAGAATATATACAAAAGGAATAAAATAATTTCTAGACTAAGAATCAAATTAGACTTAATCTCTCAATGGCGACAATTACACCATAGTCCCCGGCAATGGCGCCAAAATTTTGATGTGGCCAAAATTAATTTTCTTTTTAGCTTACTTTTGCATATCAAAATATAATTTAAACCACTCGTAAGAGAACGAATCTTTGTAGATACGGTTCTATATAGAGGGTATCGATCCCATGAGGACTATGTGGGTGAATTGCAATGTTGAGAGAGTACTTCCAATTTAATCCTAAATACAGAATTTTTGGTTTTGATTTAAAACTATTTTGTAAGGTGTAAAAGCATTAAAAATAAAGAGTTTGTAAAGTTGAGAGAGCTAGGGGTGGTCTCCACCTCTAACCATTTAACATTTCCATGTATGTAGCAAATGAGAATTTTTAGAATTATATGCAACACAATGTCATTAGGCTTCTGACTTACATTGACATATCAGAAGATAAACATGATTTCCAACTAAACATAGTCCATCTTCAACAAGCATAGTCCTTCAACCTATCTAATTATCCTACTTTCTAAATGTACCTAAGTGCATCAAAACTACCCTATTTTGGCATGGGCTATATAAGAAAGAAACATCACATTCCATTAAAAACCATTACAAAGCCATCATTTACAATTTTTGTGAAAGTTGTAAATGTTAAGCATTCAAAATGAAATATTTCTACTCTAAGACAAGAGGAAGAAATGACATCAAATGAATATATTAAAAGGTTCACATATGTTATACAAAACACTAGGCTAAGTAATCAACATATAAATATAAATCCCAAAGTTGCTACAAAATGAACAAGTTACATGGCTAGGGGTTTCACCCACACCCTAGATGGAAAGTTAGTTGAACATAGGAGACTTGCAATCCTCCATGGACAGAGATATGAAGCTCCAAAGGGTCTAGTTTAGCTCTTCTTCTCCCTCCCAAAAGTTAGTATCCCTCTTTTCTTTTGTTCAAAACATGCATATATGTCTATCACCAAGTGTCCTTGGGTCCCACCATGCCTATATATCTATAAAATCTACCTAATATATATATGTTCCTTTCATATGTCTCTTTGAAGTCAAAAAATCCTACAAAATGATGTGCAAAGGTCATCCTTGGAGGCAAGTGATAAGACAAGTGGGCAAGTGGCCAACTTGCAGTCTGCAAAATCTTAATTGTGCAAAATTGAGGTTTCGCACAATCGAGATTTCGGTCATGCGAAATGGCTATTTTGCACAATCGAGATTTTGATTGTGCGAAATCAGCATTTTGATTGTGCGAAATGCCTTCTCCAATTTCTTGATTCCTTCACTTCCACTATATTTGGTCGGAAACATCGGCCTTTTTGGGACAAAACCTAAAATTCAATAAAAACACAAAAATTGCATAAAAATACCTAGGTAAACATAAATACGAAATCAACATATGTAATTAAGAAGGTTTAAATGTGCAACATTGAACACTTATCAACTGGCTGCCTCATGTATGAGAATGTAGGGAATATTTCATTACAAGACTCCTATTGGTATATCGCCATATTGGCTGGTGTATGGGAAAGCATGTCATCTTCTAGTTGAAATAGAACACAAGGCACTTTGGGCAATCCAAAAGCTAAACTTTGATACGAAGATGGCCGAAGAAGAGAGAAAGTTGCAGTTGAATGAGTTGAAGGAATTCTGCCATGATGCTTATGAGTTCTTGCGCATTTATAAGGACATGACAAAGGCATTCCATGACAAGCACATCTTGCGTAAGTCTTTCTCTCCAGGTGATAAAGTTTGGCTCTTCAATTCTAAGCTTCGGTTATTTCCCAGAAAGTTGCGTTCGAGGTGGGATGGACCGTTACAAGTGATTTCAGTTCTGTGGAGATTCAGAGCTTGAGAGATAATACTCTAATGAAGATCAATGGATAAAGGTTGAAGCATTGTGTAGAGGGGATTGTGTCTACCAGAGATGTGGAATCTTGATGGATCTCATTTATTATACTTGATCCTCTCGGGTGATGGAGATCACCCACGGACGTTAACTGTGGGGTATTTTGTATTTCTAATTTTTGATTTCTTTTGTTTTTCTTTCTTTCAATTTTTAGTTCATGTTTTCTTTATTTTTTTTCAATATTAGTGTGTTTTAATGTATTTTGTTTGAGTTTTTGATGTCTTAGTTGCTTCTGAGGAATGGCGGGGAGTGTACCAGGGTATTTGGACTCAAAATGGGTGAAAAAGAGAGGTCTCAATCAACCTTGGGCGATAGATACCTCAAAATTGCTCCTTTTAGTCAACCTAAGGCGATTGATGCCCAAGGAATTCCTAGTTGGGTGATTGATCGCCTAGCACCAAGGGGGATCGATCGCCCAAGGCCTACATGGGCTGATCCAAATTCTTTTAAAGCCTCTTCAAGGGTCTCTTCAAGCCATATGCATATACTCAAATTTTTGAAGCATTGAGCTATCCATTGACTCTCCTACATCAATAGGGATTACAACTTTTCGAATTAGTGATTACATAACAAAAGATCATCTTTGATCATCATCAACAACATCAAAATCGCACTTGTTCATCTCAATTAAAGTCCAACTTTTTCAAGTTTCTTCATCAAGAAAAGGTGTGTATTGTTTTCTCAAAATTTAGTGGATTTCTTTGTGGGCTTTTGAAGAACAAGTTTGGGGGAGACAATTTGGTGGTGGATTAGTTGATTTTGGGGCAGAGATAATTACAAAAGATGAGGTTGAAGGTTGTGAGTAAAGTTTGCACACCAAATGTTTAACGAAATTCCTCAACCAAACTTCTTAAGTTCTAATTGCACAAAAAAAAGCTAATAACCAAGGCGCTTTAAGCTCATGTGGTCCTCAAAGTCCATGACTTGCTCAGGCACCAAATTCCTCTATGCCTCAGAAGGATCGGGTTTATGAGATGTGGCATCTAAGGGCACTAAATTTTGAAACAACTTTTGAGATACTAGAGCTATATGGCATTTTTCCAAAGATCCGATGAGGGTATTGCGACTTTCGTCACCATCAGGTTGACACAATTTTCACTCTGACATCCACTATCATTTATCTGAGGCTTGTGATGGTCTTTTACGAGAACTTAATGCCAAAGTGAGATGAGCAAGGTGTGAGTACTTCTTCAGTGGATGGTAAGCAAGTCCGTGTTGACATATCAACTGTTGCTATAGCTATGGGTTGCACCCATACATGCCTGGATGACTTGACAGATATTTACACTCCTCTACCTGAGGACCTCTCGGTGGTGAACTTGGTTAGTTGCTTATGTGCCGGATAGTTCTCCAGTCCAAAAGAATAATGCTGGATGTAAGTCCTCCGTGCCTAATCATTTATGGTTCGTTGACGCAGTATTATACAAGAATGTATGTCCAATTAGGCACAAGACTGAGAGGCGTCAAAAGTTCCTATGAGCTTTATATACTATACATTTTGGGCACTAGTTGTCTTTCTGAAAAATTGTATGGAGCCAGATGTAATACCCCGTAATTTTGGGATATTTAAATTGGGTTTTTTATTATTTAATTGGGTTTTTATTTTTTTAAATGTTTTAGCTAATTTAGTCAATGCATGTTTTTAATTGTTTAACATGGATGTTTGCATTGTTGCTAAGTGTTGATTTATTTTTAATTATGTGTGAATTATTTGTTTTAATTTAGTTTTTTTTTTAGAAATAAAAATAGGTGGGTGTTTGGGCTGCATGTTCTTTTATTTTTTAGCTTTTAGCAGGTTGGGCTAGACTATTGGGTTGGGCTTTATATATATTTATATATAGGTGGGATAAGTATTTTATATTTATTACTTTAATTATTTAAGAATATTAATTAAGAGAAAAGAATTTAGGGTTCAATAGTTTCTACGCACAAAGGGTTTCTATGCATAGACAGGGAGAGAACGATAGACGCCGGAAAAAGGGAGAGAAGGTGATTTTGTTCAAAATCACAAAGTTCAATCTCTTCACTTCCCTTTTGAACTTGTAAACATAGATTAATCTTTACGTTGCTTGGTAATACGTATATACATGTATATCTTTGTATATAATTATTAGTATGATTATACATAGTAAGGTATTTGTGTTTGATTAATTATGAGTAATCTGTGGTCTCGGTACTGTTAGTGTATAAATTCTTACATGTATATATGTGTATATATGAGTATATAGGCATATATATATATATGTGTGTGTGTATATATATATATATATCTATACACACACACACACACACACATGAGATTTGGGTTGATTGTAAACATAGTTTTTGTTCCTATTAAATTGTTGATCTTGCTCTCCCGATAGTCCCATAAGTTTGGTGGAAAATCGTTGGGTGATTTGATAGAAATTTGAGTTTAAAATTTTAGAACCCTAAAACTTGAAATTGGGGCTTTTTGATTTTGGCGATAATTGGAGGTGATTTTGGTACCAATGCGTAGCTTAGACCAAGAGGAGTTGAATGGTATATTCACACGTGAGTTTTGGTGGCTGGAGAAGGCCAGAAAATGGCCAGGAAGTGGGACCTAATGGGACATTTCCCGGTCCTCGGCCGATGCCGGAACAGGGTGCACAAGCAAAATCTGAGGTCAGGACAACGCTCAGGGTGGAAATGTTGAACTTCATCCTGATTTGGCAGCTATCATTACTTAGGGTATAGCTACAAGGGTGACGACTGCTCTTCAGAATCAGCAGCCACCACAGCAGCCACCGTAGATGGCGCATGTTTCATTACTAGTGGAGCTGCCTAACAATTGGGATAGGGTTTGAAATTCCTTCACAAAAGGGAATCGACCAGAGTTTTCAAGGTCCATAGAGGTGAAAGAAGTGTATTAGTGGAGGAAACACATTGAACACCTTCTTTGCATGATTATGTGCACAGAAGTCCAGAAGTAGATGCTAGCTACCTTTAAGCTAGTGGATGATGCCGTATGGTGGTGAGAGTCAGTTACTACCATAGTGGAGCGGACTACTTTGACATATGAGGAGTTTTAAGCCCGATTTGATAGTAAGTACTTCCCATATGTAGTGAGGGCGGCTAAGAAGAGGGAGTTCCTTGCCTTACAGCAAGGGGATAGGATAGTCACAGAATATGAGCAGGATTTTACCAGTCTCTTTTTGTTTGCACCTGAGGAGGTGAACACTGAAGAAAAGAAGAAGAACTGCTTGGTGAATAGGTTGAATTGGCATATTCTACAGGTTATTGTGGGATGTCCAGCTTATACCACTTATGCTCAAGTGGTTGATGCTGCACTACAACATTGTTAGCTGATGAAGGATTACAAGAAAAGAAAGGGGAAGAAACGAAATGATAAGGACTCCGCTAGTCAGACAACGGAGAGGAGAAATGGTAATGGTGGCAGGTAGTTCGACAGGTGATTCATGTGTCAGTGTGACTCAAAAAGTATATCAATTAAAAATTTCCACACTTCGCAATAGAACAAATTCCTTGCAGAATAGGGCTATCGAAAGGGGTATCGTACCTCAGGGATTATGGTCTAATGAGTTGGAATACGGAATTAATTCTAATTAAATTTATAAGAAAAGAATTCTGATTTTTAAACTAATTAAAAAGGTAAAATAAAGTAAATCAAAGTAAATAGATAGTGAAGATAATATGAGAGAGATCTAGGGTATTTGACTTCACCACTAACTCTACAATCAATGGTCAATTGAATCAACTATGGGGAATTACATCATGCATAAGTGGTGTCGGTGGCTACAAGCTCACCTTCATCCGTCAAGAAGATAACATATGATTAAGGCTAAGTCATGGACTATCTTCGATTGGCATGGGCCATCTGCCTTACTACTCTAATCTAGGGTGCAGTATGGTTCATCTTCTCTAGGCATAATCCATCAAAGCTTTTAATGATATATTCAGTGATTACCATTATGTAATAATCGCTCTCATAATCACATAAAATAAGAGAGATTGAGTTCAATAACAACAACTAAATATCTAAGACAAAATAAGAAATCATTGAGATTGAATTTACAAGACTTTTATTGCTCAATTCTATAATAAGATCCTCTCAATTACACAATCTATGCATGTATATAAAGGTCCCCAATAATTAAAACAATCAAACCATTGATGCTTTGTTAGGGCTACATCAAAACCCTAGTGGATGAGCCGCTCATGGTAGAAGAAGAAGCTTCAACTGTTGAGGAAGAAGGCATCATCTTCATGAATTATGCGTATGACTTCGTTCTCCAATGGCTCTGCAAATATGTTTCTATTCTCTTCTCAGCCCTCTCAGACTCTTCAAGCTCTGTAATCTCCTCTTAACTTAGCCTCCAAGTCTTCACTTTATGCCACAAGAGAATACACCAAAGTCCTAATCCAATTAGGAATTAATTAGGTTTTAATGCAGCACTAATCAGGTGGGTTTTTCCTACTGATGTTCGGCCCAACTTTTGACCCACTAGAAGTCCGATTCATAGAATTTTAGTGACATACAAAAGTGTGGAAAGTCAAATTTCCTTCAACCCCGAGCAAAAATTGAGTCGATTTGAAGCTCATAAATAAGACTTCTGGTCCATTTTCCAAAACAGGATTAAGACTGTATTATGCGTAGATTTGGGCTTCAGGCCCGAAACCTTTTTAAGCAGTTGTAATTCTCTTGGACCTCTTCCTTGGGCTGATTTGAGTTGAAATAAATGGTTGAATGGATCTCCTTGATGTAGGCTTCATCTAACCATCTTGGATGTCTTCTTTAAAAGCCCAAAAGCATGGTTTTAACTGAAATAATCATTAAGGCCCTGAAAATACAGAAAATACTAAGACGAAGTAAAATAACAAAATAATCTATTACTAAGAGAATAAAAGACATAAGTTAAGAGGCTAGAATGCGTAACATTCAACGCCTATCACACCCCCAAACTTACATATTGGTAGTCCCTTAGCAATAGAATAAAACAAAACTAAAACAAAAGAAACTAACAAATACTAACTAAACTACCCAACTCCACTTTCGTGGGAGAAACGATTGCATTTAGCATATGCAACAAGCCTTTGAACCCCTAGGTTCCCCCTAGTGGATGAGTTATAGTCTCGTGAGGTTTCCAGAAATGTTACCCACAGACATTCAAAATTCTGTTCCAACATTAATCAAGAAAAAGATTACAATACATAGTTACAAACTTGCATTCAAGAATAATTCCAAACTTTCAAATTCTATAATTCAAAGCAATGGTCCCCATGCATAGTTCACATCAACATATCTCAAAATAATCAACTCTAGCTTCCTCGTGTAAAGTGAACTAGCAGCGATCTCATGTAGCATAACCAAGCTCTAAATATATTAAGGCACATACCCTTTCAACTCACTAGCTCCCCTTATTGAAATCATACTTCCAAACATGATTACATGACTTTTCCATTTTTTTTTCTTATCATTCTTTTTTTCATTGCTTTATTGGTTGTGCAATGTCTTGATCTATTAAGCTTTCTGAAAGATCCATGTAGTAAAATTTCAGTCAGTGGCTCCCAAACCAGATGGCTTTAGGGCACTAGGCTTAAAGATACCTTGAAGACCTAATTACTCAAATCAGTCAGGCTACAAATCAAGACAACCAATGCTCATCTTTTTTCACCCTTTCACTTTTGACGCGAACACTCCATGCTTCCTGAGGCATAGAGGCCCGGTTACTCATGAAAAGGATCAAATTGATTTGCTTATCAACATATATTTCTTCTTTTTCTCTTTTTTTTCTTTTTCATTGAAGTCAAGTAAAACACATCATCGGTACTCATTCTCAAGAGATACTAATTAATATCAAGCATATGTAACTCAACAACTCAGAGTCAAAGTTTATACCCCATAAGACTATGCTAGTGTGTTTGTGCATGTAAGGAAACTAAAATTAATTACCCCAAAACATGTTATTGCAAACCATGGTTAAAACCACTTAATTTAAACCATAGTTTTCAAAATTTTAAAACATACTCAAAAATTGCAAGTTATGCACCTACATAAAGTATTAATCCCTTGAATAATGTAAAAACATTCTATCTAAAAACAAAACAAAATAAAATAAAAAAAACTAAGAAAATAAAATAAATAAAAATCCTAAAACAAGAAGAATTTCACAAAAATTTTCCCCCATATGCAATAAAGCACAAAAATAAGGCATCGCCTCACCCCCAAACTTAAACTATACATTGTCCTCAATGTACTACCAAGTCAAAGCATAGAGAAAAGTAAGAATGATGTTACCAGAAATCCGGAGTAGTGGAAAGAAAATAGAGCACACCAATATGTATGAAGGCAATGCAAGCACACCCCCAAACTTGGATGTTACAACCTGTCAAAACAAACTACTATACCCCAAAGATCAAGTAAAATAGTATGGATGAAAATAAATATGAAAGAGAAAAATCCTAAAAAAAGAAATTTTTTTCATCATTTTTTTTATTAATAAAAATCTAACTACAGAAAGAAAGATAAAACTAAAAATAAAAAAAGAAAAAACTAAGAATAAAATAAAATATAAAAGATAGTTACCTTCCTGTCAAGGATGTGGTGGTGACTGAGCATCCGGATCCAAGTTTCCCTGGCGCATCAGTGCACGCAGCATCCTCCTCATCTCTAGTTGGTCTTGGTGAGTTTCACGAAAGTGATCCACCATCTCAGTCCTCATTGCTCCAAATTGTGTGAAAACCTCTGTCTGTAGGGTGCCAAACTGGGCTATCAACCCAGCAATCTGCCCCTCTAAATATTGATAATCATGGCCACCAGCTTGTGCATGTACCTTATCTGGATCTTCCACCGGTGGTGGTATATCTACATGTTCTCCTCCCTGGGCCAACCGAGACACTTCACCAGGCGCCGCTATGACTCTCTGGTGCATATGAGATTGGCTCAAATTCCAGTCATGCGAACCATAATGAATATCATGTGAAAAGGCAAGCTCGTCTTCAAGGACCGCATACCCCTGTGCAATAAGCAACTGATGAATGATATTCGGGAATGGAAACTCCCAGTCACTTGCACTGTCCGGTGCCTTGGCCACAACCTTGGAATAGAACTTTTCCATCTGGCCCTAGACAATCTGTGGGAACGACAGCCAATGCCCAAAATGTACGGCATATAAAGCTTTGAGGAACTCTTGACATCTCTTAGTTTTATGTCCAATGGGACATATATTCTTGAGTAAAATAGCATCAAGGAATCATAAGTGATTTGGCATAGAAGACTTGGAAGCTGCATTCTTTTTCTGCCCGAAAAATTGATTAGCACACAAACGTGCAACAAAATTACCCACTGACAAATCGTCGGGTAGAGCAGTATAGATATGAGTCAAATCATCTGGGTACTCATGAGGACAACCCATGGCAATAGCAATTGATGACATATCCACCTGAACTACTGTTCCATCTACTGAAGAAATAAGCACATCCCGCACATCAGGTTTTGGCATTAAGTTCTGATAAAATACCTTGACAAGCCTCGGGTAGATAGTAGAAGAGAGTGGAACAAAAATTGATGCCGACCGATGACGACGGATGTCAGAAATCCCCCATCGTGTCTCAGAAAATATACCATAGAGTTCAGCGATGTCAAACGTTGTTTCAAAGTTCAAAGCCCTTGGATACCATCGCTCATGAATACCTTCTCGGTGAGATCTCAAGGAACCGGGTGTTGGATCATGCCTCGCTTGGTGAGGATTGCGTGAAATTGAAGCACCTTGGTGACTTGCTCTCTTTGGTGCCATAAAAATAGGAAAAAGTTTGGTTGAGGAATTAACCCGAACACTTGGCGTGCACAATAAAATTGTATCCTTCAACCTCCTCTTTCCGGCAATTTTTTCACCCAAATTGAACAATTAAATGCACCAATTGTATCCCCCAAACTTGGTCTTCAAAAGCCCTCAAAAAGATTTGCACAATTTCACCAAAGAAAAACTTCACTTACTTTGATGTAAAACTTGAAAAAGTGAGAGCTTCCTTTCAGAACTAGTGATTATCAATCCGGTTTTGATGTTGATGTTGATGATGATCCATGTTGAATACTTGTTTAATAATCACCAATCGAAGAAAATAATTTCCCTGTTGAAGTAGGACTTAAATTGGAGCTCAAAGATGTCAAGGATGCAAGTAGTAGCAACAAAGGAGGAGAGGTGGCCTTTATAGGCCTTAAAATTTTGGGCAGCCCATAAAAGGGCTTGGGCGATCGATCTTCCTTGGGGTGGGTGATCAATCGCCCACCTACTGGTGGGTACTCTCTTGGAAAATCATGGGTCGATCGATCCCCCTCCTCTGGGGCGATCAATCCCCCTCCTGGAAGCCTGTTTGACCCTCTATCGCCCAAGGTAGACCGGGACTTGTAATTTTTGAGTCTCCATCGCCCAAGGTCAACCGAGAGCACGTTTTTTCACCCGTCTTGAGTCCAAATACCTCGGTACACCTCTTGGCATCCTCCGGAAGCAACTTATAGATCAAAAACTCAAAGAAAAAATATTAAAACGCAACGAGAATTGAAAGAAAACTTAAGAGAACTAAGCTAAAAATTGAAATCAAAGAAAACTAAAGAAATTAAAGGATAGGAATACATAAAAAACCTACAATTTAACGTCCATAGGAGATGATCAACTCTCCGAAGGGATTAAGTTGGATAGACGGGATCCGTCAAGTCGACGGACTCTACGTCTCTTCTTGGCACACATCCTTCCACACAATGCTTCAACCTTTGCCCATTTACTTTCATCAAAGTATTATCTCGAAAGCTTTGAATTTCTACAGCACCATGAGGAAAAACCGAAATCACCTGAAATGGTCCATCCCACCTTGAATGCAATTTTTCGGGAAACCACTGAAGTTTTGAATTAAAGAGGCATACTTTATCACCTAGACAGAAGGACTTCCGTGAGATATGTCGATCATGAAATGCCTTCGTCCTCTCTTTGTAAATTCGTGAACTTTCATAAGCATCACGTCTAAACTCTTCTAATTCATTCAATTGCAACTTTCTCTCTTCCCCAGCTCTTTTTGCATCAAAATTGAATTTCGGATCGCCTAGAGTGCCTTGTGCTCAATCTCTACTGGAAGATGTCATGCTTTCCCATACACCAACTGATATGGTGACATACTGATAGGAGTCTTGTAAGCAGTTCGATACGCCCATAGTGCCTCACTCAGTCGTAATGACCAATCTCTTCTATCCAGTCTCAGTGTCTTTTTGAGAACATGCTTAATTTCTCGATTAGACAGCTCTACTTGCCCACTTGTCTGAGGATGGTAAGGCGTTGCAACCTTATGTGTTACTAAATATTAGCAAGCAAACCTCTCAAGAATTTATTGCAAAAGTGAGAACCACCATCACTGATCAAGGCTCGAGGAATTCTGAATCGACTAAGAATGTTCTCATGCATGAATTTGATTACCACCTTGTGATCATTGGTTCGAGTTGCAATGGCCTCCACCCATTTGGAAATGTAGTCCACACCAACCAGAATATACTCGTAGCCAAAAGAAGGTGAAAAGGTTCCCATAAAATCAATTCTCCAAACATCAAAAATCTCAACCACCAGAATAGGGCTCATTGGCATCATATCGCGCCTTGACATTGAACCCAATCTTTGACAGCAATCACAAGTTTTACAGAAAATATATGCATCATGAAACAGAGAAGGCCAAAAGAATCCACATTAAAGTACCTTTGCTTCTGTTTTTCTCGCACTAAAGTGGCCTCCACATGCCAATGAGTGGCAGAACTTGAGAATATCTTGAAACTCATGGTCTGGGACACATCGCCGAATAATCTGATCTGGACAATATTTAAATAACTCTGGATCCTCCCAAAAGTAATGATGAACTTTAGAGAAGAATCTATCACATTCTCGCTTGGTCCAGTCTCGTGGCACTTTTCCCGTGGCTAAATAATTTAGAATATCTGCATACCATGGTGTGGAGTTGTCGGATACTCAAAACAATTGCTCACTCCAAAGTGTTTTGGAAGGTGTAGTGCATACAAAATTTACCATAATGGTAGAAAATTGATCTTCAAACACCTTATTTTTCTTCTATTTTTCTTGCACCTTTATTTCATCTGTAGATTCAGACCCATCCGCAGAATCCATGAAAAAAACATCAGTCTGATTTGGAGGATTCTCAACAGCATTGAAAATATTAAGCTTAATCTTCATGTTGCCAAATGAAATATCCATGATTCCCAACCTACAATTTATGCAAGCATCAGCATTAGCTAAGAAAGGTCGACCAAGAATCACTGGAATGTGCCTCTTCGGATTATGAACTGGCTCAGTGTCAAGTACAATGAAATCAATAGGAAAGTACAACTTGTCCACTTTAATGAGCACATCTTCAATGATTTCCCGGGGTTGCTTTGTTGATCTATCTGCAAATTGTAATACCACCGAGGTAGGCTTCAATTCTCCCAAGCCCAATTGTAAGTAGACTGAATAGGATAGCAAATTCACACTTGCACCCAAATCAAGAAGAGCTTTATCCACATGGTGCTCCCCAATGATGCATGAGATAGTTGGGGCACCAGGATCTTTGTACTTGGGAGGAGTGCACTGCTGAATTATAAAACTCACTTGTTGTAGCAGCATCACTTTCTTTGGCATATAGCTTTTAGAATGCCTTTTCTGAGTGCACAAGTCCTTCAAAAATTTAACATAAGGAGGAATTTGCTTGATGGCATCAAGGAGTGGCAAATTAATCTTCACTTGTCGAAACACCTCCATCATGTCATGCAGCTTGTCCCCTTGCTTCCCCAATTTAGATGCTTCAAGGAAACGTTGTGGGAAAGGAGCCTTGGGCTCATAAGGAATTTCAACACTTGGACTTGTGGTCACTTTTTCTTCTTCTTTCTTCTCACCCACTTTATTATCAATTATTTTCCCACTCCTCAAAGTGGTAATGGCTTGAACTTGCTCATGGTGTGGGTTCCTTGTGGAAGCTTGCATCCCTCTTGGATTACCAATTGGTTGACTAGGGAGCTTCCCTTATTCTCTTCTACTCTATGAAGTAGCAAGTTGTCCAAATTGAGATTCCAGTTTGGCAATGAATTGAGAATACGAGTGCACTAGCTGAACTGTAGATTGTATTGTTGCTGCAGTAGCTTGCACTGTCTCTATAAGAGAATCAAGCTTGTCAAATTTAGATAATGTAAGTGTCTGCTTGTCTTCAATAGCAGAAATTCTTTGGGCCATAGGACTTTGTGTTTGATATTGCTATTGAGGCACAAAAGTCCTAGGTTGATATGATGGTTGCATTGCTGCCCCTTGGTTACTGTAAGAAAAACCAGGATGATTCCTCCATGTAGGATTGTAAGTATTACCTCGTGGAGGATTCATTGGTCCAGTGAATGTAGCTTGGGCTTGCTCATGTTGAACATCAGAAAATTGCCCCATCGAAGGACAATTGCTCACATTATGCATAGGACTAGAGCAAAATTCACAAGGGCCTAGCAATGAAGGATTTGAAGCAGAAAGAGTTTGATTGGCAGTCATAATTGCTGCTACCTTCTGTGCAATTAGATCAATGTCAGTTGGCATAGCTTCTGAAGCACCAACCTCAAAAATCCCATCAGTCTTCCTTGTAGTGGCAGGTCTGCTAAAACGAGTAGAGGACACATGTTGTAGAGAGTTATCATTAAGATTTTCAAATAAGGTCCATGTCTCTTCTTCACTCTTCAACATAAAAGTACCTCCACAAGATGCATCAACCATCTGTCTGTTGGCTTCTGTCAGCCCTTCTTGAAAACTCTGCACTAGTTGCCACTTAGGAACTTGATGATGGGGACACTTCCTAAGAAGGTCCTTGAATCTTTCCCATGTCTCATAAAATTGTTCCCCCTCATGTTGGGAGAAACCAGTGATAGCACGTCTAAACTGATTGGTCTTCCCTATCGAAAAATACTTATTGAGAAACTCATGTTGTATCTGAGCCCAAGTCGTGATAGAACCTGCCGGTAGAGAATTGAACCAATACTTTGCTTTGTCCTTCAGGGAGAATGGAAAAAGTCTCATTCTGAAAGCATCTTCAGAGAAGTTATGAATTTTGGTAGTTGAGCACACTTCAATGAAGTCATCCAGATGCTTGTAAGGGTCTTCTTGAGTCAGCCCAAAATAAGATGGTAGCATCTGAATAATGCTGGACTTGATCTCATAATTCTGTGCTGTGACATTAGGCAGTTGAAAACCTGCTGGTGAGGTATATGTCTCAGGAACATAGTAGTCCCTAAGCAATCTAGCTCTTTCTCCATCAGCATTAGGAACAAGGTTGTTATTCCTCCCTTCTGCTATGTCTTCAATTAACTCTTCCTCTTGCACACTGGTATCAACAGGGATGTTCCTCTGTTGTCTAAGAGTACGTTCAGGCTTAGGATCAAGAGGTATCAAATGATTAGCTACAGAATGACGACCTTGCATATATTAACCAAAAGCACCTGAAAAGAAAACCAAAACAAAATTAAAAATAAAATATAAAAATTTCCTAAACTAAAAATCCAATTAAAATTAATTCTATAAAATCCAATCAATCAAATAGATAATCCCCGGCAACGACGCCAAAAATTGATTCATGTGTGAGTGTGACTCAAAAAGTATATCAATTAAAAATTTCCACACTTCGCAATAGAACGAATTCCTTGCAGAATAGGGCTATCGAAAGGGGTATCGTACCTCAGGGATTATGGTCTGATGAGTTGGAATACAGAATTAATTCTAATTAAATTTATAAGAAAAGAATTCTGATTTTTAAACTAATTAAAAAGGTAAAATAAAGTAAATCAAAGTAAATAGATAGTGAAGATAATATGAGACAAATCTAGGGTATTTGACTTAACTACTAACTCCACAATCAATGGTCAATTGAATCAACTATGGGGAATTACATCATGCATAAGTGGTGTCGGTGGCTATAAGCTCACTTTCATCCGTCAAGAAGATAACATATGATTAAGGCTAAGTCATGGACTATCTTCGATTGGCATGGGCCATCTGCCTAACTACTCTAATCTAGGGTGCAGTATGGTTCATCTTCTCTAGGCATAATCCATCAAAGCTTTTAATGATATATTCAGTGATTACCATTGTGTAATAATCGCTCTCATAATCCCATAAAATAAGAGAGATTGAGTTCAATAACAACAACTAAATATCTAAGACAAAATAAGAAATCATTGAGATTGAATTTACAGGACTTTTATTGCTCAATTCTATAATAAGAATCCTCTCAATTACACAATCTATGCATGTATATAAAGGTCCCCAATAATTAAAACAATCAAACCATTGATGATTTGTTAGGGCTACATCAAAACCCTAGTGGATGAACTAGCCGCTCATGGTAGAAGAAGAAGCTTCAACTGTTGAGGAAGAAGGCATCATCTTCATGAATTATGTGTATGACTTCGTTCTCCAATGGCTCTGCAAATATGTTTCTGTTCTCTTCTCAGCCCTCTCAGACTCTTCAAGCTCTGTAATCTCCTCTTAACTCAGCCTCCAAGTCTTCAGTTTATGCCACAAGAGAATACACCAAAGTCCTAATCCAATTAGGAATTAATTAGGTTTTAACGCAGCACTAATCAGGTGGGTTTTTCCTACTGATTTTCGGCCCAACTTTTGACCCACTAGAAGTCCGATTCATGAAATTTTAGTGAAATACAAAAGTGTGGAAAGTCAAATTTCGTTCAACACTACGTGAAAATTGAGTTGATTTGAGGCTCAAAAATAAGACTTCTGGTTCATTTTTCAAAATGGGATTAAGACTGTATTCTGCGCAGATTTGGGCTTCAGGCCCGAAAGCTTCTGATGTGGTCGGAACTAAATTATATTGTAAGCTTAATTTTGCCCTTTTTATCAAAATATAATTTAACCACTCGCAAGAGCACGAATCTTTGTAGATAAGGTTCTATATAGAGGGTATCGATCCCACGAGGACTAGTCGTTAATTGTCATAAAGAAAGATTAATTCTACTTTAATTCTAAAAACAGGTTTTTGGTTTTGTGTTTAAAACTATTGCGTAAATGAAATGACGATAAAATTAAAGAGTAAAGTTGGGAGAGAGAACTAGGGTTGGTTTCCACCACTAGCCATTCACATGTTCATAAGTGTAGCAAGCATGGGATTCATTAATTAAATGCCTAACAATGTCATTAGGCTTGTGACCTCAATGACATATCAAAAGATCAATGTGTGTGCTAACCTATCATAATCCATCCTCAACAAGCATAGCTCTTCAACCTAACTAACTACCTAATTACTCTACTCTCTACGTAAACACTACATGCATCCAAACTACCTTGTCTTGGCATGGTCTATACAAACTAGCATCACACATTCATTTAAACACCATTATCTAGCCATCATTTGCACTTCTTGTGGAATATGCAAATGTTGTGCATTCAAGTGACAAAACCTACTCTAAGACAAGATTAAATTCCATATCAAATGAATATATATAAGAAATGTACTTGTGTACATAATCACTAGGCTAAATAATCAACATTTAATTACAAATCCCCAAGAGCTACAAAGATGAACAAGTTTACATGGCTAGGGGTTGAAACCAACACCCTAGTAGAAGAGTTAGTTGCTCATGGTTGCCTTGCACCCTTCCATTGATGAAGAGAATGAAGCTTCTTGGTCTGGTTCAGCTTTTCTCTTCCTCTCCCGAAGGTCTCTCCTCAAGTCTTCTGATGTGTATGTTGAGAGATATGAGATATGTGGCTTTTGGTGCTTTTTGTATGCTTTTTGGCTCCTTTGGGCCCACCATATATATATATATATATCATTATATATATCTCTTGTATCAAGAAGGCCCCCAAAAGTCTTGTTCAAGTCAGACAATCCCCCTAAGTCGTGCAAAAAGGGGGATTTTGTTGCAAGTGGGAGAGCAGGTGAGCAAGTGGCCAAGTGGGCTCTGTAGCATTTCGATTGATCGAAATTGCATTTCGATTGATCGAGATTTCGATCAATCGAAATGAGATTTCGATCAATCGAAATCTCGATTGATCGAAATCCACATCTCGATTGATCGAGATGCCTTGGCAATATTTTCTGATTTCATCTCTTGACTGCAGAATGCTTCCAACTTTGCTCCATTTACTCCAATACCTGCAAAACATCAAAAACACAAAAATACCGTAAACATATCTCGGTAAACGCAAAAACGGAACTAACATATGCAATAAAGATGGTTCAAATGCATAGAATTGAACACTTATCAGCTTCTTAAGTAGCTGTAATTCTCTTGGACCTCTTCCTTGGGCTGATTTGAGTTGAAATAAATGGTTGAATGGATCTCTTTGATGTAGGCTTCATCTAACCATCTTGGATGTCTTCTTTAAAAGCCCAAAAGCATAGTTTTAACTGAAATAATCATTAAGGCCCTGAAAATACAGAAAATACTAAAACGAAGTAAAATAACAAAATAATCTATTACTAAGAGAATAAAATACATAAGTTAAAAGGTTAGAATGCATAACATTCAACGCCTATCAACATGGGCACCTACCCAAGGTAGCAACCGTGGAAGAAACATAGAGCTCACAGTGATGTTCAAAGAGTGGAAACCTCTACTTATAGGAAACAAAATAGAGTACCGCAGACGAGTCAGTCTTATCCTCAGGGTAATTAGTTGGGGATACTACTCGTACATTCAGAGGAAATTGCTATAGATGTGGTGAGCATGGGCATTCAATCAAATACTGCCCCAATACTAATAAAGGACAGTTTGGTCAGCAGGGACAGAGACAGCAACCACCCTTGTCGGCACCATAAGTGCCATGGATTCAGACTCAGCACCATCCAGCTTTACCAACATTGCCACCACGTACAGGGCAACCTAGTCTGTCGATGCACTATGGGAGGGTCTACAACGTCATGCCATATGATGTGCAGGCTCCTCAAGCAATTGAGGGTATATTTTTGATGAATGGTAAACTCGGTTGTGTTTTATTTGATACTGGTTGATAAGTGTTCAATTCTATGCATTTAAACCCTCTTTATTACATATGTTAGCCCCGTTTCTACATTTACCGAGATATATTTATGGTATTTTGTGTTTTTGATGTATTGCAGGTCTTGTAGCAAAAAGGAGCAAAGTTTGAGGCCATTTGTAATTGATCTCAATTAATCGAAATCTTAATTGATCCAGATCTTGATTTCGATTGATCGAGATTCTACAAAGTCACTTGCCCACTTGCTCACCTGCTTTCCCACTTGCAACAAAATCCCCCTTTTTGCACGACTTAGAGGGATTGTCTGACTTGAACAAGACCCTTGGGGACCTTCTTGATATACTTGGTATATATATTGATATATATATTTATGGTGGGCCCCAAGGTTAAAAAGGAGGCCATAAAGCACAAAAAGAGGCCATTTTCTCAAGGATCTCTCACACACATCAGACTACACAAGGAGAGACATTCGGGAGAGGAGAAGAAGGAGCTGAACCAGACCTTGAAGCTCCATTTTCTTCATCAATGGAATAGTGCAAGGCAACCATGAGCAACTAACTTCTATACTAGGGTGTTGTTGAAGCCCCTAGCCATGTAAACTTGTTCATTGTTGTAGCATTTTGGGATTTGTTCTCAAATATTAATTATTTAGCCTAGTGACCATGTACACTAATACATCTCTTTTATATATTCATTTGATTTTGGTTTTATTCTTGTCTTAGAGTAGAATCTATCTTGTGAATGCACAACATTTGTTTCTTCCACAAGAAGGGAAAATGATGGCTAAGTAATGGTACTTTAAATGTATGTGGTGTGCTTGCTTGTATAAACCATGCCAAGATAAGGTAGTTTGGATGCATGTAGGTTCACTTAGAAAGTAGGGTAATTAGTTAGGTTGAAGAACTATGCTTGTTGAAGATGGATTATGATAGGTTGGTGCTCACATTAATCTTTTGATATGTCATTGAGGTCACAAGCCTAATGACATTGTTAGGCATTTAATTTATGAATCCCAAGCTTGCTACACTTATGAAAATGTGAATGGCTAGTGGTGGAAACCACCCCTAGTTCTCTCTCCCAACTTTTACTCTTTAAATTTATTGTTATTACATTCATGTAATAGTTTTATAAGCAAAACTCAAAACCTTGTTTTGAGGATTAAAGTGGAAGTAATCTTTCTTTAAGACAATTACGACTAGTCCTCGTGGGATCGATACCCTCTATATAGAACCGTATCTACAAAGATTCGTGCTCTTGCGAGTGGTTAAATTATATTTTGATAAAAGGGGCAAAAATAAGCTTACAATATAATTCAAGTTTAGGCACATCAAAATTTTAGCGCCGTTGCCGGGGACTACGGTTTAATTATCGCCATTAAAAGATTAAATCTGGTTTAATTCTTTGGCTAGAAATTCTTTCATTCTTTTTTTTTGTAGATATCTTGTTCTTATTTCTCAAACTTCTTGATTTTAGGTATACCACATAGCGGGCATCTAAAAGGATTAAAGTTGGAACCCTTTGTGAGTATAAAGTCTAAAATTAGTGGATTTGAGTTCATTCATTTTTTTTTATGTATATATTATTGTTTATTTTGCGTATAGAGGTGTTGTTCTACTATTAATGCATGCTAGGTATATGGTCCTTGTCACTTCCGTTGCTTCCGTGTAATTTTGAACTTGAAAAAACACTTAGACAACGTAGAGGAACCTCTAGGGACCCTATATTGCCTAGGACTGAAGACATGGACCCAAATGAGAGACAACCTCCCGGTCTACCTCCTTTTAATCCTGAAAAACAACCTCCACCTCCTCCTGCTCAAGGAGAGTTACTTATGGATTTTTATCTTCCGACTACATTTGAAGTACCTTCGTGTATTCAATTTTCGAATGTAGTGGCAAATCAATTCAAAGTAAAGTCCTCCACCATCAATCTTCTTAATAGCTTCCATGGTCTCCCTAATGAGGATCCATACCGGCATTTAGATTACTTCCTTTCTGTGTGTTCCACCATTAGGGTACCACACTTTACGGAGGACGATCTAAAGCTGCGTATATTTTCATTCTCCTTAAAAGATAAAGCTAGAAGTTGGTTCAATTCCTTAGAACCTAACTCAATCCATTCTTGGGCGGAGATGCAAATAGAGTTCTTAAAAAAATACTTCCCAATGGGAAAGACGAGTGATATTTGACGAGCAATCACCGGATTCACCCAAATTGATCAAGAACAATTTCATGAGACGTGGGAGAGATTAAAAGATCCTCTTAAATCTTGTCTACATCATGCTGTCCCAAAATGGCAGCTAGTGCAAAGTTTTTATGATGGGGTGAGTGAGCAACATAGGCAAATGATAGACTCCTCTTGTGGAGGAGGATACCTTTTGAAAAGCCCCGATGAGGCATGGAAACTTTTTCAAATCCTAAGCAATAATTCAGCTCAACGCTCCTCCACTAAGGAAAGGGAAATCCACCCAACCTTGTAGAGGAGTTCATGAGATTTCAAGGGTGGATGAGGTTGCCATGCAAGTAGAAGCCTTATCCCAAAAAATGGACCTAATCATGAAAAATGGGCTGCCTACTCCAAGCCAACCTGTTCAAAATCAGGAAGTATGTTCATTTTGCTATAGCACTTCACATTTTGTGCGAGATTGTCCTATTACCGGGCAATCTCCTGATTATGCTCAAGAGCAAGCGAATGCATTGTACTCTAAACAGATGAATGATCTTTATTCAAATACGTATAATCCTGGTTACAAGAATCATTCGGCTTTTTCATGGAAACCTCAAGAATCAAGTCCCTCGTTTTAAGGGCAAAATTCTTTCAATTCCCAATCTCAACAGCCTCTATATAGGCCAAATCCTCAACCTTACCATCAAAGATCCAATTACCAACAACCACCACCTCCTCCGAGAAACCAAGGCTTTGAAGAAAGAGTAATAAGCAATCTTGAGGCCAATACCCGATTATTGCAAACTCACTCTCAACCAATCTCTAAGCTTGAAGCTAATGCTCAATCTATGGCTAGGTTAGAAGCTCAAATCAGGCAACTAGCTAATGCCTTGAATAGGAGAGAGGAAGGTAAGTTACCGAGTTAACCGGTGGCGAATCCTAAGGGTGTTCATGTGATTGAGGATCCATCATCTTCCTCTTGTAATGCTCCTCCGGAGCAAGTTCAATCAATCACCACCTTAAGGAGTGGTAAAATCATCAATTCCAAGGTAGGGAAGAAGAGAAAAAGGAATCCCAAGAGCAATCCAAAAATCCAAAAGAATCCCAATTAAATCCAAAATTGTGTCCCTTAAATCCAAATGTGACCAATATCCCACTAAATCCAAAAGGAAAGGCAAGTGAAGTTGTGTCGTCATCTAGTCCAAACCTTGACACCTCTTTTGAACCTCCGGTTCTTTTTCCTCAAAGATTGAAGGAACCTTCTCATTTTTGGGAAGCAAGGAGAGAAAATTCAAGACATGATGGAGATCTTCAAACAAGTAAAGATCAATCTCCTTCTCCTTGATGCTATCTGGAAAATTCCCTCCTATGCTAAATTCTTGAAGGACTTGTGCACTCAAAAGCGCAAATTTAGGAATAATGCTCCCAAGAAAGTCCTCCTAACTGAGCACATAAGCTCCATTTTTCAACACCAAGCCCCTACTAAACTCAAAGATCCTGGTGCTCCAACCATATCATGCACCATTGGAAATCAGTCTTTTGAAAAGGCACTTCTTGATTTAGGGGCTAGTGTCAATTTGCTTCCATTCTCAGTTTACCAACAATTAGGTTTGGGGGAACTTAAGCCTACCACTGTTGTGTTGCAACTTGCCGACCGCTCAGTGAAGCAACCACGTGGCATTATTGAGGATGTAATTATTCAAGTGGACAAATTCTACTTTTCGGTAGACTTCATAGTCCTTGACACAAAACTGGTTCAAAATCCAAATCGATATATTCCTATCATTCTAGGTCGTCCATTCTTGGCCACGGTAAACGCTTGCGTTAATTGCCATACCGGAGTGATGGACATCTCTTTCGAGAATATGAAAGTCCGTTTGAACATGTTTAATGCTTCTCACCACACATCAGATGATGAAAGTGAGTGCTTTTGTGTTGATATAGTGGAAGACATTGTTCAAGAAGCACTTCCTTCTATTCTAAGGATCCTTTAGAGGCATGCCTAAATCATTTCAACTGTGACGATTTTGACATTGAGCAATCCATTTGTGAAGTCAATTCAATTCTCGATGTCACTACTGTCATGGATTTGCCTAAATGGAGAGTTCCGAGAGAACCCTTGCCTCATTTGTCCAAAACTTCCCAAACCCCTTCTCTAATTTCCCCACCATAACTTGAGCTCAAGCCTCTACCGGCTACACTCAAGTATATTTTCTTGGGCCCTAATGAGACCCTTCTAGTCATTATTGCTTCCAATCTCACCAATGATCAAGAGATGGAACTCCTACAAGTGCTAAAAGAGCATAAGGAAGCAATAGGATGGAGTGTGGCAGATCTTAAGGGAATAGATCCTTCTATTTGTATGCAGTGCATACCCTTGGACGAAGATGCAAAGACCTCAAGAGAGGCGCAACGTCGATTAAATCCAAATATGAAGGACGTTGTAATGAAGGAGGTGGTGAAGTTACTAGATGCGGGAATTATTTACCCCATCTCAGATAGTAAGTGGGTTAGTCCCACTCAAGTGGTTCCAAAGAAGTCTGGTATTATGGTGCAACCAAATGATAAGGGTGAATTAATTCCCCAACGCACCACCACGGGATGGAGAGTGTGCATAGATTATCGGAAATTAAATTCAGCAACTCAAAAAGATCACTTTCCCCTCCCATTTATTGATTAAATCTTGGAGAGATTAGTCGGGCAAAGTTTTTATTGCTTCTTAGATAGATATTCCGGCTGCAATCAAGTTGCTATAGACCCGAGGGACCAAGAAAAAACCACCTTTACATGTCCTTTTGGCACATTTGCTTATAGACGCATGCCCTTTGGGTTGTGCAACGCACCGGCGACTTTTCAACGGTGTATGATGTCTATCTTTTCGAATATGGTGGAAAAATTCTTGGAAGTGTTCATGGATGATTTTTCCGTGTTTGGGCCTTCATTTGAATCATGTCTCCCAAATCTATCCCGTGTTCTCAAACGGTGTCAAGAAACCAATCTGATCCTCAGTTGGGAAAAGAGCCATTTTATGGTTTAAGAGGGCATTATCCTAGGGCACATTGTGTCTAAGAGAGGAATCGAGGTTGACAAAGCTAAGGTTGAACTCATTTCTAAACTTCCTCCACCATCAACGGTGAGAGAGATTCGTTCATTCCTTGGGGATGCGGGCTTTTATTGCCGTTTCATCAAAGACTTTAGCAAGATATCCCGGCCCTTGTGTCGCCTTCTTGAAAAAGAGTCTTGCTTTACCTTTGATGAAGCGTGCCTGAACGCTTTTGAAAAACTCCGCACCATGCTTACAACCGCCCCAATTCTCATCCCTCCAGATTGGGCTCTCCCATTTGAGATCATGTGTGATGCATCCGATTAGGCCATGGGTGCAATTTTAGGGCAACGAGTAGACAAATTGCCACATGTCATCTACTATGCAAGTAAAACCCTTTCCGAGGCTCAAATCAATTATACCACAATGAAAAAGGAGTTACTTGCGGTAGTATTTGCCTTGGATAAATTTGAGCTTATCTATTAGGTTCTAAGGTCATTGTCTATTCGGACTATGCTGCCCTCCAGCATCTTTTGGCCAAAAAGGACACAAAGCCTAGGCTGATCCGATGGATACTCTTGTTGCAAGAGTTTAATTTTGAGATTAGAGACAAAAGGGGAACCAAAAATATGGTAGCTGACCACCTATCTGGAATTCTTGTTGAATCCCTCCATGACTCCATTCCAGTTTGTGAATCCTTCCCGGATGAACAACTCTTTGTCATTTCTCAAGAGAGTATCCCTTGGTATGCGGACATTGTCAACTATTTGGCAACCGGCAAAATACCGTCTTCTTGGACCAAGCAAGAGAAGGATCATTTTTTCTCCCAATCACGATCATATTATTGGGACGATCCTCAATTGTTTAGATATTGCCTAGATCAAATAATTTGAAAGTGTGTACCCAATAGTGAATTCCAAAGCATTCTCAAATTCTGTCATACACTCGCTTGTGGGGGACACTATAGTGCTAAGAAAATCGTAGCAAAAATTATTCAATGCGGGTTTTTCTGGCCAACACTTCATCGGGATGCATATTCATTCTGCCGCTCTTGTGAGCGATTTCAGTGCCTTGGCGCGATGTCCCAGAAGGACATGATGCCTCTTAACCCTATTCTTATTATTGAGATATTTGATATGTGGGGCATTGACTTCATGGGACCTTTTCCACCCTCTACTGGTGATTCGTGTGTGAGTGTGACTCAAAAAGTATATCAATTAAACTTTTCCACACTTCGCAATAGAACGAATTCCTTGCAGAATAGGGCTATCAAAAGGGGTATCGTACCTCAGGGATTATGGTCTGATGAGTTGGAATACGGAATTAATTCTAATTAAATTTAAGAAAAGAATTATGATTTTTAAACTAAACTAATTAAAAAGTAAAATAAAATAAATCAAAGATAAATAGATAATGAAGATAATATGAGAGAAATCTAGGGTGTTTGACTTCACCACTAACTCCACAATCAATGGTCTATTGAATCAACTATAGGGGAATTACATCATGCATAAGTGGTGTTGGTGGCTACAAGCTCACCTTCATCCGTCAAGAAGATAACATATGATTAAGGCTAAGCCATGGACTATCTTTGATTGGCATGGGCCATCTGCCTAACTACTCTAATCTAGGGTGCAGTATGGTTCATCTTCTCTAGGCATAATCCATCAAAGCTCATAACAATATATTTAGTGATTACCATTGTGTAATAATCTCTCTCATGATCACAGAAAATAAGAGAGATTGAGTTCAATAACAACAACTAAATATCTAAGACAAGATAAGAAATCATTGAGATTGAATTTACAAGACTTTTATTGCTCAATTCTATAATAAGAATCCTCTGAATTACACAATCTATGCATGTATATAAAGGTCCCCAATAATTAAAACAATCAAACCATTGATGCTTTGTTAGGGCTACATCAAAACCCTAGTGGATAAACTAGCCGCTCATGGTAGAAGAAGAAGCTTCAACTGTTGAGGAAGAAGACATCATCTTTCTGAATTACGCGTATGACTTTGTTCTCCAATGGCTCTGCAATATGTTTCTGTTCTCTTCTCAGCCCTCTCAGACTCTCCAATCTCTATGTAAGCTCTCTCAACTCAGCCTCCAAGTCTTCACTTTATTCCCCAAGAGAATACACCAAAGTCCTAATCCAATTAGGAATAAATTAGGGTTTCCCGCAGCAGTAATCAGGTGGGTTTTTTCTGCTGACTTCGGCCCAACTTTTGACCCACTCGAAGTCCGATTTACGGAATTTTCGTGAAATACAAAAGTGTGCAGAATCAAATTTCATTCAACCCTACGTGTGAATTATGTCGATTTGAGGCTCAGAAATAAGACTTCTGGTCCATTTTCCAAAACGAGATTAAGACTGTATTATGCGCAGATTTGGGCTTCAGGCCCGAAACCTTCTTAAGCAGTTGTAATTCTCTTGGACCTCTTTCTTGGGCTGAATTGAGTTGAAATAAATGGTTGAGTGAATCTCCTTGATGTAGGCTTCATCTCACCATCTTGGATGTCTTCTTTAAAAGCCCAAAAGCTTGGTTTTAACTGTAATAATCATTAAGGCCCTGAAAATACAGAAAACACTAAAACAAAGTAAAATCACAAAATAATCTATCACTAAGAGAATAAAATACATAATTTAAGAGGCTAGAATGCGTAACATTCAACGCCTATCAACTGGTCATGAGTACATACTTGTGGCGGTGGACTACGTATCTAAATGGATAGAGGTTGTTGCTACCAAAACTAATGATCATGCAGTCATGGTTAAGTTCATTCAAGCGAATATCTTTAGCCGGTTTGGTACACCTCGGGCCCTCATCAGTGACGGAGGTAAACATTTCTGTAACCGGTTCCTTCGAACCTTGCTTACCAAATACTCTGTCACACACAAAGCAGCCACCCCATACCATCCTCAAACTAGTGGCCAAGTGGAGGTATCCAATAGGGAGATTAAGAACATTCTTGAGAAAACAGTTCGGCCTGACCAAAAAGATTGGTCACTGCGACTGAATGATGCATTATGGGCTTACCGAACTGCTTATAAGACTCCCATTGGAATGTCACCTTACCGGTTGGTTTATGGGAAAGTGTGCCATCTTCTGGTTGAATTGGAGCATAAAGCTATGTGGGCCACCAAAACTTTCAATTTTGACATGCAAACGGCCGGATCTAATCGAAAGCTTCAATTATATGAATTGGAAGAATTGCGACATGACGCGTATGAGAATGCTAAAATCTATAAAGCAAAGTCCAAAGCCTTTCATAATCTTAATATTCAAGTCAAAATGTTTTCTCTGGGCCAAAAAGTATGGTTGTACAACTCACGCCTCCATTTGTTTCCCGAAAAACTTCGCTCCTGTTGGGATGGTCCATTTTTGGTTAATGCCGTTGCTCCCCACGGAGCGGTGGAATTGAAGGACTTGAAAGACGGATCATTGTTCAAAGTAAACGGGCAGCGCTTAAAAGTGTGCGTGGATGATCAAGTTACCACTGAATACGTGGATGTCGTCACTTTGATGGATCCCGTGTATTTTGACTCGTGAGCCGATTCGGACGTCACGCCATAGCCATGTAAGGTGGCACGACCATGGTAGCTATCATGCTTCCATGATGTCCCTTTAATCCAAGGTAAATGTTGTATCTAAGCAATTTAGTGTCTAAGTCCCATAAGTCCAAGTCCATGAAGTATAACTCAAGCTAACTGTTTTGAGCATCTCGATTGATCGAAGTAGAGATCTCGATCAATCGAGATTTCGATTGATCGAGATTTTGGTCTCGATTGATCGAAATAATGCAGAGAGTTTGCCAAGTCCAAAGTCCCGAGAGGTGGTATTCTTCGATAGCACTTCGATAGGTCCTCGATCAATCGAAATTTCGATTGATTGAAGTGAGATCTCGATTGATCGAAGAAGGATCTCGATTGATCGAAATTGGGAATTCGATTGATCGAAATCTCGATTAATCGAGATGTACATCTCGATCAATCGAGATTGACACGATGCCTGCACGTGAGCCGATTACTTATTTAAATCGTTGGGCTTCCCTCTCATTTCAAAAGACCATCTGACTCCCTCCTCTTCTCCGAGCGATCCAAAGCTTCCCCAAGCACTGTCCCACCCTTGATCTACCATTCCCGATGATCCAGCGTCATTCGTCATCTCTTCGTTGCTGCGAGTTGGGTCTTCATCTTTTTATGCCGATCATCATCTTCACCTTGAGGTAAGTGATGCATGGCTATATTTTGCTTACTTTCCCACTATTTTTGTTAGTTTCTCAGCGTAATAAGCATAGACCGGTGATGTTGGGTGGAATGGTGCATTCACTATGTTCATAATGGGATTTTGCGAGTTTCGGGGGTAGGAGTGCATGTATGGGTGAGATGTTGCATTATTTTGGTTTCGAATGCTTGATATACGGCATGCAACCGTGGACCCATCGTGTTAGTTACATCCACTTACGCTGCTTCCTAGTGCACCTCATCGAGTTGATTCAAGCGTGCCTTGGAATGCATGTGTTGGCACCATGGACTATAACCGTATTTTTCATTTTTTTCATTCTTATTTTTATTTTAGTTGTCATTTTATTTTCTTGTTATTTACGTAATTTGTGGAATAAAGTGCAGACTGTTCCGAGATCATGGCGAGGGTGAAGAATGCCCCCGGTGCTGTTAGAGATGTGCCTAGGCGAGCCTTCCGGACTCAGAAGTTTCACCTGAAATAGAGATTTGATCTGGAAGAGTACGAGATGCGTTCGGATAGCTCGTGGGCTGTAGTAGAGCTCAGGCAGCGTCACCTCGATCGAGTAGTTGTGCCGCCCACTGATGTGGCGCACGAGCGCTTGGTGCAGGTCTTTTACGAGCGTATGACCTATTCCGGCATAGCGCCGGACACATTGGAGACGGTCGCGGGTAGCACGACGATTACTATCACTCCGAGCCAGATCACGTAGATGCTCAGCATCACTCACCAGCAGCCTCCAGATATGGTTGACCAGGACGGTCGACCGATCTACAGGGTCGAGCTTCCAGCAGACACGACACTGTTCTCCATCGTGATGGACATGTGTGGTGGGGCATTTACCACGCCCAGTCACAACTGCATGTCCAAATCGATGTGCCCGAGTAGATTATGGTTCCTGGACACCGTTCTCATCAAGAACGCGTGTCCTCTGCAGCATGTGGCAGAGCACAGAGGTGACCTCCTCCGTTGCCTTTACGCTTTCGAAATGGGCACGTTGTTTTCTATCCCGTCACTAATATGGGGGCAGATGTTCAAGATCTGGGATGGCCTTGTCAATAAGAGGATGAGGCAAGCAGCGAGTTGGCGGCTTCCCTTTCCTTTCCTCGTTGTTGCTTTCCTGAGCCGTGCCAGTATACTGGTCAGTGATACTGACATTCAGTTGGCACCGCCCACCCGCTTCACACCTACTCAGTGGGAGAGGGTGAGGCGACACTTGGAGCGACAGGACCACCAGGGCGATCCACCAGAGGACGTAGACATGGATGCCCCAGTGAAGATGGATGAGGGTGAGCCTACAGCGGGTGAGGCATCTGATGAGGAGATGGAGGAGGATGAGATGGACATCGCCGCAGAGCGGCATGACATCCTAGCCACTGGCTACTCCTGTCTGGTAGCTGACGTTGAGCGGCTCCAGCAGGGTTTTGAGGAGCATGTCCAGGTGACGCAGAGTCAGCTGGAGGGCATTAGATTGGAAATTACATCTCTGGCACAGGGTCAGAGGGCGATTTTAGATGAGTTCCAGGCCTTCCGGCAGGACCTGCAGTTCCTGTTTGCAGGACGAGCTTCCACCTCCACCTCTACTCCCACCGAGCCACCACCACCACCACCCGCCCTCGAGTAGCTGCTTTTATTTATCTTTTATGTTTTATTTTTGATTATTTTCTTTCTTTGTTTTTCTATAGGCCATGTTGGCCCTGTTTTCTTTCCTTTTATGAGTATTCCAGCTGCATGTACGTTTTGTACTGAAACTTATTTTTATATATATGGAATGCAGTTATCCTTTCTTTTATACCATGTGTTATATTTCCTGTCTTTATTTTTACTTTCTGCCAATATCAATGCTCTCTCTCTACTTTGACTATGTATGTAGTACCACTTGCCTACTTGTTATACGCGATTCAGTTGATGATTTCCGTTTATTACCGCCTGGTTTTAATTCTCGATACTATTGCGATTGCTTCAATGCAGTATGGCGTTAATAAAGAAAGGCAGCCCCTTTTTGCATGCTATACATTAGCGTGCCTGGATAGTCAATATCTTATCGCATAGACCTTTTAGACAATTGGAAAACACCAGTTCAAAGCCTTAGATATGCAGTGATCTTGGCATTGTCCGTTTGTGCATAATTATTTTATTATGTTCTGTTCATGTACCTTTTCATTCCTTTTAATGCTCGTGGTATGCAGTTGGTGTTCCATGCAGGTTTTTCTCATTTGCAGGATGACCGCCTGCGTTGGATTACAATTTTTGTCATGTTCTGCAATCCCGGTAAATTCTTTCCTTGTTCTTCTTGTTCAAACATTGAGGACAATGTTGCGTCTAAGTTTGGGGGTGCGGTATGCTATACTACTTGCATATGCGTGCAATATTCAGTCTTTGTATTGATTGTCATTGTAGAGCAATGTTTTCTGGATATTTTTGCATGCTTGCTATGATGTCTTGCTTTTTAAAGGAAGATCATTCGAATAAATGTCTGAGGTAAATGCAGCAGGTAGTTAAGAACTTTAACATTGTAAATACCAGCACTTTTGCAAGCTATGTAATAGGTTAGAACGGTCTACATTTTTGTCCAAATAGGAGCATGTATTGTTCTTGCCCTAAATTTGTCCTTAACCGCACAAATCCACACACATGCATTTTAAATAGTGGGGTATAAGTCTGATGGAGAATTTTGTAAATTTCAGTTTTTATTTGAACAACTTAAAGAATAAGTTCTTCTGATTGTTGGAAAAAATAAAATAAAAAATAAAAAAAAACAAACAAACATTATAAAATAAATGTAATAAGCCTTCTCACTCAATAAACCGGATCTCTATGCCTCAAAGCAGGGAGTATTCTGGTATAAGTGTGCAAGGTTGAGCAATAATAAGCGGGTGACTTGCTTAAGCTCATCGCCTTGTAAGCTCGGTTATTAAGTTCGAGGGGTGTTTCTTCACCTAATGCCCTAAAACCAATTGGTTTGGGAGTCATTGACCCAATGCCGCTACATGGGCTTACAAGAAAGCAAAAGGAGTTAAGCATTACACGATCATCCGCACATGAGCAATCATGAATGTTTTGTGATAATGAACAACAGTGTCGAACCGTTTCAATGAGTTTTTCTTTTAAAAGCAGATTTGTTCTTATTCTTCTCCAAATATGACAAAGCCACGCGTTAGAATGCATGTTCACTTTTTAAAGAGGATTTTGGGGTTGGAATTGGTATGTTTGTTCGGTCTGGCCGTTATGTGGGGACTGTCGTCTATTTGTAGTTTGTGGAAGTCCATTTTTGCTAATGCCCTCATAGTTCTGTAATACTTGTTGCATTTGCCAAATGTGAAATGAATGGATGATCGCCCTTTATCTAGTTGATGGCTGAGCATGATTAAATTTTTGTATAAGATAGTTAATTTTATTTTTGTAATATTGCATTGCTAAGGGACTAGCAATATGTAAGTTTGGGTGTGTGATAAGTGTTCAATTCAATGCATTTGAACCCTCTTTATTGCATATGTTAGCCCCGTTTCTACGTTTACCGAGATATGTTTACGGTATTTTTGTGTTTTTGATGTATTGCAAGTCTTGTAGCAAAAAGGAGCAAAGTTTGAGGCCATTTGCAATTGAAGAGCTAAAGTTAGAATTAAAAGCTAAGGCATCTCGATCAATCAAGATGTTGATCTCGATTAATCGAAATCTCGATTGATCGAGATCTTGATTTCGATTGATCGAAATCTCGATCAATCGAGATTACAATCTCGATTGATCGAGATTCTGCAGAGCCACTTGCCCACTTGCTCACCTACTCTCCCACTTGCAACAAAATCCCCCTTTTTGCACGACTTAGAGGGATTGTCTGACTTGAACAAGACCCTTGGGGACCTTCTTGATATAGTTGGTATAGATATTGATATATATATATTTATGGTGGGCCCCAAGGTTGAGAAGGAGGCCATAAAGCACAAAAAGAGACCATTGTCTCAAGGATCTCTCGCACACATCAGACTACACAAGGAGAGACATTCGGGAGAGGAGAAGAAGGAGCTGAACTAGACCTTGAAGCTCCATTTTCTTCATCAATGGAAGAGTGTAAGGCAACCATGAGCAACTAACTTCTATACTATGGTGTTGTTGAAGCCCCTAGCCATGTAAACTTGTTCATTGTTGTAGCATTTTGGGATTTGTTCTTAAATATTGATTATTTAGCCTAGTGACCATGTACACTAATACATCTCTTTTATATATTCATTTAATTTTGGTTTTATTCTTGTCTTAAAGTAGAATCTATCTTGTGAATGCACAACATTTGTTTCTTCCACAAGAAGGGCAAATGATGGCTAGGTAATGGTACTTTAAATGTATGTGGTGTGCTTGCTTGTATAAACAATGCCAAGATAAGGTAATTTGGATGCATGTAGGTTCACTTAGAAAGTAGGGTAATTAGTTAGGTTGAAGAACTATGCTTGTTGAAGATGGATTATGATAGGTTGGTGCTCACATTAATCTTTGATATGTCATTGAGGTCACAAGCCTAATGACATTGTTAGGCATTTAATTTATGAATCCCAAGCTTGCTACACTTATGAACATGTAAATGGCTAGTGGTGGAAACCACCCCTAGTTCTCTCTCCCAACTTTTACTCTTTAAATTTATTGTTATTACATTCATGCAATAGTTTTATAAACAAAACTCAAAACCTTGTTTTGAGGATTAAAGTGGAAGTAATCTTTCTTTAAGACAATTACGACTAGTCCTCGTGGGATCGATACCCTCTATATAGAACCGTATCTACAAAGATTCGTGCTTTTGCGAGTGGTTAAATTATATTTTGATAAAAGGGGCAAAAATAAGCTTACAATATAATTCAAGTTTAGCCACATCACTGGTGCATCCCATTCTTTTGTAGCTCGATCATTTGTTAGACTATCTATTATAGCCATTCGGCCATGTACTTCTTCATTTAGTATTGATACACTATTGGGTGTTAGTACAATTTTATGGGAACGCTGTAGTCAGGTCACTATAGACATTGGTAGACTTAGGTTCTTGGCAGACCTATTGGTCTTGGATATGCATTCTTATGATGTCATACTTAGAATAGACTGGCTATTATATTATCATGCTTAGGTTAATTGCCATATAAGGCAATTATTTTTGCTATACTGGGTTAGGAGATGTATTTGGTTGCTATGCCACAATTAAATAGAGGGTCTAGCACACACTTATTCTTTATCAGTGAGAAGTCTCAGGAGGGAATTACAATTCCTCTAGATTCCATTCCAGTGGTGCGAGACTTTCAGGATATGTTTTAGGAAATCCCAAGGTTACCACCGAGTCATGAGATAGACTTTGTCATTGATTTAGCTCCAAGGACCAGTGCTATTGCTAGGGCCTTATACATAATGGCGCCTGTGGAAATGAGAGAGCTGAAAGACCAGATTCAATAGCTTCTCAGTCAAAAATTCATTCGTAGGAGTACTTCACTGTGGGGAGCACTGGTATTATTTGAGAAGAAAGATGGGTCTCTTCACCTTTGAATAGATTACAAAGAGTTGAATAAAGTCACAATCCAAAACAAGTATCTGTTGTCAAGGATTGATGATCTATTTGATCAACTGAAGGGAGCCACCTATTTCTCGAAGATAGATTTGAGATTCGGGTATCATCAGCTTCGTATTAGGGAGCTGGATGTACCAAACACAACCTTTCTTACCAGATATGAGTCTTATGAGTTTTGGGTTATGCCTTTTGGATTGACGAATGCCCCAGCTATCTTTATGAATCTGATGAACAGAGTGTTTAAAGCTTACTTAGATCAGTTTGTTATTGTCTTTATCGATAACATTCTGGTTTATTCTAGGTCAGAGAAGGATCACGCCAAACATCTCAGTATTGTTCTGCAGACACTGAGAGACCATCAGTTGTATGCAAAGTTTGAGAAATATGATTTTTGGCAAGGGGAGGTGAAGTTCTTGGGTCAAGAGTATCCGAGAATGGGGATAGCGGTCGATCCAAGTAAGGTGTTAGTAGTTCTGAAGTGGGGGCAGCCTACCTCACCCTCAGAGATTCATAGTTTTTTGGGGTTAGTTGATTATTACTGCAGGTTCATTAAAGGCTTTTCAAAGATTGTTGGCCCGCTTACCCATTTAACCAAAAAGTGTGTGCCTTTCATGTGGAATGATTCTTGTCAGGTGTCTTTTAATGAGTTGAGTACTTGGTATATACCGATACATCATTGCAGGGTTTGGGTTGTGTGTTGATGCAGGAGGAGAGGTCGATATCCTATGCTTCACATAAGCTTAAGCCTCACGAGCTTAATTACCCGACTCACGATCTGGAGTTGGCAACTATGGTTTTTGCCTTGATGATTTGGAGGCATTACCTCTTGGGTGCGACCTTCAGATTGTTTAACGACCACAATTTGAAATTTTTTTTAGGGGTACTTCGGTTATAGGACTTCCAAGTTGTAGTGTTCAGATTCTTAATTCTATTTCATGGTTATTTATTCTCTCAGTTTAAGTTTTTTTTACTGTTATTTATTTATTCTGGTTATCCTTGTATTTTGTGCTTGCATGCTATCAATTGTAGGTATTTCTTATATTTCGTGTATGAGACTGGCCACCTCATGCGTGAGATTGTAAGGGGTATTTCACCAGATTAATTTTTTTTACTCGAATGTCATGGTCAAGTAACCAGATAGTGCAAGTGACTAGGAGTTTCCATTCCTTACCCTTGTTTATAAGTTGCTTTATGCATAGGGGTATGTGGTTTAAGATGTTGAGCTCTCATTTGAACGAGACATCCATTATGGCACGCATGACTGAAACATAAATAGGTCACACATGGGTTAGAGAGTCATAGTTGCACCAGGCGAGCTATATAGACAGGTCCACAGAGGGAAGGCCATAGTAGCACCTCCAATAGTAGAGGAAGAGCATGAGGAGGTTGAGGTAGAGGAGGACGATGTACAGGCACAGGCTAGAGGCCAGGCGTATAGCCATTTAGAGGACCAGATTGTAGGTTTGACTACCCAATTTGGGGCTTTGTAGACAGCGATATCTATGCAGTTTAGAGCTTTGAGGATAGAGGTGGCAAATCAGTTTAGAGATGCCTGACAACATTAAAGGTCGATGTGGGTGATGTTGCGTGCTTTGATGCGACATTTTGGCCTAGACCCAGACATTTCGTCAACATCTTCTCCTTGATTTTTTGAAGGTAACTATCTTTTGTATATATAGTTTTGTTTTTTTTTTCCTTTTCATTTTTTATTTTTTGTATAAATTCAATTTCCAAAAAAAAAAAACTTTCTTTCTTATTTTTCTTTTCATTATTATTTTCTCCCATATTATTTCACTTGGTTGTTGGGGTATAGTGGTTTGTTTTGACGGGTTGTAGCATCCAAGTTTGGGGGTGTGAATGCATTACCATCATACTACTAGTTTACTCTATTTTCTTGTCACTACTCCGGGTTCGTGGTAACATCGTTCAAACCATTATTTATGCTTATATTGGATATACATTAAGGACAATGTACAGTTTAAGTTTGGGGATGAGGCGATGCCTTTATCATGTGCTTTATTGCAATGGGGAGGGGGGGGAATGTTTTATGAAATCTTTTTGTTTTAGGAATTTTTGGTTAGTTTATTTTTCTAGTTTGTTTATTTATTTTCTCTCGTTTTTTTTTAGAATGGATGTTTTTACATTATTCAAGGTTTAATACTTTATGTAGGTGCTTGACTTGCACTTCTTGGGTATGTTTTGAATTTTTGAAACTTTGGTTTGAATTTAGTGGTTTTAATCATTGTTTGCATTGACATGCCTTGGAGTGATTGGTTTTAGTTTTCTCACATGCACAGATACAGTAGCATAATCTTGTGGGTTATAAACTTTGGCTCTGAGTTGTTGAGTTACATATGCTTGATAGTAATTAGTATCACTTGAGAATGAGTACCGATGATATGTTTTACTTGACTTCAATGAAAAAAATAGAATATATTTGATAATAGCAAATCAAGTTGATCCTTTTCATGAAGTAACCTGGCCTCTTGTCTCGGTAAGCATTGAATGTTCTCGTCAAAAAGTGAGAGGTGAAAAAAGATGAGCATTGGTTGTCTTCATTTGTAGCCTGACTGATTTGAGTTATTAGGTTCTTTGGGGTGTCTTAACACCTAGTGCCCTAAAACCATTTGATTTGAGAATCACTGACTGAAAGCCTGCTACATAGATCTTCGAGAGAGTTTAATGGACCAAGACATTGCATAACCAATAAATCAATGAAAAAATATAAAAAAATAAAAATAAAAGTCATGTATTCTTGGTTAGAAGTATGAGTTCAATATGGGGAGCTTGTGAATTGAAGGGGTATATGACTTAGTATCTTTGGAGCTGAGTTATGCCACATGAGAGGACTGCTAGTTCACTTTTCACGAGGGAGCTAGAGTTGGTTGCTTTGAGATGTGTTGATGTGAACTATGCATGGGAACTATTGATTTGAATTATGGAATTTAAAATTTTAAAATTATTCTTGAATACAAGTCTATAAGTATATATTATAATCTTCTTATTGATTAATATTTAAACAGAAATTTTGAATGTTTGTGGGAAACATTTCTTGAAACCCTCACGAGACTATAACTCATCCACTAGGGGGAACCTAGGGGTTCAAAGGTTTGTTGTCTATGCTAAATGTAATTGTTTCTCTCACAAAAGAGGATTTGGGTAGTTTAGTTAGTGTTTAGTTAGTTTCCTTTATTTTAGTTTTATTTTATTCTATTGCTAAGGGACTAGTAATATGTAAGTTTGGGGGTGTGATTAGCGTTGAATGTTACGCATTCTAGCCTCTTAATTTGCATATTTTATTCTCTTGGTGTTAGATTATTTGTGATTTTACTCTATTTTTGTGTTTTTCGTATTTTCAAGGCCTTAATGATTATTTCAGTTAAAACTATGATTTTTAGACTTTTAAAGATAACATTCAAAAGGGTTATATGAAGCATACATCAAGTGGATCAATTCGACTCCATATTTCAACTCAAAATAACCCAAGGAACTGGCCTAAGAGAATTATAACTGCTTAAGGGTATTTCGAGCTGAAATTCAATTTTACACGTAATATAGTTTTATTCCCATTTTGTAAAATAGCCCGTAACCTTTATTTTCGAGCATCAAAATAGTCCAATTCCCAAATGAGTCAAACAAAATTCGATTCTGGACATTGTTGTATTTTACGTAATTTTCATAAATTGGACTTCTGAGGTGTCAAACATTGGGCCGAAATTCAGTAGAAAAATCCACCTGATTAGGGCCTACAGGAAAACACTAATTGTCTCCAAATTGGATGGGAGACTTCATATTCTTTTGGCCATTAAAAGTGACGAATTGGGGCTGTAATGAGGACCTTGGGCAGTAGCTTTGAAGAGCTTTTGGAGTAGAGAATCATAGAGAACAAGGCATAGCAATACTTCCATGGAGATGACATCTTCTTCCTCAATAGTTGAAGTGTCTTCTCCTACCATGAGCGGCTAGTTCATTGATAAGTGTTCAATTCTATGCATTTGAACCCTCTTTATTGCATATGTTAGTTCCGTTTTTGCGTTTACAGAGATATGTTTACGGTATTTTTGTGTTTTTGATGTTTTGCAGGTCTTGTAGTGAAAGGAGCAAAGTTTGAAGCTTTTTGCAGTTTAAGAGAAAAATTAGAAATTGCAGCCAAAGGCATCTCGATCAATCGAGATGTTGATCTCGATTAATCAAAATCTCGATTGATCGAGATCTCATTTCGATTGATCGAAATCTCGATCAATCGAGATCCAATCTCGATTGATCGAGATTCTGCAGAAGCCACTTGCCCACTTGCTCACCTGTTTTCCCACTTGCAACAAAATCCCCCTTTTTGCACGACTTAGGGGGATTGTTTGACTTGAACAAGACTCTTGGGGACCTTCTTGATATAATAGATATATATATTGATATATATATATATATATGGTGGGCCCCAAGGTTGAAAAAGGAGCCTTAAAGCACAAAGTAGCCACATATCTCTCAACACACATCAGACCATCAAGAGGAGAGACATTCGGGAGAGAGGAGAAGGAGTTGAACCAGACCAAGAAGCTTCATCTTCTCCATCAATGGAAGAGTGCAAGGCAACCATGAGCAACTAACTCTTCTACTATGGTGTTGGTTTTAACCCCTAGCCATGTAAACTTGTTCCTTCTTGTAGCAGTTGGGATTTGTAATTAAATGTTGATTATTTAGCTTAGTGATCATGTACACTAATACATTTCTTCTATATATTCATGTGGTTTTGGTTTTATTCTTGTCTTAGAATAGATTCTTCCATATGAATGCACAACATTTGCATATTCCACAAGAAGTGCAAATGATGGCTAGATAATGGTGTTTAAATGAATGTGTTGTGTTTGTTTGTATAAACCATGCCAAGATAAGGTAGCTTGGATGCATGTAGGTTCACTTAGAAAGTAGGGTAATTAGATAGTTAGTTAGGTTGAAGAGCTATGCTTATTGAAGATGGATTATGATAGGTGGACAAACACATTGATCTTTTGATATGTCATTGAGGTCACAAGCCTAATGACATTGTTAGGCATTTAATTAATGAATCCCATGCTTGCTACACTTATGAATATGTGAATGGCTAGTGGTGGAAACCAACCCTAGTTCTCTCTCCCATCCTTTACCCTTTAAATTTATTGTCATTTCATTCATGCAATAGTTTATAAACAAAAAATTCAAAAACCTATTATTAGGATTAAAGTAGAATTAATCTTCCTTTAAGACAATTGCGACTAGTCCTCGTGGGATCGATACCCTCTATATAGAACCGTGTCTACAAAGATTCGTGCTCTTGCGAGTGGTTAGATTATATTTTGATAAAAAGGGCAAAATTAAGCTTGCAATATAATTTAGTTCCGACCACATCAAAATTTTGGCGCCGTTGCCGGGGACTACAGTGTAATTGTCGCCATTGAAAGATTAAATTTGGTTTAATTCTTAGGCTAGAAATTCTTTCATTCTTTTTGTATATATCTTGTTCTTATTTATCAAATTTCCTGATTTTAGGTATACCACATAGCGGGCATCTAAAAGGATTAAAGTTGGAACCCTTTGTGAGTATAAAATCTAAAATTAGTGGTTTGAATTCTTTCATTCTTTTTGTATATATTATTGTTTATTTTTGTGTACTGAGGTGTTGTTCTACTATTAATGCATGCTAGGTAGACGGTCCTTGTCACTTCCATTGCTTTCATGTAATATTGAACTTGAAAGAACACTTAGACAACGTAGAGGAACCTCTAGGGACCCTATATTGCCTAGGACTGAAAACATGGACCCAAATGAGAGACAACCTCCCGGACTACCTCCTTTTAATCATGAACAACCACCTCCACCTCCTCCTCCTCAAGGAGAGTTGCTTATGGACTTTTACCTTCCGACTACATTTGAAGTACCTTCATGTATCCAATTTCTGGATGTAGCGGCAAATCAATTCGAAATAAAGTCCTCCACCATCAATCTTCTTAATAGCTTCCATGGTCTCCCTAATGAGGATCCATACCGACACTTAGATTACTTCCTTTCTGTGTGTTCCACTATTCGTGTACCACATTTTACGGAGGATGATCTAAAGTTGCGTATGTTCCCATTCTCCCTAAAAGATAAAGCTAGAAGTTGGTTCAATTCTTTAGAACCTAACTCAATCCATTCTTGGGCGGAGATGCAAATCGAGTTCTTAAAAAAATACTTCCCAATGGGAAAAACGAGTGATATTCGAAGAGCCATCACCGGATTCACCCAAATTGACCAAGAACAATTTCATGAGACGTGGGAGAGATTAAAAGACCTTCTTAAATCTTGTCCGCATCATGCTGTCCCAAAATGGCAGCTAGTGCAAAGCTTTTATGATGGGGTGAGTGAGCAACATAGACAAATGATAGACTCCGCGTGTGGAAATTTCACACGCTCCTCATTGTTATATGCGATTCAGTTGATGATTTTCGTTTATTACCGCCTGGTTTAAATTCCCAATGCTGTTGAGATTGTTTCAACGCAGTATGGCGTTAATAAAGAAAGGCAGCCCCTTTGCATGCTATACGTTAGCGTGCCTGGATAGTCAATATCTTATCGCATAGACCTCTTAGACAATTGGGAAACACCAGTTCAGACCCTTAGATATGCAGTGATCTTGACATTGTCCATTTGTGCATAATTATTTTATTATGATCTTTTCATATACTTTTTGTTCCTTTTAATGCTCGTGGTATCCAGTTAGTGTTCTGTGCAGGTTTTTCTTATTTGCAGGATGACCGCTACTGTGGAATACCATTTTTGTCGCATTCCGCAATCCTGGTAACTTCTTTTCTTGTTCTTCTTGCCAAACATTGAGAACAATGTTGCATATAAGTTTGGGGGTGCGGTATGCTATACCACTTGCATATGCATGCAATGTTCAGTCTTATATTGGGTGTCATTGTAGAGCAGTTTCTTTTTCTTGATAGTTTTGCATGCTTGCTATAATGTCTTGCTTTTTAAAGGAAGATCATTCGAATAAAGGTTCGAGGTAAATGCAGCAGGTAGTTAAGAACTTTAACATTATAAATACCCACACTTTTGCAAGCTATATAGTAGGCTAGAACGGTCTACATTTTTGTCTAAATATGAGCACGTATAGTTCTTGCCCTAAATTTGTCCTTAACCGCACAAATTCGCACACATGCATTTTAAACTGTGGGGTATAAGTCTGAGGGAGAATTTTGTAAATTTTTGTTTTTATCTGAACAACTTAAAGAATAAGTTCTTCCGGTTTTTGTAAAAAAAAAAAAAAAAAAAAAAAAAGAGAAAAATTTGCAATAAGCCTTCTCACTCAATAAACCGGATTTCTATGCCTCAAAGCAGGGAGTATTCGCGTATAAGTGTGCAAGGTTGAGCAATAATAAGCGGGTGGCTTGCTTACTCTCATCGCCTTGTAAGCTCGGTTATTAAGTCCGAGGGGTGCTTCTTCACCTAATGCCCTAAAGCCAATTAGTTTGGGAGTCATTGGTCCAATGCCGCTACATGGGCTTGCAAGAAAACAAAAAGAGCTAAGCATTGCACGGTCATCCGCACATGAGCAATCATGAATGTTTTGTGATAATGAATAGCTGTGTCGAGCATTTTCAATAAGTTTTTCTCTTAAAAACAGTTTTGTTCTTTTTCTTCTCCAAATATCACAAAAGCCACGCGTTAGAATGCATGTTCACTTTTCAAAGAGGATTTTGGGGTCGGAATTGGTATGTTTGCTCGGGTTGGCCATTATGTGGGGACCGTCATTTATTTATAGCTTGTGAAAGTCCATTTTTGCTAATGACCACATAGTTCTGTAATACTTGTTGCATTTGCCAAATGTGAAATAAACGGATGATCGCCATTTATCTAGTGATGACTGAGCATGATTAAACTTTTGTATAAGATAGTTAATTTCATTTTTGTAATATCGTATTGCTAAGGGACTAGCAATATGTAAGTTTGGGGTGTGATAAGTGTTCAATTCTATGCAGCGCTAACTAAGGATCAATGGTTTTATTGTTCTAATTATTGGGAATTTTTGTATTCATGCATAGATTGTGTAATTTAGAGGATTCTTCTTATAAAATTGAGCATTAAAAGTCTTATAAATTCAGTTTCAATAATTTCTTATCTTGTCTTAGATACTTAATTGTTGTAATTGAACTCAATCCCTCTTATTTTCTCTGATTATGAGAGAGATTATTACACAATGCTAATTATTGAGTATATCATTAAAAGTTTTGATGGATTATGCCTAGAGAAGATAGATCATACTGGAACCTAGAGTAGAGTAGTTAAGCAGATGGCTCTTGCCAATCGAAGATAGTCCAGGACTTAGCCTTAATCATATATTTTCCTCTTAACAGTTAGAGGTGAGCTTATAGCCACTGACACCACTTATTCATGACATAATTCCCATAGTTAGTGTAATTGACCATTGATTGTGAAGTTAGTAGTAAAGTCAATAACCCTAGATTTATCTCATACAATCTACAATCTACACTCCTTACTTCCCTCGCATTTATTTAATTGCTTTCATTAGTTAATTTAGTATAAAAATCAGCACTCTATTCTTTCTTAATTTAATTAGAATTAATTTCATTTATCCAACACAGTCAGACCACAGTCCCTGAGGATCGACACCCCTTTTGATAGCCCTATTCTGCAGAGAATTCATTCTGTTGTGAAGTGTTATATTTTAATTGATAGACTTATCCACAATCACCTTTTCTTAGTCACTTTTCTTTTAGGTTATATCTACCTATAAAGGCATAGATCTTATCATCAATTTGTATGGTTTAATTTTCAAGATTATATTCAATCAAGCATATTTGGGTGTATATTCTAAATTCATCGTAGATAAGAATGCAACATAGAGACATAAAGGTAACTGTACTTGGTACAGATGTTATGGGGTGCCTAACACCTTTCCCGTGCATACTCTTAAAAGATTCAGAAATTTTTAATTTGCTTCCGTTTATCTTGTTCACCTCAACACCAATTACTTCAAAGGCCCACTGTAACACAAAATCACATCCTCCTATCCCGACAATGAAACAATGAAGCTGAACCAGTGATGTGATTTCAATTATACATAACCACTCGCAATAGAACGAGTCCTCGTAGGACAGGGCTATATAGAGGGTGTCGAACCTCAAGGACTTGCAAGGTTGAATTGTTATGTTACTCAGTCTTTGAATTAATTCTAAAATAATTGGAAAACAATTGTTGATGTTTGATCGTGAAATTAATTGAGCAAATTAAAGCTTTTAATTAATTGGTATTATGAAATTTAATGAGGAAGAGAAGGTCCTGGGAACTGACTTCACCACTAACCCTCTAACAATGATAATTGTACTAATTTGGGACGTTTACTCTATGCATTCAGAAAAGAATGGCTACAAGCCCAATTCAATTCTATCAAGAGAATTCGTTCAACATTCAATTAAGCATAACTCGTCTTCGCTTAGCATGGCCTATACATCTGACTAATTAATGATGTTATAACCCATCTTTGCTTAGTACGAATTATCAAAAATCTAAATTGAACGATATGTGAAAACTATTGTATAACCAGTCTTAACAAAATCACAGAAGTTGAAAAGAGCAAACCCTAATCATTGCAAATTTAGATACATTCTACAAGAACAAGAATAAACATGCAATGAATCAATACATTCAATTTGAAAGCAATAGCACAGCTATTGTTTACGTCTCGGTTATACAATCAATTCATACAGTAAATCATTCCCAAATTAGTATACAACTTAAAACATTGAAAGATAGGTTAGGGTTACGTCACTTCCCCGGAATGGTGTTTAGCCACTCATGATCGGATGTCCAAGCTTGAACGATGATGAAATCGCCATCGTCTTGTCCGTATCGTCACGAATCGCCTCTGTATTTCTCTCTGTGTTCCTCCCTTCTCCGAATACCCTAGTTTTTCTTCGTTTCCTTGTTTTCACTTTGCGAAAACAAACCAACGGGACACCTGGCCTACCCAAAGTGGCAAGTGCGCATAATAAAATGGCACTTGCTCCTCACAAAGTGGCATTTGCGCCCAAAAAGTGGCAGCTGCGCAAATAGGGCAGAAAGTTGATGAAAACGTCCGTTTTAGGAAATTTTCGTGAAATATGAAATTGTGCAGAATTGAATTTCCTTCAACCCACGCGGAGTTTGGGTCGTTTTGACAATCGTGTACGGAGTTATGGTCTGAATACCAACACGGGTCCAGGACTTTTTAGGCCTGAATTGGCCCAATCTTCTATGCGAATGGGCCCGTGCTCCTTTTCTTCAATTAAATTCATTTCCAGCCCATTTCTTTAGTCCATTTAGTTTGGATCTTCAATATAAACATATCTCTAATGGGCCAAGCTTCAGTGATAACTAAATGAGCACCATTTGTAGCCCGATTTCACCATTCCTAATCAGAATTACCCTTAATCACCTGCAATCATAAAAATATTAAAATTATTAATAAAAATATGAAATAAATATTACTAAGACACTAATTCATATAATTTTAAGGGCATTGAATATGCAATATTCATTACTTATCACACCCACAAACTTATATATTGCTAGTCTCTTAGCAATACACAACTAAAAATGAAATAAAACAACTAAACTACTTCCTCTTTCGTGGGAGATCCGATTGCATTTAGCATATGCAACAAGCCTTTTAAACCCCTAGGTTACCCCTAGTGGACGAGTGAAGTCTCGTGAGGGTTTCCAGAGATGTTACCCACAAACATGCCAAAATTCCTATTTCAAACATTAATCAAGACGAAGAGTACAAAATGCAGTTAAAAGACTTGCATTGAAGAATACTTTCAAATCCCTAAATCCCATAATTCAAAACAATGGTTCTCATACAAAATTTACATCAATCAGAACTCAAAGGAACTAACTCTAGCCCCCTCATGAAAAGTGAACTAGCATTCATTAATGTGATTTAACCCGGCCTTGAGTGAGCAATTACAAGTCCCTTCAATTTATTGGATCCCCTTATTGAATGTATCACTCAAAACATGAACACATGTAATTTTTTTTTTTTTTTTTTTATGTGGTTGTGCAATGCCCAGGTTTATTAGGCTTTCGAATTGATCCATGTAGCGAGCTTTCAGTCTGTGACTCCCAAACCAAATGGCTTTAGGGCACCAGGTTTCAAGATACCTCGAGGGACCTAATAACTCAAATCAAAACGGCCACAAACCATAGACTAACCAATAACGCAATGCCTAGGTTTATTAGGCTTTCGAATTGGTCCATGTAACGAGCTTTCAGCCTGTGACTCCCAAACCAAATGGCTTTAGGGCACCAGGTTTCAAGATACCTCGAGGGACCTACTAACTCGAACCAAAACGGCCACAAACCATAGGATTATTCTTTTAAATTTTATTTTATTTTTTATTTATTTATTTATTTATTTATTATTATTTTTTTTTTAGTGTAGCATGTTTAAAGTGTTTATTCTCAAGGGATACCGACTTATATTCAGCACATATAATTGATACTCAAAGCTAAGTAGAAACCCCACTAACTCTACTAGTGTGCGTGTGAATTGTGAAAAGAACCAGAGTCAACCACTCCAAGTCATGTCAATGCAAATAACGACTTAAACCACTGCATTCAAACCATAGTTTCTAGAAATTTTACACATACTCTACAATTTCAAGTCAAGAACCTACATAAAGTATTAAACTCTTGATTGATGTTAAAACAAAACAACCTATAAAAAGAAACTACCAAACAATTCCTAAAAATCAATACAAAAAATAAAAAAATGTCTAAAACATGCCACTATTTCACCTTCATATTTAAAACATAAGAAATGTATCGCCTTACCCCCAAACTTGAATGGTACAGTGTCCTCAATGTACAAGGAGAAAAAAAACATAGATGAGAGTCAGAACGATATTACTATGAATAGGGGCGTGGACAGATGGCAAACCAGTAGCTGGAAGTTAACAATGATGTTTCCCCCCAAACTTGGGTGCAACATCCTGTCAAAAGACACCACTATACAAGCCAAGTGAAATGAATGGGTTCATAATAAGAAAAATAAAGAACGAACATGGAAAAAACAAGTAACGAAAGTTTTTTTTTTTTTTTTTTTTTGTGTGTCGTCATTCTCTGAACTGGTGGTTCCCAATTTCCAAGATGCATATGTGATAAGATATTGATTATCCAGATACTCTAACGTATAGAGTACAAAGGGGCTGCCTTTCTTTAGTAAAGCCATACTGTGTTGAAGCAATCTCGACAGTATTGGGTATTGAAACCAGACTTTAAAAAAACGGAAATCATCAACTTTATCAAACATATGACAAAATAGAGACTTGGTACTACATACATAGTCAGAGAACGGACGGCAAAATTTTTTTCTTTTTTTTTCTTTTACACAATGAACAAAAACACAAAATCACTAAAAAAAATTAATAAATAATAATAATAATAAAAAATAAAATAAAATAAATATAAATCCTACTAAACTACCAAAAACACTAAATATCTAACATACATGGCGATACAAAATACCCCCAATGAGCCAAGTTTAACGTCTAGGTTAGACGTAAACTCAAATCTATCCTAGTCCCCTTTTAAATCCGATATACGCCATCTTATCGTCTCCTTATGCTTCTTAAGCACACTTAAAAGCTCACTCTCTTGGTTGGTAGACATATTAGGTGCATTAAAAACTGAAAAAGTGTCATTAAATCCTAATAATGCATATTCGAGTTTATTTGGTAAAGGCTTCAACTCAAATTGAAAGGGCAACTCTAAGGAAGGAATGGGAAGCGTAGTTAAAAGTAAGGGTGCAAACTCTTTAGATTCTTTGAACGGTGGAGAACCTAAACTGGTGGCATGCAGTAAGGAAGTACTTTCACTAATATGTTGCCCTACATCAAAGCTCTCACAACCAAAATGAGTCAAACAAATATCTAAAGAGTCTTTAGGTAAGATAGGGGGAACTGATTCCACAATAGACTCCTCTATGACATCTAAAACAAAGCACTCTGACTCATCAGGGGAATGCGGAGTGGCATTAAAGATATTCAATTTCACTTTCATGTTCCCAAAAGAAATATCCATGGCTCCAGTACGACAATTAATGTTTGCATTAGCCGTGGCTAAGAAAGGACGACCAAGAATCACTGGAATAGATTTCTTTGGGTTAGGGACAAGTTCTGTGTCAAGAACAATGAAATCCACAGGAAAATAGAACTTATCCACCTTAATTATGACATCTTCAATTATACCACGTGGTTGCTTCATAGATCGATCAGCAAGTTGCAACATAACTGACGTGGGTTGAAGCTCACCCAACCCTAATTGCAAATACACCGAGTAAGGTAACAGATTAACACTAGCTCCTAAGTCAAGGAGTGCTCTATCAACCTCATGAACACCAATAATACAAGAAATAGTAGGAGCACCTGGATCTTTGAACTTAGGGGGAGTGTTATGCTGAATAATCGAGCTTACTTGCTCAGTGAGAAAGATTTTCTTTGGGACACTACCCCTTGAATTACGCTTTTGAGTGCATAAATCTTTCAAAAATTTTGCATATGCTGGGATTTGTTTTATAGCATCAAGGAGAGGAAGATTTATTTTTACTTGTTTAAAAACTTCCATCATATCTTGCACTTTCTCCCCTTCTTTCCCAAAAGGTGCCACCTCTTGGAGACGTGTAGGGAATGGAGCTTCGGGCTCAAAAGTTGGAATAGGTGTAGAATGTGTTGCCTTACTAACTTCAAAATCTAGATTAGGACTCTTTCCCACTTCACTTTCAATCTCCCTCTTTTCTTCCACCTTATTATCTATCATTTTCCTACTCCTCAAAGTGGTAACAGCCTGAACATGCTCATAGTGATGACCATTGGCTGTAACATCATCAATTGCATATTGCCCTCTAGGATTAGTTATTGGCTGACTTGGCAATTTTCCTTCCTCTCTACGATTCAAAGTGTTAACTAGCTGCCCCATTTGAGCCTCTAACTTGGATATGGATTGAGAGTGAGAATGAAGTAACTGAGTATTAGCTTCGAGTAATTGAGTGTGAGCGTCAAGTTTATCTAATGCCGCTAATACTTTATCCTCAAACGCTGAACTCCAAGGTGGAGATTGAGAAGTTTGATGATAATATTGATTTTGAGGCACAAAATTGGAAGAAGGATGAGTAGCTTGATGACCAGACTGAAAACTTGACCTAGGGACTAGCCCTTGGGACTGAGGGATTGGATTGTTTAGGGATGGACTAGCTGCCATGAGTTGATCTACTTTTCTCGATAATTCATCCACTTTGGTGGAAACATCGAGTGATTTGCCTATTTCAAAAATTCCTACAGTCTTACGAGAATTATTTGTTTGAACTCGACTTACAGAATCATGCTGTGTAGAATTTTCACTCAAATTCACAAACAATGTCCATGCCTCATCCTCATTCTTAAGCATGAACATACCCCCACAAGATGCATCTACCATTTGCCTATACGACTCAATCAGCCCATCATAAAAAAATTGTACAAGTTGCCACTTAGGAATATCATGATGAGGGCACTTTCTAAGCAAATCACCATATCTCTCCCATGTATCATGGAATTGCTCCCCTTCTATTTGAGAAAAACTGGTAATGGATCGCCTCATTTGATTTGTTTTCCCTATTGGAAAGTATTTCTTGAGGAACTCTTGTTGCAGTTGTGCCCAAGAGGTGATCGTATTCGGTGTTAATGAATTCCACCAGTTTTTAGCTTTATCTTTTAGAGAGAATGGGAAGAGACGCATCCGTAAAGCATCATCAGAAAAATTCTGGATTTTAACAGTTGAACAAACTTCTAAGAAGTCATCAAGATGCTTATACGGATCCTCATTATTAAGTCCATAAAAAGATGGGAGCATTTGTATAACGCTAGACTTAATCTCATAATTTACTGCTGTGACATTAGGCAATTGCATGCAGGATGGGGATATATATGCCCCAGGAGCGAAATGCTCCTTAAGGGCTCGAGGATTGTGCTCAGCCATATTTTCAGTCTCAATTTCAGTCTCAATCTCAACCTCAGATGAATGTTCTTCCTCTAAGTCTTGGGCCCTAATTTCTCCCCTATGTTGATGTAAGGTTCTTTCAAGTTCAGGGTTATATGGGACTATTGGTGTCTAGAGACCGACGACCCAACATATACCACAAGGACTAAGAATTAAAAAAAAAATTTAATTAAATAAATAAATGAACAAATAACTAAATAAAATAAATAAGAAAGAAACTAAAATAAAATATAAATAAATAAATAAAATAAAATAAAATAATAACAAATGAAAGCAAAGTACTAACTAGAATAAGCAAGCACAAGTAATTTGAATATGAAAAGCTCACAGAGATTTACGATGAATTCCACTCCTCTATTCACGTTTCGTAACCAAAAGCACCTGTACTCGAAAAAAAAAAATGAAATAGATCAGAAAAGAACAAAGAACAATCCTAACTTAACAATTAAATTAAAACTAATCTTTAAAACTAGGCACCAAAATAATTCAAGCAAGTCCCCGACAACGGCGCCAAAAATTGATGTGATTTCAATTATACATAACCACTCGCAATAGAACGAGTCCTCGTAGGACAGGGCTATATAGAGGGTGTCGAACCTCAAGGACTTGCAAGGTTGAATTGTTATGTTACTCAGTCTTTGAATTAATTCTAAAATAATTGGAAAACAATTGTTGATGTTTGATCGTGAAATTAATTGAGCAAATTAAAGCTTTTAATTAATTGGTATTATGAAATTTAATGAGGAAGAGAAGGTCCTGGGAACTGACTTCACCACTAACCCTCTAACAATGATAATTGTACTAATTTGGGACGTTTACTCTATGCATTCAGAAAAGAATGGCTACAAGCCCAATTCAATTCTATCAAGAGAATTCGTTCAACATTCAATTAAGCATAACTCGTCTTCGCTTAGCATGGCCTATACATCTGACTAATTAATGATGTTATAACCCATCTTTGCTTAGTACGAATTATCAAAAATCTAAATTGAACGATATGTGAAAACTATTGTATAACCAGTCTTAACAAAATCACAGAAGTTGAAAAGAGCAAACCCTAATCATTGCAAATTTAGATACATTCTACAAGAATAAGAATAAACATGCAATGAATCAATACATTCAATTTGAAAGCAATAGCACAGCTATTGTTTACGTCTCGGTTATACAATCAATTCATACAGTAAATCATTCCCAAATTAGTATACAACTTAAAACATTGAAAGATAGGTTAGGGTTACGTCACTTCCCCGGAATGGTGTTTAGCCACTCATGATCGGATGTCCAAGCTTGAACGATGATGAAATCGCCATCGTCTTGTCCGTATCGTCACGAATCGCCTCTGTATTTCTCTCTGTGTTCCTCCCTTCTCCGAATACCCTAGTTTTTCTTCGTTTCCTTGTTTTCACTTTGCGAAAACAAACCAACGGGACACCTGGCCTACCCAAAGTGGCAAGTGCGCATAATAAAATGGCACTTGCTCCTCACAAAGTGGCATTTGCGCCCAAAAAGTGGCAGCTGCGCAAATAGGGCAGAAAGTTGATGAAAACGTCCGTTTTAGGAAATTTTCGTGAAATATGAAATTGTGCAGAATTGAATTTCCTTCAACCCACGCGGAGTTTGGGTCGTTTTGACAATCGTGTACGGAGTTATGGTCTGAATACCAACACGGGTCCAGGACTTTTTAGGCCTGAATTGGCCCAATCTTCTATGCGAATGGGCCCGTGCTCCTTTTCTTCAATTAAATTCATTTCCAGCCCATTTCTTTAGTCCATTTAGTTTGGATCTTCAATATAAACATATCTCTAATGGGCCAAGCTTCAGTGATAACTAAATGAGCACCATTTGTAGCCCGATTTCACCATTCCTAATCAGAATTACCCTTAATCACCTGCAATCATAAAAATATTAAAATTATTAATAAAAATATGAAATAAATATTACTAAGACACTAATTCATATAATTTTAAGGGCATTGAATATGCAATATTCATTACTTATCAACCAGGATCTCCATATCTACCATAATTAAACATTCTCCAGAGCTCGAAAAAATTTCAATATATATATATAATTTAATCTCTACCATAATTAAATCATCTTGAATATCTACATATATAATATTATTCATTTTCATTTATATTAACTCTAATAACGTACATTTCATTGAATACAACTTAAGGAGCCAGACCATATATACTCATGCTTTTCTTCTTTATATGAAATGCACTTGATACAAGTGCTCCTGTAAATCCTTATTCAGGTAAGTTTCAGGTAAGTAATTTCATGCAAGTTCCACAAGTTGTATGAACTTTTTGTATCTTTCATACTTCATCCTCATAGTGGAATTAAGTGAATAGAACCAAGCTTGACCAATCGCATACTAAGCTTGATATAGCACATGTTCCTACCTACTAAAGAGAATGCATGAAATATTTTCCACTTGTGAAGGGAAAAAATGATATGATGCAAACTAATTTATAGAATATAAATAAGAACATGTCAGCTGCCATGGATATAAGCTTCTTAAGCGCCATTTTGGCGGTGAAGGATCTTATTTAATCAATTTTTATGGTTTCCACAAAATCATCAACATTCAAATCAAGAGAAGAGAAATTAACTAATAGAAAATGGTCAATGAGGGGGAGGAAGTAAGAAATTTTCCCTTGGAGGAGTTAAAATAATAATAAGCACAACATTCACGAAATAAGCATATAGATCAATACATCAAATTGCAAAACAAGGATGTCAAACTAATGGATTAGAGCAGTAACTTTTTATTCAAAGGCTTTCTACTCCAAATAGCAGCAATTAAGAACCTTATTTGCTCAAGGCTAGTAATTTAAGATTCAAATTTTTATGTCTCGAGTTCAAGCCCAGACCCTTCTAATTTCATCATAGTAATTTGATTAAGGCGTTCTTTCATCTCGTTAGTGAAGTTGTTCTTCCAATCCCCAACAACACCAATGCACTATTTGGAGAACCTGTTGAAGGTCACAAACATTTCTTGTTCACCTCCAAATTCTTTAGCCTCTCCAAGCAACACCTCCACAACAACTTATCAATCTCCTCCACCTCAACAAATGGGCTTCCAAGAAATGAGGCCAATTAACCTTTTCAACTGTTCTTTTGATTCTCTTTTAAGATTCTCTTTTATGATTCTCATTTAAATATTATGTTAAATCAAGTGATTGGCTAGGGAGAGAGATTGGCTAAGGGGAAAGAATACCAAACTCCATTTTGAGTTCTTTTTTGCCTCGATGAAAAGGACTTTAGAGTGCGCAAATAATTGCGAGATTGAATCGTAGCAAAGAGGGAGATAGAAATTGAGTGAGATCTACACATAGAGACTAATTAATGGAGGTATGGAGCAAGCAGGTATGAGGGAGATGTAAAGTAAGGAAAGATATGACAATATTTTGTGAGAATAATGGGAGAGATAGATTTGCACATGATGCAAAGTTTTGTTGAGTGGTTGTGGAACCTTGAACTAGGAGTTCCTTTTATTTATTTATAGTAGTTGAATACAACTAACTTCCTAAAAGAAGATTACAAGATAATAATGGAATAAACAAATTACAATAAGAAGAAATATAAAATGTCTATATCAATGCATGTGTCTTCAAGCCCTAACAATGTAGGTCATTTGCTTCAGCCTTATTATAGTTCAAATCCCACTCAACTTCATCTTTTTATATTTTTCAACTAAATAATACAGCTTCCTTATGTCAAAGAGTCCAAGATTGACGAGTGTCTTTACTCGATAATCCAAATTTGTAGGAGTTCACCTATATATATATATATATATATAGTCCATACATATCCAAAGTCAATGGTGAAACTTCAAAAGTCCAAAAAGTCCAAGACTTTATCCCTATCAGCCTTCACTGTCTTTATTTTTATGGAGTCTTGTTGGAGAACAACTTCACATAAATATATCCATGTGTCCCATTCTTGATTATCTTCAAGAGTCCATTCCCAAACAACCTCTATATTCCTTTGGAAGAGTCCCAACTGAAGTGATGCACTTGAGTATATCACTTAAACCAAACCTCAAATCGTTATATGTAGGTGACACAACTTTTACATATAACACAATATTAGGATTAATATTTATGTGTCAAACTCTTAATTCCCCCAACTATCCCAAAAGTGGCAGCCACGTGGCACCACTTTTGGTTGTCAACAATTGCCCCCCAATTTCAAATGTCTTATGGTTGATCAATCCAATAAAACTTTTGAAATTTAAAATTATTTTGGAAATGAACCTTTCATAATCATAGTTGATCGAACTAGGATTTGTAAGGAAATCACAAACAACAGAACTTCAAAACAACATGCACCTCATTTATTTTGAACAACCAATGAGGTAGTTTTCATTTCATGTTAGCCATATCACACAGGCTGATAACTCTTCCACTCTACCCTTTAAAGGTGATTGATCACAATTCTTGCATAGCTTACTGAAAAGTTGGGTGATAGTCATCAATGATCCATATACTCAAGACAAATTCCATTATCCAAATTTAGAATGGCATGGCCATGATTAGCTAGGATCAAGTTATTATGCAATGCCATATTGGCTTATCAGAGTGCTAAAAGAATGACAATGTGCCAATAGACTTGAATTTCTTCAATAATCGACCATAGAAGTTTGATCATTGGCCGATTATTGTCTTTGAGCAAGTCTTTGATGTCAACATCAACCAATCTATTTTTTACACTAACTAATGCTGTTATTTTTATATTACAATTTTCAATACGCAATATGGAATCCGCCACATAAAACTATTTATTTACTGGTCGATTCAATTTCTTCTATGAGGCTGACTTTGTCTCTACCCAGTTTTGTTGCCCCTAAGGTCTGGAGGTTTATGTGGAGGATGAAATTCTTTATTTTCTAGACAAATATATAGTTGATTGGCTATGTTTTTCCCTCCCTAGACTCTTATTTGGGACTTCTTCCAAAATTGGAAGAAAGTAATTTTCCTGATTGAATCAGCCAACTGGCCTCTATCCTGGGCTGATTGATTAGCTCTTGATTTTTTATTTACCACTACCAGCTACTTTTTCGCTGGTGACAGCATAATTGATTGTCAAAATCAGCCTGCCAAAAAGGATAATTGATGTCTGAGATGCAAGGATTCACGCAACACGGCAAGAAAGACATTCGCTCTCTTTATTACAATCCTTCAATTGCAATCCTTTTAGCACTTTCCCATCCCACCGGGCGTGCCAAGATATGTTCGCTCAATTAATTGACCAAGCTGGCTAATTATATTGTCAGCATATATGCGGGCATGCCAGAGTCGTGAAATCGGCTCGAGAGAGAATCAGTTTGTCGAACATAGTATTTTCTTTAAGTATTGTGTTAGATCAGACACTAAGAAGAGAGAATACCAAACTCCTTATTGAGTTCTTTTTTGCCTCAACGAAGAGGACTTTAGAGTGCGCAAAGAAGCGAGATTGAATTGTAACAAGGAAGGAGATAGAAGGAGGGAGATAAAAATTAAGGAAGAAGTAGACAAAGAGACAGATTAGAGGAGGTAAAGATCAAGCAAGTATAAGGGAGAGGTAGAGTAAGGAGAGATAGGACAATATTCTCACAGATTTGCACTTGATGCAAAGTTATGTTGAGTAGTTGTGGAACACTGAACTAGGAGTTCCTTTCATTTATTTAGAGTAGTTGAATACAAGTAACTTCCTAAAAGAAGAATAAAAGAAAATAATGGAATAAAAAAATTACAATAAAAAGAAATATAAAATGTCTATATGAATGCACATGTCTTCAAGCCCCAACATTGTAGCTCATTTCCTTCAGCCTTTTTAGAGTCCAAGTGTAATACCTCGCTCCAACACATGGTATGATATTGTCCGCTTTGGGCCTGAGCCCGCACGGTTTTGCTCTTGGGTTTTACCCAAAAGGCCTCATACCATTTGAAGAGAACATATTACATATAAGCACATCCCCTTTTCCACACTCAGGCGATGTGGGATTGAGCACCCTGTACGCCGTCAGTGTGGTAGCTAAGCCTAGTGTCTGTCTTCTCACCCGCCCACTCACACCCGTCCACAAGGGTTACTACACCAAGTCCCACTCAACTTCATCTTTATATATTTTTAACTAAATAATACCGCTTCCTTATGTCAAAGAGTCCAAAATTGACCAATGTCTTTACTTGTGTTCGATAAATAAATCAGTTGGGCTAGCCAATTTAAATCAATCTGTACTAAATCGACTGGGTTGGCCTATTATAGTTAACATGTGTTATAGGAAACTAAAAATAACTAACTTCTTAAATCTAAGAAACAAGATAATGCAAAAATAAATAAATATACAAAAGGAAATAAACAATGCATATATGCATATCAAAATAGATTTTGTCTTCAAGTCTCAGCAATATAGCGTATTGATCCAAGTTTGCATAGAGTCCATCTTATTCAAAACTTATCCATACGCTCCTTGTATAGCTCTTTGTAATATAGTCTACTACCTTTGAATGACAAGAATCCTCAATCAACTAATATACCCAAGCTTATCATCATCCAACTACAAGAACCCACTCCTAATCAACCACTAATCCTTTAGATAGAGTCCAGTTAAAATTAAATACTTATGATTTATCTCTTCTTGTATCTCTATATCAGCTTACTTCCCTTTCTCACAATTGGGCCACGTTGCAGAACACACTATCATAGCTCCATATATTGTCCACATGTTGTATTTTCATTCATTCTTTTCAAACCCAAAGTGGCTGCCACATGGCGCCACTTTTGGGTGCCAACAACTGCTCCCAATTTGAAATATCTTATGACTGATCAACCTAATAAGATTTTTGAAATTTAAATATATTGGAAGAGAGTTTTTCATAATCATGGATGAACTAAAACTTGGAACAAAATGGTAGACCGATGACCCCAAAACATTTATTAGCTTGACTTATTTTGAACCACTACTAAGATGATCTTTATTTCGTGTTAGCCATATCACTTTGGTTGATTACATTCTTCCATTTCTTCAATAAATTTGGCTGACACTTTTTAAGGTATCAACCATTTATAGACTTAAGAGGGACCCCACGATCTAAATTTATTAGCATAGCTTGGTTGCCACTACCCGAGATCAAATTATTGTGTAACATCATAAAGGCTTATCAGACTACTATGGTTGATCTAATTTTCATCTCTAATTCTTTCAACACCATGCTACTTGGAGTGGCTGATCACATTACTGCTGACTATAGTATAAAACATGTCACTTTCGACTCCCATCATCTCTGATTTTTTGTCAGGAAACTTTAAGGCACTGACAGTGTTTGCTTCCATGAGAAGGATTCCCCGTTAAGGAATTAGGGAAAAGCCTCATTTTGATAGGCCGATCGGCCTCTTAGACCTACTCTTGGTCAATGATATTTGCCAACTAGGCCTTATCTAGCACTATTGGTGGATTCGATCGATCAAGTACTTGATCTACCACTGGCAGTTAATTAGTCATAGACGGTTAATAAGGCTTTGACTAAACCTAGGGTTGATTGTTCACGGCATAACCCTCAAGTGCCGAAGCAATAGGTGGATCTGGTTGTTTCCACTTATCTTGGTTGCCCCCCAGGCTGATTGGCTCATTTTGAAGAATTACCTGTTGATGTGGGAGTTATTGATTTTGATATTAACGTATCCCATGTGGTTGTTGAAACGTCGAAATGATCGACTGTGGATGAGCTTCTATCTAGGATCGGCATCGTGCTTACCGGTAAGTTTGTTGGCTAATTTGGTTGAGATAAATCCAATAGTGACCCTAATTGAATTTGTTGATCAACAACTACTAGTTGTGGAATCGGCTGAAAGGCTAATTTTTTAACACTAGGGCTCTTTGCCTGTATCAGCCTGTTTGGAACGGAGGCTGAAAATTCCCTCAAAACAAATGTTATTAAAAGCACAATACCCCTTAAATTAAGTATTAGTGTGAACTTCTAGTGTAGCTAGTAAAACTATCATATCCATTTGGGCGTGAGTAGATTTAGAGCTCCTTAGCTTTGGTGGCATCTTCCAAACCTTTTAGCACTTTTGGCCCGACTGGGCACGCTAAAATATGTTCAATCAATAAATCAAGTGGGCTGACTAATTTAACTCAACCTGTACTAAATCAATTGGGTTGGCCGATTATAGTCTACCTGTGTTATAGGTGTGCCAGAGCTGTTCCATCGGCTCAAAGAGATTTTGGATTGGTTGAACAAAGTATCTTTTTCGAGAACAATGTATGATCAGGCAATTGTTTTAGGGAGAGAGAATACGAAACTCTTAGAATGTTCTTTTCTCTTGCCTCAATGAGGAGGATTTCTAAAAAAATTGCAATAGAAATAGCGTTGAATTGAAAGACTAGAATTTAAATGTGCAATAAAAGTAAATTGACAAGGTAATTAAAAGGTGTATAAAAGGAAAGTGTAAGAAATTAAAGATACTGAAATTAAAGGTAATTGAAATTGCATTGAAAGATAAATTGCATGAGAGATACATGACGTTGAATGGAAATTGACATGAACAGTAAAGATACTTAAAAAGATAAATGATTGGAAAGATAATTATATTGAATGTAAATTGAGTTAGTCAGGGACCTCTAATCAAGAGTTCTAATTATTTATAGGAAACTAAAAATAACTAACTTCCTAAATATAATAAACAATATAATACTGAAATAAATAAATACGTAAAAGGAAATAAACAATGCATATATATGCATATCAAAACAGATTGTGTCTTCAAGTCCCAACAATATACGTATTGATCCAAGTTTGCATAGAATCCATCTTATTCAAAACTTATCCATACACTCCTTATATAGCTCTTTCTAACATAGCCTGCTACCTTTGAGTGACAAGAATCCTCAATTAACTAATATACCCAAGCTTATTCTCATCCTACTACAAGAGCCCACTCCCAATCAACCTCTAATCCTTTAGATAGAGTCCAGTTGATCAAAATTAAATACTTATGATTTAACTCTTCTTGTATCTCTATATTAGCTACCTTTCTCCAAGTTGGCCCACGTTGCAAAACACACTATCATAGCTCCATATATTGTCCACGTGATGTCTTTTCATTCGTTCTTATTAAAACCAAGGTGGCTGCCACATGGCACCACTTTTGGGTGCCAACAACTTGATAACCCAAATTTGTAGGAGTTCACCTGTATACCAAATATATATATATATATATATATATATATATATATATATATACACACACACACACACACACATAGACACACACATACATATATATAAAGTCCATATATATCCAAAGTTAATGGTGAAACTTCAAGAGTCCAAAATATCAATGATTTTTCATAGAAAATATATTCATATATGATACTATTTAAGATATAAAACAATTGTAAAATATAGATATACTAAAGAACCTGTAGATCGAGTGTAGAATTAGATTTTAATTATCGCCCCGTAATGGTGTTGAACGGACCCTTGGCACTCTTCCAGGATACAACGATCTTCCTCTCAATTGGTAGCAACACTACAAACTAACTGAGCTTTTGGGAACCACCAATGTGTTAGTACTCTATCTTGGACTTGACTCTCCTAACCTGTTGGTTCAGACCAAACTACTAAGACTTACTACCACTTGGGTTAGGCTATATAGTGAGGGAGACTTGATGCTTAAAAAGAAGAAGTCTGAATTGTATATTCAAAAATGAGAATTAAGGGACCTATTTATAAGAATACTTGTACCCTTTCAAAAGTACCCGAATAGCCATGGGACATGTCCTTTGTTGCAAAAAGTTACCACTCATACTGTTTCAACTCTAAACAATACTAATAGTGTCTATTCGATATTAACAGACATTTTTGGTGTCTATTTAGTGTGAATAACACTATTTCAACTTCAACCAACACTAATAGTGTTTATTTGTTATGAATTAATACTTACATGTTTGTTAAGTAATATCCTAGCCTAACTTATGTAATATAATATTTAATTTTCATTCAATTTTTCTAATAATCCCCCACATGAATAAAAATTAGCCTCAAATGCAAAAAAGACTCAATTGACACTAGAGAGAGTACAATTAGAAAGTTATTGCATCGAGATAGGTAGTTTTTGGCCTTGAATCTTCCCTCGTATACTACTATTGGATTTACTTTGCTAACTAGTGGCATAAAGTCTTGAATTATTTAGTCATTTGTGTAAAATCAGACAATAGTATACACACAATAATTTTCCGCATAAAGTTGGTTCTTTCAGTGTTGTTCATTTCTGCCCTGAACAAATCCTGGTATTTATGAGTACTCTAGAGAACTTAGCCTTGTCATTCTCATAGAAGTGGCCCACTTCACACTCATATAGGTGATTCTCTAATAAGAGTATCCTACCATACCCCACTTGAATTTCCAAGATATAGGAATCATTAAAAGCATTTGCTTAACCTGATACCCACGACAGGTAGCACTATGTCATCATAGGAATAGGTAGAAGACAAAATCTTCCAATGCTACTGGTGAGTCACTCAAAATTTTAGTTGTCCCTTTGAATCTAGATCTTGGGATCTCCAGTCAGCTAGATAGGGTTTCCATTAAGGTGACTCATTAGTTTTAGGCTTTAAGCCCATTCCCCTCATTGACATCTTCACTTGCTCTCTAGTTCAACCTTTCATATATGTGGCCACCAGGTTGTTCTTTGATATATACACTCTATAGAGATTTTCTCATTTGCGAGTAGTGGCGCAGATGTTAGCCAATTTGAAATATCCTTTAAGAATTTTTACAACTTCTTAATCATTCTTGCTTTATTTAAAGTAACTACCTTATATTCCATGACTACACCTTTAATATTAATGACATGTCCATTTGTGGATCTAAAGTCTTTTATATCCCTTAATTCCAATGTCAATCTTTGATAAATGCAATCATTAATTTCAAAATGGATCTTAGACACCTCAATACACTTAGTATTCTCTCGGATTACATGTATATCAAGTTATGTGCAACTTGTCATTTGGATCACAACAACATAGTTAAAAAATGAATCTATTAAGAGTATCTTTAGCATGCATCATACTCATTGACATGTAACCACTTAACCTATGTCATTGATTTAGTGTTTGTTGCAATCTACACATAGATTTTCCAAGTTTGCACACTCTCTTTTCATGATCTAAAACTATGAACCCTCCTAGGTTATTTCAAATCAATGTTTCATTAATAGAACCTCGTTCTATATTCCTGAATTATGCACAAGATATGTCCCATTCATATCCTAATAATTTTAGGATTGTAATATTATCACATTATATAGACAACCCCACATTTCTAAGTATTTATAAAAAGATATAAGCTCTTTCTATATATCAATCAGCTGGTGTCTTAATAATTTTCTTAATGAGAGATAAGATTAAATTTGAGGATAGTTGAGCTTCCCCCACAACTTCTAGAAAATCCATAATTTATCTACAAATCATTTGTATTTTATGGTTCTTGCATTTTAGCAACACCAATTCATTTAAATAGCTAAATTGACTTTCAACCTCATTCACAGATTTTGCTTCACAGTATCTTGTGTGATTCTTATCATAGTATTAAATACTTTTTCCATCTCTTATGTGCACATATATTAAGTCACATATATCATTGTGATTTAATGCTAGAGGTATAACACTCTTTTGTACGAGTGAAAATAAACTCAAGTTAATTTCCATTCACATGTGCCAAATTTGAGTTAGGACATTCATTAATCCACACAAGTAGAAAAATTAACTTGATTCCAGGTTTAGGATATATTTCTTACACACCTTTGGATTTAATACACATTAACTCATTGAAGAATGAGTTCTCTCCCTATGGTTCTTTCTCATACAACCTATTTTGGTAAATAAGGTTTCCTAATAAGATTTAATCTTCATATTTGATAAATAATACAATCCTCTTATTGGAGTAGATATGATGAGGAATATCGACTCATCACCCTTTGATTTGACTATGAGGTTAATTTTAGAAATCATGATAAACACCATTTATCATGTGTACCCTCAATGGTCTTATAATTTCTAGTACAGTGTATATCTCTCTAACACCGAATTATTCCTCTAGCACAATATGTGTGTAATACCTCATAAGTTTGGAGGTCTTTTAATTTTAATTTAAATGCTTTATTTCTTTTATTAGTTAAATTGAATTTCTTTATTGGTTGGATTAAATTCTTTGATTGCTTTAAATAATGTGATGTAATTTACTTTATTTTATTTCATTTTATTTTATTTGGATAGGTCTTTGTGTTTTCTTTATTTTAATTTTTGATTGGGCTAGGGAGGAATCTAAGTTGAGTTAGGCTGGAATGGTTGGGCTAGGTGTACTTATTTTTGATGGCTAGGGTTTGTTTTATTAATTTTCCCTTTTTATTTTATTTAGTCTTAATTAGTTTTCTGAAAAAAAATAAAAATAAAAGAAAAGTAAAGAGGGGATTAGGGTTTTTGCTGATAGCTTACGCACAAAAACTCAGAGTGTAGACGAAAGAGAGGACGGAGAGAAGAAGTGATCATGTCTACGGGTTTTGAATCATTGAAGAGGCAAGTTCGACTCTTCTCTTCCCCTTCGAATCTGTATACATGGACTAAATCATGTAATGTGTAAATTGTTTGTTGCATTTTTTTTTAAATCTTTAATTTTAGGATAAAATTGATTTTTATAAATCTAATTTTTTTTTCTGTGGATTATGATGTTTGTGAAATTAAATTGGCAATCGATGATTGGTGTTGATTATTTATTTACACACATATATATACATGCATACATGTATACGATGAATATAATGATATGTTAAGTTTAAATTTGTGGACGCTTATTGTAGCAATTTGAGGTTTGTTAAGTGGTTCTTGCTGGATTAAATTTACCCTTGAACATTTAGGAATGGATCATAGAAGAATTTAAATTTATTTTTTTAAAAAATTTGTTGAAAACCCTAGAAGTTGTGATTTGGGGGTTTTCGTTTCAGGGCATTTTTTATGGGGCTTTTGGTACCAATAGATAGCTTACGACGAGAGGAGAAGATTGGTATAAAATTTGGGTCGAATGGAGGCCAGGAAGTGGCCGAAAGGGGCTCCCTGTGCACATGAACAGTGAGCGACGGCTGGCGGTTGAAAGTTAAAAAAAATTAATTTTTAAAAATACTTAAATATTTCATAAAATTTCCAAAATTTTACGGCAACTTTCTGGATGTTAAAGGAACTTGGGTTTAAATTTTCATGTCGAAATGAGCTCCCCTTGTAGTGCAATTGATTTTTAAAGTGTCTAAAAATTGGGTTTTTTTACCTTCTTTTATTTTAGAAAATACATTTATAATATCATAAAATTCCCAAATTTTTATTGTAACTTCCTGGTGGTTAAAGGAACTTGGGTTTAAATTTTCATGTTGAAATGAGCTCCCCTTGTAGTGCAATTGATTTTTAAAGTGTCTAAAAATTGAATTTTTCAGCTTGTTTTATTTCAGAAAATACTTTTATAATTCCAAAAATTCCCAAATTTTGATTGTACATTTTTGGAGATTAAATGCACTTGGGTTTAAATTTTCATATCGAAATAAGATTTCCTTGGAGTTCATTTGATTTTTAAAGTGTCTAAAAGTTGGGTTTTCACCTTCTTTTATTTTTACAAAATATTTTAAAATTCCAAAAAATTCAAAAAAAATTCAAGTAGCTTTATAGGGTTAAAATGTACCTGGGTTTTAAATTTCAAGTGAAAATGGGTTTCCCGTGAGGTTGTATCGGTTGTATAAGTATGCCTCTAACTATGCTTTATTTTTCTTTTATTATAATTTTTTTTTTAATTTCTGAGAATATCAGAAAAATTTCCAGAATGTTTAAACATGGTTTTAGGAACAAAATAGACCGAGAACTTAAATTCAAGTTATGTCTTGACTCCCTTGAAGGTTTAGATAAGTTAGAGGTCTGATTGGGTGTTTGCTTCTAAAGTTGATAATTGTGTTATTTGATTTACTTGAATGTATTTTCCTTTAAAGTTATAACTGTCCATGAAATACTTGATTATAGTTTACTTGTGAACAAGTTGTCTTACGGTGATGATTGCATATCGGATAATTAAAATCACTTAGCTTTGTGCAAATTAAATCATGATGCACCTTGTTTTTATTTTTAAGTTGCACATTAGAAAGGAAGCATGTCAGGATTGCCAATACCTATTAAGGTATCTAAAATTAAAGGAGACATGTAAGGATTGCCAAGGCATGTCAAGATTGCCAATAACTATTAAGGTATCTAAAATTAAAGGAGGCATGTAAGGATTGCCAAGGCACGTCAGGATTGCCAATTGGTATCTCAAATTTAAGAAGGCATGTAAGGATTGCCATGAGCATGTTAGGATTGCTTTAACTTGATAAAATATATGCTTATGTTTCTGTATTCTGAACTTAAATAATGTGTTCATTTCTTTTTGATAAGGGATTTAATGGGACATAGAAAAAGATGACTTTTATTTTTAAAAAATGAACTGAATAAGGAATGACCTGAATTTTTACACCTATATTTATCTCCTGTCTCTCTCACACTGAGGGTATGTATATTGGTTCTCTGATTGGGATGCAGTAGATTGAACTTGTTCATGGGTTTAACCCACTTTGTTGACATTTCAGGTCCCAAGCAGGTTCCACAGTGGGGATAGAGTTTTAGGGTTTGGTTGTAGCAGACATCTCATCTCATCAGTTCCAGGGTAGAAACTTATCTTCTTCAAGAATCAGACTATGAACTTTTGAGACTTTGATTATTAGTATTAATTTAGAATTAAAATCTCTTGGTCTTTGTGGTTAAGGGGTCCTTGGGTTACAAGACTTCCAAATTGTATTACCAGATATTTAGCGGTTATTTTAATCCAGAGGAACTTTTTATTATGCTTTGAGAAAATTGTTCATTCTATCTTTTGTATTCTATGCTTGTTGGTACCAGTTGTATGTATATCCTACGTTTTGTGTATGAAACTGGCCACCTCATGCACGAAATTTTGTGGGGGGTATTACATTTGGTATTAGAGCATTCTAGGTTCAAGTGTCCTCGGGTTTTAAGGGTTCATCAAAGGGTATCTTCCATGTTGCGTATTATGATAAATAGAATCTATGTATAGGACTCGTATTACTCTATACGTTTTAGTCTATTATTGGGGTTCTATTCAAATGCCCCCCCATAAGAGGAGGAAGGCGAACCACAACTAGGGTCAAGACAATGTTCAGGGTGGAAATGCTAAACTTCTTCCCGATTTGGTAGCTATGATCGCTTAGGCTGTAGCTATAGGAGTGGCGACTAATCTTTAGAATCAGTAGCCACCACAGCAGCCACTGCAAATGGCGCATATTCCATTACCAGTGGAACAGCCTAAAAGTTGGGAAGGATTTAAAACTCTTTCACAAGAGGGAGTTTGTCACGTCCCGAAAACCGGACCGCCGGGACTCCCCCATACCGACCCTGAATCCCGAGTGTGAACCCGTTCACTCAACCCCGTGAACGATCTCAATTACACTCATGCATTAGTATCAAGGTTTAATACCATGCTATAACGCTCCGATTTCCAACTCCCGGAGAATCGGATGTTAAACTGTCTATTTTGCCCAATAGACCCTCATTTACCGTAGAAGCTTAACTAAATTGTTGCATATGAATGCACCCAATTCCACCTTAACCAATCCCCATGAGCCCTACATCGAATCATACGCCTTAGTGAAAATTTATTTGTCCACACTTTCAAGAATCACTTACTTTCAAGCCTTAAAACTTACTGTGTTTGGAATCTGAAACTGAGGCCTACACCATTGGATAGAGAATCCAAAAATACTCAATTTCAAAAAAAACCACACTCAATTCCGATCTAAAACGAAGAAATTACGTCGAAATGAAGTTTTAGAAAATGCTGTGAATAGTAATTTCGATTGTGCGAAAATGGGATTTCGATTGTGCGAAACTGGCATCTCGATTGTGCGAAAAAAAACACGATTGTGCGAAGTTTTTACCCTTTCGGGACCTCAGACCTGCAATATTTCACACGATCGAAATGAGGGTTTTGATTGTGCGAAATTCCTCCTGTCTAGACCCTAAAAATCATTATAAATCATCACCCCTTCGCACAATCGAAACGGGGGTTTCGATTGTGCGAAATAGGCATTTTGCATGATCGAAAAGCTCTCCCCAGGTCCTCCAACAACCCTATACATGGTTCATTTGTAGCCCAATCAACATTTTATCATCCTAGAACTCCTCATACATGATCCATAACATAAATGAAAGTTACCGACATCATTTACATACTCAAAATCATATTCATGATCGAATCATACATCAAAATGAGTTGTTCTCTTCCACAAACACAATCCATTCATAATGGAAACATCATCAAATGAACTAAGTGCCACCATGGGCATTACAAAAACTAAACCATTGTCTTTTCACACCCAACAAGTTTATAATCCAATACTTACATCAAAGTTACATTTGTCCAAAATATAACCATAACTCAAAACAATGTCGCATGCCACAAGCCGGCATGGATAGCCACAAAATGCACAACATCCAAAAGATAGCAAAACCACTACTAATGTTCCACTTGGACACTCAAGTTCCATCCATCATCGGCGCCTTATCTGTAAAAAGAGTTTATAATAAAGGGGTGAGTACCACTGCGGCTCAGTAGAGATACCCCAACCCTCCTAAGTGCCGACTCGACACTGACCTACATGGAATGCATATGAATACACTACATGCCACATCCACAATCTCACAAACAATTTAACAAATGCAATTGAAGAGAATTGCACATATCACGAATCATGTATAACATGTTCAAACATAAAAGCATTAAGGAAAGTAAATGCTCTCTCTCTCGGTCCTCATCCGATACCCCACATGATTGGCCCGCTCCGAGGATCATGTAACCTTGGACACCTCCGATAACCATCCAATGACCGGGACCACTCCGAAAGGTCATTCTATCATAGCAATATATAGGATTGCCATAGAGTGAGGAGACAACTCCGAGGTTCACAAATCTTGGACATTCTCCGATAACCATCCAATGACCGGGACAACTCCAAGGGGTCATTAGTATTGGACATACTCCGATCCTAGGCATTAAGCCTTAGTATGGTGGGTCCACTCCGAGGGCCATACGTAGTGAATAATTTTACCACATTTCACAAGACGGTTGGACCACTCCGAAGCCCAGTGCACCTCATTTGCGTCATTTTTCCCGCAACTTCCCACATATGCAATATGAATGCATAAACACATGGAATTTCATTTTCATGCTCAACTCATGCTCATTGATACTAAAAAGAAGTAACAAATATATTTCCCATCACCATACACCACATATAGCACATATATGTATAACATATGCATATATCATCTCATATGCATACAACTTCAAAATTAGCATATTATACTCATACTACACTCAATGCAAAATTTTAGTACGTAGAACTAACATGCATTCAACAACCACATTCCCCCATATAATCACATATATGACACTTGGTACACATTCTTCCACATATTCACCAAATTGAGCACATAATGCCTATATATCAATTTCTTACACTCACACACTTCAAACCCATATGCTACCACCAACACAATGAACACAATTGTGAAAAGATAGGACTATAGAGAAGGAGAAAACACAACTTTTCACACCTCTCACCATCCTAAAGCATGTGAAACACAACCTACACCTCTCTTCTTCACCCGAAACCCTAGAATCGACAATTAGAAGAGAAGAAGAACCCCTACCTCGAAAATGAAGACCTTCCAAGCACTTCACCAAAATTCCAGCGATGTCTATCTTGCCGAACCACTACTTTGATCGGTTCAAAGGGAAGCCCTAGCCGTCCCCTACGTATCTCCCTCATTCGGCAAGTCTGGAATCCAAGCCGAACAGGTTCAAAATGTAGAGAGAAGGGAGAGCTATGAAGATGGAGAGTTTTAGAGAGATAAAGAGGTGTGAGATATGGCTGAATATCTCTGCCACTAATATTTAAAATATCTAGGGCTCGCAAAAAGACCAAAATGCCCCTGGCCACTTAACGTACCCTCCGGGTCTCCGTTTTCGATTTCGAAAACTCCTACGGTCTCGAAATCACTTCCTTAACTCTCTAAACATTTAATCTAAGCTATTCTCAAAAATAAACATTTTCAAGAATTTTCTGGATTCCCAGCCCCACTGAAGTCGCATCCCGGGCCTCGGTTTGACCAAAAAGTCAAACTTCTCCAAATCTTCCAAAAACTTACCAAAACCCTTAAACACTTCCCAAACATGTCCCCCACACTCGAAACATGTTAAACATCACTCAAAATGTATTATGGCAATTATAGTACAAAAATACAAAATCGGCCAAAATTGGTCACGGTCTCTACAGAGTTCTTAGACTTACTGCAGAGGGATAGAATAGTCGTAGGGTATACGCAGGAGTAAAACAATTTATCTTTGTTTGCACCTAAGGAGGTGAACACTTAAGAAAAGAAGGTGAGTTATTTAGAGAATGGTTTGATTTAGCCTACTCGACATGTCATTGTGGGTAATCTAATTTATTCCACTTATACTCAGGTGGTTGATGCGGCATTATAACATTGTCAAATAAGGAGGGATTTTAGGAAAGGGCAGGGGGAGAATGAAATGATAGATACTCTACTAGTTAGACAGTGGAAAAGAAAATGAAAATAGTAGGGCAATCTGTTTAACAGATGCACTATGGGAGGGTCTACCACATCATGCCATATGATGTGCTGGCTCCTCAGGCGATCGAGGGTAGGGTTCCAATAAAGGGTAACTTTAATCATATTTTTATTTGATATTGGGGCATCTCACTCTTTTGTATCTCAGTTGTTTGTTAGGATATTCAGTATACTTACTTCGTCATGGAGTTCTCCACTTACTTTAACTACACCTTTGGGAGTTAGTACAGTGTTATGGGAACGCTGTAGTCAAGTCACTATAGGCGCTGGCAGACTCAGGTTCTTGGAAGAATTATTAGTCCTAGCATGAATTAATATGATGTCATACTCAGGATGGATTGGTTATCATATTATCATGCCCATGTCAATTGCTATAATCAGGTAATTCTTTTTGTTATATCGGATCAGGAGGTGTATTTGGTTGTTATACCGCAATCAAATGAAGGGTCTAGAACTTGTCTATTCTTTATTAGTGAGGAGTCTCCAGATGGAAATGCAGTTTCTACAGATCCCATTCCAGTGGTGCGAGACTTTCAGGACGTGTTTTAGCAAATTCTAGGGCTACAACCTAGTCGTGAGATTGACTTAGTGATAAATTTAGCTCCAGGCACCAGACCTATTTCTAGGGCTCCATACAGAATGGCGCCTGTGGAAATAAGAGAGTTAAGGGATTAGATTCAGTAACTTCTTAGTTAGAAATTTATTTGCAAGAGTACTTTACCGTGGGGATCACCAATGTTGTTTATGAAAAAGAAGGATAGGTCTTTTCGTCTTTGTATTGACTATAGGGAATTGAATAAGGTAACAATCCTCAATAAGTACCTGCTGCCTAGGATTAATGATCTGTTCGATCAGGTGAAGGGAGCCACCTATTTCTTGAAGATAGATTTGAGATCCGGGTATCATCAACTTCGAGTTAGGGAGCAGGATGTACCGAAGACAACATTCCTTACTAGATATGGGTCGTATGAGTTTTGGGTTATGCCGTTAGGTTAACAAATGCCCCAGCTGTCTTTATGGATCTGATGAATAAAGTGTTCAGGGCTTACTTGGACCAATTTGTTATTGTCTTCATTGGTGACATTCTAGTTTACTCCAAGTCAGAGGAGGATCATGCCAGATATCTTTGGATTGTCTTGCAGACACTGAGAGACCATAGTTGTATGCAAAATTTGAGAAACTTGATTTCTAGCAGAGGGAGGTGAAATCTTGGGTAACGTAGTATCTGAGAAAGGGATAGCGGTCAATCGAAGTAAAGTGTCAGTGGTTCTGGAGTGGGGACAACCTACCTCACCTTCAGAGATTCGCAGTTTTATTGGGTTGGTTGGTTATTATCGTCAATTTATTCAGGGCTTCTCTAAAATTGCTAGCCCTCTCACCCATTTAACTAAAAAGGGTGTGCCTTTTGTTTGGGATGATTTTTGTTAGGCAGCGTTTGACAAGTTGATGAGTAGGTTGAGAATTGCATATATCTTAGCTACTCATCAGAGTAGCATTAAGTACTTGGTATTCATGGATGCATCATTACAGGGTCTGGAGTGTGTGTTGATGCAGGAGGAGAGGCCGATATCTCAGCTTCACATAAGCATAAGCCTCATCAACTTAATTACCCGACTCATGACTTGGAGTTGGCAGCCATACTTTTTACTTTGTGGATTTGGATGCATTACCTCTTGGGTAAGACCTTCAGAATGTTCAATGACCACAAGAGTTTGCAGTATCTATTCTCAAAAGGAGCTGAATATGGGACAGCACAGGTGGTTGGAGTTTGTGAAAGATTATCATTTTTCCATCTTGTACCACCCAAGGAAACCGAATGTAGTAGTTGATGCACTTAGTCACCGACCCTATGCTAGTCTATCTGCCCTATTCGAAGTAGAGTGGAATAACTTGAGCAGTGTTGATGCCTTAGCTGATGCATTTGTAGCATGTGTGGCGGTTACACCTGCAATCATACGAAAGGTAGTTATAGAACATCTTACTAACCCACAGTGCATAGAGAAGGTAACCGAGTTGAAATCTGGGGAGGTACCATTTTATACAGTGGGTAGAGATAGAGGATTGAGGTATAAGGGGCGATTAGTGGTTTCTCACAATGATGATTTGAGGAGGGCAGTGATGGGTAAGGCCTAAAGTTCTTAGTTTTCGGTACACCCAGGAGGGGATAAAATGTACCAAGACATGAAAGGGCAGTTTTGGTGGGCAGGTATAAAGAGGGACATAACTATATTTCTCTCTAAGTGCAGTACTTGTTGGATCATCAAGATTGATCACCAGAGACCGCTGGGGTCTTTGCAACCACTGCCTGTACCGGAGTGGAAGTGGGAGAGCATCTCTATGGATTTCATTGTGGGACTTCTCACCACATAGTGAAATCATGATGTTATTTGGGTGATAGTAGACAGACTCACGAAATCAACACATTTCTTACCGGTTCGCTCGAATTATACCTCAGACCAATATGTGAAGCTTTACATTACAGAGATAGAGAATCTTCATAGTGTGCCTTTGTCCATTATATCAGATAGAGATCTGAGTTTTGTTTTAGGGTTCTAGGAGAGCTTTCAGCAGGCAATGTGTAGAGACTGGGACCAATTTTGGCCTATTTTGTGTTTTTTGCACTATAATTGTCATAAATGCATTTTTAGTGGTGTTTAACATGTTTTGAGTGTGGAGAACATGTTTGGGAAGTGTTTTAAGGGTTTTGGAAAGTTTTCGGAAGATTTTGATAAGTTTGACTTTTTGGTCAAACCGGGGCCCAAGATGCGACTTAATAAGTGGGCCCGAAAATCTGAAAATTTTTTGAAAATAATTATTTCTAGGAATGGATTAGATGAAATGTTTAAAGAGTAGATGAAGTGATTTCGAGGCCATAGGAGTTTTCAAAATAGAACACGGAGTCCGGGAAGGTGCGTTAAGTGCCCCGGGAATATTTTTGTCTTTTCGCGACCTAGGGACCTTAAAAGGTCAAAAATGCAAAGATATTTCATCTCTCATGCCTCTTTCTCTCTCTAAAATTCTCCATCTTCAAAAATCTCCTCTCTCTCGACATTTCAGACCCGTTCGACTTGAATTCAAGACTCGCCAAAGAAGGGAAATACGTAGGGGACAGCTAGGGCATGCCTTTGAACCGATCAAAGGTGCTTGGAGGCCTTCATTTTTGAGGTAGGGGTTCTCCTTCTCATTTACCTGTCGATTCTAGGGTTTCGGGTGAAACGATGAGAATTAGGGTTGTGTATTGCATGTTTTAGAGTGGTAAGAGGGGTGGGATGTGAGTGTTTTATATCTCTCTTTAGTCTCTTATGTGCAAGGGGAATGTGTATGGTGTTATGCATGATATGAGGGGTGAATGAGTGAGAGAATTTGGCATGCACACTTATATGCTACGGTTTGGTACACTTTGTGAAAATGTGATAAATGAGCATATTTGTGTTATGTGATGTTGTATGAGTTAAAATGCATGCCTTCCTTATAAAGAAAATGTTTGCATTGGAGAAACATAACAAATATGTGCTTATATGGATTTTGTGAGCATATGTAACTTATGCTAGGGTTTTCACATATAGAAGATTATATGTGTGGATTGATGAATATGAAATGCATGCTATGTTCCTTTATAACTAGCGTATGTATTGTGAAACATAAATTTTAAATGCTTGATCCATATATATTCGAAATGCATTTATAGGACCGTTGTGAGAGAAACAGGAAAAGTGGTAGAGTAACATGTTCGCTTGGAGCAAGGAACGTTCGATGATGATCTTGAAATGGTCTAACCAGCTTGGAGTATGTGATTTACTCAGTGATGAACTTCAAAGCTATCTAACCACCTTGGAGTATGTGACTTACTCGGTGATGTATTTTGGGATTATCCAATCGCCTTGGCGTATGTGTTTACCTGGTGAGGAATCCCGAAACTACCTAGCCACCTTGGAGTAAGTGAGTTACTCGGTGACGTATTCCGGGACTATCCAACTGCCTTAGAGTATGTGATTTACTCGGCGAGCAATCCCAAAGTCAGCTAGCCACCTTAAAGTATGTGACTTACTCGATGGCGGTGTTGAGATTGTGTTGGAAGTGTCATAGGTTATGTGGTTGGGCAAGAATCATGCTAGGGTATCGGGTCGAGTCCAAGAGGGAGGCAATTGTATGAAGTTGCTTTCATTTTAAAATTATGAAGCATGATGTATATTTAATACATTCTTATATATATGCATTGATTATGAATGAACATGGTGTGTGTGGGATGATACATGTAATGTAGTGACATGCATTCAAGTAGGTCATGTCGGGTTGGCACTTAGGTGGGTTGGGCTATCTCTACTGAACCGTAGTGGTGCTCACCCCCTATTTATATGAACTTTTCAGATAAGGCACCGATGACAGATGGGACTTGAGTGTTCAAGTGGAACTCTTGTAATATTTTGATACATTTTGTGATATTGTATATTTTATGGCTATCCATGCCGGCTTGTGGCATGATATCTCTCTCTCTCAGTTGTAGTTATATTTTGGACAAATGTAACTTGGATTATAACCTTGTTGAGTTCCATTTTTGGACTTTTGACCTTTTGAGATGTAAATAGATGTCTAAGTTAGTTTGTGGCATGTGGACTATGTTAGTGATGTTGTATATTTTATGGCTATCCATGTCGGCTTGTGGCATGATATCTCTCTCTCTCAGTTGTAGTTATATTTTGGACAAATGTAACTTGGATTATAACCTTGTTGAGTTCCATTTTTTGACTTTTGACCTTTTGAGATGTAAATAGATGTCTAAGTTAGTTTGTGGCATGTGGACTATGTTAGTGATGTTATATTTACATTTGATTCATGTTGATATACTCTAGTGTCAAGTGTAAGGATCATATATGGATCATATGTGATTTGTGGGTTTTGAATGGAAGAAGTTGGTTTTAATTCCATTATGTATAAATTCTTGGACATGATTGTTGGAGATGTGGATTCATGTTTAAAATGATGTTTGACGATGTTTTTATCATTTGTATATTTTGTGGATGATGTTTTGATGATTTTTAGGCTTTTAGGTGAGTTCTGGAGCCTGAGAGTTGAGATTTTCAAGTCTGGGATAGTAGGTTTCGATACTTGCGACGATACATGTTCGATGCATCGCAGCTCCTCATTTCGATGTATCGAAGTTACTATTCACAATATTCTCCAAAATCTGTCCAAACTTCAATCGGGCATAACTTCTTCGTTTTAAATCGGATTTGAGTGTGGGTTTTTTGAAATTGAGTATTTTTGGATTCTCTATCCAATGGTGTAGGTCTCAGTTCCAAATTCCAAACATACGAAGTGTTGAGTCTTGAAATTGAGTGATTTATGAGAGTACGAATAAATAAAATCCCCTCTAAGGTGATATGGTTTGAAGTAAGGCCCATTGGGATTGGATAAAGTGGAGTTGTATACATTTATGTGTAAGAATAGGGTTAAGCTTCTCCTATAATTGAGGATAATGAGGGTCCATTGGGCTTAATGGATTGAAGTCACCTCCGTTTCTCCAGGAGTCGAAAATCGGGGAGTGACAACATGGTATCAAAGCAATAGGTTTGAATACCTAGGGGCGATGGGTGATGGTCACATCACGTGTGAGTTAAGAAGGTTAGATTCACGTAAGGGTTTAGACTTTAAGTTGAAATTGCTTATATGGAACTTGATTTGTGCTTACGCTTTCTTAACATGTCTAGAGGAGGTTCAGGCATTGCCTAGAGCTGCCTTAAGCTGACAAATGGTATCGAGGGAATATGTGAATTCAAGCCGCCTTCCTTTGATGGTGCTCATGATCCGCTAGTGGTAGAGAGCTGGATTGATCAGACACATAGGCTCATGGTTGCTCTTACAATCGATGAGGTTTTAAAAGTGGGAGTGGCAGCACTTCACCTACAAGGGGAAGCGGATTGGTGATGCCAATTCATCGGGAATGTCAACAATACCGAGACCATAGACTGGGAAACCTTTAAGGGGTTATTTTTTGACAACTTCTTTTCGACATCGGTGAGAGACCGAATGAGGCAGGAATTTATAGATGTAGTCCAAGGGGACTTAGATGTGATGGGGTACGAGACCAAATTCACATTATTGACTCGCTTCACCCTGGAGATGGTGATAAATAAGGAACTAAAGGTGAAGAGGTTCGTGAAGGGAATAAAAACCTCTATCAGAAAGAGGGTATCAATTTTAGGTTTTAGGAACTACAATAAAGTGGTTGACAGAGCCTTAGTGGCGGAGGAAAATGACAAAGACACCCAAAAGATGTGGGACTCTAAACAGCAAGCAAAGAGTGAGGGGGCATCTTCGGGTGGTTAAGGAAGGAAGAGGAGCAGGGAAGGCAGGTTAGGTTTTCAGGGGCAGCAGCAGGCTCACCCAGTACCTTCATTGGCCTTGCTTACTGGATCTTCAAGACCATCTGTGGTATGTTATAATTGCCAACAGATTAGTTATTTCAGCAGGGACTATCCACGGGGATATGCAGTGGCATCAGTGCCAGTAGGACCAGTAAGGGAAAAGAAATGCTTTTATTGTAAGTAGCCTGGCCATGTTAAGGCCAACTGCCCCCATAGGAAGGAGACATCGAATGGTATAGGGTCTCAGTAGAGGGCTGGGCAGATAGTTACAATTTAGTCTGGCTTTAGGGCGTTACCTCCACCTCTGCAAGCGTAGTCAGTTCAGGGATTTCAGGTAGCGAGAGGTGCTACACCTGTTTTGAGTCAACAGTCAGGTTTGGAGGGGATTAACCAACAGGGTCATCAAGCATGGGGCCATGTGTTCACCCTCGCTCTGGCAGAGGACATACCGAGACCGTCAGTGGTAAGAGGTATTTTCCTAGTTTTTAGCTCGTGGGCTAGGGTGTTGATAGATTTAAGTGCATCACATTCATTCATATATGTTACATTTGCTTGTGCCTTGGGGTTGAGGGTGTCATCACTGGAGTCACCATTGTCCATTGATACACCAGTTGGGGGCACGGTTACCTTAGATACGGTGTGTCGGTCTTACGAGATCGGGGTTGAGGGGCGTCGATTGGTATTCAACTTTATGTTACAAGACATAACCATTTTTTATGTCATTCTAGGTATGGAATAGCTATCTACATTTAGAGCCACGATTGATTGTCTCCGTAGGAGAGTGACGATGTGCACAACTGAGGGTGATTTCTTTTACTTTGTGGGAGAGCAGGATGATTTCTACGTTCTGTCTTTGTTTAGTTCCGGTGTGTGGGATGGAGTTAGATACTTCCTAGATAGCTTATTTGTCGAGGAGGACGAGATTGTGACTAGTGGAGGATTTCCACCGATGATTAGAGAGTTTGTGGATGTGTTTTCGAGGGACTTGAGAGAGTTACCTCTGATGAGAGACGTAGTGTTTACCATTGATCTTGCTCCTGGTACCACAACTATCTCTATGGCACCGTACCAGATTGCACCAGCTGAGTTGAAGGAGTTGAAGGATCAATTATACGAGTTATTTGATAAGGGATTTGTACGACCTAGTACATCACCTTGGGAAGCTCCGATCTTTTTTGCTAAAAAGAAAGACGGATCTTTACGATTATGCATAGGCTACTGTAAGTTGAACCAAGCAATGATTAAGAACAAGTATCCTTTGCCAAGGATAGATGACTTGTTTGATCAACTTAAGGGTTCAACTTGTTTCTCGAAGATCGACTTGATGTCAGGGTATTACCAATTGAGGGTAAGGGAAGAGGACATTCTGAAGATAGCCTTTCGGACTAGTATGGCCATTATGAGTTTCTAGTGATGCCATTTGGATTGACGAACGCACCGACAATGTTCATGGACTTGATGAACCGGATATTCAGAGTGTACTTGGATAGGTTTGTGGTAGTCTTCGTGGACGACATTCTTATGTATTCTTGTTCTATGGAGGAGCATGAGATCCACTTGAGGATAGTGTTGTAGACATTGAGAGAGTACCACTTGTATGCCAAATTCAAAAAATGTGAATTTTGGCTAAAGGAAGTGAAGTTCCTAGGACACATGGTGTCAGAAGAGGAGTATCGGTAGACCCTTCTGGGATAGAAGCGGTAATGAATTGGGAGAAGCCTAAGAACATATTCAGGATACGTAGCTTCTTGAGTGTGGCAGGATATTATCAGCGTTCCATGAAAGACTTCTCGAAGTTAGCAGCACCGATGACCAAGCTTACTCATAGGGGAGTTAAGTTTGAGTGGAATGAGGCTTGCAAGCATTCCTTTATGGAATTAAAGCGTAGACTGACTAGTGCTCCAATTTTGATTATTCCTGAGCGTGGTTTGGGTTATGTCATTTATTGTGATGCTTCACGGGATGGTTTGGGATGTGTGTTGATGCAGACCGAGAGGGTTGCTGCATATGGTTCCTAATAGTTGAAAATCCATAAGCAGAATTACCCAACTCATGACTTGGAGTTAGCGGTGATAATTTTTGCTTTGAAAACATGGAGGCATTATCTTTACGGAGAGAAATTTGAGATTTTCTCTGATCAAAAGAGCTTGAAGTACCTTTTTACACAAAAGGACTTGGATATGAGGCACATGAGATGGGTTGAATACATGGAAGACTACAACTTTGATCTTCAGTATCACCCAAGAAATGCTAATGTGGTTATCGATGCATTGAGCTGGAAGTCACATGGCAGTCTAACTAGTATTGCTATCCAAGAGTGGAAAATGTTGGAAGACATCTTAGAAATGGGATTGTGCTTCAGTGAGAGTGATGGACAGGCTACTTTGTTCACACTCATAGCACAACTGACTCTAGTGAGTAGGGTGGTTGAGGAGCAGAAACATAATAGTGAGTTAGAGAGCATTCGCACTCGGATTACGGGTGGCGAAGCAGTTGAGGATTGGGTTGTTCATTCAGATGGATGTTTGAGGTTTAGAGGTAGGATGGTTGTTCCATTAGCTTATAAAGATGAGGTTTTGAGGGAGTTTCATAGCTCCAGGCTTGCAGTACATCCCGGTGGTACCAATATGTACCACAACCTTTGTAGACAGTATTGGTGGAAGGGCATGAAAAAGGACGTCGCACGGTTTGTGGCGAGATGCCTAACTTGTCAGCAAGTGAAGGCTGAGCATTAGAGACCAGCAGGCCTGTTATAACCATTACCGGTAGTTATGTGGAAGTGGGAACACATCACTATGAATTTTGTGATAGGGTTGCCTAGGACGAGGAGGGGTTACGACGCGGTTTAGGTCATTGTGGATAGATTGACTAAGGTGACACATTTTCTTCCTATTCGAGTGACGGATGATGTGGATACTCTTAGTCAGTTGTATATAGATCAGATTTTGAGACTGCATGGAGTGCCAGTTTCTATTATGTCTGATAGGGTCCCGAGGTTCACATCACGATTTTGGCAGAGTTTTTGGGCTACACTACGGACCTCCATTTCAGTACTGCTTCCCATCCTTAGATAGATGGTCAGTCAGAGCGTACCATACAGATTTTGGAGGATATGCTTAGAGCATGTGCACTTTATTTTTGAGGTAGTTGGGAGGATCACCTTCTATTAGTGGAGTTTGCATATAATAATAGCTCCAAGCTAGTATTGAGATGGCTCCATTTGAGGCTTGTATGGTAGACCTTGTAGGTCACCAGTTTGTTGGATAGAGGTTGGTGAGATAGTGGCTTTGGGGCCGGATATAGTCAGAGAGACCACAGAGAAGATAAAGATCATACGACAGTGTTTGCTTACGGCTCAGAGTTGTCAAAAAAGCTATGCCGACAGAAGACGGAGGCCTTTAGCATTTGAGGTGGGGGACCATGTCTTTTTGAAGGTCTCGCCACGATGGGGTTTGATGAGGTTTGAGCATAGCGGGAAGCTAGCCCCAAGGTTTATCGGTCCATTCGAGATATTAGATCGAGTAGGTGAGGTTGTATACTGCTTAGCATTGCCACCGCAATTGTTAAGTGTGCACAATACTTTCCACGTTTTGATGTTGAAAAAGTATGAGACGGATCCTTCACATATGTTAGATTGGATAGATCTTGAGGTGGAGGAGGATATGTCTTACGAGGAGGGACCGGTACAGGTTTTGGATACTAGGGAGCAAGTCCTTCAGGGCAAGATCATTCCATTGGTTAAAGTCCTTTGGAGCCATCACGGAGTTGAAGAGGCTACATGGGAGCAAGAATAAGAAGTCCGCTCAAAGTACCCTGAGTTGTTCACTACTTGAGGTATGTTTCTAATTTCGAGGATGAAATTCCCTTAAGGAGGGGAGGTTGTAGAGACCGTGACCAATTTTGGCCGATTTTGCAGTTTTCGCATTATAATTGCCATAAATGCATTTTGAGTGGTTTTTCACATGTTTTGAGTATGGGGAACATGTTTGGAAAGTGTTTTAAGGGTTCTGAAAAGTTTTTGAAAGATTTAGAGAAGTTTGACTTTTTGGTCAAACTAGGACCCAAGATGCGACTTAAGTGGGCCTAGGAATTCAAAAAATTCTTGAAAATAATTATTTCTGCGAATGACTTAGATGAAAATTTTAGAGACTAGAGGAAATGATTTTAAGGCCGTAGGAGTTTTTCAAATCAAAAATGGAGTTGGGGAAGGTGCGTTAAGTGGCCCGGGGATATTTTGGTCTTTTTGCTACCTAGGGACCTTAAAAGGTCAAACAGGCAGAGATATTTCATATCTCACGCCTCTTTCTCTCTCTAAAATTCTCCATCTTCATAGCTCTCCCTTCTCTCTACATTTCGGACCCGTTCGGCTTGGATTCAAGACTTGCCGAAGAAGGGAGATACGTAGGGGACGACTAGGGCTTCCTTTTGAACCTAAAAAAGTTGCAGTTTGGCAAGGTTAACGTTGCTGGGATTTGAGAACTGCTTGGAAGGCCTTCATTTTAGAGGTAGGGGTTCTTCTTCTCATTTACTTGTCGATTCTAGAGTTTTAGGTAAAACGATGAGAACTAGGGTCGTGTATTGCATGTTTTAGAGTGGTAAGAGGGGTGGGATGTGAGTGTTTTCTATTTCTCTTTAGTCTGTTATGTGCAATGGGAATGTGTATGGTGTTATGCATGATATGAGGGGTGAATGAGTGAGAGAATTTGGCATATACACTTATATGTTAGAGTTTGGTACACTTTTGTGAAAATGTGTTAAATGAGCATATTTGTATTATGTGATGTTGTATGAGTTAAAATGCATGCCTTCCTTATATAGAAAATGTTTGCATTGGTGAAGAATGACAAATATGTGCTTATGTAGATTTTGTGAGCATATGTAACTTATGCTAGGGTTTTCACATATAGATGATTATATGTGTGGATTGATGAATATGAAATGCATGCTATGTTCCTTTATAACTAGCGTATGTATTGTGAAGCATAATTTTTAAATGCTTGATCCATATATGTTCGAAATGATGTATAGGGCCGTTGTGAGAGAAACGGGAAAAGTGATAAAGTAACATGTTCGCTTGGAGAAAGGAATGTTCGATGATGATGTTGAAACGGTTTAACCACCTTGGAGTATGTGATTTACTCGATGATGAACTCCGAAGCTATCTAGCCACCTTGGAGTATGTGACTTACTCGGTGATGTATTCCAGGACAGTCCAATCGCCTTGGAGTATGTGATTTACTCGGTGAAGAATCCCGTAGTCAGCTAGCCACCTTGGAGTATATGACTTACTCGGTGGCGGTGTTGAGATTGTGTGGGAAGTGTCCCAGGTTGCATGGTTGGGCAAGAATCATGATAAGGTATCGGGTTGAGTCCGAGAGGGAAGCGATTGTATAAAGTTGCTTTCATTTTAAAATTACAAAGCATGATGTATATTGTAGTAACCCTTGTGGACGGGTGTGAGTGGGCGAGTGCAAAGACATACACTAGGCTGAGCTAGCACACTGACAGGGTACAGGGTGCTCAATCCCACATCGCCTAGGTGTGGAAAAGGGGATGTGCTTATATGTAGTATGTTCTCTTCAAATGGTATGGGGCCTTTCGGAGTAAAACCCAAGAGCAAAATTATGCGGGCTTAGGGCCAAAGCAGACAATATCATACCATGTGTTGGAGCGGGATATTACATATATTTAATGCATTCTTATATATATGCATTGATTGTGAATGAACATGGTGTATGTGGGATGATACATGTAATGTAGTGACATACATTCATGTAGGTAATGTCGGGTCGGCACTTAGTTGGGTTGGGGTATCTCTACTGAGCCGTAGTAGTGCTCACCCCCTATTTATATAAACTTTTCAGATAAGACGCCGATGACACATGGGACTTGAGTGTCCAAGTGGAACTCTTGTAATATTTTGATACATTTTGGGATATTGTATATTTTGTGGCTATCCATGCCGGCTTGTGGCATGAGATCTCTCTCTCTCAGTTGTAGTTATATTTTGAACAAATGTAACTTGGATTATAACCTCGTTGAGTTCCATTTTTAAACTTTTAACCTTTTGAGATGTAAATATATGTCCATGCCAGTTTGTGGTATGTGGAATATGTTAGTGACGTTATATTTACATTTGATTCATGTTGATATACTCTAGTTTCAAGTGTAATGATCATATATGGATCATATGTGATTTTTAGGTTTTGAATGGAAGAAGTTGATTTTAATTCCAGTATGTATAAATTCTTGAACATGATTGTTGGAGATGTAGATTCATGTTTAAAACGATGTTGGACGATATTTTTATCATTTGTACATGTTGTGGATGATGTTTTGATGATTTGTAGGCTTTTAGATGAGTTTTAGAGCCTAAAAGTTGAGATTTTTGAGTCTGGGACAATAGGTTTCGACACTTGCAATGATACATGTTCAATGCATCATAGCTTCGATGCTTCTAACTCCTCAGTTCGATGCATCGAAGTTACTATTCACAGTATTCTACAGAATCTATCCAAATTTCAATCGGGTATAACTTCTTCGTTTTAAATCGGATTTGAGTGTGGTTTTTTTTTAAATTGAGTATTTTTGAATTATCTATCCAATGGTGTAGGTCTCAGTTTTAGATTCCAAACAAACTAAGTGTTGAGTCTTGAAAGTGTGTGATTTATGAGAGTGCGGATAAATAAAATCCCCTCTAAGGTGATATAGTTTGAAGTAGGGCCCATTAGGATTGGATAAAGTGGAGTTGTATATATCTATGTGCAAGAATAGGGTTAAGCTTCCCCGATAATTGTGGATAATGAGGGTCCATTGGGCTTAATGGATTGAAGTCACCTCCGGTTCTGCGGGAGTCAAAAATTGGGGCGTGACACAATGGGTACAGCTTTGCACCTCAGTACAACCTATCACCCTCAGATCGATGGTTAGACTGAGAGGGTTAATCAGATTTTGGAGGATATGTTGCGAGTATGTGTACTCGACTTCAAAGGTAATTAGGAGAGTTACTTGCTGCTAGTTGAGTTTTCGTATAACAATAGTTATCAAAAGACTATTGGTATGACACCATTTGAGGCTCTGTATGGACGTCCATGTAGACCGCCAGTTTGTTGGTTAGATGTTGGAGAGAATAGATTATTGGGTCCTTACTTCATTAAGGACACCTTCGAGAAAGTTGCTCTTATTGGAGACTGTATGAAGACTGTGCAGAATAGACAGAAGAGTTATGCTGATGAACAACTCATGCATTAGAGTTCAAGGTGAGGGATCAGATTTTACTCAAAGTTGCTCCCATGAAGGGAGTGATGTGATTTGGGAGAAAAGGGAAGTTGACACCTCATTTTGTAGGTTTTTCTTTTATGATTACCGACAAGGTTGGGGTGGTAGCATATAGACTGGTGTTATCAGACACGATGCACAGGGTGCACAGTATCTTTCATGTCTCTATGCTACAAAAATTCCTTAGAGATGAGGATACTTACCAGGACATTGTGGTTGGAGAGATTGAGTTACAATTAGATGCAACATATATGGAGCAGCCTTACTGTATTCTTGATCGTAGGGACCATGTTCTTCGTTCTAAGACCATTCCGTTAGTTCGTGTTCAGTGGAGCCACCATAATGAGGCGAAGTCTACTTGGGAAAGGGAGGATGACATAAAAGAAAAATATCCAGAGCTTTTTTATTTCAGGTATTGGGGTGAATTCTGATGATGAAATTCCTCTTTTTAGGGGGGAGGAATGTAATATGCCGTAATTTTGGAGGTCTTTTAATTTTAATTTAAATGCTTTATTTATTTTATTAGTTAAATTGAATTGCTTTATTGGTTGGATTAAATTCTTTGAGTGCTTTAAATATTGTGGTGTAATTTACTTTATTTTTTATTTTATTTCATTTTATTTTATTTGGACTGGGTCTTTGTGTTTTCTTTATTTTAATTTTCGATTGGGCTAGGGAGGAATATGGGTTGAGTTGGGCTGGAATGGTTGGGCTAGGTGTACTTATTTTTGATGGGCTAGGGTTTGTTTTATTAATTTTCCCTTTTAATTTTATTTAGTCTTAATTAGTTTTATGAAAAAAAAATAAAAAGAAAAGAGGGATTAGGGTTTCTGCCGTTAGCTTACGCATAGAAACTCAGAGTGTAGACGAAAGAGAGGACGAAGAGAAGGAGCAATCGTGTGGACGAGTTTTGAATCATAGATGAGACAAGTTCGACTTTTCTCTTCCCCTTTGAATCTGTATACATAGACTAAATCCTATAATGTGTAAATTGTTTGTTGCATTTTTTTTTAAATCTTTCATTTTGGTATAAAATTGATTTTTATAAATCTAATTTTTTTTTTCTGTGGATTATGATGTTTGTGAAATTAAATTGGCAATTGAGGATTGGTGTTGATTATTTATTTACACACATATAGCTACATGCATACATGTATACGATGAATATAATGATATGTTAAGTTTAAATATATGGACGTTTATTGTAGCAATTTGGGGTTTGTTGAGTGGTTCTTGGTGGATTAAATTTACCCTTGAACATTTGGGAATGGATCATGGAAGAATTTAAATTTATTTTTTTAAAAATTTGTTGAAGAACCCTAGAAGTTGTGATTTGGGGGTTTTCGTTTTCGGGCATTTTTTATGGGGCTTTTGATGTGGCTAAACTTGATTATAATTGTAAGCTTATTTTTGCCCTTTTTCAAAATATAATTTAACCACTCGCAAGAGCACGAATCTTTGTAGATACGGTTCTATATAGAGGGTATCGATCCCACGAGGACTAGTTGTTAATTGTCTTGAAGAGAGATTAATTCCACTTTAATTCTAAAAATAAAGTTTTGATTTTTGTTTTAAAACTATTGCATGAAATGTAAAAACACTAAATTTAAAGAGTTGTAAGTTGGGAGAGAGAACTAGGGGTGGTTTCCACCATAAATGTAGCAAGCTTGGGATTTATAAAATGAAATGCCTAACAATGTCATTAGGCTTGTGACCTCAATAACATATCAAAAGATCAATGTGTTTTCCAACCTATCATAACCCATCTTCAACAAGCATAGTTCTTCAACCTAACTAATTACCCTACTCTCTAAGTGAACCTAAATGCATCCAAACTACCTCATCTTGGCATGGTTTATACAAGCAAGAACAACACATTCCATTTAAACACCATTGCTTAGCCATCACTTACACTTTTTGTAGAAGATGCAAATGTTGTGCATTCATAAGATGGATTCAACTCTAAGACAAGAATAAAAACAATATCATATGAATATATATAAGAAATGTATAAGTGTACATCATCACTAGACTAAGTAACAAACATTTAATTACAAATCCCAAATAATGCTACAAAAATGAACAAGTTTACATGGCTAGGGGTTTCACCCACACCCTAGTAGAGAAGTTAGTTGATCATGGCAGCCTTGCACTCTTCCATTGATGGAGAAAATGAAGCTTCAAGGTCTGGTTCAACTTCTCCTTTTCCTCTCCCGAAAGTCTCTAATGTATGGTATGTGATATATGAGAGAAATGGCTCCTTTTGTGCATTTTTGGCTACTTTTCATCTTTGGGACCTACCATGTATATATATATAGCAATATATATACCAACTAAATCAATAATATCTCCATGTGTCTTCTTCAAGTCAGAAAATCCATCCACGTCATGCAAAAAAGTGAATTTTGTTGCAAGTGGGAGAGCAGGTGAGCAAGTGGGCAAGTGGGTCTGCAGAATCTCGATTGATCGAGATTGGAATCTCGATTGATCGAGATTTCTATTAATCGAAATGCATGTCTCGATCAATCGAGATCTCGATTGATCGAGATCAACATCTCGATTGATCGAGATGCCTTAGCTTCATTTCTGAATTCTGCTCTTCAACTGCAAATGGCCTCAAACATTGCTCTTTTTGGTACAAAACCTGCAATACATCAAAAACACAAAAATACTGTAAACATACCTCAGTAAACGTAATAACGGGACTAACATATGCAATAAAGAGGGTTCAAATGCATAGTATTGAACACTTATCAGCTTTTGGTACCAATAGATAGCTTATGACGAGAGGAGAAGATTAATATAAAATTTGGGTCGAACGAAGGCCAAGAAGTGGCCGGAAAGGGACTTCCTGCATGCATGAACAGTGCGCGCAGGCTGGGGGTTGACATTTTGAAAAAAATCATTTTTTACAAATACTTACATATTTCATAAAATTCCCAAATTTTTACTGTGACTTCCTTGAGGTTAAAGGAACTCGAGTGTAAATTTTCATGTCGAAATGAGCACCCCTTGTAGTGCAATTGATTTTTAAAGTGTCTTAAAATTGAGTTTTTCACCTTCCTTTATTTTAGAAAGTACTTTTATAATTTCATAAGATTACCAAATTTTTACTGTAACTTACTGGAGGTTAAAGAAACTCGGGCTTAAATTTTAATGTCGAAATGAGCTCTCCTTGTAGTGCAATTGATTTTTAAAGTGTCTAAAAATTGGGTTTTTCAACTTCTTTTATTTTAGAAAATATTTTATAATTTCATAAAATTCCCAAATTTTTCTGTAACTTTCTGGAGGCTAACAGAACTTGGGGTTTAAATTTTCATGTCGAAATGAGCTCCCAATGTATTGCAAATGATTTTTAAAGTGTCTAAAATTTAGAATTTTTAGCTTCTTTTATTTTAGAAAATACTTTTATAATTCCAAAAAATTCCCAAATTTTTTACTGTAACTTCCTAGATGTTAAATGAACATGGGTTTAAATTTTCATGTCAAAATGAGCTCCCTTTGTAGTGCAATTGATTTTTAAAGTGTCTAAAAATTTGGGTTTTTCACCTTCTTTTATTTTAGAAAATACTTTTATAATTTCAAACATTCCTAAATTTTGACTGTAACTTTCTGGAGGTTAAATTCACATGGGTTTAAATTTTCATTTTGAAATAAGCTGTCCTTGGAATTTATTTGATTTTTAAAGTGTCTAAAAGTTGAGTTTTCACCTTCTTTTATTTCTAGAAAATATTTTAAAATTGCATAAAACTGAAAAAAAATTTCAAGTAGCTTTATAGGGTTAAAATTCACCTGGGTTTTGTATTTCAAGTGAAACTGAGTTTCCCTTGAGGTTGTATCGGTTGTATAAGTATGCCTCTAACTATGATTTATTTTTCTTTTATTAGAAATTTTTTTTAAATTACCGAGAATATCAGAAAATTTTCCAGAATGTTTAAACATGGTTTTAGGAATATAATAGGCCGATAACTTAAATTCGAGTTATGTTTTGACTCCCTTGAAGGTTTAGATAAATTAGAGGTTTGATTGGGTGTTTGCTTCTAAAGTGGATAATTGTGTTATTTGATTTACTTGAATGTATTTTTCTTTGAAGTTATAAATATCCATGAAATACATGATTATAGTTTAGTTGTGAACGAGTTGTCTTGTGGTGATGATTGCATATCGAATAATTTAAATCACTTGGCTTTGTGCAAATTAAATCATGATGCACCTTGTTTTTACTTTTATGTTGCACATTGGGAAAGAGACATGTCAGGATTGCCAATACCTATGAAGGTATCTAAAGTTAAAGGAGGCACGTAAGAATTGCCAAGGCATGTTAGGATTGCCAATACCTATTAAGATATCTAAAATTAAAGGAGGCATGTCAGAATTGCCAAGGCATGTCAGAATTGCCAATAGGTATCTCAAATTTAAGGAGGCATGTAAGATTGTCATAAGAATGCCAGGATTGTTTTAACTTGATAAAATGTATGCTTATGTTTTTGTATTCTAAACTTAAATAATGTGTTCATTACTTTATGATAAGGGTTTTAATGGAACATAGAAAAAGATGACTTTTATTTTTAAAACGTGAACTGAATAAGGAATGACCTGAATGTTTACACCTATATTTTTCTCTTGTGTCCCTCACACCGAGGGTATATATATTGGTTCTCTGATTGGGATGCAGTAAATAGAACTTGTTCGTGTGTTTAACCCACTTTGTTAACATTTCAGGTCCCAGGCAGGTTCTACAGCGAGGATAGAGTTTTAGGGTTTGGTTGTAACAAACATCTCATCTCATCAGTTACAGGGTAGGAACTTATCTTCTTCAATAGTCAGACTATGAACTTTTGAGACTTTGATTATTGGTATTAATTTAGAATTAAAATCTCTTGGTCTTTGTGGTTAAGGGGTCCTTGAGTTACGGGAGTTTCAAGTTGTATTACCTGACATATACTTGTTTATTTAGCGGTTATTTTAATCTAGAGCAAATTTCTATTCTGTTTTTAGAGAATTGTTCATTCTATCTTTTGTATTCTATGTTTGTTGCTACCAGTTATTTGTATTTCCCAGGTTTTGTGTGTGAGACTGGCCACTTCATGTGCGAAATTTTGTGGAGGGTATTACCATGTGCCTTGGAGAATTTCTCGACATTTCTCCTTATTTTCACCAAGAATAATTATCTTTATTACACTTTTCATTCGTCACATTGTAGAAATATTGATAAATACAATGCTAATTTAAATGCAACACTAAATCAATATTTCAGTAACATGTATCATACTTAAACTTATCACCAAGATATAAGCATACTAAATGCAAATCATAAATCTACCAACTATGCAATATCAAATTTATACTTTAATAAAGATATTCAACTCAAATCCTATGATTTGTATATATATGGATTTACAAAAAAATAAAATACATATTTAATATCGCACCATTATTGAATTAAGGCATACCATAAACTTAAATAGTATCATATCACAAATATTGAATTTTACAAAATAAACAATACTCTATGTGGCACTGATATTTCACAAATATTTAACTAATATTGAACTCATCAATATTTTATACTTCGTATAAAATCACTATCTTAAATAATAGCATATATACAACAACATAGTATCTAATTGTTTTAAGATTGTTGAAAAATATATGCGTATATGATACTATTTAAGATATAAAATAATTGTAAAATACATAAATACTAAAGAACCTGTAGACCGAGATTAGAGTTAAACTTTATGTTTTTAAGACAATTATCGCCCCGCAGTGGTGTTGAACGGACCCTTAGCGACTGTCTCCCAGGATACAATGATCTTCCTCTCAATTGGAAGTAACACTACAAACCAATGTGTTAGTAGTCTCTCTTAGACTTGACTCTCCTAACCCGTTGGTTCAAATCAAACTACTAAAACTTACTACCGCTTGGGTTAGGCTATATAGTGAGGGAGACTTGATGCTTAAAGAGAAGAAGAAGTCTGATTTGTATATTGACAAATGAGAATTGAGGGACCTATTTATAGGCATACTAGTACCCTTTCAAAAGTACTCCAATAGCCATGGTCCTTGCAAAATGTTACAACTCGTACTGTTTCAACTTTAAACAATACTAATAGTGTCTATTCGATATTAATAGACATTTTTTGTGTTTATTCAGTGTGAATATCAATGTTTCACCTTCAACCAACACTAATAGTGTTTATTTGCTACCCATTAATATTTATGTGTCTGTTAAGTAATATCCTAACCTAACTCATGTAATATAATATTCAATTTTCTTTCAAATTTTCTAACAATTTTATGTCTAGTCTTCAGAGTCTTCATTTTATGGACTCTTGTTGGAGAACTTAACGTGAATATATCCATGTGCCTCATTCTTGATTATCTTCGGAAGTCCATTCCCAAATAGCTTATATATTCCTTTGGAAGAGTTCCAACTAAAGTCATATACTTGAGTATATCACTTAAATCAAACCTCATTTCCTTATATGCAGGTGGCAGAACATTTACATATAACACAATATTAAGATTAATATTCAGGTGTCAAACTCTTAATTCCCCCAAGAATCAACAAGTGGCAGTCATATAGGGCCACTTTTGGGTTACGCATATTGTACTAAGTTCAAAGCTTTGTGGGATGAATTGCATATCTATGATGCGGCTCCAAAGTGCACCTGTGGAGACGGAAAGAGTTTTGTGGATGCATGAAAGAAAGAAAAGGTTCACCAATTTTTACTAGGACTGAATTACCGCTTCAGCACCATTCGGTCACAAATTTTAAGCATTGAGCCGCTGCGTACTTTGGGCAAAAGTACTCCTGTGGATCTTCATTATGTGATATACAATTTGATAGGCTTGTTGAATACGTCTAATTCCTTAATTCTAGGAATTACAAGGAAACAATAATTTCGAATTATTACTATATAAGTTTTGCTAGCTGCACTGTTATTACATTTCTATTTTTTTGGCTTATTGTCTTGCTGCATTATCTGTTGGATTTCTTTTTTTTTTTTTATCACATCGACTATGACTCCTTGAACCAATTGCTGTTTCTGTCCGTGCTTATCCCCTTCAAATAAAATAAAAATATATATAATAGCATTAGATTGTCGGTTAAGCTCTTGTACAAGCTTCGATTTAACATTGACATAATTAAGATCCTTGAACATGCTAGTTAATTGTATGAACTTTTTGTATCTCTCATACTTGTCTCATGGTGGAATCAAATATATTAAAACCAAGCTTGACCAATCACATACTAAGCTTGGTTTAGCACAATTCCTACACCTGTTAAAGAGAATGCATGAAAAATGATATAATGCAAACCCATGCCATGGATATTATAAGCTTCTTAAGCGCCATTTTTTGGGTGAAGGATCTTATTTAATCCAGTTTTATGGCTTCCACAAGATCGTCAACATTCAAAGAGGAGAGAAATTAATTAGTAGCGAATGGTTAAAAAAAACTAGAGGGACTGAGTTTAGAAAATTTTACTTGGAAGAGTTGATCAACTAATAGTATGAAGTAAAAAAATAAAAATAAACTCAGCATTCACGAAATAAGCATATAGGACTTCCATAGCAATACATCAAATTACAAAACAAGCATGCCAATCTAATGGATTAGAGTGGCAACTTTGTATTCAAACAATTTCTACTCCAAATAGCAACAATTGAGAATCTCATTTTCCTCGAGACTAGTAACTAAAGCTACAAGTTAATTGCTCCAAATTTTTATGTCTCGAGTCCAAGGCCAGACCCTTCCAATTTCATCAAAGTAATTTGATCAAGGCGTTCTTTCATCTCGGTAGTGAAGTTGTTCTTCCAGTCCCCAACAACACCAAGCCTGAGAAAAGAACTGTTTGGCAAGCCTGTACAAGGTTCGAAACCATTCTTGTTCACCTCCAAGTTCTTTAGCCTCTCCAAGCTACACCTCCACAACAACTTATCAATCTCCTCCTCCTCAACAAATGGTCTTCCAAGGAATGAGGCCAGCCTTTTCAACTGTCCTTTTGGGTCTCTTTTAAGATCTTCATACTTCAAGAATAGTACCTTGTGAGGCATCTTTGAGCTCTGCTTCCAATACTCTAAACCATGATCAAACATAGGCCCAGAAGGGTAAATCCCATTACAAAATCCCTCACAAATGGATATGGGCCTTGTTCAGGTGTCCTTAGAGTGTTAAAAAAATGCCACATGGACACCAAAGTATCCTTTGGATTTCGTATTATGTAAACAATCTTACACTCGGAATTCTTAATTGAATCCGGTAAGACACTGTAAGGCAGGTGAGTATGAAATAGTCTAGGAGATGACATACCTAAGAGATTAGGTGATGGATTTGGTGTGTAGACGTGGACCTCTAGGGTTTTTATACATAAGAAAGGATTGATTTTGTCAAGAGGGTCCTCTTCTTCTACATTGTTAACACTAGTTTTTTGTTGCATGATGCAGAAACAAAGAGCTTTGAGCCAATTTGTACCTGTTTTAAGAGAAGACGCCAATATGACATCGTCATCACGTGCTTCAAAGTTTGATTGAAGGGCTTTTGCAGCTTCTAAGTGGCGGGGTACAAACCAAAAACGTTCCCATTGATAGAGATCCAGATCATCCCAAAAGCATTGCTTGGGAAGTTTCTCTAGTAATGGTTTTAGAGAATTAGAAGTGTGCATGATCAGAGACTTTGTGGTTTCCATGACAATAATTATCTAAGGTTGTAAGATGCCCAAAGCTAGCAAGATTTCAACAGTACTACAGCAGCAGCAGCAGTAGTAGTAGTAGTGTTCCATATGTGGTTGAGTGAGGCCATTTATAGTGTACTTGGGGGCTAACAGAGGAATCATGGCATGGCATGAATTAACATCTGGAAAATATTGCTCATGAATTAATTAAGAATGTTTTAAGTTTGGATCATATTCACGTGATCAATTTTCATTTAATATAACTTTAATTTAATGCACAACCTGGTTTGTGCTATTTTTCCAATAAAACTCTCTCTATTGCTTATACTTAACTCTTAACAACTGTCAGCCATTCTCATTTGTCTTTTCTTTGTTAAAAAGTCGAACCAAGAACATGACGTTGATGCGCATTAGTGTTGTTTGCGACATTGGGAAGTTGGGTGGTTTTCACATAGTCTAACGCTGGCCCGTGTTGGGATTCGCATTGCTTACGTTAGGTTATGTGCTGAACACCAAAATTGCAGTGTCGGTGCACAATTTGGCTCTGTGCTGAGCACCAAAATTGCAGGCTGTAAAGTGAATGCACGATTAATTAATTTGTGACAGCAAAGTTCACGTTTACACCATGTATATAACTTTTTATTATTTTTTTGGTCAAGTGTATATAATTTTATTATAGACAATACTTACTTACTCATTAATGTGTAGGTGAGCCCTCCTGACTGTTGATGTTAAGTATAATAAATGAGGTCAATCTCATTTATTATATTTGTTTATTGCATTTTAAACCTCATTTATTATACTTATTTATTGTATTTTAAATTTAATTTTGTAATTAAAGGTTGATTTTTTATTTGAACACATCAGCGGTTAGGAGGGCTTACCTATACACCGATAAATAGGTAAGTATTTTCCTTTTATTATTTTTCATCTCCACCATATTCAACTCATCTTTAATATTTATATATATAATTTTATCATATTTTCATTCTTGAGCCGTGAGAGATTCTACTTATTCTGTCGAGTTGTGAAAGATTGATGGTTGCTTTGTCACTCTCTCTTTTTTGTTATTGGAAGTTCAATTGCATGTATTAGGCTTCATTGTATTCCTTTAATGTTTTATTTTAAAACTTATTCTGACTTACCCAAAAAAAGAGGAATTTTATTATAAAAATATTAGATTATCCGTTAAGATCTTGAACAAGATTGGATTTAACATAGAAATATGAAATTTTAACCAAGTAGAATAGAACCAAGCAATCACATGCTAAGTTTGGCATAGCACGTGTTCCTCCTACCTACTAAAGAGATCGAGTGCATGAAAAAAATCCCACTTGTGAAGGGAAAAATGATATAATGTAAACTAATCATAAAGCTGTGGGTTTATGGCTTATTTGGTGGAATGGGAATCAAGTTATGCGTAATGGAATTTCTTGGGGTGCTTTTCAAACAGCTAGATCGGTGGTGGTGGAGGCCAGCTTTATGATATTTGCTGGAAATTAATTGTCATTTGTTCGGCACAGTGAAAATATATCTTCACGTTACAATTATAAAAATATATATAAAAATAAAAAAAACATATTCACACGCAATATAATATTTTATATGATTCACTTAACTTTTGGGTGATATACATCCATAGAGATAGAGATTTGACTATAATTGAGAAGAGAATAAACGACACACGAAAAACATACATACCACTCATACTCTTTAATTATTTCTTTAGACATTTTTCTCTCAGAATTACATATACTCTCTTCTCACAGCACTCACCAACCTCTTATATATTTCTCTCTCTTTCTCTTTTTCCCTTTAACAGTTCCTCTATTTATAGAGCCTCCAAACTCATTCCTTGTTACACAAGGATTATAATTTACTTAAAATCCAAAACGTGCCTAATAAAAAATTACAAAATAAATTACAACTCTAAAATAGAAATTCAATTATAATAGGAATATCAGTCAAATGGTGCTTCTTGCGGTGGTTGTGTTTTAGAGTGTTGTGACCCTCTCTCTGTTGTATTCTTGTTGGTTTTGTTTTAATGAAGTTTGCTTAGGAAAAAAAAAATAATTAATAGAATAGGAGCATGTCAATTGTGATAAATATAAGTGTTAGAAATATTGAGAGAATTACATTGAATTGAATTGATTGATAGAGAACAATAAACAAAGCGCCTATTTATAGACACATAAACTTGGAGGCTAATTAAACAAGTAATCCTAGGTAGTTTAGGAAAGGGAAAAGGTATATACAACATATAATATTTAATCTAACAGTTCCCTCAAACTCAAAATTAATTATATGAAGTCAACTTGAGTTTGGAGACAAGCTCTCGAAAACATCTTGGTGATAGAGATTTGGTGAAGATATCAGCTAACTGATCAGTAGAAATAATGAACTACAACTATAAAGTATCCTTGAGAAGATGATGACGAACAAAATGACAATTGATTTCAATGTGTTTAGTGAGTTCATGGAAAACATCATTATGTGCAATCTGAATAACACTTTTGTTATCACAATAGACAGGATTGGTAGTGGAAGAGGAAACTCTCATATCCTAAAGGAGTCAACATAACCATATAACCTTAGAAGTAGTATCAACAAATTCCCTATACTCCGTTTCAGTACTAGAATAGGCAATCATAGTCTACTTCTTGCTACACCAAGAGATGAGTGAATCACCAAGAACGATGCAAAATCCTGAAGTAGAACAACGATCTGTGAGATCTCCAGCCCAGTATGCATCGATATAAGTACGAAGAACAAGTAGTGACTAAGAAGAGAAATGAAGTCTATGAAACGAGGTACCCTTGAGATAGCGAAGAACACGAAGAACTGTTGCAAAATAGGTGGATCGTAAAGCATCCATGAATTGACTAACTATATAGATGGCATCAAAGATATCTAGACGAGTGATAGTAAAATATACCAAATTACCAACCAATTGTTGATATAAGGTGTCATCGCGAAGAGCTTCACCATCATATAGAGTGAGTCTTGTGTTGGACTCGGGTGGTGTATCGACAATTTTATTATCAGTTATCCTAGTTTTGAAATAAGATTAGAACTGTACTTTTCCTGAGTGAGATAGTAACCATCGGTAGTTGAAGTGATCTCAAAACCAAGAAAATAACTAAGTAACCTAATTTCTTTCATTTCAAATTGATGACTGAGAAACTCTTTAAGTACTTGAATACCCTTCAAGTCATCTCCCGTGATAATCATATCATCAACATAAAGTAGGAGAAGGATGATACCACGGTGTAAGGTAAAATTAACACTCAGTCCAGTGGGCTGAACTGATACAGAAAATGGACCAGGCCCACGTCTACTTGAGCCTATGTACCAGTAGAAAGCCCAAAAGGGCTGGGTCATTAGTTATCAAGGGCCTAGTCGCCCCACCCCAAGGCTACAAAGCCCAAATCAAAGGCAGATTTACAACTCAAAAAGGAATCCAAATTCCTTAAGAGAAAAGTTAGTTGTCTACAAGGAAATTCAAGTCCTAAAATGATTCGAATTCCTACTTGTATAAATATTCATGAAATTATCAATAAAAGGGATCCTCGAATCCACCTCTCACCAGATCTTCTCTCTTTCTCTGAAAGCATTCTGTTTATTATTTTTGGGTATGTGCATTGAGTTATTCGACGATTATCAGTAGAAAAATTTTCTTTACCTACATTTTGGCACCGTCTGTGGTAAGCATTTAGTCATTTTCCCAAATAAAAGAAAATTGGTAACCATGGTGGATACGAGGAGAAATACCTATGATGTGGCGGAGCTGGGTCGACCCCCCAGGAATTAACGAAGGGTGCCACCCATAAAACCCATACAGCTAGAGGCTCGGGATCCACTGGTACGCCCTAGCATTCAACAGTTAACCTATGAGAACAATGCTCTACGTCAACATATCACAGATCTACAGGATATGGTAGAATGCACCAAAAATGCAAGAAACCTCGGGCAATAATAGAACAAAGAGGACGGCTCGAGCAACCACTCGCTAAGCGCTTCACATCACAACCGATCTGGTTACAGACAGCATCACCCCGATTGGCCTAGTGTGGGTCAAGTCAATCCCCTGCAGCCCCTTCTGGAATAGAGAATCAAGATACAACGGGAGATCAACGCACTAAAGGGTGACAGATTAGGCTATCCAGCCAATCAATCGCTCGCCACCACCCAGTTCACTGAATCCCCTTCAGCGAAGATATAGTTAGAGCCAAAAGGTCGAGGAGGTTCACTCTACCGACATTCGCTACCTCTGATGGAAAAACAGACCCGGTAGAACATGCGTATCAGTACCAACAGAAGATGATACTAGACATCCAGAATGATGCACTTATGTGCAAGATCTTCCCGTCTAGTCTGTTTAGGCCAGTGCTGCTTTGGTTCAAGCAGCAGCCACCTCATTCAAAATTAAACTTTAATAAATTGTGCAATCTATTCGTAACCTAGTATGCGGGAAATCAGGAATAGAAAAGGACGATCTCCTAGATGTTCACCATGAGGCAAGCCAAAGGGGAGACGTTGAAATCTTTCCTCACATGTTTTAACTTGGAGATGTCCATGATAAATTAATGCTATCAGACAACTGTAGTGGAAGCTTTTAAGATAGAAGTTTCTCTAGAAGAAGGGTTCCATCAATCCCTAGCAAAGAACGCTTTGAAGGATATGGGCGAATTGAACTTTCGAGTCAAAAAGAACTTGAGGGTAGATGAGGGTGAGGCATCCATAATGCAACGATCGACTTTGATCATTGTGGCGCAGCAAACCAAAAGCCAAGTGGCCAAGGAGAAGCCACCTTGCACGCTTTCCTCATTTGCTCCCGAGGTTGTGAAAGGGCAAAAGTTTGAGGAGAATGTCACCCTCTAAAAGTAACTCTGGCTAGACTTTACTATAAAAACAAGGGCAAAGGAATTTTGTGCCCCCCCTCCGGCTATTAGGCAACCACTAGAGCAGAGGGACAAGAATAAACACATTTCCCTCTATAACGACTTCGACCAAACCACCAACGAGTGCAGGAGCTTAAGACAGATCCCATTTTGGTCCAGGTTATCAATGCGATTCATGGCTGACCAACCTCAGATCAAGAGAGAAAGTCTGAAAGGCAGTCAAATCTCAAGACACCTAGAAGATCCAGAGAATTAGATAAGTCCACTTAGAACATGATCGCTCGGCCAATGCGCCATTCACATTCACGGACAAAGACATGAGCAAGGTCCACACACCCCACGAAGATCCTCTAATGATTAGCCTCATTGTTTCCAATTGCGAGATGAGTCTAGAACCAGAACGTGTTAGGCCTACCACTGAACCGCTTATAAGCTTCGACAGTAAGCCAGTGACTCCAGTAGGGGTAGCGAAGCTCCCAGTAAAGCCTCAAGAACATTAATTGAGGCATTCATCATTGTCGACTTCAACTCTTCATATAACATGATAATGGGAAGAGGCTGGATACAAAGGATAAAAGGAGTCCTGTCAAGTAGAGGACATATGTTGTAGAGAGTTGTCACTAAGATTTTCAAATAAGGTCCATGCCTCTTCTTCACTCTTCAACATAAAAGTTCCTCCACAAGATGCATCAACCATTTGTCTGTTGGCTTCTGTCAGCCCTTCATGAAAACTCTGTACTAGTTGCCACTTAGGAACTTGATGGTGAGGACACTTCTTAAGAAGGTCCTTGAATCTTTCCCATGTCTCATAAAATTGTTCCCCCTCATGTTGGGAGAAACTAGTGATAGCACGTCTGAACTGATTGTCTTCCCTATCGGAAAATACTTCTTGAGAAACTCATGTTGCATCTGAGTCCAAGTCGTGATAGAACCTGCCGGTAGAGAATTGAACCAATACTTTGCTTTATCTTTCAGGGAGAATGGAAAAAGTCTCATTCTGAAGCATCTTCAGAAAAGTTGTGAATTTTAGTAGTTGAGCACACTTCAATGAATTCATCTAGATGCTTGTAAGGGTCTTCTTGAGTTAGCCCAAAATAAGATGGTAGCATCTGAATAATGTTGGACTTGATCTCATAATTTTGTGCTGTGACATTGGGCAGTTGAAAACTAGCTGGTGAGGTGTATGTCTCAGGAACATAGTAGTCCCTAAGCAATCTAGCCCTTTCTCCAGCAGCATCAGGAATAAGGATGTTATTCCTCTCTTCAGCCATGTCTTCAATTAATTCTTCCTCTTGCACAATGGTATCAACAAGGATGTTCCTCTGTTGTCTAAGAGTACGTTCAGGCTCTGGATCAAGAGGTATCAAAAGATCAGCTACAAAACGACGACCTTGCATATATTAATGAAAAGCACCTGAAAAGAAAACAAAAACAAAATCAAAAACAAAATAGTAAAAATTTCCTAAACTAAAAATCCAATTAAAATTAATTCTGTAAACTCCAATCAATCAAATAGATAATCCCCGGCAACGGTGCCAAAAATTGATTTGTGTGTGAGTGTGACTTAATAAGTGTATCAATTAAAAAATTACCACACTTCGCAATAGAACGGATTCCTTGCAGAATAGGGCTATCGAAAGAGGTGTCGAACCTTAGGGATTATAGTCTGATGAGTTGGAATACGGAATTAATTATAATTAAATTTAAGAGAAAAGAATTCTGATTTTTAAACTAAACTAATTAAAAAGTAAAATAAAATAAATCAAAGGAAATAGAAAGTGAAGATAATATGAGAGAAATATAGGGTATTTGACTTCACCACTAACTCCACAATCAATGGTCAATTGAATCAACTATGGGGAATTACAATCATGCATAAGTGGTGTCAGTGGCTACAAGCTCACCTTCATCCGTCAAGAAGATAACATATGATTAAGGCTAAATCATGGACTATCTTCGATTGGCATGGGCCATCTGCCTAACTACTCTAATCTAGGGTGCAGTATGGTTCATCTTCTCTAGGCGTAATCCATCACAGCTTTTAATGATATATTCAGTGATTACCATTGTGTAATAATCACTCTCATGATCACAGAAAATAAGAGAGATTGAGTTCAATAACAACTAAATATCTAAGACAAGATAAGAAATTATTGAAACTGAATTTACATGACTTTTATTGCTCAATTCTATAATAAGAATCCTCTAAATTACACAATCTATGCATGTATATAAAGGTCCCCAATAATTAAAACAATCAAACCATTGATGCTTTGTTAGGGCTACATTAAAACCCACGTGGATGAACTAGCCACTCATGGTAGAAGAAGAAGCTTCAACTGTTGAGGAAGAATGCATCATCTTCTCATGAAAAGTATGTCTTCTGTTCTGTCCAAAACTCTCTCAGACTCTCCAATCTCTCATCCTCTCAACTCAGCCTCCAATTCTTCACTTTATGCCCCAAGAGAATACACCAAAGTCCTAATCCAATTAGGAATTAATTAAGTTTTCCCGTAGCACTAATCAGGTGGGTTTTTCCTGCTAACGTTAGGCCTAACTTTTGACCCACTAGAAGTCCGATTCATGGAATTTTCTTGAAATACAAAAGTGTGCAGAATCAAATTTCGTTAATTTTTTGCAAAAATTAAGTAGATTTGAGTTTCAGAAATAACACTTTTGGTCTATTTTCCAAAACGGGATTAAGACTGTATTAAGCGCAGATTTAGGCTTCTGGCCGGAAACTTTCTTAAGCAGCTGTAATTCTATTGGACCTCTTCCATGGGCCAATTTAAGTTGAAATAAATGGTTGAATGGATCTCCTTGATGTAGGCTTCATCTAACCATCTTGGATGTCTTTTTTAAAAGCCCAAAATTATGGTTTTAACTGAAATAATCATTAAGGCCCTGAAAATACAGAAAATACTAAAACAAAGTAAAATAACAAAATAATCTATCACTAAGAGAATAAAATACACAAGTTAAGAGGCTAGAATGCGTAACATTCAACGCCTATCACACCCCCAAACTTACATATTGCTAGTCCCTTAGCAATAGAATAAAACAAAACTAAAACAAAGAAACTACTAATCACTAACAAAACTACCCAACTCCACTTTCGTGGGAGAAACAATTGCATTTAGCATATGCAACAAGCCTTTAAACCCCTAGGTTCCCCCTAGTGGACGAGTATAGTCTCGTGAGGGTTTCTAGAAATGTTACCCACAAACATTCAAAATTCTGTTTTAACATTAATTCAAGAAGAAGATTACAATATATAGTTACAAACTTACATTCAAGAATAATTTCAAACTTTCAAATTCCACAATTCAAAGTAATGGTCCCCATGCATAATTCACATCAACATATCTCAAAATAAACAACTCTAGCTCCCTCATGTATAGTGAACTAGCAGTCATCTCATGTAGCATAACCCAACTCCAAATATATTAAGGCACATACCCTTTCAACTCATTAACTCCCCTTATTGAAATCATACTTCCAAACATGAATACATGACTTTTTCATTTTTTTTTTCATCATTCTTTTTTTTATTGCTTTATTGGTTATGCAATGTCTTGATCTATTAAGCTTTCTGAAAGATCTATGTAACAAGCTTTCAGTCAGGGACTCCTAAACCAGATGGCTTTAGGGCACTAGGCTTTAAGATACCCCGAAGAACCTAATTACTCGAATCAAGTTAAAAGGCTAGAACGCGTAGCATTCAACGCCTATCAACGGATGATCAACAAAGTCTTCAAAAATCTGAGGGGCCGAACAGTTGAGGCTTATATAGATGACATGGTGGTAAAAAGCCCCAAGAGAGAAGACCACATGCAGTATCTACAAGAGGTATTTGACACCCTAAGAAGCTATAATATGAGTTTGAACCTGTCAAAGTGTACCTTCAGCGTTTCCTCAAGACAGTTCCTTGGGCACCTCGTGAACCGAATAGGGATAGAGGTGAGCCCAGTTCTGGTGAAGGCTCTTCTCCAGAATGAGGAATGAAAGACTCACAGGGACGTTCAGATCCTAACAGGACGCATTGCTACTCTGAGCAGATTCATCTCTTGGTTGTTGAACAAATGTATGCCCTTCTTCGATGTCATCCGATCAAAAGGAAAAGAAATATAGGGGGCTAAATAGAGTGAAGCCTTGGCAAGGCTGAAGCGGTATCTAATTCAACTAACAATGCTCTCGGTACCTGATGCTAGAGAGTTCCTATACTTGTATCTCACAGTATCCCGAACGGCCACCAGCGCCATCTTGATCAAAGAACTTGACAAAAAATAGTACCTAGTGTTTTACTCAAGTAAGACCATGACTGAGGTAGAACAAAGGTACTCAAAGATGGAAAGAGTTGTACTAGCCCCGGTCCAGGCAAAGAGGAACCTTCAGCATTTCTTCGAGGCTCTCCCGATCATTGTCCCAACTAAACTCCCGATTAGAGTGATCCTTCATAAGCCTGATCAGTCAGGAAGAGTAGCCAAATAGGCGATAGAGCTGGGTGCCTATGAAATAACCTACAAACCTCGAATTGTAATAAAAGGATAGGTAGTTGCAGACTTCTTGCTAGAATACGAACCTGAAAGTGACGAGGAGATATGTCATGACCTGAAACCCGGACCGGCCTCAAATTTTGAGTGTGAGCCTGTTCACTCAACCTCGTGAACAATCTCAACCACACTCATGCAATAGTATTGAGGTTTGATACCATGCTATAACACCCCAATTTCTAACTCTCGGAGAACCGGAGGTTAAACTGTCTATTTAGCCCAATAGACCCTCATTACCCTCATTTTTCTGTGGAAGCTTAACTCAATTCTTGCATATGAATGCACCCAAACTCCACCTTAACCAATCCCCATGGGTCCTACATCAAATCATACACTTTCGTGGAAATTTACTTGTCTACACTTTCAAGAATCACTCACTTTCAAGCCTCAAAACTTACTGTGTTTAAAATCTGAAAGTGAAACCTACACCATTGGATAGAGGATCTAAAAATACTCAAGTTCAAAAACAATCACAGTCAATTCTGATCTAGAACGAAGAAATTACGTCGAAATGAAGTTTTGAAAAATACTGTGAATAGTAATTTCAATTGTGCGAAATGTCAATCTCGATTATGCGAAACTGGCATCTCGACTGTGCGAAGATTTCACCCTCTCGGGACCTTGAACCTGCAATAGTTCGCATGATCAAAATGGGGGTTTCGATTGTGCGAAATTGCCCCTGTCTGGACCCTAAAAATCATCACAAATCATCACCCCTTCGCACAATCGAAATGGGGGTTTCGATTGTGCGAAATGAGCATTTCGCACGATCAAAATGCTCTCCCCAGGTCCTCCAACAATCTTATACATGGTTCATATGGAGCCCAATCCACCTTCTATCATCTTAGAAACTCTCATACATGATCCATGACATACTTGAAAGGCTCCAACATCAATCACACACTCAAAATCACATTCATAATTGAATCATACATCAAAATTAGTCGTTCTCTTCCACAAACACAATCCATTCATAATGGAAACATCATCAAATGAACTAAGTGCCGCCATGAGCATTACATAAATTAAACCATTATCTTTCCACACCCAATAAGTTTAAAATCCAATACATACATCCAAATTACATTCGTCCAAGATATGACCACAACTCAAAAATAAGTCACATGCCACAAGCCGGCATGGATAGCCACAAAAGGTGCAACATCTCAAAAGTTAACAAAATGCTACTAGGGTTCCGCTTAGACACGTACTCAAATCCCTTCCATCATCAGTGCCTTATTTGTAAAAGAGTTTATAATAAAGGGGTGAGCACCACTGCGGCCCAGTAGAGACACCCCAACCCTCCTAAGTGCCGACTCGACATCGACCTACATGGAATGCATATAAATACACTATATGCCACAACCATAATTTCACAACCCAATCAACAAATGCATTTAAAGAGGATTGCATATTTCACGAATCATGTATAACATGTTCAAATATAAAAGCATTAAGGAAATTAAATGCTCTCTCTCTCGGTCCTCATCCGATACCCTACATGATTGGCCCCCTTCGAGGATCATGTAACCTTGGACACCTCCGATAACCATCCAATGACCGGGACAACTCTGAAAGGTCATTCTACCATAGCAATATATAGGATTGCCATAGAGTGAGGGGATAACTCCGAGGCTCACAAACCTTGGGCATTCTCCGATAACCATCCTATGACCGAGACAACTTCGAGGGGTCATTAGTATTGGACATACTCTGATCCTAGGCCTTAAGCCTTAGTATGGCGCTTCCACTCCTAGGGCCATATATAGTGGATAATTTTACCACATTTCACCATACGGTTGGACCACTCCGAAGCCCCGTGTACCTCATTTGCTTCATTTTCCCGTAACTTCCCACATATGCAATATGAATGCATAAACACATGGCATTTTATTTTCATGCTCTACTCATGTTCATTGATACTAAAGGGAAGTAAAAAGCATGTTTCTCACCACCACATAGCACATATAGCACATCTATGTATAACACATGCATATATCATCTTATATGCATACAACTTCAAAATTAGCATATTTTACTCATGCTACACTCAATGCATAATTTTAGTACATAGAACTAAACATGCATTCAACGACCACATTCCCACATAATCACACATATGACACTTGGTATACATTTTTCACATATACACCAAATAAGCACATAATGCCTATGTATCAATTTCTTACACTCACACACTTCAAACCCACATGCTACCACCAACACAATGGACACAATTGTGAAATGATAGGACTCTAGAGAAGGAGAAAACACAACTTTCCACACCTCTCACCATCCTAAAGCATGTGAAACACAACCTAGACCTCTCTTCTTCACCCGAAACCCTAGAATCGACAATTAGAAGAAAAGAAGAACCCCTACCTCAAAAATGATGGCCTTCCAATCACTTCTCAAAATCTCAGAAATGTCAACCTTACTGAACCGTAACTTTGTTCGGTTCAAAGGGAAGCACTAGCCGTCCCCTACGTATCTCCCTTCTTCGGCGGAACGTGACTCACACCCGAAGACCTCTAAAACCTAGAGAGAAGGAGTGGGAGCAATATAGAGAGAGAAACAGCCGTGAGATATGAAATATCTCTGTAGATTTGACCATTTAAGGTCCCTAGGTCGCGAAAAGACCAAAATACCCCAGGGCCACTTAACGCACCTTCCCGGACTCAGTTTTCAATTTTGAAAACTCCCACGGCCTCAAAATCACTTCCTCTACTCTCTAAATATTTCATCTAAGCTATTCCCAAAAATAAATATTTTCAAAAATTTTCTGGATTACGGGCCCACTTAAGTCGCATCCTAGGCTCTGGTTTGACCAAAAAGTAAAACTTTTGCAAATCTCACGACAACTTTTTAAAACCCTTAAAACACTTTCCAAACATGTTCCCCACACTCAAAACATGCTATTCACCACTCAAAATGCATTTATGGCAATTATAGTGCGAAAAATACAAAATCGGCCAAAATTGGTCACGGTCTCTACAACCTCCCCTCCTTAAAGAATTCCACCCCCGAAATTAGAAACATACCTCAAGTAGTGAACAACTTGGGGTATTTTGAGTGAACTTCTTGTTCTCGCTCCCACGTAGCCTACTCGACTCCGTGATACCTCCAAAGGACCTTAACCAATGGAATGGTCTTGCCCCGAAGCACTTGCTCCCTAGTATCCAAAACCTGTACTGGTCTCTCCTCATAAGACACGTCCTCCTCCACATCAAGATCCGTCCAATCTAACACATGTGAAGGATCCAGCTCATACTTTCTCAACATCGAAACATGGAAAGTATTGTGCACACTTGACAATTGCGGTGGTAATGCCAAGCGGTATGCAACCTCACCCACACAATCCAATATCTCGAATGGACCAATAAACCGTTGAGTGTAGAGAATATAAGATAAATCTGGGGTTATTGACTTCACCACTAACTTTACAATCAATGGTCAATTGAACTAACTATGGGGAATCATATCATGCATAAGTGGTGTCGGTGGCTACAAGCTCACCTTCATCCCTCAAGAAGATAACATATGATTAAGGCTAAGTCATTGACTATCTTCGATTGGCATGGGTCATCTGCCTAACTACTCTACTCTAGGGTGCAGTATGGTTCATCTTCTCTAGGCATAATCCATCAAAGCTTTTAATGATATATTCAGTGAAAATCATTGTCTAATAATCACTCTCATAATCACAGAAAATAAGAGAGACGAGTTCAATAACAACAATCAAGTATCTAAGACAAGATAAGAAATCATTGAAACTGAATTTATAATACTTTTATTGCTCAATTCTATAAGAAGAATCCTCTACATCACACAATCTATGAATGAATAAAAAAATCCCCAATAATTAGAACAATCAAACCAGTGATGTTTAGTTAGGGCTACATCAAAACCCTGGTGGCTGAACTAGCCGCTCATAACACGCCTTGTTCTCCAATGATTCTCCACTCCAAAAGCTTTTCAAAGCTGCTGCCAAGCCTCCTCAATACAACCCCAATTCTTCACTATTAATAGCCAAGAGAATATGAAGAGTCCCACCTAATTAGGAGACAATTAGTGTTTCCCTCAATCCCTAATCAGGTGGGTTTTCTACTGACTTTTGGGTTTTTTTTAACAATTAGTGTTAAAAAAATGCCACATGGACACCAAAGTATCCTTTGGATTTCGTATTATGTAAACAATCTTACACTCGAAATTCTTAATTGAATCCGGTAAGACACTGTAAGGCAGGTGAGTATGAAATAGTCTAGGAGATGACATACCTGAGATATTAGGTGATGGATTTGGTGTGTAGACGTGGATCTCTGGGGTTTTTATACATAAGAAAGGATTGATTTTGTCAAGAGGGTCCTCTTCTTCTACATTGTTAACACTAGTTTTTCGTTGCATGATGCAGAAACAAAGAGCTTTGAGCCAATTTGTACCTGTTTTAAGAGAAGACGCCAATATGACATCGTCATCGCGTGCTTCAAAGTTTGATTGAAGGGCTTTTGCAGCTTCTAAGTGGTGGGGTACAAACCAAAAACGTTCCCATTGATAGAGATCCAGATCATCCCAAAAGCATTGCTTGGGAAGTTTCTCTAGTAATGGTTTTAGAGAATCAGAAGTGTGCATGATCAGAGACTTTGTGGTTTCCATGACAATAATTATCTAAGGTTGTAAGATGCCCAAAGCTAGCAAGATTTCAACAGTACTACAGCAGCAGCAGTAGTAGTAGTAGTAGTGTTCCATATGTGGTTGAGTAAGGCCATTTATAGTTACTTGGGGGGTAACAGAGGAATCATGGCATGGCATGAATTAACAACTGGAAAATATTGGATCATATTCACGTGATCATTTTTCATTTAATATAACTTTAATTTAAGGCACAACCTGGCTTGTGCTTTTTTTCCAATAAAACTCTCTCTCTTGCTTGTGCTTAACTCGATCTTAACAACTGTCAACCATTCATTTGTCTTTTCTTTGTTAAATATTGCAACCATTCATTTGTTATCTTTGGGTATACTTAGCAAATAAGCATATGCATATGCATGTGATTAGAAATATCATTGGATCTAAAATAACTAAGATATTTCCATAAAGATGAAAAAAAAAAGACATCACACACAAAGAATATGCCCGTTGAAAAAGTGACAAGTATAATAAATTAATTAAGATTATATAAGCCTGTATAGACAATTGATGCAGTGCATGTGATTAAAAGCCTCATTGGATCTAAAATAACTAAGATATTTCCATAAAGAGAGTATGAAAAAAAACGTGTTACACACAAAAAGAATATGCTCGTTGAACAAGTGATAAATATAATAAATTAATTCTGATAGTAAGATTATATAAGCTTGTATAGACAATTGATTTTGTAACCTTCACATAAACCATATATAAGTAACTAAATTTCAAAAATGTTACCAAGTATATGGCATAAGAAAGTTAAAAGGTTCATATATGAAAGTATAGCATCTATATATCATCATGAAACTATAGCATCTTGGTGGGAGTTTCTAGATGCATGTCCGAGAGTCATCTTAGTGAAATAGTATAGCATTAAATGTTTTTTATAACAAATGAATGAAAATTAATAAAACAAAATGCATGAAAATGTTTATAAAAATAAAAATTTACACACTCTTAAGAGTAGTTATAGGTAGATGATTCTTTGTTTATTAAAAAAATATATATAAATTTAAAATTAAATGTATAGATGTGATTAATTGGATATTAAAAATAGTTCAAAATGTTAGTAAAATCACATGTCTTCCATTAATAAGAAATAAATAATTTATTTTTATAAAAATACAAATTGATGAAGTAGAAATCACCAAACGATCCGAGTCAACGCCTCGCCTAAAGAAGATAGAAAGAATGTAATTGAAAAGACACCGGAGTGGTGTTAGCCGACTATGTTATGACGATCAAGTTAGAATCGGAAAGGCTATTAATGTTGTAAGGGCACTCAAAGAGGATTAATCATACCTGGCTAATGCATCATCACTGTATTTGTAGAGGCGATATACATTTTGTATCCGGCTAATTGGACTCCCAATCTAACTAAAACAGGTAGAGTCTCATTAGGGCTTGTTCTCCATGTCGTCAAAGTCCAACCAAAGTCAAATTCCTTATCAATTGTCCCCTATTCTATTTCCATCACTAAAAGAAGAACTTCATAAACACGCACTCATATTTTTGCTTTACAATTGTCTAAATTAGTTGTTGATTTTGTATATACATAATCAAGGAAACTTTTCCGCCATGATGCTTATTGGCGCTCGCGTGTCAGCGCATAACATTAAATATACAAAGTTGTATCTTCGTGAGATTATCAAGTTATTAACATCGTTAATCACATTTAGCCTCTTGTGCTACTACTCTAACTGGAAATACAAAAGATGACAATAAACTGGAACAAATAAACAATGTGACTGCCTAAAGTTGCATAAATTCTTACTAATAGTACTTCTCATGCGCTCAATGTTCCAAGGATAGACCAACAACTTAGCTTTCAGGGTTTACAACCAGTATACCACATGCCTTTGCGTATGAGTGACTTTATAGGGGCTTTCCCAGTTAGGAGCCAGCTTTTCTATGCCCGGACCCTTAGTTTTTTGAGTAAATTCACGAAGGTTCAAGTCTCTAGACTAAAATATTTTTGCTTGACTCAGGCGTTGTAACACCGAGACATGGCTTGCTAGTACACTACTACTCTAACTTGGGCCTGCTCTCTTCTTTCTTCAATGAAGTCTACATTAGCTATCAGTTATCTTTCATTACGGTTTGGCTCGTAGTGCTTAGTTCAATAACTTGTCAGCTCATTTTTCACTAGAACTATAGTCTTGCTTCCAAAAGTTAAGAGATAAGGTGTTTTGCTAGTGGGGGTCTTTGTCATGGTCGTGTAAGCCCACAGGATGCTTGGTTACAATTCAGGCCACAAGCACTTGGAAGCCTCCAACCATGTCTTGATCATCTTGAGCATAGTTCTGTTAGCGACTTTGGCTTGTCTGTTTTTTGGCAAATGTCCCGATGAGGAGTAATGATTTCTTATGTCATGCCTAGCACAAAAATTCTGGAAGATAGTACTCTCGAGTTGTTTCCCATTGTCCATGAAAATGACCCTCGGGACTCCAAACCTATATATGATTGATTTCTAGACTAAATATCTTACGTTCTTTTCATTAATTTTGGCCAAGGGCACTGGTTCCATCCATTTAATGAAGTAATCAACTGTTACAATTGCAAACTTTATTTGTCCCTTTCCCATAGACAAGGGACCAATCAAGTCCATTCGCTATTAGACAAAGGGCCATGGTGTTGTCATATGAATCAATTCTTCCAGGGGTTATATTGGGACATTGGTAAAATGTTGGCATTCATCGCACTTTCTGACAAAGTTCAGTGCATCGTGTTACATAGTGGGCCAATAGTAACCCTACTGAATAACCTTATATGCCAACGACCTACCCCCAACATGATTTCTACATTCTCCTTCGTGAATTTCATTCATGACATATCGAACTTCATCAATAGAAACACATTGTAAGTAAGGTAATGAGATTCTTCTTTTTACAAAGGACTCCATTGATATGCACATACCTAGATGCCCTAATCCTTATTTTAAGTGCTTCCATCTTGTTAAGGGACAAGTCATCATCCTTGATATGCTTGATGATTAGATCAACCCATTCCATACCTTAAGCCACTTGGTTCACCTCATCCTACACTTCGTGAGTTATGATTGGTTTATTAAGGTGGCGGGTTCGATCATAGTGGTCGGTCGAGAAAACGCATCTGCATTGAAATTATCTTCCCTCAGAATCTAAGTGATCATAAATTTCTAAAAGTGTAGAATTAATTCATGAACCTTCTGTAGATAGGATTTCATTTTTCCCCTTTAGCTTCATTTTTCCCCTTTATTGCTTTGAAACCAAACCTCAGAGTATATTTAAAACTTCCTCCTTCAAGAGGAATGATCACCAATCCGTCTTCGTTAGCTTAAGTATTTGAGGACCCATCAACGAATAGTATCCATGTGTGCTCGGGATCCATCTGAACCTCATTGTCCACTTTGACTGATTCTTTTGCCTAAGATGTTACCTCGTCCATAGGAAAAAATGTCAACTTTGCTACAAAATTTGCAAGTACCTGACCCTTTATTGTTGATCTTGGTTTGCAATGAATATCAAACTCTCCTAATTCCATAGACCACTTCACAAGTCGTCTAGAAGTTTCGGGTTTGAAGAGGACTTGATAGAGCGACTGACCAGTTAGCACCACTATCGTGTACGCTTGGAAATATGGCATGAGTTTCCTAGCTAACATGACCACGACAAAATTCATCTTTTCCATCATGTGATATCTTTCTTCAGCCTCCCGCAACACTTTACTAGTATAATATATAGGCCTTTGAACCCCTTTGTGCTCCCGTATCAATGCAAAGCTAACCACTACTGGTGAGATAGATAAATAAAGGAACAATTCTTCACCAGGGATCACTCGAGATAAAGAGGAGGTGAGTTGAGGAATTGTTTTAGGTTAGCAAGTGCCTATTCACACCTGGAAGAATATGAGGAATTTGTTTGGGGCGCGAGAGATCAGCCTACTTAATGTTGCCAATTTTCCTATTAGCTATTGAACCTTGTTAATTGTCCTTGGTTACTTTGTATCAAGAATAGCCTTGATCTTTTCTAGGTTAGCTTCAATTCCCTTCTTGTTGACTAGGTAACCAATTTTTTTTCCAAAAGAGACTCCAAAAGCACACTTGCTTGGGTTGAGCCCCTTCGATCTTGTATCTTTTGAGTACATCAACAGCTTATTGCACACCTCCATGTTTCTGCTAAAATCTTCTTTAAACATCATGTTGACTAACCTTTGATAAGTCCTGTCCACATTCTTTAGACCAAACAACATTACTATATAATAATACAACCCTCTATCTATAATGAAAGATGTCTTATCTCTATCTGGGGGATGCATTGGAATCAGGTTGTAACCAGTGTGCGCATCTATGAGGCTAAATAGCTCATGCCTTGCTGTTCCTTCTCCCATCATATTAATCCTCAAAAAAGGAAAGTTGTCCTTTAGGCATACCTAATTTAGATAAGTGAAGTCCACACAAAAGCACAACTTGCCATTGGATTTCTTTACCAAGACCACATTCGCTAGCCAATCTGGGTAATGTGACTCTTACACAAAGTTAGCCTTCAAAAGTTTGTGTACCCCCTCATATGTCACCAAATTTCTTTCTAGAGAGAAATTTTGCCTTTTCTGTCTGATAGGCTTGGCACCAAGGTTAACATTCAACCGATGTACCATAACCGTTGGGTCAATCCTAAACATATCTTCGTGCCACTATGCGAAGACATCCCAATTTTGTTTGAAGAATTAAACAAGCCCCTCATGATTATTGGATGAAAGTGACAACCCAATGCTCATCTTCTTATTGGTTTCTAGCTCGTACAAATTGATTTCAATGAGATCCTCCACTAGCTTTGCATGCCAGATGATCTCATCATTTTTGAGCTCCAATTCCTCTACACTCAATGTCTCCTAGAGCTTCTTTTTCTTCAGGGATATGCTGTAACACTCTCGGGCAGTCAACTGATCTACCATTAATTCACCAACACCATGATCAGTTGGGAATGGCATAATGAGATGATAGGTGGATGTAATCACTTTCATAGCATTCAATGTAGCTCTCTCTACAATAACATTGTAAGAAGATGGGGAATCCACCTTGAAGAAATCCACCATCTTCGTGACCTACCTTGGACTTGTGCCAACAGTGATTGGTAGGGTAACAACACCAAGAGGAAAAATATTTTCTCCAGAGAATCCGATGAGTGGTGACTTGGTAGGTCTAAGTCTTTCCTTACTAATATTCATCAGTTAAAGGCTTCTACAAATAGGATGTTAGCGGAACTGCCATTATTAGTTAGTACCTGCCTGATCATGAAATTGACGATTATTAATGTGACTACCAAGGAATCATTATGTGGTTGCTGGACTCCACTCCCATCTTCCTCAAAAAAATTTGTAGCTTGGTTTTCTCTATGAGGCTGTTTGGTTAGGGAGGTTGATTCGCTCACTTTGCCCACTCTATAATTTTTTTTAACTTTTCTTACATGCGCTATATGAGCCACCTTAGACTCACCAGCGCCTACAAATCCTCTTGAGATAACCCTGATTTCACCTAGCAGAGGGTTTCTTCAAGGATTGTCATATTTTCCTTAGTGTGGGTGATTCTGTACCCCTCTCTCATCACCAACCACAAATCTACACAGCTAACCCCTGTGAATCAGACCTTTAATTTGCTTCTTTAAGTCGATGCGCTCGTCTGTATTGTGTCCATGATCACGGTGAAACCTACAATACTTATTGTGAGGTCACCTCGCAGGATTCGTTCTCAATTTTGATGGCCATGTCATTGCTCAATTATCTTAAATATGGAGGAGAATCTGACTTATCGGTGTGTTTAATAGGGTAAAACTAAGACTTTTATCCTATTGTGACAACCTAGCACTTTGATTCCCCACCAACTTGTTATATTTTGGGTCCCTCTCTTCCTTGATGAATGAGCCTAACCTTTTCCTAAATGCTTTCTTATAATCACCTCCTTTTTCCTTACACTCATCCAGAGCGTCTTCAACATTCATGTATTTCTAGGCTTTCATAAGCAGTTCTGATATGATTTCTGGAGGATGTTTAAAAATAGAATACAAGAACTTTGAGGGCTGTAAATCTCTCATAAATGCATTAATAGCCACCTTGTTGTACAAAGCATTGACTTGAAATATCTCTTTGTTGAACCAGCTGATGTAGTCTTGCAACGATTCTCTCTTCCTCTATCTCATGTTCAAAAGATAGGTCACTGACTTCCGATGTCTACGAGCTACAATGAAATTACTCACAGATAGTCAACTCAATTCTTTGAAGGAATGCACTAATCTAGGTTTTAGGCTATTGAACCATGCCCGAGCAGAACCCTTCAACATAGTGGGAAAGGCTCTATACATGATCTTATCTAACACCCCCTAAAGGTACAAAAAAACCTTGTAAGTTTCAAGGTGGTCTAGCGGGTCCTTGATCCTATCTAAGTTTTCAAGGGCTGGCATCTTGAATTTGTTGGGTAAAGGACAACTCATCACTTTGGAGGTAAAAGGGAGATTGGTTTGTTGGACAAGGTCTTTAATTGTAACAAAGCCATTTCCTTTCGTGGCGTGTGCCATGCATTCGACCTTAGCTTTAGTTCCTGCATCTGTTAGACGTAATAAGTAGTTTGCCCCACATAAGGTGCCATTTCGTGTTTCTATTTCTCATGGTCTGAAGATCTCGCATGGTGATTTTGAACTTTGAGATTTCTTTTCGTTGATGGTTTCTTTCCTTTTTTTTTTGCTCTGTGCTGTTTCACATCTCACAAATGCACTGATTGTGGTTTTCCTATTGATTCACATACAAATGAATGTTTCAGTTAACTGACTATCCAAAATCTAGGTTTGTGATGACCAAAATTGTTTTTCCAAGATTTCGGTTATGTGTGTTAACTCTCAAAAATCCTTTTGGTCCGAAAATTCTAAGCTTGTGATCTATTATGCAATGTTGAAGTTAATTACATATTTTCAAATGTCTCATGCTGTTGCTCCTAAATCAAAATTGACAAAATTAGTTTTTGCATGCTGCCATTTAAGTTGATACATTGCCAAGATTAAATTGTTGGATATTGGAATGTGTATTGCTGAGTTTGCTATCAATTATAGTTCTGATTTGGAGTCATTGTGTTGCTAAATTTTTGGACCGATAAATGGTTATATGCTTGAGTAAATTGCTGAAATGAAATTGCTTAATTTTTACTGTCATTGATATTGTTGTATTCTTGCTAATTCAAATTGATGATTACTAAATGCTCAAAGTACTGTTCACCTACTGATTTTTCGATCATAATTGCTGAGTTATATAAGCTATTTGTTTTGTGATGAATTGTTGAGCTGATTTAGATTGTTGTTTGTGCAGTACCAAAATGCTGAGTTGTGTTTTGATTAATTCTGTTAATACTCTGCATACTTTAAACTGCGTGTGCTACTAAAGTCTACTCTAGTTATAGTCTTGTCCCTTTTGAGAATAGGTACAAACACAAAGAAATACAAGGAGAGTTGTCTAAAGTGAAGTTCAAGCAGAATGGGTATTCAAGAAGCTGAAAGCAGGATTCACTGAAAGAGTGTCTTCTACAAGTCCATTGCAGCTACACCTTCATAGGTGTACTAATTGAAGACCTATCTTAGAAGAAGATTGAGTTTCATTATTTGCCAAGAAGACAAGTGACCATATCACTATCATGCTGAACCTTGAAGACTAACTATCAGAGTTTGAAGATTAGTAGATCAACATTAAAGACCAATATCTTATTTGAAGACTGATTTTGAAAACTAACATACAAAGCTAGAAGACTTTGCCACTGCTCAAGACATCGAACTGACTCCATTATCACTATATATAGTCCAAGTATTGGGATACTTTGGACAAGGGGAGTGTAAGGACCGGAATTATTTTGACCGGTTCCGGGCGATTTTGGACCGGATTAAAATTTTTTTCGGATTAAATAAATTTCCGGAAAGGGCGTGGATATATTTCTAGACAAGTGGAAGGTGAGTATATGTATATATGTATATATATATATATACATAGTACCCATATTTATATTAAATTATAAATATAGGGGGGGCTTATATGCAAATATGTGTGAAATGTGTGGCTAAGACTAGTTGAGAAAGTGGGTGGACCAAAAGAAAAGAGACCACAAGTAGTCTCGGCTGGGGAAGAAGAAAAGAAAAGAAAAGGAAAAGAAAAGAAAAGAAAAGGAAAAAGAAAAGAAAAAGAAAAGAAAAGAAAAGAAGAAGGAGAGAGAATCGGGGAGAGAGAAGAGAGGGAGAAACCGAGAGAAGCCGCGACGGCGGCAGAGGGGTTCTCACGGCGGGGCTTCGGCCCGCCGTCGGCAGCGGGGGTGACCGGCGGTGGTTGCAGGTGAACCCGGTCGGCTGGACCGCTGGTGGGTCTTGCGGGGTGGCTCGGTGCGGCGGAGCGGTTCGCGGATGGGGGGTTTCGCGGCTGGGGCTTGTTGGTTCCGGCGAGTGTTGGTGACGGCGTGGGTTGCTGGCGGTGGGCCGGTGACGGCGGCCAGCGGTGGTTGCAGGTGGGTTCGATGGTGCGAGCTGCCTGGTTCGCAGCTTCGGCTGGTGGTGGTTCCGACGAGGAACTTGCGGGCCGTTTGGCAGCAGGTGGTATTTTTCCAACTTTGGGTTGAGCACGGTGAGTTCGGCTGGGTTGTGTTCGGTCTGATTGGAGGCTCACGGCGGTGGAGGTAGTCGGAGATGGGAGTGGCTGATCACAGTGTGGTGGTCGGTGGTCCTTAGGGGCCATTTTGGGTTCTCTTTCGGTGGGATCGGCTCGGCTATTGGTGTTTGGCTGGGTTCACTGCTGGGCTTTCTTGGGCCGGCCGTGGGTGAGGATGTTGATGCCATGGTGGTGCCCGACGGGGTTACAAGAGGGTCACGACAGGGGGTTTCTCGGTCAATTTTGTGGCTGGATATTGGGCTGTCATGGTCTGTTTGTGGTAGACTTGGCTAAACATGGTGACTGATATGGTTCGTCGACGGTTGTGGATTGCTTGGCCATGGGAATGGCGGCCTTGTGGTGTCAGCATGGATAGTGGGCTGAAGTTGAGTCTTGAGTTGATTTGGTTGGTTTATTTGAGCGTCATGGTGCTCAGTTGGTTTAATTGAAGTGGCGGTTAAGGACTATTTAATGGGTTCTTCCATAGGGGTTTCCCATAGCTAGAGTGAGTTGGAGATTGGCAGCCATTGTTGATATGGGTTCGATTGATGCTTGAGATTGACAACGGTAGTCAATGGGTTCGGCTTTGGGGTCGACAATAGTGCTGAAGCTTAGAGCTTCGATTGGATGGTTTGATGATGCCGGCTTTGATGTTGGTTTGAGGGTCTTGCATAACAGGATGTTATGGCTCGTGTTTTAGGTTAGACCGGAAATTAGAAAGGGCAAGGAAATGGTTCAGAGGATTGTCGTGTGGACTTGGACACGGAACTGGACCGGACTTGGTAGAGGCCGATTTGCAGACACGGACCGGCTGAGAGCGGGACCTAAGGCAAGTTGATTCTTGCCTCTATCTCGTACATATCTTTTACGTACTTTGAGAAATTTACATATGTCTTAATTTAATCATATGTGGTATGTGTATATGCATATATATGTAGGCGCTTATATATATATATATGTGTATAGGGAATGTGGTACATACATGGGATGTGAGAGGATATACATATGCGTGTGTGTATATATATATGTATGTGTGGGTTTGGGAAGCGATAACATGTTAGATTTATCGCCTATTCGCATTGTGATATGCATGTATGTATAGATTAAAGTCTATGTAAAGCATGCTAAATAATACTTGTTTAGCTCTGTGTTGTCTTGTATGCATATGTAGTTCTTATGCATGGTGTTCAGGAAGTATATATATATGTATGTGATTATATATATGTATGGTTGCAGTGGTAGAAATGCATACTAAGTTGAATATAACTTTTGATGAGCATTTGAAAAGCATGAAATGTGCTAAGTGTTTTATATGTTCTTGATACATATGTGGGTGATGTAATATATATATGTGTATATATATATACTGTGACTGGAATGCATGTTAGCTACTTGTAATGAATACATGCATTGAATGAGAGCATGACTATATTTATGCTAGTGTAAGTGCATATGTGATTTATATGCATGATTTGACATGTACGTGTTTACATGTAGGGTTACGTGAATGAAATGCATGCTATCTGTTTATAGAAAATGTATGCATTGGTTATAGCATGATAAAAATATGCTAAGTTGGAATTGTTTGCATATGTAAGGTGTTATGCAAGTATTTGGACATATATGTGTTTATATGTGGGACTGTGAATGTGAGATGCGTGCTAACTTCATATATATATATATTGAACGCATGCATTGGTTATAGCATGATAAAAATGTGCTAAGTTGAAGCTGTTTGCATATATGAGTTGTTATGCAAGTTTGTGAACGTATATGTGCTATATGTGTTGGAAAGTGATGAAAAGCATGCCAAATACTTCTTTTTAGTATTCATAAGCATGGGTTGAAGCATGAATGTACTATGCTATATATATATATATGCATCCATATTGCATATATAGGAGGGAAATGACACATACGTGGTTATATGTGGGTTTATGTAGAGGAAAATGCATGCTATGTACTTATATACTAGTTGGTGCATTGGGATAGCATAAAATAGAATGCTTAGTTACGTATGCATCCATATTGCATATATGGGAGGTTGCGGGAAAATTAACGCAAAAAGAGGTGCACGGGACTTCGGAGTGGTCCAACCGTGTCACGAGAAGTGGTATAACTATCCACTACGTATGGCCCTCGGAGTGGACCCGCCATACAAAGGCTTTATGCCTAGAATCGGAGTGTGTCCAACATTTGTGAGTTTCGGAGCTGCCCCCTCACAATTTGGCAAACCAATATATTGCCATCGGAATATGTCCAACAAGTATGGCCCTCGGAGTGGACCCGCCATGCTCAGGCCTAATGCCTGGAATTCGGAGTATGTCCAATGAATGTGAGCCTCGGAGCTGCCCCCTCACATAATGGCAATCTTATACATTGCCAGGGTAGGATGACCTTTCGGAGTGGTCCAGGTCATAGGTTGGTTATCGGAGTTGTCCTAGGTCACATGATCCTTGGAGCGGCCCAATCATGTGGGGTATCGGATGAGGACCGAGAGTGAGAGTATGTGCAAGCTTAGATGCTTGTCTTATGTATCGGATTATGACCGTGGAAGGTGAAAATACCTTTATGCTTATGTGTTTACCTGTTAAGCATGTTTTTCTGTTTAAATGCATTTATATTGCATTTGAGTTGTGCTACTTGTTGAGTAGGAGACGTGGTGATGGATTTACATCGGTTATGTAAATGTGTTGACATATATGTTCCATATACATATTGACGCCTGATGTTTACTGCTTTCAAGCATGTTGAAAATGATTTCTAAAATCATGTATAGTGGATTTTGTATGTTCATATGTGCTAGAGTAGCCATATACATCATTGGTTCATGCATGCTAGGTAGGGCATGGTCTTAAATATGGTGATATATTTAAGTGCATGTATATTTTTGAGAATATGTGAGGATCGACCTGCTGCAGCGGTGATAGTATGGTTCTACATACCTTGTTGGGCCTTTGAGCTCACCCCCTCCCAGGTTTTGCAGGTATTGCTGGTTTTGGAGTTAGTTAGGGGACTGACAGCACCGGTTGCAGAGGTAGTAAGTAGATTCATTTGAATCTAATGCATGTCCAGGATAGTGGATAGATAGACGCTTTTCATTTGGATTAAATGTATAAAGCGAGTATGTAGATTCAGTTCCTTCAATTGTATTATATTCATGTGATGTATGTATTTAATATGGACATTCAAGGACTGAGGCATGTATATTTATGATTGTTTTATGCATGTTGTAGAAATATTGGGGGGACACGGGCCCAGAAGTGTCCATTTTTATTGTTAGATATAAATGCTGGGGGGACACGTGCCCAGAAGTGTCCATATGAATTGTAAAGCAGGTGTAATATGCCAGGAGCTGATTATTTAGAATGGGTCATGCCCGATTTTCGTAAAAATAATGGGAAATTGAATTGTATGATCAGGTGGAGGTTATGTCGTGAGGGTGATCTCACGGGGTTCACACCTCGTTTTCCGGGCCTCGGGAATCGGGGCGTGACAGGATGGTATCAGAGCTCTAGGTTGGAATACCTAGGGACGACGGGTGATGGACGTATCATGTGTATGGTTGAGAAGGTTGGATTATGTACCTAATACTAGAATGCTATGAGAGCACTAGGTTGGAATACCTAGGGGCGACAGGATAGAGTTGTGGATTTGAGGAACTCTGGATTGCTGTTAAAGCATTAGGTTTGGAAACCTAGGATATCAAAGTCATAGGTTCGAATACCTAGGGACATATGGACAAATCATGTTATGGTTTGGAGATAGACAATGGTTGATAGTTGTCTAAGATGATATGTTTGATTACATATGGACGGTAGTGGAATAATCTGCTCGGTTGGAGCAATCCTAATGAAAGATCAAAGTGTTGGTATGAAATTGAATTTAGTTGGTAAAACTCCCAGAGTTGGTTGAGTTTAGACATTTGATTTGGTGATTAAGTCTCATTAGTGAGCAATGAAGAGATACCGCAAGGAAATTTGTGAGTGTTTAAGTCCTTGGAAATACTTAGGGACTTATGAGATTGATGAGTGTTTTGCCTGGGTTGGCAATTGAGATTGAGATGGGATACAAGGAAGGCATATTGCCGGAGTTGGGCTAACTGGGAAAAGTGGCCTGGCCAGACATTTTTCTTGGATTAGTGCTTCTCTTACGATACGCCGGCTCTTGTGGATGTTGAGTTGTTTCGTCCGGATGACGATGGATAAAGAATTCCCAATGGTAAGGATATGTCACTGAAAGTGATTGGTATTGATAGTCAAGGTTGTTACCTTAGACTATAGAAGTGGATAGATTGGTAGGTGTTTACCAATGGGAACAGAGGATGAGAGTAGGTTGGTTTGAACCACTCTAGATGTTGTGTTCTAGTATGTGTGTATACTAGGGGGACTGGGCCGTGTTTTACACACTTGCTCAGGCAGAGGAGGTACCAGGACCGTGTATGGTCAGGGGTATTTTCCTAGTATTAGCCCGAGGGCTAGGGTATTGATTTATGCATCATATTTCATATCATGCATGGTATGTGTTTATTTGATTAGCATGTTGTGTGTTATGTGCTATGTGGTAGATATGATACATGTGACTAAGCTTTGCATTTTGTGTTGCATTTTGTGTCGCATGGTTAGTAGTGACATGTAGTCACCTAGAGAGTTCTGGTTTTGAGAATTGGTAGACCTGGGTAGAGGTTTGAAACCGAGTGGACTGTGATGTTGAAATAGACATGTAGTGATAGGCTTTGAAAGTAAGTCTGGAATTGTGGGGTCCTAGACGAAGCAGTCAGGATCTTGGAGTCTCAAATGAGATGCTGGAAAGGAATGGATAAATACCCGGGAAGCCGGAAACGTCCGTTAGGATTAATGGACGAGTGAGTAAATTGGATTCATTCCTTAGGAAATGAGATTGTGAAGTTAAGGGCATGTAAAACCCTAATCTTGGCACTAAATGCCAATGGAATGTAGTCCACAAAAATGTACAGGACTAGATGATTTGTTTTGACAAGTGCACTCCTTATGTGCCTTGACCTCAGTGGTGTACTGTGATATGCGCATGATAGATGCAGTTAGATCATAGTGTGGATATGATGTTAAGAGAGGGATGGGTTGATAGTGGACGAGGATCCTGACATATGGTATCTGAAGTGAGGGAAATTTCTTACCGTGAAGGGGAGAGGTGGACGCAGTGGACGTGTAGACGCAGTGGGCTGCGGCCACTGTATGGCTGCTGTTTGGCTACTGTAGGTGACCTTAAACTTTCATTGGTAAGGGTTGTCTAAAGTGAAGTGCTAATATAAAAGGAATTCTCTCTAATTGTCAATTGGCTCCTTGGTGTGAAGGATGAAAATGGGAAATGGATCTCCTCTTGAGTAATGAGATTATGAAATTAGTGGGATGTAAGATCCTGGACTTGGCATTGGATTCCGGTGGGTTGTAGTCTATGAAACTGGGCAGGATTATGTTGCCTGCTGCGGCAAGTATACTGTTTATGTGATTTGTATCGGCGGGTACACTGTCATGTGCCTTGCTGGTGAGTGCACTGGTGATGTCCACTGGATTGACGTGGATTGTGTTGTGGCGATGCCCAGGATATTGGACTAAGCCCGGGAATGATATGCCAGAGATTGAAAGTCATGTCTAATAATAAAAGAATGACTTTGAGTATTGATGATCCCGGATTATAGGGGAAGTATCACTGTGAGTGATGGGAATGATTAGTCGAAGGTGTTGCCTTAGACTAGAGATGGAGATGGACTGGGTAGGCCTTGAGGTAGAGACTGTGGACTCTAGGAAGCGAGTGCTTCAGAGGATTTCGTGAGTGAACAGTACATGAGCTTAGGAGTCACTCAGCCATGTCACGGAAACGGTTAAATTGCCTTACGGCAGTCGAGATGCACTGTTGTGCAAGACTTGAGAGTCATGAGTTAGGTGTTGCAAGTGTAGCGCCTAGGGTATGTGGAGAGAGAAAGTGACGATCATTGGCGAGAATGACGTCCGGTATGGATTGATTTTGGAAAGACCATGACTATGCTAATTTCGAGGACGAAATTCCTTGAAGGAGGGGAGGTTGTAAGGACCGGAATTATTTTGACCGGTTCCGGGCGATTTTGGACCGGATTAAAATTTTTTTCGGATTAAATAAATTTCCGGAAAGGGCGTGGATATATTTCTAGACAAGTGGAAGGTGAGTATATGTATATATGTATATATATATATATACATAGTACCCATATTTATATTAAATTATAAATATAGGGGGGGCTTATATGCAAATATGTGTGAAATGTGTGGCTAAGACTAGTTGAGAAAGTGGGTGGACCAAAAGAAAAGAGACCACAAGTAGTCTCGGCTGGGGAAGAAGAAAATAAAAGAAAAGGAAAAGAAAAGAAAAGAAAAGGAAAAAGAAAAGAAAAAGAAAAGAAAAGAAAAGAAGAAGGAGAGAGAATCGGGGAGAGAGAAGAGAGGGAGAAACCGAGAGAAGCCGCGACGGCGGCAGAGGGGTTCTCACGACGGGGCTTCGGCCCGCCGTCGGCAGCGGGGGTGACCGGCGGTGGTTGCAGGTGAACCCGGTCGGCTGGACCGCTGGTGGGTCTTGCGGGGTGGCTCGGTGCGGCGGAGCGGTTCGCGGATGGGGGGTTTCGCGGCTGGGGCTTGTTGGTTCCGGCGAGTGTTGGTGACGGCGTAGGTTGCTGGCGGTGGGCCGGTGACGGCGGCCAGCGGTGGTTGCAGGTGGGTTCGATGGTGCGAGCTGCCTGGTTCGCAGCTTCGGCTGGTGGTGGTTCCGACGAGGAACTTGCGGGCCGTTTGGCAGCAGGTGGTATTTTTCCAACTTTGGGTTGAGCACGGTGAGTTCGGCTGGGTTGTGTTCGGTCTGATTGGAGGCTCACGGCGGTGGAGGTAGTCGGAGATGGGAGTGGCTGATCACAGTGTGGTGGTCGGTGGTCCTTAGGGGCCATTTTGGGTTCTCTTTCGGTGGGATCGGCTCGGCTATTGGTGTTTGGCTGGGTTCACTGCTGGGCTTTCTTGGGCCGGCCGTGGGTGAGGATGTTGATGCCATGGTGGTGCCCGACGGGGTTACAAGAGGGTCACGACAGGGGGTTTCTCGGTCAATTTTGTGGCTGGATATTGGGCTGTCATGGTCTGTTTGTGGTAGACTTGGCTAAACATGGTGACTGATATGGTTCGTCGACGGTTGTGGATTGCTTGGCCATGGGAATGGCGGCCTTGTGGTGTCAGCATGGATAGTGGGCTGAAGTTGAGTCTTGAGTTGATTTGGTTGGTTTATTTGAGCGTCATGGTGCTCAGTTGGTTTAATTGAAGTGGCGGTTAAGGACTATTTAATGGGTTCTTCCATAGGGGTTTCCCATAGCTAGAGTGAGTTGGAGATTGGCAGCCATTGTTGATATGGGTTCGATTGATGCTTGAGATTGACAACGGTAGTCAATGGGTTCGGCTTTGGGGTCGACAATAGTGCTGAAGCTTAGAGCTTCGATTGGATGGTTTGATGATGCCGGCTTTGATGTTGGTTTGAGGGTCTTGCATAACAGGATGTTATGGCTCGTGTTTTGGGTTAGACCGGAAATTAGAAAGGGCAAGGAAATGGTTCAGAGGATTGTCGTGTGGACTTGGACACGGAACTGGACCGGACTTGGTAGAGGCCGATTTGCAGACACGGACCGGCTGAGAGCGGGACCTAAGGCAAGTTGATTCTTGCCTCTATCTCGTACATATCTTTTACGTACTTTGAGAAATTTACATATGTCTTAATTTAATCATATGTGGTATGTGTATATGCATATATATGTAGGCGCTTATATATATATATATGTGTATAGGGAATGTGGTACATACATGGGATGTGAGAGGATATACATATGCGTGTGTGTATATATATATGTATGTGTGGGTTTGGGAAGCGATAACATGTTAGATTTATCGCCTATTCGCATTGTGATATGCATGTATGTATAGATTAAAGTCTATGTAAAGCATGCTAAATAATACTTGTTTAGCTCTGTGTTGTCTTGTATGCATATGTAGTTCTTATGCATGGTGTTCAGGAAGTATATATATATGTATGTGATTATATATATGTATGGTTGCAGTGGTAGAAATGCATACTAAGTTGAATATAACTTTTGATGAGCATTTGAAAAGCATGAAATGTGCTAAGTGTTTTATATGTTCTTGATACATATGTGGGTGATGTAATATATATATGTGTATATATATATACTGTGACTGGAATGCATGTTAGCTACTTGTAATGAATACATGCATTGAATGAGAGCATGACTATATTTATGCTAGTGTAAGTGCATATGTGATTTATATGCATGATTTGACATGTACGTGTTTACATGTAGGGTTACGTGAATGAAATGCATGCTATCTGTTTATAGAAAATGTATGCATTGGTTATAGCATGATAAAAATATGCTAAGTTGGAATTGTTTGCATATGTAAGGTGTTATGCAAGTATTTGGACATATATGTGTTTATATGTGGGACTGTGAATGTGAGATGCGTGCTAACTTCATATATATATATATTGAACGCATGCATTGGTTATAGCATGATAAAAATGTGCTAAGTTGAAGCTGTTTGCATATATGAGTTGTTATGCAAGTTTGTGAACGTATATGTGCTATATGTGTTGGAAAGTGATGAAAAGCATGCCAAATACTTCTTTTTAGTATTCATAAGCATGGGTTGAAGCATGAATGTACTATGCTATATATATATATATGCATCCATATTGCATATATAGGAGGGAAATGACACATACGTGGTTATATGTGGGTTTATGTAGAGGAAAATGCATGCTATGTACTTATATACTAGTTGGTGCATTGGGATAGCATAAAATAGAATGCTTAGTTACGTATGCATCCATATTGCATATATGGGAGGTTGCGGGAAAATTAACGCAAAAAGAGGTGCACGGGACTTCGGAGTGGTCCAACCGTGTCACGAGAAGTGGTATAACTATCCACTACGTATGGCCCTCGGAGTGGACCCGCCATACAAAGGCTTTATGCCTAGAATCGGAGTGTGTCCAACATTTGTGAGTTTCGGAGCTGCCCCCTCACAATTTGGCAAACCAATATATTGCCATCGGAATATGTCCAACAAGTATGGCCCTCGGAGTGGACCCGCCATGCTCAGGCCTAATGCCTGGAATTCGGAGTATGTCCAATGAATGTGAGCCTCGGAGCTGCCCCCTCACATAATGGCAATCTTATACATTGCCAGGGTAGGATGACCTTTCGGAGTGGTCCAGGTCATAGGTTGGTTATCGGAGTTGTCCTAGGTCACATGATCCTTGGAGCGGCCCAATCATGTGGGGTATCGGATGAGGACCGAGAGTGAGAGTATGTGCAAGCTTAGATGCTTGTCTTATGTATCGGATTATGACCGTGGAAGGTGAAAATACCTTTATGCTTATGTGTTTACCTGTTAAGCATGTTTTTCTGTTTAAATGCATTTATATTGCATTTGAGTTGTGCTACTTGTTGAGTAGGAGACGTGGTGATGGATTTACATCGGTTATGTAAATGTGTTGACATATATGTTCCATATACATATTGACGCCTGATGTTTACTGCTTTCAAGCATGTTGAAAATGATTTCTAAAATCATGTATAGTGGATTTTGTATGTTCATATGTGCTAGAGTAGCCATATACATCATTGGTTCATGCATGCTAGGTAGGGCATGGTCTTAAATATGGTGATATATTTAAGTGCATGTATATTTTTGAGAATATGTGAGGATCGACCTGCTGCAGCGGTGATAGTATGGTTCTACATACCTTGTTGGGCCTTTGAGCTCACCCCCTCCCAGGTTTTGCAGGTATTGCTGGTTTTGGAGTTAGTTAGGGGACTGACAGCACCGGTTGCAGAGGTAGTAAGTAGATTCATTTGAATCTAATGCATGTCCAGGATAGTGGATAGATAGACGCTTTTCATTTGGATTAAATGTATAAAGCGAGTATGTAGATTCAGTTCCTTCAATTGTATTATATTCATGTGATGTATGTATTTAATATGGACATTCAAGGACTGAGGCATGTATATTTATGATTGTTTTATGCATGTTGTAGAAATATTGGGGGGACACGGGCCCAGAAGTGTCCATTTTTATTGTTAGATATAAATGCTGGGGGGACACGTGCCCAGAAGTGTCCATATGAATTGTAAAGCAGGTGTAATATGCCAGGAGCTGATTATTTAGAATGGGTCATGCCCGATTTTCGTAAAAATAATGGGAAATTGAATTGTATGATCAGGTGGAGGTTATGTCGTGAGGGTGATCTCACGGGGTTCACACCTCGTTTTCCGGGCCTCGGGAATCGGGGCGTGACAGGATGGTATCAGAGCTCTAGGTTGGAATACCTAGGGACGACGGGTGATGGACGTATCATGTGTATGGTTGAGAAGGTTGGATTATGTACCTAATACTAGAATGCTATGAGAGCACTAGGTTGGAATACCTAGGGGCGACAGGATAGAGTTGTGGATTTGAGGAACTCTGGATTGCTGTTAAAGCATTAGGTTTGGAAACCTAGGATATCAAAGTCATAGGTTCGAATACCTAGGGACATATGGACAAATCATGTTATGGTTTGGAGATAGACAATGGTTGATAGTTGTCTAAGATGATATGTTTGATTACATATGGACGGTAGTGGAATAATCTGCTCGGTTGGAGCAATCCTAATGAAAGATCAAAGTGTTGGTATGAAATTGAATTTAGTTGGTAAAACTCCCAGAGTTGGTTGAGTTTAGACATTTGATTTGGTGATTAAGTCTCATTAGTGAGCAATGAAGAGATACCGCAAGGAAATTTGTGAGTGTTTAAGTCCTTGGAAATACTTAGGGACTTATGAGATTGATGAGTGTTTTGCCTGGGTTGGCAATTGAGATTGAGATGGGATACAAGGAAGGCATATTGCCGGAGTTGGGCTAACTGGGAAAAGTGGCCTGGCCAGACATTTTTCTTGGATTAGTGCTTCTCTTACGATACGCCGGCTCTTGTGGATGTTGAGTTGTTTCGTCCGGATGACGATGGATAAAGAATTCCCAATGGTAAGGATATGTCACTGAAAGTGATTGGTATTGATAGTCAAGGTTGTTACCTTAGACTATAGAAGTGGATAGATTGGTAGGTGTTTACCAATGGGAACAGAGGATGAGAGTAGGTTGGTTTGAACCACTCTAGATGTTGTGTTCTAGTATGTGTGTATACTAGGGGGACTGGGCCGTGTTTTACACACTTGCTCAGGCAGAGGAGGTACCAGGACCGTGTATGGTCAGGGGTATTTTCCTAGTATTAGCCCGAGGGCTAGGGTATTGATTTATGCATCATATTTCATATCATGCATGGTATGTGTTTATTTGATTAGCATGTTGTGTGTTATGTGCTATGTGGTAGATATGATACATGTGACTAAGCTTTGCATTTTGTGTTGCATTTTGTGTCGCATGGTTAGTAGTGACATGTAGTCACCTAGAGAGTTCTGGTTTTGAGAATTGGTAGACCTGGGTAGAGGTTTGAAACCGAGTGGACTGTGATGTTGAAATAGACATGTAGTGATAGGCTTTGAAAGTAAGTCTGGAATTGTGGGGTCCTAGACGAAGCAGTCAGGATCTTGGAGTCTCAAATGAGATGCTGGAAAGGAATGGATAAATACCCGGGAAGCCGGAAACGTCCGTTAGGATTAATGGACGAGTGAGTAAATTGGATTCATTCCTTAGGAAATGAGATTGTGAAGTTAAGGGCATGTAAAACCCTAATCTTGGCACTAAATGCCAATGGAATGTAGTCCACAAAAATGTACAGGACTAGATGATTTGTTTTGACAAGTGCACTCCTTATGTGCCTTGACCTCAGTGGTGTACTGTGATATGCGCATGATAGATGCAGTTAGATCATAGTGTGGATATGATGTTAAGAGAGGGATGGGTTGATAGTGGACGAGGATCCTGACATATGGTATCTGAAGTGAGGGAAATTTCTTACCGTGAAGGGGAGAGGTGGACGCAGTGGACGTGTAGACGCAGTGGGCTGCGGCCACTGTATGGCTGCTGTTTGGCTACTGTAGGTGACCTTAAACTTTCATTGGTAAGGGTTGTCTAAAGTGAAGTGCTAATATAAAAGGAATTCTCTCTAATTGTCAATTGGCTCCTTGGTGTGAAGGATGAAAATGGGAAATGGATCTCCTCTTGAGTAATGAGATTATGAAATTAGTGGGATGTAAGATCCTGGACTTGGCATTGGATTCCGGTGGGTTGTAGTCTATGAAACTGGGCAGGATTATGTTGCCTGCTGCGGCAAGTATACTGTTTATGTGATTTGTATCGGCGGGTACACTGTCATGTGCCTTGCTGGTGAGTGCACTGGTGATGTCCACTGGATTGACGTGGATTGTGTTGTGGCGATGCCCAGGATATTGGACTAAGCCCGGGAATGATATGCCAGAGATTGAAAGTCATGTCTAATAATAAAAGAATGACTTTGAGTATTGATGATCCCGGATTATAGGGGAAGTATCACTGTGAGTGATGGGAATGATTAGTCGAAGGTGTTGCCTTAGACTAGAGATGGAGATGGACTGGGTAGGCCTTGAGGTAGAGACTGTGGACTCTAGGAAGCGAGTGCTTCAGAGGATTTCGTGAGTGAACAGTACATGAGCTTAGGAGTCACTCAGCCATGTCACGGAAACGGTTAAATTGCCTTACGGCAGTCGAGATGCACTGTTGTGCAAGACTTGAGAGTCATGAGTTAGGTGTTGCAAGTGTAGCGCCTAGGGTATGTGGAGAGAGAAAGTGACGATCATTGGCGAGAATGACGTCCGGTATGGATTGATTTTGGAAAGACCATGACTATGCTAATTTCGAGGACGAAATTCCTTGAAGGAGGGGAGGTTGTAAGGACCGGAATTATTTTGACCGGTTCCGGGCGATTTTGGACCGGATTAAAATTTTTTTCGGATTAAATAAATTTCCGGAAAGGGCGTGGATATATTTCTAGACAAGTGGAAGGTGAGTATATGTATATATGTATATATATATATATACATAGTACCCATATTTATATTAAATTATAAATATAGGGGGGGCTTATATGCAAATATGTGTGAAATGTGTGGCTAAGACTAGTTGAGAAAGTGGGTGGACCAAAAGAAAAGAGACCACAAGTAGTCTCGGCTGGGGAAGAAGAAAATAAAAGAAAAGGAAAAGAAAAGAAAAGAAAAGGAAAAAGAAAAGAAAAAGAAAAGAAAAGAAAAGAAGAAGGAGAGAGAATCGGGGAGAGAGAAGAGAGGGAGAAACCGAGAGAAGCCGCGACGGCGGCAGAGGGGTTCTCACGACGGGGCTTCGGCCCGCCGTCGGCAGCGGGGGTGACCGGCGGTGGTTGCAGGTGAACCCGGTCGGCTGGACCGCTGGTGGGTCTTGCGGGGTGGCTCGGTGCGGCGGAGCGGTTCGCGGATGGGGGGTTTCGCGGCTGGGGCTTGTTGGTTCCGGCGAGTGTTGGTGACGGCGTGGGTTGCTGGCGGTGGGCCGGTGACGGCGGCCAGCGGTGGTTGCAGGTGGGTTCGATGGTGCGAGCTGCCTGGTTCGCAGCTTCGGCTGGTGGTGGTTCCGACGAGGAACTTGCGGGCCGTTTGGCAGCAGGTGGTATTTTTCCAACTTTGGGTTGAGCACGGTGAGTTCGGCTGGGTTGTGTTCGGTCTGATTGGAGGCTCACGGCGGTGGAGGTAGTCGGAGATGGGAGTGGCTGATCACAGTGTGGTGGTCGGTGGTCCTTAGGGGCCATTTTGGGTTCTCTTTCGGTGGGATCGGCTCGGCTATTGGTGTTTGGCTGGGTTCACTGCTGGGCTTTCTTGGGCCGGCCGTGGGTGAGGATGTTGATGCCATGGTGGTGCCCGACGGGGTTACAAGAGGGTCACGACAGGGGGTTTCTCGGTCAATTTTGTGGCTGGATATTGGGCTGTCATGGTCTGTTTGTGGTAGACTTGGCTAAACATGGTGACTGATATGGTTCGTCGACGGTTGTGGATTGCTTGGCCATGGGAATGGCGGCCTTGTGGTGTCAGCATGGATAGTGGGCTGAAGTTGAGTCTTGAGTTGATTTGGTTGGTTTATTTGAGCGTCATGGTGCTCAGTTGGTTTAATTGAAGTGGCGGTTAAGGACTATTTAATGGGTTCTTCCATAGGGGTTTCCCATAGCTAGAGTGAGTTGGAGATTGGCAGCCATTGTTGATATGGGTTCGATTGATGCTTGAGATTGACAACGGTAGTCAATGGGTTCGGCTTTGGGGTCGACAATAGTGCTGAAGCTTAGAGCTTCGATTGGATGGTTTGATGATGCCGGCTTTGATGTTGGTTTGAGGGTCTTGCATAACAGGATGTTATGGCTCGTGTTTTGGGTTAGACCGGAAATTAGAAAGGGCAAGGAAATGGTTCAGAGGATTGTCGTGTGGACTTGGACACGGAACTGGACCGGACTTGGTAGAGGCCGATTTGCAGACACGGACCGGCTGAGAGCGGGACCTAAGGCAAGTTGATTCTTGCCTCTATCTCGTACATATCTTTTACGTACTTTGAGAAATTTACATATGTCTTAATTTAATCATATGTGGTATGTGTATATGCATATATATGTAGGCGCTTATATATATATATATGTGTATAGGGAATGTGGTACATACATGGGATGTGAGAGGATATACATATGCGTGTGTGTATATATATATGTATGTGTGGGTTTGGGAAGCGATAACATGTTAGATTTATCGCCTATTCGCATTGTGATATGCATGTATGTATAGATTAAAGTCTATGTAAAGCATGCTAAATAATACTTGTTTAGCTCTGTGTTGTCTTGTATGCATATGTAGTTCTTATGCATGGTGTTCAGGAAGTATATATATATGTATGTGATTATATATATGTATGGTTGCAGTGGTAGAAATGCATACTAAGTTGAATATAACTTTTGATGAGCATTTGAAAAGCATGAAATGTGCTAAGTGTTTTATATGTTCTTGATACATATGTGGGTGATGTAATATATATATGTGTATATATATATACTGTGACTGGAATGCATGTTAGCTACTTGTAATGAATACATGCATTGAATGAGAGCATGACTATATTTATGCTAGTGTAAGTGCATATGTGATTTATATGCATGATTTGACATGTACGTGTTTACATGTAGGGTTACGTGAATGAAATGCATGCTATCTGTTTATAGAAAATGTATGCATTGGTTATAGCATGATAAAAATATGCTAAGTTGGAATTGTTTGCATATGTAAGGTGTTATGCAAGTATTTGGACATATATGTGTTTATATGTGGGACTGTGAATGTGAGATGCGTGCTAACTTCATATATATATATATTGAACGCATGCATTGGTTATAGCATGATAAAAATGTGCTAAGTTGAAGCTGTTTGCATATATGAGTTGTTATGCAAGTTTGTGAACGTATATGTGCTATATGTGTTGGAAAGTGATGAAAAGCATGCCAAATACTTCTTTTTAGTATTCATAAGCATGGGTTGAAGCATGAATGTACTATGCTATATATATATATATGCATCCATATTGCATATATAGGAGGGAAATGACACATACGTGGTTATATGTGGGTTTATGTAGAGGAAAATGCATGCTATGTACTTATATACTAGTTGGTGCATTGGGATAGCATAAAATAGAATGCTTAGTTACGTATGCATCCATATTGCATATATGGGAGGTTGCGGGAAAATTAACGCAAAAAGAGGTGCACGGGACTTCGGAGTGGTCCAACCGTGTCACGAGAAGTGGTATAACTATCCACTACGTATGGCCCTCGGAGTGGACCCGCCATACAAAGGCTTTATGCCTAGAATCGGAGTGTGTCCAACATTTGTGAGTTTCGGAGCTGCCCCCTCACAATTTGGCAAACCAATATATTGCCATCGGAATATGTCCAACAAGTATGGCCCTCGGAGTGGACCCGCCATGCTCAGGCCTAATGCCTGGAATTCGGAGTATGTCCAATGAATGTGAGCCTCGGAGCTGCCCCCTCACATAATGGCAATCTTATACATTGCCAGGGTAGGATGACCTTTCGGAGTGGTCCAGGTCATAGGTTGGTTATCGGAGTTGTCCTAGGTCACATGATCCTTGGAGCGGCCCAATCATGTGGGGTATCGGATGAGGACCGAGAGTGAGAGTATGTGCAAGCTTAGATGCTTGTCTTATGTATCGGATTATGACCGTGGAAGGTGAAAATACCTTTATGCTTATGTGTTTACCTGTTAAGCATGTTTTTCTGTTTAAATGCATTTATATTGCATTTGAGTTGTGCTACTTGTTGAGTAGGAGACGTGGTGATGGATTTACATCGGTTATGTAAATGTGTTGACATATATGTTCCATATACATATTGACGCCTGATGTTTACTGCTTTCAAGCATGTTGAAAATGATTTCTAAAATCATGTATAGTGGATTTTGTATGTTCATATGTGCTAGAGTAGCCATATACATCATTGGTTCATGCATGCTAGGTAGGGCATGGTCTTAAATATGGTGATATATTTAAGTGCATGTATATTTTTGAGAATATGTGAGGATCGACCTGCTGCAGCGGTGATAGTATGGTTCTACATACCTTGTTGGGCCTTTGAGCTCACCCCCTCCCAGGTTTTGCAGGTATTGCTGGTTTTGGAGTTAGTTAGGGGACTGACAGCACCGGTTGCAGAGGTAGTAAGTAGATTCATTTGAATCTAATGCATGTCCAGGATAGTGGATAGATAGACGCTTTTCATTTGGATTAAATGTATAAAGCGAGTATGTAGATTCAGTTCCTTCAATTGTATTATATTCATGTGATGTATGTATTTAATATGGACATTCAAGGACTGAGGCATGTATATTTATGATTGTTTTATGCATGTTGTAGAAATATTGGGGGGACACGGGCCCAGAAGTGTCCATTTTTATTGTTAGATATAAATGCTGGGGGGACACGTGCCCAGAAGTGTCCATATGAATTGTAAAGCAGGTGTAATATGCCAGGAGCTGATTATTTAGAATGGGTCATGCCCGATTTTCGTAAAAATAATGGGAAATTGAATTGTATGATCAGGTGGAGGTTATGTCGTGAGGGTGATCTCACGGGGTTCACACCTCGTTTTCCGGGCCTCGGGAATCGGGGCGTGACAGGGAGTGTGAGTGATTGTGTTGAGATTGAGGTGAGATAGCTTGGGCTTTGGGAAGCTCAAGTTGGGATTAAGGGCAGAAAAGCTGTTGTGAAATTTGGTGAGAGTGGTTCAGGCATAGGGAGGCTGTGAACTAGGTGAGTGCTGGAGCGAACTATGTTGTGAGTTGGGTGAGTGAGAGAGTGATTGAGAGAATTACTGTACTACCCTTTCAGACATAGTGGAGCTCAATTCAAAGAGGTTTTTCCCACCTTGGGGTTTTCTCTATAAATCTGTGTGTCCACTAATTGTGTGATTACACGTGCCAGCCAAAACTTGCAATATTAGGAAGAAAAATTGAAGAACCTATTCACCCCCTCCCCCTCTAGGTTCATCAATAAAAATCATGATTCTTTTCTTTTAAAATTTAATTAGAATTAATACAGTATACCAATTCATTCAGACCATAATCCCTGAGGTTCGACACCCCTTTCGATAGCCCTATTCGGCAAGGAATTTGTTCTCTTGCGAAGTGTGCTAATTTTAATTGATACACTTACCAACGAATCAACTCTGACATTCTTTAGACCAAAAGGCATGACCACCCACTCTAACATTCCAATAGACCCAGGACATCTAAAATCCATTTTTACAATATCTCCCTCAGCTATATAGATTTGGTTATAACCTGAGTACCCATCCATAAAAGACATGATCTTATTCTTGGCAGCCAAATCCACCAACTGATTAGCCACTGACTTGGGGTACTCGTCTTTTGGAGTGGCAAAACTCAAGTTTCTGAAGTCAACACACACCCTTATCTTTCCATTCTTCTTAATAACAGGCACTACGTTGGATATCCATTCTATATACTTGGTTATTCAGATAAAGCCTGCCTTGAGGAGTCTTTCTTTCTCTTCTTTGACTTTTGATACTACTTCTTGAGACATCCTCTTTGGCGGCTATTTGTATGGTTTATACCCTTCTAGGATTGGCAGCTTGTGTTTTACTAACTCTCTTGGTAAACCTAGCATCTTCGCATAATTCCATGCGAAACAGTCTTTGAATTCTTTCAGAAACATGATCATCTTAGCCTGGAATTTACGCTCCAAGAGAGCATTAGTATACGTTGGCCGAGGATCATCAACCGTCCCCAAATTTACTTCTAACAAAGGATCTTGTACTTCTGTCATGAGATCACCTAATTTTGTTGCATCTAGGTTTTCAGTGTCCACCTCGATTACTTCAGTCATATTGGCCGATAGTTCAGGATATAATTATTTTGCTTTGGCAACTCACTCTCTCTACTAAGTATGCTTTTAGCCGAACACAGGCAGCCTTGAAGGCCTACCTTCTTTTCTCCTCTCTATTGGGTTTGTCTATCAGCGTCAACTAACTTATTTGAATCAGGAATAGGCCAACTGAGCTCTAGCATTGGCCGAGGTACTACATATAAAATTCTTTCACTTCTGAAGCCACCAACTCCCTCCTCATTACGGCTGATGTAGGACGACCCATCTTGTTCGTGCCAACGAACATGGTCAGAACACAAGCCTCATCATAAAGAGCAATTTCAACAGCATACACTTTAGCCACAAAAGGCTTGTTGTCAGCCTCTATTATCTTGACCTCATCCCCATCCCAAAAAATTAACATTTGGTGGAGTGAATACACATATTAGGGTGAATCCATTCAGGACCCAAAAGCTATTTGTTGGCCGCTATAGACTCAATAATAAAGAAAGCCGTAAATGAGGATCATCCACCAATAGTGACTTCTAAGGGCAGTATTCTTTTAGTGTTGGTGGATCCACCATTGAACCCACTAATTACAACATCTATAGGAATCACGTCTTCCATGTTCTTCCCTAAAGTTTTCATTATGGTTGGTGGAATGACATTCACCACAGATCCATTGTCAACCAATACCCGATTAATTGGTTGGCCTTCTACCCAGACTTTGCTATACAAAGGCCTAAGCTATTGAGTCATGGCCAATGGTGGTTTTTCAAATACCACCTTATCGGCTGACAAGTATCACTCCTTAGAAACCGAAATCTTACTAGTTGATTCCATTTCTAGTATAACCTTTTTAACTATGTGATTATCCTGAGACTTTGCATGATTGGTCACAGCACCAAGTTGATCAGGTTTTGCCTTAAAGACAGTTGGTAAAATAAATACCATGTTACATACGACCTTCTTTGAGAAATTCATGAATCTAATTCCATATTTCGCTGTGTGTTTTGGATTTTGGTCTGACTGATCTCCCTCTTGGGAAGAATCTTCTTCATCAAAGGCTATGGATATATCTATTGCCTCATCTGATGTAGAGTCCTGACCACGGCCATCAGCCAACATTACTTGGTCGTTAGCCTATTTCCTTTTTTGTTTGGCTCTTTTCCTTTGCATCCTCCACTTCTGAGCTAGATAGGGAGCATTCTTTGGAATTATGCTTTTAGGAAATTTAGGATGAGTAACCTTTGTCCATCGATTATGGTCAATAATGGGTGGTTTGATCATTCTTGGCATATGAGGGCTATCTTCTTTCCTTACCCACACCATTGATTGATCTGGTAATCTTCTTTTAAATCTTGGTGGATTACGTTGATCTAGCAGTACCATGTTAACCATCATTCTGTCTTTGCGCATGGTTATTACTTCTCTTAGTTTGATCCTCTAGAAGATTGATTGATTGGTGACCATTAGGGCTGGCTTATCTTGAGGGAAAACGATCCTCTCATGGATGCTTTTGTGTATTATATGTTATGCCCCCTAGACCCAATTTCATTGTTTTTATAATTCCCAGGAGTTTGCAATTTGGGCAACATCCCTTTTCAATAAGGACCAACTAAGCCTCTCATAGTTTTCGCTCCAATTCTTTTACTATTTTGCTATTTGAAGTGTCTAGTGATGCGCTTTCATCAACCTCTGGTCATCGATTATCAACCTTTGAAGTAAGGCTGATCAAGTTGCTAATGGCAATGGTCGAAAACAGATTGTTGTCGACCCCCATCACCTCTATTTGTTTGTCCAAAAATTTCAAGGTACCCTCATCAATTGCTTTCTGCAAAATATTGCAAAACACAGTACAATAATTAATACTATATGTCCAAGAGTTATGACACTTGTAATATTCTTTTCCTTTCAAGTCAATAGTTGATGGGATCTTCTACCCCTTAGGTAGTATTTTCTGCTTATCAGCCAGCAAATGATCAAAGATCTTCTCAGTCACGGATATATCAAATGAATAGAACTTTTCAGTATTAGCCAACCCTTTTTGAGTTGAATTGGTCGATGATAAAGCTGATTGAGAACCACTAGTGACTGATGATTTTACTTTTACTAGACTTTCACAAATGCACGGCTTCTTAATGTGGACCTCAGCTAGATTTGCCTCAAGGTCCTCATCAATTTCGGTCGAAAAAACCTCATAATTTGGGTCTTTATAGTAAGTGCCTTTTGATGAGATTTTCTTTTATTTTTCTTCATTAAGGATTGGTTCGTATCGAGTAGCCCTTTTAGCCAACTCAAATATATCATAGAAATCAATGCCTTCAAATCTTTTTCGATGCTCAATATCTAAACCATTTATGGCTAATTTCGCATATTCTGATTCCAGAAAGGACATTCAACACTTTAGTCAGGCCCTTCTAAATTTTGCTACGAAAGTCTCAACCATCACTCTAGGCAATTGAGTTAGCCTGGAAAGATCACCCAGAGTAGCCTCCAGTTCTAAAAAAAAAAACTGAGTATGAAATCACTCTTCCAATTGTTGCCAATTCATAACAGAATTTATCCTTAAGTTGGAATACGAAGTAAAAGTTATGCCAGTTAAAGAACTGGGGAACAATTTTAATTTCCACACTTGGTTAGCACCGACCTCCCCATATTAGATTATGAAGTGACCGATAGGTTCTAGTGTTGATTGGTTTCCCTCTCCACTAAAAGTAGTGAAGTTAGATTTTATATTCATTAAGATATTCAACTAAATCATATTCTTCAGGATAACATTTCCTAAAGGCAGGTCAGTTAGTTCTTCTTAAACCTAAAGCTCGATAGATATCATCCAATCGGTTTTCAAGAACATTTGAATTTTGTTGTTGATTATGTTCCTGCCATCTAGTTGGCCAGTTGTTTTCTACATGCCCCTTGGGTGCAAGTGCAATCGGGAGGTCTTGCCTTCTTCCCCTATTAGGGTCCTCTCCAAAGTCGACTAAACCTATAGAGTTGTTATAAGAATGTACCTGCTGCTGCTCAAGCAGCCGTTTGTTCGCGGCTTTGGTTGATAGCTGATTTTTCGCTTCACTTGGCTGAGAACTGCTATGGTAGGTTACTTTATGCAGAAGGTTGAGGCAAAGGTAGTATTGGTCCTTTCTATTTCTAGTCAGCCTGTTGAGTATTTGGTTGATAAATCGAATCTTGTGTGGTAGAGCTATAAATGAGTGGTCTATTCTGAATTGTTGATTGTTTTATCAAAATATGAAGTTCTTCAAAACGATCTTCAAAATGAGCCTTACTTTGGATCATCTTCTAAGCCAGTTGATCAAGTCTGGTTTGAAACCTGCCAAACTTGATGCACATTACATGTATAGCATCCATTAGATTGTTAGATCTAATGGGTTGATTATGGAGCCTCATAAAAGCTCAGAGATTTCTTTCTCTTACTCATCATCGCCAGTGATCGAATTCCTCGTGGTTGTTGGTTTAGGAGGCATATTCTCAATTCTTTAGCACTTTTTTGGTCCCACCTAGCATACCAAAATACGTTTGATCAATTAATCGACCGGGCAGGCCAATTGAATTGTCAGCATGTGCAGTGTGCTAGAGTTGTGAAATCGGCCCGATAAAGAATTAGTTAGTCAAACACAAGTATCTAATATTGTGTTAGATTAAGCGATTGATTAGGGAGAGAGAATACCAAACTCCCTATTGAATTCTTTTTGCCTCAATGAATAGGACTTTTAAGGTGTGCAAAGAATTGCAAGACTGAATTGTAGTGAGGAGGGAGATAGGAAGTGAGGGAGATTGTCACGCCCCGGTTTCCGACACCCGGTTAGGAGCGAGGGAAACGGGGGTGAATCCGTAATTTCACCTCAAGTTCCCACACCTTAATCTCATTTTAATCTATTCTATTGCGGAAGCATTCTATATGTGCACCCTTCAGGTGACATAAGATCATCAATAGCCCTTGCAAAGGATTTTCACGAAAATCGGGCATAACCCATTCTAAATAATCAGCTCCTGGCATGTTACACCTGCTTTACAATTCATATGGACACTTCTGGGCACGTGTCCCCCTAGCATTTATATCTAAATAATAAAAATGGACACTTCTGGGCACGTGTCCCCCCAGCATTTCTACAACATGCATAATAGAATCAACAATATACATGTCTCAGTCCTTGAATGTTCGTATAACATCTATACATCACATGAATGAAATACATCTTAAGGAACTAAATCACCATAATTGCTCCATACATCTAATCCAAATATCCTAGTTATACATTAAATTCTCTACTACCTCTGCCACCGGTACTATGAATCCTCTAACTGACTCCGTAATCAGCAATACCTGCAAAACCTGGGAGGGGGTGAGCTCAAAGGCCCAACAAGGTATACAGAACCATACTATCATCGCAGCAGCAGGTCGATCCTCACATATTCTCAAAAATATACATGCACTTAAATATATCACAATATTTAAAGTCATGCCCCTCCTAGCATACATGAACCAACAATGCACATGGCAGTTTTAGCATTTATGAACATTTAAATCAACTACACATGACTTATGAAAATCATTTACAACATGTTCAAGGCAGTACACATCCAACGTCATTATGTATAGAAAACATATATGAACAGAAGCATTTACATGAAGAATGTAAATCAAATATCACGTCACCTACTCAACAAGATCCATTGAATCATGCATAAATGCACATGCTCATGCATTTTTACCCAAACATCCACATTTCTCAAATCATGCATGATGCTTCCCATAAAGTGCAAATACATACGTATATAACTCACACCAAACTAATTCATAGGGGGCTTTCTCATCACTCCAATAGTAAGGGTCTCTTCGGCACCCAAACTCTGCTTGTGCTTTATCGGGTTACTAACCCGAAGGGAGCACCTCCTCTTGGCCAAGTTTTGGGTTTTTCACCCTAGGGGCCTTCCCCTTATCTTAATTTCACACTCCTGCCCCAAAATCATATATATAGTGCATATAATCACACCCATGCACTTATTCACACCATGAATGCATTTTTGTCAAATCAATGCATTTTCCTTTCACCTCAAGATTGTCACAATGTCATCACACTCATATCATGGAAACCATCATGCTTATGCATTTTTCAAGAAAGTCATTTCTTTCATTCATAAATCTGTAAACACCACATCTTCACGTTTTCACCAATAAACACACTTTTCATGGAATTCATTCATAATCACATTTGCACATACACAACATATATATAGATGTCACATCTTGCATATAATCACATGTATACGTATATTAACATAAATATAATCATGCTTTCATTCCAATCATGCATTTTACTATGAGCAACCAACATGCATTCTTACAACCATATTCAATCACGCAAATATATATATACATATATATATATATATATCATGTCACCCATATAGGTAGTGAAAACATACCGAACAATTCACATATTTCATGCTTTTCCAATACCCTTTTATGCCATAATCAATTTAGCATGCATTTCTATTACTGCACCGAATATAGAATCACATATGTATTTACGTATACTCCACTCAAGCATAAGAATCATATATGCATGCAAGGCAACATCTAGCTAAATGTACATATATAATTTAGCATACATTACATGGCTCAATCCCTAAACATGCATATAACAATGCAAATCAGCATTTGAATTTAACAATGCTCTTACCCTCCAAGCTCACACATATATATATATCTACCCACATATATATTTACGTATACTCAACTCATGCATAAGAATCATATATGCATGCAAGGCAACATCTAGCTAAATGTACATACATAATTTAGCATACTTTAACATGATTTCAATCAATACGATACCTGCATTTCACGATGCAAATAGGCGATAAATCTAACATGTTATCGCTTCCCAAACCCACACATACATATATATATACACACGCATATATATATCCTCTCATATCCCATGTATGCACAACATCCACCTACACCCACATATATATAAGCACCTATATATATATGTATATACACATACCACATATGATTAAATTAAGACATATGTAAATTACTTAACGTACGTAAAAGATAGGTATGAGATAGAGGCAAGAATCAACTTGCCTTAAGTCCCGCTTTCGCCAAGTCCGCGCTTGCAAAGCGGTCCTTTTTCCATGTCCAGTCCGGTCCAGTGTCAAAGCCCACACGACAATCCTCCGAACCAATTCCTTGTCCTTTCTAATTTCCATAATTGGTCCAGGTTATTTGCGCAAGCCCATGTACAACTCAAGTCCGCAACTAATTTCAGTCCACATCTGAATTAACCAAAATGACCAATTTCGGCTCACTGTCATGTCCAACACAACCCATATATGAATTTGTTGAACACACACACTCCAATATATACACTTGCACCAAATTTAACCCAGGAAATCCTCCAATCAAAACCATGTAAATAGGCAGCCCACTGTCCATGCCGACACCACAAGGCCGCCATTTCCATGACCAAACAGTCCACAAACCAACCCAAACTCCATCTTCTGCCGACGGCTACCCAATAGCCCAGTCATACACAGCCACGTGAAGACCAATTTCACCAGAATCAACCACCACCGAGAGCCACACAAGACAACCACTGCCCAGCCGTAGTGTCAACTCCAATCGCCGCCTCACACCGATGCTGATAAAGCCGTCAGCCACCGCCCAAAACCCACCATGATCGGACCTAAAACTCAGTCAACCCACAACTAAAACCAAACACTGCAAACCACCATCACGCTACAGGTTGAACCCATCAAACCGCTACAGCCGAGTCAAGCCGAACTCAGCCGAGTTCAGCCCCATACCACCGTACGAACCCACTGTCGGGAATACCCCCATCGCCGCTGCTGGAGTCGCCGGAACCAACCGAAAACCCAGCCGTGAGAACCCCCTTCGCGAACGGCTCGGCCGAACAGAGCCACCACGCGCACCGGACAGCTCCATCGTGGACACCCACGGTCGCCGTCGACGCCTCTACCAGAAACGGCTCTCGCCGCCGCTGATCGGGCCACCGGAGCTGATCTCGTCTGCCACCGTCGCGGCTTCTCCCCTTCCCGATCTCGGTTCCTCTCTCTCTCCCCGACTTCTCCTTCTCTCTCTTCTTTTCTTTTCTTTTCTTTTTCTTTCTTTTTCCTTTTCTTTTTCTCTTTCTTTTCTTTTTCCTTTTCTTTTTCTCTTTCTTTTCTTTTTCTTTCTTTCTTCTTTTCTTCTTTTCCCTTCCCAGCCGAGACCACACTTGGTCTCTTTCTTTTCTTTATTTTGGTCCACATCTTTTGCCTACTTATCCTCCTCCACACAAATATATATATATATATATATATATATATATATTATTTATATATATATACATAATATCACACAATACATGTATTCACATGTATTTTCCCACACTTACCTACATAAATATATTGGTCCCTCTATACTTGTCTATAATTACATATAGACCCACCATGTGCATATATATATATATATATATTCCCATATATATATATATCTATATCCTCCAACTTCATATAAATATATATATAATTCTATATATATATATTTATAACATATTTTCGAATTTTTATTTATTCGAAAAAAAATCGGTCCGGTCCAAAATCACCCGGAACCGGTCAAAATTATTTCGGTCCTAACAACCTCCCCTCCTTCAAGGAATTTCGTCCTCGAAATTAGCATAGTCATGGTCTTTCCAAAACTAATCTATACATGACGTCATTCTCGCCAATGATTGTCACTTTCCCTTTCCACGTACCCTAGGCGCTACACTTGCAGCACCTAACTCATAACACTCAGGGCTGGCACAATCAGTGCGTCTCAACTGCCGTAAGGCAATATAACCACTTCTGTGACATGGCTGAGTGACTCCTAAGCCCATGTACGGTTCACTCACGAAATCCTCCGAAGCACTTGCTTCGTAGAGCCCACAGTCTCTATCTCAAGACCTATCCAGTCCATCTCTATCTCTAGTCTAAGGCATCACCTTCGACTAATTATACCAATCACTCGCAGTGATACTTCCCTATAATCCGGGATCATCAATACTCAAAGTCATTCTTTTATTATCAAACATGACTTTCAATTTCTGGCATACCATTCCCGGGCTTAGTCTAATACCCTGGGCATCATCACAACGCAAACCATATCAATCCAGTGCACATCACAAGCGCGCTCACCAGCAAGGCACATAACAGTGCACCTGCTGATACAAACCACATAAGTAGTGTATTTGCCGCAGCAAGCCATATAACTCTGCCCAGTCCCATAGACCACAACCCACTGGAATCCCATGCCAAGTCTAGGATCTTACATCCCACTGATTTCACACTCTCATTACTCAAGAGAACTATTTCCCATTTCCATCGTTCACACCAAGGAATCAGTTGACAATTAGAGAGAATTCCTTTCATATCAGCACTTCACTTTAGACAACCCTTACCAATGAAAGTTTGAGGTCGCCTACAGTAACCAATCAGCAATCATATAGTGGCCGCAGCCCACTGCATCTACACACCCACTGCGTCCACCTCTCCCTTTCATGGTAAGAAACTATCCTCACTTCGGATACCATATGTCAGGATCCTCATCCATTATCAACTTATCCTTCTCTTAATATCATATCCGCACCATTGAGGTCAAGGCACATAAGGAGTGCACTTGTCAAACAAATCATCCAGTTCTGTCCATTTTTGTGGACTACATTCCATTGACATTTAGTGCCAAGATTAGGGTTTTACATGCCCTTAACTTCACAGTCTCATTCACCCGTCCATTGATCCTAACGGACGTTTTCGACTGTTCAGGTATTTATCCATTCCTTTCCAGTATCTCACTTGAGACCCCAAGATCCTGACTGCTTCGTCTAGGACCCCACAAATCTTTCCATGCATCACTATTGCATTAATCATACAAACTCTCAGTTTGGAAAGTCCCAAGGCAAATCATGCCCTTCTTCATCAACACTAGACTCCTACTCTCAAGGTCTATCACAACATGTCTATTTCAACATCACAGTTCGTTCAACTCCAAACCTCTACCTAGGTTTGCCAATTCTCAAGACTGAAATTTCTAGGTGACTACATGCCACTACTAGCCATGTGATGCCAAATGTAACACAAAAGGGTAATGCACAGTCACATAAATCACGTATAGCACATAGCATATAACATACAACATGTTAATCAAATAAACACGTACCATGCATGATATGAAATATGATGCATCAAATCAAATCAAAATCCTAGCCCTCGGGCTAACACTAGGAAAATATCCCTGACCATACACGGTCTCAGTACTTCCTCTGCCTGAGCAAGTGTAAAACATAGCCCAGTCCCCCTACTACACACATACTAGAACACAAAATCTAGAGCGGTTCAAACCAACCTACTCTCATCCTCTGTACTCCTTGGTAAACACCTACCAATCCATGCACATCTATAGTCGATGGTAGTATCCTTGACTATCTACACCAATCACTTTCAGTGACATATCCCTACTATTGGGAATTCTTTATTCATCGTCATCCAGATGAAACAATTCAACGTCTACAAGAGCCAGCGTATTGTAAGAGGAACGCTAATCCAAGAAAAATGTTTGATCAGGCCATTTTTCCCAATTAGCCCAACTCCGGCAATATGCCATCCTTGTATCCCATCTCAATCTCAATTGCCAACCTCGGTAATACACTTACTAACAACACATCATAAGCCCCCAAGTGTCTGTAAGGACTTAAACACTCGCAAACTTCCTTGCGGTATCTCTTCATTGCTCACTAATGAGACTTAAACACCAAATCAAAGGCCTAAACTCAACCAACTCTGGGAGTCTTACCAACTGAATTCAATTTCATACCAACACTTTGTTCTTTCATTAGGATTGCTCAAACCGAGCAAGTCATTCCACTATCATCCATAGGTAATCAAGCCTATCATTTAGACAACTACCAACCATTGCCTATCTCCAAATCAACACGTGATTTGACCCTCTGTCCTTAAGTATTCGAACTTATGACTTTGATACCCTAGGTTTTCACACCTAATGCTTTAACAGCAATCCAGAGTTCCTCAAATCTCCAACTCTATCCCGTCGCCCCTAGGTATTCCAACCTAGTGCTCTAACAGAAACCATTCTGATATCAGGTACATAATCCAACCTTCTCAACCATACATATGATACGTTCATCACCCGTCGTCCCTAGGTATTCTGACCTAGAGCTCTGATACCATGCTGTTGGTATCAGAGACTTGATCTAACCCCTATAATTCCAAATGTTATCTGAACACCACCCGTCGTCCCTAGGTATTCTGACCTAGAGCTCTGATACCATGTTGTTGGTATCAGACACTTGATCTAATCCTCATAACCCCAAACGTGATCCAACCATCACCCGTCGTCCCTAGGTATTCTAACCTAGAGCTCTGATACCATGTTGTCACGCCACGGTTTCCGACACCCGGTTAGGAGCGAGGGAAACGGGGGTGAATCCGTAATTTCACCTCAAGTTCCCACACCTTAATCTCATTTTAATCTATTCTATTGCGGAAGCATTCTATATGTGCACCCTTCAGGTGACATAAGATCATCAATAGCCCTTGCAAAGGATTTTCACGAAAATCGGGCATAACCCATTCTAAATAATCAGCTCCTGGCATGTTACACCTGCTTTACAATTCATATGGACACTTCTGGGCACGTGTCCCCCTAGCATTTATATCTAAATAATAAAAATGGACACTTCTGGGCACGTGTCCCCCCAGCATTTCTACAACATGCATAATAGAATCAACAATATACATGTCTCAGTCCTTGAATGTTCGTATAACATCTATACATCACATGAATGAAATACATCTTAAGGAACTGAATCACCATAATTGCTCCATACATCTAATCCAAATATCCTAGTTATACATTAAATTCTCTACTACCTCTGCCACCGGTACTATGAATCCTCTAACTGACTTCGTAATCAGCAATACCTGCAAAACCTGGGAGGGGGTGAGCTCAAAGGCCCAACAAGGTATATAGAACCATACTATCATCGCAGCAGCAGGTCGATCCTCACATATTCTCAAAAATATACATGCACTTAAATATATCACAATATTTAAAGTCATGCCCCTCCTAGCATACATGAACCAACAATGCACATGGCAGTTTTAGCATTTATGAACATTTAAATCAACTACACATGACTTATGAAAATCATTTACAACATGTTCAAGGCAGTACACATCCAACGTCATTATGTATAGAAAACATATATGAACAGAAGCATTTACATGAAGAATGTAAATCAAATATCACGTCACCTACTCAACAAGATCCATTGAATCATGCATAAATGCACATGCTCATGCATTTTTACCCAAACATCCACATTTCTCAAATCATGCATGATGCTTCCCATAAAGTGCAAATACATACGTATATAACTCACACCAAACTAATTCATAGGGGGCTTTCTCATCACTCCAATAGTAAGGGTCTCTTCGGCACCCAAACTCTGCTTGTGCTTTATCGGGTTACTAACCCGAAGGGAGCACCTCCTCTTGGCCAAGTTTTGGGTTTTTCACCCTAGGGGCCTTCCCCTTATCTTAATTTCACACTCCTGCCCCAAAATCATATATATAGTGCATATAATCACACCCATGCACTTATTCACACCATGAATGCATTTTTGTCAAATCAATGCATTTTCCTTTCACCTCAAGATTGTCACAATGTCATCACACTCATATCATGGAAACCATCATGCTTATGCATTTTTCAAGAAAGTCATTTCTTTCATTCATAAATCTGTAAACACCACATCTTCACGTTTTCACCAATAAACACACTTTTCATGGAATTCATTCATAATCACATTTGCACATACACAACATATATATAGATGTCACATCTTGCATATAATCACATGTATACGTATATTAACATAAATATAATCATGCTTTCATTCCAATCATGCATTTTACTATGAGCAACCAACATGCATTCTTACAACCATATTCAATCACGCAAATATATATATACATATATATATATATATATCATGTCACCCATATAGGTAGTGAAAACATACCGAACAATTCACATATTTCATGCTTTTCCAATACCCTTTTATGCCATAATCAATTTAGCATGCATTTCTATTACTGCACCGAATATAGAATCACATATGTATTTACGTATACTCCACTCAAGCATAAGAATCATATATGCATGCAAGGCAACATCTAGCTAAATGTACATATATAATTTAGCATACATTACATGGCTCAATCCCTAAACATGCATATAACAATGCAAATCAGCATTTGAATTTAACAATGCTCTTACCCTCCAAGCTCACACATATATATATATCTACCCACATATATATTTACGTATACTCAACTCATGCATAAGAATCATATATGCATGCAAGGCAACATCTAGCTAAATGTACATACATAATTTAGCATACTTTAACATGATTTCAATCAATACGATACCTGCATTTCACGATGCAAATAGGCGATAAATCTAACATGTTATCGCTTCCCAAACCCACACATACATATATATATACACACGCATATATATATCCTCTCATATCCCATGTATGCACAACATCCACCTACACCCACATATATATAAGCACCTATATATATATGTATATACACATACCACATATGATTAAATTAAGACATATGTAAATTACTTAACGTACGTAAAAGATAGGTATGAGATAGAGGCAAGAATCAACTTGCCTTAAGTCCCGCTTTCGCCAAGTCCGCGCTTGCAAAGCGGTCCTTTTTCCATGTCCAGTCCGGTCCAGTGTCAAAGCCCACACGACAATCCTCCGAACCAATTCCTTGTCCTTTCTAATTTCCATAATTGGTCCAGGTTATTTGCGCAAGCCCATGTACAACTCAAGTCCGCAACTAATTTCAGTCCACATCTGAATTAACCAAAATGACCAATTTCGGCTCACTGTCATGTCCAACACAACCCATATATGAATTTGTTGAACACACACACTCCAATATATACACTTGCACCAAATTTAACCCAGGAAATCCTCCAATCAAAACCATGTAAATAGGCAGCCCACTGTCCATGCCGACACCACAAGGCCGCCATTTCCATGACCAAACAGTCCACAAACCAACCCAAACTCCATCTTCTGCCGACGGCTACCCAATAGCCCAGTCATACACAGCCACGTGAAGACCAATTTCACCAGAATCAACCACCACCGAGAGCCACACAAGACAACCACTGCCCAGCCGTAGTGTCAACTCCAATCGCCGCCTCACACCGATGCTGATAAAGCCGTCAGCCACCGCCCAAAACCCACCATGATCGGACCTAAAACTCAGTCAACCCACAACTAAAACCAAACACTGCAAACCACCATCACGCTACAGGTTGAACCCATCAAACCGCTACAGCCGAGTCAAGCCGAACTCAGCCGAGTTCAGCCCCATACCACCGTACGAACCCACTGTCGGGAATACCCCCATCGCCGCTGCTGGAGTCGCCGGAACCAACCGAAAACCCAGCCGTGAGAACCCCCTTCGCGAACGGCTCGGCCGAACAGAGCCACCACGCGCACCGGACAGCTCCATCGTGGACACCCACGGTCGCCGTCGACGCCTCTACCAGAAACGGCTCTCGCCGCCGCTGATCGGGCCACCGGAGCTGATCTCGTCTGCCACCGTCGCGGCTTCTCCCCTTCCCGATCTCGGTTCCTCTCTCTCTCCCCGACTTCTCCTTCTCTCTCTTCTTTTCTTTTCTTTTCTTTTTCTTTCTTTTTCCTTTTCTTTTTCTCTTTCTTTTCTTTTTCCTTTTCTTTTTCTCTTTCTTTTCTTTTTCTTTCTTTCTTCTTTTCTTCTTTTCCCTTCCCAGCCGAGACCACACTTGGTCTCTTTCTTTTCTTTATTTTGGTCCACATCTTTTGCCTACTTATCCTCCTCCACACAAATATATATATATATATATATATATATATATATTATTTATATATATATACATAATATCACACAATACATGTATTCACATGTATTTTCCCACACTTACCTACATAAATATATTGGTCCCTCTATACTTGTCTATAATTACATATAGACCCACCATGTGCATATATATATATATATATATTCCCATATATATATATATCTATATCCTCCAACTTCATATAAATATATATATAATTCTATATATATATATTTATAACATATTTTCGAATTTTTATTTATTCGAAAAAAAATCGGTCCGGTCCAAAATCACCCGGAACCGGTCAAAATTATTTCGGTCCTAACAACCTCCCCTCCTTCAAGGAATTTCGTCCTCGAAATTAGCATAGTCATGGTCTTTCCAAAACTAATCTATACATGACGTCATTCTCGCCAATGATTGTCACTTTCCCTTTCCACGTACCCTAGGCGCTACACTTGCAGCACCTAACTCATAACACTCAGGGCTGGCACAATCAGTGCGTCTCAACTGCCGTAAGGCAATATAACCACTTCTGTGACATGGCTGAGTGACTCCTAAGCCCATGTACGGTTCACTCACGAAATCCTCCGAAGCACTTGCTTCGTAGAGCCCACAGTCTCTATCTCAAGACCTATCCAGTCCATCTCTATCTCTAGTCTAAGGCATCACCTTCGACTAATTATACCAATCACTCGCAGTGATACTTCCCTATAATCCGGGATCATCAATACTCAAAGTCATTCTTTTATTATCAAACATGACTTTCAATTTCTGGCATACCATTCCCGGGCTTAGTCTAATACCCTGGGCATCATCACAACGCAAACCATATCAATCCAGTGCACATCACAAGCGCGCTCACCAGCAAGGCACATAACAGTGCACCTGCTGATACAAACCACATAAGTAGTGTATTTGCCGCAGCAAGCCATATAACTCTGCCCAGTCCCATAGACCACAACCCACTGGAATCCCATGCCAAGTCTAGGATCTTACATCCCACTGATTTCACACTCTCATTACTCAAGAGAACTATTTCCCATTTCCATCGTTCACACCAAGGAATCAGTTGACAATTAGAGAGAATTCCTTTCATATCAGCACTTCACTTTAGACAACCCTTACCAATGAAAGTTTGAGGTCGCCTACAGTAACCAATCAGCAATCATATAGTGGCCGCAGCCCACTGCATCTACACACCCACTGCGTCCACCTCTCCCTTTCATGGTAAGAAACTATCCTCACTTCGGATACCATATGTCAGGATCCTCATCCATTATCAACTTATCCTTCTCTTAATATCATATCCGCACCATTGAGGTCAAGGCACATAAGGAGTGCACTTGTCAAACAAATCATCCAGTTCTGTCCATTTTTGTGGACTACATTCCATTGACATTTAGTGCCAAGATTAGGGTTTTACATGCCCTTAACTTCACAGTCTCATTCACCCGTCCATTGATCCTAACGGACGTTTTCGACTGTTCAGGTATTTATCCATTCCTTTCCAGTATCTCACTTGAGACCCCAAGATCCTGACTGCTTCGTCTAGGACCCCACAAATCTTTCCATGCATCACTATTGCATTAATCATACAAACTCTCAGTTTGGAAAGTCCCAAGGCAAATCATGCCCTTCTTCATCAACACTAGACTCCTACTCTCAAGGTCTATCACAACATGTCTATTTCAACATCACAGTTCGTTCAACTCCAAACCTCTACCTAGGTTTGCCAATTCTCAAGACTGAAATTTCTAGGTGACTACATGCCACTACTAGCCATGTGATGCCAAATGTAACACAAAAGGGTAATGCACAGTCACATAAATCACGTATAGCACATAGCATATAACATACAACATGTTAATCAAATAAACACGTACCATGCATGATATGAAATATGATGCATCAAATCAAATCAAAATCCTAGCCCTCGGGCTAACACTAGGAAAATATCCCTGACCATACACGGTCTCAGTACTTCCTCTGCCTGAGCAAGTGTAAAACATAGCCCAGTCCCCCTACTACACACATACTAGAACACAAAATCTAGAGCGGTTCAAACCAACCTACTCTCATCCTCTGTACTCCTTGGTAAACACCTACCAATCCATGCACATCTATAGTCGATGGTAGTATCCTTGACTATCTACACCAATCACTTTCAGTGACATATCCCTACTATTGGGAATTCTTTATTCATCGTCATCCAGATGAAACAATTCAACGTCTACAAGAGCCAGCGTATTGTAAGAGGAACGCTAATCCAAGAAAAATGTTTGATCAGGCCATTTTTCCCAATTAGCCCAACTCCGGCAATATGCCATCCTTGTATCCCATCTCAATCTCAATTGCCAACCTCGGTAATACACTTACTAACAACACATCATAAGCCCCCAAGTGTCTGTAAGGACTTAAACACTCGCAAACTTCCTTGCGGTATCTCTTCATTGCTCACTAATGAGACTTAAACACCAAATCAAAGGCCTAAACTCAACCAACTCTGGGAGTCTTACCAACTGAATTCAATTTCATACCAACACTTTGTTCTTTCATTAGGATTGCTCAAACCGAGCAAGTCATTCCACTATCATCCATAGGTAATCAAGCCTATCATTTAGACAACTACCAACCATTGCCTATCTCCAAATCAACACGTGATTTGACCCTCTGTCCTTAAGTATTCGAACTTATGACTTTGATACCCTAGGTTTTCACACCTAATGCTTTAACAGCAATCCAGAGTTCCTCAAATCTCCAACTCTATCCCGTCGCCCCTAGGTATTCCAACCTAGTGCTCTAACAGAAACCATTCTGATATCAGGTACATAATCCAACCTTCTCAACCATACATATGATACGTTCATCACCCGTCGTCCCTAGGTATTCTGACCTAGAGCTCTGATACCATGCTGTTGGTATCAGAGACTTGATCTAACCCCTATAATTCCAAATGTTATCTGAACACCACCCGTCGTCCCTAGGTATTCTGACCTAGAGCTCTGATACCATGTTGTTGGTATCAGACACTTGATCTAATCCTCATAACCCCAAACGTGATCCAACCATCACCCGTCGTCCCTAGGTATTCTAACCTAGAGCTCTGATACCATGTTGTCACGCCACGGTTTCCGACACCCGGTTAGGAGCGAGGGAAACGGGGGTGAATCCGTAATTTCACCTCAAGTTCCCACACCTTAATCTCATTTTAATCTATTCTATTGCGGAAGCATTCTATATGTGCACCCTTCAGGTGACATAAGATCATCAATAGCCCTTGCAAAGGATTTTCACGAAAATCGGGCATAACCCATTCTAAATAATCAGCTCCTGGCATGTTACACCTGCTTTACAATTCATATGGACACTTCTGGGCACGTGTCCCCCTAGCATTTATATCTAAATAATAAAAATGGACACTTCTGGGCACGTGTCCCCCCAGCATTTCTACAACATGCATAATAGAATCAACAATATACATGTCTCAGTCCTTGAATGTTCGTATAACATCTATACATCACATGAATGAAATACATCTTAAGGAACTGAATCACCATAATTGCTCCATACATCTAATCCAAATATCCTAGTTATACATTAAATTCTCTACTACCTCTGCCACCGGTACTATGAATCCTCTAACTGACTTCGTAATCAGCAATACCTGCAAAACCTGGGAGGGGGTGAGCTCAAAGGCCCAACAAGGTATATAGAACCATACTATCATCGCAGCAGCAGGTCGATCCTCACATATTCTCAAAAATATACATGCACTTAAATATATCACAATATTTAAAGTCATGCCCCTCCTAGCATACATGAACCAACAATGCACATGGCAGTTTTAGCATTTATGAACATTTAAATCAACTACACATGACTTATGAAAATCATTTACAACATGTTCAAGGCAGTACACATCCAACGTCATTATGTATAGAAAACATATATGAACAGAAGCATTTACATGAAGAATGTAAATCAAATATCACGTCACCTACTCAACAAGATCCATTGAATCATGCATAAATGCACATGCTCATGCATTTTTACCCAAACATCCACATATCTCAAATCATGCATGATGCTTCCCATAAAGTGCAAATACATACGTATATAACTCACACCAAACTAATTCATAGGGGGCTTTCTCATCACTCCAATAGTAAGGGTCTCTTCGGCACCCAAACTCTGCTTGTGCTTTATCGGGTTACTAACCCGAAGGGAGCACCTCCTCTTGGCCAAGTTTTGGGTTTTTCACCCTAGGGGCCTTCCCCTTATCTTAATTTCACACTCCTGCCCCAAAATCATATATATAGTGCATATAATCACACCCATGCACTTATTCACACCATGAATGCATTTTTGTCAAATCAATGCATTTTCCTTTCACCTCAAGATTGTCACAATGTCATCACACTCATATCATGGAAACCATCATGCTTATGCATTTTTCAAGAAAGTCATTTCTTTCATTCATAAATCTGTAAACACCACATCTTCACGTTTTCACCAATAAACACACTTTTCATGGAATTCATTCATAATCACATTTGCACATACACAACATATATATAGATGTCACATCTTGCATATAATCACATGTATACGTATATTAACATAAATATAATCATGCTTTCATTCCAATCATGCATTTTACTATGAGCAACCAACATGCATTCTTACAACCATATTCAATCACGCAAATATATATATACATATATATATATATATATCATGTCACCCATATAGGTAGTGAAAACATACCGAACAATTCACATATTTCATGCTTTTCCAATACCCTTTTATGCCATAATCAATTTAGCATGCATTTCTATTACTGCACCGAATATAGAATCACATATGTATTTACGTATACTCCACTCAAGCATAAGAATCATATATGCATGCAAGGCAACATCTAGCTAAATGTACATATATAATTTAGCATACATTACATGGCTCAATCCCTAAACATGCATATAACAATGCAAATCAGCATTTGAATTTAACAATGCTCTTACCCTCCAAGCTCACACATATATATATATCTACCCACATATATATTTACGTATACTCAACTCATGCATAAGAATCATATATGCATGCAAGGCAACATCTAGCTAAATGTACATACATAATTTAGCATACTTTAACATGATTTCAATCAATACGATACCTGCATTTCACGATGCAAATAGGCGATAAATCTAACATGTTATCGCTTCCCAAACCCACACATACATATATATATACACACGCATATATATATCCTCTCATATCCCATGTATGCACAACATCCACCTACACCCACATATATATAAGCACCTATATATATATGTATATACACATACCACATATGATTAAATTAAGACATATGTAAATTACTTAACGTACGTAAAAGATAGGTATGAGATAGAGGCAAGAATCAACTTGCCTTAAGTCCCGCTTTCGCCAAGTCCGCGCTTGCAAAGCGGTCCTTTTTCCATGTCCAGTCCGGTCCAGTGTCAAAGCCCACACGACAATCCTCCGAACCAATTCCTTGTCCTTTCTAATTTCCATAATTGGTCCAGGTTATTTGCGCAAGCCCATGTACAACTCAAGTCCGCAACTAATTTCAGTCCACATCTGAATTAACCAAAATGACCAATTTCGGCTCACTGTCATGTCCAACACAACCCATATATGAATTTGTTGAACACACACACTCCAATATATACACTTGCACCAAATTTAACCCAGGAAATCCTCCAATCAAAACCATGTAAATAGGCAGCCCACTGTCCATGCCGACACCACAAGGCCGCCATTTCCATGACCAAACAGTCCACAAACCAACCCAAACTCCATCTTCTGCCGACGGCTACCCAATAGCCCAGTCATACACAGCCACGTGAAGACCAATTTCACCAGAATCAACCACCACTGAGAGCCATGATGTTGTTTTAAAATTGTTAAATAACTCGCAAGTGTACGAATCTATTAAAGTATAGATCGGCAAGAACGAGGTCGAACCCAATGGAATGCTTTGAGAAGAAAAACTAATACAAAGTCAAATTAATTTAAAACTAATCTAGTTTAAACACAAGTTTAGTTGATTTGAGAGAAATTAAACTAACATGAAAATAAAATAACACTATTGAAATCAAATAAAGAAAATAACTAAGGTTTTGGATTCCACCACCATTAAATCCATGAAGTTTCTAATATTCATTTATTAATTCCCAAAGTTAGAGTAGCAATCAAGAAATCAATCTATTGCTTACTCAAGATTTAACAATAAAGCACTATGAAAAATATATTAAAAGGTAGATTTTCCTTCGCTTCACTTGTGTAAAATTCTAAGCATCCTATGTATCCAATTTAATGAAAAACATAAGATCAAAGATTATCACTTTTAAGAAATACAAACCCAAGCTTAGATTAATTATAATACTTTCTAACTACCACATATACATGATATAGATGGTGAAAGAATTATAAAATAATTAATCACAAGAAGCAAAAATCATAAGCAATTAAATCACACACATGAGAATTAATTAATGAACAAAAGAACTTCACTTCATTAATGGAGGTTTCCTCCTCAACCCTAGTTGAGGAGTTTAGTTACACATGATAGAAGAAGAAGATAACAAAATAATAAAAGACATAATGAATAAATAAAACCCGGATTGTCTCTGTCTTCTCTGCCTTGGCCTCCACTTGTTTCTCCTCTCAAAACAGCCTCCAATTCACCTCTTTATACCCCAAGAGAATACATAAAGTCCTAATCCAATTAGGAGATAAAGTCGTAATCCAATTAGGAGAATATTAGGGTTTTCCCGCAGCCCAAAATAGGTAGATTTTTCTGCTGACTTTCGGCCCAAGTTTTGACCCAGTAGAAGTCCGATTCACGAAATTTACGTGAAATACAAAAGTGTCGAGAATCGAATTTCGTTCAACCCACGCGGGAATTAAGTCGAATTGACGCTCGGAAATAAGGTTTTCAGTCCACTTTCCAAAATGGGATTAAAACTGGATTAAGTATAGAATTGGGCTTCAGGCCCGTAACCTCCTTAAGCAGTTGTACTTCTCTTGGACCACTTTATTGGGCTGTTTTGAGTTGAAATATGGAGTTGAATGGACCCATTAGATGTAGGCTTCATATAACCTTCTTCGATATCATCTTTAAAAGCCCAAAATTATGGTTTTATCTGAAATAATCATTAAGGCACTGAAAAGGATAGAAAACATAAAAACATAGTAAAATCACAAATAATCTATCACTAAGAGAATAAAATATGCAAATTAAGAGGCTAGAATGCGTAACATTCAACGCCGATCACACCCCCAAACTTACATATTGCTAGTCTCTTAGCAATAGAATAAAATAAAACTAAAACAAAGGAAACTAACTAAACACAAACTAAACTACCCAACTCCTCTTTCGTGGGAGAAACGATTGCATTTAGCATATGCAACAAGCCTTTGAACCCCTAGGTTCCTCCTAGTGGACGAGTTATAGTCTCGTGAGGGTTTCCAGAAATGTTACCCACAAACATTCAAAATTTCTGTTTAAACATTAATCAAGAAGAAGATTACAATATATAGTTACAAACTTGCATTCAAGAATAATTTCAAATTTTCGAATTCCATAATTTAAAGTAATGGTCCCCATGCATAATTCACCTCAACATATCTCAAAGTAACCAATTCTAGCTCCCTCGTGAAAAGTGAACTAGCAATCATCTCATGTAGCATAACTCAGCTCTGAATATATTAAGTCACATACCCCTTCAACTCACTAGCTCCCCTTATTGAAATCATACTTCCAGACATGAATACATGACTTTTTCATATATTTTTTTCATTTTTTTTTATTGCTTTATTGGTTGTGCAATGTCTTGATCTATTAAGCTTTCTGAAAGACCCATGTAGCAAGCTTTCAGTCAGTGACTCCCAAACCAGATGGCTTTAGGGCACTAGGCGTTAAGACACCCCGAAGAACCTAATTACTCGAATCAATCAGGTTACAAATCAAGACAACCAATGCTCATCTTTTCTCACCCTTTCACTTTTGACGCGAACACTCCGTGCTTCCTGAGGCATAGAGGCCCGGTTACTCATGAAAAGGATCAAATTGATCTACTTATTCATCACCTTTTTTTTTTTTTCTTCTCTTTTTTTTTCATTTTTTTTTTCTTTTGAAGTCAAGTAACACATCATCGGTACTCATTCTCAAGAGATACTAATTAATATCAAGAATATCTGTAACCCAACAACTCAAAGCCAAAGTTTCTACCCCATAAGATTTTGCTAATGTGCCTGTGCATGTGAGGAAACTAAAACCAATCACCTCAAGGCATGCCAATGCAAATAATGATTTAAACCACTAATTCAAACCATAATTTCTAAAAATTTAAAACATATTCAAAAATTGCAAGTTAAGCACCTACATAGAGTATTAATCCCTTGAATAATGTAAAAACATCCTATCTAAAAACAAAACAAAAGAACATAAAAAACAAACTATGAAAATAATGTAACCAAAAAGTCCTAAAAACAAGAAAATTTTCTTAAAAATCTCCCCCCATTGCAATAAAGCACATAAGGCATCGCGTCACCCCCAAACTTAAACTGTACATTGTCCTCAATGTACACCCAATCAAAGCATAGAGAAGGGGTAGAACGATAGTACCAGAAAACGAGAGTAGCGGCAAGAAAATATGGCAAATCAGTAGCATGAAGGTAATGAAGTCACTCCCCCAAACTTGGATGCTACATCCTGTCAAAATAACGACTACACTCCAACGACCAAGTGAAATAACATGGGTGAAGATAAATATGAAACAGAAAGGAAAAACAACAAGTTTTTTTTTTTTATTTTTTTAAACCTAATCTTTACGTGAAAACCACGGGTACTACTTTGCTCCCCATTCTCTGAACTGGTGGGTCCCAATTTTTCAAGATGTATATGTGATAAGATATTGATTATCCAGATACGCTAACGTATAGAGTATAAAGGGGTTGCCTTTCTTTATTAAAGTCATACTGTGTTGAAGCAATCTCGACAGCATTGGGTATTGAAACCAGACTTTAATAAACGGAAATCATCAACTTTATCAATCATATCACAAATTGTAGAATTGGTACTACATACATAGTCAGAGAATGGGCGGCTATACCGGATCATGATGATTTTTTTTTTTTTAAAGAAAAATTGAAAATTAAATACACAAACTAAAAATAAAAAGCGTAAGAGCTATAAATCCTAAAATTAATAATGTACAATGATGACCAAATAGGTCAATCCTGATAAACAGGATCTTCCAGAAGGATTTCCTCACCTTCCGGAGACGGTAACTCCAAAAATGGTTTCAAACACTGACCATTCACTTTAAATACCTCACCGTTTTGTGGATTTTCAATCTCAATGGCCCCATAAGGATAAACAACACGAATAATGAACGGACCAGACCATCGAGATCTCAACTTACCTGGGAATAAATGCAATCGAGAATTATAGAGAAGGACTTTTTGACCAGGTGTAAAACTTTTCCTAAGAATAGTTTTGTCATGAATTACCTTAATACGGTCTTTATATGTTTTCGCATTTTGGTATGCATCATTCCTAATCTCTTCTAATTCATTCAATTGAAGCTTCCTATGGGCTCCTGCCTTATCAAGGTTAAAGTTAAGTTGCTTAATAGCCCAAAAAGCTCTATGTTCTAACTCAACAGGAAGATGACAAGCCTTGCCATACACCATTCGGTACGGAGACATTCCTATGGGATTCTTAAATGCAGTACGGTATGCCCACAATGCATCACTAAGTCTCAAAGACCAATCTTTCCTATTTGGGTTAACCGTTTTTTCCAAAATTTTCTTAATTTCCCTATTGGACAATTCTACTTGACCACTAGTCTGAGGATGATAAGCAAGTGCAATTTTATGGGTGACACAGTATTTTTTCATTAATGCTTCGAAAACCTTATTGCAAAAATGCTTCCCACCGTCACTAATGATAGCGCGGGGTGTACCAAAACGTGAAAAGACATTATCTTTCAAAAACTTAACCACCACCTTGTGATCATTTGTCTTACATGCAATGGCTTCTACCCATTTAGACACATAATCGACAGCGACAAGGATGTACAAATGACCAAAAGAGTTGGGAAACGGTCCCATGAAATCAATGCCCCAAACATCGAACACCTCAACAATCAAAATTGGGTTCAAAGGCATCATATTTCGACGAGAGATACTCCCTAACTTTTGACAACGCTCACATGCTGAACAATAAGAATGACAATCTTGAAAGATAGAAGGCCAATAAAATCCACACTGTAAAATCTTTGCAGCGGTCCGTTTTGCACTAAAGTGACCTCCACATGCATGATCATGACAAAAGGAGATGACACTATTATGGTCACAATTAGGAACACATCTCCTAATAATCTGATCAGGACAATACTTGAACAAGTATGGATCATCCCAAAAGAAATGGCGAACCTCAGCTAAAAATTTTGACTTATCTTGTTTAGTCCAATGTAGAGGCATTTCACCAGTGACAAGATAGTTCACAATGTCGGCGAACCAAGGTAATTGGGAGACAACAAAGAGTTGTTCATCAGGAAAAAAATCAAGAATAGGCATGGAATCAGATGGAGCCTCAAGAATAAGCCTAGACAAGTGATCTGCTACCACATTTTCGGATCCTTTCTTATCTCGAATTTCTAAATCAAACTCTTGTAGCAATAAGATCCAACGAATCAAGCGTGGTTTAGCATCTTTTTTAGAAAGAAGATATCTAAGCGCAGCATGATCTGAGAATATGAGGACTTTAGACCCTAAAAGATAGGACCGAAACTTGTCTAGTGCAAACACAACTGCTAACAATTCTTTTTCAGTGGTAGAATAATTTAGTTGTGCATCATTCAATGTCTTACTAGCATAGTATATCACATGGGGTAACCTATTTACACGTTGTCCTAACACAGCTCCAATTGCATAGTCAGATGCATCACACATGATCTCAAAAGGCACATCCCAATTCGGTGGTTGAATAACAGGGGCTGAAGTCAACAACGTCTTAAGCTTCTCAAAAGTTTTCAAACACTCGTCATTAAAGACAAAGGCAACATCTTTTGCAAGTAAATTACAAAGTGGTCTGGAAATATTGCTAAAGTCTTTAATGAACCGACGATAAAAACCAGCATGTCCTAAGAAAGACCTAATTTCTCTTATTGTACGTGGCGGTGGAAGATTAGCAATCAAATCAACCTTAGCCTTATCAACTTCTATACCCTTGTTTGAAATAACATGGCCTAAAACAATTCCCTTCTTAACCATGAAGTGACATTTCTCCCAGTTTAAGACAAGATTCTTCTCCTCACAACGAGTAAGCACAAGTTTTAGATGATGAAGACATTCTTCAAAAGATGATCCAAATACTGAGAAATCATCCATGAAAACCTCAAGAAAACGTTCTACCATGTCAGAAAAAATACTAATCATGCACCGCTGAAAAGTAGCGGGTGCATTGCATAATCCAAAGGGCATACGTCGATAGGCGAATGTCCCAAAAGGGCAAGTGAAGGTAGTTTTCTCTTGATCCTCGGGTGCAATAGGAATTTGGTTATAACCAGAATAACCATCAAGGAAACAATAATAAGCATGACCGGCTAATCTCTCAAGCATCTGATCAATAAAAGGAAGAGGAAAATGATCTTTCCTTGTGACCGAGTTCAATTTTCGATAGTCAATACACACTCGCCACCCAGTGGTCATGCGGGTAGGCACTAACTCATTGGCATTATTTTTTACTACTGTGACCCCTGATTTCTTAGGTACGACTTGAACAGGGCTAACCCAAGAGCTATCTGAAATGGGGTATATAATACCCACATCCAATAATTTCAAAACTTCCGCTCTAACAACCTCTTTTATATTAGGGTTAAGCCGTCGTTGCATTTCACGAGAAGTTTTAGCATTCTCCTCTAGATGAATACGATGCATGCACACAGATGGGCATATACCTTTAATATCTGCTATAGTCCACCCAATTGCTGACCTATGTTCCCTAAGGACATCTAAGAGTTTTTCCTCATGTTCCTTATTCAACTCAGAAGAAATAATAACAGGTAGACTATCATTTGGACCTAAGTAAGTATACTTAAGTTCAGCAGGTAAAACTTTCAAATCCAATTTAGGTGGTGACTCAACAGACGAGACATTTTTAGACCCAATCGGTGGAAGGGGTTCCACCTTAGCATTCCATTTCTCTATGTTTATAAGAGGGACTGAATCCAATAAGGCATTCACCTCTTCACAAGCACTATCAACATCAAAATCACAGCCAAAATGAGCTAGGCATGCCTCTAAAGGGTCTTTATAACTTGCATGGATAAAAGTATTTTGAACTAGACTCTCTATTAAATTTAACTCGCAAATATCTTCAGAGTCTGGTGGTTGTCGGCTTACGTTAAAAACATTAAGCTCAACCGACATATTTCCAAAAGAAAGTTTCAAAACACCATTCCTACAGTTGATTAGAGCATTCGAAGTGGCTAGGAATGGACGACCTAAGATGACAGGAATCTGGTTATTAGGATTAGCTACAGGTTGAGTGTCTAAGACAATAAAGTCTACAGGGAAGAAGAATTTATCAACCTGAATGAGCACATCCTCAATAACACCACGAGGTACCTTAACTGAACGATCTGCTAATTGGAGTACCACCTGCGTGGGTTTCAACTCACCAAGACCTAGTTGCTCGTAAACAGAGTAAGGTAATAAGTTGACACTCGCACCCAAGTCAAGCAAAGCTTGCTCAATTTTTTGATCACCTATGGTACATGAAATCGTAGGACATCCAGGATCCTTAAATTTAGGTGGAGTGCGATGTTGGATGATTGAGCTAACTTGCTCAGTGAGGAAGGCTTTCTTGTGCACATGCAAGACACGTTTGACCATACACAAGTCCTTTAAGAATTTTGCATAAGAGGGGACCTGTTGAATCGCATCGAGAAATGGAATATTAATTTTGACTTGCTTAAACACTTCCATAATCTCATTATAGTGATTCCCCTTCTTAGACTTTTGAAGTCTTTGAGGATATGGTACAGTAGGAACAAAGTTTCTAACTGATGGGCTTATTTGAGATGGTGGGTCAAGACTAGGGACTTGAATTTTTGATTCAACTTCAGATGTAGTTTTGTCCTCCCTTCCTAAACTGCTAACATGGTCCTTTTCAATTTTCTCATTATGTATAGGCATTTGGACTCCATTATCAACTTGTCTACCTGACCTTAGGATTGTGATAGACTGAACCTGCTCATGTGAACTAGAAGTGGACTGATCATTAATATGAAACTGGCCCTTTGGGTTAGGCACAGGTTGACTAGGAAACTTTCCCTTCTCCCTCTCTCCTACAACAGTGGCTAATTGACCTATTTGAGTTTCTAACTTAGAAATTGACTGACTGGTCTGTTGCATGAACTGTTGGAGAGTATCCTCTAAAGTTGGTCTTTGTTGAGGTGGGGGAACATACGGAGGGGCATTTTGGGACATGGAAGGATATGAAAATTGTGGTTGCCCTTGGGGTTGCGTAGGTTGCACCCCTTGGTTGTTCCGAGGTTGGTCTTGCCTCCAAGAAAAATTAGGGTGGTTCCTCCAATTAGGATTGTATGTGTCAGAATAGGGGCTGCCAAATGGTTTCTTATATGAATTAAGTGCATTGGCTTGTTCGGCTATACACTCATGAAAAGATGCAATAGATGGACAAGTTTGTGCCGTATGAGAAGAACTTTCACACAATTGACACATCTCATTAACTGCACGAATAGAAGAATTACTTCCTTTACTCATCTCTATAGCCTCTACTTTCCTAGTTAGACTAGCTATCCTCGCACTCAAATCGTTCTCCTCTCGGAACTCGTAAATTCCTCCCTTTTTGGGTTCTGAGAGCACTGATAGACCACTCCTTTCAACCCTCCCTGAGTACTCCCATTGTTGAGAGTTCTCTGACAACGTATCAAGAAATTTCCATGCTTCATCCTCATTCTTAGACATGAATTCTACCCCACCTCGTGACTCAATTAGTTGACGATTATAGGGTGACAATCCCTCATAAAAGAATTGAACTAATTGCCACTTGGCAAAACCATGATGTGGACACTTAAGGAGAATATCATTAAATTTCTCCCAACATATGTAAAACTCTTCACCCTCTTTTTGAGTAAATTGCATGATATTTCGACGAAGGGAGTTAGTTTTGTGCATGGGAAAAAACTTGGTAAGGAATTTAGTGCATAACCCATCCCATGAATTGACAGACGCGGGTTCTAGTGAGTATAACCAAGATTTTGCTTTCTCTTTCAAAGAGAATGGAAATAACCGCAATTTAATTGACTCCTCAGAAATATGTTGAAATTGTAGTGTGGAGCAAATCTCTAGAAATTCCTTAACATGGAGGTATGGGTCATCAGAACTAAGACCTCTAAAAGTGGGCAGTAAATTAATTACTGCTGCCCGTATCTCAAAATGTCCCTGTTGGGTAGCAGGTAACACAATGCAAGATGGGTTTGTAATATGCACGGGAGTGTAATAGTCCTTAAGGGATTTAGTTTCAACAGGATCTGCCATCTTGGGCAAAGAAGGATCTCTAACACTAGAATTTTTCACACCCTTTTGAAAGGTTCTCTCAATCTCAAGATCTAATGGAAACAACTCTGGATTCAGTGATCGACGACCTAACATACACTAAAATGACTCACAAAAATACCAACCAAATAAACAAGCAAATTTTTTTTTTTTTTTCAAATTTAATTCAAGGTTAGTGATTTCTATTTTTTTTTTTTTTTATTTATTTTTTTTTTCCTAAAGAATTATCTGGACTAGTTCCAAAATAATTCTTACCTAGTTAGACAGCTTCTACTCCCTTTAAGAGGAACTAGAGGATTACCAGTTAAGCCCCACCAACAATACAACCAGGAAAGTTTCTAAGATAGATTGGAGGGGTCACAAACGGTCCCACTTAAAAACCAATCTCCTCAGAACTTTCCTAGACATTGTGAAGTTGGAAGGTGCTCACTGGAGTTACCAAAAGTTAACTCTGTCCAAGAGGGTCCTATAAGCTATGTGAATTCCTATGGCCAATGTCTACTTGATTTTAAATTTAAACTAAATTTGGCTTGGGATAGACAAATGCAAGGAGATTTTTAACCTAGTTGGGCAAGGAATTGGTGATGAAATCCAATCCTTATCTTGTTGGGGGTTTGTGCCCTTACTAAAATTTTAATGCAAGAATGCTAAATTAAAATGCACAAACAAAACACACCATAAAAAATATAAAATAAAAGTGAGTGAGTGTGTGGTCTTTCTTCTCTTTTTTTTTTTTTTCTTTAAATAGAGAAAAAAATTAAAAATAAAATAAAAAATAAACTTGAAGAAAGTGTGACCCTAGGGTTATTTCTAAGTTATTCTATCCTAGAGTTCTCATGCACAAGTTATCAACCTAAAACAAAAATCTATGTTTTCCTAATCTAAGAAAAGAAAAGAAAATAAAAATAAAAATAAACGGAAGGAAAAAAATTGTACTTACTTGGATTCCAAAGTAGTGCCCAAGAACATGCGAAAAAGACAATTTTCAACAATACCACCTATAGAATTCAAGAAGTATCAGGTAAAACAATAACAATAAAATAAAACTAAAACTAAACTAAAAATAATAATAATAAAAATAAAATAACTAAAACTAAAACTAAAACTAAAACTAAACTATAATAATAAAGAAAAAGTTTTTTTTTTTTTTTAAAAAAAAAAAACCTAGTACAAATAATTAAAATTGGAAAGTTTTTTTTTCTTTTTTGATAATAATAAAACAAAAGAAAGAAAGAGAAAAAAAAAACTAAATTATAACTAGTAGAAGAATTAAATTAATCAAAATTTGATTAGTTTTCTTGTTTGCAATTCCCCGGCAACGGCGCCAAAAACTTGATGTTGTTTTAAAATTGTTAAATAACTCGCAAGTGTACGAATCTATTAAAGTATAGATCGGCAAGAACGAGGTCGAACCCAATGGAATGCTTTGAGAAGAAAAACTAATACAAATTCAAATTAATTTAAAACTAATCTAGTTTAAACACAAGTTTAGTTGATTTGAGAGAAATTAAACTAACATGAAAATAAAATAACACTATTGAAATCAAATAAAGAAAATAACTAAGGTTTTGGATTCCACCACCATTAAATCCATGAAGTTTCTAATATTCATTTATTAATTCCCAAAGTTAGAGTAGCAATCAAGAAATCAATCTATTGCTTACTCAAGATTTAACAATAAAGCACTATGAAAAATATATTAAAAGGTAGATTTTCCTTCGCTTCACTTGTGTAAAATTCTAAGCATCCTATGTATCCAATTTAATGAAAAACATAAGATCAAAGATTATCACTTTTAAGAAATACAAACCCAAGCTTAGATTAATTATAATACTTTCTAACTACCACATATACATGATATAGATGGTGAAAGAATTATAAAATAATTAATCACAAGAAGCAAAAATCATAAGCAATTAAATCACACACATGAGAATTAATTAATGAACAAAAGAACTTCACTTCATTAATGGAGGTTTCCTCCTCAACCCTAGTTGAGGAGTTTAGTTACACATGATAGAAGAAGAAGATAACAAAATAATAAAAGACATAATGAATAAATAAAACCCGGATTGTCTCTGTCTTCTCTGCCTTGGCCTCCACTTGTTTCTCCTCTCAAAATAGCCTCCAATTCACCTCTTTATACCCCAAGAGAATACATAAAGTCCTAATCCAATTAGGAGATAAAGTCGTAATCCAATTAGGAGAATATTAGGGTTTTCCCGCAGCCCAAAATAGGTAGATTTTTCTGCTGACTTTCGGCCCAAGTTTTGACCCAGTAGAAGTCCGATTCACGAAATTTACGTGAAATACAAAAGTGTCGAGAATCGAATTTCGTTCAACCCACGCGGGAATTAAGTCGAATTGACGCTCGGAAATAAGGTTTTCAGTCCACTTTCCAAAATGGGATTAAAACTGGATTAAGTATAGAATTGGGCTTCAGGCCCGTAACCTCCTTAAGCAGTTGTACTTCTCTTGGACCACTTTATTGGGCTGTTTTGAGTTGAAATATGGAGTTGAATGGACCCATTAGATGTAGGCTTCATATAACCTTCTTCGATATCATCTTTAAAAGCCCAAAATCATGGTTTTATCTGAAATAATCATTAAGGCACTGAAAAGGATAGAAAACATAAAAACATAGTAAAATCACAAATAATCTATCACTAAGAGAATAAAATATGCAAATTAAGAGGCTAGAATGCGTAACATTCAACGCCGATCAAGCCACACAAGACAACCACTGCCCAGCCGTAGTGTCAACTCCAATCGCCGCCTCACACCGATGCTGATAAAGCCGTCAGCCACTGCCCAAAACCCACCATGATCGGACCTAAAACTCAGTCAACCCACAACTAAAACCAAACACTGCAAACCACCATCACGCTACAGGTTGAACCCATCAAACCGCTACAGCCGAGTCAAGCCGAACTCAGCCGAGTTCAGCCCCATACCACCGTACGAACCCACTGTCGGGAATACCCCCATCGCCGCTGCTGGAGTCGCCGGAACCAACCGAAAACCCAGCCGTGAGAACCCCCTTCGCGAACGGCTCGGCCGAACAGAGCCACCACGCGCACCGGACAGCTCCATCGTGGACACCCACGGTCGCCGTCGACGCCTCTACCAGAAACGGCTCTCGCCGCCGCTGATCGGGCCACCGGAGCTGATCTCGTCTGCCACCGTCGCGGCTTCTCCCCTTCCCGATCTCGGTTCCTCTCTCTCTCCCCGACTTCTCCTTCTCTCTCTTCTTTTCTTTTCTTTTCTTTTTCTTTCTTTTTCCTTTTCTTTTTCTCTTTCTTTTCTTTTTCCTTTTCTTTTTCTCTTTCTTTTCTTTTTCTTTCTTTCTTCTTTTCTTCTTTTCCCTTCCCAGCCGAGACCACACTTGGTCTCTTTCTTTTCTTTATTTTGGTCCACATCTTTTGCCTACTTATCCTCCTCCACACAAATATATATATATATATATATATATATATTATTTATATATATATACATAATATCACACAATACATGTATTCACATGTATTTTCCCACACTTACCTACATAAATATATTGGTCCCTCTATACTTGTCTATAATTACATATAGACCCACCATGTGCATATATATATATATATATATTCCCATATATATATATATCTATATCCTCCAACTTCATATAAATATATATATAATTCTATATATATATATTTATAACATATTTTCGAATTTTTATTTATTCGAAAAAAAATCGGTCCGGTCCAAAATCACCCGGAACCGGTCAAAATTATTTCGGTCCTAACAACCTCCCCTCCTTCAAGGAATTTCGTCCTCGAAATTAGCATAGTCATGGTCTTTCCAAAACTAATCTATACATGACGTCATTCTCGCCAATGATCGTCACTTTCCCTTTCCACGTACCCTAGGCGCTACACTTGCAGCACCTAACTCATAACACTCAGGGCTGGCACAATCAGTGCGTCTCAACTGCCGTAAGGCAATATAACCACTTCCGTGACATGGCTGAGTGACTCCTAAGCCCATGTACGGTTCACTCACGAAATCCTCCGAAGCACTTGCTTCGTAGAGCCCACAGTCTCTATCTCAAGACCTATCCAGTCCATCTCTATCTCTAGTCTAAGGCATCACCTTCGACTAATTATACCAATCACTCGCAGTGATACTTCCCTATAATCCGAGATCATCAATACTCAAAGTCATTCTTTTATTATCAAACATGACTTTCAATTTCTGGCATACCATTCCCGGGCTTAGTCTAATACCCTGGGCATCATCACAACGCAAACCATATCAATCCAGTGCACATCACAAGCGCGCTCACCAGCAAGGCACATAACAGTGCACCTGCTGATACAAACCACATAAGTAGTGTATTTGCCGCAGCAAGCCATATAACTCTGCCCAGTCCCATAGACCACAACCCACTGGAATCCCATGCCAAGTCTAGGATCTTACATCCCACTGATTTCACACTCTCATTACTCAAGAGAACTATTTCCCATTTCCATCGTTCACACCAAGGAATCAGTTGACAATTAGAGAGAATTCCTTTCATATCAGCACTTCACTTTAGACAACCCTTACCAATGAAAGTTTGAGGTCGCCTACAGTAACCAATCAGCAATCATATAGTGGCCGCAGCCCACTGCATCTACACACCCACTACGTCCACCTCTCCCTTTCATGGTAAGAAACTATCCTCACTTCGGATACCATATGTCAGGATCCTCATCCATTATCAACTTATCCTTCTCTTAATATCATATCCGCACCATTGAGGTCAAGGCACATAAGGAGTGCACTTGTCAAACAAATCATCCAGTTCTGTCCATTTTTGTGGACTACATTCCATTGACATTTAGTGCCAAGATTAGGGTTTTACATGCCCTTAACTTCACAGTCTCATTCACCCGTCCATTGATCCTAACAGACGTTTTCGACTGTTCAGGTATTTATCCATTCCTTTCCAGTATCTCACTTGAGACCCCAAGATCCTGACTGCTTCGTCTAGGACCCCACAAATCTTTCCATGCATCACTATTGCATTAATCATACAAACTCTCAGTTTGGAAAGTCCCAAGGCAAATCATGCCCTTCTTCATCAACACTAGACTCCTACTCTCAAGGTCTATCACAACATGTCTATTTCAACATCACAGTTCGTTCAACTCCAAACCTCTACCTAGGTTTGCCAATTCTCAAGACTGAAATTTCTAGGTGACTACATGCCACTACTAGCCATGTGATGCCAAATGTAACACAAAAGGGTAATGCACAGTCACATAAATCACGTATAGCACATAGCATATAACATACAACATGTTAATCAAATAAACACGTACCATGCATGATATGAAATATGATGCATCAAATCAAATCAAAATCCTAGCCCTCGGGCTAACACTAGGAAAATATCCCTGACCATACACGGTCTCAGTACTTCCTCTGCCTGAGCAAGTGTAAAACATAGCCCAGTCCCCCTACTACACACATACTAGAACACAAAATCTAGAGCGGTTCAAACCAACCTACTCTCATCCTCTGTACTCCTTGGTAAACACCTACCAATCCATGCACATCTATAGTCGATGGTAGTATCCTTGACTATCTACACCAATCACTTTCAGTGACATATCCCTACTATTGGGAATTCTTTATTCATCGTCATCCAGATGAAACAATTCAACGTCTACAAGAGCCAGCGTATTGTAAGAGGAACGCTAATCCAAGAAAAATGTTTGATCAGGCCATTTTTCCCAATTAGCCCAACTCCGGCAATATGCCATCCTTGTATCCCATCTCAATCTCAATTGCCAACCTCGGTAATACACTTACTAACAACACATCATAAGCCCCCAAGTGTCTGTAAGGACTTAAACACTCGCAAACTTCCTTGCGGTATCTCTTCATTGCTCACTAATGAGACTTAAACACCAAATCAAAGGCCTAAACTCAACCAACTCTGGGAGTCTTACCAACTGAATTCAATTTCATACCAACACTTTGTTCTTTCATTAGGATTGCTCAAACCGAGCAAGTCATTCCACTATCATCCATAGGTAATCAAGCCTATCATTTAGACAACTACCAACCATTGCCTATCTCCAAATCAACACGTGATTTGACCCTCTGTCCTTAAGTATTCAAACTTATGACTTTGATACCCTAGGTTTTCACACCTAATGCTTTAACAGCAATCCAGAGTTCCTCAAATCTCCAACTCTATCCCGTCGCCCCTAGGTATTCCAACCTAGTGCTCTAACAGAAACCATTCTGATATCAGGTACATAATCCAACCTTCTCAACCATACATATGATACGTTCATCACCCGTCGTCCCTAGGTATTCTGACCTAGAGCTCTGATACCATGCTGTTGGTATCAGAGACTTGATCTAACCCCTATAATTCCAAATGTTATCTGAACACCACCCGTCGTCCCTAGGTATTCTGACCTAGAGCTCTGATACCATGTTGTTGGTATCAGACACTTGATCTAATCCTCATAACCCCAAACGTGATCCAACCATCACCCGTCGTCCCTAGGTATTCTAACCTAGAGCTCTGATACCATGTTGTCACGCCACGGTTTCCGACACCCGGTTAGGAGCGAGGGAAACGGGGGTGAATCCGTAATTTCACCTCAAGTTCCCACACCTTAATCTCATTTTAATCTATTCTATTGCGGAAGCATTCTATATGTGCACCCTTCAGGTGACATAAGATCATCAATAGCCCTTGCAAAGGATTTTCACGAAAATCGGGCATAACCCATTCTAAATAATCAGCTCCTGGCATGTTACACCTGCTTTACAATTCATATGGACACTTCTGGGCACGTGTCCCCCTAGCATTTATATCTAAATAATAAAAATGGACACTTCTGGGCACGTGTCCCCCCAGCATTTCTACAACATGCATAATAGAATCAACAATATACATGTCTTAGTCCTTGAATGTTCGTATAACATCTATACATCACATGAATGAAATACATCTTAAGGAACTGAATCACCATAATTGCTCCATACATCTAATCCAAATATCCTAGTTATACATTAAATTCTCTACTACCTCTGCCACCGGTACTATGAATCCTCTAACTGACTTCGTAATCAGCAATACCTGCAAAACCTGGGAGGGGGTGAGCTCAAAGGCCCAACAAGGTATATAGAACCATACTATCATCGCAGCAGCAGGTCGATCCTCACATATTCTCAAAAATATACATGCACTTAAATATATCACAATATTTAAAGTCATGCCCCTCCTAGCATACATGAACCAACAATGCACATGGCAGTTTTAGCATTTATGAACATTTAAATCAACTACACATGACTTATGAAAATCATTTACAACATGTTCAAGGCAGTACACATCCAACGTCATTATGTATAGAAAACATATATGAACAGAAGCATTTACATGAAGAATGTAAATCAAATATCACGTCACCTACTCAACAAGATCCATTGAATCATGCATAAATGCACATGCTCATGCATTTTTACCCAAACATCCACATTTCTCAAATCATGCATGATGCTTCCCATAAAGTGCAAATACATACGTATATAACTCACACCAAACTAATTCATAGGGGGCTTTCTCATCACTCCAATAGTAAGGGTCTCTTCGGCACCCAAACTCTGCTTGTGCTTTATCGGGTTACTAACCCGAAGGGAGCACCTCCTCTTGGCCAAGTTTTGGGTTTTTCACCCTAGGGGCCTTCCCCTTATCTTAATTTCACACTCCTGCCCCAAAATCATATATATAGTGCATATAATCACACCCATGCACTTATTCACACCATGAATGCATTTTTGTCAAATCAATGCATTTTCCTTTCACCTCAAGATTGTCACAATGTCATCACACTCATATCATGGAAACCATCATGCTTATGCATTTTTCAAGAAAGTCATTTCTTTCATTCATAAATCTGTAAACACCACATCTTCACGTTTTCACCAATAAACACACTTTTCATGGAATTCATTCATAATCACATTTGCACATACACAACATATATATAGATGTCACATCTTGCATATAATCACATGTATACGTATATTAACATAAATATAATCATGCTTTCATTCCAATCATGCATTTTACTATGAGCAACCAACATGCATTCTTACAACCATATTCAATCACGCAAATATATATATACATATATATATATATATATCATGTCACCCATATAGGTAGTGAAAACATACCGAACAATTCACATATTTCATGCTTTTCCAATACCCTTTTATGCCATAATCAATTTAGCATGCATTTCTATTACTGCACCGAATATAGAATCACATATGTATTTACGTATACTCCACTCAAGCATAAGAATCATATATGCATGCAAGGCAACATCTAGCTAAATGTACATATATAATTTAGCATACATTACATGGCTCAATCCCTAAACATGCATATAACAATGCAAATCAGCATTTGAATTTAACAATGCTCTTACCCTCCAAGCTCACACATATATATATATCTACCCACATATATATTTACGTATACTCAACTCATGCATAAGAATCATATATGCATGCAAGGCAACATCTAGCTAAATGTACATACATAATTTAGCATACTTTAACATGATTTCAATCAATACGATACCTGCATTTCACGATGCAAATAGGCGATAAATCTAACATGTTATCGCTTCCCAAACCCACACATACATATATATATACACACGCATATATATATCCTCTCATATCCCATGTATGCACAACATCCACCTACACCCACATATATATAAGCACCTATATATATATGTATATACACATACCACATATGATTAAATTAAGACATATGTAAATTACTTAACGTACGTAAAAGATAGGTATGAGATAGAGGCAAGAATCAACTTGCCTTAAGTCCCGCTTTCGCCAAGTCCGCGCTTGCAAAGCGGTCCTTTTTCCATGTCCGGTCCGATCCAGTGTCAAAGCCCACACGACAATCCTCCGAACCAATTCCTTGTCCTTTCTAATTTCCATAATTGGTCCAGGTTATTTGCGCAAGCCCATGTACAACTCAAGTCCGCAACTAATTTCAGTCCACATCTGAATTAACCCAAATGACCAATTTCGGCTCACTGTCATGTCCAACACAACCCATATATGAATTTGTTGAACACACACACTCCAGTATATACACTTGCACCAAATTTAACCCAGGAAATCCTCCAATCAAAACCATGTAAATAGGCAGCCCATTGTCCATGCCGACACCACAAGGCCGCCATTTCCATGACCAAACAGTCCACAAACCAACCCAAACTCCATCTTCTGCCGACGGCTACCCAATAGCCCAGTCATACACAGCCACGTGAAGACCAATTTCACCAGAATCAACCACCACCGAGAGCCACACAAGACAACCACTGCCCAGCCGTAGTGTCAACTCCAATCGCCGCCTCACACCGATGCTGATAAAGCCATCAGCCACCGCCCAAAACCCACCTTGATCGGACCTAAAACTCAGTCAACCCACAACTAAAACCAAACACTGCAAACCACCATCACGCTACAGGTTGAACCCATCAAACCGCTACAGCCGAGTCAAGCCGAACTCAGCCGAGTTCAGCCCCATACCGCCGTACGAACCCACTGCCGGGAATACCCCCATCGCCGCTGCTGGAGTCGCCGGAACCAACCGAAAACCCAGCCGTGAGAACCCCCTTCGCGAACGGCTCGGCCGAACCGAGCCACCACGCGCACCGGACAGCTCCATCGTGGACACCCACGGTCGCCGTCGACGCCTCTGCCGGAAACGGCTCTCGCCGCCGCTGATCGGGCCGCCGGAGCTGATCTCGTCTGCCACCGTCGCGGCTTCTCCCCTTCCCGATCTCGGTTCCTCTCTCTCTCCCCGACTTCTCCTTCTCTCTCTTCTTTTCTTTTCTTTTCTTTTTCTTTCTTTTTCTCTTTCTTTTCTTTTTCTTTCTTTCTTCTTTTCTTCTTTTCCCTTCCCAGTCGAGACCACACTTGGTCTCTTTCTTTTCTTTATTTTGGTCCACATCTTTTGCCTACTTATCCTCCTCCACACAAATATATATATATATATATATATATATTATTTATATATATATACATAATATCACACAATACATGTATTCACATGTATTTTCCCACACTTACCTACATAAATATATTGGTCCCTCTATACTTGTCTATAATTACATATAGACCCACCATGTGCATATATATATATATATATATATTCCCATATATATATATATCTATATCCTCCAACTTCATATAAATATATATATAATTCCATATATATATATTTATAACATATTTTCGAATTTTTATTTATTCGAAAAAAAATCGGTCCGGTCCAAAATCACCCGGAACCGGTCAAAATTATTTCGGTCCTTACAGAGATATAGACAGATAGACTGATTAGAGGAGGCAGGGAGCAAGAAATTTATGAGGGAAATGTAGAATACATTTAGACAAGAGCGATATTCAAGGAGAATATTGGGTTTGAGAAGGATTGCACGTGATGCAATGTTTGTAAGGTGGTTATGGAACCCTTAATATAGAGTTCCTTACATATATTTATAGAAAACTTACATAATTACTCTCTAAGTTACAAGATAATAATGAAATAAAAAAAATTACATAAAAGAAATAAAACAAAAATGCATCTAATTGGTCATCGACGTCAAGCCTCCACTAATGTAGCACAACACTCCAAGCTCCCAAAGTCTCAATATACTTGGACTTTATGCAAGAATAATCCGTCACTCAGTCTACCAAAGCCTTCCCAGAGTCCCATTCATACTCAACCTTATCATTTACCACAGCGTGTGTGGGCATTTAATTATGATTTTTCTTTCTGCTATTGTTGGCACCTAATCTTGGTGCCACTTGACAGCTAATAGAAAGGTCGTTGTAACAGAAGGAATGAGGCTAGCTAAGAGCCCATTTTCTATGAAACTCTAAAGGCTAAGGATGTTTAGCGAGTTGTCCTAAAGAGTGGTTGGCACTTGTATATACATATATGGTTACTAATATAGATACATATATATATGGGTGTAACTTATCTTGTAGATTGGAACAGAGAGTTTGGTGCAAATTGGACTCTAGAAACTTCATTGGAATGGAAGACTGGTTTAGTTGCGTGTAACAGGGCTCTCAAGGCTGGTAGCTATGAACAATGGGTCGATTTGGGTAAAGGCTGGCTAAATACACAAGTCCAATGGTGACTTGAATGCTACTGGAACTTAGCAGAAAAAAGTCATCCACACCTTAGACTCTAGAGAAGTCCAAGAATTGGCGAATTGCTCGTGAGAAAGGACTTTGATGATCAAGCCACTCTCAGGAAGTTAGATTAATAGGGTATACATATAAATGTGACCTATGTATGCATGGATTAGTTGGTACTGTACAATGACTCATACGAGTGTGGGCTGCATTGGAAGACTTTGGTGTAGTATGGACTCTTGTAAAGAAAGGCTACTGGGTTGTTGAAGACATAGGACATCAGCATATAGATAATTTATTCCCTTTTATTATTTTATCTTTTGTGCATTATCTTGTAACTTAGAAACAAACATTGATGTTTGCTATAAATAAATGAATGGAGCTCTATATTAAGGGTTCTCACAACCATAATAAAATAGTTACATCATGTGTAACCATTCTCTCTCAATATTCTCTAAGGATATTGTTTTGATCCTTGCTCAATCTACATCTCCCCCAATTTTCTTGCTCTCGGCCTCCTCTGATCAATCCATCTGTCTATTTCTCCCTTAAATTCTACCTCCCTCTTTGCTACGATTTAGTCTCATAATTCTTTGCATACAGTTTAAAGTCCTCTTAATTGAGGCACGAAAGAACTCAATACGGAGTTTTGTATTCTCTCTCCCTAGCCAATCGCCTGATCCAAAATGACCTCCAAAGAAGATTACTTGTGTTCGACCTATTGTTTACATTGAGTTGACATCATGACTCTAGCACACCCGCCAACACTGTTAATCAATTGACCTGGTTGGCTGATTAATTAAGATTGAACATATTTTAGCACACCCAGTGGGACCTGAAAAGTGCTAAAGAATTGAGAATATACCACCTAAGCTAAAGTCTAAATGGAACTCTGTCACTAGCAATGATGAGCAAGAGGAAGAAATTCCTCAGCCTGTTGGAGGCCCCGCGGTCTATCCATCAGATATGGCATTCTTAATGGATACCATACATACAATGCGTGTCCAACTTGGTGAGGTTCACGCCAATATCGGTTGATTGGATGCGAAGATCACCTAGACTGGTGTTCACACGAATGTTCGAATTTATGAAATGATAAGACAATCGATCGTCCAAAATAGACCGATTATTTAGAGCTCTATCACCCAAGATTAAACTCATTAACCGAAGGATCAGCAGACTGACAAGAAATTAAAAGGTTTAATATTACCTTTACCCCAGCCTTCTGTATAAAGCAACCTACCGTTTATTAATTTTTAGCCTGGTGAAGCAAAAAACCATTTATCAAACGAGGTCACGAACAGATGGCTATATGAGCAACAATAGGTATACCTTCGAAATGACTCCATGGGTCCAGTCGACCTTGGAGATAATCCCCATAGGGGAAGAAGACAAGATTCCCTAATTGCACCTGCACCTAGGGGGCAAACAGAGAATAACCAACCATTAAGGTGGCAAGAACATAAGCAACCAATAAATCCAAATGTTCTTGAAACTGATTTGATGATATCTATCGAGCCTTAGGATTAAGGACTAATCGACCAACCTTTAGAAAGCCCTATCCTGGGGAATATGATTTCTTGGAATATCATACTGGATATGAAATGCCTAACTTTGCTACATTTAGTGGAGAGGGAAATCAGTCAACACTAGAGTATATCGACTACTTTACAATCCAATGTGGAGAGCCTGGTGCTAACCAGATGTGGAAATTAAGGTTGTTCCCCAATTCTTTGATTGGCTTAACTTTTACTTGGTATTCCAAATTGAGGCCAAATTCTGTAGTAAATTGGCAGCAAATGAAATAACTATTTCATACTCAGTTTTATGGTCCAGAACTGGAGGCTACATTGGTTGATTTTTCCAGGCTGAGTCAATTTCTTGGAGAAACGGTAGAGAATTTTATAGCAAGGTTCAGAAAGGCCCGATTAAAGTGTTAACTGATCCTTCCTGAAACAGAATATGCAAAGTTAGCCCTAAATGGTTTAGATATTGAACATAGGAAAAGGTTTGAGGGTATAGAATTTCATGACATATTTTAACTTTTCGATAGGGCTACCTGATATGAATCAAACCTCAATGAGGAAAAAAAAGGAAAATCTCATCAAATGGGACTTATTATAAAGATCCCAATTATGAGGTATTTTTGACAAAAATTAATGAAGATCTTGTGAAAAATTTAGCCGAGGTCCACATTAAGAACCCATACATATGTGAAAGTCTAGTAAGAGTCAAGTTAGACACTAGTGGCTCCCATTCTGCTTCATCATCGGCCAATCCTATTAAAAGGGGAATGGCCAATGTAGGTAAATTTTACTCATTCGATCTGTTTGTGACTAATAAGATCTTTCATCATCTATTGGAAGATAAACAGATCACCAGATCACCTTGCCCAAAGGGTAGAAGATCCCATCAGCCACCGAGGAGAAGAGAAAGAATATTGTAAATGCCATAATTCTTAGACACATAGTACTAATGATTGTATTGTGTTTCGTAATATTGTGCAGAAAGCGATTGATGAAGGTACCTTGAAATTTTTGGACAAATAAATGGAGGTTATGGGGGTCGACAACAACCCTTTTCCTACAATTGTTTCTAGAAATGTGATCAGCCTAGCCCCAAAGGCTAATGACAAGCAGCCGAGGGTGGTTAACGAAGCACTATTAGGCTCTTCAAATCATAAAATAATAGAGGAATTGGAGCAAAAATTATGAGAGACTCATTTAGCTCTAATTGAAACAGAATGTTACCCAAATTACAAGGCTTGTGGTGATAAGAAATTGGACCCAGGGGGCAAAACATATAGAGAAGTGTCCATGAGAGGATTGTGTTCGCTCAGGATCAACCTGCCAGATGGCTGCAAATCAATTGGTCTTCCAAAGAATCGAACCATGAGAAGGGGTCACCATACGCAGAGACAAGGAGATATTTGACAAGAGGTTTCTTGCTCATTATAACCCACCAAGGTTTAAGAGAGGAATACCAGATCAGCCAAAAATATGGTTAAGGAAGGAAAACATTTCTCATACGCCAAGAATAATAAAACCACCTGTGATTGCCCATTACCGTTGGACAAGAGTGACCCACCCTAAATTTCTTAGAAACATGGTACAAAAGGAGCCCCCACTCAGGCTCAGAAGTGGAGAATACAGCAGAAGAGAGCCGAGCTGAGAAAGAAACAGGCCGATGGAAAAGTAATGTTGGATGACGGTCATGAACAGGAACCTTCTTTAGACAAGACAATAGCTATATCTATAGCCTTCGCTGATTAATAGTCTACCCAAGAAGGGGACCAGTCTGACCAATATCCCAAACATATGGCAAAATATTGAATCAATTTTAGAAATTTCCCAAAGAAGGTTGTGTGCAACATGGCATTCATTTTGCCAGCCATTTTTCAAGTAAAACCTGACCAGTTATGTGCAGTGATTGATCCTACTGAGCTTGAAATCAACCATGTAAGGCAAGAAGCTACACCGGAGACAACATCGGTCAATAAGCCACCAATTTCAAAAGAAAGTTCTGTGTCAGTTGATAAAGTGCTACTTGAAAGACCACCATTGGCTATAACACAACAATTGAGGCCATTATATGTCAAAGTATGGGTAGAAGGCTAGCCAGTCAACCGAGTTCTGGTTGAAAATGGATCAATGGTACACATCATTGTATCAACCACAATGAAGGCTTCAGGGAAGAACATGGAAGATATAATTCCTATAGATGATGCGATCATTGGATTCAATGCTGGTTCCACAAACACTAAAGGAATAATCCCTCTGGAAGTCACTGTTGGTGGTCGATCTTCATTTACTGCCTTCTTTATCATTGAATCAACATTGACTTATAACTTGCTTCTGGGACGTGATTAGATTCACCCCAATATGTGTATCCAGTCATTATTGCATCAAATGTTGATCTTATGTGTTAGAGATGAAGTCAAAATAATAGAGGCTAATAACAAGCCTTTTGTGACTAAAGTTTATGCTGTTGAGGCCATATTATATAATAAAGCTTGTGTTCCGATCAAGTTTGTTGGCACGGACAAAATGGGTCGACCTACTTCAGCGATAATGAAGAGGTGATTAGTGGCCTCAGAAGTGAAGAAACTGCTGCATGAAACATATCGACCAATGCTAGAGCTCAATTACCCTAGTCTTGATTCAAAAAAAGTGGTTAATGATGAGAAATGAACCCAATAAAGTGGAGAAAAAAAGGCAGGCATATAGGGCCGCCAGTGATCAATTAAAAACATACTTAGTCAAAAAAAGAATTACCAAAGCAGAATAATTTTATCATGAACTATCAGCCAATATAGCTGAAGTGATAGTAGTTGACAGGGAGAAATTGGATACGATACAACTGGCAGATTTAGAATCAGTTCTGGCAAAATTAGATGATCTGAAAGAGAAAGTGCAAGATCCTTTGCTACAAGTAAATCTGGGGACAGGTGATGATCCTTAGCCTACATATATTAATACTCTCTTAGAGCCTAAATTCCAGGTCAAGATAATCAAGTTGTTGAAAAAATTTAAGGACTATTTTGTTTGGAACTATGAATAAATGTTAGGTTTGTCAAGAGAGCTAGTGGAACACAAAATGTAATTCGTGCACGGTACAAACCATACAAGCAGCCGCCTAGAAGAATGTCTTAGGAGGTGGTATCGAAGGTTAAAGAAGAAATAGAGAGACTTTTAAAGGCAGGATTTATCCGAACAGCTAGGTATGTGGAGTGGATATCCAATGTGATATCTATAATTAAGAAAAATAGAAAGCTAAAGTTGTGTATTGAGTTCAAAATTTTGAATTTGACCACCCCAAAAAATGAGTATCCCATGTCAATGGTCGATCAGTTGATGATTCGGCCGCTAAGAATGATATTATTTCTTTTATGGAAGGACATTTGGGTTATAATCAGATACACATAGCAGAAACAGACATTGCAAAATGGCATTCAAGTTTCTAGAGTCAATTGGGACATTTAAGTGGGTCGTCATACCTTTTGGCTTGAAAAATGGTAGGGCCATCTACCAGAGGGCAATGAACGTCATATTCCACGATATGATTGGCTAGTTCATGGAAGTTTATATAGACGACGTGGTGGTAAAATCATCAACTAAAATGCAGCACCTGATACATCCTAGGGCCACCTTCGAGAGAATGCAAGCTCACAAGTTGAAGATGAATCCTTTTAATTAAATGTGCTTTTGGAGTATCAGCTAGAAATTTCTTGAAATTTTTGGTGCATCAATGAGGTGTAGAGGTTGATCAAAATAAGGCCAAGGCGATCGTGAATGTCATGGTACCCAGTAATAAGAAACAGCTTCAATGGTTCATCAGCCAAATAAAGTTCCGAAGACGCTTCATCTATAATTATGCTGGGAAGATCAACACATTTTCTCCTCTATTAAAACTAAAGGCTCAGGAGGAGTTCGTATGGGACAAGAAACACCAACAGGCATTCGAAAAAATAAAGGATAATAGGCATTCGAAAAAATAAAGGAATATTTGGCCAATCCACTAGTTGTGATGTCCCCAAGGTGGAAGTGGTCGTTAAGACTTTATGTGTCAGTAGCTGAGGAGTCGATCGAAAGCATGTTGGCCCAGGATAATGAGTTAGGAAATGAGTAGGCCTTCTATTATTTGAGTAGAATTCTCTCCTCAGTCGAGTATAGATACACGTTAATCAAAAAATTATGTCTAGCTTTGTACTTTTCTGCTATGAAGCTCAGGGTGTACATGTTACCAGTATTAGTTTATGTAATTTTCCAAACCAACCTTATCAGATACAAGTTGTCGAGGCCTTTGATCACAGGCCGAATAGGCAAGTGGTCATTGGCCTTGATGGAGTTCAACTTTGTCTATATCCTGCAAAAATCAGTCAAGGGTAGGGCATTGGCTGAGTTCCTAGTTGACCACCCATCGGTTGACATCGATCCATACACTTCAGATGAACTAGAATCAGTAGCCCTATTAATAACTCCTTGGACATTGATGTTTAACGGTTCCAGTACCAGCGACGGTGCCAGAGCAGGAACAATGATCATCTCTCCAAACGGGAAAAGGATAGCATTTTCTTTCTTCTTGGATTTTAAGTGCTCTAATAACCAAGCAGAATATGAGGTTGTGATTATTGGCTTGGAAATCCGGCTAGAAATGTCAGTTAGAGATGTACATATATTGGGAGATTCGAGTCTGGTTCTTAGCCAAATATCAGAAGATTTTTCAGTGCCTAGCCTGGCAGTTAAGGCCATTTTATTCATTAGCCCTGCAATTAGTGGAACAATTTGAATTTGTCAAGCTAGAATATTGGCCAAGGGAATTTAACAAAGAGGTGAATGATCTCGCCTAGATAGCCTCAGTGGTAAGGGTCTAGAATGGTTGACTAAGAGGCTGATCAGAGTATCACGAAGAAACCTCCCTTAGGCAGAGGCAAGAAATGCAACTATGGTCGATACATTTGTGGTAGATATCGACACATTAGAAGACAATGATTAGACATACCCTTTGATCAATTTTTTAAAGAATCCTAGTCAGCGTATGGATAGGAAGGTCAGAAGAAAGGCCGTGAGGTACTTGTTACTGGCTGACAATCTCTATAAGAAGAGTGCAAAAGATAGACTATTGCTCCAATGCATCAATAAGACAGAATCCTTAAGAATTCTAGCTGAGGTCCACGAAAGCACTTGTGGAGCTCATCAAGCAGGGATCAAAATACATTGTCTAATTAGAAGGTACGAGTATCATTGGCCAGGAATCTTAAAAAATGTATAACATATGCTAAAGGTTACATTGCCTGCCAAAAGCATAGGCCAATTCAAAGGGTCCCTGCCAGGGAAATGCAACTGATTATTAAACTGTGGCCATTCAGAAGATGGGCCATGGATCTTATTGGCAAAATGAATCCACCTTTAGTAGGTGGACATCACTGGATCATTGTGGCTATGGATTATTTTACCAAATAGGGAGAGGTTGTGGCTTATCGGTCAGTGCACCAGTAGGTAGTGATCGATTTTATTAAGAAACACATTTTTCATCATTTTAGCCTTCCTGAGTCTATTGTGGTTGATAATGGAACTGTATTTAGAGTAGTAGAGATACTGGCCTATAGAGAGAAAATGAAGGTTAAAATGGTAACATTGACGCCTTATTACACCCAAGTAATGGGCAGGCTAAGACTTTGAACAAAGTGTTCATTGAGATTATTGAGAAGATGATTGATGAAATGCCAAAGTTGTGGCAATAGTCATTATCAGAGGCCCTTGGGGCTTACAGGAGTTCCAAAAGGACAAGTACAGGGGTCAGTTCGTACTTATTAACATATGAACATGATATTATTTTTTGTATGGAATTGAATGTACAATTGACCAGGGTTGCATTGCAGCAGAACTTACAACCAGCGATTACAATCTCGCTATGCTAATCGAGCTGGAGGACTTGGATGATATATGCTTGAATGCTTTGGATCACATCAGAGCCCACAAGCGAAAAGTGATTGATAAGCAATGAATGTTGCGTATTCAATGCCCCTAAAATTATATGAATTAGTGTCTTAGTAATATTTATTTCTTATTTTTATTAATAATTTTAATCTTTTTATGATTTCAGGTGATTAAGGGTAATTCTGATTAATAATGGTGAAATTGGGCTATAGATGGTGCTCATTTAGTAAGAAGCTGAAGCTTGACCCATGAGAGATATGTTTATATTGAAGATCCAAACTAAATGGACTGAAGAAATGGGCTGGAAATGAATTTAAATGAAGAAAATGAGCATGGGCCTATTCTTATTGAAGATTGGGCCAATTCAGGCCTAAAAAGTTCTGGATCTATTTTGGTATTCAGACCATACCTCTGTACACGATTGTCAAAATGACCCTAACTTCCTTTTGGTTGAAGGAAATTTGATTATGTACAATTTCATATTTCACAAAAATTTCCTAAAACGAACATTTTCAACAACTTTCTGCCCTATTTGTTCAGCTACCACTTTTTGGGCGAAAATGCCACTTTGTGAGGTGCAAGTACCATTTTTTTATGCGCACTTGCCACTTTGGGGAGGCCAGGTGTCCCATTGGTTTTGTTTCACAAAGTAAAACGGTGAAATGGGGGAGAAAACTAGGTATTCTGGAGGGGAGAAATACATAGAGATAGATAGAGGCGATTCGTGATGATTACAGGCGAGAAGATAATGATTTCATAATCGTTCAAGCCTAGACCTCCGATCATGAGCGGCTAAACACAATTCCGAGGAATGATGTAACCCTAACCTGTCTTTCAATATTTTAAATTGTATATTAATTTGGGAATGCTTTAATTTGTGCATTGATTGTATAACCAAGACATAAACAATAGCTGTGCTATTGGTTTTGATTTGAATAGATTATTTCATTGCATATTTACTTTTGTTCTTGTAGATGAATGCAAGTTTGTAGTGATTAGGGTTTGGTTCTTTTCAAATTCTGTGATTTTGTTAAGACAGGTTATACAATAGTTTTCACAGATCATTCAATTTAGAGTTTTTATAATTCGTACTAAGCAAATATGGGTTATCATATCATTAGTTAGTCAGATGTATAGGCCATGCTAATTGAAGACGAGTTATGCTTAATTGTATGTTGAATGAATTATCTTGATAGAATTGAATTGGGCTTGTAGCCATTCTTTTCTGGATGCATAGATTAAACATCCCAAATTAGTACAATTGTCATTGTTAGAGGTTAGTGGTGAAGTCAATTCCTAGGACTCTCTCTCTCTCCAGGATCTATCATTTATTTATGTCATTTAATTTTAGCATTTTAAAAACAAAACAAATTCTTTTTAAATTAAATTAAACAAGGTCTTGATAGTTTAACAACGAAACCAACGTAGTCTCTGTGGGTTCGACCCCTACTCACCAGTTTACTAATTTTAGTAGAGTATTTGCTGGTTTTATAAATTCTCTTTTGTCGAAGTGTAAAACAACAATGACACTATTACATAATATTTTATCGTGTTTTGCACATCGAACAGTTATGAAGGCCTACAACAAAAGACGTGTTTTGCACATCGAACAGTTATGAAGGCCTACAACAAAAGAGTTAAGTCAAAGTCATTTACTGAAGGTGACCTAGTATGAAAAGTGGTCTTGCTAGTTGGGAGACATGATAGAGTCTATGGTAAATGGTCCACAACTTGGGATGGTCCTTACTTGGCTCATGAGATTATTAATCGAGGTGCATACAAATTGAAAGACATGAATGGAGAAGTACATCCCAGGCCGGTCAATGACATGTACTTAAAGGAATATTGACCAACTATATTTAAGCAGCTAGAAGAGAAGTCTAGCTAGGCCACTTGACCTATCTGCATGTAGCATAGTTATGAAATCACTAAGAGAAATAAGTGCGTAATATAGGTTTAATTTTTTTCCTATTTTCTTATTTAATTTTATTCCTTTCAGTTTTGCATTTTTGTTGCGTCTTTGTGCTTGATAATGAGTGTTTTTTCTTAGATACCCAAAAGTACCATGTGAAAATGTTATCAGTTACAGCCTACAGTTCATAAAACTACAAAGTTTTCCTTGGAAATAGTCCAATCAGTCTTTATAGTGCATCAAACTTTGACCTCATGTTATCCTAGAAGAGATTGGTTTGTTGAAGAGTGAGTTCGGCCAAAACCTTGTTCTTCTTCAGCTCTGGAAGCTCAGCCTTCAGAGTAATATGTTGGGGGGGGAAGCTGATCAGTTTTCTCTAACAAAACACTAGCCCGAGAAGTGACATCGACCTTGGCAGCCTCGACTCGGGCCAGCTCTTCTTGAAACCTTTGTTCTTCTTTCCCAAGCCTACCATTCATCTAATCTAGCTGGCCAAACTCAGCCGCGATCTCAAGGATTTTTGCGCCTAGTATCTTTTCAGCATGATACTTTTCCTCAAACTGGGAAATCATATTGGTAGCTTCAGAGATGGAGTCGACCATGACAGGCAATTATACCCGAAAAGAAGCAAATATAGCTTGCATGACCAAGGAAAGTTCCCCATGTAGGTTGATGGTGGCCAGCAAGGTCAAGTTCTCATTTACCATAGATGGAAGATGTAGGAGGTCCCGTTCAAGGATTATTTGGAGGGCCTTCTTATCATCTTTAAATATCTGGGCAAGAGGAACTAGAGTAGTGGGGGGACTGGTACTAGTCGATGAGCTGTCTTTTAAAACTGAGACAACCAAGGATTGAAGATAATTCTTTATGGCGAAAAAGGATCAACTAGCAGGTCGCGAAGTGAGAGATTGAATTTATTTATGAAAAAATAGAAGGCATTATGAGGAAAAAAATAAGGAGCGTAAAGGGGTTTTTAAGAAAAATATACACCTCTTTAACGGGAGTAGAGGACTCGACCACATTTCCAGTGGCTGAGGCCATAGGTTGAGCTATTAGAGACCCTAGAAAGGGATTTGTACCCTTGGTAGATTTTCCACTTTCATCAAAGATAGGAAGAGGTAAATCGACCTCTTCTGCTATAGGAAGTGGCTGATCCTGATGTGCAATGCCAACATCGGCCTGTAGAAGAGGATAGTGAGGGATATAAATCAATAATAATCAATAGAATGGTAAAAAGGTAAGAGATGAAGTACCTGTGGAATGGAACTCACCGCCTTTTTGCTTCTCTTGACCAACGGTTTGTCATCCGAACCAGATTCAAGGTCTGTAAAAAGGTCCTTGATAAGCTTGGTGCATTTCAAAGAACCTTTAGTTGTGGTTTTCTTCCTTTTGTGCTGAAACAGAAGAATAGTTGTGGTAATTTTAAGATAAGAAGCAAGTAACTAATGGCCAAAAGGTTACCTTATGGGGTAAAGGCTTTGGGGCCTCAGCCTTTGGTGGAGGTCGACTCTAGATTTCCTCAGCTTGTGGATCTATGTTTATAGTGCGATCGATCGGCTGATCGCTGACAATATGGCTAGAAGATTGAACTGCAAAGAAGTTGGTTAAGGAAAGTAGTCCAGGAAATAAGAATGAGAGAATCTGTGTTGAGAATCACCATGCTTGGACTTTGATCCAGTCCTGGTAGTAGCAGGGGCACTGGTGATAGTAGGAGCTGTAACAGCCTTTGTGGCTGGCTTCCCATCTTTTTGGGAGAAAACCACTAAGGAAGACTAATCCTTTTAAGAACTGAGGGTCAAAAACTTGAAGGAATTGAGGAGACATTGGAAGAGAAGAGTCTCATTTATGTCCATGGCTGAGGCAATGTGAGAAGCCCACCACGTGTCAAATAATAGGTCGGTCTAAGGTTGAGGAGTGAAGGGTTGAAGCCAAAATTAGTCTGCAGTATTTTTGTTCTTATCAGACACGTCTAGGACGTGCCTAGCCTCCTGGAATCGAATTCTCTTATCAAAGGTTTGGTTGTAGGATTGATAAAGAGATAAGGGGATCATTTGAATGAGGCTAAATTACCTCGCTAGTTGAGCAGGATTGTAGAATTCAACACCCACACGACTATTGGGTGAGTATAGAGAGGCAGAGCTATAATGAAGGTCTCGGCCTATTAGGAAACTAGCGTAAGATGTATTATAGTCATCCAACTCTTGTTTGGTAGAGGAGCTAGTTAGAGTTTGAAGCCAAATAGAAGTCTGAGGTAAGTCAGCAAAAGGAAGCAATTGGGAGGTATAGCGATGGCAACAATGAAGGAAGAAGTCGACACATTCTTTAAAGGATTGAGCTTTGGGCAAAGTAGAAGCATAATAAAAGGAGACCAAGGAGTCACTAGTTGAGGGAGACACTTCCACACTCAGCTCGGGGAAATAATCCCTCAGCCAGATCTAGAGTAACTAGAAAGGTTCCCCTAAACAGACATAATGGGTCGACAGGAGGTCATAAAGACCTCTATAAAGATGGGAAAGCACAAAAGTGGCTAGAGTAAGGGTTTTACCTTTGGCTAGAGCTAGAGCGATCTGGAGCACGTCCTTGGTAACTTGAAGGCCTAGAACACAGAGAAGGCATTTGTTGAGCTAGTAGAGCAAAAATAGAATATGCTTATTATTCTCGACCGGGCCAGTAGTCTTCCTGATAGCTTTTATAAAATGGCTGCAGGATGATATGGTGGCCTTAGTCCTCGTAGCCTTGGTGGGGTAGTTGAATGTTATAGTCAACTCTGGTAAAAAAGATCTAACCTCGATGCCAACAACTTTAAACCCTGTCATTAGACAAAGATCCCTAACAATAAAGGAAAACATTTGACATGGCAGGTGGAGAGAGTTAGTCATAATCGACTAGAAAAGGGAGGCAGAACAGAGCAAGTACTTGTCTTGGACCATAGGCATAGTGCTGAGGTAGATGAAATTATAGATACCACAAGCCTTCCATATCTTCCTTTTAGAAGTAGAGATACGATCGACCCACTCATTCCATTCAAAGTTGATCAAGTGCCAGCTGCGGATGTGAAAATTGGTGGTCGGAGACTCGTTGATGGTAGTGAGACTCTAGATAAGAAGGTGCTTTTCTACCATGGGATAAAAGGATGAAATGGTGGAAGGCATTTCTTCCACGAATGCGGGGCCAAAACCCTTGGAGTTGTGTGGAAGCTTAACCAGAACATCCAAATGGAGTCGGCTGAGAGTTCTAGCATTAATCGTTGTCTCAACTTATTTGCCATGAGATGCGGGATCGTCTAAGGAGGGCAAGATCTGTGGATTTAGGAGCCATGGATCTTTTGCACAAGAGAATGTAGAGTCTTTGTTGCTGAGAGGGTTGCAAGAAAGTAGAGGTGGAGATTTGTGATTAGTAAAGTGAAAGGAACTGATCTTATATATCAATGGGTGAGAGGAATAGGCAGCTAAGGTAGTTATGATCTTTAAATGAGGTGGTGGTTCAGTCATTTAAAATAAGGAAGATTCTCTGATTCGTTGGAGAAAGCAGACATATGAGACATTGTTTCAAAATTCAAATCCCCTGTTGTTCACGCAATTGTGGTGGGGTGAGGTGGCTTATCCCAACCATTTGAATTTGGGGCAGTTGTTGGCACCTAATCTTCGCGCCACTTGGCAGCCAATGGAAAGGTCATTGTAACAGAAGGCATGAGGCTGACTAAGAGCCTGTAGGTACAGAAAAACTGCTACTACACTTAACAGAAAATTTCTTATTGGAATCAATATCCTCTCCCCACTTGATTCTCTATTCAGCATTTAAATAGTGTCATGAGTACAGTGATTGCGCCCATAATTTCTCCATTTAATAGGATGAAATTATGCCTTTATTGGTTGCAGGAATTTAGTGCTTAAATATTGGTAATTTGGGAGGAGATCTGGGGATTTCTTTGGTGTCTACGTTATTTTGTCGGAGGTGACATGGCTGCCACGTATCCTGTTAATTACACGTGTCATACAGCGGTATTTTTTCTTATGCTACACTTTGCCCCAAAAACTCCTTTCGATTTGGAAGGGTTTTTCCATTATGGATGCCGCTTCATTTGTACCGCCAGACCGTGTTTGGGTTTTGTGCCCTCGTTGGCCGCCGTAATGTCACTTCCTCATAAATGAGCGTACTTGTCTCTTCGTTCCTGGATTGCTGTAGATTCTGGGGCATTTCAGTGGCTATCTTCTCATCTGTTGAGGTTAGTGATTGTCCTTCTCTTCATTACTGTTGTTTCTCCTTTCTTCTTTATTTCTGAGGTATGGGTAGGACGAAAGGTGTGGAGATTGTTGATAAATTTGGGCCCTTGGAGAATTATCAGTCGATTGACGAGTTCTTAGATGAGGGTGACGATGGCCGAATTTCTCTAGAAGATCCCTCTGTTCCTTTGACAACAGCTGAACCTCATCCTTCCGGGGATCAGAGTTCTTCAGATTCTGATTTGGATGATGTCGACCGGGACCTAGTTAGGACTCTTGTAAATTTGCGCAAACTCAGAACTGACTGTGAGGTTCCGCCTGACGTTACTCTTAGGAATTACCCTCTTGACTCCGATTTCCGATCGGGGGAGAGTTTGAATGAGGGTGACATGCTCTTTTCGGCTAGGCATTTCCCAGCCTTTCAATTTCCTCTTCATCCTTTCTATCACCTTATACTTAACCAATTACATCTAGCCCCTTTGCAAGTTAACCCTAATTTCTTTAGGGTTATCTCCAGCGTTCTTGCGCTTAATTATACTCGTGACCTCGAGTTGGGGTTTGACGATCTTCTTCTTTGCTACCAAGTCTGTGCCACCAAGAATGAAAGGAATCGCTTCCATTTCTTCCCTCGCCCAGGCAGGTCACTCTGCACCGGCCATCCCTCCTCGGACAAGGGCTGGAAGGCTCAGCTTGTGGTCGTTGGGGGGAAATGGAAGGTTCCCTCCTCTGATAAGTATCCCATCTCCCAGGCGTTTGGTGGATTAGGTATCCCGTCCCCTGATTTCCTTTCTGACCCTCATTGTAACTGCATTATATGTGATGTTGCGCTATTTAATCAAATTTGGTGTTTTGTTGGTGCAGTTAGGGATCTTTTACCCCGCTCTAAATTAGCAGCACGACTGAAGACTCCGAGAGAAAAGGTGTGGAGGAGTGTTCCCAAGTCTTCCTCTCTTCTGAGTTCTGGTATACTCGCAGCTATCTCTAAGGGTGCGACAGGTGTTACGATGAAACTTCCCAAGACTACTCGCACTAAGACAAGAAAGATGACCGAAGTGAACAGTCTTGGTGATCCACCGACCGATCAAGAGATGGCGGTGGCGTCGGCCTTGCGTAAGAGGCACTCCAAGGAGGTGGAGGCCGAGAGGTCATGCCCCACCAAAGTGATTGAGTTAGAGGGGACTGCCCCACCTCCTAAATCTCAGAAGGTGACGACTCCAGCTTCCCCTTCTACTTCTGTACCTGTGGAATCCTCCGTTGTTGGGACGACAGTGGTGGGATCAGATGTCCCAAGTTCTTCGGCTGTAGAGCCATGAGTCCATCAGATGGTGAAAGCCAATGGTATGCCCCTATCGGTTGAGGACTCCTTACTTGAAAATAAGGAGTCCATGAAGGCATTCTTGAAGGAGATGTGGCCTCCTAAGGATGCGAAGATGATGCTGGACCTCTCCGTTGGTAGTCTTCTAGAGTCTTGCCCTGAAGCGGCACTTAAGGTGAGGAAAAAGCTTTTGACTCTGCTATATCTTTTCTTGCTGCTTTCTTTCTTTTAAGGACTTTGTGTCTTTGTAGAACATGTTCGGCGTCACGACTATGTGTAAGTTGGTCGAGCAAGCGACCATCAAAGTTAAGAAGGCCGATGTTCGGGTCAGGAGAGCTGAAGCTGATTTTTGGGTCGCCATGTGTGAAGTTAATAGTGAGAAGGCGAAGTCCCAGGCTCTCTTGTTGGAGAATGAACAACTGAGGTCTCAGGTGGATGATCTTTCCAAAAGGAAAGAGGAGGCTAAGTTCCAGAGGGCTTTGGTTGAGTCTCGAATGTCCAAAGCGGAGCTGAACATCAGCTCTTTGCAAGAACATTCGATCAAGCTGGAGAAAGGTGCCAAGGCTTTGTTTGATAGGCTGTCTCGCACTGTCCAGATCAGAAATGCCGAAGCCTATCGCCAGGGCTTTGATGATGCGGGGGCTCCCGAGGACGATTGATCTTATCCGGGTGGACCTGATGAATATGACCGAGAGATGGGTCTAAAAGGGCCCCCTTATCAAGACCCAGAGGAGGGAGATGAAGAGAAAGAGATTGCCAGTATTTTCGATGATGGCGATGCTCATGCAGCGGCTGTTCCTGTTGAGTCGGTCAATATTGTAGCCGATCTTTCAGCGGACTGATTACATATATATTTTTTTTTTCTTGTTCTGTTGTTGAAAACTCTATTATAATGGAATACAATCTTTTTGGTATCTCTGGTGCTTGTCTGGTACTATACTTTACATGATGTATGTGTTATTCTGCACTTTCACCCTTATTTGGTCGTTCCAATGGCGTGTTTTCATGCTAAAGACATTAGAGAATTGAGTAGTGTTTCTCCGTCTTTCTATGGCCCTCGTCTGGCTGTGTTGTGACCTCTTTCATTGAATTTGGTATTCAGATGACCATGCTTTATCCGCCTTATTTATCTGTGACTTTCAGCTAGACATGCTGAGGTCTTCTGTTCAGATGAGACGCCCGGCTGATGATGCATTAGCCAATTTTATTCATCTGAGATGTTCGGTGAGTCATGCCAAAATCTCTCGTTCAGGTCTGGCGCTCGACTGGTCATGCCTTAGCCAATTTTAATCATCTGAGATGTTCGGTGAGTCATACCGAGGTCTCCCATTCAAGTTTAGCGCTTCGGCTGGTCATGCCTTAGCCAATTTTAATCATCTGAGATGTTCGGTGAGTCATACCGAGGTCTCCCATTCAAGTTTAGCGCTTCGGCTGGTCATGCCTTAGCCAATTTTATTCATCTGAGATGTTCATCTAATCATGCCAAGGTCTCTCGTTGAGGTGTGGCACTCGGCTGGTCATGCCTTAGCCAATTTTATTCATCTGAGACGTTCGGCTAGTCATGCCAGGGTCTCTCGTTCAGGTGTGGCACTCGGCTGGTCATGCCTTAGCCAATTTTATTCATCTGAGACGTTCGGCTAGTCATGCCAAGGTCTCTCGTTCAGGTGTGGTGCTCGACTGGTCATTCCTTAGCCAATTTTATTCATCTGAGACGTTTGGCTAGTCATGCCAAGGTCTCTCATTCAGGTGTGGCGCTCGGCTGGTCATGCCTTAGCCAATTTTATTCATCTGAGACGTTCAGCTAGTCATGCCAAGGTCTCTCGTTCAGGAGTGGCACTCGGCTGGTCATGCCTTAGCCAATTTTATCCATCTGAGACGTTCGACTAGTCATGCCAAGGTCTCTTTCATACAGGTGGAGGCGTTGCAAAAATTATTTAAGACAGTGGCATTGCGCGGCAAGCTTCTGCTTTGCCGCGCAATTCCACTGCCTTTGAGTGGGATGGGTGGAACTTGCTATATTAAGAGTACCGTGATTCAATGTTTACCCGATGTGGGATAATACCAATTAATAGATTTCCAGATCCATTAAACAACTAAATGCCCAAAGGCTTACACGTGGTACCTTTTTAAATGCATTGCGTTCCAAGGTTTTTCGACTATGGCTCCACTGCCGTGTATCCTTCGTAACCTGTACGCCCTCTTTCCAATAACCTCGATTATCTCAAATGGACCTTCCTATTTAGCTGCGAACTTTCCCGCGTTTGGCTCTCTGGTGTTGCTGGTGACCTTGCGCAGGACCCAGTCTCCTTGCTCGAACGATCGGGGTAGGACTTTCTTGTTGTACGCCTTGCGAAGTCTCTGCTGGTAGGTCGCCACCCTAATCTGTGCAGTTTCTCTCTTTTCCTCGATCAAGTCGATGTCGTGTCCGATCTGTTGATCGTTCTTGTGCTCTTCGAATGATTCGATCCTTAGGGTTGGGATGCCTAGCTCGACTGGAATCACTGCTTCCATCCTGTAGGTCAGATTGAAGGGGCTACTACCTGTAGGTCTTCGAGGGGTGGTCCGATATGCCTAGAGGACGTTCGGTAGTTCGTCCAGCCAGCGGCATTTCCTTTCTTCAAGCTTCTTCTTTATGTTTTCAAAAATGGTTTTGTTTGTAATCTCTGCTTGCCCATTCCCTTGTGGGTATGACCTTGAGGAAAGTCGTTGGTTGATTCCGTATTTTGCAAAGAATCCCTGGGTGAACTGATTGTCTAGGTTTTTTTCGTTATCCATGATGATTGCCGAAGGGATGCCGAAGCGACATATGATATGGTTCCAAATGAATTTTATGACCTGCATGTGGGTCACTGACGCGTATGCTTCGGCTTCGACCCATTTGGTGAAGTAGTCCGTTGCTAGGAGGACGTACTTTTTCTTCTGCGCTGCTATCGGCAAGGGCCCCACCATGTCTATCCCCCACTGGGCGAAGGGCCAGGGGCTGGTCATTGGATTTAAGTCCCCTGGTGGCTGGTGCAGCAGCTGGGCGTGTTTTTGGCACTTGTCACAGTTTCGGGAGTATTTCGCTGCGTCTCGGGACATGTATGGCCAGAAATATCCGATTGTCAAAACTTTGTGAGCTAAAGATCGACCTCCAGAATGGTTTCCACAGACTCCCTCGTGGATCTCTTTCAAGACTCTTTTGGCTTCGGATGGTGCTAGACATTTTAATAATGGTCCTGAGAATGATCTCCTGTAGAGGTGGTTGTTGATGATTGTGTACCTCGGAGCCTTCATTCTCAGTTTCTTTGCCTCCTTTTTTTGTTCAGGAAGGGTTCCATTCCTTAAGTACGCCTCTATTGGGTCAATCCAACTTGGTTCTCCTGGGATTGTGAATACTTCTGATGGTTTCCCGATGCTCGGATCTGTCAACTCTTCTACGGAGGACACTCTGGTTAAAGATTCATCCGCGCTAGAAGTCGAGCAAACCAGCCTGTCAGCCGCCTCATTTTCCTCACGTGGAATGTGGGTTAAGGCTACCTCGTCGAACTCTTTCATGATTTCGAGCACGACTTCTCGATACACGTTCATCTTATCTTCTTTAGCCTGGAATTCCCCATTTACTTGATTCACTATCAACTGCGAATCACTGAATATCGCTAGCCTTCTGATTTGTAATGACTTTGCTAGACAGAGTCCGGCGAGGAGGGCTTCATATTCTGCAACATTGTTAGAAGCATCAAAACCAAACCGGACGGCATGATGCAAAGTAATCCCATCGGGGGTTATTACTTCTACCCCGGCTCCTGCCCCGCTCTGGCTAGACGATCCATCCACATATATTTTCCACTGCGATGAGCTTTCTACTTCTTCATTTGGTTCATTGTATTCCAACAAGAATTCGGCCAACACCTGACCTTTGCGAGCCGTTTGAGGTATGAAGAGGATGTCGTAGGCGCTGAGATCCATTGCCCACTTTATCATCCTCCCCGTCATGTCCGGCTTGCCAAGGATTGTCTTGAGCGGTAGATTAGTTGGGACAACTATCTGATGTGATTCAAAATAGTGTCTTAGCTTCTTCTTTGCGTGCACCAAGGCCAGAATCAGTTTCTCGGCTTTTGAATATCTACTTTCGGCATCAGTCATTATTTTGCTGGAATAGTATACCGGGTGTTGCTTTCCATTATCTTCTCTAACTAAGGCTGCACTCGTCGAGGCTTTGGACACTGCCAGATACAGATGTAATTTTTCCGATATATGTACTTCTGTTTTCTCCTGGGTCCCCTAGTTGGATTTCTAGAAGCGGCTCTATGGGTTGTGCTACGCTTTCGACCTCTCGTTCCTCCGGAACACTTGGTTTCTGTGATTGCTATTGCTTGTTGGCTTCTGAAGTTTTCCCATCTTTTGGTGTGTTTCTGATGGTGAGCGAGTAACATTCCTTTGCCGCCACCTGATCACCCCGAAGGTCCACTGTTCCTTTGCCATTAGGAGTTAGACACCTCATTACTTGGTGCAGGGTTGATGGCACTCCTTGCACTCTATGAATCCAACCCCTTCCCATTATAAGGTTGTAAGATGAGTGTACGTCTGCTATCACAAATGACTCCCTGAGTGTCCTTAGCGTTGCTGTTACAGACAGCGCTATTGTCCCAATTGGGAGTACCTTATTTCCGTCGAAACCTATAAGTGGACCTTCGGCTCGTTTGATCTGGTCGCCTCCAACTCCTAGCTGCTTGAATACCTCCAGTGTCATTACGTTTGTGCTTGACCCTGCATCGATGAGCACTCTTTTGACCCAACAGTTGGCCACCAATAGACTAATTACTAGTGGATCCTCATAAGGGAGTTGTACCCTCATTAGGTCTGGATCTCCGAACGTGATCTGAGTGTCGGAACCTGTGGTTTGAATAGAATTGATTTCTGCCATCTTCTGTATCTTTTTGGCTTGGCGAAGGACAGATCGATTCGATCCTTGGTCTACCTTGGTTGCGTAGCTGTGTATCGTATTGATCGTCCTGACAGAATTCTGGTTCAGATTCTCTCTTCGGTCAGGAGCATTGCGTTCGTTCTGAGTAGATTGTCCCTTCACCACATACTCCGCTAGACCCCCTTTGGCGATGATCGCCTCTGTCTGGCCTTTGAGATTCCGGCACTCATTAGTGGTGTGACCGTAATCCTGGTGTAGCGCACAATGTTTGCTTTCATCTCTGAGTTCGGCTGGGACTCGGATCGGTGGAGGTGTTCGGAATATGCCCGGACCCTTGTTTTCTTGGTATAATCTCGCCAGGGTGCATTTTAGTGGTGTGTTCTTTTTTTTGAAGCTGGGACGTTTCCCTGACGTAGAAGGTACGAGGGATACCCTGCTCTGAGTCTTTGGCTTATCGCCCTTGTCCTTGGGCAAGGGCCCAACACTGATCAATGCTGTCCTTTGCTGTCGCAGGGCTTCATCTTCTTCGAGGCTGAGATATCCCTGCGCTTTTGCATTTAAATCACCCATAGTCTTGGGGGTTTTTCTGACCAAGGACGAGTGGAATTTCGAACTGGGGATCATGGCTATCTTGAAGGCTTCCACAGCCGCAGCTTGGTCACAGCCATCTATCAGAGACATTTCCAGATTGAATCTGGTCATGAAGGATTTCAGGGCCTCCCCCTTCGTTTGCTTCATGGTAAAAAGCGAAGAAATTGTTTTCTTCTGTCGCCGGTTACTGATGTATTGCGTGATGAAAAGTCCACATAGTTTCGTGAAACTGGGAATTGTTCCTGAAGGCTGTTGTTTAAACCAGGTTAGAGCCGCTCCGGACAGGCTAGTTGGAAAAACCTTGCACATGAGGCTTTCGTCCTCAGCGTGCAGAGTCATCCTTTGCTGCACATGGAAGAGATGGTCAACAGGATCGGTCGTGCCATCAAAGGTGATGAAGCTCGGGAGAGTGAATTTCTTCGGGTTAGGTGACCTTCTTATTTCATCTGAAAAAGGAGATTGTATCACCTTGCTAGCAACCTGGGTTGCTAAATCTGCGGGGGTCAGGTTTTTCAGGTCCTTGATATCGGCGTTAACCTCCTCCAGACGTTTGGTCAGCGCATCGTAACTGACGTCCGGTCTGGTGGTTTGGGATCCCGGTAGTTCTGTTGTCCGTCCCTCGTCCCGAGCAGAATCATATTCTACCGAGGCCCCCTTCTCAGGGGAAGCGTTCTCTGGTCTTTTTTCAATGAGCCGGGTGATCTTTTCCTGCAGTAGTTCGTTCCTTCGGTTGGATTCTTCCAACTGCTTCCGCATCTCTTGTAGGAGCTGTTCTTGTGTCTGATTCTGGTCCATCGAGTGGTCTGGTGCGGGTGACTGTTGCCCCGCTATGGTTCCGGAACATAGCTGTACAGGCATAAACTCCTCAGGAATCTATGGACTGTTTCGTTCCCACAGACGGCGCCAAAGTGTAGGTACAAAAAAACTGCTACTACACTTAACAGAAAATTTCTTATTGGAATCAATATCCTCTCCCCACTTGATTCTCTATTCAGCATTTAAATAGTGTCATGAGTATAGTGATTGCGCCCATAATTTCTCCGTTTAATAGGATGAAATTATGCCTTTATTGGTTGCAGGAATTTAGTGCTTAAATATTGGTAATTTGGGAGGAGATCTGGGGATTTCTTTGGTGTCTACGTTATTTTGTCGGAGGTGACATGGCTGCCACGTATCCTGTTAATTACACGTGTCATACAGCGGTATTTTTTCTTGTGCTACAGAGCCCATTTTCCTTGAAACTCTAAAGGTTGAGGATATTTAACGAGTTATCCTAAAGAGTGGTCGGCACTTGTATATACATATATGGTTACTGATATATATATATATGGGTGTAACTTATCTTGCATATTGGAATAGAGAGTTTGGTGTGAATTGGACTCCAGAAAGTTCTCTTAATTGAGGCAAAAAAGTGCTCAACAGGGAGTTTCGTATTCTCTCTCCCCAGCCAATCGCTTAATCCAACACGACCTCCAAATGAAATACTTGTGTACGACCAATTATTTACATTGTGCTGACATCACAGCTCTGGCACGCCCTTAAGCACTGTTAATCAATTGGTCTGCTTTGCTGATTAATTAAGACCGAACAGCTATATATTTTATGTGTCTATTTTTTCTCTGTATTATGCATTATTTTAGTTTCTTTCTTTTTCAATTACGCTTTTTCTTTATGTTATATATTTTACGTGTTTACATGAAACTTCTACTTATCAATGGCGATTTTCTTTTATAATAGATTACACCAAATTCGCATTCAAGGAGGGTTGTTATTTGGGTATTAATTTTAAGTTTAATTTTTTTATTTGTTAGCATTGAATTTTTATTTCCAAATGTGAATTTTTAGCAAGACAAAAAGTCAATCAATATCTACCAGACCGATGTCTTCGGGAGGTCGATCAAGTTTCTTTTAATTTTTTTTATTAATGCGTATTTGAAATCTTTCTCTCTCTATGTGTGTTCATACTGTACAATTTAAAATCAACAGTTTTTTATCTCTCTATTACTCACTATTTTAGCTTCTTTTTTCTTCAATTATGCTTTTTTTATGTTATGTGTTTTATGTGTTTACATCAAGCTTCTAGTCTTCAATTATGCTTTTTCTCATTGTTTGGATCAATTAAATTTGTGACTTAAAGCATAAAATTTGGCATTTATAAATAATATACTTTACTAGCATTTGCATATAATTTGTATATGTAAACTAAATGGTAAACCATGGAGCATTAGTTTTTAAAAGAGTTAAATTCTTTATATGATGCATAGAATTTTTATATTTTTTATTTATATATGTATCTAATATATTTTATATCTTATATTACTATTAAATTTACGTAGAATTTTTATACAACTTTATGGACCACAAAATCTTTCGTAGACCTCAAACACCACTTCATAGACCTTGTAGTCATTTCGTTTGTAACAAATTCTAAACCGTCAAACATTCCTGCAAAACTTTTCAAACTTAAGTAAGAGTATCTATTTAGAACTGTATTTGAATTAAATAACTAATAATTACGAATAGTTTCATCCATGTTTTGAAGGTCTATCTTATTATTATTAGAATGTGCTACGGCGTGCGTTTTATTGTTTTTTCCTATCACAGTAGCGACAGATTGAGGTTTTTATGATTTTTGTCCTTACTGCCAATTTATTATCTTAATCATATTTTTAAAAAATATATTATAATTAATTATTATTATTTTTACTTAAAACATATCATTTGATGACTTAATCCTTCTTAAATACAAAGAAATTATGTTAATAATTTTTAGTTGTGATTTCAAATAAAACACAAAAAGTCGAACCAAGAACATGGCGTTGATGCACACTAGTGTTGTTTGCGATATTGGAAATTTCGGTGGTTTTCACCGAGTGTAATGCTGGCCCGTGTTGGGACTCGCACTGCTTACGTTAGGTTCTGTGCTGAACACCAAAATTGCAGAGTCGGTGCACAATTTGGCTCCGTGCTGATTAATTAATTTGTGACAGCAAAGTTCACGTTTACACCATCTATATAATTTTTTATTATTTTTTTGTCTAGTGTATATAATTTTATTATTTTCATCTCTACCATATTCAACTCATCTTGGATATTTATATATATAATTTTATCATATTTTCATTCTTGAGCCGTGAGATATTCTACTTATTCTGTCGAGTTGTGAAAGATTGATGGTTGCTTTGTCACTTTCTCTTTTTGGTTATTGGGACTTGGGAGTTCAATTGCGTGTATTAAGCTTCATTGTATTCCTTTAATTTTTTATTTTAAGACTTATTCTGACTTACTCAAAAAAAGAGGAATTTTATTATAAAAATATTAGATTACCCGTTAAAATCTTGAACAAGATTGGATTTAACATAGAAATATGAAATTTTAACCAAGTAGAATAGAACCAAGAAATCACATGCTAAGTTTGGCATAGCACGTGTTCCTCCTACCAACTAAAGAGATCGAGTGCATGAAAAAAATTCCACTTGTGAAGGGAAAAATGATATAATGTAACCCAATCATAAAGCTGTGGGTTTATGGCTTATTTGGTGGAATAGGAATCAAGTTATGCGTAATGGAATTTCTTGGGGTGCTTTTCAAACAGCTAGATCGGTGGTGGTGGAGGCCAGCTTTATGATATTTGTTGGAAATTAATTGTCATTTGTTCTGCACAGTTAAAATTATATCTTCACATTACAATCATACAAGTATATATAAAAATAACAAACATATTCACACATAATATAATATTTTACATGATTCACTAAACTTTTCGGTTACGTACATTCATAGAGATAGAGATTTCACTATAATTGATAATAGAAAATACAACCCACGAAAGACATTCCTACCACACATACTCTTTAATTCTTTATCTAGACATTTTTCTCCTAGAATTACATATACTCTCTTCTCACAGCACTCACCAACCTCTTACATATTTCCTCTCTTTTTCTCTTTTTCCCTTTAACACTTCTTACATTTATAGAGCCTCCAAATTCATTCCTTGTTACATAAGGATTATGCTTTACTTAAAACCCAAAACGTGCCTAACAAGAAATTACAAAATAAATTACAACTCTAAAATAGAAATTCAATTATAATAGGAATATCAGTCAAATGGTGCTTCTTGCGGTGGTTGTGTTTTAGAGTGTTGTGACCCTCTCTCTGTTGTATTCTTGTTGGTTTTGTTCTAATGAAGTTTGCTTAGGAAAAAAATAATAATTAATAGAATAGGAGCATTTCAATTGTGATAAATATAAGTGTTAGAAATATTGAGAGAATTACATTGAATTGAATTGTTTGATAGAGAACAATAAACAAAGGGCCTATTTATAGACACATAAACTTGGAGGCTAAGTAAACAAGTAAACCTAGGTGGTTTAGGAAAGGGAAAAGGTATATACAACATATAATATTTAATCTAACAGTTCCTTCAAACTCAAAATTAACTATATGAAGTCAACTTCAGTTTGGAGACAAACTCTCGAAAATGTTTTGGTGATAGAGATTTGGTGAAGATATCAGCTAACTGATCAGTAGAAGTAATGAACTACAACTATAAAGTATCCTTGAGAAGATGATGACGAACAAAATGACAATTGATTTCAATGTGTTTAGTGCGTTCATGAAAAACATCATTGTGTGCAATCTGAATAACACTTTTGTTATCACAATAGATAGGAGTGGCAGTGGAAGAGGAAACTCTCATATCCTAAAGGAGTCAACATAACCATAGAACCTTAGAAGTAGTATCAATAAATTCCCTGTACTCCGTTTCAGTACTAGAATAGGCAATCACAGTCTACTTCTTGTTACACCAAGAGATGAGTGAATCACCAAGAACGATGCAAAATCCTGAAGTAGAACGACGATCTGTGAGATCTCTAGCCCAGTATGCATCGATATAAGTACGAAGAACAAGTAGTGACTAAGAAGAGAAATGATGTAATACCCCGAAAAATTTGGACGTCTATTATTTTAAAGAATTTAAATTTCTTTATATTATTATTATTATTATTTTTCAATTCATGTGGAATGCCTTTATATGCATTTTATCATGTCATGTGAATTGTTAGGTCTTTATACAATTATTATTTTATGTGAATTGGTTGTCTTTATAAATTATTTCATTTCATGTGAATTGCTCTATTTTTATTTTTATCAATTTATATTAATTGTTTATTGATTGTGTATTATTTGATTTAAATATTTTAAATGCTTTGGATTGGGCTAGGGAGGAATCTGGGCTGGAATGGTTGGGCTAAGGATATGCTTAAGTTGTTGGGTCATGGTTATAGTTATATTATTATGGTTATTATTATTATTATTTTTAGTTATTTAGTTTTTAGAAAAAAATAATAATAATAATAGAATAAAAATGATTAGGACAAAAGATAATAGAAACTAGGGTTTCTGCCGTTTGCATTACACACAAAAATCAGGAGAATAAACGAAAGAGAGAAGGAGTTCGGGTAAACGAGTGTTTGAATCGTCAAAGAGGCAAGTTTGATTCTTCTCTTCCCCTTTGAATCCGTATGCATAGTCTAGGTTTGAGGATTGTGTTTACTTTGAAGATTTGTATATAATTGTTTGTTTTTTTCTGTTGATAAATTTTGTGAGAATTAATTATGATAATTGTATAGACATGTTGCTAGAAATTTGTATGCATTTAATTATGAAATTTAAATGATTTTGCATGCTAAGAATAATTCTGTGAATTAAACATTAGGATTTTGGAGTTTTGGTACTGTTTTAGAGTATTTTTGCATATGTATATACATATATATATGATTGTATAGGCGGGTATATATATATACGAACATGAAATTTGGGTCTACTGTGTTTATCATTTTGAGGGATTTTGTTCGATTAAAAGGTAGATCTTACTTCCTAGAACAATCCTTGAAAGTTTCGTTATGAACCGTTGGGTAGATTGACGGGAAATTGAGTTTAAAATTTTAGATTTTCGAAACTTGAAATTGGGCGTTTTTGATTTAGTCCGCGAGAGGGGATAATTTTGGTACCAATACGTAGCTTAGATCTATACTAGTTCAATGGTATATTCATATGCGCGATTCGGTGCTTGGAAGTGATCGGAAAGTGATCGGGAAGCTCGGCCTCCATTGTTGGCCGCTGGAGCTTCAGCCGAGGAAGAAGGAAGAAGAAAGAAAAAAAAAAAAAAAAGGGGCCACGCGTTCGCCCTCGCGTGGGGGCGCGTGCCGCCGGCGCCGGTGGCCGGAAAATTATTTTTGGGGCCCACTCTCGGAACCCACCTCTGGGTCCAATATGGGCCCATTCCGAATTGTTTTGATATTTATTTTGTATTTTTGAAATTTTTGGGAAAACTTGAAAATCTGGAAAAATAATTTTTAAAAATACTTTTATAATTCTAAAAATTCCTAAAATTTTATATCAACTTCCTGGGAGTTTAAGGGGCTTGGGGTTTAAATTTCATATCAAAATTATTTACCATTGTCTTTAAATTAATTTTTAAATTGTCCAAAAACTGGATTTTTCAGCCTCTTTAATTTTAGAAAATAGTTAGAAATTTTCAAAATTTCCGAAATTTCTACTGTAGCTCTCTGAAGGCTAAATACACTTGGGTTTAAATTTTCAACTCAAAATGATCTTTCCTTATTGTTCAATTGATTTTTAAAGTATCCAAAAGTTGGGTTTTTCACATTCTGTAATTTTAGAAAATACTTTTATAATCCAAAAAATTTCCAAAATTTTAATGTAATTCTCTGGAGGATAAATACACTTGGGTTTAAATTTTCAACTCAAAATAATCTTTCCTTGTTGTTCAATTTATTTTTAAAGTGTCTAAAAGTTGGATTTTCACCTTCTTTTATTTTTAGAAAATATTTTGAAATTCCAGAAAATTCTAGAAAAATTTAGGTAACTTTATAGGATTAAAATGCACTTGGGTTTTAAATTTCATGTCAAAATGAGTCTCCCTTGTGATTGTGTTGGTTGTGAAAGTATGCCTCGAATTATGTTTATTTTCTTTTTGCTAGAATAATATTTTTTTAAAAATTCTCAAAAATTCCAGCATGATTTAATAGGGTTCTTAGCAGTAAAATATGCCCAGAAACCTAGATAAAAGTTAGGTTTAGACTCCCTCATATATTTGAGTGCATTAAAGGTTGAGTTGGGAAATTGCTTCTTTAATGGATGTTTGAGCTATTTGATTTACTTGAATGTAATTTTCTTTAAGGATATAAATGCCCATCAAATACTTGATTATAGTCTACTTGTGAACGATTTATCTTATGATGATAATTTCATGTTAAATGATTTGAAATAACGATTTGTGCAAATTAAATCATAATGCACCTTGTTATTTTGTATTGCATATTAGAATGTATCTATGCATTTTATTTTGGCATGTAAGGATTGCTCGGCGTATCAGGATCGCCCATACCTAATAAGATATCTATGTATTTTATTTGGCATGTAAGGATTGCCCGGCGTGTCAGGATCGCCCATACCTAATAAGGTATCTATACATTTTATTTGGCGTGTCAGGATCGCCCATACCTAATAAGGTATCTATACATGTATGCATATGTTTTCTTTATTTTGAACTTAAAGAATGTGTTCATTGTTGGATGATAAGGGTTTGTTGGAACAATGTATAAGATTATTTTACTTCTGAAAAATATGAACTAAATAGGAAATGACTAGTATGTATATATCTATACCTATTAAGGTATCAAAAGATTAAATGATGACATGTTAGGATTGCTTAAACTTGATATTATTTCATGTTATGTTTATTTCTGCTGAACATAAGAAATGTGATCACTTTTGCGTAATAAGGATTTGGGTGGGATATTATAATTAATGACTATTGTTTTGAAAACATGAAACTGGAATAAGAATAGCTTGTATGTTAAATCTATTGTTTTCTTTTGTGTCCCTTATACTGAGGGTATGTATATTGGTTCTCTGATTGGGATGTAGTAGATAGAACTTGCTTGTGGGTTAAACCCACTTTGTTGATATTTCAGGTTTCAGACAGGTTCCATCGCGAGGATAGAGTTTTAGGGTTTGGTTGTAGCAGACGTCTCATCTCATCAGTTACAGGATAGGAACTTGTCTTCTTCAAGGGTCATACTATGACCTTTTAAGACTTTGATTGTTAGTATTAATTTTAGAATTAAAAACTTTGGTTCATTCTGGTTAAGGGGTCCTTGGGTTACAGGACTTCCAAATTGTATTACCGGACATATACTTGTTTAGTTAACAGTTATTTTTAATTCAGAGGAACTTTCTTTTCTGCAATTAGAAAATTGTTCATTATATCTTTTGTATTCTATGCTTGTTGCTACCAGTTGTATGTATCTTCCAGGTTTTGTGTATGAGACTGGCCATCTCATGCGCGAAATTTTCTGGGGGGTATTTCAAATGAAGTCCATGAAACGAGGTACCCTTGAGATAGCGAAGAACATAAAGAACTGTTGCAAAATAGGTGGATCGTAAAGCATCCATGAATTGACTAACTATATAGACGGCATCAAAGATATCTGGACGAGTGATAGTAAGATATACCAAATTACCAACCAATTGTTGATATAAGGTGTCATCGTGAAGAGCTTCACCATCATATAGAGTGAGTCTTGTGTTGGACTCGGGTGGTGTATCGACAATTTTATTATCAGTTATCCTAGTTTTGAAATAAGATTAGAACTGTACTTTTCCTGAGTGAGATAGTAACCATCGGTAGTTGAAGTGATCTCAGTAATTTTACTTCTCAAAAAATTGATGACAAGTATTATTGGAATGAGTTATTTGAGAATGAAATTATCTGAGTTTTGAAGCTCAAAATGGAGGGAAAAAATTAGGAAGAAGAAGAAGAGAAACCCATAGAAGCCTTCTAAGTTCTAATGTATTACTAATGGAGCAGTATTTTGATAATGTCTAAAAGCAATGATGAATATTTACATAATTTAAACAAGTCACTACACACAGCTCCATCATTTGATACATATATAAAGATATGAAATCATTTATAATAGAATCTTTTATTTAAAATTCTCCACATAATTAGGTCATAAATACTACTATCGCATACTAATTATGGTGGAAAAGATAGAAAAAAACTTACCAACTAAGAGATGATTAATCTCTTGTTGCTATAGTCCTTTCTTGAATCTTTATTCTTCTATTCCTCCTTTGATCCTTCTTCTTCCTTAATTTTGGGCTGTCAAAAAATGAACTCTAGTTACCCTCTTATTATTTTTATATAATACCCCACACAAAATCCTGTTTGGTGACCCAAATTAGAATAACTTATTATGTAAATTATATCCTTAAAATATCACTTAAATATCTAATCAGAAGAGTTTTTTTTTACCATGCTATCCTTAAATGAAAAATTATATTCCCTCAATAAAAAATTGAGTCATTACAAAAGATGTTATGATACAAGCAAGATATCAAAGTCAATAATTTTTAAAAAGGTGGAACTCAAAGATTCAATTAAAATATCTGATTAAATTTTCAGTTAGAGATCCTAAGTATACCATGCGTGTCAAATACTTAATGTCAAATTAAACTGAGATAAGATAAGCATTTAGATGTCCAATATATATATATCACTACAAGAAAATTAGTCTTTTACGACGGGCCAAAACTGCCTTAAATGACTTTTTAAGGCGCTCCCTGACCTGTCCTCTATTAAGGCGTTATGATTACTAAGTTTTTTTAAAGGCATGCAAAAACTTTTTAAAGGCAGTCAGAAACTGCCTTTAATAATTTTAGAAACGCCTTTAAAAGAATTTTTCAAGGCGGTTATTTAGTGTCTTAAAAGTTCCATTATTCAAGGCGGTCGTTACACGTCATAGAAGTGTAATTATTTAGGGCGGTCAATTATTGCCTTAGAATCTCAATTATTAAGGGCGGTTAGTTTCTGCCTTAAAATCTCAATTATTTAGGACGGCCCATGCCCGCCTTAAAAGCTAAACCACATAATATTAAGGACGGCTTTGGCCCGCCTTAGAAACTAAACCACATAATATTAAGGGCGGTTATGGCCCGCCTTAAAAGCTTAATATTAAGGGCAGCTTTGGCCCGCCTTAAAAGATAAGCCTCATATTATTAAAGGCGGCCATTGTCCGCCTTATAAAGGTTTTTTTTTGTTTTTGAAATATTCCTTTTTCTAATACCCCATTCCAAAAACCTGTGAAACCATACAATACCAACATCCAATTTGCATTCGAAGCTAACATATTTAAATGAAAGTCAACCCAAAAACACAGTATGAATAACTTTCATTCCAACCCAAAAGTATGTGCTTCCATACAATATCAATATCTAATTTGCATCCCTTCAAAGCTAATACATTCAAATGATTTAGCATGCTTAAAAATTACAACCATTAACAAATATTTCTAGATACAGTGAACATTTAAAAGACATTCTAGCTATAAATGAACTTAAGCAAAACACTGAACTTGAAGACGTAGTTTAGAGGCAATCGAAACAAAATGGTGCAATGGAGCAAGTGCAACAGGAGAGAAGACTACTGCTACTGGTACTGCTGCTGTTGCTGCTACTGCTGCGCTGGTTCATTATCCTGAGAGTTAAGGAGAGAGGATCAATGGAGCAAGTACAACAGGAGAGAAGGCAAAGAAAGATCAATATATAATGAAATTTAATTGCAATTTTCTAGCATGCAAGCTTTCAGTTTGATTTGAATTGTATCATTTAATGTCTTGTTCTATTTAGATTTGAATGTGTGCATAAAATAATGTTGATTTTTTTCCTTTTCTAAGCACTAAAGGACTTTTCTAAATATTAAAATAGTTTTTTTAGAACATCAAGAGTGTGTTGCACAAGTGAGGACCCACTTAAGTGCTTAGTGTTCAATGCTAAATGAAATGTTCTCGCTTAAAATTTAACTTCATTGTAAGTTCTAAACTGCAATGAAAATGTCTATTTCAAAGGTTGCTCTAGTTACAACTCTTGCAGCGTTTTGGGGGCAGTGCTGCAATGGGTGTCTAGAGTCTGTAACAGGCATGTGTTTCCTATTTGTTTTTTAAATGTGCCTAATGATGAATGTAATGGTGCTTCTGATTAAATAAATTTTTATATTGCAAGGACAAAAAAAATTGCATTATCAAACACACAAACAGCACCTTAATTCGAGTACCAATACTAACTTAATTACAATAATACTGTAATGGTAGAGCATGACTATTTATACATGTATATCTATTGTAGGAAAAATTTACAATGAGGGTCTCTCCTTTTGACAAGAGCAACATCCAGATCATTGAATTGAACCTAGATTTCTCACTCCAGTATCGAGATTACTGAGTTCTAAAGGCTTGGCTAGAAATTCAACATGACACAAAAATCTGAAAGAAAAAATCTTGCACATCAGACATGAAAAGAAATTGAAATTTACAATAATAATTGTTGCTCCACTGGTAATATTGAAAATTATACAGTAATTGACCAAAAAAATATAAATCTGAAAGTGATCTTTAGTTGCAATAAATTCTTAGCAACGACAAAACAGTACTCAGGACTTTCTGCTCATAGTCAGAGTAAGTAAACAAGGTATACCTTCGATGTATCATTCAAGGTTTTATCTTGACTTGAACTATTTGTATCATCCTTCACAGAAGACCAACCATTAGCAATCTCAATACAGGAACTAGTCGTTGCTAATTCAACTCTTTGCCACAGAAGTATTTGTCGTGGCAAAAAGTTTGTTTTCTACCACGAAATTAATTCGTGGCTATTCTATTACTAATATTAATAAATAATTGATCGCCACAAATAAATCTCGTGACAAATTACAAAAATACACCACAATAATTTCTAAAATACTCCAATTTGAAAATAATTTCAATAGTTAAGCCAAGAAAAGTAAGCAAAAATAATTGCAAAGTTGTCTCTTTCCACAAGAAACCAATAAGAAAAGAGTCCAACTTCAACCTTATAGACCAACAACCAAAAGAAACATAACATAAATTATCTTAGTGACATTTCAAATATTCAGTTCATAGTAAAATGGGATAGCTTTCCGTATTTCGAACTGTATTTCAACTAGAAGCAAACATCAAAATAACACAGTTCATAAAATTTTCAATCACATTATTTTTATCTAAGAATTAATTATGTAATCCTCTGGCCATTCCTTATTCAGTATAAGTTGAGTTTGTAAGTCAGCTTTATCAATAGGCAGATTATAAATGACATGTACCAAACTTGTGTAGCTAGAATGGTATGCTTATTTAACTTTTAAACATGAAGAATGTATAATTATAACATAAGTAATCTTCACCAAAAAATAATAAAGCAATATTAACAAGGCCATGACCAGGATACACCAAGTTCAATTTATAATCATACACTAATGACCTGAGTGACCCATTTAAGATTTGGTTGAATAGAAACATCTTGCTGAAGATCAAAAAAAATGGTGACATGCCAATAAATGAGACAAATTTGCATTATCCATGCTTTGTCTAAAACTCTAAGTGTCAATATGTGAGGGACTGGCTCAAGATGGGGGCCTCAGCATATCCCGATAATGTGGACCAAACTCACAATATTGCAATCTTTTTTTTTTGGATAAATTAATTGAGTTTTATTAAATCAAAAGCTACCAAAAATTAATAGAACTGCAAAAAAGACTCCATTGGAACAGCAGTTATGCACCTACCCTTTGTCACCCAATTCTACAGAAGTTGTTAAAAAATATGAAAGAGTACTAGTGGTCCAAAGACAGCATCAAACTTCGCAGACATGGAAAGACAGCATAGAGTGCAAAACACCTGCAATTTTCAATTTTTAGTTTCATTTAACACCAATTTTCTCATTAAAACCATATTTGTAAAAGCGTAATTTTTTCTTCACTCACTAGCCATCTAGGAGACTCTGGAATAAAGAACAACCCCACAAGCAAGACAATGCATGGAGCAGGTCCTTCAATTCAAATCAATTAATCAGTTTCTACATGTCCTTTTTTGGGTATTAAATTTTACAAATTTTTTAAACTTATACCATATGTCATCATAGAATTATAAACTATGCAAAATTATAATTTAACAGAGCTAGTGTTTGCCATGTTATCATTGTTCCAATCAAGAATGCAACCAATGAGCCACTATCATGAGCTACAGAAGAGAAAAGAGATGTCAATGATCAAATCCTTTGAATCTGAATTACATAAAAATCTAGCATTATGACTCTCCTACCAGATTTAATGGTTGAGTCCTCCCCGGAGATTCTTTGATGCTATTTCAGCTATAAATATTGTGATCTATTTATTCAATTAAATAAATAGTTTGTTAGATCATGGGACAGTGTAAGAAAACATAAATTCAAACCAAGTAAATAACCTTGTTAAGTTATTTGTAAATTATTCAGTTGTTAAGTATTTACCAAATAAGAGAAGATGACAATGCCATATCTTGTGAAAATCCTTCCCATGTCAAGTGACAATGTTCCCTATACAAGAATCATGATACAAAGAAAAATAACACCGAGTGATTTAATTTTTATATTTTGACCAAGTTCTAAAGAATAAAAAATGTGCAAATAGTATATACCTTGGAGAAGTAGATTGCAAGCCACCGGTAATGCAAAAACCAGTTGACATTCTCATTGCCTGCTTCCATCAACACACCAAAGAAAATACAATTATTAGAAAACAATTGAGCTTAGATATGAATCTAGAAGAATTTTAAGCATTACACACCCCTTTTCGACCTAGGAAGTCTGCTATTTTCCCACTTGTTATAGCACCAATCATCGCTCCAATTGTTAGTAACTTAGTATGGAACCAAATGTGGAGTACTACAAGGTGATAGAAAATTAGTTCCAATTCATATGATATATGGTACTGCTTCTAACGAGGGAGAAGGAAATGAAAATCAGACAAACCTCAACTAGTGTCAAATTCAAGTCTTCCCTTATAGCAGTTTGAGTAGGTGAAGATCAAAAGTGATAGTCAAGGAGAACTCCAGGATTTCCCTTGTAAAAATATGAAAAAATTTTAACAAGAGAACTCCAGGATTTCCCTTGTAAAAATATGAAAAAAGTTTAACTACCTTCATCAAAACAAGCAATCAAATTGACTTTTCAACATAAGGCTACAACCTAATTAACATAACATACAACAAATACCAGCATTTGCATCGGAAGAATAAGTGAAATCTGACACAAGGAAGACTGTGAACCTTGGACTTTGAATATATATTCACACATATATTTATATATCATCTAATACATTTATAGAAAGCTCACCACTGCACACTTTACACCAATGCCAGATCCTAAACCTTCAAATTGCTCAGTGATCTGAATAGCAAGCTCTCTAGAATAAGGGAAAATACAATGAGTGATATAAAGCACATCAAATTCTAAATAGAATCCAATTATAACACAAGATGTACAAATATTAATTTCTTTCACAAACTTAAACCAACAAATCAGATGACAAACCATGTTGGAGAGAGCACACATGCAAAGAACGCCTGTGGAGTTCCTAAAAGGGCTTGGAGGCTAGGATAGGGAGTGCAAAAGATGTAATTTTACCAGAACCCGTCTATGCAAGTCCTATCAGGTCCTTTCCTAAATCACAAAACCCATAGAGTAGAACCAGCATGATGTCCCATAAAGTATGGATGACTCCAACAAATATAAATGGATGACTTAAAAAAGAAAATAGTTATCATTTAGATACTAGAAATATACTTAAAAAGAGACTTCCTGTAAAAAACTAAATATAAATAACAAATATCAGTATATAAGATGAAGAAATAAAGAGAACGGACCTTCCAATGCATGAGGAATAGCTTCAGCCCATATCCTGGACGGGTCTTTCCAGCCCAAATTATCACAATCTTCCACTAATTGCTCACATACTCCCAGGTCTTTAAATGACTTGACCTCTTATGCGTCTTCTGCCATCCTTTTCTATACACCTACCAAAAAAAATAAGAGACCTCAAATCAAGTTAAAAAAAAGTAAACCCAAATCATATAGAAAGCATTTCTATAAAAAAAAGATCAAACTGAAATAATGAAAAAGAAAAGTACTAAAAGCAAAACTTAGTCTTCAACAAGCACATATCCATATCCAAACTATTCTTGAGATAATCCTTTTCATGGTGTTACCATTATATTCAATGCCCATGCCACTAATTTCTAATTGATGTCCTGTACATATTTCACTACCCCTTCCATTATCTACAGACAATAGTAATCAGTGACAATTACTTGAAGCCTAGTTTTCATGTTCAACAGTAGATAGGTTTTCATAGAAAGTGAAAAATGATCGCCAAAATAGAAGTATAGAACCAAGATGAAGTTGAATCATTTTATAATTAAAAAATGGATGAAGTGAGAGGATGAGATGCAAGATGGGTTAACTACCTATCGATTGCCAACATATCAGGATAATAAAGAAGCCAAATGAAAAAAAAATCTTTAAAAATAATTTTTTGAAGAAATAATAATCTCGACTTTGCCTATGTTGTTTAGAAGAAAAAAATCAATTAAACAAGAAAAAGAAGGGTAGAAAGATCCTATATTCTTCTTCAATATTCCTTTTTTTTTGTGGTTTTGTTTAACACTACAGTCTTAGGTTATGCAACAACAACATGCATGGATCATACTAAAGAGCAACTAAAATCTGCCATAGTACCTGCGAGCCGCACTGAAAGCTTGAGATAGCATAATAGACATATTTTTTTCAGAGGATGCCATTAGATTATGACAACTATATTCCACTACATGCAGGCCCAAATGGTGAGCAACATATTTAACCACAGTCCTCTTCCCACACCCTGCAAAAAGTACTGAATCAGTATATAGCAACAATTACATAGTCACATGAATGCATATAAATATGTGTGTAATAGCAGAATAGAAAAATAAGACATTTTACTGTTTCACTTAGAGGTTATTCAACTCACCATAATCATTCAAAAACCTTGTCTATGAATCCAGTTTTTAGGATATCAAGTCACTGCACATAACAGTCCCTTCATTTTTTTATCAAATCCTTCGATTCTGTGTTGCAAATTATGACTAACAAGAGTCCCTAAGGCTATAGCGTTGACTCCCTAATCAACAACATCAGGAAGCTTTTAATTTATTTATTTTAATAAAATCTCATTAAATATGAACAAAAAATTGTAAACCACAAAACTCACCAGGCAAACCATATAATAGAATAGCAAACCTGAGTTTTGACGAAAGTGCTAATGGACACAGAGGTGGTGTCAGTATAGAGGCCAAAGTCTTTACTGTATCTCCTTGTACAGGCACAAAAATTTTAGTTCCAGCAATCAACACATCTGGAGGAATAGTAGAAGGAACATTCCCTCCAAGCACGAGGGTAGTTTGAGTACGATTGACTCTGAGAACTGGTTCATCTGAGGGTTCCATAGCCACAACCTGAGGCCAAGAAACTACTTAGAAATAAGAGTCTAGATGATGGTGCCATTGGTATTTTGCATCTTTTGGCTGCAAGGAATGCATAAAGCTGAACTACAATTCCAATTGATGCAAATACTGAAAAGATCATCTTTGGCAAGATATCTATCTATTTCAAAGTAATTATGTAGTGCCAGATCAATCATTTCTTGACGATCTTCAGCTTCAATAGACGAACTTTGTTTAAGAGATTCAAAGGTACCACATTCTGGTATTTTCACACAAGAAACCCTCAAGTGTGAGGCATATCTTGGTAATGGAGCCAAAGGTTCAAGTCCTACACTGATGATAGAGGCCTCATCCCCTTTTGCATTTGTTTCATCATCCACGTTAACTTCAAATAAAGATGCCAAAGCCTCTTTCCCTTGATGAACAAGCAATTTCAAGCATGATACATGCAAACTAAGGTTAAATGCCAGGAGGAATAGATAGGCAACTTCTTAATCCAACAACACACTATGAATTTGAGGGAGACTATATGAAGGAAAAACTAGCATTACTCGAGAAGACTGGGAAATGGGTAATCTACTATCCAATGAGTGTTCATGGGTCTTGGGAGGATCAAGAACGATAGCTTAGCCAATTCTCTAAATGTTTATCTCAACATTCTTGACAAGTATCTAATACATATTTAAAAGAAGAAAAAGGAAAAAGGAAAAAATCAATTGTTTCATCAATCTAGGACACCAAATAAAAAAAAACTTGTGTAAATGATAATGTAGATAAAGAATTAGGTTACAATTGAATAATTAAGTAATTACGAAGAAAGGATTTTGCCAAATATGCATAATTACATCCAAGCTATTGCATGCATAAATGACATACAAGTATATTAAAGCCACTATTCAATTTACTTTTCTTGCAGTTCTATGAGCATACTGTACATGTAAATCCACACTTTTTCAGCTTATACATATGTATGCATATTTGTTGCAGAATGTGCACATTTTCGATGGGGCATATATGCTTGTCGGATATATATTTTATTTCTTGTCAAACCTATTAAGAAAAGAGCAGTTGAGTTACAGCACCAGTCATCACTAATGCTGATATATAAAAAAGGAAACTGAAAATAAAAAAGAAAAGAAAACATGTGACTCTTACGTTATCCACCCCCACCACCAATACATTTTTAGAATTTCCATACTTTATTTTAGTGATGTATCAAGAAGTTATAATGAAAAGATAAGAAAAGTAAGAACAATGCAATAGCCACTTCAACCCAGACTATTGCAAGGTCCAAGTGCTCTTTTTTCTAATTCTATATTTCTCTGCAATGAAATGAAAAGTAGTGGATTTTTCATTTTTCTTTTGTGCATGAATAAACTAACACAAAATATCAATCTGTCAACAAATATAAGTTGTCTGGATATACATCGATAAATCATCACATGTAAAGCATGAACTAAGACTCTTAGAAAAATTTTATATCCTCTGTTTGGTTTTCAGATAAACTGTAAAAAAGTAAAGAGGTTCGGTTATTGAATCTTATTTTAAAAGTTATCTGAATCTTTTAATTATCTTGAACTTAAGAAAACAAAATTCTCCAGTTATCTAAGCATGATACAACTACTTTGATCAATTGAGTCGTGAACAAATCTTTCAATTTTTTTTTTGTTGGGGAAAGTAACAAATCTTTCACATTTGGGAAACCAAGATTACATAAAATATTATCCAGTTCTATTTTCTTTTCTTCTCTTATATTTTCTGGCAACCAAACAAGGTCATAAAATAACTAATTATAACAAAATTCAAAACAATCATAAAAAGAAATAAAGAAAACGTACCAGTGATCCTGAAGTTATTGATAGCTTCTTGAAGATAGACATGGGGAGCCCAACCAAGGCAGAGTCGTCGAGAGAGGCCATCTTCATGAAGACGAAGAAGATCCTCATAACTCAGATCGTTCAAACTCTCACCTATCTTTTGCCTACCGAATTAAGAAAATTCATCAAAAATATCAACACACGCAAAACACAATTTAAATTTTCAAAAAATTTCAACAACGTAACAGAACAAATTAAGTAAGTAAAAACTTCTCCTAAATATCACCTAATTTCCCTCAGAAATTTCCTATTAATGTCTTTGAGTTTCTTCAAATTTTCTTTCATTCTCTGCAAAGCATCAATCAACATATATAAGTATAACACAACGATATATATATATATACACACACACACACACACACACATACGTATTAGAAACAGAGAGAGACCTCATAGTGTGAGTTCCGCAGATCGATCCCCAAAGTCTTCTGGTACTGATCAAACATTGTCTTCATTCTCAAAATATACATAAAAATAAAATAAAATAAGCTAATATTATAGTGAGAGAAAGAGAGTATAGAGAGAGAGAGAGAAAGGAATATATACGAGATGGAAGGACTGATGAACTCATGGAGTTTGCCGGTGCTGGAGAACATGATGAACTCATGGAGTTGTGGGCTGACTTAATCAATCAAGGAGTGAGATTAGGTTAGGGCTTTCACCGAAGGGAAAGAGATTGGGTTAGGGCTTCGATTGGTGAGTGGGATTGGGTTAGGGTTTCGATCGGTGAGTGAGATTGGGTTAGGGCTTCAATTGTCTGGTGAGATTGAGTTTAAATTTGGTTGAGGAACAGAGATTATAGGTTGAGATTTTGAGTAGAGATGGAATGAGAGAGAAGGTCTGAAGTGAGAGAGAAAATTGAACGCGCCCATGAGAGAGAGGAAGAGTGTATCGCGCGAAACCAAAATAATAACATGAAATTATTTTTAAAAAACATTTCAATTACGGGCAAAGCCCGTAATAAGAATAAAGCTTTCTACGACGGGCCATTAGCCCGTCGTGAAAACCAACTTTCTACAACGGGCCTACATGGCCCATCGTGGAAAACTAATTTCTACAACGGCTCATGCGAGCTCGTCGTAGAAAGTGATTTTCTACAAGGGGCTATGCGGGCCCGTCGTAGAAAATTGTTTTTCACAAGGGGCCATGCGGGCCCATCGTAAAAAGTCTGTCGTTAAAATCCTAATTTCTTGTAGTGTATATATCAATGTCAACATCAAATATTCAGCTGAAATTTGAACAGATTAAGAGAGGAAGAATGAATAAGATGAATAGTTGCTTGTGAAAAAAACAAGATGAAATTTTTTATGGTGGATATATAAAGGGTTCAAATTAAGAAGGATACCTTTTATTATAACCTATGGGATGTGAGCAATTTTAGGCCAATCTTCCCCCGTTTCCTTTTGGCATCTATCCTTCAGCTCCTATGAACAATCTTCAATTTCCAGTTTTTGTAATGCAGTGAGCAAACGCATCCCTTCGGGCAATGATGTAGATTTGCAGTATAGACGAATCCAAAGATGTTAAAGTGATGTGAGGTTGCCTATCTACTCCAGTAAACCTTTCCAACTTTCACAATCTAGAATAGATAGATCTTGCAGAGTGGTAACGTGTTGAAGCCCCGTGGGAAGATAACGCAGAACGGAAGTATAAGGGGTTACCAGCGCAAACCCTAAGAACACAGAAACTGGAATCCACCAGCATAATTAATTATAAACCAAAGTAAAACTTTATTGATAAATTGACTCATCTCTGCCCTATGGCAGTACATATATTTATAATAGAGAAATCATAATCCTAACAATACTAGGAAACCTAAATATAAAGGAAACTTGTAGAATTTTTAATCCTAACAGAAAAAGAAAATCTATTTCCAAAGGAAACGAAAAAAGAAAGAAAACACTAAAACAATAAAGAAAACTTGTAGAAATTCTAATCCTAATAGAAAAAGAAAATCTATTTTCAAAGGAAACGAAAATAAAAGAAAATTAATACCCAAAATTAAACTTTCTCTAAAAAAATATTAAATATATATATAGATATATATAATATGAAACCTACTAAAAGTGTCCTACATCAGTCTCTCCCACTTCAAAAAAAAAACTCGTCCTTGAGTTTTATTACAAATAAAGTGACTCATCATATATGAGTATGAACAGAATTTTATACCACCCAAGACCTAATCTCAAAGCTTCATAAACTTGCCTCAATATTTTCTACAATTTTTCTTTCCTTTTTTTCAACTTCTCAATAACACCACTTGATACTCCATATAGCTGAACTTCACTTTTAATGCCAAGATCCCAAATTTTAATGCTTGATTGTATCATTTTGGTAACTATAAAATTTACCTTTTCTCCACCTTTAAGTGGCCATTCAAGTCTTTTGGTGAATAAGGAACATTTTGGAATAATTTTCCAGTGAACATCCATGTTGGAATAACCATCAGCTAGGGTCTCATGGATAACATCAGCATCCTCATTCTTGGTGCAAACCATGGAAGCATCCTCAACATATTTGATCGTGTGCTCAAACTCTTGTGTCACGTCATTACCTTGACTCCTTGAATATGGGTCCATATCGTAAGTGTTCCCATGGTCCATGCCTTCATCCTCTTCGACTTTGTTGAACAACAAGGAATCATAGGAAAATTTTGCGACTGGTTGTTCTTCCAAGTTATCATTGATATCAACATATTCTTCCACCTCCTTTTGGACATGCAATTTGAGATTTTCATCATTTCGATCATCACCTAATTTGGTGTCGAAATCATTTTCTTTGTAATCTTTCGTTACAAGAGGTGAAACAATAAAAATTTTCTCACAATCAATCTCCTTAAAATAAGTAGTGACTCCAATAAAATTACCTTCAAACTCCTTCGTCCAACCGTTGATAAACATATCCTCTTTCCTGTAATTATGATATTTGTTATACATCATCTGCTCATAATCTGGTGGTAAAAACCTGCTTATCAGAATTTGTGTCATTCTCCTCTAGGTTCGTATAGGAGCCTTGCTTTGTCGTCGCCTATCGTTTTGCAACTTCTCCCACCAAACAGTAGCCCCACTTCTCAACTTATATGCCACCATCTTAACTTGTCGATCCTCCGTAACTTCAGGCATCTCAAAAAACCTCTCAACCTCAGAAATCCAGTTCAAAAATTCTTCAATCTGCAATTTACCATAGAACAGCGGTATGTCTGCACGTATTCTATAGTCAGGTTGATTTTGGTTTTGATTTTGTTGATGAATCCCTTAGTGACCCGCAATGTCCTCATCAAAGTCTTCATCACTCAAATCTTCAAACTGCTCGTGTCTCGTCGCTCTAGGCGGATGTCCACCTCCAGGGCGGCCAAGGGCAACTCCCTCGACTCTAACTCTATTGGCAGGGGCTTGAGCGTTACAAATAGGGATGTCAAGATTAGGCTGCCACTCCACCAATTGCTGTAACGTGGCTGTCAACCTCTCCATCGCCTGTCGCTGCTCATTAATTGTTGCCCATATATCTGCATCCCTACGACCAGCGTCACCAGGGTTAACTCCTCCGTCTTCGTTGTTGACCATCATACAAGGCAAATCCTTAGGCTCTGATACCACTTGATGCAGAACGGAAGTATAAGGGGTTACCGGCGTAAACCCTAAGAACACAGAAACTGGAATCCACCAGCACAATTATTTGTAAACCAAAGTAAAACTTTATTGATAAATTGATTCATCTCTGCCCTATGGCAGTGCATATATTTATAATAGAGAAATCATAATCCTAACAATACTAGGAAACCTAAAAATAAAGGAAACTTGTAGAAATTCTAATCCTAACTGGAAAAGAAAAAATATATTTTCAAAGGAAACGAAAACAAGAAAGAAAACACTAAAACAATAAAGAAAACTTGTAGAAATTCTAATCCTAACAGGAAAAGAAAATCTATTTACAAAGGAAACGAAAAATAAAAGAAAATTAATACCCAAAATTAAACTTTCTGTAAAAAAATATTAAATATATATATAGATATATATAATATGAAACCTACTAAAAGTGTCCTACATCAGTCTCTCCCACTTCAAAAAAAAAACTCGCCCTCGAGTTTTATTACAAATAAAGCGACTCATCATATATGAGTATGAACAGAATTTTATACCACCCAAGACCTAATCTCAAAGCTTCATAAACTTGCCTCAATATTTTCTGCCATTTTTCTTTCCTTTTTTTCAACTTCTCAATAATACCACTTGATACTCCATATAGCTGAACTTCACTTTTAATGCCAAGATCCCAAATTTTAATGCTTGATTGTATTATTCTGGTAACTATAAAATTTACCTTTTCTCCACCTTTAAGTGGCCATTCAAGTCTTTTGGTGAATAAGGAACATTCTGGAATAATTTTCTAGTGAACATCCATGTTGGAATAACCATCAGCTAGGGTCTCATGGATAACATCATCATCCTCATTCTTGGTGCAAACCATGGAAGCATCCTCAACATATTTGATCGTGTGCTCAAACTCTTGTGTCACGTCATTACCTTGACTCCTTGAATATGGGTCCATGTCGTAAGTGTTCCCATGCTCCATGCCTTTATCCTCTTCGACTTTGTTGAACAACAAGGAATCACATGAAACTTTTGCGACTGATTGTTCTTCCAAGTTATCATTGATATCAATATATTCTTCTACCTCCTTTTGGACATGCAAATTGAGATTTTCATCATTTTGATCATCACCTAATTTGGCATCGAAATCATTTTCTTTGTAATCTTTCGTTACGAGAGGTGAAACAATAAAATTTTTCTCACAATCAATCTCCTTAAAATAAGTAGTGACTCCAATAAAATTAACTTCAAACTCCTTCGTCCAATCGTTGATAGACACATCCTCTTTCCTGTAATTATGATATTTGTTATACATCATCAGCTCATAATCTGGTGGTAAAAACTTGCTCATCAGAAGTTGTCTCATTCTCCTCCAGGTTCGTATAGGAGCCTTGCCTTGTCGTCGCCTATCATTTTGCAACTTCTCCCACCAAACAGTAGCCCCGCTTCTCAACTTATATGCCACGATCTTGACTTGTCGATCCTCCGTAACTTCAGGCATCTCGAAAAACCTCTCAACCTCAGAAATCCAGTCCAAGAATTCTTCAATCTGCAATTTACCATAGAACAGCGGTATGTCTGCGTGTATTCTATAGTCAGGTTGATTTTGGTTTCGATTTTGTTGTCATATTCCTTGGTGACCCACAACATCCTCATTAGAGTCTTCATCACTCAAATCTTCAAACTACTCGTGTCTCGCCGCTCTAGGCGGATGTCCACCTCCAGGGCGGCCAAGGGCAACTCCCTTGACTCTAACTCTATTGGCAGGGGCTTGAGCGTTACAAATAGGGATGTCAGGATTAGGCTGCCGCTCCATCAGTTGCTGTAATGTGGTCGTCAACCTCTCCATCACCTATCGCTGCTCATTAATTGCTGCCCATATATCTACATCCCTACGACCAGCGTCACCAGGGTTAACTCCTCTGTCTTCGTTGTTGACCATCGTACAAGGCAAATCCTTAAGCTCTGATACCACTTGACGCAGAACGGAAGTATAAGGGGTTACTAGCGTAAACCCTAAGAACACAGAAACTAGAATCCACCAGCATAATTAATTGTAAACCAAAGTAAAACTTTATTGATAAATTGATTCATCTCTACCCTATGACAGTACATATATTTATAATAGAGAAATCATAATCCTAACAATACTAGGAAACCTAAAAATAAAGGAAACTTGTAGAAATTCTAATCCTAACAGGAAAAGAAAATCTATTTCCAAAGGAAATGAAAAAAGAAAGAAAACACTAAAACAATAAAGGAAACTTGTAGAAATTCTTATCCTAACAGGAAAAGAAAATCTATTTCCAAAGGAAACAAAAAATAAAAGAAAATTAATACCCAAAATTAAACTTTCTCTAAAAAAATATTAAAAATATATATAGATATATATAATATGAAACCTACTAAAACTGTCCTACATCAGAAGAGACTCCAACTTGGGATTTTTGAAGATAAACAGAGAAGTTAGGTTCCTAAGGCCTTGAAAATGCATGCCATCATCATCACCATCTGACAAATCAATCTCTTTGCAGTGGTGGATCTCCAGGGACATGAGGGCGGTGAGATGTCGCATCCCTCTACACAAAGAGGTTAGTCTTTCACATGATACAATCTCTAGTTTCTGTAGAGAAGTGAGAAGTCCCTCCAGTAGAGTAACTAGGCAATAGATGCCACATATTACCAGTTCCTTTAAGTTGGAAAGAGGAACCAGTGAAGAAGATGTCCTTGCAACAAATGTGGTCAGTAACTGCTGTTGTACTACCTTCTCACTGACACACCCAAATTTTAGTTTTACAACAGTTGGTTGTAGAGGCATTGATGTTAACCTGGGGCAGAACCAGATTATTGATTCAAGAAGACAAGGAAATTTTGGTAGAAGTGCTTCTTTATTCCTCGACCATCTCTTCAAATTAGGCAATTTTCAGAAATTGATATGTTTCAGTGCTGGAAAGAATGTGGTTGTTGTTGGCTCCCTTGAAGAAGAGAGTAATTCATTATTAACACCACAACTGTTGTCATCATCTATGTACTCCAGCGAAAATAAGTCATGAAGATGAAGACTTTTGAGACAAGAAAGATGCTCAATTTTTGGAAGATATTTGCATCCGATACACTGTGATAAAGAAATCTCAACAAGATTTGAGAGGGACAAAATCCATGTTGGTAATCTCACAACCTTATAATCTTCTATTTTGAGCTTTTTCATATTTGCATGTGGCTGGAGAGCTTCCAACACTAGCCCTAACTCACCATCATCATCATCATAGGAGTTGTTACCAAAATTTAATTTCAAATACTGAAGGAATTCTTTTCCCTCCAAGTTCGCTTCCTCAACTTTTTTTAATGTTGGCCTTTCAGAAAATGGTAGCCTCTCTGGTAGTTTAATTGATAGCTCTCCCCTTAGATTATTTAAATCTTTCAATTCCCTTAACCTGTTGCATCGACCCATAATGAACTGGTTTAACGTTCTAAGAGAAGTCAGCTGTCCCAATCTACACGGCATGTCAATCAAACGACTGTGAAAACTAAGCTCCAGATGCCTAAGGCTCACCAATTTTCTAATATTTCTCGACAATTCTTTGAGAGAACAACCAAAAAGTTTTAGAGTTTGCAAATTTTGCAACTTAGTAATAGAATTTGGTAGAATCTGAATGCCACCATTACAAGAGAGGTCAAGATACCTTAAATGCCTTAACTTACTTATGCAACTTGGCACCATGTTCATCCCCAAGCTATGCAAATCCAACACGCGTAACCTTTTAAAGTTAGAAAGAATTGTTGCATAAAGTGGATTCTCCGGTTCACAAGAAAAGCAAATTGAATCGTATCCTTGAGCTGCCAAAAAAAATGTTCTTGTCTTGATAGCTCCAAGCAACGTGGCTGGAATTTTACATGATCTACCTATAGATAAACACCAACCAAATGACATGTGACGAATTTTTGAAGAAACATCTTCTGCGCCCAAATTTACCATGGAACTCTCACTTCCCCCAACTGAAACTGCAAGGTCATGCATACAATGATGCATTTTACAACTTATTATATTACCAAATTCGTCTAATATTGTATCATCTTGAAAAAAGGAGCCCCTTAATAAAGTCATAAAATACAATTCTCCAATGTTGATTTGTAGTCTTGGGATTATACGGATATCTTAAATAACTTAATTTTGATTTTAATTTTCTGGCGATGGTGCTCCGACATGTGAGGTGGCCAGTTGAGCTTGGTGGTGTGCTTTGGCAATGGAGAGAGAGAAAAGAAGAGAAATGGAGAGAAAAGAAATAGAGAGAGAGGGGCAATTCAGTTTTTTTAACATCACCAATTTTTATTAATAAAATTAAATATTTTAATCAGGGGTAAATTAATAAAATCATCAAAAATCGTTAGAGAATTTTTTGTTCATACTGACTGTAACGACCCAAATTATTTTGACCGGGTCAGGATGAATTTTGACCGGTCCAGATTATTTTTTTGAACGGATTCATTTTTTTTGAATTAATTAATTCCAGAAGAATGTGAGAATATATATATAAATGGAATTATATATATATATATATATGTGGATGGAGAAAAATATAAATACATAGAGGTGAAATTATCAAGAGATGAAATACATATGGTGTCATACACATTTATATAAGTGTATGCTTTTATGTGAGCTTATATGCAATTATAAGGGAATGGTGGTGCACATGTATAATAATGTGGTTGTCATGTAAATAAGTATGTATATATGCATGTATGGTAGTATATACATATTTTATATATGTAAATAATATGTGGTGGAGGATGTGTAGTGTAATGTGTGGTGTATATTAAAGTGAGGAAAAGAAATTCAAAAAAGAAAAGAAAAGAGAAGACCAAAGAGGAAATCGGCTGAGGAGAAAAAGAAAAGTGGAAAAGAGGAGGGAAGAAAGGGAAAGATAGAGAGAGAAAGAGAAATCGGGAGAGAGAGAGAGAGCCGAGATGGCTAGAGAGAGAGAAAGTTCAGTCGAGAGAATGGAGAGAGATAAACTGATAGAGAGAGAAAGAAGGGACTGAGAGAGAGAAAGGTGGAGACTCGGTTGAGTGGTCGTGTGGGTGACGCGACAGGTAGAGGTTTCAGCAGGTGGGTTCTACGATGGTGGCAGGTGATTTCGGCGGCCTGAGGTGGTGCTCTGAAAAAGGGGCGATGGGTTCAATGGTGGTTGAACGGTGGGCAGCCATGGCTGCCATGGTTGAGCTTGGTGAAGGTGCAACCGAAGGTGGGTCTTCCATGGGCTCGGTTATGGGCTGTTTGGTTCACCGTTAATCATGGTATGGTCGAACGTGGTGACAGCCGTGGTTGTGGAATTCGTTTGGCTTGACTACTGGTGGTTTTGGGTGGCCGGTGGGTGTCGTAGGTTTCGGACGACCGACAGATTGCTCCAGTTGGTCGAAACTACCATTTCGGTCGACCGAAGCAATTCTTCAGCCAACCGACGGTGCCGAGTTATGCTTTAACAGTATTTTTTCTTGATAGCTTGCTTCGCTTGGACAGCCGTGGTAGCTGGTTTGTGGGTGCTTACTGTGGGTTTGGTTATAGCGGGTCTATGGTAACCTGTGGCTGTAACGAGGTGGTGTAACATAGTGGTTCATGTGGCGTGGACTGCTCGGGTTCAATGTTGGTTGGTTGAGCTTGGTTGATTGAGGTCCATGGTGAGTGTTGCATGATTCGGCTGGTTTGGCTTGGTGGCCATTGGAGGTTGGTTTATGTTTACATAGTGGCTGCCATGGTGAGTGGGTTCTTGTTGGTTGTTTGCTTGTGGATTCACATGAGAGTGGGCTTGAAATGGGCTGCCACTAAACTATAATTGGGATGGATTGCATTGGCTACTATATTGAGTTTGGTTGATGTGAATCGGGCTCAATTTGATTAGATTGGGCCTTGGAAAGTAGGCCTTGCGGTGTGGGCTACGAAGGAGTGTATTTGGGCTTGCCTAATTAAATTCGGTCAAGCATGGAAACTAAAAAGGAGATGAAGTGGTTCATTGGATTGTTTGTGTGGACTTGGACATAGGACTGGACCGGACATGGAAATAGGCTACTTTGCAGGCGCAGGCTTAGTGAAAGCGGATCTAAGGTAAGTTGATTCTTGCCTCTATCTCCTACGTATATATTTTAATTATATTAATTAATTTACATATGTTCTTAATTTAATCATATGTGATGTTTATATATATAAGTGCATATATATATAAAGGTGATTGTTGAATATACGTGGGATGTGAAGATATGTATATATATATATATATATGGAGATGAAAGCATGAATTTAAATGTTTGTTTGCATTGTGATATGCATGAAAAGTATGCTAAACTATATATACTTAGCTAAATGTTGTCTTGTATGCATATGTGACTTTTATGCATGGATTAAATATATATGTGATTATATATTGATACAGTGGTAGCATGATCCTATCTATATACTAATATACATGTATATGTGATTATATGCAGGATGTGACATATATGTGTTTATATGTGGAAATGTGAATATGAGATGCATGCTAGCTTTATGTATATCGAATGTATGCATTGGTTATACCATGATAATAATGTGCTAAATTGGGATTGTTGGTATATACGAGATATTATGCGAGTTTTGAACATGTATGTGCTATATGTGTCAGAATGTGAGGAGAAGCATACTAGATACTTCTTTTTAGTATTAATAAGCATGGATTAATGCATGAAAATATTATGCCATGTGTTTATGCATCCATAATGCATGTGTGGAAGGTTGTAGGAAAATGACGCAAAAGAAGTATGGCCCTCGGAGTGGACCTGCCATGCTCATGCTTAATGCCTGGAATCGGAGTATGTCCAATAAGTATGGCCCTCGGAGTGGACCCGCTATGCTCAGCCTTAATGCCTGGAATTGGAGTATGTCCAACAAATGTGAGCGTCGGAGTTGTCCCCTCACATCATGGAAATCCTATACATTGCCATGGCAATATGACCTTTCAGATTGGTCCAGGTCATAGAATAGTTATCGGAGTTGTCCTACGTCACATGATCTTCGGAGCGGACCAATCATGTGGGGCATCGGGTGAAAATTGAGAGATGAAGAGTTGCATCTTATGCTTATGTGTTTATCTGTTAAGCATGTTATACTGTTCAAATGCATCCACAGTGCATTTGAGAATTGCTACTTGTTGAGTAGGTGATGTGGTATTTGATTTACATGGTCTATGTAAAAGCTTTAATCCATATATGTTTTCTGTACATATTGATGTTGGATGTTTATCGCCTATGAGCATGTTGAAAATGATTTCAAAAATCATGTGTAGTAGATATTGTATGTTCATATGTGCTAGAGTAGCCGTTTACATTGTTGGTTCACGCATGCTAGGAGGAGCACGGTCTTAAATATTGTAATATATTTAAGTGCATGTATATTTTTGAGAATATGTGAGGATCGACCTTCTACAGCGGTGATAGTATGGTTTGACATACCTTGTTGGGCCTTTGACCTCACCCCCTCCTAGGTTTTGCAGGTATTGCTGATTGTGGAGTTAGTTAGGGGACTAATAGTACCGGTTACAGAGGTAGTGTCTAGATTCCTTAGAATCTGATGTATGTCCAAGATGTTGGATAGATTTTCTTTACATTGAGATTAAATGTATTAGATATTTATGTTGGGTATTTTATTCCAGTTGTATTTTATTCATTTGATATATGTATATGAGACAGACATTCAGGGACTGAGTTATTATTTCATTTGCAATATGCATGTTGTAGGAATATGCTTGGGGGACACGTGCCCAGAAGTGTCCATTTTGATTTTTAGATGTTAATGCTGGGGGACACGTGCCTATAAGTGTCCATTTGAATTTAAAGCAGGAATGACATATCAGGATCTGATTTATTAGAATGAGTCATGCCAAATTTTCGTAAAAATAATAGGAAATTGAGATTGTATGATCAGGTGGTGGTTATAGCGTGAGGGTGACCTCACGGAGCTCACTCACCGGTTCTCGGGAGTTGGGAGTCGGGGTGTGACAGAATGGTATCAGATCATGGTACTTTATAGAGGGTAAAAATGGTCCATTGGGACTAATGGACGGGTTAACCTCCGATTCCCCGGGAGTCGGGGGATCGGGGCGTTACAGTGACGCAATCAATTTCATTAATGTAAATATTTTTTGTTCATAGAGAATTTTCAACGAAGTAGTTTTCTTTGATGCAGGAAAAGGGGAATCTCAAAGGAAGTAATTATTGCCATTGTTGTCCAAGTAGTTGTGGCAGTGCTGCTCTTTTCCATTGGCTTATGGTGCATAGTGACGAAAGCAAGGAAAAAATAAAATGTTTATTGCCATTGTTGTCCAAGTAGTTGTGGCAGTGTTGCTCTTTTACATTGGCTTATGGTGCATAGTGACGAAAGCAAGGAAAAAATACAATGCTGTTAAAGAAGATCGTAATACAAAAAGAAAAAAGAATATATCACAAATAAAAAAGAAGATCGTCAATGCATTTGGTGTTTGATTGTGTTTAGTTGGGGATGATATCACAACAGTAAGTACAGTCCTTGGAATATGATTTTGGAAGAATTGAAGCAGCCACAAATAACTTCTCTCAAGACAAAAAAAATTGGTGGTGGATTTGGGGCTGTCTATAAGGTAAAGTGCTATATTTTCAAGATAGCTCCCAAATTATGTAGTTCAGGACCCACATATTTACTGAACTATAAAAAAAACAAACCCATTTGCCAAATACACATCGATTTGGATATAAAATTGTGCACTGGTATATCTATGTTCAAATTGACAAATTTGTAAATAAAGTTATGAAGTATTAATGTTCAAGTTTTCACTCATAATTAAGTACCACAGTTCATAATGTTGCAACGTTTTAGTTTCGCTCTATCCAAACTCTCAAAAAAAATTTAAAATTTTCTGTTATTTTCTTTTCTATTCTATCTGATTCGAGCTAACCAAACTGTGCCTTAGTGTTTGTTATGAACGAAAATATCATCTGGGCTTATTAATTATTCTTCTATTTTTGATAACTTATTATGCATTTTTTTGTTTATTTATTGTTTATATTCAATACGTTTAAATATTTTTCTTTGAATATCATTCTTGTGTTGGCCTAATCCTAATAATTTAAAGAGTAATTGAGAGACAGATCATGGACCCTTAGTCGGTCAATCCTAATAATTTAATTAATTAAGTCAATGGCAACTGTGGTGGAGATGGTATAGTTTGGGCTCAGTTTTATCATCATAGCTAGCTGAAAAAAAGTTTCGCAGCTAAAAATATTGCTAAAAAAAAGAAGAAAAAAAAAGAAAGAGAGATGGCTAAGACTGCTGTTGATTCTCTCTTGGAGAGTTTGAATCAGCTACCGAAGGGTGAGATAGATTGTCCCTTTTCTGTTGTTGAGATGAATCAGATGGGCTATCTTCATGAGAGCTAGAATCTCTCAAAACTTTTGTCAAAAACTCCGAGAAGAATCAAAATCAGCATGAGGAAGTCAGGGTCTTGGTGACACAAATCCGAGATCTAGTTTATGAGGCAGCAGACATCACTGACTTGTCCTCAGTCAACCATATTTCTCAGAAGAAGAGAAGCTTGAAAGAGAAAATTGGTCATGTTCCCGTGAAAAGGTCATGAGGAATATAGAGAAAGAGAAATTCTTGTATTTGGCCGGTTAGGCTAGTGAGATTATGAGCTCAGTACTTGTAATATCTCATGAAATATAAAAGAAAGTCTTCTCTCATTCATGGACGTAATCTGAATTGTGTCGAACCATATAAATCATGTGTGTTTACTTCAATATCTATAATTATTTAGTGTTATTTGCTTATTAATTACTTGATTTTATGTTGAACAATTTTTTGCATCTACCTGATTGGAGACTAACTGTTAGAACACCTTTGAGAAATTTTTTGGCAAGAAATTCTTAGAGTGTTCTTTCTCCTTTCTGAGAGTTATTGTTGAGGCCTACCTTGGAGATTCCATGGTGGTGGAGAATCTGCATAGATGTTCTAACCGAAAACTTGTACCGATCTATTTTCTGTGGCGTCGAATCGGATTGCCGAACTATAATATATTCAGGAAAATAGTTGTTTCCCACAGACAGCTATAGGTGAAAAAAATCGCTCCATAAAAAATCAAACGATTGATGCACTAAGAACACTCCAGAAAATAAATGCGAGAATAATATACACACAAGATTTACATAGTTCAACCCAATTCGGCCTACATCCATGGATTATAAGATAAAATCCTAATTGTAATTGGATTCAACCCTAATTTCTCGTCTCTATCTTCCTTTTCTGTGTAGGATTCTATCTTTCCTTTCCCAATTCTATTTCCATAGGACTCTAACTAACTTGGGAGACAAGTTGCTGAGTCTTTGCCATGTATGTTGTCACGTATGCTTTCTTTTTGTTGACTTGGACCCTATCATATATTATATTTGACTTTTCTCCGATACGAGTGTTCCCTTATTATTGGTGAGAATTTTCCACCTCCAGAATAAATCAAGTAAAAAAAATGTACCTAACTTCCCAATGGCTCATCAGAGAAGGGTTGTTTGATTGTAAAAGAAAGAAAACAATTGCTAATCAAAACTACAAAAGATTCCTCCTACGTTTAGTGGCTAATGCGACAAATTAAATAGCCTTCAGAAATAGGAGGCTACTTGCAAACAATCCATCAAAATAAGTACTTATTTAGACCAATTACTAAAAAATGTACTATATAATAAACTAAAAATCAATCTATAGAGAACAAATATTGGTTACAGAAGTACAAGTGCACGAGTCACAAAATTAAAGAAGGTTATGACACAAAAAACGCAACCCCGTTTGAATTCTCAAATATTTAATCAATAAAAAAAAAAACCAAACACCTCTCACTTAGGCTAATAAAGCTGTCTTTATTAATCAGATAGAGCTTTCTTCTTGGCTTTCCGTGTCTTTGGCACCTGGAAAACATATTAAATGTCAAATTTCTGGGAATAGACATTAAAACATCTGAGGGTACCATCAAACAGTGCAAATTGACACAAGAACAAAAGCAAATCCAGGAACATACATCAAACAATCAATGATATCCTAGAGCTTTGGTATAACTCACCAAAATAAGGACAATGCTTCTGTCCTGTCTTTGCAGAATTAATTTCATCCTCTCTGTTTACGTGACTCAATAGAAGTTAAACAACAGTTAAAAATTAATTATTTTTTAAAGATAGACACTAACCATCTTTTCAGTGGTTAAGCCCGTTTTTATTCCCAGTGATTGTAGCCAAGCTAGAAAATTTGTTTTTCTGTCTAGCTTCCCACAATTCTATGCCTTACATATTCAGTAAAGTTGCTAAAGTTCTTCCTCAGCTCAAAACTCTTTCAATATTCCCGTGTGTTTATGAAAATCATTTTAACAGTTGATTGCATCCTTTTTATGAAAATATATACCTAGAATTCCAAATGCATTTAGCAATGTCAAGCGTTTGGAACTTTTTATTATTTATTTATTTATTTTTATTTTTTAATTTCGTGATTGAAGTTGGGGCTTGGGAATGGAAGCAGAGGTGAGCAGGGGAGGAATGCTGTCTGCGAGCTTTGCTGTGGAGGAAGACAATGACTTGTTGAGAGGAAGAGAGGTAGAAGAAAGTCACAATCACTGAGGAATAAAAACGGGTTTAACCCGTGAGAAGATGGGTAGGCTGTCTGCGAGCTTTGCTGTGGAGGAAGACAATGACTTGTTGAGAGAGAGAGGAAGAGAGGGAGAACAAAGTCACAATCACTGAGGAATAAAAACGGGTTTAACCCGTGAGAAGATGGGTAATGTCCATCTTTAAAAAATAATTAGTTTTTAACCATTGTTTAATGTCCATCATTTATTTTACCAAAGATAGACTAATATAATTAACAACATATAATTATGTACCTTGTAAATATTATGTTGTTAATAATCATTTTTCTTGCGGTGACTCTTGTTTTATTTAAGTATATAAAAGTCAAAAACTAGTGAGATGCATGTGATATATATATAAAACATTAAAACCTGTTGAAATTTCTTTTTAATTTTGTGTAATTTGGCAGGGGAGAAAATAACTAGGAAGCTACCACTGAAGGTTATTTTAACAATTCATGTGGATGTCAACAATGATATTTTCACAAGATTCGTAGACATGATGCTTTATCATAGGGTTGGAAAAAGAATGCAAGAAAATGAATTTATGTGAATCTCTAATGCCAAACATTCTTTAGCTCTGATAAAAGGGTCTTCGAAAAAAGAAAATAAAAACAAGCTTTGGATTCTATATTTTCCTTTAGAGACATCAAAACAAAATTGTTCACTCTATTTGGGAAAAAGATGGATATTACTCCTTACCATTATTATAAGTGATGCAAGTAATTTTACTTCTCAAAAAATTGATGACAAGTATTATTGGAATGAGTTATTTGAGAATGAAATTCCATGAGTTATGAAGCTCGAAATGGAGGGAAAAAATAATGAAGAAGAAGAAGAACTGGAACAACAAGAGACAGAGGGGCTCACTTGAAAGAACGGTATGAGAAAGATTGATTTGATTCACGGCCAGCCCGCTGCTATTAGGTGGAAGTGTCAGAACTCCCTGCCCAGCTATCTATCTCGTCAAGCCCTTATAGAAAAAGAGAGGAAGAATGTCAATGTCAGTATTATTGGAATGATATATATATATATATATATATATATATATATATATATATATATGTTTGTTTCAATGTCAATGTCCACATCAAATATTCAGCTGAAATTTGAACAGATTAAGAGAGGAAGAATGAACAAGATGAATAGTTGGTTATGAAAAAAACAATATGAAGATTTTTATGGTGGATATATCAAGGGTTCAAATTAAGAAGGATACCTTCTATTATAACCTCTGGGATGTGAGCAATCTTAGGCCAATCTTCCCCCGTTTCCTTTTGGCATCTATCCTTCAGCTCCTGTGAACAATCTTCAATTTCCAGTTTTTGTAATGCAGTGAGCCGACGCATCCCTTCGGGCAGTGATGTTGATTTGCGGTATGGACGAATCCAAAGATGTTGAAGTGATGTGAGGTTGCCTATCCACTCCGGTAAACCTTTCCAATTTTCACAATCCAGAATAGATAGATGTTGCAGAGTGGTAACGTGTTGAAGCCCCGCAGGAAGAGACTCCAACTTGGGATTTTCAAAGATAAACAGAGAAGTTAGGTTCCTAAGGCCTTGAAAATGCATGCCATCATCATCAACATCACCATCTGACAAATCAATCTCTTTGCAGTGGTGGATCTCCAAGGACATGAGGGTGGTGAGATGTCGCATCCCTCTAGACAGAGAGGTTAGTCTTTCACATAATACAATCTTTAGTTTCTGTAGAGAAGTGAGAAGTCCCTCCGGCAGAGTAACTAGGCCATCGATGCCACATATTACCAGTTCCTTTAAGTTGGAAAGAGGAACCAATGAAGAAGAAGATGTCGTTGCAACAAATGTTGTCAGTAACTGCTGTTGTACTACCTTCTCGCTGACACGCCCAAATTCTAGTTTTACAACAGTTGGTTGCAGAGGCATTGATGTTAACCTGGGGCAGAACCAGATTACTGATTCAAGAAGACAAGGAAATGATGATAGAAGTGCTTCTTTATTCCTTGACCATCCCTTCAAATTAGGCAAATTCGAGAAATTGATATGTTTCAGTGATGGAAAGAATGTGGTTGTTGTTGGCTCCCTTGAAGAAGATGGAGAAGAAGAGAGCAAGTCATTATTAACACCACAATTGTTGTCATCATCTATGTACTCCAGCGAAAATAAGTCATGAAGATGAAGACTTTTGAGACAAGAAAGATGCTCAATTTTTGGAAGATATTTGCATCCCATACACTGTGATAAAGAAATTTCAACAAGATATGAGAGGGACGACATCCATGTTGGTAATCTCACAGCCTTATAATCTTCTATTTTTAGCTTTTTCATATTTGCATGTGGCTGGAGAGCTTCCAACACTAGCCCTAACTCACCATCATCATCATCATCATCATAGGAGTTGTTGCCAAAATTTAATTTCAAAGACTGAAGGAATTCTTTTCCCTCCAAGTTCGCTTCCTCTGCTTCTTTTAATCTTGGCCTTTGAGAAAATGGTAGCCTAATTGGTAGTTCAATTGATAGCTCTCCCCTTAGATTGTTTAAATCTTTCAATTCCCTTAACCTGTTGCATCGACCCACGATGAACCGGTTTAACGTTCTAAGAGAAGTCAGCTGTCCCAATTCATGTGGCATGTCAGTCAAATGACTATGAAAACTAAGCTCTAGATGCCTAAGGCTCACCAATTTTCTAATATCTCTCGGCAATTCTTTAAGAGAACAACCAAAAAGTTTTAGAGTCTGCAAATTTCGCAACTTAGTAATAGAATTTGGTAGAATCTGAATGCCACCATTACAAGAGAGGTCAAGATACCTTAAATGCCTTAACTTACTTATGCAACTCGGCACCATGTTCATCCCCAAGCTATGCAGATCCAACACGCGTAACCTTTTAAAGTTAGAAAGAATTGTTGCATAAAGTGGATTCTCCGGTTCACAAGAAAAGCAAATTGAATCGTATCCTTGAGCTGGCAAAAAAAATGTTCTTGTCTTGATAGCTCCAAGCAACGTGGCTGGAATTTTACATGATCTACCTATAGATAGACACCAACCAAATGACATGTGACAAATTTTTGAAGAAACATCTTCTGCGCCCAAATCTACCATGGAACTCTCACTTCCCGCAACTGAAACTGCAAGGTCATGCATACAATGATGCATTTTACAACTTATTATATTACCAAATTCATCTAATATTGTATCATCTTGAAAAAAAGAGCTCCTTAATAAAGTCATAAAATACAAATCTCCAACATCGTCCGTATCTTGATTTTCATTTTCATCTGATGAAGATGACAACGATGGGATAAATCTATGTGCACTCCACAATTGGATCAGTTGTTGCTTATCAATTTCACAATCTTTAGGATATAAGCAACAAATTGCAAAGCATTGTTTTAGATGCGAGGGGAGGTGATCATAGCTCAAAATATTCTCAATTTGCATATCCATAGGCCATTGAAGACTAAAGTGAAATTTGATGTTAGTTTCAGCAATGGCATCTAGTCTCTCTCGAACGTCTTTAACTTTGCGACTTGTCTCAACACGAAAAGCTTTAATTTTGCGAATCATCTTAACGCGAAAAGCTTCAACTTTGAGACTCGTCTTGACACGAAAAAACAGCTGGTTTGAGCTTGAAAAGAAAATGCGTACCTTCTTGGGCTTTTTGTTGGAAGTCATTATCTCCTTCCTCCACAAATCTTGTGTTGAAAAGTCATCGAGCAAGTCATCAACATCATCAACCACGTCTTTGAGCTTTTCAAGCCAATCACTAGCCTCATGGTTTGTGGCATGTTGCTGCTGCGCATCGAAAAGTACGGCTTTGACAGTAGAAATGGTGTCCTCTATTTTGTGAGAATCTGTTTTGAGACCACACACCGATTGGATCTCTTCGGAAGCAACAGACCCCAACTTCTTCACAATTTCCGTCACAATGTTAGAAAGAAGTGCAGCTTCTCTTTCCATTTTGGGTGCGATTACTGGAATGGTTTGGTTCAAAAGCAATACCAGTATTTGAATGGTATGAGGTTGTAGCAATGTGGAAGACTCAACTATACGTTCTCGAAGTTTAAAGAGAAGATGACTCCACTAAGTTTCAAAAGTCACTTTTGACCCACCATATGGTAGAATACGATCCATATTTTTATCCGTATATATTTTAGTGTGTCATAAGATAACTATTTTACCAATTTTGTATTGGTAATGATGTATATGTATATATACATTTTATATGGTAGGATGAGATTTCGTGCACCTTTGGTTTTTAGCACATGTGAAGCATATATATTTTAATTGTCGGTACTGACAATATCACAGTGTGTCATAACATAAAATTTACAATAAGATAGAGATTTAATCTTTGAGTTTCGTGCACATAAAATTTACAATAAGATGAGATTTGATCTTTGAGTTTCGTGCACATGTGAACCATATATATTTTAATTATTGATACTGGCATTATTACAGTGTGTCATAACATAAAATTTACGTAGGATGGAATTCGAGCTTTGGTTTTTGTGTACATATGAATCATATATATTTTAATTGTCCATATTGGCATTAATACAGTGTCTCGTAACATAAAATTTACGATGTAGGATCAAATTTAACCTTTGGGTTTCGTGCACATGTGAACGATATATATTTTAATTGTTATACTGGCACTATTATAGTGTGTCATAACTAGGGATGGCAATTTCTTCCGCCCCGACGGATTTCTGTCCCGCTCTGTCCCTAATGGAGGTGATTTGGTCCGCCCCTAATAGGAGTAGGGGCCGGTATGATTTTTTTAAAAAAACCCGCCTACCCGCCCCGCCCCGCCCCGATTATATACCTACATACATACATACATATATATATAGTGACATAATTGTATGAAATGTGCCATTTTTTTATTATTATATTACTTATATAAATATAGTATACTAGATATACGGCAACCACTAGGTTACCTTGTTCTGCTCTATTCCTCTCTTTATCTTATGGCTAAAAGAGAACTCTATCTTCTGTATATAATAGATCTATAATAAAAAAAATTCTTGAAGGCCAAAACCGTTTCTATCTTCATCTACATATGTATGTATGTTTATGTCATTTTCTTTGGTCTTATATATTGGGGTTTTGACTGTAGGAGTGTTGTATCATCGTTTGGGTACATTTAGCCCAAACATCGAATTTAAAGCAAATAAAGTAAAGGATTTTAAGGATTTTGTTATTTCTCTCTTTCTCTAAATGGGGCGGTAGTGGTATGCTTACCACCAACCCATTAGAGTTCTTAACGGGAGATGGATTTTGTATTTCTTTGATGGAGTGGGGTAGAGTTTTGGCATACCCGCCCCGTTGTCATCCCTAGTCATAACATAAAATTTATAATTGCCTTGTTAATTATACTTACGCCCCAGCACAGCTGGCCTAAACTTTGTTTTGTTGCTGTAACGTGCGGTAGAGGAAAACGAAGTGATTCAGAGTAGTTTTAAAAAAAAAAAAAAAAAGATATAACATTGTTTCCTTCTTCTGTTATCTTTCTTTTATATTATATTAATATAATATTCTGTTTGCTACCTTAATATATAATATTTATGTCGTCAATTTGCTACCGGCATAAGTTCTTTGTTCATACCTTTTATATATGTATATATATGCTTTTCATTTTTCTTTTTCACTTAACAGGCCATAACGTTTATTACAAATAATATTTTTTGATGAAACTAATTTTGTTAAATAGAATATTCTGAAAGCTTCAATTTGAGTATAACTTATACTTTGTTTTAACTTAACACAGAAAAGTTATAATTTTTTCGATTCATGACTTCACAGTTAAAGTAATTTTTTACAACTTTAAAGTCATTTTACACCGTTAAAATGTTTCTTCAAACAATTAAAACATATACATTTTAATATTTTTTTTAGATATATATATAAAAAATAAAACAAAAAAATATAAAAAATTTATTTATTTTCAGTGTGTAGAAAAGTGCTTTAAATATGTAGAAATTTATTTTTAAGTATGTGAAAAATAATTTTAAGTATGTGTAAGTGAGGCTTAAAAATGTAAACATCAATTGTTATAATTTATTTGTGTGAATGAGAACAATTGAAAAAACATTTTAATCTTAAATTGATTTGACTTTTACATTGATAGCATGAATGTCCACACACTTGAAGTATATTTTCACACCAATAAAGTCTATTTTCACAAGTTTACGGTTATTTTTCACACACTCTAAACTAATTTTTTATTTTTTATTTTTTTTCTTTCCAAATTTTTCAGAAATATTTAGATACATCCAATAAGTGTTTCCACACAAATAAAACATAACATTTAATTTTCACATTTATTAAGATTCATGTTCATGAACTTAAAGACCATTTTCACACATTTAAAATATTTTACTGTGTTATAACATAACTATTTTACAATTTTGTCTTGCTAATTATGATTAGGCCCCAGGACAACTGGCCTAAACTTTATTTTATTAGAAAGAAATAAATTGGGATGGCAACCAGATGGGTATGGGATGAATATGTCAAAATTCTACTAAGTCTGGTCAAGAAAATACTCAATCCATCTCCTATTAAAAATTCTAGCGAATTTGTGGTAAGTATACAACTACCATCCTGTTTAGAGAGAGAGAAATAGTAAAATCATTTGTTTTGTTTGTTTTGAATTCTATATTTGAACTAAATGTACCCAAAAAAATAAATCCTAGTGGCTGCCATATATCTACTATACTATATTTATATAAGTAATATAATAATAAAAGAAATGATACACTCCATATAATTATTTCAATATATATATATATAATCGGGGTAAGACCGGTACTAGATAGATTTTGTTAAAAAAATTATATTCGTTCCTATTCCTATTAAAGAGATACCAAATTTCTTCCATTAAAGACGGAACATGACAAAAACTCGCTTGGCAGAGAAAATCACCCCTACAAATAAAGAGGAAAAAGTGGGTGTCGGTAATGATGCATATATATATGCATTTTATATCGTAGGATGAGATTTCACCTTTGATTTCGTGCGCATGTGAACCATATATATTTTAATTGTCGATACTGGCACTATTAGAGTGTGTCATAACATAAAATTTATAATGTAGGATGAGATTTGACCTTTGGGTTTCATGCACATGTGAACCATATATATTTTAATTGTTGGTACTGCAATATCATAGTGTGTGATAACATAAAATTTACAATGTAGGATGAGATTCGACCTTTGAATTTCATGCACATGTGACCCATATACATTTTAATTATCGATACTGGCACTATTATAGTGTGTCATAACATAAAATTTACAATTTAGGATGAGATTTGACCTTTGGGTTTCGTGCACATGTGAAGCATATATATTTTAATTGTCGATATTGGCACTAATACAGTGTCTCATAACATAAAATATATAATGTAGGATAAATTTTTACCTTTGGGTTTCGTGCACATGTGAACTATGTATATTTTAATTGTAATACCGGCACTATTATAGTGTGTTATAACATAAAATTTACTAGGATGAAATTTGACCTTTGGGCTTCGTTCACATGTGAATCATATATATTTTATTATTATTATAGTGTGTCATAACAGAAAATTTATAACGTGGGATGAGATTTGGCCTTTGAATTTTGTGCACATGTGAACTATATATATATATATATATTTTTTTTTTAATTGTCGGTAGTGGCACTATTATAATGTGTCATAACATAAAATTTATAATTTTGTCTTGTTAATTATGCTTACGCCCAAGGACAGCTGGCCTAAACTTTGTTTTATTGGTGTAACGTGCGGTAGAGGAAAACGAAGTTGTTTAGAGTAGTTTAAAAAAATAAAAAAAAACAGATAGCATTGTTTCCTTCTGTTATCTTTCTTTTATATTATATTAATATAATATTCTGTTTGCTACCTTAATATATAATATTTATGTCGTCAATTTGCTACCCGCATAAGTTATATGTCCATTCCTTTTATATATATATATATATATATGTTTTTCATTTTTCTTCTTTTTGACTTAACAGTTAATAACTTTTACTACAAATAATATTTTTTGAAGAAACTAATTTTGTTAAATAGAATATTCTGAAAGCTTTAATTTGAGTATAATTTAGATTATGTTTTAATTTAACACAAAAAAAATTATAATTTTTTCTATTCATGACTACATAGTTAAAGTAATTTTTTACAACTTTAAAGTCATTTTACACCTTAAAATATTTCTTCAAACACTTAAAACATATACATTTTAATATTTTTAAAAAATATTTATATAAAAAATAAAAAGAAAAAAATATAAAAACTTATTTATTTTCAGTGTATATAAAAGTGCTTTAAATATGTAGAAATGTATTTTTAAATATGTGAAAAATGATTTTAAGTATGTGTAAGTGCGGCTTAAAAATGTGAACATCAATTGTTATAATTTATTTGTGTGAATGAATACAATCGAAAAAGTATTTTAATCTTAAATTGATTTAATTTTTACATTGATAGCATGAATGTCCACACACTTGAAGTATATTTTCACACCAGTAAATTCTATTTTCACAAGTTTATGGTTATTTTTCACACACTCAAAACTAATATTTAATTTTTTATTTTTTTCTTTACAAAATTTTTAGAAACACTTAAACACATCCAATAAGTGTTTCCACACAAATAAAACATAACATTTAATTTTCACACTTATTGAGACTCGTGTTCATGAACTTAAAGACCATTTTCACACATTTAAAATAATTTTTCACGCACTAAAAGTAATTATCCACTTACTGAAAACAAATAATTTTTTATGTTTTTTCTTTCTAATTTTTTTAGCAACTTTTAGGTATATTTGAAGGATGTTTTCACACAAATAACTCATAAAAATTTCTATTCACATTTTTAAGTTTCATTTCTACTCACTTTTCACAAACTTAAAGTACATTTTCACACATTTAAAGTATTTTTTCACACACCTAAAGTAATTTTCAATGCACTAAAAATAAATAATTTTTTTAGCTACTTTTAGGTATATTTGACAGATGTTTTTGCACAAATAAATTATAAAAATTTATATTTCATTTTTTAGTCTCATTTCTACCCACGTTCCACATACTTAAAGATCAATTTCACACATTTAAAGTATTTTTTCACATACTTAAAGTAACTTTCCACACACTTAAAACAAATAGTTTTTATGTTTTTCTTTCCAATTTTTTTAGCAACTTTTAGGCACATTTGAATGATGTTTTCTCACAAATAAATCATAAAAATTTATATTCACATTTTCTAGTCTCATTTTCATTTACTTTCCACATACCTTAAGGCCATTTTCACACATTTAAAGTACTTTTTCACACACTTAAAGTAATTTACCACGCACTTAAAATAAATAATTTTTTATATTGTTTCTTTCCAAAATTTTTTGCAACTTTTAGGCATATTTGAAGGATGTTTTTGTACAAATAAGTCATAAAAATTTACATTCACATTTTTTAGTCTCATTTTTATTCACTTTCCATACATTTAAAGTACTTTTTCACACACTTGGAACAAATATTTTTTTATATTTTTCTTTTCAATTTTTTTAGGAACTTTTAGAGATATTTGAAGGATATTTTTGCACAAATAATGATAAAAATTTATATTCACATTTTTTAGACTCATTTTTATTAACTTTCCACACATTTAAAGTAATTTTTCACACACTTAAAACAAATATTTTTTTATATGTTTTGTTTCTAATTCTTTTTTAGCAACTTTTAGCCATATTTGAAGGATGTGTTTGTCACAAATGAATGCAAAATATCTGAATTAGTCACATATTCAGATTTGGTAATTTTTCATGTATGAATATTCCAGTCAAATCTAATTACACTTGAAAATTAGATGCAATATTAAAAGTAATCTTTTATAACATAACAAAGTATATGTAAATCAAAACATTTAACATTTTCATTCATTGATTAACAAAAAGATAAGCTCAAAAGACATCATATTTCAAAAGCAATAATGTCTAATATATTAAACATCATCTTAACATTAGACATTTAGACAAAAGTTAACATTAGATATCATCCTGCCTTCCACTCAACCATGACTCCCACCGACATCTCCTTCCCAATTTCCATCTTGATAAAATGCAGGTGAATTGGCATAATTACGAAACTTTTGATGAACTTTCGTCCTAAGAACGTCAATTGAATTGTCATAATCTTTATGGTGTTTCTCTATTAGAAGTCTCATTCGTCTCATATCCCTGTAAAATTCATGCTTCGTAACCGGTGCATTATTGCCTTTTATCACCATCAGGCAATGGTGAAGAAGGTTCATGTTTACGTGTTGGTGTTGGCAATTTATAACCAAGATCCATGTCATAGCCAGTTGCTCTATGAGCACCTTTAGACCTCTTCCAAGATTCCAGATCAGTAGTACCCATTTATAAATCTTTATGATTTTTTTGTGCAAAAACATCATTCAAATATGCCTAAAAGTTCCTAAAAAAATTGGAAAGAAAAAAACATAAAAAATATTTGTTTTCAGTGTGTGCAAAAGTACTCTAAATGGGTGAAAAGTACTTTAAATGTGTGAAAAGTGAATAAAAATGAGACTAAAAAATGTGAATATAAACTTTTATGATTTTTTTTTTGGTGCAAAAACATCTTTCAAATATGCCTAAAAGTTGTTAAAAAAATTTAAAAAATAACATAAAAAAATATTTGTTTTAAGTGTGAAAAAGTCCTCTAAATGTGTGAAAAAATAATTTAAATGTGTGGAAAGTAAATAAAAATAAGACTAAGAAATGTGAATATAAATTTTTATGATTTTTTTGTGCAAAAACAACCTCACATATGGCTAAAAGTTACAAAAAAATATATATATATTGACAAAAAAAACATAAAAAAATATTTGTTTTAATTGTGTGGAAAGTACTTTAAATGTATGAGAAAATACTTTAAATATGTGAAAAGTGAATAAAAATAAGACTATAAAATGTGAATATAAATTTTTATGATTATTTTGTGAAAAAAAATCCTTCCAATATGCCTAAAAGTTCCTAAAAATATTGGAAAAAAATATAAAAAAATATTGGTTTTAAGTGTGTGGAAAAGTACTTTAAATGTGTGGAAAGTGAATAAAAATGAGACTAAAAAATATGAATATAAATTTTTATGATTTTTTTGTGCAACAACATATTTCAAATATCCCTAAAAGTTCCAAAAAAATTAGAAATAAAGAACATAAAAAAATATTTGTTTTAAGTGTGTGGAAAAGTACTTTAAATGAGTGAAAATTGAATAAAAATGAGACTAAAAAATGTGAATATAAATTTTTATGATTCTTTTGTGTAAAAATATCCTTCAAATATGCCTAAAAGGTCTTAAAAAAATTGGAAAAAAATATTTGTTTTAAGTGTGAAAAAATACTTTAAATGTGTGGAAAGTGAATAAAAATTAGACTAAACAATGTGAATATAAGTTTTTATGATTTTTTTGTGCAAAAACACCCTTCAAATATGGCTAAAAGTTACTAAAGAAATTGGAAAAAAATTTCCTAAAATTTTTTGAAAAGAATAAGCATCAAAAATATTTGTTTTAAGTGTGTGGAAAAGTACTTCAAATGTGTGGATAATGAATAAAAATGAGACTAAAAATGTTAATACAAATTTTTATGATTTTTTTTTGTGCAAAAACATTCTTAAAATATACCTAAAAGTTCTAAAAAAATTGGAAAGAAAAAACATAAAAAAAATATTTGTTTTAAATGTGGAAAAGTTCTTTAAATCTGTGGAAAGTACTTTAAATGTGTGGAAAGAAATAAGACTAAAAAATGTGAATATAATTTTTTATAATTTTTTTGTGCAAAAACATCCTTTAAATATGCCTAAATTTTATTAAAAACTTTGAAAAAAAAACATAAAATAATATTTATTTTAAGTGTGTGAAAAAATACTTTAAATGTGTGAAAATTACTTTAAATGTGTAGAAAGTGAATAAAAATGATATTAAAAAATGTGAATATAAATTTTTATGATTTTTTTGTGCAACAACATCCTTTAAATATCTTTAAAAGTTCCTAAAAAAATTTGAAAGAAAAAACATAAAAAAATATTTGTTTTAAGTGTGTGAAAAAGTACTTTAACTATGTGAAATGTAAATAGAACTGAGATTAAAAAATTTGAATATAAATTTTTATGATTTTCTTGTGCAAAAACATTCGTCAAGTATGCCTAAAAGTTCCTAAAAGAATTGGAAAGAAAAAATATAAAAAAATATTGTTTTAAGTGTGTGGAAAAGTACTTTAAATGTGTGAAATGTGAATAGATGTGAGACTAAAAAATTTGAATATAATTTTTTATGATTTTTTTTGTGCAAAAACATTCTTCAAATATGCCTAAAAGTTCTTAAAAAATTTGGAAAGAAAAAACATGAAAAAATTATTTGTTTTAAGTGTGTGGAAATGTTTTTTAAATGTGTGAAAAGTACTTTAAATGTGTGAAAGTGAATAAAAATGAGAATATAATTTTTTATGATTTCTTTTGTTCAAAAAAATCCTTCAAAGATCCCTAAAAGTTCCTAAAAAAATTAGAGAAAAAAAAACATAAAAAATATTTGTTTTAAATGTATGGAAAATGAGTAAAAATGAGACTAAAAAATGTGAATGTAAATTTTGATTATTTATTTGTGCAAAAACATCCTTCAAATATGGCTAAAAATTACTAAAAAAATTGGAAATAAAAAACATAAAAAATATTTGTTTTAATTATGTGGAAAAGTGCTTTAAATGTGTCGAAAAGTACTTTAAATGTGTAAAATGGACTTTAAGTTCGTGAATATGAGTCTTAATTAATGTGAAAATCAAATGTTATGTTTTATTTGTGTGAAAACACTTATTGGATGTGTCTAAATTTTTCTGAAATTTTTTGAAAAGAAAAATACATTAAAAATTATATATTTTCAATGTGTGGAATAATACTTTAAGTGTGTGAAAAGGACTTTAAATATGTGAAAATGGACTTTAGGTTCATGGACATGAGTCTTAAAAAATCTGAAAATCAAATGTTATGTTTTATTTGTGTGGAAACACTTTTGGGATGTGTCTAAATGTTTCTAAAAAATTTTAAAAGAAAAAACATAAAATTTAAATATTGGTTTTGAGTATGAAAAATAACCGTAAACTTATGAAAACTGACTTTACTGGTGTGAAAATATACTTTAAGTGTGGTGTGAAAGCCAAATCGATTTGAGATTAATATGTTTTTTCGATTGTACTTATTCACACAAATAAATCATTACAATTGATATTCACATTTTTAAGCCTCAGTTACACACACTTAAAATCTTTTTTCACACACTTAAAGTACACTTTTACATATTTAAATTACTTTTCCACACACCTGCAATAATTTTCACACATGAAAAATAAATAATTTTCTGTGTTTTTTTTCTTTTCATTCTTTTAGAAACATTTAAGCACAAATTTTTTTTATAAATATTTTTAAAAAACATTAAAATTTATATGTTTTAAGTGTGTGAAGAAACATTTTAACGGTATGTAAAATGATTTCAAAGTTGTGAAAATTTTCTTTAAGTGTGAGTTGAAATAACCATAACTTATATGTCTTAAGTACTTAAAACATAACCTAAGTTATATTTAAATTAAAGTTATCGGAATATTTTATTTAACAAAATTAGTTTCATCAAAAAATATTATTTGTAATAAAAATTATAAACTTTTAAATAAAAAAAAATGTAAACCATACATATATAAGGTACGAAGCATATGTATTGTTATAATAAAATATTAATTATATTAGTCGTGGGCGGGAGAGCAGAAGGGAAGATAAAAGATGCAAAGTTGCATGTATAAGGGCAGGAAAACGGAGCCAAAAAAAAATAAATAAATAAAGAAAGAAAGAAAGAAAGAGAGGAAGATAGCAACTCACTAAAATAAACGCACCGTTTTCGGGTACTGCATGCTTCCGCAATAGCTGGTTATAGCAGAGGATCCTCTTCCTCGTTTTATATCATAGGATGAGATTTAACTTTGGGTTTTGTGCACAACCCAAATAGTTTTATATCGTATGAATAGAGAGTGATCAGTCCAAATAGTTTTTAAAAGATTCATCCTTACAGTATTGGTGTAGTGTACCCAGTGTGGGTACAAACACTGGTAGTACTTCGTATACATTAGTTAGATTTATATACGTACATGGGTAGTGTGATATCAAAGACGAAAAGAAAGAATAAGAGAAGAGAGAGAGAAGTAGGAAATCAGAGATAGAGAGAGATAACTTGGCCGGGTTCTCGGCTTGGACAGAAGGAGGAGACGAAAATGGAAACTCCAAATTTAAGGCAAGTTGATTCCGGCTTCATATATATATATATTTCCAAAATAAATACTTGATTGATTCTGCTGAAATGATTTATATTTAAATTATATTTATTTGATCATGATATATGAGCTGAAAATTTGTCCATATGAATTGTTGATAGTTGAATGTATATGATTTTAAATCTGTGGATATGTGCTGAAAATCTGCCTATATGAATTGTTGATACTTGAATGTTATATGATTTTAAATCTGTGGATCTGAGTATATGAATTATTGATAATTAATTTTATTGTAAATATATTGTTGGAAAATATATGCGTATATGTTACTATCTAAGATATAAAGCAATTATACTAACATGTTAAATCACATAAACATATTAGAAAATCTCTTACCATTTCACAATAGTTTATATATCAAGTAAGATTATAACATGTAATAATCTAGACTACTGAACTCATGTATAGTACATATATCACATGTTATATAAACCATAGGAAATATAACCGAACTTAAAATATATAAATACTGAAGAACCTGTAGATCGAGGCTAGAGTTAGACTCTATGTCCTTAAGACAATTATCGCCCCGCAATGGTGTTGAACGGACTCTTGGCGACTGTCTCCCAGGATACAATGATCTTCATCTCAATCAGTAGCAACACTACAAACCAACTGAGCTTCTGCGAACCACCTGTGTGTTTGTACTCTCTTGGACTTGACTCTCTTAACCCGTTGATTCAGACCAAATTACTAAGACTTACTGCCACTTGGATTAGGCTATATAGGTTTTGAGACATGAGAGAAGAAGTCTTTTAAAAAACATATATTACAAATGGTAAATGACCTATTTATAGGCATACTAGTACCCTTTCAAAAGTACCCGAATAGGCATGGGACACGTCCTTTGGTGCAAAAGGTTGCAACTCGTACTGTTTCAACTTTAAACAATACTAATTGTGTCTATTCGATACTAACAGACACTTTTGATGTCCATTCAGTGTGAATCGCACTGTTTCACATTTAATTTTCGTTCAAATTTTCTAACAATCCCCCACATGAATGAAAATTAATATAATTTAAAAAACGGACTTTGAATTCTACTAAGAGAGTACAGTTGGAAAGTTATTGCATCGAGATAGATAGCTTTTGGCCTTGAATCTTCCCTAGTGTAATACTATCGGATTTACTTGGCTAACTAGTGATATAAAATCTTGAACTATTCAGCCGTTTGTGTAAAACCAGACAATAGTATACACACAATACCTTTCCGCACAAAGTTGGTTCTTTCGGTTGTGTTCATTTTGGCCCTGAACAAATCCTGGTATTCATGAGTGCTCTAGAGAACTTAGCCTTGTCATTCTCATAGAAACGGCCTACTTCACACTCATATAGGTGATTCTCTATTAAGAGTATCCTGCCATACTCCACTTGGATTTACAAGATATAGGAATCACTAAAAGCATTTACTTAACCTGAGACCCACGACAGGCAGCACTGTGTCATCATAGGAATAGGTAGAAGATAAAATCTTCCAGTGCTACTGGTGAGTCACTCAAAATTTCAGTTGTCCCTTTGAATCTAGATCTTGGGATCTCCAGTCAGCTAGATAGGGTTTCCATTAGGGTGACTCGTTAGTTTTAGGCTTTAAGCCTATTCCCCTCAATGACATTATCACTTGCTCTCTAATTCAACCTTTCATATATGTGACCACCAGGTTGTTCTTTGATCTATACACTCTATAGAGATTTTCTTATTTGAGAGCAGTGGTATAGGTGTTAGCCAGTTTGGAATATCCTTTAAGAATTTTTACCACTTCTTAATCATTCTTGCTTTATTTAAAGCAACTAACTTATATTCCATGCATGACAATACCTTTAATATTAAAGACATGTCCATTTGTGGATCAAAGTCTTTTATATCCCTTAATACCAATGTCAATCCTTGATAAATACAATCATTAATTTCAAGATGGATCTCAACCACCTCAATACAGTTAATATTTTCTCGGATTGCTTGTATATCAAGTTATGTGCAACTTGTCATTTAGATCACAACAACATAGTTAGAAAACATATCCATCTAAAGTATCTTTAGCATGCATCATACTCATTGACATGTAACCAACTAACCTATGTCATTGATTTAGTATTTGTTTCAATCTACACATAGATTTTCCAAGTTTGCACACTCTCTTTTCATAATTTAAAACTATGAACCCTCATTGATTATTTCAAATCAATTTTCCGTTAATAGAATCTTGCTCTATATTCTTGAATTATACACAAGATATGTCCCATTAATATCCTAATAATTTTAGGATCACATTATATAAACACCCCCACATTTTGAAGTATTTATAGAAGATATAAGGTCTTTCTATATATCATTCAACAGGTGTCTTAATAATTTTCTTAATGAGGTATAAGACTAAATTTGAGGATAGTTGAGCTTCCCCCACAACTTCTGGATAATCCAGAATTTATCTACAAATCATTTGTACTTTAGGGTGCTTGCATTTTAGCAACATCATTTCAATTAAATTACTAAATTGACTCTCAACCTCATTCTCAAAAATTCACTTCACATTATCTTGTGTAATTCCTATATTAAATACTTTTTTCATCTCTCATGTGCACAGATATTAAGTCACATATATCATTGTGATTTAACGCTAGAGGTACAACACTTTTTTTATATGAGTGAAAACAAACTCTAGTTAATTTCCTTTCACATGTGCCAAATTAGAGTTAGGACATTCACACAAGTAGGAAAATTAACTTGATTCCAGGTTTACACACCCTTGGATTTAATACACATGAACTCATTGAAGAATGAGTTCTCTCACTAAGGTTATTTCTAATATAACCTTATTTTGGTAGTAGAGGATTTTCTTAAGAAGATTTAACCTTCATATTTGATAAATAATACAATCCTCTTATCGGAGCAGATATGATGAGAAATATCGATTCATCACCCTCTGATTTGACAACCAAATTCATTTTAGAAATCATGATAAACACCATTTATCATGTGTACCCTCAATGGTCTTATATGGTGTATATCTCTTTCATACCCATTATTCCTTTAACACAACATGTGCCTTGGAGAATGTCTCAAAATTTCTCCTTACTCTCGACAAGAATAATTATCTCTATTATACTTGTCATTCTTCACATTATAAAAATGTTAGTAAATACAACACTAATTTAAATGTAACACTAGATCAATATTTCATAAAAATTGAATAACATGAATCATACTTAAATTTATCACCAAGATATAAGCATATTACATGCGCATCATAAAAATACCAATTATGTAATATCAAGTTCAACTCAAATCGTATGATTTATATATATTTGAATTTACAAAAGAATAAAATGCATATTCAATATCACACCAATATTGAATTAAGACATATCACAAACTTGACCAATTAATATTATATCACAAATATTGAATTTCACAAAATAAACAATACTTTATGTGGTACTGATTTAACTAATATTGAACTCATTAATATTTTATACTTAATATAAAATCAGTATCTTAAATAGTACCATATATACAATAGCAGAGCACATAATTGTCTTAAGATTGTTGGAAAATATATGCGTATATGTTACTATCTAAGATATAAAGCAATTATACTAACATGTTAAATCACATAAACATATTAGAAAATCTCTTACCATTTCACAATAGTTTATATATCAAGTAAGATTATAACATGTAATAATCTAGACTACTGAACTCATGTATAGTACATATATCACATGTTATATAAACCATAGGAAATATAACCGAACTTAAAATATATAAATACTGAAGAACCTGTAGATCGAGGCTAGAGTTAGACTCTATGTCCTTAAGACAATTATCGCCCCGCAATGGTGTTGAACGGACTCTTGGCGACTGTCTCCCAGGATACAACGATCTTCATCTCAATCAGTAGCAACACTACAAACCAACTGAGCTTCTGCGAACCACCTGTGTGTTTGTACTCTCTTGGACTTGACTCTCTTAACCCGTTGATTCAGACCAAATTACTAAGACTTACTGCCACTTGGATTAGGCTATATAGGTTTTGAGACGTGAGAGAAGAAGTCTTTTAAAAAACATATATTACAAATGGTAAATGACCTATTTATAGGCATACTAGTACCCTTTCAAAAGTACCCGAATAGGCATGGGACACGTCCTTTGGTGCAAAAGGTTGCAACTCGTACTGTTTCAACTTTAAACAATACTAATTGTGTCTATTCGATACTAACAGACACTTTTGATGTCCATTCAGTGTGAATCGCACTGTTTCACATTTAATTTTCGTTCAAATTTTCTAACAATCCCCCACATGAATGAAAATTAATATAATTTAAAAAACGGACTTTGAATTCTACTAAGAGAGTACAGTTGGAAAGTTATTGCATCGAGATAGATAGCTTTTGGCCTTGAATCTTCCCTAGTGTAATACTATCGGATTTACTTGGCTAACTAGTGATATAAAATCTTGAACTATTCGGCCGTTTGTGTAAAACCAGACAATAGTATACACACAATACCTTTCCGCACAAAGTTGGTTCTTTCGGTTGTGTTCATTTTGGCCCTGAACAAATCCTGGTATTCATGAGTGCTCTAGAGAACTTAGCCTTGTCATTCTCATAGAAACGGCCTACTTCACACTCATATAGGTGATTCTCTATTAAGAGTATCCTGCCATACTCCACTTGGATTTACAAGATATAGGAATCACTAAAAGCATTTACTTAACCTGAGACCCACGACAGGCAGCACTGTGTCATCATAGGAATAGGTAGAAGATAAAATCTTCCAGTGCTACTGGTGAGTCACTCAAAATTTCAGTTGTCCCTTTGAATCTAGATCTTGGGATCTCCAGTCAGCTAGATAGGGTTTCCATTAGGGTGACTCGTTAGTTTTAGGCTTTAAGCCTATTCCCCTCAATGACATTATCACTTGCTCTCTAATTCAACCTTTCATATATGTGACCACCAGGTTGTTCTTTGATCTATACACTCTATAGAGATTTTCTTATTTGAGAGCAGTGGTATAGGTGTTAGCCAGTTTGGAATATCCTTTAAGAATTTTTACCACTTCTTAATCATTCTTGCTTTATTTAAAGCAACTAACTTATATTCCATGCATGACAATACCTTTAATATTAAAGACATGTCCATTTGTGGATCAAAGTCTTTTATATCCCTTAATACCAATGTCAATCCTTGATAAATACAATCATTAATTTCAAGATGGATCTCAACCACCTCAATACAGTTAATATTTTCTCGGATTGCTTGTATATCAAGTTATGTGCAACTTGTCATTTAGATCACAACAACATAGTTAGAAAACATATCCATCTAAAGTATCTTTAGCATGCATCATACTCATTGACATGTAACCAACTAACCTATGTCATTGATTTAGTATTTGTTTCAATCTACACATAGATTTTCCAAGTTTGCACACTCTCTTTTCATAATTTAAAACTATGAACCCTCATTGATTATTTCAAATCAATTTTCCGTTAATAGAATCTTGCTCTATATTCTTGAATTATACACAAGATATGTCCCATTAATATCCTAATAATTTTAGGATCACATTATATAAACACCCCCACATTTTGAAGTATTTATAGAAGATATAAGGTCTTTCTATATATCATTCAACAGGTGTCTTAATAATTTTCTTAATGAGGTATAAGACTAAATTTGAGGATAGTTGAGCTTCCCCCACAACTTCTGGATAATCCAGAATTTATCTACAAATCATTTGTACTTTAGGGTGCTTGCATTTTAGCAACATCATTTCAATTAAATTACTAAATTGACTCTCAACCTCATTCTCAAAAATTCACTTCACATTATCTTGTGTAATTCCTATATTAAATACTTTTTTCATCTCTCATGTGCACAGATATTAAGTCACATATATCATTGTGATTTAACGCTAGAGGTACAACACTTTTTTTATATGAGTGAAAACAAACTCTAGTTAATTTCCTTTCACATGTGCCAAATTAGAGTTAGGACATTCACACAAGTAGGAAAATTAACTTGATTCCAGGTTTACACACCCTTGGATTTAATACACATGAACTCATTGAAGAATGAGTTCTCTCACTAAGGTTATTTCTAATATAACCTTATTTTGGTAGTAGAGGATTTTCTTAAGAAGATTTAACCTTCATATTTGATAAATAATACAATCCTCTTATCGGAGCAGATATGATGAGAAATATCGATTCATCACCCTCTGATTTGACAACCAAATTCATTTTAGAAATCATGATAAACACCATTTATCATGTGTACCCTCAATGGTCTTATATGGTGTATATCTCTTTCATACCCATTATTCCTTTAACACAACATGTGCCTTGGAGAATGTCTCAAAATTTCTCCTTACTCTCGACAAGAATAATTATCTCTATTATACTTGTCATTCTTCACATTATAAAAATGTTAGTAAATACAACACTAATTTAAATGTAACACTAGATCAATATTTCATAAAAATTGAATAACATGAATCATACTTAAATTTATCACCAAGATATAAGCATATTACATGCGCATCATAAAAATACCAATTATGTAATATCAAGTTCAACTCAAATCGTATGATTTATATATATTTGAATTTACAAAAGAATAAAATGCATATTCAATATCACACCAATATTGAATTAAGACATATCACAAACTTGACCAATTAATATTATATCACAAATATTGAATTTCACAAAATAAACAATACTTTATGTGGTACTGATTTAACTAATATTGAACTCATTAATATTTTATACTTAATATAAAATCAGTATCTTAAATAGTACCATATATACAATAGCAGAGCACATAATTGTCTTAAGATTGTTGGAAAATATATGCGTATATGTTACTATCTAAGATATAAAGCAATTATACTAACATGTTAAATCACATAAACATATTAGAAAATCTCTTACCATTTCACAATAGTTTATATATCAAGTAAGATTATAACATGTAATAATCTAGACTACTGAACTCATGTATAGTACATATATCACATGTTATATAAACCATAGGAAATATAACCGAACTTAAAATATATAAATACTGAAGAACCTGTAGATCGAGGCTAGAGTTAGACTCTATGTCCTTAAGACAATTATCGCCCCGCAATGGTGTTGAACGGACTCTTGGCGACTGTCTCCCAGGATACACCGATCTTCATCTCAATCAGTAGCAACACTACAAACCAACTGAGCTTCTGCGAACCACCTGTGTGTTTGTACTCTCTTGGACTTGACTCTCTTAACCCGTTGATTCAGACCAAATTACTAAGACTTACTGCCACTTGGATTAGGCTATATAGGTTTTGAGACGTGAGAGAAGAAGTCTTTTAAAAAACATATATTACAAATGGTAAATGACCTATTTATAGGCATACTAGTACCCTTTCAAAAGTACCCGAATAGGCATGGGACACGTCCTTTGGTGCAAAAGGTTGCAACTCGTACTGTTTCAACTTTAAACAATACTAATTGTGTCTATTCGATACTAACAGACACTTTTGGTGTCCATTCAGTGTGAATCGCTCTATTTCACATTTAATTTTCATTCAAATTTTCTAACATATATGAGATTAGGTTGTGAGATCATCTTCTTGGACGATGACAACATTTAGTAATGAGCTTCATTTGGAGATAATTTGCATGTGATTTGCGGAAGCTTTTATTTGAATATTTTTTTCACTCTTATGGGTCTAGAATTGAATATGTATAAGGACTATCTTTGCTAATGTACTTGAATGGTTCAAGATAGTGGAAGTATAAGATTAGAATGATAGTCGATGCAATTTCGTGGGTTTCTTGGTTTGGCGGTGAATCTGGTCATGTGGATTTTCTTGGCATGTAATATACACATGCATATGCACAAACAGATATTATTCTTTTTGTAAACTTTAAAAGAAAAAAAATTCATTTCTTATTTGTTTTTTACCCCTAACATAGTAAATGTTGGACTCAAACAAAAGTTCTCGAAATTACCTTTTTAATGGATTTCGTTTCATTAGGAGAGGTTATTTTTGGTAAAAAATATGGGACTTAAAGTGATTTTAAAAAGGAATATACGTGTGTGTGTGTATATATATATAGATATATATATACACATTTAATTATATATATATATGTAAATCCATTAGGAAGAAGAGTGGGAAATGGGTTTATCTTATATGTAGTTTATACATACAAAATCTTCCGTATATAATTTTTGTAAAATCCCTTTTATTCTTCTAAATTTTGAAATTTCATAACTCATTTGTTATAACTCTGATTTGAGCAAACTTTGAGTCTAAACTGAGTGTCTCAAAATCATCTATCCAATAAAATTGGTTTTTGGGTTAAATCCACGAGAAAACGTTCTCTACTACATCCCAATCAGAGAACCAATATATATACCCTCAGTATGAATGATACAAGAGAAAAATATAGGAGTAAACATACAGATCATTCCTTATCCAGTTCAAATTTTCAAAATAAATGTCATCATTTACAATGTTCCAACAAACCCTTATCATACAAAAATGAACACATTCTTTAAGTTCAGAGCAAAGAAACATAAGCATGTATTTTATTAAATTTAAGCAATCTTGACATACCATCATTACTATCATTGGATACCTTAGTAGGTATTAGCAATCCTAACATGCCCCCCGGTAATCCTTACATGCTTCCTTTAACTTTAGATACCTTAATAGTTATTGGCAATCCTAACATGCCCCCTGACAATCCTTACATGCCTCATTTAGCTTTAGATACCTTAATAGGTATTGGCAATCCTAACATATCCCCTGACAATCCTTATATTCCTGCTAAACCAACCTACTACACAAAAATATATGTAAAGATTTAAACTACACAAGCCTATGAATTTGATCTAATAGAAATTCAATCATCAGAATAAAATAACTCATTCACAATTAAACTAAAACCAAGTATAGCATGGACAGTTATAATTTTAAAGCAAATACAGTTAAGGAGTAAAATAATGCAACCACCAATTATATGAGCAAACACACAACCAAACCTCGAATATACTTAAATCTTCGAGTGAGTCTAAACCTAACTCTAATCTAGCTTTTCAGGCCTATTTTTTTTTTTCTAAGAACCCTATTTAATTATTCTAGAATTTTCTAAAATTTTTGCAAATTCATAAAAATACAAAGCAAAGGAAAGAATTTAAAAAAAAATTCTTATTTTGAAGCACACTTTTCAAAACTAGTTTTATAACAAGAAAAAATTATTTCATTATGAAATTTAAAATCTATGCCTAATCTGACCCAAAAAGATTTGATAAAAAGTTTGAAAATTTTCTTGAATTTTTCGTTAATTTTAAAATATTTCCAAAACAAAAGAAAAGAAAAATCTAGTTTTGAGGCATACTTTCCATACTACTTTAACCACAAGGGAATCTCATTTTGACTTGATATTTAAAACTCAAGTGCATTATATCCCCAAAAGATAACCAAAATGTTTCAAAAATTTTCTGAAATTTTAGAAATATTTTCCAAATAAAAGAAGATGAAAACTCAATTTTATGACATACTTTTAAAATCAATTTAACCATGAGGGAAGCTTATTTTCACCTGAAATTTAAAATCCAAGTGTATTCTATCCCTAAAAGGTTACCCAAAATTTTTTAGAAATTTTTGAAATTTAAAAATAATTTTAAAAAATATATTTTTTGCATTTTTCTAAATTAAAATCAATTTGAAAAATAATTAAAAAATATTAAAATATTATGTTTAGTGGGTGGGCCTTATGAGTGGGTCCCAATGGACCTTTTTCGATCCTTGGCCACGGCACACGAGCCCCCATGCATAGGTGGGGCACGTGGCCCCCATTTTCTCTTTTTTTTTTCTTTTTTTCTTCAAATTAAAATCAATTTGAAAAACAAATAAAAAAATATTAAAAAATTTTGGACTGAGCCCAAAGTGGGCTCAGTGAGTGGGACCTAACAGACCTTTCTCGATCCCCGATTGGCGGCACATGGGCCCCCTGTGTTGGTGGGGCTCGTAGCCTCCTTTTTCTCTTATTTTTTCTTTCTTTTTTTCCCTTTCTTTTGTTCTTTTTCGAGCAACATGTATATAGAAATATTATATAAATTATATATATAATCCAACAACATGTATATACAAATAATATATATGTCTACAGATTCAAAGGAAAAAAGAAAAGTTTGAACTTGCCTTTTTTTCGACCAAAACTCGTTCATATGAATCGTTCATTCTCTCCCTTCTCTCTTGCATCTACACTCTTTCGATTTCTGTGCGTGAAAATGAACGACAGAAACCCTAACCTCCTTTTTCTTTTCTTTTCTTTTATTTGTTTTCTTTCTAGAAAACTAAATAAACTCCAAAATAATAAAAAAATATAATAAAAAATGAACCCTAGCCCATCAAAAATAAGATACACCTAGCCCAACCATTCCAGCCCAACTCAACCCAGATTCATCTCTCGCTCAATCCAAAATTGAATAAAGGAACAAAAAATACAAAAACCCAGTCTAACTAAAATAAAATAAAGTAAACTAAACCAAAATATTTAAAGCACTCCAAGAAATTTAATCTAACCAATAAAGCAATTCAAAGCACTCACAAAAGTTTAATTCAACCAATAAAGCAAATAATAAAATAAATAAACAAAAAAAATAAATATAAACCATTTAGATTAAAATTTAATGACCAGAAAATTATGGGGTATTACATAAAAGCATGTTAACTAACATCATACAATCTTATCGACACATGAATTATTTAAACAAAATAAAGTACATGACCGATCTTGCATGCAAACAAGTTTAACATATTCTCATATACTGTTTCAAACATTAAACAATAAGTCAAGTATGTTTATGACAGCAAAAAAATCATTATGGAACAAGTAATAAACAATTAAACCTGATTTAAACACTATACAATTACTCAAGAACATTTATGAAAGCAAAGAAACAATTAAAGGAAAAAAATTTAAAAGAGAACCCTACAAAAACCAACACTTCAATTTAAAAATCAAGTTTCTAAACCTAGGTTTCCGAACATATTCTATTTTTAAAAGTCCTATTTTATTTTTCTGAAATTTTTTAAAATTTTTTGGTAATTTAAAAATATTTTCAAAATAAAAGAAAATGAAATTCAAAATTTGAGACATACTTTTTGTACAAATTTACAACAAGGTAAACTCTTATCAGCTTGAAATTTAAAACCCATGTGTATTCTATCCCTACAAGCTTATTTTATTTTTTCAAAAAATTTCTGAAATTTAAAAGTGATTTAAAAAAATATTTTTCCTATTTTTTCAACTTAAAAAGAATTAAAAAAATAAAATAAATAATATTAAAATATTTCGGATTGGGTCCAAACTAGGCCTAGAGGTGGGCCTCGGCGAGTGGGGCCCAACGAAACTTTCCTCGACCTCGGCCTCGGTCGGAGCCTGAGCCTGCGGCATGCGCTGGCAACAAGTGTGGGGAAGGCTCGTGCTTGTCTTCTTCTTCCTCTTTGCTCCCCCCCCCCCCCCAATTTTTTTTTTCCAGCAACATACTGTTGGGTGCACAGCCCACTGTTTTGCCTCTTTGAGGCCATTCCAGCCACCGAAACCTATGTTATAATATACCAAACTTCTCCCCTCGGTCCAAGCTACGCATTGGTACAAAAATCCCGTCCAATCGCGGGCTAAATCAAAATGCCTCATTTCAAGTTTCTAGGGTTCTTAAATTTCAAACTCAAATTTTCGTCAAACTACCCAACGATTCGTAACCAAACTCACAAGGACTACTTGGGAGAGCAAGATAAATGGAACAAAAATCTTCAAAAACGATATTAACATTCAACACGAATTCCATATATATATATATATACACACACACACACACTCATATATACATGTATATGCATATGAGAAAAATATTATAAAACTTCCAAAGTCACAGATTATATATATACAATCAAACAAAAAATCCTTACATGAATAATTATATTAATACATAATTATATGCATGAATATACATTTAATCATACAATACAATTATTTATCTATGTTTACAAGTTCAAAGGGGAAGTGAAGAGATTGAACTTACCTTATAATTTTGAACAAAACCACATTCTCTCCCTTTTTTCAGTGTCCAATGTTCTCTCCATGTCTATGGGTAGCAACTCTTTGTGCGTAAGAACGACTAAATCCTAATCCTATATTCTCTTTTTTTATCTATATTTTCTTTTCTAAAATTATTAAAATAATTCTTAAACAATTCAAACATGTAATACCTCGCTCCAACACATGGTATGATATTGTCCGCTTTGGGCTTGAGCCAGCACGATTTTGCTCTTGGGTTTTACCTCAAAAGGCCTCATACCATTTGAAGAGAACATACCACATATAAGCACATCCCCTTTTTTACACCCAAGCGATGTTGGATTGAGCACCCTGTACCTTGTCAATGTGGTAGCTTAGCCCAGTGTCTATCTTCGCACCCGCCCACTCACACCCTTCCACAAGGGTTACTACAATCCACCCTTTTACGAGGTCCGACGTCCTCGTCGGCACATTTCTGGCTAGGTTCAGGCTCTGATACCAACTGTAATACCCCACTCCAACACATGGTATGATATTATCCGCTAGGGGCCTGAACCCGCACGGTTTTGCTCTTGAATTTTACCTCAAAAGGCCTCATACCTTTTGAAGAGAACATACCACATATAAGCACATCCCCTTTTTCACACCCAGGCGATGTGGGATTGAGCACCCTGTACCTTGTCAATGTGGTAGCTCAGCCCAGTGTCTATCTTCGCACCCGCCCACTCACACCCGTGCACAAGGGTTACTACAATACAATACACCTAAATATATATAGCCCACATATATATAAATATATATATAAGTATGACCCAAACCTAAAAGTCTAACCCAACTCGACAATAAAAAAAATAAAATGTAGCTCAAAGACCCACATATTTATTTAAAATTTTTTTTACATTAAAAGCAATTATTTCACAAACATTTACAAAAATGAAATCAACCATCTATATTAAATCATAACCAAGAACATCCATTCACAAAGATTAACTAAAACATTTAAAATAACACAAAATGAATAATTTAAATAATTAAAACTCGAAATTAAATATCCTAAAATTTTGGGATATTACAATCATAGAAAAGGAGAATGTGTAAAGGAATAGTTTGCTCACTTTTGCAGAATGTGTGATATGATCCAAAATATAGCATACGAGTTTATTGCACATTTTTAAAATCACAAGGGAGTTTTAGATCCTTTTGCCTCTATACTATAATATTAGATAATATATTTATAATAAATTATATATTATATTATATTGAATCAAATTATTATAGGATGATTTCGACCTATATTAGATTTGTTTACCTAGAATTCACAGGTCTACATACACCTCCCCATCGTCATCCAAATGTAAGGTTAATTTCACATTTTTATATAGACTTTTTGGAGTACATTGACTTCGACTTGTTATGCGCAAAGCTCGCTTGCCTTGAACCCGACGATCTCAAATAACTACAAGGTTTGCTATGAAATATATCAAAATTCTCCCTTTGATGTCATGAACCAGAGTGTTTGAGGATAGACACTTGCCAACAAAAAGCATTCAGGTATGTTCAACTTATCTAATACCTGAAATTGATGAAAACATAGTGTATTTATGTGGGTTTTCTTCCGATAACTTTGCGTCTGTGTCTATGTATTTACGTAGGTTTATTTATTTTTTATTTTATTTTTGCTGGGTAGAAGTTAAGTTGTTTGGTATTAGTATTGGCCTATTGGCGAGAGAAAATTGATAGTCAACCTTATGGATTACAACTTACAGAGACAGAAAGAGGGAAAGAGAAATCAGTTGTTGGGGATTAATATTATCAGTAGCTGCTAAATTCTGTTAAAGTTATGAGATCTTTAGTGCACATAAGTAGTGAATTGGTATTATAATTGTTGTTACGGCTTCATGATTTGCTTAACATCCACATAAGTAATGGTGAAATTGGGTTTCGGATTTAACTTGAAAAAAGAAAAAGTCTGTAGTAACCCTTGTGGACGGGTGTGAGTGGGCGGGTGCGAAGATAGACACTGGGCTGAGCTATCACACTGACAGGGTACAAGGTGCTCAATCCCACATCGCCTGGGTGTGAAAAAGGGGATGTGCTTATATGTAGTATGTTCTCTTCAAATGGTATGAGGCCTTTTGGGGTAAAACCCAATAGCAAAACCGTGCGGGCTCAGGCCCAAAGCGGACAATATCATACCATGTGTTGGAGCGGGGTATTACAGTTGGTATCAGAGCCTGAACCCAGCCGAAAGTAAGTGTGCCGACTGGGACGTCGGGCCTCGTAGGGGGGTGGATTGTAGTAACCCTTGTGGACGGGTGTGAGTGGGCGGGTGCGAAGACAGACACTGGACTGAGCTACCACACTGATAGGGTACAAGGTGCTCAATCCCACATCGCCTGGGTGCGGAAAAGGGGATGTGCTTATATGTAGTATGTTCTCTTCAAATGGTATGAGGTCTTTTGGGGTAAAACCCAAGAGCAAAATCGTGCGGGCTCAGGCCCAAAGCGGACAATATCATACCATGTGTTGGAGCGGGGTATTACAAAGTCCATGAAAAACTGGTGGAAAAACTAGTATCAAAAGTCATACCAAAAAGGAGCCACTAATAACCTTAAGGGTTGATTCAAGTGGTAAGTTCATTTGGTTTGGTGATTTGGAAAGTATCAAGTTTAAAATTCAAATTGTCTTAAAATCAGTAGTTTCCAAGACAATTTGATGACTTACCCGTCCTGAAGTGGAGAGACACCATTCTTATGTCCTAAGTCATCGGTACCAGTTGTGCAGTGTTAACCTACCATTTCTTCTACTCTATGCAGTTGCATGGTCAGATTAATCATCATGAATCAAGTGTGTGTGTGTTTTTTTTTTTTGGGTAGGTAAGCACGTTACCTTTAATTTATGTTGAAGCATTGCTATTTTAATCTAATAATATTATAATCTGGATTGTTCATGGCCGGCCTCCAAAGTTGACAAATCGAGATCATAATTAACATAAATTTTATATTAAATAATCATTAAAGAATCTGTATTAGATACCCAACAAGTTATGGTTGCCAGCTGTGAAATATTAACCGGAGTATCATTATTTTTTCTACTCACTACAGTTGCATGGTATGTTTAATTAATCAATAGTTTGATTACCAGCTTCTGATAAAATGCTATGTTAATAATTAACAGCTTGCTAAAAATTTAAGAGGAGTTAGAAAGGGAGAGAGAAAGATGACAGACATTGCTGTCGATTTTCTCCTGGAGAACTTGATACAGCTAATGAACTGCGACAATGAATTGATTCTCAAGATATATGAGGACAAGCTCATAGAGAAGGATCAAATCAAAGCGCTTCATGAGGAGCTGCAATTCTTGAAAATGTTTCTCGAGGACTCGAGGGAGAAACATGATGAGCATCCGAAGCTGAAAACTCTTGTGGCATAAATAAGAGATGCGACCTACAAGGTGGAAGATGTCATCGATCCTATCATATGCATTGCTCTCAGGCAGAAAGAAGTCATAAATTTGAATATGTTTCCCACTCATGTTCATAAAAGGTTTCTGAAAGTCTTAAAAGCAGCGATTACATTTTTCTCTCAAGACATTAGCTGTCTCAAAGAAAAGTACGAGGCTATGAAAATTCATCGTCGCTTTGCCTATATCATGGAAGAGTTTAAGTCTATCAAGAAAAATGTGATGGAGATTCATGAAAAGGACCTCTATGGCATCAGAGACATGCAGTTTGGGAACTCCTCTCATGCAGCTTCCTCAAAAGCCACCAGCCCCGTAGTAGAGGAAGAAACTTTGGTGGGTTTTGATGATGAGAAAACAACTATAATTGAGCTGCTTACTGAAGAACATGAAAAGCAACTAAAAGTTATCAAGATCATCGGTATGCCTGGATTAGGTAAAACAACTTTAGCCAAGAAAGTGTACAATGATCCATTCATCGAATATCACTTCTATATTCGTGGATGGACCTATGTCTCTCAAGTATACCGAAGGAGGGATTTGTTGGTTGACATTTTATCTTCTGCTTTCCGGTTAGATCGAGATGAAATTTGTAAAATGAGAGATGAAAAGCTTGGCGAAAAGCTATACAAACGCTTGAAGGGAAAACGATATCTCATTGTCATGGATGACATATGGAATATAAAGGCCTGGGATGAATTGAAAAGATACTTTCCAAATGACAACAATGGAAGTAAAATCATGTTCACTAGTCGACTTTTAGATGTGGCTTTGCATGGTAAGCCTCACCATTTGCGATTTTTAAACGAAGATGAAAGTTGGGATCTATTGCAAAGAAAGGCTTTTGGAAAAGAAAGCTGCCCTCGTGATTTGGTTGAAATTGGAAAGTTAATTGCCAAAAAATGTCAAGGACTACCGCTTGCAATTGTCGTAGTATCTGGACTTCTTGCGAAAAAAGAGAAGACACAAGATTGGTGGAAGCATGTCGCTGAAAGTGTAAGTTCATACATTGCTAGTGATCCAAATAAATACATGGAAACACTAGCACTGAGTTACAACCACTTGCCTCATCACTTGAAACCATGCTTTCTCTATTTCGGAGTATTTCCTGAAGACTATGAAATCCCTGTGAAGAAGTTGATCTGGTTATGGGTGGCTGAGGGTTTTATACGAAAAAATGAGCAAAATAGTTTGGAGGATGCAGCTAAGGATTACTTGATCGATTTAATCGATAGAAGTCTAGTAATTGTTTCCAAGAGAAGGTCTAATGGGGGAGTCAAAGCATGTCGTGTCCATGATCTTTTGCATGATTTATGCTTGAGAAAAGCTCATATGGAGAATTTTCTTCATCACATTTCTGGGTATGAACATACTCCTTCTTTTTCTTCAAAACATATCATATATACACAGCGTCGCATATCCCTCCATTCTGACCTAAATCGCACTTCTTTAAAGCGGTATAAGTTATGTGTACGCTCTTTCTTGTCCATTGGTCATTCCTTTTATGACCTACCTAAGAAGGATGTGTCATTCATTTGTCGAGCCTTCAAACTTCTTAGGGTTCTAAATTTATCATCTGTCCAAATCGTCTTCTTTCCTGTGGCAATAACTCAACTTTATCTATTGAGGTATTTAGCACTTCATGTCGGACACCATGAGGATTTCCAGCTGCCAATTTACAACCTTCGGAATCTAGAAACCCTACTTATCGAAGGACCAAAAGGTAGGTTACTTTTCTCGGATGATATCCGGAAGATGGTGAAGTTAAGACATCTTTACACTAAGCGGATGATTGAAATCACCGGTGTTCCATTAGATGATTGTCCATTCGTTCTGGAAAACTTACAAACATTAGGCAAATTAAGTCTTTCTAAGGAGGATCAATATGGTGAACGTTGGTCAAGTGATGGGATATTGAAATGTTTCCCCAATCTAAGAAAACTAAAATGTTTCATTTTAAGTCATAGACTTCCAAAATTGGACTTTCTGATTCACCTTGAAACATTGAATATAGATTGCTTCCAGAACACAATGTGGTTGTCCCCTCTTGGTGAGTTTCCTTCAAATCTCAAAAGCCTAACTTTATCAAATTTCCATCTACGTTGGGATAATATTTCCACCATTGGAAGGTTACCCAACCTTGAAGTTCTCAGATTATCATATAAGTCCTTCGAGGGACGAAAGTGGGACACATGTGATGGGGAGTTTCGCAAACTTAGATTCTTGAAGTTTCAACGCCTAGATATTAAGCAGTGGAATACCTGTAGCGATCACTTCCCCATCCTTCAGACTTTTGTATTGGACGATTGTCAAGAACTAGAGGAGATCCCATCTGGTTTAGGGGACATACCTACACTTGAGATGATCGAGCTACGATACTGTAGACGCTCTGCTGAAAACTCTGTCAAGCATATTCAAGAAAGGCAACAGATCATGGGAAATGATGGGCTTAAGATCCATATACATCGTGCTGATTTGATCCCCGAGGCAACAGATCTGGATCGTGCTGATTTGATCCCGGAGGCAACAGATCTAGATATTAATCATGTTAATGTTGATCAGATCCTTGAGCTTGATGATGTTAATTAATGATTTCATCCTCATCGTTATGTAATCTTCATACAACAGAGGTTAGTTATTTTATAATGTTCTTCTAATAATAGTAAGAAGTTCTGAAAATTAATCTCATTGTAGGTCTTAATTAATTTATTTTTTCTCCTCTACTATTTGTGAAATTGATTATATCTGTTATTTAATTTGATGTTACTTAGAAAAAAAATCAGTTTTAGTACATCTATTGTTGCCAATAACATGGTTGCCGTCGAAAACCAATGATTCCCTCTTTATTTCTTTCTTAATTTTTATTTTCTCTTTCTTTATAATTATTTGTCAGTGAATTCAACTTCCTCTAACACTTGTATATTTCAATATTTTCTTTTATATTCAAATAATTATTACGCAATGTGTTTCATGTCCATTTATTTAATGTTATTATTGAACTTGTGAATCACTTGTTCTCATGTGTATAATAAATATAATAAACAGAGACATACTTATGATACAGAAGGTATGGATAAATTAAGGTGCATGTCACATTGCCTTAACTAAAGGTAGCTGTATGTTTACAGATTTGTACATCTACTCATTGTAATATCTCGTAATTTTAAGGTTATTTAAATTTGAGTTTGAGTTTGAGTTAAATTATTGAGTTTGGATTAGATTATAAAGTTTTTTTTTATTATTCTTTGGTGCAAATTATGTGATCTCTTTTTTGATATAGAAATTTTATTCACATAATTAGATTAAGAAAATTTTGAATATGAAATTTGGAATAGTTGAATTAGAGGAGACTGTCGTGTCACACATGTATGTAGGTAAGAGAATAATAATAACATTTTTATTAATTATGGATCGAAAGATGAACACAGGAATGTAATAATATAGATGGAGGTGTTCTTAAGTTAGAGAATAGATGGAGGTGTTCATAAGCTGCAATAAGGTCTTGAGTTTCAATCCCGAAAGCAACAAAATAGTATTTTATTTATTATTATTATTTTTTGCCGGAAGGATTTTAGAGAGAGAGTCTTAGAGAGACAGAGAGTCCTAGAGAGAGAAAGAACTAGAGAGAGAAACCGAGAGGGAAGAGAGAGGATGGAGGTTCAGCTGCCATGGTGGGCTGCCCATGGCAGCGGGTGGTGGCCGGAAGTGGGTTTCGGCAATGGGTCTGATTGGTACGTCTTGCATGGGTTCGAAAGATAGGTTGACGGTTTAGATAGGCTGATGGGTCTATCCATAGTGGTTTACGACTGGTCGTGTGGTGCCCGTCAGTGGAGCTTGTCTGGTTTCATGGCTGCGTCTTGCTGCGGTGGTGCGGAAGAGAGTGGTCAGCGGCTGTGGTTGTGGTTACGGGCTGGCTGTTGTATGGCCAAGGCTTGAGTTTGCGGCTGTCGTGGGCTGCTATGTTGTGGGTTTGAAGGTTGAGTTTGCTTTGAGCTTGGTGTTGCAATGGATTTTAGGTGTGGCAGTGTGATGCATGAGTGTGCCTAAGCTTACTGCTGATTGTTTAGAGAGCACGTTTTGGTGAATGATGATGAAGTTGAAAGTGCTGGGTATTGGGGTTAGGGATGGCAACGGGGCAGGGCGGGGCGGGTTTTGCCTTCCCCATAACCAAAACCGTTTAACTTTCCTCACCCCGTCCCCGCCCCGCAACCGTGTATAAACGGGGCGGGGCGGGGCGGGTTTTGACTTCCCTATTCCCATAACCGTTTAACTTACCCCGCCCCGCCCCGTTTATACATTTTTTTTTTAATGCAAAATTTTTTATAGTAATAAATATGATATTTTGATACATATACACCAAAAACACACATTTAAGAACTTGTAACACAATGGATAATATTGAGTAATATATAATAAACTTGTATAGTTGTATGATATATATAATATTAATATTTTCTTTATACATTATTAATATTTTCTCTATATATTATATATATAAAAGTATAAATATATATATACTTAAACGGGGCGGGTACCCGTCGGGGTAGGGTCTTACCCCCGTCCCCGCCCCGTTTAAACGCGGGTTATTTTCTTTAACCCCATCCCCACCCTGTTTCCTTAAACGGTTCCGTAAACGGGTTTTAAACGGGGCGGAGCGGGGCGGGTACCCGACGGGGCGGGGCAAATTGCCATCCCTAATTGGGGTTGGTTTCAGAAATTAATTAGTTTGGGCTGTTTGATCCAACATGTTGATAGTCTTGGCAGCTATGAATTAGTCTTGGTTTACTATGTGAGCTGGACTTGGTTTATGTATTTGGGATCATTGTATATAATTGGGCTTGTATAAATGAATTGGGCTTGGTCAATAGACATTGGGCCTAAACTGTGGACTGAAGCATTAGAATTGAGACAGTACGGATTTTCGGATAAAAAATTGAGACAAGTTGATACTTGCTATTTTCTTTGATTAATTATACGTTATATTTTCGTATAAAGTATATGAATTGATGAGTATGTATTTATTAAAATACAAATGTGCATAGATGTGTGTGTGTGTGTATATATATATATATATATATATATATATATATATATATATATATTGGTGAATGTGAATGTGTTGACTGTTAAATTGCTTTATTTAAGTCATATTATAATTTATTTGAATTGTGGGTGTTGAATATAACTGGCCTGATTGATAAATTTGTACATTTATGTTGATGCTTGGATTTGTTTTAGTGTTATTTTATGTGTACATGTGTAATTATTCATGTTTTTCTGTACTTTAAACTGTGTAATTTTATGTGCATGAACTGTGGATGTTTACGTATGCTTGCGGATATATCTTTGTGTGTTTAAATTTAGAAAATGTTAAATGCTATATTAATGAAATTGTGAATTGTTAAATGTTTTATTTGTTGAAATATATTTATTTAAATTATTTTGAAACTATGACGCAAAAGTCAATTTGCTTAACCAATGAAAGATTGTTTAGCATATCCTTGTTGAGTTTCGAACTCACCCCCTTCTAGACTTTGCAGGTTAGAACGCTGACACGGAGACAATTACGGGACTTGATAGTATCGGTTAAAGAAGTAGCAGTGTGGGACCATTAGAATTTATTTACTGTCCAGTATTTGAGAGATTGTATTAATTTGAGGATTTGCATGGAAGAAATATATTTAATATTTCCTTCCAATATAATAGAATGTTGTACAGGATTCTATGTATTTAAAGGACTGTTTGAAACTTTAGAGTTCTATGTATTTAAAGGATTGTTTGGAACTTTAGAGTTCTTTTGCTTTCTTATTTTTATTTTAATTTTATTTTATTTGTTTTTCACATCCCAGATTTCCCTTAAAAAATTCAGGGTGTGACAGTTTCTCCCCGCTCCACCACAGAGTATGATATTATTCATTTGGGTCAAAGCCCGCACGGTTTTGCTCTTGAGTTTTATCCCGAAAGGCCTCATACCATTTGGAGAGAATACACTACATATAAGCACATCTCCTTCTCCACACCCAGGCGATGTGGGATTGAGCACCATGTAGCTTGCCAGTGTGGTAGCTCGCCTAGTGTCTCTCGCACTAGCCCACATTACACCCTCCCACAAGGGTAACCACAATCCACCCCCTAGGAGGCCCGACGTTCCCGTCGGCACACTTCTGGCTGTGTCCGACTCTGATACCATTTATAACAGCTTACTCGACCACATGGTATGATATTGTCCGCTTTGGATCAAAACTTGCACGATTTTGCTCTTAGATTTTACCCCAAAATGTCTCATACTATTTATAGAGAACACACTATATATAAACACATCCCCTTCTCCACACCTTGAGCACTATGTAGCCTGCCAGTGTGGTAGTTACCCAGTGCCTCTCGCGCCCGCCCACATCACACCTGCCCACATAGGTCACCACACTCATTAATCTTCAAATACAAATTTAGATCCTAAGGTGTACATTAATTAATGGTTTATTGAATCAATATAACCAATTTTAGAGTATTTATATATCCATAGTACTCTTTGTATTGCTTGTATATATTAAGCATCTAGTGTTGAATTGTTACCATTAATCATCGTAAATATGTTAATTTGGCATTATCCGGTAGTGATGAAGATGTTTCATAATAGTGATATATATTGAAAAGCCTTAATTTTTTTTTTTAATTACAATTAATATTGTCTTAATTATAATAAAGCATGAGAAATTGGTTTAAGTATGTGTTTTGTGTGTGATAAGACATTTTCAAAAGTTTTGAGTTCGGGTGTGGGACCCGGTAAGGGTCGGATGACCCTGACGACTCTCACAAGTCTTGAAAATTTTTATATGTGAATAATTGAGGGACTTAAAAGATAAGTTGGTAAGCGAAAATGTTAGTATGTGATTAGTAGAGAGTTAGTAGTAATAAAGAACAAATTAAAGAGAGTGAGAGACTTAGTTGCAAAGATGAAAAATATAAATAGAATTTGATGAAGCACAAATGCATTTCCAATTTAGGTCAAACGCCAACTTGTAAAAAGACGAACAAGGGGTAACTAGAAAGACACTAGCGTGGTGCCGATTGATTACACATCAATGCTCAAGTCAGATATCAAAAAGACTTTTGAAGCTGTAAAGGTACTCAAAGGGTATTAATTTCATACCTGAAATATGGATCATTCTTGTCTTTATAGGAGTCAGATGTGAACGCATACTAGTAGAAGACTGGCCCTTCAGTTCCCCAATCTTACCTAGAGATAGAAGAGTCCTGGTCAAAGTTCATCTCTCATCCACATCATACGAATCACCATAACCCAGGTCACCTGTCTTATAATTGGAGTCAAATACCCCATCAGATGCCTCTTGTTCATGAGGGTTGCTTGTCGGACCTTAGAAACATTTTGATTAGCCCGTAGTGGAAACGGATCTTTGACTCGACCCTGTTAGAACTTGTAGAATCTTTACCTCAGACCTTTTAAAGGTTATGATCACCTTTATAGTTGTTTGAAGCAATAATATATTAAACTTGTTTGATCTTTTTGCCTTGTTCTTTTTCAAATTTCTCTTTGCTTAAAGATAGGTGAGTGTAGAGTTAAAATGAGTATTAAAAACTGCATACAGGCAACCTTGGGGACTGGCCTTGGCCAACCTCCCTAGCTGGCCTTGGTCGGCCTCCTTGGCCAGCCTTTATGGATCGGCCTTGGCTAGTTTTTTAAGGACTAATCTTCCCCTCCTTGGCTGGTCTGCTACTCTTTCTTGTGTATTTCCTAAGTTGTGTTGTAACCGTTTACATTTAGCTATTTGCTTAAATGAATGTTGTAATTTAAATGTTGCCTACTAGCCTATGCCTATATAAGCCTTTAGCTTTCCTCATTTGTATGCACACCATTAACTATCAGCCTTTGCATGCAAGATTCTATCACCTCATCCCTCTTTCGCTGCCTTTACTTCCTTTACACAATTTCTATATGACAGACCCAGAGCCCTTTGCTCCCTACTCTCCCTAACATGAAGCCCTCCAATTTCTTTACTTCTTCATAGAAGATTATTCAGAGTGCTAGGGCTTCGCATCTACTATAACTTCCTCGGAAGTAGAAGAGCTGGCGCCCTGTTATTATTTCCCGGCCGGATCTCCGCTAGAGCCCCCACCAACATAGAAAGGGCTTTCTCTATTTCTAATGGGGAGACCTATTTCTATGAGGACGCTTTTACTTGCGGCCTCCAATTTTCGATCCCGAAGTTTGTAAAATGAGTTACTCCAGGCCATTAACCTTCTCTCCTCCTAGCTCACGCAAAATTCTTGGTGCATAATTATGGCTTCCCTTATCCTCTAGAAGTCTTGTGGCAATAGACCATCTCTATCCATAAATGAATTTCTTTCCTACTACACTATTATGAAGAATGCTGACTGGCGCCACCTCCACTACCGAGCGAGTGGAAAAAACCCTCCTAAGGGCTTGATGCTTATTGATAATGGCGCGCAAATCAAATAGTGGAAAGAATGGTTCTTTTTTTGTCTCCGGGCATTGAGAGCTTCCTCCTTACATCACTCCCTGTATATGGACTGACAGGGACATTTCTGGTAAACACCCCTTTGTCTTCCTTTTCCACATTTACGTTCCCTTTTCTTTTATTTTGCACATGCATAAGTATTTGTTTCGAAATCCAACTATGAGGCCTGAGCCACCTGTAGATGAGGAGGAAGAAGATAGGCTAAAGAAGGCTTATAACCATCCTATGAGGGACGCCCTGGTGCTGACCTCGGATGTGGGACTGGCCACGGTAGGCTACACTTCCTGTGTCGCTGTAGACAGTCGGAGTATATCTTTTTTCCTTCTGCACCTCCTCCTTTCATTTTTGAGAGTAGTAAAAATGTGTTGTGTCTTCTCGAAGGAGGGTTGACAGGGATGTACTTGCCTAGGCGAAGGGTAAAGGTGTTGCGTCAAACTCTTCCCCCTCTGCTCAAAAAAGGCCACAAAGGCCTGCAGTTCTCAAACCCAGGGTTCTGCCATTTCCCCCTTCTATTGGAAACTCCCCTTATGCCACCACCCTTACCGCTAGGAGCATTATAGTGCCGACAACCCAACTGTTTGGCAGCAGCAACAACTTCCAAGTATCTTTCTCGTTTGCCGCCAAAATAAAGTTTATATTGTTTGACCCAAGGTACGCCATTGCCAGGGCCAGATAATTTGTTCTTTAGAATGACCTTGAGCGGGTAGATACGCTTGGGGCCAATGTGTCTACTAGACATCTTATGGCCAACTTGGCCAAGGTTTGTTCCTTTTCTTCCTTAATTTTATTGGTACCACATTTCATACCATACACTTATGCATACTTCAATTTGTTAACATGGCATGACGTTCGTCCAATCTATCTCTAACCGCCTCTTGTGGACGGAAGCTGAACTTGAGAGGCAGAGGACCTCTTTCGACACTGAGCGCACAATGCCGAACACTGAGGTGGATTCATTGTGCTCCTCTCATGCTTCTTATGTAAGAGAGATTGATGTCCTCAACTCCCAACTCCACCATGAATAGGAAGAAATGGCCAGGCCAAATGCTGACTTGCTAGGGATTAAGGCCGTGGCTGTTGAGCAATTTAAAGACTCGTATAGTAACCCTTGTGGACGGGTGTGAGTGGGCGGGTGCGTAGACAGACACTGGGCTGAGCTACCACACTGACAGGGTACATGGTTGTAATACCCCGAAAAATTTAGGTGTCAATTTAATCTCTTTACATTATTACTTTATTTTATTAATTTATGTGAAATATGTTTTTTATATAAATTATCATTGTAGGTGAGTTGCTTGTCTTTTATACATGCATTTTATCATTTTATGTGAATTGGTATTAATTGTGTGTTATTTTATTTAAATGTTTTGGGTTGGGTTAGGGAGGAATTTGGGCTAGTATGAGTGGACTAAGGTTATGTTTAAAATGATGGGCCTAGGGTTGAAATAATATTTTATTGCTATTATTAGTATTATTAATTTGATTTTAATTAGTTTTAGAAAAATCAATAAAAGAATAATTAAGACAAAAAGGAAAAGAAAAGAAGAAGAAATTAGGGTTGCCGTTGTTTTACGCACAGAACTAAGAGCGAGTAAACGAAAGAGAGAAGGGAGTGACGATCGGGTTAACAAGTTGATTCGTCAGGAAAAAGGCAAGTTTGATTCTTCTCTTCCCCTTTGAATCCGTATGCATAGTCTAGGTTTGAGGATTGTGTTTATTTTGAAAATTTGTATATAATTATATTTTTTTTCTGTTGATAAATTTTGTGAGAATTAATTATGCTAATTGTATAGATATGTTGCTAGAAATTTGTATGCATTTAATTATGAAATTAATAATTTTGCATGCTAAGAATAATTCTGTGGATTAAACATTAGGATTTTGGAGTTTTGGTACTGTTTTAGAATATTTTTGCATATGTATATACATGTATATATGATTGTATAGGCGGGTGTATATATCTACGAACATGAAATTTGGGTCTACTGTGTTTATCATTTTTGAGGGATTTTGTTCCGATTAAAAGGTAGATCTTACTTCCTAGAACAATCCTTGAAAGTTTTGTTATGAACCGTTGGGTAGATTGACGGGAAATTGAGTTTAAAATTTTAGATTTTCGAAACTTGAAATTGGGCGTTTTTGATTTAGTCCGCGAGAGGGGATAATTTTGGTACCAATACGTAGCTTAGATCGATACGAGTTCAATGGTATATTCATATGCGCGATTCGGTGCTCGGAAGTGATCGGGAAGCTCGGCCTCCATTGTTGGCCGCTGGAGCTTCAGCCGAGGAAGAAGGAAGAAGAAAGAAAAGAAAAAAAAAAAAGAAAAAAAAAAAAAAAAAGAAAAGGAAAAGGGGCCACGCGTTCGCCGGCGCGTGGGGGCGCGTGCCGCCGACGCCGGTGGCCAGAAAATTATTTTTGGGACCCACTCTTGGGGACCCACCTCTGGGTCCAATATGGGCTCATTCCGAATTGTTTTGATATTTATTTTGTATTTTTGAAACTTTTGGGAAAACTTGAAAATCTGGAAATTTTTTTTTTTAAAATACTTTTATAATTCTAAAAATTCCAAAAATTTTATGTCAACTTCCTGGGAGCTTAAGGGGCTTGGAGTTTAAATTTCATAGCAAAATGTTTTACCATTGTCTTTAAATTAATTTTTAAAGTGTCTAAAAACTGGATTTTTCAGCCTCTTTAATTTTAGAAAATAGTTAGAAATTTCCAAAATTTCTGAAATTTTTACTGTAGCTCTATATAGGCTAAATACACTTGGGTTTAAAGTTTCAACTCAAAATAATCTTTCCTTGCTGTTCAATTGATTTTTAAAGTGTCTAAAAGTTGGATTTTTCACTTTCTGTAATTTTAGAAAATACTTCTGAAATTCCAAAAATTCCCAAAATTTTTCTGTAACTGTTTAGAGATTAAATGACCTTGGGTTTAAATTTTCACCTCAAATTGAGCTTCCCTTGGTGTTCAATTAATTTTTAAAGTGCCTAAAAGTTGGATTTTCACTTTCTTTGGTTTATTAAAAATGTTTTTAAATTACAGAAAATTCCAGAATATTTTCTTAGTGTTCTTAGAAGTGAAATAGGCCCAGAAACCTAGATAAGAGTAAGTTTAGATCCCCTCGGAGATTTGAGTGCATTGGAGGTTGGTTTGGGGAATTGTTTCCTCTAATGGATGTTAAATTATTTTGATTTGATCGATTGTGTTTATTATATATATAAATGCACATGGGATACTTGATTATAGTCTACTTGTGAACGATTTGTCTTATGATGATAATTTCATGTTGGATGATTTGAAATAACGTTTGTGCAAATTTAAATCATAATGCACCTTGTTATTTTATATTGCATATTGGAATGTATCTATGCATTTTATTTTGGCATGTAAGGATTGCCCGGCGTGTCAGGATCACCTATACCTAATAAGGTATCTATGTATTTTATTTGGCATGTAAGGATTGCCCGGCGTGTCAGGATCGCCCATACCTAATAAGGTATCTATGCATTTTATTTGGTATGTCAGGATTGCCCGGCGTGTCAGGATCGCCCATACCTAATAAGGTATCTATACATTTTATTTGGCGTGTTAGGATCGCCCATACCTAATAAGGTATCTATACATTTTATTTGGCGTGTCAGGATCGCCCATATCTAATAAGGTATCTATATGTGTATGCACATGTTTTCTTTATTTTGAACTTAAAGAATGTGTTCATTGTTGGATGATAAGGGTGTGTTGGAACAATGTATAAGATGATTTTACTTCTGAAAACATGAGCTAAATAGGAAATGACTAGTATATATATATCTATACCTATTAAGGTATCAAAAGATTAAATGATGGCATGTTAGGATTGCTTAAACTTGATATTATTTTATATTATGTTTATTTCTGTTGAACGTAAGGAACGTGTTCATGTTTGCATAATAAGGGTTTGGGTGGAATATTATAAATATTGATTGTTGTTTTGGAAACACGAAACTGGGTAAAAGAATAACTTGTAGGTTAAATCTATAGACTTATTTTATGTCCCTTATACTGAGGGTATGTATATTGGTTCTCTGATTGGGATGTAGTAGATAGAACTTGCTCGTGGGTTTAACCCACTGTGTTGATATTTCAGGTTTCAAATAGGTTCCACTGCGAGGATATAGTTTTAGGGTTTGGTTGTAGCAGACGTCTCATCTCATCAGTTACAGGGTAGGAACTTGTCTTCTTCAAGAGTCATACTATGAACTTTTGAGACTTTGGTTGTTGGTATTAATTTTAGAATTTAAAAACTTTTGTTCTTTCTGGTTAAGGGGTCCTTGGGTTACGGGACTTCCAAATTGTATTACCAGAATATATGTATTTATTTATCAATTATTTCAGTTCAATGGGATTTCTGTTCAGCTTTTAGCAATTATTCTATTTCTTTCTTTTGCATCTATGCTTGTTGCTATCAGTGGTTAATATTCCTCAGGTTTTGTGTATGAGACTGGCCACCTCATGCACGAAATTTTCTAGGGGGTATTTCAATGGTGCTCAATCCCACATCGCTTGGGTGTGGAAAAGGGGATGTGCTTATATGTAGTATGTTCTCTTCAAATGGTATGAGGCCTTTTGGGATAAAACCCAAGAGCAAAACCGTGTGGGCTCAGGCCCAAAGCGGACAATATCATACCATGTGTTGGAGCAGGGTATTACAGTTGATATCAGAGCCTGAACCCAGCCAGAAGTGTGCCGACAAGGACGTTGGGCCTCGTAGGGAGGTGGATTGTAGTAACCCTTGTGGACGGGTGTGAGTGGGCGGGTGCGTAGACAAACACTGGGCTGAGCTACCATACTGACAGGGTACAAGGTGCTCAATCCCATATCGCCTGGGTGTGGAAAAGGAGATGTGCTTATATGTAGTATGTTTTCTTTAAATGGTATGAGGCCTTTTGGGGTAAAACCCAAGAGCAAAACCGTGTAGGCTCAGGCCCAAAGCCGACAATATCATACCATGTGTTAGAGCGGGGTATTACAACTCGCCTGAGTTTGATCGGGTATGCGACCAATTGTCTGTTGAAGGATTTTAATATTTTTGTGAAATGGCACAAGGTGCATGGCTAGGGATGGACTTCTCCTGCTTGTAATTGGACGATGTTGAGGAGCCCAACCCTTGATTTTTTCTCTTTGGATTTGTAATTTTCTTCTGTAGTGCCATTAGCCTAGTACTTTGTAATATTTTCCTTATCAATGAAAAATTATCTTTTTTTTATTTAGGTGCTCTTCGGTTTAAGACGTTTTAATTAATACAAAATCTTTATGGCATAAATGATGAACCTAGAGGGGGAGGGGGTGAATAAGTTCTTTGATTTTTCTTCCTAATATTGCAAGTTTGGCTGGCACATGCAAACACACAATTATGGACACAAATTTATAGAGGAAAACCCTAGGGTGGGGTAAAAAACCTCTTCGAACTAAGCTCTACTATGTTTGAAAGGATAACAGTAATTCTCCAAATCACTTTCTCACTTACCCAACTCACAACATAGTCACTCCAGCACTTAACCCAGTTCACAGCCTCCCAAAACCTGAACCACTCTCTCCAATTCTCACAACAGATTTTCATCTCTTAACCCAGCCTAGGCTTCCCAAACCCCAAGCTATCTCTCACCAAATCTCAACACAATCGCTCACACTCCCCCTATCTAAAGTATCCCAATATTTGGACTGTACATAGTGATAGTGGAGTCAGTTCTATGTAATGAGCAGTAACTCTTCAAGCTTTGATAATTGGTCTTCAAAGTTGATCTGTAAATCTTTAAGCTCCGATAGTTAGTTTTCAAGGTCCAACATGATAATGCACGACCACTTGTCTTCTTGGCAGATAATGACACTTGAACTTCTTCTGTGATAGGCTTCAAATTGGATACCCTTGAGTGTAGCTACAAAGAACTTGTAGAAGCCCGCTCTTTCAATGAACTCTCTTTCTCAGCCACTCAGACTTCCTTTTAGCTTGGTACATTCTCTTTAAACAAATGTCCTTGAAATGTTTTGCCTTTGTACATGTTCTGAAAATTGGACACGACAACAACTAGAGTAGACTTTAGTAGCACATAATTATGAATGCAAGTTTAGCAAGTAGCACTCAAATAACTCAAACAGGCATCATGTAATTTGGCAACGAAATTCCTCAAGAGAGCATGTAATTTTAGCACAAGAGAATCATCACTAATAGTCATCAAAACAGCACTATAAAATTAGCATTTCAGCATTATAAAATCAATTATAACAGCCATATAAAATCACCATTTCAGCACTATAAAATCAGCAATTCCAAATACCCAAATCAGCAATATTCAGCCATGAAAGATCAACATTTTAGCACTATAAAAATCTGGCAGCAATGAGAATTTCAGCAATACAATATTCTGGTAGCAAGATGAAACTTTCAACAAATTAAATTCTGGCTGCAAGTGAGAGCATAAATTACTTCCAGCAACAACATAAATTTAGCAATTTAACTTTAGCAAAATGACTTCCAGAAACAACATAAATATAGCAATTTAAGTTTAGCAAAATTATTTCCAACAACAACATAAATTTAGCAAGTTAAGTTCAGCAAAAATTACTTCCAGCAACAACATAAATATAGCAATTTAAGTTTAGCAAAATTACTTCCAACAACAACATAAATTTAGCAAGTTAAGTTCAGCAAAAATTACTTCCAGCAACAACATCAATTTAGCAAGTAAGTTCAGCAAAAAAGGAATTCAAGCATCTATAATAACAACAATTAAATTTTAGCAAAAACAGAATTCAGAAGTATATTTCTGCAACTTAGAAATCCAACAAAACAAAATTTATAACAGCAATTTAAGCTCAGCAATATAGGTTCTAAAACAGCAATTTAATTGCAGCAACTTAGGTTCTAAAACAGTAAATTAAGCTCAGCAATATAGTATCTAAACAGCAATTTAAGCTCAGCAATATAAGTTCTAAAACAACAATAACATTCTAGCAATTTAATAGTTAAAGCATCAATAAAATTCTAGCAAACTGGATTTCAAAATTAGCTTTACCAAAACAGATTTCAATATTAACTTCTGTAGAAACAGATTTCAAAATTAACATATGAGAATTTGAAAACCGAAAAACATGAGAATTATAATTTCATATGAGAAATAGAAGCTCCAACAACCAAACAAACACATGATAATCAAGAATTTCATAAATGAATATATGAGAATCCGAAGAACCAACAACCAAACAAACACATAATAATCAACACAAATATATGCTCAATCCGAATAAAGCTCCTCATCAACAATATTTAAATCCAAAATCATAAGTAAATTGTAACAAAGAGCAAAGTTAGATCAGGAAATGTGAAGAAACTTTAGCATAGTGTACTATTCAGTGCTACCATTGATTTCAACATGATAAATTGAGATTATACCTAAATCGGGCTAAAAGATTTTCCTACAAACTCACAGTTCTTCGATTCGTAAGTTGATTCATTGAACAACAGATGCAAATCGAGAGACTAATTTCAGTGACGATGATTTCGGCAGTCGTAGTCGATATCCTTGTCGGTGCTGCGTCGGTCAAGCCTTGGTTGCTCTCACCTCAACTTCTCACTCTCTGTATCATAGACTTTCTCTCTACCACTACCCAGTCACACCAAATCCTATTTTCTTCTTCTGTTTTGAACCTCACATATTTATCAAGAATCAACTCATACAAAAAAGAAGAAGATGTTAGCCATTGAAAATTCTTAAAGGAGAGCTCTATATCAAACGTGGATCTCACTCCACACACACCTTCTCTCACTCATCTCTCTCAACTGACCCTCGATCTCACCCACTCGGCTCTTCTCTTCTTTTCTTTTTTTTTTTCACTTTTTCCCTTACAGTTTATACATATATCTCTACTATTCCTCTGTGTTTTATCTTCACCTCTTCACTGTAGCGCTAAGAAGATACATATATGTATCATCTTTTTTCTCTCTTTTTTTTCTTTTTCTCTCTTCACTTTACTAGCACCGTCAATCCCTTTGTATCATCTCTACTTCTCAATAAATAAAATATAAAACCCAAACAATTAGAATTGCCAAATTGCCCCTACATTAATGCTGCCATTCTTTGAAACTTTTACCAGATTGCCCCTTACAACTCGGTTAGCACATGTGCAGGGAGAAAATAAAATAAAATAGGATAAATACATTAAATCATAAACTTTGAACACATTAAATGTATTAAAGGACAAATGACACTAATGCCCTTGCAGATCCTTTTGACAATAAAACTTGGGCAAACATGTTCATGGGCTTCCCGGAGCATCAATCTCCCCCTTTTGACTTTTAATGTCAAAAACCTAACCTCTTACCCTAACTTCTCGTTCCCCTTTTTTTGACAATGAAAGTCAAAAGGGTAATAAATAGAGAATTAGTTAGGAGGAAGGGTGAATTTTTTATCATGTTGTGAACCACCCCAAACTGTGTCTGGAAATGCTATAAGAGATCGGTCTGACAATGGAGTGTAATATAATCCAAGATTAGCTATGCCCTTATCATACATCGAAATCCTTTTGACAGTCTTTAAATGTGACAATTTAGAAGCACCCTGAAATTTTGTAGCAAACATATGATTAGGTCTAAAAGCAGTGAAGTGCAATGAGCTTTTAAATATGGACCTATCAATGCTAGCAAGAATGCACTTGGTAGTAGTCAATGATTTGGAGTTATCTATACTACCCTTTTTCATTTTAGTGCACTTGCATGCAATTTGTGTAGTATTTTCATGAATGATGTACACATTATCAGAGGCTCTAGATGTACAAAGAATGGTCTTTCTTGATTGTTTGTCAATAACTTTGCAATCATCTTTATAAAAAAGAACTAGATTACTATTGTCACAGAGTTGACTGACACTGAGCAAATTGTGTTTAAGACCTTCTACATAGAGCACATTGTCAAGCTTCAACATGTCTTTGGTTTCAGGTATTGTACCTCTTCCAACTATTTTACCTTTCTTATTATCACCAAAGATGACAGGACTGCCATCACATTTTTCTAAATACCTAAATTTAGTCTTGTCTCCAGTCATGTGCCAACAACACTGATTCGTGTGTGAGTGTGACTCAAAAAGTATATCAATTAAAATTTTCCACACTTCGCAATAGAACGAATTCCTTGCAAAATAGGGCTATCGAAATGAATGGGTATCGTACCTCAGGGATTATGTTCTGACGAGTTGGAACACAGAACCAATTCTAATTAAATTTATAAGAAAAGAATTCTGATTTTTAACTAATTAAAAAGATAAAATAAAATAAATCAAAGGTAAACAGATAATGAAGATAATAAGAGAGAAACCTAGGGTGTTTGACTTCACCACTAACTCCACAATCAATGGTCAATTGAATCAACTATAGGGGAATTACATCATGCATAAGTGGTGTCGGTGGCTACAAGCTCACCTTCATCCGTCAAGAAGATAACATATGATTAAGGCTAAGCCATGGACTATCTTCGATTGGCATGGGCCATCTGCCTAACTACTCTAATCTAGGGTGCAGTATGGTTCATCTTCTCTAGGCATAATCCATCAAAGCTCATAACAATATATTCAGTGATTACCATTGTGTAATAATCTCTCTCATGATCACAGAAAACAAGAGAGATTGAGTTCAATAACAACAACTAAATATCGAAGACAAGATAAGAAATCATTGATATTGAATTTACAAGACTTTTATTGCTCAATTCATTAATAAGAATCCTCACAATTACACAATCTATGCATGTATATAAAGGTCCCCAATAATTAAAACAATCAAACCATTGATGCTTTGTTAGGGCTACATCAAAACCCTAGTGGATGAACTAGCCGCTCATGGTAGAAGAAGAAGCTTCAACTGTTGAGGAAGAAGACATCATCTTTCTGAATTACGCGTATGACTTCGTTCTCCAATGGCTCTGCAATATGTTTCTGTTCTCTTCTCAGCCCTCTCAGACTCTCCAATCTCTGTGTATGCTCTCCCAATTCAGCCTCCAAGTCTTCCTTTTATTCCCCAAGAGAATTCACCAAAGTCCTAATCCAATTAGGAATTAATTAGGGTTTCCCGCAGCACTAATCAGGTGGGTTTTTCCTGCTGACTTCGGCCCGACTTTTGACCCACTAGAAGTCCGATTCACGGAATTTTCGTGAAATACAAAAGTGTGCAGAATCAAATTTCGTTCAACCCTACACGAAAATAATGTCGATTTGAGGCTCGGAAATAAGACTTCTGGTCCGTTTTCCAAAACGGGATTAAGACTGCATTATGCGCAGATTTGGGCTTCAGGCCCGAAACCTTCTTAAGCAGCTGTAATTCTCTTGGACCTCTTCCTTGGGCTGATTTGAGTTTAAATAAATGGTTGAGTGAATCTCCTTGATGTAGGCTTCAGCTCACCATCTTGGATGTCTTCTTTAAAAGCCCAAAATCTTGGTTTTAACTGAAATAATCATTAAAGCCCTGAAAATACAAAAAACACTAAAACAAAGTAAAATCACAAAATAATCTATCACTAAGAGAATAAAATACATAAGTTAAGAGGCTAGAATGCGTAACATTCAACGCCTATCACACCCCCAAACTTACATATTGCTAGTCCCTTAGCAATAGAATAAAACAAAACTAAAATAAAGAAACTAACAAATACTAAATAAACTACCCAACTCCACTTTCGTGGGAGAAACGATTGCATTTAGCATATGCAACAAGCCTTTAAACCCCTAGGTTCCCCCTAGTGGACGAGTATAGTCTCGTGAGGGTTTCCAGAAATGTTACCCACAAACATTCAAAATTCTGTTTCAACATTAATTCAAGAAGAAGATTACAATATATAGTTACAAACTTGCATTCAAGAATAATTCCAAACTTTCAAATTCTATAATTCAAAGCAATGGTCCCCATGCATAATTCACATCAACATATCTCAAAATAATCAACTCTAGCTTCCTCGTGTAAAGTGAACTAGCAGTCATCTCATGTAGCATAACCAAGTTCTGAATATATTAAGGCACATACCCCTTCAACTCACTAGCTCCCCTTATTGAAATCATACTTCCCAACATGCATACATGACTTTTTCATTTTTTTTTTCTTTTCTTCATTCTCCTTTTTTTTCTCATTGCTTTATTAGTTGTGCAATGTCTTGATCTATTAAGCTTTCTAAAAGATCCATGTAGCAAGCTTTCAGTCAGTGACTCCCAAACCAGATGGCTTTAGGGCACTAGGCTTTAAGATACCCTGAAGACCTAATTACTCGAATCAGTCAGGCTACAAATCAAGACAACCAATGCTCATCTTTTCTCACCCTTTCACTTTTGACGCGAACACTCCGTGCTTCCTGAGGCATAGAGGCCCGGTTACTCATGAAAAGGATCAAATTGATTTGCTTATTCATCACCTTTTTTTTTTTCTTTCTTTTTCTTTTTTTTTTCATTGAAGTCAAGTATAACACATCATCGGTACTCATTCTCAAGAGATACTAATTAATATCAAGCATATGTAACTCAATAACTCAAAACATAGGTTTATACCCCACAAGATTATGCTAGTGTGTCTGTGCATGTAAGGAAACTAAAATTAATCACTTCAAACATGTTATTGCAAACCATGATTCAAACCACTTAATTTAAACCACAGTTTTCAAAAATTTCAAACATACTCAAAAATTGCAAGTTATGCACCTACATAAGGTATTAATCCTTTGAATCATGTCAAAACATACTATCTAAAAATAAAACAAAATAAAATAAAAAACAAATTAAGAAAATAAAATAAAAATAAAATCCTAATACAAAAGAATTTCACACAAATTTTCCCCATATGCAATAAAGCACAAAAATAGGCATCGCCTCACCCCCAAACTTAAACTGTACATTGTCCTCAATGTACTATCAATCAAAGCAAAGAGAAGAGTAAGAACGATGTTACCAGGACCATAGAGTAGTGGAAAGAAAATAGAGTACATCACGAGCACGAAGGCAATGCAAGCACACCCCCAAACTTGGATGTTTCAATCTGTCAAAACAACCACTATACCCCCAAAGATCAAGTGAAAATAGTATGGGTGAAAATAAATATGAAAGAGAAAAAATCCTAAAAAAAAAAAAAAAAAAAAATATTTTTTTTATTTCATTTTTCAATTTTTTTTTTCATAATAAAAATCTAACTACAAAAAGAAAAATAAAAAGAAAAATAAAAACTAAAAATAAAATAATATACAAAAGATGGTTACCTTCCTGTCAAGGATGTGGTGGTGACTGAGCATTCGGATCTAAGTTTGCTTGGCGCATCAGTGCACACATCATCCTCCTCATCTCTAGTTGCTCTTGGCGAGTGTCACGAAAGTGATCCGCCATCTCTGCTCTCATTGCACCAAACTGTGTGGAGACCTCTGTCTGTAAGGTGCCAAACTGGGCTGTCAACCCAGCAATCTGCCCTTCTAAGTATTGATAATCATGGCCACCAGCCTGTGCATGCACTTCCTCTTCCTCTGCCTCCATCTCCTCTGGATCATCTACCGGTGGTGGTACATCTACATGCTCTCCTCCTTGGGCCAACCGAGATACTTCACCAGGCACCGCTATGACTCTCTGGTGCATATGAGATCGACTCAAGTTCCAGTCATGCGTGCCATAATGAAGGTCATGTGGAAAGGCAAGCTCGTCCTCGTGGACTGCATACCCCTGTGATACAAGCAACTGGTGAATAATAGTAGGGAATGGAAACTCCCAGTCACTTGCACTGTCTGGTACCTTGGCCACAACCTTGGAATAGAATTTCTCCATCTGGCCCCAGACAATCTGTGGGAATGACAGCCAATGCCCAAAATGTATGGCATATAAGGCTCTGAGGAACTCTTGACGTCTTTCGGTTTTATGTCCAATTGGACATACATTCTTGAGTAGCACAGCGTCAAGGAACCATAAATGATTTGGCATTGAAGACTTTGAAGCTGCATTCCTTTTCGGCCCAGAAAATTGGTTGGCACACAATCGTGCAACCACATTGCCCACCGACAACTCGTCGGGTAAAGGAGTGTAGATATGAGATAAATCAGCTGGGCATTCATGAGGACAACCCATGGCAATGGCAATGGATGACATGTCCACTCGAACTATTGTTCCATCTACGGAAGAAGTAAGCACATCCCGCTCATCAGGTTTTGGTATTAAGTTTTGATAAAATACCTTGACAAGCCTCGGGTAAATAGTAGATGAGAGTGGAACAAAAATGGATGCTGACCGACGACGACGGATGTCGGAAATCCCCTATCGTGTCTCGAAAAACATACCATAAAGTTCGGCTATGTCAAACGTTGTTTCATAGTTCAACGCCCTTGGATGCCATCTCTCTTGAATACCGTCTCGGCGAGATCGTGAAGAACCTGTGGTCGGATCATTCCTCGCTCGGCGAGGATTACGTGAACTTGAAGCATCTTGGTGACTTGCTCTCTTTGGTGCCATAGAAGTAGGAAAAGTGTAGTTGAGGAATTAAATCGAACACTTGGTGTGCACAATTCTTTTGTAACCTTCAACCTCCTTTTTCCGGCAATTTTTCCACCCAAATCGAACAAGTAATTGCACCAAATTGATCCCCCAAACTTGGTCTTCAAAAGCCCTCAAAAAGATTTGAACAATTTCTTCAAGGAAAAACTTCACTTACTTTGATGTTGAACTTGAAAAAGTGTGAGCTTCCTTTGAGAACTAGTGATTTTTGATCCACTTTGATGTTGAAGTTGATGTTGATCAATGTGGAAACCTTGTATAATAATCACTAATTGAAGAAATTAGTTTTCCGGATGATATAGGACTTGAATTGGTGTTCAAAGAGGCTTAGGATGCAAGTAGTAGCAACATAGGAGGATAAGGAGTCCATTTATAGCAAAAATATTCGGCCAGCCCACACATGGGCTTGGGCGATCGATCCCCCCAAGGATGGGCGATCGATCGCCCACCTGCTGGTGGGTTATTTCTTGAAAAACAATGGGGCGATCGATCCCCCTTCTGATGCCCTGCTGGACCCTCCATCGCCCAAGGTCGACCGAGACTTGATATTTTTGAGTCTCCATCGCCCAAGGTCGACCGAGAGCACGATTTTTCACCCGTCTTGAGTCCGAATACCTCGGTACACCTCTTGGCATCCTCCGAAAGCAACTTATACATCAAAAACTCAAAGAAAAAACATTAAAACGCAACTAGAATTGAAGAAAAACTTAAGAAAACTAAAATCAAAAATTAAAATTAAAGAAAACTAAAAGAAATCAAGGATAGAAATACATACAAAACTTACAATTTAACGTCCGTAAGAGACGATTGACTCTCCGAAGGGATTAAGTCGGATAGACGGGATCCGTCAAGTCGACGGACTCCACGCCTCTTCTTGGCACACATCCTTCCACACAATGTTTCAACCTTTGGCCATTAACTTTCATCAAATTGATTTCAAACAATTGCTCATCCGGGAATGAGTCTCGAATAGGTAGTGCATCGATTACCGGCTCAAACTCGATTCTAGATAAATGATCTGCAACCACATTCTCCGTCCCCTTTTTGTCTTTTATCTCCAAATCAAATTCTTGCAGCAATAAAATCCACCGAATAAGACGCGGTTTGGTTTCTTTCTTTGCCAATAAATGTCTCAACGCTGCATGATCAGAATAGACAACCACCTTGGACCCCAATAGATAAGAACGAAACTTGTCCAAGGCAAACACTACAGCTAGAAGCTCTTTCTCTGTGGTTGTATAATTGAGTTGGGCATCAGAGAGAGTCTTACTAGCGTAGTAGATGACATGTGGTCGTTTCTCTTCTCTCTGTCCCAACACGGCTCCTACTGCATAATCAGAGGCATCACACATGATTTCAAAAGGTATAGCCCATTTTGGAGACTGCATAATTGGTGCAGAGGATAACAGAGATCGAAGCTTTTCAAAAGCTTTCACACAATCTTCATCAAAGATAAAGGGAACATCTTTAGATAACAGATGGCACAATGGTCGAGCTACTTTACTGAAATCCTTGATGAATCTTCTATAGAACCCGGCATGGCCTAAGAAAGATCGAACTTGCCTTACCGAAGTTGGATGAGGCAAAGTTGCAATTAGGTCGATCTTTGCTTTATCAACTTCAATGCCCCTCTCTGAAACAATATGGCCCAATACAATACCCTCTTTCACCATAAAATGGCTCTTCTCCCAACTAAGTACCAGATTCCGTTCTCGACACCTCTGAAGCACAAGTGATAAATTGCTCAAACAATGTTCAAAAGATGATCCAAAAACAGAGAAATCATCCATAAACACCTCCAAGAATTTTTCCACCATGTCAGAAAAGATGGCCATCATACACCTTTGGAATGTAGCCGGAGCATTACATAATCCAAAAGGCATACGACGATACGCAAAAGTACCAAAGGGACAAGTGAAAGTGGTCTTCTCTTGATCTTCTGGATCCATAGCTACTTGGTTATAACCAGAGTAGCCATCCAGAAAGCAATAATAGCTCTGACCAGCTAACCTTTCAAGTATTTGATCAATGAATGGAAGAGGGAAGTGATCCTTCCTTGTCATAGAATTGAGCTTTCTGTAATCAATGCAAACTCGCCAACCTGTGGCAGTACGTTGTGGAACAAGCTCTCCCATGGAGTTAGGGACAATGGTAAGACCAGATTTCTTTGGAACCACTTGTGTCGGACTCACCCATGTGCTGTCAGAAATTGGATAAATGATTCCTGCATCAAGTAACTTGACAACCTCTTTCTTTACCACCTCCTTCATGTTGGGGTTCAACCGCCTCTGTGCCTCTCTGGTTGGCTTACATCCTTCTTCCAAATGGATTTTGTGCATGCAAACTGAGGGATCAATGCCCTTAAGATCAGCAACACTCCATCCAATTGCTTCCCGATGTTGGTATAAAACCTCTACTAAGCTCTTCTCTTGAATTTCTGTCAGATCAGAGGCAATTATAACAGGAAGAGTTTTCTGTGCCCCCAAGAATACATACTTCAATTTGTCAGGCAAAGGCTTCAACTCTAATTCTGGAGGGGACTCCAATGAAGGCACTAAGGGAGTGCTAGAGAGAAAAGGTAGTGGCTCAATTGGAATTCTCCATGGTGGAGTATTCTGAATAGCATCCACTTCCAGCATAGCATGCATTTCTTCACACAACCCTTCATCATTAATGTTCTCAAAGTCATAAAAAGACTTACATACCTCCAGGGAGTTTCGAGATATAGAGGATGAGACAAATTCCTCCACACATTCATCAATATCATCCATGCAGAACACATCACTCTGATCTGGAGGGTGTTGGATGGCATTGAACACATTAAGCTTAACCTTCATGTTGCCAAAGGAAATATCCATGATCCCTGACCTACAATTTATGCAAGCATCAGCAGTAGCTAAGAAAGGTCGACCAAGGATCACAGGAATGTGCCTCTTCGGATTGTGAACCGGCTCAGTGTCAAGTATAATGAAATCAACAGGAAAGTAGAACTTGTCCACTTTAATGAGCACATCTTCTATGATTCCTCGGGGTTGCTTTGTTGATCTGTCTGCAAATTGTAATACCACCGAGGTAGGCTTCAATTCTCCCAAGCCCAATTGTAAGTAAACTGAATAAGGTAGCAAATTCACACTTGCACCCAAATCAAGAAGAGCTTTATCCACATGGTGCTCCCCAATAATGCATGAGATAGTTGGAGCACCAGGATCTTTGTACTTGGGAGGAGTACACTGCTGAATTATTGAACTTACTTGTTGTGGCAGCATTACTTTCTTTGGCACATGGCTTTTAGAACGCCTTTTCTGAGTGCACAAGTCCTTCAAAAATTTTGCATAAGGAGGAATTTGCTTGATGGCATCAAGGAGTGGCAAATTAATCTTCACTTGGCGAAACACCTCCATCATGTCATGCAGCTTATCCCCTTGCTTCCCCAATTTGGATGCTTCGAGAAAACGTTGTGGGAAAGGAGCCTTGGGCTCATAAGGAATTTCAGCACTTGGACTTGTGATTTTTTCTTCTTCTTTCTTTTCACCCACCTTATTGTCAATTATTTTCCCACTTCTCAAAGTGGTAATGGCTTGAACTTGCTCATGGTGTGGGTTGCTTGTGGAAGCTTGCATCCCTCTTGGATTAGCAATTGGTTGACTAGGGAGCTTCCCTTCTTCTCTTCTACTCAATGAAGTAGCAAGCTGTCCAAACTGAGATTCCAGTTTAGCAATGGATTGAGAATGCGAGTTCACTAGCTGAACTGTAGATTGTACTGTTGCTGCAGTAGCTTGCACTGTTTCTATAAGAGAATCAAGCTTGTCAAATTTAGACAAGGTAAGAGTCAGCTTGTCTTCAATAGCAGAAATTCTTTGGGCCATAGGACTTTGTGTTTGATATTGCTGTTGAGGCACAAAAGTCCTAGGTTGATATGACGGTTGCATTGCTGCCCCTTGGTTACTGTAAGAAAAACCAGGATGATTCCTCCATGTGGGATTGTAAGTATTACCTCGTGGAGGATTCATTGGTCCAGTGAAAGTGGCTTGAACTTGCTCATGTTGAATATCAGAAAATTGCCCCATTGAAGGACAATTGCTTATATTATGCATAGGACTAGAGCAAAATTCACAAGGGCCTAGCAATGAAGAATTTGAAGCAGAAGGAGTTTGATTGGCAGCCATAATTGCTGCTACCTTCTGTGCAATTAAATCAATATCAGTTGGCATAGCTTCTGAAGCACCAACCTCAAAAATCCCATCAGTCTTCCTGGTAGTGGCAGGTCTGCTAGAACGAGTAGAGGACACATGTTGTAGAGAGTTGTCACTAAGATTTTCAAATAGGGTCCATGCCTCTTCTTCACTCTTCAACATAAAAGTACCTCCACATGACGCATCAACCATCTGTCTGTTGGCTTCTGTGAGCCCTTCATGAAAACTCTGCACTAGTTGCCACTTAGGAACTTGATGATGGGGACACTTCCTAAGAAGGTCCTTGAATCTTTCCCATGTCTCATAAAATTGTTCCCCCTCATGTTGGGAGAAACCAGTGATAGCACGTCTGAACTGATTGGTCTTCCCTATCGGAAAATACTTCTTGAGAAACTCATGTTGCATCTGAGTCCAAGTCGTGATAGAACCAGCCGGTAGAGAGTTGAACCAATACTTTGCTTTGTCTTTCAGAGAGAATGGAAAAAGTCTCATTCTGAAAGCATCTTCAGAGAAGTTGTGAATTTTTGTAGTTGAGCACACTTCAATGAAGTCATCCAGATGCTTGTAAGGGTCTTCTTGAGTCAGCCCAAAATAAGATGGTAGCATCTGAATAATGCTGGACTTGATCTCATAATTCTGTGCTGTGACATTGGGCAGTTGAAAACCTGCTGGCGAGGTATATGTCTCAGGAACATAATAGTCCCTAAGCAATCTAGCTCTTTCTCCATCAGCATTAGGAACAAGGTTATTATTCCTCTCTTCTGCCATGTTTTCAATTATTTCTTCCTCTTGCACAATGGTATCAACAGGGATGTTCCTCTGTTGTCTAAGAGTACGTTCAGGCTCAGGATCAAGAGGTATCAAAGGATCAGCCACAGAACGACGACCTTGCATATATTACTAAAAGCACCTGAAAAGAAAACAAAAACAAAATAAAATATAAAAATTTCCTAAACTAAAAATCCAATTAAAACTAATTCTGTAAAATCCAATCAATCAAATAGATAATCCCCGGCAACGGCGCCAAAAATTGATTCGTGTGTGAGTGTGACTCAAAAAGTATATCAATTAAAATTTTCCACACTTCGTAATAGAACGAATTCCTTGCAGAATAGGGCTATCGAAATGAATGGGTATCGTACCTCAGGGATTATGTTCTGACGAGTTGGAACACAGAACCAATTCTAATTAAATTTATAAGAAAAGAATTCTGATTTTTAACTAATTAAAAAGATAAAATAAAATAAATCAAAGGTAAACAGATAATGAAGATAATAAGAGAGAAACCTAGGGTGTTTGACTTCACCACTAACTCCACAATCAATGGTCAATTGAATCAACTATAGGGGAATTACATCATGCATAAGTGGTGTCGGTGGCTACAAGCTCACCTTCATCCGTCAAGAAGATAACATATGATTAAGGCTAAGCCATGGACTATCTTCGATTGGCATGGGCCATCTGCCTAACTACTCTAATCTAGGGTGCAGTATGGTTCATCTTCTCTAGGCATAATCCATCAAAGCTCATAACAATATATTCAGTGATTACCATTGTGTAATAATCTCTCTCATGATCACAGAAAACAAGAGAGATTGAGTTCAATAACAACAACTAAATATCTAAGACAAGATAAGAAATCATTGATATTGAATTTACAAGACTTTTATTGCTCAATTCATTAATAAGAATCCTCACAATTACACAATCTATGCATGTATATAAAGGTCCCCAATAATTAAAACAATCAAACCATTGATGCTTTGTTAGGGCTACATCAAAACCCTAGTGGATGAACTAGCCGCTCATGGTAGAAGAAGAAGCTTCAACTGTTGAGGAAGAAGACATCATCTTTCTGAATTACGCGTATGACTTCGTTCTCCAATGGCTCTGCAATATGTTTCTGTTCTCTTCTCAGCCCTCTCAGACTCTCCAATCTCTGTGTATGCTCTCCCAATTCAGCCTCCAAGTCTTCCTTTTATTCCCCAAGAGAATTCACCAAAGTCCTAATCCAATTAGGAATTAATTAGGGTTTCCCGCAGCACTAATCAGGTGGGTTTTTCCTGCTGACTTCGGCCCGACTTTTGACCCACTAGAAGTCCGATTCACGGAATTTTCGTGAAATACAAAAGTGTGCAGAATCAAATTTCGTTCAACCCTACACGAGAATAATGTCGATTTGAGGCTCGGAAATAAGACTTCTGGTCCGTTTTCCAAAACGGGATTAAGACTGCATTATGCGCAGATTTGGGCTTCAGGCCCGAAACCTTCTTAAGCAGCTGTAATTCTCTTGGACCTCTTCCTTGGGCTGATTTGAGTTTAAATAAATGGTTGAGTGAATCTCCTTGATGTAGGCTTCATCTCACCATCTTGGATGTCTTCTTTAAAAGCCCAAAATCCTGGTTTTAACTGAAATAATCATTAAAGCCCTGAAAATACAGAAAACACTAAAACAAAGTAAAATCACAAAATAATCTATCACTAAGAGAATAAAATACATAAGTTAAGAGGCTAGAATGCGTAACATTCAATGCCTATCAAACACCCAATATCAACATACCACTTGGTATTAGCATTATAAACTTTCAAAGAAGTGTACACAAGTATTCTTACAGAGTTCAATTTCTTGGGGATCCATATCATTTTAGTCTTCACAAAAGCTCTTGATGATTTGGTGCTTGGTGCAAGTGAACATTAGTTTTTCTAATATACTTGGGTTTCAATTTCACATATTTGGGGGATGCATTAATCCTAGAGACATACTTAGCCCTAGATTAATGATAATAATTGAACAATAACTTATATTTAGGTCTGATAGTAACATCTATGAAAGGATATGAAGTGTACCACCATTTTTAGCTTTGACAAAAACTGAGTGAGTTTTGTTTGATTGTACCTAAGTTGCTTTGTCATCATTAAAGCCAATACTTGTCTTCCCCACTTTCTTTGTGGATTGTTTCCAAATTTCCTTAAACCTTTGAGATCTCTCTTCTAAGAATGTGTTAAGTTCAAGTTTGCACCTCTTTGTATTCCAACTAGCTTCTTGTGACCTATTTTTGGCAAGGTAGCAAACAATTAGTGAAATTGAGCATAAGGTGGACAATTTTACCCTTATATGATTGATGAGTAGCTCCTTTGACTTTTACAGTTCTAGATTGACCATTTTTAGCTGCTTCTTCAGAGCACTACACTTTTGGGCCAATCTTTCATATTCTGCAACGACTTCATCAATCTTAGGATCCTCTTCATCTTCACATTCTGACTGATCAGCTTGCGAGTCTTGAACTGCCATAAATAGATAAGCTTCTTCATCACTCTCATTTAATGGATCTTGTTACTCTTCCTCTGAACTTAAAAATCCACTAGTATAAAGAGCCTTTTTATTGCCCTTTCCTTTAAACTTTGGGGCATCATAATACTTATACTTTTTTGTTTTGGGAGCATTAGGATAATTCACAATGTAATGTCCGTGTCTTCCACATCTAAAACAATTTTGGCCTTGTAGTTGCTTGGACTTCTTTCTCATCTTGAACTTTTTGAATTTTCTTGCAACATATGCTATTTCATCTTCAGACTCTTCTGAACTTGATCCTTGCTTGCTTGAAACTTCAACTTCCTTAGCTTTCAGAGTTGATTCTTTCCTTGGTACCGATGGAGGTCCAATTCTCATCTCATAGGTAGTGAGAGATGATTCTATCTCATCAATGGATATTCTGGAGATATCTTTGTCTTCTAGTATAGTAACCTTGGGATTGAACCTTTTAGTCATGGTGCGCAGTATCTTTTTCCACACCACTTTGTCCTCGATGTCTTCACCAAGGGCCCTTATGTCATTGACAACCTCCTTAATTCAGAAGAAATAATCAGCCACAGTTTCTTTCTCATCCATCTTGATACTGTGAAACTTAACTTGATGAAGCTGAATCTTGTTTTCTTTGATGGTGTTACTTCCTTCATTTTCACTTTTGTAATTCTTGAATCTTGTGAATTCTTGCTTATGTAATGCCTTGTATAAGGCATTTTTAGCCTTTCCATCAACTGATTTTGCCAACTTATCGGCTGCTGAGAGGTTTGCAGGATCAAGGATGATAACCCCTTACAATGTAGCATGCTAGACGTCATAGGAGAAGTTAATAAGAAGGCCTCCATTTTAATCCTCCAAGTGTCAAAACTTATGCCATCAAAAATAGGAGCCTTGTGGGTAGAACTGTCTTCAACCATACTTAGGATCTTTACTACAGGTGGTTAAAGAAGGAAATGCAGACTTGTGCTTTGATACCAATTGATGAACCTAGAGAAGGAGGGGGTGAATAGGTTTTTTTATTTTTCTTCCTAATATTGTAAGTTTGGCTGGCACATGCAAACACACAATTATGGACACAAAGATTTATAGAGAAAAACCCCAAGGTGGGATAAAAAACCTTTTAGAACTGAGCTCCAATATGTCTAAAAGGGTAGTATAGTAATTCTCCAAATCACTCCCTCACTTACCCAAGTTACAACATAGTCACTCCAGCACTCAACCCAATTTACAGCTTCTCTAGGCCTGAACCACTCTCACCAATTCTCACAACAGCTTTTTTCCTCTCAACCCAGCCTAAGCCTAGGCTTCCCAAAGCCTAAGCTATCTCTCACCAAATCTCACCACAATCACTTACACTCCCCCTGTCCAAAGTATCCCAATACTTGGACTATACATAGTGATAGTGGAGTCAGTTTGATGTAATGAGCAGCAACTCTTCAAGCTTTGATAATTGGTCTTCAAAGTCGATCTATAAATCTTTAAGCTCCGATAGTTAGTCTTCAAGGTCTAGCATGATAATGACACGGTCACTTGTCTTCTTGGCAGATAATGACACTTGAACTTTTTTTGTGATAGGCTTCAATATGGACACCCTTGAGTGTAGCTAGAAAGAACTTGTGGAAGCCTGCTCTTTCAATGAACTCCCTTTCTCAGCCACTCAGACTTCCTTTTAGCTTGGTACATTCTGTTTAAAAAAATATCCTTGAAATGTTTTGTCTTTGTACATGTTCTTAAAATTGGACACGACTGCAACTAGAGTAGACTTTAGTAACACATAAATTATGAATGCAAGTTTAGCAAGTAGCATTCAAATAACTCAAATAGGCAGCATGTAATTTGGCAAAGAAATTCCTTAAGAGAGCATTTAATTTTAGCATAAGAGAATCAAAACTAATAGTCATCAAAACAACACTATAAAATCAACATTTCAGCATTATAAAATTAGCAATTTCAAATCCCCAAATCAGCAATATTAAGCCATGTAAGATCAGCATTTTAACACTATAAAAATTTGGCCGCAATGAGAATTTCAGCAATACAACATTCTGGCAGTAAGATGAAACTTTAAGCAAATTAAATTCTGGCTGCAAGTGAAAGCATAAATTACTTCCAGCAACAACATAAATTTAGCAATTTAAGTTTAGGAAAATTACTTCCATCAAGAACATAAATTTAGCAATTTAAATTTAGCAAAATTACTTCCAACAATAACATAAATTTAGCAAGTTAAGTTCAGCAAGAATTACTTCCAGCAACAACATAAATTTAGTAAGTAAGTTCACCCAAAGCGGACAATATTACCATGTGTTGGAGCGGGGTGTTACAGTATTGTAATCACCCGCGGGGTGGATTGCCAAGGCATGTCAGGATTGCTCAATCACACATTGCCTGGGTGTGGAGAAGGGGACGTACTTATATGTAGTGTGTTCTCTCCAAATGGTATGAGGCCTTTTGGGGTAAAATACAAGAGAAAAACCGTGCGATATGACGAAGAGAAGTTCCGAAAAGGAAATGCATGACATGTCTCTTCGGCGTCCAATATAGATGATTGTAATTCATGTGATGTTGGCTTTAAAACTTGAGGATATGAATTCATTTGGCCCGCAATAAATGCATCAAAAGAATCAGAGATCAATAGAGTTGGCTGCAACCCCGATCTGCTCCCATCTAATTTTGGTTCACAAGTATTGATCTTGCCCTGCAATGATGCTTCAGATAGCAGACCTCCAATGCTTAAGGTAGTTAGACTATCATCCCATGGCAGTAGTGATTGTATAGGGCCCTTATCCGTAGTTGGATGCAAATCTGATTTGCTCCCATTTGACTCTGGATCGCAATTATTGATTTTCCCCTGCAAAGATGCTTCAGACAGTAGGCCACCAATGCTCAAGTTAGTCAGACTGTCATCCCATGGAACTGTTGATTGTGCGAGGCTATCCTCAATCTTCACTTCATCATCCTAGTAAGAACAAAATTAACACATTCAAGAAAAACTAAAACATGTATTGGAAATATAATGCAACTGAGCCTTTTAGCAGAAGCATTGGTTTTCCAGCACAATAACTGAACATACACAAGCTCAAAAGATTGAGCAAGCAAAGCTGACAACAATTGCCGAATTCTTGAAAGTTGATACCTAAACTGAAAACTTCATTGAAGAACTTTTCTAAAACTTTTCACAGTATAAATGAAATGGATAAAAAACATAAGCAGCCAAGTATTATCCACTCCATTCTAGTACTTCAACGTTCAGTATCTTTACTTGAACCTATTAGATTCTGAATCTAGATCTACAATAGAAGTAATATGCACCATAAATATAGTGCTTCTAAAAGTTTAAGCGCTCAAAAGTCAAAAGCCTTTTTAAATTATATCATAATAAATAAACATATAGGGAGAAGAAAGTCAAAAATTACCATACAGTCTACTGCCACATCCAAAGGAACTGCATATGCTGCTTTGCTTATACATATTGGTTTAACCTCTTCACTTGTTACCTCAGGTTTATTCTTTCTGTCGTGCACAATCTCTGAAATTGTACTGCAACTTCTTTGGATTCCTTTAGATTCTAAACAAGTGTCCAAAGGCAAAGATGTAGAAGGGACAACAAAGGTTTCAGGCTCAACATTAGAGAGCCAGCCATACCTTGAAAAAGAGATCAAGTTAGAAGTTAGGCTAAAACTACTAAATGCCAAAGGCAAAGAATCAACTCACAAACCTTAAGCAAAAAATGACGGGACTTTCTATAGCTGCATACATATCTCCTACACTAATGCCACTGTTATTCAAAGTCCATCTTCTGCAACTAGCTAACTTCTCCAACTATACATAGTATAGGAAAAGCACAACCCTTGAACTACACTTGAACTGCCCCATTTGTTATTGAGGTGCTTAAGCACAGAGGATATCTTTTTCTGAGCACTTAAAGTGAGTTTCAAAAATGGATTATGACCATCCTATAAGAAAGGAAAAATATTATTTTTGTAAACTGATAATTACAGACCTAATTAAATAGAATTCTGTTTTGCTAAATAATTTTAGTTCATAATCTCACCTTCTCCAATCCTAAATGAGTGCATTCATCTATTGGGAAAACATATCCACAATAGAGCAGGTACAATTTTAGTTGTAGGGCAGGTACAATTTTAGTTGTTTCCCCAATAGAAGTAACTCTGTTTGGAAGCAGCTTACCACCCAACACTTGAGCAGCACTAAAAGGTAATTTACCTAGATCTTCTCCAGTCAAAACATATCCACAACCCCCTAGAAATAGAAGGTTCTCAACGATAAGTAGAACAAACAAGTTAATTATAAAAAACAGATGGAAATTCTTAGGGGTGCACAAAAAATGTTAGAACTGGACCAAACCAAACCGTATGGTTTGGTACGATTCTGGTTTGAGGTCGAAAAGGACTGAACCAAACCATTAGTGATAATATAAATATATGTACATTATATAATATACATGTTATTGGTAGAGAATATAACTTGCCATACAACATAATACATAAGATCATCTTATGTGTATATATATTTTAGATTTGGTTTTTCATTTGATTAATATGTATATCTATATATGCATATATATATAAGAAAGTCCAAAACCATTGAACCAATCATCTACAGTTCGGTTCCACTGATTCTAACAATTCGGTTTGATTCTAATATATCTAGAACTGCTGGGACCGGTTTGGTTCTGTTTTACATCAGAACCAAACCGAACTGAACCCAAGACGCATCCAAAAAGTTGCACTGACACGCTAGATCAATCTCTCTCTCTCTCTCACTCACACACACACACACATATACATATAGGAATGTGATAAAGTTTCTAAGGATAATGGGAAGTTAGACTCTATCTTTAACAAAAAGTATGACATGGATATGTTTATGTACCTATATATTATATATGATTTGAGGCACCAAAATAAATACGTATGGTATTCTAATCATAAATCTATTCAAAAACTATGAATGGATGAAAATCCATAAAGTTGTTACCGTGTGTGACAAGCATCAAGTTTTCTAAAGGAAATTTATCTGCAAGGGCCTTAATAATTTGCTCATATCTAGTCCTTGCACCAACGACTGTCTCTTCCCATTTTGGCAACTTGAGTTCCTCGAGCAAACAATCTATGTCAGTACATAGAATAGTTTTTGTAGACTTATAAAGGAAAGTGAAAAGGAATATATATCAAGTATACCTCTTTATATATTCATTGTTTCATTTCATTATATATTGATATTTTTGTGCTTTCTTTGTTGTACTTGCTCCATTGACCCTCTCTCTTTAAATCCCAGGATAATGAACCAGAGCAGCAGTAGCAGTAGCCTTCTCTCCTGTTGTACTTGCTCCGTTTTGCTTCGATTGCCTCTCAACTACGTCTTCAAGTTCAGTGTTTTGCTTAAGTTCATTTCTAGCTAGAATATTCATCTTTTAAATGTTCACTGTATATTTGTTAATGGTTGTAATTTTTAAGCATGCTGAATGTGCTAGCTTTGAATCCGCAAATTAGATATGCACATACTTTTGGGTTGGGATGAAAGTTATTCAAACTGTGTTTTTGGCTTGACTTTCATTTGAATGTTTTTAGCTTCCGATACAAATTGATGTTGGTATTGTATGTATGGTATCACAGGTTTTTGGATTGGGTTTCACAGGTTTTTGGAATGAGGTATTAGAAAAAGGAATTTAAAAAAAAAAAAAAAACTTTATAAGGCGGACAATGGCCGCCCTTAATAGTTTCTTTTAAGGCATGCAAAGCCCGCCCTTAATAATATCATGTGGGTACCTTCTAAGGTGGGTCAGAAATGCCGTTACTATTTTTCCTTCTACGGCGGTCTACAAACGCTGTTAATATCTTAGCTTCTAAGGCGGGACAAAGCTGCCCTTAAAAAAATTTGGTTTAGCTTTTAAGGTGGCTACAAGCAACCCTTAATATTAGATTTTAAGGCAAGCATTGCACGTCGTAAATAAATAATATTTTAAGGCAGTCAGCAACCGCCCTTAATAATTAAGATTCTAAGGCGATAACTGACCGTCGTAAATAATGACAGTTCTATGACATGTATGGTCCACCTTGAATAATTCAACTTCTAAGGTGGTCACTGACCGCCTTAAATAATGACAGTTCTATGACATTGATGTGGCTAAACTCGAATTATATTGTAAACTTAATTTTGCCCTTTTTATCAAAATATAATTTAACCACTCGCAAGAGCACGAATCTTTGTAGATACGGTTCTATATAGAGGGTATCGATCCCACGAGGACTAGTCGCAATTGTCTTAAAGAAAGATTACTTCCACTTTAATCCTAAAAATAGGGTTTTGAGTTTTTGTTTATAAAACTATTGCATGAATGTAATAACAATAAAATTAAAGAGTAAAAGATGGGAGAGAGAACTAGGGTTGGTTTCCACCACTAGCCATTCACTTGTTCATAGATGTAGCAAGCATGGGATTCATTAATTAAATGCCTAACAATGTCATTAGGCTTGTGACCTCAATGACATATCAAAAGATTAATGTGTGTGCTAACCTATCATAATCCATCTTCAACAAGCATAGCTCTTCAACCTAACTAACTACTTAATTACCCTACTTTCTAAGTGAACCTACATGCATCCAAACTACCTTATCTTGGCATGGTTTATACAAGCAAGCACCACACATTCATTTAAAGTACCATTACCTAGCCATCATTTGCACTTCTTGTGGAATATGCAAATGTTGTGCATTCACATGAAAGAATCTACTCTAAGACAAGAATAAAGTCAACATCAAATGAATATATAAAAGAAATGTATTAGTGTACATGGTCACTAGGCTAAATAATTAACATTTAATTACAAATCCTAAGTGCTACAAAGATGAACAAGTTTACATGGCTAGGGGTTGAAACCAACACCCTAGTAGAGAAGTTAGTTGCTCATGGATGCCTTGCACTCTTCCATTAATGGAGAAATTGGAGCTTCAAGGTCTGGTTCAGCTCCTTCTTCTCCTCTCCCAAAAGTCTCTCTTGGTATCTCTGACGTGTGTGAGAGATATGAGAGATATGAGGCTTCTTTGTGCTTTATGGCTCCTTTTTCAACCTTGGGGCCCACCATAAATATATATATATATATATCAATATATACTATTGTTTATATCAAGAAAGTCCCCAAGGATCTTGTTCAAGTCAGACAATCCCCCTAAGTCGTGCAAAAAGGGGGATTTTGTTGTAAGTGGGAGAGCAGGTGAGCAAGTGGACAAGTGGCTTCTGCAGAATCTCGATCAATCGAGATTAGATCTCGATTGATCGAGATTTCAATCAATCGAAATGAGATCTCGATTGATCGAGATCAACATCTCGATTAATCGAGATGCCTTGGCTGCAATTTCTAACTTTTCTCTTCAGCTGCAACAAGCCTCAAACCTTGCTCCTTTCACTACAAGACCTGCAATACATCAAAAACACAAAAATACCGTAAATATATCTCGGTAAACGTAGAAACAGAACTAACATATGCAATAAAGAGGGTTCAAATGCATAGAATTGAACACTTATCACACCCCCAAACTTATATATTGCTAGTCACTTAGCAATGCAATATTACAAAAATGAAATTAACTATCTTATACAAAAGTTTAATCATGCTCAGTCATCAACTAGATAAAGGGCGATCATCCGTTCATTTCTCATTTGGCAAATGCAACAAGTATTACAGAACTATGTGGTCATTAGCAAAAATGGACTTTCACAAGCTACAAATAAATGACGGTCCCCACATAATGGCCAGCCCAGACAAACATACCGATTTCGACCCCAAAATCCTCTTTGAAAAGTGAACATGCATTCTAACGTGTGGCTTTTGTCATATTTGGAGAAGAACAAGAATAAATCTATTTTTAAGAGAAAAACTCATTGAAACGGTTCGATACAGCTGTTCATTATCACCAAACATTCATGATTGCTCATGTGTGGATGACCGTGCAATGCTTAGCTCTTTTGCTTTCTTGTAAGCCCATGTAGCGGCATTGGGCCAATGACTCCCAAACCAATTGGTTTTAGGGCATTAGGTGAAGAAGCACCCCTTGGACTTAATAACCGAGCTTACAAGGCGATGAACTTAAGCAGCCACCCGCTTATTAATGCTCAACCTTGCACACTTATACACGAACACTCTATACTTTGAGGCATAGAAATCCGGTTTATTGAGTGAGAAGGCTTATTGCATTTATTTTACACCTTTTTTTTTACAACAACCGGAAGAACTTATTCTTTAAGTTGTTCAGATAAAAACAAAAATTTACAAAATTCTTCATCAGACTTATACCCCACAATTTAAAATGCATGTGTGCGAATTTATGCCGTTAAGGACAAATTTAGGGCAAGAACTGTACGTACTCATATTTGGACAAAAATGTAGACCGTTCTAGCCTACTATATAGCTTGCAAAAGTGCGGGTATTTACAATGTTAAAGTTCTTAACTACTTGTTGCATTTACCTTGGACATTTATTCGAATGATCTTTCTTTTAAAAGTAAGACATCATAGCAAGCATGCAAAAATATCAAGAAAAGAAACTTGCTCTACAATGACAATCAATATAATGACTGAACATTGCATTACATATGCAAGTGGTATAGCATACCGCACCCCCAAACTTAGACGCAACATTTTCCTCAATGTGTGGACAAGAAAAGCAAGGAAAGATATTACCGGAAGTGCAGAGCGCGACAAAAATGGTAATCCACTAGTGGCGGTCATCCTGGAAATGAGAAAAACCTGCACGGGACACCAACTAGATACCACGAGCATTAAATGGAACAAAAAGTAGATAAATAGAACATAATGAAATAAGAATGCACAAATAGACAATGCCAAAATCACTGCATATCTAAGGGTCTGAACTGGTGTTTCCCAATTGTCTAAGAGGTTTATGTGATAAGATATTGACTATCCAGGCACGCTAACGTATAGCATGCAAAGGGGCTGCCTTTCTTTATTAACGCCATACTGCGTTGAAGCAATCTCAACAGTATTGGGAATTTAAACCAGGCGATAATAAATGGAAATCATCAACTGAATCACATATAACAATTAGGCAAGTGGTACTACATACATAGTCAAAGTATAGAGAGCATTGATAAGGGCAGAAAGCAAAAATAAAGACAAGAAAGAAAACACAGGATATAAAAGAAAAGAAACTGTAGTCCATATATATAAAAATGAGTTCAGTACAGAGTGTACATGCAGTTGGAATACTCATAAAAGGAAAGAAAACCTAGCCAACATGGCCTATAGAAAAGCAAAGAAAGAAAATAATCAAAAATAAAACATAAAGGACAAATAAAAGCAGCTACTCGAGGGCGGGTGGTGGTGGTGGTGGCTCGGTGGGAGTAGAAGTGGAGGTGGAAGCTCGACCTGCGAATAGGAACTGCAGGTCCTGCCGGAAGGCTCGGAACTCTTCTAAAATCACCCTCTGGCCCTGTGCCAGAGATGAAATGTCCGATCGGATGCCCTCTAGCTGACTCTGTGTCACCTGGACGTGCTCCTCAAAACCTTGCTGGAGCCGCTCAACATCAGCTGCGAGGCAGGAATAGCCAGTCGCCAGGATGTCGTGCCGCTCTGCAGCAATATCCATCTCCTCCTCCTCCATCTCCTCATCATCGAACTCACCCTCGGTAGGCTCTCCCTCATCCATCTCCACCGGGGCATCCATATCTACATCATCTGGTGGATCACCCTGGTGGTCCTGTTGCTCTAAGTGTCACCGCACCCTCTCCCACTGAGTAGATGTGAAGCGGGTGGGTGGTGCCTCTTCCTACTCTTTTAAGTACTCTTTCAATTCCATCCCTTATGTCTCGACCATAGCTTGAGCTCAAGACTTTATCGTCTAATCTTAAGTATATGTTTTTTTGGCCCAAGTAAGACTTTACCGGTCATCATAACTTCAAATCTAACCGATGACCAAGAGTGTTCACTCATAATGGTCTTAAAAGAACACAAAGGAGCTATAAGGTGGGCCATTGCGTACTTAAAAGGCATTGACCCTTCTATTTGTATGTACCGCATATATTTGGAAGAAATGCAAAGACCTCGTGAGAGGTGCAACAAGCCCCACACAAGTGGTGCCAAAAAAATTGAGTATCACCGTGCTTCAAAATGAACAAGGAGAATTAGTTCCTCAATGCACCACTATAGGTTGGTTGTGTGTATTGACTATAGGAAACTAAACTCCTTAACTAGGAATGAACATTTCTCACTCCAATTCATTGATCAAATCCTAGAGAGGCTTGTGAGCCAAAATTTCTACAGACTCGCAAAACTAAGAAAAAATTACATTCACATGTCCATTTAGAACATTCGCTTATAGACGCATGCCATTTGGCCTATGCAATGCACCGGTGACTTTTCAACGGTGTATGATGTCTATTTTTTCAGACATGGTGGAGAAGTTCCTTGAAGTGTTCATAGATGAATTTTTAGTCTTTCAACTATCCTTTGATTCGTGCATTCATAATCTTACACTTGCACTCAAGCGTTGTAAGGACACGAATCTTATTTTTAGTTAGGAAAAGACCAATTTCATGGTTCAAGAGGAAATTATACTTGGGCATATTGTGTCCAACCGAGGTATAGAAGTTGATAGAGCCAAGGTAGAATTCATATAGAAGCTTCCTCCACCTTCATCAGTAAGGGGCTTTCATTTATTCCTTGGCCATACGGGTTTTTATCGCCATTTCATCAAGGACTTTAGCAAGATATCCCAGCCCTTGTGTCAACTTCTTGAGAAGGAAACTTCTTTTTACTTTGATGAAGCGTGCCTTAAATCTTTTGAAACACTTCGCACACTTCTATCAACCGCTCCAATTCTACTCCCTCCAAATTGGGCTCTCTTATTTGAGGTCATGTGTGATGCATCTGATTTTGCTATGGGTGCTATCTTAGGGTAATGTGTGGACAAGTTGCCACATGTTATTTACTATGCAAGTAAATCCCTTTATGAAGCTCAAATGAATTAAACAACTACAGAAAAAAAATTGCTTGTAGTTATTTATGCCTTGGACAAATTTAGATCCTATCTTTTAGGATCCATGGTCATTGTCTACTAAGACCATGGTACTCTTCGGCACTTACTGGCCAAAAGGGATACTAAACCCTAGCTGATCCGATGGATACTATTATTTCAAGAGTTCGATTTTGAGATTCAAGATAAAAAGGGTACTGAGAATGTGGTCGCCGACCATTTGTCTCAGATTCTAGTAGAGTGCCATCACGACCAAATTTTAGCTAGCGAATCCTTTTTGAATGAGCAGCAGTTTGAAGTCACTCACAAAAAACTTCTCTAGTTTTCTAACATAATCAATTTCCTAGCAACCGAGAAGATCCCATCCTCTTGGTCCAAACAAAAAAATGATTGCTTCCATTCCCAAGTACGTTCATATTTTTGGGATGATCCTCATCTATTTAAGTATTGTCCCGACCAAATCATCCGCCGATGTGTGCTAGAGAGTGAGAGTCCTAGTATTCTTACTGTTTGCCATACATTAGAATGTGAAGGTCATTTCAGTGCTCAAAAGACCGCTTCCAAAATTCTTGGCCAACCATACATCGGGATGTATACTTATTCTGCCGCTCATGCGACCAATGTCAACGCCTTGGCCCTATGTCTCGTAAAGATATGATGCCCTTGAACCTAATCTTAATCATTGATATCTTCGATGTTTAGGCATCGACTTTATAGGCTCATTTCTGAAATCCTTCGATTTTGAGTTCATACTTGTGGCGGTGGATTATGTATCTAAATGGGTTGAGGCCTTGGTTACCAGAACTAATAACCATGCAGTCATGGTTAAATTCATTCAAACAAACATCTTTAGTCATTTTGGTACACCTTGAGCCATCATCAGTGATAGGGATAAATACTTTTGCAACCGGTTCCTACAAACCTTGCTACTCAAATACTCCGAAACTCACAAGGGTCCTACACCTTACCACCCGCAAATGAGTGGCCAAGTAAAAGTATCTAATAGGGAAACTAATCATATTCTTAAAAAAACTATGCGCCCTGATCGCAAGGATTGGTCACAACATCTAAATGACGCTTTGTGTGTGTACCGTACAACTTATAAAATCCTGATCAGTATGTCACCGTACCATCTTGTGTATAGTAAGGCATATCACTTATCAATTGAGCTCGAGCACAAAGCCATTAGGCTATTAAGAAGTCTAATTTTGATATGAGATTGGTCGGCTCTAATTGAAAGCTTCAGTTGAGTAAATTAGAGGAAATCAGGAATAACGTGTACAAAAGGACGAAAAGCTATAAGGCCAAGACCAAGGTTGGCCTTTTAAAGATACTTTCTCCACTTGGCCACTTGTCTAAATTCTTCTAGAAGGAGCCTTGGACTAAATTTTAGTGATCTTTTGAGCCTCAAGTCATAAATATAAATAGAAAATATGTAATAGATAGATATATCACAATTTTTGTAATAGAGAACATATATAGAATTCTAGTGAGAGAAAATGAAATTTCAGAGAGGGAAAGCTTCAAAGAGGGCTTTGTAAGGCCTTGAAGGTTGTTTTGAGCATGGATTCACCTCTATCTATGGAGTGTTTTCAGCCCACCATGATCAACTAATCATTCTCTAGGATTTTGACAAATCCTAGTCTTGTAAATATGTTCTAATTTTAGTGAATTGGGATCTTTGTGTATATGTACCTTGCCTTGAGCCTTATGAGTAATATAAGTTTACAAATTCTTTATGTTCATGTGTGTAATCTATGTTTCTTGTCTTAGAATGCTTATTTTCCTCACACGATCTTCAAACACTTGTAGTTCCACATGGACTACAAGTGATAGCTTGGTACTAGTTTGCATTTTAACATACATAGCTAGATTTGCATAGTTCATGCTAAGAGATGGTAAATTAGCTACACTTAGTTAATTAGGTATTTATGTAAGTAGGTAGTTAGAGAATTTACATGTATCAAAGATGGACTATAATATTTTAAGGTGTATGTATTCTCTTGACGGTAGCATTGTAGGCCACAAGCCAAATGCACCATTTAGTACACAATTGCATGAATTCTCCCAATTTACTCTAAGTTTGACTAACTAAGAGGCTAATGGTGAAGTTTCAACCATAGTCCATTACTTTTCTCTCAAACTTCGCATTTTAATTATCATTTATGCTTTTAAAGTAGAGTAAACAAACAACCCAAAAACTTATTTATGAATTAAACGAGAAGCAACCTTCGACTTTTAGCATATTATTCTTACGTAGTCTCTGTGGGACCAACACCCTCAACTCAAAACCCTATTCTTCAAGGATTCGTTCTATTCTGAGTGGTAAATATAAATATAAATTTTATAAGAAAGTGAAAGAGCCACAAAAGGAGGCATGTAAGGATTGCTAGAAGGCATGTCAGGATTGCCAAATACCTAATAAGGTAATTAACATTAATAAGGGAGGCATGCAAAGATTGCTAGGAGGCATGTCAGGATTGCCAAATACCTAATAAGGTATTCAATGTTAATAAGGGAAGCATGTAAGGATTGTCAGGAGGCATGTCAGGATTTCCAAATACCTAATAAGGTATTAGTGAAGTACGGGAATAGGCCTGTTACGATTGCCTCATATAAATAGAGTATACATTTATTTTCAGGCATGTTGAGGTTGACAATTTTATAAATATTTATTTTCTGGCATGTTGGGATCACCAATTTTATAAATATTTATTTTTGGGCATGTTGGGATTGCCAATTTTACAAATATTATTTTTGGGCGGGATTGCCAATTTTACAAATATTTATTTTCGGGAATGTTGGGATTCCCAATTTTACAAATATTTATTTTCGGGCATGTTGGGATTGTCAATTTTACAAATATTTATTTTCAAGCTTGTTGGGATTGCCAATTTTACAAATAGGGTATACATTTATTTATGGCAAAGATGATGAATAAAATGACAATTGACCAAAATTTGTCCCGGTCTCTACAGCCACTATGATTTGTTTGAGCTCGTGTGATGGTTAATTAAGTGAAAATTAATAATTGTGAACCAAGAGGTTAACTAATTAAAAAAGTTATGGTAGAGGAATTGATTATGCAGTGGAACTTGTGTGCAATTTAGATTAAAGATAATATGTAATAAGATATTAATTATTTATCATAATACTGGTTTATAAATCTAATATTGAGTTACATATATAGTAGGGTAAATTACACTTACCTCCCCTATAAATAGGTTAAATAATAAAGATGTCATGTTCCGATTTCTAAATTCTCAAAGGAGGAATAAGAACTAGGGTTGTGAGTTAGGCATTGCCTCAATACCTCACCATTAAATCCAATTATCCATCCATACTCATTATAATAACGGAAGCTTCACCATCCATATATAAACATATATTTGTATGTTTAATCAATGACTCACCTCAATGGGCCCCAGACTATATATTCAACCCAAATGAACTCATAGAATGAACCACTAACCGTTTAGCCATTACGAATAATCGTAATGGGAATGACGATTCAGCACATTTATGAATCAGCACACAATCCGCGCACATCCATTGTAATAAAACTAATTTTGACCAAAAAATTGTCAATTATATTATCCATCGTAATTCAAGTTACGATTCAATGTAAAAGCAATTACGAAAAATTGTGATGTGAGATACGATTTGTCGTAGGTCCAGAACAGAAAATTCCGCAGAAACTCTAAGAGTCCTTGACATCAATCCTTGTCCATTATTACCATGAATTCATACGTAAGATCCCAACAAAATTCCAGATACACCCACAATTTATACAACATTATAACCATAACATACATCATCATCGAATCTTGTCCAAAAATAATGAGGAAGGGATATTTTTCTATTTTGGAAGCATCGTTCATAGAAAATAAATGAACACCTTGATGTACGAAAGATTATGTAAACAACAATTTTTTTTCTCTTGAAGATAAATATGATTATATGGAGAGCATGGATTTAGCGATCATATACTTGATGGAGATAGTTTTTCAACCCCCTAGTCTTCCACAATTGGCGAAGCAATCGTTCTCCTTTGTGTACTGCCTATAAGAATCATCGTTATGACCCTTGAGTTTGATTCTCTGAAAACCTAGTTCTTGTGGGAGAACCTTAGGTTTGTGAACTGATTTCTACGCAGTGATATGGGAGAGAATATGACATATTTATAGGAGAGTCTCTCCTAAGTCTACTTTTCCTTTCCATATATGCAAAATATGATGATATCATAAATCACATTTTCATTTCAGAGGTAATATATACACGGTCCATATCTTATATTCTTCTATGAAAAATAAGATATTATCAATATATTTATATTATGTATATTTTAGGATATTAAAATATCCAATATATATGTATATATAATTCCACTAGTGCCCTTAGCATGTAATTGAATTACAAATGCCCTAGCACATTAAATAAATTCACATTTAACAACCCATTTGGTTTTAAATTGACCCAGTAGGCTAGAAGTGAGGATATTATTTAAGGGCTCAAACTCTTATGGGCTCTAATGAATTATAAATTGGCAGTCACAACTTAATTCCACTATATAAGTGTCACTACAAGAAATCAGGGCTATAGGGACAGTCAGATCCATCACTAAAAGTCCAAAACCGTCGCTAATGCTCAAATCGAACAGCCACTAAAAGAGGCGTCGCGAAAGGTCATTAGTGACGGTCAAGTTTTACCGTCACAAAAAAATGGTGGATTAGTGACGGTTTTAACCGTCACTAATAACTGGACTATTAGTGACGTTGAGGGACTGTCACTAATATGCTTGCGTATTAGTGATGGTTTTGACCGTCACTAATAACTGGACTATTAGTGATGGTCATGAACTGTCACTAGTACGCTGGTGTATTAGCGACGGATTTAACCGTCACTAATAATAATACTCATGCATAACGTCCATTTAAACTATCTCTAATACTGCAAATAAATTTTTTTAATTTCCGTATTTTGCTTAATTTCTATTTTTATAATTTGCTTGATTTGTTAATTGATATTTCTTAAGCTAATAATAATATAAAAAATATACTAATATCAAAATTCAGAATAAATTATATATATGACAATATTAAATAAATATTGCATAAATTACATAAAAATACCTAAATGATTTTTTTATAAAAAAAACCAATAAGTTAGTACAAGCTAGTTCGACATCCAAGATAATGAAACATAAATCAAACAAATTTGTCTTCAAATAAAACAAGCATGCACTGAACAATAAAGATCCAAGATAGAACCTACAAAAGCAAATCCAAAATTAAGGTGGTGTTGGTGCTGAATGGGATGTTGGTGTTGGGGCTGACTCTAATGTCATTAGTATTGGTGTTGACTGGGACTGCTGAGAAAACTGGAACCATGGTGGTGGATGCTGTGGATGCTAATATTGCCACCATGGTTGATGCATGAAAGATTATGTAAACAACAAATTTGACTTTTAACGACAGGCTTTTTATGGCGGGCCCGCATAGCCCGTGGTAGAAAGTCACTTTCTACGGCGGGCCCGTATAGCCCGTGGTCAAAAGAAATTTTTTACTACGGGCCTAGATAACCCGCCGTGGAAAATACTTTTTACGACGGTCCTATATCGCCCGCTGTTGAAAGTGACTTTCCACCACGAGCTAGGGCTGTGGTGGAAAGTTTTATAATTATCACGGGCAAGGCCCGTGGTAGATGGTCTTGTTTCTTTTAAAAAGTTAATTTAATTTCGCGCTGATTTTTTTTTAAGAAAATTAAACTTTGCGCTTTACCTGAATACGACACCCTATTATCTTTCTCTCCCTCTTCCTCAAAACATTTGCTTGTAGAAAAGAGGAAAAAAATGTGCTCTATTGAGTGAGAAAGATATGGGTAGAGACCTCTAGAGAGAAACCGAGGGTGAGAGACTGAGAGAGAGAAAAGGGTTTCAGTGAGATAAAGAGGAACAGAGAGTTAGAGATAGAAATTGGGAGAGATCAAGGGGAAAAAGAAGCCCTATTTTAGAACTTGATTTCATAATTACTCAGTTGTGTGCTCAATTTGAAGATGGAAGCTTCATGTGATCGAAGAATGAGAAGCTAAGACGAAGATTCCTTTCAAACGTTGGTAGGTACTATTCGAATCACCCTATATCACGATTATTTGCATGATTCACTTCTTATTTGAGTTGATTGAGGGTTGGTTCCTGATTTCCCCAAATCTGCATTTCTATTTTCTAAAACCTCTGGTTTGAATAATGTTTTGTTGCTGCTATTTTCATGAATCAAGTCTAAACTATTCTATGAATCTATTTTAAACAAGTTTTGGGCAGCTTCTGTTACTTTTAGACAAGTTCATTGTGTTATATTATAGTTAGATTCATTTCATATTCTGAAAGCTCATGTGTTTAATTATTGGTTGTCAAAATGCATGTTGCTGAGGGCTACCGCAAATTGACATCATTGCCCGAAGGAATGCGTGGGCTCGTTGCATTACAGCATCTCTGCGTTACATCATGCTCCAACGTTTTATATCATAGATGCCAGAAAGAAATGGGGGAAGATAGGCCAAAGATTGCTCATATCCCATATGTTCATATTACACTATACCACTGACATACAAGGTTAAGTAAATCCTTTCTGATCTGAATTTTTGATTACCATAAAACTCTATCTTATTCTTCTCTCCTCTTGTTCATTGTGGCTCTCTTTATTTAACTTCAATTGACTTTTTATGGAACAGGTTCACAGGAGTGGGTGGATGAATCGATCATTGTTCGAAACAAATGTCACATAAGTCGTTTTACGAATTGCAACTACCAGCTTGTAATTGTCCTCTCTTGTATTTCATTGTTTAGATTTTATACTCTTTAAGATGTATGTTTTAGTAGAAATATATTTATTTATAATTTTCTTCATATTTATATAGAAATATATGTTTTTTCCTGTGCAACTTCCACGAATGTGTAGATATAGAAAGGAAATGACACTTTCGAAATTGTCCTTTACCATTATCTATTTTTTTTTGTCACCTTCTCAGGAAATGTCAATTGTTCAATTTGTGTATTTTTTTTTCCAGCTTGATGAGCACATAATTGTTACTTGGATTAGTTTTGCCGTCTTCTTCTTGTTCGTATTCGTATTTGTTTAATCTCAAAGGTGAGATATCTTATTTTCATTTTTTTAAAAACCGTTTTTAAACTAGCTTGTTAACTTTTTACACTTTTCCTACCATGGTAACTTAATAATTTAAGAAGAAATTCCATCTAACAGAATGAAAAATGAACTGTCATTCTCTGAATTGTTGGAAAAAACTGTGCAAAAAATTTGTGGAAGACATATAAAACTTATAGTTGAGTTCTGGCCATAATAAAGATTGAATAGCCACACCTTAGATGAAGTGAACAGATTAGAAAAATGATTGAATATTGACATAGACCTAGTATCACTAGAGATGCAGGAGTAGGCTGCCTGCAGAGTGAAAATATAGAACTTCAAAGTTTACAATTTGATAATGCAGCTCGACTCTAACCTGAAGATTGCATAAATGGACATACCTTGATCTAACTTGAAGCAACCCTCGTTCAGTAGATAAGCATCAAGCAAAAGAAGCCCAGATACATAAATTAGAAACTAATTTGAGTTGTGATAGAATTTTCATATTCCTAAAAGCTCTAATACATGTAAACAAACTCATCTAAAGTTTCAAAAAATTGCACATAAGCTTCACCATTGTTATTGAGATTTTTTGTTTCAAACAAATATTTTATTTGACTACATAATAAAATGATTAATTAATGAAGTCAAGTCATACAATGTTGGAGTAGTGATTCAAATCTCCTTGGTATTGAAAGAATAGCAAATAACTTGAAGTGAGACTATTTAACAGTATCTCTCTTAATTACCTAATGGCCATTTACAGGATTTTTGTGAATTTTCACTTTTTCATCTTGAGTTTGAATTGGACTTTTGGATTTCAAAAGAGTGGCTGATAGTTTACCCATTTAACAGCTGCTGGTTTCTGCTGACTGCAACATCTTTTCAATGACTGAAACCTCAAATGAATAGTTCTTGTCAAGTAGAATACACTGCTGCCATATATACATTATTTTCTCTACTTTGATGGTATGTAGAATTAGATTATAACTGAAAATAGCTCCTCTCTCTCACAGTTTTACGTGTGCAATAAGGCTAGGGGAAAGAGACTGGTTTTCTGCTTTTGGGCTAGTTTTTCTGTATTGATTCAAGTTGCAATTTTGTTCTTTGTTGTTTTTTTGCTTTTAGGCTAGTTTTTCTGTGTTGATTCAAGTTGCAGTTTTGTTCGTTGTTGATTCCACTCCACGTATCTGGACTTTTGGCTTGATCTCTACTAAGTTTATGCTATTATGGATCGAGGTATTTATTTTTAATATTTCCTGAATTAATGATATGTGAAAATGAGAAGTTTTATTTCTTAAGATTATGCTTATTTGTGTTTAATGTTTTAAACGAATATTAAAGTTTACTTGCTGGATCTAAACTCGAACATTCAATTTACTTCACTGCTGTTGTCTATTCTATAGCTGCTAGTCCATTTGTTTTGTTTCAGAATTTGCTGAAACAAAACTTTAAAACTTTTTTTTAGCTCTCACTTTTATAAAAATCACGAACACATAAAAACGCTTCCAAAATTGATTTTATATACCCTCATCTTCATCTTCATCTCTGTAGTGGGAAAAAGTGCCGTTATGTGACACGTGTAACTTACCTAATACGTGGCATCCACGTCATCATCCGTGTCACCTAATTCCGGAAATTCTGTGATGAAAAGAATCCCAGAATTTCCTCTAACTGCACCTACGATCAAGCAATGAAATAGGGAAAGAGAGAAAGGCGTTATTGCTTAGATTGAGATAACTAGAGAGATTAACGGCGTGAGGATTGTATTGAAAAAGATATAAAAGATACCCGGAGGAAGGGAAAAAGGGGATTCTGACTGGGCTGGTAATTTTTCTGTACCTACACTTTGGCGCCGTCTGTGGGAACGACCGATCCATAGATTCCTTGGGAGTTTATGCCTATACAGCTACGTTCCGGAACTATAACGGGGCAGCAACCATCCACCCTGAGCCACTCAATGGATCAGAATCAGACACAAGAACTGTTATTGCAGGAACTGCGAAGGCAGTTGGAGGAGTCCAATCGAAGGAACGACCTACTACAAGAGAAGATCGCACGGCTCACTGAAAAACAGCCGGAGGCTGCCCCACCCGAGAGGGAGGCATCCGTGGAATACAATTCCACTCGAAACGAAGGAGGAACCGCGGAACCTCCAGAATCCCGTACCACCAGACCCGAAGCCAGCTTCGACGCGCTGACCCGACGTCTGGAGGAAGTTAATGCTGACATTAAAGACTTGAAGAACCTGACCCCAGCAGATCTAGCAACACAAGTTGCTAGCAAAGTGATACAATCTCCTTTTTCAGACGAGATAAGGAGGTCACCGAACCCGAGGAAATTCGCACTCCCGAGTTTCATCACCTTCGACGGAACGACGGACCCTGTTGACCATCTCTTTCATGTGCAGCAGAGGATGACTTTGCACGCAGAAGATGAAAACCTCATGTGCAAGGTTTTTCCAACCAGTCTGTCCGGGGCTGCCCTGACATGGTTCAAACAGCAGCCTTCGGGCAGCATCCCCAGCTTTACGAAGCTATGCGAGCTTTTCATCACACAATACATCGGCAACCGAAGACAGAAGAACACAATCTCCTCTCTTTTCACCATGAGGCAAGCAAAAGGAGAGCCATTGAAGTCCTTTATGACCAGATTCAATCTGGAGATGTCCCTGATTGATGGGTGCGACCAAGCGGCGGCGGTGGAAGCGTTCAAAATAGCCATGATCCCTGGTTCGAAATTCCATTCGTCTCTGGTCAGAAAAACCCCCAAAACCATGGGGGACCTGAACGCAAAGGCACAAGGATATCTCAGTGTCGAGGAAGATGAAATCTTGCGCCAGCAAAGGACAGCTCTGATAAGCGTCGGCCCGTTACCTAAGGAGAAAGGAGATAAGCAGAAAAGCAAAAGCAGAGACCCACTTCCAACCCCCGCGTCAGGGAAGCGCCCCAAGTTCGAGGAGAAGAACACACCTCTAAAATGCACGCTGTCGAGGCTGTACCAGGAAAACAAGAATAGGGGCATATTTTGGACACCCCCACCAATTCGGATCCCAGTCGAGCTCAGAGATAAGAGCAAGCATTGCGCTCTGCATCAGGATTATGGACACACCACCAACGAGTGCCGCAATCTCAAAGGGCAAGTGGAGGTAATCATTGCAAAAGGGGGACTGGCAGAATACGTGGTGAAAGATCAATCAAGGCCGAACGAACGCATAGGGTCCGAACGAAGAGAAAACCCAAATCCAAACACGGTCAGAACGATCAACACCATACATGGTTACGCTACCCGAGGAGACCAGCGATCGTCCAGATCGGTCGTACGCCAGGCAAAAAAATTACAGAAGATGACGGAGATCAATTCGGTTCAAGACTTGGGGGCCGGTGCTCAGATCACGTTCAGAGATCCGGACCTGCTAAGAGTGCAGCTCCCCCACGAAGATCCATTAGTAGTCAGCCTACTAGTCGCAAACTGTTGGATAAAAAGGGTGCTCATTGATGCCGGGTCAAGTGCGAATATAATGACATTGGAGGTTTTTAAGCAAGTAGGGATCGGGTCCGACCAGATCAAACGAGCCGACGGGCCGCTCGTAGGTTTTGATGGAAACAAGGTACTACCGTGCGGAACGATCGCGTTGTCGGTAACGGCCGCGCAGAGAACACTCAAGGAAACGTTCGTAATAGCAGACGTTCGTTCGTCCTATAACCTTATAATGGGAAGAGGTTGGATACACAGGATGCAAGGGGTACCATCAACCCTGCACCAAGTGATGAGATGCCTTACCCCTAACGGACGGGGAACGGTAGACCTCCGGGGAGATCAGGTAGCAGCAAAAGAATGCTATTCGCTTACTGTCAGAAGCGCTTCGAAAGGTACGGAAGCAGCAGGGGTTAACGTCCAATAGCAACCACAGAGATCGGGCACGCCGGAACTGTCGGAGGCCGAAAGTATAGCCCAACCAATAGAGCCGCTCCAAACAGTTCAACTAGGCAGCCTGGGTGAAAACAAATGTACGCAGATCGGGACGATGTTGCAGAACAAAGAAAAGGAAGAGTTGATCGAAGTATTAAGAACGAACAGAGACGTGTTCACCTGGACTCACCTTGACATGCCAGGAATGGATCCCAACCTGGTGAAACATACCCTGAACGTGGACCCTAACAGTACCCCAATTAAGTAAAAGCAGAGAAGATTTGCCCCGGAAAGAAACCAAATAATAGCCGAGGAGATCCGTCGCCTGCTCCAAGCCAATCTTATCAGGGAAGTAAAATACCCAGAATGGTTATCCAATGTTGTGGTGGTACGAAAGAAAAATGGAAAATGGAGAGTTTGCATCGATTTCACTAACCTGAACAAAGCCTGCCCGAAGGATAGCTTCCCATTACCAAAAATAGACCAGATAGTAGACGCCACTACAGGTTATGAATTGCTGACCTTCCTGGACGCCTATTCAGGGTACAACCAGATTCCGTTGGAGCAAAAGGACGAGGAAAAAACTGCGTTCATTACCGAACAAGGGACCTTCTGTTACAAAGTAATGCCCTTTGGTTTAAAGAATGCAGGGGCAACATATCAGAGAATGGTCAGTCGCATCTTCCGAGATCAGATCGGCGAGACCGTGGAAGCCTACATAGACGACATGGTTGTCAAAAGTAAAAGAAGGGAAGACCACGGACAACATTTACAAGATGTGTTCGACACCCTTAGGAAACATCGGCTAAGGCTAAATCCGTCGAAATGTTCGTTCGGAGTGCAATCCGGACAATTCCTCGGTCACATGGTCAGCAGAACGGGGGTAGAAATGAGTCCATCCCAGTCTTCGGCGTTGATTCATACGTCGGAACCAAAAACCCAGAGGGACGTCCAGGTCCTCACTGGACGAATCGCCGCCCTTAGCAGATTCATATCACGACTCTCAGACAAGTGCAAGCCTTTCTTCGACGCTATCCGTAAGAAGAAGGGCGAACTTTGGGGAACGGAACAGATGGAAGCCCTGAAAAGGCTAAAACAGTATATGGCCTCGGCGCCAATACTCTCGATACCTAAGCCCGGAGAAAAATTATATTTATACTTAGCCATATCGAAGATATCGACAAGTGCAGCGCTGATCAGAGAAGAGGATGGGAAGCAGCGCCCGGTGTACTATTCTAGCAAGACGATGACTGACGCTGAAAATAGGTATTCAAAGGCTGAGAAGCTGATTTTGGCTCTGATACACGCAAAGAAGAAGCTGAGGCACTATTTCGAATCACATCAGATAGTTGTCCCCACAAATTTGCCACTCAAGACCATCCTAAGCAAGCCGGACATGACAGGGAGGATGATGAAGTGGGCCATGGACCTCAGCGCCTACGACATCCTCTTCATACCCCGAACAGCCCGCAAGGGGCAGGTGTTGGCCGAATTCCTATTAGAATACGATGAACCGATGGAAGAGAAAGGAGAAACACCCCAGTGGAAAGTTTATGTAGACGGCTCGTCCTGTCACATCGGGGCAGGGGCAGGAATAGAGGTGAGAACTCCCGACGGGATTACGCTCCACCATGCCATCCGATTTGATTTCGATGCCACAAACAATGTAGCAGAGTATGAGGCTCTACTTGCGGGACTTCGGTTAGCCAAATCCTTACAGATCAGAAAGCTAACTTTGTTCAGTGACTCGCAGCTGGTGGTGAGTCAAGTTAAGGGAGAATTCCAGGCCAGAGAAGATAAAATGAATGCTTACCGAGAAGCAGTGCTCGAAGACATAAAAAACTTTGACGAGGTGATCATTAAGCACATACCGCGTGAGGAAAACGAGGCGGCCGATAGGTTAGCTTGCTCAGCCTCCAACGCGGATGAATCCATGACTAGAATATCCTCTGTGGAGGAACTGAGAGAACCAAGCATCGGTAAACCGATGGAAATACTGGCCATCCAACGAGAGCCATGCTGGATTGACCCGATAGAGGCGTACCTAATGAATGGAACCCTCCCCGAAGAAAAAATGGAGGCAAAGAAGCTAAGAATGAAGGCCTCAAGGTACTCAATCGTCAATAATAACCTCTACAGAAGGTCATTTTCGGGACCATTGTTAAAATGTTTAACGCCTTCGGAGGCCAACACAGTATTGAAGGAAATCCATGAAGGGGTTTGCGGCAATCATTCCGGAGGACGATCGCTAGCCCACAAAGCTCTGACGCTAGGGTACTTCTGGCCGTACATGTCCCGAGACGCTGCAGAATACTCCAGAAATTGCGACAAGTGCCAAAAGCACGCCCAGTTGCTGCACCAACCACCAGGGAACTTGAATACGATGACCAGCCCTTGGCCCTTCGCCCAATGGGGGATAGACATAGTGGGACCCCTGCCGACCGCAGCTCAGAGGAAGAAATATGTTCTCCTAGCAACGGACTATTTCACCAAGTGGGTAGAAGCAGAAGCTTACGCCTCTGTAACCCACACGCAAGTCGAAAAATTCATCTGGAACAATTTGATATGCCGCTTTGGCATACCTTCGGCCATAATTATGGACAACGGGAAAAATCTGGACAACCAATTTGTCCAGAGATTCTTTGCCAAGTATGGAATCAACCAACGACTCGCATCAAGATCCTACCCACAAGGGAATGGGCAAGCAGAGATCACCAACAAGACCATCTTCGAGAATATCAAGAAAAAGTTAGAGGAGAGGAAAGGACGCTGGCTAGAAGAGCTGCCGAAAGTACTCTGGGCCTACAGGATAACCCCCAGAAGATCTACGGGGAGTAGTCCCTTCAGCATGACATATGGGATGGAAGCCGTAATCCCGATCGAGCTACAGGTCCCGACCGAACGTATCGAATCGTTCGATGAGCAGGAGAATAATCTCCTGATCGAACACGACGTCGAGTTACTTGACGAAAAGAGAGAAGCAGCACGGATAAGGGTAGCAGCCTACCAACAGAGACTTCGCAAGGCCTACAACAAGAAGGTCAAACCTCGTTCGTTCGAGCGAGGGGACTGGGTCTTACGCAAGGTCACCAGCAACACCAAGGAACCTAACGCAGGAAAATTTGCAGCTAAATGGGAAGGTCCATTTGAAATAGTCGAAGCCATTAGGAACGGGGCATACAGACTACGAAGAATGCACGGCAATGGGGCCATGGTCGAAAAACCTTGGAACGCAATGCACCTGAAAAGGTACTATATGTAAACCCCAGTGCACTTTTGAATAAAGAACTGAAATTATGTTACTAGAATTTGTCCCACATCGGGCGGTTGCTAGGCCTCTTTCCGTTTTATATAATAAATCCGGCACACCCCAAACAAAGGCAGTGGCCTTGCGCGGCAGCGGAAAGTCGCGCAATGCCACTGTCTTAAACGTTTTATATATAAAAAAAAAAAAAAAAAAGGGGGAACGGCTAAGGCATGAACAGCCGAACACCTTAAGGAACCGAGCGACTCTTCAGCATGACCAGCCGAAGATCCTCGATGAGAAAGAACGGCTAAGGCATGAACAGCCGAACGCCCTAAGAAACTGAGCGACTCTTCAGCATAACCAGCCGAAGGTCCTCGATGAGAAAGAACGGCTAAGGCATGAACAGCCGAACGCCCTAAGAAACCGAGCGACTCTTCAGCATGACCAGCCGAAGGTCCTCGATGAGAAAGAACGGCTAAGGCATGAACAGCCGAACGCCCTAAGAAACCGAGCGACTCTTCAGCATGACCAGCCGAAGGTCCTCGATGAGAAAGAACGGCTAAGGCATGAACAGCCGAACACCTTAAGAAACCGAGCGACTCTTCAGCATGACCAGCCGAAGGTCCTCGATGAGAAAGAACGGCTAAGGCATGAACAGCCGAATGCCCTAAGAAACCGAGCGACTCTTCAGCATGACCAGCCGAAGGTCCTCGATGAGAAAGAACGGCTAAGGCATGAATAGCCGAACGCCCTAAGAAACCGAGCGACTCTTCAGCATGACCAGCCGAAGGTCCTCGGTGAGAAAATACGGCTAAGGCATGATCTGTCGAACGCCATAAAGAAACGAACGAGATCTCAGCGTAATCAGCTAAATGTCTCAAATAAAAGGAGGCATGAACAGCCAAACAATATATAAATGGGGGCGACGAAAGACTGGTCATCCTCAAAGGCCAAGAGTTGCATACATCACAAAATGCAAACAACATACAATCATGTGGATTCTTGACAGATCAGAAGAGCGTCCTCTATTAATATCAAAAGTTTGTTACAGGTTAAAACTACTCTAATAGAGCATTACAAAATAGGAGGGGACTATGTCCACAAAATTAAGGGCCCGTAGGAAAATCCTATGTATTGGCGAGATCCCCACTCGGTGGCACCACATCCTGTTGAGAAGCGTGGTCATTCTCGAAGATACTGGCGATCTCTTTCTCCGCTTCTCCTTCCTCCGGATCCTGATAAGGGGGTCCCGATAATCCCATCTCTCGATCGTACTCATCAGGTCCACCGGGGTAGGATCTATCAGTTTCGAGCGCCACAGCATCCTCAAAGCCTTGGCGATAAGCCTCCGCATTTCGGATCTGAACGGTAAGGGACAGGCGGTCGAACAGAGCCTTGGCGCCCTTCTCCAGCTTAACCGACCTCTCCTGCAAAGAGCTGACGTTCTGTTCGGACTCAGCCGTTCGGGACTCAGCCAATGCTCTCTGGAATTCAGCCTCCTCGGCCTTTTTGGAGAGGTCCTCCACTTGGGACTTGAGTTGCTCGTTCTCCAGCAACAGAGCCTGGGACTTGGCCTTCTCGTGGCTAACTTCGCGCATGACAGCCCCGAAGTCTGCCTCTGCCCTCCTAACTCGGGCGTCTGCCTTTTTAACCTTGATGGTTGCCTGCTCGACCAGTTTGCACATGGTCATCACACCGAACAGGCTCTGCAAAAGAACACAAAATTATCATAAGCAAGTCACAGAGGAACACTTGACAAAATTGAAGGCACGATTTTCACCTTAAGGGCGGCATCAGGACATGACTCCAGAAGGTTGCCAACAGAAAGTTCCATCATCATCTTCGCATCTCTCGGAGGCCACATCTCTTTCAGAAATGCCTTCATCGAGTCCTTGCTCTCGAGGATGGAATCTTCAGCTGATAAAGGCATGCCATTCTCTTTTACCATCCGATGAATCCACGGATCCACCGCTGAAGAGCTTGGGACATCAGAACCCAATCCAGCTGCCCTAACGGCAGGAGATCCCCTAGGTTCTGGAACCGAAGGAGAAGCTGAGGCACTCGCCTTCTGGGACTTCGAAGGAGGGGCAGACTCCTCAATTTCTATCACTTCGGCGTGAAGAGACTTTTCAGCCGCCACCTCCTCAGCATGTCTTTTGCGCAAGGCTGAGGCCACCTCCACTTCTCGGTCGGTCGGAGGACCGGCAAGGCTGCTCCCTTCAGACAGCTTCTTCGTCTTGGTGCGGGTGGTTTTGGGAAGCTTCATTTTCGCACCTTCTGCGCTTTTAGAAATAGCTTTAAGCACTGGAGAGCACAGAAGAAGGGAGGACTTAGGGACTTTCTTCCACACCTTTTCCGCAAGGGTCTTCAGCCGTGCCTCTAGCTCCGAACGAGGAAGGATGTCCCTAACTGCGCCAACAAAAGACCGAATTTCATTAAAAAGCATAACATCACATATATTACATCCACAATGGGGTTCAGATAGAAAACCAGAGGGCGGGATACCTAATTCACCAAACTTCGAGGGATGGGAAATGACTTAGAAGAGGAGACCTTCCAATTTCCCCCAACCACCACGAGTTGGGCTTTCCAGCCCTTGTCAGAAGAGGGATGACCGGTGCAGAGCGATCTGCCCGGACGTGGGAAAAAAATGGAACCGATTCCTCTCATTTTTTGTGGCGCAAATCTGATAACAGAGAAGGAGATCGTCCAGCCCCAACTCCAAATCACGAGTGTGATTAAGAGCAAGAACGCTTGATATGACCCTAAAAAAATTAGGGTTCACTTGTAGAGGAGCCAAATTCAGTTTGTTAAGCACAAGATGATAGAAAGGGTGAAGGGGGAGACGAAAGGCGGGAAAATGTCTGGCAGAGAAGAGCATATCGTCATCACCCAGACCATATCCAGAGCGAAAGTCAAAATCAAGGGGGTAATTCCTAAGGGTAACATCAGAGGGGATTTCACAGTCAAGCCTAAGTTTTCCCAAATTCACTTGAGTCCTAATTAGGTCTTGATCAGCGTCCCCCAAGTCAGAACCCGAAGAACTCTGATCTCCTGAAGAAGAGGGATTTGCTGATGTCGGAGGAACAGAAGGAACCTCGGGGAGACTCAGGTCACACTCATCCTCCCCAAGGAATTCATCGATAGATTGGTAGCGGTTCAGTGGCCCAAATTCATCGACAATCTCCACACCTCTCGTCTTACCCATAACTTCAAAGAAAAGAAAAGAGGAGAGCAATAGAAGGAGGAGAATAAACCACTAACCTCTGCAGACGAGAAGGTATCCCCAGAATCGCCCAAAATCGACAAACAATCTGAAAAAGACGAGAGCAGAAACAGGCATTTATGTGGAGGTGACATTATGGCGGCCATCAAGAGCGCGAAATCCGAACTCAACCTGGCGGAACAAACGAAGCGACATTCAAAAAAAAAAAAACCCTTCAAATTCTGACTAAATTTGTAAGGGGTTTTTTTGGGGCAAAGTGTAGTGGGAAAAAGTGCCGTTATGTGACACGTGTAACTTACCTAATACGTGGCATCCACGTCATCATCTGTGTCACCTAATTCCGGAAATTCTGTGATGAAAAGAATCCCAGAATTTCCTCTAACTGCACCTACGATCAAGCAATGAAATAGGGAAAGAGAGAAAGGCGTTATTGCTTAGATTGAGATAACTAGAGAGATTAACGGCGTGAGGATTGTATTGAAAAAGATATAAAAGATACCCGGAGGAAGGGAAAAAGGGGATTCTGACTGGGCTGGTAATTTTTCTGTACCTACAATCTCCATTACCCAGTCCTATAATCAAAGCCCATAATCATATCATTACCAAAGTTTCTTTTTGAGTAATTTTCGATCAAATGAGTTTTGTCAAAAATTGTCCTCTATCACCTAGTCCTTTAATCAAAGCCCATAATCATATCATTACCAAAGTTGCTGATCACCTTTGGTATCACATTGTTCTTCATCTTCTCCTCCTCTTTCTGTTCTGTCTGGTCTGGTGGTGCCACAAAAGACGTGGGCAGAATCACAGCCTTGCGTTGAGCATCAAGGATATGCTAGAACCTCTTCCTGCCCACGCCAAAAGCAATAGCAGACTCCTGCCCTTTCAAATTATGTAGAATTGAATTCCTTCCCACCAGGAACTGTGGTCGGTTCTTGAGCTCTGTTGTGCACTTTGATGTAGTGAAATCAAAGAACTCCAAGGGACCATTTCGAGATGTAATTTGACATAATAGGAAATACCTTGGCACCCAAAACACGTCGCATTCTCTTACTCTTGCATTCATCATTGTGGTTCTATTAGGAAACACTATCTGAATTGTTCCACTTCCTCTCAATACAATGCAATACTCTGTTGCTATTGGATTAACATGGGGTGCCATCATAGAGCCCTGAGTTAAACAACAAATAAGGTAATGGTTAAAATCAAAGATCAACCATATAGCAATAGTATTGATGCTAATAGTAATAGCTCTAATGTAAGAAATTGATTACTGTAGTGAGATTAACTAAATAAATGTCGTTCCCAGAGTGGGTAAGAGGGGAGTAATCAAACTCGTTGAGGGAGATGATGCTCCAGCCATGCTACATATGCAATGAAGTTTCTGCCTCTCATTTGTGTTAACCAAATAGAATGCTAATTCTGCTGGAATTCTATACAAATCTTCTGCCTCTAAATGCTTCTCCACCAGTTCATCTTTGTATATCAATCCAAGCCTCGCTTCCCCTGTATCCAATCATATATATATATATATATATGCTCCATTAAAAATTAAATATGTACTTAACTCACCTAAATATTTCAATTTTTATCCACTTTTATCTATATATTTTACTAATTATATGTTTTTGTTTCATGAATGAGAGTTCCTAGACATGACCAAAAAGTTCATATGTAAATCCCTTTATCACCTAGTTTCTTTAAATATATTTGGCATCAATTTCATATAAATTCCATGAATCCAAGTTCTAATATGCAACGCAAAAATGTAGAAACACAAAAAGAGTAAATGATGATGGATATATATATATATATATATAATGTACCTGTGCGAATGAAGAGGATTAAACTGCAATCAAGGTACTGAGGGATGAAGAGACTATTGGGTTCCATGGTGATGAAACCAATATGCATAGGCCTTTCCATAATTCTCCCGCTATAACCCCTCACCAGCCTTATATTCCCAGAATCAGTCTTCACCACATGCTTTGAGTCTCTCCCCTCCCCTCTTCCCTCTCTCTCTTTCCTCCTCCTGTTTCAGGATCTGTGGCTACTGTATAGCACATCACTAACACTACCAGCAACAAAGCACTCCTCTTTCCCATCTCTCTCTCTCTCTCTAATCAACCATATATTTTTGGTTCTAAAATTACCACTTAATTGTAACTTGTGAAAGGTGTTGAGTGAGAGCAGTTTATATAAAGAAATAGGGGGAGGCTGAGAGGTGACAAGATTTTGTGTTGTATCTAATTTTCCACTATGTGTGTCCTTTAAAAGGCATATGAGTGTTCATGTAAAGTCCTGTTTGTCACTGTATGCTTGCATCATGCATGAGTGAATTGAATTTACTTGTGACATGCTATTCTTTAGTAAATATGACATGAGGACAATCTTGGTTTTCTATTTCTCTAATTAAGAGTAGGCTTTCTGTTGAGTTTAGGTTGAAGTGCTCTTTATTAGTAACTTTGTATATAAGATATCCAAAATAGAAAAAGAAAAAAAGAAGTACTGAAAATTCAACCCCTGTAGTCAAGGGTATTGAATCCATTCTTGATGGTGTTCCACTGCCAAACTTATTGCTTTAGCTGAATATGAATCTCTGGTTATTACTATTTAAAACGATAGGAAGTCAATTTGTCACCTTCAGCTGAATATGAGTCTCTTGTTATAAATTCTGTTTGTTTTTTGAGTCAAGTATGAGGACTTGGTTATTTTTGTTTGACAATAAACTGTGAAATTTGTAATACCCCGGAAATTTGGATGTCAATTATTTTAAGGAAATTTGAATTTGCTTTATATTATTATTATTATTATTTTATTTTATTTATTATTAATTCATGTGAAATGCAATGTCTCTATATTTTATCGTTTTATGTGAGTTGATTTTCTTTATATGCATTTTACCATTTCATGTGAATTGATAAGTTTGAATGTTATCATTTTATGTGAATTGTTATTTATTATGTGTTGTTTTATTTAAATCTTTTAAATGCTTTGGTTTGGGCTAGGGAGGAATTTGGGCTGAAATGATTGGGCTAATATTATATTTAAAATGTTGGGCCAATGTTATAATTATATTATTATTGCTTGTATTATTATTATTTGGATTTTATTTAGTTTTAGAAAAATCAATAATAGAATAATAATTAAGACAAAAAGGAAAAGAAAAGAAGAAGAAATTAGGGTTTGCCGTTGTTTTACGCACAGAACCAGAAGAGAGAAAACGAAAGAGAGAAGGGGGTGAGGATCGGGTGAACAAGTTAATTCGTCAGGAAAAAGGCAAGTTTAATTCTTCTCTTCCCCCTTGAATCCGTATGCATAGTCTAGGTTTGAGAATTTATTTATATTAAAAATTTGTAGTTAATTGCATGTTTATATTTTTCTGCTATTGATAAATTTCGTGAGATTAACTATGAGGATTGTATGTAGATTTAATTGGTTTTGTTCATGTAAGGTTATATGCATATGTGTTCATGTATATGTATAGTGTGTTAAGGAAGAAATCATTCATGTATGCAAATTGTAAGAAATAAATGTTTAGTTGTGATCCTACTCTGTTGGAATTAAATTGTAAACAACTCGAAATCTTTAGAAAAATAGATCGTGAACTATTGGGTTTTAATTTTTTTTAAATTTTGCGAAGAACCCTAGAACTTGTAAATTAGGGGTTTTTGATTCGGACAATTTTTGATGGGGCTTTTGTACCAATGGGTAGAGGGGATCAAGAGGAGAAGAACGGGGCAAAAATCAGAGCGAACGGAGGTCGGGGCACGCCGGAAAACACGCCGGAAAACCCCCCAGCGCGCTGCCATGCGCGCTGGGGAAGAAAGGCTCCAGCGCGCGTGACCCCCACGCGCGCCGCCGGCGCGTGGGGGCGCATGCCGCCGGCTCCGGCGCCGGCCGGTGGCCGGAAAAGGGTTTTTGGGCCCCACTCGCGGGGGCCCACCTCTGGGTCCAATATGGGCCCATTCCGAATAGTTTTGATATTTCTTTTGTATTTTTGAAATTTTTGGAAAAATTTAAAAATTGAGAAAATCATTTTTTTAAAAATACTTTTATAATTCAAAAAATTCCAAAAAGTTTATGTCAACTTCCTGGGAGCTTGAGGAGCTTGGGGTTTAAATTTCATATCCAAATGATTTACCATTCTCTTTAAATTAATTTTTAAAGTGTCTAAAAACTGTTTTTTTTAGCTTCTTTAATTTTAGAAAATACTTTTACAACTCTAAAAATTCCCAAATTTTTACTGTAACTCTATGGAGGTTAAATACACTTGGGTTTAAAGTTTCAACTAAAAATAATCTTTTCTTGCTGTTCAATTGATTTTTAAAATGTCTAAAAGTTGGATTTTTCACTTTCTATAATTTTAGAAAATACTTTTATAATTCCAAAAATTCCCAAATTTTTGCTGAAACTTTCTGGAGGCTAAATACACTTGGTTTTAAATTTTAAACTCAAAATGATGTTCCCTTGTTGTTCAATTTATTTTTAAAGTATCCAAAAGTTGGGTTTTTCAATTTCTGTAATTTTTAGAAAATACTTTTGAAATTCCAAAAATTCCCAAATTTTTGTGGTAACTTTCTGGAGGTTAAATAAACTTGGGTTTAAATTTTCATCTTGAAAGGAGTTTCCCTTAGTGTTCAATGAATTTTTAAAGTGTCTAAAAGTTGGGTTTTCACCTTCTTTTATTTGTTGAAAATATTTCAAAAATTCTAGAAAATTTCAGAATGATTTAATAGGGTTCTGAGAAGTGGAATAGGCCCAGAAACCTAGGTAAAAGTTAGGTTTAGACTCCCTCGTAGAATTGAGTGCATTGGAGGTTGAGTTGGGAAATTGCTTCTATAATGGATGCTTGGGTTATTTGGTTTATTTGAATATATTTTTCTTTAAGAATATAAATGCCCATCAAATACTTGATTATAGTCTACTTGTGAACGATTTTTCTTATGATGATAATTTCATGTTGGATGATTTGAAATAACGGTTGTGCAAATTTAAATCATAATGCACCTTGTTATTTTATATTGCATATTGGAATGTATCTATGCATTTTATTTTGGCATGTAAGGATTGCCCGGCGTGTCAGGATCGCCCATACCTAATAAGGTATCTATGTATTTTATTTGGCATGTAAGGATTGCCCGGCGTGTCAGGATCGCCCATACCTAATAAGGTATCTATGCATTTTATTTGGCATGTCAGGATTGCCCGGCGTGTCAGGATCGCCCATACCTAATAAGGTATCTATACATTTTATTTGGCGTGTTAGGATCGCCCATACCTAATAAGGTATCTATACAATTTATTTGGCGTGTCAGGATCGCCCATATCTAATAAGGTATCTATATGTGTATGCACATGTTTTCTTTATTTTGAACTTAAAGAATATGTTCATTGTTGGATGATAAGGGTGTGTTGGAACAATGTATAAGATGATTTTACTTCTGAAAACATGAGCTAAATAGGAAATGACTAGTATGTATTTATCTATACCTATTAAGGTATCAAAAGATTAAATGATGGCATGTTAGGATTGCTTAAACTTGATATTATTTTATATGATGTTTATTTCTGCTGAACGTAAGGAATGTGTTCACGTGTGCATAATAAGGGTTTGGGTGGAATATTATAAATATTGACCTGTTGTTTTGGAAACACGAAACTGGGTAAAAGATTAACTTGTAGGTTAAATCTATAGACTTATTTTTGTGTCCCTTATACTGAGGGTATGTATATTGGTTCTCTGATTGGGATGTAGTAGATAGAACTTGCTCGTGGGTTTAACCCACTGTGTTGATATTTCAGGTTTCAGACAGGTTCCACCGCGAGGATAGAGTTTTAGGGTTTGGTTGTAGCAGATGTCTCATCTCATCAGTTACAGGGTAGGAACTTGTCCTCATCAAGAGTCATACTATGAACTTTTGAGACTTTGATTGTTGGTATTAATTTTAGCATTTAAAAACTTTTGTTCTTTCTGGTTAAGGGGTCCCTGGGTTACGGGACTTCCAAATTGTATTACCAGAATATATTTATTTATTTATCAATTATTTCAGTTCAATGGGATTTCTGTTCAGCTTTTAGCAATTATTCTATTTCTTTCTTTTGCATCTATGCTTGTTGCTACCAGTTGTATGTATCTCCCAAGTTTTGTGTATGAGACTGGCCACCTCATGCGCGAAATTTTCTGGGGGGTATTTCAAAATTACTTTTGCATTAAACTTATGAGAGTGATTCATAAAAATTTGGACATTGAAGTTTCAATTGAAAGAGAAGCCAGCTTATTTCATTGTTTTTCTTTCCTTTCAAATTCTCCAAAAACCATTTGTTTGCATCAAGACATAACTTTGATTGCTTATTTTATTATTATTGTCTATATTTTATTTATACTACAAATATATAAGCTATATGAATGTTCCTGGGACTATATCCAGGTGTAGTTTACTCAAGTACCAATGAACAGCAGTGTAGAGATAAATTTCCTATTACCAGGAATGAGTTTGTGAAAGGGAAGAATTCTCATTTGTGTCCATTTATGTGATTGAAATTATTGTGGTTAACATGTGTTGTGAACAATACAATATCAATAAAGAATCTGCCTGTGCATTTGTCCATAAGAGGTCTTGTCTCATTGAATTTTTAGATGGAATTGTAGCCAATATACAAACGAATACACACAAATTGATCTATTGAGTTATTTTTATTATTTATTTATTTATTATTATTTGTGTGCGCTTGTGTATTATCCTTGCAATTTTACCTTTGGAGTTTGCAGCAACAATTTACTGAAGCTCTTGAGAGAGGAAATATGGAAGGTTTTTTTAAATTGAATTCTTACTACCAAACACAATCAGAGCCTGCATATTGTGAACTGGCCACCCTTGCAATGGTCTTGAATGCCCTTTCGATTGATCCAGGAAGAAAATGGAAAGGTATCTCCTAATTTAATACATATGAACAATATTAGATATTGAAGGATGTGTGTCTTAAGCAATACATTGCGTTAAGTATTTTAGTGCTGCGTTGAGTTGTGGTATTATGACAATGTAACACCTAACAGCTAAAAAATTATTTATGAAATAAAAATAAAAAATTATGAGAGGATGCAAAAAGAAAAAAGCTTTCTAATGCATTACTGGCAAATGTAAATTAGTCACTCCAGCAATATTGCATCTCGGCGTCTGAATTGAAGCGTCCCAAAATAATGTTATTTATTAGGTTTACCACTTTACATTATGAATATAATAAATAAACACTACAAATAGAGATGGTAGATATTAAAATTTCCATTTCACCATTACATGTTGCTTAATTACTTACTTATAAATGATAGGCAAAATCATGCAAATCAGTAAGCATAATCAATGTTATATGGTTGAAATGATTTTGTTGTATTTATTGAATAAACAAGAGGTTGGCTGCAGAGTGGAGACTTCCTAGTTCTTGTATTGAGTTTGTTTGAATGACTCGACTACACTGTTGTAGTTTTCTACTTGATGGTGGGTTGGTTATTGTTCTGCTTTGTTTTGTGGTGCATTAGTTTCCTTTTGTGTTGAGACTGAACCTATGTTGGTTTTCCTTTTGGTGTAATTTTTTATGTATGGCCTAGGCCTAGCCTCTTCTTGATAATTTGAAATGCTCTTATTAATTTGGTTTTCAGAAAATTTGGGAGCTCACACTGGGAATGATAATAATTTTTTATTTTTTAAAAAAAAAAAATTAGAAGTTAAATGGTATTCTGAACTTTAGAATAGGTAATTTCTAAAATCCAACTGTGAAAGATCCTATTTTGTAAATAGAAACGAAAATCTAAACTAAAAGATAATTTACATTTGTGCAAAAATTCAAACATAAATATTTATTTTTAAGTTACTATCACTCACTGATTATGAATTCTTTAATGGGACAATGATTAGATATTAATTAGCTTTGATTCATTATGAATGATTTTGGATTACTTGAGCTCAAAAGCTTGGGCATTTCTTTTCAGTTCAACTATGTTGTTGATGTTTCTTGACATGTCACTGTTCTCTAGATTGTGTGCATTTTATGAATAAAACAGTTTTATATAAGTTTTACTCATTGGTGGGTCCTGATAGTAATATATGGAATCAAATTAGCTCTATTTTGTTTGATTGCGTTGCACAGTTGCATTTTCTTCTATAGTGTTTTATAAAGAGCAACTAGGATAATAATTAAGAAAAATTAAAATTCTAGGATAGAAAAAGAAGGGTGGACAATAAAAAAAGAGTAACAACTATTTTCCGAATTAGCATTCTACTCCAAAATTTCTCAAATACCAAATAGGTAAAATACTGAAAAATTCATTGAAACTACTAATAATTCATTTTTGTGGAGGTAGAGGGTAAAATTAAGGAAACAACATAATTCCTTGCTGAAGCAAATTGGTGTAATAACTGATTACGCATGTGGCTTCCTCTAGCTATTCAAATACTCCTAAATGCTCTCCCTAACTTTCTCAAGAATGCTTCAAATGGTTATGTAGTCTCTTTAGAAAGGTATATATTACTTTCTCAATCCCAAATTTCAAATGTTGTACTTTGAGAACATCATTAATTCACTCTTGTCTGTTTAATAAATGTTTGAAACTAAGTGCGAGGTTCCATTAAACAAATAAATTTTTTGTGTTTTTTTCCTACCCTCTTTTGTTTACTGATTTCAATATATTATAAATTTAAATATGACATATATTATTTGCATATACATTTCTAGTAACTTTAGTGTTTTGTAGCAGGTTATAAGATACACCGAAAGAATGTTCCAGTTGTGATTCGAGAACCGTACAACTGTACGTGCGATTCTGATTGAAAAACATTAATCATATTTTGTAGCTATGGCTCTATTTCGGCCTGGTATTAGTTCATTTTTCATTTTATTTTTATTTTTTTGGCTTGTACACCTCCAGATTGTATTCAGTCCAGGCTAAAATTTCTACTTAGGACTCGTTTTTAATTCCATAGTAGTTCTTTAACATGTAGTTCTAAAATATTAACACTTGAGGCTTTCAAATTTGGCCTTTACTTATAATTTTTCTAATGCTGAGCTTTATAGGTTGTGGGAATAATGTATAAGCAGGCAAATATATATATATTTTTTTTTCAAAAAAATTACACTTTTTACCACGGGCTGAGTGTGTTGTAGAAAATGGACTTTCTACCACGGGCTTAGCCCATGGTAGAATATTTATTTTTTTTAAAAAATTACTTTCTACAGCGGGCTCAGCCCGTGGTAGAAAGTATACTTTCTACCACGGGCTCAGTCCGTGGTAGAATATTTATTTTTTAAAAAAAAAAAATTACTTTCTACAGCGGGCTAAGCCCGTGGTAGAAAATGGACTTTCTACCACGGGCTCCGCCCGTGGTAGAAAGTCCTTGAGTTACTACGACACCGGATACCACGACGGGCCAAAACCGCCGTAAAAACCTTTTTTGCCCGCCGTACAAAGTCTGTTTTCTTGTAGAAACAACAAATTTTTTTTTCTCTTGAAGATAAATATGACTATATTGAGAGTACGGGATTTAGAGATCATATACTTGATGGAGATAATTTTTCAACCCCTTAGTCTTCCACAATTGGTGAAACAATCGTTCTCCTTGATGTACTGCTTATAAGAATCATCGTTATGACCCTTGAGTTTGATTCTCCTAAAACCTAGTTCTTGTGGGGGAACCTTAGGTTTGTGAACTGATTTCTACGCAGTGATATGGGAGAGAATACGACATATTTATAGGAGAGTCTCTCCTAAGTCTACTTTTCCTTTCCATATATGCAAAATATGATGATATCATAAATCATATTTTCATTTAAGAGGTAATATATACACAGTCCATATCTTATATTCTTCTATGAAAAATAAGATATTATCAATATATTTATATTATGTATATTTTAGGATATTAAAATATCCAATATATATGTATATATAATTCCACTAGTGCCCTTAGCATGTAATTGAATTACAAATGCCGGAGCACATTAAATAAATTCACATTTAACAACTCATTTGGTTTTAAATTGACCCAGTGGGCTAGAAGTGAGGATATTATTTAAGGGCTCAAACTCTTATGGGCTCTAATGAATTATAAATTGGCAGTCACAACTTAATTCCACTATATAAGTGTCAATACAAGAAATCAGGGCTTTAGGGACAGTCAGATCCGTCACTAAAAGTCCAAAAACCGTCGCTAATGCTCAAATCGAACAACCACTAAAAGAGGCGTCGCGAAAGGTCATTAATGACGGTCAAGTTTTACCGTCACAAAAAAATGGTGTATTAGTGACAGTTTTAACCGTCACTAATAATTGGACTATTAGTGATGGTGAGGGACTGTCACTAATACGCTTGCGTATTAGTGATGGTTTTGACCGTCACTAATAACTGGACTATTAGTGACGGTCATGAACTGTCACTAGTACGTTGGTGTATTAGCGACGGATTTAACCGTCACTAATAATAATACGCATGCATAACGTCCATTTAGACTGTCTCTAATACTGCAAATAAATTTTTTTAATTTCTGTATTTTGCTTAATTTCTGTTTTTATAATTTGCTTGATTTGTTAATTGATATTTCTTAAGCTAATAGTAATATAAAAAATATACTAATATCAAAATTCAAAATAAATTATATATATGACAATATTAAATAAATATTGCATAAATTACATAACAATACCTAAAGGATTTTTTTATAAAAAAAACCAATAAGTTAGTACAAGCTAGTTCGACATTCAAGATAACGAAATGTAAATCAAACAAATTTGTCTTGAAATAAAACAAGCATGCATTGAACAATATAGATCCAAGATAGAACCTACAAAAGCAAATCCAAAATTAAGGTGGTGTTGGTGCTGAATGGGATGTTGGTGTTGGGGCTGATTCTAATGTCGCTGGTATTGGTGTTGATTGGGACTGCTGAGAAAACTGGAACCATGGTGGTAGATGTTGTGGATGCTAATACTGCCACCATGGTGGCGGCTGGGGATACCTTGGTATTCTCCTAAAAACTCATAAAAACTATACGAACCATGGTCATCCATCTAACCCTCCACCACTCTGGTTTGCCATTCTTTTAGGAGCTTGTCCACGAGATCACCGGCTGGGAGGTTATGAAGATCATCATCTATGAGGCACATTTTGTAGCTCCCATATAGGTGGCAGTGCAATCCAAAGCATTATTCCATTGACAGAAAGGTGTGAGAAGCCTTCTCTCAACACTACTTCTAGATATGAAGCCTACAAAAAGTATAGAAATTTATACACCAAGCATATTAAGATCACAATACTAAATGTATAGAAACTAAAGTAATCTCCATTCATTAAAAGATCATAGCAATCGATTTTGAAGCAACTTTGTGAAATAATAAGTTCCAGTTAAAAGTTCCTTTTAAAAGTAGATCATACAACTATAAATACAAATTCAATTTGTATTAGTATATATAGATATACGCACAAATTTGCAGATCTTGTTAAACTCTTCGAATATCTCGCATATGAGACAGACCTACCAACTTACTTCAAGTGGAAATAGAGAACACAAACGGAGATATAAGCTAAAATTGATCAGAGATAAGCGATTATATTTTAAATTTAAAAAAAATTCATAGTGGTTCTTACAAATTTTCTAAAGGAAAACACTTCCCTATAAAAACCTTAGATTCTTTTTTGCTAAGTTACCTACTAAGGAATAGCAATAGTGAAATAGTCTGAAACACACACTCAAAAGCTTTTGTAGTTTTTTTCCCCTTATTGGTGGAACCACAGTGTCTTTCTAAGCAATCCAAAATTCTAAAAGAACATGTGCTCTGTAAAAATCTATAAACAAAAACTAAATTTTCATTTTTCTTAGAAGAAAACAACTTTACCAAGATAAAGGAAAAATTAGTGCCGTAGTATATAGTCATTTAATTAAACCGAAGGACTAATGCTAGGGCATGTGTTACACAAAAAGAGCCCACTGCCGAGTTTTGATCCTATTGGGCAAGGGTGCTAGCATGATTACTGAATATTCATTTGTTTAACAATCAAACTTAGTTTGATTATCCAAACCAAAAGAAGCCAAACTCAATCTCAATTCACTTTTATCCTTTTTTGTAACAATCAACCCTTATTATTAGACTCTTCCAAACTCCCTGGTAAGTTACAACATTCTAAACAAGACAATACTAACCTGTATGGTAACCGAATATGACCTCATTTCTGCAAAAATATAAAATAAAAAAAATAGAGAGAGAGAGGGAGGGAAAATAAATTCTAAAAAAACCTAATGTTAAGGGTATGTTAAAAGAAAAATCTTACTCACAATTGTTTAACGATCTAATAAATTATTATACAGCACATAAGGTTTCACCAGTATTATTACTTTAGAAATAAACTTATACTATTAGTAAATCAATTGTGGAAAATTCCATAAAAAGCAAAAAATATTCAGGTCACCACAAGAAATTTTAGAATTTTCAGTAGATGACTAAAGAAACCAAAAAATGTGGGTGAAAATATTGTAATTGTAAAGGGAAATTTGGCAAGAAGACAAAATTTAATAAATCATGGTCACTACACCAAAATATCAGCAACTTCCAAGATTACACTAGGTGTTAGTCTAATTGCAAAGGTGCTGCAATTCTAGGTGCTATTTCAATAGCATCTTCACTGCCTGCCACTTGGTTGAGAGACACTAGAAGGTGGCAAAACCCAGTGCTTACAACTACTTAACAAGTTAACAGTGACTCCTCAGAGTCATGCGCACGCATTTAAATTCCTATACAAAAGCTTTTTAATAGATCCGGAAAGCCATAAGGGAGCCCACATCCACGATTACCTTGTGGTTGCCAGTCTCTAAAACAAAAACAAAAACTTCTACAAAGCATATCATACACCTGCCACACATTTAGTCTTGGGAAGGAAATAAGCTATAATACAGGCCTACTTTAAACAATCTCCTTTTCACCCGAAAAACATAATAATCACTAGGTTGCAAAAGCTTCTTATAAACAATCTTAATAGTATCCTAGCAAGAGCCAAAAGCAGCCTCAAGTTCATTCTAATAGAATTTTCTCCTTCACTTGCAATTCTGTTTCATCAAAGGCTGCAATTCCAAGTAAGACACAGATCATTTAACCCCACCCCTCCCCATTTAGATGCCATGGACACACTTCTCCATATGCTACTATGGCTCGGCCTCAATAATAACCATTTTTTAACATAATATGTTCGAAATTTGAATAAAAATATTTGTATAAAAAAATTGCCTTAACAAAGTAGTCTTTCACAAATACAATAATTAGAAGTAATCAAGATAAAAGAATTACAAAGATCATGCAAAAAAACCCTACCTCTAGTGATGTTCAAATTCAAAATTTGGATTCATACCTCCTCATCAGGAATACAGAGTTTTATTAGGCGCCCATATCCAAGCATGTCATGCACCTGTATAAGTGTAACTAGAGAAACAGGACAAATCCTCACCAACTTGCCCATGGAAGATAATGGAACTTTAATAATCAACAAAGCTGCTAGGTAGTCGGTCACCCAAAATTTTGTGTACTATTATATAATGTCATGTAGAGTATATGTTGCATAATTATTGCTAATTTACTCATTACTCATTAGTGAACTTCTCTAAGCTATTCATAATACATAACAAGAATATAGAAGAAGTTAATCCTTAAAAAATAAATACTAACGCAGGTCCTCCTAGTAGCTCGGACAAGCAAAGAAAAGAGGGAAAAAAACAATTAATATAGAAATCAAGATGGAATGATAAACAAGGAATGCATTCCATAGCCAATGTATATGATGACAGGATGTATTCAGAAATTACTACTCAAGGCCAAAACAACCTCAGATGATCACAAAGGCAATAGTTACAAGATTTGATCAACATAAAAACACATGACATCAAATCATGAGAGACAGAGAGGTTTGATGTCCTTGGGCATGGGTAAAGTAATAAAAGGATTATTTTTGTAACATGTACTCTTGCGTTAAACTTTACAAAGTTCATCCAGCAAATTCATAGTATTGATTTAGAGGCATTGAGAATGCTAAGCCAACACCTATCCTTGTACTACCAAGGTGCACAAGTGGCTAGTGTTCTAATTTAGCTAAGGTAATAAATTGCAGCCAGGTGCTCATCCAAGCATCATATTGACAACATGTAATGCACATAATATCTAATGAAAAGAACCATCTGAGAGTGTGTGTTAAATCCCCTATAGTTTACGTTCATTAAGTTCAGGCTGCTAATTTCAGTTGAATCAAAAATCTCACTAGAACCATTTCAAGTTAACTAAATGAGATAAAAATGTTCAGATGCAAAAGATGTTTAGTACAACTCTTGCATCCAAACAAGTTGATGTCTTATACATACATGGTTGTCCGCTATCAAAATATTCTTTATCAGCTAAAACAATTCCCCTTCAATATGAAAATAAATAAACTCATCGGTTCAAGAATTTGAGTTAGTGTTAACTGAACAATAAGTGACATGAAAATGGAATGACACAGAATCATAATTCATAGTTCAGAAGAACTATGCCAACCTGAATGAAATGGACGAGATCCACTTCAAAATGAATTTCTTGAATACCTTCTACCATGGACATGAAAGAAGATTTTAGTTAAGTACTGATTGGTAACATAAATTATTGCCTTCTCTCCTTTTGACATTGTTCCTATTCCCATTTCCAGACCTTTAGGTACCTAAATTATAAACAACAAAAATTAGGCAGAGTGCATTTTTAGACAAAGCAAATTAATCATATCAATTAAGGAGGACAAAAAAGAAAAATTCAGAAGAGAAGGAGCGGGAATGTAATACCAACCCCAGATTCTCCAATAGTAAAGAAAAATGGTTCTCCTTGTGTGCATGTGTGATAGAATCAACTTCCCATCCCCAGTCTTTGCAGAAATCTGGAAAAAGCAATAAATACTGTGAGTTATGATTCATGGGATATATTAGGTGATCAAGTGTATGAATAATTAAAAAGTGATCAAGAATATGAATAATTAAATAGGTAGTTCAACATTGACACAAGAAGGCAAAAGAGAAACAAGAACAAGTTTCTACCAAGCTTTTACTTCATACGGTTCCCTTGGTGATTCCAATCCCTGACCTTCATCTACCTACCAAAATAAATGGAGGAACAATTATCATTCAATTTAAAGGTGAAACAAAGAATAAATAATATTCTAAATATAAGCCAAAATATTAAATCAATTTTCCTTAAGCAATTTCCTATACAAACTTAATAAATTAAAATGTAGATTATATAATTACTGGAGAAACTCTCATGGTGAATTATTCATAGTTTTCATAAATTTGAAGCGTTTCAAATGCATGAGTTATGCACTCTTCTTATAACCCTTCCTGCCAATCTCAATGAAAAGAATCAGGCAACATTTTTTTCATAGTTTCTGATACCTTTTCAGAACTCCTAAATCTCCACCTATAAAAAGAAATTAAAGGTTAAAACTGAAAAAGAATAAATACACCCTAATAAAAAATTCCTGCACTAGAAAGTAAGCAGTGAGTGAAGATAGTGCAGCATAACCGCCAAAAAGATTTTAGCTATAACAAAAGCAGAAGACTGTTTGCTAAAAAATGAGCATATTTTAGCATCAGGCAATAGATGTTAAGATAAACAAAAACATAATAATTCAGAAACATTTACTAAAATTTAAGAGGAAGACAGACCATACTCTATAAACTAGTCTGTGAGCTTATCTAACTGGCCAAGTTCAATCTTTGATACCCTCCCCCAAGCAAAATGACAAACACAGGAACACCCACACCCGCCCCCCACCCACACACCCACCAACACATACAAAAAGCTAATTTCAATATGCACCTTTGAACTAAGAGGGAAAAAAGCTAACCCAGAACTAACACTATCAGAAATATAACATAAAATCGAGAATACCCTTGCATGAGGAGAACATTTTGCTTCAGTCAGCTTCCCTTAATAATTCATAATAGAAGAAAATCTATAGATATAAATGCATGTACAAAATCTATTAAACAAAAAATCTTAATCCTGCTGGTTTAGACATAGCAGGATGCAAGACCTCATGTATAGAAATCTACAAATAGAATCAACAAGAACACAGTCTTTGCAAAGTCCATAAATCTAGATATAATCAAATTAACAGGAGTCATATTGATTGTGAAAATCATAGGAATATTTCAAACACTATCATGAGTAGAACTAAAGCTTTATAAAATCAAAAACTTATAGCTAAGAAGATAATATAAGAAATTTTAAATTATTACCTTGACTTTAGAGAAATCTATCATCTCAATCTCAAAATGAAGTTTGGCATCATTCGAATAGTTATTGGAAACTGAAACAGGACAACCATCCTCACCATAATGCATTTCAGGTTTCATCTTGAACTAAAACAAGGGGTATCATAAAATCCATTACATGCAAGCAGAAATGCAGCACAACACGACATAGGATCATTAGTTAACAAACGTATACCAGGCCTAAATCATCAGTAACCATTAGCATCAAGAAAACCCAAACAAATAGTAATAAAATTGAACACTAAGCATTTTTTTTAAAATTTAGAGTTACCATTTCTAGCACTGATAACAAAATTAGACTACAGACATTAGAAGTGCAATGAAATATAAACCAAAACTTAAAATTTTCATTCAAGGAAAAGGATTTATTAACACAGACACTAAGAGAGAGATGAGAGTTCAGAGAAGAAGAACTAATCGATTCAATTTCCTTCAGCGATATTCAGACGACAAGCTCTCTATAATTTCTCCTTTCAATTGTTAGGGCTTTTAGAAAATTTCAAACCCTAAAGACATAGTTGCATCATCACATCAAAAACATCAGTGGAAGATCCAAGAAATTAAAATAATGATATAACTTTGAAGATGGATGAGATCGAAACATTAAATCTTAAGTTCTATCAACTAATAAACCATGTAAACCATGATATGAAAGCAAAAACATGAAAGGCATATGTTGAATCACAACCAACATGTGAACCCAAAAGTATCCAATTAAAATTATAATCAATCTCAGCAAATCTGACCCAAATGTACCCATGTTTGTGCACCTATGAAAATTTGAAAATTATAGGAACACAACCAAATTCATGCGCTTATGCATAAGTGGTGAGATTTCACAAACATGACAAGAAAATCAAGGTTTATATATGTCCGCCTGTGTATAGGTAGAGATAGAGATAATTTTAACCTAAAGATTCAATTTTGAAGTTATACTCACCAGGATGAAGAACTCTGGACAGAATAGATCAATATTAAGATCCTATTTTGGGTGAATTTAAATTCAAAAGACTAAGCTTCGGCACCAAATTGATAGCGATAAAGCTTACCGAAGATGTGGAGGGCGGTGACAAAGCCGATGAAGCAGAGGCTCATGACAAGGACGACGATCAGCGAGATCTTGAGTCCGTCGTGTCATTAGTGTAAAACCTGAGCACGTTGCTTCCCGAGTCACTTCCTCCTGCTCCAAATCTGGTGGAGTTATTGGAGGAGTTGGTGAATCATCAACGTCGCGTACCATCGGTCTAGAGGTCAACAAGGATAATGATTGGGACTGGGATGAGCCTCTCGGGAGCATTGAACAGTGCAGAGAATTAGAGAAGCGAAGAGGAAGAGAGAGAGAAATGATCACTGTGTGTGTTTCTTGGATCCCTTCTAGAATGACCATAGCCACCAAAAAGAATTCACGCAAAAAAATGATAATATCCAAACACGAGCAAAATTTCCCGCTGCCAATTTTGGTGAAATTTTTTTAGGAATTTAGTGACGGTATTTAAAAAACCATCACTAAAACAAAGGCTATTAGAGACCATCCAAAATTACCATCTCCAATAAGTAGGATTATTAGGCACGGTTTTGGGACGATCCAAGTTAACCGTGCCCAAAAATAGGATTATTAGTGACATTTTTTTGGACTGTCACTAAAGAACTGTTCCTAAAAAGCCTAGTGTGCCCAAACCTTAGAGTCATTAGTGATGGTCCAAGTGTACCGTGCTTAAAAATAAGAGTATTAGCGACGATTTTTTGGGCTGTCCCTAAACGACTGTCCACTAGTGACGGTCCAAGTGCACCGTGCCTGAAAATAGGAGTATTAATGACGGTTTTTTGGGCTGTCCATTAGTGACGGTCCAAGTGCACCGTGCCTAAAAATAGAAGTATTAGCGACGGTTTTTTTGGACTGTCCCTAAATCGTATATTTCTTGTAGTGTGTGGTTGCACTCCAACTCGAGAATGGTTAAAATATGTGTTGTTTTTAAACCTTTTTTTGCCTCAACACACAACATCCATGTTAATTATACAAAATTAACCCTCTAAGCATAATTGGATTGTAGAGATCGTGACCAATTTTGGCCTATTTTGTACTTTTTGCATCATATGTGCCATAATTGCATTTTGAGTAGTGTTCAACATGTTTTGAGTGTGGAGAACATGTTTAAAAAGTGTTTTAATGGTTTTGGTAAGTTTTTGAAAGATTTGGAGAAGTTTGAGTTTTTGGTTAAACCGGGGCTCGGGATGCGATCTAGTGGGCCCGAGAATCCAGAAAATTTTGGAAAGTAAATATTTCTGGTAACAACTTAGATGAAATGTTTAGAGAGTAGAGAAAGTGATTTCAAGGCTTTAGGAGTTTTCAAAATCAAAAACTGAGTCCTGGAAGGTACGTTAAGTGACTCGGGGGTGTTTTAGACATTTCACGTGCCTAGATGCCATTTAAAACATGTGGTTGAGAGAGGTTCATCCATTCTCACGGTTCTATATCTCTCTCATATGCCATTTAAAACATGTGGTTGAGAGAGGTTTCGGAAGCCTTTGATTGTGATTTGGGTTTCACCGAATGAGGGAGATACGAGGGGGAGGACTAGGGCTTCCCTTTGAACCAAACATCTTTGCAGTTTGGCAAGATAAATGTTGCTAGAAATTTGGTGAAGTGCTTGGAAGGCCTTCAATTTTGTGGTAGGGATTTCTCTTCTCATTTAATTGTCAATTCTAGGGTTTCAAAAGAAATGGTGAGAACTAGGGATGTGTATTGCATGTTTTAGAGTGGTAAGAGGGGTGGCATGTGGTTGCTCTCTACTTATCTTTAGTCTCTTTTGTGAAATGGTCATATATATGGTAGTAGGCTTGATATGAGGGATGAATGAGTGCGAGAAATTAGTATGTACACTTATATGCTAGGTTTTAGTGCACTTATTTGAAAATGTGTTATATGAACATAATTGCATTATGTGATATTTTTTCAATTAATGAATGCTAGTGTTTTTGTAGAAGATGTGTGCATTGGTGAAGCATGACTAAAATGTGCTTAGGTGAAGTACATTAACATATGTGAAATTGTATGCTAAGTTTTACATGTATAAGTAATTTATACATGTGACTTTGTGAAGGTGAAATGCATGCTAAGTGCTTTTATAAGTAGCTTATACATTGTGAAGGATGAAAGTTAAATACCTGATCTTTATATGCTCGAAATACACATATAGGGCCGTTGTGAGGAGAACGGGAAAAGTGGTAAAATAACCTGATCATCTGGAGTAAACAAATACTCGGTGATGGTCTTGAACGGTCTAATCACCTTAGAGTACGGAGTACTTGGTGACATATTCTGAAACTATCAAATCACGTGGGAGTAGGTGGATACTCGATGAGAATCATAAAAGGTCTAATCACCTCAGAGTACGGAGTACTCGATGATGTATTCCAAAACTATCTAATCACCTAGGAGTGTGGAGTACTCAGTAACAAATTTCAAAATGGTCTAATCACCTTGGAGTATGGAGTACTAGGTGTCGAATTTTAAAATTGTGTGGAAAGTGTTTCAGGTCGCATGGTTGGTCAAGAATTTTGTTAAGGTATCGGGTTGAGTTTGAGAGGGAGACAAGTGTTATAAATTCCTTACATTATTTATTATGAAGCATGATTCCTGTTTAATGCATTATTATAAATATGTGTTGCTTGTGAACGAACATGGTATATGTTGAATGATATGTGAAATGTTATGACATGTATTCATGTAGGTAAGTGTCGAGTCGGCACTTAGGGGGTTGGGGTATCTCTACTAAGCCGTTGTGGTGCTCACCCCTTTATTCTAAATTCTTTTTACAAATAAGGCACTAATGACAGATGAGATTTGAGTGTCCAAGTGGAAGTCTAGTAACATTTTTGCTATCTTTTAGATATTGTACATATATTTTGGCTATCCGTGCTGGCTTGTGGCATGAGACTTTATTTTGAGTTGTAGTTATGTTTTGGGCAAATGTAACTTTGATGTATACTTGGACCTTAAATTTATTGCATATGATAAGACAATAGATTTGTATATGTAATGCTTGTGATAGCACTTAGTTCATCTAATGGATGTTTTCAAGATGAATGGATTATGTTTGTGAAGGAAGATGATTCATATGGATGTATGATTTAATCATAAGTATGATTTAGAATATGGGATTGATGTTAGTACCTTTCATTTATTTTATGAATGATGTATGGAAGATTCTAGGTTGATAGAATGGGATTGGAGTTCAAAATGAGCAAGGTGAGAGGTTGCAACATTTTTTGCAGGTGCATCAATACGGACATTCTGATGCATTGAAAAACCTGTAGGGTTTTGGAATATCAAAAGTGTCGAGAGTGTGTTTTGGTCGATAGATGGTCGATACATGTACAATGCTTTGAACTTATGATGCATCAAAATGACCATTTTAATGGATCAAAATCATCACTTCGATGCATCGAAGTGTATAGATTCTTATTTCTTACAAAGGGATGTATGGGGATGGTTGAGGGGCGCATTAGGGTTTGTAAGGTCTGTAGTGCACGTACATACGTGTACATTTGAAAAGTATGCTTCCGCGGGATATGAAAGATATGATAGGTTCGTTAGGGTTAATGAACGGGTTCACCTTGGTTTTCGGGACTTGAAAATTGGGGCACAATAGAATAGTATCAGAGCTTGATATCAATGTGAGATTGGTATCAGAATGGTTCATGTGGATGATTGAACGGGTTCACACTCGGAATTCGGGGTCGGCCCGGGAGAGTCTCGGCGGTTCGAATTTTGGGGCATGACATGGATATGGACATATAAGTGCCGATCAATCTAAATCAATAATTGAATATTTATTATTTCACTTTTAATTAATAAGTCTTTAATAAAACTTATGAACTTTGCTAAGGTACACACCCATTTTATTAAAGCCGAACTAAACTCTTGGATTTACTATTGATTAAACTAATCAAACCGTAATAAATTAGTTAGCATAGATGTAAATCTTATGAGTATGTTCCAAAACATATGATCAACCAACACCCAACATGTAATATCCAAAAAATTTTAAAATAAATTTTCAAAATATTTTGAGGGTTAGATGAGTAATTTTGAGTATATTTAATTATAATATAATTATATATATTTATGCTTGACAAACAAGATTAGATATTTAAATTTAAATAGAATCCTAATCCTTAAGGGATTTTAACCACTAAATAGTCTCTACATAAATTATATGGTTAGGGTTTAATATCAGATAATACATAACCTGAAAATTGTATGAGAGACAGCGGCGATGAAGAGAGTTGCTTGGAAGGAAGAAAATTTTTGAATTGAAGAAATAATCAAGGCAAGTTGATCTTGCATTATATTTTTGTATATGGTTGTAACTTGCCTATTAATATTACATAAAATATTTTATATGTTTTAGATTTCCATTGTATAACTGTAATACCCCGTAATTTGAGGATATCTAAATTGGGTTTTTATTTATTTGATGGAGTTTTTAATTATTTAAATGCTTTAATTAATTTTGTCAATGCCTGTTTTTATATGTTTAATGTGGATGTTTGAATTGTTGCTAAGTGTTGATTGTGTTTAATTGTGTGTTAAATATTTGTTTTAAATATAGTTTTTTCTGTTAAATAAAAATATGTTGGTTTGAGCTGCATTTTCTTTATTCTTGTTTTATTATTATTATTATTATTATTATTATTAGGTTGGGTTAGACTGCTGGGTCGGGCTATATATATATACTAGTGTATTGCCCGTGCCTATGGCACTATAAAAAAAATTATTGGACTGAAATAAAAGTTGATTTTATATGATCAAGGTATTGTTGAATCTCATCTATGTCGCTCAAAATTATTATCGTGCAATCAAGACCCTCAGAGAATAAACAGAACCATATTTACATCGTCGATATAGCGGGTATCCATCTTAGTCCATACTTGTACCTTTTAGTGCATTTACCATTTTTCACAGAGGATACGTGCAAATTTCGAGTACCTGATGATCCATGAACATATAACTATACAACTCTTGATAGTTTCAAAAAGTCCTCTCCCTATACTTCTCATCCTTGCTCTTTATTTTTTTGAGTAAAATGCAAAAAATATCACTATACTTTACTCATTTTGCAAGAATCCTCTTCAAAAAATTTCCTAAACTTTATAAAATGGGCAACAAATGCAATTAAAAATTAAAAACTACAAAGTTAGCAATTGATGAATATTGTCAAATTTCTTTTTTTCTTTTTGCACTCTCTAATAATTTTATAGACAATGAATTTTAATACACCAATAAACGTAATTTTTGGAATTAAATGTAATTTTTTAAACTTCACTAAACATATTCTAGATATGATTTTTTTGTGAATCGTTTGATATATTTAATTTATAATTAAATTAATGTTTTTACAAAAAATGTATATAATAAGAATAAAAATGATATTGTTAAAAAATAAAAGTAATAAACATATATATGTTCAAAAATTAGATGTAACCATTTATGATTATAATATCTATAATATAAATCATTTATTTGTATTTTAAAAAATATATATGTAATTTACGATCAATGTTATCCGTTAATTTATTATGAAGTAGAAGAAAATTTTGGTAAAAGATGTATTTGAATGTAAATGTAATTCTTTGTCAAGTTTAGAAAATGTATATAAAATATAAAAAATATATTCAATTTTACTCAAATCTTAAGGGCAAAGAGTATTTTTGAAGTCTTTTACACAAAAATGTGATAGTTAAATATACAAATTATGGCCATTTTTTGTAAAATGGGTGAAGTATAAGAGATTTTTTTTGTATTTTGTCCTTTCTTTTCTTACTCTCAGCTGTTACCTCCCACGCTTCCTCTACTTCTTCCTTTCTTATTCTTCTCTTTTTATTTTTTATTTTTATTCATCACACGATCTCTTTATTCTAACTCTTCCGACAACTCACTCTCTCTTTATTCTCTTTTTTTTTTTTTTTTCTTTTATTCTCTCTCTCCTATTTTTTTTTTCTTATTCATTCTCCCACATTCACCAACCAATATAGATAGAAAAATAAATCAAATGAGATTCAAGTGAATATAGGCTAAACATTTAAAAAGACTTGCCAAATCACACACACACGATAATTATCAGAAATAAAGATAACAATGAATAAGAGAGAGAAATAATCACAATATAATTGTTACTTGATCAACCCAAACCCCCCCCCCCCCCCCCCCCACAGAGCAACATGAGATTAACTAAAACAAATGCTCATTTGCATAAAAACCACTTAAATCGATGGCAAAACATAATCTGAAGGAAGTGTGCGCAAGTTAGGCACCATATCAGTAAGGTACTTGACACCTTTTTTTTGTAATCGCCGTTACTTGGCAGCTCATCAGCTGGAGAAGTCCTCGTGGCAAGTTGAGAAGACATTGAGCCAAGAACTAAGAGCCATGAAAAGTCACTAACAATTGATTGACCAAATCTAGAGCAGAAACAAAATAACCAAATTAAAGCAATTAAGAAGTGTGAGCTTAGCAATCACAAGTCTGAGGAGAAGAAGAGTTCTCACTTCGATTTCATACTTCATTCGAAATTGTAGCCTTAAAATCAAAATGAAGAACCTAAAGATTTAGTCTTGAACAGAGCAAAGTAGTATATTTTAAGTGAACCCAACATAGAAAAGAAAATGAAGCAAAGAAACTGCAGTGAGAAATTAAAATTAGCTGGTTATACCAGCCGAGAAAAGAGAAGGCAATGGGAAAGACAGCCATTGCGAGACTCGGTGATGGGAAGCCAAGAGCGCTGAGCTTCGTCAGGTGACCATCCTTCTCCAAATACCTCTTTCATAGGCGTCCATGCCGTTAACGACTTCGCCTTCTTCCTCGGTGACCTCTGACCTGATGGCGTCTGTATCTCCGGCATCGTAGTTTGCGGTGTCGCCGGTATCGATATTAGCAACAAAAAATAACAAAATTTTCAACATTTAGACATTAATAATTTTAGATCTACCTTCAAGCGGCCCAAAAATATGAGTTGAAAGCTTTTACCTCTCCAATTTAGTCTTTCCTTCAGGTGGTCGTCGAAGATAGACAACTTGAGTGGGCGGTCTTGAAGCTTCGGATGTAGAGCTGGAAAGGGAAAACAAAAGTTGCACTTAAACACAAATATGTACACCACACATTAAACACACATAGAGAGAGAGAGAGAGTGAGTGATATGGAAAAACAAAAATAATTAACTAACACAGAGATAGAAAGAGAGTGATATATGGCAAGGTGATGGTATGAATAAAGAAAAAAAATAAAAGAGGAAATGTGGGTGAGGTGAGAAGAAAGTGAAGAAAAGAAATAAAATAAAAGAGAGAGAGATACAGGTGAGTAATTAAGTGGGAGTGAGTTCGTGAGAGTTTAAATTTAAATTTTGGTGGGAGTGAGTTTAAATTTAAATTTTGGTGGGAATGAATGGTGAACGTTAGATCGTAGATAGGAAGAATGATTTTAGACCGTAGATAGCAAAAGACATTTTGAACCGCATGATTGCTTTTTTAACAACTTTTAACCGTTGGATCGCATTTTTTGGCATTATTATGCCAAGCTCAAATGTAATATAGATAGTTGGGCTACATATTTTATATTTATTAGTTTAATTATTTAAGAATATTAAATAAGAGAAAAGGAATTAGGGTTCAGTAGTTTCTACGTACAGAGGATTCCTACGCACAGATAGGGAGAAAACGGTAGACGCCAAGAAAAGAGAAAAAAAGTAATTTTTTCTTAACATCACAAGACAAGTTCGAACTCTTCTCTTCCCCTTTGAATCTGTATACATATATATATTTTTTTGTATATACATGTTGCTGGAATATATATATAATATATATATTAATTGTATAGACATGTTGCTAGAATTTGTATGTAATTAATTATGAAATTAAATGATTTTGCATGCTAAGAATAATTTTGTGAATTAAACATGAAGAGTTTGGAGTTTTGGTACTGTTTTAGGGTATTTTGGCATATGTTTATACATGTATATATGACTGTATAGGCGGGTATATATATATATACATATATATATTAACATGAAATTGGGTTTACTGTATTCATCATTTTTGAACATTTTTGTTCTGATTAAAAGGTAGATCTTACTTCCTAGAACAATCCTTGGAAGTTTGGTTGTGAACCGTTGGATAGATTGACGGGAAATTGAGTTTGAAATTTTAGATTTTTGAAACTTCAAATTGGGCGTTTTTGATTTAGTCCGCGAGAGGGGATGATTTTGGTACTAATGCGTAGCTTAAATCGATATGAGTTCAATGGTATATTCATATGCGCGATTCGGTGCCCGGAAGTGATGGAAAGTGATAGGGAAGTTCGGCCACCATTGTTAAATTGTGGAGCTTCAGGTAAGGAAGAAGAAGAAAAGAAAAAAAAAAAAAAAGGAAGGGCCAGCGCGCCGCCGGCGCGTGGGGGCTTATCCAGCTGGCGCCGGCGACTTTCGGTGACCGGAAGGTCATTTTTGGGGCCCACCTCTGGGTTCGATATGGGCCCATTTCAAATTATTTTAGTATTTGTTTTGAATTTTTGAAATTTTTGGAAAAAACTTAAAAATTTGAAAAATCATTTTTAAAAACACTTTTATAATTCTAAAAATTCCCAAAATTTTATGTCAACTTTCTGGGAGCTTAAGGAGCTTGGGGTTTAAATTTCATGTCGAAATGATTTACCATTGTCTTTAAATTAATTTTTAAAGTGTCCAAAAACTGGGTTTTTCAGCTTCTTTAATTTTAGAAAATACTTAAAAATTTTCAAAAATTCCCAAATTTTTACTGTAACTTTCTGGAGGCTAAATACACTTGGTTTTAAAGTGTCAACTCAAAATAATATTTCCTTGTTGTTCAATTGATTTTTAAAGTGTCCAAAAGTTGGGTTTTTCAGTTTCTATAATTTTAGAAAATACTTTTGTAATTCCAAAAATTCCCAAATTTTTGCTATAACTTTTTGGAGGTTAAATAAACTTGGGTTTGAATTTTTATTACGAAATGAGCTTCCCTTGATGTTCAATTAATTTTTAAAGTGTCTAAAAGGTGAATTTTTCACCTTCTTTTATTTGTTGAAAATATTTTTTTAAGTTTCAGAAAATTCCAGAATGATTTAATAGGGTTCTTAAAAGTAGAATAGGCCCAGAAGCCTAGATAAGAGTTTGGTTTAGACTCCCTCATAGATTTGAGTGCATTGGGGGTTGGATTGGGTGTTTGCTTCTAAAGTGGTTAAATTGTGTTACTTGATTTACCTGAATGTATTTTCCTTTAAGGATATAAATGCCCATTAAATACTTGATTATAGCTTACTTGTAAACGATTTGTCTTATGGTGATAATTGCATGTCGGATAATTTGAATTACTTTGTTTGTGCAAATTAAAATTATAATGCACCTTGTTTATTTTATGTTTCATATTGGGAATGCATCTATGCATTTTATTTGGCATGTAAGGATTGCCCGGCGTGTCAGGATCACCCATACCTAATAAGGTATCTATACATTTTATTTTGGCATGTAAGGATTGACCGGCGTGTCAGGATCGCCCATACCTAATAAGGTATCTATGCATTTTATTTTGGCATGTAAGATTGCCCGGCATGTCAGGATCGCCCATACCTAATAAGGTATCTATGTAATATATTTGGCATGTTGGGATTGCCAAGGTGTGTCAAGATCGCCTAATACCTAATAAGGTATATATGCATTATATTTGGCATGTTGGGATTGTCAAGGCGTGTTGGGATCGACTAATACCTAATATGGTATCTATGCATTATATTTGGGATGTTGGGATTGCCAAGGCGTGTCGGGATCGCTAAACACCTAATATGGTATCTTTATATTTTATTTGGAGCATGTCGGGATTGCCTAATATCTAGAAAGAACGTTTCTCGTTATATATTCAAGCGTGTTACGATTATTTCTTGTGTAAACTTAAAACTAGTCTGCACTTGCATTAAGATAACTGATGTGTTAGTGTATGGTGTGGGGTGGCTCTATTCTTGGGTCATAGGGTTAATTGAGGATATATATTTATGAGCTGGTGGATTATCTTTAATTGTATATAAACATAAATTTGTTGTCTTGGGAAAGGATTATTGGTGGAGGCAGGATAGGTATGCCTAATACCTTGTAAGGCATTTGTAGAATATATGGAAGAAAGAATGTTAGGATTGTCTATGATTTGAACTTAGAAATTTATTTTATCTGTATTGTGATAATTGATGGGTTAGTTCAAAACATAGTTCTAGTTACTTCTAAGATAGGAGATTTAATGACTAAACGGTATAATTATATCTATATGTCTTTACTATCCTTATATAGAGGGTATGTTTACCGGTTCTCTGATTGGGTTGTAGTAGAGAGAATTTGCTCGTGGGTTTAACCCACTTTGTTGATATTTCAGGTTCCAGACAGTTTTTACCTGAGGATTTGCGCGTGGAGTTCGTAGAGCTTGACCATCATCCATTCCTTACCATACTTTAGTGTAGGGACTTAAATTTGTTCATAAAGTTTTACTTTTATGTTTTTTTTTTGGTTAAGGGGTCCTTGGGTTATCGGACTTTCAAGTTGTATCAATCAAAATAATATAATGTTATTTAACATGATTATTTATTTCAGTTAGACTTTCCTTTCATCATTTATAATTTTTTTTTCTTTTGTCATTGTATTCTATCCTTGTTTGCTATCAATTGTTAGTATTCCTCAAGTTTTGTGTATGAGACTGGCCATCTCATGCGCGAAATTTTTTGGGGGGTATTTCAATAACAGATTACAACATCGATTATTTTTATGCCTAATAACATCACATATGACTTGAATTAGTATTTTATAATGAAAGAATTGCAATTTGTCGAATAAGCATAATAATGTCTTATTTGCCATGTTTGTGTTTATATATAGATATATGTAACCCCTTCGTGTATATAATTGCATCAATAAGCATTCTTGTAAGGGTGTATATATAAATTTGTGAGCTATAAACTGAAAATATCCTTGGTATAATATATGATATATATATATATATATATATATATATATATGTAGGTATATGTACTAAATTGTATAATATCCTTGGTATAATATATGATATACAATGATATATATATATATGTACTAAATTGCATTTATATTTAAGATACTGATGTGTAGTGGTAATATATGTACTGAATTATAATTAGGATACAATGGGGCTGACGTAGTGGTTCTATATGTACAAATTATATTTAGGTTACAATGGGGTGTAATGGTTGTATATGTACAGAATCGTATTTAGGTTACAATGGGTTGATATGTATAGAATTATATGTAAGTTACAAAGTTGCTGAATTATATATATATACAGAATTCTATTTAATTATATATATACTAAATTATATTTAGGATACAATGGGGTGATGTGTAGTTGTGGTATATGTACAGAATATAAGATAGTGGCCCTATAATGTGTATATGCGCCATATGTATAGAATTATATTAGGTTTATATATATAAAATTATATTTAGGATATAACGTATGTGTATTTGCGCCATATGTACAGAATTATATTAGGTATATATATATATAAATTTATATTTAGGATATAACCTGGTGGTGATACGTAGTGACCCTATATATACCTTATATTTAGGATACAATGTGTATTTGCGTTATATGTGCAGAATATAACATAGTAGCCCTATAATGTGTACTTGCGGGATATATAGCTACAGAATTATATTTAGGTTACAAGGTGACTAACTAAATATCCATAAAGAACTATATCTAGGATACAAGATACAAGGTGGTGGATGCGCAGTCGAAACGAAAATTACACTCTACCATGACCTTTCAGTTGATACATGTCCTAAATTGATATATGAAGTAATTCTTTTATATCAATATTTGATTTGAGTTTTGAGCCTCAAACTAGCTCCGATATTTCGTTAGTGGATAGATATATCTAGATAGTTTCTTGTAACAACTCTAGATACTTTCTAGATATTTGGTAGTGTAGATATTTTGTAACAAAATTCTTGTAAAAAAAATATAACTTGAATTATTCTGATGATTTGTGATGGGATATTTGGGGAAGAAAATGATTTTCAAATAAAATGATTTTAATTAGTTCAAATTGGAGAAATTTAGGAGAAAATATTTTAAATATTCTAAAAAAGATGAAAAGTCCAGAAATGATGTATTTGAGCATAACTAAGCCTATTTATGTGAAATATTTGAATTGTGATTGCGTTAGATGGAAAAATCGATTTAAAATTCGATAAAGGCTTGTTTATAGAAAAAAAGGTAAGAAATTAGATTATGAAATTTTATCGAGGTCTATATTTGAGATTAAGGAATCTTCACAAATTTTGTACTCTCACTAGTTGCATCTTGTCTGCTTTGAGTAATAATTAAAGTGTATAGAAACACGTTGATCGATTATTGATTAAATTTGCTTACTCTTGTTGTCTACTTTGAGTAATGATTAAAGTGTATAGAGACACATTAATTATTGATTAAATTTACTCGATGTTGCATATGTTTGATAAATCAGCATAATTGGTAATTAATGGATGTAAGCTGATTAGTCGGAGGGTAGTCCGGGACTAACCCTTTGAGGACTTTGATAAGCATGGTCCGGGACTAGCCTATTTGGAAGTGCATTATCCTTTTTTGTTTGGCCATAGGGTTGAGCGTACCTTTATTATGTGGACGTGGTCCGGGACCATCTGGGTGAGTAGACGTACAAATCCAGCCACATGTGTGACCTTCGATAGTCCGGGACTATGCGATACACACCATTTTGTTGGTTGAGCGAGCCATATATTAGAGGGGAGCCCGGGACTCATGTGAGATATGTGATAACTTAATAAGAATTAATTAAGATGATTAATTGATTTATGATTCATAATTGAGATAATTGTGATATAAATTAAATTGTGAGAACTTTGAGTTTTAATATGGTAATTAGTGTATTATTAATTATTATATAATAATGACAATGGTAACATGTTAAAATCATAAAATAACTTGAGATGAGTTATACGTGATCCATGCATTTTATATGAGATTGTGCATTTTTTTAATTAATATTTGTTTAAATTATATGTCATTGAGGTAATATAATTGGTTGTTGCGAGTTACTTTTATATATGAGAATATAAGGTCGGATCAATTTGCTGAGCATGGAATGTGTTTAGCAATACCTTATTGAGCTTGTGAGCTCACTCCTTAACAAATTTTCAGGTACTCGTTAGGTATGCCTGTGAAAGAGACCAACGATGGAGATGGAGATCATCTAGTTTATTTTCTTATTTCTAGTTAGTTCAGTTACTTATGTTATCGTTAGTCGATGGAATTTGATTAGTATTGGTGTATGAATTTATTTAGTAGTTAATGAAATTATTGAATGAAGATGATTTCATTTAATGTTTTGTGGTTGGTTGTGGATGTTGTATTTAAGTCATGCACTAAATTTAAGTATGGGATGAGAGTTTCATGTGTTTAAATTTGGGGGCGTGACACAACATATTTGGAAAAAATCAATAAGAACCGAATTTTGATATTTATAAAAAGGTCAAAATCAAATCCGAATCAAAAACAAAATAGGTCTGTGAGAAGCCTTGGACTGGTCGAGCCCTGCTGAGACCCTAATATATGCAAATTCTTACATCTTGCCGAGGAGAAGATCTAATGTATGGAATATCAAAATTTAAGGCATTTTTCATATATGTCATCAGATTATTTGATTAGTGATATATTGACATTAAGATCGTCATCTAGTTGATATAATCTACCGTGCAGAGTAACCAAAAGAAGACCGTGAACCGTTGCCGGCTTCCAAAGTCCTTATTTTTTTAAATTTTTTTTGTAAGGGGCTCCCAAAGTCAACAAAGCTAGTTCATATTTAATTAATTATAGATTTATATTAATTAATCATCAACTTGGTAAAATGTTAAATAAAATAAAATAAAAAGTAATGATACCCATGGCAGAGTTTCCGGTCAATATCACGATTGCAATTCCCAACTACTACTTGAAATATTCAATTTCTGAAACTGTAGATGACTAGATCTCTATTTTGTGCTTTAAAATGTCATTAAAATAATTGTATTTTACATATTATATATATACACAAATAAATGTAACCGACCTTCCCAGAATAAGCAGTAAGAATCGCATGGTGCAAAGGTGTGACTGGTGGGTACCCAAATTCTAGAAACCTTGGAATTGCAACCCACCAAAGTGTACCGGTCATAAACTACTAGTTCCATTAAAGTCAACGTCTTTCCGCGTACGGACTTAGCAACCGAAGCTACATGGAAAAGTTTTGTTCGACTACAATTCACTTGTGTCTAAAACTATAATTCTGTCACTTATTTGTTGATTTATATGAGTATTAATAATTGATTTCTTTAAGAGTGAAGGTTATCAATATTCTTATTTTAAAAACCGATAACAACTTTCTTATTTTAATCTCTCTGTCCCAATATCATACCGTGCATTTCAGTTTCAGATAACCATGTACTTCATCAACCACCTACCAGCTAATAACCCAATTCCTAGAGAGACTAGCAATTAATTTACACAAAGTGAGATGACAGACAGTGCTGCTTTAGATTTTCTCTTGAAGAAGATGACGCAGTTAATAAACAGCGACGATGAATTGATTGTTGAGGCTTGTAGAGACAAACACATAATTGAGTCGCTTTATGAGGAGATGCAGTTTCTCCGAAAGTTTTTGAAAGATTTGGAGGAGAAACAAGACGAGTATGATGAAGAAGTGAAAGCTATAGTGGCGAACATAAGAGACGTCACTTACCGGGTTGAAGATATAATTGATGGCTTCCTCCTCCAAGTCATCAGGCAGAAACACAGACATGACGCTCTCCGGCAGAAGAGAATGGGCAGAAGAGAATTCTTTGACCATTTTCTTTTGTTTCTTGCTAGTTTATTCTGCTACTTTTTCACTAATGAATTCCCATGTCCTATCAATGTGCTCATATGGAACTGCCATATTTTCCTACTTTTCTACTTTTTCTTTTTTCTGTTTTTTGATTGTTTAAAATGGTTTTTCATCACTTGTGGATTTCGGTATCTTATCAAAACGCAATTTTTCGCTCTGCTTTTCAATTTAGACATGAAATTTGTGAGATGAGCGATGAGAAGCTAGGTGAAGATCTATACAGACGCTTGAAAGGGAAGAAATATCTTATAGTCTTGGATGATATATGGACTGTGCAAGCCTGGGATGTTCTGAAAAGATATTTTCCAGATGACAAGAATGGAAGTAGAATTCTATGTACTAGTCGGCATGAAGGTGTGGCGGTATCTCTGCATGCTATATTTCACCATTTGCGTTTTCTAAATGAAAATGAATGTTGGGATCTATTGCGACTGAAGACATTTCAGAAAGATAGCTGCCCTCCAAAGTTGATGGAAACAGGAAAGAAAATTGCCAAAAAATGTCAAGGACTTCCCCTTGCAATTGTTGTAATATCTGGGCTACTTGCAAAAAATGACAAGACAATTGAATGGTGGAGGCATGTTGCTGAAAGTGTAAGTTCATACATTGTTAGTGACCCAGCGAAATATATGGACACATTAGCACTAAGTTACAACCACTTGCCTCAGCACTTGAAACCATGTTTTCTCTATTTCGGAGCATTCCCAAAAAATTATGAAATCTTTGTGTGGCAATTGATATGGTTATGGGTCGCTGAAGGATTCATACGACAAAATGACGAGAAAAGCTTGGAGGAAGTGGCAGAGGATTACCTGATGAATCTAATTGACAGAAGTCTAGTTGTTGTTTCCAAGAAAAGGTCTAATGGTGGAATCAAAGCATGTCGTGTTCATGACCTCTTGCGTGATTTATGCCTGAAAAAATCCCAAGAAGAGAATTTTCTTCAACAAATTTCAAGGTATGAACATTCTTCTTCTGCTTCAAATCACTTTCCATATAAGCAGCGTCGCATGTGCATCCATGATAACCTTGTCGATTATACTTCTTTGAAGCATTATCAATTTAACATCCGATCTTTCTTGTCCTTTGGCCATTCATTTTATAACTTACCTGGTAAGGATGTGTCATTCATTTGTCAAGCCTTCAAGCTTCTTCGGGTGTTGAATTTACTGTCCATCAAAATCCTCTTCTTTCCAGAGGAAATTGAACAGCTAGTTCACTTACGGTATTTAGCACTTCATGTGGAGCATGAACATGAGCATTTCCAACCATCAATATCCAACCTCCGAAACTTGGAAACATTTATTGTTGATGGCCCAAAAGGTGCATTGTTTTTAAATGATGTTTGGAAGATGGTGAAGTTGAGGCATGTGCATACTAGGCGTCTTATTAAAATCGATTATCCACTTGATGATGGGTGTCCTTCTGTATTGGATAACTTGCAAACCATAAGTAAACTTAATATTCCTGACAATGGAGATGAGTATGTTTTGAAAAGGTCACCGAATCTGAAGAAACTAAAATGCCAGTGTTATCATTTCCCTCAATTGGAGTTCCTAATTCACCTCGAGAAACTGAATTTAGTTTATGATGGGTACGAAAGGTTTTCCCATCTAGGTTTGTTCCCCCCAAATCTCAAAAGCCTTACATTGTCAAATTTTGGCCTACCTTGGAAGGCAATGTCAACCCTTGGGAGTTTACCTAATCTTAAGGTTCTCAAATTATCATACAAGGCATTTGAGGGACCAAGGTGGGACACAATTGCTGGGGACTTCCGCAGACTCACATTCTTGAAATTACAAGGTCTGGATATTCAGCAATGGAATGTCTCTAGTGATCACTTTCCCAACCTTCAGACACTGGTGTTGGATGACTGTGAATGGCTTGAGGAGATCCCATCAAGTTTAGGGTATATATCCACTCTAGAGATGATTCAAGTGCGATGGTGTAGCTATTCTGTTGAAAACTCTGCCAGGCAACTTCAAGAACAACAAAATTTCATGGGAAATGATGGGCTTAAAATCCTTGTCTACTCGTTATTTTGACAACTAGATGGTCTTTTGGGATGAGGATGATTATAATGCATATCAAAGCTTTTTCTTTTTTCTTTTTCGTTATGTTTGTTACTATAGGTTGTGTGATGTACATTTTTTATTTTATTTTGCTAAACAAAGTGATGAAGTTTTATCTCATTTCTGACTTTATATAAGTTTACTCCTGTTTAATAATACTAGAAATTTTTTTTTATTTATTTATGTTTTTTTACTTTTGAGATGATATGATTCATGACTTTCGTATAGAAGGGTGCAAGGATTCTTGTCTGCTTTCCGGTAATTGTTTTTGTGTTCATATGACCACTATTTCTTATACAGACTTGTGTATTTTCATCTGCAGTACCAACACAGAACACTGTAAGGCCAACAGCTGCAGGTTCTTATTATTAAATTATCAGGGTAAAATTTATACTATTGTCTATGAAATTTATGGATAATTTTAGTAGATTCACTTGGCTCTATCCATTGCAACTTGAAATTAAAGAATTTGAATGGAATTTTTTTGTTTAATGGGAATGCCCAAACTCGTGATAGAAGCAAAATGATCAGAAACAAGGGCAAGGAAGAAACATGTTTCAGCTTGAGAATTAAAAGTTGAACAATTCACGCTTCATTGACTAAACTCTGTAATTTTCTAGAAATATTAGCAATTCTAGAGCTTTTATTAGACCATATATAAAATATGCTTTAGATTTTGAGGTCCACGAGTTTTAAATTGTCAATGCAGGCTCTAAAGTCATTCATATGGTTGGGTAATTTCCTAGAACCACCAGCTTTGTCTTGAGGGTTGAAGATAGCATTAAGATCCCCTATGACAGGCCAAGGGAAAGAAACAAAGGCAGAAGTATGAATGGAAATTTTGGACCATAGAGTTTTTCTTAATTCATAGGACTTTGCAACATAGACAACGGAATAAAAATTCTGGTCTTGTTTGTCAGCTATCTAAATGCAACAATGAATGATTTGATCATGCTCTGAATTTTTTTGGATACTAACTTTGTTGGGATTCCATTAAATTCAAATTCTAGCTAAGGGAGAGTAATGGTAATTATGTAAAATGGGATAGTTATGAACAAAATCAATGGTGGGAGATCTGACCTTGGTCTCCAAGATGCTGATAATGTCTAGCTTATGATCCATGATGAGCTTCTTGATGACAGTCTGCTTTTGAGGCTTATTTAGCCCCCTTATGTTCCATACTCCAATCTTAATAATTTAGATTGATTTTTAGTTCCACTCCTTAGTGCCTTGTAGGGTTTTGATTGGGTATCTCACATGAAGTTCATCTGTTACATAATTGCAGATATTCAATACTCTTTTGATTCATCTAGTGAAAGGATTAAGGATTCTTCATTTTTGTTTTTTTCCATTTCATATTATAGTAGTATTTTTCTTGCGATTCAAATAGTTTGTTTCCTCAATGCTTTGCTTAAAATTGAAGCAATTGAGGACTTCAAAGAATGGCATCATCAGAAACATTGAACATATGTACCTTGAATTCTTCAATTGAGCGTAGGGTGAAGTGCTGAATACACCCCTGTCGTTTAGAAAAAATTGGTATTGCATCACTGCAGTTTCATGCCAATACAACTCCAACATATTTGAAAAATGTGCACAACTTACCTTCTTTTATCACGCTTTCATTAACTTTTGGCGATTAAATTGGTCATGTGACCAGCAAGTGATGTGGATTTATACTTAAAAGACAAAAGTGTCCTTATTTTGAATAAGTATAGGTTGCCTCCCGCGCACAGTACGCCTAATACTTCTGAGTTATTAGTGCTCTAGACGCACGGTAAGACTCACAATGCGTATAATGCACCTATGATCCAAACGCGTCCAGTGCATATGCCTTGTTCGATCCTACGTCTCTCTTTTTTATTATAAGTATTTGACCGTATATCTTTCCTACCTATCTGATTAGGAACTATTCATTGCGGCGAGTGTGTTAATAAATATATGTATGAGTATGTATATGTGCATATACATATATCTATATGTATGTATGTGGATGGTGTGATTGGCTTGTTGCCGGCCGAATTAGAGAGAGGAAGAGGATGGGGTTGAACAGAGATATAGAGAGAGGGAGCTGTGATAGGGTTGTTGCCGGCCGAAATTAGAGAGAGAAATAGGATGGAGTTGAACAGAGATAGAGAGAGAAAGAGGGGGAATTGCTTGGGTTGTTGTCAACCAGAGTTAGAGAGAGAGATGATCGGGTTGAGAACAGAGATAGAGAGAGAAAGAGGGGGTTGTGCTTGGGTTGTTACCGGCCGGAATTAGAGATAGAAAGATGATGGGGTTGAATAGAGTTAGAGAGAGAAAGGAAGGGGGGGATTGTGCTTGGGTTGTTGCCAATCAGAATTAGAGATGATGGGGTTGAGAACAGAGATAGAGAGAGAAAAAGGGTTCTGTGAATGCGTTGTTGCCGGCGGGAATTAGAGAGAGAGAGGATGAGGGTGAGAACAGAGATGGGGAGAGAGAGGGTTGCGGGAGTTATTTTTTTTTCTTTTTACTTTTTTTAAATGGTCACAGTTAACAGAGATCGACGAAATGAACCTATTTGAACAAAAATCAATAATTTAGGATTGTTTTTAGAACAAGAGGGTGCAATACATACTTATATCTATTGAAGTGTTTATGTATTTTATCCCTTTTGATTGGAGGGTAAAATGACCTGACAATAACTATCAACCTTGTAACAGTCATTGAACAAATACAAATATAGTGCTGAACATTCTCAGCATTGGAGTTAGAGTACCGGTACACAAGCCAAAAGTATTGGCGGATTGAACAATGCAAGACCAATAGGTATCTTTTATGTGAGATTCACATGATTACATCTATTCAATGTGTACTTGTTTTCTTTCACTTGATTGCATTCACAAATCAATTTATTTTTAGTTTCACTTTGAAAAGAACTTTTCTTGGAGTAAAACCAAATTGAGGCACTTCATAGCTGTATTTGCAGGAATTGAAGACTTTATAAACCACATTGTACGAGCTTTCAAATATTAGAACATTAATCCACCAAAAATAAATAAATGAAGACCAGCATACGCCGACTGACAAGGCCCTTGGAAAAAAAAATGTAAACTTACATTAGTGCATCAATTCTAAAGTTGTCTCAATGTCAAGTCCCAATTTCTAACACCCGATTAAAAGAGAAAGAAATGGAAGGTGAATTATGAAACCTCAACCGGTTCATCCATTGGAACTCTTCGATCTCAAGACTTAATTTCCTATACGTCTAAAATATCAAGATGGGACCAAGCACATTAGAGAGAGGAATCAAAATCACTCAATTTCAAATAAAACTGCACTTAATTCCAATTTAAAATGAATGAACTATGTCCGTTTGAAGTTTGGGACAATTTCAACATATGTTGTAAATAGTACATTCGCTTAATCGAAGATGCACTTTCAATTAATCGAAACTACGATTAATCGAAGCTCTATCGAAACTTCAATCATAACATGCAGGTTTTTGGATCCTATTTCACTCAATTTCTCCTTTTAATCGAACATGGGTCTTCAATTAATCACACCCTTTGATTAATCGAAGTTGGGTTTTCGATTAATCGAAACCCTTCAACCGAAATCTTGGTAAGTCCTATGTATTTTTTTTCCATTAGGACATCCAAAACTCATCCACCATTATGCATCTATACCACATATATGCTCATACATTTTATACATCTAAAAACACAGGTGGAAGTATTTGGAATCATAAATAACTCAATTACATCATAATCATCGGATCAAGTCCGAAAAATACATACATTATCGAGTTTCTCAAAAATTGAACCAATAGGCCAAAAATACTTGTCCAACATCCATATTACATTTTTCAAGAGTGTCAATATGACACATACATGTATAGATACTCAAAAAATCAAAAAATGTTATCGAGTAGTCCACATAACTACTCAAGTTTCATCCATTGCTAGTGCCTTATCTGAAAAACTTTAGGGGCAGAGGGGTGAGCAAACAACTAGCTCAGTAGGAATGCCCCAACCCACCTAGGCATCGAATTGACTCTGACATAAATGATATGCAATCATGATGTCGCTATTATACATGACATGCTCAACACTCATATGTCAAAACAATCCAATCTAATACATATATGCATTTTAAATATTCATCATGTTTAACAGTTAAGCACATAAGCACCTTTGGATTCATATATACATAATTGGTCAACTCTGACAGTAATGTAGTGTTGGACAACTTTGACGACGCCCCGTATGATTGGACAACTCCGAAGATTAAACATTTTTGGCAATATATTGGTCTTGCCACTATGATTAGACAATTTTACAATCATAGGAATTTGCATTACTCTGATTTTTAAGCATTAGCCTTGACATGATTGGACAATTCTGACGGTCATAGCTTAGTGAATAATTTTACCACTTCCATAGCATGGTTGGACAACTCTGAACTCTATGTATGGCTCACTTTTACAAAACTATGATATATACACTCATTAGGCAACATCTCACACATGGCATATTTCTCATGCCCTCCTACATACATTTATCTTTTATATTAATTCTAGAATGTACCATATTCTCACGTACCACATATATACACCTATATGTCCATATCATACATATATCTCACACATGTATACAATTCCACATATATCAATTATAAGCTCACAATTCATACATATTACATGTATAAGTTCACACCCATCATATATCACAAATATAAATAACTTCAGCGTGCATTTAAATCACAATGAAAGAGGGAAAATCTTGTATATAACCATACCACCGTCCCAAGGATACTAACCTTAACCAAATTCTCCAAACTCACCAACGATCTATTAATCGATGGCTAAAAGAGAAGAAACACCCATACCTCAAGATTGAAGATTTTCTAGACAAAACCCTATAATTCCTTGAAGCTTAACCTTGTCAAAATTTGATTTTGTTCAGTTCAAACCAAAGCCTTTAACTTGTAGAACACTTTGTCCTTCTTCGGGAACTTCCAAATCTAAGCCAAAAGCCTCCGAAATGTCAAGAGAAGGAGAAGAGGGAAAGAGTTGGTCGGCTGTATTTGGTCTCGAAAGTCCTAGAAATTTTGTGCCGCTTTGATATTTATAATATCTTGGGCATCAAATGACCAAATTGCCACTATTCCACTTAACGTACCCTCCCGACCTCTATTTTCGATTCAAAAGCGGTTACGGCTTCGAAATCACTTTCTTAACTCTTATAACATTTCATTTAGTTTAAAATCGAAAATAAATATTTAAAAAAAAAATATCCGATTTTTCAGGCCCACCAGACCCCGTGTCTTGGGCCCTGCCGACCCAAAACTTTCAAAATAAACCAAATGACTCAAAAACTCCCCTAGACCTCCAAATATGTCCCAAAACATGCATTTCAAGTTTATAATGTATGTAATATCATTTCATATAATTTATATGGCAATAAATGAAAATAAAAGAAAATCAGTCAAAATTGGACCCGGTCTGTACAACATCCTCACCTTCAAGGAATTTTGTTCTTTACGCCAGGCTCGCCAATAGCAAGCATTTTCTCTTATTTTTTCAACAAATGAAAATTTTTTGTTTATCGTCTCATTTTAATAAAAAAAATTCACTCCTATAAAATGTATGCGTGTAAAAATTTATGCATAAAGAATTCCATTTGAAAGTTCGCGACAAAACCTTTCAAAATTTTTAGAATTTCAGCGCGGGCCAGCCCTGCGGTCACCTCTGATACTCCACTTCAACTTCTAATGCACTGTATACCACTGCACTCGGTATGCTCTAACCTTCCTTGGAAACAAAAAAGCAACAAAACTGTGTCTTCGGAACATCTGTTTAAAAGTGAGAGGCAAAGTGAGAGATGGGTGGACTTCGTTTAGTAATGGGCTATGCCGATACATTAAAGTATCAATTGTAATGGATAAAAATTGTGTGGAAACGTGTCATAATTATTTTATTGGGAAGGTCATTACATGTGAGCTCTTCAAAACTCTATAATTTTATTATATTAAAAAAAAAAAAGTAAAAAATGTATATACAATCAGGGAAGGCACTGAGTAATTTTGTCAAGGTGAATACGAGCATATTTATAGGAAGGTTGGTGGAAAGTCATAAGCAAATTTCTCATCTGTATGTATATCTTTAAAGTAAGTGGGAGGAAATGGCTGAGATTTGAATAGGAGGCATCTAGCATAATTGCTACTAGAATTAATATATGCAGAGTACTTATAGTTATTTCATATCGTGTCTATATATATATACACACACACACACACTTAATATGCAGAGTACTTATAGCTATTTCATATCATGTTTATATCTAATCCATTTAATTGCCACATCATTCAAGATAAAAATTCATGAAATATTTTCATAACGTGTAGCATTGTTCATACAGAAAAATGTTAAACGTCATGAAATTTTATCATGAATTGACTTCATGAATGATGTGGCAAGTGATAATACCATTGACATTCCGTGTATGGAGAAATCCCACTAATACTAACTCACCATTTAATTACCACATCATTCAAGATAAAAATTCATGAAATATTTTCATAACGTGTAGCATTGTTCATACAGGAAAATGCTAAACATCATGAAATTTTATCATGAATTGCCTTCATGAATGATGTGGCAAGTGATAATACCATTGACATTCCGTGTATGGGGGAAATCATACCAATACTAACTCACCATTTAATTGCCACATTATTCAAGATAAAAATTCATGAAATATTTTCATGACGTATAGCATTGTTCATACAGGAAAATACTAAACGTCATGAAATTTTATCATGAATTGCCTTCATGAATGATGTGGCAAGTGATAATACCATTGACATTCTATGGGGGAAATCATACCAATACTAACTCGCCATTTAATTGCCACATCATTCAAGATAAAAATTCATGAAATATTTTCATGACGTGTAACATTGTTCATCTATATATATATATATATATATATATATACACACACACACTTATTGCTATCCAGATCTCTAACTCTGAGTAATTTGTCACACAATTAAGCAAGCTTCCTATGGCTTATTCTTCACTGCCTCGATGGGAATATGATGTGTTCTTGAGTTTCAGAGGCTGTGACACTCGTAGAACCTTCATTAGCCATCTCTACATGGCTGTGTCAGAAAGGATTCAAGACCTTCAAAGATAACGAAAAGCTTGAGAGAGGAAAATATTTTCCTTCGGATCTCGTAAAAAATATCAATTTATCCAGCATTGCTTTGATCGTTTTCTCGGAAAACTACGCTAATTCGTCATGGTGCTTGGATGAAGTGGTGGAGATCAATGAGTGCAGGAGAACCAAGGGACAAATAGTTTTGCCCATCTTCTACAATGTGAAAGCATATCAAGTTAGGAACCAGGTGAGGAGTTTTGCTGTAGCATTTTCCAGGCATGAAGAAACTTACAAGGAGGACATGGAAAGGGTGCACAGATGGAGGGTCGCTTTGAAGGAAGCAGCAAATACAGGCGGCTTGGACTTGGAAGATGCAGCAAATGGGTATATGACTCTATATGTTCTCTTCTATCAGTTTCTACTAGCTGAGTTCAATGTATACATTATTCTATTATATTGTTTGTGGTCAAGAGCAACAATGTATATATTATAGGTCTCTGTTCTTTTTTTTTTTCTTTTTTTTTGGTTCGCTAGATTTAGATTTTAATTTGATTTATACTTGATAGGGATGAGAGTGAGTTTATCCAACAAATTCTTGAGGGGATTTCAAAACAATTGAAGCTTTCTCTGCTTTCCCAACATGCTCTACTCCTCTTCGATCAGGCAAGCTTCTTATGGCTTCTTCTTCACTGCCTCGATGGGAATATGATGTGCTGTTAAGTTTCAGTTTTTAGGTTCGCAAAGCCTTTGCCAGCCATCTCTACACGGCTCTGGATCATAGAGGATTCAGGACCTTCAAAGATGACAACAAAGGAAATTCTGTTTCTTCGAATCTGGTGAGAAATATCAATTTAACCAGCATTGCTGTGATCGTTTTCTCCAAGGAATATGCTAATTCGTCATGGTGCTTGGATGAACTGTTAGAGATCATTGAGTGCAGGAGGACCAAGGGACAGATTGTTTTGCCCATCTTCTACCATGTCGCAACATCGGATGTTCGAAAACAGGAAGGAGGCTTTAAGGACGCATTTTATTTTCATGAACAAATTAGGAAGGTGGGGATGGAAAGAGTGCAGAGATGGAGGGCTGCTTTGGAGGAAGCAGCAAAAGTAAGCCGGTTAGTTTTAGATGCAACAAATGGGTACGTACATATGTTCTCCTTAATTCTATCTGTTACTACTAGCTTAGTTCAATAATGTATATTGTATTCTATTTTATTGTTTGTGGTCAAGAGCAGCAACAGCTTTATCACTATTATCATCCTAAAACAATACAGTCTCCTATCTTAATTTAATTAGACTGCCCATTAATTATACACTGTCAAACTTCGTATTTAACTAGGAGATTAAGGGCATGATTGGCATGCATTTTTTTTTTTGTTTTTCTATTTTGTTTCGGCATTGTAAAAACAAAGCATGTTTGGCATCGCTGTGTTTGAATATGGTCAAAATGTTTAAAAATTTTGGGCTGAAATTGAAAACATTATTAAGATATTTTTATTGTGTTTCAACGTCAGGAAAAATAACAAAAAAACAAAAAGCACTTACAACAGATTTTTGTTATCAAATGTGTTTTTGATTCTATTTAAAATACACTCGTAACAAAACACTTGTCATATTTTAGGCCGAAACAAAATGCATGCGAAATGGCGTAAATGTATGTTTCTAGCACTAGAAAATGGGTTTTTAGAAGTATTTTTTCAACGGTAAACTTTGCATATATATATATATGTTCATTTTTATTTTTTTCTTCAGTAGATTGAGATTTTAATTTGTTTTATACTTGATAGGGATGAGGCTGAGTTTATCCAACAAATTCTTCAAGTGATTTCAAGAGAATTTCAGCTTTCCTCTCCTTCTCACATGGCCCCTGTTTTCCCTACAAGCTCACTCAATGTCACTCAATGTCCGAAGGAACACAACCTTGACCCAATGTCAGCTGACTTACCATGTCACAACCAAGGAACCACAGAACCCCACATCAAACAGACGACCTCCTCTGCAATTGCTGATATGCAACCCATCCCTCCCTCTGCAGAAAAGTCACTTCTGGTGACCCTGTTGTCGAATGGCATGGAAGGCTATCTCAAGAACTCTATAGCCGATCTCATCAAGGAGATTGTCTGGCTAAAAGAAAACCTTGAAAAAGCTGGAGAGAAAAATGTCCGACTTCAGCAAACAATCTTTGAGCTCAAAGCTCGAGACGCCATCACCATGACCAGCACTGATGAAGCCTCCGACGAGGCCTCTGGTGCCCATATCCCTCCAGGTAAGAGAGCATTGCACTTAAATTCAAACGTTCAAGCCAAAACCTGGGCTTCCGTCGTCGAACATCCATCAATCCCAAAAATGCAATTTGAGTTCCACAAGCCTACTTCAGTAGAAAATGGTCCTCTTGTTGAACCCCCCAAAGAGGTATATAAGAAGGCGTGGAATACTGGAAAGCATACATGGTAGGCTACTTTCTTCATGAGAAAATGCCTTACAGTGTTGTCCAGCCAGCTGCAATGACGATATGGAAAGACAAGGGGCTCGCTGATGTTTAAGCTGATGGGAAAGGCTTTTTCTACTTCAAGTTTGACAACTTAACTGCAACTGAAGCCATTCTCAGCTCGGGGCCATGGAACATTGCTGGGAAGCAAATCATGCTAACGAAATGGAACCCTGATTTGTCTTATGAGAAGGAACAGAGCAGTTTGGTGCCTGTGTGGGTTAAGTTTTATGACATACCACTACAGTTCTGGACAGGGAAGGGTCTAAGCTACATAGCAAGTGCCATAGGGAAGCCCTTACATGCAGATGAAGCTACAGAGAGTATGAAAAACTTGATTGTAGGTATAGAAAAATTGTATTTACCCTTTTTTCTTCCTCTTTTCATTATCACTTCGTCCCTTTTATAATAATTCAAATACAATCGTTTCGCCTTTAATTTCTCTCTTTTCTTTTTATTCAAGGAATAACACCTTTTTTCTCTTCCTAATTTCAATGCTTGATTATAGGTGTTGTTGGAGGACATTCTGGGATTCTTTACAGTATTTGCGCCACTTGAATTTGGGTGACATGGATGATGACGTGGCTGCCACGTATTGTGTTGGTCGCACGTGTCACTTAACGACTCTTTTTTCCGCTACATCTTGCCCCAAAAAAACCCCTTTCAATTTTAGTTGGGATTTGAGAGGGTTTTTTTTTTTTTTTCTGTTATGAGCGTCGCTTCGTTTGTTCCGCCAGGTTGCGCTTGGGCTTCGTGCCCCATGACGGCCGCCGTAATGTCACTTCTACATAAATGCGATAACTTGCTTTTGTATTTTTTGAATCATTGTAGATTCTGGGCGATTCTGGGAATACTTGCTCGTCTGCTGAGGTTAGTGATTTCCTTTTCTTCCTACTACTGTTTTCCTCTTTTTCTTTGAAGATATGGGTAGGGCGAAAGGTGTCGAGATTGTTGACGAGTTTGGACCACTGAACCGCTATCAGTCTATTGATGAGTTTCTGGGTGAGGATGAGTGTGATCTGAGTCTTCCAGAGGTTCCTTCTGTTACTCCAACTCTAGCCAATCCCCCTTCTTCGGAAAATCAGAGTTCTTCGGATTCTAATTTGGAGGACGCTGATCGAGACCTAATTAGGACTCTTGCGAATTTGGGGAAGCTCAGACTTGATTGTGAGATCCCGTCTGACGTCACTCTTAGGAATTACCCTCTTGATTTTGACTTCCGATCTGGAAGTGGTTTAGGAGATGATGACATGCTCTTCTCGGTTAGGCATTTTCCCGCCTTTCGTTTTCCCCTTCACCCTTTTTATCATCTTGTGCTTAACAAACTAAATTTGGCTCCCTTGCAAGTGAACCCTAACTTCTTTAGGGTTATATCCAGTGTTCTTGCCCTTAATCATACCCGTGATTGAGAGTTGGGGTTGGACGATCTCCTTCTTTGTTATCAGGTCTGTGCTACAAAGAACGAGAGGAACCGGTTTCATTTTTTCCCACGTCCGGGCAGATCGCTCTGTACCGGTCATCCCTCCTCTGACAAGGGTTGGAAAGCCCAACTTGTGGTGGTTGGAGGAAACTGGAAAGTCTCTTCTTCTAAGAAATTTCCCATCCCTCGAAAGTTCAGTGGATTAGGTATCCCGCCTTCTGACTTTCTATCTGAACCTCATTGTGACTGTATTATATGTGATGTTGTGCTCTTTAATCAAATTCGGTCTTTTGTTGGCGCAGTTAGAGATCTCCTTCCCCGTTTGGAGTTAGCGGCACGTCTGAAGACCCTTGCTGAAAAGGTGTGGAGGAAGGTACCCAAATCCTCCCTTCTATTGTGCTCTTCGGTACTCAAAGCTATCTCAGAGAGTGCGGACGGTGCAAAAATGAAGCTTCCTAAAACTACTCGTACTAAAACAAAGAAGCTGTCTGAAGGGAATAGCCTAATCGATCCCCCGACCGATCAAGAAGTAGAAGTGGCCACGACCTTGCGCAAAAGGCATGCCGAGGAGACGACGGTGGAAAAGTCACTTCCTTCTGAAGTGATAGAACTAGAGGAGCCTGTCCCTCCTTTGAAGTCTCAGAAGGTAACTGTCTCTGCTTCTCCTTCGGTTCCAGAACCTAGGGGGCCTCCGGTTGCTAGGACGGCTGAGATAGGCTCTGATGTCCCAAGCTCCTCTGTGGTGGAACCGTGGGTTCATCGGATGGTGAAGGAGAATGGAATGCCTTTGTCAGTCGAAGATTCCATCCTTGAGAGCAGAGAATCGATGAAGGCATTTCTGCAAGAGATGTGGCCTCCCCGAGATAAGAAGATGATGATGGAGCTTTTTGTTGGTAACCTTCTGGACTCATGCCCTGATGCAGCCCTCAAGGTGAGCAGTAAAGGACGTGTTTTCAACTTATTCATATGTTCTTCTGTTACTTATATTTGACGACTTTGTGTGCCTTTGCAAAGCCTATTTGGTGTGATGACCATGTGCAAATTGGTCGAGTAGGCGACCGTTAAGGTCAAAAAGGCGGATGTTCGGGTCAGAAGGGCTGAGGCAGACTTCTTGGCAGCCATACGTGAGGTCAACAACGAGAAGGCCAAGTCCCAGGCCCTGTTGCTAGAGAATGAGCAGCTCAAGTCTCAAGTGGAGGACCTCTCCAAAAAGGCCGAGGATGCTGAATTTCAGAGGGCATTGGCTGAGTCCCGAACGGTCAAAGCTGAGCAGAACGTCGGCTCTTTGTAGGAGAGATCTGTTAAGCTGGAGAAGGGCGCCAAAGCTCTGTTTGATCGCCTATCTCTTACTGTTCAAATCCGAAATGCCGAGGCCTATCGTCAAGGCTTTGAGGATGCGGTGGCGCCTGAAGCCGATCAATCTTACCTTGGTGGACTTGCCAAATACGACCGAGAGATGGGCTTAGCGGGACCCCCTTATCAGGATCCAGAGGAAGGGGAAGAGGAGAAAGAGATTGCTGGTATCTTTGAGGATGATCCTACTTCCCTACAGGGCGTGACTCCTCACACTAGGGAGCCTGCCAATACCTCGGCTTCTCCTTTGGCACCCTGATTTGTAAACATATTCTCCTCTTATTTTGTAATGCTCCTTGGAGCAGTTTTCATCTATAATATCCTTATGATATTAATGGAGAATGTTCTTTTGATTCCTCTAGAATCCATATGTTTGTATGCTATTTGCATTTTACGATGTGTGCAGCTCCTACTATTTTCATGGGTATACATTCATACCTCAGGTACACATCCACAACTCCGGTTATTTGTACCGGGGTTTCTTTTATATCTAGCTTTTGGGATGGTCAATCCTTTGTCGATTTGTTCAAGATGTTTCGACAGGATGTGCTGTAGTATCGCTTCATCTTATATATCGTTCGGTTGTTCATGCCTTAGCCATTTTCTCACTGAGGACCTTCGGCTGATCATGCTGAAGTATCGCTCAGTTTTTTATGGCGCTCGGCTATTCATGCCTTAGCCATTTTTTCTCATTGAGGACCTTCGGCTGGTCATGCTGAAGCGTCACTTGGTTTCCTATGGCGTTCGGCTGTTCATGCCTTAGCCATTTTTTCTCACTGAGGACCTTCGGCTGGTCATGCTGAAGTATCGCTCGGTTTCTTATGGCGTTCGGCTGTTCATGCCTTAGCCATTTTTTCTCACTGAGGACCTTCGGCTGGTCATGCTGAAGCGTCGCTCAGTTTCTTATGGCGTTCGGCTGTTCAAGCCTTAGCCATTTTTTCTCACTGAGGACCTTCGGCTGGTCATGCTGAAGCGTCGCTCGGTTTCTTATGGCGTTCAGCTGTTCATGCCTTAGCCATTTTTTCACTGAGGACCTTCGGCTGATCATGCTGAAGTATCGCTCGGTTTCTTATGGCGCTCGGCTGTTCATGCCTTAGCCATTTTTTCTCATTGAGGACCTTCGGCTGGTCATGCTGAAGCGTCGCTCGATTTCCTATGGCGTTCGGCTGTTCATGCCTTAGCCATTTTTTCTCACTGAGGACCTTCGGCTGGTCATGCTGAAGTATCGCTCGATTTCTTATGGCGTTCGGCTGTTCATGCCTTAGCCATTTTTTCTCACTGAGGACCTTTGGCTGATCATGCTGAAGTATCGCTCAATTTTTTATGGCGTTCGGCTGTTCATGCCTTAGCCATTTTTTCTCACTGAGGACCTTCGGCTGGTCATGCTGAAGCGTCGCTCGGTTTCTTATGGTGTTCGGCTATTCATGCCTTAGCCATTTTTTCTCACTGAGGACCTTCGGCTGGTCATGCTGAAGCGTCGCTCAGTTTCTTATGGCGTTCGACTGTTCATGCCTTAGCCATTTTTTCTCACTGAGGACCTTCGGCTGATCATGCTGAAGTGTCGCTCGGTTTCTTATGGCGTTCGGCTGTTCATGCCTTAGCCATTTTTTTTATTGAGGACCTTCGGCAGGTCATGCTGAAGTGTCGCTTGGTTTCCTAAAATATTTTTTTTAAAAAATGTTTAAGACAGTGGCATTGCGCAACTTTTCCCTGCCGCGCAAAGCCACTGTCTTTGTGCGGGATGTGCCGGATTCATTATATAAAATGGAGAAAGGCCTGACAATCATCCGATGTGGGATAAATTCAAGTAACATACTTTCAGTTCTTTATTTAAAAGTGCATTAGGGCTTACATATAGTACCTTTTCAGGTGCATTGCGTTCCAAGGTTTTTTGACCATGGCTCCATTGCCGTGCATCCTTCGTAGTCTGTATGCCCCATTTCTAATAGCCTCGACTATTTCAAATGGACCTTCCCATTTAGCTACAAATTTTCCTGCGTTAGGCTCTCTGGTGTTGTTGGTGACTTTGCGCAAGACCCAGTCCCCCTGCTCGAACGACCGAGGTTTGACCCTCTTGTTGTAGGCCCTGCGAAGTCTTTGCTGGTAGGCTGCTACCCTTATTAGTGCAGCTTCTCTCTTTTCGTCAATCAGTTCGACGTCGTGTTCGATCAGGCGATTGTTCTCCTGCTCATCGAACGACTTAACCCGTTCGGTCGGGATCTGTAGTTCGACTGGGATTATGGCTTCCATCCCATATGTCATGCTGAAGGGACTACTCCCCGTAGGTCTTCTAGGGGTTGTCCTATAGGCCCAGAGCACTTTCGGCAGTTCTTCTAACCAGCGCCTTTTCCTCTCTTCTAACTTTTTCTTGATATTCTCGAAGATGGTTTAATTGGTGATCTCTGCTTGCCTGTTTCCTTGTGGGTAGGACCTTGATGCGAGTCGTTGGCTGATTCCATACTTGGCGAAGAATCTCTGGACAAATTAATTGTCCAGATTTTTCCCGTTGTCCATGATTATTGCCGAAGGTACGCCAAAGCGGCATATCAAATTCTTTCAGATGAATTTTTCGACTTGCGTGTGGGTTACAGAGGCGTAGGCTTCTGCTTCGACCCACTTGGTGAAATAGTCCGTTGCCAGGAGAACGTATTTCTTCTTTTGGGCCGCGATCGGCAAAGGTCCCACCATGTCTATCCCCCATTGGGCGAAGGGCCAAGGACTAGTCATCGTATTTAAGTTCCCTGGTGGTTGGTGCAGCAACTGGGCGTGCTTTTGGCACTTGTCGCAATTTCTGGAGTATTCTGCAGCATCTCGGGACATGTACGGCCAGAAGTACCCTAGCGTCAGAGCTTTGTGGGCTAGCGATCGTCCCCCGGAATGATTGCCGCAAACCCCTTCATGGATTTCCTTTAATACTGTGTTGGCCTCCGAAGGCGTTAAACATTTTCACAACGGACCCGAAAATGACCTTCTGTAGAGGTTATTATTGACGATTGAATACCTTGAGGCATTCATTCTTAGCTTCTTTACCTCCATTTTTTGTTCAAGGAGGGTTCCATTCATAAGGTACGCCTCTATCGGATCGATCCAGCTTGGCTCTCGTGGGATGGCCAGTATTTCTATCGGTTTTTTGATGCTCGGTTTTCTCAGTTCTTCCACTGAGGATACTCTGGTCATAGATTCATCCGCGTTGGAGGCTGAGCAAGCTAGCCTGTCAGCCGCCTCGTTTTCCTCACGTGGTATGTGCTTAATGATCACCTCGTCAAAGTTCTTTATGTCTTCAAGCACTGCTTCTCGGTAAGCATTCATTTTATCTTCGCTGGCCTGGAATTCTCCCTTAACTTGACTCACGCTTTCTGATCTGCAAAAATTTTGCTAGCTGAAGTCCCGCAAGTAGAGCCTCATACTCTGCTACATTGTTTGTGGCGTCGAGATCAAATCGGATGGCATGGTGGAGCGTAATCCCGTCGGGAGTTCTCACCTCTATTCCTGCCCCTGCTCCGGTGTGGCAGGACGAGCCGTCTACATAAACTTTCCACTGGGGTGTCTCTTCTTTCTCTTCCACCGGTTCATCGTATTCTAATAAGAATTCGGCCAATACCTGCCCCTTGCGGGCTGTTCGGGGTATGAAGAGGATGTCATAGGCGTTGAGGTCCATGGCCCACTTCATCATTCTCCCTGTCATGTCCGGCTTGCTTAGGATGGCCTTGAGTGGCAAATTTGTGGGGACAACTATCTGATGTGATTTGAAATAGTGTCTCAGCTTCTTCTTTGCGTGTATTAAAGCCAAAATCAGCTTCTCAGCCTTTGAATATCTATTTTCGGCGTCAGTCATCGTCTTGCTGGAATAGTACACCGGGCGCTGCTTCCCATCCTCTTCTCTGATCAGCGCTGCACTTGTTGATACCTTCGATACGGCTAAGTATAAATGTAATTTTTCTCCGGGCTTAGGTATTGAGAGTATTGGCGCCGAGGCCATATATTGTTTTAGCCTTTTTAGGGCTTCCATCTGTTCTGTTCCCCAAATTTTGCCTTTCTTCTTTCGGATAACATCAAAGAATGGCTTGCATTTGTCTGAGAGTCGTGATATGAATCTGCTAAGGGCGGCGATTCGTCCAGTGAGGACCTGGACGTCTCGCTGAGTTTTTGGTTCCGACATATGAATTAACGCCGAAGATTGGGATGGACTCATTTCTACCCCCGTTCTGCTGACCATATGGCCGAGGAATTGTCCGGATAGTACTCCGAACGAACATTTCGATGGATTAAGCCTTAGCCGATGTTTCCTAAGGGTGTCGAACACATCTTGTAAATGTCGCACATAGTCTTCCCTTCTTTTACTTTTGACTACCATATCGTCTATGTAGGCCTCCACGGTCTTGCCGATCTGATCTCTGAAGACGCGATTGACCATTCTCTGATATGTTGCCCCTGCGTTCTTTAAACCAAAGGGCATTACCTTAAAACAGTAGGTCCCTTGTTCAGTAATGAACGAAGTTTTTTCCTCGTCCTTTTAATCCAACGGAATCTGGTTGTACCCTGAATAGGCGTCCAAGAAGGTTAGCAGCTCATAGCCTGCAGTGGCATCTACCATTTGGTCTATTTTCGGTAATGGGAAGCTATCCTTTGGGCAGGCTTTGTTTAGGTTTGTGAAATCGATGCAAACTCTCCATTTTCCATTTTTCTTTCGTACTATCACAACATTGGATAGCCATTCTGGGTACTTTACTTCCCTGATAAGATTAGCCTGGAGCAGGCGATGGATCTCCTCGGCTATTATCTGGTTTCTTTCCGGGGCAAATCTTCTCTGCTTTTGTTTAACAGGGGCACTATTGGGGTCCACGTTCAGGGTATGTTTCACCAGACTGGGGTCCATTCCTGGTATGTCAAGGTGAGTCCAGGCGAACACGTCTTTGTTCCTTCTTAATACTTCAATCAGCTCTTCCTTTTCTTTGTTCTGCAGCATCGTCCCGATCTGCGTACATTTGTTTTCATCCAGGTTGCCTAGCTGAATTGTTTGGAGCGGCTCTATGGGCTGGGCTATGCTTTCGGCCTCTTGCAGTTCAGGCGTGCCCGACTTCTGTGATTGCTATTGGTCGTTGATCCCGGCGACTTCTTTATCTTTCGAAGTGTTTCTGATAGTGAGCGAATAACATTCTTTTGCTGCTATCTGATCGCCCCGAAGGTCTACTGTTCCTCTTCCGTTAGGGGTAAGACACCTCATCACTTGGTGTAAGGTTGACGGTACCCCTTGCATCCTGTGGATCTAACCTCTTCCCATTATAAGGTTGTAAGATGAACGAACGTCTACTATTACGAATGTCTCCCTGAGTGTTCTCTGTGCTGCCGTCACAGACAATGCGATTGTTCCGCACGACAGTACTTTGTTTCCATCAAAACCCACGAGCGGCCCGTCGACTCGTTTGATCTGGTCACTCCCGATTCCTACTTGCTTGAAAACCTCCAATGTCATTATATTCGCACTTGATCCGGCATCAATGAACACTCTTTTTATCCAACAATTTGCAACTAGTAGGCTGACTACCAACGGATCTTCGTGGGGGAGTTGCACTCTTAGTAGGTCCGGATCTCCGAACGTGATCTGAGCGTCGGCCCCCATGTCTTGAATGGAATTGATCTCTGTCATCTTCTGTAATTTTTTAGCTTGGCGTACGACTGATCTGGACGATCCTTGGTCTCCTCGGGTAGCGTAACTATGTATTGTATTGATCGTCCTAACCGTGTTTGGATTTGGGTTTTCTCTTCGTTCGGGCCCTATGCGTTCATTCGACTTTGATTGATCTTTCACCACATATTCTGTCAGTCCCCCTTTTGTAATGATCGCCTCTATTTATCCTCTGAGATTACGGCACTCATTGGTGGTGTGCCCATAATCCTGATGCAGAGCGCAATGCTTGCTCTTATCTCTGAGCTCGACCGGGATCCGAATGGGTGGGGGTGTTCGGAATATGCCTCTACTCTTGTTTTCCTGGTATAGCCTCGCCAGAGTGCATTTCAGAGGTGTGTTCTTCTCTTCGAATTTGGGACGCTTCCCTGATGTTGGGGGTGGAAGTGGGATTCTGCCCTTGCTCTTCTGTTTATCACCTTTCTCCTTAGGTAATGGGCCGACGCTTATCAAAGTTGTCCTTTGCTGGCGTAGAACTTCATCTTCCTCGAGACTGAGGTATCCTTGTGCCTTTGCGTTCAGGTCCCCCATGATTTTGGGGGTTTTTCTGACCAAAGATGAATGGAATTTCAAGCCAGGGATCATGGCTATTTTGAAAGCTTCCACCGCCGCTGCTTGGTCGCATCCATCAATCAGGGACATCTCCAGATTGAATCTGGTCATGAAAGACTTCAATGGTTCTCCTTTTGCTTGCCTCATGGTGAAAAGGGAGGAAATTGTTTTCTTCTGTCTTCGGTTGCCAATGTATTGTGCGATGAAAAGTTCACATAGTTTTGTAAAACTGGGGATGGTGCCCGAAGGATGTTGTTTGAACCATGTTAGGGCAGCACCGGACAGACTGGTTGGAAAAACCTTGCACATGAGGTTTTCATCTTCGGCATGCAAAGTCATCCTTTGCTGCACATGAAAGAGATGGTCAACAGGGTCTGTCGTTCCGTCAAAGGTGATGAAACTCGGGAGTGTGAACTTCCTCGGGTTCGGCGACCTCCTTATTTCGTCTGAAAAAGGAGATTGTATCACTTTGCTGGCAACTTGGGTTGCTAGATCTGCTGGGGTCAGGTTCTTCAGGTCTTTAATATCGGCATTAACTTCCTCCAGGCGTCGGGTCAGTGCATCGAAACTGGCTTCGGGTCTGGTGGTTCGAGATTCTGGATGTTCCGCGATTCGTCCTTCGTCACGAGCGGAATTGTACTCCACGGATGCTTCCCTCTCCGGTGGGGCGGTCTCCAGCTGTTTTTCGGTGAGTCGCGCAATCTTCTCTTGGAGTAGGTCGTTTCTCCGATTGGATTCCTCCAACTGCTTTCGCAGTTCCTGCAAGAGCAGTTCCTGTGTCTGATTTTGATCCATTGAGTGGCTCAGGGTGGGTGGTTGCTGCCCCGTTATAGTTCCGAAACGTAGCTGTATAGGCATAAACTCCCAAGGAATCTATGGATTGCTCCATTCTCACAGACGGCGCCAAAGTGTAGGTACAGAAAAATTGTATTTACCCTTTTTTCTTCCTCTTTTCATTATCACTTCGTCCCTTTTATAATAATTCAAATACAATCGTTTCGCCTTTAATTTCTCTCTTTTCTTTTTATTCAAGGAATAACACCTTTTTTCTCTTCCTGATTTCAATGCTTGATTATAGGTGTTGTTGGAGGACATTCTGGGATTCTTTACAGTATTTGCGCCACTTGAATTTGGGTGACATGGATGATGATGTGGCTGCCACGTATTGTGTTGGTCGCACGTGTCACTTAACGACTCTTTTTCCCGCTACATTGATCTTTGCCAGAATCTGCATTGAGGTAGATGTGAGCTCTCCACTTTTAGATAAGTTCATGCTCAAGACTGGGGAGAGTACACAGGTTGAAATTAGGGTGGAATATGAATGGGTTCCCAAGCACTGCTCCTTATGCTCTAAGATTGGACACTCAACCAGCTCCTGTCAAGCTCTCAGAAAAAGAAAATGGAAGTCAAATGAAGACATCAGCTCACAGAATCCCAAGCAAGAACTCTCATGATACGTTCAATAACTAGGGTAACTACAACCAAGAATATTTTGAGGTTAGTCTTCCTCTCTCTGTCTATCATATAGAATGTAGTAATTTATTTGCATGGTCGTTGGCAAATACAGAGGATTTATTCAAATCTTCAATAACAACTCGATACTTTTCTGAATTTTTTATAATCTTATATAATGAATCAGCGACTTGGACAAGTTGAACGATCAATTTTTGGGGGACACGTGTGACATTTCACATTATTTCTAACTCTGATAGATATATGACATGGGGTCTAAGTGATGGTGAAAATGAAAATGTGTATAGCTTTGTACTTTTGGCAAATTTCAGGGAGTGTCGTTGTAATTAATGTGAGTTGCGCAGTGCGGAAGCGGTTGCGAAAAGTACTTTAGAACCTAAAGGGGGTGAATAGGATCACTTGCTCGTTTGCATAATTTTTAATTAATTCAATTTTAAGTCCAATTAATCAAACAATTAAAGCAAGCAAATAAATAAAGTGCAAGTAAAGGAAAGAATGCATCAGATATACATGGAAACCCAATGCGGGAAAAACCACGGAGGGAGGCGGCACGTCTCAAGAAACCAATTCACTATAATGAAGCAAAGTACAACAGAGTCTGTCTCAGTCTCACACCCCTCTTAACTCTGTCAAGGATCTGATGCGGAACACCTCAGGCTTATGATTGCGACAACATGTCCAACTGCTACAGACTTCCGGCTAACGTCACCACCCTTACAGAAAGGTTGTTGGAAGAACCAAAATACTCAACAAGTATTTTGTTCCCTTCGCAGTGCAATCTGGTCACCTTTCTTCCTCAACAAGCAAGCAAGCGAACAACCTTCAATCCAATGTTCTGATCAGCAAATCGATTTGATGCACTCTCTGAGCAGCTAATTAGAAGTAGAACACCATCCTAAATATCACTCGTGAAGTATGGATGTGTGTTCTTCAAAAATATATAGCCCTAATTATAATGTATATACTTTCTCTCTCTAAAATATTAATTTTTCAGGATGTATTTGTAGAGAAAATATGAATACATATATATAGGCAAGGAAGTTCTAATTCTACTTGGAAAAGGAGTTAAATACCAAAATAGAACTTTCCTAAAAGTTTCAAACCCAATAGGAATCAGGATTTTCGTCAAAATCTATTTCCTATTTGGAACAGGCTAAGTGGGACCGATGCCAAATAAATAGGACCGGTGGGACTTTTTGAAAACCTGCAGAAACTAAACTGCCGAGAAAGGTTGGACCAGTCCTAAATATTGGGGACCGGTCCTACTTTGAAAAATCCTAAATTTTGCATTTAAACCATGGTTTTTCAAAATAGGCTCGGAACTAAAAAGTGCAAAGTGTCCTCACCATACTTACCTGTACTATATGGTGTTCTAACTGATTTGTCTGCATCCATGCACTTGAATATCAGCTCGTAGTAGTCGATGATCGATACAAAGAATAAATCAAAAATTACAACTCGATCAATCAAGTTTTGATCACCGAAATATGCCAATTACAAATTTATATCTCACAATCTTCCCCTTTGGCAATTTCATGACAAAACCACCTAGACAATTATAACCTAACCCATTGGAAAAATTAGATTACAATGTTTGTCCAAAAATACATAGAAATAAAGAACTGATCAACAGAAACTTCACTTGTGTATTGAAGACGGTTAGAATAAAAACCTGTTGTACCTGCACATTTCTTAAACAACACAACCTGTGAAAAACTTAATAAAGAAATATAATCATATATCAATATCCCCCCCTTAATCTTTTAAGCAAAAATATCTGATAAATAGATCTCCCCCTTTGTCAAAGAATCTCATATCATATCATATGCATATAACAATATCATCTCCCCCTTTTTGGAACAAATTGACAAAGAACTAGCAAAGAGATTTAGATAAACAGATAAATCATGAAGTACATAGAGAGATTAAGACAATAATGAAACAAAAATAATCATCATCACTGATTAAATAAATATCCAAAACATATCAGTTGATGGAATAAACAAAACATAACAATATCAAGCATCAAACATAGACAAAATAGAGTTAACTACTCAAAGTCTAACAAAACATAACTAAGCCTATCATCAAGACCTAATCCTCATCATCATCATGAGCTCCAAAAACTAGATATCAACCTCTATCAAAAAGATATCTTTGAACATATAACTCCATCTATTGAAATTTGTATCAAAGTCCATAAAAGTATGATCCAAACATAAATATGATATCCATAAGATCAACATGCATCCTAATCAAAATAGATGAACTAGTCTGAATCATCAAAACATCAAACCTTTAAAAACTAGTTATCATCAGTGATGTAGAATAGTGAATGATGGTCATTATCAAAGATACATTGGGTACTCATAAAGCTCGAATCATTATCCTCTATAGGTGGTCTATCAAGATTTGTCCTCAAATATTACAAAATAATACCACCTGTTAAGATCAAGAATACCAGCAATTGAGTCATAACAGTTGCATTCACCTCAATGATAATGACAAACACTTTGATTATGAAAGATAAAACATCCAAATATGTTACCCAAATCACATAAGGAGTCTCAATCAAGATATTTCAAATCAAAAATTCCTTTCGCTTTTAAAAGCACTCCCCTAGCTCTTTTAGACCTAATAATGAAAGTCACAATGAATGGAAGCATAAACAAGATCACAAACTCCATTAAAGAATTATGTCAAACACTTGGAGTGCAAGTCTAAAATCCCTAAATTTTAAAGATATTAATTTGCACAATATCACCCAATTCAACAATCAATCAACCAACAATCTTTAAAAGTTCAATCCCAACCTCCAATAATTAATGATCACAAAAAAATGTAGAAGAAGAGATTGCTTGAGTGTTTGAGTGTATGAGAGTGTATGTAGAGCTTGAGAAGAGAAGTAGAGTGTAAGTGTGCATAAGAGGACAATAGGCATGTTTAAGACCAAAGCATGCGCGCGCGGATTGTCAAGAATCTGGGCATCCGCTAAGTGCGACCGGTCCTCATATTTGGGGACCGGTCCAACTTCTCTCGATTCCTCAGAACCTGTAGAAGTGCGACCGGTGCTCAATAATGGGGACCGGTCCAACTTTGTGAATTATACAAAAATTACACTTTGGACCTCTAATTCACCAAAAACACATCTTTTCAATCTGATTTAGCAATTAAGCACATAAATAGTGAAAAATAAACACAAAATCAAAATAAACATATTTTTGAATTTTTGAAAATTTTTCAAGAGAAAAATAAAAATAAAACATGAATAATCTCATAAGAATAATCAAAAACATATTTTTCAAAGAATAATATGAGTTCTAAAATTTCTGAAAAATTTCAAACGTTTATAAATGCAGAATTTTAAAACCCATAATTTATCCATAAAATTCATTCTCAAATCCATGATCAAGAGACAACTTCCAACACACAAATATTTATAACAATTTAGAAACTCATCTAATAAATCCATGTGTGTGTGCACAATCTAACTTCATCAAAAATTAATCAAATTCCTTTGATCCATCTTCTAAAACATATTGGATAAAAAATAAATATAACTACACATGATCAAACATTTTTTTTCATTGAATTTCATCATTATTTATTTCTAAGACGGTGGCTTTCACTCTTACGGGCAGCCAGCTTTTTTTCTCAAAATAACTCTTTAATTTTTAAAGATATCTCATTGGAGATTTACACTGTAGTGGAAGCTACGAACACATCCCGAAGGTAGCCTTGTCCTTTTGTCTTAGATATTCAGCAAATTTTTATTTTCTTTTTCTTTTCATGCTGAATAAAAACATATTTTTTTTCATTGATCATTTAAGCTTTCAATGCTACTCATACAATATATTCTAGTCAACTTCATATTAGTTTTCAATCAATTCTCTCAGAGTTGGACTAGTGCACAAATTGTATGGATTGAGAAGATTTACCTCTAAAAAGAAATAAATACAATACATTGGTCATCAATGTTTAGATCATAAAATCAAGTACTTCATTAATTGACAAACTAAGTGTCCCAATTATGCATTCACAAATTAAAGTGAAATTAAAAAGAAATATAAAGAAATCACATTATTTCTCAAAAAAATATAATTATCATAATCTCATATGATTATTACTAAAAATAAACAAAACCTAACCTATAAAAAAATATGGTCCAATGGAAAACAAATAAATGAACATAAGCTCAGTCCATGACCATCAAAGTCCTAATGACCTAGTTAGGGGGTTTTGCACCCAAAGACCTATTAGGAATAAATCCCATATTATCAACAGGCACAAACTTCTCCAAGTCTTCCTTTTTCATCTAGATAGTTTTAACATGCAGTTTATCAGGAAAGAATTGTGGAGAAACAAAAACATTCTTCTTTTTATTTGAATTCTTTTTACCTTGAAAATTTTTGGGTTTGTTCCCATAACGTGGATTTTTAGCATGAACCATATTCTTAGCAAAAGAATTTTGCACATGAAAATCAAAATTAGAATGTCTTCTCTTTTTATAGCAATAGTGTTGACTATGTTCATTCTTACCACAAAAAGAACAATAAAGCACATTGGACACAACATTAGCATGCACAGACTCAACTTGAGACTTAGGTTTGGGTTCAAACACAATCAAATTCTTGGGTTTAACAAAAATAATTTTTCCCTTCGATGATGACCCAACAAAATCTAATCCAGTCTTATCTCCTACAGGCTTACCAACACTAATCATGCTATCAAGCTTAATCTGTCCAGAAGTAAAAATAATTAATTTCTCTTGTGATTTTTTCAATTCAGGCTCAAGAAAATTAATTCTAGCAATAAGAGACTCTCTAGCAGAAATAGCTTTACTTACCTCGTTTTCGAAAAATTTAGATTTGCCTTGAAGATACAGAATTTCAGCTTTACTTTTTTTAATCAACTTCACTTGATTTTCATTCTTTTTTTTCAAAGTCTCTTTCTCAGATTCAACTTTATTCTGGAGGTTTTGATTGATAGCTTTTTCATCGTCAATCAATTGTTGCTTCTGCTCATTCTCTTTCTTCAATGCTTCTTTTTCTTTTTCTACCAATTTTAGCTTTTTAGTCTGTTTCTTGTAAGCCTTTAATAACTCATTAAAGACTTCTTGCAACTTGCTTTCATATGATTCTCTATTAGTTTTTCATCATTCGAATCATCAGAACCAATTTTACTCAATGAGGCACATCTTTCAGATTTACCTGTATCAGAAAAAGAATTATTAGCAGTATCATCATCAACATGAGTAGTAAGAGTAACAAAAATATCTTTCTTATTATTTTTACTTCTGCATTTAGAAGAATTTTCTTTTCTAAAATTTCATTCTCTTTATTTTTAAGGAATCTTCTATATTTTCTAGCAAATAAATTTATGTCATCCTTATGGTTTAACACATCACATACATGAGATTGTTGAACCAATTCACTCTCTTTCTTATTAGATTCCATGACGATTTTTGAAAACAAAAATAAAATACTTTTTAAAAAATACTTCGCAAGGAACTACTCACAAAATAGAGAATACTGCTCTGATACCAATTGTGAGTTGCGCGGTGCGGAAGCGATTGCGAAAAGTATTTTAGAACCTAGAGGGGGGTGAATAGGATCAGTTGCTCGTTTGCTTAATTTTTAATTAATTCAATTTTAAGTGCAATTAATCAAACAAATAAACCAAGCAAATAAATAAAGTGCAAGTAAAGAAAAGAATGCATCAGATATACATGGAAACCCAAGGTGGGAAAAACCACGGAGGGAGGCGGCACGCCTCAGGAAACCAATTCACTATGATGAAGCAAAGTACAACAGACTCTGTCTCAGTCTCACACCCCTCTTAACTCTGTCAAGGATCTGATGCGAAACACCTCAGGCTTATGATTGCGACAACACGTCCAACTACTGCAGACTTCCGGCTAACGTCACCACCCTTACAGAAAGGTTGCTGGAAGAACCAAAATACTCAGCAAGTATTTTGTTCCCTTCGCAGTGCAATCTGGTCACCTTTCTTCCTCAGCAAGCAAGCAAACGAAGAACCTTCAATCCAATGTTCTGATCAGCAAATCGATTTGATGCAGTCTCTGAGCAGCTAATCAGAAGTAGAACACCATCCTAAATATCACTCGTGAAGTATGGATGTGTGTTCTTCAAAAATATATAGCCCTAATTATAATGTATATACTTTCTCTCTCTGAAATATTAATTTTTCAGGACGTATTTGTAGAGAAAATATGAATACATATATATAGGCAAAGAAGTTCTAATTCTACTTGGAAAATGAGTTAAATACCAAACTAGAACTTTCCTAAAAGTTTCAAACCCAATAGGAATCAGGATTTTCGTCAAAATCTATTTCCTATTTGGAACAGGCTAAGTGGGACCGGTGCCAAATAAATAGGACTGGTGAGACTTTTTGAAAACCTGCAGAAACTAAACTGCCGAGAAAAGTTAGACCGGTCCTAAATATTGGGGACCGGTCCTACTTTGAAAAACCCTAAATTTTGCATTTAAACCATAGTTTTTCAAAATAGGCTTGGAACTAAAAAGTGCAAAGTATCTTCACCATACTTACCTGTACTATATGGTGTTCTAACTGATTTGTCTGCATCCATGCACTTGAATATCAGCTCGCAGTAATCGATGATCGATACAAAGAATAAATCAAAAATTACAACTCGATCAATCAAGTTTTGATCACCGAAATATGCCAATTACAAATTTATATCTCACAATTAACTCCCGTTTTTAGGTAAATTACTCGCACACATTTTACAAATTGTCGAGACTTGTACCCCTCTCCTCCTCTTTAAAGAAGGATAAGTTATACCATTAGATTAATACGACAATCTTTTTTTTCTCTCCCCTCAATTACTCTATTAACGAACGACAACTAGAATGGTTCTGACTTTGTGCAATGTTGTTTTCCTTTGTTGTTGTTTCAGTTTATTCACACATAATTTGATATTTGATTGCATTGCTATCAAGAAGACCCATCACCATAGGAGCCCCGTTATTGGTATGGTGATTAGAATTTTTTGTATCCTATTAATGTTCATTTTTTTGGTAAGGATTCTATTAACGTTCTCTCTTTTCCTGCTTATTAGTTACATATATGCTGGTATATGATTGCTGGGTATGACCCATTTTTTATCTCCCACCTTTTTTAATCTCTTGTCTTGTGTTTTGTTCAAGAATTTGAGGCAAATTTCTTCAATTATATAGGAAATTTCGGGTTAAATTTGAATTCCATTCTGCATTTACTTCTAAGATTTAAAAGTTTTCTCCATGTCTATGTCCAGTCGTCACAAGAAGTTTTAAGGTTCCAAAATTTTCGTCTTTTAATTAAAATTTTGGAAAATATAATTTAAATAGAAGGATATATGAGCTAAGTGTCATGGATGCACAAGTGGTATTCTAATTCAATCCATAGTTTGGTGAACTGACCGGTGTGCAATGCTTTCTGAGGGGCCGTACGGAAGTGTTCTACTATTCTTTTAACGACCGGCTGTTACGGCTAAGAACTAGTCAGTTCTGTCGAACAGTGTATACAAGCTTTTATATTTGGGAATATTATTGGAGAAGATAAAAAAGGAATAAAAGAGAGGATATTTTAAACATTAAAGTTAAATCGTCACTCATTGTTATTATTTTTTAAGATTGGTCTTATAAATACCTTTTATTGAGTTTAAGGTCACTGTAAAACAAAATCTAATTTTTTAAAAAAATTATTGGTTGACAACCTTTCAAAAATTATTGTACAAAAAGTGAGTTAAATGATAGGGTTGGAAAAGTATTGAATATTCCAAGTATCATACCTCATTACACATCCAACAGATGATAAATTAATATTTTCTATTATTAAATAAAATTGACAGTTTCCATCCGTTAGATATGTAAGAGATATGACACTTCAAATATATTTTATAATTTCTTCTAATTTTGATAACAAATTGGAGTATTAAATTATGATGTAACTGTTTTTTTAAAAGAAATTTAAACTAAATGGAACCTTAAGAACAAAAACTTATCAAAAAGCATCCAAGGATAAAAAAAGAAATACTATGATTTTTATTTTATTTTTAAACAAAAAAACTATGTGATCAAAGTCATAAACTTCACCATTTTTGAAATATTAAAATTTTAAATGATAAATTTTACTATTTTTATAGATGAATAAAAATAAGTAAAATTTCACCATGTAGTGATAAAATTCATTATTAAAAGTGATAAAATTTTACACTACACTGAACCGCAAAAATAGAAATTACTGAAGAGAATTTTGATTGTTAGAAATTGGCGCTGCATTGGTCTCCTCGTCAAGCCCATGGACTGGCCCATGAGTCGTCACGGTGGGCTTTGAAGAGTAGAGCTAGAGTCGAGGAATGGGGAAGTCTGGCCCCGCTGGATCTTTTGTTTCTTAGTGGTTCTATTACATGGTTGCCTTGATAAAAAATAAAAAATAAAAAATAATAATAATAACAATAAGATGTCACGGACACCAAAGCCAAAAAAAGACAGGAAGGTTCTTGGAAAGTCACGAGCAAATTCCTCATCTGTAGTACCGGGAGGAAATTGCCAAGTTTTGAAAAGCTATCTTGCTTCCATCGTTATATATATGGATATATATATGAGTCGTCTTTAGTATGTGTTTTGTTGTGCCACCCCTTGTAAATCTCTTATTCGGAGGTGTACGTCCCGTCTTGAGCCGTGGTTAGGCGTTTAGGACATAAATGAAAATTAAGTTCGGCAAAGGTCTGTGTTACGAATGCAGCAAAACAATTTAAAAGAACTAAGTAAGTGTTGAGTTAAGATTTTCAAACATTTGCTAAAAATGATGAATAAGTTTCTCGGATACACCTCTTTCGCCTAGTTCTAGTTCTTGATCTACACAACCTACTTTTTCTGATATAGTCAATGAAGAAGAACATACATATGAAGATATTAGTTCATCTGATCTAAATTGGTGTGGATGGAATATCCCTAGAGTCCCCACTAGGAAAATTTATAGGTCAACTTTTCTTCAGTCTACCTTTCTAAGTGATTCTAGTGTTAAAACAGTTGAAAAAATTTATGGCATCAAGTCAGAATATGAAAAATACCAATTATTAACTCACAAAACAATTAAAACCCACAGAGACAAAGGTCACAATTTCATTCATATGGACTTGTCCAAGTTGCTGTAAATCCTCTTACAATTTTAAGCATAAATGCAGCGGTTCTTCTATGTCTAAGAGATGCAAGATTTAGAGACTATAATATTAACATCATAGGGATTATAGAAACCACACTTGCAAATAGTCCAGTTCATTTCAACACTTACCCAAATCTTACCCTTAGTCTTAGTGATTCTCATATCCTTAAAGCTTTAACTTTAAATATTAAAATAACTGGTTATCCGATGCTTGATGGAGGTCAACTTTTAGGCTTAATTTATAGTATCTATTACAAATGTATAATAACCAACCTTAATGTTGGAGCTCTAGTCAAGAGTCCTAGAAACCAAACCTTACTCATTCAAGGTAGCACAAAAGATGCTCGTATTCAAATCCCAAAAACAATTGCCTGGAAGGACATTACTTTGCCTAATGAATGGCTCTTGGAGAATGAAAATCATGATTCAAAAATTCAGAATAATACGAATGACCTAAGTCAAGTGCAACAATTCAATGATGGCACTGTTAGGATAAGTTTTGATGAATCCTGATTTAGTACTCTGTCAAGATTTAGTACTCAGTCAAGAAATAGTCACATAAGAAAAGATAAAAATCTCCTTAGTGAAGGAGAAGCCTCTGAAAGATCTTTTATAAATCAATTAACTAGGAAAAATGAAAGAAAAAATTTTAAATTAAAAAGGCATAAAAACTGATAATCCTGTTACAAATCCTTGTTATGCTCCCGGACCTGAGGATAATGAGTCATCACCATCTAGATCTCCTACTCAAACAGATTTTAAACCTCAAATGCCTTTTGATCCTCAAATAAGTTCCTTAAGTCAAGAATTTAAGTTTGACTTATTTAAACTTCATACTGAATTCAAATCAAAAGAAAACAAATAAAAAAGACAAGCATATAGAAATAATTTTTCTGAAAAAGAAATGACAAAAATAGTTCGAAACTGGAAATCATTTATGACAGATTACAGTCTCGAAATTAATTTCTTCGATTATTTAGAAAATTATTATAACAAAGTAAATGTTCTAACAAAAACCAAATGAACTAAACCAGACAAAACATCTATCTCTTCAAGTCACCCTCCTTTTGAAACTCTTATCATCCAACACTTAGACCATGAGTTAACAGCCTCCCCTCTCAAAGTCAGTGAAGCCAACGACCAACCTGATTTAAGAAAAATCATTGAACAAAACAATTTTACCAATAAATGTCTACATATAATAGGTAAACAGCTTGACAAAATTGAAAATAAAATGGAAACCTGCATGGAAAGTAGTATTAATCTACAAGAAAAATCTTTATTTCATCTTCCTGCTGAAAGGAAGGGATTAGCCTTAAAAAATTCCGAGTCAACAACACTCCAAATAGTAAATAAAATGTTAAAAGATTTAGAAAAAGCCAAAGGAAAGGCAAAAGAAGAACAAAACACTATTAGAGTCATAAATAAAAAAGATAGCTCTAATACAGAATCAGTTTCTTCTTCTAAAGAAAGCACAATCTATAATCTCGAACAAATCTTTACGAATATGCAATTAAAATCAATTTATCGTAGCAAAGTCAATTCTACTAGCCTTATAAAGAATTGGTACCCTAAGCTGACACCCCCAGATATCCAGATTGAAGAACGACGATTCCAAATTCAATTTTCTATTTCTTCAGATAAACTTTACGAATAGAACATTGATGGCCTTTCTGAAATATAAATTCTAAATAAACTAGACCATATTTCTATGGTTGCTAATAGTTAATTACTAATCACACAATTACCCAACCTGAAATTGTTGATCTTCTCACATCAGGTTTTACTAGTATGTTAAGATCTTGGTGGGAAAACCACCTCTCAGAAGAAGATAGACAACAAGTTAAAAATATTGTTAAAAAAGATAAGGATGGAAACCTTGTTTTTAATGAAAGAATAGGTATGGGTATTCAAGATGGAGTCAATACCTTAATATTTACCATCATTAATCATTTTATAGGAACACCTAGTAACATCGTGGCTAGAGTCCATGACCAATTAACCAATTTAAGTTGCCCAACACTCTCAGACTTTAGATGGTACAAAGATGTCTTTTTATCTCGGGTCATGATGAGAAATGATAGTAATAGCCCATTTTGGAAAGAAAAATTCATTAATAGATTACCTAGTCTCTTTGCTCATAAAATTAGAGAAATCCTTGCTAAGCCTGCTGGAATTATTGATTACAGTCAACTTACTTATGAAAATATCATTAGTACAATCCAAAAAGAAAGATTAAAAATGTGTATTGATATGAAAATAAGTAAGCAACTTAATAATGAAAAGAAGAAAGCTAAATATGAATTATGTAATTTTTGTGAGCAATATGCCCTTCCACCCGTTGCCCCTTCTCCTAAAAAATTACATAAAAATTGTAAAAATCCCACTAAATATAAAACTTACAAAAACTATCATAGAAGTAAACCTAAATTTCAAAAAAAAAGAATTTTATAAAAAACCCAAAAAGAAATTTAAAGAAAAGGGAACAACTAATAGTAAAAATGGAAAATGTTTTAAATGTGGTAAGCAGGGTCATTTTGCTAACAATTGCCCTATAAAGAAAAAAATTAACCAGTTACAAATCTCTGAAGAAAGTAAAAAATAAATCTTTGAAATATTTGAATTAAGAAACACCAATGAAGAGAATATAGAAACAAGTGATTCATCCTCTGGTAATAGTACCTATAGTTATACCTCTCCAGATATAATAATAGGATGTAAAGATGGTTGTAAAGATTTATGTTGTAAGTCAATCAATGTTCTTACCAAATATGAAGAGCAATAAATTCTTCTTATAGAACTCATTAGTAAAATAGAAAATTCCGATAATAAGTCCTTATATTTAAAAAAATTAAAAACTCTTTTAAAACAAAACAACAACAATGATTTCTCTACAAGTTCTACTAGTAAGCCTACTTTTAGTCTTTCTAAAACACTATAAAGATTTAATCAAACACAGAAAGAGATCACCTTGTAAGAACTTCAAACATAAATCAATCTTTTAAAAAAAGAGGTAAAACTTTTAAAAAGTGAAACTCATGAATTGCAACAAAAGATGCTAATTATCCAAGTTGATAATAGCCTAAAAACTCATGAAGAATCTTCCTGTGATGAGGCTCCGATTAATGCACCTACTAATGAACCTCCTGCTATCCACGAAGCAGATCTTATCAGCCAGAATATCAGCACCATGTCTAAAATGGTCATTCAAAAATGATTTTCTAAAGTCACTATTATAATTGATAAAAATTTAACCATTGAAATTATTGCCTTAATAGACACAGGAGCCGGTCTTAATTGCATCCAAAAAGGATTAATTCCTTCTAAATACTTTGAGAAGACCTCTTAAAGATTAAGTTATGCTAACAGTAGTAAAATGGAAATTAACTATAAACTACCTAAAGCCCATCTTTGTTAGGACAATGTATATTTTAAGACATCATTTGTCCTAGTTAAGAATATGACTAACAAGGTTATTTTGGGAATTCCATTTATTTATCTATTGTATCCATTTACAATAGAGAATAATGGCCTCACTACTAAACCCTTTGGTCAAACTGTCACATTTCAATTTCTTAAAAAACCAAAACCTAAAGAACTAAAATCACTCTTTGATTCCTCTATTTCCAAATCATTAAACTTACTCAATATTAAATGACAACACTTAAAATCTTTATAGGAAGAAGTCATCTATAAGAAAATAGAAAATCAGTTAAGTATCGAAAGTTTCCAACAAATTATAAAAACCTTTTAGAAAAAACTTGAAGTAGAAATGTGTTCCTTATTTCCTAATGCCTTTTGGCATAGAAAATAATATATTGTCAGTCTACCTTACATCAAGTCATTTAATAAAAAATTCATTGCCACAAAAGCCAGGCCCATACAAATGAACCCTGAACTACTTGAAGCATGTAAAGAAGAAATTAACAGCCTTCTTGCCAAAAATATTATTAGAAAAAGTAAATCTCATTGGTCTTGCTCGACTTTCTATGTCAAAAAGTAGGCTGAGTTAGAAAGATGAGTCCCCAGACCCGTTGTTAATTATAAACCCCTTAATGTGGTCTTAGAATGTATTCGCTATCCCATTCCAAACAAAAGAGACCTCACTAATAGACTTAGTAAAGCTGACGTCTTTTCCAAATTTGATTTAAAATCAGGATTTTGGCAAATCCAGATAAGTGAGAAAGATAGGTATAAGACTGCCTTTACCACGCCCTTTGGTCATTATGAATGGAATGTCATGCCTTTCGGTCTAAAAAATGCACCTAGTGAATTTCAAAATGTCATGAATGACATCTTTAACCCATTCAGTAAAAAGATCAAATCATTGTTCACTACAGTTACTACCGATACTATAATAAACCGACAAGATACTATTCATGAATAGTACTGTTGACTTTTACTATAGTAGTTTTGTCAGATGTTAACTATGATCGTAAGATATTTATTTGATCAAATCTTTGTAGATTTGATCAATCCTCCCCAAGATCATAAGGATCTTGAGCATCTTGGAGAGCTTGGCTGGAGTAGGGTTCCTTGACTGGTTGGCTGGAGCCTACAGATGAAGCCTCTTCATCTTTTGATAGACTAGAGATGTAACTCATCAATTGTTTAGCAAGATGAGCTAGTTCTGACTAGGAGCTTGATGCCATGATAGATGCTATTGACTTTGAGGGACCCTCGTCCTTCATCTGAATTGGAGAAGGTGAAGCTATTGGAAGGACTGGAAATTTAGTTTGAACTTTGGAAATAATTCTCTCAAATTTGAAAGAATCCCACCATTTGACAAAATGACTTCAGATGATTGTGTTATCTAGAATCTCAAACTGCCATTTTAAAAATCCATGGGACTTTGTATTTATCGGAGAATATGAGGATAGCATGAAATTGAGATTGGTGAGCATTAACTTTGTATACTGAAGAGAAATATTTAACTTGATCAAGAAGAGTACTTGGGAAAATTTGTGGTATGGAGCCATATTGCATCCACCACTTAAGAAACCAAGTGGGAATTTCACTTTTGAACTTACTGTGAAAGTTAATAAACCAAGAATGAGTAAATGACTCATTCTTGTGGAGGAGGACGAGGTTAAATGAAGCATCTTTGTAATCATAATAGTTAAATTGGATTCAATGCTCTGGTAAATCTACGAGAATGGAGGGATGAGAACCCCATTCTTTTACTGAAATAAATTTTTGGATGTATAGAGAGTGGTAGATAACTTTGGAGGAATCATTTTGATCATAAATTGGTTTGATTCGAATTGATTCTGTAGAGAATAGTATATCCTTATAAAAGGATAATGATTTTTCTGGATGACATGAGACAAAGAACCATGTTGGAGGTAGAAATGCTTTGACTACATCTATGGGGTCTTTGAAGTGACTATGAGAAGGTTCAATATGAAAAAGGTTAGAGGTGTAGGTACGAGTGTATTCAGATTTGGGGTTTTGGGTAAATTAACTAGGAGCGATAGGATGAATTAACTGTATAGGTTGTTTTGGTTGGTTTGAAAAAGGATCAGTAGTTGGGAGATAACTTGGGTATTGGAGGCGAAGGTGACTAGGGCTTGAAAAGGCTAGGCCCGAGCTGAAGGAGGGTCTTGGAGGTTGACTAAAAACAGCAAATCTATTGGTCATGGATAAAGGGGTTAAGGATGAATGTTCAGTTTTTATTGTCCCTTTAGGGGCCTTGTCCTTGTTTTTGGCTTTGTCGGTTATGTTTGTCCTGCAAGAATTCTCTCGTGAGGAAATCAGGCATAAAATTGTGATTACCTTTAATATATTCTATATCAAAATAAAAAATATATTCTTTCTTTTTTAATAGTATATATATATGTATATATATATATATATGTATGTATGTATGTATTAAATTTAAGCATTGTGTTTGAATCTTTCTTCGAAAAAAAAAATCATGTTCAAACGGTCAAAAATATTTATAAAATCAATTTTATGGTTTAAAATATCTATACTTATTTACAGTTTAAAATAACTCTTTCTATCTATGATTAAATGAATTGAGAATTGATGTAAACATTTTTTCCAAAAACTACACATCTTCGTCATGGTGCTTGGATGAACCGGTGGAGATCCTTGAATGTAGCAAGACCAAGGAACAGACAGTTTAACCCCCCTTCTATCATGTGAAAGCATCACAAGTTTGGCAACAGAAGGGGAGTTTCAAGGAAGCATTTTCCAATCATGACGAAATTCACAAGACATGAAAAGGGTATAGAGATGGATCGCGACTTTGAAGGAAGAAGCAAATATAAGCGGATTGAATTTAGAAGATGCATCTAATGGCTATATATATTTTCTGATTCTATGATCAGAGTTTAGTTATTGGCTATTTTAATTTAATTTATTTATTGTTTGAGGTAAAACATCAACTACTTTAATAATGTGGCCAACCCAAGAATGAAATTACCACTGAACGAACCTAATGTGGCCAACCCACGTAAAAAAAACAACGAAACAAGAATCCCCAACCTCCTCACGCGATCTCTCCCACCCTCCTCCTCTGTTTACCTCTCTTTGAAAACTCAAATCATCCCCAAACAATTTCATTTACGTCTTTCAAAAATTCCTAGTCCTCCCAACAATCTTTTACGGAGAGCACAACTATTAGAAAAAAAAATGATAGATTACACCTTTATTTTCTGAACGAACTTTAAAAAAAAAATGACCAATTGATATATAAAATTTTGTTTGGTCATTGTATTTAAAATTTGACCAATTGATATATAGAAACTTGTTTGGTTACTCTTTTGAACCATTTTGTAATGATTACTATTTCTTTCATTTTTTTGAGAAGAAAACGTTATTTTATTCATATCAAAATGACAAAAACCAGCTTCTATTTTATTTTATTCAAAGCAAACGTTATTTTATTCTTAGTAAAGTAAGCATCCACAAAATGGTTGAAAAAGTGACCAAACAAGCTTCTATATATCAATTGGTCAATATTTTTAAACAGTGACCAAACAAGATTTTATATATCAATTAGTCTAATTCTTTTTATTTTTTTAAAAAGAAAAGCCAATTCAAGAACTAAGGTTGCAATTTATCATTTTTTTTCTATTGCGGGGATATAAAGGTCCAACTAATTAATGCTATAATTGTACTTTCAACATGAAAGGTAGTTTTAGCATAAATTAACTGATTTCTAATGGCTCTAACAATCCAAAAATGTTAGTCAATATTACAAAATATTTAATTTATGAACAATAAAAGAAAACTGGAGAGTGTAAGAAGTAGGCGAGTAAAGTTTGGTATAAAGGAACCCTGGCCTCTGTTACTGATATGTTGATGGGTAAAGTGCCAAAAAAACACTTCCACTGTATAAAAAATGTGCAAAAAATATATTTGTTCAGGGATTTTGTTGTTTGACCACCTCTCTCTACCATGTGCAGTAGTGGAGACTAATGATTTTGTATAGTATGGATCATCAATTTATACTCTCTCTCTTTATAGTATATATGATGCAGAATCTGACAGGACTTTTTGTTCTTAAGTTAGAGTTCATTCTTATCTCTCTCTCTATAGACACACATATACTCATATATATATATATATATATATAGATATCAATAAAATATGTGTTTGCACTTCTTAAAGTTTCAATCGAAGGCTAAGTTAATCAAAGTTTCATCTCATAATTTTTTTAGTGTTCTTTGTATTAGAGTTATTATATTTAATAAGGGTAGAATAATCTTTTACTTTATTTTATTTGTAAGACTATATATTTTCTTTATTAGGTTTCATATTTGTAACTTTGCATTGAGATTGTAATAGAAACCCTAGCCCCTTTTTATTTTTTATTTTTTATCTCTTCTTTTCTCTCTTTACAATTCTCACATGGTATCAGAATAATGACCTAGATGAGTCCTTTGATTGGTAATAACATGGAAGAACTGTACATCCCATCTACGTGGTCTGATGAACACTTTTTTTTTGGGGCGTTTTGGCATCGATCTAATTTCGATATCGTTTCCGTCTAACATCGAACTGTTTCGATTCACACCATTTGTCTCAAGTATTTGGCCTTCACATTTCTTCATATTTATTTTGGTTAATCATACTGTTCCGATTCGCACTGTTCATCTCTGGTATTTGGCTTTCTCCCCTTTTTGAAATGGCCGGTGAAAAAGATTACCTGCTTCAGTCTATTAGTGTGAGATTAGATGAAAAGAATTATTCATATTGGAGTTATGTGATGAAATTTTTTCTTAAAGGCAAAAAGATGTGGGGTTATATTAGTGAAATTTCAGGTAAACCCAAGAATGTAAAGGCTAAAAACTATGCAAATCTGTTAGATGTTTGGGAAGCAAATAATTCAAAAATTATCACTTGGATCAACAATTCTATTGAACATTCGATAGCTATATAGTTGGCAAATTATGAAATAGCCAAGGAAGTTTGGGACCATTTGGCAAGACTGTACACACAGTCTAACTTTGCAAAACAATATCAATTAGAATATGATATTCGATCCCTTGAGCAGAATAGTATGAGTATTTAGGAGTTCTACTCTGTAATGACAGATCTTTAGGACCAGTTGGCTCTCACAGAATCAGCAAAGCTACTAATATGTACACTGTATATAGGTGTAAGGATTTTTTTTTTGTGGAGGCAGAACACACAGTTGTACCACCATCAGATTTATTTGGTTTTGGAGTTTCATCATCTTCTAATTCCATGGTTGTTGCCCTCGCTGACCAGTTTCATAATTTCCTTGCCACACAGCCACATGCTATGTCCACCTCTTCTCCAATAGGTCAGTTAATTCTAGTTCTTCAGGTATGTCTTCTTCCATATGGGTCTTAGATTCTGGAGCTTCACATCATGTCACCTGATTCGTCATCTTTTGCTTCTTTATGTCTTATATCATCTGTGTCTGTCATGATTGCTGATGGCACTCCTATGCCCTTTGCAGGTGTTGGTTATGTTGTCAAACCAAATTTATTTCTTTCTAGTGTTTATCATATTCCCAAACTCACGATGAATCTAGAATCTGTTAGCCAGTTATGTGACTCTGGTTACTCAGTATCGTTTTCTTCTTCTTCTTCTTCTTGTCATGTGCAAGATCTGCAATCACAGAAGCTGATTGGAATAGGCCTTAGGCAGCGGGGACTTTACATTTTGGATGAGCTAAAAGTACTAGTTCCTGCAGCTCCTAGTGTGCACTTGTCATCTTTTCATTTGAATTCTTCTTCTAGTTTTTATTTATGGCATTCTTGTCTTGGTCATGTTTCAGCCTCTCATTTAAGATACTTAGCATCTACAGGAGCATTAGGAAATTTGCAAACTCATGACATCTCTTATTGTAATGATTATGAACTGTAATACCCCAAAATTTTGACGTCATTTATTTTAATATAAAATGCTTTATATATTTTTATTATTTCATGTGAATTGCTTTGTCTTTATATTTTAATATTTCTTGTAAATTGCTTTGTATTTATATTTTATTATTTCATGTGAATTGCTTTGTTGGTTATGTATTGTCTGATTTAAAATTTTAAATGCTTTAAATTTCGAGAGGGGCTTTTTTTTTTTTGTTATTTAAATTCAAGTTGGACTGGGTCGAGTTGGGCTGGAATGGCTGGGATAGGGGTATACCTAATTTGATGGGCTAGGGTTTATGGTTATTATATTTTATTTCTTTTATTATTTTTGATTTTATTTAGTTTTCTACAAAAAAAATAAATAATAAAACAAAAGAAATAGGAGACTAGAGTTTCTACCGTTTGCTTTGCACACAAAAACCAAGAGTGTAAACGAAGAGAGAAGGGAGAGAAGGAGCGATCGGGTGAACGGGTTTTTGAATCGTTAAAGAGCAAGTTTGATTCTTCTCTTCCTCTTTGAATTTGTATGCATAGTCTAGGTTTTGAGTCTATGACTATTCCTGAAATTTCTGGTTATGTAATTTTAGGGTATATGATGTTGCTTTCTATTAAAGAAATTCGTGTGATCTTATGCCAACTGAATATAGGTGTAAGGATTTTTTTTTTATATATGAACAGACATATGCATATATATATATATATATATATATGATAGGTGTGTATGATGTATGGAAATAATATGAGCATGAATCTAGGTTGTAAATGGTTTTAATTTGTAGTCTTTTATGTTGTGGTTGCTCGAGTAAACAACCCTTGATCCTTAGAAAATCAGATCGTTGATGAATTGAGTTTCAATTTTGAAATTTTTGCAAAGAACCCTAGAACTTGTGAATTGGGGGTTTTCGATTCGAGCCATTTTAGATGGGAATTTTTACACCAATAGGTAGCCAATGTTGAGAGGAGAAGAACAGTACAAATATGGAGGCGAATGGTGGCCGGAGTTTGCCGGTGCGTCGCTAGAAAGTCCCCAGCAGCGCGATGTGCGCGCTGTTAGGCGCGTTGGGGAAGAAGCCCCAGTGTAGGGCGCTCCCCCATGCGCCTTGGCCGATGCGTGGTGCTGGCGTTGGGAAAAACGTTTTTCGGCCCCACTCGCTGGGGCCCACATCTCGGTCCAATTTGGGCCCATTCTAAATTATTTTGATATTTTTTTTTTTATATTTTTGATATTTTTGCAAAATCTTGAAAAATTGAAAAATTATTTTTTAAAAATACTTAAATTTTTCAAAAATTTCCAAAATTTTATTTCAACTTCCCGAAGGTTAAAGGAACTTGGGTTTTAAATTTCATGTTGAAAAGAACCTCCCTTGTGAGTGAATTGATATTAAAATGTCTTAAAATTGGGTTTTTTCAACTTCTTTTATTTTGAAAATATTTTCAAATTTCAGAAAATTCTAAAAAAATTTAGGCAACTTGATAGGGATAAAATACACTTGGGTTTTAAATTTCAGGTGAAAATGAGTTTCCCTCATGGTTTTATCGGTTTTAAAAGTATGTCTCAAAACTATGTTTCTTTTACTAGAAAACTATTTTTTAAAATTCTCAAAAATTCCAGAATGATTAAAGAGGGTTCTTAGAAGTAGAATAGGCCTGAAAACCTACACTCGAGTTAGGTTAGACTCCCTCGAAGATTTAGGTGCGTTGGAGGGTTGGTTGGGTATTTGCTCCAAAAATGGATGATTGTATTATTTTACTCCTTAACTTTTTTCTCCTTGAAATTATAAATGTCCATGATATACTTGGTTTTAATTTATTTTTGAACAAGTTATCTTTTTGTGATGATTGAATATCTGATAATTTAAATCATTTCATTTTGTGGAACTTTATTTCATTATGCACCTTATTTTATTTTATGTTGTAAGTTGGGTTAGGAGGCATGTTAGGATTGTCAACGGTTCTAGAGTGGGGACAACCTACCTCACCATGAAAAATTTGCAGCTTTCTTAAGTTGGCTAGTTATTTTTGCCGATTTATTGAGGGCTTCTTTAAGATTGCTGGCCCGCTCACCCATCTCACTAAAAAGGGTGTGCCTTTCATTTGAGATGACTTGTGTCAAGCGGTATTTGACGAGTTAAAGACTAGATTGACTACAACACCAGTTCTAGCTATTCCTCAAGCAGCATTGAGTACTTGGTTTATACCGATGCATCATTATAGGGTTTAAGATGTGTATTGATGTAGGAGGAAAGACTGATATCAGATGCGTCACGTAAGTTTAACTCTCATGAGCTTAATTACCCAACTCATGATCTGAAGCTAGAAACTGTGGTTCTTTGCTTTGAGGATTTGGAGACATTACCTTTTGGGTGAGACCTTTAGATTATTTAGTGACTATAAAAGTTTGCAATATCTATTCTCACAGAAGGAGCTGAATATGAGACAACGTTGGTGGTTGGAGTTTAGAAGGACTATCATTTTTCCATCCAGTACTACCCAGGGAAAACAAACGTAGTAACTGATGCACTTAGTTGTCAACCCTATGCTAGTTTCTCTGCCTTATTCGAAGCAGAGTGGAATGACTTGAGCAGTGTTGATGCCTTAGCTGATACCTTTGTGGCATATGTGGTGGTCACTCCTGCTATCATACGAAGGGTAGTTGATAAGTGTTCAATTCTATGCATTTGAACCCTTTTTATTGTATATGTTAGTTCTGTTTTTGCGTTTATCGAGATATGTTTACGGTATTTTTGTGTTTTTGATGTTTTGCAGGTATTGGAGTAAATAGAGCAAAGTTTGAAGCTTTCTGCAGTCAAGAGAAGAAATCAGAAAATTCCGACCAAAGGCATCTCGATCAATCGAGATGTTGATCTCGATTAATCGAAATCTCGATTGATCGAGATCCCATTTCGATTGATCGAAATCTCGATCAATCGAGATTCAATCTCGATCAATCGAGATTCTGCAGAATCCACTTGCCCACTTGCTCACCTACTCTCCCACTTGCAACAAAATCCCCCTTTTTGCACGACTTAGGGGGATTGTCTGACTTGAACAAGACTTTTGGGGGCTTTCTTGATACAAGAGATATATATAGTGATATATATATATATATGGTGGGCCCCAAGGTTGAAAAGGAAGCCAAAAAGCACACAAAAAGGGCCATATCTCTCATATCTCACATATCTCTCAATATACACATCAGACCATCAGGAGGAGAGACATTCGGGAGAGAGGAGAAGGAGCTGAACCAGACCAAGAAGCTTCATCTTCTCCATCAATGGAAGGGTGCAAGGCAACCATGAGCAACTAACTTCCATACTAAGGTGTTGTTGAAGCCCTAGCCATGTAAACATGTTCCTTTTTGTAGCACTTGGGATTTGTAATTAAATGTTGATTATTTAGCCTAGTGATTATATACACAAATACATTTCTTATATATATTCATTTGATTTGGAATTTATTCTTGTCTTAGAGTAGATTTTGTCACTTGAATGCACAACATTTGCATATTCCACAAGAAGTGCAAATGATGGCTAGATAATGGTGTTTAAATGAATGTGTGATGTTAGTTTGTATAGACCATGCCAAGACAAGGTAGTTTGGATGCATGTAGTGTTCACTTAGAGAGTAGAGTAATTAGGTAGTTAGTTAGGTTGAAGAGCTATGCTTGTTGAAGATGGATTATGATAGGTTAGCACACACATTGATCTTTTGATATGTCATTGAGGTCACAAGCCTAATGACATTGTTAGGTATTTAATTCATGAATCCTATGCTTGCTACACTTATGAACATGTGAATGGCTAGTGGTGGAAACCAACCCTAGTTCTCTCTCCCAACTTTAAACTCTTTACTTTTATTATCATTTCATTTATGCAATAGTCTATAAACAAAACTCGAAAACCTGTTTTTAGGATTAAAGTAGAATTAATCTTCCTTTAAGACAATTGCGACTAGTCCTCGTGGGATCGATACCCTCTATATAGAACCTTATCTACAAAGATTCGTGCTCTTGCGAGTGGTTAAATTATATTTTGATAAAATGGGCAAAATTAAGCTTACAATATAATCACAGTTTAGCCGCATCAAAATTTTGGCGCCGTTGCCGGGGACTTACGGTTTAATTGTCGCCATTGGAAGATTAAATCTGGTTTAATTCTTAGGCTAGAAATTCTTTCATTCTTTTTGTATATATTTTGTTCTTATTGCTCAAACTTCTTGATTTTAGGTATACCACATAGCGGGCATCAAAAAGGACTGAAGTCGGAACCCTTTGTGAGTATAAAATCTAAATTAGTGGTTTGAGTTCTTTCATTCTTTTTGTATATATTATTGTTTAATTTATTTCTTTTTGTGAATTGAGGTGTTGTTCTATTGTTAATGCATGCTAGGTAGACGGTCGTTGTCACTTTCTTTGCTTCCTTGTAATATTGAACTTGAACGAACACTTAGACAACGTAGAGGAACCTTTAGGGACCCTATATTGCCTAGGACTGAAAACATGGACCCAAATGAAAGACAACCTCCCGGACTACCTCCTTTTAATAATGAACAACCACCTCCACCACCACCTCCTCAAGGAGAGTTGCTTATGGACTTTTACCTTCTGACTACATTTGAAGTACCTTCATGTATCCAATTTCCGGATGTAGCGGCAACTCAATTCGAAATAAAGTCCTCCACCATCAATCTTCTTAATAGCTTCCACGGTCTCCCTAATGAGGATCTATACCGGCACTTAGATTATTTCCTTTCTGTGTGTTCCACTATTCGTGTACCACACTTTACGGAGGATGATCTAAAGCTGCGTATGTTCCCCTTCTCCCTAAAAGATAAAGCTAGAAGTTGGTTCAACTCCTTAGAACCTAACTCAATCCATTCTTGGGTAGAGATGCAAATAGAGTTCTTGAAAAAATACTTCCCAATGGGTAAGACAAGTGATATTCGGCGAGCAATCACCGGATTCACCCAAATTGACCAAGAACAATTCCATGAGACATGGGAGAGGTTAAAAGATCTATTAAAATCTTGTCCGCATCATGCGGTCCCAAAATGGCAGCTTGTGCAAAGTTTTTATGATGGGGTGAGTGAGCAACATAGACAAATGATAGACTCCGCGTGTGGGGGTGGGTAACTTTTGAAAAGCCCCGATGAGGCATGGAAACTTTTTCAAACCCTAAGCAACAATTCAGCTCAACGCTCCTCCACTAGGAAAGGGAAGGCCACCCAACCTTGTAGAGGAGTGCATGAAATTTCACGGGTAGATGAGGTTGCCATGCAAGTAGAAGCCCTATCCCGAAAAATGAATTTAATCATGAAAAATGGGCTGCCTACTCCAAACCAATCTGTCCAAAATCAGGAAGGGTGTTCGTTTTGCTATAACACTTCGCATTTTGTGCGAGATTGTCCTATTGCCGGGCAATCTCCCGATTATGCTCAAGAGCAAGCGAATGCCTTGTACTCTAAACAAATGAATGATCCATATTCAAACACGTACAATCCTGGTTACAAGAACCATCTGACTTTTTCATGGAAACCTCAAGAATCAAGTCCCTCTTTTCAAGGGCAAAATTATTTTAATTCCCAATCTCAACAGCCTCATTATAGGCCAAATCCTCAACCTCACAATAAAAGATCCAATTACCAACAACCACCACCTCCTCCGAGAAGCCAAAGCTTTGAAGAAAGAGTGATAAGCAATCTTGAGGCCAATACCCGCTTATTGCAAACTCACTCTCAATCAATCTCTAAGCTTGAAGCCAATGCTCAATATATGGCTAGGTTAGAAGCTCAAATCGGGCAACTAGCTAATGCCTTAAATAGAAGGGAGGAAGGTAAGTTGCCAAGTCAACCGGTGGCGAATCCCAAAGGTGTCCATGTGATTGAGGATCCATCATCTTCAACTTGTAATGCTCCTCCGGAGCAAGTTCAATCAATCACAACCTTGAGGAGTGGTAAAATCATTAACTCCAAGGTAGGGGAGGAAGAGAGAAAGGAATTCCAAGAGCAACCTAAAAATCCAAAAGAATCCCAATTAAATCCAAAATTGTTTCCTTTAAATCCAAATGTGAATATCATCCCTTTAAATCCAAAAGGAAAGGCAAGTGAAGTTGTGTTGTCATCCATTCCAAATCTTGACACTTCTTTTGAACCTCCGGTTCCTTTTCCTTAAAGATTGAAGGAATCTTCTCATTTTGGGAAGCAAGGAGAGAAATTCCAAGACATGATGGAGATCTTCAAACAAGTAAAGATCAATCTCCCTCTCCTTGATGCTATTCGACAAATTCTCTCCTATGCGAAATTCTTGAAGGACTTGTGCACTCAAAAGCAAAAATCTAGGAATAATGTTCCTAAGAAAGCCCTCTTAACTGAGCACATAAACTCCATTTTCCAACACCAAGCCCCTCCTAAATTCAAAGATCCGGGTGCTCTGACCATTTCGTGCACCATCGGAAATCAATCTTTTGAAAAGGCACTTCTTGATCTAGGGGCTAGTGTCAATTTACTTCCATTCCCAGTTTACCAACAACTAGGTTTGGGGGAACTCAAGCATACCACGGTTGTGTTGTAACTTGCCGATCGCTCGGTGAAGCAACCACGTGGCATAATTGAGGATGTAATCATTCAAGTGGACAAATTCTATTTTTCGGTGGACTTCATAGTCCTTGACACGGAACCGGTCCAAAATTCAACTCGACATATTCCTATTATTCTAGGTCATCCATTCTTGGCCACGGTAAACGCTTGCGTTAATTGCTGTACCGGGGTGATGGACATCTCTTTTGGGAATATGAAAGTCCGCTTGAACATCTTCAATGCTTCCCACCACCCATTCGAAGACGAAAGTGAATGCTTTTGTGTCGATGTTGTGGAAGACCTTGTTCAAGAAGCACTTCCTTCTATTCTTTCCAAGGATCCTTTAGAGGCATGCCTAAATCACTTCAACTATGATGATTTTGACATTGAGCAATCCATATGTGAAGTCAATTCCATGCTCGATGTTAATACTATCATGGATTTGCCTAAATGGAGAGCTCCGAGAGAACCCTTGCCCCCTTTGTCCAAAACTTCCCAAACTCCTTCTTTAATTTTCCCACCACAACTTGAGCTCAAGCCCCTACCGGCTACACTCAAGTATATTTTCTTGGGCACTAATGAGACCCTTCCAGTCATTGTTGCTTCCAATCTTACCAATGATCAAGAGATGGAACTTATAAAGGTGCTAAAAGAGCACAAGGAGGCAATAGGATGGAGTGTGGCAGATCTTAAGGGAATAGACCCTTCTATTTATATGCACCACATACACTTGGAAGAGGATGCAAAGACCTCAAGGGAGGCACAACGTCGTTTAAATCCAAACATGAAGGACGTTGTAATGAAGGAGGTGGTGAAGTTACTAGATGCAGGAATCATTTACCCCATCTCAGATAGCAAGTGGGTTAGTCCCACTCAAGTGGTTCCAAAGAAGTCTGGTATTACGGTGCAACCTAATGATAAAGGTGAATTAGTTCCCCAACGCACCACCACAGGATGGAGGGTGTGTATTGATTATCGGAAATTAAATTCAGCCACTCGGAAAGATCATTTCCCCCTCCCATTTATTGATCAAATATTGGAGAGATTAGCCGGGCAAAGTTTTTATTGCTTTTTGGATGGATATTCCGGCTATAATCAGGTTGCTATAGACCTGAGGGACCAAGAGAAAACCACCTTTACATGTCCTTTCGGCAAATTTGCTTATAGATGCATGCCCTTTGGGTTGTGCAATGCACCGGCGACTTTTCAACGGTGTATGATGTCTATCTTCTCGGACATGGTGGAAAAATTCTTGGAAGTGTTCATGGATGATTTTTCCATTTTTGGGCATTCATTTGAATCATGCCTCCAAAATCTAGCTTGTGTTCTCAAACGATGTCAAGAGACCAACCTAATTCTTAGTTGGTAAAAGAGCCATTTTATGGTTCAAGAGGGTATTGTCCTAGGGCACATTGTGTCTAAGAGAGGAATAGAGGTTGATAAAGCCAAGGTTGAACTCATTTCCAAACTTCCTCCACCATCAACGGTGAGAGAGATTCGTTCATTTCTTGGGCATGCGGGCTTTTATCGCCGTTTCATCAAAGACTTTAGCAAGATCTCTCGGCCTTTGTGTCACCTTCTTGAAAAAGAGTCTTGCTTTACCTTTGATGAAGCGTGCCTTAATGCTTTTGAAAAACTCCGCACCATGCTTACAACCGCTCCAATTCTAATCCCTCCAAATTGGGCTCTCCCATTTGAGATTATGTGTGATGCATCCGATTATGCCATGGGTGCAGTCTTAGGGCAACGAGTAGACAAACTGCCACATGTCATCTACTACGCAAGTAAAACCCTTTCCGAGGCTCAAATCAATTATACCACAACGGAAAAGGAATTGCTTGCGGTAGTCTTTGCATTAGACAAATTTTGAGCTTATTTATTAGGTTCAAAGGTCATTGTCTATTCGGACCATGCTGCCCTCCGACATCTTTTGGCCAAAAAGGACACCAAGCCTAGGTTGATCTGATGGATACTCTTATTGCAAGAGTTCAATTTTGAGATTAGAGACAAAAAGGAAACTAAAAATGTGGTGGCTGACCACCTGTCTAGAATTCTTGTTGAATCCCTCCATAATTCCATTCCAGTTTGTGAATCCTTCCCGGATGAACAACTCTTTGTCATCTCTCAAGAGAGTATCCCTTGGTATGCGGATGTGGTTAATTACTTGGCAACTGGTAAAATACCATCTTCTTGGACCAAGCAAGAGAAGGATCGTTTTCTCTCCCAATCACGATCATATTATTGGGACGATCCTCAATTGTTCAAATATTGCCCCGATCAAATAATTCGAAGGTGTGTACCCAACAGTGAATTCCAAAGCATTCTCAAGTTTTGTCATACACTCGCTTGTGGGGGACACTTTAGTGCTAAGAAAACCGCAACAAAAATTCTCCAATGCGGATTTTTCTGGCCGACACTTCATCGGGATGCATATTCATTCTGCCACTCTTGTGAGCGATGTCAGCGCCTTGGCGTGATGTCTCGGAAGGACATGATGCCTCTTAACCCTATTCTTATCATTGAAATATTTGATGTATGGGGCATTGACTTCATGGGACCATTTCCACCCTCTACTGGTCATGAGTACATACTTGTGGCGGTGGACTACGTATCTAAGTGGATAGAGGCCGTTGCTACCAAGACCAATGATCACGCAATCGTGGTTAAATTCATTCAAGCTAATATTTGTAGCCGATTTGGTACGCCTCGGGCCATCATCAGTGACGGAGGTAAACATTTCTGTAACCGGTTCCTTCGAACCTTGCTTACCAAATACTCCGTCACACACAAAGTAGCCACCCCATACCATCCTCAAACAAGTGGCCAAGTAGAAGTATCCAATAGGGAGATTAAGAACATTCTTCAGAAAACTGTTCGGCCCGACCGAAAAGATTGGTCATTGCGACTAAACGATGCATTATGGGCATACCGAACCGCATATAAAACTCCCATTGGAATGTCACCTTATCGGTTGGTTTATGGCAAGGCTTGCCATCTTCCGGTTGAATTGGAGCATAAAGCTATGTGGGCCACCAAAACTTTCAATTTTGACATGCAAAAAGTTGGATTTAATCGAAAGCTTCAATTAAATGAATTGGAAGAATTGCGACATGACGCGTATGAGAATGCAAAAATCTATAAGGCAAAGTCCAAAGCCTTTCATGATCGTAATATTCGAGTCAAAACATTTTCGCCGGGCCAAAAAGTATGGTTGTACAACTCCCGCCTCCATTTGTTTCCCAAAAAACTTTGTTCCCTTTTGGATGGTCCATTTTTGGTTAATTTCGTTGCTCCCCACGGAGCGGTGGAATTGAAGGACTTGAAAGATGGCTCGTTGTTCAAAGTAAACGGACAGCGCTTAAAAGTGTGCGTGGATGACCAAGTCACCACCGAATACGTGGATGTTGTCACTTTGACGGATCCCGTATATTTTGACTCGTGAGCTGATCCGAACGTCAAGCCATAGATGTGTAAGGTGGCGAAGCCATGGTAGCTATCATGCTTCCATGATGTCCCTTTAATCCAAAGTAGGTTTTGTATCTAAGCAACTTAGTATCTAATTCCCAAAAATCCAAGTCCCTGAAGCATAACTCAAGCTAACTATTTTTGAGCATCTCGATTGATCGAAACCAGGACCTCGATCAATCGATATTTCAATTGATCGAGATTTTGGTCTCGATTGATTGAAAAATTGCAGAGATTTGAGAATTCCAAAAGTCCCGAGAGGTGGTATTCTTCGATTGCACTTCGATAGGTCTTCGATCGATCGAAGATTTCGATTGATCGAAATAGGATTTTGATTGATCGAAATAAAAGTTCGATTGAATGAATTAAAAGTTCGATTGATCGAAGTAAAAACTCGATTCAGTGAAGGAATTTTCGATTGATCAAGGAAGGAATTTCGATCGATCGAAGCTGATTTTGATCAATCGAAATCTCGATTAATCGAAATGCACATCTCGATCAATCGAGATGCACGCGATGCCTGCACGTGAGCCGAACTCTTATTTAAACCGTTGGGCTTCCCTCTCATTTCAAAACAACCATCCGACTTCCTTCTCTTCTTTGAGCGATCCAGAGCCCTCCAAGCACCATTCCACACGTGATCTTCCATCACCGATCATCCCCCGCCGTTCGACATCGTCCGAAGCCACCGCTAGCACTCGCGCGCTCTTCTCTTCGCGGCTGCGAGTGGATCTTCTTCTGTTTGAGCCGTTCATCTTCTTCCTCTTGAGGTAAGTGATGCATGGCTACATTTTGTGTACTCTCCCACTATTTTTGATAGTTTTACGGCATAATAAACATAGTTAGATGATGTTGGTTTGGATGGGTGCGATTGCGATATCTGTAATGAGATTCTATGGGTTTGGGGGGGTAGGAATTCATGTATGGGTGAGATTTTGCACTCTTTTTGTTTCAAATACTTAGTGTACGGTTTGTGACCGCGGACCCTTCGTTTCGGTTGCATCCGGTCGCACCTCCTCTTTGAGAGTGACTTTTTGAATTCTTGTCAGCACCATGGACTAGGACCTCATTTTTATTCTTTTATATCTATTCTTAGTTTAGCTTTCCTCTTATTTTATCTTTTTATTTACGTAATTTTTAGAATAAAGTGCAGACTGTTTCGAGGCTATGGCGAGGGTGAAAAATGCCCCCGGTGCAGTTGGAGACGTGCCCGGGCGAGTCTTCCGGTCTCGGAAGTTTCACTCGGAGCAGATTTTCACCTTGGTAGAGTTCGAAAGTCATCCCGACACTGCGTGGATTGTCGCCAAGGTCAGGAGGCGTCGCCTCGACCGACTATGTGTGCCTCCCACCGACGTGGCACACGAGCGCTTAGTGCAGGTCTTTTACGATCACATGACCTACTCCTGCACCACGCCGGATACACTAGAGACGGTTGTGGGCACCGTCACTATTACGATTACGCCGAGCCAGATTGCTCAGATGCTCGGCATCCCTTATCAGCAGCCACCAGACATGGTTGACCAGGACGGTCGACCACTTTACAGGGCCGCACTCCCAGCAGACACAACACTGTTCTCGATTGTGATGGACATGTGTGGCGGGGCGTTTACCACGCCCAGTCACAACTGCACGTCCAAATCGATGTGCCCGAGCAGGTTTTGGTTCTTAGACACCATTCTCATCAAGAACGCATGGCAGAGTGCAGGGGCGACCTCCTCCGTTGCCTCTATGCTTTCCACATGGGTGCTTGGTTTTCTGTCCCGTTGCTGATCTGGGGGTAGATGTACAAAGTCTGGGACGGCCTCATCAACAAGAGGATGAGGCGAGCAGCGAGTTGGCGGCTTCCCTTTCCTTTCCTGATCGCCGCTTTTCTCAGTAGTGCCAGTATACCGGTCAGTGATACTAACATCCAGTTGGCACCACCCACCCGCTTCACATCTACTCATTGGGAGCGGGTGAGGTGACACTTAGAGCGACAGGACCACCAGGGTGATCCACCAGACGATGTAGATATGGATGCCCCGGTGGAGATGGAGGAGGGAGAGCTTGCAGGGGATGAGTCCGAGGATGAGGAGATGGAGGAGGAGGAGATAGATATGGCTGTAGAGCGACATGACATCTTAGCGACTGGCTACTCCTGCCTGGCGGCTGACGTAGAGCGGCTCCAGCAGGGTTTTGACGAGCAAGTCCAGGTGACGTAGAGTCAGCTGGAGGGCATTCATTCGGACATTTCTTCTCTGGCACAGGGTCAGAGGGCGATTCTAGACGAGTTCTGAGCCTTCTGGCAGGACCTGCAGTTCCTGTTTGCAGGACGGGCTTCCACCTCCACTTCTGCCCCCACCGAGCCACCACCACCACCACCCGCCCTCGAGTAGCTGCATTTTAGTTGTCTTTTCTGTTTTACTTTCCGTATTTCTTTTTTTTTTTCTTTATGTTTGATAGGCCATGTTGGCCATGTTTTCTTTCATTTTTAGTTCTTTTTTAGTATTCCCGATGCATGTACACTTTGTACTGAACTCATTTTATATATTGATGGAATACAGTTATCTTTTCTGTTATCACATCTGTTATCTTTACTGTCTTTATTTTTGCTTTCTGTCAATATTTCTGTTCTCTATACTTTGACTATGTATGTAGTACCACTTGCCTACTTGTTATATGCGATTCAGTTGATGATTTCTGTTTATTACCACCTGGTTTCAATTCCCAATACTGTTGAGATTGCTTCAACGCAGTATGGTGGTAATAAAGAAAGGCAGCCCCTTTGCATGCTATACGTTAGCGTGCCTGGATAGTCAATATCTTATCGCATAGACCTCTTAGACAATTGGGAAACACCAGTTCAGACCCTTAGATATACAGTGATATTGGCATTATCCGTTTGTGCATAATTATTTAATTATGTTCTGTTTATCTACTTTTTGTTCCTTTTAATGCTCGTGGTATCCAGTTGGTGTTCTGTGCAGGTTTTTCTTATTTGCCGGATGACCGCTACTATGAAACACCATTTTTGTCGCATTCTGCCATCCCGGTAAATTCTTTCCTTGTTCTCCTTATCCACACATTGAGGACAATGTTGCGTTTAAGTTTGGGGGTGCGATATGCTATACCACTTGCATATGCATGCAATGTTCAGTCGTTATATTGAGTGTCATTGTAGAGCAGTTTTCTTGATATTTTGCATACTTGCTATGATGTCTTGCTTTTTAAAGGAAGTCATTAGAATAAATGTCCGAGGTAAATGCAGCAGGTAGTTAAGAACTTTAACATTGTAAATACCCGCACTTTTGCAAGCTATATAGTAGGCTAGAACGGTCTACATTTTTGTCCAAATACGAGCACGTACAATTCTTGCCCTAAATTTGTCCTTAACCGCACAAATTCACACACATGCATTTTAAATTGTGGGGTATAAGTCTGAGGGAGAATTTTGTAAATTTCTATTTTTATCTGAACAACTTAAAGAATAAGTTCTTCCAGTTGTTGTAAAAAAAAAAAAAGAGAATCTGCAATAAGCCTTCTCACTCAATAAACCGGATTTCTATGCCTCAAAGCAAGGAATATTCGCGTATAAGTGTGCAAGGTTGAGCAATAATAAGTAGGTGGCTTGCTTAAGCTCATCGTCTTGTAAGCTCGGTTATTAAGTCTGAGGGGTGTTTCTTCACCTATTGCCCTAAAACCAATTGGTTTGGGAGTCATTGGCCCAATGCCGCTACATGGGCTTACAAGAAAGCAAACAGAGCTAAGCATTGCACGGTCATCCGCACATGAGCAATCATGAATGTTTTGTGATAATGAACGGCTGTGTCGAGCGTTTTCAATGAGTTTTTCTCTTAAAAATAGATTTGTTTGTTTTCTTCTCCAAATATGACAAAAGCCACGCGTTAGAATGCATGTTCACCTTTCAAAGAGGATTTTGGGGTCAGAATTGGTATGTTTGCTCGGGTTGGCCATTATGTGGGGACCGTCGTTTATTTATAGCTTGTGAAAGTGCATTTTTGCTAATGACCGCATAATTCTGTAATACTTGTTGCATTTGCCAAATGTGAAATGGACGGATGATCGCCCTTTATCTAGTTGATGACTGAGCATGATTAAACTTTTGTATAAGATAGTTAGTTTTTTTTTTTTTTTTGTAATATCGTATTGCTAAGGGACTAGCAATATGTAAGTTTGGGGGTGTGATAAGTGTTCAATTCCATGCATTTGAACCCTTTTTATTGCATATGTTAGTTCCGTTTTTGCGTTTATCGAGATATGTTTATGGTATTTTTGTGTTTTTGATGTTTTGCAGGTATTAGAGTAAATAGAGCAAAGCTTGAAGCTTTCTGCAGTTAAGAGAAGAAATCAGAAAATGCAGACCAAAGGCATCTCGATCAATCGAGATGTTGATCTCGATTAATTGAAATCTCGATTGATCGAGATCCCATTTCGATTGATCGAAATCTCGATCAATCGAGATTCTGCAGAACCCACTTGCCCACTTGCTCACCTACTCTCCCACTTGCAACAAAATCCCCCTTTTTGCACGACTTAGGGGGATTGTCTGACTTGAACAAGACTTTTGGGGGTCTTCTTGATACAAGAGATATATATAGTGATATATATATATATATATGGTGGGCCCCAAGGTTGAAAAGGAAGCCAAAAAGCACACAAAAGGGGCCATATCTCACATATCTCTCAATATACACATCAGACCATCAAGAGGAGAGACATTCGGGAGAGAGGAGAGGGAGCTGAACCAGACCAAGAAGCTTCATCTTCTCCATCAATGGAAGGGTGCAAGGCAACCATGAGCAACTAACTTCCATACTAGGGTGTTGTTGAAGCCCTAGCCATGTAAACATGTTCCTTTTTGTAGCACTTGGGATTTGTAATTAAATCTTGATTATTTAGCATAGTGATTATATACACAAATACATTTCTTATATATATTCATTTGATTTGGAATTTATTCTTGTCTTAGAGTAGATTTTGTCACTTGAATGCACAACATTTGCATATTCCACAAGAAGTGCAAATGATGGCTAGATAATGGTGTTTAAATGAATGTGTGATGTTAGTTTGTATAGACCATGCCAAGACAAGGTAGTTTGGATGCATGTAGTGTTCACTTAGAGAGTAGAGTAATTAGGTAGTTAGTTAGGTTAAAGAGTTATGCTTGTTGAAGATGGATTATGATAGGTTAGCACACACATTGATCTTTTGATATGTCATTGAGGTCACAAGCCTAATGACATTGTTAGGCATTTAATTCATGAATCCTATGCTTGCTACACTTATGAACATGTGAATGGCTAGTGGTGGAAACCAACCCTAGTTCTCTCTCCCAACTTTAAACTCTTTACTTTTATTATCATTTCATTTATGCAATAGTCTATAAACAAAACTCAAAAACCTGTTTTTAGGATTAAAGTAGAATTAATCTTCCTTTAAGACAATTGCGACTAGTCCTCGTGGGATCGATACCCTCTATATAGAACCTTATCTACAAAGATTCGTGCTCTTGTGAGTGGTTAAATTATATTTTGATAAAATGGGCAAAATTAAGCTTACAATATAATCATAGTTTAGCCGCATCAGTAGTTGCAGATCAGCTTACAGACTTGCAGTGTGTAGAGAAGGTGATTGAGTTGAAATCTAGGGAGGTGTCATTCTATACAGTGGGTAGAGATGGAGGATTGAGGTACAAGGGGTGATTAGTGGTTCCTCACAATGATGATTTGAGGAGGGCAGTGATGAGTGAGGCCCACAGTTCTTAGTATTCGATACACCTGGGAGGGGATAAAATGTACCAAGACATGAAGTGATAGTTTTGGTGGGTAGGCATGAAGAGGGACATAGTTGTATTTGTCTCTAAGTGCAACAGTTGTCAGATGATCAAGATTGATCACAAAAGACCACCGGAGTCTTTGTAACCATTGTCTATATCGGAGTGGAAGTGGGAGAGCATCTCTATAGATTTCATTGTGGGACTTCCCACCTCACAGCAAAACCATTATGCTATTTGGATGATAGTGGATAGGCTGACAAAATTAGCACATTTCTTGCCAGTTCACTCAAGCTACACCTCAGAGCAATATACGAAGCTTTACATTGCAGAGATAGTGAATCTTCATGGTGTGCCTTTGTCCATTATATCAGATAGAGATTTGAGTTTTCTTTCAGAGTTTTGGGAGAGCTTTCAACAGCCAATGGGTACAGCTCTGCACCTCAGTATAGCTTATCACCCTCAGACTGATGGTTAGACTGAGAGGGTTAATCAGATTCTAAAGGATATGTTGCAAGCATATGTACTCGATTTCAAAGGCAATTGGGAGAGTTACTTGCCGATGGTTGAGTTTGCTTCTAACAATAGTTATCAAAAGACTATTGGTATGGCACCATTTGAGGCTCTGTATGGACATCCATGTAGATCATCGGTTTACTGGTTAGAGTTGGAGAGGCTAGATTTTTTGGTCTAGAGTTCATTAAGGACACGTTAGAAAAAGTTGACCTTATTAGAGACCGTATGCAAACTGCGCAAAGCAGACATAAAAGTTATGCTGATCGAAGAACTCGTGCACTAGAGTTCAAGGTGGGGGATCAGGTTATACTCAAGGTTTCTCCTATGAAGAGTGTGATGCAGTTTAGGAGAAAAGGGAAGTTGACACCTCATTTTGTAGGTCTTTAGGGTTGGAGTGGTAGTGTATAGAATGTCGTTACCTAACACAATCCACAGGGTGCATAATGTCTTTCATGTCTCTATGCTGCAAAAATTTGTTAGAGGTTGGAAAGATCGAGTTACAGCTAGATGCAACATATGTGGAGCAGCCTTACTGTATTCTTAACTATAGGGACCAGGTTCTTCATTCTAAGACCATTCCGTTAGATCGAGTTCAGTGAAGCCACCACAATGAGGCAGAGTCCACTTGGGAACAGGAGGATGAAATAAAAGCATAGCATCGAGAGCTTTTTCTCTTAAGTATAGGTTGAATTCTAAGGACAAAATTTCTCTTTTTAGGGGGGAAGAATGTTTTTGACGTCATTTATTTTAATTTAAAATGCTTTATATATTTTTATTATTTCATGTGAACTGCTTTGTCTTTATATTTTATTATTTCATGTGAATTGCTTTGTTGATTGTGTATTGTCTGATTTAAATTTTTAAATGCTTTAAATTTCTAGAGGGTTTTTTTTTTGTTATATAAATTCAGGTTGGACTGGGTCGAGTTGGGCTGGAATGGCTGGGTTAGGGGTATACCTAATTTGATGGACTAGGGTTTATGGTTATTATATTTTATTTCTTTTATTATTTTTTGATTTTATTTAGTTTTCTACAAAAAAAATAAATAATAAAACAAAAGAAATATGAGACTAGGGTTTCTCCTGTTTGCTTTGCGCATAGAAACCAAGAGTGTAAACGAAAGAGAGAAGGGAGAGAAGGAGCGATCGGGTGAACGGGTTTTCGAATCGTTAAAGAGGCAAGTTTGATTCTTCTCTTCCCCTTTGAATCTGTATGCATAGTCTAGGTTTTGAGTCTATGAATATTCCTGAAATTTCTGGTTATGTAATTTTATGGTATTTGATGTTGCTTTCTGTTGAAGAAATTCGTGAGATCTTATGCCAACTGAATATAGGTGTAAGGATTTTTTTTATATATGAACAGATATGTGCATATATACATACATATATATATATATATATATATATATATGATAGGTGTGTATGATGTATGGAAATAATATAAGCATGAATCTAGGTTGTAAATGGTGTTAATTTGTAATCTTTTATGTTGTGGTTGCTCGGGTAAACAACCCTTGACCCTTAGAAAATCAGATTGTTGATGAATCGAGTTTTAATTTTAAAATTTTTGTGAAGAACCCTAGAACTTGTGAATTGGGGGTTTTTGATTCGGGCCATTTTGGATGAGGCTTTTTAAACAATGGGTAGCCGATGTCGAGAGGAAAAGAATGAAAAAAAAATGGAGGCGAACGGTGGTCAGACCATTCTAAGACCATTCCGTTAGATCGAGTTCAGTGAAGCCACCACAATGAGGCAGAGTCCACTTGGGAACAGGAGGATGAAATAAAAGCATAGCATCGAGAGCTTTTTCTCTTAAGTATAGGTTGAATTCTAAGGACAAAATTTCTCTTTTTAGGGGGGAAGAATGTTTTTGACGTCATTTATTTTAATTTAAAATGCTTTATATATTTTTATTATTTCATGTGAACTGCTTTGTCTTTATATTTTATTATTTCATGTGAATTGCTTTGTTGATTGTGTATTGTCTGATTTAAATTTTTAAATGCTTTAAATTTCTAGAGGGTTTTTTTTTTGTTATATAAATTCAGGTTGGACTGGGTCGAGTTGGGCTGGAATGGCTGGGTTAGGGGTATACCTAATTTGATGGACTAGGGTTTATGGTTATTATATTTTATTTCTTTTATTATTTTTTGATTTTATTTAGTTTTCTACAAAAAAAAATAAATAATAAAACAAAAGAAATATGAGACTAGGGTTTCTCCTGTTTGCTTTGCGCATAGAAACCAAGAGTGTAAACGAAAGAGAGAAGGGAGAGAAGGAGCGATCGGGTGAACGGGTTTTCGAATCGTTAAAGAGGCAAGTTTGATTCTTCTCTTCCCCTTTGAATCTGTATGCATAGTCTAGGTTTTGAGTCTATGAATATTCCTGAAATTTCTGGTTATGTAATTTTATGGTATTTGATGTTGCTTTCTGTTGAAGAAATTCGTGAGATCTTATGCCAACTGAATATAGGTGTAAGGATTTTTTTTATATATGAACAGATATATGCATATATACATACATATATATATATATATATATGATAGGTGTGTATGATGTATGGAAATAATATAAGCATGAATCTAGGTTGTAAATGGTGTTAATTTGTAATCTTTTATGTTGTGGTTGCTCGGGTAAACAACCCTTGACCCTTAGAAAATCAGATTGTTGATGAATCGAGTTTTAATTTTAAAATTTTTGTGAAGAACCCTAGAACTTGTGAATTGGGGGTTTTTGATTCGGGCCATTTTGGATGAGGCTTTTTAAACAATGGGTAGCCGATGTCGAGAGGAAAAGAATGAAAAAAAAATGGAGGCGAACGGTGGTCAGAGTTGGCTGAGGCATTGCCAGAAAGTCCCCAGCAGCACGATGTGCGCGCTGCTGTGCGCATTGGGGAAGAAGCCTAGCGCAGGACACTCCCCCACACACCTGGTAGGCGTGGGGTGCCGGGTAAAAGGTTTTTGGGTCGTACTCCCCGAGGTCCACCTCTAGGTCAAATTTGGGCCCATTCCAAATTATTTTGATATTTTTTCTATATTTTGAAAATTTTTGTAAAATCTTGAAAATTTGAAAAATCATTTTTTAAAAATATTTCAATATTTCCAAAAATTCACAAAATTTTATTTCAAATTCCTGGAGGTTAAAGGAACTTGGGTTTTAAATTTCATCTTGAAATGAACTCCTCTTGTGAGTAAATTGATTTTTAAAGTGTCTCAAACTTCTTTTATTTAGAAAATATTTTAAAGTTCCAGAAAATTCTAAAAAAATTTAGGCAACTTGATAGGGATAAAATACACTTGGGTTTTAAAATTCAGATGAAAATGAGTTTCTCTCATGGTTTTAAAAGTAAGCCTCAAAACAATGTTTTATTTTTCTTTTACTAGAAAAATATTTTTTTAAATTCTCAAAAATTCCAAAATGAATAAAGAAGGTTCTTAGAAGCAGAATAGTCCCGAAAACATAGACTCGAGTTAGGTTAGACTCTCTCGAAGATTTGGGTGGGTTGGAGGGTTGGTTGGGTATTTGGTCCAAAAATGGATTATTGTATTCTTTTACTCCTTAACTATTTTCTCCTTAAAATTATAAACGTCCATGATATAGTTGGTTTTAATTTATTTATGAACAAGTTATCTTTTTGTGATGATTGAATATCTGATAATTTAAATCATTTCATTTTATGAAACTTTATTTCATTATGCACCTTATTTTATTTTATGTTGTAAGTTGGAATGGGAGGCATGTAAGGATTGCTAGGGGTATGTTAGGATTGCCAATACCTATTAAGGTATCTAAAGTTAAAAGAGGCATGTAAGGACAGCCATGGGCATGTCAGGATTGCCAATACCTATTAAGGTATCAAAGGATAAAAATGGTGGCATGTCAGAATTGCTTAAACTTGATGTTATACATGTTTATGTTTCTTTCTTTTGAACTTAAAGAATGTGTTCAATTTTGTATGATAAGAGTTTTGATGGAACATTGCAAAGGATGACTATTGGTTTGAATACATGAACTGGATAAGGAATAACTTGTATGTTATATCTATATTTATTCCTCTTGTGTCCCTCAAACTGAGGGTATGTATATTGGTTCTTCGATTGGGATGTAGTAGATAGGACTTGCTCATGGGTTTAACCCACTTTGTTGATATTTTAGGTCCTAGGCAGGTTCCCCTACGAGGATAAAGTTTTAGAGTTTGGTTGTGGTAGACATCTACTCTCTCATCCGTTTTAGGGTAGGAACTTATTCTTTTCTTTTTGAGACTTTGACTATTGGGTTTTAATTTAGAGCTATAAACTTTTGTTCTTTCTAGTTAAGGGGTCCTTGGGTTACAAGACTTCCAAATTGTATTACCAGACCCGTACTTATTTTAATAGTGGTTATTTAAATTCAGAGGTATTTATTTAATGTTTGTTTTAATTTAGAGGAACTTTGTATTCTGATTTTAAAATTTATTTCATTCTGTCTTTCGTCCTTTATGTTTGTTGCTATCAGTTGTTAGTATCTCTCAAGTTTTGTCTATGAGATTGGCCACCTCATGCGCGAAATTATGTTGGGGTATTTCATAAACTGGCAAAATTTTTTGCTTCACCTTTTAATCGAAATATTTATTCTTCTCTTGCACCATTTGATTTGATCCATTCTGATGTGTGGGGACCTTTTCCCATTACCAGAAAAGGGGGGTCTCGATATTATGTTTCCTTTATTGATGATTTCACTCGTTATTGTTGGGTTTATCTTATGAGATATAGTTCTGAATTTTTTAGTATCTATAATGCTTTTCGGGCCCTTGTTAAAACTCAACATTTTGCTGTTATTAAAGTGTTTTAGATGTGATTTGGGTAGGGCGTACACTTCTAATAAATTCTTTGATTTACTTGCCTTAGATGGAACTTTTCATCAAACTTCTTGTATAGATACTCTTGAGCAAAATGGTATTGTTGAGAGGAAACATAGGTATATTGTTGAAACTGGTCATTCTCTCTTATTGTTTGCTTCAGTTTCTAGTGAGTTTTGGGGAGAAACAGTTCTTACTGCTGTCAACTTAATTAATAAGATTCCATCTTCTCACATCTCAGGTTTATCACATTTTGAAAAGTTATATGGGTATGCTCATGATTATTCTTCCTTCAAGGTTTTTGGTTGTACTTGTTTTGTTCTCTGTCCTTGGGTAGAGCGTAGGTTATCTTCTTGCTCTGCCATTTGTGTTTTTCTTGGCTATAGTGAGGGTCAAAAGGGATATCGGTGTTTTGATCCAGTTACCCAGAAACTCTATGTATCTCATCATGTTGTGTTTCTTGAGCACATACCATTCTTTTCTATTCCTACTTGTACTCATTACATGACCAAATTTCACCTCATTGATATTGATCCTTTCTCTGATGATACTGATAATTTGTCTTCTCAAGTCCTACGTACTACAAATAATGACTCACAAAATGTTTCTAGTCCTTGTGTTCCTATTACTCCTTTTCCTCCTCATTTTTCTCGTAGGGTTCGCACTGATAGTTATACAGGTATTGGTCCTTTGCTTTCTGATACACCTGAAACTCCCTTTCTTCCTGTAGCCACCCAAGCAGTTCCTGAGACTATGAATCCTCCTTCTCATTATCCTCAATGTACTCTTAAGTCCACTTAATTACCATATTTTGCTTATTCTTCTTATTCATATTATTTTACTTCCTTTTTAACTTCTATTCACTGTCTCTCTCAGCCTTTATTCTATAAAGAGGCAGTTCTTAATCCTCTTTGGCAACAGGCTTGGTAAAGTATGATTGGTTCTTGTTGGGTTTATAAAATCAAAACCAAGTCTGATGGGTCAGTTGAACGGTACAAAGCTAGATTGGTTGCTAAGGGTTTTCTCAACAGTATGGTATAGATTATGAGGAGACCTTTGCTCCTATTGCAAAAATGACTATTGTTTGTACTCTTATTACAATTGCCTCTATTCGTCAGTGGCATATATATCAGATGGATGTTAAAAATGCCTTCTTGAATGGCGATCTTCAAGAAGAAGTTTATATGATTCCCCTTCTGGTGTTTCTCATAATCCTGGATATGTTTGCAGGCTCAAGAAAGCTTTATATGGTCTCAAATAGGCACCCCAGGCTTGGTTTGAGATTCTCTACTGTGATTACCTCTCTTGGTTTTTGCCCAAGTAATCATGATTTAACTTTCTTTATCAAGAGTACCTCTACAGGTCGTATTCTTCTTTCTTTATATGTTGATGACATGATTATTACTAGTGAGGATGTTGATGGGATTGTAATGTTGAAGTCAGAATTTGCTCGACAATTTGAAATGAAGGACTTGGGCTCTCTTTGCTTCTTTTTGGGTATTGAAATAGCATTCTCTCCAAAAGGCTATCTTCTATCTCAGTCAAAGTACATAGTTGACATTCTTGAGTGTGCTCACCTTACTGATACTAAGACTGCTGATACTCTTCTTGAGCTTAATGCTTGATATTCTCCTTCTGATGGTACCCCTTTGCCAGATCCGACTTTATATCATACTATTGTTTGTAGCCTGACATATCTCATTATTACATGTCCAGATATTGCATATGTTGTTCACATTGTTAGTCAGTTTGTTACTTCACTAACTACTGTTCATTGGGCTATTATTCTTCGTATCTTTCGATATCTTTGAGGCACTCTCTTTCAGAGTCTTTTACTTCCATCGACCTCTTATTTGGAGCTGCATGCATACTCAGATGCTGATTGGGCTGGTGATTCAACAGATCACAAATCTATCATTGGTTTTTGTATATTTTTGGGTGATTCTCTTATTTCTTGGAAGAGTAAGAAACAGATTGTCGTTTCTAGATCTTTCACAGAAGCTGAGTATCATGCTATGGCATCTACTACCACTGAGATAGTTTGGTTACATTGGTTGCTTGCAAATATGGGTGTTTCTCTTTCTCATCTCACTTCTATGCATTATGACAACAAGAGTGCTATTCAGATTGCTCACAACTCAGTTTTTTATGAGCGAACCAATCACATTGAGATTGACTGTCATCTTACTCGACATCACCTTAAGCATGACACTATTACTTTGCCCTTTGTCACTTCTTCTATGCAGCTTGTAGACTTGTTTACGAAGTCACATCCTATTTCGCATATTCATTTTTTGGTTGGCAAACTCTCGATGCTTTTAGTAGCTACATCATGAATTTAAGGGGGGATATTAGAGTTATTATATTTAATAAGGGTAGAATAGTCTTTTACTTTATTTTGTTTGTAAGACTATATATTCTCTTTATTAGGTTTTCATATTTGTAACTTTGCATTGAGATTTTAATAGAAACCCTAGCCCCTTTTTTGTTTTCTCTTCTTCTCTCTCTTTGCAATTCTCACACTTTGCACAAGCTCTTTCCAGTTTTTAGAAGCTATGTTTATAACTATTATGTACTATTCTCTCTATAATATCTCCGCTTTCTTTCATGATTCCTCAATTTCAACGTATCAAATCAATATTTTTTATTTGCTTCCATACCCAGAATCAATACTGTTACCCAAGAATTGTCCCGAGGGAGGGGGTGTGAATAGGGACTTTAGGCAAATAATAAAATTTTTTCAATTTACCTTGTTTTGACAAAAATAATATTGATTGGACTTTTGTCAAACACTTACTGAGCTTATGTATTCAACAAGTGAGAATGCAAATGCTCTATCTAAGAGGCTCTTATGCACTTAAATGATTTAGTGGAAACAACAAGTGTGAGTGCTCGTATAAGTGTAATTTCTCATGCTTGTAATGTGTAAAAATGATGATAGCACATTTTATCAAACATGTAGTATGCAACTTGATTGACAAATGGATAATCAAATAAGTACTAAATCAATCAACATACTCCAAGCATTCATCCCATTCTCCTCATATAAATTAAAGCATATAAACTCATATCATTCATATATAAAGCATAATGAAATTAAATATATAAAATACTCTTAAGTAAAGGAGTTAAGGATTAGAGAAATGCAAACCAAACAACACAATGATATTTACATGGTTCGGCATCTCTAGCCTATGTTCATGCCTCAAGAGCTCTTCTTAAGGTTTTTACTATGAAGCTTCTATTAAGGGTGGAAAACAAACCTTTACAATTGCCAAGTCCAACACTTGGTCTTCTTTGCTTCGGTAAACACTTCACCAAGACTTCATTGCCAAGTGCATAACGCTTCCTTTCACTTTTTATGGCTCAAGTGAGAACCATTGCTCACTTTAAAGGGCGGAGAGTGTTACCCAATCATTATCCTTTTAAGGTAGAGAATGAACCTTTACAAGCATCCATGAAGCAATCTGTTTTACCAAGAGCACCTCTTGGACTTTCTCTCAAATAAGATGAATATGAGTTCGAGTACAATAGAGAATATCCCTTAACGGATAGATATACAAATCATAGCTCTCTCAAATCTAGAGTTACAATTGATGAATCAATATAAAAGCTCAACACTAGAATGACGAATGAAATATCACAATGAATTGATCTTTGGAAGAATATGTTCAAGCGTGGTGACTATCTTTATAGAATATGACTTCTAAACTTAAGGATAGATTCAACCAACAATGGATGATCAACTATTGGTGTAGTGGTCTCTCACTCATGTGAAATACACATACAAGGTGTATTTATAGTCCCTTTAAGAGATATGGTCATTTTATAACTGTTGGGAGTTGTTAGGAGTATTAAATGATCTAAACTAGCCATTAAATTCAGATCCAGCAACTTTCAGTCGACTAAAGTAATGTTTCAGTCGGCTGATGAAGTGCTCTAAAAACACCATTTCCTACTATTTTTTTTAGCAGCCTCAAAGTGCACTTTCAGCTTACTGAAAAAAAAGTCTTGAACAAGCTCAAAATGAGTTTTCAGCAAACTTAAAAATGTATTTTCAGCAAGCTCAAACTGGACATGTCTTTAAAGAATGTTTAATAAAGTGCAGAAAAGACTTATACAAAGGTTTGGTCTTTGAAGCATGTCCCTAAGGCTTTAAGACTTATTTCTTAATGAAATAATGACCAAGAGATGATATGTATGAAAATGCATCATGGTCCTAATATGGAAGTGAGCTCTTTAAAGGTTGTGACAAGTTTTAACCAACTTAAATCAACAAAGCCCTTATGAATCAATTTGATCAAAGTTCCTTGACTTCATAACTTCACTAAATGCGAATATTGAGTGTTAAAGATATTCCCAATTAGAGATCATATCAATATAACCTAAGGCTTTTCATGATTTAAATAATATAAGTTCAAAGCTTTATTTCTCTAATTCCTAGAGACCATTTCAAATGATATGATTGATTTACATGGTCCTAGTTATGAATTAATAATTGAGTTCTTCCAAAGCTTATGAAAATTTGAACTAACTTAACCTTAGTAAAGGCTTTATGATGTTATAAACAAAGTTCACGCCCTATTGCTTATGCTCTAAGGACTTCTGAATGATATGCATTGGTCATAGAGCTCTCATGTGAGTATATCAAAGTAACTTTACAATAAATACACGCACTCACCCAAGACTAGCCTACCCAAGTCTTTTGATCTTTAAATCTTTAAGCTCTTGGGTTCCTTCATCATATGGCTTAACTTTAACTTCGCCATTGATATTGATTATTGATATTTGAGTTCTATGATCATGTGGCTTCATATATCTTCTTATAAGTCCCTTTGAAATCCAAAACCTTTAAGATACTTGAGATAATTTGATACCATGTAAAATGTACATTCAAATAAACTTATTAGATTTATACTCAATAGATTCTTATAATCAAAATCACCCAAATAACCTTTGGTTGAAACCTTGAGGTCAACAAATACCATTCCATGTTCTTCCAATTGAATTCTCTATCTTTTAAGCTTTGTATAAAATATATAGACACGCACAGAGTTTCGTTTTACTTTATTTCATTTACAATGGTTTTGATCACTAATTCAACTCAGTTTTTACTAAATCATTCTCTCCCTCTCTTAAAAAAGGGAAGTCCTGCCAACCCTCTAGTCTAGGACTGCATCTTATGTACAATTCTTTGAATTTAAATGCGAACTATTAAGAGTATACTTGATGGGGGTGTTTGACTCCTAATATGAAATGTATGACGTGGGAGGATAGTGCTAAGGTGACATGGATAAGAAGAAGGCTTTGACCAAGACTGGTTATCTCTAAGTGGGAAAGGGAAGCTGAAGAGACAGGGTTCTACTAGGACACGTCCTTAGTTGGTCACTATCAATACAGGACGATCCATATACCAAGGTACACAATTAATACCCTCTAAGTTCCTTTACAATTATAAAAAGCCCTTTCGATTTTTGACTTGATCGTCGGAGTCTAGTCTGTGCCGGTGCCCACTCGGTTACCCTTCTCTTGTCCTTTTTTACAGGTTGGAATTTGACCGGCTCGGGGTGAATTTCTACTTCATCAGTTGGCGCCGTCTGTGGGAACGGTCACAAAACTTGACTATTCTACTCGAATCACATATGAAACATGATGCACCTAAGATTGAGGTTGGAGACTACGGCAATACAGGACCCTTTTGTTGGCCACGATCTTCTAGTGCAGGACTTTCCCGCCTGTCACAACCCCCTAGTTGCATAAGATCCTCCTATTGGCCCTGACCTTCCTGGTGAACAGGACCCGCCTGCCAAAGGGCCAGCAGGAAAGGGAGGCATGTAACTCTCTGGACAGATGGACTTCCCAAGGGCACACCCCAAAGTTCCAAACGACCAGGGGCATGTCACAGCATTGGAGCACCAGGTCTGAAACTTAAATCAAAGTCTGGCCCAATTTCTCCAACAAAATGTGGTAATTCTGCAACGCCTCCCTCCTATGGCGCCAGTGCCATCGCTAAGCCACCTTAGGCCTATTGATCCTGAAGGGGATGATGTTAGATGAGATAGTGAAGTCCCAACGGATGACATAGCTTAGCGCCGAGTAAGTGGTGGGATGAATCTCAATCATTTAGTCCTCCCGTGAAAAGAGCCAACCCCATGGAGATTCCAGACATGCAACCTATCATGACATGGAGATACAGGACCTAAGAGTCAGGGTTGAAAGCATGGCCCACGCCATAAGGGGGAAAGGTTCTGCTACAGTGGAGCAACTGGTCCAACAAACCAACCTCCCTTTCTCTGCACGGGTAATGAATTATCCCTTACCCAACAGGTTCAAGATGCCTATAGTTGAAAGCTTTGACGGGACCAAGGACCCACTAGATCACTTGGAAACCTATAAAGCCCTAATGCACCTTCAAGCTGTGCCAGACGAGATCATGTGCAGAGCCTTCCCTACCACTTTAAAAGGCTCTGCTCGATCCTGGTTCAATAGTTTGAAGCCCGTATTTGTACATTCTTTTAAAGAATTGAGTCAGCTATTTGTTGGCAATTTTATTGCTACCTAAAGACATACGAAGCCTGCCACATATCTCCTGAATGTGAGACAGACTAAGGAGGAATCATTACGAGACTACATCAACCGATTCAACAGAGAGATGTTGTAAGTGGATGCCTGGATGACAATGTAACAGGTACGACATTCATGGGAGTCCTACTACCCTCCAAATTCTTGTACTCAATCTCTAAGCACCCTCTCGAAAACATGTTCGAACTACTTATGAAAGCTCAAAAGTACATGAATGCCAAATATGCTCTCGATGCTCAGAGGGAAAAAGGAGATAATGATAAAATGGTAGACAGGAAGACGGGAGTATAGCCCAACAGGGAAGAACGAAACCCCAAGTACGGCAAAAAGTCACAAGAATAGAGCAATAGGACATTACGTCATGATAAGGGATTTAATTTCACCCCTTTGAACACATCGATAAGCCAAATCCTCCTCTATATCCAGGATGACCCAACGGTGGCATGGCCTCCAAAGCGAAAATCTAACCCCTCTAGGAGATCCTACAACAAGTATTGTAGGTTCTATTGCGACTATGGCCACGATATCGACGAATGTGTAGATTTGAAAAAATAGATTGAGAGTTTGATTCAGAAGGGCCAACTACGAAGATTTGTGGTCAGCGGTGGGTAGAGAACACAAAATCGAACATAGGACGGGAATGAAGGCACTACTCAAAGAAACCCTCCATTAGGGGAAATTGGGGTCATCTCTGGTGGAATCAAAGGTGGCGGAGAGTCCAATGCAGCTCGCAAAGCATATATAAGAAAAATCAAAGGTTTCTCCGAAGCAAGCGAGGTGAGCCAATCACCCGCTAAGTGCCCTCGATTGGATGATCAGATTAGTATTTTTTTGGAAGATGAATTTAGGGGAATTCAGCAACCCCATGATGATGCTCTCGTAGTCACATTAATTATTGCCAATTTTGCAATTAAGCGGGTATTAATTGACAACGGTAGTTCCTTGGACATCCTTTTTATAGGTGCATTTGATTAAATGAGGATTGGAAGGGATAGACTCTCGTAGGTTTCTCTGGAGAGAAGCTCCTTCCCCTGGGCACTGTTAACCTCCCAGTCACTGCTAATTCAAGTCCTAAGCAAGTCACTAAGATGGTGACCTTCTTCATGGTAGATTACCCAACCACGTATAATGTCATCATGTGAATGGCCACGTTAAATGCTATGAAAGCAGTGACCTCTACCTATCACCTCCTCGTTCGGTTCCCTACTGAGTGTGGCATTGGGGAGCTAAGAGGAGACCAGGCTACTTCCTGAGAGTGTTATGCCACTTCCCTAAGGGAGAAGAAGGTATCAGAAACTCTGAGTATTGAGGGACTGGAAGTGGAAGAAAAGAGGAGGTCTGCCATGCGAAACCAATGGAAGAGCTAGTTGAAGTTAATTTGGATGAACAAGGTGCAAGGAAAAAGGTAAGCTTAGGGTCATCACTCCCACCCACCTCTCGAGAAGAGCTGGTTTGATTCTTTAGAACAAATAGGGACATGTTTGCCTCATCCCACAAGGGCATGCTTGGGATTGATCCGACCATTGTCATGCATCGATAGAATGTCGACCCCGTTGCCAAGCCAGTTAGACAAAAGAGGAGAACTGTTGCCCCAGAAAGAAACTTGGCAATCTCTGAGGAGATGGCTAAACTGATAAAGGCCAACTTCATGCGGGAAACCAATTACCTAGACTGGTTGGCAAACGTTGTGCTGGTTAAAAAATCCAATGACAAGTGGCACCTATGTGTTGACTTCACCGATCTAAACAAAGCCTATCCAAAAGATAGATTCCCCCTTCCACAGATTGATATGCTAGTGGAAGGGATGGCAGGGTACGAGCGGCTCAGCTTCATGGATGCTTACTCAGGATATAATCAAATTCCAATGTGGCCATCAAGCCCAAGAAAAGATGTCCTTCATAATAGAAAGGGGGTTGTACTGCTACACAATGATGCCATTCGACTTGAAGAATGCCGACGCAACCTATCAAAGGCTACTAAATAGAATGATTAAAGAGTAGATTGGCAGGAATATGGAGGTGTATGTTACTGATATGCTTGTCAAAAGCCAAAGGGCCACAAGCCACTTAGACGATTTGCAAGAAGACTTTGATATCCTTCGAAGGTACAGAATGAAGCTTAATCCTAGTAAATATGCCTTTGGGGTGTCCTCTAGGAAGTTCTTCGACTACCTGGTCAGCAAAAAGGGGATAGAAGCCAACCCACAGAAGGTAAAAGCCATCCTGGATACAAAATCACCCAGAACAGTTAAAGAAGTTCAGAGGCTAATAGGAAAAGTTGAAGCGTGAAGCCAGCTAATCTTTCATGCCACAGACAGGTGTCTCCCATTTTTCAGGCCCTCAAGCAGGCCTTTGAGTGGACGCCAGAATGTGAACAGGCCTTGAGTGAGCTAAAGCAGCACCTTAGCTCACCCCCAATCTTATCGTGATGTGGGGGAGGAATTGTACTTATACTTGGCTATCTCCCTCGCAGCAGTGAGTTCTGCACTAGTGTGTGAAAAGGAGGGGGTAAAAAGGCCAGTTTATTATACCAGTAGGGTGCTCTGGGGGGCAGAAGGAAGGTATCCCTCAATAGAGAAACTGACATTCACTATGGTTACAACAGCCAAAAAACTTAAGCCATATTTCTAAGCACACACTATTATGGTACTTACTGATCAACCACTCCGGCAGGTCTTTTTCAAGCCCGAAACCTCTGAACGGCTTATGAAATGGTCCATGGAATTGGAGGAATTTGACATCTGATACAAGCAGAGATCAACGATCAAAGGCCAAGTGCTGGCAGATTTTATAGCTAAATTCACATATCCCCTAGAAAGGTAGCAAGTTCAACAAGAAGAGGTAGAGAGCCCAGTCCAACAGAGCGAGGAGGACCTAATGGACCCAAATTGCACATGGCAATTATTTTTGGATGGATCGTCGAACGTACATGCCAGTGGTGCAGGTATATTGATTAGATCTCCGGTAGGGGAAACGTTCAAGTATTCCCTGCAATTCAGATTTAAGGCAATAAACAATGAAGCTGAGTATGAAGCCTTGATTGTAGGGTTGAAACTAGCTGGTGTTCTTAAGATACAACAACTAAAGGTCTACACTGACTCCCAGTTGGTTCCCCAACAGGTTCGTGCAGAATACGAGGTAAAGGGAATAAGAATGAATTCTTACTTACAAAAAGTACAAGAGCTTGTCAATCACTTCCAAAAATTTTCCATCACAAAGGTCCCCCGTAGTGAAAATTCTAATGCAGATGCTCTTGCTCGATTGGCTATAGCACAAGAAACTGCCCACGGGGGAGGGGGGTGATTGGCCACAAACTATTTCGCCAAATGGGTGGAAGTAGAGGCATACACTACGGTGACCTATTCATAAGTCAAAAAGTTCATTTAGAATAACATCATATGCTGATTCGGCATCCCCACCTCAATAATTATAGACAACGGGAAGAACCTAGATAACCAATTCATTCAGAGGTTCTTCACGAAGTATGGAATCAACTACAAGCTTTCCTCAAGGTCATACCCGCAAGGAAACGGTCAGGACGAGATCACTAACAAGATCATCTTTGAGAACATCTAGAAAAAACTAGAAGAAAGGAAGGGTCGTTGGCTAAAAGAATTACTGATAGGCGTTGAATGTTACGCATTCTAGCCTCTTAACTTATGTATTTTATTCTCTTAGTGATAGATTATTTTGTGATTTTACTTTGTTTTAGTGTTTTCTGTATTTTCAGGGCCTTAATAATTATTTCAGTTAAAACCGTGATTTTGGGCTTTTAAAGAAGACATCCAAGATGGTGAGATGAAGCCTACATCAAGGAGATTCACTCAACCATTTATTTCAACTCAAATCAGCCCAAGAAAGAGGTCCAAGAGAATTACAGCTGCTTAAGAAGGTTTCGGGCCTGAAGCCCAAATCTGCGCATAATGTAGTCTTAATCCCGTTTTGGAAAACGGACCAGAAGTCTTATTTCTGAGCCTCAAATCGACATTATTTTCGCGTGGGGTTGAACGAAATTTGATTCTGCACACTTTTGTATTTCACGAAAATTCCGTGAATCGGACTTCTAGTGGGTCAAAAGTTGGGCCGAAGCCAGCAGGAAAAACCCACCTGATTAGTGCTGCGGGAAACCCTAATTAATTCCTAATTGGATTAGGACTTTGGTGAATTCTCTTGGGGAATAAAAGGAAGACTTGGAGGCTGAAGAGGGAGAGCTTACACAGAGATTGGAGAGTCTGAGAGGGCTGAGAAGAGAACAGAAACATATTGCAGAGCCATTGGAGAACGAAGTCATACGCGTAATTCAGAAAGATGATGTCTTCTTCCTCAACAGTTGAAGCTTCTTCTTCTACCATGAGCGGCTAGTTCATCCACTAGGGTTTTGATGTAGCCCTAACAAAGCATCAATGGTTTGATTGTTTTAATTATTGGGGACCTTTATATACATGCATAGATTGTGTAATTGTGAGGATTCTTATTAATGAATTGAGCAATAAAAGTCTTGTAAATTCAATCTCAATGATTTCTTATCTTGTCTTAGATATTTAGTTGTTGTTATTGAACTCAATCTCTTTTGTTTTCTGTGATCATGAGAGAGATTATTACACAATGGTAATCACTGAATATATTGTTATGAGCTTTGATGGATTATGCCTAGAGAAGATGAACCATACTGCACCCTAGATTAGAGTAGTTAGGCAGATGGCCCATGCCAATCGAAGATAGTCCATGGCTTAGCCTTAATCATATGTTATCTTCTTGACGGATGAAGGTGAGCTTGTAGCCACCGACACCACTTATGCATGATGTAATTCCCCTATAGTTGATTCAATTGACCATTGATTGTGGAGTTAGTGGTGAAGTCAAACACCCTAGGTTTCTCTCTTATTATCTTCATTATCTGTTTACCTTTGATTTATTTTATTTTATCTTTTTAATTAGTTAAAAATCAGAATTCTTTTCTTATAAATTTAATTAGAATTAGTTCTGTGTTCCAACTCATCAGAACATAATCCCTGAGGTACGATACCCATTCCTTTCGATAGCCCTATTCTGCAAGGAATTCGTTCTATTGCGAAGTGTGAAAATTTTTAATTGATATATTTTTGAGTCACACTCACACACGAATCAATTTTTGGTGCCGTTGCCGGGGATTATCTATTTGATTGATTGGATTTTACAGAATTAGTTTTAATTGAATTTTTAGTTTAGGAAATTTTTATATTTTATTTTTAATTTTGTTTTTGTTTTCTTTTCAGGTGCTTTTAGTAATATATGCAAGGTCGTCGTTCTGTGGCTGATCCTTTGATACCTCTTGATCCTGAGCCTGAACGTACTCTTAGACAACAGAGGAACATCCCTGTTGATACCATTGTGCAAGAGGAAGAAATAATTGAAGACATGGCAGAAGAGAGGAATAATAACCTTGTTCCTAATGCTGATGGAGAAAGAGCTAGATTGCTTAGGGACTACTATGTTCCTGAGACATATACCTCGCCAGCAGGTTTTCAACTGCCCAATGTCACAGCACAGAATTATGAGATCAAGTCCAGCATTATTCAGATGCTACCATCTTATTTTGGGCTGACTCAAGAAGACCCTTACAAGCATCTGGATGACTTCATTGAAGTGTGCTCAACTACAAAAATTCACAACTTCTCTGAAGATGCTTTTAGAATGAGACTTTTTCCATTCTCTCTGAAAGACAAAGCAAAGTATTGGTTCAACTCTCTACCGGCTGGTTCTATCACGACTTGGACTCAGATGCAACATGAGTTTCTCAAGAAGTATTTTCCGATAGGGAAGACCAATCAGTTCAGACGTGCTATCACTGGTTTCTCCCAACATGAGGGGGAACAATTTTATGAGACATGGGAAAGATTCAAGGACCTTCTTAGGAAGTGTCCCCATCATCAAGTTCCTAAGTGGCAACTAGTGCAGAGTTTTCATGAAGGGCTCACAGAAGCCAACAGACAGATGGTTGATGCGTCATGTGGAGGTACTTTTATGTTGAAGAGTGAAGAAGAGGCATGGACCTTATTTGAAAATCTTAGTGACAACTCTCTACAACATGTGTCCTCTACTCGTTCTAGCAGACCTGCCACTACCAGGAAGGCTGATGGAATTTTTGAGGTTGGTGCTTCAGAAGCTATGCCAACTGATATTGATTTAATTGCACAGAAGGTAGCAACAATTATGCCTGCCAATCAAACTCCTTCTGCTTCAAATTCTTCATTGCTAGGCCCTTGTGAATTTTGCTCTAGTCCTATGCATAATGTGAGCAATTTTCCTTCAATGGGGCAATTTTCTGATATTCAACATGAGCAAGTTCAAGCCACTTTCACTGGACCAATGAATCCTCCACAAGGTAATACTTACAATCCCACATGGAGGAATCATCCTGGTTTTTCTTACAGTAACCAAGGGGCAGCAATGCAACCATCATATCAACCTAGGACTTTTGTGTCTCAACAGCAATATCAAACATAAAGTCCTATGGCCCAAAGAATTTCTGCTATTGAAGACAAGCTGACTCTTACCTTGTCTAAATTTGACAAGCTTGATTCTCTTATAGAGACAGTGCAAGCTACTACAGCAACAGTACAATCTACAGTTCAGCTAGTGCACTCGCATTCTCAATCCATTGCCAAACTGGAATCTCAGTTTGGACAGCTTGCTACTACATTAAGTAGAAGAGAAGAAGGGAAGCTCCCTAGTCAACCAATTGCTAATCCAAGAGGGATGCAAGCTTCCACAAGCAACCCACACCATGAGCAAGTTCAAGCCATTACCACTTTGAGAAGTGGGAAAATAATTGACAATAAGGTGGGTGAAAAGAAAGAAGAAGAAAAAGTGATCACAAGTCCAAGTGCTGAAATTCCTTATGAGCCCAAGGCTCCTTTCCCACAACGTTTTCTTGAAGCATCTAAATTGGGAAAGCAAGGGGACAAGCTGCATGACATGATGGAGGTGTTTCGCCAAGTGAAGATTAATTTGCCACTCCTTGATGCCATCAAGCAAATTCCTCCTTATGCAAAATTTTTGAAGGACTTGTGCACTCAGAAATGGCGTTCTAAAAGCCATGTGCCAAAGAAAGTAATGCTGCCACAACAAGTGAGTTAAATAATTCAGCAATGTACTCCTCCCAAGTACAAAGATCCTGGTGCTCCAACTATCTCATGCATTATTGGGGAGCACCATGTGGATAAAGCTCTTCTTGATTTGGGTGCAAGTGTGAATTTGCTACCCTATTCAGTTTACTTACAATTGGGCTTGGGAGAATTGAAGTCTACCTCGGTGGTATTATAATTTGCAGACAGATCAACAAAGCAACCCCGAGGAATCATAGAAGATGTGCTCATTAAAGTGGACAAGTTCTACTTTCCTGTTGATTTCATTGTACTTGACACTGAGCTGGTTCACAATCCGAAGAGGCACATTCCTGTGATCCTTGGTCGACCTTTCTTAGCTACTGCTGATGCTTGCATAAATTGTAGGTCAGGGATCATGGATATTTCCTTTGGCAACATGAAGGTTAAGCTTAATGTGTTCAATGCTATCCAACACCCTCCAGATCAGAGTGATGTGTTCTGCATGGATGATATTGATGAATGTGTGGAGGAATTTGTCTCATCCTCTATATCTCGAAACTCCCTGGAGGTATGTAAGTCTTTTTATGACTTTGAGAACATTAATGATGAAGGGTTGTGTGAAGAAGTGCATGCTATGCTGGAAGTGGATGCTATTCAGAATACTCCACCATGGAGAATTCCAATTGAGCCACTACCTTTTCTCTCTAGCACTCCCTTAGTGCCTTCATTGGAGTCCCCTCCAGAATTAGAGTTGAAGCCTTTGCCTGACAAATTGAAGTATGTATTCTTGGGGGCACAGAAAACTCTTCCTGTTATAATTGCCTCTGATCTGACAGAAATTCAAGAGAAGAGCTTAGTAGAGGTTTTATACCAACATCGGGAAGCAATTGGATGGAGTGTTGCTGATCTTAAGGGCATTGATCCCTCAGTTTGCATGCACAAAATCCATTTGGAAGAAGGATGTAAGCCAACCAGAGAGGCACAGAGGCGGTTGAACCCCAACATGAAGGAGGTGGTAAAGAAAGAGGTTGTCAAGTTGCTTGATGCAGGAATCATTTATCCAATTTCTGATAGCACATGGGTGAGTCCGACACAAGTGGTTCCAAAGAAATCTGGTCTTACCATTGTCCCTAACTCCATGGGAGAGCTTGTCCCACAACGTACTGCCACAGGATGGCGTGTTTGCATTGATTACAGAAAGCTCAATTCTATGACAAGAAAGGATCATTTCCCCCTTCCATTCATTGACCAAATACTTGAAAGGTTAGCTGGTCAGAGCTATTATTGCTTTCTGGATGGTTACTCTGGTTATAACCAAGTAGCTATGGATCCAGAAGATCAAGAGAAGACCACTTTCACTTGTCCCTTTGGTACTTTTGCATATCGTCGTATGCCTTTTGGATTATGTAATGCTCCGGCTACATTCCAACGGTGTATGATGGCCATCTTTTCTGACATGGTGGAAAAATTCTTGGAGGTGTTTATGGATGATTTCTCTGTTTTTGGATCATCTTTTGAACATTGTTTGAGCAATTTATCACTTGTGCTTCAGAGGTGTCGAGAACGGAATCTGGTACTTAGTTGGGAGAAGAGCCATTTTATGGTGAAAGAGGGTATTGTATTGGGCCATATTGTTTCAGAGAGGGGCATTGAAGTTAATAAAGCAAAGATCGACCTAATTGCAACTTTGCCTCATCCAACTTCGGTAAGGCAAGTTCGATCTTTCTTAGGCCATGCCGGGTTCTATAGAAGATTCATCAAGGATTTCAGTAAAGTAGCTCGACCATTGTGCCATTTGTTGTCTAAAGATGTTCCCTTTATCTTTGATGAAGAGTGTGTGAAAGCTTTTGAAAAGCTTCGGTCTCTGTTATCCTCGGCACCAATCATGCAGTCTCCAAAATGGGCTGTACCTTTTGAAATCATGTGTGATGCCTCTGATTATGCAGTGGGAGCCGTGTTGGGACAGAGAGAAGAGAAACGACCACATGTCATCTACTACGCTAGTAAGACTCTCTCTGATGCTCAACTCAATTATACAACCACAGAGAAAGAACTTCTAGCTGTAGTGTTTGCCTTGGACAAGTTTCGTTCTTATTTATTGGGATCCAAAGTGGTTGTCTATTCTGATCATGCAGCATTGAGACATTTATTGGCAAAGAAAGAAACCAAACCGCGTCTTATTCGGTGGATTTTATTGCTGCAAAAATTTGATTTGGAGATAAAAGACAAAAAGGGGACGGAGAATGTGGTTGCAGATCATTTATCTCGAATCGAGTTTGAGCCGGTGATCGATGCATTACCTATTCGAGACTCATTCCCGGATGAGCAATTGTTTGAAATCAATTTGATAAAAGTTAATAGCCAAAGGTTGAAACATTGTGTGGAAGGATGTGTGCCAAGAAGAGACGTGGAGTCCGTCGACTTGACGGATCCCGTCTATCCGACTTAATCCCTTCGGAGAGTCAATCGTCTCCTACGGACGTTAAATTGTAGGTTTTGTATGTATTTCTATCCTTTATTTCTTTTAGTTTTCTTTAATTTTAATTTTTTTTTTTTTTTTGATTTTAGTTTTCTTAAGTTTTTCTTCAATTCTAGTTGCGTTTTAATGTTTTTTCTTTGAAGTTTTTGATGTATAAGTTGCTTCCGGAGGATGCCAAGAGGTGTACCGAGGTATTTGGACTCAAGACGGGTGAAAAATCGTGCTCTCGGTCGACCTTGGGCGATGGAGACTCAAAAATATCAAGTCTCGGTCGACCTTGGGCGATGGAGGGTCAAACAGGCCTTCAGAAGGGGGATTGATCGCCCCAGAGAAGGGGGATCGATCGCCCCATGAAATTTCTTGAAGATCAGCCCCACCAGGTGGGCGATCGATCGCCCATCCTTGGGGGGATCGATCGCCCAAGGCAAAAATGTGGGCTGCCCGAATTGTTTTGGTATTTAAAGCTTCCTTATCCTCCTATGTTGCTACTACTTGCATCCTAAGCCTTTTTGAACTCCAATTCAAGTCCTATATCATCCGGAAAAATAATTTCTTCAATTAGTGATTATTATACAAGGATTCAACATTGATCAACATCAACTTCAACATCAAAGTGGATCAAAAATCACTAGTTCTCAAAGGAAGCTCACACTTTTTCAAGTTCAACATCAAAGTAAGTGAAGTTTTTCCTTGAAGAAATTGTTCAAATCTTTTTGAGGGATTTTGAAGACCAAGTTTGGGGGATCAATTTGGTGCAATTACTTGTTCGATTTGGGTGGAAAAATTGCCAGAAAAAGGAGGTTGAAGGTTACAAAAGAATTGTGCACACCAAGTGTTCGATTTAATTCCTCAATTACACTTTTTCTACTTCTATGGCACCAAAGAGAGCAAGTCACCAAGATGCTTCAAGTTCACGTAATCCTCGCCGAGCGAGGAATGATCCGACCACAGGTTCTTCACGATCTCGTCGAGACGGTATTCAAGAGAGATGGCATCCAAGGGCGTTGAACTATGAAACAACGTTTGACATAGCCGAACTGTATGGTATGTTTTGTGAGTTGCACGGTGCGGAAGCGGTTGCGAAAAGTATTTTAGAACCTAGAGGGGGGGTGAATAGGATCACTTGCTCGTTTGCTTAATTTTTAATTAATTCAATTTTAAGTTCAATTAATTAAACAATTAAAGCAAGCAAATAAATAAAGTGCAAGAAAAGAAAAGAATGCACCAGATATACGTGGAAACCCAAGGCGGGAAAAATCATGGAGGGAGGCGGCACGCCTCAGGGAACCAATTCACTATGATGAAGCAAAGTACAACAGACTCTGTCTCAGTCTCACACCCCTCTTCACTCTGTCAAGGATCTGATGCGGAACACCTCAGGCTTATGATTGCGACAACACGTCCAACTGCTGCAGACTTCCGGCTAACGTCACCACCCTTACAGAAAGGTTGCTGGAAGAATCAAAATACTCAGCAAGTATTTTGTTCCCTTCGTAGTGCAATCTGGTCACCTTTCTTCCTCAGCAAGCAAGCAAGCGAAGAACCTTCAATCCAATGTTCTGGTCAGCAAATAGATTTGATGCAGTCTCTGAGCAGCTAATCAGAAGTAGAACACCATCCTAAAAATCACTCGTGTAGTATGGATGTGTGTTCTTAAAAATATATAACCCTAATTATACTGTATATACTTTCTCTCTCTCTAAAATATTAATTTTTCAGGGCTCCCTCTGTAGAGAAAATATGAATACATATATATAGGCAAGGAAGTCCTAATTCTACTTGGAAAAGAAGTTGAATACCAAAATAGAACTTTCCTAGAAGTTTCAAACCCAATAGGAATCAGAATTTCCGTCAAAAATTATTTCCTATTTGGAACAGGCTAAGTGGGACCGGTGCCAAATAAATAGGACCGGTGGAACTTTTTGAAAACCTGCAGAAACTAATTTGCCGAGAAAAGTTGGACCGGTCCTAAATATTGGGGACCGGTCCTACTTTGAAAAACCCTAAAATTTTCATTTAAACCCTGGTTTTTCAAAATAGGCTCGGAACTACAAAGTGCAGAATGTCCTCACCATACTTACCTGTACTATATGGTGTTCTAACTGATTTGTCGGCTTCCATGCACTTGAGTGTCAGCTGGAAGATGTCGATGATCGGTTACATAAAATATCATGAAACTTACAACTCGATCATTCAGGTTTTGATCACCGAAATATGCCAATTACAAATTTATATGTCACAATCTCCCCCTTTGGCAATTTCGTGACAAAACCACTTAGACAATCAATAACCTAACCCATTGGAAAAATTAGATTACAATGTTGCCCAAATACAAAGAAATATAGAACTGATCATCAGAAGCTTTACTTGTGTGTTCAAGACGGTTTAGAAAACACCTATTGTACCTGCACATCTCTTAAACAACACAACCTGTGAAAAACTTAATAAAGAAATATAATCATATATATCTCCCCCTTAAAAAATATCTCCCCCTTTGTCAAAGAACCTCACATCATGTCATATGCATATAACAGTATCATCTCCCCCTTTTTGGAACAAATTGACAAAGAACTAGCAAAGAGATTTAGATACACAGATAAATCATGAAGCACATAGAGAGAATAAGACAATAAGGAAACAAAAATCATCATCACTGATCAAATAAATATCCAAAACATATCAGTTGATGAAATAAACAAAAATAAATATCCAGACATCAAGGATAAATCAGTCAACCAAAGTCTAGAACAAAAGATATCAGGACCTAAAGTCTAAGTCTAGTCAGCCTCATCAGCAGACTCATCAGAACCAGCAGGGTCAAGCTTGTCTATCCTAGCATGTAGGCGATCGAACCCTTGCTGAATGAACCTGAGAACTTGGTTCATCTGATTGGCCGTCACGGGTGTGTCAGTCGCAGGAAGTTGGAAAACTCCTCGACCCCCAGACACAGCCTGACCAGCTCCTTGACTGAGCTCATAGGCCTTTCTGTCCTTCTCCTTCTTGTTTACCGAGCGAGTAATTGATGTGGCATCAATCATCCCTTTCGGTTTCTCAATATCAGCTCTCTCTGGAATACGAACCCTAGCATCCCTCAAAATAGCCATCACTATCTGTGGAAAAGGTAAGGCTGATGAAGATCTAGAATGTCGAGTGGCTAAGATCATAGTACGCAAGATTGTTGCAAGAAGATTGATCGGATCTCCTCGAACAATGTGATAAAGAATCTCAGCCCTACTCTTAATCAAATTACCCTTGTGGTCATGAGGATCTAAATTGTATGAGACTATCAAGTTCAAAGCCGAGACCTCATCGGTAAGGTAGAGTGAAGGCAATCTGTCTACTAGCCGTGGGGCTTCGGGTATGCACAACTCTCTAATCATATCATCCATGCTCGGTCTGTTTGGATCCTCAACTTGATATGGCAATACAATGCCATCTTCATTCTCTGCAATACCTAACATATTGGCAATTTTGTCCTTAGTGACCTCAACACGAACACCATAACATTTGGTCACAAACATTAGGTCGTCCAAGCTTGATGTAATCATGTTGCCATAAAAATATCGGACCATGTCAGGCTTTACAATTTCTCTAAGATCACAAAGAGACTCCCAACCATTGTCTTCAAAGTATTGCACAAAATCCATCTCCCATTTGCGCTTGATTATCGTAAGATTGACTCGCCTTTCAATCCTCATAGCCCGGCACCCTATTACATTCACAAAATTATTGAAATTGAACTCATCTTCAAACATGTCTAATGTGAATACAATTCGATTCTCATCACTGGTAGATGCCTCAGTACGTCCCCTCTTTCGTGCCATAAGAACTACAATGAACGGGACCAAAAATAACGACAAAAGTTCCATTGAGTCAAATTGTCGAACACTTGGTGTGCAAGTGCAAAATCCCCAAATGTCAAAGCTATTTGTTTGTTCAAACTCTCCTAAATCAATAATCAATAAACCACAAACACCACAATCCTCCACCAGTTTAATCCCAACCTCCAATAATCACAAATTAAAAAGAAAAATAGATGAAGAGAAGCTTTATGTGAGTTGGAGAGTTTTAAAGTTAGAGAGATTGAGTGAGAGTGAGATATGAGTGTGTGTGCTTGTGAGAGTGAATGAGGGATTTTAAGCCAAAACGCGCGCGCGCAGAATCAACATTCTGGGCATTCGCTAAGTGCGACCGGTCCTCATATTTGGGGACCGGTCCAACTTCTTTCTGTTCCTCAGAACCTGCAGAAGTGCGACCGGTGCTCAATAATGGGGACCGGTCCAACTTTGTGAATTATGAAAAATTACACTTTGGACCTTTAATTCACCAAAAACACATCTTTTCAATCTGATTTAGCAATTTAGCACATAAAGAGTGAAAAATAAACACAAAATAATAAAAAAATATTTTTGAAATTTTTGAAACTTTTTCAAGGAAAAAAAATAACACTAAAACATGAATAATCTTATGAGAATAATCAAAACACATTTTTCAGAGAATAATCATGAGTTCTAAACTTTCTGAACAATTTCAAATATTTATAAATGCAGAATTTTTAAAACCCATAGATTGTCTTTAAAATTCATTCTCAAATTCATGATCATGACACAACTTCCAGCACACAAATATTTATAAAAATTTAGAAATTCATCTAATAAATCCATGTGTGTGTGCAATCCAACTTCATCAAAAATTAATCAAATTCCTTTGATCCATCTTATAAAACATATTGGATAATAAGCAAATATAAATACTCATGATCAAACATTTTTTTTTTTTTTTGAATTTCATCATTTTTTTTTATTTTATTTCTAAGACGGTGGCTTTCACTCTTACGGGCAGCCAGCTATTTTCCTCAAAACAACTCTTTACTTTTTAAAGATATCTCATTGGAGATTTACATTGTAGTGGAAGCTACGAACACATCCCGAAGGTAGCCTTTTCCATTAGTCTTAGATATTCAGCAAATTTTCTATTTTCTTTTCATGCTGAATAAAAACATATATTATTTTTCTTTTTTTTTTTTCTTTTTTTTTTTTTTTTTTGATCATTTAAGCTTTCAATGCTACTCATACAATATATTCTAGTCAACTTCACATTAGTTTTTAATCAATTCTCTCAGAGTTGGACTAGTGCACAAATTGTATGGACTCAAAAGATTTACCTCTAAAAAGAAATAAATATAGCACATTGGTCATCAATACTTAGATCATAAAATCAAGCACTTCATTCATTGACAAACTAAGTGTCCCAATTATGCATTCACAAATCAAAGTGAAATTAAAAAGAATTATAAAGAAATCACATGATTTCTCAGAAAAATATAATTATCATAATCTCATATGATTATTACTAAAAATAAACAAAACCTAACCTAAAAAAAATATGGTCCAATGGAAAACAAATAAATGAACATAAGCTCAGTCCATGACCATCAAAGTCCTAATGACCTAGTTAGGGGGTTTTGCACCCAAAGACCTATTAGGAATAAATCCCATAGTATCAACAGGCACAAGCTTCTCCAAATCTTCCTTTTTCATCCAGATAGTTTTAACATGCAATTTATCAGGAAAGAATTGTGGAGAAACAAAAAGATTCTTCTTTTTATTTGAATTCTTTTTACCTTGAGAATTTTTGGGTTTGTTCCAATAATGTGGCTTTTTATCATGAACCCTATTCTTAGCAAAAGAATTATGCACATAAAAATCAGAATTAGAATGTCTTCTCTTTTTATAGCAATAGTGTTGACTATGTCCATTCTTACTACAAAAAGAACAATAAAGCACATTGGACACAACATTAGCATGCACAGACTCAACTTGAGACTTAGGTTTGGGTTCAGACACAATCAAATTCTTGGGTTTAACAAAAATAGTTTTTCCCTTAGACGATGACCCAACAAAACCTAATCCAGTTTTATCTCCTACAGGCTTACCAACACTAATCATGCTATCAAGCTTAATCTGCCCAGAAGTAAAAGCAATTAATTTCTCTTGTGATTTTCTCAATTCAGACTCAAGAAAATTAATTCTAGCAATAAGAACATCTTTAGCAGAAATAGCTTGACTTACCTCGCTTTCGAGAAACTTGACTTTGCCTTGAAGATTCAGAATTTCAGTTTTACTTTCTTCAATCAACTTCACTTGATCTTCATTCTTTTTCTTCAATGTCTCTTTCTCAGATTTTTCTTGCTTCAGCTTCTCAGATTTTTTATTATAAGCTTCCAGCAATTTCTCAAAAAGTTCTGGCAGCTTGCTTTCACATGGTTCTTCATCAGACTGCTCAACTTCTGAATCGTCAGACCCTACTTGACTGAGAGTAGTGTACATCTCTGTTTCACCTACATCAGAAGAAGAATCATTAGCAGTATCACCATTCAATAAAGCAACAAAAGCAAGAGAGTCATTCTCAACAGAAGAATCACTATCAGAGTTAGAAGATTCAGACTAAGAAATAATAGCTTTCATAACTTTCTTGTTTGAAATTTTCTTTGCACTAAAGCTATTTTTCTTAGGACTTGGACATTGATTAGATGTGTGTCCTTTACCACCACATGTCCAACATGTAACCTCAATTTCCTTAGAGTCCTCTTCTTTCTCTTTCCTTTCCTTACCTTTGGATGATGAGCTTTGATTCCGGAATTTAGAAGGATTTCCTTTTCTCAAATTTTTACCTTTTTCATATTCAAGAATCTTTCTAAATTTCCTAGCAAGGAGTGCAACATCATTATCTGAATCATTTTCAAACCTTTCAATTTTTTCAATTTCAGATTTTGAAGAATTTGAACAATTTGACAAACTTGAAGACTTTGTAGTCTTTGATGTTTTTAAAGCCAAATTTTTTGATTTCTGAAGCTTTGGATATTTCATCTCAAAAGTTTGAATTGATCCAACTAACTCAGCCACCTCCATAGAATCTACATCTCTGCTTTCATCTAAGGCTTCCAACTTAGCTTGGAACCTATCAGGCAATGATCTCATGATTTTTCTAATAATCTGAAAAGAAGGAATTTTCTCTCCAAGGTTAGCACTACTTTGAACAATATCATTAAGCCTAGAATAAAAATCAGAAAACATCTCATCTTCATCCATTCTAATTGTTTCAAATTTAGTAGCAAGCATTTGTAGCTTAGATCTCCTTACCTTGGTGGTACCCTCATGAGTTACCTGTAAAATATTCCATGCTTCTTTCGAAGTGGAACACGCAGAAATTCTAGCAAATTCAGAAGGAACAACAGAATTAAATATAGCATATAAACCCTTGTTGTTATTATTTGCATCTTCATGTTCAGCATTAGACCATGTTGTCTTATCCTTTTCTACAGTCACAACAGCATCACCATCACCAGTTGTAATGGTAGGAATTTTATAGCCATTCTCTACAGCCATCCAAACTCTCTCTCCTTGAGATTTTAAAAAAGGCTTTCATGCGAGACTTCCAGAAAGTATAATTTGAACCATCAAACAAAGGAGTTCGCTGAATCGATCCACCCTCTTTCATACTAGATTCCATAGTAATTTTTGAAAACAAAAATAAATTTTGATTAAAAAATTTCGCAAGGAACTACTCACAAATTAGAGAACACTGCTCTGATACCAATTGTGAGTTGCGCGGTGCGGAAGCGGTTGCGAAAAGTATTTTAGAACCTAGAGGGGGGGTGAATAGGATCACTTGCTCGTTTGCTTAATTTTTAATTAATTCAATTTTAAGTTCAATTAATTAAACAATTAAAGCAAGCAAATAAATAAAGTGCAAGAAAAGAAAAGAATGCACCAGATATACGTGGAAACCCAAGGCGGGAAAAATCACGGAGGGAGGCGGCACGCCTCAGGGAACCAATTCACTATGATGAAGCAAAGTACAACAGACTCTGTCTCAGTCTCACACCCCTCTTCACTCTGTCAAGGATCTGATGCGGAACACCTCAGGCTTATGATTGCGACAACACATCCAACTGCTGCAGACTTCCGGCTAACGTCACCACCCTTACAGAAAGGTTGCTGGAAGAATCAAAATACTCAGCAAGTATTTTGTTCCCTTCGTAGTGCAATCTGGTCACCTTTCTTCCTCAGCAAGCAAGCAAGCGAAGAACCTTCAATCCAATGTTCTGGTCAGCAAATAGATTTGATGCAGTCTCTGAGCAGCTAATCAGAAGTAGAACACCATCCTAAAAATCACTCGTGTAGTATGGATGTGTGTTCTTAAAAATATATAACCCTAATTATACTGTATATACTTTCTCTCTCTCTAAAATATTAATTTTTCAGGGCTCCCTCTGTAGAGAAAATATGAATACATATATATAGGCAAGGAAGTCCTAATTCTACTTGGAAAAGAAGTTGAATACCAAAATAGAACTTTCCTAGAAGTTTCAAACCCAATAGGAATCAGAATTTCCGTCAAAAACTATTTCCTATTTGGAACAGGCTAAGTGGGACCGGTGCCAAATAAATAGGACCGGTGGAACTTTTTGAAAACCTGCAGAAACTAATTTGCCGAGAAAAGTTGGACCGGTCCTAAATATTGGGGACCGGTCCTACTTTGAAAAACCCTAAAATTTTCATTTAAACCCTGGTTTTTCAAAATAGGCTCGGAACTACAAAGTGCAGAATGTCCTCACCATACTTAACTGTACTATATGGTGTTCTAACTGATTTGTCGGCTTCCATGCACTTGAGTGTCAGCTCGAAGATGTCGATGATCGGTTACATAAAATATCATGAAACTTACAACTCGATCATTCAGGTTTTGATCACCGAAATATGCCAATTAGAAATTTATATGTCACATGTTTCCCGAGACACGATGGGGGATTTCCGACATCCGTCGTCGTCGGTCGGCATCCATTTTTGTTCCACTCTCATCTACTATCTACCCGAGGCTTGTCAAGGTATTTTATCAAAACTTGATGGCGAAACCTGATGAGCGGGATGTGCTTACTTCTTCCGTAGATGGAACAATAGTTCGAGTGGACATGTCATCCATTGCCATTGCCATGGGTTGTCCTCATGAATGCCCAGCTAATTTATCTCATATCTACACTCCTTTACCCGACGAGTTATCGGTGGGCAATGTGGTTGTACGATTGTGTGCCAACCAATTTTCTGGGCCGAAAAGGAATGCAGCTTCAAAGTCTTCAATGCCAAATCATTTATGGTTCCTTGACGCTGTGCTACTCAAGAATGTATGTCCAATTGGACATAAAACCGAAAGACGTCAAGAGTTCCTCAGAGCCTTATATGCCATACATTTTGGGCATTGGCTGTCATTCCCATAGATTGTCTGGGGCCAGATGGAGAAATTCTATTCCAAGGTTGTGGCCAAGGTACCAGACAGTGCAAGTGACTGGGAGTTTCCATTCCCTACTATTATTCACCAGTTGCTTGTATCACAGGGGTATGCAGTCCACGAGGACGAGCTTGCCTTTCCACATGACCTTCATTATGGCACGCATGACTGGAACTTGAGTCGATCTCATATGCACCAGAGAGTCATAGCGGCGCCTGGTGAGGTATCTCGGTTGGCCCAGGGAGGAGAGTATGTAGATGTACCACCACCGGTGGACGATCCAGAGGAGATGGAGGCAGAGGAAGAGGAAGTGCATGCACAGGCTGGTGGCGATGATTATCAATACTTAGAAGGGCAGATTACTGGGTTGACAGCCCAGTTTGGCACCTTACAGACAGAGGTCTCCACACAGTTTGATGCAATGAGAGCAGAGATGGCGGATCACTTTCGTGACACTCGCCAAGAGCAACTAGAGATGAGGAGGATGATGCGTGCACTGATGCGCCAAGCAAACTTAGATCCAGATGCTCAGTCACCACCACATCCTTGATAGGAAGGTAACCATCTTTTGTATATTATTTTATTTTTAGTTTTTATTTTTCTTTTTATTTCTCTTTTTGTAGTTAGATTTTTATTATGAACAAAAAATTGAAAAATGAAAAAAATATTTTATATTTTATTTTTTTTTGGGATTTTTCTCTTTCATATTTATTTTCACCCATACTATTTTCACTTGATCTTTGGGGTATAGTGGTTTGTTTTGACAGATTGAAACATCCAAGTTTGGGGGTGTGCTTGCATTGCCTTCGTGCTCGTGATGTACTCTATTTTCTTTCCACTACTCTATGGTCCTGGTAACATCGTTCTTACCCTTCTCTTTGCTTTGATTGATAGTACATTGAGGACAATGTACAGTTTAAGTTTGGGGGTGAGGCGATGCCTATTTTTGTGCTTTATTGCATATGGGGAAAATTTGTGAAATTCTTCTTGTATTAGGATTTTTATTTATTTTATTTTCTTATATTTATTTTATTTTCTTAGTTTGTTTTTTATTTTATTTTGTTTTATTTTTAGATAGTATGTTTTGACATGATTCAAAGGATTAATACCTTATGTAGGTGCATAACTTGCAATTTTTGAGTATGTGTTGAATTTTTGAAACCTGTGATTTAAAGTATGTGGTTTTAATCATGGTTTGCAATAACATGTTTTGGGATGATTAATTTTAGTTTCCTTACATGCACAGACACATTAGCATAATCTTATGGGGTATAAACTTTGGTTTTGAGTTATTGAGTTACATATGCTTGATATTAATTAGTATCTCTTGAGAATGAGTACCGATGATGTGTTTTACTTGACTTCAATGAAAAAAGAAAAAAAAAGAAAAGAAAAAAGTGATGAATAAGCAAATCAATTTGATCCTTTTCATGAGTAACCGGGCCTCTATGCCTCAGGAAGCACGGAGTGTTCGCGTCAAAAGTGAAAGGGTGAGAAAAGATGAGCATTGGTTGTCTTGATTTGTAGCCTGACTGATTCGAGTAATTAGGTCTTCGGGGTATCTTAAAGCCTAGTGCCCTAAAGCCATCTGGTTTGGGAGCCACTGACTGAAAGCTTGCTACATGGATCTTTCAGAAAGCTTAATAGATCAAGACATTGCACAACCAATAAAGCAATGAAAAAAAAGAATGATGAAAAAAAAAAAATGAAAAAGTCATGTATGCATGTTGGGAAGTATGAGTTCAATAAGGGGAGCTAGTGAGTTGAAAGGGTATGTGTCTTAATATATTCAGAGCTGGGTTGTGCTACATGAGATGACTGCTAGTTCACTTTACACGAGGGAGCTAGAGTTGGTTATTTTGAGATATGTTGATGTGAATTATGTGTGGGGACCATTAATTTGAATTGTGGAATTTGAAAATTTGAAATTATTCTTGAATGCAAGTTTGTAACTATGTATTGTAATCTTCTTCTTGAATTAATGTTGAAACAGAATTTTGAATGTTTGTGGGTAACATTTCTGGAAACCCTCACGAGACTATACTCGTCCACTAGGGGGAACCTAGGGGTTTAAAGGCTTGTTGCATATGCTAAATGCAATCGTTTCTCCCACGAAAGTGGAGTTAGGTAGTTTAGTTAATGTTTAGTAGTTTCTTTGTTTTAGTTTTGTTTTATTCTATTGCTAAGGGACTAGCAATATGTAAGTTTGGGGGTGTGATAGGCGTTGAATGTTACGCATTCTAGCCTCTTAACTTATGTATTTTATTCTCTTAGTGATAGATTATTTTGTGATTTTACTTTGTTTTAGTATTTTCTGTATTTTCAGGGCCTTAATAATTATTTCAGTTAAAACCGTGATTTTGGGCTTTTAAAGAAGACATCCAATATGGTGAGATGAAGCCTACATCAAGGAGATTCACTCAACCATTTATTTCAACTCAAATCAGCCCAAGAAAGAGGTCCAAGAGAATTACAGCTGCTTAAGAAGGTTTCGGGCCTGAAGCCCAAATCTGCGCATAATGCAGTCTTAATCCCGTTTTGGAAAGCAGACCAGAAGTCTTATTTCCGAGCCTCAAATCGACATTATTTTCTCGTGGGGTTGAACGAAATTTGATTCTGCACACTTTTGTATTTCACGAAAATTCCGTGAATCGGACTTCTAGTGGGTCAAAAGTTGGGCCGAAGCCAGCAGGAAAAACCCACCTGATTAGTGCTGCGGGAAACCCTAATTAATTCCTAATTGGATTAGGACTTTGGTGAATTCTCTTGGGGAATAAAAGGAAGACTTGGAGGCTGAAGAGGGAGAGCTTACACAGAGATTGGAGAGTCTGAGAGGGCTGAGAAGAGAACAGAAACATATTGCAGAGCCATTGGAGAACGAAGTCATACGCGTAATTCAGAAAGATGATGTCTTCTTCCTCAACAGTTGAAGCTTCTTCTTCTACCATGAGCGGCTAGTTCATCCACTAGGGTTTTGATGTAGCCCTAACAAAGCATCAATGGTTTGATTGTTTTAATTATTGGGGACCTTTATATACATGCATAGATTGTGTAATTGTGAGGATTCTTATTAATGAATTGAGCAATAAAAGTCTTGTAAATTCAATCTCAATGATTTCTTATCTTGTCTTAGATATTTAGTTGTTGTTATTGAACTCAATCTCTTTTGTTTTCTGTGATCATGAGAGAGATTATTACACAATGGTAATCACTGAATATATTGTTATGAGCTTTGATGGATTATGCCTAGAGAAGATGAACCATACTGCACCCTAGATTAGAGTAGTTAGGCAGATGGCCCATGCCAATCGAAGATAGTCCATGGCTTAGCCTTAATCATATGTTATCTTCTTGACGGATGAAGGTGAGCTTGTAGCCACCGACACCACTTATGCATGATGTAATTCCCCTATAGTTGATTCAATTGACCATTGATTGTGGAGTTAGTGGTGAAGTCAAACACCCTAGGTTTCTCTCTTATTATCTTCATTATCTGTTTACCTTTGATTTATTTTATTTTATCTTTTTAATTAGTTAAAAATCAGAATTCTTTTCTTATAAATTTAATTAGAATTAGTTCTGTGTTCTAACTCATCAGAACATAATCCCTGAGGTACGATACCCATTCCTTTCGATAGCCCTATTCTGCAAGGAATTCGTTCTATTGCGAAGTGTGGAAATTTTTAATTGATATATTTTTGAGTCACACTCACACACGAATCAATTACCAAACGTACTTTGGGCCTACCAGACCACCCCTAGATGACCGACTGGAAATAGCCTTTTCAGCATGACGTACGGTATGGAAGCTGTGGTACCAGATGAGCTCAGAGTTCCCACCTTAAGGACCAAATCTTTCGATGAGCAAGAAAATAATCTTCGAATCGAACACAATTTGAACTTGCTTGAAGAAAAGAGAAATGTCACGCGGATAAGGATGGCTACATACAAACAAAGTCTCTGTCGGGCCTATAACAAAAGAGTTAATCTGTGGACGTTCGAACGAGGTGACTGGGTCCTGCGCAAGGTGACCGGCAACATCAAAGAACAAAATGCTAGAAAATTGGCAGCAAAATGGGAAGGCCCATTTGAAGTAATCGAAGTCATTGGAAGAGGAGCTTACAAGCTACAAAAGGGTTCATGGCAATGGAGCCATAGTTAAAAAACCTTAGAACGCCATACACCTGAAAAGGTACTATGTATAAGCCCCATCACATTTTATTTCAATAAAGCTCGTAAGATCCCACCATGACTTGCGTCCCACATCGAGTTAATAAGATCTTTTCTCTAAATTAATATAATGAATTTCTCTAGCGAATACGCAAAGGCAGTGGGATTGGGCCGCAAACCAAAAAATCCACAATGCAATGCCACTGTCTTGCCCATTTTTGTGAATTCTATAAATAAAAAGACTTCGGCATGACCAGCCGAACGTCTCAAATAAATATAATTGGCTAAGGCATGGCCAACCAAACGTCAGTATAAATAAAAAGACTTTGACATGACTAGACGAACGTCACAAATAAACATAATTGGCTAAGGCATCACTAGCCAAACGCCAGTATAAACAAAAAAACTTCGGCATGACCAACCAAACATCTCAAACAAACATATTTGGCTAAGGCATGGCCAGTCGAATGCCAATATAAATAAAAAGACATCGGCATGACTAGTCGAAACATCACAAATAAATATAATTGGTTAAGGCATGGCTAGCCGAATGCCAGTATAAATAAAAAGAATTCGGCATGACCAACCAAAAATCTCAAACAAACATAACTGGTTAAAGATAGCCAGCAAAATACCAGTATAAACAAAAGACTTTGGCATGACCAGCCGAACACCTCAAACAAACATAACTGGCTGAGGCATAGCCAGTCGAATGCCAATATAAATAAAAAGACTTTGGCATGACCAGCCAAACTTCACAAGTAAATATAATTGGCTAAGGCATGGCCAGCCCAACACCAATATAAACAAAAAGACTTCGGCGTGACCAGCCCAACGTCTCAAACAAACATAACTGGCTAAAGATGTCCAGCCAAACACCAGTATAAACAAAAAGACTTCGATGTGACCAGTCGAACATCTCAAATAAACACAATTGGCTAAGGCATGGCCAGCCGAATGACAGTATAAATATAAAAACTTTGGAATGACCAGCCTAAAGTCTCAAATAAAATAGAATTGGCTGGGACATAACCAGCCATCAGATGAGAGGTCTAATCTATTAGATAAAGCATGATTGGCTAAACGCCAGGGCTTGGAAGTCACAGGTACACACCTGCCTTCATGTAGCAGATTTTAGTATAAAGACAAATGGGTAAGCATGCCAAAATAAAAGCAGGAACGCATAAGTTATAAGTAAAATTTTGTTCTTTTCATTAAAAAATCTATTACAAGATTACAGATTGTTCCCTAAGACCATTTCTTAAATAGCTATTACAAGATTGCAAAGACTGAAACAATGCCAAAAGTCACTGAGCACTCACTGGAGGAGAAGGGATAGCCCCTACACATTCTGGAGCATCGGCTTCAGTATACCCAGTGGCATCGTAAAAAATGGCTGAGATCTCCCTCTCCTCATCCTCTTTGTTGGGATCTTGATAGGTGGGCCTGAAAGTCCTATCTCCTAATCGTAATTAGCCAAAACCCCAGATACGACCGATCATCCTTAAGGGCAGTCGCATTCTCAAATCCTTGGTGGAAGGCCTCGGCATTGTTGATTTGAATCCTTCAGAACAACCTGTGGAACTAAGCTCTGGCCCTTCTTTCCAATTTAAGAGATCTTTCCTACAAAGAATGGACATTCAGCCTGATTCAAAGGCTCTAGACTCAGCTAAAGCCCTTTGAAACTCAGTTTCCTCTTTCTCCTTAGCCAGATCCTCCAATTGGGATTTGAGTCGCTCATTTTCCAGTAATAAAGCCTTGGCCTTTGATTTCTCACTATTGGCTTCACATATAGTAGCATGGAAGTAAGCTTTTCACTTTACTTTAACAGAAGCTTGCTCGCCAAACATGTTCTGCACAAGCATTAAGAAGTGTTAAAAAGACATAAAAAAAGAGGAGAATACATATGGGAAATTCAAATCTACTCACCCACAAGGCTAAATTTGAGCAAGTATCCAGCATACCTCCCACCGACATCCCCATCATCATCTTTTGATCCTTGGGAGGCCACATATCTTTTATGAAAGCCTTCATAGTGTCCCTGTTCTCAAGCACAGAATCCTCGACCAAAAGAGGCATACCATTAGAGTTCACCATTTGGTGAGTCCAGGCTTCTACCGAAGAAGAGCTAGGGATGTCAGATCTGAGTGTACCAGCTCCAGCAGTAGTAGGTCCCATAGTCATTGGAGTTGAAAAAGTATCAGAGGCACCAGTCTTGTGAGATTTGGGAGGAGGTTCAACCTCCTCGATCTCTATCACCTTGGTCGCATGGGACCTCTCTCCGGCCTCTTCCTCAGCAAGCTTGTTTTGTAGAGTGATAGACACTTTTTCCTCCTACTCTATCGCCAGAGCGCTGAGCTCACATTACTTCTCAGGTTGCTCTTTAGCCTTCATTTTAGTTATCCTCGGAAGCGCATCTTTAGACGTACCGTCAACTTAGAACGAGGTAAAAGATCCCTAACTACAGCAACAAAAGATCAGATTTGGTTAATAAGCAGGACATCACATATAACGCAATTGCAGTGAGGGTCAAATAGAAAGTCAGAGAGAGGGATACCTAATCTACCAAACTTCTGAGAGATGGGAAATTTTTTAGAAGAAGGGACCTTCCATTTCCCCCCAACGACCACAAGCTGAGCTTTATAACCCTTGTCCGAAGAGGGATGGCCAGTATAGAGTGACCTGCCCGGTCGAGGGAAGAAATGGAAATGATTACTCTCATTCTTTGTAGTGCAAATTTGGTAACAAAGAAGGAGGTCGTCGAATCCCAATTCGAGCCCATGAGTATGATTGAGAGCAAGAACACTAGAAATAGCCTTGAAGAAATTGGGGTTTACTTGCAGAGGGGCTAGACACAGTTGATTAAGGACAAGATGATAAAAAAGGTGAAGAGAAAACCAAAAAGCAGGAAAATGATTAGCCAAAAAAAGTATGTCATCTTTGCACAGTCCCTCTCCATATCTGAAATCGAAATTAAGAGGGTAGTTCCTGAGGGTAACATCGACCGGGACCTCACAATCTATTCTAAGTTTTCCTAAATTCACGGGAGTCCTAACTAGGTCATGATCAACAACATCTAAGTCAGAATCCAGAGAACCCTGGTCTCCTAGGTCTGTTTGCCTTAAGGAGGGAGCGTCTACTGGTTTTGTGGGACAGAGGGAGCCCCCTGAAGAATCAAATCATCCTCACCCTCGTCAAGAAACTCGTCAATTGACTGATAGGTTTCCAGCGATCCAAACTCATCGATAATTTCTACCCCTTTCATCTTATCCATACCTAAGAAATAAATAGCAAAGAAAGAAACAAATACTAACCTTAAAAGGTGAGCAAGGAAGGAAGCCACAGAATCGCCCAAAATCTATAATGCTCTAAAATGACCAAAAAATACTTGAAAAGGTCCAAACATTTATGAGGAGGTGACGTTGCGGTAGCCACCAAGGGCATGAAGCCCAAACATGATATGGCAATCCAAACAAAACGTTGTCCATGATAGAAAAGCCCTTTCAAATTCAAACAAAATTGAAAGGGGTTTTTGGGGAAAGTGTGGCAAAAGAAAATCACCCGCTAAAAGATGACACGTGTAAATGCCAACTTGGAAGCATACATGGCAGCCACGTCACCTTCCAGGTCATCCATTACCAAGCAACAAAGAACCTAAGGAAAGGTCTGGATTCTCTCCCCAAATAATAGTACTAGACACTGAATCAATCAAGGCATAGATTCATAAATACAATCAAAACCAAAAATGGGCGAAATGATTATTGGCACGATTAATGAATTCACAAAGTTATTTAAAGGTTTAAAATGCCAAGTAAAGGGACACAATTTGGGAGAAGAGAAAATTTCTTTTCAGTGTGGTGACCATTTTTCTGCACCTACAATATCTAAAATGTATACGATGATAAGTAATGAATATTGCATATTCAATATCCCTAAATTATATGAATTAGTGTCTTAGTAATATCTCTTTCATGTTTTTATTAATAATTTTAATCTTTTTATAATTTCAAGTGATGAAGGGTAATTCTGATTAATAATGGTGAAATCGGGCTACAAATGGTACTCATTTAGTTATCACTGAAGCTTGACCCATGAGAGATATGTTTATCTTGAAGATCCAAACTAAATGGACTGAAGAAATGGGCTGGGAATAAATTTAAATGAAGAAAAGGAGCATGGGCCCATTCGCATTGAAGATTGGGCCAATTCAAGCCTAAAAAGTCCTGGACCCATGTTGGTATTCAGACCATAACTCCGTACACAATTGTTAAAATGACCCAAATTCTGCCTAGGTTGAAGAAAATTCAATTCTGTACAATTTCATATTTCACAAAAATTTCCTAAAATGGACGTTTAAGGCAACTTTCTGCCCTATTTGCGTAGCTGCCACTTTTTGGGCGCAAATGCCAATTTGTGAAGCACAAGTGCCATTTTCTTAGGCGCACTTGCCACTTTGTGGAGGCCAGGTGTCCCGTGGATTTTGTTTTGCAAAGTAAAAATGATGAAAAGGGAAAAACTAGGGTATTTTGGGAGGAGGAACACAGAGAGAAATATAGAGGCGATTCGTGATGATACGGACAAGAGGATGGCGATTTCATCATCGTTCAAGCTTGGACATCCGATCATGACCGGCTAAACAACATTCCGAGGAAGTGATGTAACCCTAACCTGTCTTTCAATGTTTTAAGTTGTATACTAATTTGGGAATAATTTACTTTGTGCATTGATTGTATAACCGAGACATAAACAATAACAGTGCTATTGCTTTCAATTTGAATGTAATGATTCATTGCACATTTATTCTTGTTCTTGTAGAATGAATTTAAATTGGCAATGATTAGGGTTTGTTCTTTTCAACTTCTGTAATTTTGTTAAGACATGTTATACAATAGTTTTCACATAATCGTTCAATTTAGATTTTTGATAATTCGTACTAAGCAAAGATGGGTTATAACATCATTAAGTAGTCAGATGTATAGGCCATGCTAAGCGAAGATGAGTTATGCTTAATTGAATGTTGAACAAATTCTCTTGATAGAATTGAATTAGGCTTGTAGCCATTCTTTTCTGAATGCATAGAGTAACGTCCCAAATTAGTACAATTGTCATTGTTAGAGGGTTAGTGGTGAAGTCAGTTCCCAGGACCTTTTCTTCCTGATTAAATTTCATAACACCAATTTATAAAAAGCTTTAATTTTCTCAATTAATTTCAAGATCAAACATCAACAATTGTTTTCCAATTATTTTAGAATTAATTCAAAGACTGAGTAACATAACAATTCAACCTTGCAAGTCCTTGAGGTTCGACACCCTTTATATAGCCATGTCCTACAAGGACTCGTTCTATTGCGAGTGGTTAAGTAGAATTGAAATCACATCAATTTTTGGCGCCGTTGCTGGGGACTTGCTTGAATCGTTTTGGTGCCTAATCTTAAAGATTAGTTTTAATTTAATTATTAAGTTAGGATTTTTCTTTATTCTTTTCTGATCCATTTCATTTTTTTTTATTTTTCGAGTACAGGTGTTTTTGGTGACGAACCGTGAATAGAGGATTGGAATTCATCGTAACTCTCTGTGAGCTTTTCATATTTAAATTACTTGTGCTTGCTTATTCTAGTTAATACTTTGCTTTCATTTGTTATTATTTTATTTTATTTATTTATTTATATTTTATTTTAGTTTCTTTTTTATTTATTTTGTTTAGTTATTTGTTCATTTAATTATTTATTTATTTTTTATTAATTCTTAGTCCTTGTGGTATATGTTGGGTCGTCGGCCTCTAGACACACCAATAGTCCCATATAACCTTGAACTTGAAAGAACCTTACATCAACATAGGGGAGAAATTAGGGCCTAAGACTTAGAGGAAGAACATTCATCTAAGACTGAGATTAAGACTGAAAATATGGCTGAGCACAATCCTCGAGCCCTTAAGAAGCATTTCGCTCCTGGGGCATATACATCCCCATCCTGCATGCAATTGCTTAATATGTCATAGCAGTAAATTATGAGATTAAGTCTAGCGTTATACAAATGCTCCCATCTTTTTATGGACTTAAGAATGAGGATCCGTATAAGCATCTTGATGACTTCTTAGAAGTTTGTTCAACTGTTAAAATCTAGAATTTTTTGATGATGCTTTACGGATGCGTCTCTTCCCATTCTCTCTAAAAGATAAAGCTAAAAACTAGTGGAAATCATTAACACAGAATATAATCACCTCTTGGGCACAACTGCAACAAAAGTTCCTCAAGAAATACTTTCCAATAGGGAAAACAAATCAAATGAGGTGATCCATTACCAGTTTTTCTCAAATAGAAGGGAAGCAATTCCATGATACATGGGAGAGATGTGATTTGCTTAGAAAGTGCCCTCATCATGATATTCCTAAGTGGCAACTTGTACAATTTTTTTATGATGGGCTGATTGAGTCATATAGGCAAATGGTAGATGCAACTTGTGGGGGTACATTCATGCTTAAGAATGAGGATGAGGCATGGACATTGTTTGTGAATCTGAGTGAAAGTTCCACACAACATGATTTCGCCAGTCGAGTTATAACAAGTAGTTCTCGCAAAATTAGAGGAGTGTTCGAAATAGGCACATCACTCGATGTCTCCACCAAAGTGGATGAATTATCGAGAAAAGTCAATCAAGTCATGGTGGCTAGTCAATTTTTGACCCCTTCTCCTATCTTACACGAAAGATGTGGTATCTGCACTAGTTCGTCACACTATTCCATAGATTGTCCCATGTCGGGGCAAATTCCTGAATCCAATCCAGAACAAGTTAATGATACTTTCTCTAGACCTGAAAACAATTCATATTCTAATACATATAACCCAGGTTTCAGGAATCATCCAAATCTCTCATGGCGTAGTCCAGCTCTCAACAATCCTATCCCTCAGTCCCAAGGACCAGTTCCTATGTCAAGTTTTCAGTCAGATCATTAATCTGCTTATCCTTCGTCTAATATGCCCTAGAATCAATATTATCATCAAACATCCCAGCATCCACCTCGTAATTCAGCGTTTGAGGATAAAGTGTTAGCGGCATTAGATAGACTCGACACTCGTGCTCAGTTACTTGAATCGAGCACTCAGTTAATTGAATCGAACACTCAGTTACTTTATTCCCACTCTCAATCCATCTCTAAGCTAGAGGCTCAAATGGGGCAACTAGCTAACACTTTGAATCGTAGAGAGGAAGGAAAGTTGCCTAGTCAGCCAGTAACTAATCCTAGAGAGCAATATGCAATTGATGATGCCGCTGTCAGTGGCCATCATCATGAGCATGTTCAAGCTATTACCACCTTAAGGAGTGGGAGAGTGTTAGATAATAAGGTGCAAGAGAAGAAAGAGGTTGAGAGTGAAATGGGAAAGACTCCTAATCTAGAGTCTAAAATTAATAAGGCAACAATTTCTCCACCTACTCAAACTCTTGAGACAACATTTGAGCCCAAAGCTCTATTCCCTACACGTCTCAAGGAGTTGGCACCTTTCGGGAAACAAGGGGAGAAAGTGCAAGATATGATGGAAGTTTTTAAGCAGGTAAAAATAAATCTTCCTCTCCTTGATGCTATAAAATAAATCCCAACATATGCAAAGTTCTTGAAAGATTTATGCACTCAAAAGCGTAATTCAAGGGGAAGTGTCCCAAGAAAATTTTTTCTTACCGAGCAAGTGAGCTCGATTATTCAGCATAACACCCCCCCTAAGTTTAAAGATCCAGGTGCACCCACGATATCTTGTGTTATAGGGGATGTTGGTGTTGATAGGGCACTACTTGATTTAGGGGCGAGTGTGAATCTTATCCCTTACTCAGTGTACTTGCAATTGGGATTGGGTAAGCTTAATCCCACGTCAGTTGTTTTACAATTAGCAAACAGATCAATAAAACAACCACGTGGGATTATTGAGGATGTGTTAATAAAAGTGGACAAATTTTATTTCCCAGTCGATTTCATTGTCCTAGACACAGAACCTGTACCTGATCCTATGAAGTCCATTCTTGTGATTCTAGGTCGTCCTTTCTTAGCCACGGCTAATGCTTGCATTAATTGTCATACGGGGGTTATGGATATTTCTTTTGGGAATATGAAGGTGAGGTTAAATGTCTTTAATGCATCTTAACATCAGGCAGATGAAAATGAGTGCTATGCTATAGACCTTATAGAAGAGGCTGTGGAAAATTCACTTTCACTAATTTTGACTACAGACCCTTTAGAGGCATGTTTAGCCCATTTTGACTGTGAGGATTTTGATGTAGATCAGAATATCTGTGAGGTAAATTCTCTGTTAGGAAGTGTAACCAGTGCTAACTTTTTTGCCTTGGAGATCAGTTAAAGAACCATTGCCTAGATTGTCTAGTACTCCGCCGATTCCATCCTTAGTGTCTCCTCTTGAGCTAGAGCTAAAACCTTTACCAGACAATCTTAAGTATATTTTCTTAGGATTAAATCAAACTCTTCTGGTCATCATTTCCTCTAGCCTATCTAGTGATCAAGAGAGTGAGCTTTTGGATGTCCTTAAGGAGCATAGAGAAGCCATAGGATGGTGTGTGGCAGACCTTAAGGGAATAGATCCTTCAATGTGTATGCATCGAATTCATCTAGAGGAAGATGTTAAACCTTCGAGAGAGACCCAACGTCGTTTAAATCCTAACATAAAAGAGGTAGTGATGAAGGAAGTGGTGAAGTTGTTATATGCGGGTATCATTTACCCAATCTCTGATAGCAAGTGGGTGAGTCCCACTCAAGTTATGCCCAAAAAGTCTGGAATCACTGTGGTTCCAAATTCTGAGGGAGCACTTGTGCCATAACGAACCACTACCAGGTGGAGGGTATGTATCGACTATAGGAAGTTAAATTCAAACACTCGAAAAGATCATTTTTCCTTGCCATTCATTGATCAAATCTTAGAGAGGCTTGCAGGTCAGAGTTTCTATTATTTTCTAGATGGTTATTCTGGGTATAACCAAGTGGCAGTTGATCCTAATGACCAAGAGAAAATGACTTTCACATGTCCATTTGGTACATTTGCATATAGACAGATGCATTTTGGGTTGTGTAATGCACCCGCTACTTTTCAAAGGTGTATGATATCTATCTTCTCAGACATGGTAGAGAAGTTTCTTGAACTTTTTATGGATGACTTTTCAATTTTTGGGGATTCATTTGATAGTTGCCTAAAACATTTAACCCTTGTGCTTAAATGTTGCAAAGACACCAACTTGGTGTTAAGTTGGGAAAAGAGCCATTTTATGGTTCAAGATGGTATGGTGTTAGGTCACATAGTGTCAAGGAAGGGCATAAAAGTTATCTAGCTAAGGTTGAGCTTGTCTCTAAACTACCTCCACCAAATTCGGTGAGGGTATTCATTCCTTTTAGGGGCATACAGGTTTCTATCGTAGGTTTATTAAGGACTTTAGTAAGATTGCACAACCATTGTGTAATCTACTCGCTAAAGACATTCCTTTTCACTTTGATAATGCATATTTAGAAGCCTTCAAAAAGCTTAGGTCATTTCTATCCTCTGCCCCTATCATGCAACCCCCCAATTGGTCATTACCGTTTGAAATCATGTGTGATGCCTCAGACTATGCCTTAGGTGTTGTTTTGGGGCAACGAAAGAGAGGTTGCCAGTTGTGTTTACTATGCTAGTAAAACTCTCTCGGGTGCTCAATTGAATTACACCACTATCGAGAAAGAGTTACTAGCTGTGGTGTTTGCCTTAGACAAATTTCGGTCATATCTTCTAGGGTCCAAAGTTGTAGTGTTTTTTGACCATGCTGCTCTGAAACATTTGTTGACCAAGAAGGAAATCAAACCCCGACTCATTAAATGGATTCTCTTGTTACAAGAGTTTGATTATGAAATTAGGGATAAAAAGGATTCTAAGAATGTGGTTACCGACCACCTTTCTCGTATTCTCGTTGAGTCGATATGTAATCCACCCCTTATATGTGATTCCTTTTCGGATGCACAACTCTTTGCAGTCACTCATGAGAAGGAACATTGGTTTGCTGACATTGTGAATTACCTAGTAATAGGTAAAACTCCTCCTTATTGGTTCAAACATAAAAAGACCATTTCTATGCCCAGGTCAAGTCCTATTATTTGGAGGACCCTAACTTGTTCAAATATTGTTCGGATCAAGTGATCCGGCGTTGCATACCTGAGTGTGAGGTCCACAGTGTGCTTAATTTTTGTCATACCTTAGCTTGTGGCGGGCACTTCAATGCTCAAAAAACTGCATTTAAGGTTTTACAATGTAGTTTTTACTGGCCTTCAATATTTAAGGATTCTTACCAATTTTGTAGGGCATGCGTGAGATGTCAAAAGTTGGGGGCCATGACCAGGAGAGATATGATACCACTTAACCCTATAATAGTTGTGGAGATATTTGATGTCTGGGGCATCGATTTTATGGGATCATTCCCAATCTCATTTGGGTTCGAATATATTCTAGTGGGGGTCGACTACGTCTCGAAATGGGTTGGCTACCAGAACGAATGATCACAAAGTGGTGATTAAATTCATTCAAGAAAATATCTTCAGTCATTTTGGGACACCAAAGGAAATTATAAGTGATGGAGGTAAGCACTTCTGCAATAGATTTTTTAAAACTTTACTTTTTAAGTACTCTGTCACTCATAAGGTTGCCACCCCTATCACCCCCAAACTAGTGGGCAAGTTGAATTGTCAAATAGGGAGATTAAGAAAATTTTAGAGAAAACTATTTGACCTGATAGGAAAGATTGGTCATTGAGGCTTAACGATACTCTTTGGGCATATCGTACAGCTTACAAGACTCCCATTGGCATGTCGTCATACCGACTTGTTTATGGGAAGCCTTGTCAACTCTCAGTCTAATTAGAACATAGAGTAATGTGGGCAATTAAAAAGTTTAATTTTGATATGCAATTAGCAGGCTCTAGTCGTTGACTCCAGTTGAATGAATTGGAAGAATTGTGTAATGATGCTTACGAGAGTGCAAAAATTTATAAAGCAAGAACTAAGGCATTTCATGACAAGCACATTATGCGAATGTCCTTTGAACCGGGGCAAAAAGTGTGGTTATATAATTCTAAACTCCAATTTTTTTTCGGTAAGCTTCGTTCGAGATGGGAAGGCCCTTATGTTGTCTTATCCGTGTCTCCACATGGAGTAGTTGATATTCAGAATACCAAGGAAGGTAAAGTCCTAAAGGTGAATGGTCAGCGATTAAAACTTTACATTGAGAATGAGGTGCTTTGTGAAAACGCGGAGGTCGTCGAGTTGGCGAACCCAGTTTATTTTGATGAATGAGTGTTGGTGTCCGTTTGGCCGGGACGTTAAACCTAGTTCTCTTAGTGTAATTCTGCTTTATTTTTTTTATTTTATTTTATTTATTTATTTTTGTATAGTGTTTCATTTTTATTTAATTATTATTATTATTTTTTTTTTTGTTTAGTTCTTTATTTATTTTATCTGTTTTACATGTTTCGTTGAGTTTTGAAGTTAGTTTTTTTTATGAATGGACATTTTTAATGTGTTTGCTGATGAGTTCAGGTAAACTAACTCGTTACTAAGCGCAAAACCGTTTCCAAAAGCGCATCTGCACAATTACAGGTTTTCAAAATGAGTCTACTGGATAAAAAGCGCAATAGCGCTTGCTAGAATGCATTTGCGCACTAAAAACACTAATTGCCTGAACCTACTGCCCACAAGATGCATTTACGTAGGAGGATCACTAAAAGTTACACATATGCACATTTTGTTGTGGCCCATGACAAAAGCCCGGAGCCCATTTTGTTCTAAAAACTTGCATCATCTTCAACCAACCAACAGCCACCATCTAACCCTAGAAATCGCAAGGGCATCCAATCGCCGACAGCCTTGCACCAGCACCAACCCATCCTCTCCCACAACGCTGCACCAGAAGCCGAGCACAGCAGCACAAGAGGGCACACAGCCGCTACACCAGCCGCGCGCAATAGCGCACCAGCACGCGTGTATTGATTTAAAATGCCAAGGAAAGGGACACAATTTGGGAGAAGAGAAAATTTCTTTTAAGTGTGGTGACCATTTTTCTGCACCTACAATATCTAAAATGTATATGATGATAAGTAATGAATATTGCATATTCAATATCCCTAAATTATATGAATTAGTGTCTTAGTAATATTTCTTTCATATTTTTATTAATAATTTTAATCTTTTTATAATTTCAGGTGATGAAGGGTAATTCTGATTAATAATAGTGAATCGGGCTACAAATGGTACTCATTTAGTTATCACTGAAGCTCGACCCATGAGAGATATGTTTATCTTGAAAATCCAAACTAAATGGACTGAAGAAATGGGCTGGAAATAAATTTAAATGAAGAAAAGGAGCACGGGCCCATTCGCATTGAAGATTGGGTCAATTCAGGCCTAAAAAGTCCTAGACCCGTGTTGGTATTCAGACCATAACTCCATACACAATTGTTAAAATGACCTAAACTCCAATTAGGTTGAAGGAAATTCAATTCTGTACAATTTCATATTTTACGAAAATTTCCTAAAACGGATGTTTAAGGCAACTTTCTGCCCTATTTGCGTAGCTGCCACTTTTTGGGCGCAAATGCCACTTTGTGAGGCGCAAGTGCCATTTTCTTATGCGCACTTGCCACTTTGGAGAGGCCAAGTGTCCCGTGGATTTTGTTTTGCAAAGTAAAAATGACGAAAAGGAAAAAACTAGGGTATTCTGGGTGGAGGAACACAGAGAGAAATATAGAGGCGATTCGTGACGATACGGACAAGAGGATGGCGATTTCATCATCATTCAAGCTTGGACATCCGATCGTGAGCGGCTAAACACCATTCCGGGGAAGTGACGTAACCCTAACCTGTCTTTCAATGTTTTAAGTTGTATACTAATTTAGGAATAATTTACTTTGTGCATTGATTGTATAACCGAGACATAAACAATAGCTGTGCTATTCCTTTCAATTTGAATGTAATGATTCATTGCACATTTATTCTTGTTCTTGTAGAATGAATTTAAATTGGCAATGATTAGGGTTTGTTCTTTTCAACTTCTGTGATTTTGTTAAGACAGGTTATACAATAGTTTTCACATAATCGTTCAATTTAGATTTTTGATAATTCGTACTAAGCAAAGATGGGTTATAACATCATTAATTAGTCAGATGTATAGGCCATACTAAGCGAAGACGAGTTATGCTTAATTGAATGTTGAACGAATTCTCTTGATATAATTGAATTAGGCTTGTAGCCATTCTTTTCTGAATGCATAGAGTAACGTCCCAAATTAGTACAATTGTCATTGTTAGAGGGTTAGTGGTGAAGTTAGTTCCCAGGACCTTTTCTTCCTGATTAAATTTCATAACACCAATTTATAAAAAGCTTTAATTTTCTCAATTAATTTCAAGATCAAACATCAACAATTGTTTTCCAATTATTTTAGAATTAATTCAAAGACTAAGTAACATAACAATTCAACCTTGCAAGTCCTTGAGGTTCGACACCCTCTATATAGCCCTGTCCTACGAGGACTCGTTCTATTGCGAGTGGTTAACTAGAATTGAAATCACATCATATGATTTGAGATATCTTTGTAGCTTTTCATTATCATTTCTTGTTTCATGTTTTTACTTTCTCATAAATTCCTCTCATGTTCTTCTCACTTGTCAAAAATAAAATTAATTCCTCTAGTGTTCTTCTCACTTGGGGCAAACTGGGCTGCCGGGTTTAGATGGGTTTCTAGGATGGGTTGAAAGAACCAGACGGACATGGGTTTGGGTCAGGGTGGGCAGGTGCCTATATTGGCCGGGCGGGTCGGAATAGGAGCCCCGCTATCTTTTGCCATCCACATTTTACCACTGAACATTTCACACACTGATTTTGATTCCAGTGATGAGGTATCTGGTATTGCAGGTGATTTCATTGAAGTGGAATTCCATATTCCAAATTATTGCAGTTGCTTGGACTCATTGAGGTCTTTCTAACGGTGATGATGTTTCATTTTTTCACTTGTGTTGATTGAGCTCTAAATATTATATTATTAGCTGGAAAAATTATTTACTGGGTAGATCACCTTGAGAGCATCCTGTATCTAAGTGCAATTTTTCTTCAAGCTCTACGTTCAGTATATATTCCTCCATCTATATCACAAACAAATGTGACAAGTCAGAAGAGTGTTTTTTAGGATATATTTTAGTTCAGATTATCTAATTCACAATCCAATAATGGTTTAAGCTAATAATACTTGGTCCATATTTACACTTTTTCTAAATATGTTTTACTCTTGAAAACAAGAAACAAGCAACAAACTTGACAATGTCACAGATTACACTAGCAAGAACATGGAGTTGCAACAGCAAGGAGAGGTATTCTTCTACGGATTGTACCACCAGTGCATTCAGTCATGTCCAGATGTTCTCCCTTGGCTCCACCAGGCAATGCCCAATTGAACTTGTGCACGAGATTTGCTAACACAAACTCATTGGTGACCATTGCGAAGGAGGTCCCTGGGCAGCCCCTCCTGCCAGCTCCAAATGGAATCAATTCAAAGTCATGCCCTCTGAAATCTATAGAAGAATTCAAGAATCTCTCAGGCTGAAACTCTTCAGGTTCAACCCATGACAGGGGGTCTCTTCCGATTGCCCAAGCATTGATCATAACCATTGTTCCTGCCGCAATGTCATAGCCCATTAGTCTGACATCTTCGCTTGCTTCACGTCCGAGTAATGGCATAGGAGGATGCAAACGAACAGTTTCTTTGATCACTGCTTTAAGGTAGTGCATTTCCTCTAGATCATCAGCTGTTATCCGTGGTTTACCTTTAAGAATCTCTCTCACTTCATTTTGCACTTTATCCATTACTCTGGGATATCTTAATAGTTCTGCCATTGCCCATTCTAGGACTGTTGAGGTGGTATCAGTTCCACCAGCAAAGATGTCCTACAAGAATCAGGAGATAATTCAACTTCAGATGGTTAGTAAAGTTTGTTCAATATATGTTAGTATCCTTGATGTGAATATCCATCCAAACTAGCCATCATGCGCGCGTGCGCGCACATAGAGGAGGAGAGGGAGAAAGAGCATGAAAAAAATCTTAATAACCATCGAGCAGGTAAGGTTTTGTGTTCAAACCTCCCTGTCACCCTGATAATTAAAAGTGGAACATGTTTTGGACCAAAAAGAAGATCAAACGTGAGAGTGTATGTTGAAGGATTTGTATATTTGAGTTACACCATTTCTAATAAGCTTTTAGAGTAGATGGTTGTCAACAAAACAAATTAGTAGTCTCAATTATTCAATTATTAGCAGCTTTATATATCAATCAGATTTGTAAAGGGTTGTGCTGGATTGGTCTTTTCTTAATACAGCCTAAAGAAACAATTGGATTGGATTACTAATTTGTGCAAAGTTCACTATACACTATAGATAAAGCTCCATTCTGTTTTCATTGGAAAGTTGTGACTTGCTCAATGCTCTCTGCATTAATAATTGATCTCACTGGATTGGATCAGATTCGTGAGACTAGTTGAATATATCTGGTAAGACTAGTAATTGGGAAAGATCTAGTAAGCCTACTTTAACCGGATTGCTCTAAGTTTGGAAAACTGCTCTTCAGTTGAAGACTCTTTTTCCTTTCTGCTATGTTTGTTACCGGATTTATCATACATTGGAACCTCTGGGTGAGACTAAGCTGGGTCAAATCTAGTAATTTAGCATTAATATATACTACAACTAGTTCTTCTGAATATATTTGCTGATTTCTATTTTTATTACCTTGCTGTTTTCTGATGTAGTTGATGAGTTGTCTTTATTGTCTTGACTCTTAGTTGTGTGTGTTGTGTTGTATCTTGCTGGTTCTTTAATAAAATTCTAATTTTCCAGAGAGAGAGACTCACCAAGATGAGAGCTTTGAGGCAATCTCTATCAACGGAAAGACCAGCAGTTTTGTCTTTATGGATCCTAAGCAAAATATCAAGGAAATCCTTACTGCCTTTGTCTTCAACCCTCTCATCGCCATCAATCTTCCTTTTCGGGACATTCATACGCTCTTCAATTACTTGCTCCAGGAATTCATCAATTTCTCTTGTAACTCTGTCCAATTTAGCATACAAACCAGTGAGATGATTGACCCATGCAAGCCATGGAATGAAGTCCCCAACATCAAAACTGCCCAATAACCCCATGAAATCCTTCAATAGCAACATAAACTTCTTCCCACTTTCCCTTCCACTGTACTTCCTCCCAAAAGCAGCCCTACTTACCACATCATTCGTTAGCAACATGAATATTTCGCTTAAATTCAATGCCGAGGATGAGGAAGTTAATTCTTCAATCTTCTTCATCAGGAGTGCTGTTTCTTCTTCTCTGACAACATGAAAAGACTGAACTCTTCTATTACTTAGAATCTGGAGCACAAAAATGCTTTTCATCTGCCTCCAGAATTCGCCATAAGGGGACACCGACACGTCCTTGTAATCGTAGAAAAGCCGTTTAGTGATGTTCGATTTCGGCCTGTTTGAGAAGAGCAGATCATGTGTTTTTATGATCTCTCGAGCAGCATCAGCAGACGAGGCAACAAGCATCGGAACGCTGCCTAGATGAATCAACATGAGAGGCCCATGTCGTTGAGCTAAAGATCGGAGTGAGCGGTGAGGGGGCAAATCCAGTTGGTGGAAGTTTCCTATAAATGGGAGCTTTGGTGGTGAAGGTGGTAAGTGTTTGTTGATGGTACAAGTATTGAGGAGCCATGTCTTGATTAGTAATGCTATGAATAACAAAGGAAGACAAGAGAAGAAAAATGGGTGCAAAAGAAATGAAGTCAGTATGTCTTGAGGAGACATGTCTTGATGAGTAACGCTGTCTGTGATTGAAGTTTGATGTACTTTTGCTCCATCAGGTGCAGAAAAACTAGACACATCCCCATTAAGTACGCGCGCGCATGTTTTTAAACCAATGAGGACTTCTTTGTGTGTATAGATGCGATTAAACAATATGTAATTACGGTACTCAGGACTTGTTTACTTGTGTAGTCTGAAAATGCGCTATCACGTGGATGACAACTGTGCGATGTTTAAACAATAATACTAAACGTATATGATTACATCATTTCCCTTTTATAATAAATTATGAAAGATTCTTTTTAAAGTGAAACACATCCCCGAATAAACAATGTGAAATACAAATAGTTAATAGATAATGATAAAATCATCATGTCAAACCCACGTAGATATTTATTGCTTACTTCTGGTTCGAATTATTTAGTTGGATACTAGGCTTGAGTAGCCTTGCTCTAAAGTTAGAGTGCTCTTCAACATATACACAGACAAAGGCAGAGTCTTTTCCATTGAAGCAAAGGGATTATAGTGTCATTTACAAATAAATAAATAATCTAAAAAAAGTGAACCCGTAATCAATCCCTTTCACTCGTAAAGGAAATGTTTTTGGTCTAGTCTGGACTATATAATATATGAGCAGAGCTTCACATTTCGAATATGTATCTCGAATTTGTATCTCAAAAATGATGTGGCAATATAAAAAGGAAAATGCTAAACATCATCAATATAATTCATGAATTAGTATCTCAAATTAGGTGTCTGATTATTCAAAGAGAAAAAATAGAATAAATTATCATTATAGAATCTAAATCCTAAAATAACTCAATAACAGAGAATTCAAATTAACTTTTATACATGCATCTTCCTTTGAAAGATCATTTCTATTAAATTTTCAAATAATTGAGACAAGAAACTACAAATTTTTTTCATAATTTCTTTAACATAAGTTTGAAACTATTTCTCTTGAATAAAAACTTTAATTTTCTCCATTATCTACACGTGTGAATAATTAAACAAACACATAATATACTTAAAGTTTCTTATAATTTTATTTTAATTTGGTATTTTCAATTAAAGTTAAATTATAAAGAAAGATCTAATAAATATAGAGAGAAGTGGAGGGAGTGCAGAAGAGAATATATGTATATATAATAAAATATAAAAAAAATTAGAGAGAGAAACCTAATTTGATTATGGTTCTTATTTTCTCCTTTAATGGGATTTAGTTAGTTTGATAAAATATTAAAAATTATGAAAAGTGTAATATATATCAAAATAGAGGATATTTATGTCTTTTTTATATGAGCAGCGCTACACATCTCTAATATGTATCTCGAAAATGACGTGACAATATAAAAAAGACATAAATATCCTCTATTTTGATATATATTACACTTTCATAATTTTTAATAGGGAGACGATATTCGCACTCCTCTTTTGAATGATTGCACTCCAATGTTATAGGAAAAGACTCCTCTAACCCTAACTTTATAAATAAATAATTACTTTTTTTCAAATACCACAACTACACTTTCATTTATGGTGTGATTTTTTCATCTCCTCCCATTCCGATTAATGTTTTTGTCTTCCACTTTCTTAACCCTCTCCTCTTTCCGTTGGGCTTCCAACCTCTCAAAACTCTCTCTCTTTCTCTACTTTGTATCTATTATCTCTTCTATGACTTATTGATTTTTTTTACGTAATAATGGAATATCTCACAAATGAAGAAATCGTCAAGTTGAGCAAAATAATATCTTATTAGCACAGAAAGTATTGAAGAACTATCAAATCTTCGTGAGACATTCAACTCCTTCGATGCTAATGGCGATAGTAACTTTTTCTTTTATTTTTCTTTTTTTGTTGTATGCTTTGAGTTTAGTTTTCGAATTTTTTTCCTTCTTTGTTTTTTAAGAATTAATTTGGAATATCATTGAATCTTGAAATTTAGCTTTTTCATGATAAAAACCCTAACTGTTTTAAAAATAAAATCACAACATTAAGCTTATGAAAAGAACAAAAAAAAAAGAGATGGATATAATATACAACTATGACATAAAATTTGTCCGGCCTTTACATGTATATGAAAAAAAATTGTATATGACATATAATATACAATTATGATAAAAACCCTAACTGCTATAATTGTTTGTTGGATTAATGAAAGTAGATTTAGGAGGGAAAAAAATCATGCATAGGCCTTATTAGTAAAAAGGGTATTTATGGTATTATAAGATAAAGAATGATGAATTAATGAGTTTAGGGACTTTCTTGTCATTTTTTTTAAAAGAAAAGAAGAAGTGGAGTGCAATTGTTCAAAAGGGGAGTACGAATATTGCCTCTCTTTTTAATATTTTATCAAACTAAATGAATCCCATTAAAGGAGAAAGTAAGAACCATAATCAAATTAGGTTTCTCTCTCTAATTTTTTATTTTATTATATATACATATATTCTCTTCTGCACTCCCTCCACTTCTCTCTATATTTACTAGATCTTTCTTTATAATTTAACTTTGATCGAAAATTCCAAATTAAAATAAAATTATAAGAAACTTTAAGTATATTATGTGTTTGTTTAATTATTCACACGTGTAGATAATGGAGAAAATTAGAGTTTTTATTCAAGAGAAATAGTTCCAAACTTATGTTAAAGAAATTATGAAAAAAAATTGTAGTTTCTTGTCTCAATTATTTGAAAATTTAATGGAAATGATCTTTCAAAGGAAGATGCGGGTATAAATTTTAATTTAAATTCTCTGTTATTGAGTTATTTTAGGATTTAGATTCTATAATGATAAATTTTTCTATTTATTCTCTTTTTCCTTTTTATATTCTCTCAGAATAATTACTTTTAAAATATAGAAAGTTGCTAAATAATCAGTCACCTAATGCCAAATAATTAGCCACCTAATTCAACATACTAATTCATGAATTATGTTAATGATGTTTAGCATTTTCCATAATATATATATATATATATGGTATACAAATTGATTAATTATAAATATTGTCCATTAGATTAAGTTAATTAGTGACATATTTGAAGAAATTAAAGAATTGAGTTTATGAAACCCTAGTTTTCTTTGGTTGCAAGCAGCCATGTAGGCCATGATTTGGGTTAATTCTTACTTCTAGTCATGAATATATATATATATATATATATATGGAAAAATTGAATATATATGTGTACTTTTTAAACCTATAATACTAGTTAGTGAAGCTTTTTAAAGTATTACAATTACATGGGACAAATTTTGGGACCACTAAAATATTTGTTATAAAACCCCCACTACAAGAAAATTAGTCTTTTACGACGGGCTAAAACTGCCTTAAATGACTTTTTAAAGCGCTCCATGGCCTGTCCTCTATTAAGGTGTTATGATTACTAAGTTTTTTTAAAGGCATGCGAAAACTTTTTAAAGGCATTCAAAAACTGCCTTTAATAATTTCAAAAATGCCTTTAAAATAAATTTTCAAGGCGGTTATTTAGTGCCTTAAAAGTTGCATTATTCAAGACGGTCATTACATGTCATAGAACTGTAATTATTTAGGGCAGTCAATTATTGCCTTAGAATCTTAATTATTAAGGGCGGTTAGTTACCGCCTTAAAATATTAATTATTTAGGACGGCCTGTGCTTGCCTTAAAAGCTAATATTAAGGGCGGCTTGTAGCCGCCTTAAAAGCTAAACCAAATGTTTTTAAGGGCAGCTTTTGCCCACCTTAGAAGCTAAACCAAATGATATTAAGGGCGCCTTTGTCCCGCCTTAGAAGCTAACCCACATAATATTAAGGGCGCCTTTGGCCCGCCTTAAAAGGCTTTTTTTTTTTTTATATTCCTTTTTCTAATACCTCATTCCAAAAACCTATGAAACCCAGTCCAAAAACCTATGATACCATACAATACAAACATCCAATTTGCATCTGAAGGTAACACATTCAAATGAGAGTCAACCCAAAAACACAGTTTGAATAACTTTCATCCCAACCCAAAAGTATGTGCTTATCAATATCTAATTTGCGGATTCAAAGCTAGCACATTCAGAATGCTTAAAAATTACAACCATTAACAAATATACAGTGAACATTTAAAAGACATTCTAGCTACAAATGAACTTAAGCAAAACACTGAACTTGAAGACGTAGTTTAGAGGCAATCGAAGCAAAATGGAGCAATGGAGCAAGTACAACAGGAGAGAAGGCTACTGCTACTGCTGCGCTGGTTCATTATCCTGGGATTTAAAGAAAGAGGGTTACTGGAGCAAGTACAATAGAGAAGGCACAAAAATATCAATATATAATGAAATGAAACTTAATTGCAATTTTCTGGATGCAGGTTTTCAGTTTGATTTGAATTGTATCATTTAATGTCTTGTTCTATTTAGATTTGAGTGTGTGCATAAAATAATGTAGATTTTTTTTTTCCTTTTCTAAGCACTAAAGTACTTTTCTAAATATCAAAGTAACAATTATGCACTGTTAGTAACAATTAAGCACTAAAGTACTTTTCTAAATATTAAAGTAGTTTATTATTGACTCTTTCCAATTGATTAGCTTACACTACAAGAATTAAGAGTTTTAGTGACGGTTTATTAGTGACAGCCTAAAAACTGTCGCTAAAGGATCCCTTTTTTGAGACATTAATTTTTGTCCGTCACTAATACATGTATCTTTGGTGACGGTGTACCAACTACCATGTCCGTCACTAATACATGTTCTTTGGTGACGGTGTACCAACTACCATGTCCGTCACTAATACATGTTCTTTGGTGACGGTGTACCAACTACCGTCCCTGAAGAATTAAAAACACTCGTTTATTTTCTGACATTTTCTCTTGGAATTTTGTCTTTGATTTGGCATTTCTTTGAATTTGATTAGGGTCTCTTTGTTGTTCACCGTCTCTAGTCGTAGTCCCGCACGGTCTCAGGTTCGTTCCTCTCTCTCTCCTTCTACATTTAATATATTTGTATTTGAATGTTTATATACATATGTAAATATTTTGTTGAATCCTGTGTGTTTTTCTTTGACTTCTACTTTTACAGTTTGATCTCTAGTATTTACTGAATAATGATATGAACAATTAATGTCATTTTTTTTAGTTAGTCCCAAATTAATCGTTAAGGAAAAGATCTTGAGTTTACATATATTCCATTGTAGGATGCATTTTGATTACAAGTACCTATATTTTAGCCTTTATTGGGTTCTGTAAAGAAGGCCTATGGCTTAAGAATGCCAGCATTTTTTAAAAGGTAACTGAAATACAAGAATGAATTCCTGAATTTATGTAGGTTTTGCCTTAACAAACACTTAGTAATGACTAGCCTCTGCAACACTTCTCTAAACTGATTTGATTAAGCCTTTGCTATAGTTCTCTAAACTGATATTTTATGCTAGGAATTTAAGAGAAGAGAAGAGGAAGAGGAGATATGAATAAAAGAAGAATTGTGAGAGATAAAGGGAAGTATTGAAGAGTTTATAAAATAAGGAAATATAGAAGATAAATTGATTTAAGAAGGATAAGAGAAAAGAAGAAAGAGGAGAGAAAACTATTCCTAAAATACTAGAACTTGGGTGCTCAAAAGATTTCTAAATACTAAATGTTCTTTTAGTATCCTAAAACTACTTAAAAAATAATAAAATAAAATCCCAGCAAGTAGATGATTTTCCAAAATATCCATCGAAGAGTAGCCTAGATTTAGAACTCCAACAGTTGCTAGAAACCTTAAATTAAAAAACTCTTTTTTTTGGATATATTATAGTGTATCAGGATTATAATGGCAATGTGCGGGTACTCTTACTAAATTTGAGGCTCTTGAACTTGTGAGAAACAAGATACTTATCCTTTTGTTTTTTTTCCCGGGTGGGGGTGGAGGGAGGGGGAGAGTGAATGTGTGACTCGTATTGATGGTGTGGCATAACCTATTGAATTATCAAAGCTTGAGGAGGCATTGCTGACAAATAGGGCTAGCCGGCTAGGAGTTTCCATGAATTAGAGGATGGTCTAGATTCATATGCTTAGAATTTCACATAAGGTGCATGTTATATTAGGTTTTTCTACTATAAATGCAGGTATTTCTAGATTGTTCTTAAAAGACAATCTTGCCTAAATACAAACAATGCAGATATGTGTTTATTCCCTATCTTGGTGGCTGCACTAACATGAGTTCTTGTAGTCAATTTATTTTCTCTAGAGGGAAGGCAATTTTTTTATATGTTTTGGTTGTGATTTTCCTACTCATTACAGGAAAAGAAGCACTAATGCTCCTTTTTTTACCAGACTTGCAATATTTTTGATATTGTAATTTAGGCAGATAGCAATATTGTTATTGGATTTGAAATCATTGAACATCTTGTGCTTGCCATTGTAAATTTGTAATTACTTAATCTAGTTAATGGAGGAAATGAGAGATTTGCAGCAAAGCAGTGGCTGCTATTATTATTGGTGGTTATAAGAAGAGAGATAAATGGTGAATTTGTCATTGGGGAGTGGTTAAATTGCATTGTAACTACAGAGATTAGAAGTCTGGTGAAGGATTGCATGTATCTTCTTGTTACCTTGGTCACTTGATTGAATGAGGAAGTTCTAATTTCTAACATGGCAGGTTGACGCCCCTGCTGTCCTGAATTTCTCCACTAGTTTCTGTGCAATTTGTCGAATGTGTCGCAAGGCCTGCATATAACATTAACAATGACAAAAATGAGAAGGCAAAAGTTGACCGAATTATATATAAAGCAACCCCAGGCATGAAATACTTACAGCCATAGTCATTTTCTGAGCTAGAATTTTGGATGATTCATCTGTGAGTGAGATTAGGTTTGAATTTTGTTCACGAAATGAGATTATAGGTAGAGATTATAAGGAAAGCTGAGAGTGTGAAGTGAGAGATTATGAGTTACAACACGCTTTGAGGATAATAAATTAGAGGGAAATGCAGCTTCACTTGATTTAGGAGTTACAATGGAAGTTGAAAGCCATCAACAAGCAATGAAAGATGACTCACTCTACATGTTCAATATAAACTCAATATAGATATTGGTTATGAGAGTGACTTATTAGTATGACTAACCAGAAACAGATTTAAATATCAACAAAAGGAATGTGCACATAAGTTTGGCTGCAGAACTATCTAGTTAGGTACCCTTGTATATATATATATATATATATATATATATATATATATGTTAGGTCTTCATCGTGGGTTGCACTGACATTAGTAAACTAAATCAATAAAACCAACTTCAACAAGGCCCCCTTGCATATAAAACCAACATCAACATTGCCCATGATGCTTACCCGTACAACCCCACATTCTATACCGAAACCTAGTTACTAAATCCACCTTCACTTCTGAAGTTTTATTTGCAATTGCATTAACAAGTGCTTTCCATACTCTTGCATTTGCATCCACTTTGTCTGTAAATTGAGAGGTCTTATCTTTCCCTGATGAAATGAAGGCAATGTTTTCTCTCCCACAGTACCTTGATTATAATAAAATGTTAACATTATATCATCGTAGTAGACATTAGAGTCTTTGTTGGGATTTTTAATCTCAAGGTAGAATGTGAGAGTTCCATTCTCATCGTTCCCTTGGCCAACCGGAGTAGTAGTGTTACTACAATGGCGTAAGTTGGTGATCTGGGATGCAAGCTTAGCCATAGAAAAAAGGCAAGGAGGCCAAAGAGTGCCACAACTTAGAGAAGCCATAGAGTTAAGCTTTTGGATTCACACATGTTTTGCTGGGGAATAGGTGGAGAGGCAATCATAGATCACTCTGGAGGAAAATATGGTTTGGCAATTGAGTTTGTGTTAGAATGTATGAGAAAAAAAGGTTGATTCTTTGTATTGAAGGAAGTTAACATGATATAGTTGATGCTTTTGCTGAAAGTTATAAAGCATAGCACCTTATGCTTTTCTTATTGGGTGCTAATATGGTAATATTCTCTGTTTTCTTTATGCAAACTGTAAATGGCTTAAAGGCCTAGTGGTAATATGCTATATGTGTGCCTTAGTAGTAAGCAATCTCCTATCTAAGGAAAAAAGCAAGATCATAGTGGAGGTATATATATATATATATATACATTGTATTACTGTGTAGGCTTTGCTATAAGATGATGGCTGGTGGAGGTGAGTGTGCATGATCTGGTGATGTCTCAGTAGTGACATTGAAAGAGGTGGCTGATAAAGTAGGGTTTACAAAATTTATTAGGAACAAATGAATTACAGTAATAGTAAGTTTATCAGAAGTTGAGCATCTTTTCATATTGTTATGATCCAATTTGATATTGATTCATATAGAGACCATGTGCATTAAATGCCTCAAAAATCTACAGGGCATGGATGAGTACTGTAAAATACCCTTCATATATATGATGGAAGTATCAAATATACCAAAGTTCAAGTATCAAATATATATGATGGAAGCTTATGAAAGAACGCATGCTTATTTCAATTGAAATAGTTTGTTGCCCAAACCTCAGGTTGAGTTGCACAAATCAATGGAAAAACAAATACTAAATCCAGAACAGATTATTAGTCAAGTCTCCACAATCTTGCAAACTTTTGAAGCACAAGATTTTAACTACAAAATTAGCACAGCTAAATTACCTAAAATCCACCTAAGATGAGCTCAACCCAATAACATACTACAAAAAAAAAAATTAAAAAAATTGACTGAAATTAATTATGTTAAGACCAATATTACTAAAGATAAATCAACAAAATGACCCTTATGGATCATATTAATGAATGCAGAACTTTTCAAACATGCCCAATCATTTCCTAAGCAAGAAAAGATCTAACCATTCAATAAAAAAAATAGAGTACAGATGATAACTGTCACCAGTAACTAGGAGCAACCCAGATGCAAGCTGTTTCAAAAACAAAACTCTCTTCCCCTTGAACCTCCCAGCCAGGATAATCAGCATTGTACCCGAGCTAATACTAGCCCTAGAAAGAGAAAACAATATAGAAAGAGAAGAAATCAGTAAACACCTATAAATCAAATATCAAATATAAAATGAATATATATATATATATGTACTAAGGTATTGGTATAACAAACTAATATATAAATACAAAGGATGAAGAAAATCAAAGAAACTGAAACCATCACAAATGCTGGATGAATTAGAGTAAAAATACAAAGATAGGAATCTTACCGAATGAAGGGGCTCAGAGATAGCTTCAAGGTGGAGAAATTGTGGTTTTTGTTGCTTCCACGAAGAGAAATTTGGATTCAATTCAACAGAGACTTTGCCTCAAGCTTGTTCAATGAAGCAAGAGAATTACGCCGATCAGAGGTTAGGGTTTGGCTGAGCTTTGATCTAGAAAGGGTTAGAGATTTGGGGGTTTGGGTTATGTGCGGGAGTCAAAGAGGGTTAGAGATTTGGGGGTTTAGGTTATGCGCGGGAGTTAGAATTACATAACGTGAATTGGGGCTAAAAAAATAAAGTTTTCCACTACAGGCTTGGCCCGTGATAGATAATAAACTTTCCACTACGGACCAGGCCTGTGATGGAAAGTATCTTTCTATGGCGGGCACACCTAGCTCGTTATAGAAAGTATTTTCTACAGTGGCTTATGAATGACCGCCTTAGAAAATAAGCTTTCTAGGGCAGGCTACACGGGCCCATCCTAAAATGTACCTTTTATGACGGGCTAAAAGGGCTCGTTGGTGTGTGAAATTCGTTTTGTGTGTTTGGAAATCAAATTATATTTTACCACTCGCAATAGAACGAATCCTTGAAGAATAGGGTTCCAGAAGAGGGTGTCGATCCCACAGAGACTACGTTAGTTTAATAGTTAAAATCAAAGATTGTTTCTTGTTCAACTTACAAACAAATTTTTGGTTATTTATTTAAACTACTTGCAGTATATAAATGACAATAAAATAAAGGAATTTGGGAAAATGAGAAAATACTAAGACTTAGACTTCACCACTAGCCTCATAAATATGTCCATTTCATAATAAACATGGAAATTTATATAAATCTGTACTAATGACGCGTTTGGCAAGTACCACCTACAACGACGTCGCCAAGAGAATACATACACCTTAAAATACTATAATCCATCTACAATAAGTGTGATTTCCCTACCTACCTACTTACCTAATTACCTAAGTGTAGCGAAATCACCGTCTCTGAGCATGGACTATGCAAATCTAGCTATGCATGTTATAGTGAAAACTAGTACAAAGCCATCACTTACACTCCTTGTGGAAGTATAAGTGTTTGAAGAGCATGTGCAGCAATATAAAATTCTAAGACAAGAATGATAAATTAAAACACATGAACATACAAAAGTTATAAACTTGTATTAAAACAAGACACAAGGCTAGGTACAAATACACACACACACACACACACACATATATATATATATATAAATCCAAATTTATTAAAAATAAAACATATTTACATGGTTAGGGCTTTGTTCAAGCCCTAGAGAAGAGTTTAATTGATCATTGTGGCAGGAAACAGCTCCATAGACAGAGCCACTCCAAGCTTCATGGTTTGTTATAAGCTTTGCAAAACTTTCCAATATTTCTCACTCTTCTTTCTGTCCAAAAAAATATTACAGTAGCTTTTTCTCAGTTTCTTCCGTCTCCCTTTCTTTCTCTATTCTGTCTTTCCTTCCTCTGTTATCTCCCTCTTTTAACTATCTCCCACTATCTATATATATAATGTTGTAAAGTTGAAAGATATTTTATATTTCTTTAATGCAATGAGAAAGTCTTCATTCTTTATATTCCTTCTGTCCCTCCGCTGGCACCTTTGAATTTTTCTCCACATTTATCTTCTTGTCTTTGACGCACCACCAGCCGACACTTTCTTCTTCTATTTATTCTTTTGCTTTTCTTCTTTTCTTTTCTTGGTCTCCACCTTTGTCTTCTACCACTTTTTCTCTTTCTTTTTCTATTTTCTTTTTCTTTCTTTGTCTTGGTCTCCACCTGCTACCATATAATGCATATATATATCTACATAATATAATATAACATAATATAGTACATAAATATAATATACAATAACATACACTATAATATAAAATAGCATAAATAATAATATAATATAATAATACAATGATACATAAATATATAAAATATAATATTATAATATATATCTATATATAGTGTAATATTATAATATAACATACATAAATGTATAGTGTAATATTATAATATAACATATATATATATATACATATATATATATATACATATATACATATATATATATATAGATACATATATATATATACATATATATATATATATACATATATTACGGCAGTTGGTGGAAGTGGGTTTTATAATGTGCTGCCAAGTGGTTTATTTGTGGGTTTGGGTAGTTTGGAGAGGCTATAGAAATGGGTTTAGTTAAGAAAGTTGCCTAATGTGTATGTGTGCATGAAATATAAAATAATATATAACTTAACTATATGTGATAACATACTAAATAAATATGAAAATATAAGAACATAATTTATATACAATGAATCTTAAAGAAAAATTACAAATATATAAAAATATATATTTAATAATAACAAGCAAAAAAATATTACTATATGTACATAATAATATTAAAACAAATAATATATATATATATAGGTTGGCTGGCCGTGGACCTTGGTGTGGCAAAGTGGTGGGTTTTGGTGAGGCAAAGTGGGTTTGCTGGAAGAATTGCTTGGTTGGGTGTTTGGGTGATGTATTGGGTTAGGCTAGGTAGTTAATTATGTTTTGGGCTGTTTTGTTGGAAGTTGGCTTTGGGTTTGGGCTGGTTAGTGCATGGGCTGATTAGTGCATGGGCTATTAAGATGGAAGTGGGCTTTGGGTTGGATAGTTTAGGATTTTGGGCTGGTTTAGTTCATGAGCTGATTAGTTGTGAATAGTTAGTTAGTGTATAGTTAGTTAGTGTATAAAATATATAAACATACTAAAATTATAACTATATTAATATACATAAAATACTATATCTATACACATAACTAATATCTAATATTATATCTATATAAATACTAGAATATATACATCTATATAAAAATATAAAATAAAATAACTTAAAAAAATAAAATAAAACAAATTAAAAATAATAATAATAATAATAATTAAATAATACTAATAAATAAAAATATATATATAAATACACACAATGCACCATTAGACCATTGGAATTTCCTGAAGAGACATTATTGAGATGAAATCACTTGATTTGATTGATTTTACGGGTAATGTCCTGAAAATACCAAGAACAAGAAAATAACATAAAAACTATAAATTAAACGCACTTAAGGAATTAACATATGTATTTAAAAGGGCTTGAATGTGCAACATTCAGCGCTTATCACCCATCGGGAAATACCTATCGTTAAAACCCAAAAATCTTGTAGTGCCCATTTTTAGTAAGGTTATTATAGTTAGACTACAATAGTTTTATTTTATTTTCAAAACCCACACTTTGTGAGCACTTTGGGAGCATTTTTACCTATTTGGTATCAAAGCCATTTTATGAAAAATTAGGACAAACCAATTTCAAAACCCATTGATAATAATAATCAAGGTTCAAAAATTGATAAGCAAATCCAGATTCGCAACCAAGTTTGTAAGAGATTAGAAGAATTTTTCATAAAAAGAGAAGTTCAAGAGTTATCTAGAAAACTAGATTCTATCAAATTAGATCTAGAAGAAAAACCAAATTTCTTCAATTTGAACAAGAAAATTGACTTTATAAGTCAAGAAATAGATAACTCAAGGATTACAAACCTAGAAAAAAAAGTTGACTAAATCTTGAAAAATCAAGAAAGATATTCAACTAGAGCTCAATTAGCAGAAGTACTAACAACTCTAGAATAGTGATAAAAATCTAAGTGACCAAGTAATTGGTGAACTTAGGACAGAGGCTACAAAGATCGAAAAGATAATCAAAACATTAGAAGTTGATCCTAATCAACCCAATCCTTCCGAAGAAAGAACTGAAAAATTAACCAAAGCTATTTTTCAAATTCAAAGTGAAATTGAACCGTTAATTCAAAGAATTGACGAAAAAAATATGAATAATTTTCAAGAAAAAATATATCAAACACTACTTTCTCAGGACTATCAAGCCACAAAAGGCGTGCTTTAGATTACTACTAGAAAAAACTCTTGAAAATTCTCAACTAGCAATAAACAAAAACAATTGGTAAATTGTACCATGATTGAAAAGAGTGATTCCTTAAATAAGATTAACCAACAAATGGATAATCTTAATAAAAGTATAAAGGAGTTAGAAAAATTATTAACTCTTTACACAAAGGAAAAGAAAAACTAGAGGAAACCACTCTAAAAAAAGGGCAAAAGCGAAAGCAAATTCAAGAATATTGGCAAAATAGTACAAATGGTTTTAGACAACCAAATTCCAATAACAGTCAAGCCAATAAAAATGTTAAGAACTCTTAGCCAAGGTCAAAGATTTGTATCTGAAATAATGGATATAAAAAAATATGAAGGAATTAGAGTTGAAAGTATCTCTAATGAGATAAGAGAATAACAAATTCCAGAATTTGAATTTAAACAACTCTATAAGATTGGAAGATTCGACATAAGACCAACCAATAGGTTCAAAAAGGTTAACATGACACATTCAGTCACTAGTGAGGAAACATACATTATGTTACTTGCTAAAGATCAAATGCTTAGAGATCAAAACCAAGGATACAACTATGTCCATATAGGTGCAGTACAAGTAGTCATAAAACTCTTATGAAGAGAAAATCTAGGACGATCTCTACTCTGCATCTTGAGAGATGATAGAATTGATAATTTCGAACAATCTCTGTTAGGAGCAATCCAAGCAGACATTGACAAATAGATTGTCTTCTTTAATGTTATCCCTAATTTTACCTTTGACATCAGAGATGCTCATAAAGCATTAAAAGTCACATTGGCAACCCATGGGATAAATTTTAGAAAAAATAGATTCAATCTCACAATTGAATATACAGTGTCTTATATATTAATGCAATCAAATGCTCCAAGGAGTTTACTCACTCAATCTGGGAGAAAAATAACATTCATTCATTGAGGCTTGAAATCATACTTATCAGCCTAAAATCTCAAATTGAAACAAAATTCAATTTCTGAAAAGATGGAAGCTTACAGGAAAAGAAACACAAGTTGAATCTTCAGAATTATCAACCAGTTATAAAACACTATATGGTGATATAATCCTAAAATTTCAAAAAAGGAAAAGACCTTAGTCTTTCGACTAGTTCAAGAATGCCAACAAGAAATAAGTTCGTAACAGAAAACCTCAAAACTGTCAAAAATGAATAAACTTTAGAAAAACTAGAAGAAGAATTTAAAACTACACAAGATGTAGAAAGATTAGAATATTTGATCCATAGAATCCAAACATGGAATCAAGAAAATGTTCGAGTAACCTTCACCTCTAATGAAGGAACAACCAGTGATCGTGTGTGGTTCAGCACGATACTTCACAATTTATAATTTTTCACTCATAATAGAACAAATCCTTGAAGGATAGGGCTCTAAGTTGAGGGTGTCGATCCCACAGAGATTACGTAGGAATAATTCGCTAAAGGTTGAAGGTTGGTTCTTGTTTAAATCACAACTGAATGTTGGTTGTTGTCTTTCTTTAATTTAAAAGCATATAAGATAATTAAAAATACAAAGTTTGAGAGAAGAGTAAGGACTAGGGTTTAGACTTCACCACTAGCCTCGTCATATGCCACACTTATAATGAATTGGGAGAATTCATGTAATTGTGTACTAAGTGGTGCAAATGGCTTGTGGCCTACAATGCTACCGTCAAGAGGATACATGCACCTTAAAATACTATAATCCATCTTCGATACGTGTAAATTCTCTACTTACCTAAATACCTAATTAACTAATTGTAGCTAATTTACCATCTCTTAGCATGGACTATGCAAATCTAGCTATACATGTTATAGTGAAAACTAGTCTCAAGCCATCACTTGTAGTCCCTGTGAAACTTACAAGTATTTGAAGATCATGTGGGAAAAGTAAGCATTATAAGATAAGAAATATAAATTACTCACATGAACATGAAGAATTTGTAAACTTATATTGATATAAGGCCAAAGGCAAGAGACATATACACAAAAATATATAAAAATCCCCAATTCATTGAAGTTAGAACATATTTACAAGACTAGGGTTTGTCAAAACCCTAGAGAATGATTAGTTGATCATAGTGGGCTAGAAGCACTCCATAGACAGAGATGATCTCATGCTAAAAATGGTCTTCAAGGCCTTACAAAGCCCTCTTTGAAGCTTTTCTTCTCTAGAACTTCACTTTCTCTCTCTAGAATTCTATATATGCTCTCTATTACAAGAATTTTAATATATATTTCTATTACATATTTCCTTACTATATATCTGATTTGAGGCTCAAAATATCACAGAAATTACATTCAAGGTTTTATCCAAGCAAAATTGGACAAGTGGCAAGTGAAAAAATATCTACAGAAAAATATCTTCTGCAGGATTGGGTGATGCATTGAAGTAGGGACTTCGATGCATCGATCTCTACTTCTTCTGCAGATCTTCAACTCTTCAGCTTTCTGACTTCGGTCTCGACACACCATCCACTATTCTTTGATATGGACTTTCCATAAAGCACAACAAGAAATAGGAATGCATTCTTGAACTGATAAAGGAGTCGAATTGCACCGAATTCTAAGTTTGAACCTAAAATCAACAAAAACATAAAACACATAAAAACTATACAATATGTGCAACTATGGGATTAAAATACATAAGTAAAGGCACGAGAATGTATAACATTTAATGCTTATTAGAACTCAAGAAAATCAGGAGCCAATAAACCCTGACCAATCTAGAGAAAGTCGTCTAATTGAACTGTGGTTATAAACAACACATATTTGAATGCTACTAATATTGTGATAGAAACATAGAGGAATCTTCCGGTAGGGAAATTACCAAATGGCAGACTAGAAGATAGAAACACTAGCACTTATACTCCAAGAGAAACGAGTGCTAGACCTATAAATGCAACAGGTGAATATTTGAATACAGATTGCCTGAAAGATAGAACAAAAACTATATCTAGATGGATAGATGTCTGCATCCTAGTAATAGGAACTGTAGGAAGAGGATGGACAAATAAGGAGGCTATGGGATGGTGTGCAGTCACTTGGAATAGCTAAAGAATGGTGGACACCTTTCACATCAAATTCTGATTATCCTCTTTGGCAAAAAAATGTTCGATTGTCCAAAAATTCATTAGATATAGGAACTTTGTTATATAAAAAATTATGTGGCGATGTTCATAACTTAATTAGGAGAACAAGAATTAGAAAAAGCCAAGAAAAATTTAACTAATTTATCAATTTGCATCATAAGCAAGTTTGAAGAATATACTTGTGAATTTGAGAAATATTTTTACAAAATAAGAGATCTAAATAATGAAATATATAAAAATATGTACATTCAAAAGTTACCACCTCCATGGAATGATGAGATAAAAAGAACAATAACCACTCGAGGGTTAAAACATAATAGTCTTGGAGAGATCATATCTATAACACGAGAATTTCTAAAGGAAGCTTGTATAAATAACAAACTACAACATCAAGCTCGTATACAACTTAAATGAAATTCAAACTTTTGTTATGGTCTTCTTGATATGCCGACCCAGTGGGGTTGTGAAAAAAGAACATATATGAGGAAGAAAAAGAAATATATCCAAACGAGAAAAAATAGGTATAAATATAGATTTAGAAAATCAAAAACTTTTAAAATAGAAAATATTTTCCTAAAAATAAATATTTTAATAAAAGAAAAACAATTTCTACTAAAAACTAAAAGCCATGCAAATGTTTACATTAAATGAAGGACATTATGCAAATAAATGTCCTAAAAAGAGTGAGGGACACTCAAAATCAAATTCTAAAATCATAAAAATGTGGAATGAATGTGAACTCATCATTTAAACAATTGAGGAACAAAATTTGTTTCTTATCCAAGAACAAGAATCTGAATCTGACTTAGAATCAATTTACAGTCTAGAATCAGAAGACGAAATAACCTCTTCAGAAGAGGAGGATTCATCATTTGAAGCATTACCAATTAAAATGCTTCAAATCAAAACATCCCTAGAATATGTTTGTAACTTCAAAAAATCTAGTCTACATTTCCAATGTAGTTTATGCAAAACTCTGACAATAAAAGATAATGAATATATTAGATGTGCATAATATGATGCAGATTACCATCAAGAATGCTTTATAGTAAAAATGAGAATGACTTTGGGAATAGATAACATTCTAATAGAAATCCCTACATAATTAACTTCCAAAAAGGAACCTGAAGGGCAAAAAAAAGAACAATATTTTAAAGATAAACCTTTAGAATAAAAAATTGAAACTCTCCTTAATGAAGAAAATGAATCAACAAAGATTAAAGTCTTAGCTACTTCTTCTAATAGCACATATATCAAGGTTGAGTTCAAAATTAAAGGATATGAATCTTATCATCTTGATGCATTCTTAGCCACTAGTGCTGGAATGACCATGGCAACGTCGAATGCAATTCCATTAGAATATTGGAAAGAAGCTCCAGCTTCTATGTTTGGCACAACTGTAGAAGGTAATAAACTTACATTAACTGAATATGGTCCTAATTTACAGTTTAAGACTGCAGGAGAAACATTCCAAGCAACATTTTTGAAAAATGATCCAGGAAGTGACATCCTATTAGGTAATGATTTTCTCCTTAAATAGTCTCCTTTTTATTAAGATAAATCTATAATAGGATTCACAAAAGGCACTAAGAAAATCATTACTGCTTGTGTCAGACAAGCATTTGAAATAGTGCACGATGGTTTTATACATAGTAAACTAAAATCTAAACATTCAGAGTTCACGCATACACAGCGTGGTGGAATGATATCAAATTCAAAAAAATATGCTTTAAAATTTTTGAACTTTCTCGAAATTCAGAGTTCTAAAACAGATCAAGAAGAAGAAATTACTCAGGTTTTAAATGACTATTATCTCAACCTAAAAAAGGTTGCTAAAGCTTTACAAAGTACCTCTTTAAGTGAGGAAAGACTCAAACTCAGAGAAAATTTTGGAGAAAAACCTTTAAAACTCTTGGAAAAAGATAAAACTAGATGTAGACTTGAACTTGTAATTTACGTAGCTTCAGGCACCAGGCTTACTTCTAGGTCAGAGGAGGATCATGCCAGACATCTTTGTATCATTTTGTAGACACTGAGAGATCACCAGTTGTATGCAAAGTTTGAGAAGTGTGATTTCTGATAGAGGGAGGTGAAGTTCTTGGGTCACGTAAGCTTAGGCCTCACGAGTTTAATTACCCGACTCATAATTTGGAGTTAGCAGTTGTGGTCTTTGCCTGGAGGATCTAGAGGCACTATCTCTTGGGGGGAGACTTTCAAATTGTTCATTGACCACAAGAGTATGCAATATCTATTCTCACAAAAGGAGCTGAACATGAGGTAGCATAGGTAGTCGGAATTCGTGAAAGATTATCCTTTTTCCATCTAATACCACCTAAGGAAAATGAATATAGTAGATAATGCACTCAGTCGCTGACCCTATGATTGTCTTTCAACTTCATTTGAAACAGAATAAAATGATTTGAGAAGTGTTGATGACTTAAATGATATTTTTGTAGCATGTGTAGTGGTTACACCTACTATTATTCGGAAGGTAATTTTAGATCAGCTTACTGACTCGCAGTGCATAGAGAAGGTGGCTAAGTTAAAATTTGGAGAGGTACCGTTCTATATAATTGGTACAGATGGAGGATTGAGGTACAAGGGGCGGTTAAAGGTCCCTCACAATGACAACTTGAAGAGGGCAATGATGAGTGAGGCCCACAGTTCTCAGTTTTTGGTACACCCGGGAGGGGATAAGATGTACTAAGATATGTAACAAAAATTTTGGTGGGCAGGTATGAAGAGGGATATAGCTATATTTATCTCTAAGTGTAGCATATGTCAAATGATCAAGATTGATCACCAGAGACCGTCGGGATCTTTGCAGCGACCGCCTATACCAGAGTGGAAGTGGGAGAGCATCTCCATGAATTTCATTGTGGGACTTTCCACCTCACAATGGAATCATGATGCTATTTGGGTGATAGTGGACATGTTGACAAAATCAGCCCATTTCTTTTATGTACGCTCAAGTTACACCTCAAAGCAATACGTGAAGCTTTACATTACAGAGATAGTGAAGTTTTATGGCATGCCTTTGTCCATTATATCGAATAGGGATTTGAATTTTGTATCAAGATTTTGGGAGAGTTTCCAACAAGCGATGGGTACAACTCTGCATCTCAATACACCCTATCACCCTCAAATTGATGGTCAGACTGAGAAGGATTAATTAGATTTTAGAGGATATGTTGTGAGCATGTGTACTTGACTTCAAGGGTAATTGGGAGAGTTACTTGCCGCTAGTTGAGTTTGCCTACAACAATAGTTATCAAAAGACTATTGGTATGGAACCATTCGAGACTCTGTGTGGGCGCCCATGTAGGTCATCGGTATGTTGGTTGGATGTTAGAGAGAATAGATTCTTGGGTCTTAAATTAATCAAGGATACCTCTGAGAAAGGTGCTCTTATTAGTGACAGTATGAAGACTGTGCAGAGTAGACAGAAGAGTTATGCTGACCGAAGAGCTTGAGCATTAGAGTTTAAGGTAGGAGATCAGGTTTTACTCAAGGTATCTCTCATGAAGGGAGTGATGTGGTTTGGGAGAAAAGGGAAGTTGACAACTCATTTTGTAGGTTCTTTTATGATTACCGATAGGGTTGGGGCAGTAACGTATAGACTGGCGTTACCAGACGTGATGCATAGGGTGCACAGTGTCTTTCATGTCTCTATGCTACAAAAATTTCTTAGAGATGAGGATACTTACCAGCACATTGAGGTTGGAGAGATTGAGTTGCAAACAGATGCAACATATGTGGAGCAGCCTTACTGTATTATTGATCGTAGGGTGTTCTTCGTTCTAAGACCATTCCGTTAGTTCGTATTCAGTGGAGTCACCACAATGAGGTGGAGTTTACTTGGGAAAGGGAGGATGAGATAAAGACAAAATATCTAGAGCTTTTTATTTCAGGTATGGGGTGAATTTCAAGGACGGAATTCCTCTTTTTAGGGGAGAAGAATGTAATACCCCGTAATTTTGAGGTCATTGAATTTTTAATCTAAATGCGTTATAGTTATTTATTTATTTTATTATTTGCTTTATTGGTTGAATTAAATTTCTGTGAGTGCGTTGAATTGCTTTATTGGTTGGATTAAATTTCTTGGAGTGCTTTAAATATTTTGGAATAGTTTACTTTATTTTATTTGGACTGGTTCTTTGTATTTTTTTTCCTTTATTTTAATTTTAGATTGGGCTAGGGAGGAATTTGGGTTGAGTTGGGCTGGAATGGTTAGGCTAGGTGTATACTTATTTTTGATAGGCTAGGGTTTTTTTTTATTATATTCTTATTTTTATTGTTTTTGAGTTTATTTAGTTTTCTAGAAAAAATAAAATAAAAGAAAAGAAAAGAAAAAGGAGGTTAGGGTTTCTATTGTTCGTTTTCACGCACAAAGACTAAAAGAGTGTAAAAGCAAGATAGAAGGGAGAGAAGGAGCAATTTGTAGGGATGAATTTTGGTCAACAAAAAGGCAAGTTCGAACTCTTCTCTTCCCCTTTGAATCTGTAGACATATATAAATACATGTTGCTGGATTATATATATAATCTGTATATACATGTTGCTGAAAATTTTTATGCATTTAATTATGAAATTAAATGATTTTGCATGATAAGAATAATTATGTGAATTAAAAATGAAGATTCTGGAGTTTTGGAACTACTTTAGGGTATTTTTGCATATGTATATACATGTATATATGACTATATAAGCGGGTGTGTATATATATATATGTATGTACGAACATGAATTTGGGTTGACTGTATTCATCATTTTTTAGGGTTTTTGTTCTGATCAATAGGTAGATCTTGCTTCTTAGAACAATTCTTGAAAATTTGATTGTGAACCGTTGAGTAAATTGACGAGAATCTGACTTTGAAATTTTAGAATTTTGAAACTTGAAATTGGGCATTTTTGATTTAAGTCACGAGAGGGGGTGATTTTGATACCAATGCGTAGCTTAGATCGATACGAGTTCAATGGTATATTCATACGCGCGATTTGATGCCCGGAAGTGGCCAGAAAATTCCAGCACCATTGTTGACGCTCTGTTGCATGAAAGAGAGGAAGAAGAAGAAAAGAAAAGAAAAAAGGGGCCACGCGCCCCGTCGGCTGGGGACTGGGGAAGGTCCGTTGGGTCCCACTCACCGGGCCCACCCACTAGGCCCACTTTGGGCCCAGTCTGAAATATTTTAATATTTTTTTATTTGTTTTTCAAATTGATTTTAATTTAGAAAATAGGAAAAATAATTTTTAAATTCTGCAAAATTCTAAAAAAATTTGGGTAACCTTTTAAGGACAAAATACACTTGGGTTTTAAATTTTAAGTGGAAATAAGGTTCCCTCGTGGTTAAATTGATTTTAAAAGTATGCCTCAAAATTAGGTTTTCATCTTCTTTTATTTGAAAATATTTTTAAAACACTTGGGTTTTAAATATCAAGTCAAAATAAGATTCTCTTAGGGTTAAAGTAGTATGGAAAGTGTGCCTCAAAACTAGATTTTTATTTTCTTAAATTTTGGAAAATCTTTAAAATTCCACAAAAATTTTAGAAAATTCCAAAATAATTAAATGGGGTTCTTAGGAATAGAAGAGGCCTGAAAACCTAGATTAGAGCTAGGCTTAGACTCCCTCAAAGATTCAAGTATATTGGAGGTTTGGTTGTGTGCTTGCTCATATAATTGTTGGTTGCATTATTTTACTCCTTAAGTGTATTTTCTTTGAAATTATAACTGTCCATGCTATACCTGGTTTTAGTTTAATTGTGAATGCATTATTTTTATTGTGATGATTCAATTCCTGTTTGATTAAATTCATATGCTTGTGTAGTTTAAATCTTTACATATTTTTTTGTGTAGTAGGTTGGTTTGGGACGCATGTAAGGATTGCCAAGGAGCAATGTTAGGATTGCCAATACCTATTAAGGTATCTAAAGTTAAAGGAAGCATGTAAAGATTGCCAGGGGGCATGTTAGGATTGTCAATACCTATTAAGGTATCTAAAGTTAAAGGAGGCATGTAAGGATTGTCAGGGGGCATGTTAGGATTGTCAATACTTATTAAGGTATCTAAAGTTAAAGGGGGCATGTAAGGATTACCAGGGGGCATGTCAGGATTGTCAATACCTATTAAGGTATTCAAGGATAATAATGGTGGCATGTCAAGATTGCTTAGATTTAATAAAATATATGCTTATGTTTCTTTGTTCTGAACTTAAAGAATGTGTTCATTTTTGTATGATAAGTGTTTGTTGGAATATTGTAAAAGATGATATTTATTTTGAAAACATGAATTGGATAAGGAATGACATGTATGCTTACACTTATATTTTCTCCTGTGTCCTTCATATTGAGGGTGTGTATATCTGATTGGGTGTCCAGGCCAGTTCCACCGTGAGGATAGAGTCTTGGGGGGGGGGGGGGGAGGGGGTTTGGTTGTGGTAGACATCTCCTCTCATCAGTTACAGAGTAGGAACTTATTTTCTTCTTCAAGTTCAAACTATAAACTCTTTTGAGACTTTGGTTGTTGGTTTTTAATTTAGAGTTAAAACTTTTGTTCTTTCTGATTAAAGGGTCCTTGGGTTATGGGATTTCCAAATTGTATTACTAGATACGTACTTTATTTATTTAACGTTTTATTTTGATTTGGATGGACTTTTTATTCCGCTTTTAAAATTTATTTAATTCTGTCTTTTGTACTCTATGCTTGTTGTTGTTATCAGTTGTAAATATCTCTCAAGTTTTGTGTATGAGATTGACCATCTCATGCGTGAATTTTTTTTTTTTTTTGGGGAGGGGGGGGGGTATTTCATTAGTACTCCACAAGGGCAGTATGAATGGTTAATTATGTCATTTGGATTAAAAAATGCACCTAACATATTCCAAAGAATAATGGATGAAATATTTAGTCCACATTCGGAGTATTGTTTAGTGTATATAGATGATATTATTGTCTTTTCAAACAATAAGAAGTCCCATAGAGAACATCTAACTAAAGTGATTCAAGCCATAAAAAGACATGGTATCATTATAAGTGAAAAGAAAATGATACTTGAAACCGATAAAATAAACTTTTTAGGTCTAACTATTGATAATGGAAAAGTCATTCTTCAACCACATGTGTTGAAGAAACTTAATGTTTTCCAGATAAAAGTGAAGATGCCAAGCAGCTTCAAAGATTTTTAGGATGTGTTAACTATATGAGAGATTATTTCCCAAATATAGCTCAATACACTCTAAGTTTAACCAAAAAACTTAGAAAATGAGAAAAATGAGTGTTTAATCAAAGTGATATTCAAAGAATAAAAGAGATAAAGGAATTAGCCAAAAAGCTTGGAAAGACTAGAGAAAACGACTTCTTAATAGTCAAAACAGATGCATGAGATACAAACTAGAGTGGAATCCTTATAGCCAGAAGTTGAGACACTATCCTTCAAATAGTTTGTAAGTATGCTTCAAGAACATTTAAACTAAGCGAGTTAAATTATACTTAATGGAAAAAGAGATCCTTGCTATTAAAAATAGTCTATTTAATTTTGAGATTTTTATAAGACCACAAAGATTTCTTATTAGAACTGATTGTAAGTATTTCACAACATTCATGAAATCTAATTTTGACAGGTGTACGAGCAAAGGAATATTATTAAGATAGATACAATGGTTTGCTAATTTCTGATTTGATGTTGAACATATTACAGGAGCAACCAATAGTCTTTCGGACGCTTTAACACATGAAATGACTTGTATATTCTGTGATAGTTCTATTAAGAACAAAAATGGCGATAGTCAAAATAAACCAATTATCCGATAGGATAAAGAAAGAACACTTGTTTCATTATAGTCCATGGACTATAAAAGCCTTAAAGGTAAGACGACAGTCTATAAAAAGGAAACTTCAATTTCAACATATCTATCGAAAGACGAAGGACCCTCTGTTATGTCCAAGGTTAAAAAAAAACAAGGGCAAATAAGTTGAAAAACCTCCATTAGTTATTTTACTATCTTTTGGTGAGCTTAGTTTAAAATGGGCTATAAACCCAAAAAATCAGTTTAAAACAAATAATAAATATTCGATGTTTTCAAAAAACCTCTTAGACTCTGTTTCGGAAGGATTTAAGCGGCAGAATTCTAAGAAAATACTTACTACACTTAAAGTGACTAGTAAGTATATTACTATGATCCAAAAAGAATGTAAGAGGCTAAAAGTCTCGGACACAAACAGGGTTACACCTAAAGCAACTGATGATTCTATTCAAATAGAAGAAATTAAAAAATCTTCGCAAGAAGAAAAGGCTATTGAAGAGCCAAAAGTTTGGACCACCTTATTAGTGAAATCTACAAATTTAATTTATCAAAAAGCAGAAATAGATCTTCCCAAAAACATATTCCAAAAAATTATAGGAACGCGAACTAGTGCCCATTGACAATGGCGTGAGTTTGCTAAAACAATTTAGAATTTTCAATTCGAAGTTGTTATATTGTCCAAGGATTCACTTCCAAAATAGTGAAAATAAGTTTCACAACTGGACAACAGTTTTCTAAAAACGATCACGAAACTAAAGCTTATACTTTAGAAAATGTGTTATTGTCAAGTTTTCAGTATCATACAAAGGATAAGCTTTAGAAAATGTGTTTTTGTCAAGTTTTCAGTATCATACAAAGGAAGATACAGAATGAATGCTAGCATCCATCAAGAAAACATGTGAAAAATTCAAACCAAGACATCCTTGTCATGTTGAGGTTATAACTGCAACACTAGAATGGGACAAGATTGATTTTTATCCATCAATTCATCTTATAAGACTACATTCTGCACCACAATGGTTGGGAAATGTCTTGGATGAAGATAAGTTCATGAAAAGAAAATCCGAATACATTAGTGATCATGATATTTGAGTAAATAGAGCTACATGAATAACATGATCCGAAAAAAGATCAAAGAATCATGGACACCACAAAAACAATGGACAACAATGTTTTTTATAGAAAGAATAATAATTAAAATTTTAGGATTTAAAAATGAAGACAATGTTGAATTAACAAGAGCTATTAAATAAGAACGAGTGATTACTACTTGGGAAACCAAGGAAACACTTGAGGCAATGAGTAGAGACATCGATTACTAGAGACTAGCTAAACTATGGCATGAATATCATGGATGACGATAATCTACTAGATGACATTGAAAATTAGAATCTAGACAACATGATGAAGTATTATCTGTCTCTCATTGCAACAAATATAATCTAAGGCAGAAGCAGCCAAAGGAATATTCTTTTTCTGAGTGCTTTGTATGGTTTTTTCAAAGTGGCATAAAATGAGTTTTACGTTATCAAAAGTAGTGTCAATAATGGTTGTAACATTTGAAATCCGAATTTGCCAAAAGAAATTTCAAGTCTGGGGTCTATATAACGACTCTTTCGGCATTGTATTGATCAACAAAAGACAGAGAGTGGGATAAGATATTGTATAGAGTTTTCGTTCAAAACCTTCCTCTAGTCAAGAGAGAAGGATAGTCAAGATTATGTGTGTAATTTTTCAGATTGTTTAAGTGTGGATTAATATGTACAAAAATTTCCTTCAATAAAATAGTCAGTGTGTTTTCATAACTTTTCTGAATACTTCATTTAAACCTCAAAGTAATCTACATTTTGGTTTTTATATCTTGAGAATTTTTATTCCTTGTTCGTCGAACCGAGTAAGCCATTGATGTTGGTATAAGGGTGTTTAGAGCAGTTCTTGAAATACCCCCCCCCCCCCCGAAAATTTCGCGCATAAGGTGGCTAGTCTCATACACAAAACCTGAGGAATGTTAACAACTGATAGCAACAAGCATAGAGGACAAAAGACAGAAATAAAATAACTACAAAAAGCTGAACAGAAGATTCTATTGAATTGAAGTAACTAATAAATAAATAATTATAGGTCTGGTAATACAATTTGGAAGTCCCGTAACCCAAGGACCCCTTAACCAGAATGAACAAAATTTTAAGACTTTAATTTAAAACTAACAACCGAAACCTCTAAATGAGTTCATAGTTTGACTCTTGAAAAATAAGATAGGTTCCTACCCTGTGACCTATGAGAATAGATGTCTGCCACAACCAACCCTAGTACTCTATCCTCACGGGGGAAACTGCCTGAGACCTGAAATATCAACAAAGTGGGTTAAACTCACGAGCAAGTTTTATCTACTACATCTCAATCAGAGAACCAATATACATACTCTCAATGTGAGGGACACAAGAGATAAATATAGGTGTACACATTCAGATTATTCCTTATTCAGTTCATGTTTTCAGAGATAAAAGTCATCTTATACATTATCTCAACAACCCTTATTATTTAAAAATGAACACATTCTTTAAGTTCAAAAATAAAAAAATATATACATGCATTTTATTAAATTTATGCAATCATGATATGCCAAATATAATGTATGAATACCTTATTAGATATGGGCGATCCTCACACACCGGGCAATCCTTACATGCCAAATAAAATGTATAGATACCTTATTAGGTATGGGCGATCCTGACATACCGGACAATCCTTACATGCCAAATAAAAACGTATAGATGCATTTCCAATATGAAACATAAAATAAACAAGGTGCATTATTAGTCTAATTTGCACAAACAAAGAAATTGAATTATCCGACATGAAATTATCACCATAAGACAAATCGTTCATAAGTAAACTATAATGAAGTATTTAATGGGCATTTATATTCTTAAAGGGAAATACATTAAAGTAAATCAAATAACCCAAACATCCATTATAAAAGCAATTTCTCAACCCAACCTCCAATGCACTCAAATCTACGAGGGAGTCTAAACCTAACTTTTATCTAGGTTTATGGGCCTATTCTACTTCTAAGAACCCTATTAAAGCATTTTGAAAATTTCTAGAATTTTTGGGAATAAAAAAAATATTTTTCTAACAAAAAGAAAATAAACATAATTCGAGGCATACGTTTACAACCAACACAATCACAAGGGAGATTCATCTTCACATGAAATTTAAAACCTAGGTGCATTTTAACCCTATAAATTTACTTAAATTCTTTTAGAATTTTTTGGAATTTTAAAATATTTTCTAAAAATAAAAGAAGGTGAAAACTTAACTTTTAGACACTTTAAAAATTAATTTAACAACAAGGAAAGATTATTTTGAGTTGCAAATTTAAACCCAAGTGTATTTAACATCCAAGAAGCTACATTAAAAATTTTGGAATTTTTGGAAATTTTTAAGTATTTTCTAAAATGAAAGAAAGGGAAAAACCCAATTTTTTTAGATACTTCAAAAATTAATTTAAAAACAAGGAGAAATAATTTCGACATGAAATTTAAAAAACAAGTTTCTTAAACCCCCAGGAAGTTTCCATAAAATTTTGGGAATTATGGAATTATAAAAGTATTTTTAAAAAATGATTTTCCGAGTTTTCAAGTTTTTTCAAAAATTTTAAAAATTCAAAACAAATACTAAAATAATTCGGAATGGGCCTATATCGGACCTAGAGGTGGGCCCCCGTGAGGGGCCCAAAAATGCCTTTCCGGCCACCGACCGGCACCGGCAGTAAGCACCCCCACGCACCGGCGGCGCGCGTGGGGGTCACGTGCTGGCTGGGTCATCTTCCCCAGCGGGGATTTTTAGGTGCCTTTTTCGGCATCCTTCGGCCTCCATTCACCCCGATTTTTGTACTGATCTTCTCCCCTTGATCCCCTCTACCCTTTGGTGCAAAAAGCCCCATAAAAAACGGTCCGAATCAAAAACCCCCAATTCACAAGTTATAGGATTTTTCGCAAAATTCAAAAATTTAAACTCAAATTTCTCACGATCTATTTTCCTAAAGATCAAGGGTCGTTTACTGGGCATTAGCAACTCAAAAGGTTTACAAATTAACAACCCTTCCATCCCGAATTTATGCATGAACAATTTCTATACAATATACACATACATGAAATATATATGCATATATTCTTACATATATATATCTATACTCCTATATACAATTTAGCATAATAATTCCTCACAAAATTTATCCACAAGAAGAACAACAACAACAACAAAAATGCAATTATATACAGATTTTCAATATAAACAAAATTCTTAAACCTAGAATATGCATACGGATTCAAAAGGGAAGGGAAGAATCAAACTTGCCTCTTTGACGATTCAACAACTCGTTCACCCGATCGTTCCTTCACTCCCTTCTCTCTTTCGTTTACTCTCGTAGTTCTGTGCGTAACGTAAACGGCAGGAACCCTAGTTTCTTATTTTCTTTTGTCCTAATTAATTTTTATTCAATTATTGTTTTTCTAAAAACTAAATATACTAAAGAATAATAATAACAATAATAATATAACTATAACCCTGGCCCAACACTTAAGCATATCCTTAGCTCAACCATTCCAATCCAGATTCCTCCCTAGCCCAAACCAAAGCATTTAAAAGATTTAAATAAAATAATCCTAATCAATAACAATTCACATAAAATGATAACCATATAAACAGATAAATTTACATGAAATGATTGAATCTATAAAACATAAGCAATCCACATAAAATGATAAAATGCATATAAAAGAAAAACAACTCACCTAAAAATGATAAATTATCGAGATAAGGCATTTCACATGAATTAATAAAATAAAAAAATAATATAAAGAAATTTAATTTCTTTAAAATAATAGACATCCAAAATTTTGGGGTATTACAGTTCTCTAGCGGAGAAAGTCCGACAAAGTGATGATTGCTAACCCCAGAGTAAGAAAATTAGAAGAACCAGAGGTAAACCTCTTGAAGGTTTGTATTTTTAAAGTATTTAGTAGGAGCGTGGTAGACCTATTCTAGATTTATTGTATATTTTGAAGCATTATCTCTATTGTTGGGTCATTGTAATAATATTAGTTGTTATGTGGACACTCCTTGAAAAAGATACATGAATAAGCAACTTTGTTGGTAAAACGTCATTTTAGTGTTGGTTGTTAACTCTAACTTCATGTCAGTGTAGTATAGCACCCAAAACTACAAGTATTGATTATTATCCCTATATATATATATATATATATATGTATGTATGTATATGAAATTGATCTAGGTGGAGGTTGGATGATTTAGGTGGATTATGGGTTTAAGTTCATGGCATAACAGTGGTTTGGAAGCAGGGATATTACATTTCTGGTTGCAACATGAAAGAGAAGGATGAGGATGTAGTACTAAAAATGAAATAATCAAATAGTTGGGGTTATTTTGGTCTATTACAAAGGGTTAATTTGGTAAATTAAACATTCAGATGTCAAAGGATAGACATGTCATTTTATTATTAAAAGTGCAATACTTTTGGCCGGAGGGGTAATAGTAAAATACGAACAAATCTCATAGGGCAATTTGACAGCAAGTATGAGAAGTTGTATTTGGGTGCAATAAGGGCAAACCTCAGGGTGTTAGTGTAGCTTACCTTATATTTTTTTCTCGAAATGTAATGGGAGTCTAATTTTCATGTACATATAATAATACAAAAAAATCAATATATGAGCCTTTTTTACTAATGGCGTTCTTTTGGTGACTAATCTATGATTAGAGAAATAATTGGGTATTTCGGAGCACTAGCAATATAGTATCCCATGTAATATTATTAACAAGATAAGCACTGAGTGATTATTAAACAATAATAGCTACATTGTTGGCACTCGAATACTATATAATTTCTCTCAAAAATAATGATTTGGTGGTCGAAAGTCGAACAAGTTCGATTAGATTTTGTGAATGAAGTGTAATATCAACATGATGTCACTACCATCATGAGTTTTGTGAGTGAGGTGTGATATCAACATGATGTCACTACCATTATGTTGATGTCACACTCCACTCACAACAAATTAATCGGACTAGTCCAATTTCGACTTGTGTATTACCGTTCCACACTTTTCGAATCCAATACGTTACCATTACATGAGTATGAAGCAACATTTTCTTTTTTTTGACAATTTAAACTCGTTCAGGAGTGCACATGGTAGTATATTATTTTGCAATAATTTTTTTCTTAGAATTTGAACAATTTATAGTTGTAACGTGAGTTGATTTTATTTTATTTTAATTTTTATTTATTTATCAATTAGCCCCACCAATGTGAAATCCTGGCTCGGGCCCTTAACTCGTTTAGATGCAAAGTTACGCATCAGTATGTACGAATATCACACATATATATATATATATGTGTGTGTGTATATATATATAATTTTCTCTTTTTGAAAGGCAAAATTAATTGTATAGATATGAACGGAAATATACAGGCCTAAGGGCGTTAGGCCAAGAGATACATTTCAAATCAAAAGCAAGGGCAACGCCCAATTGGGGCTCCAATTAAAGCCTAGGCTACACCATGACCTCTAGAGGGTCTCTTGATCCGGCAACTTGTAACTCGGCATGGGATAGCCCAGCCTCTCATTCAGTCAGGGGGACGCGCCGGCGGACGGAGAACACAAGCAGGAAGGTCCCAGTCGGAGTGTATAATCTTTTGCAATAATCTTTACAGAGTTCGCTTTCGATCTTCACAACTTCATGCCATCCTCACAGCCATATGAGATGGCGGCTAGCTAATTATTCTCGTATGGCATCAATGGGACTCGCAATTCCGCCATTGATGCCATATGAGAGAGAGAGGATGATTTCAGATTAGGGAATATGAGAGAGAGCAATTCGTAGCGTTAGAGTGTGATTCACATTCTGCACCAACTATGGTTCTCTGCCAAAGGGAAGAATGCACTATTTAGTTTGGTGGCTAGGGTTTGGTTTGCAGGAGCCGAGTTCTAAATTGTTCACAAACAGTTCGATTCATTTACAGTCCTGCGTATAAGCATCTCCATCTGTTACATAGTTATCTCAAATATCAAGATTAGCCAAGTTCCTTGGCAATCAAATATAAATATGACTTCTTTTTTCTTCCCCTCAAATGGTCATGGCCTCAAGTCAAAACAATTCAGGGAATGAGAGTAGTTTGTGTGTGTGTGTATATATATACACACGCACACACACAAAGATACAAGGGCCATATCCTAGGAAAGAAATCCCAAGGGCAACAAGTGAAGCAGAAAATACATTTTGCTGGGTATGCAATTCAACTCTCAAACAAAACGCTACTGAACAAAAAAAGGTGAATGCTTTTCCTTCTCATTTTTCCTTTCCAGTGAAAGCATATTTTGTTAACAAACGTTATATATACACACACTTAGTTTTACCTTTTTTCCCCTTTAAAATACTTGGACCACATTGTCTCATAATTGTAGCTCTTGTTTGAAGGCATGGGTTGAAGGCTCAACCTGGATCGCGATCTTTGATGTTGATCATATATTTGATGCTGGAATTCTCTCCAGAAAGGTCAAAAATTTCATGGGTATCATACTATTCTCTCTTTTTTTTTTTGTAATTGGTATTAGGACACTTTGTCTTATATTTCAATTTAATTAAGGGGTTTCCTAAAAATTAAATGAATAGTCAGTCAAAAATATTAGTATGGGTTTTTATTAGAAACAAGAGAGCACATTTGCCATTGTTTAGATTGTGTTACATAGATCATCCAATTCTTTTGAGAGCACACAATATGGGTATATGGGATATATGTCTGACACAAGAGCCCACGTCCTGATTCTCTATGTGTGATAATCAATGAAGAAGAAAAAACTCAAATTTGATAGGAGAGAAGAGTTTTCTACTTTTGAAATAGATAAATCCCCTTTTTTCATCACATCCCATTTCATCCAAAATTTAACCAGTTATATACTTGAAAAAACAATAAATTCATATATTACACTATTATATAAGATATAATCTATTTAAATGTGCAAGTGTCAATGTAGGCTCACATAATTTTTGGACACATTTCAAGCCAAGTTCCAGTATCCTATGATTTGGGAATTAGAAAGATTGGATACTTAGACACACAATGGTGCCTGATAAATCTACTCAAGTCTACAGAACATAGCAAACAATTGACAACATGATATGTTACTTGTTAGTATTTATTTTCAAAGAATAAAAGAATTCAGTTTTACTATTACTGTTGGAGTTTGTCAGGTTGTTTAATTAAAACTTCTGTTTCCTATTATATGTTCTTTTGATATTGTAGATTTCTTGCTCATTTCTTTCCTTTATTCAACGGAAAATTCCTACTAAAGGTTGAGGAGAAGTTCCCAAAAGATACAAACCTTGTTGTTGCATGCGAGAAGGGATTAAGGTGATGTTATCCTTTGAACTGATGGACGTTCAACTACTGGGTCATCAAGTGAAGTAGTCACTGTAGTTGCTTTCGATGTGTTTGGAATGAGAGTATTTTGTTTATTTACATCGTCTTGTGATTTTGAGCAATTATGTTGCTCACCTTTTTTTTTTTTTTTAGATTTATGTTCCGTTCATATTTTTGCAAAGAATTACATTTTATCTTGTGAGTCCTCTGTTCTAGAATATGAAATTGTGGTTTCAAATGATATGGGGAATTAATGGAAGTTTGGAGCCGTTTATTATCCATGCAATTCCCAAATCACCTAAATATTTGGCTAATAAAGCTTTACATGATGGTCATGAAACTTTTTTCTCTTAATCTAAATATACTAATATTGCACTATTGGACACTAATATTTTCTTCAGTGTCACAATGATTTCAGATGAAATTTGCCATCCATTTAAACTATTAACTTAGTCTTACTTCAATCTTTGAGTTGGTGAAAGAAAATAAAGGAAGAAATATATAGTTCCTAGGCAAATATGATTGGAATAAACAATGGATTTGTGCACAATGTTAGTTGTTACTTACATTTAGTGTTTTTAATAGGTAAGTCAAAATTATAAATTCATTCATCTAGGTTTCAGGGCTTTAGGGATGCAAGATTTTGGATCTTAGTTTGGACCATGGCAGTAAATTTTGGATCTTAGTTTGGACCATGGCAGTTCCCTGGTGAGGCTTTGAAAGTGGTTCTTCATACTTCCACAAACCGAAACCTTACAAGCTGTCCTGCGACATGCATTTTTTGATCAGAAATGGAACTTTATTTAGAATCTGGCTGGGCCCTGTCATAATCTACGTTGGGGTGCCATCTGCATCGAGTAAAGAAAATGTTAGTGACATTAGTTCAACATAAAAATAGAAAGAAATGAACTTGAAATCATTTATGAAGGGGTACAAAGTGTTTATGGAGAGATGTTTGATGTTCCCTTTTCTTTTTTATCCTATTTTCCTGGTCTTTAATGTTTCTTCATACTAAAGTATTTGTTGAAAATGTGGCCCTATTTCATTTGGAGCAGGATCTTGAAAGGGAAGGTCCTCAACCTTTTAAGTTTGTTGGGATTGGTGGGGTTTCAGAGTTTCTTGGGTAACCAAATCCTATTTTTTCCTTTTAGTCATGTTTCCATGAATAAATGATGGTTATTTTCTTTTTTATTTTCTCACAATGTGAAATCATGCATTTCCTTTTGTTAATGTAGTCATGATCAACTCATATACTTGCTTCAAATGCACTCATGATCGTGTATATACTGTGTACATACAAGGAATTGGACCCAAAACATAGATACTCTCACTAATGACTTATTATTAAGCCAAAATATGTTGTCGGATGGTAGCGTAGTGGTTTACTTGAGTTTTCTAAATGGTCGTGAAAGGCATGCCAAATGGTCTATAGAATGTTTGCAGAAAGGATGTGGGATAACATAACTACTAGACCAAGACTGAATTTTGCGATAATAGGACATACCTCCTTGCTAGTACATATATAATATTTTGATATAATATTTAAGAATAGTAATTATTGTCCCTGAATTACAATCTAACCTTTTATCCTTTTCCAAAACATTGTTAACTTGCAATAAGAACTTATATGCTTGGACCTTAATCTTTTTATGCTTCTATAAGGGGGCCATATCCTTGTCTTATCTATTATGTCGGATTCCGATACTTCTCGGATACTTGCAGATAAGTGTCTGATACTTTTTAAAAATATTCATCTCTTTTTTTTTCTTTCAAATATGTATTCAATATTTTTTAAATACTTTGGCAACTTATCCGATATTTTTCAGATACTTTGAGAAACATGTTTGACTAGTGTTTAACTTTTCTTAGTATAATAACATAGTATAATTGTTGAGAAAAGAATAACAAGGGTTTTAAATGCTTAGTTCACAAACATAGTTACCTTTACCATTAATCCCTTTGGTTTGTCTGCAGCTCCCCCTTACCATTCTAGGTCCCTCATCATGTGTATGATATCTCTCATTTACTATATTTTATTACCATTCTATAAAAGGACCCTTACAATATCATATCTCACTTAGTTCAAAGTTTATAACCATTCAATATAACTCTTATCTTGTTTGTAATGATTTTTTTTAAAATTCTTTTTATAAGGTAATGTTATTAACAATAATATACATGACATGATAAACAATTATTACTTTAGCTTTATGTATAGATACATAAAAAGGGCTAGTCCAATGCACTAGGCTCCCGCCATTGCAGGGTCTAGGAAGGGTCAGATGTACGTTGCCTTGCCTCCACATGGAGATACTGTTTTCGGTTATGCATATATACACATAAATTTTAATCTTTTTATATATCTACATAGATACAATATATATACATTCACATTGTTGTGTCTTTGTCATATTTATATCCTAATTTTTTAGTTTTTCGTATTCATCTCCAAGCTTCATAGCTATTTGTATATACATTTTTCTCATTCTGCATGTAGCCTCATGTACTTTGAATCTGTCAAGATAATTTAGTATATATGACAATGAAATCTAAATTAAATTTTATCAATGCACTAATTGCCATGACCTAGTTATTAGTTTGCCGACAAACAAAGAGTTGCAGCTGCCACAAAGGGTTGGGGTTACCGATTAGTTTTCTCTGCTCATTTGGTAATAATTCGCCCGTCCATTAAAGAAAGAAACAATGCTTTTTAATCTTAAGTTTGGTTGTTTCCTTTAGAATAACCTCCAATCTAATTGCTTATGTCACATGTTGGAGTATTTCTTAGAGTTTATGCGGTGTTCGTTGGGGCTCAGCAATTGGGCAGTTATCTTAAGGATTTAAGGTCCCACTGAATGGCAATGGCTAAACTCTAAAGGTATTTGTGACCAAAAAACATTAAGAGAGACATTTCAGTTTCGGATCTCCTTACTGAACCAGAGACCAAAAAGTTGCCAAGCATAAAGGACCCTTCTCTTTTTGTAATCTTTTAATCGATGGAATCATATTTTGTGCATGATTCTGCTATGCGTGGTTATGGATGTTGTCATGCTCTAATTGTCTCATGGATTTTTTATAAGCCAATAGTGGTTTCTAGGAAGCACAAACACGCCTAAAAGGTCAAAGAATCTGTGTCGGATACCGACACGCGTTGGACACGGCCTGACAAGCCAAAATATGTGTTTGGATTTTTTTATTTTTTTATAGTTTTTGGACACACCGCAGACTTGGCATAGACACGCCATGGTAACGTGTCCGACACGCGTGTCGTATCGTTAGGGGGTTTTAATAAAGTTTTAAAAAGAAATATAGATTAAAGTGTAAGTATGATGACTTCTTTGAAATTTTTTAATAAAATATGGTGGTCATAACATATAATATTTTAAGTTTTTTTTTTTGTTTAAAAACCAATTATTATTGCTGTAGAGTAGATTCATTTGTGTAGTTCTTTAAACGATAAACTAATTATTTTTATAGCTCATTAATTATTATGGTTTATGAATTTTTCATTATTAGGTTGATGAAAAATAATTTTACTCTTAAAATATAGGATCATGTTGGGAATTAATCCCCTTGATTTGGCACAGTGGAAGTAAATAAAAAACAAACACACACAAGCAAGACGAGATTTATGTGGTTCAACAAATTGCGTAATCCATGGGTGAAGAATGACTGTATTTATTTAAATATAAATATTACACGCTCTTTCTTTCTCTCTCACACAAATTCAACTTAACTCTCTTACAATTCTTTCTCTTTTCACACTTTTCTTTTCTACCTTCTTTTTTCAACCTCACTTCTATTTATAGTCTTCAAAGCATATTCCTTGTTGGATAAGGACTACAATAGAAACCTAATTACAATAGGAATTTGAGACACAATTCCTAACAATCTCTACCTTGGCTCAAATTTAATCTTCACGCGTTTCTCTAAAGCTCCACCTTGATTGAAGAAATCCCTCCACCTCGAACCTAACATCTTCTTACTTCTTGTCGTTCTTCGTTGTTCCATCACACTAATTTATTGTGAGCAAACTCCAAGTTTAAACAGTCAAACTTGGAATCTACTCTCACATCACCGAATTAAATTTTCCTTGCTTTTGGAATGAAAGTTGGTGTTGTTGCAATTGCCAAGACTTTTTCCTTCCCTTGCCGCTCTTGATCATTGGTTACTCTAGTAAAGTTTGATACAGGCTTCCATTCTGTCTTTACAACTGCTCCACCTAGAAGAGTACTTCCTAATAAAACAAAAAGATTATTAGCCCTCCTTCCCAAAAGTATGATACGTGGCCCTCTTTTAATCTTCATCAACCTATTCTTCACTTCACACCAATAACACTTCGAATTCAAAGCTCCTACAGAGATCACATTTCTTCTAACACTTGGAATATGATGTACATTCATTAGGGTTCTTACTAAACCATTCGTTGTCTTGATTTTGATTGTTCCAATTCCTATAACATCACAAGAAACATTATTCCCCATACATACCTTACCACTTGCAGGTTTGTAGGTAACAAACCACTCTTTATGAGGACACACACTAAAGGAACAAGCAGAATCAAGTATCCACTCCTTAGCTTCTCTCTTGTTATCTATGATTGATAACATTTCATCAACATCACTTTCTTCATTTATAGCCTCAGACACAATACTCTTTCCTTTTGGACACGACCACTGAAGATGTCCTTTTTCCCCACAATTGTAGCACCTTCTTTCCTACAATGGTTTCGGCACAAAATTCCCCGAAGCCCTAAACCTCTTCCTCTCTTGTACAACAAGAGCTTAAGACTAATCATGTTGATCATCACCGTTCAACTTTTCATTGGAGAATAAAGCACTCTTATCTTGTTCTATCGTGATTGTATCTCCCATAAAGCAAAGTATTAAATAAATGCTTATGAGTAGAGTGTATCGATGTCAACAATGTAATAGCTTTATCTTCATTACTCAACTTAACATCAACATTAGATAAGTTACAAACAATCTTATTAAACTCACTGAGATGTTTTTGCAAGCTTACACCTTCTTTTCTAAGGAAGGAGTACAACTTTTGTTTCAAGACTAGTTGGCTGGTGAGATTTTTTCCCATATAAAGATCCTCCAATTTCTTCCACATACATGCATGCTCTTGAAGTTTCTTCTATCACATCATACACAACATCATCTGCGAACGCCAATCGAATCGCACTCATCGCCCTTGAATTGATCTTCCCCCACTTTGCACCATCCATCTCTTTTGATTTGTCAAGCAATGTCTCTTCTATATAGGGTTGCAAATGAACCGAGCTGAGCCGAGCTTGAGCCTGCCCGGGCTCATTTGTTTGTGCGCTCGCTCGGGCTCGTGATGAGCTCAAAAAGCTGAGCTCAGGCTTGGGCTTGTCATTATTTTGAGAAGCTCAAGCTCGGCTCGTAAAAAATTCTTTTAGGCTCGTGTTCAATATCTTTTTAGCTTGTTCATGAACGTAAATGAGCCTACACAAGCTTATATTCATGAGCATGTTCACGAGCTTACAAGCCCTAAATGAGCTATAAACGAACTCTGTTTACAAATATAAACGAGCTCATGTTCACGAGCCTATACGAGACAAGCCCAACATTGTTTGGGCGTGGCTCGTTTATTAAACGAGCCTAGAAACTGAGCTCGAGCTTGGCTCATTTGCTTAACGAATGAGTCCGAGCCGAGCCCTTAACGAGCTCAAGTCCAAGCAGCTCGGTTCATTTGCAGCCCTACTTCTATACTATGCTGAATCAGTATATTTCGCATTTGAACTTGCCTTAGATTGAAATTTTTTCTATCAAACTTTTCGACCGAGTACTTTACATCTATAATAGTTTTTGTCATTACTCTGATACCACTTGTTGGGAATTAATCCCCTTAATTCAGTACAATGGAAGTAAATAAAAAACAAACACACACAAGCAAGACAAGATTTACGCGGTTCAGCAAATCATTTAATCCACGGGCGAAGAACGACGGCCTTTATTTCAATATAAAAATTACACTCTCTTTCTTTCTCTCTCACACAAATTCAACTCAATTCTCTTACAATTATCTCTCTCTTCACACTTTTCTTCTCTACCTTCTCTTTTCAATCTCACCTCTATTTATAGTCTTCGAACCCAATTCGTTGTTGGATAAGGACTACTATTACTTGAAGCCCAATACTTGCCTAACAAAAATTACCAAATAAATTACAACTCTAAAATAAAAACCTAATTACAATAAGAATTTGAGACACAATTCCTAATGGATCATATATATAAAAAAATATATTTATTAGTCTCCGTGTCCCCGCCATGTCTGAATCCTAATTTTTTACTATTTGTCGTGTTGTTGTGTCCGTGTCGTGTCGTATCCGTGCTTCTTAGGTGATTTGTAAAAGGCGGAGATATCAGTTTTGGAATTCTAGATTTTGAATGCCAATAGTATGTTCTTATTTTTCACATGACTTGGTAACTTGTACATATAGTATGTTCTTATTTTTCACATGACTTGGTAACTTGTCATATTTAGTGATTTGTAACTTTCTTAGGAACTCATTTTCAGATCTAGTCATGATGTCATTATGCAACTCAGTTCTCATGCTGACTGAGCTAGTTTGGAGAATGTAATTTTCTATTATTTTATATGTTTTATATTTAACATTTTGTTTTAATAATCAGCTGGTGGGTTGGTTGAAGTAGTCAATCAACCCGGCTCACTTTGAGCTTTGATTGTGAACTTTCAACTGTTGCTTCTTGAAGGAATGGAACCTGCAGTCTACCACCACATCATTCTGTGTTTTACCCCTTTCAAAATTTACACTTCTTTTTTTTTTTTTGCTTTGGTACCTTATATCTTCACCTAGGAAATAATTGTGTAGCTAGGATAATCCGTCTCATAAGACGAAAGCTTGAGCACTAACTGTTATGGAAATGTCATGTTATCATTGGATTTGGAGCATTAGAATTGTTGATAAGCTCCATATTCCTCCAAGAAAAAGGAAATTGGTTAACAGTTTCATCTTACTTGACTTAGCATCATTTTATTGTTTTTACTCTTTATTCATGCAATGAATGATATTAAATGGATGAGTGCCTTTTAAATTTTGGATGAACCATGAATCTATGTTATATGGACTCTTCAAAAGTATGTGAAGTATCCATGTCAAGAACACTTTTAGTCAGATGTGTACCTAAAAAGCATATCCAGTAATTCAATTTTATTAGATTATTGCTTTAAAGCGAGTTAAATGCCTATTTTGAACAGTATGTTACATAAAAGTGTTATTTTACTCTAGAAAATAAAGGAAATTATTACATAATATGAATATTTAGCAGGATTTGACACATCCGACACTAGGAACATGCTAGCGTACCCAAGTTCAAGTAACATAGCCATGCCATGAATATTATTTTGATTTGTTTTATTTGTTGATGAGTTTTCTCTTATGGAAACCATGGTTTGGCTACCACCATCAGTGGAGATTTTCTGTGCATTGTGATACCAAAGACTTCTTTCATGTCCAAATCTTTAGTCTGGATACCAGGAGGAAGCTCCCAATCAAAGCTGTGGAGAAGTTGGGCCAGTGCTAGTTCAACACTTGCCATTCCGAATGTAATAGCAGGGCAGCTTCTTCTGCCAGCTCCAAAAGGTATCAGCTCAAAATCTTGACCCTTGAAATCAATAGTTTTGCCCATGAATCTCTCTGGTTCGAATGTTTCTGGATTTTCCCAAGATTCTGTGTCCCTCCCTACTGCCCAGGCATTGACAAAAAACCTTGTTTTGGCAGGAATATTGTACCCATCAATGGTTATATCTTCCATGGATTCTCTTGGGACTAATACTGGTGCGGGAGGATGTAAGCGGAAGATCTCTTTGATGACAGCTTTTGTGTAGTGCAGCTGAGGCAGGTCACTCTCTAACACAAATCTTTTTTCTCCGACGACTCTTCTTACTTCAGCTTGTGCTCTTTCCATTACTTTGGGGTTCATGATTAGCTCTGTCATCCCCCAATCTAAGGTTATAAAGGTTGTATCAGTTCCTGCTGGAACATGTCCTGCAATAACAGTAACTATTATTGTTTTGCTAAATGGGAGGAAAATACACCACTAACTTGAACCATGTGACTCTATGGATGTGAATGAATTTAAAGAGAGAAGCAGTGAATAAGGAAGATTTTACTACCAAGACGATGGCTTTAATATTGTTCATAGTGAGAGGCATTTTGTTGGCCTCACTCCTCTGTATTTCTAGCAAGACATCCACAAGATCCTTGTTGTCTTCTTTTTCTCTCTCGGGATTTAGATGTTCTTTTATAATCTCATCAAAGAACTGGTCGAAACGTCTAAAGGTGTTCTGAAGTCTTGATTTCATGCCGGTTAACGTGTGCAATAATTCCATAGAAGGGAAGAAATCTCCAATGCTGAATCCTCCTAGCAACTCTTGGTACTCTTCAAGCATCTTTTGGAACCCAAGTCGATCATAGTCCCCTCCTGCTGAGAAATCCCTTCCAAATGCCACACGACAGAGGACATCATTTGCATATAGTCCAAGCATCTTGGATAAGTTGATGGTGCCAGGATATGATTCTGCAACCTGATGAACCAGGCGTTCAACTTCTTCTTTTCTTACAAAGCTGTAAGATTGGACATGCCTGGCACTTAGTAGCTCAAGTATGGAAATTTTCCGTATTTGCCTCCAGTAAGCCCCATATGGGGGGGGAGAAGGCAATATCAGTGCAATTATAGAAAAGGTGTTTGGCTGAAAAGATCTCGGGATGGCTTGAAAGTGCAAGATCATGGGTTTTCAACACTTCTTTCACCATTCTAGCTGAGGAAACCACAACTGTTGGAATCTGACCAAGTTGCAAGTGAATGATGGGCCCGAATTTCTCAGCTAGGCGGTGTAGAGATAGGTGAGGCATGTTTCCTAGCTGGTGAAGGTTGCCGATGATTGGTAGCTTTGGAGGACTAGGTGGGAGATTAAGCATTTTTTCCCTTGGGTTTCCCCTCAAGCGAAAATTGAACAACACTACTAGAAAAATGGAAGCAGAAATTAACGAGAAATAGATTTCATCCTTCAACCATTGAATGATAGCCATTGAAGTTCCTTCTATCATGGCCAGTAACAGACACAGGTTTCTTTGTGAGTTGTCAGGGACTACTTTCTTTGTGGGTGGTCATGCAATTATATACCCAAAGGTGTTGCTTTCTACACCCTATTTCATATCATTTTTTTTAAGATTTGCACTGTATCAAGCATAACTTAAAAAAGATGTCGATGTTATTTACCATAAAAAAGTCTGAGAGATGTCGATGTCGATGTCATTTACCATACAAAAATCTGAAAAGATGTCGATGTAATTTACAATAAAAAAACTTCTGTAAGTGCATTGTATGGAGGTTCTGAAAAATGCTAGGTTTGCTAACCTACGCTCTTTCAGGATCGTAGTCCCAATGTCCGCAATTTTAAACTTTCCCTTGCAAGAAAAACAATAGATGCTCAGTATTTGAGGGCTAGAGCCAGGACTCAGAAAGATCAATGTAATTTATTCAAAGAAAAATATAAAAAATTAATTGTCAGTACTTGGTTGAAAAAATGTCACCGTATTTGCTGCTCCAAATTTTAAATTATGACAAAAAATAAAATAATTTAAAAAAATGCTGCAATTAACAACAAACCAAAAATATAATGAGTAAAAAAAATGTTCTTCCATGTGTTGAATGGAAGTCTAATTTATATATACATAAAATAGTATAAAGAAAAAGAAAGATTGTTATATGAGCCTTTTTACTAATAAAGAATATTTTGCCGACAAATCTAGGACTGGATAAATTATAAATGATGATTTTTTTTTCTTTTGGGAAAATTAGATTTTGGTGACCAAAATTAAAAAAAATTGATTTACAGTGACCTTAAACTCAATAAAAGGTAAATAGTGACCAATATTGAAAAGTAATTGTCAATGAGTGACCATTTAACTTTAATGTCCAAAATACCCTCCTTTTATATAGAAATTCTCAATCCCTTATCCGTCTTTTTCAATCTCAATTCTAAATATCAAATCTTCAAAAGACATATAAAGATTCTAGAAAAGAAAGTATATATAGAGAGAGAATCTCTCTCTCTCTATATATATATATTTAGACTTATATATTCATCTTACAATTAATGCATGTGCATATATGGATTTTTTTTTTTTTGGTAGATTTTGGGGCTCCAAAGATACAGCACGAGTTATAACTTGAAATGAATTAACTATGGGATACCTGATATAAAAAAAAGAAAGATATGAGGCAGTAGGTAGTATGTTTATTAGCCAAGTCTATTCATATCCTCCAATATTCCTTATTAATAATTAATTGCACCCCAAATTAGGGTTTTTTTTGTTTTTTTGTTAATGAGATACTAATATACAAGAATATATATAGATATATTTATTATATCTTCTTTAGAATGTATATATGTTCATATATTGTATACAAGTCATTGGAATCTTTAAATTTTTTGATACTTGGGTTTGAAAAAAATGAAGAAAAGATGGAGATTTATGGACAGAATGAAGGGTATTTTAGGCTTTAAGATTAAATGGTCACTTATTAGCAATTATTTTTTAAGTTTGGTCACTATTTACCTTTTATTGAGTTTAAGGTCACTAAATAGTAATATTTTTTCAATTTTGGTCACTGAAATCTAATTTTTCCTTTTTCTTTTCCACAAACACCAGAATTTGAAATATAACTGATTTTATATATTATATATTGATTTTCACAATTGTAAATTTGACAGTTTTTATTTTATATTACATTTATATAGATAGTGAGTCTCTCTTTTTATTTCTCATTTTTTATAAATTTTTCTATTACATCTTTACATCTACACAATTATATCATTTTTCTTGAAATAAATAACAAGAGCTACATTTCATAAAAGAAGAATCAACAAGAGAGAACTGAACAAATTAATATTTCCAATTTGGGCAATGTACACGTGGTTTGTATCTCTCTCTATATATATCAATATATACATTTTTTATTCATATCCTATTAATCCATCTACATCTATCTAATCCATCTGCATATGTACTCCATTTTGGATTGAAAAGAAGAAAATCATACAGAACTCTTTTTGAGATTGCTTTGCCATTTCCGTGATCGTATTAATCAAATTCCAGATTTTAATTCTCATCCAATAATCACCAAGAAGATCTAATGGGACTCTAAGGCTCTGTTTGGATAGACACGAGAGAAAAGAAAGGAGAGTATAACATTAGTTATTAAAGAAAAGAAAGGAGATGAAAGGATATCAACAAACTCTATTCATATTTGAATAAATAGAAGAGAAAAGAAAGGAGATGATAGTATTCTTGTTTGGATAAGATAAGAGAGAGAAATGATAACGATCAAATTAGTATCATATCCTTTTATATTTATAGGATATGGGTAGAATAACAATTTTTTCTTTCTAATTATTGAGGACAGTTTTGAAATTATAAAAGTATTATTTAAATACTATCATTTCTCTCCTAATTACTATCATTTCTCTCTTAATCTTCCCATTTTTGGGAGGATAGGATATGAGAGAACTATCCCTCCTTATCATTTCTTTTCTTTTAATTATGTTTATCCAAATACAACATGATCTATTATCTCATTTTTTTTCTGTTCTTATCCTTTCAAATCTTTCAATTCAAACGGAGCCTAAAACATGATTTTCAAATATTAATTATCATCCAATAAACACCAAGAAGATCTAATGGGACTCTAAAACATGATTTCCATATATTAATTTTCATCCAGTAATCACCAAGAAGATCTAATGGGACTCTAAAACACGGAAATCAATACTAGTTTGGAGTTTCTTGTGAATTTGTATATACACCACCTTTCCAATTATATAATATTCATATGAAAACGTAAAGCTTCATATTATATCTATATTTGTAAGACTGTATCTATCTATATCTATACTACTATTTAAAGTGCAGAGAGTTTTCAATTATTTTTTAATTTTTTTAACTAAAAATAAATAAAAACATAAATTATATAGAGTTCTAAATTACCTATACACCTAAATTCTTCTATAATTATTATTCCTTTATATAGACCACTAAATTCTTATATAATTATTACTCCTTGATATAAAGTCCTAAATTAACTATAGAACTAAACTTTTCTATAACTATTATTTCTTTATATACTTTATATAGATTCCTATATTATTCTATAACTATTACTCCTTTATATAGAGTCCTAAACTTTCATTCAAAATTAGACTAAGTATAAATATCTTTAGTTGGCATGAATGATCTACTTAACTAATCTTATACTAACCTATACTAAATTGTAGCACAAATCATTTTTCCTGAGCATGAATTATCAAAGCCTTTTAAAATGATCTACTTAACTCATCTTATAATAACCTATACTTGTAACACAAATCATCTTCCTTAGCATGAATTATCAAATCCCTAATTTAGAATGATCAATTAATTCCAGTTGCATGATTTCACCCTTATAACTACAAGAAACAAGGAAGGAATTAAGATCAATCACAATCGATTGCATCTAAAACAAGGAGGAAATCAAATTGAGATTGCATTTAGAACCATAATTCATAGGACAGCCATGAATTCAAACCCTGGTCATGCAATTTACACATGGAATTCAAAATCTGCAAATTCAATAACAATTAAACCAATTAGTCCCAATTGCATGATTTCTCCCTTATAACTACAAGAAATAAGGAAGCAATTAAGATCAATCACAATCTTGGAAGGAGGAAACCAAATTGAGATTGCATTTAGAACCATAATTCATAGGACAACCATGAATTCAAACCCTGATCATGCAATTTACACATGGAATTCAAAATCTCCAAATTCAATAACAATTGAACCAATAATGGAGAGAGAAAGGGTTACACTTTCTCTACAATAATGTTAGAATACTGTTCTAGCCCCTCATGACTAGTGTAGGAGGCATCTTCAAGGTAGAATTTTCCAATTCCATAGCTCTCCAATCTCCAATTGAAGCCCCAAATTCATCCTTACTTGCTCTCCTAGAAGACCAAAAACCTCCTAATTATTACTCCTTTATATATTTAATTCTTCTATACCAAAAACCTGTATCATATATCTCTCGAGCTCTCTTCTGATCATACTTTTCCTCAAAGGTATGATTTCCTTTCTCTTTACATTGATACATACATATATTTGAATACATTAAAATTATATATAGTTTTTTTTGTTAAAGTAAAATTATATATAGTTGTTTCATTTAATCTTACTGATTTTTGAGGTACAATTACATTCTCTCTCTTCTGGATGCAATTTTGTCTCTTGGATAGGTAATCTAATCAACTCTGTATAATATACATGCATAAATACACTTCTATGTATATTGCAAGTAAGTAATATCTCGCTTTTATGAATTTACTGGGATAAGCCGAAGCAACCCAAGAGACAAAAATATAACAGCAAATAATATACCAAAATATGAAGAAACAATAATTAGTAGAATTTATGAATGCGATAATAATTTAAACACATAATTTAATAATTAGTTTGATAATTATTACACATGATTGAGCTTATTGAGACACGATGTAATTAGTTTTATGTGCTTTAATTTTTCTTGTAACAATAATAATTTACGTTAACAAAATAATAATTAAAAATTTAATTATACAACCACACACGCATATATAAAGCACCAGTTCTTTATTAATAATTAATTTAAATAAAGAATAAGATTTGGATCATTATTCCTTGTGTTCAAGTAAATCTCTGCAGATTGGTTAATAATTCTTACAATTTGTTGTTGCATGCACTTTTATACCACTGCACAAATCATCAAATCTACCAAATCGTATTGACTTGCATCTCAAGATTTCACCATTAGACTTCAATGCATCAAGAAAAATGGGTCATGGTGAACACATGAAAGATTCACAAGGAAATAATAGACCATAATACATGAGAAATAACTTTTTCAGTGTCTAAGTCGATAGATTTTTATTTTTTATATGTATTTTCTATTTTAGATAATTTGATGATTTATATATATTATTTATATTTCAATAATTGTTTTATTTTTATATACATTTTTTTTAATTTTTTATAATTTAATTAATTAAAATTATGTTCTTTTAACAATTTTCTTATTTATAAGACTCTAAGATACATCGAAATATCTCTTAATACTCTATTTCATTTAAACTTATCTTATCTTTAATCTTATAGAATATAAAATTTTACAAAATACTTAAAACTTAAAAGAATAAATCATCTTAGAATGTGGAGAACTTGAATAAATCAACGAGGATGAATTAGAGCATTTACAATGTATGATTTTTTATAATTTGTATATATATTAATTACTTGTCTGGAGTATCAATATTTACGTTTTTTATAAGGTAGATTACTTGTCTCTAGAAATTTGGTTTCAAAAAATTTCGTGTCCTACACCTATCAATTAAAGTTGATGTATCACTCAAATTATTTGGAACAAAAAAATTAACAGTTGAAGAATTAATGGACTTTGTCAATAAATTTTATTTAGCAATAGACAGTTTAAGAATTGCTAGAATAGCGGTTTTTACTTTCTCATGGTTATCTTTGATTCTTTGCAATAGGGCTGCAACTCGGGCGGGTTCAACCCGACCCAGCCCGAAAATTTTTGGGCCTGGGTTGTAAATATTGAACCTCGGGACGGGCCTGGGCTGGAATTTTAGAACCCAATTTTAATTCGGTCCGGGCCCGGGCTGGTAAGAATTCCAACCCGAACTCAACCCGAGCCCGGCCCGTAATACGAACCCGATCAACCCGAAGCTAATATATATAAAAAGTTCGCTGCTATGGAGAATTGAACCTGCACTAAATCCATTTTGTCTTGGCACTCAAGCCATAAAGCCAGCAGCTTCTTCATGTTATATTAGACCAATAATTATATTTATTGGATTTCTTTAAGAAGCTAAGCACCAAAATACTAGTATAATGCTATAAACTTTTTATTTTACTTATAATACTTTAGCATTAATATTTATTAATTCATTTTAAAATATAAAAAATATAAAGCTTAATATTGTAAATTTGTTTTAAAATGTTAAAAACATTTAAACATATATGAGAAGAGTTCTTTTACCACTTTTTCACACTACTTGTTCTGACGTGTATTATATATAATTTTTTTATCTTCTAATATATTATATATAGTATAAATTTTCATATATTTCATTCTTAAATCTATTAGTATTCATTGATTTAGTAAAAAAATAACTACTCACTTTTTAAATAAAGACATGGACATGCAATTTATAAATGAATCATTACTTATGCTAAATGGTCTCCAATAATAAATTTCCCTAAATTAATTAAAACTCACTAAAAACTTATTTCTATCAAAAAATCACTAAAAACTTATTACTTTTGCTAAATGTGATTGGTGAGCCAGTTATATATTATATATTCTTCTATTTTATCACAATTTGATTAATTAGTCAACTGTCTAAAAAATCAATTAGATTAATTGATGAGTTTAAATCATTTAATCTAAACATCTAGTTTAATTGAAGATTAATATAAAACTTATAATTCAAATTATTAGTACAACCAAGATTTACACTAACGTGCATGATTTATACATCAATTAATAGAAATCCCCAATTGAAATGTAAATAATCTACATAACATACTTATACACATTTTATTCCTAACTTTACAATACATCTGTGTATCTATCTCACAAATCTGGAAGATAACCAAATGGGACTGACTGATGATCATCCTAAAAGTGTGGATCTTGTTTCCGACAATCCGACCAACTTTCTAACTTTTCAAGATTTTTTTCTTCTTGCCGTCAATATGTATATATATATATATATATATATATATATATATATGTATATATATATATATATGTATATATATATATGTATATATCTTGTATGTCCCTTCTAATGTCCTATCTCTATTTCTTATTCACTCTATGTGAATACACAACATCCAATTGCCATTATGATTGGAACTGACTTTGCCCATAAAAGTAATAAGTAATAACTTATCGTACAATAGTTATAGTGTCCCAAGATATATAGTATATTATTCTAATTAGTTAGTCATATGTCTAAAAACTCAATTAGATTAATTGATAGGTTTAAACCATTTATTCTGAATATTTAATTTTATGAAATTAATTTTTTCTTTAGTGTTCTGAGATATATAGTGTAGCACATTAATTAAAGTAATATAAGTTATACCACTCCTTTATTTTTTGTCAATAATACTTCAACATTAATATATATTAGAATGTTAATATTGTAATAATGTTGAGAGATATTAATGAGGATCTAAAAAATATGTTAATTCAATGAGATCTATACTTAATGTTTGTTCTCGATGCTTTATTATTTGAGTGAGATTATTGTTTTTATTTGATTTTAAGATAGTGAAAATTGGGTCATTGATTTAGTTAATAATATAATTTATAATGTTTTTTTTGTTATATTTAAATGGAGGAAATATTATTGTAATTTAATTAATATTTTAAACTTAGTCCAAACTTTCAGTTTGATATATTAAATATTATTATTACATCTTATATTAACATAATACAGTGATGGAAAGGTGGTTAGAGTGTAGGACTAATTTAAAGAGGGAGGAGGCTCGATTCCTTGTGGCAGCAACATGAATTTATTTTTTGATAAGAAGACCCAGATTACAGTATAAACCCGAATTCAACCCGATTTGTAGCCCGAAATTTCCAACCCGATTTCAACCCGAGGTTCTGAAAATAAAAAACGGGTTGAGCTCGGGTTCACATAGTCGGGTTCATGGTCGGGTTCGGGCCGGGCCAGGTTGACCAATTTATACTTAGGGTTGAACCCGAATTGAGTCCCCAACCCGCCCGACCCGCCCGAGTTGCAGCCCTACTTTGCAATAGTACCTAAGATGTGGAATAGTGATTTTTACTTTTTTATGATTATGTTTGATTCTTTGCAATAGTAAGTAAGATGTGACTAATAGAAGATTTATTTGTTTTCATATATTTTATCTTTTGGATACAATATATACTTGATAAAAAAAAAAGATACAATATATATATATATATATAAATACAAGGACTGATGTAGGATAATTTTAGTAGGTTTTATATTATATATATATATATATAATATTTTTTTAGAGAGTTTAATTTTGGGTAATAATTTTCTTTTATTTTAGTTTCCTTCTATAAATAAATTTCTTTTTTCCTGTTAGGATTAAGATTTCTAAAAGTTTCATTTTGTTTCTAGGTTCCTAGTGTTATTAGGATTATGATTTTTCTGCCATAAATATATGTACTGCCATAAGGCAGAAATAAATTAATTTATTAATAAAAATATCAATCGCTTTGCAATTTTCCTTAACTCTGTGAATTCAAAGTTGTTTATCTTGTTCATTCGCGAACATTCATAACTTCTGCTCCATTAGTTGGTATTAGAGCCTTGTCTTTTCCTGGACTGATGGCAGATGCTCGTAGTGGTGGCAACTTCTTTGGCAAAGAAGATCGATAAGGAGTGACTCCTTCAGGGGCTGAGTTTTAGGACTTTTAACATGAAACTCGACAAGCGTTGTAGGATAACCAACACATGATGTAGGATATACAAGATTCTCTTGCTATGCTTACGTTGGGTCTTGATCAAAATTACGATAACAATAGGTTGCGCAATAATGACGTAGATCATGTTTGTTCTGTTCGTTATCGCATCCTCATCCCGCCGCGTAGGCAGCCAACCTATGAGGAAGACTTCAGTGATGATGAAGACTACACTGAAGAGGTGTTTCGGGGACATAGAGGTGCAGGAAGATATCGGGATCATAGAGATCATAATTCTAGGGGTTTTCATATGAAGATGGACCTTTCCAGTTTTGATGGTCACCATTATATCGAAGATTTCCTGGATTGGGTAGCAAAAGTTGAGAGATTTTTTATTACATAGATATCTAAGAAGAGAAGAAAGTGAAACTAGTAGCGTACAAACTAAAGAGAGGAGCTTTTACTTGGTGGGAACAATTGCGCTTGGCAAAAGAAGAAACGTTTTCTGAGAACTAGGTTTCTGTTGCCAAATTATAACCCTATTTTAGTAGTATCATGATTGCAAGTAAAGAAGTAGAACAGATCAGGCCTATATTAAGGAATTTAATCAATTGTCCTCGCATAATGATTTGATAGAAACTGAGATGCAGCAAGTTGCTCGGTACCTGAACGGATAACGTCCGGCCATCAAGATAGGATTTTGATATAGCCGATTTACACTGCAATTGAGGCCCTTAATGCAGCGTTAAGGGTAGAAACACGGTTGGAAAGGTCGAGATCACAAGTTGGTTCTAGAATTTTCTTTGATTCATTACACTCTGCGGTGAACAAACGAAAAATGGTCACGAACACGCAGACTTCCACCCTAGCAGCAAGTGAATCAACTAGTTCTAGTACACAATTGAAGAACGTAGGTGCAATTTCTACAGAAAATCAGGAGGCACCCAAAAATAATCCTTACACTTGGCCAGGTCTAGAGAAGTGTTATCAGTGTGGGCAGCCAGGTCATCGATCTAATCAATATGTTAAGATAGGCACATTATATCTGGTAGAGCCTAAGGGCATGGAGGAGCAATAGGAGGATGCTAAAGATAGTCTTCTCTCCTATGATGAAGATGGCATGGTTGGAGATGATGAGGGAGAATTGCTTTCACATTCCCTAGTAGTCCGGAGATTATTGTTAGCCCCAAAGAAGGAAGAATATCTGCAGAGGCACAATATATTCCGGACAAGGTGCGCTGTCAATTGGCAAGTTTGTGATGTTGTTATTGATAGTAGCAGCAGTGAGAATATTATGTCGAAGACGATGGTTCAAAAATTAGGGCTGAAGATAGAGAAGGATCCGAGTCCCTATAAAATTGGTTGGATTAAGAAGGGGACAGAAACAAGAGTCACAGATATTTGTCGAGTTCCTTTTTCGATTGGAAAAAAATATACTGACGAGGTGTTGTGTGATGTGGTGGATATGGATACTTGTCACATGATTCTGGGTAGACCATGACAGTTTGATGTCGATGCTACTCATAGGGGCAAAAACAATGTTTATGTGTTCATTAAAGGTGGGTAGAAGATTATGTTAGGTCCCATGGCAGAAGAGGGTATTTTCAAGGCTTCAGTAACTAATGGAAAATTAGTTTTTTTTATTGGCAGTGAGTAGTAGTTTTTAGAGGAGGCCAAATAGTTCGGTGAGATTCTGGCATTGGTGGTTTGAGAAGAGGTGTTTAGTACCCCTTCTACTATCCCCATAGTTTTACGGCTTATGTTTGAAGAGTTTAAGGACATCATTCCTGATGAGCTGCCTAATGGGTTACCCCCTATGCAAAACATTCAGTACCACATTGACCTTGTGCCTGGTGCTAGTCTACCGAATTTATCGCACATCGCATGAGCCCAAAGGAGAGTCAGATTCTACAGGAACAAGTAAATGAGTTGATTGAAAAGGGTTCTATGCAAGTGAGTATGAGTTCATGTGTTGTTCTAGCTTTGTTAGTGCCAAAGAAAGATGGCAATTGGCGTACATATATAGACAGTAGAGCCATCAACATGATCACCATCAAATACAGATTTCCAATATCCCCACTAGATGATATTTTGGATATGTTGGCTGGTTCAAAAATCTTTACGAAGATTGATTTGAGAAGCGGCTGCTATCAGATTCGTATTAGATAGGGGGCGAATGGAAGACTACATTCAAGACAAATGAGGGTTTGTACGAGTGGTTAGTGATGCCATTTGGGCTGTCTGTTGCTCTTAGTACCTTCATGAGACTTATAAATCAGGTATTGAAGTCTTTCATCGGCAGATTCGTTGTTGTCTATTTTGATGATATCCTAATTTATAATCAGTCAAAATCGGAGCATATTCTGCACTTGAGAAAGGTACTTACAGTTCTGTAGGAAAATAAGTTGTACATTAATATGAAGAAGTGCAGCTTTATGACCGACAATTTAGTGTTTTTGGGGTTCGTGGTGAGTGTTGAAGGAATTCGAGTAGACGTGGAGAAAGTTTGAGCAAATCGAGAATAGCCCACTTCGAAAGTAGTAGGTGATGTGCGCAGTTTTTATGGTTTAGCAACTTTCTAGTAAAGGTTCATAAAAAACTTTAGTAGTATAGTTGCTCCCATTACTGAATGTATGAAGAAGGGTAAGTTCCAGTAGGGTGAAGAAGCGGAACAAAGCTTTGCGCTGATTAAGGAGAAATTGTCCATTGCACTTATATTAGGACTACCAATCTATAAGAAGTTGTTCCAAGTAGAATGCGATGCTTCAATTATGGGAGTTAGTACTGTTCTATCCCAAGAGGGTAAACTAGTTGCCTTCTACAATGAGAAGCTTAGTGATGCCAAAAAAAAGTGGACAACCTACGAGTTGGAATTATATTCAGTGGTACGAGCATTGAAGATGTAAGAACATTATCTAGTTCAGAGAGAGTTCATTCTTTACACTGATCATCAGGCTTTAAAATTCATCAATAGTCAGAATAATGTTAATCAGATGCACGCCCTACGGGTACTTTTTTGCAGCGATTTACATTATCCTTAAAACATAAGTCAGGTCAGTAGAACAAGGTAGCTAATGTACTCAGCAGGCACACAACACTTTTAATGACTTTATGGGTTGGGTTTGATTGTTTGAAAGAATTATATAAAGAAGATGATGATTTTAAGGAACTTTGGGCTAAGTGTCAAGTTGGGCATGTTGTTGAGGAATGTATCTACAAAAAAATTTTCTATTTTGGGGAAATCAACTTTGTATTCCAAGGAGTTTGCTTTGATAGCAGCTTTGGCTGTTTGGGTGGCCATCTTTGTTGAGACAAAACTATAGCATTGGTTGAGAAGCGATACTACTAGCCGCAACTCAACAAGGATGTTGGAAATTATATGAGGAGGTGTCCAGTTTGTCAATTTGCAAAGGGTCAGTCCCAAAACACTGGCCTTTATCTACCTCTTCCTACAGCAAATTTTCCTTGGGAAGATCTGTCTATGGACTTTGTCCTCGGACTTCCATGCACTACCGAGGAGCTAATTTTGTTTTTGTGGTGGTTAATCGATATTCAAAGATGTCACACTTCATAGCTTGCAAGAAGACTTCAGGAGCCACACACGTAGCAAATATGTTCGTCAAGGAGCTTGTTTGCCTACATAAAGTTTCTAAATCCATCACTTCAGATAGGGACACCAAATTCCTATCAAAATTTTGGAAGATTTTGTGGAAGCGTTTTGATAAATCTTTGAATTTTAGCAGTACCAGCCATCCGTAGTCTGATGGTCAAACTGAGGTGGTTAATCGAACTTTGGGCAATCTGATTTGTTGTATTTCTAGCGAAAAACCAAAACAGTGGGATCTTATTTTGGCACAAGCAAAATTTGCATATAACAATATGGTTAATCAGTCAATTGGGAAGTCACCGTTTGCTATCGTTAACTATCATCTGCCGAGCCATGCACTGGGTTTAGTTCCTTTACCAAAACTGCCTGGAAAGAATATCGTTGTAGAACACATGACAGATCGCATTAAAGTAATCCAGGATGAGATTTGAAAGCATCTTGAAAAAGCAAATGATAAGTACAATGAAGCAGTAGACAAGAAAAGAAGACAAAAGGTCTTTTAGAACGAAGACTTATTTATGGTGTTTCTACGTAAAGAGAGGTTTCCTGTTGGCACCTACAACAAGCTAAAGAACAAGAAGTACGAACCGTATCAGGTTCTAAAGAAAATCAATGATAATGCTTATGTTGTTGATCTTCTCGAAGACATAACTATTTGTCCTACATTTAATGTTGCTGATTTGTTTGAGTAGTTTCCACCAGATGAGGGACGATCTTTTAGTAATAACTCAAGGACGAGTTCTTTTCTAGCAAGGGAGACTGATGTAGGATAATTTTAGTATGTTTCATATTATATATATCTATATATATTTAATTTTTTTTCAATAGAGAAAGTTTAATTTTGGGTAATAATTTTCTTTTATTTTAGTTTCCTTTTTGAAATAGATTTCTTTTTCCTGTTAGGATTAGGATTTCTACAAATTTTCTTTTATTTTTAGGTTTCCTAGTGCTATTAAGATTAAGACTTCTCTATTATAAATATATATGTACTATCATAGGGTAGAAATCAATAAATTTATCAATAAAAATATCAATTGCTTTGTAATTTTCTTTAACTTAGTCGATTCAAAGTTATTTATCTTGTTCTTTCGCGAACATTCATAACTTCTGCTCCGTTAGTAAATATCACTGACCCTCAATTTGATGTATTGTCACGCGACTACAACTTCGTCAAATTTTGTCGCAAACACCCCCTGTACATTTTTTTAATATGTGAAATGTCCTGATTTTTCCCAATTATTTAAATGTATTTTAATATAAAAATATCAATATACTGAAATGACCACAATGCCCTTCATGGTTATATGCCATTGTTTTATTTCTCATCTCCTCCTCTAACCACCATTGCTAACATCTATGCGGTGACATTAAAGTTGTGACCGTTGATGAGTGTTTTGGTGATGTTGAGACCCAATGGAGCTTGAGTTTCTGAGGGTATGAGATTGAACCCATATAGGACAATGAGGGAATTGACGGAGAAGATGCTGATGTTATAAAGAAGGGTTTTAATAAGAGAAAGAATGGTAGCGTTGGAGGGTGTTAGAGACTTATCCACAACAACAACCAGTGGTTTAAAGCAGTTACATGAAGACCAGTTCAAATACTTTCACAGGATCCTTGATAAGTTTGTCTAGATATGCAATCAATTTAAATTCAAATGTATTCCTTTATTTTATCTTTCATGGTTTGGTTGTAACAGAATATATTTTACATCATTATAAATACATGCCTATACCTGCGTTTAAGGAAAGGCAGCAATTCTCCAAATATTTGAAACTCTAAATAGTATCATAGCCAAAGTGACAAACGTCTGAATCCTCATGGCCTACTCAGTTCCCACTTCATCCTCTATTCTTGTCCCAACCCCATCCACCTCTCTTACTACTTATCCCTTCATCTCCATCAAATTGAGTAGTGACAATTACTTGCTCTGGCGTGCCCAACTTGTTCCATATCTCAAAGGCACCCATTTATTTCACTATGTTATTGGTTCCCTCCCAACACCCTCAACTCATATCTCTTCCACCGAAAATGACCAAACACATACCATCCCAAATCCTACCTTTCACTCCTGGCATCTTCAAGATCAACTCATCTTGAGTGCTCTTACCTCCTCCTTCACAGAAAAGATTTTATCTCATGTCATTAAGTACACTACCTCGCATGATGTGGTTTACACTAGAACGAATGTTTTCTTCCACTTCTCATGCTCGGATTACCCATATCCATTTATAGCTCACCAGACTAAAAAAAGTCAACCTCTCAATTGCTGATTATTTTCAGCAATTTACTAATCTCACGGATACTCTTTCTGTCATTGCTCAACCCTTGAACAATTATAAACTTGTCTCCTTTCTTCTTGCAAGCCTTGGACCTGATTATGACTCCTTTGTCACATCTGTTACTACTAGAGTTGAACCTCTATCAATTGAAGACCTTTACGACCATCTCCTTACTCATGAATAGCGATTGGAGAAGCATTAGGCCATAGTTGATCTAATTGTCGCCAATGCTAATATCACATCCCGTAACACCACTAATCGTGGTGGCTGTGGCAATCATCGCGGCTCTCCAAGCCAAAATGGATGAGAAAATTATCAGAACTCACCATCTCGAAACTACCGAGCCAGGGGGCGTGGTCGTAGTTCTTCATCCTCATCCAATAATTCTTATCCCATTTGCCAAGTTTGCAACAAAACGGGCCATGTGGCGTTGGATTGTTATTACAGGTAAGATGAATCTTACCAGCGGGGTTCCTCACCAGGCCAAGTATATTTCTCAGCTTCCCAAAATTCGACTAATGCAAACTGGTACCCAGACTCAGGTGTTACACACCACCTCACTTCAAAACTTGCCAATCTAAATGTTAAAGCTGAAGAATACTCTAGATCTGACACAATTCGTGTCGGCAATGGTAATGGTCTTCCTATTCACCATATTGGAACCACTCAAATTACTACTCCTTCATTTGTGCATCTATTGAGAAATTATGTTATTTTCCAAATCTAACTTAGTCAAACCCCAGTTTTAAGCCTCTTATCACTATTGTCATATATGCACAGGCTCTTTCTCACTTTGAAATGGTCCCTAACACTCATTAGCAGCTTGAAACATCTTCTTATACCTATTAAGTTAAGTTTAGACCTTATTTGGTCATAATTGTGACTGCATCCCAGATTTGACACCCTAAACCTTCTTTTTGCTAAATCATTTTCTTGCTAATATAGGCATATAATCTGTGAATTTGTACTAACTGTATTATAAGCTAAAGTAGATCATTTAATCAAGTTTAGTACATCATTTGTCTTATGAGAGCTTGCAAACAGTTGGATTATGAGGTGCTTTGAGATGTGCTCATATACAGCACAATTACTGTTCATTTTTGTTGAAAAAATCACAATTTACTGACAGATTATGGTTCTAGTTGATTTCTGAGTTTTTTTATTGCACTTGAGCTTGTTTTAATTCATGTCATGAATATGTTGGATTTCACATTATTCCACAACTAGACCATAATCAAATTATAGTTCATCATAACTTACCTATGCCCTATTACATTGCTGAAAAATGAATTCTGAATTCCACATTGCTGAAAATTGAATTCCAAATTTTGAATTCCATATTGCTGAAAACTGAATTCTGAATTCCACATTGCTGAAAGCTGAATTCCAAATTTTGAATTCCATATTTCTAAAAACTAAATTATGAACTCCACAATGCTGAATGCAGAATTCTGATTTTTGAATTCCATATTGCTAAATGCTAAGTTCTAATTTTCTGAACTCTATATTTGCTGGGAAAAAAATACATTCTGACTTTGGTTTCTTTGAGTGCAAATTGGTTTACTTGCATCCTTTGTAGTTGTGCTACTAAAAGTCTACTCTAGTTATATTCTTGTCAAGATTAAGAACAGGTACAAAGCCTAAAATATCAGAACAAGCTTTTAAAGAGAATATACCAAGCAATGACAAGACAGTTGTTAAAAGGGAATACACCAAGCTCAATGGGAGTCTAATTGGCTGAAAAGGGATTCATTGAAAGAGTGTCTACTACAAGTATGTTGCAGCTACATCTTAAAGGTGTACTTATTGAAGACTATTTTTGAGGAAGTTCAAGTGTCATAATCCGCCAAGAAGTCAAGTGACCGAGTCACTATCACACTTGACCTTGAAGACTAACCATCAGAGTTTGAAGAGTTGAAATTCATCTTAAAGACCAATATACAAAGCTAGAAGCCATTGTTGCTGCTCAGGACATCGAACTTACTCCACTATCACTATGTATAGTCCAAGTATTGGGATATTTTAGATAGGGGGAGTGTGAGTGATTGTGGTGAGATTCAGGTGAGATAGCTTGGGCTTTGGGAAGCCCAAGTTGGGATTGAGAGCGAAAAAACTGTTGTGAAATTTGGTGAGAGTGGTTCAGGCCCAGGGAGGCTGTGAACTGGGTGAGTGCTAGAGTGAACTATGTTGTGAGTTGGGTGAGTGAGAGAGTGATTGAGAGAATTACTGTACTGCCCTTTCAGACATAATGGAGCTTAGTTCGAAGAGGTTTTTTTTCCCACCTTGGGGTTTCCTCTATAAAACTATGTGTCCATAAAATTATGTGATTGCATGTGACAACCAAGCTTGCAATATTAGGAAGAAAAATTGAAGAACCTATTCACCCCCTCCCCCTCTAGGTTCATTAACAATGTTTTACATGTTCTCCATATCTGCAAAAAATTGCTTTCTGTCTAGTGATTCACAAAAGACACTAACACATTTTTTGAATTCCACCCATCTTATTTTCTTTTGAAGGATCGAGCTACGGGAAAGCTGCTGCTCCAAGGCCTGAGTAACAATGGACTTTACCAAATTTCATCCATTCCAAATAAATATGTTCTGTCCATTTTCTCAAGTGAACACTCAACTATCTCCTTATGACATGCTCCCATGGGTCATCTTTCATTTCAAATTGTTCATTGAGTCCTTCGTCAAATACAAGTCCCCAGTACATCGTCACTCAGTCTCTCACAAATGCTCTGCTTGCTTGAGTTCAAAGAGTCAGCAATTACCATTTTTCACTTCTCTAACTCAAGTTACAGAACCTTTAGCATTAATCTGTACTGATGTATAGGGCCCTGCTCCTATTTGTTCACTCACTGGCCATATATATTATTTTTCTTTTTTGGATGCATTTAGCAAATATTTATGGCTTTATCCCATTTCTCTAAAAAGTGATGTTAGTCGAATTTTTCTCAAATTTCAATCATACATTGAATGGTATTTTAATACTAAAATCAAAGCTGTGCAATCTGATTAGGGCAGTGAATATCGCTCGCTTCATAAAATTTTCCAAAATCAAGGTATCATTCATCGTCTTTCTTGCCCTCATATGCACCAATAAAATGGTGTTATTGAGTGCAAACATCGACACATAGTGGAAACAGGCCTTATCTTATTATCCCAAGCCAGCATTCCTCAACAACTTTGGGACGATGCTTTCCTCACGGCCTGTTACTTAATTAATCGTATGCCTACTCCCACACTTCAAAATCGTACTCCATATGAGGTTCTTTTCAAATCTCCACCTAATTACACTTTCTAAAAATATTTGGTTACACTTGTTGGCCTAATCTCTGGCAATATAATACCAACAAATTTCAACCTCGTTCTCTGCCATGTGTCTTTCTTGAATATAGCCTTTTACACAAAGGATATAAGTGTCTCCATGTTCCCACTCTCCGTGTTCATATCTCCCGTGATGTACAATTTGATGAATTTACATTTCCTTTCAAAACCATCCTAACGTGCCACTCTCCTCCCTCTCAATTCCATAATGATCATCTTCTGAGTCTATCAGATATAAGGGTCTCGACAGTAGTAGTTTCTCCAAGTAGTCCCTCAATCAAATCTATAGACATTTTTCTCCATAACCAGCCCGCAAGCACACTAGATCCACCTAGTCCGAACCCATCCTTAACCTCACCACAAATAACTACACCTATTGAGCCTTTCCCCACCAATCCAACTACATCTCTTTCGAACCCACGACCTTCCCTATGCTCAGACAATTCTCCTCCTTCAAACATTGACCCTCAAATAACATCAGTGCACCCAATGCTCACCCATTCCAAAAATAATATTCGAAAACCCAAAAACCTTCCTGAAGGTATAATTTGACATCCAATCCCATGAGTTCTCTTTACTGAATCTTCTCAACAGCCTACTGAGCCTATCTGCTATACCACAACCATTAAAGATCCATTATGGCATCAAGCAATGAATATTGAATTTAATGCATTGCTAAAAAATCAAATATGGACCCTGGTTCCTCCTACTTCAACTTGTAACATCATTGGCTCAAAGTGGGTGTTTCATATCAAATGACATGCGGATGGTAATATTGAACACTATAATGCGCATCTTGTTGCCAAAGGCTATCATCAACAACCAGGTATTGATTTTGGTGAAACATTTAGCCCTGTTGTTAAGCCTATAATGGTACACACCATTCTTTCTTTAGCTATCTTAGCTGGTTGGGCCATTCATTAAATAAATATTCAAAATGCTTTCCTTCATGGGAATTTATCAAAGGAAGTGTATATGTCTCAGCCCCCTGGTTTTCTTCATCCCCAGTACCTAAACCATGTATGTAAATTACAAAAAAGCTTTGCATGGTCTTAAACAAGCCCCACGGGCTTGGTTCGAAAGACTTAGCAATAAGCTTCTTGCTCTTGGTTTTAAAGGTACTTGATCTGACACTTCCTTGTTTGTTTATACATCTTCCACAGTCAAAATATTTATGCTTATATATGTGGACGATATTCTCATCACAAGTAATAAACGGACGGCTATTGATGATTTATATCAGCTTTACACAATGAATTTGCTGTTAAAAATTTGGGTCCGCTCTATTTTTTTCTTGGTGTTGAAATAATTCAAAATTCCAAGGGGTTCATTATATCTCAACATCGATACATTATGGATATATTGAAATGCACCAATATGTTAGAAGCAAAACTGGTTCATTCTCCTATGGCCACATCCACAAAACTTTTGGCTTAGGAAAGTGAAACATTTTTGGATCCAACACTTTACAGAAGCACTATTGGTGCTTTTCAATATCTCTACATCACTAGACCAGATATAGCATTCACGGTTAACAAGAAATCCCAATTTCTTCACAAACCAACAACACTCCACTGGCAGTTAACCAAGCGCTTTCTGCGCTACCTTAAGCAAACTGTGGATTTTGGCCTCCAATTTCACAGGTCACGATCCCTTTCATTACAAGCCTACTTTGATACAGATTGGGCAGGTAGTGGTGACGATAGATGCTCCATAGGAGGCTATTGTGTCTTTCTTGAGGACAATCTAATTTCTTGGAGTTGCAAGAAGCAAGCTACTGTAGCCTAGTCAAGCACCGAAGTTGAATATAAATCCTTAGCAAATACCGCAGCTGAGATCTCATGGTTATGTTATCTTCTAACTGAACTTGAGTCGCTTCCTTCTATAACTCCCATTCTTTCGTGTGACAATATTGGTGCAACATATTTATCCTCAAATCCAGTTTTCCATGCTTGAACCAAACATGTCGAGATAGATTTTCATTTTGTTTGAGATATGGTTGCTCGTGGTACATTAGATATCCGCTTCATTTCTACCAAAGATCAGGTAGCTGACATCTTCACCAAGCTGCTATCCTTATCTCAGTTCTCTCTCATTCCTGACAAGCTGAACATTGCCTTTGCCCAGTTAAGCTTGAGGGGACATGTTAGAGACTTATCCACAACAACAACTAGTGGCTCAAAGGAGTTACACGAAGACCAGTTCAAATACTTTCATAGGATCCTTAATAAGTTTGTTTAGATATATAATCAATTTAAATTCAAATGTATTCCTCTGCTTTATCTTTCATGGTTTGGTTGTAATAGAATATATTTTACATCATTATAAATACATGCCTATACTTATGTTTAAGGAAAGGCAGCAATTCTCTAAATATTTGAAACTCTACAGAGGGGGAGTTAGTGCCGGGGAACGAAAGTAGATATCATTCGTGCTTGGGTTGCGGGTGATGTTGACAGAGTTGAAGTTGTTGGTGGTGCGGCTGATGGTTTGGTAGAGGGTTGTGATGAGTTCTCCTCCGGTTGGACCAACTATAAAGGGCAAACTTAAAGCGACAGTGGGACTTCGAGGTATTCATTGTGAAGTAGATCTAAATAGAAGATATCTACAACTGCAGGGTGAGGGATGAGCAGTGGGTCAGATCATTGGCTTTGGGGTGGGATTGAGTGTGTGAGGGGATTATGTGATGATGGTGTATGATAGTGATGTATATTACAATATTATCTTGATTGAAAACACACATATATATGTCTTTATTTTGACCAACCGGCTCTATGTGAGTGTTAATGATTAAGTAGCTATATTTTAAATGATTTTTTTTGAGCCCATGCACCGTGATTAAGTAGCTATATTAAGTAGCTTCGGATTTTTAGTGATAAGATACATGTCTAATTTGGAATAACATAGTAAGACCACAATATTATTTATGGAAATAAATAATTATATATATTGGTTATATATATTATAGTATATATATAGATAGATAGGGAAAAGAAAGAGAAATTTAATTACTTTTTTATTTTATGTTAACATTACTATTTATGGAAATAAATAATTAGATGTAGGTTGTATATATTATAGTGTGTGTACATATATAGATAGATATAAAAAAGGAAAGGGAAATTTAATTAATTTTTTATTTTATGTTAACATTATTACTTATGAAAATAAATAATTATATATATAGGTCATATATTTTATAGTATATATATAGAGAAAAAGGAAGAGAAATTTAATTATTTCTTATTTTACGTTAACATTATTACTCATGGAGATAAATAATTATATATATAAGTTATATATATTATAGTATATATATATAGGGCTATTGAGAGGGGCATTTTGGTCCATTAGACAGGATTAAATGAATAATTTTAGTATTCAAAAGGGTTAGGTCAGAAGTCAAAGAGTACTATGGTCATTTCACTATGAAAAAGTGACATGTCTACTTTTGGTAGAAAAGGGTGTATGTGATATACAACAAAAATCAGTAGGGGTGTTGGTGACGGAATTTGACAAAATTAGATTAACTACTTAGTTATTTTTTACTACTTGATGTAGGAGGCAAGAATGTTAGATTCACTAGTTAGTGGAGGAAAGAAGTCGTAGTCACAATTATAGAATGGGTCGATGGGCATTTAAGGCCTGACCCCTTACCACTAGGGCAACACGCCACACTTAGGACCATCTAAATTGATCTTCTAATATTTTGAGCACAAAATGCAACAACATGAACCACATGTCCATCTAATATATGTACATAAAGTCATATACAATATATATGTATATATTTAAAAATAATTAGAGGCTCCTGTGTATTTAAACTAGTATATATATATAACCATAACAATTCCGTGATGAAAACTTTTTTTTTTTTTTTACGTTGTTCTTTCAAAAACAATAAATAAAGAATTAATAAATTACCTTTTAAATTGTGAACGTGGATCAGCCACGTCAATCATGATAAAGTTATCTTTATCATTTTTCTTGTAGTAAAAATTGCAATTTAAAATAATAATAGTATAATATATTAATGTATTATATTAAAAAATATTTTTATCGTGATAAAGATATAGGCAAAAGGGCCAAAAACCCTTGTGCTTTTAAAAAGGTAAAAGAAGCCCCCCTATGCTATATTTTGGACCATTTCGATCATACCCTTACATTTGCAAAAGTGAGAACAAATTACTCTATCTTGCACATATTATCATTTTCTATGATCATTTTACCCTTTTCATTATTATAAAAAAATAAAGAACAATAAAGAAAAGAAAGGTTTTTTATATTCAGTTTTTTTTTACCTTAATAAAAAATAGAGTTGCTTTTTTTCTCAAAAAAAACATTTTTGGAAAAAAGAAATTAAGTAAAAAATGCACAATTACATAAGAAAAGTTTTTGGATTTTTTCTTTGTTTTCTGAAAAAATTTCCATTAGAAAGAAGGGTTTCTTTATGTCAAGTATTTTTTTTACTTTAACAAGAAAATGAGGAATTTTTTTTCGGGAAAAAAATTTCAGAAAAAATTTTCGAGGAACAAAACTAAATATGCACAATTACTTACTAAAAATTTTTTGATTTTTTTTTTCAGAAATTGTTTCTGGAACTTTTCCATTAGAAAGAGAGAATTTATGAAAATAATACAATTTTTGAAAAAATAAAAAAAATCTGGAAATTATTATTATTGTGCATATTTAGTTTCTTTCTCGGAAATAATTTTCGGAATTTTTTTTCCAGAAAGAAACTCCTCTTTTTTTTTTTTATTAAGGTAAAGAAAAACTTAATATAAAAAAACCCCTCTCTTTTCATTGGAAAAATTTCTTGAAAAAAAAAAATCTAAATTTTTTTATTATGTAATTGTGCTTTTTTTTTCTGAAAATTTATATAACTTTATATGAAGAAAACCTCTCTTCTCTCAATTGTTCTTTATTTTTTATAATAATAGGAAGGGTAAAATGGTCATAGAAAATAATAATATGTGCAAGAGAGGGTAATTTGTTCACTTTTGCAAATGTGAGAGTGTGATATGGTCCAAAATATAGTATAGGGGTTTTGACCCTTTTGCCAAAGATATATGTTAATATATTATATTATTATTATAAAGAAATTACTCTTATGCTTTTATTATTTTGAATTCTCCATCAACCATTTTCTCGGTATTACTGTTGTGTCACTAGTGTGAATCACTGTGACACACGATTTCCATGATTTTACAGTGGAATGAGGCACGAGAGTCATCCACAATCGGGAGTGTTCACCGTTGGCGCGATTGAGCACCACGGTTCTGATGTTGTTCAGGTGACATATTGCCATTCAGACCTTTTCTCCAGCGAATCAGTAAACCATCTCCAACATTGCCCTCTAACACCTTCTAGAGAGAGAAATTGCACAAACACACTGTGTGCACTTCGTCTAAAGTTACTCGGGGAGAGAAAACTTGTAGAGAGAGAAATAGAATGAAAGACAGTCATATTCCTGTTCTGGATTCCTTCTTTATATATACACATGCACGGTAAGAAAGAGAGTAAATAGAGAGGGAAAGACTCATAAAGAAGAGAGAGACATATGTTTTTAAAAGAGAGAGAGTAGAAGATCTTAGGCTTTGTTTGGATAAACATGAGAGAAAAGAAAAGAAATGATAACGTTTGTTATGAGAGAAAAGAAAAGAAAGAAAAGAAAAGAGAGTATAACATATATTCATGTTTGGATAAATTATAAAGGAAAAGAAAGAAAATGATTGCATTCTTGTTTGGAAAAGGTAATAGAGAGAAAAGAAAAGAAACCATTTTAATCAATTTACTATCATGCCCTTTTGTGCTTATATTACAAGATATACCCAAATGTCTTTTAAATTTTGTTCTTTAAAATGCTAGGATTATTTTTAATATTATGAAAGATTCACTAGATTCATTTATTCTTATCATTTCTTTTCAAATCTTTCCACTTTTGAGAGGATAACATATGAGAGATTTAGAGGAATAAGTTATCCCTCCAAATCACTCATAATCCTTTATTTTCTCTTACTAATGACAATCCAAACACAAAAAAATACTCTCTCTTTCTTTTCTTTTCCTTCCAATTCCATCAATCCAAACAAGCCCTTAAAGAAGAAAGAGGGACTATAGGGGAGTCCTAGAGAGAGAGAGAGTTAGACTATGGAGAGAGAGAAGCTTATGAAAGAAACCACAGAGATCTTAAATTAAACATGGTCATATATGGACGCACCATTCTTGGCTGTTGACCTTTAAGAAGAAGAAGAAGAAGAAGGCACAATTGATTTTTGGGAAAGTACCAATTGATGGGCAATGGTGGGTGGAGAGGCAGAGTTGGTGTAACATCCTTGAAATTAAATATGATTTTCTTTTTTGTCTTTATTCTTTTAGGATCCAAAGCTAAATTAGAGTTTTGTCGAAATAGGAATGTAATTTTGGATGTACGAAAACAAATAATATTTTGGATTTGGTTTGGGTTTGGTTGGTCGGGTGATGAGAAGTTGTGAAGCACAATTTCTGAACCTTAGTATAGGCAGAGTTGTGAAGCACCATCTCCACTAACAGAGTATATGCAAATAGTTTATACAACCCACAAACATATATATATATATATAGCATTTTAGCTTTGTGTTTGAATCTCCCACCCAAAAAAATTCATCATCTAACGGTAAAAAATGTTTAAAAAATTCATCTAACGGTTTAAAATATCTATGCCTATCTACTGTCTAAAATTACTCTCCCTATCTTCAATCAACGGTCACGATTCACTCCCACCTAAATTCAAATTTAAACATTTACCTAATACCCCTAAAATAACATTCCCATCATTATATCCGTAAATGTCTCTCTCTCTCATTTCAGACACCATCACTCTCTCCCCCTCTCTCTCTTTCCACGACCTCTTTCTAACACACCATCAATGGCTGTGAAACCTTCACCATTTGCTCCACTCCGGTTTGGCAACGAGCTGAACGACTAGATCTGAACGAACCCAACTTGCTCCACTCCAGCCGAACCCAACTTGCTAGATCCGGCTAAACCCAACGAGTTGTTGGCTTGACTTGAATGGCTAGATCCGGCAGATGAAGCTCTCGACATCTTAAGAACCCAACTGGCTCCACTCCGGTCTGGTGACGAGCTATTGGCTAGATCTGGAAGACGAAGCCGACCGGTCTGGCGTGGCTATCGACACACCTACAATGGCCACTGGAGCTGTTGCTTGATCCCGGTCCGACATCTCTGTTCATCTCAAAGATCAGGTGAGAAGTTTCTTTGTTCCAAAACCACAATCTGTTCTCAAAATATTTGCTAAGGCTACCCCCACCTAACCATCTGAGTTAAAATTCACTATACACTTCTCTTTTCAAAATATTCCAGCAGATTCACCACTCATGAAGCCCAAAACCAATTACATAAATGAAATTCAGTAGGTGGACACTAATTCCTTTTGGAAGGGAATGAAGAGAAAGAAGAGAAAGCACAAAGAAAAGGGGTTCTCCATTACCGGATTCCTCCAAGATAGTGGCCAGAAGATAGAGGAAACGGTGGTGGGTCTCAAAGGCGGTGCCGGAATTGGATGTGGAGTCGGAGTACGCTTCGGGTTAGTTGGAAGAGTTGGTTATGGTGGGTGGCCATAGAACCATCTCAAGATGGTTTTTGGGATTGGGATGGGTTGTGGTGTTGGGGTCGGGTTTGGGTATGGGCAGGGGCTCAGATTAGGTTTCAGTTCAAATTCCTTTGATTCTTATATGATTTTCTGCTCTTTTTCGTTTTCTTTCTCATCCTCTGTTTACTGTTGTTTCAAACACTTGAGGTTCACCTTACTGAGTGATTTTATTCTTAATCAGATGTTAAGAATATACACCTTTGGTCAATGGTTTTGATTATGGGAATAACAATGTTTATCATATATAACGAAAGTGTATCAACATATAATGTTTGGTTTAATTTTTTTTTCTTTTCTTTAATTGTGGTTATTGTGATTCTGATGGATGAAGTGCATATGCTAATGCTATAATGATGATTATTGTGATTCTGATGGATGAAGTGCATATTCTGATGGTTAAAAGTTGCAAAACGAAACTGTTTGGTTAAAGAGCAAAAAGATAATATTGTTTATTCAATTAGCAGAAAGCAAAAGTAATATATATCACTGTTTTGATTTAGTGTATTATATTATCACTGTGTGAGAGAGAGTGTACACTTTTAAGCAATTTTTTTTTTATATTATTGAGTCTTATCTTGATTTACCTCAAAAAGAGAAAAAAAAATTAAAAATGTGTTAATATATGAATGTAAAATTTTTATTTTGTTTTGTATCAGCGAACGAGCTTAAATTTATAACAGACATAATGAGTGAATGGACCATCATCTCAACATTACTTGCAATTCAAAAACAACAGTCTTATTAATTATAATTAATGTTAATATTTGGATTATTATTATATTTTGTTTGACCGATATGTAACATGAAATGCAATAATAAAGAGAGAGAGAGAGAGAGATTTTTATTACATATTTGTGGAATGAGAGTCTTCAATCTTCCTATGATCTCTTGCTACTACAGGTCTAATATGTATACGTTTTGAGATATCTGTGTAGCTTTTTCATTCTCATTTCTTGCTTCTATCTTTTTATTGTCTAATAAATTCCTCTCGTGTTCTCATTGGGGCAAACTGGACTGCCAGGGTTTAGATGGGCTTCTGGTATGGGTTAAAAGAACCAGGGAGACACGAGTTTGGGTTAATGTGGGCGGTTCCCCATATTGGCCGGGTGGGTCGGAATAGGAGGCCCGTTCTCTTTCGCCTTCCACATATCCCAAAACATTTCAGCCAGGGAATTCCATATTCCAAATTACTGCAGTTACTTGGACTCATTAAGCTCTTTCTAATAGTGATGATGTTTCATTTTGTCACTTGTGTTGATTGAGTTCTAAATATTTTATCATTAACTGGAAAAATTATTTACTGGGTAAATCACCTTGAGAGCATCCTGTATCCAAGTGAAATTTTCCTTCAAGCTTTCCGTTCAGTATATATGTATTCCTTCATCTATATCAGACAAGATGAGTAAAACACAAACAAATGTGACAAGTCAGAAGAGTTTCTTTAGGATTTTAGTTCAGATTATCTAATTCACATTCCAATATATAATGCTTTAAGCTAATAATACTTGGTCTATATTTACACACACTTTGTAAGTATGTTTTACTCTTGAAACAGGAAACAAACAACAAACATGACAATGTCCCAGATTACACTATCAAGAACATGGAGTTGCAACAGCAAGGAGAGGTATTTTTCTGCCGATTGTAGCACCAGTGCATTCAGTCATGTCCAGATATTCTCCCTTGGCTCCACCAGGCAATGCCCAATCGAACTTGTGCACGAGATTTGCTAACACAAACTCATTGGTGGCCATTGCGAAAGAGGTCCCTGGGCAGCCCCTCCTGCCAGCTCCAAATGGAATCAATTCAAAGTCATGCCCTCTGAAATCTATAGAAGAATTCAAGAATCTCTCAGGCTGAAACTCTTCAGGTTCAACCCATGACATGGGGTCTCTTCCTATTGCCCAAGCATTGATAATAACCATTGTTCCGGCTGCAACGTCATAGCCCATTACTCTGACATCTTCTCTCGCTTCATGTGGAACGAGTAATGGGATAGGAGGATGCAATCGAAGAGTTTCTTTGATCACTGCTTTAAGGTAGTGCATTTCCTCCAGATCATCAGCTGTTATGTGTGGTTTGCCTTCAAGAATCTCTCTCACTTCATTTTGCACTTTATTCATGACCCTCTGGTGTCTCAATAGCTCTGTCATGGCCCATTCTAGGACTGTGGAGGTGGTATCAGTTCCAGCAGAAAAGGTGTCCTACAGGAATCAGAATATGAAGCAATTTTAGATGGTTAGTAAAGTTTGTTCAATGTATGTGAATATCCTTTCAACTAGCCGTAGTGCACACGCACACAACATAGATTTGTAAAGGGTTGTGCTAGATTGGTCTTTTGTTAATACAGCCTAAAGAAATTTTTAGAATGGATTACTAATTTGTGCAAAGTCCACTATACACTATAGATAAAGTTCCATTCGGTTTTCATTGAAAAGTTGAGACTTGTTCAATGCTCTTTGCATTAAAAATTGATCTCACTGGATTGGATCAGATTCGCGAGGCTAGTTGAATATATCTGGTAAGGCTAGTAATTGGGAAATATCTCTAGGAAGACTACATTAACTGGATTGCTCAAAGTTTGGAAAGCTGGCATACAGTTGAAGCCTCTTTCCTTTCTGCGAGCCCAAGACATACCGCTTTGAGTGAGAGCTTGTCATCGCACCAAGATTTATATACTACAGCTAATTCTGAGATATTTTTGCTGATTTCTCTTTTTTTTTATTCCTTTGCCATTCTCTGATTCGGATATTTCATTTGTATGGTTTATTTGTATTGTCTCCACTCCTTAGGAGAGTGTGTTGTTATGTACCTTGCTGGTTCTCTAATGAAAAAATCTAATTTGCCACTTAGAGAGAGAGAGAAAGAGAGAGAGATCCTCACCAAGATGAGAGCTTTGATGGAATCTCTATCAATGGAAAGACCAGCAGTATTGTCTTTATGGATCCTAAGCAAAATATCAAGGAAATCCTCCCTGCCTTCATCTTCAACTCTCTCATCGCCATTACTCTTCCTTTTCTGGACATTCATACGCTCTTCAACTACTTGCTCCAGGAATTCATCAATCTCTTTTGCAACTCTGTCAACATTAGCATAAAAACCAGTGACATGATTGATCCATGCTAGACATGGAATGAAGGCCCCAACATCAAAACTACCCAATAACCCTAAGAATTCCTTCAATAGCAGCAGAAACTTCTTCCCACTTTCCCCTCCACTGTACTTCCTCCCAAAAGCCGCCCTACATACCACATCATTCGTTAGCAACGTGAATATTTCACTTAAATTCAATGCCGAGGACGAAGAAGATGACTCTTCAATCTTCTTCATCAGGAGGGCTGTTTCTTCTTCTCTGACAATATGAAAAGACTGGACTCTTCTATTACTTAGAAGCTGGAGCACAAAAATGCTTTTCATCTGCCTCCAGAATTCACCATAAGGGGCCACGGCCACGTCCTTATAATCGTAGAGAAGCCGTTGAGCGACCTTAGATTTCGGCCTGTTTGAAAAGACAAGATCATGTGTTTTCATGACCTCTCGAGCAGCGTCAGCGGACGAGGCAATGAGTGTCGGCGTGCTGCCGAGGTGAAGAAGCATGAGAGGCCCATGTCGTTGAGCCAAAGATCGGAGTGAGCGGTGAGGGAGTAAGCCCAGTTGGTGGAAGTTTCCTACAATTGGGAGCTTTGGTGGTGAAGGTGGTAGGTGTTCGTTGATTGTAGAAGCATTGAAGAGCCATTTCTTGATGAGGAATGCTATCAAAAATATGGCAAGAAAAGAGAAGACAAAAGGGTGCCAAAGGAATGAAGTCACTGGCTGCTCCATCAGATGCAGAAAACTAGACACTCCTTTTTCTGTGTCTGTGCAAGCGCGCACTACTTGTCAAACTAGCGAGGATTTATTAGTGTACGCCCTATGCAGGCCACAAATATATATATATATATATATATATATATGTGGATGTGATTAACAATGCTATGTAATTAAATTAAGGCAGGAGTACTTCTCCACTTGTGTGGATGTGAAAACACGTTAATCCAGTGGATTTTTCTACTCATTCTTGGCAAAAGGTCGTCCAAGGATGACAATTGTGCCCGATGTTGATATTTAAACGATTCCTATTTTGGTGACCAGAAAAAAAAAATGATTTCTAATGACTAAAAAAAAAAAAAAAAAAGGAAAAATTAGATTTTGGTCACCAACCCTAAACAAAATTACTCTAAAGTGACTATAAAGTCCGAAAAAGATAAATAGTTACCAAACTTGAAACTTAATTGTCAATGAGTGACCATTTGAGATTAATTTGGTAAAAAAAATATTTCATATTTATTAAACATTTTAAAAATAATTTTTAAATAATGATATTACCATTCAATATAAAAATAAACTCCTTGAATTCATTATCCTCTCTCTCTTTCTCGTTCATCAATCTCTTTTTTTCCTTTTTAATTTGTCAGTTTACTAATTAAAAAGATAGTATTGATATATATGTTAACAGTTAATGTTTTGATTCTTGATTAATAATATATCTATCATGCTAACTGCATCTATTTTTAATTGATTGGATTGGATAAATCTTTAAAAGATCTATGGTAATTTATGTTGGAGATTTTATTCTATTAACATTTTTTTTTTTTGCAGAATTTTTAATATGACAAAAGAATTCTTAATGGTATAAATTGTAAAGAAAGATCTCTGCAAAACAAGATCACCATGAAAAAGAAACAAAATCAGTACAAGATCCAACTATATGAGAAAAGAATTTTAATTGTTACCGCTCTAAATTATTATTTCTTATTCTAATTGTTACTCCAGTACTCTAGTTGTCATTACCAAATGACAACTTCTAGCATCACTTACAAATAAATAATAAAAATAAAAAAAAGTTTCCCACTTTTATAATTTATTTGAATCCAATTTTACAGTAAATAAGAATATAAATAATACAATATTTGAAAATAAAAATAAATAATTATTAGTTAAAAGTTATTTCTAAGTATTTATTTGACAACTTGAAAGAGCGGCCTCTTATTATGAAACTCTTGAAGTAAAATGTTTAATTGTGATTAATTTTAAGGGTAAATTTATTTAATTGTAAATAATTTATTAGATGAATGATATTTATGTAATAAGTGATCTAATGGTCACTTATCAATTAAGTTTTAATTTTGCTGACTATTCATCTTTTTTGGACTTTATGCTCACTTTAGAGTAATTTTATTTAGGATTAGTTATCAAAATCTAATTTTCCAAAAAAAAAAAAAAAGACAAATGTTCTAAACTTTTTTATTCAAAATGCTTATTTAATAAACATTGTATAAAATAATTTTTAAATCAACTTCCGTGTTCCCAGTGATATATTAACTCGTTTTCAGCCAAAACTTCCATTGCCAGAGCCATTGTCATTTCTCTTTGTTTTTTTCGGAAGGTGTCAATTCCTCCTCTGTTTCTTCTTTCTATTGATTCATTTAGTAACTAGTGGGTCTTGAAAGGTACGCCTTTTCTATGAGTAATAGGATTCTCATTTTTTAAAGTCTATTTGTATATATATAAAATATATATATACACTAAAGGAGAGGGAGAGAGAGACATCAGCGGAGGAGAGAGGAGATATCAAAGGAAAAGAAGAGGACAAAGACAATGTAGAGAAATAATTGTTTAACAAAGATAGATATATCTAAAAAGGACAATAATTTCTGATTAGCAATTTGGACAATACTCGTGTCAGAATTGATACTGATTCAATAAAACTTAAACACCTGTCTAAAAAAAATAAACAAAACTCGTAAAATCATAAGATCCTACATTCTTTTAATATGTCTATCATCCGTCTCTGCTCCATTCAACCAATTGAAAAATAATAGAAATATACACACACATATAATTACTTTTTATTCAAAGTCTATTTTGAATAAATTTTACATGTATACATAGAATGTTTTTATGAAAATATATTTGTAATTTTTACTCCTTGAAAACTCGCTTTGAATTCAAAAAATAGAAACCCAAAAATCCAATCAGAAATAAATTTAGGATGTAAAAATAGAGGAATATTCAGGTAAATTAAGAGAGAGGTGACTTTCCTGAGGTTTATCTAATATCTCTTTTCAGAATTAATCAGCTCTTAAATTACCATTTTATTCTTATTAAAAGTCTTATATCATCAACAAAAAATATCAATTTATAATTACTACCCCGCCTCAAGTAAAGGGGATTTAGACAGAGAGAGATAAGAGTGTTTTAGAGAGAACCAATTTCAATCGAAAATTTTGATTTAAAGTAGTATATATATCAAAGAAAAGTAAATCACAGTGTATTAGAGTTATTATATTTAATAAGGGTAGAATAGTCTTTTACTTTATTTTGTTTGTAAACCTATATATATTTTCTTTATTAGGTTTTCATGTTTTGTAACTTTGCATTGAGATCATAATAGAAATCCTAGCCCCTTTTTTTTTTTATCTCTTCTTCTCTCTCTTTACAATTCTCACATGGTATCAGAGTAATAATTCAGATGAGTCCTTTGATTGGTAATCACATGAAAGAATTGTATATCCCATCTACGCTGACCACGGATCCAATTTTTTTTTTTTTGGGCGTTTTGGCATCGATTTGATTCCGGTATCGCTTCTGTTTAGCATCTAACTATTTCGATTCGCACCGTTCGTCTCTGGTATTTGACTTTCTCCTCTCTTCGACATGGCTGGTAAAAAAAAATGACTCGCTTCAATCTATTAGTGTGAGATTAGATGGAAAGAATTATTCGTATTGGAGTTATGTGATGAAAAATTTTCTTAAGGGCAAAAAGCTGTGGGGTTATATTAGTGGAATTTCGAGTCAACCCAAGAATGAAACGGCTGAAAATTATGCAGATCTGTTAGATGTTTGGGAAGCAAATAATTCAAAAATTATCACTTGGATCAACAATTCTGTTGAACATTCGATAGGTACACAGTTGGCAAAGTATGAAACAGCCAAGGAGGTTTGGGACCATTTGGCAAGACTGTACACATAGTTTAACTTCGCAAAACAATATCAGTTAGAATATGATATTCGAGCTCTTGAACAGAAAAGTATGAGTATTCAGGAGTTCTACTCTGCAATGACAGATCTTTGCACTACAAAAAAAAAGACTTTTTACGGCGGGCAAAAAGGGCTTTTACCACGGGTTTGGCCCGTCGTGGTATCCGGTGTCGTAGTTGCTAACAGACTTTCTACCACGGGCGCTGGCCCGTGGTAGAATACAGACTTTCTACCACGGGCGCTGCGCCCGTGGTAGAAAGTATGTATTCTACCATGGGCTCAGTGCCCGCGGTAGAAAGTCTTTTCTGGTACTGCTAAAAAACTTTCTACCACGGGCTGAGCCCGTGGTGGAAAGTATGCGCCCGTGGTAGAAAGTATGTATTCTACCATGGGCTCAGCGCCCGTGGTAGAAAGTCTTTTCTGGTACTGCTAAAAAACTTTCTACCACGGGCTGAGCCCGTGGTGGAAAGTATTTTTCTACCACAGGCTCAGCCCGTGGTTGAAAGTTTATAATTTTAAAAAAAAAATTATATGCCTTGATTTCTAACACAAAAATCACCTGTATAACAAAAACCTCAAGTACAATAAAAATCGCTCATCTTCAATTCCACTAATACATAACAAGATAACACCCAAAGTCATATATTCACGCGAAGCCTTACAAAGCCAAACACTACAAATAAATCTATCACACGATCATATTGTCCACAACACAAAAACTTGTACAACATTGCCTCTTATTCCACCAAGACACAACTCCCAAGCCTGTTCAAATTAACTGCATCCGAGACATATATATTCAAGGAAGAAAAAAGTTTAAATACTAATACAACCAAAATTATAGATATATGAATCACATGATTGCTTACCAATAGCATTCTTATCAATGAAAACATTAAGTTATTTCTTCAATCTCAACCCCATTCCTTCCTCTTCCTAATTCGGATTCAGCAAAGTCATTACTCCAACAAATATAGAAATGATAAATCACACATTAGCTACTAAAATCAAAGGATGACTGTTTTTGTATCAGGAAGAGCAAATGCTCAACAGAAAATTTTAAATAAAATGAAATTGTCAAATTTTGAGAAACTAGGGCCACATGACCGTGTCTATATAGAACAGACCAACATTACATATAGAGTCCTTCTGGCACCCCCTCTTTTTTCTTGAACATAACCTTATCTTTTTCCTTTTTGAAGTCTAAATGCGTCACCTGAGGCACACCCAACGTTTTTGTTAGAGAATTGAGTCTAGACAAAATATGTAGTCATTTTGAGAAACCCAAAAACTTCGATTACATGAACAATAAGATCATCTTTATAGCTTGAAAGTATAAATTTAATGTATAGAAGCAAACTCTGAGGAACTTCATCAGTTAACATATATCATCATCTCTTTGTTTATCTCTACCATTTTAGATACAACCTATGGGTTATTCTAGGTTTTCCAGTCCCTTTTGGCCAACCATATCTAAGGTGAACTGAGCACAAATTTTATGGTAAGTCACTTATTTAGTTATTTCTAAAATAGTAATCAATCATCCACAAAGTTCTAACAGAATAATCAAACAAGGCAAAGGAGATGATGCTGAAACTTTGAGAAAGCAAAAGTGGACATCAAAACTTGAAAAATGCTAATAATAACTCAAATATTAGCACATAACAGCTAGATGAAGTTCTGAAACTTCTAATTAAAGGAAAGAAACCCATCAATCTCAGCGATAGCTATGTTGAAAAGAAGTGGACAAAAGTTCTTTTTGTCGTTCTTCTTCCTTCCTTTTTTTTTCTTCCTTCAAATATGAGGGAAAGAAGAGTAATTAAACTTATCAATGTGGAGGCAGGAAACAATAATTAATAATTAATTTTCAACAGGCTAAATGATCAATAATTAATTTTATTACCACATTAATTATTATATGTTCTTAGAAATCTAAATTAAGAGGGTGCAACTTAATTGTCTATATCCTATAACAGTTGTAAATTAATGAAAACTAAATGTAGCTAGATATGTATATAAGAGAAATGATACATGAAGGTTAAAAGGTACTTACAAACAAGTAATGCCTGTTTTTGAGATTCCACCCATCATTGTAGTACTTAAACCCATTAATGGCATCTTCTGTGCGTTCTTTTCGCTGCCAATCTCAAAACTGTGGAGGTTTTTGGAGTGTCAACCACAGACCTCCTCTCATTCCATTCAACCATCCCATTACTAATTTCTCTCCTATCAACAACCTCTGTCATCACCAAAACAAACATGCATCAATTCATGACCCTTGATAATCATATATAAAACATGGTAAGAGAATTTTTTGCAATTTACCCTTGATAATATATATATATATATATATATATATATATATAAAATTAAAAAATAATAATACAAGCTCAACCAAGCACAAGCTCAATTTTCTGAGTCTAATGACAGTTTGGGCCACATGTATTTGTGAACCAGAAGTGGCCCAAATTGCAACCAAAAGGCAAGCAGCCTCTTCTCTTATGCCCCTCCTTGTCCATTTCATTTGGTAAAGAGCACTGCACTTTTTCTTTCATCAAGTGCAGGCTGTGCAGCCCTCAAAACTTACATTAACAAATGCAAAACGACCAATTATCTTCATCTTATAGTTTCATCACAATGTTTCCCATCAACATTAGATCCAAGTGACGACTCTACTCTTCCAGTCTCCCTGTAGGCCACCGACTGTAGGGAATAAAGGAGTTTATTCCCACAGCATCACACTACTCCATAGGTTCTTATTCTAATGGAAAAATCAGCCTTGTAATCAATTTTTTTTTATATAAAAAATCAGGCTTGTAATTTAACTAAGAAACCAAATTAAACCTCAAAAAACCATCATCAACTTGCTTTCACAATAAATAAAAAAAGAAAGAAAGTAAAGAAAAGGTTCAAGTTAGTACAACAGTTCGCTTATCCAATGAAATCTTATCCCATTACTCACCATGACTATAAGGATTCGGACAAAGACAACATCAAAATTAGTGGAAAGAGTTGGAGCACTTAAAGGTTGCATTCAAAGAGTCAGAGACAGGGAAACCTGAATTTCAATTTGTGCACTACATAGCTACAATGTGAGAAATTACAAGAAAAAAATATTATTTCTCTGCAAACACTATTAAAAATGGAAAAATGAAACAAAAAGAATAATCAAAATATTCATGACAAAATAATTGCTTCGGCATATCAAACAACATGGCCTTCATATCTAAAATTGATAATGACAAAATCACTGGTTATAATTACTAGAAGCAGCATTTTCATATGATATCTTCAATCCCATTGATTTTTCTCCATTCCTTGAATTATCAACTAATCAGTCTGGACCACTTTATTACAGTTTTGTTCCTAAGTGTTGATTGGTCTCCTGATGAGTTATATTCAAAATAAGTCAATGCTACCAATTTGATCGACTCAGGACTAATAAATTAACAGTGGTTTTGGATTTTCCTTTACGTGGAATGATTAATCAATTTTAAAGATATACTACTATGAAGTTAAATTACGCAAAACATCATTATGTACAAGCTAATCAATTTAAACAAATTAATTTATTGATGTAATTTCACATAATCTTTAACTATAGGACTATGATGACTGATGTTACAGATCAAATTATTTAGGATTATGTGAAACGTCAATAGTAATTTTTTTTCTGCCAAACTTTGATTTATGCCTTTCTATAGGACAAGAGGAAAAAGTTAATCATTAAATGCAAAAGTGTTTAGTAAATCTACATCTGACATCTAAGCATAAGTGGCACAGATACAACAAAATCATATAAAATCCTATGCAATAATTACATTGACAACATTAATACACAGGTTAATAAATAAAATACTCTTTTGATGGAGATGGTGACTCACAAATGCAACCACCAATGCTACTGGAGCAGTTGGATCTGAAATGCTTGATCCAACAGTTTCCCAAGTTTGTTCCAAGTAAATAGGGTAGCATTCAAAATGGATTTATTTTAAAGTACATAATTTAGAAAAAAGAAAAAGAAATAGAAGTAAATATGCATGTGAACAACCCCAAGGGTTTGGCTCAAGTGGATAAAGAACTTGGTCCTAATACCTAGCAATCATTATGTCTAAGGATCAAGTCCTCTTAGGTGCAAACAATTCTTGGGGGTGTGTGTGTAACAACTAGGGAAAAAAAGCATGCATGTGAACAAATATGCACACTCAAATCCTAAACATATTAATTGTCCCTCATGTCAGGGCATTCTATCGCTACAAGTTTCAAATTAAATTGTTCTATAGGATGGATTAAATGCATAGAAAAGGCTAATTTCCAAATCATATACTTATTTTAGGAAAAGGAATCAAGTCCTGATCCTTGAAAAAGATCTCCAATTTTTACTATTTCCATGAATAACACAACTTAGAGCTTCAAGGTATGAGCATCAAACACTTCTCAAAATCATGGAAAAGAAAGTATTAGATTTTTAAAAAAAAAATCAAAGCTCTAAATTTTAGTAATAGAGCTTAGAGTTCCACCAATTAGAGGACTAGCAACAGAAGATAATACATATAAAAGCATAAATGGTTAGCTATAGCAATCAAAAAATCTCTTCACAAGTTGCTAGTGTAAAAGCATAAACCACAATACCATATTACATATACCTCCACTGTTAAATGCAGTAAAACCAATGGGCTTGGCAGAAGCTGAAGGGTGAGGAATAGAAGATGGACTATCCATCCGTCCTACAAGATATTCTGGTAGAAGAGCTAGCGCTGGCTGAAATGGATTAAAAAAAGTAGCAAGTCAGATTTCTAGAATCTAGAAAGCAGCCCTGCTTTGGGAACCATTAGAGGATTAGCAATAGAAGATAGAGCTTGTGCACCAATTGGCTGCAACGGCCTACAAGAAGGGTCCACAAGCGGGGTTTCTGTGTCAGCTATAGTCTTCGAATAATCATAAAACAGATGCTGCCAATTCAAACTGCAACACAACAAAGAGTAATGTCAACTGAAAACAAATCTCAACTTGGATGGAGAAAAGAAGAAGAAGCAAATCTACGAGGCCAAAGACAATGACCTTTGACCAATTAGAGTCTGTAGTCTGGAGTTTAAGTTAGGAAAATTTAGCTTGTCATGAAACAGGGGTTTGCTTCAATCAACAATTGAAGTTCATCAAACAAATTTCTCCTAGCAGACTTGGTATCTCCATATTTAGATAGTTGCTCTGACCCTCACCCTTGTGGCTATGCGGAATATCACTTCCTGGAAGAATTATCTCTCCAATTTCCTGTACCATACCAATATCGTCAAGCTGAGTTTCTCATAAATACATACAATAATCAAGATAAATTTAATTATTTCAAAAAAAATACAAAATATATGAAACACAACTATATAACATAGTGCACATATAATCAGAGAGTTATTACTTACAATAACCAACTATAAAATCCATAATTTACATATAATCCAAAAACCCTGAATTGAAATTTTGATAGAAGCAGATAACTCATTTAATGTCTGGAACATAAAAATCCTAAATGATATGAAAATTTCCACCGAAAAGATGCAGGAAATTAAGTAGAAAATCAGCAACCCAAGAGAGACAAGATATTACTATTTTAAACTAGAAATCATATATTGATTATAGGAGACACTCAAACCACAAAAATGAAAAAATAAGTCATATACTAACAAATAGTAAAATAGGCTTTGAATCAAACCAAGTGAGCCCTTTTAATTAAATTGGTGTGGGTTAGGGCTTCAAATCGAACCAGTAGACACCTTATCGAACCAGCATCAAATCAAAAAATGTCAAAAATGTTCAGAGTAGCTTACAGTTTCAAAGAAGTTGTGAGTGTTAGGGCTTTAATCCAGAGAGAAAGAAGGAGAAAGAGACATCATGAGTAGAGTGTGAGAGATGAGATTGAGTGCTTCAAACCAGAGAGACCTTTCGACCAGCCGTCTGCACGCGATCGAGTTTTGCCTGCAATCAGATGTGAACAGTTTTTGGGTTAGATGTGAGAGAGTGACTAAGCAGAAGATGAGAGAAAACAAAGGGTTAGGGATTCGGTGGAGGAATTGAGAGAGATGAGATACCATGTTTGGAAGAGAGAGAAGATATTTGCGGGAATTGAAATTGAAGAGCGAAATAACACCGCGCTAAATTTAATTCTTGAAAAAAGATAACACCTTTCGTTACGGGCATATAGCCCGTGATAAATATGAAACTTTCCATCACGGACACCACCCGTGGTGGAAAGCTACTTTCCATAACGGGCCTATGAAGCCCGTGTTGGAAAGTTTTTTCTACGACGGGCTATGCGGGCCCGTCGTAAAAGGTCACTTTCTACCACGGGTTACAAGGGCCCGTTGTAAAAGGACACTTTCTACCACGGGCCATGCGGGCCCGCCGTAGATAACATGTGGTTAAAACTCATTTTTCTTGTAGTGTTGGGACCAGTTGGCTCTCACGGAATCAACAGAGCTACGAGCATGTGCACCGTATATTGCTCGAAGGAAGGAACAATGACTAGTTCAGTTTTTGATGGCTCTTCGTGATGATTTTGAGAGACTTCGTGGGTCAATTCTGCATCGTAGCCCACTTCCTTCTGTTGATTCAGTGGTCAGTGAGTTGTTGGCTGAGGAGATACGTTTCAAGTCTCAAACAGGAAAAGGAATTCTCCCAGCACCTAATCCATCTGTTTTAGTAGTTCCTTCTAGACTACCTTTCAATTATCAAAACAAGACTCACGTGAAGGTTGGTTTTGATGAATGTAGTTTCTGTAAGCAGAAGGGCCATTGGAAGGCTCAATGTCCAAAACTTTTAAGTAGAGCTCAGCCACAACAACAACAGCAGAATCAACAGCCTCCTCCATGAAAATTGGAAAATCAATCACAACAAGCTTATAGGCCTCCGCAACCTAATACTGCAGCAGTTATACCACCATCAGACTCATTTAGTTTTGGAGTTTCATTATCTTCTAATTCCACAGTTGCCACCCTCGCTGACCAGTTTTAGAAGTTCCTTGCCACACAGCCACATGCTATGTCCACCTCTTCTCCAATAGGTCAGTTATCTTCTAGTTCTTCAGGTATGTCTTCTTCCATATGGGTCTTAGATTCTAGAGCTTCACATCATATGTCACCTGATTCGTCATCTTTTGCTTCTTTATGTCCTACATCATTTGTGTCTGTCATGACTGCTGATGGCACTCCTATGCCTTTAGCAGGTGTTGGTTCTGTTGTCAAACCTAATTTATCTCTTTCTAGTGTTTATCACATTCCCAAACTCACGATGAATCTAGTTTCCGTTGGTTAATTATGTGACTCTGGTTACTCAATATCTTTTTCTTCTTCTTCTTGTCTTGTGCAGGATCCGCAATCCCAGAAGCTGATTGGGATAGGCCGTAGGAAAGGGGAACTTTACATTTTGGACGAGCTAAAAGAACCAGTTGTTGCAGCTCCCAGTGTGGACTTGTCATCTTTTCATTTGAATTCTTCTTATTCTAGTTTTTATTTATGGCATTCTCGCCTTGGTCATGTTTCGGCCTCTCGTTTAAGATACTTAGCATCTACAGGAGCATTAGGAAATTTGTAAACTCATAACATTTCTGATTGTAGTGGTTGTAAACTGGCAAAATTTTCTGCTTTACCTTTTAATCGAAGTATTTCTTCTTCTTTTGCACCATTTGACTTGGTACATTCTGATGTGTAGGGACCTTCTCCTGTTGCCACAAAAGGGGGGTCTCGATATTATGTTTCCTTTATTGATGATTGTACTCGTTATTATTGGGTTTATCTTATGAAATATCGTTCTGAATTTTTTAGTATTTATAATGCTTTTCGGGCCCTTGTTAAAACTCAACATTCTACTATTATTAAGTGTTTTAGATGTGATTTGGGTGGGGAGTATACTTCTAATAAATTCTGTGAATTACTTGCCTTAGATGGAACTGTTCATCAAACTTCTTGTATAGATACTCCTGAGCAAAATGGTGTTGTTGAGAGAAAACATAGGCACAGTGTTGAAACTGCTCGTTCTCTCTTATTGTCTGCTTCAGTTCCTAGTGAATTTTGGGGAGAAGCAGTTCTTACTGCTGTCAACTTAATTAATAAGATTCCATCTTCTCACATCTTAGGTTTATCACCTTTTGAAAAGTTATATGGGCATGCTCCTGATTATTCTTCTTTGAAAGTTTTTGGCTGTACTTGTTTTGTTCTCCGTCCTTGTGTAGAGCGTAGCAACTTATCTTCTCGCTCTGCCATTTGTGTTTTTCTTGGCTATGGTGAGGGTCAAAAGGGATATCGGTGTTTTGATCCAATTACCCAAAAACTCTATGTATCTCATCATGTTTTGTTTCTTGAGCATATACCATTCTTTTCTATTCCTGCTAGTACTCATAACATGACCAAATCTGACCTCATCCATATTGATCATTTCTCTGATGATATTGATAATTTGTCTTCTCAAGACCATATTGACTCACAAAATGTTTCTAGTCCTCGTGTTCCTATTATTCCTTTTCCTCATCATTTTTCTCGCAGGGTTCGCACTAATAGTTCTACAGATACTGGTCCTTTGCTCTCTGATACACCTGAAACTCCCTCTCTTCCTATGGCCACCCAAGCAGTTCCTAAGACTGTGGATCCTCCTTCTCGTTATCCTCAACGTACTCGTAAGTCCACTCAACTACCAGACTTTGCTTATTCTTTTTATTCATATTCTTTTACTTCCTTTTTAGCTTCTATTCACTGTCTCTCTAAGCCTTTATCCTATAAAGAGGCAGTTCTTGATCCTCTTCGGCAGCAGGCTATGGCTGAGGAATTATCTGCTTTGCATAAGACAGATACTTGGGATTTGGTACCGCTACCGCCTGGTAGAAGTACGGTTGGTTCTCGTTGGGTTTATAAAATCAAAACCAAGTCTGATGGGTCAGTTGAGCGGTACAAAGCTAGATTGGTTGCCCAGGGATTTTCTCAACAGTATGGTATGGATTATGAGAAGACCTTTGCTCCTGTTGCAAAATGACTACTGTTCGTACTCTTATTGCAGTTGTCTCTATTCGTCAGTGGCATATATCTCAGATGGATGTTAAAAATGCTTTCTTGAATGGTGATCTTCAAGAAGAAATTTACATGATTCCCCCTCCTGGTGTTTCTCATAATCCTGGATATGTTTGCAGGCTCAAGAAAGCTTTATATGGTCTCAAACAGGCACCCCGGGCCTGGTTTGAGAAGTTTTCTACTGTGATTACCTCTTTTGATTTTTGCTCAAGTCATCATGATTCAACTCTCTTTATGAAGAGCACTTCTGTAGGTCGTATTCTTCTTTCCTTGTATGTTGATGACATGATTATTACTGGTGATGATGTTGATGGGATTGCAGTGTTGAAGTCAGAATTAGCTCGACAATTTGAAATGAAGGACTTGGGCTCTCTTCGTTATTTTCTAGGTATTGAAGTAGCATTCTCTCCAAAAGGCTATCTTCTATGTCAGTCAAAGTACACAACTGAAATTCTTGAGCGTGCTCACCTCACTAATACTAAGACTGCTGATACTCCTCTTGAGCTTAATGTTCGATATTCTCCTTCTGATGGTACCCCTTTGCCAGATCCTACTTTATATCGTACTATTGTTGGTAGCCTGGTATATCTCACTATTACACGTCCAGATATTGCATATGTTGTTCATATTGTTAGTCAGTTTGTTGCTTCACCAACTATAGTTCATTGGGCTGCTGTTCTTCGTATCCTTCGGTATCTTCGAGGCACTCTCTTTCAGAGTCTTTTTCTTCCATCAACCTCTTTTTTGGAGCTGCGTGCATACTCAGATGCTGATTGGGCTGGTGATCCAATAGATCACAAGTCTATCACTGGTTTTTGTATATTTTTGGGTGATTCTCTTATTTTTTGGAAGAGTAAGAAACAGACTGTCGTTTCTAGATCTTCCACAAAAGTTGAATATCGTGCTATGGCATCTACTACCACTGAGATAGTTTGGTTACATTGGTTGCTTGCAGACATTGGTGTTTCTCTTTTTCATCCCACTCCTATGCATTGTGATAACAAGAGTGCTATTCAGATTGTTCACAACTCCGTTTTTCATGAGCGAACCAAGCATATTGAGATTGACTGTCATCTCACTCGACATCACCTTAAGCATGGCACTATTACTTTTTTTTTTTATCTCTTCTTCTCTGTCTTTACAATTCAAAGTCTAAGACCCACCTGTCTAAAAAAAATAAACAAAACTTGTAAAATCATAAGATCCTACATTCTTTTAATATGTCTATCATCCGTCTCTCCTCCATTCAACCAATTGAAAATTAATAGAAATATACACACAAATATAATTACTTTTTATTCAAAGTCTATTTTGAATAAATTTTACATGTATACATAGAATGTTTTTATGAAAATATATTTGTAATTTTTACTCCTTGAAAACTTGCTTTGAATTCAAAAAATAGAAACCCAAAAATCCAATCAGAAATAGATTTAGGATGTAAAAATAGAGGAATATTCAGGTAAATTAAGAGAGAGGTGACTTTCCTGAGGTTTATCTAATATCTCTTTTCAGAATTAATCAGCTCTTAAATTACCATTTTATTCTTATTAAAAGTCTTATATCATCAACAAAAAATATCAATTTATAATTACTACCCCGCCTCAAGTAAAGGGGATTCAGACAGAGAGAGATAAGAGTGTTTTAGAGAGAACCAATTTCAATCGAAAATTTTGATTTAAAGTAGTATATATATCAAAGAAAAGTAAATCATAGTGAACCCATATTTTGCTTGCCATTTTCTTGGAAAAAAAATCAGAGTGATTTTCAGAGAACCCAAACAGACGAAAGATCCTACCTTATTTAACTGAGATTTATTAAAAGACTATTGCCGTCTCTTTAAACATAGCTTTATATGTATATATACACACACTATACAGGTGGACATATACATATATAGCACCAGCCAACGCCAGTACCATCACCATGTTGAAAGCTTAACTAAATGAGTAGTTACTATGTTAGTATATGATAAGAAAACAGAGTTAAAAGGCTAGAAAAATTATACACAGGCTTTGTTAGTTTGCTAATGATTCAATTGGGAATTCAAAGGAGATACTAATTGAGAATCACCTGCTCTCTGAGGAGTACAGTACATTTTACGTGGCTCAGTGGCCTGATGGTAAGGATGGCCTTTAGTTATAAGAGGGGAAAAAAAAGTTGTGTTTGGATATCTAAAGAAGAAAAAGAATGGGAGAGGATGGTGATATTCATGTTACAAAAATATATTGTAAAGAAGGAAAATTATTGAATTAAGAACAAATTAATAATTTATTTTTTTGTAAAAACAATTGGACAAAATGAATAATTATCAACTCTTTTGTCTTTTCCTTTTAAATCCTTCCACCCTAAAAAGAATAATCAAACACCGTCTACAAGCTTAGATTCTAATCTGTTTTAATTGTTTTCCTTGCAACTCCCTTAACCATACAATGGTAGACAAGATCTAACGTATCTTTGTCTAAACTAAAGCAATTCTAATACTGCCTTTGGTACATATGAATGAAATGAAATACAATTAAAAATGCAATGAGAATGGAATAGAATGGTTAGTTTCAAATATGAAATGAGGTAGGAATGAAATAAATTTTAAATATAAAATTTCAAAATACCACTCCTAGTAACAAATAAATTAAACCTACAAACATGTGGTATTGAAGGAAGGTGGCGATGTGGAGTTGGTGGTAATGGAGGCAACAGTGTGGTGGTGGAGGTGGAGGTGGTTGCGGTGGAGGAAGGTAGCAATGTGGAGGTGGAGGTGGTTGCGGTGGAGGAAGGTAGCAATGTGGAGGTGGTGGTGCAGTGGGGTTGGTGGTGGCAGTGGTGGCAGTGGCGATTGCTGTGGCGATAACAGTGGCAGTGGAGGAAGGTGGCGGTGGTGGCAATGCAATGTGGCGACGATAGCTGTGATGGTGGTGGAGAAAGGTGGCGATATGGAGGTGGTGGTGTGGTGGAGTAAGAAGGTGGCAATGTGGAAGTGGTGGGGGTGGTGTTGGTGGAGGTGACGGTGACGATGGTGGTAGAGACAGTGGTAGTGCTGATGGAGGTGGTAAAGCCAGTGTGATGGTGGAAGTAGTGGTGGAGGTGAAGGGTTTTTTGGGAATATGAATTTGTTTTTAATCTTACTGGGAATGTAATGCCCATTCCATAGATTTAACTATAGAATATATTTTTATTTTTGAAAATGGATTTTCATTTCAAGGGAATGACCATTTTCATTCTAAAATTCATACCAAACAAAAAAATGGTTAGAATGGGCATTCCATTTCATTCCATTCCTTTGTACCAAACGCAACATAAGAATAATACTTACCTGCAAGATTTTCATTTAAAAACTTGTTAAATATAACTAGTTGGTCACTCAAAGCTTCAGTAATATCTTCTTACCTTTTAAAACAAAATATTGAGATTCAAGTTTCCTTAAAAACACAATGGATGTGTGAGTAATATTTGGTAGGAAAAGAAAGAAAAATAAAAAGAGAAAATGTAGTAATCCTTGTGGGCGGGTGTAAAAAGATACACTGGGTGAGCTACCACATTAACAGGGTACATGGTGCTCAATCCCACATTGCCTGGGTGTGAAGAAGAAGATGTGCTTATATGTAGTATGCTCTCTTCAAATGATATGAGGCCTTTTGTGGTAAAACTCAAGAGTAAAATCGTGCGGGCTCAGGCCTAAAGCGGACAATATCATACCATGTGTTGGAGCGGGGTGTTACAGTTGGTATTAGAGCTTGAACCCAGCCGGAAGTGTGCCGATGAGGATGTCGGGCCTCGTAGGGGGTGGATTGTAGTAACCCTTGTGGGTGGGTCCAAGAAGAGACGTTGGGCGAACTACCACACTAACAGGATATAGGGTGATCAATCCCACATCACCTAGGTATGTAGAAAGAGGATGTGCTATATATGTGGTACGGTGTGCTCTCTCCAAATGGTATGAGGCCTTTTGGGGTAAAATTCAAGAGCAAAATCATGTGGGCTTAGGCCCAAAGCGGATAATATCATACCATGTGTTGGAGCAGGGTGTTACAGAAAAATGTAACTAGTTGGTCCAACTAAAATGAACGTATTATCAAAAGAAATAAGAAATATCAAATTCCATCTCTTGACCCTGACCAGATAAACAAGATAATAATATCAAGAGATCCCTTTCATAACAAGAGTCATGAGCTCTTCTCATTTAACATTTGAATTCAAAGATTTATTAAAGAGTAATGCTGTAAGGACCGGAACAATTTTGACCGGTTCTAGGTGAATTTGGACCGGATTGATTTTTTTCGGATTAATTAAATTCCGGAAAGGGTGGGGATATATTTCCATATAGGTGGAAGGTGGATGTATGTGTATATATATATATCTAAATATATATATATACATGGTACCTATATTTATATTCAATTATAAATATATGGGGGGCTTATATGCAATTATAAAGAAATAGAGGTGCACATTCACAATTTTGTGCATGTGGAGGGGCAAGAGTATGTGATGAATGTATATACATATATGTATATATAATAATATGCCCATGTAGTATAAATACATATACATATTTTATGTATTATATACATGTGGCTGTGGGTTATGTAGAGAAAGGTTGTGGACCAAATAAAAGAAGACCAAGGGAATGGTCGGCTGAGAAGAAAAGAGAAGAAAGAAAAGAAAAAGAAAAGAAAAGAAAAGGAAAAAGAAGAAAAAGAAAAAAAAAAGAAAAGAAAAGAAGAAGAGAGGAAACCGAGAAGAGAGAAGGAGAGATCGGGAGATCGAGAGAGAGAAACCGAGAAAGAGGAGGGGTGGTCCGGCGCCGGCGGTGGCTGGGGCTGCCGATCGCTCACAGTGGAGCCCCGGCAGTGGCTGGGCCGACGTTGGTGGCTCAAGGTGGTTCCACGGGCCGAGCCGTTCGCGAAGGGAGTTCTCGGCTGGGGTTTGGTTGGCCGGGGTTTCGGGGTTCCGTTTGGTTTCGGCTGATTACGGCCGTTGAGGTGGCACTCCGGCGACGGCAGAGGCTTCGGATGGGGCTGGGTTTGGTCCGGTCTGGAGGTTGAGCTCGGCTGGATCGCTGGGTTCCGAGTGATGAGGTCGGATCTGTTTTGACGGGCCGAGTATGGCCGCTAGCGACTGGCCGAGGGTATGGCTGGTGGTGCTCTCTTCTGGATTTCATTTGGCTCGACAAATGGGTGATTCGGGTGAGGCCTTGGTGGGTCTTACAGGGCTCGATATGGTGGTGTTTGGGTCGGCCATTGATGGCTGATCATGGCACTTTTAGTAGTGAAATGGTGAGTGATGGAGGTTGTTCCAGCAGCGGATAGGTTGGAGAAGGTGGCTGGATGGCCTATGGGTTTGTTTCATTTTGTTGTGGTGATGGGTTCACAGAAAATGAACCTCTAATGGTAAGTCCTAATATATGTAGGCGGATTATATGCATAAGGTGGACCTGGGGGCTCGGTTTGTTAGTACAGTGGAGGGTTTGATTGGGTTGGGCAGCCATGATGGACCTTGTTTGGGCAGCCCGTAGCGGTCAAAGGTTATGGTTATTTGGGCCAAGAATGGTGGCCTTGTGGTTTTGGGCCCTCATAGATGGTGGGCTTGGACATAGGAAAATAGGTAGAGGTTTGGAGTTGGCCAAATTAATTGGGCCGAACACAAAAATTAAAAGGAAACGAGGTGGTCCAGTGGATTTGCTCGTGTGGGCTTCGACACAGGACTGGGCCGGACCGGGCTTGGCATGGACCGCCTTACAGACGCGGATTCATTGGAGAGCGGGACTTAAGGCAAGTTGATTCTTGCCTCTATCTCTTACGTAGATTTTATTTACGTTAAGTAATTTACATATGTCTTAATTTAATCATATGTGGTATGTGTATATACATATATATATGTAGGCGCTTATATATATATGCGTATAGGGAATGTGGTACATACATGGGATGTGAGAGGATATACATATGCGTGTGTGTATATATATGTATGTGTGGGTTTGGGAAGCAATAACATGTTAGATTTATCGCCTAATTGCATTGTGATATGCATGTATGTATAGATTAAAGTCTATAAAGAGTATGCTAAATAATACATGTTTAGCTATATGTTGTCTTGTATGCATAGGTGGCCTTTATGCATGAGGTTTAGTATATATATAGGTGATTATATATATGGTTGCAGCGGTAGAAATGCATGCTAAGTATGAATTTAACTTTTGGCGAGTATTTGAAAAGCATGAAATGTGCTAAGTGCTTTATATGTTCTTGATACATATGTGGGTGACGTAATATATAGGTGTGTATATATATATTGTGATTGGAATGCATGTTAGCTACTTGTAGTGAATACATGCATCGACTGTGAGCATGATTATATGTATGCTGGTATACGTGCATATAGGACTTACATACAGGATTGGACATATATGTGATTATATGTGGGAATGTGAATGTGAGACGCATGCTGGTTTTATTTATATATCAAAGGTGTGCATTGGTTATAGCATGATAAAAATGTGCTAAGTTGAAGTTGTTTGCATATATGAGGTATTATGTAGGTTTTGAACATGTATGTGCCATATGTGTTGGAATGTGAGGAGAAACATGCTAAATACTACTTTTTAGTGTTCATAAGCATGTGTTGAAGCATGAAAGTATTATGCTGTGTATGTATGCATCCATATTGCATGTATAGGAGGGAAATGACACATATGTGGTTATATGTGGGTTTATGTGGAGATGAAATGCATGCTATGTACTTTTAATTAGCTTAGGCATTGTGAGGCATGAACATTGAAATGTTTAGTTATTATATGTTCGAAATGCATATATGGTGCTGTTGTGAGGAAACGGGGAAGTGTGGTTGAATAACCTAGAGTAGGTCAATACTCAGTCCCGATGAGAGCATTGGAGTGGTAACGTCATCTTGGAGTAGGTAAATACTCAATGACGGTGGTCTACTCGCCTTGAAGTATGTGATTTACTCGGCGAGGAAAACTATCTAACCGCCTTGGAGTATGTGATTTACTCGGCGAGGAAAACTATCTAACCGCCTTGGAGTATGTGATTTACTCGGCGAGGAAAACTACCTAACCGCCTTGGAGTATGTGATTTACTAGGCGGGGAAAACTATCTAACCGCCTTGGAGTATGTGATGACTCGGTAGGGGTGTTGGAATTGTGTGGGAGGCGTCTCGGTCACATGATTGGTTAAGAATCATGTTAGGATATCGGGTTGAGTCCGGGAGAGGGACTAGTGCGTGAACATGCTTACATTATCTATTGTGAAGCATGCAAGGTGTTTAACGCATTCGTATATTTATATGCGTTTCTTGTGAACGAACATGATATATGTTGGATGATTGCTTCTAAGTATGTTTTACGGTTCAAATGCATCTTCATTGTATTTGTGATTGCTACTTGACGAGTAGGAGGTGTGGTAGTTGATTTACATCGGTTATGTAAACGTGTTGACATATATGTTCTTTATACATATTGGTGCTGAATGTTTACTGTTTCCAAGCATGTTGAAAAATGATTTCTAAAATCATGTGTTGTGGATTATGTATGTTCATATGTGCTAGAGTAGCCATATACATCATTGGTTCATACATGCTAGGTAGAGTATGGTCTTAAATATTGTGATATATTTAAGTGCATGTATATTTTTGAGAATATGTGAGGATCGACCTGCTGCAGCAGTGATAGTATGGTTCTACATACCTTGTTGGGCCTTTGAGCTCACCCCCTCCCAGGTTTTGCAGGTGTTGCTGGTTTTGGAGTCAGTTGGGGAAACTGATAGCACCAGTTACAGAGGTAGTATCTAGATTCATTAGAATCTAATGTATGTCCAGGATAGTGGGTAGATAGATGCTTTACATTTGGATTAAATGTATAAAGCGTTTGTGTAGATTCAGTTCCTTCAGTTGTATTTTATTCATGTGATGTATGTATTTAATACGGACATTCAAGGACTGAGGCATGTATAATTATGATTGTATTATGCATGTTGTAGAAATATTGGGGGGACACGGGCCCAGAAGTGTCCATTTTTATTGTTTAGATATAAATGCTGGGGGGACACGTGCCCAGAAGTGTCCATATAAATTGTGAAACAGGTGTATCATGCCAGGAGCTGATTATTTAGAATGTGTCATGCCCAATTTTCGTAAAAATGATAGGAAATTGAGGTTGCATGATCAGGTGGTGGTTAAAGCGTGAGGGTGATCTCACGGGGTTCACACCTCGGTTTCCGGGCCTTGGGAATCGGGGCGTGACAGGATGGTATCAGAGCATGATACCTTATAAAGGTTAAAAAGGGTCCATTGGGATTAATGGGCAGGTTAACCTCCGGTTTCCCGGGAGTCGGGGATCGGGGCGTTACAAATGCTATCACAAGAGCTCCGTCATCATGAGCTCTCTTTATTTAATCACTGAATTAAAAATTTTATTAGATGACTTATTTGACTTTTTACATATCTCAAAAAATTGTTTCAATCCAGTAGTTAAATATGAAGAGTTCATAACTCATTTCATGAGTAGGCTCTCATGATAGCATTACTCTTAAATGATTCATTTCACTTCATATCTCAAAAAATGGTCTCAATCTAGTGGCTAAATAAGGTTAGCATTACTTAGGTTGTGAAATGCCAATCAACAATGTAATAAGAAAAGTGTGAAAAAGTCAATTACAATTATTAAGGATGTGGTGACCTTGTCGGTAGGTGTGCTTTGGGCGGGTGCGAGAGGTATTAGCAAGCTACAATTTTTGCGATCTCATTTTGTTTGGGGAAAGTAAATGTGAAGTGCTTATATGTGTGATTAAACTATCTCCAAATGTTACAAAGTCTTTTGGGGGTAAAAATTCAAGAATAAAATCGTGTATACTCAAGCCCAAACAAAACAATATCATATCTCCTACAATGGCCCATTACAAATAGTATCAGAGTAGAGCTTAGTCAGAAGTGGGATGTTGGGCCCCTAAGGCGAGGGAGTAATTGTGGTAACCTTGTCGGCAGCTGTGAAAGACACCCACACTAACGAGATGAGAGGATGGAAATTTCTTGTCATCTTTTATTGAATGCTCTTAGTCAATTATATATAGCAAAATACAATTGACTTGCCTAGTCACAAGCCTAAATAAAAGGCTAAACTAAAATACAAAATAGGGAAGGCTAAAATACAGAAAAGTGGTTACAACAACCATTGACTATAATTGAATAAAACAAAAGAATTTAAATAAAGCAGCTGAAAACTAATTCCTTAAACTAAGGAATACTGAGTTTGAACAAGATCAGATATTTGAACAAGTCAATTCCTATTACAACACTGATAAGCCTCTGATACACACTATCCTAACAAGTTATAGTGTGGCCAACGAAAATGTTGGGCCTCTAAGGGGGTGATTGTGGTGACCTTATAGATGGGTGAAAGAGACACCCACACTCGCCTAACAAACTACAGGTTGCACAGGTAAAGTGCTTATATGTGCAATTCTATCTCATCTCGCACTAAATGGGACTTTTGGGATAGTCAAATCCGTCACTAAAAGTCGATAAACCGTCGCTAATACTCAAATTGGACCGTCACAAAAAGTGGCATCGCGAAAGGTTATTAGTGACGATCAAGTTTGACCGTCACTAATAGCTGGACTATTAGTGACGATTTTGACCGTCACTAATAACTGGACTATTAATGACAGTCAAAACCGTCACTAATAACTAGACTATTAGTCACGTTCAACACCGTCACAAATAACTAGATTGTCCTTAATACTTCAAATTTTTTTTTTAATTTATAAATTTTGCTTAATTTCTATTTTATAATTTGCTTAATTTCTATTTTTATAATTTGCTTAATTTACATTTCTTAAACCAATAACAATATAAAAATATATATTAATATCAAAATTCAAAATAAATTATATATATGACAATATTAAATAAATATTGCATAAATTATAGAACAATTCTTTTGGAATTTTTTATAAATAAAACCAATAAACTAGTTCAATATCCAACATAATAAAACAGAACATAAACCAAACAAATTTGTCCATCTTGAAATAAAACAAGCATGCATTGAACAATAGTCGTGGGGCTGACTCTGATGTCGTTGGTGTTGGTGTTGATTGGGGCTGTTGAGAAAACTAGAACCATGGTGGTGGATGCTGATACTGTCACAATGGTGGCGGCTGGAGATACCTTGGTGGTGCATGCTACTGTTCGGAATCTGATGCTTGCTGATAATGGTGGAACCATGGTGGAGGTGGTTGTTGTTCAAGCATCATCTCCTGCACTTTGACGACTCGAAACAATGTACCCATTCCCAAGGCCACGAGGATATCCCTTCCTAACACCTCCTAGTTGCTCCAACACTATCTTGACATCATTTGGACTGTTGGTATCATCAAATTCGAGAGAAACTTGTAAGGACTTTTCCATCATACCATCCTGCATTATAATAGCATATTTTAAGTCTAGATAAAATTAAAAATAAAATAAAAGAACAATAAATAAAACAAGGATTAACAACATTAATGATTAAAACAATGTCATAATTAACTTACATAATTCCTTTTAGCTTTCTCGTTTACCCATCCAGATTTTTCAAATTAAAATTCATACTCAACCCCCTGCATAATAACATACTTTAATTCTCAAAAACAACAATATATTAAACTTAAATCAACACACTTTAATTCTCAAAACATCAAAATATTGAACCCAAAATCAACACAATTTCATTCTCAAGACAACAATATATTGAACTCAAATTAGCACACTTTAATCCTCAAAACAACAATATATTGAACCCAAATCAGCACACTTTAATTCTCAGAACGTCAATATATTGAACTTGTGCTTATGCTCACAAAACAATGGCTATTGCAAGCTTAAACTAAACAAATAATTATGCTAAAGTGAATTTCACCTTCAAATTTTACAAAGTAATTTCAAACAGACTATTCATGACTTGTATGTTCATTGGCTGCCTCGTATTATAGGACATAAACATATACCTACGGAATCATGATTTGTATGTGCATTGACTGCCTCGTATTATAAGGTACAAACCATAATGTACAAACAATGCTATTCCGTAGGAAACAGGTACCATGATAGTACGAGGCATGATCAATACGCCGTTGCTCAACTTAAAATGTTCCATTTCCACTGATTTAAAAAAAAAAACAACTTTACCTAGAGAAAACTCTTTGTTGTCTAAGGTTCTGCATTAGAAACTGCATTTAGAGCCTGAAATACAAACAAGCAATTACTCATTGATCTGGAACAGTCTAATGTGTTTTGATTTATTCTTATATATAACTTATTAATACTCCTTCAGCAAAGTTAAAAATGATTAGTGAAACAGCCCTTAAAATTGATGCCAGCATGAATTCTAAATTGGTCAACTTCAACAATATTAGAAATATGAGACCAAAGAACAACATAATCAACGAGACCAATTTAATTATCAAACCCATGTTTCAACTTAACCACTTTGAGAAGTGAATTCACTTTTCATATAACCTATTTAAAACCTGAATATTATGTAAAGATTATAAGTATGGGCACCATATCTCCCATCTTCTTTTCTTTCATTATTATTTAAATGAATTATAACATAGTTCATTCATAGTTCTTTTTCTTCTATTACATACTTGGACTCAAGAAATCCCAAATTCTTCTTCATAATCATGCCAAAACCAGGACAATCTCCTAACTATTAAACCCAATATATGTGTATATATATATGTGTGTATATATATATATATATATATAACATCACTTCAATTCTACCATACAGAACCCTCCACTTGACTTCAAAAACAGTATTAAAAAAAAATTGATTTCCTGATGGTAAAAAAAAGAAAGAACACCTCAATGAAGCCTTCTACTAGATGTGCCAAGATCAATTGAGCAAGATTTTATTTTTAGTGGGTCTGAAGATTAAAAATATATAACTAGAATGCTTTCTCAACAATGAAATATAACTATAAATCAATCTTTGCTCCACTTGATTGCTAAGAAAACAAAGTAAATGTAACCAAAACAAAACACGCCATTATGTTTTATGTTGCTTATGTTTCCAGAAAGGAATTTCTCAGCCACCTAATTTTAAAGAAATCTAATTAATAATTGATTCATGAAAATAAGAAAACACTCCAAAACCAAAAAGGACAAAATCCTTAATTACAATGTATTAAATAGATTTGGAAGTAAGCAAAGAAAATCAAACAAAACAAGCTCTACCAGATAAGAAATAAACCTTAATTGATGTTTATATAATTAAAAAAGGAAACCAAAAATAAATTAAACGTATTACCTCCTTGTAGAGTTTCACAAGGAAGAGCTACGAGAATACCAGCCCATCGCCAGTATTTGTTTCACCAGGTTTTTGTTGGGCAATGTCGTTATTTGAGAATCATGTCTCCAATATTTGTACCAATGCAAAAAATAAGTAAGATCATATAATTCAAATGAAAACAAATTTGATACTAATTTCTTTAATATAGCAAAGGGTTTAAGAAAATAAAAATTGTAGAGTTATTGATGAATTATTGTGAATATCATGAAAGAATCCTAATTAAAGGCTAAAGTATTTATAAAATTTTGAAATCACCCAAATAATTCAAGACTTACAAAATATGATTTCTGTTTGGGCAAAATACACTCACACTGAAGCTAAAACTGATGCCTTCAACAGAAACCGATCTCTTTTCTTCATCTGTGTGTCTTCAACTGAAACTGATGCCTCTAGCTCATCATAATAATTGCTAGGGAAAAAACCAAAGGAGACGAACATAAGTAAGTTTATCATGTTTCAATTAAGTTTATCATGTTTCAATTAAATATTACCTACATTGCATTGTAAATCTCAACAAATTATATTTTAAAATATATATACAAATATATGTCTATACATGGATAAAACATAAAATAAAAAACAAATAATTTGCTCAATGAAAGTGAAAATCTCATGAAGCGAAATAAATTGAAGCTTTTTCCTTTTTTTGAAAAGTCTGAAGGAAATTGAACCTTAAACCACATAAAGAGCATAGAAAAATTCCAATCAAGGAAAGAAAAAAAAGCAACTTCCAGTCCAAGATTTTTATAATTGCATAAACCTTTTTTCGAATAATAATTTGGGGAACGTAATGGCAGAATGAGAAGCAAATTGCATTCATATCAGTTAAAAAAATTTAAGTGGAATACCAAGTAAGAGAAATCTTCAGGCCAAAGGAGCAGAAAGCAAATAACATCTCAAAAAAAAAAAAAAAGAAATTATATTGCAGCTTTGGAGAACTATAGTAACAAAACCAATAGTGCCGAAGAGAACATTTGCTGCAAAAAGTTTCCTCTAACTGAAGAAATGTGAAATTTAAGGGATTGGGCAATAGTCAAAGACCAGAAAAGACATACACAGAAAGAGAATTTCAAAATCTCCAAACAAACCAACATACAAGGGTACTCACCATTCAGTCAGGTTATGCAAGGATGTTTCTTAATCACAAATTCAGCATTATAACAATATAATATGAAGTAATTCTTACCTTTTGTCAGTAGGAAATTATTGAAACGAATCTGAGTGAAAAGCAGTAAAGAACCTGGGAATACTACTATTTTGGACCTGCGCAACAGCAATGAGTAAATATTCAAAGCAAATTAAATAATAAACTAAACCCCCTTCCCCAAACAACAATTGTAGTATAATATATACTGATTTTTCTTCAAAAAAAATCACAACTTTTAATTACCAAAAAAATAAAAAAAAAATCCAAGCTCATCAACAAATCCAAACCCACCCCATCTCTTGGATTGAAGCTCCTCTCCAAAAGATCAGGGAAAATCAACAACACATCAATGCAAAGAGCAAGAAGAGAGTGAGGAGTTCCGAACCGTTTGCGATTCGACGTGGAGCCTCTGCTTCTCGGACTCTGACTCATTCTTGGAGCCGCCGTCGGAATCATGCTTGGAAGACGACGATTGGTGGTGATCGACAGTCGGAGGCGGTGTGGACTCGCGAGTCGACTCTGCCGACCTACGGCAGCGGTGGTTGTTGTTTATGTGGTTCTTGTGCCCCATTTCAAAAACGTCGAGAGGAGAGAAATTGTGTAGAGGTTGAGACTTCACCGGGGCATTCGCGATTACAGACGACTCATTCATCTACCAGACGCCGTAGTCTTCTCTAGTCTCCTAGTGAACTAGGTTTATTCTTATCTCTTAACTTTAGCAAAAACAAATGGCTGACATCACTCTCTCATTTGTGTGTATATTTTTGGGCCTTTTGGAACATTTCGAAATCACCGTGCCCAAAAACTAAGTGCATTAGTGACGGTTTAAGTTGACCACTCCAAAAAAATAAAAGTATTAGGGACAATTTTTTGGACCGTTTCTAAAAGACTGTTACTAGAAAGTATATTTCTTGTAGCGTCGTTCTATTTTTAAATGGTATGGGATATTTTAGAGTTCAAAGCGGACAATATTATATTTCGTCTCGTTCCCATAGTATGAGATATTTTGGAGTCCAATGCAGAAAATATTATGGGCCTGTTTGGAGGAGCTTTCTGATTATAAAATTCCTTCTATTTATAGGTTTTTGAAGAATGTCTTCAATAAAATGAATTTAAATGAAAAAGTTGTTTGGTTCTTAAATTTTTTTTGAAATTCCTTCCACAATTAATACAGTTTTAAATTGACAAATTTATACTTAATAATTACTCTAAATAAAAGGAGCAAGTTTCACAAAATAAAAGGGACCAAAATTGTTTATAAAGTTTGTTACTTAAAATAATTTTTTTCAAATGCATGTTTTTCCAGTGTTATTTGAATGGACTTTTTAAAAATTCGATTTTCATTAGAAATCATTTTTTTTTATTTCAAAAAATATTAACATTTTTTTACAAAGAACGTGTACTTAAATGCCCATTTCAATTTGCTAAGAAGCTTTTCCAAACAAACACTCTGTCTGATTCTGAAGATCCTTGATTTGTATTATTTCATTTGTCTTAAAAAAAAAACTAATATACATGTATACATTATTGACAATGGTGAAAAACAAATAGTTGACAGATAATGATATCGTGTGGAGCCACCCACATATCTATTCGTTACTTTTGTTTTGAATTATTGTATGCATGTTTAGTTGGCGTGAGTGGCTCTTCTTCTAAAGTTAAATGTGTTTTTTTCAGACAGAGATAAACGAATGTAGAGTCTTTTCCATTAACCATGAGTGGCTAGTCCTCTAAGGTCAAGTTTTTTTCTTAAAGCAAAAGGTTGCCCGTGCCATTTAAAACTATATATTATCTGTTTACAATTTAAAATTGATTTATTTAACGATTTAACAGCCGTGATTCCTAATAGTACTAATATATATACACACACAGCTAAACTATATTTGAGGCACTATAGTTTGTATATATATATATATATATATGTATGGGCCGTGATAGATCTTTCAAGAATTGAAAATTTTCGACTCCAATAACGTGAGTGTTGAAAATTTTCAACTCCAATAATGTGAGTGGGCAGTCTCAACATGATTTTCATACATATATATATATATATATATATATATATATATATTACAATAATTGTCACTTGCTTCAAACAGTGTCGCTATGTTTCCTGCTTCAAATTTTAAATTAAGACGAGAAGTAAGACAATTTAAAAAAACGCCAACATGAACAACAAACAAAGAATATAATGTGTAAAAATAGTCATTGTTGATGAAACAAAAATTCATCCCGAACTAGTTAAACACCAACCTGTAAAAAAGGACAAGAGAAGAGTAATCGAAAAGGCACTAGCACGGTGCCGGCCGACTACGCTCCGACGATCAAGTCAAAAATTGAAAGGGCTTTAAAAGCTATAACAGAACTTAGAGGGTATTAATTGTGTATCTTGATATATGGACCGTTCTGTATTTATAGTGACCAAGCGAAGTTGTGCCCTCGTAAAATTCTGTCTCTCCAGCTTCCTTTTCCCACTTGGAGACAACCAGCCTTAGTCAAAGCATCCTTCTTATCCACGTTACTGATGTGGCCAAACTTATTGTTATTTTTGTAGCTTACTATTGCCTATAAAAATATAATTTAAACCACTCGTAAGAGAACGAATCTTTGTAGATACGGTTCTTTATAGAGGGTATCGATCCCACAAGGAGTACTTGGTTGAATTGCACTATTAAGAGAAAATTTCCAATTTAATCCTAAAAACAGAATTTTAGTTTTGATTTAACACTACTTTATAGAATATATAAAAACATTAAATTTAAAACAATTTGTAAAGTTGAGAGTGAGAGAACTAGGGGTGGTTTCTACCTCTAGTCATTTGACATGTTTATTTATGTAGCTAATGGGATTTTCTACAAGTATATGCAACACAATGTCATTAGGCTTATGACCTATAATGACATATCAAAAGATAAATATGATTTCTAACTAAACATAGCCCATCTTTAACAAGCATAGCCCTTCAACCTATCTACTTATCATACCTTCTAAATGTACCTACGTGTGTCTGAACTACCCTATCTTGGCGAGGGCTATATAAGCAAGAAATATCACATTCCATTAAACACCATTACAAAGCCATCATTTACACTTTTTGTGAAAGTTGTAAATGTTGAGCATTCAAAATGAAGTATTTCAACTTTAAGACAAGATGGAGAAATAAAATCACATGAATATATTGTAGAAGTTCACAAGTAGTACACAAAACACTAGGCTAAGTAATCAACATATACATAAAGATCCCAAAATAGTTACAAAATGCACAAGTTACATGGCTAGAGGGTTCAACCACACCTCAGATGGAAAGTTAGTTGATCATAGGAGACTTGCAATCTTCCATGGCCAGAGATATGGAGCTCCAAAAGTCTGGTTCAGATCTCCTTCTCTCCTCCCCCAAAAATTCTCTCTTTCCCAAAAACATGTAATATATGTCCATCCACTTGTGTCCTTGGGTCCCACCTTGCCTATATATCTATATAATTCACCTACTATATATATGCACCCCTTACATGTCTCTTTGAAGTAAGAAAATCCTCAAAAAGGACGTGCAAAGGTCATTCTTGGAAGCAAGTGGCAAGACAAGTGGGCAAGTTGCAGTCTGCAGAATTTCGATTGTGTGAAATTGAGGTTTTGCACAATTGAGATTTCGATCATACGAAATTGAAGTTTCGCACAATCGAGATTTCGATCATGCGAAATTGAAGTTTCGCACAATCGAGATTTCGATTGTGCGAAATCATCATCTCAATTGTGCAAAATGCCTTCATGAATTTTTCTTGATTTCTTCACTTCCTCAGCACTTGATCGGAAACATCGCTTTATTTTGGGACAAAACCTAATATTCAACAAAAACACAAAAATAGTATAAAAATACGAAGGTAAACATAAATACGGAATCAACATATGCAATTAAGAATGCTTAAATGTGTAACATTTGACGCTTATCACACCCCCAAACTTACATATTGCTAGTCCCTTAGCAATGCAAAATAAAATGATCTAACTTATGCAAAAATGGATCACTTATTAGTCATTAACTAGATAAGGGATGATTTCCCATTCATCTCGTAACCGACAAATGCAACAAGTATTATGGAGCTATGTGGACATTTAACAAAAATGAACCTTTGCAAACTAGAGTTAGATGATAGTCCCCACATAATGGTTAGTTTAAATAAATATATCAACGCCGACCCTAAAATCCTCTTTGAAGAGTGAACATCTATTATAATGTGTGGCTTATCATCATATTTGGAGAATACAAGAACACATCTGTTTTTAGAAGAAAAACTCATAGAAAGCGTGACACTGTGGTTTATTACCGTGAAGCATGCATGAATGCTTGTGTGCTAGTGACTGTGCAATATTTAAACTCTTTTTGCTTTCTTGAAAGCCCATGTAGCGGTGTTGGGTCAATGACTCCCAAACCAATGGTTTTAGGGCATTAGGTGAAAAGACACCCTTAAGACTTAATAGTCGAGCTTCCAAGGTGATGAGCTTAAACAAGCCACCTGCTTCATTAAGGATCAACCTTACACACTTATACGCGAATACTCTATGCTTTATGAGGTACAGAGACCCGGTTTATTGAGTGAGAAGGCTTATTGCACAAATTTTTCTTTTTTTTTTTTTTTTTTTTTTGTTGCAAACAACCAGAAGACTCATTCTCTAAGTTGTTCAAATAAAAATAGAAATTTTCAAGATTTTCCATCAGACTTATACCCCACATCTTAAAATGCATGTGTGCTAGTTTGTGCTATTAAGGACAAATTTAGGGTAAGAACTGCACCATATTCATGATTGAACAAAAATGTGGACCATTCTAACCTAATACATAACTTGCAAAAGTGCAGGTATTTACAATGTCCAAAGCTCCTAATTACTTGCTGCATTTGCCTCGAATATTTATTAGGATGGCCTTCCCTTAAGAAGTATGACATCATGGCCAAAATGCACCAAAAAATGCATTACAACGTTAATAAGCACAAAAGAATTGAACAGTTGCAAGCATATGCATGTGGTATACCGCACACCCCCAAACTAAATTCAAACATTGTCCTCAATGATTTGAAAAGAAGAGAAAGGAACGAAATTACTGGGAATGTGGTTGTGGATAGAAACAGCAGTCAATCACGAGCAGTGGTCCACATGAGTATCAAAACCTGTATGGATCATCAACGGTATACCACAAGCATTATGGGGAACAAAAAGTAAATAAAAGTACAAAGATAAAATAATTATGCATCCACATTGATTTCTTTGCAAGTTTATGATGTTTGGCATCTTGACGCTTCATAGTCAGAGCATTGGAGATAGCAGTAGCGATGCCAAATGTAAAAGACATACAGTGAATAAAAAGTATAATTAAAACAAAACTATATTCCATAAATGTGCAAAACATGTTCAGTACAAAGTGAAATGATGGAATACATATAAAGATCCGAAGACATGGCCTACAAGGCCCACTGAAAATAAATACAAAACTAAAAATTAAAAATAAAATAGAAAAATGCTAAACTAATCTAGGGTGGGTGGTGGTGGAGGGGGCTTGGTGGGTGGTGCAGAAGTTGAAGCGGCTGCCGGGCCATGCAACTGAGTCTGGAGGTCTTGTCGGAACGACCGAAACTCATCAATCAATGTTCTCTGACCCTGAGTCAGAGATGTAATATCCCCTCTCATGGCAGTCATCTGGCTCTGAGTTAGCCGGACGTGCTCGTCAAAACCCTACTGCAGCCTCTCTACATCTGTCGCCAAGCAGGAGTATCCGGTGGCCAGTATATCAAACTGCTCATGGCTCAGACCGGTCGAATCCTCCTCCTCCTCCTCATCCGAGGGCTCACTCTCTCTAGGCTCATCCTCCTCTGCCAATGCAAGAGGATCATTCATGTCCATGTCCTCACGCTCCTACCCCTGACGCTGCTGGCGCTCCAGATGCCTACGGACCCAGACCCAGTGAGTGTGCTGGAAATGGGGAGGCAGTCCGATCTGAATGTCAGTAGAACTGACAGGGATATTGGCCTCCCTAAGAAAGGCAGTGACCAAGTAGGGGAACGGCAGCTGCCAAGTAGCAGCTCACCTGTTCGTCTTCCGGATAAGACCATCCCACACTTTATACATCTGCCCCCAAATGAGCGATGGGACAGAAAACCATGTGCCAGTATGAGCTGCGTATAAGCAGCGAAGAAGGTCACCCCGTCTCTCCGCCACATGTCCGAGAGGACATGCGTTCTTGATAAGGACGGTATCCAAGAACCATAAGTCCGTCAGGCACATGGATTTGCTTGTGCAATTCTGATTGGGGGTGGTAAACTCCCCATTGCACATATCCATGACCATAGAGAAAATGGTAGTGTCAGACGGGAGGGACTCCCTGAAGAGTAGATGACCATCCTGGTCGACCATGTCCGGAGGCTGTAGGTGTGGGCAGCCTATGAGCTGGGCTATCCGACTCGCCGTGATGGTGATCGTAGTTGATGTGGCTAAACTTGAATTATAATTGTAAGCTTATTTTTGCCCCTTTTTCAAAATATAATTTAACCACTCGCAAGAGCACGAATCTTTGTAGATACGGTTCTATATAGAGGGTATCGATCCCACGAGGACTAGTCGTAATTGTCTTAAAGAAAGATTAATTCCACTTTAATTCTAAAAATAAGGTTTTGAATTTTGGTTTAAAACTATTGCATAAAATATAAAAATAATAAATTTAAAGAGTTAAAAGTTGGGAGAGAGAACTAGGGGTGGTTTCCACCACTAGCCATTCACATGTTCACAAGTGTAGCAAGCTTGGGATTCATAAATTAAATTCCTAACAATGTCATTAGGCTTGTGACCTCAATGACATATCAAAAGATTAATGTGTGTGCAAACCTATCATAATCCATCTTCAACAAGCATAGTTCTTCAACCTAACTAATTACCCTACTCTCTAAGTGAACCTACATGCATCCAAATTACGTTATCTTGGCATGGTTTATACAAGCAAGAACAACACATTCATTTAAACACCATTACTTAGCCATCATTTGCAATTCTTGTGAAATATGCAAATGTTGTGCATTCACAAGATAGATTCTACTCTAAGACAAGAATAAAACCAATATCAAATGAATATATATAAGAAATGTATAAGTGTACATTGTCACTAGACTAAATAATCAACATTTAAATACAAATCCCAAAATGCTACAAAAATGAACAAGTTTACATGGCTAGGGGCTTCACCCACACCCTAGTAGAGAAGTTAGTTGCTCATGGCAGCCTTACACTCTTCCATTGATGGAGAAAATGAAGCTTCAAGGTCTGGTTCAGCTGCTTCTTCTCCTCTCCCGAATGTCTCTCTATGTGTATGTCTGATGTGTATGAGAGATATGAGAGAATGGCTTCTTTGTGTGATTTATGACCTCTTTTTTTAACCTTGGGGCCCACCATAAATATATATATATATCAATATATATACCAACTATATCAAGAATGTCTCCAAATGTCTTGTTCAAGTCAGACAATCCCTCTAAGTCATGCAAAAAGGGGGATTTTGTTGCAAGTGGGAAGAGCAGGTGAGCAAGTGGGCAAGTGGGTCTGCAGAATCTCGATCAATCGAAATTGGAATCTCAATTGATCGAGATTTCGATCAATCGAAATCAAGTCTCGATCAATCGAGATCTCGATTGATCGAGATCAACATCTCGATTGATCGAGATGCCTTAGCTTTAATTCTGAATTTAGCTCATCAACTGCAAATGGCCTCAAACCTTTCTCCTTTTACTACCAAACCTGTAATACATCAAAAACACAAAAATATCGTAAACGTATATCGGTAAACGCAATAACGGGACTAACATATGCAATAAAGAGGGTTCAAATACATAGTATTGAACTCTTATCACACCCCCAAACTTACACATTGCTAATCCCTTAGCAATGCAATGCAACAAAAATGAATTTAACTAGCTTATACAAAAATTGAATCATGCTCAGTCATCAACTAGATAAAGGATGATTATCCGTTCATTTCACATTTGGCAAATGCAACAAGTATTACAGAACTATGCGGTCATTAGCAAAAAATGGACTTTCACAAACTACAAATAGATGACAGTCCCCACATAATGGCCAGTCCGAACCAACATACTAATTCCAACCCCAAAATCCTCTTTGAAAAGTGAACATGCATTCTAACGCGTGGCTTTGTCATATTTGGAGAAAAATAAGAACAAATTTATTTTTAAAAGAAAAACTCATTGAAACGGTTCGACATTGCTGTTCATTACTGCAAAACATACATGAATGCTCATGTGCGGATGACCGTGCAATGCTTAGCTCTTTTTGCTTTCTTGTAAGCCCATGTAGCGGCATTGGGCCAATGACTCCCAAACCAATTGGTTTTAGAAACACCCCTCGGACTTAATAACCGAGCTTACAAGGCGATGAGCTTAAACAAGCCACCCACTTATTATTGCTCAACCTTGCACACTTATACACGAATACTCCCTGCTTTGAGGCATAGAGATCCGGTTTATTGAGTGAGAAGGCTTATTGCATTTATTTTATATTATTTTTTTTTTACAACAACCGGAAGAACTCATTCTTTAAGTTGTTCAAATAAAAACAGAAATTTACAAAATTCTCCATCAGACTTATACCCCACCATTTAAAATTGCATGTGTGCGAATTTGTGTGGTTAAGGACAAATTCAGGACAAGAACCGTACATATTCATATTTGAACAAAAATGTGGACTGTTCTAGCCTATTACATAGCTTGCAAAAGTGCGGGTATTTACAATGTTAAAGTTCTTAACTACCTGCTGCATTTACCTCGGATATTTATTTGAATGATCTTCTTTTAAAAAGCAAGACATCATAGCAAGCATGCAAAAATATCACGAAAAAGAAAAAAAAAACTGCTCTACAATGACAATCAATACAAAGACTGAACATTGCATGCATATGCAAGTGGTATAGCATACCGCACACCCAAACTTAGACGCAACATTGTCCTCAATGTTTGGACAAGAAGAACAAGGAAAGAATTTACCGGGACTGTAGAACGTGACAAAAATGGCATTCCAACATGAGCGGTCATCCTGCAAATGAGAAAAACCTGCACGGAACACCAACTGGATACCATGAGCATTAAAAGGAACAAAAAGTACATGAAAAGAACATAATAAAAGAATCATGTACAAGAGGACAATGCCAAGATCACTACACATCCAAGGCTCTGAACTGGTGTTTCCCAATTGACTAAGAGGTCTATGCGATAAGATATTGACTATCCAGGCACGCTAACATATAGCATGCAAAGGGGCTGCCTTTCTTTATTAACGCCATACTACGTTGAAGCAATCTCAACAGTATTGGGAATTGAAACCAGGCGGTAATAAATGGAAATCATCAACTGAATCGCATATAACAATTAGGCAAGTGGTACTACATACATAGTCAAAGTATAGAGAGCAGAGATATTGGCAGAAAGTAAAATTAAAGACAGGAAATAAAACATATGTTATAAAAGAAAGGATAACTGTATTCCATATATGTGAACATAAGTTGCAGTACAAAGGGTACATGGATGTGGAATATACAAAAACTAACATGGCCAACATGGCTTATCAAAAACAAAGAAAGAAAAATAACAGCAAGTAAAACAGACAATTCGAATAGATAACGCTACTTTAGGGTGGGTGGTGGTGGAGGTGGCTCGGTGGGTGGAGTAGAGGTGGAGGTGGAAGCTCGTCCGACAAACAGGAATTGCAGGTCCTGCCGTAAGGCCCGGAACTCATCTAAAATTGCCCTCTGACCCTGCGCCAGAGACGTAATGTCCGTCCTAATGCCTGCCAGCTGACTCTGCGTCACCTGGACATGTTCCTCAAAACCCTGCTGGAGACGCTCAACGTCAACTGCCAGACAGGAGTAGCCAGTCGCCAGGATCTCATGCCGCTCTGCGGTGATATCCATCTCATCATCCTCCAGCTCCTCATCAGATGCCTCACCCTCTGCAGGCACACCCTCATCTATCTCCACTGGGGCATCCATGTCTACGTCATCTGGTGGATCGCCATGGTGGTCCTGTCGTTCCAAGTGTCGCCTCACCCGCTCCCACTGAGTAGGTGTGAAGCGGGTGGGCGGTGCCAGCTGGATGTCAGTATCATTGACCGGTATATTGGCACGGCTGAGGAAGGCTGCGACGAGGAATGGAAAGGGAAGCCGCCAACTCGCTGCTCGCCTCATGCTCTTGTTGACAAGGTCATCCCAAATTTTGAACAGCTGCCCCCATATCAGCGACGGGACAGAAAACCAAGTACCCGTGTGGAAGGCGTACAGGCAACGGAGAAGGTCGCCCCAGTGCTCTGCCACATGCTGCAAAGGACACGTGTTCTTGATGAGAACGGTGTCCAAGAACCATAACACACTCGGGCACATCGATTTGGACATGCAGTTGTGACTGGGTGTGGTAAACACCCCGCCACACATGTCCATCACGATGGAGAACAAGGTCATGTCCATTGGGAACTCGGGCCGGTAGATCGGCTGACCACCCTAGTCAACCATATCTGGAGGCTGTTGGTGAGGAATGCCGAGCATCTGTGCGATCCGGCTCGGTGTGATAGTAATCATCGTGCCACCTACGATCATCTCCAATGTGTTAGGCTCGGTGCAGGAATAGGTCATACACTCATAAAAGACCTGCACCAAGCGCTCGTGCGCCACATCGGTGGGTGGCACACATAATCGGTCGAGGCGACGCCGCCGGAGCTCTGCAACAGCCTATGAGCAGTCGGGACGCATCTCGTACTCTCTCAGCTCAAATCGCTGCTCAGGGTGGAACTTCCGTGTCTGGAAGGCTCGCCCGGGCACATCTCTAACAGTACCGGGAGCATTCTTCACACGCGCCATCGACCCGGAATAGTCTGCACTTATTCCAAAAATTAAAGTAAATAAAAAGAAAATAAAATGAAAACTAAACTAAGAATAAAAATTAAAAAGGAGGTTCTAGTCCATGGTGCCGACATATGCTTTCCAAGATATGCTCGAATCGACTCGATGAGGTGTACTAGGAAGCAAAAACAACCCATATGAATATGTCTCTCATCTCGCTCTCAACGAAGCAGCGTAAGCGGATGCAACCGAAATAATGGGGTTGCGGTTGCAAACCGTATATCAAGCATTTGAAACAAAAATAATGCAAAATCTCACCCATACATGCACTCCTACCCCCGAAACCCGTAAGATCCTATTATGAACATAGCGAATGCAAACCACTCCAACCCAACATCATCTGTCTATGCTTATTACGTCGAGAAACTAACAAAAATGGCGGCAAAGTAAGCAAAATATAGCCATGCATCACTTACCTCAAGGTGAAGATGATGATCAGTGCAAGAAGATGAAGTCCCAACATGCAGTCGCGAAGAGACGAACGTGCGCGTAGACGCGGAGAGCTCAGACTACAGCGAACGACAGTGGATGGTCAGGAATGATCGAACAAGGGTTGGACGGCGCTCGGGGAAGCTTTGGATCTCTCAGTGAAGAGGAGGAAGTCGGATGGTCTTGGGAAGAATCGTAGAAATGAGAGGGAGCCCAACAGTTCGAATAAATAAGTGGCTCACGTGCAGGCATCGTGTCATTCTCGATTGATCGAGATGCACATCTCGATCAATCGAGATTTCTATCAATCAAAATCCTGACTTCGATCAATTGAGATCAAGTCTCGATCAATCGAAATCCTTGCTTCGATCAATCGAAATGTCGATTGATCAAGGACCTATCAAAGTGCCATTGAAGAAAAGCACCTGTCTGGACTTTGATCTTTGCAAAAGGCTCCAACATCTCTGCATTATTTCGATCGATTGAGACCAAGATCTCAATCAATCGAAATGCTCAAAAAATAGTCAGCTTGATTTATACTTTATGGACTTGGACTTATGGGACTTAGATACAAAATTACTTAGATACAAAATTTACTTTGGATTAGAGGGACATCATGGAAGCATGATAGCTACCATGGCCGTGCCACCTTACACGTCTATGGCATAACGTCAGAATTGGCTCACGAGTCAAAATACACATGATCCGTCAAAGTGACGACATCCACGTATTCCGTGGTAACTTGGTCATCCACGCACAATTTTAAGCGCTGCCCATTCACTTTGAACAATGATCTGTCTTTCAAGTCCTTCAATTCCACCGCCTTGTGGGGAGTAACAGAATTAACCAAAAATGGACCATCCCAACGGAAGCGAAGTTTTCCGGGAAACAAATGGAGTCGTGAGTTGTACAACCATACTTTCTGGCCCGGAGAAAATGTTTTGACTCGAATATTATGATCATGAAAGGCTTTTGAATTTGCCTTATAGATTTTAGCGTTCTTATACGCGTTATGTCGCAATTCTTCCAATTCATTTAATTGAAGCTTTCGATTAGATCCGGCCATTTGCATGTCAAAATTGAAAGTTTTGGTGGCCCACATAGCCTTGTGCTCCAATTCAACCAGAAGATGGCACGCTTTGCCATAAACCAACTGGTAAGGTGACATTCCAATGGGAGTCTTATAAGCAGTTCGATAAGCCCATAATGCATCATTTAGTCGCAATGACCAATCTTTCCGATCAGGCCGAACTATTTTCTCAAGAATGTTCTTAATCTCCCTATTGGATAGTTCCACTTGGCCACTAGTTTGAGGATGGTATGGGGTGGCTACTTTGTGTATGACCGAGTATTTGGTAAGCAAGGTTTGAAGGAACCGGTTACAAAAATGTTTACCTCCGTCATTGATGAGGGCCCGAAGTGTACTAAAATGGCTAAAGATATTCACTTGAATGAACTTAACCATGACTGCGTGGTCATTGGTTTTGGTAGCAACGACCTCTATCCATTTAGAAACGTAGTCCACCGCCACAAGTATGTACTCATGACCAGTAGAGGGTGGAAAAGGTCCCATGAAGTCAATGCCCCACACATCAAATATCTCAACAATAAGAATAGGGTTGAGAGGCATCATGTCCTTCTGAGACATCGCGCCAAGGCGCTGACATCGCTCACACGAGCGATAAAATGAATATGCATCCCGATGAAGTGTTGGCCAGAAAAATCCGCATTGAAGAATTTTTGCTGCGGTTTTCTTAGCACTAATGTGTCCCCCACAAGCAAGTGTATGACAGAATTTAAGAATGCTTTGGAATTCACTGTTGGGTACACACTTTCAGATTATTTGATTGGGGTAATATTTGAATAATTGAGGATCGTCCCAATAATATGATCGTGATTGGGAGAAAAACCGATCCTTCTCTTACTTGGTCCAAGAAGACGGTATTTTACCGGTTGCCAAGTAGTTGATAATGTCCGCATACCAAGGGATACTCTCTTGAGAAATTACAAAGAGTTGTTCATTCGGGAAAGCTTCACAAACTGGAATGGTGTCATGGAGGGATTCAACAAGAATTCTAGAGAGGTGGTCAGCCACCACATTTTCGGTTCCCTTTTTGTCTCTAATCTCAAAATTAAACTCTTGCAGCAAGAGTATCCACCGGATCAACCTAGGCTTAGTGTCCTTTTTGGCCAAAAGATGCCGGAGGGCAGCATGGTCCGAATAGACAATGACCTTGGAACCTAATAGATAAGCTTGAAATTTATCCAATGCAAATACTACCGCAAGCAACTCCTTTTCCGTTGTGGTATAATTGATTTGAGCCTCGAAAAGGGTTTTACTTGCATAGTAGATAACAGGTGGCAATTTGTCTACTTGTTGCCCTAAGATCGCACCCATGACATAATCGGATGCATCACACATGATCTCAAATGGGAGAGCCCAATTTGGAGGGATGAGAATTAGAGCGGTTGTAAGCATGGTGCGGAGCTTTTTAAAAGCATTGAGGCACGCTTCATCAAAGGTAAAACAAGACTCTTTTTCAAGAAGGCGACACAAAGGCCGAGAGATCTTACTAAAGTCTTTGATGAAACGGCGATAAAAGCCCGCATGCCCAAGGAATGAACGAATCTCTCTCACGTTGATGGTGGAGGAAGTTTGGAAATAAGTTCAACCTTGGCTTTGTCATCCTCGATTCCTCTCTTAGACACAATGTGCCCTAGGACAATACCCTCTTGAACCATAAAATGGCTCTTTTCCCAACTGAGGATTAGATTGGTTTCTTGACATCGTGTGAGAACACGGGATAGATTTTTGAGGCATGATTCAAATGAAGGCCCAAACACGGAAAAATCATTCATGAACACTTCCAAGAAATTTTCCACCATATCCAAAAATATAGACATCATACACCGTTGAAAAGTCGTCGGTGCATTGCACAACCCAAAGGGCATGCGTCTATAAGCAAATGTGCCAAAAGGACATGTAAAGGTGGTTTTCTCTTGGTCCCTCGGGTCTATAACAACCTGATTATAGCCAAAATATCCATTTAAGAAGTAATAAAAACTTTGACTGGCTAATCTCTCTAAGATTTGATTAATAAATGGAAGAGGGAAGTGTTCTTTCCGAGTTGCTGAATTTAGTTTCCTATAATCTATGCAAATTCTCCATCCCGTGGTGGTGCGTTGGGGAACTAATTCACCCTTATCATTTGGTTGCACCGTAATACCGGACTTCTTAGGAATCACTTGAGTGGGACTAACCCACTTACTATCTGAGATGGGGTAAATGATTCCCGCATCTAGTAACTTCACCACCTCCTTCATTACAACGTCCTTCATATTTGGATTTAATCGACGTTGTGCCTCTCTTGAGGTCTTTGCATCCTCTTCCAAGTGTATGCGGTGCATACAAATAGAAGGATCTATTCCCTTAAGATCTACCACACTCCATCCTATTGCTTCCTTGTGCTCTTTTAGCACTTTTAGAAGTTCCATCTCTTGATCATTGGTGAGATTGGAAGCAATAATGACTGGAAGGGTCTCATTAGCGCCCAAGAAAACATACTTGAGTGTAGCCGGTAGAGGCTTGAGCTCAAGTTGTAGTGGGAAAATTAGAGAAGGGGTTTGGAAAGTATTGGACAAATGAGGCAAAGGTTCTCTCAAAACTCTCCATTTAGGCAAATCCATGACAATCATGACATTAAGCATTGATTAACTTCACAAATGGATTGCTCAATATCAAAATCATCACAGTTGAAATTACTTAGGCATGCCTCTAGAGGATCCTTAGAAAGAATGGAAGGAAGCGCTTCTTGAACAAGGTCTTCCACTATATCAACACAAAAGTACTCACTTTCGTCGGATGTGTGGTGAGAAGCATTAAAGATGTTCAAATGGACTTTCATATTCCCAAAAGAGATGTCCATTACTCCGATACGGCAATTAACACAAGCGTTTGTCGTGGCCAAAAATGGATGACCTAGAATGATAGGAATATGTCTATTTGGATTTTGGACTAGTTCCGTGTCAAGGACTATGAAGTCCACCGAAAAGTAAAATTTGTCCACTTGAATTATTACATCCTCAATGATACCACGTGGTTGCTTCACCGAGCGGTCGGCAAGTTGCAACACAACTGTGGTAGGCTTAAGTTCCCCCAAACCTAATTATTGGTAAACTAAGAATGGAAGCAAATTGACACTAGCCCCTAAATCAAGAAGTGCCTTTTCAAAAGCTTGATTTCCGATGGTGCATGAAATGGTTGGAGCACCCGGATCTTTGAATTTAGGAGGGGCTTGGTGTTGGAAAATGGAGCTTATGTGCTCAGTTAGGAGGACTTTCTTAGGAACATTGTTCCTAGATTTGCGCTTTTGAGTGCACAAGTTCTTCAAGAATTTAGCATAGGAGGGAATTTGCCGGATTGCATCAAGGAGAGGGAGATTGATCTTTATTTGTTTGAAGATCTCCATCATGTTTTGAATTTTCTCTCCTTGCTTCCCAAAATGAGAAGGTTCCTTCAATCTTTGAGGAAAAGGAACCGGAGGTTCAAAAGAGGTGTCAAGATTTAGAATAGATGGCGACACAACTTCACTTGCCTTTCCTTTTGGATTTTGTGGGACTTTGTTCACATTTGGATTTGAAGGAAACACATTTGGATTTGATTGAGATTCTTTTGGATTTTTGGATTGCTCATGGGATTCCTTTTTTTCTTCCCCAACCTTGGAATTTATGATTTTACCACTCCTTAAGGTGGTGATTGATTGAACTTGCTCCGGGGGAGCATTACAAGATGAAGATGATGGATCCTCAATCACATAAACACCCTTAGGGTTTGCCACCGGTTGACTTGGCAACTTACCTTCCTCTCTTCTATTCAAAGCATTAGCTAGTTGCCCGATTTGAGCTTCTAACCTAGCCATAGATTGAGCATTAGCTTCAAGCTTAGATATTGATTAAGAGTGGGTTTGCAACAAGTGAGTATTGGCCTCAAGATTGCTTATCACTCTTTTTTCAAAGCCTTGGCTTATTGGAGGAGGTGGTGGTTGTTGGTAATTGGATCTTTGATGGTAAGGTTGAGGATTTGGCCTATATTGAGGCTGTTGAGATTGAGAATTAAAGGAATTTTGCCCTTGAAAAGAGGGGCTTGATTCTTGAGATTTTCATGAAAATGCTGGATGATTCTTGTAACCAGGACTGTAGATATTTGAATATGGATCATTCATCTGTTTGGAGTACAAGGCATTCGCTTGCTCTTGAGCATAATCGGGAGATTGACCGACAATAGGACAATCTCGCACATAATGTGAAGTGCTATAGCAAAATGAACACCCTTCCTGATTTTGAATAGGTTGGCTTGGAGTAGGCAACCCATTTTTTACGATTTAGTCCATTTTTTGGGTTAAGGCTTCTACTTGCATAGCAACCTCATCTACAAGGTTGGGTGGATTTCCCTTTTCTAGTGGAGGAGCGTTGAGCTGAGTTATTACTTAGGGTTTGAAAAATTTTTCATGCCTCATCTGGGCTTTTCAAAAGGTATCCACCTCCACAAGCGGAATCTATCATTTGCCTATGTTGCTCACTCACCCCATCATAAAAACTTTGCACTAGCTGCCATTTTGGGACAGCATGGTGCAGACAAGATTTAAGAAGGTCTTTTAATTATTCCCACGTCTCATGAAATTGTTCTTGATCAATTTGGGTGAATCCGGTGATTGCTCGTCGAATATCACTCGTCTTTCCCATTGGGAAGTATTTTTTTAAGAATTCAATTTGCATCTCCGCCCAAGAATGGATTGAGTTAGGTTCTAAGGAATTGAACCAACTTCTAGCTTTATCTTTTAGGGAGAATGGAAACATACGAAGCTTTAGATCATCCTCCGTAAAATGTGGTACCCTAATGGTGGAACACACAGAAAGGAAGTAATCTAAATGCCAGTATGGATCTTCATTTGGGAGACCATGGAAGCTATTAAAAAGATTGATGGTGGAGGACTTTATTTCGAATTGAGTTGCCGCTACATCTGGAAATTGAATACATGAAGGTACTTCAAATGTAGTCGGAAGATAAAAGTCCATAAGCAACTCTCCTTGAGGAGGAGGAGGTGGAGGTTGTTGTTCATGATTAAAAGGAGGTAGTCTAGGAGGTTGTCTCTTATTTGGTTCCATGTTTTCAGTCCTAGGCAATATAGGGTTCCTAGAGGTTCCTCTACGTTGTCTAAGTGTTCGTTCAAGTTCACTATTACAAGGAAGCAAAGGAAGTGACAATGACCATCTACCTAGCATGCATTAAAAGTATGACAACACCTCAATATGTAAAATAAAAATAAATAAATAAAATTTACTCAAATGCACAATTTTAGACTTTATACTCACAAAGGGTTCCAACTTTGATCCTTTTAGATGCCCGCTATGTGGTATACCTAAAATCAAGTAATTTGAGAGATAAGAACAAGCTATTTACAAAAAAAGAATGAAAGAATTTCTAGCCTAAGAATTAAACTAGATTTAATCTTTCAATGGTGATAATCAAACCGTAGTCCCTGGCAACGGCGCCAAAATTTTGATGTGGCTAAACTTGAATTATAATTGTAAGCTTATTTTTGCCCCTTTTTCAAAATATAATTTAACCACTCGCAAGAGCACGAATCTTTGTAGATACGGTTCTATATAGAGGGTATCCATCCCACGAGGACTAGTCGTAATTGTCTTAAAGAAAGATTAATTCCACTTTAATTCTAAAAACAAGGTTTTGAATTTTGGTTTAAAACTATTGCATAAAATGTAAAAACAATAAATTTAAAGAGTTAAAAGTTGGGAGAGAGAACTAGGGGTGGTTTCCACCACTAGCCATTCACATGTTCACAAGTGTAGCAAGCTTGGGATTCATAAATTAAATTTCTAACAATGTCATTAGGCTTGTGACATGAATGACATATCAAAAGATTAATGTGTGTGCAAACCTATCATAATCCATCTTCAACAAGCATAGTTCTTCAACCTAACTAATTACCCTACTCTCTAAGTGAACCTACATGCATCCAAATTACGTTATCTTGGCATGGTTTATACAAGCAAGAACAACACATTCATTTAAACACCATTACTTAGCCATCATTTGCAATTCTTGTGAAATATGCAAATGTTGTGCATTCACAAGATAGATTCTACTCTAAGACAAGAATAAAACCAATATCAAATGAATATATATAAGAAATGTATAAGTGTACATTGTCACTAGACTAAATAATCAACATTTAAATACAAATCCCAAAATGCTACAAAAATGAACAAGTTTACATGGCTAGGGGCTTCACCCACACCCTAGTAGAGAAGTTAGTTGCTTATGGCAGCCTTGCACTCTTCCATTGATGGAGAAATGAAGCTTCAAGGTCTGGTTCAGCTGCTTCTTCTCCTCTCCCAAATGTCTCTCTATGTGTATGTCTGATGTGTATGAGAGATATGAGAGAATGGCTTTTTTGTGTGCTTTATGGCCTCTTTTTCAACCTTGGGGCCCACCATAAATATATATATATATCAATATATATACCAACTATATCAAGAATGTCTCCAAATGTCTTGTTCAAGTCAGACAATCCCTCTAAGTCGTGCAAAAAGGGGGATTTTGTTACAAGTGGGAAGAGCAGGTGAGCAAGTGGGCAAGTGGGTCTTTGGAATCTCGATCAATCGAAATTTCAATCAATCAAAATCAAGTCTCGATCAATCGAGATCTTGATTGATCGAGATCAACATCTCGATTGATCGAGATGCCTTAACTTTAATTCTGAATTTTGCTCTTCAACTGCAAATGGCCTCAAACCTTTCTTCTTTTACTACCAAACCTGCAATACATCAAAAACACAAAAATACCTTAAACGTATCTCGGTAAAAGCAATAACGGGACTAACATATGCAATAAAGAGAGTTCAAATACATAGTATTGAACACTTATCAGTAGTCCCTCCCACCACAGTCTGTAGAGTACCGGGCATGGTGCACGAGTATGTCATGTGCTCGTAGAAGACCTGCACCAGCCTACTATATGCAACTTCGGATGGCGGCTGGAGCAGTCTATCAAGTCAGCATTGCCACAGCTCTGCCACAACGCATGCTGTGTCCTGACGCTTCTCAAACTCTGTGGGGTCAAAAACATGCTCGGGATGAAATCCTCCAGTGCGCCAAGCTTTGCCCGGTACGTCTCAAATCTGAATATCGGGATTCTTCACACGAGCCATATTCTGGTACTATCTGTAATTATTGAAAAATGAAGTAAATTAAAAAAAATTGATCTAAGTCGGTGCATCAAGACATGCATTCCAAAACATGCTCAGGGCGGCTTATCAAAAATCACTAGGAATGGCGAAAGCCATTCAAACCGCAGACTTCATTCATGCTCAAGGCAAAATCTAAATCTATTATGACTCACATAGATATACAACACACACCTAGTCATCACAATGCACCCCAACCGAATAGTTCTCTTGTTTGCATCCCACCCCATGTATTCGTGGGCACAACGCATACCCAACATCATAATCAAATGCAGTAATGACACAAATCCATTTAAACACATACTTCCTCTCCCTAGTCATGCCCATGCAGTCAACTAAACTCAAGGGAAGTGAAAGATAAACAATGAAAAATATGGAACTATACTTACCCAAGGAGACGCTGTCGATTGGTGCGAGAAGGCAAATAACGATGGTTGCTCCTTCGCAGATGGTGGAGAACAATGATGAATGGCGTGAGGGGTTTTGGGATGATCGGCCGAGAGGGATGGAAGTGTTGATTACGCGAATAGGAGTGAGATGAATGTGAAGGGTCATGTTTGAAATTTATAACCTTCCGCATGTGCTCTTTGCGTGCCCTTTTCGATTGTGCGAAATGTGGATTTTGCACAATCGAAATTTTGATTGTTCGAAGTGCTATCGACATGCTATCGAAGGAACTCACCTCTCGGGACTTTGCACTCTGCAGAGTTTCACAATTTCTCCTCCACATCTCGATCATGCGAAATGTGGATTTTGCACAATCGAGATTTTGATTGTGCGAAATGTGGATTTTGCACAATCAAAATGATGATTGCAGAATTTTTGTTTTTCAACCACTTCATTTAATGCCTACCTAACTCTAATTTAAAGCATTTAGATACAAATTCGATTTAGATTAGAGGGACATCATGGATGCATGATAGCTACCATGGTCGCACCAAATTGTACGTCTATGGCTTGACGTTTGAATCAGTTTTACGAGTCAAAATAGATGGGATCCGTTAAATTGACGACATCCACATACTCTATTCCAGCTTGGTCATCCACACATGGTTTTAACCGTTGTCCATTGACTTTAAAAAATGTTCGATCGTTTGGGTCTTTTAATTCCACTGCTCCATGAGGAGCAACAGAGTGTACCAGAAATGGGCCATCCCAACGGGATCAGGGTTTTCCAGGGAACAAACGGAGCCGTGAATTGTACAACCATACTTTCTGTCCCGGAGAAAATGTTTTGACTCGAATATTGCTATCCTGAAAGGCCTTAGATCTTTCCTTATAGATTTTAGCGTTCTCATACGCATCATGTCGTAATTCTTCCAATTCATTAACTTGAAGCCTTTTATTGGAGTCGGCTAATTTCATGTCAAAGTTGAACGCTTTAGTGGCCCACATAGCCTTGTGCTCTAATTCAACCGAAAGATGGCAAGCTTTTCCATATACCAACCGGTAAGGCGACATTCCAATGGGAGTTTTATATGCAGTTCGGTAGGCCCATAGTGCATCATTTAAGCATAATGACCAATCTTTCCAGTTAGGCCGAATTATTTTTTCAAGTATATTCTTTATTTCCCGATTGGATACTTACACTTATCCACTGGTTTGAGGATGGTAGGGGGTGGCTACTTTATGTGTGACATAGTATTTGGTGAGAAGGGTTCGGAGGAATCGATTACAGAAATGTTTACCTCCATCACTGATGAGGGCTCGTAGCGTGCCAAATCGACTAAATATATTAGCTTGTATAAACTTGACCATGACTGCGTGGTCATTGGACTTGGTAGCCACAGCCTCTATCCATTTAGATACGTAGTCCACAGCCACAAGTATGTACTCATGACCAAAGGATGGTGGAAAGGGTCCCATGAAATCGATGCGCGAAACGTCAAATATCTCAACGATAAGAATGGGGTTAAGAGGCATCATGTCTTTGCGGGACATTGCACCGAGGTGCTGGCATCGCTCACAAGAGCGGCAGAATGAATATGCGTCCCGATGAAGTGTTGGCCAAAAAAACCCGCATTGAAGAATTTTTGCTGCGGTTTTCTTTGCACTAAAATGTCCTCCACAAGCAAGTGTATGACAGAATTTCAAAATGCTTTGGAATTCAATATCGGGGACACATTTTTGAATTAACTGGTCCGGACAATATTTGAAGAGTTGAGGATATTCCCAATAATATGATCGAGATTGGGAGAAGAAATGATCCTTCTCTTGCTTGGTCCAAGAGGACAGAATTTTTCATGTTGCCAAAAAATTGACAATGTCCGCGTACCAAGGAATGCTCTCTTGAGAGACTACAAAAATTTGTTCATCCGGAAAGGATTCACAAACTAGGAGGGAATCATTTAGAGTCTCAATGACAATCCTAGAGAGGTGATCTGCCACGACATTTTTTGTTCCCTTTTTGTCTCTAATCTCAAAATTAAACTCTTGCAACAAGAGTATCCATCGGATTAGTCGGGGTTTGGTGTCCTTCTTTGCCAAAAGATGCCAGAGGGCAGCATGATCAAAATAGACAATGACCTTTGAACCTAAGAGATAAGCTCAAAATTTGTCTAGGGCATACACCACAACAAGCAATTCTTTTTCTATCGTGGTATAATTTATTTGAGTTTCGGAAAGGGTTTTGCTTGCATAATAGGTTGCATGAGGCAATTTATCTAAACGTTGCCCTAAAACTGCTCTCATTGCATAATCGGATGCATCACACATCACCTCAAATGGGAGAGCCCAATTTGGAGGAATGAGTATTGGAGCTTGTGTAAGCAACGTGCGCAGCTTCTCAAAAGCTTCAAGGCATGCTGCATCAAAGGTAAAGCAAGACTTTTTTTCAAGAAAGCGACACAGAGGTTGAGAGATCTTGCTAAAATCCTTGATGAAGCGATGGTAAAACCTTGTATGCCCAAGGAATGAAAGAATTTCTCATCGTAGATGGTGGAGGAAGTTTGGAAATAAGTTCAACCTTAGCTTTATCAACCTCTATTCCTTTCTTGGACACAATATGCCCTAGGACAATGCCTTCTTGAACCATAAAATGACTCTTTTCCCAACTAAGGATGAGATTTGTCTCTTGACATCGTGTAAGAACACGGGATAGATTATGGAGACAAGATTCAAATGAAGGTCCAAAGACAAAAAAATCATCCATGAATACTTCCAAAAAGTTTTTCACTATGTCAGAAAAGATAAACACCATACACCATTGAAAATTTGTAGGTGCATTGCATAACCCAAAAGGCATGCATCTATAAGCGAATGTACCGAATGGACATGTGAAAGTGGTTTTCTCTTGGTCTCTCGGGTCTATAGCCACTTGATTATATCCGGAATATCCATCTAGAAAACAAAAGAAACTCTGACCCGTTAGCCTCTCTAGGATTTGATCAATGAATGGAAGTGGAAAATGATCTTTCCTAGTTGCTAAGTTAAGTTTCCTAAAGTCTATGCACACTCTCCATCCTGTGGTGGTGCGCTGAGGAATTAACTCACCCTTGTCATTTGGTTGCACAGTGATGCCTGATTTCTTGGGTACCACTTAAGTAGAGCTAACCCACTTGCTATCTGAGATGGGGTAAATGATTCCCGCATCTAGCAATTTCACAACCTCCTTCATTACAAAATCTTTTATATTGGAATTTAATCAACGTTGTGCCTCTCGTGAGGTCTTTGCATCTTTTTCCAAATGTATGCGGTGCATACATATGGAAGGATCTATTCCCTTTATATCAGCAACACTTCATCCTATGGCTTCCTTGTGCTCTTCTAGCACTTTGAGGAGTTTCCTCTCTTGTTCATTAGTCAGATTGGAAGCAATGATGACTGGGAGGGTTTTATTGCAGCCTAAGAATGCACACTTGAGAGTAGCTGGTAGAGGCTTAAGCTCAAGTTGTGGAGGGGATACTAGAGAAGTAGTCTGGGAAGTATTTGACAAAGGGGGCAAAGGTTCTTTCGGTGCTCTCCATTTAGGTGAATTCATGATAGATGTGGCATCAAGTAGTGAATTGACTTCACTTATAGATTGCTCAATGTCATAGTTATCACAGTTAAAGTGGCTCAAGCACATCTCGAGAGGATCCTTCGAAAGAATGGAGGACAGTGCTTCCTGGACTAGATCTTCCAATACATCAACGCAAAAGCATTCACTTTCATCGTTGGATGGGTGGTGAGAGGCATTGAAGATGTTCAATCGAACTTTCATATTCCTGAATAAGACGTCCATTACTCCAGTGTGACAATTAACGCAAGCGTTCGCCGTACCTAGAAATGGATGACCTAGAATGATTGGAATATGTCTAGTAAGATTTTGGACAGGTTCTGTATCAAGGACTATGAAATTCATTGGAAAATAAAACTTATCCACTTGAATTATCACATCTTCAATGATGCCACGTGGTTGCTTCACCGATCGGTCGGCGAGTTGCAACACTATAGTGGTGGGCTTAAGTTCCCCCAAACCTAATTGCTTATACACTGAGAAGGGAAGCAAGTTGACACTAGCCCCTAGATCAAGAAGTGCCTTTTCAAATTCGTGGTTACTAATGGTGCACGAGATAGTTGGGGCACCCGAATCTTTGAATTTAGGAGGGGCTTGGTGCTGAAAAATGGAACTCACTTGCTCGGTTAAAAGGACTTTTCTAAGAACATTGTTCCTGGATTTATGCTTTTGAGTGCATAAGTCCTTCAAGTATTTAGCATAGGAGGAAATTTGCCTAATAGCATCAAGGAGAGGAAGATTGATTTTCACTTGTTTAAAAATTTCCATCATGTCCTGGATTTTCTCTCCTTGCTTTCCAAAGTGAGAAGGTTCCTTCAATCTTTGAGGAAAGGGAACTGGAGGCTCAAATGATGTGTCACATTTTGGAGTGGATGATAATACAACTTCAGTTAATTTTTTCTTTGGATTTTTAGAGATTTTGTTCACATTTTGATTCATGAGGGATTTTTTTGAATTTTTAGGATGCTCAATAGTTTCCTTTCTTTCTTGCTCAACCTTGGAGTTTATGACTTTACCACTCCTTAGGGTGGTGATTGATTGCACCTGCTCAGGAGGAGCATCATAAGATGAAGATGAAGGATCATCAATCACATGAACACCCTTAGGATTCACCACCGGTTGACTTGGCAACTTTCCTTCCTCTCTTCTATTCAAGGCATTAGCTAGCTGCCCTATTTGAGCTTCTAGCCTTGCTATAGATTTAGCATTGGCTTCAAGCTTAGAAATTGATTGAGAATGGGACTGCAATAAGTGGGTGTTAGCCTCAAGATTGCTTAGTACTCTTTCTTCAAAGCCTTGGCTTCTCGGAGGAGGTGTTGGTGGAATTTGGTAATTGGATTTTTGATGATATGGTTAAGGATTCGGCCTAAATTGAGGCTGTTGAGATTGGGAATTGTAGGAATTTTGCCCTTGATAAGATGGACTTGGTTCCTGAGATTTCCAAGAGAATGCAGGATGATTCTTGTAACTAGGATTGTAAGTATTTGAGTATGGATCATTTATTGGTTTAGAATACACGGCATTCGATTACTCTTGAGCATAATCAGGAGATTGACCAGCCATAGGACAATCCCGCACATAATGTGAAGTGCTATAGCAAAACGAACACCCCTCCTCATTTGGAACAGGTTGGCTAGGAGGAGGCAGCCCACTCTTCATGAGTTGGTCAATTTTTTGAGTAAGGGCCTCTACTTGCATGACAACCTCATCTGACCTTGATAACTCAAACACTCCTTTACTAGATTGGGTGTTTTACCCTTTCGAGAGGAAGAGCGTTGAGATGAATTTTCACTTAGGCTCTCAAAAAGTCTCTATGCCTCATCCGGACTCTTAAGAAGGAATGTTCCTCCACAAGAGGAATCTACCATTTGCCTATGTTGATCACTCAACCCAGCATAGAAACTTTACACTAGTTGCCACTTTGGGATAGCATGGTGTGGACATGACCTTAAAATTTCTTTCAATCTCTCCCATGTCTCATGAAATTGTTCTTGGTCAAGTTGAGTGAATCCAGTGATTGCTCGCCGAATATCACTTGTCTTTCCCATTGGGAAGTATTTTTTAAGGAATGCATGGTGCATTTCCCCCCATGAATGGATGGAATTGGGCTCTAAGGAGTTAAACCAGTACTTGGCCCTATCTTTGAGAGAAAATGAGAACAAACGAAGCCTTAAGTCATCTTTTGAGAAATTTTGCAACCGGAGGGTTGAACAAACTTCAAGGAAGTCATCTAGATGCTTGTATGAGTCTTCATTTGGAAGTCCATGAAAATAACTCAGAAGGTTGATGGTGGATGATTTTATTTCAAAATGATTCGCCACAATATTTGGAAATTAAATTCATGATGGCGAAACATATGTGGTAGGAAGATAAAAATCCCTAAGTACCTCCCCTTGAGGAGGAGGATTATACGGTGGTAGACCGAGGGCTTGTACATTATTTGGGTCCATGTTTTCAGATCTAGACAAAATAGGGTCCCTAGAAGTTCCTCTACGTTGTCTAAGTGTTCGTTCAAGTTCACTATTACATGGAAGCAAAGGAAGTGACAAGGACCGTCTACCTAGCATGCATTAATAGGAAAACACAACTCAAATAAATATATACAAGAACAAATCAAATTCAATCAAATGCACGACTTTTAGGCTATATACTTACAAAAAGTCCAAGCTTGAGTCTCGAGCTACACGGTGTGAGGTATACCTAAAATGAAGCAAGTTGTGAGATAAGAACATAATATATACAAAAAGGATAGAATAAATAAATTTCTAGACTAAGAATCAAATTAGACTTAATCTCTTAATGGCGACAATTATACCGTACTCCCCGGCAACGGCGCCAAAATTTTGATGTGGCCAAACTTATTGTTATTTTTGTAGCTTACTATTGCCTATCAAAATATAATTTAAACCACTCGCAAGAGAACAAATCTTTGTAGATACGGTTCTTTATAGAGGGTATCGATCCCACAAGGAGTACTTGGTTGAATTGCACTATTAAGAGAGAATTTTCAATTTAATCCTAAAAATAGAATTTTGGTTTTGATTTAACATTACTTTATAGAATGTAAAAACATTAAATTTAAAACAATTTGTAAAGTTGAGAGAGAGAGAACTAGGGGTGGTTTCTACCTCTAGCCATTTGACATGTTCATTTATGTAGCTAATGAGATCTTCTACAAGTATATGCAATACAATGTCATTAGACTTGTGACCTATAATGACATATCAAAAGATAAATATGATTTCTAACTAAACATAGCCCATCTTTAACAAGTATAACCCTTCAACCTATCTACTTATCATACCTTCTAAATGTACCTACGTGTGTTTGAACTACCCAATCTTGGCATGGGCTATATAAGCAAGAAATATCACATTCCATTAAACACCATTACAAAGCCATCATTTACACTTTTTGTGAAAGTTGTAAATGTTGAGCATTCAAAATGAAATATTTCAACTCTAAGACAAGATGGAGAAATAAAATCAAATGAATATATTGAAGAAGTTCACAAGTAGTACACAAAACACTAGGCTAAGTAATCAACATATACATAAAGATCCCAAAATAGCTACAAAATGCACAAGTTACATGGCTAGGGGGTTCAACCACACCCTAGATGGAAAGTTAGTTGATTATAGGAGACTTACAATCCTCCATGGCCAGAGATATGGGGCTCCAAAAGTCTGGTTCAGATCTCCTTCTCTCCTCCCCCAAAAATTCTCTCTTTCCCAAAAATATGCAATATATGTCCATCCACCTGTGTCCTTGGGTCCTACCTTGCCTATATATCTATATAATTCACCTACTATATATATGCACCCCTCACATGTCTCTTTGAAGTCAGAAAATCCTCAAAAAGGACGTGCAAAGGTCATTCTTGGAAGCAAGTGGCAAGACAAGTGGGCAAGTTGCAGTCTGTAGAATTTTGATTGTACGAAATTGAGGTTTCGCACAATCGAGATTTCGATCATGCGAAATTGAAGTTTCGCACAATCGAAATTTCGATTGTGCGAAATCATCATCTCGATTGTGCGAAATGCCTTCATGAATTTTTCTTGATTTCTTCACTTCCTCAGCACTTGATCGGAAACATCGCCCTCTTTTTGGGACAAAACCTAATATTCAACAAAAACATAAAAATAGCATAAAAATACGAAGGTAAACTTAAATACAGAATCAATATATGCAATTAAGAAGGCTGAAATGTGTAACATTTGACGCTTATCAGTTACCTTACCACTAACTTTTCACGTCATATGTTTTATATTAGGAGTCAAACACTCCATCAGATGCTCCCTGTTCATGACTGTCGCTTGTCGGGTATCAGGAATACACACGCATAAGAACATTTTTATTTTATTTTATTTTATTTAATATATATATATATTTTTGGGCAGCGCTTGGCTTGCTGGGCAGCACATGGCCTCCTGGGCAGCGCCTGGCCTGCTAGGCAATGCATGGCCTCTTGGGTAGCGCCTGGCCTGCTAGGCAGTGCATGGCCTGCTGGGCAGCGCCCGGCCTACTGGGTAGCGCATGGCCTACTAGGCAGCACTTGGCCTCCTGGGTAGCTTCCGGCCTTGCGCCTGGCTCTCTTTCCCTTGCATCTCGCTTTGTATCCTTGTGTCTGTTGCTTTCCTAGCCGTTCCTGCCTCACCCTGCACCTGGCTTGAGTACTTGTGACCATTGCTAGCCATTGGAAAAGAACTTGGGACCATATATTTTTTATTTTTTTATTGAAAATGGTTTGTTTTGTGGAGGTATTTGATAGGCGTTGAATGTTACGCATTCTATCCTCTTAACTTATGTATTTTATTGTCTTAGTGATAGATTATTTTGTGATTTTACTTTGTTTTAGTGTTTTCTGTATTTTCAGGGCCTTAATAATTATTTCAGTTAAAACCAGGATTTTAGGCTTTTAAAGAAGACATCCAAGATGGTGAGATGAAGCCTACATCAAGGAGATTCACTCAACCATTTATTTCAACTCAAATAAGCCCAAGAAAGAGGTCCAAGAGAATTACAGCAGCTTAAGAAGGTTTTGGCCCTGAAGCCCAAATCTGCGCATAATGTAGTCTTAATCCTGTTTTGGAAAACGGACCAGAAGACTTATTTCTGAGCCTCAAATCGACATTATTTTACTGTAGGGCTGAACAAAATTTGATTCTGCACACTTTTGTATTTCATGAAAATTTCGTAAATCGGACTTCTAGTGGGTCAAAAGTTGGGCCGAAGTCAGCAGGAAAAACCCACCTAATTAGTGCTGCGGGAAACCCTAATTTATTCCTAATTGGATTAGGACTTTGGTGTATTCTCTTGGGGAATAAAGTGAAGACTTGGATGCTGAATTAAAGGAAGAGATTGGAGAGAGAGAATAGAGCTTGGAGAAGGCTGAGAAGAGAACAGAAACATAATTGCAAAGCCATTGGAGAACGAAGTCATACGCATAATTCAGAAAGATGATGTCTTCTTCCTCAACAGTTGAAGCTTCTTCTTCTACCATGAGCGGCTAGTTCATCCACTAGGGTTTTGATGTAGCCCAAACAAAGCATCAATGGTTTGATTGTTTTAATTATTGGGGACCTTTATATACATGCATAGATTATGTAATTCAGAGGATTCTTATTATAGAATTGAGCAATAAAAGTCTTGTAAATTCAATCTCAATGATTTCTTATCTTGTCTTAGATATTTAGTTGTTGTTATTGAACTCAATCTCTCTTATTTTTTATGATCATGAGAAAGATTATTACACAATGGTAATCACTGAATATATTGTTATGAGCTTTGATGGATTATGCCTAGAGAAGATGAACCATACTGCACCCTAGATTAGAGTAGTTAGGCAGATGGCCCATGCCAATCGAAGATAGTCCATGGCTTAGCCTTAATCATATGTTATCTTCTTGACGGATGAAGGTGAGCTTGTAGCCACCGACACCACTTATGCATGATGTAATTCCCCTATAGTTGATTCAATTGACCATTGATTGTGGAGTTAGTGGTGAAGTCAAACACCCTAGATTTCTCTCCTATTATCTTCATTATCTGTTTACCTTTGATTTATTTTTATTTTATCTTTTTAATTAGTTTAAAAATCAGAATTCTTTTCTCTTAAATTTAATTAGAATTAACTCCGTATTCCAACTCATCAGACCATAATCCCTGAGGTACGATACCCCTTTCGATAGCTCTATTCTGCAAGGAATTCATTCTATTGCGAAGTGTGGAAATTTTCAATTGATATATTTTTTGAGTCACACTCACACACGAATCAATTTTTTGGCGCCGTTGCCGAGGATTATCTATTTGATTGATTGGATTTTACAGAATTAGTTTTAATTGGATTTTTAATTTAGGAAATTTTTATATTTTATTTTTAATTTTGTTTTTGTTTTCTTTTCAAGTGTTTTTGCTAATATATGCAAGGTTGTCGTTCTGTAGCTGATCCTTTGATACCTCTTGATCCTGAGCCTGAACGTACTCTTAGACAACAGAGGAACATCCCTGTTGATACCATTGTGCAAGAGGAAGAAATAATTGAAGACATGGCAGAAGAGAGGAATAACAACCTTGTTCCTAATGCTGATGGAGAAAGAGCTAGACTGCTGAGGGACTACTATGTTCCTGAGACATATACCTCGCCAGCAGGTTTTCAACTGCCTAATGTCACAGCACAGAATTATGAGATCAAGTCCAGCATTATTCAGATGCTGCCATCTTATTTTGGGCTGACTCAAGAAGACCCTTACAAACATCTGGATGACTTCATTGAAGTATGCTCAACTACAAAAATTCACAACTTCTCTAAAGATGCTTTCAGAATGAGACTTTTTCCATTCTCTCTGAAAGATAAAGCAAAGTATTGGTTCAACTCTCTACCGGCTGGTTCTATCACGACTTGGACTCAGATGCAACATGAGTTTCTCAAGAAGTATTTTCCGATAGGGAAGACTAATCAGTTCAGACGTGCTATCACTGGTTTCTCCCAACATGAGGGGGAACAATTTTATGAGACATGGGAAAGATTCAAGGACCTTCTTAGGAAGTGTCCCCATCATCAAGTTCCTAAGTGGCAACTAGTGCAGAGTTTTCATGAAGGGCTCACAGAAGCCAACAGACAGATGGTTGATGCGTCATGTGGAGGTACTTTTATGTTGAAGAGTGAAGAAGAGGCATGGACCTTATTTGAAAATCTTAGTGACAACTCTCTACAACATGTGTCCTCTACTCGTTCTAGCAGACCTGCCACTACAAGGAAGACTGATGGGATTTTTTAGGTTGGTGCTTCAGAAGCTATGCCAACTGATATTGATTTGATTGCACAGAAGGTGGCAGCAATTATGGCTGCCAATCAAACTCCTTCTGCTTCAAATTCTACATTGCTAGGCCCTTGTGAATTTTGCTCTAGTCCTATGCATAATGTGAGCAATTGTCTTTCAATGGGGCAATTTTCTGATATTCAACATGAGCAAGTTCAAGTTACTTTCACTGAACTAATGAATCCTCCACGAGGTAATACTTACAATCCCACATGGAGGAATCATCCTGGTTTTTCTTACAGTAACCAAGGGGCAGCAATGCAACCATCATATCAACCTAGGACTTTTGTGTCTCAATAGCAATATCAAACATAAAGTCCTATGGCCCAAAGAATTTCTACTATTGAAGACAAGCTGACTCTTACCTTGTATAAATTTGACAAGCTTGATTCTCTTATAGAGACAGTGCAAGCTACTGCAGCAACAGTACAATCTATAGTTCAGCTAGTGCACTCGCATTCTCAATCCATTGCTAAACTGGAATCTCAGTTTGGACAGCTTGCTACTTCACTATGCAGAAGAGAAGAAGGGAAGCTCCCTAGTCAACCAATTGCTAATCCAAAAGGGATGCAAGCTTCCACAAGCAACCCACACCATGAGCAAGTTCAAGCCATTACCACTTTGAGAAGTGGGAAAATAATTGACAATAAGGTGGGTGAGAAGAAAGAAGAAGAAAAAGTGACCACAAGTCCAAGTGCTGAAATTCCTTATGAGCCCAAGGCTCCTTTCCCACAACGTTTTCTTGAAGCATCTAAATTGGGGAAGCAAGGGGACAAGCTGCATGACATGATGGAGGTGTTTCGCCAAGTGAAGATTAATTTGCCACTCCTTGATGCCATCAAGCAAATTCCTCCTTATGCAAAATTTTTGAAGGACTTGTGCACTCAGAAAAGGCATTCTAAAAGCCATGTGCCAAAGAAAGTAATGCTGCCACAACAAGTAAGTTCGATAATTCAGCAGTGTACTCCCAAGTACAAATATCCTGGTGCTCCAACTATCTCATGCATTATTGGGGAGCACCATGTGGATAAAGCTCTTCTTGATTTAGGTGCAAGTGTGAATTTCCTACCCTATTCAGTTTACTTACAATTGGGCTTGGGAGAATTGAAGCCTACCTCGGTGGTATTGTAATTTGCAGATAGATCAACAAAGCAACCCCGAGGAATCATAGAAAATGTGCTCATTAAAGTGGAAAAGTTCTACTTTCCTGTTGATTTCATTGTACTTGACACTGAGCCGGTTCACAATCCGAAGAGGCATATTCCTGTGATCCTTGGTCGACCTTTCTTAGCTACTGCTGATGCTTGCATAAATTGTAGGTCGGGGATCATGGATATTTCATTTGTCAATATGAAGGTTAAACTTAATATTTTCAATGCTGTTGAGAATCCTCCAGATCAGACTGATGTTTTCTTCATGGACTCTGAAGATGTGATTGAATCTACAAATGAAATAAGGGTGCAAGAAGAACAGAATAAAAAGAAGGTGTTTGAAGATCAAATTTTTACCATGATGGTAACTTCTGTATGCACTACACTTTCCAAAACACTTCAGAGGGAGAAATTGTTTGGAGTTTCCGACAACTCCACACCATGGTATGCAGATATTGTGAACTATTTAGCCACGGGAAAAGTGCCAAGAGACTGGACCAAGCGAGAACGTGATCGATTCTTCTCTAAAGTTCATCATTACTTTTGGGAGGATCCAGAGTTATTTAAATATTGTCCAAATCAGATTATTCGGCGATGTGTCCCAGACCATGAGTTTCAAGATATTCTCAAGTTCTGCCACTCATTGGCGTGTGGAGGCCACTTCAGCGCAAGGAAGACAGCAGCAAAGGTACTTCAATGTGGATTCTTTTGGCCTTCTCTGTTTCACGATGCATATGTTTTCTGTAAGACTTGTGATCGTTGTCAAAGATTGGGTTCAATGTTAAGGCGTGATATGATGCCAATGAGCCCCATTCTAGTGGTGGAGATTTTTGATGTTTGGAGAATTGATTTTATGGGACCTTTTCCACCTTCTTTTGGCTACGAATACATTCTGGTTGGAGTGGATTATGTCTCCAAGTGGGTGGAGGCCATTGCAACATGAACCAATGATCACAAAGTGGTAATTAAGTTCATGCATGAGAATATTCTTAGTCGATTCGGAATTCCTCGAGCCCTGATTAGCGATGGTGGTTCTCATTTTTGTAATAAATTCTTGAGAGGTTTGCTTGCTAAATATTTAGTGACACATAAGGTGGCAACGCCTTATCATCCTCAGACAAGTGGGCAAGTAGAGCTGTCCAACCGAGAAATTAAGCATGTTCTCGAGAAGACAGTGAGACCGGATAGAAGAGATTGGTCATTGCGACTGAGTGAAGCACTATGGGCGTATCGGACTGCTTACAAGACCTTTATTGGTATGTCACCATATCGATTGGTGTATGGGAAAGCATGTCATCTTCTAGTAGAGATTGAGCACAAGGCACTTTGGGCAATTCGAAAATTCAATTTCGATGCAAAAAGAGCTGGGGAAGAGAGGAAGTTGCAATTGAATGAATTAGAAGAGTTTAGACGTGATGCTTATGAAAGTTCACGAATTTACAAAGAGAGGACGAAGGCATTTCATGATCGACATATCTCACGAAAGTCCTTCTCTCCAGGTGATAAAGTCTGGCTCTTCAATTCCAAGCTTCGATTGTTTCCTAGAAAATTGCGTTCAAGGTGGGATGGACCATTCCAAGTGATTTTGGTTTTTCCTCATGGTGCCGTGGAAATTTGAAGCTTTCGAGATAACACTTTGATGAAAGTTAATGGCCAAAGGTTGAAGCATTGTGTGGAAGGATGTGTGCCAAGAAGAGACGTAGAGTCCGTCGACTTGACGGATCCTGTCTATCCGACTTAATCCCTTTGGAGAGTCAATCATCTCCTACAGACGTTAAATTGTAGGTTCTGTATGTATTTTTATACTTTATTTCTTTTAGTTTTCTTTGATTTTAATTTTTAGTTTTAGTTTTCTTAGGTTTTTCTTCAATTCTAGTTGCGTTTTAATGATTTTTCTTTGATTTTTGATGTATAAGTTGCTTTCGGAGGATGCCAAGAGGTGTACCGAGGTATTCGGACTCAAGACAGGTGAAAAATAGTGCTCTCAGTCGACCTTGGGCGATGGAGACTCAAAAATATCAAGTCTCGGTCGACCTTGGGCGATGGAGGTCCAGCAAGGTACCAGAGGGGGGATCGATCGCCCCATTGGAGGGGGATCGATCGCCCAAGGATTTTTTAAAGGGGAACCCACCATCAGGTGGGCGATCAATCGCCCACCCTTGGGGGGATCGATCGCCCAAGGCTAAAATGTGGGCTGCCCGAATTTTCTTGGTATTTAAAGCTTCTTTATCCTCTTATGTTGCTACTACTTGCATCCTAAGCCTCTTTGAACTCCAATTCAAGTCCTACATCATCCGAAAAACTAATTTCTTCAATTAGTGATTATTATACAAGAATTCAACATTGATCATCATCAACTTCAACATCAAATTGGATCAAAAATCACTAGTTCTCAAAGGAAGCTCTCACTTTTTCAAGTTCAACATCAAAGTAAGTGAAGTTTTTCTTTGAAGAAATTGTTCAAATCTTTTTGAGGGCTTTTGAAGACCAAGTTTGGGGGATCAATTTGGTGTATGTACTTGTTCGATTTGGGTGAAAAAATTACCGGAAAGAGGAGGTTGAAGGGTACAAGTTAATTGTGCACGCCAAGTGTTCGATTTAATTCCTCAACCACACTTTTTCTACTTCTATGGCACCCAAAAAAGCAAGTCACCAAGGTGCTTCGAGTTCACGTAATCCTCGCCTAGCGAGGCATGATCCAACCACAGGTTCTTCACGATCTCGCCGAGAAGGTATTCAAGAGAGATGACATCCAAGGGCGTTGAACTTTGAAACAACGTTTGACATAGCCGAACTTTATGGTATGTTTCCCGAGACACGATGGGGGATTTCCGACATCCGTCGTCGTCGGTCGGTATCCATTTTTGTTCCACTCTCATCTACCATTTACCCGAGGCTTGTCAAGGTATTTTATCAGAACTTAATGCCGAAACCTGATAAGCGGGATGTGCTTACTTCTTCCGTAGATGGAACAATAGTTCGAGTGGACATATCATCCATTGCCATTGCCATGGGTTGTCCTCATGAATGCCCAGCTGATTTATCTCATATCTATACTCCTTTACCCGACGAGTTGTCGGTGGGTAATGTGGTTGCACGTTTGTGTGCCAACCAATTTTTTGGGCCGAAAAGGAATGCAGCTTCAAAGCCTTCAATGCCGAATCATTTATGGTTCCTTGACGCTGTTCTACTCAAGAATGTATGTCCAATTGGACATAAAACCGAGAGACGTCAAGAGTTCCTCAGAGCCTTATATGCCATATATTTTGGGCATTGGCTGTCATTCCCACAGATTGTCTGGGGCCAGATGGAGAAATTCTATCCCAAAGTTGTGGCCCCGGTACTAGACAGTGCAAGTGACTGGGAGTTTCCATTCCCTACTATTATTCACCAGTTGCTTGTGGCACAGGGGTATGTAGTCCATGAGGACGAGCTTGCCTTTCCACATAATCTTCATTATGGCACGCATGACTGGAACCTGAGTCGATCTCATATGCACCAGAGAGTCATAGCGGCGCCTGGTGAGGTATCTCGGTTGGCCCAGGGAGGAGAGCATGTAGATATACCACCACCGGTGGAAGATCCAGAGGAGATGGAGGCAGAGGAAGAGGAAGTGCATGCACAGGCTGGTGGCCATGATTATCAATATTTAGAGGGGCAGATTGCTGGGTTGACAGCCCAGTTTGGTACCCTACAGACAGAGGTCTCCACACAGTTTGGAGCAATGAGACCAGAGATGGCGGATCACTTTCATGACACTCGCCAAGAGCAACTAGAGATGAGGAGGATGATGCGTGCACTGATGCGTCAAGCAAACTTGGATCCAGATGCTCAGTCACCACCACACCCTTGATAGGAAGGTAATCATCTTTTGTATTTTATTTTATTTTTAGTTTTTATTCTTCTATTTATTTTTCTTTTTGTAGTTAGATTTTTATTATTATTAAAAAAAAAATGAAAAATGAAAAAATATTTTATTTTTTAGGATTTTTCTTTTTCATATTTATTTTCACCCAAACTTTTTTTCACTTGATCTTTGGGGTATAGTGGTTTGTTTTGACAAGTTTTAACATCCAAGTTTGGGGGAGTGCTTTCATTGCCTTCATGCTAGTGATGTACTCTATTTTCTTTCCACTACTCCGGATTTTTGGTAACATCGTTCTTACCCTTCTCTATGCTTTGATTGGTAGTACATTGAGGACAATGTACAGTTTAAGTTTGGGGGTGAGGCGATGCCTATTTTTGTGCTTTATTGCATATGGGGGAAATTGGTGTAAAATTCTTTTTGTATTAGGATTTTATTTTATTTTATTTTCTTAGTTTGTTTTTTTTTATTTTGTTTTATTTTTAGATAGAATGTTTTGACATCATTCAAGGGATTAGTACCTTATGTAGGTGCTTTACTTGTAATTTTTGAGTATGTTTTAAATTTTTGGAAACTGTGATTTAAATTAAGTGGTTTTAATCATGGTTTGCAATAACATGTTTTGGGGTAATTAGTTTTAGTTTCCTTACATGCACAGACACACTAGCATAATCTTATGGGGTATAAACTTTGGTTTTGAGTTATTGAGTTACATATACTTGATATTAATTAGTATCTCTTGAGAATGAGTACCGATAATGTGTTTTACTTGACTTCAATGGAAAAAAAAATAAGAAGAAAGAAAAAAAAAGTGATGAATAAGCAAATCAATTTGATCCTTTTCATGAGTAACCGGGCCTCTATGCCTCAGGAAGCACGGAGTGTTCGCGTCAAAAGTGAAAGGGTGAGAAAAGATGAGCATTGGTTGTCTTGATTTGTAGCCTGACTGATTCGAGTAAGTAGGTCTTCAGGGTATCTTAAAGCCTAGTGCCCTAAAGCCATCTGGTTTGGGAGTCACTGACTGAAAGCTTGCTACATGGATCTTTCAGAAAGCTTAATAGATCAAGACATTGCACAACCAATAAAGCAATGAAAAAAGGAATGATGAGAAAAAAATGAAAAAAAGTCATGTATGCATGTTGGGAAGTATGATTTCAATAAGGGGAGCTAGTGAGTTGAAGGGGTATGTGCCTTAATATATTCAGAGCTGGGTTATGCTACATGAGATGACTGCTAGTTCACTTTACACGAGGGAGCTATAGTTAATTATTTTGAGATATGTTGATGTGAATTATGCATGGGGACCATCGATTTGAATTATAGAATTTGAAAATTTGAAATTATTCTTGAATGCAAGTTTGTAACTATGTATTGTAATATTCTTCTTGAATTAATGATTGAAACAGAATTTTGAATGTTTGTGGGTAACATTTCTGGAAACCCTCACGAGACTATACTCGTCCACTAGGGGGAACCTAGGGGTTTAAAGGCTTGTTGCATATGCTAAATGCAATCGTTTCTCCCACGAAAGTGGAGTTGGATAGTTTAGTTAGTGTTTAGTAGTTCTTTGTTTTAGTTTAGTTTTATTCTATTGCTAAGGGACTAGCAATATGTAAGTTTGGGGGTGTGATAGGCGTTGAATGTTACGCATTCTAGCCTCTTAACTTATGTATTTTGTTGTCTTAGTGATAGATTATTTTGTGATTTTACTTTGTTTTAGTGTTTTCTGTATTTTCAGGGCCTTAATAATTATTTCAGTTAAAACCAGGATTTTAGGCTTTTAAAGAAGACATCCAAGATGGTGAGATGAAGCCTACATCAAGGAGATTCACTCAACCATTTATTTCAACTCAAATCAGCCCAAGAAAGAGGTCCAAGAGAATTACAGCTGCTTAAGAAGGTTTCGGGCCTGAAGCCCAAATCTGCGCATAATGCAGTCTTAATCCCGTTTTGAAAAACGGACCAGAAATCTTATTTTCGAGCCTCAAATTGACATTATTTTCGATTAGGGTTGAACAAAATTTGATTCTGCACACTTTTATATTTCACAAAAATTTCGTAAATCGGACTTCTAGTGGGTCAAAAGTTGGGCCGAAGTCAGCAGGAAAAACCCACCTGATTAGTGCTGCGGGAAACCCTAATTTATTCCTAATTGGATTAGGACTTTGGTGTATTCTCTTGGGGAATAAAGTGAAGACTTGGATGCTGAATTAAAGGAAGAGATTGGAGAGAGAGAACAGAGCTTGGAGAAGGCTGAGAAGAGAACAGAAACATAATTGCAGAGCCATTGGAGAACGAAGTCATACGCATAATTCAGAAAGATGATGTCTTCTTCCTCAACAGTTGAAGCTTCTTCTTCTACCATGAGCGGGTAGTTCATCCTCTAGGGTTTTGATGTAGCCCTAACAAAGCATCAATGGTTTGATTGTTTTAATTATTGGGGACCTTTATATACATGCATAGATTGTGTAATTCAGAGGATTCTTATTATAGAATTGAGCAATAAAAGTCTTGTAAATTCAATCTCAATGATTTCTTATCTTGTCTTAGATATTTAGTTGTTGTTATTGAACTCAATCTCTCCTATTTTCTATAATCATGAGAAAGATTATTACACAATGGTAATCACTCAATATATTGTTATGAGCTTTAATGGATTATGCCTAGAGAAGATGAACCATACTGCACCTTAGATTAGAGTAGTTAGGCAGATGGCCCATGCCAATCGAAGATAGTCCATGGCTTAGCCTTAATCATATGTTATCTTCTTGACGGATGAAGGTGAGCTTGTAGCCACCGACACCACTTATGCATGATATAATTCCCCTATAGTTGATTCAATTGACCATTGATTGTGGAGTTAGTGGTGAAGTCAAACACCCTAGATTTCTCTCCTATTATCTTCATTATCTGTTTACCTTTGATTTATTTTTGTTTTATCTTTTTAATTAGTTTAAAAATCAGAATTCTTTTCTCTTAAATTTAATTAGAATTAATTCCGTATTCCAACTCATCAGACCATAATCCCTGAGGTACGATACCCCTTTCGATAGCCCTATTCTGCAAGGAATTCGTTCTATTGCGAAGTGTGGAAATTTTTAATTGATATATTTTTTGAGTCACACTCACACGAATCAGTATTTCTTGCAGCACAAGGGTTCATGTAGGGATGTCCATATACATTCTCAGAATTTTAACTCATCCCGCCTTTATCGTAAAAGGGTCCTCCATAGAGATGTATACCCATAGGGTTTTGTCCCCGTAGGGTAGTGTTTTTTCTCGGGATTAATCCATCCCTCCTTTTTCTTCAAAGGCCCTCCGTGGAGGTGTGTCCTCGTAGGGTTTTGCCCCTATAGGGCAGTATTTTTTCTCGGGATTAATCCATCTCACCTTTTTCTTCAAAGGCCCTCTGTGGAGGTGTGTCCCCGTAGGGTTTTGCCCCCATAGGGTAGTATTTTTCTCGAGATTAATCCATCCAGCCTTTTTCTTCAAAGGCCCTCCGTGGAGGTGTATCCTCGTAGGGTTTTGCCCCCGTAGGGTAGTGTTTTTTCTTGGGATCAATCCATCCCACCTTTTTCTTCAAAGACCCTCCGTGGAGGTGTGTCGCCTTTGGGTTTTGCCCCCGTAGGGTAGTATTTTTCTCAAGATTAATCCATCCCACCTTTTTCTTCAAAGGTCCTCCGTAGAGGTGTGTCCCCGTAGGGTTTTGCCCTCGTAGGGTAATGTTTTTTCTCGGGATTAATCCATCCCGCCTTTTTCTTCAAAGGCCCTCCATGGAGGTGTGTCCCCATAGGTTTTGACCCCGTAGGGTAATGTTTTTTCTTGGAATTAATTCATCCTGCCTTTTTCTTCAAAGACCCTCTGTGGAGGTGTGTCCCCGTAGGGTTTTGCCCCCGTAGGGTAGTATTTTTTTCGAAATTAATCCATCCCACCTTTTTCTTCAAAGGCCCTCCGTGGAGGTGTGTTCCTGTCGGGTTAGGCCTCCGTAGGGCTGGGCCCTCGTAGGGGTGTGCCTCCGTAGAGCTGTTAAACAATGTTCTTGGAATTCATCCATCCCGCCTTTTTCATTAAAGGCCCTCCTTGGAGGTGTATCCCTGTAGGGTTGTGCCCACATAGGGTTATCTGAACAATGTTTTTGGAATTCACTCATCTCGCCTTTTTCATTATAGGCCCTCCTTGGAGGTGTATCCCCGTAGGGTTGTGTATTTACTTTTTGTTTTTGTTATGACAACACATTTTGAAACAAAAATGATTGATATTGATAGTTTAGTAACAAACAGAGAATTATTCGAGCAAAAACCTCAGAGCTATCACCCTAAGGCTCGATATTAAATTGAGTTTAAGCTAGAATAATTAAAGTAAATGCAACTTTTAGAAAGAAAGTCTTACTGGTGGCACTTCCACAAATGCTCAGCATTCCAAGGATGAGGCAACTGCTTCCCTTTTAATATCTCTAGTCAATATGCCCCCTGTCTCCTCCAAGTTCATCGGAGATAACTCTGATTTCCTCCAGTAGATGATTTTTTTGAGTGTTATCATCTTTACCATCCCCATCCCATGGGCGGTTTTGTGTTCTCTTCTCATCTCCAGCCACATATCTTTGTAGTTGACCCCTAGGAATTAGGCTTTTAATCTATCTTTTTAAGTCTATGCACTCATCTGTATCGTGGCCATGGTCGCGATTGAACCTGCAATACTTGTCGTGGGACCTCTTCGATGGGTCAGTTCTTAGTTTTGAGGGCCATGCAACAGTTGGGTCATCTTAGATGTAGAGGAGGATTTGGCTCATTGACGTGTTTAAGGGGGTAAAGGTGTTGAATCCCTTATCACAGCGCGACATTTTATAGGTCTACTCCTGTAACATTCTGCAATACTTGGGGTCTCTATTTTCCTCACTGGAATGTCCCCCCCTTTTCTTGTCTACCTTTCTCACATCAAGGGCGTCCTCTGTGTTCATGTACTTTTGGGCCTTCACGAGTAACTCGAACATACTTTCTAGATGGTGCTTGGAAATTGAGTACAAGAACTTTGAAAGTAGTAGGCCCCCTATGAATGCGGTAACTGCCACCTTGTCGTCCAGAGCATCGACCTGCAACATCTCCCTGTTAAACCGATTAATGTAGTCTAGCAATGACTCTCCCTTAATCTGTCTTACGTTCAGGAGATAGGTGGAGGGCTTTTGGTGCCTTCGGGCAGCAATAAAATTTCCTATGAACGATTGGCTTAGTTCTTTGAATGAATGTATAGATTGTTGTTAATCCATGATTGGGTAGAACCCTTCAATGTAGTAGAAAAGACTCTACATAGGATTTCATCCAGTATTCCTTAGAGGTGCATCGGAGCCTTATAGGTCTCCAAATGATCTAGCGGGTCTTTGGTCCCATCAAAGCTTTCAAGGGTGGGCATCTTGAACTTGTTGGGCAAAGGACAGTTTATTATCCTCGAGGAGAAAGGGAGGTTGGTTTGTTGGACTAGCTCCTCTACTATAGCAGGACCCTTCACCTTTATGACGTGGGCCATGCTTTCTACCCTGGCTTTAAGGTCCTGCATCTCCATGTCATAATAGGTAGTCTCCCCTAGGTGCTTTGAGTCTCCATGGGGTTGGTTCTTTTCGAGTGGGACTAGGTGACTGGGGTTCGTCCCACCTCTTACTCGACTTTGAGCTGCATCGTCCGTTGGGACTCCATTGTCTTGCCCAACACCATCCCCTTCTCGATCAACAGGCCTAAGGTGACCTGGCGATGGTACTGGCGCCAGAAGAGGGAGGCATTGTAGAATTGCCGTATTTTGTTGGAGTATTTGGGCCAGACTTTGATTCAAGTTCTGGACCTGGTATTCCAACGCCGTAATCCGTCCTTGGTTGTTTGGGATTTCGGGGCATTTCCCAGGGAAGTGCATCTGTCCAGGGGGTTTATACCTCCCTGTCCTGCAGCTGGCACATTGTAGGCGGGAAGATCAGGGGCGACAAGCGGTCCCTGTCCAACTGGGGGGCCCTGTCCGCCAGGAAGGCTATGGCTGGCAGGAGGATCTTACGTGGCTAGAGGATTGTGGCTGGCAGGAGGGTCTTACGCTGGAGGATTGTGGCCGGCAGGAGGGCCCTGCACAAGAGGGTCCTGTACGGCCGTAGTCTCTAACCCAGATCGTAGGTGCATCATGCTTCATATACGATTCGTGTAGAACAATCAAGTTTGTGATTGTTTCCCACAGACGGTGCCAACTGATGAAGCAAAAATCCACCCCGAACTAGTCAAACACCAACCTGTAAAAAAGGACAAGAGAAGAATAATCGAAAAGGCACCGGCGCGGTGCCGGCCAACTACGCTCCGACGATCAAGTCAAAAATCGAAAGGGCTTTAAAAGCTGTAACGGAACTCAGAGGGTATTAATTGCGTATCTTGGTATATGGACCGTTCTGTATTTATAGTGACCAAGCGAAGTTGTGCCCTAGTAAAATTCTGTCTCTCCAACTTCTTTTTCCCACTTGGAGACAAGCAGCCTTGGTCAAAGCATCCTTCTTATCCACGTTACCTTACCACTAACGTACTTTCCACGTCATATGTTTTATATTAGGAGTCAAACACTCCATCAATTATGTTGAACGGGAGTCTAATTTTCCTGTACATGTAATAATATATATATATATATATATATATATATATATATATATTAGCCTTTTTGATGTGGCTAAACTCAGATTAAATTGTAAGCTTAATTTTGCCCTTTTTATCAAAATATAATTTAACCACTCACAAGAGCACAAATCTTTGTAGATAAGGTTCTATATAGAGGGTATCGATCCCACGAGGACTAGTCGAAATTGCCTTAAAGGAAGATTAATTCTACTTTAATTCTAAAAACAGGCTTTTGGATTTTTGTTTATAATCTATTGCATGAATGAAATGACAATAAAATTAAAGAGTTGAGTTGGGAGAGAGAGCTAGGGGTGGTTTCCACCACTAGCCATTCACATGTTCATAAGTGTAGCAAACATGGGATTCATAAATTAAATGCCTAACAATGTCATTAGGTTTGTGACCTCAATGACATATCAAAAGATCAATGTGTGTGCTAACCTATCATAATCCATCTTCAACAAGCATAGCTCTTCAACCTAACTAACTACCTAATTACCGTACTCTCTAAGTGAACACTACATGCATCCAAACTACCTGTTCTTGGCATGGTCTATATAAGCAAACATCACACATTCATTTAAACACCATTATCTAGCCATCATTTGCACTTCTTGTGGAATATGCAAATGTTGTGCATTCAAGTGACAAAATCTACTCTAAAACAATAATAAATTTCAAATCAAATGAATATATATATGAAATGTATTTGTGTACATAGTCACTAGGCTAAATAATATATATATGAATATATATATATGAAATGTATATATGAAATGTATTTGTGTACATGGTCATGGCAGCCTTGCACCCTTCCATTGATGAAGAAAGTGAAGCTTCTTGGTCTGGTTCAGCTCCTCTTCTTCCTCTCCCGAAGGTCTCTCCTTGGATGGTCTGATGTATGTTGAGAGATATGTGAGATATGAGAGATATGACCCTTTTTGTGTGCTTTTTGGCTTCCTTTTCAACCTTGGGGCCCACCATATATATATATATATCAATATATATATCCCTTGTATCAAGAAGGTCCCCAAGGGTCTTGTTTAAGTCAGACAATCCCCCTAAGTCGTGCAAAAAGGGAGATTTTGTTGCAAGTGGGAGAGCAGGTGAGCAAGTGGCCAAGTGGGTTCTGCAGAATCTCGATCAATCGAGATTGAATCTATTTTTAAGAGAAAAACTCAGTGAAAATGTTCGACACCGCTATTCATTATCACAAAACCTTCATGATTGCTCATGTGCGGATGACCGTGCAATGCTTAGCTCTTTTTGCTTTCTTGTAAGCCCATGTAGCGGCATTGGGCCAATGACTCCCAAACTAATTGGCTTTAGGGCATTAGGTGAAGAAACACCCCTTGGACTTAATAACCGAGCTTATAAGGCGATGAGCTTAAGCAAGCCACCCGCTTATTATTGCTCAACCTTGCACACTTATACGCGAATATTCCCTGCTTTGAGGCATAGAAATCCAGTTTATTGAGTGAGAAGGCTTATTGCAAATTTTCTCTTTTTCTCTCTTTTTTTTTTTACAACAACCGGAAAAACTTATTCTTTAAGTTGTTCAGATAAAAATAGAAATTTACAAAATTCTCCCTCAGACTTATACCCCACAATTTAAAATGCATGTGTGCGAATTTGTGCGGTTAAGGACAAATTCAGGGCAAGAACCATACGTGTTCAAATTTAGACAAAAATGTAGACCGTTCTAGCCTACTGTATAGCTTACAAAAGTGCGGGTATTTACAATGTTAAAGTTCTTAACTACCTGCTGCATTTACCTCGGACTTTTATTCGAATGATTTTCCTTTAAAAAGCAAAACATCATAGCAAGCATGCAAAAATATCAAGGAAGAAAAAAAAAACATGCTCTACAATGACCATCAATATAAGACTGAACATTGCATGCATATGCAAGTGGTATATCATACCGCACCCCCAAACTTATATGCAACATTGTCCTCAATGTTTGGACAAGAAGAACAAGGAAAGAAGTTACCGGGATTGCTGAATGTGACAAAAATGGTATTCCACAGTAGCGGTCATCCTGCAAATAAGAAAAACCTGCACAGAACACCAACTGGATACCACGAGCATTAAAGGAACAAAAAGTAAATAAACAGAACATAATGAAATAATTATGCACAAACGGACAATGCCAATATCACTGTATATCTAAGGGTCTGAACTGGTGTTTCCCAATTGTCTAAAAGGTCTAAGCGATAAGATATTGACTATCCAGGCACGCTAACGTATAGCACGCAAAGGGGCTGCCTTTCTTTATTACCGCCATACTGCGTTGAAGCAATCTCAACGGTATTGGGAATTTAAACCAGGCGGTAATAAACGGAAATCATCAACTGAATCGCATATAACAATTAGACAAGTGGTATTACATACATAGTCAAAGTATAGAGAACAGAGATATTGACAGAAAGCAAAAATAAAGACAGTAAAGAAAACACATGGTAGAACAGAAAAAAGAAAAATAACTGTATTCCATAAATGTGAAAATGAGTTTAGTACACGGTGTACATGTAGGGGGAATACTTAAAAAGAAACTAAAAATGAAAGAAAACATGGCCAACATGGCCTATCAAACATAAAGAAAGAACAGGAAATACAGAAAGTAAAACAGAAAGAAAGAAGAAAAAAAAACATAAAAGCAGCTACTCGAGGGCGGGTGGTGGTGGTGGCTCGGTGGGAGCAGAAGTGGAGGTGGAAGCTCGTCCTGCAAACAGGAACTGCAGGTCCTGCCGGAAGGCTCGGAACTCGTCGAGAATCGCCCTCTGACCCTGAGTAAGAGAAGAAATGTCCGAACGAATGCCCTCCAGTTGACTCTGCGTCACCTAGACGTGCTCGTCAAAACCCTACTGGAGCCGCTCAACATCAACCGCCAGGCAGGAATAGCCCGTCACCAGGATGTTATGCCGCTCTGCAGCCATATCCATCTCCTCATCCTCCATCTCCTCGTCCTCAGACCCATCCCCTGCAGGCTCTCCCTCCTCCATCTCCACTGGGGCATCCATATCTACATCGTCAGGTGGATCGCCCTGGTGGTCCTGTCGCTCTAAGTGTCGCCTCACCCGCTCCCACTGAGAAGATGTGAAGTGGGTGGGCGGTGCCAACTGGATGTCAGTATCACTGACCGGTATGCTGGCACGACTAAGAAAAGCTGCGACCAGGAAAGGAAAGAGAAGCATCCAGCTCGCTGATCGCCTCATCCTCTTGTTGACGAGGCCGTCCCAGACTTTGAACATCTGCCCCCAGATCAGTGATGGGACAGAAACCCACGTGCCCGTGTGAAAAGAATAAAGGCAATGGAGGAGGTCGCCCCTACGCTCTGCCACGTGCTGCAGGGTGATGGGCGTTGAATGTTACGCATTCTAGCCTCTTAATTTGCATATTTTATTCTCTTAGTGATAGGTTATATGTGATTTTACTCTGTTTTTGTATTTTCTGTCTTTTTCAGGGTCTTAATGATTATTTCTGATAAAACCATGATTTTGGGCTTTTAAAGATGATATCCAAGAAGGTTATATGAAGCCTACATCTAATGGGTCCATTCAACTCCATATTTCAACTCAAATCAGCCCAAGGAAGAGGTTCTAGAGAATTACAACTGCTTAAGAAGATTACGGGCCTGAAGCCCAATTCTACACTTAATCCAGTTTTAATCCCGTTTTGGAAAGTGGACTGAAAACCTTATTTTCGAGCGTTAATTCGACTTAATTCCCAAGTGGGTTGAACGAAATTCAATTCTGGACACTTTTGTATTTCACGTAAATTTCGTGAATCGGACTTCTACTAGGTCAAAACTTGGGCCGAAAGTCAGTAGAAAAATCTACCTATTTTGGGCTGCGGGAAAACCCTAATATTCTCCTAATTGGATTAGAACTTTATCTCCTAATTGGATTAGGACTTTATGTATTCTCTTGGGGTATAAAGAGGTGAACTGAAGGCTATTTTGGGGGAGAAAAGAAGTGGAGGCCAGGGCAGAGAAGACAGAGACAATCCGGGTTTTATTTACTTATTATGTCTTTTATTTATTTGTTATCTTCTTCTTCTACCATGTGTAACTAAACTCCTCAACTAGGGTTGAGGAGGAAACCTCCATTAATGAAGTGAAGTTCTTTTGTTTATTAATTGATTCTCATGTGTATGATTTAAATTCTTATGATTTTCGCTTCTTGTGATTAATTATTTTATAGTTCTTTCACCATCTATATCATGTATATGTGGTAGTTAGAAAATATTTTAATTAATCTAAGCTTGGGTTTGTATTTCTTAAAAGTGATAATCTTTGATCTTATGTTTTTCATTAAATTGGATACATAGGATGCTTAGAATTTTACACAAGTGAAGCGAAGGAAAATCTACCTTTTAATATATTTTTCATAGTGCTTTATTGTTAAATCTTGAGTAAGCAATAGATTGATTTCTTGATTGCTACTCTAACTTTGGGAATTAATAAATGAATATTAGAAACTTCATGGATTTAATGGTGGTGGAATCCAAAACCTTAGTTATTTTCTTTGTTTGATTTCAATAGTGTTATTTTATTTACATGTTAGTTTAATTTATCTCAAATCAATCAACTTTTGTTTAAACTAGATTAGTTTTAAATTAATTCGAATTTGTGTTAGTTTTTCTTCTCAAAGCATTCCCTTGGGTTCGACCTCGTTCTTGCCGAACTATACTTTAATAGATTCGTACACTTGCGAGTTATTTAACAATTTTAAAACAACATTAAGTTTTTGGCGCCGTTGCCGGGGAATTGCAAACAAGAAAACTAATCAAATTTCAATGGATTTAATTCTTCTACTAGTTATAATTTAGTTTTTTTTTCTTTCTTTTGTTTTATTATTATCAAAAAGAAAAAAAAATCTTTCCAATTTTAATTATTTGTTCTAGGTTTTTTTTTTTTTAAAAAAAAAAAATTTCTTTATTATTATAGTTTAGTTTTAGTTTTAGTTTTATTAATTTTATTTTATTATTTTTCTTAGTTTAGTTTTAGTTTTATTTTATTGTTATTGTTTTACCTGATACTTCTTGAATTCTATAGGTGGTATTGTTGAAAATTGCCTTTTTCGCATGTTCTTGGGTACTACTTTGGAATTCAAGTAAGTACATTTTTATTTCTTTTCGTTTATTTATATTTTTATTTTCTTAGATTAGGAAAACATAGATTTTTGTTTTAGGTTGATAATTTTTGCATGAGAACTTTAGGATAGAATAACTTAGAAATAGCCTTAGGGTCACACTTTCTTCAAGTTTATTTTTTTATTTTATTTTATTTTTTTTCTCTCTATTTAAAAAAAAAGAAGAAGAAGAAAGATCACACACTCACTCACTTTTTATTTTTTATTTTATTTTTGTTTTTATGGTGTGTTTTGTTTGTGCATTTTAATTTAGCATTATTGCATTAAAATTTTAGTAAAGGCATCACAGGGGACACGCGTTCTTGATGAGAACGGTGTCCAGGAACCACAGTCTGCTCGGGCACATCGATTTGGACGTGCAGTTGTGACTGGGCGTGGTAAACGCCCCGCCACACATGTCCATCACGATGGAAAATAGTGTCGTGTCTGCTGGAAGCGCGGCCCTGAAAAGCGGTTGACCGTCCTGGTCAACCAGATCTGGCAGCTGCTGGTGAAGGATGCCGAGCATCTGTGCAATCCGGCTCGACGTAATCGTAATAGTCGTGGTGCCCACGACCATCTCTAATGTGTCCGGTGGTGTGCAGGAGTAGGTCATGCGCTCATAAAAGACCTGCACTAAGCGCTCGTGTGCCACGTCAGTGGGAGGCACACATAGTCGGTCGAGGCGACGCCTCCTGAGCTCGGCGACAGTCCACGCGCTGTCGGGACGCGTCTCAAACTCTCTCAAGTCAAATGTATTGCTCAACGTCAAAATCATCATAGTTGAAGTGATTTAGGCATGCCTCTAGAGGATCCTTGGAAAGAATAGAAGGAAGTCCTTCTTGAACAAGGTCTTCCACAACATCGACACAAAAGCACTCACTTTCGTCTTCGGATGTGTGGTGGGAAGTATTGAAGATGTTCAAGCGGACTTTCATATTCCCGAAAGAGATGTCCATCACTCCGGTACGACAATTAACGCAAGCGTTTGCCGTGGCCAAGAATGGACGACCTAGAATGATAGGAATATGTCGATTTGGATTTTGGACCGGTTCCGTGTCAAGGACTATGAAGTCCACCGGAAAATAGAATTTGTCCACTTGAATGATTACATCCTCAATTATGCCACGTGGTTGCTTCACCGAGCGGTCGGCGAGTTGCAACACAACCGTGGTATGCTTGAGTTCCCCCAAATCTAGTTGTTGGTAAACTAAGAATGGAAGCAAATTGACACTAGCCCCTAAATCAAGAAGTGCCTTTTCAAAAGAATGATTTTCGATGGTGCACGAAATGGTCGGAGCACCCGGATCTGTGAATTTAGGAGGGGCTTGGTGTTGGAAAATGGAGCTTATGTGCTCAGTTAGGAGGACTTTCTTAGGAGCATTATTCCTAGATTTGCGCTTTTGAGTGCACAAGTCCTTCAAAAATTTAGCATAGGAGGGAATTTGTCGAATGGCATCAAGGAGAGGGAGATTGATCTTTACTTGTTTGAAGATCTCCATCATGTCTTGGATTTTCTCTCCTTGCTTCCCAAAATGAGAAGGTTCCTTCAATCTTTGAGAAAAAGGAACCGGAGGTTCGAAAGAAGTGTCAAGATTTGGAATTGATGACGACACAACTTCACTTGCCTTTCCTTTTGGATGTAAAGGGATGTTATGCAAATTTGGATTTAAAGGAAACACTTTTGGATTTAAATAGGATTCTTTTGGATTTGCGGATTGCTCATTGAATTCCTTCTTCTCTTCCTCCCCTACCTTGGAATTGATGATTTTACCACTCCTTAAGGTGGTGATTGATTGAACTTGCTCCGGAGGAGCATTACAAGTTGAAGATGATGGATCCTCAATCATATGAACACCCTTAGGATTTGCCACCGGTTGACTCGGCAACTTACCTTCCTCCCTTCTATTCAAGGCATTAGCTAGTTGCCCGATTTGAGCTTCTAATCTAGCCATAGATTGAGCATTCGCTTCCAGCTTAGAGATTGATTGAGAGTGAGTTTGCAATAAGCGGGTATTAGCCTCAAGATTGCTTATCACTCTTTCTTCAAAGCCTTGGCTTCTCGGAGGAGGTGGTGGTTGTTGGTAATTAGATCTTTGATGGTAGGGTTGAGGATTCGGCCTATAATGAGGCTGTTGAGATTGGGAATTAAAAGAATTTTGCCCTTGAAAAGAGGGACTTGATTCTTGAGGTTTCCATGAAAAAGCCGGATGGTTCTTATAACCAAGATTGTACGTGTTTGAATATGGATCATTCATTTGTTTAGAGTACAAGGCATTCGCTTGCTCTTGAGCATAATCGGGAGATTGTCCGGCAATAGGACAATCTCGCACGAAATGTGAAGTACTATAGCAAAACGAACAACCTTCCTGATTTTGAACAGGTTGGCTTGGAGTAGGCAGCCTATTTTTCATGATTAAATCCATTTTTCGGGATAGGGCTTCTACTTGCATGACAACCTCATCTACCCGTGAAATTTCATGCACTCCTCTACAAGGTTGGGTGGCCTTCCCTTTCCTAGTGGAGGAGCGTTGAGCTGAATTGTTGCTTAGGGTTTGAAAAAGTTTCCATGCCTCATCAGGGCTTTTCAAAAGGTATCCACCCCCACACGCGGAGTCTATCATTTGTCTATGTTGTTCACTCACCCCATCATAAAAGCTTTGCACTAGCTGCCATTTTGGGACAGCATGATGCGGACAAGATTTAAGAAGGTCTTTTAATCTCTCCCACATCTCATGAAATTGTTCTTGGTCAATTTGGGTGAATCCGGTGATGGCTCTCCGAATATCACTCGTCTTTCCCATTGGGAAGTATTTTTTTAAGAACTCGATTTGCATCTCCGCCCAAGAATGGATTGAGTTAGGTTCTAAAGAATTGAACCAACTTCTAGCTTTATCTTTTAGGGAGAAGGGGAACATACGCATCTTTAGATCATCCTCCGTAAAGTGTGGTACACAAATAGTGGAACACACAGAAAGAAAGTAATCTAAGTGCCGGTATGGATCCTCATTAGGGAGACCATGGAAGGTATTAAGAAGATTGATGGTGGAGGACTTTATTTTGAATTGATTTGCCGCTACATCCGGAAATTGGATACATGAAGGTACTTCAAATGTAGTCGGAAGGTAAAAGTCCATAAGCAACTCTCCTTGAGGAGGTGGAGGTGGAGGTGGTTGTTCATGATTAAAAGGAGGTAGTCCGGGAGGTTGTCTTTCATTTGGATCCATGTTTTCAGTCCTAGGCAATATAGGGTCCCTAGAGGTTCCTCTACGTTGTCTAAGTGTTCTTTCAAGTTCAATATTACAAGGAAGCAAAGGAAATGACAAGGACCGTCTACCTAGCATGCATTAATTACAGAACAACACCTCAATACACAAAAATAAATAAATTAAACAATAATATATACAAAAAGAATGAAAGAACTCAAACCACTAATTTTAGATTTTATACTCACAAAGGGTTCCAACTTTAATCCTTTTAGATGCCCGCTATGTGGTATTCCTAAAATCAAGAAGTTTGAGCAATAAGAACAAAATATATACAAAAAGAATGAAAGAATTTCTAGCCTAAGAATTAAACCAGATTTAATCTTTCAATGGCGACAATTACACCGTAGTCCCCGGCAACGGCGCCAAAATTTTGATGTGGCTAAACTTGGATTAAATTGTAAGCTTAATTTTGCCCTTTTTATCAAAATATAATTTAACCACTCGCAAGAGCACGAATCTTTGTAGATAATATTCTATATAGAGGGTATCGATCCCACGAGGACTAGTCAAAATTGCCTTAAAGGAAGATTAATTCTACTTTAATTCTAAAAATAGGCTTTTGAATTTTTGTTTATAATCTATTGCATGAATGAAATGACAATAAAATTAAAGAGTTGAGTTGGGAGAGAGAGCTAGGGGTGGTTTCCACCACTAGCCATTCACATGTTCATAAGTGTAGCAAACATGGGATTCATAAATTAAATGCCTAACAATGTCATTAGGCTTGTGACCTCAATGACATATCAAAAGATCAATGTGTGTGCTAACCTATCATAATCCATCTTCAACAAGCATAGCTCTTCAACCTAACTAACTACCTAATTACCCTACTCTCTAAGTGAACACTACATGCATCCAAACTACCTGTTCTTGGCATGGTCTATACAAGCAAACATCACACATTCATTTAAACACCATTATCTAGCCATCATTTGCACTTCTTGTGGAATATGCAAATGTTGTGCATTCAAGTGACAAAATCTACTCTAAAACAATAATAAATTTCAAATCAAATGAATATATATATGAAATGTATTTGTGTACATAGTCACTAGGCTAAATAATCAACATTTAACTACAAATCCCCAAGTGCTACAAAAATGAACAAGTTTACATGGCTAGGTGTGTCAACCACACCCTAGTGGAGAAGTTAGTTGGTCATGGCAGCCTTGCACCCTTCCATTGATGAAGAAAGTGAAGCTTCTTGGTCTGGTTCAGCTCCTCTTCTTCCTCTCCCGAAGGTCTCTCCTTGGATGGTCTGATGTATGTTGAGAGATATGTGAGATATGAGAGATATGGCCCTTTTTGTGTGCTTTTTGGCTTCCTTTTCAACCTTGGGGCCCACCATATATATATATATATATATCAATATATATATCCCTTGTATCAAGAAGGTCCCCAAGGGTCTTGTTCAAGTCAGACAATCCCCCTAAGTCATGCAAAAAGGGGGATTTTGTTGCAAGTGGGAGAGCAGGTGAGCAAGTGGCCTAGTGGGTTCTGCGAAATCTCGATCAATCGAGATTGGATCTCGACTGATCGAGATTTCGATCAATCGAAATGAGATCTTGATCAATCGAGATTTCGATTAATCGAGATCAACATCTCCATTGATCGAGATGCCTTTTGCTGCAATTCTGACTTTTCCTCTTCAGCTGCAAATAGCTTCAAACTTTGCTCCATTTACTCGAATACCTGCAATACATCAAAAACACAAAAATACCGTAAACATATCTCGGTAAACGCAAAAACGGAACTAACATATGCAATAAAGAGGGTTCAAATGCATAGAATTGAACACTTATCACTTTTATTAATGAAGAATTTTTTAACTCCTAATCTAGGATTGAATAAATTATTGAGTATTCCAATGTACTCACAATCTAAGTATTTCATATAATGTTGAGTGATTATTTTTTATTAATCATAAGATAAATAGTGAATAGTGAGTGTTTATTAAAGGAATAATTACAATGACTTTCTCAGATTTGACAAATTCTCAGAAACAATTTTTCATAATACTTATCACTCACACTCAAAGTAGTATTTCCTTCTCTAACTCCATTAGTTTAAATGTAAAATATCATATATATATCCCCACTTTTTTGAAAGAATATAATAAGAGTTGGTTTTTGCAAAAAGACCAAATTTTCACTCATTATTACTTTGTCCTTGGTCCAATAGGTGTAGCAATCATCGGAGAGAATGTTAAAAAAAGTAGACTTAGATGGTTTGAACATATATATCAGAGACCTAGCGATGCGCCCGTAAAATAAGGATGTCTAGTTATAATAAAAGGTAAGAGACGGAGAGAATGTTCAAAAATAACATGTGATGAAATTATTAAAAGTGATTTCAAAAAATTAAACTTGGGGAAATGGCATTCAATAGCGAAGAATGAAGAGAGAGAACCTTTATGAACTTCACAATTTCAATCTAATTTTGTGATTTTATTATCTTTATTAATCATCGAAGTATGTAATCGCCTTATTTACTGTCATAAATATTTGCTATATCATCTCTCTCTCTGATTATACAAACTGTATTATATTTTTGTGTTAGATTAAAAAACTTATATAATTATCGAAGCCAATGACTAATTGACCATAAAGATATAAATGCTGACTTCTTTTTTCTTCCCCTCAAATGTTCATGGCCTCAAGTCAATACAATTGCATGAATAAGAGTAGGTTGTAAATTTATTTATTTATTTTTAATATATATATATATATATATATATATATATATATATATGATAAGTTGTTAAAGAGAAGAACTATACAAGGGCCATATCATAGAAAAGAAATCCCAGGGGCAAAAGGTCAATCAGAAACAAAACTGATTATCTAAATATAAGTTAACAATATTTTTCTACTCATTAGGGCATGTTTTCCATCTTTGGGTTTTACACAATATACCAATGAACATCAATCCAGATGGTATAAGGTATCAAAATTTTAATAATTCAAACTAATGAAATAAAAAAAATTTCCCAAAGAAGTAAAAATAAAAAAGCTATATTACTGGCTTGTCTGTATAATTTTATTTGTCTATAACTTTTCTAAGATTCGATACTAAAAGATTAATCAAAATAAATAACTAAATATACTAATTTTTCAAACTATATAAAGAATGATATTTGAGATAAGAAATGGGAAATCTAAATAAATAAATATGATCTCTTTAGAATATAGTGCAAACCATGAACCAGTTTGATCACTCTTTCAATTTGATTTACTATTGAGGTATAGTTGAAAAAAAGGAAAAACAAAACAACATATAAATATAATAATCATTTTAATATCATATATAGAGAAAAAACATATAATATTCTATAAAGTTTTATTTTATTTTCTTACGCATATCATCCAATAGATGAAAAAGTTTATGACAGAATGAAATCTTGATTATTATTTTCTAGCTTGCAGTGCAAAAAGAAAGACTCTTTTTCTTATATCGTTCATTAGATGTTAACTTCGACTCAACAATTAAGGTTCGAAAGTCTTAATTTCTTACACTGATTGATAAATGATGAGGTTAATTTAGTGCATTAACTAAAATTTGGAAACCGTAAATTGCTCATCTATTAATTAAAATCCATATATCTCTCAATCTTTTACAATGTATTGATAAAAAAACTAACAAATATGAATAGCTGTAAGTATTCCATTTATGTGACAAAATATGTCATTAAAAGTATTTACACAAACAAAAATATATAATTATGTAGTATTTGAAAATTAAATATTTTGTTATTAGAGTTTTTATTTCGTGACAATTGTCTTGTAGATCAAGTAAATCCCCTTTGAGTTTGTATGTAAAGTCCTTGATTTAGACCCACTCAAAAGGAATACCGAGACACAGAATCACGGACTTGACTTTTAAAAGCTAATCAGACTACGCAATGAATAATCAGTCGTTTTAGACCCACTCAAAAACTAAGCAACATACTACAACAAACAATGAAAAATTTTAGTGAAAATTAGATTTGAGTGACCAAAATTGAAATAATATTAATTTTTAGTGATTTTAAATTCAATAAAAGGTGAATAGTGACCAAACTTAAAAAATAATTACTAATGAGTGACGATTTAATATTAAAGCCCAAAATACCATTCATTCTCTTCATAAATTCTCATTCTTTCTTTGTTTTTTTTCAAACCCAAATATCAGGAACTTGAAAGAATCAAATGACTTGTATACAATTTATGAACATCTATATATTCTAAAGAAGATATAATAATATATATAAATTTATTAATGTATATTAGTATCTCATTAACAAAAAAAAAAAATCTAATTTGGCAACAATTAATTATTAATAACAAATATTTGAGGATATGAATAGACTTGGTTAATAAACCTGATGAAGCAAAAATCCACCTCGAGCTGGTCAAACGCCAACATGTAAAAAAGAACAAAGGAAAGGTAATCGAAAGGGCACCGGCGCGGTGCCGGTCGACTACGCTCCGACAATCAAGTCATAAATCGGAAAGGCTTTAAAAGCTGTAAATGAACTCAGTCAGTATTAATTGCGTACCTGGTATATGGATCATCCTGTATTTATAGCGATCAAGCAAAGATGTGTTCTAGTAGCACCATGCCTCTCCAGTTCCCCTTTTCTACTTGAAGATAGCTAGCCTACCTCAAACATTCAACTTCCCATGTCACTTTTGTATTTGTCTTTCCACGCCATACGTTTCATATTAGGAGTCAAACACCTCATCAGATGCCTCCTGTTCATGAGGGTAGCTTGTCGAAATCAGGAACTACCCAGGTGCCTATACTCTTTTCTTTTATTTATTTATTTATTTATTTTTATTTTTTTTGCTCGTGGGCACGCTCCCGGTGGGCCTAGCTACTCCAGGCCAGGCGGGCCGGACCACGCCCGGCCAGGCGCGCCCCGCTGCCACCGCCCGGCTAGGCTAGCTACCAGTTGCACTCGGCCAGGTGGGCTCGGCCACGCCCGACGGTTTGGCACCGATCTTGCGCCAGGCCATGCTCGTCCAACCCCTGTGTTGGATCTCGTGTTCTTGCCCCTACTCGGTGCTCTTGAAACGTGTTCAATTAGTGTTAGCTTTCCTTATGACCGTTTGGCTATTGACGTTGCTTCATGACCGTTGGGACAAAAGAGCCTTATAGTCGTTGCTTCATGACCGTTGGGGGGTTGCAACGGTTGTCTTCCTTGCCTATATAAGTAGCTCCCTCTTCATTTATAATTCATTTCAACATCCTACTACCACTAGTCCTCTCTTCATTTATAATTCACTTCACCATCTTACTACCACTAGTCCTCTCTTCATTCATTTCACCAGTCCATGCCCTACACTATCATACCTTCTCTTTGTCGTTGTCTGTATATCATCAATCACAATTTTGACAAGCAAAGTCCAGAGACCTTTGCCCCCGGTTCTCCCTTTGTCGACGTGTTTGATTTTTTGCATTCTATAATGGCGGACTATTACGAATGCCAGGATATTAGCTCTACTATAACAGACACCGAGGTGGAGGAGCTAGCTATTTTATTTTCTTTTCTGGATGGGGTTATAGCTAGGGCTCCCCTACCCGCAGAGAGGGCTTTCTCCATTTGTCCCGGAGAAACATGCTTTTATGAAGGCCACTTTCTTTCGGGCCTATGATTTCCTATCCTGGACTTCGCTAAAGAGTTGCTCCGGGCAATCAACCTCTGCCTTTCTCAACTTACGCCTAACTCTTGGCGTATTATTATGGCTACCCTGGTCCTCTGGAGGTCTAGCAAGCTTACTCCTCACCCAACCATTAACGAGTACCTTTCTTGTTAAACCCTTCTGAAAAGCAAGGACTGGCGTCACATACAAGGTCGGTCTCGCTAGACAAGGAGCCTCCCCAAAGGACTGGTGGTTCTTGATAGCAGTCAAAGGATAAAGAATTGGAAAAAAATGATTCTTTTTTGTTTCAGGAAACTGGGAGCTTTCCCCTCTCTGCATCCCTTGCACCTGGACTGACGGGGTTAGAACTGGTGAGCTCTTTCTACTTTTATTTTCTTCTATACTATTTCCACCTTCTCATGCATGTTTCCACAGGTTTATTTTAATATTCCAGTGGCTAGAGTCGAGCCAGAGGTGAGTCAAGAGGAAGAAGACAGGTTAGACATCATTTACGACCTCCCCGATGAGAGACGCGATGACCTTAACCTCAGACGCGGAACTGAGTACATTAGGTTACCCTCCTCGCGTGTTCAGAGATAGGTGAGGTATACTTAACACTTTTTCATTCGCTCTTCCTTCACTGAGTCGAGTAACATAGTTTTACCCACAAACTTGTACAAGATCATGGAGGAGGCCTGATAGAGACATTCTCATATTGACGAAGGGAAAAGGTGTTGCGTCATCCTCGTCCCCTGCTCAAAAAAGACGGCGCAGGCTTGTGGTTATTAGGAGTACCAGTTTACCTACAGGTGGGGACTTGTCATCTCCTCCCTCCATTGGGAATTCTCCCCTTCCTGCAGCTATGAGCACTCCGACTCCGGGCATCAGCCCCTTTGGGATACCTTCTACCCATCCATTTGCGGGCGGTAGTCCGGCGGACCCAAGTGCCTTCGGGGTGCCGGTGACTCAACTCTTTGGAGGTAGCTCGCATGTATCTTTCTCCCCTACTATCAGTCACACCGGACTACTAACCCCGGCAGCCAGCCACACTGATTCGTGTGTGAGTGTGACTCAAAAATTGTATCAATTAAAAATTATCACACTTCGCAATAAAACGAATTCCTTGCAGAATAGGGCTATCAAAAGGGGTGTCGAACCTCAGGGATTATGGTCTGATGAGTTGAATTACGGAATTAATTCTAATTAAATTTATAAAGAGAAGAAATCTGATTTTTAAACTAATTAAAAAGTAAAATAAAATAAAACAAAGTAAATAGAAAGTGAAGATATTATGAGATAAATCTAGGGTATTTGACTTCACCACTAACTCCACAATCAATGGTCAATTGAATCAACTGTGGAGAATTATATCATGCATAAGTGGTGTCGGTGGCTACAAGCTCACCTTCATCCGTCAAGAAGATAACATATGATTAAGGCTAAGTCAAGGACTATCTTCAATTGGCATGGGCCATCTGCCTAACTACTATAATCTAGGGTCCAGTATGGTTCATCTTCTCTAGGCATACTCCATCAAAGCTTTTAATGATATATTCAGTGATTACCATTGTATAATAATCGCTCTCATGATCACAGAAAATAAGAGAGATTGAGTTCAATAACAACGACTAAATATATAAGACAAGATAAGAAATCATTAAAACTAAATTTACAAGACTTTTATTGCTCAATTCTATAATAAAAATCCTCTAAATTACACAATCTATGTATATATATAAAGGTCCCCAATGATTGATGCTTTGTTAGGGCTACATCAAAACCCTAGTGGATGAACTAGCCGCTCATGGTAGAAGAAGAAGCTTCAACTGTTGAGGAAGAAGGCATCATCTTCATGAATTATGCGTATGACTTCGTTCTCCAATAGCTTTGCCAAGTATATCTTCTGTTCTGTCCAAAGCTCTCTCAGACTCTCCAATCTCTATAATCTCCTCTCAACTAAGCCTCCAATTCTTCCTTTTATGTCCCAAGAGAATACACCAAAGTCCTAATCCAATTAGGAATTAATTAGGTTTTCCCGAAGTACTAATCAGGTGGGTTTTTCCTGCTAACGTTCGGTCCAACTTTTGATCCACTAGAAGTCCGATTCACAAACTTTTTGTGAAATACAACAGTGTGCAAAATCGAATTTCGTTCAACCTACACAAAAATTAAGTCGATTTGAGGCTTGAAAATAGGACTTCTGGTCTATTTTCCAAAACGGGATTAAGACTATATTATGCGCAGATTTGGGCTTCAGGCCCGAAACCTTCTTAAGCAGCTGTAATTCTCTTGGACCTCTTCCTTGGGCTGATTTGAGTTGAAATAAATGGTTGAATGGATCTCCTTGATGTAGGCTTCATTTAACCATCTTGGATGTCTTCTTTAAAAGCCCAAAATCATGGTTTTAACTGAAATAATCATTAAGGCCCTGAAAATACAAAAAACACTAAATTGCAATAAAATTTTCAAAATTTCTCAAAGATTTAGTTGAGATATTTAAAGGCAGAATATGTATGGAAACCTAGGTTAGACCTAGGTTTAGATACACTTGATGTTCCCGATGTGTGGCATGGTGGGCCCTATTTGTGTTTGTGGAGAAATTATTATATACCATTGGAATTCCGTGTATTGGAGGAATTCCACAACTAATAAGATCCCATTTTTGATTATTTTCTATAATAAAAAAAAAATTTATCACTGGTGGAATTTCTATATTCAAGAAATTTCCGGAGTATTGTAGAATTACTCGAGTTTGTGGCCTTAAGATGTTGCTTTTAGCTGCGTCACCTATCCACATAAGCCGTGCCCACCGTATTTTCTTTCATCTTGACAGAGAGTTTTAATTGATATTGTAAGGTATGGTATATCAATAAAAATAGAATAAAAATGAAATTATGCGAGTAATATAGTAAAACCTGTTTTATGGGATAAGTGTCTATCCCTTAAGATGGTTCTCCTCTCTAAATATTTTAAATTTTGACACACACACATTTTTTTCAATTTATGCGGCTTAGGGACTTTGGTAAATCACACATAAATTTGTCTAGTTGGAGACTTATCACTCAATCTTTCATTTAGAAAGAGAAGGAGATATCACTTGAGCTCATACCTTCGAAGGATTAATTGATTTGGACTTGGTCAATCTTACTTGCTTCCTTGGGCATAGTAGCAGTCCCTCTTTTCTTCTTTCCTTCCACCAACTCTTTAGAGAATCGAAACAAATACGTATTGAGGTTGGCGAACTATTAGGATCTATAAATTCTCCATCTATATCCAATCCTAACAATAATAGAAGCGACTCGCTTTTGACTTGGCTTGTAGTTGTAAACTTTTAGCTTATCTAGTGGTCGGCCTTCCTAAGCCGGAAGCATAATGTAGACGCCTTTGAGACAAAAATCTATTTGAGTGAGACGGCATATTTTTTAGTGAGACAATATTGGTTACCTTGGTCCACTAAAGTTTGAGATATGTTTGAACTGCTCACTTTTTTTTGTCTTTTTTACTTTTTTTCCTAGGTAATAACACACTAAACACATTAACACACTTAGTGTATTTCAATAGACACTCATCATCTTTATCTTGATCTCATATGAATGGGGTCAGTCACATAGATTTTCTATTTTCATTCTTTTTTATTACAAGTCATTTCTCCTACCATGTTTAGCTTTTTAAAATTATTTTTAATAAAATGCTCTCATGTTATTTTGGGTCACACTCTCCGTCTCTTACCTTCTATTACAACTATTCTTTCTCGCTCTAATATGTGTCCAAACCACCTAATTCTACACTTTAATTTTCACACCAATAGGTGCGACACCTAATTGTTCTCTCACATTTTCATTAATAACTTTATATTTTCTAGTCATTCCACTCATGTATCTTAACATTCTCATTTTTACTAGGTGAAGACGTTGTTCTTGTTTTTTTCATCACCCAAAATTCTGGCCCACACAATATAGCCGTTAAATTTGATCAAATCAAATTGGATTAAATGACAGAGAAAACAAACACACAATTTCAACAACCACTCGTAAATGAATTATTATTGCATAGAGATGGGATCCACGCTAGGTCCTATCTCCATGCATTCAAGGGCGGGTAGATATTCATCACTTATTCATTCTGGTTATTGACTTAAAAGTTTACTTCTTAAAGCAAACAATCTTTCCTTAACTTGTTTATTGAACTATATAACAAAATTTCTATTTAAGTAAAACTAGATTTTTCTCACTGTAGAGATTGTTTTGCTTTCAATTTAATATTATATATAGGTTTTATTCATTGATATAAAATTTAATTTCAATTCAAATATTTTTTTATTCTAATCACATACCTTTTTATCCTAATCATCAATACTTTCTCAAGTCATTATTCTCAAAATTAACTCAAAAAATATATTCTGAGGAAAAAAAAATCCACCATTACCATGAGAATTAGGAGCGTTAAATAATTCATAGATTTTTGAGATTTTTTCATATTGCTTGTCTTAACAAGTTCAATAACTTCTTCTAATTCACACACTATATGGTTACTAAAATATTTCATTTATGTATAAAAAGAGAAGATAAATGAATTTGTATTTTAAGGTCAAGAGTCCTAACCTTAATAAAAAAAAAAAGGTAATTATAACATTAAAAATATAATAACCAAACATTGTACGGTGTAAGAACTGTTTTGTAATTTTATTTTAAAAAAAAAAGTGAAGCGCTTAAGGATATTGGTGGAACGTCAATATCAACTCTCATATATATATATATATATATATATATATATATATAAAAGTGTGGCTTATACACAAATTTCAATCTTTAGGGGATTGAGTGGACTCAACATCACCAATCCAAGCCAAATGAGATAGCCATTTTATGAGACCCATTGATGCCAAATATGCAAGCCAAATTTGGGTGCAAACAAGTGAGTTAAGAACGAAAAAGACGAAGCTAATTTAACCAAATGCCATTTTAATTATGTAACAACAAATAGATGGAATTGTTTTAAAGTGAAGATAAAAAAAGGTATTAGAAGTGGAGATGACATATTACCCCTCTGTTGCAAAATAAATGTTTACTTTTGCATACTCAATTTGAAAAAGAAAAAAAAAATTACTTTTCTAAATTAGTGTTTGAATTAAAAATGTAAATATTCTGAAGGTAAAACATTGAAATCTCAAAGTGAGACATGAATTAATTGCATTTTCCCTTATTAAAAAGTTGATAGTAAAGTCAAAAACACCTTCAAGATTGAAAGTTCAAGTGAATAAAAATAAAATAAAAAAGTCAAAGATCAATATAAAGACATTTTTACTTTGGGTCAATGAATTAATTAAGAAAGCAACTCAATGTTTATTATCACAGCAGAATTAAAAGGAAATTGAAATTGACTGAACAACATAGTCGCATACATTGGACAGATTATTAGTTTGGCTAAATATATAAATCCAAACCATGCATAATACACGCCCTCGCATCTTATAAATGGATCGTAGATTTTCTACAAATCACTAATATATATATATATATATATATACCGCACACTCATAACCAGAACATGTGAAGCAGCTGCTTTCCTTGTTTCAGTTTTAGTGACTATACCTCTACGGTGGTTCACGTGTATACCTGTTACGGGTATACGAGTCATAGGTATACCTATTAGAACGGCCGTTTGGTAAGCAATTCGCATACGTTCGATCACAGTTGGCTCCAACCACGGATGCTCCAATATTTTTGGTTTTGGTATTTGGATTTAGTGCTTTTGGTCTTGATGGTACTTGTGGTCCTGCAGATCCGCCATGCTTAAAATTATCGTTTCTGTGTGCTCCAATATTACTGTCCATCTGCAAAACTCATACAACAAAATGAATGAATATATATATATATATATATATATATATATATATATATATATATATATGTGAGAGAGAGAGAGAGAGAGAGAGAGAGAGAGAGAGAGAGTACTTACAGCTGCTGGGAGTGGTGGATAATTTCCGCGCAGAGAGTAGAGGTAAAACCATGATAATCCAAATCATGAACAAGCTACATATGATAGAAGAAGAGGTTGAAAAAGCTTTGCTCATCATTTTAATATGTTTTTTTATGACTCCAACGAAGAACTGAACAGAGGAAGTTGTAGTAGTGTACTATGTTTTACTTAACGATATATATATATATATATAAACAATGTATGGCTAATTTGTACACGCCATCATCTAAATTCTAAATGACCAATGCCCAAGTCTAAAAAGTCAAAAAAGACAATGCTGTGAGTGCACACTGAAAAAGACAAGAAATTGACAACCATAAAGCAGTCAAAAAAACATAGCCCCAAGTTCACTTCACACACCTTTCTAATTGCCTTCAGCAAAACCCTGAGTTCACACTGAAAATATATATATAATTTCAACTTATATATATATATATAGATCTCATTTCTGTGTTGCAAATATTGGTATATTATATATGGATGGTCTTGATTTAAAGGGTGACATATTGCAAATATAGAAGTACTTCCCATGTATGTGGTATGCAAGCCAAACTTCGATCAAACAATTGAAAACAAGTTGGGATAAAACGTTAGTCCATCCTACTATTATTTGGCATTTCGATCTCTTGTTAATTGGTACTAGTCCATGTACGATTTTAGAAATTTCGAGCCTCACTAGAATATATATCTGTACTACCATTAAAAGTACAAAAGAGTTTTTTAAATTCAGTACAATACATTTTTATTTTTAAATTAAAAAAATAGAATTATTACTCAAACAAAATTCTTTTTAGTTTCACTATATTATTTATTTATTTTTAAATAAAAAAAATAGAATTATAACATAAACAAAATCCTAAAACTCCTAAAATCGCAAATACAACTCTCCGATTCTTCCTCTCCACTCTCAGTACAAAGGATTTTTTAGTTTCGGTACAATATTTTTTTATTTTTAAATTAAAAAAAATATAATTATTACTCAAACAAAACCCTTTTTAGTTTCATTACATTATTTATTTATTTTTAAATAAAAAAATAGAATTATAACCTAAATGTTAGAAATATAAAAAGATTGTATATTGAATTGATTTGAAATTATGAATAATACATAAAGGGTTATTTATAAGCACATAATCCTGGAAGCTAAGTAAACTTATGAGATAAGAAATCCTAGTCCTAGATAGTTTAGGAAAGGCTATAAGAAATCATATGTGGTTTAGGATAAAACCAAAATAGTAAGTAAGGAACATAATATTTATAAGTACATAATCCTGGAAGCTAAGTAAACTTATGAGATAAGAAATCCTAGTTCTAGATAGTTTAGGAAAGGGTATAAGAAATCATATGTGGTTTAGGATAAAACCAAAATAGTAAGTAAGGAACATAATATTTATAAGCACATAATCCTGTAAGCTAAGTAAACTTATGAGATAAGAAATCCTAGTTCTAGATAGTTTAGGAAAGGGTATAAGAAATCATATGTAGTTTAGGATAAAACCAAGTAAGTAAGGAACATAATATTAAATATATTATCTAACAACCCCCTTCAAACAAAAGGTGGGTTTTATGAAACCAACTTCAGTTTGGAACAAAATCTTGAATGCATGCAGTTTGACGAAAGCCAAGGGATCTCGATTTTTTAGGTGAAGACGGCAAACAAAAATGACAACGACATGGCCAAACCCATGACAACAATTGAAATACCCCCCAGAAAATTTCGCGCATGAGGTGGCCAGTCTCATACACAAAACCTGAGGAATATTAACCACTGATAGCAACAAGCATAGATGCAAAAGACAGAAATAGAACAATTGCTAAAAGCTGAACAGAAATCCCAATGAATTGAAATAGTTGATAAGTAAATCATTAAATTCTGGTAATACAATTTGGAAGTCCCGTAACTCCAGGACCCCTTAACCAGAAAGAAATAAAAGTTCAACACTTAAATTGAAATTCAAAACAAAAACCTCTAAATGAGTTCATAGCTTTACTCCTGAAGAAAAAGTAGATTCCTACCCTGAGACTGGTGAGAGTAGATTTCTGTCACAGCCCAACCCTAGTACTCTATCCTCGCGGGGGAAACTGCTTGTGACCTGAAATATCAACAAAGTGGGTTAAACCCACGAGCAAGTTCTATCTACTACATCCCAATCAGAGAATCAATATACATACCCTCAATGTGAGGGACACAATAGATAAATATACGTTCAACCTCTCAGTTTATTCCTTATTCAATTCATACTTTTAAAGATACAAATCATCTCATATATTTCCTCAACAACCCTTACAATGTAAAACGATCCCCTTATTTATGTTCACAATTAAAGATACATATGTATGTATTTTATGAAATCCATGCAATCATGATATGTCGATTATAATGCATGAATACATTAATAGGGATGGGCGATCCTGACACGCCGGGCAATCCTTACATGCCAAATAAAAATATAGATACCTTATTAGGTATGGGCGATCCTGACACGCCGGGCAATCCTTACATGCCAAATAAAAAAATATAGATACCTTATTAGGTATGGGCGATCGTAACACGCCGGGCAATCCTTACATGCCAAATAAAAAATATAGATATCTTATTAGGTATGGGCGATCCTGACACGCCGGGCAATCCTTACATGCCAAATAAAAATACACATGCATTCCCAATATGAAATAATAAATAAACAAGATGTATTATGATTTTTAATTTGCACAGACTACCAATTTGAATTATCAGCTATGCAATTATCCCCATATAACAAATCATTCACAAGTGAACCTAAATCAAGTATCCCATGTGCATTTATATATATATTAAACACAATTGATTAAATCAAAATAACTTTACATCCATTAGAGGAAACAATTCCTCAAACCAACCTCCAATGCACTCAAATCTCCGAGGGGATCTAAACTTACTTTTATCTAGGTTTCTGGGTCTATTTCACTTCTAAGAACACTAAGAAAATATTCTGGAATTTTCTGTAATTTAAAAATATTTTTAATAAACCAAAGAAGGTGAAAATCCAACTTTTAGGCACTTTAAAAATTAATTGAACACCAAGGGAAGCTCAATTCGAGGTGAAAATTTAAACCCAAGGTCATTTAATCTCTAAACAGTTACAGAAAAATTTTGGGAATTTTTTGGAATTTCAGAAGTATTTTCTAAAATTACAGAAAGTGAAAAACCCAGCTTTTGAACACTTTAAAATTCAATTGAACAACAAGGAAATATCATTTTGAGTTGAAACTTTAAACCCAAGTGTATTTAACCTCCAGAGAGTTACAGTAAAAATTTGGGAATTTTTGGAGTTGTAAAAGTATTTTCTAAAATTACAAAAAGGGAAAAAGACAGCTTTTGGGTATTTTTAAAATTAATTAGACAACAACAAAAAATTGTTTTGAGTTGAAAATTTAAAATTAAGTGTATTTAACCTCCAATATCATACAGTAAAATTTTCAGAATTTTTGGAATCATAAAAGTATTTTTAAAAAAATGATTTATCAAATTTTCAAGTTTTTCCAAAAATTTCAAAAATTAAAAAAAAATATCAAAACATATCGGAATGGGCCCAAAGTGGACCCAGTGGTGGGCCCCCGCGAGTGGGGCCCAAAAAAATTTTTCTCGGTGCCGGCGCCGGCCCCACGCGCCGGCACACGCCGGCCAGGCGCGTGGGGAAGTCCTTGCGCTGGGGCTTCTTCCCCAGCAGCGCGCACAACGCGCTGCCGGCGACTTCCCGGCGACGGTCCGGCCTCCTCCGGCCACCGTTCGCCTCCATTTTTGCGCCGTTCTTCTCCTCTCGACGCCGTCTACCTATTGGTGCAAAAAGCCCCATCCGAAACAGCCCGAATCAAAAACCCCCAATTCACAAGTTCTAGGGTTCTTCGCAAAATTCAAAAATTTAAAATCCAATAATTCACGATCTGTTTTCCTAAGGATTCAGAGTTGTTTACAATATAATTCCAACACAGTAGGTTCACAACTAAACATTTATTTCTTACAAATTGCATACATGAATGATTTCTTCCTTAACACAATATACATATACATGAACACATATGCATATAACCTTACATGAACAAAATCAATTAAATCTACATACAATCATCATAGTTAATCTCACGAAATTTATCAATAGCAGAAAAATAAAAACATGCAATTAACTACAAATTGTTAATATAAATAAATGCTCAAACCTAGACTATGCATACGGATTGAAGGGGGAAGAGAAGAATTAAACTTGCCTTTTTTTTCTGACGAATCAACTTGTTCACCCAATCGTCACTCCCTTCTCTCTTTCGTTTACTCTCTTTTAGTTCTATGCGTACAACAACGGCAAACCCTAATTTCTTCTTCTTTTCTTTTCCTTTTTGTTTTAATTATTCTTTTATTGTTTTTTTTTCCTAAAACTAATAAAAAATCAAATTAATAATAATAAATATAGCAATAATAATATTATTATAACCCTAGGCCCATCATTTTAAACATAACCTTAGCCCACTCATCCTAGCCCAAATTCCTCCCTAGCCCAACCCAAAATATTTAAATAAAATAACACACAATTGATACCAATTCACATAAAATGACAATATGCATGTATAAAAGACAAGCAACTCACCTACAATGATAATTTATATAAAAAAAACATTTCACATGAATTAATAAAATAAAGTAATAATGTAAAGAGATTAAATTGACACCTAAATTTTTCGGGGTATTACATTCTTCCCCCCTAACAGAGGAATTCCGTCCTCGGAATTCAGCTCATACTTGAAAGAAAAAGCTCTGGATATTTTGTTTTTATCTTATCCTCCCTTTCCCAAGTGGACTCTGCCTCGTTATGGTGGCTCCACTGAACTCGTACTAACGGAATGCTCTTAGAACGAAGGACCTGATCCCTACGGTCAAGAATACAGTAAGGCTGCTCCACATATGTTGCATCTGGCTGTAACTCAATCTGTAATACCCCGCTCCAACACATGGTATGATATTGTCCGCTTTGGGCCATAGCCCGCACGGTTTTGCTATTGGGTTTATCCCAAAAGGCCTCATACCATTTGAAGAGAACATACTACATATAAGCACATCCCCTTTTCCACACCCAGGCGATGTGGGATTGAGTACCCTGCACCCTGTCAGTGTGGTAGCTCAGCCCAGTGTCTGTCTTCGCACCCGCCCACTCACACCCGTCCACAAGGGTTACTACACAATCTCTCCTACCTCAATGTGCTGGTAAGTATCCTCATCTCTAAGGAACTTCCGTAGCATGGAAACATGAAAAATATTGTGCACCCTGTGCATCGTGTCTGGTAACGCCAGTCTATAGGCTACCGCTCCAACTCTGTCGGTAATCATAAAGGGACCTACAAAACGAGGTGCCAGCTTCCCTTTCCTTCCAAACCTCATAACTCCCTTCATGGGAGAAACCTTGAGTAGGACCTGATCCCCCACTTTGAACTCTAGTGCACGAGTTCTTCGGTCAGCATAACTCTTCTGTCTGCTCTGTGCAGTCCGCATACGGTCTCTAATAAGGGCAACTTTTTCTGAGGTGTCCCTAATGAACTCTGGGCCCAAAAACCTGTTCTCTCCAACTTCTAACCAACAAACTGGCGATCTACATGGTCGACCGTATAGAGCCTCAAATGGTGCCATACCAATAGTCTTTTGGTAACTATTGTTATAAGCAAACTCAACCAATGGCAAATAACTCTCCCAATTGCCCTTGAAGTCGAGTACACATGCTCGCAACATATCCTCCAAAATCTGATTAACCCTCTCAGTCTGACCATCGGTCTGAGGGTGATAAGCTGTACTGAGGTGCAGAGCCGTACCCATCGCTAGCTGAAAGCTCTCCCAAAACCCTGAAACAAAACTCGGATCTCTATCAGATATAATGGACAAAGGCACACCGTGAAGCTTCACTATCTCTGCAATATAAAGCTTTGCGTATTGCTCTGAGGTGTAACTTGAGCGAACTGGCAAGAAATGTGCTGATTTCGTTAATCTGTCCACTATCACCCAAATAGAATCATGATTTCGCTGTGAGGTGGGAAGTCCCACAATGAAATCCATGGAGATGCTTTCCCATTTCCATTCCGGTATAGGCAGTGGTTGCAAAGAACCCGGTGGTCTTTGATGATCAATCTTGATCATTTGACAAGTGCTACACTTAGAGACAAATATAGCGATGTCCTTCTTTATGCCTGCCCACCAAAACTGCCGTTTCATGTCATGGTACATTTTATCCCCTCCCGGGTGTACCGAAAACTGAGAACTGTGAGCCTCACCCATCACTGCCTTCCTCAAGTCCTCACTGTGAGGAACCACCAATCGCCCCTTATAGCTCAATCCTCGATCTCTACCCACTGTATAGAATGGTACCTCTCCAGATTTCAACTCGGTCACCTTCTCTACGCACTGTGGGTCAGTAAACTGCTCTGTGATTACCCTTCGTATGATCATAGGTGTAACCACCACGCATGCTACAAAGGCATCAGCTAACGCATCAACACTGCTCAAGTCATTCCACTCTGCTTCAAATAGAGCAAATAGACTAACATAGGGTCGGCGACTAAGTGCATCAGTTACTACATTCGCTTTCCCTGGGTGGTACTGGATGGAAAAATGATAGTCTTTCACAAATTCCAACCACCTACGCTGTCTCATATTCAGCTCCTTCTGTGAAAATAGATACTGCAGACTCTTATGGTCACTGAATAATCTGAAGGTCTCACCCAAAAGGTAATGTCTCCAAATCCTCAAAGCAAAAACCACAGCTGCCAATTCCAGATCATGCGTCGGGTAATTAAGCTCATGAGGTTTAAGCTTACGTGACACATATGATATCGGTCTCTCCTCCTGCGTCAGTACACATCCCAAACCCTGTAGTGACGCGTCAGTATACACCAAGTACTCAACGCCGCTCTGAGGAGTAGCTAGAACTGGTGCAGTAGTCAACTTGGTCTTCAACTCGTGAAACGCCGCCTGACATGAGTCATCCCAAATGAAAGGCACACCCTTCTTGGTGAGATGGGTAAGCGGGCCAGAAATCTTAGAGAAGCCCTGAATAAACCGACGATAATAACCAGCCAACCCAAGAAAGCTGCGAATCTCTGAAGGTGAGGTAGGCTGTCCCCACTCCAGAACCGCTGACACTTTACTTGGATCGACCGCTATCCCTTTCTCAGATACTACGTGACCCAAGAACTTCACCTCTCTTTGCCAGAACTCACATTTCTCAAATTTTGCATACAACTGATGATCTCTCAGTGTCTGCAAGACGATACGAAGGTGTCTGGCATGATCCTCCTCTGACCTAGAGTAAACCAGAATGTCATCAAGGAAAACAATAACAAACTGGTCCAAGTAAGCCCTGAACACTCTATTCATCAGGTCCATAAAGACAGCTGGGGCATTTGTTAACCCAAAAGGCATAACCCAAAACTCGTACGACCCATATCTGGTAAGGAAAGCTGTCTTCGGTACATCCTGCTCCCTAACTCGGAGTTGATGATACCCGGATCTCAAATCTATCTTCGAGAAATAGGTGGCTCCCCTTAACTGATCGAATAGATCATCAATCCTAGGTAACGGATACTTGTTGAGGATTGTGACCTTATTCAATTCTCTGTAGTCAATGCAAAGACGAAGAGATCCATCCTTCTTCTTTACAAACAACACTGGTGCTCCCCACGGTGAAGTACTCCTGCGAATAAATTTCTGACTAAGCAGTTGCTGAATCTGATCCCTCAACTCCCTCATTTCCACAGGAGTCATCCTATATGGAGCTCTAGCAATAGGCCTGGTACCTAGAGCTAAGTCTATCACAAAATCTATCTCACGACTAGGTGGTAACCCTGGAATCTCCTGAAACACATCCTGATAGTCTCGCACCACCGAAATAGAATCTAAAGACACTGTGGTTCCTTCCGGAGACTCTTCACTGATAAAGAACAAGTGCGTACTAGACCCTCCCTTTGATTGCGGCATAGCAATCAAGTACATTTCCTGACCCGGTATAGCAAAAACAATTGCCTTATCGTGGCAATTAACCTGAGCATGGTAATGTGATAACCAGTCCATCCCGAGTATAACATCATATGATTGCATATCTAAAACCAATAAATCTGCCAAGAATCTGAGTCTGCCAATGTCTATAGGGACCTGACTACCCTGTTCTCGTAGAACTGTACTAGCCCCCAAGGGCGTAGATATAGTGAGTGAAAAAGTACATAACTGAATATCTAACCCGGATAAACTAGCAAATGCTCTAGATACAAAGGAATGTGATGCACCAGTATCAAATAAAATACGACCCACTCTATCATTGATAGGAAACATACCCTCTATAGCTTGAGGAGCCCGCACATCACATGGCATAACATTGTAGACTCTCCCGTAATGCATTTGTTGTCCAGGTTGCCTTGCAGGTGGTGGTGGTGCAGGTAGAGCTGGACGATGTTGTGCTTGTACCTGTGGAATCTGTGGTAATGGTAAAGGTGGTTGCTGTCCCTGCCTCTGCTGACCAGGTGGTCTCTGATTGTTGTTAGGACAATACCTAGCTGAATGCCCCGGCTCACCACAACTATAACAGTTTCCATTAAACACACCGGTAGACCTCCTGAACTGATTTCCATGTTGTTGACCACGACCTGCCTGTGGTACCCCACTGTGCCTCCTATGAGTAGAGGTTCCCCCTCTCTAAGCATCACTGTTGGGTCTGTGTCTCTTCCATGGTTGTTGCCCCGAATGACTGCCCCTCTCAAAGTGTATACTCCCATTTCCATTCCTTCTCTCCACTGTCTGACCAGTGAATTCTCTGTCAGGTCGTTTATCTGTCTGTCCTTTCCTGTAATCTTTTCTCGACTGGCAGTGTTGCAATGCAGCATCCACTACCTGGGCATATGTGGTGTAAGCTGGACATCCCAGAAGGACTTGTCGAATAGGCCAGATTAACCCATTCACAAAACATCGCAGCTTCTTGTCTTCGGTGTCCACCTCCTCAGGTGCAAACAGTGATAAGTTAGTAAATTCTTGTTCATATGCTGCCACAATTCTGTCCCCCTGCTGTAACCCGAGAAATTCCCTCTCTTTAGCTGCCCTCACTGCATACGGGAAGTACTTAGCATCAAAGCGAACCTGAAACTCTGCATAAGTGAACATGGTCCGCTGTTCCGATGTAGTCACCGACTCCCACCACTGCAATGCATTCCCCACTAGCTTAAATGTAGCTAGCATCTGTTTCTGTACTTCAGTGCACGTAACCATACGAAGATGGCGCTCAATATCTTTCCTCCACTGATACGCCTCGGTGACCTTCGTAGACCCTGAAAACTCTGGCGGATTCCCTTTTGTGAAGTAATCACGTACCCTCTCCCAAGTGTTGGGCTGCTCCACAGGTAATGGAACCTGTGCCATCTGCTGTGGCTGCTGAGGTGGCTGCTGATTCTGAAGAGCAGTCGCCACTCCGGCAGCTACAGCCTGCGCTATAATGGTTACCAAGTCGGGAGGAATCTCTACATCTCCACCCTGAGCATTACCCTGACCTAGAATATCATTCACATTCCTCCTTCTACGGGGTGGCATCTGTAGAGGAAATAGATAAACATCAATACCATTGAGGATAGATTAAAATACTATAAACTCTATGTTTAGAATCCTATTTATCAGAATACACAAAGCGGAAGATATCCTACGATAGACCCTTAAAACCCGAGGACACTTGAACCTGGAATGCTCTGATACCAAATGAAATACCCCCCAGAAAATTTCGCGCATGAGGTGGCCAGTCTCATACACAAAACCTGAGGAATATTAACCACTGATAGCAACAAGCATAGATGCAAAAGACAGAAATAGAACAATTGCTAAAAGCTGAACAGAAATCCCATTGAATTGAAATAGTTGATAAGTAAATCATTAAATTCTGGTAATACAATTTGGAAGTCTCGTAACTCAAGGACCCCTTAACCAGAAAGAAATAAAAGTTCAACACTTAAATTGAAATCCAAAACCAAAACCTCTAAATGAGTTCATAGTTTTACTCCTGAAGAAAAAGTAGATTCCTACCTTGAGACTGGTGAGAGTAGATGTCTGTCACAGCCCAACCCTAGTACTCTATCCTCGCGGGAGAAACTGCTTGGGACCTGAAATATCAACAAAGTGGGTTAAACCCACGAGCAAGTTCTATCTACTACATCCCAATCAGAGAATCAATATACATACCCTCAATGTGAGGGACACAATAGATAAATATACGTTCAACCTCTCAGTTTATTCCTTATTCAGTTCATACTTTTAAAGATACAAATCATCTCATATATTTCCTCAACAACCCTTACAATGTAAAACGATCCCCTTATTTATGTTCACAATTAAAGATACATATGTATGTATTTTATGAAATCCATGCAATCATGATATGTCGATTATAATGCATGAATACATTAATAGGGATGGGCGATCCTGACACGCCGGGCAATCCTTACATGCCAAATAAAAATATAGATACCTTATTAGGTATGGGCGATCCTGACACGCCAGGCAATCCTTACATGCCAAATAAAAAAATATAGATACCTTATTAGGTATGGGCGATCCTGACACGCCGGGCAATCCTTACATGCCAAATAAAAAATATAGATACCTTATTAGGTATGGGCGATCCTGACACGCCGGGCAATCCTTACATGCCAAATAAAAATACACATGCATTCCCAATATGAAATAATAAATAAACAAGATATATTATGATTTTTAATTTGCACAGACTACCAATTTGAATTATCAGCTATGCAATTATCCCCATATAACAAATCATTCACAAGTGAACCTAAATCAAGTACCCCATGTGCATTTATATATATATTAAACACAATTGATTAAATCAAAATAACTTTACATCCATTAGAGGAAACAATTCCTCAAACCAACCTCCAATGCACTCAAATCTCCGAGGGGATCTAAACTTACTTTTATCTAGGTTTCTGGGCCTACTTCACTTCTAAGAACACTAAGAAAATATTCTGGAATTTTCTGTAATTTAAAAATATTTTTAATAAACCAAAGAAGGTGAAAATCCAACTTTTAGGCACTTTAAAAATTAATTGAACACCAAGGGAAGTCAATTCGAGGTGAAAATTTAAACCCAAGGTCATTTAATCTCTAAACAGTTACAAAAAAATTTTGGGAATTTTTTGGAATTTCAGAAGTATTTTCTAAAATTACAGAAAGTGAAAAACCCAGCTTTTGGACACTTTAAAATTCAATTGAACAACAAGGAAAGATCATTTTGAGTTGAAACTTTAAACTCAAGTGTATTTAACCTCCAGAGAGTTACAGTAAAAATTTGGGAATTTTTGGAGTTGTAAAACTATTTTCTAAAATTACAAAAAGGGAAAAAGACAGCTTTTGGGTAATTTTAAAAATTAATTGGACAACAAGGGAAAATTGTTTTGAGTTGAAAATTTAAAATTAAGTGTATTTAACCTCCAATATCATACAGTAAAATTTTCAGAATTTTTGGAATCATAAAAGTATTTTTAAAAAAATGATTTATCGAATTTTCAAGTTTTTCCAAAAATTTCAAAAATTAAAAAAAAATATCAAAACATATCGGAATGGGCCCAAAGTGGACCCAGTTCTTCTCCTCTCGACGCCGTCTACCTATTGGTGCAAAAAGCCCCATCCGAAACAGCCCGAATCAAAAACCCCCAATTCACAAGTTCTAGGGTTCTTCGCAAAATTCAAAAATTTAAAATCCAATAATTCACGATCTGTTTTCCTAAGGATTCAGAGTTGTTTACAATATAATTCCAACACAGTAGGTTCACAACTAAACATTTATTTCTTACAAATTGCATACATGAATGATTTCTTCCTTAACACAATATACATATACATGAACACATATGCATATAACCTTACATGAACAAAATCAATTAAATCTACATACAATCATCATAGTTAATCTCACGAAATTTATCAATAGCAGAAAAATAAAAACATGCAATTAACTACAAATTTTTAATATAAATAAATGCTCAAACCTAGACTATGCATACGGATTCAAGGGGGAAGAGAAGAATTAAACTTGTCTTTTTTCTGACGAATCAACTTGTTCACCCGATCGTCACTCCCTTCTCTCTTTCGTTTACTCTCTTTTAGTTCTGTGCGTACAACAACGGCAAACCCTAATTTCTTCATCTTTTCTTTTCCTTTTTGTTTTAATTATTCTTTTATTGTTTTTTTTTCCTAAAACTAATAAAAAATCAAATTAATAATAATAAATATAGCAATAATAATATTATTATAACCCTAGGCCCATCATTTTAAACATAACCTTAGCCCACTCATCCTAGCCCAAATTCATCCCTAGCCCAACCCAAAACATTTAAATAAAATAACACACAATTGATACCAATTCACATAAAATGACAATATGCATGTATAAAAGACAAGCAACTCCCCTACAATGATAATTTATATAAAAAAAACATTTCACATGAATTAATAAAATAAAGTAATAATGTAAAGAGATTAAATTGACACCTAAATTTTCCGGGGTATTACAACAATCATTCGATCCAGTATAGAACAACCAAAATAAGAGCAAGAGAATCACGATGGCAAATGAAAAACTCATTAAAGAAAAGCGTCATGGCATCACATGCCAAAAAAGGGCCAAAAATTTTTCGGAGAACAAAACTCCAGAAGAACAAACCGACGTACAACAACAATCTCATCGCAAGAAGATAGAGTTTCTTCGTGGGTCACCGTGGCCTAGTGATGATGCGTGTGATGTTGAAGACGTCACATTAAACTAGCCAGAGAACATGCACCAAAACTGGCGAACGGGTGAAACAACCTTGTCTTGGACATAGCCACAGAGGAAGAGTAAAATAATGAAGTTGGTGGCTGTGAAACGTAGATGGAAACTTGTATATATGTATATATATAAGGCGGAAGCTATTTATTGACACCCAAATATGGCGCCACTTGGCAGCCACCTTAGGGGTCATTTGAGTAAGGTTGATGATAAGCGTTAAATGTTACACATTTATGCCTCCTTAATTGCATATCTTGATTCCGTATTTATGTTTACCTTGGTATTTTTATGCTATTTTTGTATTTATGTTATATATTAGGTTTTTCCCAAAGAAGGGCGATGTTTCCGATCAAGTGCTGAGGGAGTGAAAAAATCAAGAAAAATTCATCAAGGCATTTCGCACAATAGAGATGATGATTTTGCACAATCAAAATCTCGATTGTGCGAAACCTCAATTTCGCACAATCAAAATTCTGCAGACTGCAAGTTGCCCACTTGTCTTGCCACTTGCTTCCAAGAATGACCTTTGCACGTCCTTTTTGAGGATTTTTTGACTTCAAAGAGCCATGTGAGGGGAATATATATATAGTAGGTGAACTATATAGATATATATGCAAGGTGGGGCCTAAGGACACAAGTGGATGGACATATATGCATATTTTTGGGAAAGAGAAGACAACAACTTTCTTGAGGAGAGAAGGGAGCTAAAAACCAGACCTTTGGAGCTTCATATCTCTGGCCATGGAGGATTGCAAGTCTCCAATGATTAACTAACTTTCCATCTAGGGTGTGGTTGAAACCCCTAGCCATGTAACTTGTACATTTTGTAGCTATTTTGGGATCTATATGTATATGTTGATTACTTAGCCTAGTGTTTTGTATAATACTTGTGAACTTCTTCGATATATTCATTTGATTTTATTTCTTCATCTTGTCTTAGAGTAGAAATGCTTCATTTTGAATGCTCAACATTTACAACTTTCACAAAAAGTGTAAATGATGGCTTTGTAATAGTTTTTAATGGAATGTGATATTTCTTGCTTATATAGCCCATGCCAAGATAGGGTAGTTCGGACACACATAGGTACATTTAGAAGGTATGATAAGTAGATAGGTTGAAGGACTATGCTTGTTAAAGATGGGCTATGTTTAGTTAGAATCACATTTATCTTTTGATATGTCATTATAGGTCACAAGCCTAATGACATTGTGTTGCATATACTTGTAGAAGATCCCATTAGCTACATAAATGAACATATCAAGTGGCTAGAGGTGGAAACCACCCCTAGTTCTCTCTCTCTCAACTTTACAAATTGTTTTAAAATTTAATGCTTTTGCATTCTACAAAGTAATGTTAAATTCAAACCAAAATTTTGTTTTTAGGATTAAATTAGAAATTATCTCTTAATAGTGCAATTCAACCAAACTCCTTGTGGGATCGATACCCTCTATAAAGAATCGTATCTACAAAGATTCGTTCTCTTGCGAGTGGTTTAAATTATATTTTGATAGGCAATAGTAAGCTATAAAAATAAAGACATATTTGGCCACATCAAAATTTTGGCACCGTTGCCGGGGAGTACGGTATAATTGTCGCCACTAAGAGATTAAGTCTAATTTAATTCTTAGTCTAGAAATTTATTTATTCTATCCTTTTTACATATATTTTGTTCTTATCTCTCAAATTACTTAATTTTAGGTATACCTCACACCGTGTAGCTCGAGATTGAGGCTTGGACTTTTTGTGAGTATATAGCCTAAAAGTTATGCATTTGATTGAAATTGATTTGTTCTTGTATATATTTATTTAAATTGTGTTTTCCTATTGATGCATGCTAGGTAGACGGTCATTATCACTTCCTTTGCTTCCATGTAATATTGAACTTGAACGAACACTTAGACAACGTAGAGGAACCTCTAGGGACCCTATTTTGCCTAAGACTGAAAACATGGACCCAAACAATGTATAACCCCCTGGTCTACCACCATATAACCCTCCTCAAGGGGAGGTTCTTAGGGATTTTTATCTTCCTACTACATATGTTTCGCCATCATGCATTCAATTTCCAAATATTGCGGCGAATCATTTTGAAATTAAGTTCTCCACCATCAACCTTCTTAGTTATTTTCATAGACTTCCAAACGAAGACCCATACAAGTATCTAGATGACTTCCTTGAAGTTTGTTCGACCCTCCGGTTGCAAAATTTCTCAGAAGATGACTTGAGGCTTCGGTTATTTTCATTTTCCCTCAAAGATAAGGCCAAATATTGGTTTAACTCCTTAGAGCCTAACTCCATTCGTTCATGGGGGAAATGCACCATGCATTCCTAAAAAAATACTTCCCAATGGGAAAGACAAGTGATATTCGGCGAGCAATCACCGGATTCACTCAACTTGACCAAGAACAATTCCATGAGACATGGGAAAGACTGAAAGAACTTTTAAGGTCATGTCCACACCATGTTGTCCCAAAGTGGCAGCTAGTGCAATGTTTCTATGATGGATTGAGTAATCAACATAGACAAATGGTAGATTCCTCTTATGGAGGGACATTCTTTCTTAAGAGTCCAGATGAGGCATGGAGACTTTTTGAGAGCCTAAGTGAAAATTCATCTCAACGCTCTTCTTCTCGAAAGGGTAAAAACACCCAATCTAGTAAATGAGTGTTTGAATTATCAAGGTCAGCTGAGGTTGTCATGCAAGTAGAGGCCCTTACTCGAAAAATTGACCAACTCATGAAGGGTGGGCTGCCTACTTCTAACCAATATTTTCCAAATCAGGATGGGTGTTTGTTTTGCTATAACACTTCACATTATGTGCGAGATTGTCCTATGGCCGGTCAATCCCCCGATTATGCTCAAGAGCAAGCGAATGTTGTTTACTCTAAACCAATAAATGATCCATACTCAAATACATACAATCCTGGTTACAAGAATCATCCTGCATTCTCTTGGAAATCTAAGGAACCAAGTCCATCTTATCAAGGGCAAGATTCCTACAATTCTCAATCTCAACAGCCTCAATATAGGCCGAATCCTCAACCGTATCATCAAAAATCTAATTACCAAATTCCACCACCTCCTCCGAGAAGCTAAGGCTTTGAAGAAAGAGTGCTAAGAAATCTTGAGGCTAACACTCACTTGTTGCAGTCTCATTCTCAATCAATCGCTAAGCTTGAAGCCAATGCTCAATCTATGACTAGGCTAGAAGCTCAAATAGGGCAGCTAGCTAATGCCTTGAATAAAAGAAAGGAAAGAAAGTTGCCAAGCCAACCGGTGGAGAATCCTAAGGGTGTTCATATGATTGATGATCCTTCATCTTCATCTTATGATACTCCTCCTGAGCAGGTGCAATCAATCACCACCCTAGGGAGTGGTAAAGTCATAAACTCCAAAGTTGAGCAAGAAAAAAAGGAAACCAATGAACATCCTAAAAATCTAAAAGATTCTCTCATAAATCCAAATGTTAACAAAATCTCTAAAAATCCAAAGGAAAAAGCAACCGAAGATGTTTCATCACCTACTCCAAAATGTGACACATCATTTGAGCCTCCAGTTCCCTTTCCTCAAAGATTGAAAGGACCTTCTCATTTTGGGAAGCAAGGAGAGAAAATTCAGGACATGATGGAAATTTTTAATCAAGTGAAAATCAATCTCCCTCTCCTTGATGCTATTAGGCAAATTCCCTCCTATGCTAAATACTTGAAGGACTTATGCACTCAAAAACGTAAATCCAGGAACAATGTTCCTAGGAAAGTCCTTTTAACCGAGCAAGTGAGTTCCATTTTTTAGCACCAAGCCCCTCCTAAATTCAAAGATCCGGGTGCCCCAACTATCTCGTGCATCATTGGTAACCACGAATTTGAAAAGACACTTCTTGATCTAGGGGTTAGTGTCAACTTGCTTCCCTTCTCAGTATATAAGCAATTAGGTTTGGGGGAACTTAAGCCCACCACAATAGTGTTGCAACTCGCCGACCGATCGGTGAAGCAACCACGTGGCATCGTTGAAGATGTGATCATTCAAGTGGATAAGTTTTATTTTCCAATGGATTTCATAGTCCTTGATACAGAACCTATCCAAAATCCTACTCGACATATTCCAATCATTCTAGGTCGTCCATTTCTAGCTACGGCGAACGCTTGCGTTAATTGCCGCACTGGAGTAATGGATATCTCTTTCGGGAATATGAAAGTTCAATTGAACATCTTCAATGCTTCTCACCACCCATCCAATGACGAAAGTGAATGTTTTTGCGTTGATGTGTTGGAAGATTTAGTCCAAGAAGCACTGCCCTCCATCCTTTCAAAGGATCCTCTCAAGGTGTGCTTAAGCCACTTCAACTGTGATGACTATGACATTGAGCAATCTATAAGTGAAGTCAATTCACTGCTTGATGCCACGACTATCATGAATTTCCCTAAATGGAGAGCACTGAGAGAACCTTTGCCACCTTTATCAAATGCTTCCCAAACTTCTTCTCTAGTATCCCCACCACAGCTTGAGCTTAAGCCTCTTCCAACTACTCTCAAGTATGCTTTCTTAGGCTGCAATAAGACCCTCCCAATCATCATTGCCTCCGTGAGTTAATTCCTCAGCGCACCACCACAGGATGGAGAGTGTGCATAGACTATAGGAAACTCAACCTAGCAACTAGGAAAGATCATTTTCCACTCCCATTCATTGATCAAATCCTAGAGAGTCTAGCAGGTCAAAGTTTCTTTTATTTTCTAGATGGATATTTCGGATACAATCAAGTGGCTATAGACCCGAGAGACCAAGAGAAAACCACTTTCACATGTCCATTCGGTACATTCGCTTATAGACGCATTCCTTTTGGGTTATGCAATGCACCTGTAACTTTTCAACGGTGTATGTTGTCTATCTTTTCTGACATGGTGGAAAACTTTTTGGAAGTATTCATGGATGATTTTTCTATCTTTGGACCTTCATTCGAATCTTGTCTCTATAATCTGTCCCGTGTTCTTACACGATGCCAAGAGATAAATCTCATCCTCAGTTGGGAAAAGAGCCATTTCATGGTTCAAGAAGGCATAGTCCTAGGGCATATTGTGTCCAAGAGAGGAATAGAAGTTGACAAAGCCAAGGTTGAACTTATTTCCAAACTTCCTCCACCATCAACGGTGAGAGAAATTCGTTCATTCCTTGGGTATGCAAGTTTTTACCGTCGCTTCATCAATGATTTTAGCAAGATCTCTCGACCTTTGTGTTGCCTTCTTGAAAAAGAGTCTTGTTTTACCTTTGATGCAGCATGCCTTGAAGCTTCTGAGAAGCTGCGCACGTTGCTTACACAAGCTCCAATACTCATTCCTCCAAATTGGCTCTCCCATTTGAGGTGATGTGTGATGCATCCGACTATACAATAGGTGCAATTTTAGGGCAACGTGTAGATAAATTACCTCATGCAATCTATTATGCAAGCAAAACCCTTTCCGAAGCTCAAATAAATTATACCACGACAGAAAAGGAATTGCTTGCTGTGGTGTATGCCTTGGAAAAATTTTGAGCTTATCTTTTAAGTTCAAAGGTTATTGTCTATTCTGACCATGCTGCCCTCCGGCATCTTTTGGCAAAAGAAGGACACCAAACTCCGACTGATCCGATGGATACTCTTGTTACAAGAGTTTAATTTTGAGATTAGAGACAAAAAGGGAACAGAAAATGTGGTGGCAGATCACCTCTCTAGGATTGTCATTGAGATTCTAAATGATCTACTCCCAGTTTGTGAATCCTTTTCGGATGAGCAACTTTTTGTAGTTTCTCAAGAGAGCATTCCTTGGTATGCGGACATTGTCAATTTTTTAGCAATCGAAAAAATTCTGTCCTCTTGGACCAAGCAAGAGAAGGATCGTTTCTTCTCCCAATCTAGATCATATTATTGGGACGATCCTCAACTCTTCAAATATTGCCCCGACCAGTTAATTCGGAAATGTGTCCCCGACATTGAATTCCAAAGCATTTTAAAATTCTGTCATACACTTGCTTGTGGAGGACAATTTAGGGCAAAGAAAACCACAACAAAAGTCCTTCAGTACGGATTTTTCTAGCCAACACTTCATCGGGATGCATATTCGTTTTGCCGCTCTTGTAAGCGATGCCAGCGCCTCGGTGCAATGTTTCGCAAAGACATGATGCCTCTCAACCCCATTCTTATTGTTGAGATATTTGATGTTTGGGGCATCGATTTCATGGGACCCTTTCCACCATCCTTTGGTCATGAATACATACTTATGGCGGTTGGCTACGTATCTAAATGGATAGAGGCTGTGGCTACCAAGTCCAATGATCACGCTGTCGTGGTCAAGTTTATACAAGCTAATATATTTAGTCGATTTGGCAAGCCACGAGCCCTCACCAGTGATGGAGGTAAGCATTTCTGTAATCGGTTCCTCCGAACCCTTCTCACCAAATACTCCGTCACACAATGTAGCCACCCCCTACCATCCTCAAACCAGTGGACAAGTGGAAGTATCCAATAGGGAAATAAAGAATATTCTTGAAAAGACAGTTCGGCCTGACCAAAAAGATTGGTCATTACGTTTAAATGATGCACTATGGGCCTACCGAACTGTGTATAAAACTCCCATTGGAATGTCACCGTACCGGTTGGTATATGGAAAAGCTTGCCATCTTTCGGTTGAATTAGAGCACAAGGTTATGTGGGCCACTAAAGCATTCAACTTTGACATGAAATTAGCCGGCTCAAATCGAAGGCTTCAAGTTAATGAATTGGAAGAATTGCGACATGATGCATATGAAAACACTAAAATCTATAAGGAAAGATCTAAAACCTTTCATGATCGCAATATTCGAGTCAAAACATTTTCTCCGAGACAGAAGGTATGGTTGTACAATTCACAGCTCCGTTTGTTCCCTGGAAAACTCCGATCCCGTTGGGATGGCCCATTTCTGGTACATTCTGATGCTCCTCATGGAGCGGTGGAATTAAAAGACCCTAAGGATGGCACATTTTTCAAAGTCAATGGACAACGGTTAAAATCATGTGTGGATGACCAAGCTAGAATGGAGTATGTGAATGTCGTTGATTTGATGGATCCCATCTATTTTGACTCGTAAAGTTGATTCAAGTGTCAAGCCATAGACCTATAATTTGGCGCGACCATGGTAGCTATCATGCATCCATGAAGTCCCTTTAATCTAAATCAAATTTGTATCTAAGTGCTGTGATCCAAGAGTCAAGTAGGTATCAAATAAGGTGGCATAAAAAATTCTACAGTCATTATTTCGATTGTGCGAAATCAATATTTCACACAACTGAAATCTTGATTGTGCGAAATCCACATTTCGCACAATCGAGATTTGGAAAAAAATTGAGAAACTTTGCAGAGTGCAAAGTCCCGAGAGGTGAGTTCCTTCGATAGCATTTCGATAGCACTTCGATCAATCAAAATTTCGATTATGTGAAATGGACATTTCGCACAATCGAGATCTCGATTGTGCGAAATCCATATTTCATACAATCGAAAAGGGCACGCGGACAGCACATGCGCAAGCTTATAAATTTCAAACATGACCCTTCACATTCATTTCACTCCTATTCGCGCGACCAACACTTCCATCCCTCTCGGTCGAGCATCCCAAGCCCCTCACGCCATTTATCGTCGTTCTCCACCATCCGCGAAGGCACATCCATCGCGATCCTCCTTGTCGCACGGTTTGATTCAGGTAAGTGTAGTTCCATATTTTTCATTGCTTCTCTTTCACTTTCCTTGGGTTAGTTTATTGCATGGGCATGACTAGGGAGAGGAAACATGTGTTTAAATGGATTAGTGTCATTATTGCATTTGATTGTGATGTTGGGTATGCATTGCGCACACGAATACATGGGGTGGGCTACAAACAAGAGAACTGTTCGGTTGGGGTGCATTGGGATGACTGGGTGTGTGTTGTATATCTATGTGAGTCATGATAGATTTAAATTTTGCCTTGAACGTGAATGAAGTCCGCGGTTTGAATGGCTTTTGCCATTCCTAGTGATTTTTGATAAGCCGCCGAGAGCATATTTTGGAATGCATGTCTTGATGCCCCGACTTAGATCAATTTTTTTAATTTACTTCATTTTAGAATAATTGTAGACAGTTCCGGGTTATGGCTCGTGTGAAGAACCCCGACATCCAGATTTGAGATGTCCCGAGTAGAGCTTGGCGCACTCGGGGATTTCATCCCGAGCATATTTTTGACCCCACAGAGTTTGAGAGGCGTCGGGACACGGCCTGGGCTGTGGCAGAGCTGCGGTAACCCCAACTTGACAGACTGCTCCAACCGCCATCCGACGTTGCATATAGTAGGTTGGTGCAGGTCTTCTACGAGCACATGACATACTATTGCACCATGCTCGGTACTCTCCAGACTGTGGTGGGAGCGACCACAATCACCATTACGGCGAGCCAGATAGCATAGCTCATAGGCTGCCCTCACCTACAGCCTCCGGATATGGTCGGTCAGGATGGTCGTCCACTTTTTAGGGAGTCCCTTCCGTCAGACACCACCATTTTCTCCATGGTCATGGATATGTGCAATGGGGAGTTTACCACCCCCAATCAGAATTGCACAAGCAAATCCATGTGCTCGACGGACTTGTGGTTCTTGGATACCGTCCTTATCAAGAACGCATGTCCTTTAGGACATGTGGTGGAGAGACGGGGTGACCTTCTTCGCTGCTTATACGCAGCTCATACTGGCACATGGTTTTTTGTCCCATCGCTCATTTGGGGGCAAATGTATAAGGTGTGGGATGCTCTCGTCCGAAAGACGAACAGGCGAGCAGCTACTTGGCAGCTGTCGTTCCCCTACTTAGTCACGACCTTTCTTAGGGAGGCCAATATCCCTTTCAGTTCTACGGATATCCAGATTGGACCGCCTCCCCATTTCCAGCACACTTAGTGGATCTGGGTCCGTAGGCATCTGGAGCGCTAGCAGTGCCAGGGGCAGGAGCGTGAGGATATGGACATGGATGATCCCTTTGCATTGGCAGAGGAGGATGAGCCTATAGAGGGTGAGCCCTCGGATGAGGATGAGGAGGAGGAGGATTCGACCAGTCTGAGCCATGAGCAGTTTGATATACTAGCCACAGGATACTCCTGCTTGGCGGCAGATGTAGAAAGGCTACAGCAGGGTTTCGACGAGCACGTCCGGCTGACTCAGAGCCAGATGGCTGCCATGAGAGGGGATATTACATCTCTGACTCAAGGTCAGAGAACATTGATTGATGAGTTCAGGTCATTCTGACAGGACCTTCAGACTCTATTGCATGGCCTGGCAGCCGCTTCGACTTCTGTACCACCCACCGAGCCCCCTCCACTACCACCCACCCTGGATTAGTTTAGCAGCTTTCTATTTTATTTTAAGTTTTAGTTTTGTATTTATTTTCAGTGGGCCATGTAGGCCATGTCTTCAGATATTTTTATGTATTCTCTCATTTCACTTTGTACTGAACATGTTTTGCATATTTATGGAATACATTTATGTTTTAATTATACGTTTTATTCACTGTATGTCTTTTACTTTTGGCATCGCTACCGCTATCTCCACTGCTCTGACTATGTATGTACTACCAATTTAAAAATTGGCATATGCACGATACAGTTGATGATTTCCGTTTATTAAAGCCTAGTTTCAATTCCCAATACTGTTGAGATTGCTTCAACACAGTATGCCTTTAATAAAGAAAGGCAGCCCCTTTGCATATTATACGTTAGTATGCCTGGATAATCAATATCTTATCGTCTATGCCCCTTAGCAAATTGGGAGCCACTAGTTCAGAGTTTAGAATGAAGCGTAAAGATGCCAAAAATCATACACATGCAAAGAAATCATTGTGGTTGCATAAGTGCTTTCTCTTTGTACTTCCATTTAATTTTTGTTCCCCATAATGCTTGTGGTATACTGTTGATGATCCATGCAGGTCTTGATACTCACGTGGTCCATTGATCGTAATTGACTGTTATTTCTATCTACAATCACATTTCCGGTAATTTCGTTCATTTCTCTTCTTTTCAAATCATTAAGGACAATGTTTGATTTAAGTTTGGGGGTGTGCAATATACCACGGGCATATGCTTGCAACTATTCAATTCTTTTGTGCTTATTGACATTGTAATGCATTTTTGTGCATTGTAATGAATTTTTTGTGCATTTTAGCCATGATGTCATACTGTTTAAGGGAAGACCATCCCATTAAATGTTCGAGGCAAATGCAGCAGGTAATTAGGAGCTTTGGGCATTGTAAATACCCGCACTTTTGCAAGTTATGTATTAGGTTAGAATGGTCCACATTTTTGTTCAATTGTGAATATGGCGCAGTTCTTACCCTAAATTTGTCCTTAACAGCACAAACTAGCACACATGCATTTTAAGATGTGGGGTATAGGTCTGATGGAGAATCTTGTAAATTTCTATTTTTATTTGAACAACTTAGAGAATGAGTCTTCCAGTTGTTTGCAAAAAAAAAAAAAAAAAGAAGAAAAAAGAAGAGAAAAATTTGTGCAATAAGCCTTCTCACTCAATAAACCAGATCTCTGTGCTTCATAAAGCATAGAGTATTCGCGTATAAGTGTGTAAGGTTGAGCCTTAATGAAGCGGGTGGCTTGTTTAAGCTCATCGCCTTGGAAGCTCAGCTATTAAGTCTTAAGGGTGCCTTTTCACCTAATGCCCTAAAACCATTTGGTTTGGGAGTCATTGACCCAACACCGCTACATAGGCTTTCAAGAAAGTAAAAAGAGTTTAAACATTGTACAGTCATCTGTGCACAAGCATTCATGCATGCTTCGCGGTAATGAACCACAGTGTCGCGCTTTCTATGAGTTTTTCTTCTAAAAATAAATGTGTTCTTGTATTCCCCAAATATGATGATAAGCCACACATTAGAATGGATGTTCACTTTTCAAAGAGGATTTTAGGATTGGCGTTGATATTTTTGTTCAAATTGACCATTATGTGGGGACTATCATCTAACTCTAGTTTGCAAAGATTCATTTTTGTTAAATGTCCACATAGCTCCATAATACTTGTTGCATTTGTCAGTCACGAGATGAATGGGAAATCATCCCTTATCCAGTTAATGACTGATAAGTGATCTATTTTTGCATAAGTTAGATCATTTTATTTTGCATTGCTAAGGGACTAGCAATATGTAAGTTTGGGGGTGTGATAAGCATTAAATGTTATACAATTATGCCTTCTTAATTGCATATGTTGATTCCGTATTTATGTTTACCTTGATATTTTTATGATATTTTTGTGTTTATGTTATATATTAGATTTTTCCCAAAGAAGGGCGATGTTTCCGATCAAGTGCTGAGGGAGTGAAGAAATCAAGAAAAATTCATCAAGGCATTTCGCACAATCGAGATGATGATTTCGCACAATCGAAATTCTGGAGACTGCAAGTTTCCCACTTGTCCACTTGTCTTGCCACTTGCTTCCAAGAATGACCTTTGCACGTCCTTTTTGAGGATTTTCTAACTTCAAAGAGCCATGTGAGGGGAATATATATATAGTAGGTGAACTATATAGATATATATGCAAGGTGGGATCCAAGGACACAAGTGGATGGACATATATGCATGTTTTTGGGAAAGAGAAGATAACAACTTTCAGGAGGAGAGAAGGGAGCTAAAAACCAGACCTTTGGAGCTTCATATCTCTGGCCATAGAGGATTGCAAGTCTCCAATGATCAACTAACTTTCCATCTAGGGTGTGGATGAAACCAGCCATGTAACTTGTGCATTTTGTAGCTATTTTGTGATCTATATGTATATGTTGATTACTTAGCCTAGTGTTTTGTATAATACTTGTGAACTTCTTCAATATATTCATTTGATTTTATTTCTTCATCTTGTCTTAGAGTAGAAATGCTTCATTTTGAATGCTCAACATTGACAACTTTCACAAAAAGTGTAAATGATGGCTTTGTAATGGTGTTTAATGGAATGTGATATTTCTTGCTTATATAGCCCATGCCAAGATAGGGTAGTTCAGACACACATAGGTACATTTAGAAGGTATGATAAGTAGATAGGTTGAAGGACTATGCTTGTTAAAGATGGGCTATGTTTAGTTAGAAATCACATTTATCTTTTGATATGTCATTATAGGTCACAAGCCTAATGACATTGTGTTGCATATACTTGTAGAAGATCCCATTAGTTACATAAATGAACATGTCAAGTGGCTAGAGATGGAAACCACCCCTAGTTTTCTCTCTCTCAACTTTACAAATTGTTTTAAAATTTAATGCTTTTACATTCTACAAAGTAGTGTTAAATTCAAACCAAAATTTTGTTTTTAGGATTAAATTAGAAATTATCTCTTAATAGTGCAATTCAACCAAACTCCTTGTGGGATCGATATCCTCCATAAAGAATCGTATCTACAAAGATTCGTTCTCTTGCGAGTGGTTTAAATTATATTTTGATAGGCAATAGTAAGCTACAAAAATAAAGACATATTTGGCCATATCAGCTGAGAAGGAGTCCATCAAAAAGGAAACTCTAGTGGTTGAGGACTTTTAGCAAGTTATCTTAAAATGTAGCTGCAAGCTGCACATATATATATATACGATTATTTAAACACGTGTATATGCATGTCTATATTTGTGTAACTGTTTTATAGATTGGAAGCAAGGAGTCTAGGATGATTTGGACTCCAATTAATTTGGTGCAAAGTGAAAGACTGCGTTTACTTGGACTCTATGGAATGGGGATAAAGTTATTCACACTTTGGACTCTAGATTAAGTCTAATTACTGATGGACTCTTCATGAATAAGAACTCTGATAATCAAGTTACTATTGTGAAGTTGGTTATACAAAATACACGTATAAATGTAATCAATGTATATACATGGATTAGTTGGTATTGCACAAGGACTCTAATGAATATGGGTTACTTCAAAAGACTTGGCTGGACATGGACTCTATACAAAGGAAGGCTTCATTGAGAATAAAGTTGAATTGGAATGGGACTCTTGCAAAGAAGGGCTGATGCTAGTACACTACAATCACGAGCTGTTGAAGATACGGTGCATTAGGAATGAAGTTAATTTATTTCCTTTTATTATTATTATTTTTTTTGCATTATCTTGTAATTTAGGATCGAGTACAGTGATGTATTTTTTTTTCTATAAATAAAAGTAAAGAACTCTGTATTAAGGGTTCTCACAACCACAATTATACAATTGAATTACGTGCAATTTGTCTCTCCCATAATATTCTGCTGGAATATTACCATGTTTCTTACTCGATCTACATCTCGATCCCTCAATTTTCTTGCTCCCGACCTTCTCTAATCCGTCCGTCAGTCTATTTCTCCCTCCTTCTACCTCCCTCCTTCTATAATTTAGTCTTGCAATTCTTTGCGCACAGTTGAAAGTCCTCTTAATTGAGGCAAGGAAAGAACTCAATAGGGAATTTCGTATTCTCTCTCCCGCTAATCGCCTGATCCAACAAGACTTCCAAACGAGATACTTGTGTTGGATCAAATTGTTTACATCAAGTTGACACTACGACTTTGGCACACCCGCAATCAATCAGCCTACTTGGCTGATCGATTTATAACCGAGCACTATTTTCAATGATTGACCGGGACAATCGGGGATGAAGCTGATGGTGTCATTTCTGGCGGTGAGGGCGATGGACAATGAAGACTACCAGGAATTGGTAGACTCTAATACTATGTTAGAAATAAAGAGAATTGTATAGATTGAATTTTTTGAATTGAATTGATATTGTGAACAATACATAAAGGCCTATTTATATGCACATAATCTTGGAAGCTAAGTAAACTTAGGAGACAAGAAATCCTAATCCAAGGTCGTTTAGGAAAGGGTATAAGATGAGAAGCATGGCCACAGAAATGGGACACAAGTACGACACGACATGGACACGGCGACACAACAAATTTCAAAAAAATAGAACACGGACAAGCGCGGTGGGGTACGGCTATGAAATAATATATTAATATATATTCAACAAGTTAACCAATATCCACAATACCATAAATCCAACAATAAAAAAAAAAGAATAAATTACACAAATACTTCAATTTATTATTAAGCAATTAATGTATTTTCAAAAAAGGTATTTATTATATTCAAACTCACTACTAAAATCTTGCATATTACTCATTTTTCTAATAACAAACAAATAAATTTAAATACAAAATACCAAATAAACCAACATGGCTTTATGTTAAACAAAGTTCTATTGGCTTTTTTATTTTTTTTTGTTTCTAAATTTATTATTTAGGAATTTTATCTAACTATTTTTTATTTTTTAAATTTTTTATTTTAGAAAATACTATATTTATAGAGAAAATGGCATAATAGTCATATTAAATGGTATGTGTCATTATAGTTATTTTAAGAGGTCAAGATGTCAACTTTTAGAAGATGAGGGGCTGAAATGCTAAAAAAAATTGTTCAAATGGGTCTTTTTGTAACTTTGGAAAAGTTCAGGGATTTTTTTGCACTTTTAAAAATTACAAAATGTACCCCGTCGTATCCCTCGTGTGTCCTATTCGTGTCCTTACCGTGTCCCCCGCGTGTCCTAAAAAAAAATTTCAGGACACTTCTAAAAAGTGTTCGACACGTGTCCGAGGAGTGTCCGAGAAGTGTTTGAGTGTCCGATACTACCACAGCACCCCTATATGAAGTGTCCGTGCTTTCTAGGGTATAAGAAATCCTAGGTGATAGTACGTGCCATCTCTACAATTGTTCTATTTTTTCTTTCAACTACATCATTTTGCTGAAGTGTTTTGGGTGTAGAAAATTCATGACTTATGCCAAGATTATCACAATACTCAATGTCAGGTCTCAAATTCACCTCATCTATCACTCCTAACACGAGTTATTGTATATCCCTTCTCATTTTGGATTCTTTGGCAAATCGACCTGAAGTAAACAAAAGCATCAAAATTTTCTCTCAAGAAAGCAATAAAAATAAATCTAGAAAAATCATCAACTATAACAAGCAAATACTTTTTACCACTTATACTTTGAGTTCTTATTGGACCCGTCAAATCTATATGAATCAATTCCAAGGGTCTAGAGGTGACTCAATGCTTAATTCTCTTATGTGACATTCTAGTTTGCTTACCTAATTGACATGGTCTACATACCTCATCTGTTGGCTTTTTCAATTTAGGCAAACCTTGAACTCATTCATTATTAGACAAACTTACCAAATCATTATAATTCACATGACCAAATCTCCTATGTCACAAAATAGCTTCATCAGTAACAGTAAAAAAACACATATGTGAAGGATCTGAAAATATCATATAACAATTATCAGAATTTCTAAATCCTTTCAAAACACAATCACCTTGCTCATTAGTTACAAAACATTCATGTTGACTAAAATTAACTTGAAAACCATTATCGCATATCAAACTAATACACAACAAGTTTGTAGCTAAACCTTTAACAAATAAAACATTTTTCAATTCACCAAAAGCAGGAAAATCAATTTTACATTTATCACTTACTTTAGATGCATTGCCATCAACAAAGGTAACAGACCCACTAGTATAATCCTTAAAAGTAGTAAACAATATTTTATCCCCAGTCATATGCCTAGAGCAACCACTATCAAAGTACCAACCTGTAGGACCAAGTGCTCTAAGTGCAATGTGCATGACCAGACATTTTAGACTATCCTTCTTCACTCAAACAATTTTAGATTTATGATCAAGTGATTTCCTAACTATTTTAGAATCAGAATTATTAGTCTCAAGTGGTTCTTTCTTTTTCTTCCCATTGGCTCTATGGGAATCTAGAACATAATTAAAGTAATTCAATTTATTAAATTTTTTTTTCAATTCTTGTTACTTCTTTTCAAGTTCTTTCATCTCATTAAGCAAAACTCTTGAACTGTCTAAGGTCTTACGCTTTTTCAGTTTAATTTTTTTCTTCTGAAACTTATATTTGATGTGACCTTTTTCTCCACAAAAATGTCATGTTGGTGCAAGTTTAAGAACATGAGAAATGACAGAAGGCTTAGTCTCAATTTTCACAAAAATATATTTTAAATTTAAAAGTGACAAATCCTTTTAAGTCGAAATCAATTCTTCTTTAGTACTCAAGTTTTTAGAAAAATCCAACTTATCAAATTTGCAAGTGTCAAAGTTAAATTTCTGTAAAGACGGATTAGATTTAACAAGTTCACTATTCAAATTAACAATCTTATGCTCAAGTGAATTATTAAACCCTTTAATCTATTTAACTTCCTGTTCCAGAATTTCAACTTTATCAAGAAGATTCATCTTTTCATGTCTAAGTTCCTCTAAATTTTTATTGGTGACAAAAATTTTCAATTCATAAATATCTTTATCAAGTTTAGCAAGTTTCAATTTCTACAACAATTTTTCATAATTATTTTTCAGCTTAGACAACTCAAGATGCATACATTCATCATCAGCAGACATAATATGAGACATACTGGAATTTATAACTAAATTAACTAAACAAAATCTAACTCAGAATTGAGCAACCCGCTCTGATACCAAATATGAGTTATGCGGTGCGAAAACGGTTTAGTTAATTTAGAGTGAGATGCTAATCCTTAAACCTAGAGGAGGGTGAATATGTTTTCTTGCCCAATTTTTATGATTGATTAATTTCCCACAACGATTATAAATTAAGTATCCAAACTAATCACAGAATAAATAAAACAAGTAAGGAAAGTTGGAGATAACACCAGCATTTTTACGTGGAAACCCTAGGAAGGGAAAATCCTTGGGGGTGAGACAGAAAACCCCAGAGAAACCAATCCACTATCTGGAACCAAAGTATAACAGACACTATCCTAGACTCACACCTACTCCACTCTGATAAGAACTTTGATGCGAAACACCTCAGGCTTACAATTGCGACTCCCTCGTCCAACTGCTGCAGATTCTCGGCTAATGTCTCAATTCTTCCAGAAGGGTAGCTGAAAGAACACAAATACTCCACGAGTATTTTGTCCCCTTCACAGTGATCGTTTCTCCTCCTCTCTAGATAAAATCAAGTAGTATGAAGGAACCACCTCTACTACTCTGATTAAACTATATAGACTGATGATGATGTCTTTGAGAATCCGATTGATCAGATTGTGAAGAGCATCACAACTTAAACACTCCGTGTGTGTTTGTTCTAAAAAATATAAACAAAGAATTTGGAGAAAAAATTATTTGTAATAAAAATATCTCAATACTTTATTTCTTTAGAATATGAATTTTTGTTCCACTGAAAGCTTAATTTTTCACGCCATGAGAGAGAAGTCATATGAGGTTTTTATAGATATTAAAAACCCTAATTTTTCTTGAAAAATAAGTTAAAATCCAATAGGAAACAAGTCCCCACGATTTTAGAAAGTTCTGGGTCAAATCCGGGTCAAAACAGGACAAAATAAGCTTATTTCTGCATAGCAGCCAAGTTGGACCGATCTGGGCTTTTCTTGGACTGGTCTGTCTCCTGTAGCAACCTCTTGTAGAGATGTTGAGACCCTTGGACCGGTCCAACCTCTCCTTGGACTAGTCCAACTATGTTGATGCTCAATTTGGAGATTTGGACGGGTCCGAAAAAGTCATGGACCAGTCCAATCTTGAAAAACAATAAATTTTGACTTTGAAACTCTATTTTTCAAAACCAAAAAATATATTTTGAAAACCTATGTGTCATCACCAGCTTACCTAGACTAAATGATGCTCAAATCATGATCACCGACGTCCATGCTCATTTTTAGTCCCTTGAATACTTCAATCAACCAAAGTCTTTGTTGAGGCACTCTTAGATGATGCATTGATGAAGAACACATTCCATGCTCTCAGTCTTCAACTCCATGATCGATTATAAGAATACAAATGAAAGCTTATAACTCGATCAAACTTAGTTTTGACACTGAATATTGCCAATTACAAATTTATATGTCACATAATATGCTACTATTAAAAGTACAAAGGAGTTTTTTTAGTTTTAGTACTTTATTTTTTATTTTTTAAATTAACAAAAATAGAATTATTACTCAAACAAAACCCTTTTTAGTTTCACTACATTATTTATTTATTTTTAAATAGAAAAATAAAATTATAACCTAAACAAAACTCTAAATTAAACTCCTAAAATTGCAAATGCAACTCTCAGATTCTTCCTCTCCGCTCTCATCAACCCGGCTCTCATCGGTGATTCTTTCTCTCGGTTTCCTTTCGGCTCATATCAACTCTCATGTGAGTTTTTTTTTCTTTTTCTCTCTTTTTTTATTATTTGTTTTCTTTAATTTTTCTCCCAAATTATGTCTTTTCTTGCTATTTCTTTTGCTTCATACGATTATGAATACACGACTTCGTCATGGATAATATTCTTGCTAAATTATTGATAATTATTTTTAGTTTGGGAATTTCACTATTTGAGGCTTGATTGGGTTTCGATTGAAGTCATTGATATTGATATTTATCTTTATCTTTTTATTTTCTTTTTAACGCTTATGACAGTGTCCCATTCCTCGGATTTGAGTATCTCGATTTAGGCTTTAGATTCCCTCCCGTGAAATTTTTGAAATAGGGAAAATTGTTCTTGCAATTGATTTTATATATTTAGAGTTTTGATCAGAAGTATTATTGATCCGAAGGTAGAGGCTTGAAGCAAGTTAATATTCATTCAGTAGCAGGCATTAAATAGGTAATTCTATTGTGAATCATTGAATTTATGTTTTTACTTTCTAAATGTGAAGATGTGATTGTGCTAGAAATTCACTATCATGCATGATTCGGATCCTGTGATATGTCTTATTTGGGTAATTGCTTGTGTTATGTTAAAAGTTCTTGCATAATTGAAAAAAAAAAATCAAACATAAAAAAATTCCTTCTTTTCCCTTTTTCAAATTCTTACATAGCATAATTGTAAAACCACAAAACAATTGTAATTTGATCTTCTTCTTTTTTTTCTATATCTATACTATGCTACTATTAAAAGTACAAAAAAGTTTTTAGTTTCAGTACAATATTTTTTTATTTTTAAATTAAAAAAATAAAATTATTACTCAAACAAAACCCTTTTTAGTTTTACTACATTATTTATTTATTTTTAAATAGAAAAATAGAATTATAACCTAAACAAAACCATAAAACTCCTAAAATCGCAAATACAACTCTCAAATTCTTCCTTGCCACTCTCATCAACACGGCTCTCATCGGCGATTCTTTCTCTCGGCTCTCATCAATATGCATTCCAATTCAATTTCCTCTCAGCCACATCAACTCTCATGTGAATTTATTTTCTTTTTCTCTCTTTTTTTATTATTTGTTTTCTTTAATGTTTCTCACAAACTTTTGTCTTCTTGTTATTTCTTTTACTTCATGCGATTATGAATACATCATTTTGTTATGGATAATATTCTTGCTAAATTATTAATAATTATTTTTAGTTTGAGAATTTCACTATTTGAGGTTTGATTGGGTTCCAATTGAAGTCATTGATATTCATCTTTATCTTTTTTTTTTCTTTTTAATACTTATGACAGTGTCCCATTCCTCAGATTTGAGTATCTCAATTTAGGCTTTGGATTCCCACACGTGAAATTTTTGAAATAGGAAAATTTGTTCTCGCAATTGATTTTATATATTTCGAGTTTTGATCAAAAGTATTATTGATCCAAAGTTGGAAGCTTGAAGTGAGTTAATATTTATTCGGTATCAGGCATCATTAAATAAGTAATTCTATTGTGAATCATTGAATTTATGTTTTTACTTTCTATATGTGAAGATGTGATTGTGCTAGAAATTCATTGTCATGCATGATTTGGATCATGTGATATGTCTTATTTGGGTAATTGGTTGTGTTTATGTTAAAAGTTCTTGCATAATTGGAAAAAAAAGAAGAAAAAAAAAGATCAAATATAACAAAATTCTTTCTTTCCCTTTTCCCGAATTCCTACATGGCATAATTGTAAAACCTAAACTACAAAATAATTATAGAACAAGACCTGTGAGAAAATATATATATCAAATATAACAAAATTCTTTTTTTTCACTTTTTCCATTTGGTAGCCAATTCAAGGTAATTACTTTAAGGTAAATAATTTGTTTAATTTTTTCCCTTCATGTGATTAGGGATACATTACTTTGTTATTGATATTTTTTCACTTCATGTGATTAGGTTATTTATATTTTTTATAATTACAAATATATATGCTTTTTACTAGTATATATATATATATATATATATATATATAATTGCCTCATCTTCTTGGCATGTTCCATGGATATATGATGGTGTGTGGTGTGAAAAGGTTTACCACTATTATTAACATTATGCAGCCAACTTTAGCAGTAGTATAAGGTCCAATAACTTGTGTAAATTATTCAAAATGCGCCTTTTAACTTTAAAGCAATTGAAAAGAAATAGATAAAGACCAAGACCATTTACTCTTTTAAGGGGCAAAGACCAAGACCTCCCCGTCTATGGACCCCACCAAGACCATATTTGCTCTTTAAGGGACATAGAAGACCAAGACCTCGGACTCTGTTTTCTCTACTTAGTGAGTGAGTGAGTCCAAAGATAATGGACCACCAAGTTGACTTTAAATCAACCGTATTTTAGTTAAACACTTCACAATATTACACAAATTGATTTGACCATAGCACAATACATATTAGCCAAAAAATGAAAGACCAATGACCAAGTCTGTACCCCCATAAAGTTAAAGACCAATGCCCAAGTCTACACGCCTAAAATTCATAAGTAGCAAAGAAACTAGTCAGTCTACACGCCTAAATTAATAAAGTAGCAAAGAAACTAGTTACCCAAGTCTAATTGCCTTCACCAAAACCATATTTTACTTCCTAATCGTTAAAATAACAAATCACAAGGGAGAAACCAAGACCATTTACTCATTAAGGGACAAAGACCAAGACCTCGGTCTCCTAAGTGTGAATTGAAAGATAATGGACCGGACCACCAAGTTGACTTCAAGTCATTGGTATTGTATGTAGTTATAGCTAAAATATAGAGTATGGGACCTGTAGAATAAGATGTATATAAATAAGAGCCTTAAACCAGCGTTGCTACACATCCAACACAAACCATGGGGTCTTCTACCTTAGAGAAGCTCGTCTCACTTCTTTCCTTAGTCCTGTTTCTTATGTTGTTGTCTTCACCCAATCTAGCTTCTGCTTCTGTTCAAGAAGCTAATGCTCTCCTCAAATGGAAAGCCAGCCTTCAACATCAAAACAATTCTGTGCTAACTTCATGGATTTTCCCTTCTAATTATAATGCCACAGGTTCGTCAAGCCATCCAAAAACAAGTGCCATCCCATGCACTTGGTCCGGAGTTTCTTGCAATCTTGATGGAAGTGTCTCCAGACTCAACCTCAAAAATTCACGTTTAAACGGTACGCTCTTTGATTTCCCATTCTCGTCTCTCCCTAATCTTGCTTATATTGATCTCAGCGTGAATGATCTTTCTGGAACTATTCCACTTCAAGTTGGTAAGCTCTCAAAACTCATCTATCTTGATTTGTCCATCAATCAGTTTTCTGGAATTATCCCACCACAAATTGGCCTGCTAACAAATCTTAAAGTCCTCCACATATTTCAGAATCAGTTAAATGGCTCAATTCCTAAAGAAATAGGCCGGCTAAAGTCCCTTATAGAGCTTGCTTTGAACAGTAACAATCTTGAGGGTCCCATTCCGACTTCTTTGGGCAATATGAGCAATCTGGCTAAATTGTATCTCTATGAAAACAAACTATCTGGTTCCATTCCTCCAGAAATGGGAAATCTCTACAATCTTGTCGAGCTTGACATGGATACCAACCTTCTCACTGGTCCCATCCCTTCCACTTTTGAGAACTTGAATAAGCTAACCATTTTGTACCTATTCCAAAATCAGCTCTCTCATTCCATTCCCAAACAGATAGGAAACCTGAAATCGCTCGAGAGTCTGGTCCTTCATAAAAACAATCTTTCTGGCTCAATTCCGGCATCCTTAGGTGATCTAAGCTCCCTAACTCTACTACTTCTTTTTGAAAATCAACTCTCCGGTCCCATTCATAAAGAATTAGGAAAGTTAAAGTCTCTCAAAGATCTGGAATTGAGTCAGAATCAATTTAATGGTTCTGTTCCTGCTTCATTTGGTAATTTGACCAACTTAGAGATCTTGTTACTTTGCGACAACCAACTCTCCGGTCCCATTCCACAAGAAATTGCGAATCTGGAGAACTTGGTCATATTGGAAATGGATAAGAATCATTTTTCTGGCTCTTTGCCTGAAAAGATTTGCAAAGGCAAAAAACTGCAACGCTTCACAGTAAATAATAACCAGATTACCGGTCCTATCCCGAAAAGCTTGAGAAACTGTTCAAGCTTAACGAGAATGCTCCTCAATGGAAACCAGTTCACTGGAGATGTGTCTAAAGTTTTTGGTGTCCATCCAAATCTTGAATTCATAGATTTAAGTAAAAACTACTTTTTTGGTGAGATATCTTACAAATGGGGACAGTACTCAAATTTGGTTGACCTAAAGATGGCAAGGAACAATATCACTGGACGAATACCACCAGAGTTGGGAAATTTATCTCGACTTCAGGCAATTGATCTTTCCTCGAATCAATTAGTTGGGAATATTCCAAAGGAACTAGGGAAGTTGAATTTGCTAACACTTGATTTGAAAGATAATCAACTTTCTGGTGGTATACCTAGAGAACTCGGATCACCAGCAGCTCTATTGTATCTTGATTTGTCCATAAATAGATTGAGTGGGCCAATACTGGGAAATCTAGAAAAATGCTTGCAATTGTATTACTTGAACTTGAGCTACAACCATTTCAGTCAAAAAATTCCATCTGAGATGTATAAATTAGCTCACCTGTCCAAGCTAGATTTGAGTCATAATTTTCTCACAGGAGAAATATCGTCGCAAATTATAAATTTGCAGAGTTTGGAGGAGCTAAATCTCTCCCACAATAACCTCTCTGGTATCCTTCCAGAGGCTTTTGAAAATTTGCATGGCTTGATGTATGTTGACATATCCTACAATGGATTTCAAGGTCCCATTCCCAACAACAATGCCTTCAGAAATGCTACCATAGAGGCATTCCAAGGGAACAGCGGTTTGTGTGGCAATGTTACAGGATTGAAACCTTGCAAAAATGTCCAACATACTGTGAAGAAAAGCCACAAACTCATTCTAGTTCTTACAATCGTTGTACCTCTTGTGGGAGCACTTTTACTTCTTGGAGCATTCATTGGACTTCTCATCATGTTTGAAAGAAGAAAAGGTAAAGCATCAATTGAACAAGATGATTTGTAGAATGGAAACAATCTGTTTTCAATTTCCAATTTTGATGGAAGAGCAATGTATGATGAAATCTTAAAAGCCACCAACAATTTTGATGCCTCATATTGCATTGGAAAAGGAGGATGTGGAACTGTCTACAAAGCAAAGTTGCCACCAGACAATATCGTGGCTGTGAAGAAACTTCAACCATTATCTGAGACAGCAGACCGTAAAGGGTTTTTGAACGAGGTAACTACACTGACAGAAGTACGGCATAGGAACATTGTAAAGCTTTATGGTTTCTGTTCACATGCTCAACACTCATTTTTGGTTTATGAGTACTTTGAAAGGGGTAGCTTGGCAAAGATACTGAGTAGAGATGAAGAGGCTGAAAATTTGGATTGGCCAAAGAGGGTAAATATCATTAAGGGGGTGGCTCATGCTGTTTCTTACATGCACCATGATTGCTCACCACCAATTGTTCACAGGGACCTATCAAGCAACAATATTTTGTTGGACCTCGAGTATGAGGCTCATGTTTCAGATTTTGGCACTGCTAAGCTTTTGAAGCTTGACTCCTCAAATTGGAGTGCACTTGCAGGCACTTATGGATATGTAGCACCAGGTAAACGTAACTTTGTGTTCTAACTAATTTGACACTCATAGTATTGCAGGCCAATTACACATGATCATATTTTACTTTTTCTTTGCAGAGCTTGCTTTCACAATGTAGATAACTGAAAAGTGCGACGTGTATAGCTTTGGGGTGTTGACACTAGAAGTGATCAAAGGAAAACATCCAGGCAAATTCATCACCTCGTTGTCATCTTCATCTATTGATCAAAACAAAATGTTGAAAGATGTATTGGACCAGCGCCTTTCAGCTCCCTCAACAGAAGGTGAAGAGGTGTTGATATCGATTATAAAGTTGGCCATTGCATGTGTAAATATCAATCCACAATCTAGGCCAACCATGCGCGTTGTCTCTCAATTGTTGTCAACCCTAACAACACCTTCCAAGAACCATCCAGCTCAGTTACACGATGTGGAAGGATAGTTACCTAGTGTAGTATCAATATACTACTAAATAAAACCAAATGTTTGGTCTTTTTGTACCTTTTAGTGTGTTTTTTCCTCCATACTATGTATCTATAGACACTTTGTATCAATAAATTACCAGCATGTCTGTTCAACATTGTCCTCAATTTACATACACAAGTTTGGATGTCGGTACTTAGTGGCTAACTATTATTTTGACCCAAGATTAAATTGTGACAATTGTGTTACAAACATTTGACCTTTCAAATCTCATCTTATCATTACAAAAACCATATGTTTGTCACACTTGAGCTATTTTAATTTAACAATTAATTAAACTAACTCGGCTATTTCTATTAGTCTCAAAATAGAAAATTTTATAAAGTAAAGTCATGAAAATTAAACTAAAAGAACCAAAAATTGTAGCATAGTGGTACATTCTCACTTTTTAATATAGAAGGTTGAGGGTTCAAGTCCACATAGGGACAAAGCGGGTGTGTGAGTTTCTTGCCACTACCGAATAGATAGGTAGTAAAGTCAAGTTTAGTGTGTGTTTCTTTCATACTCGGTATCAATACGCACTTCGTATCAATATATTGTCAACATGTTTGTTCAAAATTGTCCTCAATATGGATACATAAGTTTGGACGTTGGTACTTAGTGAGTAACTATTGTTTGACACAAGATTAAATTGTGACAATTCTATTACAAACATCTTACACTTCAAATCCCATCTTACCATTACAAAAAAGCATATGTTTGTCACACTTGAGCTATTTTAATTTAACAATTGATTAAACTAACCCAACTATTTCTATTAGTCCCAAAGTAGAAAGTTTCAAAAAGTAAAGTCTTGAAAAGTAAACTAAAAGAACCAAAAATTGTAGCATAGTGGTATTTTCTAACCTTCCAATGTAGAAGGTTGAGGATTGAAGTCCTCATAGAGACAAAGCAGGTGTGTGAGTTTCTTGCCATGATCCAAAAGATAGGTAGTAAAGTCAGGATTAATACCACCAAAGAATGTAGTCTAGTGGTACTTACTTTTTAAAGTTGAAAGTTCAAGTCCTCATATAGGCAAAGTGGATACGTGAATTATTCGCAAGGATAAAAAAACAAAAACAAAAAATATTCAAGGATCAATATAAAGACATTTCATAAACAATTGAATATGATTAAATCGATAAGGAGTTTGTTATTGGGAAGGAAAAAGAACATAAAACTGAGGGATGTTCTAATTGAGGCTGCGAAATTGATCTCTGGCAAGTGCAGAGAGAATGAGCCAAGGTCGGAAAATACTACGCATGGGCGCGCGCGCACACACTTTGTCTCTCTCTCTTACTATCTATCTTATATATATGAGTCGGGTTAACTCATTAAAAAGTAGTTTGATCCATTTTTTAGTTATTATAAATTTTTTAGAACAGGTGCCAATATTTCCTTGGTCCACATCACCTATTAGCATGATGTCTTTCTCGTAGGGAATGGACACGTGACAACAACCCTGAAGAAGTCAAGAATGAGTTGTAACTTGCAAGTGTTTCAAAAAAGGTGTAACTTACTGTCAGATCCATTAAAATAAATAAATAAATAAAACAAAATGACAACACTACCCTTGTGTACAATTCTCTGCTAACTTCTTGGATTTTTCCTTCTAATTATGATGCCACAAGTTCTTCAAGTCATCCAAAAACACGTGCCATCCCATGCACTTGGTGAGATCTCTCACAGATGGGGACAGTGCCCAAATTTGAGTAACCTAAAGATGGCAAGGAACAATATCACTAGACGAATACCACCAGAGTTAGGAAATTTATCTCGAGTTCAGGAAATTTGATCTTTCCTCGAATCAAGTAGTTAGGAATATTCCAAAGGAACCAGGGAAGTTGAATTTGCTAAAGCTTAATTTAAAAGATAATCAACTTTTTGGTGGTATACCTAAATAACTCAAGTCATTAGCTGATCTGTTGTATCTTGAGCTGTCCATAAACAGAATGAGTGAGTCAATACCAGGAGATCTAGAACATTGCTCGCAATTGTATTACTTGAACTTGAGGTATAACTATTTTAGCCAAAATATTCCACCTGAGATGTCCAAGTTAGCTCAACTGTACGAGCTAGATTTGAGTCAATTTGCACGCGGGAGAGATATCATCGCAAATTGAAAATATGCAGCATTTGGAGGAGCTAAATCTCTCCCACAATAATCTCTCTGGTTTCCTTCCAGAGGCTTTTAAAGAAATAGAAAGCTTGATGTATGTTGATATATCCTACAATGGGCCATTCCCAGCAACAAACCTTTAGAAATGCTACCAGAGGCATTACAAGGGAACAATGGTTTGTGTGGCAATGTTCCAGGATTGAATCCTTACAAAAATGCCCAACATACTGTGAAGGAAAGCCATAAACTCATTCTAGTTCTTATAATCTTTCTACATTTTGTGGGAGCACATTTAGTTCTTGGAACATTCATTGGACTCCTGATCATGTTTGAAAGAAGAAAAGGTAAAGCATCAATTGAACAAGACGATTTGCAAGATGAAAACAATTTGTTTTCAATTTCCAATTTTGATGGAAGAGCAATGTACGATGAAATCTTAAAAACCACCAACAATTTTGATGCCTCATATTGCATTGGGAAAGGAGGATGTGAAACTGTGTACAAAGCAAAGTTGCCACCAGACAATATAGTGGCTGTGAAGAAACTTCAACCATTATCTGAGAGAGCAGATCGTAAAGGGTTTTGAATGAGGTAACATCACTGACAGAAGTACGGCATAGGAACATTGTAAAGCTTTATGGTTTTTGTTCACATGCTCTACACTCATTTTTGATTTATGAGTACTTTGAAAGGGGTAGCTTGGCCACGATACTGAGTATGAAGAGGCTAGAAATTTGGATTGGCCAAAGAGGGTGAATATCATTACGGGGGTAGCTCATTCTGTGTCTTACATGCACCATGATTGCTCACCACCAATTGTTCATAAGGACCTCTCAAGCAACAATATTTTGTTGGACCTCGAGTATGAGGCTCATACCCTGTTTTATCACTCTTTAGAGTTTAGATATATTGTCTTCAGCATCAACCTATCACATAATCCCCAGCCAAACACAATTCCCAAACAATCACACTGATTCGGAACTTTACCAATCTTTTAAGCTGACTACATTCTTTAAGCACAAAAGTAAACTGAAAACAGTAACAGCTAAGAACCATGCCCGTGGAATAGAGGGGGAAAAATAGAAAGATAATAATAGGCAACAATCTCCTGGTCAAATAATGAACAATTGATAGAAAAAGATATTCATCATGGAATGTAACTCTTGTTAGCTGCAACTTTTTATGTCACTGAGGTTTATAACACATATTTAATGTTTATGCATCTAACATTGAATACTCAACTAAATAATCCCACCAATGACCACTCCAAATTAAAGTTACATCACATGATTAAGCAAGTTTTAATTGTTCATAAAAGTATACCTCTTCCAAACAAGTAACACAGAATCGATAAATATTTCAATCATTATGAAAATATGAAGCCGTATTCAATTCCCACCACCACCAAAGAGGTATCCCAGAAAAGACCCACCACCAGGGACAGCATGGAGCTTGGTCAAGGGTCGATCCTGCAATCACAGAAGAACATCAATCGGTTAAACACTGTAGATTTTAGGGTGTGCAAATTAGGGTTAGGTCAAATGAGATGAAGAAGGAGAGAGAGAACATAAAATTGGGAAATTGTTTGAGAGAGTATGTATTATCACACTCTCACACCAATATCTTATATATATATATACACATCAGAATAAAGAAACAAGAAAAAGACAAAGATACCCCTGTGGGGATAAACTATTCACATATGTATCTTATTATGACTTCTAACACTTCCCTTCAAGCTGGAGAATATATATCATATAATCCTAGCTTGGAACATATAGTCTTCATACGATTATGACCTAGTGCCTTAGTGAACATATCAGCCAACTGGTATTCAAATTTCACAAATGGTGTAGAGATGTTTCCACTCAATACTTTGTCTCGAATAAAGTGGCAATCAACTTCAATATGCTTAGTCCTCTCGTGAAACACTAGATTAGAGGCAACATGAATAGTTGCTCGATTATCACAAAACAATGGAAGAAGAGTTTGAACTCCCAGACCAAGTTCTTCAAGAAAATGTTGTAGCCATGTCAACTCACTAGATGTATAAGCCATCGCCCTATATTCAACTTCAGCACTAGACCATGCTACTACTGTTTGCTTCTTACTCTTCCACGTAACTAGATTACCTCTTAAGAATGTGCAGTATCATGTAGTAGACCTTCTATCATAAAGGGAACTAGCCCAATCAGCATCTGTAAAGCCTTCCACCTTAAGGTGCCACATTGGAACGCTGTTATTCGGATTATTCGGTATCTTAAGCGAGTGTATATTTTAGGGTGAGCAGAGTAGGGTTAGGTCAAATCAGATGAAGAAGGAGAGAGAGAACAGAAAATTTGGGAATGGTTTGAGAGAGTATGTATTATCACACTCTCACACCAATATCTTATATATATATACACATCAGAATAAAGAAACAAGGAAAAGACAAAGATGCCCCTGTGGGGATAAACTAATCACATGTGTCTTATTATGACTTCTAACAAACACTGATCCTTCAGTTTTGGTGAAGAACACTCAAAGAACTTGCAAAAACCGAACTGAGATTTTGATCATAAGATGCACCAGACATGAATAATTTCTGAACTTGCATCAAAACACAATCTTTGCATCAACTCTACTGTTGGTAATTTTGTATCCGTTATGCTAATATCAGCTAAATGGTATTTCACGTTCATAATATGTTCATGTCAGGTTATTTAGTCAAGGAATCAATTCTTAATAAATAAAAAAACTATGGCTAAAATTAAAGGTTATAATAAAGAAGATCGGAAGAAAAAAAAAAAACACATGGTGGCTATCAATGATAGAGAGTTCTTACAAGTGCGAGATGCTTAAGAAACCCCCCAAAGCACAGTTTTTAGTGTTAAAAGATCTCTCTAATGTGATGTATGTGATTTCAAACTGTTCATCAGGCATATGCATGAACATGATATTGAAATCGCACTTCAGTGAGAACGTAAATGGACTTCATATACGATCCCATTAATTGCGAATTATCCGATAACAAAAATAAAATCCGCAACCTCGGAACTGGAGGGCTGAAGCCACTGGAAAGCAATTAGAAGATAACAAAAATAAAATCTGCAACCTCAGAACTGGAGGGCTGAAGCCACTGGAAAGCAATTAGAAGATACAGCCCTCATGTGGGAACAGAGTGTTTTTAAATCCCCAAAACACTTAGAACAAGAGGTGTGGTTAGGAGCACAGTTACTGCCACACCCTGACAAGAAAGAACATTCTTCAAATGCACCAAGCTCGGATCCTTAATATTCTTCCTAACTTTTCCTTCCATTGTCAATTTCATCCAGATAAATCTTCAATTTAATTGTTCTTTCTTTGAGGCCCATGTGCATTATCTAGTGTATGTCCCGTCTAAGCTGGGTGTTCTAATATTTCACTCAAATTCTACAAAGTGGCTGCTCTCAATCTTGAACCTGTGACCGCAAATAAATTTTTTATCTTGCCTTGATGTGTACCGTACTTTTTAACAACCTTTGGAATGCTCTCTATGCCAAGATGATCAAAAGTCACAACGTTAATGTGCCAAACACTTGTAAGAAAAGTATACACAGACACCTCTGTCACAGACTTGGGAAACAGTGGCCTGTAGAAGCCCTTCTTGTGCATTTCAACATGCGTAACATCATATGTTAATCAATTCAGTCCGCTAAAAAGAAGGTACAGCCCTTCTTGAAATCGCACTCTGGAATGACGTCATGCATATTGGTTACCCAACCATACATTTTCTAATCCTACCCAAAGAAGAAATGGAACTCATGACTTCCAATCAAGAAGAAAAAGAATTAAGACAAATAAACTACACATAAGGTTCAAGAGAAATAAGAACATATTTGAAGTTGCAAGCCTAATATTTCTGATTCACATGCATGACATGCAAAAGGCTTAGTGAACCTAATTGAAACATTATATACAGGATGACTAAAGCCTTACTTGATTGGCCTTAGAAAGATAGGAACTTTTGTTTCAAGTTAAAATAAATAAATAAATAATGTAATCACTATTTGGAACATACCGTGATGAAATTGCCATTATTCTGGCCATCTGCCCGGAAGTAGTTGTTTGTGGGGTTACCATGTATGCCTGCAGGAATCTGCTAGTTAGCATCAACTGGTTGAGAAATTGCAGTAGGCTGCCCATTGGTTGGAGCAACTTGGGCATTTACTTGGGGCCAGTTTTGGAGCCTCTCCACTCCCAAACAAGTAACCTAGCAAACTCTGACCCCACCACTGCTGACTCCACGACCCATCTCCAACTTCTTTGTAGAGAACAATCTCCTGTGTCCAAACTGCCCACAAGTCAGAGAAAAAGATGCAGGCAAGTGAGCATCAAAAGTAAACAAAGGACATGAAGAAATGGAGAAAGGGGTTATGGAGAACTATTATGCTGGAAGAAGTTCATCTAGATGCCATCAAAAGTGGTGTTTGTATGCCAGATAAACATGAAGAAGCATGATCTGTCATACAAAGAAGTCCATAGATGCCATCACATTTCCTTTAAATATACTTTTAAATTATAAAAATAGCATAGCGGCTTCGTTGCTAGCACAAGTTAAGCCATTCTGAAAACTTGGAAGGAAAATAGAGCTGTGATGGCACCTTGATTCCCAGACTTCTAGCTCCTTGTATTCCTTCAATTTAAACCTTACTTTCCAACACAAAGCAAAATCCACCTCCAAGCCTAAGCAAGGACAAAAAAACCTATAGCGTACGAAAGCTGTGAGATATATTCCTCAAATTCTAACCTATGTCCAAGCATAATCAAGGTTTAGTCTCTAAGACTAACAGAAATGTGAGTCGTAAATACGAAGGCCAAAATATAACTTGGTCCTCTTTGATTACTTTTGACTTTTTTCTTCTTGCGACAACTTCTTTTCTTCCACTTAAAAATTTCAAGACTTTGTTGGGACAGTTCCAAACTTAAGTCACTGCCAAACTTAGGTTTTCTTAAATGGGTGCTAAATTCATTGGAGGGCGGTGACCACAATGTACTTTCTGCACTAATCAAATTCCAACATTTCAATAGCAATGAAAACCCCTCCAACAAACAGTCTTATATCTCATATGAACAACCTACCACGTAGTGGCATTCTATAAAAAAAAAAATCTTAGAGATCTAATATCAGACCTCCTTAACCATTGTGCATAAAAACAGCTTACATGAACTACCCAAGATCACCTAAAAACTAATTATCTCACTTAATGGATCTACAAGAAAATTTCTTGGGATAACCAAATGACTTTGCCTGGACAATCACCCGGATGAGCCTCGTCCATGGTGGGTGGTGAACCAGTGAAATGCATGCCTGTAAGTTTTTCATAACCTCTTATAACTAACACACTAACAACAAAAAACAAAATTAATCAAGACACTGAATAAAATTTGAAAGCACTAGTACAAGAAGAACTATATCACATCATTATCTACCAAACATAATTAAGCTGTTCAAAAGTATATTACTATTTTTAGAGGGAATTGAGTAAGAGGGCATGAGAAAATAGCTTTCATAGGCTCAATCGTAACGACATGATTATGATTAAGAATGGGAAAATAGGAATAAAATTTAATAAAAAATAAAATGGTCAGGAATATATTTCATATGTTACTAGATTTATTATATTTGTTAAATTTAATGGTTTAAACTACTGTAAAAAAAAATGACAATTCTATGACTAGACATAATTTTCTAGAAGCCGGGCAAATATAATTTTTGCATTAATCCACAATAAGACTGTTCTGTTAACACAAACCACCCGAAATTCTATGACTAGACATAATTTTCTAGAAGCCGGGCAAATATAATTTTTGCATTAATCCACATTAAGACTGTTCTGTTAACACAAACCACCCGAAATCACAATGAAATTAACTCCAGTAATAGGCGTATATAACAGAACTATTTCATGCGTTCCTTATATTTTTCTTATTTTCTATTCACCTATAGTTTGGATGGCGACACACACTAAAACATATAGACGATGAGATTAGCATAAATGGTATGTCCTCCTTCCAAATGGAAGATTGAGGGTTTGAGTCCCCAGTGAGACAAATGGGCGCGTGTGACTAGCCAACCTAAAACAAATTCTTTTACCGGATTTTGAATCAAACAGCACAGACACTACAACAATGTACAACGAACATATAGATTGCATCAAAATCAGAGGCACGTAATTCGGTCTCAATCATTCTGTCACAGTAATATTGTAATTAATTTTAAAAATAATAATACTAACAGGCATGTAAAGTACATCTACGCATATTGTTCCCAGAAATGATTCATTTAAGGCTAGCAAAATTTTTGATGATAATTTTCTCTTAAAACAGTGAAGAATGTGTTGAAAATGTGTGAATTCAGCAACGGTCCAAGAATGGTTAGAGTGAGAAATCAACTGCTCGGTGTGATGATTGAAACCGTAAATGTTAGATGCCAGTGATTAGATAAAGATGATTTTAGGGTTAGGGTTTCTATACCTTCGTTCTTCAGACTCGATCTGGTGGAGAAGAAAGTAAGAGCAATTGAAAGAGAGAGACACTGATGTGCAGTTCACAATGCTCCGAAGGAGATCAATAGTGTGGCTCACCTGCAAGTAAATGTAAACTTTCGTTCACTGATAATTTTTTCAGAGCTATTGAATGGACAACATCTGCAATACACCGACGCGCATGAAACTTCACACGATCCAGATTCAAGTAGACAACTCGATTGAATGAGATGGTGAATACTGAGGGTTCAAGTCGCCCGATGATAAAGCAGTAGTGTGGGTGGCAAAATAAATAAAAATAAATAAATAAAAATCGAATAAAAATGAAGTTAAGCAATAATATAGTAATGGAGGCTATAATCGTAGCCCTTTTTTGTACCTCGCTCTTCACAAACTTTTTTTTTTTTTCCTTTTTTAAAATTAAATTTTAGTGACCAAAATTAAAATTTATTTATTTTTTTGTGACCTTAAATTTAATAAATGCAGCATAGTAACCAAATTTAAAAATTAATTACTAATGAGAGACCATTTAATTTTAATGTCCAAAATACCCTTCATTCTTTTCATAAATTTCCATCAATTCTTCAGTCTATTCCAACTTCCAAATATCATAAACTTCAAAAAATTCAATGACTTGTGTAGAACATATATATATTCTAAAGAAAATATAATAATACATATAAAGTTATTCCTATATATTAATTTCACATTAACCAAAAAAAAAAAACTAATTTGTGTGCAATTAATTACAAACCTCACATTTAGTTAATCCAACGAATCATAATTTTTTTTTTCATTTCTTGAACACCTAGGATAGATTGAAAAATTTATTATTCATTGTTAAAATTGAAATTAGGATTAAATTGCTAAACCTGGACATACTGATGGCAAAAAAAAACTAGACATACTTGGAACAAATTGAAAAAGGCACACGTATTAATTGTAAGACCAACATATATGTATATATATATATATATATATATATATATAAGCTCCTCTTCAAAGTCACAAAAGTTATCTCTATATATATACTTTCTTTTCTAGAATTCTTTCATGCCTTTTGAAGATTTTATATTTGGGGGTGCGATTGGAGAAAGATGAAAAATGGATAAAAGATAGGGTATTTTAGAAATTAAGAAGGGTGTATTCAATTAGGATTTTAAAGAATTTTAAAAGACTTTAAAAATATGGGTGTATTCAATCCACACTTTTATAAGCTTTTAAAGAGCCCATACAAATCTGGCCGTATTAAATCCAAACTTTTAAATAGTCCATACAAATCTGGCGGTATTCAATTAGGATTTTAAAAAAGTCTAGATGTATTCAAAAAGTCATAGATTTTGAAGGATTTCATTAAATGGTGGATTTTGGTGGATTTGAGGGTGGAAGTTATAAATACCAAAACTCATAACAAATCCAACATTTCCCTCACAAATTTTGGTGGGCTTTTTTTTTTTTGCAGAATACAAACAACCTTTCTCCATCGCAAAGTACACTCCTTTTTTCTCTCTTGATTTTTCTCTCTCTTCTCAGATTCTCTCTTTTTCTATTCAATTAGGATTTTAAAAAAGTTATAGTACAAACAAAACCAAACGAATTACACAAACAAAACAATCAATATATCAAAGATCATCAATGCCAAAACTTAGTTTTGTGCATAGTCCAATTTGTACCGCAACATCGGAACCAAGAATCGAATTTCAAAGGGTGCAGTGGATCTTTGATTTATAAACAAAGATATCAATTCTTAAAATAATATACAAAATAGGGTTTGTGAGGGTGGTATTACCTTGTCATTGAAAATAATGGTCTACTGAGGGCATGTACTTTCCATACCCATGGTTCACAATATCTTTAATATGAAAACAGTTTATTCAAAAGTTGCGAATTTACAATTTATTATATATCAATGCATATAAACTTGTACGGATTTACTCTCATTTAACAAGTCATACATACAATAAAACAAATGTCTATATACCTTTTAAATATACAAAATAAAAAGAAAAATAATTACTTATAAAGAATTTCATATGAAAAATATTTTATGGGGCATCAAAAGTACATATTTAGAATATGTTTGGTTTAATTTTTTAAAAATAGTTTTATATTTCAGATAAATGATAACCTAGAAAGTTGTACAAAAAAAAATTATTTTGTTGTTTTCTAAAAATTCAGTTATAAAAAAAGTTATTTGTAGAGAGCTCTCTTTTATAATTTTTTGAAAATAATTTTTTCAAACACAAGAGTAACAACGAAATAATGCTAATGAATGGAGAGTTAGTATAACTTTGAATATGTGGAGAGATGTCGAGTACAATGATAACAATGAGAACTAAGGATATTGAATAATGAATGTTAAATATTTTTCTTTAAATTTTGCTTTCAAACTTGTTATAAACTTGTCATTATACTTTTCTGAATGACAGTTGTTTTGCATTTGTTATAATTTTTACTTTTCATGAAAATTATGGTGCGTGCCGTAGTAGCATAGTCTTTTTTTTATTTTTTATAAAAAAAAAACGTCTATATATCCTATATATCTAATACAATGAGGAAAAAATTAAAAAATTTGAAAATATTCCATTTATCATGAGCATAACTTTTTTGTCATTAGCTTAACATATAATACAAATAAAATAATATAAGAAAGAACATGGTTCAGCGCAATCCAAATCATACAAATTTATAGAAATCCTTGAACCATTTGTTTACTTGTACGCAAAAATATAATTCAAGGATACAAATAAATAAAATATATTGAAGAAATCATTACAAGTTTATAAAAATTCGTCAAAGTCTCTAATAAAAGTCTATACAAATCTGTAAAAGTCTGTAATAAAAGTCTATATAAATTCATGAAAGTCTATAATAAAAGTTTGTAGAAATCCATAAATTTTACTTAAATCCATAAAAATTCATGAAAGTCTGTCACTTAAAAAATGTCTTCTAAAATCCTAATTGAATACACCCTCCTAAAGTTATATGGTCACTCATTGGTAATTATTTTTCAAGATTGGTCATTGTTTACCTTTTATTGAGTTTAAGTCACTGCAAAGCAAATTTTTTTAATTTTGGTCACCAAAATCTAATTTTCCGTTTTTCTTTCTTTTAAAAGAAATGGCAAAAGGTCCCAAATTCATTAATTAATCATCCCTTAATTAAAAGGGAACGCTTTTCAAGATGGGAATCGATATCCCAAGGGTTTCAGTATAAATGAAAGAAAAAGGGGAACGACATTACAATGAGATCCTAATCTCAAAACAAAAGGGGGATATGGCAAAATCGGTAGCGGACTTAATTGGATTGAGCCTTGGTATGGAAACCTACTAAGTGATAACTTTCAAATTCAGAGAAACCCTGGAATTAATAAAAATGGGCAATCCTGAGCCAAATCCTGTTTTCCGAAAACAAACAAAGGTTTAGAAAGCGAAAATAAAAAAAGGATAGGTGCAGAGACTCAATGGAAGCTGTTCTAACAAATGGAGTTGACTACGTTGCGTTTTAGAATTAGAAGAATTATCCTTTTCACTAAAAACTTTTTAAAAATTTTAACCTTCTTTATTTCCTCCAGTACTTTGTGGACAGTAACTTTGCATATCAGTTTATTTTTACATAACATTGTCAATGAACACTAACAAAAATTTTATTGCACCCATAAATAATGTTTCATGCTTTTAAGTCGCTATTTCAAATTAGTGATATGTGCTAAACATTGAATAATACCCATTAACACATATATGAGAATTGATTCAATTATACGATGTTTGTTGTTTATTACATATCCCTATTCACCACCTCATTCAACCACTCAAAAAAATTATTAGTTCCTTGTAGATGTTTAAGTTGAATCATACATAGTTGTATATAATACCTATCTTTTTTCTTTTCTTTTTTTGTTCTTTTCACAAAATCCCTATTCTTCTGATTTTATTATCAAAACAATTAGGGCTTTTATTATCAACAAGTTAAACAAAGATTTAAAGGCATTCCAAATTAATCTTATAAAATCACATAAGGAAAAAAAAATCTAAAACTAAACTAAAAGCATACATCATGAAAAGAAAAATAAAAGAAAAAAGTTACTATCACCATTAGCATCGAAAGACTTGAATGGCTCATGGAGTTTTGATAGTTCTTCAATGGTTCATGTGCTAACAATATCAATTACTTTGTTTAACTCAGTCATTTCTTCATTTGTGAAATCTTCCATTGTTACTTACAAAGATCAATATCAAAACCTAAGAAGAAAGAGAAGATATAGTAGATACAAAGTAGAGAAAGAGAGTTAAGAGAGGCCGGAAGCACAAGTGAAAGGGAGGGGATAAAGAAATGCACAGGAGACCGAAAACGTTAATCAGATAGGGGGGAGAAAAAATGTTCCATAACTAAAAGGGTAGTTGTAGTACTTGAGAAAAAAATAATAATTTATTTATGAAGTTAGGGTCAAAATGTCATTTTTATTAACATTGGAGTGCAATAGTAAAACAAGGATTGCGAATATCGCCTCCCTATAGTAAATTCTGTTTTATGAGATAAATGTCTAGACCTAGAGATTGTCCTCCTCTCTAAATATTTTAGATTTTGATGCTCTCATGTTCTTTTTCTCAATTTGTGTGACTTAAGGTAAATTATATGTAAATTTATCTAGTTAGAGACTTTACACTCACCTTTCATTTAAAAGGAGGACAAATACCACTTGAGATAAGTTGAAATCTTTGAGGGAATAATTGATTCTTGGACATAGCTTACTACAAATACCACTTGAGACTTTACACTCATGGTACATTTGGTAAGTAGGAATAAAATGGAATGCAAGTGAGAATAGGAATGGAATGGAATGAAATGGTCATTCTCATTCTACTATTTGATTGCAAATGTGAAATGATATAGGAATAGAATGATCATCATCATTCTATCATTTGTTCGACTAATTTAAAACCTAAAATAGAATGAATTTCAAATTAAATTCTCCAAAATACCTCTCTCGTGACAAATAGATTAAAATAATAAAATAACATTCTTCTATAAAAAATTTTTTTTTAAAATGGCGATGGTGGTGGAAAGTGGTGATTGTGGTAGTAGTGGAAGGGGACAATGGTGTAGGTGGTGGAAGGTGATTGTAGCGATAGTGGTGGTGGTAATGGTAGAAAGCACCAATGGTGGTGGAAGGCAACAGTGGTATAGGTGGTGGTGGCAGATGGAGGTAGCGGTGGTGGTGGAAGGTGGTGCGGTGTGTGTTGCGTAGTGCGGAACTGGTTGTGAAAGTAATTAAAACCTAGAGGGGGGTGAATATGTTCACTTGCTCGTTTGCTTAATTTTTCAAATTAATTCAATTTTATTCCCAATTAATAATTAATCAAATAACTAAAGCAAGTAAAGTAAAGAATGCACTAGATCTACATGGAAAACCCAGATTGAAAAAAAATCACAGGGAGGCAGAAAACCTCAAGAAACCAATCCATTATAATGAAGCAAAGTACATCAGACTCTATCTCAAACCCACACCCTTCTTCACTCTGTCACGAATTTGATGTGGAACACCTCAGGCTTACAATTGTGACATTAGGTCCAACTACTACAGACTTATGACCTTATAGAGGATAAATTGAGAATTGCAAACAGAGGAAAACAAGTTATGAAGAGTTTCAGTCGGCTTAAACTCCCATCAGTTAACCAAAATGATAAGATACCGAATTTTTGTAATTGTACACTCTACAGGTACTTGTTTCGGCAGACCAAAACAACCCTTCAGTCGATCAAAAGGCATCCTTTAGCTGACCAAAACTGAAAGGTAGCCAGCCGATGGATTGTCCAGGTTCCAGCCAACTGGTGGGACATCAATCAGCCAACCAAAACTTGAATGTGAGCCAAAAAATATTTTGTTGAGTATCAAGAGTTCATATGTTCTACTTAGGGGCCCATGGTGAGATTGTAAAGCTTCCACTGTATTATAAAAATGATGGATGGGGTAAGGAATTGGTGATGATAATGAAAAAGCTTCTACGATAAGTCATGACTCGATAATTAGGGCATGACAGATTGGTATCAAGGTATGGTACTATAGTGAAATTATGGATAAGAGGTGATGACATGTAACCTAATCACCCTCGGTTCCCAGGAGTCAGAAATTGGGGGCATGACAAATAACAACAATATAACTCAAAGAATACAACTCGATCATGTCTGGTTTTGACATCGAAGATTGCTAATTATAAAAACATACGTCACAGTGGTTGTGAAGAAACTTCACCCATTATCCGAAATGGCAGATTATAAAGGATTTTTAAACAAGATAAGGGCATTGACAGAAATGCATTATAGGAACATTGTAAAGCTTTATGGTTTCTGTTCACATGCTCAACACTCATTTTCGGTTTATGAGTACTTTGAAATGGGTAGTTTGGCCACGATACTGAGTAGAGATGAAGAGGTTGGAATTTCAGTTTGGCCCAAGAGGGTGAATATCATTAAGGGGGTGGCTCATGTTGTATCTTACTTGCACTATGATTGCTCACCACCAATTGTTCATAAGGACCTATCAAGCAACAATATTTTGTTTGACCTCGAGCATGAGGCTCTAGTTTCAGATTTTGGCACTACTAAACTTCTAAAGCTAAACTCCTCAAATGGGAGCACACTTCATGCACTTATGGATATGTAACACCAGGTAAACATAGCTTTGTGTTATTCTAACTAATTTGACATATATAGTACTACAAGTCAGTTATACATGATCATATTTTACTTTTTCTTTGCAGAGCTTGTTTTCACAATGAAGGTAACTAAAAAGTGTGATACACTAGAAATGATCAAAGGAAAGCATCCGGGCAATTTTATCACCTCGCTATAATCTACATCTATTGATTGAAACATAGTGTCGAAAAATGTGTTGGACCAGCACCTCTCAACTCCCTCAACTGAAGGTGAAGAGGCGTTGATATCAATTATAAAGTTGGTCATTTCATGTTTAAATGTCAATCCACAATCTAGGCCGACCATGCACATTGTCTCTCATTTGTTGTAAACTCTAATAACACCTACCTAGAACCATCCATCTCAGTTACATAGTGCGGAAGGATAGTTACTCAGTGTAGTATCTATATTTGTAAAGACTGGGTCCAATTTTGACCGATTTTCATTTTTAAGCATCATTTTTGCCCTAATTGTATTTTAAATGATGTTTAGCATGTTTTGATTGTGAAAAACATGTTTGAAAAGCTATTTTAATATTTTGAAAATTTTTGGATTAGAGAAGTTTGACATTTTAGGTCAACGGTGGCCTAGACGCAGTCCGGTGGGCCCGAGAATCTAATTTTTTTTTTAGAAAATAACATTTTTGGTTATGAACCAAATGAAATGTTTAGAGAGTTAAGGAATCAATTTTGGAGCCATAGCCGCTTTTGAAATCGAAAACGGAGGTCCAAAGGGTACATTAAGTGATTTGGGGGCGTTTCGGTCATTTCGCACCCCAAGAAGAGATAAATATCTGAAAGGGGCTGAGATATTTTATTTTCCAGCAATATCTTTCTCTAAGTCTCCCACTTCATCTCTCTCCATTCTCTCTACATTTTGGAGACTTTGTACTTGGATTTGGGATTTCCCGAAAAATGGTAGATTGTTCCTCGGGTTAAGGGCGTCGGTTTGAACTAAACAAAGTCCATGTTTGACAAGATAGAAGGGGCTGAAATTTTTGGAACTTGGCTTCTAAGCTTAGGACTTGAGGTAGATGTGTGAAATTCCTCTTTATTTTGATTCTATAGGTCCCTTATTTGTGGCATGAAAGATATGTTGGATATTATGTGAGATTAGGGTTTTGTGCATGTATATACATATATATTGAAATTGTGTTTTATGCATGATTTAGTGGTGTTGGTGAATACATGTTTTAAATTGTGTTCATATGAGTAGTGGGTGAGTTTTAATTCCATAAGTTGTGAAAAATGCATGAAATGAGTTTTTCTTAAAAATGTATTGATTGTGATTCTCCATGAATGAATGATTTTCATTGTGACAAGCTTGAGGTGAAAGTGTGTGCATAAACTTGACATAGGTTATACATTTGGTGAAAATAGTGAGAGTTGTAAATTTTTGTGCATTTATGTGATAAATGTACATTATGTACGAAAAATGCAATTTTTGGGGCATGTGTGAGAATTAAGAAGGGCTCGGAGCTCTAGAGTGCAAGACCCAAAACTTAGCCAAGCGGGTGTCGCTTCCATCGGGTTAGTAGCCCGAAAAGCGTAAGTAGAGTTTGTGGTTCTGAAGAAACCCTTACTATGGAACTGTGATAAGTGAAGTACTCAGTTGAATTAATTTTTGGATTATACGTGGTGTAAGTTTACTTGTGAGTTATGAATTCATTCAAGTTGTTATATATTGAAATGTGAAGCATCATTCATGATTTCCAAAACTTGAGTGTTTTAAGGGTGAAAAGCATGGATGTTTGTCATGTAACTATGTAGAGATTTCATTTGCATTTCATGTATGGCTGCCTGAGTTAAAGTAGAGTCAGGTGGATCATTCCTACTGGGTGTAGTTGTATGCTCACCCCCTTCCCCCAAACTCTTTTATAGATAAAACACCGATAGAGGAAAAAGCTTGAGTAGATCCTTGGAGTTCTTTTTTATTTTGACATTTGGATATGTAGATAGATGTCCATGCTGGTTTATGGCATATGGACTATGTTATTGATGTTATATGTACATTTGAATCATGTTGACGTACTTAAATTTTCAAATGTTATCGCCGTTGGTGGCTTATGTACGACTTTTGAGACATGAATGGAAAATGTTTAACTTTGAACCTCAATGTATGAGTTTTTATGATATGATTGCGTGGAGATGCAAATTTATGCTTAGACTATGTTAATGATGCTTTGAATCATTCCCTAATGTCTTTTACCTTATAGAGAATGTATGAGGACAATAAGTTGGGAGTTGGATATGGATAGTATAAATTGTAATAACTTGGTGGATTAGTTATTGTAACAAGTGAGTGGTCATGATGCATCGTAATCCCAATTACGATGCATCATGATATGGTGATGCATCCTAAACCCAATAACGATGCATTGTAAATGGTTGAGTGTTCCGTACAAAATTCAGAGATTTTTGCAACATGTTTCGATACATGTTCGATGCATCGTAACCAACATTACGATCCATCGTAATGCATGGCTGGCTAAAACATTAAAATGCTTTAAGATAAGTACGGGGCTTCAAGTACTGACCCTAATCGGGTTAGTTGAGTCTGCAACGTATGTGTATACGTGCGTGAATATAATATAAGCTTCCGCATTGATGTTATTGATTAGAGGTGTGAGATAATGATGTGTAGCTTAATCACCCTTGGTTCCGGAAGATGAAAATCAGGGTGTGACAACTTGGTATCAAAGCATGATAGCAAGGATCTATTGTGATTAGAAGTGTTAATGTTTGAGAATCACTGCTCCTCCCCCCCCCCCCCCCATTTCCCTCGCTCTTAACCGGGTGTCAAAAATCGGAGTGTGACAATATTAGTTAACCCAAATGTGTGGTCAACATATTTTGACATCTTTTGTACCTTTTAGAATGTGTTTTTTCACACTTTTCATGTCAATATATTGTCACTATGTTTGTTAAACATTGTCCTCAATGTGAATACATAAGTTTGGACACAAGTACTGACTGGTTAACTATTTTTAAAGTTGTGTGTACCCTGGATTCCATACTATTATGTATGTTCATACAAAAATTCATATATATATATATATATATATCTATACACAAGTATGTAAATTCAAATATGAACATTTATGTCGTGTTTGTTGGAATGTAATCCAAACAAAGTGTTTATTTACTCTTTGTGAATGACCCTTGATAATTATGATGTAAATGGTTTTGGAATTTGGTTGAATTTAAAAGATTTGGATAAAGAACCCTAGAACTTGAATTTGGGGGTTTTCGATTTAGGCTGCAAAAGGAGGAGATTTTTGTACCAATAGATAGCTTAGATAAAGGGGAGCGTTTTGGTATAAAATAAAAGTGGATTTTGGTGACTGGAAGTGGCTGGAAAGCCACCGGAAAGGGGCTGCCAACGCACTGGAACAGTGCACGCAGGCTGGGAAGGGAATGAACAGTCCCCGGAAAGCCCACGCGCGCCATCGGCGCTTGGGACTGTTTTCGATTGGCGGCGGGGACAGAAAAGGGGTAGTTCGGTCCCACTTGTCGAGCCCAACCTCTGGGCCCAATTTGGGCCCAGCCCAGAATATTTAAGTATTTTTAAAAAAAAAATTTAAATCTTTTTAAATTGTAGAAAATTAAGAAAAATATTTTTAAATTACCAGAAAATTCTCAAAAAATAAAATAAGACTTTTAAAGACAGAGTATGCACAGAAACCTAGATTCAAGCTAGGTTTAGATATACTTGATATTTAATTTGCAATGTAGGCTTTATTATGTGGATTTTCTTTTTAATTGTTTATTTCTTTTTCTTTAATTGTTTTCTTTGCAATCATAAATGTTCATGGTTAAATGTTGATGCTTAAATATGAAATAGTGTGATTATTGACGGGTGTTGAATAGTGGATGGATGTCGTTGCTTCTCTACACTTCGTACAAAAATAAAACCTGTAAAAACTCTACTAAAAATTATATAGTAATAAGCAGGGGCGAATCACTCTCAAGTTAGATTCCGAATGAGCTCAAATTCACACACTAATCTATGGAATGAAAATGATTTTTTTTTAAAAATATTTTTTTATTTTGGAATTATAATGAATAAATAAAACTATACTAATAAAATAAATCTCAATGGAAGGGAATCCACCACCACGAATCAACATAAATTATTTTTCTATTATTCTTATATGATTTTTCCTCTAATAAACAATACACTTCATCAATCTAATTACAACTTGAAAAGATGAAGGAAAATATGACATAAAAGACAAACTTCATTATATATGAGAGAATATTTTTTTATTTAATCTGTTGCACATTTACTAAGTAAATAGAGATAGGGATTCTTCGAATTACCATTATTTGGCAAACACGAAGAATCCTCCTTCTAATTTTCTTTTGCAAATAAAATCTCATAATAGAATAATAAAATATACTCTTGGGAGGAAAAAATATATAAGAATGTAAAAGAACTTACTTATATTTCACCATGGTGGCTTTATCACTCCCTTGAGAGGGGTGTTTACAAGAAAAGAAAATGAATACTTCCAACTATACTTTATTTTTTTCTACAATTTCTAACTCTCTTCACCATCTCCTAAGACCCCCTATTTATAGAGTTAGAGGGGAATGGTTTAGGTGAGAAAATTTTAAAAACAAAAATTCAAAATTTTGAATTTAAATATCTAATATTTGATCTCCATATCTTCAATTTGAATTCTGAACTGCAGACATGGCTGTGTAAAAAATATTTTTCAAAGTTTTGAACTTGAGACCTCTTGTAAAATAGGTTGCATAGAATACCACCCTCCTACAATTCTACTTATGTTTATCTTTGGCTATATATATCATTTTCAGCCCTTTTTTGCTGTTTTTCTTCTTATTTGGAAATCAACCCCTATAAAACATAAAATACAAAGATAAGAATATTTAAATAAAATAAAAAAAGTAATTAAAAACTTATTTTGGGATATAAAATAGCAAATTTTGTGCACTTATCAATTATTCGGTTTCTTTCATGGTATGTTAGTTTATTTTATTTATTTATTTATTCACGTGGCGATTAGGTTTTCATTATATTAATTAGCATGCTTTTAAGTATGTTAAATTTTTATTTAAAGTATTATGGGAGGCATGTGAGAATTGCCAAATACCTAATAAGGTATTCAATGTTTATAAGGGAAGCATGTAAGGATTGCCAAATACGTAATAAGGTATTTAATATGTATATAAGGGAGGCATGTCAGGATTGCCTAATACCTAATAAGGTATCTATAAAATACGGAAGTAAGCATGTCAGGATTGCCTCATACCAATAGATATTTACTTAATAAAGTGTTCAGGCATGTAAGGATTGCCTTTGGATTGAACTTAGAAAACATGTTCTTTAATTTGTGTGATAACGAATGGGTTGGTACGTATGTAGGACGGTTTCTGTTTTGGGACAAGGGTTGAATGAGATAATGGTATACGTATACATCTGTATATTTTATTATCCCTCGTATAGAGGGTATGTTTATCAATCGCTGGGTGGTAGTAGAGGGAACTTTCTCATGGGTTTAACCCACTTTGTTGATATTTTAGGTCTCAGGTCGATTCCACCGCGGGGTTAAAGTCTTGAGTTCGTAGAGTGTGACATTCATCTATCCTTACCAGACAGTGTAGGGACTTGGTTCTTTTCTATAAAGTATTTACTTTTATTCTTTTTGGTTAAGGGATCCTTGAGTTATGAGGCTTTCAAGTTGTACTGTTCAGACTCGTATATTGGTTATTTAATATTAGTTATTATTTCAGTTAGAATTTTCTTTTGACATTTATAATTCTTCTTTTGTCACTTCTATTTTGTGCTTGTGTACTATCAGTTGTAGGTACTCCTTATGTTTTATGTATGAGACTGGTCACCTCATGCGTGAAATTGTAGGGAGTATTTCACTTTTACCTTATAGAGAATGTATGAGGACAATAAGTTGAGAGTTGGATATGGATATCATAGATTGTAATCACTTAGTGGATTGGTTATTGTAGCAGGTGAGTGGTTACGATGCATCGTAATCCCAATTATGATGCATCGTGATACGGCAATGCATCGTAAACCCAATAACGATGCATCGTAAATGGTTGAGTGTTCCATACAAAATGTAAAGATTTTCACAACATGTTTCGATACATGTTTGGTGCATTGTAATTTTGATGCATTGTAACCAGCATTATGATCCATCATAATACATGGCTGGTTGAAATATTGAAAGGTTTTAGGATGAGTACGAGGCGTCAAGTACCGACCCCAATTGGGTTTTGTTGAGTCTGCAAAGTACGTGTATACGTGCGTGCATATAATATAAGCTTCTGCATTGATGTTATTGATTAGAGATGTGAGATAATGATGTGTACCTTAATCACCCTTGGTTTCCGGAAGACGAAAATCAGGATGTGACAACTTGGTATCAAAGCATGATATCAAGGAGGTATTGTGATTAGGAGTGTTGATGTTTGAGAATCACCGTTCACCCCCATTTCCTTGGCTCTTAACCGGGTGTTGAAAATCGGGACGTGACAATTCTAGCTACTAAATAAACCCAAATGTTTAGTCAACATATTTTGACATCTTTTGTACCTTTTAGTATGTGTTTTTTCATACTCTTCGTATCAATATATGGTCACTATGTTTGTTCAACATTGTCCTCAATGTGAATACATAAGTTTGGATGCTAGTACTCAGTGGTTAACTATTGTTTTGACCTAAGATTAAACTGTGACAATTGTGTACAAACATCTTACTTTTCAAATCCCATCTTATCATTACAAAAAATCACATGTTTGTCACACTTGAGCTATTTTAATTTAACAATTGATTATACTAACCTAGCTATTTCTATGAATCCCAAAGTAGAAATTTTAAAAAGTAAAGTCGTGAAAAGAATACTAAAAGAACCAAAAATTATAACATAGGATACGTACTTTCTCACCTTCAAAGTTTCACCGCAGAAGGTTGTGGGTTCAAGTCCTCATAGGGGCAAAGCAGGTGTGTGAGTTTCTTGCCACATATCAAAAAAGAGATTAAAAAATGGATCAATCCATTTTTAGTGAGTTAATCGGGTTTGCTAACGAATTCTGCCATATCTATTTGAAAAGTCTAATCTTCATCTAATCTTCATGAATGTGATCAGAAGGAGGTCGAGCAGTTGTAGGAAGTAATTTGCCTACTATTAAAGAAAATGAAAACAAAAAAGAATCAACTGTTGACAAGCACGAAGAGGCAACAAAGATTTTAGATATCACGAATCCAAACTTTGATGCTCTGAAATCGGCAACAATGGAATTTCTGAAGAAACTAATGGCGAAGAGTTTGGCAAGATCAAAACAGAAGAATATCACGAAGATATTTTTTTCCTAGTTGGTATACACACACCAACCTCCAAAGAATTGTTTGTATAGAGAACTTGATCCTTAGACCTAATACTTGCTAGGCACTAAGCCCAAGTTCTTTATCCACTTAAACCAACCCCTTAGGATAATATCACAAGGATATTGAATATAATGAAATCGATTAGGAGTCTGTTGTTGAGAAGGAAAAAGAACATAGAATTGAGGGATGTTTACAACTATTAACTGAAGCTGTGAAATTCATCTTTGACGAGTGCGGAGAGAACGAGCTAGGATTAGAGGATCCTACACTGTGTATGTGTGTGTATCTTATATATACATAGACACTCATTCACTCTATGTAATCCTTCTATGTATCTTATACGATTGAGTTGGGTTAACTCATTAAAAAGGAGTATGATCCATTTTTAGTGTTTTTAATATTTTATAATTTTTGGGACAGGTATTGATATTTCTTTGGTCCTCGTCACCTAGTAGGAAAAAGTCCTTGCAGGGTACAAACACATGACAACAACTGATAAGTGTTCAATACTATGCATTTGAACCCTCTTTATTGCATATGTTAGTCTCGTTATTACGTTTACCGAGATACGTTTACGGTATTTTTGTATTTTTGATGTATTGCAGGTTTTGTACCAAAAGGAGCAATGTTTGAGGCCATTTGCAGTTGAAGAGCAGAATTCAGAAATGAAGCTAAGGCATCTCGATCAATCGAGATCTCGATTGATCGAGACATGCATTTCGATTAATCGAAATCTCGATCAATCGAGATTCCAATCTCGATCAATCGAGATTCTGTAGACCCACTTGCCCACTTGCTCACCTGCTCTCCCACTTGCAACAAAATCCACCTTTTTGCACGACTTGGATGGATTTTCTGACTTGAAGAAGACACATGGAGATATTATTGATTTAGTTGGTATATATATTGCTATATATATATACATGGTGGGTCCCAAGGATGAAAAGTAGCCAATTATGCACAAAAGGAGCCATTTCTCTCATATATTAGATACCATACATTAGAGACTTTCGGGAGAGGAGAAGGAGAAGCTGAACCAGACCTTGAAGCTTCATTTTCTCCATCAATGGAAGAGTGCAAGGCTGCCATAATCAACTAACTTCTCTACTAGGGTGTGGGTGAAACCCCTAGCCATGTAAACTTGTTCATTTTTGTAGCATTATTTGGGATTTGTATTTAAATGTTGATTACTTAGTCTAGTGATGATGTACACTTATACATTTCTTATATATATTCATATGATGTTGTTTTTATTCTTGTCTTAGAGTAGAATCCATCTTATGAATGCACAACACTTGCATCTTCTACAAAAAGTGTAAGTGATGGCTAAGCAATGGTGTTTAAATGGAATGTGTTGTTCTTGCTTATATAAACCATGCCAAGATGAGGTAGTTTGGATGCATTTAGGTTCACTTAGAGAGTAGGGTAATTAGTTAGGTTGAAGAACTATGCTTGTTGAAGATGGGTTATGATAGGTTGGAAAACACATTAATCTTTTGATATGTTATTGAGGTCACAAGCCTAATGACATTGTTAGGCATTTCATTTTATAAATCCCAAGCTTGCTACATTTATGGACATGTGAATGGCTAGTGGTGGAAACCACCCCTAGTTCTCTCTCCCAACTTATAACTCTTTAAATTTAGTGTTTTTACATTTCATGTAATAGTTTTAAAACAAAAATCAAAACCTTGTTTTTAGAATTAAAGTGGAATTAATCTCTCTTCAAGACAATTAACAACTAGTCCTCGTGGGATCGATACCCTTTATATAGAACCGTATCTACAAAGATTCGTGCTCTTGCGAGTGGTTAAATTATATTTTGAAAAAGGGCAAAAATAAGCTTACAATTACAATCAAGTTTAGCCACATCAGCAACCCTGAAGAAGTCATAGAACATGCATTGAAGAAATTATTAGATGGTCGACCATTTGTCACTTGATAGTCCAGTTCAATCAAAACCATTGTTCAAGTTTCTTTGTAATATATTATTATACTCTTATGGGACCACTTTTCCATAGGTGGAATCTTAACCACAGAACACTCCACCAGTAGCGATTCCACCAACTCAATCCTAGGTTTGGCGTTATAACCCTCCTCAAGTTAATATATTTCCAAATACGACTCTAGTAAATTAGCCATTTATTCCACAACCCATGCCATCTATTCCATAGAATATGCCACAACCAGCTCTCCAACAGTTGAAAGCACCAATGGATCCACAGTTTCTTCCTCTAAGAGAACCTCATGATTTTGGGGGTAGCCATGTAAGATGGACGAACCCAAATCCTCTATTTATCCCAAACCCACACCCTGTGGTGTTTGGGTGGCTATAGATAGCCAATCTTCCATAAGTTTGGCAAGAAAAAAATCCTCAATCACCACCACAACCAGTTCTTGATCACAACTTCTTCCGGCAAGAATATGGCTTAACCATGAAGGGAGTTGGCCGACCTATGTATAGGAATTCCTATCCTTTTCTATCCTTTGTCATTTTTAAACCAAACACAAAATAAGCATACCCTGTTTTATCACTCGTTAGATATATTTTGTCTTCAGCATCAACCTATCACATAATCCCAAGCCAAACACAATTCCCAAACAATCACGCTGATCCAGAGCTCTACCGATCTTTTAAGCTGACCACACTCTCAAAGCACACAAGTACACTGAAAACAATAACAGCTAACAACCATGCTCGTGGAATAGAAAGGAAAAAATAGAAAGATAATAATAGGCAACAATCTCCTGGTCAAAGAATGAAAATTTGATGAAAAAAGACATTCAGCTGAATAATCCCACCGATGACCACGTACTCCAGCTTAATGTTACATCACATGATTAAGCAAGTTTTAATATTATTGTTCATAAAAGCATACCTCTTCCAAACAAGTAACACAGAATTGATAAACAATTCAATCATTATGAAGATATGAAGCCGTATTCAGTTCCCACCACCACCAAAGAGGTAGCCCAGAGAAGACCCACCACCAGGGACAGCCACAGAAGATGACCCTCAACATTCATCCTTCTTGTGCATTTCCACATGCATAACTTCATATGTTAATCAATTCAGTCCCTAAAAAGAAGGTACAGATGCCACAAAATACACAGTGCTCAACCAATTGGCTATGTAAATCGTAGGAATACTTGTAAGTGCCTATCACCAAGCATAATCAAGGGCCAGAGGAACTACTTTTGACTTAAGTTCCAAACTTTTTAGAGACAGTTCCAAACTTAATTTACTGCCAAAACTTAAGTTTTCTTTAACATGTTTGGTACAATGGAAAAGAAAAGAAAGAAGAACATTAGTAATGAGGAAAAAAGAAAAGAAAAGAAAAGAAATAATAGTGTTAAACTTTTATATGTTTGGTTGATTTGTAAAGAAAAAGAAAGAAAATAATAATTAACATGTTTGGGAAAAGAAATGAAAGGAAATTATTTAATTTTTTTTACCATTATACCCTTTTATATTTAAAAGAATAAATTTTAGTTTTTATCAAAATAAGGGCAAAGTTGGTATTAACAAAATTTCATTAAAAAATGATAGCTTTCCTTCCCTTTTCTTCAATTTCCTCCCATTTTTTTTTGAAGGATAACAAAAATTACTATTTATCATTAATTTATCCTTCTAAATCATTTCATTTCCTTTCTTTTCTATTAAAATTTCATACCAAACACAAAAAAAAAAACATATTCCTTAATTTCCTTCCCTTTCTTTTCCTTTCATTTCTCTCCTACCAAACGGAACCTAAATGAGTGGTAAAGTTATTGAAGGGCGGTGACAACAATGTACTGTTTGCAAATATTGACACTTATCAAATTCTAACATTTCAATAACAATGAAACCCCTCCAAACAACCTGTCATGTAGTGGCATTCTACAAGAAAAAAATCTTAGAGATCTAATATCAGACCTCCTTAACATTTTAATAGCTTTCATAGGCTCAATAGTAAGGACATGATTATGATTAAAAATGGAAAAATAGGAATCACATCTAATAAAAAACAAAATAATCAGAAATATATTTCGTATGTTACTAGATTTATTATATTTGTTAAATTTAATGGTTTAAACTGCCGTAACGTTTGCTCCATTATGACAAAATTTTATCTTTTTTGTCCAAAAATTTAGTTATAGTAACCAAAATACCCATCAAATAAAACGAAAAGACCCAAAAACCTTTTATATCTCATCAAAATAAAAAACAAATAATCCCCTAAACTTTTTCAGATGTTCAAATTTACCCCTGAACTATTTTTTGAAGCAAGTCACATATTACAAAAGTTGGCAACTTAACTCTCCGGCATAACTATAATAACACATATAAATATAGTAATTTAAGAGCAATATATATTGTTGCTGTGTATTCATTTGCTTGAACTTTGGAAAAAAATATATATATATCAATGGTAAAGTCATGACTCATGAAAAGTAAACTAAAATGTTGTAGTAAAATCAAGATCAATATCACCAAAGAACGTAGTCTAACTCATTGGCCTTTAAAGTTGAACATTGAAGGTTCAAGTTATCATAGAAAGTGGCTGCGTGTGTTATTTGCCGGAGTAAAAAGAAAAAAAAAGGAAAGAAGAAAAAAGGTCAAGGATGAATATAAAGACATTTACTTTGGGTCAATGAATTAATTAAGAAAGCAACATAATATTCAGAAACAATAGGGCTATTCGGATGAATCATTTACGAATTTATTTTCACAGCTCTCTACAGAAGGAGGAGAAAGCTAGTATTGAATATTTGAGGGAAAATGAAAACTCCAATTGAGTATTATCTTATCCTCATCTCCTCTTTTTATCCACCATGTCACTGTTAGTGTATATCCTTTAGTATTACCTTTTCTGCAATTCTTGCACGATCCACACAATGCTTTTTGAATATATTAATTGTTCCTATATGATACAAGGGATGTCAATTTGTGATTGAAAGAACTATATAAGTGAAACAGTTATGTTCACGAGATAACCCGTATTTTCATGGAATCCTTAAATAGACTGGTCAACCCGTATCTTAACCGCAGACCAGAATACATTTTTTTAAAAATATCTCTATCTAAATTTAAGGGAATAATTCAAAATTTCATTTGATGAATAGTAATTGTATTTTTATTTCTCTAAGAAAACATGAGAACATTACCTTGAGTTTTTACCAAATGAAAGTTTCATTATTAATGGCTGAAGACTCTGTTCTCGGGATGGACATGGAAATTCATTTGGCCAAGCTTAAGTTGTGGTGAGTACATTGAGATTAGACCAAAATTTGAATTAGTTACCAACTAATATTGATTTTGGGTTGGTGGAATTATGAAATTTATATATGGAAAAACGTAATTTATTTTGTAGATATAGGTGTTATGCATACTACGTAGAAAAAGAAAAAAATAAAAAATGGAAAGGAAAGATAAAAAAAAGAAAAGTCAAGGATCAATATAAAGACATTTACTTTGGGTCAATGAATTAATTAAAAAAGCAACTCAATGTTCATAATAAACAATAAGACTATTCAGATCAATCATTTACCAATTTATTATCACAGCTCTCTCTACATAAGAAGTAAATGGAAAGTTGAAATTGAGTTGAATTAGATAGTTGCACACATACATTGGACACAGTATTAGTTTGGCTAATTATATAAAACCAAAAACATGCATGTATAATACAGGCTCTCAGATCTCAATAAATGGATCTTATACTGTTATTCCCACCACAAGCAAACATGTGAAGCAGCTGCTTTGCTTATTTCAGTTTACTAACTATACTTTCAGGGACTCCGTAAGTACCCGATGGTTTACGGGTGTGGCGCGGGTGGCCAAGGACCTTCAATTGGCTGCTCTGCAAAACTCATAACTCGATGAATGAGAATGAGAATGAGAATGAGAATGAGAATGAGAACCACAAAATACACTCACACTTTTTAAAATTTATTCTAATTATATATATATTTATAATTTGGCAAACTTTACACTCACACCTCTTGAGGTTTGAAACTTAATGCTTCAAACATTAAGCGGTGTGAGTATAAATTTTGTCAAATTATAAATACATGTATAATTAGAATGAGAAGGGGTACTTACATGGACGGGACGGGATAAACTTCACGTTTGCAGAAAGTGCAGGTGAAACCAAGATTATCCAAATCATCAACAAACAACATATGATAGAGAAAGAGGTCGAAGAAGCTTTGCCTATCATTTTAATTTTTTTTTATTTTTATTATTTATATGGCTAGCTCCAACGAAGAACTGAACATACGAAGTTGTGGTATAGCATGTTTGAGCTAGCATGATATATATAAGCAATGCCAAGGCCTATTTATGCATGTGGATATCACTGTAGAAAGACTTTGACTCATAAAGTGGGTTTTTGTTAAGGGTGTCGGCCCAAGTTATGTTGTTCTCCGGACTTTTAGGTCTGATTTTAGAATATTTTTTATTTTTTATATATATTTGATATTTTAAATTTCATATGAATAGAGAGGTCGTTATTTTTTGTAAAGTTTTCAGAAAAATCTCTATTATAAACTATCATTATTTTTGGTGGTGAAATTTTGAGTGCGCTCTATAAATGTTGGCAAAGTTTTGTATCGAATCATGTAAATTTATGTAATTATTTTTCTCTTGCTTGTATTTTCAATTTCTAATTTATTTTCAACAATTTTGTCCCACACCTTTTTCGATCAAAATTCACCCTCCCATTTTTCATAAATCTGAGAATGGGTTTGTTTGAGGAAATCTAACACTTCAAATTAACTTTAAAGGTAAAATTTTGTCATTATTCTTTATTTCAAATCATACCATTCGATTGTGAATCACTGAATTTAATCTCAAATTAATTCTGATTTGAATTTTCATTCAGTTTGTAAACCCCAGACTTCATAAAATATCAGGTGATTAAACATTTCACAATATTATGAAATTTGATTTGGTCATAGCACAACACATCTTATTTTAATCCATCTAAACTCATGTGATCAAATACAGGTGAGGTAGGTTCATTAAAAGAATTTTGTTCAAAGGAATAGATTTTTTCCCCCCAAAAAAAGTAAAATTTTATCATGAATGATTGTTAGTCTGATAGTATAAAATAGGCCTATAATACCTTGAAATGACGAACTTATACAAACTTAATTAATTTTTTTATTCAAAGCATTTTGGTAAAGTTGTGATGAACAAAGACAGGTATCTAATCATCACTAAAGGTTTTATCCTAATTTGAATTTCAGCATACTTGATTTCACGTTTGATTGTCACATCGGAAACACTACATGTGACTTCTGTACCACTAATCTCAAAGAATTTAATGTGTTTAGAATTTCTCTTCAATACAAACAAAAGGTTTTGGAAAATAAAGCTTATTTTCTACGTGTTGCCGCTGTTAAAGACCGATGCTCAAGTCCACGCACTAGAGTTTGTTGTTGGCAACTGTGGTATGTCTAGGGCACTCAATATATACTCAAATTTTAGAAATCTAAGATTAATGAGTGATAATATATATATAGTTATAGCCAAAATAGTGTGGCACCTGTAGAATAAGAAGAAATCATGATAATCCAAACCTTAATAATCCAAATTTTGCTATAGCAAATGATAGAAGAAGTGGTTGAAGAAGCTTTGCTTATCATTTTAATTTGTTTTTCTAGTTATGTGGATCCAACCAAGAACTGAAGAGAGGAAGTTGTATATTATGTTAGTATATGATATATATGAACAATGTATGGCTCACTGTAGAAAGAATTTGCTGTATAGAGTGGGTTTTACTTAATGACAGGATGTTTTGCCCCACCACTTTTTGGATCAAAATTCATTATCCAAATTTCATAAAATCTGACAATTGGTATTTTCGAAGAAATCAAAACCTTCAAATTCATTTTAAATCAAGAAAATTAAGAGAATTAAGGAATGTAATGATAAATATCAAAAAAAAAAAAATCATGTTTATCATTTCTCTAAAATTAATTTTTCAAAACACGCTTTTTAATTTTAAAGCAAGAAGGGAGAGACCTCCGCTTCTATAGACTCTTTTCTCAACAGGATCATTTACTCTTTAAGGGACAAAGACCAAGACCTCGGTGTCTATGGACTCTTTTTTCAATAGGATCATTTACTCTTTAAGGGACAGAGACCAAGACATACTCTTTTTTATCCGAATATCATTTAGTACAAGTATGTATGGTGAGAACACTAGAAATTTATGTTTGATAGGCTGGCTTTGGAAAACTAGGATTTCTTTGCAAAATTAGGGTTTTTTCGAAGTTGGACTGGTTCTCAAAATCTAGGACCTATCCTACTTAGCCTATTTCAAATAAGAAATTGTTTTGACGAAAATTCTGCTTTTATTTTATTTGAAACTTCATGGAACGTCCTAAATTGTTTTCTAACTTGTTTTCCAAGCATGTTTAGGATTTCTATGCTTATATACACTTATCTATGTTTTCTTTACAAATACGATTTTAGAAAATCATAGTTTTAGAGTGAGAAAGCTTTTTAAAAGTATTTTTAGGGAAAAACATTATTATCTTTGAATTTTTTTTAACATGTGAGAGCACATATCGATAATTCACAAGTAATATTTAGGATGTTCTCTATCTAATTGACCGTTTAGAGACTTCTTCAGAATTCTTCATTTGATCAAGACATTGGATTTTTGGTTCTTCTCAATTACTTTCTTGTGAAGAAAGGTGTGTGAGTAGCGTAGTGTGAAAGTGGTTGCTAAAGGTTGCTTAGAACCTAGAGGAGGGGTGATTTGGTTTACTTGCTCGTTTTTTTAATATTTCAAATTGATTCAATTTTAAATCTAACTAAAGTTAATCAAACACATAAAGCAAGTACATAAAGTAAAATTCAGAATGACACCAGATATACGTGAAAAAACCCAAGATGGGAAAAAACCACGAGTGAGGCTATAACCTTAGAGAACCAAATCCATTATCATCAAAGCAATGTACAACATACTATGTCATAGACTCACACCCACTACACTCTGCTAAGAATTTGATGTGGAACACCTTAGCCTTACTCTTGCGACTCCACATTCAATTTCTGCAAACTTTCGGTTAACGTCACAATCTTTGCAAAAGGGTAACTAAAAGAACAGGAACACTCCACGAATATTCTGTCTCATTCGTAGTGCGATCTTTTTCTCCTTCCTCACCAACGAATAGTTGTAGAAGAAACCAAATAAACTAGTGATTTGATCAACAAGAAATCTGAGGTGGTCTTCAAATTATTGATCAAGTAGGGAGAAACATCCTAAATCACTCAGTATTTATTTATGTGTGCTCTCAAAAATGTATAAACAGAAAATCAAATTTTCTTGTGAATAAATAAGTCAATTTTTTTCTCTAACTATGGTTTTCTGAAATTCTTAAGAAAGCGTATTTAGAGAGAGAAGTTATGAATTTATATAGATGATAAAGTCCTAAATTTTCTTGAAAAACAAGTTAAAAGCCATTTAGAGACATATCCTAATGTTCTACGAAAGTTCAGAGACCTATCTTTGTAAAAACAGGACATTACTCATCAAATAATCAAGAATCAACGTGTATGGACCGGTTTGGGGAATGCATGGACTGGTCCAAATGCCCTGACTTTAGATGGACAAGTTTGGGGAATGCACGGACCAGTTCATTGTGTCCAAAAACTGATCTTGAGATCCTGAGAGTGCATGGACTAGTCGTGCGAATGTTTGGACCGATCTAACTCTGAAAATTTTGAAAAAATTACTCTTGAAACCCTAATTTTCAAATTTGGATATCATCTATTTAAAAACTATGTCCTCACCAACGTACCTGGACTATGTGACTTTCATACATGATCGATAATGTCCATGCACATGTGTAACCTCTTGAATGCTTCAGATGATCAAGTTTCTTGTCTAGATCATTGATGTATTCTTTAGATGATCAAGCTCATTGTCTATGTCATTGATGGTCTAATCTTATGTCTGCATTGGTGAGAAACACTTTCTATGCTGTCGGTCTTCAATTATATGATCGATTACAAGAGTTTAAACAAAAAGTTACAACTCGATCATTCTCAATTTTGACACCAAAGATTGCCAATTACAATTTATACCCCACAATCTCCCCCTTTGGCAATTTCATGACAAATCAACCTAGACAATCATAACCTAACCTATTGAAAAAAATTAAATTACAATGTCTCAAATTATAAAGAAATATAACTTGAAGAACTCAGAACATCATAAGCTTTATATGTAATGTCTTTCTAAAACCTAAACCTTACACATCATGGAAACAACACTACTTGTGAAAGGTTAATACAGAAATATAAACCAACAAACATAATTTACTCCCCCTTGATCATATCAAACATATCCAAATATAACTAGTTCTCTCCCTCTTTCAAACGAATTTTAAAAGTAAAGTCAAAGGAAAGGAGAAACTAATAGCACACAATGATTAAAAGAGAGATAAATATCATCAACCCCATTCAAAGCATATAAGCATTAGTACCAAAAATATGGAGTTACACAACCAGATAAACAAAACATAACATAAGATAGTCTCATAATATAAACATGAGATAAACATGTCCAAAAATTAAACATACAAATCTAAACATAACATAGAAGCAATAAAAGTATTGTCTAGCAAAAACTATCTAACTAGGTCCAACGTAAATACCTATTTTTAATTCTCACTTGAAATTTCTTCTTCATCAACTACCAAAATTCACAACTTCTCTGAAGATACTTTCAGGATGCGACTCTTTCCATTCTTTCTAAAAGACAAAGCCAAGTACTAGTTCAATTCTCTATCGACGGGATCTATCACAACATGGACTCAAATGCAATATGAGTTCTTAGGAAGTGTCCTCATCATCAAGTTCCTAAGTGGCAACTTGTGTAGAGTTTTCAGAAGGGGTTGACAGAAGCCAACAGACAAATTGTAGATGCATTTTGTGGAGGTACTTTTTTGCTAAAGAGTGAAGACGAAGGATGGACTATGTTTGAAATTTTGAGTGACATCTCTTTGCATCATGTGTCTTCAACTCGTTCTAGTAGACCATCCAACACAAGGAAGATAGATGGTATTTTCGAGGTTGGTATTACTGATGTTATGTCTACCAACATTGACTCGATTGCATAAAAAGTGGCACTAATCATGGCAGCCAAGCTCCTCCTCCTTCTACAAGTTCTTCATTGCTTGGCCTTTGTGACTTTTGCTTTAGTCCTATGCATCATGTAAATAATTATCCTTCAGTTGGGCAATTTTTTGGCCTTCAACAAGAGCAAGTCCAAGCTACATTCACTGGACCAATGAATCATCCATATGACAATACTTACAATCCGACATGGAGGAATCATCCCGATTTCTTATAAATTAATCAAGGGGCAGCAATGGAGCCCACTTATTAGCCTCAGAACTATGTGCCTCAACAGCCATATCAAGCACAAGTTCCTATGCCACCAAAGAACTCTTCTCTTAAAGACAATATGACGTTTGCCCTATCAAAGCTTGATTTTGTTAGTGAAATAGTTCAAGCCACTCCTCAACTGGTTCACTCTTATTCTCAGTCGATTGCCAAACTGGAATCTCAGTTTGGACAACTTGCCAATGCATTGAGTAAAAGAGAAAAGGAAAAGCTACCAAGTCAACTAATTGTTAATCCTAGAGGGATGTATGCTTCTACAAGAAACCCACACCATGAGCAGGTTCAAGCCATCACCACTTTGAGAAGTGGAAAAGTGATTGACAACAAGGTGGGGGAGTAGAAAAAAGATGATGAAGAGGTGATCAAAATTTTTTGTGCTGAAAATTCTTATGAGCCCAAGGCTCCTTTCACACAAAGTTTCCAAGAAGTATCCAAGTTAGGGAAGCACAAGGACAAGTTGTATGACATGATGGAGGTGTTTTGAAAATCGAAGTTCAACCTACCACTCCTTGATGCCATCAAACAGATTTCTCCTTATACAAAATTTCTAAAGGACTTGTGCACTAACAAAAGGCGATCCAGGAGTCATGTGCCTAAGAAGGTGATGCTGCCACAACAAGTGAGTTTCATAATTTAACATTGCACTCCTCCTAAATACAAAGATCCGAGTGCTCCAACTATCTTATGCATCATTGGGGAGCACCATGTGGATAAAACTCTTTTTTATGTGGGGGTGAGTGTGAACTTATTGCCCTACTCGGTCTACTTAGAATTGGGCTCGGGAGAATTGAAGCCTACCTCGGTAGTGTTACAGTTTTCAGATAGATCAACTAAGCAACCATGAGGGATTGTTGAAGATGTGCTCGTTAAAGTGGACAAGTTCTACATTCCTATTAATTTCATTATTTTTGACACTGAGATAGTTCATAATCCGATGAGGCATATTCCGGTCATTTTTGGCTCACATTTCCTAGCAACTATAGATGATTGCATTAATTGTAGGTTAGGGGTTATGGATATATCATTTGGCAACATGAAGGTGAAATTGAATATTTTTAATGCCATTTAACATCTTCCAGACCAGGGTGATTATTTCTTCATGGATAAAATTGATGATTGTGTGAAATAAATTGTTCCATTTACTTTATCTCAAGGTGTTGAGAAGTTTATTGTGGGGGGTGAATGTTCTGCTTGATATAGTGGCCATGAAAGATAAACCACCTTGGAGGAGTTCGATTGAACCACTTCCTTCTCTTTCTAGTACTCCTCTAGTGCCATCATTGGAGTCTCCTCCACAGTTAGAATTGAAACCTCTTTCTTTAAGGTTGAGATATGTGTTTTTAAGAGCCAATGAGATTCTTTCGGTTACTTGGAGTTTGGCACAAGGAAGTGAGGATCACATAGGAGGGGTGATGTTAAATCTCCTCGAGCAATGTGGCATCGGGTGAACCTTGAATTGAAGTCGGTGAACATCGCCTATGGATGTTAATTGAGGGGTATTTTATATATTTGTTCTTTGATTTCTTTTATTTTTCCTTCTTAAATTTTTCTTTGCATTTCTTTCAATAATGGTTTCGTTTTAATATGTTTTGTTTGAGTTTTTGATGTTTTAGCTGCTTTCGGGGGATGTCGGGAGGTAGACAGGGGTGTTTGGACTCAAAATGGATGAAAAAGAGAGGTCTCAGTTGACCTTGGGTGATGGACCCCTCAAAAATACCCTTCTCGGTCGACCTTGGGCGATTGACGCCCAAAGGACAACCAGTTGAGTGATCGATCACCCAGCATCAAGGGGGATCGATCGCCTAGGCCCAATAAGGGCTGATCTAAAATTTTCAATGCCTATATAAAGGGCTCCTCAGGGTTCAATGCTCCTATATGAAATTTTAAGGCTTGGTGCTCTCTCTTGACTCTCCTACATCAACTAACATTCTGAAACTTCAATTTGGTGATTATATTGCTTGAAGATTGCTCGTGATCATCATCATCTACATCTAATTCGAATTGTTCTTCTCAATTTCTCATTGAAGCTTCAACTTTTTCAAGTTCTTCTTTAAAGAAGGTGTGATTTATTTTTGCAAAATTGAGTGAATTTCTTTTAGGGATTTTGAAGAACAAGTTTGGGGGATAGGATTGTGTATTGAATTGCTCAATATTTTGGGGCAGCGACAAGTAGAAAAGAGAAGGTTGAAGGTGGTCACTAAATTATGCACGCCAAGTGTTCGAATAAATTCTTCAACCAACTTTGAGAGTTTTAATGGCACCAAAAAAGGCAAATGTGCAGGGCGCTTCAAGTTCATGTGGTCCATAACGTGCACGACTTGCCCGGTCACCAGTTTCCTCTATACCTCGAAAGGAGCGTGTTCATGAGATGTGGCATTTGAGGCTATTAAATTTTAAAATAACTTTTGATATACTAGAGGTTTATGGTATGTTTCCCGAGACTCGATGGGGTATCGCCGACTTTCGTCGTCGTTGAGTTGATTCAATTTTCACTCCGGCATCCACTATCATCTATCTGAGGCTCATCAAGGTTATTTACCAAAACTTGATACCCAAATAGGATGAGCGTAGGGTTTTTATTTCTTCAGTGGATGCTAAACAAGTTCAGGTCGATGTGATGACTATTGCGATTGCAATGGGCTGCCCCAATGCATGCCTAGATGATTTAACTGATATATTCACTCATCTGCCTGAGGATATTTCTGTGGCGAATCTGATAGGACAGTTTTGTGCTAGATAATTCTCTGGGTTGACGAACAACACGACATCCAAGTCCTCTATGCCTATTCATTTATGGTTCATTGTCGCGATGATGTATATGAATGTGTGTCCAATTGGGCACAAGACTAAAAGGTGTCAAGAATTCCTTAGAGCCCTCTATGTCATACACTATGAGGCACTGGCTTTCCTTCCCACAGATTGTTTGGGGATAAATAGAAATTTTTTATTCAAAGGTCATATGCAAATCGCCAGATAGTACGAGTGACTGGGAGTTTCCATTCCCCAAGCTTATTTGTCAGTTGCTATTCGCACAAGAATATAAGGTTAGAGAGGATAAGCTCTCTACGGCACGACCGACTGGAATTTGAGTTAGTCACATATGAGACAGAGAGTCATAGCTGCTCTAGGCGAGATGGCCAGATAGGCCCACGGGGGGGAGGCTATAGTAGCACCACCACTAGTAGTAGAGGAACATTGGGAGGCTGAAAAAGAGGTTGCACATGCAGAAACTAGAGTCCCAACATATGGTCACTGGGAGGAGTAGATTGAGGAGTTGACTACTTAGTTTGGAGCTTTCTGTATAGAGGTGTTAGCACAGTTTAAATATGTACGCCAAGACCAAAGGTCTATGATGGCAATGATGCGAGCTTTGATGTGTCACTCTGGCTTGGACCCAGATGCTCCGCCACCATCCTCCCATTGATTTTTCAAAAGTAACTATCTGCTGTATTATTTATTTATTTATTTTAGTTTCTCTTTTCTCTTTTGTTTCCAGTTTCAAAATATAAAAAAATAAAATAAAAATTGTTGTTTTACTTTTCTTTACTTTTCATTCTTATTTTCTCCCATATTTTCACTTGGTTGTTAGAGTGTAGTGGTTTATTCTTACAGGTTGATTGCATCCAAGTTTGGGGGAGTGCTTGCATTGTCTTCATGCTATTGGTTTGCTCTATTTTTTTTGCCACTACTCTGGATTTCTGATAATATCGTTCTCACTCTTCTCTATGCTTTTATTTCATGTACATTGATGACAATGTCTAGTTTAAGTTTGGAGGTGAGGCGATGCCTTTTTATGTGCTTTATTGTAGTGGGGGGAAATTTGATTAATATTTTTCTTGTTTTTAGGACTTTTTGGTTATTTTCTTTCATTCTTTTTTTTTTATTATTATTTTCGTTTGTTTGTTTTTAGTTAGGATGTTTTTATGTTAATTAAGGATTTAATACTTTATGAAGGTGCTTGACTTGAAATTCTTGAGTATGTTTTAAATTTTTTTAAATTGCAGACTTTTTAGGATGGGCCAGCATTGTCTGTCCTAAAAAATAATTTTTAGGTCGGGCCCTGTTTCTAAGGCGAGCTTTTTACTAGCCGCAGTTAAAAATAATTTTAAGGATGGCCAAATAAACGCCTTGTATAGTTAGATTATTAAAGACACTCCAAAATTGATATAATTAAACAAATAGTTTGAAGGCTGACAATTCACTGCCTTTAATGATCAAATTTTTTTGCACAAAATTTTTGCAGCTATCAAAGAAATCGCGCACTAATTTTCTCTCTCTTTTTCTTTCTCAATCGAACCCTAGCCCTTTCTCATTTCCTACCCGTCTCTTTCTCTATCCTTCCTCTTTGGTTCAAAGCCGAGCAGCCCTAACCTTAGGTTTCCCTCTCACTCAATTCCCCCAACTCGGCCATCTCTAATTTATGTAATTTTATCTCTTTGATCCAAGTTGGTAATCGTTCCCTCTCACTCCAACCAAGGGCTTCCCTCTCGCCACGACCATTTGACAACCTCCAGGCCAGTTAACTAATCATCTAATTTTATTCCAATTCAGTTTGTAAAGGGAATATTTTTTGGTACCATATTTTCTAATTAAACCACTTGCGCTCATTTACTGATGAGTGACTCTCTCATTGAGTTTGTCGATTTTCAGAAAGGGTTTCCTTTTTTGAATCTTTGTCAGAATTTTTTCTCCATGTTCATCAGGCCATGACCGATATATTTTTATCGAGCATCGTACCATTGATATCCTAATTTTCAGTTGAATATTTTTTTAGGGTTTTTGAAAATTAATTCCTAAATTTCTATTTTGTAGGATGAATTGATAGAAGAACTCAAACTACTATTTGATTATAGTCGTGTTCAATCTCTCGACATTTTATGCCTCAACGGTTAGTTCTTATTTATCTCCCATCTCTCATGATATGTACACTTTCTGTTTATGTGTGTGATTTTCGGTTTTCAATTTCTTCTATCTTTGTTTTTCCTTTTCAATTTTCAAATGATTGTTAAACTGTCAAACCCTAACCCCAATTTTCCCCCAAATTGGTCGAATAGGTTTGAGTTCATAGTCACTTCCTTTTTGTTGAACATTCTGTTTTAAGTGGAAGTGTTCTGATTGTTTTCCCCTCTGTTTTGATTAGTGACACTTCTGCAATTGAATTTTGGGCTTTTGTTGGAAAAGCATAGTTGGGCATCCATATTTTGACTCTCACTTCACAAAAATATTTTTCTTTTCAGTCCTGTCAACTAATCAGCTAATTTCATTCCAGTTCAGTTTGTATAAAAGTGAATAATATATGTGCTTGCTTGTATAAAGATATTTACAGTTAGTGGTTCAGTTACTGAGATGAGGTTTCTTATTAAGCTTTTTTGGTATATACAATATTTAAATGCTACTCCTTTGTTTTACTTTCCATTGGGAGTTCTAGTCATAAATTGTTGAAGCTTTTTTCTTTCTAATGTATTAACTAATACCATTTTTTACATAATAAATTATTGCTTACCAACTTTTGACTATTGCTTTCTTATTTTACTTTATAAGTTATAGTTTTCACTTTGATAACAGGTTTATATGCTTCAATTTTTCATAGAACTAGTTATCTAGAAGTGAATTATATATGTGGTAGTTTCCAAAGAGTTCAGTTAGGTAGTGAATTGAACTGTCCATAGCATGCGAATGGAGATATTGACGACATTTAAGTTATTGATCTGAGGTTTCTTTTATATACATATGTATCTTTGGTGTATGGATTATAGAATAGTTAAATACCACACTCAATCCTTTATATTACTCACCATTGATATTTAAAGTTGTAGATTATTAAAAACGATTCTTCTTTATTTTATCATATAATATGAGGTGTAATTTGAATGGTTTCCAAAATTTTACTTGATAAAATCTTTGGTTAAACTAATTTATTTGACAACAGGTTTCTTATTTTTTTTTAATAAATTGTAGTTTTTGTTCTGTTTAATAATAGTTGTATAAGCTTGATTTTTAAATAAAACTATTTGTATAAAAGTAAATTATATATGCTTGCTTCTAAAGAGCTCGATTATGATAGTGAGTAGAACTATCAACCACCTATGCACAGATACATTGGCAGCCAGCGAGATTATTTCACTTACTGATATGATCTTTCTATAATATCTCTTTTGGCGTACAAATTAATTTAATTGCTACATTTGATTAACTGTGCAGGATTTCAGGTTTTGACCATATATGAGTTAAGACCTAATTTCATTTCAGTTCCACCACGTCTGCATAACTTTCATCTCTGGCCATTTAACTAATCATCTAATCAAATCACTGGTAATTTCTCTATGTGTGTATATATATGTGTGTGTGTGTGCATTTCTCTCTTTATTTACAGTATTATGGATGTTTTAGTCTTTGCATATGCATACTAGAGTTCTCTCTCTATATATTGTTATGAAAATCATTGAGGCATTTGCTGTGTTGATTTGTGTGGTGCAATGTTGAGTCGAGTCTAATTTAACAATCTAACTCTATTATTTGACAATTGTAATACTCGAGGCCCATTGATGGAATTACACCTGCAAAATTGTCATAAGTAAGCCATTTAGCCTACGCAAAATGCAGTGAAGTGATTTGGATTAGGTATACATATGTTGATAAAGATTGATATCATCTAAAGCCAAATACCAAGGTTATAAAAAATAAAATAAAATAAAATCCAAGCCAAATACCAAATACTTATCAAATCTTGGAATTCATTGGAAAATCCAAACATAGGTTATCAAAAGTTTTCTCTTGACTTATACCTGATAATGAAATCATACCTTCCCAATTGTTTTTCCCAAGATACAACCTCTTGAGGATAGTTAGATTTCCAATTTCTCAGGGTATGCTGCCATTGAATTCATTGAATGACAATGATAGAGCTTCAAGTTTCATGCATCTGTATAAAATGGATGGAATTTGCCCATTAAGTTGATTCAGAGTAAGAGAGAGTAATTCAAGTTAGGGAAGATTGCTACACATGTCCACTGGTAGGCTTCCAGAGAGGCTACGAGAATAATATTTTCCAAAGAAGAAATGTTGAATATCGTAGACGTTATGAGACATGTGAGCTTGTTAAAACCCAAGTTTAATACTTTTAATCTAAAAAGTTTGGTAATTTCTTTGGGTATATAGCCACTAAAATTATTGTAACTGATGTCAAGTGATGTGAGGAAGGAGAGATTTCCAAGATGTGGAGTGATGGTGCCTTTGAGAGCCATATCAGAAAGATGCAAGGCTCTGACCCTTTGGTGGGTGATACCACAAGACACACCAATCCAATTGCAAACTGAGCTAGTGGTGGACCAATTTTTGGCCAATACATCTTCTGGGTCAAAAGTGACTTGGGCTCTGAAGGCAAGAAGAACATATTGATCTGTAGTCAAGTTTTTGATGGACCTAGCCAAACAAACCATAGAACAAAAGTGTATCAACAATGCAATGGACAAAAGGAAGGAGACCTTTTCCATGAGTTTGAGTTTTGTGGAGATAATATCTGATATCTGGACTTGTATATAGCAAACAAGTACAGATTGGGGAGAAATTGTATAAGATAGTAAAATCATATATTGGTGATTATGAAGATTCAAAAATGATTACCCACAATCACAACCACAAGTATTAATGATTATTAACATTTGCATAGAAACCAAGAGTTGAACCACTATTTGGGACCACAACATTTTATATATTATTTGAGGCATTGTCAATTTAATGTGTTATCAAAATCATTGACATTTTGTACATTTTTTTATAAAAAAAATTAAATATATATTATTTTTCATTTTAAATCCATTTATTAAATATATTCTTCTAAAGTATTGTAAACAGTGTCCTTAATAGCTGAATGTTGACAAATACTTGATGCTACAGTTAACACTCTCTCTGCTAAGATTGCTGGTGAACTGGTGGTTAGAGACCACAATGGGTGGGCTTTGGCTGCTGTAACTTTTTATGTGAAGCTCTGTTTTGACTTAAACCAATATATGGTCTAATTAAAATGTTTCTAGTTAAATTAAGTAATTTTTCATGAACCTGAATATCAGAATAAAGAGAGAACATAATTGAGAATCATTTTCAAATACATTATCTATATACTGTTATGAAAGTCATTGAGGCATTTGCTGTGTTGATTTGTGTGGTTCAATGTTGAGTCGAGTCTAATTTAACAATCTAACTCTCTCTTGGTAACAACTGGTTATGCAAGGTACTTGTTTTGGTTTATGTTTACATATCTATATACTGTTATTTAACCTGAATTTGTTTCCTAATTACATTTTTTGAAGAAAAAAAATTAAATATTATTTGGTTATTAATTTGATGAGAATTGGAGCTTAATTCTATCACGGTCTCGAATTCCTGTGTTCTCTTTTCTTCTTAATAGCTTTTTTTTGATTCCTTATATGCTATATGCTATATTTCTTTTGGTGTGGTAAAAGTTGTTTTATATGGAGTGCTCAAGACAGGCACTGAGTATGGAATTGCAACTCTTTTATGAGCAACTACACCAATTTTTGAGATTGACAAGAATTGATCTGAATGCTTTGTCATGCTATCCATGTAAAGTATATCATCAATTTGCGTAACAATATTAAAAGCCAAGCTCTCCAAGACTCTTGAGTAGCTCTCCAAAATGGATTTTCCAACATCCTATAGAAACATAATGTATTTTCAATAGTTGGGTATTAAGTTGCAACTAAAAGGCTTGCAGAAAAAATAAAAGGAAAAACAAATAACAGTAGGGTGAAAATCAAAACCTTGTTGTATTGGATTTTGGTCATATCTAAGGTTGTCTGAGGCAGCCCAGGGAACCGTCGCTTCAAGCAAAGAAGAAGGGTTTCAGCTCTTTCCGCAAGCAATTCCCTCTTGTCCACATCAATTACAAAATCCTTGACCATTTCCCATGATGATTTTGAATTGGAGTGGTTTGTTATGCAACCAAGACAAAGCAATATGAATCAACAACTTAGTCTCATTGGCTTTTCTATTTGTTACAATTATTTTATTTTATTCAGAAATTTTCTATCGTCACACTATTTTTTTATTATTAATTTTTTGTCTTTATTTATTAATCTTTTTGTGCCTTCTCTCCTGTTGTACTTGCTCCATTGACCCTCTCTCCTTAACTACCAGGATAATGAACAAGCACAGCAGTAGCAGTAGCAGTAGCAGTGTGGATGTTGTGTTATACTGCAATGACCTTGTAACTGAGATTTTGCTTCGATTGCCTCTAAACTACGTCTTCAAGTTCGATTTTTTCTTGAGTTCATTTATAGCTAGAATGTCTTTTAAATGTTTACTTTATCTAGAAATATTTGTTAATGGTTGTAATTTTTAAGCATGCTAAATCATTTGAATGTGCTAGCTTTGAAGGGATGCAAATTAGATATTGATATTGTATGGATGCACATACTTTTGGGTTGAGATGAAAGTCATTCATATTGTGTTTTTGGGTTAACTTTCATTTGAATGTGTTAGCTTCGAATGCAAATTGGATGTTGGTATTGTATGGTATCATAGGTTTTTGGATTGGGGATGAAAGTCACAAGTTTTTGGATTGGGGATGAAAGTATTAGAAAAAGGAATATTTAAAAATAAAAAGAAATCTTATAAAGCGGGCAATGGTTGCCCTTAATAATATGAGGCTTAGCTTTTAAGGCGGGCCAAAGCCGCCCTTAATATTAGCTTTTAAGGCGGGCACGAGCCCTCCTAAATAATTGAGATTTTACGGCACAAACTAACCGCCCTAAATAATTACACTTATATGACGTGTAACAACCGCCTTGAAAATTTATGTTAAAGGCGTTTCTGAAATTATTAAAGTCAGTTTCGGACCGCCTTTAAAAAGTTTTGGCATGCCTTTAAAAAAACTTAGTAATCATAACGCCTTAATAGAGGACAGGCCATAGAGCACCTTAAAAAGTCATTTAAGGCAGTTTTGTCCCGTCTTAAAAGACTAATTTTCTTGTAGAGATTCATGCCAAAAGTGAGGGGTGAGAAGCAATGAAGCATTGGTTGTCTTGGTTTGTAGCCTAGCTGATTTGAGTTATTAAGTTCTTTGGGGTGTCTTGACACCTAGTACCCTAAAACCATCTGGTTTGGGAGTCACTGACTGAAAACTTGCTACATGGATCTTTTAGAGAGCTTAATGGACCAAAACATTGCATAACCAATAAAGCAATCAAAAAAAAGAAAAAAGAAAGTCATGTATTCATATTTGGAAGTATGAGTTTAATAAGGGGAGCTAGTGAGTTGAAGGGGTATGTGACTTAATATATTTGGAGATGGGTTATGCTATATGAGATGACTGTTAGTTCACTTTTCACGAGGGAGCTAGAGTTGGTTTCTTTGAGATATGTTGATGTGAATTATGCATGGGGACCATTGCTTTGAATTATGGAATTTGAAGATTTGGAATTATTCTTGAATGCAAGTCTGTAACTATATATTGAAATCTTCTTTTTGATTAAAATTTAAACAAAAATTTTGAATGTTTGTGGGTAACATTTCTAGAAACCCTCAAGAGACTATAACTCGTCCACTAGAAGGAACCTAGGGGTTCAAAGGCTTGTTGCATATGCTAAATGCAATCATTTCTCTCACGAAAGAAGAGTTTGGTAGTTTAGTTAGTGTCCTTTGTTTTAGTTTTATTTTGTTCTATTGCTAAAGGACTAGCAATATGTAAGTTAAGGGGTGTGATAGGCGTAGAATGTTACGAATTCTAGCCTTTTAATTTACATATTTTATTATCTTAGTGATAGATTATTTGTGATTTTATTCTATTTTAGTGTTTTCTGCATTTTGAGGCCCTTAATAGTAATTTTAGTCAAATCATGATTGTTGAACTATTAAAGATGACATTCAAAAGGGTTATAAGAAGCCTACATCAAATGGACCAAGTCTAGTCAATATTTCAACTCAAAACAACCCAAGGAAGAGGCCCAAGAGAATTATAACTGCTCAAAGAGATCATGGGCTGAAGTTCAAATCTGTGCATAATATAATTTTAATCCCATTTTGGTTAATTGCTCGTAACTCTTATTTAGACTGTCAAAATGGCCCAATTCCCGTGCAAGTTGAACAAATTTTGATTCCCGACATTTTTGTATTTCAAGAAAATTCTATGAATTGGACTTTTGGGTAATCAAACATTGGGCTGAAGTTCAGCAAGAAAATCCACCTGATTATGGGCTGCAGGAAAACCCTAATTGTCTCCTAATTAGGTGGGGACACTTGATATTCTTTTGGCTATTAAAAAGTGAAGAATTAGGGCTGTATAGAGGACATTTGGCAGCAGCTTTGTATCCATGGATATGATGCCTTCTTCCTTAACAGTTGAAACATTCTCTTCTTCTATGAGCGGCTAGGTCATCGACTAGGGTTTTGATGTACCCCTAACTAAGCATCAATGGTTTGATTGTTCTAACTATGGGGGATTTTTGTATTCAGGCATAGATTGTGTAATTTAGAGGATTATATTTATAAAGAATTGAGCAATAAAGTCTTTATATTTAGTTTCAATAATTTCTTATCTTATCTTAGATACTTAATTATTGTGATTGAACTCAATCCCTCTTGTTTTATGTGATTATGAGAGTGATTATTACACAATGGTATTAATTGAATGTATAAGTTAAAGTTTTGATGGATTATGCCTATAGATGCATTCCCAATATGAAACATAAAATAAACAAGGTGCATTATGATTTTAATTTGCACAAACAAAGTAATTCAAATTATCCGACATAAAATTATCACCATAAGACAAATCGTTCACAAGTAAGCTATAATCAAGTATTTAATGGGCATTTATATCCTTAAAGGAAAATACATTCAAGTAAATCGAATAACACAATTTAACCACTTTAGAAGCAAACACCCAATCCAACCCCCAATGCACTCAAATCTATGAGGGAGTCTAAACCAAACTCTTATCTAGGTTTTTGGGCCTATTATACTTCTAATAACTATATTAAATCATTCTAGAATTTGAAAAATATTTTCAACAAATAAAAGAAGGTGAAAACCCAACTTTTAGACACTTTAAAAATTAATTGAACACCAAGGGAAGCTCATTTCGAGATGAAAATTTAAAACCAAATCTATTTAACCTCTAGAAAGTTACAGTAAAAATTTGGGAATTTTTGGAATTATAAAAGTATTTTCTAAAATTACAGAAAGTGAAAAAACCCAACTTTTGGACACTTTAAAAATCAATTGAACAACAAGGAAAGATTATTTTGAGTTGAAAATTTAAACCCAAGTGTATTTAGCCTCCAGAAAGTTATAATCAAATTTTGGGAAGTTTTGGAAATTTCTAAGTATTTTCTAAAATTAAAGAAGCTGAAAAACCCAGTTTTTAGACACTTTAAAACTTAATTTAAAGACAATGGTAAATCATTTCAACATGAAATTTAAACCACAAGCTCCTTAAGCTCCCAGGAAGTTTACATAAAATTTTGGAAATTTTTATAATTATAAAAGTATTTTTAAAAAATGATTTTCCGAATTTTCAAGTTTTCCAAAAATTTTAAAAATTCAAAACAAATACCAAAATAATTCGGAAGGGGGGTGGATTGTAGTAACCCTTGTGGACGGGTGTGAGTGGGCAGGTGCGAAGACAGACACTGGGCTGAGCTACCACACTGACAGGGTATAGGGTGCTCAATCCCACATCGCCTGGGTGTGGAAAAGGGGATGTGCTTATATGTAGTATGTTCTCTTCAAATGGTATGAGGCCTTTTGGGGTAAAACCCAAGAGCAAAACCGTGCGGGCTCAGGCCCAAAGCGGAAAATATCATACCATGTGTTGGAGCAGGGTATTACAGTTGGTATCAGAGCTTGAACCCAGCCGAAAGTGTGTCGACGAGGGCATCGGGCCTCGTAGGGGGTGGATTATGGTAACCCTTGTAGACTGGTGTGAGTGGGTGGGTGCGAAGACAAACACTGGGCTGAGTTACCATACTGACAGGGTACAGGGTGCTCAATCCCACATCGCTTAGGTGTGAAAAAGGGGATGTGTTTCTATGTAGTATGTTCTCTTCAAATGGTATAAGGCCTTTTGGGGTAAAACCCAAGAGCAAAACCGTGCAGGCTCTAGCTCAAAGCGGACAATATCATACTATGTGTTGGAGCGGGGTATTACAACTTGGCCTTTCTTTGTTGTTCTGGGTTCGAAACGAATGTCAAAGAAGTTAAGGTCCATTGCCCACTTCATCATCCTTCTCGACATTTCTAGTTTGCTGAGGATTGCCCTTAAGGGAAAAGCCGTCAACACTATTATGGTGTGAGATTCAAAATAGTGTATCAACTTCTGCTTTGCATGCACTAGAGCTAGGATTAATTTTTCTGTCTAAGAGTATCTTCATTTGGCATCGGTCAAGGTATAGATACAATGGTTCCCTACCTTTCAGAATTGAAAGGATCAATGGGCTTAACATATATTCTTTTAGTCTCTTAAGTGCCTCAGACTGGTCCTTTCCCCACACGTCCCCTCCTTTTTTTTGATGGCATTGAAAATGGGCATACATCTGTTAAAAAGCCGTGAGATGAATCGGCTTAGGGCTGCTATCCACCCTATCAAGATCTACACTTCTCTATGGGTTTTTGGTTCTTAACTTTGGACAATAGCTGCTGTCTGTATGGGACTTGTTTCAATTCCTGTGTGATTGACCATATGTCCAAGGAAGTGCCCGAAGGATACCCCAAATGAGTATTTCAATGGGTTTAACTTCATGTTATATTTCCTGATGATTAGAATTTATTCTACTATTATTTATTGAAATATGGTTTATTTTTCATCATGTTCTGTAACATTTATTCAGTTTGGTTAGTGGAAAACCTGATCTAGTTTTTATGCTGGGAGTTTAAATGGTAGATGTCCAAGTCACTCATTTCCTTTATATAGGCATATTGATTTCTTATAAATGTTCAAATAGCCTTTTCTTAGTAGAAATCTCAAACTTGTGGCATAAAATTACCGGAGAAAAATCCCTGATTAAATAATTGAGCACACCTCATCCTTGGGTATACTGGCACAATTTACAATATACTGCAGTCGGATTTCTGTTCATAACCTTCATGTATAGCATGTATAACATTGATGTTTGGGACTATCTACTAGGATTTTGGCTCCAAAAGGTGAGCTATAAATAGAAGTTCAAAGGATTTTAGGAGTTTAGACTCATGTGGTCTCTTATCACCATATTAATATAATTATAATATCTGTATTGCAAGACAAGGCAACAAGACCTATTTTATGCTATGGGTTCTATTTATCCTGCCATTCTCTTCCTAGGTATTCAAAAAGACAACTGCTGGTGATTTATTACTCTTTCACTTCCTAGTCTCAATTTTCCAAGCATTCTTATACCATAATTTGAGTTCATACAAATTTCTATTCTTGCTCTCCATTTGATCTATTTCTATGCTTTCTTTGGGCAAAATATCTTGTTGGAATTCCTGTAGTTGTAGTTTCGGATTTAGCACTGTATTTAAAAGGGAAAGGCCTTTGGATTGAAATTTTATCCAAGTCTAGAGTACTAAAAACTTTTTTTTTCCTGATAACTAGTTCTACAGATTGGCACAAACAGGGTACTGGTCCAAACTTCTCTTTGAAGCTGATTTATTATTTTTTTCAACACTTAGTGTTCAATTTGATGTTTTATTATGTGGGACAATTTAATTTGGAACTCCATAACTTCTTTAGATTGAATAGATCATTCACTATTGTGGTAATTTGTCGTTCAAGTTTGTAGGTGCATCTATCAAGGAAACATTGGAGTATACATCAACCGGATGAAAACCATATAGTTGTAAGGTCACACATGTTGACATTATGGGTGCAATATCATCTGACTGTACTCCTTTTTTCCTTTTGTTTCATTTTCCATTTTGTTATTATGAGATATAAATTTGTAATTGGCATATTTCGGTGATCAAAACCTGATTGATCGAGTTATAATTTTTGATTTATTCTTTGTGTCGATCATCGACATCTTCAAGCTGACACTCAAGTGCATGGAAGCCGACAAATTAGTATGAACACCATATAGTACAGGTAAGTATGGTGAGGACAATCTGCACTTTTTAGTTCTGAGCCTATTTTGAAAAACCAGGGTTTAAATGAAAATTTTAGGGTTTTTCAAAGTAGGACTGGTCCCCAATATTTAGGATCGGTCCAACTTTTCTCGGCAGTTTAGTTTCTGTAGGTTTTCAAAAAGTCCCACCGGTCCTATTTATTTGGCACCGGTCCCACTTAGCCTGTTCCAAATAGGAAATAGATTTTGACAAAAATTCTGATTCCTATTGGGTTTGAAACTACTAGGAAATTTTTATTTTGGTATTCAACTTCTTTTCCAAGTAGAATTAGGACTTTCTTGCCTATATATATGTATTCATATTTTCTGTACAAATTGGTGAAGGAGCCCTGGAATATTATTTTAGAGAGAGAAAGTATATACAATATAATTAGGGCTATATATTTTTAAGAACACACATCCATACTTCACGAGTGATATTTAGGATGGTGTTCTACTTTTGATTAGCTGCTCAGAGACTGCATCAAATCTATTTGCTGATCAGAACATTGGATTGAAGGTTCTTCGCTTGCTTGCTTGCTGAGGAAAAAAGGTGACCAGATTGCACTACGAAGGGAACAAAATACTTGCAGAGTATTTTGGTTCTTCCAGCAACCTTTCTGTAAGGGTGGTGACATTAGCCGAAAGTCTGCAGCAGTTGGACGTGTTGTCGCAATCATAAGCCTGAGGTGTTCTGCATCAGATCCTTGACAGAGTGAAGAAGGGTGTGAGACTGAGACAGAGTCTGTTGTACTTTGCTTCATCATAGTGAATTGGTTCCCTGAGGCGTGCCGCCTCCCTCCGTGGTTTTTTCCCGCCTTGGGTTTCCACGTATATCTGGTGCATTCTTTTCTTTACTTGCACTTTATTTATTTGCTTTCTTCAATTGTTTAATTAATTGGACTTAAAATTGAATTGATTAAAAATTAAGCAAACGAGCAAGTGATCCTATTCACCCCCCCTCTAGGTTCTAAAATACTTTTCGCAACCGCTTCCGCACCGCGCAACTCACAATTGGTATCAGAGCAGTGTTCTCTAATTTGTGAGTAGTTCCTTGCGAAGTATTTTTAAAATCAAAATTTATTTTTGTTTTCAAAAATCGTCATGGAATCTAATAAGAAAGAGGGTGAATTGGTTCAACAATCTCATGTATGTGATGTGTTAAACCATAAGGATGATGTAAATTTCTTTGCTAGAAAATATAGAAGATTCCTTAAGAATAAAGAGAATAAAAATTTTAGAAAAGCAAATTCTTCTAAATGCAGAAGTAAAAATAATAAGAAAGATATTTTCGTTGCTCTTACTGCTCATGTTGATGATGATACTGCTAATTATTCTTTTTCTGATACAGGTAAATCTGAAAGATGTGACTCATTGAGTAAAATTGGTTCTGATGATTCGAATGATGAAAAAGCTCATTGAGAACCATATGAAAGCAAGTTGCAAGAAGTCTTTAATGAGTTATTGAAGGCTAACAAGAAGCAGACTAAAAAGCTAAAATTGGTAGAAAAAGAAAAAGAAGCATTGAAGAAAGAGAATGAGCAGAAGCAACAATTGATTGATGATGAAAAATCTATCAATCAAAACCTCCAGAATAAAATAATGAGGATCAATTAAAGTTGATTGAAGAAAGTAAAGCTAAAATTCTGAATCTTCGAGGCAAAGTCAAGTTTTTCGAAAGTTAGGTAAGTCAAGCTATTTCTGCTAAAAATGTTCTTATTGCTAGAATTATTTCTTGAGCCTGAATTGAAAAAATCACAAGAGAAATTAATTACTTTTACTTCTGGACAGGTTAAACTTGATAGCATGATTAGTGTTGGTAAGCCTGTAGGAGATAAGACTGGATTAGATTTTGTTGGGTCATCATCTAATGGAAAAACTGTTTTTGTTAAACCCAAGAATTTGATTGTGTCTGAACCCAAACCAAAGTCTCAAGTCAAGTCTGTGCATGCTAAAGTTGTGTCCAATGTGCTTTATTTTTCTTTTTGTGGTAAGACTGGACATAGTCAACACTATTGCTATAAAAAGAGAAGACATTCTAATTCTGATTTTCATGTGCATAATTCTTTTGCTAAAAATAGGGTTCATGCTAAAAAGCCACATTATTGGAACAAACCCAAAAATTCTCAAGGTAAAAAGAATTCAAATAAAAAGAAGAATATTTTTGTTTCTCCACAATTCTTTCCTGATAAATTGCATGTTAAAACTATCTGGATGAAAAAGGAAGATTTAGAGAAGTTTGTGTCTGTTGATACTATGGGATTTATTTCTAATAGGTCTTTGGGTGCAAAACCCCCTAACTAGGTCATTAGGACTTTGATGGTCATGGACTGAACTTATGTTCATTTATTTGTTCTCCATTGGACCATATTTTTTTTAGGTTAGGTTTTGTTTATTTTTAGTAATAATCATATAAGATTATGATAATTATATTTTTCTGAGAAATGATGTGATTTCCTTATATTTCTTTTAATTTCACTTTAATTTGTGAATGCATAATTGGGACACTTAGTTTGTCAATGAATGAAGTACTTGATTTTATGATCTAAACATTGATGAACAATGTGCTGTATTTATTTCTTTTTAGAGGTAAATCTTCTGAGTCCATACAATTTGTGCACTAGTCCAACTCTGAGAGAATTTATTGAAAACTAATGTGAAGTTGACTAGAATATATTGTATGAGTAGCATTGAAAGCTTAAATGATCAATGAAAAAAATGAAAAAAAATATATGTTTTTATTCAGCATGAAAAGAAAAAGAAAATAGAAAATTTGCTGAATATTTAAGATAAATGGAAAAGGCTACCTTCGGGATGTGATCGTAGCTTCCACTATAATGTAAATCTCCAATGAGATATCTTTAAAAATTAAAGAGTTGTTTTGAGGAAAATAGCTGGCTGCCCGTAAGAGTGAAAGCCACCGTCTTAGAAATAAAAAAAAATGATAAAATTTAATGAAAAAAATGTTTGATCATGTGTAGTTATAGTTGCTTATTATCCAATATGTTTTAGAAGATGGATCAAAGGAATTTGATTAATTTTTGATGAAGTTGGATTGCACACACACACATGGATTTATTAGATGAGTTTCTAAATTTTTATAAATATTTGTGTGTTGGAAGTTGTGTCTTGATCATGGATTTGAGAATGAATTTTATGGATAAATTATGGGTTTTAAAATTCTGCATTTATAAATGTTTGAAATTTTTCATAAATTTTAGGACTCATATTATTCTTTGAAAAATATGTTTTTGATTATTCTTATGAGATTATTCATGTTTTATTTTTATTTTTTCTCTGAAAAAATTTAAAAAAAAAATCCAAAAATATGTTTATTTTGATTTTGTGTTTATTTTTCACTCTTTATGTGTTTAATTGCTAAATCAGATTGAAAAGATATATTTTTGGTGAATTAGAGGTCCAAAGTGTAATTTTTGTATAATTCACAAAGTTGGACCGGTCCCCATTATTGAGCACCGGTCGCATTTCTACAGGTTATGAGGAACCGAGAGAAGTTGGACCGATCCCCAAATATGAGGACTTGTCGCACTTAGTGGATGCCCAATTTTGATGAAATCCGCGCGCGTGCCTTAATGTTTTAAGTTGAGTTCCTTGTACACTCGTACACACACTCATATATCTTAAACTCTCACTCTCAAGCACTCTAAAACACTCCAACTCACTTACACTCTTCGTCTTCTATATTTTTTGTGATCATTGACTATTGGAGGTTGGGATTGAAATATTGGAGTATTGTGTTGATTGTTGTTTGATTATTTGAGGATTTGATGATAGTTGTGCAAACAAATACCTTTGCAATTTGGGGTTTTTCTTAGTGCACACCAAGGTTTCATTAATTGACTCAATGGAACTTTTAACTCTATTTTTCTTCAACTTGCATCAATCCTCAATCTATCTTGTGTTACATAATCTACATCATTTTGGTTGATATTTGTAATTGATTTTGGATTGAAATTGGTGGAAGGGATTATCTTGGAAGAATTTGAGTTGATTTTGAAGTAATTGATCAAACAAGTTGTGCTCAATTTTTTTTTAATCTTGTTCTCCAAATGTTTGACAGAATTCTTCAATGGAGCTTGTGACCTTGTTTATGTCTCCATTTATTATGACTTTCATGATTAGGTTTAAAAGAGCTAGATGAGTATTTTTGAAAGTGAAAAGGAATGTTGCTTTGAAAAGACTTTGGTTTGGAATCCTTATATGATTTGGATGACATATTTCTATTTGGATGTTTATCTTTTACAATCAAAGTTTTGTCATTATCATTGAGGTAAATACAATTGTTATGACTCAAGTAGTTGATGTTATTGATTAAGAGGTGGTATTCTTTTGCAATATTTGAGGACAAATCTTGATAGATCATCAATAGAGGATAATGATTCGAGCCTTATGAGAACCCAATGTATCTTTGATAATGGACATCATTCATTCTCCTACATAACTGATGATAACTAGTTTTTAGGCTTTGATGTTTTGATGATTCAAACTAGTTCATCTATTTGCTAGGTTTATGATTTAGACTTGGTTATTTTTTGATACTCATGGTGTCTTTGATTAGGTTGCATGTTGATCTTATGGATACCATATTTATGTTTGGATCATACTTTTGTGGACTTTGATGCAAATTTCAATAGATGGAGTTACATGTTCAAGGATATCTTTTTGATCGATGTTGATATCTAGTTTTTGGAGCTCATGATGATGATGAGGATTAGGTCTTGATGATAGACTTAGTTATGTTTTGCTAGACTTTAAATAGTTAACTCTATTCTGTTTAGGTTTGATGCTTGATCTTGTTTTGTTCTGTTTATTCCATCAACTGATATGTTTTGGATATTATTTGATCAGTGATGATAATTATGTTTGTCTTAATCTCTCTATGTGCTTCATGATTTATCTGTTTATCTAAATCTCTTTGCTAGTTCTTTGTCAATTTCTTTCGAAAAGGGGGAGATGATATTATTATATGCATATGATATGATATGAGATTCTTTGACAAAGGGGGAGATATATTTATCAAATTAAGGGGGAGATATTGATATTCATGATTATATTTCTTTATTAAGCTTTTCACAGGTTGTGTTGTTTAAGAGATGTGCAGGTACAACAGGTTTTTATTCTAACCATCTTGAACACACAAGTGAAGCTTCTGATGATCAGCTTTTTATTTCTATGTATTTTTGGGCAACATTGTAATCTAATTTTTTCAATGGGTTAGGTTATAATTGTCTAGATAGTTTTGTCACGAAATTGTCAAAGGGGGAGATTGTGAGATATAAATTTGTAATTGGCATATTTTGGTGATCAAAACCTGATTGATCGAGTTGTAATTTTTGATTTATTCTTTGTATCGATCATCGACATCTTCAAGCTGACACTCAAGTGCATGGAAGCCAACAAATCAGTATGAACACCATATAGTAGAGGTAAGTATGGTGAGGACAATCTGCACTTTTTAGTTCCGAGCCTATTTTGAAAAACTAGGGTTTAAATGAAAATTTTAGGGTTTTTCAAAGTAGGACTGGTCCCCAATATTTAGGACCGGTCCAACTTTTCTCGGCAGTTTAGTTTCTGCAGGTTTTCAAAAAGTCCCACCGGTCCTATTTATTTGGCACCGGTCCCACTTAGCCTGTTCCAAATAAGAAATAGATTTTGACAAAAATTCTGATTCCTACTGGGTTTGAAACTACTAGGAAAGTTCTATTTTGGTATTCAACTTCTTTTCCAAGTAGAATTAGGATTTCGTTGCCTATATATATGTATTCAGATTTTCTGTACAAATTGGTGAAGGAGCCCTGGAATATTATTTTAGAGAGAGAAAGTATATACAATATAATTAGGGCTATATATTTTTAAGAACACACATCCATACTTCACGAGTGATATTTAGGATGGTGTTCTACTTCTGATTAGCTGCTCAGAGACTGCATCAAATCTATTTGCTGATCATAACATTGGATTGAAGGTTCTTCGCTTGCTTGCTTGTTGAGGAAAAAAGGTGACCAGATTGCACTACGAAGGGAACAAAATACTTGCAGAGTATTTTGGTTCTTCCAGCAACCTTTCTGTAAGGGTGGTGACATTAGCCGGAAGTCTGCAGCAGTTGGACGTGTTGTCGCAATCATAACCCTGAGGTGTTCCGCATCAGATCCTTAACAGAGTGAAGAGGGGTGTGAGACTGAGATAGAGTCTGTTGTACTTTGCTTCATCATAGTGAATTGGTTCCCTGAGGCGTGTCGCCTCCCTCCGTGGTTTTTCCCGCCTTGGGTTTCCACGTATATCTGGTGCATTCTTTTCTTTACTTGCACTTTATTTATTTGCTTGCTTCAATTGTTTAATTAATTGGACTTAAAATTGAATTGATTAAAAATTAAGCAAACGAGCAAGTGATCCTATTCACCCCCCTATAGGTTCTAAAATACTTTTCGTAACCGCTTCCGCACCGCGGAACTCACAGTTATTACGGTGTCTATGGAAGCAACTTATGCACTTACCCACTTCTTAATAACTTGGATAACAAAATTGTTGTTAGCATTTAATTTGTTTTTATTCTATTTTCAGGTTGCACAAAGAGAACGGTGATATCCAAGATGTCTAAGAAGAAGTTTACAATATTTTTTCTATTTTCTTATAACTTGATGTATATGGTAAAGATGTTAGGCACTTTAAGACACTTGATATTCACATATTGTTTGAATTTGTTGTGGACTGAATGGACATTGTGTTACCCATTAGTAGGTCTTCAATGTTTCGCTACAACAAAAACAGGCATTGTTAGGTGGATTTGACACCGCTCATGCTGCGGCTAGGTAGTAATTAATTTAGATATGGAGAACTCTTGTTGGTTTAGATTAATTTATAAGCTGTTTTATTAATACTTGTTAATTATTTTCCATAATCAGAGCTTATGATCGAGTTGCAATTAAACATACTCCGTCGGCAAACGAGAAGTGACAAATTCTTCTTTAGCTTATGATTGAGGGCAGGAGGGCAAAGAGCCTGTTTTGTAGTCCACAAGGAAAAGTGTACATTTGAATAGGTTTAATTTGAACATTCTGTGGTCTCAATCCACAAGTAATTTTATAATATATATGTTTTTATTACTTTGCATTAATTGAAGACAATGGTAAGCAAGATTGCTTGTTAAATCATAAGGAAAAGAAGCCATGCTGGGGCGGCTATAACTACACCTGATGTGAGCAATGTAAGAGGTATTTAAATATAAAAAATTGACTCTAAAGTCTGACTTTGTTGATAAAAGTTGGCATTTATGTTAAGATGATTCCATTTAGTCGAGGATGCTAGCTTTGTACCAAATGGCATTTATGTTTCTGTTACTATGCATGTGATCTTTCTGATTGTCACACTACATCCATAGTTTCAACCTCCTTGATCCCATGTTTACCTTCATTACATTAGTTTATTATAGGAATTTTATTTTATGGTAATTTATGAAGACATGCCAATTGTCTTTGCACTATTTGGGAATAATCTTAAGTAATTTTTCTTTTGCAATAGTTATGGTTTCCCATCTAGTTTTGAATTTTTTGGCGTTTGGTTCAGATTCACTTTTTTTTTTCTTTTAGTTTGTTAGTATTTTATTTCTCCTCTCTTTGGGTCTTCATTTTCTTTTGTAACTGTTATTTCAGTCCTCCTCTTGGATTAATCATTCCTCTATTAATTATATGAATTTTATTATACGAGACTGAAACAATTTGTTTTTCAGGTGAAACATGTAATTGTTTAATTACTTTTTTGGATGTTCCAGCCACTTATTGTAACACTATGACATTGTTTGAAATAATGCTAATTCCTTTGTTGATAAAATATGATCACAACTGAAATTTGAAGTTGCAATTTTGTTAATTGAAAGAGATAAATGATGCTTTTTAGTGTCATAAGATTTTATAGAGAATTAGATAGTTATATGAGAAGCTATAGCCCTTCATTCTATATGTCCACCACTAGACTACGACAACTCACACTTTAGGCTAGGTAGCCTCTCCAATTTAGCTAATTCTTTAGTAGTTCTTCAGTAGCTTCATGTTGGTGCCAAGTAGTTACAATTTTAAATCTACTCTTGCAGAATTCTACTAGGCAATCATTTCATAACCCACTGAAACATATACAACATTGTGTTACCTGCACTCAAGAACCAAACATTTTAAAATGTTATGTTATTTGAGAATAATATATTTTATTTATTTAGTATAGGATTAATGAAAATGCATTGCTTAGCATTCTAATACTTGCTTGATCCTAAGGTTGCAGGGATTATGTCAAAGGAAGTATTGAGAGAGTCAGTTGTGTTGTTGATGAGGCACGCAGTATTGATAATGTGTGTATTTAAGCATTAGTGTCAGGATACAGAACCTTGAAGGAGTGACAAGAAATCTCAATAAGATGGCTCAGGAGATTGAAAGGTATATACATTTTTCTTCTTTACTATTATTATCTGTTTGTTAAAGTTAGTTTTGGTTACTTATCTTCTGAAACTTTTTTATCCTCAATGGATCAATTTGTACTTGTGTCTCAATGCCCACCACATGATATGGATTTGGGGAAATTTGGCTTACCCTTTCACCACTAATTTAGAAGACTAGGAAAGATTTTTGTGGAAACAGCCAAGGGTCAGATTTTTGCCTGACTATTGGTGGGAGGATGGCCTTTAAAGTGACCACTGTAGACTTGTTTAAAGTTGTAGTCGATAATAGCTATAAAAGATTGGAACAACAATGGTTCAGTGTTATCTTACTTTTTGTTTTAAGGATTCACTTGGTCAGGTTTCGAACAACTATGGAAGCTTTGAGTGCTTGGTAGGATATAAAGTGAAAAAGAAAGTCAAGCCAGTGTTGCAAGCAACCAGTTGTGCCTTTGATGGAATAATGGAATGAGAGAAAATTTTGAACATTTGAAGGGGCGGGGTTGCCAGTTTTGAGATTTGGCCATATTTCGTTGCTTTCCTTGTATTTGGCGTATGGGAGGACCTTAGTATTTGGGTAATTATTCTGTAGGTTTTTTTTGGGAGAGATGAGTGGATGATCTTTGCTTTTCTTTCTTTCTTTCTTCCTTTCTTCTCTCTCTCTCTCCACCCCCCCCTCTCTCTCTCTTTTGGTATATGTTTATAGGATGCATGTACATGAGTTGTGTTCTCTCTACTAATTTTCTTTTATTTGTTGAAAGAATATGTTGGCTAGGAAGGAAATAATAAATGCTTGAAACTAAGTGTGAGGTTCCATGAACAAAGACAAATTTTGTTTTCTTTTCCTCCCCTCGTTTGCTTATTGATTTCAATATATTATTGATTGAAGTATGAAAGATATGCTTACATATATATATTTCTAGTTATTTTAGTGTTTTACATGAGGTTACAAGAAGTACCGAAAGAATGTTCCAGTTGTGGTTAGAGAATCGTACTAGTTGTATTGTGATTCTGATTTAAAAAATTTAATCTCATGTTGTAGCTAGGGCTCTATTTTAGCCTGGTATATATTATTTCTTTTTTATTTTTTTTCTTTTAATTTTTGCTTGTATAGCTCCAGATTTTATATTATTCAAGCTAACATTGCTAGGACTCCTGTTTAATACCATAATATTTCTTTAATATGTAGTTCTAAAATATTGGCAGTTGAGGGTTTCAAATCTAGACTCTACTTATGATTCTTCTAATGCAGTAAAAACAAGCCTTTTTACGGCAGGCAAAAAAGGATTTTACGGTGGTTTTGGCCCGTCGTGATATTTACCTTCTACAACGGGTTTATGCATATGGTAGAATGTATTATTTTTAACCACGGGCTCAGCCCATAGTAGAAAATTACTTTCTACCACGGGTTGGGCTCATGGTAGAAAGTATGTTTTCTACAACGTGCTTAGCCTGTGGTAGAAAGTCTGTTTTTTTTTTATAAAAAATATTTGTCTGTGCTGTGACATTGGGCAGTTGAAAACCTGCTGGCGAGGTATATGTCTCAGGAACATAGTAGTCCCTAAGCAATCTAGCTCTTTCTCCATCAGCATTAGGAACAAGGTTGTTATTCCTCTCTTCTGCCATGTCTTCAATTAATTCTTCCTCTTGCACAATGGTGTCAACAGGGATGTTCCTCTGTTGTCTAAGAGTATGTTCAGGATCAAGAGGTATCAAAGGATCAGCCACAGAACGACGACCTTGCATATATTTACCGAAAGCACCTGAAAAGAAACAAAAACAAAATTAAAAATAAAATATAAAAATTTCCTAAACTAAAAATCCAATTAAAACTAATTCTGTAAAATCCAATCAATTAAATAGATAATCCCCGGCAACGGCGCCAAAAATTGATTCGTGTGTGAGTGTGACTCAAAAAGTATACCAATTAAAATTTTCCACACTTCGCAATAGAACGAATTCCTTGCAGAATAGGGCTATCGAAAGGGGTATCGTACCTCAGGGATTATGGTCTGATGAGTTGGAATACGGAACTAATTCTAATTAAATTTAGAAGAAAAGAATTCTGATTTTTAAACTAATTAAAAAGATAAAATAAAATAAATCAAAGTAAACAAGATAGTGAAGATAATAGGAGAGAAATCTAGGGTGTTTGACTTCACCACTAACTCCACAATCAATGGTCAATTGAATCAACTATAGGGGAATTACATCATGCATAAGTGGTGTCGGTGGCTACAAGCTCACCTTCATCCGTCAAGAAGATAACATATGATTAAGGCTAAGCCATGGACTATCTTCGATTGGCATGGGCCATCTGCCTAACTACTCTAATCTAGGGTGCAGTATGGTTCATCTTCTCTAGGCATAATCCATCAAAGCTCATAACAATATATTCAGTGATTACCATTGTGTAATAATCTTTCTCATGATCACAGAAAACAAGAGAGATTGAGTTCAATAACAACAACTAAATATCTAAGACAAGATAAGAAATCATTGAGATTGAATTTATAAGACTTTTATTACTCAATTCCTTAATAAGAATCCTCACAATTACACAATCTATGCATGTATATAAAGGTCCCCAATAATTAAAACAATCAAACCATTGATGCTTTGTTAGGGCTACATCAAAACCCTAGTGGATGAACTAGCCGCTCATGGTAGAAGAAGAAGCTTCAACTGTTGAGGAAGAAGACATCATCTTTCTGAATTACGCGTATGACTTCATTCTCCAATGGCTCTGCAATATGTTTCTGTTCTCTTCAGCCCTCTCAGACTCTCCAATCTCTGTGTAAGCTCCCCCAATTCAGCCTCCAAGTCTTCACTTTATTCTCCAAGAGAATATACCAAAGTCCTAATCCAATTAGGAATTAATTAGGGTTTCCCGCAGCACTAATCAGGTGGGTTTTTCCTGCTGACTTCGGCCCGACTTTTGACCCACTAGAAGTCCGATTTATGGAATTTTCGTGAAATACAAAAGTGTGCAGAATCAAATTTCGTTCAACCTTATGTGAAAATAATGTCGATTTGAGGCTCGGAAATAAGACTTCTGGTCCGTTTTCCAAAACAGGATTAAGACTGCATTATGCACAGATTTGGGCTTCAGGCCCGAAACCTTCTTAAGCAGCTGTAATTCTCTTGGACCTCTTTCTTGGGCTGATTTGAGTTGAAATAAATGGTTGAGTGAATCTCCTTGATGTAGGCTTCATCTCACCATCTTGGATGTCTTCTTTGAAAGCCCAAAATCCTGGTTTTAACTGAAATAATCATTAAGACCCTGAAAATACAGAAAACACTAAAACAAAGTAAAATCACAAAATAATCTATCACTAAGAGAATAAAATACATAAGTTAAGAGGCTAGAATGCGTAACATTCAACGCCTATCACACCCCCAAACTTACATATTGCTAATCCCTTAGCAATAGATTAAAACAAAACTAAAACAAAAGAAACTAACAAATACTAACTAAACTATCCAAACTCCACTTTCGTGGGAGAAACGATTGCATTTAGCATATGCAATAAGCCTTTAAACCCCTAGGTTCCCCCTAGTGGACGAGTATAGTCTCGTGAAGGTTTCCAGAAATGTTACCCACAAACATTCAAAATTCTGTTTCAACATTAATTCAAGAAGAAGATTACAATATATAGTTACAAACTTGCATTCAAGAATAGTTTCAAACTTTCAAATTCTATAATTCAAAGCAATGGTCCCCATACATAATTCACATCAACATATCTCAAAATAATCAATTCTAGCTCCCTCGTGTAAAGTGAACTACCAGTCCTCTCATGTAGCATAACTCAGCTCTGAATATATTAAGGCACATACCCCTTCAACTCACTAGCTCCCCTTATTGAAATCATACTTCCAAACATGAATACATGACTTTTCAATTTTTTTTTCTTATCATTCTTTTTTTTTTTCATTGCTTTATTGGTTGTGCAATGTCTTGATCTATTAAGCTTTCTGAAAGATCCATGTAGCAAGCTTTCAGTCAGTGGCTCCCAAACCAGATGGCTTTAGGGCACTAGGCTTTAAGATACCCCGAAGACCTAATTACTCGAATCAGTCAGGCTACAAATCAAGACTACCAATGCTCATCTTTTCTCACCTTTTCACTTTTGACGCGAACACTCCGTGCTTCCTGAGGCATAGAGGCCCTGTTACTCATGAAAATGATCAAATTGATTGCTTATTCATCATTTTTTTTCTTTCTCTTTTTTTTTTCTTTTTTCATTGAAGTCAAGTATAACACATCATCGGTACTCATTCTCAAGAGATACTAATTAATATCAAGCACATGTAACTCAATAACTCAAAACCACAGTCAATACCCCATAAGATTATGCTATTGTGTCTGTGCATGTAAGGAAACTAAAATTAATCATCCCAGAGCATGTTATTGCAAACCATTATTAAAACCACATAATTCAAACCATAGTTTTCAAAGATTTAAAACATACTCAAAAATTGCAAGTTATGCACCTACATAAGGTATTAATCCTTTGAATCATGTCAAAACATTCTATCTAAAAACAAAACAAAATAAAATAAAATAAACAAACTAAGAAAATAAAATAAAATAAAATCCTAATACAAAAGAATTTCACACAAATTTCCCCCATATGCAATAAAGCACATAAATAGGCATCGCCTCACCCCCAAACTTAAACTGTACATTGTCCTTAATGGACCCCCAATTAAAGCATAGAGAAGAGTAAGAACGATATTACCGGGATCATGGAGTAGTGGAAAGAAAATAGAGTACATCACGAGTACGAAGGCAATGCAAGCACACCCCCAAACTTGGATGTTAAAACCTGTCAAAACAAACCACTATACCCCAAAGATCAAGTGAAAATAGTATGGGTGAAAATAAATATGAAAGAGAAAAATCCTAAAATAAAATATTTTTTCATTTTTTCATTTTTTTTATTTTTTATTTTTTATTTTTTTATTTTTTATTTTTTTATTTTTTTATTTTGATAATAAAAATCTAACTACAAAAAGAAAAATAAAGAGAAGAATAAAAGCTAAAAATAAAATAAAATACAAAAGATGGTTACCTTCCTGTCAAGGATGTGGTGGTGACTGAGCATCTGGATCCAAGTTTGCTTGACGCATCAGTGCACGCATCATCCTCCTCATCTCTAGTTGCTCTTGGCGAGTGTCACGAAAGTGATCCGCCATCTCTGCTCTCATTGCACCAAACTGTGTGGAGACCTCTGTCTGTAAGGTGCCAAACTGGGCTGTCAACCCAGCAATCTGCCCTTCTAAATATTGATAATCATGGCCACCAGCCTGTGCATGCACTTCCTCTTCCTCTGCATCCATCTCTTCTGGACCTTCCACCGGTGGTGGTATATCTACATGCTCTCCTCCCTAGGCCAACCGAGATACCTCACCAGGCGCCGCTATGACTCTCTGGTGCATATGAGATCGACTCAGGTTCCAGTCATGCGTGCCATAATGAAGATCACGTGGAAAGGCAAGCTCGTCCTCATGGACTGCATACCCCTGTGACACAAGCAACTGATGAATAATGGTAGGGAATGGAAACTCCCAGTCACTTGCACTGTCTGGTGCCTTGGCCACAACTTTGGAATAGAATTTCTCCATCTGGCCCCAGACAATCTGTGGGAATGACAGCCAATGCCCAAAATGTATAGCATATAATGATCGAAGGAACTCTTGACGTCTTTCGGTTTTATGTCCAATTGGACATACATTCTTGAGTAAAACAGCGTCAAGGAACCATAAATGATTTGGCATTGAAGACTTTGAAGATGCATTCCTTTTCGGCTCGAAAAATTGGTTGGCACACAATCGTGCAACCACATTGCCCACCGACAACTCGTCGGGTAAAGGAGTATAGATATGAGATAAATCAGCTGGGCATTCATGAGGACAACCCATGGCAATGGCAATGGATGACATGTCCACTCGAACTATTGTTCCATCTACGGAAGAAGTAAGCACATCCCGCTCATCAGGTTTCGGCATTAAGTTCTGATAAAATACCTTGACAAGCCTCGGGTAAATGGTAGATGAGAGTGGAACAAAAATGGATGCCGACCGACGACGACGGATGTCGGAAATCCCCCACCGTGTCTCAGGAAACATACCATAAAGCTCGGCTATGTCAAACGTTGTTTCATAATTCAACGCCCTTGGATGCCATCTCTCTTGAATACCGTCTCGGCGAGATCGTGAAGAACCTGTGGTCGGATCATGCCTCGCTCGGCGAGGATTACGTGAACTTGAAGCATCTTGGTGACTTGCTCTCTTTGGTGCCATAGAAGTAGAAAAAGTGTGGTTGAGGAATTAAATTGAACACTTGGTGTGCACAATTCTTTTGTATCCTTCAACCTCCTTTTTTTGGCAATTTTTCCACCCAAATCGAACACGTAATTGCACCAAATTGATCCCCCAAACTTGGTCTTCAAAAGCCCTCAAAAAGATTTGAACAATTTCTTCAAGGAAAAACTTCACTTACTTTGATGTTGAACTTGAAAAAGTGTGAGCTTCCTTTGAGAACTAGTGATTTTTGATCCAATTTGATGTTGAAGTTGATGTTGATCAATGTTGAATTCTTGTATAATAATCACTAATTGAAAAAATTAGTTTTCCGGATGATGTAGGACTTGAATTGGAGTTCAAAGAGGTCTAGGATGCAAGTGGTAGCAACATAGGAGGATAAGGAAGCTTTAAATACCAAGAAAATTCGGGCAGCCCACATTTAGCCTTGGGCGATCGATCCCCCCAAGGATGGGCCATCGATCGCCCACCTGATGGTGGTGATCTTCAAGAAATAACATGGGGCGATCGATCCCCCTCAAATGGGGCGATCGATCCCCCCCCTGGATGCCTGTTGGACCCTCCATCGCCCAAGGTCGACCGAACCTTGATAATTTTGAGTCTCCATCGCCCAAGGTCGACCGAGAGCACGATTTTTCACCCGTCTTGAGTCCAAATACCTCGGTACACCTCTTGGCATCCTTCGGAAGCAACTTATACATCAAAAACTCAAAGAAAAAACATTAAAACGCAACTAAAATTGAAAGAAAAAGTAAGAAAACTAAAACTAAAACTAAAACTTAGAATCAAAGAAAACTAAAGAAATTAAAGGATAGAAATACATACAAAACCTACAATTTAACGTCCGTAGGAGATGATTGACTCTCCGAAGGGATTAAGTCGGATAGACGGGATCCGTCAAGTCGACGGACTCAACGTCTCTTCTTGGCACACATCCTTCCACACAATGTTTCAACCTTTGGCCATTAACCTTCATCAAATTGATTTCAAACAATTGCTCATTCGGGAATGAGTCTCGAATAGGTAGTGCATCGATCACCGGCTCAAACTCGATTCGAGATAAATGATCCGCAACCACATTCTCCGTCCCCTTTTTGTCTTTTATCTCCAAATCAAATTCTTGCAGCAATAAAATCCACCGAATAAGACGCGGTTTGGTTTCTTTCTTTGCCAATAAGTGTCTCAATGCTGCATGATCAGAGTAGACAACCACCTTGGACCCCAATAAATAAGAATGAAACTTGTCCAAGGCAAACACTACAGCTAGAAGCTCTTTCTCTGTGGTTGTATAATTGAGTTGGGCATCAGAGAGAGTCTTACTAGCGTAGTAGATGACATGTGGTCGTTTCTCTTCTCTCTGTCCCAACACGGCTCCCACTGCATAATCAGAGGCATCACACATGATTTCAAAAGGTATAGCCCATTTTGGAGACTGCATAATTGGTGCAGAGGATAACAGAGACCGCAGCTTTTCAAAAGCTTTCACACAATCTTCATCAAAGATAAAGGGAACATCTTTAGATAACAAATGGCACAATGGCCGAGCCACTTTACTGAAATCCTTGATGAATCTTCTATAGAACCCGGCATGGCCTAAGAAAGATCGAACTTTCCTTACCGAAGTTGGATGAGGCAGAGTTGCAATTAGGTCGATCTTTGCTTTATCAACTTCAATGCCCCTCTCTGAAACAATATGGCCCAATACAATACCTTCTTTCACCATAAAATGGCTCTTCTCCCAACTAAGTACCAGATTCCGTTCTCGGCACCTTTGAAGCACAAGTGATAAATTGCTCAAACAATGTTCAAAAGATGATCCAAAAACAGAGAAGTCATCCATAAACACCTCCAAGAATTTTTCCACCATGTCAGAAAAGATGGCCATCATACACCTTTGGAATGTAGCCAGAGCATTACATAATCCAAAAGGCATACGACGATACGCAAAAGTACCAAAGGGACAAGTGAAAGTAGTCTTCTTTTGATCTTCTGGATCCATAGCTACTTGGTTATAACCAGAGTAGCCATCCAGAAAGCAATAATAGCTCTGACCAGCTAACCTTTCAAGTATTTGATCAATGAATGGAAGAGGGAAGTGATCCTTCCTTGTCATAGAATTGAGCTTTCTGTAATCAATGCAAACACGCCAACCTGTGGCAGTACGTTGTGGAACAAGCTCTCCCATGGAGTTAGGGACAATGGTAAGACCAGATTTCTTTGGAACCACTTGTGTCAGACTCACCCATGTGCTGTCAGAAATTGGATAAATGATTCCTGCATCAAGTAACTTGACAACCTCTTTCTTTACTACCTCCTTCATGTTGGGGTTCAATCGCCTCTGTGCCTCTCTAGTTGGCTTACATCCTTCTTCCAAATGGATTTTGTGCATGCAAACTGAGGGATCAATGCCCTTAAGATCAGCAACACTCCATCTAATTGCTTCACGATGTTGGTATAAAACCTCTACTAAGCTCTTCTCTTGAAATTCTGTCAGATCAGAGGCAATTATAACAGGAAGAGTTTTCTGTGCCCCCAAGAATACATACTTCAATTTGTCAGGCAAAGGCTTCAACTCTAATTCTGGAGGGGACTCCAATGAAGGCACTAAGGGAGTGCTAGAGAGAAAAGGTAGTGGCTCAATTGGAATTCTCCATGGTGGAGTATTCTGAATAGCATCCACTTCCAGCATAGCATGCACTTCTTCACATAACCCTTCATCATTAATGTTCTCAAAGTCATAAAAAGACTTACATACCTCCAGGGAGTTTCGAGATATAGAGGATGAAACAAATTCCTCCACACATTCATCAATATCATCCATGCAGAACACATCACTCTGATCTGGGGGGTGTTGGATAGCATTGAACACATTGAGCTTGACATTCATGTTGCCAAAGGAAATATCCATGATCCCCGACCTACAATTTATGCAAGCATCAGCAGTAGCTAAGAAAGGTCGACCAAGGATCACAGGAATGTGCCTCTTTGGATTGTGAACCGGCTCAGTGTCAAGTACAATGAAATCAACAGGAAAGTAGAACTTGTCCACTTTAATGAGCATATCTTCTATGATTCCTCGGGGTTACTTTGTTGATCTGTCTGCAAATTGTAATACCACCGAGGTAGGCTTCAATTCTCCCAAGCCCAATTGTAAGTAAACTGAATAGGGTAGCAAATTCACACTTGCACCCAAATCAAGAAGAGCTTTATCCACATGGTGCTCCCCAATAATGCATGAGATAGTTGGAGCACCAGGATCTTTGTACTTGGGAGGAGTACACTGCTGAATTATTGAACTTACTTGTTGTGGCAGCATTACTTTCTTTGGCACATGGCTTTTAGAACGCCTTTTCTGAGTGCATAAGTCCTTCAAAAATTTTGCATAAGGAGGAATTTGCTTGATGGCATCAAGGAGTGGCAAATTAATCTTTACTTGGCGAAACACCTCCATCATGTCATGCAGCTTGTCCCCTTGCTTCCCCAACTTAGATGCTTCAAGAAAACGTTGTGGGAAAGGAGCCTTGGGCTCATAAGGAATTTCAGCACTTGGACTTGTGGTCACTTTTTCTTCTTCTTTCTTTTCACCCACCTTATTGTCAATTATTTGCCCACTTCTCAAAGTGGTAATGGCTTGAACTTGCTCATGGTGTGGGTTGCTTGTGGAAGCTTGCATCCCTCTTGGATTAGCAATTGGTTGACTAGGGAGCTTCCCTTCTTCTCTTCTACTCAATGAAGTAGCAAGCTGTCCAAACTGAGATTCCAGTTTGGCAATGGATTGAGAATGCGAGTGCACTAGCTGAACTGTAGATTGTACTATTGCTGCAGTAGCTTGCACTGTCTCTATAAGAGAATCAAGCTTGTCAAATTTAGACAAGGTAAGAGTCAGCTTGTCTTCAATAGCAGAAATTCTTTGGGCCATAGGACTTTGTGTTTGATATTGCTATTGAGGCATAAAAGTCCTAGGTTGATATGATGGTTGCATTGCTGCCCCTTGGTTACTGTAAGAAAAACCAGGATGATTCCTCCATGTGGGATTGTAAGTATTACCTCGTGGAGGATTCATTGGTCCAGGGAAAGTAGCTTGAACTTGCTCATGTTGAATATCAGAAAATTGCCCCATTGAAGGACAATTGCTCACATTATGCATAGGACTAGAGCAAAATTCACAAGGGCCTAGTAATGTAAAATTTGAAGCAGAAGGAGTTTGATTGGCAGCTATAATTGCTGCTACCTTTTGTGTAATTAAATCAATATCAGTTGGCATAGCTTCTAAAGCACCAACCTCATAAATCCCATCAGTCTTCCTGGTAGTGGCAGGTCTGCTAGAACGAGTAGAGGACACATGTTGCAGAGAGTTGTCACTAAGATTTTCAAATAAGGTCCATGCCTCTTCTTCACTCTTTAACATAAAAGTACCTCCACACGACGCATCAACCATCTGTCTGTTGGCTTCTGTGAGCCCTTCATGAAAACTCTGCACTAGTTGCCACTTAGGAACTTGATGATGGGGACACTTCCTAAGAAGGTCCTTGAATCTTTCCCATGTCTCATAAAATTGTTCCCCCTCATGTTGGGAGAAACCAGTGATAGCACGTCTGAACTGATTGGTCTTCCCTATCGGAAAATACTTCTTGAGAAACTCATGTTGCATCTGAGTCCACGTCGTGATAGAACCAGCCGGTAGAGAGTTGAACCAATACTTTGCTTTGTCTTTCAGAGAGAATGGAAAAAGTCTCATTCTAAAAGCATCTTCAGAGAAGTTGTGAATTTTTGTAGTTGAGCACACTTCAATGAAGTCATCCAGATGCTTGTAAGGGTCTTCTTGAGTCAGCCCAAAATAAGATGGTAGCATCTGAATAATGCTGGACTTGATCTCATAATTCTCTGCTGTGACATTGGGTAGTTGAAAACCTGCTGGCGAGGTATATGTCTCAAGAACATAGTAGTCCCTAAGTAATCTAGCTCTTTCTCCATCAGCATTAGGAACAAGGTTGTTATTCCTCTCTTCTGCCATGTCTTCAATTAATTCTTCCTCTTGCACAATGGTGTCAACAGGGATGTTCCTCTGTTGTCTAAGAGTACGTTCAGGATCAAGAGGTATCAAAGGATCAGCCACAGAACGACGACCTTGCATATATTTACCGAAAGCACCTGAAAAGAAACAAAAACAAAATTAAAAATAAAATATAAAAATTTCCTAAACTAAAAATCCAATTAAAACTAATTCTATAAAATCCAATCAATTAAATAGATAATCCCCGGCAACGGCGCCAAAAATTGATTCGTGTGTGAGTGTGACTCAAAAAGTATACCATTAAAATTTTCCACACTTCGCAATAGAACGAATTCCTTGCAGAATAGGGCTATCGAAAGGGGTATCGTACCTCAGGGATTATGGTCTGATGAGTTGGAATACGGAACTAATTCTAATTAAATTTAGAAGAAAAGAATTCTGATTTTTAAACTAATTAAAAAGATAAAATAAAATAAATCAAAGTAAACAAGATAGTGAAGATAATAGGAGAGAAATCTAGGGTGTTTGACTTCACCACTAACTACACAATCAATGGTCAATTGAATCAACTATAGGGGAATTACATCATGCATAAGTGGTGTCGGTGGCTACAAGCTCACCTTCATCCGTCAAGAAGATAACATATGATTAAGGCTAAGCCATGGACTATCTTCGATTGGCATGGGCCATCTGCCTAACTACTCTAATCTAGGGTGCAGTATGGTTCATCTTCTCTAGGCATAATCCATCAAAGCTCATAACAATATATTCAGTGATTACCATTGTGTAATAATCTTTCTCATGATCACAGAAAACAAGAGAGATTGAGTTCAATAACAATAACTAAATATCTAAGACAAGATAAGAAATCATTGAGATTGAATTTATAAGACTTTTATTGCTCAATTCCTTAATAAGAATCCTCACAATTACACAATCTATGCATGTATATAAAGGTTCCCAATAATTAAAACAATCAAACCATTGATGCTTTGTTAGGGCTACATCAAAACCCTAGTGGATGAACTAGCCGCTCATGGTAGAAGAAGAAGCTTCAACTGTTGAGGAAGAAGACATCATCTTTCTGAATTATGCGTATGACTTCATTCTCCAATGGCTCTGCAATATGTTTCTGTTCTCTTCAGCCCTCTCAGACTCTCCAATCTCTGTGTAAGCTCCCCCAATTCAGCCTCCAAGTCTTCACTTTATTCTCCAAGAGAATATACCAAAGTCCTAATCCAATTAGGAATTAATTAGGGTTTCCCGCAGCACTAATCAGGTGGGTTTTTCCTGCTGACTTCGGCCCGACTTTTGACCCACTAGAAGTCCGATTTACGGAATTTTCGTGAAATACAAAAGTGTGCAGAATCAAATTTCGTTCAACCTTATGTGAAAATAATGTCGATTTGAGGCTCGAAAATAAGACTTCTGGTCCATTTTCCAAAACAGGATTAAGACTGCATTATGCACAGATTTGGGCTTCAGGCCCGAAACCTTCTTAAGCAGCTGTAATTCTCTTGGACCTCTTTCTTGGGCTGATTTGAGTTGAAATAAATGGTTGAGTGAATCTCCTTGATGTAGGCTTCATCTCACCATCTTGGATGTCTTTTTTAAAAGCCCAAAATCCTGGTTTTAACTGAAATAATCATTAAGGCCCTGAAAATACAGAAAACACTAAAACAAAGTAAAATCACAAAATAATCTATCACTAAGAGAATAAAATACATAAGTTAAGAGGCTAGAATGCGTAACATTCAACGCCTATCACATACACATTATTCCCAACCAAACTCCGCCTACACAACCAATATCACTCACCAAGCCTTGTAACCAAACAACAAAAATTTAGACACTTCAGTTTTAATATGCAATGGTCCACAAACTCCATACAAAAATTCAACTTAACTTTGTATAAATAAAGAATTCATCCACAACCTACATAGCTCCATGGAAATTGTCTATTTCGCTTAGTTTGATCTCTCACTACCTATTCGATCAGTCCTCCTTTAACTATGATCGCCTTGGTCTGACCCCTCAGATTCCTATATTTGTCGGTAGTTTTGCCATAATCTCGATGGAAAGTGCAGTGCTTATTCTGGTCCCTCTGTTCTACTGGGATCCTGATAGGAGGCGGTGTTCGGAATATGCCCCTATCTTTGTTCTCTTGGAAGAGTCTTGCCAGGGAACATTTCAAGGGTGTATTTTCTCTTTTCGTATTTGGGCTTCTTTTTTAGCTTTACGAGGTCGGCGGAGCTCTGTTATAGTCCCTCGACTTTGCAACCCTGTCTTTTGATTGAACACTCACGCTAATCAAAGCCAGTTTTTGCTGATGCACTGCTTCATCCTCTTCGAGACTGAGATACTACTGTGCCTTGGCATTCAGATCTCCTATGTTTTTGGGAGTCTTTCTAACCAAAAATGAATTGAATTTTGTTCTGGGAATCATAGCCACCTTAAAGGCTTCTATCGCTTCGACCTGGTCATAGCTGTCTATCAGGGACATCTCTAGATTAAACCTGGTCAAGGACTTCAGGGTTTCTCCTTTCTCTTGCCTCATGATATAGAAGGATGATATAGTTTTCTTCTGTCTTTAGCTCCCAATATATTGTGTGATGAAGAGTTTGCACAATCTATGGAAATTGGGGATCGTCCTCGGTGATTGCTGTTTTAACCAAGTTAGTGTGGCTCTGGTTAATCTGGTTGGGAAGATTTTGCACATGAGGTTCTAGTCTTCGGTGTCTAGTGTCATCTTCCGCTGAATTTGATACAGATGATCAACGGGGTCAGTCGTCTTGTCGAAGGTTGTGAAGCTTGGAAGGACAAATTTTCTCAGATTTAGGGATTTTCGTATCTCCTCCGTGAAGGCTAATTGGATCACCCTACTAGTTGCCAAGTCCACAGGAATCTAATTTTTTAGATCTTTAATATGGTCGTTGACTTTTCAAGTTGGTCAGTTGTTGCTTGAAATGGGGCATCTACTCTGGAGCCATAATGCTCTGATTGGGCTGGTAGTTGTGATTTCTCATGAGGCGGATCATGCTCTCTGGAACCTTCTTGCTTTTGTGGGGGATCTTCAGTTTGCTTTTCGGTAAGGCAAGCAAGCCTTGCCTGAAGGAGTTCATTGCGCCTGTTGGATTCTTCTAGCTGTTGCCACAGTTGTTGTAACATCTGCTCCTATATTTGGCTCTGCTCCATTGTGTGGTTACAGATGGGCGATCGTTGGCCTACAATGGTTCTGGAGCGAAATTGCACTGGCATGAGTTCTCCCTTTTGCCACAGTTGCTAAAATATCTGCTCCTGTGTTTGGCTTTGCTCCATTACGTGGTTATAGATGGGCGATTATTAGCCTACCATGGTTTCGGAGCATAATTGCATTGGCATGAATTCTTCTGGAGAATTAAGTGATCGCTTCCCACAGATGGTGCCAAAATGTAGATGCAAAAATGTACTCACCAATTACTGGAAGTAAACTCAAGCAATGAACCTCAAAATTGTTGTATGGCAAGTTGTTCTCTTCCCTGGTGTATTTTCTCTTTCTTTTATACTCACATTTTGGATTGCAATTGGCCCATGATTTCTCCTCAATTGGTAAAAATACATGATTTTCTCCCTAATTACAGTGATTTTAATGTACAAGTCTTGTATCTTAATTTCGATCTCTCAATTCCAGGATTTCAGTTGCTGACTTTATGCTTTGTGGGATGCCATGTGGACTTACTGGGATGAGCTGCCTACCAAGTCATCACCTTGTTGGATGCTACACGCGTCACTTTCCAGTTGGCGAGATTTTTTCCTCTACAAGATCATATTTTAATGCATGTAAACTCATGTGATCAAATGGAGGTTAGGTTGTGACGCCGGATATAATAGCGATTATTCTGTAGGCTAGTGTCAACAGGCAGGTCACGGAGAAGAACGCAAGAGAATCGCCCAAAAAACTCAGAGAAAAGCCTCTGGTAATCAAATTATTATTCGTAAATATCATAATCTTACCAAAAATAGCAAAATCCCAATAATCACGTAAAAATAAAATATGAAATAAAATAATTAAGCTGCCAAAAATCTAGCCCAAATTGAGTTCAGAATCATTGCTTAAACGACAAAAGAAAATATTACTATAAAAGGAAAGAAAAACTAAAAATGGAGATTCGGAAGGGAAAATAGTGGATTTTGGGCTCAAAAAAATATGCACCCAGCTTTGCTTGGTGCCCACAATGTGCGCGCCAAAGAGAGCTTTCCAAATTGGGGTCATAAAAGCGATTCTAATACCCGTAGCCAAAGTTATGGCCAAAATACTGAAACGCGCCCAAAACTGCCCAATTAGGGACAAGATCACGGCTTCCTGCCATCTTTGCGCTGATCTACCAACTCAAGGTATCTCAGCGCCATCAATGTGTCATCTGATAGCTCAGCACCATCTGACTCGGATCCTCCTGCATCAGGTTGGTTCATTAAAAGGATTTAGTTCCAAGACACAGATTTTTCCTTCCAAAAAAAAGTATTAGACTTATTTGGTTTATTTTCTTTTATAACGGTTAATTTTTTTGTTATTAGAAAATAGTTTGAAAATATTTGATTGACATATCTCCCTGAAAAAATAATTAAAAAGAGACTTAGTTCAAAAGGCAGCTTTTCCGAAAATTTGGAAAAGCATATATTTTTTTTTAAAGCCTCTCTTTCATGAATGATTGTTAGTCTGATAGTGTAAAATAGGTCTATAATACCATTGCTACAAACTTAATTTAATTTTGTTTTCAAAGCATCTTAGTGAAGTTGAGATGAACAAATACATGGTATCTAATCACAAGGTTTTATCATTCAATTGTGAATTTAATCTCAAATTAAATCCTAATTTGAATTTCAGCATACTTAATTTCATGTTTGATTATCATACCGTAAAACACTATCCCGCAGTGACTTTTGTACCACCAAATCACTAATCTCATAGCATTTGATGTGCTTGGATTTTGTCTCCACTGCAAACAAAAGGTTTTGAAAAGGAAAACTTATTTTCTACATGCCATAGTACGTCCAATCTCCATATCATAATGTGCTTATATTTTGTCACCAATACATACAAAAGATTTTAAATAAGAAAGCTTATTTTCAACATTGCCATTAAAGACCGATGCCCAAATCTACACACCAGGCATATCACTTTCTAGTTCTACACACCAAAATAGTATGGGAATTGTAGAATTATATGTATATAAGTAAGAGCTTTAAATCAAAATTGTAACACATCGAACATAAATCATGGAAAGACAACCTTCAATCTTAGAGGTCGTCTCATTTGGTTCCTTAATGCCTGTTTAGACTGGCTTTTCAAATGTTACTTTTGACTATTTGGACCTCAAAGCTATTTTGAGTAGTGTTTGAATAAATTTTTTGAAGAGCCTTTTGGAGAAGCGAGGGATACCAGCTTATCTAAAAGACTCTATTAAGAAAACACCGAAAGCTAAATTGGGGTATAATGAAACGTTTAAAAACCCATGCATAACCATTTTTATTTTGCAGTTAAAAAATAAATTTCTAAGCGTGCCCTGTATAGGACGCATTAAAACTCTACTACACAACACCCTCAAACCAGAGAGGATTTGAAGATAGTTCATTTCTGAATTGTATTAATGAATGGTATATCAAAAGCTATACAACGAGAGCATATATATAGGAGAAGGAAAGAGTGGGGAGCAAGTTATCCTATACATACTCTGAATCCTAATTGGATGTGGAAAAGGAGAAATACAAAATACACTAATATATATTAACACTCCCCCTCAAACTCAAGGTGGGTTATACGACGCCATCTAGAGTTTGAAAACAAGCTCTCGAAAACACCCTGGTGGAAGTGATTTGGTGAAGATATCTACTATCTGATCATGGAAAGTGACCGATCGTAACTACAAGACATTTTGAGGTAGATGATGACGAACAAAATGACAATCAATCTCAATGTGTTTGGTCCACTCATGAAAAATATCATTGTGTTCAATCTGAATAGCACTATTATTATCACAATAGATGGGAGTAGTAGTAGGCGAACAAACACCCATATCCCGAAGAAGCCATTGTAACCATAAAAGCTCAGAAGTAGGTAGATGAAAGGAAGAAAGCTCAAATAGTCGCCCTGTCTTACGGCCTGTCCCAATGATCTGACTTGTCTAAGGATCCTGTACAACACAACCATTAGAGGAAAATGTTATAGTCATACCTAGCTCAGTCAATTGACCAATAGATAAAAGATTAAGAGAAAGATTGGGAACATGATAAACATTGGAAACAGACAAATTTGACTGAGAGACAGTGCCTATGTGACTAATGGCCATAGTGGAGCCATTAGCTATGTGGATAACAGGTGAATGAGATGTAAGAGTCTGAGTAGTGAGCAAAGTATGATCAGGAGTCACATGATTGTAGCAAGCAGAGCCAAAAAACCATGAATTAACTGTACCTAGTGTGGTTGAGAAAGTAGAGTTAGATGAGCTTGGACCTGATTGTTTTGAGAGAAACTGGTTGAGAATTGTCTCTAGATCAGCAGTAGAAAATGTAGATGGGGACTCATCAGAAGAAGCAGTAACTGAATCAGAAGAAGGATAAGATGTCTCCGTGGTAGCTATAGCTACAGCATTGTGAGGTCTAGTAAGTTTGAAGCACTCCTCAATTGTATGTCTGGATTTGTGACAGTATCTGTAAGTTCGTTCACTAGGTCTTGGTTGAAATGACTGTGCTCGCTGTTTGTTACCACCATTGCGACGAAAAGAAGAAGAATATCTATGGAGTGAAGGCCCAGACTGAAAAGGCTATGATTGTGAAGGCCTAGACTGAAAGGGCTGGGATTGCAAAGACTGTGGCGGCCCAGACTGAGAAGGAGCATATGGTATAGCCAAGACAGGGAGATGAGTCTGAATCGTAGAACGAAGGGTCTATAGACGTGTCTCCTCTCAGACAAGCTCATTAAGAGCTTCATCCAATGATGGGAGAAGTGAGCGATGAAGAAGCAAACCACGGATAGACTCATAATCATCATGAAGATTCATTAAAAATTGATAAAGGCGTGTCTGATCATGATTCTCATGAAATTTCTTGCTCTCTAAGGCAACTGTCCATAACAGTTCTGACAACGTTTGTTGATCCCAAAGACATTTTATGCAAGCAAAAAACTCAGTAATCCTCTGACCGGACTCTTGTTTAAGATGACAAAGCTGGACCATTAACTGATATTGGCCAGCACCATTAGACCTATAATATCGAGAAACAAGCATATCCCAAACCTCTTTGGCAGTGTCATAACTCCCAAATTCTATACTAATGGAAGAACTGGATGTGTTGCGAAGCCATGTGATAATTTTGTGATTATTGCTATCCCAGTCCTCAACACAAATAGTAAATGCTTCATCTTTCTCATCGGTATCCTGAACAGGTAATTTTTGATCCCCTGTAATGTAGGACCATAGCTTGTGTCCTTTAAGAAAGCTGTGCATAGATCGACTCCAAAAAATATAGTTGTCCCCATCAAATGTAATAGAAATTGGGTGAGAAAGCTTATTTTGAGCCATTTCAGAATTCCAAATGACAAAACAAACTGAAAAATTGGAATTAGCGTGAAATTTTAAGCAAGATAGGTCCTTTTTTTTTTTGCTGACGTGGCAGTGATGGATGACTTGGTAGACACGTGGCAGATGAGTCAGTGTTGACGTGGCAGAAAGGATGACGTGGCAGTGATGGGATGACATGGCAGACACGTGGTAGATGAGTTAGTGATGACGTGGCATATGACGGAGCGCTGACATGGAAGGATGATGTGGCGCGCGTGAAAGAGTGTTTGGCGCGTGGTAGCGCGGGGCGGCGTGTGGCGGCGCTGGAAAAAATTAGGGGACTCTTGGGGTGCGTGAGGGCGCGTAAGGGCTCCGTTCGGGCTAAAAATTGCGGTGTTTTGATCGTCTTGCCGAGGGCTTCGATCTGATATATTCAGAGGATTAAAACAAGGTCTAGAAGATTTGGTTTCGGCACCAAATAGAAAAGAGTTCTCTTTAAGTGATGAGAACAATTAAGCGGAAGTAAAATTTTAAAATTCTTGCTTTGATAACATGTTAGAAATAAAAAGAGAGGAGATAATATTTCTGAATTATATTAATGAATGGTATATCAAAAACTATACATCGAGAGCATATATATAGGAGAAGGAAAGAGTGGGGAGCAAGTTATCCTATACATACTCTGAATCCTAATTGGATGTGGAAAAGGAGAAATACAAAATACACTAATATATATTAACAAAAGGATTTGATATCTTCTGACTATAGTCACTGATAGGCGTTGAATGTTACGCATTCTAGCCTCTTAACTTATGTATTTTATTCTCTTAGTGATAGATTATTTTGTTATTTTACTTTGTTTTAGTGTTTTCTGTATTTTCAGGGCCTTAATAATTATTTCAGTTAAAACTGGGATTTTGGGCTTTTAAAGAAGACATCCAAGATGGTGAGATGAAGCCTACATCAAGGAGATTCACTCAACCATTTATTTTAACTCAAATCAGCCCAAGAAAGAGGTCCAAGAGAATTACAGCTGCTTAAGAAGGTTTCGGGCCTGAAGCCCAAATCTGCGCATAATGCAGTCTTAATCCCGTTTTGGAAAACGGACCAGAAGTCTTATTTCCGAGCCTCAAATCGACATAATTCTAGCGTTGGGTTGAACGAAATTTGATTCTGCACACTTTTGTATTTCACGAAAATTCCGTGAATCGGACTTCTAGTGGGTCAAAAGTTGGGCCGAAGTCAGCAGGAAAAACCCACCTGATTAGTGCTGCGGGAAACCCTAATTAATTCCTAATTGGATTAGGACTTTGGTGAATTCTCTTGGGAAATAAAAGGAAGACTTGGAGGCTGAATTGGGAGAGCTTACACACAGAGATTGGAGAGTCTGAGAGGGCTGAAGAGAACAGAAACATATTGCAGAGCCATTGGAGAACGAAGTCATACGCGTAATTCAGAAAGATGATGTCTTCTTCCTCAACAGTTGAAGCTTCTTCTTCTACCATGAGCGGCTAGTTCATCCACTAGGGTTTTGATGTAGCCCTAACAAAGCATCAATGGTTTGATTGTTTTAATTATTGGGGACCTTTATATACATGCATAGATTGTGTAATTGTGAGGATTCTTATTAAGAAATTGAGCAATAAAAGTCTTATAAATTCAATCTCAATGATTTCTTATCTTGTCTTAGATATTTAGTTGTTGTTATTGAATTCAATCTCTTTTGTTTTCTGTGATCATGAGAGAGATTATTACACAATGGTAATCACTGAATATATTGTTATGAGCTTTGATGGATTATGCCTAGAGAAGATGAACCATACTGCACCCTAGATTAGAGTAGTTAGGCAGATGGCCCATGCTAATCGAAGATAGTCCATGGCTTAGCCTTAATCATATGTTATCTTCTTGACGGATGAAGGTGAGCTTGTAGCCACCGACACCACTTATGCATGATGTAATTCCCCTATAGTTGATTCAATTGACCATTGATTGTGGAGTTAGTGGTGAAGTCAAACACCCTAGGTTTCTCTCTTATTATCTTCATTATCTGTTTACCTTTGATTTATTTTATTTTATCTTTTTAATTAGTTAAAAATCAGAATTCTTTTCTTATAAATTTAATTAGAATTAGTTCTGTGTTCCAACTCATCAGAACATAATCCCTGAGGTACGATACCCATTCATTTCGATAGCCCTATTCTGCAAGGAATTCGTTCTATTGCGAAGTGTGGAAAATTTTAATTGATATACTTTTTGAGTCACACTCACACACGAATCAATTTTTGGCGCCGTTGCCGGGGATTATCTATTTGATTGATTGGATTTTACAGAATTAGTTTTAATTGGATTTTTAGTTTAGGAAATTTTTATATTTTATTTTTAATTTTGTTTTTGTTTTCTTTTCAGGTGCTTTTAGTAATATATGCAAGGTCGTCGTTCTGTGGCTGATCCTTTGATACCTCTTGATCCTGAGCCTGAACGTACTCTTAGACAACAGAGGAACATCCCTGTTGATACCATTGTGCAAGAGGAAGAAATAATTGAAAACATGGCAGAAGAGAGGAATAATAACCTTGTTCCTAATGCTGATGGAGAAAGAGCTGGATTGCTTAGGGACTACTATGTTCCTGAGACATATACCTCGCCAGCAGGTTTTCAACTGCCCAATGTCACAGCACAGAATTATGAGATCAAGTCCAGCATTATTCAGATGCTACCATCTTATTTTGGGCTGACTCAAGAAGACCCTTACAAGCATCTGGATGACTTCATTGAAGTGTGCTCAACTACAAAAATTCACAACTTCTCTGAAGATGCTTTCAGAATGAGACTTTTTCCATTCTCTCTGAAAGACAAAGCAAAGTATTGGTTCAACTCTCTACCGGCTGGTTCTATCACGACTTGGACTCAGATGCAACATGAGTTTCTCAAGAAGTATTTTCTGATAGGGAAGACCAATCAGTTCAGACGTGCTATCACTGGTTTCTCCCAACATGAGGGGGAACAATTTTATGAGACATGGGAAAGATTCAAGGACCTTCTTAGGAAGTGTCCCCATCATCAAGTTCCTAAGTGGCAACTAGTGCAGAGTTTTCATGAAGGGCTCACAGAAGCCAACAGACAGATGGTTGATGCGTCATGTGGAGGTACTTTTATGTTGAAGAGTGAAGAAGAGGCATGGACCTTATTTGAAAATCTTAGTGACAACTCTCTACAACATGTGTCCTCTACTCGTTCTAGCAGACCTGCCACTACTAGGAAGGTTGATGGAATTTTTGAGGTTGGTGCTTCAGAAGCTATGCCAACTGATATTGATTTAATTGCACAGAAGGTAGCAGCAATTATGGCTGCCAATCAAACTCCTTCTACTTCAAATTCTTCATTGATAGGCCCTTGTGAATTTTGCTCTAGTCCTATGCATAATGTGAGCAATTGTCCTTTAATGGGGCAATTTTCTGATATTCAACATGAGCAAGTTCAAGCCACTTTCACTGGACCAATGAATCCTCCACGAGGTAATACTTACAATCCCACATGGAGGAATCATCCTGGTTTTTCTTACAGTAACCAAGGGGCAGCAATGCAACCATCATATCAACCTAGGACTTTTGTGCCTCAACAGCAATATCAAACACAAAGTCCTATGGCCCAAAGAATTTCTGCTATTGAAGACAAGCTGACTCTTACCTTGTCTAAATTTGATAAGCTTGATTCTCTTATAGAGACAGTGCAAGCTACTGCAGCAACAGTACAATCTACAGTTCAGCTAGTGCACTCGCATTCTCAATCCATTGCCAAACTGGAATCTCAGTTTGGACAGCTTGCTACTTCATTAAGTAGAAGAGAAGAAGGGAAGCTCCCTAGTCAACCAATTGCTAATCCAAGAGGGATGCAAGCTTCCACAAGCAACCCACACCATGAGCAAGTTCAAGCCATTACCACTTTGAGAAGTGGGAAAATAATTGATAATAAGGTGGGTGAAAAGAAAGAAGAAGAAAAAGTGATCACAAGTCCAAGTGCTGAAATTCCTTATGAGCCCAAGGCTCCTTTCCCACAACGTTTTCTTGAAGCATCTAAATTGGGGAAGCAAGGGGACAAGCTGCATGACATGATGGAGGTGTTTCGCCAAGTGAAGATTAATTTGCCACTCCTTGATGCCATCAAGCAAATTCCTCCTTATGCAAAATTTTTGAAGGACTTGTGCACTCAGAAAAGGCGTTCTAAAAGCCATGTGCCAAAGAAAGTAATGCTGCCACAACAAGTAAGTTCAATAATTCAGCAGTGTACTCCTCCCAAGTACAAAGATCCTGGTGCTCCAACTATCTCATGCATTATTGGGGAGCACCATGTGGATAAAGCTCTTCTTGATTTGGGTGCAAGTGTGAATTTGCTACCTTATTCAGTTTACTTACAATTGGGCTTGGGAGAATTGAAGCCTACCTCGGTGGTATTACAATTTGCAGACAGATCAACAAAGCAACCCCGAGGAATCATAGAAGATGTGCTCATTAAAGTGGACAAGTTCTACTATCCTGTTGATTTCATTATACTTGACACTGAGCCGGTTCACAATCCAAAGAGGCACATTCCTGTGATCCTTGGTCGACCTTTCTTAGCTACTGCTGATGCTTGCATAAATTGTAGGTCAGGGATCATGGATATTTCCTTTGGCAACATGAAGGTTAAACTTAATATTTTCAATGCTGTTGAGAATCCTCCAGATCAGACTGATGTTTTCTTCATGGACTCTGAAGAGGTGATTGAATCTGTAGATGAAGTAAGGGTGCAAGAAAAACAGAAGGAGAAGAAGGTGTTTGAAAATCAAATTTCTACCATGGTGGTAACTTCTGTATGCACTACACTTTCCAAAACACTTCAGAGGGAGCAATTATTTGGAGTGTCCGACAACTCCACACCATGGTATGCAGATATTGTGAACTATTTAGCCACGGGAAAAGTGCCAAGAGACTGGACCAAGCGAGAACGTGATCGATTCTTCTCTAAAGTTCATCATTACTTTTGGGAGGATCCAGAGTTATTTAAATATTGTCCAGATCAGATTATTCGGCGATGTGTCCCAGACCATGAGTTTCAAGATATTCTCAAGTTCTGCCATTCATTGGCATGTGGAGGCCACTTCAGTGCAAGGAAGACAGCGGCAAAGGTACTTCAATGTGGATTCTTTTGGCCTTCTCTGTTTCACGATGCATATGTTTTCTGTAAGACTTGTGATCGTTGTCAAAGATTGGGTTCAATGTCGAGGCGTGATATGATGCCAATGAGCCCCATTCTGGTGGTGGAGATTTTTGACGTTTGGGGAATTGATTTTATGGGACCGTTTCCACCTTCTTTTGGCTACGAATATATTCTGGTTGGAGTGGATTATGTCTCCAAGTGGGTGGAGGCCATTGCAACTCGAACCAATGATCACAAGGTGGTAATCAAATTCATGCATGAGAATATTCTTAGTCGATTTGGAATTCCTCGAGCCTTGATCAGTGATGGTGGTACTCACTTTTGCAATAAATTCTTGAGAGGTTTGCTTGCTAAATATTCAGTGACACATAAGGTGGCAACGCCTTATCATCCTCAAACAAGTGGGCAAGTAGAGCTGTCCAATCGAGAAATTAAGCATATTCTCGAGAAGACAGTGAGACCAGATAGAAGAGATTGGTCATTGCGACTGAGCGAAGCACTATGGGCGTATCGGATTGCTTACAAGACCCCTATCGGTATGTCACCATATCGGTTAGTGTATGGGAAAGCATGTCATCTTCCAGTAGAGATTGAGCACAAGGCACTTTGGGCAATTCGAAAATTCAATTTCGATGCAAAAAGAGCTGGGGAAGAGAGGAAGTTGCAATTGAATGAATTAGAAGAGTTTAGACGTGATGCTTATGAAAGTTCACGAATTTACAAGGAGAGAACGAAAGCATTTCATGATCGACACATCTCACGAAAGTCCTTCTCTCCAGGTGATAAAGTGTGGCTCTTCAATTCCAAGCTTCGGTTGTTCCCCGGAAAATTGCGTTCAAGGTGGGATGGACCATTCCAAGTGATTTCGGTTTTTCCTCATGGTGCCGTGGAAATTCGAAGCTTTAGAGATAATACTTTGATGAAAGTTAATGGCCAAAGGTTGAAACATTGTGTGGAAGGATGTGTGCCAAGAAGAGACGTGGAGTCCGTCGACTTGACGGATCCCGTCTATCCGACTTAATCCCTTCGGAGAGTCAATCGTCTCTTACGGACGTTAAATTGTAAGTTTTGTATGTATTTCTATCCTTGATTTCTTTTAGTTTTCTTTTATTTTAATTTTTGATTTTAGTTTTCTTAAGTTTTTCTTCAATTCTAGTTGCGTTTTAATGTTTTTTCTTTGAGTTTTTGATGTATAAGTTGCTTCCGGAGGATGCCAAGAGGTGTACCGAGGTATTCGGACTCAAGACGGGTGAAAAATCGTGCTCTCGGTCGACCTTGGGCGATGGAGACTCAAAAATATCAAGTCTCGGTCGACCTTGGGCGATGGAGGGTCCAGCAGGGCATCAGAAGGGGGATCGATCGCCCCATTTAAGGGGGATCGATCGCCCCATTGTTTTTTAAGAAATCACCCACCAGCAGGTGGGCGATCGATCGCCCATCCTTGGGGGGATCGATCGCCCAAGCCCATGTGTGGGCTGGCCGAATATTTTTGCTATAAATGGACTCCTTATCCTCCTATGTTGCTACTACTTGCATCCTAAGCCTCTTTGAACACCAATTCAAGTCCTATATCATCCGGAAAACTAATTTCTTCAATTAGTGATTATTATACAAGGATTCAACATTGATCAACATCAACTTCAACATCAAAGTGGATCAAAAATCACTAGTTCTCAAAGGAAGCTCACACTTTTTCAAGTTCAACATCGAAGTAAGTGAAGTTTTTCCTTGAAGAAATTGTTCAAATCTTTTTGAGGGCTTTTAAAGACCAAGTTTGGGGGATCAATTTGGTGCAATTACTTGTTCGATTCGGGTGGAAAAATTGCCGGAAAAAGGAGGTTGAAGGTTACAAAAGAATTGTGCACACCAAGTGTTCGATTTAATTCCTCAATTACACTTTTTCTACTTCTATGGCACCAAAGAGAGCAAGTCACCAAGATGCTTCAAGTTCACGTAATCCTCGCCGAGCGAGGAATGATCCGACCACAGGTTCTTCACGATCTCGCCGAGACGGTATTCAAGAGAGATGGCATCCAAGGGTGTTGAACTATGAAACAACGTTTGACATAGCCGAACTTTATGGTATGTTTCCCGAGACACGATGGGGGATTTCCGACATCCGTCGTCGTCGGTCGGCATCCATTTTTGTTCCACTCTCATCTACCATTTACCCGAGGCTTGTCAAGGTATTTTATCAAAACTTGATGCCGAAACCTGATGAGCGGGATGTGCTTACTTCTTCCGTAGATGGAACAATAGTTCGAGTTGACATGTCATCCATTGCCATTGCCATGGGTTGTCCTCATGAATGCCCAGCTGATTTATCTCATATCTACACTCCTTTACCCGACGAGTTGTCGGTGGGCAATGTGGTTGCACGATTGTGTGCCAACCAATTTTCTGGGCCGAAAAGGAATGCAGCTTCAAAGTCTTCAATGCCAAATCATTTATGGTTCCTTGACGCTGTGCTACTCAAGAATGTATGTCCAATTGGACATAAAACCGAAAGACGTCAAGAGTTCCTCAGAGCCTTATATGCCATACATTTTGGGCATTGGCTGTCATTCCCACAGATTGTCTGGGGCCAGATGGAGAAATTCTATTCCAAGGTTGTGGCCAAGGTACCAGACAGTGCAAGTGACTGGGAGTTTCCATTCCCTACTATTATTCACCAGTTGCTTGTATCACAGGGGTATGCAGTCCATGAGGACGAGCTTGCCTTTCCACATGACCTTCATTATGGCACGCATGACTGGAACTTGAGTCGATCTCATATGCACCAGAGAGTCATAGCGGCGCCTGGTGAGGTATCTCGGTTGGCCCAAGGAGGAGAGCATGTAGATGTACCACCACCGGTGGATGATCCAGAGGAGATGGAGGCAGAGGAAGAGGAAGTGCATGCACAGGCTGGTGGCCATGATTATCAATACTTAGAAGGGCAGATTGCTGGGTTGACAGCCCAGTTTGGCACCTTACAGACAGAGGTCTCCACACAGTTTGGTGCAATGAGAGCAGAGATGGCGGATCACTTTCGTGACACTCGCCAAGAGCAACTAGAGATGAGGAGGATGATGCGTGCACTGATGCGCCAAGCAAACTTAGATCCGGATGCTCAGTCACCACCACATCCTTGACAGGAAGGTAACCATCTTTTGTATATTATTTTATTTTTAGTTTTTATTTTTCTTTTTATTTCTCTTTTTGTAGTTAGATTTTTATTATGAAAAAAAAAAAAAAAAATTGAAAAATGAAATAAAAAATATTTTATTTTATTTTTTTTTAGGATTTTTCTCTTTCATATTTATTTTCACCCATCCTATTTTCACTTGATCTTTGGGGTATAGTGGTTTGTTTTGACAGATTGAAACATCCAAGTTTGGGGGTGTGCTTGCATTGCCTTCGTGCTCGTGATGTACTCTATTTTCTTTCCACTACTCCATGATCCCGGTAATATCGTTCTTACTCTTCTCTATGCTTCGATTGGTAGTACATTGAGGACAATGTACAGTTTAAGTTTGGGGGTGAGGCGATGCCTATTTTTGTGCTTTATTGCAATATGGGGGGAAATTTGTGTGAAATTCTTCTTGTATTAGGATTTTATTTTATTTTATTTTCTTAGTTTGTTTATTTTATTTTATTTTGTTTTATTTTTAAATAGTATGTTTTGACATGATTCAAAGGATTAATACCTTATGTAGGTGCATAACTTGCAATTTTTGAGTATGTTTTGAATTTTTGAAACCTGTGATTTAAAGTATGTTTTAGAGTTTTTGTTAATTACAATTCAGTCCCTATATTTTCTAAAAATTATAATTCTGACCCTAAGCAATTGCAATTCAGCCCTTGAAGTCCCTAAAAATTGCAATTTTGCCCCTAAACTTTTTTATTACAATTGAAGTTTCTGTTTGGGGTGGGTATGTGGTGTGAGATTTTGTGGTTGATTTATGGTGAATTTGTTTAATTTGGGCAATGAGCTGTCATGGTTCAAACACTGGGTATTCTTTGGTGTTTGGTTTGGACAACTTTAGCATGTGCCAATGCGAAGTTTTGGATATTTTGACTCAACAAAGTTGGTGATAGTCTTGGTGGGCTGTCATATTTGGTTTAAGTTTGGTTAATTTCAGAAATCAATTGTTTTGGGCCTCTATAGTGAATTGGGCTGAATTTGAAGTTGGTTTGGGTCTTGTTTGAGCTGTGAGTTGGTCCAACATGGTTGATGGTTTGGGCTTTCCATAGATAAGCAGAAAAAAGGTCAAGTTTAGCACTGACATTCATCATGGCGCCTAAGGGCGCATTGGAGGAGGCAACGTTGATTCGTCGTTTTTCACAGGGTAGAGAACGTTGATTGCTGGATTCCCGCCAAATTGTGTTCAGAATTTTCACCAAGGTGGAGATCCTTGATTGGTGAATTCTCACCAAGGTGGAGATTATTGGATAGTGGCTCGAATTTATGGCACCGAAAGAGAGAAGAAAAATAGGGTGCCGAATTTGTGGACAATAGTGTCGGATTTATGGACTTCCGTCTGCCATCTATCTCCCTCCTTGTAGTATATATATACTTGATGTATATATTTGTATATGTATGCAAGAGATGTAGCAATGGGGTGTGCACCAATGGCTGGTCCAATGTAGGCACCATCAGTGTGTGCACTATGTGTGCACAAATCAGCCGGTTACAAAATCTAGTGCAACAGTAGTGTGTTTCAAATTAGTGTAACTGAAGAGAGAAAATTTGTGTAATCTGTATATTTTCTCTATAGTGAAATTTGGCTGTCTCTAGTGGACGTAGGTAATTGTTGGACCATGTAAAACTCTGCGTATTTGTGTGTGTGGTGTTTTGTTTGTTGAATTTCTGGACTCCCAGCACAACAAACTATAAATTCCCCACAATTTCCCTAACCAAACAAAATTTCCAAACAATCACACTGATCCCGAGCTTTACTGATGTGGCTAAACTTGAATTATATTGTAAGCTTATTTTTGCTCCTTTTATCAAAATATAATTTAACCACTCGCAAGAGCACGAATCTTTGTAGATACGGTTCTATATAGAGGGTATCGATCTCACGAGGACTAGTCATAATTGTCTTAAAGAAAGATTAATTCCACTTTAATCCTAAAAACAAAGTTTTGAGTTTTGTTTATAAAACTATTGCATGAATGTAAAAACAATAAATTTAAGGAGTTAAAAGTTGGGAGAGAGAACTAGGGGTGGTTTCCACCACTAGCCATCCACATGTTCATAAATGTAGCAAGCTTGGGATTCATAAATTAAATGCCTAACAATGTCATTAGGCTTGTGACCTCAATGACATATCAAAAGATTAATGTGTGTGCAAACCTATCATAATCCATCTTCAACAAGCATAGCTCTTCAACCTAACTAATTACCCTACTCTTTAAGTCAACCTAAAACTAAATGCATCCAAACTACCTTATCTTGGCATGGTTTATACAAGCAAACAACACACATTCATTTAAACACCATTACCTAGCCATCATTTGCCCTTCTTGTGGAAGAAGCAAATGTTGAGCATTCAAAAGATAGATTCTACTCTAAGACAAGAATAAAACCAACATCAAATGAATATATATAAGAGATGTATAAGTGTACATTGTCACTAGACTAAATAATCAACATTTAAGTACAAATCCCAAAATGTTACAAAAATGAACAAGTTTACATGGCTAGGGGTTTCACCAACACCCTAGTAGAGAAGTTAGTTGCTCATGGCTGCCTTGCACTCTTCCATTGATGGAGAAAATGAAGCTTCTTGGTTTGGTTCAGCTCCTTCTTCCCCTCTCCCGAATGTCTCTCTGTGTATATGTCTGATGTGTATGAGAGATATGAGATAATGGTTTCTTTGTGTGCTTATGGCCTCCTTTTCAACCTTGGGGCCCACCATAAATAAATATATATCAATATATATACCAACTATATCAAGAAGGTCCCCAAAGGTCTTGTTCAAGTCAGACAATCCCTCTAAGTCGTGCAAAAAGGGGGATTTTGTTGCAAGTGGGAGAGCAGGTGAGCAAGTGGGCAAGTGGCTTTGCAGAATCTCGATCAATCGAAATCATGTCTCGATCAATCGAGATCTCGATTGATCGAGATGCCTTGGCTTTAGTTCTGAACTTTGCTCTTCAGCTGCAAATAGCCTCAAACTTTGCTCCTTTTACTACAAGACCTGCAATATATCAAAAATACAAAAACACTATAAACGTATCTCGGTAAACATAAAAACAGAACTAACATATGCAATAAAGAGGGTTCAAATGCATCGAATTGAACACTTATCATTTACCGAACTTTTAATCTTTTAGCACTGAAGTATGCTAAAAAGAGCAACAGCTAATAACCATGGGCATGGAATAGAAATGAGAAAATAGAAAGATAACCTTACGAAAAAAAGAAACCAGAAAGATAATAATAGGCAACATTGAATACTCTTTTTAGCTATAATTGCTTTTATGACACTAAGGTTTAAAAAAAATGTTTAATGTTTTTGCATCTAACATTGAATACTCAGCTGAATAATCCGACCAACAGCTACATGATCAAGAAAGTTTTAATTGTTCAGAAAAGCATTACCTCTTCCAAAAAAGTAAACTAGAATTGGTTCTTTGGTTTTAGTGAAGAACAATATACGAACAACTTGCAAAATTAAGACAAAGAGTTTGTTCATAATGATAAAGTATTTGACTCCAATTGTGAAACTTGTGATGTGGAAGTTGAGAGCAATGTGACATGGACAAGAGGTATGCTTTGACCAAGACTTTTCTATCTTCAAATAAGTCCGGGGAACTAAAGAGCCAGTCTCCTACTATGACACATTCTGATGTTGCTGCTATAAATATAGAGACGGTCCATATACCAAGGTACTTAATTACCCTTTGAGTTCCTTTACAGATAAAAAAGTCTTTTCAATTTTTGACTTGATCGTCGGAGCGTTGTCGGTCGGCACCGCACCGGTGCCCTTCTCTTATCCTTTTTTGCAGATTAATGTTTGACCAGTTCAAGATAGATTTTTGCTTCATCACATAATAAGCACCAAACATATAAATTTCTGAACTTGCATCAAAACATAATCTTCCCATCAATTCTACTGTTAGTTATTTCTTATCAGTCATGCTAATGTTAGCTAGATGGTATTTTGTGTTTATATATAGGTCTCATAGGTATTTAATCATTAATAAAAATGTATTCTGCAACCTAGAATTAGAGAGTTGAAGCCATTGGAAAGCAATTAGAAGATACAGGACTATATGGGATGAAAGTACTTCTAAATCATCAAAAACACACACACACACACACACAAAATACCATGGCTAATAGTGGGGGGAAATGTTAAACAACATTGGATATTTTCCCGCCAAATGATTCTTTGAAAATGTATACAAGGAATGATCATCTACCTTTGATAAACTAGACATACTAAACAAAAAATCCTTTTCTTGGTGCTTTAATATTCCAAGTGTAACAATTTAGTTCACCACTTTGGAATGACTGTTATGCAAGGGTTTTTTTTTTGGGGTAAATAAATGTGTATAAAAAAATAAATAAAAACTGTACACAGAAGCATGGGGCATACCCCATGGGCCTACAAGAAAATTTGCAATAAGATCAATAAAATCAAATGATATCTCATCTAAAGTTCAAAGACAACAAAATTAGTTATGAAAACATTAAAGATCAAAATGAAATATTTGTAACATATTGTTATTACTTTGTAGTCATTGTAAGAAAATTGTCCTAATGACCTCAATCAACACTTTTTCCAAGCTTCAACATTATTTTATGCACACACTGAACTCAACACTTACGCCCACTATGCACCAATGAGAACTTATAACCAAAAGTTCTCGAAAACATAATTTCCCTAAACAGAATCTAAACGAATAGTAGTTGCCTATCCTACAAATCTACAATACCAATAATAAAGCCTTGGTTAATGATGCAACTGATCCAGCCAAGGAAACGGAAAAAAATATATGCAAATTTACGGCTGGAATTTAGCAAATTGCAGTTCCATCAAAAGATCAGTTAGTTCATGAAGGCCTAACAAATCTAAATAGAACAAGACATTAAATGATACAATTCAAACAAACTGAAAGCCTGCATGCCAGAAAATTGCAATTAAATTTCAATTATATATTGATCTTTTTGTGCATTCTCTCCTATTGTACTTGTTCCATTGACCCTCTCTCCTTAACTCCCAGCATAATGAACCAACGTAGCAGCAGCAGTAGCAGTAGTAGTGTGGATGTTTTACACTGCGATGACCTTGTAACTGAGATTTTGCTTCAATTTTCTCTAAACTACGTCTTCAAGTTCAGTGTTTTACTTGAGTTCATTTATAGCTAGAATGTCTTTTAAATGTTCACTGTATCTAGAAATATTTGTTAATGGTTGTAATTTTTAAGCATGCTAAATCATTTGAATGTGCTAGCTTTGAAGGGATGCAAATTCGATATTGATATTGTATTGAAGCACTTACTTTTAGGTTGAGATGAAAGTCATGTGAGATATAAATTTGTAATTGGCATATTTCGATGATCAAAACCTGATTGATCGAGTTGTAATTTTTGGATTATTCTTTGTATCGATCATTGACAACTTCGAGCGGACACTTAAGTGCACGAAAGCCGACAAATCAGTTAGAACACCATATAGTACAGGTAAGTATGGTGAGGACACTTTGCACTTTTTAGTTCCGAGCCTATTTTGAAAAATCAGGGTTTTCATGAAAATATTAGGGTTTTTCAAAGTAGGATCGGTCCCCAATATTTAGGACCGGTCCAACTTTTCTCGGCAGTTTGATTTCTACAGGTTTTTACGAAGTCCCACTAGTTCTATTTTTTTGGCACCGGTCCCACTTAGCATGTTCCAAATAGGAAACAACTTTTGACTGAAATTCTGATTCCTATTGAGTTTGAAACTTCTAGGAGACTTCTATTTTGGTATTCAACTTCTTTTCCAAGTATAATTAGGACTTCTTTGCCTATATATATGTATTCATATTTTCTCTACTATAGTGCCCTGAAAAATTAATATTTTTAGAGAGAGAAAGTATATACAATATAATTAGGGCTTTATATTTTTAAGAACACACATCCATACTTCACGAGTGATATTTAGGATGGTGTTCTACTTCTAATTAGCTGCTCAAAGACTGTATCAAATCTATTTGCTGATCAGAACATTGGATTGATGGTTCTTCGCTTGCTTGCTTGTTGAGGAAGAAAGGTGACCAGATTGCATTACGAAGGGAACAAAATACTTGTTGAGTATTTTGGTTCTTCCAGCAACCTTTCTGTAAGGGTTGTGATGTTAGTCGAAAGTCTACAGCAGTTGGACGTGTTGTCGCAATCATAAGCCTGAGGTGTTCCGCATCAGATCCTTGACAAAGTGAAGAGGGGTGTGAGACTGAAACAGAGTCTGTTGTACTTTGCTTCTTCATAGTGAATTATTTTCCTGAGGTGTGCCACCTCCCTCCGTGGTTTTTTCCGTTTTAGGTTTCCACGTATATGTGGTGCATTCTTTCCTTTACTTGCACTTTATTTATTTGCTTGTTTTAATTATTTGATTAATTAGACTTAGAATTGAATTAATTAAAAATTAAGCAAACGAGCAAGTGATCCTATTCACCCCCCCTCTAGGTTCTAAAATAACTTTCGCAACCGCTTCTGCACCGCGCAACTCACAAGTCATTCATATTGTGTTTTTGGGTTGACTTTCATTTGAATGTGTTAGCTTCGGATGCAAATTGGATGTTGGTATTGTATGGCATCACAGGTTTTTGGATTGGGGATAAAATTCATAGGTTTTTGGAATGGGGATGAAAGTATTAGAAAAAGGAATATTTCAAAAAAAACAATAAACCTTATAAGGCGGACAAAGGCCGCCCTTAATAATATGAGGCTAATCTTTTAAGGCGGGCCAAAGCCACCCTTAATATTATGTGGTTTGGCTTTTAAGGTGAGCAAAATCCCTCCTAAATAATTGAGATTTTAAGGCGGAAACTAACCGCCATTAATAATTGAGATTCTAAGGCAATAATTGACCGCCCTAAATAATTACACTTCTATGACGTGTAACGACCACCTTGAATAATGAAAGTTTTAAGACACTAAATAATCGCCTTGAAACATTATTTTAAAAGCATTTCTGAAATTATTAAATGCAGTTTCTAACCGCCATTAAAAAATTTTCGCTTGCCTTTAAAAAAACGTAGTAATCATAACGCCTTAATAGATGACAGGCCATGGAGCGCCTTAAAAAGTCATTTAAGGCAGTTTTGGCCTGTCTTAAAAGACTAATTTTCTTGTAGTGACTAACACAACTATCCCATGTCTTCCACTAACACAATAACAACTACTAACATAATAACAATTAATTTATTCAAGTTTAATTTCTAACAGTCATGATGATGTCATCCCCTACTCACAAAAATTCATTCATTTTTGGTTGATTATTTAAAAATTATCAATATTTGCTCTGGTATGAACTTATACTACAATAATGTTTTGACCTTTTAAAGTTAACTTGGTCATACCAGTTTGCTATCTTGTCTAAGCTCTCTGTTTGGAATAAAAGGAGACATTTCATTTATTGAAGAGCTTAAAAAGCCTTTATTGTGGAGACATTAATTTCAAATCTTTTATGCAAATTTGTTGTGCTGAGTTTAATCTTTATGTAATACTTAATATTTGTGTTCTTTCATAGTTGAATTTGTATGAAATACTTTTGGTGAAATTATGATGATCAACTTTTGTTGGCCCTCGCTTTTAATAAATGCAATACTAGTCCTTCACTTTATTTGTCATGCCCCTCAAAATTAAATTCAATGAAAACTATTAAATGGTCCATTTTTTCTAGGCATAATCCATCAAAGCTTTTAATGATATATTCAATGAAAACTATTGTGTAATAATCACTCTCATGATCAGAGAAAATAAGAGGGACGAGTTCAATAAAAACAATCAAGTATTTAAGACAAGATAAGAAATCATTGAAACTAAATTTATAATACTTTTGTAGTTCAATTCTATAATAAGAATCCTCTAAATTACACAATCTATGCATGTTTACAAAAATTCTCAATAGTTAAAACAATCAAACCATTAATGCTTAGTTAGGGCTACATCAAAATCCTAGTGGATGAACTAGCCGCTCATGGTAGAAGAAGAAACTTCAACGGTTGAGAAAGAAGGCATCATCTTCATGAAATATGTGCAATACTTCGTTCTCTAATGGTTCTCTACTCCAAAGCTCTACAAATTATGTCTTCAATGGTGTCCAAAAGCTCTCTAATCTCCCCCAAAATAGCTGCTCATTCGTTACTTTATGCACCAAGAAAATACATGAAAGTCCTAATCCAATTAGAAATTAATTAGGTTTTCCCGTAGCACTAAACAGGTTGGTTTTTCTGCTGATGTTCGGCCCAACTTTTGATCCACTGGAAGTCCGATTCACAGAATTTTCATGAAATACAAAAGTGTCCAGAATTGAATTTCATTCAACTCTTGCAAAAATTAAGTCCATTTGAGGCTCAGAAATATTAAGACTTCTAGTCCGTTTTCCAAAACGGGATTAAAACTATATTTAGCACAGAATTGGGCTTCGGGCCCGTAACCTCCTTAAGCAGCTGTAATTCTCTTGGACCTCTTCTTTGGACTGATTTGAGTTAAATTATAGAGTTGAATGAATCCCTTTGATGTAGACTTCATTTAACCCTCTTGCATGTTATCTTTAAAAGCCCAAAATCATGGTTTTAACTGAAATAATCATTAAGATCCTAAAAATACAGAAAATACTAAAATGAAGTAAAATAATAAAATAATCTATCACTAAGAGAATAGAATATGCAAGTTAAGAGGCTAGAATGCGTAACATTCAACGCCGATCAGTTATGTTCCTCGGTCATAACCATTGGCCATTTGAGATTACTGACTCAACTTTGTCATATTTATTGGTGTTCCATCTAAATCTGAGTTCAAGTAACAATATCTTGTTCAATGGGCCACATGGTAGCCAATTATTGAAGAAGATCACGGTGGATTATCCATTGTTGGTTTTGTGACAAATCATAGATTGAGCTGTTGTTCTCACTTGAAGTCGTTTTCTCCATAACAAAGATGAATTGTTTGGTATCTTCAGGTCCCATAAGCTTCTTTTCTTGATAAGTTATTTACATACCCAGTCTTTCCAAATGCTGTTTGATTGGCATGAGAAGAGGTACCATATATGTCGTAGAATAGCTGTTTGTTCCAGATGCTGAGATCAAGGATACCGAGTCCTCCACTTTTCTTTGGATTGCATATTTGTTCCCACTGAACTTTTGCTCTGTATTTATTCATGAAGGGCAAGACCAGAGGAATTTCTGTAAAATGGCAGTCATATTTTGGATGAATTTGGCAGGAAGGATCATGATGTTAGTTCAGAAAATATGGATGCTACAGAGGGTGGATTGGATGAGTTGGAGTCTGCTTGCAAAGGAGTGTGCCCTATTTGACCAGTTGGTGATTTTAAAGAGCATTTTAACCATAAGGGATTTGCAGTCGGCAGCAGAGAGATTTGATGTAATGAGGTAAGGTGCCACAAGGAAACTCAAAAAGGTTTAAGATGGATTGTTTAACCAAAGCATTGACACTGCAGAAAAAGAGGTTGCTTTTGGAGAGGTTTGGTATGAGCCCAAAGAAATTTGTGAAGGTATCAAGGGCTGTTTTGAGGACACTAGCTGAATTAAGGTCACCATTATAAAACTTGAGTACATCATAGCGAATGAAAGGTGTGTGATATTCAGTGCTCTGCATCGGGTTCAGTATAAGAAAACAAAAAGAATGAAAACAAAAAGAAACGATAGGTCCATATTCGTTACTATACATTTTCTAAACCTTCCAAAAATGGAACTTATTACTTCCAATTAAGGTTGCTCATAGAAGAAAATTAATTAAGAGAAATAAATTAATTGCACAAAGATTTGAAAAAATAAGCACATAAAATCTAGAGTTGCAAGTCTAAATTTTTGATTCACATACATGACATGTAAAAGGGTTAGGGAAACCTAACTGAAACACTATACACACACAGAATAAAAGTCTAAAACCTTACTTGATTGGCATTACAAAGATAGTAAGTTTTGTTTTACTCTTAAATAATAACAATAATCACTATATGGAATACGTACTGTGATGAAATTGCCATTGCTTTGGCCACTGGCGAAGTAGTTGTTTGCAGGGTTACTTTGTATGCCTGCAGGAATCAGTTTGTTAACATCTACTGGCAGGGCAGTCCCAACAAGAAGTTCGGTTTTGGGAGGTGCATGGCAAATCAATTGTAGGAAAATAAATATATAAATAAATCTATAATATATTTTTATTTATAATATAAGTCTCAATATAAATTCATAAAACTCAGCTAGTGGGGCATTGGGCATTGGTCATGGCCGAAATTCGTGGAACGGATAATGTTGTCTGAAATGAAGTCTTCTAGTGTTGGCTGAAATGAAGTCTTCTAAGTCATAGGGTTTTGGTTGAGGTTATTAGCATTTTAATGGGTTTTGTGATGCTGGACAGAATAATGATTATTCTGTAGGCTAGGGGCAACAGAAAATAAACAGAAAGAAAGCATGAGAATTGCCCAAAAACTCAGAGAAAAGTCTCTGGTATTCAATATTATTATTCAAAATCAAAAGTACATTCGAATCAACCCACAAGCCGGGTTATATAGTTGAACTTTGTCAACATTACCAAAAATAGAAAAAACCTAATATTCGTGCCAAAATAAAATAAAAAATAAAAGAAGGAAATTGCTAGAAATCTGGCCCAAATCAAGCCCAGAATCTCTTCCTAATCAACAACATAAATATTACTAAAAAAGGAAAGAAATAACTTGAATTAGGAATATGGAGGGAAAAACAATGGATTTTGGCCTCGAAAAAATACACACCCAGCTTTAGCTTGGTGCCCACGACGTGCGCGCTGAACCAAGCTTTTCAAATTGTGGTCATAAAGGCGATTTGACATCTGTAGCCAAAGTTATGGCCAAAATACTAAAGCGCATCCAAAAATACCCTAATTAGTGACAAGGTCACGGTTTTCTGCCATCTTTACGCTGATCTGCCAACTCAAGATATTTCAGTGCCATCAACGTGTCGTCTGACAGCTCAGCATCATCTGACTCGGATGCTCCTGCATCAGTTACCTCGGGTTGGAAAGAACTCGTCCTCGAGTTTACTGCAGCTTCATCAGAATCCATAAAATAAGGACTCAGATGTTTCACATTAAAGACGTTAGAAGTCCTCAAATGACTGGGGAGGCGTAGTCTGTAGGCGTTATCATTGATCTTCTGCAGGATCTCACAAGGACCAATCTTTCGCTCCTTTAGCTTGTTATACTCTCCAACAGGGAAACGATCACGAGTTAATACCGCCTAAACAAAATCACCAACGTAAAAAAGTACTTGACGACGGTGGCTGTCAGCCTGAACCTTGTACTTGGCATTACTCTCGTGAATGGCCAGCTTGACCTGCTCATGGATACCTCGAAGATGTTCTACCATCTCATCTGCTTTGCGATTGAAACGACCCACGCGCGGAATAGGGGCTAAGTCAAGCACCCCAGATGGGTTCTGACCATAGACAATCTCAAATGGGCTCATTCCTATTGATTTGTTCTTCGACCTGTTATAAGCAAATTCTGCTTGAGGTAATGCCAAATCCCACTACTTTGGTTTAGTTCCTGCCAAACTCCTCAAAAGGTTCCCCAAACTCCGATTCACCACCTCTGTCTGACGATGGTAGGCGCTGCTAAAATTGAACTTTGTTCCCAGTTTCTTCCATAGACTCTTCCAGAATTGACTCATGAACTTGGTATCACGATATGAGGTAATGGATTGGGGAACACCATGTAAACGCACAATCTCCTTGAAGTAAAGATGGGCGACCTGGGCAACATCCATTGTTTTCCTACAAGCAACAAAATGGGCCATCTTGGAAAATCGGTCGACCACAACAAAAATAGAATCCACGGCCCGTTGGGTACGAGGTAAGCCTAACACAAAGTCCATACTGACATCAAGCCAAGGAGCTTCAAGGACCGATAAAGGTGTGTACAGGCCCGCATTAGTGAGAACTCCCTTGAACCGCTGACACACATAACAACGCTCCACATAATGAGCCACGTCACTGGTTAACTTGGGCCAATAATAGCTGGAAGAGATCAGACCCAACGTCTTGTCTCGCCCAAAATGACCCTCGTTATGAAGTTCACTAATAATCTATTGCCTTAGTGAACAATATGGGATGTACAACTTTAATCCATGAAATAGGTAACCATTGTGCAAAATAAAATCATGGCGTTGACCATTAGTTACCTCCTGAATTATCCTCCCGAAGGAAGGATCTGCAGCATACATATCAGAGAATGTATCGAAACCTGCAACTCTGGTGCTCATGGTAGTGAGGAGCAACGTACGATGGCTCAGTGCATCTGCAACACGGTTCAAACTCCCTGCCTGGTGCCTCAGTGCAAATGTGAACTCTTGCAAGTATGCCACCCACTTGGCATACCATTTACTCAGCTTGTGCTGGCCATTGATGTATTTCAAGGCCTCATGATCAGTGAGGAGAATGAATTCCCTCTGTATTAGGTAATGATGCCAATGCTTTAGGGACTGAATGATGGCATAAAACTCTAGATCATAGGTGGAATAAGTTTTCTTTGATCCTGATAGCTTCTCACTGAAAAAAGCTATTGGACGCCCCTCCTGACTCAGAACACCACCAATGCCCACCCCAGATGCATCATAATTTACCTTAAACACCTTCTCAAAGTCGGGAAGTGCCAAAATTGGTGCCTCTGGCATCTTCTGCTTGACCAGATAAAAATTGGCCTCTGCCTCCTCGGACCAATAGAAATCACGTCCCTTGAGTCACTCTGTGACGGGAGCAATCAGAGTGCTGAAGTTTCTAATGAACCGACGGTAGAAAGATGCCAATCCATGGAAACTTCGGACATCGTGCAAGGTTTTCAGTTTGGGCCACTCCAAAACTGCGTCTATCTTCGATGGATCTGTATGAACACCATCAGTAGACACCACAAAACCCTAAAAAGTTACAGAAGTAGTGAAGAAAGCACACTTCTTCTGATTGACGAACAGGTGCTCTGTCCTCAACATATCAAAGACAGCACGGAGGTGATCAGAGTGTGACGTCCATGTTGAGCTATAGATGAGGATGTCATCGAAGTAAACTACGATGAATCTCCCCATAAAAGGCCGTAAAACCTGATGCATAAACCTCATAAATGTGCTAGGCGCATTAGACAGCCCAAAAGGCATGACTATCCACTCATACAACCCATGCTGCGTCTTAAACGCTGTCTTCCACTCATCCCCAGGCCTTATTCTGATCTGGTGGTAGCCGCTTTTAAGGTCAATTTTTAAGAAGACTTTAGAATTGGACAGCTGGTCTAACATATCATCCAGACGGGGAATTGGAAACCTATACTTCACTGTAATCCTGTTGATTGCTTGGCTATCAACACACATACGCCAAGAGCTATCTTTCTTCGGCACTAGCAGAGTAGGAACTGCACATGGGCTCAAACTCTCACGGATGTAGCCCCTCTCCAGCAACTCTACCACCTGCCGCTGTAACTCCTCAGATTCCTTGGGACTGAGGTGATATGCCAGTCGATTAGGCAAACTGGACCCCAGAACAAGGTCAATCTGATGCTGAATATCCCTCATAGGCGGTAGCCCAGGAGGAAGATCCTCTGGCATCAGGTCAGAAAACTCTGTTAGCAGTTAGTGCACCTCTGCTGGTAAGTCTGGATTCTCGTTCACGTCCGTTGCCCTATTCCCACAAGGCAGCAGAGCATAGACCACGTCCCCATGCTCAATCTCAGTTAAAAACCTGGACATAGAAAGCAGGTTAGTAGTTTTGGCTACTGGGGTAGGACTGGCTCCTTCCCGACGAGGAGCCAACACAATCTTCTTCCCCTTGATGTTAAGGGAATATGTGTTCTTTCGCTCGTCATGAGTAACACTGCGATCATACTGCCAAGGCTTGCCTAACAGTACATGACAAGCATCCATAGCCACAACATCACACCAAGCATTATCAAAATATTTCTTGCCAATTGAGAAAGACACTAGGCATCTCCTATCCACCTTTACCTCACTCCCTTTATTCAGCCATGATAATTTGTACAGGTTGGGATGACGATCTGTCTTCAACTGCAATTTCTGGACAGCCTCTTCAGACACTACGTTCTCACAATTGCCACTGTTAATGATCATCTTGTAGACTTTATCTACAACTGTGCAGGTCGTGTGAAAAATATTGGTTCTCAACCAATCATCTCCTGAATCACCCCTAGGAGTCAGTAGACTCTTACGAATGACCAAATTCTCATGGCCATCTCCATACAGCACATCTCCATCTTTATCATCATCATACATAGGCTCTTCAGGCTCCTTAGTTTCGTCTACCACGTCTTCCTCATTCAGGAAATTTTTGCCGCTCTGACTAGCAGGCTTCCTACACTCATTCGCTCTGTGTCCCTGTTCACCACATCTGAAACATTTAATGTTCGAGTGAGAATTACCCTGTGGTGTCGGCTGGACAGGGGTTCTTGAGGTCGAACTGGCCGGTTATTTTGATCGCTCCTGATCACTGGCCTCCGATTCTACTATTTTTCCACAGCAAGTGCGCGTTGGTATGCTTCAGAAACAGTCCAAAGCGAGTGAAGGCTGAGGATATTTTGCAGGTGCTGCCGTAATCCTCCCAAATACCGCGCCACCGTCTGCTCTTCTGTCTCAGATAAATCATTCCACGCTATCAATTGATAGAACTCCTCTGTTTAATCATCAACCGATCTCGTTCCTTGCCTCAACGACTGAAGTTGCTGAAATAGGGTTTGAATGTAGCCGAAAGGAAGGAAGTGACCCTTCATCTTCTCCCAATCAGTGATCTTGGCCTTACTCTACCTATCTCGTGATCGCCTCAACTGCTCCCACCATGCAAAGGCTCTGCCTTTGAGTTTGATGGCAACCAGTTTCACCTTGACACGATCTGGGACTTCTTTATATTCAAATATACGCTCCACTTCGTTCATCCAATCGACAAATCCTTCGACTTGTAATGTACCAGAAAACTCGGGCAGATCCACTCTAAAATCGAGGTCTCCATGAATTTCCTCCCGACCACGGTGCCCCCAAAATCGAGCACGATTGTGAAACGGGTTGTCGGAACTGGAATCGGATTCGTGATCTTCCACCTCACGGTCACTGATAGTTTGCGCCGTTAGACGCTGGGTTAACTCTACAACTTAGCTCTGTAAATCCTCAATCATCAAATCCTGAACACTACGATCACAGTGTGGGACTTCCTCGTTCGGAACTTGCCCACGACGACCACAACCACCAGCCATGAAAACTGATGAAATCTCACCCAGGAAGATGCTGAAAGCTCTGATACCAACTGACGCTGGACAGAATAGTGATTATTCTGTAGGCTAGGGGCAACAGAAAATAAACAGAAAGAAAGCACGAGAATTGCCCAAAAAACTCAGAGAAAAGTCTCTGGTATTCAATATTATTATTCAAAATCAAAAGTACATTTGAATCAACCCACAAGCCGGGTTATATAGCTGAACTTCGTCAACATTACTAAAATAGCAAAAACCTAATATTCGTGCCAAAATAAAATACGAAATAAAAGAAGCAAGTTGCTAGAAATTTGGCCCAAATCAAGCCTAGAATCTCTTCCTAATCAACAAAATAAATATTACTAAAAAAGGAAAGAAATAATTAGAATTAGGGATTCGGAGGGGAAAATAGTGGATTTTGGCCTTGAAAAAATACACACCCAGCTTTAGCTTGGTCTCCATGACGTGCGCGCTGAACCAAGCTTTCCGAATTGTGGTCATAAAGGCGATTCTGACACATGTAGCCAAAGTTATGGTCAAAATACTGAAGCGCATCCAAAAATACCGTAATTAGTGACAAGGTCACGGTTTCCTACTATCTTTACGCTGATCTGCCAACTCAAGATATTTCAGTGCCATCAACGTGTCGTCTGACAGCTCAGCATCATCTAACTCGGATGCTCCTGCATCATTTTGTATAGCAAAATTTTAGGTTTTCTGTAAGGGCATTAGTATTGTTTAAGTTACTGGCCTTTGACAATTTTTATTAGAATAATTCTATTATAAGCTTTTGGATGCATCAGTCTTTGCTTGGTGATTCAATTTGATATAATGTTGTCTCAGTTTATTTTAACAGAAATATATTTTTTATAGTTCTGTTTGTCTGGTATTTTTTTCTTCTTCTTTTATCATCACCTTTTTGTTTCCCAATAAGTTTATGTCAGTGGGATGTAACATCATTATGACATTATTATTGATGACGTCATGATGATGTCATCCACTATTTACAGAAATTCATTCATTTTTAGTTCATTATGTAAAAATTATCAATATTTGCTCTGGTATGAACTTATACTACAATGATGTTTTGACCTTTTAAAAGTTATCTTGGTCATACCAGTTTTCTATCTTGTCTAAGCTCTCTGTTTGGAATAAAAGGAGACATTTTTAAAAAGCCTTTAATGTGGAGACATTAATTTCAAATCTTTTATGCAAATTTGTTGTGCTGAGTTTAATCTTTATGTAATACTTAATATTTGTGTTCTATCATAGTTGAATTTGTATGAAATACTTTTGGTGAAATTATGATGATCAACTTTTGTTGGCCCTGGCTTTTAATAAATGCAATACTAGTCCTTCACTTTATTAGTCTAGTGTTTTACCACTAGCCACACTCACAAGCATAGCTAATATTGTGAGATTGAAGCTTTGGCTTTTTCATTTACGTTACTTCTGTAATTGCTTGTTGCTTATAACTGAGTTTCTTTAATTGGTGTTGCCTAGTAGGACTTCTAGTAAAATGTTGTCCTTGATGCGCATTTGGCATAATACATGGAACTGTCAATTTTCTTAGACAAATAATTTCCTTGTTGCCATGTTGTTTTTTAAAGTTTTAGGTTAACTTCTCATAGAAGCAAACGACTGCGTGTGATATTTGTTAGCTTAAAAAAGGAAAAAAAAAGTCAAGCATCAATATAAAGACATTTACTTTGGATCAATGAATTAATTAAGAAAGCAACTCAATGTTAATAAACAATAAGGCTATTCAGATCAATCATTTACCAATTTATTATCACAGCTCTCTCTACATAAGTAGTAAATGGAAAATTGAAATCGAGTTGAATAAGATAGTTGCATGCATACATTGGACACATTATTATATAAAACCAAAACCATGCATATATAATACAGGCTCTCAGATCTCAATAAATGGATCTTGTACTGTTATTCCCACGATAAACAAACATGTGAAGCAGCTGCTTTGTTTGTTTCAGTTTACTGACTATACTTTTATGGTTTACCAGCGACTGGGGGTACCCGACCTAGTTGCAGGTGTGGCCCGTGTCCAAAAGGATTTGGAAATGCAGACCCTGCAAAACTCATAACAATAAGAATAAGAATGAGAATGAGAGAGAAAGAAAGAGAGAGATAGGGTACTTACTTGGAGGGGATGCTAGCGGAGAGAGTGCAGAGAATGCAGGTGAAACCAAGATAATCCAAATCATCAACAAACAGCATATGATAGAGAAAGAGGTCGAAGAAGCTTTGCCTATCATTTTATTTTTCTTTTGGTGTTTTTTTTTTTTAATTATTTATATGGCTAGCTCCAACGGAGAACTGAAGATAGGAAGTTGTTGTATAGTATGTTTGAGCTAGCATGATATATATAAACAATGTATGGCCCATATATGTAAGTGGATATCACTGTAGAAAGACTTTGACCCATAAAGTGGGTTTAACTTCATGTTTTTGTTAAGGTTGTCCGCCCAATTTTTTTTTTTTATATATATTGACACCTAGGATTTTAAATGTATAGAGAGAGGTAGTTATTTTTTTGTGAGATTTTCAGAGAGATTTCTATTGCAAACCATCATCATTGTTGGTAGTGAAATTTTGAGTGCGCTCTATGAATGTTGGCAAAGTTTTGTGTTGAATCATGTAAATTTATGTGTCTTGTGTGCTTGTTTTTCTCTCTTGTTTGTAGTTTTAATTTCTAATTTATTTTCAACAATTTTGTCCCACACCATTTTTGATCAAAATTCACCCTCCCATTTTTCATAAAATTTGAGAATGGGTGTGTTTGAGGTATCTAACACTTCAAATTCACTTTAAAGGTAAAATTTTATCATTACTTTTTATTTCAAATCATACCATTCAATTGTGAATCACAGAATCTAATTTGAATGTCATCTCTCACTGAAAAAAGAATTAAGAAGAGACTCATTTTATTTTTAGAATCCTCTTTTTCATGAATGATTGTTAGTCTGATAGTGTAAAATAGGCCTATAATACCTTGAAATGACAAAGTTATAGCAGCAATAGTATCAGCATTGCTACAAACTTAGTTGAATTTTTTTATTCAAAGCGTTTTATTTAAGTTGTGATGAACAAAGACAGGTATCTAATCACCATTAAAGGTTTTATCATTCAATATATTACGTATTTTACTAAAAAAAATAGGAATTACAATATATTAAATTTTTATTTATTTTAGTAAAATTTGTAATATATGTAATATAACATATATTAAATTAAAAAATTTTCTTTTCAACTTGTAATATATGTAATTTTAGTAAATTTATTTATTTATTTAAATTTATTTTTTTAGTAAAATACGTAATATAACATATATTAAAAATATATTTAATAAAATTTGCAATATATTTTTTGTGCTGCAACAATATATGTGTGTGTGTGTGAGACTTAAGGTTAAAAGGGAAGTAAGGGTAGCTTTGTCTAATTGAAAAAGAAAAATGAGGTCAAGAATATCCTTTTCAGTCAATGAAGGGGTAAAACAAATAATATATATAGTGTTGAAGTTGAGTGTAATCATGCGTCAAACCTCAAAGGGTGTGAGTGTAGGTTTTGCCAAATTATAAATATATGTGTAGGTATAACAAACCTCAGGGGGGTGTGAGTGTATTTTGCCCTAAAATCTAACAATAGGTTTCTTTGAAGGAGCCAAAGGCTTCGAATCCACTTCAATATTATTTGTCATTCCAAATCATAATTTCCATTTCATCTTTCCTGAACACTTCTCAAAGTTATTCTAATCTTAGAAAATTGTTTAGAATCATTCCCAACCAGTGGGAATTTTTCCACAGATTGCTAAAGGTACTGGATTCGATATAGCAAGCTTCCCAACCAGTTGGCAATATCCTAATTACACTATAACTCGATCAGTGCACTACAAGAATTTCCAAAACTGAATGGAAAAAAAATTTCCAAAACTGATGAATGCAAATTTACAAGAAAAAAATAAGGACAAAAAAGGGAAAAAACAAATGGGAAGTGTAGATAAGGTTAGAATATGGTGGTGTTGTAAGCATCACAAGGACTGATGACTGCAAATTTAGCAAAAAAGAATGACCAATGCCCAAATCTACACACCTAAATTTAATATTATTGTCAACAAATTTACAACCATAAAGGACAAGGACCAAGTTCACGTACCTTTCCAGTCGCCTTAAGCAAAACCCTGAGTTTACACTTGAAGAAAACAATGCTGTTTTTGTAAAGTTACTTTCAGTTCAAGTCCAATCCTGTGGTTAAGAAAAGAAGTCTTCTTCATAATTGTTAAAATAACAACTCAGAAAAAGTTCAGTAGTAGTTTGCTTCTTTACCCCTACCCATAAAAACAAGTTTTAATGCAAAAACACAGTATTGTATATATTACTCCTTGTATTGTAGATATTCTTCTATTCAAGAATTAATTTTATTAAATAAAGGAAATTAAGGGTTACCCATTACCTTAAATCAAGTAAATTAAGAGAATTAAGGAATGTCATGACAAATATCACAAAAAAAAAAAAAAGAAAGAAAAAATCATGCTTATCATTTCTCTAAAATTAATTATTCAAAATGCGCTTTTTAATTTTAAAGCAAGAAGGGAGAGACCTCCGCTTCTATAGACTCTTTTCTCAACAGGATCATTTACTCTTTAGGGGACAGAGACCGAGACCGAGACCAAGACCAAGACCTCAGCGTCTATGGACTCTTTTCTCAGCAAGATCATTTACTATTTAAGGGACAAAGACCAAGACCTCGGCGTCTATCTATGGACACTTTTTTCAACAGGATCATTTACTCTTTAAGGGACAAAGACCAAGAAATCAACGTCTATGTACTCTTTTTTCAACAAGACAATTTACTCTTAAACATCCAAAGACGAACACCCCGGCGTCTAGGACTCTTTAATTTTCTCTCCGGACCCGTCAAATAAGATATATATAAAGAAGATCTTTAAACCAGCATATTACACATCGAACATAAACCATGGAAAGCCAACCTTCTGTAGGATAATTTTTGTATATTTTATTCACAATAAATTACAAAATACATAAATAATTTAGCATTTAATAAAATAACAATAAAAGATTCAATTTACAACATGATACACTTGGACAAATTACATAATTAACATCTACAATTATGAAATGAGCAATATATTGATTTGGATAATTAACATGAATTCAAGATTCTACTATACAATATTTGATTAGATTATTAATCAATAGTAATCATAAGCATGAAAATACAACAAGTTAAATAGAAGTAAGAAAATTGGCCTTTGAGATGAAGAGGCGTGTTAGGTACTATCAGAACCAGACTGCTTCTCCTTCAAATAAAACTGAAGTAAGAAAATTGGCCTTTGAGATGGAGAGGCATGTTAGGTACTATTAGAGCCAGACTGCTTCTCCTTCAAATGAAACTGTTGATTGAATTGTAATTTTTAGTTTAATTTTTGTATTTGATCATGAAGCAGGGGTGCAAGTGCTTCAATTCCGTCAATTTGATCAAAACATTATTTAGTACAGGTATGTATGGTGAGAACACTAAAAATTTATGTTTAATATGCCGGCTTTGGAAAACTAGGGTTTCTTTGCATAATTAGGGTTTTTCAAAATTAGACCAGTCCTCAAAATCTAGGACTGGTCCTATTTAGTCTGTTTCATTCATTGTGCGATCTTCTTCTGCTTCCTCACCAATGAACAGTTGTAGAAGATCCCAAATGAACCGGATCAACAAGAAATCTGAAGTGGTTTCCAAATAATTAATCAAGCAGAGAGCAACATCCTAAATCACTCAGTGTTTATATATGTGTGCTCTCAAAAATATATAAACAGAAAATCAAATATCTTTATAAAAATATAACTCAATTGTTTTCTCTCTCTAAAACTAAGGTTTTCTAAAATTCTTAAGAAAACATATTTTGAGAGAAAACTTATAAGTTTATATAGATGATAAAGTCCTAAACTTTCTTGAAAAACAAGTTAAAATCTGTAGTAACCCTCGTGGATGGGTGTGAGTGGGCGGGTGTGAAGACAGACACTGGGCTGAGCTACCACACTGACAGGGTACAGGGTGCTCAATCCCACATCGCCTGGGTGTGGAAAAGGGGATGTGCTTATATGTGGTATGTTCTCTTCAAATGGTATGAGGCCTTTTGGGGTAAAACCCAAGAGCAAAACCGTGAGGGCCTAGCCCAAAGCGGACAATATCATACCATGTGTTGGAGCGGGGTATTACAGTTGGTATCAGAGCCTGAACCCAGCCGGAAGTGTGCCGATGAGGACGTCGGGCCTCGTAGGGGGGTGAATTGTAGTAACCCTTGTGGACGGGTGTGAGTGGGCGGGTGCGAAGACAGACACTGGGCTGAGCTACCACACTGACAGGGTACAGGGTGCTCAATCCCACATCGCCTGGGTGTGAAAAGGGGATGTGCTTATATGTAGTATGTTCTCTTCAAATGGTATGAGGCCTTTTGGGGTAAAACCCAAGAGCAAAACCGTGTGGGCTCAGGCCCAAAGCGGACAATATCATACCATGTGTTGGAGCGAGGTATTACAAAATCCATTTAGAAATGTATCCCAATGTTTAATGAAAGTTCAGAGACCTATCATAGTAAAAAAAGGACGTGACTTATCAAATAAGTATGAATCAACGTGCATTGACTGGTCCAAGTGTCCTGACTTTAGATGGACCAGTCTGGGGAATGCATGGACCGGTTCACTGTGTCCAAAAACTGATCTTGAGATCCTGAGAGTGCATAGACCAGTCGTGTTTGGACTGGTCTAACTCTGAAAATTTTGAAAAAAATACTCTTAAAGCCCTAATTTTCAAAATCGGATATCATCTATTTAAAAATTGTGTCCCAATGTACCTGACTATGTGACTCTCATACTTGATCAATAATGTCCATACACATGTGTAACCTCTTGAATGCTTCAGATGATCAAGTTCCTTGTCTAGATCATTGATGCATTCTTTAGATGATCAAGCCCATTGTCTATGTCATTGATGGTCTCATCATATATCTGCATTGGTGAGAAACACTTTCCATACTGTTGGTCTTCAATTGTATAATTGATTACAAGTATTTAAACAAAAAGTTACAACTCGATCATTCTCAATTTTGACACCGAAGATTGCCAATTACAATTTATACCCCCACAATCTCCCTTTTTGACAATTTCGTGACAAAACCAACCTAGACAACCATAACCTAACCCACTGGAAAAATCAAATTACAATATGTCTCAAATTATAAAGAAATATAACTTGAAAAACTTAGAGTATCATAAACTTCATATGTAATGTCTTTTGAAAACCTAAAACTTGCACATCATGCAAATAACACTACTTGTGAAAGCTTAATACAGAAATATAAACCAACAAACACAATTAACTCCCTTTTAATCATATCAAACATATCCAAATATAACTAGTTCTCTCCCTTTTTGAAACAAATTTAAAAAGTAAAGCCAAAGGAATGGCGAAACTAATAGAACACAATGATTAAAAGAGAGATATATATCATTAACCCCATTCAAAGCATATAAGCATTAGTACCAGAAATATGGAGTTACACAACCAAATAAACAAAACATCACATAAGATAGTCTTATAACATAAACATGAGATAAACATGTCCAAAAACTAAACATACAAATCTAGTTATAACATAAAAATAATAAAAGTATTGTCTAGCAAAACTATCTAACTAGGTCCAACCTAAATACTAATTCTAATTCTACTTCTCATTTGAAACTTCCTCTTCATCACCATCATCTCCAGAAGTCCTCGAAATGGCTCTCCGAATCAATTCCTCAAAATGTGCAAATTTCCTATTCAAGTACCCTTCCAAATAGAGATGGCAATGGGGCGAGTACGACACGGGTTTGGTTAAACCCATCCCCACCCTTCTGCCTTCAATATTATTCCCAAACCTACCATGGGTTTAGGACTGGGTGGGATTTCAAAACCCATCCCTGCCCCATTGGAAGAAACCTTAACCCATCCCCACCCCACCCTATAGATTTGTAACCACATCAAAATTTCAACCAAAATTTATTTTTTCAAATGATGTAAACCTAGCGGCCAGTACCAAGTTTGATACTATTAAATTCCAAGTAGTATAGCCCCTGTTTAAAAATTAAAATGACAAGATTCCATAATGAAAGAGCTTATTACAGAAATTACATCCCATAATTAAAGAGCCCAGTAACAAGTTTGATCCAACAATTAAAGAAGTCTTAATACAATCAAAAGATGAAATGAAAATATAGTCTACATCCAACAATTAAAAAGACTTTATACAACCAAAAGATTAAATGAAAACATAGTTCAAACAATAGTCGTTCTCTTCCCTTCCCTTCCAATTCAAGAACTAGTCAACACTTGAAAATAAAGAAAGCCATAATTGATTATGTTAATTAAAGACAAGTAAATGATAGACAAAAAGGAAATGAAGGTTTTGTGGAAAAATAAATTTACCTTACAAACTCTTCATATGTTTCGTCATCACAAATTATAGACAAAGTAGTTATAGAACTTGTAGCTGATGTGGAGGTATTAGCTACAAAATAGAGTAAAAATAAAACTAAAAAATAAAAAATAAAAGTAAATTACATTCCAATAAATGTCAATAAATCATTCAATATAAAACTTATTTAAGTTTCATAACCTTCTAGATCATTCAACAACTAATGCTCTAAACACTACAAAGCCTCTAAAAGGCCAGGACTAAGTCAACTGCTTGCACACTCACCACCCTACCACTTGTGCTAAATGCTGATTCAGATGCATTCAGATGGAATCGTCATTACGTACATGAATAGTCAAGATGTCTCAAGCAATCAACTACAATGTAAGATACTTACTTCTATTTGCTTTCCACCAATTTAAAATATCAAAATTTATAGGGCAAGATAGATTCCTACAAGTAATGGCTTAACTCTAATTTTACATTCACACGTCAAGCATCAATATAAAGACAATATAAAGAAATTTACTTTGGATCAATGAATTAACTCAATGTTAATAAACAATAAGGCTATTCAAATGAATCACTTACCAATTTATTATCACAACTCTCTCTACATAAGAATTAAATGGAAAATTGAAATTAAGTTGAATAAGATAGTTGCATACATTGGACACATTTTTTTTTTTGATAAGGTAAGGTAATATATTGATTGAGAAAATGTAGAAACAACCTCCTTTTGGAGGAACCAAGGCTTTGTGGCCTTAAACCAGGTGCTAAGGCCTTAAACAAAGATAAATAATCAATCCAGAAGTGAATAATTAGGTATTAGCATCTAAAAGAAAGTTGGAAAAGTTCCTACAACTACAACTACAACTACAACATCTATGAATGATTGTCAGGAGGTTTCCTAGGTGGTCTGAGTGTTGAGCTTGGAAGTTGCCAAATGGCTACTAATTGTCTTGTTGCACTACAATCTTTGAAGGAGCATGAGTGTAATCTGAGTTTGATTGTGCTTGCAATGCATCAAATGACTTGTTCGGCTGAGGAAGCTTTATCTCAGTTGATTCTGCAGTTTCTTTCATTCCATATGAAATAAACACATGTTGCCAAAACAAGATTATACGAGAGGTGAAAATAGGGTGTGTCCAATTGGTGGAGGTCCAAGATAAAAGGTCTGTCCAATTCTGGAAGTTAGCCTGAAAGTTGCATAGTGCTTGGAAGTGTTTCCATACTATGGTTGAGAAGGAGCACTGAAATAAGAGATGTGATAATGACTCCATGTTTTGCAGGCAAATGCAACAATGGTTGGGGATCATTTTGTAAGCCATTGATGGTTTGTCCAATGTAGATAGTTTTTCAAGGGCTGCAATCCATAGGATGAAACTGTGTCTGGGAATGTTATTTTTGAACCAAACAATATCAGGCCATTAAAGTGGTGTAGGTGGGGGGTAAATGTATTGATTAGTGAGAGACAAGGAGAAAGAAGAGAGGGAGTTCCATAGAAATTGGTCTGGTGTAGCAAAGTAAAGAAGTGGAAGAGAACTGATGTTCTTTAATTCAGGAATTAGTTTGTGTTGGCAATGAGGGATGAACCATTCACCATTCCTTGTGATGTTACTTACTCTTGAGTATCTTCCAATTGATGTGTTTAGTAAGCTGCTGATTTGAATTTTATCTACCAAAGGACCACAAGGAAGCCAAGAATCAAACCATAGTGACAACTGAGAGCCATCTCCAACTTTGGTAGTGATCAATGGCCAGGCCAAGTGTCTCAACGGAAGCAACTTCCTCATTGACCATGAGTAGTGGCTTGGGATATTTATATCCCAGAAGTTCTTCTGTTTAAAAAAATTAGTAGATATCCATTTGGACTATATGCTTTCAAGAACTTTAAAGACATGCCAGATATGCTTGAGGAGTGTTGCCCGGTTCAGTTCAAAGAGATTTGGGATATCAAGTCCCTCATTGGCTTTGAGAAGACAGACATTTTTTCATACAACTTTAGAATTTTTCCTTAGTGGGCTTGATCGAAACTAGAGAAATTTTTGAATGATGGAATTTAGAAGATTGATTGTTAATTTCGGAGGGATGAAGATGTTCATATAGTAAAGTTGAATGCTGCAAAGGAAAGTTTTGCAGAGTTGGATTCGGCCTGCATAAGAAAGGGATTTGCTTGACCAATGGGTAATCCTATTAGAAATTTTGTCCACCAAGCTTGTACAATGGGTAGAGTTGGGTCTAGAGGAGATTAGAGGGACTCCAAGATATGTAAATGGGAGAATACCTATCTGGAAATTTAGGAGGGAAGAGATGCTCTCTTTCACAAGTTCGAAAATACCAGAAAAGAAGAGGATACTTTTGTCAGTGTTAGCTTCAAGGCCTGAGAATGAACTGAAGATGTCAAGAGCTTGTTTAATTACTGCCATATCACTGATAGAACAATGTCCAAAAAGCAATATCTTGGAGTCTCTCCTTTTATTATGCAGTTAAAATTAAATTTCTAAGTGTGCCCCTATATAGCACGCATTAATCCCTACTAGACAACACCCTCTATTATGCCCCGATTTCAGATACCCAGAAACCAAGGGTGATTAAGTAAAACCCACACTTCTACTCACAATTATCCTTTTGATATCATACTATGATACCAAACTGTCACACCCCAATTTTGAATCCCGAAAACCGAGGGTGAACCCGTCCACTAAACTTTAATGAACCATTTTACCCTTTAATTACTGTAGAAGCTTAATCACATACATACACATGTATATAGATATATATAGACAACTCAACATCAACTAATCCTGATGAGCCTCAACCAAACAACCCTTCGAATGATTCTATCTCACAAGTATGGACACATATCTCCTCCCAAGTTTCTTATCTATTTCTGAAAATAATATTTTACAATACTCAATTTCAAAAAAAGAATCTTCTAAATCTGATTTGAAATGAAGACTATATGATTGTTCGAAGTTAGGTAAAAGCACAGCTTAACGTGCATGCTATAAAAAGGGGATCGATTGCCTAAGGTTGGCCGAGGCTAGGATTCTGGCCTTTTACAAGGGGGATCGATCACCATAAAACATGGATCGATCGCCGATAATGCCTAGGCAAAATTCTGTAACCTAATTTCACCAAAATTCATCCTAACTTCAAATTTGAATATCTCACAATCCGTAAGTCCGTTTAACTTGAAATTTAGTGTGGATCATCCTCAACATGTCTAGTTTCCAACCCAATTTGAATCACCAAAAAAAATCTGACTCACAAGCTAGATTACACGCAAATCAATTAACATGGGCTAAATTATGAACTTTTGCACTAAAACATGCATATCTTACTTAATTAAATCCAAACAAAACCTATGACCTATCAAATTGAAGCTAATGCAATTCTCCTTCTATATATGAAAATTTCATTCACACCTTGAATCCAAAATGGACACTTTTGGGCACGTATCCCCCCAATGTCTATTCCAACGCCTTAAATTTCCATTCAAAAACATTCATACACTCCATATAACAAACCTTTAAATCATAAACATGCTTGTGACATAAGAAACCATAAGTCATGAACAATACATTCTTATAAACCATATTTAAACATATCAAATCATAAAACATAGGCATTACATGTTACCGAACATAAATTGTCTTTACATGTTCATTTCATGCATATAGTCCATAATTCGGATATGCATTCAATTAAAGCAATAAATAACTCCTCAAATGAAATTGACTCTTCCGCTCCACATCAACTCTACCGTTGGGGAGACACTACCACCTCCTTTCCATTTCCTAAAAAGAGTTAATCCTCATGGGATGAGCAACCACACGCTCAATAGGAATGTCTAAAATACAATTTCACAAGTCCCATGAATACCACATAAGCAAACATTTGCATTTAATCAAGTTAAGAAAATTTTCATAAAACACATTCATATCATAAGAAACATGTAATGCGAAATGATATGCATAACTCCTTTGTACTCTCCACAGATCCATTGGACTCCACTACTCAGGATCATCCAATACCACCTAACCGAGGCTCCATTACCAGATTACCCCATCATGTGACTCCGCTTTGGGGAGTATCATTCTACCCGGAGCTCCCATATTGGATCACTCCATTGGGTTCCATTACCTGATTACCCATGGGAGTTTCCATTACCGGATACCTCACCATTCATCAAAAGGTCATGACCGTCTAAGTGAACTCACCACCCTCACCACATGTCTACCCACAGCTTGGGATCGATTACCCATGCTCATGACATCAATAAATAAGTAATTCAAGGCAAATTAACATATCATGACCATGCTTATACAACTCACCATTTAAGCACTACATGTAATCACATTGTACATGATTCACATTTTCCACATTGTACATAATTAATATAGACAATTAAATCATGCATTACACTTAAACACATTCTTGGAGAAATTCATCAAGCACATAAGTGTAACCTTCACATATATATATATGAAACCACCAATTTAATGCACAAGTCAATTCCAACATGCGTTTAAATTTCTCTAAGGCATTTATAGATAAAAAATTATATCAACCAACATTAATAACACACTTAATGGTAAAATTAGCATGCTTGAACATTGAAAAATATCTAATTACCCCACATAACCAATTGGTTGTCATAGATAACCAATATACTCACAAAACTTCAGATTTTATGGGTTAGGCATCCCTACCTCAAATTGGAAAAGCTTTCAATTGAATTTTTCCCAATTCTATCAAAAACTAACTTTCTCCGAAATTGAATTTGGACTGATCAATCTCAAGCCCTCGTCGCGTAGAACGTTTCTTCCTTCTTCGACGAACTCAAATTCTCACCCGAAGTCCTTATATATATATATATATATATATAGGCTCCTATGGTTGCTGAGATTTGAAGAATGAAGAGATGAATTCTCTCATTCTATTTATAGTAAATGACCTACTTCTTATTTACAAGTATGCCACAACCCTTTTCACTAAACCTTCCCGGGCTCATTTTTGAAGTTTCATAACTCCAATTGACACGAAATCGATTCTATAGTGCATCAAATATTTTACTTAAGCTACCTTCCAAATTTGGAGTTATTTCGACAATTTTGGATTTTCTGGGCCCGCGAGCCCTCATCCCTAGGTCAACTGGACCTGAAAAAGTCAACTTTGGTAAAATGCTCCAAAAATTTTCCCAAACCTTAAATATGTTCTCTAAACATGTATTTTAAATTTAAACCACATATATAATCACTTAAAGCATCAATATGACAATTAAATGAAAATATAAGAAAACCGGCCAAAAATGGTCACGGTTTTTACAACCTACCCAACTTAAAATTTATTTCATCCCCAAAATTAGTCCATACCTGAAGGAAAAAAGTCGGGATACTTAGAACGAACTTCCTAGTCTTGCTTCCATGTAACTTTCTCAACATTATGATGATGCCACAAAACCTTGACTAATGGAATGGTCTTACCCCTCAAAACTTGCTCTCTAGCATCAAAAATTTGAATTGGTCTCTCCTCATTGGTGACATCCTCGTCAACCTCAACGTCTACCCAACTTAGAACATGTGATGGATCAGGTTCATATTTCCTTTACATCGAAACATGGAATACGTTGTGACCTTTTTCCAACTATGGTGGCAAAGCCAATCTGTAGGCCACCTCGCCAACACACTAAAGAATCTCGAATGGTCCAATGTACCTCATTGATAACTTGCCGCTCCATCCAAAATGCATCAATTCTTTATATGGTGAAACCTTAAGAAAAACATGGTCTCCCACCTCAAAGGATAACGGTCTCATCCTCTAATCGACATAGCTCTTTTGTCGACTCTGTGCTGTCAACAATAATTGTTTAATCAACTTAATCTTTTCTGTAGTCTCATGCACGATGTCTGGTCTAAGGCTGCGGTCTCACCCACCTCAGTCCAACAAATTGGAGATCTACAAGGTCTAGCATACAATGCTTCAAATGGTGCCATCTCAATATTGGTTTGATAACTGTTGTTGTACGTAAAATCCACAAGTGGCAAATGGTCCTCCCAACCACTGCCAAAATCAAGAATACAAGCATGAAGCATATTCTCCAATATTTGAATGGTACGCTCTGACAATCCGTCAGTATGAGGATGGAATGCCGTGCTAAAGTGTAACTCGGTGTCCAACACCATCTGGAATCCCTGCCAAAATCTCGAAGTAAACCGTGGATCCCGATCCGACATAATGGATACTGGAACCCAATGTAATCTCATAATCTGCTCCACATATTACTTACTGAGCCTCCTCACATCATCATTCAACCTCATAGGCAAAAAGTGAGTTGATTTAGTCAACCTGTCCACAACAACCCAAACTGTATCATTGCCCTTGTTTGATCTCGGAAGACTCATAACAAAGTCCATGGTAATATGTTCCCATTTCTATTCTGACATAAGTAATGGTTGCAACAACCCTACTGGCTTTTGATGTTACGACTTTACTTGTTGACAAGTAATACATCTCGCCACAAACTGTGCTACATCTTTCTTTATACCCCTCCACCAGTATTGGCATCTGATATTGTGGTACATTTTGGTCCCACTATGATGAACTGCAAAACGAGAATGATGAAATTCCCGTAATACATCATTACGACAATCAGAAGGAACTACCATCAACTTTTTGAATCGTAGACCCCTATTGGAATGCAAGGTCCAACCCACCACTGTCGTACCACTAGTAATTTGTGAGTGAATAGACTCCAACTCGCTATCCCTCCTTTGTGCCTCAATCACCTTGCTCATAAGCATAGGTTGAGCTACCAAGCTAAACAACGTAGCTAGCTCACTATCATTATTGAAATACAGTCCCAACTCCAAGAAATCTTCCATCATTTTCCATTCCCGAATGGCTATGCTAGCTGAAGTCCCGTGAGACTTCCTGCTCAATGTATTCGCCACCAAATTTGCTTTCCTCGGATGATATTGCAAATCAAAGTCGTAATCCTCCATACACTTAACCCATCGTCTCTATCTCATGTTCAAGTCCTTTTGGGAGAAAGGGTACTTAAGATTCTTGTGATCCGAATACACCTTGAATCTCTCACCATACAAATAGTGTCTCCACCCTTTCAAAGCAAAGATCACTGCCACTAGCTCTAGGTCTTGTATAGGATAGTTATGCTCGTGAGTCTTTAATTGTCTAGACCCATAAGCAACTACTCCATTACATTACATCAACACACAACCTATTCCATTCACCAAAGTATCACAATAAATCATATATCCCAAACCACGCTCGGGTATCACCAAAATAGGAGCTGTAGTTAACCGCTTCTTTAATTCATGAAAGGCTAACTCATATGCTTCGTTCCACATAAACTTCACACCTTTACAAGTAAGTTGTGTCATCAGTGCTGTAATACTAGAGAAGTCTTTCACAAACCTTCTATAGTAGCCCGCTAAACCAAGGAAACTCTGAATCTCAAAAACATTCTTCGGACTCTCCCAACTCATCACAGCCTCAATCTTAGATGGATCAACTACAACTCCACCTCTGGAAGTGACATTTCTAAGGAATTTCACCTCTTGGAGCCAAAACTAGGACTTTTCATACTTGGTATACAATCAGTGCTCTCTAAGGATTTGCAAAGCTATTCTCAAGTGTAACTCGTGCTCCTCCTCCGAAGATGAGTACACAAGTATATCATCTATAAACACTACCACTAAAGTGTCAGGGTACTCATAGAATGCGCGGTTCATCAAGTCCATAAATGCTGCCAGTGCATTAGTCAAACCGAATGGCATTAAAAGGAACTCATAGTGCCCATACCGCGTACAGAAAGTTATTTTATGGATATCGTCATCCTTCACCCTCAATTGATAAGAACCCGACCTTAAATCAATTTTCGAGAAGTAGTGAGCTCCCTTCAACTGATCAAATAGGTCATCTATCCTCGACAATGGATACTTATTCTTGATTGTCACATGGTTCAACTTTCAGTAATGAATGCACAATCTCAAAGCACCATATTTCTTCTTGGAAAACAACACCGGTGCTCCCCACGGTGATGCACTCGGTCTAATAAAGCCTTTATCTTTCAAATCGTCCAATTGACGCTTCAACTCCACCAACTCTGCCGGTGCCATCCGATATGGTGCCATAAAAATGGGAACCGTACCGGGTATAAGATCAATCCCAAACTGTACCTTTCTCTTAGGAGGTATGTCAGTTAAATCTTCTGGAAAGACATCTAGGTATTCACACACCACTGCTGGGTATACCTATCTCGAAATCTCCTCTCCCTCGGCCAAAAGGCTAGCTAAGATAAAACTGTGTCACTCCCGACTACTAATGCCATAGCATGGTGAAGTATAGGAGTCACTCTGATCTCCCACAAAACAAAAGCAATTGCCCTCGAGCGTAAAAATCATCACTCTCTCTCTAAAACAGTCAATAGTAGCATGAAACCCTGACAACCAATCTATCCCTAGGTTGATATCAAAACTACTTATATCAAGGAGAATGAATCAAACTCAAGTGTCTTCCCGGCTATCTCAATAACGCATCCCCAACACAGTCCATCAAGAATCACTGTCCCGCCCACAGGCGTATCAACACAAACAACTCTACCCAATGTTTCCAAATCCTTTCCGAACCAACTACCATGTTCACACAGTCCTGGCATACCATCCTGGGCATAGTCTATAATTCGGTGCAATTGCCAAAACAAATCACATAAATCATGTGCACTTGTCGAAACAAGACACATAAACAGCGCACTTACCAAAGCAAGCCACATAAATCCTGTGCACTTGCCTAAACAGGCCATATAAACAGTGTATTAAACCATATAACAATGCTCAGTTTCATAGACTATAACCCAATGGAATCCAACACCAAGTCTAGGATTTTACATCCCACTGATTTCACAATCTCATTAACCAATCAATTTCCATCACTAAATACCCTAGAAAAGAATTATATCTCATTTCATTATTCCACTCCAAGGAACTAGTTGATAGTTAGAGAGAAGTCCATTCATATTAGCACTTCACTTTAGACAACCCTTCTCAGTGGGAGTTTGAGGTCACCTACAATCATCTACAGTCTTATACAACCTACCCGACATATATACTGGAATACTTCCATTACGTCCACCCCTCCCCCTCATGGTAAGAAATCATCATCACTTTCGATACTATATGTTAGGGTTCTAACCATTGTTAACTAGTTCTTCACTTAAAAATCATATCCAAAACTTATCATATGACTTCCAACTCATTTCATATAACCCAAACATATCACTTCTTGATGTATAAATCGTCACCTGTCCATTAGCTCAAAAAGAATTAAATCAATTCCAAGCATTCATTCCACTATATCAATAACACGCTTCAGACATACCCTATCTAAAATCGAGATATCACAGTACTACCAATAATCGTACTCAATTGACTAACCTCTAGTCCCCGATACCCGTGCAATGATATAGGTCAACGTCAATAAGATATCAAATGTTTTATGTTCACATGATCCAATAGCTACACATCATACAACATGTTATCATCTTTGCACGTATCCTATAGACATGCTTCTCAACACACATTTAGTCATATAAACGGGTTCTCGACTCAACACGTAACATATATGCATGTTATCACATCAACACGTTCTTTAATTAACACGTATCACATGCTGTCATATAGCATATTTTCATTTCAACACATAACATACATTACATGTTATCACATAAACATATTCTCAAATCAACACATAACATATAACACATGTTATCACATAGCACATTTTCATTCCAACACATAACACACTACACATATTATCAAATAAGCATATGCTAAGTCCTCACAAGTTGTCATGTTCAACTATGTCATGTCTACACACGTTTCTAGGTTATCAAACTCAAGGTTCTAAACTATCATGAAACTACATGTGATACAACCCTTTACCCGTCGGCCCTAGGTATTCGACCTAGTGCTCTGATACCAAACTGTCACGCCCCGATTTCAAATACCTAGAAAGGAGAAAAATAACAAACACATCATCCACGTGCCATTCTTCACCAAAGTTTCAATTCGATTCAAGATCAAGCTCCAACAACCCTTGAATCTGGATCACCAAGGAGATCGAATCAGAGGAATTTATCTTTTTTTTGTAAAGATCCATAGAGAATTGTACCCATTTTTCTAAATCTAACAAAATTGATTATTTGTTACTAATTTTCATTCCTAGATTTTTGGACACAAAATTTGTGTGTACAAGGGTAGTGGAAACACGGGTACGCGGGTATGTGCCGCACACGCGGGACATCAAAAACCTGTACAAGTACATACTACATACTAACATAACATACAAGAACTGGAAAAGACAATATATGAGCTTAAAAGGAAAGGAAGACATTAAATAAATATGCACCAACAAGGAAAAGAAAGTGCATTATTCCATTAATTCAACCAATTGTAACTACAAGCGATGGAATTTATGGAATACACAAAAAAAAACATGCTTTAAAAGTAACAAAAGAGTGCCGACATGGCACTGTATAGTTCGATGACTGTAAAGAAAATAAAATAAATAACTGAAATAAAAATAGTACAAAATAGGAAAACTGGAACTAAGGCTGAGGCGGCGCAGTAGAAGTAAAAGCACCTCGAGAACAATTGATAGCCCTAAGCAGCTGCTCTACGTGCTGCTGACCCTCGAACAAACTAATCATACCATCATCGAGGGTGCTGAGGAAATCATTTGTCTCACAGCGATGGTCTGCAAAATCCAAATGTAGCTGCTACATATCCGCACTAAGGCCCTCATACCCAATGGCCAGATAATCATAGTTCGCTCAGCTCATGTGTGGCCTATCCTGGTCCACCTCCTCCTCATCATCCAAATCCATCACCTCTCCCTCATTTGCCTCATGAGCACTCTCACTCACCTCAACCTCGGGCGCTACGCGGGGGAGAGTACTCATGTGAGAGACTATCTTGGTCCAACTATGGAACGTGAAGTGGGGAGGATCGTCTACTGAGAACTCAGAAGGTGTAAAGTGAAAGTGTGCTTGTCGAAGCAAGGCAGTCACTAAGAATGGGAATGACAACTTTATCTTAGCCGGTCTCAAGCAGTTTTTATCCACAAGCTACTCCCACACTTTAAACATCTGTCCCTAGATAACAGTTGGAATAGAGAACCAACATCTTGAATGGAGGGCATATAAAACTGTCAAAAACTTGCCCCGTCGATTGGTATGATGCCCAAGGGGATGGGCATTTTTTCGGAAGATCGTGTCAAAGAACCACAATCTCCAGGGGCACAAAGATTTGCTGGTGTAGGTGTTCCAAGGGGGTTAGAAAAACATCCATGGCACATGCCCTGAATCATATAAAAAATAGAAAGGTCTAGATCAAGATCACAAAACCGGAGATGTTTTTCTGCTATATGTATGTCCTTGGGTTCCTCAAGAGGACACCCGGTAAGAGCAACAATGTCCTCTATCGTAACGGCAAGAGGAATGCCATCAATAGTAGTCCATAAAATATCAAGCTCATCAGGGTTTTAAGTCATGTTCATGTAAAACGCCCGAACAAGTCGAGGGTAATAAAGATCAGCTGCAGGAACCAAAAGCCCAAGTAGATAGAGCTCACACAAAGCTGTAAGGGACCATGAGGCATAAGGATCCTCGATAAATATGTCGATGTCAACCATGTGCTCGGGGTGGAAATCCCGCTACTCCTAATAGCCCCACAGTATATCACGAATGGAAGTGGGTGACTCTTCATCATCGGCCATGTCTTGTTTGGAAGCTTCTAATTTGGCTCACAAATTCCTTACCAAAAATCCAAATCAACCTCAAACTTCCTCCCTAATATGTCTCAATACTCCAACCAATTCAAATCACCACAAATATTTCCCAAACCTCCACCAAAAATCTAAAATAAGTAGGATACCCACAATCCACACTTGAAGAATAAAATTTCAAAGAACCATATACCTTCAATTTTGGTTTTAGCCAATAGGGTTGCCCACACATTGAATCACCTTCCTTAAACTTGAAAATAAAGAGGAAAGATGAGGAAGATGATGATGTTGATGATAGATAATGATGGGGGTGTGTTTGAAACTTTTGGATGAGAGGGAGAGAAGAGAGAATCGTAAGAGAGAGGGAACAAATGAGAGGGAGAGAAGAGAGGTTCAAATTTTAAGTGATTGCGTGTACAGTTACGTGCCCAGGATTGATACATCAAAGTGTGTCGATGGATCAAACTAGAAGTTTTGATGCATCGAACATCTATCAAAATAAGGTGCGATAGCTGCTGGAATTGGAAAGGAAATGGGACATTTAAAGATCGATGCATCGATGTTAATTTTGATGCATCAAAATGGGTACTTTGATGCTTCAAAGTTCCTTTTGACTGTGATTTTGTAAAATTATCCCAAGTATGCAAAAATTAAATATTTTATCCTCAAAACCACACCTCTGACACTCAAACACATTCAAAAATATTTAGATACGTTCCTTTTGGATTCAAAGGGTCACACGGAACATAATAGGACCGTGAAATTGCCAGGTTTACCGTCTATGGCGAGATGTGAAACTAATCATAGGTCCAAATATACAAGATCCATTAATTTGACAATATCCACGTATTCTATTTGCATTTGGTCATTAATGCAAGGTTTCACCCTTTGCTTGTTAACCTTAAAGAATGTTCTATTCCTCGGATCCTTTAGTTCCACACTCCATGGGGAGCAACATAATTGATTACGAAAGGACCGTCCCATCGGAAGTGAAGTTTTTCAGGAAATAGGCAAAGCCTAGAATTCTAAAGCCAAAGTTTTTGGCTTGGAGAGAGTAATTTGGAATGGATATGACGGTCATGGAAGGCTTTGGTCTTTGCTTTATAGATTTTTGCACTTTCGTACGCGTCATTCTGTACTTCTTCTAATTCACTTAATTGAAGCTTCCAGTTAGAGCCGGCTAACTTCATATCAAAATTGAACTTCTTAATAGTCCAAAAGGGTTTATGCTCAAGCTTAATTGATAAGTGACATACCTTACCATACAGAAGCTGGTACGGTGACATGCCAATCGGGGTTTTATAAGTAGTATGGTGCACCCATAAAACATCATTCAGATGTTGTGACCAATCCTTGAGACTAGGGCGCACAGTTTTTTCAAGGATGTGCTTAATTTTCCTGTTAGATACTTCTACTTGGCCACTTGTTTGAGGGTGGTAGGGTGCAGCCACCTTGTGAGTGACGGATTATTTGAGTAGCAAGGTTCAAAGGAACCAGTTGCAAAAATGTTTACCCCTGTCACTAATGATGGCTCGAGGCGTACCAAAATAACTAAATATGTTCATTTGGATGAACTTGACCATGATTGTGTGGTCATTGGTTCTGGTAGCCAAGTCCTCAACCCATCCCGATGCATGGTTGGCTAGAAGAAACCGCACTGAAGAATTTTGGAAGCGGTCTTTTGAGCACTAAAATGACCTCTACATTCTAATGTATGGCAGAAAGTAAGAATGCTAGGACTCTCACTCTCTGGCACACATTGGCGGATGATTTGGTTAAGACAAGGCTTGAATAGATGACGATCGTTCCAAAAATGTAAACGTACTTGGGAATGGAAGAGATTCTTTTCCTGTTTGGACCAAGAGGGTGGGATCTTCCCGATTGCTAAGAAATTGATTATGTCAGCAAACCAGAGAAGTTTCTCATGAGTGACTTCAAACAGTTGCTTATCCGGGAAGGATTCACTAACTAAAATTTGGTCATGATGGCACTAGACAAGAATCCGAGACAAGTGGTCAGCGACCACATTCTCGATACCTGATCGGCATTGAATGTTACGCATTCTAGCCTCTTAACTTATGTATTTTATTCTCTTAGTGATAGAATATTTTGTTATTTTACTTCATTTTAGTATTTTCTGTATTTTCAGGGCTTTAATGATTATTTCAGTTAAAACCATGATTTTGGACTTTTAAAGATGACATGCAAGAGGGTTAGATGAAGTCTACATCAAAGGAATCCATTCAACTATTTATTTCAACTCAAATCATCCCATGGAAGAGGTCCAAGAGAATTATAGGTGTTTAAGAAGGTTATGGGCCTGAAGCCCAATTATGCGCTTAATACATTCTTAATCCCATTTTGGAAATCGGACCAGAAGTGTTATTTTCAAGCCTCAAATCGACTTAATTTTTGCAAGGGCTGAACGAAATTCAATTCTGCACACTTTTGTAGTTCACAAAAATTTTGTGAATCGAACTTCTAGTGGGTCAAAAGTTGCGCCGAACGTCAGCAGAAAAAACCCACCTGATTAGTGCTGCGGGAAAACCTAATTAATTCCTAATTGGATTAGGACTTTGGTGTATTCTCTTGGGGCATAAAGTGGTGAATTGAAGGTTGTTTTGAGAGAGCTTAGAGAGCCTTTGGACGAAAATTGAAGCATACTTTGCAGAGCTTTTGAGTGGAGAACCATTGGAGAACGAAGTCTTACACAGAATTCATGAAGATGATGCTTTCTTCGTCAACCGTTGAAGCTTCATCTTCTACCATGAGCGACTAGTTAATCCACTAGAGTTTTGATGTAGCCTTAACTAAGCATCAATGGTTTGATTGTTTTAATTTTTGGGAACCTTTATATACATGCATAAATTGTGTAATTTAGAGGATTCTTATTATAGAATTGAGCAATAAAAGTCTTATATATTTAGTTTCAATGATTTCTTATCTTGTCTTAGATATTTAGTTGTTGTTATTGAACTCAATCTCTCTTATTTTTTGTGATTATGAGAGTGATTATTACACAATGGTAATCACTGAATATATATCATTATACGCTTTGATGGAGTATGCCTAGAGAAGATAGACCATACTGCACTCTAGATTAGAGTAGTTAAGTAGATGGCCCATGCCAATCGAAGATAGTCCATGACTTAGACTTAATCATATGTTATTTTCTTGACGGATGAATTGGAGCTTGTAGCCACCGACACCACTTATGCATGATGTAATCCCCCATAGTTAATTAAATTGACCATTGATTATGGAGTTAGTGGTGAAGTCAAATACCCTAGATTTATCTCATATTTTCTACCCTCTATATTTCCTTTGTTTTATTTTATTTTGCTTTTTAATTAGTTTAAATATAAAAATCAGATTTCTTCTCTTTCTAAATTTAATTAGAATTAATTCCGTACTCTAACTCATTCAGACCATAATCCCTGAGGTTCTACACCCCTATTCTATAAGGAATTCATTCTATTGCGAAGTGTGGCAATTATAATTGAGACGCACTCACACACGAACCAATTTTGGCGCCGTTGCTGGGGATTATCTATTTGTTTGATTGGATTTTACATAATTAATTTTAATTGGATTTTTAGTTTAGGAATTTTTTATATTTTATTTTTAATTTTGTTTTTGTTTTCTTTTTAGGTACTTTTGTTAATATATGTAAGGTCGTCGTTCTGTGGTTGATCCTTTGATACCTCTTGATCCTGAGCCTGAACGTACTCTTAGACAACAGAGGAGCATCCCTGTTGATACCATTGTGCAAGAGGAAGAATTCATTGAAGACATGGTAGAAGAAAGGAATAACAATCTTGTTCCTAATGCTGGTGGAGAAAGGGCTAGATTGCTCAAGGACTACTATGTTCCTGAAACATACACTTCACCAGCTGGTTTTCAATTGCCCAATGTCACAGCATAAAATTATGAGATCAAGTCCAACATTATTCAGATGCTACCATCTTTTTTTGGGCTGACTCAAGAGGACCCTTACAAGCATCTAGATGAATTCATTGAAGTGTGCTTAACTACCAAAATCCACAACTTCTCTGAAGATGCTTTCAGAATAAGACTTTTTCCATTCTCCTTGAAAGATAAAGTAAAGTATTGGTTCAATTCTTTACCAGTAGGTTCTATCATGACTTGGACTGAGATGTAACAAGAGTTCCTTAAAAAGTATTTTGCGATAGGGAAGACCAATCAGTTCAGACGGGCTATCACTAGTTTCTCCCAACATGAGGGAGAACAATTTTATGGGACATGAGAAAGATTCAAGGACCTTCTTAGGAAGTGTCCTCATCATCAAGTTCCTAAGTGGCAATTAGTACAGAGTTTCCATGAAGGATTGACAGAAGCCAACAGACAGATGGTTGATGCGTCTTGTGGATGTACTTTTATGTTGAAGAGTGAAGAAGAGGCATGGACCTTATTTAAAAATCTTAGTGATAACTCTCTACAACATTGATCCTCTACTCGTTCTAGCAGACCTACCACTACAAAGAGGACTGATGGAATTTTTGAGGTTGGTGCTTCAGAAGCTATGCCAACCGACATTGATTTAATTGCATAGAAGGTAGCAGCAATTATGGCTGCCAATCAAGCTCCTTCTACGTCAAATTCTTCATTACTAAGCCCTTGTGAATTTTTCTCTATTCCTATGCATAATGTGAACAATTGTCCTTCAATTGGGCAATTTTCTGATGTTCAACATGAGTAAGTCCAAGCTCCATTCACTGGACCAATGAATCCTCCACGAGGTAATACTTACAATCCTACATAGAGGAATCATCCTGATTTTTCCTACAGTAACCAAGGGGCAGCAATGCAACCATCATATCAACCTAGGAATTTTCTACCTCAATAGCAATATCAAACACAAGATCCTATGGCACAAAGAATCTCTGCTATTGAAGACAAGCTGACACTCACCTTAGCAAAATTTCATAAGCTCGATTCTATTATAGAGACAGTGCAAGCTACTATAGCAACAATACAATCTACAGTTCAGCTAGTGCACTCTCATTCTCAATCTATTGCCAAACTGGAATCTCAGTTTGGACAACTTGCTAATTCATTGAGTAGAAGAGAAGAAGGGAAGCTCCCTAGTCAACTAGTTGCTAATCCAAGAGGGATGCAAGCTTCCACAAGCAACCCACACCATGAGTAAGTTCAAGCTATTACCACTTTGAGGAGTGGGAAAATAATTGATAACAAGGTGGGGGAAAAGAAAGAAGAAGAAAAAGTGACCACAAGTCCAAGTGCTGAAAATTCTTGTGAGCCCAAAGCTCCTTTGCCATAACGTTTCCTTGAAGTTTCTAAATTGGAAAAGCAAGGGGACAAGCTGCATGAAATGATGGAAGTGTTTCAACAAGTGAAGATTAATTTGCCACTCCTTGATGCCATCAAGAAAATTCCTCTTTATGCTAAATTTTTGAAGGACTTGTACACTCAGAAGAGGCATTCTAAAAGCCATGTGCCAAAGAAAGTGATGCTACCGCAATAAGCGAGTTCTATCATTCAGCAGTGCACTCTTCCCAAGTGTAAAGATCCTGGTGCTCCAACTATCTCATGCATCATTGGGGAGCACCATGTGGATAAAGCTCTTCTTGATTTGGGTGCAAGTATGAATTTGCTACCTTATTCAGTTTACTTATAATTGGGCTTGGGAGAATTGAAGCCTACCTCGGTGGTGTTGCAATTTGCAAACAGATCAACAAAGCAACCCCGTAGGATCATTGAAGATGTGCTCATTAAAGTGGACAAGTTCTACTTTCAAGTTAATTTTATTTTACTTAACACTGAGCTAGTTCATAACCCAAGGAGGCACATTCCAGTCATCCTTGGTCGACCTTTCATGGCTACTGCCGATACTTGCATAAATTGGAGATCGGGGATCATAGATATTTTATTTGGCAACATGAAGGTCAAGCTTAATGTTTTCAATGCTGTTGAGAACCCTCCAGGTGAGACTAATGTCTTTCTCATAGACTCTGCGGATGTGTCTGAGCCCACAGATGAAATCGAGGGTCAAGAAAAATAAAAGGAAGAGAACGTGCTAGAAGATTAATTTTCTACCATTGTGGTAAATTTTGTATGTGCTACACCACCCAATTCACTTCAGGGCAAGCAATTGTTTGGAGTATCTGATAACTCCATGCCATGGTATGTAGATATCGTGAATTATTTGGCCACGGGAAAAATGCCACGAGGCTGGACTAAGCGAGAGCGTGACAGATTCTTCTCTAAAGTTCATCATTACTTTTGGGAGGATCTAGAATTATTTAAATATTGTCCAGATTAGATTATTCGGTGGTGTGTCCCTGACCATGAGTTTCAAGATGTGCTCAATTTTTGCTAGTCATTAGTATGTGGAGGTCACTTCAGTGCAAGAAAGACAATAGTGAAGGTACTTCAATGTGGATTTTTCTGGCCTTCTCTGTTTCATGATGCCTATGTATTTTGTAAAACTTGTGATCGATGTCAAAGATTGGGTTCGATGTCCAGACAAGATATGATGCCAATGAGCCCCATTCTAGTGGTGGAGATTTTTGATGTTTGGGGAATTGATTTCATGGGACCCTTTCCACCCTCTTTTGGCTACGAATACATTCTGGTTGGTGTGGATTATGTCTCCAAATGGGTGGAGGCCATTACAACTCGAACCAATGACCACAAGGTGGTAATTAAATTTATGCATGAGAATATCCTTAGTCGATTCAGAATTCCTCGAGCCTTGATCAATGATGGTGGTTCTCACTTTTGCAATAAATTCTTAAGAGGTTTGCCTTCTAAGTATTCAGTGACACATAAGGTGGCATTGCCTTACCATCCTCAGATGAGTGGGCAAGTGGAGTAGTCCAATCGAGAAATTAAGCATATTCTTGAGAAGACAGTGAGACCGGACAGGAGAGATTGGTCATTACGGTTAAGTGAGGCACTATGGGCATATCGGACTGCTTACAAGACTCCTATCGGTATATCGCCATATCGATTATTGTATGGGAAAGCATGTCATCTTCTAGTAGAGATCGAGCACAAGGCGTTTTGGGCAATCCAAAAATTCAATTTTGATGCAAAAAGATCTGGAGAAGAGAGAAAGTTGCAATTGAATGAATTGGAAGAATTCAGATGTTATGCTTATGAAAGTTCATGAATTTACAAAGAGAGGACGAAGGCGTTCCATGATAGATATATCTCAAGGAAGTCCATCTCTCTAGGTGATAAAGTGTGGCTCTTCAATTCAAAGCTTCAGTTGTTTACCGGGAAGTTACGTTCAAGGTGGGATGGACCATTCCAAGTGATTTCAGTTTTTCCTCACGGTGCTGTGGAAATTTGGAGTTTTTGAGATAATAGTTTGATAAAACTTAATGGGCAAAGGTTGAAGCATTGTGTAGAAGGATGATTCGTGTGTGAGTGTGACTCAAAAAGTATATCAATTAAAAATTTCCACACTTCGCAATAGAACGAATTCCTTGCAGAATAGGGCTATCGAAAGGGGTATCGTACCTCAGGGATTATGGTCTGATGAGTTGGAATACAGAATTAATTCTAATTAAATTTAAGAGAAAAGAATTCTGATTTTTAAACTAATTAATTAAAAAGTAAAATAAAATAAAACAAAGTAAATAGAAAGTGAAGATAATATGAGAGAAATCTAGGGTATTTGACTTCACCACTAACTCCACAATCAATGGTCAATTGAATCAACTATGGGGAATTACATCGTGCATAAGTGGTGTCGGTGGTTACAAGCTCACCTTCATCCATAAATAAGATAACATATGATTAAGGCTAAGTCATGGACTATCTTCGATTGGCATGGGCCATCTGCCTAACTACTCTAATCTAGGGTGCAGTATGGTTCATCTTCTCTAGGCATAATCCATCAAAGCTTTTAATGATATATTCAGTGATTACCATTGTGTAATAATCGCTCTTATAATCCCAGAAAATAAGAGAGAATGAGTTCAATAAAAATAACTAAATATCTAAGACAAGATAAGAAATCATTGAGATTGAATTTACAAGACTTTTATTGCTCAATTCTATAATAAGAATGCTATAAATTACACAATCTATGCATGTATATAAAGGTCCCCAATAATTAAAACAATCAAACCATTGATGCTTTGTTAGGGCTACATCAAAACCCTAGTGGATGAACTAGCCACTCATGGTAAAAGAAGAAGCTTCAACTGTTGAGGAAAAAGGCATCATCTTCATGAATTATGCGTATGACTTCGTTCTCCAATGGCTCTACAAATATGTTTCTGTTCTCTTCTCAGCCCTCTCTGACTCTCCAATCTCTGTAATCTCTCTCAAACTCAGCCTCCAAATCTTCACTTTATTCCCCAAGAGAATACACCAAACTCCTAATCCAATTAGGAATTAATTAGGTTTTCCCGCAGCACTAATCAGGTGGGTTTTTCCTGCAATGTTTCGCCCAACTTTTGACCCACTAGAAGTTCGACTCACAGAATTTTTATGAAATAGAAAAGTGTGTAGAATCAAATTTCATTCAACCCAACGTGAAAATTAAGTCGATTTGAGGCTCAAAAATAAGACTTCTTAAGCAAAACGGGATTAAGACTGTATTTTGCGCAGATTTGGGCTTCAGGCCCAAAACCTTCTTAAGCAGTTGTAATTCTCTTGGACCTCTTCCTTGGGCTGAATTAAGTTAAAATAAATGGTTGAATGGATCTCCTTGATGTAGGCTTCATCTAACCATCTTGGATGTCTTCTTTAAAGCCCAAAATCATGGTTTTAACTGAAATAATCATTAAGGCCCTGAAAATACAGAAAATACTAAAACGAAGTAAAATAACAAAATAATCCATTACCAAGAGAATAAAATACATAAGTTAAGAGGCTAGAATGCGTTACATTCAACGCCTATCAAAGGATTTGTGCCAACAAGAGACGTGGAGTACGTCGATTTGATGGATCCCATCTATCCGACTTAATCCCTTCAGAGAGTTGATCGTCACCTATGGATGTTAAATTATAGGATTTGTATGTATTTCTATCCTTTAATTTCTTTAGTTTTCTTTGACTTTAATTTTTAGTTATGTTTTCTTAAGTTTCCATTCAATTTTAGTTACGTTTTGATGTATTTTCTTTGAGTTTTTGATGTATAAGTTGCTTCCGGAGGATGCCAAGAGGTGTACCAAGGTCTTTGGACTCAAGATGGGTGAAAAAATGAGCTCTCGGTCAGCCTCGGACGATGGAGACATCAAAAATACCCTTGCAGCTTGACCCTTGGCGATAGACACACAACAGGCATCAGTTGGGGGGATCGATCGCCGCCCATTTAAGGGGGGATCGATCACCCCCAATTTTTCTCATGTGGGCACAAAAACCAGCTGGGCGATTGATTGGCCAGCCCTAGGGGGATCGATCGCCCAAGCTTGAATGTGGGCTGCCCAAATTTTCTTGTTATATAAAGGCTCCCTCTCCAACTAGGATGCTACCACTTGCTCCTTTGACAACTTTGTGATCCAATTTGACTCCTACTTCAACCGGGAAAATATTTTCTTCAATTGGTGATTCTCATACAAGTATTTATCATTGATCATCATCAACATCAACATCAAAATCGGATTGATCATCACTAGTTCTCAAGAAAACTCTTACTTTCTCAAGTTCTTCATCAAAGTAAGTAGAGTTTTTATTTTGTAAAATTGTGCCAATATTTTTGAGGTCTTTTGAAGACCAATTTTGGGGGACATAATTGGTGGATTGAATTGTTCAATTTGTGGTGGTAAAAGTTGCCGAAAGAAGAGGTTGAAGGAGAAACTTTTATTGTGCATGCCAAGTGTTTGATTTAATTCCTCAACCAAGATTTTTCTATTTCTATGGTACCAAAGAGAGCAATTCACCAAGGTTCTTCTAGCTCGTGCAATCCTCGCCGAGCACGACATGATCCAACACCCGTTTCCTCAAGATCTCGCCGAGATGGAATTCATGAGAGATGGCATCCAAGAGCCTTGAATTTTGAAGTGGCATTTGACATCGGCGAACTATATGCTATGTTTCCCGAGACACGATGGGGGATTTTTGATATCCTTCGTTGTCAGTCGGCATCAATTTTTGTTCCATTATCTACTACTTTATACCCGAGGCTTGTCAAAATCTTTTATTAGAACTTAATGCCAAAACCTGACGAGCGGGGCATGCTTATTTCTTCGGTGGATGGAACACGAGTTCAGGTTGATATGCCTTCGATTGCTATTGCCATGGGCTGTCCTCATGAATGCCCGACTGATTTGACCAATATCTACACTCTTTTACCCGATGATTTGTCAGTGGGTAACTTGGTTGCACATTTGTGTGCTAACCAATTCTTCGAGCCCAAGTGTAATGTAGCTTCAAAGTCTTCTACGCTGAGTCATCTATGGTTCCTTGATGTTGTTTTGTACAAGAATGTGTGTCCCATTGGACATAAAATCTAGAGGCATCAAGAGTTCATTCGAGCTTTATATGCCATACATTTTGGGCATTGGCTATCATTCCCACAGATTGTCTAGGGCCAAATTAAAAAGTTCTATTCTAAGGTTGTGTCCAAGGCACCGGACAGTGCAAGTGACTGGGAGTTCCCATTCCCTACTATCATTCATCTGTTACTTATTGCACAGGGATATGCAGTCGATGAGGATGAGCTTGCTTTTTCCACGAGATATTCATTATAGCACACCTGACTAAAATTTGAGCCGATCTCATATGCATTAAAGAGTCATTGTTGTGCCAGGTGAAGTATCTCGATTGGCTCAGGGAGGGGAAGCTTTAGACATACCACCACCGGTGGAGGATCCAGAGGAGATGGAAGCAGAAGAAGAGAATGTCCATGCACAAGCTAGCGGATATGAGTATCATTATTTAGAGGGGCAGATTGCTTAGTTGACCGCCCAGTTTGGCACCTTACAGACTGAGGTTTCCACATAGTTTGGAGCTATGCGGACAGAGATGGCGGATCAGTTTCGTGAGACTCGCCAGGATCTGCTAGAGATGAGGAGGATGCTGCGTGCATTGATGCGCCAGGCGAACCTGGATCCAGATGCTCAATCACCACCACATCATTGATTGCAGGTAACTATCTTTTGTATTTTAATTTATTTTTTATTTTATTTTATTTTTATTTTTATTTTGTTCTTTCTGTATAAATTCAGTTTCAAAAAAAATTATTTTCACCCATGCTATTTCACTTGGTTGGTGGGGTATAGTGGTTTGTTTTGACAGGTTGTAACATCTAAGTTTGGGGGTGTGCTTGCTTTGCTTTGCCTTCTTGCTAGTGGTTTGTGTTATTTTTTGTGCCACTACGTCTCTTGATTTGTGGTATTCTCGTTCTTACCCTTCTCTATGATTTTATTGGGTGTCCATTGAGGACAATGTATAGTTTAAGTTTGGGGGTGAGTCGATGCCTATTTATGTGCTATATTGCAATATGAGGGGAAATTTGTGTGAAATTCTTCTTGTTTTAGGATTTTTGTTTATTTTAATTTTCTTAGTTTATTTATTTATTTTCTTTTGTTTTGTGTTTAGATAGAATTTTTTACATTATTCAAAGGGATTAGTACGTTATGTAGGTGCATAACTGATAGGCGTTGAATGTTACGCATTCTAGCCTCTTAACTTATGTATTTTATTCTCTTAGTGATAGATTATTTTGTTATTTTACTTTGTTTTAGTGTTTTTTGTATTTTCAGGGCCTTAATAATTATTTCAGTTAAAACTGTGATTTTGGGCTTTTAAAGAAGACATCCAAGATGGTGAGATGAAGCCTACATCAAGGAGATTCACTCAACCATTTATTTTAACTCAAATCAGCCCAAGGAAGAGGTCCAAGAGAATTACAGCTGCTTAAGAAGGTTTCGGGCCTGAAGCCCAAATCTGCGCATAATGCAGTCTTAATCCAGTTTTGGAAAACGGACCAGAAGTCTTATTTTTGAGCCTCAAATCGACATAATTCTCGCGAAGGGTTGAACGAAATTTGATTCTGCACACTTTTATATTTCACGAAAATTCCGTGAATCAGACTTCTAGTGGGTCAAAAGTTGGGCCGAAGTCAGCAGGAAAAACCCACTTGATTAGTGCTGCGGGAAACCCTAATTAATTCCTAATTGGATTAGGACTTTGGTGAATTCTCTTGGGGAATAAAAGGAAGACTTGGAGGCTGAATTGGGAGAGCTTACAGAGAGCTTACACACAGAGATTGGAGAGTCTGAGAGGGCTGAAGAGAACAGAAACATATTGCAGAGCCATTGGAGAACGAAGTCATACGCGTAATTCAGAAAGATGATGTCTTCTTCCTCAACAGTTGAAGCTTCTTCTTCTACCATGAGCGGCTAGTTCATCCACTAGGGTTTTGATGTAGCCCTAACAAAGCATCAATGGTTTGATTGTTTTAATTATTGGGGACCTTTATATACATGCATAGATTGTGTAATTGTGAGGATTCTTATTAATGAATTGAGCAATAAAAGTCTTGTAAATTCAATCTCAATGATTTCTTATCTTGTCTTAGATATTTAGTTGTTGTTATTGAACTCAATCTCTTTTGTTTTCTGTGATCATGAGAGAGATTATTACACAATGGTAATCACTGAATATATTGTTATGAGCTTTGATGGATTATGCCTAGAGAAGATGAACCATACTGCACCCTAGATTAGAGTAGTTAGGCAGATGGCCCATGCCAATCGAAGATAGTCCATGGCTTAGCCTTAATCATATGTTATCTTCTTGACGGATGAAGGTGAGCTTGTAGCCACCGACACCACTTATGCATGATGTAATTCCCCTATAGTTGATTCAATTGACCATTGATTGTGGAGTTAGTGGTGAAGTCAAACACCCTAGGTTTCTCTCTTATTATCTTCATTATCTGTTTACCTTTGATTTATTTTATTTTATCTTTTTAATTAGTTAAAAATCAGAATTCTTTTCTTATAAATTTAATTAGAATTAGTTCTGTGTTCCAACTCATCAGAACATAATCCCTGAGGTACGATACCCATTCATTTCGATAGCCCTATTCTGCAAGGAATTCGTTCTATTGCGAAGTGTGGAAAATTTTAATTGATATACTTTTTGAGTCACACTCACACACGAATCAATAACTTGCAATTTTTGAGTATGTTTTAAAAATTTTGGAAACTGTGGTTTAAATTATGTGATTTTAATCATTGTTTGCCTTAACATGCCTTGGGGTAATTGATTTTAGCTTCCTCACATGCACATATACACTAGCATAATCTTGTGAGGTATAAACTTTGGTTTTGAGTTATTGAGTTATATATGCTTGATATGAACTAGTATCTCTTGAATGAGTACCGATGATGTTTTTTTACTTGACTTCAATAATGAAAAAAATTAGAAAAAAAAGAATATGTGATGAATAGCAAATCAATTTGATCCTTTCCATGAGTAACCAGACCTCTATGCTTCAAGAAGCACGGAGTGTTCGCGTCAAAGTGAAAGGGGGAGAAAAGATGAGCATTGGTTGTCTTGATTGGTAACTTGACTGATTCTAGTAATTAGGTTCTTCGGGGTGTCTTAACGCCTAGTGCCCTAAAGCCATCTGATTTTGGAGTCACTGATTGAAAGCTTGCTACATGGATCTTTCAGAAAGCTTAATAGATTAAGACATTGCACAACCAATAAAGCAATGAAAAAAAAAGAAAAACAAATGATGAAAAAAATGAAAAAGTCATGTATTCATGTTTGTTAGTTCACTTTTCACTAGGGAGCTAGAGTTGGTTATTTTGAGATATGTTGATGTGAATTATGTGTGGGGACCATTGCTTTAAATTATGGAATTTGAGAATTTGAAATTATTCTTGAATGCAAGTTTGTAACTATATATTGTAATCTTCTTCTTGAATTAATGTTGAAACATAATTTTCAATGTTTGTGGGTAACATTTCTGGAAACCCTCACTAGACTATACTCGTCCACTAGGGGGATCCTAGGGGTTTAAAGGCTTGTTTCATATGCTAAATGCAATCGTTTCTCCCGCAAAAGTGGAGTTGGGTAGCTTAGTTAGTATTTTTTTAGTTTCCTTTGTTTTAGTTTTGTTTTATTCTATTGCTAAGGGACTAGCAATATGTAAGTTTGGGGGTGTGATTGGCGTTAAATGTTACACATTCTAGCCTCTTAACTTGTGTATTTTCTCTTAGTGATATATTATTTTGTTATTATACTTCCTTTTAGTGTTTTATGTATTTTCAGGACCTTAATGATTATTTAAGTTAAATCATAGTTTTGGGCTTTTAAAGATGACATGCAAGAGGGTTAGATGAAGCCTACATCAAAGGGATCCATTCAACTATTTATTTCAACTCAAATCAGCCCATGGAAGAGGTCCAAGAGAATTACAGCTGCTTAAGAAGGTTACAGGCATAAAGCCCAATTCTGTGCTTAATACAGTCTTAATCCCATTTTGGAAAATGGATCAGAAGTGTTATTTTGGAGCCTCAAATCAACTTAATTTATTAATTGGTTAATCAAAATTTGATTCTGCACACTTTTGTATTTCGCAAAAATTTCGTGAATCGGACTTTTAGTGGGTCAAAAGTTACGCCGAACGTCAGCAGGAAAAACCCACCTAATTAGTGCTGCAGGAAAACCTAATTAATTCCTAATTGGATTAGGACTTTTGTGTATTTTATTGGGGCATAAAATGGTGAATTAAAGGCTATTTTGAGAGAGCTTAGAGTGCTTTTGCACAAAAATTGAAGACATACTTTGTAGAGCTTTCGAGTGGAGAACCATTGGAGAACGAAGTCTTACGCATAACTCATGAAGATGATGCCTTCTTCCACAACTGTTGAAGTTTCTTCTTCTACAATGAGTGGCTAGTTCATCCACTAGGGTTTTGATGTAGCCCTAACTAAGCATCAATGGTTTGATTGTTTTAATTATTCAGGACCTTTATATACATGCATAGTCGTGTAATTTAGAGGATTCTTGTTATAGAATTGAGCAATAAAAGTCTTATAAATTCGATTTCAATGATTTTTTATCTTGTCTTAGATATTTAGTTGTTGTTATTGACCTCAATCTCTCTTATTTTCTATGATCATGAGAGTGATTATTACACAGTGGTAATCACTAACTATATCATTATACGCTTTGATGGAATATGCCTAGAGAAGATGGACCATACTGCACTCTAGATTAGAGTAGTTAGGCAGATGACCCATGCCAATCGAAGATAGTCTATGACTTAGACTTAATCATATGTTATTTTCTTGACGGATAAATGTAAGCTTGTAGCCACCGACACCACTTATGCATGATGTAATCCCCCATAGTTAATTCAATTAACCATTGATTGTGGAGTTAGTGGTGAAGTCAAATACCCTAGATTTATCTCATATTTTCTACACTCTATATTTCCTTTGCTTTATTTTATTTTGATTTTTAATTAGTTTAAATATAAAAATTAGATTTCTTCTCTTTCTAAATTTAATTAGAATTAATTCCGTACTCCAACTCATTCAAACCATAATCCCTGAGGTTCGACACCCCTTTCGATAATCCTATTCTGCAAGAAATTCGTTCTATTACGAAGTGTGGTAATTATAATTGAGACGCACTCATACATGAATTAGTACCCTTTTTATCCTGGATCTCAAAGTCAAACTCTTGCAATAAGAGTATCCATCAGATCAATAGGGGTTTAGTATCCCTTTTTGCCAATAAATGCCGAAGAGTGGCTTAATCTGAGAAGACAATAATCTTGGATCCTAAGAGATAAGATCTAAATTTGCCCAATACATAACCAACTGCAAGCAATTCCTTTTCCGTAGTTGTATAATTCAGTTGAGCTTCAGAAAGAGATTTACTTATATAGTAAATCACATGCGGCAACTTGTCTATACGTTGCCTTAAGACAGCACCCATAGCAAAATCGGATGCGTCACACATGACCTCAAATGGGAGAGCCTAATTTAGAGGGAGTAGAATTGGAGCGGTTGATAGAAGTGTGCGGAGTGTCTCAAAAGATTTAAAGCACGTTTGATCAAAGTGAAATGAAGTATCCTTTTCAACAAGTTGACTTAAAGGTTGAGATATCTTGCTAAAGTCCTTGATGAAACGGCGATAAAAACCTGCATGGCCAAGGAAGGAATGAATGCCCCTCACCGACGAAGGTGGAGGAAGCTTAGATATGAATTCTACCTTGGCTCTATCAACTTCTATACCTCGTTTGGACACTATATGCCTAAGTACAACTCCCTCTTGAACCATAAAATGGCTCTTTTCCCAGTTAAGAATAAGATTCGTGTCGTTACAACGCTTATGTACGAGTGTAAGATTATGAAGGCACGAATCAAAGGAAGGTCCAAAGATTGAAAAATTGTCCATGAACACTTCAAGAAACTTCTCCACCATATCAGAAAAAATAGCATCATACACAATTGAAAAGTTATCGGTGCAGTACATAGCCCAAAGAGTATGAATCTATAAGCAAATGTTCTAACTCAACATGTGAAATTGATTTTTTCTTGGTCTTGCAGGTCAATTACGACTTGATTATATCCAGAATATTCATATAAAAAGTAGTAGAAACTTTGGCCGGCAAGCCTTTCTAGGATTTTATCGATGAATGGGAGTGGGAAATGATCCTTTATAGTTGAGGAGTTTAGTTTCTTATAGTCAATACACACTCGCTAGCATGTGGTGGTGCATTGTGGAACTAATTCTCCTTATTCATTTTGAAGCACAGTAATGCCGAATTTCTTTGGCATCACTTGCGTGGGGCTTACCCACTTGCTATCAAAGATGGGGTATATAATACCAGCATCTGGCGAGGTCTTTGCATCCTCTTCCAAATATATGCGGTGCATACAAATAGAAGGACTAATGCCTTTTAAGTCGACAACTATCCACCCTATGGCTCCTTTGTGTTCTTTTAAGACCATTATGAGTGAACACTCTTCGTCATCTGTTAGATTTGAAGCTATGATGAACGATAAAGTGTCACTTGGGCCAAGAAATACATACTTGAGATTAGACGATAAAGTCTTGAGCTCAAGTTATGGAGGAGACACAAGGGATGGAATTGGAGGAGTACTTGAAAGAGAAGAGGCTCAAATGGTGTCTTCCACATGGGAAAGTCATTTATGACCATGGCATTGAGCATTGTATTCACATATTCAATTGATTGCTTAATATCAAAGTCTTCAAAATTAAATTGACTCAGACACGCCTCCAAAGGGTCTTTTGACAAGATTTGGGGAAGTATCTCTTCGATGAGATCATCCATGACATCCACACAAAAACAGTCACTTTCATCATTGGAGGTGTGGTGGGATGCGTTGAAGATATTCAACCTCACAGCCATATTCTCGAAGGAGATGTCCATCACCCCGATACGGTAATTAACGCAAGCGTTAGCCGTAGCCAAGAATAGATGACCTAGAATGATCAGAATATGCCTTGTAGGATCTTGGAGAAGTTTGGTATGAATGGCTATAAAGTCCATTGGGAAATAGAATTTGTCCACTTTGATTAAAACATCCTTAATTATTCCACGAGGTTGCCTTACTGAATGGTCGGCAAGTTGCAACACCACTTTGGTTGGCTTAAGTTCTCCTAGCTCCAATTTCTGATAAACTGAGTAAGGAAGTAAGTTAACACTTGGTCCCAAGTCAAGGAGGGCCCTCTCGAATTCGAGGTCACCAATGAGACAAGAGATTGTTGGGTCACCTAGATCCTTGAATTTTGGAGGGGGTATTATGTTAAAGAATTGAAATTACTTGCTCAGTCAAATGGATGTTCTTAGGAACTTGGTTCCTAGATTTACGCTTTTGAGTGCATAAATCCTTCAGAAATTTAACATAGGACGGAATTTACCTTATAACATCTAGGAGAGGAAGATTAATTTTAACTTGTTTAAATTTTTTTATAATTGAAATTTTTTCCTTGCTTCCCAAATTATGAAGGTTCCTTTAATATTTGCGGAAAAGGGACTCGAGGTTCATATGAAGATTCTTTTGGATTTTTAGGATAATTATTTGGATTTTTCATAATTTTTGGATTAATCGGATGCTCACATTCTTTCTCTCTTATTTTATCAACCAAATTCTCTAACACTCTACCATTCCTTAAAGTAGTAATTGATTGAGCTTGGTCTTGGTTAAACTCAAAGGAATGAGAAACATCATCAATTACTTGCACTCCATTAGGGTTTGCCACCATTTTGCTAGGCAACCTTCCACCCTCTCGCTGATTCATTGCATTAGCTAGCTGTCCCAATTGGGATTCTCTTCACAATGGATTCTGAGTGGGTGTTGATCTTTTAGGTATTGCTTTCAATATTGCCTAATGCTACCAAAACCTTATCCTCAAAACTGGGGGTTTAGGGAGGTGGTTGATTGGGAGTGTAGTAAAAACTTGAATTTGGATTTGATTCATAAGGTCTAGGTTGGAATTGAGATTGACCTTGTTATCCATGTGGTCTCCGAGATCCTTGATATTGACTTTGGTTCCCATATTGGAATTGGTTTTGATCTCTCCATCTGAAATTATAGGAGTTTTTATAAAAACCTTGACCTAGCCTAGAATAAATTGCATTTGCTTGCTCTTGTGAAAATTTAGGGTATTGCCTCGCATGAGGGAAATATTTTATACAATGAGAAGGACTAAAGCAAAAAGAACACACATCATATGTGGGCTGAAGAGTAGGACTTCTATCTTTCTATTAGTTGCTTGCTCCTTATGCATTTCAAAAATGCTTTCGATTTGGGCGTTAAAAGGGGTAACTACCTTATTATTCCTTTCATTAGAAGAACGATGAGATGAATTTTTGCTCAAGTTCTCAAAGAGTATTGACGCTTCATTTGGACATTTTAGAAAGAATGTACCCCCACAATTAACATCTACCATCTGTTTGTGGGGCTCTCCTATACCATCATAAAATCCTTGCACCAATTGCCATTGGAGAATAGCATTGTGTGTGCATGACATCAAAAGGTCCTTCATCCTTTCTTATGTTTTATGAAAAACTTCTCCTTCCCTTTGAGAGAAACCGATGATGGCTCTCCACACATCATTAGTCTTTCCCATTGACAAGTATTTCTTTAGAAACTCTCATTGCATTTCTGTCCAAAAGTTAATGAAATTTGGCTCTAAGGAGTTTAACCATTGTTTAGCTTTATCCTTAAGTGAGAAGGGGAAAAAACAAAATCTTAAGTTGTCTACCACTTGTGCATTCAGTTATAGAGTCGAACACACTTCTAAAAATTCATATATATGTTTATAAGGATCTTGGTTATGAATCCCGTGAAAACAATTGAGAAGATTAATTGTTGAGGATTTGATTTTGAAATTATTCCTCCCCGCATTTGAAAAATGAATACAAGAGGGAGATGCATAGGTAGATAGAACATAAAAATCTTGAAGAACCTCACCGCTCGGTGGGGGTGGTAAAATAGGATTTTTTTGAACATTTGGGTTATCATTATTTGCCATGGTTTCTCTCCTATGTTATTTAAATAATATAGCATCCCTAGGAATGCTACTATGTTGTTTAAGACTTCTTTCGAGTTCAATATCACACGACAACAACGATAATGACAACAATCTCCTACCTTGAATATGAATGAACAAAATCTAAACTATATGCAAAAATAAAAAATTTAACACTAAGTGTAAGACAATTGGGTACTATACTCACAAAGGATCCAAGCTTATGTCCCGACACCTTGATTATATAAGTACCTAAAATAAAACACTTAAGAAACAAGAACAAAAATAATTACAATTAAATATTGTAAAGAATGAGTTAAGCTAAAATTCAAACTAGACTCAATCCTCTAGTTTTAGCAATTAAACCGTAGTCCCCGGCAACGACGCCAAAAATTGTTACAGTCTGGTTAGTTTATAATTTATATTTACCACTCGCAATAGAACAAATCCTTGAAGGATAGTGATAAGTGTTCAATTCTATGCATTTGAACCCTCTTTATTGCATACGTTGGTTCCGTTTTTGCGTTTACCGAGATATGTTTACGGTATTTTTGTGTTTTTGATGTTTTGCAGGTATTGGAGTAAATGGAGCAAAAATTGGAAGCTTTTCGCAATCAAGAGAAGAAATCAGGAAATGCAGCCAAGGCATCTCGATCAATCGAGATGTTGATTTCGATTAATCGAAATCTTGATTGATCGAGATCTCATTTCGATTGATCGAAATCTCGATCAATCGAGATTCAATTTCGATCAATCGAAATTCTGCAGAGCCCACTTGGCCACTTGCTCACCTGCTCTCCCACTTGCAACAAAATCCCCCTTTTTGCACGACTTAGGGGGATTATCTGACTTGAACAAGACTTTTGGGGGCCTTCTTGATACAAGAGATATATATAATGATATATATATATATATATGGTGGGCCCCAAAGGAAGAAAAGAAGCCTAAAAGCACCAAAAGCCACATATATCTCATATATCTCTAAAGCAACAAAGAAGATCAGAGGAGAGACCTTCGGGAGAGGAAGAGAGAGAGCTGAACTAGACCAAGAAGCTTCATTCTTTTCATCAATGGAAGGGTGCAAGGCAACCATGAGCAACTAACTCTTCTACTAGGGTGTTGGTTTCAACCCCTAGCCATGTAAACTTGTTCATCTTTGTAGCTCTTGGGATTTATACTTAAATGTTGATTATTTAGCCTAGTGATTATGTAGACAAATACATCTCTTTTATATATTCATTTGATTTGGAATTTATTCTTGTCTTAGAGTAGATTTTGTCACTTGAATGAACAACATTTGCATATTCCACAAGAAGTGCAAATGATGGCTAGATAATGGTATTTAATTGAATGTGTGATGTTAATTTGTATAGACCATGCCAAGACAAGGTAGTTTGGATGCATGTAGTGTTCACTTAGAGAGTAGAGTAATTAGGTAGGTAGTTAGGTTGAAGAGCTATGCTTGTTGAAGATGGATTATGATAGGTTAGCACACACATTGATCTTTTGATATGTCATTGAGGTCACAAGCCTAATGACATTGTTAGGCATTTAATTAATAAATCCCATGCTTGCTACACTTATGAACATGTGAATGGCTAGTGGTGGAAACCAACCCTAGTTCTCTCTTCCAACTTTAAACTCTTTAATTTTCTTGTCATTTCATTCATGCAATAGTTTTTAAACCCAAAACCAAAAATCTATTTTTAGAATTAAAGTAGAATTAATCTTCCCGTAAGACAATTGCGACTAGTCCTCGTGGGATCGATACCCTCCATATAGAACCTTATCTACAAAGATTCGTGCTCTTGCGAGTGGTTAAATTATATTTTGATAAAAAGGGCAAAATTAAGCTTACAATATAATTTAGTTCCCACCACATCAAAATTTTGGCGCCGTTGCCGGGGACTACGGTTTTATTGTCGCCTTTGGAAGATTAAATCTGGTTTAATTCTTAGGCTAGAAATTCTTTCATTCTTTTGTACATATTTTGTCTTTATTTCTCAAATTTCTTGATTTTAGGTATACAACATAACGGGCATCTAAGAGAAGCAAACTTGGAACCCTTTGTGAGTATAACGCCTAAAATTAGTGGTTTGAATTCATTCATTCTTTTGTATATATTTGTTTATCTTGTATATTGAGGTGTTGTTCTATTGGTAATGCATGCTAGGTAGACGGTCATTGTCACTTCCTTTGCTTCCGTGTAACATTGAACTTGAACGAACACTTAGACAACGTAGAGGAACCTCTAGGGACCCTATATTGCCTAGGACTGAAAACATGGATCCAAATGAGAGACAACCTCCCGGTCTACCTCCTTTTAATCATGAACAACCACCTCCACCACCACCTCCTCAAGGAGAGTTGCTTATGGACTTTTACCTTCCGACTACATTTGAAGTACCTTCATGTATTCAATTTCCGGATGTAGCGGCAAATCAATTCGAAATAAAGTCCTCCACCATCAATCTTCTTAATAGCTTCCACGGTCTTCCTAATGAGGATCCGTACCGGCACTTAGATTACTTCCTTTCCGTGTGTTCCACTATTCGTGTACCACACTTTACGGAGGATGATCTAAAGCTGCGTATGTTCCCCTTCTCCCTAAAAGATAAAGCTAGAAGTTGGTTCAACTCCTTAGAACCTAACTCAATCCATTCTTGGGCGGAGATGCAAATAGAGTTCTTGAAAAAATACTTCCCAATGGGTAAGACAAGTGATATTCGACGAGCAATCACCGGATTCACCCAAATTGACCAAGAACAATTCCATGAGACGTGGGAGAGGTTAAAAGATCTTTTAAAATCTTGTCCGCATCATGCTGTCCCAAAATGGCAGCTAGTGCAAAGTTTTTATGATGGGGTGAGTGAGCAACATAGACAAATGATAGACTCCGCGTGTGGGGGTGGATATCTTTCGAAAAGCCCCGATGAGGCATGGAAACTTTTTCAAACCCTAAGCAACAATTCAGCTCAACGCTCCTCCACTAGGAAAGGGAAGGCCACCCAACCTTGTAGAGGCGTGCATGAGATTTCACGGGTAGATGAGGTTGCCATGCAAGTAGAAGCCCTAACCCGAAAAATGGATTTAATCATGAAAAATGGGCTGCCTACTCCAAACCAATCTGTCCAAAATCAGGAAGGTTGTTCGTTTTGCTATAGTACTTCACATTTCGTGCGAGATTGTCCTATTGCCGGGCAATCTCCCGATTATGCTCAAGAGCAAGCGAATGCCTTGTATGCTAAACAACTGAATGATCCATATTCGAACACGTACAATCCTGGTTACAAGAACCATCCGGCTTTCTCATGGAAGAATCAAGAATCAAGTCCCTCGTTCCAAGGGCAAAGTTCTTTTAATTCCCAATCTCAACAGCCTCATTATAGGCCAAACCCTCAACCTTACAATCAAAGATCTAATTACCAACAACCACCACCTCCTCCGAGAAGCCAAAGCTTTGAAGAAAGAGTGATAAGCAATCTTGAGGCCAATACCCGCTTATTGCAAACTCACTCTCAATCAATCTCTAAGCTTGAAGCCAATGCTCAATCTATGGCTAGGTTAGAAGCTCAAATCGGGCAACTAGCTAATGCCTTAAATAGAAGAGAGGAAGGTAAGTTGCCGAGTCAACTGGTGGTGAACCCCAAAGGTGTGCATATGATTGAAGATCCATCATCTTCAACTTGTAATGCTCCTCCGGAGCAAGTTCAATCAATCACAACCTTGAGAAGTGGCAAAATCATTAACTCCAAGGTAGGGGAGGAAGAGAGAAAGGAATTCCAAGAGCAACCTAAAAATCCAAAAGAATCCCAATTAAATCCAAAATCGTTTCCGTTAAATCCAAATTTGCAAAATACCCCTTCAAATCCAAAAGGAAAGGCAAGTGAAGTTGTGTCGTCATCGATTCCAAATCTTGACACCTCTTATGAACCTCCGGTTCCTTTTCCTCAAAGATTGAAGGAACCTTCTCATTTCGGGAAGCAAGGAGAGAAAATCCAAGACATGATGGAGATCTTCAAACAAGTAAAGATCAATCTCCCTCTCCTTGATGCTATTCGACAAATTCCCTCCTATGCGAAATTCTTGAAGGACTTGTGCACTCAAAAGTGCAAATCTAGGAATAATGTTCCTAAGAAAGTCCTCTTAACTGAGCACATAAGCTCCATTTTCCAACACCATGCCCCTCCTAAATTCAAAGATCCGGGTGCTCCGACCATTTCGTGCACCATCGGAAATCAATCTTTTGAAAAAGCACTTCTTGATTTAGGGGCTAGTGTCAATGTGCTTCCATTCTCAGTTTACCAACAACTAGGTTTGGGGGAACTCAAGCATACCACGGTTGTGTTACAACTTGCCGACCGTTCGGTGAGGCAACCACGTGGCATCATTGAGGATGTCATCATTCAAGTGGACAAATTCTATTTTCTGGTGGACTTCATAGTCCTTGACACGGAACCGGTCCAAAATCTGAAGCATCATATCCCTATCATTCTAGGTCGTCCATTCTTGGCCACGGCAAACGCTTGCATTAATTGCCATACCGGAGTGATGGACATCTCTTTTGGGAATATGAAAGTCCGTTTGAACATCTTCAATGCTTCTCACCACACATCCGATAACGAAAGTGAGTGCTTTTGTGTCAATGTAGTGGAAGACCTTGTTCAAGAAGCGCTACCTTCTATTCTTTTCAAGGACCCTTTAGAGGCATGCCTAAATCACTTCAACTGTGATGATTTTGACATTGAGCAATCCATATGTGAAGTCAATTCCATGCTCGATGTTAATACTATCATGGATTTGCCTAAGTGGAGAGTTCCGGGAGAACCCTTGCCCCCTTTGTCCAAAACTTCCCAAACTCCTTCTTTAATTTCCCCACCACAACTTGAGCTCAAGCCCCTACCGGCTACACTCAAGTATATTTTCTTGGGCGCTAATGAGACCCTTCCAGTCATTATTGCTTCCAATCTTACCAATGATCAAGAGATGGAACTTCTTAAGGTGCTCAAAGAGCACAAATAAGTAATAGGCTGGAGTGTGGCAGATCTCAAGGGAATAGATCCTTTTATTTGTATGCACCGCATACACTTGGAAGAGGATGCTAAGACCTCAAGGGAGGCACAACGTCGATTAAATCCAAATATGAAGGACGTTGTCATAAAGGAGGTGGTGAAGTTACTAGATGCGGGAATCATATACCCCATCTCTGATAGCAAGTGGGTTAGTCCCACTCAAGTGGTTCCAAAGAAGTCAGGTATTACGGTGCAAACAAATGACAAGGGTGAATTAGTTCCCCAACGCACCACCACGGGTTGGAGAGTGTGCATAGACTATAGGAAATTAAATTCAGCCACTCAGAAAGATCACTTCCCCCTCCCATTCATTGATCAGATATTGGAGAGATTAGCCGGGCAAAGTTTTTATTGTTTTTTGGATGGATATTCCGGCTATAATCAGGTTGCTATAGACCCGAGGGATCAAGAAAAAACCACCTTTACATGTCCCTTCGGCACATTTGCTTATAGACGGATGCCCTTTGGGTTGTGCAATGCACCGGTGACTTTTCAACGGTGTATGATGTCTATCTTCTCGGACATGGTGGAAAAATTCTTGGAAGTGTTTATGGATGATTTTTCCATTTTTGGGCCTTCATTTGAATCATGCCTCCAAAATCTAACTTGTGTTCTCAAACAATGTCAAGAGACCAACCTAATTCTTAGTTGGGAAAAGAGCCATTTTATGGTTCAAGAGGGTATTGTCCTAGGGCACATTGTGTCTAAGAGGGGAATAGAGGTTGACAAAGCCAAGGTTGAACTCATTTCCAAACTTCCTCCACCATCAACGGTGAGAGAGATTCGTTCATTCCTTGGGCATGCGGGCTTTTATCGCCGTTTCATCAAAGACTTTAGCAAAATCTCTCGGCCTTTGTGTCGCCTTCTTGAAAAAGAGTCTTGCTTTACCTTTGATGAAGCGTGCCTTAACGCTTTTGAAAAACTCCGCACCATGCTTACAACTGCTCCAATTCTAATCCCTCCAAATTGGGCTCTCCCATTTGAGATTATGTGTGATGCATCCGATTATGCCATGGGTGCTGTCTTAGGGCAACGAATAGACAAACTGCCACATGTAATCTACTACGCAAGTAAAACCCTTTCCGAGGCTCAAATCAATTATACCACCACGGAAAAGGAATTGCTTGCGGTAGTATTTGCATTGGACAAATTTTGAGCTTATTTATTGGGTTCAAAGGTCATTGTCTATTCGGACCATGCTGCCCTCCGGCATCTTTTGGCCAAAAAGGACACCAAGCCTAGGTTGATCCGATGGATACTCTTATTGCAGGAGTTCAATTTTGAGATTAGAGACAAAAAGGGAACTGAAAATGTGGTAGCTGACCACCTGTCTAGAATTCTTGTTGAATCCCTCCATAATTCCATTCCAGTTTGTGAATCCTTCCCGGATGAACAACTCTTTGTCATCTCTCAAGAGAGTATCCCTTGGTATGCAGATGTGGTTAATTACTTGGCAGTCGGTAAGATACCATCTTCTTGGACCAAGCAAGAGAAGGATCGTTTTCTCTCCTAATCACGATCATATTATTGGGACGATCCTCAATTGTTCAAATATTGCCCCGATCAAATAATTCGAAGGTGTGTGCCCAACAGTGAATTCCAAAGCATTCTCAAGTTTTGTCATACACTCGCTTGTGGGGGGCACTTTAGTGCTAAGAAAACCGCAACAAAAATTCTCCAATGCGGATTTTTCTGGCCGACACTTCATCGGGATGCATATTCATTCTGCCGCTCTTGTGAGCGATGTCAGCGCCTTGGCGCGATGTCTCGGAAGGACATGATGCCTCTTAACCCTATTCTTATCATTGAAATATTTGATGTGTGGGGCATTGACTTCATGGGACCATTTCCACCCTCTACTGGTCATGAGTACATACTTGTGGCGGTGGACTACGTATCTAAGTGGATAGAGGCCGTTGCTACCAAAACCAATGATCACGCAGTCGTGGTTAAATTCATTCAAGCTAACATTTTTAGCCGGTTTGGTACGCCTCGGGCCATCATCAGTGACGGAGGTAAACATTTCTGTAACCGGTTCCTTCGAACCTTGCTTCTCAAATACTCCGTCACGCACAAAGTAGCCACCCCATACCATCCTCAAACTAGTGGCCAAGTAGAAGTATCCAATAGGGAGATTAAGAACATTCTTCAGAAAACTGTTCGGCCCGACCGGAAGGATTGGTCATTGCGACTAAACGATGCATTATGGGCATACCGAACCGCATATAAAACTCCCATTGGAATGTCACCTTATCGGTTGGTTTATGGCAAGGCGTGCCATCTTCCGGTTGAATTGGAGCATAAAGCTATGTGGGCCACCAAAACTTTCAATTTTGACATGAAAAAGGCTGGTTCTAATCGAAAGCTTCAATTAAATGAATTGGAAGAATTGCGACATGACGCGTATGAGAATACAAAAATCTATAAGGCAAAGTCCAAAGCCTTTCATGATCGTAATATTCGAGTTAAAACATTTTCGCCGGGCCAAAAAGTTTGGTTGTACAACTCACGCCTCCATTTGTTTCCCGGAAAACTTCGCTCCCGTTGGGATGGTCCATTTTTGGTTAACTCCGTCGCTCCCCATGGAGTGGTGAAATTGAAGGACTTGAAAGATGGCTCGATGTTCAAAGTAAACGGGCAGCGCTTAAAAGTGTGCGTGGATGACCAAGTCACCACCGAATACGTGGATGTCGTCACTTTGACGGATCCCGTGTATTTTGACTCGTGAGCCGATACGGACGTCGCGCCATAGACGTGTAAGGTGGCGAAGCCATGGTAGCTATCACTCTTCCATGATGTCCTTTTAATCCAAAGTAGGTGTGTATCTAAGCAATGTAGTATCTAATTCCCAAATATCCAAGTCCCTGGAGCATAACTCAAGCTGACTGTTTTTGAGCATTTCGATTGATCGAAACAAAGACTTTGATCAATCAAAATTTCGATTGATCGAGATCTCATTTTCGATTGATCAAAAAATTGCAGAGATTTTCCAATTCCAAAGTCCCGAGAGGTAGTATTCTTCGATTGCACTTCGATAGGTTTTCGATCCATCGAACATTTCGATCGATCGAAATGGGATTTCAATTGATCGAAATAAAATTTCGATTGAATGAATTAAATGTTCGATTGATCGAAGTAAGAGGGTGATTTAGTGAAGGAATTCTCGATTGATCGAAGAGACAATCTCGATCCATCGAAGCTGGTTTCGATTGATCGAAGCAAGATTTTGATCAATCAAAATTTTGATTGATCGAAATGCACATCTCGATCAATCGAGATGCAAGCGGAGCCTGCACGTGAGCCGAAAATCTATTTAAACCGTTGGGCTTCCCTCCCAGTTTATAAAAACCGTCCGAATTCTTCTCTCCCTCTGTGCGATCCAAACCTTCTCCAAGCACTCCCGAGCACTCGATCTACCATTCCCGATCATCCGCCGCCATCCGACGCAGTCCGAAGCCGCCGCTAGCACTTGCGCGATCTTCTCTTCGCGGCTGTGAGTGGAGTTTTCTTCGGTTGAGCCTTTCATCTTCTTCCTCACGAGGTACGTGATGCGTGGCTATTTTTTGTTTACTTTCTCGCCATTTTTGATAGTTTTACGGCGTAATAAACATAGTTAGATCATGTTGGGGTGGATGGTTGCGATTGCGATATCTGTAACGAGATTTTGGGGGTGTCGGGGGTAGGAATTCATGTAGGAGTGAGATTTGGCATTTTCTTTGTTTCAAACACTCAGTGTACGGTGTGTAACCGCGGCACCTTCGTTTCGGTTGCACCCGTTCACATTGCCTCTTCGAGAGTGACTTTTCGCATTCTTGTCAGTACCATGGACTAGGACTTCATTTTTATTTTTATTCTTTTAGTCTATTAGTAGTTTAACTTTCTTCTTACTCATCTTTTATTTACGTACTTTTTGGAATCAAGTGCAGACTGTTCCGAGACCATGGTGAGGGTGAAGAACGCCGCCGGTGCTGTTCGTGACGTGCCCGGGCGAGCCTTCCGATCTCGGAAGTTCCACCCGGAGCAGGTTTTCGACTTAGCCGAGTTCGAGAGGCGTCCCGACACCGCGTGGACTGTTGCCGAGCTCAGGAGGCGTCGCCTCGACCGACTATGTGTGCCTCCTACTGACATGGCACACGAGCGCTTAGTGCAGGTCTTCTATGAGCACATGACCTACGCTCTTCTCGATAGTGATGGACATGTGTGGCGGGGCGTTTACCACGCCCAGTCACAACTGCACGTCCAAATCGATGTGCCCGAGCAGATATTGGTTCCTGGACACCGTTCTCCTCAAGAACGCGTGTCCGCTGCAGCACGTGGCCGAGCGCAGGGGCGACCTCCTCCGTTGCCTCTATGCTTTCCATACGGGCGCTTGGTTTTCTGTCCCATCGCTGATCTGGGGGCAGATGCACAAAGTCTGGGATGGCCTCGTCAACAAGACGAAGAGGAGAGCAGCGAGTTGGCGGCTTCCCTTCCCTTTCCTGATCGCCGCTTTTCTCAGCAGTGCCAGTATTCCGGTCAGTCAGACTGATGTCCGGTTGGCACCGCCCACCCGCTTCACATCTACTCAGTGGGAGCGGGTGAGGCGACACTTAGAGCGACAGGACCACCAGGGTGATCCACCAGACGATGTCGATATGGATGCCCCAGTGGAGGCGGATGAGGGCGAGCCAGCAGAGGCTGCGTCAGAGGACGAGGAGATGGGGGAGGAGGAGATGGATGTCGCTGCAGAGCGGCATGATATCTTAGCGATGGGCTATTCCTGCCTGGCGGCTGACGTAGAGCGGCTCCAGCAGAGTTTTGACGAGCACGTCCAGGTGACGCAGAGTCAGTTGGCAGGTATTCGGTCAGACATTTCTTCTCTGGCACAGGGCCAGAGAGCGATCTTAGACGAGTTCCGAGCCTTCCGGCAGGACCTGCAGTTCCTGTTCGCAGGTCGAGCCTCCACCTCCACTTCTGCTCCCACCGAGCCACCACCACCACCCGCCCTCGAGTAGCTGCATTTTATTCATCTTTTCTGTTTTATTTTCTGTATTTTCCTTTCTTTATTTTCGTAGGCCATGTTGGCCATGTTTAGTTTCTTTTTGAGTATTCCACCTGCATGTACACTTGTACTGAAACTCATTTTCATTTATATGGAATACATTTATATTTTCTTTTCTGCCATGTATTATCTTTACTGTGTTTATTTTTACTTTCCGTCAATCTACTTGTTATCTATACTTTGACTATGTATGTAGTACCACTTGTCTAATTGTTATATGCGATTCAGTTGATGATTTTCGTTTATTACCGCCTGGTTTTAATTCCCAATACTGTTGAGATTGCTTCAACACAGTATGGCGGTAATAAAGAAAGGCAGCCCCTTTGCGTGCTATACGTTAGCGTGCCTGGATAGTCAATATCTTGTCGCATAGACATCTTAGACAATTGGGAAACACCAGTTCAGACCCTTAGATATACAGTGATATTGGCATTATCTGTTTGCGCATAATTCTTTCATTTATGTTCTATTTATCTACTTTTTGTTCCTTTTAATGCTCGTGGTATCCAGTTGGTGTTCCGTGCAGGTTTTCCTTATTTCCACGATGACCGCTACTGTGGACTAACATTTTCTCGCATTCTGCCATCCCGGTAACTTCTTTCCTTGTTCTTCTTGTCCAAACATTGAGGACAATGTTGCATATAAGTTTGGGGGTGCGGTATGCTATACCACCACTTGCATATGCATGCAATGTTCAGTCATTATATTGAGTGTCATTGTAGAGCAGTTTCTTTTTCTTGATATTTTTTGCATACTTGCTATGATGTCTTGCTTTTTAAAGGAAGTCATTCGAATAAATGTCCGAGGTAAATGCAGCAGGTAGTTAAGAACTTTAACATTGTAAATACCCGCACTTTTGCAAGCTTTATTGTAGGCTAGAACGGTCTACACTTTTGTCCAAATTCGAGCGCGTACAGTTCTTGCCCTAAATTTGTCCTTAACCGCACAAATTCGCACACATGCATTTTAAATTGTGGGGTATAAGTCTGAGGGAGAATTTTTGAAAATTTCTGTTTTTATCTGAACAACTTAAAGAATAAGTTCTTCTGGTTGTTGTAAAAAAAAAAAAAAAAAAAAAGAGAAAAATATGCAATAAGCCTTCTCACTCAATAAACTGGATTTCTATGCCTCAAAGCAGGGAATATTCGCGTATAAGTGTGTAAGGTTGAGCAATAATAAGCGGGTGGCTTGCTTACGCTCATCGCCTTGTAAGCTCGGTCATTAAGTCCGAGGGGTGCTTCTTCACCTAATGCCCTAAAACCAATTGGTTTGGGAGTCATTGGCCCAACTCCGCTACATGGGCTTGCAAGAAAGCAAAAAGAGCTAAGTATTGCACGGTCATCCGCGCATGAGCAATCATGAATGTTTTGTGATAATGTTTTGTCATATATCTCTCAAGCAACAAAGAAGATCAGAGGAGAGACCTTCGGGAGAGGAAGAGAGAGAGCTGAACCAGACCAAGAAGCTTCATTCTCTTCATCAATGGAAGGGTGCAAGGCAACCATGAGCAACTAACTCTTCTACTAGGGTGTTGGTTTCAACCCCTAGCCATGTAAACTTGTTCATCTTTGTAGCTCTTGGGATTTATACTTAAATGTTGATTATTTAGCCTAGTGATTATGTAGACAAATACATCTCTTTTATATATTCATTTGATTTGGAATTTATTCTTGTCTTAGAGTAGATTTTGTCACTTGAATGAACAACATTTGCATATTCCACAAGAAGTGCAAATGATGGCTAGATAATGGTATTTAATTGAATGTGTGATGTTAATTTGTATAGACCATGCCAAGACAAGGTAGTTTGGATGCATGTAGTGTTCACTTAGAGAGTAGAGTAATTAGGTAGGTAGTTAGGTTGAAGAGCTATGCTTGTTGAAGATGGATTATGATAGGTTAGCACACACATTGATCTTTTGATATGTCATTGAGGTCACAAGCCTAATGACATTGTTAGGCATTTAATTAATAAATCCCATGCTTGCTACACTTATGAACATGTGAATGGCTAGTGGTGGAAACCAACCCTAGTTCTCTCTTCCAACTTTAAACTCTTTAATTTTCTTGTCATTTCATTCATGCAATAGTTTTTAAACCCAAAACCAAAAATCTATTTTTAGAATTAAAGTAGAATTAATCTTCCCGTAAGACAATTGCGACTAGTCCTCGTGGGATCGATACCCTCCATATAGAACCTTATCTACAAAGATTCGTGCTCTTGCGAGTGGTTAAATTATATTTTGATAAAAAGGGCAAAATTAAGCTTACAATATAATTTAGTTCCGACCACATCAGATAGGGCTCTAAGTTGAGGGTGTCGATCCCATAGAGACTACTTAGGAATAATTTGCTAAAAGTCGAAGGTTGGTTCTTGTTTAAATCACAACCACGTGTTGGGTTGTTTGCTTATGCGACTTCAAAAGCATAAATGATAATTAAAATACGGAGTTTGAGAGAAGAGTAAAGAACTAGGGTCGAGACTTCACGACTAGCCTCGTAACATGTCAAACTTATAACAAATTGGGGATTCATACAAATGTGTACTAATTGGTGCATTTGGCTTGTGACCTACAATGCAACCATCAAGAGGATACATGTACCTTAAAACACTATAATCCATCTTTGATACGTGTAAATTCCCTACCTACCTACTTACCCAAATACCTAATTAACTAAGTGTAGCTAATTTACCATCTCTTAACATGGACTATGCAAATCTAGCTATGCATGTGAAAATAAAAACTAGTCTCAAGCTATCACTCATAGAACTTACAAGTGTTTGAAAATCATGTGAGAAATTTAAGCATTTTAAGATAAGAAGATAAATCACAACACATGATCATAAGGAATTTGTAAACTTATATTGATATAAGGCTCAAGGTAAGGGACAATTACACAAAGATTGTATAAAAATCCCAATTCACTATAATTAAAACACTATTACATGACTAGGGTTTGTCAAAACCCTATAGAAGGATTAGTTGATCATGGTGGGCTGGATGCATTTCGTAGAAAGGGGTACATCCATGCTCAAAATGGTCTTCAAGGCCATACAAAACCTTTTTTGGAGCTTTCCCTCTCTAGAACTTCACTTTCTTTCTCTAGATTTTCTATATATGTTCTTTTTTACAAGAATTGTGTGTATATCTTCTATTACATATTTCTTATCTTTATATTTGACTTAAGGCTCAAAATATCACAGAAATTTCATTCAAGGCTTCATCCAAGTAGAATTTGACAAGTGGCAAGTGAAGAAAATATCTTGCAACAAATATCTTCTGCAGGATTGGACGATGCATTGAAGTAGGGACTTTGATGCATTGAAGCTTCAATCCATTGAAGCTATAAGTTTGATGCATCAATTTTCCCTTGCTTTACCGTTCTTCAACTCTTCAGCTTTCTGACTCCGATCTTGACATGCCATTCACTATTCCTTGATGTAGACTCTCAATGAAGTACGATCCGAAATAGGAATACATTCTTGAATCACTAATCTGGTCGAATTACGCCAACAATTGACTTTGAACCTGAAATCAACATAAACATAAAAACACATAAAACCTATACAATATGTGCATCTAAGGGATTAAAATACGCAAGTAAATGTGCGAGAATGTATAACATTCAACACTTATCAGCCATGTAAGAAACACAGGGGTAACGGTGATGTTCAGAAATGGGAAGCCTCTATTCACAGAAGACATAATGGAGTACCATAGATGGGTCAGACTCAGTCACAAGGTAATGAGTTGAGGAGGTCTACTGGTACATTCAGAGGGAATTGTTATGGGCATGGTGAGCTTAGGCATTCACCTAGATATTGCCCCAACATTAGTTAGGGATAGTTTGGCCAGCAGGGACAGAGATAACAACCACCCTTGTTGACACCACAGATTCCACAAATTTAAACTTAGCACCGTCTAGCTTTACCAACACCACCATAGCCTGCAGGCAACCAGTTCAACAGTTGCACCATCGAAGGGTCTACAACGTCATACCATATGATGTGTAAGCTCCCCAAGCAATTGAGGGTATGTTTTTTATAAACGAAAAACTTATTCGTGTTTCATTTGACACTAGTGCATCTCACTCTTTTGTATCTTGATCATTTGTAAGATTATCTGATATAGTTATTCAGCAGTGTAGTTCTCCATTTAGTATTGCTACACCATTGGGGGTTAGTATGATTTTACAAGAATGTTGTAGTCAGGTCACTATAGACATTGACAAACTCAGATTCATGGCAGACCTATTGGTCTTGGATATGAATTCATATGATGTCATACTTGGGATGGATTGGTTGTCATACTATCATGCCTAGGTTAATTACCAAAATAAGGTAATCATTTTTGCTATACCGAGTTAAGAGATGTATTTGGTTATTCTGCCACAATCAAATGGAGGGTCTGGCACTCACTTGTTCTTTATTAGTGAGGAGTCTCCAAAGGAAATTACAGTTTCCATAGATTCCATTATAGTGGTGTGAGACTCCAGGATGTGTTTCAGGAAATCCTAGAGCTACCACCGAGTCGTGAGATTGATTTTGTGATTGATTTAGCCCCAAGCACGACCTATTGCTTGGGCTTCATACAGAATGACATCTGTGGAAATGAGGGAGATTAAAGACCAGATTCAACAACTTTTTAGTCAGAAATTTATTCACAGGAGTACTTCACCATGGGGAACATCGGTGCTGTTTATGAAAAAGAAGGATAGGTCTATTCGCCTTTGTATAGACTACAGAGAGTTTAATAAGGTCACAATCCGCAACAAGTTCCTGTTGCCAAGGATTGATGATCTGATCGATCAACTAAGGGTAGCCACCTACTTCTCGAAGATAGATTTAACATCTGGGTATCATTAGCTGTGAGTTAGGGAACAAGATGTACTGAAGACAACCTTTTTTACTAGATATGGATCTTATAAGTTTCGAGTTATGCCTTTTGGCTTGACAAATGCCCTAGCTATTTTCATGGATTTGATGAATAGAGTGTTCAGAGCCTACTTAGATCAGTTTGTTAATGATTTCATTAATGACATTTTGGTTTATTTTAGGTCAGAGGAGGATCACGCCAGACATCTCACTATTGTTCTGCAGACACTGAGAGACCATCAGTTGTATGGAAAGTTTGAGAAGTGTGATTTCTGGCAAAGGGAGGTGAAGTTATTGGGTCACGTAGTATCTGAGAATGGGATAACGATAGACCCAAGTAAAGTGTCAGCAGATTTAGAGTGGGGATAACCTACCTCACCTTCAGAGATTCGTAGTTTTCTTGTATTAGCTAGTTATTACTATAGGTTCATTCAGGGCTTCTCCAAGATTGCTAGTCTGCTCACTCATCTGACTAAAAAGGTGTGCCTTTTGTTTAGGATGATTCTTTCCATGTGGCATTTGATAAGTTAAAGAGCAGGTTGACAACTGCACTTGTCCTAGCTACTCCTCAGAGCAAAATTGAGTACCTGGTATATACCGATGCGTCATTGCAGGGTTTAGGATGTGTGTTGATGTTGGAGGAGAGGCCAATATCATATGCTTCACGTAAGTTTAAGCCTCTCGAGCTTAATTACTTGACTCATGATCTAGAGTTGGCAGTTGTGGTGTTTGCTTTGAAAATTTGGAGGCATTACTGATGTGGTGGTTGTGAGTATGAAATTTATATTTATATTTTACCACTCGCAATAAAAAAAATCCTTGAAGGATAGGGTTCTAAGATGAGAGTGTCGGTCCCACAGAGACTACGTTGGATTAATTTGCTAAAGATTGAAGTTCGGTTCTTATTTAACTTACAAATAAGTTTTGAGTTATTTGTTGCTTTACTTTAAAAACATAAATGACATTTAAATAGAAGAGTTTGAGAAAAGGATAAAGTACTAGGGTTATGACTTGACCACTTACCTCATAATATGCAAAACTTATAATAAACTGGGGGATTTATGCAAATGTGTACTAAATGGCATTTGGCTTGTGGCCCACAATGTCGCCGTCAAGAAGAGACATACACCTTAAAATACTATAGTCCATCTTCGATAAGTGTAATTTCCCTATTAGATACTTCCATTTGACCACTCGTTTGAGGGTGGTAAGGTGTGCACACCTTGTGAGTGACAAAGTATTTGAGTAGCAAGGTTCGTAGGTACTAGTTGCAAAAATGTTTACCTCCGTCACTGATGATGGCTCAGGGTGTACTAAAATGATTGAATATGTTAGTTTGAATGAACTTGACTAGGACTGCGTGGTCATTGGTTTTGGTAGCCAAGGCCTTAATCCATTTAGATACATAATCCACTGCCACGATTATGAACTCAAAATCGAAGGATTTTGGAAATGGATCCATAAAGTCAATGCCCTAAACATCGAAGATATCAATGATCAGAATAGGGTTCAAAGGCATCATATCTCTATGGGACATAACGCCAAGGCGCTGACATCGCTCACACGAGCGGCAAAATAAGTATGTATCCCAATGTATGGTTGGCCAGAAGAAACCACATTGAAGAATTTTGGAAGCGGTCTTTCGAGCACTGAAATGACCTCTACATTCTAGTGTATGGCATAAATTTTTGTAAGAATTCTATGACTCTCACTCCCGGGCACACATCGGCAGATATTTAGTTGGGGTAATACTTGGAAAGGTGACGATCATCCCAAAAATATGAACAGACTTGGGAATGGAAGCGATTTTTTTCTTGTTTTGACTAATAAGATGGGATCTTCTCAGTAGCTAGGAAATTAACAATATCAACATACCATGGAAGTTTCTCGTGAGTGACCTCAAAAAGTTGCTCATCAGGGAAGGACTAGCAAACTAGAATGGGATCCTGATGCCACTCAACAAGAACCCGAGATAAATGATCGGCGACCACATTCTCGGTACCCTTTTCGTCCTAGATCTCAAAATCAAACTCTTGTAATAAGAGAACCAATCGGATCAGCTGAGGTTTTGTATCCTTTCTAGCCAATAAATGCCTTAGGGTGGAATGATCAGAGAAGATAATTACTTTGGATCCTAAAAGGTATGATCTAAATTTATCCAAAGCATAGACTATTGTAAGTAATTCCTTTCCATTGTGGTATAAATCATTTGAGAATCAGAAAGGGATTTACTTGCATAGTAAATAACATATAGCAAATTGTCTACACGTTACCCTAGGACTGCACCCATCACATAATTGGATGCCTCACACATTATCTCAAATAGGAGAACCCAATTTGGAGGGAGAAGAATTGGAGCAGTTGATAGAAGTGCAAGGAGAGTCTCAAAGACTTAAAGCATGCTTCATCAAAGTTGAATGGAGTGTCTTTCTCAAGAAGCTAACATAAAGGTTGAGAAATCTTACTAAAGTCTTTGATGAAATGGTGGTAAAATCTCGCATGACCAAGGAATGGACAAATGCCCCTCACCGATGAAGGTAGAGGAAGTTTAGAGATGAGTTCAACCTTAGCTCTATCAACTTCTATACCTTTTTTGGACACAATATGCCAAAGGACAATTCCCTCTTGAACCATGAAATGGCTCTTTTTCTAACTAAGAATGTGATTCGTGTCTTTACAACACTTAAGTACAAGTGTAAGATTTTGCAAGCATGACTCAAACGAAGATCCAAAGACTAAAAATTCCTCCATCAACACTTCAAGGAACTTTTCCACCATGCCCAAAAAAATAGACATTATACACCGTTGAAAGGTTACCGGTGAATTACATGGCCCAAAGGACATGCATCTATAAGCAAATGTTTCATAGGATATATGAAGGTAGGTTTTTTTGGTCTTGCGGGTCTATTGCTACTTGATTATTACCATATTATCCATCTAAAAACCAATAGAAGCTTTGGCCCGCAAGCCTCTCTAGGATTTGGTCTATGAATAGAAGTAAAAATGAACTTTCCTAGTGGAATAATTTAGCTACCTATAATCAATACACACCCACCAGGCGGTGATTGTGTGTTGAGGAACCAACTCTCCTTGTTCATTTAAGAGCACGGTGATGTCGGATTTCTTTGGCACCACTTATGTGGGGCTTACCCACTTGCTATCAGAGATGGGGTATATGATACTGGTATCTAGCAATTTGATGACCTCTTTCATGATATGACAACTTATTTCATATTAGGTTAAGTCTACATTGCACCTCTCTCAAAATATTTGCATTTTCTTCCAAATATATGTGGTGCATACAAATGGAAGGATCAATGCCTTTTAAATTATCAACGCTCCACCCTATAGCTCATTTACCATTATGAATGAACACTCTTGGTCATCGGTTAGATTTGAAGTTTTGATGACTGGTAAAGTGTCACTTGGGACAAGAAACATGTACTTGAGAGTAGATGGTAAAGTCTTAAGCTCAGGTTGTAAGGGAGATACAAGGGATGGAATTAGAGGAGTACTTGAAAGAGTAAGAAGAGGCTCAATCAGTGTCTTCCAAATTGGAAAGTCATTTATGATAGTGGCATCAAGCATTGTATTTAAATCTTCAATGGATTGCTAGATGTCAAATTCCTTGAAATTAAATTGACTTAGACAAGCCTCCAAAGGATCTTTAGATAAGATTTGGGGAAACACTTCTTCAACCAGCTCATCCACAATATCCACACAAAAGCACTCGCTTTCGTCATTGGAAGTGTGATAGGATGTGTTGAAGATGCTCAACCTTACAATCATATTCCCAAAAGAGATGTCCATCACCCTAGTATGGCAGTTAACGCAAGCGTTAGCTGTAGCCAAGGAAGGATGACCAAGTATCATTGGAATATGCCTAGTAGAATCCTAGACAGGTTTGGTATCAAGGACTATGAAGTCTATTAGAAAATATAATTTGTCCACTTTTATGAGAGCATCTTCAATTATATGACGAGTTGCTTTACCGAGCGGTCAGCAAGTTGCAACACAACTATAGTTGGCTTGAATTCTTCTAGCTCTAATTTATGGTAAACAGAGTAAAAAAGTAAGTAAACACTTGCTCCCAAATCAAGGAGGGTGCTCTCGAATTCTTCATCACTAATGACACAAGATATTGTCGGGGCACCCAGATCTTTGAATTTTGGAGGGGTGTTATATTGAAGAATGAAGCTTACTTGCTTAGTTAGATGATCCTTCTTACAAACTTGGTTCCTAGATTTATGTTTTTGCGTGCATAGGTTCTTAAGAAATTTGGCATAAGAGGGAATTTTCCTTATAGCATCTAGGAGAGGAAGATTGATATTTACTTGTTTGAAAATTTCAATCATATCTTTAAGTTTCTCTCCTTGCTTCCCAAAATGAGAAAGCTCCCTTAATTTTTATGGGAATGGAACTGAAGATTCAAATGAAGCTTCTTGATTTGGAATAAATGCAAAATCAGCTTCAATTGCCTTTTCTTTGTCTTTTAAAACATTTAGATTTTTAAGAGGATCATTTGGATTTGAAATGGGAATTTTTGGATTTTTGGGTTGCTCACATTTTTTCTCTCTTCGTTTATTAACCTAATTTTCTAGAATTCTACCACTCCTTAAGGTAGTAATTGATTTAGCTTGTTCTTGATTAAACTCCAAAGAATTGGAAGCATCACCAACTACTTGTCCTCCCTTAGGGTTTGCCACCATTTGGCTAGGCAATCTTCCACCCTCTTTCTAATTCAATACATTAACTAGTTGTCCCAATTGGGATTCTATCTTTGTAATGGATTGTGAGTGGGCATTGATCTTTTCGATATTGCTTTCAATATTGCTGAAGGCTGCCAAAACTTTATCTTCAATAGAGGGATCTCAAAGAGGTGGTTGCGTAGGAGTGTAATAAAAACTTGAATTGAGATGGACCTTGTTGTCCTGACGGTCCCCGAGGTCCTTGATAGTGACCTTGGTTTCCATATTGGGATTGTGTTTGATCTATCTATCCTGGGTAGGTTATAAGACTTTTGATAAGAATTTTGACCCAGCCTAGAATAGAGTGCATTCACTTGATCTTGACTATATTTAGGATGTTGACTAGCATGAGGACAATCCCTAATATAATGAGAAGGACTAGCACAGAATAAACACACATCATAAGTGGGATTCAGAAGAGTGGGAGGAGAAGAAGAGGAAGAAGGCCCTGCCAACATAATTTGGTTAAGTTTATTTTCTAAAGTTTTCATTTTTTGATCTGTTGCTTGCTCTTTGCATAATTCAAAGACACTTTCAGTTTGAGCATTAAGAGGAACAACTAACTTATTCTTCCTTTCATTAGAAGAATGATGAGATGAATTTTTGCTCAAGTTCTCAAAGAAAATCCACATTTTATCGAGACTTTTAAGAAAAAATGTACCTCCACAACTAGCATCTACCATTTCTTTGTGGGGCTCACCTAAACCATCATAGAATCCTTGCACCAATTGTCATTTGAGAATACCATGGTATGGGCATGACCGCAAAAGGTCTTTCATTCTTTCCCATGTTTGGTAAAAAGCTTCTCCATCCCTATGAGTGAAACCAATGATGGCTCTCCGCGTATCATTAGTCTTTCCCATTGGAAAGTATTTCTTTAGAAACTTTCATTGTATTTTTGCCCAAGAGTTAATTGAATTTGGCTCTAAGGATTTAAACCATTGTTTGGCTTTATCCTTGAGTGAAAAGGGGAAAAGATGAAGTCTTAAATTGTCTTCAGCTTGGGTATTCAACTGTAGAGTTGAACACACTTCTAAGAATTCATCTATGTGTTTATAAGGATCTTCATTAGGAAGCCCGTGAAAATAGTTTAGAAGATTAATAGTGGATGATTGGATTTCAAAGTTATTCCTCTCGTATTCGAGAAAAGAATATGAGAAGGAGATGCAAAGGTAGATGGAACATAGAAATCTAGAAGAACCTCCACACCCGATTGGGGTGGTGGTGGTAAAATAGGATTTAGTTGAACATTTGGATTATTATTATGAGCCATGTTTTCTCTCCTATGTTCTCTTACCAAATTAGTGTACCTAGGAATGCTACTAAGTTGTCTGAGAGTTCTTTCAAGTTCAAGATCACACGAAAATAAAGATAATGATAACGATCTCCTACCTTGCATGTGAATAATACCAAATCTAAACTATATACAAAAATAAAACAAAAATTTAAACACTTAAGCGCAAGAAATTGGATACTATACTCACAAAGGGTCCGAGCTTAAGTCTCGAAGCTTTGATTGTAATTAGTACCAAAAATGTAGCACTTAATAAGTAAGAACTAAATTAATTACAAATAATAAATTTAAAGAATGAGTTAAGATAAAAATTAAACTAGACTCTATCTTCTACTTTTAGCAATTAAACTGTAGTCCCAGGCAACGACTCCAATTGATTAAATTGAATGAAATATGGAATGATGCGTACGAATGTGTGAAAATCTATAAAGCAAAAACCAAAGCCTTTCATGACTGTCATAACTGTGCCAAATCACTCTCTTCAAGCTAAAGAGTTTGGCTTTATAATTCTAGGTTTCGCCTATTTTTCAAAAAACTTCATTCCGAGTGGAGTTGAAGGATCCCAAGGATGGAACGTTCTTCAAAGTTAATGGGCAAAGAGTGCAACCTTGCATGAATAGTCAAATACAAATGGAATACGTGAATATCGTCGAATTGACGGATCCCGTATATTTGGACAATTGATCCATTTTCACGTCTCGTTGTAGACGGTAAACTTGGCATTTCTGCAATCCTATCATGTTTTGTGTGACCCTTCGAATCCAAAGGAATGTATTTTAAATGTATCTAAGTGTGTGAAGTGTAACTTGTACGACTGAACAAATTTTTTTATACTTGGACAATTTTGCAACATCATAGTCTTAAGGCACTTTAATGCATCAAAATGATCATTTTGATGCATTGATCCTTAGATACATCAAAATCTATTTCGATGCATCAATAATTAAATATCGCATATCCATTCAAAATCCAGTGATTTTCACACTTTCTTTCGATACATGCTCGATGCATCTACACTTCGATGCATTGAACCAGTAATTTCGATGCATCGAAGTGGGGCACATGACAACAGGCATAGTCACTTAAAATTCGAACCCACTCATTTCTCCCTCTCATTTCTTTCCCTCTCTCATGACGAACTCTTCTCTCCCTCTCGTCCGAAAGCCCCAAAACACCTTCCATCATCAAATCAACATTCTAATCCTCTTCCTTCATCATTTTTAATTTTTGAAGAGTGATTACAAACTTGAACACCCACTTTGAGGATCTTATTCAGAATCTTGGCGGTAAGGGTTTAAGTTACACTTGTGATTCCATTTTATTGTGACTTGTGGATGCGTGTGGAATACACTGTGGGTTGTTGCAATTTTTGGGAGTTGTTAGCTTTTGATTTGAGGATTGGAGGTTGGAGACACCATTATAGGAGGATTTGAGTGAGTTTAAGTTGTGTTGGTGATTTGTGACCCTAAGAAGGGGCTACCAAAACTGAGTGCACCCATACTATTTGAGAACATTTCTGAATCAAATTTTTGATTCATCATGACCCGCGCTGAGGTTGCATCCTCTCCCATTGGCAATGTCCCGAGGGGCAATTGGGGGAAATGGGATTTCCACCCCAAGTAGATTGTAGATATTGACGCGTTCATAGAGGATCCATACACGTTATGGTCCCTTAAGGTATTGGAAGAGCACCAATTACTCGAGCTCCTTGTACCTGCTTCTGAAATTTATTACCCTCAGCTCGTTCGTGTGTTTTTCATGAACATGACCTTTGATACCAATGAGATGGGTACTTTGCGGACCAATATTGATAACACCCCTCTTGCCTTCACAGTGGAGGATATAGCTACCCTTACCAGGTGTCCTCATGCAAAACTCAAGGATCTTCATATGGCAGAGGACCATTACCGGTACCGTAAGCTCGATCCGAGCCTTATAGTTTTTGACATGATTTAAGGCATGTGCAACAACCGTTTCTCCAACCCGAAGAATAATTGCATGAGTAAGTCTCTCTGCCCCAAACGATTGTGGTTCTTTTATATAATTTTCCAAAAAATCGCTCATCCTCTAGGGCATAGTACAGATTGACGAGGAGAGTTCTTGATGGCCTTATATGCCCTCAATTCTGAGAGTTGGTTCATCATCCTAACAGTTATATGGGGGCATATGCATAAGGTCTGGGAGCAACTGGTTACAAAAAATAACTCGAGAGCTGTTACAATGAAGTAACCATTTCCTTTTCAAGTGGCTATCATGTTGAAGAAGGCGAGCTATCATTTTGTGACTTCTGAAATCTCCAATGGCACTCCTCTTCACTTTATGTTCCAGAGTTGGAGCAAGATGGTCTTTTACATAAGTAAACTTCCATGAGTAGCTCCAGAGCGAGAGGAGCGCGAGAGTGACCACGAGGCAACTAAGGATGACGCCATGGATATGGACACCCCAGCTACTAGTGATTTTCCATTTGAGGGTATATCGGATGGGGATGAGGAGGTGGACTATGGTATGCCAAGCATTATCCGAGTAGAGTATTGATTCGTGTGTGAGTGTGACTCAAAAAGTATATCAATTAAAATTTTCCACACTTCGTAATAGAACGAATTCCTTGCAGAATAGGGCTATCGAAAGGGGTATCGTACCTCAGGGATTATGGTCTGATGAGTTGGAATACTGAATTAATTCTAATTAAATTTAAGAAAAGAATTCTGATTTTTAAACTAAACTAATTAAAAAGATAGAATAAAATAAATCAAAGTAAATAGGTAATGAAGATAATATGAGAGAAATCTAGGGTGTTTGACTTCACCACTAACTCCACAATCAATGGTCAATTGAATCAACTATAGGGGAATTACATCATGCATAAGTGGTGTCGGTGGCTACAAGCTCACCTTCATCCGTCAAGAAGATAACATATGATTAAGGCTAAGCCATGGACTATCTTCGATTGGCATGGGCCATCTGCCTAACTACTCTAATCTAAGGTGCAGTATGGTTCATCTTCTCTAGGCATAATCCATCAAAGCTCTTAACAATATATTCAGTGATTACCATTGTGTAATAATCTCTCTCATGATCACAGAAAACAAGAGAGATTGAGTTCAATAACAACAACTAAATATCTAAGACAAGATAAGAAATCATTGAGATTGAATTTACAAGACTTTTATTGCTCAATTCTATAATAAGAATCCTCTGAATTACACAATCTATGCATGTATATAAAGGTCCCCAATAATTAAAACAATCAAACCAATGATGCTTTGTTAGGGCTACGTCAAAACCCTATTGGATGAACTAGCCGCTTATGGTAGAAGAAGAAGCTTCAACTGTTGAGGAAGAAGACATCATCTTTCTGAATTACAAGTATGACTTCGTTCTCCAATGGCTCTGCAAATATGTTTCTGTTCTCTTGTCAGCCCTCTCAGACTCTCCAATCTCTGTGTAATCTCTCTGTAATCTCCCTCCAATTCAGCCTCTTATTCTTCACTTTATTCTCCAAGGGAATACACCAAAGTCCTAATCCAATTAGGAATAAATTAGGGTTTCCCGCAGCACTAATCAGGTGGGTTTTTCCTGCTGACTTAGGCCCAACTTTTGACCCACTAGAAGTCCGATTTACGGAATTTTCGTGAAATACAAAAGTGTGCAGAATCAAATTTCGTTCAACCTTTTATAGAAATAATGTCGATTTGAGGCTCGAAAATAAGACTTCTGGTCCGTTTTCTAAAATGGGATTAAAACTGTATTATGCGCAAATTTGGGCTTCAGGCCCGAAACCTTCTTAACCAGCTGTAATTCTCTTGGACCTCTTCCTTGGACTGATTTGAGTTGAAATAAATGGTTGAATGATTCTCCTTGAACTAGACTTCATCTACCCATCTTGGATGTCTTCTTTAAAAGCCCAAAAGCTTGGTTTTAACTGAAATAATCATTAAGGCCCTGAAAATACAGAAAACACTAAAACAAAGTAAAATCACAAAATAATCTATCACTAAGAGAATAAAATACATAAGTTAAGAGGCTAGAATGCGTAACATTTAACGCCTATCACACCCCCAAACTTACATATTGCTAGTCCCTTAGCAATAGAATAAAACAAAACTAAAACAAAAGAAACTAACAAATACTAACTAAACTACCTAACTCCACTTTCATGGGAGAAACGATTGCATTTGGCATATGCAACAAGCCTTTAAACCCCTAGGTTCCCCCTAGTGGACGAGTATAGTCTCGTGAGGGTTTCCAGAAATGTTACCCACAAACATTCAAAATTCTGTTTCAACATCAATTCAAGAAGAATATTACAATACATAGTTACAAACTTGCATTCAAGAATAATTTCAGACTTTCAAATTCTATAATTCAAAGCAATGGTCCCCACACATAATTCACATCAACATATCTCAAAATAATCAACTCTAGTCTCCTCATGTAAAGTGAACTAGCAGTCCTCTCATGTAGCATAACTCAGCTCTGAATATATTAAGGCACATACCCCTTCAACTCACTAGGTCCCTTTATTGAAATCATACTTCCCAACATGAATACATGACTTTTCAATCAATTTTTTTTCATCATTCTTTTTTTTCATTGCTTCATTGGTTGTGCAATGTCTTGATTTATTAAGCTTTCTGAAAGATCCATGTAGCAAGCTTTCAGTCAGTGACTCCCAAATCAGATGGTTTTAGGACACTAGGTTTTAAGATACCCCGAAGACCTAATTACTCGAATCAGTCAGGCTACAAATCAAGACAACCAATGCTCATCTTTTCTCACCCTTTCACTTTTGACGCGAACACTCCGTGCTTCCCGAGGCATAGAGGCCCAGTTACTCATGAAAAGGATCAAATTGATTTGCTTATTCATCACTTTTTTTTCTCTTCTTTTTTTTTTTTCATTGAAGTCAAGTAACACATTATCGGTACTCATTCTCAAGAGATACTAATTAATATCAAGCATATGTAAATTAATAACTCAAAACCAAAGTTTATACCCCACAAGACTATGCTAGTGTGTCTGTGCATGTAAGGAAATTAAAATTAATCACTTCAAAACATGTTATTGCAAACCATGATTAAAACCACTTAATTTAAACCATAGTTTCCAAAAATGCAAAACATACTCAAAAATTGCAAGTTATGCACCTACATAAGGTATTAATCATTTGAATAATGTCAAAACATTCTATCTAAAAACAAAACAAAATAAAATAAAATAAACAAACTAAGAAAATAAAATAAAATAAAATCCTAATACAAAAAGAATTTCACACAAATTTTCCCATATGCACTAAGCACAAAAATATGCATCGCCTTACCCCCAAACTTAAACTGTATATTGTCCTCAATGTACACCTAATTAAAGCATCGAGAAGAGATAAGAACGATGTTACCAGGACCAAGGAGTAGTGGCGAGAAAATAGAGCACACCAAGTTGTAAGAAAGCAATGAAAGCACACCCCCAAACTTGGATGTTAAAACCTGTCAAAACAAACCACTATACCCCACAGATCAAGTGAAATAGTATGGGTGAAAATAAATATGAAAGAGAAAAATCCTAAAAAAAATATATATATATTTTTTTTCATTTTTCAAATAATTTTTTTTTTTACAATAAAAATCTAACTACAAAAAAAAGAAAAATAATAAATAATAAAAATAAAATAAAAACTAAAAATAAAATAAAATACAAAAGATGGTTACCGTCTTGTCAAGGGTGTGGTGGTGACTGAGCATTTGGATCCAAGTTTGCTTGGCGCATCAGTACACGCAGCATCCTCCTCATCTCTAGTTGCTCTTAGCGAGTGTCACGAAAATGATCTGCCATCTCAGTCCTCATTGCTCCAAACTGTGTGGATACCTCTGTCTGTAGGGTGCCAAACTGAGCTGTCAACCTAGCAATCTGTCCCTCTAAATACTGATAATCATGGCCACCAGCTTGTGCATGCACCTCCTCTTCCTCTGCTCCCATCTCATCAGGATCTTCCACCGGTGGTGGTATATCTATATGCTCTCCTCCCTGGGCCAACCGAGATACCTCACCAGGCGCCGCTATGACTCTCTGGTGCATGTGAGATCAGCTCAAATTCTAGTCATGCGTGCCATAATGAAGTTCACGTGGAAAGGGAAGCTCGTCCTCATGGACTGCATACCCCTGTGCTACAAGCAACTAATGAATAATAGTAGAGAATGGAAACTCTCAGTCACTTGTACTGTTTGGTACCTTGGCTACAACCTTGGAATAGAACTTCTCCATCTGGCCCCAGACAATCTGTGGGAATGACAGCCAATGCCCAAAATGTATAGCATATAAGGCTCTAAGGAACTCTTGACGTCTCTCGGTCTTATGTCTAATTGGACATACATTATTGAGTAGAACAGCGTCAAGGAACCATAAATGATTTTGCATTGAAGACTTTGAAGCTGCATTCCTTTTCGGCCCAGAAAATTGATTAGCACACAAACGTGCAACCAAATTACCCACTGACAAATCGTCGGGTAGAGGAGTATAGATATGAGATAAATCATCTGGGCACTCATGAGGACAACCCATGGCAATGGCAATGGATGACATGTCCACTCAAACTATTGCTCCATCTACTAAAGAAGTAAGCACATCCCGCTCATCAGGTGTCGGCATTAAGTTCTGATAAAATACCTTGACAAGCCTCGGTTAAATAGTAGACGAGAGTGGAACAAAAATGGATGCCGACCGACGACGACGGATGTCAGAAATCCCCCATCGTGTCTCGGGAAACATACCATAAAGTTCGGCTATGTCAAACGTGGTTTCAAAGTTCAAAGCCCTTGGATGCCATCTCTCTTGAATACCTTCTCGACGAGATTGTGAAGAACCTGTGGTCGGATCATGCCTCGCTCGGCGAGGATTACGTGAACTTGAAGCACCTTGGTGACTTGCTCTCTTTGGTACCATAGAAGTAGAAAAAGTGTGGTTGAGGAATTAAATCGAACACTTGGCGTGCACAATTAACTTGTAACCTTCAACCTCCTCTTTTCAGCAATTTTCCACCCAAATCGAACAAGTAATTACACCAAATTGATCCCCCAAACTTGGTCTTCAAAAGCCCTCAAAAAGAATTGCACAATTTCACCAAAGGAAAACTTCACTTACTTTGATGTTGAACTTGAAAAAGTGAGAGCTTCCTTTGAGACTAGTGATTCTTGATCCGGTTTTAATGTTGATGATGATGATGCTCAATGTTGAATTCTTGTTTAATAATCACCACTTGAAGAAATTAATTTTCCGGTTGAAGTAGGACTTGAATTGGAGCTCAAAGAGGTCTAGGATGCAAGTAGTAGTAACATAGGAGGATAAGGAGTCCATTTATAGCATAAACTTTCGGCCAGCCCACCCATGGGCTTGGACGATTGATCCCCCCTAGGGTGGGTGATCGATCGCCCACCTACTGGTGGGTGTTCTCTTGGAAAATCATGGGGCGATCGATTCCCCTCCTCTGGGGCAATCGATCCCCTTTCTGGTAGCCTGCTGGACCCTCAATCGCCCAAGGTCGATCGAGACTTGATATTTTTGAGTCTCCATCGCCCAAGGTCAACCGAGAGCACGATTTTTCACCCGTCTTGAGTCCAAATACCTCGGTACACCTCTTGGCATCCTCCGGAAGCAACTTATACATCAAAAACTCAAAGAAAAAACATTAAAACGTAACTAGAATTGAAAGAAAACTTAAGAAACTAAAACTAAAAATTAAAATCAAAGAAAACTAAAACAAATAAAGTATAGAAATACATACAAAACCTACAATTTAACGTCCGTAGGGGACGATCAAATCTCTGAAGGGATTAAGTTGGATAGACGGGATCCGTCAAGTCGACGGACTCTACGTCTCTTTTTGGCACACATCCTTCCACACAATGCTTCAACCTTTGCTCATTAACTTTCATCAAACCAATTCCAAACAATTGCTCATCTGGGAATGAGTCTCAAATAGGTAATGTATCGATCACCGGCTCAAACTCAATCTGAGATAAATGATCCGCAACCACATTCTCCGTCCCCTTTTTGTCTTTTATCTCCAAATCGAATTCTTACAGCAATAAAATCCATCGAATAAGACGCGGTTTGGTTTCTTTCTTCTCCAATAATTGTCTTAATGCTGCATGATCAGAGTAGACAACCACCTTGGACCCCCAATAAATAAGAACGAAACTTGTCCAAGGCAAATACGACAGCTAGAAGCTCTTTCTCTGTGGTTGTATAATTGAGTTGGGCGTCAGAGAGAGTCTTACTAGCGAAATAGATGACATATGGCCGTTTCTCTTCTCTTTGTCCCAACACTGCTCCCACTGCATAATCAGAGGCATCACACATGATTTCAAAAGGTAAAGCCCATTTTGGCGATTGCATAATTGGTGCAGAGGATAATAGAGACCGAAGCTTTTCAAAAGCTTGCACACATTCTTCATCAAAGATAAAGGGAACATCTTTAGATAACAAATGGCACATTGGTTGAGCAATTTTACTGAAATCCTTGATAAATCTTCTATAGAACCCAGCATGGCCTAAGAAAGATCGAACTTGCCTTACCGAAGTTGGATGAGACAGAGTTGCAATTAGGTGGATCTTTGCTTTATCAACTTCAATGCCTTTCTCTGAAGCAATATGTCCCAATACAATACCTTCTTTCACCATAAAATGGCTCTTCTCCCAACTAAGTACCAAATTACGCTCTCGGCACCTTTGAAGTACTAGTGATAAATTACTCAGACAGTGTTCAAAGGAGGATCCAAAAATAGAGAAGTCATCCATGAACACCTCTAAGAATTGTTCCACCATGTTAGAAAAGATGGCCATCATACACCTCTGGAATGTCGCCGGAGCATTACATAATCCAAAAGGTATACGACGATAAGCAAAAGTACCAAAGGGACAAGTGAAAGTGGTCTTCTCTTGATCTTCTGGATCCATAGCCACTTGGTTATAACCAGAGTAGCCATCCAGAAAGCAATAATAGCTCTGACCAGCTAACCTTTCAAGTATTTGATCAATGAATGGAAGAGGGAAGTGATCCTTCCTTGTCATAGAATTGAGCTTTCTGTAATCAATGCAAACACGCCAACCTATGGCAGTACATTGTGGAACAAGCTCTCCCATAGAGTTAGGCACAGTGGTAAGGCCAGACTTCTTTGGAACCACTTGTGTTGGACTCACCCATGTGCTGTCAGAAATTGGATAAATGATACCTGCATCAAGTAACTTGACAACCTCTTTCTTTACCACCTCTTTCATATTGGGGTTCAGTCGCCTCTGTGCCTCTCTAGCTGGTTTACATCCTTCTTCTAGATGAATTTTGTGCATGCAAATTGAGGGATCAATGCCTTTAAGATCAGCAACACTCCATCCAATTGCTTCACGATGTTGGTATAAAACCTCTACTAAGCTCTTTTCTTGAATTTCTGTCAGATCAGATGCAATTATAACAGGAAGTGTTTTCTGTGCCCCTAAAAATACATACTTCAATTTGTCAGGCAAAGGCTTCAGCTCTAATTCTGGAGGAAACTCCAATGAATGCACTAGGGGAGTGCTAGAGAGAGAAGGTAGTGGCTCAATTGGAATTCTCCAAGGTGGAGTATTCTAAATAGCATCCACTTCCAGCATAGAATGCACCTCTTCGCACAACCCTTCATCATTAATTTTCTCAAAGTCATAAAGAGACTTGCATACCTCCAAGGAGTTTCGAGATATAGAGGATGAAACAAATTCCTCTACACATTCATCAATATCATCCATGCAGAACACATCACTCTGATCTGGAGGGTGTTGGATAGTATTGAACACATTAAGCTTGACATTCATGCTGCCAAATGAAATATCCATGATCCCTGACCTACAATTTATGCAAGCATCAGCAGTAGCTAAGAAAGGTCGACCAAGGATCACTGGAATGTGCCTCTTTGGATTGTGAACCGACTCAGTGTCAAGTACAATGAAATCAACAGGAAAGTAGAACTTGTCCACTTTAATGAGCACATCTTCTATGATTCCTCGGGGTTGTTTTGTTGATCTATCTGCAAATTGCAATACCACCGAGGTAGGCTTCAATTCTCCTAAACCCAATTGTAAGTAGATTGAGTAGGGTAGCAAATTCACACTTGCACCCAAATCAAGAAGAGCTTTATCCACATGGTGCTCCCCAATGATACATGAGATAGTTGGAGCACCAGGATCTTTGTACTTGGGAGGAGTACACTGCTAAATTATCGAAATTACTTGTTGTGGCAGCATCACTTTCTTTGGCACATGGCTTTTAGAACGCCTTTTTTGAGTGCACAAGTCCTTCAAGAATTTAGCATAAGGAGGAATTTGCTTGATGGCATCAAGGAGTGGCAAATTAATCTTCACTTGTCGAAACACCTCCATCATGTCATGCAGCTTGTCCCCTTGCTTCCCCAATCTAGATGCTTCAAGGAAACGTTGTGGGAAGGGAGCCTTAGGCTCATAAGGAATTTCAGCGCTTGAACTTGTGGTCACTTTTTCTTCTTCTTTCTTCTCACCCACCTTATTGTCAATTATTTTCCCACTTCTCAAAGTGGTAATAGCTTGGACTTGCTCATGGTGTGAGTTGCTTGTGGTAGCTTGCATCCCTCTAGGATTAACAATTGGTTGACTAGGGAGCTTCCCTTCTTATCTTTTACTCAATGAAGTAGCAAGCTGTCCAAACTGAGATTCCAGTTTGGCAATGGATTGAGAATGCGAGTGCACTAGCTGAACTGTAGATTGTACTATTGCTGCAGTAGTTTGCACTGTCTCGATAAGAGAATCAAGCTTGTCAAATTTAGACAAGGTAAGTGTTAGCTTGTCTTCAATAGCAAAAATTCTTTGGGCCATAGGATTTTGTGTTTGATATTGTTGTTGAGGCACAAAAGTCCTAGGTTGATATGATAGTAGCATTGCTGCCCCTTGATTACTATAAGAGAAACTGGGATGATTCCTCCATGTGGGATTGTAAGTATTACCTCGTGGAGGATTCATTGGTCCAGTGAATGTAGCTTGAACTTGCTCATGTTGAATATTAGAAAATTGCCCCACCGAAGGACAATTGCTCACATTATGCATAGGACTAGAGCAAAATTCACAAGGGCCTAGCAATGAAGAATTTGAAGTAGAAGGAGTTTGATTGGCAGCCATAATTGCTGCTACCTTCTTTGCAATTAAATCAATGTCGGTTGGCATAGCTTCTGAAGCACCAACCTCAAAAATCCCATCAGTCTTCCTTGTAGTGGCAGGTCTGCTAGAACGAGTAGAGGACACATGTTGTAGAGAGTTCTCACTAAGATTTTCAAATAAGGTCCATGCCTCTTCTTCACTCTTCAACATAAAAGTACCTCCACACGACGCATCAACCATCTGTCTGTTGGCTTCTGTCAGCCCTTCATGAAAACTCTGCACTAGTTGCCACTTAGGAACTTGATGATGGGGACACTTCCTAAGAAGGTCCTTGAATCTTTCCCACGTCTCATAAAGTTGTTCCCCCTCATGTTGGGAAAAATCAGTGATAGCACGTCTGAACTGATTGGTCTTCCCTATCGAAAATACTTCTTGAGAAACTCATGTTGCATCTGAGTCCAAGTTGTGATAGAACCAGCCGGTAGAGAATTGAACCAATACTTTGCTTTGTCTTTCAGAGAGAATAGAAAAAGTCTCATTCTGAAAGCATCTTCAGAGAAGTTGTGAATTTTTATAGTTGAGCACACTTCAATGAAGTCATCCAGATGCTTATAAGGGTCTTCTTGAGTCAGCCCAAAATAAGATGGTAGCATCTGAATAATGCTAGACTTGATCTCATAATTCTGTGCTGTGACATTGGGCAGTTGAAAACCTGCTGGCGAGGTATATGTCTCAGGAACATAGTAGTCCCTAAGCAATCTAGCTCTTTCTTCATCAGCATTAGGAACAAGGTTGTTATTCCTCTCTTCTGCCATGTCTTCAAGTAATTATTCCTCTTGCACAATGGTATCAACAGGAATGTTCTTCTGTTGTCTAAGAGTACGTTCAGGCTCAGGATCAAGAGGTATCAAAGGATCAGCTACAGAACGACGACTTGCATATATTAGCCAAAAGCACCTGAAAAGAAAACAAAAACAAAGTTAAAAATAAAATAAAGAAAATTTCCTAAACTAAAAATCCAGTTAAAATTAATTCTGTAAAATCCAATCAATCAAATAGATAATCCCCGGCAACGGCGCCAAAAATTGATTCGTGTGTGAGTGTGACTCAAAAAGTATATCAATTAAAATTTTCCACAATCCGCAATAGAACGAATTCCTTGCAGAATAGGGCTATCGAAAGGGGTATCGTACCTCAGGGATTATGGTCTGATGAGTTGGAATACTGAATTAATTCTAATTAAATTTAAGAAAAGAATTCTGATTTTTAAACTAAACTAATTAAAAAGATAGAATAAAATAAATCAAAGTAAACAGATAATGAAGATAATATGAGAGAAATCTAGGGTGTTTGACTTCACCACTAACTGCATAATCAATGGTCAATTGAATCAACTATAAGGGAATTACATCATGCATAAGTGGTGTCGGTGGCTACAAGCTCACCTTCATCCGTCAAGAAGATAACATATGATTAAGGCTATGCCATGGACTATCTTCGATTGGCATGGGCCATCTGCCTAACTACTCTAAATTAGGGTTTCCCGCAGCACTAATCAGGTGGGTTTTTCCTGCTGACTTCGGCCCAACTTTTGACTAACTAGAAGTCCGATTTACGGAATTTTCGTGAAATACAAAAGTATGCAGAATCAAATTTTGTTCAACTCATAGTAGAAATAATATCGATTTGAGGCTCGAAAATAAGACTTCTGGTCCATTTTTCGAAACGGGATTAAGACTGTATTATGCGCAAATTTGGGCTTCAGGCCTGAAACCTTCTTAAGCAGCTGTAATTCTCTTGGACCTCTTCCTTGGGCTGATTTGAGTTGAAATAAATGGTTGAATGATTCTCCTTGAAGTAGGCTTCATCTACCCATCTTGGATGTCTTCTTTAAAAGTCCAAAAGCTTGGTTTTAACTGAAATAATCATTAAGGCCCTAAAAATACAGAAAACACTAAAACAAAGTAAAATCATCAAATAATCTATCACTAAGAGAATAAAATACATAAGTTAAGAGGCTAGAATGCGTAACATTCAATGCCTATCAAGTATGAGTATCTGTCCATAGGCTATGAGTGCCTGACTGTGGATCTTCAGCAACTGTAGACCACTGTAGAGTGCCAAATGACTGGCTGGACACACTTGGTGCAGAGACCTTGACCAATTTTGGCTAGTTTTGCATTTTTTGCATTATAAGCATCATAATTGCATTTTGATTGGTGTTTAACATGTTTTGGGTGTGGGGAACATGTTTGGATAGAGTTCTAAAGATTTTGGAAAGGTTTCGGGAAATTTGGAAGAGTTTGACTTTTTGGTTAAACCGGGGCCCGAGATGCGACTTTTAGTGAGCCAGATAATTCGAAAAATTCTCGAAAATATTTATTTTTGAAAATGGCTTAGATGAAATTTTTAGAGAATTAAGGAAGTGATTTCAAGACTGTAGGAGTTTTTGAAATCACAAACGGAGTCTAGGAAGGTACGTTAGTTAAGTGGCCAATGGGCGTTTTGGTCTTTTTGTGCCCTAGATGCCTTTAAATACATGGCTGAGAGTGATTCTAGCCATTTTACAAGGTTCCCTCTCTCTCTAACATTTCCTTCTTTTTCTCTCTACATTCTCTCTATATTTTAGACCCGTTCGGCTTGGATTCAAGACTCGCCGAAAGAGGGAGATATGTAGGGGATGACAAGAGCTTTCATTTGAACTGAACATCGTTGTGGTTCGACAAGGTTGACATTGCTGGAATTTTGAAAAGTGTTTGGAAGGCCTTCATTTTTGAGGTAGGGGTTCTTCTTCTCTTCTAATTGTTGATTCTAGGGTTTCGAGTGAAGATGAGAGGTGTAGGTTGTGTTTTCTCCTTCTCTAGAGTCCTATCATTTCACAATTATGTTTATTATGTTGGGTGTAGTATGTGGGTTTCAAGTGTGTGATTGTAAGAAATTGGTACATAGGCATTATCTACTTAGTTTGTTGTGTATGTGAAAAGTGTGTACCAAGTGTCATATATGTGATTATCTGTGGGAATGTGGTTGTTGAATGCATGCTAGTTCTATGTACTAAACCTATGTATTAAGTGTAGCATGAGTATAGTATGCTAATTTTGAAATTGTATGCATATGTGATGTATTATGCATGTGTTGTACATATATGTGCTATATGTAGTATGTTACGTTGGGAGATATGTCATATACTTCCTTTTGGTAATATTGAGAATGAGTAATGCATGAAAATAAAATATAAGGCATATATGCATTCATATGGCATATGTGGGAGGTTGCAGGAAAAATGATGCAAATGAGGTACACGGGACTTCGGAGTGGCCCAACCGTGTTATGAATTGTGGTATAACTAACCACTACGTATGGTCCTTAGAGTGGACCCGCCATACCAAGGATTTATGCCTAGAATCAGAGAATGTCCAAGATTTGTGAGCCTCGGAGTTGTCCCCTCACTCTATGGCAATCCTATATATTGCGGCCGTGGTAGAATGACCTCTCAAAGTTGTCCCAGTCATAGGATGGTTGTCGGAGAATGTCCAAGATTTGTGAGCCTCGAAGTTGTCCCCTAACCAATCGACAAATCTATACATTGCCATGAAAGGATGACCCCTTGGAGTTATCCCAGTCAAAGATGGTTAACAGAGTTGTCTAAGGTCACATGATCCTTGGAGTGGACCAATCATGTAAGGTATCGGATAAGGGTCGAGAGAGAGAGAGCATTTGCATTTCCTTAATGCTTGTATGCTTTAAAATTTTTTATAAGAACTGTGAAGTATGCAACCCTCTTTAATTACTACTTGTTGGTTTGTTTGTAAAATCATTGACATGGCATGTAGTGTATGCATATGCATTCCATATAAGTTGGTGTCGAGTCGACACTTAGGAGGGTTGGGGTATCTCTACTGAGTCGCAGTGGTGCTCACCCCTTTATTATAAACTCTTTTATAGATAAGACGCTGATGACGGATGGGACTTGAGTGTCCAAGTGGAACTCTAGTAACATTTTACTATCTTTTGGATGTTATGCATTTTGTGGCTATCCATGTTGGCTTGTGGCATGTGATTCCTTTTTGAGTTGTAGTTATATTTTGGCCAAATGTAACTTTGATGTATGTATTGTGTTATAAACTTGTTAGGTATAAAAAGACAGTGGATTAGTTTATGTAATGGTCATGGTAGCATTTAATTCATTTGATGAAGTTTTCATTATGAACGGATTGTGGTTGTGAAAGAGAATGATTCAATATGATGTATGATTCAATCATGAATATGATTTTGAGTATGTGATTGATGTTGGCACCTTTCAATTATGTTATGGATCATGTATGAGAGGTTCTAGGATGATAGAATGTGGATTGGGCTCCAAAAGGACCATGTATAGGGTTGATGGAGGCCTTGTGGAGGGCATTTCGATTGTGCGAAATGCCCATTTCGCATAATCGGAACCCCCATTTCGATTGTGCGAAGGGGTGGCGAATTATTGTGATTTTTAGGGTGCAGATAGGGGTAATTTCGCACAATCCATCTCGATCATGCGAAATAATGCAAGTTCAAGGTCCCAAGAGGGTGAAATTTTCGCACAATGGAACTCAATTTCGCACAATCAAAATCCCATTTTCGGACAATCGAAGTTACAATTCACAACATCTGTCCAAACTTTGATTCGACGTAATTTCTTCATTTTAGATAGGAATTGAGTGTGGTTTTTTTAAAATTGAGTATTTTTGGATTCTCTATCTAATGGTATAGGTATTAGTTTCATTTTCCAAACATATGAAGTGTTGATTTTTGGAAATGAGTGATTCTAGAGGGTGTGGATAAGTATATCCCCACAAAGGTGATAGGGTTTGATGCAGGACCCAATGGGATTAGATGACATCGAGTTGTACACACCTATGTGCAATAATAGTGGTAAGCTTTCATGGTACTTGAGGGTAATGAGGGTCCATTGGGCTTAATGGATGGGTAAACCTCCGGTCTTACAGAAGTCGGGAAATCGGGGCGTTATAGCATGGTATCAGAACTTGATACTATCGCATGAGTGTGGTTGAGATCATTCATGGGGTTGAGTGAACGGGTTCACACTTGGGATTCGGGGAGAGTCCGGGGGAGTCCCAGCTGTCCAGATTTCGGGTCGTGACACTTGGTGCCTGCCTAATCACTCTTATGGAGGGACCTGAGCACATTTAGCATCTCCTTAGCACTACCCTTGGCTCTTATGGTGTTTCTACGTCTACTGCACCACCGCCGCTGCCACCTCAGCCATAGTCTCCGTTTTCCTGCTTATTTTATTTTAGTTTTAGTACTTTTATCATGCCATGTTGGCACTCTTTTGTTGCTTTTGAAGCATTTATTTTTTATTTCATAAATTACTGCAGTTGTATTTACAAGTTTCTGAATTAATGGAATATTTGCAGTTTCTTTTCATTGCCTATACATATTTATTTTGTCTTACTTTTCTATTCATTTATTATATTTTCCAGTTCATGTATATTATGTTGGTATGTATTTCGCACTTGTGCAGGTTTTATTGCCCCATTTGTCAGACACGTACCCATGTACCCACTGTTGTGTGCAGTTGCGCTATTCGCAATTTATAAATTTACCACTCGCAATAGAACGAATCCTTGAAGGACAGGGCTCTAAGTTGAGGGTGTTGATCCCACAGAGACTACGTAGGTATAATTCAGTAAAGGTTGAGGGTTACTTCTTGTTTAAACCCCAACCGTTTTGGTTGTGTTTACTCTAGTTTGAAAGCATAAAAGTAATTTAAATACGAAGGTAGAGAGAAGAATAAAAGACTAGGGTTAGACATCCCCGCTAACCTCGTAATATGTCATACCTATAACAAATTAGGGGAAATTCATGCAAATGTGTACTAATAACGCGTTAACAAGTCCCACCTACAACGACGTGGCCAAGAAAATACACACACCTTAATATACTATAATCTATCTTCGAAAAGCATAATTATCCTTATTTACTAATTACCAACTTGTAGTAAAATCATCGTCACATGATTTCCCTACCTACCTACTTATCTGATTGAAGTAAAATCATCTTTTCTAAGCATGGACTATGCAAATCTAGCTATGCATGTTATAGTGAAAACTAGTCTCAAGCCATTACTTGTAGTCTTTGTGAAAGTTACAAGTTTTTGAAGATTATGTGAGGAATTTAAGCATTCTAAGACAAGAAGATAAATCATAACACATGAACATGAAGAATTTGTAAACTTATACTTATATAAGGCACAAGGTAAGAGACATATACATCAAGTACATAAAAATCCCCAATTCATTGAAGTTAGAACATATTTACAAAGCTAGGGTTTGTCAAAACCCTAGAGAAGATTAGTTGATCATGGTGGGCTGGAAGCACTCGATAGACAGAGATGGTCCTGATAAGCGTTAAATGTTACACATTTATACCTTCTTAATTGCATATGTTGATTCCATATTTATGTTTACCTTGTTATTTTTATGCCATTTTTGTGTTTATGTTATATATTAGGTTTTATCCCAAAGAAGGGCAATGTTCCCGATCAAGTGCTGAGGAAGTGAAGAAATCAAGAAAAATTCATCAAGGCATTTCCCACAATCGAAACCTCAATTTTGCACAATCGAAATTCAGCAGACTACCACTTGCCCACTTGTCGTGCCACTTGCTTCCAAGAATGACCTTTGCACGTCCTTTTTGAGTATTTTTTGACTTCAAACAACCAAGTGAGGGGAATACATATATAGTAGGTGAACTATATATATATATATGCAAGGTGGGACCCAAGGACACAAGTGGATGGTGATATATGTATATTTTTGGTAGAGAGAAGAAACAACTTTCGGGAGGAGAGAAGGGGAGCTAAAACCAGACCTTTGAAGCTTCACATCTCTGGCCATGAAGGATTGCAAGTCTACTATGATCAACTACCTTTCTATCTAGGGTGTGGTTGAACCCCTAGCCATGTAACTTGTGCATTTTGTAGCTATTTTGGGATCTATATATATATGTTGATTACTTAGCCTTGTGTTTTGTATAATACTTGTAAACTTCTTCAATATATTCATTTGATTTTATTTCTTCCTCTTGTCTTAGAGTAGAAATGCTTCATTTTGAATGCTCAACATTTACAACTTTCACAAAAAATGTAAATGATGCCTTTGTAATGGTGTTCAATGGAATGTGGTATTTCTTGCTTATATAGCCCATGCTAAGATAGGGTAGTTCGGACACATGTAGGTACATTTAGAAGGTATGATAAATAGATAGGTTGAAAAACTATGCTTATTAAAGATGGGCTATGTTTAGCTAGAAATCACATGTATCTTTTGATATGTCATTCTAGGTCACAAGCCTAATGACATTGTGTTGCATATACTTGTAGAAGATCCCATTAGCTACATAAATGAACATGTCAAATGGCTAGAGGTGGAAACCACCCCTAGTTCTTTCTCCCTCAACTTTATAACTTGTTTTAAACTTAATGCTTTTACATTCTACAAAGTAGTGTTAAACTCAAACCAAAATTCTGTTTTTAGGATTAAATTGGAAATTCTCGCTTCGTAGTGCAATTCAACCAAACTCCTTATGGGATCGATACCCTCTATAAAGAACCAGATCTACAAAGATTCGTTCTCTTACGAGTGGTTTAAATTATATTTTGATAGGCAATAGTAAGTTATAAAAATAAAGACATATTTGGCCACATCAGGTCCCATGTTCAAAATGGTCTTCAAGGCCTTACAAAGCCCTCTTTAAAGCTTTCCCTCTCTAGAACTTCAGTTTCTTTCTCTAAAATTCTAAAAATATGCTCTCTTTTACAAGAATTGTGTGTATGTTTATTATTACATATTCTCTACCTATATAACTGATCTGAGGCTCAAAATATCATAGAAATTATGTGCTAGGATTTATCCAAGCAAAATTGGACAAGTGACAAGTGTCATGAGTACATACTTGTGGCGGTGGACTACGTATCTAAATGGATAGAGGCTGTGGCTACCAAGTCCAATGATCACGCAGTCGTGGTAAAGTTTATACAAGCTAATATATTCAGTCGATTTGGCATGCCACGAGCCCTCATCAGTGATGGAGGTAAGCATTTCTGTAATCGATTCCTCCGAACCCTTCTCACCAAATACTCCGTCACACATAAAGTAGCCACCCCTTACCATCCTCAAACCAGTGGACAAGTGGAATTATCCAATAGGGAAATAAAGAATATTCTTGAAAAGATAGTTTGACCTGACCGGAAAGATTGGTCATTACGCTTAAATGATGCACTATGGGCCTACCGAACTACGTATAAAACTCCCATTGCAATATCACCTTACCGGTTAGTATATGGAAAAGTTTGCCATCTCCCGGTGGAATTAGAGCACAAGGTTATGTGGGCCACTAAAGCATTCAACTTTGACATGAAATTAGTCGGCTCAAATCGAAGGCTTCAAGTTAATGAATTGGAAGAATTACGACATGATGCGTATGAAAACGTTAAAATCTATAAGGAAAGGTCAAAGGCCTTTCATGATCGCAATATTCGAGTCAAAACATTTTCTCCGGGACAAAAGGTATGGTTGTACAATTCACGGCTCCGTTTATTCCCTGGAAAGCTCTGCTCCCAGTGGGATGGCCCATTTCTGGTACATTCTGTTGCTCCTCATGGTGTGGTGGAATTAAAGGACACTAAAGACGGCACATTTTCCAAAGTCAATGGACAACGGTTAAAACCATGTGTGGATGACCAAGCTAGAATGGATCCCATCTATGTTGACTCGTAAAGCTGATCGAAGCGTCAAGCCATAGACGTACAATTTGGCGCAACCATGGTAGCTATCATGCATCGATGAAGTCCCTCTAATCCAAATTAAATTTATATCTAAGTATTGTAAATTAGAGACAGCTAGGTATCAAATGAGGTGAAATTAGCAATTCTGCAATCACCATTTTGATTGTGGGAAATGTCCATTTCGCACAATCGAAATCTCGATTGTGCGAAATCCATATTTTGCACAATCGAGATTTGGAGAAAAATTAAAGAAACTCTACAGAGTGCAAAGTCCCGAGAGGTGAGTTCCTTCGATAGCATTTTGATAGCACTTCGATCAAACAAAATTTTGATTGTGCAAAATGTCCATTTCGCACAATCGAGATCTCGATTGTGCAAAATCCACATTTCGCACAATCGAAAAGGGCAGGCGGACAGCACATGCACGAACTTATAAGTTTAAAAACTGACCCTTCACATTCACTTCACTCCTATTTGTGAGACCAACTCTTCCATCCCTCTCGGCCGAGCATCCCAAGCCCCTCACACCATTCTTCATCATCCTCAACCATCCGCGAAGGCGCATCCATCGTGATCCTCCTTCTCGCACGATTCGGCAACGTTTCTTCCGGTAAGTGTAGTTACATGTTTTTCATCGCTTCTCTTTCACTTTCCTTAGGTTAGTTAATTGCATGGTCATGACTAGGGAGAGGAAGCATGTGTTTCAATAGATAAATGTCATTACTATATTTGATGGTGATGTTGGGTATGCCTTGTGCACACGAACACACGGGGTGGGATGCAAATGAGAGAACTGTTCAGTTGGGGTGTATTGGGATGATTGGGTGTGTGTCTTATATTGATATGAGTCATGGGAGATTTCAATTTTGCTTTTAGCGTGAACGAAGTCCGCAGTTTAAATGGCTTTCGCCATTCCTGGTAATTTTTGCTAAGCCACTGTGAGCATGTTTTGGAATGCATGTTTTGATGCCCCAACGTCAAGCATTTTTCTTTTATATTTACTTCATTTTTGACGAATTGTAGACAGTCCCGGGTTATGGCTCGTGTGAAGACTGGTATTCAGATTCGAGATATACCGGGTAGAGCTTAGCGCACTCGGGGATTTCATCTCGAGCATATTTTTGACCCCGCAGAGTTTGAGAGGCGCCGGGACACAGCATGGGCTGTAGCAAAGTTGCGACGATGCCGGCTTGATAGACTGCTCCATCCGCCATCTGACATTGTATATAGTAGGCTGGTGTAGGTCTTCTACGAGTACATGACATACTCGTGCACCATGCCCGATACTCTAGAGACTATGGTGGAAGCCACAACGATCACCATCACAGCGAGCCGGATAGCGCAGCTTATAGGCTGCCCTCACTTACAACCTCCGGATACGGTCAGTCAGGATGGCTGTCCGCTTTTCAGGGAGTCCCTACCAGCCTACACCACCATTTTCTCCATGGTCATGGATATATGCGATAGGGAGTTTACCACCCCCAATCAGAATTGCACAAGCAAATCCATGTGCCCGACTGACTTATGGTTCTTGGATACTGTTCTTATCAAGAACGCCTGCCCTCTAGGACATGTGGCGGAGAGGCGGGGAGATCTTCTTCACTGCTTATATGCAGCTCACACTGGCACATGGTTTTCTGTCCTATTTCTCATATGGGGGCAGATGTATAAAGTGTGGGATGCTCTCGTCCGGAAGACGAATAAGCGAGCATCTACTTGGCAGCTACCGTTCCCCTACCTGGTCACGACCTTTCTGAGGGAGGCCAATATCCCTTTCAGTTCTACGAATATCCAGATCGGACCGCCTCCCCATTTCTAGCACACTTAGTGGGTCTGGGTCCGTAGGCTTTTGGAGCGCCAGCAACGCCAGTGTCATGCCCCGTTTCCCTCGCTCCGGTTAGGAGCGAGGGAAACGGGGCGTGACAGCTGGGGCCAGGAGCGTGAGAACATAGACATGGATGATCCCCTTGCATTGGTAGAGGAAGATGAGCCTATAGAGGGTGAGCCCTCAGATGAGGACGATGAGGAGGAGGATTCAACCGGTCTGAGCCAAGAGCAGTTCGATATACTGGCCACCGGATACTCCTGCTTGCGAAGGGATATTACATATCTGACTCAGGGTCAGAGAGCATTGCTTGATGAGTTCAGGTTGTTCCGACAGGACCTCCAAACTCTGTTGCACGTCCCGGCCGCCGTTTCGACTTCTGCACCACCCACCGAGCCCCCTCCACCACCACCCATCCTTGATTAGTTTAGCAATTTTCTAGTTGATTTTCAGTTTTAGTTTTGTATTTATTTTCAGTAGGCTATGTCTTCGGATTTTTTTTTATGTATTCCATCGTTTTACTTTGTACTGGACATGTTTTGCATATCTATGGAATATCTTTTTGTTTCATTATACTTTTTCTCACTATTTTTCTTTTACATTTGGCATCGCTATAGCTATCTCCAATGCTTTGACTATGTATGTACTACCAATTTAATACTTGGCATTTGCACGATATAGTTGATGATTTTCATTTATTAAAGCCTGGTTTCAATTCCCAATACTGTTGAGATTGCTTCAACACAGTATGGCTTTAATAGAGAAAGGTAGCCCCTTTGTATACTATACATTAGTATGCCTGGATAATCAATATCTTATCGTCAATGCCTCTTAGCAAATTGGGAACCACTAGTTCAGCGTTGAGAATGAAGCGTAAAGATGCCTACAATCCTACACATGCAACGAAATCATTATGGTTGCATAATTGCTTTCTCCTTATACTTTTATTTAATTTTTGTTCCCCATAATGCTTGTGGTATACTGTTGATGATCCATGCAGGTTTTGATACTCTTGTGGTCCAGTGATCGTCATTGACTGCTGTTTCTATCCGTAACCACATTCCCGGTAATTTCATTCCTTTATCTTCTTTTCCAATCATTGAGGACAATGTTTGATATAAGTTTGGGGGTGTGCGATATACCACGGGCATATGCTTGCAATTGTTCAATTCTTTGGTACTTATTGACATTGTAATGCAATTTTTTTTGCATTTTTGTGTAGTATAATGAATTTTTGTGCATTTTAGCCATGATGTCATGCTGTTTAAGGGAAGACCATCCCATTTAATGCTCAAGGCAAATGCAGCGGGTAGTTAGGAGCTTTGGACATTGTAAATACCCGCACTTTTGCAAGTTATGTATTAGGTTATAATGGTCCACATTTTTGTTCAATTTTGAATATGGCGCAGCTCTTGCCCTAAATTTGTCCTTAACAGCACAAACTAGCACACATGCATTTTAAGATGTTGGGTAAGGTCTGATGGAGAATCCTGTAAAAGTTCTATTTTTATTTGAACAGCTTAAAGAATAAGTCTTCCGGTTGTTTGCGAAAAAAAAAAAATCATCTGTGCAATAAGCCTTCTCACTCAATAAACCGGATCTCTGTGCCTCATAAAGTATAAAGTTTTTGCGTATAAGTGTGTAAGGTTGAGCCTTATTGAAGCGGGTGGCTTGTTTAAGCTCATCGCCTTAGAAGCTCGGCTATTAAGTCTTGAGGGTGCCTTTTCACCTAATGCCCCAAAACCGTCTAGTTTGGGAGTCATTGACCCAACACCGCTACATGGGCTTTCAAGAAAGCAAAAAGAGTTTAAGTATTGCACAGTCATCTACACACAAGCATTCATGCATGCTTTGCGGTAATGAACCACAGTGTAGCGCTTTCTAAGAGTTTTTCTTCTAAAAATAGATATATTCTTGTATTCTCCAAATTTGATGATAAGCCACGCATTATAATGGATGTTCACTTTTCAAAGAGGATTTTAGGGTTGGCGTTGGTATTTTTGTTCAAGGTTCATTTTTGTTAAATATCCGTGTAGCTCCATAATACTTGTTGCATTTGTCTGTCACGAAATGAGTGGGAAATCTTCCGTTATCCAATTAATGACTAATAAGTGCTCCATTTTTGCATAAATTAAATCATTCTATTTTGCATTGCTAAGGGACTAGCAATATGTAAGTTTGGGGGTGTGATAAGCGTTAAATGTTACACATTTATGCCTTCTTAATTGCATATGTTGATTCCATATTTATGTTTACCTTGATATTTTTATGCCATTTTTGTGTTTATGTTATATATTAGGTTTCATCCCAAAGAAGGGCAATGTTCCCGATCAAGTGCTGAGAAAGTGAAGAAATCAAGAAAAATTCATCAAGGTATTTCGCACAATCGAAAAGTCAATTTCGCACAATCGAGATTTTGATTATGCGAAACCTCAATTTCGCACAATCGAAATTCTACAGACTGCCACTTGCCCACTTGTCCACTTGTCTTCCCACTTGCTTCCAAGAATGACCTTTGCACATCCTTTTTGAGGATTTTCTGACTTCAAACACCTAAGTGAGGGGAATAAATATATAGTAGGTGAACTATATATATATTTATATGCAAGGTGGGACCCAAGGACACAAGTGGATGGTGATATATGCATGTTTTTGGGATAGAGAAGAAACAACTTTCGGGAGGAGATAAGGGGAGCTAAAACTAGACCTTTGAAGCTTCACATCTCTAGCCATGAAGGATTGCAAGTCTACTATGATCAACTAACTTTCCATCTAGGGTGTGGTTGAACCCTTAACCATGTATCTTGTGCATTTTGTAGCTATTTTGGGATCTATATGTATATGTTGATTACTTAGCCTTGTGTTTTGTATAATACTTGTAAACTTCTTCAATACATTCATTTGATTTTATTTCTCCCTCTTGTCTTAGAGTATAAATGCTTTATTTTGAATGCTCAGCATTTACAACTTCCACAAAAAGTGTAAATGATGGCTTTGTAATGGTGTTCAATGGAATGTGGTATTTCTTGCTTATATAGCCCATGCTAAGATAGGGTAGTTCGGGCACATGTAGGTACATTTAGAAGGTATGATAAATAGATAGGCTGAAAAACTATGCTTATTAAAGATGGGCTATGTTTAGCTAGAAATCACATGTATCTTTTGATATGTCATTCTAGGTCACAAGCCTAATGACATTGTGTTGCATATACTTGTAGAAGATCCCATTAGCTACATAAATGAACATGTCAAATGGCTAGAGGTGGAAACCACCCCTAGTTCTTTCTCCCTCAACTTTATAACTTGTTTTAAACTTAATGCTTTTACATTCTACAAAGTAGTGTTAAACTCAAACCAAAATTCTGTTTTTAGGATTAAATTGGAAATTCTCGCTTCGTAGTGCAATTCAACCAAACTCCTTATGGGATCGATACCCTCTATAAAGAACCATATCTACAAAGATTCGTTCTCTTGCGAGTGGTTTAAATTATATTTTGATAGGCAATAGTAAGTTATAAAAATAAAGACATATTTGGCCACATCAGGTCCCATGTTCAAAATGGTCTTCAAGGCCTTACAAAGCCCTCTTTAAAGTTTTCCCTCTCTAGAACTTCACTTTCTCTCTCTAAAATTCTAAAAATATGCTATCTTTTACAAGAATTGTGTGTATGTTTATTATTACATATTCTCTACCTATATAACTGATCTGAGGCTCAAAATATCATAGAAATTTTGTGCAAGGATTTATCCAAGCAAAATTGGACAAGTGGCAAGTGTAGAAAATATCTGCAAAAAAATATTTTCAGCAGGTTCGGACAATGCATCGAAGTTGCGATGCATCGATCTTCATTCTTCTACAGATCTTCAACTTTCTATCTTTTCGACTCTGGTCTTGACATTCCTTTCACTATTCTTTGTTGAAGACTTTGCATGAAGTGTGGTAAGAAATATGATGCATTGTTGAACTGATAAAGGAGTCGAACTTCGCCACATTCTGAGTTTGAACCTGAAATCATCAAGAATATAAAAAAATATAAAAACTATACAATATGTGCAACTATGGGATCAGAATACATAAGTAAAAGAGCGAGAATGTATAACATTCAACGCTTATCACCCACTACCCTAAAGGGATTGGTGTTTTGACTTTTTGAAACCCATCAACCTTGTCCGTAACATTGTTCTAACTTTTATTATTTTCAACCATTGAGGACAATGTTTATTTCATGTTTGCCATGATGTCTTTCTTTTGAGGGTGTGAGATCTCAATAAATGTCAAAGGTAAATGCATCATGTAATTAGGAGCTTAGACATCTTAAACTGCCCTAACTTTTGAAAAATGTTAGGTTAGAACGGTCTACATTTTTGCTCAGTTTTTGAATATTGTACAGTTCTTGCCCTAAATTTATCGTTAACAGCATAAACATGCACTCATGTATCTTATTGTGAGGTATACTTCATACAAAAAGTTTTGACAATGTCCGTTTTCTTTTTTAACAACTTGGACAACAAATTCCTGTGGCATGCCAATGATATAAAAAAAAAAAAAAGAATGAAATTGATAAATCAATGCAATAATCCTTCTCACCTATTAAATCGGGCCTTTGTGTCTCATGAAGTATGGACAGTTTGTGATATATACAATTGTAATTGGCAAATTTCGTTGTCAAAACTTGTTGATCGAGTTGTAATTTTTGTTTGATCTTGTGTCTCGATCTTCGGAGCTGAACGAAAAGTGTCTCGATACCATGAATTTGATGTGGACATCACTTAGAACAAGTATGAGAGTGAGGACACTATGTTTTGAAGTTTATTGGGCTTAGGACTTGAAAAATATGCTTTAAATGTAAAAATTGAATTTTTGCTAAGTCCCACAGGTCCCCATATATGAGGACCGGTCCAACTTCTCTCAGGACTTTCAAAACTCAACATGTCTAAAAAGTCCCACCGGTCCCCAAGTATTAGTACTGGTCTGACTTTTCTCAAGACTTTAGAATTTCTATGTGTTTGTAAATGTCCCACCGGTCCCCAATTTTTAGGACCGGTCCGACTTAGCTAATGTGCGCGGAAACTTCCTTTTTGATCCAAATTGATTTCCTGGTCAACCAAAATTTCTTTAAAAACTTTCCTTAGGTGTTTTAAACTTATTTTTCATGTAGACTAAGGATTCTAAACCTTATAAATACCTCTTTATGCTTTAATCAAAATAGGGGACATAAGAGACTCAATGATTTAACTGTTAGAGACAGGAATATATTTTTGAGAGCTAAAAGAAGAATTTATGAGAGAAAATCTTCATTGATTTTTATTTTTGAGAGCACACACACCCGGAGTGTTTAAGTTGTGATGTTCTTCTTCATCTGATAAACGGAATCTTCAAGACATCATCAGTCTACACAGTTGATCAAGAGCAGCTCACTATGAAGGGAACAAAATACTTGCTGAGTATTATTGTTCATTCAGCAATCCTTCTGGAAGAATTGTGACGTTAGTCGGGAATCTGCAGCAGTTGGACCTGTTGTCGCAATTGTAAGTCTGAGGTGTTCCACATCAAGTTCATGTCAGAGTGGAGTGGGTGTGAGTCTGGAACAGAGTTTGATGTACTTTGCTTCGAGATAATGGATTGGTTTCTCTGGGGTTTCTGACTCACCCCCGTGGTTTTTCTCGTCTTGGGTTTCCACATAAAATTTTCGGTGTCATCTCTAACTTTTCCTTACTTTCTTGATTTATTTTGTGATTGGTTTGGATGCTTAATTGATAATAATTGTGGGTAATTAATCAATCATAAAAATTGGGCAAGAAGACCTATTCACCCCCCTCTAGATTTAAGGATTAGCATTTCACTCTAAATTAACTAAACCGTTTCTACACCGCGTAACTCACATTTTGAATCAGAGCGGGTTGCTCAATTCTGAGTTAGATTTTTTTTGGTTAATTTAGTTGTGAATTTTATGATCTCTCATATTGTGTCCTTTGATGATGAAATTGTCTTACCTCAGTTTTCTAATTCTTTAACTACCATGCATCTTGAGTGGTCTAAGTTGAAAAGTGACTATGAAAATTTATTGAAAAAATTGAAACTTGCTGAGCTTGAGAGAAATATTTATAAATTGGAAGTTTCAGTCACTAATAAAAATTTAGAAAAACTTAGGCATGAAAAGATGAATCTTCTTGGAAAAGTTGAATTCCTGGAACAGGAAGTTAAACAGATTAAAGAGTTTAATAATTCACTTGAGCATAAGATTGATAACTTGAATTGTGAACTTGTTAAATCTAATCAGTCTTTCCAGAAATTTAACTCTGACACTTGCAAATTTGGTAAGATGAATTTTTTAAAAAACTTGAGTAACAAAGAAGAATTGGTTTCAACTTCAAAGGAATTTTTATTTTTAAAATCAAAAGGGATTTGTGTAAAAGTTGAGACTAAGCCTTCTATCATTACTCATGCTCTAAAACTTGCTCCAACATGCCATTTTTGTGGAGAAATAGGTCATATTAAATACAAGTCTCAGAAGAGAAAAATTGAACTGAAAAAGCATAAAAAGTTAAACAGTTTAAGAGTTTTGCTCAATGAGATAAAAGAGCTTGAAAAGAAGCAATAGGAATTGAAAGAAAAATTTAATAAATTGAATTGCTTTAATTCTGTTCTAGGCAATAAGAAGAAAAAGCCCCCTGAGACTGATAATTCTGATTCTAAAACAATTAGGAAATCATTTGATAAAAAATCTGAAGTTGCTTGGGTGAAAAAGAATAATCTGAAATGTTTTGTCATGCACACTGCAGTTAGAGCACTTGGTCCTACATGTTGGTACTTTGATAGTGGTTGCTCTAGGCATATGACTGGCGATAGAACATTGTTTACCACTTTTAAGGATTATATTGGTTGGTCTATTACCTTTGGTGATGGCAATGTATCTAAAGTAAGTGGTAAAGGAAAAATTAATTTTCCTGCTTTTGGTGAATTGAAAAATGTTCTATATGTTAAAGGTTTACCTGCAAACTTGTTGAGTATCAGTCAGATATATGATAGTGGTTTTCAAGTTAATTTTACTCAACATGGATGTTTTATAACTAATAAGCAGGGTGATTGTATTTTGAAAGGATCTAGAACTCCTAAAAATTATTATATGATATTTTCAGATCCTTCACATATGTGTTTTTCTACTGTGACTGATGAAGCTATTTTGTGGCATAGGAGACTTGGTCATGTGAATTACAATGATTTGGTAAGTTTATCTAATCATGAACGAGTTCGAGGTTTGCCTAAATTGAAAAGGCCAACAGATAAGGTATGTGGACCATGTCAATTAGGTAAGCAAACTAGAGTGTCACGTAAGAGAGTTAAGCATCAAGTCACTTCAAGACCATTGGAACTGATTCTTATGGATTTAATGGGTCCAATAAAAACTCAAAGCATAAGTGGTAAGAAGTATATGTTTGTAATGGTTGATGATTTTTCTAGATTTACTTTTATTGCTTTCTTGAGATAAAAATCTGATGCTTTTGTGTTCTTTAAGTCAATTTGCCAAAGGATCCAGAATAAAAAAAGGATATGCAATAACTCGTGTTAGGAGTGATAGGGGAGGTGAGTTTGAACCTAGACCTTACATTGAGTATTGTGATAATCTTGGCATAAGTCATGAATTTTTTACACCTAAAACACCTCAACAGAATGGTGAAGTTGAAAGAAAGAATAGGACAATGCAGAGATGACACGTACTATGCTTCATGAAAGTAAGTTAGCTAAACATTGTTGGGCTGAAGCTGTTAGTACTCACTACAAGATTTTTGGGTTTTAACGACAGGTTTTTTACAACAGGCCCATGTAGTTCGTCGTAAAAAGTATATTCCATGACGGGCCCGTGTAGCCTGCCCTAGAAAGTTTGTTTCCACGACGAGCCGTTAGGCCCGTCGTAGAAAGTGAGTTTCCACGACGGGCCATTGGCCCACCCAAGAAATATTTATTCTTATTACGGGCTTTGGCCATTATTGAAAGTTTTTTTAAAAATAAGAACAAATAATTTTGTGCTTTTATTTTGGTTTCCCGCGAGATACACTTTTCCTCTCTCATATGCGTTCAATTTTCTCCCTCACTTCAGACTTTCTTTAATCGATCGAAGCCATTTGATTATACACATTCCCTCAGCTCACATGCGTTCAATTTTCTTTCTCACTTCAGACTTTCGAATCGAAGCCATCTGATGATCTTGATTTGCTTCGCCCATTTTGGAATCCTCGACCACCCCTACCTCTGTTACCAAAGTTCGAACCCTATCCTTCCCTTTTAGGGAATCTATTACCAAATCGTCACCCTTCAGCTTCTTCAAGCTGTTCCTTCAGATCCTTTATGTGCATTCGAAGAAATCGTTTTGGATTTGAAGTTCTAAATCGGAGTCTTCAACAACGTATTCATTCCCTCAGATCTACCCAAAATCTCAACCCATCATCTTTGTTCCTCAACCAAATTTAAACTCAATCTCACTCAAGTATCAAAACCCTAACCCAATCCCACTCACCGATCGAAACCCTAACCCAATCCCACTCCCTTCGGTGAAAGCCCTAACCTAATCTCACTCGTTGATTGAGTCAGTTGACAAAATATTGAGAGAAAATAGTGAAGTTACAGAAGATTTATAGACTATAATGTAGTTATCACATTCGGCCCAGTGAAACCTGTACTCACAGGTCGTCAAATTCGTATGTTTACCTCTTCTGTTATGATTCTAACTCTGCTTTTGTGCATTATTGATTCATTGTGTAAAAAAATTGTTGTGAGATAGCCTTTAGGTTATTGATTTTTTTTTTTTAAAAAGTGAAACACAAGTTGTTTGAGTCGAGAAAACCTAAGGAATCTGTATAGTACTATTTGATTATTATATTTGATTTAATTTCCTACTTGTGTCATTCTAGTGATGATATATTAGTTATTAATGAGTTTCTCTTAGCAGCGGCATTCACATTAGAGAGGGAAACGTTTTCAATGATGGTTTTGAATCCTTTCTTCCTTTTCTTTTCAGTTTTTGGATTGGTGGGGATAGATGGAGAATTTCTGATGGGACAGTTTGCATGATATTTGTACCATTGGAAATGAAGGATAACTAGGATGTCTCATGGAAATAGTTCTGTAGTTTCTTATGTAGGGTTTGTAGATATGTATTGTGAAAGCATGACGGTGTTCATATGTAAAATATTAATAGAGGAATTACTGTGTACTCGCTGGAAAATTTATTGTAAAAACCTCAAGCACAAGTTTGTGGACACATGATACTCCACAAAGCATTGAGAGATGTTTCGGTGAATACCATCTGAAGACTACATGTACACCTCAAGATAAGCAAAAAATTCTTGCATGAGGAAATATCTCAAAATGGCTCTAGCCTTCTCGATAGGAACTTCCACACATAACAGTGAGGATATCTTTTTTGACAAGACAAACCTCACTGCCGGTTAACATGTTGAATGTGTCTGCTTAACTGTGTTGACCCAAAGGCAAAACCATTTTGACACAATAGTATTTACCTAGAGGTTGTCAGATTCCCACCAATATATAACGGGACCGTACTTTCTCAAGAAACTTGGTTTTACCTTACATCTCGAGAAGTCACAGAATGCCTCTCTCTCTCTCTCTTTCTCCTGCACTTATCTGGATTTCACTGTCATGTTCATATTAACTCATCAATTATCATAATCAGACCTGCAGTTATCTAGAATGTGTTTTGTTGAGGTACATTGACCAGGAACAGGTCATGATAGGTTACTTTGTCTAATTGTAGGCCAATGAATTCAGGCTAATATCAGTCATTGCACTGAGACTAGTAATATATATACTAAATTGCTAATTTACAGTGAACTAAGATTATCTTTGTAACTGTCACGCCCCGGTTTCCGACACCCGGTTAGGAGCGAGGGAAATGGGGGTGAATCCGTAATTTCACCTCAAGTTCCCACACCTTAATCTCATTATAATCATTTCTATTGCGGAAGCATTCTATATGCACACCCTTCAAGTGGCATTAGATCATCAATGGCCCTTACAAATGATTTTCACCTTTGGTTCCATACATATAAACCACTAAGTTCTGGACCTCAACTTTTTACACAGATGGAATTTGATTATGAAACCTACACCATTGGATAGATCTTTCAAAAATACCCAATTTAAAAAAAAACCACGCTCAATTCCAATTTAAAACAAAGAAATTACATCGAAACGAAGTCTGGACAATTTTTGAACCTTGCTGTGAATAGAAATCTCGATCAATCGAGATTGGATCTCGATCAATCGAGATCCATCTCGATTAATCGAGATTTTGACCCCATCAATCGAAGAAACCAGCCTCTCGGTAACTTGGACCTGCAATATTTCTATCAATCGAGATTGGGACTTCGATTAATCGAAATAAAGTCTAAAAATCCTCAAAATCTCGCAACCATTTCGATCAATCGAGATGGGCATCTCGATTAATCGAAATGGGCATTTCGATTAATCGAAATGCACTGCCCAGATTCTCCCGAACACCTATATAAGATCAAATTGAACTCAAATCTCAACCAAACCACCTTAGATCATTCATATCTCATATAAATCATCTACCATTGGTATAAAATCATACTCACACATCAACCTACACGTTTGAATCTCAAATCTTGTATAATCATAGAAAATTCATCCAAAGTCCACCATGCACATAAAAATTCAAGTGAACCAACCCATCCTCATTCTTTCAAAGGTGATCTTCATTAACCCAACCATGCAATCTAACTTATACATTGAGATCCTACAACCATGATTCCACATAAATCCACAACTCCAAACCTTCATATCCATAAAATTAAGATACAAGGGACAAAAGAATACATTCATCCATTTAAATTCCAAATCCATACATAATCCACGGAACCATACATATAAGAATTCAAATGGCCCTTTTTGCATACATTCTACAAGTCTCAAATGAAGGAAGCCATTATACATACATTTCTCAAAAATCACTTTCCTACAAGTGTGGCACTTACATTTGGATTTCACATACATAAGAAGGTACAAATGTAAAGGCAACACCACAACCATTGTCTACATGCCACAAGCCGTCATGGACATTTATCTACATCTCAAAAGAGTAAAAGTCCAAAAATAAGCTCAACATATCCATAGAGCTAATCATGCTTCATCTTCCATTGGCGCCTTATCTGAAAATGTTTATATAATGGGGTGAGCATCTCAACGGCTCAGTAGAAATGATCCACCCATCCCCACTCTAACCCGTAAGCCATGCATGAATGCACATGCTCATGCATTTTTACCCAAACATCCACGTTTTTTAAATCATGCATGATGCTTCACATAAAGTGCAAATACATATGTGTATATATATATATATATATCAAATTGGACAAGTCACAACTTATATATATATAACTCACACCAAATCAATCCAAAGGGGCTTTCTCATCACTCCAATAGTAAGGGTCTCTTCGGCACCCAAACTCTGCTTGTGCTTTATCGGGTTACTAACCCGAAGGGAGGACCTCCTCTTGGCCAAGTTTTGGGTCTTTCACCCTAGGGGCCTTCCCCTTATCTTAATTTCACACTCATGCCCCAAAATCATCATATAGTGCATATAATCACACCGATGCACATAGTCACACAATGCATGCATTTTTCATCAAATCAATGCATTTTCCTTCCAACTCAAGATTGTCACAATGCTATCACACTCACATCATGAAAATCACTATGCTCATGGATTTTGCTAGAAAATCATATTTTTCATGTTTTCATCAAACAAACACATTTTTCACCAAAAGGATTATAGTCACATTTGCACGAATATACCATGCATAAGCCCTAACTAACATATTGGACACTTATACATGCATAAATCACCATGGTATAAATATATATATATACATAGACCTAGGTTCAAGAAATCTAAAGCTATCTCTTATGATATTTAGAAAGGGACCATAAGATCAAAGTAGAAGTGAGTCTAGCACCCCTACCTCAAATTGGAAGAGCTTCCAATTGATTTCCCCTAATCTCTCAAAACCCAACTTCCTCCGAAATGATTTTTGAACCGATCAATCTCGAGCCCCGATGCGTAGATCGTTTCTTCCTTCTTCGGTGAAATCAAAATCCCACTCTAAGGCGCTCAAATCTAGTGAAGAAGAAGGAGGAGATGAAGCTTGTATGCATATACGTATATATCTCTCTCTCTCGGCTGCTGGGATGAAAATGAGAGAAGAGCTGATCTCTCTTAGTATTTATAGCTAAGTGACCTCCTCTTAATTTCTAGTTTGCCATCACCTTTTTGCAAAACCTTCTCGGGCTCATTTTCGGAGTTCCGTAACTCAGATTGACACGAAATCAACTCCGTTGCGTGTCAAATATTTTATTTAAGCTATCCTCAAATTTTGAAGTCATTCCAACACTTTTAAAATTTCTGGGCCCATAAGGCCCACGCCCCGAGGTTGACCAAACTCAAAAAAGTCAACTTTTGCCAAAAGTCCCCAAAACTTCCCAAAACCCTATTCCAACCCTCTAAACATGTTCCCCGCATTCAAAACATGTTAAACATCATTTAAAATGCACTTAAAGCAATAAATGACAAAAATTAAAAAACCGGCCAAAATTGGGCACGGTCTCTACAACCTCCCACCCTTATAAGAATTTCGTCCTCGAAATTAGAATGTACCTCAAGTGGTGAACAACTCGGGATACTTTGAGCGAACTTCTTGTTCTCGCTCCCATGTAGCTTCTTCCACCCCGTGATGCCTCCAAAGCACCTTAACCAATGGGATGGTCTTTCCCTGAAGCACTTGCTCTCTAGTGTCCAAAATCTGAATCGGTCTTTCCTCGTATGACACATCTTCCTCCACCTCAAGGTCTGCCCAATCAAGCACATGTGAAGGGTCCGGTTCATACTTCCTCAACCTAGACACATGGAAAGTGTTGTGCACACTTGACAATTGCGGTGGCAATGCCAAGCGGTAAGCAACCTCTCCTACTCGATCCAAAATCTCAAATGGTCCGATGAATCATGGTGCAAGCTTGCCACTACGACCGAACCTCATCAAACCTCTCCGTGGTGAGACCTTCAAAAAGACATGATCTCCCATCTCAAATGCCAAAGGTCGCCGTCTCCTATCGGCATAGCTTTTCTGACGACTCTGAGCTGTAAGCAATCTCTGCCGGATTACCTTGATCTTCTCCGTAGTTTCCCGAACTAAATCCGGTCCCAAAGAAACTATCTCTCCAACCTCTGTCCAACAAACAGGTGACCTGCACGGTCTACCATACAAAGCCTCGAATGGAGTCATCTCAACGCTAGCTTGATAGCTATTATTGTATGCAAACTCCACCAAAGGAAGGTGATCCTCCTAACTGCCCCGAAGATCAAGTACACACGCCCGCAACATATCCTCCAAAATCTGTATAGTACGCTCGGACTGACCATCCGTCTGGGGATGAAAAGTCATACTAAAGTGAAGGTCCGTATCAAGTACTGCCTGGAAACTCTGCCAAAACTGAGATGTAAATCGCGGGTCTCTATCTGAAACAATAGAAACTGGCAAGCCATGAAGCCTAAGGATCTGCTCAATATACAATCTACTCAGAGTATCCACATCGTCTGTCACTCTAATGGGAATAAAGTGAGCTACCTTCGTCAATCTGTCAACTACCACCCAAACTGCGTCGTGACCCTTCCTCGACCTTGGAAGCCCCGTCACAAAATCCATAGTGACATGCTCCCATTTCCACATGGCCACAGGCAATGGCTGCAACAATCCCGCTGGTCTCTGATGCTCGGCCTTCACTTGTTGACAAGTGAGGCACCTCGCCACAAACTGAGCTACATCCTTTTTCATACCCTTCCACCAATACTGTCGGCATAGGTTATGGTACATCTTGGTACCACCTGGATGTACTGCTAGCCTCGAGTTGTGAAACTCTCTCAGAATCTCATCCCGACAAGCTAAGGGAACAAACATCTTCCCTTGGAATTTTATGCTCTCATCTGAATGAACTGTCCATCCTTCCACTACTTCGCCACCCAAAATTCGCGTGCGAATAGCCTCAACCTCACTATCCTTCCTCTGCTCTTCAATCACTCTACTCATAAGAGTTGGTTGAGCGATAAGAGTAAATAACACCGCTGGTCCATCATCCTCACTGAAATGTAATCCCATTTCTGAGATGTCTTCCATCATCTTCCACTCCCGTATGGCTAAGCTCGCTAAGCTACCATGTGACTTCCTACTCAATGCATCCACCACTACATTGGCCTTTCCCGGATGATATTGTAAGTCGAAGTCATAGTCCTCCATATACTCCATCCACCTCCGTTGCCTCATATTCAAATCCTTGTGTGAGAAAAGGTATTTGAGACTTTTATGGTCCGAGAACACTTCAAACTTCTCGCCATACAAATAATGTCTCCACACCTTAAGTGCAAATATCACCGCCGCCAACTCCAAATCATGTACCGGATAATTCTGTTCATGTGTTTTCAATTGCCTCGAACCATACGCCACTACTCGTTCGGTTTGCATTAGCACATATCCCAAACTGAGTCGTGAAGCGTCACAATAAATTGTGTACCCCAACCCACGTTCCAGAATGATCAAAATTGGAGCCGAAGTCAACCGACTCTTCAATTCCATGAATGCATGCTCGCAAGCATCATCCCATACAAACTTCACTCCTTTTCGGGTAAGCTTCGTCATAGGTGCAGCTAGCCTCGAAAAGTCCTTCACAAATCTCTGATAATACCCAGCCAATCCCAAGAAACTACGTATCTCAAATACGCTCTTAGGTCTTTCCCAACCCATCACCGCCTCTATCTTGGATGGATCTACGGAAACTCCTCCTTCGGACACAACATGCCCAAGAAATTTCACTTCTGCTAGCCAAAATTCACACTTCTCGTACTTGGCATATAATTGATGTTCTCTTAAGAGTTGCAACACAATCCTCAAGTGACCCTCGTGCTCCTCTTCCGAAGACGAGTACACTAGGATGTCATCAACGAACACAACCACAAACTTGTCCAAGTAAGCATTGAACACTCTATGGATTAGATCCATGAATGCCGTCGGTGCATTTGTCAAACCAAATGGCATCACCAAAAATTCATAATGCCCATATCGTGTGCGAAAAGTGGTTTTTGGAATGTTCGCCTCTCTAATCCCCAACTGATAGTAGCCCGATCTCAAGTCTATATTTGAGAAACACCTCAAACCCTTAAGTTGATCAAACAAGTCATCTATCCTTGGCAAGGGATACTTATTTTTGATCGTTGCCCAATTCAACTTCCTATAGTCAATGCAAAGCCGCAAAGACCCGTCCTTCTTCTTAGCAAAAAGAACCGGAGCTCCCCAAGGCGATGTACTAGGGCGTACAAATCCCTTGTCTAGTAGCTCTTGTAATTGGTCCTTCAACTCTTTCAACTCAGCCGGTGCCATTCGGTATGGTGCCATAGAAATGGGCGCAGTACCTGGAGCAAGATCTATCACAAACTTCGCTTCTCGTTTCGAAGGCAATTGTGTCAATTCCCCTGAAAATACGTCCATAAACTCACACACTACACGAGGAAGCTCTCCAAGTGTCTCATCATCACCATCAACTAGTAGGCTCGCTAAGAAATACCCAAGCCCTCTCTGATCACTCAAACCATGCAAAGATGACAAGTAGAAGTCATCCCGCTCCCCCACAAAACATATACTAACACTAGAGGGTGTACACAAGGTCACTCTTCCCCGATGACAATCAATATTGGCTCTGTAGGTCGATAGCCAATCCATACCCAAGATCACATCAAAGCTAGACATCTCAAGAAGAATGAAATCAAACACTAGTCGATGTCCTGAAATCTCGATCTCACAAGATCGGCACACATCACTCAAAACCACTCTACCCCCAACTGGTGTATCAATGGATAAAACCGAGTCCAATGATGACACCTCCAACCCCAAAGCACAAGCAAATGCATATGATATGAATGAATGTGATGCACCTGAATCTACTAAAATCCTAGCCCACGAGCTAGATATAAGAAATATACCTCAGACCACTGACGGTCCTGTCGAGGTCTTTGCCAGAACAAGAGTAAAAGCAAGGCCTTAGGATCTCTGGCCCTGCTGTCCCGGACCCTGATATCCCGACTGTTGACTGGGAGCACTAGACGTGGCTCCTCTAGCAGGTGCCCGTGAACTCTGAACTGAAGGCGCTGCCTGCTGTGGTGGTAATGCTTTAAAACCCGACTGTGAAGTCACAGGCTGTGTAGGACGCTGCTGAGAACCAGTACTACCCCGCACATTGCTCTTCTGTGGGCAATTCCAGCTCATATGCCCCAACTGATGACAATTAAAGCACCTCTTCTCTGCCACTAAAGGAACTTGTCCTTGTGTACATTCAGCCATTCTGTGTCCTGGCTTCTGACAATTGTAACAAACTATTCTAGGTCAGAAGGATCCAGAAGGTATAGCCACGGAAGTCACAGATTGAGTTTGTGGCCCTTGTGAGGATGGCTCACCATTCTTTCGCTTTTTCTTAGCACGGTTATCCACAAGAGATCTCGTGACCTTTGCTTGATTCTGTGCTTCCCTAATCCTTTGGTTATCATTACTAAACCCCTCAGCTACCAATGCCCTCTCCACCACTGCTGCATAGTTGGTCAGACCTAGAAGTCCAACTCTATCTCGCAAATACGGTCGTAGGCCCCAAATAAACTACTTAACCTTCAACCCTTCTGTTGGAATTATTTCCTTGGCAAACCGAGCCAAAGATGTGAACTTAGTCTCATATTCCATCACTGTCTTGTTGCCCGGAGTCAAGTTGAGGAATTCTCTCCTCATACTATCCCTTACTGTCATTGGGAAGTACTTCTCAAGGAAGAGTACTTGAAATGTGTCCCAATCCATAATCTCGGTGTTATGGTAATCATCGATGAACTTCCACCAACGACTAGCCTCGTCTAACAAATAGTGCATGGCCACTTTCACCCTCAATTCTTCCTCTATTTCAAGCACGGTGAGAAGCTTGATAATATGATCTAACCAATTTTCTGCTACCATGGGATCGGATCCCCCAGAATAGGTTGGTGGATTGTGATTCTTAAAGTGTCCCAGTGCCGTTATCATTCGGCTAGGAGGACCTCCTCTTGGCCAAGTTTTGGGTCTTTCACCCTAGGGGCCTTCCCCTTATCTTAATTTCACACTCATGCCCCAAAATCATCATATAGTGCATATAATCACACCGATGCACATAGTCACACAATGCATGCATTTTTCATCAAATCAATGCATTTTCCTTCCAACTCAAGATTGTCACAATGCTATCACACTCACATCATGAAAATCACTATGCTCATGGATTTTGTTAGAAAATCATATTTTTCATGTTTTCATCAAACAAACACATTTTTCACCAAAAGGATTATAGTCACATTTGCACGAATATACCATGCATAAGCCCTAACTAACATGTTGGACACTTATACATGCATAAATCACCATGGTATAAATATATATATATACATAGACCTAGGTTCAAGAAATCAAAAGCTATCTCTTATGATATTTAGAAAGGGACCATAAGATCAGAGTAGAAGTGAGTCTAGCACCCCTACCTCAAATTGGAAGAGCTTCCAATTGATTTCCCCTAATCTCTCAAAACCCAACTTCCTCCGAAATGATTTTTGAACCGATCAATCTCGAGCCCTCGATGCGTAGATCGTTTCTTCCTTCTTCGGTGAAATCAAAATCCCACTCTAAGGCGCTCAAATCTAGTGAAGAAGAAGGAGGAGATGAAGCTTGTATGCATATACGTATATATCTCTCTCTCTCGGCTGCTGGGATGAAAATGAGAGAAGAGCTGATCTCTCTTAGTATTTATAGCTAAGTGACCTCCTCTTAATTACTAGTTTGCCATCACCTTTTTGCAAAACCTTCTCGGGCTCATTTTCGGAGTTCCGTAACTCAGATTGACACGAAATCAACTCCGTTGCGTGTCAAATATTTTATTTAAGCTATCCTCAAATTTTGAAGTCATTCCGACACTTTTAAAATTTCTGGGCCCACAAGGCCAATGCCCCTAGGTTGACCAAACTCAAAAAAGTCAACTTTTGCCAAAAGTCCCCAAAACTTCCCAAAACCCTATTCCAACCCTCTAAACATGTTCCCCGCATTCAAAATATGTTAAACATCATTTAAAATGCACTTAAAGCAATAAATGACAAAAATTAAAAAACCGGCCAAAATTGGGCACGGTCTCTACAGTAACGATGGAATTAATTTGAGAAAAAGAAATAAAAAGAAAAATCAACTTCTAAGTTGCACACAAAGTTGATGTACTTGCATGAAGAAACCTTTTGGATAGTATTTTAACATATTAGGGCATTGGTTTTGTTATGTAGTTTTGAAATTTGACACTTGGTATGCCATTGAATTTTTTTTCCCCTTTTCCAACTTTAGTTTGTTTCAGCTTTCAAAGCAACATTATTTTCTGTTTTGCCTACAAGGGAAGGTGACAAAAGAATTGAGAAGCAATTTGTTAGTTGTTAAATTAATATTCTACAGTAGCAATGTAACCTAGTTTAGACTATATATTTTAGATTATAGATATTCTGGTTAGCAATATTCTATGCTAAAACTGTGTTTTACCAACTTTTTTCAACTACCATCATTTTGTATTCATTAGTTTTTCTGGTTTCTTTTTCTTGTTTTTTCTTCACTAGTAGTGTATGATTTTCCTTCTTTAAATAGAAATGTTTGAGAGTTTTTGTTTAATTTGGCCTTGTGGGCTCAGTTAGGCTCATATTGACTTATCTTCAAGCTTGGCTAAACTTACACAAAGCGATTGAAATTGAGTAGCATTATGGTCAAGTTGGTTTTTCTCTACATGATTATGGCAGAAACTAGTGAAGGTTGTGTTTTTATCATGCAATTAAATACCCTATATGATAAATCATAATTAGTTTTGTTCACTTGGAAGGAAAGAAAATTCAAGAAGTTGTACTTAATGTCTTAAATCCTAGGACTATCAACTTTACTATTGTTTAGATACTTTAGTTATTTAGAAATCTACATTCCATCAGGCCATTCTAGCTGTTGAACTAATAGTAACACTTGCTCTTTCATGGAAAGGTTTTTATATTATGTTGGCAAGGCTTTGCGTCCATGCAGCACATAGGTTCCAGAAGAATGAAGCAATCAAGTTTGGTCAACTGTAGCATACTATTGTGAACCTTTTTCTTTGGTATTATATTTTTCACTACCTTGGTTCAGCAGCAATAACATTTTAGTAAAATAAACTGAATTATTTATTAGTATGAGATTGGAAACGGCCAACTGAAATAAATAGTTTGAACTACCAGGAGTACCACCCTTGGCCCAAATTATGACAGTAAAAGATATTAACAATTAAAAAAAAATACATTATTCTGTACGTGCTCTTGTGAGGTTTCTTTTCTAAAATGTGGCACAGAATTATGAATTTAATCAGAATGTCAATAAATAGATGAATTGTTTGGTTAACAAGTTCCAACCAAAAGGCACCACTTATCACTATCAAAACGTCAATTAACAGATGAATGGTCTGGTTAACAAGTTCCAATCAAAAGGCACCATGTATCATATAGCGAAGCATGTTTACTGGAGTAAAATTAGGCACATACTTGGCTTATGCACCTGAGATTCATTCATCCCTGTTTTATCACACTGTCAAACTTCTTTTAATTTTTTTATGTTAATGAAAACTCGATATAATGGATGCTTATATACTCGTCTGATTGAATCAAGTTGGTATTTTCACATCTTGCTTAAGATATGTTCATCTATTATTTTTTAAATGTTTTGCATTCTGGCAGTTCCAAGGGAAACAACCTTTTGTTGCTATCCTGTCATCAAAAGAATATTACTCATCTCCAACTTCATCTACATTTTGAAATTACATATTCTGCTCATCTCAATTGTTACTGCTGCTTTCCATCCTTTTGCTGCTGAGTTTGAAAATTTTAAGTTCTTGCATTAAAGTTTCTTTTTTTTTTTATTTTTTTTATTTTCTTGGTACCTTATAGTGAGAGGTTTAAAACTATGTTGATACATGCTATGCATCATTTTAATGATCTTTTATGGGGTTAGATTATATAGATGCTAATTGTTTTCAGTTTAATTTTATAAAACTTGCTAGTGGACTTTTACATTACTTTGGGGATTAATTATTATGTAGTGATAATGATATGCAATGGTTGAAGTTAGGTGAACTACTGAATTTATTTTCAAATTTCAGATCAAGAAGGTAGATCTAGCTAGTAAAAGAGTGAGTACACTAGCAAGTACGGGGAGAGCTGGCTTCAAAGATGGAACAGCCCTAGCAGCTCAGGTTAGATACATGTAGTGTAATTTTTCTTGTTCACATATTTCTGCAGATGTCAATGGTGCATTATGTATTGTTTTTCTATTTTAAAGAAGCCAAGTTATATTAAAAAAATTGGTGTCTGAGTTCCAAACATAGTACCTAAAGTTTGGAGGGTTTGTTCCTCGTTAATAAAATTGCAGACAATTGTTTACTTTGTGCTTAAAAAATATAATCTCTATGGTTATATTATTGCTTAATGTTGGCAATAGCACTGATTGAGAGTATTTTTTGACTCTCGTAGTTGATATGGACTACTAATACCTTATTATCCTTGTATCAGCTGAAATCTAACCGAATTGGCATTGAAGGTTAAAAGGCATTGCAACACATGATTTTTTTTTATATCTCGAATTTGGACATAGATACAGGATTTGCTTTTTCCTTGTGCACATAAATTAAAAATAAAATATGAAATATAAAATACATCATTTGGTCTGATAATCAAAGATTGTAGACAACAAAAAGGCAAATACTTATTTTTGCAGATATTGTTACTCTGTAGAAGTTGGTGTGGTAGTTGTAAGAGGAATCTATGATGATTCAACTTTAAAACAAACACAAGCATATTGAAATTCTGGTTGTCAATGGATTGTGGAAATAGTTTTCCCAGTGTGATGTAGCAATTTGACCATCGTCTCTCCTAGCAGTAATTTGCAACAATTTTGTATGATCTCTTTTCTAAAGCCTCAGGTGGGCTTCACATATGCCTCTTTAGTCCAAACTCTTGCAATTGAATTTTGATTAAACATAATGGCCTTAGAGTAAGAATGGAATGGTAATTCCCCACCATAGCAACTCGGACATCCATATTACATATTATATTTGTTGCAGTGAAAAGTGGAGGCAATGAGAGAAACATCAAGAAGAATATTAAAATTGACAAAATGAATTATAACTTGTAAATTATCTTTTTCTTTTCTGCTTCTAAATCTAAATTTCCTTCAAATTCCTTTAACCACACAAATCCCATCCTTATATTTTCAATTGAAGGGCAGAGAGATATTGTACAAAGGAAGACCTAGTTTTTTTTTCTTTTCTTTGCATTCTTTTAATGTTTCTCTTTCTTACATTCTTCCTTAATTTCATGAATGGTTGAGGCCGAATGCTCGCTGTCAGAGTAGCTCATGTGTTTCCTAATCCTATTTATTTATATGCACAAGTAATATTAATCCTATTTATTTATATGCACAAGTAATATTAAATTCATTCCAGTCACTTCATGTGTTGGACTAGGTAGGATTTCAATTTATTAATTTCGAATGTTCTCATATTTATATATATTCGTGCAATCGCGCTCGATCTTGTCATACAAAAATTAATGAAATTACAATGGTGAGAGTAGTTTTGGGGAATTCTATAAGCTTAAGTAGTGTTTAGCCATTGCTACTGCATTCCACACCTCAATATCTTTAATACTAAGCTATATATCTACTTTAGTAATACACATCAAGAAATTAATAATTTTAGAGGCAAACATTCATAAAGAAAATGGAGATATAAGAAATCCAAATATGAAACTTATAGATAATTAAGTTCATAAAAATACCTTTCAAGGTTGAGACTTAGTCCCAAGCTGCCAATAGGAACTGTAAGAGCATGAAGTTGCCAAAGAGACTCTAGAGAAGGTTGGCCTATTTTACACCTCATGTAAGTCTGAAGAGTTGCAAAGTTTCTTCTCTGCTTCTCTTGTCTCCCTCTTTTCTTGCCATTTTGATTCTCTCTCTGGAAAATGGATGAAGAGTTTCTAGAGCCAACCTCATCTGATAGAGCAATTGAACAGGTCATACATTTTTGTTTTAATGACATTTTTAGTCACTTCATTTGATCACTTCTCAAAGTAATGATTTTTTTTCTCTTCCTACCTCCCTCTTCTGTTTCTGTAAAAAGTGTTACTAAATCATTTTTATTCACTTGCCCCTAATATTGGGACTTTTTTTTTTGTGAATTTTCTTTTTTATTCAGTATTACTTGAGTGATATGATCTAGGATGATTGAGAAATTCAAAACCCAATTTAGATCATGAGTTTGGTTCCTATTTCAGATTGTGCTTTATATGGGTTTGGTTCCTATCAAGGCATTGATCTGTTTTTTGGTTATTGTTCAATTTTGTTACCATTACTTTGCTGATCTGTGTGTGCATTGTCTTGTTAGGAGACTAATGCAATTTGAGTTCAAGTATATGTTTTTTCTTCTTTTTTTCAGTTGGTCAAGGCTAATGGTTCTTGGCTAATTTATGAGAAACATAAGGAGAGGATTGCTTGAATATAGTTTGTGATTGAATATACTAAGATGCTTTCTTTTACATTACTCTTCAATGAATTTTGTGGAAGGTGTCATTTCATTTAGATTTTACAGAACCTAGAATAGGAAGTTACAAAAGAAACTCTTTTTTTTTTCTTTTAATTGGTATAACATTTGTGGCAAGTTATGGGTTTCAATGGTATAGAAGGCTTTTTTTTATATGTTTCCCCCCTTTCAACACAAAGGAATTTTTTAAGACAGCATGAAAGCCAACTTGCTTCCATACCAGAAGAAGTCAACTGCAGCATCAAAGAGAGAAAATCTTCCTCCAGATCATAGTAGACTCCACTCTTAGGCATGCTTAGCCACTCCATGGGCCGCCGCGCAAATCAATATTCTAATGTACTTAGAATGAGATGAAGAGGCCTCACTTATATCTTCTAAATTGTTACTGTGAATGAATAATATATCACTTGAATGTTGCGAAGTAGTAGTGGTTGTATATTTTCATGATAAATAGCTCATTGCGCTAATAAAACCTTTTAAAGGTTTAATTTTTAGTTAATGCAGCTTTTCTTACATTTTGTATAAAAATTGATTTATCTTGTTTAATGGTGTAGAATATAACCTTGTTTGTCTTCCTAAATCCTTTATTCAGCTTGAATTTACTCAATCATTGCTCTGGTGCTTTTGTTTTTCTTTCCTTTCCGTTTTTGTGTTCACGTCAAGATTTCAAATTACCACTAATTTCATTTTTAATCATGATCAAAACAAGATGACAGCTGTCATTTTTTTCTTTTCTTTTCTTCATCGGAGTACTTTAAATTCTTTGTATGAAAAGACTGAATTATTGAATTGGTAAAAACAGAACTTAGCTATATTGCTTTTTATATAGGATTCTGTGTTTGAAACAACAAATAGATTTGGTATTACTGTTTATAGTACTTTTTGCAAATAGAATTGATATTGCTGTTTATTTTCATTTAACATTTAAACCATTCTGTGACTTTGTACAGGCGATTGTAGCTTTAAAAAAGGGCGCACATCTTTTGAAGTATGGACGGAGAGGGAAACCCAAATTCTGTCCTTTCAGGTTATCCACGGTAAGGAAATTGTGAAATGTATCAAGTTGCGCTTTATGTCATGTAATTTGTTGCTTGTGCACTAATTTTATGTGAGATTTGTGGAAATGAATTGTGTGCAAGTAACCACTTTATCTCCAAAGTGTAATGCCTAATTATATTAACTATTTCATTACAATAAACAGTGGCTTTCTGTGATAGATTTTTTACCTATATGCTTAACTTTCTAACTCTGGGATCATCTTATGATTGCAAATAATTTGAGCACCATGGTGCAATGTGTTAGGCGATTTGGTCTCATACAGAAGTAAAATAGTTGGAAAATGTTGAAATGGAAGAATTCCATATGATAAAGCTTTGTTTTTCATGTTCCAAGTAAATTGATTAGCCTGCTTGGATTTGATCTTTTGTTTTTGTCTGAGTTAATGTTTCATAATAGCATGTATACCTCATTTATACGTTTGAATTATCTAAAGTTCACAGGGTGCAACTGGTTTGTTAGAGAATTGATTTGAATTATGTTATTCGGATTCTACCAGATTAAATTTTTGATTTGAAGGAATTTCTGGACAGTCATAACAATATCCACACGGAAAAGATTATAAAAGACGTGAAAAAGAAAAAACAAAAATCGAAAAAGTAATTGTCCATCAACATCTAGTCAGTTTCGTGCTCTCTCTTGAATATAGGTTGGATGAGATGTGCGTGTCATATAGCTGTGAAAAGAAAAAGAAAAATTTACGTAAGATTGTCAGTATGGGACAACAACAAAACTACTCTAATCCTCCATCATCATTACCATTAACTAATTAATACTAAAGAAGAGCTTTATTTTAATATTATACTATTTTTTAATAGGTTTCTTTAAACTAACGATTCATTGGATGGATGATTTTGAAAGATTGTTGAAGATGAAAAATCACTCCCACCTCTCACTGTCATACATCCTACATTCCAAACACAAGCCCTAATTTTTTTCTCCCTACACTTGAATCTCTCAAAAATCATCCAAAAAACCTTAATCGACCTCGCCTACACCTCTCTCTCTCTCTCTATATATATATATATATACACATACATATAGTTTGTATATATTGACTTTTGAGATTTGATCTTTTTGGGGAGAAAATGGAGGGGATTTGGGGAGTTTTGAAATGTAGGGTTCTAGTAGGGGCCCTTTGATTTGTAGAAAGGGCCCTATGAAAGGCAGGAGGTGGAATTGTAGAGAGAGGGAGAGATATGAAGGTGTTGTTAGGGAGCCCAGGAATGGTGAGTGGACTGCTGTTGAGGGTGCTGTTGAGGGTGGGGCAGTGTTTATTTGCGGCTGCTTCAATTGGAGTGATGATCTCTACTTTGGGCTTCTCTAACTACACTGCTTTCTATGGAAGGATCGGTTTATTAAAACTCTATCGCCAGTTGAATGAGGTCATATTCACTTTCCATTTCGAGAATCTTAGGTTTTTTGAACGTTGTGAAGCAATGGGTTTTTTTTTTAAATAATCTTCTATGCTAAGTGCCATGTTTCAATCACTCTTTTGTTGGGTTACCAGGCTCCATTTTCTTGCAATTTAGTTTTAGGAAAAAATGACATCTGAGATTATCTTCGCATTTTGTGAGGCCTAAGGCAAATAGTTTATGCTTAGCTAAATCAGGGAAATCTACACTACAATATGTTTATGTTTGGAAGTTAAGTTTGATGGTTTTCTCTTTAAGTTGCAATGTGCTTTTTTATGATTAATTACAAGTGAACGAATGTATTTTGCCAATCAACTATATATGATCCTTTTGGAGACATGGGAAGTGGTGATGGATATCTCATTTTTCTTTATATGTACATATCACCCAAGTTTCTTGCTGATATAATCAATTGAAGTTACCAAATGTAAATAACTTCACTCGGTTATTCTCATTTTTAGCTCATAATATATCTTCCCTATCCATGATGGGTTGAAAATTTTCTTTTCTTTTTTTAATTTTCATGACTGTGTCCTTTGCCTATCATCCAAAATGTTTCTTTCCCAGGAAATTATATCATCCAAAATGTTGGTGTTGGCTAAAGTTACTAATTCATCAATATGTAGAGTTAAAACACTCACAAAAAAGAAAAAAAAAGAAAGAGAGAAAAAAATAGGGCGTGCTGCAGTGAAGATGTTGTAATATTCATAGTCGGTTGGATGATTGATATTTATCTGTATATTAATATGCATATGCATCATTGTTTACTGTTAGATGTTGTCACACATGAAATTATTGTTCAACTTAAACTTCCTGATTTTGCATAATTTGAATAACAATACATGTTGTTTGGATCCAGCTATTTAATTACATCAATGGGGCCTCAAGTATCAGGATAATGAACCAGCGCAGCAGCAGCAGCAGCAGCAGTAGCAGTAGCAGTAGCAGTAGCCTTCTCTCCTATTGTACTTGCTCTATTTTGCTTCGATTGCCTCTCAAATACGTCTTCAAGTTCAGTGTTTTGCTTAAGTTCATTTGTAACTAGAATGTCTTTTAAATGTTCACTGTATAATTTGTTAATGGTTGTAATTTTTAAGCATGCTGAATGTGCTAGCTTGGATACAAATTAGATATTGATAAATGCACATACTTTTGGGTTGGGCTGAAAGTTATTCAAATTATGTTTTTGGGTTGACTTTCATTTGAATGTTTTAACTTCGGATGCAAATTGGATGTTGGTACATGGCATCACAGGTTTTTGGATTGAGGTATTAGAAAAAAGAATTTAAAAAAAAAAAAAATAACTTTATAAGGCGGATAATGGCCGCCCTTAATAATATGTAGGTTGTCTTTTAAGGCCGGTTGAGCCCGCCCTTAATAATATGTAGGAGAGCTTCTAAGGCAGGCACAAGGCGCCCTTAATATCTTAGCTTCTAAGGCACTCCTCAGACACCCTTAATATCTTAGCTTCTAAGGCGGGCGAAAGCTGCCCTTAAAAACATGTGCTTTAACTTTTAAGGCGGCTATAAGCCGCCCTTAATATTAGATTTTAAGGCAAGCACCAACCGTCGTAAATAATTAATCTTTTAAGGCGGCAATAAACCGCCTTTAATAATTAAGATTCTAAGGCATTCCTGGACCGCCCTCAATAATGATATTTCTATAATAGGTATTAACCGCCTTAAATAATTAAACTTTTAAGACACTACATAACCGCCTTGAAAATTGTTTTTAAAGGCGTTTCTGAAATTATTAAAGGCAGTTCTTGAATGCTGTTAAAAAGTTTCCACATGCCTTTAAAAAAATTTCGTAATCATAACACCTTAATAGAGGACAGGCCATGGAGCGCCTTAAAAAGTCATTTAAGACAGTTTTGGCCCGTCGTAAAAGACTAATTTTCTTGTAGTGACTGCTTGTCATGTTTTAAACAGGGTGTACCTTAGTCCTGGAACTGAAAAGACTGCATATAAATTGTGGTATGGAAAGACGCCTAATATTAAACACTTTAGAATCTTTGGGAGTAAATGGTATATCCTTAGAGATAGGGAAAATTTGATTGTAGAAGTGATGAAGGATACTTTTTGGGTTATGCATTGAATAGTCAGGCATATAGGGTGTATAATCATCGCACTAATGTTGTAATGGAGTCTATTAATATTGTGATTGATGAATCAAGGCCTAAGGAGATACATGATCAACTTGAGGAAGAAGAGTGTATAAAATTAGGGTTACCTGAGAGTGAATCTAGTGAGAGAGAGGTTGAGAAAGAAAGTGAGACTAAGGGTGAAGGTGAGCATGTAGGTGGTGGTGAAATTGTGGAAGTAATTGATAATACACATGCACCTATAGAAAATCCTACACCACATGAGGAAGTCCCAATGTCTGGCAGTTCTAGGGTTCGAAGTAGTCATCCATTGACAAATGTTATAGGGCCATAGGAGGAAAAAAATACTAGGAGTAAAGTCCGAGATAGTATAAGACACTCATGTCATATGGCTCAGTTTGAACCTAAAAATGTTGATGAAGCTCTTCAAAGTTCTGATTGGCTTGTAGCAATGCAAGAAGAGTTAAATTAATTTGTGAAAAATGATGTTTAGGAGTTAGTGCCTCAACCTAAGGATGTGAACATCATAGGAACTAAATGAATTTTTAAAAACAAACTTGATGAGAATGGGGTTGTAATGAGAAATAAAGCCAGGTTAGTTGCACAAGGATACACTCAAGTTGAAGGAATTAATTTTGATAAAACTTTTGCACCAGTTGCTAGACTTGAGTCTATTCGTCTTCTTCTTGCTCTTGCATGTCACTTTAAATTTAAATTGTTTCAAATGGATGTTAAAAGTGCCTTTCTAAATGGTATTTTGTAAGAAGAAGTGTATGTAGCTCAACCTATGGGTTTTGTTGATCCATATAATCCTGATCATGTTTTTCATTTGAAAAAGGCTCTTTATGGTTTGAAACAAGCTCCTAGAGAATGGTATGAAAAATTAACTTCTTATTTATTGTAAAAGGGCTTTAGAAGAGGGGAAGCTGATAAAACTTTGTTCATAATCAAGAAAGGGAAAAATTTGCTTGTTGCTCAAATCTATGTGGATGATATTGTTTTTGGTTCTACTTCTAATGGCCTTGTTCATGAATTTGCTAAAGATATGAGTAATTGAGCATGGTTGGTGAACTAACATTTTTTCTTGGACTCCAGGTGAAGCAATTTGATGATGAATTTTTTATATCTCAAACTAAGTATGCAAAGGAGTTAGTCAAGAAATTTGGTTTGGAAGGTTCCAAACATGTGCAAACTCCTATGAGTACTTCTTCCAAGTTGGAAAAGAACTCTGATTCTAAGAGAGTTGATCTATCATTATATAGGAGCATGATTGGTAGCCTGTTGTATTTAGTAACAAGTAGGCCTGACTTGCATTTACTATAGGAGTATGTGCTAGGTATCAAGCTGATCCTATAGAGCAACATCTCATTGTAGTCAAGCGCATTACTCGATATGTCAATAGCTCTTTGAATTATGGATTGCATTTTTCTATAGAGTCTAATTCTGAGATTGCAGGTTACATTGATGCTGATTGGGCTGGTAACAAGGATGATAGGAAAAGTACTTTAGGTGGTTGTTTCTATGTTGATACTAATCTTGTTTCATGGTACAATAAGAAGCAAAATTGTGTTTCCTTATCATCATGTGAAGCTGAGTATATTGCTGCTGGAAGTTGTTGCACACAACTACTTTGGATGAAGCAGATGCTACTGGATTATAGAATTAAACAAGGTACAATGTCTATCTTTTGTGATAACAATAGTACAATTAATATCTCAAAGAATCCAGTTTTACATTCTAGGACAAAACACATTGACATTCGACATCATTTTATTCGAGAATTAGTTGAACAAGATGTCATGTCTTTGGAGAAAGTGCATACTGATAATAATCTATCTGATATTCTCACAAAGCCTTTAGATGCTTCTAGGTTTCATCGCCTTAGGAAATCTATAGGCATTTGTTGTCTTGATTAGATTATATAGCATTGACATAATCTAGAAAGGAACTTCATATTCATCTTCTGAGTCTAGATTATGCATTGAACTTTGTAGTTTGAGGTTTATTTTTATTTTTATTTTTATTGAGAAGTTAAGCAAACCATGTTAGAATGAGTATGTTTGAACACAAGGAAATTAGTGACACACAGATTACATGTGTATGACATACTATGGTTGTTAGTTGAAAATTTGGTTTTGCTTACTTATTTCGTTTAGTAGATGAATCATGATGAGTACATTTACTGAATTATTTTTATGTCATTATTTTAGTCAAAGATAATGTTGATGTGATAGAGCATTATCTTGGGAATTGAATGTTCAATATTGTGCTAAAGACCAAAAAGAGTGATAAGTAAAAAATATATATATATCAATAGCTGGAAAAGAAAAGAATCAAAGAAAAGGAAAAATTTTGCTGTTGAGCATATTCTTATGGAAAATGCTACCTTCGGGATTTGTTCGAAGCTACCACTACAACATAAATCTCCAATGAGATATCTTTTTAAAAGAGTTGTTTTGAGAAAATAGTTGGCTACCCATAAGAGTGAAAGCCACCAAATATGTATGTGCAAGGAACAATAAAAAAAAATTGAAAGTCTTTGCACATGTTGATTGTTTGATTTCTGAGTGAGTGTAATGTCATTAAAATATTGTCTGAAAATCTGAACAATTGGCAAAAGAAATCTTTTGACTTATGGAAATTTATGGTGATTTGACTACACTTACTAAGTGTGTGAAACTAATTGATTAAGCTTTGGTTTTAGTTTGTTGTGTTCATATAGTCTTATGGAGTCAATATTTTCTATTGTTTACATATACAAGTTCTATATGCTTGCTTGATTCCTCCTTCTTATATTTTTTTAGTTCTCTTTAAGCCCCTTGTCAATTTGTGACAAAAAGGGGGAGAGATTTTGGGAAAGACTTTGTGACTTTAAGGAGAGTTGTCTAGTTATTTATCATTAAGGGGGAGATGAATTGTTTGAGAGAAAACATTACATATGCATTGGCATTACATGTTTAGTTTTATTTTTGCTTATGTTTATGCTTATTTATCTTTTTTAAGCTTTCACGAAGGTATCTTTGAGTGTTGTTTTGCAGAGTATCAAGGTTCATCATATTTACTGAATATAGGTGTTCTTCATATTTGCCACAAGCTCAAGATTAGAGTGACTGCTCAGTTTGGTTCAGATATGTTTTTATTTTTGACAACATTGTAATTTATCTTTTCTGTTGTGGGGTAGATTACATATTGTCTAGGTTGGTTTTGTCAACAAATTGCCAAAGGGGGAGATTGTGAGATATATAATTGTAATTGAGAAATTTTGGTGTCAAAACTTCTTGATCGAGTTGTAATTTTTGTTTGATCTCGTGTCTCGATCTTCAGAGCTGAACGAAAAGTGTCTCGATACCGTGGATTTGATGAGGACATCACTTAGAACAAGTATGAGAGTGAGGACACTATGTTTTGAAGTTTGTTGGGCCTAGGACTTGGAAAATATGCTTTAAATGTAAAAATTGAATTTTTGCTAAGTGCCACCAGTCCCCATATATGAGGACCGGTCCAATTTCTCTTGGGACTTTCAAAATTCAACATGTCTGAAAAGTCCCACCGGTCCCCAAATATTAGGACCGGTCTGACTTTTCTCAGAACTTTGGAATTTCTGTGTGTTTGCAAAAGTTCCACCGGTCCCCAATTTTTAGGACCGGTCTGACTTAGCTGATACGAGCGGAAACTTCCTTTTTGATCCGAATTGATTTCCTAGTCAACCAAAACTTCTCTAAAACTTTCTTAGGTGTTTTAAACTTGTTTTCCATGTAGACTAAGGATTCTAAACCTTATAAATACCTTTTTATGCTTCAATCAAAATAGGGAAAATAAGAGACTCAATGATTTAACTGTTAGAGACAGGAGTATATTTTTGAGAGCTAAAAGAGGAATTTATGAGAGAAAATCTTCATTAATTTTTATTTTTGGGAGCACACACACACGGAGTGTTTAAGTTGTGATGTTCTTCTTCATCTGATCAACAAAATCTTTAAAACATCATCAGTCTACACAGTTGATCAAGAGCAGTAGAGGTGGTTCCTTGAAACGATAAGATTTTATCTGAAGAGGAAGAGAAACGATCACTACGAAGGGAACAAAATACTTGCTGAGTATTGTTTTTCATTCAGCAATCTTTTTGGAAGAATTGTGACGTTAGCCGGAAGTCTACAGCAGTTGGACGTGTTGTTGCAATTGTAAGCCTAAGGTGTTCCGCATCAAGTTCTTGTCAGAGTGGAGTGGGTGTGAGTCTAGGATAGAGTCTGATGTACTTTGCTTCGAGATAGTGGATTGGTTTCTCTGGGGTTTCTACCTCAGCCCCATGATTTTTCTCGTCTTGGGTTTCCACGTAAAATTCCTAGTGTAATCTCTAACTTTTCCTTACCTGCTTTATTTATTTTGTGATTGGTTTGGATGTTTAATTGATAATAATTGTGGGTAATTAATCAATCATAAAAATTGGGCAAGAAGACCTATTCACCCCCTCTAAGTCTAAAGATTAGCATCTCACTCTAAATTAACTAAACTGTTTCCGCACTACATAACTCATAGAGTTCGCGTCTAAAAGTGTGTAAGGTTGAGCAATAAGAAAGAAATGGCTAGTTTGAGTTCCTAGCCTAGCAAGTTCGGGTTATTAAGTTCTTCGGGGTGTTTCTTCACCTAATGCCTTAAGACCATTCGGTTTGGGAGTCATTGACCTAAAGCTCAGTACATGGGTTTGCTAGAAATTTAAGGGACTTACGCATTGCACGACCACCTTTAAATAGGCTTTTGTAAAGTTTTTACGTTCAAATGGTATGCCTTGGTGATCTCTTTCGAAAAGAAGTTCTTTTTAAGATGGGTGTTGAATTTGTTTTCTGGTTACAATGTTAAGCCACACATTATGAAGTATGTTCACTTTTCATAGACGATTTTAGGGCTTACACTTGTATTAGTATCGAACTGACCATTATGTGGGGACTGTCATCTAATTCTAATTTTTCAAGGTATATATTTGTTGATGTCCTTATAGCTTCATAATACTTGTTGCACTTATTTTAGTTGATGACTGAGCATTTTAATCATTTTTGCATATATTTGTGAGTTTAACAAGCATGTTAAACCCAATGAGACTTCACTTGTGTCTAGGGGTTTAAAAGGCTTGTTGCATTTACTAAATGCAACTGCATTTTCCATGAAAGCAGAAGTACTATAGTTGTTTTCAATTTAATCATTTTGTATTTCTATGGGACTAACAATATCTAACTTTGGGGGTGTAAGTTGAGGGTGTCGGTCCCATAGAGACTATGTTTGATTAATTTGCTAAAGATCAAAGTTTGGTTCTTGTTTAACTTACAAACAAGTTTTAGGTTGTTTATTTTCTCTACTTTAAAAACATAAATGACAATTAAATAGCAGAGTTTGAGAAAATGATAAAGTACTAGGGCTGAGACTTCACCACTAGCCTCGTAACATGCAAAATTTAGAATAAACTAGGGGATTTATGCAAATGTAGACTAAATGGCACATTTTGGCTTGTGGCCTACAATGTCGTCGTCAAGAAGATAAATACACCTTAAAATACTATAGTCCATCTTTGATACGTTCAATTTTTCTACCTACCTACTTATCTAATCCCTAATTAACTAAGTATAGCAAAATTACCATCTCTAAGCATGGACTATGCAAATCTAGCTATGCATGTTAAAGTGAAAACTAGTACCAAGCCATCACTTGTAGTTTTTGTGGAAATACAAGTGTTTGAAGATCATGTGAGGAAAATAAACATTCTAAGACAAGAAAGATACATTACAACACATGGACATATTGATTTTGTATACTTATATTGATCATAAGGCTCAAGACAAAGTACATGTACACAAAGATGCATAAAAATCCCAATTCACTACAACTAGAACATAGTTACAAGACTAGGATTTGTCCAAATCCTGGAGAAGGATTAGTTGATCATGGTGGACTAGAAGCACTCCATAGACAGAGATGAATTCATGCTCAAAATGGTCTTCAAGGCCTTACAAAGCTTTCTTTGAAGCTTTCCCTCTCTATAACTTTACTTTCTCTCTCTAGAATTTCTATATTTATTCTCTATTACAAGAAAAGTGATATATCATATCTATTACATATTTCCTACATATATATCTGACTTTAGGCTCAAAATATCACAGAAATCTCATGCAAGCCTTTTTCAAATCAAATCTTGACAAGTGGCTAAGTGGTGAAAATATCTTGTAAATATATCTTTTTGCAAGAATTTGAGATGCAACAAAATGGCCATTTCGATGCATCGAACTTCCTTGCTCTGAAACCCTTAGTTCTTCTTGTTTTCCGGCTCCAGTATTGACCCGTACTTCACTTCTCCTCAATGTAGATATCCAATTAAGCATGCTCAGATTTGGGAATGCGTTTATGGAATGCTAATGGAGTCGTCAAAAGTTGAATTCAGACTTTGAACCTGAAATCATGAAAAACATGAAAACACATAAAAACAATACAATATATGCCTCTATAGGATTAAAATACATAAGTAAAGGCGCGAGAATGTATAACATTTAACGCTAATCAATTACCTTTTGGGTGAGACCTTCAGATTGTTCAGCGATCACAAGAGTTTACAGTATCTATTCTCATAGAAGGAGCTGAAAATGAGGCAGCGCAGGTGGTTGGAATTCGTGAAAGATTATCACTTTTTCATCCAGTACTACCCTGGGAAAATGAATGTAGTAGTTGAAGCACTTAGTCGCCAAACCTATGCTAGTATTTTCGCTCTACTTGAAACAGAATGGAATGACTTGAGTAGAGTTGATGATTTAGCTGATACTTTTGTAGCGTGTGTAGTGGTTAAACCTGCTATCATTCAGAAAATAATTATAGATTAGCTTACTGACTCGCAGTGCATAGAAAAAGTGGCTGACTTAAAATCTGGAGAGGTATCATTCTATACAGTGGGTACAGATGGAAGACTGAGGTACAAAGGGCGGTTAGCGGTTCCTCCCAAGGATGATTTGAAAAAGGCAGTGATGAGTGAGGCCTATAGTTTGTAGTTTCGATACACACAGGAGGGGATAAAATGTAACAAGACATGAAGTGATAGTTTTAGTGGGTAGGCATGAAAAAGGACATTATTATATATGTCTTTAAATGTAGTACTTGTCAAATGATCAAGATTTATCACCAGAGACCGCTGTGATCTTCACAGCCACTACCTGTATCGGAGTAAAAATGGGAGAGAATTTCTATTGATCTTATTGTGGTACTTCTCACCTCACAGTGGAATCCTGATGCTATTTGGGTTCTAGTGGATAGGGTGACAAGATTAGCGCATTTCTTGCCAGTTTGCTCGAGTTACACCTCAAAGCAATTGGCGAAGCTTTACATTGCAGAGATAGTGAAGCTCTATGGCGTACCGTTGTCCATTATATCGGATAGAGATCCAAACTTTGTTTCAGGATTTTGGGAGAGTTTTCAATAGGCTATGGGTAGAGCGTTGCACCTCAGTACAACCTATCACCCTCAGACCGATGGTCAGACCGAGAGGGTTAATCAGATTCTGGAGGATATGTTGTGAGCATGTGTACTTGACTTTAAAGGTAATTGGGAGAGTTACTTGCCACTTGTTGAGTTTTACTATGACAATTGTTATCAGAAGACTATTGGTATTGCACCATTTGAAGATTTGTACGGGCGCCCATGTAGGTCACCTGTATGCTAGTTGGAGGTTGGAGAGAATATATTCTTTGGTCCTAAATTCATTAAGGACATCTCAGAGGAAGTTGCTCTTATTAGGGACCATATGCACACTTCTCAAAGTAGACAGAAGAGTTATGTTGATCGAAGAACTTGGGTATTAGAGTTCAAGGTGGGGGATTACGTTTTTCTTAAGGTCTCTCCCATGAAGGAAGTAATGTGGTTTGGGAGGAAAGGAAAATTGTCACCTCATTTTGTGGGTACTTTCAAGATTAGTGACAGCATTGGGGCAGTAGTGTATAGATTGGCGTTACCAGCGATAATGCACAGGGTGCATAATGTCTTTCACGTGTTTATGTTGCGAAAATTCCTTAGGGATGAGGATATTTACCAGCACATTGAGGTTGGGGAGATTGAGTTACAGCCAGATGCAACACATGTGGACCAACCTTACTGTATTCTTGACCGTAGAAACCAGGTCCTTGAGGCTCCTCACCGGATTACCTCATGGAGCTCCTCCTTGGAGTACTCCACATAGTACACCATTTACAGGATTATCCCATGCCACTCATTAAAAGCACTCACCGCCCATATGAACTCACCACACCCACCATGTGCTTCCTAGTGAATAAAGATGGATTCCACACACTCAGGCTAAACGTTCATATACAATTTAAGGAAATATAGTACTAAATGTCATGCTCGAACATTTTTCCAAATAAACCACACATGTATTCACATTGAACATGTATCACATTTTCCACATTCCATATCATTTATATAGAAAATCAAACATGCTTTAAATCAAACCAAGATTTCAAGACAATTTATCAAACAGATTAGTTTCACCCTCACATATGACCATGAACACACATAATTCCCTCACATTTCACATTCAACATTCTTTATAACTCATTTGAGACAATTATAAACATGTATCTACATCACTTCACATAGAGAATTCATTTAATTGTATAATCTAGCATGGTTTTACTCTGAAGAACTTCTAATTATACACACACAACCAATTGATGGCCATAGACAACCAATATACTCACACAAACCCCGAATTTCATGGGTTAGGTATCCCTACCTCAATTTAGAAGAGCTTCGAAATAATTTTCCCAATTTATCACCGAAATCAAATTTCTTTGAATTTGATTCCGAATGGACAAAACTCGAGCCCTCCATGCGTAGACCAATTCTTTATATTTATGGACCTAACTGCTCATATTTACAAAAATACCACTAGTTGTTTACCAAACCTTCCTGGGCTGTGTTTTTAATTTTGGTAACTCCTACAGACCCGAATCGATTCCATAGCACATCAAATATTTTATTTAAGTTATCCTCAAATTTTGGCATCATTCTAATACTATCAGATTTTTCGAGCCCACTAGACCCGTGTCCCAGGGCCACCCGACCCAAAAAACTCAAAATTTGCCAAACACTCCAAAAACTTCCCTACACCTTTATACAAATCCCCAAACATTTATTTCACACTTAGAACACATATACAATCATTTAAAACATTTATATGAAAATAAATAAAAATTGACCAAAAATGGTCTCGGTTCTTACACAAAAAACAAGTAAATAAAGTAAAGTTCAAAATGACAACCGATATACGTGGAAAAACCCAAGACGAAAAAAAAAACACAAGTGAGACTGTAGCCTTGGAGAACCAAATGCATTATGCCAAAAATTTGATATTGAACACCTCAAACTTACTCTTGCGACTCCACATCCAAACGTTGCAGACTTCTGGCTAACGTCACAATCATTGCAAAAGGGTAACTAAATGAACACAAACATTGCACGAATATTATGTTTCCTTCGTAGTGCAATATTCTTCTCATTCCTCACCAACAAACAGTTGCAAAAGAAGCCAAACGAACTAGTGACTTAATCAATAAGAAATCTGAAGCGATCTTTGAATGATTGATTAAGCATAGACAGGCATCCTAAATCACTAAGTGTTTATATGTGTGTGGTCTCAAAAATATATAAACATAAAATCAAGACTTTTTAAGACAGTTTATGCACATAAACCTAGTTTAGACCTAGGTGTAGATACACTTGATGGTTATAGTGCAATGTAGATTTATTTATGTGGTTATTATTATTTTTTGATTGTTTAATAGTTCTCTTTAATTGTCTTCTTTGCAATTCATAAATGTTCATGTTTAAATGTTTATACTTAATTTAGTGTATGAAGTAGTGTGATAAATCATTTGCTTCGTGGTATGTTAAGGTTATTTTATTTCTTTATTTAATTCATGTGGTGATAGGATTTTCACTATATTATTAGCATGCTTTTAAGTATGTTTAATTTTACTTTTTGAAAGGATTATAGGAGGCATTTGAGGATTGCCAGGAGGCATGTTCGAATTTCCAAATACCTAATAAGGTATTCAAGGTTAATAAGGGAAGCATGTGAGGATTACCAATTACATAGTAGGGTACTTAATACATTTAGGAAGGAGGCATGTTAGGATTGCCAATACCTAATAAGGTATTTAGAAGGTTTATAAGGGAGCCATGTAGAGATTGCCAATACCTAATAAGGTATATAATAGATTTACAAGAGAGGCATATGAGGATTTCCAATTACATAATAAAGTATTTTTTTATATATATCTATAGATAAGGATGAGGTATGTGAGGATTGCCAATTACCTAACAAGGTATATAATATGTAGATAAGGGAGGCATGTCAGGATTGCCAAATATTAGTAGGGTATTGATCGGTGTTGAATGTTACGCATTCTAGCCTCTTAACTTGCATATTTCACTCTCTTAGGGATAGATTATTTTGTGATTTTACTTCATTTTAGTATTTTCTGTATTTTCAGGGCTTTAATGATTATTTCAGTTAAAACCATGATTTTGGGCTTTTAAAGATGACATCGAAGATGGTTAGATGAAGCCTACATCAAATGGATCCATTCAACTATTTATTTCAACTCAAATCAGCCCATAGAAGAGGTCCAAGAGAATTACAGCTGCTTAAGAAGGTTATGGGCTTGAAGCCCAAATCTGCACTTAATACAGTTTTAATCTCATTTTGTAAAACAGATCAAAAGTGTTATTTTTGACCCTCTAATCGACTTAATTTTTGCGTTGGTTGAACGAAATTTTATTCTGAACACATTTGTATTCCACAAAAATTCTGTGAATCGAACTTCTAGTGGGTCAAAAGTTGGGCCGAACGCCAGCAAAAAAAATCCCACCTGATTAGTGCTGCGGGAAAACCTAATTAATTCCTAATTGGATTAGGACTTTGGTGTATTCTCTTGGGGCAATAAAGTGACGAATTAAAGGCTGTTTGGAGAGAGCTTAAAGAGCTTAGAGAGCCTTTGGACAGAATTGAAGACATACTTTGCAGAGCTTTTGAGTGGAGAATCATTAGAGAACAAAGTTTTACGCATAATTCATGAAGATGATGCCTTCTTCCTCAACCGTTGAAGCTTCTTCTTCTACCGTGAGCAGCTAGTTCAGCCACTAGGGTTTTGATGTAGCCCTAACAAAGCATCAATGGTTTGATTATTTTAATTATTGGGGACCTTTATATACATGCATAGATTGTGTAATTTAGAGGATTCTTATTATAGAATTGAGCAATAAAAGTCTTATAAATTCAGTTTCAATGATTTCTTATCTTATCTTAGATATTTAGTTATTGTTATTGAACTCAATCTCCCTTATTTTCTGTGATCATGAGAGCGATTATTACACAATGGTAATCACTGAATATATCATTATACGCTTTGATGGAGTATGCCTAGAGAAGATCGTCCATATTGCACTCTAGATTAGAGTAGTTAGGTAGATGGCTCATGCCAATCGAAGATAGTCCATGACTTAGCCTTAATCATATGTTATTTTCTTGACGGATGAAGGGGAGCTTGTAGCCACTAACACCATTTATGCATGATGTAATCTCCCATAGTTAATTCAATTGACTATTGATTGTGGAGTTAGTGGTGAAGTCAAATACCCTAAATTTATCTCATATTTTCTACACTCTATATTTCCTTTTTATTTTATTTTGCTTTTTAATTAGTTTAAGTATAAAAAATAGATTTCTTCTCTTTCTAAATTTAATTAGAAATAATTTCGTACTCCAACTCATTCAGACCACAAACCCTGAGGTTCGACACCCCTTTCGATAGCCTTATTCTACAAGGAATTCATTCTATTGCGAAGTGTGGTAATTATAATTTGAGACGCACTCACACACGAATCAGGTATGTGCTTAATAAGGGTTCGGGCATGTATAGATTGCCTTTGGATTAAACTTTAGAAAAACAAGTCCTAGTTTAGAACTAGAGGTCAAGTGAGAAGGGGTATGTCTATATACATATATATATATTATTGTCCACATATAGAGGGTATGTTTATCGGTTCTCTGATAGGGTTGTAGTAGGAAAAACTTTCTCATGGGTTTAACCCACTTTGTTGATTATTTCAGGTCCTAGGCAGCTTCCACCTCAAGGTTAGAGTGTGGAGTTCATAGAGCGTTGCAGCCCTTTATTCCTTACCAGACCTCAGTGTAGGGACTTAGATCCTTTCTAGAACAATATTTACTATTGTTATATTTGGTTATGGGGTCCTTGTGTTACGGGACTTCCAAGTTGTATCATTTAGCATATTATTATATTTATTTAACATTATTTATTTTATCTCAGTTAGTCTTTCCTTTTGGCATTTAAAATTCTTTCCTTTTATCTTAGTATTCTATGCTTGTTTACTATCAGTTGTAGATATCTCTCAGGTTTTACGTGTGACACTGGCCAGCTCATATGTGAAACTTGTAAGGGGTATTTTAGTTGGTATCAGAGCATTCCAGGTTCAAGTATTCTTGGGTCTTTAGGGTCCGTCTTATGATATCTTCCGCGTTGCGTATTCTAATAAATATAATCTAACTATATGACTCATTGTACTCCATACGTTTTAGTGTATTATTGGGGTATTATTCAAATGCCACCCGTATGAGGAGGAATTTGAATCAAAACCAAGGACAGGATAATGTTCAGAGTGGAAATGCTGAACTTCCTCCCGATTTGGCAACTATTATTGCCTAGGCTATAGCTATAGGAGTGGCGACTACTCTTTAGAATCAGTAGCCACCGCAGATGGTGCATGTTCCATTACCAGTGGGGTAGCCTAATAGTTAGGAAAAGGATTCAAAATTCTTTCATGAGAGGGAGTTCCTGGACTTACTGTTGAAGGACTAAAAGTCGCAGGATATGAGCAGGAGTTCACCAATTTATCTTTGTTTGCACCTAAGGAGGTGAACACTTAAGAGAAGAAGATGAGCTATTTTGTGAATGGTTTAATTTGGACTACTCGATAGGTCATTGTGGGTAATGCAGCTCATTCCACTTATGCTCAGGTACTCAAATAATTCGAGGTATGTTTCCAATAAAGAGTAACTTTGATCGTGTTTTTATTTGATATTGGGGCATCTCACTCTCTAGTGTCTCAGTTGTTTGTTAGGATATAGGGTATACTTACTCAGTTGTGTAGTTCTCTATTTAATATGGCTGCACCATTGGAAGTTAGTACGGTTTTAAAGGAACACTATAGTCAGCTCACTATAGGTATTGGTAGACTCAGGTTCTTGGTAGACCTATTGGTCCTAGACATAAATTCATATGATGTCATACTCGGGATGGATTGGTTATCGCATTATTATGCCCAGGTTTCATGATATGGCAATTATTTTTGTTAGAGCAGGTTAAACGATGTATTTGGTTGCCATGTCACAATCAAATAGGGGGTCTAGTACTCACTTATTCTTTATTAGTGAGGAGTTTCCGGAGGGGCTTATAATTTCTATAGATTCCATTCCAGTGGTGCTAGAATTTCAAGATGTCTTTCAGGAAATTCCAAGGCTACCACTGTGTCGTAAGATAGACTTTGTGATTGATTTAGCTCTAAGCACCAGGCCTATTTATAGGTTAGAGGAGGATTACGCCAAACATCTCAGTATTGTTCTGCGGACACTGAGAGACCATCAGATGTATGCAAAGTTTGACAAGTGGGATTTTTGGCAGAGGGAGGTGAAGTTCTTGGCTCACGTAGTATTTGAGAAGGGGATAACAGTCGATCCAAGTAAGGTATTATTGTGTGCAGTTGCGCTACTCGCAATTTATAATTACCACTTGCAATAGAACGAATCCTTGAAGGATAGGGCTCTAAGTTGAGGGTGTCGATCCCACAGAGACTACGTTGGTATAACTCGCTAAAGGTTGAAGGTTGGTTCTTGTTTAAATCACAACCAAGTGTTGGTTATTTCCTTACTCTACTTTCAAAGCATAAAAGATAATTAAAAATACAAAGTTGAGAGAAGAGTTAAGGACTAGGAGTGAGACTTTACCGCTAGCCTCGTAGTATGCCACACTTCTACTAAATTAGGGGAATTCATGTAAATGTGTACTAAATGACGCGTTGACAAGTCCCACGTACAACAACGTCGCCAACAGAATACACACACCTTAATATACTATAATACATCTTGAATAAGTGTGATTTCCCTACCTACCTACTTACCGAAGTGTAGTGAAATGACAATCTCTAAGCATGGACTATGCAAATCTAGCTATGCATGTTATAGTGAAAACTAGTCTCAAGCCATCACTTGTAGTCATTGTGAAACTTACAAGTGTTTGAGGAGCATGTGAGGAATTTAAGCATTTTTAAGACAAGAAGATAAATTACAGCACATAAACATGAAGAATTTTTAAACTTATATTAATACAAGGCTCAAGGCAAGAAACATATACACAAAATACATAAAAATCCCCAATTCATTGAAGTTAGAACATATATACAAGACTAAGGTTTGTCAAAACCTTAGAGAAGAATTAGTTGATCATGGTGGGATGGAAGCACTCCATAGACAGAGATGGTCCCATGCTCAAAATGGTCTTCAAGGCCTGATAAAGCCCTCTTTGAAGCTTTCCCTCTCTAGAACTTCACTTTCTCTCTCTATAATTCTATATATGCTCTCTATTACAAGAATTGTGTTCCTTTTTTATTACATATTTTCTAGCTATATAATTGATCTGAGGCTCAAAATATCATAGAAATTCCATTTAAGGCTTTATTCAAGCAAAATTGGACAAGTGGCAAGTGAAGAAAATATCTGCAGAAAAATATCTTTTGCAGGATTGGGCAATGCATCGAAGTAGGGACTTCGATGCATCGAAATAGGCACTTCGATGTATCAGTCTCTCCTTCTTCTGTAGATCTTCAACTCTTTTACTTTCTGACTCCAGTCTTGACACGCCATTCACTATTCCTTGATGTGGACTTTCCATAAAGTACGACAAGACATATGAATGCATTCTTGAACTAATAAAGGAGTCGAATTACGCTGAATTTTGAGTTTCAACCTGAAATCACCAAAAACATAAAAACACGTAAAAACTATACAATATGTGCAGCTATGGGATCAAAATACATAAGTAAAGGCGCGAAAATGTATAACATTCAACACTTATTACGTGTCAATAGTTTTAGAGTGGGGGGAGCCTCCCTCACTCTTAGAGATTCCTAGTTTTCTAGGGTTAGCTAGTTATTACTACAGGTTCTAATGGTCCATGAGGTCCATGAGCATGTTTGCCAAGTTTGAATGTCAAAAAGAATCTCCTAGAGGCATTAATAATCATTTCCCTATTGCAAGGGCATTTTGGTCATTTCATTGCATTATAGTATGTTTGGATGCATTTTATTCTTACTGTGTGCATTAAGTATATTCTTGAAAGCATCCATTATATTGAAGCCCCAAAAGTTCTACCTATTTGCACAAAAAGTCACTTTAGAGGCATTTATGTAATTTCATAAATTAAGGATATGTTTGGCTATGGTATATTATTTCCCTATGCATTTTATAAGTGATAATTAATTAAAGTGCATTTCAATTTCAGTTTATATATACACACATATATATATATATCATATATACATGGCAGCCCTCTTTAAGGACACGTTTGGCAGAATGAGTGTGTGTGTGTGTGCGCAAGTAGCAGTTGCTACCAGGTGTCTCTTTGCAGCTGCTGTGGTCCAAAATTCCAAAATAATCTGATGGTATAAAATTTCATTTTAGCCTATGGAATATTCTCTTATATAAGCATATGTCTAGGTAAAGATATATGCATACTTCCTGTTAGGAAAGAGCCAATGATCGGTCATTTTTAAAATCAGCTAAAAGATAAGATGGCAGTTGTCAACCTTATCCTCTCATAGCCGTTTGAAAGACACTTATTCGGCTATATGTATAGCTCTATCTATTATAGCTGCAATGTGCTTCCATTGAGAGAGAATAGTGTGAAATTGAAAGAAAAGGTGCAACATCTATTCAGAGCTTATGTGTGAGCTTAAATATGGCTTTTTGGGAAGTCTAAGGTCTCCTCTCTAAGCCAATAACTGAAGTCTGAGTAGCATAGCTGAAGCACAACACTTGATGTTGCTTCTGCAGCTTCCATGGATATTTTTCAAAGTTAGTTCAGCTGTTGTCAAGGTCTAGTATGCTCTGTGTCTATAGCTACACTGCAGTACTATTATCTATGCTAACATGGTAAGCAAGTTGTTGTCCTGAAGTGAATCATCCTAGCAGGCACTTCATTGATCATAGCTGATTTTATTCATCAATCAAGACATTATTTGTAGCTGCTACACATCATCTGCTAAGGATTGAATCTCATTGAAGTTCTCTCGATTAGAGTTATTCATTTGCTGATTTGAAGGATTACTCATTTGCAAAAGTTCAAGTGACCATATCATTATCAAAATCAACCTTTGAAGACAAGAATACAAAGCTTGAAGACTTTGCTGCTGCTCACTACATTGAACTGACTCCACTATCACTATGTATAGTCCAAGTATTGGGGTACTTTTGATAGGGGGAGTGTGAGTGATTGTGGTGAGATTGAGGTGAGATAGCTTGGGCTTTAGAAAGCCTGAGTTGGGTTAAGAGCAAAAAAGCTGTTGTGAGATTTGGTGGGAGTGGTTCAGGCCTAGGGAGGCTATAAATTGGTGAGTGCTGGAGCAACTCTGTTATGAGTTAGGTGAGTGAGAGAGTGATTGAGAGAATTACTGTACTACCCTTTGAGAAATAATAGAGCTCAGTTCAAAGATGTTTCTTACCCCACCCTGGGGTTTTCTCTATAAATCTATGTGTCCAGAATTGTGAGAATTGCATGTGGCCAAACTTAAAATATTAGGAAGAAAAATTGAAGAACCTATTCACCCCCTCCCCCTCTAGGTTCATCAATTGGTATCAGAGCACAAGTTTGTATTTATTGATTTAACCACCTGTAGTAAAGATCTGAAGTATGGTGATGTGGTTGAAACTAAATTATATTGTAAGCTTAATTTTTCCCTTTTTATCAAAATATAATTTAACCACTCGCAAGAGCACGAATCTTTGTAGATAAGGTTCTATATAGAGGGTATCGATCCCACGAGGACTAGTCGCAATTGTCTTGAAGGAAGATTAATTCTACTTTAATTCGGAAAGCAGATTTTTGAATTTATGTTTAGACACTATTGCATGAATGAAATGACAAGAAAAGTAAGAGTTTAAAGTTGGGAGAGAGAACTAGGGTTGGTTTCCACCACTAGCCATTCACATGTTCATAAGTGTAGCAAGCATGGGATTTATTAATTAAGTGCCTAACAATGTCATTAGGCTTGTGACCTCAATGGCATATCAAAAGATCAATGTGTGTGCTAACCTATCATAATCCATCTTCAACAAGCATAGCTCTTCAACCTAACTAACTACCTAATTACTCTACTCTCTAAGTGAACACTACATGCATCCAAACTACCTTGTCTTGGCATGGTCTATACAAATTAACATCACACATTCATTTAAACACCATTATCTAACCATCATTTGCACTTCTTGTGGAATATGCAAATGTTGTGCATTCAAGTGACAAAATCTACTCTAAGACAAGAATAAATTCCATATCAAATGAATATATATAAGAGATGTATTTGTGTACATAATCACTAGGCTAAATAATCAACATTTAATTACAAATCCCAAGAGCTTCAAAGATGAACAAGTTTACATGGCTAGGGGTTGAAACCAACACCCTAGTAGAAGAGTTAGTTGCTCATGGTTGCCTTGCACCCTTCCATTGATGAAGAAAGTGAAGCTTCTTGGTCTGGTTCAGCTTCTCCTCTTCCTCTCCCGAAGGTCTCTCTTCTTCCTGTGATGTGTGTTGAGAGATATGAGATATATGTGGCTTTTGGTGCTTTTTGGGCTTCTCTTTCCACCTTGGGGCCCACCATATATATATATATATCATTATATATATCTCTTGTATCAAGAAGGCCCCCAAAAGTCTTGTTCAAGTCAGACAATCCCCCTAAGTCGTGCAAAAAGGGGGATTTTGTTGCAAGTGGGAGAGTAGGTGAGCAAGTGGCCAAGTGGGCTCTGCAGCATCTCGATTGATCGAGATTGAATCTTGATTGATCGAGATTTTGATCAATCGAAATGAGATCTCGATCAATCGAGATTTCGATTAATCGAGATCAACATCTCGATTGATCGAGATGCCTTGGCTGCATTTTCTTATTTCTTCTCTTGACTGCAGAAAGCTTCCAACTTTGCTCCATTTACTCCAATACCTGCAAGACATCAAAAACACAAAAATACCGTAAACATATCTCGGTAAACGCAAAAACGAAACTAACATATGCAATAAAGAGGGTTCAAATGCATAGAATTGAACACTTATCACACCCCCAAACTTACATATTGCTAGTCCCTTAGCAATACAATATTACAAAAATGAAATCAACTATCTTATACAAAAGTTTAACCATGCTCAGTCATCAACTAGATAAAGGGTGATCATCCGCTCATTTCACATTTGGCAAATGCAACAAGTATTACAGAACTATGTGGTCATTAGCAAAAATGGACTTTCACAAGCTATAAATGAACGACAGTCCCCACATAATGGCCAGCCCAAACAAATATAACAATTCTAACCCCAAAATCCTCTTTGAAAAGTGAACATGCATTCCAACGTGTGGCTGTTGTCATATTTGGAGAAGAAAACGAACAAATCTGTTTTTAAGAGAAAAACTCATTGAAAATGCTCGACACGGCTGTTCATTATCACAAAACATTCATGATTGCTCATGTGCGGATGACCGTGCAATGCTTAGCTCTTTTTGCTTTCTTGCAAGCCCATGTAGCGGCGTTGGGCCAATGACTCCCAAACCAATTGATTTTAGGGCATTAGGTGAAGAAGCACCCGTCGGACTTAATGACCGAGCTTACAAGGCGATGAGTGTAAGCAAGCCACCCGCTTATTATTGCTCAACCTTACACACTTATACGCGAATATTCCCTGCTTTGAGGCATAGAAATCCGGTTTATTGAGTGAGAAGGCTTATTGCATATTTTTCTCTTTTTATTTCTTTTTTTTTTTTTTTTTTTTTACAACAACCAGAAGAACTTATTCTTTACATTGTTAAGATAAAAATAGAAATTTTCAAAAATTCTCCCTCAGACTTATGCCCCACAATTTAAAATGCATGTGTGCGAATTTGTGCGGTTAAGGACAAATTTAGGGCAAGAATTGTACGTGCTCGAATTTAGACAAAAATGTAGACCGTTCTAGCCTACTATAAAGCTTGCAAAAGTGCGGGTATTTACAATGTTAAAGTTCTTAACTACCTGCTGCATTTACCTCGGACATTTATTCGAATGACTTCCTTTAAAAAGCAAGACATCATGGCAAGCATCCAAAAATATCAAGAAGAAAAAAACTGCTCTACAATGACACTCAAAATAATGACCGAACATTGCATGCGTATGCAAGTGGTATAGCATACCGCACCCCCAAACTTATAGGCAACATTGTCCTCAATGTTTGGACAAGAAGAACAAGGAAAGAAGTTACCGGGATGGCAGAATGCGAGAAAAAAAATGGTATTCCACAGCAGCGGTCATCTTGGAAATAAGGAAAACCTGCACAGAACACCAACTGGATACCACGAGCATTAAAAGGAACAACAACAAAAAAAAATAGATAACTAGAACATAATGAAATAATTATGCACAAACAGATAAGGCCAATATCACTGTATATCTAAGGGTCTGAACTGGTGTTTCCCAATTGTCTAAGAGGTCTATGCAACAAGATATTGACTATCCAGGCACGCTAACGTATAGCATGCAAAGGGGCTGCCTTTCTTTATTAACGCCATACTGTGTTGAAGCAATCTCAACAGTATTGGGAATTGAAACCAGGCGGTAATAAATGGAAATCATCAACTGAATCGCATATAACAATTAGACAAGTGGTACTACATACATAGTCAAAGTATAGAGAACAGATATATTGACAGAAAGCATAAATAAAGACAGTAAAGATAACACCTGTTATAAAAGAAAATATAATGTATTCCATATAGATGAGAATGAGTTTGAGTACAAAGTGTACATGTAGGTGGAATACTTAAAAAGAAACTAAACATGGCCAACATGGCCTATGAAAAATAAAGAAAGAAAAATACAGAAAATAAAGCAGAAAAGATGAATAAAATGCAGCTACTCGAGGGCGGGTGGTGGTGGTGGAGGCTCGGTGGGAGTAGAAGTGGAGGTGGAGGCTCGGCCTGCGAACAGGAACTACAGGTCCTGCCGGAAGGCTCGGAACTCGTCTAAGATCGCTCTCTGACCCTGTGCCAGAGAAGAAATGTCTGTCCGAATGCCTGCCAGCTGACTCTGCGTCACCTGGACGTGCTCATCAAAACCCTGCTGGAGCCGCTCTACGTCAGCCGCCAGGCAGGAATAGCCCGTCGCTAAGATATCATGCCGCTCTGCAGCGACATCCATCTCCTCCTCCTCCATCTCCTCGTCCTCGGACTCAGCCCCTGCAGGCTCTCCCTCATCTATTTCCACCGGGGCATCCATGTCTACATCGTCTGGTGGATCACCCTGGTGGTCCTGTCGCTCTAAGTGTCGCCTCACCCGCTCCCACTGAGTAGATGTGAAGCGGGTGGGCGGTGCCAACTTGATGTCAGTTCGACTGACCGGTATACTGGCACTGCTGAGAAAAGTGGCGATCAGGAAAGGGAAGGGAAGCCGCCAACTAGCTGCTCGCCTCATCCTCTTGTTGACGAGGCCGTCCCAGACTTTGTACATCTGCCCCCAGATCAGCGATGGGAAAGAAAACCAAGCGCCCGTGTGGAAAGCATAGAGGCAACGGAGGAGGTCGCCCCTGCGCTCTGCCACGTGCTGCAGTGGACACGCGTTCTTGAGGAGAACGGTGTCCAGGAACCAATATCTGCTCGGGCACATCGATTTGGATGTGCAGTTGTGACTGGGCGTGGTGAACGCCCCGCCACACATGTCCATCACTATCGAGAAGAGCGTAGTGTCTGCTGGGAGTGCGGCACTGTAAAGTGGCTGACCGTCCTGGCCAACCATGTCTGGCGGCTACTGGTGAGGGATGCCGAGCATATGAGCAATCCGGCTCGGTGTAATCGTGATCGTGATGGTGCCCACTACCGTCTCTAGTGTATCTGGCGCGGTGCAGGAGTAGGTCATATGATCGTAAAAGACCTGCACTAGGCGCTCGTGTGCCACGTCGGTGGGAGGCACACATAGCCGGTCGAGGCGACGCCTCCTGAGCTCGGCAACCGTCCATGCGGTGTCGGGACGCCTCTCGAACTCGGCGAAGTCGAAAATCTGCTCCGGGTGGAACTTCCGAGACCAGAAGGCTCGCCCGGGCACGTCGCGAACAGAACCGGCGGCGTTCTTCACCCTCGCCATAGCCTCGGAACAGTCTGCACTTGATTCCAAAAATTACGTAAATAAAAGATGAATAAGAAGAAAGCTAAACTATAAATAAACTAAAAGAATAAAAATAAAAATAAAGTCCTAGTCCATGGTACTGACAAGAATGCAAAAAGTCGCTCTCGAAGAGGCAATGTGAACGGATGCAACCGAAACGAAGGTGCCGCGGTTACACACCGTACACTAAGCGTTTGGAACGAAGAGAATGCCAAATCTCACTCCTACATGAATTCCTACCCCCCGAAACCCACAAAATCTCGTTACAGATATCGCAATCGCACCCATCCACCCCAACATTATCTAACTATGTTTATTACGCCGTAAAACTATCAAAAATGGCGAGAGAGTATACAAAAAGTAGCCATGCATCACTTACCTCAAGAGGAAGAAGATGAACGGCTCAACAGAAGAAAAGTCCACTCGTAGCCACGAAGAGAAGATCGCGCAAGTGGTAGCGGTGGCTTCGGACTGCGTCGGATGGCGGCGGGTGATCGGGAATGGTAGATCGAGTGCTCAGGAGTGCTTGGAGAAGGCTTGGATCGCGCTGAGGAATAGAAGAATTCGGATGGTCTTTTAAAATGGGAGGGAAGCCCAACGGTTTAAATAGATTTTTGGCTCACGTGCAGGCCCTGCGTGCATCTCGATTGATCGAGATGTGCATTTCGATCAATCGAGATTTCCATTGATCGAGATCTCTCTTCGATCAATCGAAATCAGCTTCGATCGATCGAGATTGTCTCTTCGATCAATCGAAAATTCCTTCACTGAATCACCTTTTTACTTCGATCAATCGAACATTTAATTCATTCAATCGAACTTTTATTTCGATCAATCGAAATCCCATTTCGATCAATCGAAATTTTCAATCGATCGAAGACCTATCGAAGTGCAATCGAAGAATATTACCTCTCGGGACTTTGGACTTGGCAAATCTCTGCAATTTTTCGATCAATCGAGATTGAGATTGAGATCAATCGAAATCTCGATTGATCGAGATCCTGGTTTCGATCAATCGAGATGCTCAAAAATAGTCAGCTTGAGTTATGCTTCAGGGACTTGGATACTTGGGAATTAGATACTATATTGCTTAGATACAAACCTACTTTGGATTTAAAGGGACATCATGGAGGTATGATAGCTACCATGGCTTCGCCACCTTACACGTCTATGGCGCGATGTTCGGATCGGCTCACGAGTCAAAATACACGGGATCCGTCAAGGTGACGACATCCACGTATTCGGTGGTGACTTGGTCATCCACGCACACTTTTAAGCGCTGCCCGTTCACTTTGAATAACGAGCCATCTTTCAAGTCCTTCAATTCCACCGCTCCGTGGGGAGCGACGGAATTAATCAAAAATGGAGGAAAGGGGTCTCTCGGAAATCTCCATTTAGGCAAATCCATGACAGTATTAACATCGAACATGGAATTGACTTCATATATGGCTTGCTCAATGTCAAAATCATCACAGTTGAAGTGATTTAGGCATGCCTCTAAAGGATCCTTGGAAAGAATAGAAGGAAGTGCTTCTTGAACAAGGTCTTCCACAACATCGACACCAAAGCACTCACTTTCGTCGTCTGATGTGTGGTCGGAAGCATTGAAGATGTTCAAGCGGACTTTCATATTCCCAAAAGAGATGTCCATCACCCCGGTACGGTAATTAACGCAAGCGTTTGCCGTGGCCAAGAATGGATGACCTAGAATGATAGGAATATGATGATTTGGATTTTGGACCGGTTCCGTGTCAAGGCCTATGAAGTCCACTGGAAAATAGAATTTGTCCACTTGAATGATGACATCCTCAATGATGCCACGTGGTTGATTCACCGAACGGTCGGCAAGTTGCAACACAACCGTGGTATGCTTGAGTTCCCCCAAACCTAGTTGTTGGTAAACTGAGAATGGAAGCAAATTGACACTAGCCCCTAGATCAAGAAGTGCTTTTTCAAAAGATTGATTTCCGATGGTGCACGAAATGGTCGGAGCACCCGGATCTTTGAATTTAGGAGGGGCTTGGTGTTGAAAAATGGAGCTTATGTGCTCAGTTAAGAGGCCTTTCCTAGGAACATTATTCCTAGATTTGCGCTTTTGAGTGCACAAGTCCTTCAAGAATTTCGCATAGGAGGGAATTTGTCGAATAGCATCAAGGAGAGGGAGATTGATCTTTACTTGTTTGAAGATCTCCATCATGTCCTGGATTTTCTCTCCTTGCTTCCCGAAATGAGAAGGTTCCTTCAATCTTTGAGGAAAAGGAACCGGAGGTTCATAAGAGGTGTCAAGATTTGGAATCGATGACGACCCAACTTCACTTGCCTTTCCTTTTGGATTTGAAGGGGTATTTTGCAAATTTGGATTTAATGGAAACAATTTTGGATTTAATTGGGATTCTTTTGGATTTTTAGGTCGCTCTTGGAATTCCTTTCTCTCTTCCTCCCCTACCTTGGAATTAATGATTTTACCACTCCTTAAGGTTGTGATTGATTGAACTTGCTCCGGAGGAGCATTACAAGTTGAAGATGATGGATCTTCAATCATATGGACACCTTTGGGGTTCGCCACCGGTTGACTCGGCAACTTACCTTCCTCTCTTCTATTTAAGGCATTAGCTAGTTGCCTGATTTGAGCTTCTAACCTAGCCATAGATTGAGCATTGGCTTCAAGCTTAGAGATTGATTGAGAGTGAGTTTGCAATAAGCGGGTGTTGGCCTCAAGATTGCTTATCACTCTTTCTTCAAAGCTTTGGCTTCTCGGAGGAGGTGGTGGTTGTTGGTAATTAGATCTTTGATTGTAAGGTTGAGGATTTGGCCTAAAATGAGGCTGCTGAGAGTGGGAATTGAAAGAGTTTTGCCCTTGGAAAGAGGGACTTGATTCTTGAGGTTTCCATGAGAAAGCCGGATGGTTCTTGTAACCAGGATTGTACGTGTTTGAATATGGATCATTCATTTGTTTAGAGTACAGGGCATTCGCTTGCTCTTGAGCATAATCGGGTGATTGCCCGGCAATAGGACAATCTCGCACGAAATGTGAAGTACTATAGCAAAACGAACAACCTTCCTGATTTTGGACAGATTGGTTTGGAGTAGGCAGCCCATTTTTCATGATTAAATCCATTTTTCGGGATAGGGCTTCTTCTTGCATGGCAACCTCATCTACCCGTGAAATCTCATGCACGCCTCTACAAGGTTGGGTGGCCTTCCCTTTCCTAGTGGAGGAGCGTTGAGCTGAATTGTTGCTTAGGGTTTGAAAAAGTTTCCATGCCTCATCGGGGCTTTTCAAAAGATATCCACCCCCACACGCGGAGTCTATCATTTGTCTATGTTGCTCACTCACCCCATCATAAAAACTTTTCACTAGCTGCCATTTTGGGACAGCATGATGCGGACAAGATTTTAAAAGATCCTTTAACCTCTCCCACGTCTCATGGAATTGTTCTTGGTCAATTTGGGTGAATCCGGTGATTGCTCGTCGAATATCACTTGTCTTACCCATTGGGAAGTATTTTTTCAAGAACTCTATTTGCATCTCCGCCCAAGAATGGATTGAGTTAGGTTCTAAGGAGTTGAACCAACTTCTAGCTTTATCTTTTAGGGAGAAGGGGAACATACGCAGCTTTAGATCATCCTCCGTAAAGTGTGGTACACGAATAGTGGAACACACGGAAAGGAAGTAATCTAAGTGCCGGTACGGATCCTCATTAGGGAGACCGTGGAAGCTATTAAGAAGATTGATGGTGGAGGACTTTATTTCGAATTGAGTTGCCGCTACATCCGGAAATTGGATACATGAAGGTACTTCAAATGTAGTCGGAAGGTAAAAGTCCATAAGCAACTCTCCTTGAGGAGGTGGTGGTGGAGGTGGTTGTTCATGATTAAAAGGAGGTAGTCCGGGAGGTTGTCTCTCATTTGGATCCATGTTTTCAGTCCTAGGCAATATAGGGTCCCTAGAGGTTCCTCTACGTTGTCTAAGTGTTCGTTCAAGTTCAATGTTACACGGAAGCAAAGGAAGTGACAAGGACCATCTACCTAGCATACATTAACAATCAAACAACACCTCAATACACAAAGTAACAATAACCTTTACAAAAAGAATGAATGAATTAAAACCACTAATTTTAGGCGTTATACTCACAAAGGGTTCCAAGTTTACTTCTCTTTGATGCCCGCTATGTGGTATACCTAAAATCAAGAAGTTTGAGAAATAAGAACAAAATATATACAAAAAGAATGAAAGAATTTCTAGCCTAAGAATTAAACCAGATTTAATCATCCAATGGTGACAATAAAACCGTAGTCCCCGGCAACGGCGCCAAAATTTTGATGTGGTTGAAACTAAATTATATTGTAAGCTTAATTTTTCCCTTTTTATCAAAATATAATTTAACCACTCGCAAGAGCACGAATCTTTGTAGATAAGGTTCTATATAGAGGGTATCGATCCCACGAGGACTAGTCGCAATTGTCTTGAAGGAAGATTAATTCTACTTTAATTCGGAAAACAAATTTTTGAATTTATGTTTAGACACTATTGCATGAATGAAATGACAAGAAAAGTAAGAGTTTAAAGTTGGGAGAGAGAACTAGGGTTGGTTTCCACCACTAACCATTCACATGTTCATAAGTGTAGCAAGCATGGGATTTATTAATTAAGTGCCTAACAATGTCATTAGGCTTGTGACCTCAATGGCATATCAAAAGATCAATGTGTGTGCTAACCTATCATAATCCATCTTCAACAAGCATAGCTCTTCAACCTAACTAACTACCTAATTACTCTACTCTCTAAGTGAACACTACATGCATCCAAACTACCTTGTCTTGGCATGGTCTATACAAATTAACATCACACATTCATTTAAACACCATTATCTAACCATCATTTGCACTTTTTGTGGAATATGCAAATGTTGTGCATTCAAGTGACAAAATCTACTCTAAGACAAGAATAAATTCCATATCAAATGAATATATATAAGAGATGTATTTGTGTACATAATCACTAGGCTAAATAATCAACATTTAATTACAAATCCCAAGAGCTACAAAGATGAACAAGTTTACATGGCTAGGGGTTGAAACCAACACCCTAGTAGAAGAGTTAGTTGCTCATGGTTGCCTTGCACCCTTCCATTGATGAAGAAAGTGAAGCTTCTTGGTCTGGTTCAGCTTCTCCTCTTCCTCTCCCGAAGGTCTCTCTTCTTCCTGTGATGTGTGTTGAGAGATATGAGATATATGTGGCTTTTGGTGCTTTTTGGGCTTCTCTTTCCACCTTGGGGCCCACCATATATATATATATATATCATTATATATATCTCTTGTATCAAGAAGGCCCCCAAAAGTCTTGTTCAAGTCAGACAATCCCCCTAAGTCGTGCAAAAAGGGGGATTTTGTTGCAAGTGGGAGAGCAGGTGAGCAAGTGGCCAAGTGGGCTCTGCAGCATCTCGATTGAATCTCGATTGATCGAGATTTCGATCAATCAAAATGAGATCTGGATCAATCGAGATTTCGATTAATCGAGATCAACATCTCGATTGATCGAGATGCCTTGGCTGCATTTTCTGATTTCTTCTCTTGACTGCAGAAAGCTTCCAACTTTGCTCCATTTACTCCAATACCTGCAAGACATCAAAAACACAAAAATACCGTAAACATATCTCGGTAAACGCAAAAACGGAACTAACATATGCAATAAAGAGGGTTCAAATGCATAGAATTGAACACTTATCATATGGCTGAAGACAGTTCCACTCACAAGGCTCCTATTTTTTACGCCACTAGCATTGACACTTGGAGGATTAAAATGGAGGCCTTCTTATTAACTATCTCATATGATGTATGGCATGCTACATTAGAAAGGGTTGTCATTCTTGATCCTGTAAACCTCTTCGCAGCACAAGTTAGCAAAATCAGTTGATGAAAAGGCTAGAAATGCCTTATACAAGGCATTACAGAAGCAAGAATTTGCAAGAGTCAAGAATTGCAAAAATGCAAAGGAAATTTGGTACTCACTTGTAATTGCTCACGAAGGAGCAACACCATCAAAGAAAATAAGATTCAGCTTTATCAAGCTAAATTTGACGGTATGAAGATGGATAAGAAAGAAACTGTGACTGGTTATTTCTTCAGAATCAAGGAGGTTGTCAATGACATAAGGGCCCTTGGTGAAGACATCGAGGACAAAGTAGTGTGCCAAAAGATACAGTGCACCATGACTGAAAGGTTCAATCCCAAGGTTACTATACTAGAAGACAAAGATATCTCCAAAATGTCCATTGATGAGCAAGAATCTTCTCTCACTACCTATGAGATGAGAATTGGACCTCCCACGGTATCAAGGAAAGAATCAGCTCTGAAAGCTGAGGAAGTTAAAGTTTAAAGTAAGCAAGGATCAAGCTCTGAAGAGTCTAAAGATGAAATAACATATGTTGAAAGAAAATTTAGAAAGTTCAAGATGAGAAAGAAGTCCAAGTAACTACAAGGCCAAAATTATTTTGGATGTGGAAGACAAGGACATTACATTGCGAATTGTCCTAATGCTCCCAAAAGAAATAATCACAAGTATTATGATGCCCCAAAGTTCAAAGGAAAGGGCAATAAAATGAGAGTAATGAAGAAGCTTATCTATTTATTGCAGTTCAAGAATTAGAAACTGATCAGTCAGAATCTGATGATGAAAAGGATCCTGAGATTGATAAAGTCCTTGCATAATGTTAAAGATTGGCCCAAAAGTGTAGTGCTCAGAAGAAGCAGTTGAAACTACATAAGTCAAAGGAGCTACTCATCAATTATATAAGGGTAAAATTGACCACCTTATGCTCTATTTTACTAATTGTTTGCTACCTTGCAAAAAATAGGTCACAAGAACTAGTTAGAGTACAAAGAGATGCAAACTTGAACTTAACACATTCTTAGAAGAGAGATCTCAAAGGATGAATGAAATTTGGGAACAATCCACAAAGCAATTGGATAAGACAGGTATTGGCTTTAATGATGACAAAGCCACCCAGGTACAGTCAAACAAAACTCACTCAATTTTTGTCAAAGCTAAAAATGGTGATATCTACACTTCATATCCTTTCATAGATGTTGCTATTAAACCTAAATATGAGTTATTGTTCAATTATTATCATCAATCTATAGCTAAATATGTCTCTAGGATCAATGCATGCCCCAAATATGTGAAATTGAAACCCATGTATATTAGAAAGACTGATGCTCACTTGCACCATGCACCTAAATCATCAAGAGATTTTGTGAAAACTAAAATGATATGGATCCCAAAGAAATTGAACTCTGTAAGCATGTTTGTGTACACCTATTTGAAAGTTTATAATGGTAATACCAATTGTTATATTGTTAGTGGGTGTTCTAGACACATGATAGGAGACAAGACCAAATTTAGCTATTTAAAAAAATGTGATGGTGGCCCTATCATCTTTGGTGATAATGAGAAAGGAAAAATAGTTGGAAGAGGCACAATAACTGAAACCAAAGAAATGCCTAAGTTAGACAATATGCTCTACATAGATGGTCTTAAACACAATTTACTAAGTGTCAGTCAACTTTGTGACAATGGTAATCTAATTCTATTTGATAAAGATGATTGCAACATTATTGACAAATTATTAGGAAAGACCATTCTTTCTACATCTAGAGCATCTAGTAATGTGTACACCATTCATGAAAATACAACTCGCATTGTATACAAGTGCGCTAAAATGAAAGGGGTAGTATAGATAACTCCAAATCAATGACTACTTCCAAGTATTGGTGCAATTATATTCTCACTAGCATTGATAGGTCCATATTTAAAAGCTCAATGCATCTCACTACTTTCAGACCTAATCACATGTTTGCTATAAAGTTTCAAAGTGCTTCAAAATTATCACATTAAAGATTGTAAAAGGATCTTAATGTATTATAAGGGCATAGCTAATCTTGGATTACATTACACTCCCTTTTCAAACCTATCCCTTAAATCATTTTGAGACATAGATTGGGGTGATTCCCTAAATGATAGAACATTCACTTTCCCTCAATGGCTCTCTATTTACTACCCTTTTAACTTTCATTGTCAAAAAGGGGAAGAAAGTAGTTAGGGAAGAGCTAGGGAAGGGTACTAGAAGATTTTTGACATTAAAAGGCAAAAGAGGGATATTGATGATCCATGAGGCCCATGAGCATGTTTGCCAAGTTTAATTTCAAAAGGAATCTCCTATAGGCATTAATAATCATTTCCCTATTACAAGGGCATTTTGGTCATTTTATTGCATTATGGTATGTTTGGATGTATTTTATTCTTACTATGTGAATTAAGTATATCCTTGAAAGCATCCAGTATATTAAAGCCCCAAAAGTTTTACTATTTGTACAAAAAGTCACTTTAGGGGCATTTATGTAATTTCATAAATTAAGGCAATGTTGGATGTGTATATTATTTCCCTGTGCATTTTATAAGTACTAATTAATTAAAATGCATTTTAATTTCAGTTTATATACATATATATATATATATCATATATACATAGCAGCCCTCTTTAAGGCCATGTTTGGCAGAATGAGTGTGTGTGTGCGCAAGTAGCCGTTGCAACTAGGTGTCTCTTTGTAGCTGTTGTGGTCCAAAATTCTAGAATAATATGATGGTATGAAATGTCATTTCAGCCCATAGAATATGCTCTTGTATAAACATATGTCTAGATAAAGATATAAGCATACTTGCCTTTTAGGAAAGAGCCAATGATTGGTCATTTTTGAAATCAACAAAAGGACAAGATGGCAACTATCAACCTTATCCTCTCATTGTCGTTTGAAAGACTCTTATGCGGCTATATGTATAGCTCTGTCTATTGCAGCTGCAATGTACTTCCATTGAGAGAGAATAATGTGAAATTGAAAGAAAAAGAGCAACACCTATTGAGAGCTTCTGTGTGAGCTTAAATATGGCTTTCTAGGTAGTCTAAGGCCTCGTCTCTAAGCCAAGAACTAAAGCCTGAGTAGCATAGCTGAAGCACAACACTTGGAGTTGCTTCTGCAGCTTTTATGGATATTTTTCAAAGTTAATTCAGCTACTGTCAAAGTGTAGTATGCTATGTGTTTAAAGCTACACTACAACACTATTATTTGTGCTAACCTAGCAAGCAGGTTGTGGTCCTGAAGTGAATCATCCTAGCAGGCACTTCACTGATCATAGTTGATTTTATTCATCAATCAAGAAATTATTTGCAGTAGCTACACATCATCTGCTAAGGATTGAATCTCATTGAAGTTGTCTCGATTAGAGTTATTCATTTGCTGAGTTGAAGATTACAACATTGCTAATTTGAAGGACTACTCATTTGCAGAAAGTTCAAGTGACCATATCATTATCAAGATCAACCTTTGAAGAAAAAGATACAAAGCTTGAAGACTTTGTCGCTGCTCACTACATCAAATTGACTCCACTATCACTATATATAGTCCAAGTATTAGGGTATTTTGGATAGGGGGAGTGTGAGTGATTGTGGTGAGATTGAGGTGAGAGAGCTTGGGCTTCGGGAAGCTTAAGTTGGGTTGAAAGCGGAAAAACTATTGTGAGATTTAGGGAGAGTGGTTCAGGCCTAGGGAGGCTGTGAACCAGGTGAGTGCTGGAGCGACTATGCTATGAGTTGGGTGAGTGAGAGAGTGATTGAGATAATTACTATACTACATTTTCAGACATAGTGGAGCTCAGTTCGAAGAGGTTTTTTACCCCACCCTGGGGTTTGTTCTATGAATCTGTGTGTCCATAATTGTGAGAATTGCATTTGCCAGCCAAACTTGCAATATTAGGAAGAAAAATTGAAGAACCTATTCACCCCTTCCCCTTTAGGTTATGATTCGTGTGTGAGTGTGACTCAATAAGTGTATCAATTAAAAATTACCACACTTCGCAATAAAACTAATTCCTTGCAGAATAGGGCTATCGAAAGGGGTGTCGAACCTCAGGGATTATGGTCCGATGAGTTGGAATACGAAATTAATTCTAATTAAATTTCAAAGAAAAGAATTCTGATTGTCAAAGTAAATAGAAAGTGAAGATAATATGAGAGAAATCTATGGTATTTGACTTCACCACTAACTCCACAATCAATGGTCAATTGAATCAACTATGGGAAATTACATCATTCATAAGTAGTGTCGATGGCTACAAGCTCACCTTCATCCATTAAGAAGATAACATATGATTAAGGCTAATTCATGGATTATCTTCGATTGGCATGGGCCATCTACCTAACTACTTTAATCTAGGGTGCAGTATCGTTCATCTTCTTTAGGCATAATCCATCAAAGCTTTTAATGATATATTCAGTGATTACCATTGTGTAATAATCGCTCTCATGATCACAGAAAATAAGAGAGATTGAGTTCAATAAAAATAACTAAATATCTAAGACAAGATAAGAAATCATTGAAACTGAATTTACAAGACTTTTATTGATCAATTCTATAATAAGAATCCTCTAAATTACACAATCTATGCATGTATATAAAGGTCCCCAATAATTAAAACAATCAAACGATTGATGCTTTTTTAGGGCTTCATCAAAACCCTAGTGGATGAACTAGCCGTTCATGGTAGAAGAAGAAGTTTCAACTGTTGAAGAAGAAGGCATCATCTTCCTGAATTATGCGTATGACTTCGTTCTCCAATGGCTCTGCAAAGTATGTCTTCTGTTCTGTCTAAAGCTCTCTCAGACTCTCCAAAATCTCTCAAATACCCCCTAAACTCAGCCTCCAATTCTTCACTTTATGCCCCAAGAGAATACACCAAAGTCCTAATTCAATTAGGAATTATTTAGGTTTTCCCGCAGCACTAATCAGCTGGGTTTTTCCTGCTGATGCTCGGCCCAACTTTTGACCCACTAGAAGTCCGATTCACGAAATTTACGTGAAATACAAAAGTGTGCAGAATCGAATTTTGTTTAATTGTTTAAAAATTAAGTCGATTTGAGGCTCAGAAATAATACTTCTAGTCCGTTTTCCAAAATGGGATTAAGACTGTATTATGCGTAGATTTGGGCTTCAAGCCCGAAACCTTCTTAAGCAACTACAATTCTCTTGGACCTCTTCCTTGGGCTGATTTGAGTTGAAATAAATGGTTGAATGGTTCCCTTTGATGTAGGCTTCATCTAACCATCTTGGATGTCCTCTTTAAAAGCCCAAAATCATGGTTTTAACTGAAATAATCATTAAGGCCCTGAAAATACAAAAAACACTAAAACGAAGTAAAATAACAAAATAATCTATCACTAAGATAATAAAATACACAAGTTAAGAGCTTAGAATGTGTAACATTCAACGCCTATCACACCCCCAAACTTACATATTACTAGTCCCTTAGCAATAGAATAAAACAAAACTAAACACTTAACTAAACTACCCAACTCCACTTTTGTAGGAGAAACGATTGCATTTAGCATATGCAACATGCCTTTAAACCCCTAGGTTCTCCCTAGTGGACGAGTTATAGTCTTGTGAGGGTTTCCAGAAATGTTACCCACAAACATTCAAAATTTCTGTTCAACATTAAATCAAGAAGATGATTACAATACATAGTTACAAACTTGCATTCAAGAATAATTTCAAAATTTTAAATTCCATAATTCAAATCAATGGTTCCCACACATAATTCACATCAACATATCTCAAAGGAACCAATTCTAGCTCCCTCGTGTAAAGTGAACTAGCAGTCATCTCATTTAGCATAACCAAGCTCTGAATATACTAAGGCACACACCCCTTCAACTTACTAGCTCCCTTATTGAAATCATACTTCCAAACATGAATACATGACTTTTTTTTCTTTCCTCATTCTTTTTTCATTGCTTCATTGGTTGTGCAATGTCTTGATCTATTAAGCTTTCTGAAAGATCCATGTAGCAAGCTTTCAGTCAGTGACTCCAAAACCAGATGGCTTTAGGGCACTAGGCTTAAAGATTCCCCGAAGAACCTAACTACTCGAATTAGTCAGGCTACAAATCAAGACAACCAATGCTCATCTTTTCTCACCCTTTCACTTTTGACGCGAACACTCCGTGCTTCCTGAGGCATAAAGGCCCGGTTACTCATGAAAAGGATCAAATTGATTTGCTTATTCAACATATTCTTTTTTCCTTTTTTCCTTTTTTTTCCACTTTTTTTCTCTTCATTGAAGTCAAGTAAAACACATTATCGGTACCCATTCTCAAGGGATACTAATTAATATCAAGCATATGTAACACAATAACTCAAAGCATAAGTTTATACCTCACAAAATTATGCTAGTGTGCCTGTGCATGTAAGGAAACTAAAATCAAACACCCCAAGGCATATCAACGCAAATCATGATTAAAACCACATAATTTAAACCACAGTTTCTAAAAATTTAAAACATACTTAAAAATTGCAAGTTACGTACCTACATAAGGTACTAATCCCTTGAATAATGTCAAAACATTCTATCTAAAAACAAAACAAAAGAAAATAAAGAAATAAACTAAGAAAATAAAATAAATAAAAAATCCTAAAACAAGAATGATTTTATAAAAATTTCCCCCCATATGCAATAAGCCCATAAATAGGCATCGCCTCACCCCCAAACTTAAACTGTACATTGTCCTCAATGTACACCAAATAAAAGCAAAGAGAAGAGTAAGAACGATGTTACCAGGAAATCAGAGTAGTAGCCAAAAAATAGAGCACACCAATTACATGAAGGCAATGCAAGTACTCCCCCAAACTTGGATGTTACAACCTGTCAAAACAACCACTAAACGCCAAGGCCAAGTGAAAATAGGAGAAATAAGAATAAAAAGTAATAAATAAAATAAAATATAATAAAATGATCAAAGTCATTAAATACAAAGGAGACGGAAAAGAGAATAAAAAATAAAAAATAAATTTTATTTTTTTTTACTTTTTTTTTTTGAATTTCTGATTGGGCGATCGATCCCCCACTGTTTGGGCAATCGATCGCCCACCTGGGAAACATTTCCCCAAAATTATTTTTTTATTATTTTCTGGGCGATAAATCCCCTGCAGGGGGGCGATCGATCGCCCCTACTGGTCTAACCTGGGCTGTCTATCGTCCAAGGTTGACCATAAAGCCTATTTTAAGCCTATCTATCGCCCAAGGTCGACCGGGAGGGCTTTTTTTCGCTTGTTTTGGGTCAAATACCCCGACACATCTCTCGGCATCCCTCAGAAGCAATTACGACATCAAAACTTCAAAGAAAACACATTAAAACACACCTAATATTGAAAGAAAAACTAAGAAAACATGAACTAAAAATTAAAAGAAAGAAAACTAAAGAAATTAAATGATAGAAATACATACAACCCCTACAATTTAACGTCCGTAGGCGACGATCATCGACTTCAATTGAGAGTTCACCCAATGCCACATCGCTTGAGGATATTTAACAACATCCCCTCTATATGATCCTCACCTCCTTGTACCGAACTCAAAGTGACCGGAATGGTTTCATTGGCTTCGAAAAACACATCTCTTCACCTTACTAGAAGATGTTTCAATTTTACCCATGGAGAAGACTCCAATGATGGCATCGAAGGAGTGTTAGAAATAGGGAGAAGTGGCTCAATCGAAATCCTCCAAGGTGGCTTATCTTTCATAGCCACTACATCAAATATAACTTTCACCCCCTCAATCGATTTCTCAATATCTTGAGATAGAGCAAACGAAGTAATTTCTTCCACATAGTCATCAATGTCATCTATGAAGAAACAATCATTCTCGTCTAGAGGATGTTTAATGGCATTAAAAATATTCAATTTTACCTTCATGTTGCCAAATGATATATCCATGATCCCCGCTCTACAATTAATACAAGCATTAGCAGTAGCTAGAAATGGACGACCAAGGATGACTGGAATGTGCCTCTTTGGATTATGCACTGGCTCGGTATCTAGAACAATGAAGTCCACAGGGAAATAGAATTTATCCACCTTGATGATGACATCTTCAATGATCCCACGAGGTCATTTGGTTTATCTATCTGTAAATTGCAATACCACTGAGGTAGGCTTCAATTCTCCCAAACCCAACTGTAGGTAAACTGAGTAAGGCAATAAATTCACACTTGCACCTAAATCCAGAAGAGCTTTTTCCACTTGATGTTTTCCAATAATGCATGAAATAGTTGGAGCTCCTGGATCTTTGTACTTTGGAAGAGTGCAATGCTGGATAATAGGGCTCACTTGTTGTGGAAGCATGACTCTCTTTGGAACATGACTCATTGATGTCCTTTTTTGAGTGCACAAGTCCTTCAAGAATTTGGCATAAGGAGGAATCTGTTTGATGGCATCAAGGAGTGGTATATTAAACCTCACTTGTCGAAACACCTCCATCATGTCATGCAACTTGTCCCCTTGTTTCCCCAACTTGGATGTTTCTTGTAAACATTGTGGGAAAGGAGCCTTGTGCTCATATAAATTTTCTCATGAGCACCTCTTCTTGATCATTCTTCTTCTCTCCCACCTTGTTCTCAATTACTTTTCCACTTCTCAAAGTGGTTACAGCTTGAACCTCTTCGAGATGTAGGTTGCTCAAAGAATCATGCATCCCTTTAGGATTGGCAATGGGTTAACTTGGTAGCTTCTCCTATTCATTTTTACTCAAGGCATTGGTAAGTTGTCCAAACTGAGATTCCAGTTTGGCAATCGATTGAGAGTGAGAATGTACTAATTGAGCAGTGGGTTGAAGTATTTCAGCAATAGAGTCAAGCTTATCAAGTTTTGCTAAGGCAAGCATAATCTTATCTTCAAGAGCCGAACTCTTTGGTGGCATAGGAACTTGTGCTTCATATGGTTGTGGAGGCACATAGTTTTGAGGCTAAAAAGTGGGCTGAATTACGGAAGATGGATTAGAAACTTGACCAGTTGCCATGAGTTGAACCATTGTTTGTGCCACAACATCCACAATGGTAGACATAGCATCTGTAGAACCAATATCAAAAATATCAGCTATCCTCCTTTTATTGGATGGTCTGCTCGAACGAGATTAAGACACACGTTGTAAAGAATTGTCACTAAGGTTCTCGAACAAAGTTTATGCTTCATCTTCGCTTTTTAACATGAAGGTACCCCCACATGATACATCCACTATATGTCTGTTACTCTCTGTTAGCCCTTCATAGAAACACTGTACTAACTACCACTTTAGAACTTGGTGATGAGGACACTTCCTAAGAAGGTCCTTGAATCTTTCCCATGTCTCATAAATTGTTCCCCCTCAAATTGAGAGAAACCAGTGACAGCACGTCTGAATTGATTGGTCCTCCCTATCGAAAAATATTTTTCAGGAACTCACTTTGCATTTGAGTCCATGTAGTGATAAAGCTCACCGGTAGAGATCTGAACCAATACTTAGCCTTCTCCTTTAGAGAGAATGGAAAGAGTCGCATCCTGAAAGCATCTTCAGAGAAGTTATAAATTTTTGTGGTTGAGAAAACTTATATAAAATAATCTAAGTGTTTGTACGAATCTTCATCAGTCAGCCCGAAGTAGGATGGCAACATCTGAATGATACTAGACTTGATCTCAAAGTTCTGTGCAATCACATCAGGCAGTTGAAATTCAGCTGGCGAATTGTATATGTCTGGGAAATAGTAATCTCTGAGAAGTTTCGCCCTCTCCATAACAGCATTAGGCACAATATTATTGTTCTCATTATTATCACGTACACCAGCCATGATGTCAATAATCTTTTTCTTTTGCTCGATGGTATGCTGATTAAAGTCCCTCAAAAGAAAACAAAAATAAAATAATACAAATTAGTAGCAAATATAAAAATTATAAAAAAAATAAAACAAATTAGTATCTAAAAATAAAACAAAAACAAAATTAAAAGCAAAATATTTAAAAAAAAATTCCAAAACTAAAAATCCAATTAAAATTAATTCTATACAATCCAATCAATCAAATAGATAATCCCCGACAACGGTGCCAAAAATTGATTCGTGTATGAGTGTGACTCAATAAGTGTATCAATTATAAATTACCACACTTTGCAATAAAATGAATCAACTATGGGAAATTACATCATTCATAAGTAGTGTCGATGGCTACAAGCTCACCTTCATCCATTAAGAAGATAATATATGATTAAGGCTAAGTCATGGACTATCTTCGATTGGCATGGGCCATTTGCCTAACTACTCTAATCTAGGGTGCAGTATGGTCCATCTTCTCTAGGCATACTCCAGCAAAGCGTATAATGATATATTCAGTAAAAACCATTGTGTAATAATTGCTCTCATGATCACATAAAATAAGAGAGATTAAGTTCAATAACAACAACCAAATATCTAAGACAAGATAAGAAATCATTGAAATTGAATTTATAAGACTTTTATTCCTCATTCTATAATAAGAATCCTCTAAATTATACAATCTATGCATGTATATAAAGGTCCCTAATAATTAAAACAATCAAACCATTGATGCTTTGTTAGGGCTACATCAATATCCTAATGGCTGAACTAGCCGCTCGTGGTAGAAGAAGAAGCTTCAACGGTTGAGGAAGAAGGCATCATCTTCATGAATTATGCGTAAGACTTCGTTCTCCAATGGTTCTCCACTCAAAAGCTCTGCAAAGTATGTCTTCAATTCTGTCCAATGGTTCTCTAAGCTCTCCTAAACTCTCCAAAAATAGCCTTCAATTCACCACTTTATGCCCCAAGAGAATACACCAAAGTCCTAATCTAATTAGGAATTAATTAGGTTTTCCCGCAGCACTAATCAGGTGAGTTTTTGCTACTGACCTTCGGCCCAACTTTTGACCCACTAGAAGTCCGATTCACAGAATTTTTGTGAAATACAAAAGTGTGCAGAATCAAATTTCGTTCAACCAATGCCAAAATTAAGTCAATTTGAGGCTCAAAAATAACACTTCTGGTCCGTTTTCCAAAATGGGATTAAGACTGTATTAAGCGCAGATTTGGGCTTCAGGCCCGTAACCTTCTTAAGCAGCTGTAATTGTCTTGGACCTCTTCCTTGGGCTAATTTGAGTTGAAATAAATAGTTGAATGGATCCCTTTGATGTAAGCTTTATCTAACCTTCTTGGATGTCATCTTTAAAAGTCCAAAATTATGGTTTTAACTGAAATAATCATTAAGGGCCTGAAAACACTAAAACAAAGTAAAATAACAAAATAATCTATCACTAAGAGAATAAAATATGCAAATTAAGAAACTAGAATGCGTAAAATTCAACGCCGATCACACCCCCAAACTTACATATTGCTAGTCCCTTAGCAATAGAATAAAATAAAACTAAAACAAAAGAAACTAATAAATACTAACTAAACTACCTAACTCCACTTTTGTGAGAGAAACGATTGCATTTAGTATATACAACAAGCCTTTAAACCCCTAGGTTCCCCCTAGTGGACGAGTATAGTCTCGTGAGGGTTTCCAGAAATGTTACCCACAAACATTCAAAATTCTGTTTCAACATTAATTCAAGAAGAAGATTACAATATATAGTTACGAACATGCATTCAAGAATAATTTCAAATTCCATAATTCAAAGCAATGGTCCCCATGCATAATTCACCTCAACATATCTCAAAATAACCACTCTAGTTCTCTTGTGAAAAGTGAACTAGCAGTCATCTTTTGTAGCATAACCCAGCTCTGAATATATTAAGGCACATACCCCTTCAACACACTAGCTCCCCTTATTGAAATCATACTTCCAAACATGAATACATGACTTTTTTTTCATTTTTTTTCTTTGCTTTATTGGTTGTGCAATGTCTTGATCTATTAAGCTTTCTGAAAGATCCATGTAGCAAGCTTTCAGTCAGTGCCTCCCAAACCCGATGGCTTTAGGGCACTAGGCGTTAAGACACCCCGAACAACCTAATTACTCGAATCAGTTAGGCTACAAATCAAGACAACCAATGCTCATCTTTTCTCACCCTTTCACTTTTGACGCGAACACTCTGTGCTTCCTGAGGCATAGAGGCCCGGTTACTCATGAAAATGATCAAATTGATTTGCTTATTCATCACATATATTTCTTTTTTTTTCTTCTCTTTTTCTTTTCATTGAAGTCAAGTAAAACACATTATTGGTACTCATTCTCAAGAGATACTAATTAATATCAAATAGATATATCTGTTGAATAGCAAATCAATTTGATCCCTTTTATGAGTAATCGGGCCTCTATGCCTCAGGAAGCACGGAGTATTCGCGTCAAAAGTGAAAGGGTGAGAAAAGATGAGCATTGGTTGTCTTGATTTGTAGCCTGACTAATTCGAGTAATTAGGTTCTTCGGGATATCTTAAAGCCTAGTGCCCTAAAGCCATCTGGTTTGGGAGTCACTGACTGAAAGCTTGCTACATAGATCTTTCAGAAAGCTTAATAGATCAAGACATTGCACAACCAATAAAGCAATTGAAAAAAAAAAACAAGGAAAAAAAAAAGAATTAGAAAAAAAGTCATGTATTCATGTTTGGAACTATGATTTCAATAAGGGGAGCTAGTGAGTTGAAGGGGTATGTGCTTTAATATATTCTGAGCTGGGTTATGTTACATGAGATGACTGCTAGTTCACTTTTCACGAAGGGACTAGAGTTGATTATTTTGAGATATGTTGATGTGAATTATGCATGGGGACCATTGATTTGAATTACAAAATTTGAAGGTTTGAAATTATTCTTGAATGCAAGTTTGTAACTATGTATTGTAATCTTCTTCTTGAATTAATGTTGAAACAGAATTTTGAATGTTTATGGATAATATTTTTGGAAACCCTCACGGGACTATACTCGTCCACTAGGGGGAACCTAGGGGTTTAAAGGCTTGTTACATATACTAAATGCAATCGTTTCTCCCATGAAAGTGGAGTTGGGTAGTTTAGTTAGTGTTTGGCAGTTTCTTTTGTTTTAGTTTTGTTTTATCCTATTGCTAAGGGACTAACAATACGTAAGTTTGGGGGTGTGATAGGCATTGAATGTTATGCATTCTAGCCTCTTAACTTATGTATTTTATTCTCTTAGTGAAAGATTATTTTGTTATTTTACTTCGTTTTAGTATTTTCTGTATTTTCAGGGCCTTAATGATTATTTCAGTTAAAACCATGATTTTGGGCTTTTAAAGAAAACATCCAAGATGGTTAGATGAAGCCTACATCAAGGAGATCAATTCAATCATTTATTTCAACTCAAATCACCTCAAGGAAGTGGTCCAACAGAATTATAGCTGCTTAAGAAGGTTTCGGGCCTGAAGCCCAAATCTGCGTTTAATATAGTCTTAATCGCATTTTGGAGAACGGACCAGAAGTGTTATTTCTGAGCCTCAAATTGACTTAATTTTCTACTTGGTTAAATGAAATTCTATTCTACACACTTTTATATTTCACAAAAATTCCGTGAATCGGACTTCTAGTAGGTCAAAAGTTGGGCCGAAAGTCAGCAGGAGAAACCCACCTAATTAGTACTGCGGGAAAACCTAATTAATTCCTAATTGGATTAGGACTTTGGTGTATTCTCTTGGGGCATAAAGTGAAGAATTGGAGGCTGAGTTTGGGAGAGATTAGAGAGACTGGAGAGTCTGAGAGAGCTTTGGACAGAACAGAAGACATACTTTGCAGAGCCATTGGAGAACGAATTCATATGCATAATTCATGAAGATGATGCTTTCCTCCTCAACAGTTGAAGCTTCTTCTTCTACCATTAGCGGCTAGTTCATCCACTAGGGTTTTGATGTAACCCTAACAAAGCATCAATGGTTTGATTGTTTTAATTATTGGGAACCTTTATATACATGCATAGATTGTGTAATTTAGAGGATTCTTATTATAGAATTGAGCAATAAAAGTCTTGTAAATTCAGTTTCAATGATTTCTTATCTTGTCTTAGATATTTAGTTGTTGTTATTGAACTCAATCTCTCTTATTTTCTGTGATCATGGGAGTGATTATTACACAATAGTAATCACTGAATATATCATTAAAAGCTTTGATGGATTATGCTAAGAGAAAATGAACCATACTGCACCCAGATTAGAGTAGTTAGGCAGATGGCCCATGCCAATCAAAGATAGTCCATGACTTAGCCTTAATCATATGTTATCTTCTTGACAGATGATGGTAAGCTTGTAGCCACCGACACCACGTATGCATGATGTAATTCCCCATAGTTAATTCAATTGACCATTGATTGTGGAGTTAGTGGTGAAGTGAAATACCCTAGATTTCTCTCATATTATCTTCACTTTCTAGTTACTCTGATTTATTTTATTTTACTTTTTATTCAGTTTAAAAATCAGGATTCTTTTCTCTTAAATTTAATTAGAATTAATTCCGTATTCGAACTCATCAAACCATAATCCTTGAGGTTCGACACCCCTTTCGATAGCCCTATTCTGCAAGGAATTCGTTCTATTGCGAAGTGTGGTAATTTTAATTTGAGAGGCACTCACACACGAATCATCAATCCACCAATTATGTCCCCCAAACTTGATTTTCAAAAGCCCTCAAAAAGATTGGAACAATTTTGCAAAATAAAAACTCTACTTACTTTGATGAAGAACTTGAGAAAGTAAGAGTTTTCTTGAGAACTAGTGATGATCAATCTAGTTTTGATGTTGATGTTGATGGTGATCAATGATAAATACTTATATGAGACTCATCAAATTAAGAAAATATATTCTCGATTTAAGTAGGAGTCAAATTGGATCTCAAAGTTGGCAAAGAAGCAAGTAGTAGCAAATAGTTGGAGAGGGGGGCTTTATAGTCCTCAAAAATTCGGGCAGGCCACAATTGGGCTTGGGCGATTGATCCCCCTAGGGCTGGGGAATCGATCGCCCAGCTTGTTGGTCTCCCAACTTGAGAAAAAATGGAGGCGATCAATCCCCCCAGCTGATGCCTGTTGAGCCTCCATCGCCCAAGGTCAACCGGGACGTGTATTTTTGGAGTCTCTATCGCCTAAGGTCGACCGAGAGCTCTTTTTTTCATCCATTTTGAGTCCAAAGACCTTCGTACACCTCTTGGCATCCTCCGAAAGCAACTTATACATCAAAAACTTAATGAAAACACATCAAAACGCAACTAAAATTGAAAGAAAAATTAAGAAAACATAAACTAAAAATTAAAATCAAAGAAAACTAAACAAATTAAAGGATAGAAATACATACAAATCTTACAAGTTAATGTCCGTAGGTGACGATCAACTCTCCGAAGGGATTAAGTCGGATAGACGGGATCCGTCAAGTCGATGGACTCCATGTCTCTTGTTGGCACAAATCCTTCTATACAATGCTTCAACCTTTGCCCATTAACTTCTTCATCAAAAATTCCAAACAATTGTTCATCGGGAAATGAATCGCTAATAGGTAATGTATCAAACACAGGCTCAGAAACAATCCGGGATATATGATCCGCAACTACATTCTCTGTCCCCTTCTTGTCCTTGATCTCCAAATTAAATTCTTGCAATAATAAAATCCATCGAATAAGGTGCGGTTTGGTTTCTTTCTTGGCCAATAAGTGTCTCAATGCTGCATGATCAGAGTAGACAACCACCTTGGACCCCAATAAATAGGAATGAAACTTGTCCAGAGTAAATACTACAACTAGAAGCTCTTTCTCTGTGGTTTTATAATTGAGTTGGGCATCAGAGAGAGTCTTACTAGCGTAATAGATGACATATGGTCGTTTCTCTTCTCTTTGTCCCAACACTGCTCCTACTACATAATCAGATGCATCACACATGATTTCAAAAGGTAGAGCCCATTTTGGAGATTGCATGATTGGTGCAGAGGATAATAAAGACCTAAGCTTCTCAAAAGCTTGCACATACTATTCATCAAAGGAAAAGGGAACATCTTTAGATAACAAGTGGCACAAAGGCCTAGCAAATTTACTGAAATCCTTGATGAATCTTTTATAGAATCCAGCATGGCCTAAGAAAGAACGAACTTTCTTCACCAAAGTCGGAGGAGGAAGAGTAGCAATCAGGTCAATCCTTGCTTTATCAACTTCAATACCTCTCTCTGAAATAATATGGCCTAACACAATGCCCTCCTTCACCATGAAATGGTTCTTTTTCCAACTAAGTACCAAATTTCATTCTCAGCACCATTGAAGCACAAGTGATAAATTGCTCAAACAGTCTTCAAAGGATGATCCAAAAATAGAGAAGTCATCCATGAACACCTCCAAGAATTTTTCCACCATGTCAGAAAAGATGGCCATCATACACCTCTGGAATGTCGCCGGAGCGTTACATAACCCAAAGGGCATACGACGATAAGCAAAAGTACCAAAAGGGCATGTGAAAGTAGTTTTCTCTTGATCTTCTGGATCCATAGCCACTTCGTTATAACCAGAGTAGCCATCCAGAAAGCACAAATAGCTCTGACCAGCTAACCTTTCAAGTATTTGATCAATGAATGGGAGAGGGAAGTGATCCTTCCTTGTCATGGAGTTAAGGTTTCTGTAATCAATGCAAACACGCCAACTTGTGGTAGTACGTTGTGGAACAAGCTCTCCCACAGAGTTAAGGACAATAGTAAGACCAGACTTCTTAGGAACCACTTGTGTTGGACTCACCCATGTGCTGTCAGAAATTGGATAAATAATACCTGCATCAAGTAACTTGACAACCTCTTTCTTTACTACCTCATTCATATTGGGGTTCAGTCACCTCTGTGCCTCTCTACACGGCTTACATCCTTCTTCCAGATGAATTTTATGCATGCAAATCGAGGGATTAATGCCCTTAAGATTAGCAACACTCCACCCAATTGCTTCACGATGTTGATATAAGACCTCTACTAAGCACTTCTCTTGAGTTCTGTCAGATCAGAGGCAATGATAACAAGAAAAGTTCTCTGTGCCCCTAAAAATACATACTTCAACTTGTCAGGCAAAAGCTTCAACTCTAATTGTGGAGGGAACTCCAATGAAGGCACTACGGGAGTGCTAGAGAGATAAGGGAGTGGCTCGATTGGAATTCTCCATGGTGGAGTATTCTGAATAGCATCCACTTCCAGCATAGAATTCACCTCTTCACACAACTCTTCATCATTAATTATCTTATAGTCATAAAGAGACTTACATACCTCCAAGGAATTTTGAGATACAGAGGATGAAATAAATTACTCTACACATTCATCAATATCATCCATACAGAACACATCACTCTGATCTGGAGGGTGTCAAGTAGCATTGAAAACATTAAGCTTGACATTCATGTTACCAAATGAAATATCCATGATCCCCGACCTACAATTTATGCAAGCATCGACAGTAGCTAAGAAAGGTTGACCAAGGATCATTGGAATGTACCTCCTTGGGTTATGAACTGGCTCAGTGTCAAGTACAATAAAATCCACAAGAAATTAGAACTTGTCCAGTTTAATGAGCATATCTTCAATGATCCCACGGGGCTGCTTTGTTGATCTATCTGCAAATTACAATATCATCGAGGTAGGCTTCAATTCTCCCAAGCCCAATTGTAAGTACACTGAATAGGGTAGCAAATTTACACTTGCACCCAAATCAAGAAGAGTTTTATCAACATGGTGCTCCCTAATTATGCATGAGATAGTTGGAGCACCAGGATCTTTCTACTTGGGAGGAGTGCACTGCTGAACTATAGAACTCACTTGTTATGGCAGCATCACTTTCTTTGGCACATGACTTTTAGAATGCCTCTTCTGAGTGCACAAGTCCTTCAAGAATTTAGCATAAGGAGGAATTTACTTGATGGCATCAAGGAGTGGCAAATTAATCTTCATTTGTTGAAACACCTCCATCATGTCATCTAGCTTGTCCCCTTGCTTCCTCAATTTAGATGCTTCAAGGAAACGTTGTGGGAAAGGAGCCTTGGGCTCATAAGAATTTTTAGCACTTGGACTTGTGGTCACTTTTTCTTTTTTCTTTTCCCCCACCTTGTTATCAATTATTTTCCCACTCCTCAAAGTGGTAATGGCTTGAACTTGCTCATGGTGTAGGTTGCTTGAGGAAGCTTGTATCCCTCTTGGATTAGCAACTGGTTGACTAGGGAGTTTCCCTTCTTCTCTTCTACTCAATGAAGTAGCAAGCTGTCCAAACTGAGATTCCAGTTTGGCAATAGATTGAGAATGAGAGTGTAGTAGCTGAACTGTAGATTGTACTATTGCTGCAGTAGCTTGCACTGTCTTTATGATGGAATCAAGCTTATCAAACTTTGATAAGGTGAGTGTCAGCTAGTCTTCAATAGCAAAAATTCTTTATGCCATAGGAACATGTATATTATATTGCTGTTGAGGTACAAAATTCCTAGGTTGATATGATGGTTGCATTGCTGCCCCTTGGTTACTATAAGAAAAACAAGGATGGTTCTTCCATGTAGGATTGTAAGTATTACCTCATGGAGGATTCATTGGTCCAGTGAATACAGCTTGGACTTGCTCATGTTGAACATTAGAAAATTGTCCAAATGAAGGACAATTGGTAACATTATGCATAGGACTAGAGCAAAATTCACAAGGGCCTAGCGATGAAGAATTTGAAGTAGAAGGAGCTTGATTGGCAGCCATAATTGCTGATAAGTGTTCAATTCTATGCATTTGAACCCTCTTTATTGCATATGTTAGTTTTGTTTTTGCGTTTACCGAGATATGTTTACGGTATTTTTGTGTTTTTGATGTTTTGCAGGTATTGGAGTAAAAGGAGCAAAGTTGGAAGCTTTCTGCAGTCAAGAGAAGAAATCAGAAATTGTTGCCAAGGCATCTCGATCAATCGAGATGTGGATTTCGCTCAATCGAGATTTCGATTGATCAAAATCTCATTTCGATTGATCGAAATCTCGATCAATCGAGATTCAGTTTCGATCAATCGAAACTCTGCAGAGTCCACTTGGCCACTTGCTCACCTGCTCTCCCACTTGCAACAAAATCCCCCTTTTTGCACGACTTAGGGGGATTGTCTGACTTAAAGAAGACTTTTGGGGGCCTTCTTGATACAAGAGATATATATAATGATATATATATATATATATGGTGGGCCCAAAGGAGAAAAAGGAGCCAAAAAGCATACAAAAAGCACCAAAAGCCACATATCTCATATCTCTCAATACACACAAGAAGATCAGCAGAGAGACCTTCGGGAGAGGAAGAGGATAGCTGAACCAGACCAAGAAGCTTCATTCTCTTCATCAATGGAAGGGTGCAAGGCAACCATGATCAACTAACTCTTCTACTAGGGTGTTGGTTTCAACCCCTAGCCATGTAAACTTGTTCATCTTTGTAGCTCTTGGGATTTGTAATTAAATGTTGATTATTTAGCCTAGTGATTATGTACACAAATACATCTCTTTTATATATTCATTTGATATGGAATTTATTCTTGTCTTAGAGTAGGTTTTGTCAGTTGAATGCACAACATTTGCATATTCCACAAGAAGTGCAAATGATGGCTAGATAATGGTGTTTAAATGAATGTGTGATGTTAGTTTGTATAGACCATGCCAAGACAAGGTAGTTTGGATGCATGTAGTGTTCACTTAGAGAGTAGAGTAATTAGGTAGTTAGTTAGGTTGAGGAGCTATACTTGTTGAAGATGGATTATGATAGGTTAGCACACACATTGATCTTTTGATATGTCATTGAGGTCACAAGCCTAATGACATTGTTAGGCATTTAATTAATGAATCCCTTGCTTGCTACACTTATGAACATGTGAATGGCTAGTGGTGGAAACCAACCCTAGTTCTCTCTCCCAACTTTACTCTTTAAATTTATTGTCATTTCATTTATGCAATAGTTTTTAACACAAAACCAAAAACCTGTTTTTAGAATTAAAGTGGAATTAATCTTTCTTTATGACAATTAACGACTAGTCCTCGTGGGATCGATACCCTCTATATAGAACCTTATCTGCAAAGATTCGTGCTCTTGCGAGTGGTTAAATTATATTTTGATAAAAAAAAAGGGCAAAATTAAGCTTACAATATAATTTAGTTCCGACCACATCAAAATTTTGGCGCCGTTGCCGGGGACTACGGTTTAATTGTCGCCATTGGAAGATTAAATCTGGTTTAATTCTTAGGCTAGAAATTCTTTCATTTAATTTTTTATTTTTATTTTTATTTTTTTTGTATATATCTTGTTCTTATATCTTAAACTTCTTGATTTTAGGTATACCACATAGCGGGCATATAGAAGAATTCAATTTGGAACCCTTTGTGAGTATAACTTCAAAAATTGGTGGTTTGAGTTCATTCACATTCTTTTGTATATATTATTGTTATTTTGTGTATAGAGGTGTTGTTCAATTGTTAATGCATGCTAGGTAGACGGTCATTGTCACTTCCTTTGCTTCCTTGTAATAGTGAACTTGAACGAACACTTAGACAACGTAGAGGAACCTCTAGGGACCCTATTTTGCCTAGGACTGAAAACATGGATCCAAATGAGAGACAACCTCCCGGTCTACCTCCTTTTAATCATGAACAACCACCTCCACACCCACCTCCTCAAGGAGAGTTGCTTATGGACTTTTACCTTCTGACTACATTGTAAGTACCTTCATGTATTCAATTTCCCGATGTAGCGGCAAATCAATTCGAAATAAAGTCCTCCACCATCAATCTTCTTAATAGCTTCCACGGTCTTCCTAATGAGGATCCATACCGGCACTTAGATTACTTCCTTTCCGTGTGTTCCACCATTCGTGTACCACACTTTACGGAGGATGATCTAAAGCTACGTCTGTTCCCCTTTTCCCTAAAAGATAAGGCTAGAAGTTGGTTCAATTCCCTAGAACCCAACTCAATCCATTCTTGGGCGGAGATGCAAATAGAGTTCTTAAAGAAATACTTCCCAATGGGTAAGACAAGTGATATTCGGCGAGCAATCACCGGATTCACCCAAATTGACCAAGAACAATTCCATGAGACGTGGGAGAGGTTAAAAGATCTTTTAAAATCATGTCCGCATCATGCTGTCCCAAAATGGCAGCTAGTGCAAAGCTTTTATGATGGGGTGAGTGAGCAACACAGACAAATGATAGACTCCGCGTGTGGGGGTGGATACCTTTTGAAAAGCCCCGATGAGGCATGGAAACTTTTTCAAACCCTAAGCAACAATTCAGCTCAACGCTCCTCCACTAGCAAAGGGAAGGCCACCCAACCTTGTAGAGGAGTGCATGAGATTTCACGGGTAGATGAGGTAGCCATGCAAGTAGAAGCCTTGTCCCGAAAAATGGATTTAATCATGAAAAATGGGCTGCCTACTCCTAACCAATCTGTCCAAAATCAGGAGGGATGTTCGTTTTGCTATAGCACTTCGCATTTTGTGCGAGATTGTCCTATTGCCGGGCAATCTCCCGATTATGCTCAAGAGCAAGCGAATGCCTTGTACGCTAAACAAATGAATGATCCATATTCGAACACGTACAATCCTGGTTACAAGAACCATCCGGCTTTTTCATGGAAGAATCAAGAATCAAGTCCCTCTTTCCAAAGGCAAAGTTCTTTTAATTCCCAACCTCAACAGCCTCATTATAGGCCAAACCCTCAACCTTACAATCAAAGATCAAATTACCAACAACCACCACCTCCTCCAAGAAGCCAAAGCTTTGAAGAACGAGTGATAAGCAATCTTGAGGCCAACACCCGCTTATTGCAAACTCATTCTCAATCAATCTCTAAGCTTGAAGCCAATGCTCAATCTATGGCTAGGTTAGAAGCTCAGATCGGGCAACTAGCTAATGCCTTAAATAGAAGGGAGGAAGGTAAGTTACCGAGTCAACCGGTGGCGAATTCTAAAGGTGTCCATATGATTGAAGATCCATCATCTTCAAATTGTAATGCTCCTCCAGAGCAAGTTCAATCAATCACAACCTTGAGGAGTGGTAAAATCATTAACTCCAAGGTAGGAGAGGAAGAGAGAAAGGAATTACAAGAGCAACCTAAAAATCCAAAAGAATCCCAATTAAATCCAAAATTGTTTCCGTCAATTCCAAATTTGCAAAATACCCCTTTAAATCCAAAAGGAAAGGCAAGTGAAGTTGTGTCATCATCGATTCCAAATCTTGACACCTCTTATGAACCTCCGGTTCCTTTTCCTCAACGATTGAAGGAACCTTCTCATTTCGGGAAGCAAGGAGAGAAAATCCAAGACATGATGGAGATCTTCAAACAAGTAAAGATCAATCTCCCTCTCCTTGATGCTATTCGACAAATTCCCTCTTATGCGAAATTCTTGAAGGACTTATCCACTCAAAAGCGCAAATCTAGGAATAAAGTTCCTAAGAAAGTCCTCTTAACTGAGCACATAAGCTCCATTTTCCAACACCAAGCCCCTCCTAAATTCAAAGATCCGGGTGCTCCGACCATTTCGTGCACCATCGGAAATCAATCTTTTGAAAAAGCACTTCTTGATCTAGGGGCTAGTGTCAATTTGCTTCCATTCTCAGTTTACCAACAACTAGGTTTGGGGGAACTTAAGCATACCACGGTTGTGTTGCAACTTGCCGACCGTTCGGTGAAGCAACCACGTGGCATCATTGAGGATGTCATCATTCAAGTGGACAAATTCTATTTTCCGGTGGACTTCATAGTCCTTGACACGGAACCAGTTCAAAATCTGAATCACCATATTCCTATCATTCTAGGTCGTCCATTCTTGGCCACGGCAAACGCTTGCGTTAATTACCGTACTGGAGTGATGGACATCTCTTTTGGGAATATGAAAGTCCGCTTGAACATCTTCAATGCTTCCCACCACACACCCGACGACGAAAGTGAGTGCTTTTGTGTCGATGTTGTGGACGACCTTGTTCAAGAAGCACTTCCTTCTATTCTTTCCAAGGACCCTTTAGAGGCATGCCTAAATCGTTTTAACTATGATGATTTTGACGTTGAGCAATCCATATGTGAAGTCAATTCCATGCTCGATGTTAATACTGTCATGGATTTGCCTAAGTGGAGAGTTCCGAGAGAACCCTTGCCCCCTTTGTCCAAAACTCCCCAAACTCCTTCTTTAATTTCCCCACCACAACTTGAGCTCAAGCCTCTTCCAGCTACACTCAAGTATGTTTTCTTGGGCGCAAATGAGACCCTTCCAGTCATTATTGCTTCCAATCTCACAAATGATCAAGAGTTGGAACTCATAAAGGTGCTAAAAGAGCACAAAGAAGCAATAGGATGGAGTGTGGTAGATCTTAAGGGAATAGACCCTTCTATTTGTATGCATCGCATACACTTGGAAGAGGATGCAAAGACCTCAAGGGAGGCACAACGTCGATTGAATCCAAACATGAAGGACGATGTAATGAAGTAGGTGGTGAAGTTACTAGATGCGGGGATCATATACCCCATCTCTGATAGCAAGTGGGTTAGTCCCACTGATTCGTGTGTGAGTGTGACTCAAAAAGTATATCAATTAAAATTTTCCACACTTCGCAATAGAACGAATTCCTTGCAGAATAGGGCTATCGAAATGAATGGGTATCGTACCTCAGGGATTATGTTCTGATGAGTTGGAACACAGAACTAATTCTAATTAAATTTATAAGAAAAGAATTCTGATTTTTAACTAATTAAAAAGATAAAATAAAATAAATCAAAGGTAAACAGATAATGAAGATAATAAGAGAGAAACCTAGGGTGTTTGACTTCACCACTAACTCCACAATCAATGGTCAATTGAATCAACTATAGGGGAATTACATCATGCATAAGTGGTGTCGGTGGCTACAAGCTCACCTTCATCCGTCAAGAAGATAACATATGATTAAGGCTAAGCCATGGACTATCTTCGATTGGCATGGGCCATCTGCCTAACTACTCTAATCTAGGGTGCAGTATGGTTCATCTTCTCTAGGCATAATCCATCAAAGCTCATAACAATATATTCAGTGATTACCATTGTGTAATAATCTCTCTCATGATCACAGAAAACAAAAGAGATTGAGTTCAATAACAACAACTAAATATCTAAGACAAGATAAGAAATCATTGAGATTGAATTTACAAGACTTTTATTGCTCAATTCATTAATAAGAATCCTCACAATTACACAATCTATGTATGTATATAAAGGTCCCCAATAATTAAAACAATCAAACCATTGATGCTTTGTTAGGGCTACATCAAAACCCTAGTGGATGAACTAGCCGCTCATGGTAGAAGAAGAAGCTTCAACTGTTGAGGAAGAAGACATCATCTTTCTGAATTACGCGTATGACTTCGTTCTCCAATGGCTCTGCAATATGTTTCTGTTCTCTTCAGCCCTCTCAGACTCTCCAATCTCTGTGTAAGCTCTCCCAATTCAGCCTCCAAGTCTTCCTTTTATTCCCCAAGAGAATTCACCAAAGTCCTAATCCAATTAGGAATTAATTAGGGTTTCCCGCAGCACTAATCAGGTGGGTTTTTCCTGCTGACTTCGGCCCAACTTTTGACCCACTAGAAGTCCGATTCACGGAATTTTCGTGAAATACAAAAGTGTGCAGAATCAAATTTCGCTCAACCCTACGAGAGAATTATGTCGATTTGAGGCTCGGAAATAAGACTTATGGTCCGTTTTCCAAAACGGGATTAAGACTGCATTATGCGCAGATTTGGGCTTCAGGCCCGAAACCTTCTTAAGCAGCTGTAATTCTCTTGGACCTCTTTCTTGGGCTGATTTGAGTTGAAATAAATGGTTGAGTGAATCTCCTTGATGTAGGCTTCATCTCACCATCTTGGATGTCTTCTTTAAAAGCCCAAAATTCTGGTTTTAACTGAAATAATCATTAAGGCCCTGAAAATACAGAAAACACTAAAACAAAGTAAAATAACAAAATAATCTATCACTAAGAGAATAAAATACATAAGTTAAGAGGCTAGAATGCGTAACATTCAACGCCTATCACACCCCCAAACTTACATATTGCTAGTCCCTTAGCAATAGAATAAAACAAAACTAAAACAAAGGAAACTAACAAATACTAACTAAACTACCAAACTCCACTTTCGTGGGAGAAACGATTGCATTTAGCATATGCAACAAGCCTTTAAACCCCTAGGTTCCCCCTAGTGGACGAGTATAGTCTCGTGAGGGTTTCCAGAAATGTTACCCACAAACATTCAAAATTCTGTTTCAACATTAATTCAAGAAGAAGATTACAATATATAGTTACAAACTTGCATTCAAGAATAATTCCAAACTTTCAAATTCTATAATTCAAATCAATGGTTCCCATGCATAATTCACATCAACATATCTCAAAATAATCAACTCTAGCTTCCTCGTGTAAAGTGAACTAGCAGTCATCTCATGTAGCATAACCAAGCTCTAAATATATTAAGGCACATACCCCTTCAATTCACTAGCTCCCCTTATTGAAATCATACTTCCCAACATGCATACATGACTTTTCTATTTTTTTTTCATCATTCCTTTTTTCATTGCTTCATTGGTTATGCAATGTCTTGATCTATTAAGCTTTCTGAAAGATCCATGTAGCAAGCTTTCAGTCAGTGACTCCAAAACCAGATGGCTTTAGGGCACTAGGCTTTAAGATACCCCGAAGACCTAATTACTCGAATCAGTCAGGCTACAAATCAAGACAACCAATGCTTATCTTTTCTCACCCTTTCACTTTTGACGCGAACACTCCGTGCTTCCTGAGGCATAGAGGCCCGGTTACTCATGAAAAGGATCAAATTGATTTGCTTATTCATCACTTTTTTTTTCTTTTTCTTTTCTTTTTTTTTCTTCTTTCATTGAAGTCAAGTAAAACACATTATCGGTACTCATTCTCAAGAGATACTAATTAATATCAAGCATATGTAACTCAATAACTCAAAACCACAGTTTATACCCCCATAAGACTATGCTAGTGTGTCTGTGCATGTAAGGAAACTAAAATTAATCATCCCAAAGCATGTTATTGCAAACCATGATTAAAACCACATACTTTAAATCACAGGTTTCAAAAATTCAAAACATACTCAAAAATTGCAAGTTATGCACCTACATAAGGTATTAATCCTTTGAATCATGTCAAAACATACTATCTAAAAATAAAACAAAATAAAATAAAATAAACAAACTAAGAAAATAAAATAAAATAAAATCCTAATACAAGAAGAATTTCACACAAATTTCCCCCCATATTGCAATAAAGCACAAAAATAGGCATCGCCTCACCCCCAAACTTAAACTGTACATTGTCCTCAATGTACTACCAATCGAAGCATAGAGAAGAGTAAGAACGATATTACCGGGATCATGGAGTAGTGGAAAGAAAATAGAGTACATCACGAGCACGAAGGCAATGCAAGCACACCCCCAAACTTGGATGTTTCAATCTGTCAAAACAAACCACTATACCCCAAAGATCAAGTGAAAATAGGATGGGTGAAAATAAATATGAAAGAGAAAAATCCTAAAAAAAAAAAATATATATATTTTTTATTTCATTTTTCAAATTTTTTTTTTTTTTTTTTCATAATAAAAATCTAACTACAAAAAGAGAAATAAAAAGAAAAATAAAAACTAAAAATAAAATAATATACAAAAGATGGTTACCTTCCTGTCAAGGATGTGGTGGTGACTGAGCATCCGGATCTAAGTTTGCTTGGCGCATCAGTGCACGCATCATCCTCCTCATCTCTAGTTGCTCTTGGCGAGTGTCACGAAAGTGATCCGCCATCTCTGCTCTCATTGCACCAAACTGTGTGGAGACCTCTGTCTGTAAGGTGCCAAACTGGGCTGTCAACCCAGCAATCTGCCCTTCTAAGTATTGATAATCATGGCCACCAGCCTGTGCATGCACTTCCTCTTCCTCTGCCTCCATCTCCTCTGGATCATCCACCGGTGGTGGTACATCTACATGCTCTCCTCCTTGGGCCAACCGAGATACCTCACCAGGCGCCGCTATGACTCTCTGGTGCATATGAGATCGACTCAAGTTCCAGTCATGCGTGCCATAATGAAGGTCATGTGGAAAGGCAAGCTCGTCCTCGTGGACTGCATACCCCTGTGATACAAGCAACTGGTGAATAATAGTAGGGAATGGAAACTCCCAGTCACTTGCACTGTCTGGTACCTTGGCCACAACCTTGGAATAGAATTTCTCCATCTGGCCCCAGACAATCTGTGGGAATGACAGCCAATGCCCAAAATGTATGGCATATAAGGCTCTGAGGAACTCTTGACGTCTTTCGGTTTTATGTCCAATTCGACATACATTCTTGAGTAGCACAGCGTCAAGGAACCATAAATGATTTGGCATTGAAGACTTTGAAGCTGCATTCCTTTTCGGCCCAGAAAATTGGTTGGCACACAATCGTGCAACCACATTGCCCACCAACAACTCGTCGGGTAAAGGAGTGTAGATATGAGATAAATCAGCTGGGCATTCATGAGGACAACCCATGGCAATGGCAATGGATGACATGTCAACTCGAACTATTGTTCCATCTACGGAAGAAGTAAGCACATCCCGCTCATCAGGTTTCGGCATCAAGTTTTGATAAAATACCTTGACAAGCCTCGGGTAAATGGTAGATGAGAGTGGAACAAAAATGGATGCCGACCGACGACGACGGATGTCGGAAATCCCCCATCGTGTCTCGGGAAACATACCATAAAGTTCGGCTATGTCAAACGTTGTTTCATAGTTCAACGCCCTTGGATGCCATCTCTCTTGAATACCGTCTCGGCGAGATCGTGAAGAACCTGTGGTCGGATCATTCCTCGCTCGGCGAGGATTACGTGAACTTGAAGCATCTTGGTGACTTGCTCTCTTTGGTGCCATAGAAGTAGAAAAAGTGTAATTGAGGAATTAAATCGAACACTTGGTGTGCACAATTCTTTTGTAACCTTCAACCTCCTTTTTCCGGCAATTTTTCCACCCGAATCGAACAAGTAATTGCACCAAATTGATCCCCCAAACTTGGTCTTCAAAAGCCCTCAAAAAGATTTGAACAATTTCTTCAAGGAAAAACTTCACTTACTTCGATGTTGAACTTGAAAAAGTGTGAGCTTCCTTTGAGAACTAGTGATTTTTGATCCACTTTGATGTTGAAGTTGATGTTGATCAATGTTGAATCCTTGTATAATAATCACTAATTGAAGAAATTAGTTTTCCGGATGATATAGGACTTGAATTGGTGTTCAAAGAGGCTTAGGATGCAAGTAGTAGCAACATAGGAGGATAAGGAGTCCATTTATAGCAAAAATATTCGGCCAGCCCACACATGGGCTTGGGCGATCGATCCCCCCAAGGATGGGCGATCGATCGCCCACCTGCTGGTGGGTGATTTCTTAAAAAACAATGGGGCGATCGATCCCCCTTAAATGGGGCGATCGATCCCCCTTCTGATGCCCTGCTGGACCCTCCATCGCCCAAGGTCGACCGAGACTTGATATTTTTGAGTCTCCATCGCCCAAGGTCGACCGAGAGCACGATTTTTCACCCATCTTGAGTCCGAATACCTCGGTACACCTCTTGGCATCCTCCGGAAGCAACTTATACATCAAAAACTCAAAGAAAAAACATTAAAACGCAACTAGAATTGAAGAAAAACTTAAGAAAACTAAAATCAAAAATTAAAATAAAAGAAAACTAAAAGAAATCAAGGATAGAAATACATACAAAACTTACAATTTAACGTCCGTAAGAGACGATTGACTCTCCGAAGGGATTAAGTCGGATAGACGGGATCCGTCAAGTCGACGGACTCCACGTCTCTTCTTGGCACACATCCTTCCACACAATGTTTCAACCTTTGGCCATTAACTTTCATCAAAGTATTATCTCTAAAGCTTCGAATTTCCACGGCACCATGAGGAAAAACCGAAATCACTTGGAATGGTCCATCCCACCTTGAACGCAATTTTTCGGGGAACAACCGAAGCTTGGAATTGAAGAGCCACACTTTATCACCTGGAGAGAAGGACCTTCGTGAGATGTGTCGATCATGAAATGCTTTCGTTCTCTCCTTGTAAATTCGTGAACTTTCATAAGCATCACGTCTAAACTCTTCTAATTCATTCAATTGCAACTTCCTCTCTTCCCCAGCTCTTTTTGCATCGAAATTGAATTTTCGAATTGCCCAAAGTGCCTTGTGCTCAATCTCTACTGGAAGATGACATGCTTTCCCATACACTAACCGATATGGTGACATACCGATAGGGGTCTTGTAAGCAGTCCGATACGCCCATAGTGCTTCGCTCAGTCGCAATGACCAATCTCTTCTATCTGGTCTCACTGTCTTCTCGAGAACATGCTTAATTTCTCGATTGGACAGCTCTACTTGCCCACTTGTTTGAGGATGATAAGGCGTTGCCACCTTATGTGTCACTGAATATTTAGCAAGCAAACCTCTCAAGAATTTATTGCAAAAGTGAGTACCACCATCACTGATCAAGGCTCGAGGAATTCCAAATCGACTAAGAATATTCTCATGCATGAATTTGATTACCACCTTGTGATCATTGGTTCGAGTTGCAATGGCCTCCACCCACTTGGAGACATAATCCACTCCAACCAGAATATATTCGTAGCCAAAAGAAGGTGGAAAGGGTCCCATAAAATCAATTCCCCAAACGTCAAAAATCTCCACCACCAGAATGGGGCTCATTGGCATCATATCACGCCTCGACATTGAACCCAATCTTTGACAACGATCACAAGTCTTACAGAAAACATATGCATCGTGAAACAGAGAAGGCCAAAAGAATCCACATTGAAGTACCTTTGCCGCTGTCTTCCTTGCACTGAAGTGGCCTCCACATGCCAATGAATGGCAGAACTTGAGAATATCTTGAAACTCATGGTCTGGGACACATCGCCGAATAATCTGATCTGGACAATATTTAAATAACTCTGGATCCTCCCAAAAGTAATGATGAACTTTAGAGAAGAATCGATCACGTTCTCGCTTGGTCCAGTCTCTTGGCACTTTTCCCGTGGCTAAATAGTTCACAATATCTGCATACCATGGTGTGGAGTTGTCGGACACTCCAAATAATTGCTCCCTCTGAAGTGTTTTGGAAAGTGTAGTGCATACAGAAGTTACCACCATGGTAGAAATTTGATCTTCAAACACCTTCTTCTCCTTCTGTTTTTCTTGCACCCTTACTTCATCTACAGATTCAATCACCTCTTCAGAGTCCATGAAGAAAACATCAGTCTGATCTGGAGGATTCTCAACAGCATTGAAAATATTAAGTTTAACCTTCATGTTGCCAAAGGAAATATCCATGATCCCTGACCTACAATTTATGCAAGCATCAGCAGTAGCTAAGAAAGGTCGACCAAGGATCACAGGAATGTGCCTCTTCGGATTGTGAACCGGCTCAGTGTCAAGTATAATGAAATCAACAGGAAAGTAGAACTTGTCCACTTTAATGAGCACATCTTCTATGATTCCTCGGGGTTGCTTTGTTGATCTGTCTGCAAATTGTAATACCACCGAGGTAGGCTTCAATTCTCCCAAGCCCAATTGTAAGTAAACTGAATAAGGTAGCAAATTCACACTTGCACCCAAATCAAGAAGAGCTTTATCCACATGGTGCTCCCCAATAATGCATGAGATAGTTGGAGCACCAGGATCTTTGTACTTGGGAGGATTACACTGCTGAATTATTGAACTTACTTGTTGTGGCAGCATTACTTTCTTTGGCACATGGCTTTTAGAACGCCTTTTCTGAGTGCACAAGTCCTTCAAAAATTTTGCATAAGGAGGAATTTGCTTGATGGCATCAAGGAGTGGCAAATTAATCTTCACTTGGGGAAACACCTCCATCATGTCATGCAGCTTGTCCCCTTGCTTCCCCAATTTAGATGCTTCAAGAAAACGTTGTGGGAAAGGAGCCTTGGGCTCATAAGGAATTTCAGCACTTGGACTTGTGATCACTTTTTCTTCTTCTTTCTTTTCACCCACCTTATTGTCAATTATTTTCCCACTTCTCAAAGTGGTAATGGCTTGAACTTGCTCATGGTGTGGGTTGCTTGTGGAAGCTTGCATCCCTCTTGGATTAGCAATTGGTTGACTAGGGAGCTTCCCTTCTTCTCTTCTACTTAATGAAGTAGCAAGCTGTCCAAACTGAGATTCCAGTTTGGCAATGGATTGAGAATGCGAGTGCACTAGCTGAACTGTAGATTGTACTGTTGCTGCAGTAGCTTGCACTGTCTCTATAAGAGAATCAAGCTTATCAAATTTAGACAAGGTAAGAGTCAGCTTGTCTTCAATAGCAGAAATTCTTTGGGCCATAGGACTTTGTGTTTGATATTGCTGTTGAGGCACAAAAGTCCTAGGTTGATATGATGGTTGCATTGCTGCCCCTTGGTTACTGTAAGAAAAACCAGGATGATTCCTCCATGTGGGATTGTAAGTATTACCTCGTGGAGGATTCATTGGTCCAGTGAAAGTGGCTTGAACTTGCTCATGTTGAATATCAGAAAATTGCCCCATTGAAGGACAATTGCTCACATTATGCATAGGACTAGAGCAAAATTCACAAGGGCCTATCAATGAAGAATTTGAAGCAGAAGGAGTTTGATTGGCAGCCATAATTGCTGCTACCTTCTGTGCAATTAAATCAATATCAGTTGGCATAGCTTCTGAAGCACCAACCTCAAAAATTCCATCAACCTTCCTGGTAGTGGCAGGTCTGCTAGAACGAGTAGAGGACACATGTTGTAGAGAGTTGTCACTAAGATTTTCAAATAAGGTCCATGCCTCTTCTTCACTCTTCAACATAAAAGTACCTCCACATGACGCATCAACCATCTGTCTGTTGGCTTCTGTGAGCCCTTCATGAAAACTCTGCACTAGTTGCCACTTAGGAACTTGATGATGGGGACACTTCCTAAGAAGGTCCTTGAATCTTTCCCATGTCTCATAAAATTGTTCCCCCTCATGTTGGGAGAAACCAGTGATAGCACGTCTGAACTGATTGGTCTTCCCTATCGGAAAATACTTCTTGAGAAACTCATGTTGCATCTGAGTCCAAGTCGTGATAGAACCAGCCGGTAGAGAGTTGAACCAATACTTTGCTTTGTCTTTCAGAGAGAATGGAAAAAGTCTCATTCTGAAAGCATCTTCAGAGAAGTTGTGAATTTTTGTAGTTGAGCACACTTCAATGAAGTCATCCAGATGCTTGTAAGGGTCTTCTTGAGTCAGCCCAAAATAAGATGGTAGCATCTGAATAATGCTGGACTTGATCTCATAATTCTGTGCTGTGACATTGGGCAGTTGAAAACCTGCTGGCGAGGTATATGTCTCAGGAACATAGTAGTCCCTAAGCAATCTAGCTCTTTCTCCATCAGCATTAGGAACAAGGTTATTATTCCTCTCTTCTGCCATGTTTTCAATTATTTCTTCCTCTTGCACAATGGTATCAACAGGGATGTTCCTCTGTTGTCTAAGAGTACGTTCAGGCTCAGGATCAAGAGGTATCAAAGGATCAGCCACAGAACGACGACCTTGCATATATTACTAAAAGCACCTGAAAAGAAAACAAAAACAAAATTAAAAATATAAAAATTTCCTAAACTAAAAATCCAATTAAAACTAATTCTGTAAAATCCAATCAATCAAATAGATAATCCCCGGCAACGGCGCCAAAAATTGATTCGTGTGTGAGTGTGACTCAAAAAGTATATCAATTAAAATTTTCCACACTTCGCAATAGAACGAATTCCTTGCAGAATAGGGCTATCGAAATGAATGGGTATCGTACCTCAGGGATTATGTTCTGATGAGTTGGAACACAGAACTAATTCTAATTAAATTTATAAGAAAAGAATTCTGATTTTTAACTAATTAAAAAGATAAAATAAAATAAATCAAAGGTAAACAGATAATGAAGATAATAAGAGAGAAACCTAGGGTGTTTGACTTCACCACTAACTCCACAATCAATGGTCAATTGAATCAACTATAGGGGAATTACATCATGCATAAGTGGTATCGGTGGCTACAAGCTCACCTTCATCCGTCAAGAAGATAACATATGATTAAGGCTAAGCCATGGACTATCTTCGATTGGCATGGGCCATCTGCCTAACTACTCTAATCTAGGGTGCAGTATGGTTCATCTTCTCTAGGCATAATCCATCAAAGCTCATAACAATATATTCAGTGATTACCATTGTGTAATAATCTCTCTCATGATCACAGAAAACAAAAGAGATTGAGTTCAATAACAACAACTAAATATCTAAGACAAGATAAGAAATCATTGAGATTGAATTTACAAGACTTTTATTGCTCAATTCATTAATAAGAATCCTCACAATTACACAATCTATGTATGTATATTAAGGTCCCCAATAATTAAAACAATCAAACCATTGATGCTTTGTTAGGGCTACATCAAAACCCTAGTGGATGAACTAGCCGCTCATGGTAGAAGAAGAAGCTTCAACTGTTGAGGAAGAAGACATCATCTTTCTGAATTACGCGTATGACTTCGTTCTCCAATGGCTCTGCAATATGTTTCTGTTCTCTTCAGCCCTCTCAGACTCTCCAATCTCTGTGTAAGCTCTCCCAATTCAGCCTCCAAGTCTTCCTTTTATTCCCCAAGAGAATTCACCAAAGTCCTAATCCAATTAGGAATTAATTAGGGTTTCCCGCAGCACTAATCAGGTGGGTTTTTCCTGCTGACTTCGGCCAAACTTTTGACCCACTAGAAGTCCGATTCACGGAATTTTCGTGAAATACAAAAGTGTGCAGAATCAAATTTCGCTCAACCCCACGCGAGAATTATGTCGATTTGAGGCTCGAAAATAAGACTTCTGGTCCGTTTTCCAAAACGGGATTAAGACTGCATTATGCGCAGATTTGGGCTTCAGGCCCGAAACCTTCTTAAGCAGCTGTAATTCTCTTGGACCTCTTTCTTGGGATGATTTGAGTTGAAATAAATGGTTGAGTGAATCTCCTTGATGTAGGCTTCATCTCACCATCTTGGATGTCTTCTTTAAAAGCCCAAAATTCTGGTTTTAACTGAAATATTCATTAAGGCCCTGAAAATACAGAAAACACTAAAACAAAGTAAAATAACAAAATAATCTATCACTAAGAGAATAAAATACATAAGTTAAGAGGCTAGAATGCGTAACATTCAACGCCTATCACCCACTCAAGTGGTTCCAAAGAAGTCTGGCATTACGGTGCAACCTAATGATAAGGGTGAATTAGTTCCCCAACGCACCACCACAAGATGGAGAGTGTGCATTGATTATAGGAAATTAAATTCAGCCACTCGGAAAGATCACTTCCCCCTCCCATTCATTGATCAAATATTGGAGAGATTGGCCGGGCAAAGTTTTTATTGCTTTTTGGATGGATATTCTGGCTATAATCAGGTTGCTATAGACCCGAGAGACCAAGAGAAAACCACCTTTACATGTCCCTTCGGCACATTTGCTTATAGACGCATGCCCTTTGGGTTGTGCAATGCACCGGCAACTTTTCAACGGTGTATGATGTCTATTTTCTCGGACATGGTGGAAAAATTCTTGGAAGTGTTCATGGATGATTTTTCCATTTTTGGGCCTTCATATGAATCATGCCTCCAAAATCTAGCTTGTGTTCTCAAACGATGTCAAGAAACCAACCTAATTCTTAGTTGGGAAAAGAGTCACTTTATGGTTCAAGAGGGTATTGTCCTAGGGCACATTGTGTCTAAGCGAGGAATAGAGGTTGATAAAGCCAAGGTTGAACTCATTTCCAAACTTCCTCCACCATCTACGGTGAGAGAGATTCGTTCATTCCTTGGGCATGCGGGCTTTTATTGCCGTTTCATCAAAGACTTTAGCAAGATCTCTCGGCCTTTGTGTCGCCTTCTTGAAAAAGAGTCTTGCTTTACCTTTGATGAAGCGTGCTTTGACGCTTTTGAAAAACTCCGCACCATGCTTACAACCGCTCCAATTCTAATCCCTCCAAATTGGGCTCTCCCATTTGAGATTATGTGTGATGCATCCGACTATGCCATGGGTGCTGTCTTAGGGCAACGAGTAGACAAACTGCCACATGTCATCTATTACGCAAGTAAAACCCTTTCCGAGGCTCAAATCAATTATACCACAACGGAAAAGGAGTTGCTTGCGGTAGTATTTGCATTAGACAAATTTTGAGCTTATTTATTAGGTTCAAAGGTCATTGTCTATTCGGACCATGCTGCCCTCCGGCATCTTTTGGCGAAAAAGGACACCAAGCCTAGGTTGATCCGATGGATACTCTTATTGCAAGAGTTCAATTTTGAGATTAGAGACAAAAAGGGAACTGAAAATGTGGTAGCTGACCACCTTTCTAGAATTCTTGTTGAATCCCTTCATAATTCCATTCCAGTTTGTGAATCCTTCCCGGATGAACAACTCTTTGTCATCTCTCAAGAGAGTATCCCTTGGTATGCGGATGTGGTTAATTATTTGGCAACCGGTAAAATACCATCTTCTTGGACCAAACAAGAGAATGATCGTTTTCTCTCCCAATCACGATCATATTATTGGGACGATCCTCAATTGTTCAAATACTGCCCCGATCAAATAATTCGTAAGTGTGTACCCAACAGTGAATTCCAAAGCATTCTCAAATTTTGTCATACACTCGCTTGTGGGGGACACTTTAGTGCTAAGAAAACCGCAGCAAAAATTCTTCAATGCGGATTTTTCTGGCCGACACTTCATCGGGATGCATATTCATTCTGCCGCTCTTGTGAGCGATGTCAGCGCCTTGGCGCGATGTCTCGGAAGGACATGATGCCTCTTAACCCTATTCTTATCATTGAAATATTCGATGTGTGGGGCATTGACTTCATGGGACCATTTCCACCCTCTACTGGTCATGAGTACATACTTGTGGCGGTGGACTACGTATCTAAGTGGATAGAGGCCGTTGCTACCAAAACCAACGATCACGCAGTCGTGGTTAAATTCATTCAAGCTAACATTTTTAGCCAGTTTCGTGCGCCTCGGGCCATCATCAGTGACGGAGGTAAGCATTTCTGTAACCGGTTCCTTCGAACCTTGCTTCTCAAATACTCCGTCACACACAAAGTAGCCACCCCCTACCATCCTCAAACTAGTGGCCAAGTAGAAGTATCCAATAGGGAGATTAAGAACATTCTTCAGAAAACTGTTCGGCCCGACCGGAAGGATTGGTCATTGCGACTAAACGATTCATTATGGGCATACCGAACCGCATATAAAACTCCCATTGGAATGTCACCTTATCGGTTAGTTTATGGCAAGGCGTGCCATCTTCCGGTTGAATTGGAGCATAAAGCTATGTGGGCCACCAAGACCTTCAATTTTGACATGAAAAAGGCCGGTTCTAATCGAAAGCTTCAGTTAAATGAATTGGAAGAATTGCGACATAACGCGTATGAGAATGCGAAAATCTATAAGGCAAAGTCCAAAGCCTTTCATGATCGTAATATTCGAGTCAAAACATTTTCGCCGGGCCAAAAAGTTTGGTTGTACAACTCGCGCCTCCATTTGTTTCCTGGAAAACTTCGCTCCCGTTGGGATGGTCCATTTTTGGTTAATTCCGTCGCTCCCCACGGAGCGGTGGAATTGAAGGACTTGAAAGATGGCTCGATGTTCAAAGTAAACGGGCAGCGCTTAAAAGTGTGTGTGGATGACCAAGTCATCACCGAATACGTGGATGTCGTCACTTTGACGGATCCCGTGTATTTTGACTCGTGAGTCGATCCGGACGTCGCGCCATAGACGTGTAAGGTGGCGAAGCCATGGTAGCTATCAAGCTTCTATGATGTCCCTTTTAATCCAAAGTAGGACTGTATCTAAGCAGTGTAGTATCTAATTCCCAAAATATCCAAGTCCCTGTAGCATACTTTGCACTGACTGTTTTTGAGCATTTCGATTGATCGAAACCAAGATTTCGATCAATCGACAATTTCGATTGATCGAGATTCTAGTTCGATTGATCGAAAAATTGCAGAGATTTGCCAAGTCCAAAGTCCCGAGAGGTGGTATTCTTCGATTGTACTTCGATAGGTCTTCGATCGATCGACATCAAATTTCGATTGAAACAATTAAAGGTTCGATTAATCGAAGTCAATATGTGATTCAAGGGAGGAATTTTCGATTGAGCGAAAAGACAATCTCAATCCATCGAAGCTGGTTTCGATTGATCGAAGCAAGATTTCGATCCATTGAAATCTCGCTTGATCGAAATGCACATTTCGATCAATCGAAATGTACGCGGAGCCTGCACGTGAGCCGAAAATCTATTTAAACCGTTGGGCTTCCCTCCCATTTTAAAAGACCATCCGACTTCTTCTCTTCCTCCGTGCGATCCAAGCCTTCTCCAAGCATTCCCGAGCACTCGATCTGCCATTCCCGATCCTCCGCCGCCATCCGACGCAGTCCGATCCGCCGCTAGCATCTGCGCGATCTTCTCTTCGCGGCTGCGCGTGGAGTTTTCGTCGGTTGAGCCGTTCATCCTCTTCCTCACGAGGTAAGTGATGCATGGCTACTTTTTGTTTACTCTCTCGCCATTTTTGATAGTTTTACGGCGGAATAAGCATAGTTAGATAATGTTGGGGTGGATGGTTGCTATTGCGATATCTGAATCGAGTTTTTGTGGGTTTCGGGGGGGTAGGAATTCATGACGGAGTGGGATTTGGCATTTTCTTCGTTTCAAACGCTTAGAGTACGGTGTGTAACCACGGTACCTTCGTATCGGTTGCACCCGTTCACTTTACCTCTTCGAGAGCAACTTTTTGCATTTTTGTCAGTACCTTGGACTAGGACTTCATTTTTATTTTTATTCTTTTAGTCTAGTAGTAGTTTAACTTTCTTCTTATTCATCTTTTATTTACGTACCTTTTGGAATCCAGTGCAGACTGTTCCGAGGCCATGGCGAGAGTGAGGAACGCCGCCGGTGCTGTTCGTGACGTGCCCGGGCGAGCCTTCCGGTCTCGGAAGTTCCACCCGGAGCAGGTTTTCGACCTAGCGGAGTTCGAGAGGCGTCCCGACACCGAGTGGACGGTTGTCGAGCTCAGGAGGCGTCGCCTCGACCAACTATGTGTGCCTCCCACCGATGTGGCACACGAGCGCCTAGTGCAGGTCTTTTACGAGCATATGACCTACTCCTGCACAGCGCCAGATACACTCGAGACTACCGTGGCCACTGTCACGATCACGATTACGCCGAGCCGGATTGCTCATATGCTCGGCATCCCTCACCAGCAGCCGCCGGACATGGTTGGCCCGGACGGTCAGCCACTCTATAGTGCAGCGCTCCCAGCAGACACCACGCTCTTCTCGATAGTGATGGACATGTGTGGCGGGGCGTTTACCACGCCCAACCACAACTGCACGTCCAAGTCGATTGGCCGAGCAGATATTGGTTCCTGGACACCGTTCTCCTCAAGAACGCGTGTCCGTTGCAGCACGTGGCCGAGCGCAGGGGCGACCTCCTCCGTTGCCTCTATGCTTTCCATACGGGCGCTTGGTTTTCTGTCCCATCGCTTATCTGGGGGCAGATGCACAAAGTTTGGGATGGCCTCGTCAACAAGAGGAAGAGGAGAGCAGCGAGTTGGCGTCTTCCCTTTCCATTCCTGATCGCCGCTTTTCTCAGCAATGCCAGTATACCGGTCAGTCGGACTGACATTCAGTTGGCACCGCCCACCCGCTTCACATCTACTCAGTGGGATCGGGTGAGGTGACACCTAGAGCGACAGGACCATCAGGGTGATCCACCAGACGATGTAGATATGGATGCCCCGGTGGAGATGGATGAGGGAGAGCCAGCAGGGGCTGAGACAGAGGACGAGGAGATGGAGGAGGAGGAGATGGATGTCGCTGCAGAGCGGCATGATATCTTAGCGACAGGCTATTCCTGCCTGGCAGCTGACGTAGAGCGGCTCCAGCAGGGTTTTGACGAGCACGTCCAGGTGACGCAGAGTCAGCTGGCAGGTATTCGGACGGACATTTCTTCTCTGGTACAGGGCCAGAGAGCGATCTTAGAGGAGTTCCGAGCCTTCCGGCAGGATCTGCAGTTCCTATTCGCAGGTCGAGCCTCCACCTCCACTTCTGCTCCCACCGAGCTACCACCACCACCACCCGCCCTCGAGTAGCTGCACCTTATTCATCTTTTCTGCTTTATTTTCTGTATTTTTCTTTCTTTATTTTTGATAGGCCATGTTGGCCATGTTTAGTTTCTTTTTGAGTATTCCACCTGCAGGTACACTTTGTACTACAACTCATTTTCAGTTATATGGAATACATTTATATTTTCTTTTATGCCATGTGTTATCTTTACTGTCTTTATTTTTGCTTTCCGTCAATCTATCTGTTCTCTATACTTTGACTATGTATGTAGTACCACTTGTCTAATTGTTATATGCGATTCAGTTGATGATTTCCGTTTATTACCGCCTGGTTTCAATTCCCAATACTGTTGAGATTGCTTCAACACAGTATGGCGGTACTAAAGAAAGGCAGCCCCTTTGCGTGCTATACGTTAGCATGCCTGGATAGTCAATATCTTATCGCATAGACCTCTTAGCCAATTGGGAAACACCAGTTCCGACCATTAGATATACAGTGATATTGGCATTGTCAGTTTGTGCATATTATTTCATTATGTTCTATTTATCTACTTTTTGTTCCTTTTAATGCTCATGGTATCCAGTTGGTATTCTGTGCAGGTTTTTCTTATTTACAGGATGACTACTGCCATGGCATTCCATTTTGCTCGCATTCTACCATCCCAGTAACTTCTTTCCTTGTTCCTCTTGTCCAAACATTGAGGACAATGTTGTATATAAGTTTGGGGGTGCGGTATGCTATACCACTTGCATATGCATGCAATGTTCGGTTATTATTTTGAGTGTCATTGTAGAGCAGTTTTTTTTTTCTTTTCTTCTTCTTGATTTTTTTTGGATGCTTGCCATGATGTCTTGCTTTTTAAAGGAGATCATTCGAATAAATGTCCGAGGTAAATGCAGCAGGTAGTTAAGAACTTCAACATTGTAAATACCCGCACTTTTGCAAGCTTTATAGTAGGCTAGAACGGTCTACATTTTTGTCTACCGTCGAGCACGTACAATTCTTGCCCTAAATTTGTCCTTAACCGCACAAATTCGCACACATGCATTTTAAATTGTGGGGTATAAGTCTGAGGGAGAATTTTTGAAAATTTCTGTTTTTATCTGAACAACTTAAAGAATAAGTTCTTCTGGTTGTTGTAAAAAAAAAAGGGAATAAAAAGAGAAAAATATGCAATAAGCCTTCTCACTCAATAAAACGGATTTCTATGCCTTAAAGCAAGAAATATTCGTGTAAAAGTGTGTAAGGTTGAGCAATAATAAGCGGGTGGCTTGCTTACGCTCATCGCCTTGTAAGCTAGGTCATTAAGTCCGAGGGGTGCTTCTTCACCTAATGCCCTAAAATCAATTGGTTTGGGAGTCATTGGCCCAACGCCGCTACATGGGCTTGCAAGAAAGCAAAAAGAGCTAAGCATTGCACGGTCACCCGTGCATGAGCAATCATGAATGTTTTGTGATAATGAAGCAGCCGTGTTGAGCATCTTCAATGAGTTTTTCTCTTAAAAACAGATTTGTTCGTTTTCTTCTCCAAATATGACAAAAGCCACGCGTTAGAATGCATGTTCACTTTTCAAAGAGGATTTTGGGGTTGGAATTGTTATAGTTGTTCGGGTTGGCCATTATGTGGGGACTGTCGTTCATTTATAACTTGTGAAAGTCCATTTTTGCTAATGACCACATAGTTCTGTAATACTTGTTGCATTTGCCAAGTGTGAAATGAATGGATGAGCGCCCTTTATCTAGTTGATGACTGAGCATGATTAAACTTCTGTATAAGACAGTTGATTTCATTTTTGTAATATTGTATTGCTAAGGGACTAGCAATATGTATGTTTGGGGGTGTGATAAGTGTTCAATTCTATGCATTTGAACCCTCTTTATTGCATATGTTAGTTTTGTTTTTGCGTTTACCGAGATATGTTTACGGTATTTTTGTGTTTTTGATGTTTTGCAGGTATTGGAGTAAAAGGAGCAAAGTTGGAAGCTTTCTGCAGTCAAGAGAAGAAATCAGAAATTGTTGCCAAGGCATCTCGATCAATCGAGATGTGGATTTCGCTCAATCGAGATTTCGATTGATCGAAATCTCATTTCGATTGATCGAAATCTCGATCAATCGAGATTCAGTTTCGATCAATCGAAACTCTGCAGAGTCCACTTGGCCACTTGCTCACCTGCTCTCCCACTTGCAACAAAATCCCCCTTTTTGCACGACTTAGGGGGATTGTCTGACTTGAACAAGACTTTTGGGGGCCTTCTTGATACAAGAGATATATATAATGATATATATATATATGGTGGGCCCAAAGGAGAAAAAGGAGCCAAAAAGCATACAAAAAGCACCAAAAGCCACATATCTCATATCTCTCAATACACACAAGAAGATCAGCAGAGAGACCTTCGGGAGAGGAAGAGGATAGCTGAACCAGACCAAGAAGCTTCATTCTCTTCATCAATGGAAGGGTGCAAGGCAACCATGATCAACTAACTCTTCTACTAGGGTGTTGGTTTCAACCCCTAGCCATGTAAACTTGTTCATCTTTGTAGCTCTTGGGATTTGTAATTAAATGTTGATTATTTAGCCTAGTGATTATGTACACAAATACATCTCTTTTATATATTCATTTGATATGGAATTTATTCTTGTCTTAGAGTAGGTTTTGTCACTTGAATGCACAACATTTGCATATTCCACAAGAAGTGCAAATGATGGCTAGATAATGGTGTTTAAATGAATGTGTGATGTTAGTTTGTATAGACCATGCCAAGACAAGGTAGTTTGGATGCATGTAGTGTTCACTTAGAGAGTAGAGTAATTAGGTAGTTAGTTAGGTTGAGGAGCTATACTTGTTGAAGATGGATTATGATAGGTTAGCACACACATTGATCTTTTGATATGTCATTGAGGTCACAAGCCTAATGACATTGTTAGGCATTTAATTAATGAATCCCTTGCTTGCTACACTTATGAACATGTGAATGGCTAGTGGTGGAAACCAACCCTAGTTCTCTCTCCCAACTTTACTCTTTAAATTTATTGTCATTTCATTTATGCAATAGTTTTTAACACAAAACCAAAAACCTGTTTTTAGAATTAAAGTGGAATTAATCTTTCTTTATGACAATTAACGACTAGTCCTCGTGGGATCGATACCCTCTATATAGAACCTTATCTGCAAAGATTCGTGCTCTTGCGAGTGGTTAAATTATATTTTGATAAAAAAAAGGGCAAAATTAAGCTTACAATATAATTTAGTTCCGACCACATCAATTGCTGCTACCTTCTATGCAATTAAATCAATGTCAGTTGGCATAGCTTCTTAAGCACCAACCTCAAAAATCCCATTAGTCTTCCTTGTAGTGGCAGGTCTACTAGAACGAGTAGAGGACACATGTTGTAGAGAGTTGTCACTAAGATTTTCAAATAAGGTCCATGCCTCTTCTTTACTCTTCAACATAAAAGTACCTCCACAAGACGCATCAACCATCTGTCTGTTGGCTTCTGTTAGCCCTTCATGAAAACTCTACACTAGTTGCCACTTAGGAACTTGATGATGAGGACACTTCCTAAGAAGGTGCTTGAATCTTTCCCATGTCTCATAAAATTATTTCCCCTCATGTTGGGAGAAACCAGTGATAGCACGTCTGAACTGATTAGTCTTCCCTATTAGAAAATACTTTTTAAGAACTCTTGTTGCATCTGAGTCCAAGTCGTGATAGAACCTGCCGGTAAAGAATTGAACCAATACTTTGCTTTATCTTTCAGGGAGAATGGAAAAAGTTTCATTCTGAAAGCATCTTCAGAGAAGTTGTGAATATTGGTAGTTGAGCACACTTCAATGAATTTATCTAGATGCTTGTAAGGGTCCTCTTGAGTCAGCCCAAAATATGATGCTAGCATCTGAATAATGTTGGACTTGATCTCATAATTTTGTGCTGTGACATTGGGCAGTTAAAAATTGATTGGTGAAGTATATGTCTCAGGAACATAGTAGTCCCTAAGTAATCTAGCCCTTTCTCCAGCAGCATTATGAACGAGATTGTCATTCTTTTCTTCTGCCATGTCTTCAACGAATTCTTCCTCTTGCACAATAGTATCAACAGGGATGTTCCTCTATTGTCTGAGAGTATGTTTAAGCTCAGGATAAAGAGGTATCAAAGGATCAGCCACAGAACAACGACCATGCATATATTAATAAAAAGCACCTGAAAAGAAAACCAAAACAAAATTAAAAACAAAATATAAAACTTTATTAAACTAAAAATCCAACTAAAATTAATTTTGTAAAATCCAAACAATCAAATAGATAATCCCCAACAACGGCGCCAAAAATTGATTTGTGTGCGAGTGCGTCTTAATTAAAATTACCACACTTCGCAATAGAACGAATTCCTTGCAGAATAGGTCTATCGAAAGGGGTGTCGAACCTCAGGGATTATGGTCTGAATGAGTTGGAGTACGAAATTAATTCTAATTAAATTTATAAAGAGAAGCAATCTTATTTTTATATTTAAACTATCTAAAAAGCAAAATAAAATAAAACAAAGGAAATAGAGAGTGAAGATAATATGAAATAAATCTAAGGTAATTGATTTCACCACTAACTCCACAATCAATGGTCAATTGAATTAATTATGGGGAATTACATCATGCATAAGTGGTGTTGGTGGCTACAAGCTCACCTTCATCCATCAAGAAGATAACATATGATTAAGGCTACGTTATGGACTATCTTTGATTCGTGTATGAGTACGTCTCAAATTATAATTACCACACTTCGCAATAGAACGAAATTCCTTGCATAATAGGGCTATTGAAAGGGGTGTCGAACCTCAGGGATTATGGTCTGATGAGTTGGAATACGGAATTAATTCTAATTAAATTTAAGAGAAAACAATTCTGATTTTTAAACTAATTAAAAAGTAAAATAAAATAAATCAAAAGGAATAAAGAGTGAAGATAATATGAGATAAATCTAGGGTATTTGACTTTACCACTAACTCCACAATCAATGGTCAATTGAAATAACTATGGGGATTATATCATGCATAAGTGGTGTTAGTGGCTACAAGCTCACCTTCATCTGTCAGGAAGATAACATATGATTAAGGCTAAGTCATGGACTATCTTCGATTGGCATGGCTCCTGGATCTTTGTACTTTGGAGGAGCGCAATGCTGGATAATAGAGCTTACTTGTTATGGAAGCATGACTCTCTTTGGAACATGGCTCATTGATCTCCTTTTCTGAGTGCACAAGTCCTTCAAGAAGTTGGCATAAGGAGGAATCTATTTGATGGCATCAATGAGTGGTATATTATTCTTCACTTGTTGAAACACCTCCATCATGTCATGCAACTTGTCCCCTTGTTTTCCAAACTTGGATGTTTCTTGTAAACGTTGTGGGAAAGGAGCCATGGGCTCATATAAATTTTCAGCAATTGGACTCATTGGCACCTCTTCTTGATCATTCTTCTTCTCCCCCACCTTGTTCTCAATTACTTTTTCACTTCTCAAAGTGGTGATGGCTTGAACCTCCTTAAGATGTGGGTTCCTCAAAGAATCATGCATCCCTCTAGGATTGGCAATGGGTTGACTTGGTAGCTTCTCCTTTTCTCTTTTACTCAAGGCATTAGCAAGTTGTCCAAACTGAGATTCCAGTTTGGCAATTGATTGAGAGTGAGAATATACCAATTGAGCAGTGGATTGAAGTACTTCAGCAATAGAGTCAAGCTTATCAAGTTTTGCTAGGGCAGGCATCATCTTATCTTCAAGAGCCGAACTCGTTGGTGGCATAGGAACTTGTGCTTCATATGGTTGTGGAGGCACATAGTTTTGAGGATGAAAAGTGAGCTGAATTACTGAAGATGGATTAGAAACTTGACCAGTTGCCATGAGTTGCACCATTCTTTGTGCCACAGCATCCACAATGGTAGGCATCGCATCTGTAGAACCAATATCAAAAATATCAGTTATTCTCCTTGTATTGGATGGTCTGCTCCAACGAGATGAAGACACACGTTGTAAAGAATTGTCACTAAGGTTCTTGAACAAAGTCCATGCTTCATCTTCACTTTTTAACATGAAAGTACCCCCACATGATACATCCACCATATGTCTGTTACTCTCTGTTAGTCCCTCATATAAACACTGCACTAACTGCCACTTTAGAAATTGGTGATGAGGACACTTCCTAAGAAGGTCCTTAAATCTCTCCCATGTCTCATAAAATTGTTCCCCCTCAAATTGAGAGAAACCAGTGATAGCACGTCTGAATTGATTGGTGCTCCTTATCGAAAAATATTTCTTCAAGAACTCGCTTTGCATTTGAGTCCATATAGTGATAGAGCTTGCCGGTAGAGATCTGAACCAATACTTGGCCTTCTCCTTTAGAGAGAATGGAAAGAGTCGTATCCTGAAAGCATCATCAGAGAAGTTATGAATTTTTGTTGTTGAGCAAACTTCTATAAAATGATCTAAGTGCTTGTACGGATCTTCATCAGTCAGCCCGATGTAGGATGGCAACATCTGAATGATACTGCGCTTGATCTCATAGCTCTGTGCCGTGACATTAGGCAGTTGAAATCCAGCACGCGAATTATATGTCTTTGGGACATAGTAGTCTCTGAGTAATCTTGCTCTTTCCACAACAGCATCAGACACAATATTGTTGTCCTCATTATTTTCATGCACACCAGCCAAGACATCGATAATCTCTTCCTCTTACTCAATGGTGTGGCGATTGAAGTCCCTTAAAAGAAAACAAAAATAAAATAATACAAATTAGTAACAAATATAAAAACTATAAAAAAAATAAAAATAAAACAAATTAGTATCTGAAAATAAAACAAAAACAAAATTAAAAGGAAATATAAAAAATATAAAAAAAAAATTCCTAAACTAAAAATCCAATTAAAATTAAGTCTGTACAATCCAATCAATCAAATAGATAATCCCTGGCAACGGCGCCAAAAATTGATTCGTGTGTAAGTGCGTCTCAAATTATAATTATCACACTTCACAATAGAACGAATTCCTTGCAGAATAGGGCTATCGAAAGGGGTGTCGAAACCCAGGAATTATGGTCTGATGAGTTGGAATATGGAATTAATTCTAATTAAATTTATAAAGAAAAGAAATCTGATTTCTATATTTATTCTAATTAAAAAGAAAAATAAAATAAATCAAAGGAAATAAAGAGTGAAGATGGTTCATCTTCTCTAGGGTGCAATATGGTTCATCTTCTCTAGGCATAATCCATCATAGCTTTTAATGATATATTCTGTGATTACCATTGTGTAAAAATCATTCTCATCATCACAGAAAATAAGAGAGACTGAGTTCAATAACAATAACCAAATATCTAAGACGAGATAAGGAATCATTAAAACGAAATTTATAAGACTTTTATTGCTCAATTCTATAATAAGAATCCTCTAAATTACACAATCTATGCATGTATATAAAGGTCCCCAATAATTAAAACAATCAAACCATTGATGCTTTGTTAGGGCTACATCAAAACCCTAGTGGATGAACTAGTCGCTCATGGTAGAAGAAGAAGCTTCAACTGTTCACGAAGAAGGCATCATCTTCATGAATTATGCGTATGACTTCGTTCTCCAAAGCTTTGCAAAAGTATGTTTTCAATTCTATCCAAAGCTCTCTCAGACTCTCCAACATCTCTCCAACTTAGCCTCCAATTCTTCACTTTATGCCCCTAGAGAATACACCAAAGTCCTAATCCAATTAGGAATTAATTAGGTTTTCCCGTATCACTAATCAGGTGGGTTTTCCCTGCTGACGTTCGGCCCAACTTTTGACCCACTAGAAGTTTGATTCACGAAATTTTCGTGAAATACAAAAGTGTGCAGAATCGCATTTCGTTTAATCCTTGTCAAAATTAAGTCGATTTGAGGCTCGAACATAACACTTCTGGTCCATTTTCCAAAACGAGATTAAGACTGTATTAAGCGCAGATTTGGGCTTCAGGCCCGAAACCTTTTTAAGCAGCTGTAATTCTCTTGGACCTTTTCCATGGGCTGATTTGAGTTGAAATAAGTGGTTGAATGGTTCTCCTTGATGTAGGCCTCATCTAACCATCTTGGATGTAATCTTTAAAAGCCCAAAATCATGGTTTTAACTGAACTAATCATTAAGGCCCTGAAAATACAGAAAACAGTAAACAAAGTAAAATAACAAAATAATCTATCACTAAGAGAATAACGTACATAAATTAAGAGGCTAGAATGCGTAACATTCAATGCCTATCAATCTTCGATTAGCATGGGCCATTTGCCTAACTACTCTAATCTAGGGTGCAGTATGGTCCATCTTCTCTAGGCATACTCCATCAAAGCGTATAATGATATATTCAATGAAAATCATTGTGTAATAATCGCTCTCATGATCACAAAAAATAAGAGAGATTGAGTTCAATAACAACAACCAAATATCTAAGACAAGATAAGAAATCATTGAAACTGAATTTATAAGACTTTTATTGCTCAATTCTATAATAATAATCCTCTAAATTACACAATCTATGCATGCATATAAAGGTCCCGAATAATTAAAACAATCAAACCATTGATGCTTTGTTAGGGCGACATCAAAACCCTAATGGATGAACTAGCCACCCTTGGTAGAAGAAGAAGCTTCAACGGTTGAGGAAGAAGGCATCATCTTCATGAATTATGCCTAAGACTTCATTCTCCAATGGTTCTCCACTTGAAAGCTCTGCAAAGTATGTCTTCAGTTCTGTCCAATGGCTCTCTAAGCTCTCCTAAACTCTCCAAAAATAGCCTTCAATTCACCACTTTATGCCCCAAGAGAATACACCAAAGTCCTAATCCAATTAGGTTTTCCCACAGCACTAATCAGGTGGGTTTTTGCTACTGATGTTCGGCCCAACTTTTGACCCACTAGAAGTCCGATTCACAGAATTTTCGTGAAATACAAAACTGTGCAGAATCAAATTTTGTTTAACTTTTTTGGAAATTAAGTTGATTTGAGGCTTGAAAATAACACTTTTAGTCCATTTTCCAAAATTGGATTAAGACTATATTAAGCGCAAATTTGGGCTTCAGGCCCGTAACCTTCTTAAACAGCTGTAATTCTCTTGGACCTCTTCCTTGGGCTGATTTGAGTTGAAATAAATAGTTGAATGGATCCCTTTGATTTAAGCTTTATCTACCCTTCTTGGATGTCATCTTTAAAATTCCAAAATCATGGTTTTAACTGAAATAATCATTAAGGCCCTGAAAATACAAAAAATACTAAAGCGAAGTAAAATAACAATATAATCTATCACTAAGAGAATAAAATATGCAAATTCAGAGGCTAGAATGCGTAACTGGCCACCTCATAGATGAAACTTGTAAGGGGAATTTCAAAATTGACCAATCCAAGTGCCCTAACCTTAGATGACATGATCTGGGGAATGCATGGACCAGTCTACTTTGTCCAAAAATTGATCTTGAGATCCTGAGAGTGCATTGACTGATTAAGGGAATGTTTGGACCGGTCTAATTTTGAAATTTTTTGAAAAAATTACTCTTGAAACCCTAATTTTTAAATTCGAATATCATTTATTCAAAAACTATATGTCCTCACCAACTTACTTGGACTATGTGACTCTCATATTTGATCAATGATGTCCACGCACATATGTAACCTCTTGAATACTTCAGATGATCAAGTTCCTTATCTATATCATTGATGTATTCTTAAGATGATCAAGCTCATTGTCTTTGTCATTGATTGCTTTATCATATGCTTGCATTGGTGAAGAACACATTCCATGCTCTCGATCTTCAATTTCATTATTGATTACAAGAATTTAAATGAAAAGTTATAACTCGATCATTATCTAAAATATTAACTCTGTGATAAGTGTATCAATTAAAATTACCACACTTCACAATAGAACGAATTTCTTGAAGAATAGGGCTATCGAAAGAGGTGCCGAACCTCAGGGATTATGGTCTAAGTGAGTTGGTATACGAAATTAATTCTAATTAAATATCAATAAAAAGAAATCTAATTTTTATAACTAGACTAACTAAAGAAGTGAATAAAATAAAATAAGAGTAAATAGAGAGTATAAAAAATATGAGATAAATCTAGGGTCATTGACTTCACCACTAACTCCACAATCAATGGCCACTTGAATTAACTATGGGAATTATATCATGCAAAAGTGGTGTCGGTGGCAATAAGCACACCTTTGTCCATCAAGAAGATAACATATGATTAAAGCTAAGTCATGGACTATCTTCGATTAGCATGAGCCATCTACCTAACTACTTTAATCTAGGGTGCAATATGGTCCATCTTCTCTAGGCATACTCCATCAAAGCTTTTAATGATATATTCAATGAAAACCATTGTGTAATAATCACTCTCATGATCACAGAAAATAAGAGGGATTGAGTTCAATAACAACAACTAAATATCTAAGACAAGATAAGAAATTATTGAAACTGAATTTATAAGACTTTTATAGTTTAATTCTATAATAAGAATCCTCTAAATTACACAATCTATGCATGTATACAAAAATTCCCAATAATTAAAATAATCAAACCATTGACGCTTTAGTTAGGGCTACATCAAAACCTTAGTGGATGAACTAGCCACTCATGATAGAAGAAGAAGCTTCAACGGTTGAGGAAAAAGGCATCATCTTCATGAATTACGCACAAGACTTCGTTCTACAATGGTTCGGCAAATTATATCTTCAATTACATCCCAAGGCTCTCCAAAACTCTCTCCAATCTCCCCCAAAATAGCCTCCAATTTGCCACTTTATGCACCAAGAGAATACATCAAAGTCCTAATCCAATTAGGAAATAATTAGGCTTTCCCGCAACACTAAACATGTGGGTTTTTCTGCTGACATTCGGCTCAACTTTTGACCCACTAGAAGTCCGATTCACGGAATTTTTGTGAAATACAAAAGTGTCCAGAATTGAATTTATCATCTAATCTCGTGTCTAAAAAATAATTAGAACTACGTTTTTAACTAACCCATCCATTACCACAATAAAGGTAGAACAATTTTCTAAGTTCGATCAAGTGGCAATCCTAACATGCCTGTACACATAACTAAATTTCTTATTAAGTATTAGACAATCCTGGCATGCCTATACCCATATTTTATAAATACCTTATTAGGTATTGGGCAATCCCGACATACCTCCAAATATAATGTACAGATACTGATGAAGCAAAAAATCCACCCCAAACTAGTCAAGCGCCAACCTGTAAAAAGGACAAGAGAAGAGTAATTGAAAGGGCATCGGTGCGGTACCGGTCGACTACGCTCCGACGATCAAGTTAGGAATCGGAAGGGTCAAGCTGTAAAGGAACTCAGAGGGTATTAATCGCATACCTGGTATCTGGATCACCTCTGTATTTATAGCAGTTAAGTGAGATGGTGTCATAGTAGGGGACTCGCTCTTGGGGATAGAGAAGTCCTGGTTAACATAGACTTCGTATCCACGTCACTTGAAAATCATCCTTCACATTACACGTTTTATAATTCTAGTCAAATACTCTATCAGATGCCCCCTGTTTATAGGGGTCGATTGCTGGGCCTCATGAACATTTTGGATTGCTTACTGGGCCTCGTCTTTGGCATATGGATAAATACTTTCTTCCTTTCTTTTCTCTTTTTTATTTCTTTCCTTTTCTTCTTTTTCCTTTCCTTTTTCTTTTCTTTCTTCTTTTCTTTCTTTCTTTTCTTTTCATTTTTTTTTTCTTTTCTTTCCTGCGCGTGGCTGGCGCCGGGTGGGCCCGGCCGCGCCCGGCCGAGCCCGGCTAGGCAGCTCCCGGCTATTAAAGAAGTCCAAAAGCTGACAGGTAAAGTGGCAGCGCTCAGCCAATTGATTACCCGTGCTACAAACAGGTGCCTCTAGAATGTGAGCAGGCCTTAAATGAGCTAAAACAATACCTTAGCTCGCCCCCACTTCTGTCATGCGCGCGCGTAGGAGAGGAGTTGTACTTGTACTTGGCCGTCTCTCCTGCAGCAGTCACTTCCGCGCTGATACGGGAAGAAGAAGGAGTGCAAAGGCCAGTTTATTATACCAACAGGGTTCTCCAAAGGGCAGAAAAATGGTATCCCTCCATAGAAAAACTGACATTTGCCTTGGTTACCACGGCCAGGAAACTCAGGCCATATTTCCAAGCGCACACCATTGTAGTGCTAACCGATCAACCACTCCGGCAAGTCCTCTTCAAACCTGAAACCTCGGGGTGACTTGTGAACTGGTCTATGGAGCTAGGACAATTTGACATCCAATACAAGCCAAGGACAACAGTCAAAGGCCAAGTACTGGCAGATTTCATAGCAAAGTTTACATACCCCCGGGAAAATGAACAGGTTCGGCAGGAAGGAGCAGAAGATACGGTCCACCAAGAAAAGGAGGACCTAATGGACCCTGGGTGCACATGGCAATTGTTTGTCGATGGATCATCCAACACACAAGCCAGCAGAGCGGGGATACTAATTAGATCTCCAACAGGAGAAACATTAAAATACGCCCTGCAATTTGGATTCAAGGCAACAAACAATGAAGCTGAATATGAAGCTTTAATTGCAGGGTTAAAGCTAGTTGATATCCTCAAGGTTAGATAACTGAAAGCTCATACCGACTCCCAGTTAATTGCCTGGCAAGTCAGTTTGGAATATAAGGCAAAGGGAGCAAGGATGAAATCTTACTTGCCAAAAGTACAAGAACTGGTTACTCGTTTCTGAAGGTTTTCAATCATGTGGATCCCCCGCAGTGAAAACTCCAATGCTGATGCTCTCGCTCGATTGGCTATGGCGCAAGAGGCCACCCAAGGGGGGGTGCTTGTAGAGTGCATGAACCACCCGAGTATAACAGTAACAACGTCGTGTGAAGTAAACCAAGTCACACAGGGCATGGAATGGGTGGACCGGATAGTCAAATACATAAACAATGGTGAATTACCGTCGAATAAAACACAAGCGCACAGAACCAGGGTCAGGGCATCTAGGTACACCCTGATCGATGGAGTCCTCTACAAAAGGGGAGTTTCCTTACCCAACCTACGATGCATGTCTATAGAAGAAGCGCAGAGTGTTATGAGGGAAATTCATGAAGGGGAATGTGGAAACCATGTAGGGGCAGGTCCTTAGCTCACAAGGCCATTAGGCAGGGGTACTACTGGCCTTCTATGTAGCAGGACGCAATGAACTTTGTCAAGAGGTGTGAAAAGTGCCAACGCTTCGCTAACATCTCGAGACAGCCTCCGGAAGAGCTGACACCAATAATGGCCCCGTGGCCTTTTGCCCAATAGGGAATGGATTTTGTTGGCCCTTTACCCATGGGAAAGGGGCAGACGAAATTCGCGATTGTAGCGGTTGACTATTTCACTAAATGGGTGGAGGCCAAGCCCCTATCTACAATAGGGGAAAGGAATGTCATCAGTTTCATGTGGAAATCAATCATATACAGGTTTGGTGTCCCAAAGGTCATAATTATGGATAACGCAAAGTAGTTTGAGAGCCGACGGTTCCAAGATTTTTTCACAGAGCATGGCATAAACCACAGACCAATGGGCAGGCTGAAGTAGCCAACAAAACTATATTTAAAATGATTAAGAAATGCCTGGATGACTCCAAAGGAGCATGGCCAGAGCTGCTGCCAAGCATTCTGTGGGCCTACACGACCACCGTCAGAGTCCCCACAGGAGAGACACCTTACTTCTTAGCTTTTGGAAGCGAGGCAGTTCTGCCTATTGAAATGGGGATGGTGGTGAGCCATCGGGCCAAGCATTATGATCCAGTTCACAACGAGAGGGAACCAAGGGCTAGTATCGATTTCATCGACGAGAAAAGGGAGCAGGCGCAGGTACGAATGGTCGTGTATCAACAGGCCATGTCCCGGTATTATAACACTAGAGTCAAGCATAGGAGTTTTCAGCCTGGTGATCTAGTCTTGCGAGAAGTCACTCAAGCCACCAAACCTCATGGCACTAGAAAGCTGGCCCCTAATTGGGAGGGCCCGTATAAAGTATTCAGGACTCAAAAGCGAGGTGCTCACTAGCTAGAAACATTAGAAGGAAGGCAACTGGCCCATCCTTAAAATGCTGAGCATTTAAGGAAGTTCTATCAGTAAGGTTTTTCCCTGACTTGTTAATTTTTTTCCCCATCCTTTTTAGGTTTTAGCTTGGATTTGCTTTGAGCAAGTATGAATGTAAAGGTTGGCTGTCTGCCGGACCTTAAGTATCATTTTAGAGGTCGGCGCTAATGCCCAAAACCTCCGGATAGGATTCCTGTCCAGTTATAGTTTGTCTCTTATAAGTTTTTATTTTGAAATAAAATGTGTTATTCCCTAAAAATTTTTACTGCAAATCCCTACGGGGACACACCTCTACGGAGGGCCTTTGAAGAAAAAGGCGGGGTTGATAAATCCCGAGAAAAAATAAAGCCCTACGGGGGCAAAACCCTACGGGGATACACCTCTACGGAGGGCCTTTGAAGAAAAAGGCAGGGTTAATAAATCCCGAGAAAAGACAAAGTCCTACGGGGGCAAAACCCTATGGGGACGCACCTCTACGGAGGGCCTTTGAAGAAAAAAGCGGGGTTGATAAATCCCGAGAAAAGACAAAGCCCTACGGGGGTAAAACCCTACGGGGACACACCTCTACGGAGGGCCTTTGAAGAAAAAGGCGGGGTTGATAAATCCCAAGAAAAAACAAAACCCTACGGGGACACACCTCTACGGAGGGCCTTTGAAGAAAAAGGCGGGGTTGATAAATCCCAAGAAAAGACAAAGCCCTACGGGGGTAAGACCCTACGGGGACACACCTCTACGGAGGGCCTTTGAAGAAAAAGGCAGGGTTGATAAATCCTGAGAAAAGACAAAGCCCTACGGGGGCAAAACCCTACGGGGACACACCTCTACGGAGGGCCTTTGAAGAAAAAGGCAAGGTTAATAAATCTCGAGAAAAGACAAAGCCCTACGGGGGCAAAACCCTACGGGGACACACCTCTACGGAGGGCCTCTGAAGAAAAAGGCGGGGTTAATAAATTCTGAGAAAAGATAAAGCCCTACAGGGGCAAAACCCTACGGGGACGCACCTCTACGGAGGGCCTTTAAAGAAAAAGGCGGGGTTGATAAATCCCGAGAAAAGACAAAGCCCTACGGGGGTAAAACCCTACGGGGACGCACCTCTACGGATGGCCTTCGAAGAAAAAGGAGGGGTGAATAAATCCCAAGAAAAGACAAAACCCTACGGGGATACACCTCCACGAAGGGTCTCTTCAAGGAGAATGAATCAAAACTTCAAAGAATGTAGAAGTAACCTCTACACAATGACCCATGTTCAATAAAGAGAAATATACGATCCTTCATTAATTAACAACGGAAAAAGGTACATGGAGCCTCTACAAAGAGGGACATTACATAGGAACCAAAAGAAAAAGACTCCAACTCAAGGGTCGGGATCTCCAAGCTGCAAACCGGAGATGTTCATATCGGGCCATTGATCCTGTGCCACTTCACGAAAATACTCGAACCCGTCAATGTATGACTGGTTGAGGGCCCTATCAAAATTAGGCGACTCCTTGAATTCTCCATGGCCAGCTCTCTAATTCCAGGCAGGTCGGCATTCCATCTAGCATTCTCCTCCCGTTCATGGTTGGGCTGGGAGTTGAGGGTGTTTATTTCCTCACCGTGAGAAGCGCGTAAGGTCTCAAGCTGTGAGTTAAAGCTGGTGCGTTCACTAGCAAATCAGGCGCATTCCTTTGCAAGGGCTGTTCTTTGCTTCCCCAACTCCTCCTCCGCACATAGGAGATGGATGGAGAGACCATGGGCAATCGTCAGACCCTGTTAAATATATAAAGGAAACACACAGCTAAGAAGGAAGAATATTAGAATTTCACCCAAGCATGATAAGGAGGCTAGGGGCACACCTGAGCCATATTGGCCAGCAAATATCCGGTAGAGGAAACGGAATCGAGAGCTTCCACCTTCTCCAAGGCACGTGGGAGAGCAAACTCCCCAGCCTTTTTTATGGCAAAGGATGTGTCACCCAGCAACGAACAAGTGTGGCCGGCCGACGGGGTTAATAGCCCGGTGCGGCTAGTGGCCAGGGAGAATGATACATACGAACTGCCTCCACCAAAATGTTGAGTCGCCGACACCCCAAAGGCACTTAGGTCGACCAGACTACCACCCGCGAATAGAGGAGGACAGGGTAACACGAAGGGGCTGGGGCTAGGAGTCGGAGTACTCATGGTGGCTATGAGGGGAGAATTCCCAATAGAGGGAGGAGAAGATAAGCCCCCACCTATAGGTGCACTGGTGCTCCTACTAACTATAGGTTGGCGTCGTATTTTTTGAGCAGGGGACGAGGATCCCGTGACACCTTTCCCTTTCGCCAACATACGAATGTCTTGATCGGGCCTTCTCCGAGATCCTGTATGATTGTTTATGATAAAGCTTATATTTCTTAACTCCAGGAAGAGAAAAGAAAGGGAGAAAGTATATATCCATATGCCAAAGACGAAGCCCAGTAAGCAATCCAAAATGTTCATGAGGCCCAGCAATCGACCCTCATAAATAGGGGGTATCTGATAGAGTATTTGACTAGAATTATAAAACGTGTAACATGAAGGATAAGTTCCAAGTGACGTGGATAGGAAGTCTATGTTAACCAGGACTTCTCTATCCCCAAGAGCCAGCCTCCTACTATGACACTGTCTCACTTAACTGCTATAAATACAGAGGTGATCCAGATACCAGGTACGCGATTAATACCCTCTGAGTTCCTTTACAGCTCGACTCTTCCGATTCCTAACTTGATAGTCGGAGCGTAGTCGGCCGGTACCGCACCGGTGCCCTTTCGATTACTCTTCTCTTGTCCTTTTTACAGGTTGGCGCTTGACCAGTATGAGGTGGATTTTTTGCTTCATCAGATACTTTATTAGGTATTAGGCAATCCTGACATGTCTTGCAATCCTGACATGCCTCCAAACATAATGTACATATACCATATTAGGTATTAGGCAATCCAGACATACCTGACAATCCTGACATGCCTCCAAATATAATGTACATATACCTTATTAGGTATTAGGCTCCAAATATAATGTAGAGATACCTTTTTAGGTATTAGGCAATCTTGACATGCCTCCCTTATTAACATTGAATACCTTATTAGGTATTTGACAATTCTAACATGCCTCCATATTACTTTCAAATTAATAATATAACATACTTAAAAGCATGCTAATTAATATCATGAAAAGCCTATCGCCACATTAAATAATTAAACAAATAACAAAACACAACAAACCATGAAAGTAAACGTGTTTAACATATTCCCATATACTGATTTAAACATCACACAATTAATCAAGTACATTTGTGATAGCAAAGAAACAATTAAAGAAAAAAAAGTAATTAGTTAAAAAGAAAAACCCCACAAAAGCCTACATTTCAATTTAAACATCAATATATCTAAACCTAACTCTACCCTAGGTTTTCATGCATAAATTGTCTTTAAAAGTCTAATTAAAATTTTTGAGAATTTTATAGAATTTTTTGATAATTTAAAATATAATAATAATCCCAACTTTAAAGTACACTTTTTGTGCTAAATCTACAACTAGGAGAACTTATTTCATCTTGAAATTAAAGTCCCATGTATTTTCTGTCCAAAAAAGGTATATTTGAATTTTTGGAAATTTTCTGGAAATTGAAAGTAATTTAAAAATACTTTTCCTATTTTTTTCAATTTGAAAATGATTTAAAAATTAAAAAAATATTTAAATATTCCGGACTAGGCCCAAACTCTAGGCTCAGTGGCTGGCCTCAACGAGTGAGACCAGACCACCACCTTTTTAGTCCCCACCAGCAGTCGAAAATAGCGTCACGCGCCCCCACACGCTGGGAGCGTGCTTGGGCATCCACCAAAATCCATGTTTTTATATATCATTCGACTACTCTTCGCCTAAACTATCTATTGGAAGTAAAATCATCCTCCTTTGCGGCCCAAATCAAAAACCCCCAATTCTCAAATTCTAGGGTTCTTAGTTTAAAGTTTTAAATTCTCTCTAGTTTCTCAACAATCTAAGTTCCAAGGTTCAGGGATCATTCACCAAAGTAAGAGCAACACAATAATCAGAGCAAAATCCTTCAAAATAGAGTTTAACATTGCATATATGAATTTGCATGCTTATATATATATATATATATATATTACATTTGTGCTTTGTATTTGAATTTCCCTCCCAAAAAATTTCATCATCTAACGGTCAAAAAAGCTTAAAAAAGCAATCATACGGTTCAATATATCTATGCCTATCTACGGTCTAAAATTACTCTTCCTATTTATGATCTAACGCTCACCATTCACTCCCACCAAAATTCAAATTTAAACCCTCACCAACTCACTCCCACTTAAAATAACAAACCCCAACTTTTGTTCCCCAAATGCCTTTCTCTCTCTCTCTCTCTCTCTCTCTTGTAACTTTCTCCTCTAAACTCCTTTTTTCTCCCTCTTTATATGATGTATTGTTGCTACAGTGGAAGAAACTTGATGGCAACGGGTGTATGAAGGTGGTCACCGGTGCTGGCAGCTCTGGCCAGAAGATGGTGATGGAACGGTGGTTCATGACTTCAGTTGAAGGTATATTTTCTGCATTCTTTTCATTTTCTTTTTTTTCAGTATATATATAAATAATCAATATCATTTCTGGAGGTTGATAGGTCTTCTTGGTGGTGATGATGAATGAAGATGGTGAGGCTTTCGGGTGGTCATGGCAGTACATGGTTGCTCGCTGGTGTGGTTCAGTGGAGGCTCGGTAGTGGTAGAGCTTGTGGGTCTTCTCGGTTGTGATTCCGGCAACGGAGGAAGAAATGTGTTGTCTTCCATGGTAGTCGGGATTGCGTGGTTCTAGCAGCGGCGAGGCGGTTCTTCGGTGGGCCTTCTCGGTGCAGGTGGAGCCGAGCTCTGGTTTTGTCACGCCCCGGTTTCCGACACCCGGTTAGGAGCGAGGGAAACGGGGGTGAATCCGTAATTTCACTTCAAGTTCCCACACCTTAATCTCATTTTAATCTATTCTATTGCGGAAGCATTCTATATGTACACCATTCAGGTGACATAAGATCATCAATGGCCCTTGCAAAGGATTTTCACAAAAATCGGGCATGACCCATTCTAAATAATCAGCTCCTGGCATATCACACCTGCTTTACAATTCATATGGACACTTCTGGGCACGTGTCCCCCCAGCATTTATATCTAAACAATAAAAATGGACACTTCTGGGCACGTGTCCCCCCCAGCATTTCTACAATATGCATAATATAATCAAAATATACATGTCTCAGTCCTTGAATGTCCGTATTATATACATACATCACATGAATGAAGTACATCTAATCCAAATGTACAACATTCATCTACTACCCTGAACATAAATTAGATTCTAAGGGATCTAACTACTACCTCTGCAACTGGTGCTATCAGTTTCCCCAACTGACTCCTTAATCGGCAATACCTGCAAAACCTGGGAGGGGGTGAGCTCAAAGGCCCAACAAGGTATATAGAACCATACTATCATCGCAGCAGCAGGTCGATCCTCACATATTCTCAAAACTATACATGCACTTAAATATATCATAATATTTAAAGTCATGCCCCTCCTAACATACATGAACCGATAATGCACATGGCAGTTTTAGCATTTATGAACATTTAAATCAACTATACATGACTTATGAAATCATTTACAACATGTTCAAGGCAGTACACATCCAACGTCATTATGTATAGAAAACATATATGAACAGAAGCATTTACATGAACAATGAAAATCACATACCTCGTCACCTACTCAACAAGATCCATGGAATCATGCATGAATGCACATGCTCATGCATTTTTACCCAAACATCCACATTTCTCAAATCATGCATGATGCTTCACATAAGTGCAAATACATACGTATATAACTCACACCAAACTAATTCATAGGGGGCTTTCTCATCACTCCAATAGTAAGGGTCTCTTCGGCACCCAAACTCTGCTTGTGCTTTATCGGGTTACTAACCCGAAGGGAGCACCTCCTCTTGGCCAAGTTTTGGGTCTTTCACCCTAGGGGCCATCCCCTTATCTTAATTTTCACACTCCTGCCCCAAAATCATATATATAGTGCATATAAGCACACCCATACACTTATCCACACCATGAATGCATTTTTGTCAAATCAATGCATTTTCCTTTCACCTCAAGATTGTCACAATGTCATCACACTCATATCATGGAAACCACCATGCTTATGCATTTTTCAAGAAGAAAGTCATTTCTTTCATGCACAAATCTGTAAACACCACATCTTCACGTTTTCACCAATAAACACACTTTTCATGGAAATCATTCATAATCACATTTGCACATACACAACATATTTGTAGATGTCACATCTTGCATATAATCACATGTATACGTATATTAGCATAAGTATAATCATGCTTTCATTCCAATCATGCATTTACTACGAGCAACCCATATGCATTCTTACAACCTTATGCAATCACGCAAATATATATATATATCTGTATACATATATATATCATGTCACCCATATAGATAGCAAAAACATACATAACATTTCACATACTTCATGCTTTTCCAATGCCCTTCTATACTATAACCAATTTAGCATGCATTTACCACTGCACCAATATATAAACGCGTATATATTTATGTATACTCAACTCATGCATAGGAATCAAATGAGCATGCAAGGCAACATCTAGCTAAATATACATATATAATTTAGCATGCTTTACACGTCTCAATCTCTAAACATGCATATAACAATGCGAATCAGCGTTTGAATTTAACAATGCTCTAACTCTCCAAGCCCACATATATATATATATATATATATATATCTACCCACATATATATGTGTCCTCACATCCCACGTATATATATATATATAAACACCTCTATATATATATATATGCACATACATACATGCAAACGCCACATATGACTAAATTAAGAACATATGTAAAATTAATCAGCATATTTAAAATACATAGAGATAGAGGCAAGAATCAACTTGCCTTAGGTCCCGCTTTTTCTGTACCCGCGCCTACCAAGCGGCCTATTTCCATGCTCGGTCCAGTCCTCGTCTTGTTTCCAATCCAATCCGGCTCCCTTTCAAATCTAAAGCCCAATTGGCTTTAACCCAATTCTTATGCATGTGCAGCTCATTTCCATTAGACTATCAATTTAACAAAACCACAAATCATGCCCCACTCATGTATACAAATCTAACTAGATGTGCAACCGGCAGCCTAACCAACACCAACTACCCATGGTTGCACCCAGCCATAGCCGCAATTGTGGCCATCAGTCTAAACCGCAAGCAAGTCAACCCATCACCATGGCCGAACCTCCATGGGAATTGTAACCCCCAAACCAAAAATAGCCCCATACATGGCCAATCAACTCCACCGTCGAAACATCATAGTTGTTCAAACCAATCTCACCGAACACCATTAAACCCGGCCACCAAACAGGCTGTCCAAACCGAACCCGAAGTTCTACTGTCGAACGGCTTCATCACTAACCAAACTCAACTCAAAATCCAACCAATCAATAAACTCGAACAGCCCACACCACCATGAGCCGCCTCACACACAGCCAACCATTGCCCAAACTGAACCCATTCTCATTTTCAACTTGAAACAACCAAGACCCAACACAGGAACCCGTTTCCGGCCACTATTTGAACCCCAAACCAGCCACCATTCCGGTCATCTTCTCCGGCCATCCCACAGCCGGAACAACCCTCTGTCCTTCTCTCATTACCACAAAGATGAACCACCAAGGCACCAAGCCGTGACCAACGGCCATGACTAACCGAACCCACCATGAAAACCACTACTCCAACTACCTCACAACCCAGCCGCGAGCCACCCTCCTCTGCACAACCACCACTTGCACAACCACACCAAACCATCACTTCTAGCAAGACCCACATTCGGCTGAACCTTCACCGAGCTCAACGCCCAAATCGGACCAAACCCAGCCGAACCGAGCCACCACACAACACCGGCAACTCCACCACCGTGATCCCCTCTGTCGAACGAACCCACAGTCACCACCACCGTCGCTACCAGCCACGGCCGCCGGGAAGGAACCCAAACTCAGCCAATCGAAACCCCCACGTCAGTCCAGCCGCTGCCGTGAACCGAGCCCGTCTCCTCACCACCAGCCCACCACCGTGAACAGCCGCCGTCGGAGCACCGCCGGAGCGCCGTCGAGCTCCTCCTCTCTCGGCGTCTCTCGGTCTTCCCCGATCTCTCTCTCTTCTCGGTCTCCTTTCTCTTCTCTCTCCCCGACTTCTCCTTCTCTCTCTTTCTTTCTTTTCTTTTTCTTTTCTTTTCTTTCTTTCTTCTTTTTCTTCTTTTCCCTTTTTCTTTTCTTTTCTTCTCTCCTCTCGACTGACCACTTCTTCTCCACCCATTTCTTATCCTCTTTTCTTACTTATTATACACCACACATTATACACCTACTTGTAATCATACAAGTGCACCCACATTTCTTCACAATTGCATATGAGCCCATACATATACATAATTTTATGTGTATATATAATAATGTAGGTACTTAATAGATATATTTATAATTTAATATAAATATATCCCCTATATATATATATACCCATATATATATATACATGTATCCTCCGGCGTTATTATAATCGCCCGTACAAAATCTTCTCCATCTCTTTATAAATATACAATTCCATGTATATATATCTACCTTTGTTCCGAATTTAACTTATTCGAAAAAAATAAATTCAGTCAAAATTTACCCAGAACCGGTCAAAATAATTCCGGTCCTTACAACCTCCCCTCCTTCAAGGAATTTCGTCCTCGAAATTAGCATAGTCATGACCTTTCCAAAACCAATCCTTACCAGACGTCATTCTCGCCAATGATTGTCACTCTCTCTTTCCACATACCTTAGGCACTACACTTGTAACGCCTAACTCACAACTCTCAAGTCTTGCACAATCAGTGCATCTCGACTGCCGTAAGGCACTATAACCACTTCCGTGACATGGCTGAGTGACTCCTAAGCCCATGTACGGTTCACTCACGAAATCCTCTGAAGCACTTGCTTCCTAGAGTCCACAGTCTCTACCTCAAGACCTATCCAGCCCATCTCTACCTTTAGTCTAAGGCCACACCTTTGACTAATCATACCAATCACTCACAGTGATACATCCCTATAATCTGGGATCATCAATATTCAAAGTCATTCTTTTATTATCAAACATGACCTTCAATCTTTGGCATATCATTCCCGGGCTTAGTCCAATATCCTAGGCATCATCACAACACAAACCATATCAATCCAGTGCACATCACAAGCGCACTCACCAGCAAGGCACATGACAGTGCACCTGCCGATACAAACCACATAAGCGGTGTACTTGCCACAGCAAGCCACATAACTCTGCCCAGTCTCATAGACCACAACCCACTGGAATCCAATGCCAAGTCCAGGATCTTACATCCTACTGGTTTCACAATCTCCTTATTCAAGAGGACTATTTCCCACTTTCATCGTTCACACCAAGGAATCAGTTGACAGTTAGAGAGAATTCCTTTCATATTAGCACTTCACTTTAGACAACCCTTACCAATGAAAGTTTGAGGTCGCCTACAGTAACCAATCAACAATCATACAGTGGCCGCAGCCCACTGCATCTACATATCCACTGCGTCCACCTCTCCCCTTCATGGTAAGAAACTATCCTCACTTCAGATACCATATGTCAGGATCCTCATCCATTATCAACTTATCCTTCTCTTAATATCATATCCTCACTATGATCCAATTGCATCTATCATGCGCATATCACAGTACACCACTAAGGTCAAGGCACATAAGGAGTGCACTTGTCAAACAAATCATCTAGTCCTGTCCATTTTTGTGGACTACATTCCATTGGCATTTGGTGCCAAGATTAGGGTTTTACATGCCCTTAACTTCACAATCTCATTAACCCGTCCACTAATCCTAGCGGACGTTTTCGACTGCTTGGGCATTTATCCATTCCTTTCCAGCATCTCACTTAACACCCCAAGATCCTGACTGCTTCGTCTAGGACTCCACAAATCTTTCCATGCATCACTATTGCACCAATCAGCACCTAGGCATTACGATGCATCGCCAATGCATCGTCAAAGTCATCTTATGTCCGCTGACTCCAAGAATTAGGTCAATTCCGAGTCCTCATCGTCGTGCAATGATTACAACGCAAATCTGAATCACCAAACTCTTGGTTTGGGAAACTACAAGGTAAATCACACCTTTCTCAACAATTCCAGACTCATACTTCCAAAGTCTATCACAACACGTCTATTTCAACATCACGGTTCGTTCAACTCCAAACCTCTACCTAGGTTTGCTAATTCTCAAGACTGAAATTTCTAGGTGACTACATGCCACTACTAGCCATGTGACGCCGAATGTAACACAAAAGGGTAATGCACAGTCACATGAATCACGTATAGCACATAGCATATAACATACAACATATTAATCAAATAAACACATACCATGCATGATATGAAATATGATGCATCAAATCAAATCAAAACCCAAACCCTCGGGCTAACACTAGGAAAATACCCCTGACCACACACGGTCTCGGTACTTCCACTGCCTGAGCAAGTGTGAAACACGGCCCAGTCCTCCTACTACACACATACTAGAACACAAAATCTAGAGCGGTTCAAACCAACTTACTCTCATCCTCTGTACTCATTGGTAAACACCTACCAATCCATGTACATCTGTAGTCTCAAGTAGCAACCTTGACTACCAGTATCAATCACTTTCAGTGACGTATCCCTACTATTGGGAATTCTTTATCTGTCGTTATCCAGACGAAACAACTCAACGCCTACAAGAGCCAGCGTATTGTAAGAGAAACGCTAATCAAAGAAAAATGTTCGGCCGAGCCATTTTCCAAAGCTAGCCCAACTCCGGCAATATGCCTTCCTTGTATCCCATCTCAATTCCAATTGCCAACCTCGGCAATACACTTACCAATAACATAAGTCCCTAAATATTTCTACGAACTTAAACACTCACAAACTTCCTTGCGGTACCTCTTCATTGCTCACTAATGAGGCTTAATCACCAAGTCAAAGATCTAAACTCAACCAATTCTGGGAGTTATTACCAATCGAAACCAGTTTCACATATCAACACCTTGATCTTTCATTAGGATTGCTCACACCGAGCAAATCAGTCCACTACTGTCCATAGGTAATCAAACCTATCATCTAGGCAACTATCAACCATTGCCTATCTCCAAATCAACACGTGATATGTCCATTCCCGTCGTCCCTAGGTATTCTGACCTAGAGCTCTGATACCATGTTGTTGGTATCAGACACTTGATCTAATCCTCATAATCCCAAACGTGATCCGACCATCACCCGTCGTCCCTAGGTATTCTGACCTAGAGCTCCGATACCATGTTGTCACGCCCCGGTTTCCGACACCCGGTTAGGAGCGAGGGAAACGGGGGTGAATCCGTAATTTCACTTCAAGTTCCCACACCTTAATCTCATTTTAATCTATTCTATTGCGGAAGCATTCTATATGTACACCATTCAGGTGACATAAGATCATCAATGGCCCTTGCAAAGGATTTTCACAAAAATCGGGCATGACCCATTCTAAATAATCAGCTCCTGGCATATCACACCTGCTTTACAATTCATATGGACACTTCTGGGCACGTGTCCCCCCAGCATTTATATCTAAACAATAAAAATGGACACTTCTGGGCACGTGTCCCCCCCAGCATTTCTACAATATGCATAATATAATCAAAATATACATGTCTCAGTCCTTGAATGTCCGTATTATATACATACATCACATGAATGAAGTACATCTAATCCAAATGTACAACATTCATCTACTACCCTGAACATAAATTAGATTCTAAGGGATCTAACTACTACCTCTGCAACTGGTGCTATCAGTTTCCCCAACTGACTCCTTAATCGGCAATACCTGCAAAACCTGGGAGGGGGTGAGCTCAAAGGCCCAACAAGGTATATAGAACCATACTATCATCGCAGCAGCAGGTCGATCCTCACATATTCTCAAAACTATACATGCACTTAAATATATCATAATATTTAAAGTCATGCCCCTCCTAACATACATGAACCGATAATGCACATGGCAGTTTTAGCATTTATGAACATTTAAATCAACTATACATGACTTATGAAATCATTTACAACATGTTCAAGGCAGTACACATCCAACGTCATTATGTATAGAAAACATATATGAACAGAAGCATTTACATGAACAATGAAAATCACATACCTCGTCACCTACTCAACAAGATCCATGGAATCATGCATGAATGCACATGCTCATGCATTTTTACCCAAACATCCACATTTCTCAAATCATGCATGATGCTTCACATAAGTGCAAATACATACGTATATAACTCACACCAAACTAATTCATAGGGGGCTTTCTCATCACTCCAATAGTAAGGGTCTCTTCGGCACCCAAACTCTGCTTGTGCTTTATCGGGTTACTAACCCGAAGGGAGCACCTCCTCTTGGCCAAGTTTTGGGTCTTTCACCCTAGGGGCCATCCCCTTATCTTAATTTTCACACTCCTGCCCCAAAATCATATATATAGTGCATATAAGCACACCCATACACTTATCCACACCATGAATGCATTTTTGTCAAATCAATGCATTTTCCTTTCACCTCAAGATTGTCACAATGTCATCACACTCATATCATGGAAACCACCATGCTTATGCATTTTTCAAGAAGAAAGTCATTTCTTTCATGCACAAATCTGTAAACACCACATCTTCACGTTTTCACCAATAAACACACTTTTCATGGAAATCATTCATAATCACATTTGCACATACACAACATATTTGTAGATGTCACATCTTGCATATAATCACATGTATACGTATATTAGCATAAGTATAATCATGCTTTCATTCCAATCATGCATTTACTACGAGCAACCCATATGCATTCTTACAACCTTATGCAATCACGCAAATATATATATATATCTGTATACATATATATATCATGTCACCCATATAGATAGCAAAAACATACATAACATTTCACATACTTCATGCTTTTCCAATGCCCTTCTATACTATAACCAATTTAGCATGCATTTACCACTGCACCAATATATAAACGCGTATATATTTATGTATACTCAACTCATGCATAGGAATCAAATGAGCATGCAAGGCAACATCTAGCTAAATATACATATATAATTTAGCATGCTTTACACGTCTCAATCTCTAAACATGCATATAACAATGCGAATCAGCGTTTGAATTTAACAATGCTCTAACTCTCCAAGCCCACATATATATATATATATATATATATATCTACCCACATATATATGTGTCCTCACATCCCACGTATATATATATATATATAAACACCTCTATATATATATATATGCACATACATACATGCAAACGCCACATATGACTAAATTAAGAACATATGTAAAATTAATCAGCATATTTAAAATACATAGAGATAGAGGCAAGAATCAACTTGCCTTAGGTCCCGCTTTTTCTGTACCCGCGCCTACCAAGCGGCCTATTTCCATGCTCGGTCCAGTCCTCGTCTTGTTTCCAATCCAATCCGGCTCCCTTTCAAATCTAAAGCCCAATTGGCTTTAACCCAATTCTTATGCATGTGCAGCTCATTTCCATTAGACTATCAATTTAACAAAACCACAAATCATGCCCCACTCATGTATACAAATCTAACTAGATGTGCAACCGGCAGCCTAACCAACACCAACTACCCATGGTTGCACCCAGCCATAGCCGCAATTGTGGCCATCAGTCTAAACCGCAAGCAAGTCAACCCATCACCATGGCCGAACCTCCATGGGAATTGTAACCCCCAAACCAAAAATAGCCCCATACATGGCCAATCAACTCCACCGTCGAAACATCATAGTTGTTCAAACCAATCTCACCGAACACCATTAAACCCGGCCACCAAACAGGCTGTCCAAACCGAACCCGAAGTTCTACTGTCGAACGGCTTCATCACTAACCAAACTCAACTCAAAATCCAACCAATCAATAAACTCGAACAGCCCACACCACCATGAGCCGCCTCACACACAGCCAACCATTGCCCAAACTGAACCCATTCTCATTTTCAACTTGAAACAACCAAGACCCAACACAGGAACCCGTTTTTGGCCACTATTTGAACCCCAAACCAGCCACCATTCCGGTCATCTTCTCCGGCCATCCCACAGCCGGAACAACCCTCTGTCCTTCTCTCATTACCACAAAGATGAACCACCAAGGCACCAAGCCGTGACCAACGGCCATGACTAACCGAACCCACCATGAAAACCACTACTCCAACTACCTCACAACCCAGCCGCGAGCCACCCTCCTCTGCACAACCACCACTTGCACAACCACACCAAACCATCACTTCTAGCAAGACCCACCTTCGGCTGAACCTTCACCGAGCTCAACGCCCAAATCGGACCAAACCCAGCCGAACCGAGCCACCACACAACACCGGCAACTCCACCACCGTGATCCCCTCTGTCGAACGAACCCACAGTCACCACCATCGTCGCTACCAGCCACGGCCGCCGGGAAGGAACCCAAACTCAGCCAATCGAAACCCCCACGTCAGTCCAGCCGCTGCCGTGAACCGAGCCCGTCTCCTCACCACCAGCCCACCACCGTGAACAGCCGCCGTCGGAGCACCGCCGGAGCGCCGTCGAGCTCCTCCTCTCTCGGTGTCTCTCGGTCTTCCCCGATCTCTCTCTCTTCTCGGTCTCCTTTCTCTTCTCTCTCCCCGACTTCTCCTTCTCTCTCTTTCTTTCTTTTCTTTTTCTTTTCTTTTCTTTCTTTCTTCTTTTTCTTCTTTTCCGTTTTTCTTTTCTTTTCTTCTCTCCTCTCGGCTGACCACTTCTTCTCCACCCATTTCTTATCCTCTTTTCTTACTTATTATACACCACACATTATACACCTACTTGTAATCATACAAGTGCACCCACATTTCTTCACAATTGCATATAAGCCCATACATATACATAATTTTATGTGTATATATAATAATGTAGGTACTTAATAGATATATTTATAATTTAATATAAATATATCCCCTATATATATATATACCCATATATATATATACATGTATCCTCCGGCGTTATTATAATCGCCCGTACAAAATCTTCTCCATCTCTTTATAAATATACAATTCCATGTATATATATCTACCTTTGTTCCGAATTTAACTTATTCGAAAAAAATAAATTCAGTCAAAATTTACCCAGAACAAGTCAAAATAATTCCGGTCCTTACAGGTTTGGTCTTCTTCTGATGGTGAAAACGGAAGGTAACAGTGGCAGGAACGGTGGCCATGGTTGTTGAGCTCCTGCTGTGGTGGACTGTTGGTGTTGTTTGGTTTTAATGGATAGCCAGCTTCGTGGGTCTGTGGGTTGAAGCCCATGGTGGTTCACAGTGGTGTTGCAGTTGGGTTGAGTTGTGGGTCTTCCTTGGCCAGTTTCAATGGAGATGATGTCGGCAGTTCCAACATGAGAGTGGAGAGTTGGGTTGTTTCGGGTGGAGCTTCATGGAAAAGATGGTGGCTCGGTTGGTGGTCGGGATTGCGTGGTTCCGGCAGTGGCGAGGTGGTTCTTTTGTGGTCGGGATTGGCTGAAATTGGGTTTCTCGGTGCAGGTGGAGCTATGTTCCGGTTTGGTCTTCTTCAGATGGAGAAGACAGAAGGTGACACTGGTTGGAATGGTGGCCATGGTTGTTGAGCTCTGGCAGTGATGAACTGTTGGTGTTGTTTGGTTTCAATGGAAACCCAGCTTCATGGGTCCTGTGGGTTGAAGCCCATGGTGGTTCACAGTGGTGTTGCAGCTATGTGTGTGTGTTTTGCTTTCATATGTACCTACCGCTGATATTCATATATCTTTACACATATACACAGATTGACAAGTCCAGTCATCTTACTGTTGCTTGCTAAATAAATTGACAGTTGTGTAGTAGAGTGCTACACTTTTTAACAAGTAAGCTGAAGTAAAACCAGGAAAGAGTGACATTGCTCGACCAACCAAATCTAGCAGATCGGCCACGTCATCAAGATTTCATGTTAAATTTTTTATTAATTTGAACATTTTTAATGTATGTGTTTCTCCATTATAATTAGACATGTGGTTGTTTTGTTTAATTTTAAAAAAAAATTATTAATTTGAACATTTTTTATGTTAGTTTTTCTTATAAATTAAATGTGGTTGTTTTGTTTAATTAGCTGAACATTAATGAACTATTATAGAAATAATTCCATTTGCGATTTTTCTACATGATTTTACATTGTGACAATATTACCCTCTAAAGTATTTATATTTTTATATAAATACATACATTGTTAAAAGGGGTGTGCTATTAATTACAAAAAAAGAAAATAGAATTTGTTGAAGGATGAATGTTGTGATTATTGCACAATGCCCATGTGAAGGGACTCAATACAACTTAATGCATATATAAAGTATAAACTATATTGTATTGCAATTTGAATAATTTGACCACATTGCAATCATCAATCAAATCACATTTCCAACCCTACCTGCTAAACTTTTATTGTATCCTGAATTGTTGATCAATGTGCCTGCATAATTTTCTTGGGATGAGAATAGACAAATTTAGTGCCTTGATATGCACATGAACAACCCACAAATCACGCATTTTATTTCCTATAATAGTCCTCCATCTCACTATTGTTATATATATCCATCCTCTATGTATATTTATATTACATTTGAGCATGTTCAAAAAATATTTAGCCTAAAAAATTTTAGAAATCTAATCCGGTTCAAAATATTTATACCTATCTACTGTCGAAAATTATTTTCTTTATCTACGATCTAACGGTTACAATTTACTCAATCCATTTACACCTATATATATATAGCTATATACAGTCAACCACCTTCTTTATTTATTTATTCTTTTTCCCTTCTCTCTCCCACTTTTCTCTCTCGCCTTCTTTCTTTATTTATTATTATTTTTCTCATTTTCTTTTTTCTTTATTCACTCACTACATTTTTTTCTTAACTCTCATTCTCTCTTTTTTTCCCCTCTCTTTGTCCCCTCTCTCCAATATTTCCCTCTCTATCACTCTCTTTCTTTCTCTCTAATTTTTTTACCTCTCTCTTTTTCCTTTTCTCTCTCTCTCTCTTTGTCCCCTCTCTCTCTTTCTGATATCTCTTTTTTTTTCCCTCACTCTCTCTCTCTCCCATCTCTATCTATATCTATAAAAACTATTTTAAATAGTAAATTTATTTAATTTTTAATAAATAAATTAAAAAATAATAAAGTAAATATTTTTATTGAAAATTCTTGATACATAAAGTAAATGTTATCATAAATTTATGCAATAAAATTATTATGAAGGTTTGAAAAAAAAATTTGTTGTGTTAAAGGCCGCCTCTCTTATAAAAATTTTTGGATCCGTCATTGAATTTGACTATTCAATTGTTTGGTCTATCCTAAATAGTAAAGTCATGTTTCAAAAGAGTTACCAAGTAAGGATTTCATGTTGTCAAATGCGTCACATTTCAATTCTATAAATAAGATCTTTTTCAAGTTTTTTTTTAAAGAGAATTTTTTTATAGTGCCGTAGGCATGAGCAAGACGCTAGTGTATATATATATATATATATATATATATACAACCTATATACACACACATATATATATATACACGTATATAATTATTCATAGGCTCCTCCACGACAACTAATACATTTATTTGCACGTATATATACCAACATCAATCCCATATCATCCTACATAACCCATATACGTATACACATATGTATGTATATATGTATACATACATATGTATATATGTATACATATATATATGCCCATACAAATCAATTCTCACGAATAAAATTTATGTTTATAAATCCAAAGGAAAGGTGTAGAGTATGAACTTGCCTTATGATTTTGAGGAAAATCACCTTCTCTCCCATTTTCTGGAGTCTACCATTTTCTCCCTATCGGTGCATAGAAACTCTCTGTGCGTAGGAACTACTAAATCCTAATTTTTTTTTATTTTCTCTTTATTCTATTATTATTATTTTCTTTTCTAGAATCACCAAAATAATTCCTAAATAATTAAAATAATACTTATAAATATATTTAGCCTACATCTATATATATATATAGCCCAACCCAAATAGTCTAGCCCAAACTAAAAATAATTAAAGTAAAAGGAAATGCAGCCCAAAACCAACATATTTTATTTAAAAGAAAAATTTACATTTAAAACAAATATTTCACAAATATTTAAAGTCAATCAGCATTTAGCACCAATTAATCAACCATCTACATTAAAGAAAACAAAGAACAAGCATTCAAAATAATTAACTAAAGCATTTAAAACACCAAAAAAAAAAAAAACAATTTAGATAAATAAAAACCCCAATTAAATATCCTCAAATTACGGGGTATTACATTCTTCCCCCACAAAAAGAGGAATTTCATCCTCGAAATTCACATCATACCTAAAATAAAAAGCTCTAGATATTTTGCCTTTATTTCATCGTCCCTTTTCCCAAGTGAACTTTGCCTCACTGTGGTGGCTCCACTAAACCCGAACTAAAGGAATAGTCTTGGAATTAAGGACCTGATTCCTATGGTCAAGAATACAGCAAGGTTACTCCACATATGGTTGCTCATACAAAGCCTCGAATGATGCCATACCAATAGTCTTTTAATAACTATTGTTATAAGCAAACTCAACGAGTGGCAAGTAACTCTCCCAATTACCTTTGAAATCGAGTACACATGCTCGCAACATATCCTCCAAAATTTGATTAACCCTCTCAGTCTGACCATCGATCTGAGGGTGATAGGTTGTACTAAGATGCAAGGTTGTACCCATAGCCTACTGAAAACTCTCCCCAAACCCTGCAACAAAGTTCAGATCTCTATCCGATATAATGGTCAAAGGTATGACATGGAGCTTCACTATCTCTGCAATGTAAAGCTTCGTGTATTGCTCTAAGGTGTAACTCGAGCGAACTAGCAAGAAATGAGCTAATTTTGTCAACCTGTCCACTATCACCTAAACAGCATCATGACTCTACTGTGAGGTGGGAAGTCCCAAAATTAAGTCCATAAAAATGCTTTCCCATTTCCACTCCGGTACAGGTAGTGGCTGCAAAGATCCTGGTGGTCTCTAGTGATCAATCTTGATCATTTGACAAGTTATACACTTAGAGACAAATATAGCAATGTTCTTTTTCATGCCTGCCCACCAAAACTATTGTTTTATGTTTTGGTACATTTTATCCCCTCCTAGGTGTACTGAAAATTGAGAACTATGGGCCTCACTTATCACTGCCCTCCTTAAATCATCCTTAGGAGGAACCACTAACTATCTTTGTATCACAATCCTCCATCCGTACCCACTGTAGAAAACGGTAAGTCAGTAAGCTGATCTGAAATTACCCTCCAAATGATAGTAGGTGTAACCACTACACACGTTACAAAAGCATCAGCTAAATCATCAATGCTTCTCAAATCATCCATTCTGTTTCAAATAGTGCTGAAAGATTAGCATAGGGTCCACAACTAAGTGCATCAACTACTACATTTGCTTTCCCTAGGTGTTATTGGATAGAAAAATGATAATCTTTCACAAATTCCAACCATATTCAACTCCTTCTATGAGAATAGATATTGCAAACTCTTATGGTCACTAAATAAACTAAAAGTCTCACCCAAGAGGTAATGCCTCCAAATCCTCAAAGCAAAAACCACAGCTGCCAACCCCATATCATGAGTCAGGTAATTCAGCTCATGAGGCTTAAGTTTACGTGTAATGTATAATATTGGCTTATCCTCCAATATTAATACACATCCCAGACCCGGCAATGATGCATCGGTATATACCAAATACCCAATACTACTTTGAGGGGTAGTTAGAATAGGTGTAGTTGTCAACTTTCTCTTCAACTCATCAAACGTCGCCTGACAGGAATCATCTCAAACGAAAGGCGTACCTTTTTTAGTCAGATGGGTGAGCGGACTAGCAATCTTAGAGAAGCCCTGAATAAACCTACGATAATAACTAGCTAACCCCAAAAAACTATGAATCTTTGTGGGAGAGGTAGGCTACCCCCACTCCAACAATACTGACACTTTGCTTGGATCAACTGTTATCCCTTTCTCAGATACTACATGACTCAAGAACTTCACCTCCCTCTGCCAGAAATCATATTTCTCAAACTTTGCATACAATTGGAGATCTCTTAGTGTCTGCAAAACAATATTGAGAAGTCTAGCATAATCTTCCTCTAACCTAAAAATAGGCCTGGTGCCTAGAGCTAAATAAATCACAAAGTTTATCTCACGACTCAGTGGTAGCCCTGGAATTTCCTAAAAGACATCTTAAAAGTCTCACACCATTGGAATAGAATCCATAGAAACTATAATTCCCTCTAGAGACTCCTCACTAATAAAGAATAGGTGAGTACTAGACTATCCATTTGATTGCAGCATAGCAACCAAATACATCCCCTGACTTGGTATAGCAAAACTAATTGCCTAATCATGCCAATTAACTTGGGCCTGATAATGCGATAACTAATCCATCCCGAATATGACATCATATGTACTCATGTCTAGGACTAATAAGACCACCAACCTGAGTCTGCTAACACCTATAGTGACCTGATTATAGCGTTCCCGTAAAACCGTACTAACTCCCAATGGTGTAGCTATAGTAAGTGGAGAACTACACGGCTGAGTAAGTATAACCGATAGCTAAATAAACGACTGAGACACAAAAGAGTGAGATACCCTAGTATCAAATAAAACACGATCAATGTTACCCTTTGTCAGAAACATACCCTCGATCACCTGAGGAGCCTGCACATCATATGGCACGATGTTGTAGACCCCCCCCCCATAGTGCATCTGTTGACCAAGTTGCCCCGCTGGTGGTGGCGATGTCGGTACAGCTAGACGGTGCTGAGTCTAAATCCGTGAAACTTGTGGTACCGGCAAGGGTTGTTGTTGTCCCTACTGACCAAATTGTCCCTAATTAGCATTAGGGTAATACCTAACGGAATGCCCAAGCTCACTAAACCCATAGCAATTTCCTCTGAATGTACTACTAGTCCTCCATGACTGATTACCCTGTGATTGAGTCTGACCCATCTGCAGTACTCCATTCTATTTTCTGTGAGTAGAGGCTTCCCCTTTCTAGCATCATCGTTACCCATGTGTTTCTTCCACAGTTGCTACCCTAGGTAACTTCCCCTGTCAAATTGACTCCCGCCATTTCCATTCCACTTTTTCTAAGTAACAGGCTGCTCCACCGATAATGGAACATGCATCAACTACGGTAGCTATTATGGTAGTTGCTAATTTTGAAGAGCAGTTGTCATTCCTGCTGCTACAGTTTGAGCAATAATGGTTACCAAATTGGGAAGAAGTTCAACATTTCCACCCTGAACATTATCCTAACCCCGGTGTTAGTTCATACTCCTCCTTCTAAGGGATGGCATCTGAATAGGTGAAAAGAAAGCGAATCAATACCCCAATAATAGACAAAAATGTATGGAGTATAATAAGTCCTATACTTAGATTCTATTTATCAAAATACGCAACGCGGAAGATACCATACGACGGATCCTAAAGACCCCGAGAATACTTAAACCTGGAATGCACTAATACCAACTGAAATATCCCCTACAATCTCACGCATAAGGTGGCTAGTCTCCCACATAAAATATAAGGGATACCTACAACGGATAACATACAAGCATAGAATACAAGGACAAAAGAAAAAGAATTACAAATGCGGAAAAGAAAGTCTAACTGAAATAATAACTGATATTAAATAAACATAATTTGAGTCTGAAAGATATAACTTGGAAGTCCTGTAACTCAAGGACCCCTTAACCAAAAATTATAAAAGTAAATAATTCATGAAAAGATCTAAGTCCTGACACTAAAGTTTGGTAAGGAATAGATTACGGCCATGCTCTATTAACTCAAGACTCTATCCTCGTAGTGGAATCAGCCTGGACCTGAAATATCAACAAATTGAGTTAAACCCACGTGCAAGTTCCTTTTACTACCACCCAACAGATGACCAATAAACATATCCTATATATGAGGGACCAATAAAAACATATAGATATAATATATCATATTATCATCTAATCTCCTATCTTAGAAATAATTAGAACTATGTTCTGAACCAACCCATCAATTATCACAATAAAGGTAGAACAAATTTTTAAGTTCAAACAAGTGGCAATCCTAACATGCCTGAATACATAACTAAATTTCTTATTAAGTATTAGGCAATCCTGATATGCCTATACCCATATTTTATGAATACCTTATTACATATTGGGCAATCCTGACATGCTTGGCAATCCTAACATACCTCCAAATATAATGTACAGATAACTTATTAGGTATTAGGCAATCCTGACATGCCTACCAATCTTGACATGCCTCCCCGATTAACATTGAATACCTTATTAGGTATTTGGCAATCCTAACATGCCTCCATATTACTTTTAAATTAATAATCTAACATATTTAAAAGCATGCTAATTAATATCATGAAAAACCTATGGCCACATTAAATAATTAAACAAATAACATAACACAACATACCATGAAAGTAAACATGTTTAACATACTCCCATATACTGATTTAAACATCACGATATTAATCAAGTATGTTTATGATAGCAAAGAAACAATTAAAGAAAAATAAGTTATTAATTAAAAAAAAAACCTCACAAAAACCTACATTTCAATTTAAACATCAAATATATCTAAACCTAGCTCTAGCCTAGGTATCCATGAATAAACTGTCTTTAAAAGTCTTATTAAAATTTTTGAAAGAATTTTCTAGAGTTTTTTGGTAATTTAAAATATAACAAAAATCTCAACTTTAAAGTCCAATTTTTGTACCAAATCGACAACTAGGAGAACTTATTTCATCTTAAAATTAAAGTCCCCTTTATTTTTTATCCAGAAAAGATAATTTTGAATTTTTGGAAATTTTTTGGAATTTAAAAGTAATTTAAAAATATTTTTCCTATTTCTTTCAATTTAAAAATGATTTAAAAATTAAAAATATATATTTAAATATTATGGACTGGGCCGAAACTGGCCCAATGGCTGAGCTCGGCAAGTGGGACCGAACCACCACATTTTCGATCCCTACCAGCGATCGAAAACAGCCCGGTCGAAAACAGCCCCACGCAACGACGCGTGTGGGTGTGCGCGTGAGCTGTTCTTCCTCAACCTTCAAGAGCACACTGTGCGTTTTCCCCCCAGCTGTGAACTGCCCTTTTCCCAGCCACCTCTGGCCACCAAAATCCATGTTTTTATGTATCATTCGACTTCTCTTCGTTTAAGCAATCTATTGGAACTAAAATCACCCCCTTTTGCAGCCTAAATCAAAAACCCCCAATTCTCAAATTCTAGGGTTCTTGGTTTAAAGTTTTAAATTCTCTCTAGTTTCTTAACGATCTAAGTTCCAAAGTTCAAGGATCATTCACCAAAGCAAGAGCACCACAATAATCATAGCAGAATCCTTCAAAACAGAGTTTATCATTAAATGTACGAATTTGCATGCTTATATATATAGGTACTATATACACACAGACACATACATATATATATACACGTATATAATTTATTCATAGGCTCCTCCACTGCAGCTAATACATTTATTTTTATGTGTAAATGTCTATCCCATATCATCCTAGATATTCCTACATTACCCATATATATATAAATCAAATAACACAAATAAAATTTATGTTTATAAATCCAAAGGGAAGGTGTATAGTATGAACTTGCCTTATGATTTTGAGCAAAATCACCTTCTCTCCCTTTTCTGGAGTCTACTGTTCTCTCTTTGTCTGTGCGTAGAAACTCTCTGTGCGTAAGAACTACTAAACCCTAATTTTTTTTATCTTCTCTTTATTATATTATTATTATATTCTTTTCTAGAATCACCAAAATAGTTCCTAAATAATTAAAATAATACATATAAATATATTTAGCTGACATCTATCTATATATATATATATAGCCCAACCCAAATAGTCTAATGCAAATTGAAGATAATTAAAATAAAAAGAAATACAGCCCAAAAACACATATATTTTATTTAAAAGAAAAATTTACATTTAAAACAAATGTTTCACAAATATTTAAAGTCAATCAACATTTAGCACCAATTAATCAACCATGCACATTAAACAAAACAAAGAACAGACATTCACAAAAATTAACTAAAGCATTTAAAACACCAAAAATAAAGAATAAATAATTTAGATAAATAAAAATCCCAATTAAATATAAATTAAATATCCTCAAATTACGAGGTATTACATTATCAGCCTTGACACCGAAGATTACCAAACTTTCAGTGTTATTTTATCAAACTTTCGTAATCATTTCTGCACTGCACAACTCATAATTGGTATCAGAGCGGGTTTCTCTAAACAGTAAGTTATTCCTTGTGGAAGGTTTTCAAAATTAAAACTATTTTTTTTAAATAATTATGGAAAATCCTATGAAAGAGGGAATTTCAATTCAATGAACTCCTTTGTTTGACTGTTCAAATTAAGTTTTTTGGACAGCTCATATGAAAGTAAGGAGGATTATAGTAACTAGTTATTATGTTCCTACTATTACAACTGGTGAAGGAGCTAATAGAGTAAATCTAGAAAATGAAGTAGTTTGTGGAATGCTAATGAACATGATGATGCTAATGCTAATAGTAAATGTTTATATGCTAGATTTAATTTTGTTGTTACTTCTTAGTTTTCTAGGATTTATGCTTGAACTATTTCAAAAGAAATTTGAGATATATATCATGTTACACACGAGGGTAATACTGTGGTGAAAATATCAATGGTACAAATGCTCATAACTAAGTTTTAAAGAATTAAGATGGAAGAGAATGAAACTTTTTCTGAGTTTTATTCTAAGTTGAATGATATTGTTCAAAATTATGCATAATTAGTTGAGAAGATTACTCAGTTTCAAATTATCAGAAAAATTTTGAAGTCACTTCATTTGATGTTTCAAGCTAAAGTCGAAACTATAGAAAAAAAGTAAGGATTTTGATTTAATAAGTGTAACAGAACTTGTAAGATCACTACAAAATTTTGAGATTAAATATCCATAGCCTCATAAATAAATAAATAAATTGGTTTTAAAATCTTCAAAATCTACAAAACCTGAGGTTGAAAGGATTGAAAATTAGGCATGTGCCATATCCCTAGCACTGTTACAACTAAACAAGTGGAAGAATTTGTTGGTCACGTCTTGGCCTATAATGCTATCACCTTCACTGACAATGGGATTACCCATGAATGGACCAACATACTCAAACATTACATATAGTAGAAGAGTTTAGGGAACTAGTAATCAGAAGGGTACCTGTTGACAAATGGTATGCTCTCAATGTATGCCTTCATTCGAGAAGAGTTTAGGATGCGTAGACTAAGGATTAGAACTTGTCTTCATCCAAGAAGGTATTACAATACATGGATTAAGGAATGGAAATTACTTTTATCTTAAATGGGCTTAGAATGTATCGACTAGGAATTAGAGGTTGCCTTCATCTGAGAAGGGCTTAGGAGTGTGTTTTGGACATCAAATAATTAAAGATGGTGTGATGAGAAAATTTCTTTCATCCGAGAATGGCTTACAATAATTTGGAATATATAGATGTTCGAAATGATATAAATGAAACTAGGGATGCCTAGGTTTCCTAAATATCTCATTGTTTGAGAATCAGGTCCGACGTAGTTCATAGAACTACGTTGAAAGGGAAAATGATGAATTATGAGGAAAGATAAGGTTCGGAAATTTCCTTCATCTAAGAAGGTCTTAGAGTGAGTTCGTAATTTATTGGAGGTTGATATGACCAGAAGATTGTTTTCATCTGAGAAGGGCTTATGGAATATGTGAGTTACGCGGTGCAAAAATGGTTCAGTTAATTTAGAGTGAGATGTTAATCCTTAGACCTAGAGGGGGTGAATAGGTCTTCTTGCCCAATTTTTATGATTGATTAATTTCCCACAATGATTATCAATTAAGTATCCAAACCAATCACTAGGAATTTTACGTAGAAACCCTAAGAAGGAAAAAATCATGGGGGTGAGGCAGAACACCCCAAAGAAACCAATCCACTATTTCAAAGCAAAGTACAACAAACTTTATCCCAAACTCACACCCACTCCATTCTGACAAGAACTTTGATGCGGAACACCTTAAAATTACAATTGTAACTACCTTGTCTAACTGCTGCAGATTCCCGGTTAACGTCTCAATTCTTCGAGAAGGGTAGTTGAAAAACACAAATACTCCTCAATTATCATGTTTCCTTTGTAGGGATTGTTTCTCCTTCTCTTTAGATAACATCAAGTAGTATCAAGGAACCACGTCAGCTGCTCTAATCAAACTGTATAGACATAAACTGATAATGTCTTTGAGAAACCAGTTGATCAGACTCTGAACAACATCACAACTTAAACACTCTATGTGTGTGCGCTCTCAAAAATATAAAAAAAAAAGAATTTGAGGAAAAAATCCTTTGTAAGAAAAATATCCCAATGCTTTCTCTCTCTAGAATATGAATTTATGTTTCCGTTGAAAGCTTAATGAGAAAGAAATCATATGAGTTTTATAGACATTAAACACCCTAGTTTTCCTTGAGAAAAAAGTTAAAAACTAATAGGAAACAAGTCCCCATGTTTTAGGAAAGTTTTGGGTCAAATCTGGGTCAAAACCGGACAAAAGAGGTCAAAATTCTCACACTAGACCACTTGGACCGGTTCAGGCTTTACTTTGAATGGTCCAACCCTGTAGTAAACTCATTTTGAGTTCTTGAGTCCTCTTAGACCTATCCAGCCTTCACTTGGACCAGTCAAACTGTGTTGATGCTCAAGTTTGAGGTCCTGAGAGTTCTTGGATGGGTCCGGGTAAGACTTGGACCGGTCTAACCTTGAAAAATATGAAATTGTGACTTTGAAACTCTATTAATAAAGATCAAAAAACATATTTTAAAAACCTATGTGTCCTAACCAACTTACCTGAACTAAATGATGCTCAAATCATGATCAATGGCGTTCATGCTCACTTGTAGTCACTTGAATGCTTCAATCAACCAAAGTTATTGTTAACACTCTCTAGATGATGCATTGATGAAGAACACACTCCAAGCTCTCAGTCTTCAACTCAATGATCAATTACAATAATATGAATGAAATATTACAACTCGATCAAACTTAGTTTTGACCCCGAATATTCCCAATTACAAATAAATACGTCACAATGTCCCCCTTTGGCAATTTCGTGACAAACCATCCTAGACAATATGTAATCTACCCTGCAGTAGAAAAGATAAATTAAAAATAGTTAGAAATACAAAAATACATCTTAGCTAAACTGAGCGTTCACTATGATCTTGAGCTTGTGGCAAATATGAAGAACACCTATATTCAGCAAATACGATGAACCTCAATATTCTGCAAAACAACACTTAAAAATACCTTTGTGAAAGTTTAATAAAGAAAAATAAATATAAGCACAAGTAACAATAATCATTTAATGCCATGCATACAAAATTCTCATGTAAAGCACAACGCTTATGCAATACTCTCCCTCGAACAACCAAACTCATCTCCCCCTTAATGATAAATGACTCAAACAACCAAACTCATCTCTCTCTTAATGATAAATGACTAGACAACTCTCCCTTTGAAAGTGACAAACGTCGTAAATTTTCTCCAATAAAACTCTCAAATCTCTCCTTGTTTTTGTCACAAATTGACAATCGACTGAAAAGAACAAAAAAAAACTAAGGAAGCAAGCAAGCATATAGAACTTATATATGTAAACAATAGAAAATATTGACTCCACAAGACTATATAAAGACAACAAACTAATACCAAGGTTTAATCAATTAGTTTTACACACTTAGTAAGTGTAGTAAGATTACCATAAATTTTCATAAGCCAAAATATTCCTTTTGTCAATCGTTCAGATTTCTAGACAATATTTCAATGACATTACACTCACTGAGAAATCAAACAATCAACATGTGCACAGACTTTCAAATTTTTCTTTTTCTGTTCCTTGCACATACACATTCGGTGGCTTTCACTCTTACGGGCAGCTACCTATTTCCTCAAAACAACTTCTTTTGAAAAGATATCTCATTGGAGATTTATATAGTAGTGGTAGTTTCGAACAAATCCCGGTGATAGCCTTTTCCACAAGAATATGCTCAACAGCAATTTTTCATATTTTTTTTATTTTTGCTTTTGTTTCTAGTTGTTGAAATTTTTTTCACTCATCACTTTTTTTGGTCTTTAGCACAATCTTGAACATTCAATTCCCAAGATAATTCTTTATCACATCAACACTATCTTTGACCAAAATAATGACATAAAAATAATTTAGTAAATGCACTCATCGTGATTTATCTACTAAACAAAATAAGTAAGCAAAACCAAAATTTTTAACTCAAAGCCATAGTATGTCATACACATATAATCAGTGTGTCATTAATTTTCTTGTATTCAACATACTCATTCTAACATGATTTTCTTAACTTCACAAAAAAATAAAAATAAAACCTAAAATTACAAGGTTAAATGCATAATCTAGACTCAATATGAAGCTCCTTTCTAGATTATGTCAAGGCATGCAATCTAATCAAGACAACAAATACCTATAAATTTCCTAAGGCAATGAAACTTAGAAGCATCTAAAGGCTTTGTAAGAATGTCAGACAAATAATGATAAGTATGCACTTTCTCCAAAGACACGACATTTTGTTTAACTAATTTCTGAATAAAATGATGTCGAATGTCAATGTGTTTTGTCCTAGAATGCAAAATTGAATTCTTTGAGATATTAATTGTACTATTGTTATCACAAAAGATAGACATTGTACCTTGATCAATTCCACAATCCAGTAGCAACTACTTCATCCAAAGCAATTGGGTGCAACAACTTCTAGCAGCAATATACTTAGCCTCACAAGATGATAAAGAAACATAATTTTACTTCTTGTTGTACCATGAAATAAGATTAGTATCAACATAGAAACAATAACCAGAAGTACTTTTCCTTTCATCCTTGTTACCAGCCCAATCAACATTAGTGTAACTTGCAATCTCAGAGTTAGACTTTATAGAATAACGCATTTTATAATTCAATATACTATTGACATAACAAATGATGCGCTTGACTGCAATGAGATGTTATTCCCTAGGATCAGGTTGATACCTAGCACATACTCCTACACTAAATGCAATGTCAGGCCTACTAGTTGTCAAATATAACAAGCTACCAATCATACTCCTATACAATGACGTATCAACTCTCTTAGAATCTGAATTCCTCTCCAACTTGGAAGAAGTACTTATAGGAGTTTGCACATGTTTGGAACCTTCCAAACCAAATTTCTTAGCTAACTCATTTGCATATTTAGTTTGAGATATAAAAATTCTATCATCAAATTGCTTCACCTGGAGTCCATAAAAAAATGTTAGTTAACCAACCATGCTCATCTCAAAAGTATTACTCATATCTCTAGCAAATTCATGAACAAAGTTATCAGAGGTAGAACCAAAAACAATATCATCCACATAAATTTGAACAACAAGCAAATTCTTTCCTTTCCTGATTATGAACAAAGTTTTATCAGCTCCCCCTCTCCTAAAGCGCTTATGCAACAAAAAAGAAGTCAACTTTCCTTATCATGCTCTAAGAGCTTGTTTCAAACCATATAGAGTCTTTTTTAAATGAAAAACATGATTAGGATTATGTGGATCAACAAAACAAAGCTTTTAGGTTGAGCTACATACACTTCTTCTTGCAAAATACCATTTAGAAAAACACTTTTAACATCTATTTGAAATAATTTAAATTTAAAGTGACATTCAATAGCAAGAAGAAGACGAATAAACCCAAGTATAGCAACTAGTGCAAAAGTTTCATCATAATTAATTACTTCAACTTGAGTATATCCCTGTGCAACTAACATGACTTATTTCTCATCACAAGACCATTCTCATCAAGTTTATTTTTAAGAATCTATTTAGTTCCTATGATGTTCATATCCCTAGGTTGAGGCACTAACTCCCAAAAATCATTTTTCACAAATTGATTAAACTCTTATTGCATGGCTACAAGCCTATCAGAACTTTGAAGGGCTTTATCAATATTTTTCGGTTCAAATGGAGCCATATCACATGAGTGTCCTATACAATCTTGAACTCTACTCCTAGTATTTCTCTCCTCCCATAGCCCTTTCACATTGGTCAATGGATGACTACTTCAAATCCTAGAACTGCCAGACATTAGAATTTCCTCATATGGTGTAGGATTTTCTATAGGTGCATTAGCAACCACTTCAACAATTTAATCACCACCTACATCCTCAGTCTCTTCCTCACTTTCTTTCTCAACCTCTCTCACATTAGCTTCACTCTCAGCTAACCTATGGTATTTATCCATTTTTCTTCCTCAAGTTAATCATGTATCTCCCTAGGCCTTGAATCATCAATCACAACATTAATAGACTCCATTACAACTTTAGTGCGATGATTAAAAACCTTATAAGCCCGATTATTCAAAGCATAGCCCAAAAAATATCCTTCATCACTTTTAGAGTCAAAATTTTTTAAATTCTCCCTATCTCTAAGGATATAACATTACTTCCAAAAACTCTAACCTGTTTATTGTTGGGCAACTTACCATACTACAGTTCATATGAAGTCTTTTCAGTTCTAAGCCTAAGGTACACCCTATTTAAAACATGACAAGCAATACTAACAGCTTCAGCCCAAAAGTGTTTAGCTAACTTACTCTCATGAAGCATAGTACGTGTCATATTTGTAATTGTCTTATTCTTTCTTTCAACTACATCATTCTCTTGAGGTGTTTTGGGTGCAGAAAATTCATGACTTATGCCAAGATTATCACAATACTCAATATAAGGTCTAGGTTCAAATTCACCTCCTCTATCACTCCTAACACAAGTTATTGCATATCTCTTCTCCTTCTGGATCCTTTGAAAAATTGACCTGAAGTAAACAAAAGCATCAGATTTTTCTCTCAAGAAAGCAATAAAAGAAAATCTAGAAAAATCATCAACCATAACAAGCATATACTTTTTACCACTTATGATTTAAGTTCTTATTGGCCCCTTCAAATCCATATGAATTAATTACAACGGTCTAGAAGTGACTTGATACTTAAGTCTCTTGTGTGACCCTCTAGTTTGCTTACCTAATTGACCTGGTCCACATACCTCATTTGTTGGCCTTTTCAATTTAGGAAAACCTCAAACTCATTCATGATTAGACAAACTTACCAAATCATTGTAATTCACATGTCCAAGTCTCCTATGCCACAAAATAGTTTCATCAATAATAACAGAAAAACACATATGTGAGTGATCAGAAAATATCACATAACAATTATTAGAAGTTATAGATCCTTTCAAAATAGAATCACCTTACTCATTAGTTACAAAACTTCCAGGTGAAGTAAAATTAACTTAAGACCATTATCACATGTCAGACTAATACTCAACAAGTTTGTATCTAAACCTTTAACAAATACAACATTTTTCAATTCACTAAAAGCAGAAAAATGAATTTTATCTTTACCATTTACTTTAGATGCATTGCCATCACCGAAGGTAACAAACCCACCAGTATAATCCTTAAAAGTAGTAAACAATGTTCTATCCCTAGTCATATGCCTAGAGCAACCACTATCAAAGTACCAACCTGTAGGACCAAGTGCTCTAAGTGCAGTGTGCATGACAAATATTTTAGACTATCATTCTTCACCTAAATAGTTTTAGATTTATGATCAAGTGATTTCCTAACTATTTTAGAATCAGAATTATTAGTGGGGGCTCTTTCTTTTTCTTCTCATTGCCTTTTTAGGAATCTAGAACAGAATTAAAGCAATTCAATTTATCAAAATTTTCTTTCAATTCATGCTGCTTCTTTTCAAGTTCTTTCATCTTATTAAGAAGAATTCTTGAACAATCTAAGGTTTTACGCTTTTTCAGTTCATTTTTTCTCTTCTGACACTTATACTTGATGTAACCCTTTTCTCGACAAAAATGGCATGTTGGAGCAAGTTTTAGAAGCTGAGTAATAATATAAGGCTTAGTCTCAACTTTCAGAAAATATCTTTTGATTTTAGAAGTGACAAATCTTTTGAAGCTGAAACTAATTCTTCTTTATTATTCAAGTTTTTAGAAAAATCCAACTTACTAAATTTGCAAGTGTCAGAGTTAAATTTTTGGAAACACCAATTAGATTTAATAAGTTCACTATTCAAGTTATCAATCTTATTCTCAAATGAATTATTAAACCATTTAATCTATTTAACTTCCTATTCGAGAAATTCAACTGTACCAAGAAGATTTATCTTATCATGTCTAAGTTCCTCTAAATTTTTACTGGTTACAGAAACTTCCAATTCATAAATATCTCTATCAAGTTCAGAAGTTTTAATTTCTCCAACAATTTATCATAATCCATTTTCAGCTTAGACCACTCAAGATACATACTAGTTATAGAATCAAGAAATTGAGGTAAAACCATATCATCATCAGAAGATATAATATGAGACATCCTAGAATTCACATCTAAATTAACTAATCAAAATCTAACTCAGAGTTAGGCAACTCGTTCTTATACCAAATGTGAGTTATGTGGTGCAAAAATGGTTCAGTTAATTTAGAGTGAGATGCTAATCTTTAGACCTAGAGGGGGTGAATAGGTCTTCTTGCCCAATTTTTATGATTGATTAATTTTTCACAATGATTATCAATTAAGCATCCAAACCAATCACAAAATAAATAAAGCAAGTAAGGAAACATTAGAGATGACACTAGGAATTTTACGTGGAAACCAATCCACTATCTCGAAGCAAAGTACAACAGACTCTGTCCTAAACTCACACCCACTCCACTCTGACAAGAACTTTGATGCGGAACACCTCAGACTTACAATTGTGACTACCTCATGTAACTGTTGTAGATTCCTGGCTAACATCTTAATTCTTCTAGAAAGGTAGCTGAAAGAACACATATACTCCTCAAGTATCTTGTTCGCTTTGTAGTGACTGTTTCTCCTCCTCCTTAGATAAAATCAAGTAGTATCAAAGAACCACCTCTACTACTCTGATTAAACTGTATAGACTAATGATGTCTTTGAGAATTTGGTTGATCAAATTATGAAGAGCATCACAACTTAAACACTCCATGTGTGTGTGCTATCAAAAATATAAACAATGAATTTGGGGAAAAAAATCTGTTGTAAGAAAAATATTTCAATGTTTTCTCGCTCTAGAATATGAATTTATATTCCGTTGAAATTTTAATGAGAGAGAAACCATATGAGAAAAATAAGTTAAAAATTAATAGGAAACAAGTCTCCACGCTTCAGAAAAGTTTTGGGACAAATCCAAGTCAAAATAGGATAAAGGAGGTCAAAATTCGCAAACCAGACCACTTGGACTGGTCCAGGATTTACTTTGACCGGTCTGGGCTTTACATAGACCGGTCTAGCCCTATAAAAAACTAATTTTGTGTTACTGAGACTTTTTGGACTGGTCCAGACTTCACTTGGACTGGTCCAACTGTGTTGAAGCTCAAGTTTGAGGTCTTGAGAGCTCTTGGACAGATCCGGGTAAGACTTGGACCAGTCCAACCTTGCAAAATATGAAATTGTAAGTTTGAAACTCTATTTTTCAAGACTGAAAAACATATGTTAAAAACCTATGTCTCCTCACAAACTTACCTGAACTAAATGATGCTCAAATCATAATCAACGACGTCCATGCTCACTTGTAGTCACTTGAATGCTTCTATCAACCAAAGTCTTTGTTAACACTCTCTAGATGATGTATTGATGAAAAACACACTCCAAGCTCTCAGTCTTCAACTCCATGATCGATTACAAGAATATGAATGAAAGATTACAACTCGATCAAACTTAGTTTTGACACCGAATATTTCCAATTACAAATAAATACATCACAGAATGTGCCAATTAAGGATTTGATATTGCTTTCATCTGAGAACAGCCTCAAATGTTTTAGACATAAAAGATGAAAATAGAATAACTAGAGGGTTTCCTTTATCCAAGAAGGGCTTAGAAGGTTTTGGACGTATACGTTGAAAATGGTATAACCGTAGGGTTACTTTTATCCGAGAAGGGCTTAGAATGGTTTGGACATAGGAGTTGAAAGTTTTATGACCGGAGGGTTGCCTTCATTCGAGAAGGTCTTCGAATGTTTTGGAGATAGGAGTTGAAAATCATATGACCCGAGGCTTGTTTTCATCCGAAAAGGGCTTAGAATATTTTGGATGTAGGACTTGAAAATGGTATGACTAGAGGGTTGCCTTCATTCGAGAAGGGCTTAGAATGTTTTGGACATAAGAGTTGAAAATGGTATAATCAGAGGGTTGCCTTTATCCGAGAAGGGCTAAGAATGTTTTGGACATAGGAGTTGAAAATGGTTTGACCTGAACTAGGGTTAGTGATAGGCGTTGAATGTTACGCATTCTAGCCTCTTAACTTATGTATTTTATTCTCTTAGTGATAGATTATTTTGTGATTTTACTTTGTTTTAGTGTTTTCTGTATTTTCAGGGCCTTAATAATTATTTCAGTTAAAACCGTGATTTTGGGCTTTTAAAGAAGACATCCAAGATGGTGAGATGAAGCCTACATCAAGGAGATTCACTCAACCATTTATTTCAACTCAAATCAGCCCAAGAAAGAGGTCCAAGAGAATTACAGCTGCTTAAGAAGGTTTCGGGCCTGAAGCCCAAATCTGCGCATAATGCAGTCTTAATCCCGTTTTGGAAAACGGACCAGAAGTCTTATTTCCGAGACTCAAATCGACATTATTTTCGCGTAGGGTTGAACGAAATTTGATTCTGCACACTTTTGTATTTCACGAAAATTCCGTGAATCGGACTTCTAGTGGGTCAAAAGTTGGGCCGAAGTCAGCAGGAAAAACCCACCTGATTAGTGCTGCGGGAAACCCTAATTAATTCCTAATTGGATTAGGACTTTGGTGAATTCTCTTGGGGAATAAAAGGAAGACTTGGAGGCTGAAGAGGGAGAGCTTACACAGAGATTGGAGAGTCTGAGAGGGCTGAAGAGAACAGAAACATATTTGCAGAGCCATTGGAGAACGAAGTCATACGCGTAATTCAGAAAGATGATGTCTTCTTCCTCAACAGTTGAAGCTTCTTCTTCTACCATGAGCGGCTAGTTCATCCACTAGGGTTTTGATGTAGCCCTAACAAAGCATCAATGGTTTGATTGTTTTAATTATTGGGGACCTTTATATACATGCATAGATTGTGTAATTGTGAGGATTCTTATTAATGAATTGAGCAATAAAAGTCTTGTAAATTCAATCTCAATGATTTCTTATCTTGTCTTAGATATTTAGTTGTTGTTATTGAACTCAATCTCTTTTGTTTTCTGTGATCATGAGAGAAATTATTACACAATGGTAATCACTGAATATATTGTTATGAGCTTTGATGGATTATGCCTAGAGAAGATGAACCATACTGCACCCTAGATTAGAGTAGTTAGGCAGATGGCCCATGCCAATCGAAGATAGTCCATGGCTTAGCCTTAATCATATGTTATCTTCTTGACGGATGAAGGTGAGCTTGTAGCCACCGACACCACTTATGCATGATGTAATTCCCCTATAGTTGATTCAATTGACCATTGATTGTGGAGTTAGTGGTGAAGTCAAACACCCTAGGTTTCTCTCTTATTATCTTCATTATCTGTTTACCTTTGATTTATTTTATTTTATCTTTTTAATTAGTTAAAAATCAGAATTCTTTTCTTATAAATTTAATTAGAATTAGTTCTGTGTTCCAACTCATCAGAACATAATCCCTGAGGTACGATACCCATTCCTTTCGATAGCCCTATTCTGCAAGGAATTCGTTCTATTGCGAAGTGTGGAAATTTTTAATTGATATATTTTTGAGTCACACTCACACACGAATCAATTTTTGGCGCCGTTGCCGGGGATTATCTATTTGATTGATTGGATTTTACAGAATTAGTTTTAATTGGATTTTTAGTTTAGGAAATTTTTATATTTTATTTTTAATTTTGTTTTTGTTTTCTTTTCAGGTGCTTTTAGTAATATATGCAAGGTCGTCGTTCTGTGGCTGATCCTTTGATACCTCTTGATCCTGAGCCTGAACGTACTCTTAGACAACAGAGGAACATCCCTGTTGATACCATTGTGCAAGAGGAAGAAATAATTGAAGACATGGCAGAAGAGAGGAATAATAACCTTGTTCCTAATGCTGATGGAGAAAGAGCTAGATTGCTTAGGGACTACTATGTTCCTGAGACATATACCTCGCCAGCAGGTTTTCAACTGCCCAATGTCACAGCACAGAATTATGAGATCAAGTCCAGCATTATTCAGATGCTACCATCTTATTTTGGGCTGACTCAAGAAGACCCTTACAAGCATCTGGATGACTTCATTGAAGTGTGCTCAACTACAAAAATTCACAACTTCTCTGAAGATGCTTTCAGAATGAGACTTTTTCCATTCTCTCTGAAAGACAAAGCAAAGTATTGGTTCAACTCTCTACCGGCTGGTTCTATCACGACTTGGACTCAGATGCAACATGAGTTTCTCAAGAAGTATTTTCTGATAGGGAAGACCAATCAGTTCAGACGTGCTATCACTGGTTTCTCCCAACATGAGGGGGAACAATTTTATGAGACATGGGAAAGATTCAAGGACCTTCTTAGGAAGTGTCCCCATCATCAAGTTCCTAAGTGGCAACTAGTGCAGAGTTTTCATGAAGGGCTCACAGAAGCCAACAGACAGATGGTTGATGCGTCATGTGGAGGTACTTTTATGTTGAAGAGTGAAGAAGAGGCATGGACCTTATTTGAAAATCTTAGTGACAACTCTCTACAACATGTGTCCTCTACTCGTTCTAGCAGACCTGCCACTACCAGGAAGGCTGATGGAATTTTTGAGGTTGGTGCTTCAGAAGCTATGCCAACTGATATTGATTTAATTGCACAGAAGGTAGCAGCAATTATGGCTGCCAATCAAACTCCTTCTGCTTCAAATTCTTCATTGCTAGGCCCTTGTGAATTTTGCTCTAGTCCTATGCATAATATAAGCAATTGTCCTTCAATGGGGCAATTTTCTGATATTCAACATGAGCAAGTTCAAGCCACTTTCACTGGACCAATGAATCCTCCACGAGGTAATACTTACAATCCCACATGGAGGAATCATCCTGGTTTTTCTTACAGTAACCAAGGGGCAGCAATGCAACCATCATATCAACCTAGGACTTTTGTGCCTCAACAGCAATATCAAACACAAAGTCCTATGGCCCAAAGAATTTCTGCTATTGAAGACAAGCTGACTCTTACCTTGTCTAAATTTGACAAGCTTGATTCTCTTATAGAGACAGTGCAAGCTACTGCAGCAATAGTACAATCTAAAGTTCAGCTAGTGCACTCGCATTCTCAATCCATTGCCAAACTGGAATCTCAGTTTGGACAGCTTGCTACTTCATTAAGTAGAAGAGAAGAAGGGAAGCTCCCTAGTCAACCAATTGCTAATCCAAGAGGGATGCAAGCTTCCACAAGCAACCCACACCATGAGCAAGTTCAAGCCATTACCACTTTGAGAAGTGGGAAAATAATTGACAATAAGGTGGGTGAAAAGAAAGAAGAAGAAAAAGTGATCACAAGTCCAAGTGCTGAAATTCCTTATGAGCCCAAGGCTCCTTTCCCACAACGTTTTCTTGAAGCATCTAAATTGGGGAAGCAAGGGGACAAGCTGCATGACATGATGGAGGTGTTTCGCCAAGTGAAGATTAATTTGCCACTCCTTGATGCCATCAAGCAAATTCCTCCTTATGCAAAATTTTTGAAGGACTTGTGCACTCAGAAAAGGCGTTCTAAAAGCCATGTGCCAAAGAAAGTAATGCTGCCACAACAAGTGAGTTCAATAATTCAGCAATGTACTCCTCCCAAGTACAAAGATCCTGGTGCTCCAACTATCTCATGCATTATTGGGGAGCACCATGTGGATAAAGCTCTTCTTGATTTGGGTGCAAGTGTGAATTTGCTACCCTATTCAGTTTACTTACAATTGGGCTTGGGAGAATTGAAGCCTACCTCGGTGGTATTACAATTTGCAGACAGATCAACAAAGCAACCCCGAGGGATCATAGAAGATGTGCTCATTAAAGTGGACAAGTTCTACTTTCCAGTTGATTTCATTGTACTTGACACTGAGCCGGTTCACAATCCGAAGAGGCACATTCCTGTGATCCTTGGTCGACCTTTCTTAGCTACTGCTGATGCTTGCATAAATTGTAGGTCAGGGATCATGGATATTTCCTTTGGCAACATGAAGGTTAAACTTAATATTTTCAATGTTGTTGAGAATCCTCCAGATCAGACTGATGTTTTCTTCATGGACTCTGAAGAGGTGATTGAATCTGTAGATGAAGTAAGGGTGCAAGAAAAACAGAAGGAGAAGAAGGTGTTTGAAGATCAAATTTCTACCATGGTGGTAACTTCTGTATGCACTACACTTTCCAAAACACTTCAGAGGGAGCAATTGTTTGGAGTGTCCGACAACTCCACACCATGGTATGCAGATATTGTGAACTATTTAGCCACGGGAAAAGTGCCAAGAGACTGGACCAAGCGAGAACGTGATCGATTCTTCTCTAAAGTTCATCATTACTTTTGGGAGGATCCAGAGTTATTTAAATATTGTCCAGATCAGATTATTCGGCGATGTGTCCCAGACCACGAGTTTCAAGATATTCTCAAGTTCTGCCATTCATTGGCATGTGGAGGCCACTTCAGTGCAAGGAAGACAGCGGCAAAGGTACTTCAATGTGGATTCTTTTGGCCTTCTCTGTTTCACGATGCATATGTTTTCTGTAAGACTTGTGATCGTTGTCAAAGATTGGGTTCAATGTCGAGGCGTGATATGATGCCAATGAGCCCCATTCTGGTGGTGGAGATTTTTGATGTTTGGGGAATTGATTTTATGGGACCCTTTCCACCTTCTTTTGGCTACGAATATATTCTGGTTGGAGTGGATTATGTCTCCAAGTGGGTGGAGGCCATTGCAACTCGAACCAATGATCACAAGGTGGTAATCAAATTCATGCATGAGAATATTCTTAGTCGATTTGGAATTCCTCGAGCCTTGATCAGTGATGGTGGTACTCACTTTTGCAATAAATTCTTGAGAGGTTTGCTTGCTAAATATTCAGTGACACATAAGGTGGCAACGCCTTATCATCCTCAAACAAGTGGGCAAGTAGAGCTGTCCAATCGAGAAATTAAGCATGTTCTCGAGAAGACAGTGAGACCAGATAGAAGAGATTGGTCATTGCGACTGAGCGAAGCACTATGGGCGTATCGGACTGCTTACAAGACCCCTATCGGTATGTCACCATATCGGTTAGTGTATGGGAAAGCATGTCATCTTCCAGTAGAGATTGAGCACAAGGCACTTTGGGCAATTCGAAAATTCAATTTCGATGCAAAAAGAGCTGGGGAAGAGAGGAAGTTGCAATTGAATGAATTAGAAGAGTTTAGACGTGATGCTTATGAAAGTTCATGAATTTACAAGGAGAGGACGAAAGCATTTCATGATCGACACATCTCACGAAAGTCCTTCTCTCCAGGTGATAAAGTGTGGCTCTTCAATTCCAAGCTTCGGTTGTTCCCCGGAAAATTGCGTTCAAGGTGGGATGGACCATTCCAAGTGATTTCGGTTTTTCCTCATGGTGCCGTGGAAATTCGAAGCTTTAGAGATAATACTTTGATGAAAGTTAATGGCCAAAGGTTGAAACATTGTGTGGAAGGATGTGTGCCAAGAAGAGACGTGGAGTCCGTCGACTTGACGGATCCCGTCTATCCGACTTAATCCCTTTGGAGAGTCAATCGTCTCCTACGGACGTTAAATAGTAGGTTTTGTATGTATTTCTATACTTTATTTCCTTTAGTTTTCTTTAATTTTAATTTGTGGTTTTAGTTTTCTTAAGTTTTTCTTCAATTCTAGTTGCGTTTTAATGTTTTTTCTTTGAGTTTTTGATGTATAAGTTGCTTCCGGAGGATGCCAAGAGGTGTACCGAGGTATTTGGACTCAAGACGGGTGAAAAATCGTGCTCTCGGTTGACCTTGGGCGATGGAGACTCAAAATTATCAAGGTTCGGTCGAACTTGGGCGATGGAGGGTCAAACAGGTCTATAGGAGGGGGATCGATCGCCCCAATTGAGGGGGATCGATCGCCCCTCCCTATTTTGGAAGGAGGAGCATCATCAGGTGGGCGATCGATCGCCCATCCTTGGGGGGATCGATCGCCCAAGCCCAAAACATGGGTTGGCCGAGAGTTCTCCTTATATATGGACACCCAATCCTCCTATGTTGCTACTACTTGCATCCTAAGCCTCTTTGAACTCCAATTCAAGTCCTATATCATCCGGAAAAATAATTTCTTCAATTAGTGATTATTATACAAGGATTCAACATTGATCAACATCAACTTCAACATCAAAGTGGATCAAAAATCACTAGTTCTCAAAGGAAGCTCACACTTTTTCAAGTTCAACATCGAAGTAAGTGAAGTTTTTCCTTGAAGAAATTGTTCAAATCTTTTTGAGGGCTTTTGAAGACCAAGTTTGGGGGATCAATTTGGTACAATTACTTGTTCGATTTGGGTGGAAAAATTGCCGGAAAAAGGAGGTTGAAGGTTACAAAATAATTGTGCACACCAAGTGTTCGATTTAATTCCTCAATTACACTTTTTCTACTTCTATGGCACCAAAGAGAGCAAGTCACCAAGATGCTTCAAGTTCACGTAATCCTCGCCGAGCGAGGAATGATCCGACCACAGGTTCTTCACGATCTCGCCGAGACGGTATTCAAGAGAGATGGCATCCAAGGGCGTTGAACTATGAAACAACGTTTGACATAGCCGAACTGTATGGTATGTTTCCCGAGACACGATGGGGGATTTCCGACATCCGTCGTCATCGGTCGGCATCCATTTTTGTTCCACTCTCATCTACCATTTACCCGAGGCTTGTCAAGGTATTTTATCAAAACTTGATGCCGAAACCTGATGAGCGGGATGTGCTTACTTCTTCCGTAGATGGAACAATAGTTCGAGTGGACATGTCATCCATTGCCATTGCCATGGGTTGTCCTCATGAATGCCCAGCTGATTTATCTCATATCTACACTCCTTTACCCGACGAGTTGTCGGTGGGCAATGTGGTTGCACGATTGTGTGCCAACCAATTTTCTGGGCCAAAAAGGAATGCAGCTTCAAAGTCTTCAATGCCAAATCATTTATGGTTCCTTGACGCTGTGCTACTCAAGAATGTATGTCCAATTGGACATAAAACCGAAAGACGTCAAGAGTTCCTCAGAGCCTTATATGCTATACATTTTGGGCATTGGCTGTCATTCCCACAGATTGTCTGGGGCCAGATGGAGAAATTCTATTCCAAAGTTGTGGCCAAGGCACCAGACAGTGCAAGTGACTGGGAGTTTCCATTCCCTACTATTATTCACCAGTTGCTTGTATCACAGGGGTATGCAGTCCACGAGGACGAGCTTGCCTTTCCACATGACCTTCATTATGGCACGCATGACTGGAACTTGAGTCGATCTCATATGCACCAGAGAGTCATAGCGGCGCCTGGTGAGGTATCTCGGTTGGCCCAAGGAGGAGAGCATGTAGATGTACCACCACCGGTGGACGATCCAGAGGAGATGGAGGCAGAGGAAGAGGAAGTGCATGCACAGGCTGGTGGCCATGATTATCAATACTTAGAAGGGCAGATTGCTGGGTTGACAGCCCAGTTTGGCACCTTACAGACAGAGGTCTCCACACAGTTTGGTGCAATGAGAGCAGAGATGGCGGATCACTTTCGTGACACTCGCCAAGAGCAACTAGAGATTAGGAGGATGATGCGTGCACTGATGCGCCAAGCAAACTTAGATCCAGATGCTCAGTCACCACCACATCCTTGATAGGAAGGTAACCATCTTTTGTATATTATTTTATTTTTAGTTTTTATTTTTCTTTTTATTTCTCTTTTTGTAGTTAGATTTTTATTATGAACAAAAAAAAAATTGAAAAATGAAAAAAATATATTTTATATTTTTATTTTATTTTATTTTTTTTTTTTGGGATTTTTCTCTTTCATATTTATTTTCACCCATACTATTTTCACTTGATCTTTGGGGTATAGTGGTTTGTTTTGACAGATTGAAACATCCAAGTTTGGGGGTGTGCTTGCATTACCTTCGTGCTCGTGATGTACTCTATTTTCTTTCCACTACTCCATGATCCTGGTAATATCGTTCTTACCCTTCTCTATGCTTTGATTGGGTGTACATTGAGGACAATGTACAGTTTAAGTTTGGGGGTGAGGCGATGCCTATTTTTGTGCTTTATTGCATATGGGGAAAATTTGTGAAATTCTTCTTGTATTAGGATTTTTATTTATTTTATTTTCTTATATTTATTTTATTTTCTTAGTTTGTTTTTTATTTTATTTTGTTTTATTTTTAGATAGTATGTTTTGACATGATTCAAAGGATTAATACCTTATGTAGGTGCATAACTTGCAATTTTTGAGTATGTTTTAAAATTTTGAAAACTGTGATTTAAATTAAGTGATTTTAATCATGGTTTGCAATAACATGTTTTGAAGTGATTAATTTAGTTTCCTTACATGCACAAACACACTAGCATAGTCTTGTGGGGTATAAACCTATGTTTTGAGTTATTGAGTTACATATGTTTGATATTAATTAGTATCTCTTGAGAATGAGTACCGATGATGTGTTTTACTTGACTTCAATGAAAAAAAAGAAAAAAAAAAGAAAAGAAAAAGTGATGAATAAGCAAATCAATTTGATCCTTTTCATGAGTAACCGGGCCTCTATGCCTCAGGAAGCACGGAGTGTTCGCGTCAAAAGTGAAAGGGTGAGAAAAGATGAGCATTGGTTGTCTTGATTTGTAGCCTGACTGATTCGAGTAATTAGGTCTTCGGGGTATCTTAAAGCCTAGTGCCCTAAAGCCATCTGGTTTGGGAGCCACTGACTGAAAGCTTGCTACATGGATCTTTCAGAAAGCTTAATAGATCAAGACATTGCACAACCAATAAAGTAATGAAAAAAAAAGAATGATGAAAAAAAAAAAGAATGAAAAAGTCATGTATGCATGTTGGGAAGTATGAGTTCAATAAGGGGAGCTAGTGAGTTGAAGGGGTATGTGCCTTAATATATTCAGAGCTGAGTTATGCTACATGAGATGATTGCTAGTTCACTTTACACGAGGGAGCTAGAGTTAATTATTTTGAGATATGTTGATGTGAATTATGCATGGGGACCATTAATTTGAATTGTGGAATTTGAAAATTTGAAACTATTCTTGAATGCAAGTTTGTAACTATGTATTGTAATCTTCTTCTTGGATTAATGTTGAAACAGAATTTTGAATGTTTGTGGGTAACATTTCTGGAAACCCTCACGAGACTATACTCGTCCACTAGGGGGAACCTAGGGGTTTAAAGGCTTGTTGCATATGCTAAATGCAATCGTTTCTCCCACGAAAGTGGAGTTAGGTAGTTTAGTTAATGTTTAGTAGTTTCTTTATTTTAGTTTTGTTTTATTCTATTGCTAAGGGACTAGCAATATGTAAGTTTGGGGGTGTGATAGGCGTTGAATGTTACGCATTCTAGCCTCTTAACTTATGTATTTTATTCTCTTAGTGATAGATTATTTTGTGATTTTACTTTGTTTTAGTGTTTTCTGTATTTTCAGGGCCTTAATAATTATTTCAGTTAAAACCGTGATTTTGGGCTTTTAAAGAAGACATCCAAGATGGTGAGATGAAGCCTACATCAAGGAGATTCACTCAACCATTTATTTCAACTCAAATCAGCCCAAGAAAGAGGTCCAAGAGAATTACAGCTGCTTAAGAAGGTTTCGGGCCTGAAGCCCAAATCTGCGCATAATGCAGTCTTAATCCCGTTTTGGAAAACGGACCAGAAGTCTTATTTCCGAGACTCAAATCGACATTATTTTCGCGTAAGGTTGAACGAAATTTGATTCTGCACACTTTTGTATTTCACGAAAATTCCGTGAATCGGACTTCTAGTGGGTCAAAAGTTGGGCCGAAGTCAGCAGGAAAAACCCACCTGATTAGTGCTGCGGGAAACCCTAATTAATTCCTAATTGGATTAGGACTTTGGTGAATTCTCTTGGGGAATAAAAGGAAGACTTGGAGGCTGAAGAGGGAGAGCTTACACAGAGATTGGAGAGTCTGAGAGGGCTGAAGAGAACAGAAACATATTTGCAGAGCCATTGGAGAACGAAGTCATACGCGTAATTCAGAAAGATGATGTCTTCTTCCTCAACAGTTGAAGCTTCTTCTTCTACCATGAGCGGCTAGTTCATCCACTAGGGTTTTGATGTAGCCCTAACAAAGCATCAATGGTTTGATTGTTTTAATTATTGGGGACCTTTATATACATGCATAGATTGTGTAATTGTGAGGATTCTTATTAATGAATTGAGCAATAAAAGTCTTGTAAATTCAATCTCAATGATTTCTTATCTTGTCTTAGATATTTAGTTGTTGTTATTGAACTCAATCTCTTTTGTTTTCTGTGATCATGAGAGAAATTATTACACAATGGTAATCACTGAATATATTGTTATGAGCTTTGATGGATTATGCCTAGAGAAGATGAACCATACTGCACCCTAGATTAGAGTAGTTAGGCAGATGGCCCATGCCAATCGAAGATAGTCCATGGCTTAGCCTTAATCATATGTTATCTTCTTGACGGATGAAGGTGAGCTTGTAGCCACCGACACCACTTATGCATGATGTAATTCCCCTATAGTTGATTCAATTGACCATTGATTGTGGAGTTAGTGGTGAAGTCAAACACCCTAGGTTTCTCTCTTATTATCTTCATTATCTGTTTACCTTTGATTTATTTTATTTTATCTTTTTAATTAGTTAAAAATCAGAATTCTTTTCTTATAAATTTAATTAGAATTAGTTCTGTGTTCCAACTCATCAGAACATAATCCCTGAGGTACGATACCCATTCCTTTCGATAGCCCTATTCTGCAAGGAATTCGTTCTATTGCGAAGTGTGAAAATTTTTAATTGATATATTTTTTAGTCACACTCACACACGAATCTGTTAGCCAAGGAGTTTAAATTGCCTTCATTTGAGAAAGGTTTAGGGGAAGTGACCTATTTGAAAGTATGTATGATAAAATGGAATGAATTAATCTCGAGGTGAGGCACACGAGAGAATTTGGACAGAATAACCTCTACAAAGGGGCCTAAGATAAACCGGAATGAAAGGATCTCTAAATGGGGTGTATGAGATAAAATGGACATGATGAGCTTTATAAAGGTATCTAAAATGGGCTTGGAATGGATTAAATTTATGTGAGGTGCACAAGATGAATTGGAGAAGGTGACCTATGTGGATGTGCCTAAAGTGGACTTGAAATAGAATGAACTCTATTCGAGGTGCACAAGATGAATTGGACATGATGACCTCTATAGAGGAGTCTAAAATGACTTGGAATTGATTGACCTCAATGTGAGATACACAAGATCAATTAGAAATGGTGACCTCTACCAAGGTGCCTAAAGTGGACTTTGAATGGAATGACCTCTAGGTGAGATGCATAGGATGAGTTGAGCATTGTGACCTCTACAAAGTATTCTATGATGGATTTGGAATGAGATGAGCTCTACGTGAGGTGCATGGAATGAATTGGACATAGTGACCTTTAAGGAGGTGCCTAAGGTGAAGTCAAAAATGGGGTGACCTCTACGCGAAGCACATGAAAATGTATGATTTGAGATTGTGATGACTTGAGAAAATGTATCGTGGGATTGAAAAAGAAGGATGAAAATGTCCACCGTTGGAGTGTAGGTTTTGAATTTTGAACATTGGTGTGTTTTGAGAAAGTATATTTTGAAAATTTATTTGGGATGGAGTTTCAAAACATATTTGAACTTTGAGATTGAAAATCAGAGTTAAAATTTCTTACTTTGAATAAAGTGGGTTTTGGGGTTGAAATTGTGTATTAGAATGAAAGTGGAGCATTTGGAAAATATGTGTGAAGACTTGAGGTTGAAAATTTCCACTTTGGAGAAAGTGGGTTTTAAAACATGTATTAAAAATGGTTTTTGAAGATGTGTGTGCAAATTTGGGATTAAAAATATCCATTTTGAATAAAGTGGGTTTTGAGGATTGATAATGGATTTGAAGAGTATATGTGAAGATTTGAGTTGAAAATATCCACTTTGGAGAAAATGGACTTTGAGATTGAAAATATGTTTTGAAAATGTATTTGGGATGGAGTTTAAAAACATATTTGAACTTTGAGATTGAAAATCGAAGTTGAAAATTTCCAATTTAAATAAAGTGGGGTTGAAAATGTGTATTGGAATGAAAGTGGAGTATTTGGAAAATATGTGTGAAAACTTGTGATTTAAAATGTCAACTTTGGAGAAAGCGGATTTAAAAATGTGTATTGAAAATGTTTTTGGAATATGTGTGTGCAAATTTTGGATTATAAATATCCACGTTGAATAAAGTGAGTTTTGAGGATTGAAAATAGACTTGAAGAATGCATGTGAAGATTTGAGTTGAAAATATCAACTTTGGAGAAGGTGGATTTTGTGATTGAAAACAAGAGCTGTAAATAGACTTGAAAAATGCATGCAAAGATTTGGGTTGAAAATATCCACTTTGGAGAAAGTGAGTTTCGAGATTGAAAACTTGAGTTGTAGATGACTTAAAAGTATATGCGAAGATTTGGGGTTGAAAACATCCACTTTGGAGAAAGTGGATTTTGAGATTGAAAATGAGAGTTGTAAATGGGCTTGAAAAGTGTATGCAATGAGTTAGGATTGTAGATATCCACTTTGGAGAAAGTAGGTTTTGAGATTGAAATGTGTTTTGAAAATGGATTTGGAAAGCGTATTTGAAAATTGATATTGAAAATGACCACTTTAGATGAAGTAGGTTTCGAGGTTAGAAATGTGAACTGAAAGAAAAATGGAGTATTTGAAATTTGAAAATGAGTGTTGGGGATGAACATGACATTTCGAATTGAAAATGTCATTGGAAAGACAGTTGAGAGTTTCAGATTGAATGTAGGGTGTTTGATATGCAAATGTAACTTTTGGAGTGAAAATGTGTTTTGATAAAATAAAAAAAGAGTGTTGGAATGAAAATCGAGAGTTTTGGGTTGAAAATGGAGTATTTGAATTGAAAATGTGAATTTTGGAGTGGAAAATGTGATTTGATGTAAAAAGAGTGTTAGAATGAAAATCAAGAGTTTCGGGTTGAAAGTGGAGCATTTGAGATGAAAATATTTTGAAATGGGTGTTTTGAAAAGTTTTGGGGTCATAACTCAATTTCGATGGCATAATGGCTTGGAAAAGTGCATTTCAAAGGTCGACCGGGAAAAGTCTAATGCGTGACCTAATTTTGGCAGAATAACAGCTTGGAAAAGTGTGTTTTGGATGAGGTCCTAGAAGAGCCTAGTCATGACCTAATTTTGGTGACATAATGGCTTGGGAAAATGTGTTTTGGGTGTGGTAACAAAGAGACTAAGACATGATCTAATTTCGACGACATAACAGCTTAGAAAATGGAGTTTTGGAGATCGTAGAAATGCATGGAATGTGAATGTTTTGGAAATGGTGATGATCCCAAACTTGAACTAGTCACCCATATGCTGGAAGACAATGATTACCATTCAAAGGGTCGTAGAGACCCTACGTGAATCATCTATTACATGAGAAAATTTTGGCATTACAATGGTATAGCAAGGAGGCTAGGCCATTACAATGGACATGCATGTAGTTGTTTTTGAAAGTGAGTGTGTGTACAAAAATGTGTAGAGAATATAGGATGAATGCACACATCATCAAAAATAAAATGCACGGGTGGAAAAGAACCAAAATTCCTAACCGGAATCTAATTGGATGTAGGGTGGCTAAGAGACTTGCCACCACCCCGAATATCCAACAAATAAGGATTAATGGTTACGTTGCATCTGTATATCCCATTAAAATAATGTGGGAAAGGTGACAAAGGTTTAAGATGGACTATACAAGATAATATAGTAACGACAAGATATAAAAAAAAAATAGGATTAGAAGTAAAATATTGGTGAAGACCCTTGGAATGCCTCTTTGGAGGCTTGTTTTCTTGAATACCTTTTTCTTCAAGTGTGTAGGAGATGTCTTGAACTTGATCTCGAATGGAAATGGAGGCTAGAGGTGTATGGGAGAGGCTTCTCTCTATATGGGTAGAGAGAGAGAAAGTGAGATATTTCCACAAAGAGAAAGTCTAAAGAGAGATTTTGAGTATCTATTGAGGCATTATAACATTATAAGGAGTTCTTCCCCCCAAATGAGGTGAAATGAGCTCTTATTTATAGACATCCGAAGTGGGGATGTGTTGCGAATTTTGAAAATAATCATTTTACCCTTTTGCATTTGACCCTCATTGACCGAACCTCCGATTTGAGCCTCGTTTCCAATCTAAAGTCTACTTTAGATTTTTGGGCATTCTAGATGCGATGGCAAAGTCTAATTTTTGATCGGATGGTATATTTTGCCCCGGTGTGAAATTGGAAAGTTGTGTGTTCGATGGTTTGATGATCTTACCTATAGTGGGTTGTGATTATGAGTGATTCTAAAGTTTTTGAGTGCACCGGACATGATTGTGATATCCGAATAGCAATTGGACAATTGGGCTGGTCCCGGGTGTAAAATTATACTTTTTCCCTTGTGACGATCTGGGCGACCAGGGCTGTGATCCAATGCGGGCCCAAGTGTTTTTAGGGTTTTTTGATGTGTGGGACATGATGGTGATGCCCGTTCATCGAACAGATGATTAGATCGCTATAGGTACAAAATTATAATTTTGTCCCTATAAATGTCGAGTGATCAAGAACGCAATCTGATGTGATCTTTAGGTGATACTATGGTTTAGGGACATGCTGAATGTGATGGGGAAGTCTGATTACCGATTTGATGGCCTAGTTTTGTCTAGTTGGTAGGCCCACAAACTAACACGATGATGCAGTTCTCGTGAAACTGGACTTGGGGACCGGAGTTTTTTATTTTAAGGGAGGTGCTAAAAGGGGGTGTCTACACATAGGATTTGTAGATTGAGTGTATAATCAAAGTGTGAGATCGTTCTAGTAGGCCTTTGGGTAATTCTCGTATTTTACCCCGGACAACATGTTCAGGCTTCTTTTTCCACTTTCTCATCTTGTCATCCTTATCTTCTTTAGAAGGATTGTCAGGACTCACTTGCATCTGGACTTGTTCATCCCTTTCCACTATTAATATCTCATAATGCTCTTTTTCTCAGGTGTTGAAATCGATATCTTCAGAGAGCTTTGCGAGCTTCACCCGATGAGCTTCCATGCAATCGTGCTTTTCAAGTTTCTCTCTACGGCCACTTGCTCTGGTAAAAGAGGAAGAGTGCTCATGCTTGCAGTCCTTGTGCTTCTTCAAACTATCCTTATATATCACCATTATTCAAATCATTGGAAGAATGTAATTTGGATAGTTTACTTTTTTTATTGGAAAATTTCAAACTTGTCAGTGTTATTTGGTTCATTTGCTTTTAAAGAATATTTATTTCATTTATATTCTTAAATATGACTTTTTAAAATTTGAGTGGAAAAATTAAGAAAAAAAAATGAGTGAGAGTTTAAACAGGGCAAGGCATGGAACTTAAATAGGGACGGGGAAGGGGCCGTCCCAAACTTGCCCCATTGCTAAAAAGTTTTGGATGGGGATGGGGCCCCCACCCCAAACCTTCCCGTTGTCATCCCTAAGTAAAGTCAAGACCAATACTACCAAAGGATTTAGTTTAATGGTACCAACTCATCTTTTAAAGTTGAAGGTTGATAGTCCAAGTTTTCATAGAGGCAAGTGGGTGTGTGTTATTTGTTAAGGTAAAAAATAATAAAAGAAAAATAAAGAGTTAATGATCAATGTAAAGACATTTACTTTGGGCCATTGAATTAATTAAGAAAGCGACTCAATATTCATAAATGATAGGGCTATTTGGATGAATCATTTACCAATTTCTTATCACAACTCGATCTCTACATAAGAATTAAAAAGAAAATTCAAATTGAATTACATAACATAGTGGCATACATTGGACACATATTAGTTCGACTAAAAGCTAAATATATAGAACAAAACCATGCATAATACACGCTCTCACATCTCAATGAAAGGATCTTAGATATTTAACAAACCACTAATATTACTACCACAAAAAACTTGTGAACCAACTGCTTTGCTGGTTTTAGTTTACTGACTATACTTCTATAGTTTACCAGCTGATATGGGAAATGTAGACTGACGGAAACTCCAATGGGTAAAGAGTTAAATGGTTGAAATATGATACATTTGAAGGATAAGGATAACTACTTTATCTCTAACTATCTCTCCTAGTTGAATTGGAGCAGGTAACTAAAAGGATCTTCTTCTATCATACAACTATTAAATATTCTCTCAGATAAAAAGGAGAGTCAGGGGCATATTAAAAGGGACGTAAATATTAATTACATAATTAATTTCTGCTTATACGATTACAAGTACTAACTTAATCATTGAAATATACACGACATATAACCCGCTAAAATGGTCACATCTCCTTTGTTTTGCAAGAATGAAGCACCAAACCAGATCATGAGAATTTCTGCATCAACACCTATAATGACCCGCTCCACCACATGGTATGATATTGTTCTCTTTGGGCCTAGCCCACACAGTTTTGTTCTTGGGTTTTACCCTAAAAGGCCTTATACCATTTGGAGAGAAATATGGGACGTCACAATCACCCCCTCTTAGGAGTCAGCATCCATGCTAACGCCTCCCTCATGGGCTTGTCCACACCATCCGTCACATCTTAGGCTAAGCTCTAGCTCTAATACCATCTGTAACCATATAAGAAGCAAATCAAGACAGTTCCGCAAACTTAGACTCGTATTGATTCACCGTCAATGCCATAGTTTCTTGCTCAAGGTGTATCAATTGAGCTGCCATTCCATCCCTCACTACATGTGGAAAATACTTGTCGTAGAATCGTTTCTTAAACTCATCTCATGTCATGTGTGTGACATTCCCAACAATCCTATTCACCGATTGCCACCACTGATAGGCATTGCAGATAAACAGAAAATTCTACCCTTCTTTTCCACACCTCGGTGCAGTCCATAATATCAAAGTATTTCTCCATGTCCTTTATCCACTTTTCTACATCCAGTGGATCAGTAGCATTGGTAAAGTCAACTGCTCCCAATTTCTTTATTTGCTTGACCAGGTTAACTATAGAACCCTGTCCCACATCTGGGGTTCGACATTTGAATTACCTTATCCATCTATTCCACTCCACGGCCGCCTCTTCCACAACCAATGCCACCACATCCACCTCGTCTGCCACATCTTATACCTGCTCCAGACATCCTATTTCTCAATACAGGATGACAATATTGTTAGTCTAACAGTTAATCATACCTAAACTTGAAGCATGATAAGGAAGCAAATAAGATAATCAATGTGAATCATACCTCTCCTATCCTAAATATCACTTCCGCTAGCCAAGTAACTCGTAACCTAGGCTCTAATACCAAACTGTCACACCCTCCAATTTAAATACCGACAACTCTCATCTAGTACTTGAATTTAGAGCGAGACTTGAAAACAACATCCATCATAGCATAAATACTTCTAATATTTAAATTACTACAAACAAAAGATAATCATCTAGACCATCTATACAAAAATTACATCAAAGCCTCATCCCACGTAATGCGTATCGATTATATATAATAAAAAAATACTAGTATACATGTAGATGGTCTCCATTTCTCTGTACTGTGCCACCATACCTAAAAATAAAATGGAGTGAGCTCACAAGCTCAACAAGAGAATCGTTAAACAGTATCATTCCTCAGCAAATTGACATTGCCTTATATTCTTATATATATAAAGACTCATTCAACAATCATTTTTAAATTCGCAAATTCTTATGATAATTAAGCTATAGTTAATTATCATATTCACAATCTCTTTTGCATAGAAACCTTATTCTCAAACTAATTCTTAATTAAGCTAATCGTTTAGATTAACTTAAATATTATTTCTCTCACATAATCCCCGATCTCCCTTCGAATAGATGACTTGCTCATCCAACAAGTGGTGCGCATCACATAGTCCCGGTCTATCAAACATCACACATGTTGCTGGACTTGTACGTCTACTTACCCAGATGGTTCCAGATCACATCCACATAAGAAGGGCACGATCTGTAAATGGCCATATCAAAAGGGTAGTGCATTTTCCAAAACTCAATGCTTAAGCGTGTTCATTATACATTTTAAGGTTTCATCATCAAGACCTCATCTAACATTAATTATTTCAATATAATTGACTTCATTCTGCAGAAATATATGGTTCTGGAATTTTTCATAATTTTTGGAAGGCTAACCTTATTTTTCTACAATTTTCCCTCATATTAACTCAATTCAAAACTCTCAAATAATGAACAGATAACTACTATGCTAACTCAAATAGATATAATTCCATTCACAAAACAAGCATTGTAACTCCAACTTACATAAAGTTAAAGACCTACATGTCTTAATATCCACTGTTCGCACACATTGCAACCAAAGGTTGTTACTGCTTTATGCATTCTATGAGTGCATATATACCATATATAACTATATTCAAACACTTCCATAATTTGAGGGTCGATTGTGGTGATGCTTATGGGCGGGTGTGATGTGGATAGGTGTGAGAGACACTAGGCGAGCTACCACACTGGCAGGCTACAAGCTAAAGGGTGCTCAATCCCATATTGCTTGGGTATGGTGAAGGAGATTTGTTTATATGTAGTGTGTTTTCTCCAAATGGTATGAGGCCTTTTGGAGTAAAATTCAAGAACAAAACTATGGAGTCCGCAACGCTCATACACAAAATATGAAGGTAGGCTTTAACCGTGATTGTGTCTCTGTTAGTATATAGGTGAAACCAAGATAATCAAATCATGAACAAACAATGTATGATAGAAGAAGAGCTCGAAGAAGCTTTGCTTATCATTTTAATTTGTTTTTTGATATGGCTAGTGAAATACCCCCTAGAAAATTTTGCGCATGAGGTGGCCAGTCTCATACACAAAACCTGAGGAATATTAACCACTGATAGCAACAAGCATAGATGCAAAAGAAAGAAATAGAATAATTGCTAAAAGCTGAACAGAAATCCCATTGAACTGAAATAATTGATAAATAAATACATATATTCTGGTAATACAATTTGGAAGTCCCGTAACCCAAGGACCCCTTAACCAGAAAGAACAAAAGTTTTTAAATTCTAAAATTAATACCAACAACCAAAGTCTCAAAAGTTCATAGTATGACTCTTGAATAAGACAAGTTCCTACCCTGTAACTGATGAGATGAGACCTCTGCTACAACCAAACCCTAAAACTCTATCCTCGCGGTGGAACCTGTTTGAAACCTGAAATATCAACACAGTGGGTTAAACCCACGAGCAAGTTCTATCTACTACATCCCAATCAGAGAACCAATATACATACCCTCAGTATAAGGGACATAAAATAAGTCTATAGATTTAACCTACAAGTTATTCTTTTACCCAGTTTCGTATTTCCAAAACAACAGTCAATATTTATAATATTCCACCCAAACCCTTATTATGCAAACGTGAACACGTTCCTTACGTTCAGCAGAAATAAACATAATATAAAATAATATCAAGTTTAAGCAATCCTAACATGCCATCATTTAATCTTTTGATACCTTAATAGGTATAGATATATACATACTAGTCATTTCCTATTTAGCTCATGTTTTCAGAAGTAGAATCATCTTATACATTGTTCCAACACACCCTTATCATCCAACAATGAACACATTCTTTAAGTTCAAAATAAAGAAAACATGTGCATACACATATAGATACCTTATTAGATATGGGCGATCCTGACACGCCAAATAAAATGTATAGATACCTTATTAGGTATGGGCGATCCTAACACGCCAAATAAAATGTATAGATACCTTATTAGGTATGGGCGATCCTGACACGCCGGGCAATCCTGACATGCCAAATAAAATGCATAGATACCTTATTAGGTATGGGCGATCCTGACACGCCGGGCAATCCTTACATGCCAAATAAAATACATAGATACCTTATTAGGTATAGGCGATCCTGACACGCCGGGCAATCCTTACATGCCAAAATAAAATGCATAGATACATTCCAATATGCAATATAAAATAACAAGGTGCATTATGATTTAAATTTGCACAAACGTTATTTCAAATCATCCAACATGAAATTATCATCATAAGACAAATCGTTCACAAGTAGACTATAATCAAGTATCCCATGTGCATTTATATATATAATAAACACAATCGATTAAATCAAAATAATTTAACATCCATTAGAGGAAACAATTCCCCAAACCAACCTCCAATGCCCTCAAATCTCCGAGGGGATCTAAACTTACTCTTATCTAGGTTTCTGGGCCTATTTCACTTCTAAGAACACTAAGAAAATATTCTGGAATTTTCTGTAATTTAACAAAAACATTTTTAATAAACCAAAGAAGGTGAAAATCCAACTTTTAGGCACTTTAAAAATTAATTTAACACCAAGGGAAGCTCAATTCGAGGTGAAAATTTAAACCCAAGGTCATTTAATCTCTAAACAGTTACAGAAAAATTTTGGGAATTTTTGGAATTTCAGAAGTATTTTCTAAAATTACAGAAAGTGAAAAATCCAACTTTTAGACACTTTAAAAATCAATTGAGCAGCAAGGAAAGATTATTTTGAGTTGAAAATTTAAACACAAGTGTATTTATCCTCCAGAGAATTACAGTAAAATTTTTGGAAATTTTGGAAATTTTTAACTATTTTCTAAAATTAAAGAGGCTGAAAAATCCAGTTTTTAGACACTTTAAAAATTAATTTAAAGACAATGGTAAAACATTTTGCTATGAAATTTAAACTCCAAGCCCCTTAAGCTCCCAGGAAGTTGACATAAAATTTTTGGAATTTTTAGAATTATAAAAGTATTTTTAAAAAATGATTTTTCCAGATTTTCAAGTTTTCCCAAAAGTTTTAAAAATACAAAATAAATATCAAAACAATTCGGAATGGGCCCATATTGGACCCAGAGGTGGGCGCCCGAGAGTGGGCCCCAAAAATAATTTTCCGGCCACCGGCGGCGGCGGCACGCGCCCCCACGCGCCGGCGAACGCGTGGCCCCTTTTCCTTTTTTTTTTTTTTTTTTTTTTTCTTTTTTTTTTTTTCTTTTCTTTCTTCTTCCTTCTTCCTCGGCTGAAGCTCCAGCGGCCAACAATGGAGGCCGAGCTTCCCGATCACTTTCCGATCACTTCCGAGCACCGAATCGCGCATATGAATATACCATTGAACTCGTATCGATCTAAGCTACGTATTGGTACCAAAATTATCCCCTCTCGCGGACTAAATCAAAAACGCCCAATTTCAAGTTTCGAAAATCTAAAATTTTAAACTCAATTTCCCGTCAATCTACCCAACGGTTCATAACGAAACTTTCAAGGATTGTTCTAGGAAGTAAGATCTACCTTTTAATCGGAACAAAATCCCTCAAAAATGATAAACACAGTAGACCCAAATTTCATGTTCGTATATATATACACCCGCCTATACAATCATATATACATGTATATACATATGCAAAAATATTCTAAAACAGTACCAAAACTCCAAAATCCTAATGTTTAATCCACAGAATTATTCTTAGCATGCAAAATCATTAATTTCATAATTAAATGCATACAAATTTCTAGCAACATATCTATACAATTAGCATAATTAATTCTCACAAAATTTATCAATAGAAAAAAAATAATAATATACAAATTTTCAAAATAAACACAATCCTCAAACCTAGACTATGCATACGGATTCAAAGGGGAAGAGAAGAATCAAACTTGCCTTTTTCCTGACGAATCAACTTGTTCACCCGATCGTCACTCCCTTCTCTTTTTCGTTTACTCGCTCTTAGTTCTGTGCGTAAAACAACGGCAACCCTAATTTCTTCTTCTTTTCTTTTCCTTTTTGTCTTAATTATTCTTTTATTGATTTTCCTAAAACTAATTAAAATCAAATTAATAATACTAACAATAGAAATAAAATATTATTTCAACCCTAGGCCCATCATTTTAAACATAACCTTAGCCCACTCATACTAGCCCAAATTCCTCCCTAGCCCAACCCAAAACATTTAAATAAAATAACACACAATTAATACCAATTCACATAAAATGATAAAATGCATGTATAAAAGACAAGCAACTCACCTACAATGATAATTTATATAAAAAAAAACATTTCACATGAATTAATAAAATAAAGTAATAATGTAAAGAGATTAAATTGACACCTAAATTTTCCGGGGTATTACAGCTAGGGCAGACTTATGCAAGGACCAAGGTGAACATGTCCCCCAAAATTTTGTAAAATTCCTATAATTTAGGTTCTTATAAATAGTTAATTGCATATTTCTAACAAGAATTAAGCATATGGCCTCCCAAAATTAATAAAAAAAATTAATTTTCCTTTTACATCTTATTTCTAGAGTATACGTTTAAAGAATGTTAAAAAATTTCAAATATAGTTCCTGTAACTATTATATTTCTCATTTAATGCACTTTTTGATTTATGAAATATTCTAAATAATGTATTAATATTTTTATTTAGATCTACCATCCAAAATTCTAATGTTAAAAAAATTCACAAGAATAAGTTTTTTAAAAAAAGTTTTATTTTTAAGTTACTAATTCGATCGGCCCCCAAAAATTTCTGAATCCGCCCCGAAATATGACTCCAATGAAGAACTCAAGGGAGGAAGAAGTTGTGTAGCATACTCCTTCCTAAAAAACTGTCTTTACACTAAAAAAACAATGCTGTTTTTTGTAAAGTTACTTTCATCATATAGCATCAGATCAAGCGCAATCCTGTGGTTAAAACAAGAAGGAAGAGTCCAAAACCATTTACTTTTTAAGGGACAAAGACCAACACCCCCGCGTCTATGGACTTTTTTTCAACAAGGTCATTTACTCTGCAGGGGACAAAGACCAAGGTATCGACTCTTTTTTCAACAAGATCTTTTACTCTGTAGGGACAAAGACCAGACCTAAGATTCTATCGACTCTTTTTTCTCTCATGAGTGAGTGAGTCCCAATTAAAATAACGGGCCGGTGTTGTTGACTTTCAATCAATGGGGTATTGTAGTTATGGCAAAAATAGTATGTGACCGGTAGAATAAAATGTATATAAATTAGAGCTTTAAACCAGCATTATTACACATCGAACATAAACCATGGAAAGCAAACCTTCAACCTCAGAGAAGGTCCTCTCATTTCTTTGCATAGTCCTGTTTGATATGTTGTTGTTTTCACCCAATTTAGCATCTGCTTCAGTTCAAGAAGCTAATGCTCTCCTCAAATGGAAAGCCAACCTTCAATTCCAAAACAATTCTCTGCTAACTTCGTGGATTTTTCCTTATAATTCTACTGGTTCTTCAAGCCATCAAAAAACAAGTGCCATCCCATGCACTTGGTCCGGAGTTTGTTGCAATATTGGTGGAAGTGTCACGACACTGAACATCACAAATTCAAGTGCAAAAGGTACGCTCTATGATTTTCCATTCTCGTCTCTCCCTAATCTTGCATGTATTCAACTCAGCGTGAATGGTTTTTATGGTACCGTCCCACCTCAAGTTGGTAAGCTCTTGAAACTAATCTATCTTGATTTTTCCGGCAATCAGTTTTCCGGAATAATCCCACCACAAGTCGGCCTGCTAACAAATCTTCAGGTCCTCCACCTGTTCGACAATCAGTTAAATGGCTCAATTCCTAAAGAAATAGGCCAGCTAAAGTCTCTTTATGATCTTGCTTTGTACACTAACAATCTTGATGGTCCCATTCCAGCTTCTTTGGGCAGTTTGAGCAACTTGACTTGTTTGTATCTCTATGAAAACAAACTCTCTGGTTTCATTCCTCCTGAACTGGGAAATCTCTTCAATCTTGTCGAGCTTGACATTGATACCAACCTTCTCATAGGTCCCATCCCTTCCACTTTCAAGAACTTGAATAACCTAACCTTCTTGTCCCTATTCAAAAATCAGCTCTCTCATCCCATTCCCCCAGAGATAGGAAACCTGAAATCACTTGAGAGTCTGGTCCTTTTTAAAAACAATCTTTCTGGTTCAATCCCAGCATCATTAGGTGATCTAAGCTGCATAACTCAACTACTTCTGTTTGACAATCAACTCTCTGGTCCCATTCCGAAAGAATTAGGAAAGTTAAAGTCTCTCAATGATCTAGAATTGAGTCAGAATCAACTCAATGGTTCTGTTCCTGCTTCTTTTGGTTATTTGACCAACTTGGAGTTCTTGTTCCTCCGCGACAACCAACTCTCAGGTCCCATTCCACAAGAAATTGGGAGTCTGGAGAATTTGGTCGAACTGGAAATGGCCAACAATCAATTTTCAGGCAATTTGCCAGAAAATATTTGCCACGGCGGAAAACTAAAAAACTTCACTGTAAACAATAACAAGCTTACCGGTGTTATCACCAAAAGCTTGAGAAACTGTTCTAGCTTAACCAGAATGCTCCTCGATGGAAACCAGCTTACTGGAGATGTGTCTGAAGTTTTTGGTGTCTATCCAAATATTCAATTCATGGATTTAAGTGACAACAATTTTTTTGGTGAAATCTCTTATAGATGGGGACTGAGCCCACAATTAACTTACCTAAAGATGGCAAGGAACAATCTCACTGGACGAATACCACCAGAGTTCGGAAATTTATCTCAACTTCACCTAATTGATCTTTCTTCGAATCAATTAGTTGGGGATATTCCGAAGGAACTAGGGAAGTTGGATTTGCTAACTCTTGTTTTGAAAGATAATCAACTTTCTGGTGGTATACCTAGAGAACTCAGATCACTAGTTGAGTATCTTGACTTGTCCAAAAATAGATTGAGTGGGTCAATACTGGGAAATCTAGAAAAATTCTTGCAGCTACATTACTTGAACTTGAGCTACAACCGTTTTAGTCAAAAAATCCCACCAGAGATATTTAAGTTAGCTCAACTGTCCAAGCTTGATTTGAGTCATAATTTCCTCAGGGGAGAAATATCGTCGCAAATTAAAAATCTGCAAAATTTGTTGGACCTAAATTTGTCCCACAATAACCTCTCTGGTTTCCTTCCAGAGGCTTTTGAAGAAATGCATGGCTTGATGTATATTGACATATCCTACAATAGGTTTCGAGGTCCCATTCCCAACAACGAAGCCTTTAGAAATGCTACCATAAAGGAATTACAAGGGAACAACGGCTTGTGTGGCAATGTTACAGGATTAAAACCTTGCAAAGATGCCCAACACATTGTGAAGGAAAGCCACAAACTCATTCCAATTCTTATAATCGTATTACCTTCGCTGGGAGCATTGTTACTTCTTGGTGCATTCATTGGACTCCTCATCATGTTTGAAAGAAGAAAAGGTAAAACAGCAATTGAACAAAGCGATTTCCATGATGAGAACAATTTTTTTTCCATTTCCAATTTTGATGGACGAGCCGTGTATGATGAAATATTAAAAGCCACCAATGATTTTGATGCCTCGTATTGCATTGGAAAAGGAGGATACGGAACTGTCTACAAAGCAAAGTTGCCACCAGACAATGTAGTGGCTGTGAAGAAACTTCACCCATTATCTGAGACAACAGATCGTAAAGAGTTTCTCAACGAGGTAAGGGCATTGACAGAAGTACGACATAGGAACATTGTAAAGTTTTATGGTTTTTGTTCACATGTTCGACACTCATTTTTGGTATATGAGTACCTTGAAAGAGGTAGCTTGGCCATGATCCTGAGTAGAGACGAAGAGGCTAAAAATTTGGATTGGCCCGAGAGGGTGAATATCATTAAGGGAGTGGCTCATGCTGTATCTTACATGCACCATGATTGCTCACCACCAATTGTACATAGGGACCTATCAAGCAACAATATTTTGCTGGACCCCGAGTATGAGGCTCATGTTTCAGATTTTGGTACTGCTAAGCTTCTGAGGCTAGACTCCTCAAATTGGAGCAGACTTGCAGGGACATACGGATATATAGCACCAGGTAAATGTAGATTTATGTTGTCCCAACTAATTTGACATATATAGTTATCAATTATACATGATTATATTTTACTTTTTGTTTGCAGAGCTTGCTTTCACAATGAAGGTAACTGAAAAGTGCGATGTGTATAGCTTTGGGGTGTTAACACTCGAAGTGATCAAAGGAAATCATCCACGCAATTTCATCACCTCACTATCATCTCCATCTAGCAATCAGAACATAATGCTAAAAGATGTGTTGGACAATCGCCTTTCAGCTCCATTAACTGAAGGTGAAAATGTGTTGATATCAATTATAAAGTTGGCCATTGCATGTTTAAATGTTAATCCACAATCTAGGCCGACTATGCACTTTGTCGCTCAGCAGTTGTCAACCCTAACAGCACCTTCGTCGAACCATCCAGGTCAGTTACACTCACTAGGGAATGCTAGTTACTAAGTGTAGTTTGGATATACTACTAAATAAAATCAAATTCTTGCTCAACATATTTTTCCATCTTTTGTACATTTTAGTCTATTGTTTTTCATACTCAATTTCTATATGCACTTGGTATTAATATATTATCAGCATGTTTGTTCAACATTGTCCTCAATGTGCATACATAAGTTTGAGCGTCGATACTCTATGGTTAACTATTGTTTTGACCCAAGATTAAATTGTGGCAATTGTGGTACGTATATTTTATGCTTCAAATTCCCCCTTATTGTTAGAAAAAAACACATGTTTGTTACACTTGAGTTATTTTAATTTAAAAATTGATTAAACGAACCCAGCTATCTTTATTACATATCTCTTCATAGAGAGATAGCGATTCAGCTGGAATTTTTTCTTTCTTTTTTATTTTCAATACATTCATTTTGAATTTTCAAAACTCAATAATGAGAAAAGAACTCTACCAAATCTACCATGTATAGGAAACATACCCTCAATCTGAAGAGTCTGCACATCATACGGCATGACATTATATACCCTGTCATAATGCAACAGCTTTGGGGTTATCCCTGTGGTATGGGTGCCTATAACGCTGGGTAATCAGGAGTTTGAACACGTGGAACCTATGGTGCAAGTAAAGGTAGTGACTGCCTCTGCCCCTGCTGACCTTGATTGGCTTTAGGACACTTTCTAGTTGTGTGCCCAAGTTCTCCACACTCACAACAATGCCCCCTAAAGGGACCCGAATATCTCCTCTACTAATTTCCTTACTGTTGACCCTGTCCAGACTACTACGGTACTCCATTCTGCTGTCTCAGACTAGAAGTCTCCTATTTGTGAGCATCTGTGTTTTCCTTATGTTTCTTCCAAGGTTGATACCCCTGGAATCTGCGCCTATCATTATGGGCCATTTCCTTCTCCTTTCTCTACTATCTGACTGGTGGAGTCTTTGTCACCCCACTTTTCTACTTTGGATTTCATGTAGTCCCTCTGATTTTGATAATGCTGTAAAGCTGTATCCTCCACACCATCCCAATCCATGAAATATAGATATATACGTATCATTACCTTATTTAACCTCTGTCCTAAAATAGAAACTGTAGAGACCGTGACCAATTTTGGCCGGTTTTACATTTTTTGCATTATAATTGCCATAAATGCATTTTGAGTGGTGTTTAACATGTTTTGAGTGTGGGAAACATGTTTGGGAAGTGTTTTTAAGGTTTTGGGAAGTTTTCGGGAGAATTGGAGAAGTTTGACTTTTTGGTCAAACCGGGCCCGGGATGTGACTTACGTGGGCCCGGGAATCCGGAAAATTCTTAGAAATATTTATTTTTGAGAATGGATGAGATGAAATGTTTAGAGAGTAGAGGAAGTGATTTCGAGACCGTAGGAGTTTTCGGAATTGAAAAAGGAGTCCGGGAAGGTACGTTAAGTGGCCGGGGGGCATTTTGGTCTTTTTGCAAGCCCTAGATATTTTAAATATCAGTGGCAAGGACATTTCAGCAGATCTCACGCCTCTTTCTCTCTCTAAAGCTCTTCATCTTCAAAGCTCTCCCTTCTCTCTACATTTCGGACCCGTTCGGCTTGGATTCAAGACTCGCCGAAGGAGGGAGATACGTAGGGGACAGCTAGGGCTTCCCTTTGAACCGAACAAAGTGGTGATTCGGCAAGGTAGACTCCGCTGGAAAATTGGTGAAGTGCTTGAAAGGCCTTCATTTTCGAGGTAGGGGTTCTTCTTCTCTTCTAATTGTTGATTCTAGGGTTTCGAGTGAAGAAGAGAGGTGTAGGTTGTGTTTCACATGCTTTAGAATGGTGAGAGGTGTGGAAAGTTATATTTTCTTCTTCTCTAGAGTCCTATCTTTTCACAATTGTGTATATTGTGTTGGTGGTGGCATGTGGGTTTGAAGTATATGAGTGTAAGAAATTGATACATAGGCATTATGTGCTCAAATTGATGTATATGTGGAAAAATGTGTACCAAGTGTCATATATGTGATTATATGTGGGAATGTGGTTGTTGAATGCATGTTTAGTTCTATGTGCTAAAATTATGCATTGAATGTAGCATGAGTAAAATATGCTAATTTTGAAGTTGTATGCATATGAGATGATATATGCATGTGTTATACATATATGTGCTATATGTGGTATGTGGTGATGGAAAATATGCTTGTTACTTCTTTTTAGTATCAATGAGCATGATTTGAGCATGAAAATAAAATATCATGTGTTTATGCATTCATGTTGCATATGTGGGAAGTTGCGGGAAAAATGACGCAAAAGAGGTACACGGGGCTTCGGAGTAGTCCAACCGTGTTGTGTAATGTGGTAAAATTATCCACTATGTATGGCCCTCGGAGTGGACCCGCCATACCAAGGCTTAATGCCTAGGATCGGAGTATGTCCAATACTAATGACCTTTCGGAGTTGTCCCGGTCATAGGATGATTATCGGAGAATGTCCATGACTTGTGAGCCTCGGAGTTGCCCCCTCACTCTATGGCAATCCCATATATTGCTATGGTAGAATGACCTTTCGGAGTTGTCCCGGTCATTGGATGTTATCGGAGTTGTCCAAGGTTACATGATCCTCGGAGCGGACCAATCATGTAGGGTATCGGATGAGGACCGAGAGAGAGAGCATTTACTCACTTTAATGCTTTTATGTTTGAACATGTTATATATGATTTGTGATATGTGCAATTCTCTTAAATTGCTATTATGGGTGGTAACCGCATGGGTTAATAACTTGTAATAACCATGAACTTGAGATATAGGACTTTGCTACGTATCTTCTGTGTCATGAGTGTGAACCAACTCTGAGAGTGTTTGAGTCTTATGTGTAATTTAGGTGGTTTACATGACTTGTATGGATTTCAAATCCGATTTTGGTTATGTCATATGTCATAAATATGATAGAATGTGCCTTAATGCATGATTTGTAGTTATGTGGTTGTCAAGTTACATTTGATACCACGATTTGAATGAAAATGAGAGATTTGACTAGAAATGCTATGAAGCATGACACGTAGTCGTTGAAGCATCTTTTGGTGTGTATGCATTGAATATGAAATGTGGACTTGAACGGATTTCACAACATGTTATTCTTAAGCCATTGAAATTGCTCATCCCCCCACACTAACACTTTCAGGACATGGCAAGGAAGTGGTTGAGGATGCGCAACAGTGAGTTGAACATAAAGTATAAGAACTCTACCTTTTTGGGTGTTTTTCGCTAAAACTTGTACATAGGTGTTCACGCCAGTTTGTGCCATGTAGACTAGCTTAGAAGTAAGATTAATACATTTGAATTTTGGTTTTGTAATGGAACTTCAATGTTCCTTTCGTATATATTAAGTTTACAACTTTTGAGGCTTGTATGAGAATATATGTTATGAAGCATGTGTATGGAATACATGGGATTTTACATTTTTGAGCTTCAAATGTATGTTGTGGATTACATTTGGGATGATTTATCATGTTATGGACTATTGAAATGATATGTGATGATTCTAGGTTGTTAGAATGAATTTTGGATGAAAGATGGTCAAGTTGGAGAATTTCAAAAAATTCTCCCGAAGGCCATTTCAATTGTGTGAAATGTCTATTTCGTATGATCAAAATGCTTTGATTTTGCAAAAGCATGATTTCGATCATGCAAAATTTGGTTTGTGCGAAAGCTCCATTTCAATCATGCGAGAAATTACAGAGTTTTGAGTGTTAAAAATCCAGAGAGTTTTCGATTGTACTTCTCAAGCACTTCGCGTGATCGAAATTTCGATCTGCAAAGATGGGGTTTCGATTGATTGAAATACCCATTTCAATTATGCAAAAAGTTAGAAACAACAGCTAGTGTTGTGCATGCACTACCATGTGTGGGACTTTAGTTAGGAATTGATGTTGAACCATATGTAGGTACACATATGCGAGTATTTAAGCTTCCACATTGGATTGGAAGTTGGTGTAATTGAATTGGGACTCAGGGACGAATTTTTTGGTCATTCGAGGTATGTGGATGATGATATGTGGTACGGAATGTACTGCTCACCTCCGTTTCCTTGGGTGTTAGAAATCAGGGCATGACAACAATATAGCCCAAACATCTCCCCAATATACAATAAAAAATATAACTTGAAGAGCTCAGAGCATCACAAGCATGTGTCATGTGTAGTGTCAGCCAGAAACCTGTAAAAGTTACACATCATGCAAAACAACACTACCGGTGAAAGCTTAATCAAGAAAATATAACTATATATCAAGATCAAAAATCAACTCCCCTTTAATCATGTAACCACAACAAGTATACCAATTCCGCCCAAATATCATTCAATCCATATGCATATATCAATATAATATCTCTCCCTTTTTGGAACAAATTGACAAAGTAAGAACAAGGAAAACAAAAGATAAACTAGCATAAGATGATTAAGAGAGAAAATAAGAACATAACCTCCATTTAAAACACACAAGCATAAATAGCAAAAGTAATATGAATAATCATTAAGCATATCAAAGCATAACATCTAGAAACAAAATATCCAAACATATTATGTACAAAACAAGCATTACCAAAAGAACGGAACTTAAACATCAACATCCATCCAAAAGATGTCCTTGGTCTAAATCTATCATGTAACTCCATCCATTGCATTTGTATTCAAGTTTACAAAAATATGAACCAAGCACAAATTCGGTATCTATAAGATAAACATGCAACTAATCAAAGACATTGTGTCTATCTGAATGTGGTTAAGTGTGTCAATTAAAAATATCACTCGCAATAGCATGAATCCCAGTATGATAGGGTCAAAGTGAGGGTGTCGAACCACGAAGACTAAGTATTACATTTATATTTGAATTTTGAAATTAATTATAACTAGATTAATAAAAGTGGATTGCAGATTTTTATTTCTAATTTTAATAATTAGCTAAGGCAATTAAATTGGAAGCATGTAAATCTAATGAGTGGAGATAAGGATGAGATAAGATTTTTGACTTCACCACTCACCTCACAATCATGCATATGTTTTGGTGGCTACAAGCTCACATTCAATTAATAAGAAAGATTATATATGATGAAGGCTAAGTATGAACTATCTTCAATTACCATGTATCATCTACCTATTTATTCTACTCTAGGGTGTAGAATTATCCATCTTCTTTAGGTATAATTCATCTAAACCCTAATTATATATGTAATTAATTTCATTGTGTAACTATCACGCTCATAATCACAGAAAATAAGAGGGATTGAGTTCAATCGAAACAACGAAATATCTAAGATAAAATAATAAATCATTGAAATTGAATATAAACTTTATTTATCAATTCTTAATAGAATCCTCTAAATTACACAATCTATGCATGAATATAAAATCTCCAATAATTAGAAAAATCAATCCATTGATACTTAGTTCGGGTTACATCAAAACCCTAGTGGAAGAACTAACCGCTCATGATCAAAGCAGACATCTCAACGGTTAAGGAAGAAGACATCATCTCCATGGAAGAGGTGTTCTCCTTGTTCTCCAATCTCCTTTCACTTAAAAGCTCTTCCAAACTTCAGCATAAGGTCTTTAGAAAATCCCCAATTCACCACTTATATTTGCCTAGAGAAAACATGAAGTTTCCCGACCAAAATAGGAGACTCAGGGCAATTCCGCCGCTCTAATCAGGTGGATTTTTCTACTGAACTTTGGCGGGAATTTTGACATCGTAAACATTCATTTCCATGAGATTTTTGTGAAATACAAAAATATCCGGAATTGAATTTCCTTCAAACAAATAAGAGTTTGGGTCGTTTCGACAGTCAAGGAAGGTTTTATGGCCAGAATACCAAAACAGATTCAAAACTTTCTTTATTGCAAAATTGAATTTCGGTCCATAACTTCCTTAAGCAATTACACTATGTTCCCTAAATTCATTAATGCAACATTCTTTATTTTTTAATACCATAACTACCCTTTATAAATTATACTATAAACTCTAACATTTTTTAGCTTCTTTAATTCCTACTTTTATTTTATTTATGTCAAAAAAAATAATTTATTCAACATGGATAACATTTTTTTTGTACTTTTTTTTTCATGTTATGTCGTTACAGATAATTCATTCATTAGAGATAATTTTTTTTGGGTCCATTTTTTTTTCTCAATTCCTATCAAAAGAAATAACTTAATCACCAAATATAAATTTTTTTTTGGTTGTTCTGTCAAAAAGGATAATTTATGTTAACCTTTTTTGGTCCTGTCAAAATAGATAAATAAAAAAATACTATGTCAAAAAAGACCGAAAACATTAAAGAATAGAGATCGAAAGGGAATATCTGAAAGTGTAATTGTGTAATTTGAAAAAAATAATCATTTTCTTGTGAAACTAGAATTAAAAATATTATTTCTTTTAAGACGAGAGTATAAATGTTAAAAAGAGGAGTGCGAACACTACCTCTCTTTAAAAATATGAAAAATGTATAGAAAAAATAAAAGAATTTATAATAATATTATAAAACAAGACACTTACACAGCAGCACGCATACACTTTCAAAAATGAAACAAAATACATTGTTTCATATTAATTAAGCCAATCCCACACAAGAAAAGGTACCATTTTTTTTAAAAGGCAAAAAAGCCCGTCAAAAGTTCCATATTCCAAACATTTCTATTTCCCTCTCTAAATCTATTCTCTTTCTCTCACTATATGTTCTCTGCAAATTCTCTCTCTTTGTAAAAATGTTGAGGGAGGACTTGTACATCACGGTTCCAAACTTCTTCAAGTGCCCGATTTCTCTCGACGTGATGAAATCTCCTGTGAGTCTCTGCACTGGTGTCACCTACGACCAGTCAAGCATCTAACGGTGGCTCGACGGCGGCAATAAGTCATGTCCCGCTACGATGCAGGTCCTCCACGCCACCGACTTCATCCCCAACCACACCCTCCAACGTTTCATCCGGATCTGGTCCAACTCACCCAGTCCGAGTCAGACTCCCTCCCTTCACCTACTCAAGACCAAACTCGAGATCTCATCAAAGAAATACACAACAATCAGAACCAAAATTTCATTGAATATATATCCAAACTCGCCTCCGTCACCGCCATCTCTGACGAAAACCGCTGCTTTCTAGCAGCCTACGAAGACTTCGTGCTTCTCCTCATCGTTGAAGAAGCAATTAGAGTTCTCGACATTATCATAGACAAATATGTGAAGAAGCAGATATTGCCAAGATTTCAATGAATAAATTCCCACACTGTCATTGATAGAGATTCTAAGTTATATACAGAGTGATTGAGAAGCTAATTTAGGAAACATGTAAATGGTAAAGCTAAAGTTATGCTACTGTTACAATATACAGCTGTAGAATTCTAACATAGAATCAACTCCAAATATAGAATTAATGATAGAATATTTGGTAGGATTTTAGGCTAGACATGCTCTGTTTTGGTTTGAATAAAGTCCACGCACGCTTCCTTTATACGCCCCCACAAGATTGAGCTTCCATCGGCAAGACCAATCTTGTTACGTAGCAATTCCGTGCGCTATTTTGACAATGGCTTTGTTAACAGATTAGCTAGTTGGTCTTGAGTATGTACATGTTTTACTTGGAGGCTTCCCTTTTGCACTAAGCCACACACAAAGTGAAGATCGATTTGAATGTGTTTCATGCGCGAATGATTGACTGGGTTAAAACTGAGATTGTCACATAGCAGTTGGGGAGATTCTTTTACTGGAAATACAAGTTCTTTGAGAAGAGTGGACAACCACATTGTCTCGGAAGCCGCATTAGCAAGTGCCCGGTATTCAGCCTCTGTTGTAGATCGTGCAATTGCTCTTTGTTTCTTTGAGCTCCAAGAAATGGGATTAGATCCCAAAAAGCTGATATATGCAAAGGTTGACGTGTGGTCATCCATATTTCCAGCTCAATCGGCATCGGAGTAGGTCCTTAAAACTAGAGTGCCAGCTTTGTGGATCTGAATACCATAAAAAATAGTCTATTTTAAGTAGCGGAGGATCCTTTTGGTTGCTGTCCAGTGATTTGTAGTCGGCTTGTGCATAAATTGAGAGAGTTTGTTGACTGCAAATGAGATGTCTAGACGTGTCAATGAAAGGTATTGGAGGCTGCCAATGATTCTACAAAACTTTGAGCTATCCACAGCAACAATGCCATAAACCAATTGAAGAGATTAACTTGTAGAGAGAGGTGTGGAGACATCTTTTGCACTACTAATACTCGTGTTGGCTAAAAGTTCACAAACATACTTATGTTGTGAGAGGAATATCTGGCCCGAGTAGGAATTACTTCAATCCCCAAGAAAAAATAGAGAGAACCCATATCCTTTAGAGAAAACATGTCACCCAGCTGCTTAATAATGTTTGCCACAAGGAGTGAATTATTTTCGGTAATGACAAGGTCATCAACATAAACCAGGAAATAACAAAGATTTGATCCTTGGCTGTAAATGAAGAGAGAGGAGTCGACCTTGGAATTGTGAAAACCCAGCTGAAAAATGGCATTTTTGAGGGCTGTATACCAAGCCCGTGGGGCTTGCTTAAGCCCATAGATCGCATTTCTTAACCTGCAAACATGATTAGGTTTTGACAAATCATTGAACCCTGGGGGTTCCACCATAAAAATAGTTTCAGTTATTTCACCATTTAGAAAGGCGATGTTAACATCTATTTGCCTCAAATCCCATCCATTCATGACTATAATAGATAATACAGCTCTAATAGTTGCTGGTTTAACCACAGGACTAAAGGTTTCTTTATAATCAACATCAGGACATTGATTATATGTCACGCCCTGATTCCTGAGGCCCGAAAATCGAGGTGTGAACTTCGTGAGATCACCCTCACACTATAACCACCACCTGATCATACAATCTTAATTTCCTATTATTTTTACGAAAATTGGGCATGACCCATTCTAAATAATCAGATCCTGGCATGTTATACCTGCTTTCAATTCAAATGGACACTTCTGGGCTCGTGTCCCCCCAGCATTTATATCTAACAATAAAAATGGACACTTCTGGGCACGTGTCCCCTCAGCATTTCTACAACATACATAATCATTCTAATCTACAAAGCAACATTAAAGTCACAATGTCCATATACAACATCTCAAAATGGAAGTTCCTGTATACATGTCTAAGCGCATCATGTCCACATCTCAGACACGCATAACATAAAAGATTAAAAATAAGAATTCCTTCTAACTCTAAATCCAACTGACGATTTCACACCACCAACAATCTCCTTGTCATGCCCTGAAAGTGTTAGTGTAGGGGGATGAGCAATTCTCAACGGGCTCAAGGTATTACGTTGTGCAATCCGTCCAAATTCATGTCTCATATCAGTGCATAAACACAAATCAACACACACCGCTTACTACGTGTCATGCTTCTTAGCTTTCTAGTCCAAAGATCGAAACTTTCACTTCACATGGCATATATATCAAGATCCTTGACTACCACAAAATTTTCAGTCTAAACATGCAATAATGCACAGTCTCATCATATCTATAACATATGACCAAAATGGGATTCAAACACAAGTTTAACGGAATCATCATAAAACTCACATTTCTACTCATTTCTTTCAAATCATGGCATATTGCATCAAATGTAAATGGACAACCACATAAATTTACAACATACTTCATTTCGCAACCCCTCATATCTATAACATATGATACACACGAATTTATCAACAAATTCACTTACTTCACATAAGTCACATAACGTCACATAATTTAACACAAAAATCACACTATACTCGGAATTGAACTCACACGCACACCACACACATGATATGTACCGTAGTCCCACATCATAAAACCCTTTGGCTATTTCGGGCTACTAACCCGTCCGGTCACCACCCACTTGCGCAAGGTAGAGGACTTTCAACCCCAAAGAGGATGTTTTCCTCTTCTATTTTCTATGAGTCATTCCCGAGTATTCATCACAAGCACAAAATACTTCACATTTCTATATATAAATTCTCACATTGGATGCATTGCACTTAATACATGCCCTATATCCATTCTAACATGTTATTCAACAATTCACAATGCCAAAAGAACAAGCTCATTTCCCAAAACTCGGTTTTTATTATTTTCTCCAAAATTCTACACATGCCATACATATACCATTTTGCATATATAATCAACTCATGCATTTAAACACATAGATCAATATTTTCAACACAGAAGGAACTCATTCATCTTTTTGAAAAACACAATTTTCAACCAAAAAGGTTCACATATGCACCACATGTCACGTAAGGTACAGATTCATGCAATTTAAATCATACATCAATTTAAATCAAAGATTATGTCTCAATTTTCATTTAATCACAAATAACATAAAAACATTTACTTTATGTCATTAACATGAAATTAAACTTGGAATGAAAAACACAACGCACACCCCCTACCTCAATTTGGAGTGAGAACTCCAAAAATCTCCAACTTCCTCCATAGAGTATTCGCCAATCTCGCTATCACAACATTTCCTGCTAAGTCCAATTAAATTGTTGTCCCTGACTTTGACCCAAATTAAATACCAAGCCCAATGCTTATTACCAAAAACCCGACACGTGGCTAAACCAACACCAATCCTTAAAACCCAATTTATCCAACTAAGCCTCAGCGAAACACAAAGTTAGCTCAATTAAATTGGAAGCCAACCCAAACCAATTTCAGCCCCATTATTTGCTCCATTACTTAATCATACACCAAACCGAAATTTTCCAATACAACCCAACTGTCCAAACCATGGAACCAGCCTATGATCAAAACCATGTTGGCCCAATTAAGTTAGGCCCAAGAATAATCACATTCAGCCCACTACTTTGGTTGCCCACCATTTTAATCCAATTATAGATCAATTGAAAATCAACCCAAATTCAAGTCCAACCCATGCAAGACCACCATCATACACACACACATATACATATATATATATCACCACCTTCATTACAATATCAATTTGCCACCATTCAAGCTCTACTAACTATGGTAGTAGCCTCATGAACCCAATCAAGCTGCAAAATCATCCACAAACCAATCATAAAATTCGAACAACCCACACCACCATGAGCCGCCTCACACACAGCCAACCACTGCCCGAACTAAACCCATTCTCATCTTCAACTTGAAACAACTAAGACCCAACACAGGAACCCATTTTTTTGGCCTCTATTCGAACCCCAAACCAGCCACTACTCCGGTCATTTTCTCCGGCCATCCCACAGCCGGAACAACCCTCTATCACTCTCTCATTACCACTAAGATGAACCACCAAGCCACCTAGTCGTGACCAACAGCCATGGCTAATCGAACCCACCATGAAGACCACTACTCCGACTACCTCACAACCCAGCCGTGAGCCTCCAATCACCATACCCAATTGGAATCCATTCGAAAACCCAACTGAAACAACCCCAAGGACCGAACCAAACACAGCCCCAATCAAGCCGTGCGCACAATCGTCGGGCCATCTAAGGCCAACCCAAACACGACCCAACCACAACCGTGAGAACCCCACTCGAACAGCGCCTCGCCGGCCACCCCGCAGCCGCTGCCAAAAGCCAACCAAAACCCAACTCACCTGCTACAGAACCCAGCGATCCAGCCGATCGAACCGCCAGCATCGTCGCCACTAGCCACGGCCAAACCCACAACCGTGACCGCTGCAGCCTCTTCCAGCCGTCGCGACCGCCGTTGCTGTCGCCCAGGTGGAACCCTACCATGAGCAACGCCCCTTCGCGAATGGCCCAATCGAACTGAGCCACCCCGCGTCACCGTGCAACCCCACCTTAACCACTTCAGCCACCGCGAACAGCCACTCTAGCCACGGCCACCGCCGGCGCCGGGATCGGCGGTGCCTCCTTCCTTCGGTCTCTCTCTCCCGATCTCACCTCGGTTTCACCTTCTTTCTCTTTCTTTCTTTTCTTTTCTTTTTCCTTTCTTTTTCTTTTCTTTTCTTTCTTCTTTTTCTTCTTTAGCCGAGACCACCCATTCCTTATCTTCTCTTCATTCTTTATACACCACATATATTAAATATCCCACACATGTATATGTACACATATCATAGTACATACACATATATTTATTACACAAATACACCTCTATATACATGTTTACTAATACATGTACCAATAAATATATTTATAATTAAATATAATTATATTCCATATAAATATATATATTTCCATATATATATATATATGCATCCTCCGTCCATATAAAATCCCGTATTCATATACTTTCTCCACCTCTCTCTCTCTCTATATATAATCTTATATATATAAATATCCACGTCCAATCTATATATATATATATATATATATATATATCCACATCTTTTCGAATTTAATTTATTTGAAAAAAATAAATCCGGTCAAAATTCACCCGGAACCGGTCAAAATTATTCTGGTCCTTACAACCTCCCCTCCTTCAAGGAATTTCGTCCTCGAAATTAGCATAGTCATGTTCTTTCCAAAACCAATCCTTCCCAGATGTCATTCTCGCCAATGATCGTCACTTTCTCTCTCTACATACCCTAGGCGCTACACTTGCAACACCTAACTCATAACTCTCAAGTCTTGCACAACAGTGCATCTTAACTGCCGTAAGGCAATATAACCACGGGATGGTCTAGGTAATGTGAGTGGACAACTCCGACAGTCACAAGTTGCATAGACGATTCCGAATAATCAAGCCTAGTGGATAATTAACCACTTCCGTAACATAGTTGGGCAACTCCGAACCCCATGAACGGTTCACTTTCACTTTCCTCCGAAGCACTCGCTTCCTAGAGTCCACAGTCTCTACCTCAAGACCTATCCAGTCCATCTCTATCTCTAGTCTAAGGCAACACCTTTGACTAATCACGCCAATCACTCACCGTGATACATCCCCCTAATCCGGGATCATCCATACTCAAAGTCATCCTTTTATTATCAAGCATGACTTTCAATTTCTGGCATACCATTCCCGGGCTTAGTCCAATATCCTGGGCATCATCACAACACAAACCGCATCAATCCAGTGCACATCACAAGCGCACTCACCAGCAAGGCACGTGACAATGTACTCGCCGATAAAAACAACATAAACAGTGTACTTGCCGCAGCAAGCCACATAATCTTGCCCAGTCTCCTAGACTACAACCCACTGGAATCCAATGCCAAGTCCAGGATCTCACATCCCACTAGTTTCACAATCTCATTATTCAAGAGGAGAAACATTTACCCTTTTTCATCCTTCACACCAAGGAGCCAGTTGATAATTAGAGAGAATTCCTTTCATATCAGCACTTCACTTTAGACAACCCTTACCAATGAAAGTTTGAGGTCACCTACAGTAGCCAAATAGCAGCCATACAGTGGCCGCAGCCCACTGCGTCTACACGTCCACTGCGTCCACCTCTCCCCTTCACAGTAAGAAATTATCCTCACTTCAGATACCATATGTCAGGATCCTCGTCCACTATTAACTCATCCTTCTCTTAACACTATATCCACACTTTAATCCAACTGCGTCAATCATGCGCATATCACAGTACACCGCGAATGTCAAGGCACATAAGGAGTGCACTTGTCAAAACAAATCATCTAGTCCTGTCTACTTTTGTGGACTATATTCCATTGGCATTTAGTGCCAAGATTAGGGTTTTACGTGCCCTTAACTTCACAACCTCATTTCTCAAATAATGAATCCGACTTACTCGTCCATTAATCCTAATGGACATTTCCGACTTCTCGGGTATTTATCCATTCCTTTCCAGCATCTCACTTGAGACCCCAAGATCTTGACTACTTCGTCTAGGACCCTACAAATCCTTCCATGCATCACTATTACATTAATTAGCACCTAGGCATTACGATGCATCGCCAATGCATCGTCAAAGTCATCACACGTCCACTGACTCTAAGAATTTGGTCAATTCTGAGTCCTCATCCTTGTGCAATGATTACAACGCAAATCTAAATCACCAAACTCTTGGTTTGGGAAACTACAAGGTAAATCACACCTTTCTCCACAATTCCAAACTCATACTTTCAAAGTCTATCACTACATGACCCACTCGGGTTCAAACCTCTACCCAGGTTTACCAATCATCAAAACTGAAATCGCTTGGTGACTACATGTCACTACTTACCATGTGACACAAAATGCAACACTAAAGTGAAATGCTCAGTTACATGAATCATATATACCACATAGCATATAACACACAACATGTTAATCAATTAAACACGTACCATGCATGATATCACATATGATGCATAAATCAACACCCTAGCCCTCGGGCTAAAACTAAGAAAATACTCCTGACCATATATGGTCCCGGTACTTCCTCTGCCTGAGAAAGTGTGAAACACAGCCCAGTCCCTCTAGTACACACATATACTAGAACATAAAATCTAGAGTGGTTCAAACCAACCTACTCTCATCCTCTATACTCATTGGTAAACACCTACCAATCCACCCACCTCTATAGTCTAAGGTAGTATCCTTAACTATCTACACTAATCACTTTCAGTAACATATTCCTACTATAAGGAATCTTTTATCCGTCGTCATCCGGACGAAACAACTCAACGTCTACAAGAGCCGGCGTATTGTAAGAGAAACGCTAATCCAAGAAAAATGTCTAGCCAGGCCACTTTTCCCAGTTAGCCCAACTCCGGCAATATGCCTTCCTTGTATCCTCTTCCAATCTCAGTTGTCATCCTCGACAATACACTTACCAATAACACATCATAAGCCCCTAAGTACCTCTAAGGACTTAAACACTCGCAATATTCCTTGCGGTATCTATTCGTTACTCACTAACAAGGCTTAATCACTAAGTTAAAATCTAAACTCAACCAACTCTGGGAGTTATTACCAATCGAAACCAGTTTCGCACACCAACACTTTGATCTTTCATTTGGATTGCTCAAACCGAGCAAGTCGTTCCACTATCATCTATAGGTAATCAAACCTATCATTTAGACAACTAACAACCATTGCCTATCTCCAAACTAACATGTGATTTGACCATCCGTCCTTAAGTATTCAAACCTATGACTTTGATACCCTAGGTTTTCAAACCAAATGCCTTAACAGCAATCCAGACATCCTCAACCCTTACCCGTCGCCCCTAGGTATTCCAACCTAGTGCTCTGATAGATACCACTCTGGTATCAGGTACAAAATCCAACCTTCTCAACCATACACATGATACGTCCATCACCCGTCATCCCTAGGTATTCCATCCTAGAGCTCTGATACCATTTTGTCACGCCCCAATTCCCGAGGCCCGAAAATCGAGGTGTGAACTCCGTGAGATCACCCTCACGCTATAACCGCCACCTGATCATACAATCTCAATTTCCTATTATTTTTACGAAAATTGGGCATGACCCATTCTAAATAATCAGATCCTGGTGTGTTATACCTGCTTTCAATTCAAATGGCATTTTTGAGGGCTGTATACCAAGCCCGTGGGGCTTGCTTAAGCCCATAGATCGCATTTCTTAACCTGCAAACATGATTAGGTTTTGACAAATCATTGAACCCTAGGGGTTTCCACCATAAAAATAGTTTCAGTTAATTCACCATTTAGAAAGGTGATGTTAACATCTATTTGCCTCAAATCCCATCCATTCATGACTGTAATAGATAATACAGCTCTAATAGTTGCTGGTTTAACCACAGGACTAAAGGTTTCTTTATAATCAACACCAGGACATTGATTATATGTCACGCCCCGATTCCCGAGGCTCGGAAATCGAGGTGTGAACTCCGTGAGATCACCCTCACCCTATAACCACCACCTGATCATACAATCTCAATTTCCTATTATTTTTACGAAAATTGGGCATGACCCATTCTAAATAATCAGATCCTGGCGTGTTATACCTGCTTTCAATTCAAATGGACACTTTTGGGCTCGTGTCCCCCCAGCATTTATATCTAACAATAAAAATGGACACTTCTGGGCACGTGTCCCCCCAGCATTTCTACAACATACATAATCATTCTAATCTACAAAGCAACATTAAAGTCACAATGTCCATATACAACATCTCAAAATGGAAGTTCCTGTATACATGTCTAAGCGCATCATGTCCACATCTCGGACGCGCATAACATAAAAGATTAAAAATAAGAATTCCTTCTAACTCTAAATCCAACTGACGATTTCACACCACCAACCATCTCCTTGTCATGCCCTGAAAGTGTTAGTGTAGGGGGATGAGCAATTCTCAACGGGCTCAAGGTATTACGTTGTGCAATCCGTCCAAATTCATGTCTCATATCAGTGCATAAACACAAATCAACACACACCGCTTACTACGTGTCATGCTTCCTAGCTTTCTAGTCCAAAGATCGAAACTTTCACTTCACATGGCATATATAACAAGATCCTTGACTACCACAAAATTTTCAATCTAAACATGCAATAATGCACAGTCTCATCATATCTATAACATATGACCAAAATGGGATTCAAACACAAGTTTAACGAAATCATCATAAAACTCACATTTCTACTCATTTCTTTCAAATCATGGCATATTGCATCAAATGTAAATGGACAACCACATAAATTTACAACATACTTCATTTCGCAACCCATCATATCTATAACATATGATACACACGAATTTATCAACAAATTCACTTACTTCACATAAGTCACATCACGTCACATAATTCAACACAAAAATCACACTATACTCAGAATTGAACTCACACGCACACCACACACACGATATGTACCGTAGTCCCACATCATGAAACCCTTTGGCTATTTCGGGCTACTAACCCGTCCGGTCACCACCCACTTGCGCAAGGTAGAGGACTTTCAACCCCAAAGAGGATGTTTTCCTCTTCTATTTTCTATGAGTCATTCCCGAGTATTCATCACAACCACAAAATACTTCACATTTCTACATATACATTCTCACATTGGATGCATTGCACTCAAGCTGCCACCATTCAAGCTCTACTAACTATGGTAGTAGCCTCATGAAGCCAATCAAGCTGCAAAATCATCCACAAACCAATCATAAAATTCAAACTGCCCACACCACCATGAGCCACCTCACACACAGCCAACCACTGCCCGAACTAAACCCATTCTCATCTTCAACTTGAAACAACCAAGACCCAACATAGGAACCCATTTTTTGGCCTCTATTCGAACCCCAAACCAGCCACTACTCCGGTCATTTTCTCCGGCCATCCCACATCCGGAACAACCCTCTATCACTCTCTCATTACCACTAAGATGAACCACCAAGCCACCTAGCCGTGACCAACAGCCATGGCTAATCGAACCCACCATGAAGACCACTACTCCGACTACCTCACAACCCAGCCGTGAGCCTCCAATCACCATACCCAATTGGAATCCATTCAAAAACCCAACTGAAACAACCCCAAGGACCGAACCAAACACAGCCCCAATCAAGCCTTGCGCACAATCGTCGGGCTATTTAAGGCCAACCCAAACACAACCCAACCACAACCGTGAGAACCCCAGCCGAACAGCGCCTCGCCGGCCACCCTGCAGCCACTGCCAAATGCCAACCAAGACCCAACTCACCTGCTACCAAACCCAGCAATCCAGCCGATCGAACCGCCAGCATCGTCGCCACCAGCCACGGCCAAACCCACAACCGTGACCGCTGCAGCCTCCTCCAGCCGTCGCGACCGCCGTCGCCGTCGCCCAGGTGGAACCCTACCATGAGCAACGCCCCTTCGCGAATGGCCCAGCCGAACCGAGCCACCCCGCGTCACCGGGCAACCCCACCTCAACCTCTTCAGCCACCGCGAACAGCCGCTCTAGCCACGGCCACCGCCGGCGCCGGGATTGGCGGTGCCTCCTTCATTCGATCTCTCTCTCCCGATCTCAGCTCGATTTCACCTTCTCTCTCTTTCTTTCTTTTCTTTTCTTTTTCCTTTCTTTTTCTTTTCTTTTCTTTCTTCTTTTTCTTCTTCAGCCGAGACCACCCATTCCTTATCTTCTCTTCATTCTTTATACACCACATATATTAAATATCCCACACATGTATATGTACACATATCATAGTACATTCACATATATTTATTACACAAATACACCTCTATATATATGTTTACTAATACATGTACCAATAAATATATTTATAATTAAATATAATTATATTCCATATAAATATATATATTTCCATATATATATATATATATATATGCATCCTCCGTCCATATAAAATCCCGTATTCATATACTTTCTCCACCTCTCTCTCTCTCTATATATAATCTTATATATATAAATATCCACGTCCAATCTATATATATATATATATATATATATATATCCACATCTTTCCGAATTTAATTTATTTGAAAAAAATAAATCCGATCAAAATTCACCCGGAACCGGTCAAAATTATTCCGGTCCTTACATTATAACCTTAGGAACTAAACGGGCTTTGAATCTATCCACTGACCCATCAACTTTCCATTTAAACTCAGAATACCCACTTACAGCCCACAGGTTTACAGTTGGAAGGTGGTAAAACTAGGTCCCAAGTCCTATGTTTCATTAGAGTAGTGAGCTCATTGGACATGGCCTCATGCTAGTGAGGTTGAAAAATGGCTTGACTCACACTCGTTGGTTCTATGGTTTGAGGTGGAGGGTATTTGGACACTGTATGGATCTGTTTGGGTTTGAAAATTTGGTTCATGGATCTTGTGGTCATGTTATGAGTGTAGTGGGGGGGATTATTTGTTTGGTTAGGATTTGTGAAATTCATATTTGGGGAATTATGATATGGACCTACATGTAGAGCAGTAGAAAAATTAGAAGATTGTGAGTGCAAATTTAAAGGAGAAGCAGTTCGATTTTCATCTAGAGGAAGGTGCAGATGAGTGGTGGTGTGATCTAGGACTTGCAAGGAATCATAAGGTAAAGGAACAGAGGATCTGAAATTACCTGAGGAGGATGCAACAATGGCAGGGGAGCCTTCCGAAGGTAGCGATGAGGCTAGAGCGCCGGGCAACATTGATGAAAACACTGCAGTCGGCTGGCCACCGAAGAAAAAGGGAAGAAGTTTATGAGGTTCGAGAGTGTTCTGGGTTGGCACGGAAGGCACGGGTTGAGAGGGGCTAGAGTGTTGTTGATTTTCATCAAACAGCACGTGTCGTGAGATGAAGAATTTTTTGGTATGAGTTTCAAAACATCTGTAGGCGTTTTAAGTTGGCAAATAACCAAAAATGCAAGCTTTGGATTTGGGATGCATTTTATTTGAGTTATAAGGCCTTGTGAGAGGATAACAAACACGTCCAAATTTTTTTGATTTCAAATAATTTGGTGTTTGACCAAAAAGAACTTCAAAAGGTGATTTTTCCTAGAGGAGAGGCGTGGGTTGTCTGTTTATGAGATAAGAGGTTGTTTGAAAAACATAGGGCCAATACAAGAAGTCAAGATTTGCATCATGAAGAAGTGTAAGGCCCGTTTCAACTAGATGACGACGTTCAGAGACACCATTTTGTTGCGAAGTGTGTGGAGCAATTGTATACTGAGTTATGCCATGAAGCAAGAGATAGGATTTTGAAGCAATAAACTCACCACCATTGTTGGAGTATAGTGTTTTGATTGGTTTTTGAAAACGGGTTTCAACAAACTTTTTGAAATGCGGAAAAATATTAGAAACACCAGATTTAGCGACCATTGGATAAAAGCATATATATTTTGTATAATGATCAACAAAAATAAGGTAATATCGTGATCCATCAATTCCAATATAACTAGCGAGACCCCACACATCCGTATAAATAAGTTCAAGGGGCTCATGACTTTGGAGACTATTAACACTAAAGGGTTGTTGATGTGCTTTATTAATAGAACATGAATGACATAATGAAGACAAATTTTTATTCAAGGAAATAGGAAAATAAAAATTCTTAACAAGATGATGGACAATTTTAAGAGAAGGATGCCCAAAACGCTTGTGCCATCCATCAATAGAAGTCCGTTCATCCACATTAGCAACCTTTTTGTACGCCACCGTTGATTCCGGGAAGGTGTAGATGCCATTGTTACATGCTCCTTTTAGTAGGATCGCCCCCGTGATCGTGTCCTTCACAAGAAAATAAAAAGGGTGAAACTCAACAGAGACATTATTTTGTTTGGTGAGATGGTGAACAGAAATTAAATTTTTGCAAAGATTTGGAACACAAAGAGTATCACGCAATGTAAAAGTTCGGTGAGGGGAGTGTAAAGCCAAAGAACCAATGTGTGAGACTGCCAAACCTGAACCATCACCGAGAATTACTTCATCAGTTCCATCATATTTGGAATGAATAGATAAATTGGAAAGATCGCCTGTGATATTATGAGAAGCAGCCGAATCAAGTAACCAATTTTTATCCTTTCCAGTAGAGGTTATAGCACAATTAATGGAGCCATGCTGTGAATGGAATTGAGGACAGAACTTGGCAATATGGCCCAATTGGTCACAAATTTGACATTTGGGCTGGTAACAGTGATTGGAATTATTGGGCCGGCCAGAGTTGTTGGAGCTACGTCCATCACATTGGGCTCCATTAACATTTCGGCTTGGGTTAGAGCCTTGAGGCCCACGGGAAATAGCATTTTTCTTGGAATGTCACTGTTGACTCCCCCCTTGCGCAAACTGATTCATCTTTGTGAAGTTAGCGGAAGCAACTAGTTGCTGCATTGCAGCTTCCAAGCGCCTCAAATATGCCTCGTGTCCAACCAAAAGGTCGTGCAACTTCTCAAAGGCCAATGATGATTCTCGGGCTCGAATTGGCGCTGTAATCTCCCAAAAATCTGAACCTAAACCATTCAACACATAAAGGGTTAGGTTATCATCTGAAATTGAATGATCAATGATGGCTATTTCATTAGCCAAGGCCTTCACAACATGGAGATATTCTGTGATCAATCAATTTCCACGCTGGATTAAGGTGAGTTCCTCTTTTAACTACATAGCACGAGTTCTTGATCGGCTAGCATATAGATTTTTTAGCTTTTTGCAAGCATCATGGGATGTCTTTGCCGTAGCAATGAATGGGGTGATTGAAAGAGATGTGGAGGCTAAAATAGCACTCAGGATAAGTTTATCCTGTCTAACCCAATGGGTCTTGTGCAGCTCATCAGCGGTGGTACCAATGGAAGAGGGACACTGAAGGGTACCTTCGACATAGTCGAGTAAATCGTACCCAATAAGGAGCGCTTCAAATTGAGCCTGCCATTGAGGAAAGGTGGAGGGAGTTAACTTTTCATTGATTTGGGCTCTGATACCATGTGAAGAAGCAGATATTGCCAAGATTTCAATGAATAAATTCGCACACTGTCATTGATAGAGATTCTAAGTTATATACAGAGTGATTGAGAAGCTAATTTAGGAAAAATGTAAATGGTAAAGCTAAAGCTATGCTACTGTTCCAATATACAGCTGTAGAATTCTGACTTAGAATCAACTCCAAATATAGAATTAATGACACAATATTTGGCAGGATTTTAGGCTAGACATGCTCTGTTTTGGTTTGAATAGAGTCCACACATGCTTCCTTTATAAACTATAGGGGTGAACCGGCCGAATTGATTTTTCACCTTTCGATTTGGTTTCAAGTGGAACAGGACCTACGATTTATTTCAAAATGCTTTCAAACTGAACTGAATGACTCAAACCTTCAACACCCCAAGATATAGTTAGTTAAAAAAATGATATGGTGTGAATTCCACGTTAATGCATTCACAAGACAAATCCATCTTCAATTCAACGGCAAGGGTAATGTTGACGCAGCTTTCAGTGCCAAATCAGAAAAATAGGTGATTTTGCGGTCAGAAAGGCATAAGGTTGGGTGATTATGGAAGCTATGTTCTTTTTCTTGTGTGACCGATGTAACTAGAGAATAGGATTTAGGCATCGTTTGTATTGATTGATTTGAAAGAATAAGGAGAGAATGGTGCGTTTTGTATTTGGATATTTTAAATGTAAAGAAATAAAAGGTTTGAAAGCTAAGAAGTACGGACATGGGATACGGGTATGACAAGATACGGATACGGTGATACGAAAAATTTTAAAAAAGTAGGATACGGACACGGCAAGGATACATCAAATAAATAAATATATATATGTAATATTATACATAAAATATTAAGTGTTATTCTTCAACTATAAAATAAATATACTTAAAATTATTTTTGTTTTATTATAAAATGATCCTTATTTTCTAACCTATAAAGTTTTTAATATTACATCTTAACCCCATTTTATATAACAAAAAATTACAAATTTGCCCCAAAAAGTATCCTAAACGTATCCTTCCCGTATCCCAGCCGTATCTGATATTCAAAAAATAATTTTAAAAAATTGAATACTTCTTAGCCATATCGGACATGTATCTTGCCATAATTGGGCCATATCCGTATCGGATACGTGTCCGATATGGCCACGGCTCTTGTAGAGCCATATCTGTGCTACTTAGTTTGAGCGATATTTGGAGGGATAATTTGTTAGTTGTGCAGTGCGAAAGCAATTGCGAAAGTTAGATTTAAAATCTAGAAGGAGTGATTAGGTTTACTCGTTTTTTGCTTAATCTTTCAAATTTTTCAATTTTAAGTCTAATTAAAAATTTAAAGTAATCCCACAAAACAATTAAATAAAATAAAGTGCAGTAAAATAAAGTATACGAATTCACCAGATATACGTGAAAAATTCAGATCGAGAAAATCACGGGTGAGGCTTTGTAACTCCAGAGAAGTAAATCCACTGTCGTTGAAGCAAAGTACAACAAACTCAGTCCTAAACTCACACTCACTCCACTCTGACAAGAACTCTGATACGAAACACCTCAGGCTTACAATTGTGACTACCTCGTCCAACTACTGCAGATTCCCGGTTAACGTCAAAATCCTCTTAGAAGGGTAATAGAAGAACACAAACACTCAACAAGTATTTTCTCCCCTTTGTAGCTTGATCTTCTTCTCATTCCTCACCAATGAACAGTTGTAAAATAAACCAATCCAATAACTTGATCACGAAGAAATCTTTAATGCAGTCTTCGAACAATTGATCAAGTAAATAGAAAACACCCTAAATCACTCTGTGAATATGTGTGTGCTCTCAAAAATATAAACAAATAATTTGAGAAAAAAATCAATTACTAGAAAAATATCTCAATACTTTCTCTCTCTAAAATATGATTTTCACACTGAGAGAGAAATCATATGAGATTTTAATAGAGATTAAAAATCCTAGTTTTTCTTGAAAAAAAAGTTAAAATCCAATAGAAAATAAGTCCCCACAATTTTAGGAAGTTCTGGGTCAGTTCTGGTTCAAAACAGGACAAAACTAGTCAAAATTCGCAAACTAGATAAGTTGAACCGGTCTGGATTTACTTGGACAGGTCCAACTCCTATAACATACTCAACAGGAGTTACTGAGACCTCTTGGACCAGTCCAACCTTCACTTGGACCGGTCCAACCTTGAAAGTTTCACTAAATTGCTTAAAAATCCCTCTTTCAAGGTCGAAACCTCCCGATTTGAAATATATGTGTTCTAACCACTTTACCTGGGTTACATGACTCTCATATGTGATCAACGATATCCTCATGCATTTGCAATCATCTCAAGACTTCAAATGATCAAATCCTTGTCTAGACCCTTGATGGCTTTTCTCGAATATTCAAGCTTCATTCTTTGACGAACCCTTGCATCGTTGGTGTAGAACCTCATGCTCACTTTGAGACTTCAATTACATGATCAATGATAGAAATATAACTCAGAGAATACAACACAATCATGTTTGGTTTTGATATTAAAAATTGTCAATTACAAAAATATACGTCACAATCTCCCCCTTTGACAATTTCATGATAAAATTAACCTACACAATTATAACCTATCCACTGAAAAAATCATATTACAATATGTCGAAAATACAAAGAAATATATCTTAAAGAACTCAGAGCATCATGAGCAAGGTTTCAACCTTCATGTGTAGTGTTTGCCAAACCAGTAAAATATGCATATCATGAAAACAATACTACCAGTGAAAGCTCAGTCAAGAAAAATACAATGATGTAAAATTATCTCCAAACTCCCCCTTAATCATATACCATATCACAAAAAAATATATGTCTATATGTCCCCCTTTCACATATATATAAGTCTCCCCCTTTGTAATACCCCGTAATTTTGAGGTCATTTAATTTTAATCTAAACGCTTCATATTTATTTATTTATTTTTCTTTTTATTCGCTTTTCTCGTTGAATTAAATTTCTGTGAGTGCTTTGAATTGCTTTATTGATTCGATTAAATTTCTTTGAGTGCTTTAAATATTTTGGTGTAGTTTACTTTATTTTATTTAATTTTATTTGGATTGGGTCTTTGTATTTTTTTTCTCTTTATTCTAATTTTAGATTGGGTTGGGGAGGAATTTGGATTGAGTTAGGCTGGAATGGTTGGGCTAAATGTATATTTATTTTTGTGGGTAGGGTTTATTTTCATTATTTTCCTTTTTATTTATTTTGGAGTTTAATTAGTTTTCTAGAAGAAAAAAAATAAAAGAAAATAAAAGAGGGTTATGGTTTCTGTCGTTTACATGCACATAGACTAAAATAACGTAGATGCAAGAGAGAAGGGAGAACAGGAGCGATTCATAGGGACGAGATCTTGTTCATCAAAAAGGCAAGATTGAACTCTTCTCTTCTCCTTTGAAACTGTAGACATAATATTTCTTTTATATATATATTGCCGGAATATGTTTTCATGTATTTAATTATGAAATTGTAAGATTATGCACGCTAAAGGTGTTTCTGTGGATTAAACATGAGAAATTTGTAAATTTGGTATAGCTTTGGGGTAATTTTCAAGTGTATACGCATGTATATATGACTGTATAGGCGGATATATATATATATATATATATATATATATACACACACATGAGATATGGGTTTGCTGTAATCGTTGTTTTTAAAGGTTTTTGTTCTGATTAAAAGGTAGATCTTGCTTCCCCGAATAATCCTTGGAAGTTTGGTTGCGAACCGTTAGGTAGATTGACGAAAATTGAGTTTGAAATTTTAGATTTTTAAAACATGAATTTAGGCTTTTTTTTATTTAGGTCGTGAGGGGGTGATTTTGGTACCAATGCATAGCTTAGATCGAGACGAGTTGAATGGTTTATTCATACGTGCGATTTGGTGACCGGACGTGGCCAGAAAATGGCCAAAAAGTTTCGGTGCGATAGTTGTTCGTGAGTTGCAGGAAAAAAGGAAAAGAAAAGAAAAGAAAAGGAAGAAGAAGAGGGGGTAGTGCCCCCACGCACCTCATCGGCACGTGGGGGCGCGTGCTGCTAGCGCCAGCACTAGGGAAGGTTGCCATGGGCCTCACTCATCGAGGCCCACCTCTGGCCCACTTTGGGCCCAGTCCAAATTCTTTTTATATTTTTTTAAATGTTTTTAAATTGATTTTTAAATTAGAAAAATTAAAAAATAATTTTTAAATTTCAAAAAAATTTTGAAAAATTTTGGTAATCTTTTGGGGACAGAATACTCTTGGGTTTCAAATTTCAAGTCATAATGAGATTCCCTTATGGTTAATGTAGTATAAAAAGTGTACTTCAAAACTAGATTTTTATTTTCTTTTATTTTAATTTTTTTTTAATTTTTTAAAAAATTAAAAAAAATTTGAGAATAATTAAATAGGGTTCTTAGGAACATAATAGGCCTGGAAACCTAGGTTAGAGCTAGGTTTAGACTCCCTCGATGATTTAGGTACATTGGAGATTTGGATGTGTGCTTGCTCATATAATTAGTGGTTATATTATTTTTCCTTCCTTAATTGTATTCTTTGAAGTCATAATTGTTCATGATATACTTGATATTAGTTTAATTGTGCATGAGTTATTTTATTGTGGTGATTGAACTCCTATTATATTAAATTAATGTGTTAAGTATGTTACATCTTTTGTTTTGGTTTAATAGGTTAGTTATAGAGGCATGTAAGGATTGCCAGAGGGCATATCAGGATTGCCAATACTTAATAAAGTATTTAAGATTAGTTACGGAGGCATGTAAGGATTGCAATGGGGCATGTCAGGATTGCCAATACCTAATAAGGTATTTAAGAATAGTATAGGTGGCATGTCAGGATTGCCTAGTTTTAATAGGGTATTATACTTTTTATGCCTTTGATTTGAACTTAGAAAATAGGTTCTAAATTTGTGTGATCGGGGTTAAATTGAGACGGTAGATAGGACGACATCTATTTTGGAGACATGAGTTAAAGAAGGAAATGTTGTGTATATAATTATATATATATATATATTGTCCTTCATATAGAAGGTATGTTTACCTATTCTTTGTCTGGGTTGTAGTAGACAGAACTTGCTCGTGGGTTTAACCCACTTTATTGATATTTCAGGTCCCAAGTCGGTTCCACAGTAAGGATAGAGTCGTGGGTTGGTAGATTGTGGCAGACAGCTTCTCTCTCATCAGTTTTGTAAATAGGGTCCTATTCTTTCTTTATATTCAGCGTATGAACTCTTCTGTGATGTTATTTACTTCGGTTATTTAATCTTTAGTATTGACTCTTGTTCTTCTTGGTTATGAGGTCCTTGGGTTACGGGACTTCCAAGTTGTATTACACGGACACGTACTTCAGTTACTTAACTTTATTATTATTTAAAATAAACTTTTCTTTCAATATTTATTTATTTTTTTTCATTTTGTCCTTGTATTCTATACTTGTTGCTATCAATTATAGGTATCCCTTAAATTTTATGTGTGAGATTGGCCACCTCATGCGTGAAATTTTGTAGGGGGTATTTCAGTTGTTATCAGAGCATTCCAAGTTCAAGTATTCTTAGGTCCTTACGGTCTATCGTATGGTATCTTCTGCGTTACGTATTCTGATAAGTAGAACTTAAGTATAAGACTCATTATACTCTAATCTATTATTGGGGCATTAATGTCTTTCTATTTCATCTTCAGATGTCACCCTGTAGGAGAAGGAATGTGAACCAAATTTTGGGTCAGGACAATGCTCAGGGTGGAAATGCAGAGATTCCTCCCAATTTGGTAGCCATTATGGCTCAGGCTGTAGCTATAGGAATGGCGACTGCTCTTCAAAATCAGTAGCCACCCCAGTAACCACCGCGTATGGAACATGTTCCATTACCAGTGGAACAGCCTAACATTTGGGAGAGGGTACGGAATTCCTTCACAAAGGGGAATCCACTAGAGTTCTCAGGGTCTACGAAGGTGACTGAAGCGTATCAGTGGAGGAAATATATTGGAAGTCATCTTCGTATGATCACATGCACTGAAGTACAAAAACATATGCTAGCTACTTTTAAGCTAATGGGGGATACATTACAGTGGTGGGAGTTGGTGACTACACTAGAGCAACGAACTACACTGACTTATACAGATTTTCATGTCTATTTTGATATTAAGTATTTCCCATATATATTAAAGGCAGACAAAAAGATAGAATTTCTAGAATTACAATAGGGGGGACAGGACAATTGTAATGTATGAGTAGGAATTCACCAATTTATCCTTGTTTGCACTGAATGAGGTGGACACTGAAGAAAAGAAGATGCGCTACTTTGTGAATGGGTTGATTTGGCCCATTCGACAGGTCATTTTGGGTTGTCTAGCTTATATTACATATGTTCAGGCAGTTGATGCTGCATTGCATCACTGTCGGTCAGGGAAGGACTATAATAAGGGAAAGGGAGAGAAATGACACGACAGGGACTCCACTAGTCAGATAGTGGAGAAGAGAAATGGCAATTGTAGTAGGCACTTTGATAGGGGCAATCATCTAGGGCAGCAGCGATGGAAGAGGAACAGAGCTAATGGTGTTGTTCAGATAGTGGAAGCCTCTACTCATAGGAGGCAGAATGGGGTACCGCAGGCAGGTCAGGGTCAGTCACATAGAAATCAGTTGAGGAGGCCTACCAGTGTATTCATAAGAAACTACTATGAGTGTGGTGAGCTGGGGCATTCAGCTAAATATTGCCCTCACACCAATTAGGGACAGCTTGGTCAGCAAGGACAAAGACAGCAACCACCTTTGTCAGTACCACAAATTCCACAGGTTTAGGCTCAACATTGTCCAGCTTTACCCACACCGCCACCACCCGCGGGGACACCTAGGTAGCAAATGCATTATAGGAGGGTCTACAACATCATGCCATATGATGTGCAGGCTCCTCAAGTGATTAGGGCATGTTTTTTATCAAGGGTAGATTTGGTCGTGTTTTATTTGATACTGATGCATCTCATTCCTTTGTATCTAGAGCATTTGCTAGCTTATCTGGTTTAGACATTCAGCCATATAGTTCTCCACTTACTATAGCTACGTCGTTGGGGGTTAGTAAGGTTTTACGGGAACACAGTAGACAGGTCCCTATAGACATTGGCAGACTTATTGATTATGGATATGCATTCCTATGATGTCATACTCGGGGTGGATTGGTTATAACATTACCATGCTCAGGTTAATTGCCATGATAAGGTAATTGTTTTTGCCATACCAGGTCAAGAGATGTATTTGATTGCTATGCCGCAATCAAATGGAGGGTCTAGTATGCACCTGTTCTTTATCAATGAAGAGTCTCCAGAAAGAATAACAAATTCTCTAGATTTGATTCCAATGGTGCGAGACTTACAGGATGTGTTTCAGGAGATCCCAGGGTTACCACCGAGTCGTGAGATAGACTTCATGATAGATTTAGCTCCAAGCACCAAGCCTATTGCTTGGGCCCCATATAGAATGGCGCATGTGGAAATGAGGGATTTGAAGGATCAGATTCAACAACTTCTCAGTCAAAAATTTATTCGCAGGAGTATTTCACCGTGGGGAGCACTGACTTTGTTTGTGAAAAAGAAAAATGGGTCTTTTCGCCTTTGTATTAACTACAGGGAATTGAATAAGATCACAACCCGCAACAAGTACCCATTGCCTAGGATTAATGATCTCTTCGATCAGCTGAAGGCAGCTACCTATTTCTCGAAGATAGATTTGAGATCCGAGTATCATCAGCTTCAAGTAAGGGAGCAGGATGTACCAAAGACAGCCTTCATTACCAGATATGGGTCTTATGAGTTCTGAGTTATACCTTTCGAGTTAACAAATGCCCTAGCTATCTTCATGGATCTGATGAATAGAGTGTTCATGGCCTACTTAGATCAATTTATTATTGTCTTCATCGATGACATTCTGGTTTATTCTAGGTCAGAGGAGGATCATGCCAGACACCTTCGTATCGTTCTACAAACACAAAGAGATCATCAGTTATATGCAAAGTTTAAGAAGTGTGATTTCTGGCAGAGGGAAGTGTAGTTCTTGGGTCACGTAGTATCAGAGAAAGGGATAGCGGTCGATCCAAGTAAAGTGTTAGCGGTTTTGGAGTAGGGACAACCTTCCTCACCTTTAGAGATTCACAGCTTTCTTGGGTTGGCTTGTTATTATCGTCGGTTTATACAGGGCTTCTCTAAGATTGTTGGCCCACTCACCCATCTCATTAAAAAATGTGTCTTTTGTTTGGGATGTCTCTTATCAGGCGACATGTGATGAGTTAAATCCTACACCTGTTCTAACTACTCCTCAGAGCAGCAATGAGTACCTAGTATTCACCGATGAATCATTGCAGGGTCTGGAATGTGTGTTAATGCAGGAGGAGAGGTTGATATCATATGTTTAACATAAGCTTAAGCCTCACGAGCTTAATTACTCGACTCATGATTTGGAGTTAGCAGCCATGGTTTTTGCTTTAAGGATTTGAAGGTATTACCTCTTGGGTGAGACCTTCAGATTATTCAGCGACTACAAGAGTTTGCAGTATCTATTCTCATAGAAGAATTTTGTAATAGATTATCATTTTTCCATCCAGTGCCACCCAGGGAAAGCGAATATAGTAGTTGATTCACTTAGTCACTGACCCTACGCTAGTCTTTTCGCTCTATTTGAAGCATAGTGGAATAACTTGAATAGCGTTGACACCTCAGCAAATGCCTTTGTAGTATGTGTAGTGGTTATACCTACTATAATTCAGAGGATAAGTATAGATCAGCTTACTGACCCACAGTGCGTAGAGAAAATGGCTGAGTTAAAATCTAGAGAGGTATCGTTCTATACAGTGGGTACAGATGGGGGATTAAAGTACAAAGGGCAGTTAAAATCTGGAGAGGTATCGTTCTATATTGCTGGAATATGTTTTCATGTATTTAATTATGAAATTGTATGATTATGCATGCTAAAGGTGTTTCTGTGGATTAAACATGAAAAATCTATAGGTTTGGTATAGCTTTGGGGTAATTTTTCAAGTGTATATGCATGTATATATGACTGTATAGGTGAATATATACATACATATATATATATATATGTGTGTGTGTGTGTATATATGTGATGTGGTCGGAACTAAATTATATTGTAAGCTTAATTTTGCCCTTTTTATCAAAATATAATTTAACCACTCGCAAGAGCACGAATCTTTGTAGATAAGGTTCTATATGGAGGGTATCGATCCCACGAGGACTAGTCGCAATTGTCTTACGGGAAGATTAATTCTACTTTAATTCTAAAAATAGATTTTTGGTTTTGTGTTTAAAAACTATTGCATGAATGAAATGACAAGAAAATTAAAGAGTTTAAAGTTGGGAGAGAGAACTAGGGTTGGTTTCCACCACTAGCCATTCACATGTTCATAAGTGTAGCAAGCATGGGATTTATTAATTAAATGCCTAACAATGTCATTAGGCTTGTGACCTCAATGACATATCAAAAGATCAATGTGTGTGCTAACCTATCATAATCCATCTTCAACAAGCATAGCTCTTCAACCTAACTAACTACCTAATTACTCTACTCTCTAAGTGAACACTACATGCATCCAAACTACCTTGTCTTGGCATGGTCTATACAAATTAACATCACACATTCAATTAAATACCATTATCTAGGCATCATTTGCACTTCTTGTGGAATATGCAAATGTTGTTCATTCAAGTGACAAAATCTACTCTAAGACAAGAATAAATTCCATATCAAATGAATATATAAAAGAGATGTATTTGTGTACATAATCACTAGGCTAAATAATCAACATTTAAGTATAAATCCCAAGAGCTACAAAGATGAACAAGTTTACATGGCTAGGGGTTGAAACCAACACCCTAGTAGAAGAGTTAGTTGCTCATGGTTGCCTTGCACCCTTCCATTGATGAAAAGAATGAAGCTTCTTGGTCTGGTTCAGCTCTTTCTCTTCCTCTCCCGAAGGTCTCTCCTCTGATCTCCTCATGTTTCTTGAGAGATATATGAGATATATGTGGCTTTTGGTGCTTTTAGGCTTCTTTTCTTCCTTTGGGGCCCACCATATATATATATATATCATTATATATATCTCTTGTATCAAGAAGGCCCCCAAAAGTCTTGTTCAAGTCAGATAATCCCCCTAAGTCGTGCAAAAAGGGGGATTTTGTTGCAAGTGGGAGAGCAGGTGAGCAAGTGGCCAAGTGGGCTCTGCAGAATTTCGATTGATCGAAATTGAATCTCGATTGATCGAGATTTTGATCAATTGAAATGAGATCTCGATCAATCGAGATTTCGATTAATCGAAATCAACATCTCGATTGATCGAGATGCCTTGGCTGCATTTCCTGATTTCTTCTCTTCAGCTGCAAATAGCTTCAAACTTTGCTCCATTTACTCTAATACCTGCAATACATCAAAAACACAAAAATACCGTAAACATATCTCGGTAAACGCAAAAACGGAACTAACATAAGCAATAAAGAGGGTTCAAATGCATAGAATTGAACACTTATCAATATGTATATACATATATGTATATGTATATACATGAGATATGGGTTTGCTGTAATTGTTATTTTTAAAGGTTTCTTTTCTAATTCATAGATAGATCTTGCTTCCCCGAATAATCCTTGGAAGTTTGGTTATGAACCATTGGGCAGATTGACAAGAAATTAAGTTTGAAATTTTAGATTTTTAAAACTTGAATTTGGGCGTTTTTTATTTAGGCCACGAGAAGGGGTGATTTTGGTACCCATCCGTACCTTAGATCAAGATGAGTTGAATGGTATATTCATACTCATGATTCGGTGACCAAAGGTAGCTGGAAACTTTCGGCGCCATGTTTGATCATGAGTTGCAGGAAAGAAGGAAAAACAAAGAAAAAAAAGGAAGAAGAAGAGGGGGCATTGCCCCACCGGCGCGTGCCACCGGCGCTAGTGCCAGGGAAGGTTGTCACCGGCTTCACTCGTCGGGGCCCACCTCTGGGCCCACTTTGGGCCCAGTCCAGATTATTTTTTTATTTTTTTAAATGTTTTTAAATTGATTTTTAAATTAGAAAAATAGCAAAAATAATTTTTAAATTCCAGAAAATTTTTGAAAAATTTTGCTAATCTTTTGAGGATAAAATACACTTGGGTTTTAAATTTCAAGTCAAAATGAGGTTCCCTTGTGCTTAATGTAATATAATTAAAAAGTGTGCTTCAAAACTATATTTTTATTTTCTTTTATTTTAGAAAATTTTTGAAACTTTCCAGAATAATTAAATAGGGTTCTTAGGAATAGAATAGGCTTGAAAACCTAGGTTAGAGCTAGGTTTAGACTCCCTCGATGATTTAGGTACATTGGATATTTGGATGTGTGCTTGCTCATATAATTGGTGGTTATATTATTTTTCCTTCCTTAATTGTATTCTTTAAAGTCATAACTGTTCATGATATACTTGATATTAGTTTACTTGTGTATGAGTTATTTTATTGTGGTGATTGAACTTCTATTAGATTAAATTAATGTGCTAAGTAGGTTAAATCTTTTGTTTTTCTTTAATAGGTTAGTTGCAGAGGCATGTAAGGATTGCCAAGGGGTATATCGGGATTGTCAATACCTAATAAGGTATCTAAGGTTAGTTAGGGAGGAAAGTAAGGATTGCTAAGGGGCATGTTAGGATTACCAATACCTAATAAGGTATTTAAGGATGGTATATGAGGCATGTCAGGATTTCCTAGTTTTAATAGGGTATTATATTTTTTATGCCTTTGGTTTGAACTTATAAAATAGGTTCCAACAATAAATTTTAATTTTGGACAAATGAAGCAAAAGATAAGATATAAGTGACTTATCTTTTGCTTCATTTGTCCAAAATTAAATTTTATTTTTAGGATTCTAATCTTTTTAAGAAGGATAAATGCAATTAATTCATATCTCTTTTTGAATTTCAATATTTTAACTCCATAATATAAATATTTACATTCCATCAAACACAAGTGTGGGTAAACCAAACTATTACTATTTCAGACTATGAGTCAGTTCACTTAAGGATCAGATGACTGAAGGGGAGTATAAATGACCTTCCCTATGAGGTTCTCAATGCCTTGAACAGTAAGAAATTCAACATGTTCATGAATAAATGAATTTCATTGATACTGGAAAACAAGTTACATTTAAAGGACGAAACTGCTGAGAAGATAGAGTACAAGCAGCTAAAATTACTGAACTAAAGCTAAGGAGCTAAAGTAACTAAAATTACTGAAATAAAGCTAAGAAACTAAAGATCTAGATTTATATGAAAGATAAAATTAAGAATCTAAAAGCTTAAAGCTTAGATAAGCTAAAGGAGATAGATAACAAAAGCATGTTAGATGCTAGTGTTGGGACCTCTTTCTTGTGGAATTTTCATGAGTATATATAGAGGCCCTTGATCTGATGATGTCCTTCTCAATGAAAATGATTGGTGCAAGTTAAAAAAGATATTTCCTAACTATATTACTAAGCTCATTTTTGGTATATTTGCACACTTTTCCATGAACTGATAGAGATGCATGTCTAGCATATCATTTTTAGCTATGGCTTATGGGCTCTTTCAAGCTGTTGAGTTGGGTTGCCTCACCCTTTTCAGCTTTCCTCAACTACCAAGTTTGTCTCTGACTTTTGCTTAGACTGTTTACTAATCACTGATCATACTGACTTCCTCTATCAGAAGTAGGTGAGATTCTCTCATTTGTAACTTTGAGTTTTTGAACCTTAGAAATGGTTAGGTTGTCCTTTCCATTTTTAGCTTTATTAGTCTTCAAACCTGACTCCTGGGTTCTCAGGCCCTTGAAATTCATAGTTTGTTATACTTTGACTCAGACAAAATCTTCGTTAATGGCCCACGACCTATGAAGATGTTGAATATATCTTGGCCCAGACTTTTAATCATGGTTGATCAGGACTCTCGTAGGCAAGTTTCTCCTTAGGTGACTTGGTCGATATTCTCTGATCGGCGTTGAATGTTACGCATTTTAGCCTCTTAACTTATGTATTTTATTCTCTTAGTAATAGATTATTTTGTGATTTTACTTCATTTTACTATTTTCTGTATTTTCAGGGTCTTAATGATTATTTCAGTTAAAATCGTGATTTTGGGCTTTTAAAGATGACATGCGAGATGGTTAGATGAAGCCTACATCAAATGGATCCATTCAACCATTTATTTTAACTCAAATCAGTCCAAGATAGAGATCAAAGAGAATTACAGCTGCTTAAGAAGGTTTCGGGCCTGAAGCCCAAATCTGCGCATAATATAGTCTTAATCCCATTTTGGAAAATGGACCAGAAGTATTATTTTTGAGCCTCAAATCAACTTAATTTTTGGGTGGGTTGAATGGAATTCGATTCTGCACACTTTTGTATTTCACGGAAATTTCGTGAATTGAACTTCTAGTGGGTCAAAAGTTGGGCCGAACGTCAGCAGGAAAAACCCACCTAATTAGTGCTACGGGAAATCTAATTAATTCCTAATTGGATTAGGACTTTGATGTTTTCTCTTGGCTATTTAAAGTGACAAATTAGGGTTGTATTGAGGAGGCTTGGTAGCAGCTTTGAAGAGCTTTTGGAATGGAGAATCATTGGAGAACAAGGCATATCATGAGCGGCTAGTTCAGCCACCAGGGTTTTGATGTAGCCCTAACTAAACATCACTAGTTTGATTGTTCTAATTATTGGGGATTTTTGTATTCATTCATAGATTGTGTAATTTAGAGGATTCTTATTATAGAATTGAGCAATAAAAGTCTTATAAATTCAGTTTCAATGATTTCTTATCTTGTCTTAGATACTTGATTGTTGTTATTGAACTCGTCCCTCTTATTTTCTGTGATCATGAGAGTGATTATTACACAATGGTTTTCATTGAATATATCATTAAAAGCTTTGATGGATTATGCCCAGAGAAGATGAACCATACTGCACCCTAGATTAGAGTAGTTAGGCAGATGACCCATGCCAATCGAAGATAGTCCATGACTTAGCCTTAATCATATGTTATCTTCTTGACGGATGAAGGTGAGCTTGTAGCCACCGACACCACTTATGCATGATATGATGCCCCATAGTTAGTTCAATTGACCAATGATTGTGAAGTTAGTGGTGAAATCAATTACCCTATACTTATCTTATATTCTCTACACTCTTTAGTTTTTCTTGCTTTTGTTCAATTGCTTCATTAGTTAATTTAGAATTAAAAATCAAAATTTATTTCTTTTAAATTTAATTAGAATTAGTTCTAACAATTCAACTCAGTCAGACCACAGTCCCTGAGGTTCGACACCCCTTTTGATAGCCCTATTCTGCAAGGAATTCGTTCTATTGCGAAGTGTGGTAATTTTTAATTGATATACTTTTTGAGTCACACTCACACATGAATCATTCTCTTAGGCTACTATCTCCTTAGGCGACTTGCTTGAGAGTATCTTAGGTGAGTTGGTCGAATGTCTCTTAGGCGAGTCTCTTCTTAGGTCATTTGGTCAAAAGTCTCTTAGGTGACTTGATCAAGAGTCTCTTAGGCTAGTCTTTTAGACAACTCTCCTTAGGTGAGTTTGTTGAGAGTCTCTTACGTGAGTTGATATAAAGTCATAGGCGACTCTATCTTTAGGCCACTCTCTTAGGAGAGTTGGTCAAGAGTCTCTTAGGCCATGGGTGTCCAAAACTCTTAGGCCACTAGCGGTTGAAACTCTTACGTCACTACTGACTGAAACTCTTAGGTCATGAGTGGATGAAACCCTTAGGTCACTAGTGACAGAAACTCTTAGGTCACTAGTTACTAAAAGTCTTAGGCCATGATTGGCTGAAACTCTTAGGTCACTTTTGAGCTAAATACCCTAAATAATCCCTACCATCTAGATTAAGAATTCATTTTTATTTTTATGATCGAGAGTTCATAGTCATGACCATAGACTAGTATAAGATCTAGACATCGAAAATCTTGACCACAAGTCATAGTAATTTTGGTCACAATTTGGGTGTTAATAGTAACATTTTTTCACATTGATTTTCTAAAAGAAACATTTATTTTGTGATGGAGGGGTATATATTTCATCTCCACTTCTAATACTTTTTAATCTTCATTATAAAATGATTGTATCTATTTATTGCTACATAATTAAAATGGCATTTGGTTAAATTAGCTCATTTTGTTTTCATAACTCACTATTTGCATCCAAAGTTGGCATTAATAGATATCATAAAATTGCTATCTCATGGCCAACTTGGATTGGTGATATGGATTATTGAGTCCACTTAATCCCCATAAAATGTGGAATTTGTGTATAACCCATACCTATATACACAGACAAAAAGTAAATATTACTAAGAAATCGAGAAATACAATCAGTATTCACCACCTCATTTTACATTTAGTTGCAGGTGGGCCACACCATTGGTCTCCCTCTAACCATATTGAACTGGAGAAATATTAAGCTTGCTCAAAAACACCATGTTGACTTCAAAAAACACTACTCTCTCGGTATCCCAATTCCCAATAAACACCTTTGTTAATTGCCTCAATAATGATTCGAGCGCACATCACCTTATAAAATAAATTAATACCTTCTAGATTTTGCGGGGCAACAAAGATTAGTACCTTATGGCTCCATTTGGATAGACAAGAGAGAAAATAAAGAAGACGATAACTTTAGTTATGAAAGAAAAGAAAATAAAGGAGAGGATAATAATAACCTTTATTTATGTTTGGATAAACATGAGAGAAAAAAAAAGAAAGGATAATATTCTTGTTTGGATAAGATAGGGAAGAGAAAAGAAAAGAAAGGATAAGAACCAAATTACTATTATACCCTTTAATATTTAATGGACTATCCGTGGAATAACAATTTTCTCTTTATAATTGTTGAGGGCAATTTTCAAATTATGAAAGTACTTAACTCGCTATCATTTCCCTCCCAATCTTCTCATTCTAGGGAGGATAGGATATAGAGGATTAGCAAGGATAACTATGTGACATATATTTTTGTAATTATCAATTTTTGGTGTCAAAACCGAACATGATTAAGTTGTATTCTTTGAGTTATATTTCTATCATTGATCATGTAATTGAAGTCTCAAAGTGAGCAGGAAGTTCTACATCAATTATGCAAGGGTTCGTTAAAGAATAGAGCTTGAATCTTCGGGAAAAGCCATCAAGGGTCTACACAAGGATTCGATTGTTTGAAGTTTGAGATGGTTCCGAATCTATGAGGACATCTTTGATCACATATGAGAGTCACGTAGTCTAGATAAAGTGGTGAGAACACATATATTTCAAACCGGAGGGTTCCGACCTTGAAAAAAGGGGTTTTAAGCAATTTAATGAAACTTTCAAGGTTAGACCGGTCCAAGTGAAGGCTGGACCAGTCCAAGAGGTCTTAGCAACTCTTGTTGAGTCTGCTATAGGAGTTGGACAGGTCCAAGTAAAGCACAGACCGGTCCAACTTATCTAGTCTACGAATTTTGACGAGTTTTGTCCTATTTTGACCCGGAACTAACCCAGAACTTCCTAAAATTGTGGGGACTTATTTCCTATTGGATTTTAACTTGTTTTTTAAGCAAAACTAGGATTTTTAATTTATATAAAAACTTCATATGATTTCTTTCTCAGTGTGCCTTCAATAACGCTTTCTACAGAATAGAAAATCGTATTTTAGAGAGAGAAAATATTGAGATATTTTTCTTTTAAAGGAATTTTTTCTCAAATTCTTTGTTTATATTTTTGAGAGCATACACATATTCACAGAGTGATTTAGGGTGTTCTCTATTTGCTTGATTAACTGTTTGAAGAGTGCATTGAAGATTTCTTCGTGATCAAGTTATTGGATTGGTTTATTCTATAACTATTCATTGGTGAGGAAGGAGAAGAATATCAAGCTATGAAGGGGACATAATAATTGTTGAGTGTTTGTGTTCTTCCAGTTACCATTCTGAGAAGATTTTGACGTTAGTCGAGAATCTACAGCAGTTGGACGAGGTAGTCGCAATTGTAAGCTTGAGGTGTTCCGCATCATGATAAGTGCACAAAACTTGCTATTTTATATCTCAAAATAAGTCTTTAATTACTATTTTACTCCAAAAGTAGCAAAAAAGGGCTAAAAAGGATATATATAGCCAAATATGAACATAAGAAGAATTGTAGGAGAGATGATATTCTGTGCAACTTCACCAGATGTCTCAAGTTCAAAACTTTGCAAAATACTTTTTGCACGGCCACGTCTGCAGTCTAGAATTCAAATTAAAGATATGGAGATCAAATATTAGATATTTAAATTCAAAATTTTGTATTTTGAATTTTTGTTTTTTGTATTTTGAATTTTGTATTTTAAATTTTGAATTTTTGTTTTTAAATTTTGTATTTTAAATTTTTCCCACCTAAACCATTCCCTTGTAACTTTACAAATAGGAGGTCTTAGGGGATGGTGAAGGGAGTTAGAAAATTGTAGAGAAACTATAGAAAAAAATAATGTAATTGTTTTATTGATTCAATGAAGAATAGTAATTTCATTTCTATTTGTTTGTTTTGTATTAATATGCAAGCGTAAGCATCCTTCTCAATGGAGTGATGAAGCCACCATGGCTGAAGTATAAGTAAGTTGTTTTATTTTCTTGTCTACTTTTTCCTCCCAAGAGCATTCTCTACTCTTCTATTCTGGATTTTTATTTTCTAAAATTAGAGGGAGGATTCTTCGTGTTTGCCAAATAATGGTAATTCGAAAAATGCCTACCTCTGTTTACCTAGCCAATGTGCATCAGATTAAGTAAAGAAATGTCTCTCTCATATATAATCAAGTCATTCTTTTTTATTCCATATTTCCCTTCATCTTTCCAAGTTATAATTGGATTGGTGAAGTATATTGATTATTGGAGGAAAAACTAGATAAGAATATTAAAAAACTTTATTTATATGGATCTATGGTGGTGAATTCTCTTTCCTTGAGATTTGTCCCATCACTTGATCTAAGACATTTAATATTAGTTTTTATTATTATAAAAAAAATCAGAATTTTATTTTTAAATATTCATTTTTTCATCTCAAGAGATTTAGGTCTTGAATTTTAGACTTGTTACTGATTCTCACTTGAGAGTGGTTCGACCTTGCTTACTACTATACAGTTTTTAGTAAATTTTTTGCAGGTTTTATTATTTTTTGTACGAAGTGTAGAAAAACAATGACAAACATCCAATAATCTACACCCGTCAAATGTCGCCGTTGTCAGGGATAAATCTACACCCGTCAAATGGCGTCATTGCCAAATCAAGTTTGGGAATTCGAAACACAAATATTCAACACTACAATTTTTTTGAGATCCCACCCAAACTTTCCTTACCTCCCTTCTATTCTTTTTATTTTTTATTTTATTTTTTTAATTTTTTTTTATTATTATTATTATTTGAAGAAAAGAATGAAAAAATATATATATATTTTTTCCATGGCAGGTTCTTATGATGCACTACTTCTTTTGATGCCACCATCAAACACTCTTACAAGAGGAACAATAGCTTTGTCATCCAGGTAAGTACCTAATTCTTTTACATCATTTTTTTTTCCTTTTAGATTAGGAAAACATAGTTTTTTTTAGGTTCATAACTTTCACATGCAAACTCTAGGATAGAATAACTTACAAATATCCCTAAGGTCACACTTTCTTCATTTTTTTTCTTTTATTTTTGTTCTTTTTGTTAAAAAAAAGAAGCAAAAAGACCACACACTCACTCATTTTTTTTTTATTGCTTATCTTGTTTGTACATCTTTCAATTAAAAATTTTTTGTAAATTTTAATTTAGCATTTTTGTAGTAATGCTCTTTTTGTTATTTAAAAATATTTATAAAAGTAGAGCTAACTCTTGGTAACTCCAGTGAGCACCTTCCAACTTCACAATGTCTAGGAAAGTTCTGTCCAAGAAGTGTGGACGTACCGTCATTAAGCAGGCCAAGTGCTTCCATACTTTCCTGGGAACTTTCCTGGTTGTGTTGTTGGTAGACCTTAACTGGTAATCCTCGAATTACTCTAACAAAAAAATTATAGTAGGAGTTGTATTTATTTTTTTTTTTTAAAAAGAAAAAAATTTGCATTTTCTCGTACATAATCTTGAACTTTTCATGTGATTACTAACATTTCATTTTTGTTTAATGAAAAGTGAAAGCAAATCAATTAATTTTGATTATGGTGATATTTTTCCAACCTTCTATTTCTGCTTAATTGTTATTTTGTCCAAACATTGAAGACAATGTTGGTTGAGGTTTGGGGGTATGATATTAATTTTTTGAACTTTCAGAAAACGTTGAATTTGTAATTTTTTGAAAAATGTTTTGGGATAATGGTAATTCTCATACTATGATTTGATTTTTTTTATTAAATGTGTATAAATTTTTAAAATAAAATCTTTAATCTTTAGTGCATTAATAAGTTCTTAAAAGTTTAGATTTTATCCTATCTTTCAGTTAGAACAATTTTATGAATTTCTAAAACTCATAAAAAAAAAAAAATTCACTAAAGCCCCATAATATGATTTGAAATTAATAAGTGACTGCATGTTGAATTTGCAATTTCAGTTTGAGTTTGGGATAGAGTCTGTTGTACTTTGCTTTGACGATAGTGGATTTGCTTTTTCGGGGCTACAAAGCTTCACCTATGATTTTTTTCTGATCTGAATTTTCCACGTATATCTGGTGCATTCGTATACTTTACTTTACTTCACTTTATTTTATTTACTTGCTTTGTGGGATTGCTTTAAATTTTTAATTGGACTTAAAATTGAATAATCTGAAAGATTAAACAAAAAGTGAGTAAACCTAATCACCCCCTCTAGATTTTAAATAACTTTTGCAGCCGCTTCCGCACCACGCAACTCACAATTGGTATCAGAGCATTGTTCTCTAATTTGTGAGTAGTTCCTTGCGAAGTATTTTTAAAATCAAATTTTATTTTTATTTTAAAAAATTATCATGGAATCTAGTAAAAGAGAGGGGGAATTGGTTCAACAATCTCATATATATGATGTGTTAAACCATAAGGATGATATAAATCTATTTGCTAGAAAATATGGAAGATTCCTTAAGAAAAGAGAATGAAAATTTTAGAAAAGAAAATTCTTCTAAATGCACAGGTAAAAATAATAAGAAAGATGTTTTTATTGCTTTTTCTGCTATTGCTTATGTAGATGATGATACTGCTAATGATTCTTTTTCTGATGCAGGTAAATCTAAAAAATATGTATCATTGAGTGAAATTGGTTCTAATGATTCGAATGATAAGAAAGCTGATAGAGAATAATGTGAAAGATAGTTGCAAGAAGTCTTTGATGAATTATTAAAGGCTTACAAGAAGTAGACCAAAAAGCTCAAATTGGCACAAAAAAAGTAAGAAGCATTGAAGAAAGAGAATGAGCAAAAACAACAATTGATTGATGATGAAAAAATTGTCAATCAAAACCTCCAGAATAATGTGAAAATTGAAAAGTAAACTTTGAAGAAAGAAAATGAAGAACAATTGAAGTTGATTGAAGAAAACAAAGATGATATTCAAAATCTTCAATGTAAAGTCAAGTTTCTCGAAAGCGAGGTAAGTCAAGCTATTTCTGCTAGAGATACTCTTGTTGCTAAAATTAAATTTATTGAGTCTGAATTGAAAAAAATACAAGAAAAATTAATTGTTTTTACTTCTGGGCAGATTAAGCTTGATAGCATGATTAGTGTTGGTAAGCCTGTTGGAGATAAGATTGGACTAGGTTTTGTTGGGTCATCATCTAAGGGTAAGATTGTGTTTGTTAAACCTAAGAACTTGAATTTTTCTACACCCAAACCTAAGCTTCAAGTTGAGTCTATGCATGCTAATGTTGTGTCCAATGTGCTTCATTGTACTTTTTGTGGTAAGAATGGACATAATCAACACTACTGGTATAAAAAGAGAAAACATTCTAATTTTAATTTTCATGTGCATAATTCTTTTGCTTAGAATAGGGTTCATGCTAGAAAGCATATAATTGGAACAAACCCAAAAATACTCAAGCTAAAAAGAATTCAAATAAAAAGAAGAATGTTCTGTTTCTCCACACTATTTTTCTGATAAGTTGCATGTCAAGACAATTTGGATGAGAAAGGAAGATTTGGAGAAGTTTGTGCCTATTGATACTATGGGATTTATTCGTAATAGGTCTTTGGGTACAAAACCCCCTAACTAAGTCATTAGGACTTTTATAATCTTGGACTGAACTTATTTTCATTATTTGTTTTCCATTGGATCATATTTTTTAGATTAGGTTATGTTTTGTTTATTTTTTATGATAATCATGTGAATGTCAAAATCGTATTTGTCTATGAAATAATGTGAATTCTTTATATTTCTGTTTAAGATCACTTTGCTTTGTGAATGCATGATTGTGACACTTAGTTTATCAATGGTTGAAGTAGTCGAGTTTATGATCTAGGCATTGATAACTAATGTGCTATATTTATTTCTTTTTAGAGATGAATGTTTTGAGTCCATACTGTTGACCCAAAGGTTTTAACCTAAGGGCAATCTTGTAATTTTGATGATAACAAATCATTAATGATGTTTTGTACTAATTCTCAATTTGAGTGATTGATTTTGAAGCAATAATGTTTATTTAAGAAAGCATTCACATTGAGGATGATGTCATGAAGAGGACAATGTCAAAGAAAGCATTCCATTGAAGAAGAAGGTGTTGTCCCAAGATTTAATGACAAATGCCATTTTTGAAGAAATGGGGTAGAAATAAGTTGGTGAGAGCTAGAATTTCATTGTCAAAGTTATTTATGAATAACATGATTGAAGCTCATTTCTATGATAGGACCATGCATTCACAATCATATCATTTCTTGGTCTCTAATTTACTTGAAATAGGTCTTGTTATTAATTTAATGATTTTCTAAGACCAAACAAGCTCAATGTCCTAACCTTGTCTTTGAATTTTGACTCTTTAAAGGTTAGAGGACTTTGAGGCGCCTCAAACTTTAGTTTGAGCCACCTCAAAGTTACAGAAAGAAATTGAAGTTTTGAGAAAGCTTTTTGAGGCGCCTCAAACTCACTTTGAGCCACCTCAAACTCACTTCGAGCCACCTCAAACTCATTTTGAACCACCTCAAAATATTTTGAGGCGCCTCACACTGCACTTTGAGCCACCTCAAAATGCACTTTGAGCCACCTCAAAGTTTATGAGGTGCCTCAAACTCATTTTGAGTCGCCTCAAACATACTGAATTCAAATCCAACGGATAGTTCAGTGCATTTAATGCCCTCAACTACCTTCCAATAGCTATATTTCAAAGGGGCTCTATATATATTGATGGCTCTACATTTATTTCTTTGACCAACACTCTTGAGCTATTTTTGCTGAGCTATATTCATTACAACCAACACTCATCATTCTCATTTATTAGACTTGAGCTTCAACTTGAGATTTGTATATAGCTAATAGTCTTGTGAGCTATAATTTGAGATTTTATCTTTGAGAGATATATTCTTTGAGCTGTAAATCTTCTCCTCATTTATTGTAAAGGGTTGGTTGAACCTAAGAAGACTAAGTGGAGGACTTCACTTTGCAAGAGAAGGGAAGAAGCTTGTTAGCTTCATTGTAAAGGTTTGCTCTCCACCTGAAAGGAGAAGCCTTAGTGGATTTGGGAAAATCTTAAGAGGGATCTTGAGTCATGGAGTAAGAGATTCCGAACCACGCTACATCTTGCGTCACTTGTGTTTGATTCTCTCTAACTCTCTCTTTTAATTCTTGTGCATCTATTTTCCCTCATTTCACTTGTGCTTTTATTTTAACTTATTCTTGATTTTTAAATTTGTGAAAAATTGTCATTGATTGCCATTGACCCTATTCACCCCCCCCCCCCTCTAGGGTCAATTCTTGGGTAACACATACAATTTGTGCACTAGTCTAACTCTAGGAGAATTGATTGAAAACTAATGTGAAGTTGACTAGATTATATTGTATGAGTAACATTGAAGGCTTAAATGATCAATAAAAAAATGAAAAGCAAAGATTCTATTTTTATTCAACATGAAAAAAAAAAAGAAAAAATAAATAAATTGCTGAAAATCTAAGACAAAATGAAAAGGTTTCCTTCGGGATATGTTCGAAGCTACCACTATGATATAAATCTCTAATGAGATATCTTTTAAAAAAGTTGTTTTGACTGCCTGTAAGCGTGAAAGCCACCATCTTAGAAAAAAAAAATTTCAGTGAAAAATAATTTGATCATGTGTGGTTTGAGCTGCTTATCATCCAATGTGTTTTCGAAGATGAATCAAAAAAATTTGATTAATTTTTTATGATGTTGGATTGCGCACACACATGAATTTATTAGATGAATTATAAATTTTTTATAAATATTTATATATTGGAAGTTGTGCAATGATTATGAATTTAATGATGAATTTTGTTGGAAAATTTATGGGTTTTAAAATTGTGCATTCATGAATTTTTTTTTTGGAAATTTTAGAACTCATTGTTATTTTATGTGAAAATTTGATTTTCATGATTATGTGATTGTTATATTTTTTATTTTCATATAAATAAAAACCCAAAAAACTTTTCCTATTTTTCTAGATTTTTAGGAATTTTTAGGAATATTTAGGTATTTTTAGGCATTTTTTCAAAAAAAGTGCATTTTTTGTCAAACTTGGTCAACTAGCCAAGCTAACCAGCTGAACCGGTCCAAGGTGAAGGCTAGACCAGTCCAGCTAGGTTCGGCAAGCAGGCTTAAATGCTAAATTCTTGCATTTTGTTCATTGTCTGCCTATCTTTCTACTGGGGTGTTTTTCTCTCTATATTTCCCACACTTTGCATCAACTATCCTTACATCTTGTACTTGATATATTGGATCATATAGATTGATATTTGTGGTTGATTTTGAGTTGAATTGGTGGAAGGGATTGATCATTAAAGTATTTGTGTTAATTTTGAGAGATTGAACTAACAAAATTTGTTTGAAGCTTGTATTTTCAAAGATTGCACACCAAGTGTTTGTGAAAATTCTCTAATGGCTTCCACATTCCTATTTTGCATTCCTCTCATTGTTGCAATGACCGGTGGTTCTAGGCGATAAAGAATCAATGTTTCTCTAACACCGGAAAGCAATATAATCTTCACAGAAGATCATTTTGATAATGAAGGAATCTTTGACCATTATAAAATTGTAGTTGGTTATAGACCAATGAGGTGTGAATGAAGTTTTGATTTGGAGATCATATGGGGAGGATATCATTTGGAGTTTATGCATTACTTCAGAGAGAATGGTTGGGGTTCACTAGCCAAACTAGGCAATGATTGCATTCCCGACATGGTTTGTTATTTCTATAGTAATGTGCTTTCTTATAGCAATAATGAGCTATAGATGACCGTGAAATATTTTGGGACAAAAATCAAGGTGACAACCCAATTAGTTGCAGAGGTTATTGGAGTTCCATAGGTATATAATTTTTTAATATTTCCTTATCTAGGTACTGAGGAGAACCGACCAAGCATGGAAGAAATCATTAGGAAGTTGTGTGAACCGAATGCTCCATTGGCTACAAATAAAGTTCCAAGTGCTTACATCACTGATAATGTCTCTGCCTTGAACTTGATTGTCTCTTATACTCTTGACCCTCATGATCATAAAGGTGATTTGCCACAGCATTGAGGTGAGATCTTATATCACATTGTGAATGGTGATAGAATTGATGTGCTAGCAACTATTTTAAGGACTATAATTCAAGAGTCAAGTCATTCTAGGTCTACCAATGCTTTGCCTTTTCCTCTGATCATAATGAAAATTCTCAAGGCAAAGAATGTATACATTCCTTCAAATGCTCTAGTGATGAAACCAAAAGGGAAGTTCATAACTTCAAATGTTAATTCTTCAATCACTAACAAGATGAAAGAAATAGCTCAAAAAGAGGCAGCAAGACATCATGTTGAGTAGGAGATTGTAGATGAGAGTAATGATAATGCTCCTAAAGTAATCTATTTCGAAGAGAATAAAATACACAAGTTAAGAGGCTAAAATGCGTAACATTCAATGCCTATCACACCCCCAAACTTACATATTGCTAGTCCCTTAGCAATAGAATAAAATAAAACTAAAACAAAGGAAACTAAAATAGATCGTTTCTGTCTGACACATCTTTCGCTATAAAAAGAGTTGGGGAGCTTGTTCTCCCACGCGATCCTGAAAAGGTGAACACTATTGACTATGTTTTCTCCACCGGATATCTGTTGGCCAATATGGCTAAGGTGCACCCCTAGTTTTCTTATTACGCTTGAGTGGAATTCTTATCTCCCTTCTCTCTTCTTTTAACTTTGTGTTTTTCTTGTATGTTAATCAGGGCCTGACTATTGCCCATGATCTCTCCAATTGCCTCTTATATGCAGAGGAGGAGCTGGAGAAGCAGAGAACCGCCTTTGCCATGGAACGCGCTTCATTCGCTAGTGAGCGCACTACTTTCAACTCAGAGCTTGAAACCCTTCACACTTCTCATACTTCTCGTGGTGAGGAAATAGATACCCTTAATTCTCAACTCAGTCATGAACGGGAGGAGATGACCTGGTGGAATGCCGACCTACCTGGGATTAAAGAATTGGCTGTTGAGCATTTCAAAGATTCACCCAATTTTGATAAGGCCCTCAACCAGCTATATATTGACGGGTTTGAGTACTTCTGTGAAGTAGCCCAGGATCAATGGCCTGACATGAATTTTTCTCGTTTGCAACATGGAGACCCCGATACCTAATTTTTTGTCTTTTCCTTTTTGGTCCTCCTGCAACATCCCTCCCTTGTGGGGGCTCCTGTACTTTTGTCTTTTAATTAATGAACAATCATTTGTTCTCTTTTTTTTTTCTTATCGAGGTATTGTTGCTTTGTGAAGCTAACCTTTCTCGGCACAAGGGTTTATACTATGCTACTAGATATGTCCTCATATTTTCTCAGGATTAATTCATCCCACCTTTTTCTTCAAAGGCCCTCCATGGAGGTGTGTTCCCATAGGGTTTTGCCCCCGTAGGGTGACGATTTTCTCAGGATTAATCCATCCCGCCTTTTTCTTCAAAGGCCCTCCATGGAGGTGTGTCCCCGTAGGGTTCTACCCCCGTAGGGTGACAATTTTCTCCGGATTAATCCATCCCTCATTGTTCTTCAAAGGCCCTCCATGGAGGTGTGTCCCCATAGGGTTCTGCCCCCGTAGGGTGACGATTTTCTCAGGATTAATCCATCCTGCCTTTTTCTTTAAAGGCCCTCCATGGAGGTGTGCCCCCGTAGGGTTCTGCCCCCATAGGGTGATGATTTTCTCAGGATTAATCCATCCTGCCTTTTTCTTCACAGGCCCTCCGTGGAGGTGTGTCTCCGTAGGGTTCTGGCCCCGTAGGGTGACAATTTTCTCTGGATTAATCCATCTCGCCTTTTTCTTTAAAGGCCCTCCATGGAGGTGTGCTCCCGTAGGGTGACAATTTTCTCAGGATTAATCCATCCTGCCTTTTTCTTTAAAGGCCCTTCGTGGAGGTGTGTCCCCGTAGGGTGATGATTTTCTCGGGATTAATCCATCTCACCTTTTTCTTCGAAGGCCCTCCATGGAGGTGTGCCCCCATAGGGTTCTGCTCCCGTAGGGTGATGATTTTCTCGGGATTAATCCATCCCGCCTTTTTCTTCACAGGTCCTCTGTGGAGGTGTGTCTCCGTAGGGTTCTGGCCCCGTAAGGTGACAATTTTCTCTGGATTAATCCATCTCGCCTTTTTCTTCAAAGGCCCTCCATGGAGGTGTGCTCCCGTAGGGTGACAATTTTCTCGGGATTAATCAATCCTGCCTTTTTCTTCAAAGGCCCTCCGTGGAGGTGTGTCCCCGTAGGGTGATGATTTTCTCGGGATTAATCCATCTCACCTTTTTCTTCGAAGGCCCTCCATGGAGGTGTGCCCCCATAGGGTTCTGCCCCCGTAAGGTGACGATTTTCTCGGGATTAATCCGTCCTGCCTTTTTCTTCAAAGGCCCTCTATGGAGGTGTGTCCCCGTAGGGTTTTCCTTTCTGAACACAACAGCTCGCTTTGAAATGAATAAGACTTTCCATTGATGTTCCATAATAAAACTTACAAAAGAGAAAATGGGACTGGACGGGAGTCCTATTTCTAGGCTTTTGGCAATAAAGCCAACCTCTAAAATAACACTTGAGCCTTGGCAACAAAGCCAACCTCTACAATAATACTTGCTGAAAGTAGATGCAAGCTAAAAATAAAGAAGATGGGAAAAACTAACAAAGAACAACTCATGAAAAAGAGACTTCACTGATAGAACTTCCTCAAACACTTGGCGTTCCAAGGGTGGGGCAACTGCTTTCCCTCCAAGGTTTCCAACTAATAAGTGCCTCGCCTTTGAGTTCTGATCACTCTATACGGGCCCTCCTAATTAGGAGCTAACTTTTCAGTGCCGTGAGGTTTGGTGGCTTGAGTGACTTCTCGCAAGAGTAGATCCCCAGGCTAAAAACTCCTATGCTTGACCCTGGTGTTGTAATACCGGGACATGGCCTACTGATATGCGGCCATCCGTACCTGCACTTGCTCCCTTCTCTCATCGATGAAGTTGACACTGGCTCTCAGTTCCTTCTCATTGTGAACTGGGTCATAATGCTTGGCTCCATGGCTTGCCACCACTCCTATTTCAACAAGAAGAACTGTTTCGCTTTTGAAAGCCAAGAAGTAAGGTGTCTCTCCTGTGGGGACTTTGACGGTGGTCTAGTAGGCCCATAAAATGCTTGGCAGCAGCTCTGACTATGCTCCTTTGGAGTCATCTAGGTATTTCTTGATCATTTTAAATATAGTCCTGTTGGCCACTTTAGCCTGCCCATTGGCCTACGAGTGGCCTGGTGAGGAATATCGGTGGTTTATGTCGTGCTCGATGCAAAAATCTTGGAATCGTTGGTTTTCAAACTGCTTTATGTTATCCATGATTATGACTTTTGGAACACCAAGCCTGCATATGATTGATTTCCCCAATTGTAGCTAATAGTCAACTGCTACAATTGCAAATTTTGTCTGCCCCTTTCCCATAGGTAGAGGGCCGACGAAATCCATTTCCCATTGGGTTAAGGGCCACGAGGCCATTATTGGTGTCAGCTCTTTCAGAGGCTGTCTCGAGATATTGGCAAAGCACTGACACTTTTCACATTTCTTGACAAAACTCAGTGTGTTCTGCTGCATAGAGGGCCAGTAGTATCCCTGCCTAATGGCCTTGTGAGCCAAGGACCTGCCCCCCGCATGGTTCCCACATTCCCCTTTGCGGATTTCCCTCATGATATGTTGAGCTTCTTCCGTTGACACGTATCGTAAGTATGACAAGGAAATTCCTCTTTTGTAGAGGATTCCGTCGATCAAGGTGTACCTAGATGCTCTGATCCTTGTTCTGTGTGCCTCTGTCTTGTCGGATGATAGTTCACTATCCCTTATGTACTTGATAATCAGATCTACCCATTCCATACCCTGGGTGACTTGGTTCACCTCGCATGATGTCGCTCTTGTTATGCTAGGGTGGTCCATGCGCTCTATAAGCACCCCCCCTTGGGCAGCCTATTGTGTCGTAGCCAATCGAGCGAGGGCATCCGTGTTGGAATTTTCATTGTGGGGAAGTTATCTGATTGAAAACTTTTGGAAGTGGGTAACCAGCTCTTGCACTTTTTACAAGTAAGATTTCATCCTTGTTCCCTTTACCTCGTATTCTGTACTGACCTGCTAGACAATCAACTGGGAGTCGGTATAAGCTTTTAACTGCCGAACCTTGAGGACACGAGCTAGTTTCAACCCTGCAATCAGGGCTTCGTATTCAACCTCATTGTTTGTTGCCTTGAACCCGAACTGCAGGGCATACTTGAACGTTTCCCCTATTGGAGATCTAATCAGTATCCCTACGCCGCTTGCTTGTGCATTCGACGATCCATCCATAAAAAATTCCCACGTGCAATTTGGGTCCATTAGGTTTTCCATGTTCTGTTGGATCCCCACCTCTTCCTGCTGAACCTGTTCTCTTTCCAAGGGGTATGTAAATTCAGCTATAAATTCTGCCAGTATTTGGCCATTGATAGCTGATCTTGGCTTGTACCGGATGTCAAGTTCTCCTAGTTCCTTAGACCACTTCAATAGCCGTCGAGAGGTTTTGGGCTTGAAAAGGACTTGTTGAGGCAGTGGATTAGTTAGTACCACAATAGTGTGCGCTTGGAAATATGGCCTAAGTTTCCTGGCCGTCGTGACCAAGGCGAATGCCAATTTCTCTATGGAGGGATACCTTTCTTCCGCCCCCCTAAGCACCCTGCTGGTATAATACACTGGCTTTTGCACCCCCTCTTCTTCTTGTACCAATGCAGAACTGACCGCTGCGAGGGAGATGACCAAGTATAAGTACAATTCTTCCCCTACACGTGTGCACGATAAGAGCGGGGATGAGCTGAGATACTGTTTTAGTTCACTCAGGGCCTGTTTACATTCTGGCGTCCACTCAAAGGCCCGCATAAGGACCCAAAAAAAAGGGAGACACCTGTCTGTAGCACAAGAGATCAGTCGGCTCAATCCCGCCACCTTTCCCATTAGCCTTTGGACTTCTTTAACAGTCTTGGGCGATCGTGTATCTAGGATAGCTTGTACCTTCCGTGGGTTGCTACTATCTCCCTTTTATTGACCAGATAGCCCAAGAACCTCCCAGAGGACACCCCAAAGGCACATTTACTAGGATTGAACTTCATTCTGTACTTGCAAAGGACATTAAACGCTTCCTGTAAATCAACCAAATGGTTAGTGGCCCTCTGGCTTTTGACAAGCATATCATCAACATACACCTCCATGTTCTTGCCAATTTGCTCTTTAAACATTCTATTTACCAACATTTGATAGGTTGCACCAGCATTCTTCAAACCAAACGGCATCACCTTATAGCAGTATAACCCTCTTTCTGTTATGAAAGACATCTTCTCCTGATCTGATGGCCACATTAGAATCTGATTATATCTCAAATAGGCATTCATGAAGCTGAGTCACTCGTACCTTATCGTTCCCTCCACTAGCATGTCAATCCGTGGAAGGGGGAAGTTGTCTCTTGGGCATGCTTTGTTCAGATCAGTAAAGTCGACACACAGGCGCCAGTTGCCATTGGACTTTTTGACTAACACCATGTTTGCCAACCAGTCTGGGTAATTGGTTTCCCATATGAAGTTGGCCTTTAATAATTTATCCACCTCTTCGGAGATTGCCAAATTCCTTTCTGGGGCAAAGGTTCTCCTCTTCTGTCTGACTGACTTGGTGAGGGGGTCAATATTTAGCCGATGTACAGCAATAGTTGGATCAATCCCAGCCATATCCTCATGGGACCAAGCAAACACATCCTCATTTTCTTTTAGAATCGAACCATCTCTTCCCGAGAAGCGAATGAGAGTGATGACCCCAAGCTCACCTTCTTCTATGCAGCTTGTTCGCTCAAGTCAACTTCAAATAGCTCTTCCATTGGTTCTGTATGGCAAGCCTCCACTTTTTCTTCTACTTCTAGCCCTTTAATGTCTAAGGTTTTTGATACCTTCCTCTCCTTTAGGGAGGTGGCATAACATTCTCGGATAGTGGGCTGATCTCCTCTTAGCTCCCTGACACCATGTTTAGTGGGGAACTGAACGAGGAGGTGATAAGTAGAGGTCACTGCTCTCATGGCATTCAAAGTGGCTCTTCCCAGAATGAAATTATATGTGGTCGGGCAGTCTACCATAAAAAAAGTTACCATCTTAGTGACTTACCTGGGACTTGAACCAGTAGTGATCGGGAGGTCAATTGTGCCCAAGGGAAGGAGCTTCTCTCCGGAGAAACCTACAAACGGGGATTGAGTAGGCTTGAGTCTATCCCTCCCAATCTTCATCTGATCAATTGCATCTATGAAAAGGATATCTACAGAACTGCCATTGTCAATTAAAACCCGCCTAATTGTGAAATTAGTGATAATTAATGTTACCACGAGGGCATCATCGTGGGGTTGCTAGATTTTCCTAGCATCATCTTCTGAAAAAGTGATGATCTGGTCATCCAATCTAGGACACTCGGTGGGCGATTGGCTCCCCTCACTGACTTCGGAGAAATTTCTAACTTTCCTTGCATGTGCTTTGCAAGCAGCATTGGACTCCCCGCCGCCCCTGATTCCTCCAGAGATGACTCTAATTTCTCCTATTGGAGGGTTTTTGCGGGTCGCTCCTTCATTCACGTCCTGCGTATGATTCTATGTTCTCTGCCCCCCGCTGACCACAAATCTCCGCAATTGGCCCCTTTGAATCAAACTCTCAATCTATTTTTTCAAGTCTATGCATTCATCTGTATCGTGGCCATGGTCGCGATGGAACCTACAATACTTGTCGCGGGATCTTCTAGCTGGATCAATTTTTAACTTTGGAGGCCATGACACCGCTGGGTTATCTTGGATGTGGAGGAGGATCTGACTTATTGATGCATTTAATGGGGTGAAACTGAAACCCCTGTCACGAAGCTTAGTCTTTTCGTTATGTTCTTGTGACACTCTATCGAGCTTGGGGTTTCATTCCTCTCTGCTGGATTACCTTCTCCTTTTTCTATCCACCTTTTTTGTCGCCATCGCCTTTTTCCCTCTGGGCCTCAAGGGCGTCTTCGGCATTCATGTACTTTTAAGATTTCATGAGTAATTCAAACATGCTTTCAAGGGGGTGCTTAGAAACCAAGTATAGGAATTTGGAGGGTAATAAGCCTCCCATGAAAGTCATAACTGCCACCCTATCATCCAGGGCGTCCACTTGTAACATTTTTCTATTGAATCTATTGATATAATCTCACAATGATTCCCCCTTGGTTTGTCTCACATTCAAGAGATAGGTAGCGGGCTTCCTATGTCTTCGGGCAGCTATGAAATTACTAACAAATAATTGGCTCAACTCTTTAAAGGAACGCACAGATGCGGGCTTCAAACTGTTGAACCAAGACCGAGCAGAGCCTTTCAAGGTAGTACGAAAAGCTCTGCACATGATCTCATCCGGTACCTCCTGAAGGTGCATTAACGCCTTATAGGTTTCCAAGTGATCTAGAGGGTCCTTGGTCCCGTCAAAGCTTTCAACAGTGGGTATCTTGAACCTGGTGGGCAGGGGACAACCCATTATCCCTAAGGAGAAAGGGAGGTTGGTTTGCTGGACCAAGTCCTTTACCGTAGCAGGACCCTTCCCCCTTATGGCATAGGCCATGATTTTTACCCTGGCTTTCAGGTGTTATATCTCCATGTCGTGATAAGTAAGAGGTCCAGAATCCCAATGGGGTTGGCTCCTTTCAGGCGGGACTGAATGGCTGATATTCACCCCACCCCTTACTTGACTCTGAGCTGCATCCTCTGTTGGGACTTCACTATCTTGCCCAATATTGTCCCCCTCAGGATCAACAGGCCTCAAGTTACTTGGCAATGACAACGGCGCCGTAGGAGGGAGGCATTGCAAAATTGCCGTATTTTGTTGGAGCAACTGAGCCAGACTTTTATTTAAGTTTTGGACCTGGTGCTCTAACGCTGCTACATGTCCCTGGTCATTTGCGATTCCGAGGTGTGTCCCCTGGAAATCCATCTGTCCAGGAGGCTGTATGTCTCCATAACCTGCGGGTGCACCGGCTGACGAGTCCTGTGGAGGGTCAGTATTGATAGGATGATCTTGCGTGGCTGGGGGATCATTTCCGATAGGAAGGTCCTGTGCTGGAGGACCATGGCCAACAGGGGGGTCCTGTATAGTTATAGTTTCCAACCCAGATCGCAGGTGCATCATATTTCGTATGTGATTCGAGTAGAACAGTCAAATTTCGTGACCGTTCCCACAGACGGGCCAACTGATGAAGCAAAAATCCACCTCGAGCTGGTCAAATGCTAACCTGTAAAAAAGGACAAAGGAAGGGTAATTGAAAGGGCACTTACGCAGTGCCGACCGACTACGCTCTGATGATCAAGTCAGAAATCGGAAGGGTTTTAAAAGCTGTAAAGGAACTCAATCGGTATTAATTGCATACCTGGTATATGGATCGTCCTATATTTATAGCGATCAAGCGAAGATGTGTTCTAGTAGCACCATGCCTCTCCAATTCCCCTTTCCTACTTGAAGATAGCTAGCCTACGTCAAACATTCAACTTCCCACGTCACTTTGGTATTTGTCTTTCCATGCCATACGTTTCATATTAGGAGTCAAACACCTCATCAAAACCCATTGCCCACTACTCCATGAGGGCTGATTATCAACTTATTATTAGAATTTTTCTCTTCTTATGTCAGGTTTCAAATAGTTAATTCATCTCAATCAATAACTCATACCGCATCTTTGGAACCCTAAAATCCACCAAAGAAAAAAATTCATTATGCACATGCATTAATTGTAATACGAACATATATGTAATATCCTTGAAATATATATATATATCTGATTTTTAATTAGAAAATCAAATAATGTAGATAATTGAGATATCGTATAATTTAAATTTTAAAGAGTTTTCTAAAGAACTCAAACTCCTTATTTTTCTCCTAAATATTCTAACACAATATTCGTTTCACGGAAGAAAAAAAAACACAGACGATTTTTTTTTTCTAAAAATAGAGGGAGAGAAAGAGAGAAATATACTGACGTACGTGAACTCAACCTACAGTAGTCGAAAAAAGAGACGATGATCGAAGAGTGGCGTAGAGAAAGACGGTGATTGTCTCTTAATTTTTTTAGATTGAAAAATAAATTAATCATGTTGATCGTTTTTGTGTAGATGATTATATCTATGGATTTAAGCTATTACTAATCTTAATGATGAAGCATGATTATACTAGGAGCAGCCTTGTATTTGACTGAATGATCTATTAATAGATTTTAAATCATTGGGGATGAACATGGTTGTATAGATGGACAATTATGGCTACTGGTTTATTGTTGTCAATTAGTTGTGCTGTGTTTATATATATATATATGTTATCTGGGTGTTAATATATATAGATTTAGGTATTTATGCATACTGATGAGGTTAAGAAACCAACATCATGGTTAGGGAATTGTTTATCTAGATCATGATATTAGGATCTGCTGTAATGATTTAAATATATATATATATATATGCTATCTGGGTGTTAATATAGATTTATGTATTTATGCTTACTGATGGAATATTGATGTGCTTAAAAAACCAACATTATGGTTAGGGAATTGTTTCTCTAGATCATGATATTAGGATCTGTTCTGATGATTTAAATCAATGACCCGTTCCTTTTTAGTAATATTACAGTGGTTATAATTGCAATTGGTTGTATGATGACATAGGTTGCCGAATTATATACGTACAAAATTGTATTTAGATTATAATGTGGTGATACATAGTGGCCCTATACATACCTTATTTTAGGATACAATGTGTAGTTGCGGTATATGTACAGAATATAACATAGTGGCGTGGTGTTCAGTATATTTACTTTAGGATAGTGGCATGGGTGTTCTGTATATTTACTTTAGGATAGTGGCGTGGTGGATCTAGTGTTCTTTATATTTATCTTAGGGAAGTGGGGGTGGAACCGTCTATTTACTTTAGGAAAGTGATTGTATATTGATTCGATTATATTTAGGACAGTGGATGTATGTGTCTTTGTTGTTCTTAGAGGCTAAGAGTGACACTCAAAGTGGCGTTATACATTTGCGAGTGAAATGAGTTGCCAACAGAACTGGTCATTTATAAGGAATCTATTTACTTCTTGTATAATATTCTGGACATTTTATTATATAGAAGAAAATGCTTATTTGGGTTCTTTTATGCAAGCTTAATGAAAATTAGAGGAAAATAGTAAAAAAAATTCTAAAATTATGGAAAGTTTCAGAATATTGTATCTCAGTTTAATTAACCCAAATTTGCTGAAAAATGTGAAATTACATTAAAGTAAGTAATGGATAATGGTGAGTAGTCGAGGAGTAGTTTGAGACTATTCCTATGATGACTTTGTTAAGTAAGGCCAGGGACCTACCTATTGGGAGTGCACTACCCTTTTGTTATGGCCATTGGGCTCAGCATGCCCTTATTATGTGGATGTGGTCCGGGACCATCTGGGTGAATAGACGTATAACCCAGCCACATGTGTGTTTTTGGTAGTCTGAGACTATGCGATGCACACCATTGATTGGAGGGGAGCCTGGGGCTCATGTGAGATAAGTGGAATTTAATATAAGTTAATCAAGATGGTTAACAAGTTTATGGTGTGAAATTGTGGAAATTGTGTTGTGTTTTATGTTTTGGTAATTATGACATATGAGAATTGATGACTTGAGATGAATACATGTAATTAATGCATTTTGACGAGTTACTTTTATATATATAGAAATATAAGGTGAGTCGATTTGCTGAGTAAGGAATATGTTTAGCAATCCCTTGTTGAGCTTGTGAGCTCACTCCTTAGCAATTTTTAGGTACACGTTGATGGGAACATGATGGAGTCATGTGAGCTAGATGGAGATGATTTGGATGTGTTCTTTTCTTTATAGTTCAATAAAGTTGATATGAACTTATGTAATAATGTCGAGGATTTTTATCAGTTGTATTAGATGATGCTACATTTGTTTTGTAATTATTTATGTTTTCAATAAAATTCTTTTTGAGAGAGTTGTACTATGTTATGTGAGGTGATTGTTATTGCAAATCACGCACTTTATTTAAGTATAGAACCAATGTTTCTATTATTTAAATTTAGGGGCATTACAGATATATGTCTAAAGATATATATATAAAGAGAGAGAGAACGAGTTTCTTTATATATATAGTTTCTTTTTTCTAATCCTTTTATTTTGAAGCTTTGATATTTAGGAGTGAGATTGGAGAAGACAAAAAAGAGATTGGGAATCTCTAAATAAAAGAGTGGGTATTTTGGATATTAAAGTAAAATGATCACTCATTGGAAATTATTTTGGAAAAATTACAACTAAGTCCTACGTTTCCTCCAAAAGACAACTAAATCCTATAAATTGTTTTGTAGGACCAATAAGTACTACTTTTGAAACTCTTTTCCATTTAAGTTCTAAAATTTTTCATTTAAGGTCTAAACCAGTTAACTTTCCAGTTATACTCTTATCAGATTAGATTTAAAATTTTGGGATTATAGTTTTTATTTAAAAACTGATATGTAAGTCAAAATTTTGTATTTGACTATTTAAACATGCCTAAATTTTTTCTAAAAGCAATTAATTTTTTTCATTTATATATATATATATTTACAATAATAGCCATTATTGAATGATAAGGCTAATTAGTGTTCCCTTTATTGGTGAGTTTCAAATTCTAATTAATTAATAGTCCTTTATGCTCAGTTATACTTGTACACTTATACAAAGCATAACGTGTGCAATTACTATAAAAAACTTTAAGTAGTAAGTTTGTTAATATTTTGTTTTGTTATTAAAGTTTAAACTATTTTTTTTATTAGCTGCTTATTTATTTTAGTTTATATCCTCTCTTTTTTTTCCGGTAAGTTTCTGTCCTATTTTTCGTTGTCTAACAATGATAAATTTTGTTATGGGTAGTGATTGATTAGTTTTAGATATACTACAGTATAAATTGTCTTACATATTAATATATTTTGTCCTTTTCTTTTCTTTTCACACAGTCTTGGTTCATCCACCATAATATATTAATATACTAGACTAAATATTAGTATGTAAGTTACTAATTGAATAATTATATTAGTAATTACTAATTATTTAATCACTGTATACTAATTAGTACAAATATATTACCCTCAATAATAATTCAAAGGATAAAATTTTATTCAAATTGTTTCAATAAAAAAATTATAATATTTTATTAATTTTTAAAAATTATTTTTAATTGATATATATGAAAAATTATTGTAGTGAAATCTACAAAAGATTTTTGGAATTGGACTTTTGTCAAACACTTGATAAACTTACGTATTCAACAAGTGAGAATGGGAATGTTCTACCTAACATACACTTAAATGATCTAGTGTATATGACAAATGAAGTGTTCATGAAGGTGCAACATAGCATGCTTGTAGTGTGTGGAAATGTTGATTGTGTGATTAATCAAACATATGATATGCAAATTGATTGGCAAAAAGGTAATCAAATATATACTCAATCAATTTACAATACAATCAATTCTACAACTCAACCAATATACTCCAAGCATACATCCCATCCTCCTCATATGAAGCATTTAAACAATATTCATTAAATAAACAATTATAAAACAAATGCTAGCAAAATAAAGGAATAAACCTATCAAAATGGTACTTGAGCAATTACCTATCAATATGATGTAAGAGTAAAACTTACATAGACAATTAATCAAGCACTTGAAGGGTTACTCATTCATTCATAAAATGGTTCATTGGATAAGGAATAAAATGAGCTAAGTGGATATATGCCTATCAATGCTAAAATGGAATTAAAGCTTATAGAGACATTTTATCAAACACATGGTATACAACTTAATTAGAGATGAATAATCAAATAAGTACTCAATCAATCAACATACTCCAAGCATTCATCTGATTCTCCTCATATGAATTAAAGCATATAAACTTATATCATTCATATATAAAGTAAAATGAAATTAAATATATAAAATGCTATTAAGTAAAGGAATTAAGGGTTAGAGAAATGCAAACCAAGCGACACCTTAATATTTACATGGTCCGGCAACTTTGTCCTACGTCCATGCCTCAAGAGCTCATCTTGAGGTTTCCACTATGAAGCTTCCCTTAAGGGTGGAAAGCAAAGCTCTACAATTGCCAAGTCCAATACTTGGTTTTCTTTCCTCTGGTGAACACTTCACCAAGCCTTCATTGCCAAGCGCACAACTTGGGCTTCCATTCACTTTTGACGGTTCAAGTGAGAACCTTTACAAGCTTCCATGAAGCAATCCCTTTTGCCAAAAGCACCTCTTGGACTTCTTCTCAAATAGGATGAATAGGAGTTTGAATACAATGGATAATATCCCTCAATGGATAGATACACAAATGATAGCTCACATACCTAGAGTTAAAATTGATGAATCAATATGAAAGCTCAACTCTAAATGAATATGAAAGATGAACAATAAATATTATACTGATGTGATTTCAATTCTACTTAACCACTCGCAATAGAACGATTTCTCGTAGGACAGGGCTATATAGAGGGTGTCAAACCTCAAGGACTTGCAAGGTTGAATTGTTATGTTACTTAGTCTTTAAACTAATTCTAAAATAATTAGAAAACAATTGTTGATATTTGATCTTGAATTTGGTTAAGAAAATCAAAGCTATTTGTAAATATACTTTATGAAAAAGAAAGTCCTGGGAATTGACTTCACCACTAACCCTCTGACAATGACAATTGTACTAATTTGGGACATTTAATCTATGCATTCAGAAGAGAATGGCTACAAGCCCAATTCAATTCTATCAAGAGAATTCGTTCAACATTCAATTAAGCATAACTCGTCTTCACTTAGCATGGCCTATACATCTGACTAACTAATGATGTGATAACCCATCTTTGCTTAGTACGAATTATCAAAAATCTAAATTGAACGATATGTGAAAATTATTATATAGATAACCATATCTCTCATGGGTCAAGCTTCAGTGATAACTAAATGAGTACCATTTGTAGCCCGATTTCACCATTATTAATCAAAATTACCCTTAATCACTTGAAATCATAAAAAGATTAAAATTATTAATAAAAACCTGAAAGAAATATTACTAAGACACTAATTTATATAATTTTAGGGATATTGAATATGCAATATTCATTGCACATCAGATATTGTGCCCTATGACTGATAGGTTCAATCCCAAAGTCATCATTTTAGAAGACAAAGACATCTTTAGACTCTGCATTAATGAGCTGGAGTCATCTCTCATAGCTTATGAGATAAGAATTGGACCTCCTACTTAAGCATAAAGGGAGTCAACTCTAAAAGTAAAAGAAGTGGAGGTTCCAACTGAAAAGGAATCAAATTCTAATGACTCTGAAGATGAAATGGCTTACATAGCAAGAAAGTTCAAAAAATTCAAGATGAAGAGAAAAGCAAAGCAACAACAAGGATAAGGTTATTTTGGGTGTGAAAAGCAAGGTCACTACATAACTAATTGTCCAACTGCTCCCAAGAAACAAAACCACAAGAAGTTCAGTGCTCCGTAGTATAAAAGAAAGGACAAGAAAAAGGTCATTTACACTGGTTGGAATTCAAGCTCAAAAGAAGAAGAACAAGAATCATCAGTTGTGGCTAGTTCAGATTTTGGGAGTGAAAAAGAACCTGATCTTGATGAAGTCCTTGCTGAAGGTGAAAGGTTGGCACAGAAGTGTAGTGAACAAAATAAGCAATTGAAATGGGCCAACTCAGAGCCACAGAAATCAAAGGAATTGCTTGTCATGCACTTAAGGGAAAAGTTGTCTACCTTATGTGCCATTTCACTTACTATGTGCTATCTAACGAAATACAGAACTCAAGCACCAAATTGGAGCGCCAAAAGGTGTAAACTACAACTAAGTTCATTTCTTGAGGAGAGATCTCAAAAGATGCATGAGATCTGGGAAAAATCTATAAGACAATTGGATAAAACATGTATTGGCTTTGACGACAAAGCCACTCAGGTGAAATCAAACAAATCCCACTTAATTTTTGTTAGTTCTGAGAATGATAATATATATGTTTCATATTCTATTGTTGATGTAGCTAGTAGACCAAAATATAAAATTATATTTAATGCTTATTATCAATCTAGGATTAAGAATGCATCTGCTAGAATTGCATGTCCCAATTATATGAAGCTAAAATTCATGTATGTTAAAAAGACAGATCTACACATGCACAAAGCACCTATAACTTCAAAAGGGTTGATTAGAACTAAAATGATATGGATTCATAAGAAATTGAAATCTATAAGCATGTTTGTCTACACTACTTTGAAAGCTTGTAATGTCAATACCAAGTGGTATGTTGATAGTGGTTGTTTTAGGCACATGATAGGAGATAAGACCAAATTTGCTAACTTTGAAAATTTTGATGGTGGTTCAGTTATTTTTGGAGATAATAAGAAAGACAAAATTGTAGGAAAAGGCACAATACCTAAAATCAAAGAAATGCCTATGCTAAGTGATGTGCTCTATGTAGTGGGTTTCAAGCATAACTTTTTGAGTGTGAGTCAATTATGTGACACTAGTAGCGTAGTAAATTTTTACAAAAAAAAAAAAACTGCAATGTTATTGGTAAACAATCCGGTAAAACTCTTTTTGCTACATGTAGAGCTTTAGGAAATGTCTACACTATTCATGAAGACTCCTCACACACTGTTTGCAATTTTACTAACATGGAAAATTCAATATTTTGGCATAAAGGTTAGGGCATGTGCACTCCAAGAAAATAAAAAATCTTATCAAGCATAAGTATGTTAGAGGTCTTCCAAATTTGTCTTTGAATAAAAATCAAGTATGCAATGCTTGCGAACAAGGTAAATTTGTCTTTGAATAAAAATCAAGTACGCAATGCTTGCGAACAAGGTAAGTAAACAAAAAGTTCTTTTAAAACAAAGGAAGTGAATACCTCACAACCACTTGATATTATGCATATGAATTTTTGTGGACCCATAAGGACCACAAATATTGGTGCAGGGGTATCTTCGGGTAGTAAGGGAAGGAAGAGGCACAAAGAGGACATGTCAGGTTATCAGGGGCTGCAGCAAACTCACCCAATACCTTCAATTGCCTTGCATACCAGATCTTCACAATCATCTGTGGTGTGTTATACTTTCCAGTAGACTGGCCATTACAGTAATGCAGGCCCATAGAGACATGCAGTGGCACTAATGCCAAAAGGAATAGTGAGGGAAAGGGCATGCTACTATTGCAAGCAGCCTGGGCATATGAAAGGTAACTGTTGATAGGCGTTGAATGTTACGTATTATAGCCTCTTAACTTATGTATTTTATTCTCTTAGTGATAGATTATTTTGTTATTTTACTTTGTTTTAGTATTTTCTGTATTTTCAGGGCCTTAATGATTATTTCAATTAAAACCAAGCTTTTGGGCTTTTAATGAAGACATCCAAGATGGTTAGAGGAAGCCTACATCAAGGAGATTCATTAAACCATTCATTTTAACTCAAATCAGCCCAAGGAAGGTCCAAAGAGACTTACAACTGCTTAAGAAGGTTTTGGGCCTGAAGCCCAAATCTGTGCATAATACAGTCTTAATCCCATTTTGGAAAATAGACCAGAAGTCTTATTTCTGAGCCTCAAATCGACTTCACTTATGCATAGGTTGAGCGAAATTTGATTCTGCACACTTTTGTATTTCACAAAAATTCCGTAAATCTGACTTCTAGTGGGTCAAAAGTTGGGCCGAAGTCAGCAGGAAAAACCCACCTGATTAGTGCTGCGGGAAATCCTAATTTATTCCTAATTGGATTAGGACTTTGGTGTATTCTCTTGGGGAATAAAGTGAAGACTTGGAGGCTGAGTTTTGGGGAGATTACAGAGCTTGGAGAGTCTGAGAGGCCTGGAGAGAACAGAAACATATTTGCAAAGTCATTGGAGAACGAAGTCATACGCATAATTCATAAAGATGATGCCTTCTTCCTCAACAGTTGAAGCTTCTTCTTCTACTATGAGCGGCTAGTTCATCCACTAGGGTTTTGATGTAGCCCTAACAAAGCATCAATGGTTTGATTGTTTTAATTATTGAGGACCTTTATATACATGCATAGATTGTGTAATTCAGAGGATTCTTATTATAGAATTGAGCAATAAAAGTCTTGTAAATTCAATCTCAATGATTTCTTATCTTGTCTTAGATATTTAGTTGTTGTTATTGAACTCAATCTCTCCTATTTTCTGTGATTATGAGAGCGATTATTACACAATGGTAATCACTGAATATATTATTAAGAGCTTTGATGGATTATGCCTAGAGAAGATGAACCATACTGCACCCTAGATTAGAGTAGTTAGGCAGATGGCCCATGCCAATCGAAGATAGTCCATGGCTTAGCCATAATCATATGTTATCTTCTTGACGGATGAAGGTAAACTTGTAGCCACCAACACCACTTATGGATTATGTAATTCCCCATAGTTGATTCAATTGACCATTGATTGTGAAGTTAGTGGTGAAGTCAAATACCCTAGATTTCTCTCATATTATCTTCACTTTCTATTTACTTTGATTTATTTTATTTTATACTTTTAATTAGTTTAAAAATCAGAATTCTTTTCTTTATAAATTTAATTAGAATTAATTCCGTATTCCAACTCCTCAAACCATAATCCCTGAGGTACGATACCCCTTTCGATAGCCCTATTCTGCAAGGAATTCGTTCTATTGCGAAGTATGAAAATTTTTAATTGATATACTTTTTGAGTCACACTCACACACGAATCAACTACCCACAGAGGGAGGGGACTCTAGGTGGTTTGGTATCTCAGCAATGGTCAGTACAGATAACTACAATTTAGTTTGGCTTTAGGGCGTTACCACCACCTCAGCCAACACAGTCACTTCAAGGATCTCAGGTAGTGAGAGGGTCTATACCTACATCTAGTCAATAGTTAGGCTTATAGGGGATTGGCCAACACGGGCAGTAGACTTGGGGCCATCTTTTTATGCTCGCTTTGGTAGAAGATATGCCAGGACCATCAGTGGTTATAGGTATTTTCCTAGTTTCTAGATCATGGGCTAGGGTATTAATTGATTTAGGAGCATCACATTCATTCATATATGTTGCATTTGCTTGTGCCTTGGGGCTGAAGGTGTCATCTATAAAGACCATGCCCAATTTTGGCCGATTTTTAATTTTTCATCATTTATTGCTTTAAGTGCATATTAAATTATATTTAACAGGCTTTGAGTGCGAGAAACATGTTTGGAGAGTTGTATTAGGGTTTTGAAAATTTTTAGAAACTTTTAGAAAAGTTTGACTTTTTGGTCAACGGAAGCCTCAGGATGAGGTTAAGTGAGTTTGGGAATTTTGAAAAAATTCTAAGAAATTTTATTTTTGGCTATGGATCAAATTAAATTTTTAGAGTGTTAAGTGATTCCAAGACCAACGGAGTTTTCAAAATTGAAAACAAAGGTCGGAAGGGTACGTTAAGTGGCTCGGGGCAAAACAGTCATTTCATATCCCAAGGAGTGAGATAAATATCAAAGGGGTCTGGGATATTTCATTTTACATATCACCTTCTCTTTTTAAGCTCCCCCACTTCATCTTTCTCCATTCTCTCTAGATTTCGGACTAGTTAGGGTGTGATTTGGAAGTTCCCGAAGAAGAGAAGTGTGTAGGAGACACCAAGAGCTTCGGTTTGAACTGAACAAAGTCTCCAATTTGTGAAGTTGAAAGGGATGGGATTTAAAAATTTTGATTCCAAGCTTGATATTCGAGGTAAGGGTGTGAAGTCTTTCCTTACTTTGATTCTATAGGTCTTTTAAATTGTGACAAGAAAGATAATTTGAGATTTCTTGAGTTTTGGGTTTTGTAGATATATATATATATATATATATATATATATATATGAAAATATGATTTATGCATATGTATATGTCTAACATGCTAGTTAGGGCTTATATACGTTGCATATGTGAAAATGAGACCATGAATGCTCTTTGATGAAATTGTGTTCATTTGATAGAGATGTGAAAATATGAGTTTCTATATAGAATTGTGCATGAAAGATACGTTTTTCTTGAAAAATGAATGAGCATGATGATTATCATGAGATGAGTGGAATGACATTGTGACAAGCTTGAGTTGAGAGGGGAAAATGCATTGTTTTGATAAATGCATTGCATTGGGTGGATTATGTGCAATTATGTAATAATATGCACTATGTGAAAGTAAGATTTTTGGGGCGTGACGACATTGAAAATTAAGATAAGGGCAAGGATTCCTAGGGTGAAAGACCCAAAACTTGGCCAAATGGATGGCGTATCTATAGGAAAACTAAACCGAGAAGCATAAGCAAAGTTTGGGTGTCGAAGAGACTTTTACTATTGGAGTGATAAACTAGTCTCCATTGGATTGATTTCCATAGCTATGTGGTGTGAGTTATATATATATGAATTGTGACTGATTCAATTTGTTATATATATATATGCATTGAAATGTGAAGCATCATGCATGATTTATAAAACGTGATTGTTTATGGGTAAAAAGCATGAATAATTGTAATATAAATTTGTAATGATTTCATATGTATTCATGCATGGATCCTGAGTTAGAGTAGAGGTGGGTGGATCATTCCCTATTTTCAAACTCTTTCCAGACAAGGCACCAATGGGGGATGAGGCATGATTAGCTTGATGGACCTTTTGGAGTTCTTTTGGACCTTTGGACTTTTGATATATAGATAGATGTCTATACCAGCTTGTGGCATGTGGACTAAGTAGAAATCATTGTATTTGCATTTGATTCATGTTGTTACACTTTAGTTTCAAAGGAAATGACCATATATGAACCATGTATAACTTTTGGAGTTGAATGGAAAATGTTAGTTTTGTTTCCACTATGTATAGTCCTTGGATATGAATTCTTGGGAGGTGATTGATCATGAGTATGATTTAATGCTTGTGAATGATGTAGGTTCCTTTCTTGCTTCATTTTAGAGTTCTATGAAATGATTATGATAGTAGAAGGGACTTAGAATGCCAAAAATGGCCAATTGAATAATTGTAGGATTTTCTGCAGGTGCATTAGTCCGGGCACTTTGATGCATCAAAATTCTCACTTCGATACATCAAAAAACCTACAGAATTTTGAGAAACCAGAAGTCCCAAGAGTGGTTTTTGAGCAATACCTGTGTGATGCATTGAAATCATCATTTTGATGCATCGAAATCACTATTCACAGCATGCTCCGAAATTTTCTCAAACTTCAATCGGGCATAACTTCTTCGTTTTAAATTGAAATCAAGTGTAGTTTTTTTTTAAATTCTGTATTTTTGAATCCTCTAACCAATGATGAGGATTTTAGTTCCATGTTCCAGTCATACAAGTAGTTGAGTTCTGGAGTTGAGGGGTTATATAAGTGTGGCTTGATGTAGGGCTTTTGAGGTTAGTTGTAGTTGAGGTCGAGTTAGCACATCCATGTGCAAGAAAAGAGTTAATCTTCCGTAGTAGTTGAGAGTGATGAGACTTCATTAGGGATTAACAGTTGAGTTCACCTTCAGTTTCCAGAGAATGAAAATTGGGGCGTGACAACGTGGTATCAGAGCGTGATATCAAAGAGTAATTGTGGTTAGAGTATGGATAATAAGCATAAGTAACCCTTAGTTTTTGGAGAATAGAAATTAGAGCGTGACACAAAGCTCTAAGTTAGAATACCTAGGGACGATGGGTAGTGGTTGGATCACATTTGGATTTGTGAGGATTAGATCAAGTATCTAATACCAATAACATGGTATCAGAGCTTAACTGAGTTTGAATACCTAAGGACGACAAGAAAGAGGTTAAGCCACATTTTGAATTGAAGGGACTTGATTTCTAGACTTGTGAATTTGAGGTCATGAGAGTATATTTGAAGATTTTGAGTGTAAGTTAGGACTTAGTGCATATCATATGGAAATTTTTATATGCTTACTTGTTTGATATAACATGTTTGGTTACATGTTGTGAATGTGCATGAACGAAATTGGACAATGATATTTATGTCTTGGACTTACATATCTTTTTGTCATTTATGTAAAAAGATGCCACCAAGAAGAGCTCATGGCAGAACACCGAAAGTAGTTCCTATAGGAGGGAGCAATTCATGCGTTACATGGTCACTACCATGCGGCAAATTACTAGGGAGACACAACAAGAAACCCAAAAGGAGACAGAAGCTCTGCCGAGAGTAGCTCTTCCTAGCCGAATGATAACGACATTAGAACATGTTAAGAAACATAGTCCATCGACCTATTTTGAGGGATCCGATCCCATAGTGACAAAGAACTGGCTAGATTAGATTATCAAGCTCCTTGTCATACTTCAAAAAAATAGGGACTTGAGAGTGAAAGTGGCCACTCACTATCTGATGGTCCGAGAAGCCCTTGAGTATATTTGCCCAAGTTTTAATGTCAAAAGGATATGTAGGGGCATTAGTGTCATTTCACATAATTCTATGATTTAAATTAATTGTCTTGCTCTATTATATCTTTCTATGTATTAATTTCCACCAACCCAATTGTAGGGGCAACTCTGTCAATTTCTCAAAAGACATTTTGGGATTTATTGCTAGGGCAACAATGGTTCAGGGGCAATTTGGGAATTGAAAGTTACTACGGTTTCAAAATAATATATATCATCTATTCTCGGTTGTGACAGTAAGGGCTTAATTTCTCATTTTTGGCACAGAAAGATGATAGAGTGATAGAAAGAGACATAGAGAGAGAGAGCAAAGAAAATATGAGATTTAGAGAGAGACTGTGAGAATAGTGAAGAAATAGTGAGAAAAAAATGTGTGGGTGTGTGAGAGCGGCGCAGAGAGATGATATAATAGACAAAAAGAAATCTGTGTAGCTGTGTAGAAGTGAGAGAAAAAAAAAGAGAAAAGAAAAGGGGAAAGTGAATAGAGAGAGAGAGAGAGAGAATGAGAAACAAACAAATATATATATATATATGTATATATATATATACGCACATAAGATTTCTCTTATGGTCGTTGATTACTTACTGAAACTTGTATCATCTTTGCTAAATTCTTGATTGAGCTTCTGATATGCTCTTCTCCATCTTCAACGAACCAAACTAGTGAGCTTTTAATATGCTCTTCTCCATCTCCTCATCTTCAACGATTTGAACAAGTGAGATGATCTGTGTTTTCATCCAGTGGGTAAACTTCAAACTATTAAATATATACTTGTACACACTACTATTTTGAGACTCGGGTCTTGCACTTTCCATGGACAAATCACTCTCTATTTTTAAGCTTATGAGTTTATCACTTGAAATAGATTTGGTATTGCTCTTTTCCATTGAAGAATCACGTTCATGTTTGGTTTAAGTGATGATACATGATGCTGATTTTTGAAATCTGTGTTGAATGTTGCTGATTTCTAAAATTAGTTTTGGATCTCTAAAATCTAAATTGTTGAAATTCATTTTGTGAAAAATCATTTTGTTGAATCTGTTTTGCTAATCTAGAATTGATTTTGTTGTTTTTGAATTACAAACAGCTAATTTGGAATTGATTCTGTGGACTTGGATTTACTGTTTTGCTAATCTAGAATTGATTCTGTTGTTTTGGAATTATAAACTGCTAATTTGGAATTGATTATGTGGACTTGGAATTACTGCTTAGCTAATCTGGAATTGATTCTGTCTTTTTGGAATTATAAACTGCTAATTTGGAATTGATTCTGTGGTCTTGGAATTACTGTTTTGCTAATCCAAAATTGATTCTGTTGTTTTGGAATTGCTGTTAGCTGTTCTAGAAATGCTATTTTCGAGGGTTAAGTATTGTCTATGCTATCTATTTTTTGAACTGCTTGTGCTACTAACTTCTACTCAATTTCATATCAGATTAATCAAAACAACAATATACAAAGACGGCGAGCAATCACTAAAAAAATAGATTCATGAGGAGCAAATGTTGTTGACAGATCAGAAGAATGGCTAGAAAATCTTTGAGTGTACTAATGATTTGGTATTCTATTGTGTTTAGAGATCAATTAAGAGTTCGAGTGTGGTCGAACTATCACCTTTGGTTGTATATCTCTTTCTCAAGTGGATTGTGTCCCATGATTTTTTTACTCTTGTTTAAGAGTTTTTCACAAAATAATCGTATGTCTCTTCTACTCTCTTTACTTTAGTTTGTTTTAAATATTGTTTTTTTGCATATTGTGAATTGGATCAAATTAACTTCCTTATATTTTCACAAATAAAGAACTGAGATTTATTTCGATAATAAAGGTTAGTTTTAAAAATAGAAAAATATGGATAAAACCTATTCACCACTCTCTAAGTCTAAGACTAGGACAATCTATTTATTCGGACATGTTATCAATTCGTATTTAAGTATATCAATTGACTTCTCATATTCAACTCAATCTAATGAGCCAAAAGAAAAATAAAACACTTATAGACATGGTCAACTCAATGTTATTAAATAATAGTCTAGTCGAGAAATTATTGGGAAAAGCTGTTGGGGTGCATAGCTAAAGTAAACGTATTCAATTATAAAAGAAACACAATTATATATATATATATATAGACACAAACACACACAAACATACATGCAATATGCGTGTGTGTGAACGGAAGTAGAAACGATTGTTTAAAACGAAAATTAGGATCACACCACGTGGTTTTTCACCAAATCAACAACATAAAGATAAATTTCGTTTCTTAGGACTATTAGTATATGGTCCTAAATCGAGAACAATCTTTCTCCTTGGCCTTTAACACCGGTGAAGTTTCACCTCTATGACATCAGAAATACACAAATTTATGAAACCTCTGTCTCTCACTCTGAAAATTTTTCTATTATATATTTTTACATGAATAACATAACACAATAATCTGAGATATAAAATTTGTATATAATTAATGGGGCTAGAGATGATGATCAAAGGGATATCTTTATCCTAACTTCAATTAGATAGAGATACAATTATCTCATAACTATATCCTATCTAATTAATTACAATACTAATCACAATTTTATTGTATTTGCACTCTAAGATTTAGAAATTACAACAATCACATTCTACTAAATAATTACATATAAGTCCCTCCACTACTATTTAGGTGGGAATGATATCTTTTCTGCTATTTATAAGTTATTTGTTTCTCCATGATATCTTCTTAGATGAATAGCATCTACTCATCTGACTATCCATGTATAAGAAATAGTAGTGCAGTGTTCAAATTTGGTTCCTTGGTCAAACAAGATCACAAGTGGGGTTCAATTTGTTTTTTAAATTTAATCCAAATCCCAACTTAGTATTAAAAATTACATGTCATAAAATTATCGTTATTTATTGTCCTTCGACTATGGAGCTTAATTTACCTATTTGTCCATAATGTTCCTTTTTCCTAAGAATAATTGCAACTTGTTTATGTATGACAAGTTTATTTAAACTTTTACTAAATTTCATTAAGTTCTCATGGCTACCTTAGCACCAGTATTTCCCACTAATGAATACTACAACAGGTACATTAAAACCGCTCTCATATCATGAAGACAACTAAATACCGTGAAAATAGAAATTCTACCCACACAAATTATACATGTATGAATTTTTTCTATTATCATGAAAAAAGCAGTGTTTGTATTGGATGAGATTCCTCAATAAACTTATTCCCGTAGTATTAAATAATTTTCTAATGAACACGCATTGTATCGATCGGATGACTTGTCAAAATTTTTTTTTGTATGAATCGGACAAGGCATATGTCCTTTAATTTTCCTAAAAATAAAAATATAAAATTAATTTCACATAAAATTGCTAAAATACACTAGAAAAGCAAGTCGAATTATTAAATTCTGACAAATTAATTGTAATATGGTTCTTTACAATAGAATTTTAAAAAGTGGATCTAACCAAATTAAAGTAAAAGCATTTCATAACCCACTAAAATGAAAACAAGAATAGTGGTTGGCGTTTATTTTGGAATTTTAGACCTTGGATTCAAAATATGGACTTTCTAATAGGTGACCTAAAATGATTTAAATTGAGGTTATTCATAAGTTTTGAGAACACTCCGTGGTAAATCAATTTTTTTTTGCATCTTTTGGGAAATTTTGCAAAAATTTGGGGGTCATGGCCCCTTCCCTAGTCAAGTAGTTGTGTCCCTGCACCAAGAAGAAAAAGGTAACCACCGGGTCAATGGCCCAAGTGGTATAAACTCTCTTTCACAAACAAGAGCAAGAGGTGTGAGTGTGTATGGGCAATTTTGGAGAGTGACCAATACAAGTCTATAAAATATGTTGAAGAAATCAACACAATTCAATAAAAATCCATCAAAATCTCTAATAGAAGTCTATACAAATCAATGAAAAAAGTCTATAAAAATACATGAATTCACATAAATCTATCACTTAAAAATGTCTTTCAAAACTCTTTAAAATCCAAATTGACTACACCCTCCTTAAAGTAGGATTTTTATCTTAAAAAAACTTAGTTATTTAGTTCTTATAAAGTTTTTAGAAGTCTATTATTATTGGGAGTCTTGATAGAGTGGGGAAATAGAATGAGAAAGATAAAGAAATTTTAATCCAACTAGATGATATTCTTAGAAAAAATAGTTATTCAATTCATATAAAATCCCTAGGAGTATATTATTATTAAGAGTCTTAATAGAGTGAGAAAATAGAATGAGAAAAAGAAATGATTTCTAATTGAACTAAATGATTTGAAACTCGTCAGAAATAAAGTATTATAGGTAAAAGAATTAAAATTAAACTTTTAAAAATAAAGTATTATAGGTAAAAAAATTTAAATAGAACTTTCTTTTTATATATTAAAGAGTTCTTAAGAGTCCAAATGATTAGAATTAGAAATAAATTATTATAGACAAAAAAACTAAAATAGAAATTTCTTTCTATATATTAAAAAGATATTAAGAGTCCAAAAGATTAGAATTAAAAATAAAGTATTATAGGTAAAAAAAAATAAAACTCACAGAGCACTTAAAGTTTGAGTCCTTAGCTGTGTTTTGATTCTGCTATTTCTAAGAGTCCAAAATAATTAGAATTGAATAAAAAAAAAAAAAAAACAGAGTTTCAGTCCAAAGCTGTGTTTTGATTCTGATGTTTCTAAGAGTCTAAAATAATTAGAATTGAGTAAAAATAAAATAAGATAGTTTGAGTCCTAAGTTGTGTTGAGAATAGAATAGGTAAATACGTTTCTTTTTATTAAAGAACGTTTATATATATATATGCATATATATATATATATATATATATATATATATATATATATATATATATATATATACAAATTTAACGCATATGTCCTTTCAATTTTCATAAAAATAAAAAAATAAAATTAATTTCACATAAAATTGCTAAAATACACTAGAAAAGCAAGTCGAATTATTAAATTTTGACAAATTAATTGTAATATGGTTCTTTACAATAGAATTTTAAAAGTAGATATAACCAAATTAAAGTAAAAGCATTTCATAACCCACAAAAATCATTATTTTTTCATCTTTTGGGAAGTTTTGCAAAAATTTGGGGGCCATGGCCCCTTCCCTAGTCAAGTAGTTGTGTCCCTGCACCAAGAAGAAAAAGGTAACCACCGGGTCAATGGCCCAAGTGATATAAACTCTCTTTCACAAACAAGAGCAAGAGGGGTGAGTTTGTATGGGCAATTTTGGGGAGTGATTATTTGTAGTAGTATTTACCTACCAAAAAAAAAACCACAGAGAGAGCTAGAATGTATTCAAGACAAATAAACAATTTGATAATGTGGTTGGACTTGAATTATATTGAAAGCTTAATTTTGCCCTTTTTATCAAAATATAATTTAACCACTCGCAAGAGCACGAATCTTTGTAGATACGGTTCTATATAGAGGGTATCGATCCCACGAGGACTAGTCGTAATTGTCTTAAAGAAAGATTAATTCCACTTTAATCCTAAAAACAGGGTTTTGAGTTTTTGTTTATAAAACTATTGCATGAATATAATGACAATAAATTTAAAGAGTAAAGTTGGGAGAGAGAACTAGGGGTGGTTTCCACCACTAGCCATTCACATGTTCATAAGTGTAGCAAGCATGGGATTCATAAATTAAATGCCTAACAATGTCATTAGGCTTGTGACCTCAATGACATATCAAAAGATTAATGTGTGTGCTAACCTATCATAATCCATCTTCAACAAGCATAGCTTTTCAACCTAACTAACTACCTAATTACCCTACTCTCTAAGTGAACCTACATGAATCCAAACTACCTTATCTTGGCATGGTTTATACAAGCAAACACCACACATTCATTTAAACACCATTATCTAGCCATCATTTGCACTTCTTGTGGAATATGCAAATGTTGTGCATTCAAATGACAAAATCTACTCTAAGACAAGAATAAACTCCATATCAATTGAATATATATAAGAAATGTATAAGTGTACATTGTCACTAGACTAGATAATCAACATTTAATTACAAATCCTAAAGTGCTACAAAAATGAACAAGTTTACATGGCTAGGGGCTTCAACAACACCCTAGTAGAGAAGTTAGTTGCTCATGGTTGCCTTGCACTCTTTCATTGATGGAGAAGATGAAGCTTCTTGGTCTGGTTCAGCTCATCTTTCTACTCTCCCGAAGGTCTCTCCTTGTATATTCTGATGTGTATGAGAGATATATGAGAAATGTGGCTTCTTTGTGCTTTATGGCCCTTTTCCAACCTTGGGGCCCACCATATATATATATATATATCAATATATATATTCATTATATCAAGAAGGTCCCCAAGGGTCTTGTTCAAGTCAGACAATCCCCCTAAGTCGTGCAAAAAGGGGGATTTTGTTGCAAGTGGGAGAGCAGGTGAGCAAGTGGGCAAGTGGCTTCTGCAGAATCTCGATCAATCGAGATTGGATCTCGATTGATCGAGATTTCGATCAATCAAAATGAGATCTCGATCAATCGAGATCTTGATTGATCGAGATCAACATCTCGATTGATCGAGATGCCTTGGCTGCAATTTCTGATTTTTCTCTTCAACTGCAAATAGCCTCAAAATTTTGCTCTTTCTACTACAAGACCTGCAATACATCAAAAACACAAAAATACCGTAAACATATCTCGGTAAACGTAGAAACGGGACTAACATATGTAATAAAGAGGATTCAAATACATAGAATTGAACACTTATCACACCCCCAAACTTACATATTGGTAGTCCCTTAGCAATGCAATATTACAAAAATAAAATTAACTATCTTATACAAAAATTTAATCATGCTCAGTCATCAACGAGATAAAGGGCGATCATCCGTTCATTTCACATTTGGCAAATGCAACAAGTATTACAGAACTATGCAGTCATTAGCAAAAATGGACTTTCACAAGCTATAAATAAACGACGGTCCCCACATAATGGCCAATTCGAACAAAACTACAAACTCCAACTCCAAAATCCTCTTTGAAAAGTGAACATGCATTCTAACGCGTGACTTTTGTCATATTTGGAGAAGAATAAGAACAAATCTGTTTTTAAGAGAAAAACTCATTGAAAACGCTCGACACCGTTGTTCATTATCACAAAATATTCATGATTGCTCATGCGCGGGTGACCGTGCAATGCTTAGCTCTTTTTGCTTTCTTGTAAGCCTATGTAGCGGCATTGGGCCAATGACTCCCAAACCAATTGGTTTTAGGGCATTAGGTGAAGAAACACCCCTCGGACTTAATAACCGAGCTTACAAGGCGATGAGCTTAAGCAAGCCACCCACTTATTATTGTTCAACCTTGCACACTTATACGCGAATACTCCCTACTTTGAGGCATAGAAATCCGGTTTATTGAGTGAGAAGGCTTATTGCATTTATTTTATAATTTTTTTTTTTTTACAACAACCAGAAGAACTTATTCTTTAAGTTGTTCAAATAAAAATAGAAATTTACAAAATTCTCCATCAGACTTATACCCCACAATTTGAAATGCATGTGTACGAATTTGTGCGGTTAAGGACAAATTTAGGGCCAGAACTATACGTGCTCATATTTGGACAAAAATGTAGACCGTACTAGCTTACTATATAGCTTGCAAAAGTGCAGGTATTTACAATGTTAAAGTTCTTAACTACCTGCTGCATTTACCTCGGACATTTATTCGAATGATCTTCCTTTTAAAAGTAAGACATCATAGCAAGCATGCAAAAATATCAAGAAAAAGAAACTCTGCTCTACAATGACACTCAATCAAAGACTGAACATTGCATGCATATGCAAGTGGTATAGCATACCGCACCCCCAAACTTAAATGCAACATTGTCCTCAATGTTTGGACAATAAGAACAAGGAAAGAATTTACCGGGATTGCAGAACGCGACAAAAATGGTATTCCAACAGTAGCGGTCATCCTACAAATAAGAAAAACCTGCACAGAACACCAACTAGATACCACGAGTATTAAAAGGAACAAAAAGTACATGAAAAGATCATAATGAAATAATAATGCACAAACGGACAATGCCAAAATCACTGCATATCTAAGGGTCTGAACTGGTGTTTCTGAATTGTCTAAGAAGTCTATGCGATAAGATATTGACTATCCAGGCACGCTAACGTATAGCATGCAAAGGGGCTGCCTTTCTTTATTAATGCCATACTACATTGAAGCAATCTCAACAGTATCGAGAATTGAAACCAGGCGGTAATAAACGGAAATCATCAACTGAATCGCATATAACAAGCAGACAAGTGGTACTACATACATAGTCAAAGGATAGAGAACAGATATATTGACAGAAAGCAAAAATAAAGACAGTAAAAATAACACATGGTATAAAAGAAAAGATAACTGTATTCCATATATATGAAAATGAGTTCAGTACAAAGCGTACATGCAGCTGGAATACTCATAAATAGAAAGAAAACATGGCCAACATGGCCTATCAAAAATAAAGAAAGAAAAATACAGAAAGTAAAATAGAAAGTGCAAATAGATAGATCTACTCGAAGGCGGGTGGTGGTGGTGGTGGCTCAGTGGGAGCAAAGGTGGAAGTGGAAGCTCAACCTGTGAACAGGAACTGCAGGTCCTGCCAAAAGGCTCGGAACTCGTCTAAGATCGCCCTCTGACCCTGTGCCAAAGAAGAAATGTCTGATCTGATGCCCTCCAGCTGACTCTATGTCACCTGGACGTGCTCCTCAAAACCCTGCTGGAGCCGCTCTACATCAGCTACTAGGCAGGAGTAGCCAGTCGCCAGGATGTCATGCTGCTCTACAGCAATATCCATCTCCTCCTCCTCCATCTCCTCGTCAGAAGACTCACCCTCTGCAGGCTCACCCTCATCTAACTCCACCGGGGCATCCATATCTATATCCTCTGGTGGATCACCCTGGTGGTCCTATCGCTCTAAGTGTCGCCGCACCCTCTCCCACTGAGTAGGTGTGAAGCGGGCGGGCGGTGCCAACTGAATGTCAGTATCACTGACCGGTATACTAGCACGACTGAGAAAAGATGCGACCAGGAAAGGAAAGGGAAGCCGCCAACTCGCTGCTCGCCTCATCCTCTTGTTGACAAGGCCGTCCCAGATCTTGAACATCTGTCCCCATATTAGCGACGGGACAAAAAACCATGTGCCCGTGTGGAAAGCGTAAAGGCAACGGAAGAGGTCGCCCCTGCACTCTGCCACGTGCTGCAGAGGACACGCGTTCTTGATGAGAACGGTGTCCAGGAACCATAATCTGCTAGGGCACATCGATTTGGACGTGCAGTTGTGACTGGGCGTGGTAAATGCCCCACCACACATGTTCATCACGATGGAGAATAGCGTCGTGTCTGCTGGTAGCTCGACCCTGTAAGTCGGTCGACCGTCCTGGTCAACCATATCTGGAGGCTGTTGGTGAGGGATGCCGAGCATCTGTGCAATCCGGCCCGACATGATAGTGATCGTCGTGGTCCCCACGACCGTATCCAATGTGTCCGGCGCTGTGCAGGAGTAGGTCATGTGCTCATAAAAGACTTGCACCAAGCGCTCGTGTGCCACATCAGTGGGAGGCACACATAATCAGTCAAGGTGACGCCGCCTGAGCTCTGCTACAGCCCACGAGCTGTCGGGATGCGTCTCGAACTCTCTTAGGTCAAATAGCTGCTCCGGGTGAAACTTCCGAGACCGGAAGGCTCGCCCGGGCACATCTCTAACAGCACCGGGGGCATTCTTCACCCTCGCCATGATCTCAGAGCAGTCTGCACTTTATTCCAAAAATTACGTAAATAAGAAGAAAATAAGAGGAATGTTAAACTAAGAATAAAAATAAAATAAAAATACTGAGGTTCTAGTCCATGGTGCTGACACATGTATTCAAAAATTCGCTCTCAACGAGACAGCTTGAGCGGATGCAACCGAAACGATGGGCCGCAGTTGCAAACCATACATTAAGCATTCGAAGCAAAAAAAAAATGCAATATCTCACCCATATATGCATTCCTACCCCCAAAACCCATGAAATCCCATTGTGAATATCGCACATGCACCATTCCAACCCAACATCATCTGTTTATGTTTATTACGCCGTAAAACTACCAAAAATAGCGAGAAAGTATGCAAAAGATAGCCATGCATCACTTACCTCAAGGTGAAGATGATGATCGGCACAAAAAGATGAAGACCCAACCCGCAGTTACGAAGAGATGAGCGTGCGCGTGCTAGCGGTGATCTCGGACTACGACGAACGGCGGTGGATGGTCGGGAATGGTAGATCAAGTGTGGGACGGTGCTTGGGGAAGCTCTGGCTTGCTTGGAGAAGAGAAAGAAGTCAGATGGTCTTTTGAAATGAGAGGGAAGCCCAACGGTTTAAATAAGAATTCGGCTCACGTGCAGGCATCGCGTCCGTCTCGATTGATTGAGATGTACATCTCGATCAATCTAGATTTCGATTAATCAAAATCCCACTTCGATCAATCGAGATCAGCTTCGATCAATCGAGATCCTTCTTCAATGAATCGAGACTTTAATTCGATCAATTGAGATCCTTCTTCAATGAATCGAGACTTTAATTCGATCAATCGAGATTTTACTTCGATCAGTCGAGATTTTGATCAATCGAGATTTTGATCGATCGAGGACCTATCGAAGTGCTATCGAAGAATACTACCTCTCGGGACTTTGGACTTGATAAATTCTCTGCATTATTTCGATCAATCGAGACCAAAATCTTAATCAATCGAAATCTCGATTGATCGATATCTTGGTTTCGATCAATCTAGATGCTCAAAAATAGTCAGCTTGAGTTTCTCTTTCATGGACTTGGATTTATGGGACTTAGATGCCAAATTACTTAGATACAAAGGTTACTTTGGATTAAAGGGACATCATGGAAGCATGATAGCTACCATGGCTACGCCACCTTACACGTCTATGGCATGACATTCGAATCGGCTCACGAGTCAAAATATACGGGATCCGTCAAAGTGACGACATCCACGTATTCGGTGGTAACTTGGTCATCCACGCACACTTTTAAGCGCTGCCCGTTTACTTTGAACAATGATCCGTCTTTCAAGTCCTTCAATTCCACTGCTTCGTGGGGAGCAACAAAATTAACCAAAAATGGACCATCCCAACGGGAGCGAAGTTTTCCGGGAAACAAATGGAAGCGTGAATTGTACAACCATACTTTTTGGCCCGGAGAAAACGTTTTGACTCGAATATTACGATTATGAAAGGCCTTGGACTTTGCCTTGTAGATTTTAGCATTCTCATACGCGTCATGTCGCAATTCTTCCAATTCATTTAATTGAAGCTTTCGATTAGATCCGGCCGTTTGCATGTCAAAATTGAAATTTTTGGTGGCCCACATAGCTTTATGCTCCAATTCAAACGGGAGATGGCACGCTTTGCCATAAACCAACCGGTAAGGTGACATTCCAATGGGAATTTTATATGCGGTTCGGTAAGCCCATAATGCATCATTTAGTCGCAATGACCAATCCTTCCGGTCAGGCCGAACGGTTTTCTCAAGAATGTTCTTAATCTCCCTATTGGATACCTCTACTTGGCCACTAGTTTGAGGATGGTAAGGGGTGGATACTTTGTGTGTGACAGAGTATTTGGTAAGCAAGGTTCGAAAGAACCGGTTACAAAAATGTTTGCCTCCGTCACTGATAAGGGCCCGAGGTGTACCAAACCGACTAAAGATATTCACTTGAATGAACTTAACCACGACTGCGTGATCATTGGTTTTGGTAGCAACGGCCTCTATCCACTTAGATACGTAGTCCACCGCCATAAGTATGTACTCATGACCAGTAGAGGGTGGAAATGGTCCCATGAAGTCAATGCCCCACACATCAAATATCTCAATAATAAGAATAGGGTTGAGAGGCATCATATCCTTCCGAGACATCGCGCCTAGGCGTTGACATCGCTCACAAGAGCGGCAGAATGAATATGCATCCCGATGAAGTGTTGGCCAGAAAAATCCGCATTGAAGAATTTTTGCCGCGGTTTTCTTAGCACTAAAGTGTCCCCCACAAGCGAGTGTATGACAAAATTTGAGAATGCTTTGAATTCACTGTTGGGTACACACATTCGAATTATTTGATCAGGGCAATATTTGAACAATTGAGGATCGTCCCAATAATATGATCGTGATTGGGAGAGAAAATGATCCTTCTCTTGCTTGGTCCAAGAAGATGGTATTTTACCGGTTGCTAAGTAGTTAACCACATCCGCATACCAAGGGATACTCTCTTGAGAAATGACAAAGAGTTGTTCATCCGGGAAAGATTCACAAACTGGAATGGAGTTATGGAGGGATTCAACAAGAATTCTAGAAAGGTGGTCAGCCACCACATTTTCAGTTCCCTTTTTGTCTCTAATCTCAAAATTGAACTCTTGCAACAAGAGTATCCATCGGATCAACCTAGGCTTGGTGTCCTTTTTGGCCAAAAGATGCCGGAGGGCAGCATGGTCTGAATAGACAATGACCTTTGAACCTAATAAATAAGCTCAAAATTTGTCTAATGCAAATACTACCGCAAACAACTCCTTTTTCGTTGTGGTATAATTGATTTGAGCCTCGGAAAGGGTTTTACTTGCGTAGTAGATTACATTTGGCAATTTGTTTACTCGTTGCCCTAAGACCGCACCCATGGCATAATCAGTTGCATCACACATAATCTCAAATGGGAGAGCCCAATTTAGAGGGATAAGAATTGGAGCGGTTGTAAGCATTGTGCGGAGTTTTTCAAAAGCGCTAAGGCACGCCTCATCAAAGGTAAAGCAAGATTCTTTTTCAAGAAGGCTGCGCAAAGGCCGAGAGATCTTGCTAAAGTCTTTGATGAAACGGCGATAAAAGCCCACATGCCCAAGGAATGAACGAATCTCTCTCACCTTTGATGGTGGAGGAAGTTTGGAAATGAGTTCAACCTTGGCTTTGTCAACCTCGATTCCTCTCTTAGACACAATGTGCCCTAGGACGATACCCTCTTGAACCATAAAATGGCTCTTTTCCCAACTAAGAATTAGGTTGGTCTCTTGACATCGTTTGAGAACACGGGATAGATTTTGGAGGCATGATTCAAATGAAGGCCCAAAAATGAAAAAATCATCTATGAACACTTCCTCCACCATATCCGAAAAGATAGACATCATACACCGTTGAAAAGTCGCCGGTGCATTGCACAACCCAAAGGGCATGCGTCTATAAGTAAATGTGCCAAAAGGACATGTAAAGGTGGTTTTCTCTTGGTCCATCGAGTCTATAGCAACCTGATTATAGCCAGAATATCCATCTAAAAAGCAATAAAAACTTTGCCCGACTAATCTCTCCAAGATTTGATCAATAAAGGGGAGGGGGAAGTGATCTTTCCGAGTGGCCGAATTTAATTTCCTATAATCTATGCACACTCTCCATCTTGTGGTGGTGCATTGGGGAACTAATTCACCCTTATCATTTGGTTGCACCATAATACCGGACTTCTTTGGAACCACTTGAGTGGGACTAACCCACTTGCTATCTGAGATGGGGTAAATGATCCCTGCATCTAGTAACTTCACCACCTCCTTCATTACAACGTCCTTCATATTTGGATTTAATCGATGTTGTGCCTCCCTTGAGGTCTTTGCATCCTCTTCCAAGTGTATGCGGTGCATACAAATAGAAGGATCTATTCCCTTAAGATCTGCCACACTCCATCCTATTACTTTCTTGTGCTCTTTTAGCACCTTAAGGAGTTCCATCTCTTGATCATCGGTGAGATTGGAAGCAATAATGACTGGAAGGGTCTCATTAGCGCCCAAGAAAACATACTTGAGTGTAGCCGGTAGAGGCTTGAGCTCAAGTTGTGGTGGAGAAATTAATGAAGGAGTTTGGGAGGTTTTGGACAAAGGAGGCAAGGGTTCTCTCGGAACTCTCCATTTAGGCAAATCCGTTACAGTAGTGACATCGAGCATTGAATTGACTTCACAAATGGATCGCTCAATGTCAAAATCATCACAGTTGAAATGATTTATGCATGGCTCTAAAGGATCCTTAGAAAGAATAGAAGGAAGTGCTTCTTGAACAAGGTCTTCCATTACATCAACACAAAAGCACTCACTTTCGTCGGATGTGTGGTGAGAAGCATTAAAGATGTTCAAACGAACTTTCATATTCCCGAAAGAGATGTCCATCACTCCGGTATGGCAATTAACGCAAGCGTTTGCCGTAGCCAAGAATAGACGACCTATAATGATAGGAATATGTCGATTTGGATTTTGAACCGGTTCCGTGTCAAGGACTATGAAGTCCACCGGAAAGTAAAATTTGTCCACTTGAATGATTACATCCTCAATGATGCCACGTGGTTGCTTCACCGAGCGGTCGGCAAGTTGCAACACAACTGTGGTAGGATTAAGTTCCCCCAAACCTAGTTGTTGGTAAACTGAGAATGGAAGCAAATTGACACTAGCCCCTAAATCAAGAAGGGCCCTTTCAAAAGATTGATTTTCGATGGTGCATGAAATGGTCGGAGCACCCGGATCTTTGAATTTAGGAGGGGCTTGGTGTTGGAAAATGGAGCTTATGGTTAAGAGGACTTTCTTAGGAGCATTACTCCTAGATTTGCACTTTTGAGTGCACAAGTCCTTCAAGAATTTAGCATAGGAGGAAATTTGCCGGATAGCATCAAGGAGAGGGAGATTGATCTTGACTTGTTTGAAGATCTCCATCATATCTTGAATTTTCTCTCCTTGCTTCCCAAAATGAGAAGGTTCCTTCAATCTTTGAGGAAAAGGAACCGGAGGTTCAAAAGAAGTGTCAAGATTTGGACTTGATGACGACACAACTTCACTTGCCTTTCCTTTTGGATTTAATGGGACGTTGTTCACATTTGGATTTAAGGGAAACAACTTTGGATTTAATTGAGATTCTTTTGGATTTTTGGATTGCTCTTGGGATTCCTTTCTCTCTTCCTCCCCTACCTTGGAATTGATGATTTTACCACTCCTTAAGGTGGTGATTGATTGAACTTGCTCCGGAGGGGCATTACAAGATGAAGATGATTGGTCCTCAATCACATGAACACCCTTAGGATTCGCCACCGGTTGACTCGACAACTTACCTTCCTCCCTTCTATTCAAGGTATTAGCTAGTTGCCTGATTTGAGCTTCTAACCTAGCCATAGATTGAGCATTAGCTTCAAGCTTAGAGATTGATTGAGAGTGAGTTTGCAATAAGCGGGTATTAGCCTCAAGATTGCTTATCACTCTTTCTTCAAAGCCTTGGCTTCTCGGAGGAGGTGGTGGTTGTTGGTAATTAGATCTTTGATGGTAAGGTTGAGGATTTGGCCTATAATGAGGCTGTTGAGATTGGGAATTGAAAGAATTTTGCCCTTGAAAAGAGGGACTTGATTCTTGAGGTTTCCATGAAAAAGCCGGACGATTCTTGTAACCAAGATTGTATGTATTTGAATATGGATCATTCAGCTGTTTAGAGTACAAGGCATTCGCTTGCTCTTGAGCATAATCGGGAGATTGCCCGGCAATAGGACAATCTCGCACAAAATGTGAAGTACTATAGCAAAATGAACACACTTCCTGATTTTGAACAGGTTGGCTTGGAGTAGGTAGCCCATTTTTCATGATTAGGTCCATTTTTCAGGATAAGGCTTCTACTTGCATGGCAACCTCATCTACCCGTGAAATTTCATGCACTCCTCTACAAGGTTGGGTGGCCTTCCCTTTTCTAGTGGAGGAGCGTTGAGCTAAATTATTGCTTAGGGTTTGAAAGAGTTTCCATGCCTCATCAGGGCTTTTCAAAAGGTATCCACCTCCACAAGCGGAGTTTATCATTTGTCTATGTTGCTCACTCACCCCATCATAAAAACTTTGCACTAGCTGCCATTTTGGGACAACATGATGCGGACAAGATTTAAGAAGATCTTTTAATCTCTCCCACGTCTCATGAAATTGTTCTTGGTCAATTTGGGTGAATCCGGTGATTGCTCTCCGAATATCACTCTTCTTTCCCATTGGGAAGTATTTTTTTAAGAACTCTATTTGCATCTCTACCCAAGAATGGATTGAGTTAGGTTCTAAGGAATTGAACCAACTTCTAGCTTTATCTTTTAAGGAGAATGGAAACATACGCAGCTTTAGATCATCCTCCATAAAGTGTGGTACACGAATAGTGGAACACATCGAAAGGAAGTAATCTAAATGCTGGTATGGATCCTCATTAGGGAGACCATGGAAGCTATTAAGAAGATTGATGGTGGAGGACTTTATTTCGAATTGATTTGCCGCTACATCCGGAAATTGAATACATGAAGGTACTTCAAATGTAGTCGGAAGATAAAAGTCCATAAGCAACTCTCCTTGAGGAGGTGGAGGTGGAGGTGGTTGTTCATGATTAAAAGGAGGTAGTCTGGGAGGTTGTCTCTCATTTGGGTTCATGTTTTCAGTCCTCGGCAATATAGGGTCCCTAGAGGTCCCTCTACGTTGTCTAAGTGTTCTTTCAAGTTCAATATTACAAGGAAGCAAAGGAAGTGACAATGACCGTCTACCTAGCATGCATTAATAGTAGAACAACACCTCAATACGCAAAATAAACAATAATATATACAAAAAAAATGAATGAACTCAAACCCACTAATTTTAGACTTTATACTCACAAAGGGTTCCAACTTTGATCCTTTTAGATGCCCGCTATGTGGTATACCTAAAATCAAGAAATTTGAGAATTAAGAACAAGATATATACAAAAAAAAAAAAAAAAGAATGAAAGAATTTCTAGCCTAAGAAGTAAACCAGATTTAATCTTCCAATGGCGACAATTAAATCGTAGTCCCCGGCAACGGCGCCAAAATTTTGATGTGGTTGGACTTGAATTATATTGAAAGCTTAATTTTGCCCTTTTTATCAAAATATAATTTAACCACTCCCAAGTGCACGAATCTTTGTAGATACGGTTCTATATAGAGGGTATCGATCCCACGAGGACTAGTCGTAATTGTCTTAAAGAAAGATTAATTCCACTTTAATCCTAAAAACAGGGTTTTGAGTTTTTGTTTATAAAACTATTGCATGAATATAATGACAATAAATTTAAAGAGTAAAGTTGGGAGAGAGAACTAGGGGTGATTTTCACCACTAGCCATTCACATGTTCATAAGTGTAGCAAGCATGGGATTCATAAATTAAATGCCTAACAATGTCATTAGACTTGTGACCTCAATGACATATCAAAAGATTAATGTGTGTGCTAACCTATCATAATCCATCTTCAACAAGCATAGCTCTTCAGCCTAACTAACTACCTAATTACCCTACTCTCTAAGTGAACCTACATGCATCCAAATTATCTTATCTTGGCATGGTTTATACAAGCAAACACCACACATTCATTTAAACACCATTATCTAGCCATTATTTGCACTTCTTGTGGAATATGCAAATGTTGTGCATTCAAATGACAAAATCTACTCTAAGACAAGAATAAACTCCATATCAATTGAATATATATAAGAAATGTATAAGTGTACATTGTCACTAGACTAGATAATCAACATTTAATTACAAATCCTAAAGTGCTACAAAAATGAACAAGTTTACATGGCTAGGGGCTTCAACAACACCCTAGTAGAGAAGTTAGTTGCTCATGGTTGTCTTGCACTCTTCCATTGATGGAGAAGATGAAGCTTCTTGGTCTGGTTCAGCTCCTCTTTCTCCTCTCCCGAAGGTCTCTCCTTGTGTATTCTGATGTGTATGAGAGATATATGAGAAATGTGGCTTCTTTGTGCTTTATGGCCCTTTTCCAACCTTGGGGCCCACCATATATATATATATATATATATCAATATATATATTCATTATATCAAGAAGGTCCCCAAGGGTCTTGTTCAAGTCAAACAATCCCCCTAAGTCGTGCAAAAAAGAGGATTTTGTTGCAAGTGGGAGAGCAGGTGAGCAAGTGGCTTCAGCAGAATCTCGATCAATCGAGATTGGATCTCGATTGATCGAGATTTCGATCAATCAAAATGAGATCTCGATCATCGAGATCTTGATTGATCGAGATCAACATCTCGATTGATCGAGATGCCTTGGCTGCAATTTCTGATTTTTCTCTTCAGTTGCAAATAGTCTCAAAATTTTGCTTTTTGTACTACAAGACCTACAATACATCAAAAACACAAAAATACCGTAAACATATCTCGGTAAACGTAGAAACGGGACTAACATATGCAATAAAGAGGGTTCAAATGCATAGAATTGAACACTTATCACCTATATATGATTTTTTTATTATAGTATTCTAGCATTTCTATATATAAATTAATTAGAGTACTTCAAGCCCTTAAATGTAGTCTTTTTGGGTAAATTCTAGTGCTTTAAGAAATGTTTACTAAGGCTAAGATTCCATAATGTGGTTCAATGCATCTCTACCTTCAGATCATTGATACGGACTGATCTTACATCATGTAATTAGGGTGTCAACAGGGTAAGTAAATCATTTCTTGAGATTTAATAAATTTTTTGAAAAATTATATTTTGGTTACCAAAATTAAAAATATTTGCTTTACAGTAATTTTAAACTCAATAAAAGGAAATAGTTAGTGATCAATCTTGAAAAATAATTGATAAATTTACATCTAAGTCCTACTTTGCCTTACAAAGGACAAGTAAGTCCTATAAAAAATTTCACTAGACCATTAAGTCCTACTGTTGAAAAAATATTCCACTTAAAGTTCAAAACTACTTAACTTTTCACTTATAACCTTATCAATTACTCAACATAGACTTAAAATTTTGCAATTATAATTTCTATTCAAAAATTGATTTGTAGCGTTTTTATTTTTATTTTTTATGTTTTAGTTAATTAATGAATATTATATTATAAATTTAATTAAAGTTTAATTCCAAAAATCTTTTGTAGATTTTACTACAATAATATTTCATATATAACAATTAAAAATTATATTTAAAAATTAATAAAATATTATAATTTTTTTATTGAAACAATTTGAATAAAATTTTATCCTTTGAATTAATCATTATAAGACAACGAAAAAGAGGACAGAAACTTATCGGAGAAAAAAAAAGAGAGGATATAAACTAAAATAAATAAGCAGCTAATAAAAAAATAGTTTCAATTCTAATAACAAAACAAAAATATAAAAAACTTACTACTTAAATATTTTTATTGTAATTTCACACGTTATGATTTGTATAAGTGTATAACTGAGCATAAAGGACTATTAATTAATGTGAATTTGAAACTCACCAATAAAGGGAACACTAATTAACCTTATCTTTGGCTATTATTGTAAATCTATATATATATATATATATATATATATGAGAAAAAAAATTAATTGCTTTAACAAAAAATTTAGACATGTTTAAATAGTCAAATATAAAATTGACTTGCATATCAATTTTTAAATAAAAAATATAATCGCAAAATTTTAAATCTAATCTGATAAGAGTATAAGTGGAAAGTTAAGTGGTTTATAACTTAAATGGAAAATTTTAGAACTTAAATGAAAAAGAGTTTCAAAAGTAGTACTTATTGGTCCTACAAAAAAATTATAGGATTTAGTTGTCTTTTGGAAGGAAAAGTAGGACTTAGTTGTAATTTTTTCAATTTAATTTCCAATGAGTGATCATTTCACTTTAATATCCAAAATACCCTCTCTTTTATTTAGAGATTATCAATCTCTTTTTTGTCTTCTCCAATCTTACTCCTAAATACCAAAGCTTCAAAATAAAAGGATTGGAGAAAAGAAAGTATATATTTAAAGAGATTCTCTCTCCGTCTTTATATATATATTTAGACATATATGTTCGTATTACAATTAATGCATATGCATATATGAAATTTTTTTCTTTGGTGGATTTTAGGGTTCCAAAGATGCGGTAAGAGTTATTCCTTGAGATGAATTAACTATTTGAAACCTGACATAAGAAGAGGAAGATTCTGAGAATAAGTTGATAATCAGCCGTCATGGAGCAGTGGGCAATAGGTTTATTAACCAAGTCTATTCATATCCTCCAATATTTGTTATTAATAATTAATTGCAGCCAAATTAGTTTTTTTTTTTGTTAATGAGATACTAATATACATTAATAAATTTATATATATATTATTATATCTTCTTTAGAATATATAGATGTTCATATATTGTATACAAGTCATGTGATTCTTTCAAGTTTCTAATATTTGGGTTTGAAAAAACACAAAGAAAGAATAAGGATCCATGAAGAGAAGGAAGGGTATTTTGGGCTTTAATATTAAATCGTTACTCATTAGCAATTATTTTTTAAATTTGGTAACTATTCACCTTTTATTGAATTTAATGTCACTAAAAAATAATATTTTTTCAATTTTGGTCGCTCAAATCTAATTTTCACTAAAAATTTTCATTGTGTGGAGTACGTTGCGTAGTTTTTGAGTGGGTCTAAAACTACTGATTATTCATTGTGTAGTTTGCTTAGCTTTTAAATGTTAAGTCCGTGACTCTGTGTCTCGGCATTCCTTTTGAGTGGGTCTAAATCAAGGACTTTACATACAAACTCAAAGGGGAATTACTTGATGTACAAAACATTTAATTTTCAAATACTACAGAAATATCTATTTTTATTTGAACTTGAAAATTACAGCTATTCATATTTGTTAGTTTTTTTGTCAGTACATTGCAAAAGATTGAGAGATATATGGATTTTGATTGAAGATGAGCAATTACGGTTTCCAATTTTTGGTTAATGCACTAAATTAACGTCATCATTTATCAATCAGTGCAAGAAATTAAGGCTCTCAAACCTTAATTGTTGGGTCAAAGTTAACATCTAATGAGCGATATAAGAAAAAAAGTCTTTTTTCTTTTAAACTGCAAGCAAGAAAATAATAATCAAGATTTCATTCTGTCATAAGCTTTTTCATCTATTGGATGATATGCACAAGAAAATAAAATAAAAATTTATAGAATATTATATGTTTTTTCTCTATATATGATATTAAAATGATTATTATATTTATATGTTGTTTTGTTTTTCCTTTTTTTCAACTATACCTCAATAGTAAATCAAATTGAAAGATTGATCAAAAAGGTTAATGGTTTGCACTATATTCTAAAGAGATCATATTTATTTATTTAGATTTCCCATTTCTTATCTCAAAGATCATTCTTTATATAGTTTGAAAAATTAGTATATTTAGTTATTTATTTTGATTAATCTTTTAGTACCGAATCTTAGAAAAGTTATAGACAAATAAAATCATATAGACAATATGAATTTCATTAGTTTGAATTATTAAAATTTTGATATGCTCTAATCTCATTCCAATATGAATTTTTCTTTATATTTGATTTCTTAACTCATCCTATAAAGTAAAAACCACAGGATTCTTTAGTAAATCATTGCAAGCAATATTATTGTAATTTATTAAGGTGTATAAAAATAAAAACACACCAATTATTACAATCTAAATAGTTTAAACGGTGGCTAGACTTTGGAGCTAATGTATATGTTTATTATAAATCGTGGTTATTTTAAAACTGTTAGAAATCAAGTGGAGAAAGTATAACTCTAGACAAGCAGGGTTCATGAGATTTGTGACATGGAATAAAAGGTGACCTCAAGGAATACTAACTTTGGAGGATGCGTATTCAAAAATGAGGAGAAATTTAGTTAGTGGATTTTTTAAGTTCAACAATTGCGGTTAAAGTTGTAATGGAGTCGAATAGAGTTGTAATCATAAAGAAAAATGTTTTGCGGCAAGAGATTATATAAGTGAGAGTTTGTTAAAGTAGAATATACTTTTGGATATGAGAAAAAATTTTCCTTCGTTTTCAATGTCCAATCTCGTAATGTTTGGCATGGAAGACTTGGACATAAAATGCTTTGCTACTTTTATTGATGATCATTTTAAGTATTGTTTTGTATATTTAATACAAACTAATGATGAAGTTTTTGATAAGCTGAAAGTATACAAGAGTGAAGTAGAAAATCAATTAGAAAAAAAAATAAAAAAATTGGGCCTATTAGAGGAGGAGAATGCACTTCGAATGAACTTAGATACTCAGTGAGAAACATGGAATTTTGACATATAAATTTGTAATTGACAAATTTTAGTGTTAAAAACTAAGTTGATCGAGTAGTAACTTTTCATTCAATTCTTTGTAATCAATCATGCAATTGAAGTAAGAGTGCATTTATAAAGTTCTTTACCAAACATGCAGATGATCAAGTCAGAAATGGTTCAACAAGAAGCTTTGTCATCTGAAGAATGTATCAATGATTTTGAACAAAAAATTGTTTGTTTGAAGCTTCCGAGTGATTTGAAATGCATGTGGACATCGTTAATCAAGGATGAGAGTCATGTAGTCTAGGTAAGTTGGTGAGGACACAGTGTTGAAAACTTTTTTTTCAGCTTTTAAAATTAGGGTTTCAGAGAAAAGTTTAAATATTTTGAAGATTGGGCCGCTTCAAGAAAGGGCTGGACCGGTCCACGAAGCTTCAGGACTTCAAAATAGGCTGTTGGACAAGTCCAAGAAAGGGCTAGACCGGCCCATGACCTCTCAAAACTTTGTTCGAAAAAGTCTAGAATGCTAAACTAGTCCAAGAAAGGGTTGGACCAGTCCTTGCATTCTAATGTGATGTTTTTTAGCATTCTGTTTTGATTGGGATTCGTCTCTGAAATTTTCTGAAACACCAAGGTTCAATTATAATTGGTTTTCAACTTATTTTTCAAGGAAAGTTAGGTTTTTATTATCTATATAAACTCTCTTATGATTTCTCTTTTATTATTTTTAGAGAGAGAAAGCATTCAAGTTATTTTTTGATATAAAATTTATTTTTGATTTTTTGTTTAATGTTTTTAGAGCACACACATGTTGACCGAGTGATTTAGGATGTTGCTTTCTACTTGATCAATTTTTCGAAGATGACTTCAGAATTTATTTGTTGATCAAGTCACTCATTCGTTTGGTTTCTTCTATATATAGTTGTTCATTGGTGAGGAATGAGAAGAAAATCGCACTACGATAGGGACAAAATATTTGTAGAGTATTCGTGTTCTTCTAGTTACCCTTTTGCAAGGATTGTGACATTAGACGGAAGTTTGCAATAATTGGACGTAGAGTCACAAGAGAAAAGCCTGAGGTGTTCCACGTCAACTTCTTAACAAAGTGGAGTGGGTGTGAGTTTGAAACAAAGTTTATTGTACTTTTCTTTGAGACAGTGGATTTGGTTCTCCAATAGTACAAGCCTCACTTGTGAATTTTTTCTTTTTTTGGATTTTCACGTATATCGGGTGTTATTTTGAACTTTACTTTATTTACTTGCTTTATGTGTTTGGTTAATTTTAATTAAACTTAAAATTGAATTAATTTTAAAAAATTAAACAAACGAGAAAGTAAATTTATTCACTCATTCTAGATTTTAAACAAGCTTTCATAACTGCTTTCACATCCCGCTACTCACAAGAATCATATAGGAAGTAAGCATTCCACATTCAGTTTGGAAGTTAAGTCATGTGTTAACATATTACTAATCAAAACAAACTTGTATAAAGTGTCAGAATGTCGTTGAGTTGATCATGGTTGACACAGAAATAAAAGAATGATGAATAATATTCAATCATAGGCTAACTAAGTCAATTGACTTCTCATATTCAACTCAATCCAATGGGCTAGTGGTCAACTCAATCTATCTATATTACTTATAAAAGTACTAGTAGAAGAGCATGTGTGATGCACGTGAGAACTTGTAAAACATTTAGGAGGGTGTATTCAATCAGGATTTTAAAGGACTTTTGAAGACTTTAAAAGTTCGGGTGTATTCAATCCAGACTTTTATAGATTTTTAAAAAGTCTATACAAATCTAATAATATTCAATTATGATTTTTAAAAAGTCTACAAAAGTCTAGGTGTATTCAAAAAGTCATAAATTTTGAAGAATTTCATTAAATGGTGGATTTTGATGGACTTGAAGGTGGAATGTATAAATCCCAAATCGCATAACAAATCCAACATTTCTCCATAGATTTTGGTAGACTTTTTTTTTATATATATAATACGGACATATTTTCTCCATTTTAAGGTACACTCATTTTGTTTCTTTCTCTCTTCTCATATTCTCTCTTTCTTTTTATTGAATTTGGAAAACTTGTAAAACTTCAGTTTTCAGACAAATTGATTAATCTCTCGCACTATGTGAGGGACTACACTGTGTGTTAGTGATCAATCCCTTAAGCCACATGAATTGATCATGAAGTCCAATTAATAATCCAATATAACCTAGGTTCAAGGTTATCCAATTGTCTATCTAATAATTTAACCTAGATCCTATAAGTAAAGTCTATACTTTTTTTTTTCTCTTTTTTCATAATGTGCAATTGAAATATGAGAAAGTGTTGATAAGTAATTTGTGTTCATCAAGTGAATTATTTTATTATCCTCGCTCTTTCTTGGAATATTTGTACTACACCATAATTTTTAGACAATATATCAGATAATCGATTATCCATTTTGCATTATAACTACTCCTTGGGCCATTCATTTACTTGTATGCAAAAATAGAATTCAAATAAAATATGTTGAAAAAATTAATACAAGTCTATAAAATCCCATCAAAGTATCTAATAGAACTCTATACAAATCAATGAAAGTCTGTAATATAAGTATATAAAAATCCATGAATTCACATAAATCTGTCACTTAAAAAATATGTTTCAAAATTCTTTAAAATCCAAACTGACTACACCCTTCTTAAAGTAGATAAATTCTACGTACATACATTTAAAGTAGGAATGTTATCTTTAAAAAATTAGTTATTTGGTTCTTATAAAATTTTTACAAGTCTCTTAGTATTAGGAGTCTTGATAGAGTGGGGAAATAGAATGAGAAAGATAAAGAAATTTTAATCCAACTAAATGATTATCTTAGAGAAATAGTTATTCAATTCATTTAAAATCCCTAGGAGTCTATTATTATTAAGAGTCTTGATAGAGTGAGAAAATAGAATGAGAAAAAGAAATGATTTCTAATTGAACTAAATGATTTGAAACTCGTCAGAAATAAAGTATTATAGGTAAAGGAATTAAAATTAAACTTTTAAAAATAAAGTATTATAGGTAAAAAAATTTAAATAGAGCTTTCTTTTTATATATTAAAGAGTTCTTAAGAGTCCAAATGATTAGAATTAGAAATAAATTATTATAGACAAAAAAACTAAAATAGAAATTTCTTTCTATATATTAAAAAGATATTAAGAGTCCAAAAGATTATAATTAAAAATAAAGTATTATAGGTAAAAAAAAATAAAACTCACAGAGCACTTAAAGTTTGAGTCCTTAGCTGTGTTTTCATTCTGCTATTTCCAAGAGTCCAAAATAATTAGAATTGAATTAAAAAAAAAAAAAACAGAGTTTGAGTCCTAAGCTGTGTTTTGCTTCTGATGTTTCTATGAGTCTAAAATAATTAGAATTGAGTAAAAATAAAATAAGATAGTTTGAGTCCTAAGTTGTGTTGAGAATAGAATAGGTAAATACGTTTCTTTTTATTAAAGAACTTTTATATATATATATATATATATATATATATATATATATATACATACAAATTTAACGCATCTGTCCTTTCAATTTTCCTAAAAATAAAAAAATAAAATTAATTTCACATAAAATTGCTAAAATACACTAGAAAAGCAAGTCGAATTATTAAATTTTGACAAATTAATTGTAATATGGTTCTTTACAATAGAATTTTAAAAAGTAGATATAACCAAATTAAAGTAAAAGCATTTCATAACCCACAAAAATCATTATTTTTTCATCTTTTGGGAAGTTTTGCAAAAATTTGGGGCCATGGCCCCTTCCCTAGTCAAGTAGTTGTGTCCCTGTACCAAGAAGAAAAAGGTAACCACCGGGTCAATGGCCCAAGTGATATAAACTCTCTTTCACAAACAAGAGCAAGAGGGGTGAGTTTGTATGGGCAATTTTGGAGAGTGATTATTTGTGCTAGTATTTACCTACCCAAAAAAAACCACAGAGAGAGCTAGAATGTATTCAAGACAAATAAACAATTTGATAATAAATATTCTCATCATTAATATACATGTTTCATGACAAAAAGAAGAGTCAATTATTTGGGTTGGTCTATATGACCCTTGTTTGCATAGTGTTTATTACATAAACTAATCGGTTTCCCAATCGGCTTTTTTCTTCCAGCTAGATTTGTTCCAGCTGAGAAAGAATCCATCTTTTTTCACCAACCAAAAGATTGTTACATGACCTGAATCTCTTGCAGGCTCATTGTAGAGACCGTGACCAATTTTGGCCGGTTTTGTATTTTTCGCATTTTAATTGGCATAAATGCATTTTGAGTGATGGTTAACATGTTTTGAGTGTGGGAAACATGTTTGGGAAGTATTTTTAAGGTTTTGGGAAGTTTTTGGGAGAATCGGAGAAGTTTGACTTTTGGTCAAACCGGGGCCCGGGATGCGACTTAAGTGGGCCCGGAAATCCGGAAAATTCTCAAAAATATTTATTTTTGGGAATGACTTAGATGAAATGTTTAGAGAGTTAAGGAAGTGATTTCGAGACCGTAGGAGTTTTCGGAATCGAAAAAGGAGTCCGGGAAGGTGCGTTAAGTGGCCTAGGGGTATTTTGGTCTTTTCGTGACCTAGGGACCTTAAATGGTCAAAATCTGCAGAGATATTTCATATCTCACGGCTGCTTCTCTCTCTATATCGCTCCAACTTCTTCTCTCTTCCTTCTCTCTAGATTTTGGAGGTCTTCGGCTTGGATTCAAGGCTTGCCGAAGGAGGGAGATACGTAGGGAACGGCTAGGGCTTCCATTTGAACCGAACAAAGTGGTGATTCGGCAAGGTAGACCCCGCTGGAAAATTGGTGAAGTGCTTGGAAGGCCTTCATTTTCGAGGTAGGGGTGTTCTTTCTCATCTACTTATCGATTCTAGGGTTTCGGGTGAAGTGGTGAGAGCTAAGGTTGAGTATTGCATGTTTTAGAGATGTAAGAGGGATGAGATAAGGTATTTTTATTCTTCTCTTGAGTCTCTTGTGTGCAATAGATGTGTATCTCCTAGTATGCATGATGTGGGTGACAAATGCATGAGAATGTGGGAGAATGAGAGCATGTATGCTTATATGTTAGCTCTTGTGCATATATGTGGAAATGTGTTATATTGGGCATATATGTGCTATATGTTGTAAGTGAGTTAAACGCATGTTATATTTGTATAGAAAATATGTGCATTTGTAAAGCATGATTAAAATGTGCTTAAGTGAAGTTTTGTGAGCATATGTGGATATTATGCTAGGGTGGCATGTATAGGTAAATATATGTGTGGTGTAGTGGAGATAAAATGCATGCTATATATTTTTATTAATTAGCATGTGCATTGTGAGGCATAAAATTAAATGCTTGATGTTTATATGTTCGAAAATGCATATATTGGGGCCGTTGTGAGGAAACGGGGAAGTGTGGTTGAATTGCCTAGAGTAGGTCAATACTCGGAGAGGGCGTTGGAGTGGTTGCGTCACCTTGGAGTAGGTAGATACTCGGTGACGGTGGTTTACTCACCTTGGAGTAGGTAAATACTCGGTGGAGATTCTAAAAAGGTTGCCCAATCGCCTTGGAGTAGGTAAATACTCGGTGATTGTGGTTCGTCACCTTGGAGTAGGTAAATACTCGGTGAGAATTCAAGAAAGGGGGCCAAGTCACCTTGGAGTAGGTAAATACTCGGTGACAGTGGTCTATCCACCTTGGAGTAGGTAAATACTAGGTGGCGGAATTGGAATGGTGTGGAAAAGTGTCTCGATTTCATGATTCGGTCAAGAATTATGTTGGGATGTCGGGTTGAGTCCGAGAGAGAGACAAGTGTATGATTATTGCCTTCGTTTGAATTATGAAGCATGATAGGTGTTTAATGCATCCCTATATGTATATATGCATTGTTGTGAGTGAACATGATATATGTTGAATGAAATGAGAAATGTTGTGACATGCATCCATGTAGGTCGTGTCGGGTCGGCACTTAGGTGGGTTGGGGTATCTCTACTGAGCCACAGTGGTGCTCACCCCTTTATTCTAAATATTTTATAGATAAAGCGCCGATGACGGATGGGACATGAGTGTCCAAGTGGAACACTAGTGGTGGTTTTGCTATCTTTTGAGTTTTAAGCATTTTTGTGGGTATCCATGCCGGCTTGTGGCATGTGACTTCCCTTTTAGTTGTGGTTGTACTTTGGACATATGTAATTTGGATGTATGTATGGGATTTTAAACTTGTTGGGTGTGAAAAGACAACGGTTTAATTTATGTAATGCCCATGGCGGCACTTGATTCATTTGATGATGTTTTCCTTATGAATGAATGGTGTTTGTGAAAGAAAATGATTCATTTTGGTGTATGAATTCAATTATGGATGTGATCTTGAGAGTGAAATTGATGTTGGAACCTTCCATTTATGTTATTAATCATGTTTGAGGGGTTTTAGGATGATAGGATGTTGATTGGGCTTCAAATGAACCATGTATAGGGTTGTTGGAGGTCCCGGGTAGTGCATTTCGATCAATCGAGATGCCTATTTCGATCAATCGAAACCCCCATTTCGATTGAGATAAAGGGTGATGATTTATGGTGATTTTTGGAGTCCTGGTAGGAGGAATTTTGATCAATCGAGACCCCTATCTCGATCAATCGAGATATTGCAGGTCTGAGGTCCCGAGAGGGTGAAAATCTCGCTTGAATTTCGATTAATCGATATTTCATCTCGATCAATCGAGATTACTATTCACAGCTTTTTCCAAAACTTCATTTCGACGTAATTTCTTCGTTCTAGATCAGAATTGAGCGTGGTTTTTTTTGAACTTGAGTATTTTTGGATTCTCTATCCAATGGTATAAGCCCCAATTCCAGATTCTAAACACAGAAAGTTTTGAGGCTCGAAAGTGAGTGATTCTTAAAAGTGTGGGTGTGTAAATGTTCACTAAGGTGTGTGAATTGATGTAGGGCCCATGGGGGTTGGTTAAGATGGATTTGTGTGCATTCATATGCAAGAATTAGGTTAAGCTTTCGTGGGGGAATGTGGGTAATGAGGGTCTATTGGGCTAAATAGACAGTTTAACTCCCGGTTTCCCGGGAGTCGGGGGAACGGGGCGTTATAGAATGGTATCAGAGCCCTAGGTTGGAATACCTAGGGACGAAGGCTGAGACTTGACTTAGTTATCACTTGAGTTTAAGGATCGGAACATAAGGATTTGAACTTGAGATTGTAAATTGCTTATGTGGAACTTGATGTATGCTTATATTTTCATAACATGCTTTTGTGGATTAAATAAACATAGCATGTGTAAGCATGACAGAAATTGACTAAGTATAAATGCTTGGTTCTAAAATTTTCTTGTTGTGCATATAGAAATAAATGCCTCCAAGAAGAGCGCGAGACATTGGCGCTGATGCTCCTCAGGAGCCAACAGATGGAACGCAGTTTATGCGTGATATGGCTGATACTATGAGAAGAATGGCTAGGGAAGCTAGAGAGGAGGAGGTTCAGACATTACCTAGGGTTGCCTTGAGCCGACAAATCGTAGCAATGAAGGAATATGTGAAATTTAAGCCGCCTACCTTTGATGGCGCGCGTGATCCTCTTGTGGCTGAGAGTTGGATAGACCAAACTCACAAACTCATGGTTGCTCTTGCAATCGATGAGGATTTGAAAGTGGGGGTAGCGGCGCTTCACTTACAAGGAGAAGCTGATCGGTGGTGGCAATTCATCGGGAATGTCCACAATACCAAGACTATGGACTGGGAAACCTTTAAGGGTTTATTCTTTGACAAATTCTTTCTGACTTCGGTGAGAGACCGGATGAGGCAAGAGTTCATAGACTTGGTCCAAGGGGACTTGGATGTGATGGGGTACGAGACCAAATTCACATCATTGGCTCGTTTTGCCCCGGAGATGGTAGCTAATGAAGAGCTAAAAGTGAAAAGGTTCGTGAAGGGACTCAAAACCTCTATCAGAAAGAGGGTATCCATTTTAGGTCTAAGGGCCTACAATGAAGTGGTTGACAGAGCCTTAGTGGCTGAGGAAGATGACAGAGACACCCAAAGAATATGGGAGTCTAAACAGCAAGCGAAGAATGCGAGGGCATCCTCGGGTAGTCAAGGACGGAAGAGGAATAGGGAGGGCAAGACAGGTTTCCAGGGGCAGCAACAAGCTCGCCCGGTACCTTCATTGGCCTTGCCTTCTGGATCTTCACGATCTTCTGTGGTGTGCTATAATTGTCATCAGATTGGCCATTTCAGCAGGGAGTGCCCACAGGGACATACAGTGGCACAAGTGCCAACAGGGATAGTGGGGGAAAGGGTGTGTTTCTCTTGTAAACAACCCGGACATGTGAAAGCTAACTGCCCACGGAGGCAGGTGATGCAGAGTGGTATAGGGACTCAGTAGAGAGTTGGGTAGATGACTACAGTTCAGTCTGGCTTCAGGGCATTACCGCCACCGCAGCCAGCACAGTCAGTACAGGGATCGCGGGTAGCGAGGGGTCCCACGCCTGCTTCTAGTCAGCAGTCAGGGTTACAGGGGACTGGTCAGCAGTCAGGGGGCCGTGTGTTCACACTTGCTCTGGCAGAGGATGTACCGAGACCGTCAGTGGTCAGAGGTATTTTCCTGGTTTCTAGCTCGTGGGCTAGGGTGTTGATAGATTCGGGTGTATCACATTCATTCATATCTGTTGCATTTGCTTGTGCCTTGGGGCTGCGGGTGTCATCACTGGAGTCACCATTTTCCATTGATACACCAGTTGGGGGTAGGGTTACCCTGGATAGAGTGTGTCGGTCTTGCGAGATCGAGGTTGCTGGGCGTCGACTAGTGTTCGACTTTGTGTTACTAGACATGACCACTTTTGATGTCATTCTAGGTATGGACTGGCTATCTACATTTAGAGCCACGATTGATTGTCTCCGTAGGAGAGTGACAGTGTGCACACCTGAGGGTGATTGCTTTTATTTTGTGGGAGAACGGGATGATTTCTATGTTCCGTCTCTATTTGGTTCCGGTGCGAGGGATGGGGTTGGATACTTCCTAGCTAGCTTGTTAGCCGAGGAGGATGAGATTGTGACTAGTGGAGGATTTCCACCGGTGGTTAGAGAGTTTGTGGATGTGTTCCCAGAGGACTTGACAGAGTTACCTCCGATGAGAGATGTTGTGTTTAACATTGATCTTGCTCCTGGTCTCGCGCCTATCTCTATGGCACCGTACCGGATGGCACCGGCAGAGTTGATGGAGTTGAAAGATCAATTGCAAGAATTATTGGATAAGGGATTTGTACGACCTAGTACATCGCCTTGGGGAGCTCCGGTCCTTTTTGCTAAAAAGAAGGACGGATCTTTACAGTTATGCATAGACTACCGTAAGTTGAACCAAGCAACGATTAAGAACAAGTATCCTTTGCCAAGGATAGATGACTTGTTTGATCAGCTTAAGGGTTCGACTTGTTTTTCGAAGATCGACTTGAGGTCGGGGTATTACCAGTTGAGGGTAAGGGAAGAGGACATTCCGAAGATAGCTTTTCGGACTAGATATGGCCACTATGAGTTTCTAGTGATGCCATTTGGTTTGACGAATGCACCAGCAGCGTTCATGGATTTGATGAACCGGATATTCAGGGTGTACTTGGATAGGTTTGTGGTGGTCTTCGTGGACGACATTCTTGTGATTCTTCTTCCATGGAAGAGCATGAGATCCATTTGAGGACAGTGTTACAGACATTGAGAGAGCACCATTTGTATGCCAAATTCGAAAAATGTGAATTTTGGCTAACGGAGGTGAAGTTCCTAGGACACGTGGTGTCGGAAGGAGGAGTATCGGTGGACCCTTCTAAGATTGAAGCGGTAATGGATTGGGAGAGGCCTAAGAACGTATTCGAGATACGTAGCTTCTTGGGATTGGCAGGATATTATCGACGTTTCGTGAAAGACTTTTCGAAGTTAGCGGCGCCGATGACCAAACTTACTCGTAAAGGAGTTAAGTTTGAGTGGAACGAGGCTTGCGAGCATTCTTTTATGGAATTGAAGCGTAGATTGACTAGTGCTCCAATATTGATTATTCCCGAGCGCAGTTTGGGTTATGTCATCTACTGTGATGCTTCACGGGATGGTTTGGGATGTGTATTGATGCAGACCGAGAGGGTTGTTGCATATGGTTCCCGACAGTTGAAGATCCACGAGCAGAATTACCCCACTCATGACTTGGAGTTGGCGGCGGTAATTTTTTCTTTGAAAACGTGGAGGCATTATCTCTACGGAGAGAAATTTGAGGTTTTCTCCGATCATAAGAGTTTGAAGTACCTTTTTACGCAAAAGGACTTGAATATGAGACAGAGGAGATGGGTTGAATACATGGAAGATTAGAACTTTGATCTTCAGTATCACCCGGGGAAAGCTAATGTGGTTGCCGATGCATTGAGCAGGAAATCACATGGTACTTTGGCTAGCATCGCCATTCGTGAATGGAAGATGATGGAAGACATCTCAGAAATGGGATTGTGCTTCAGTGAGAGTGATGGACATGCCACTTTGTTCACACTCATAGCGCAACCAACTCTAGTGAGTAGGGTGGTTGAGGAGCAGAGGCATGACACAGAGTTAGAGAGCATTCGCACTCAAATTACAGGTAGCGAGGCAGTGGAGGATTGGGTTATCCATTCAGACGGAGGTCTGAGGTTCAGAGGCAGAATGGTTGTTCCATTGGCTTGTAGGGATGAGGTCCTGAGGGAGTTTCATAGCTCCAGACTTGCAGTACATCCCGGTGGTACCAAAATGTACCACAACCTTCGTAGACAGTATTGGTGCAGGGCATGAAAAAGGACGTCGCACGGTTTGTGGCGAGGTGCCTCACTTGTCAACAAGTGAAGGCCGAGCATCAGAGACCGGCAGGTTTGTTACAGCCCTTACCGGTAGCTATGTGGAAGTGGGAACACGTTACTATGGACTTTGTGACGGGGTTACCTAGGACAAGGAAGAGTCATGATGCAGTTTGGGTCATTGTGGATAGGTTGACTAAGGTGGCTCATTTCCTTCCTATTCGAGTGACAGATGATGTGGATACCCTTAGTCGGTTGTATATTGATCAGATTGTGAGACTGGACGGAGTGCCAGTTTCCATTATGTCTGATAGAGATCTGAGATTCACATCACAATTTTGGCAGAGTTTTTAGGCTGCACTTGATACGAACCTCCATTTCAGTACGACTTTCCATCCCCAGACAGATGGTCAGTTGGAGCGTACTATACAGATTTTGGAGGATATGCTTAGAGCATGTGCACTTGATTTTCGAGGCAGTTGGGAGGATCACCTTCCATTAGTGGAGTTTGCATACAATAATAGCTACCAAGCTAGTATTGAGATGGCTCCATTTGAGGCCTTGTACGGTAGACCTTGTAGGTCACCAGTTTTTTGGACAGAGGTTGGTGAGACAGTGGCTTTGGGGCCAGATATAGTCAAAGAGACTACAAAAAAGATTAAGATTATACGGCAGCGTTTGCTTACGGCTTAGGGTTGTCAGAAAAGCTATGCTGACAAAAGGCGGAGGCCTTTGGCATTTGAGGTGGGGGACCATGTCTTCTTGAAAGTCTCGCCACGATGGGGTTTAATGAGGTTTGGGTGTAGCAGAAAGCTAGCCCCACGGTTTATCGGTCCATTCGAGATATTGGATCGTGTGGGTGAGGTCGCATACCGCTTGGCATTGCCACCGTAATTGTCAAGTGTGCACAATACTTTCCACGTTTCGATGTTGAGAAAGTATGAGCCGGATCCTTCACACGTGTTAGATTGGACAGATCTTGAGATGGAGGAGGATGTGTCATATGAGGAGAGACCGGTACAGGTTTTGGATGCTAGGGAGCAAGTGCTTCGAGGCAAGACGATTCCATTGGTTAAAGTCCTTTGGAGGCATCACGGAGTCGAGGAGGGTACATGGGAGTGAGAACAAGAAGTCCGCTCAAAATACCCTGAGTTGTTCACTACTTGAGGTATGTTTCTAATTTCGGAGACGAAATTCCCTTAAGGGGGGGAGGTTGTAGAGACCGTGACCAATTTTGGTCGGTTTTGTATTTTTCGCATTTTAATTGGCATAAATGCATTTTGAGTGATGTTTAACATGTTTTGAGTGTGGGAAACATGTTTGAGAAGTGATCTTAAGGTTTTGGGAAGTTTTTGGGAGAATCGGAGAAGTTTGACTTTTTGGTCAAACCGGGGCCCGGGATGCGACTTAAGTGGGCCCGGAAATCCGGAAAATTCTCAAAAATATTTATTTTTGGGAATGGCTTAGATGAAATGTTTAGAGAGTTAAGGAAGTGATTTCGAGACCGTAGGAGTTTTCAGAATCGAAAAAGGAGTCCGGGAAGGTGCGTTAAGTGGCCTAGGGGTATTTTGGTCTTTTCGTGACTTAGGGACCTTAAATGGTCAAAATCTGCAGAGATATTTCATTTTGGAGGTCTTCGGCTTGGATTCAAGGCTTGCCGAAGGAGGGAGATACGTAGGGGACGGCTAGGGCTTCCATTTGAACCGAACAAAGTGGTGATTCGGCAAGGTAGACCCCGCTGAAAAATTGGTGAAGTGCTTGGAAGGCCTTCATTTTTGAGGTAGGGGTGTTCTTTCTCATCTACTTGTCGATTCTAGGGTTTCGGGTGAAGTGGTGAGAGCTAAGGTTGAGTATTGCATGTTTTAGAGATGTAAGAGGGATGAGATAAGGTGTTTTTATTCTTCTCTTGAGTCTCTTGTGTGCAATAGATGTGTATCTCCTAGTATACATGATGTGAGTGACAAATGCATGAGAATTTGGGAGAATGAGAGCATGTATGCTTATATGTTAGCTCTTGTGCATATATGTGGAAATGTGTTATATTGGGCATATATGTGCTATATGTTGTAAGTGAGTTAAATGCATGCTATATTTGTATAGAAAATATGTGCATTTGTAAAGCATGATTAAAATGTGCTTAAGTGAAGTTTTGTGAGCATATGTGGATATTATGCTAGGGTGGCATGTATAGGTAAATATATGTGTGGTGTAGTGGAGATAAAATGCATGCTATATGTTTTTATTAATTAGCATGTGCATTGTGAGGCATAAAATTAAATGCTTGATGTTTATATGTTTGAAAATGCATATATTGGGGCCGTTGTGAGGAAACGGGGAAGTGTGGTTGAATTGCCTAGAGTAGGTCAATACTCGGAGAGGGTGTTGGAGTGGTTGCGTCACCTTGGAGTAGGTAGATACTCGTGATAGGCGTTGAATGTTACGCATTCTAGCCTCTTAACTTATGTATTTTATTCTCTTAGTGATAGATTATTTTGTGATTTTACTTTGTTTTAGTGTTTTCTGTATTTTCAGGGCCTTAATGATTATTTCAGTTAAAATCGTGCTTTTGGGTTTTTAAAGAAGACATCCAAGATGGTGAGATGAAGCCTACATCAAGGAGATTCACTCAACCATTTATTTCAACTCAAATCAGCCCAAGAAAGAGGTCCAAGAGAATTACAGCTGCTTAAGAAGGTTTCGGGCCTGAAGCCCAAATCTGCGCATAATGCAGTCTTAATCCTATTTTGGAAAACGAACCAGAAGTCTTATTTTCGAGCCTCAAATCGACATTATTTGCACGTTGGGTTGAACGAAATTTGATTCTGCACACTTTTGTATTTCACGAAAAGTCCGTAAAACGGACTTCTAGTGGGTCAAAAGTCAGGCCGAACTCAGCAGGAAAAACCCACCTGATTAGTGCTGCGGGAAACCCTAATTTATTCCTAATTGGATTAGGACTTTGGTGTATTCTCTTGGGGAATAAAGTGAGGACTTGGAGGCTGAATTGGGAGAGCTTACACAGAGATTGGAGAGTCTGAGAGGGCTGAAGAGAACAGAAACATATTCGCAGAGCCATTGGAGAACGAAGTCATACGCGTAATTCAGAAAGATGATGTCTTCTTCCTCAACAGTTGAAGCTTCTTCTACCATGAGCGGCTAGTTCATCCACTAGGGTTTTGATGTAGCCCTAACAAAGCATCAATGGTTTGATTGTTTTAATTATTGGGGACCTTTATATACATGCATAGATTGTGTAATTGTGAGGATTCTTATTATAGAATTGAGCAATAAAAGTCTTGTAAATTCAATCTCAATGATTTCTTATCTTGTCTTAGATATTTAGTTGTTGTTATTGAACTCAATCCCTCTTGTTTTCTGTGATCATGAGAGAGATTATTACACAATGGTAATCACTGAATATATTGTTATGAGCTTTGATGGATTATGCCTAGAGAAGATGAACCATACTGCACCCTAGATTAGAGTAGTTAGGCAGATGGCCCATGCCAATCGAAGATAGTCCATGACTTAGCCTTAATTATATGTTATCTCCTTGACGGATGAAGGTGAGCTTGTAGCCACCGACACCACTTATGCATGATGTAATTCCCCATAGTTGATTCAATTGACCATTGATTGTGGAGTTAGTGGTGAAGTCAAACACCCTAGATTTCTCTCCTATTATCTTCACTATCTTGTTTACTTTGATTTATTTTATTTTATCTTTTTAATTAGTTTAAAAAATCAGAATTCTTTTCTTATAAATTTAATTAGAATTAGTTCCGTATTCCAACTCGTCAGAACATAATCCCTGAGGTACGATACCCATTCCTTTTGATAGCCCTATTCTGCAAGAAATTCGTTCTATTGCGAAGTGTGGAAATTTTTAATTGGTATACTTTTTGAGTCACACTCACACACGAATCAATTTTTGGCGCCGTTGCCGGGGATTATCTATTTGATTGATTGGATTTTACAGAATTAGTTTTAATTGGATTTTTGGTTTAGGAAATTTTTATATTTTATTTTTAATTTTGTTTTTGTTTTCTTTTCAGGTGCTTTTGGCAAATATATGCAAGGTCGTTGTTCTGTGGCTTATCCTTTGATACCTCTTGATCCTGAGCCTGAACGTACTCTTAGACAACAGAGGAACATCCCTGTTGACACCATTGTGCAAGAGGAAGAATTAATTGAAGACATAGCGGAAGAAAGGAATAACAACCTTGTTCCTAATGCTGATGGAGAAAGAGCTAGATTGCTGAGGGACTACTATGTTCCTAAGACATATACCTCGCCAGCAGGCTTTCAACTGCCCAATGTCACAGCACAGAATTATGAGATCAAGTCCAGCATTATTCAGATGCTACCATCTTATTTTGGGCTGACTCAAGAAGACCCTTACAAGCATCTGGATGACTTCATTGAAGTGTGCTCAACTACAAAAATTCACAACTTCTCTGAAGATGCTTTCAGAATGAGACTTTTTCCATTCTCTCTGAAAGACAAAGCAAAGTATTGGTTCAACTCTCTACCGGCTGGTTCTATCACGACTTGGACTCAGATGCAACATGAGTTTCTCAAGAAGTATTTTCCGATAGGGAAGACCAATCAGTTCAGACGTGCTATCACTGGTTTCTCCCAACATGAGGGGGAACAATTTTATGAGACATGGGAAAGATTCAAGGACCTTCTTAGGAAGTGTCCCCATCATCAAGTTCCTAAGTGGCAACTAGTGCAGAGTTTTCATGAAGGGCTCACAGAAGCCAACAGACAGATGGTTGATGCGTCATGTGGAGGTACTTTCATGTTGAAGCGTGAAGAAGATGCATGGACCTTATTTGAAAATCTTAGTGACAACTCTCTACAACATGTGTCCTCTACTCGTTCTAGCAGACCTGCCACTACAAGGAAGACTGATGGGATTTTTGAGGTTGGTGCTTCAGAAGCTATGCCAACTGATATTGATTTAATTGCACAGAAGGTAGCAGCAATTATGGCTGCCAATCAAACTCCTTCTGCTTCAAATTCTACATTGCTAGGCCCTTGTGAATTTTGCTCTAGTCCTATGCATAATGTGAGCAATTGTCCTTCAATGGGGCAATTTTTTGATATTCAACATGAGCAAGTTCAAGCTACTTTCACTGGACCAATGAACCCTCCACGAGGTAATACTTACAATCCCACATGGAGGAATCATCCTGGTTTTTCTTACAGTAACCAAGGGGCAGCAATGCAACCATCATATCAACCTAGGACTTTTGTGCCTGAACAACAATATCAAACACAAAGTCCTATGGCCCAAAGAATTTCTGCTATTGAAGACAAGCTGACTCTTACCTTGTCTAAATTTGACAAGCTTGATTCTCTCATAGAGACAGTGCAAGCTACTGCAGCAACAGTACAATCTACAGTTCAGCTAGTGCACTCGCATTCTCAATCCATTGCCAAACTGGAATCTCAGTTTGGACAGCTTGCTACTTCATTGAGTAGAAGAGAAGAAGGGAAGCTCCCTAGTCAACCAATTGCTAATCCAAGAGGGATGCAAGCTTCCACAAGCAACCCACACCATGAGCAAGTTCAAGCCATTACCACTTTGAGAAGTGGGAAAATAATTGACAATAAGGTGGGTGAAAAGAAAGAAGGAGAAAAAGTGACCACAAGTCCAAGTGCTGAAATTCCTTATGAGCCCAAGGCTCCTTTCCCACAACATTTTCTTGAAGCATCTAAATTGGGGAAGCAAGGGGACAAGCTGCATGACATGATGAAGGTATTTCGCCAAGTGAAGATTAATTTGCCACTCCTTGATGCCATCAAGCAAATTCCTCCTTATGCAAAATTTTTGAAGGACTTGTGCACTCAGAAAAGACGTTCTAAAAGCCATGTGCCAAAGAAAGTAATGCTGCCACAACAAGTAAGTTCAATAATTCAGTAGTGTACTCCTCCCAAGTACAAAGATCTTGGTGCTCCAACTATCTCATGCATTATTGGGGAGCACCATGTGGATAAAGCTCTCCTTGATTTGGGTGCAAGTGTGAATTTGCTACCTTATTCAGTTTACTTACAATTGGGCTTGGGAGAATTGAAGCCTACCTCGGTGGTATTACAATTTGCAGACAGATCAACAAAGCAACCCCGAGGAATCATAGAAGATGTGCTCATTAAAGTGGACAAGTTCTACTTTCTTGTTGATTTCATTGTACTTGACACTGAGCCGGTTCACAATCCGAAGAGGCACATTCCTGTGATCCTTGGTCGACCTTTCTTAGCTACTGCTGATGCTTGCATAAATTGTAGGTCGGGGATCATGGATATTTCCTTTGGCAACATGAAGGTTAAACTTAATATTTTCAATGCTGTTGAGAATCCTCCAGATCAGACTGATGTTTTCTTCATGGACTCTGAAGATGTGATTGAATCTACAGATGAAATAAGGGTGCAAGAAAAACAGAAGGAGAAGAAGGTGTTTGAAGATCAAATTTCTACCATGGTGATAACTTCTGTATGCACTACACTTTCCAAAACACTTCAGAGGGAGCAATTGTTTGGAGTGTCCGACAACTCCACACCATGGTATGCAGATATTGTGAACTATTTAGCCACGGGAAAAGTGCCAAGCGACTGGACCAAGCGAGAACGTGATCGATTCTTCTCTAAAGTTCATCATTACTTTTGGGAGGATCCAGAGTTATTTAAATATTGTCCAGATCAGATTATTCGGCGATGTGTCCCAGACCATGAGTTTCAAGATATTCTCAAGTTCTGCCATTCATTGGCATGTGGAGGCCACTTCAGTGCAAGAAAGACAGCAGCAAGGGTACTTCAATGTGGATTCTTTTGGCCTTCTCTGTTTCACGATGCATATGTTTTCTGTAAGACTTGTGATCGGTGTCAAAGATTGGGTTCAATGTCGAGGCGTGATATGATGCCAATGAGCCCCATTCTGGTGGTGGAGATTTTTGATGTTTGGGGAATTGATTTTATGGGACCCTTTCCATCTTCTTTTGGCTACGAATATATTCTGGTTGGAGTGGATTATGTCTCCAAAGTGGGTGGAGGCCATTGCAACTCGAACCAATGATCACAAGGTGGTAATCAAATTCATGCATGAGAATATTCTGAGTCGATTTGGAATTCCTCGAGCCTTGATCAGTGATGGTGGTACTCACTTTTGCAATAAATTCTTGAGAGGTTTGCTTGCTAAATATTCAGTGACACATAAGGTGGCGACGCCTTATCATCCTCAAACAAGTGGGCAAGTAGAGCTGTCGAATCGAGAAATTAAGCATGTTCTCGAGAAGACAGTGAGACCGGATAGAAGAGATTGGTCATTGCGATTGAGCGAAGCACTATGGGCGTATCGAACTGCTTATAAGACCCCTATCGGTATGTCACCATATCGGTTGGTGTATGGGAAAGCATGTCATCTTCCAGTAGAGATTGAGCACAAGGCACTTTGGGCAATTCGAAAATTCAATTTCGATGCAAAAAGAGCTAGGGAAGAAAGGAGGTTGCAATTGAATGAATTAGAAGAGTTTAGACGTGATGCTTATGAAAGTTCACGAATTTACAAAGAGAGGACGAAAGCATTTCATGATCGACATATCTCACGAAAGTCCTTCTCTCCAGGTGATAAAGTATGGCTCTTCAATTCCAAGCTTCGGTTGTTTCCCAAAAAATTGCGTTCAAGGTGGGATGGACCATTCCAAGTGATTTCAGTTTTTTCTCATGGTGCCGTGGAAATTCGAAGCTTTCGAGATAATACTTTGATGAAGGTTAATGGCCAAAGGTTGAAGCATTGTGTGGAAGGATGTGTGCCAAGAAGAGACGTGGAGTCCGTCGACTTGACGGATCCCGTCTATCCGACTTAATCCCTTCGGAGAATCAATCGTCTCCTACGGACGTTAAATTGTAGGTTTTGTATGTATTTCTATACTTTATTTCCCTTAGTTTTCTTTAATTTTAATTTTTAGTTTTAGTTTTCTTAGGTTTTTCTTCAATTCTAGTTGCGTTTTAATATTTTTTCTTTGAGTTTTTGATGTATAAGTTGCTTCCGGAGGATGCCAAGAGGTGTACCGAGGTATTTGGACTCAAGACGGGTGAAAAATCGTGCTCTCGGTCGACCTTGGGCGATGGAGACTCAAAATTATCAAGGTTCGGTCGACCTTGGGCGATGGAGGGTCCAACAAGCATCCAGGAGGGGGATCGATCGCCCCAGTCAAGGGGGATCGATCGCCCCATGTGTTTTTTAGAAGTTCCCCACCAGCAGGTGGGCGATCGATCGCCCACCCTAGGGGGGATCGATCGCCCAAGCCCATGGGTGGGCTGGCCGAAAGTGTATGCTATAAATGGACTCCTTATCCTCCTATGTTGCTACTACTTCCATCCTAAGCCTCTTTGAACTCCAATTCAAGTCCTACATCATCCGGAAAACTAATTTCTTCAATTAGTGATTATTATACAAGAATTCAACATTGATCAACATCAACTTCAACATCAAATTGGATCAAAAATCACTAGTTCTCAAAGGAAGCTCTCACTTTTTCAAAGTTCAACATCAAAGTAAGTGAAGTTTTTCTTTGAAGAAATTGTTCAAATCTTTTTGAGGACTTTTGAAGACCAAGTTTGGGGGATCAATTTGGTGCATTTACTTGTTCAATTTGGGTGGAAAAATTGCCGAAAAAAAAGGAGGTTGAAGGTTACAAAAGAATTGTGCACACCAAGTGTTCGATTTAATTCCTCAACCACACTTTTTCTACTTCTATGGCACCAAAGAGAACAAGTCACCAAGGTGCTTCAAGTTCCCGTAATCCTCGCCGAGCGAGGCATGATCCGACCACAGGTTCTTCACGATCTCGCCGAGACGGTATTCAAGAGAGATGGCATCCAAGGGCGTTGAATTATGAAACACCGTTTGACATAGCCGAACTTTATGGGATGTTTCCCGAGACACGGTGGGGGATTTTCGACATCCGTCGTCGTCGGTCGGCATCCATTTTTGTTCCACTCTCATCTACCGTTTACCCGAGGCTTGTCAAGGTATTTTATCAGAACTTAATGCCGAAACCTGATGAGCGGGATGTGCTTACTTCTTCCGTAGATGGAACAATAGTTTGAGTGGACATGTCATCCATTGCCATTGCCATGGGTTGTCCTCATGAATGCCTAGCTGACTTATCTCATATCTATACTCCTCTACCCGACGAGTTGTCGGTAGGCAATGTGGTTGCACGATTGTGTGCCAACCAATTTTCTGGGCCGAAAAGGAATGCAGCTTCAAAGTCTTCAATGCCAAATCATTTATGGTTCCTTGACGCTGTGCTACTCAAGAATGTATGTCCAATTGGACATAAAACAGAAAGACGTCAAGAGTTCCTCAGAGCCTTATATGCTATACATTTTGGGCATTGGCTGTCATTCCCACAGATTGTCTGGGGCCAGATGGAGAAATTCTATTCCAAAGTTGTGGCCAAGGTACCAGACAGTGCAAGTGACTGGGAGTTTCCATTCCCTACTATTATTCACCAGTTGCTTGTAGCACAGGGGTATGCAGTCCATGAGGACGAGCTTGCCTTTCCACATGACCTTCATTATGGCACGCATGACTGGAACTTGAGTCGATCTCATATGCATTAGAGAGTCATAGCGGCGCCTGGTGAGGTATCTCGGTTGGCCCAGGGAGGAGAGCATGTAGATATACCACCACCGGTGGACGGTCCAGAAGAGATGGAGGCAGAGGAAGAGGAAGTGCATGCACAGGCTGGTGGCCATGATTATCAATATTTAGAAGGGCAGATTGCTGGGTTGACAGCCCAGTTTGGCACCTTACAGACAGAGGTCTCCACACAGTTTGGTGCAATGAGAGCAGAGATGGCGGATCACTTTCGTGACACTCGCCAAGAGCAACTAGAGATGAGGAGGATGATGCGTGCACTGATGCACCAAGCAAACTTGGATCCAGATGCTCAGTCACCACCACATCCATGACAGGAAGGTAACCATCTTTTGTATTTTATTTTATTTTTAGCTTTTATTTTTCTCTTTATTTTTCTTTTTATAGTTAGATTTTTATTATCAATAAAAATAAAAAAATAAAAAAATAAAAAACAAAAAAAAAAAAAAATTGAAAAAAATATTTTAGTTTTTTTAGGATTTTTCTCTTTCATATTTATTTTCACCCATACTATTTTCACTTGATCTTTGGGGTATAGTGGTTTGTTTTGACAGGTTTTAACATCCAAGTTTGGGGGTGTGCTTGCATTGCCTTCGTTCTAGTGATGTCCTCTATTTTCTTTCCACTACTCCATGATCATGGTAACATCGTTCTTACTCTTCTCTATGCTTTAATTGGGTGTACATTGAGGACAATGTACAGTTTAAGTTTGGGGGTGAGGCGATGCCTATTTATGTGCTTTATTGCATATGGGAGAAATTTGTGTGAAATTCTTTTGTATTAGGATTTTATTTTATTTTATTTTCTTAGTTTGTTTTTTTTTGTTTTATTTTTATTTTGTTTTGTTTTTAGATAGAATGTTTTGACATGATTCAATGGATTAATACCTTATGTAGGTGCATAACTTGCAATTTTTGAGTATGTTTTAAATTTTTGAAAACTATGGTTTAAATCAAGTGGTTTTAATCATGGTTTTCAATAACATGTTTTGAGGTGATTGATTTTAGTTTCCTTACATGCACAGACACACTAACATAATCTTGTGGGGTATAAACCTATGTTTTGAGTTATTGAGTTACATATGCTTGATAGTAATTAGTATCTCTTGAGAATGAGTACCGATAATGTGTTATACTTGACTTTAATGAAAAAAGAAAGAAAAGAAGTGAAAAAAAAAGAATATGTTGAAGCAAATCAATTTGATCCTTTTCATGAGTAACCGGGCCTCTATGCCTCAGGAAGCACGGAGTGTTCGCGTCAAAAGTGAAAGGGTGAGAAAAGATGAGCATTGGTTGTCTTGATTTGTAGCCTGACTGATTCGAGTAATTAGGTCTTCAAGGTATCTTAAAGCCTAGTGCCCTAAAGCCGTCTGGTTTGGGAGTCACTGACTGAAAGCTTGCTACATGGATCTTTCAGAAAGCTTAATAGATCAAGACATTGCACAACCAATAAAGCAATGAAAAAAAAGGAATGATGAAAAAAAAAATGAAAAGTCATGTATTCATGTTTGGAAGTATGATTTCAATAAGGGGAGCTAGTGAGTAGAAGGGGTATGTGCCTTAATATATTCAGAGATTGGTTATGCCACATGAGATGACTGCTAGTTCACTTTACACGAGGGAGCTAGAGTTGATTATTTTGAGATATGTTGATGTGAATTATGCATGAGGACCATTGATTTGAATTATAGAATTTGAAAGTTTGAAATTATTCTTAAATGCAAGTTTGTAACTATATATTGTAATCTTCTTCTTGAATTAATGTTGAAACAGAATTTTGAATGTTTGTGGGTAACATTTCTGGAAACCCTCACGAGACTATACTCGTCCACTAGGGGGAACCTAGGGGTTTAAAGGCTTGTTGCATATGCTAAATGCAATCGTTTCTCCCACGAAAGTGGAGTTAGGTAGTTTAGTTAGTGTTTAGTAGTTTCTTTGTTTTAGTTTTGTTTTATTCTATTGCTAAGGGACTAGCAATATGTAAGTTTGGGGGTGTGATAGGCGTTGAATGTTACGCATTCTAGCCTCTTAACTTATGTATTTTATTCTCTTAGTGATAGATTATTTTGTGATTTTACTTTGTTTTAGTGTTTTCTGTATTTTCAGGGCCTTAATGATTATTTCAGTTAAAACCGTGCTTTTGGGTTTTTAAAGAAGACATCCAAGATGGTGAGATGAAGCCTACATCAAGGAGATTCACTCAACCATTTATTTCAACTCAAATCAGCCCAAGAAAGAGGTCCAAGAGAATTACAACTGCTTAAAAAGGTTTCGTGCCTGAAGCCCAAATCTGCGCATAATGCAGTCTTAATCCCGTTTTGGAAAATGGACCAGAAGTCTTATTTCCGAGCCTCAAATCGACATTATTTTTTAGAAGGGTTGAACGAAATTTGATTCTGCACACTTTTGTATTTCACGAAAATTCTGTAAAATGGACTTCTAGTGGGTCAAAAGTCGGGCCGAAGTCAGCAGGAAAAACCCACCTGATTAGTGCTGCGGGAAACCCTAATTTATTTCTAATTGGATTAGGACTTTGGTGTATTCTCTTGGGGAATAAGTGAGGACTTGGACGCTGAATTGGGAGAGCTTACACAGAGATTGGAGAGTCTGAGAGGGCTGAAGAGAACAGAAACATATTCGCAGAGCCATTGAAGAACGATGTCATACGCGTAATTCAGAAAGATGATGTCTTCTTCCTCAAAAGTTGAAGCTTCTTCTACCATGAGCGGCTAGTTCATCCACTAGGGTTTTGATATAACCCTAACAAAGCATCAATGGTTTGATTGTTTTAATTATTGGGGACCTTTATATACATGCATAGATTGTGTAATTGTGAGGATTCTTATTATAGAATTGAGCAATAAAAGTCTTGTAAATTCAATCTCAATGATTTCTTATCTTGTCTTAGATATTTAGTTGTTGTTATTGAACTCAATCCCTCTTGTTTTCTGTGATCATGAGAGAGATTATTACACAATGGTAATCACTGAATATATTGTTATGAGCTTTGATGGATTATGCCTAGAGAAGATGAACCATACTGCACCCTAGATTAGAGTAGTTAGGCAGAAGGCCCATGCCAATCGAAGATAGTCCATGGCTTAGCCTTAATTATATGTTATCTCCTTGACGGATGAAGGTGAGCTTGTAGCCACCGACACCACTTATGCATGATGTAATTCCCCATAGTTTGATTGTTTACTTTGATTTATTTTATTTTATCTTTTTAATTAGTTTAAAAAATCAGAATTCTTTTCTTATAAATTTAATTAGAATTAGTTCCGTATTCCAACTCGTCAGAACATAATCCCTGAGGTACGATACCCATTCCTTTCGATAGCCCTATTCTGCAAGGAATTCGTTCTATTGCGAAGTGTGGAAATTTTTAATTGGTATACTTTTTGAGTCACACTCACACACGAATCACTCGGTGATGGTGGTTTACTCACCTTGGAGTAGGTAAATACTCGGTGGAGATTCTAAAAAGGTTGCCCAATCGCCTTGGAGTAGGTAAATACTCGGTGATTGTGGTTAGTCACCTTGGAGTAGGTAAATTCTCGGTGAGAATTCAAGAAAGGGGGCCAAGTCACCTTGGAGTAGGTAAATACTCGGTGACGGTGGTCTATCCACCTTGGAGTAGGTAAATACTCGGTGGCAGAATTGGAATGGTGTGGAAAAGTGTCTCGGTTTCATGATTCGGTCAAGAATTATGTTTGGATGTCAGGTTGAGTCCGAGAGAGAGACAAGTGTATGATTATTGCCTTCGTTTGAATTATGAAGCATGATAGGTGTTTAATGCATCCCTATATGTATATATGCATTGTTGTGAGTGAACATGATATATGTTGAATGATATGACAAATGTTGTGACATGCATCCATGTAGGTCGTGTCGGGTCGGCACTTAGGTGGGTTGGGGTATCTCTACTGAGCCACAGTGGTGCTCACCCCTTTATTCTAAATATTTTACAGATAAAGCGCCGATGACGGATGGGACATGAGTGTCCAAGTGGAACACTAGTGGTGGTTTTGCTATCTTTTGAGTTTTGAGCATTTTTGTGGCTATCCATGCCGGCTTGTGGCATGTGACTTCCCTTTTAGTTGTGGTTGTACTTTGGACATATGTAATTTGGATGTATGTATGGGATTTTAAACTTGTTGGGTGTGAAAAGACAACGGTTTAATTTATGTAATGCCCATGGCGGCACTTGATTCATTTGATGATGTTTTCCTTATGAATGAATGGTGTTTGTGAAAGAAAATGATTCATTTTGGTGTATGAAAACAATTATGGATGTGATCTTGAGAGTGAAATTGATGTTGGAACCTTCCATTTATGTTATTAATCATATTTGAGGGGTTCTAGGATGATAGGATGTTGAATGGGCTTCAAATGAATCATGTATAGGGTTGTTGGAGGTCCCGGGTAGTGCATTTCGATCAATCGAGATGCCTATTTCGATCAATCGAAACCCCCATTTCGATTGATCGAAAGGGTGATGATTTATGGTTATTTTTGGAGTCCTGGTAGGAGGAATTTCGATCAATCGAGACCCCTATCTCGATCAATCGAGATATTGCAGGTCTAAGGTCCCGAGAGGGTGAAAATCTCGCTTGAATTTCGATTAATCGAGATTTCATCTCGATCAATCGAGATTACTATTCATAGCTTTTTCCAAAACTTCATTTCGACGTAATTTCTTCGTTCTAGATCGGAATTGAGCGTGGTTTTCTTTGAACTTGAGTATTTTTGGATTCTCTATCCAATGGTATAAGCCTCAGTTCCAGATTCTAAACACAGAAAGTTTTGAGGCTCGAAAGTGAGTGATTCTTAAAAGTGTGGGTGTGTAAATGTTCACTAAGGTGTGTGAATTGATGTAGGGCCCATGGGGGTTGGTTAAGATGGATTTGTGTGCATTCAAATGCAAGAATTAGGTTAAGCTTCTGTGGGGGAATGAGGGTAATGAGGGTCTATTGGGCTAAATAGACAGTTTAACTCCCGGTTTCTCGGGAGTCGGGGGAACGGGGCGTTACAGAATGGTATCAGAGCCCTAGGTTGGAATACCTAGGGACGAAGGCTGAGACTTGACTTAGTTATCAGTTGAGTTTAAGGATCGGAACATAAGGATTTGAACTTGAGATTGTAAATTGCTTATGTGGAACTTGATGTATGCTTATATTTTCATAACATGCTTTTGTGGATTAAATAGACATAGCATGTGTAAGCATGATGGAAATTGACTAAGTATAAATGCTTGGTTCTAAAATTTTCTTGTTGTGCATATAGAAAGAAATGCCTCCAAGAAGAGCGCGAGACATTGGCGCTGATACTATGAGAAGAATGGCTAGGGAAGCTAGAGAGGAGGAGGTTCAGGCATTACCTAGGGTTGCCTTGAGCCGACAAATCGTAGCAATGAAGGAATATGTGAAATTTAAGCCGCCTACCTTTGATGGCGCGCGTGATCCTCTTGTGGCTGAGAGTTGGATAGACCAAACTCACAAACTCATGGTTGCTCTTGCAATCGATGAGGATTTGAAAGTGGGGGTAGCGGCGTTTCACTTACAAGGAGAAGCTGATCGGTGGTGGCAATTCATCGGGAATGTCCACAATACCAAGACTATGGACTGGGAAACCTTTAAGGGTTTATTCTTTGACAAATTCTTTCTAACTTCGGTGAGAGATCGGATGAGGCAAGAGTTCATAGACTTGGTCCAAGGGGACTTGGATGTGATGGGGTACGAGACCAAATTCACATCATTGGCTCGTTTTGCCCCGGAGATGGTAGCTAATGAAGAGCTAAAAGTGAAAAGGTTCGTGAAGGGACTCAAAACCTCTATCAGAAAGAGGGTATCCATTTTAGGTCTAAGGGCCTACAATGAAGTGGTTGACAGAGCCTTAGTGGCTGAGGAAGATGACAGAGACACCCAAAGAATATGGGAGTCTAAACAGCAAGCGAAGAATGTGGGGGCATCCTCGGGTAGTCAAGGACGGAAGAGGAATAGGGAGGGCAAGACAGGTTTCCAGGGGCAGCAACAAGCTCGCCCGGTACCTTCATTGGCCTTGCCTTCTGGATCTTCACGATCTTCTGTGGTGTGCTATAATTGCCATCAAATTGGCCATTTCAGCAGGGAGTGCCCACAGGGACATACAGTGGCACAAGTGCCAACAGGGATAGTGGGGGAAAGGGTGTGTTTCTCTTGTAAACAACCCGGACATGTGAAAGCTAACTGCCCACGGAGGCAGGTGATGCAGAGTGGTATAGGGACTCAGCAGAGAGTTGGGCAGATGACTACAGTTCAGTCTGGCTTCAGGGCATTACCGCCACCGCAGCCAGCACAGTCAGTACAGGGATCGCGGGTAGCGAGGGGTCCCACGCCTGCTTCTAGTCAGCAGTCAGGGTTACAGGGGACTGGTCAGCAGTCAGGGGGCCGTGTGTTCACACTTGCTCCGGCAGAGGATGTACCGGGACCGTCAGTGGTCAGAGGTATTTTCCTGGTTTCTAGCTCGTGGGCTAGGGTGTTGATAGATTCGGGTGTATCACATTCATTCATATCTGTTGCATTTGCTTGTGCCTTGGGGCTGCGGGTGTCATCACTGGAGTCACCATTGTCCATTGATACACCAGTTGGGGGTAGGGTTACCCTGGATAGAGTGTGTCGGTCTTGCGAGATCGAGGTTGCTGGGCGTCGACTAGTGTTCGACTTTGTGTTACTAGACATGACCACTTTTGATGTCATTCTAGGTATGGACTGGCTATCTACATTTAGAGCCACGATTGATTGTCTCCGTAGGAGAGTGACAGTGTGCACACCTGAGGGTGATTGCTTTTATTTTGTGGGAGAACGGGATGATTTCTATGTTCCGTCTCTATTTGGTTCCGGTGCGAGGGATGGGGTTGGATACTTCCTAGCTAGCTTGTTAGCCGAGGAGGATGAGATTGTGACTAGTGGAGGATTTCCACCGGTGGTTAGAGAGTTTGTGGATGTGTTCCCGGAGGACTTGACAGAGTTACCTCCGATGAGAGATGTTGTGTTTAACATTGATCTTGCTCCTGGTATCGCGCCTATCTCTATGGCACCGTACTGGATGGCACCGGTAGAGTTGATGGAGTTGAAAGATCAATTGCAAGAATTATTGGATAAGGGATTTGTACGACCTAGTACATCGCCTTGGGGAGCTCCGGTCCTTTTTGCTAAAAAGAAGGACGGATCTTTACAGTTATGCATAGACTACCGTAAGTTGAACCAAGCAACGATTAAGAACAAGTATCCTTTGCCAAGGATAGATGACTTGTTTGATCAGCTTAAGGGTTCGACTTATTTTTCGAAGATCGACTTGAGGTCGGGGTATTACCAGTTGAGGGTAAGGGAAGAGGACATTCCGAAGATAGCTTTTCGGACTAGATATAGCCACTATGAGTTTCTAGTGATGCCGTTTGGTTTGACGAATGCACCAGCAACGTTCATGGATTTGATGAACCGGATATTCAGGGTGTACTTGGATAGGTTTGTGGTGGTCTTCGTGGACGACATTCTTGTGTATTCTTCTTCCATGGAAGAGCATGAGATCCATTTGAGGACAGTGTTACAGACATTGAGAGAGCACCATTTGTATGCCAAATTCGAAAAATGTGAATTTTGGCTAACGGAGGTGAAGTTCCTAGGACACGTGGTGTCGAAAGGAGGAGTATCGGTAGACCCTTCTAAGATTGAAGCGGTAATGGATTGGGAGAGGCCTAAGAACGTATTCGAGATACGTAGCTTCTTGGGATTGGCAGGATATTATCGACGTTTCGTGAAAGACTTTTCGAAGTTAGCGGCGCCGATGACCAAACTTACTCGTAAAGGAGTTAAGTTTGAGTGGAACGAGGCTTGCGAGCATTCCTTTATGGAATTGAAGTGTAGATTGACTAGTGCTCAGATATTGATTATTCTCGAGCGCAGTTTGGGTTATGTCATCTACTGTGATGCTTCACGGGATGGTTTGGGATGTGTATTGATGCAGACCGAGAGGGTTGTTGCATATGGTTCCCGACAGTTGAAGATCCACGAGCAGAATTACCCCACTCATGACTTGGAGTTGGCGGCGGTAATTTTTTCTTTGAAAACGTGGAGGCATTATCTCTACGGAGAGAAATTTGAGGTTTTCTCCGATCATAAGAGTTTGAAGTACCTTTTTACGCAAAAGGACTTGAATATGAGACAGAGGAGATGGGTTGAATACATGGAAGATTAGAACTTTGATCTTCAGTATCACCCGGGGAAAGCTAATGTGGTTGCCGATGCATTGAGTAGGAAATCACATGATACTTTGGCTAGCATCGCCATTCGTGAATGGAAGATGATGGAAGACATCTCAGAAATGGGATTGTGCTTCAGTGAGAGTGATGGACATGCCACTTTGTTCACACTCATAGCGCAACCAACTCTAGTGAGTAGGGTGGTTGAGGAGCAGAGGCATGACACAGAGTTAGAGAGCATTCGCACTCAGATTACAGGTAGCGAGGCAGTGGAGGATTGGGTTATCCATTCAGACGGAGGTCTGAGGTTCAGAGGCAGAATGGTTGTTCCATTGGCTTGTAGGGATGAGGTCCTGAGGGAGTTTCATAGCTCCAGACTTGCAGTACATCCCGGTGGTACCAAAATGTACCACAACCTTCGTAGACAGTATTGGTACAGGGCATGAAAAAGGACGTCGCACGGTTTGTGGCGAGGTGCCTCACTTGTCAACAAGTGAAGGTCGAGCATCAGAGACCGGCAGGTTTGTTACAGCCCTTACCGGTAGCTATGTGGAAGTGGGAACACGTTACTATGGACTTTGTGACGGGGTTACCTAGGACAAGGAAGAGTCATGATGCAGTTTGGGTCATTGTGGATAGGTTGACCAAGGTGGCTCATTTCCTTCCTATTCGAGTGACAGATGATGTGGATACCCTTAGTCGGTTGTATATTGATCAGATTGTGAGACTGCACGGAGTGCCAGTTTCCATTCTGTCTGATAGAGATCCGAGATTCACATCACGATTTTGGCAGAGTTTTCAGGCTGCACTTGATATGGACCTCCATTTCAGTACGACTTTCCATCCCCAGACAGATGGTCAGTCGGAGCGTACTATACAGATTTTGGAGGATATGCTTAGAGCATGTGCACTTGATTTTTGAGGCAGTTGGGAGGATCACCTTCCATTAGCGGAGTTTGCATACAATAATAGCTACCAAGCTAGTATTGAGATGGCTCCATTTGAGGCCTTGTACGGTAGACCTTGTAGGTCACCAGTTTGTTGGACAGAGGTTGGTGAGACAGTGGCTTTGGGGCCAGATATAGTCAGAGACACTACAGAAAAGATTAAGATTATACGGCAGTGTTTGCTTACGGCTCAGGGTCGTCAGAAAAGCTATGCTGACAAAAGGCGGAGGCCTTTGGCATTTGAGGTGGGGGACCATGTCTTCTTGAAAGTCTCGCCACGACGGGGTTTGATGAGGTTTGGGCGTAGCGGAAAGCTAGCCCCACGGTTTATCGGTCCATTCGAGATATTAGATCGTGTGGGTGAGGTCGCATACCGCTTGGCATTGCCACCGCAATTGTCAAGTGTGCACAATACTTTCCACGTTTCGATGTTGAGAAAGTATGAGCCGGATCCTTCATACGTGTTAGATTGGACAGATCTTGAGATGGAGGAGGATGTGTCATATGAGGAGAGACCGGTACAGGTTTTGGATGCTAGGGAGCCAGTGCTTCGAGGCAAGACGATTCCATTGGTTAAAGTCCTTTGGAGGCATCACGGACTCGAGGAGGCTACATGGGAGCGAGAACAAGAAGTCCGCTCAAAATACCCTGAGTTGTTCACTACTTGAGGTATGTTTCTAATTTCGAGGACGAAATTTCCTTAAGGGGGGAGGTTGTAGAGACCGTGACCAATTTTGGCCGGTTTTGTATTTTTCGCATTTTAATTGGCATAAATGCATTTTGAGTGATGTTTAACATGTTTCGAGTGTGGAAAACATGTTTGGGAAGTGTTCTTAAGGTTTTGGAAAGTTTTTGGGAGAATCGGAGAAGTTTGACTTTTTGGTCAAACCGGGGCCCGGGATGCGACTTTAAGTGGGCCCGGAAATCCGAAAAATTCTCAAAAATATTTATTTTTGGGAATGGCTTAGATGAAATGTTTAGAGAGTTAAGGAAGTGATTTCGAGACCGTAGGAGTTTTCGGAATCGAAAAAGGAGTCCGGGAAGGTGCGTTAAGTGGCCTAGGGGTATTTTGGTCTTTTCGTGACTTAGGGACCTTAAATGGTCAAAATATGCAGAGATATTTCATATCTCACGGCTGCTTCTCTCTCTATATCGCTCCAACTTCTTCTCTCTTCCTTCTCTCTAGATTTTGGAGGTCTTCGGCTTGGATTCAAGGCTTGCCGAAGGAGGGAGATACGTAGGGGACTGCTAGGGCTTCCATTTGAACCAAACAAAGTGGTGATTCGGCAAGGTAGACCCTGCTGGAAAATTGGTGAAGTGCTTGGAAGGCCTTCATTTTTGAGGTAGGGGTGTTCTTTCTCATCTACTTGTCGATTCTAGGGTTTCGGGTGAAGTGGTGAGAGCTAAGGTTGAGTATTGCATGTTTTAGAGATGTAAGAGGGATGAGATAAGGTGTTTTTATTCTTCTCTTGAGTCTCTTGTGTGCAATAGATGTGTATCTCCTAGTATGCATGATGTGAGTGACAAATGCATGAGAATGTGGGAGAATGAGAGCATGTATGCTTATATGTTAGCTCTTGTGCATATATGTGGAAATGTGTTATATTGGGCATATATGTGCTATATGTTGTAAGTGAGTTAAATGCATGCTATATTTGTATAGAAAATATGTGCATTTGTAAAGCATGATTAAAATGTGCTTAAGTGAAGTTTTGTGAGCATATGTGGATATTATGCTAGGGTGGCATGTATAGGTAAATATATGTGTGGTGTAGTGGAGATAAAATGCATGCTATATGTTTTTATTAATTAGCATGTGCATTGTGAGGCATAAAATTAAATGCTTGATGTTTATATGTTTGAAAATGCATATATTGGGGTCGTTGTGAGCAAACGGGGAAGTGTGGTTGAATTGCCTAGAGTAGGTCAATACTCGGAGAGGGCGTTGGAGTGGTTGCGTCACCTTGGAGTAGGTAGATACTCGGTGATGGTGGTTTACTCACCTTGGAGTAGGTAAATACTCGGTGGAGATTCTAAAAAGGTTGCCCAATCGCCTTGGAGTAGGTAAATACTCGGTGATTGTGTTCGTCACCTTGGAGTAGGTAAATACTCGGTGAGAATTCAAGAAAGGGGGCCAAGTCACCTTGGAGTAGGTAAATACTCGGTGACGGTGGTCTATCCACCTTGGAGTAGGTAAATACTCGGTGGCGGAATTGGAATGGTGTGGAAAAGTGTCTCGGTTTCATGATTCGGTCAAGAATTATGTTGGGATGTCAGGTTGAGTCCGAGAGAGAGACAAATGTATGATTATTGCCTTCGTTTGAATTATGAAGCATGATAGGTGTTTAATGCATCCCTATATGTATATATGCATTGTTGTGAGTGAACATGATATATGTTGAATGATATGACAAATGTTGTGACATGCATCCATGTAGGTCGTGTCGGGTCGGCACTTAGGTGGGTTGGGGTATCTCTACTGAGCCACAGTGGTGCTCACCCCTTTATTCTAAATATTTTACAGATAAAGCGCCGATGACGGATGGGACATGAGTGTCCAAGTGGAACACTAGTGGTGGTTTTGCTATCTTTTGAGTTTTGAGCATTTTTGTGGCTATCCATGCCGGCTTGTGGCATGTGACTTCCCTTTTAGTTGTGGTTGTACTTTGGACATATGTAATTTGGATGTATGTATGGGATTTTAAACTTGTTGGGTGTGAAAAGACAACGGTTTAATTTATGTAATGCCCATGGCGGCACTTGATTCATTTGATGATGTTTTCCTTATGAATGAATGGTGTTTGTGAAAGAAAATGATTCATTTTGGTGTATGAATTCAATTATAGATGTGATCTTGAGAGTGAAATTGATGTTGGAACCTTCCATTTATGTTATTAATCATGTTTGAGGGGTTCTTGGATGATAGGATGTTGATTGGGCTTCAAATGAACCATGTATAGGGTTGTTGGAGGTCCCGGGTAGTGCATTTCGATCAATCGAGATGCCTATTTCGATCAATCGAAACCCCCATTTCGATTGATCGAAAGGGTGATGATTTATGGTGATTTTTGGAGTCCTGGTAGGAGGAATTTCGATCAATCGAGACCCCTATCTCGATCAATCGAGATATTGCAGGTCTGAGGTCCCGAGAGGGTGAAAATCTCGCTTGAATTTCGATTAATCGAGATTTCATCTCGATCAATTGAGATTCCATCTCGATCAATCGAGATTACTATTCACAGCTTTTTCCAAAACTTCATTTCGACGTAATTTCTTCGTTCTAGATCGGAATTGAGCGTGGTTTTTTTTTAAATTGAGTATTTTTGGATTCTCTATCCAATGGTATAAGCTTCAGTTCCAGATTACAAACACAGAAAGTTTTGAGGCTCGAAAGTGAGTGATTCTTAAAAGTGTGGGTGTGTAAATGTTTACTAAGGTGTGTGAATTGATGTAGGGCCCATGGGGGTTGGTTAAGATGGATTTGTGTGCATTCATATGCAAGAATTAGGTTAAGCTTCCGTGGGGGAATGAGGGTAATGAGGGTCTATTGGGCTAAATAGACAGTTTAACTCCCGGTTTCCCGGGAGTCGGGGGAACGGGGCGTTACACTCATACGCACGAACACTTGCGAAAAACCTATCCCAATTGGTGACACAATAATAGATATCATTTTTCTTAACATTCCATTGAGAATCTTTGCCTACATTGAGCCCATAATCAGCAATAATTGTGCCGTTAACCTTGCACTCAATCATCAACGGTTCTGAATTTTTGGGCATGTGGTTGATGAAGTGAACAGTGGGCAGGCCATCATCACTTTCCTGTGCGAATGCCATGTTGATCAAGACAAAGCTCAACAGAGCAAAGATGAGAGGATAATGAAAACAAATTATCTTGCTAGCCATTTTCATTGATATTGTTGTTTGAAGGTTGTCCTCTATCATGTTTTTATAGGCCAAGCTAGGGTGAGAAATTTGAGGACGTTATTATGGAAAACTTATTGAAGGAATATGTTGTTAAGGCAACCTCATTTTGCTGAATATAAAGTCGTATATATGATTTTGATTATAACCTATATATGATTTTTTTTAGGGTAATGCTACTCAGGCAGAATTTATAGGCAGAATTCATAGGCAGAAAGTTTTACATCCATTGGATGCATGTGGTAAGTGTATGTGGTGGGGCCTACCACATGCATCCAATGGATGTAAAACTTTTTGCCTATGACTTCTGCCTACAAATTATGCCTGAGTAGCATTATCCTTTTTTTTATTATAGTATTCTAGCATTTCCTATATATAAATTAATTAGAGTACTTCAAGCCCTTAAATGTAGTCTTTTTGGGTAAATTCTAGTGCTTTAAGAAATGTTTACTAAGGCTAAGATTCCATAATGTGGTTCAATGCATCTCTACCTTCAGATCATTGATACGGACTGATCTTACATCATGTAATTAGGGTGTCAATAGGGTAAGTAAATCATTTCTTGAGATTCAATAAATTGTTTGAAAAATTATATTTTGGTTACCAAAATTAAAAATATTTGCTTTACAGTAATTTTAAACTCAATAAAAGGAAATAGTTAATGATCAATCTTGAAAAATAATTGATAAATTTACATCTAAGTCCTACTTTGCCTTACAAAGGACAAGTAAGTCCTATAAAAAATTTCACCGGACCATTAAGTCCTTGAAAAAATATTCCACTTAAAGTTCTAAACTACTTAACTTTTCACTTATAACCTTATCAATTACTCAACATAGACTTAAAATTTTGCAATTATAATTTCTATTCAAAAATTGATTTTTAGCGTTTTTATTTTTATTTTTTATGTTTTAGTAAATTAATGAATATTATATTATAAATTTAATTAAAGTTTAATTCCAAAAATCTTTTGTAGATTTTACTACAATAATATTTCATATATAACAATTAAAAATTATATTTAAAAATTAATAAAATGTTATAATTTTTTTATTGAAACAATTTGAATAAATTTTTATCCTTTGAATTAATCATTATTAGACAACGAAAAAGAGGACAGAAACTTATCGGAGAAAAAAAAAAGAGAGGATATAAACTAAAATAAATAAGCAGCTAATAAAAAATAGTTTCAATTCTAATAACAAAACAAAAATATAAAAGCTTGCTACTTAAAGATTTTTATTGTAATTGCACACATTATGCTTTGTATAAGTGTATAACTGAGCATAAAGGACTATTAATTAATGTGAATTTGAAACTCACCAATAAATGGAACACTAATTAACCTTATTGTTGGCTGTTATTGTAAATATATATATATATATATATATATATATATATATATATGAAAAAAAAATTAATTGCTTTAACAAAAAATTTAGACATGTTTAAATAGTCAAATATAAAATTGATAAGAACTCGAATTCGAATTTGTATAAACACCTAAAAAAATATGAATAAAAGGGATCCTCGAATCCTCTCTCAAACTTGCTCTCTGAAAATTATTATGTTCTTGATTAATATTGGGTGTGTGCATCAAATTGATTAACAGTAATCAGTTAAGCAATTTTTGGTACCTACAATATATATACAATTTCGAAAACATATTAATAAATTAATGTTTCTTGGGACGGTAGTACTAACCAGCTCCAATTCAGAAAGGGGCAAGCGATACACAACGATGGATGAGAGGAAGAGGATGAGGAAAGAACAACACATGAAAGATCTCAATAACAAAGTTAGCTACTTGAAGAGGAGAAATAATGAGATAGTTTAGGAAAATGACATTGTTAGGCAACTATGCTTGGGTGTTGAGTCTGACAACATGGTTCTAAGAGCTCAATTGGCTGAACTGAAGAACGGGTCAGAGTCTCTAGAGATAGTTCTTCAATTATTAGATCATCGTTGCTCTGATGTGCTTTGTCTTGATCAACATAGCATTCACACAAGAAAGTGATGATGGTCTGCCCACTGTTACTTCATCAATCACATGCCCAAAAACTCAGAATAGTTGATGATTCACTACAGTAGTGTTAACGACACCAGTAATATTGGTATTTACAGGATTAATGACGAGAATATTTGTAATACCCCGTAATTTTGACGTTCAGTTAATTTTAATTTAGATTTGAGTTTGGGTTAGATTATTGTGTTGGCTAGGATTATGTTGTGTTATATATTTTAAAGTTTGGGCTTGCATATCTATTTGGAGTGGGCTAAGTACATTTTTTTTTATGTTTAGGATTTTATTTGTTTTTCTAAAAAAAAAGAAAAATAAAATAAAATAGAAAAATGGAATAGGGTTTTAGTAGTTTTCACGCGAGAGAGAGGTTTTAGAGAGAGAGAAAGAACTCTAGAGAGAGAAAGGCTATGGTGGCTGACATGGCTTTGGCTCTAAGGTGGCAGTGTAGAATTCACGATTTTGAGGTTTAAGAAGGTGATCTTCATGATGGATTTTACATCTTGATTAGTAGGCTACCATGGCGGTTGCATCGTGACAGCATCTATGGCTTCCATGGGAGAGTTTCAGCGAGGAAGGTGTCAGGTATGGTGGCATACATTTGAGTCAGTAGTCACTACAAGAAAATGGGGCTTTTGGGACAGTCAAATCCGTCACTAAAAGTCGATAAACCGTCACCAATACTCAAATTGGACCGTCATAAAAAGTGGCATCGCGAAAGGTCATTAGTAATGGTCAAGTTTTACCATCACAAAAAAGAGGTGTATTAGTGACGATTTTGACCGTCACTAATAATTGGACTATTAGTGACAGTTTTAACCGTCACTAATAATGAACTATTAGTGACGGTTAAAACCATCACTAATAACTGGACTATTAGTGACCATTTTGACCGTCATTAATGCCTACATTTAGACTGTCCCTAATACCACAAATAATTTTTTTAATTTATATATTTTGCTTAATTTTCATTTTTATAATTTACTTGATTTGTTAATTTACATTTCTTAAGCCAATAACAGTATAAAAAATATATTAATATCAAAATTTAAAATAAATTATATATATGACAATATTAAATAAATATTACATAACAATTCATTAAGACTTTTTTATAAATAAAACCAATAAGCTAGTTCAACATCCAAGATAACAAAACAGAACCTAAACCAAACAAATTTGTCCATCTTGAAATAAAAAAAAGCATGCATTGAACAATATAGATCCAATATAGAACAAAATAAAGCCTACAAAAGCAAATCCCAAATTAAGGTAGTGTTGGTGTTGAATGGAGTGTTGGTGTTGGGGTTGACTCTAATATCGTTGGTGTTAGTGTTAATTGGGGCTGTTGAGAAAACTGGAACCAAGGTGGTGGATGCTGATACTGCCACCATGGTGGCAACTGGGGATACCTTGGTGGTGCATGCTGCTGTTCGGAATCTGATTCTTGTTGATAATAGTGGATCCATGGTGGAGGTTGTTGTTGTTACGCAAGCATCATCTCTTACACTTTGGTAATTTTTTGCAACTCTTCCCGTATGGTCACTAGTACCTATAATTGTTGCTGCACGTTTTCTAGTTCCTCTGCCATTCTTTCACTTTTTTCCTCTACTATTTCTGCCCTCCTAGAGGACTTTTCAAAAGATGAGGATACACGTTGACGACTCAAAACGATGTACCCATTCCCATTTGGGATGTTGAGGCGTTGGGTTTGGGTTGTTAGCATCCCTTTGGGGACACTGAGACGTTGGGTTTGGCTATTGATGCTAACCACTCATGACCACGACTCGTAACTAGTGTCTTTGGCTGTTGTGGATACCTGTTACAATCCGCTAAATGAGATTAATTCACAAATATAATCACATAAAAAGAAAATCTTGCACAATTATAGAAAATTCACAAACCATCAACCTACAGAATTCAAAAATTGGAAAGTGTTGTGCTGCAGTATCTAAATTTAGAACTTGTAAATGTTTACTTTTTACATTTTCAACAAATAATCAAAAAGAAAAAAGACGAAGGACCCAAAATCCAACACACAGATTTAACATAAAAAGATGAAATGAGAGATTGTAATTTATTTTACAGCCAAAGAAAGATGCCCCTACTACTAAACCAAACAAAGTTAAAATAAGATCCCCAAGCTTAACATATTTTTCCTTTTCTTTTTTAGGGTAAATAAATGTAAACCATAGCATCAAAGTTTCAGTTTTAGCATTTCCTGCAGAAAAGAAAAATAAGTATGAAATTTAACCCCAAAACATGATGAAACACATAAAAATTCCAGTGTAATCAAACATGACAAGGATACTCGCCAAAAAGCAACAAGTCAGCTGTCATTATCTTTCATTTAATATCAGATCTACCCAAAACTGTAGATTCTTGTAACCCATTTCAAGGCACTAGCATTTTTCATTCAAAAAAAAAAAAAAAAAACCCAAATGATGAAACATAGAGAAAATCAGCAGAATATAAACTGATGTTCATCACACAATATAAATGATGAAACATAGAGAAAATCAACAGAAAATCAGCAGAATATATAACACAATGATTTCATCAAAAGTAAAAAACTGATTTGCTGTCATTATCTTTCTTTTGAAGTTAACACTGCCCAGAAACAGAGTAAGACAATAAACACTGTTTTCAAAAGCATATCATTAACTTAATGAAGAAATCGGAATAAGGGATCAAAAAAACCAATTTTTTAGGCCAGAGTGTCAGTCTATCCTAAATAACCACAGGTAAAAAGCACAAGGAAAAAGAAAAAATAATAAAACACAATAACATAAGCACTGGGCAAACTAGGTTCATATAGCGGAATCCAAATAATTACTGCACTTTTTGTCAAGAATCTAAATTCTCTGTCTCTCTTTCTCTCTTCTTTATCATTCTTTTTTTGCAAAATTTCCCACAAGATGAGATTTCCTATGAACAAAGAACTACTAATTTGACCGCTTTTCTAGTGTAATATTAATCATTCAATCTATAAGTCACGTATTTTTTTATTTTTATCCTTGATCACTTTCACAGAACTATTTTAGCTATTTTATGTGAAATTAATTTTTTATTTTTTATTTTTAGGGAAATGGAACGAAAAGGCCATATCAAATTTATTTATTTAATGAAATTTAGTAAAATTTTAAATGAACTAGTCATACATAAACAAGTTCCAATTGAATCATCAATTTTGAGGAACATTATGGACAAAGAGGTAAATTAAGCTCCACAGTAGAAGTTTATGGCATCTAACTTTTAATAACAGGTTTGAATTCGGATTACATTAATTCCATGGAAAATCTATATAGATTCCATTTCTAATAGGTTGTCTTCAATCTTTTACAATGTCTTGACAAAAACCTAACAAATATGAGTATTCCATTTCTGTGACAAAATTTGTTATTAGTGTCTTGTAGATCAAGTAAATCCCCTTTGATTTAGAACCACTCAAAAGGAATGTCTTGTAGATGAAGTAAATCCCCTTTGATTTAGGAATCACTCAAAAGGAATGCCGGGACAGAAAATCACGGACTTGACTTTTAAAAACTAAGCAACTACTACAATGAAACAAGTCATTAAATCTCTTGAATTGAAATTAATTTCTTTTTTATTTTCTTCAAAAGAAAATTTTCGAACATGATGTGAGATCAGGCGTATCAACGATCATAAGGTAGAGCTGCATAGTAACATTTATTAAAGCGCTAGAATTTATCCAAAAAAAAACCATATATAAGGGCTTGAAAAAAAAAGATTACCAAAAATAAAAAGTACTATAATTAATTTATCTATATATAGGAAATGCTAGAATATTGTAATCAAAATCATATATAGATTATAATCGCAAAGATATACAATATATGACTTTATTCAGCAAAATGAGGTTACCTCCATTATCAGTAATTTTTCCATAATAACATGGTCAAATTTCTCTCCCTTGGCCTATAAAAATATGATAGAAGACAACCTACAAACAACATTCTCAAAGAAAATTGGCAATAATGTTGGAATTGTTTTAGCAAACCCATCTCTAATCTATGATTTTCATAACCCTCCTTCGTCTAATTCGGTTTCTCCAATATTTTTTTGTTTTTTTCTCTATTGGTTCTATGTTTTATCATTAATCTCTTCTCCTTTACATTAAGCATAAGTGTCTACTTGATATAAACTGTCAAAACATACATACTTACATACATACATATATATATATATATATATATATATATATATTGTAGGGGGAAAAAGAGTCGTTAGGTGACACGTGCGACCAACACAATGCGTGGCAACCACGTCATCATCCATGTCACCCAAATTTAAGTGGCGCAAATATTGTAAAGAATCCCATAATTTCCTCCAACAAACACCTATATTCAAGCACTGAAATCAGGGAGAGAAAAAATGTGTTATTCCTTGAGTAAAAAGAAAAGAGAGAAATTAAAGGCGTGATGATTGTACTTGAATGATTATTTAAAGGTCGAAGTGAGAATGAAAAAAGGGATCTGATAAAGTGTAAAAATACAATTTTTCTGTACCTACACTTTGAACGCCACAAGAAAACAAACGATACTTCGGCATGACCAGCCGAAGGTCTCGAATGAAAGAAAATGGTTAAGGCATGAACAGCCGAACGCCACAAGAAAAGAAACGATACTTCGGCATGACAAGCCGAAGGTCTTCAATGAGAGAAAATGGCCAAGGCATGAACAGCCGAACGTCACAAGAAAACGAACGATGCTTCGGCATGACCAGCCAAGGGTCTCAAGTAAAAGAAGGCGTGAACAGCCGAACGATATATAAGAAGGGGCGATACTGCAGCACGTCCTGTCGAAACATCTTGAACAAATCGACAAAGGATTGACCATCCCAAAAGCTAGATATAAAAAAAAACCCCGGCGCAAGTAACCGGAGGTATGAAGGTGTACCTGAGGTATGAATGTATAGCCATGAAAATAGTAAGAGTTGCACACATCGTAAAATGCAAATAGCATACAAACATATGGATTCTTGAGGAATCAGAAGAACATTCTCTATTAATATCAAAAGGCTATTACAGATGAAAACTGCTCCAAGGAGCATTACAAAATAAGAGGAGAATATGTTTACAAATCAAGGTGCCGAAGGAGAATCCAAGGTATTGGTAGGCTCCCTAGTGTGAGGAACCACACCCTGTTGAGAGGCAGGATCATCCTCAAAGATACTGACAATCTCTTTCTCCTCTTCTCCTTCCTCTGGATCCTGATAAGGAGGTCCCGCTAGGCCCATCTCTCGGTCGTATTCGGCAAGACCACCAGGGTAAGATCGATCGGCTTCGGGCGCCACTGCATCCTCAAAGCCTTGACGATAGGCCTCTGCATTTCGGATCTGAACAGTAAGAGATAGGCGATCAAACAGAGCCTTGGCGCCCTTCTCCAGCTTGACAGATCTCTCCTGCAAAGAGCTGACGTTCTGCTCAGCTTCGGTCGTTCGGGACTCAGCCAATGCCCTCTGAAATTCAGCACCCTCAGCCTTTTTGGAGAGGTCCTCCACTTGAGACTTGAGTTGCACATTCTCTAACAGCAGAGCCTGGGACTTAGCCTTCTCATTGTTGACCTCACGCATGGCCGCCACGAAGTCTGCCTCAGCCCTTCTGATCCGAACATCCGCCTTTTTGACCTTAACAGTCGCCTGCTCGACCAATTTGCACATGGTCATCACACCGAACAGGCTCTGCAAAGGCACACGAAACCATCAAAGATAAATAACAGAAGAACATATGATGAAGTTGAAAACACATCCTTTACTGCTCACCTTGAGGGCTGCATCAGGACAGGAGTCCAAGAGGTTGCAGACAGAAAGCTCCATCATCATCTTCGTATCTCGGGGAGGCCACATCTCTTTTAGAAATGCCTTCATCGATTCTCTGCTCTCAAGAATGGAATCTTCAACTGACAAAGGCATACCATTCTCCTTCACCATCCGATGAACCCACGGTTCCACCATAGAGGAGCTTGGGGCATCAGAACCTATCTCAGCCGTCCTAACAACTGGAGGCCCCCTAGGTTCCGGAACCGAAGGAGAAGCAGAGACAGTTAGCTTTTGAGACTTCAAAGGAGGGACAGGCTCCTCTAGTTCTATCACTTCAGAAGGAAGTGACTTTCCCACTATCGTCTCCTCGGCATGTCTTTTGCGCAAGATCGAGGCCACCTCTACTTCTCGATCGGTCGGGGGATTGATGAGACTGTTCCCTTCAGACAGCTTCTTTGTTTTGGTACGAGTAGTTTTAGGAAGCTTCATTTTTACACCGTCCACACTCCCTGAGATAGCTTTGAGTACCGAAGAGCACAATAGAAGGGAGGACTTGGGTACCTTCCTCCACACCTTTTCAGCAAGGGTCTTCAGACGTGCCGCTAACTCCGAACGGGGAAGGAGATCTCTAACTGCGCCAACAAAAGACCGAATTTGATTAAAGAGCACAACATCACATATAATACAGTCACAATGAGGTTCAGATAGAAAGTCAGAAGGCGGGATACCTAATCCACTGAACTTCTGAGGGATGTGAAATTTCTTAGAAGAAGAGACCTTCTAGTTTCCCCCAACCACCACAAGTTAGGCTTTCCAGCCCTTGTCAGAGGAGGGATGACCGGTACAGAGCGATCTGCCCGGACGTGGGAAGAAATGAAACCGGTTCCTCTCATTCTTTGTAGCACAGACCTGATAACAAAGAAGAAGATCGTCCAATCCCAACTCTAAGTCACGGGTATGATTAAGGGCAAGAACACTGGATATAACCCGAAAGAAGTTAGGGTTCACTTGCAAGGGAGCCAAATTTAGTTTTTTAACCACAAGATGATAAAAAGGGTGAAGGGGAAAATGAAAGGCGGGAAAATGCCTAGCCGAGAAGAGCATGTCATCATCGCCCAAACCACCTCCAGATCGAAAGTCGAAATCAAGAGGGTAATTCCTAAGATTGACGTCATACGGGATCTCACAATCAAGTCTGAGTTTCCCCAAATTCACAGGAGTCCTAATTAGATCTTGATCAGCGTCCTCCAAATCAGAATCCGAAGAACTCTGATCTTCGGAAGAAGGGGGATTGGCTAGTGTTGGAGGAACAGAAGGAACCTCTGGGACACTCTGACCACACTCATCCTCACCCAGAAACTCATCAATAGACTGATAGCGGTTCAGTGGTCCGAACTCATCAACAATCTCGACACCTCTCGCCTTACCCATATCTTCAAAGAAAAGAGGAAAACAGTAGTAGGAGGAAAAGGAAATCATTAACCTCAGCGGACGAGCAGGTATTCCCAGAATCGCCCAGAATCTACAACGATCTGAAAAATACAAAAGCAAGTGTTGGCATTTATGTGGAACTGACATTACGGTGGCCGTCATGGGGCACGAAGCCCAAACGCAGCCAGGCGGAACAAACGAAGCGACGCTCATAATAGAAAAACCCTTTCAAATTCCAACTAAAATTGGAAGGGATTTTTGGGGCAAATTGTAGGGGGAAAAAGAGTCGTTAGGTGACACGTGCGACCAACACAATGCGTGGCAACCACGTCATCATCCATGTCACCCAAATTTAAGTGGCGCAAATATTGTAAAGAATCCCATAATTTCCTCCAACAAACACCTATATTCAAGCACTGAAATCAGGGAGAGAAAAAATGTGTTATTCCTTGAGTAAAAAGAAAAGAGAGAAATTAAAGGCGTGATGATTGTACTTGAATGATTATTTAAAGGTCGAAGTGAGAACGAAAAAAGGGATCTGATAAAGTGTAAAAATACAATTTTTCTGTACCTACACTTTGAACGCCACAAGAAAACAAACGATACTTCAGCATGACCAGCCGAAGGTCTCGAATGAAAGAAAATGGTTAAGGCATGAACAGCCGAACGCCACAAGAAAAGAAACGATACTTCGGCATGACAAGCCGAAGGTCTTCAATGAGAGAAAATGGCCAAGGCATGAACAGCCGAACGTCACAAGAAAACGAACGATGCTTCGGCATGACCAGCCAAGGGTCTCAAGTAAAAGAAGGCGTGAACAGCCGAACGATATATAAGAAGGGGCGATACTGCAGCACGTCCTGTCGAAACATCTTGAACAAATCGACAAAGGATTGACCATCCCAAAAGCTAGATATAAAAAAAAACCCCGGCGCAAGTAACCGGAGGTATGAAGGTGTACCTGAGGTATGAATGTATAGCCGTGAAAATAGTAAGAGTTGCACACATCGTAATATGCAAATAGCATACAAACATATGGATTCTTGAGGAATCAGAAGAACATTCTCTATTAATATCAAAAGGCTATTACAGATGAAAACTGCTCCAAGGAGCATTACAAAATAAGAGGAGAATATGTTTACAAATCAAGGTGCCGAAGGAGAATCCAAGGTATTGGTAGGCTCCCTAGTGTGAGGAACCACACCCTGTTGAGAGGCAGGATCATCCTCAAAGATACTGACAATCTCTTTCTCCTCTTCTCCTTCCTCTGGATCCTGATAAGGAGGTCCCGCTAGGCCCATCTCTCGGTCGTATTCGGCAAGACCACCAGGGTAAGATCGATCGGCTTCGGGCGCCACTGCATCCTCAAAGCCTTGACGATAGGCCTCTGCATTTCGGATCTGAACAGTAAGAGATAGGCGATCAAACAGAGCCTTGGCGCCCTTCTCCAGCTTGACAGATCTCTCCTGCAAAGAGCTGACGTTCTGCTCAGCTTCGGTCGTTCGGGACTCAGCCAATGCCCTCTGAAATTCAGCACCCTCAGCCTTTTTGGAGAGGTCCTCCACTTGAGACTTGAGTTGCACATTCTCTAACAGCAGAGCCTGGGACTTAGCCTTCTCATTGTTGACCTCACGCATGGCCGCCACGAAGTCTGCCTCAGCCCTTCTGATCCGAACATCCGCCTTTTTGACCTTAACAGTCGCCTGCTCGACCAATTTGCACATGGTCATCACACCGAACAGGCTCTGCAAAGGCACACGAAACCATCAAAGATAAATAACAGAAGAACATATGATGAAGTTGAAAACACATCCTTTACTGCTCACCTTGAGGGCTGCATCAGGACAGGAGTCCAAGAGGTTGCAGACAGAAAGCTCCATCATCATCTTCGTATCTCGGGGAGGCCACATCTCTTTTAGAAATGCCTTCATCGATTCTCTGCTCTCAAGAATGGAATCTTCAACTGACAAAGGCATACCATTCTCCTTCACCATCCGATGAACCCACGGTTCCACCATAGAGGAGCTTGGGGCATCAGAACCTATCTCAGCCGTCCTAACAACTGGAGGCCCCCTAGGTTCCGGAACCGAAGGAGAAGCAGAGACAGTTAGCTTTTGAGACTTCAAAGGAGGGACAGGCTCCTCTAGTTCTATCACTTCAGAAGGAAGTGACTTTCCCACTATCGTCTCCTCGGCATGTCTTTTGCGCAAGATCGAGGCCACCTCTACTTCTCGATCGGTCGGGGGATTGATGAGACTGTTCCCTTCAGACAGCTTCTTTGTTTTGGTACGAGTAGTTTTAGGAAGCTTCATTTTTACACCGTCCACACTCCCTGAGATAGCTTTGAGTACCGAAGAGCACAATAGAAGGGAGGACTTGGGTACCTTCCTCCACACCTTTTCAGCAAGGGTCTTCAGACGTGCCGCTAACTCCGAACGGGGAAGGAGATCTCTAACTGCGCCAACAAAAGACCGAATTTGATTAAAGAGCACAACATCACATATAATACAGTCACAATGAGGTTCAGATAGAAAGTCAGAAGGCGGGATACCTAATCCACTGAACTTCTGAGGGATGTGAAATTTCTTAGAAGAAGAGACCTTCTAGTTTCCCCCAACCACCACAAGTTAGGCTTTCCAGCCCTTGTCAGAGGAGGGATGACCGGTACAGAGCGATCTGCCCGGACGTGGGAAGAAATGAAACCGGTTCCTCTCATTCTTTGTAGCACAGACCTGATAACAAAGAAGAAGATCGTCCAATCCCAACTCTAAGTCACGGGTATGATTAAGGGCAAGAACACTGGATATAACCCGAAAGAAGTTAGGGTTCACTTGCAAGGGAGCCAAATTTAGTTTTTTAACCACAAGATGATAAAAAGGGTGAAGGGGAAAATGAAAGGCGGGAAAATGCCTAGCCGAGAAGAGCATGTCATCATCGCCCAAACCACCTCCAGATCGAAAGTCGAAATCAAGAGGGTAATTCCTAAGATTGACGTCATACGGGATCTCACAATCAAGTCTGAGTTTCCCCAAATTCACAGGAGTCCTAATTAGATCTTGATCAGCGTCCTCCAAATCAGAATCCGAAGAACTCTGATCTTCGGAAGAAGGGGGATTGGCTAGTGTTGGAGGAACAGAAGGAACCTCTGGGACACTCTGACCACACTCATCCTCACCCAGAAACTCATCAATAGACTGATAGCGGTTCAGTGGTCCGAACTCATCAACAATCTCGACACCTCTCGCCTTACCCATATCTTCAAAGAAAAGAGGAAAACAGTAGTAGGAGGAAAAGGAAATCATTAACCTCAGCGGACGAGCAGGTATTCCCAGAATCGCCCAGAATCTACAACGATCTGAAAAATACAAAAGCAAGTGTTGGCATTTATGTGGAACTGACATTACGGTGGCCGTCATGGGGCACGAAGCCCAAACGCAGCCAGGCGGAACAAACGAAGCGACGCTCATAATAGAAAAACCCTTTCAAATTCCAACTAAAATTGGAAGGGATTTTTGGGGCAAATTGTAGGGGGAAAAAGAGTCGTTAGGTGACACGTGCGACCAACACAATGCGTGGCAACCACGTCATCATCCATGTCACCCAAATTTAAGTGGCGCAAATATTGTAAAGAATCCCATAATTTCCTCCAACAAACACCTATATTCAAGCACTGAAATCAGGGAGAGAAAAAATGTGTTATTCCTTGAGTAAAAAGAAAAGAGAGAAATTAAAGGCGTGATGATTGTACTTGAATGATTATTTAAAGGTCGAAGTGAGAACGAAAAAAGGGATCTGATAAAGTGTAAAAATACAATTTTTCTGTACCTACACTTTGAACGCCACAAGAAAACAAACGATACTTCAGCATGACCAGCCGAAGGTCTCGAATGAAAGAAAATGGTTAAGGCATGAACAGCCGAACGCCACAAGAAAAGAAACGATACTTCGGCATGACAAGCCGAAGGTCTTCAATGAGAGAAAATGGCCAAGGCATGAACAGCCGAACGTCACAAGAAAACGAACGATGCTTCGGCATGACCAGCCAAGGGTCTCAAGTAAAAGAAGGCGTGAACAGCCGAACGATATATAAGAAGGGGCGATACTGCAGCACGTCCTGTCGAAACATCTTGAACAAATCGACAAAGGATTGACCATCCCAAAAGCTAGATATAAAAAAAAACCCCGGCGCAAGTAACCGGAGGTATGAAGGTGTACCTGAGGTATGAATGTATAGCCGTGAAAATAGTAAGAGTTGCACACATCGTAATATGCAAATAGCATACAAACATATGGATTCTTGAGGAATCAGAAGAACATTCTCTATTAATATCAAAAGGCTATTACAGATGAAAACTGCTCCAAGGAGCATTACAAAATAAGAGGAGAATATGTTTACAAATCAAGGTGCCGAAGGAGAATCCAAGGTATTGGTAGGCTCCCTAGTGTGAGGAACCACACCCTGTTGAGAGGCAGGATCATCCTCAAAGATACTGACAATCTCTTTCTCCTCTTCTCCTTCCTCTGGATCCTGATAAGGAGGTCCCGCTAGGCCCATCTCTCGGTCGTATTCGGCAAGACCACCAGGGTAAAATCGATCGGCTTCGGGCGCCACTGCATCCTCAAAGCCTTGACGATAGGCCTCTGCATTTCGGATCTGAACAGTAAGAGATAGGCGATCAAACAGAGCCTTGGCGCCCTTCTCCAGCTTGACAGATCTCTCCTGCAAAGAGCTGACGTTCTGCTCAGCTTCGGTCGTTCGGGACTCAGCCAATGCCCTCTGAAATTCAGCACCCTCAGCCTTTTTGGAGAGGTCCTCCACTTGAGACTTGAGTTGCACATTCTCTAACAGCAGAGCCTGGGACTTAGCCTTCTCATTGTTGACCTCACGCATGGCCGCCACGAAGTCTGCCTCAGCCCTTCTGATCCGAACATCCGCCTTTTTGACCTTAACAGTCGCCTGCTCGACCAATTTGCACATGGTCATCACACCGAACAGGCTCTGCAAAGGCACACGAAACCATCAAAGATAAATAACAGAAGAACATATGATGAAGTTGAAAACACATCCTTTACTGCTCACCTTGAGGGCTGCATCAGGACAGGAGTCCAAGAGGTTGCAGACAGAAAGCTCCATCATCATCTTCGTATCTCGGGGAGGCCACATCTCTTTTAGAAATGCCTTCATCGATTCTCTGCTCTCAAGAATGGAATCTTCAACTGACAAAGGCATACCATTCTCCTTCACCATCCGATGAACCCACGGTTCCACCATAGAGGAGCTTGGGGCATCAGAACCTATCTCAGCCGTCCTAACAACTGGAGGCCCCCTAGGTTCCGGAACCGAAGGAGAAGCAGAGACAGTTAGCTTTTGAGACTTCAAAGGAGGGACAGGCTCCTCTAGTTCTATCACTTCAGAAGGAAGTGACTTTCCCACTATCGTCTCCTCGGCATGTCTTTTGCGCAAGATCGAGGCCACCTCTACTTCTCGATCGGTCGGGGGATTGATGAGACTGTTCCCTTCAGACAGCTTCTTTGTTTTGGTACGAGTAGTTTTAGGAAGCTTCATTTTTACACCGTCCACACTCCCTGAGATAGCTTTGAGTACCGAAGAGCACAATAGAAGGGAGGACTTGGGTACCTTCCTCCACACCTTTTCAGCAAGGGTCTTCAGACGTGCCGCTAACTCCGAACGGGGAAGGAGATCTCTAACTGCGCCAACAAAAGACCGAATTTGATTAAAGAGCACAACATCACATATAATACAGTCACAATGAGGTTCAGATAGAAAGTCAGAAGGCGGGATACCTAATCCACTGAACTTCTGAGGGATGTGAAATTTCTTAGAAGAAGAGACCTTCTAGTTTCCCCCAACCACCACAAGTTAGGCTTTCCAGCCCTTGTCAGAGGAGGGATGACCGGTACAGAGCGATCTGCCCGGACGTGGGAAGAAATGAAACCGGTTCCTCTCATTCTTTGTAGCACAGACCTGATAACAAAGAAGAAGATCGTCCAATCCCAACTCTAAGTCACGGGTATGATTAAGGGCAAGAACACTGGATATAACCCGAAAGAAGTTAGGGTTCACTTGCAAGGGAGCCAAATTTAGTTTTTTAACCACAAGATGATAAAAAGGGTGAAGGGGAAAATGAAAGGCGGGAAAATGCCTAGCCGAGAAGAGCATGTCATCATCGCCCAAACCACCTCCAGATCGAAAGTCGAAATCAAGAGGGTAATTCCTAAGATTGACGTCATACGGGATCTCACAATCAAGTCTGAGTTTCCCCAAATTCACAGGAGTCCTAATTAGATCTTGATCAGCGTCCTCCAAATCAGAATCCGAAGAACTCTGATCTTCGGAAGAAGGGGGATTGGCTAGTGTTGGAGGAACAGAAGGAACCTCTGGGACACTCTGACCACACTCATCCTCACCCAGAAACTCATCAATAGACTGATAGCGGTTCAGTGGTCCGAACTCATCAACAATCTCGACACCTCTCGCCTTACCCATATCTTCAAAGAAAAGAGGAAAACAGTAGTAGGAGGAAAAGGAAATCATTAACCTCAGCGGACGAGCAGGTATTCCCAGAATCGCCCAGAATCTACAACGATCTGAAAAATACAAAAGCAAGTGTTGGCATTTATGTGGAACTGACATTACGGTGGCCGTCATGGGGCACGAAGCCCAAACGCAGCCAGGCGGAACAAACGAAGCGACGCTCATAATAGAAAAACCCTTTCAAATTCCAACTAAAATTGGAAGGGATTTTTGGGGCAAATTGTAGGGGGAAAAAGAGTCGTTAGGTGACACGTGCGACCAACACAATGCGTGGCAACCACGTCATCATCCATGTCACCCAAATTTAAGTGGCGCAAATATTGTAAAGAATCCCATAATTTCCTCCAACAAACACCTATATTCAAGCACTGAAATCAGGGAGAGAAAAAATGTGTTATTCCTTGAGTAAAAAGAAAAGAGAGAAATTAAAGGCGTGATGATTGTACTTGAATGATTATTTAAAGGTCGAAGTGAGAACGAAAAAAGGGATCTGATAAAGTGTAAAAATACAATTTTTCTGTACCTACACTTTGAACGCCACAAGAAAACAAACGATACTTCAGCATGACCAGCCGAAGGTCTCGAATGAAAGAAAATGGTTAAGGCATGAACAGCCGAACGCCACAAGAAAAGAAACGATACTTCGGCATGACAAGCCGAAGGTCTTCAATGAGAGAAAATGGCCAAGGCATGAACAGCCGAACGTCACAAGAAAACGAACGATGCTTCGGCATGACCAGCCAAGGGTCTCAAGTAAAAGAAGGCGTGAACAGCCGAACGATATATAAGAAGGGGCGATACTGCAGCACGTCCTGTCGAAACATCTTGAACAAATCGACAAAGGATTGACCATCCCAAAAGCTAGATATAAAAAAAAACCCCGGCGCAAGTAACCGGAGGTATGAAGGTGTACCTGAGGTATGAATGTATAGCCGTGAAAATAGTAAGAGTTGCACACATCGTAATATGCAAATAGCATACAAACATATGGATTCTTGAGGAATCAGAAGAACATTCTCTATTAATATCAAAAGGCTATTACAGATGAAAACTGCTCCAAGGAGCATTACAAAATAAGAGGAGAATATGTTTACAAATCAAGGTGCCGAAGGAGAATCCAAGGTATTGGTAGGCTCCCTAGTGTGAGGAACCACACCCTGTTGAGAGGCAGGATCATCCTCAAAGATACTGACAATCTCTTTCTCCTCTTCTCCTTCCTCTGGATCCTGATAAGGAGGTCCCGCTAGGCCCATCTCTCGGTCGTATTCGGCAAGACCACCAGGGTAAGATCGATCGGCTTCGGGCGCCACTGCATCCTCAAAGCCTTGACGATAGGCCTCTGCATTTCGGATCTGAACAGTAAGAGATAGGCGATCAAACAGAGCCTTGGCGCCCTTCTCCAGCTTGACAGATCTCTCCTGCAAAGAGCTGACGTTCTGCTCAGCTTCGGTCGTTCGGGACTCAGCCAATGCCCTCTGAAATTCAGCACCCTCAGCCTTTTTGGAGAGGTCCTCCACTTGAGACTTGAGTTGCACATTCTCTAACAGCAGAGCCTGGGACTTAGCCTTCTCATTGTTGACCTCACGCATGGCCGCCACGAAGTCTGCCTCAGCCCTTCTGATCCGAACATCCGCCTTTTTGACCTTAACAGTCGCCTGCTCGACCAATTTGCACATGGTCATCACACCGAACAGGCTCTGCAAAGGCACACGAAACCATCAAAGATAAATAACAGAAGAACATATGATGAAGTTGAAAACACATCCTTTACTGCTCACCTTGAGGGCTGCATCAGGACAGGAGTCCAAGAGGTTGCAGACAGAAAGCTCCATCATCATCTTCGTATCTCGGGGAGGCCACATCTCTTTTAGAAATGCCTTCATCGATTCTCTGCTCTCAAGAATGGAATCTTCAACTGACAAAGGCATACCATTCTCCTTCACCATCCGATGAACCCACGGTTCCACCATAGAGGAGCTTGGGGCATCAGAACCTATCTCAGCCGTCCTAACAACTGGAGGCCCCCTAGGTTCCGGAACCGAAGGAGAAGCAGAGACAGTTAGCTTTTGAGACTTCAAAGGAGGGACAGGCTCCTCTAGTTCTATCACTTCAGAAGGAAGTGACTTTCCCACTATCGTCTCCTCGGCATGTCTTTTGCGCAAGATCGAGGCCACCTCTACTTCTCGATCGGTCGGGGGATTGATGAGACTGTTCCCTTCAGACAGCTTCTTTGTTTTGGTACGAGTAGTTTTAGGAAGCTTCATTTTTACACCGTCCACACTCCCTGAGATAGCTTTGAGTACCGAAGAGCACAATAGAAGGGAGGACTTGGGTACCTTCCTCCACACCTTTTCAGCAAGGGTCTTCAGACGTGCCGCTAACTCCGAACGGGGAAGGAGATCTCTAACTGCGCCAACAAAAGACCGAATTTGATTAAAGAGCACAACATCACATATAATACAGTCACAATGAGGTTCAGATAGAAAGTCAGAAGGCGGGATACCTAATCCACTGAACTTCTGAGGGATGTGAAATTTCTTAGAAGAAGAGACCTTCTAGTTTCCCCCAACCACCACAAGTTAGGCTTTCCAGCCCTTGTCAGAGGAGGGATGACCGGTACAGAGCGATCTGCCCGGACGTGGGAAGAAATGAAACCGGTTCCTCTCATTCTTTGTAGCACAGACCTGATAACAAAGAAGAAGATCGTCCAATCCCAACTCTAAGTCACGGGTATGATTAAGGGCAAGAACACTGGATATAACCCGAAAGAAGTTAGGGTTCACTTGCAAGGGAGCCAAATTTAGTTTTTTAACCACAAGATGATAAAAAGGGTGAAGGGGAAAATGAAAGGCGGGAAAATGCCTAGCCGAGAAGAGCATGTCATCATCGCCCAAACCACCTCCAGATCGAAAGTCGAAATCAAGAGGGTAATTCCTAAGATTGACGTCATACGGGATCTCACAATCAAGTCTGAGTTTCCCCAAATTCACAGGAGTCCTAATTAGATCTTGATCAGCGTCCTCCAAATCAGAATCCGAAGAACTCTGATCTTCGGAAGAAGGGGGATTGGCTAGTGTTGGAGGAACAGAAGGAACCTCTGGGACACTCTGACCACACTCATCCTCACCCAGAAACTCATCAATAGACTGATAGCGGTTCAGTGGTCCGAACTCATCAACAATCTCGACACCTCTCGCCTTACCCATATCTTCAAAGAAAAGAGGAAAACAGTAGTAGGAGGAAAAGGAAATCATTAACCTCAGCGGACGAGCAGGTATTCCCAGAATCGCCCAGAATCTACAACGATCTGAAAAATACAAAAGCAAGTGTTGGCATTTATGTGGAACTGACATTACGGTGGCCGTCATGGGGCACGAAGCCCAAACGCAGCCAGGCGGAACAAACGAAGCGACGCTCATAATAGAAAAACCCTTTCAAATTCCAACTAAAATTGGAAGGGATTTTTGGGGCAAATTGTAGGGGGAAAAAGAGTCGTTAGGTGACACGTGCGACCAACACAATGCGTGGCAACCACGTCATCATCCATGTCACCCAAATTTAAGTGGCGCAAATATTGTAAAGAATCCCATAATTTCCTCCAACAAACACCTATATTCAAGCACTGAAATCAGGGAGAGAAAAAATGTGTTATTCCTTGAGTAAAAAGAAAAGAGAGAAATTAAAGGCGTGATGATTGTACTTGAATGATTATTTAAAGGTCGAAGTGAGAACGAAAAAAGGGATCTGATAAAGTGTAAAAATACAATTTTTCTGTACCTACACTTTGAACGCCACAAGAAAACAAACGATACTTCAGCATGACCAGCCGAAGGTCTCGAATGAAAGAAAATGGTTAAGGCATGAACAGCCGAACGCCACAAGAAAAGAAACGATACTTCGGCATGACAAGCCGAAGGTCTTCAATGAGAGAAAATGGCCAAGGCATGAACAGCCGAACGTCACAAGAAAACGAACGATGCTTCGGCATGACCAGCCAAGGGTCTCAAGTAAAAGAAGGCGTGAACAGCCGAACGATATATAAGAAGGGGCGATACTGCAGCACGTCCTGTCGAAACATCTTGAACAAATCGACAAAGGATTGACCATCCCAAAAGCTAGATATAAAAAAAAACCCCGGCGCAAGTAACCGGAGGTATGAAGGTGTACCTGAGGTATGAATGTATAGCCATGAAAATAGTAAGAGTTGCACACATCGTAAAATGCAAATAGCATACAAACATATGGATTCTTGAGGAATCAGAAGAACATTCTCTATTAATATCAAAAGGCTATTACAGATGAAAACTGCTCCAAGGAGCATTACAAAATAAGAGGAGAATATGTTTACAAATCAAGGTGCCGAAGGAGAATCCAAGGTATTGGTAGGCTCCCTAGTGTGAGGAACCACACCCTGTTGAGAGGCAGGATCATCCTCAAAGATACTGACAATCTCTTTCTCCTCTTCTCCTTCCTCTGGATCCTGATAAGGAGGTCCCGCTAGGCCCATCTCTCGGTCGTATTCGGCAAGACCACCAGGGTAAGATCGATCGGCTTCGGGCGCCACTGCATCCTCAAAGCCTTGACGATAGGCCTCTGCATTTCGGATCTGAACAGTAAGAGATAGGCGATCAAACAGAGCCTTGGCGCCCTTCTCCAGCTTGACAGATCTCTCCTGCAAAGAGCTGACGTTCTGCTCAGCTTCGGTCGTTCGGGACTCAGCCAATGCCCTCTGAAATTCAGCACCCTCAGCCTTTTTGGAGAGGTCCTCCACTTGAGACTTGAGTTGCACATTCTCTAACAGCAGAGCCTGGGACTTAGCCTTCTCATTGTTGACCTCACGCATGGCCGCCACGAAGTCTGCCTCAGCCCTTCTGATCCGAACATCCGCCTTTTTGACCTTAACAGTCGCCTGCTCGACCAATTTGCACATGGTCATCACACCGAACAGGCTCTGCAAAGGCACACGAAACCATCAAAGATAAATAACAGAAGAACATATGATGAAGTTGAAAACACATCCTTTACTGCTCACCTTGAGGGCTGCATCAGGACAGGAGTCCAAGAGGTTGCAGACAGAAAGCTCCATCATCATCTTCGTATCTCGGGGAGGCCACATCTCTTTTAGAAATGCCTTCATCGATTCTCTGCTCTCAAGAATGGAATCTTCAACTGACAAAGGCATACCATTCTCCTTCACCATCCGATGAACCCACGGTTCCACCATAGAGGAGCTTGGGGCATCAGAACCTATCTCAGCCGTCCTAACAACTGGAGGCCCCCTAGGTTCCGGAACCGAAGGAGAAGCAGAGACAGTTAGCTTTTGAGACTTCAAAGGAGGGACAGGCTCCTCTAGTTCTATCACTTCAGAAGGAAGTGACTTTCCCACTATCGTCTCCTCGGCATGTCTTTTGCGCAAGATCGAGGCCACCTCTACTTCTCGATCGGTCGGGGGATTGATGAGACTGTTCCCTTCAGACAGCTTCTTTGTTTTGGTACGAGTAGTTTTAGGAAGCTTCATTTTTACACCGTCCACACTCCCTGAGATAGCTTTGAGTACCGAAGAGCACAATAGAAGGGAGGACTTGGGTACCTTCCTCCACACCTTTTCAGCAAGGGTCTTCAGACGTGCCGCTAACTCCGAACGGGGAAGGAGATCTCTAACTGCGCCAACAAAAGACCGAATTTGATTAAAGAGCACAACATCACATATAATACAGTCACAATGAGGTTCAGATAGAAAGTCAGAAGGCGGGATACCTAATCCACTGAACTTCTGAGGGATGTGAAATTTCTTAGAAGAAGAGACCTTCTAGTTTCCCCCAACCACCACAAGTTAGGCTTTCCAGCCCTTGTCAGAGGAGGGATGACCGGTACAGAGCGATCTGCCCGGACGTGGGAAGAAATGAAACCGGTTCCTCTCATTCTTTGTAGCACAGACCTGATAACAAAGAAGAAGATCGTCCAATCCCAACTCTAAGTCACGGGTATGATTAAGGGCAAGAACACTGGATATAACCCGAAAGAAGTTAGGGTTCACTTGCAAGGGAGCCAAATTTAGTTTTTTAAGCACAAGATGATAAAAAGGGTGAAGGGGAAAACGAAAGGCGGGAAATTGCCTAGCCGAGAAGAGCATGTCATCATCGCCCAAACCACCTCCAGATCGGAAGTCAAAATTAAGAGGGTAATTCCTAAGATTGACGTCAGACGGGATCTCACAATCAAGTCTGAGTTTCCCCAAATTCATAGGAGTCCTAATTAGATCTCGATCAGCGTCCTCCAAATCAGAATCCGAAGAACTCTCATCTTCGGAAGAAGGGGGATTGGCTAGTGTTGGAGGAACAGAAGGAACCTCTGGGAGACTCTGACCACACTCATCCTCACCCAGAAACTCATCAATAGACTGATAGCGGTTCAGTGGTCCGAACTCATCAACAATCTCGACACCTCTCGCCTTACCCATATCTTCAAAGAAAAGAGGAAAATAGTATTACGAGGAAAAGGAAATCACTAACCTCAGTGGACGAGCAGGTATTCACAGAATCGCCCAGAATCTACAACGATCCGAAAAATACAAAAGCAAGTGTTGGCATTTATGTGGAAGTGACATTACGGCGGCCGTCATGGGGCACGAAGCCCAAACGCAGCCTGGCGGAACAAACGAAGCGACGCTCATAACAGAAAAACCCTTTCAAATTCCAACTAAAATTGGAAGGGATTTTTGGGGCAAACTCTAGGGGGAAAAAGAGTCGTTAGGTGACACGTGTGACCAACACAATGCGTGGCAACCACGTCATCATCCATGTCACCCAAATTTAAGTGGCGCAAATATTGTAAAGAATCCCATAATTTCCTCCAACAAACACCTATATTCAAGCACTGAAATCAGGGAGAGAAAAAATGTGTTATTCCTTGAGTAAAAAGAAAAGAGAGAAATTAAAGGCGTGATGATTGTACTTGAATGATTATTTAAAGGTCGAAGTGAGAATGAAAAAAGGGATCTGATAAAGTGTAAAAATACAATTTTTCTGTTCCTACATATATCTATATAAAATTTTGAAAGCAGATTGATAAATTAATGTTGCCTGGGACAGTAGTACTTACCAGCTCCGGTTCAGAAGGGGATGAGTGATACGCGACAATGGATGAAAAGAAGAGGTTGAGGAAAGAGTAGCGCATGAAAGATCTCAATAACAAAGTCAGCTACTTTAAGAGGAGCAACAATGAGATAGTTCAGGAAATCAACACTGTTACGCAACTATGCTTGGGTGTTGAGTCTGACAACATGGTTCTGAGAGCTCAATTGGCTGAACTGAAGAATAGGTTCGAGTCTCTAGAAATTGTTCTTCGCTCATTAGATCATGGTTGCTCTGATGTGCTTTGTCTTGATCAACATGACGTTCACACAAGAAAGTGATGGTGGGCTTGCCCACGGTCACTTCATCAATCACATGCCCAAAAACTCAGAAAAATTGATGATTCACTGCAGTAGTGTTAAAGACACCAGTAATATTGGTAATTACAGACTTAATGATGGGAATATTTATTATCAAATTGATTATTTGTCTTAGATACATTCTTTGTCTCTCTTTTTTTTTGCAAAACTTCGAAAAAAATGAGATTTCCTATTAACAAAGAACTACTAATTTGACCGCCTATTCTAGTGTATTAATCATTCTATCTACAAATCACTTCTTTTTTTCTTTTTTCTTTTTATCCTGGATCACTTTCACAGAACTATTTTAGCTATTTTATGTGAAATTAATTTTTTATTTTTTATTTTTAGGGAAATGGAAAGAAAAGGCCTTATCCAATTCATACAATTTTTTTTTTATATAAGTCAACCAATTCATATACAATGTATGTTCGGGATATCAAAAATGGTTTTAATGTAGCTGAGGTAGTGTTCATATGGTTGGTGGGAAATACTGGGGGAAAGATAGTCATGAGAACTTAATGAAATTTAATAAGGAGTAGCAACGAACAATATGACTTTTTTGATTCACAAACAAAAATGGGATTGAAGTGTGCTTCCGCTGTGAAAACCCGTTTCCAACAAATACAAGAGATAAAAAATAGTGTTTCCTATCACAATTTTTCACAGATAAAGTTGGAACCTTTATAGCATCAGAAAAAAAGTTTTCTGATTACCCAAAACTGAGTTTCCTAAAGAATGAAGAGAATTACCTCCTCCTATATTTAGGATAAGTTAAAAGGAGATTTTGAAGTAGAAAGGAGGTTCAATTTTCACTTCTTTTAACAAGGAATAGCAACCCATTGCTTATCAAGTTCTTCGAAAAACAACCCAAATCCTGCACTTCTAGTTATAGCTAAAGATTCTTCATATTGAATATAATTCTCTAATCGATATTGTATGACCAAATGTAATAATTTCTCTATCTACTTACCCATTTTCAACCAAATTCCCACCTTGTTCGAATAAACATAAATTTGCAACACCATGCATTACATAATAACATTTTTTCTCAGAACTAAGATTGCATACTAGGCCTAATGGCTATTCATATTGCAGTGATCATTTAGTAAAGAAAAAGTGGACTCATTCAACTTGCCTATATGAGACACATTCCCTAAGTAAATGTAGGCATGGATGGCGTGCAATCAAAATTTCAGCATCGACACAATGGAGACATTGAACAACCCAAGGAAACATTGTTAGAAATTAATCTTGATTAAATAAATTTTAATTATGTTAGTGGAAGACATAGGAGTGTGTTAGTGGAAGATATAGGAGTTAAGTTATGTTAGTGGAGTTTTAAATGTTATGTTAGTGGGTATAATGGAATTAATTAGGTATTTACATATAGGTGGTACATATTTGTTTTGAAGCCTATATAATGTTATATTTTCTACCCAAAAAAAATGTGAAATAAAGTATCTTCCTAGAGTTCCTCCCTACATTTCTCTTCTAATTTTATTGTGTTGTGTGTAACCAGCCACTATTTTTCAACAAAGTGGTATCAGAGCTAGTTTGTGAGAAAGAAAGAAAATGGCAAACAATTTGGTTCCATTTCAAATGTCTTGGTTCACCAAAGAAAAGTATGAAAATTGGTGTATTCTTATGAAGGTAGTTTTGCAAGCACAAGATGTGTGAAAAGTTGTGAACAAAGGTTATATTGAGCAACAAGATAAAGCAACTTTGTCTCAAGCTGAAAAAGATACTTTAGAAGTCATGAGAAAGAATGACCGAAAGGCGGTCATGACAATGTTTGGATGATGGAATGCTACAAAGCGTTGCCATTGCAATTAATGCAAAGCAACTATGAGAGATTCTTCAAAATTCCTACCAAGGAGTTGATAAAGAAGAAGGTTCGCCTCCAAACTTTACGAGGTGAATTTGAAGCATTACATATGAAGGAATCTGAATCAATTTCATATTATTTTTCAAGAGTCTTGACTATTGTAAATCAACTAAGGAGATACGGTGAAGCCTCATATAAATGATACAATGGTAAAGATCCTTTGGTCATTGGATCCCAAATTCAATTTTATTGTTGTAGTCATTGAAGAATCGAAGGATTTGGAGTCTATGACCATTGATCAATTAATGGGTTCGTTGCAAGCTCATGAAGGAAAAGTGGTGAAGAAACAAGTGTCTTTGGAACAAGTGCTACAAAGAAAGCTTTCTTTGAAAAAGAGAGAAGAAAAGCATAGAGGAAACCAAAGGGGCCGAGGACATAGAAAAATAATTGGTTAAGGAAAAGGAATAGGTGAAAGAAGTGGTCACCATACCATCAACTATGAAGAAAAAAGTCATGACTTACAACAAACAAGGAGGCATCACTACAACAAAATTCACTTTTTACAACGGGCAAAAATACATTCTACAACAATCCTTGCCCGTCGTAGTATCCCATATCATGGTAGATAGATGTCTTTCCACAACGGTCATTGGCCCATCGTCGTAAGTTTCTTTCCACGATAGTCATTGGCCCGTCGTAGAAAGTTGTCTTTCCACGATGGGCTTTGCCCCTCGTAAAAAGTAAGTTTTTAAAAAATATATGTAAAATAAGTTTGCTTTACATTGTTCCCAACACAAAATCCTATACAACTAATGCCTCCTATTCAATCAAAATTTCATCCAAAGCCAAGCCTTGTACAAATAGCACAATGCTAAATAAAAAATGAAGCATTACAGAAAATAAAAAGGCAATTAACAAATAAGAAACATCCATAAAGGAACACATCCTCACAAGAAAGTTATTTCTGCTACTATAAAACAAACAAGTTCAAAGAGTAAATATGCATTGATTAATGAAATAAATATGATCTATGATTCCAATTTTAAATCAAGTACATAAAAGAAAATTTGTCCTCCTGACCACCACCGCCTAAAGACTACACTGGCCTGATTCAACTATGATTTGATCCACTTCTTTTAACAGCCCTCCAATTAGGCCTTCTCTTCTCAACTTCTCTTCGTTTGCTTTTCTACACAAAATCAAGTTCTCTCTTTTCATAAAATTCAATTCTCCTATGAATGAGCTTTTAGGATAATGTTTACTTAAGTAATACTGGACACAATATGCTAAAAATACAATGAAATGGAAAACTAGAAAAATAGGATAGTACAACATGATTATAAAATTTAAATTAAATCCTTTAAGGCAGACTTAAATGCGTCAAAAACATTAATGTGTATATAATATTTTGAATATATATCTATTATAGTCTATCATTTTCTAAATTTTATTTAAATATCTCTCAAGACATAAATGTTGCATCAGTAAGTGGAGGATAAATCTGTCCATCAATTATACATCCTTTTTTTAAAAAAAATAAGAAACAAAAAGCCAAATATAATTAAACCAACTTTTGGCAATAGGATACTTGTCTGGCATGTCTGGTTGGAATGCAAACACTAACCATATCTAATATTTCAACAAACAGCATAGTTTTCTATAAAATTCTATTATTATGACTTTATCACATAATTGCTTCAAAATAAGTTAAAAGTATCCATGTTGGATGCTTTATCTTCCGTAAAGCTGAGGAGGAAAATTTTTTGAAGTTTCACAATCAGTTGTATAGCAACTGTTTTAACTACATGTTTAATCATATCACAGGCAGAGGATAGAATACTGAATCCTTTCATAATTTTGCAAGTATTAACTAGTGACAATATGTTGATATACTATGACCTTTAAGGTTTAAGATTTCTTTTAAGCATATTGATATGTTAGGGCCTTCAAGGATTAAACATGGAGACAATCAATCAAATCCAAGCACCAAAAATTAGTAAGTTACCTGCATTACCACACCAACAACAGTACATTGTGCAGCTTTGGCTGAAGACTGCATTTCCTGATATGCGTCACCTAGATGCAACATCCACATTCTTAATGAATTTAGAAGGAAACTTTTCTTTCTATTTATTTATATTTTTTATTGATGGGACAAATGAGGATGTTCTGGAGATTAATGAAGAAGGATCAATAAATCCTTAGTAAATGCCATCACTACCGTGTCTATTGTAAAAATAGTAATTGCCACAGAAAGTATACCAGTTTTTGCCAAAATATTGGGTGCAAAGATTCTCTCAGTGCTTGGGCTGAAGCTCTAATCCTAGAAGATTGGGCCTTAAGGAATATTTATAGCTAAGGGACTAAGCTAGGAATTCACTCTCTGCCACAAGTAGCCATTTTCAGGTATTCCAATAGGCTGCATTAGAGAGAAAAAAGATATTGACAATATGTAAAAAAAGTGCACTTCTCAATATTTTAAATAGAGAGCATTAGCACCAATATCAATCAAGGAACTATGAAAGAAAAAATGTAAGGTAAAGACATATTACATGTAAGTTAGGAATATCAAAGACTAATCATAGACACCTGAAGCATTAAAATAGAAATTAACAAAAGCATCAGAGAAATTAAACTCACTCTGACTTCTTGCCTCGATGACTCAGTCAGATAGTGGCTAGTTGCAGTAGAAAGTCTTTCAAAGTATTTTGGGGACAAAGGTCCATCCCCAACTGGGCCGCAGGAACTACAGCCTGCAAGCATGCTATCAGCAAGAAAAACATGGTTGTACACCAAGAAACATGCTTTACAAAAGCATTAGCCTCAAGAAATGAGATAAAAATTAGAAAGCGAAATAAAAAAACATAGCTCTAAAAGGTTTAGATGTCCCTTAAATTAAACTAGCAACCCTACTATAGAATGTGTGCTTTGTCTATTCGTGAAAATATTGATTTCATTAGGATAACAAAATCAAACAAAATCAAATACCGAGTTAATGCATAATATAAAGTACCGATGGCTCAATGTTCAATGTTCCAGATACATAAACTTTTAACATGTTTTCATGAAGTGCATTTTGCCACAATGAATCTCCATCTCATACCATTGTACTTATATTAAACTAAAAATATACAAAACATAAGTCTAATTACCGAATCAACATAGCTACAGAATATCAGAGAATACTTCAAAAAAAATTCCATTGATAATAGACCAGGATATGAAATAGCCAATATAGGATCTAATGTCTAGCAGAATACGAAATAATGTGAACAAAAAGGAAATAAAATTTTACAAATATCAGAACCTCAAAAAGAATTAGGCATTCTTCTAATAGTTTGAAAACAAATCTTCTTTGAGCATCACTTTGCTGCCAAGGCTAGACAAGTGATCCATCATCTAGATTGCATACAATTTGTAAAATAATGATTAAGACTTCACACCTTTCAACATCATTTAGGTTATAAAAGACAGACATTTCATCTGGAATTTGCACACTCAAAATTATAAATTAAGACAATTATATGATATTAATTGGGAGCAAGTAGTCCAAGCACAAGGATATGAACACATGTAACCTTCAAAATTAAAATTAAGTCAACAAGGTACAAATATGACCAGATTTTTTGGACCACAGTTTGAGGTTGGGGCAGCTCTCATTAGCAGCTATTAGAAGTAAAATTCCATTAATGATTGGAGCACGATGAGAATGTCATGCCCCTATAGGAGGAATGGAGAAAAATGAACATCAGACAAAATAAGGAATTCAAAAATGTTGAGCAAACTAAAAATATATATACAGAGCTTGACAACTGAGCTAATAACAAGTAAATTAAGGGCTTGAAGAACTACCAAAAATTATTCATACATGTTTACAACCAGTCTACACCATTCAAACCATTCAAACATTACATGGAACATGTTAGGAGCATACAGAACATAATAACATAAGTACCTCTCCTAGTTTATGGAGCTGTTTGAACAAAGTTAGTGAATAAATTCTATCAAATCCACAACACACCAAGCCTAATAGAAAATGCTAAACAAGGATTGAAGGATTATAGATGAAAGATCACAAGAGATAAACAGAAGGATAAAAAATAAAGCATCACAGTAGAAAAAGACAAACACTATGTCAAATTCACAAAAATAATACTCCAACACAGCGACAACAGAAATTGAAACAAAGAATTTTACAACAAAAAAAAATCCATACAAAAGTAACTAAAAGAGAGGAATTTTCAAAGAATATCAAAACCCTGCATTGCACAATGAAATCTTATTACGAAGATTTAAGAATTGGGAAGAAAAAACAACAACTTGTGAATCATCAAGGGTCAACCATCCATTGTATTACATTTTATAGATTATAAAATATAGAATAATGGGTTTAATTTACTAGCTGCTAAGGTTTCCATTCATTGAATGAAACTTTTACTTTATAAGGAGTGTTTTCTTTTCCCTTTTGTGCATATTGCATTCAGAAAGTTGCATTGAGAGAACTTTGAATATGTCTAAAAAAATTAAGACAATTTGAATCCAATTGCATACATATACATAAATACTATTTATAATTATTGGTACAAATTTGCATATAGATGAAAAGATTTAAGTAAAATTAAATCCACAACTAAAAATTGTAAATAGAAAATTATTCAGAAATTCGTATAGGTAGATCCAATCAGAGGCGCAAAAATTTTAAAAAAAAAGAAAGAAAAGATCTAGAGTGTGCGATTCATTAACACAAAAAACACAAACAAAAAGAAAATATACACACATATATAATATTAATACATACATATATAAACACAAAAATGAATATAAATTTGCTTAGAACTACATAGAGTTGTTCATATTAAACAAAAAATGAAAAAGAAAAGTGTACAAATTCTATAACTATATAAGAAGTGAAGTTTGGGCAAGCATATTTGACTAATCCAACTGGATTACCACTTTCTTAACAAACATGTGAAAATACTCAAGAATGATGGCAAACACAAAAAAAAACCGTAGCCCATCCCTTTTAAGTTGTCTGATTATAAAGAGAAATAAACAGAGAACCCATCTAGAGAGTGACCACGAAGCGGGGGACGAAGGTTGTTCTCTGAAAATTAGATCTTCAACAAAACCCTAGCCCATCCCCTTTTGATTGTTGACTGAAGCTTCGATGGAAAATCTACGAGCATCCCAAGGATGCAAAAATGCTAATTTCTCAAAAAGAAAGTTTAGTTTTAGAGGGAGAAACAGAAGAAAGATTTAGAGAGATAGTATCAAAGTAAGAAATAGAGGTTCTTTGAGATGAGACGGAGAGCCGCAATGTAATACCCCTTAATATGAGGATATTTAAATTAGCTTTTTTATTATTTAGTTGGGTTTTAAATTATTTAAATGGTTTTAGTTAAATTTTTTTAATGTCTGTTTTATTTGTTTTAATGTAGATGTTTGAATTGTTATTAAGTGCTAATTGATTTTAATTGTGTGTGTAATGTGAGATATAAATTTGTAACTGGCATATTTCGATGATCAAAACCTGATTGATCGAGTTGTAATTTTTGGATTATTCTTTGTATCGATCATCGACAACTTCGAGTTGACACTCAAGTGCATGGAAGCCGACAAATCAGTTAGAACACCATATAGTACAGGTAAGTATGATGAGGACACTCTGCACTTTTTAGTTCCGAGCCTATTTTGAAAAGCTAGGGTTTTCATGAAAATATTAAGGTTTTTCAAAATAGAACCGGTCCCCAATATTTAGGACCGGTCCAACTTTTTTCGGCAGTTTAGTTTTTGCAGGTTTTCAAAAAGTCCTACCGGTCCTATTTATTTGGCACTGGTCCCACTTAGCCTGTTCCAAATAGGAAATAGATTTTGACGAAAATTCTGATTCCTATTGGGTTTGAAACTTCTAAGAGAGTTCTATTTTGGTATTCAACTTCTTTTTCAAGTAGAATTAGGACTTCCTTGCCTATATATATGTATTCATATTTTCTGTACAAAATAAGCAAGTAATATATGCTTGAAACATATTTTTAGAGAGAGAAAGTATATACAGTATAATTAGGGTTATATATTTTTAAGAACACACATCCATACTTCACGAGTGATATTTAGGATGGTGTTCTACTTTTAATTAGCTGCTCAGAGACTGCATCAAATCTATTTGCTGATCAGAACATTGGATTGAAGGTTCTTCGCTTGCTTGCTTGCTGAGGAAGAAAGGTGACCAGATTGCATTACGAAGGGAACAAAATATTTGCTGAGTATTTTGGTTCTTCCAGCAAGCTTTCTGTAAGGGTGGTGACGTTAGCTGGAAGTCTGCAGCAGTTGGACGTATTGTCGCAATCATAAGCCTGAGGTGTTCCGCATCAGATCCTTGATAGAGTGAAGAGGGGTGTGAGACTGTGTTGTACTTTGCTTCATCATAGTGAATTGGTTCCCTGAGGCGTGCCGCCTTCCTCCGTGGTTTTTCCCGCCTTGGGTTTTCATGTATATCTGGTGCATTCTTTTCTTTACTTGCACTTTATTTATTTGCTTGCTTTAATTGTTTGGTTAATTGGACTTAAAATTGAATTAATTAAAATTAAGCAAACGAGCAAGTGATCCTATTCACCCCCCCTCTAGGTTCTAAAATACTTTTTGCAACCGCTTTCGCACCGCGTAACTCATAATTGGTATCAGAGCAGTGTTCTCTAATTTGTGAGTAGTTCCTTGCGAAGTATTTTTAAAATTAAAATTAAAATTTATTTTTGTTTTCAAAAATTATCATGGAATCTAATAAGAAAGAGGGTGAATTGTTCAACAATCTCATGTATGTGATGTGTTAAATCATAAGGATGACATAAATTTCTTTGCTAGAAAATATGGAAGATTCCATAAGAATAAAGAGAATGAAAATTTTAAAAAAGGAAATTCTTCTAAATGCAAAGGTAAAAATAATAAGAAGGATATTTTTGTTACTCTTCCTGCTATTGCTCATGTTGATAATGATACTGCTAATGATTCTTTTTCTGATTCAGGTAAATCTGAAAAATATGCATTATTCAGTGAAATTAGTTCTAATGATTCAAATGATGAGAAAGCTGATAGAGAACCATGTGAAAGCCGGTTGCAACAAGTCTTTGATGAATTATTAAAGGCTTACGAGAAGCAGACCAAAAAACTAAAATTGGTAGAAAAAGAGAAAGAAGCATTGAAGAAAGAGAATGAGCAAAAGCAATAATTAATTGAAGATCAAAAAGCTATCAATCAAAACTCCAGAATAAAGTGGAATCTGAGAAAGACACTTTGAAGAAAAAGAATGAAGATCAATTGAAGTTAATTGAAGAAAGTAAAGCTGAAATTCTGAATCTTCAAGGCAAAGTCAAATTTCTCGAAAGTGAGGTAAGTCAAGCTATTTCTGCTAGAGATTCTCTTGTTGCTAGAATTAATTTTCTTGAGCCTGAATTGAAAAATCACAAGAGAAATTAATTGCTTTTACTTCTGGGCAGATTAAACTTGACAGCATGATTAGTGTTGGTAAGCCTGTAGGAGATAAAACTGGATTAGGTTTTATTGGGTCATCATCTAAGGGAAAAACTGTTTTTGTTAAACCCAAGAATTTGATTGTGTCTGAACCGAAACCTAAGTCTCAAGTTGAGTCTGTGCATGCTAAAGTTGTGTCCAATGTGCTTTATTATTCTTTTGTGGTAAGACTAGACATAGTTAACACTATTGCTATAAAAAGAGAAGACATTCTAATTCTGATTTTATGTGCATAATTCTTTCGCTAAGAATAGAGTTCATGCTAAAAAGCCATATTATTGGAACAAACCCAAAAATTCTCAAGGTAAAAAGAATTCAAATAAAAAGAAGAATGTTTTTGTTTTCCACAATTCTTTCCTGATAAATTGCATGTTAAAAGTATCTGGATGAAAAAGGAAGATTTGGAGAAGTTTGTCCCTGTTGATACTATGGGATTTATTCCTAATAGGTCTTTGGGTGAAAAACCCCCTAACTAGGTCATTAGGACTTTAATGGTCATGGATTGAGCTTATGTTCATTATTTATTTTCCATTGAACCATATCTTTTTGTATAAAGTTAGGTTTTTGTTTATTTTTATTGATAATCATATGAGATTATGAGAATCATGTTTTTCTGAGAAAAAATGTGAATTCTTTTTATTTCTTTTTAATTTCACTTTGATTTGTGAATGCATAATTGGAACACTTAGTTTGTCAATGAATGAAGTACTTGATTTTATGATCTAAACATTGATGACCAATGTGCTGTATTTATTTCTTTTTAGAGGTAAATCATCTGAGTCCATACAAATTGTGCACTAGTCCAACTCAGAGAGAATTGATTGAAAACTAATGTGAAGTTGACTAGAATATATTGTATAAGTAGCATTGAAAGCTCAAATGATCAATGAAAAAAAATGATGAAAAAAAAAGGAAAAAAAAAATTTGCTGAATATCTAACACAAATGGAAAAGGCTATCTTCGGGATGTGTTCGTAGCTTCCACTACAATGTAAATCTCCAATGAGAAATCTTTAAAGATTAAAGAGTTGTTTTGAGAAAAATAGCTGGCTGCCCGTAAGAGTGAAAGCCACCGTCTTAGAAAAAAAAATGATGAAATTCAATAAAAAAAAATGTTTGATCATGAGTAGTTATATTTGCTTATTATCCAATATGTTTTAGAAGATGGATCAAAGGAATTTGATTAATTTTTGATGAAGTTGGATTGTACACACACACATGGATTTATTAGATGAATTTCTAAATTTTTATAAATATTTGTGTGTTGGAAGTTGTGTCATGATCATGAAGTTGAGAATGAATTTTATGGATAAAGTATGGGTTTTAAAATTCTGCATTTATAAATGTTTGAAAATTTTCAAAAATTTTAGAACTCATTTTATTCTCTAAAAATTGTGCTTTGATTATTCTCATGAGATTATTCATGTTTTATTTATTTAATTTTTTTTTATGAAAAATTTTCAGAAATTCAAAAATATGTTTATTTTGATTTTGTGTTTATTTTTCACTCTTTATGTGCTTAATTGTCAAATCAGGATTGAAAAGATGTGTTTTTGGTGAATTAGAGGTCCAAAGTGTAATTTTTTAAAATTCACAAAGTTGGACCGGTCCCCATTATTGAGCACTGGTTGCACTTCTGCAGGTTCTGAGGAACCGAAAGAAGTTGGACCGGTCCCTAAATATGAGGACCGGTTGCACTTAGCGAATGCCCAGTTTCTATGCAATCCGTGCGCGTGCCTTGTTGGTTTAAGTAACCCATCCCTTATACATGTGCGCACACCCTTTCTCTCTCACTCTCATCTCTCAACTCAAGCTACATACACACTCATACACTAAAACAATCAAAGTCTCACACACTCTTCTTCTTCTACATTCTTTTTAATTTATAATTATTGGATGTTGGGATTAAAGTGTTTGGAGGATTGTGATTGATTGATTGTTGATTGGGGAGAGTTTGAACAAATAAATAGCTTTGAAATTTGGGGATTTTACACTTGCACACCAAGTGTTCGACAATTGACTCAATGGAACTTTTGTCGTTATTTTTGATTCCATTCATTGTGGTTCTTATGGCACGCAAATGGGGACGTACTGAGGCGTCTACCAGTGATGAAAACCGCATTGTATTCACCTAAGATATGTTTGAAGATGAGTTCAATTTCAACAATTTTGTGAATATCATAGGGTGCCGGGAAATGAGAATTGAAAGGAGAGTCAGCCTTGCTATAATCAAGCGCAAATGGGAGATGGATTTTGTGCAATATTTTGAAGACAATGGTTGGGAGTCTCTTTGTGATCTTAGAGAAATTGTAAGGCCCGACATGGTCCGATATTTTTATGGCAATATGATTACATCAATCTTGGACGACCTAATGTTTGTGACTAAATGTTATGGCGTTCGTGTTGAGGTCACCAAGGACACAATTGCCAATGTGTTAAGTATTACAGAGAATGAAGATGGCATTGTTTTGCCATATCAAGTTGAGGATCCAAATAGACCAAGCATGGATGATATGATTAGGGAGTTGTGCATACTTGAAGCCCCACAGCTAGTAGATAGGTTGCCTTCACTCTACCTTACCGATGAGGTCTCGGCATTGAACTTGATAGTCTCGTACAATCTAGATCCTCATGACCACAAGGGTAATTTGATTAAGAGTCGAGTTGAGATTCTCTATCACATTGTTCGAGGAGATCCGATTAATCTTCCCACAACAATCATGCGTACCATGATCTTAGCCACTCAACATTCTAGGTCTTCATCAGCATTACCTTTTCCACAGATAGTGATGGCTATTTTGAGGGATGCTAGGGTTCGTATTCCAGAGAAAGCTGATATTGAGAAACCGAAAGGGATGATTGATGCCACATCAATTACTCGCTCGGTAAACAAGAAGGAAAAGGATAGAAAGGCCTATGAGCCCAGTCAAGGAGCGGGATAGGTTGTGTCTGGGGGTCGTGGAGTTTTCCAACTTCCTGCAACTAACACACCCGTGACGGTCAATCAGATGAACCAAGTTCTTAGGTTCAATCAGCAAGGGTTCGATAGCCTATATGCTAGGATAGACAAGCTTGACCCTGCTGTTTCTGATGAGTCTGCTAATGAGGCTAACTAGACTTATATTTTAGGTCTTGTTATCTTTTGTTCTAGACAATTATTGACTTCTTATCTTCGATGTCTAGATTATTTATTATTGTTTATTCCATCAACTGATATGTTTTAGATATTTATTTGATCAGTGATGATGATTATTTTTGTTTCATTATTGGCTTAATCTCTCTATATGCTTCATGATTTATCTGGTTATATAAATCTCTTGGGTATTTCTTTGTCAATTTGTCCCAAAAAGGGGGAGATGATATTGTTATATGATAAGATACGAGATTCTTTGACTGAGCATTACAGATTTGAGTATTACAGAGTTGTGATTATATTTCTTTATTAAATTTTTCACAGGTTGTGTTGTTTAAGGGATGTGCAGGTACAACAGGTTTTATTCTAAACACACATGTGAAGCTTCTGATGATCAACTTTTTATTTCTATGTATTTTTGGGCAACATTGTAATCTAATTTTTATGGGTTAGGTTATAATTGTCCAGGTGGTTTTGTCACGAAATTGCCAAAGGCGAAGATTGTGAGATATAAATTTGTAATTGGCATATTTCAATGATCAAAACCTGATCGAGTTGTAATTTTTGGATTATTCTTTGTATCGATCATCGACAATTTCAAGCTGACACTCAAGTGCATGGAAGCTGACAAATTAGTCAGAACACCATATAGTACAGGTAAGTATGGTGACGACACTCTGTACTTTTTAGTTCCGAGCCTATTTTGAAAAACCAAGGTTTTCATGAAAATATTAGGGATTTTCAAAGTAGGACCGATCCCCAATATTTAGGACCGGTCCCCAATATTTAGGACCGGTCCAACTTTTCTCAGTAGTTTAGTTTCTGCAGGTTTTTAAAAAATCCCATCTGTCCTATTTATTTGGCACCGGTCCCATTTAGCCTGTTCCAAATAGGAAATAGATTTTGACAAAAATTCTGATTCCTATTGGGTTTGAAACTTCTAGGAGAGTTCTATTTTGGTATTCAACTTCTTTTCCAAGTAGAATTAGGACTTTCTTACCTATATATATGTATTCATATTTTCTCTACAAAATAAGCAAGTAATATATGCCTGAAACATATTTTTAGAGAGAGAAAGTATATACAGTATAATTAGGGCTATATATTTTTAAGAACATACATCCATACTTCACGAGTGATATTTAGGATGGTGTTCTACTTTTTATTAGCTGCTCAGAGACTGCATCAAATCTATTTGTTGATCAGAACATTGGATTGAAGGTTCTTCGCTTGCTTGCTTGCTGAGGAAGAAAGATGACCAGATTACACTACAAAAGGAACAAAATACTTGCTGAGTATTTTGGTTCTTCCAGTAAGCTTTCTGTAAGGGTGGTAACGTTAGCCGGAAGTCTGCAGCAGTTGGACGTGTTGTCACAATCATAAGCCTGAGGTGTTCCGCATCAGATCCTTGACAGAGTGAAGAGGGGTGTGAGACTGTGTTGTACTTTGCTTCATCATAGTGAATTGGTTCCCTGAGGCGTGCCGCCTCCCTCCGTTGTTTTTTCCGCCTTGGGTTTCCACGTAGATCTGGTGCATTCTTTTCTTTACTTGCACTTTATTTATTTGCTTGCTTTAATTGTTTGGTTAATTGGACTTAAAATTGAATTAATTAAAAATTAAACAAACGAGAAAGTGATCCTATTCACCCCCCTCTAGGTTTTAAAATACTTTTCGCAACTGCTTCCGCAACGCGCAACTCACATGTAATAATTGTTTTAAATGTTTTTTTCTTTTAAATAAAATATATGAGTTTTTGGGTTGCATGTTATTTAATTTTTAATTTTTAGGTTGGGTTATACAGTTGGGTTGGGCTATATATATATATATACTAGGGTATTGCCCATGCCTACGGCACTATAAACAAAAAATTATCGAAAAAAATATTATTTGGATTAGTTACTATTCTATATTATTTAGGAGTTTTTCAAATTCTTAGTGGCAACAATTATACAAAAAAAATATATATCTATATTTATATATATCTCTGTGAAATTTTTATAAAAAAAAATTCGGTTTTTACAACCTCCCCATCTTTAAAAAAATTTCGTCCTCAAAATTCGTATTTTCTATTAAAATCTACAATTTCATATATAAATACACTTCATAATTGAAAACTATACATTCAAATATACTTTTACATACATACACTTCATACACAGTTTCTACCTGATTGTACAATACATCTATACTCCATCTCACAAACCCGAGAGATACCCAAAATGTATTGACTCATGATCAGCAGTGTCATTTGGTTGACTCAATTGTTCATCATCTGCTAACAAATCTGACAAATCTAAAAAAAAGATATGAGCAACTATAATTTGTACATGGCATATGACACCTACGGTCCCAATTCAAATTAATTCAAATGTTCAAACTAATTCAAATTAAACTAATTCAAATGAAACATGCTTCCAAAATCTAATGCTGAAAAGAGATGAAAAAGTGAGATATGATATATTTAAAAAATGTGCATAATCTCTCACAAAATGAGAACAACTTTGTATTTTTCTACATTCAGTTGTATTCGGTCTCTTCCCACTCACCATCATTCTTTATTTTTCTTCTCTCCCTCTACAACCGATGCACCATCATTATGTCACTTCTTTACTTTTCTTTTCTTTTTTCTTTTTAATCTATATAACATACTCTTTATTTATTCTTTTCTCTCAATTTCGCTCACTCTCACAATCATTTTATTTATTTATTTTCTCTTTCCTCTCTCTCCCACTCATTTTTGAAGCTCCAACTAAAGGGACCAATTACACATATCTCTCTCTCCAATATTTGTTTCTAAGCTTTTAATCTCTCCCTCTCCCTATCCCTCTCCCTCTTTCTTTTTCCTTTTCTTTCTCTCTTTGTCCTCTCTCTCTCTCTCTATCTGAGATTTTTTTTTCTTTCACTGTCTCTTTGTCCCATCTCTATTTATATCTTTAACAGTAAATTTATTTAATTTTTAATAAATAAATTAAAATATAATATAATAAATATTTTTATTAATGAATACATAAAACTTCAAAAATATATAAAATCGTAAGTGGTATTTTATTATCTTTTAAACAATATACAACAATCAATACAATCATCATTATATATTTATTTACCAAAATGCTAAAGGGCCCTTCACCTCCTTTCAATTCTTGGAACTCATTATCACTTTCGGAATTTTACCATTTTAGTAGAGAAATAAATTTTTTCAGTAAAAATAATTTTCTTTTAAAAATATATACATATACTGTTGATGAACATTAATGTTAACATGTTTAACTGGAAAGGCTTAAATTCTCAAATCAAAAGATATTGTTTAAGATACCCAAATAAAATAATTAGCATAGAATATAAATATTAATTTACATGAAAAAATCTGCACAAGCTCCCCAACCAAAGTATTGTATACACGTACACAAATGTGGGGGACAATGTGTTGTTTCTATATATTTCAAATGATATATTCCATATGGAGCTTGTGAGAGTGGGATAATAAAAAGAAGCAAAAGGAAAGTAGAACACCACAGACCCACTTCCCACTATGAACCTGTCACGCCCAGGAATCCGAACCGCCGGGACTCCCTCGGACTGACCCCGAATCCCGAGTGTGAACCCGTTCACTCAACCCCGTGAACAATCTCAATCACACTCATACAATAGTATCGAGGTTTGATACCATGCTATAACGCTCCGATTTCTGACTCTTGGAGAACCGAAGGTTAAACTGTCTATTTAACCCAATAGACCCTCATTTACCACGGAAGCTTAACTCAATTCTTGCATATGAATGCACCCAACTTCACCTTAACCAATCCCCATGGGCCCTACATCGAATCATACATCTTAGTGGAATTTTACTTGTCCACACTTTCAAGAATCACTCACTTTCAAGCCTCAAAACTTACTATGTTTAGAATCTGAAACTCATACCTACAACATTGGATAGAGAATCCAAAAATACTCAATTTAAAAAAAAATCACACTCAATTCCGATCTAAAACGAAGAAATTACGTCGAAACGAAGTTTTGAAAAATGCTGTGAACAGTAATCTCGATTGTGCGAAATGCCAATCTCGATTGTACGAAACTGGCATCTCGATTGTGCAAAAAAAATTTCGATTGTGCGAAGATTTCACCCTCTCGGGACCTCAGACCTGCAATATTTCGCACGATCGAAATGAGGGTTTCGATTGTACGAAATTCCTCCTGTCTGGACCCTAAAAATCATCATAAATCATCACCCCTTCGCACAATCGAAATGGGGGTTTCGATTATGCGAAATAGACACTTCGCACGATCGAAATGCACCTCTCGGAACTTCCAACAACCCTATACATGGTCCACATTAAGCCCAATCAACATTTTATCATCCTAGAACCCCTCATACATGATCCATAACATAAATGAAAGGTTCCAACATCAATCTCACACTCAAGATCACATTTATAGTTGAATTATACATCAAAATGAATCATTATCCTCCACAACCACAATTCATTCACAATGAAAACATCATCAAATGAACTAAGTGCCACCATGGGCATTACATAAACTAAACCATTGTCTTTTCACACCCAACAAGTTTATAATCCAATACATATATCGAAATTACATTTGTCCAAGCTATAACCATAACTCAAAAAGGCGTCACATGCCACAAGCCGGCATGGACAGCCACAAAATGCTCAACATCCAAAAGATAGCATAAACACCACTGGAGTTCCACTTGGACACTCATGTCCCATCCGTCATCAGTGCTTTATCTATAAAAGAGTTTATAATAAAGGGGTGAGCACCACTGCGGCTCAGTAGAGATAACCCAACCCTCCTAAGTGCTGACTCGACACCGACTTACATGGAATGCATATGAATACACTACATGCCACATCCACAATCTCACAAACCAATCAACATATGCAATTAAAGAGGATTGCATACTTCACGAATCATGTATAACATGTTCAAACATAAAAACATTAAGGAAAGTAAATGCTCTCTCTCTCGGTCCTCATCCAATACCCTACATGATTGGCCCTCTCCGAGGATCATGTAACCTTGGACACCTCCGATAACCATCCAATGACCGGGACAACTCCGAAAGGTCATTCTATCATAGCAATATATAGGATTGCCATAGAGTGAAGGGGCAACTCTGAGGCTCACAAATCTTGGACATTCTCCGATAACCATCTAATGACCGGGACAACTCCGAGGGGTCATTAGTATTGGACATACTCCGATCCTAGGCATTAAGCCTTAGTATGGCGGGTCCACTCCGAGGGCCATACATAGTGGATAATTTTACCACATTTCACAACACGGTTGGACCACTCCGAAGCCCCGTGTACCTCATTTGCGTCATTTTTTTCGCAACTTCCCACATATGCAATATGAATGCATAAACACATGACATTTTATTTTCATGCTCAACTCATGCTCATTGATACTAAAAAGAAGTAACAAGCATATTTTCCATCACCACACACCACATATAGCACATATATGTATAACACATGCATATATCATCTCATATGCATACAACTTCAAAATTAGCATATTTTACTCATGCTACACTCAATGCATAATTTTAGCACATAGAATTAACATGCATTCAACAACCACATTCTCACATATAATCACATATATGACACTTGGTACACATTTTTCCACATATACACCAAATTGAGCACATAATGCCGATGTATCAATTTCTTACACTCACACACTTCAAACCCACATGCTACCACCAACACAATGGACACAATTGTGAAAAGATAGGAATCTAGAGAAGGAGAAAACACAACTTTCCACACCTCTCACCATCCTAAAGCATGTGAAACACAACCTACACCTCTCTTCTTCACCCGAAACCCTAGAATCGACAATTAGAAGAGAAGAAGAACCCCTACCTCAAAAATGAAGACCTTCCAAGCACTTCACCAAAATTCCAACAATGTCTATCTTGCTGAACCACCACTTTGATCGGTTCAAAGGGAAGCCCTAGCCGTCCCCTACGTATCTCCCTCATTCAGCAAGTCTTGAATCTAAGCCGAACGGGCCCGAAATGTAGAGAGAAGGGAGAGCTATGAAAATTGATAATATTAGAGAGAGAAAGAGGCGTGAGATATGGCTGAGAGTCTCAGCCACTGATATTTAAAATATCTAGGGCTTGCAAAAAGACCAAAATGCCCCCGGCCACTTAACGTACCCTCCGGGCCTCCGTTTTCAATTCCAGAAACTTCTACTGTCTCAAAATCACTTCCTTAACTCTCTAAACATTTCATCTAAGCCACTCCCAAAAATAAATATTTTCAAAAATTTTCTAGATTACTGGGCCCACTTAAGTAGCATCCCGGGCCCCAATTTGACCAAAAAGTCAAACTTCTCCAAATCTCTTAAAAATTTCTCAAAACCTTTAAAACACTTTCTAAACATGTTCCCCACACTCAAAACATATTAATCACCACTCAAAATGCATTTATGGCAATTATAATGTGAAAAATGCAAAACCGGCCAAAATTGGTCACGGTTTCTACAGAAGCACCCCTCACACCCGCCGGACACCTCATCATCACCAACACCTCCTGTCCACTGTAGTATGCTAGCAAACCAAACAGACCTAGCTCCAATTGTAGACTAAGCCATTGACGACCAGCCATCTCCATCAACGATTAACCAGCCAGCAAACGCCACCGCCATTGCAATCAATCGCCAAGTTACCAGTTCTTCCACAGTTATAACACGCCCCATTACCACCACCACCACCATGATACCCATTGCCTCCCCCACCGCCATCTCATTTACTGCCTCTCTATCCGCCATTAAACCCATACTCGTTGCCCCTGCCCCCAGAGCCGTAACCACCACCCCGGCCTCCTCTTCCACCGCCGTAACCCTCTTTCTATTAGGACCGGTGACATCAATGGCTTTGGCTTGGAAGGATCTACCCGTTCAAGTCATCTTTGACTTTGGCTTTGGCTCGACCGAATTTGTGTTTGAAGGAGGTGATGGAGAGAGAGGGGGAGAGGGAGAGTGATGGTGTTATGGTCTGATGAGATATATATATATATATATATATATATATCTAGATATAATGATATTTTATATTTGAAATTGATTGATGTGAATGTTATTTTAATGTAAAAGTAAGTGAATGTTTAAATTTGAATTTAGGTGGGAGTGAATCGTGATCGTTGATTGAAGATAGGTAGAGTAATTTTAGACCGTAGATAGCTATAGATATTTTAAACCGTCAGATGAGTTTTTTAATCATTTTTGGCCGTTAGATGATAATTTTTTTGTGCAAGAGATTCAAACACAAACCTTAAATGTAATATAGATATATGTACAAACATGAAATTGGGTTTATTGTATTCATTATTTTTTAGGATTTTTGTTCTGATTAATAGATAGATCTTACTTCCCTAAGTAATTCTTGAAAGTTTTGTTGTGAACCGTTGGGTAGATCGACGGAAAATTGAGTTCGAAATTTTACATTTTCGAAACTTGAAATTGGGCGTTTTTTATTTAGGCCGAGAGAGGGGGTGATTTTGGTACCGTTGCGTAGTTTAGATCAAGATGAGTTCAATGGTTTATTTATACACGCGATTTGGTGCCTGGAAGTGACCGAAAAATGGCCAGAAAGTTTTGAAAAGTTGGCTGATCGTGACTTGCAGAGAAAAGAAAAAAAAGGAAAAAAGAGAGGAAGAAGAAGAAGGAAGTGGGTGCCACATGCCCACGCGCGCCGCCGGTTGTGGGGCCCCTTTCGACTGCTGTGAGGACCAAAAAAATGGTATTCCAATCCCACTCACCGGGCCCACCCACTGGGCCCACTTTGGGCCCTGGGACATTTTTATATTTTTTAAATTTTTTAAAATTGATTTTTAAATTAGAAAAATAGGAAAAGTAAACTTTTAAAATTGTTTTTAAATTCCAGAAAATTCTAAAAACATTTGGGTAATCATTTGGGGACAGAATGCTCTTGGGTTTTAAATTTAAACTTAAAATGAGGTTCTCTTGGGGTTAAAGTAGTATAAAAAGTGTGCATCAAAATTAGATTTTTATTTTCTTTTATTTTGGAAATATTTTAAAATTTCTAAAAAATTCTAGAAATTTCTAAAAAAATTTGGGTAACCTTTTAGGGACAGAATACACTTAGGTTTTAAATTTCAAGTGGAGTTGAGCTTCCCTCGTTGTTAAATTTGTTTTAAAAGTATCCCTCAAAATTGAGTTTTCATTTTCTTTTACTTGAAAAATATTTTTAAATTTTTGAAAAATTTTAGAAAATTCTAGAATGATTAAATAGGGTTCTTAGGAATAGATAGGCCCAGAAACCTAGATTAGAGTTAGGTTTAGACTCCCTCGATGATTTAGGTACATTGGAGATTTGGTTGTGTGCTTGCTCATATAATTGGTGATTGTATTATTTTCCTTCCTTAATTGTATTTCTTTGAACTCATAACTATTCATGATATTTGATATTAGTTTAATTGCGTATGAGTTATTTTATTGTGGTGATTGAACTTCTGTTAGATTAAATTAATGTGGTAAGTAGGTTAGATCTTTTGTTTTGGTTTAATAGGGTAGTTGTAGAGGCATGTAAGGATTGCCAGGGGGCATGTCAAGATTGCCAATACCTAATAAGGTATTTAATGATAGTATAGGAGGCCTGTAAGGATTGTCTAGGATTAATAAGGTATTATGTTTTTGTGCCTTGTGTTTTGAACTTAGATAATAGGTTCTAAATTTGTGTGATAGGGGTTGAATTGGGATGGTATATAGGACGACGTCTACTTTAGAGACATAAGATAAATAAGGAAATGATTTGTATCTATTTGTATATACTTGTTGTCCCTCATATAGAGGGTATGTTTACCGGTTCTCTGATTAGGTTGTAGTAGAGAGAACTTGCTCATGGGTTTAACCCACTTTGTTGACATTTCAGGTCTCAGATCGGTTCCATTGCGCGGATACAATTTTGGGTTGGTTGATTGTGGCAGGCATCTCCTCTCATCAGTTTTCAGAGTAGGAACTATTATTTTCTTCATATTCAGCTTATGAACTCAATTGGGATGTTGGTTGCTCAGTTATTTAATTTATAGTAATAACTCTTGTTCTTTTTTATCAAGGGGTCCATGGGTTACGGGACTTCCAAGTTGTATTGCCAGACACGTACTTTATTTATTTTACATTTTTACTCCAGAATGACTTTCTACTCTGCTTTAATTTTTTTTTTCATTCCATCTTTGTATTATATGCTTGTTGCTATCAATTGTAAGTATCTCTTAGGTTTTGTGTGTGAAACTAGCCACCTTATGAGCAAAATTTTGTAGGGGTATTTCAGTTGGTATCAAAGCATTCAACATTCAAGTATTTTTTGTGTCACATATTCTGATAAATAGAACTTAATTATAGGACTTATTGTACTCTACTTTATTATTTGGGTATTGATGTCTTTTTTGTTTCATCTTCAGATGCCATGCCGTAGAAGAATGAATGTGAACTGAATCATTGATCAGGACAATGCTCAGGGTGGGAATGCAGAGATACCTCCTAATTTCGTAGCCATTATCGCTCAGGCTGAAGGTATAGGAATGGCGACTGCTCTTCAAAATCAGCAACCATAGCGGATGGCACAATTCCATTACCCATGTAGCATCCCAACACTTGGGAGAGGGTACGAAATTCCTTCATAAAGGGAATCTGCCAAAGTTTTCAGGATCTACGGAGGTGACTAAAGCATATAAGTGGATGAAGGACATTGAGCGTCATCTTCATATGATTACATGCACTGAAGTACAGAAACAGATGCTAGCTACTTTTAAGCCAGTGGGGGATGCATTACAGTGGTGGGAGTCGGTGACTACACTAGAGCAGTGGACTACGTTGACTTATGCAGATTTTTAGGTCTATTTTGATGCTAAGTATTTCCCATATATAATGAGGACAGCCAAAAAGAGGAAATTTCTAGAGTTACAGCAAGGGGACAGGACAGTTGCAATGTATGAGCAGGAGTTCACCAACTTATCGTTATTTACACCTGAGGAGGTGGGCACTGAGGAATAGAATATGCGCTGCTTTGTGAATGGGTTGATTTGGCCTATTCAATAGGTTATCTTGGGCTGTCTAGCTTATACTACTTATGCTCAGGCGGTTGACGTTGCATTACAGCATTGCCAGTTGAGGAAGGACTACAAGAAGGGAAAGGGAGAGAAATGACATGACAGGGATTCCACTAGTCAGACAGTGGAGGAGATAAATGAAAATAATAGTAGGTGATAAGTGTTCAATTCTATGCATTTGAACCCTCTTTATTGCATATGTTAGTCCCATTTCTACGTTTACCGAGATATATTTACGGTATTTTTGTGTCTGTGATGTATGGCAGGTCTTGTAGTAAAAGGAGCAAAGTTTGAGGCTATTTACAGCTGAAGAGAAAAGTCAGAAGTGCAGCCAAGGCATCTCGATCAATCGAGATGTTGATCTCGATCAATCGATCTCGATTGATCGAGATTCTGCAGAGCCACTTGCCCACTTGCTCACCTGCTCTCCCACTTGCAACAAAATCCTCCTTTTTGCACGACTTAGAGGGATTGTCTGACTTGAACAAGACCTTATGAACATGTGAATGGCTAGTGGTGGAAACCACCCCTAGTTCTCTCTCCCAACTTTTACTCTTTAAATTTATTATTATTACATTCATGCAATAATTTTATAAACAAAACTCGAAACCTTATTTTTAGGATTAAAGTGGAAGTATTCTTTCTTTAAGACAATTACGACTAGTCCTCGTGGGATCGATACCCTCTATATAGAACCGTATCTACAAAGATTCGTGCTCTTGCGAGTGGTTAAATTATATTTTGATAAAAGGGGCAAAAATAAGCTTACAATATAATTCAAGTTCCAACTATATCAAAATTTTGGCGCCGTTGCCGGGGACTATGGTTTAATTGTCGCCATTGGAAGATTAAATCTGGTTTAATTCTTAGGCTAGAAATTCTTTCATTCTTTTTTTTTTTGTATATATCTCGTTCTTATTTCTCAAATTTCTTGATTTTAGGTATACCACATAGCGGGCATCTAAAAGAATTAAAGTTGGAACCCTTTGTGAGTATAAAGTCTATAATTAGTGGGTTTGAGTTCATTCAATTTTTTTGTATATATTATTGTTTATTTTGCGTATTGAGGTGTTGTTCTATTATTAATGCATGCTAGGTAGACGGTCCTTGTCACTTCCGTTGCTTCTGTGTAATATTGAACTTGAAAGAACACTTAGACAACGTAGAGGAACCTCTAGGGACCCTATATTGCCTAGGACCGAAAACATGGACCCAAATGAAAGACAACCTCCCGGACTACCTCCTTTTAATCATGACCAACAACCTCCACCTCCTCCTCCTCAAGGAGAGTTGCTTATGGACTTTTATCTTCCAACTATATTTGAAGTATCTTCATGTATTCAATTTTCGGATGTAGCGGCAAATCAATTCGAAATAAAGTCCTCCACCATCAATCTTCTTAATAGCTTCCATGGTGTCCCTAATGAGGATCCATACCGGCATTTAGATTACTTCCTTTCTGTGTGTTCCACCATTCGTGTACCACACTTTACGGAGGATGATCTAAAGCTGTGTATGTTTCCATTCTCCTTAAAAGATAAAGCTAGAAGTTGGTTCAATTCCTTAGAACCTAACTCAATCCATTCTTGGGCGGAGATGCAAATAGAGTTCTTAAAAAAATACTTCCCAATGGGAAAGACGAGTGATATTCGGAGAGCAATCACCGGATTCACCCAAATTGATCAAGAATAATTTCATGAGACGTGGGAGAGATTAAAAGATCTTCTTAAATCTTGTCCGCATCATGTTGTCCCAAAATGGCAGCTAGTGCAAAGTTTTTATGATGGGGTGAGTGAGCAACATAGGCAAATGATAGACTCCGCTTGTGGAGGTGGATACCTTTTGAAAAGCCCCGATGAGGCATGGAAACTTTTTCAAACCCTAAGCAATAATTCAGCTCAATGCTCCTCCACTAGAAAAGGGAAAGCCACCCAACCTTGTAGAGGATTGCATGAAATTTCACGGGTAGATGAGGTTGCCATGCAAGTAGAAGCCTTATCCCGAAAAATGGACCTAATCATGAAAAATGGGCTGCCTACTCCAAGCCAACCTGTTCAAAATCAGGAAGTGTGTTCGTTTTGCTATAGCACTTCACATTTTGTGCGAGATTGTCCTATTGCCGGACAATCTCCCGATTATGCTCAAGAGGAAGCGAATGCCTTGTACTCTAAACAGCTGAATGATCCATATTCAAATACGTACAATCCTGGTTACAAGAATCATCCGGCTTTTTCATGGAAACCTCAAGAATCAAGTCCCTCTTTTCAGGGGAAAAATTCCTTTACTTCTCAATCTCAACAGCCTCAATATAGGCCAAATCCTCAACCTTACAATCAAAGGTCCAATTACCAACAACCACCACCTCCTCCGAGAAGCCAAGGCTTTGAAGAAAGAGTGATAAGCAATCTTGAGGCTAATACCCGCTTATTGCAAACTCACTCTCAATCAATCTCTAAGCTTGAAGCTAATGCTCAATCTATGGCTAGGTTAGAAGCTCAAATCGGGCAACTAGCTAATGCCTTGAATAGAAGGGAGGAAGGTAAGTTACCGAGTCAACCGGTGGCGAATCCTAAGGGTGTTCATGTGATTGAGGATCCATCATCTTCATCTTGTAATGCTCCTCCGAAGCAAGTTCAATCAATCACCACCTTAAGGAGTGGTAGAATCATAAATTCTAAAGTTGGGGAAGAAAAAGAAAAAAATGAATTCAATGAGCAATCCAAAAATCCAAAAGAATCCCAATCAAATCCAAATGTTTTTCCTTTAAATCCAAGTGTGACCAAAAACCCACAAAATCCAAAAGGAAAGGCAAGTGAAGTTGTGTCGTCATCAAGTCCAAATCTTGACACCTCTTTTGAACCTCCGGTTCCTTTTCCTCAAAGATTGAAGGAACCTTCTCATTTTGGGAAGCAAGGAGAGAAAATTCAAGACATGATGGAGATCTTCAAACAAGTAAAGATCAATCTCCCTCTCCTTGATGCTATCCGGTAAATTCCCTCCTATGCTAAATTCTTGAAGGACTTGTGCACTCAAAAGAGCAAATCTAGGAATAATGCTCCTAAGAAAGTCCTCCTAACTGAGCACATAAGCTCCATTTTTCAACACCAAGCCCCTCCTAAATTCAAAGATCCGGGTTCTCCGACTATTTCTTGCACCATCGGAAATCAATCTTTTGAAAAGACACTTCTTGATTTAGGGGCTAGTGTCAATTTGCTTCCATTCTCAGTTTACCAACAACTAGGTTTGGGGGAACTTAAGCCTACCACAGTTGTGTTGCAACTTGTCGACCGCTCGGTGAAGCAACCACGTGGCATATTGAGGATGTAATCATTCAAGTGGACAAATTCTACTTTTCGGTGGACTTCATAGTCCTTGACACGGAACTGGTTCAAAATCCAAATCGACATATTCCTATCATTCTAGGTCGTCCATTTTTGGCTACGACAAACACTTGCGTTAATTGCCATACTGGAGTGATGGACATCTCTTTCGGGAATATGAAAGTCCATTTGAACATCTTTAATGCTTCTCACCATACATCCGACGACGAAAGTGAGTGCTTTTGTGTTGATGTAGTGAAAGACCTTGTTCAAGAAGTACTTCCTTCTATTCTTTCTAAGGATCCTTTAGAGGCATGCCTAAATCATTTCAACTGTGACGATTTTGACATTGAGCAATCCATTTGTGAAGTCAATTCAATGCTCGATGTCACTACTGTCATGGATTTGCCTAAATGGAGAGTTCCGAGAGAACCCTTGCCTCCTTTGTCCAAAACTTCCCAAACTCCTTCTCTAATTTCCCCACCACAACTTGAGCTCAAGCCTCTACCGGCTACACTCAAGTATGTTTTCTTGGGCGCTAATGAGACCCTTCCAGTCATTATTCCTTCCAATCTCACCAATGATCAAGAGATGGAACTCCTAAAAGTACTAAAAGAGCACAAGGAAGCAATAGGATGGAGTGTGGCAGATCTTAAGGGAATAGATCCTTCTATTTGTATGCACCGTATACACTTGGAAGAAGATGCAAAGACCTCAAGGGAGGCACAACGTCGATTAAATCCAAATATGAAGGACGTTGTAATGAAGGAGGTGGTGAAGTTACTAGATACGGGAATTATTTACCCCATCTCAGATAGCAAGTGGGTTAATCCCACTCAAGTGGTTCCAAAGAAGTCCGATATTATAGTGCAACTAAATGATAAGGGTGAATTAGTTCCCCAACGCACCACCACGGGATGGAGAGTGTGCATAGATTATCGAAAATTAAATTCGGCAACTCGAAAAAATCACTTCCCCCTCCCATTTATTGATCAAATCTTGGAGAGATTAGCCGGGCAAAGTTTTTATTGCTTTTTAGATGGATATTTTGGCTATACTCAGGTTGCTATAGACCCAAGGGACCAAGAGAAAACCACCTTTACATGTCCTTTCGGCACATTTGCTTATAGACGCATGCCCTTTGGGTTGTGCAACGCACCGGTGACTTTTGAACGGTGTATGATGTCTATCTTTTCGGATATGGTGAAAAAATTCTTGGAAGTGTTCATGGATGATTTTTCCATGTTTGGGCCTTCATTTGAATCATGTCTCCAAAATCTATCCCGTGTTCTTAAATGATGTCAAGAGACCATCCTAATTCTTAGTTGGGAAAAGAGCCATTTTATGGTTCAAGAGGGTATTGTCCTAGGGCACATTGTGTCTAAGAGAGGAATCGAGGTTGACAAAGCCAAGGTTGAACTCATTTCCAAACCTCCTCCACCATCAACGGTGAGAGAGATTTGTTCATTCCTTGGGCATGCGGGCTTTTATCGCCGTTTCATCAAGGACTTTAGCAAGATCTCCCGGCCTTTGTGTCGCCTTCTTGAAAAAGAGTCATGCTTTACCTTTGATGAAGCGTGCCTTAACACTTTTGAAAAACTCCGCACCATGCTTACAACTGCTCTAATTCTCATCCCTCCAAATTGGGCTCTCCCATTTGAGATCATGTGTGATGCATCTGATTATGCCATGGGTGCGGTCTTTTTTTTTTTTTTTTTTGGTTAGCACCGGAACTCCCCTAGGCAGGGCCCTTTGGACCCACCCCAGGCTACAAACCGGGGATGCTGTCGACGACCCCACACCTCAGCACCAATTTCAGTCAGGGGCCATAATGGGACGTTGGGGAATCGAACCCTGGACATATTAGAACCAAGGCCGACTCCTTACCACTTGACCAAATCCCTGGGGGTTTATGGGTGCGGTCTTAGGGCAACGAGTAGACAAATTGCCACATGTCATCTGCTACGCAAGTAAAACCCTTTCCGAGACTCAAATCAATTATACCATAACAGAAAAGGAGTTGCTTGCGGTAGTATTTGCCTTGGACGAATTTCGAGCTTATTTATTAGGTTCCAAGGTCATTGTCTATTCGGACCATGCTGCCCTCCGGCATCTTTTGGCCAAAAAGGACACCAAGCCTAGGTTGATCCGATGGATACTCCTGTTGCAAGAGTTCAATTTTGAGATTAGAGACAAAAAGGGAACTGAAAATGTGGTGGCTGACCACCTTTCTAGAATTCTTGTTGAATCCCTCCATAACTCCATTCCAGTTTGTGAATCCTTCCTGGATGAACAACTCTTTGTCATTTCTCAAGAGAGTATCCCTTGGTATGCGGATGTTGTTAACTACTTGGCAACCGGTAAAATACCATCTTCTTGGACAAAGCAAGAGAAGGATCATTTTTTCTCCCAATCACGATCATATTATTGGGACGATCCTCAATTGTTCAAATATTGCCCCGATCAATTAATTTGAATGTGTGTACCCAATAGTGAATTCTAAAGTATTCTCAAATTTTGTCATACACTCGCTTGTGGGGGACACTTTAGTGCTAAGAAAACCGCAGCAAAAATTCTTCAATGCGGATTTTTCTGGCCAACACTTCATCGGGATGCATATTTATTTTGCCGCTCTTGTGAGCGATGTCAGCGCCTAGGCGCGATGTCTCGGAAGGACATGATGCCTCTTAACCCTATTCTTATTATTGAGATATTTGATGTGTGGGGCATTGACTTCATGGGACATTTTCCACCCTCTACTGGTCATGAGTACATACTTGTGGCGGTGGACTACGTATCTAAATGGATAGAGATCGTTGCTACCAAAACCAATGATCACGCAGTCATGGTTAAGTTCATTCAAGCGAATATCTTTAGCCGGTTTGGTACACCTCGAGCCCTCATCAGTGACGGAGGTAAACATTTCTGTAACCGGTTCCTTCGAACCTTACTTACCAAATACTCTGTCACACACAAAGTAGCCACCCCATACCATCCTCAAACTAGTGGCCAAGTAGAGGTATCCAATAGGGAGATTAAGAACATTCTTGAGAAGACCGTTCGGCCTGACCGGAAAGATTGGTCATTGCGACTAAATGATGCATTATGGGCATACCGAACCGCGTATAAGACTCCCATTGGAATGTCACCTTACTAGTTGGTTTATGGCAAAGCGTGCCATCTTCTGGTTGAATTGGAGCATAAAGCTATGTGGGCCACCAAAACTTTCAATTTTGACATGCAAACGGCCGGATCTAATCGAAAGCTTCAATTAAATGAATTGGAAGAATTGCGACATGACGCGTATGAGAATGCTAAAATCTATAAGGCAAAGTCCAAAGCCTTTCATGATCATAATATTCGAGTCAAAATGTTTTCTCCGGGCCAAAAAGTATGGTTGTACAACTCACGCCTGCATTTGTTTTCCGAAAAACTTCGCTCCCGTTGGGATGGTCCATTTTTGATTAATTCCGTTGCTCCCCATGGAGCGGTGGAATTGAAGGACTTGAAAGACGGATCGTTGTTCAAAGTAAACGGGCAGCGCTTAAAAGTGTGCGTGGATGACCAAGTTACCACCGAATACGTGAATGTCGTCACTTTGACGGATCCCGTGTATTTTGACTCGTGAGCCGACTCGAACATCATGCCATAGACGTGTAAGGTGGCGAGGCCATGGTAGCTATCATGCTTCCATGATGTCCCTTTAATCCAAGGTAAATTTTGTATCTAAACAATTTAGTATCTAAGTCCCATAAGTCCAAGTCCATGAAGTGTAACTCAAGCTGGCTATTTTTGAGCATCTCAAAATAATGCAGAGAGTTTGCTAAGTCCAAAGTCCCGAGAGGTAGTATTCTTCGATAGCACTTCGATAGGTCCTCGATCAATCGAAATCTCGATTGATCGAAGTGAAATCTCGATTGATCGAAGTTGATCTCGATTGATCGAGGTAGGATTCCGATTGATCAAAATCTCGATTGATCGAGATGTACATCTCGATCAATCGAGATTGATGTGATGCCTGCACGTGAGCCGATTCCTTATTTAAACCTTTGGGCTCCCTCTCATTTCCATAATTCTTTCCAAGACCATCCGACTTCCTCCTCCCACCGAGCCACCACCACCACCACCCGCCCTCGAGTAGATCTATCTATTTGTACTTTATGTTTTACTGTCTGTATTTTTCTTTCTTTATTTTTGATAGGCCATGTTGGCCATATTAGTTTTTGTGTATTCCACATCCATGTACCCTTTGTACTGAAACTTATGTTCACATATATGGAATACAGTTCTCCTTTCTTTTATAGCCCTGTGTTATATTTTGTCTTTATTTTTACTTTCTGCCAATATCAATGCTCTCTCTCTACTTTGACTATGTATGTAGTACCACTTGCCTAATTATTATATGCGATTCAATTGATGATTTTTGTTTATTACCGCCTGGTTTCAATTCCCGATACTGTTGAGATTGCTTCAATGTAGTATGGCGTTAATAAAGAAAGGCAGCCCCTTTGCATGCTATACGTTAGCGTGCCTGGATAGTCAATATCTTATCATATAGACCTCTTAGTCAATTGGGAAACACCAGTTCCGAGTCTCGAGTCTTGGATGTGCATTGATCTCGGCCTTATCCGCTTGTCCATAATTCTTTTATTATGTTCTTTTTATCTACTTTTTGTTCCATTTAATGCTTGTGGTATCTAGTTGGTGTTCCGTGCAGGTTTTTCTCATTTTCAGCATGACCGCCGGTATTGGAATGCCATTTTTGTCGCGTTCTGCAATCCTGGTAAATTCTTTCCTTGTTCTTCTTGTCCAAACATTGAGGACAATGTTGCGTCTAAGTTTGGGGGTGCGGTATGCTATACCACTTGCATATGCATGCAATGTTCAGTCTTTGTATTGATTGTCATTGTAGAGCAAGTTTCTTTTCTTGATATTTTTGCATGCTTGCTATGATGTCTTGTGTCATTGTAGAGCAAGTTTCTTTTCTTGATATTTTTGCATGCTTGCTATGATGTCTTGCTTTTTAAAGGAAGATCATTCGAATACATGTTTGAGGTAAATGCAACAAGTAGTTAAGAACTTTAACATTGTAAATACCCGCACTTTTGCAAGTTATATAATAGGCTAGAACGGTCTACATTTTTGTCCAAATATGAACACGTATAGTTCTTGCCCTAAATTTGTCCTTAACCGCACAAATTCGCACACATGCATTTTAAGTTGTGGGGTATAAGTCTGATGGAGAATTTTATAAATTTCTATTTTTATTAGAACAACTTAAAGAATAAGTTCTTCCGGTTGTTGTAAAAAAAAATATTATAAAATAAATACAATAAGCCTTCTCACTCAATAAACCGGATCTCTATGCCTCAAAGCAGGGAGTATTCGAGTATAAGTGTGCAAGGTTGAGCAATAAAAAGCGAGGGGCTTGCTTAAGCTCATCGCCTTGCAAGCTTGGTTATTAAGTCCGAGGGGTGTTTCCTCACCTAATGCCCTAAAACCAATTGGTTTGGGAGTCATTGGCCCAATGCCGCTACATGGGCTTGCAAGAAAGCAAAAAGAGCTAAGCATTGCACGGTCATCCGTACATGAGCAATCAGGAATATTTTGTGATAATGAACAACAGTGTCGAACCGTTTCAATGAGTTTTTCTTTTAAAAGCAGATTTGTTCTTATTCTTCTCCAAATATGAAAAAGTCACGCGCTAGAATGCATGTTCACTTTTCAAAGAGAATTTTGGGGTCAGAATCGGTATAATTGTTCGGACTGGCCATTATGTGGGGGCCCTCATTTATTTATAGCTTGTGAAAGTCCATTTTTGCTAATGACTGCATAGTTCTGTAATACTTGTTACATTTGCGAAATGTGAAATGAACGGATGATCGCCCTTTATCTAGTTGATGACTGAGCATGATTAAATTTTTGTATAAGATAGTTAATTTCATTTTTGTAATATTGCATTGCTAAGGGACTAGCAATATGTAAGTTTGGGGGTGTGATAAGTGTTCAATTCTATGCATTTGAACCCTCTTTATTGCATATGTTAGTCCCGTTTCTACATTTACCAAGATATGTTTATGGTATTTTTGTGTCTGTGATGTATGGCAGGTCTTGTAGTAAAAGGAGCAAAGTTTGAGGCGATTTGCAGTTGAAGAGAAAAGTCAGAAGTGAAGCCAAGGCATCTCGATCAATCGAGTTCTTACTTTGATTGATCGAAATCTCAATCAATCGAGATCCAATCTCGATTGATCGAGATTCTGCAAAGCCACTTGCCCACTTGCTCACATGCTCTCCCACTTGCAACAAAATCCCCCTTTTTGCACGACTTAGAGGGATTGTCTGACTTGAACAAGACCTTTGGGGACCTTCTTGATATAGTTGGTATATATATTGATATATATATATTTATGTTCGGCCCCAAGGTTGAAAAGGTAGCCATAAAGCACACAAAGAGGCCATTTCTCACATATCTCTCACACACATCAGAATACACAAGGAGAGACATTCGGGAGAGGAGAAGAAGGAGCTGAACCAGACCTTGAAGCTCCATTTTCTTCATCAATGGAAGAGTGCAAGGCAACCATGAGCAACTAACTTCTATACTAGGGTGTTGTTGAAGCCCCTAGCCATGTAAACTTGTTCATTGTTGTAGCATTTTGGGATTTGTTCTTAAATGTTGATTATTTAGCCTAGTGACCATGTACACTAATACATCTCTTTTATATATTCATTTGATTTAGGTTTTATTCTTGTCTTAGAGTAGAATCTATCTTGTGAATGCACAACATTTGTTTCTTCCACAAGAAGGGCAAATGATGGCTAAGTAATGGTACTTTAAATAAATGTGGTGTGCTTGCTTGTATAGACCATGCCAAGATAAGGTAATTTGGATGCATGTAGGTTCACTTAGAAAGTAGGGTAATTAGTTAGGTTGAAGAACTATGCTTGTTGAAGATGGATTATGATAGGTTGGTGCTCACATTAATCTTTTGATATGTCATTGAGGTCACAAGCCTAATGACATTGTTAGGCATTTAATTTATGAATCCCTGATCGGCATTGAATGTTACGCATTATAGCCTCTTAACTTATGTATTTTATTCTCTTAGTGATAGATTATTTTGTTATTTTACTTCGTTTTAGTGTTTTCTGTATTTTCAGGGCCTTAATGATTATTTCAGTTAAAACCAAGCTTTTGGGATTTTAAAGAAGACATCCAAGATGGTGAGATTATTTCAGTTAAAACCAAGCTTTTGGGAATTTAAAGAAGACATCCAAGATGGTGAGATGAAGCCTACATCAAGGAGATTCACTCAACCATTTATTTCAACTCAAATCAGCCCAAGAAAGAGGTCCAAGAGAATTACAACTGCTTAAGAACGTTTCAGGCCTAAAGCCCAAATCTGCGTATAATACAGTCTTAATCCCGTTTTAGAAAACGGACCAGAAGTCTTATTTTCGAACCTCAAATCGACAGAATTCTTGACTAAGGTTCAACAAAATTTGATTCTGCACACTTTTGTATTTCACGAAAATTCCGTAAATCGGACTTCTAGTGGGTCAAAAGTTGGGCCGAAGTCAGCAGGAAAAACCCACCTGATTAGTGCTGCGGGAAACCCTAATTTATTCTTAATTGGATTAGGACTTTGGTGTATTCTCTTGGGGGAATAAAGTGAAGACTTAGAGGCTGAATTGAGGGAGAATTACAGAGAGATAGAGATTAGAGAGAGAGCTTGGAGAGTTTGAGAGGGCTGAGAAGGGAATAGAAACATAATTGCAGAGCCATTGGAGAACAAAGTCATACGCGTAATTCAGAAAGATGATGTCCTCTTCCTCAACAGTTGAAGCTTCTTCTTCTACCATGAGCGGCTAGTTCATCCACTAGGATTTTGATGTAGCCCTAACAAAGCATCAATGGTTTGATTGTTTTAATTATTGGGGACCTTTATATACATGCATAGATTGTGTAATTCAGAGGATTCTTATTATAGAATTGAGCAATAAAAGTCTTGTAAATTCAATTTCAATGATTTCTTATCTTGTCTTAGATATTGAGTTGTTGTTATTGAACTCAATCTCTCTTGTTTTCTGTGATCATGAGAGAGATTATTACACAATGGTAATCACTGAATATATTGTTATGAGCTTTGATGGATTATGCCTAGAGAAGATGAACCATACTGCACCCTAGATTAGAGTAGTTAGGCAGATGGCCCATGTCAATCGAAGATAGTCCATGGCTTAGCCTTAATCATATGTTATCTTCTTGACGGATGAAGGTGAGCTTGTAGCCACCGACACCACTTATACATGATGTAATTCCCCATAGTTGATTCAATTGACCTTTGATTGTGGAGTTAGTGGTGAAGTCAAACACCCTAGATTTCTCTCATATTATCTTCACTATCTATTTACTTTAATTTATTTTATTTTATCTTTTTAATTAGTTTAAAAATCAGAATTCTTTTCTTAATTAATTCAGTATTCCAACTCATCAGACCATAATCCCTGAGGTACGATACCCCTTTCGATAGCCCTATTCTGCAAGGAATTCGTTCTATTGCGAAGTGTGGAAATTTTTAATTGATATACTTTTTGAGTCACACTCACACACGAATCAATTTTTGGCGCCGTTGCCGGGGATTATCTATTTGATTGATTGGACTTTACAGAATTAATTTTAATTGGATTTTTAGTTTAGGAAATTTTTATATTTTGTTTTTGATTTTGTTTTTGTTTTCTTTTCAGGTGCTTTTTGCTAATATATGCAAGGTCGTCGTTCTGTAGTTGATCCTTTGATACCTCTTGATCCTGAGCCTGAACGTACTCTTAGACAACAGAGGAACATCCCTGTTGATACCATTGTGCAAGAGGAAGAATTACTTGAAGACATGGCGGAAGAGAGGAATAACAACCTTATTCCTAATGCTGATGGAGAAAGAGCTAGATTGCTTAGGGACTACTATGTTCCTGAGACATATACATCACCAGCGGGTTTTCAACTACCCAATGTCACAGCACAGAATTATGAGATCAAGTCCAGCATTATTCAGATGCTACCATCTTATTTTGGGCTGACTCAAGAAGACCTTTACAAGCATCTGGATGACTTCATTGAAGTGTGCTCAACTACAAAAATTCACAACTTCTCTGAAGATACTTTCAAAATGATACTTTTTCCATTCTCTCTGAAAGACAAAGCAAAGTATTGGTTCAACTCTCTACCGGCAGGTTCTATCACGACTTGGACTCAGATGCAACATGAGTTTCTCAAGAAGTATTTTCCGATAGGGAAGACCAATCAATTCAGACGTGCTATCACTGGTTTCTCCCAACATGAGGGGGAACAATTTTATGAGACATGGGAAAAGATTCAAGGACCTTCTTAGGAAGTGTCCCCATCATCAAGTTCCTAAGTGGCAACTAGTGCAGAGTTTTCATGAAGGGCTGACAGAAGCCAACAGACAGATGGTTGATGCGTCGTGTGGAGGTACTTTTATGTTGAAGAGTGAAGAAGAGGCATGGACTGTATTTCAAAATCTTAGTGACAACTCTCTACAACATGTGTCCTCTACTCGTTCTAGCAGACCTACCACTACAAGGAAAACTGATGGGATTTTTGAGGTTGGTGCTTCAGAAGCTATGCCAACTAATATTGATTTAATTGCACAGAAGGTAGCAGCAATTATGGCTGCCAATCAAATTCCTTCTGCTTCAAGTTCGACATTGCTAGGCCCTTGTGAGTTTTGCTCTAGTCCTATGCATAATGTGAGTAATTGTCCTTCAATGGCGCAATTTTCTGATGGTCAACATGAGCAAGTTCAAGCTACTTTCACTGGACCAATGAATCCTCCATGAGGTAATACTTACAATCCTACATGGAGGAATCATCCTGGTTTTTCTTACAGTAATCAAGGGGCAGCATTACAACCATCATATCAACCTAGGACTTTAATGCCTCAACAGCAATATCAAACACAAAGTCCTATGGCCCAAAGAATTTCTGCTATTGAAGACAAGCTGACTCTTACCTTGTCCAAATTTGACAAGCTTGATTCTCTCATAGAGACAGTGCAAGCTACTGCAGCAACAGTACAATCTACAGTCCAGCTAGTGCACTCACATTCTCAATCCATTGCCAAACTGGAATCTCAGTTTGGACAGCTTGCTACTTCATTGAGTAGAAGAGAAGAAGGGAAGCTCCCTAGTCAACCAATTGTTAATCCAAGAGGGATGCAAGCTTCCACAAGCAACCCACACCATGAGCAAGTCCAAGCTATTACCACTTTGAGAAGTGGGAAGATAATTGATAATAAGGTGGGTGAAAAGAAAGAAGAAGAAAAAGTGACCACAAGTCCAAATGCTGAAATTTCTTATGAGCCCAAGGCTCCTTTCCCACAATGTTTTCTTGAAGCATCTAAATTAGGAAAGCAAGGGGATAAGCTGCATGACATGATGGAGGTGTTTCGACAAGTGAAAATTAATTTGCCACTCCTTGATGCCATCAAGCAAATTCCTCCTTATGCTAAATTTTTGAAGGACTTGTGCACTCAAAAAAGACGTTCTAAAAGCCACGTGCCAAAGAAAGTGATGCTGCCACAATAAGAAAGTTCAATAATCCAGCAGTGTACTCCTCCCAAGTACAAAGATCCTGGTGCTCCTACTATCTCATGCATTATTGGGGAGCACCATGTGGATAAAGCTCTTCTTAATTTGGGTGCAAGTGTGAATTTGCTACCCTATTCTGTTTATTTACAATTAGGCTTGGGAGAATTGAAGCCTACCTCAGTGGTATTGCAATTTGTAGACAGATCAACAAAGCAACCCCGAGGAATCATAGAAGATGTGCTCATTAAAGTGGACAAGTTCTATTTTCTTGTTGATTTTATTGTACTTGACACTGAGCCGGTTTATAATTCGAAGAGGCACATTCCAGTGATCCTTGGTCGACCTTTCTTAGCTACTGCTGATGCTTGCATAAATTGTAGGTCAGGGATCATGGATATCTCATTTGGCAACATGAATGTCAAGCTTAATGTGTTCAATGCTATCCAACACCCTCCAGATCAGAGTGATGTTTTCTGCATGGATGATATTGATGAATGTGTAGAGGAATTTGTTTCTTCCTCTATATCTCGGAACTCCCTAGAGGTATGTAAGTCTCTTTATGACTTTGAGAACATTAATGATGAAGGGTTGTGTGAAGAAGTGCATGCTATGCTGGAAGTGGATGCTATTCAGAATACTCCACCATAGAGAATTCTAATTGAGCCACTACCTTCTCTCTCTAGCACTCCCCTAGTGCCTTCATTGGAGTCCCCTCCAGAATTAGAGTTGAAGCCTTTGCCTGACAAATTAAAGTATGTATTTTTAGGGGCACAGAAAATTCTTCCTGTTATAATTGCCTCTGATCTGACAGAAATTCAAGAGAAGAGTTTAGTAGAGGTCTTATCTCAACATCGTGAAGCAATTGGGTGGAGTGTTGCTGATCTTAAGGGCATTAATCCCTCAGTTTGCATGCACAAAATTCATTTGGAAGAAGGATGTAAGCCAACTAGAGAGGCACAAAGGCGACTGAACCCCAATATAAAGGAGGTGGTAAAGAAAGAGGTTGTCAAATTACTTGATGCAGGCATCATTTATCCAATTTCTAACAGCACATGGGTGAGTCCGACACAAGTGGTTCCTAAGAAGTCTGGCCTTACCATTGTCCCTAACTCTATGGGAGAGCTTGTTCCACAACGTACTGCCACAGGTTGGCGTGTGTGCATTGATTACAGAAAGCTCAATTCTATGACAAGGAAGGATCACTTCCCTCTTCCCTTCATTGATCAAATACTTGAAAGGTTAGCTGGTCAGAGCTATTATTGTTTTCTGGATGGATACTCTGGTTACAACCAAGTGGCTATGGATCCAGAAGATCAAGAGAATACTACTTTCACTTGTCCCTTTGGTACTTTTGCTTATCGTCATATGCCATTTGGATTATGTAATGCTCCGGCAACATTCCAGAGGTGTATGATGGCTATCTTTTCTGACATGGTAGAAAAATTCTTGGAGGTGTTCATGGATGACTTCTCTATGTTTGGATCATCCTTTGAAAACTGTCTGAGTAATTTATCACTTGTGCTTCAAAGGTGCCGAGAACGTAATTTGGTACTTAGTTGGGAGAAGAGTCATTTCATGGTGAAAGAGGGTATTGTGTTGGGCCATATTGTTTCAGAGAGAGGCATTGAAGTTGATAAAGCGAAGATCGATTTAATTGCAACTCTGCCTCATCCAACTTCGGTAAGGCAAGTTCGATCTTTCTTAGGCCATGCTGGGTTCTATAGAAGATTTATCAAAGATTTTAGTAAAGTTACTCGACCATTGTGCCATTTGTTATCTAAAGATGTTCCCTTTATCTTTGATGAAGACTGTGTGTAAGCTTTTGAAAAGCTTCGGTCTCTGTTATCCTCTACACCAATCATGCAGTCTCCAAAATGGGCTCTACCTTTTGAAATCATGTGTGATGCCTCTGATTATGCAGTGGGAGCCGTGTTGGGACAAAGAGAAGAGAAATGACCACATGTCATCTATTACGCTAGTAAGACTCTCTCTGATGCCCAACTCAATTATACAACCATAGAGAAAGAGCTTCTAGCTGTAGTGTTTGCCTTGGACAAATTTCATTCTTATTTATTGGGGTCCAAGGTGGTTGTCTACTCTGATCATGCAGCATTGAGACACTTATTGGCGAAGAAAGAAACCAAACCGCGTATAATTCGGTGGATTTTATTGTTGCAAGAATTCAATTTGGAGATAAAAGACAAAAAGGGAACTGAGAATGTGGTTGCGGATCATTTATCTAGGATTGAGTTTGAGCCGGTGATCGATGCATTACCTATTCGAGATTCATTCCCAGATGAGCAATTGTTTGGAATTGGTTTGATGAAAGAAAATGGTCAAAGGTTGAAGCATTGTGTGGAAGGATGTGTGCCAAGAAGAGACGTAGAGTCCGTCGACTTGACGGATCCCGTCTATCCAACATAATCCCTTCAGAGAGTTGATCGTCCTCTACTGATGTTAAATTGTAGGTTCTGTATGTATTTCTATACTTTATTTTCTTTAGTTTTCTTTGATTTTGATTTTTAGTTTTAGTTTTCTTAAGTTTTTCTTCAATTCTAGTTGCGTTTTAATGGTTTTTCTTTGAGTTTTTGATGTATAAGTTGCTTCCGGAGGATGCCAAGAGGTGTACCGAGGTATTTGGAATCAAGATGGGTGAAAAATAGTGCTCTCGGTCGACCTTGGGCGATGGAGACTCAAAAATATCAAGTCTCGGTCGACCTTGGGCGATGGAGGGTCCAACAGGCATCCAGGAGGGGGATCGATCGCCCCAGAGGAGGGGGATCGATCGCCCCATGATTTTCCAAGAGAACACCCACCAGCAGGTGGGCGATCGATCGCCCATCCAAGGGGCGATCGATCGCCCAGGCCTATGGAGGGGCTGCCCGAATTTTTAAGGCCTATAAAGGCCACCTCTCATCCTTTGTTGATACTACTTGCATCCTATACCTCTTTGAACTCCAATTCAAGTCCTACTTCAACCGGAAGATTATTTTCTTCAATTGGTGATTATTAAACAAGATTTCAACATTTATCAACATCAACTTCAACATCAAATTGGATCAAAAATCACTAGTTCTCAAAAGAAGCTCTCACTTTTTCAAGTTCAACATCAAAGTAAGTGAAGTTTTTCTTTGAAGAATTTATTCAAATCTTTTTGAGGGCTTTTGAAGACCAAGTTTGGGGGATCAAATTGGTGCATTCACTTGTTCAATTTGGGTGAAAAAATTGCCGAAAAGAGAAGGTTGAAGGTTACAAAAGAATTGTGCACACCAAGTGTTCGATTTCATTCCTCAACCACACTTTTTCTACTTCTATGGCACCAAAGAGAGCAAGTCACCAAGGTGCTTCAAGTTCACGTAATCCTCGTCGAGCAAGGCATGATTCCACCACAGGTTCTTCACGATCTCGCCGAGAAGGTATTCAAGAGAGATGGCATCCAAGGGCTTTGAACTTTGAGACCACGTTTGACATAGCCGAACTCTATGGAATGTTTCCCGAGACACGATGGGGGATTTCTGACATCCGTCGTCGTCGGTCGGCATCCATTTTTGTTCCATTCTCGTCTACTATCTACCCGAGACTTGTCAAGGTATTTTATCAGAACTTAATGCCGACACCTGATGAGCGGGAGGTGCTTACTTCTTCAGTAGATGAAACAATAGTTCGAGTGGACATGTCATCCATTGCCATTGCCATGGGTTGTCCTCATGAGTGCCCAGATGATTTGACTCATATCTATACTCCTCTACCCGACGAGTTGTCAGTGGGTAATTTGGTTGCACGTTTGTGTGCTAACCAGTTTTCCGGGCCGAAAAGAAATGCAGCTTCTAAGTCTTCAATGCCAAATCATTTATGGTTCCTTGACGCTGTTCTACTCAAGAATGTATGCCCAATTGGACATAAAACCGAAAGACGTCAAGAGTTCCTCAGATCCTTATATGCTTTACATTTTGGGCATTGGCTGTCATTCCCACAGATTGTCTGGGGCCAGATGGAGAAGTTCTATTCCAAGGTTGTGGCCAAGGCACCAGACAGTGCAAGTGACTGGGAGTTTCCATTCCCTACTATTATTCACCAGTTACTTGTGGCACAGGGATATGCAGTCCATGAGGACGAGCTTGCCTTTCCACGTGATCTTCATTATGGCATGCATGACTGGAATTTGAGCATATCTCATATGCACCAAAGAGTCATAGCGGTGCCTGGTGAGGTATCTCGGTTGGCCTAGGGAGGAGAAAATATAGATATACCACCACCGGTGGAAGATCTTGAGGAGATGGAGGCAGAGGAAGAGGAGGTGCATGCACAAGCTAGTGGCCATGATTATCAGTATTTAGAGGGACAGATTGCTGGGTTGACAGCCCAGTTTGGCACCTTACAGACAGAGGTATCCACACAGTTTGGAGCAATGAGGACAGAGATGGCGGATCACTTTCGTGACACTCACCAAGAGCAACTAGAGATGAGGAGGATGCTGCGTGCACTGATGCGCCAAGCAAACTTGGATCCGGATGCTCAGTCACCACCACATCCTTGACAGGAAGGTAACCATCTTTTGTATTTTATTTTATTTTTAGTTTTCATTTTTCTTTTTAGTTTTATTTTTCTTTCTGTAGTTAGGTTTTTATTATAAAAAAAAAACATTTTTTGAAAAATGTAGGAATTTTCTTTTTCATATTTATTTTCACCCATACTATTTCACTTGATCTTTGGGGTATAGTGGTTTGTTTTGACAGGTTTTAACATCCAAGTTTGGGAGTGTGCTTTCAGTGCCTTCATGCTAGTGGTGTACTCTATTTTCTTTCCACTACTCCGAATTTCTGGTAACATCGTTCTTACCCTTCTCTATGCTTTGATTGAGTGTACATTGTGGACAATGTACAGTTTAAGTTTGGGGGTGAGGCGATGCCTATTTTTGTGCTTTATTGCATATGGGGGAAATTTGTGTGAAATTCTTTTTGTTTTAGGATTTTATTTTCTTTTTCTTAGTTTGTTTATTTTATTTTGTTTTGTTTTGTTTTTAGATAGAATGTTTTGACATTATTCAAAGGACTAATACCTTATGTAGGTGCTTAACTTGCAATTTTTGAGTATGTTTTAATTTTTGGAAACTGTGATTTAAATTATGTGGTTTTAATCATGGTTGGCAATAACATGCTTTGGAGTAATTAGTTTTAGTTTCCTTACATGCACAGACACACTAGCATAGTCTTGTGGGGTATAAACTTTGGTTGTGAGTTATTGAGTTACATATGCTTGATATTAATTAGCATCTCTTGAGAATGAGTACCGATAATGTGTTTTACTTGACTTCAATGAAAAAGAAAAAAAAAAGGAAAAAAAAGTGATGAATAAGCAAATCAATTTGATCCTTTTCATGAGTAATCGGGCCTCTATACCTCAGGAAGCACGGAGTGTTCGCGTCAAAAGTGAAATGGTGAGAAAAGATGAGCATTGGTTGTCTTGATTTGTAGCCTGACTGATTCGAGTAATTAGGTCTTCAGGGTATCTTAAAACCTAGTGCCCTAAAGCCATCTGGTTTGGGAGTCACTGACTGAAAGCTTGCTATATGGATCTTTCAGAAAGCTTAATAGATCAAGACATTGCACAACCAATAAAGTAATGAAAAAAAAAAAAGAATGATGAAAAAAAAATTGAAAAGTCATGTATGCATGTTGGGAAGTATGAGTTCAATAAGGGGAGCTAGTGAGTTGAAAGGGTATGTGCCTTAATATATTCAGAGCTGAGTTATGCTACATGAGATGACTGCTAGTTCACTTTACACGAGGAAGCTAGAGTTGATTATTTTGAGATATGTTGATGTGAATTATGTGTGGGAACCATTGCTTTGAATTATAGAATTTGAAAGTTTGAAATTATTCTTGAATGCAAGTTTGTAACTATATATTGTAATCTTCTTCTTGAATTAATGTTGAAACAGAATTTTGAATGCTTGTGGGTAACATTTCTGGAAACCCTCATGAGACTATACTCGTCCACTAGGGGGAACCTAGGGGTTTAAAGGCTTGTTGCATATGCTAAATGCAATCGTTTCTCCCACGAAAGTGGAGTTGGGTAGTTTAGTTAGTATTTAGTAGTTTCTTTGTTTTAGTTTTGTTTTATTCTATTGCTAAGGGACTAGCAATATGTAAGTTTGGGGGTGTTATCGGCGTTGAATGTTACGCATTCTAGCCTCTTAACTTATGTATTTTATTCTCTTAGTGATAGATTATTTTGTTATTTTACTTCGTTTTAGTGTTTTCTATATTTTTAGGGCCTTAATGATTATTTCAGTTAAAACCAAGTTTTTGGGATTTTAAAGAAGACATCCAAGATGGTGAGATGAAGCCTACATCAAGGAGATTCACTCAACCATTTATTTCAACTCAAATCAGCCCAAGGAAGAGGTCCAAGAGAATTACAACTGCTTAAGAACGTTTCAGGCCTGAAGCCCAAATCTGCGTATAATACAGTCTTAATCCCGTTTTGGAAAACAGACCAGAAGTCTTATCTCTGAGCCTCATATCGACAGAATTCTCTTGTAAGGTTGAATGAAATTTGATTATGCACACTTTTGTATTTCACAAAAATTCCGTAAATCGAACTTATAGTGGGTCAAAAGTTGGGCCGAAGTCAGCTAGAAAAACCCACCTGATTAGTGCTGCAGGAAACCCTAATTTATTCCTAATTGGATTAGGACTTTGGTGTATTCTCTTGGGGGAATAAAGTGAAGACTTAGAGGCTGAATTGAGGGAGAATTACAGAGAGATAGAGATTAGAGAGAGAGCTTGGAGAGTCTGAGAGGGCTGAGAAGAGAACAGAAACATATTTGCAGAGCCATTGGAGAACAAAGTCATACGCGTAATTCAGAAAGATGATGTCTTCTTTCTCAACAGTTGAAGCTTCTTCTTCTACCATGAGCGGCTAGTTCATCCACTAGGTTTTTGATGTAGCCCTAACAAAGCATCAATGGTTTGATTGTTTTAATTATTGGGGACCTTTATATACATGCATAGATTGTGTAATTCAGAGGATTCTTATTATAGAATTGAGCAATAAAAGTCTTGTAAATTCAATCTCAATGATTTCTTATCTTGTCTTAGATATTGAGTTGTTGTTATTGAACTCAATCTCTCTTGTTTTCTGTGATCATGAGAGAGATTATTACACAATGGTAATCACTGAATATATTGTTATGAGCTTTGATGGATTATGCCTAGAGAAGATGAACCATACTGCACCCTAGATTAGAGTAGGCAGATGGCCCATGTCAATCGAAGATAGTCCATGGCTTAGCCTTAATCATATGTTATCTTCTTGACGGATGAAGGTGAGCTTGTAGCCACCGACACCACTTATGCATGATGTAATTCCCCATAGTTGATTCAATTGACCTTTGATTGTGGAGTTAGTGGTGAAGTCAAACACCCTAGATTTCTCTCATATTATCTTCACTATCTATTTACTTTAATTTATTTTATTTTATCTTTTTAATTAGTTTAAAAATCAGAATTCTTTTCTTAAATTTAATTAGAATTAATTCAGTATTCCAACTCATCAGACCATAATCCCTGAGGTACGATACCCCTTTCGATAGCCCTATTCTACAAGGAATTCGTTCTATTGCGAAGTGTGAAAATTTTTAATTGATATACTTTTTGAGTCACACTCACACACGAATCAATCCCAAGCTTGCTACACTTATGAACATGTGAATGGCTAGTGGTGGAAACCACCCCTACTTCTCTCTCCCAACTTTTACTCTTTAAATTTATTGTTATTACATTCATGCAATAGTTTTAGAAACAAAACTCAAAACCTTGTTTTTAGGATTAAAGTGGAAGTAATCTTTCTTTAAGACAATTACGACTAGTCCTCGTGGGATCGATACCCTCTATATAGAACCGTATCTACAAAGATTCGTGCTCTTGCGAGTGGTTAAATTATATTTTGATAAAAGGGGCAAAAATAAGCTTACAATATAATTCAAGTTCCAACCACATCAGTAGGCACTTTGATAGGGTCAATCGTCCAGGGCAGCAGCCATGGAAGTGGAACAGAACTAATGGTGATGCTCAGTGAGGGGAAGCCTCTACTCACAAGACGCATAATAGGGTACCGCAGGCACGGCAGGGTTAGTCACAGGGAAATCAGTTGAGGAGGCCTACTGGTGTATTCAGAGGAAACTGCTATGGGTGTGGTGAGTTGGGGCATTCAGCTAAATAGTACCCTCACACCAATCTGGGATGGCTTAGTCAGCAGTGACAAAGACAACAACCACCTTTACTGGTACCACAAGTTCCACGGATTTAGGCTCAACATTGTCCAGCTTTACCCGCACCGCCAACGCCTGTTGGGCAACCTGGGCAGTAGATGCATTATGGGAGGGCCTACAAGGTCATGCTATATGATGTGTAGGCTCCTCAGGCAATTGAGGGTATGTTTCTGATCAATGGTGGATTTGGTCATGTTTTATTTGATATTGGTGCATCTCATTCCTTTGTATCTATAGCATTTGCTAGCTTATCTAGTATAGACATTCAGCCATATAGTTCTCCACTTACTATAGCTATGTTGTTGAGGGTTAGCATGGTTCTACGGGAACATGGTAGAGAGGTCCCTATAGACATTGGTAGACTCAGGTTCTCGACAGACTTATTGATCTTGGATATGCATTCATATGATGTCATACTCTCGATGGATTGGTTATCACATTACCATACTGAGGTTAATTGCCATAATAAGGCAATTATTTTTGCCATACTGGGTCAAAAGATGTATTTGATTGCTATACCACAATCAAATGGAGGGTCTAGTATGCACCTATTCTTTATAAGTGAGGAGTCTCCGAAAGGAATTACAGTTTCTCTAGATTCGATTATAGTGGTTTCAGGATGTGTTTCAGGAGATCCCAGGGTTACCACCTAGTCATGAGATAGACTTCATGATAGATTTAGCTCCATGTACGCCTATTACACAGGCCCTATAAAGAATAGCGCCAGTGGAAATGAGGGAGCTGAAGGATCAGATTCAACAACTGCTCAATCAAAAATTTATTTGCAAGAGTATTTCATCGAGGGGAGCACCAGTGTTGTTTGTGAAAAAGAAGGATATATGGGTCTCTTCACCTTTGTATTGACTATAGGGAATTGAATAAGGTCACAATTCGTAACAAGTATCTGTTGCCTAGGATTGATGATCTGTTCGATCAGCTGAAGGGAACCACCTACTTTTCCAAAATAGATTTAAGATCCGGGTATCATCAACTTCGAGTAAGGGAGCAGGATGTACCAAAGATAGCCTTCCTTACCAGATATGGGTCTTATGAGTTCTGGGTTATGCCTTTCAAGTTGACAAACGCCCCAACTGACTTCATGGATCTAATAAACAGAGTGTTCAGGGCCTACTTAGATCTGCTTGTCATCGTCTTCATCAATGACATTCTGGTTTATTCTAGGTCAGATGAGGATCATGCTAGACACCTTCGTATCATTCTACAGACGCTGAGAGATCATCAGTTGTATGCAAAGTTTGAGAAGTGTGATTTCTGACAGAGGAAGGTGAAGTTCTTGGGTCACGTAGTATCTGAGAAAGGTATAGTGGTCGATCCAAGTAAAATGCCAGCGATTTTGGAGTGGGGACATCCTACCTCACCTTTAGAGATTTACAGCTTTCTTGGGTTATCTGGTTATTATCGTAGGTTTATTCAGGGCTTCTCTAAAATTGTTGGCCTGCTCACCCATCTCACTAAAAAAGGTGTGCCTTTCATTTGGGATGATTCTTGTCAGGTGGCGTTTGAGGAGTTAAAGACCAGATTGACTACTACACCAGTCCTAGCTACTCCCAAAGCGAAGTTGAGTACTTGGTATATACGGATGCATCGTTGTAGGGTTTGGGTTGTGTGTTGATGCAAGAGGAGAGGCTGATATCCTATGTTTCACGTAAGCTTAAGCCTCACGAGCTTAATTACCCGACTCATGATTTGGAGTTGGAAAACGAGGTTTTTGCTTTGAGGATTTGGAGGCATTACCTCTTGGGTGAGTCCTTTAGATTATTCAGCGACCACTAGAGCTTGTAGTATCTTTTCTCACAGAAGGAGATGAATATGAAACAACGCAGGTGGTTGGAGTTCATAAAAGAATATCATTTTTTCATTCAATACCACCCAGGGAAAGCGAACGTAATAGCTGATGCACTTAGTCGTCGACCCTACGTCAGTCTTTCCACTCTATTCAAAGTAGAGTCGAATGACTTGAGAAGCGTTGATGCCTTAGCTGATGCCTTTGTAGCATGTGTAGTGGTTACACCTGTTATCATTCGGAGGGTAGTTACAGATCAACTTACTAACCCACAGTGCGTAGAAAAGGTGGCTGAGTTGAAATTGGGAAAGGTACCGTTCTATATAGTAGGTATAGATGGAGGATTGAGGTACAAGGGGCAATTAGTGGTCCCTCACAGTGACGACTTGAGGAGGGCAGTGATGAGTGAGACCTACAGTTCTTAGTTTTTGGTACACCTGGGAGGGGATAAGATGTACTAAGACATGAAATGGCAGTTTCAGTGGGCAGGTATGAAGAAGGACATTGCCATCTTTGTCTCTAAGTGTAGCACATGTCAGATGATCAAAATTGATCACTAGAGACCGCTGGGATCGTTGCAGCCACTGCTTATACCGGAGTGGAAGTGGGAGAGCATCTCCATGTGTGAGTTGCGCAGTGCGGAAGCGATTGCGAAAAGTATTATAGATACTAGAGGGGGGCTGAATAGGATCACCTGCTTGTTTGCTTAATTTTTAATTAATTTAATTTTAAATTCAATTAATTAAACAATTAAAGCAAGCAAATAAATAAAGTGCAAGTAAAGAAAAGAATGCACCAGATATACGTGGAAACCCAAGACGAGAAAAACCATAGAGGGAGGCGGCACACCTCAGGAAACCAATTCACTATGATGAAGCAAAGTACAACAGACTCTGTCTCAGTCTCACACCCCTCTTCACTCTGTCAAGGATCTGATGCGGAACACCTCAGGCTTATGATTGTGACAACACGTCCAAATGCTGCAGACTTCCGGCTAACGTCACCACCCTTACAGAAAGGTTGTTGGACGAACCAAAATACTCAACAAGTATTTTGTTCCCTTCATAGTGCAATCTGGTCACCTTTCGTCCTCAATAAGCAAGCAAGCGAAGAACCATCAATCCAATGTTCTGATCAGCAAATAGATTTGATGCAGTCTTTGAGCAGCTAATCAGAAGTAGAACACCATCCTAAATATCACTCGTGAAGTATGGATGTGTGTTCTTAAAAATATGTATAGCCCTAATTATATTGTATATACTTTCTCTCTCTAAAATATTAATTTTCTCGGGCTCACCTTGTAGAGAAAATATGAATACATATATATAGGCAAGGAAGTTCTAATTCTACTTGGAAAAGAAGTTGAATACCAAAATAGAACTCTCCTAGAAGTTTCAAACCCAATAGGAATTAGGATTTCCGTCAAAATTTGTTTCCTATTTGGAACAGGCTAAGTTGGACCGGTGCCAAATAAATAGCACTGGTGGGACTTTTTGAAAACCTGCAGAAACTAAACTACCGAGAAAAGTTGGACCGGTCCTAAATATTAGGGACCGATCCTACTTTGAAAACTCCTAAATTTTGCATTTAAACCCTGATTTTCCAAAATAGGCTCAGAACTAAAAAGTGCAGAGTGTCCTCACCATACTTACCTATACTATATGGTGTTCTAACTGATTTGTCTGCATCCATGCACTTGAATATCAGCTCGTAGTAGTCGATGATTGATACAAAGAATAAATCAAAAATTACAACTCGATCAATCAAGTTTGGATCACCGAAATATGCCAATTACAAATTTATATCTCACACCATGGATTTCATTGTGGGACTTCCCAGCTTACAATGAAATTATGATGTTATTTGGGTCATAGTGGATAGGTTGACAAAATCAGGCCATTTCTTACTCGTACGCTCGAGTTACACCTCAAAGTAGTACGCGAAGCTTTACATTGTTAAGATAATGAAGTTTCATGGTGTGCCTTTATCCATTATATCGGATAGGGATCCGAATTTTGTATTAGAGTTTTGGGAGAATTTTCAACAGGCTATGGGTACAGCTCTACATATCGGTATAACCTATCACCCTTAGACAGATGGTCAGACTGAGAGGGTTAATCAGATTTTGGAGGATATGTTGCGAGCATATGTACACGACTTCGAAGGTAATTGGGAAAGTCATTTGCCGCTAGTTGAGTTTGCCTATAACAATAGTTATCAAAAGACTATTGGTATGGCACCATTCGAGACCTTGTATGGGTGCCCAAGTAGGTTACCGGTATGTTGGTTCGATGCTGGAGAGAACAGATTCTTGGATTCTGAATTCATCAAGGACACCTCTGATAAAGTTGCTCTTATTAGAGACTGTATGCAGACTACGCAGAGTAGATAGAAGAGTTATGACAATCAAAGAAATTGATCATTAGAGTTCAAGATGGGGGATCAAGTTCTACTCAAGGTTTCTCCCATGGAGGGAGTAATGCGGTTTGGGAGAAAGGGGAAGTTGGCACCTCGTTTTGTAGGTCCTTTTATGATTACCGACATGGTTGGGGCAGTATCGTATAAATTGGTGTTACCAGACATGATGCATAGGGTACACAATGTCTTTCATGTCTCTATGCTGCAGAAATTCCTTAGAGATGAGGATACTTACCAACACATTGAGGTTGGAGAGATTGAGTTGCAGCCAGATGCAACATATATGGAGCAGCCTTACTGTATTCTTGACCGTAGGGACTAGGTTTTTTGTTCTAAGACCATTCCGTTAGTTCGAGTTTAGTGGAGCCACCACAATGAGGCGGAGTTCACTTGGGAAAGGGAGGGTGAAATAAAAGCAAGGTATCTAAAGCTTTTTTCTTTCAGGTATGGGATGAATTTCAAGGACAGAATTCCTCTTTTTAGCGGGGAAGAATGTAATAGTCCTTAATTTTGGAGGTCTTTTAATTTTAATTTAAATGCTTTATTTTTCTTTTATTAGTTAAATTTGTTATTTGGTTGGATTAAATTCTTTGAGTGCTTTAAATATTGTGGTGTAGTTTACTTTATTTTTTATTTTATTTTATTTGGACTAGGTCTAGGTATTTTTCTTTATTTTTAATTTTAGATTGGGCTGCATGTTTTCTAATTTTTAAATTTTATCAAGTTGGGCTAGACTATTGGGCTGAGCTATAAATATATATATATATATATATATATATATATATTATTTATAGGTGGGCTAAGTATTTTATATTTATTAATATAATTATTTAAGAATTTTTATTTTAGTTTTTTGGAAAAAAAATTAAAATAAAATAAAAAGAAAAGGGGGTTAGGGTTTCTGTCGTTTACATGTATAGAGATCGAAAGAGCATAGACGCAAGAGAGAAGGGAGAGAAGGAGTGATTCATTAGGACGAGTTCGTGTGCGTCAAAAAGACAAGTTCGAGCTTTTCTCTTCCCCTTTGAATCATAAGCATAGATTATATTTTTATTATGTATATATGTTGCATGTATACGTCTATTCATGTATTTAATTATGAAATTGTATGATTATGTATGCTAAGGAAAATTCTGTGGATTAAACATGAAGAATCAGGAGTTTGGTACTGATATAAGGTATTTTTACATATGTATATGAATGTATGCATGACTGTATAGGCGGGTGTATATATGTATATATATATATATATTTATATATGTACGAACATGAAATTGGGTTTATTGTATTCATCATTTTTGAGGGTTTTTGTTCCGATTAATAGGTAGATCTTGCTTCCCCGAGTAATCTTTGAAAGTTTGTTCCGATTAATAGGTCGACAGGAAATTGAGTTCGAATTTCTAGAATTTTGAAACTTGAAATTGGGCGATTTTTATTTAAGCTGAGAGAAGGGGTGATTTTGGTACCAATGCATAGCTTAGATCAAGACGAATTCAATGATATATTCATACATGCGATTCGGTGCCTGAAAGTGACCGAAAAATGGCCAAAAAGTTTCAAAAAGTTGGCTGATCGTGAGTTGCAGAGACAAGAAAAAAAAAGGAAAAAAGAGAGGAAGAAGAAGAAGGAAGTGGGCGCCATGAGCTCACGCACACCGCTGGCCTGCGAGGGCTTGTGGGGCCCCTTCCGGCTGCCAACGGGGACTGAAAATATGGTATTCCAATCCCACTCGTCGGGCCCACCCACTGGGCCCACTTTGGGCCCTAGGACATTTTTATATTTTTAAAATTGATTTTTAAATTAGAAAAATAGGAAAAGTAAATTTTTAAAATTGTTTTTAAATTCCCAAAAATTCTAAAAATATTTGGGTAATCTTTCGAAGATAGAATGTTCTTGGGTTTTAAATTTCAAGTCAAAATGAGGTTCTCTTGGGGTTAAAGTAGCACAAAAAGTGTGCCTCAAAACTAGATTTTTATTTTCTTTTATTTTAGAAATATTTTAAAATTTTTGAAAAATTCCAGAAAATTCTAAAAAAAATTGGGTAACCTTTTAGGGACAGAATACACTTGGGTTTAAATTTCAAGTGGAATTGAGCTTCCCTCGTGGTTAAATTGGTTTTAAAAGTATGCCTTAAAATTAGGTTTTCATTTTCTTTTATTTGGAAAATATTTTTAAATTTATGAAAATTTTTAGAAAATTCCAGAATAATTAAATAGGGTTCTTAGGAACAGAATTGGCTAGGAAACCTAGATTAGAGCTAGGTTTAGACTCCCTTAATGATTTAGGTACATTTGGAGATTTGGTTGTGTGCTTGCTCATATAATTGGTGGTTGTATTATTTTCCTTCCTTAACTGTATTTCTTTGAACTCATAATTATTGATGATATTTGATATTCCTTTAATTGTGTATGAGTTATTTTATTGTGGTGATTGAACTTGTGTTAGATTAAATTAATGTGCGAAGTAGGTTAGGTCTTTTGTTTTTGTTTAATAGGTTAGTTATAGAGGCATGTAAGGATTGCCAGGGGAATGTCAGGATTGCCAATACCTAATAAGATATCTAGGGAAGCATGTAAGGATTGCCAGGAGGCATGTCAGGATTGCCAATACCTAATAAGGTATTTAATGATTGTATAGGAGGCATGTAACGATTGTCTAGGATTAATAGAGTATTATGTTTTTGTGCCATGAGTTTTGAACTTAGATAATACGTTCTAAATTTGTGTGATAGGTGTTGAATTGAGACGGTGTATAGGACGACGTCTACTTTGGAGACATGAGATAAATAAGGAAATGATTTGTATCTATTTGTATATACTTGTTATCCCTCATATAGAGGGTATGTTTACCGGTTCTCTGATTGGGTTGTAGTAGAGAGAACTTGCTCGTGAGTTTAACCCACTTTGTTGACATTTTAGGTCCTAGGCCAATTTCACCGTGCAGATAGAGTTTTGGGTTGGTTGATTGTGACAGGCATTTCCTCTCATCAATTTTCAGAGTAGGAATATATTATTTTCTTCATTTTCAGCGTATGAACTCAATTGGGATGTTGGTTGCTCGGTTGTTTAATTTATAGTAATAATTTTTGTTCTTTCTAGTCAAGGGATCCTTGGGTTACGGGACTTCCAAGTTGTATTGCCAGACACGTACTTTATTTATTTAACATTTTTACTTCAGAAGGACTTTCTACTCTGCTTTAAAATTATTTTTTTTCATTCTGTTTTTGTATTCTATGCGTATTGCTATCAACTGTAAGTATCTCTCAGATTTTGTGTGTGAGACTGACCATCTCATGTGTGAAATTTTGTAGGGGGTATTTTAGTTAGGTGATGGAGGAAGTGAATCTTAACGGGTGTAATGAGTGAGTAAATACAAATGAGGAGTGCTAGGCATCGTCGCTTAAGTGATTGTCCTTTTACATTCGCTTCACTGATAGGTGAAAAATGTTACCCAATCATTAAATAATTTTCTGTAATAAATATCCTATTTTGTCATCAATTAGTATACACTCGTAGTTTTGAAATATTTATGTTAGTGCCATCAACAAACAAATAAAACTATAGTGATCATTAATATTTTTAATAATATTTTTTTTATATTAATCCATATACTTATTATTATAATCATTTTTTATATAATTTTTTGAAATTTGTAATTAATTGGAATATAAAATACTTTATGAATCTTGGTTCTCAATTTAATTAAAAAATAAAATTTTATTTAAAAATTGAAAAATCACTGTATGAACATCAAAGTTTTACTTGATGACATGAATGTAAATATTTTAAAACTACAAGGAGATACTGATTGATGACAAAATAAGACATTTATAACACAAAAGTAATTAATAATTTGTTTTCACTTTTCACGAATCAGTGGAATGAGTATAACAGAATAGTCGCTTAAACCACTACCTCTACCACTCCTCAATACAAATATGTTTGTCTCATATAAGTTCTACTTAACACGACACAAAACAATTCATATATGGGTATGAAGATGTTTTTTTTATACAATTAATAAAAGATATAGTAGATATTTAAATAGTGATAGAAGCATAATGGGGTTTAGAAGGTAATGGTGGTGGTGATCCACATGGTCATGCATATTATGGAAGAGAAGGGCGCGTGCCTTTAACACAAGGACTGCTTGCACCAGACTCACCGCAGATTCTCTCTCTCTCTATATATATACAAACATATAGGTGTATGCTTATATATATATATATATATATATATATATATATATGTGATTGATCCAAAAAAATTTTGACTTGTGTCTGAATTGTTGTATTGGAGACAACCGCAAGACACAAAGGTTGGCCAGCCATTTTTTTCAAAGACCTTTACCGGCCAATCGCAAGATACAAGTGCATGATAGAAGTTTGCTTCTTTATAATCATGTTATGTATAAAGAGAGAGAACCACCCTCTGGCCTTCATCCAAGCTTTGTAAAGCAAAGAAACAAACCTATGAACCATCCAAACCAAACTTCAGCTCCTCTCTTTCAGCAATGTCGCCAACCTCATGTATATCCCACACCACAATATTGGGAATAGCAGAAACGCAAAAATAAATTATAATCAATCTCAGACAAGATATACGTGGTTCGGCACAATATGACCTACGTCCACGGATGAGGAAAAATTTCATTACAATTTCAGAGAGATATTACAATAATAGATGATAGAGTATTTGACTAGAATTGTGAAACGTGTAATGACAGTTGAATTCAAGGTGACGTGGATAGGAAGTCTATTCTAATTTGGACTTCTCTATCCCTAAGAGTCAGTCTCCTACTATGACACAGTCTCACTTGACTGCTAAAAATACAGTGACGGTCCATATACTAGGTACGCAATTAATACGCTCTTAGTTTCTTTACAACTTTGAGTGCCCTTCCAATTTCTGACTTAATCGTCGGAGCGTAATCGGCTGGCATTGCAACGGTGTCCTCTCGATTACCCTTCTTTTGTCCTTTTTCACAGGTCAGAGTTTGACCAGTTCGGGGTGGATTTTTTTCTTCATCAGTTGGCGCCGTCTGTGGGAACGGTCACAAAATTTGACTATCCTATTCAAATAATACACGAACCATAATGCACCTTCGATCTGAATTGGAAACCACGGCCGTACAAGATCCCCCTCTTGGCCAAGGTCCTCCAGTACATGACCTACCTGGCCAAGACGACCCTCCGGCCACGCAAGATCCTCCTATCGGTACTGACCCCCCAAATGCACAGGACCCGACAGCCAATCCGCCCGTAGGTCATGGAGGCACGCAGTCCCCTGGACAGATGGACTTTCTGGGGACACACCCTGAAGTCCCAAACAATCAGGGGCATGTCGCAGCGTTGGAGCACCAGGTCCAAAACTTAAATCAAAGTCTGGTTTAGTTACTCCAGCAAAATGCTACGATTCTGCAACGCCTCCCTCCTGTGGCACCGATGCAGTCGCCAAGTTACGTAAGGCCTACTGATCCTGAGGAGGACGGTATTGGGAGAGAAAGTGAAGTCCCGATGGAGGACGTGGCTCAAAGTCACGTGAGAGGTGGGACGAATCACAGCTGTTTAGTCCCTCCCGAGAGGAGCCAACCCCATAGAGATTCCGCGTCTCTTGCTTATCATGATATGGAGATACAGGACCTAAGAGCCAGGGTAGAAAGCATGGCCTACGCCATAAAAGGGAAGGGTCCTACCACAATAGAGGATTTGGTCCAGCAAACCAACCCATTTTCTCTGCAGGGGTAATGAACTGTCCCCTGCCCCCCAGGTTCAAGATGCCCGCGATGGAAAGCTTTGACAGGACTAAAGACCCGCTAGATCACCTAGAAACTTACAAGGCCTTGATACATCTTCAGGCGGTACCCGACGAAATCATGTGCAGAGCCTTTCCCACTACATTAAAAGGCTCCGCCAGGTCCTGGTTCAATAGTTTAAAACCATCATCTGTCCTTTCTTTCAACGAGCTGAGCCAACTATTTGTTAGCAATTTCATTACTGCCCGAAAACACAGGAAACCCGCTACCTATCTCCTGAATGTAAGGCAAACTAAGGGGGAATCATTGCGGGATTATATCAACCGATTCAATAGAGAAATGTTACAAGTGGACGCCTTGGATGATAAGGTGGCAGTTACAACATTCATGGGAGGGCTATTACCCTCTAAATTCCTATACTCTGTTTCTAATCATCCCCCTGAAAGCATGTCCAAAGTACTTGTGAAAGCCCAAAACTACATGAATACCAAGGATGCCCTTGATGCCCGGAGGGAAAAAGGTGATAGCGACAAAAAAAGTGGACAGGAAAAGGGGAGGGCAATCTAGCAGAGAGGAATGGAACCCCAAGTACGGCAGAGTATCACAGGAACAGAACGACAAAGCTATGCGCCGCAAAAGGGGATTCGGTTTCACCCCATTGAACACGCCTATAAGTCACGAACCCCACTTAGGGAGGGAAGAGAAGTCCTCCTCCACATCCAAGATGACCCGGCGGTGTCATGGCCTTCAAAGTTGAGAACTGATCCGACCAGGAGATCCCGTGACAAGTATTGTAGGTTCCATCGCGATCATGGCCACGATACCAATGAATGCATGGATTTGAAAAAACAGATTGAGAATTTAATTCAAAGGGGCTAATTGTGGAGATTTGTGGCCGGCGGGGGGCAGAGAGCGCAGAATCAGACGCAGGACGTAAATGAAGGTGCGGCTAACAAAAATCCTCCAATAGGGGAAATTAGAGTCATCTCAGGAGGAGTCGGGGGCGGCGGAGAGTCTAATGCCGCTCGCAAAGCACATGCAAGGAAAGTCAGAAATTTCTCCGAAGTCGACGAGGTGAGCCAGTCACCAGCCAAGTGTCCTCGGTTGAACGACCAAGTCATAACTTTTTCAGATGATGACGCTAGAAAAGTTCAGCAACCCCATGATGATTCCCTCGTAGTAACATTAATTATCTCCAACTTCATAATTAGGCCAGTCTTAATCGACAACGGTATTTCCGCAGACATCCTTTTTATAGATGCATTTGATCAAATCAAGATTGGAAGGAACAGACTCAAGACCACTCAATCTCCGCTTGTAGGCTTCTCCGGAGAGAAACTCCTTCCCTTGGGTACAATCGACCTCCCGGTCACCACTGGTTCAAGTCCCAGACAAGTCACCAAGATGGTAACTTTCTTTGTAGTGGATTGCCCAACCACATATAATGTCATTTGGGGAAGGGCCACATTGAATGTTATGAGAGCAGTGACCTCCACCTATCACCTCCTCGTTCGGTTCCCCACGGAGCATGGTGTTGGGGAACTAAGAGGAGATCAGGCCACTGCCTGAGAATGTTATGCCACCTCCCTAAGAGAGAGGAAGATGTCAGAAACCCTAAACATGGAGGGACAAGAGGTGGAGGAGAAAGAAGAGGTCCGTCATGCAGAGCCAATGGAAGAACTAGTTGAGGTTAACTTAAATAAACAAGGCGCAGGAAAGAAGGTGAGCTTGGGATCGTCACTCTCACCCACCTCTTCGGAAGAGATGGTGCGATTCCTCAGAACAAATAAAGATATGTTCACATGGTCCCACGAAGATATGTCTGGGATCGATCCAACCATTGTCGTACATCGACTGAATATCGACCCCACTGCCAAGCCAGTTAGACAAAAAGGAGAATCTTTGCCCTAGAAAGAAACACAGTAATTTCTGAGGAGGTAGAGAAATTATTGAAGGCCAACTTTGTATGGGAAACCAATTACTCAGACTGGTTGGCAAACGTAGTGCTGGTTAAGAAATTTAATGGCAAGTGGCGCTTGTGTGTTGACTTTACAAACCTAAACAAAGCCTGTCCGAAAGACAGCTTTCCACTTCCCCGGATTGACATGTTGGTGGAAGGGACGGTAGGGTACGAGCGGCTCAGCTTCATGGATGCCAACTCGAGATATAATCAAATTCTGATGTGGCCGTCAGACCAGGAAAGGACATCCTTTATAACAGAAAGGGGATTGTACTGCTATATGGTGATGTCGTTCGGTCTAAAGAATGCCAGCGCAACTTATCAAAGGCTGGTAAATAGAATGTTCAAAGAGCAAATAGGCAGGAATATGGAGGTGTATGTTGATGATATGCTCATCAAAAGTCAGAAGGCTGCCAGCCACTTGGTTGATTTACAGGAAGCCTTTGATGTCCTTCGAAAGTACAGAATGAAGCTCAATCCAAGCAAGTCTGCATTTGAGGTATCCTCCGGGAAATTCTTGGGCTATTTAGTCAGCAAGAGGGGGACAGAAGCCAACCCACAGAAGGTGCAAGCCATCCTAGATACAAGATCGCCCAGAACTGTTAAAGAAGTCCAAAAGCTAACAGGAAAGGTGGCAGCATTAAACCGGTTGATTTCCCGTGCTACAGACAAGTGTCTCCCATTTTTTTAGGTCCTCAAGCGAGCCTTTGAGTGGACTCCAGAATATGAGCAGACATTAAACGAGCTAAAACAGTACCTCAGCATGCCCCCGCTCTTGTCATGCGCGCGTCTAGGAGAAGAATTGTACTTGTACTTGGCTGTCTCCCTTGTAACAGTCAGTTCTGCGCTGGTACGAGAAGAAGAGGGAGTGCAAAGGCCAGTTTACTATACCAGCAGGGTTCTCCGGGGGGCGGAAGAAAGGTATCCCTCCATAGAGAAACTAGCATTTGCCTTGGTTACGGCGGCCAGGAAACTCAGGCCATATTTCCAAGCACACATTATTGTGGTACTAACCAATCAACCGCTCCGACAAGTCCTCTTCAAACCCGAAACCTCTGGGTGGCTTGTGAAGTGGTCTATAGAGCTAGGAGAATTTGATATCCGGTACAAGCCAAGGACAGTAGTCAAAGGCCAAGTGCTGACAAATTTTATAGCCGAATTTACGTACCCCTGGGAAGATAAACAGGTTCAGCAGGAAGGGGTGGAGGATACAATCCAACAAGACAGGGAGGACCTAATGGACCCTGGTTGTACGTGGCAATTATTTGTGGATGGGTCATCGAACGCGCAATCTAGTGGCGCGAGGATACTAATCAGATCTCCAATAGGAGAAATATTCAAGTACGCCCTGCAATTTGGATTCAAGGCAACAAATAATGAGGCTGAATACGAAGCCTTGATTGCAGGGTTGAAACTAGCTGGTATCCTCAAGGTTAGATAGTTAAAAGCTTATACCGACTCCCAGCTAATTGCCCAGTAGGTTAGTGCGGAATACGAGGCAAAAGGAGCAAGGATGAAATCTTACTTGCAAAAAGTACAAGAGCTAGTTACCCATTTCTAGAGATTTTCAATCACGCGGGTCCCCCATAGTGAAAACTCTAGTGCAGACGCTCTCACTCGATTGGCTACGGCACAAGAGGCCACCCAAACGGGGGTGCTTGTAGAGCGCACGGACCACCCGAGTATAAAAAAAGCAACATCATGTGAAGTAAACCAAGTCACCCAGGGCATGGAATGGGCAGACCCGATAGTCAAGTACATAAATAGTGGTGAATTACCATCCGACAAGGCAGAGGCACATAGAACGAGGATCAGGGCATCTAGGTACACCCTGATCGATGGAATCCTCTACAAAAAGGGAGTCTCCTTACCATACCTGTGATGCGTGTCGACAGGAGAAGCACAGAATGTCATGAGGGAAATTCACGAAGGGGAGTGCGGAAACTATGCAGGGGGCAGGTCCTTGGCTCACAAGGCTATTAGGCAGGGATACTACTGGCCTTCTATGCAACAGGATGTGTTGAACTTTGTCAAGAGATGCGAAAAGTGCCAACGCTTCGCCAACATCCTGAGGCATCCTCCGGAAGAGTTGACACCGATAGTGGCCCCGTGGCCTTGGCCCAATGGGGAATGGATTTTGTTGGCCCTCTACCCATGGGAAAGGGGTAGACAAAATTCACAATTGTAGCGGTTGACTACTTCACCAAATGGGTGGAAGTCAAGCCCTTAGCTACAATAGGGGAAAGGAATGTCATCAATTTCGTGTGAAAATCGATCATATGCAGGTTTGATGTTCCAAAAGTCATAATCATGGATAACGCAAAACAGTTTGAAATCCGACGATTCTAAGATTTTTGCACGGAGCATAGCATCAACTATCGATATTCCTCACCAGGCCACCCGCAGGCCAATGGGCAGGCTAAAGTAGCCAACAGAACCATATTTTAAAAGATCAAGAAGCGCCTGGATAACTTCAAAGGAGAATGGCCAGAACTGCTGCAAGCATTTTATGGGCCTACAGGACCACCGTCAAAGTCCCCATAGGAGAGACGCCCTACCTCTTAGCTTTCAGAAGCGAAGCAATTCTTCTTGTCGAAATAGGGGCGGTGGCGAGCCATCGTGCCAAGTATTATGACCCAGTTCACAACGAGAAGGAACTAAGAGCCAGTGTCGACTTCATTGACGAGAGAAAGGAGCAAGCACAGGTACGAATGGTCGCGTATCAACAGGCCATGTCTTGGTATTACAACACCAGAGTCAAGCATAGGAGTTTTCAGCCTGGTGATCTAGTCTTGCGAGAAGTCACTCAAGCAACCAAACCTCATGGTACCGGAAAGCTGGCCCCTAATTGGGAGGGCCCGTATAAAATGGTTAGGACTCAAAGGCGTGGCACTTACTGGCTGGAAACCTTAGAAGGAAAACAGTTAGCCCATCCTTGGAATGCTGAGCATTTGAGGAAGTTCTATCAGTAAGGTTTTTTCTTGACTTGTTAGTTTTTCGTCCTATCTTCTTTAATTTTAGCTTGTATCCGCCTTCAGCAAGTATTATTGTAGAGGCTGGCTTTGTTGCCAGACCTTAAGTATCATTTTAGAGGTTGGCTCTAAACCTCAAAACAGGACTCCTATCCAGTTCCAATTTGTCTTTTGTAAGTTTTTATTATGGAATATCAATGGAATGTGTTATTATCCAAAAAAGTTCTGTTATAAAACCCTACGGGGACACACCTCCACGGAGGGCCTTTGAAGAAAGGCAGGATGGATTAATCCCGAGAAAAAATACTACCCTACGAGGATACACCTCCACGGAGGGCCTTTGAAGAAAAAGGCAGGATGGATTAATCCCGGGAAAAAATATTATCCTACGAGGGCAAAACCCTACGGGGATACACCTCCACGGAGGGCCTTTGAAGAAAAAGGCGGGATGGATTAATCCCGAGAAAAAATACTATCCTACGGGGGCAAAACCCTACGGGGATACACCTCCACGGAGGACCTTTAAAGAAAACGACGGGATGGATTAATCCCGAGAAAAAATACTACCCTACGGGGACACAGGAGGGCCTTTCACGATGAAGGTGGGATAAATTAGAATTCCGAGAATGTATATGGACATCCCTACATGAACCCTAGGATTGCAAAAGTTACCTCTACAAAACAACCCATGTTCAATAAAAAAGAAGAAATATACAATTCCTCATTGATTAACAACAGAAAGATACATGGGGCCTCCACAAAGGAGGAGCATTACATAGGTGCCAAAAGAAAAAGACTCCAACTCAGGGGTCAGGATCTCCAAGTTGTAGGCCGGAGAAGTTCATATCAGGCCATTGATCCTGTGCCACTTCACGGAAATACTCAAACCCATCAATATATGACTGGTTGAGGGCCCTGTCGAAATCAGGCGAATCCTTGAAATGCTCGACAGCCAATTCTTTAATCCCGGGCAGGTCGGCATTCCACCGAGCCATCTCCTCCCGTTCATGACTAAGCTGGAAGTTGAGGGTATTTATTTCCTCACCATGAGAAGCACAAAGGGCCTCAAGCTATGAGTTGAAAGTGGTACGTTCGCTAGCAAAGGAGGCGCGTTCCTTGGCAAAGGCTGTTCTCTGCTTCTCGAGCTCCTCCTCCGCACATAAGAGGCGATTGGAGAGACCATGGGCAATTGTCAGCCCCTGTTAAACACACAGGGAAAGCACACAGCTAAAAAAAGATAAAAGAAAGATGAGAATTCCACTCAAGCATGATAAGAAGACTAGGGGCACACCTTAGCCATATTGGCCAGCAGATATCCGGTGAAGGAAACAGAGTCGATAGCGTTCACCTTTTTAAGATCACGTGAGAGAACAAACTCCCTGGCTCTTTTTATAGCAAAGGATGTGTCAGACAGCAACGATCTGGTGTGGTTGGCCGCCGGGGTTAATAGCCCGGTGTGGCTAGTAGTTGGAGAGAAAGATACATGCGAGCTGCCTCCGCCAAAGAGTTGAGTTGCCGGCACCCCAAAAACACTTGGGTCCACCAGACTATTGCCCGCAAATAGAGGAGTAGAAGGTATCCCAAATGGGCTGGGGCCAGGGGTCGGAGTACTCATAGCGGCAGCAGGGAGGGGAGAATTCCCAATAGAGGGAGGAGATGACAAGCCCCCACCTGTAGGTAGACCGGTACTCCTAATAACCACAGGCTGGCGCCGTCTCTTTTGAGCAGGGGACGAGGATGACGCAACACCTTTTCCTTTCGCCAATATAAGAATGTCTCGATCAGGCCTTCTCCGAGATCCTGTACGAGTGTACGGGTAAACTTACATTACTCAACTCAAGGAGGAAAACGGAATGGAAAGTGAAAAGTGTAAAAATATACCTCGCCTGTCTCCGATCGCGCGAGGAGGGTAACCTAGTGTACTCAGTCCCGTGTCAGAGGTTAAGGTCACCTCGTCTCTCATCCCAAGGTCGTAAATGATGTCTAACCTGTCTTCTTCTTCTCGACTCACCTCTGGCTCGACTCTGACCGCTGATTTGTTAAAATAAATAAATCCGTGTGAACATGCATGAGAAGGTGGAAATAGCATAAAAGAAGGAAAGGGTAGAAAAAGCTCACCAGTTATAACCCTGTCAGTCTAGGAGCGGGGAATGCAGTGAGGGGGAAGCTCCCAGTTTCCCGAGACGAAAAAGAACCATTCCTTCCAATTTTTTATCCGTTGACTGCTATCAAGAATCACCAGTCCTTTAGGTAGACTCCCTGCCCCGCGAGACCGGCCTTGTATGTGACGCTAGTCTTTGTTTTTCAGAAGAGTATAGTAAGAAAGGAACTCATTAACAGTTGGTTGAGGGGTAAGCTTGTTAGACCTCCAGAGGACCAGGGTAGCCATGATAATATGCCAAGAGTTAGGCGTAAGTTGAGAAGGACAGAGGTTGATGTACCGGAGCAGCTCTTTAGCGAAGTCTGGGATTGGGAATCGTAGGCCCGAAAGAAAGTAGCCTTCATAGAAACACGTCTCTCCTGGACAAATGGAGAAAGCCCTCTCTGCGGGTAGAGGAGCTCTAGCTATAACCCTATCCGAAAAAGAAAATAAAGTTGCTAGCTCCTCCATCTCGGCATCGGTTATAGTAGAGCTAATATCCTGGCATTCGCTATAGTTTGCCATTATAGAATGCACGAAATCAAACACTTGGACAAGAGGAGAACCGGGGGCAAAGGTCTCTGGGCTCAGCTTGCCAAAATTGCGATCAATGATATGTAGACAACGAGAAAGAGAAGGTATGATAGTGTAAGGCATGGAAAGGTGAAGTATATTATAAGTGAAGAGAGGACTAGTAGTAAGATGCCGGAGTGATAAATGAAGAGGGGACTAGTAGTAAGATGTTGGAGTGAAGGATAAATAAAGATGGGGCTGCTTATATAGGCAAAGGAAGACAACCGTTACAAACCTCCCCAACGGATCTTTATCCCAACGGTCATCAAGCAACATCCATAAGGCCCTTTTGTAACGTTCACAAGCCAAACGGTCACAAGGAAAGCTAACACTAATTGAACATGTTGCAGGAGCAAAAGCACAAGAGCCAACACAGAGCTTGGACGAGCATGGCCAAATCGCCGGGCGTGGACGGGCCCACCTAGCATGGAGCAACTGGGCGCGGCTGAGAGCTGGCCTGGCACCGCCGGGCCCACTCGGCGCCTGCTCAAGCTGGGGGGGGGGGAAGAAAAGAAAAAAGAAAAGAAAAGAAAAGGAAAGAAAAGAAAAAAAAGGAGAAAAAGGTATTTATATCTGTATGTGTAATTTACAGGCCAAGACAAAGCTTAGCAAGCCATCCAAAGTGTTCATAAGGCCCGACAATCAACCCTCATAAACAGGGGGCAACTGATAGAGTATTTGACTAGAATTGTGAAACGTGTAATGACAGTTGAATTCAAGATGACGTGGATAAGAAGTCTATTCTAATTTGGACTTCTCTATCCCTAAGAGTCAGTCTCCTACTATGACACAGTCTCACTTGACCGCTATAAATACAGTGACGGTCCATATACCAGGTACGCAATTAATACGCTTTTAGTTCCTTTATAGCTTTGAGTGCCTTTCCAATTTCTGACTTAATCGTCGGAGCGTAGTCGACCAACAACTTTGAGTGCCCTTCCAATTTTTGACTTAATCGTCAGAGCGTAGTCAGCCGGCACCGCACCGGTGTCTTCTCAATTACCCTTCTTTTGTCCTTTTTCACAGGTCGGAGTTTGACCAGTTCGGGGTGAATTTTTTGCTTCATCAATAGAGAATACACAAAACTGGATCATATACATAAGCTCTCGTCCTAGAGCACTCGCCATATACCAATTCACGAGACTCATTCTCGCCCTCAGTGTTTCACTCTACCGAAAATGTAACCCTCTCTACCCATCAACTCTCTCATGAGATCACATCTCTCTCAACTCATAAGTCTCAACCATACCCTAAGCATCTATTTACATAGTCTTAAATCCAATTCTTTGTTGGACAAGGATTACAATCCCTTAAACCCAAAAACTTTCCTAACAAGAAATTATCTAATAAAATACAACTCTAAAATAAAAAATCTTATTAAACTAGAATTAGAGACATAATACATAACACATCATAGAGAGGGTAAATAAGGCTCTTCAAGATGACAAGAACCTCAATCCAACCAACGAAACAATCACAGAGATTAGGTATCTTTCTAAGGGTCTAGGGCTACCATCATGGACCACTCCAACTCCAAGGCGGACCTCATTGATGAGGATGATGCTAATGAAGCTCAAGGCAATATGCTTAGCGTACACCATCAGTAGCTTGAATGCTCACATTGCAAGCCTCAGGCCGAAACAGTCAATGGCTAGTTGAAAGAAGCTCTGAAAGTGTAGAATGCAAATTTGAATTTCTTTGCAAAGTCACTTCACCAAAGAAATTTGGAATGGTCTAATATGTGATGATCATATATGTGGCCTCTAATTTGTGAAATGGCAAGTTTACTAATGTCGAGGAGGCAATCGGGAATCGGTTACAACTGTGAATTTTTCTCAACCTCACACATAATGTTGCTCAAATTACACCGATACGCGATATTTTAAAATTATGATGGATTTTTAGTGAATTTTAGTGATTTTTATTAAATTTTTAAAAATCATTTAACACAAATAATGACTTATTAATAAATTCTAAATCGCTATCGTTATTAAAAATGTTTAGTATTATTATTTTTACAAAATTAATGAAATAAATACATACTGACAAGTCATACCACATATAACATCTAAAAAATAAAATATAAAAATTAAAATAAATTTGAAAATGAAAATATATTAGCTCGTTGCGTATTTCCCCTGCCTCTACTACCAAACATCACTGCTCATCCAATGCCTATACACAACCAAAACTCCGCTTAGCCATATATATATACACACCAAGCCTTGTTCAAACACAATATGATGCTAAATAAAAAAAAGAGTTCAAGGCATAAAAGAAAAGTAAATTTGCATCTATATCCCACTAATCACAAACAAATAAATCTCACTCCTTTTATATCCATCAAAGAGTTCAAAGTACAAAGTTCCCATCAATGTTACATATACAAGGAATTGAAAAAGTTTCAATACTAACACAACCAAGACATTTCCCACCATGCTCAAAACTGCAAAATCTCCACTGCAAAGCATTCAAACAGAATTTAGTCAAGATGAGAGATCTCATGGTTGCCACTTAATCGATGTATATTCCTCCAAGAATTTAGCAGGAGTTCACATCTTCATACAAGATGTATATTCCCTTATCTAGAAAGAAACAGGAAAACAGAATGCTGTTATATATGTACCAGGAATGATTAATTAGCAGTAAAGTACAGCAAGAAGATGAGTACAGACTATGGTTCTGGTTAGACCCAAACTGAACTGAAACGAACTAATACAAATTAATGATGCTCTGGTTTTGGGTAGAGCCATTTAATATCAGTACCACAAAGGCAAACCAGACTTAAACTAGCATGGATCGAACATAATTAAAGATGGTGCAAGGAAAAGGATATGATCAAACAGTGAAAAGATGAGAATGCTTTGAGAGAAGACAGATGATAATAATGCAAAGATGAAACAAAGAATTAACATGACATAAAAAGTACTGAAAAAGAAGACATATAAGAGGTATGCCTGGGAGTAAAACCAACTCATCAACATAGTTATACAGAGATGATATTTGAGAAGGAAAGAAAAAAGAGTAGCTAGGGAAATGGAATCGAGAATCCTGATAATTAAAGACAAATCAGTTATCGAAGCCAGAATCCTGTTTTTTTAAACTTTATCATGTGGTTAAGAAAGGGATATTATGTGTTACTAGTACTTCATGTATTCAATTTTTTTCTTTTAACGGATATTATGTGTTACTAGTACTTTATGTATTCAATTTTACCATCTTAACATCCATCTAATCTAAAAACTTAAGTTGTTAGAGAATGTGTAATTTTGATATTTAACTCCAACAATAACAAAAGTCAAATTTCTTTTTCTTCTCGAGACAAACTCACAAATCCACCTTGTTTCAATTGGAATTTGAATCTTCAAACTTTTGTCGAGAAGTAAAAGAGATATAGAAACATCTATGGTGCCAAAATGTAAACAATTGGGCACCTAAAGTGAAAGCAATAAAACCAATCACACACAATCACGAACAAAACACAAGATATGCGTGGTTCAGCACAATCCGGCCTGAGATATTACAACGGTAGACAATACCCAACACGGGACCGTGTACAAAAACTAGCTCTTGGCCCAAAGCTCTTCACATGTACCACTCCGCGAGACCCCCTCTCGCCATTAGTGTTCTCTCTCTACTCTACCAACCCGTAAACTCTCTCTACCCATCACCTCCACTCCTTCATAAGACTACATCTCTCTCAACTCATAAGTCTCAACCCACACCCTATATATCTATTTATAGAACCCAAAACCTAATTACTTATTGGACAAGGATTACAATCCATTGGAGCCCAAGACTTTCCTAACAAGAAATTACCTAATAAAATACAACTCTAAAATAGAAAACCTTATTGAGTAGAATTTGAGACACAATACATAACAATCTCCACATTGGCTCAAATTTCACCGCGTCAATCATCGCTTCCAACAGCAATTGAGTTGCACAACTCAGATTGTCCCCATTGTATGCTCCTCGATTAGTCAAACCTCCAAAGGCTCCAACTTGACTACTCGAGTTCTATGCCATTTAACCCATCATGATTTTTTGACTATCATGACCAAACAAGTTGATTGATTGACTCCAACCTGCAATTGAAATTTCTGTTTTATGGATCTTTTTTGAATAAAGACAGAACGTCCCAACATGAACCTGGCTCTGATACCACTTGTTGGGGCCAGCGGAAGCGAAAGTAATAAAACAAACACACAAAACACAAGATATATGTGGTTTGGCCTAATACGGCTATACCCAAGGATGAGAAGAGTTCCATTAAAATGTAGAGATATTACAACGGATAATACCTAACACAGGACTATGGACAAAAACTAGCTCTTCACATGTATCACTCCACGAGACTCCCTCTTGCCATCGGTGTTCTCTCAACTCTGCCAACCCGTCAACTCCCTCTACCCATCAACTCAACTCCCTCATGAGATTTCATCTCTCTCAACTCTTAAGTCTCAACCCATACCCCAGGCATCTATTTCTAGAGAACCCAATTTCTTGTTGGATAAGAATTACAATTGCTTGGAGCCCAATACTTGTCTAACAAAAATTTACCAAATACAACTTTAAAATATAAACTTAATTACAATAGAATTTGAGACACAAAAATACCTAACATAAACTTCTATAATAGAGTGGACTTTCCAAGAGGGATCTCTGTTAATATTACTACTATAGCCACCTGAAGGACCAACCAATGAAAGAATTGACTCTAGGCTTCTAAAGACATGAATTCTTCCCACGACAGCGAAGGTACAAATGGGACTTGGGAGCTTCTAGAAACACATCCTTACTAAAAGCAGCTTTTCTCCAGATTTAATAGAGATCTGGTTGAAGCTGTTTGATTAATTCTATGAACTGCTCAAGTATAAAATAACTGCAGTGGGGTTCAGTATCAGATGAATGCTGTAAAACCAGACTTTAATAGACAAGTTACAACTGTATATATAATATGTGTTGTACTTGTACTAGCTCTAGGGAACAGATTGAGCATAATGGAGATGAACCCTTCCTGGGAAAAAAATTATCTTTTATTGCTATGGAATTACAAAAAACCCTCCAACAGAAACATATACCTATTGAAATTGGCATTTTATTTCGTGTAACTTTTGAACATCCTATCTGAGAGCTATCTGTGGTGGCAATTCGTCTCATGTTTAAAGTCTATCCCATTTTTAAAATTTTCTAAACAAGACAAAGCATATTAGATCCCTTAACATATGCATCCTAGCCTTTTCTACTGTTTCAGCATATTGATTGGAAGTTACCCACATTGAATTCAACGTAAAAGGGACCTTTACCGAGACTCAAAATTCACCATGGCTAAGAAATAATGTGATCCTATAGAGGCTTCATGAGACTGGAGGAAATTTCTTTCTCCACTAAACACTAGTCAAAATACAGTTGATTCTCTCTTACACTGACTTTCCTAGTGTGGTTATTTGAGCAGGTCAACTCCATCAGATTGCAGTAAAAAAAGAAAAAGAAAAAAAAAACAGGCACTGATATGTTCAATTTTCCTTCTCCATTTCCTTCTGCTACTATTAAGCCAATAACATTGAGATCACCCATGACAACACAACGTGAAGCCAAAAGATACCATGTTTGATAGTTATTGCCACAAATCCTTTCAACGAAATAGTGTGCTTCTATTTATTCTTAATGTCTACTTCTTCTTCACTCCACTGTCATAGAAGAAACCATCAAAGTCACCTTTTGAGTCAATATAGCAAGTCTGCAAGTGTGAAGGAAATTTAGGCTCCCTTCCATTTTAAAGATATGGAGATTTGTTCTTGGTGTTCATTGATAATTCCAGAATTGTGTGACGAGACAGGGAAAATGTCTAAGCTGTCACATGTCAGCAGTTCACTGAAAGTACAAGATATCACTAGCATGGATTGCATGGCTGTTCAGAGCCACCCAGTGCCTACATAGATTGTCTACAGAAATATTAATTAAGAAAATTGCATCTTTCATATCATAAATAGCATGTATTACATAGAAATTCACTTTGGTTATGGTGCTGGTTACTTTTTCGAATCATTCTTTCAAAACAAATAATGATTTTAAGGATATTTTAAAAAAATTATGTTGTGTTTTTAGCTATTTAATCCTTACATGAGTTGCCCTTAGAACCTGGATCCACACTTAACAGTTTCAGTAGTGAAAGTCATCCAAGTAACCTTTTTTAACACAACTTCAAGGCTTATTTAAACTTTGATTAATTATTATCTACAACATAAGTGATTTGAGTCATTCATTCAAAACTGAACTTATGTCTCCCACAAGTGATTTTTTTACTGTCCAGTGTATTTGTTCTTGACCTCCAGTTTCCTATCTTTTCAACAATTGGCACTGCAACATTGGATTTGAGTTTCTTATGAAGAGTATTTTCACACTAACAACATTCATTTTAACAAAATTTTGAGTAATTGTTGTCAGAGTTGTCAGATGTATAACCTATCACATATTCAAGGTTACATACCTATAATATCAACAGTTGAATTCATCCAACTAACCTAACTTTTAGCCAAATTAAAAGCTTTCGTCATAAGAATTGGATATTAGTGAAGACCTTGATTTGATAGAAAGTGATTCAACAAGTCAAAACAGATACTTTTGTAATAAAAAGCAAATAATTTTCTGGTCCTTTAATTCCCAAGTTCTATAATAGCAAACAGAAAAATTTGCAGTTGGTCTCAATGCAAGTGATGATTTATGCTGCCAAAATTCCCATTTATCTCAAACTATTGCATCAAGGAAAATGATGTTAACATGTCACTTTTACAACTATAGGCTGAGGAATGTAAAATGGTTTCATGTCAAAACTTGCAACTGGTACCTAATATTTCTCTGAACTTGTCTGCTATCCCTTGCTGGATTACTGAAGGATCTCCTTGATGACATCTGATTTTTCACGTGAGTGTCGGGAATCCCTTTGTGCTCAAATAGAACCTCAGCCCTTACAGAAAAAGAAACTGGGTTTCTTCGAGACCACCCATAGACAGCAACTAAGAACTACACACCATCAGTCCTGTTTTTGATACCTACTTCACCTCTAACTCAAATGACATGAACCTGCGTATATTTAATTTCTTTGAGAATAACTGATACATGCTTGATAATAATTTGTTGGGTCATTTTACCCAAAATCATATTATCTCAGTTGAAGGATTTGAGTATATGAGGCTTGAATTGTGGTTGCTTTAGAATCCTGAAATTCTCTAATTTTAAGTCGTGTTGGGGAAACAGACTATTTGAAGAGCAAAAAAAAATAAAGAAAACAAACTAATAGGGTAATACAATCATTCTTCATCCTGTTTGGAACACAAATTTGGGTCATCGGCTTTTGTGTTCAAACAGGGCTTTTCAGTCATTTATCAAGCCTATAATTCGATAAATTAAAGATATTTGCTAATTCAATTGCTCAGACTCATCTAAGAAAGGCATTAGCTTTTAATTATTTTTTAACTGCCAAATTTTCTTCTTCTTTTTTTTTTTCTTTTTTTCATGAAACATTTGCAACACTCGTACTATCAGAAAGAGATTATTCAAATTGCTAATATTTTGCAACTCCAGCTGATACTTCTAAACTAGTACCCCTTGTGAATCTTTCTGAATTTTCATGGAAGAATTTATGGCACAATCACTGCAACAACTTACCTCAATCTTCTGTAGTGTATGTATATTCCCTGATTCAGATAGGATTTCCTTGAGTTTACGACATCTATGCAACTCCAAATGCTAAAGGCTTGGAAAACAAATGTTGGAGGCGTTCCATTGTTCAACATTCATGTAATACAATCTCAAGCATTTGAGTCTGATATTCCAATTTTAGAAACTCTAGTTTGGGTAACATCTCAAGGATTGACATTTCCTTCAACTCAAAAGCAGTATTTGATAAAGTTAAACTTTTAAGATTCAGGAAAATTTAACGCCTTCGAGAATGAACCTATGATGGTAAGGAACAAATCTGTTTAACAACTTCAATGTTTCAAGGTAGTTTAGGAAGTCTAGATCAGAAAACCAAAAACAGTCACTGTCTAATTCAAAACTTCCACAAAATTCCAGCTTCTGAAGATAGGGAGTGCTTTCAAAATACCTTGTAGGACATAGATGTTAGATGTTTTGTAGGTTAACTAATAGGATGGGATAGCCATGACAGATTGTTGCTCCTCCAATATAATTTTCTCTTGCAAAGCATAGGTGCCCTAACTTTACAATTTTCCAGATCTCTTATGGTATGTTGTTTGAACTGGCATCATACATTGATCAAAGGCTAACTTCTAGTTGCTTCTGTATTTCAGTAAGTCGCTCTACTTCATGATCAAAGCGAACCATAGTTTCTTCATCTAAATTTGGAGCAGTAGCACTAGACGAACTTCCATGGGAAGATATTCAAACTTGTGGGTCTCTAATGCTATACAACTTCTTTCCACAAATCTGCGTCACCTCAAACTTTATAGATGTAATCTCTTTGAGGTCATCGGTGAGCATTTAATCAGGATAAAGAACATGACCAATTTTCTCAGCAAGGCTTCTCTTCTTCCCTTTTCATTAATACCATCAATCTTCTGGTATATACCACCAATCATCTCAGAAAGAGATGATTATTAGTGGCAACATCATGTATTGATCTCCTCAACCTCTATAATTTTCTTATTATTGATGCACATTTCTGAACAAAAGTGTCTAGTGCCCTCCTAATCTAATATAGATTAAGTGGATAATGTTATTTGAACTAACTGATAGTGCAAGAAGGGCTTTCTGCATTTACATCAACAACTTATGGCTATCCAATCATTGTTAATATATCTTTACTTCTAGTTGATATTCCATTCATTAGCCCTGCAAGAATTTAGTTCTCACATTCTGGGCCGTTCACATTATATAATCATTTTGGTGAGTAATATATCATATAAAAAATCTCCAAAGCTATAAAAAAGCATACACAAGGTCCCAGCTTCATCTAAAAACAACATATGCTTTTCTTTCAACTGATCACCACCAAAATATAATATAACATATATGTGCAAATATATACACACACACACATATCAGTTCATATCAGAGCAAAACATTGAAGTGCACCTTGCCATTCTATCATTCATGTTGTAAACCTGTCTACATTTTTTTCCTCTGATCCATTGATACAAAAAACACATGATTAACGGAGATCAATTAAATTGTATAATAAATGGAGATCAATTAGAAATACAAAACCAAGAAGTGCTAATCAGAATATATAATAAACAAAGATTGAAACACAAATGTGAAGATTTATGGAACGGAATTCCACAGCCAAAAATAGAAAGAAAAAACTGTACAAAAAAGTAAAGCAGCAAATGAATAGAGAAAGAGAAAGATTGAGTTGTCATTGGTACCTGACCAACCAATTGATTGCAACACTTGACGAATATGCCAGAGACAACTGCAGGTATGCTAGAAACCCATTTTGCCAGAGTCATCCTTGAAGACTGTCAAGTCAGGATCCCAAGGATCAATAATGATATTTAGCTCATCATTTCCCATACTCTGTTGTTCTTCGTGAATTTGTCTAGCCGAGTTTTCAGCAGAGTGGCTACAATATCTCAGTCGGATCATTTGTAGTGTACATATATCTCCTAAATCAGATGGGATCTCCTTGAGTAGTTTACAGTCATCCAACATTAATGTCTGAAGGCAGGGAAAGTGAGTAGCAGAGGCATTCCATAGCTTAATATCCAGGCGTTGAAATTTCAAGTATCTGAGTTTCCGAAACTCCCCATCACTTGTGTCCCATCTTGGCCCCTCGAATGCCTTGTATGATAATTTGAGAACCTCAAGGTTGGGCAACCTCCCAAGGGTCGACATTTGGTTCCAGGGTAGACTGAAGCTTGATAAAGTTAAGCTTTTGAGATTTGGGGGAAACTTATTCAAATGGAGAAACATTATTGTCCTGGACCAACGGTATACTACATTCAATGTTTCAAGGCAAACTAAAAAGTCCAATTCAGGAAAATGTTTGCACACACATCTTAGTTTCCTAAGATTGGGAATCCATTTCAAGATCCGCTTGTAACCACGACAAAGATCATATTTAGCAAAATGGCTGTTGTACACACCAATGATTCTTTAAAATTTTCGAAGTCAATTAGACTGGTGGGATTCCTTTTCAAGAATTTCATGTACAGTCCGTAAAGATTTAGTTCTTCAAGATCTCGTTTGCCAATGGTTTGTAGGTTATCCAATAAAAAGGGATGGCCATCAACAGATTCACCAAGGATTTTAATAGACCGCTTAGAATACAGATGCCTTAACTTTACCATCTTCTAGATATCATCTGATAAAACTAACAAACCTTTTGATCCTTCAATAAAAAGGGTTTCTAGGTTCCAGAGTTTGGATATTGGTAACTGGAAATAGTCACTCTCTCCAACATTAAGTGCTAAATACCTCAAATTAAATAGTACCTCTATTTGTATAGGAAGGAAGGGTACTTCAATGGACAATAAATTCAAAACTCTAAGAAATTTGAATGCTTTACAAACAAATGAGACATCCCTCTTAGGTAAATCATAAAATGAAACGTTAAAGGACAAAAAAGAGCGCACGTGTAACACATGATGCTTTATAGAAGGATAGTCAACAAGGTGAGAATGGATGCATAAGCGACGTTGTTTATTTGGAATAGGACTTGAGGAAGAAGAAGATGAAGAAGTAGGGTCATACCCGAAAATCTGTTGACGAAAGTTCTCTTCCCGTGCTTTTCTCAGGCACAAATCACGCAAGAGATCATGTACACGACATGCTTTGATTCCACCATTAGACCTTTTCTTGGACACAACTACTAGACTTCTGTCAATTAGATCGATCAAGTAATCCTCTCCTTTTTCCTCCATGTTTTTTTGCTCATTTTGTCGTATAAATCCCTCAGAAACCCATAACCATATCAGTTGCCTAACAGGGATCTCATAGTCTTCAGGGAATGCACCAAAATAGAGGAAACATGGTGTAGGTACAGAATAATTGTAATTACACTTAATCAGATCCCTTTTTCATTATAACCTCGATCTTTTAAATACATTCTCAAATGCCATGATCATGCCTTTGATTTCTCCCTTTCTTTTTACTTGAGGAATAGCACTTCTTTTCTTGCCCTGATTTCAGTGCTTGAACATAGGTATCAGTTGGAGGAAATTCCGGGATTCTTTACTATATTTATGTCACCTAAATTTGGGTGACATGGATGGTGATGTGGTTGCCACGCATTGTGTTGGTCGCACGTGTCACCTAACGACTCTTTTTCCCACTACAGCTTGCCCCAAAAACCCCTTCCAATTTTAGTTGGAATTTGAAAGGGTTTTTCTGTTATGACCGTCGCTTCGTTTGTTCCGCCAGGTCGCGTTTGGGCTTCGTGCCTCTGACGGCCGCCGTAATGTCACTTCCACATAAATGCCTATACTTGCTCTTGTATTTTTCGGATCGTTGTAGATTCTGGGCGATTCTGGGAATATCTTCTCGTCTGCTGAGGTTAGTGATTTCCTTTTCCTCCTACTACTGTTTTCCTTTTTTCTTCGAAGATATGGGTAAGGCGAGAAGTGTCGAGATTGTTGATGAGTTTGGACCACTGAACCGCTATCAGTCTATTGACGAGTTTCTGGGTGAGGATGAGTGTGGTCAGAGTCTCCCAGAGGTTCCTTCTATTCCTCCAACACTAGGCAATCCCTCTTCTTCGAAAGATCAGAGTTCTTCGGATTCTGATTTAGAGGACGCTGATCAAGACCTAATTAGGACTCCTGTGAATTTGGGAAAACTCAGACTTGATTGTGAGATCCCGTCCGACGTTACTCTTAGGAATTATCCTCTTGATTTTGACTTTCGATCTGGATATGGTTTGGGTGATGATGACATGCTCTTCTCGGCTAGGCATTTTCCCGCCTTTCGTTTTCCCCTTCACCCTTTCTATCGTCTTGTGCTTAACAAACTGAATTTGGCTCCCTTGCAAGTGAACCCTAACTTCTTTAGGGTTATATCCAGTGTTCTTGCCCTTATTCATACTCGTGATTTAGAGTTGGGATTGGACGATCTCCTTCTTTGTTATCAGGTCTGTGCTACAAAGAATGAGAGGGATCGGTTCCATTTCTTCCCACGTCCGGGCAGATCGCTCTGTACCGGTCATCCCTCTTCTGACAAGGGCTGGAAAGCCCAACTTGTGGTGGTTGGGGGAAACTGGAAGGTCTCTTCTTCTAAGAAATTTCCCATCCCTCAGAAATTTGGTGGATTAGGTATCCCGCCTTCTGACTTTCTATCTGAACCTCATTGTGACTGTATTATATGTGATGTTGTGCTCTTTAATCAAATTCGGTCTTTTGTTGGCGCAGTTAGAGATCTCCTTCCTTGTTTGGAATTAGCGGCACGCTTGAAGACCCTTGCTGAAAAGGTGTGGAGGAAGGTACCCAAATCCTCCCTTCTCTTGTGCTCTTCGGTACTCAAAGTTTTCTCAGAGAGTACAGACGGCGTAAAAATGAAGCTTCCGAAAACTACTCGTACCAAAACAAAGAAGTTGTCTGAAGGGGACAGCCTCATCAGTCCCCCGACTGATCGAGAAGTAGAAGTGGCCTCGATCCTGCGCAAAAGGCATGCCGAGGAGGCAACGGCGGAGAAGTCACTTCCTGCTGAAGTGATTAAAATTGAGGAGCCTACTCCTCCTTTGAAGTCTCAGAAGGCCACTATCTCAGCTTCTCCTTCGGTTCCGGGACCTAGGGGGCCTCTAGTTGTTAGGACGGCTGGGATGGGTTCTGATGCCCCAAGCTCCTTTGCGGTGGAACCGTGGGTTCATCGGATGGTGAAGGAGAATGGTATGCCTTTATCTGTTGAAGACTCCATTCTCGAAAGCAGAGAATCGATGAAGGCATTTCTAAAAGAGATGTGGCCCCCCCGAGACGCAAAGATGATGATGGAGCTTTCTGTTGGAAACCTTTTGGATTCATGTCCTGATGCGGCCCTCAAGGTGAGCAGTGTAGGACATGTTATCGGTTTCATCCTATGCTCTTCTGTTATTTATCTTTGATGGTTTCGTGTGCCTTTGCAGAGCCTGTTTGGTGTGATGACCATGTGTAAATTGGTCGAGCAGGCGACCGTTAAGGTCAAAAAGGCGGACGTTCGGATTAGAAGGGCTGAGGCAGACTTCGTGGCGGCCATGCGTGAGGTCAACAATGAGAAGGCCAAGTCCCAGGCTCTGCTGCTGGAGAACGAGCAACTCAAGTCTCAAGTGGAGGACCTCTCCAAAAAGAATGAGGAGGCTGAGTTCCAGAGAGCATTGGCTGAATCCCGAACGGATTGAACGAGACTTCGGCATGACCAGCTGAAGGTCTCAAATGAAAAAGAATGGCAAAGGCATGAACAGCCGAACGCCAGAAGGGAATGAACGAGACTTCGGCATGACCAACTGAAGGTCTCAAATGAAAGAAAATGGCTAAGGCGTGAATAGCCGAACACTAAAGAGATTGAACGAGACTTCGGCATAGTCAGCTGAAAGTCTCAAGTCAAAGAAAATAGCGAAGGCATGAACAGCCTAACGCCAAAAAGGAACGTACGAGTCGTCGGCACAAACAACCGAATGTCATGGGAGAACAAAGGAGACTTTGGCATGATCAGCTGGGGGTCTCAAATAACAGAAAGCCTGAGTAGCCGAAGGAGCGAAAAGCATGTAACTTGGGCGGTTAACCCCATGAAGATAATAGGGAATCGCATAAATCATAAAGTACAAACAACAAACAAGCATACGAATTTTTGACAAATCAAAGGAACATTCTCTATTAAAATCAAAAGGCTTTTACAGATGAAAGCTGCCCCAAAGAGCATTACAAAAGAAAGAAGAGAATATGTTGGCGAACTAATGCGCCGAAGGAGAATCCGAGGCATTGGCAGGCTCCCCACTTTGTGGAATCGCATCTTTCTGAGAAGTATGAGCATCCTCGAAGATGCTGGCGATCTCCTTCTCCTCGTCCCCTTCTTCTGGATCCTGGTAAGGGGGACCTGTTAAGCCCATCTCTCGATCATACTCAGCAGGTCCACCAGGATAGGATCGATCAGTTTCGGGAGCCAAAGCGTCCTCAAAGCCTTGACGATAAGCTTCTGCATTTCTGATCTGAACAGTAAGAGATAACCGATCAAACAGAGCCTTGGCACCCTTCTCCAGCTTAGTCGATCTATCCTGCAAAGAGCTGACGTTCTGTTCAGACTCGGCCGTTCGGGATTCAGCCAATGCTCTCTGGAACTCAGCCTCCTCATTCTTTTTGGAGAGGTCCTCCACTTGAGACTTGAGTTGCTCGTTCTCCAGCAGCAGAGCCTGGGACTTGGCCTTCTCATTGTTGACCTCACGCATGGCCGCCACGAAGTCTGCCTCAGCCCTTCTAATCCGAACGTCCGCCTTTTTGACCTTAACGGTCGCCTGCTCGACCAATTTACACATGGTCATCACACCAAACAGGCTCTGCAAAGGCACACGAAACCATCATAGGATGAAACCGATAACACGTCCTACACTGCTCACCTTGAGGGCCGCATCAGGACATGAGTCCAAAAGGTTTCCAACAGAAAGCTCCATCATCATCTTTGCGTCTCGGGGGGGCCACATCTCTTTTAGAAATGCCTTCATCGATTCTCTGCTTTCGAGAATGGAGTCTTCAACAGATAAAGGCATACCATTCTCCTTCACCATCCGATGAACCCACGGTTCCACCGCAGAGGAGCTTGGGGCATCAGAACCCATCCCAGCCGTCCTAACAACCGGAGGCCCCCTAGGTCCAGGAACCGAAGGAGAAGCTGAGATAGTGGCCTTCTGAGACTTCAAAGGAGGAGCAGGCTCCTCTATTTCAATCACTTCAGCAGGAAGTGACTTCTCCGTCGTTGCCTCCTCGGCATGCCTTTTGCGCAGGATCGAGGCCACTTCTACTTCTCGATCAGTCGGGGGACTGATGAGGCTGTCCCCTTCAGACAGCTTCTTTGTTTTGGTACGAGTAGTTTTCAGAAGCTTCATTTTTACGCCATCTGAACTCTCTGAGATAACTTTGAGTACCGAAGAGCACAAGAGAAGGGAGGACTTGGGTACCTTCCTCCACACCTTTTCAGCAAGGGTCTTCAAGCGTGCCGCTAATTCCGAACAAGGAAGGAGATCTCTAACTGCGCCAACAAAAGACCGAATTTGATTAAAGAGCACAACATCACATATAATACAGTCACAATGAGGTTCAGATTGAAAGTCAGAAGGCGGGATACCTAATCCACCAAATTTCTGAGGGATGAGAAATTTCTTAGAAGAAGAGACCTTCCAGTTTCCCCCAACCACCACAAGTTGGGCTTTCCAGCCCTTGTCAGAAGAGGGATGACCGGTACAGAGCGATCTGCCCGGATGTGGGAAGAAATGGAACCGATCCCTCTCATTCTTTGTAGCACAGACCTGATAACAAAGAAGGAGATCGTCCAATCCCAACTCTAAATCACGAGTATGATTAAGGGCAAGAACACTGGATATAACCCTAAAGAAGTTAGGGTTCACTTGCAAGGGAGCCAAATTCAGTTTGTTAAGCACAAGATGATAGAAAGGGTGAAGGGGAAAACGAAAGGCGGGAAAATGCCTAGCCAAGAAGAGCATGTCATCATCACCCAAACCATATCCAGATCGGAAGTCAAAATCAAGAGGATAATTCCTAAGAGTAACGTCGGACGGGATCTCACAATCAAGTCTGAGTTTTCCCAAATTCACAGGAGTCCTAATTAGGTCTCGATCAGCATCCTCTAAATCAGAATCCGAAGAACTCTGATCTTTCGAAGAAGAAGGATTGGCTAGTGTTGGAGGAACAGAAGGAACCTCTGGGAGACTCTGACCACACTCATCCTCACCCAGAAACTCGTCAATAGACTGATAGCGGTTCAGTGGTCCAAACTCATCAACAATCTCGACACTTCTCGCCTTACCCATATCTTCGAAGAAAAAAGGAAAACAGTAGTAGGAGGAAAAGGAAATCACTAACCTCAGCAGACGAGAAGATATTCCCAGAATCGCCCAGAATCTACAACGATCCGAAAAATACAAGAGCAAGTATAGGCATTTATGTGGAAGTGACATTACGGCGGCCGTCAGAGGCACGAAGCCCAAACGCGACTTGGCGGAACAAACGAAGCGACAGTCATAACAGAAAAACCCTTTCAAATTCCAACTAAAATTGGAAGGGGTTTTTGGGGCAAGCTGTAGTGGAAAAAAGAGTCGTTAGGTGACACATGCGACCAACACAATGCGTGGCAACCACGTCACCATCCATATCACCCAAATTTAGGTGACATAAATATAGTAAAGAATCCCGGAATTTCCTCCAACTGATACCTATGTTCAAGAACTGAAATCAGGGCAAGAAAAGAGGTGCTATTCCTCAAGTAAAAAGAAAGGGAGAAATCAAAGGCATGATCATGGCATTTGAGAATGTATTTAAAAGATCGAGGTTATAATGAAAAAGGGATCTGATTAAGTGTAATTACAATTTTTCTGTACCTACAGTTGTCTTACCGAGTCCAGGCATTCCAACAACGGGTATAATTTTAAGATCCTTTTCATGTTGTTCGGTAAGCAACTCCATTATTGTCCTTATGTCATCATCGAAACCAACTACTGTTCCTTCCACTAGTACGGGGTTGACGGGTTTTGATGAAGCCCCATGGGAAGAACTTCCAACTTGCAGGACTCCTCCGATGCCATCTATCTTCCTTCACATTGTCAAGACCTTGATGCATATACCTAATAAATTCATTTATTCCCCACTTGACAGCCTCCATTGCCTCTGTATTGACAGCCTTGCTCTCTTCTATGACACCGCCAAATTCATGATGGATTTTCTCAGCCAGGTTGATTATCTGTTCCAACGGAATTTGGAGGAGACAAATTCGATAAGCCATGTTATCAGACTGAAGCGACGAGACACTCAATCCCTTCTGATGAATTCATCAGTAGTATCATGATAGGCTTGAGCTCTTCCACGACACCGCCAAATTGATGATGAATTTTCTTAGCCAGGTCGACCATGTCGTTAAACCTACGGAAGACGAGAGGAACAATCCATGGGATATGGAAACAGAACCTTCCAACCAAAATCCTTCGTTTGTAACAAGCCATGGGATCAGGGTCTTTCTCACCCCAGTAGAGCACCTTATCGGACATATTGCGGAGGAGATCAACTTCTTCAGACACATGAAAAGACTCAAGCCATCTAAGAGTACTCAATCCCTTCTCATAAATCTCCATCACCTGATTTATGAGAGACTTGATCTCTTCTTCTTCTTGTTCTATGACACTATGACCGTCATCATCATCAAAGCCATGTCCATAGTGATGAATTTTCTCTGCAAACCATGAGATATTCTCTATGATCTGTGTCTTTGATCTCTTGATACAATCAATATCTTTCATCAAAGTCTTAGACCCATCACTAATTTTCTTAGACATGACAACAGAATCATAATAAATCTCTTTCATCTTCGTAATGTCATTGAACCTACTGACGAGGAGAGGAAATTCAACGCCAGCAACGCTTCCATCCATCTTCAAGACAGTGTTGAACAGTACCAATGAGTCACTAATATCTTCAACTTGGTAAGTGACATCTCTAATTTTTGCCACAATTTCTTTCAGCTCGTCGTCGCGTATGTCCTCTGAATCCTTGAGGAACTTCCGCAGGAACTGCATCTCCTCATAAACCCATTCCATTTCTACCTTCTCAATCAAAAACAATTCCTCGCCGGAGTTCATTAGCTGCATCATCTTCTCCAACACAAAATCCAGCGCGCTGTCCGTCATCTCTCTCTCTCTCTGGATCGATAGATGATCTCCCTCCCTTCAAAATTTTTGCATCAACTGTTTAAATGCATCAAAGACTGACATAGTTCGACCGTGCGAGTACCCAATAATTTCTGGGTGGATGACACTCTCCACAAATTAACAGCTATTTTTAACGAAGGGATCAAACACGATGCAAAGCGAACGTAGCTGTGGGTATTCTTAAAACAAAATTGAAATGATTACAACTGTTCACACCTCAGTTGCTAACTGTTCCAAAAATCTGATAATTACAATTAATAGACAAAAACTCATACCTAGAGAAATATTGATGCACTCATTCACTTCGATTCCAGCATCTCCAAGGTAACAATTAAACACAAAAGGAAAAAAAAAAAAAAAGGAAAAGAGAGAGAAAGTGAGCTGCATATGAAAAAATGTTTGGAGAAACAAGAAAAACTGTGACGAAAATGAAGAAAGATTCTGGTGCAATTAGAGCAGAACGACGGGATTGACTCACCACGGAGAAATGATATACTGTACTATGGAATGATCAAATGTGTGGCCTCTAATTTGCGAAATGGCAGGCAGTGGTTCCTTACGTGTTCCTACGAGACAGACCCCATAAGTAAACTGAATAGACTTTGATGTCGTTTAATTGGAAGAATAGTTACATTCATAAAAGCGTAATTAGTGACTATTATTTATGTCTTTAAAACAACCATATATATCCGTATATTAATTATCATATACAGTATATATAACAAGTGAACTCTCCATATGGTGAGACTATTTGAAAAATTATGAGCTCTCTGTTTTCCTTCTCTCTCACTCTGGAACAGAACCCAAGTTTGAAAGAACCACACCAAAGTTACACGATCTAAAGTCAAAGTCATTCAAAGATAAATAAAATAGAATTTGAAAAAAGAACCGGAATTTCAGAATTTTACAAGATACCAGGAATCAACCCCAATTGAAAACCCAGATAAACCTTAGTTAATGCCAACTAAAATATAAAGATTAAAAGAAAAAGCTAAAGAACCCAAAAGCCGTCAAACCAAACCAGTACAGGGAAAAAAGGAAGATTGATGAAGTGCCAAACCCCACTCAGTACTTTCACCAAACACTCTGTGTATCGATTGCCCCCGAACCACTCTCAAGCACTCTTGAACCCATTTTGATTAGAAACCTTCCCAAGGCCGTGAAGCTCAAGTGCACTCTCTGCGACACAGCGTTTTCGGCTTCAAACCCGTCAAGAACCGCCTCAGAGCATCTCAAGAGAGGGGCTTGCCCCAATTTCAGCTCCTTGTTGAAACACCATTTTTTTTTTTTGATAAATAAGCTCCGTGTTGAAACAGAGTAGAAAAGAGTGCAATAAAAATGAATCCTCTGTGTATCTCTCTCTTTGGTTTCTGACTAATATATATGGTACGGATGTCTGAAATTTTCAACCAGAAGTGTTCGGTTCCAGGAAAATTCCGTCCGGGTTGTTCAACACCATGTTTCGCTGGTTCGTGGGCAAATGTGAGAGAGAGTAAACTGATGTTTGGAGACCAGAGTCAAAAAAAACTGACCAGCATTTTTAAGGGTTTTGAGGGTATTAAGTTAAATTTAGATTTTCCACGCATACATGATACATAGTTACTTTTCAGTACTTTATTTATTTATCCGATTTGTGAAATTATTTTAATTTTTAAACGGATTTAAAATTGAAATAATTTGAAAAATTAAACAGAAAATGAATAAACCTAATAATTCCTCTCTAAGTTTTAATCTAAGTTAATTTTGCCATGAAATTGCCAAAAGGAAATATTGTGACATATATTTTTATAATTAACAATCTTCGGTGTCAAAACTTGACATGATCGAGTTGTAATTTTTTTTTTTTTTATATTCTTCTAATTGATCATGTAATTGAAGTCTCAAAGTGAACATGAATTTCTATACTAACCATGTAAATGTTTTTCAAAGGTATGAAGTTTGACACTTCAGAAAAAGGCATCAATGATCTGAACAAGGATTTGTTCGATTGAAATTTTTGGATGGATCTGAATGCATGTGTACATCGTTGATCAAATATGAGAGCCATGTGTAGTCCAGGTAAAGTGGTGAGAACACATATTTCAAACTGGGTGGTTCTCACCTTGCAAAATAGGATTTTTGAACTTGTTTTAAAAAAAATTACAAGGTTGGACTAGTCAAGGTTTAGCTGAACTGGTCCATAAGATCTCGGTATCTTAAACACGACGCAACTCACACATTTATATGTATTATTCATTTTGAACATTGCATCTAGTAGTGTGGTTCATAAAGTATTAGCAATTTGAATACTCTCTTTCTTGTAATACAAATGTTTCCAAATTTCTATGACCAAAAAGAACATTTGGCAGTTAAATTGTTCATCACCTCATCCATTCATCTACTAAATTCACCATAACTACCAAATAGTCTTATCTTCTGTAGGCTTTATGAAAAATTTGGAGAGGACAAATTTGCTTTCTCCACTAAACACTAGCCAAAATATGGTTGATTTGCTCTTACACTAATTTCCCTAGTGATGTTATTTGAGCAAGTGTATTTTAAAATTGGGCACTGATATCTTCAATTTGCCTTGCTCCATTCCCTTTTCCCACTATTAAGCCAATCACATTGAGATTATACATGACAACACAACACAGGGTGAAGCCATAACAGAGGCTATGTTTGATGGTTATTGCCACAAAATCCTTTTGAGGAGATAGTGTTCTTCTACCTATTCTTTCTTAATGTCTACCTCTACTTCACTCCACCATCATTCAACCAAATGACCAAATTGACCTTCTGAGTCAATACAGCAAGTGTGAAGGAAATTCAGGCTCACTCCTATTTTTCCAAGATTTGACTTTTTCTCGATGTTCATTGATAATGTTAGAATTGGGAAATGGAGTAGACAAAGCTCTAGTAATGTCTAAGCTATTAGGTGTCGGCCATTTCCTTGAAAGTTCTAAGATATCATTAAAAATGACTGCATGGCTGAAAGAATCCAGCCACAAACTAAGTATGTAGATTAATTATTATCACTATTATCCTTTAGATCTCTTGAGTAAGTTCACTAACATAAGTGATTAATTGTTGAGTAAAACATACAAAATATATGATGTGACCTTGGTTCCCCATCTTTTCAAAAATTGGCAATATACATTGGATTTCAGTTTTGTAGGAAGAGTATTTTCACACTGATGACATTAATTTGAACAAAAAAAATTAAGTGTTTGTTGTCACAATTGTTAGATGCATAACATACCACAAAATAATGGTTTCATACCTATGATACCGGCAGTTGAATTCATCCCACCAACCTAGTTTTTAGCCAAATAAAAAGCTCCTATAATAAGGTTTGGATATTAGAGAATACCCTGATTTTATAGCAAGTTATTCAACAAGTCATAACAGACACTTTTTCAATAAAGGGCAAATATTTCTCTGGTCTAGTACTTCCCAAGTTCTAGAAAATTTCAGCAGTCAAAAATTTTGCCTAAAAAAAAACCGCGAATACGTTCTCCAATTGCTATGGCACTAGAAATATTAGTACGATGCTCGACACAGTCCGACCATAGCCAAATATCAAATCGGACGTGAAAAACATCCTCACACGCCAGCAGCAAGAAAAAATAACAAAATCGCACTCACCAATTGTCAAGCGCAGGAAACAGGCCAATTGAGACGAGCACGATTTTAGCCCAAACATATATAAGCTTGAATATTTGTCCCTTTAATCAATCTCAATTCAAGTTGGACTCGACCCATATGAGAATAATAAGAATTCAATCCAATCCAATCCAGTCAAGTCGCATCCAAGTCTAGGGTTTAGCAAGAAAGCCACTTCGGTTAAAGTAGGACAGCAGACAGCCAAGCCACTCTAGTGTACAAGGACACCCACTATCATAACTTTATTGTCTAGTGCAACTATACAACAGATTCGTTTTTTCAGATAGTATGCAAGTAGGGTGTGATTCGTGTGAACATGACATGACATGCATGCATCCCAAAATTTGTTCTAATATTTTTTTCCTGTTAATTGTAATTTTTTATTCTTAGTGGAGCATACATCCCATCCTACTTGCAGTCCACCGAATTTAAAAAGGGAATTGGATCCTTCTCGTTTTTCCTCTCCAAGCATGCGTGTTGAAGCCTACATCCAATTATGTCATTACTTGTACAACTACTCAATATAGTATGTGGGGTTTTTCTAGCATTTGGATTGGTCAGGATTCTTAAGGAAAAATATTTTCGTCACTGCTAGATCTTATTGATCACGATCACAAATGCTGGAATATTAATCTGATTCGTAGAATGTTCAACCCATCTGACTGTGAGAAAATCTTGCACATCCCGGTTAGAGCTAGTCCTGGAAAGGATGAGAAAATTTGGGGTTTGCATTCTTCTGAAAAAAATTCGGTTAAGAGTGCATACTTTTTGGCTCTCTCGTTCCTTAAAGGATCACGCTCAATTGACCAAGTGGCTGAATTCAGTATTAATCAACAAATTAAAAGGAACTGGATTGATGTTTGGAAAATCAAGTCATTCCGCAAGGTTCAATTTTTCCTTTGGCAATCTTTACATGAGAAAACTCCAGTTAATTCAATGTTAGTAATGCGATGAATGTCTTTAAATTCCTTGTGCAAGAGATGTGGGTTAGCAGAGCAATCCGTTGACCATTTGTTGTGCTTATGCCCAGAGTCCCAGGTTGTGTGGAAGCGTAGTCCTTTGCGTTTGGATTTTAGACAATCCACTGCAATGCCATGGCAGAGAAGATGGTTGACTCTCGCAGTAAGGTGGAAGGAAGGAAAGTGCTTTCCAAAGTGTGCAAGCCTGACTTCTTTCTTATGTTGGCATATTTGGAAGAATAGAAATGAATGGAATTTTAATTCAAAAAGGGTGGAGTCTCAAGTTGTTGTTGAGAGGGCCACTCGTGACTTTTTGAAGCTCATGAGATTCGAAGAGAGCTTGAGCAGTTTGCTTTTCCTTCCCGTTTCCCTCCCAATTCTTCTTAGCATTGGACCCCTCCTTCGGAAGGCTGTTTCAAATTGAATTTCGATACCACTTTTGATCCGATGCTAAAGGAAAGTAAAGGTGTTGTGGTCCTTCATGATCATAAGGGAGTTATGTTGAAGATTACATCTACTGCTTTTTGTTACGTCTCTTCAGCCATGGTGGTGGCAGAGGGTCTTATCCTTAAGGCAGCTATCCAGTTTTGTTTGGATTGGAATCTATCTCATGTTTTTATCAAAGGCGACTGCCAAGCAGTTATGAATCTTGTCCCTACCGAGGAAGCGTTGTTCTCGATTATGGAGGATTTTAAGGCTTTTCTTGGTCGTTGTTCTATGACTCATCTCCAATGGGTTCCAAGGACTGCGAATCAAGTGGCGCATGAGACTTGTCGTGCTACTCCTCGTTCGTTTGGTCCTCTTTTCTGTTGGGAATCAATTCCTTTTTTTAATTTCGAAGGCTCTGTTCTCATATGCTTGTTTTAGTGCTTAGTTTGTTGCTTGTTTTTTTCTTTCCTTTGTTGTTGTAAAAAAGGAGAAGATAGACACTTGGAAATATTTAGATTAAAGCTAGGACAAATATTCCAAAGAAAGCATTTTAAAAGAGGGAGGGAGGACTGACATTTACGCATCCGGGAACAAAGGTATGCTGACCACCTTTAGTAAATAGTGGAGCCAACGTCATGTGCGAACCTTCACCTTTAATCAGATATATGTATGTAGTGTTTATTCATCCACCACCTTTATTCAATTTGTGCTTTATTCAGAACCAGATATCTATTACTGTACTTCATCGAGTAAAGTAGCCAATTAAATTAATTTTTTGCAAACAATTTGAAACAGCTAGGGAGGTGAAGATCGATGTTGCAGCGGAATGATTGAAACAAGGTAATTAAAAGCTTAACTAAGACTTATATATCTATAGATTTAGATTAATATATACACTTTTAGACACACCGAGATACACACACAAATAGTAATATATATTTTTTTCTTTAAATGAAACTCCTAATATATCTATCTTCTTATTATATAAGAAAATCTAAAATTTGTGCCTTGTAGAACTATGATTGGTAATGGTGCCTATGCAGAGGGGTTGCAAATTTACACAAGGATGACATGTTTCAAACTAATAATTTTAAATTTTGTTTTGGGTGGCCATAATATAAATTTTTTTACCTTAGGATCTCTCTATATGTATATAATTATACTTAACTATCACTAGATGAGCCTATAAAATAGAATTTTAAATTTTTTTGAGTCTTGAGTGGTCCACTAGCAGAAGACTGCGTTAAAGTTATGAGAACGTCGTCTCTGTTGTGACTTTGTCTAAAGTTCAAGGTTTTTTATTCTTGTTTTGCAGCAAACTAACAAGGCAAATTATATTGTTGAAGGAGATTGGAAGACCATATAGGGAATATTCAAAAAATTAAAAAAATTGTTTCCTTATTACATAAAATTTGTTTCCTTGTTAGTTTGATGTAAAAAAAATTAATTAAATATTTTTTAAATAAAAAATATTATTATTTTTTTACTAGCGAAAATCTGGAGAGATGAAAATACTCACGTAGTTTTGAAAAAAACGCTCATATGGCTCTGGAAGGTGGTGAAGTGACAATTTTGGAGGGCCAAAATCCGAAAAGACTCATTTGCCTAACAAGTAACAACCGCATAAGTAATATAAATTTCCCCTTTAAAATGGGTTTCCTTACTACGTCAATTGAGAAAAATTAGTATCTAAAGTCATACAAAAAAAAAAAAAGAGCCATTAATTTTTCTTTACATATTTACGGATATTAAGTTAAAGTTGGTCAGATTTTTCCTAAGATGTATTGAAATTCGGTCAATTTTTAGTGAAAGTAACAAAAGAATAGGATTACCTGAATTAGGATACGAATCTGATATTTGAATTGCACCGTAAATTTTGTATCTTACTCAGAACTCAGAGGAGGGTACTCATGTTTCAGAGTATGTCATAAATTTTTTAGAAAGAGAAAAAAGAATTACATCTTTCTGTTTATTGTTTGATATTTTCATCTAACAATATAATCTATATCAATCGCCGCAACTGTCTAATGTGAACAGTGGAGATCATTATTTTAAGATAATCATAAAAAAAAATGTATTTTAAATACCCGAACAAGTCATGATTACCAACTGTGCAATGCTAACCTACCATTTTTTCTACTATCTGCAGTTGCAAGGTCTGCTTGATCATCCAGAGTTGAATTGCCAGTTTCTGCTGCAAATTTTTTGAAAGAAGTAAGCTAGCTATAGAGGGAGTTAAAAAGATGACTGACACTGCTGTCGATTTTTTCTTGGAGAACTTGGTGCAGCTGATAAACTGCAACAATCCATTGATTCTTGATATTTATGAATACGAACTCATTGAGAAGGAGCAAGTCAGATGGTTTTATGAGGAGATGCAATTCCTTTGACAGTTTCTCAAGGATTCAGAGGAGATACGAAATGAGCAAGAGGAGGTGAAACATCTTGTGGCAAGAATTAGAGATGTCACTCACCAGGTTGGAGATATTTTTGACTTTTTCGTATTCCTTGCAGCTAATCCTAAATTAATACAGCTTCTTAAAAAAAAAAAAAAAACAGGCTTCAAGTCTCAGTCTGCAAAGAGAGAAAATTTACTATTAAAAGTTAGAGTAATGGTAAATTTTCCCTTACCATGGAAGCAAATTCTGGCTACTGCTGAGGAAAAGCTGAAGAATACCATAACAGAGATTAATTCTATCAAAAGAGAGCTAATGAAGATTTATGAAAGGAAGATGTATGGCATCGGGGAGCCACAAATCGGAAAGCCTTCCCATCAAAGTTTTTCAATAGCCACCAGCCCCATCATAGAGGAAGAAACCGTTGTGGGTTTCGATGATGACACAAGGACCATACTAGAGTTGCTTCTCAGAGAATGTGAAAAGCAACTAAAAGTCATTCCAATCATTGGAATGCCAGGACTTGGTAAGACAACTCTAACCAGAAAAGTCCACAATGATCCTGTCACTCAATGTCACTTTCACAGGCGAGAATGGACCTATGTGTCTCAAGTGTACCACAAGAGAGACTTGCTGCTTAATTAGCATTTTCATTTCTGCACAAATCCAACTTTCAAGTAAAATTGACCAACTAAATGACGATGAGCTAGGTCATGAGCTTTACAAACGCCTAAAGGGTATTAGATATCACATTGTTATGGATGATTTATGGAATATCGAAGCTTGGGATGACTTGAAAAGATATTTTCCAGATGACAATAATGGAAGTAGAGTTATGTTCACCAGTCGCAATGTAAGTGTGGCAGTGGCTTTGCATGTTGAACCTTACAATTTGAATTTTCTAAATGAAGAAGAAAGTTGGGATCTATTGCGAATTAAGGCATTTCGGAAAGAAAGTTGTCCTACATATTTGATTGAAATTGGAAAGAAAATCTCAAAAAAGTGCCAAGGTTTACCACTTGCGATTGTTGTGCTATTAGGACTTCTTGCAGAGAAAGACAAGACACAAGATTGGTGGAGGTATGTTGCTGAAAATGTAAGTTCATACATTTTAAGTGACCAAGAGCATTACATGGACACATTAGCACTAAGTTACAATAACTTGCCTCATCACTTGAAACCATGCTTTCTCTATTTTGGAACATTCCCTGAAGACTATGAAATTCATGCAAAGCAATTGATAAGGTTTTGGGTTGCCGAGGGATTTATACGACAAAATGAGCAGCAGAAAAGCTTGGAGGAAGTGGCAGAGGATTACTTGATGGATTTAATTGAGAGAAGTCTTGTAGTTGTTTGTAGAAAAAGGTCTAGTGGTGGGGTCAAAGCGTGTCGTGTTCATGATCTTTTGCGTGATTTATGCTTGATAAAAGCTCATGAAGAGAATTTTCTTCCACAAATTCCTTGGTACAAACAGGCATCTTCTTCTTCAAATCCCGTTGCACATAAGCAACGTCGCATGTGCATTCACGATAACCTTGTTGATTATACTTCTTTGAAACATGACTTACACATCCGATCTTTCTTGTCCTTTGGCCGTTCATTATATAACTTACCTGCAATGGATGTGTCATTCATTTATCAAGCCTTCAATCTTCTTCGGGTGTTGAATTTGTTATCCATTAAAATTCTGTCCTTTCCAGATGACATTGGAGTTCTAGTTCACTTGAGGTATTTGGCACTTTATGTCGAGCCTGTGCTTTTCCAGCCATTTCCAGATTTTCACCCCAGTAATGTCTTAGAAACTCTTATTGTAGATGGACCAAAAGGTTCATTGCATTTACCTTATATCTGGAAGATGGCGAAGTTGAGGCATGTGTCTACTAGGCGGCTTGTTGAGATTAGTGGTGTAACTAGTGATGGTCATCCTTTGGTATTGCATAACTTACAAACCATAGGTGAGCTAAATCTTTGTGATGGTGACAGCCGGATCTTGGAATGCTTTCCCAATCTGAAGAAACTAAAGTGTCAGTGTACTCGTAGTCTGACGCCGGACAGAATAGTGATTATTCTGTAGGCTAAAGGTAACAGAAAATAAACAGAAAGAAAGCACGAGAATTGCCCAAAAACTCAGAGAAAAGTCTCTGGTATTCAATATTATTATTCAAAATCAAAAGTGCCTTCGAATCAACCCACAAGCCGGGTTATATGGCTGAACTTCGTCAACATTACCAAAAATAGCAAAAACCTAATATTCTTGCCAAAATAAAATACGAAATAAAAGAAGAAAGTTGCCAGAATTCTGGCCCAAATCAAGCCCAGAATCTCTTCCTAATCAACAAAATAAATATTACCAAAAAATAAAAGAAATAACTAAAATTAGGGATTCGGAGGGGAAAACAGTGGATTTTAGCCTCGAAAAAAGACACACCTAGCTTTAGCTGGTGCCCACGACGTGCGCGCCGAACCAAGCTTTCTGAATTGTGGTCATAAAGGCGATTCTGACACCTGTAGCCAAAGTTATGGCCAAAATACTGAAGCGCGTCCAAAAATACCCTAATTAATGACAAGGTCACGGTTTCCTGCCATCTTTACGCTGATCTGCCAACTCAAGATATTTCAGTGTCATCAACGTGTCGTCTGACAGCTCAGCATCATCTGACTCGGATGCTCCTGCATCATAGTCCTAGATTGAACTTTCTAATTCACGTTAATACACTGAATTTAGTTTACGACGGAAACAGAAGGCATCTGCATCCTGATATGTTCCCCCCAAATCTCAAAAGCCTTACTTTGTCGTACTGTCGTCTACCTTGGAAGGAAATGTCGACGCTTGGAAGCTTACCTAACCTTGAGGTTCTTAAATTATCATATAAAGCATTCGAGGGATCAAGATGGGAAACCAATGAAGTAAAGTTTCACGAACTCAGATTCTTGAAATTTCAAGGCCTAGATATTCAACAATGGGAAACGTCCAGTTATCACTTTGGCAACCTTCAGACACTGGTTTTTGATGACTGTCAACGGCTTGAGGAGATTCCATCTTGTTTGGGGAACATATATACTCTAGAGATGATCCAAGTGCGATGGTGTAGTTGTGCTGCTGAAAACTCTACCAGTAAATTCAAGAAGAACAACGGACCATGGATAATGATGGGCTTAAAATCCTTATCTACTCTTTGGATTGAGACTCAGATGATCTTCAGAGATACAGATGAAGGGAAGCCCTTGTTGGTAATTGTTTGTTTCCATATGTAGAATTTATAATGCTTTTGAAAAATGGATTTTTATTATGTCATTTGGTGGTATTTGTTTGCTTGCATATGTAGAACCTGTAATGCTTTTGCAAAATGGAATTTTAGTATGTCCCTTTGTTGTATTTGTTTGCTTCCATATATAGAACCTATAATGCTTTTGGAAATGGATTTTAAGTATTTATTCGATTGCTGATAATAATTACCATGCTCTGACAGTGTTGCATTGCCGATAATCAACTTACTCGACAGTGTTATGACGGAGTGGGCATGGTTAGTCCTCAGACAATCCTTTCATTATTATATGTGCGGATGGTGAATTGAAATACCCCCCAGAAAATTTCGCGCATGAGGTGGCCAGTCTCATACACAAAACCTGAGGGATACTAACAACGGATAGCAAACAAGTATAGAATACAATAACCAAAAGAAAAAGAATTATAAATGCTGAAAGGAAAGTCTAACTGAAATGAATAATCATGTTAAATAACATTGTATTATTCCGATTGATACAACTTGGAAGTCCGGTAACCCACGGACCCCTTAACCAAACAAAAAACATAAAAGTAAAACTTTCTAAACATATTTAAGTTCCTACACTAAAGTATGGTAAGGAATGGATGATGGTCAAGCTCTACGAACTCCACACACAAATCTCCAGGTAGAAACTGATTGGAACCTGAAATATCAACAAAGTGGGTTAAACCCACGAGCAAAATTCTCTCTACTACAACCCAATTAGAGAACCGGTAAACATACCCTCTATATGATGACAGTAAGGACATATAGATATAATTATACCGTTTAGTCATTAAATCTCTTATCTTACAAATAACTTGAACTATGTTCTGAACTAACCCATCCATTATCACAATACAGATAAAATAAATTTCTCAGTTCAAACCATAGACAATCCTAACTTGCCTTCTTCTATATATTTTACAAATGCCTTACAAGGTATTAGGCAAACCTATCCTGCCTCCACCAAAAATCATTTCCCAAGACAACAAATTTATGTTTAATGTCAATTAAAGATAACCCACCAGCTCATAAATATATATGCCCAATTAACCCTATAACCCAAGAATAGAGCCGCCCCACACCATACATTAACACATCAGTTATCTTATCGCAAGTGTAGACTAGTTTTAAGTTTACACAAGAAATAATCGTAACATGCTCAAATATATAACGAGAAACGTTCTTACTAGATATTAAGCAATCCTGACATGCTCCAAAATAAAATATAAAAATACCATATTAGGTGTTTGGCGATCCTGACACGCCTTGACAATCCCAACATGCCAAATATAATACATAGATACCCTATTAGGTATGAGCGATCCTGACACGCCTTGGCAATCTCAACATGCCAAATAAAATGCATTGATACCTTATTAGGTATGGACGATCCTGACACGCCGGGCAATCCTTATATGCCAAAATAAAATGCATAGATACTTTATTAGGTATGGGTGATCCTGACACGCCTTGGCAATCCCAACATACCAAATAAAATGCATAGATACCTTATTAGGTATGGACGATCCTGACATGCCTGGCAATCCTTACATGCCAAAATAAAATGCATAGATACCTTATTAGGTATGGGCGATCCTGACACGCCGGCAATCCTTACATGCCAAAATAAAATGCATAGATACCTTATTAGGTATGGGCGATCCTGACACGCTGGGCAATCCTTACATGCCAAATAAAATGCATTGATACCTTATTAGGTATGGGCGATCCTGACACGCTAGGCAATCCTTACATGCCAAAATAAAATGCATAGATACCTTATTAGGTATGGGTGATCTTGACACGCCTTGGCAATCCCAACATGCCAAATAAAATGCATTGATACCTTATTAGGTATGGGCGATCCTGACACGCCGGACAATTCTTACATGCCCAAATAAAATGTATAGATGCATTCCCAATATAAAACATAAAATAAACAAGGTGCATTATGATCTTAATTTGCACAAACAAAGTAATTCAAATTATCCGACATGAAATTATCATCATAAGACAAATCGTTCACAAGTAAGCTATATTCAAGTATTTAATAGGCATTTATATCCTTAAAGGAAAATACATTCAAGTAAATCAAGTAATACAATTTAACCAATTTAGAAGCAAACACCCAATCCAACCCCCAATGCAATCAAATTTATGAGGGAGTCTAAACCAAAGACTTATCTAGGTTTCTGGGCCTATTCTACTTCTAAGAACCCTATTAAATCATTCTGAAATTTTTCTAGAATTTAAAAAATATTTTCAACAAATAAAAGAAGGTGAAAACCCAACTTTTAGAAACTTTAAAAATTCATTGAACACTAAGGAAAGCTCCTTTCAAGATGAAAATTTAAACCCAAGTTTATTTAACCTCCAGAAAGTTACCACAAAAATTTGGAAATTTTTGGAATTACAAAAGTATTTTCTAAAATTACAGAAAGTGAAAAACCCAACTTTTGGACACTTTAAAAATCAATTGAACAACAAGGGAAGATCATTTTGAGTTCAAAATTTAAACCTAAGTGTATTTATCCTCCAGAAAGTTTCAGTAAAAATTTAGGAATTTTCGGAACTTTATAAGTATTTTCTAAAATTAAAGAAGATAAAAAATTCAGTTTTTAGACACTTTAAAAATTAATTTAAAGACAATGGTAAATCATCTCGACATGAAATTTAAACCCCAAGCTCCTTAAGCTCTTAGAAAGTTGACATTAAATTTTGGGAATTTTTAGAATTATAAAAGTATTTAAAAAAAATCATTTTCCAAATTTTCAAGTTTTTCCAAAAATTTCAAAAATTCAAAACAAATAATAAAATAATTCGGAATGGGCCCATATCGGACCCAGAGGTGGGCCCCCGAGAGTGGGCCCCAAAAATACTTTTCCAGCCACTGGCGCCGGTGGCATGCGCCCCCACGCGCCGGCGGACGCGTGGCCACCTTTTCTTTCTGTTTTTTTTTTCTTTCTTTCTTTCTTCTTCCCCACCTGAAGCTTCAGCGGCCAACAATGGAGGCCGAGCTTCCCGATCACTTCCGAGCATCGAATCGCGCATATGAATATACCATTGAACTCGTATCGATCTAAGCTACGTATTGGTACCAAAATCATCCCCTCTCGCGGACTAAATCAAAAACGCCCAATTTCAAGTTTCGAAAATCTAAAATTTCAAACTCAATTTCCCGTCAATCTACCCAACGGTTCATAACCAAACTTTCAAGGATTGTTCTAGGAAGTAAGATCTACCTTTTAATCGGAACAAAAATGGTCAAAAATGAAGAATACAGTAAACCCAATTTCATGTTAATATATATATATATATATATATATATATATATATACCCGCCTATACAGTCATATATACATGTATAAATATATGCCAAAATACCCTAAAGCAGTACCAAAACTTCAAAATCTTCATGTTTAATTCACAGAATTATTCTTAACATGCAAAATCATTTAATTTCATAATTAATTGCATACAAATTTCTAGCAACATGTCTCTACAATTAATATATATATTATACATATTTTCCAGCAACATGTATATACAAAAAAATATATATATGTATACAGATTCAAAGGGGAAGAGAAGAGTTCGAACTTGCCTTGTGATGTTGAGCAAAAATCACTTCTTTTCTCTTTTCCTGGCGTCTACCGTTTTCACCCTATCTGTGCGTAGGAATCCTCTGTACGTATAAACTACTGAACCCTAATTCCTTTTCTCTTATTTAATATTCTTAAATAATTGAATTAATAAATATAAAATATGTAGCCTAACTATATATATATATATATATATATAGCCCAGCCCAGCATCCTAGCCCAACATAATAATAATAATAATAATAATAATAATAATAAAACAAGAATAAAGAAAATGCAGCCCAAACCAACATATTTTTTTATTTAACCGAAAAAAAAAATTATATTTAAAACAAATATTTAACACACAATTAAACACAATCAACACTTAGCAACAATTCAAACATCCACATTAAACATATAAAAACAGGCATTGACAAAATTAATTAAAGCATTTAAATAATTAAAAACTCCATCAAATAAATAAAAACCCAATTTAAATATCCCCAAATTATGTGGTATTACAAATGAAATACCCCCCAGAAAATTTCGCTCATGAGGTGGCCAGTCTCATACACAAAACCTGAGGGATACTAACAACGGATAGCAAACAAGCATAGAATATAATAACCAAAAGAAAAAGAATTATAAATGCTGAAAGGAAAGTCTAACTGAAATGAACAATCATGTTAAATAACATTGTATTATTCCGATTGATACAACTTGGAAGTCCGATAACCCACGGCCCCTTAACCAAACAAAAAACATAAAAGTAAAACATTTTGAACATATTTAAGTTCCAACACTAAAGTATGGTAAGGAATGAATGATGGTCAAGCTCTACGAACTCCACACACAAATCTCCAGGTAGAAACTGTCTGAAACCTGAAATATCAACAAAGTGGGTTAAACCCACGAGCAAATTCTCTCTACTACAACCCAATTAGAGAACCGGTAAACATACCCTCTATATGATGACAGTAAAGACATATAGATATAATTATACCGTTTAGACATTAAATCTCCTATCTTACAAATAACTAGAACTATGTTCTGAACTAACCCATCCATTATCACAATACAGATAAAACAAATTTTTAAGTTCAAACCATAGATAATCCTAACTTGCCTTCTTCTATATATTTTTCAAATGCCTTACAAGGTATTAGGCAAACCTCTCCTGCCTCCACCAATAATCCTTTCCCAAGATAACAAATTTATGTTTAGTATCAATTAAAGATAACCCACTAGCTCATAAATATATATGCCCAATTAACCCTATAACCCAAGAATAGAGCCGCCCCACACCATACACTAACACATCGGTTATCTTATTGCAAGTGTAGACTAGTTTTAAGTTTACACAAGAAATAATTGTAAAATGCTCGAATATATAACGAGAAACGTTCTTACTAGATATTAGGCAATCCTGACATGCTCCAAAATAAAATATAAAAATACCATATTAGGTGTTTGGCGATCCTGACACGCCTTGACAATCCCAACATGCCAAATATAATACATAGATACCCTATTAGGTATGGGCGATCCTGACACGCCTTGGCAATCCCAACATGCCAAATAAAATGCATTGATACCTTATTAGGTATAGACGATCCTGACACGCAGGGCAATCCTTATATGCCAAAATAAAATGCATAGATACCTTATTAGGTATGAGCGATCCTGACACGCCTTGGCAATCCCAACATGCCAAATAAAATGCATAGATACCTTATTAGGTATGGGCGATACTGACATGCCTGGTAATCCTTACATGCCAAAATAAAATGCATAGATACATTATTAGGTATGGGTGATCCTGACACGTCGGCAATCCTTACATGCCAAAATAAAATGCATAGATACCTTATTTGATATGGGCGATCCTGACACGCTGGGCAATCCTTACATGCCAAATAAAATGCATTGATACCTTATTTGGTATGGGCGATCCTGACATGCCGGGCAATCCTTACATGCCAAAATAAAATGCATAGATACCTTATTAGGTATGGGCGATCCTGACACGCCTTGGCAATCCCAACATGCCAAATAAAATGCATTGATACCTTATTAGGTATGGGCGATCCTGACACGCCGACAATCCTTACATGCCAAAATAAAATGCATAGATACCTTATTAGATATGGGCGATCCTGACACGCCGGACAATTCTTACATGCCCAAATAAAATGTATAGATGCATTCCCAATATAAAACATAAAATAAACAAGGTGCATTATGATCTTAATTTGCACAAACAAAGTAATTCAAATTATCCGACATGAAATTATCACCATAAGACAAATCGTTCACAAGTAAGCTATAATCAAGTATTTAATGGGCATTTATATCCTTAAAGGAAAATACATTCAAGTAAATCAAGTAATACAATTTAACCACTTTAGAAGCAAACACCCAATCCAACCCCCAATGCACTCAAATTTATGAGGGAGTCTAAACCAAACACTTATCTAGGTTTCTGGGCCTATTCTACTTCTAAGAACCCTATTAAATCATTCTGAAATTTTTCTAGAATTTAAAAAATATTTTTAACAAATAAAAGAAGGTGAAAACCCAACTTTTAGAAATTTTAAAAATTCATTGAACACTAAGGAAAGCTCCTTTCAAGATCAAAATTTAAACCCAAGTTTATTTAACCTCCAGAAAGTTACCACAAAAATTTGGAAATTTTTGGAATTACAAAAGTATTTTCTAAAATTACAGAAAATGAAAAACCCAACTTTTGGACACTTTAAAAATCAATTGAACAACAAGGGAAGATCATTTTGAGTTCAAAATTTAAACCTAAGTGTATTTATCCTCCAGAAAGTTTCAGTAAAAATTTGGGAATTTTCGGAACTTTATAAGTATTTTCTAAAATTAAAGAAGATAAAAAATTCAGTTTTTAGACACTTTAAAAATTAATTTAAAGACAATGGTAAATCATTTTGACATGAAATTTAAACCCCAAGCTCCTTAAGCTCTCAGAAAGTTGACATTAAATTTTGGGAATTTTTAGAATTATAAAAGTATTTTAAAAAAATGATTTTCCGAATTTTCAAGTTTTTCCAAAAATTTCAAAAATTCAAAACAAATAATAAAATAATTCGGAATGGACCCATATCGGACCCAGAGGTGGGCCCCCGAGAGTGGGCCCCAAAAATACTTTTTTGGCCACTGGCGCCTGCGGCACGCGCCCCCACGAGCCGGCGGACGCGTGGCCACCTTTTCTTTCTGTTTTTTTTTTCTTTCTTTCTTTCTTCTTCCCCACCTGAAGCTTCAGCGGCCAACAATGGAGGCCGAGCTTCCCGATCACTTCCGAGCACCGAATCGCGCATATGAATATACCATTGAACTCGTATCGATCTAAGCTACGTATTGGTACCAAAATCATCCCCTCTCGCGGACTAAATCAAAAACGCCCAATTTCAAGTTTCGAAAATCTAAAATTTCAAACTTAATTTCCTGTCAATCTACCCAACGGTTCATAACCAAACTTTCAAGGATTGTTCTAGGAAGTAAGATCTACCTTTTAATCGGAACAAAAATGGTCAAAAATGATGAATACAGTAAACCCAATTTCATGTTAATATATATAAGTATATATATATATATATATATACCCGCCTATATAGTCATATATACATGTATAAACATATGCCAAAATACCCTAAAGCAGTACCAAAACTTCAAAATCTTCATGTTTAATTCACAGAATTATTCTTAACATGCAAAATCATTTAATTTCATAATTAATTGCATACAAATTTCTAGCAACATGTCTCTACAATTAATATATATATTATACATATATTCCAGCAACATGTATATACAAAAATATATATATATATATGTATACAGATTCAAAGGGGAAGAGAAGAGTTCGAACTTGCCTTGTGATGTTGAGCAAAAATCACTTCTTTTCTCTTTTCCTGGCGTCTACCGTTTTCACCCTATCTGTGCGTAGGAATCCTCTATACCTATAAACTACTGAATCCTAATTCCTTTTCTCTTATTTAATATTCTTAAATAATTAAACTAATAAATATAAAATATTTAGCCTAACTATATATATATATATATAGCCCAGCCCAGCAGCCTAGCCCAACATAATAATAATAATAATAATAATAATAATAAAACAAGAATAAAGAAAATGCAGCCCAAACCAACATATTTTTTTGTTTAACCGAAAAAAAAAATATATTTAAACAAATATTTAACACACAATTAAACACAATCAACACTTAGCAACAATTCAAACATCCACATTAAACATATAAAAACAGGCATTGACAAAATTAATTAAAGCATTTAAATAATTAAAAACTCCATCAAATAAATAAAAACCCAATTTAAATATTCTCAAATTACGGGGTATTACATGAATTTAAAGAATTACTTTATGTAAAACAATTTCAGAATATTGGTTTTTCTCTGGTCTCTTTCTTCTAACATGGGCACCGATTTGGGCAGAACTGTATCAAGAAATGGTTTCTTTAAAATTTTATTAGCAAAGGATGAGTGGAAAAAAGGTTAGAAATGCAACTAACACTGTGAACAAGATCCTGTTGCGTGCTCTAGCTGTTTATTGTATTTGGAGAGAGAGGAACATACCATAGAGCAATCAGAAACTCTCACTGCTGGCTCTCCCCAGTCCTTAATTAGTCCTTTAGTGGTGGCAACTCCTAATTTTGAGTGTTTGTCTTCACCTGATTGTCCTTCCTCCTTGTTTGAAAAGTGCTATGTTCAGATGTGGTTTTTTTGGTTAGCTAGTGCTTTTGCTTTCTCTTCTGGTTCACAGGCCTAGCTGTTTTTGGTTGCCTTTGGGCATGTCTTCTAAATCTTTAGGTTCTGCCCTTGTACAGTAAGTAAGGTACACAATGTCCCCACCATGGTGGACACCATGACAAGTCATGGGTCTCACTTCACACAATGAAAGGACTACTCTTAATTGAATCATAATTTGAATATAATTAAGGTTTTTGCCAACCTCTCAAAGTGAGGTGTGGGTTCAAGTTTGTCTAAGAGGCAAAGATTGATACCAGGACCTAATCTCTAGCAAATTGACATGCAAAGAACAAGTGATCCCTGCTATAGTCTCCTTGAATACAGTTACAGCACATAGGAGGAGCACTATTCCCTCTCTTCTGCAAATTGAAACAGGAGTCCTGTCTAGAGGATGAGCCGCTCACCTTATTTCTCTTGCCCTGTGGCCAGCGAGAGATTCCATTCTCTCTGCATATACGCCTAAATGTAGATCTGCACACTGCAAAAGTAAGAATTCAAATAACAAAAAACTCATATAGTTTATAAGTGCAAAAGAATAATCTAATAGGTCTAGAAAAGAAACTGAAAGGATGGAAAATAATAAGAGCAGGATTGCAAGCAACAATTTCAATTATTGTGTAAGTTTACCACCAAAAATCTATGCAACATCATCAAGTTTCTTTCAAAAATGCTTTTTGAGTTTCTCACAAGTAATTAAATTTGCCTCGTCTAAGCAAGAAGCAGGTGTGTCATCTATAGTTATTTTCCTCACTTTTGGTGGTGGTGGTGTTACAACAGCAGGCAAATCTGAACATGGAGTGTCTCTGCCTTTCTAGTTATTGTCCTTGTTTGTCTTACTCCGTTGCCAGCCAGAGATTCCATTCTCTCTTTATTTACAGTTAATTGTAGACTTGCTCCCTGCAAAAATAAGAATTGAACAAGAAACATGAATATTATTTTGCTCATTGTTTATATCATCACCTTCAAGAGGTATTTGTTGCTGATTTGATGAAGGTAGCTGCATTGTCTCTTGTCCATTATTTAAGACTCCAGCCCCAGATGATGATGTAGTATTTGGGCATTTAAAAAATTCAGGTTCCTGATTCATGAGAGGTTTAATAAGCTTGCTTCTGGAGAACAACTTGAGATGGAATTATGGATTCAATTTATTAAACCTCCCATGAATCAGGAACCTAAATTTTTTAAAAATCCTGCGCAAGCAAATCACGAAACAGTCTTTTAACCCACATTTGCATGCAGCAGGCAGGGAGGGGTATTCAGTTTCGCTGATTTGAGTTATATCTTTGCAGAAGAATGGTTTATCTGACCTCATATGCATTCCCAACAATCCCTTGCCCTTTTTGTAATTCCTGTAGGATAAAGTAATCTCGGAATTCGGCCAGAAGATTATTAGGATCATTTCCGACATAGAATGCCGAGTTTTCAATGAACAAGACTTGTCGTATACACAGAACTCACGTCTGAGCAAAAGGCAACTTATGAGTTGTGCACACCTCTTTCAACCCTTCCTTTATTTCAACCAGTGTGTCTCGATAAATTTGATCATGGGTTGCACTTTCTTGAAATGGTCTATATATGAATCTGTAGAACCTCATCCATACAAGGATGAATAAGCTTCACTAAGCATGGTTTCAACACTATTCTTGGAGTTTCCAACAAAGAGCAATATGACGTTGCAAACAGCACTACTTCCACTGCTGTTAACAGTCCCCCACTTGTTTCTGAAATGGATTTAACATATCTACTAAAACAGGCTGCAAACACTTCAGTTTCTTCACAGGCCCACTGAATAAGTTCTGAAGCACAAGGATAAGTTTCTCCATATAAGACTTTAAAGCTCCTTGCTGCTTGTGAAATCATAGAAAATACAAATTTTGCTACCCTCCACAGTGCACTGGAGAGGATTTTAGTTCCCACTCAACCAACCCACCTAGACACAAGCACACAAGAAGAAAAATAGGTGGTAAAGATCTATAGATAACTTTGTAAAAATTCAATGTTGTTTAAAAGATGCAATTGTAAGAAATAGCAAGACATTGCAGTACTACAGAGCCAAGCATTAATAAAGTCTTCTAAAAAAATATAATACACAATGAAACCTTACATTATCACCTTCCCACTATTTTAAAACCATGAAGCACAAGTAGCTTCAAATTTTTAACCTTACTGGGCAAGTGGTGCTACAACATAATATAGAAGGCCAAATCTGAGGGGTCTTCAATTCAAGTATCTCTATCTAGATCCTTCCCAGTTCACACTTGTTACAATGCAGAAGAGGGAGGGTGACAGAGCTTGATGTAGGCCCATTCCTTAATAGGTTAAACTTTTGAAACAATTGGTAGTATAAAATAGCCTAGCTTAAACAATAGGGCAAGTTAAAAAGATCTCATACAAAGAGCTAATATCCATGTAAGCATCTAGTCAGCAAGCTAGAAAAGATTGTTTATCATAAAACATTTGAAACATGAGACACACACCTCAACAGGAAACACAAGAGACCAATATTTTTACATATAGCAACAAGCAACCAATGAACCACAACCTCAATCCACCATCTCCAGTAACCACATTGACTACTCATATAAAAAAATATCAGACAACACATACATATGTGTATTAAGTTATAGCAGAAGCTATAAAGTTGTGTGGCATGAAGGCAAAAAATAAAAATAAAAGAAGAAGAAGAAGAAGAAGATGAATCTCACATAACCTAATAATTTAACCTAACAAACACTGCAAATTTGTAAAAGATGTTCTTGTGAAAATCTTCATCTGATACACTCTTTGGCTCAAGGAATTCTGAAGAAAGGTGCTTAGTACCATATATCAGCAAAACAATATATCATATATAAGATTGATCCAGGGAGATATATAACTGAAAAGGCTGAATTAAAAATGATAAATACTAAGCAAAAAATTGAAGCAGCAAAACAACTTGTTGAGAAACTCAAATCACATTTTGACAAAGAAAGTCGTGCAGTGGTAGGTGAGCCCTCCTGACCGCTGATGTGTTCCAATAAAAAAAATGAACACATCAGTTTTAAAGTGTAATAAATAAGTATAATAAATGAGCTCAATCTCATTTATTATACTTATTTATTGCATTTCAAACCTCATTTATTATACTTATTTATTGCATTTTAAATTTTATTTTGTGATTAAAGCTAATGTGTTCATTTTTTATTGGAACACATCATACACCGATGAGTAGGTAAGTATTGTCCTTAATAAATTCAATTGATAATTCCTTTCTGAGTTCGTCTCGGGAAGCATGCTTATAAGCTGGTAAATATGGCTTCATTGTTTCTAACAGCGAGCACAAGAAGGTAGTTGGGTCTTCACCATATGTGTTTTCAGGATTCAGAAAAAACGTAATAATATTTTATCCCGTGTAAGTACACTGCAAGCAAATCGAGTACTGAAAATAATTTTCTCCCGTGTAACATCACATAATTGCAATTTACGTTTACATTTGTTGATTATAACAAAGTACTGAAAATTCATTTATTAATTAAAACAGAGTACTGAAACATGCAAGTAAGAAAAAACAGAGCACCATATCTCACATTCGCATATTACGCATGCAAAACAGAGCACCATATCTCACATTCGCATATTACGCCTGCAACTTACCCGAGAAAGCAACCAATCACACAGAGAACTTGTCAGACCTGCATCCTGCAAGAGAAGAGAAGTGAAGTGAATGGTTCTGTAAAATCATATATATATATATATATATATATATCATCTTCTAATTATGTGATGTTACAAACCTTGAGCGAATTGAAAAACCAATAACACGTAGTGTATAAGGCTTTCACAGGTGTATTAGTTATAAACTCAAGTACTCCAACACAGTCAGTGTGAAACACCGGGAAAGCGAAAGAAGCCGAAATATGCCTAGTTAGAGTGAAATTGCGCTGCGGGTACTCTTTGCTAGTGTAAAATCGCACATCTGGAGTATACAAGTTCCGTTTTTGCTGGAACGCAAGGCCAGGAATCCCAATGTGTTGTTCCCCATCAACGTTAAATTTATATTCCAAACAGTGTTTCCTATACTTGAGATGTCCTTCGTCAAGATGAGTAAGACCAAAAGGTTGGTCTGAAGTTACAAAAGCTGCAAACACCAGTGACGGGTTCAGAAAATTTTGTGAGAGGCAGCGGCCAATAACAGCAAGAAGATAAAAAGATTCAAACATTTATGATTGTGATGTTAGTTTATATATATATATATATATATATATATATATATATATATAGTAATAATATAGTCGGAATTAGGGTATAGGTCTCATCACATGACATTACTGCGACATTATCTGATATACCCTACCATTCCACTCAAATAAAAATAAAATCAAACTAGTGTCCCTTCCAAATCATTATTTATATATATATATTTTTGTGGGAGCACAATCATATATATTGTGGTTTTTCTATAATTTAACATTTTCAAAATTTTTATAAAATCATAGGTATATACTGAAAAGAAGAAAAATCTCTCCCCATTGAGCCCGTGTTAGATTCGTACCTGCAAACACCCTGTTTCCGTTGTGATGGGTGCCCAAAACTGAACTAGAATATGATCCAATTTCTTTTTGAAGTGTAGAAGCATATATTTGATCTTCTCTATGATCATCCCACTAGTACCTACACAGAGTTCAGTTCAAAATTAATTACTTCATTTCCATGTCAAATGTGTGTGTATATATATATAGAAATACTAGCAAATGGAAGAACTTATTCTTCGTTTGGATCGAGGGATTTGGAAGGATAAGGAGAGAAAAGAAAGGAGAGGATATGCTATGTTGTGTTTGGATAGACTTCATTAAAAGAAAAGAAAGGATAATCCCTCCTTATCCCTCATATCCTATCCCCTCAAAAATGAGAAGATTAAGAGGGAAATAATAGTGTTTAAGTAGTACTTTCCTAATTTCGAAACTGCCCTCAACAATTAAAAAGATAAAATTGTTATTCCACCCATGCCCGATAAATATAAAAGGATATGATAATAATTTAATCGTTATCCTTTCTCTCCCTTATCTTATCCAAACAAGAATGATATCATCTCCTTTATTTTTTTTCCAATTTATCCAAACATGAATAGAGTTTGTTATTATCCTCTCCTCTCCTTTCTTTTCTCTCATAACTAATGTTATCCTCTCATTTCTTTTCTCTCGTGTCTATCCAAACGAAGCCTTAATGTTCTAGTGACATTAAGGAAGATAGAGAGATCGAGAAGCCGCTTGCTTACTCGGAGAGAAGAGAGTTGGCTCACAACAAAACGCCCATAGGTGGTCTTCTGACGGCAGGCGCCGAAAAGAAACTGCACTCGTCATATCTCTCATGAAATTATTGGGCTTGAATCTCTCCTCAAATTTAAGATTAATGGGAGGGTTTGCCATCTCCACCAATATTGTCGATGAGCTAGATACCTTCCTGGTTATATATATATATAGATATAGATAGATACATAGATACACACACTATTAATGAGGAGGAAGATAGGGGTTCAGAAGGTTCACTCGTGCCACATTATAAAAGAGTAAAGAATCGTCAAAACGTGCAAGAAAAGGTCTGTTCAGTACAGTACAACACATCAAAATATATATATAGAAATATATACACATACAATATTAACTAAAAAGGCAAAAACATAGAAGTCGAGTGATAAAAGAAGTAAAGAACCATATATTTCAAAAGATTCTTCTCAACTAGGAGGAAGGGGTTCAAAAGATTTATGCGTTTTTACGACTCTTTACACAAACAAATACTTTGGAGACCAAAACCGACCTATCTAATAGTTTCTTAACTCGATTTTGTGATGCTCTGAAACAACAAATTAGACATTCTAAAGTAAAAACGTCACACACAATATATATATATATATATATATATATATATTACATTTGAGCTTTGAGTTTAAATTTTCTCCCAAAAAACTTTCATCATCTAACGGCCAAAAATGCTTAAAAAATCAATTTGATGGTTCAAAATATCTGTGCCTATCTACAGTCTAAAATTACTCTCCTAATCTTCAATCAACGGTCATGATTAACCACCACAGTACATTCTATATCACACTCTCTCACTCACTATTATTTTAATTTTTTCTCTCACTTCTTTTATTTTTATTAGTCTGTCTCTATCTCTGTCACTCCTGATTTGGCATCAGTGCTCCACAACAGTCCAGCAAAACTCTTCTCTTCTATTATCTTCATAGAATCAACATCAACATTCAACCAAATCAGCCCAACTGAGGAATTTTTCTTCTCTTCTTTTATTTTTATTAATCCGTCTCTATCTCTATCTCTCTTGATTTGGCATCAGTGCTCCACGACAGTCCAGCAAAACTCTTCTCTTCTATTCTCTTCATAGAATCAACATCAACATTCAACCAAATCAGCCCAACTGAGGAATTTTTCTTCTCTTCACAAAATCAACATCAACACTCAACCAAATCAGCCCAACTGAGGAATTTTGCTCCGATGGGTATGTACGGGAGAGAAGAGATTCATGGGGTGGGAGTAGCGGACTCCACCATGGACGACGACCGGAGAGATTCGATGGGCGGCGCTGTCACGTCCGTTAGAGACCCAATAGAGCTGGCTGTTGGGACCTGGTGAGCAGAAGAAGAAAATCTGGGTTGTTTGCCGTTGGATTATTAGCTATCCCTCGCCACCACTCCGGGCCATTGCTCGATCTGGAAGAAGAAGCCCCAACTTGCTCCACTCCGGGCCGTTGCTCGAACAGGAAGAAGAAGCCATTCGGCGTGGCTCTTGACGCACTTCCAACTGTTGCTGGAGTCGGTGCTGTTCTTGAAGCTCTTGACACACCAATTTTGTGACACCAAGCACCCTAGATCTCCTCTTGTAAAGGTGAGTCTCAATTGTTGTCATAACGTCGTCGATCTATTTGATTTGTTGTTGAGCTTGAGGCTTTGATGGAAGTATGGAATGCATGTGATTGCTTCTATCATTGCCAGTATTTCTGTTACACACTGTTTACATTTTCTACTTTGATGAGTTTATAGTTGATGTGATTTACAACTTTCCTGCAATCTCACACCCTATGCTTTCCAAGCCCCTCTCTCTCCATATGTGTGTGTGTTTTCTTGATAAGTGCTTTTAATTTGGCATAGTTCAATTAGAGTCTCCCACATTGTTTGACTATAAGTTTTTGTGTTTGTGTCCCTGCATGAACATGTGCCAAAGTTTTTTATATCCATTGTGGAGAGTACTTTTGTGTTTCATATATTTGGTTGCTCATATTTCAATTGGGATTTCTTTGCAGATTCCTTCAACCACTTATAAATTTAAGTAATATACTTATAGTGATTGTGACTCCGAAGGGAATGGAATTGCCTTAATTTTACAAGTTTTTGATTGCACGAATTTTAGAAATTTGGTTATTTCAAATTTTGGACATCAGGTACTTGAGGGTTATTGGTGTTAAAAAAAGGGTTAAAGGCAAGGAAAAAGTTTGTGTTGATTAGGCTTTAGTATGGTAGGATTTCGGAATGAAATTGGACAGTTATGGGTCCTTGGAGGTAACCCCTTTACAGTAATTTGAGAGACAAAGAAAGAAGGAAAGAGATATAGGAATTTTGCTTCATCCTTTCAATTATCAAAAACTCACCTTTACACTTGCCACAAAAATAAAAAAAAAACTCAAATTTACTAACTGGTGTAGGCTTAACAGAAAGAAACCACTTTTCTTCATTTTGAAAGATCATAGAATTTATTAATGCCCAACAAATTCTTCAATATTAGTATATTAAACAAACTGCAGAAAAATAGCCTCACAAAATTTTTTTGACTCCCTTTTAATTTTGATATAGTTATTTATGGAATCAAACTTTTCCTGATTATAGATATCTTTGTAATGTGTACATTATAGTTATAAATAGCTTTAGTATAGTATATATCCGTTTTGGAGTCAAAACTTTGTGTAACAGAAAGCTAAAATGGTGCAACATATGATATGGATCAAAAGAAAAAAGTAACTCAGAATTCCTACAAGTATGATTTTGTCTCGACTTGGTACATCTTTAGAGACTGCTTCTCTTTGAGCTTCTGTAATACCCCGCTCCAACATATGGTATAATATTGTCCGCTTTGGGCCATAGTCTGCACGGTTTTGCTCTTGGGTTTACCCCAAAAGGCCTCATACCATTTGAAGAGAACATACTACATATAAGCACATCCCCTTTTCCACACCCAGGCGATGTGGGATTGAGCACCTTGTACCCTGTCAGTGTGGTAGCTCAGCCCAGTGTTTGTCTATGCACCCGCCCACTCACACCCGTCCACAAGGGTTACTACAATCCACCCCCCTACGAGGCCCGACGCCCTCGTCGGCACACTTACTTCCGGCTGGGTTCAGGCTCTGATACCAACTGTAATACCCCGCTCCAACACATGGTATAATATTGTCCGCTTTGGGCCATAGCCCGCACGGTTTTGCTCTTGGGTTTACCCCAAAAGGCCTCATACCATTTGAAGAGAACATACTACATATAAGCACATCCCCTTTTCCACACCCAGGCGATGTGGGATTGAGCACCTTGTACCCTGTCAGTGTGGTAGCTCAGCCCAGTGTCTGTCTATGCACCCGCCCACTCACACCCGTCCACAAGGGTTACTACAGCTTCACTGTGAGGTAATATTTCACAAGACATAAACTATTGGTTGTGTCGAGGAAGATTACTGATCAAGTGGTGGAATTCTTCATTCTCTTTTTATTTTAAGGGGTCAATCACAAATATCACAACTTTTCCTTTAAAATTTCCTTCCTAAGTGTATTTATTCACACATCAGCCATCTTTATTCTGCTTGAGAAATTATTTTGTGTTCTATTGTGATTTGACTGGACACATGTAAAGCCTCTCTACTTAGGGATGACAAATTGCCCCGCCCCGTCGGGTACCCGCCCCGCTACACCCCGTTTAAAATTCATTTACGGAATCGTTTAAGGAAATGGGGTGGGGATGGGATTAGAGAAAATAACCCGCGTTTAAACAGGGCGGGAACGGGGGGTAAGACCCTACCCCGACGGGTACCCGCCCCATTTAAGTATATATATATTTGTACTTATATATATAATATATAGAGAAAATATTAATAATGTATAAAGAAAATATTAATATTATATATATCATTCAACTATACAAGTTTATTATATCAGTAATGGATGACTCAATATTATCCATTGTGTTGCAAGTACCTAAATGTGTGTTTTTGGTGTATATGTATCAAAATATCATATTTATTATTATAAAAGATTTTGCATTAAAAAAAAATGTATAAACGGGGCGGGGCGGGGAAAGTTAAACGGTTATGGGAATGGGGAAGTCAAAACCCGCCCCGCCTCACCCCGTTTATACATGGTTGCGGGACGGGGAAAGTTCACTACAAGAAATTAGGATTTTAACGACAGACTTTTTACGACGGGCCCGCATGGCCCCCTGTGAAAAACAATTTTCTACGACGGGCCCGCATAGCCCCTTGTAGAAAATCACTTTCTACGACGAGCTCGCATGAACCGTTGTAGAAATTAGTTTTCCACGACGGGCCATGTAGGCCCGTTGTAGAAAGTTGGTTTTAACGACGGGCTAATGGCCCGTCGTAGAAAGCTTTATTCTTATTACGGGCTTTGCCCATAATTGAAATGTTTTTTAAAAATAATTTCATGTTATTATTTTGGTTTCGCGCGATACACTCTTCCTCTCTCTCATGGGCGCGTTCAATTTTCTCTCTCACTTCAGACCTTCTCTCTCATTCCATCTCTACTCAAAATCTCAACCTATAATCTCTGTTCCTCAACCAAATTTAAACTCAATATCACCAGACTATTGAAGCCCTAACCCAATCTCACTCACCGATCGAAACCCTAACCCAATCCCACTCACTAATCGAAGCCTTAACCCAATCTCTTTCCCTTCGGTGAAAGCCCTAACCTAATCTCACTCCTTGATTGATTAAGTCAGCCCACAACTCCATGAGTTCATCATGTTCTCCAGCACCGGCAAACTCCATGAGTTTATCAGTCCTTCCATCTCGTATATATTCCTTTCTCTCTCTCTCTCTATACTCTCTTTCTCTCACTATAATATTAGCTTATTTTATTTTATTTTTATGTATATTTTGAGAATGAAGACAATGTTTGATCAGTACCAGAAGACTTTGGGGATCGATCTGCGGAACTCACACTATGAGGTCTCTCTCTGTTTCTAATACGTATGTGTGTGTGTGTGTATATATATATCGTTGTGTTATACTTATATATGTTGATTGATGCTTTGCAGAGAATGAAAGAAAATTTGAAGAAACTCAAAGACATTAATAGGAAATTTCTGAGGGAAATTAGGTGATATTTAGGAGAAGTTTTTACTTACTTAATTTGTTCTGTTACGTTGTTGAAATTTTTTGAAAATTTAAATTGTGTTTTGCGTGTGTTGATATTTTTGATGAATTTTCTTAATTCGGTAGGCAAAAGACAGGTGAGAGTTTGAACGATCTGAGTTATGAGGATCTGCTTCGTCTTCATGAAGATGGCCTCTCTCGACGACTCTGCCTTGGTTGGGCTCCCCATGTCTATCTTCAAGAAGCTATCAATAACTTCAGGATCACTGGTACGTTTTCTTTATTTCTTTTTATTATTGTTTTGAATTTTGTTATAATTAGTTATTTTATGACCTTGTTTGGTTGCCAGAAAATATAAGAGAAGAAAAGAAAATAGAACTGGATAATATTTTATGTAATCTTGGTTTCCCAAATGTGAAAGATTTGTTACTTTCCCCAACAAAAAAAAAAAATTGAAAGATTTGTTCACGACTCAATTGATCAAAGTAGTTGTATCATGCTTAGATAACTGGAGAATTTTGTTTTCTTAAGTTCAAGATAATTAAAAGATTCAGATAACTTTTAAAATAAGATTCAATAACCGAACCTCTTTACTTTTTTACAGTTTATCTGAAAACCAAACAGAGGATATAAAATTTTTCTAAGAGTTTTAGTTCATGCTTTACATGTAATGATTTATCGATGTATATCCAGACAGCTTATATTTGTTGACAGATTGATATTTTGTGTTAGTTTATTCATGCACAAAAGAAAAATGAAAAATCCACTACTTTTCATTTCATTGCAGAGAAATATAGAATTAGAAAAAAGAGCACTTGGAACTTGCAATAGTCTGGGTTGAAGTGGCTATTGCATTGTTCTTACTTTTCTTATCTTTTCATTATAACTTCTTGATACATCACTAGAACAAAGTATGGAAATTCTAAAAATGTATTGGTGGTGGGGGTGGATAACGTAAGAGTCACATGTTTTCTTTTCTTTTTTATTTTCAGTTTCCTTTTTTATATATCAGCATTAGTGATGACTGGTGCTGTAACTCAACTGCTCTTTTCTTAATAGGTTTGACAAGAAATAAAATATATATCCGACAAGCATATATGCCCCATCGAAAATGTGCACATTCTGCAACAAATATGCATACATATGTATAAGCTGAAAAAGTGTGGATTTACATGTACAGTATGCTCATAGAACTGCAAGAAAAGTAAATTGAATAGTGGCTTTAATATACTTGTATGTCATTTATGCATGCAATAGCTTGGATGTAATTATGCATATTTGGCAAAATCCTTTCTTCGTAATTACTTAATTATTCAATTGTAACCTAATTCTTTATCTACATTATCATTTACACAAGTTTTTTTTTTTATTTGGTGTCCTAGATTGATGAAACAATTGATTTTTTCCTTTTTCCTTTTTCTTCTTTTAAATATGTATTAGATACTTGTCAAGAATGTTGAGATAAACATTTAGAGAATTGGCTAAGCTATCGTTCTTGATCCTCCCAAGACCCATGAACACTCATTGGATAGTAGATTACCCATTTCCCAGTCTTCTTGAGTAATGCTAGTTTTTCCTTCATATAGTCTCCCTCAAATTCATAGTGTGTTGTTGGATTAAGAAGTTGCCTATCTATTCCTCCTGGCATTTAACCTTAGTTTGCATGTATCATGCTTGAAATTGCTTGTTCATCAAGGGAAAGAGGCTTTGGCATCTTTATTTGAAGTTAACGTGGATGATGAAACAAATGCAAAAGGGGATGAGGCCTCTATCATCAGTGTAGGACTTGAACCTTTGGCTCCATTACCAAGATATGCCTCACACTTGAGGGTTTCTTGTGTGAAAATACCAGAATGTGGTACCTTTGAATCTCTTAAACAAAGTTCGTCTATTGAAGCTGAAGATCGTCAAGAAATGATTGATCTGGCACTACATAATTACTTTGAAATAGATAGATATCTTGCCAAAGGTGATCTTTTCAGTATTTGCATCAATTGGAATTGCAGTTCAGCTTTATGCATTCCTTGCAGCCAAAAGATGCAAAATACCAATGGCACCATCATCTAAACTCTTATTTCTAAGTAGTTTCTTGGCCTCAGGTTGTGGCTATGGAACCCTCAGATGAACCAGTTCTCAGAGTCAATCGTACTCAAACTACCCTCGTGCTTGGAGGGAATGTTCCTTCTGCTATTCCTCCAGATGTGTTGATTGCTGGAACTAAAATTTTTGTGCCTGTACAAGGAGATACAGTAAAGACTTTGGCCTTTATATTGACACCACCTCTGTGTCCATCAGAACTTTCGTCAAAACTCAGGTTTGCTATTCTATTATATGGTTTGCCTGGTGAGTTTTGTGGATTACAATTTTTTGTTCAGATTTAATGAGATTTTATTAAAATAAATAAATTAAAAGCTTCCTGATGTTGTTGATTAGGGAGTCAACGCTATAGCCTTAGGGACTCTTGTTAGTCATAATTTGCAACACAGAATCGAAGGATTTGATAAAAAATGAAGGGACTGTTATGTGCAGTGACTTGATATCCTAAAAACTGGATTCATAGACAAGTTTTTGAATGATTATGGTGAGTTGAATAACCTCTAAGTGAAACAATAAAATGTCTTATTTTTCTATTCTGCTATTACACACATATTTATATGCATTCATGTGACTATGTAATTGTTGCTATGTACTGATTCAGTACTTTTTGCAGGGTGTGGGAAGAGGACTGTGATTAAATATGTTGCTCACCGTTTGGGCCTGCATGTAGTGGAATATAGTTGTCATAATCTAATGGCATCCTCTGAAAAAAATATGTCTATTATGCTATCTCAAGCTTTCAGTGCGGCTCGCAGGTACTATGGCAGATTTTAGTTGCTCTTTAGTATGATCCATGCATGTTGTTGTTGCATAACCTAAGACTGTAGTGTTAAACAAAACCACAAAAAAAAGGAATATTGAAGAAGAATATAGGATCTTTCTACCCTTCTTTTTCTTGTTTAATTGATTTTTTTCTTCTAAACAACATAGGCAAAGTCGAGATTATTATTTCTTCAAAAAATTATTTTTAAAGATTTTTTTTTCATTTGGCTTCTTTATTATCCTGATATGTTGGCAATCGATAGGTAGTTAACCCATCTTGCATCTCATCCTCTCACTTCATCCATTTTTTAATTATAAAATGATTCAACTTCATCTTGGTTCTATACTTCTATTTTGGTGATCATTTTTCACTTTCTATGAAAACCTATCTACTGTTGAACATGAAAACTAGGCTTCAAGTAATTGTCACTGATTACTATTGTCTGTAGATAATGGAAGGGGTAGTGAAATATGTACAGGACATCAATTAGAAATTAGTGGCATGGGCATTGAATATAATGGTAACACCATGAAAAGGATTATCTCAAGAATAGTTTGGATATGGATATGTGCTTGTTGAAGACTAAGTTTTGCTTTTAGTACTTTTCTTTTTCATTATTTCAGTTTGATCTTTTTTTATAGAAATGCTTTCTATATGATTTGGGTTTACTTTTTTTTAACTTGATTTGAGGTCTCTTATTTTTTTTGGTAGGTGTATAGAAAAGGATGGCAGAAGACGCATAAGAGGTCAAGTAATTTAAAGACCTGGGAGTATGTGAGCAATTAGTGGAAGATTGTGATAATTTGGGCTGGAAAGACCCGTCCAGGATACGGGCTGAAGCTATTCCTCATGCATTGGAAGGTCCGTTCTCTTTATTTCTTCATCTTATATACTGATATTTGTTATTTATATTTAGTTTTTTACAGGAAGTCTCTTTTTAAGTATATTTCTAGTATCTAAATGATAACTATTTTCTTTTTTAAGTCATCCATTTATATTTGTTGGAGTCATCCATACTTTATGGGACATCATGCTGGCTCTACTCTATGGATTTTGTGATTTAGGAAAGGACCTGATAGGACTTGCATAGACGGGTTCTGGTAAAATTACATCTTTTGCACTCCCTATCCTAGCCTCCAAGCCCTTTTAGGAATTCCACAGGCGTTCTTTGCATGTGTGCTCTCTCCAACATGGTTTGTCATCTGATTTGTTGGTTTAAGTTTGTGAAAGAAATTAATATTTGTACATCTTGTGTTATAATTGGATTCTATTTAGAATTTGATGTGCTTTATATCACTCATTGTATTTTCCCTTATTCTAGAGAGCTTGCTATTCAGATCACTGAGCAATTTGAAGCTTTAGGATCTGGCATTGGTGTAAAGTGTGCAGTGGTGAGCTTTCTATAAATGTATTAGATGATATATAAATATATGTGTGTGAATATATATTCAAAGTCCAAGGTTCACAGTCTTCCTTGTGTCAGATTTCACTTATTCTTCCGATGCAAATGCTGGTATTTGTTGTATGTTATGTTAATTAGGTTGTAGCCTTATGTTGAAAAGTCAATTTGATTGCTTGTTTTGATGAAGGTAGTTAAACTTTTTTCATATTTTTACAAGGGAAATCCTGGAGTTCTCTTGTTAAACTTTTTTCATATTTTTACAAGGGAAATCCTGGAGTTCTCCTTGACTATCACTTTTGATCTTCACCTACTCAAACTGCTATAAGGGAAGACTTGAATTTGACACTAGTTGAGGTTTGTCTGATTTTCATTTCCTTCTCCCTCGTTAGAAGCAGTACCATATATCATATGAATTGGAACTAATTTTCTATCACCTTGTAGTACTCCACATTTGGTTCCATACTAAGTTACTAACAATTGGAGCGATGATTGGTGCTATAACAAGTGGGAAAATAGCAGACTTCCTAGGTCGAAAAGGGGTGTGTAATGCTTAAAATTCTTCTAAATTCATATCTAAGCTCAATTGTTTTCTAATAATTGTATTTTCTTTGGTGTGTTGATGGAAGCAGGCAATGAGAATGTCAACTGGTTTTTGCATTACCGGATGGCTTGCAATCTACTTCTCCAAGGTATATACTATTTGCACATTTTTTATTCTTTAGAACTTGGTCAAAATATAAAAATTAAATCACTCGGTGTTATTTTTCTTTGTATCATGATTCTTGTATAGGGAACATTGTCACTTGACATGGGAAGGATTTTCACAGGATATGGCATTGTCATCTTCTCTTATTTGGTAAATACTTAACAACTGAATAATTTACAAATAACTTAACAAGGTTATTTACTTGGTTTGAATTTATGTTTTCTTGCACTGTCCCATGATCTAACAAACTATTTATTTAATTGAATAAATAGATCACAATATTTATAGCTGAAATAGCATCAAAGAATCTCCGGGGAGGACTCACAACCATTAAATCTGGTAGGAGAGTCATAATGCTAGATTTTTATGTAATTCAGATTCAAAGGATTTGATCATTGACATCTCTTTTCTCTTCTGTAGCTCATGATAGTGGCTCATTGGTTGCATTCTTGATTGGAACAATGATAACATGGCAAACACTAGCTCTGTTAAATTATAATTTTGCATAGTTTATAATTCTATGATGACATATGGTATAAGTTTAAAAAATTTGTAAAATTTAATACCCAAAAAAGGACATGTAGAAACTGATTAACTGATTTGAATTGAAGGACCTGCTCCATGCATTGTCTTGCTTGTGGGGCTGTTCTTTATTCCAGAGTCTCCTAGATGGCTAGTGAGTGAAGAAAAAATTGCGCTGTTACAAATATGGTTTTAATGAGAAAATTGGTGTTAAATGAAACTAAAAATTGAAAATTGCAGGTGTTTTGCACTCTATGCTGTCTTTCCATGTCTGCGAAGTTTGATGCTGTCTTTGGACCACTAGTACTCTTTCATATTTTTTAATATTTTTTAACAACTTCTGTAGAATTGGGTGACAAAGGGTAGGTGCATAACTGCTGTTCCAATGGAGTCTTTTTTGCAGTTCTATTAATTTTTGGTAGCTTTTGATTTAATAAAACTCAATTAATTTATCCAAAAAAAAAAGATTGCAATATTGTGAGTTTGGTCCACATTATTGGGATATGCTGAGGCCCCCATCTTGAGTCAGTCCCTCACATATTGACACTTAGAGTTTTAGACAAAGCATGGATAATGCAAATTTGTCTCATTTATTGGCATGTCACCATTTTTTTTGATCTTCAGCAAGATGTTTCTATTCAACCAAATCTTAAATGGGTCACTCAGGTCATTAGTGTATGATTATAAATTGAACTTGGTGTATCCTGGTCATGGCCTTGTTAATATTGCTTTATTATTTTTTGGTGAAGATTACTTATGTTATAATTATACATTCTTCATGTTTAAAAGTTAAATAAGCATACCATTCTAGCTACACAAGTTTGGTACATGTCATTTATAATCTGCCTATTGATAAAGCTGACTTACAAACTCAACTTATACTGAATAAGGAATGGCCAGAGGATTACATAATTAATTCTTAGATAAAAATAATGTGATTGAAAATTTTATGAACTGTGTTATTTTGATGTTTGCTTCTAGTTGAAATACAGTTCGGAATTCGGAAAGCTATCCCATTTTACTATGAACTGAATATTTGAAATGTCACTAAGATAATTTATGTTATGTTTCTTTTGGTTGCTGGTCTATAAGGTTGAAGTTGGACTCTTTTCTTATTGGTTTCTTGTGGAAAGAGACAACTTTGCAATTATTTTTGCTTACTTTTCTTGGCTTAACTATTGAAATTATTTTCAAATTGGAGTATTTTAGAAATTATTGTGGTGTATTTTTGTAATTTGTCATGAGATTTATTTGTGGCGATCAATTATTTATTAATATTAGTAATAGAATAGCCACGAATTAATTTCGTGGTAGAAAACAAACTTTTTGCCACGACAAATACTTCTGTGGCAAAGAGTTGAATTAGCAACGACTAGTTCCTGTATTGAGATTGCTAATGGTTGGTCTTCTTTGAAGGATGATACAAATAGTTCAAGTCAAGATAAAACCTTGAATGATACATCGAAGGTATACCTTGTTTACTTACTCTTAGTATGAGCAGAAAGTCCTGAGTACTGTTTTGTCGTTGCTAAGAATTTATTGCAACTAAAGATCACTTTCAGATTTATATTTTTTTGGTCAATTACTGTATAATTTTCAATATTACTAGTGGAGCAACAATTATTATTGTAAATTTCAATTTCTTTTCATGTCTGATGTGCAAGATTTTTTCTTTCAGATTTTTGTGTCATGTTGAATTTCTAGCCAAGCCTTTAGAACTCAGTAATCTCGATACTGGAGTGAGAAATCTAGGTTCAATTCAATGATCTGGATGTTGCTCTTGTCAAAAGGAGAGACCCTCATTGTAACTTTTTCCTACAATAGATATACATGTATAAATAGTCATGCTCTACCATTACAGTATTATTGTAATTAAGTTAGTATTGCTAATCGAATTAAGGTGCTGTTTGTGTGCTTGATAATGCAATTTTTTTTGTCCTTGCAATATAAAACTATATTTAATCAGAAACACCATTACATTCATCATTAGGCACATTTTAAAAAACAAATAGGAAACACATGCCTGTTACAAACTCTAGACACCCATTGCAGTACCGCCCCCAAAATGCTGCAATAGTTGTAACTAGAGCAACCTTTGAAATAGACATTTTCATTGCAGTTTAGAACTTACACTGAAGTTAAATTTTAAGCGAGAACATTTCATTTAGCATTAAACACTAAGCACTTAAGTGGGTCCTCACTTGTGCAACACACTCTTGATGTTCTAAAAAAACTATTTTAATATTTAGAAAAGTCTTTTAGTGCTTAGAAAAGGAAAAAAAATCAACATTATTTTATGCACACACTCAAATCTAAATAGAACAAGACATTAAATGATACAATTCAAATCAAACTGAAAGCTTGCATGCTAGAAAATTGCAATTAAATTTCATTATATATTGATCTTTCTTTGCCTTCTCTCCTGTTGTACTTGCTCCATTGATCCTCTCTCCTTAACTCCCAGGATAATGAACCAGCACAGCAGTAGCAGCAACAGCAGCAGTACTAGCAGCAGTAGTCTTCTCTCCTGTTGTACTTGCTCCATTGCACCATTTTGTTTCGATTGCCTCTAAACTACGTCTTCAAGTTCAGTGTTTTGCTTAAGTTCATTTATAGCTAGAATGTCTTTTAAATGTTCACTGTATCTAGAAATATTTGTTAATGGTTGTAATTTTTAAGCATGCTAAATCATTTGAATGTACTAGCTTTGAAGGGATGCAAATTAGATATTGATATTGTATGGAAGCATATACTTTTAGGTTGGAATGAAAGTTATTCATACTGTGTTTTTGGGTTGACTTTCATTTGAATATGTTAGCTTCGAATGCAAATTGGATGTTGGTATTGTATGGTTTCACAGGTTTTTGGATTGGGTTTCACAGGTTTTTGGAATGGGGTATTAGAAAAAGGAATATTTCAAAAAAAAAAAAACCTTTATAAGGCGGACAATGGCCGCCTTTAATAATATGAGGCTTATCTTTTAAGGCGGGCCAAAGCTGCCCTTAATATTAAGCTTTTAAGGCGGGCCATAACCGCCTTTAATATTATGTGGTTTAGTTTCTAAGGCGGGCCAAAGCCGCCCTTAATATTATGTGGTTTAGCTTTTAAGGCGGGCATGGGCCGTCCTAAATAATTGAGATTTTAAGGCAGAAACTAACCGCCCTGAATAATTGAGATTCTAAGGCAATAATTGACCGCCCTAAATAATTACACTTCTATGACGTGTAACGACCGCCTTGAATAATGGAACTTTTAAGACACTAAATAACCGCCTTGAAAAATTCTTTTAAAGGAGTTTCTAAAATTATTAAAGGCAGTTTCTGACTGCCTTTAAAAAGTTTTTGCATGCCTTTAAAAAAACTTAGTAATCATAACGCCTTAATAGAGGACAGGCCAGGGAGCGCCTTAAAAAGTCATTTAAGGCAGTTTTGGCCCGTCGTAAAAGACTAATTTTCTTGTAGTGGTTAAACGGTTTCGGTTATGGGGAAGGCAAAACCTGCCCCGCCCCGCCCCGTTGCCATCCCTATCTCTACTGTTGGGTTTGTTAAAAAAATAGTAGGTTAAGAAACTAAGAGAGATTAATAACTTATTTATTCTCAACGTTCTCTGTCTCTGTACATTAATAACTAGCATTTCATAATAATAATGAGATCTAGAAGAGGGTGGAATTCGAGGGAGTAAAATGGAGCTAGCTTAGAGCATGAGCAACACGTTAGCTAGACTTGCGTCTAGCCAACCAAACGTCATTGTAGCAAATCAACCTATTGGCTAAAATCATGGGACCGACCAGCTGTTGGCTAAGTGCTTTGCCGAATTCGGTGAAGCACATAGCCAACCAAATGCAATTTTTATTATTTTTTTGTCTTTACTTTTATAAAAATTCATGCCATGTATGTATATATATATGTATCATTTACTTAAATCTTAATAACTCACACTACAAATTGAATTTTTTGATGAAACTAATTCTATTAGAAAGATAATTTCGAGAGCTTTAATTTGAGTACTACTTAGGCTATTTTTTTTTGACTTAAAACGAAAAAATAATGAATTTTTCAAGTTAAAAAAGTATAAAAAAATTTAATATATATATGTATATACATAAAATTTTAGATTAATTTAATTGTGTAAGATTATTTAATTGTATGGGTAGTGAAAATTTGGACAACCTATTTTGGAGTCAAAATTTAGAGATCCTAACATGATAATGTGACTAATTAAAATAATGTGATGACCAGTTAAAATTCAAATTTGAAAAATTATTTTTGGCCAACCCCCTTTGGATGCCGTTATAACTTTGATTGAGGCTTATGCCTTCAGTATCTAAAATTTGTGGTGGTTTGGTACTTGGCCAATAATTCTTATTGGATTTTGATGTGACAGTGGCATATGAAGATTGAAGACATGACTTTTTTTCTTTTTTTGATAATTGAGACATGACTTTTGACCAACTGAAATGATGAGTGATGTATAATGGTCTTTTCTAATAGTTCGGATGAAGCCCAATGGGTACTAATAACTGTTGAAGTATTTGCCGCCATGTTATTGCTTTCAAGATATCTATATACTTTTATGATATTTGTAATTGTATATCAATTCACCTTCATCATGCAATTAAAAATGTAATGACATAATTTAATTTTGTGTTTACTCTAAATTATTATTATTTATATAATGTTAATATAATATAATAAAATGTTATATATTTTTGTAGATTGTTATACATAGTTCTTTTCTGAATGCGGAGTACATTCATATTGATACAAGGATATTCTTCTCGGTAGTGGAAAGAAATTATGCTTCAACTTTGAAGAAATAGAGAAGAAGGAGATGCGTGGTCATTGTATTTTTTTGTAAACAGTAGCTAATGCAAATAGTGTTTTGTAATATTTGTTTATTGACACGTTAATTATATAAAATCAGTTTCTATTTCAGATCAATAATTTTTTATTTTATAGTGCCGTAGGCATGGACAATTGGTATTATTCGATTTTTTTGAGCTGTTAGCAGACGAGGAACAATGTAATCAACCACTTGACAGAGGTGATCAACACTCAATACTGTTTGGGTACGTTTTGAGTCCGTAAGATGTATTGTACACTTACATAGAAGCGGTGTTTAAGTGTACATAAGTACTGTCAAATGTAATAGGACATGTACAAGCTTGAATATATAGTCCAATAATTTTTTGTTTTATAATGCCGTAGGCATGGGCAATACCCTAGTACATATATATAGTAGTTATACGGTTTGTGTTGAGACAATTTTTGCCCCTATCATAGAAGTATATATTTTGGAATAAATTAAATAATATCATATAAAAATATATTTATATATATAGGCATCCTACACTCATTTAATATAAAATATAGAGTGATTTCACGTACATAGTACTTCTAGGTACATGAATGATGCAAGTAGAGGAAAAAAAATCCAAAAAAAAAACTCACACCGAATACACTCAAGAATTGCACCAAGTCTCTTGCTATTGCAAATGCTAGAGTTCTTTGAGCACAAGAATACAAAGTAATTTCTCTATTTTACTCTCTCATTCTCTCTTCAAAGCAAAAGCAAAAAGTGAAAAAATTATAAAGGACTTTTTTCTCAGTAGATTTCTTGAACCTAAGTCGGCATGCAGAGTGTGTGTTAAGATACTTGGTTAGATGTATATTAATCATACAATTGATGAATTACTTGTTTAAATTGAATTATATTAGATTCATTGATTAAAGGAGGTTCCTGATAGTTCATGGTTATGAGTTTGATTGATTAAGTTGGACCATAAACATATTAGTTGAATGATGTGTAACATGCTTAAAAATAATTACTTATGAGTTGGATTACTCAAATTTTTAGTCCAAGGGTGATTCTTTTATTTTATTATTATTATTATTTATATTTTATCCCCGCAAATAACACATGAACTTACTTGGCATTTTGCAAACTTGAACTTTTAATCTTTCATTTTCAAAACTGAGGAAGTACCGGTGGTTTGTCAAAGAAGGATTAACTAGGGACAGTAGATAAATGAATCAAATTATGTTAAATGGATTAATTAGGAGTTTAGTTATTATTGAGTGGTGAACTTCAAAGTATTTCCTTGAGGGTTTATGAACATGAGCTAAGAGTTATTAATTGTTTATACGAGACTTCTTTGAATTAAAAGTTTATTGAGTTTTAATGTGATTTGGAAAGTTTACTTCCTAGATTATAAGGAAACTAGGGTTTTATTAGGAATTTGACTTAGATGAAATTTGGATTTTGTTCTATCAAAAAAAATTGCTTGAACCGAACTTTATGAAAGATTGTTCAAGTTGTTGTTGTTCTTGTTTTTCACTTTTTTGTTTTGTTTTAAGGCTTATAATTTATGAATTCAAATATTTATTACATTTAAGAAAATTAGCAAAAGGTTACTTTTCCACGATTCTTAAGAAGCCTAGACTTAAATTTACGATGATTCTTAAGAAGCTAGACTTAAAATTTTCAAATTTCAGGGTTTATTTCATTTAAACATAATTTTTGTGATTTTAAAAAAAGTGATGTGATTCAAGGTTTGTTTCTCAAGAGAATTGGACCTAAAATTTTTTGAATTTTAGGATTTGTGTATCTATAAAGTGAGTTTTATGACTTTTAACCATTATTTATTTGAAGCTCGAAGTTGACTCTATATCCATATGTAACTGTATACAAGGTTGTCATTATTAACCAAATGGCTAATGGCTAGCAGTATAGCTCTTCCTCCTCAAAGTGGGAGGTTGAGTGTTCAAGCTCTACTAGGATGCGTGTGTTTGCTTGTTAGCGGGTCCAAGAACATCTCCAACAACTAAATAGGTCTTACATGCCCCTCTAGTAGCTATGAACTTGTAGATTCTTGGAGGCGCCATTGGGCTGCCACTGTGGATGTGAATGGGCTCACAAGGAATGGATACATGGAAATTCATGTGATATGCTGTGTAACTGATGTGAGGCTCTGTTTGGTAACACTTTCGATTTAAGATTTCAGACTTAAGATTTTAGTTTTCTTTTTTATTTTTTTTTCAAAGTCACAGTAAAAATCGCATTTGGTAACGCAGTTTTCATTTAAAAAAAAATGAAAGTAATGTCAAAATTTTGACAATCCTTAGGCATAATTTGGAAGCTTCATAAAGAAGCTTTTAGTTTCAGTTTTTATTTTCAGTTCAAGTTTTAATTTCTGATTTTTTAATAAAATACAATAAATAAAAATAATATAATATAAATAAAATACAATAAATACAAAATTATAAGTCAATAAGAATAAAATTGTTTATAAAATACAATAAAAAAATAAAAAAATAAAAAAATATATAATATATATAAGAAGAAAATACAATAAAATAAGAGTTATATATAAATACAATTATATATAATATAAAAATATAAAAGGAAATAAAATGAGTATATATAATAATATATTACAATTACCAAAAACATGCAAATGCATAAAAATGAATTTTTAATTAAAATAAACTAAAATAAAGTCCTAACAAATATAATTTCAGAGGAAAGAATATACATAAAATATGTAATATCACATTTCTGTTGGTTAAAATAAGTTAGAACCATATTACTCAAACACAATTTTTAGTCAAAGATACTACTATTTTTTTTTAAAGTTAATTTTGGGTTACCAAACAAATTTTAGATTTGTGCTTTCAAAATTTCAATATGACGTTACCAAACATATTCTGTTTTGCACAGAAATGACAGCACAACATGTTTTCCGATTTCATTTTTCAGAAATCACAAAATGGAATTCGACAACGTTACCAAACAACCCCTAAACTATCAACTATGTGAAGGCTTAAGGTATAGCAGACTATTACATGCATGATGGCTGTGTGGATAAGCCCAAGTGAGTTTTGGACTCTAAAAGGTTGGAATTAGGGAGCTACATTAGAGGGGCTTGAAGACACATTATGTGTATTGATATATTAATATTTTTTGTATATATATAGTTTTTATGTAATTACGTTATTCCATTTTTATTATGTAACTAGATTTTAGGAAGTTAGTTGTACTTGACTTCTATAAATAAACTCTGTATTAAGGGTTCCACAACCAAATCAAATATTGTAGCTACTACAACTTATTTTTTTTACAATATTCCACGAATATTGTTCTATATCTTCTTAACTCTACTTTTTCCTCGTACTTTCTTACTCCCTACCTTTTCTCATCAAGCAATCTTTCTACGTCTTCCTCCATTGCTATCTCTCTCCTTGCTATCTCCCTACTTTCTAAGACTTAGTTTCGCAATTCTTTTGCGCAAACCAAAATTCTCTTAATTGAGGCAAAAAAACACTCTTTGGGATGTTTAGTATTCTCTCTTCTCATACAATTGCCTGATCCTACACAATACTCAAAAGAGATACCTTGTTCGACTAGTTAATACAACTCTTTGAGCCGATTGAACGACTCTAGCACACCCGCCAATACGCTGAATAGCCTAGCTGATTTAGTGTTGATCAGATACATTTCAATTCTTTATTTGATTGACATATTAACTTTAGATAGAAGAAACAAATGAATCATTTGAGGTATAGTGGATTCATTTTCCATGAGAAGTCCCTTGAAGCTTCCATGCACTACAAAAAAATAGGGTTTTAACGACAGACTTTTTACGACGGGCCCGCATGGCCCCTCGTGAAAAATAATTTTGTATGACTGACCCGCATAGCCCTTTCTAGAAAGTCACTTTTTATGATGAGCTTGCATAAGCTGTTGTAGAAATTAGCTTTTCAAGACGAGCCATGTAGGTCCATGGTAGAAAGTTGATTTCCATGACGGGCTAATGGCCCATCGTAGAAATCTTTATTTTTATTATGCGCTAATTTCCCGTAATTTAAAGTTTTTTTAAAAAATAATTTCATGCTATTATTTTGGTTTCACGCGAGATACACTTTTCCACTCTCTCATGGGCACGTTCAATTTTTCTCTCACTTCACTTCAGACCTTCTCTCTCATTCCCTCAGCTCTACTCAAAATCTCAACCCATAATCTCTATTCCTCAACCAAATTTAAACTCAATCTCACCCGACTATTGAAGCCCTAACCCAATCTCAGTCATCGATCGAAAGCCTAACCCAATCCCACTCACCGATCGCAGCCCTAACCCAATCTCTTTCCATTCGTTGAAAGCCCTTACCTAATCTCACTCCTTGATTGAGTCAGCACACAACTCCATGAGTTCATCATGTTCTCCAGCACCGACAAACTCCATGTGTGTGTGTGTATGTATATATATATATATATATATATATATATATGTATATGTATATATATATATATAGAAATATATCGTTGTGTTATACTTATATATGTTGATTGATGTTTTGCAGGGAGTGCAAGAGAACTTGAAGAAACTCAAAGACATTAATAGGAAATTTTAGAGGGAAATTAGGTGATATTTAGGAGTAGTTGTTGCTTACTTAATTTGCTCTGTTACGTTGTTGAAATTTTCTGAAAATTTAAATTGTGTTTTGAAATACCCCCCAGAAAATTTCGCGCATGAGGTGGCCAGTCTCATACACAAAACCTGGGAGATATATACAACTGGTAGCAACAAGCATAGAATACAAAAGATATAATGAACACTAAGGGAAGCTCCTTTCAAGATGAAAATTTAAGCCTAAGTTTATTTAACCTCCAGAAAGTTACCACAAAAATTTGGGAATTTTTGGAATTACAAAAGTATTTTCTAAAATTACAGAAAGTGAAAAACCCAACTTTTGGACACTTTAAAAATCATTTGAACAACAAAGGGAAGCTCTTTTCAAGCTGAAAATTTAAAACCAAGTTTATTTAACCTCCAGAAAGTTACAACAAAAATTTGGGAATTTTTGGAATTACAAAAGTATTTTCTAAAATTACAGAAAGTGAAAAACCCAACTTTTGGATACTTTAAAAATCAATTGAACAACAAGGGAAGATCATTCTGAGTTGAAAATTTAAACCCAACTATATATATATATATATAGCCCAGCCCAGCAGCCTAGCCCAACATAATAATAATAATAATAATAATAATAATAAAACAAGAACAAAGAAAACGTAGCCCAAACCAACATATTTTTATTTAACAGAGAAAAAAAACTATATTTAAGACAAATATTTAACACACAATTAAACACAATCAACACTTAGCAACAATTCAAACATCCACATTAAACATATAAAAACAGGCATTGACAAAATTAATTAAAGTATTTAAATAATTAAAAACTCCATCAAATAAATAAAAATCCAATTTAGATATCCTCAAATTACGGGGTATTACATGTTTTGTGTGTGTTGCTATTTTTGATGAATTTGCTTAATTCGGTAGGCAAAGGACAGGTGAGAGTTTGAACAATTTGAGTTATGAGGATCTGCTTCGTCTTCATGAAGATGGCCTCTCTCGATGACTCTGCCTTAGTTGGGCTCCCCATGTCTGTCTTCAAGAAGCTATCGATAACTTCAGGATCACTGGTACGTTTTTTTTATTTCTTTTTATGATTGTTTAGAATTTTGCTATAATTAGTTACTTTATGACCTTGTTTGGTTACCAGAAAATATAAGAGAAGAAAAGAAAATAGAACTGGATGATATTTTATGTAATCTTGGTTTCCCAAATATGAAAGATTTGTTACTTTCCTTAACAAAAAAAAAATATTTGAAAGATTTGTTCACGACTCAATTGATCAAAGTAGTTGTATCAGGCTCCGATAACTGGAGAAATTTGTTTTCTTAAGTTCAAGATAATTAAAAGATTTAGATAAATTTTAAATTAAGATTCAATAACCGAACCTCTTTACTTTTTTACAGTTTATCTGAAAACCAAACAGAGGATATAAAATTTTTCTAAGAGAACTTTCTTTTAGTTCATGCCTTACAAGTGATGATTTATTGATGTATATCTAGAAAGCTTATATTGGTTGACAGATTGATATTTTGTGTCAGTTGATTCATGCACTAAAGAAAAAGGAAAAATCCATTACTTTTCATTTCATTGCAGAGAAATATAGAATGAGAAAAAAGAGCACTTTGAACTTGCAATAGTCTGGGGTTGAAGTTGCTATTGCATTGTTCATACTTTTCTTATCTTTTCAGTATGACTTCTTGATACATCACCAGAATAAAGTATGGGGTTGAAGTGGCTATTGCATTGTTCATACTTTTCTTATCTTTTCAGTATGACTTCTTGATACATCACCAGAATAAAGTATGGAAATTCTAAAAATGTATCAGTGGTGGGGGTGGATAACGTAAGAGCCACATGTTTTCTTTTATTTTTTCTTTTCTGTGTCCTTTTTTATATATCAGCATTAGTGATGACTGGTGTTGTAACTCAACTGCTCTTTTCTTAATAGGTTTGATAAGAAATAGAATATATATCCGACAAGCATATATGCCCCATCAAAAGTGTGCACATTCTGCAACAAATATACATACATATGTATAAGCTGAAAAAGTGTGGATTTTTATGTACAGTATGCTCATAGAACTGCAACAAAAGTAAATTGAATAGTGGCTTAAATATTCTTGTATGTCATTTATGCATGCAACAGCTTGGATGTAATTATGCATATTTGGCAAAATCATTTCTTTGTAATTACTTAATTATTCAATTGTAACCTAATTCTTTATCTACATTATCATTTACACAAGTTTTTTTATTTGGTGTCCTAGATTGATGAAACAATTGATTTTTTCCTTTTTCCTTTTTCTTCTTTTAAATATGTATTACATACTTGTCAAGAATGTTGAGACAAACATGTAGAGAATTGGCCAAGCTATTGTTCTTGATCCTCCCAAGACCCATGAACACTCATTGGATAGTAGATTACCCATTTCCCAGTCTTCTCGAGTAATGCTAGTTTTTTCTTCATATAGTCTCCCTCAAATTCACAGTGTGTTATTAGATCAAGAAGTTGCCTATCTATCTCCCCTCCTGGCATTTAACCTTAGTTTGCATGTATCATGCTTGAAATTGCTTGTTCTTCAAGGGAAACTGGCTTTGGTATCTTCATTTGAAGTTAATGTCGATGATGAAACAAATGCAAAAGGGGATGAGGCCTCTATCATCAGTGTAGGATTTGAACCTTGGGCTCCATTACCAAGATATGCCTCACACTTGAGGGTTTCTTTTGTGAAGATAGCAGAATGTGGTACCTTTGAATCTCTTAAACAAAGTTCGTCTATTGAAGCTGAAGATCGTTAAGAAATGATTGATCTGGCATTACATAATTACTTTGAAATAGATAGATATCTTGCCAGAGGTGATCTTTTCAGTATTTGTATCAATTGGAATTGCAGTTCAGCTTTGTGCATTCCTTGCAGCCAAAAGATGCAAAATACCAAGGGCACCATCATCTACTTCAAGGTGAATTTTTCTATTCTTCATAGTAGCATGAGATGTTCGAGGAATGTCATGACACAAGACTCTTATTTGTAAGTAGTTTATTGGCCTCAAGTTGTGGCTATGGAACCCTCAGATGAACCAGTTCTCAGAGTCAATCGTACTCAAACTGCCCTCGTGCTTGGAGGGAATGTTCCTTCTACTATTCCTCCAAATGTGTTGATTGCTGGAACTAAAATTTTTGTGCCTGTACAAGGAGATAAAGTAAAGACTTTGGCCTTTATACTGACATCACCTCTGTGTCCATCAACTCTTTCGTCAAAATTCAGGGTTGCTGTTCTGTTATATGGTTTGCCTTGTGAGTTTTGTGGTTTACAATTTTTTTTTTTGATTTAATGAGATTTTATTAAAATTGATGAAGCAGAAATTCACCCCGAGCTGGTCAAATGCCAACCTGTGAAAAAGACAAAAGAAGGGTAGTCGATAAGGCATCGGTGTGGTACCAGACAACTTCGCTTCGACGATCAAGTTAGAAATCAGAAGGGGCTTTTTAAGTTATGAAGGAAATCAGAGGGTATTAATTGCGTACCTTGGTATCTGGACCGTCTCTATATTTATAAAGATAAAATGAGGTTGTATTGTGGTTGGAGACTAGTTCTTTCAATTTTCCAGTCCTTCTTGGAGATAGAGACACCCCTGTCAAAGATAGACTTTTGTCCACGTCACTTTGTTTTTATCTTCCATGTCATTCGTTTTATAGTCAGAGTCAAATACTCTATCAGATGCCCCCTGTTCATGAAAGTTGCTCGCCAGACCTCAGGAACACTCCGATTGGCTCTTTGGATTGTCAAGATATGTCCTTTGATTTGTAATAATAAGGGAGAACTGTGTAGAGGATTCCATCGATCAAGGTATATCTCGATGCCCTGATCCTTATTTTGTGTGCCTCAGTCTTGTTAGATGGTAGCTCGCCATCCCTAATGTATCCCAATTGGGTTTGCCCACTCCATGCCGTGGGTGACTTGGTTTACCTCATTCAGCACCTCTTCTGTTACACTCAAGCTGTCTTAACGTTCTATAAATACTCCCCCATTAGTAGCTTCTTGTGCCGTAGTGAGTCGAGCGAGAGCGTCTGCATTAGAATTTTCACTGCGGGGAACCCGTGTGATGGAAAACTTTCAGAAATGGGTGACTAGCTCCTAGACTTTCTGCAAGTAAGATTTCATTTTTGATCCCTTTGCCTCATACTCTACGCGTACTTGACGGGCAACCAGCTCAGAGTCGGTATAAGCTTTCAGCTATTGTATCTTAAGAACATCAGCTATTTTTAACCCTGCGATCAAGGCCTCATACTCAGCTTCATTGTTTGTAGCTTTGAATCCGAACTGCAAGGCATACTTAAGTGTTTCCCCTTATGGGGATTTGATCAATATCTTTGCGCCACTAGCTTGTGCGTTTGACGATCCGTCGACAAATAATTCCCATGTACAACCCAGGTTGATTTGGTCTTCTTTGTTCTGTTGGACTGAGCTCTCCTCCTTTTCCTACGAAACTTCTTCTAGAGAATAGGTGAACTTAACTATAAAGTCTGCCAGCACTTGACCTTTAATTGTCGACCTCGGTTTGTATCTAATGTCAAACTCCTCTAACTCCATGGACCATTTCACGAGCCGCCCAGAGGTTTTAGGCTTGAAGAGGACTTGCCGGAGCGGCTGATCAGTTAGTACTGTAATGGTATGTGCTTGGAAGTATGGCCTGAGTTTCTTGGCTGACATAACAAGAGCGAACGCCAGCTTTTCTATTAACGGATATCTCTCCTCTGCGCCTCGAAGCACTCTGCTGGTGTAGTAAACTAGCTTTTGCACCCCTTCCTCTTCTCGTACTAATACTGAACTGACTGCTGCAGGGGAGACAACCAAATATAAATATAACTCATCCTCTGGTTGCGTGCAAGATAAAAGCGGAGGTGAACTGAGGTACTGCTTTATCTCACTCAAGGCCTGTTCGCATTCCGGCATCTACTCAAAGGCTCATTTGAGAACCTAGAAAAATGGTAGACACTTGTCTATGGCTCGGAAGATTAGTCGGCTCAATGCTACCACCTTTCCCATCAATTTCTAGACTTCTTTGATCGTTCTGGGTGACTTTGTATCCAGAATAGCCTACACCTTCTGTGGGTTGGCCTGTATCCCCCTCTTACTAACCAAGTAGCCCAAGAATTTTCTGGACGACACCCTAAAAGCGCACTTGCTGGGGTTAAGTTTCACTCTGTACTTTTGCAAAACATCAAAAGCTTCCTGTAAATCATCCAAGTGGCTTATAGCTTTTTGGATTTTAACAAGCATATCATCAACATATACCTCCATATTTCTGCCAGTTTGCTCCTTAAACATTCTGTTCACGAGCCTCTGGTAAGTCGCGCCGGCATTCTTTAAACCAAACGACATAACTGTATAGCAATATAGGCCCCTTTCTTTTATGAAGGACATTTTCTCTTGGTCTGATGGTAACATTGGGATCTGATTGTATCTCGAATAGGCATCCATGAAACTAAGTCGCTCGCATCCAGCCGTGCCTTCTACCAGCATATCAATCTTGGAAGGGGGAAGCTGTCCTTTGGACATGCTTTATTTAAATTCGTAAAGTCAACAGACAAATGTCATTTGCCATTGGATTTTTTAACAAGGACTACATTTGCTAGCCTATCCGGGTAATGGGTTTCCTGTACAAAGTTGGCCTTTAACAATTTATCCATCTCTTCAAAGATTGCTAAATTTCTTTCTGGGGCAAATGTTCTCCTTTTTTGCCTAACTGGCTTGGCATCTGGGTGGACATTTAACCGGTGTATAGCAATGGCTAGATCAATTTTGGGCATGTCTTCGTGAGACTAGGCAAACACATCCCGGTTTATTTTGAGGAACTGCATAAGTTCACTTTGAGAGGTGGGTGAAAGCGACGACCCTACGTACACCTTTTTTCTTGCCTCATGTTCAAACAAGTTGACCTCAACTAATTCCTCCATAGGTTCAGCGTGGCGGGCTTTCTCACTTTCTTCCACTTCTACACCTTCTATGCTTAAAGTTTCTGACACCCTTTTCTCTCTCAGGGACGAGGTATAACATTCTCGGGCAGTGGCTTGGTCACCTCTAAGCTCTCCAATCCCATTGTCAGTGGGGAACTAGACGAGGAGATGATAAATGGAGGTCACTGCTCATATTGTATTCAACGTGGCCCTTCCCAAGATGACATTGTAAGTGGTCGGACAATCCACCACGAAGAAGGACACCATCTTAGTGACCTGTTTGGGGCTTGAGCCAGAAGTGACCGGGAGGTTTACAGTACCAAACGGAAGAAGCTTCTCTCCAGAAAAACCAACAAGTGGAGACTTGGTAGGTTTGAGCTTCTCCCTTCCAATTCTCATCTGATCAAATGCGGTCATAAATAGGATATCAGCAGAACTGCCATTGTCGATTAGCACTCGCCTGGTTGTAAAATTGGTGATAATCAACGTGACTACAAGGGCGTCATCATGGGGTTGTTGAACCCCCCTTGCATCAGCCTCTATAAAAGTAATAATCTGATCATCCAGTCGAGGGTACTTGGCGGGTGATTGGCTCACCTCACCTACCTCAAAATTTTTTTTGCCTTTTCTTGCATGTGCTTTTCAAGCCGTATTAGATTCTCTGCCACCTCCAATTCCCCCAGAGATGACTCTGATCTCCCCCAACAGAGGATTTCTACGAGTAGTATCTTCTGTTCTATCTTGTGGGGGGTTTTATGCTCTTCTTCCATCGCCATCCACAAATCTTTGCAGTTGGCCCTTCGGAATTAGACTCTCAATCTGTCTCTTCAAATCTAAGCATTCATTTGTATCGTGCCTGTGGTCACGATGAAACCTGTAATATTTGTCACGAGATCTTTTAGAGGGATCAGATTTTAATTTTGGAGTCCATGTCACCGTCGGATCATCTTGAATATGAAAGAGGATCTGGCTTATCGACGTATTCAAAGGGGTAAAATTGAATCCCCTGTCACGAAGTGGCGCCCTGTCAGTCTGATCTTGTGATGATCGGCCATATTTAGGGTTTCGTTCATCCTTTCCTCCAGATTGTGCTCCCCTTTTCCTATCTGTCTTTTTGTCGTTATCTCCCTTTTCCCTTCGGGCCTCGAGGGCATTTTCAACGTTCATGAACTTCTGAGCCTTCATGAGTAATTCAGACATGTTCTCTGGAGGATGTTTGGAGATTGAGTAAAGGAATTTTGAGGGGAGTAGGCCTCCCATGAATGTAGTAACCGCCACCTTGTCTTCGAGGGCGTCCACTTGCAACATCTCCCTATTGAATCGGTTGACATAGTCTCGTAATGTTTCCCCCTTGGTTTGTCTCACATTCAGGAGATAGGTAGCTAATTTCTTATGTCTTCGAGCGGCAATGAAGTTTCCCACAAATAACTGACTCAATTCTTTAAAAGTGTGTACAGATGTAGGTTTCAAGCTATTAAACCATGATCGGGCAGAGCCTTTTAATGTAGTGGAGAAGGCTCTGCACATAATCTCATCTGGCACTACTTGGAGATGCATTAATGCTTTGTAAGTTTTCAAGTGATCCAACGGGTCCTTGGTCCCGTCAAAACTCTCCATAGGGGGCATTTTGAATTTGTTAGGCAAAGGACAATTCATTATGCCGGCGGAGAAAGGAAGGTTGGTTGCTGTACCAGATCCTTTATTGTAGCAAGTCCTATTTCTTTCATGGCCTAGGCCATACTTTCCACCTTCGCTCTGAGTTCCTGTACCTCCATATCATGATAAGTTATTTCTCCTGGATGCCTCGAATCTCCATGAGTTTAATTCCTATTTGGCAGGGCCAGATAACTGGGAATCGTCTCACCTCTAATTCAACTCTAGGCCGTATCGTCAGTTGGGACTTTGTTGTTTCATCCCACACTGTCACCCTCTGAATCAATAGGTCTAAGGTGACTCCGTGATGGTACTGGTGCTGCAAGAGGGAGGCGTTGCAGGATTGTCGCATTTTGCTAGAATATTTGAACCAAACTTTGATACAAGTTTTGCATCTGATATTCCAACGCTGCGACACGCTTTAGGTCGTTTGGGACTTCAGGGTGTTCCCTAGGGAAATCTCTGTGACCAAGGGTCTGTACTACTCCTTCTGCTAATGGTACGTTGCCACCTGGAAGCCTAGGGGCGGCGGGTGGATCCTATCCTGTAGGACCTTTGGGGCTAGCAGGAATGTCCTGGCCGACCAGGGGGTCTTGTGGAAGATTTTGATCGGCAGGTGGGTCCTGCCCGACTGGGGGAATGTGATCAACAGGAGGGTCCTGCGCAAGCTGGCTGGCAGGAGGGTCTTGTGCGGTCGCAGTCTCTAATCCAGATCGTATGTGCATCATGCTTCATGAATAAATCATGTAGGACAATTAGGTTAATGAGGTCGTGGGTATGGGATTCCCACAGATGACGCAGCTGATGAAACAGAAATTCACCCTGAGCTGGTCAAATGCCAACCTATGAAAAAAGACTAACAAAGGGTAGTCGATAAGGCACCGGTGTGGTATCAGCCGACTACGTTTCGACGATCAAGTCAGAAATCAGAAGGGCTTTTTAAGTTATGAAGGAAATCAGAGGGTATTAATTGTGTACCTTGGTATCTGGACCGTCTCTGTATTTATAAAGATAAAATGAGGTTGTACTGTGGTTGGAGACTAGTTCTTTTAATTTCCCAGTCCTTCTTAGAGATAGAGACACTCCGGTCAAAGATAGACTTTTGTCCACGTCACTTTGTTTTTATCTTCCACGTCATTCGTTTTACAATCAGAGTCAAATACTCTATCAAAAATAAATAAATTGAAGAGCTTCCTAATAATGTTGTTGATCAGGGAGTCAACGCTATAGCCGTAGGGACTCTTGTTAGTCATAATTTGCAACACAAAATTGAAGGATTTGATAAAAAATGAAGGGACTGTTACGTACAGTGGCTTGATATCCTGAAAGCTGGATTCATAGACAAGGTTTTTGAATGATTATGGTGACTTGAATAACCTCTAAGTGAAATAGTCAAATGCCTTATTTTTCTATTCTGCTATTACACACATATTTATACATTCATGTGACTGTGTAATTGTTGCTATGTACTGATTCAGTACTTTTTGCAGGGTGTGGGAAGAAGACTGTGGTTAAATATGTTGCTCGCTATTTGGGCCTGCATGTAGTGGAATATAGTTGTCATAATCTGATGGCATCCTCTGAAAAAAATGTCTGTTATGCTATCTCAAGCTTTCAGTGCGGCTCACAGGTTCTATGGCAGATTTTAGTTGCTCCTTAGTATGATCCACGCATGTTGTTGTTGCATAACCTAAGACTGTAGTGTTAAACAAAACCACAAAAAAAAAGGAATATTGAAGAAGAATATAGGATCTTTCTACCCTTCTTTTTCTTGTTTAATTGATTTTTTCTTCTAAACAACATAGGCAAAGTCGAGATTATTATTTCTTGAAAAAATTATTTTTAAAGATTTTTTTTTTCATTTCGCTTCTTTAATATTTTGAAATTATCCTGATATGTTGGCACTCGACAAGTAGTTAACCCATCTTGCATCTCATCCTCTCACTTCATCCATTTTTTAATTATAAATGATTCAACTTCATCTTGGTTCTATACTTCTATATTGGTGATCATTTGTCATTTTATATTCTCCTCTTATTCTGCTGTTCTTTAAGTTGAAATGCATGAGCATTGTTGATTATAAATGGTAGTCAATACTATGGAACATGAATAGAAGACATGTAATGGAGAAAATATTTGAGCCCATCCTCCTTTAGTTTCCCCAATAGGATATGTTCTAGAATGATCAACAGCAAGTAATTTGACATATCCAATCTTTCAATCTTTATACTCTCAAAAGTGAAACCAGGCTAAAATAAAAAAATACATAATACTCTAGCATGGTTCTAATTCATCCATGATCAAGTTGAGGCGGTAGACAACCACCTATCAGGTAGAACTGTAGGAGACATCTAGTAGTAAATTTTGGTCATGCATATGTTTCGTGTTTCAATAATAATTCAGATTTTTTTGCGTTTGTAATGCTTATTGTAGGTTGTTCACACTTCTTATTCCTCATAAATCAACTTTGTAACAGATACTCGCCCACAATTCTTCTCTGCCATTTTGATGCTTTCTGGAATCTGGTCTCTCATGAGGGTTCATCACATGATTAAGCTGCTATTAGTTCTGAAATTGTAGTTTGAGCTTGGTGGGAAATGTATTGATTGTGTTAGGACTGAAACTTTTCTCTTGTATAGCTATGATAATAATAGTGATGGAACTTGCACTTTTGAACTCTTTAATGAATATAAAAATGGATTGGGATTTATTTTTTGTGATTGGTGAGCTTTAGATTCAAATTTACCATTTTCCATGCTTTTAACTTTTTTTTATTTACATCATGTTGTTTATACAAGGCTTGGTGAGGATATATATGGATTTGGATGGAGTTTTGGTTGTGTTTGGTTGTTGTACAGGTTTTGGGACAATAGAAAGTATTCAAATTTTTTTTTAAAAACAAATTTACTTTTTACTAGGGGCGTTGCCCATCACAGAAAATCCACTTTCCATGACGGGCCTTAACCGTCGTAGAAAGTGAACTTTCTACGATGGTCATGGCCCGTGGTGGAAAGTAGACTTTTTACGACGGGCGTAGCACATCATGAAAAGTTGTTGTTCTATGACTGGCATTAAGATCGTCGTAGAAAGTTAATTATCAACTACGACAGGCAATATTACGACGGACGAAGCCCGTCGTGGAAAGCATTTTTGCCCGTCGTTAAAAATGATTTTTCTTGTACTGATGGCTGTAATTGAATGTCACCTTCAAAGATGAAGGCAAGACTGACCTCTCGATGACTCACTCCTATAGAGCGCTAAACCCTTTTCTAGAGACTCGGGTATAAGAAAGGACCTCTTGCAAACTACCCTTTTGGAAAAATTAGAAACGCCAGCTATTTCAGGTCCGATGTCCGGTTGAAGAGAGATGGGCGGGCAGCGGAATAGGCGTGAGACTCCTTTTCTTCGATGGAAGTTGGACGATAGAGAAAAAGATATAGATGTCAAGGAGGAGAAGTCACAGCTGGAGTTCGGTTGGAAAAGTGGCCGATGCATATATATGTAGGAAGAGTATTTAAGTCTTTTCAATGCTCTGTTAAAGGCAAGTTGACGTCGGGCCACGTTCACACTTCACACCCGAAGTGAAATTTAAGGACTCCGGACTCTTATGAAAATATAGGGAGTTATATGCAGGATATGAATAGCATAGGAGTAATTGGCACTCCACCCTAAAGCATGATGATGTAACCCCTCATCGAAGCACTCGTAGAATGATGCAACTTCTCATCGGCTATTAAAATCCAACCGCCGTCATATTTGATCTTACATTTGGAGTAAGGTCGTGCCATTTTCACTGGAACACCGGGTCATTCTTCCTCATTCACCCCATCCAGGATTTCTATATTCCAATCGATGCTTTCTATACTTAAGAAGTACGTCTGAAGTCGATCTATATTCAAAAAGTTGGTCTGAAGTTACAAGAAAACACGTTGTTTCTGTGTTCTGATGGTTGCCCAAAATAATGGAAGTGCAACTCCATCAAATGAGAAAAATAATTTAGAATCTGAAATCTTTGCAAACTTTGAAATTACTTTCTAAGTGCCAACTTATGTCAAAGGAATGTATATCAAAACTTAGATGTTAGACATGGTGCCTACACAATTTTTTGGTAATTGGCACAATGAACATTTTAACTCTATTCATGCCCAATGAATTGGAAGCACTGATACAATTCTCCATCATTATCTGTATATTTGACCTTATAAGTTCCAACATACTTGAGCCTCTTGGAGACTTCCTCTTCCAACTCCACCATTGTTGATGAACAAGGTAGTTGAAATTTTAACACATCATCTCCACATGTTGCCTTTATAGTTATTGTCCTTGCTTGTGGTGGTGTTAGTGGTGTTACAGGTGGAGTCTTCTGAGGAACAGTAGCCACGAATTTCTTAGCCACATGGAGGGTCTCGTCTAGAGGGAGAGTCGGTTGATCTTATTTCTCTTGCCCTGTGGCCAGCGAAAGATTCCATTCTCTCTGCATTTATGCTTAATCGTAGAACAAATTCTTGTATAATATCAAAAAAGAGCTTAGTGTCTTGTTTGTACGTTCTCTCGTAAAAAAATAATGGAACATTTTCTGTTGACTAAAGGACAAAGATGATTTCTTAGGAGGAATGAATAATGTTATGGTATTAATATGGGTACTTTTAGTGGTAAATCATGAATTGTTTCTAACATGAGAATCACAGCCACCTATTTTTCTCGAATACAAAAAAAAAAAAAAATGAATATTCTTGATACCTGTGGCAGAGCCACATATATCCTAGTGAGGGTGTTCCCCCGCTAACTCTTTTTGTTATTCTAATTTCCTATTTGTGTTATTTATAATTGTGAAAATTTGTCCACCAAAATTATTTTATGTCTAGCCATGAGGGTTCCAGTAGATTTTTCGACCCTAAGTCAGTATGCCATGTGTGTGTTAAGATACTTGGTTAGAATGTGTGTTAATCATAGAATTTATGAATCAGTTGTTTAAATTGAATCACATTAGGTTCATAGATTAACGTAGGTTCTTGATAGTTCATGGACCTAAGGTTGCATACCTAATAACTTAAGTTTGATTGATTAAGTTGGATCATAAGCATATTAGTTGAATAATGTGTAACATACTTAAAAATTAATTACTTATGAGTTGGATTATACTAACATTTTTAGCCCAAGAGGGATTTTCTTTTCTTTTTTTTGTGCAAATAGCACACGACCTCTGCGGACTTGAACTTTCAACATTTTGCTTTGGAAGGTGAGTAAATACCATTAGATTACAACATTGGTAGGGATAATTTAAGTAATAGATAAATGAATCAAATTATGTTAATTGTTAATATGAGACTTCTTTGACTTAAAAGTTTATTAAGTTTTAAATTATTATGATTTGGAAAGTTTACTTTGTAGATTGTAAGGAAACTAGGGTTTTATTACAAATAGACTTGGATAAAATTTGAATTTTGTTCTATCAAACAAAGTTGCTTGAACCTAACTTTATGAGAGAATGTTCAAGTTGTTGTTGTTTTTTTGTTTTTTGTTTTTGCTTTTAATCTAAGGCTTATAATTTATGAATTCAAATATTTATTGCATTTAAGAAAATTAGCAAAAGGTTACTTCTCCACTATTCTTAAGAAGCCTAGACCTAAAATTTACAATGATTCTTAAGAAGTTAGACTTAAAATTTCCGAATTCTAGGGTTTATTTCATTTAAACCTAATTTTTGTGATTTTTAAACAATTTTATGTGATCCGGGGTTTGTGAATTTTAATAATCTTCAAATATTATTTCTCAAGAGAATTGAATCTAAAATTTTGTGAATTTTAATAATCTTCAAATATTATTTCTCAAGAGAATTGAATCTAAAATTTTGTGAATTTTAGGGTCTGTGCATCTTTAAAGTGAATGGTATGACTTTTAACTAATTTTTATTTGAAGAACTTAAAATTCATTGATTTAAGAAAACTTGAGAAATTACTTTGTAGGCACTTCTGAGTAGCCTAGTCGTAAAATTTATGATGTTTTTTATAGTTCATTTTTTTAGGAAAGCCTTTTATGATTTTATGATATTAAAATTTAAGAATTCCAATGCTTTGTTAACTTCTATGAAAACTTGAGGAATTGCATTTTTATTAGCTTTAATAAACCTCTGACATTTTAAATAATTTTTAAGAAAACCTAGGCTGTGACTTAATTTTTGCAGAATAACAATTAAGAAGTTAAATGTTGTAAAAAATTTGAAGTGCATTTTTTTCTGTGTGTGTTTCGATCATAGTAGTGTTTAGAAAAATCATATTTTGGCCGTTTTGAAGCAACAGTAATCCAAACATTATCTTAACATAAGAACAGATGCATATGTGAAAGTAATAGTTTAATTGTCAAAAGATTATTTGAAACCTTAAAATTGGCCAACTTAATGTAAAGCATAAATTACCAAAGGGCTTGTAGCCCAATGGTATAATCTCTCCATCCTCGAAGAGGGAAGGGGTTTGAGCTCTGGTATGGGAAAAAAAAGTGTGAGTCTCCAACTAGAGAAAAAGAAAATGTAAAGCATAATTTTGGCATTAGCATGGTGTCATTAGCCGGACTAAAAGGTGATCCATTGCTAAGTGGCTCAACAAACATTTTTATTGTATTAATCTTTGACAATCTTGTACCACTTATACAATGATGCAAGTCTTCATCATGAGCTATTAAAATCCAATTGCCTTCATTGTTTACATATTTGATCTTATAAGTTCCAAACATCTAACTATGGGTGGCAATTTTTCCTGTTCCTACCTTAATGGGACGTGGATGGTATGTCCCACTTAGGGGTAGGGGTGGATATGGTATTAATTATTGTAACCCAAATTGGGTTCGGGGCCGGGGTGGATATGTAGTTAAACCCACCTTGCCCCGCCCAGCCCCGATCATGCAATTTAATTACAGAAATAATTTAATCCCCTTGCCCTTCCCAAAAAATTGCAATAGATGCTCCATGTATATACTTAAATCTGTTTAGGGTTCCCTTCCTACCCCCACTGCATCTCCTCATATCCTCTCATCCTCACGATTCATCACTCCTCACCACAACCCACACCATCACCGGTAGCCCTCAACCCCACTACGCTGCTATCAATGATGATCTAACTTCCAAGAGTCGACGACATCCGATGACTGGTGTTTTCTCACTTCGATAAACTCTCTCTCTCTCTATCTCCCTCAATTTATTTATTTCTTTCTCTGTTTTCATATATCCTAGGAAGCACGGACATGAACATGGTCATGGGACACGCGTACGACATGACATGACACGGGCACGGTGATATAAGCAATTCTAAGAAAATAGGACACAAACATGGCAAGGATATGACTATAAAATAATAATATAATATATTAATATATATTAATTATTCAACAGAAAAAGACTACATTACAAAAATACTTTAATTTATCATCAAGCAATTAAGAACCAAACAACTTATAAACAAAAATAGACAAATGGATTAAAATAGATTAAAGAACCAGACTAATTTAGTCTTCTACGTATATTTAGCTTAGATTTTTAATCATAACTTAGTCGCATATAATTTTGTTTCAAAATACTTGAATATACAGAGGTGGCGGCATCTTATTTTCTCCATCCTGTAAGACTCCAGTCACAGATGAAGATATAGTATTTTGGCATTGAAAAGAAGCAGGCTCCTAAATCATTTGAGCCTCATTTGAACAAGAAACAGGAGTGTTATTTTGCTCTGCATTAACAACATTCCTTTCATTGTTGTCCTTTATTGATGAAGGTGGCTGCATCGTCTCTTCAGATATTGATGGAGATCTAGGACTGTGGCATGGAGAAGAAGTAAGTTATTGATTCATGGGAGCTTCAATAAATTCAATTGATAATTCCTTCCCGAGTTGTTGTCTAGAGGTTGGGAAATGTTATTTCATTGTTTCTAATAGTTAACACAAGAAGTTACTTGGGTTTTCCTCATATGTGTCTTTAGAACTCAGGAAATACTCTAGTACGAAATCATTTTTTAAAGAGTAAGTACTTTGCAAGTGAATCACGAAAGAACCGGTTAACCCAAAAAGGCATGCAACAGGCATTAAGGAGTATTGCGTGAAGTTGGATTGAGTTATATCTCTGCAAAAGCATGGTTTACATGGCAGAGAAAGATAGAGAAATCGATTGCTTACTGAAAGGAGAGACAGTCGTCGGCTTACTCCAAAATACATTCAGCTCTGACACAGACGTCTGGTACCAAACAGACACTGCAGTCGGCATATCTTCCATGAAATTCTTCAGTATGTCTTTTTCGCCAACAAAAACAAGTTCCTCCTCAAAATAGTCAAGATTTAAGCGAGGGTCTGGCATCTCCACCTTGATGAGCTACATGGTTAAGAAAGGTGTAGGTGCTACAAATCGCCCAATATAAAATCAAGCAATTAATAAGCAAATAACACTCAATAATTACAGAAATTAAAGTAGACAAATAGGATTTACATGGTTCGGCACAATTCAGCCTATGTCCATGGATGAAAGAAGACTTTATTTTTTATTTCATGAGACATTACAAGGATTGCACTCAAAATCTCTCTGGCCTCGCCATGGCCTCCTCTATTTTTACAGGATTTTTTTATACATATTTATACGAGGAGTAGGCCATTCTAGTGCTGATTTGGTGCCGATTATCTCGTGATTCTCCCTTGATTTGAGGCTGATTTGTATCAATTCCTTCTCTCAAGGAAAGAATCTAATCTTTCCTAAATTGAACCTGATTTTATGATCCCTCTTTGACCTGTTGGCTGTAGCTGCTACATGTGATGTCTACGTTAGCACAATTACTGCCACATATCTTTCTCAGCACTGACCCAGATCATGCCATGTGGACTATGTTGACTTTTCTTATGCTCAGGTGTCTTTTTCCTATTGGTGGGAATTTTCTTCCCCCACACTCAGCCCCCAATTTCCTTTAGTTGGACGTATCAATCTCAACTGGAGGGAATTTATACAAATTCACACTTCTAATCATTACGGAGACATGAGCGCTTTCGGCTAACCATGTCTTAGCCCTTTTTTGTCGTTTGGTTCTTTAGACCCCAGGTTTCGTTTGACACTTATAATGCCACTTGCCTCTTTTATTTTTTTTTTTCATTCAACTTTGTTGGCCCTTTGTCACTCAATCATTTTGTTGGTGATCAGCCCCCTGTGCTACTAGCTATCAGTTCCATTTGGTATGTTGTTACTTTTTTATACCTTTGCCATTTTATTCATATTTGGCGCTCGGCTGGTCATGCCTCTTTATTGGAGGTCAGCCCCCATTGTCATTTTATTGGAGATCAGCCCCTTTTGGCTTGTTACCACTTTCTATTGGAGTTTGGCTGGGCATGCTTTATCCAATTTATCATTTAACTGTTGGAGTCGTTTGGTTCTTAAGGCCTTTGCTATTTTTTGGTGATCGGCATCTTGTTTATTCGTTTGGCTTTTAAGGCCGTTCAACTTTTAAGGCCTTATTTCTTTTTGGCGCTAGGATGGCATTGGCTAGTAATGCTTTAGTCAAAATTTCTTCACAAAATAGCATTTGGCTTGCCATGCCTTAACTATTTGTTCGTAATTCTCGGTGAATTATGCCGAGGCTTTCTTGTACATTTTTGGCATTCGGCTGGTCATGCCATAGCCATTTGTTTGTAGTGCTCGACTAGTCATGCCGAGACTTTTTTGTACATTTCTGACATTCGGCTGGTCATGCCTTAGCCATTTGTTTAAAGTGCTCGGCTAGTCATGCCGAGGCTTTTTTGTACACTTTTGGCATTCGACTGGTCATGCCTTAGCCATTTGTTTGAAGTGCTTAGCTAGTCATGCTGAGGCTTTTTTGTCCACTTCTGGAGTTCGGCTGGCCATGCCTTAGCCATTTGTTTGTAGTGCTTTTTTGTACACTTTTGGCGTTCAGCTGGTCATGACTTAGCCATTTGTTTGTAGTGTTCGGCTAGTCATGCTGAGGCTTTTTTGTACACTTCTGGCATTCGGCTGGCCATGCCTTAGCCATTTGTTTGTAGTGCTCGGCTAGTCATGCCGAGGCTTTTTTGTACACTTCTGGCGTTCGGTTGGCTATGCCTTAGCCATTTGTTTGTAATGCTCGGCTAGTCATGCCGAGGCTTTTTTGTACACTTCTGACGTTCGGCTGGCGATGCCTGAGCCATTTGTTTGTAATGCTCGGCTAGTCATGCCGAGGCTTTTTTGTACACTTTTGGCGTTCGGCTGGCCATGCCTTAGCCATTTGTTTGTAGTGCTCGGATAGTCATGCTGAGGCTTTTTTGTACACTTCTGGCGTTCGGCTGGCCATGCCTTAGCCATTTGTTTGTAGTGTTTGGATAGACATGCCGAGGCTTTTTTGTACACTTCTGGTGTTTGGCTGGCCATGCCTTAGCCATTTACGGCTAGTCATGCCGAGGCTTTTTTGTACACTTCTGGCGTTCGGCTAGTCATGCCTTAGCCATTTTTCTCATTTCCTTTGCTGACATTTTCGTCTATTTTCAAACAATCATTTGCAAATCCAATGGCATGGATTGACATGTCTTTTCTGCTAGTAATGGCATAGTTGTTATGCTCTTGGATTGTCTCTATTAGCAAACAAATTAGATTGCGAGTACAACTTTAATTGTTGTGTAGCTTCAAGGCTGATTGTCCCTTCCAAAAACCTGCACTAAAGATTGATGGTCTCTTCCACCATATTTAGCTATGACTATAAGCCATGCTAGTCAATAAAGTTATTAATCTCGAAAATGGTACCAGAAGCGACTAAATGAGCAAGCAATCTATTCAAGTTCATGTTTACTCTAGAAAAATTAAAATGGTCTGGTCTCTTACATTCACATAAATTTGCCAATTATTTAAGCTCAATCTCAACTCTTCTAATAAAGTTGGACAATATGTTTTTAACTAAAACCATAAGTTTTGAGAGGCCTAACAACTATATGTGTACTAATGTCAAACATATCCATATGTTTTGTTGAGTCCCGTTGAAAGGTTAGCACCACATAAAGTCTTAAAATTCAAACAACTTAGTATTGAGTTTGTGTGTTTTTGCGCAAACCAACTAGAAGTAGAAAATACGATTTGGTGTTAGATTTTTGTATAAATCTAAGTTCAGTCATCAAGACTGTATCTAGTCGGTTCATTTATTTATTTATTATTATTATTATTTTTTTAAAGCTTATTTGAAACTGAAATGGCTGGTTTATGGACAAACCACATGCAAAAGACTATAACAAATTGTGTGTCTGAACTACTCGAGATGGGTTTTGACCAATGAGGTTGAAAGTAAGCATACATGACATATAATTGTATATGCTTGCATGTTTATGCATATTGCTAACGAAATAAATCATTGAACTGGTATATATATATATATATATATATATATATATAATTTCATATATAAGCGTACTAGATTTGAGAATTCTATATTTCTGCGCCTTTCCATAGCTTCCCTGCTAGTAAATCTCTTGCGACTACAATTCATAATTCCAAGGTCCGATGATCATTCAATGTTGCTGCTGAGGAACCTCGTTCGGCCTCAATAGTTATAGGGATTGTCATTGGTGATATCATGCTTCGATTGGCAATGAAATTGTAGAGTTTCATCCTGTTTGGTGATTGATGTTGATGCAGATACCGATTGGCGTTAGTGGTTCAAGTTAGTTCGACATTGATGGGCCAAAATACGTATTTAGCAATTGATTAGAGATGGAGTGTCCGATCGGTGATGGTTTCGTTCGACTTAAATCAGTTCAGTAGCTTGGGAAGCCATGGCCTGTGATGATCGAATTTGTTGGTTGTATCGATGTATAAATTTTGCAGCAATGAGAGGGAAGCCGAAGGCCGACGTACTGAAGGGTTATCGAGCAACAGATCAACGTTCTGATCTGTTCAATCCTGCCAAGTTATGATTGTCGATTTCTAGATTCATCATGCTCAATCGGTTGCAAATCGATCCAGGACATGAATCCTTGCTAGATAAAATGTATAGTTTCGCGGGATGAAAATGGCTTGGCAATTGCACATGGGTTTGCAAATTGGTAGTGATGTACATTCCGATCTGCGATATCACCGATGAGTCATAAAGTGCCAATTGAGTCTCAATCTGGAATAACCATTGTAGTAACCTTTGTGGACGGGTGTGAGTGGATGGGTGCTAAGACAGACACTGGGCTGCACTACCACACTGACAGGGTAAAGGGTGCTCAATCCCACATCGCCTGAGTGTGAAAAAGAGGATGTGCTTATATGTAGTATGTTTTCTTCAAATGGTATGAGGCCTTTTAGGGTAAAATCCAAGAGCAAAACTGTACGGGCTTAGGCCCAAAGTGGATAATATCATACCATGTGTTGGAGCGGGGTATTACAGTTGGTATCAGAGCCTAAATCCAGCCGGAAGTGTGCCGACGAGAACGTCGGGCCTCGTAGGGGAGTGGATTGTAGTAACCCTTGTGGACGGGTGTGAGTGGACGGGTGTGAAGACAGACACTAGGCTGAGCTACCACACTGATAGGGTACAGGGTGCTCAATCCCACATCGCCTGGGTGTGGAAAACGGGATGTGCTTATATGTAGTATGTTCTATTCAAATGGTATGAGGCCTTGTGGGGTAAAACCCAAGAGCAAAACTGTGCGGGCTTAGGCTCAAAGCGAACAATATCATACCATGTGTTGAAGTGGGGTATTACAACCATACCCCCATATCGGATCATGATGATATTCACTTGAAATTACAAAGATAATCCCATACACGAGTTCTGGTGGTTCGGTTGTTGATGTTTGCGAAAATAGATCGGTTGTGATTAATATACCAATTGATGGTGAAAATAACTAATGGTTCAGCAATGGGATCATGCTAGATTGTTGATATGAGTCAGTACATGCTCAGGCTTGATCGGCATGGTTTGGTCCAGATTTGATGTTGAGTACGAACTTGGTTATTGATCAGTGATGAAGTTATAGGGGCTTGGCCATTCAATTATTGATGTTTAGCTGATCATTTGTAGATGAAGATTTTGATCAACAACATCCATGATCGTTGTTAATGGTTCAGGCTAGTTCGTCATTGATGGGCCAGAACACGGATCTTGAGATTAATCACAGAGATAGTACCCAATTGGCGATGGTTCGGCTCCACTTTGGATTACAAATTAGAGGGATTGATGGTGTTACCTAGATCAGTGTGAGTTTATCCGTAAGGATCAATTCTTTGGTGAGAGAAAAATTGAGGAGCCATACTCGGCAATGATTAAGATCCACGACGGTGAATTGATGGACACATTCGGTAATGAATCCATGTTTGGAGATGGGGACTCGTTTGGTGTTGAAGCCATGCTTGGTGGTGAAGATTCATTTAGCGTTGAAGCCAGATTCGATGGTTGATATTACTCGATCAATGGTTTATTCCCGATCAATTATGATGAGGATGCTGATTGGAGGCATCCATGATAGATGAAGGAGACCCATTTCGGCAGTGCATGAGCTGGCCACACATACATAAGAAAAGACGGTTCACCACAGCGGTGGAGACATGGGATTCTAGCCATAAAAGCTTCGGCTTGTGGAAGCCATGGGCAGCGGCTTTGGCAAAATGTTCGGACATGGTTGGAGCTACACGGTGCTGCTGGACTTGGTGAGTTTGGAATGGTCATGACACTCCAGTGATGGTGATTGGCTTCAATGAAGATGGTGAAGTCACAGTTAGTAGTGATGATGCTTCAGCAGGTGAAGTGGGTCTTCAACTTAGACCCATCTTCATTGATTTTTTCCCTGCCACATACATGTACGCAAATGTTTTCCAGTAATCAAAACTGGAACAAAAGTGCATCAATAACTTGGTGGTGAACCATGAGATGACAGAAAAACGTAGCTGTCCCAACTTTAATTTCTCTTCGACTTGCTCCTTTGTAGAACTCTGAATATAGAATCCCATTTCTGATAGTACATGAATTATTTTCTATTTGCTAAAGATTTAAGAAAAGCATCGATAAACATAGGAAATTAATTTTATGATTTCTACAACAGTATTATTCACTTGGTCATTTAAATACGACTTATCTGTGTTGAGAATCTTGCATAGCTTGAGTCTAGATCTAATAAAGTTTTGATCTCTTGATACAATAGTGTGTTTGGATCTCACTGTACAGTAGATGTATCATTGCAGTCCCTTCTCTTGCTTCACCTTTCGTCGTGACATATTTGATTCAATTGCGTCGGAACGAACTTTTCAGGAAATCAATCGATTTCCCACATATGGCGCCAAAGTGTAGGTGCAAAAATCGCCCAATATACAATCAAGCAATTAGTAAGCAAATAACACTCAATAATTACGGAAATTAAAGTAGACAAATAGGATTTATATGGTTCGACATAATTCAGCCTACGTCCATAAATGAAAGAAGACTTTATTTTTTATTTCATGAGACATTACAAGGATTGCACTCAAAATCTCTCTGCCCTCGCCATGGCCTCCTCTCTTTTTACAGGATTTTTCTATACATATTTAGATAGAAAGAAAGCTCCTCTGATTTCCAATTGATTTTTCCTTGATTCTTGAGGTGTTAGAACCAATCTCTCGGTTGTGAGAGCCACGTCCACCCTAATTTTACTCTTTTCATGGTCTGTTATATCATTGGCTTGGTGAAAGAATTGGCTCCCATGGACATTCGATTGGCCAAATGTATCATCTTTTCTGCCATCTATACTGGCAGATGTAATATTACAATTTGTTATTGTTTTATACAGATGTCATGTTCTCATTAGTTCGACGAAAATTCTTCCTGGAACTTTGTCCCCAATTTCTTCCAATTTGATACAAGGGTCGAAATTGAATACAATTAAGTGCACCGATTGATTTCGGGTCACTATCACTTTTAACTGAAGAGTCATGTTGTTTTCAGATATTGAAGCCTCAACTTGGTAATGGAATAAGGTGCTTGTAGGTATTTTTAGTGGTAAATCATGATTTGTTAGGAGGTATGAGTAATGTTATGGAATTAATGTGGATATTTTTAGTGGTAAATCATGAATTGTTTCTAACATGAGAATCACAGCCACCTTATAAATGTTTTGTTATTCTAATTTCCTGTGTGTATTATTTTATAATTGTCAACTTTTTTCACCAAAATTATTTTATGTCTAGACTTGAGGGTTCCTAACCCTTTTTTATGTCAATTTTTCTCTTTTCTTTTCCAAATTTTCTGTGCTCCTCATTCTCATGACCCAATATCAAGTTCATCTTCTCTGTTTCTGTCACCAATTTATCTATTTTACTCTCATTCTCTCTTCAAAGCAAAAGCAAAAGTGAAATAATTATAAAGGTCTTTTTTTTCAGTAGATTTCTTGAACCTAAGTCGGTATGCAGAGTGTGTGTTAAGATACTTGGTTAGATGTATATTAATCATACAATTGATGAATTACTTGTTTAAATTGAATTATATTAGATTCATTGATTAAAGGAGGTTCCTGATAGTTCATGGTTATGAGTTTGATTGATTAAGTTGGACCATAAACATCTTAGTTGAATGATGTGTAACATGCTTAAAAATAATTACTTATCAGTTGGATTACTAAAATTTTTAGTCTAAGGGTGATTTTTTTTTATTTTTTATTATTTATATTTTATCCTCGCAAATAACACATGAACTTACTTGGCATTTTGCAAACTTGAACTTTTAATCTTTTATTTTCAAAACTGAGGAAGTACCACTAGGCTATATAGCCTTTGGTGGTTAGTCAAAGAAGGATTAACTAGGGACAGTAGATAAATGAATCAAATTATGTTAAATGGATTAATTAGGAGTTTAGTTATTATTGAGTGGTGAACATCAAAATATTTCCTTGAGGGTTTATAAACACGAGCTAAGAGTTATTAATTGTTTATAAGAGACTTCTTTGAATTAAAAATTTATTGAGTTTTAACGTTTTACTATGATTTGGAAAGTTTACTTCCTAGATTATAAGGAAACTAGGGTTTTATTACAAATTTGACTTAGATGAAATTTGAATTATGTTCTATAAAAAAAAATTGCTTGAACCGAACTTTATGAAAGAATGTTCAAGTAGTTGTTGTTGTTGTTGTTTTTTTTTTTTAATTTAAGGGTTATAATTTATGAATTCAAATATTTATTGCATTTAAGAAAATTAGCAAAAGGTTACTTCTCCACGATTCTTAAGAAGCCTAGACTTAAATTTACAATGATTCTTAAGAAGCTAGACTTAAAATTTTCAAATTCTTGGGTTTATTTCATTTAAACATAATTTTTGTGATTTTAAACAATTTGATGTGATTCAAGGTTTGTTTCTCAAGAGAATTGGACCTAAAATTTTGTGAATTTTAAGATTTGTGTATCTATAAAGTGAATTTTATGACTTTTAACCATTATTTATTTGAAGCTCGGAGTTGACTATATATCCATATGTAACGGCATATAAGGTTATCAGTTCCCGCGGTATAGCTCTTCCTCCTCAAAGTGGAAGGTGGAGTCTTCAAGCCCCACTAGGGCCAAAAAATCTTGGTGTGCGTCTGTTTGCTTATTAGCGGGCTGAGAACATCTCCAACAACTAAATAGGTGTTACATGTTAGACACACACATCACACTTCAAAAGGGATATCTATATATATATATATGATTGGTCAATCATGAGTTGGAACTTCAGAGACACAATTCCTCTCTTCTAAGTCAACAATACCCCTCTAGTCCCTCTATTAGCTATGAACTTGTAGATTCTTGGAGTTGTTCAATTGACTAATGGTTCTTGTAGTGTTGACAAGAGCATCTAGAACTGCAAATGTAGTTGATATTTTATGCACTAAAATATGGCGCCACCGGGCTGCCACTGTGGATGTGAATGGGCTTACAAGGAATGAATATATGATCATTCATGTGATATGTTTTGTGCAAGAGTAAAGAGGTTGATGATAAGTGGATTTTGGAATTGGATAGGATAGGCATGTAAAGATAAGTTAACAAGGATTCTTATTACTAAATGTGTCACGGCCCAAATTTCAAAACCTGAAACTCTATTCCAGCACTTAAATTCGGTGCGCGACTTGAAAAATAATGTCCATCATACCATACATCAATCCAAAAACTTTACATATTACAATCAAAATGTGATCGTCTACATCATCTATTACAAAAACTTCATCTGGAGATCTCATCCCTCATCCTGAGAGTCAACTATGCACAACAAAAATAATGACATGTTAAGAAATTTACATGTAAATGGCCTCCATCGTCCTGTACCGCACTTCCATTCACTCGGTACCTGAAAATAAAATGGGGTGACCTCAATAAGCTCAACAAGAATTGCAAAACACTATCATTGCTCAACAAATTGACCTTGTCTTAAATTCTTACATATAAGGACACGTTCAACAATCTTTGTTGATTAGTTTTACAAATTTTCTTATGATAATTAAACTCTAGTTAATTATCATATCTGCAGTTTCTTTCACACAGATTTTTCTTATGATAATTAAACTCTAGTTAATTATCATATTCACAATTTCTTTCACACACAGGAACCGTATTCTAAACAATTCCTTATTAAGCTAATCGTCTAGATTAACTTAGCATAACCTCACATGAGCCCCGAGCTCCCCTCCAATAGATGGCATGCTTAGCCAACAAGTGGTGCGCATCGCATAGTCCCGGACTAAGGAAGCTCGCACATGTGGCTGGGTTTGTACGTCTACTCTCCAGATGGTCCCGGACCACGTCCACACCATAAGGGCACACGCTTCGCCCAATGGCCATACCAAAAGGGCTGTACACACCCCAAAGGTAGGTCCCTGACCATACCTCACAAATTCTTTAAGAATTTGATCTCATTGTTCAAGATTTCAAGCTTTTAGGATTTATCAAATGCTTTTAACATTTGATAAATCAAAACACTCTTAAATGTGATCATTAATCACATTAATTCATCGTTTTAGGATTTCACCACACAAAATTTTCTAAACTTAATTATTTTAGCATAATTAAGTTTATTATGCCAAAATGTACGACTCTAGAGGTTTTCGTAATTTTTAAAGCTTCAAAGGATATTTCCTCTAATTTTCTCTAAATTGAACCAAAGGAAACAAGCATTCTTTACCAACAAAAAATCTTTTATAATTTATTAAATACTTTTCACATTTAATAAATTAAATAAGCGAAATGTGTGTTCACAAAGCTTAAATCGTCACTAACCAAAACTTTAATCCTTAGGACCAACTATTCTAACTTAACAAAATCTATTGCGTTAAAACAAAAGATTTCATAAATTTTTGTAAATTATGGACCATTCGAGAATTTTCCCCTTGAACCAATTAATCTAGCATAATTAGTTCTATTATGCATAAACATAGATTTTTGGAAATTTTCGTAATTTATGGAGCGTCAAAAACATTTTTCCTCCAAGCTATAATTTCAGCCCACACGAAAATTCTTTACATGTCTTTTACATGACCTTGGGCCTATTCTTAATTATGGCCCAGTCCAAAATCAAGCCATCATTTATCTCTTTTTAAATGATGCTGGGCCAATTCTTAATTTTGGCCCAATCTAGATCACCAACCACCATATTTCAGCCCACTGTCTAAGCCAATTTGCAAGACCAATTTAAAAGAAAAAGAAGCCCAGTTCTAACACCAAGCTAAATTTAAACCAATTAAAACTAGACCCAAACCAATTTCATAGCCTAATGCTATTATCCAGCCCAAACAAAAATTCTAAACTAGTTCAAACCTTTCATTTAGACAGTCCCAATCCTACTATTTTACACACAAAACTATTGTATGAATATCATGTATGAAGAAAAAGAATACAGGAAAAGCTTTTTGTCTAACCTTCAAATTGGTCTCAATCATAAAGACATTTCCAATGGTTTTAAAAGAGAGCAATAGACCACATAGAGATATAAGACCAAAGCTTTGATAAAAAAAAAATGCTTTATCCTTAACCCTTACATGACCCAGCACTAAAAGCCAAAAATCCACCATTAAAATCAATCTCCAGCACACCTTAACACTCCATCAAACATGCAAAGCTCCACCAACTTTAGATGCACAAAAAAAAAAAAAATTAATAAAATGCTCTATGGATGTAGCTAGGCACACATGGGTTACAAGTCTTACCAAAGAAATTGATCAAGTTAAAACAAAAGAAAAACAGTGGATTTGCATGTGAGTATCCAGGCATAACAAGATATATATAAAAAATGTATTTATATATATAAAAGAATAAAGGAATAAATCAATCTGGGTCTTTCCATTCGGATTACACATGCACAGCACTTCTATCACATAAACATAAAGAATTTCTTTACAACACTATATTATATAAATAACTATATACATATACACATGCATCAGTAAATATACACCCACAAAAAGATCTCCCAGAACACCTATGGCTTATGTAAGTCATCACATTAATGACAACCTAACATATATCTAACAGCAGCTATATACATCAATCTATGTATATATATATATATATATATATTTGTATATACAGCCCAAAGACTAATCAAGTAACTCCTAACCTCAAGACCCAGAATTTATATCTAACAAGACTTAAATAAAAAATCTAACAAGATACATTTACATCTATATCCATCATCGTAAATAAATCTATATATATAGATATATAGAAATGCAAAGACAAGATTTAACTTGCCTCAATGAAGATTTTCTTCTCCTCTTCTTCTTCTCTTTCTTTCTCTTCTTCTTTTTCTTCTTCTTCTTTCTCTCTCTAACCGACCACAAGTGTTTCTCTCTCTCTCTCTCTATAGAAAGCCACAAACTCCACCTTCTATTTTTCCTACTTCTGTCGAAAGTTTATCCTATCTATGTTTTACTACATCACTTAATATAACTTTAATACTACACTAGCCAAGTTTTCATGTGTTAACCATGCACCAAAGTGTCTGCCACAAAATCAATTCATCACTTCATGCATCTGTTTACTCTCATGACCACACACAAGCTCAAACTTCACTCACATGACATATATATATGTATATATATATATATATATATATATGCTTGATACATTACATATAACATCCAACTTCACATGCAAAAGTGACCCTCCTAATATCTTCCATTTGTCAACCAAAGGAAAACTTGTCTGCCACTTCCAATTCAAGGCTTCTTTTACAAGACATATACATATGGGCTACATATATATACACATACACACATATATATATGCATATATATATACATATATCCATAATTACACTTCTACCCCCACAAGGTCCAAAAATTCCCTTTGAGTCCTAAAGAAAATAAAACAAGATCCTATCTAATTTTAAGGGTGTTACATTCTACCCTCCTAAAAAGAAATTTTGTCCTCAAAATTTGCGTACCTTATTCAAAGAGCTGTGGATATTTTTCCACCGTCTTTGACTCCAATAACCATGTAGCTTCTCTTTTGTCCTGATGATTCCACTGCACCTTTAGAAATGGTATCTCTGTCTGCCTTAATTGCTTCACTATATGATCCACAATGCGAACAAGCGTTCAAACATATGTAGTATCAAGGCGTAACTCTACCCCACTTCTGTCAATGGCTTGAGTCTTAACTCTCAAACATTTTTTGAATATGGAGGCATGAAAGACATCATGAACTGCTGCTAAACTGGGACGTAAAGCTATCCTATATGCCACTTCCCCAATTCTCTCGGTGATCAGGAAGGGTCCAATAAGTCAAGGAGCTAACTTTCCTTTTCTTCCTTTAAATCTGACCACTCCCTTCATAGGTGAGACTTATAGAAACACCAAGTCCCCTACATTAAATTCCAAAGTACGTTGATGTCGATCCGCATAATTCTTCTGTCGACTCTGAGCTGTACGAAGTCGGTCTCTAATAGTAGCTACCTTCTCTGTAGTTTCTTGCACTAACTCGGGGCCCAATAGGCAGCTATCACCGACCTCAGCCTAACATACCGGTGAACAACAAGTTCTCCATGCAACTATATGCATAAAATCAATGCAATACCAATATCATATCTCATAGATATTGTTACTCACATAGTTCTCAATGTAGATTAGTGTGCCACTACACCCCTATCACATAAAAGTCACATGTTCATAAAGTTGACTGACTCTTCCATGTGCTTAACATCATCATCCACAAACAAAAATCATTACCAATTTGCAATTAAATCCTTGTATCTCATGAGAGACAATACAAAGATCTAACATATCACTAAATCATACTTTCCCTAATACTCACCTAGGTTATAACTCTTTCCTCACTTGTCAATACCCAACAAGTCAATTCCATAACTACTTGGACCTGACACATCGTAAGAGAAGCACTAATCAAAGAAAAATGTCTGGCCAGGCCATTTTCCCTCGTTAGTTCAACCTCGACAACCTGTCTTCCTTGTCCTCATACCTTCGATTCTTTCAACCCTGCAATCACAATCGATTCTTCACTTTCCACCTAAAATTTCTATATCAAAAACTTTTCAAAGTTCTAGGCTCCCATAACTGGAGTCTACCACGACTCGTAAATCTTAACTACCATATCTCTATCTAGACTCAATCCTCTGGTCTAGCTTACCAAATTCCTAAAACTAGATAGGTGGTAATGATATGCCCTCAATTGTAATATCATCAAGTCCACCAGATGTTCTTTCAAAAATCCTAATAGAACAAGCACGACTCACCCTATCAAGTGTCGTTGAGTGTCCAAGGGGAGTTACAATGGGTACATCACTATTCATACTCTTAGGTTCCATTCCAAATATATTACCATTGATAGTGAAATAATGGCTACGTAGAATCTGAATCAAATAACACTCTAATTATACTACCATAAATAGCAAATGTACCTTTCATTGCAGGTGGTGCAGCATTTTGCCTAACTTTTGGGTACAAAGCATAAACCCTTGCTCCCCCCTGCTACTGCAGTGCTTGAACCCTCTGCTGTCCTTCCTTATATGGTTTAGTACAGTAGCGGGCTATATGTCCTTTTTCTTGACAGTTGTAGCATTGTCCATGAAACTGGCGAGGCTGAGCGTTTTGAGGTGCAGCTAGTACTAGAGCTGTGGACTGCTCACCTCCACCAACTCTTTGTCTTTTCGCTACTTGCCAATCTTGCCTAGCTCTTTGCCCCGCTTAGCTCTATATATCTTTTGGAGGTTATTGCTGCTGTTGCCTCCTCAGATTATGCTGTGAGTTAAAACTACTTTTTCCCTTTTCCATCTCTGCTGCCTTATGCTCCTTCTTCCGTTGATATTTAAGGTTATCTTGTTCAATCCTCATAGCATGCTCTATGACCTTTGTGTAACTATTTAACCCGTGACTAATCACTAGCCTCCTTATGCTAGAAGTCAGTCCCTCTACAAATCTTCTAGCCCGACTCTCCTCATCTGCAACCATATAAGGTGCAAATCGAGAGAGTTCTGCAAACTTCGCCTCATATTGGCTCACCGTCAATGCTTCAGTTTCTTGCTCCAGGTGAATAAACTCAGCTGCCATTCTATCCCTCACTGCACATGGAAAATACTTTTCATAGAATCGATTCTTAAACTCATCCCAGTGCATGTGTGTGACATCTCCGACACTCTTAATCATGGATTGCCACCACTGTTGAGCATCGCCGGATAAGCAGAAAACTACTATCCTTCTTTTCTACACTTCAGTGCAGTCCATAATTTCAAAGTACTTCTCCATGCATTCTATCCACTTTTCTGCATCTAGTGGATCTGTAGCCTTGGTAAAGTCAATCACTCCCAACTTCTTTATTTGTTGGACCAGGGTAATGACTTGACCCTGTCCCACCACTGGGTTCGGCATTTGAACTTCCGAGTTCGGCATTTGAACTGCCTCATCCATCTATTCCACTCCATGGTCGCCACTTCCACAACCAGCGTCACCTTGTCGACCACGTCCTCTACCACCTCCAGCATCCTATTTTCATTACAGGATGTTAATATCGTTAGTCAAACAATTAACTATGCCTAAACTAGGAGCATGGTAAGGAAACAGATAGGATAATCTGTACGTCTCATACAACTCCTATCTTAAAATCACTCCCACTAGCCTAGTAACTCGTAACCAAGGCTCTGATACCAAACTGTCATGCCCCAAATTTCAAAACTTGAAACTCTAGTCCGGCACTTGAATTCGGTGCGCGACTTGAAAAATAATGTCCATTATACCATACATCAATCCAAAAACTTTACATATTACAATCAAAATGTGATCGTCTCGATCATGTATTACAAAAACTTCATCTCGAGACCTCATCCCTTATCCTGAAAGTCAACTATGCACAACAAAAATAATTATTTGCTAAGAAATTTACATGTAAATGGCCTCCATCGTCCTGTACCGCGCTTCCATTGACTCGGTACCTAAAAATAAAATGGGGTGAGCTCAACAAGCTCAGTAAGAATTGCAAAACACTATCATTGCTCAACAAATTGACCTTGCCTTAAATTCCTGCATATAAGGATGCGTTCAACAATCTTTGTTGATTAGTTTCACAAATTTTCTTATGATAATTAAACTCTAGTTAATTATCATATCTGCAGTTTCTTTCACACAGATTTTTCTTATGACAATTAAACTCTAGTTAATTGTCATATCCTCAATTTCTTTCACACACAGGAACCATATTCTCAACAATTCCTTATTAAGCTAGTCGTTTAGATTAACTTAGCATAATCTCACATGAGCCCCGGGCTCTCCTCCAATAGATGGCATGCTTAGCCAACAAGTGGTGCGTATCGCATAGTCCCAGACTAAGAAGCTCGCACATGTGGCAGATGGTCCCGGACCACGTCCACACCATAAGGGCACGTTTTGCCCAATGGCCATAACAAAAGGGCTGTACACACCCCAAAGGTAGGTCCCTGACCATACCTCACAATTTCTTTAAGAATTTGATCTCATTGTTCAAGATTTCAAGGTTTTAAGATTTATCAAATGCTTTTAACATTTGATAAATCAAAACACTCTTAAATGTGATCATTAATCAAATTAATTCATCACTCTAGAGGTTTTCATATTTTTTAAAGCTTCAAAAGATATTTCCTCCAATTTTATCTAAATTGAACCAAAGGAAACAAGCATTCTTTACCAACAAAAAATCTTTTATAATTTATTAAATGCTTTTCACATTTAATAAATTAAATGAGTGAAATATGTGTGTTCACAAAGCTTAAATCGTCACTAACCAAAACTTTAATCCTTAGGACCAAGCATTCTAACTTAACAAATTCTATTGTGTTAAAACAAAAGATTTCATAAATTTTTGTAAATTATGGAGCATTCGAGAATTTTTCCCTAGAACCAATTAATCTAGCATAATTAGTTCTATTATGCATAAACATAGAATTTCAGAAATTTTTGTAATTTATGGAGCGTCAAAAACATTTTTCCTCCAAGCTATAATTTCAGCCCACACGAAAATTCTTTACATGTCTTTTACATGACCTTGGGCCTATTCTTAATTATGGTCCAGTCCAAAATCAAGCCATCATTTATCTCTTTTTAAATGATGTTAGGCCAATTCTTAATTTTGGCCCAATCTATATCACCAACAACCATATTTCATCCCACTGTCTAAGCCAATTTTCAAGACCAATTTAAAAAAAAAAACAAGCCCAGTTCCAACACCAAGCTAAATTTTAATCAATTAAAACTAGACCCAAACCAATTTCATAGCCAATGCTATTATCCAGCCCAAAAAAAATTCTCAACTAGTCCAAACCTTTCATTTAGACAGTCCCAATCCTACTCTTTTACACACAAAGCTATTGTATAAATATCATGTATGAAAAAAAAAGAATACAGGAAAAGCTTTTTGTCTAACCTTCAAATTGGTCTCAATCACAAAGATATTTCCATTGGTTTTAAAAGAGAGTAATAGACCACATAGAGATACAAGACCAAAGATATGATAAAAAAAATGCTTTATCCTTAACCCTTACATGACCCAGCACTAAAATCCAAAAATCCACCATTAAAATCAATCTCCAGCATACCTTAACACTCCATCAAACATGCAAAGCTCCGCCAACTTCAGTTGCACAAAAAAAAAAAAAACAATAAAATACTCTATGAATGTAGCTAGGCACACATGGGTTACAAGTTTTACCAAAGAAATTGATCAAGTTAAAACAAAAGAAAAACAGTGGATTTGCATGTAAGTATCCAGGCATAACAAGATATATATAAAAAAATGTATTTATATATATAAAAGAATAAAGGCATAAATCAATCTGGGTCCTTCCATTCGGATCACACATGCACAACACTTCTATCACATAAACATAAAAATTTTTCCTATAGCACTATATTATATAAATAACTATATACATATACACATGCATCACTAAATATACACCCACAAAAAGATCTCCCAGAACACTTATGGCTCATGTAAGTCATCACATTAATGACAACCTAACATATATCTAACAGCAGCTATATACTTCAATCTGTGTGTATATATATATATATATATATATTTGTATATACAGCCCAAAGACTAATCAAGTAACTCCTAACGTCAAGATCCAGAATTTATATCTAACAAGACTTAAATAAAAGATCTAACCGGATACATTTACATCTATATCCATCATCATAAATAAATCTATATATATATATATATATATAGAAATGCAAAGACAAGATTTAACTTGCCTCAATGAAGATTTTCTTCTCCTCTTCTTCTTCTCTTTCTTTCTCTTCTTCTTTTGTTCTTCTTCTTTCTCTCTCTAAGCGACCACAAGTGTTTCTCTCTCTCTCTCTCTCTACAGAAAGCCACAAACTCCACCTTATATTTTTCCTACTTTTGTCGAAAGTTTATCCTATCTATGTTTTACTACATCACTTAATATAACCTTAATACTACACTGCCCATGTTTCCATGTGATGTGGCTAAACTCGGATTATATTGTAAGCTTAATTTTGCCCTTTTTATCAAAAAATAATTTAACCACTCACAAGAGCACGAATCTTTGTAGATACGGTTCTATATAGAGGGTATCGATCCCACGAGGACTAGTTGCAATTGTCTTAAAGAAAGATTAATTACACTTTAATCCTAAAAATAGGTTTTTGAATTTTTGTTTATAAACTATTGCATGAATGTAATGACAATAAAATTAAAGAGTAAAGGATGGGAGAGAGAACTAGGGTTGGTTTCCACCACTAGCCATTCACATGTTCATAAGTGTAGCAAGCATGGGATTCATTAATTAAATGCCTAACAATGTCATTAGGCTTGTGACCTCAATGACATATCAAAAGATCAATGTGTTTGTCCACCTATCATAATCCATCTTCAACAAGCATAGCTCTTCAACCTAACTAACTACTTAATTACCCTACTCTCTAAGTAAACCTACATGCATCCAAGCTACCTTATCTTGGCATGGTTTATACAAACAAACACAACACATTCATTTAAACACCATTATCTAGCCATCATTTGCACTTCTTGTGGAATATGCAAATGTTGTGCATTCACATGAAGATTATACTCTAAGACAAGAATAAAACCAAAATCATATGAATATATAAAAGAAATGTATTAGTGTACATGATCACTAGGCTAAATAATCAACATTTAATTACAAATCCCAAGTGCTACAAAGATGAATAAGTTTACATGGCTAGGGGTTGAAACCAACACCCTAGTAGAAGAGTTAGTTGCTCATGGTTGCCTTGCACTCTTCCATTGATGAAGAAAGTGAAGCTTCTTGGTCTGGTTCAGCTTCTCCTCTTCCTCTCCCGAATGTCTCTCCTTCGATAATCTGATGTGTGTTGAGAGATATATGAGATATGTGGCTTTTTGGTGCTTTAAGGCTTCCTTTTTCAACCTTGGGGCCCACCATATATATATATATCAATATATATATCCCTTGTATCAAGAAGGTCCCCAAGGGTCTTGTTCAAGTCAGACAATCCCCCTAAGTCGTGCAAAAAGGGGGGATTTTGTTGCAAGTGGGAGAGCAGGTGAGCAAGTGGGCAAGTGGATTCTGCAGAATCTCGATCAATCGAGATTAGATCTCGATTGATCGAGATTTCAATCAATCGAAATGAGATCTCGATCAATCGAGATCTCGATTGATCGAGATCAACATCTCGATTGATCGAGATGCCTTTGGCTGCATTTCTGATTTTTGTTCTTCAGCTGCAAATAGCCTCAAACTTCGCTCCTTTCACTACAAGACCTACAATACCTCAAAAACACAAAAATACCGTAAACATATCTCGGTAATCATAAAAACGAAACTAACATATGCAATAAAGAGGGTTCAAATGCATAGAATTGAACACTTATCACACCCCCAAACTTACATATTGCTAGTCCCTTAGCAATGCAATATCACAAAAATAAAATTAACTATCTTATACAAAAGTTTAATCATGCTCAGTCATCAACTAGACAAAGGGCGATCATCCGTTCATTTCACATTTGGCAAATGCAACAAGTATTACAGAACTATGTGGTCATTAGCAAAAATGAACTTGCACACGCTACAAATAAATGACAGCCCCCACATAACGGCCAGTCCGAACAAACATACCAATTCCGACCCCAAAATCCTCTTTGAAAAGTGAACATGCATTCTAACGCGTGGCTTTTGTCATATTTGGAGAAGAAAAAGAACAAATCTGTTTTTAAGAGAAAAACTCATTGAAAACGCTCGACACAGCTGTTCATTATCACAAAACATTCATGATTGCTCATGTGCGGATGACTGTGCAATGTTTAGCTCTTTTTGCTTTCTTGCAAGCCCATGTAGCGGCATTGGGCCAATGACTCATAAACCAATTGGTTTTAGGGCATTAGGTGAAGAAACACCCCTCGGACTTAATAACCGAGCTTACAAGGCGATGAGCTTAAGCAAGCCACTCGCTTATTACTGCTCAACCTTGCACACTTATACGCGAATACTCCCTGCTTTAAGGCATAGAAATCTGGTTTATTGAGTGAGAAGGCTTATTGCATTTATTTTATAATGTTATTTATTATTATTTTTTTTACAACAACCGGAAGAACTTAATCTTTAAGTTGTTCAGATAAAAATAGAAATTTACAAAATTCTCCATAAGACTTATACCCCACAATTTAAAATGCATGCGTGTGAATTTGTGCAGTTAAGGACAAATTTAGGGCAAGAACTATACGTGCTCATATTTGGACAAAAATGTAGACCGTTCTAGCCTACTATATAGCTTGCAAAAGTGCGGGTATTTACAATGTTAAAGTTCTTAACTACCTGCTGCGTTTACCTCGGACATTTATTCGAATGAGCTTCCTTTAAAAAGCAAGACATCATAGCAAGCATGCAAAAATATCAAGAAAACTACTCTACAATGACACTCAATACTAAGACTGAACATTGCATGCATATGCAAGTGGTATAGCATACTGCACCCCCAAACTTATATGCAACATTGTCCTCAATGTTTGGACAAGAAGAACAAGGAAAGAAGTTACCGGGAGTGCAGAATGCGACAAAAATGGTATTCCACAGTAGCGGTCATCCTGCAAATAAGAAAAACCTGCACAGAACACCAACTGGATACCACGAGCATTAAAAGGAACAAAAAGTATATGAAAAGAGCATAATAAAAGAATTATACACAAATGGACAATGTCAAGATCACTGCATATATAAGGGTCTGAACTGGTGTTTTCTAATTGTCTAAGAGGTCTATGCGATAAGATATTGACTATCCAGGCATGCTAATGTATAACATGCAAAGGGGTTGCCTTTCTTTATTACCGCTATACTGCGTTGAAGCAATCTCAACAGTATTGGGAATTTAAACCAGGCGGTAATAAATGAAAATTATCAACTGAATCGCATATAACAATTAGGCAAGTGGTACTACATACATAGTCAAAGTATAGAGAACAGATATATTGACAGAAAGCAAAAATAAAGACAGGAAAGATAACACATGGTATAACAGAAAAGATAAATGTATTCCATAAATATGAAAATGAGTTTAGTACACAGTGTACATGCATCTGGAATACTCATAAAAAACTAAAAATGAAAGAAAACATGGCCAACATGGCCTATCAAACATAAAGAAAAAAAAAATACAGAAAGTAAAGCATAAAGGATAAATAAAAGTAGCTACTCAAGGGCGGGTGGTGGTGGTGGTGGCTCGGTGGGAGTAGAGGTGGAGGTGGAAGCTCGTCTGACAAGCAGGAACTGCAGGTCCTGCCGGAAGGCACGGAACTCGTCTAAAATAGCCCTCTGACCCTGTGCCAGAGATGAAATGTCCGTTCGAATGCCTGCCAGCTGATTTTGCGGCACCTGGACATGCTCATCAAAACCCTGCTGGAGCCGCTCTACGTCAGCCGCCAGGCAGGAGTAGCCTGTCGCTAGGATGTCATGCCGCTCTGCAGCAATATCCATCTCCTCCTCTTCCATCTCCTCATCATCGGACCCATCCCCTGCAGGCTCTCCCTCATCCAACTCCACCGGGGCATCCATATCTACATCATCTGGTGGATCACCCTGGTGGTCCTGTCGCTCTAAGTGTCGCCTCACCCGCTCCCACTGCGTAGATGTGAAGCGGATGGGCGGTGCCAACTGAACGTCAGTATCACTGACCGGTATACTAGCACGGCTCAGAAAAGCGGCGACAAGGAAAGGAAAGGGAAGCCGCCAACTCACTACTCACCGCATCCTCTTGTTCACGAGGCCATCCCAGACCTTGAACATCTGCCCCCATACCAGAGATGGGACAGAAAACTACGTGCCTGTGTGGAAAGCATAGAGGCAACGGAGGAGGTCGCCTCTGCGCTCAGCCACATGCTAGAGAGGACACGCGTTCTTGATGAGAACGGTGTCCAGGAACCATAATCTACTCGGGCACATCAATTTGGACGTGCAGTTGTGACTGGACGTGGTAAACGCCCCACCACACATGTCCATCACGATGGAGAACAGTGTCGTGTCTGCTGGAAGTGCGGCCCTGTAAAGCGGTTGACCGTCCTGGTCAACCATGTTTGGCGGCTGTTGGTGAGGGAAATCCCACTTCGATCACTCGAGATCTGCGTCGATGAATCGAGATTTTTCCTTCGATCAATCGAGATTTATTCAATGAATCGAGATTTTATTTCGATCGATCGAGACTTTACTTCAATTAATCGAGATTTTACTTCGATCAATCGAAATCCCATTTCGATCAATCGAAATTTCGATCGATCGAGGACCTATCGAAGTGCTATCGAAGAATACTACCTCTCAGGACTTTGGATTTGCAACTCTCTGTAATTTTTCGATCAATCGAGACTGAGATCTCGATCAATCGAAATCTCGATTGATCGAGATCTTGGTTTCGATCAATCGAGATGCTCAAAAATAGCCAGCTTAAGTTATGCTTCATGGACTTGGATTTTTGGGATTTAGATACTAAATTGCTTAGATACAAAACCTACTTTGGATTAAAAAGGGACATCATGGAAGCATGATAGCTACCATGGCTTCACCACCTTACACGTCTATGGCACGACGTCCGGATCAGCTCACGAGTCAAAATATACGGGATCCGTCAAAGTGACGACATCCACGTATTCGGTGGTAACTTGGTCATTCACGCATACTTTTAAGCACTGCCCGTTTACTTTGAACAACGATCCGTCTTTCAAGTCTTTCAATTCCACCGCTCCATGGGGAGCGACGGAATTAACCAAAAATGGACCATCCCAATAGGAGCAAAGTTTTCCAGGAAACAAATGGAGGCGTGAGTTGTACAACTATACTTTTTGGCCCGGCGAAAATGTTTTGACTCGAATATTACGATCATGAAAGGCTTTGGACTTTGCCTTATAGATTTTAGCGTTCTCATACGCGTCATGTCGCAATTCTTCTAATTTATTTAATTGAAGCTTTCGATTAGATCCGGCCTTTTGCATGTCAAAATTGAAAGTTTTAGTGGCCCACATAGCTTTATGCTCCAATTCAACCGGAAGATGGCACGCTTTGCCATAAACCAACCGATAAGGTGACATTCCAATGAGAGTTTTATACGCGGTTCGGTATGCCCATAATGCATCGTTTAGTCACAATGACCAATCTTTCCGGTCTGGCTGAACAGTTTTCTCAAAAATGTTCTTAATCTCCCTATTGGATACCTCTACTTGGCCACTAGTTTGAGGATGGTACGGGGTGGCTACTTTGTGTGTGACAGAGTATTTGGTAAGCAAGGTTCGAAGGAACCGGTTACAAAAATATTTACCTCCATCACTGATGATGGCCCGAGACGTACCAAACCGGCTAAAAATATTAGCTTGAATGAACTTAACCACGACTGCGTGATTATTGGTTTTGGTAGCAATGGCCTCTATCCACTTAGATTCGTAGTCCACCGCCACAAGTATGTACTAATGACCAGTAGAGGTTGGAAATGGTCCCATGAAGTCAATGCCCCACACATCAAATATCTCAATAATAAGAATAGGGTGAAGAGGCATCATGTCCTTCCGAGACATCGCGTCGAGGCACTGACATCGCTCACAAGAGCGGCAGAATGAATATGCATCCCGATGAAGTGTTGGCCAGAAAAATCCGCATTGAAGAATTTTTACTGCGGTTTTCTTAGCACTAAAGTGTCCCCCACAAGCGAGTGTATGACAAAATTTGAGAATGCTTTGGAATTCACTGTTGGGTACACACTTTAGATGCCCGCTATGTGGTATACCTAAAATCAAGAAATTTTACAAATAAGAACAAGATATATACAAAAAGAATGAAAGAATTTCCAGCCTAAGAATTAAACCAGATTTAATCTTCTAAAGGCGACAATTACACCGTAGTCCCCGGCAACGGCGCCAAAATTTTAATGTGGCTAAACTCAGATTATATTGTGAGCTTAATTTTGTCCTTTTTATCAAAATATAATTTAACCACTCGCAAGAGCACGAATCTTTGTAGATACGGTTCTATATAGAGGGTATCGATCCCACGAAGACTAGTCGCAATTGTCTTAAAGAAAGATTAATTCCACTTTAATCCTAAAAATAGGTTTTTGAATTTTTGTTTATAAACTATTGCATGAATGTAATGACAATAAAATTAAAGAGTAAAGGATGGGAGAGAGAACTAGGGTTGGTTTCCACCACTAGCCATTCACATGTTCATAAGTGTAGCAAGCATGGGATTCATTAATTAAATGCCTAACAATGTCATTAGGCTTGTGACCTCAATGACATATCAAAAGATCAATGTGTTTGTCCACCTATCATAATCCATCTTCAACAAGCATAAGTCTTCAACCTAACTAACTACCTAATTACCCTACTCTCTAAGTAAACCTACATGCATCCAAGCTACCTTATCTTGGCATGGTTTATACAAACAAACACAACACATTCATTTAAACACCATTATCTAGCCATCATTTGCACTTCTTGTGGAATATGCAAATGTTGTGCATTCACATGAAGATTATACTCTAAGACAAGAATAAAACCAAAATCATATGAATATATAAAAGAAATGTATTAGTGTACATGATCACTAGGCTAAATAATCAACATTTAATTACAAATCCCAAGTGCTACAAGGATGAACAAGTTTACATGGCTAGGGGTTGAAACCAACACCCTAGTAGAAGAGTTAGTTGCTCATGGTTGCCTTGCACTCTTCCATTGATGAAGAAAGTGAAGCTTCTTGGTCTGGTTCAGCTTCTCCTCTTCCTCTCCCGAATGTCTCTCCTTCGATAATCTGATGTGTGTTGAGAGATATATGAGATATGTGGCTTTTTGGTGCTCTAAGGCTTCCTTTTTCAACCTTGGGGCCCACCATATATATATATATCAATATATATATCCCTTGTATCAAGAAGGTCCCCAAGGGTCTTGTTTAAGTCAGACAATCCCCCTAAGTCGTGCAAAAAGGGGGGATTTTGTTGCAAGTGGGAGAGCAGGTGAGCAAGTGGGCAAGTGGATTCTACAGAATCTCGATCAATCGAGATTGGATCTCGATTGATCGAGATTTCGATCAATCGAAATGAGATCTCGATCAATCGAGATCTCGATTGATCGAGATGCCTTTGGCTGCATTTCTGATTTTTGTTCTTCAGCTGCAAATAGCCTCAAACTTCGCTCCTTTCACTACAAGACCTGCAATACCTCAAAAACACAAAAATACCGTAAACATATCTCGGTAATTATAAAAACGAAACTAACATATGCAATAAAGAGGGTTCAAATGCATAGAATTGAACACTTATCACCATGTGTCAACCATGCACCAAAGTGTCTGCCACAAAATCAATCCATCACTTCATGCATCTGTTTACTCTCATAACCACACACAAGCTTAAACTTCACTCACACGACATATATATATATATATATATATATATATATATATATATATATATATATAATCCCTGAGGTTTGACACCCCTTTCGATAGCCCTATTCTGCAAGGAATTCGTTCTATTACGAAATGTGGTAATTTTTAATTGATACACTTATTGAGTCACACTCACACACGAATCAATTTTTGGCGCCGTTGCCGGGGATTATCTAGTTGATTGATTGGATTTTAAAGAATTAATTTTAATTAGATTTTTAGTTTAGAAAATTTTTATATTTTATTTTTTTATTTTTGTTTTTGTTTTCTTTTCAGGTGCTTTTGGTTAATATATGCAATGTCGTCGTTCTGTAGCTGATGCTGTGATACCTCTTGATCCTGAGCTCGAACGTACTCTTAGACAATAGAGGAACATTCTTGTTGACACCATTGTGTAAGTGGAAGAATTAATTGAAGACATGGCAGAAGAGAGGAATAATAACCTTATTCCTAATGCTGATGGAGAAAGGGCTAGATTGCTTAGGGACTACTATGTTCTTGAGACATTTACCTCACCAGCTAGTTTTCAACTGCTCAATGTCACAACACAGAATTATGAGATCAAGTCCAGCATTATTCAGATGCTACCATCTTATTTTGGGCTGACTCAAGAAGACCCTTACAAGCATCTAGATATATTCATTGAAGTGTGCTCAGCTACCAAAATCCACAACTTCTCTGAAGATACTTTCAGAATGAGACTTTTTCCATTCTCCCTGAAAGACAAAGCAAAGTATTGATTCAATTCTTTACCAGCAGGTTCTATCATGACTTGGACTCAGATGCAACATGAGTTTCTCAAGAAGTTTTTTTTGATAGGGAAGACCAATCAGTTCAGACGTGCTATCACTGGTTTCTCCCAACATGAGGGGGAACAATTTTATAAGACATGAGAAAGATTCAAGGACCTTCTTAGGAAGTGTCCCCATCATCAAGTTCCTGAGTGGCAACTAGTGCAGAGTTTTCATGAAGGGCTGATAGAAGCCAACAGATAGATGGTTGATGCATCTTGTGGAGGTACTTTTATGTTGAAGAATGAAGAAGAGTCATGGACCTTATTTGAAAATCTTAGTGACAACTCTCTACAACATGTATCCTTTACTTGTTCTAGCAGACCTGCCACTACAAGGAAGACTGATGGGATTTTTGAAGTTGGTGCTTCAGAAGCTATGCCAACTGACATTGATTTAATTGCACAAAAGGTAGCAGCAATTATGACTGCCAATCATACTCCTTCTGCTCCAAATTCTTCATTGCTAAGCCCTTGTGAATTTTGCTCTAGTCCTATGCATAATGTGAGCAATTGTCCTTCAATGGGGCAATATTTGATGTTCAACATGAGCAAATCCAAGCTACATTCACTGGACTAATGAATCCTCCACGAGGTAATACTTACAATCCTACATAGAGAAATCATCCTGATTTTTCTTACAGTAACCAAGGGGCAGCAATGCAACCATCATATCAACCTAGGACTTTTGTACCTCAATAGGAATATCAAACACAAAGTCCTATGGCACAAAGAATTTCTGCTATTGAAGACAAGCTGACACTTACCTTGTCCAAATTTGACAAACTTGATTCTCTAATAGAGACAGTGCAAGCTACTACAGCAATAGTACAATCTACAGTTCAGCTAGTGCATTCTCATTCTCAATCCACTGCCAAACTAGAATCTCAGTTTGGACAGCTTGCTACTTCATTGAGTAGAAAAGAAGAAGGGAAGCTCCCTAGTCAACCAGTTGCTAATCCAAGAGGGATGCAAGCTTCCACAAGCAACCCACATCATGAGCAAGTTCAAGCCATTACCACTTTTAGGAGTGGAAAAATTATTGATAATAAAGTGGGTGAGAAGAAAGAAGAAGAAAAAGTGACCACAAGTCCAAGTGTTGAAATTCCTTATGAGCCCAAGGCTCATTTCCCACAACGTTTCCTTGAAGCATCTAAATTGGGGAAGTAAGGTGACAAGTTGCGTGACATGATGGAGGTGTTTCGACAAGTGAAGATTAATTTGCCACTCCTTGATGCCATCAAGAAAATTCCTCCTGATGCTAAATTTTTGAAGGACTTGTGCACTCAAAAAAGGCGTTCTAAAAGCCATGTGCCAAAGAAAGTGATGCTACCACAATAAGTGAGTTCTATAATTCAGCAGTGCACTCCTCCCAAGTACAAGGATCCTAGTGCCCCAACTATCTCATGTATCATTGGGGAGCACCACGTTGATAAAGCTCTTCTTAATTTGGGTGCAAGTGTGAATTTGCTACCCTATTCAGTTTATTTTCAATTGGGCTTGGGAGAATTGAAGCCTACCTCGGTGGTATTGCAATTTGCAGACAGATCAACAAAGCAACCCCGAGGAATCATTGAAATGTGCTCATTAAAGTAAACAAGTTCTACTTTCCTGTTGATTTCATTGTACTTGATACTGAGCCAGTTCATAATCCAAAGAGGCACATTCCAATGATCCTTGGTCGACCTTTCTTAGGTACTACTGATACTTGCATAAATTGTAGGTCGGGGATCATGGATATTTCATTTGGCAATATGAAGGTTAAGCTTAATATTTTCAATGTTGTTGAGAATCCTCCAAATCAGACAGATGTTTTCTTCATGGATTCTGCGCATGTGTCTGAATCTACAGATGAAATAAAGGTGCAAGAAAAATAGAAGGAAAAGAAGGTATTCGAAGATCAATTTTCCACCATTGTGGTAAATTCTGTATCCACTACACCGTCCAAAACACTTCGGGGTGAGCAATTGTTCAGAGTATCCAACAACTCCACACCATGGTATGCAGATATTGTGAATTATTTAGCCATAGAAAAAGTACCATGACACTAGACCAAGCGAGAACGAGATAGATTCTTCTCTAAAGTTCATCATTACTTTTGGGAGGATCCAGAGCTATTTAAATATTGTCCAGATCAGATTATTCGGCGGTGTGTCCCAGACAATGAGTTTCAAGATATTCTCATATTTTGCCACTCATTAGCTTGTGGAGGCCACTTTAGTGCAAGGAAGACAGCCGCAAAGGTACTTCAATGTGGATTTTTTTGGCCTTCTTTATTTCATGATGCATATGTTTTCTATAAAACTTGTGATCGCTGTCAAAGATTGGGTTCAATGTCGAGGCGCGATATGATGCCAATGAGCCCCATTTTGGTGGTTGAAATTTTTGATGTTTGGGGAATTGATTTTATGGGACCCTTTCCACCCTCTTTTGGCTACAAGTATATTTTGGTTGGTGTGGATTATGTCTTCAAATTGGTGGAGGCCATTGCAACTTGAACCAATGATCACAAGGTGGTAATTAAGTTCATACATGAGAATATTCTTAGTCGATTCAAAATTCCTCGCAATAAATTCTTGAGAGGTTTGCTTGCTAAATATTCAATGACACATAAGGTGGCAACACTTTACCATCCTCAGACAAGTGGGCAAGTAGAGCTGTCTAATCGAGAAATTAAGCATGTTCTCGAAAAGACAGTGAGACCGAATAGAAGAGATTGGTCATTACGACTGAGTGAGGCACTATGGGCGTATCGGACTGCGTAGAAGACTCCTATTGGTATATTAGCATATCGGTTGGTGTATGGGAAAGCATGTCATCTTCCAGTAGAGATTGAGCACAAGGCACTCTAGGCAATCCGAAAATTCAATTTCGATGCAAAAAGAGCTGGAGAAGAGAGAAAGTTGCAATTGAATGAATTAAAAAAGTTTAGACGTGATGCTTATGAAAGTTAACGAATTTTCAAAGAGCATTTCATGATTGACATATCTCACAGAAGTCTTTCTCTCCAGGTGATAAAGTGTGGCTCTTCAATTCAAAGCTTCGGTTGTTTCTCAAAAAATTGCGTTCAAGGTGGGATGGACCATTCCAGGTGATTTCAGTTTTTCCTCACAGTGCTGTCAAAATTCGAAGCTTCTAAGATAATACTTTGATGAAATAAAATGGGTAAAGGTTGAAGCATTGTATAGAAGGATTTGTGCCAAGAAGAGACGTAGAGTCTGTCGACTTGACGGATCCCGTCTATCCGACTTAATCCCTTTAGAGAGTTGATCATCTCCTATGGACGCTAAATTGTAGGTTTTGTATGTATTTCTATCCTTTAATTTCTTTAGTTTTCTTGATTTTAATTTTTAGTTTTTGTTTTCTTAAGTTTTCTTTCAATTCTATTTGCGTTTTAATATTTTTTCTTTGAGTTTTTGATGTAAAAGTTGCTTCCAGAGGATGCCAAGAGGTGTACTGAGGTATTTGGACTCAATACAGGTGAAAAAATAAGCTCTCGGTCGACCTTGGGTGATGGAGACTCCAAAAATACACGCCTCGATTGACCTTGGGCGATGGAGGGTCCAACAGGCCAGCAGAAGGGGGATCGATCGCCCCATTGAAGGGGGATCGATTGCCCCATGCTTTTTCAAAGGAAACCCACCAGCAGGTGGGTGATCGATCGCCCATGGCTGGGGGGATCGATCGCCCAAGCCCATGGAAGGGCAGCCTGAATTTTTAAAGCCTATAAAGGCCACCTCTCCTCCTTTGTTGCTTCTACTTGCTTCATTGACCTCTTTGAGCTCCAATTTGACTCCTACTTCAACCGGGAATTTTTTTTCCTCAATTGGTGATTTCGAACAAGTATTTAACATTGATCATCATCAACATGAACATCAAAATCGGATTGATCATCACTAGTTCTCAAGGAAACTCTTACTTTTTCAAGTTCTACATCAAAGTAAGTGAAGTTTTTCTTTGGCAAAATTGTGCAAATCTTTTTGAGGGCTTTTGAAGACCAAGTTTGGGGGATATAATTGGTGGATTCAATTGTTCAATTTGGGAGAAAAAGTGCTGAAAAGAGGAGGTTGAAGGATACATTTTTATTGTGCACGCCATTTGATTTAATTCCTCAACCAAATTTTTTCTATTTCTATGGCACCAAAGAGAGCAAGTCACCAAGGTGTTTCAAGCTCACGCAATCCTCGCCGAGCAAGGCATGATCCAACACCCGGTTCCTCAAGATCTCGCCGAGAAGGTATTCATGAGAGATGGCATCCAAGGGCCTTGAATTTTGAACAACGTTTGACATTGCTGAATTCTATGGTATGTTTCTCGAGACACGATGGGGGATTTCTGACATCCGTCAACGTCGGTCAGCATTGATTTTTGTTCCGCTCTCTACTACTATCTACCCGAGGCTTGTCAAGGTATTTTATCAAAACTTAATGCTGAAACCTAATGAGCAGGAGGTGCTTATTTCTTCAGTAGATGGAACAGTATCCATTGCTATTGCCATGGGTTGTCCTCATGAGTGCCCAGATGATTTGACTAATATCTATAATCCTCTACCCGATGATTTATCATTGGGTAATTTGGTTGCACATTTGTGTGCTAACCAATTCTCTGAACCAAAGCGGAATGCAGCTTCCAAGTCTTCTATGCCAAATCATTTATGGTTCCTTGATGCGGGTTTGCTCAAGAATATATGTCCCATTGGACATAAAACCGAGAGATATCAAGAGTTCCTTAGAGCTTTATATGCCATACATTTTGGGTATTGGCTGTCATTCCCACAGATTGTTTGGGGCCAAATGGAAAAGTTTTATTCCAAGGTTGTGGCCAAGCCACCGGACAGTGCAAGTGACTGGGAATTTCCATTCCCTACTATCATAGGGGTATGTAGTCCATGAGGACGAGCTTGGCTTTTCACGTGATATTCATTATGGCACACATGACTAAAATTTAAGCCGATCTCATATGCACTAAAGAGTCATAGATGTGCCTGGTGAAGTGTCTCGATTGGCCCAGGGAGGGAAACCTGTAGATATAACACCACAGGTGAAAGATCCAGAGGATATGGAAGCTGAAGAAGAGGAGGTACATGCATAAGCTGGTGGCCATGATTATCATTCTTTAGAAGGGCACATTGCTGGGTTGACAGCTCAATTTGGCACCCTACAGACAGAGGTTTCCATACAGTTTGGAGCTATGAGGATTGAGATGGCGGATCACTTTCGTGAGACTCTCCAGGATCAAGTAGAGATGAGGAGGATGTTGAGTGCACCGATGCGCCAGGCGAACTTGGATCCGAATGCTTAGTCACCACCACATCCTTGAAAGGAAGGTAACCCTCTTTTGTATTTTATTTTATTTTATTCTTAGTTTTATTTTTCTTTCTGTAGTTAGATTTTTTATTATATATTAAATAAATAAAAAAATTTGTAGGATTTTTCCACTTTCATATTTATTTTCACCCATACTATTTCACTTGATTTTTGGGGTATAGTGGTTTGTTTTGACAAGTTATAACATCCAAGTTTGGGGGTGTGCTTGTATTGCCTTCCTTCTATTGGTGTGCTCTATTTTCTTTTCACTACTCCGGGTTTCTGGTAACATCGTTCTTACCCTTCTCTATACTTTGATTGGGTGTACATTGAGGACGATGTACAGTTTAAGTTTGGGGGTGAGGCGATGCCTATTTTTGTGCTTTATTGCATATGGAAGAAATTTTTATGAAAATTTTCTTATTTTAGGGTTTTTGTTTATTTTATTTTCTTAGTTTATTTATTTTATTTTATTTTGTTTTGTTTTTAGATAGAATGTTTTGACATTATTCAAGGGATTAATACCTTATGTAGGTGCGTAACTTGCAATTTTTGAGTATGTTTTAAAATTTTGGAAACCGTGGTTTAAATTATGTGGTTTTAATCATGGTTTGCAATAACATGTTTTGGGGTAATTAGTTTTTCCTCACATGCACAGACACACTAGCATAATTTTATGGGGTATTTACTTATGCTTGATTTTAATTAGTATCTCTTGAGAATGAGTACCGATGATGTGTTTTACTTGACTTCAATGAAGAATAAAAAAGAAAAAGAAATATATGTTGAAAGCAAATCAATTTGATCATTTTCTTGAGTAACCGGGCCTCTATGCCTCAGGAAGCAAGGAGTGTTCGTGTCAAAAGTGAAAGGGTGAGAAAAGATGAGTATTGGTTGTCTTGATTTGTAGCCTGACTGATTCGAGTAATTAGGTTCTTCGGGGTATTTTAAAGCCTAGTGCCCTAAAGCCATCTGGTTTGGGAGTCACTGATTGAAAGCTTGCTACATGGATCTTTCAAAAAGCTTAATAGATCAAGACATTTCACAACCAATAAAGCAAATGAAAAAAAGAATGACGAAAAAAAAAAAAAAAAGTCATGTAATCATGTTTGGAAGTATGATTTCAATAAGGGGAGCTAGTGAGTTGAAGGGGTATGTGCCTTAATATATTCAGAGCTTGGTTATGCTACATGAGATGACTGCTAGTTCACTTTACACGAGGGAATTAGATTTGGTTATTTTGAGATATGTTGATGTGAATTATGCAATGGGAACATGATTTGAATTATGGAATTTGAAGTTTGAAATTATTCTTGAATGCAAGTTTGTAACTATGTATTGTAATCTTCTTCTTGAATTAATGTTGAAATAGAATTTTGAATGTTTGTGGGTAACATTTCTGGAAACCCTCACGAGACTAAACTCGTCCACTAGGGGGAACCTAGGGGTTTAAAGGTTTGTTGCATATGCTAAATGCAATAGTTTCTCCCACGAAAGTGGAGTTGGGTAGTTTAGTTAGTATTTGTTAGTTTCCTTTGTTTTAGTTTTATTTTATTCTATTGCTAAGGGACTAGCAATATATAAGCTTGGGGGTGTGATCGGCATTGAATGTTACGCATTCTAGCCTCTTAACTTATGTATTTTATTCTCTTACTGATAGATTATTTTGTTGTTTTACTTTGTTTTAGTATTTTCTGTATTTTCAGGGCCTTAATGATTATTTGAGTTAAAACTATGATTTTGGGCTTTTAAAGAAGACATCCAAGATGGTTAGATGAAGCCTACATCAAGGAAAGTCATTCAACCATTTATTTTAACTCAAATCATCCCAAGGAAGAGGTGCAAGAGAATTACAGCTGCTTAAAAAGGTTTCGGGTTTGAAACCCAAATCTGCGCATAATACAGTTTTAATCCCATTTTGGAAATGGACCAGAAGTGTTATTTTTGAGCCTCAAATCGACTTAATTTTTCTAAAGTTGAACACAATTCGATTCTGCACACTTTTGTATTTCATGAAAATTCCGTGAATTGGACTTCTAGTGGGTCAAAAGTTGGGCCGAACGTCAGCAGGAAAAACCCACCTGATTAGTGCTGCGGGAAAACCTAATTAATTCCTAATTGGATTAGGACTTTGGTGTACTCTCTTGGGGCATAAAGTGAACAATAAGAGGCTGAGTTGGGGAGTGATTACAGGGATGGGAGATTGGAGAAAGCTTTGGACAGAACATAAGACATACTTTGCAGAGCCATTGCAGAACGAAGTTATACACATAATTCATGAAGATGATGCCTTCTTCCTCAACAGTTGAAGCTTCTTCTTCTACCATGAGTGGCTAGTTCATCCACTAGGGTTTTGATGTAGCCCTAACAAAGCATCAATGGTTTGATTGTTTTAATTATTGGGGACCTTTATATATATGCATAGATTGTGTAATTTAGAGAATTCTTATTATAGAATTGAGCAATAAAAGTCTTGTAAATTCAGTTTCAATGATTTCTTATATTGTTTTAGATATTTAGTTGTTGTTATTGAATTCAATCTCTCTTATTTTCTGTGATCATGAGAGCGATTATTACACAATGGTAATCACTGAATATATCATTAAAAGTTTTGATGGATTATGCCTAGAGAAGATGAACCATACTGCACCCTAGATTAGAGTAGTTAAGTAGATGACCCATGCCAATCAAAGATACTCTATGACTTAGCCTTAATCATATGTTATCTTCTTAATGGATGAAGGTGAGCTTATAGCCACCGACACCACTTATTGATGATGTAAATCCCCCATAGTTGATTCAATTGACCATTGCTTGTGGAGTTAGTGGTGAAGTCAACTACCCTAGATTTATCTCATATTATCTTCACTTTCTATTTACTTTGATCTATTTTATTTTACTTTCTAATTAGTTTAATTTAAAAATTAGAATTCTTTTCTTTTAAATTTAATTAGAATTGATTTCGTACTCCAACTCATCAGACCATAATCCCTGAGGTTCGACAACCCTATTCTGCAAGGAATTCATTTTATTGCGAAGTGTGGTAATTTTTAATTGATACACTTATTGAGTCACACTCACACACGAATCAGATGCAGCAGGTACCAGAGCTGTGGACTGCTCACCTCCACCAACTCTTTGCCTTTTCACTGCTTGCCAATCTTGCTTAGCTCTTTGCCCCGCTTGGCTCTGCATATCTTTTGGAGGTTGTTGCTGTTGTTGCCTCCTCAGATTATGCTGCGAGTTAAAACTACTTTTTCCCTTTTCCTTCTTTGCTGCTTTATGCTCCTTCTGTCGTTGATATTTAAGGTTATCCTGTTCAATCTTCATAACATGCTCTACGACCTCTGCATAACTATTTAACCCTTAACTAATCACTAGCCTCCTTATGCTAGGAGTCAGTCCCTCTGCAAATCTTCTAGCCCGACTCTCCTCATCTGCAACCATATAAGGTGCAAATCGAGAGAGTTCTGCAAACTTCACCTCATATTGGCTCACCGTCAATGCTTCAGTTTCTTGCTCCGGGTGAATAAACTCAGCTGCCATTCTATCCCTCACTGCATATGGAAAATACTTGTTATAGAACCGATTCTTAAAGTCATCCCAGTGCATGTGTGTGACATCTCCGACACTCCTAATCACGGATTGCCACCACTGTCGAGTATCGCCGGATAAGTAGAAAACTACTATCCTTCTTTTCTGCATTTCGGTGCAGTCCATAATTTCAAAGTACTTCTCCATGTCTTCTATCAACTTTCTGTATCTAGTGGATCTATAGCCTTGGTAAAGTCAATCGCTCCCAACTTCTTTATTTGTTAGACCAGGGTATTGACTTGACCTTGTCCCACTTCTGGGTTTGGCATTTGAACTGCCTCATCCATCTGTTCCACTCCACAATCGTTTCTTCCATGACCAGCGTCACCTTGTCGACCACGTCCTCTACTAGCTCCAGACATCCTATTTCCATTACAGGATGTTATAATATCGTTAGTCAAACAATTAACTATGCCTAAACTAGGAGCATGGTAAGGAAACAGATAGGATAATCTGTACGTCTCATACAACTCCTATCTTAAAATCACTCCCACTAGCCTAGTAACTCGTAACCTAGGCTCTGATACCAAACTGTCATGCCCCAAATTTCAAAACCTGAAACTCTAGTTCGGCACTTGAATTCGGTGCACCACTTGAAAAATAATGTCCATCATACCATACATCAATCCAAAAACTTTACATATTACAATCAAAATGTGATCGTCTAGATCATCTATTACAAAAACGTCATCTGGAGACGTCATCCCTCATCCTGAGAGTCAACTATGCACAACAAAAATAATTATATGCTAAGAAATTTACATGTAAATGGCCTCCATCGTCCTGTACCGCACTTCCATTCACTCGGTACTTGAAAATAAAATGGGGTGAGCTCAACAAGCTCATCAAGAATTGCAAAACACTATCATTGCTCAACAAATTGACCTTGCCTTAAATTCCTACATATAAGGACACGTTCAACAATCTTTGTTGATTAGTTTCACAAATTTTCTTATGATAATTAAACTCTAGTTAATTATCATATTTGTAGTTTCTTTCACACAGATTTTTCTTATGATAATTAAACTCTAGTTAATTATCATATCCACAATTTCTTTCACACACAGGAACCGTATTCTCAACAATTCTTTATTAAGCTAATCGTCTAGATTAACTTAGCATAACTACACAAGCTCAAACTTCACTCACACGACATATATATATATATATATATATATATATATATATATGCTTGATACATTACATATGATATCCAACTTCACATACAAAAGTGACCCTCCTAATGTCTTCCATTTGTCAACCAAAGGAAAACTTGTCTGCCACTTCCAATTCAAGGCTTCCTTTGCAAGACATATACATATAGGCTACATATATATATATATCCACACACACACACACATATATATATATACATATATATATACATATATCCATAATTACACTTCTACCCCCACAAGGTCCAAAAATTCCCTTTGAATCCTAAAGAAAATAAAACAAGATCCTATCTAATTTTAAGGGTGTTACAAAATGGATCATTGAAGTTGGATATGTGATGTGTACTTGTACTTGAATCAGTTTGCATTGAAGATAGACTCTTACAAGACTAGGGTATGTTGTATTAATAGGAAGGTGTTTGCTAAGGCTCTGTTTGGTAACAATTCCAATTTTAGATTTTAGCTTTTATTTTTATTTTTTTTGAGAGTTATATCAGAAACTGCATTTGTTAACTCAATTTTCATTTCTAAAAAAATGAAAGAAATGTCAAAATTTTGACAATCCTTAGGCATAATTTGGAAGCTTCATAAAGAAGCTTTTAGTTTCAGTTTTCATTTTTCAGCTCAAGTTTTAATTTTTGATTTTTTTATAAAATACAATAAATAAGAAAAATAAGATAATCTAAATAAAATACAATAAATACAAAATTATAAGTCAATAAGAATAAAATTGTTTATAAAATACAACAAATAAATAAATATATGTATATATATGTAAATATAAAGATATATATAATAATAATAAATAAATATATAATATATAAGAAGAAAATACAGTGAAATAAGAGTTATATATAAATACAATTATATATAATAAAAATATAAAAGGAAATAAAACGACTATATATAATAATATATGACAATTAGCAAAAAAATGTAAATAGTTAGAATTTATGACAATTACCAAAAACATGAAAATTCATAAAAATGAATTTTTAATTAATATAAACTAAAATAAAGCCCTAACAAATCTAATTTCGGAGGAAAGAATATACATAAAATATGTACTCTCACATTTCTATTGATTAAAATAAGTTGGAACCATATTACTCAAACACAAGTTTTAGTCAAAGATATTACTATTTTTTTTAAGTTAATTTTGGATTACCAAACATATTTTCAGATTTGTGCTTTCAAAATTTTAACAGCATATGACGTTACCAAACATATACTGCTTTTCACAGAAATGGCAGCACGACAAGTTTTCAGATTTCATTTTTCATAAATCACAAAATGAAATTCGACAACGTTACCAAAAAGCCCTTAAATTATCAACTCTATGATGGCTTAAGGTACAACAGACTGTTACGTGCACGATGGTTATGTGGATAAGTCCAAGTGAGTTTTGGACTCTAAAAGGTTGGAATTAGGGAGCTACATTATAGGGGCTTGAAGACGCACTATGTGTATTGATATATTAATATTTTTTATATTTTTTTTATATAATTACGTTATTCTATTTTTATTATGTAACAAGATTTTAGAAAGTTAATTGTACTTGACTTCTATAAATAATTGTATAGAACTCTGTATTAGGGGTTCCATAACCAAATCAAATATTGTAGCACCTGCAACTTATTTCTCTCCCAATATTCCACGAATATTATTCTATCTCTTCTTAACTCAACTTCTCCCTCACACTTTCTTGCTCCCTACCTTTTCTGATTAGTCAGTCTGTCTACATCTCCTTCCATTACTATCTCTCTCCTTGCTATCTCCCTACTTTCTATGACTTAGTCTTGCAATTCTTTTGCGCAAACCAAAATCCTCTTAATTGAGGCAAAAAAGCACTCTTTGGGAAGTTTGGTATTCTCTCTTTCCACACAATTGTTTGATCCTACACAATACTCAAAAGAGATACCTTGTTCGACTAGTTAATACAACTCTTTGAGCCGATTGAACGACTCTAGCACACCCGCACATACACTGATTCTGATCAAATAGCCCAATTGATTTAGTGTTGAACAGATACATTTCAATTCTCTGTTTAATTGACATATTAACTCCAGATAGAAGAAACAAATGAAATAACAGTTTTGGTGGGCAGACATGAAAAGGGACATTGTTATATTTGTCTCTAAGTGTATAGATTGGCGCTATCGAATGCAATGCACATGGTGCATAATGTCTTTCATGTGTCTATGTTATGAAAATTCTTTAGGGATAATGCTACTTATCAGCACATTGAGGTTGGGGAGATTGAGTTGCAGCTAAATGCAACATATGTGGAGCAACCTTACTGTATTCTTGACCGTAGGAACTAGGTCCTTCGTTCTAAGACTATTGCTTTAGTTCAGGTTTAGTGGAGACACCATAATGAGGTGGAGTCCAGTTGAGAAAGGGAGGATGAAATAAAGGCAAAATATCCAAAGCTTTTTATTTCAAGTATGAGGTGAATTCCGAGGATGAAATTCCTCTTTTTAGGGGGGAAGAATGTAATACCTCGTAATTTGAGGATATTTAAATTATTTATTTTGTGGTGTCTTAAATACTTTAGTTAATTTGGTTAATGCCTGTTCTTTTTTTTAATGTGGATGGTTAATTTGCTGCTATGTGTTAATTGATTTTAAATGGTTGTGAAATATTTGTTTCAAATGTAGATTTTTCTTTTAAATAAAATATGTGGGTTATTGGGCTGCATTTCCATTTTCTATAATTATTTTTAGGTTGTGATAGACTATTGGGTTGGGTTATATATATATTTATATATAGGTGGGCTAAATATATTTATATTTATTGTTTTAATTATTTAAGAATTATTTTAGTAATTCTAGAAAAGAAAATAAAGTAAGAGAAAAAGAATTTAGGGTTCAATCATTCCTTGGCACAGACAGGGAGACAACAGTAGATGCCAGAAAAAGGGAGAGAATGTGATTTTGCTCAAAATCATAAGGCAAGTTCAATCTCTTCACTTCCCCTTTGAACTTGTAAACATAGATTTTTATTCTGTTAATTGATGTGTATGTATATACATGTATATAACTATGTGTTAGTATGATTATGCATGTTAAGGGGATTTTCATTTGATTATACATGAATAATCAGCGACTTTGGCAGTTCTACGGTGTAAATTCTTATATGTATATACACTACAAGAAAATAGGTTTTTTTCCACAAATTATTTACTACAGATTCAATTTCGTAGTAAATAGTAAGGTATTTGCTACAAAAATAAAATTCGTAATAAATAGCATGTTTTATTTACTACGGAGCTAATTTCGTAGTAAATAGTAAAGTATTTACTACGAAAAATTAAATCCGTAGTAAAATACCTATTACTACAAATCCAATTTCGTAGTAAGTAGTAAAGTATTTACTATGAAAAATAATTTAGTAAATAACCTATCATATTTACTACAAAGTTAATTTCGTAGAAATAGTAGATTTATTTGCTACAGAGCACTGAATCGGTAGTAAGTACTCTTATTTTTTTCTACAAAAAATAAATTCATAGTAAATAACCCTTCATAATTACTACGGAGCTAATTTCATAGTACATAGTAGATTTATTTACTATGGAAAAGTAAATTTATCGTAAATACTCTATTTTTTTCTAATTATTCACTACAAGAAATTAAACTTGCCACGGTGATACCCAAACATGACATCCTCGTATGATACCCTAACCATCTATCTCTATCCCTCCTCCAATCAAAGCATGGTAACTAAAGCCCTAACCCTCATCTGATACCAAAGCCCTAACCCTCACCTGACATTCATCAACGTGATCAAATGAAAATCGAAGCCCTAACCCTTTCTAGTTAAAGTTGTATTTTGCCCGAGGTTCGTAACTCTCTCCCCCTAGATCTCTGTTACTTCTTTCTCTCTCTATAGATATATACATATGTGATATGTGTGTGTGTATATATATAAACATATATCTCACATCAGCTATTTTTTAGTTGAGATTTTTTTGGGGGACTTTCGAAGTTGATGGTTGTTGTAAACATTAAAAACTTACATGATAAACCCAAAATCCAAAGCACCCAAACCCTGAAGGAGAAGAACAACAAGCACATCATCCACATGTCGTTCTTCACCAAAGTTTCAATCCAATTCAAGATCAAACTCTAGCAGCCCTTGAAGCCAGATTACCAAGGAGAATGAATTAGAGGACTTTATTTTTATCTTTCTTTTGTAAAAATTCACAGAGAATTGTACCTATCTTTTTGAAATTAATAAAATTGTTTATTTGTTACCAATTTTTGTTCCTAGATTTTCGGACACGAAATTTGTGTGTACAAATTTCTGGCACGCCCGATGGGACATTCTTTGCTTCTCATCTCTGTCTCGTACATCATATCTCCCAAACTCCGTTCATCAGAATCTATGACTCCTCCCAAGATTCCGGCTACAAACAAAAAAACTATAAAAGATACCATTACTGCACTGGCCAACATCAAAACTGCTGCAAGCAGTCGCAAAAACACCACGAACTCGTCAAGTGCTAGCAGCACCTCAGCAGGTCCTGTCACGCCCCAGTTTCCGACACCCGGTTAGGAGCGAAGAAAATGGGGGTGAATCCGTAATTTCACCTTAAGTTCCCACACCTTAATCTCATTATAATCATTTCTATTGCAGAAGCATTCTATATGCACACTCTTCAAGTGGCATTAGATCATCAAAGGCCCTTGTAAATGATTTTCGCCTTTGGTTCCATACATATAAACCACTAAGTTCTGGACCTCAACTTTATACACAGATAGAATTTGATTCTGAAACCTACACCATTGGATAGAGTTTTCAAAAATACTCAATTTTTAAAAAAACCACGCTCAATTCTGATTTAAAACGAAGAAATTACATCGAAACGAAATCTGGACAGTTTTTGAACCTTGCTGTGAATAGTAATCTCGATCAATCGAGATTCATCTCGATTAATCAAGATTTTGACCCCATTAATCGAAGAAAACACCCCCTCGATACCTTGGACCTGCAATATTTCGATCAATCGAGATTGGGACTTCGATTAATCGAAATGAAGCTCTAAAATTCATAAAATCTCGCAACCATTTCGATCAATCGAGATGGGCATCTCGATTAATCGAAATGGGCATTTCGATTAATCGAAATGCACTGCCCAGATTCTCCCAAACACCTATGTAAGATCAAATTGAACCCAAATCTCAACCAAACCACCTTAGATCATTCATATCTCATATAATTCATCTACCATTAATATAAAATCATACTCACACATCAACCTACACGTTTGAATCTCAAATCTTGTATAATCATAGAAAATTCATCCAAAGTCCACCATGCACATAAAATTCAAGTGAACCAAACCATCCTCATTTTTCCAAAGGTGATCTTCATTAACCCAACCATATAATCTAACTTATATATTGAGATCCTACAACCATGATTCCAACATAAATCCACAACTCTAAACATTCATATCCACGAAATTAAGATACAAGAGACAAAAGAATACATTCATCCATTTAAATTCCGAATCCATACATAATCCATGGGACCATACATATAAAAATTCAAATGGCCCTTTTTGCATACATTCAACGAGTCTCAAATGAAGGAAGCCATTATACATACATTTCTCAAAAATCACTTTCCTACAAGTATGGCACTTACATTTGGATTTCACATACATAAGAAGATACAAATGTAAAGGCAACACCACAACCATTGTCTACATGCCACAAGCCGGCATGGACATTTATCTACATCTCAAAAGAGCAAAAGTCCAAAAATAAGCTCAGCATATCCATAGAGCTAATCATGCTTCGTCTTTCATTGGCGCCTTATCTGAAAATGTTTTGTATAAAGGGGTGAGCATCTCAACGGCTCAGTAGAAATGATCCACCCATCCCCACTCTAACCCGTAAGCCATGCATGAATGCACATGCTCATGCATTTTTACCCAAACATCCACATTTTTCAAATCATGCATGATGCTTCACATAAAGTGCAAATATATATATCTATATATATATATATACATATCAAATTGGACAAGTCACAACTTATATATATATATATATATAACTCACACCAAATCACGTCAAAGGGGGGCTTTCTCATCACTCCAATAGTAAGGGTCTCTTCGGCACCCAAACTCTGCTTGTGCTTTATCGGGTTACTAACCCAAAGGGAGCACCTCCTCTTGGCCAAGTTTTGGGTCTTTCACCCTAGGGGCCTTCCCCTTATCTTAATTTCACACTCATGCCCCAAAATCATCATATAGTACATATAATCACTCCAATGCACATAGTCACACAATGCATGCATTTTTCATCAAATCAATGCATTTTCCTTCCAACTCAAGATTGTCACAATGCTATCACACTCACATCATGAAAATCACTATGCTCATGGATTTTGCTAGAAAATCATATTTTTCATGTTTTCATCAAAAAAACACATTTTTCACCAAAAGCATTATAGTCACATTTGCACATATATACCATGCATAAGCCCTAACTAACATGTTGGACACTTATACATGCATAAATCACCATGGTATACATATATATATATATATATATATATATATACATAGACCTAGGTTCAAGAAATCAAAAGCTATCTCTTATGATATTTAGAAAGGGACCACAAGATCAAAGTAGAAGTGAGTCTAGCACCCGTACCTCAAATTGGAAGAACTTCCAATTGATTTTCCCCAATCTCTCAAAACCTAACTTCCTCTGAAATGATTTTTGAACCAATCAATCTCGAGCCCTCGATGCGTAGATCGTTTCTTCCTTCTTCGGTGAAATCAAAATCCCACTCAAAGGCCCTCAAATCTAGTGAAGAAGAGGAGGAGGTGAAGCTTGTACATATATATGTATATATCTCTCTCTCTCGGCTGCTGGGATGAAAAATGAGAGAAGAGCTGATCTCTCTTAGTATTTATAGCTAAGTGACCTCCTCTTAATTACTAGTTTGCCATCACCTTTTTGTAAAACCTTCTCGGGCTCATTTTCGGAGTTTCGTAACTCAGATTGATACGAAATCAACTCTGTTGCGCGTCAAATATTTTATTTAAGTTATCCTCAAATTTTGAAGTCATTCCGACACTTTTAAAATTTCTAGACCCACAAGGCCCACACCCCTAGGTTGACCAAACTCAAAAAAGTTAACTTTTTCCAAAAGTCCCCAAAACTTCCCAAAACTCTATACCAGCCCTCTAAACATGTTCCCCGCATTCAAAACATGTTAAACATCATTTAAAATACATTTAAAGCAATAAATGACAAAAATTGAAAAATTGGCCAAAATTGGGCACGGTCTCTACAGGTCTAATGACACGTAACAAGACCAAAGCAATTGCTTCACTCAAGAATCAGCAAGATTCGGTGAAAATCAATCCTACTAAACCAATGGGTGTGAAAATTCAACATGTGAAAACCTGTGATCCTCAAGCGCCAAAGAATTTTGATGTTGTTCTAGAAGAATTAGTGCCACCACATTCACCTCACTACGTCTCTGACACCAACTCTAGCGTTGGTTCTCTCTTAGACTCGTTACCTGAGATTTCAGAACAAACAGTCACTTCAAAGAATGTTGATTCTCAAAACCTTTCTTATTCAAATATTATCGCAGCCATGATGACTGGAATAGCCTCGGTGGAAGACCAACTGGCCACAATGGTGCGCGCAATCGAGAACCTTATGAAAACTGTTGAAGGGAAGGACATGCAGATTGCTGCACTATTAAGTAAGCTTGAAATCCAGAATCCTGACAAGTCAACACAACTACCTGTGAATACCTCATATTTAGCCCTTCAAGGGGCCCAATCAAAAGATCATCGTCACACATCTGCGTCAGGACACGTGGCTGACGAAACTAACTATGCCTCACTAGTCGCTTCACTATTTGTCCAACAATTGTAGGATATGATAATGAACACAATTCGAGCACAGTATGGTAGCGCTCCCCAAAACACTCTCATGTACTCAAAACCCTACACAAGGAGAATTGATAGTATGAGGATGCCTGCAGGGTACCAACCTCCGAAGATCCAATAGTTTGACAGAAAGGGTAACCCAAAATAACACATGGCTCATTTTCTCGAGACCTGTAACAATGCTAGGACTGAAGGGATTTACTGGTTAAATAGTTTATTCGTTCCCTTAAGGGAAATGCCTTTGAGTGGTATACTGATTTAAAGTCCAAATCGATTGATAGTTGAGAACAAATGGAATGAGAATTTCTAAACAGGTTTTACAACACCCATCGCAATGTTAGTATGATAGAGTTGACTAACACAAGACAATGGAAGGATGAGCCTGTAATGGACTATATCAATCGGTGGCGAGCACTTAGCTTGGATTGTAAGGATTGGTTGACAGAATTCTCTACTGTTGAAATGTGTATGCAAGGTACGCATTGGGACGTCCTTTATTTTCTTTAAGGTATAAAGCCTCGTACCTTCGAAGAATTGGCTACATGTTCCCATGATATGGAGATTAGCATTAAAACTCGTGGAGGCAAAGATCCCTTGATTTTAGAGCCACGTAAAGACAGAAAGGATGAAAAGAAGGTTGTAAAATCATTAAAGGGTGCCACCAAAGAATCCATGATTGTCTCTACCATCCCAATAAAGGTTGCTATCAAAGATAAGAGAAAAGAAGATAATAAGCCACGACAGTTTCAAGAGAAGCAAAACCAGCATCCGACGCTCAAAGAATTAGAGACAAAGGAATACCCATTCCCAATCTCTGATGTTCATGTCATATTGGAATACTTACTTCAAAGTAAAGTTATTGAACTCCCAGAATGTAAGCGCCCTCAAGAAATGGGATGTGTTGATGACCCAAAATATTACAAATATCATCGTATTGTTGATCACCCCATGGAGAAGTGTTTTATTTTCAAGGAAATAGTGATGAACTTGGCAAAGCAGGGAAAGATTTTGTTAAACACAAATGACATATCAACTTCAAATCATACTGCTGTCGTATTCCCGTCTTCAAAGTTCGAACGGACCTGTGCTTATCACCAATTATTTTTAAACTCTGGTATTTGCTCTACAACTATTCAATTTGGCTCATTCGAACCTATTTAGATATACCTCCCCCAAGGTAGGATTCTTGACAATCCAACAAATGAGAAGAAACTTCTCCAACACGATGATGAAGGATGAACCTTGGTGACGAGGAGACGACAAAAGCAACAAGCTCATGTTCCTCTGACCAGCCACTTCGACAAAGGGCAAAAGAAAAAGAAGTCTCAATATATCCCTAAGAAAGGTGTCTAGAATGGGAAATATGCCAATAAGACGGCATTGACAAAACATACAAGGTTGGGTGAAGAATTTGCAAGCCCGTCACTTTACATGATTTCTTTCCAAAAGGATATCTCGATGATGAAGTTGTACCAACTTACATGGTGTCAACTGTGAAGATTAATTTAGAGTTCGAAAATGATAAAAGTTAAAATAAAGTCCAAAGTATAGGAGAACTTGAGAAACACACGATCGCCATCAAAGAATTCAACGACGAAAAGGTAAATCGCATGTTGTGCAACAATCACTTTCATTGATGAAGACCTTCAACTAGGATCAAAGCCACACAAGCGTCCTCTTTTTATCTCTGGATACATAAGGGAGCAAAGGGTAAATCACATTCTTATTGATGGGGGCTCTGTAGTGAATCTCATGCCAAAATTTATAATAAAAAATCTTGGCATTACAGTCAACGACTTGGCTCCCAATCGCCTCATCATTCAAGGTTTTAATCAAGGGGAGCAGAGAATTATTGGCATGATTTGTGTAGACCTAGCAATTGGAATGTTGCAAGCTGAAACATTATTCTACATAATCGATGCAAAGACATCCTACAATTTGTTATTGGGACGTCATTCGTGTGTGAGTGTGACTCAAAAAGTATATCAATTAAAAATTTCCACACTTCGTAAAAGAACGAATTCCTTGCAGAATAGGGCTATCGAAAGGGGTATCGTACCTCAGGGATTATGGTCTGATGAGTTGGAATACAGAATTAATTCTAATTAAATTTATAAGAAAAGAATTCTGATTTTTAAACTAAACTAGTTAAAAAGTAAAATAAAATAAATCAAAGGTAAACAGATAATGAAGATAATAGGAGAGAAATCTAGGGTGTTTGACTTCACCACTAACTCCACAATCAATGGTCAATTGAATCAACTATAGGGAAATTACATCATGCATAAGTGGTGTCGGTGGCTACATGCTCACCTTCATCCATCAAGAAGATAACATATGATTAAGGTTAAGCCATGGACTATCTTCGATTGGCATGGGCCATCTGCCTAACTACTCTAATCTAGGGTGCAGTATGGTTCATCTTCTCTAGGCATAATCCATCAAAGCTCATAACAATATATTCAGTGATTACCATTGTGTAATAATCTCTCTCATGATCATAGAAAATAAGAGAGATTGAGTTCAATAACAACAACTAAATATCTAAGACAAGATAAGAAATCATTGAAACTGAATTTACAAGACTTTTATTGCTCAATGCTATAATAAGAATCCTCTGAATTACACAATCTATGCATGTATATAAAGGTCCCCAATAATTAAAACAATCAAACCATTGATGCTTTGTTAGGGCTACATCAAAACCCTAGTGGATGAACTAGCCGCTCATGGTAGAAGAAGAAGCTTCAACTGTTGAGGAAGAAGACATCCTCTTTCTGAATTATGCATATGACTTCGTTCTCCAATGGCTCTGCAATATGTTTCTGTTCTTTTCTCAGCCCTCTCAGACTCTCCAAGCTCTGTTCTCTCTGTCTAATCTCTCTGTAAGCTCTCCCAACTCAGCCTCCAAGTCTTTACTTTATTCCCCAACAGAATACACCAAAGTCCTAATCCAATTAGGAATAAATTAGGGTTTCCCGCAGCACTAATCAGGTGGGTTTTTCCTGCTGACTTCGGCTCAACTTTTGACCCACTAGAAGTCCGATTTACAGAATTTTTGGGAAATACAAAAGTGTGCAGAATCGAATTTCGTTCAACCTTACAAGGAAATAATGTCGATTTGAGGCTCAAAAATAAGACTTCTAGTCCATTTTCCAAAACGGGATTAAGACTGCATTATGCGCAGATTTGGGCTTCAGGCCCGAAACCTTCTTAAACAGTTGTAATTCTCTTGGACCTCTTTCTTGGGCTGATTTGAGTTAAAATAAATGGTTGAGTGAATCTCCTTGATGTAGGCTTCAACTCACCATCTTGGATGTCTTCTTTAAAAGCCCAAAAACTTGGTTTTAACTGAAATAATCATTAAGGCCCTGAAAATACAGAAAACACTAAAACAAAGTAAAATAACAAAATAATCTATCACTAAGAGAATAAAATACATAAGTTAAGAGGATAGAATGCGTAACATTCAACGCCTATCACACCCCCAAACTTACATATTGCTAGTCCCTTAGCAATAGAATAAAACAAAATTAAAATAAAGAAACTAACAATTACTAACTAAACTACCCAACTCCACTTTCGTGGGAGAAACGATTGCATTTAGCATATGCAACAAGCCTTTAAACCCCTAGGTTCCCCCTAGTGGACGAGTATAGTCTCGTGAGGGTTTCCAGAAATGTTACCCACAAACATTCAAAATTCTGTTCAACATTCATCAAGAAGAAGATTACAATATATAGTTACAAACTTGCATTCAAGAATAATTCCAAACTTTCAAATTCTATCATTCAAATCAATGGTCCCCATGCATAATTCACATCAACATATCTCAAAATAATCAACTCTAGCTCCCTCGTGTAAAGTGAACTAGCAGTTATCTCATGTAGCATAACCAAGCTCTGAATATATTAAGGCACATACCCCCTCAACTCACTAGCTCCCCTTATTGAAATCATACTTCCAAACATGAATACATGACTTTTTCATTTTTTTTTCATTATTCTTTTTTTTCATTGCTTCATTGGTTGTGCAATGTCTTGATTTATTAAGCTTTCTGAAAGATCCATGTAGCAAGCTTTCAGTCAGTGACTCCCAAACCAGATGGCTTTAGGGCACTAGGCTTTAAGATACTCTGAAGACCTAATTACTCGAATCAATCAGCCTACAAATCAAGACAACCAATGCTCATCTTTTCTCACCCTTTCACTTTTGACGCGAACACTCCGTGCTTCCTGAGGCATAGAGGCCCGGTTACTCATGAAAAAGATCAAATTGATTGCTTCTTCATCACATTCTTTTTCTTTTTTTTTCATTGAAGTCAAGTATAACATATTGATCGGCATAGAATGTTGCGCATTCTAACCTCTTAATTTATATATTTTATTCTCTTAGTGATAGATTATTTTGTGATTTTACTTTGTTTTAGTGTTTTCTGTATTTTCAGGGCCTTAATGATTATTTCAGTTAAAACCAAGATTTTGGGCTTTTAAAGATGACATCCAAGATGGTTAGATGAAGCCTACTCCAAAGGGATCCATTCAACTCCATAATTTAACTCAAATCAGCCCAAGGAAGAGGTCCAAGAGAATTACAACAGCTTAAGAAGGTTTCGGGCCTGAAGCCCAAATCTGCGCATAATGCAGTCTTAATCCCGTTTTCGAAAACGGACCAGAAGTCTTATTTCCGAGCCTCAAATCGACATTATTCTCGCGTGGGGTTGAACGAAATTCGATTCTGCACACTTTTGTATTTCACGAAAATTCCGTAAATCGGACTTCTAGTGGGTCAAAAGTTGGGCCGAAGTCAGCAGAAAAAACCCACCTGATTAGTGCTGCGGGAAAACCTAATTAATTCCTAATTGGATTAGGACTTTGATGTATTCTCTTGGCTATTTAAAGTGACAAATTAGGGCTGTATTAGGAGGCTTGGCAGCAGCTTTGAAGAGCTTTTGGAATAGAGAATCATTGGAGAACAAGGCGTATCATGAGCGGCTAGTTCAGCCACCAGGGTTTTGATGGAGCCCTAACTAAACATCACTGGTTTGATTGTTCTAATTATTGGGGATTTTTGTATTCATTCATAGATTGTGTAATTTAGAGGATTCTTATTATTGAATTGAGCAATAAAAGTCTTATAAATTCAGTTTCAATGATTTCTTATCTTGTCTTAGATACTTGATTGTTGTTATTGAACTCGTCCCTCTTGTTTTCTGTGATCATGAGAGTGATTATTACACAATGGTTTTCACTGAATATATCATTAAAAGCTTTGATGGATTATGCCTAGAGAAGATGAACCATGCTGCACCCTAGATTAGAGTAGTTAGGCAGATAGCCCATGCCAATCGAAGATAGTCCATGACTTAGCCTTAATTATATGTTATCTTCTTGACGGATGAAGGTGAGCTTGTAGCCACCGACACCACTTATGCATGATATGATGCCCCATAGTTAGTTCAATTAACCATTGATTGTGAAGTTAGTGGTGAAATCAATTACCCTAGACTTATCTTATATTCTCTACACTCCTTAGTTTTTCTTGCTTTTGTTCAATTGCTTCATTAGTTAATTTAGAATTAAAAATCAGAATTTATTTCTTTTAAATTTAATTAGAATTAATTCCTTATATCCAACACAGTCAGACCACAGTCCCTGAGGTACGATACCCCTTTCGATAGCCCTATTCTGCAAAGAATTCGTTCTATTGCGAAGTGTGGAAAATTTTAATTGGTATACTTTTTGAGTCACACTCACACACGAATCAATTTTTGGCGCCGTTGCCGGGGACTGTCTATTTGATTGTTTGGATTTTTAGAATTAGTTCTAATTGGATTTTTAGTTTAGGAATTTTTTTTTTTTATTTTTTTATTTTTCTTTTATTTTTTTATTTTTATTTTATTTCTTTTGTTTTCTTTTCAATTACTAATTAGTTTTCTTTTATTTTTTAGTTTAGAATTTTTTTTTGCTACTAATCTAATCTAATTTATTTTATTTTATTTTTTTTTCTTTTCCGGTACTTCAATCACCATACCATTGAGCAAGAGGAAGAGACTATTTACATCATGGATGGTGTGCGTGGTAATAATGAGGACAACAATATTGTGCCTAATGCTGTTGTGGAAAAAGTGAGATTGATCAGAGACTACTATGTCCCAGAGACTTATAATTCACCAGCTAATTTTGAATTGCCTAATGTCACTGCACAGAACTATGAGATCAAGCCCAGTATCATTCATATGTTGCCATCCTATTTTGGGTTGACTCATGAGGATCCGTACAAGCACTTGGATGAATTTATAGAAGTTTGCTCATTAACAAAAATTCATAACTTCTCAGAAGATGCTTTTCGGATGCGACTCTTTCCATTCTCTTTGAAGGAGAAGGCCAAGTATTGGTTCAGATCTCTACCAGTGAGTTCTATCACTACATGGACTCAAATGCAAAGTGAGTTCTTGAAGAAATATTTTCCAATAGGGAGGACCAATCAATTCAGACGTGCTATCACTGGTTTCTCTCAATTTGAGGGAGAACAATTTTTTGAGGCATGGGAGAGATTCAAGGACCTTCTTAGGAAGTGTTCTCATCACCAAGTTCCAAAGTGGCAGTTAGTGCAGTGTTTCTATGAGGGACTTACAGAAAATAACAGACAAATGGTGGATGTATCATGTGGTGGTACTTTTATGTTAAAAAGTGAAGATGAAGCATGGACTTTGTTCGAGAATCTCAGTGACAATTCTTTGCAACATGTGTCTTCATCTCGTTCTAGCAGACCAACCCATTCAGGGAAGGCAGAAGATATTTTTGAGGTTGGTTCTACAGATGCTATGTCTACCATTGTGGATGCTGTGTCACAAAGAGTGGTGCAACTCATGGCGATTGGTCAAGTGCCAAATCCATCTTCTTATCCTTCTATTTATGAGCCATGTGATTTTTGCTCTAGTCCTATGCACCATGTCAATAATTGTCCTTCACTTGGGCAATTTTTTGATCTTCCACAAGAGCAAGGGGCAGCAATTCAGCCCACTTTTCAACCTCAGAACTATGTGCCTTCACAATTATATCAAGAACAAGTTCCTATGGCACAGAGGTATTCAGCCATTGAGGACAAGATGACAATTGTCCTAGAAAAACTTGAGAAGCTTGACTCTATTGTTGAGATGGTGGAAGCTACTGCAGCAACACTTCAATCCACTATTCAACTGGTTCATTCTCATTCTCAATCGATTGCCAAACTGGAATTTCAGTTTGGACAACTTGTCAATGCCATGAGTAAAAGAGAAGAGGAGAAACTACCAAGCCAACCAGTTGCCAACCCAAGAGGGGTTCATGTCCTCGACAATATTCCTTCTTTGAGCAACCCACACCATGAACAATTTCAAGCCATCACCACTCTTAGAAGTGGAGAAATAAGTGACAACAAGGTGGGGGAGAAGAAGCTTGATGAAGAAGAGGTGACAAAGAGTTCTAATGCTGAAATTTCTTATGAGCCTAAGGTGAACTTGAATACTTTTAATGCCATTCAACTTCCTCTAGATGAGAGTGATTGTTTCTTCATGGATGACTTTGATGATTATGTTGAAGAAGTTGATCCGGCTGCTCTATCACATGATGTTGATAAGTCCCTTGAGGGGGTGAATGATTTACTTGATGTAGTGGCCATGAAAAATACTCCACCTTGGAGGATTCCGATTGAGCCATTTCCTATTCTTTCTAGCACTCCTCCGATGCCATCATTAGAGTCTCCTCCATGGGTAAAATTGAAACATCTTCCGTCAAGACAGAGAGATGTGTTTTTTGAAGCCAATGACACCATTCCGGTCACTTTGAGTTCGACACAAGGAGGTGAGGATCATATAGGAGGGACGAAATTAAATCTCCTCAAGAGATGTGGCATTGGGTGAACTTTCAATTCAAGTTGATGATCGTCGCCTACGGACGTTAAATTGTAGGATTTGTATGTATTTCTATCCCTTAATTTCTTTAGTTTTCTTTTATTTTTATTTTTATTTTTTATTTTTTTTTATTTTTAGTTTATGTTTTTCTTTATTTTTCTTCCATTATTAGTTGCGTTTAATGTGTTTTTCTTGAGTCTTTGATGTCTTAGTTGCTTTCGAGGGATATCGGGAGGTGTATCGAGGTAATTGGACTCAAGACGGGTGAAAAAACAAGGTCTCGGTCGACCTTGGGCGATGGACCCTCCAAAAATTGCACTCTCGGTCGACCTTGGGCGATAGACGCCCAAGGAGCATCAGCTGGGGCGATCGATCGCCCAGCCCAAGGGGGATCGATCGCCCCTTGAATTTTTGAAGTGCACCATACAGCAGCATGGGCGATCGATCGCCCATGCCTAGGGGGATCGAGCGCCCAGCCCCTGAAAGCCCCAGCTGATCCGTTTTGCTTCAATTTCAAAGCCTTCTACTTGCCCCCCACTTAGATCTACATGTTTTGATGCATTTTGTGCCTCTCCAACATCAAAATACACTCTAAAAATCTTTCATAACACTACTTGATCATCATCATTCATCACCATCATCATCCATTCCAATCTATTTTTTTCCATCCTCATTAAATGATCAATTTTCTCAAGTTTCTTCTTCACAAGGAAGTAGACTTTTTTTTGAAAAATTGGTTGGATTTCTTTGAGAGGTTTTGTGCTACAAGTTTGGGGGAGGACATTGCAAATTAATTGTGGATTACTTGGTTGATTTTGATGCTCCATTCCGGCCATGACCTAGATGCTTCGACACCACCTTCTCCTTGATTTTTTCGGAGGTAACTATTTTTTTGTATTTTTATTTTTATTTATTTATTTTTTTTCTTTCTTCTTTATTTTATTTTTCATATTGTTTTTTTTTCTTTCTTCTTCAGTTATAAAAAAAAAAAAAAAATTTATTTCATATTTATTTTCACCCATATTATTTCACTTGGTCTTTGGGGTATAGTGGTTTGTTTTGACAGGTTGAAACATCCAAGTTTGGGGGTGTGCTTGCATTGCCTTCATACTATTGGTTTGCTATATTTTCTTGCCACTACTTCTCCGAATTCTTGGTAACATCGTTCTTACTCTTCTCTATGCTTCAATTGGGTGTACATTGAGGACAATGTACAGTTTAAGTTTGGGGGTGAGGCGATGCCTAATTATGTGCTTTATTGCATATGGGGAAAATTTGTGTGAAATTCTTCTTGTATTAGGATTTTATTTTATTTTATTTTCTTAGTTTATTTCTTTATTTTCCATTGTTTTATTTTTAGATAGAATGTTTTGACATTATACAAGGGATTAATACCTTATGTAGGTGCTTAACTTGCAATTTTTGAGTATGTTTTAAAATTTTGAAAACTGTGAGTTAAATTATGTGGTTTTAATCATGGTTTGCAATAACATGTTTTGGAGTAATTAATTTTAGTTTCCTTACATGCACAAACACACTAGCATAGTCTTATGGGGTATAAACTTTGGTTTTGAGTTATTGAGTTACATATGTTTGATATTAAGTAGTATCTCTTGAGAATGAGTACCGATAATGTGTTATACTTGACTTCAATGAAAAAAAAAAAAGAAAGAAAAGAAAAAAAAGAAAGAAGAAAAAAGAGTTGAATAAGCAAATCAATTTGATCCTTTTCATGAGTAACCGGGCCTCTATGCCTCAGGAAGCACGGAGTGTTCGCGTCAAAAGTGAAAAGGTGAGAAAAGATGTGCATTGGTTGTCTTGAATTGTAGCCTGACTGATTCGAGTAATTAGGTCTTCGGGGTATCTTAAAGCCTAGTGCCCTAAAGCCATCTGGTTTGGGAGTCACTGACTGAAAGCTTGCTACATGGATCTTTCAGAAAGCTTAATAGATCAAGACATTGCACAACCAATAAAGCAATAAAAAAAAGGAATGATGAAAAAAAAATAGAAAAGTCATGTATGCATGTTGGGAAGTATGATTTCAATAAGGGGAGCTAGTGAGTTGAAGGGGTATGTGTCTTAATATATTCAGAGCTGAGTTATGCTACATGAGAGGACTGCTAGTTCACTTTACACGGGGGAGCTAGAGTTAATTATTTTGAGATATATTGATGTGAATTATGCATGAGGACCATTGATTTGAATTATAGAATTTGAAAGTTTGAAATTATTATTGAATGCAAGTTTGTAACTATGTATTGTAATCTTCTTCTTGAATTAATGTTGAAACAGAATTTTGAATGTTTGTGGGTAACATTTCTGGAAACCCTCACGAGACTATACTCGTCCACTAGGGGGAACCTAGGGGTTTAAAGGCTTGTTGCATATGCTAAATGCAATCGTTTCTCCCACGAAAGTGGAGTTAGGTAGTTTAGTTAGTGTTTAGTAGTTTCTTTGTTTTAGTTTAGTTTTATTCTATTGCTAAGGGACTAGCAATATGTAAGTTTGGGGGTGTGATCGGCATAGAATGTTGCGCATTCTAACCTCTTAATTTATATATTTTATTCTCTTAGTGATAGATTATTTTGTGATTTTACTTTGTTTTAGTGTTTTCTGTATTTTCAGGGCCTTAATGATTATTTCAGTTAAAACCAAGATTTTGGGCTTTTAAAGATGACATCCAAGATGGTTAGATGAAGCCTACTCCAAAGGGATCCATTCAACTCCATAATTTAACTCAAATCAGCCCAAGGAAGAGGTCCAAGAGAATTACAACAGCTTAAGAAGGTTTCGGGCCTGAAGCCCAAATCTGCGCATAATGCAGTCTTAATCCCGTTTTGGAAAACGGACCAGAAGTCTTATTTCCGAGCCTCAAATCGACATTATTCTCGCGTGGGGTTGAACGAAATTCGATTCTGCACACTTTTGTATTTCACGAAAATTCCGTAAATCGGACTTCTAGTGGGTCAAAAGTTGGGCCGAAGTCAGCAGAAAAAACCCACCTGATTAGTGCTGCGGGAAAACCTAATTAATTCCTAATTGGATTAGGACTTTGATGTATTCTCTTGGCTATTTAAAGTGACAAATTAGGGCTGTATTAGGAGGCTTGGCAGCAGCTTTGAAGAGCTTTTGGAATAGAGAATCATTGGAGAACAAGGCGTATCATGAGCGGCTAGTTCAGCCACCAGGGTTTTGATGGAGCCCTAACTAAACATCACTGGTTTGATTGTTCTAATTATTGGGGATTTTTGTATTCATTCATAGATTGTGTAATTTAGAGGATTCTTATTATTGAATTGAGCAATAAAAGTCTTATAAATTCAGTTTCAATGATTTCTTATCTTGTCTTAGATACTTGATTGTTGTTATTGAACTCGTCCCTCTTGTTTTCTGTGATCATGAGAGTGATTATTACACAATGGTTTTCACTGAATATATCATTAAAAGCTTTGATGGATTATGCCTAGAGAAGATGAACCATGCTGCACCCTAGATTAGAGTAGTTAGGCAGATAGCCCATGCCAATCGAAGATAGTCCATGACTTAGCCTTAATTATATGTTATCTTCTTGACGGATGAAGGTGAGCTTGTAGCCACCGACACCACTTATGCATGATATGATGCCCCATAGTTAGTTCAATTAACCATTGATTGTGAAGTTAGTGGTGAAATCAATTACCCTAGACTTATCTTATATTCTCTACACTCCTTAGTTTTTCTTGCTTTTGTTCAATTGCTTCATTAGTTAATTTAGAATTAAAAATCAGAATTTATTTCTTTTAAATTTAATTAGAATTAATTCCTTATATCCAACACAGTCAGACCACAGTCCCTGAGGTACGATACCCCTTTCGATAGCCCTATTCTGCAAAGAATTCGTTCTATTGCGAAGTGTGGAAAATTTTAATTGGTATACTTTTTGAGTCACACTCACACACGAATCACATATTATCGGTACTCATTCTCAAGAGATACTAATTAATATCAAGCATATGTAACTCAATAACTCAAAACCAAAGTTCATACCCCATAAGACTATGCTAGTGTGTCTGTGCATGTAAGGAAACTAAAATTAATCATCCCAAAACATATTTTTGCAAACCATGATTAAACCCATATAATTTAAACCACAGTTTCCAAAAATTTAACACATACTCAAAAATTGCAAGTTATGCACCTACATAAGGTATTAATTCTTTGAATAATGTCAAAATATTCTATCTAAAAACAAAACAAAAGAAAAAAAAAAAACAAACTAAGAAAATAAAATAAACTAAAATCCTAATACAAGAAGAATTTCACACAAATTTTCCCCCATATTCAATAAAGCACATAATAGGCATCGCCTCACCCCCAAACTTAAACTGTACATTGTCCTCAATGTATACCCAATTGAAGCATAGAGAAGAGTAAGAACGAAGTTACCAGAAATCCAGAGTAGTGGAAAGAAAACATAGTACATCACTAGCATGAAGGCAATGCAAGCACACCCCCCCCAAACTTGGATGTTAAAATCTGTCAAAACGAACCACTATACCCCAAAGATCAAGTGAAAATAGTATGGTGGAAAATAAATATGAAAGAGAAAAATTCGAAAAAAAATAAAATATTTTTTCATTTTTCAAATTTTTTTTTTTCGTAACAATAATCTAACTACAAAAAGAAAAATAAAAACTAAAAATAAAATAAAATACAAAAGATGGTTAACTCCCTGTCAAGGATGTGGTGGTGACTGAGCATCTGGATCCAAGTTTGCTTGATGCATCAGTGCACGCATCATCCTCCTCATCTCTAGTTTCTCTTGGCGAGTGTCACGAAAGTGATCCGCCATCTCTGTTCTCATTGCACCAAACTGTGTGGAGACCTCTGTCTGTAGGGTGCCAAACTGGGCTGTCAACCCAGCAATCTGCCCCTCTAAATATTGATAATCATGGCCACCAGCCTGTGCATGCACCTCCTCTTCCTCTGCCTCCATCTCTTCTGGATCTTCCACCGGTGGTGGTATATCTACATGCTCTCCTCCCTGGGCCAACCGAGATACCTCACCAGGCGCCGCTATGACTCTCTGGTGCATATGTGATCGGCTCAAATTCCAGTCATGCGTGCCATAATGAAGATCACGTGGAAAGGTAAGCTCGTCCTCATGGACTGCATACCCCTGTGCCACAAGCAATTGGTGAATAATAGTAGGGAATGGAAACTCCCAGTCACTTGCACTGTCTGGTGCCTTGGCCACAACTTTAGAATAGAATTTCTCCATCTAGCCCTAGACAATCTGTGGGAATGACAGCCAATGCCCAAAATGTATGACATATAAGGCTCTAAGGAACCATAAATGATTTGGCATTGAAGACTTGGAAGCTGCATTCCTTTTCGGCCCGAAAAATTGGTTGGCACACAAACGTGCAACCACATTACCCACTGACAACTCGTCGGGTAAAGGAGTATAGATATGAGATAAATTATGTGGGCACTCATGAGGACAACCCATGGCAATGGCAATGGATGACATGTCCACTCGAACTATTGTTCCATCTATGGAAGAAGTAAGCACATCCCGCTCATCAGGTGTCGGCATTAAGTTCTAATAAAATACCTTGACAAGCCTCGGGTAAATAGTAGATGAGAGTGGAACAAAAATGGATGCCGACCGACGATGACGAATGTCAAAAATCCCCCATCGTATCTCGGGAAACATACCATAAAGTTCGGCTATGTCAAACGTGGTTTCAAAGTTCAACGCCCTTGGATGCCATCTCTCTTGAATACCTTCTCGGCGAGATCGTGAAGAACCTGTGGTCGGATCATGCCTCGCTCGGCGAGGATTACGTGAACTTGAAGCACCTTGGTGACTTGCTCTCTTTGGTACCATAGAAGTAGAAAAAGTGTGGTTGAGGAATTAAATTGAACACTTGGCGTGCACAATTAACTTGTACCCTTCAACCTCCTCTTTTCGGCAATTTTTTCACCCAAATCGAACAAGTAAATATACCAAATTGATCCCCCAAACTTGGTCTTCAAAAGCCCTCAAAAAGATTTGAACAATTTCTTCAAGGAAAAACTTCACTTACTTTGATGTTGAACTTGAAAAAGTGAGAGCTTCCTTTGAGAACTAGTGATTTTTTTGATCCAATTTGATGTTGAAGTTGATGATGATCAATGTTGACTTCTTGTTTAATACTCACTAATTGAAGAAATTAATTTTCCGGATGATGTAGGACTTGAATTGGAGTTCAAAGAGGTCTAGGATGCAAGTAGTAGCAACAAAGGAGGATAAGTGGCCTTTATATGCCTTAAAAATTCGGGCAGCCCCTCCATGGGCCTAGGCGATCGATCCCCCCTTGGATGGGCGATCGATCACCCACCTGCTAGTGGGTGATCACTTGAAAAACCATGGGGCGATCGATCCCCCTCTTGAAGGCCTGTTGGACCTCCATCGCCCAAGGTCGACCGAGACTTGATATTTTTGAGTCTCCATCGCCCAAGGTCGACCGAGAGCACTATTTTTCACCCATCTTGAGTCCGAATACCTCGGTACACCTCTTGGCATCCTCCGGAAGCAACTTATACATCAAAAACTCAAAGAAAAACCATTAAAACGCAACTAGAATTGAAGAAAAACTTAAGAAAACTAAAACTAAAAATTAAAATTAAAGAAAACTAAAGGAAATAAAATATAGAAATACATACAGAACCTACAATTTAACGTCCGGAGGAGACGATTGACTCTCCGAAGGGATTAAGTCGGATAGACGGGATCCGTCAAGTCGACAGACTCTACGTCTCTTCTTGGCACACATCCTTCCACACAATGCTTCAACCTTTGGCCATTAACTTTCATAAAACCAATTCCAAACAATTGCTCATCTGGGAATGAGTCTCGAATCGGTAATTCATCGATCACCGGCTCAAACTCAATCCGAGATAAATGATCCGCAACCACATTCTCCGTCCCCTTTTTGTCTTTTATATCCAAATCAAATTCTTGCAGCAATAAAATTCATTGAATAAGACGCGGTTTGGTTTCTTTCTTTGTCAATAAGTGTCTCAATGCTGCATGATCAGAGTAGATAACCACCTTAGAGCCCAGTAAATAAGAACAAAATTTGTCCAAAGCAAACACTACAGCTAGAAGCTCTTTCTCTGTGGTTGTATAATTGAGTTGGGCATCAGAGAGAGTCTTACTAGCGTAATAGATGACATATGGACATTTCTCTACTCTTTGTCCCAACACTGCTCCCACTGCATAATCAGAGGCATCACACATGATTTCAAAAGGTAAAGCCCATTTTGGCGATTGCATAATTGGTGCAGAAGATAACAGAGACCGAAGCTTTTCAAAAGCTTTCACACAATCTTCATCAAAGATAAAGGGAACATCTTTAGATAACAAATGGCACAATGGTCGAGCCACTTTACTGAAATCCTTGATGAATCTTCTATAGAACCCGGCATGGCCTAAGAAAGATCGAACTTGCCTTACCGAAGTTGGATGAGGCAGAGTTGCAATTAGGTCGATCTTTGCTTTATCAACTTCAATGCCCCTCTCTGAAACAATATGGCCCAATACAATACCTTCTTTCACCATAAAATGGCTCTTCTCCCAACTAAGTACCAAATTCCGTTCTCGGCACCTTTGAAGCACGAGTGATAAATTGCTCAAACAGTGTTCAAAGGATGATCCAAAAACAGAGAAGTCATCCATAAACACCTCCAAGAATTTTTCCACCATGTCAGAAAAGATGGCCATCATACACCTCTGGAATGTCGCCGGAGCATTACATAATCCAAAAGGCATACGACGATACGCAAAAGTACCAAAGGGATAAGTGAAAGTGGTCTTCTCTTGATCTTCTGGATCCATAGCTACCTGGTTATAACCAGAGTAGCCATCCAGAAAGCAATAATAGCTCTGACCAGCTAACCTTTCAAGTATTTGATCAATGAATGGAAGAGGGAAGTGATCTTTCCGTGTCATAGAATTGAGCTTTCTGTAATCAATGCAAACATTCCATCCTGTGGCAGTATGTTGTGGAACAAGCTCTCCCATAGAGTTAGGGACAATGGTAAGACCAGATTTCTTTGGAACCACTTGTGTCGGACTCACCCATGTGCTGTCAGAAATTGGATAAATGATTCCTGCATCAAGTAACTTGACAACCTCTTTCTTTACCACCTCCTTCATGTTGGGGTTCAGTCGCCTCTGTGCCTCTCTGGTTGGCTTACATCCTTCTTCCAGATGAATTTTGTGCATGCAAATCGAGGGATCAATGCCCTTAAGATCAGCAACACTCCATCCAATTGCTTCACGATGTTGGTATAAAACCTCTACTAAGCTCCTCTCTTGAACTTCTGTCAGATCAGAGGCAATTATAACAGGAAGAGTTTTTTGTGCCCCCAAGAATACATACTTCAATTTGTCAGGCAAGGGCTTCAATTCTAATTCTGGAGGGGACTCCAATGAAGGCACTAGGGGAGTGCTAGAGAGAGAAGGTAGTGGCTCAATTAGAATTCTCCATGGTGGAGTATTCTGAATAGCATCCACTTCCAGCATAGCATGCACTTCTTCACACAACCCTTCATCATTAATGTTCTCAAAGTCATAAAGGGACTTACATACCTCCAGGGAGTTTCGAGATATAGAGGATGAAACAAATTCCTCTACACATTCATCAATATCATCCATGCAGAACACATCACTCTGATCTGGAGGGTGTTGGATAGCATTGAACACATTAAGCTTGACATTCATATTGCCAAATGAAATATCCATGATCTCTGACCTACAGTTTATGCAAGCATCAGCAGTAGCTAAGAAAGGTCGACCAAGGATCACTGGAATGTGCCTCTTCAGATTGTGAACCGGCTCAGTGTCAAGCACAATGAAATCAATAGGAAAGTAGAACTTGTCCACTTTAATGAGCACATCTTCTATGATTCCTCGGGGCTGCTTTGTTGACCTGTCTACAAATTGCAATACCACTGAGGTAGGCTTCAATTCTCCCAAGCCCAATTGTAAGTGAACTGAATAGGGTAGCAAATTCACACTTGCACCCAAATCAAGAAGAGCTTTATCCACATGGTGCTCCCTAATAATACATGAGATAGTTGGAGCACCAGGATCTTTGTACTTGGGAGGAGTACACTGCTGAATTATTGAACTTACTTATTGTGGCAGCATCACTTTCTTTGGCAAATGGCTTTTAGAACGCCTTTTCTGAGTGCACAAGTCCTTCAAGAATTTAGCATAAGGAGGAATTTGCTTGATGGCATCAAGGAGTGGCAAATTAATCTTCACTTGTCGAAACACCTCCATCATGTCATGCAGCTTGTCCCCTTGCTTCCCCAATTTAGATGCTTCTAGGAAATGTTGTGGGAAAGGAGCCTTGGGCTCATAAGGAATTTCAGCATTTGGACTTGTGGTCACTTTTTCTTCTTCTTTCTTCTCACCCCCCTTATTATCAATTATTTTCCCACTTCTCAAAGTGGTAATGGCTTAAACTTGCTCATGGTGTGGGTTGCTTGTGGAAGCTTGCATCCCCCTTGGATTAGCAATTGGTTGATTAGGGAGCTTCCCTTCTTCTCTTCTACTCAATGAAGTAGCAAGCTGTCCAAACTGAGATTCCAGTTTGGTAATGGATTGAGAATGCGAGTGCACTAGCTGAACTGTAGATTATACTGTTGCTGCAGTAGCTTGCACTGTCTCTATAAGAGAATCAAGCTTGTCAAATTTGGACAAGGTAAGAGTCAGCTTGTCTTCAATAGCAGAAATTATTTGGGCCATAGGACTTTGTGTTTGATATTGTTGTTGAGGCACAAAAGTCCTAGGTTGATATGATGGTTGCATTGCTGCCCCTTGATTACTGTAAGAAAAATCAGGATGATTCCTCCATGTGGGATTGTAAGTATTACCTCGTGGAGGACTCATTGGTCCAGTGACAGTAGCTTGAACTTGCTCATGTTGAATATCTAGAAAATTGCCCCACTGAAGGACAATTGCTCACATTATGCATAGGACTAGAGCAAAATTCACAAGGGCCTAGCAATGAAGAATTTGAAGCAGAAGGAGTTTGATTGGCAGCCATAATTGCTGCCACCTTTTGTGCAATTAAATCAATATTAGTTGGTATAGCTTCTGAAGCACCAACCTCATAAATTCCATCAGTCTTCCTTGTAGTGGCAGGTCTGCTAGAACGAGTAGAGGACAAATGTCACTAAGATTTTCAAATAAGGTCCATGCCTCTTCTTCACTCTTCAACATAAAAGTACCTCCACATGACGCATCAACCATCTGTCTGTTGGCTTCTGTGAGCCCTTCATGAAACCTTTGCACTAGTTGCCACTTAGGAACTTGATGATGGGGACACTTCCTAAGAAGGTCCTTGAATCTTTCCCATGTCTCATAAAATTGTTCCCCCTCATGTTGGGAGAAACCAGTAATAGAACGTCTGAACTGATTGGTCTTCCCTATCGGAAAATACTTCTTGAGAAACTCATGTTGCATCTGAGTCCAAGTCGTGATAGAACCAGCCGGTAGAGAGTTGAACCAATACTTTGCTTTGTCTTTCAGAGAGAATGGAAAAAGTCTCATTCTAAAAGCATCTTCAGAGAAGTTGTGAATTTTTGTAGTTGAGCACACTTCAATGAAGTCATCCAGATGCTTGTAAGGGTCTTCTTGAGTCAGCCCAAAATAAGATGGTAGCATCTGAATAATGCTGGACTTGATCTCATAATTCTGTGCTGTGACATTGGGCAATTGAAAACCTGTTGGCGAGGTATATGTCTCAGGAACATAGTAGTCCCTCAGCAATCTAGCACTTTCTCCGTCAGCATTAGGAACAAGATTGTTATTCCTCTCTTCTGCCATGTCTTCAATTAATTATTCCTCTTGCACAATTGTATCAACAGGGATGTTCCTCTGTTGTCTAAGAGTACGTTCAGGCTCAGGATCAAGAGGTATCAAAGGATCAGCTACAGAACGACGACCTTGCATATATTAGCCAAAAGCACCTGAAAAGAAAACAAAAACAAAATTACAAATAAAATATAAAAATTTCCTAAACTAAAAATCCAATTAAAAATAATTCTGTAAAATTCAATCAATCAAATAGATAATCCCCGGCAACGGCGCCAAAAATTGATTCGTGTGTGAGTGTGACTCAAAAAGTATATCAATTAAAACTTTCCACATTTCGCAATAGAACGAATTCCTTGCAGAATAGGGCTATCGAAAGGGGTATCGTACCTCAGGGATTATGGTCTGATGAGTTGGAATACGGAATTAATTCTAATTAAATTTATAAGAAAATAATTCTGATTTTTAAACTAAACTAATTAAAAAAGTAAAATAAAATAAATCAAAGGTAAATAGATAATGAAGATAATAGGACAGAAATCTAGGGTGTTTGACTTCACCACTAACTCCACAATCAATGGTCAATTGAATCAACTATAGGGAAATTACATCATGCATAAGTGGTGTCGGTGCTACAAGCTCACCTTCATCCGTCAAGATAATAACATATGATTAAGGCTAAGCCATGGACTATCTTCGATTGGCATGGGCCATCTGCCTAACTACTCTAATCTAGGGTGCAATATGGTTCATCTTCTCTAGGCATAATCCATCAAAGCTCATAACAATATATTCAGTGATTACCATTGTGTAATAATCTCTCTCATGATCACAGAAAATAAGAGAGATTGAGTTCAATAACAACAACTAAATATCTAAGACAAGATAAGAAATCATTGAAACTGAAGTTACAAGACTTTTATTGCTCAATTCTATAATAAGAATCCTCTGAATTACACAATCTATGCATGTATATAAAGGTCCCCAATAATTAAAACAATCAAACCATTGATGCTTTGTTAGGGCTACATCAAAACCCTAGTGGATGAACTAGCCGCTCATGGTAGAAGAAGAAGCTTCAACTGTTGAGGAAGAAGACATCCTCTTTCTGAATTATGCGTATGACTTCGTTCTCCAATGGCTCTGCAATATGTTTTTGTTCTTTTCTCAGCCCTCTCAGACTCTCCAAGCTCTGTTCTCTCTGTCTAATCTCTCTGTAAGCTCTCCCAACTCAGCGTCCAAGTCTTTACTTTATTCCCCAAGAGAATATACCAAAGTCCTAATCCAATTAGGAATAAATTAGGGTTTCCCGCAAGACTAATCAGGTGGGTTTTTCCTGCTGACTTCGGCCCAACTTTTGACCCAATAGAAGTCCGATTTACGGAATTTTTGTGAAATACAAAAGTGTGCAGAATCGAATTTCGTTCAACCTTATATGGAAATAATGTCGATTTGAGGCTCGGAAATAAGACTTCTAGTCCATTTTCCAAAATGGGATTAAGATTGCATTATGCGCAGATTTGGGCTTCAGGCCCGAAACCTTCTTAAGCAGTTGTAATTCTCTTGGACCTCTTTCTTGGGCTGATTTGAGTTAAAATAAATGGTTGAGTGAATCTCCTTGATGTAGGCTTCAACTCATCATCTTGGATGTCTTCTTTAAAAGCCCAAAAATTTGGTTTTAACTGAAATAATCATTAAGGCCTTGAAAATACAGAAAACACTAAAACAAAGTAAAATAACAAAATAATCTATCACTAAGAGAATAAAATACATAAGTTAAGAGGCTAGAATGCGTAACATTCAACGCCTATCAGATGACCCTGGGTTCATGATAATGGTGTTGTTCCATCAACTCTTCATCATTGTTTCAAGTTTTGCAAGAATGGTGTGCAGACAGTTGTGGCAGATAACAAGCCATTTACTGAAGTAGAAGCTCATTTTACAGATGCAAATTTTACATCAAGCCAGACACATCTTTGAGCATCTCTACAACAAACCTTCCATCTGCACGAGAGGTTGAGTATGCAAAGGTAACTCAAAAGCAAGAGGTCGTGGTTAAAACGCATCATACTATGCCAATTTTTAAGTATGTTCTAGAATCTCAATGACAAGGAGGGCAATTACCGATCGTGGAGATACTTGAAACTAAAGAAGTTAAGTTAAAGTTATCTTGTATAAAAATAAAAAATAAGATTTACAAATCTTGAGAGAAGTATTAAGTCTTCCCCTCACAAAGATTAAAAAATCTACTCCTACTAAACTTCCATTAAAAGGATTCGTCCAACCATCAAAAGCTCCAGTTGAACATGGATTCCTTCCAATACAAAAAACTGATGAAGGGTTTGATCCAAAGGCATCCCAACTTTTGGCTAAGTCCGGGTATGATTTTACAAATCCCACAAGCCTTGGAAAACTCAGTCTCGAACTTACTGGCAAGAAAATACATTGCCTCAATGAGACATAAAAGAAATTGAGGGAACAAGGGCATAGGATAATTCCACCCAAGACTGGTCTTGGTTTCAAATCAACTAAACCTATCCGAATCCAAATCGTAAAGAAGGATAAAAAGTTAAACACTTTGTATATTGGCATTGAAGAGGTGGGTGACAGTGAATATCAACATTCTATTTCTCACAAATCAGTTTTTGATCGTTTAGAGGTTTCACGCACTAGAGTATCTATATTCGACAGGTTGGGCCCATCAACTCAAATATTGAATACCTCAAGTTCACATATCAATAATTCACCATGTACTTCCGTCTTCAAGAGAATAAATTATCTTACCCAAAGAAAAAGATCTTCATAGCCTCGACCTTGAAAGTCTATCTTTTCTCGAATTAAAGCTCTGAGAGAAGTATTGGTAACAAGAAATGAGGAAAAAGAACTAGGGAGAACTGGTGCCAACAGAGTGACAGATAGTGACATTCAGAGTTTGATTCCCTCACGAATGAAACGTAAAACAGAGGTGGACGTCACTAATGACGTTACACTAAAACTAAAAAGACGAACTATTGTGTTCACTACCCAGTCTCAGGAGTTTGACATGGATGAAAGGAAGGATGAAGTATTTTACGCCACTACTTATCACATTGTTGTCGAAGAACAATTAGATTCTGGTGATGAGATCAAAGAAGCTCCCTCAACACTTGAAGTCGGGGGGAAAACAACTGTTAATTAACTCAAGGAATTCAATTTGGGGATGATGGACCAACCTAAACCAATTTTTGTTAGTTCATTTTTAAGTGCCTCTGAAGAAAATGACTACTTTCAATTACTGTCAAAAGACAAGGACATATTTGCTTGGACATACAAGGAAATGCCAAGTCTTGACCCTAAAATCACAGTCCATAACATTGCTGTCAAATATGGGACACGTCCAATTAAACAATCTCAACGTTTCTTCCGTCCAGAACTTATCCCAAAGATAGAAGAAGAACTCAACAAATTGATTGATGTTGGATTTATTCGGGAGGTCAAGTATCCGACATGGATTTCGAGTATTGTGCTAGTGAAAAAGAAGAATGGGCAGATATGAATCTGTGTAGATTTTGGTGACCTAAGCGAGGCATGTCCAAAGGATGATTTTCCTCTTCCTATCCCGAAGCTCACTGTCGATGCAACAACTGGACATGAAACTCTTTCTTTCATGGATTATTATTCTGGGTATAACCAGATTAGGATGACTCTGAAAAACGAAGAGCTAACTGCATTCCACACCCCAAAAGGTATTTATTGTTATAAAGTTATGCCTTTTGGACTTAAGAATGTGAGGGCAACATACCAACGCGCCATGCAAAGAATCTTCGATGACATACTTCACAAAATTGTTGAGTGTTATGTCAATGACCTTGTGGTTAAGACAAAGAAAAGAGAAGGTCATTTACAAGATCTTCGTATAATTTTCAATCATCTTAGAAAATACCAACTCAAAATGAATCCTCTCAAGTGTGCGTTTGGTGTTACTTCCAAAAAATTCCTTGGGTACGTGGTTCACCATTACGGTATCGAAATCTTTCCATCTAAAGTTGATGCCATACAAAAGATGCCACCACCTAAGAATTTACGCGAGCTTTAAAGCCTGGAAGGCCAACTTACTTTCATCCATCGATTTATCTCAAATTTGGCCGGTCGTTGTCAACCTTTCAACCGACTCATGAATAAGGATGTCCCATTCGAGTGGGATCAAGCTTGTCAAAATAATTTTGATAGTATTAAGCAATACCTTCTTAATCCTCCAATGTTGGGGGCACCTGTATGTAGAAAACCTCTCATACTTTACATTGCCACGCAAGAAGAATCTCTTAGTGCCCTTCTTGCACAAAATAATGAAGAGCACAAGGAGAAGGCATTATATTACTTAAGTCGTAGGCTCACGCCAATAGAGTTGAAGTATCCTCTGATTGAGAAAATGTGTCTCGCACTAGTCTTTGCCTCCAAGAAATTAAGGCACTATTTATTGGCACATATAATACACCTCATTGTAAGAGTTGACCCTCTCAAGTATGTAATATCAAAACCAGTCCTTTCTGGATGCTTGGTGAGGTGGTGAATTTCGTTCAATGAATTTGAAATTATTTATGAATTTGAATTTGAAATGAATTTATGTGCTTCTTTTATATTCAAAAACGGAGGTCGGGAAGGTACGTTAAGTTAACTAGGGGCTTTTTGGTCTTTTTGTGCCCTAGGGCTTATAAAGACAGATATTTACAACTTATTTCCTCTCTCAAATCAGCCGTGAACCTCTCTTCTCTCTTTTCTTTGTGTTCTTCTTCTTCTCTCTAGAATTAGAAGGTGTTAGGGCTTGATTTGGAAGGCGCCGAAGAAGGGAAGTGTGCTCTACATAAAAAGGGCATCATTTTGAACTGAACAAAGAAAGAGGTTAAGAGTTTTTTATAGCTTTGGAGATTTGATAGAGATTTGATCTCTTGAGGTAGGGGGTGTGTGTTGTGTTTTCTTATTCTAGTGAGATTTCATGTCTAAGCATAAAATAGATATTTTCTTTTCATGTGATATATGAAAGTGTATGATTTGTGATGAAATTTATATTTTAAAGTGATGTATATATGTTTTTCTTGCTAGAAATGATTAGTATATGTTTTATATTGCATGAATTGCATATATGTGTAAAATAGAGCTTAAAGTGCATATATGGGATTTTGGGAAATAAATGATGAAAACCTACTTTTGGGGGTTAAGTATCTATATATATTCTTATGAGCCTTGTGTGACATACTAAGATTGAATTAGGATATATAATGGGTGCAATGCATCTAACTTGTGAATATGTGTGCAAAAATGTGAAATATTTTGTGTGAGTGTGGGGTGTGTCTTAGAAGTGGCTCAAGTGAAAGTAGCAGGGGAACATATCCCATGAGGCTGATAGGCCTCAAACTTGCGCAAGATGGGTTGGTTACCGGTGGGTTAGTAGCCCTAAAATAACTAGAAATTGGGATATGGAGCTTTGGCATGTATTTGATGATGTGTGTGAGTGGGAACCAAATCCAAGAAGGCGTGTTGAGTCTTATGTGTAACTTAAGCTAATTACATGACTTGTGTGGATAATTATCTGTTTTAGATCTTTGTTATATGTTACATGTATGATGGAAATGTGCTATGCGTATGATTTATGTTATATATGGTTGTCAAGTTACAATTGATGTGTATGCCATGACGTGAACGAATTGAGCTTTTAAGCTTGCAAGTAGAATGCTAGGGAGCATGACACGTAGTTGATAGACATGAGTTATATTTTATGCAATGAATATAAAATGTGGGCTTGAATGGATTGCTGATTCGTGTGTGAGTGACTCAAAAACTATGTCAATTAAAAATTTCCACACTTCGCAATAGAACAAATTCCTTGTAGAATAGGGCTATCGAAAGGGGTATCGTACCTCAGAGATTATGGTCTGACGAGTTGGAATACGGAATTAATTCTAATTAAATTTATAAAGAGAAGAAATCTGATTTTTAAACTAATTAAAAGTAAAATAAAATAAATCAAAGTAAAATAGATAGTGAAGATAAGAGAATTCTAGGGTATTTGACTTCACCACTAACTCCACAATCAATGGTCAATTGAATCAACTATGGGGAATTACATCATGCATAAGTGGTGTCAGTGGCTACAAGCTCACCTTCATCCATTAAGAAGATAACATATGATTAAGGCTAAGTCATGGACTATCTTCGATTGGCATGGGCCATCTTCCTAACTACTCTAATCTAGGGTGCAGTATGGTTTATCTTCTCTAGGCATAATCCATCAAAGCTTTTAATGATATATTCAGTGATTACCATTGTGTAATAATCGCTCTCATGATCACAGAAAATAAGAGAGATTGAGTTCAATAACAATAACTAAATATCTAAGATAAGATAAGAAATCATTGAAACTGAATTTACAAGACTTTTATTGCTCAATTTTATAATAAGAATCCTCTGGATTACACAATCTATGCATGTATATAAAGGTCCCCAATAATTAAAACAATCAAACCATTGATGCTTTGGTAGGGCTAGATCAAAACTCTAGTGGATGAACTAGCCGCTCATGGTAGAAGAAGCAACTTCAACTGTTGAGGAAGAAGACATCATCTTCATGAATTATGCGTATGACTTCGTTCTCCAATGGCTCTGCAAATATATTTCTATTCTCTTCTCAGCCCTCTCAGACTCTCCAATCTCTGTAATCTCTCTCTCACTCAGCCTCGAATTCTTCACTTTATGCCCCAAGAGAATACATCAAAGTCCTAATCCAATTAGGAATTAATTAGGTTTTCCCGCAGCACTAATCAGGTGGGTTTTTCCTACTGACGTTCGGCCCAACTTTTGACCCACTAGAAGTCCGATTCACGGAATTTTTGTGAAATACAAAAGTGTGCAGAATCAAATTTCGTTTAACCGAGTGTAAAAATTAAGTCGATTTGAGACTCGAAATTAAGACTTCTGGTCCATTTTCCAAAATGGGATTAAGACTATATTATGCGCAGATTTGGGCTTCAGGCCCGAAACCTTCTTAAGCAGTTGTAATTCTCTTGGACTTCTTCCTTGGGCTGATTTGAGTTGAAATAAATGGTTGAATGAATCTCCTTGATGTAGGCTTCATCTAACCATCTTGGATGACTTCTTTAAATGTCCAAAATCATGGTTTTAACTGAAATAATCATTAAGCCCCTGAAAATACAGAAAATACTAAAACAAAGTAAAATAACAAAATAATCTATCACTAAGAGAATAAAATACATAAGTTAAGAGGTTAGAATGCGTAACATTCAACGCCTATCACACCCCCAAACTTACATATTGGTAGTCCCTTAGCAATAAAATAAAACAAAACTGAAATAAAGAAACTACTAAACACTAACTAAACTATCCAACTCCACTTTCGTGGGAGAAACGATTGCATTTAGCATATGCAACAAGCCTTTAAACCCCTAGGTTCCCCCTAGTGGACGAGTATAGTCTCGTGAGGGTTTCCAGAAATGTTACCCACAAACATTCAAAATTCTGTTTCAACATTAATTCAAGAAGAAGATTACAATATATAGTTACAAACTTGCATTCAAGAATAATTCCAAACTTTCAAATTCTATAACTCAAGTTAATGGTCCCCACACATAATTTTACATCAACATATCTCAAAATAATCAACTCTAGCTCTCTCGTGTAAAGTGAACTATCAATCATCTCATGTGGCATAACCAAGCTCTGAATATATTAAGGCACATACCCTTTCAACTCACTAGCTCCCCTTATTGAAATCATCTTTCCAAACATGGATACATGACTTTTCCAATTTTTTTTTATCATTCTTTTTTTCATTGCTTTATTGGTTGTGCAATATCTTGATCTATTAAGTTTTCTGAAAGATCCATGTAGCAAGCTTTCAGTCAGTGGCTCCCAAATCAGATGGCTTTAGGGCACTAGGCTTTAAGATACCCCGAACAACATAATTACTCGAATCAGTCAGGCTACAAATCAAGACAACCAATGCTCATCTTTTCTCACCCTTGCACTTTTGACGCGAACACTCCATGTTTCCTGAGGCATAGAGGCCCGATTACTCATGAAAATTATCAAATTGATTTGCTATTCAACATATGTTTCTTTTTCTCTTTTCTTTTTTTTTTCTTTTTCTTTTTTTTTCATTGAAGTTAAGTAAACACATCATCGGTACTCATTCCCAAGAGATACTAATTAATATCAAGCATATGTAACTCAATAACTCAAAACCAAAGTTTATACCCCATAAGATTATGCTAGTGTGTTTGTGCATGTAAGGAAACTAAAATTAATTACCCTAAGGCATATCATTGCAAAATCATGATTAAAACTACTTAATTCAAACCATAGTTTCCAAAATTTTAAAACATACTCAAAAATTGCAAGTTAAGCACCTACATAAGGTACTAATCCCTTAAATAATGTCAAAACATTCTATCTAAAAATAAAACAAAATAAAATAAAGAAATAAACTAAGAAAATAAAATAAACAAAAATCCTAAAACAAGAAGAATTTCACAAAAAATTTCCCCCATATGCAGTAAAGCACAAAAATAGGCATCGCCTCGCCCCCAAACTTAAACTGTACATTGTCCCCAATGTACTACCAATTCAAAGCATAGAGAAGAGTAAGAACGATGGTACTAGGAATCTGGAGAATGAGTGACAAGAAAATAAAGCACACCAATATGTATGAAGGCAATGCAAGCACACCCCCAAACTTGGATGTTACAACCTGTCAAAACAAACCACTATACCCCAAAGATCAAGTGAAATAGTATGGGTGAAAATAAATATGAAAGAGAAAAATCATAAAAAAAAAAAAAATTTAATAATAAAAATCTAACTACAGAAAGAAAAATAAAACAAAAAAGAAAAATAAAAACTAAAAATAAAATAAAATACAAAAGATAGTTACCTTCCTGTCAAGGATGTGGTGGTGACTGAGCATCTGGATCCAAGTTTGCCTGGCGCATCAGTGCACGCAACATCCTCCTCATCTCTAGTTGGTTTTGGCGAATTTCATGAAAGTGATCCGCCATCTCAGTCCTCATTGCTCCAAACTGTGGATACCTCTGTCTGTAGGGTGCCAAACTGGACTTTCAACCCAGCAATCTATCCCTCTAAATACTGATAATCATGGCCACCAGCTTGTGCATGCACCTCCTCTTCGTCTGCTTCCATTTCCTCTGGATCTTCCACCGGTGGTGGTATATCTACATGTTCTCCTCCCTGGGCCAATCGAGACACTTCACCAGGCACCGCTATGACTCTCTGGTGCATATGAGATAGGCTCAAATTCCAGTCATGCAAGCCATAATGAATATCATGTGGAAAGGCAAGCTCGTCTTCATGGACTGCATACCCCTGTGCTATAAGCAACTGATGAATGACAGTAGGGAATGGAAGCTCCCAGTCACTTACACTGTCCGGTGCCTTGGCCACAACCTTGGAATAGAACTTTTCCATCTGGCCCCAGATAATCTGTGGGAACAACAGCCAATGCCTAAAATGTACGGCATATAAAGCTTTGAGGAACTCTTGACGTCTCTCAGTTTTATATCCAATGGGACATATATTCTTAAGTAAAACAATATCAAGGAACCATAAGTGATTTGGCATAGAAGACTTGGAAGCTGCATTCCTTTTCGGCCTAGAAAATTGATTAGCACACAAACGTGCAACCAAATTACACATTGATAAATCATCAGGTAGAGGTGTATAGATATGAGTCAAATCATCTGGGCACTCATGAGGACAACCCATGGCAATAGCGATGGATTACAAATCCACCTGAACTACTGTTCCATCTACTGAAGAAATAAGCACATCCCGCTCATCAGGTTTTGGCATTAAGTTTTGATAAAATACCTTGACAAGCCTCGGGTAGATAGTAGAAGAGAGTGGAACAAAAATCGATGCCGACCGACTATGACAGATGTCAGAAATCTCCCATCGTGTCTCCGAAAACATACCATAATGTTCGGCGATGTCAACCATTATTTCAAAGTTCAAGGCCCTTGGATGACATCGCTCATGAATACCTTCTCGGCGAGATCTTGAAGAACCAGGTGCCAGATCATGCCTTGCTTGGTGAGGATTGCGTGAACTTGAAGCACCTTGGTGACTTGCTCTCTTTGGTGCCATAGAAATAGAAAAAGTTTGGTTGAGAAATTAACTCGAACACTTGGTGTGCACAATAAAAGTGTATCCTTCAACCTCCTCTTTTTGGCAATTATTCCACCCAAATTGAACAATTAAATGCACCAATTGTATCCCCCAAACTTGGTCTTCAAAAGCCCTCAAAAAGATTTGCACAATTTCACCAAAGAAACTTCACTTACTTTGATGTTGAACTTGAAAAAGTGAGAGCTTCCTCTGAGAACTAGTGATTATCAATCCGGTTTTGATGTTGATGGTGATGATGATCAATGTTCAATACCTATTTAATAATCACCAATTGAAGAAAATAATTTCCCGGTTGAAGTAGGACTCAAGTTGGAGCACAAAGAGGTCAGGGATGCAAGTAGTAGCAACAAAGTAGAAGAGGTGGCTTTTATAGGCCTTAAAATTTCGGGCAGCGCACTTTTGGGCTTGGCCGATCGATCCCCCCAGCCATAGGCCATCGATCGCCCAGCTGGTGGTGGTCCTACTTGAAAAATATCAAGGGGCGATCAATCCCCCTCAATTGGGGTGATCAATCCCCCTCCTGGAAGCCTGTTTGACCCTTCATCGCCCAAGGTCGACCGGGACTTGTAATTTTTTAGTCTCCATCACCCAAGGTCGATCGAGAGCACGTTTTTTCACCCGTCTTGAGTCCAAATACCTTGGTACACCTCTTGGCATCCTCCGGAAGCAACTTATACATCAAAAACTCAAAGAAAAAATATTAAAACGCAACTAGAATTGAAAGAAAACTTAAGAAAACTAAAACTAAAATTAAAATCAAAGAAATTAAAGAAATTAAAGGATAGAAATACATACAAAATCTACAATTTAACGTCCATAAGAGACAATCAACTCTCCGAAGGGATTAAGTCGGATAGACGAGATCCGTCAAGTCGACGGACTCTACGCCTCTTTTGGCACACATCCTTCCACACAATGCTTCAACCTTTGCCCATTTACTTTCATCTCACAAATTCCAAACAATTGGTCATCCGAAAATGAGTCTCGAATAGGTAATGCATCTATCACCGGCTCAAACTCAATCCGAGATAAATGATCCACAACCACATTCTCAGTCCCCTTTTTGTCTTTTATTTCCAAATTAAATTCTTGCAACAATAAAATCCATCTAATAAGTGGTTTTGTTTCTTTCTTCGCCAATAAATGTCTCAATGTTGCACAATCAAAGTAGACAACCATTGGACCCCAATAAATAAGAATGAAACCTGTCCAAGGCAAATACTACATCTAGAAGCTCTTTCTCTGTGGTTGTATAATTGAGTTGGGCATCAGAGAGAGTCTTACTAGCGTAATAGATGACATATGGTCGTTTCTCTTCTCTTTGTCCCAACACTACTCCCACTGCATAATCAAAGGCATCACACATGATTTCAAAAGGTAGAGCCCATTTTTGAGATTGCATGATTGGCGCAGAGGATAACAGAGACCGAAGCTTTTCAAAAGCTTGCACACATTCTTCATCAAAGATAAAGGGAACATCTTTAGATAATAAATGGCACAATGGTCGAGCAATTTTACTAAAATCCTTGATGAATCTTCTATAGAACCCTGCATAGCCTAAGAAAGATCGAACTTGTCTTACCGAAGTTGGAGGAGGCAAAGTAGCAATTAGGTCGATCTTTGCTCTATCAAATTTAATGCCTCTCTCTGAAACAATATGGCCCAATACAATACCCTCTTTAACTATGAAATGGCTCTTCTCCCAACTAACTACCAAATTACGTTCTTGGCACCTTTGAAGCACAAGTGATAAATTGCTCAATCAGTTTTCAAAGGATGATCCAAAAACAGAGAAGTCATCCATGAACACCTCCAAGAATTTTTCCACCATGTCAGAAAAGATGGCCATCATACACCTCTGGAATGTCATCGGAGCATTACACAATCCAAATGGCATAAGACGATAAGAAAAAGTACCAAAGGGACAAGTGAAAGTAGTCTTTTCTTAATCTTCTGGATCTATAGCCACTTGGTTATAACCAGAGTAGCCATCCAGAAAGCAATAATAGCTCTGACCAACTAACCTTTCAAGTATTTGATCAATGAATGGAAGAGGGAAGTGATCCTTCCTTGTCATAGAATTGAGCTTTCTGTAATCAATGCAAACACGCCAACATGTGGCAGTACGTTGTGGAACAAGCTCTCCCATAGAGTTAGGGACAATCGTAAGACCAGACTTCTTAGGAACCACTTGTGTTGGACTCACCCATGTGTTGTCAGAAATTGGATAAATAAAACCTGAATCAGTAACTCACCTAGTTGGCTTACATCCTTCTTCCAAATGAATTTTGTGTATGCAAATTGAGGGATCAATGCCCTTAAGATCAGCAACACTCCACCCAATTACTTTACGATGTTGATATAAGACCTCTACAAAGCGCTTCTCTTGAATTTTTGTCAGATCAGAGGCAATTATAACAGGAAGAGTTTTCTGTGTGATGTGGCTAAACTCGGATTATATTGTAAGCTTAATTTTGCCCTTTTTATCAAAATATAATTTAACCACTCGCAAGAGCACGAATCTTTGTAGATACGGTTCTATATAGAGGGTATCGATCCCACGAGGACTAGTCGCAATTGTCTTAAAGAAAGATTAATTCCACTTTAATCCTAAAAACAGGTTTTTGAATTTTTGTTTAGAAACTATTGCATGAATGTAATGACAATAAAATTAAAGAGTACAGGATGGGAGAGAGAACTAGGGTTGGTTTCCACCACTAGCCATTCACATGTTCATAAGTGTAGCAAGCATGGGATTCATTAATTAAATACCTAACAATGTCATTAGGCTTGTGACCTCAATGACATATCAAAAGATCAATGTGTTTGTCCACCTATCATAATCCATCTTCAATAAGCATAGCTCTTCAACCTAACTAACTATCTAATTACCCTACTCTCTAAGTGGACCTACATGCATCCAAGCTACCTTATCTTGGCATGGTTTATACAAACAAACAAAACACATTCATTTAAACACCATTATCTAGCCATCATTTGCACTTCTTGTGGAATATGCAAATGTTGTGCATTCACATGAAGATTATACTCTAAGACAAGAATAAAACCAAAATCATATGAATATATAAAAGAAATGTATTAGTGTACATGATCACTAGGCTAAATAATCAACATTTAATTACAAATCCCAAGTGCTACAAAGATAAACAAGTTTACATGGCTAGGGGTTGAAACCAACACCCTAGTAGAAGAGTTAGTTGCTCATGGTTGCCTTGCACTCTTCTATTGATGAAGAAAGTGAAACTTCTTGGTCTGGTTCAGCTTCTCCTCTTCCTCTCCCGAATGTCTCTCCTTTGATGGTCTGATGTGTCTTGAGAGATATGTGAGATATGTGGCTTTTTGGTCCTTTTAGGCTTCCTTTTTCAACCTTGGGGCCCACCATATATATATATATCAATATATATCCCTTGTATCAAGAAGGTCACCAAGGGTCTTGTTCAAGTCAGACAATCCCCCTAAGTCGTGCAAAAAGGGAGATTTTGTTGCAAGTGGGAGAGCAGGTGAGCAAGTGGGCAAGTGGCTTCTGCAGAATCTCGATCAATCGAGATTGAATCTCGATTGATCGAGATTTTGATCAATCGAAATGAGATCTCGATCGATTGATCGAGATCAACATCTCGATTGATCGAGATGCCTTTGGCTGCATTTTTGATTTTTGTTCTTCAGCTGCAAATAGCCTCAAACTTTGCTCATTTCACTACAAGACCTGCAATACATCAAAAACACAAAAATACCGTAAACATATCTCGGTAATCATAAAAATGGAACTAACATATGCAATAAAGAGGGTTCAAATGCATATAATTGAACACTTATCACACCCCCAAACTTACATATTGCTAGTCCCTTAATAATGCAATATTAAAAAAATAAAATTAACTATCTTATACAAAAGTTTAATCATGCTCAGTCATCAACTAGATAAAGGGCGATCATCCGTTCATTTCACATTCGGCAAATGCAACAAGTATTACAGAACTATGTGGTCATTAGCAAAAATGGACTTTCACAAGCTACAAATAAACGACGGTCCCCACATAATGGCCAGCCCGAGCAAACATACCAATTCTGACCCCAAAATCCTCTTTGAAAAGTGAACATGCATTCTAACGCGTGGCTTTTGTCATATTTGGAGAAGAAAAAGAATAAATCTGTTTTTAAGAGAAAAATTCATTGTAAACGCTCGACACAGCTGTTCATTATCACAAAACATTCATGATTGCTCATGTGTGGATGACCGTGCAATGCTTAGCTCTTTTTGCTTTCTTGTAAGCCCATGTAGCGGCATTGGGCCAATGACTCCCAAACCAATTGGCTTTAGGGCATTAGGTGAAGAAGCACCCCTCGGACTTAATAACCGAGCTTACAAGGCGATGAACTTAAGCAAGCCACCCGCTTATTATTGCTCAACCTTGCACACTTATACGCGAATACTCCCTGCTTTGAGGCACAGAAATCCAGTTTATTGAGTGAGTAGGCTTATTGCATTATTTTATAATGTTTTTTTTTTTTTTTACAACAACCGGAAGAACTTATTCTCTAAGTTGTTCAGATAAAAACAAAAATTTACAAAATTCTCCATCAGACTTATACCCCACAATTTAAAATGCATGTGTGCGAATTTGTGCGGTTAAGGACAAATTTAGGGCAAGAACTATACGTGCTCATATTTGGACAAAAATGTAGACCATTCTAGCCAACTATATAGCTTGCAAAAGTGCGAGTATTTACAATGTTAAAGTTCTTAACTACCTGCTGCATTTACCTCGAACATCTATTCGAATGAACTTCCTTTAAAAAGCAAGACATCATAGCAAGCATGCAAAAATATCAAGAAAACTGCTCTACAATGACGCTCAATACTAAGACTGAACATTGCATGCATATGCAAGTGGTATAGCATACCGCACCCCCAAACTTATATGCAACATTGTCCTCAACGTTTAGATAAGAAGAATAAGGAAAGAAGTTACCGGGATTGCAGAATGCGACAAAAATGGTATTCCACAGTAGCAGTCATCCTGCAAATAAGAAAAACCTGCACAGAATACCAACTGGATACCACGAGCATTAAAAGGAACAAAAAGTATATGAAAATAGCATAATAAAATAATTATGCACAAATGGACAATGTCAAGATCACTGCATATCTAAGGGTCTGAACTGGTGTTTCCCAATTGTCTAAGAGGTCTATGCGATAAAATATTGACTATCCAGGCACGCTAACGTATAGCATGCAAATGGGCTGCCTTTCTTTATTACCGCCATACTGCGTTGAAGCAATCTCAACAGTATTGGGAATTTAAACCAGGCGGTAATAAACAGAAATCATCAACTGAATTGCATATAACAATTAGGCAAGTGGTACTACATACATAGTCAAAGTATAGAGAACAGATATATTGACAGAAAGCAAAAATAAAGACAGGAAAGATAACACATGGTATAACAGAAAAGATAAATGTATTCCATAAATGAAAATAAGTTCAGTACAAAACGTACATAGATGTGGAATACTCATAAAAAGAAAGAAAACATGGCCAACATGGCCTATCAAAAATAAAGAAAGAAAAATACAGAAAGTAAAGCATAAAGGACAAATAAAAGCAGCTACTCGAGGGCGGGTGGTGGTGGTGGTGGCTCGGTGGGAGTAGAGGTGGAGGTGGAAGCTCGTCCGGCAAGCAGGAACTGCAGGTCCTGCCGGAAGGCACGGAACTCGTCTAAAATAGCTCTCTGACCCTGTGCCAGAGATGAAATGTCCGTCTGAATGCCTGCCAGCTGACTCTGCGTCACCTGGACATGCTCGTCAAAACCCTACTGGAGCCGCTCTACGTCAGCCGCCAGGCAGGAGTAGCCTGTCGCTAGGATGTCATGCCACTCTGCAGCAATATCCATCTCCTCATCCTCCATCTCCTCATCACCTGACTCATCCCCTGCAGGCTCGCCCTCATCCATCTCCACCAGGGCATCCATATCTACATTGTCTGGTGGATCACCCTGGTGGTCCTATCGCTCTAAGTGTCACCTCACCCGCTCTCACTACATAGATGTGAAGCGGGTGGGCGGTGCCAACTGAACGTCAGTATCACTGACCGGTATACTGGCACGGCTCAGAAAAGCGGCGACAAGGAAAGGAAAGGGAAGCCACCAACTCGCTGCTCGCCGCATCCTCTTGTTCACGAGGCCATCCCAGACCTTGAACACCTGCCCCCATACCAGAGACGGGATAGAAAACCATGTGCCCGTGTGGAAAGCATAAAGGCAACGGAGGAGGTCGCCCCTACGCTCTGCCATGTGCTACAGAGGACACGCGTTCTTGATGAGAATGGTGTCCAGGAACCATAATCTGCTCGGGCACATCGATTTGGACGTGCAATTGTGACTGGGCGTGGTAAACACCCCGTCACATATGTCCATCACGATGGAAAACAGTGTCGAGTCTGCTAAAAGGGCGGCCCTATAAAGCGGTCAACCGTCCTGATCAACCATGTCTGGCGACTGCTGGTGAGGGATGCTGAGCATCTGCGCAATCCAGCTCGGCGTAATAGTAATCATTGTGGTGCCCACGACCGTCTCTAATGTGTTGGCGCTGTGTAGGAGTAGGTCATGCGCTCGTAGAAGACCTGCACTAAGCACTCGTGTGCCACGTCAGTGGGAGGCACACACAATCGGTCGAGGCGACGCCTCCTGAGCTCGGCGACAGTCCATGTGCTGTCGAGACGCGTCTCAAACTCTCTCAAGTCAAAAATCTACTCCAGGTGAAACTTCCGAGACCGAAAGGCTTGCCCGGACACGTCTCGAACAGAACCGGGGGCATTCTTCACCCTCGCCATGATCTCAGAGCAGTCTGCACTTTATTCCAAAAATTACATAAATACAAGATAAAATAAGAGGAATTCTAAACTAAGAATAAACTAAAAGAAGAGAAAAAAATATGAAAATGAGCAAGTGGCCTCTGCAGAATCTCGATCAATCGAGATTTAATCTTGATTGATCGAGATTTCGATCAATCAAAATGAGATCTCGATTGATCAAGATCAACATCTCGATTGATCGAGATGCCTTTGGCTGCATTTCTGATTTTTGTTCTTTAGCTGCAAATAGCCTCAAACTTTGCTCCTTTCACTACAAGACCTGCAATACATCAAAAACACAAAAATACCGTAAACATATCTCGATAATCATAAAAATGTAACTAACATATGCAATAAAGATGGTTCAAATGCATAGAATTGAACACTTATCAATGTGCCCCCAAAAATACATACTTTAACTTGTCAGGCAAAGGCTTCAACTCTAATGATGGAGGGGACTCCAATGAATGCACTAGGGGAGTGCTATAGAGAGAAGGTAGTGGCTCAATTAGAATTCTCCAAGGTGGAGTATTCTGAATAGTATTCACTTCCAGCGTAGAATGCACCTCTTCACACAACCTTTCATCATTAATTTTCTCAAAGTCATAAAGAGGCTTATATACTTTCAGGGAGTTTTGAGATATAGAGGATGACACAAATTCCTTTACACATTCATCAATATCATCCATGTGGAACACATCACTCTGATCTGGAGGGTCTTGGATAGCATTGAACACATTAAGCTTGACATTCATGTTGCCAAATGAAATATCCATGATCCCCAACCTACAATTTATGCAAGCATCAGCAGTAGCTAAGAAAGGTCGACCAAGAATCACTAGAATGTACCTCTTCGGATTATGAACCGGCTCAGTGTCAAGTACAATGAAATCAACAGGAAAGTAAAACTTGTCCACTTTAATGAGCACATCTTCAATGATTCCTTGGGGTTGCTTTTTTGATCTGTCTATAAATTGCAATAGCACCGAGGTAGGCTTTAATTCTCCTAAGCCCAATTGTAAGTAGACTGAATAGGGTAGCAAATTCACACTTGCTCCCAAATCAAGAAGAGCTTTATCAACATGGTGATCCCCAATGATGCATGAGATAGTTGGGGCACTAGGATCTTTGTACTTGGGAGGAGTGTGCTGCTGAATTATAGAACTCACTTGTTATGGCAGCATCACTTTCTTTGGCACATAGCTTTTAGAAGGCCTTTTCTGAGTGCACAAGTCCTTCAAAAATTTAGCATAAGGAGGAATTTGCTTGATGGCATCAAGGAGTGGCAAATTAATCTTCACTTGTCGAAACACCTCCATCATGTCATGTAGCTTGTCCCCTTACTTCCCCAATTTAGATGCTTCAAGGAAACGTCGTGGATAAGGAGCCTTGGGCTCATAAGGAATTTCAGCACTTGGACTTGTGGTCACTTTTTCTTCTTCTTTCTTCTCACCCACTTTATTATCAATTATTTTCCCACTCCTCAAAGTGGTAATGGCTTGAACTTGCTCATGGTGTGGGTTACTTGTGGAAGCTTGCATCCCTCTTGGATTAGCAACTAGTTGACTAGGGAGCTTCCCTTCTTCTCTTCTACTCAATGAAGTAGCAAGCTATCCAAACTGAGATTCTAGTTTGGCAATGGATTGAAAATGCGAGTGCACTAGCTGAACTGTAGATTGTACTATTGCTGCAGTAGCTTGCACTGTCTCTATAAGAGAATCAAGCTTGTCAAATTTGGACAAGGTAAGTGTCAGTTTGTCTTCAATTGCAAAAATTCTTTGGGCCATAGGACTTTGTGTTTGATATTGTTGTTGAGGCACAAAAGTCTTAGGTTGATATGATGGTTGCATTGTTGCCCCTTGGTTACTGTAAGAAAAACCAAGATGATTCCTCCATGTAGGATTATAAGTATTACCTCGTGGAGAATTCATTGGTCCAGTGAATGTAGCTTGGACTTGCTCATGTTGAACATCAGAGAATTGCCCCATCGACGGACAATTGCTCACATTATGCATAGGACTAGAGCAAAATTCACAAAGGCCTAGCAATGAAGAATTTAAAGTAGAAGGAGTTTGATTGGTAGCCATAATTGCTGCTACCTTCTATACAATTAGATCAATGTCAGTTGGCATAGCTTCTGAAGCACCAACCTAAAAAGTCCCATCAGTCTTCCTTGTAATGACAAGTCTGCTAGAACGAGTACAGGACACATGTTGTAGAAAGTTGTCACTAAGATTTTCAAATAAGGTCCATGCCTCTTCTTCACTTTTCAACATAAAAGTACCTCCACAAGATGCATCAACCATCTGTTTGTTGGCTTCTGTCAGCCCTTCATGAAAACTCTGCACTAGTTGCCACTTAGGAACTTGATGGTGGGGACACTTCCTAAGAAGGTCCTTGAATCTTTCCCATGTCTCATAAAATTGTTCCCCCTTGATGTGGTCGGAACTAAATTATATTGTAAGCTTAATTTTTCCCTTTTTATCAAAATATAATTTAACCACTCGCAAGAGCACGAATCTTTGTAGATAAGGTTCTATATAGAGGGTATCGATCCCACGAGGACTAGTCGCAATTGTCTTAAAGGAAGATTAATTACACTTTAATTCTAAAAACTGGTTTTTGAATTTGTGTTTATCAACTATTGCATGAATGAAATGACAAGAAAAGTAAAGAGTTTAAAGTTGGGAGAGAGAAGTAGGGTTGGTTTCCACCACTAGCCGTTCACATGTTCATAAGTGTAGCAAGCATGGGATTCATTAATTAAATGCCTAACAATGTCATTAGGCTTGTGACCTCAATGACATATCAAAAGATCAATGTGTGTGCTAACCTATCATAATCCATCGTCAACAAGCATAGCTCTTCAACCTAACTAACTACCTAACTACTCTACTCTCTAAGTGAACACTACATGCATCCAAACTACCTTGTCTTGGCATGGTCTATACAAACTAACATCACACATTCATTTAAACACCATCATCTAGCCATCATTTGCACTTCTTGTGGAATATGCAAATGTTGTGCATTCAGGTGACAAAATCTACTCTAAGACAAGAATAAAGTCCATATCAAATGAATATATATAAGAGATGTATTTGTGTACATAATCACTAGGCTAAATAATCAACATTTAATTACAAATCCCAAGAGCTACAAAGATGAACAAGTTTACATGGCTAGGGGTTGAAACCAACACCCTAGTAGAAGAGTTAGTTGCTCATGGTTGCCTTGCACCCTTCCATTGATGAAGAAAGTGAAGCTTCTTGGTCTGGTTCAGCTTCTCCTCTTCCTCTCCCAAAGGTCTCTCTTGAAGTATTCTGATGTGTGTTGAGAGATATATGAGATATGGCCTCATTTTGTGCTTTATGGCTCCTTTTTCTCCCTTGGGGGCCCACCATATATATATATATATATCATTATATATATCTCTTGTATCAAGAAGGCACCCAAAAGTCTTGTTCAAGTCAGACAATCCCCCTAAGTCGTGCAAAAAGGGGGATTTTGTTGCAAGTGGGAGAGCAGGTGAGCAAGTGGCCAAGTGGGTTCTGCAGAATCTCGATTGATCGAGATTTCGATCAATCGAAATGAGATCTGGATCAATCGAGATTTCGATTAATCGAGATCAACATCTCGATTGATCGAGATTTCAATCAATCAAAATGAGATCTGGATCAATCGAGATTTCGATTAATCGAGATCAACATCTCGATTGATCGAGATGCCTTTGGCTGCATTTTCTGATTTCTTCTCTTGACTGCAGAAAGCTTCAAACTTTGCTCCATTTACTCCAATACCTGCAAAACATCAAAAACACAAAAATACCGTAAACATATCTCGGTAGACGCAAAAACGTAACTAACATATGCAATAAAGAGAGTTCAAATGCATAGAATTGAACACTTATCACACCCCCAAACTTACATATTGCTAGTCCTTTAGCAATACGATATTACAAAAATAAAATTAACTATCTTATACAAAAGTTTAATCGTGCTCAACCATCAACTAGATAAAGGGCGATCATCCGTTCATTTCACATTTGGCAAATGCAACAAGTATTATAGAACTATGTGGTCATTAGCAAAAATGGACTTTCACAAGCTATAAATAAACGACAGTCCCCACATAATGGCCAGCCCGAACAAACATAACAATTCCAACCCCAAAATCCTCTTTGAAAAGTGAACATGCATTCTAACGTGTGGCTTTTGTCATATTTAGAGAAGAAAACGAACAAATCTGTTTTTAAGAGAAAAACTCATTGAAAATGCTCGACACAGTCGTTCATTATCACAAAACATTCATGATTGCTCATGTGCGAATGACCGTGCAATGCTTAGCTGATTCGTGTGTGAGTGTGACTCAAAAAGTATACCAATTAAAATTTTCCACACTTCGCAATAGAACGAATTCCTTGCAGAATAGGGTTATCGAAAGGGGTATCGTACCTCAGGGATTATGGTCTGATGAGTTGGAATACGGAACTAATTCTAATTAAATTTAGAAGAAAAGAATTCTAATTTTTAAACTAATTAAAAAGATAAAATAAAATAAATCAAAGTAAACAAGATAGTGAAGATAATAGGAGAGAAATCTAGGGTGTTTGACTTCACCACTAACTCCACAATCAATGGTCAATTGAATCAACTATAGGGGAATTACATCATGCATAAGTGGTGTCGGTGGCTACAAGCTCACCTTCATCCGTCAAGAAGATAACATATGATTAAGGCTAAGCCATGGACTATCTTCGATTGGCATGGGCCATCTGCCTAACTACTCTAATCTAGGGTGCAGTATGGTTCATCTTCTCTAGGCATAATCCATCAAAGCTCATAACAATATATTCAGTGATTACCATTGCGTAATAATCTTTCTCATGATCACAGAAAACAAGAGAGATTGAGTTCAATAATAACAACTAAATATCTAAGACAATATAAGAAATCATTGAGATTGAATTTATAAGACTTTTATTTCTCAATTCCTTAATAAGAATCCTCACAATTACACAATCTATGCATGTATATAAAGGTCCCCAATAATTAAAACAATCAAACCATTGATGCTTTGTTAGGGCTACATCAAAACCCTAGTGGATGAACTAGCCGCTCATGGTAGAAGAAGAAGCTTCAACTGTTGAGGAAGAAGACATCATCTTTCTGAATTACGCGTATGACTTCGTTCTCCAATGGCTCTACAATATGTTTCTGTTCTCTTCAGCCCTCTCAGACTCTCCAATCTCTGTGTGTAAGCTCCCCCAATTCAGCCTCCAAGTCTTCACTTTATTCTCCAAGAGAATTTACCAAAGTCCTAATCCAATTAGGAATTAATTAGGGTTTCCCACAGCACTAATCAGGTGGGTTTTTCCTGCTGACTTCGGCCTGACTTTTGACCCACTAGAAGTCCGATTTACGGAATTTTCGTGAAATACAAAAGTGTGCAGAATCAAATTTCGTTCAACCCTAAGTGAAAATAATATCGATTTGAGGCTCGGAAATAAGAATTCTGGTCCGTTTCCCAAAACGGGATTAAGACTACATTATGCACAGATTTGGCTTCAGACCCGAAACCTTCTTAAGCAGCTGTAATTCTCTTGGACCTCTTTCTTGGGCTGATTTAAGTTGAAATAAATGGTTGAGTGAATCTCCTTGATGTAGGCTTCATCTCACCATCTTGGATGTCTTCTTTAAAAGCCCAAAATCCTGGTTTTAACTGAAATAATCATTAAGGCCCTGAAAATACAGAAAACACTAAAACAAAGTAAAATCACAAAATAATCTATCACTAAGAGAATAAAATACATAAGTTAAGAGGCTAGAATGAGTAACATTCAACGCCTATCACACCCCCAAACTTACATATTGCTAGTCCCTTAGCAATAGATTAAAACAAAACTAAAACAAAACAAACTAACAAATACTAACTAAACTATCCAAACTCCACTTTCGTGGGAGAAACGATTGCATTTAGCATATGCAATAAGCCTTTAAACCCCTAGGTTCCCCCTAGTGGACGAGTATAGTCTCGTGAGGGTTTCCAGAAATGTTACCCACAAACATTCAAAATTCTGTTTCAACATTAATTCAAGAAGAAGATTACAATATATAGTTACAAACTTGCATTCAAGAATAATTTCAAACTTTAAAATTCCACAATTCAAATCAATGGTCCCCATGCATAATTCACATCAACATATCTTAAAATAATCAACTCTAGCTCCCTCGTGTAAAGTGAACTAGCAGTCATCTCATGTGGCATAACCAAGCTCTGAATATATTAAGGCACATACCCCTTCTACTCACTAGCTCCCCTTATTGAAATCATACTTCCAAACATGAATACTTGACTTTTCATCATTTTTTTTTCATCATTCCTTTTTTTTTCATTGCTTTATTGGTTGTGCAATGTCTTGATCTATTAAGCTTTCTGAAAGATCCATGTAGCAAGCTTTCAGTCAGTGACTCCCAAACCAGATGGCTTTAGGGCACTAGGCTTTAAGATACCCCGAAGACCTAATTACTCGAACCAGTCAGGCTACAAATCAAGACAACCAATGCTCATCTTTTCTCACCTTTTCACTTTTGACGCGAACACTCCGTGCTTCCTGAGGCATAGAGGCCCGGTTACTCATGAAAAGGATCAAATTGATTGCTTATTCATCATTTTTTTTCTTTCTCTTTTTTTTTCTTTTTTCATTGAAGTCAAGTATAACACATCATCGGTACTCATTCTCAAGAGATACTAATTAATATCAAGCACATGTAACTCAATAACTCAAAACCACAGTCAATACCCCATAAGATTATGCTATTGTGTTTGTGCATTTAAGGAAACTAAAATTAATCACTCCAAAGCATGTTATTGCAAACCATGATTAAAACCACATAATTCAAACCATAGTTTTCAAAGATTTAAAACATACTCAAAAATTACAAGTTATGCACCTACATAAGGTATTAATCCTTTGAATCATGTCAAAACATTCTATCTAAAAACAAAACAAAATAAAATAAAATAAACAAACTAAGAAAATAAAATAAAATAAAATCCTAATACAAAAGAATTTCACACAAATTTCCCCCATATGCAATAAAGCACATAAATAGGCATCACCTCACCCCCAAACTTAAACTGTACATTGTCCTCAATGGACACCCAATTAAAGCATAGAGAAGAGTAAGAACGATATTACCGGGATCATGGAGTAGTGGAAAGAAAATAGAGTACATCACGAGTACGAAGGCAATGCAAGAACACCCCCAAACTTGGTTGTTAAAACCTGTCAAAACAAACCACTATACCCCAAAGATCAAGTGAAAATAGTATGGGTGAAAATAAATATGAAAGAGAAAAATCCTAAATCTAACTACAAAAAGAAAAATAAAGAGAAGAATAAAAGCTAAAAATAAAATAAAATACAAAAGATGGTTACCTTCCTGTCAAGGATGTGGTGGTGACTGAGCATCTGGATCCAAGTTTGCTTGGCGCATCAGTGCACGCATCATCCTCCTCATCTCTAGTTGCTCTTGGCGAGTGTCACGAAAGTGATCCGCCATCTCTGCTCTCATTGCACCAAACTGTGTGGAGACCTCTGTCTGTAAGGTGCCAAACTGGGCTGTCAACCCAGCAATCTGCCCTTCTAAATATTGATAATCATGGCCACCAGCCTGTGCATGCACTTCCTCTTCCTCTGCCTCCATCTCTTCTGGACCTTCCACCGGTGGTGGTATATCTACATGCTCTCCTCCCTGGGCCAACCGAGATACCTCACCAGGCGCCGCTATGACTCTCTGGTGCATATGAGATCGACTCAGGTTCCAGTCATGCGTGCCATAATGAAGATCACGTGGAAAGGCAAGCTCGTCCTCATGGACTGCATAAGCTCGGCAACTGTCCACGCAGTTTCGGGACGACTCTCGAACTCTGCTAAGTCAAAAATCTGCTCCGGGTGGAACTTCCGAGACCGGAAGACTCGCTCGGGCACGTCTCGAACAGAACCGGCGGCGTTCTTCACCCTCGCCATAGTCTCGGAACAGTCTGCACTTGATTCCAAAAATTACGTAAATAAAAGATAAATAAGAAGAAAACTAAACTAAGAATAAACTAAAAGAAGAAAAAAATGAAAATGAAGTCCTAGTCCATGGCGCTGTCAAGAATTCAAAAAGTTGCTCTCAAAGAGGCAGTGTGAACAGATGCAACCGAAACGAAGGTGCTGCGGTTACACACCATACACTAAGCATTTTAATCAAAAAGAATGCTAAATCTCACTCCTACATGAATTCCTACCCCCCGAAACTTGCAAAATCTCATTACAAACACCGCAAATGCACCCATCCAACCCAATATCATCTAAATATGTTTATTACGCTGTAAAACTATCAAAAATGGCGAAAAAGTATACAAAAAGTAGCCATGCATCACTTACCTCAAGAGGAAGAAGATGAACGGCTCAAACAGAAGAAGAACCACTCGCAGCCACGAAGAGAAGATAGCGCGAGGGCTAGCGGCGACTTCGTACTGTGTCGGATGGCGGTGGATGATCGGGAATGGTAGATCGAGTGCTCGGGAGTGCTTGGAGAAAGTCTAGATCGCACGGAGGAAGGGAAGAATTTGGATGGTTGTTTTGAAATGAGAGGGAAGCCCAACGGTTTAAATAAGCTTTCGGATCACGTGCAGGCATCGCGTGCATCTTGATTAATCGAGATGTGCATTTCGATCAATCGAGATTTTGATTGATCGAAATCTCACTTCGATCAATCGAAATCAGCTTCGATCGATCGAAATTCCTTCCTCGATCAATCGAAAATTTCTTCACTGAATCGATTTTTTACTTCAATCAATCGAACTTTTAATTCATTCAATCGAAATTTTATTTCGATCAATCGAAATCTTTGATCGATCGAAGATCTATCGAAGTGCAATCGAAGAATACTACCTCTCGGGACTTTGGACTTGGCAAATTCTCTGCAATTTTTTGATCGATCGAAACTAAAATCTCGATCAATCGAAATCTCGATTGATCGAGATCTTGGTTTCGATCAATCGAAATGCTCAAAAATAGTCAGCTTCAAGTATGCTACAGGGACTTGGATATTTTTGGGAATTAGATACTACATTGCTTAGATACAAACCTACTTTGGATTAAAGGGACATCGTGGAAGCATGATAGCTACCATGGCTTCACCACCTTACACATCTATGGTGCGACGTCCGGATCGGCTCACGAGTCAAAATACACGGGATCCGTCAAAGTGACGACATCCACGTATTCGGTGGTGACTTGGTCATCCATGCACACTTTTAAGTGCTGCCCGTTTACTTTGAACAACGAGCCGTCTTTCAAGTCCTTTAATTCCACCGCTCCGTGGGGAGCGACGGAATTAACCAACGGAGGAAAGGGTTCTCTTGGAAATCTCCATTTGGGCAAATCCATGACAGTATTAACATCGAGCATGGAATTGACTTCACATATGGATTGCTCAATGTCAAAATCATCATAGTTGAAGTGATTTAGGCATGCCTCTAAAGGATCCTTGGAAAGAATAGAAGGAAGTGCTTCTTGAACAAGGTCTTCCACAACATCAACACAAAAGCACTCACTTTTGTCGTCGGATGTGTGGTGGGAAGCATTGAAAATGTTCAAGCGGACTTTCATATTCCCAAAAGAGATGTCCATCACTCCGGTACGGTAATTAACGCAAGCGTTTGCCGTGGCCAAGAATGGACGACCTAGAATGATAGGAATATGACGATTCGGATTTTGGACCAGTTCCGTGTCAAGGACTATGAAGTCCACTGGAAAATAGAATTTGTCCACTTGAATGATGACATCCTCAATGATGCCACGTGGTTGCTTCACCGAGCGGTCGGTGAGTTGCAACACAACCGTGGTATGCTTGAGTTCCCCCAAACCTAGTTGTTGGTAAACTGAGAATGGAAGCAAATTGACACTAGCCCCTAGATCAAGGAGTGCCTTTTCAAAAGATTGATTTTCGATGGTGCACGAAATGGTCGGAGCACCCGGATCTTTGAATTTAGGAGGGGCTTGGTGTTGGAAAATGGAGCTTATGTGCTCAGTTAAGAGGACTTTCTTAGGAACATTATTCCTAGATTTTTGCTTTTGAGTGCACAAGTCCTTCAAGAATTTCGCATAGGAGGGAATTTGTCGAATAGCATCAAGGAGAGGGAGATTGATCTTTACTTGCTTGAAGATCTCCATCATGTCTTGGATTTTCTCTCCTTGCTTTCCGAAATGAGAAGGTTCCTTCAATCTTTGAGGAAAAGGAACCGGAGGTTCATAAGAGGTGTCAAGATTTGGAATCGATGATGACACAACTTCACTTGCCTTTCCTTCTGGATTTGAAGGGGTATTTTGCAAATTTGGATTTAACGGAAACAATTTTGGATTTAATTGGGATTCTTTTGGATTTTTAGGTTGCTCTTGGAATTCCTTTCTCTCTTCCTCCCCTACTTTGGAATTAATGATTTTACCACTCCTCAAGGTTGTGATTGATTGAACTTGCTCTGGAGGAGCATTACAAGTTGAAGATGATGGATCCTCAATCACATGGACACCTTTGGGATTCGCCACCGGTTGACTCGGCAACTTACCTTCCTCCCTTCTATTTAAGGCATTAGCTAGTTGCCCGATTTGAGCTTCTAGCCTAGCCATAGATTGAGCATTGGCTTCAAGCTTAGAGATTGATTGAGAGTGAGTTTGCAATAAGCGGGTATTGGCCTCAAGATTGCTTATCACTCTTTCTTCAAAGCTTTGGCTTCTCGGAGGAGGTGGTGGTTGTTGGTAATTAGATCTTTGATTGTAAGGTTGAGGATTTGGCCTATAATGAGACTGTTGAGATTGGGAATTGAAAGAATTTTGCCCTTGGAAAGAGGGACTTGATTCTTGAGGTTTCCATGAAAAAGCCGGTTGGTTCTTGTAACCAGGATTGTACGTGTTTGAATATGGATCATTCATTTGTTTAGAGTACAAGGCATTCGCTTGCTCTTGAGCATAATCGGGAGATTGCCCGACAATAGGACAATCTCGCACCAAATGCGAAGTGCTATAGCAAAACGAACACCCTTCCTGATTTTGGACAGATTGGTTTGGAGTAGGCAGCCCATTTTTCATGATTAAATCCATTTTTCGGGACAAGGCTTCTACTTGCATGGCTACCTCATCTACCCGTGAAATCTCATGCACTCCTCTACAAGGTTGGGTGGCCTTCCCTTTCCTAGTGGAGGAGCGTTGAGCTGAATTGTTGCTTAGGGTTTGAAAAAGTTTCCATGCCTCATCGGGGCTTTTTAAAAGGTATCCACCCCCACACGCGGAGTCTATCATTTGTCTATATTGCTCACTCACCCCATCATAAAAGCTTTGCACTAGCTGCCATTTTGGGACAGCATGATGCGGACAAGATTTTAAAAGATCTTTTAACCTCTCCCACGTCTCATGGAATTGTTCTTAGTCAATTTGGGTGAATTCGGTGATTGCTCGCCGAATATCACTTGTCTTACCCATTGGGAAGTATTTTTTTAAGAACTCTATTTGCATCTCCGCCCAAGAATGGATTGAGTTAGGTTCTAAGGAGTTGAACCAACTTCTAGCTTTATCTTTTAGGGAGAAGGGGAACATACGTAGCTTTAGGTCATCCTCCATAAAGTGTGGTACACGAATAGTGGAACACAAGGAAAGGAAGTAATCTAAGTGCCGGTACGGATCCTCATTAGGAAGACCGTGGAAGCTATTAAGAAGATTGATGGTGGAGGACTTTATTTCGAATTGATTTGCCGCTACATCCAAAAATTGAATACATGAAGGTACTTCAAATGTAGTCGGAAGGTAAAAGTCCAGAAGCAACTCTCCTTGAGGAGGTGGTGGTGGAGGTGGTTGTTCATGATTAAAAGGAGGTAGTCCGGGAGGTTGTCTCTCATTTGGTCCATGTTTTCAGTCCTAGGCAATATAGGGTCCCTAGAGGTTCCTCTATGTTGTCTAAGTGTTTGTTCAAGTTCAATGTCACACGGAAGCAAAGGGAGTGACAAGGATCGTCTACCTAGCATGCATTAACAATCGAACAACACCTCAGTACACAAAGTAACAATAATCTATACAAAAAGAATGAATGAATTCAAACCACTAATTTTAGGCTTTATACTCACAAAGGGTTCCAAGTTTACTCCTTTTAGATGCCCGCTATGTGGTATACCTAAAATCAAGAAGTTTGAGAAATAAGAACAAGATATATACAAAAAGAATGAAAGAATTTTTAGCCTAAGAATTAAACCAGAATTAATCTTCCAATGGCGACAATTAAACCGTAGTCCCCGGCAATGGCGCCAAAATTTTGATGTGGTCGGAACTAAATTATATTGTAAGCTTAATTTTTCCCTTTTTATCAAAATATAATTTAACCACTCGCAAGAGCACGAATCTTTGTAGATAAGGTTCTATATAGAGGGTATCGATCCCACGAGGACTAGTCGCAATTGTCTTAAAGGAAGATTAATTACACTTTAATTCTAAAAATAGGTTTTCGAATTTGTGTTTATCAACTATTGCATGAATGAAATGACAAGAAAAGTAAAGAGTTTAAAGTTGGGAGAGAGAACTAGGGTTAGTTACCATCACTAGCCATTCACATGTTCATAAGTGTAGCAAGCATGGGATTCATTAATTAAATGCCTAACAATGTCATTAGGCTTGTGACCTCAATGACATATCAAAAGATCAATGTGTGTGCTAACCTATCATAATCCATCTTCAACAAGCATAGCTCTTCAACCTAACTAACTACCTAATTACTCTACTCTCTAAGTGAACACTACATGCATCCAAACTACCTTGTCTTGGCATGGTCTATACAAACTAACATCACACATTCATTTAAACACCATCATCTAGCCATCATTTGCACTTCTTGTGGAATATGCAAATGTTGTGCATTCAAGTGACAATATCTACTCTATAAGACAAGAATAAAGTCCATATCAAATGAATATATATAAGAGATGTATTTGTGTACATAATCACTAGGCTAAATAATCAACATTTAATTACAAATCCCAAGAGCTACAAAGATGAACAAGTTTACATGGCTAGGGGTTGAAACCAACACCCTAGTAGAAGAGTTAGTTGCTCATGGTTGCCTTGCACCCTTCCATTGATGAAGAAAGTGAAGCTTCTTGGTCTGGTTTAGCTTCTCCTCTTCCTCTCCCAAAGGTCTCTTTTGAAGTATTCTGATGTGTGTTGAGAGATATATGAGATATGGCCTCATTTTGTGCTTTATGTCTCCTTTCTCTCCCTTGGGGGCCCACCATATATATATATATATATATCATTATATATATCTCTTGTATCAAGAAGGCACCCAAAAGTCTTGTTCAAGTCAGACAATCCCCCTAAGTCGTGCAAAAAGGGGGATTTTGTTGCAAGTGGGAGAGCAGGTGAGCAAGTGGCCAAGTGGGTTCTGCAGAATCTCGATTGATCGAGATTGAATCTCGATTGATCGAGATTTCGATCAATCAAAATGAGATCTCGATCAATCGAGATTTCAATTAATCGAGATCAACATCTCGATTGATCGAGATTTCGATCAATCGAAATGAGATCTCGATCAATTGAGATTTCGATTAATCGAGATCAACATCTCGATTGATCGAGATGCCTTTGGCTGCATTTTCTGATTTCTTCTCTTGACTGCAGAAAGCTTCAAACTTTGCTCCATTTACTCCAATACCTGCAAAACATCAAAAACACAAAAATACCGTAAACATATCTCGGTAGACGCAAAAAAGGAACTAACACATGTAATAAAGAGGGTTCAAATGCATAGAATTGAACACTTATCACCCCTCATGTTGGAGAAACCAGTGATAGCATGTCTGAACTGATTGGTCTTCCCTATCGAAAAATACTTCTTGAGAAACTCATGTTGCATCTGAGTCCAAGTCGTGATAGAACCTGCCGGTAGAGAATTGAACCAATATTTTGCTTTGTCTTTCAGGGAGAATGAAAAAATTCTCATTCTAAAAGCATCTTCAGAGAAGTTATGAATTTTGGTAGTTGAGCACACTTCAATGAAGTCATCCAGATGCTTGTAAGGGTCTTCTTGAGTCATCCCAAAATAAGATGGTAGCATCTGAATAATGCTGGACTTGATCTCATAATTCTGTGCTGTAACATTAGGTAGTTGAAACCTGCTAGTGAGGTATATGTCTCAGGCACATAGTAGTCCCTAAACAATCTAGCTCTTTCTCTATCAGTATTAGGAACAAGGTTGCTATTCCTCTCTTCTGCCATGTATTCAATTAATAATTCCTCTTGCACAATGGTATCAACAGGGATGTTCCTCTGTTGTCTAAGAGTACATTCATTCTTAGGATCAAGAGGTATCAAAGGATCAGCTACAGAACGATGACCTTGCATATATTAGCCGAAAGCACCTGAAAAGAAAACAAAAACAAAAACAAAATATAAAAATTTCCTAAACTAAAAATCCAATTAAAAATAATTCTGTAAAATCCAATCAATCAAATAGATAATCCCCAGCAACGGCGCCAAAAATTGATTCGTGTGTGAGTGTGACTCAAAAAGTATATCAATTAAAAATTTCCACACTTCGCAATAGAAAGAATTCCTTGCAGAATAGAGCTATCGAAATGGGTATCGTACCTCAGGGATTATGGTCTGACGAGTTGGAATACGAAATTAATTCTAATTAAATTTATAAAGAGAAGAAATCTGATTTTTAAACTAATTAAAAGTAAAATAAAATAAATCAAAGTAAAATTGATAGTGAACATAATATGAGAGAAATCTAGGGTATTTGACTTCACCACTAACTCCACAATCAATGGTCAATTGAATCAACTATGGGGAATTACATCATGCATAAGTGGTGTCGGTGGCTACAAGCTCACCTTCATTCGTTAGGAAGATAACATATGATTAAGGCTAAGTCATGGACTATCTTCGATTGGCATGAGCTATCTGCCTAACTACTCTAATCTAGGGTGCAGTATGGTTCATCTTCTCTAGGCATAATCCATCAAAGATTTTAATGATATATTCAATGATTACCATTGTGTAATAATCGCTCTCATGATCATAGAAAATAAGAGAGATTGAGTTCAATAACAACTAAATATCTAAGATAAGATAAGAAATCATTAAAACTGAATTTACAAGACTTTTATTGCTCAATTCTATAATAAGAATCCTCTGAATTACACAATCTATGCATATATATAAAGGTCCCCAATAATTACAACAATCAAACCATTGATGCTTTGTTAGGGCTACATCAAAACCCTAGTGGATGAACTAGCCGCTCATGGTAGAAGAAGAAGCTTCAACTATTGAGGAAGAAGGCATCATCTTCATGAATTATGCGTATGACTTCGTTCTCCAATGGCTCTGCAAATATGTTTCTGTTCTCTTTTCAGCCCTCTCAGACTCTCCAATCTCTGTAATCTCTCTCTCACTCAGCCTCCAATTCTTCACTTTATTCCCCAAGAGAATACATCAAAGTCCTAATCCAATTAGGAATTAATTAGGTTTTCCCACAACACTAATCAGGTGGGTTTTTCCTTATGACGTTCGGCCCAACTTTTGACCCACTAGAAGTCCGATTCACGGAATTTTTGTGAAATACAAAAGTGTGCAGAATCAAATTTCGTTCAATAATATATAAAAATTAAGTCAATTTGAGGCTCAAAAATAAGACTTCTGGTCCGTTTTCCAAAATGGAATTAAGACTGTATTATGCGCAGATTTGGGCTTCAGGCCTGAAACCTTCTTAAGCAGTTGTAATTCTCTTGGACCTCTTCCTTGGGCTGATTTGAGTTGAAATAAATGGTTGAATGAATCTCCTTGATGGAGGATTCATCTAACCATCTTGAATGTCTTCTTTAAAAGCCCAAAATCATGGTTTTAACTGAAATAATCATTAAGGCCCCGAAAATACAGAAAGCACTAAAACAAAGTAAAATAACAAAATAATCTATCACTAAGATAATAAAATACATAAGTTAAGAGGCTAGAATGCAAAATATTCAACGCCTATCAATTGCACAATATATTAACCTTGACCCCGTTGAACATTGCTCATCCCTCTACACTAACACTTTTAGGACATGGTAAGGAGGTGGTTGAAGATGCATAACCATGAGTTAGACCTAGATTATAAGAATATCATTTTTGGACTTTTGTGTCTTTTGAGACATGTGTGTGGACTTCTATGCCAATTTGAGGCATGTGGACTAGATTAGAAGTTTTGTACTTATTTTTGGATAAGAAACATGTATGAAACTTTTAATTATATATGATAAGTTTACTACCTCGTGAAAATTATGTAAAATTGGTGGTTTTTGAAGTAGGTGTATGATAATGCGTGAATTATCATTTTTATGTTATAAATGTATGTGGTAATTTCGAATGGTGATGATTTACCACTTGGTGGGTGTTTGGGGATTTGTTGGAAATAATTATGTTCTATGATTGTTTGTGAGAAGAATGGATTGGGAGGAGAATGGTGATTATTATCACTTTGTGTTTTGTTAGTGTTCCAGGCTAGGTGAGTTCGATGCATCGAAGTCACCATTTCGATGCATCGCAGTGTGTCGATGTATCGCAAAATGCTTCGATGCATCATCAATTAAAGATGAGGGTTACATACAAAAATTCAATATGTGTCGCAGGATACTTCGCATCTTGGTAGATGCATCGTAGGTTCGATGCAACGAAGTGTGTGGCTGAGTGGTTTTGTTGAAGTGAAATTGGAGAATTATTTAGGGAGGAAAATACGTTACCACATGTGAGGCCATAAGTAGTTACGTATGTAATTATGTTTCAACGTTGGTTTGGTGATTAAGGTGGTGTATTAGAAGTAAATTGATGAAATTGCCCTTGTAATTACGAGTAAGCTCTAGGGTTGGTCCAAACTTCAAATGGGCGTAACTTTTTTGTTTTATATAAGAATTGATTGTAGTTTTTTTTTAAAATTGAGTATTTTTAGAACCTCTTTCCAATGGACTAAGAATAAATCTAAAATCCCAAACATACAGGGAGTTAGGTTCTGGAATTGGGCGGTTCACGAGTATGAACCGGGTGAGAGTTCCATTGTTCACCTCCACTTTATATATTGATCTTGGTATCGGAAAGTAGGCACGTGACAATATAGTATCAAGGCATGGTACTATAGCAGGGACAATGGTCAGAGGTGATGGTTTATTACACAATCACCCCTCGATTTTTGAGTGTTGAAAATTGGGGCGTGACAGCATGGTATCAGAGCCCTAGGTTATAAAACCTAGGGACGACGGGTAGTGGTCATACTACGAGTGAATTTGTCAAATACCTGATACAAGAAGTAGAGCACTAGGTTAGAATACCTAGGGGTGACGGGTAATGGTTAAGAAATTGATGATTTTTGAATTGCTATTAGAACACTAGGTTGGGATACCTAAGGTCGAATGTCAATATTAGGTTAGAACACCTAAGGACTTGGGGTAAAGGTTGGGTCTAGGCAACTCCTACGTGTTTTGTGATTTAAATTTTGTTAATTGCAATGACATGATTCTATAAAGTGAGTAACATTGACTAATCAATATCTATATGTCATTAATCTTTGATTGGAAATATTTATTAGAGTAATGCCACCAAGACGAGGACGTGGTAAGGGTGTGGATCAAATTCCACCACCACCACCATTGATAGATGGAGCACAGCTAGTTCAAGAGATGACTGCTGCTATCCAATTGTTGACTTGAACTGCTAATGAAGGTCCACAGAATCAAGCTGAGGGAGGTGAAAATAGGGCAATGAAAGCCCTTGAGATGTTCAATAAAATGAACCCACCTATGTTTGATGGGAACGCAGATCTTGTGGCTACAGAAGATTGGCTTGAACAGGTTTCCAAAGTATTTGATGTGCTTAGGATAAACGAAGATGACTTGAGGAGGTCAATGATTCTGATCCAATTGACAGGGGCAATGGACCTACGGTGGAAATCCATGACTCACTCATGACGTGAGGAACATAGAGTGGGAGACATTTAGAAGGTTATTTTTAGAGAAGTATTTTTTGGACATGATCAATGAAGCTTTACACGATGAATTCATACACTTAATCCAAAGAGGGATGAGTGTAATGGATTATGAAAACTAATTTATTGTCTTATCTCGCTTTGCACTGGAGATGGTAACAAATGAACAAACCAAGGCAAGGAGGTTTATGAAAGGGCTTTAATTCGAGCTAAGGGCCAAAGTCACTATCTTAGACATACCAAGCTATGCAAAGGTGGTGAGAAGGACACTGTTGGTAGAAGCGGATGACAATGATATACGGAGGATACGGGACTTGAGGAGTCAGCCACGAAGTATGGGTTCTCATTCACAGAGCAATCCAAAGAAGAAGCATAATGGGAGTAGTTCTTTCCCTAGAGGGCCTCAATAGACATGGTCATTCTCTACAGTGTCTATGCCTACAGGATCATCTTGGGATAAGGTGAAGTGCTATAAATGTCAACAGGTGGGTCATTATATGTCATAATGACCACAGTTACAAACCGCTCCTAAAAGGGATGCAAGGACGTGCTATAGGTGTGGACAAGTGGGGCATGAAGTGAGAGAATGTGCTCAAAAGATGAGCAATTCTTATGGTGCTACAGGGTCACAGTAGCAGTATTCACAAGCTTCCGGGGTACAGTCAGGTTTTAGAGTTCCACAGTTGCCACAGCCTGCACAATCTGTTCAGAGTTCGCGACCAGGAAAGGGAGTGACTCCTACTACCTCTATGTAACAATAAGGCCATTAGGGGAGTGGTCAAGCAGGACGAGGCATACAAGGTTGTGCCTGTGCTATTTCTCCAGTCGAGACTTCTGTAGGTTCACCTATTGTGAGAGGTATATTTCTTGTATCTAGCTCTTAGGGTAGAGTTTTAATTAACTCAGGAGCATCACATTCCTTTATATCAATTGCTTTTGCTTCTACATTGGGGTTAGAGGTGTCTACCTTAGATAGAGCCTTATGCATTGATACACCAGTTGGGGGTAGGGTGACTCTGGATATGGTGTGTCGGGCATGTGAGATAGAGATAGCCAACCGGCGGTTGATATTTGATTTTGTGCTCTTAGAGATGACAAGTTTTGATGTCATTCTCAGAATGGATTGGTTGTCTTCATTTAGAGCCACCATAGATTGCTACCGAGGAAGAGTGTCAGTGTGTACACCGGGAGGAGATTGTTTTTGCTTCATCAGGGAATGGAGTGAATTTCATTCTTCGTCATTATACGGACTATGGGGTCAGGATCGTTACGACTTTTTCCTAGCTAGCCTTGTGACTGGTGAAGAAGGGGGAAATCTTGCAATTTTTCCTGAAGTGGTGTGTGAATTTGAGGATGTTTTTTCGAAGGAGTTAACAGAATTACCCCTTAGGCGAGAAGTTAAATTTTCCATTGATGTCAAAGCTAGTACGACACCCATTTCGATAGCACCGTATCGAATGGCACCGGCAAAGTTAAAGGAGTTAAATGAGCAATTAGAGGACCTAAGGGCAAAAGGTTTTATACGTCCTAGCGTATTACCTTGGGGAGCACCGATCTTATTTGCTAAGAAGAAGGATGGGTCACTATGGTTATGTATTGATTATCGAAAGCTAAACAATGTAACGATCAATAACAAATATCCTTTGCCAAGGATAGATGATTTGTTTAATCAACTTAAGAGAGCTAAGTGTTTCTCTAAGATCGACTTGAGGTCAGGGTACTATCAGTTGAGAGTCATGGAGGAAGATGTTTCAAAAATGGCCTTTCAAATATGGTATGGTCATTATGAATTCCTTGTGATGCCTTTTGGTTTGACAAATGCATCGGCGGCATTCATGGACTTAATAAATCAGGTGTTTAATGCATTCATTGATGAGTATGTAGTGGTATTTGTGGACGATATTCTTGTATATTCTTCATCAAAAGAGGAACAAGAGAATCATTTGAGGACAGTGTTACAAATTCTAAGGGAAAATCAGTTGTATGCCAAATATGAAAACTGTGAGTTTTGGCCATCCGAAGTAATGTTTCTCGGACATGTGGTTTGGGGGGGGGGGAGTTTCTGTGGATCCTTCCAAGATAGAGACCGTAATGGATTGGGACCATTTGAAGAATGTATTTGAGATCCAAAGATTCTTGGGGTTAGCCGATTATTATTAGAGGTTTGTGGAGGATTTCTCACGGTTAGCGGCACCGACGACGAGACTTACTTGTAAGGGAGTTAAATTTGTATGGAATGAAGCTTGTGAGCTTGCTTTTCAGGAATTAAAGAAAAGATTGATTACCGCTCCAGTTTTAGTAATTTTGGAATAGGGGATGGGGTATGTTATATATTGCAATACTTCACGTGACAGATTGGGGTGCGTGTTGATGCAAATGAGAAGAGTTGTTGCCTATGGGTCACGACAGTTAAAAACTCATGAGTAGAACTGCCCAACTCAAGACTTGGAATTAGAGGTAATTATCTTAGCCTTGAAGGGGTGGAGACATTACTTGTATGGGGAGAAATTTGAAGTCTTTTCTGATCACAAGAGTCTCAAATATCTCTTCACCCAAAAGGATTTGAACTCTAACAGAGATGGGTTGAGTACATGGAAGATTATAATTTTGATCTTCAGTATCACCTAGGGAAGACCAATGTAGTAGCCGATGCCTTGAGTAGAAAATCACATGGGACTTTGGCTAGCATTGCCATTCGAGAATGGAAAATGATGGAGGACATAGCGAATTTGGGCTTGTACTTCAGTGATGACAGTGAACTAGCTAACTTGTTTAGCCTTATTGCCCAACCGACTTTAGTTACTAAAGTGATTGAGGCACAAATGCAAGATGAGGGGATGAGAGCTATTCACACTCGAATTTCGGGTGGTGAAGTTGTAGAAGGTTGGTCCTTGCATACGGATGGAAGTTTGTAGTTTAAAGGAAAGATATATGTTCCTATTCCATGTAGAGAGAGAATTTTCTAGGAATTCCATTGTTCTAGACTTGCGGTACATCCCGATGGGACAAAAATGTATCACAACCTAAAGCGACAGTACTGGTGGAAGGGAATGAAAAAGGATGTGGCTGAATTTGTGGCTAAGAGTCTTACTTGCCAACAAGTAAAGGTCGAGCATCAAAGGCCAGCTAGTTTATCGTAACATTTGCCAGTAGCGAAATGGAAACAAGAGCATAGGTCATAGAAGGGGCATGATGTCGTGTGAGTCATAGTCGACAGATTGACTAAGACTGCTCATTTTCTACCTATTCAAGTCATAGATGGTGCAGAGAATCTTAATAAGCTATTGATCGGCGTTGAATGTTACGCATTCTAGCCTCTTAACTTGTACATTTTATTCTCTTAGTGATAGATTATTTTGTTATTTTACTTCATTTTAGTGTTTTCTGTATTTTCAATGCCTTAATTATTATTTCAGTTAAAACCACGATTTTTAGCTTTTAAAGCTGACATGCAAGAAGGTTAGATGAAGTCTACATCAAATGGATTCATTCAAATTCATATTTTAACTCAAATCAGCCAAAGGAAAAGGTCCAAGAATTACATCTGCTTAAAAAGGTTACGGGCCTTAAGCCCAATTATGCGCTTAATACAGTTTTAATCTCATTTTGGAAAACGGACCAGAAGTGTTATTTTCAAGCCTCAAATTGACTTCATTTTAATATAATTTAAATGAAATTCAATTCTGCACACTTTTGTATTTCACAAAAATTCGGTGAATCGGACTTCTAGTGGGTCAAAAGTTGGGCCGAACGTCAGCAGGAAAAACCCACCTGATTAGTGCTGCGGGAAAACCTAATTAATTCCTAATTGGATTAGGACTTTGGTGTATTCTCTTAGGGCTTAAAGTGGTGAATTAGAGAATGTTCTAGAGAGCAGAGAGAGCCTTTGGACAGAATTGAAGACATACTTTGCAGAGCTTTGGAGTGGAGAATCATTGGAGAACGAAGTCTTACGCGTAATTCATGAAGATGATGCCTTCTTCCTCAACCGTTGAAGCTTCTTCTTCTACCATGAGCGGCTAGTTCATCCACTAGGATTTTGATGTAGCCCTAACTAAGCATCAATGGTTTGATTATTTTAATTATTGGAGACCTTTATGTTCATGCATAGATTGTATAATTTAGAGGATTCTTATTATAGAATTGCGCTATAAAAGTCTTATAAATTCAGTTTCAACGATTTCTTATCTTGTCTTAGATATTTGGTTGTTGTTATTAAACTCAATCTCTCTTATTTTCTGTGATTATGAGAGCGATTATTACACAATGGTAATCACTGAATATATCATTATACGCTTTGATAGAGTATGCCTAGAGAAGATGGACCATACTGCACCCTAGATTAGAGTAGTTAGGCAGATGGCCCATGCCAATCGAAGATAGTCTATGACTTAGCCTTAATCATATGTTATCTTCCTGAAGGATGAAGGTGAGCTTGTACCCACTGACACCACTTATGCATAATGTAATTCTCCATAGTTAATTCAATTGACCATTGATTGTGATGTTAATGGTGAAGTCAAATACCCTAGATTTATCTCATATTATCCACACTCTCTATTTCCTTTGTTTTATTTTATTTGTTCTTTTTAATTAGTTTAAATATAAAAATCAGAATTTTTTGTTCTAAATTTAATTGGAATTAATTGCGTACTCCAACTCATTCAGACCATAATCCCTGAGGTTCGACACCCCTTTCGATAGCCCTATTCTATAAGGAATTCGTTCTATTGCGAAGTGCAGTAATTTTAATTAAGACGCATTCACACACGAATCAATTTTTGGCACCATTGTCGGGGATTATCTATTTGATTGATTGGATTTTATGGAATTAATTTTAATTGGATTTTTCGCTTAGGAAATTTTTATACTTTGTTTTTAATTTCGTTTTTGTTTTCTTTTTAGGTACTTTTCGTTAATATATGCAAGGTCGTCGTTCTGTGGCTAATCCTTTGATACCTCTTGATCCTAAGCTTGAATGTACTCTTAGACAATAGAGGAACATCTCTGTTGATACCATTGTGCAAGGGGAAGAATTCATTGAAGACATGGCGGAAGAAAGGAATAACAACCTTGTTCCTAATGCTGCTAGAAAAAGGGGTAGATTGCTCAAGGACTACTATGTTCCTAAGACATACACTTCACCAGCCGGTTTTCAACGGGCCAATGTCACAGCACATAATTATGAGATCAAGTCCAAAGTTATTCAGATGCTACCATCTTATTTTGGGCTGACTCAAGAGGACCCTTACAAGCATCTAGATGAATTCATTGAAGTGTGCTCAACTACCAAAATTCACAACTTCTTTGAAGATGCTTTCAGAATGAGACTTTTTCCATTCTCCCTAAAAGATAAAGCAAAGTATTGGTCCAATTCTCTATTGGCAGATTCAATCATGACTTGGACGCAGATGGAACATGAGTTTCTCAAGAAATATTTTCCGATAGGGAAGACCAATTAGTTCAGACGTGCTATCACTGGTTTCTCCCAATATAAGGGGGAACAATTTTATGAGACATGGGAAAGATTCAAGGACCTTCTTAGGAAGTGTCCTCATCATCTAGTTCATAAGTGGCAATTAGTGCAGAGTTTCCATGAAGGACTGACAGAAGCCAACAGATAGATGGTTGATGCATCTTGTAGAGGTACTTTTATGTTGAAGAGTGAAGAAGAGGCATGAACCTGATTTGAAAATCTTAGTGACATATCTATACAACATGTATCCTCTACTCGTTCTAGTAGACCTGCCACTATAAGGAAGACTGATGGGATTTTTGAGGTTGGTGCTTCAGAAGCTACGCTAACCGACATTGATTTAATATCCAGAAGGTAGCAGCAATTATGGCTGCCAATCAAGCTCCATCTACTTCAAATTCTTCATTGCTAGGCCCTTGTGAATTTTGCTCTAGTCCTATGCATAATGTGAACAATTGGACTTCAATTGAGCAATTTTCTAATATTCAACATGAGCAAGTCTTAGCTGCATTCATTGGACCAATGAATCCTCCACGAGGTAATACTTACAATCCTATATGGAGGAATCATCCTGGTTTTTCTTACAGTAACCAAGGGGCAACAATGCAACCAGCATATCAACCTAGGAATTTTGTACCTCAAAAACAATATCAAACACAAGTTCTTATAGCACAAAGAATCTTTGCTATTGAAGACAAGCTAACACTCACCTTAGCAAAATCTGATACACTTGATTCCATTATAGAGACAGTGCAAGCTACTGTAGCAATAGTACAATCTACAATTCAGCTAGTACACTCTCATTCTCAATCTATTGCCAAACTAGAATCTCAGTTTGGACAGCTTGCTAATTCATTGAGTAGAAGAGAAGAAGGGAAGCTTCCTAGTCAACCAGTTGTTAATCCAATAGGGATGCAAGCTTCCACAAGCAACCCACAGCATGAACAGGTTCAAGCTATTACCACTTTGAGGAGTGGGAAAATAATTGATAACAAAGTGGGGAAAAAGAAAGAAGAAGAAAAAGTGACCATAAGTCCAAGTGTTGAAAATTCTTATGAGCCCAAGGCTCCTTTCCCACAACGTTTCCTTGAAGCATCTAAATTTGGGAAGCAAGGGGACAAGCTATATGACATGATGGAGGTGTTTCAACAAGTGAAGATTAATTTGCCACTCCTTGATGCCATCAAGCAAATTCCTCCTTATGCTAAATTCTTGAAGGACTTGTGCACTCAGAATAGGCGTTCTAAATGTCATGTGCCAAAGAAAGTGATGCTGCCACAACAAGTGAGTTCTATAATTCAGCAGTGCACTCCTCCCAAGTACAAAGATCCTAGTGCTCCAACTATTTCATCCATCATTGGGGAGCACCATGTTGATAAAGCTCTTCTTGATTTAGGTGCAAGTGTGAATTTGCTACCCTATTCAGTATACTTACAATTGGGCTTAGGAGAATTGAAGCCTACCTCAGTGGTGTTGCAATTTGCAGATAGATCAACAAAGCAACCCATTGGGATCATTGAAGATGTGCTCATTAAAGTGAACAAAGTTCTACTTTCCTGTTAATTTTATTATACTTGACAGTGAGCCAGTTCATAACCTAAGAAGGCACATTCCAGTCATCCTTGGTTGACCTTTCTTAGCTACTGCCAATTCTTACATAAATTGTAGGTCGGGGATCATGGATATATCATTTGGCAACATGAATGTCAAGCTTAATATTTTTAATGCTATCCAACACCTTCCAGATCAGAGTGATGTGTTCTGCATGGATGATATTGATGAATGTGTAGAAGAATTTGTTTTATCCTTTATATCTTGAAACTCCTTGGAGGTATGTAAGTCTATTTGTGATTATGAGACAATTTATGAAAAAGAATTATGTGAAGAGGTGAATTCTATGCTGGAAGTGGTTGTTATTCAGAATATTCCACCATGGAGAATTCCAATCGAGCCACTCCCTTCTCCATCTAGCACTCCCCTAATGCTTGGAGTCCCCTCTATAGTTAGAGTTGAAGCATTTGCCTAACAAGTTGGAGTATGTATTTTTGGGGGCACAAAGAACTCTTCCTGTTATCATTGCCTCTGATCTGACAGAAACTCAAGAGAAGCGCTTAGTGGAGGTCTTATATCAATATCGTGAAGCAATTAGGTGGAGTGTCGCTGATCTTAAGGGTATTAATCCTTCAATTTGCATGCACAAAGTCCATCTAGAAGAAGGATGTAAGCCATCTAGAGAGGCACAGAGGTCACTGAATCCCAACATGAAGGAGGTAATAAAGAAAGAGGTTGTCAAGTTACTTGATGCAAGAATAATTTATCCAATTTCTGACAGAACATGGGTGAGCCTAATGCAAGTTGTTCCTAAAAAGTCTGGTCTTACTATTGTCCCTAATTCTGTGGGAGAGCTTGTTCCATAACGAACTGCCACAGGTTGGCGTGTTTGCATTGACTACAGGACGCTCAATTTCGTGACAATAAAACATCACTTCCCTCTCCCATTCATTGATCAAATACTTGAAATGTTAGCAGGTCAGAGCTATTATTACTTTCTAGATGGCTACTCTGGTTATAACCAAGTGGCTATGGATCCAAAAGATCAAGAGAACACTACTTTCACTTGTCCCTTTGGTACTTTTGCTTATCGTCGTATGCCATTTAGATTATGTAATGCTCCGATGACATTCCAAAGGTGTATGATGGCCATCTTTTCTGACATGGTGGAAAAATTCTTGGAGGTGTTCATGGATGACTTCTCTGTTTATGGATCATCCTTTGAAGACTGTCTAAGCAATTTATCACTAGTACTTTAAAGATGTCGAGAATAGAATTTGGTACTTAGTTGGGAGAAGAGCCATTTCATGGTGAAAGAGGGTATTGTGTTGGGCCATATTGTTTTAGAGAGAGGCATTGAAGTTGATAAAGCAAAGATCGACTTGATTGCTACGCTACCTCCTCCAACTTTGGTGAAACAAGTTCATTCTTTCTTAGGCTATGCTGGATTCTATGGAAGATTCATCAAGGATTTTAGTAAAATTTCTTGGCCTTTGTGCCATTTGTTATCTAAATATGTTCCCTCTTCCTTTGATGAAGAATGTGTGCAAGCTTTTAAGAAGCTTCGGTCTTTATTAGCCTCTACACCAATCATGCAATCTCCGAAATGGGCTCTACCTTTCGAAATCATGTGTGATGCCTCTGATTATACTGTAGGAGCAGTGTTGGGACAAAGAGAAGAGAAACGACCATATGTCATCTATTACGCAAGTAAGACTCTCTCTAATGCCCAACTTAATTATACAACCACAGAGAAAGAGCTTCTAGTTATAGTATTTGCCCTGGACAAATTTTGTTCCTATTTATTGGGGTCTAAGGTGGTTGTATACTCTGATCATGTGGCATTGAGACACTTATTGGCCAAGAAGGAAACCAAACCATGCCTTATTCGATGGATTTTATTGTTGCAAGAATTCCATTTGGAAATCAAAGACAAGAAGGGGACAAAGAATGTAGTTGCGGATCATTTATCTCAAATTGTATCTGAGCCTGTGTTCGATGCATTACCTATTGGCGACTCATTTCCAGATAAATAATTGTTTGCAATTTTTGATGAAAAAGTTAATGGGCAAAGGTTGAAGCATTGTGTAGAAGGGTTTGTGCCAACAAGAGACGTGGAGATCGTCGACTGGACGGATCCTGTCTGTCTGACTTAATCCCTTCGGAGAGTTGATCGTCTCCTATGGACATTAAAATTGTAGGATTTGTATGTATTTTTATCCTTTAATTTCTTTGGTTTTCTTTTATTTTAATTTTTAGTTTAAGTTTTCTTAATTTTCCTTTCAATTCTAGTTGCGTTTTAATGTGTTTTCTTTGAGTTTTTTATGTATAAGTTGCTTCCAGAGGATGCCAAGAGGTGTACCAAGGTCTTTGGACTCAAAATGGGTGAGAAAACTAGATCTCGGTCGACCTTGGATGATAGACACTTCAACAATACCCTTCCCGGTCGACCCTTGGCGATAGACACCAAACAGGCGTCAACAGGGGGGATTGATCGTCCATTTAAGGGGGGATCGATCGCCCCCATATTTTTTTCATGTGGGAGACCAACCAGTTGGGATATCGATCACCCAGCCTACGGGGGATTGATCGCCCAAGCCCAATGATGGGTTGCCCGAATTTTTAAGCCTATAAAAGTTTTAGTTTTGTTTTATTCTATTACTAAGGGACTAGCAATATGTAAGTTTGGGGGTGTGATCGGCGTTGAATGTTACGCATTCTAGCCTCTTAACTTGTATATTTTATTCTCTTAGTGATAGATTATTTTTTTATTCTCAACCATTGAAACTTCTTCTTCTACCATGAGTGACTAATTCATCCACTAGGATTTTGATGTAGCCCTAAGTGTAATTTAGAGGATTGTTATTATAGAATTACGCTATAAAAGTCTTATAAAATCAGTTTCAATAATTTCTTATCTTGTCTTAGATATTTGGTTGTTGTTATTGAACTCAATCTCTTTTATTTTCAGTGATTATTAGAGCGATTATTACACAATGGTAATCACTGAATATATCATTATACGCTTTGATAAAGTATGCCTAGAGAAGATGGACCATACTGCACCCTAGATTAGAGTAGTTAGGCAGATGGCCCATGCCAATCGAAGATAGTCCATGACTTTGCCTTAATCATATGTTATCTTCTTGACGGATGAAGGTGAGCTTGTAGCCACCGACACCACTTATGCATGATATAATTCTCCATAGTTAATTCAATTGACCATTGATTGTGATGTTAGTAGTGAAGTCAAATACCCTAGATTTATCTCATATTATCCACATTCTCTATTTCCTTTGTTTTATTTTATTTGTTCTTTTTAATTAGTTTAAATATAAAAATCAGAATTTTTTTCTTCTAAATTTAATTGGAATTAATTTTGTACTCCAACTCATTCAGACCATACTCCCTGAGGTTCGACACCCCTTTCGATAGCCCTATTTTTCAAGGAATTCGTTCTATTGCAAAGTGTGGTAATTTTAATTGAGACGCACTCACACATGAATTAGCTATATGTGGAGCATATTGTCAAGCTTCATGGAGTGCCAGTTTCTATTGTTTCAGATAGAGATCGTAGGTTTACTTCACGATTTTGGCAGGGTTTTCAGTTAGCCCTTGATACGAAGTTGCATTTCAGTACAGCTTTTTATCCTCAAACTGATGGTCAGTCGGAGCGTACCATTTTAACATTGGAGGATATGTTGAGAGCCTGTATCTTGGATTTTGGATGAAATTGGGAAGACCATTTGTCGTTGGTGGAGTTTGCCTATAACAATAGTTACCAAGCTAGCATAAAGATGGCACCTTTTGAGGCATTGTATGGTAGGTCGTGTAGGTCATCGATTTGTTGGACAGAGGTGAGGGAGACAGCTGCCTTGGAACCTGATATAGTTCATGAGACAACAGAAAAGATTAAGTTAATTCGTCAGTGGTTATTCACAGCACAAAGTAGACAGAAGAGTTATGCCGATCGGAGGAGGAGACCTTTATCATTTGGGATGGGGGACCATGTGTTTCTCAAGGTTTCTCCACATAAGGGACTGATGAGATTTGGTAAAAGTGGCAAGTTATCACCAAGGTTTATTGGATCCTTCGAAATTTTAGAGTGTGTGGGTGAAGTGGCTTATAGGTTAGTTTTGCCACCACAATTAGAAGGAGTTCATAATGTCTTTCATGTTTCTATGTTGAGGAAATATGAGCTAGATTCGTCACATGTTTTGGGATGGACAGACATTGAGATTGAGGAAGACGTGTCTTATGAAGAGCGAACGATGAAAATTCTCGACACTAGAGATCAAGTGTTGAGGGGCAAAACTATCCCATTAGTCAAGGTTTTGTGGAGACACCACGGACTAGAAGAGGCTACTTGGCAATGGGAGTAAGATGTTTGATCCAAGTACCCGAATTTCTTTCTTCCACAAGGTATGTCCGATTTCGGGGATGAAATCTCTTAAGGTAGGGAGGTTGTAAAGACCATGCCCAATTTTGGTCGATTTTTATTTTTTTATTAGTTATTGCTTTAAATGCATTTTTAATGATATTTAACGTATTTTGAATGCGGGAAACATGTTTGGAGATTTTTTTAGGGTTTTGAAAAGTTTTGGAAACTTTTGAAAAAGTTTTACTTTTTGGTCAACAGGGGTCCCGAGATGAGGTTTAATGAGTACAGGAATCCGGATATTTTTTTCTGAAAAATTTTATTTTTGGTTATAGACCAATTAAAATATTTAGAGAGACGTAGAAGTAATTTTGAGTCCATCGCTTCTTACGGATTCAAAAACGGAGGTCGGGAAGGTACATTAAGTGAACTAGGGGCGTTTTGGTCTTTTTGCGCCCTAGGGCTTATAAATATCTGAGAGATAGATATTTACAGCTTCTTTTCCCTCTCAAATGAGCTGTGAACCTCTCTTCTCTCTCTTATTTGTGTTCTTCTTCTTCTCTCTAGAATTAGAAGGTGTTAGGGCTTGATTCGGAAGGCGCTGAAGAAGGGAAGTGTGCTCTATGTGAAAAGGGCATCATTTTGAACCAAACAAAGCAAGAGGTTAAGAGTTCTTGGTCTGATAGCTTTGGAGATTTGCTAGAGATTTGATCTCTTGAGGTAGGGGGTGTGTGTTGTGTCTTCTTATTCAAGTGAGATTTCATGTCTAAGCATAAAATAGATGTTTTCTTTTCATGTGATATATTAAAGTGTATGATTTGTGATGAAATTTATATTTTAAAGTGATGTATATATGTTTCTCTTGCTAGAAATGATTAGTATATATTTTATATTGCATGAATTGCATATATGTGTAAAATAGAGCTTAAAGTGCATATATAATAAGTTTGCTAGCTCGTGAAGATTATGTAAAATTGGTGATTTTTGAAGTAAGTGTATGATAATGCGTGAATTATCATTTTTATGTTATAAGTGTATGTGGTAATTTCGAACAATGATGATTTACCACTTGGTGGGTGTTTGGGGATTTGTTGGAAATAATTATGTTCTATGATTGTTTGTGAGAAGAATGGATTGGGAGGAGAATGGTGATTGTTATCACTTTGTGTTTTGTTAGTGTTCCAGGATAGGTGAGTTCGATGCATCGAAGTCACCATTTCAATGCATCGCAATGTGTCGATGAATTGCAAAATGCTTCGATGCATTGTCAATTAAAGATGAGGGTTACATACACAAATCCAGTACGTGTCGTAGGATACTTCGCATCTTGGTCGATGCATCGCAAGTTCGATGCATCGAAGTCACCACTTCAATGCATCGAAGTGTATGGCTGAGTGTTTTTGTTGAAGTGAAATTGGAGAATTATTTTGGGAGGAAAATACGTTACCATGTGTGAGGCTTTAAGTAGTTACGTACGCAATTATGTTTCTACGTTGGTTTGGTGATTGAGATGGTGTATTAGAAGTAAATGGATGAAATTGCCTTTGTAATTACGAGTAAGCTCTGGGTTGGTCCAAACTTCAAATGGGCGTAACTTCTTTGTTTTATATCAGAATTGAGTGTAGTTTTTTTTAAATTGAGTATTGTTATATCCTCTTTCTAATGGACTAAGAATAAATCTAAAATTCCAAACATATAGGGAGTTAGGTTCTAGAATTGTGCGGTTCATGAGTGTGAACTGGGTGAGAGTTCCACTATTCACCTCCACTTTCTATATCGATCTTGGTATCAAAAAGTGGGGGCATGACATTATGGTATCAAGGAATGGTACTATAGCGAGGACAATGGTCAGAGGTGATGGTTTATTACACAATCACTCCTCGATTTTTGAGTATTAGATATCAGGGCATAATAGATTATGAGGTCAAGAAGGAGAATCTAATACCATACCACAATTATGGTTCCCACTTGTTGATTAAATTCGACAATGTCATTCTAGAACACCTTCCTAGGAAGGAAAATCGTATGGCTAATGCTTTGACAAATTTAGCCACAACAATGGCATTAGTTGATCATGAAATAGTCAATGTTCCAGTATGCCAACAATGGGTGCTACCGCAAGTCCTTGAAGATAAAATTGAGGAGAGTAATGTAATCTCTGTCTTTATTATCGAAGTGGATGACTGGAGGCGACCTATAATTGTGTATTTAGAACATGGAAAGCTTCCTAAAGACTAACGCCACAAGTCTGAGATACATAGGCGAGCACCTCATTTCATTTATTATAATAACACGTTGTACAAACAATCATTTGAAGGTCTCGGAGAAGATGAAGCAGCTCATGCAATGGAGGAAGCACATTCTGGGGTATGTGGTGCACATCAATCTGGCCCTAAGCTTCACTTTCGTGTTTAGAGAATGGGGTATTATTGGCTAACTATGGTCAGAGACTCAATGGAGTATGCAAAAAGGTGCCAAGCCTGTCAATTTCATGCTAATTACATACACCAACCACCAGAGCCATTACATCCTACAATTGCTTCGTGGTTGTTTGATGCATGGGGATTGGATGTGGTAGGACCTCTGTGCAAGTCTTCTAAAGGTCACTTATACATCCTGGTAGCTACTGATTATTTCTCCAGATGGGCTGAAGCTGCACCCTTTAAAGAAGTCAAAAAGGAGACAGTTGTTGACTTCATCAAGTGTAACATCATTTATCGGTATGGTGTCCCTCGATACATCATTACAGATAATGGGTTAAATATTAAAAATAGCTGGGTGCCTCAAATTTATGAGAAATTTGATTTCAAATAGTATAAATCCTCTATGTACAATGCTCCAGCTAATGGACTTGCAGAGGCATTTAATAAAACACTTTGTGATTTGTTGAAGAAAGGGATTTTCAAATCCAAAAAAGACTAGCATGAGCGAATGGAAGAAGCATTGTGGGCGTATTGAACTACATACTGCACACCTACCCAAGTAACTCCTTATTCTCTCGTCTATAGTGTAGAAGTTGTTCTCCCCCTGGAACGACAGATTCCTTCGCTAAGGATAGCCATACAAGAAGGTCTCACGAGTGAGTAGAACGCTATTTTACGTCTTCAAGAACTGGAAGCATTGGATGAGAAAAGGCTAGAAGCTCAACAATAATTAGAATGTTATCAAGCTCGGCTTTCTAGAGCCTTCAGCAAAAAAGTTTGACCTCGGTCATTCCATATTGGAGACTTGGTACTGCTATTCGCAGGCCCATCATCATGAATCACCGCACTAGATGGGATGGACCATATGTAGTTCGTGAAGTCTACACCAACGGAGCATATCAGATTGTTGATGAAGATAGAGTATTAGTTGGTCCCATTAATGGCAAGTTCTTGAAATGCTATTACCTATGAATATGTAATGCTCCTGGCCCGCATGAGCTAAAACTGTGAAAGGCACAAAAAAAAATTGAGTTTTTCTTTTTTTGAACTACGTAAATGACTTGATCCCTTTTTGAGGGTACATAGGTAGCTTGGAGGTTTGTTGAAAGTTCAGTCACCAAACAAAAAGAAAAAAAGAAAAAAAAATTTGTGTAATACTCTTGGCCCGCAAGAGTATAAACTGTGAATGACAAAACAAATAACTAATGACAATGTTAGTTTTGAAAGCAATGATGATTCTTTTATTGATGAGGTTGAAGACTACAATTCTACTTTGCTAGCTAAGTAGATTGCTCTAAAAAATTAATAATAGAAAAAAAGAGATGATGATTCACTTTAAAGCTACAAAGCCAGAATCTCTTCACGTTCTGTTTGTAATAATTCTTCTATAGTCCTCATTACTTAAAGATCATGAGCTGCAAGAATGGTAGCTTCTTCAACTGAGGCTCGTTCTTTTCTGAGCTTGGCAATGGCCTCCTTCCTGTGAGATAATTGTTCATTGCTCTCTTCTATGGAGGCTCTAAGTTGCATAGCCTCCTCCCTTATTTGTTGCAAATCTTTCAACAATATGGCCTCCTTGTCCTCAACGTCACTCAAAGCACCTTGAAGTGATTGCACATGCTTGGAATCAGTATCTTCCAAAGTAATGGCATCAACGAGCAATGTATCAATATGAGTGAGTTGCTCTAACTACTGATCTAAAATAATTATAGAAGCATGAGAAGATTTCGCATCAACATAATGAGCAACATTCTTCATATATGACTCGATTCGTTTCTTTAGACCAGAGTAATCTCCAAGAAGTTTTGAGAGTTCATTGTAAATTTTTTCAAGCTTGGGCCCCAAGGATGGAACCTTGTGAGTGGGAGTGTTGATCACGATACTTTTGATACTCTCGATAAGGGCTAAAGCATTTTTGCGTCGGACATTTATGATAATTTCTCTGCATTGAAGGCTAACACTTCAGACGGGACAATTTGATGTGAGAAGAAATAAACTTTTTGAGGTTCTTGCACGACCAGCTGGGGCATTTGGTTACTAATTTTATGCCCTACTAAAACATCCGAACCTTAAGGAGTCTCTCTTCCAACCGGTAAGACTTGTGGCAATACATTTATCTCTAGTATCAAATCAAATGAAGATGGCCCACAAACAGACGCTCCACTAACAGTAGGGTTATCAATGAGAACGATATCTTCTTTAAGGTTTCCTTCTACCTGAAAATAAATAAATATGAGTAAAAATAAAGATAAAAAAAAAGTAAATAAAATATGGCATAAAGGGTGGGAACCTTACTTGTATTTATTCGTTACTGCTGGAAGTCATTCCAAAATAGCGATCCACACCGCGAGAAACAATAAAATCTGCCCACTTGGAAATACGCTTTGTCTTGTCACTTATATATTTCCAATTGCAATGCTCATCATTTCCCCCCATGTCTTCATCTAAATCTATCACTAAGTGAGTAAGAGGACGGATGTTGATTTGTGGTGGAATATATTTGGCCACCTCTACATGACTTTCGGAACTCTCCTCGACACCATGATCATTATGAGATTTAGAGACTGCCCTTGAGGTTGGCCTGGAAGAAGTGGTCGACTTAGGTCCATCGTTTGTAACCTTTCTAACTTTGGCTGATTTTTCTTTTGGAGAAATTGCACGTTTAATATGCCCTGAAGTACCTCCTTTCACCGTGAATGGATCAACATAAACTTTTGACCACCATTCAGCATAATTTTTGGTGACAGAGAATATTTTGAAATTAGAGTTTGAAGGAATTTGCACTTCACATTCAGTATGATAACGAGTGGTCGATCTCCATAGTGTCAAAATCTCTTCCAAAGCACCAGTGCGAATATCCTCTTTCAAGCTGCCCAGAATATCCTAGTGATAACAAAACTATATACCAAATCTATGTGGACAATAAGCCTCAATAATTCATCGGTCACCTTGGTGCAATGTTAGGTAGCTGGACCGAAGGCTAGCCAAATTCTCAAAGTCATAAAGAGGTAGTTGTTCATCATCCGTTAATAGTCTCCTTGTTGGTGATGTTCTGGATAAGCAAGATAAGTCAACACCTTTACATAACCTGAACAACTCTTGGGCCTCTGTCTCATCAAAATGTTTCACAGACCCTTCCCCCGCGTACTGAGTCATTCGATGCAGGTAATTATGGTTTGGGACAAAAAAGTTTATTTTGAAGTATTCAGCTAACTAGCCATATACATAGTGTATGGGGAATGACAATTAGAGTTTCCAGGATTAGGGGAAGAAACAATGTCATTTAAACCTCTGTAAATGCCGGCTAGAACTGGAACAAAAAGATAAAATTTATTACCGCCTGCCATCATGCTAGCAATCTTAAAAAGCTCAGGACGAATTATATTTCCAGGACTGGTAGGCAAGACAAATTTGCATAACCAATACGCTATGAATGCTGCTAAATAAGTTTTGCTCCTCATCTTTGGTTCTATTACAAGACTGATAAACATCTCATCTTCTTGTGGCGACCAATTCTTAACGGGATCAATTATTCCAGAGGGGTGATTCGTGTGTGAGTGTGACTCAAAAATATATCAATTAAAAATTTCCACACTTCGCAATAGAACGAATTCCTTGCAGAATAGGGCTATCGAAAGGAATGGGTATTGATAGGCGTTGAATGTTACGCATTCTAGCCTCTTAACTTATGTATTTTATTCTCTTAGTGATAGATTATTTTGTTATTTTACTTTGTTTTAGTGTTTTCTGTATTTTCAGGGCCTTAATGATTATTTCAGTTAAAACCAAGATTTTGGGCTTTTAAAGATGACATCCAAGATGGTTAGATGAAGCCTACTCCAAAGGGATCCATTCAACTCCATAATTTAACTCAAATCAGCCCAAGGAAGAGGTCCAAGAGAATTACAACAGCTTAAGAAGGTTTCGGGCCTGAAGCCCAAATCTGCGCATAATGCAGTCTTAATCCCGTTTTGGAAAACGGACCAGAAGTCTTATTTCCGAGCCTTAAATTGACATAATTCTCGCGTGAGGTTGAACGAAATTTGATTCTGCACACTTTTGTATTTCACGAAAATTCCGTAAATCGGACTTCTAGTGGGTCAAAAGTTGGGCCGAAGTCAGCAGAAAAAACCCACCTGATTAGTGCTGCGGGAAAACCTAATTAATTCCTAATTGGATTAGGACTTTGATGTATTCTCTTGGCTATTTAAAGTGACAAATTAGGGCTGTATTGGGAGGCTTGGCAGCAGCTTTGAAGAGCTTTTGGAATAGAGAATCATTGGAGAACAAGGCGTATCATGAGCGGCTAGTTCAGCCACCAGGGTTTTGATGGAGCCCTAACTAAACATCACTGGTTTGATTGTTCTAATTATTGGGGATTTTTGTATTCATTCATAGATTGTGTAATTTAGAGGATTCTTATTATTGAATTGAGCAATAAAAGTCTTATAAATTCAGTTTCAATGATTTCTTATCTTGTCTTAGATACTTGATTGTTGTTATTGAACTCGTCCCTCTTGTTTTCTGTGATCATGAGAGTGATTATTACACAATGGTTTTCACTGAATATATCATTAAAAGCTTTGATGGATTATGCCTAGAGAAGATGAACCATGCTGCACCCTAGATTAGAGTAGTTAGGCAGATAGCCCATGCCAATCGAAGATAGTCCATGACTTAGCCTTAATTATATGTTATCTTCTTGACGGATGAAGGTGAGCTTGTAGCCACCGACACCACTTATGCATGATATGATGCCCCATAGTTAGTTCAATTGACCATTGATTGTGAAGTTAGTGGTGAAATCAATTACCCTAGACTTATCTTATATTCTCTACACTCCTCAGTTTTTCTTGCTTTTGTTCAATTGCTTCATTAGTTAATTTAGTTTTAAAAATCAGAATTTACTTCTTTTAAATTTAATTAGAATTAATTCCTTATATCCAACACAGTCAGACCACAGTCCTTGAGGTTCGATACCCATTCCTTTCGATAGCCCTATTCTACAAGGAATTCGTTCTATTGCGAAGTGTGGTAATTTTTAATTGATATACTTTTTGAGTCACACTCACACACGAATCAATTTTTGGCGCCGTTGCCGGGGACTGTCTATTTGATTGTTTGGATTTTTAGAATTAGTTCTAATTGGATTTTTAGTTTAGGAATTTTTTTTTATTTTTCTTTTATTTTTTTATTTTTATTTTATTTCTTTTGTTTTCTTTTCAATTACTAATTAGTTTTCTTTTATTTTTTAGTTTAGAATTTTTTTTTTCCTACTAACCTAATTTATTTATTTATTTTTTTCCTTTCCGGTACATCAATCACCATACCATTGAGCAAGAGGAAGAGATTATTTACATCATGGATGGTGTGCGTGGTAATAATGAGGACAACAATATTGTGCCTAATGCTGTTGTGGAAAAAGCGAGATTGATCAGAGACTACTATGTCCCAGAGACTTATAATTCACGAGTTGATTTTCAATTGCCTGATGTCACCGCACTGAACTATGAGATCAAGCCCAATATCATTCATATGTTGCCATCCTATTTTGGGTTGACTCATGAGGATCCGTACAAGCATTTGGATGAATTTTTAGAAGTTTGCTCATTAACAAAAATTCATAACTTCTCAGAAGATGCTTTTCGAATGCGACTCTTTCCATTCTCTCTAAAAGAAAAGGCCAAGTATTGGTTCAGATCTCTACCGGCGAGCTCTATCACTACATGGACTCAAATGCAAAATGAGTTTTTGAAGAAATATTTTCCGATAGGGAGGACCAATCAATTCAGACGAGCTATCACTGGTTTCTCTCAATTTGAGGAGGAACAATTTTTTGAGACATGGGAGAGATTCAAGGACCTTCTTAGGAAGTGTCCTCATCATCAAGTTCCAATGTGGCAGTTAGTGCAGTGTTTCTATGAAGGGCTAACTGAAGGTAACAGACAAATGGTAGATGCATCATGTGGGGGCACTTTTATGTTAAAAAGTGAAGAGGAAGCTTGGACTTTGTTCGAGAACCTCAGTGACAATTCTTTACAACATGTGTCTTCATCTCATTCAAGCAGACCATTCAATACAAGGAGGACAGATGATATTTTTAAGATTGGTTCTACAGATGCTATGTCTACCATTGTGGATGCTGTGTCACAGAGAGTGGTGCAACTCATGGCGGCTGGTCAAGTTCCTAATCAATCTTCATATCCTCTTATTTTTGAGCCATGTGATTTTTGCTCGAGTCCTATGCACCATGTGAATAATTATCCTTCACTTGGGCAAGTTTTTAATCTTCCACAAGAGCAAGGGGCAGCAATTCAGCCCACTTTTCAGCCTCAGAACTATGTGCCTTCACAATTATATCAAGAACAAGTTCCTATGGCACAGAGGTATTCAGCCATTGAGGACAAGATGACAATTGTCCTAGCAAAACTTGAGAAGCTTGACTCTATTGTAGAGACAGTGCAAGCCACTGCAGCAACACTTCAATTCACTTCTCAACTAGTTCACTCTCACTCTCAGTCGATTGCCAAACTGGAATCTCAGTTTGGACAACTTGTCAATGCCGTGAGTAGAAGAGAAGAGGGGAAACTACCAACTCAACCAGTTGCCAACCCAAGAGGGGTTCATGTCCTTAACAATATTTCTTCTTCAAGCAACCCACACCATGAACAATTTCAAGCCATCACCACTTTTAGAAGTGGAGAAATAAGTGACAACAAGGTGGGGGAGAAGAAGCTTGTTGAAGAAGAGGTGCCAAAAAGTCCAAATGTTGAAATTTCTCATGAGCCTAAGGTGAACTTGAATACTTTTAATACCATTCAACATCCTCAAGATGAGAGTGATTGTTTCTTCATGGATGGCTTTGATGATTATGTTGAAGAAGTTGATCCGGTTGCTCTATCACATGATGTTGAGAAGTCCATTGAGGGGGTGAATAATTTACTTGATGTAGTGGTCATGAAAAATACTCCACCTTGGAGGATTCCGATTGAGCCATTGCCTATTCTTTCTAGCACTCCTCCGATGCCATCATTAGAGTCTCCTCCATGGGTAAAATTGAAACATGTTCCGTCAAGGGAGAGAGATGTATTTTTTGAAGCCAATGACACCATTCCGGTCACTTTGAGTTCGACACAAGGAGGTGAGGATCATATAGGAGGGACAAAGTTAAATCTCCTCAAGAGATGTGGCATTGGGTGAACTTTCAATTGAAGTCGATGACCGTCTCCTACGGACGTTAAATTGTAGGATTTGTATGTATTTCTATCCTTTAATTTCTTTAGTTTTCTTTTATTTTTCTTTTTATTTTATTTTATTTTAATTTTTAATTTTTAGTTTATGTTTTTCTTTATTTTCTTCCATTATTAGTTGTGTTTTAATGTGTTTTTTTGAGTTTTTGATGTGTAAGTTGCTTCCGGAGGATGCCAAGAGGTGTACCGAGGTATTTGAACTCAAGACGGGTGAAAAAAAAGAGGTCTCGGTCGACCTTGGGCGATGGACCCTCCAAAAATTTCATTCCCGGTCGACCTTGGGCGATAGAGGCCCGAAGAGCACCCAGCAGGGGGGATCGATCGCCCCTTTGAAGGGGGATCGATCGCCCCTTGAATTTTTGAAGGGAACCCCACGACCAGCTGGGCGATCGATCGCCCAGCCCTGGGGGGGATCGATCGCCCCAGCCCCTGAATGCCCAGTTTGTTCTTTTTGTGCTATTTTTAGACCCTCTTTCATGCCCTACTTCCTCTAACCCAAAATTTCAAGCTTTGGTGCCTCTTTGTGCCTCTCCAACATCAAAATACACTCTCAAAATATTTCATAACACTACTTGATCATCATCATTAATCACCATCATCATCCATTACAATCTATTTTTCTCCATCTTCATTGCATGATCAATTTTCTCAAGTTTCTTCTTCACAAGGAAGTAGACTTTGTTTGAAAAATTGGTTGGATTTCTTTGAGAGGTTTTGTGCTACAAGTTTGGGGGAGGACATTGCACATTAACTGTGGGCTAGTTGGTTGATTTTGGTGCTCCATTCTGGCCATGACTTAGATGCTTCGGCACCACCTTCTCCTTGATTTTTTTCGGAGGTAACTATCTTTTGTATTTTTATTTTTTATTTTTTTTAATTTTCTTTTCTTTATTTTATTTTTCATTTTGTTTTTTTTTCAGTTTAAAAAAAAAAATAAAAAAAAAAATTTTTTTATTTCATATTTATTTTCACCCATACTATTTCACTTGGTCTTTGGGGTATAGTGGTTTGTTTTGACAGGTTGAAACATCCAAGTTTGGGGGTGTGCTTGCATTGCCTTCATACTATTGGTTTGCTATATTTTCTTGCCACTACTTCTCCGAATTCTTGGTAACATCGTTCTTACCCTTCTCTATGCTTTGATTGGGTGTACATTGAGGACAATGTACAGTTTAAGTTTGGGGGTGAGGCGATGCCTATTTTTGTGCTTTATTGCATTATGGGAGAAAATTTGTGAAATTCTTCTTGTATTAGGATTTTATTTTATTTTATTTTCTTAGTTTATTTTTTATTTTATTTTATTTTGTTTTTAGATAGAATGTTTTGACATTATTTAAGGGATTAATACCTTATGTAGGTGCTTAACTTGCAATTTTTGAGTATGTTTTAAATTTTTGGAAACTGTGGTTTAAATTAAGTGGTTTTAATCATGGTTTGCTTTAACATGCTTTGGAGTGATTAATTTTAGTTTCCTTACATGCACAAACACACTAGCATAGTCTTATGGGGTATAAACTGTGGGTTTGAGTTATTAAGTTACATATGCTTGATATTAATTAGTATCTCTTGAGAATGAGTACCGATAATGTGTTTTACTTGACTTCAATGAAAAAGAAAAAAAAGAAGAAAAAAAAAAGTGTTGAATAAGCAAATCAATTTGATCTTTTTCATGAGTAACCGGGCCTCTATGCCTCAGGAAGCACGGAGTGTTCGCGTCAAAAGTGAAAGGGTGAGAAAAGATGAGCATTGGTTGTCTTGATTTGTAGCCTGACTGATTCGAGTAATTAGGTCTTCAGGGTATCTTAAAGCCTAGTGCCCTAAAGCCATCTGGTTTGGGAGTCACTGACTGAAAGCTTGCTACATGGATCTTTCAGAAAGCTTAATAGATCAAGACATTGCACAACCAATAAAGCAATAAAAAAAAGGAATGATGAAAAAAAAATAGAAAAGTCATGTATGCATGTTGGGAAGTATGATTTCAATAAGGGGAGCTAGTGAGTTGAAGGGGTATGTGTCTTAATATATTCAGAGCTGAGTTATGCTACATGAGAGGACTGCTAGTTCACTTTACACGGGGGAGCTAGAGTTAATTATTTTGAGATATATTGATGTGAATTATGCATGAGGACCATTGATTTGAATTATAGAATTTGAAAGTTTGAAATTATTATTGAATGCAAGTTTGTAACTATGTATTGTAATCTTCTTCTTGAATTAATGTTGAAACAGAATTTTGAATGTTTGTGGGTAACATTTCTGGAAACCCTCACGAGACTATACTCGTCCACTAGGGGGAACCTAGGGGTTTAAAGGCTTGTTGCATATGCTAAATGCAATCGTTTCTCCCACGAAAGTGGAGTTAGGTAGTTTAGTTAGTATTTGTTAGTTTCCTTTGTTTTAGTTTTGTTTTATTCTATTGCTAAGGGACTAGCAATATGTAAGTTTGGGGGTGTGATAGGCGTTGAATGTTACGCATTCTAGCCTCTTAACTTATGTATTTTATTCTCTTAGTGATAGATTATTTTGTTATTTTACTTTGTTTTAGTGTTTTCTGTATTTTCAGGGCCTTAATGATTATTTCAGTTAAAACCAAGATTTTGGGCTTTTAAAGATGACATCCAAGATGGTTAGATGAAGCCTACTCCAAAGGGATCCATTCAACTCCATAATTTAACTCAAATCAGCCCAAGGAAGAGGTCCAAGAGAATTACAACAGCTTAAGAAGGTTTCGGGCCTGAAGCCCAAATCTGCGCATAATGCAGTCTTAATCCCGTTTTGGAAAACGGACCAGAAGTCTTATTTCCGAGCCTTAAATTGACATAATTCTCGCGTGAGGTTGAACGAAATTTGATTCTGCACACTTTTGTATTTCACGAAAATTCCGTAAATCGGACTTCTAGTGGGTCAAAAGTTGGGCCGAAGTCAGCAGAAAAAACCCACCTGATTAGTGCTGCGGGAAAACCTAATTAATTCCTAATTGGATTAGGACTTTGATGTATTCTCTTGGCTATTTAAAGTGACAAATTAGGGCTGTATTGGGAGGCTTGGCAGCAGCTTTGAAGAGCTTTTGGAATAGAGAATCATTGGAGAACAAGGCGTATCATGAGCGGCTAGTTCAGCCACCAGGGTTTTGATGGAGCCCTAACTAAACATCACTGGTTTGATTGTTCTAATTATTGGAGATTTTTGTATTCATTCATAGATTGTGTAATTTAGAGGATTCTTATTATTGAATTGAGCAATAAAAGTCTTATAAATTCAGTTTCAATGATTTCTTATCTTGTCTTAGATACTTGATTGTTGTTATTGAACTCGTCCCTCTTGTTTTCTGTGATCATGAGAGTGATTATTACACAATGGTTTTCACTGAATATATCATTAAAAGCTTTGATGGATTATGCCTAGAGAAGATGAACCATGCTGCACCCTAGATTAGAGTAGTTAGGCAGATAGCCCATGCCAATCGAAGATAGTCCATGACTTAGCCTTAATTATATGTTATCTTCTTGACGGATGAAGGTGAGCTTGTAGCCACCGACACCACTTATGCATGATATGATGCCCCATAGTTAGTTCAATTGACCATTGATTGTGAAGTTAGTGGTGAAATCAATTACCCTAGACTTATCTTATATTCTCTACACTCCTCAGTTTTTCTTGCTTTTGTTCAATTGCTTCATTAGTTAATTTAGTTTTAAAAATCAGAATTTACTTCTTTTAAATTTAATTAGAATTAATTCCTTATATCCAACACAGTCAGACCACAGTCCTTGAGGTTCGATACCCATTCCTTTCGATAGCCCTATTCTACAAGGAATTCGTTCTATTGCGAAGTGTGGTAATTTTTAATTGATATACTTTTTGAGTCACACTCACACACGAATCAGGTATCGTACCTCAGGGATTATGTTCTGATGAGTTGGAACACAGAACTAATTCTAATTAAATTTATAAGAAAAGAATTCTGATTTTTAACTAATTAAAAAGATAAAATAAAATAAATCAAAGGTAAACAGATAATGAAGATAATAAGAGAGAAACCTAGGGTGTTTGACTTCACCACTAACTCCACAATCAATGGTCAATTGAATCAACTATAGGGGAATTACATCATGCATAAGTGGTGTCGGTGGCTACAAGCTCACCTTCATCCGTCAAGAAGATAACATATGATTAAGGCTAAGCCATGGACTATCTTCGATTGGCATGGGCCATCTGCCTAACTACTCTAATCTAGGGTGCAGTATGGTTCATCTTCTCTAGGCATAATCCATCAAAGCTCATAACAATATATTCAGTGATTACCATTGTGTAATAATCTCTCTCATGATCACAGAAAACAAAAGAGATTGAGTTCAATAACAACAACTAAATATCTAAGACAAGATAAAAAATCATTGAGATTGAATTTACAAGACTTTTATTGCTCAATTCATTAATAAGAATCCTCACAATTACACAATCTATGCATGTATATAAAGGTCCCCAATAATTAAAACAATCAAACCATTGATGCTTTGTTAGGGCTACATCAAAACCCTAGTGGATGAACTAGCCGCTCATGGTAGAAGAAGAAGCTTCAACTATTGAGGAAGAAGACATCATCTTTCTGAATTACGCGTATGACTTCGTTCTGCAATGGCTCTGCGAATATGTTTCTGTTCTCTTCAGCCCTCTCAGACTCTCCAATCTCTCCGTGTAAGCTCTCCCTCTTCAGCCTCCAAGTCTTCCTTTTATTCCCCAAGAGAATTCACCAAAGTCCTAATCCAATTAGGAATTAATTAGGGTTTCCCGCAGCACTAATCAGGTGGGTTTTTCCTGCTGACTTCGGCCCAACTTTTGACCCACTAGAAGTCTGATTCACGGAATTTTCGTGAAATACAAAAGTGTGCAGAATCAAATTTCGTTCAACCCTACGCGAAAATAATGTCGATTTGAGGCTCGGAAATAAGACTTCTGGTCCGTTTTCCAAAACGGGATTAAGACTGCATTATGCGCAGATTTGGGCTTCAGGCCCGAAACCTTCTTAAGCAGCTGTAATTCTCTTGGACCTCTTTCTTGGGCTGATTTGAGTTGAAATAAATGGTTGAGTGAATCTCCTTGATGTAGGCTTCATCTCACCATCTTGGATGTCTTCTTTAAAAGCCCAAAATCACGGTTTTAACTGAAATAATTATTAAGGCCCTGAAAATACAGAAAACAGTAAAACAAAGTAAAATCACAAAATAATCTATCACTAAGATAATAAAATACATAAGTTAAGAAGCTAGAATGCGTAACATTCAACGCCTATCACACCCCCAAACTTACATATTGCTAGTCCCTTAGCAATAGAATAAAACAAAACTAAAACAAAGAAGCTACTAAACATTAACTAAACTACCTAACTCCACTTTCGTGGGAGAAACGATTGCATTTAGCATATGCAACAAGCCTTTAAACCCCTAGGTTCCCCCTAGTGGACGAGTATAGTCTCGTGAGGGTTTCCAAAAATGTTACCCACAAACATTCAAAATTCTGTTTCAACATTAATTCAAGAAGAAGATTACAATACATAGTTACAAACTTGCATTCAAGAATAATTTCAAATTTTCAAATTCCACAATTCAAATTAATGGTCCCCACACATAATTCACATCAACATATCTCAAAATAATCAACTCTAGCTTCCTCGTGTAAAGTCAACTAGCAGTCATCTCATGTAGCATAACCAAGTTCTGAATATATTAAGGCACATACCCCTTCAACTCACTAGCTCCCCTTATTGAACTCATACTTCCCAACATGCATACATGACTTTTTCGTTTTTTTTTTCATCATTCTTTTTTCATTGCTTTATTGGTTGTGCAATGTCTTGATTTATTAAGCTTTCTGAAAGATCCATGTAGCAAGCTTTCAGTCAGTGACTCCCAAACCAGATGGCTTTAGGGCACTAGGCTTTAAGATACCCTGGAGACCTAATTACTCGAATCAGTCAGGCTACAAATCAAGACAACCAATGCTCATCTTTTCCCACCCTTTCACTTTTGACGCGAACACTCCGTGCTTCCTGAGGCATAGAGGCCCGGTTACTCATGAAAAGGATCAAATTGATTTGCTTATTCATCACTTTTTTTTTTCTCTTTCTTTTTCTTTTTTTTTTTCATTGAAGTCAAGTAAAACACGTCATTGGTACTCATTCTCAAGAGATACTAATTAATATCAAGCATATGTAACTCAATAACTCAAAACCAAAGTTTATACCCCATAAGATTATGCTAATGTGTCTGTGCATGTAAGGAAACTAAAATTAATCATCCCAAAACATGTTATTGCAAACCATGATTAAAACCACATACTTTAAATCACAGGTTTCAAAAATTCAAAACATACTCAAAAATTGCAAGTTATGCACCTACATAAGGTATTAATCCTTTGAATCATGTCAAAACATACTATCTAAAAATAAAACAAAATAAAATAAAAAACAAACTAAGAAAATAAAATAAATATAAGAAAATAAAATAAATAAAAATCCTAATACAAGAAGAATTTCACAAATTTTCCCCATATGCAATAAAGCACAAAAATAGGCATCGCCTCACCCCCAAACTTAAACTGTACATTGTCCTCAATGTACTATCAATCAAAGCAAAGAGAAGAGTAAGAACGATGTTACCAGGACCATAGAGTAGTGGAAAGAAAATAGAGTACATCACGAGCACGAAGGCAATGCAAGCACACCCCCAAACTTGGATGTTTCAATCTGTCAAAACAAACCACTATACCCCAAAGATCAAGTGAAAATAGTATAAGTGAAAATAAATATGAAAGAGAAAAATCCCAAAAAAAAAAAATATATATAAAATATTTTTTTCATTTTTCAATTTTTTTCTCATAATAAAAATCTAACTACAAAAAGAGAAATAAAAAGAAAAATAAAGACTAAAAATAAAATAATATACAAAAGATGGTTACCTTCCTATCAAGGATGTGGTGGTGACTGAGCATCTGGATCTAAGTTTGCTTGGCGCATCAGTGCACGCATCATCCTCCTCATCTCTAGTTGCTCTTGGCGAGTGTCACGAAAGTGATCCGCCATCTCTGCTCTCATTGCACCAAACTGTGTGGAGACCTCTGTCTGTAAGGTGCCAAACTGGGCTGTCAACCCAGCAATCTGCCCTTCTAAGTATTGATAATCATGGGCACCAGCCTGTGCATGCACTTCCTCTTCCTCTGCCTCCATCTCCTCTGGATCGTCCACCGGTGGTGGTACATCTACATGCTCTCCTCCTTGGGCCAACCGAGATACCTCACCAGGCGCCGCTATGACTCTCTGGTGCATATGAGATCGACTCAAGTTCCAGTCATGCGTGCCATAATGAAGGTCATGTGGAAAGGCAAGCTCGTCCTCGTGGACTGCATACCCCTGTGATATAAGCAACTGGTGAATAATAGTAGGGAATGGAAACTCCCAGTCACTTGCACTGTCTGGTACCTTGGCCACAACCTTGGAATAGAATTTCTCCATCTGGCCCCAGACAATCTGTGGGAGTGACAGCCAATGCCCAAAATGTATGGCATATAAGGCTCTGAGAAACTCTTGACGTCTTTCGGTTTTATGTCCAATTGGACATACATTCTTGAGTAGCACAGCGTCAAGGAACCATAAATGATTTGGCATTGAAGACTTTGAAGCTGCATTCCTTTTTGGCCCAGAAAATTGGTTGGCACACAATCGTGCAACCACATTGCCCACCGACAACTCGTCGGGTAAAGGAGTGTAGATATGAGATAAATCAGCTGGGCATTCATGAGGACAACCCATGGCAATGGCAATGGATGACATGTCCACTCGAACTATTATTCCATCTACGGAAGAAGTAAGCACATCCCGCTCATCAGGTTTTGGCATCAAGTTTTGATAAAATACCTTGACAAGCCTCGGGTAAATAGTAGATGAGAGTGGAACAAAAATGGATGCCGACTGACAAAGACGGATGTCGGAAATCCCCCATCGTGTCTCAGGAAACATACCATACAGTTCGGCTATGTCAAACGTTGTTTCATAGTTCAACGCCCTTGGATGCCATCTCTCTTGAATACCGTCTCGGCGAGATCGTGAAGAACCTGTGGTCGGATCATTCCTCGCTCGGCGAGGATTACGTGAACTTGAAGCATCTTGGTGACTTGCTCTCTTTGGTGCCATAGAAGTAGAAAAAGTGTAATTGAGGAATTAAATCGAACACTTGGTGTGCACAATTCTTTTGTAACCTTCAACCTCCTTTTTCCGGCAATTTTTCCACCCAAATCAAACAAGTAATTGCACCAAATTGATCCCCCAAACTTGGTCTTCAAAAGCCCTCAAAAAGATTTGAACAATTTCTTCAAGGAGAAACTTCACTTACTTCGATGTTGAACTTGAAAAAGTGTGAGCTTCCTTTGAGAACTAGTGATTTTTGATCCACTTTGATGTTGAAGTTGATGTTGATCAATGTTGAATCCTTGTATAATAATCACTAATTGAAGAAATTATTTTTCCGGATGATATAGGACTTGAATTGGAGTTCAAAGAGGCTTAGGATGCAAGTAGTAGCAACATAGGAGGATAAGGAAGCTTTAAATACCAAAACAATTCGGGCAGCCCACATTTTTGCCTTGGGCGATCGATCCCCCCAAGGATGGGCGATCGATCGCCCACCTGGTGGGGCTGATCTTCAAGAAATTTCATGGGGCGATCGATCCCCCTTCTCTGGGGCGATCGATCCCCCTTCTGAAGGCCTGTTTGACCCTCCATCGCCCAAGGTCGACCGAGACTTGATATTTTTGAGTCTCCATCGCCGAAGGTCGACCGAGAGCACGATTTTTCACCCGTCTTGAGTCCAAATACCTCGGTACACCTCTTGGCATCCTCCGGAAGCAACTTATACATCAAAAACTTCAAAGAAAAAACATTAAAACGCAACTAGAATTGAAGAAAAACTTAAGAAAACTAAAATAAAAAAAAAATTAAAATTAAAGAAAACTAAAAGAAATAAAGGATAGAAATACATACAAAACCTACAATTTAACGTCCGTAGGAGACGATTGACTCTCCGAAGGGATTAAGTCGGATAGACGGGATCCGTCAAGTCGACGGACTCCACGTCTCTTCTTGGCACACATCCTTCTACACAATGTTTCAACCTTTAGCCATTAACTTTCATCAAAGTATTATCTCTAAAGCTTCGAATTTCCACGGCACCATGAGGAAAAACCGAAATCACTTGGAATGGTCCATCCCACCTTGAACGCAATTTTCCAGGGAACAACCGAAGCTTGGAATTGAAGAGCCACACTTTATCACCTGGAGAGAAGGACTTTCGTGAGATGTGTCGATCATGAAATGCTTTCGTCCTCTCCTTGTAAATTCGTGAACTTTCATAAGCATCACGTCTAAACTCTTCTAATTCATTCAATTGCAACTTCCTCTCTTCCCCAGCTCTTTTTGCATCGAAATTGAATTTTCGAATTGCCCAAAGTGCCTTGTGCTCAATCTCTTCTGGAAGATGACATGCTTTCCCATACACTAACCGATATGGTGACATACCGATAGGGGGTCTTGTAAGCAGTCCGATACGCCCATAGTGCTTCGCTCAGTCGCAATGACCAATCTCTTCTATCTGGTCTCACTGTCTTCTCGAGAACATGCTTAATTTCTCGATTGGACAGCTCTACTTGCCCACTTGTTTGAGGATGATAAGGCGTTGCCACCTTATGTGTCACTGAATATTTAGCAAGCAAACCTCTCAAGAATTTATTGCAAAAGTGAGTACCACCATCACTGATCAAGGCTCGAGGAATTCCAAATCGACTAAGAATATTCTCATGCATGAATTTGATTACCACCTTGTGATCATTGGTTCGAGTTGCAATGGCCTCCACCCACTTGGAGACATAATCCACTCCAACTAGAATATATTCGTAGCCAAAAGAAGGTGGAAAGGGTCCCATAAAATCAATTCCCCAAACATCAAAAATCTCCACCACCAGAATGGGGCTCATTGGCATCATATCACGCCTCGACATTGAACCCAATCTTTGACAACGATCACAAGTCTTACAGAAAACATATGCATCGTGAAACAGAGAAGGCCAAAAGAATCCACATTGAAGTACCTTTGCCGCTGTCTTCCTTGCAATGAAGTGGCCTCCACATGCCAATGAGTGGCAGAACTTGAGAATATCTTGAAACTCATGGTCTGGGACACATCGCCGAATAATCTGATCTGGACAATATTTAAATAACTCTGGATCCTCCCAAAAGTAATGATGAACTTTAGAGAAGAATCGATCACGTTCTCGCTTGGTCCAGTCTCTTGGCACTTTTCCCGTGGCTAAATAGTTCACAATATCTGCATACCATGGTGTGGAGTTGTCGGACACTCCAAACAATTGCTCCCTCTGAAGTGTTTTGGAAAGTGTAGTGCATACAGAAGTTACCACCATGGTAGAAATTTGATCTTCAAACACCTTCTTCTCCTTCTGTTTTTCTTGCACCCTTACTTCATCTACAGATTCAATCACCTCTTCAGAGTCCATGAAGAAAACATCAGTCTGATCTGGAGGATTCTCAACAGCATTAAAAATATTAAGTTTAACCTTCATGTTGCCAAAGGAAATATCCATGATCCCTGACCTACAATTTATGCAAGCATCAGCAGTAGCTAAGAAAGGTCGACCAAGGATCACAGGAATGTGCCTCTTCGGATTGTGAACCGGCTCAGTGTCAAGTACAATGAAATCAACAGGAAAGTAGAACTTGTCCACTTTAATGAGCACATCTTCTATGATCCCTCGGGGTTGCTTTGTTGATCTGTCTGCAAATTGTAATACCACCGAGGTAGGCTTCAATTCTCCCAAGCCCAATTGTAAGTAAACTGAATAGGGTAGCAAATTCACACTTGCACCCAAATCAAGAAGAGCTTTATCCACATGGTGCTCCCCAATAATGCATGAGATAGTTGGAGCACCAGGATCTTTGTACTTGGGAGGAGTACATTGCTGAATTATTGAACTCACTTGTTGTGGCAGCATTACTTTCTTTGGCACATGGCTTTTAGAACGCCTTTTCTGAGTGCACAAGTCCTTCAAAAATTTTGCATAAGGAGGAATTTGCTTTATGGCATCAAGGAGTGGCAAATTAATCTTCACTTGGCGAAACACCTCCATCATGTCATGCAGCTTGTCCCCTTGCTTCCCCAATTTAGATGCTTCAAGAAAACGTTGTGGGAAAGGAGCCTTGGGCTCATAAAGAATATCAGCACTTGGACTTGTGATCACTTTTTCTTCTTCTTTCTTTTCACCCACCTTATTGTCAATTATTTTCCCACTTCTCAAAGTGGTAATGGCTTGAACTTGCTCATGGTGTGGGTTGCTTGTGGAAGCTTGCATCCCTCTTGGATTAGCAATTGGTTGACTAGGGAGCTTCCCTTCTTCTCTTCTACTTAATGAAGTAGCAAGCTGTCCAAACTGAGATTCCAGTTTGGCAATGGATTGAGAATGCGAGTGCACTAGCTGAACTGTAGATTGTACTGTTGCTGCAGTAGCTTGCACTGTCTCTATAAGAGAATCAAGCTTGTCAAATTTAGACAAGGTAAGAGTCAGCTTGTCTTCAATAGCAGAAATTCTTTGGGCCATAGGACTTTGTGTTTGATATTGCTGTTGAGGCACAAAAGTCCTAGGTTGATATGATGGTTGCATTGCTGCCCCTTGGTTACTGTAAGAAAAACCAGGATGATTCCTCCAGGTGGGATTGTAAGTATTACCTCGTGGAGGATTCATTGGTCCAGTGAAAGTGGCTTGAACTTGCTCATGTTGAATATCAGAAAATTGCCCCATTGAAGGACAATTGCTCACATTATGCATAGGACTAGAGCAAAATTCACAAGGGCCTAGCAATGAAGAATTTGAAGTAGAAGGAGTTTCATTGGCAGCCATAATTGCTGCTACCTTCTGTGCAATTAAATCAATATCAGTTGGCATAGCTTCTGAAGCACCAACCTCAAAAATTCCATCAGCCTTCCTGGTAGTGGCAGGTCTGCTAGAACGAGTAGAGGACACATGTTGTAAAGAGTTGTCACTAAGATTTTCAAATAAGGTCCATGCCTCTTCTTCACTCTTCAACATAAAAGTACCTCCACATGACGCATCAACCATCTGTCTGTTGGCTTCTGTGAGCCCTTCATGAAAACTCTGCACTAGTTGCCACTTAGGAACTTGATGATGGGGACACTTCCTAAGAAGGTCCTTGAATCTTTCCCATGTCTCATAAAATTGTTCCCCCTCATGTTGGGAGAAACCAGTGATAGCACGTCTGAACTGATTGGTCTTCCCTATCGGAAAATACTTCTTGAGAAACTCATGTTGCATCTGAGTCCAAGTCGTGATAGAACCAGCCGGTAGAGAGTTGAACCAATACTTTGCTTTGTCTTTCAGAGAGAATGGAAAAAGTCTCATTCTGAAAGCATCTTCAGAGAAGTTGTGAATTTTTGTAGTTGAGCACACTTCAATGAAGTCATCCAGATGCTTGTAAGGGTCTTCTTGAGTCAGCCCAAAATAAGATGGTAGCATCTGAATAATGCTGGACTTGATCTCATAATTCTGTGCTGTGACATTGGGCAGTTGAAAACCTGCTGGCGAGGTATATGTTTCAGGAACATAGTAGTCCCTAAGCAATCTAGCTCTTTCTCCATCAGCATTAGGAACAAGGTTATTATTCCTCTCTTCTGCCATGTCTTCAATTATTTCTTCCTCTTGCACAATGGTATCAACAGGGATGTTCCTCTGTTGTCTAAGAGTACGTTCAGGCTTAGGATCAAGAGGTATCAAAGGATCAGCCACAGAACGACGACCTTGCATATATTACTAAAAGCACCTGAAAAGAAAACAAAAACAAAATTAAAAATAAAATATAAAAATTTCCTAAACTAAAAATCCAATTAAAACTAATTCTGTAAAATCCAATCAATCAAATAGATAATCCCTGGCAACGGCGCCAAAAATTGATTCGTGTGTGAGTGTGACTCAAAAATATATCAATTAAAAATTTCCACACTTCGCAATAGAACGAATTCCTTGCAGAATAGGGCTATCGAAAGGAATGGGTATCGTACCTCAGGGATTATGTTCTGATGAGTTGGAACACAGAACTAATTCTAATTAAATTTATAAGAAAAGAATTCTGATTTTTAACTAATTAAAAAGATAAAATAAAATAAATCAAAGGTAAACAGATAATGAAGATAATAAGAGAGAAACCTAGGGTGTTTGACTTCACCACTAACTCTACAATCAATGGTCAATTGAATCAACTATAGGGGAATTACATCATGCATAAGTGGTGTCGGTGGCTACAAGCTCACCTTCATCCGTCAAGAAGATAACATATGATTAAGGCTAAGCCATGGACTATCTTCGATTGGCATGGGCCATCTGCCTAACTACTCTAATCTAGGGTGCAGTATGGTTCATCTTCTCTAGGCATAATCCATCAAAGCTCAAAATAGTATATTCAGTGATTACCATTGTGTAATAATCGCTCTCATGATCACAGAAAATAAAAGAGATTGAGTTCAATAACAACAACTAAATATCTAAGACAAGATAAGAAATCATTGAAACTGAATTTACAAGACTTTTATTGCTCAATTCTATAATAAGAATCCTCACAATTACACAATCTATTTAAGACATGATAAGAAATCATTGAAACTGAAATATCTAAGACATGATAAGAAATCATTGAAACTGAAACGGAATTTTGTTGACCGGTTCCGGGTGGATTTTGACCGGATTTAATTTTTCGAATAAATTAATTTCGAAAAATATGTGGATATATATATATATCTATATAGATGGAATTATATAGATATATATATAGAAAGGGATGATCATATATGTGGGATTACATATATAGATGGAGGATGTGATTATATATATATGGGGATACATATATATAGTCATGGTGTATTTTTATTTAATTATATATATATGGGTATACATATGTATAAGTATGGTAGATGGAGAAAGGTGTATGTGTACAAGTATATGTGTATTAGATGCCCATGTGATATAAGTATATATATATATATATTTTATATATTATGCATATGTGGCTAAGACTAGTGGGGAAAACATGTGGACCATAATAAAGGATAAGGAATCTGCTGAAGGAAAAAGAGGAAAAGAGAAGAAAAGAAAGAAAAGAAAAAAAAAAGAAAAGGAAAAGAAGAGAAAGAAGAAAGGGGAAAGTAAGAGAGAGAAAGAGAAATCGGGAGAGTAGAGAGAGAGAGTGACACCGAGAGAGAAGAGGAAGAACTCGGTGGTGCTCCGACCATGCTCCGACCACGGTTGTGAGGTGGTTCACGGCGGCAGCGAGTGGTGGCCGGAGTTGCTGGGTTTTCAAACGGTGGAGGCTCGGATGGGTCTTCTTGGTTTTGGCCGTTCGTGGCTGGTTTCGCATGGCTTCAGCTGTGACTTGCGGCTCCTGTAGGTGGCGGGCTGACCGTGGCTGGTGATGACACCGTACCTAGTGGTGGGAATAGCCATGGACGGCTGATGATGGTGGCTTGAGGTAGCTGGTGGAGCTCACAGTTTGGGTGGATAATGACTGGGTTTGGCAGCTTGGAGATTCGATTTGGACAGCCCGTAGTGGTCACGGTTGTGGGTCTATTTGGCTGTGGAAATTGTGGTCCGGTTGACTATTTTGGCTTATTGGTGGTGGCCGATGATGGTGGTGCTGAGAAAGCTCAGTGCGGGTTGAACTTGTATGGCTCATGGTGATGGCCCTAGCCGTAGAGGGGCTGGTGCACCACCAAGGGGATGGTGGGTGTTTGGTGATTCATAAAGTTTGGGTCAGCCATTAATGGCTGTGAATTGTTCATGGAGCTTCAATGGGCTGGTTTGCATGGTTTTTTGCTTGGGGTTGATGATGGTGGGGGTGACCATGGTTGATGGGCTATCATAGTTGATAGTGAGTATATGGAGTTCGGCTATGGGGCCTTGGCAGCCATGTGGAGATTTCTCACGGTTTGGGTATCAATGGAATTGGCCCCATGACAGTAGATAGTTCAGCTGGGTTGGGCTTCCATATTAGGTTTGGTTAATGTGAATTGGGCCTCAAGTTGATTAAATTGGGCAAGTGGGCTAAGCATGGTTTATGAAGCAAGTTTAGAGTAATGAATTGGACCTTGGAATTGGGTCAATTTAAACGAAGGTTCAGTTGGATCAGTTGGGTGGGTTTTGACACAGGACTGGACCGGACTTGGAAGAGGACCGCTTTGCAAGCGCGGACTTGGCGAAACGGGACCTAAGGCAAGTTGATTCTTGCCTCTATCTCTATGTATATTTTAATTATGCTGATTAATTTTACATATGTGCTTAATTTGATCGTATGTGGTCTTTGCATATATATATGTGCATATATACATATATATATAAAGATGGATGTATATGTATATATACGTGGGATGTGAGGATACATATATACGTGGGTATATATATATATATGTGTGGGCTTGGAGAGTAAGAGCATTGTTAGATTCAAATGCTGATTTGCATGGTTATATGCATGTTTAGGGATTGAGCCATGTAAAGTATGCTAAATTATGTATGTACATTTAGCTAGATGTTGCCTTGTATACATATATGATTCTTATACGTGAGTTGAATATATATAAGTATATACGTGATTATATATGTGGTGCAGTAGTTGAAATGCATGCTAACTTGCTTATAGCATAGAAGAGCATTGAAAAAGCATGAATTACGTGAATTGTTCTGTAGGTTTTTACTACCTATATGGGTGACATGATATATATATATGTGTATATATATATATTTGCGTGATTGTATATAGTTGTAAGAATGCATGTTGGTTGCTTGTAGTAAATGCATGATTGGAATGAAAGCATGATTATATTTATGCTAATATACGTGTACATGTGATTATATGCAAGATGTGACATCTGTATATATGTTGTGTATGTGCAAATGTGATTATGAATGATTTCCATGAAAAATGTGTTTATTGGTGAAAACGTGAAGATGTGGTGTTTACAGAATTATGCATGAGAGAAATGACTTTCTTGAAAAATGCATAAGCATGATGGTTTCCATGATATGAGTGTGATGACATTGTGACAATCTTGAGGTGAAAGAAAAATGCATTGATTTGACAAAAATGCATTCATGGTGTGGATAAGTGCATGGGTGTGATTATATGCACTATATATATGATTTTGGGGCAGGAGTGTGAAATTAAGATAAGGGGATGGCCCCTAGGGTGAAAGACCCAAAACTTGGCCAAGAGGAGGTGCTCCCTTCGGGTTAGTAACCCGATAAAGCACAAGCAGAGTTTGGGTGCCGAAGAGACCCTTACTATTGGAGTGATGAGAAAGCCCCCTATGAATTAGCTTGGTGTGAGTTATATACGTATGTATTTGCACTTATGTGAAGCATCATGCATGATTTGAGAAATGTGGATGTTTGGGTAAAAATGCATGATTTGAGAAATGTGGATGTTTGGGTAAAAATGCATGAGCATGTGCATTCATGCATGATTCCATGGATCTTGTTGAGTAGGTGACGTGGCATATGATTTTCATTGTTCATGTAAATGCTTCTGTTCATATATGTTTTCTATACATAATGACGTTGGATGTGTACTGCCTTGAACATGTTGTAAATGATTCTCATAAGTCATGTATAGTTGATTTAAATGTTCATAAATGCTAAACTGCCATGTGCATTATCGGTTCATGTATGTTAGGAGGGGCATGACTTTAAATATTATGATATATTTAAGTGCATGTATAGTTTTGAGAATATGTGAGGATCGACCTGCTGCTGCGATGATAGTATGGTTCTATATATCTTGTTGGGCCTTTGAGCTCACCCCCTCCCAGGTTTTGCAGGTATTGCTGATTACGGAGTCAGTTAGAGGACTCATGGTACCGGAGGCAGAGGTAGTAGTTAAATTCTTTAGAATTTAATGTATAACTAGGACATTTGGATTAGATGTATGGAGCAATTATGGTGATTCAGTTCCTTCAGATGTATTTCATTCATGTGATGTATAGATGTAATACGGACATTCAAGGACTGAGGCATGTATATTTTTGATTCTATTATGCATGCAGTAGAAATGCTGGGGGGACACGAGCCCAGAAGTGTCCATTTTGATTGTTTAGATATAAATGCTGGGGGGACACGTGCCCAGAAGTGTCCATATGAATTGTAAAGCAGGTGTAACATGCCAGGAACTGATTATTTAGAATGGGTCATGCCCGATTTTCGTGAAAATCATTTGCAAGGGCCATTGATGATCTTATGTCACCTGAATGGTGTACATATAGAATGCTTCCGCAATAGAATAGATTAAAATGAGATTAAGGTGTGGGAACTTGAAGTGAAATTACGGATTCACCCCCGTTTCCCTCGCTCCTAACCGGGTGTCGGAAACCGGGGCGTGACAGCATGGTATCAGAGCTCTAGGTCAGAATACCTAGGGACGACGGGTGATGGTTGGATCACGTTTGGGATTATGAGGATTAGATCAAGTGTCTGATGCCAACAGCATGGTATCAGAACTCTAGGTTGGAATACTTAGAGGCGACGGGTAAGGGTTGAGGAACTTATGGATTGCTAGTAAAGCACTAGGTTTGAAAAACCTAGGGTATCAAAGTCATAGATTCGAACACCTAAGGACGGATGGCCAAACCGTAACGTAGTTTGGAGATAGGCAATGGTTGATAGTTGCCTAGATGATAGGTTTGATTACCTATGGACAGTAGTGGACTGATTTGCTCGGTGTGAGCAATCTTAATGAAAGATCAAAGTGTTGGTGTGCGAAACCGGTTTCGGTTGGTAAGACTCCCAGAGTTGGTTGAGTTTAGGCCTTTGAATTGGTGTTTAAGTCTCATTAGTGAGCAATGAAGATGTACCGCAAGGAAGTTTGCGAGTGTTTAAGTCCTTAGAGATACTTAGGGACTTAGGGTGTGTTGTTGGTAAATGTATTGCCGAGGATGGCAATTGGGATTGAGATGGGATACAAGGAAGGCATATTGCCGGAGTTGGGCTAACTGGGAAAAGTGGCCTAGCTAGACATTTTTCTTGGATTAGCGCTTCTCTTACAATACGCTGGCTCTTGTAGTTGTTGAGTGGTTTCGTCCGGATGACGATGAATAAAGAATTCCCAATAGTAGGGATACGTCACTGAAGGTGATTGGTATTGGTAGTCAAGGTTACTACCTGAGACTACAGATGTGGATAGATTGGTAGGTGTTTACCAATGAGTACAGAGAATGAGAGTAGGTTGGTTTGAACCATTCTAGATTTTTTGTTCTAGTATGTATGTGTACTAGGGGGACTGGGCCGTGTTTAACACTTGCTCAGGCAGTGGAAGTACCGAGATCGTGTGTGGTCAGGGGTATTTTCCTAGTATTAGCCCGAGGGCTAGGGTTTTGATTTGATTTGATGTATCATATTTCATATCATGCATGGTACGTGTTTATATGATTAACACGTTGTATGTTATATGCTATGTGCTATACGTGATTCATGTGACTGTGCATTAACCTTTTGTGTTACATTTGGTGTCACCTGGCTAGTAGTGACATGTAGTCACCTAGAAATTTCAGTCTTGAGAATTGGCAAACCTGGGTAGAGGTTTGAACCCGAGCGGACTGTGATGTTGAAATAGACGTGTTGTGATAGACTTTGGAGTAAGAGTCTAGTGTGGATGAAGAAGGGCATGATTTGCCTTAGGACTTTCTAGACTGAGAGTTTGGTAGTCCAGAATTGCGTTGCATTCTTGCACGACTATCGAGGACTAGAGGTCAGTGAATTGACTAAGGATGTTGGTGGTATTGGTATACCGGGATTCTAGACAGGGTATGCCTAAGATATGTTATTGAGATAGTCGGATGAGGACTCGGAATCAACCTAATTCTTGGAGTCAGCGGACATGTGATGATTTTGATGATGCATTGGCGATGCATCGTAATGCCTAGGTGCTGATTGATGCAATAGTGATGCATGGAAAGATTTGTGGGGTCCTAGACGAAGCAGTCAGGATCTTGGGGTATCAAGTGAGATGCTGGAAAGGAATGGATAAATACCCAACAAGTCGAAAACGTCCGTTAGGATTAATGGACGAATAAGTCAGATTAATTCCTTAGGAAATGAGATTGTGAAGCTAGGGGCATGTAAAACCCTAATCTTGGCACTAAATGCCTACGGAATGTGGTCCATGAAAATGGACAGGACTGGATGATTTATTTTGGACAGGTGCACTCCTCATGTGCCTTGACCTTAGTAGGGTACTGTGATATGCGCATGATTGATGCAGTTGGATCAAAGTGTGGATATGATGTTAAGAGAAGGATAAGTTGATAGTGGATGAGGATCCTGACATATGGTATCTGAAGTGAGGATAGTTTCTTACCATGAAGGGGAGAGGTGGACGCAGTGGATATGTAGATGCAGTGGGCTGCGGCCACTGTATGGTTGCTGTGTGATTACTGTAGGTGACCTCAAACTTTCATTGGTAAGGATTGTCTAAAGTGAAGTGCTGATATGAAAGGAATTCTCTCTAACTGTCAACTGATTCCTTGGTGTGAATGATGAAAAGGGGAAATAGTTCTCTTGAGTAATGAGAGTGTGAAATCAGTGGGATGTAAGATCCTGGACTTGGCATTGGATTCCAGTGGGTTGTGGTCTATGAGACTGGGCAGGATTATGTGGCTTGCTGCGGCAAGTACACCGCTATATGGTTTATATCGGTGAGTGCACTGTCATGTGCCTTGCTGGTGAGTGCGCTTGTGATGTGCACTGGATTGACGTGGATTGTGTTGTGATGATGCCCAGGTTATTGGACTAAGCCCGGGAATGGCATGCCAGCAATTGAAAGTCATGTTTGCTAATAAAAGAATGACTTTGAGTATTGATGATCCCGGATTATAGGGGACGTATCACTGTAGGCTTCTGGTCCGTTTTCCAAAACGGGATTAAGACTGCATTATGCGCAGATTTGGGCTTCAGGCCCGAAACCTTCTTAAGCAGCTGTAATTCTCTTGGACCTCTTTCTTGGGCTGATTTGAGTTGAAATAAATGGTTGAGTGAATCTCCTTGATGTAGGCTTCATCTCACCATCTTGGATGTCTTCTTTAAAAGCCCAAAATCACGGTTTTAACTGAAATAATTATTAAGGCCCTGAAAATACAGAAAACACTAAAACAAAGTAAAATCACAAAATAATCTATCACTAAGAGAATAAAATACATAAGTTAAGAGGGTAGAATGTGTAACATTCAACGCCTATCAAGGGGTTGTAAGTCTCTTTAGGACGTTGAGTCTTGTTTCTCAATCCTCTTCTCGGCGGTGGCTTACTATACTTCGTGGCACCTCTGAACCAAAGCTTTGTCCATTCAGACATTTTCACAATTCGGTCTCATTTATTTTGCTTGCAAAGCTGGTGGAAAATAAGTGTCAGCAACTCGAAGGAAGAAATGAATTTCCATCTTTGTCAATAGTAGATAATTCCTTTGCATAAGGAACGACTTCTTCGTAAAATCTAGAATTTTCATCTTTGTCAAATGCAAATAATTCCTTTGCACAAGGAACAACTTCTTCACAAAATCTTCCACAAAATAGGAGACCTCCTATCAAATACAAATTGCGAAGGGAAATCGATAGCTCCCTAATTGAGCAGTGGAGTATATTGGGTGTAGGGCACCAAGACTCAAGGTAGGCTCTGATTACATTCACATGTCGATCATATGAGAACAAAGAAACAAATATAGCACTGTATAATTTGTTGTCTCTAAGGAATTTGTCGTAGTGATCCAAAATGTCCTCTGACCATTCCCAATACCCTGATGTGTATGCCAAGTCGACAGAAACTTTAAAGGAAACACCCCATTCTATTTCTCTAGCATGCATTTTATGTCCCATGAGTGAAAATTTCTTAGGTTCTTCTTCTTCAACTTCGTGAACTGCAATTTCAACACTAAATCATCTCAAACTGATGTCTGTACCTTATTCTGCTTATAGCCAAGATTCACAAGCATGCAGGGAAATTCTTTGGACCATTATGACAAGTGGTATGAATCATTAGGCGGAGACATCCGTGGAGCAAAACGACCAACCAATGGGGCCCCTACATCAAGTGTAGTTCCTTGCTCCATGATATCGTTTTCTCGTTCTAAATGGTTACGGTGTTTATCTTGAAGCTTTTGAAAAAAACCATGATTGGCAGATGTCAAAGGTTGTTTACCTAACAAGAAAAAAAAATTTTGAGAGAAACTAAAAATAATTGTTCGAAAAGAACTAATGAAAGTATTCCAACAATAAAAGTGACACCGAAGTACACTTAAGGACCCCGAAGGGACAATAAAAATGACACCAAAGTGCACTAAGGGACCCCGAAGGGACAATAAAGTGACACCACAGTGCACTAAGGGACCCGATGGGACAATAAAAGTGACACCGAAGTGCACTAAGAGACCCCGAAGGGACAATAAAAGTGACACTGAAGTGCACTAAGGGACCCCGAAGGGACGATAAAAGTGACACCGAAGTGCACTAAGGGACCCGAAGGAACAAAAAAGTGACACCGAAATGCACTAGGGGACCCCGAAGGGACAAAAAAGTGACACTGAAGTACACTAAGGGACCCCGAAGGAACGATAAAAGTGACACCGAAGTGTACTAAGGGACCCCGAAGGAACAAAAAAGTGACACCGAAGTGTACTAGGGGACCCCAAAAGGATAATAAAAGTGACACCGAAGTGCACTAAGGGACCCCGAAGGGACAGTAAAAGTGACACCGAAATGCACTAAGGGACCCCGAAGGGACTAATGAATGGCGTCTGAAACTCTATATTCTGAGAAAGGTGATTTGACCTGCAAGAATTGACAACAAAAAAAAATTTTGAAACTTACCAAGAAAAGTGTTAAGTAACTCACGTAATGTTGTCTTCCTCAATGATTTCGATAGATCTATTCGTCGTTCCAAAGATAGCACAAAATTCGAGTAGGGCCCACAAGTGGAATCTAAAAAAAAACAGATTTGATTAATAGCGGTCACTGAAGACAAAGTTGCTACTAAAAGAAAAAAAAGAAAGAAAAAAAAAATTCTTTCAAAGTTCATCCACATGTATATGTTGTTTCAAGAGTTTACAATACATAAAGTGGTGTAGAAGAAATGGTTTGGTGTTATAATAAATTTGCTTGAAATCTCAAGTTCAAAACTCTTAAGCAGCAAGGAATTTTTTTTTTTTAGGCAACCACACCTTCATGTGAAGACAAAGAGAAAGGAGCAGTATATAACAAAATGAAAAAAAAGTGGCGGCAATAGAAAGAAAGAAGAGAAAAAAAAACATAAGGTGGCGGCAATAGAGAGAAAAAAAATCTCCAGAATTCAGTGCCTGGAAGGAAGAGGAGAAAGAAAAAAAAAGAAAGAGGAAAAAAAAATCAGCGCCTGCGCCTGGAAGAGAAGAAAAAAAGAAAGAAAAAGAAAAAAAAAAAAAACCTACGCTTGGAAGAGAAGAAAAAAAAAAAGACCTGCGCCTGGAAGAGGAGATGAAAAGAAAGAAAAAGAAAAAGAAAGAAGGAAAAAAAAATCACAACAATGGACAAGTTAGTGTTATATACATCAGGCAATGTTATATAAAAGACATGTGTATGGTACTATTGGGTTGAAGGTATATATATCCAAGGGTTCAAGTTACAGTGTATCATGGGAGAAAGAAGAAAGAAAGATCAGTACGGACAAAAAAAAAATAGTAAAAACAAACAAAACAAGTGTTATACATGGGAGATGCTAAAGTGCACCTTGCCTATGGGTTTTGCTAACATGAGCCATCTTGGAAATTTATTCATGTATATGATCTAAATTATGCCCACAGTGTATATGGGAGATGCTAGAGTGCACCTTGCCTATGGGTTTTGCTAACATGGGCCATCAGCTTGGAAATTTATTATATGTATATGTTTTACGTGTACAGTCATGGCGTGTATCAGAGAGAAGAAAAAAAAAAGGAAAACAAAGCAATCAATCGTGTGAAAAAAAAAAAAAAAAAAAAACCTTACCGTTGCTAGAGTTCAGTGGATTTCTCTCAATTATCTCTAATGTGAAAAGTCTCAAACATATGTTACATATATATAGATGTGGATTAATCCTATTTACCATTGGATTTTCAAGACTTCAATTCTACTTGGACAAGAAAAAAAAAATCCTATTTGCAATAGGATCCTCAAGTCTTCAATTTTACTTGGACAAGGAAAAAAAATCCTATTTGTAATAGGATCCTCAAGTCTACAATTTCATTTGGATAAAAAAAAATCCTATTTGAAATAGGATCCTCAAGTCTTTGATTCAACTTGACAAAGAAGACATCCTCTTTGCAGTTGGATTTTCGCAAAAAAAAAAAAGTTTGCCAAAATTTAAATACTTCAAGTCCAGCTTTAGGTACATAACAAGCTCTATATATAATGCGAGACTTGAAGTGGGGGCAATTTGTAGACATTAAAAAATTATATGATAAACCCAAAATATAGTTTGGGCTTATCTTCAGTTTAGCCCACTTTGAAATGTTGCCCAGTGAGTCAAATAATTTAAAGATCAGTGCCACTACAAATAAATGAGTTATGAGCTGGTCTAAATTGTCTGAGAAGTCCAAGCCCACTTGAAAATGGATCTAATGGATAATTATATATATATATATATATATATATAATTATCAACATAATTATCATAAAAGATAATTATAGGATAATTATCAAAAGAAAAGAAAGTTACAAATCTACCCCTCCAGTGAGCCTATAAATAAAGGTCCAAAGATGGGAGAAATGAGGACCAGAAGATTCTCAGAAAAAAGCTGAAACTCTGCAGAAGTCTTCACTCAAAATCCAAAACTCCAAAGCACCCAAACCCTGAAGGAGAAGAACAACAAGCACATCATCCACGTGTCGTTATTCACCAAAGTTTCAATTCAATTCAAGATCAAACTCTAGCAGCCCTTGAAGCCATATTACCAAGGAGATCGAATCAGAGGATTTTATTTTTATCTTTCTTTTGTAAAGATTCATAGAGAATTGTACCAGTCTTTTTTAAAGTAATAAAATTGTTTATTCGTTACCAATTTTCGTTCCTAGATTTTTGAACACGAAATTTGTGTGTACAGTTGTATACTTGTAGGGATTTGCAGATTGCATTTGTTTGCATACTTGTCAAATTTAATCATATGGGTTATGTTTTGTTTGCCTTGAGTATTTTTGTGATGGTTCTATTTTTCTTGTTTCATGAATCTTTTTTTATACTGATGGGTTATATTGATGTATTTTCAAAAAACTTTATGTGTATAATATGGAACTAAGAAATAGGTTAGATTTATTTTTATTTTTGATTTGATTGTATTCATAATTTTTTTGTTTGAAATTTGTAATTAGGAACTGGGTTAGATGTATATATTTCAAAGAGAGAGAAAATGATTCATTTTTACGGTGGTTGTGTTGAAAATTTAGGCTTGACTCATTATATTCAATTGTTTAGCATCCCTCCCCTGCAGTTGTTTGGTTAATTTTGAATTATGAACATGTGGTGTTATGGTTATTGAATAACAAATAGAATTGAATTGTAGCCCTAATTTCTTTTTAATTTTTCTTAGCCTTTCAATTTATTTGGAAGGATGGTTTGGCTCATGTTTTCTTTTTTGGTAAGTAGGTTGGCCATGTTTTTCTTCACACACTGTGATGAGATTTTTTCCTTTAGATCTCATATAATTAGTTTTAGGGTAAAGTGTCTTCTTTTATCTCTCAAAGATTGTTGTGATAAATCACATGATATTCTTATATTATGAACATAATTATAGCATGCATTATAGTCCTTGTAGTCTGATGTTCTTATTAGTATTCTTAAATCTAATCATGGAAATCATTAATTTCAAAGACTTTGATGATCTTTATTACATTATATACTGCACATGTTCACTTATGTGTGCTTGTTGCCCTGTACTCATATTCTTATTGAATCATCTTAGAATCTTGATTATGAAACCTTTTTGGCTGTCATTTGCACTCTTGGTTACATTTACTTCTCTTTGAGTTATTTAACATACTTGGCCATTGTTATTAGTGATCTCTTTTACATTATATACTACACATGTTCACTTTTTGTTAATTATTAGTACTTTTGTTCTTTTTCATATCTATCTTGGACATTACAATTACTATATGCTTAAATTAAAGTTCTACATGTTAAATGATGAATTATATGACATAAACAAAATTTAAATTATATTGGTGATTATATTTAGAATTAGTGGCATGAAATGTCTTATTAGCTTTAGATTAGCTCCTGGAAATCATGATGTCATGCATTTTTTTTTTCTTTTTAAGAAATGTTAAGTTATTGGGAGCATTTTCAAACTAAACCATGCTATGTATAAATACTTTTGTTTCCTGTAATAGCCAAAAACTAGGAATATATACTTATATAGATAATCTTTCCTACATGATCATGACTATTGTGTGATCATAACTTTCTAAATATATTCTAGCTAAAGCTATTGCTACTACGGGCTTTCCAATTAGCTGACAAGACCCTCTCATATCTAAACCCAAGAGCTCTCACATCTCACCCCTATAAAAACTCACAAGTTCTCTGAGCTTCATTAATCTTTGTTTTTTTGTTTGAAGATTTAGTGTTTACACTAACTTGCTCTTCAACTAGCCCAGGTATTGTTCTAGCATTTTCCAGTCACTGGTAGATTTTTCAGAAGTTCATAAGTTATTAAGAGAAATTAGTAGTCCATAACTTTTTCTTTCTTTTCTTGTTTAAAATTTATTACCAGAAGGTGGTGTTGAAGGTCATGATCATGACTAATGATAAAAGAAAGCAGAAAGCTATTGAAGCTGCTGCTGATATTTACGATATTCATTAAATATGCTTTACTTGCAGTTTCAAATTTTTTTGCTATGTTGTAGATATAGAATTGATTATATAATATTTACACCATAAATCGCACAATTGATATTTGGTTGTTTATCTTTTTAAACTTTTGGGTGTTCAAGCTTTGGTTGATCAAGGAACACGGACTCAAGGTTTTGTTTTCTAATATTTAGGATTTTGAGTTGAAGATTTGGGTTTTTGATTCGTGTGTGAGTGTGACTCAAAAAGTATATCAATTAAAAATTTCCACACTTCGCAATAGAACGAATTCCTTGCAGAATAGGGCTATCGAAATGAATGGGTATCGTACCTCAGGGATTATGTTCTGACGAGTTGGAATACGGAACTAATTCTAATTAAATTTATAAGAAAAGAATTCTGATTTTTAAACTAATTAAAAAGATAAAATAAAATAAATCGAAGTAAACAAAATAGTGAAGATAATAGGAGAGAAACCTAGGGTGTTTGACTTCACCACTACCTCCACAATCAATGGTCAATTAAATCAACTATAGGGGAATTACATCATGCATAAGTGGTGTCGGTGGCTACAAGCTCACCTTCATCCGTCAAGAAGATAACATATAATTAAGGCTAAGCCATGGACTATCTTCGATTGGCATGGGTCATCTGCCTAACTACTCTAATCTAGGGTGCAGTATGGTTCATCTTCTCTAGGCATAATCCATCAAAGGTCAAAACAATATATTCAGTGATTACCATTGTATAATAATCTCTCTCGTGATCACAGAAAACAAAAGAGATTGAGTTCAATAACAATAACTAAATATCTAAGACAAGATAAGAAATCATTGAAACTGAATTTACAAGACTTTTATTGCTCAATTCTATAATAAGAATCCTCACAATTACACAATCTATGCATGTATATAAAGGTCCCCAATAATTAAAACAATCAAACCATTGATGCTTTGTTAGGGCTACATCAAAACCCTAGTGGATGAACTAGCCGCTCATGGTAGAAGAAGAAGCTTCAACTGTTGAGAAAGAAGACATCATCTTTCTGAATTACGCGTATGACTTCGTTCTCCAATGGCTCTGCGAATATGTTTTCGTTCTCTTCAGCCCTCTCAGACTCTCCAATCTCTGTGTAAGCTCTCTGTAAGCTCTCCCAATTCAGCCTCCAAGTCTTCACTTTATTCTCCAAGAGAATATACCAAAGTCCTAATCCAATTAGGAATAAATTAGGGTTTCCCGCAGCACTAATCAGGTGGGTTTTTCCTGCTGACTTCGGCCCAACTTTTGACCCACTAGAAGTCCGTTTTACGGAATTTTCGTGAAATACAAAAGTGTGCAGAATCAAATTTCGTTCAACCCTACGTGAAAATAATGTCGATTTGAGGCTCCGAAATAAGATTTCTGGTCTGTTTTCCAAAACGGGATTAAGACTGCATTATGCGCAGATTTGGGCTTCAGGCCCGAAACCTTCTTAAGCAGCTATAATTCTCTTGGACCTCTTTCTTGGGCTGATTTGAGTTGAAATAAATGGTTGAGTGAATCTCCTTGATGTAGGCTTCATCTCACCATCTTGGATGTCTTCTTTAAAAACCCAAAAGCACGGTTTTAACTGAAATAATCATTAAGGCCCTGAAAATACAGAAAACACTAAAACAAAGTAAAATCACAAGATAATCTATCACTAAGAGAATAAAATACATAAGTTAAGAGGCTAGAATGCGTAACATTCAACGCCTATCACACCCCCAAACTTACATATTGCTAGTCCCTTAGCAATAGAATAAAACAAAACTAAAACAAAGAAACTACTAAACACTAACTAAACTACCTAACTCCACTTTCGTGGGAGAAACGATTGCATTTAGCATATGCAACAAGCCTTTAAACCCCTAGGTTCCCCCTAGTGGACGAGTGTAGTCTCGTGAGGGTTTCCAGAAATGTTACCCACAAACATTCAAAATTTTGTTTCAACATTAATTCAAGAAGAAGATTAAAATACATAGTTACAAACTTGCATTCAAGAATAATTTCAAACTTTCAAATTCTATAATTCAAAGCAATGGTCCCCATGCATAATTCACATCAACATATCTCAAAATAATCAACTCTAGTCTCCTCGTGTAAAGTGAACTAGCAGTCCTCTCATGTAGCATAACTCAGCTCTGAATATATTAAGACACATACCCCTTCAACTCACTAGCTCCCCTTATTGAACTCATACTTCCCAACATGCATACATGACTTTTTCATATATTTTTTTTCATTCTCTTTTTTTTCATTGCTTTATTGGTTGTGCAATGTCTTGATCTATTAAGCTTTCTGAAAGATCCATGTAGCAAGCTTTCAGTCAGTGACTCCCAAACCAGATGGCTTTAGGGCACTAGGCTTTAAGATACCCCGAAGACCTAATTACTCGAATCAGTCAGGCTACAAATCAAGACAACCAATGCTCATCTTTTCTCACCCTTTCACTTTTGACGCGAACACTCTGTGCTTCCTGAGGCATAGAGGCCCGGTTACTCATGAAAAGGATCAAATTGATTGCTTATTCATCATTTTTTTTTTCCTTTTTCTTTTCTTTTCTTTTTCATTGAAGTCAAGTAAAACACATTATCGGTACTCATTCTCAAGAGATACTAATTAATATCAAGCATATGTAACTCAATAACTCAAAACCAAAGTTTATACCCCACAAGATTATGCTAGTGTGTTTGTGCATGTAAGGAAACTAAAATTAATCACTCCAAAGCATGTTATTGCAAACCATGATTAAAACCACATAATTCAAACCATAGTTTTCAAAGATTTAAAATATACTCAAAAATTGCAAGTTATGTACCTACATAAGGTATTAATCCTTTGAATGATGTCAAAACATTCTATCTAAAAATAAAACAAAATAAAATAAAGAAACAAACTAAGAAAATAAAATAAAATAAAATCCTAATACAAAAAGAATTTCACACAAATTTCCCCCCATATTGCAATAAAGCACACAAATAGGCATCGCCTCACCCCCAAACTTAAACTGTACATTGTCCTCAATGTACACCCAATCAAAGCAAAGAGAAGAGTAAGAACGATAATACCGGGACCAAGGAGTAGTGGCAAGAAAATAGAGTACATCACGAGTACGAAGGCAATGCAAGCACACCCCCAAACTTGGATGTTAAAACCTGTCAAAACAAACCACTATACCCCAAAGATCAAGTGAAAATAGTATGGGTGAAAATAAATATGAAAGAGAAAAATCCTAAAAAAAACATTTTTTTGTTTTTCATTTTTCCATTTTTATTTATTTTTTTATTTTTTTTTTATATATATATATATTTTTTTTTTTAATAATAAAAATATAACTACAAAAAGAAAAATAAAGAGAAAAATAAAAGCTAAAAATAAAATAAAATACAAAAGATGGTTACCTTCCTGTCAAGGATGTGGTGGTGACTGAGCATCTGGATCCAAGTTTGCTTGGCGCATCAGTGCACGCATCATCCTCCTCATCTCTAGTTGCTCTTGGCGAGTGTCACGAAAGTGATCCGCCATCTCTGCTCTCATTGCACCAAACTGTGTGGAGACCTCTGTCTGTAAGGTGCCAAACTGGGCTGTCAACCCAGCAATCTGCCCTTCTAAATATTGATAATCATGGCCACCAGCCTGTGCATGCACTTCCTCTTCCTCTGCCTCCATCTCTTCTGGACCTTCCACCGGTGGTGGTATATCTACATGCTCTCCTCCCTGGGCCAACCGAGATACCTCACCAGGCGCCGCTATGACTCTCTGGTGCATATGAGATCGACTCAGGTTCCAGCCATGCGTGCCATAATGAAGATCACGTGGAAAGGCAAGCTCGTCCTCATGGACTGCATACCCCTGTGACACAAGCAACTGATGAATAATGGTAGGGAATGGAAACTCCCAGTCACTTGCACTGTCTGGTGCCTTAGCCACAACTTTGGAATAGAATTTCTCCATCTGGCCCAGACAATCTGTGGGAATGACAGCCAATGCCCAAAATGTATAGCATATAAGGCTCTGAGGAACTCTTGACGTCTTTCGGTTTTATGTCCAATTGGACATACATTCTTGAGTAGCACAGCGTCAAGGAACCATAAATGATTTGGCATTGAAGACTTTGAAGCTGCATTCCTTTTCGGCCCAGAAAATTGGTTGGCACACAATCGTGCAACCACATTGCCCACCGACAACTCGTCGGGTAAAGGAGTATAGATATGAGATAAATCAGCTGGGCATTCATGAGGACAACCCATGGCAATGGCAATGGATGACATGTCCACTCGAACTATTGTTCCATCTACGGAAGAAGTAAGCACATCCCGCTCATCAGGTTTCGGCATTAAGTTCTGATAAAATACCTTGACAAGCCTCGGGTAAATGGTAGATGAGAGTGGAACAAAAATGGATGCCGACCGACGACGACGGACGTCGGAAATCCCCCACCGTGTCTCGGGAAACATACCATAAAGTTCGGCTATGTCAAACGTTGTTTCGAAATTCAACGCCCTTGGATGCCATCTCTCTTGAATACCGTCTCGGCGAGATCGTGAAGAACCTGTGGTCGGATCATGCCTCACTCGGCGAGGATTACGTGAACTTGAAGCATCTTGGTGACTTGCTCTCTTTGGTGCCATAGAAATAGAAAAAGTGTGGCTGAGGAATTAAATCGAACACTTGGTGTGCACAATTCTTTTGTATCCTTCAACCTCCTTTTTTCGACAATTTTTCCACCCAAATCGAACAAGTAATTGCACCAAATTGATCCCCCAAACTTGGTCTTCAAAAGCCCTCAAAAATATTTGAACAATTTCTTCAAGGAAAAACTTCACTTACTTTGATGTTTAACTTGAAAAAGTGTGAGTTTCCTTTGAGAACTAGTGATTTTTGATCCAATTTGATGTTGAAGTTGATGTTGATCAATGTTGAATTCTTGTATAATAATCACTAATTGAAGAAATTAGTTTTCCGGATGATGTAGGACTTGAATTGGAGTTCAAAGAGGCTTAGGATGCAAGTAGTAGCAACATAGGAGGATAAGGAAGCTTTAAATACCAAGAAAATTCGGGCAGCCCACATTTTAGCCTTGGGCGATTGATCCCCCCAAGGATGGGCGATCGATCGCCCACCTGAAGGTGCTGCTCCTCATGGAAAATCATGGGGCGATCGATCCCCCTCAAATGGGGCGATCGATCCCCCTCCTGGATGCCTTTTGGACCCTCCATCGCCCAAGGTCGACCGAACCTTGATAATTTTGAGTCTCCATCGCCCAAGGTCGACCGAGAGCACAATTTTTCACCCGTCTTGAGTCCAAATACCTCGGTACACCTCTTGGCATCCGCCGGAAGAAACTTATACATCAAAAACTCAAAGAAAAAACATTAAAACGCAACTAGAATTGAAGAAAAACCTAAGAAAACTAAAACTAAAAATTAAAATTAAAGAAACTAAAAGAAATAAAGTATAGAAATACATACAAAACCTACCATTTAACGTCCGTAGGAGACGATTGACTATCCGGAGGGATTAAGTCGGATAGACGGGATCCGTCAAGTCGACGGACTCCACGTCTCTTCTTGGCACACATCCTTCCACACAATGTTTCAACCTTTGGCCATTAACCTTCATCAACGTATTATCTCGAAATCTTCGAATTTCCACGGCACCATGAGGAAAAACCGAAATCAATTGGAATGGTCCATCCCACCTTGAACGCAATTTTCCGGGAAACAACCGAAGCTTGGAATTGAAGAGCCATACTCTATCACCTGGAGAGAAGGACTTTCGTGAGATATGTCGATCATGAAATGCTTTCGTCCTCTCTTTGTAAATTTATTAACTTTCATAAGCATCACGTCTAAACTCTTCTAATTCATTCAATTGCAACCTCCTTTCTTCCCCAGCTCTTTTTGCATCGAAATTGAATTTTCGAATTGCCCAAAGTGCCTTGTGCTGGATCTCTACTGGAAGATGACATGCTTTCCCATACACCAACCGATATGGTGACATACCGATAGGGGTCTTATAAGCAGTCCGATACGCCCATAGTGCTTCGCTCAGTCGCAATGACCAATCTCTTCTATCCGGTCTCACTGTCTTCTCGAGAACATGCTTAATTTCTCGATTGGACAGCTCTACTTGCCCACTTGTCTGAGGATGGTAAGGCGTCGCCACCTTATGTGTCACTGAATATTTAGCAAGCAATCCTCTCAAGAATTTATTACAAAAGTGAGTACCACCATCACTGATCAAGGCTCGAGGAATTCCAAATCGACTCAGAATATTCTCATGCATGAATTTGATTACCACCTTGTGATCATTGGTTCGAGTTGCAATGGCCTCCACCCACTTGGAGACATAATCCACTCCAACCAGAATATATTCGTAGCCAAAAGAAGGTGGAAAGGGTCCCATAAAATCAATTCCCCAAACATCAAAAATCTCCACCACCAGAATGGGGCTCATTGGCATCACATCACGCCTCGACATTGAACCCAATCTTTGACACCGATCACAAGTCTTACAGAAAACATATGCATCGTGAAACAGAGAAGGCCAAAAGAAACCACATTGAAGTACCTTTGCTGCTGTCTTTCTTGCACTGAAGTGGCCTCCACATGCCAATGAATGCCAAAACTTGAGAATATCTTGAAACTCATGGTCTGGGACACATCGCCGAATAATCTGATCTGGACAATATTTAAATAACTCTGGATCCTCCCAAAAGTAATGATGAACTTTAGAGAAGAATCGATCACGTTCTCGCTTGGTCCAGTCTCTTGACACTTTTCCCGTGGCTAAATAGTTCACAATATCTGCATACCATGGTGTGGAGTTGTCGGACACTCCAAACAATTGCTCCCTCTGAAGTGTTTTGGAAAGTGTAGTGCATACAGAAGCTATCACCGTGGTAGAAATTTGATCTTCAAACACCTTCTTCTCCTTCTGTTTTTCTTGCACCCTTATTTCATTTGTAGATTCAATCACATCTTCAGAGTCCATGAAGAAAACATCAGTCTGATCTGGAGGATTCTCAACAGCATTGAAAATATTAAGTTTAACCTTCATGTTGCCAAAGGAAATATCCATGATCCCCGACCTACAATTTATGCAAGCATCAGCAGTAGCTAAGAAAGGTCGACCAAGGATCACAGGAATGTGCCTCTTCGGATTGTGAACCGGCTCAGTGTCAAGTACAATGAAATCAACAGGAAAGTAGAACTTGTCCACTTTAATGAGCACATCTTCTATGATTCCTCGGGGTTGCTTTGTTGATCTGTCTGCAAATTGTAATACCACCGAGGTAGGCTTCAATTCTCCCAAGCCCAATTGTAAGTAAACTGAATAAGGTAGCAAATTCACACTTGCACCCAAATCAAGAAGAGCTTTATCCACATGGTGCTCCCCAATAATGCATGAGATAGTTGGAGCACCAGGATCTTTGTACTTGGGAGGAGTACACTGCTGAATTATTGAACTCACTTGTTGTGGCAGCATTACTTTCTTTGGCACATGGCTTTTAGAACGCCTTTTCTGAGTGCACAAGTCCTTCAAAAATTTTGCATAAGGAGGAATTTGCTTGATGGCATCAAGGAGTGGCAAATTAATCTTCACTTGGCGAAACACCTCCATCATGTCATGCAGCTTGTCCCCTTGCTTCCCCAATTTAGATGCTTCTAGAAAACGTTGTGGGAAAGGAGCCTTGGGCTCATAAGGAATTTCAGCACTTGGACTTGTGGTCACTTTTTCTTCTTCTTTATTTTCACCCACCTTATTGTCAATTATTTTCCCACTTCTCAAAGTGGTAATGGCTTGAACTTGCTCATGGTGTGGGTTGCTTGTGGAAGCTTGCATTCCTCTTGGATTAGCAATTGGTTGACTAGGGAGCTTCCCTTCTTCTCTTCTACTCAATGAAGTAGCAAGCTGTCCAAACTGAGATTCCAGTTTGGCAATGGATTGAGAATGCGAGTGCACTAGCTGAACTGTAGATTGTACTGTTGCTGCAGTAGCTTGCACTGTCTCTATAAGAGAATCAAGCTTGTCAAATTTAGACAAGGTAAGAGTCAGCTTGTCTTCAATAGCAGAAATTCTTTGGGCCATAGGACTTTGTGTTTGATATTGCTGTTGAGGCACAAAAGTCCTAGGTTGATATGATGGTTGCATTGCTGCCCCTTGCTTACTGTAAGAAAAACCAGGATGATTCCTCCATGTGGGATTGTAAGTATTACCTCGTGGAGGATTCATTGGTCCAGTTAAAGTAGCTTGAACTTGCTCATGTTGAATATCAGAAAATTGCCCCATTGAAGGACAATTGCTCACATTATGCAAAGGACTAGAGCAAAATTCACAAGGGCCTAGCAATGAAGAATTTGAAGCAGAAGGAGTTTGATTGGCAGCCATAATTGCTGCTACCTTCTGTGCAATTAAATCAATATCAGTTGGCATAGCTTCTGAAGCACCAACCTCAAAAATCCCATCAGTCTTCCTGGTAGTGGTAGGTCTACTAGAACGAGTAGAGGACACATGTTGTAGAGAGTTGTCACTAAGATTTTCAAATAAGGTCCATGCCTCCTCTTCACTCTTCAACATGAACGTACATCCACATGACGCATCAACCATCTGTCTGTTGGCTTCTGTGAGCCCTTCATGAAAACTCTGCACTAGTTGCCACTTAGGAACTTGATGATGGGGACACTTCCTAAGAAGGTCCTTGAATCTTTCCCATGTCTCATAAAATTGTTCCCCCTCATGTTGGGAGAAACCAGTAATAGCATGTCTGAACTGATTGGTCTTCCCTATCGGAAAATACTTCTTGAGAAACTCATGTTGCATCTGAGTCCAAGTCGTGATAGAACCAGCCGGTAGAGAGTTGAACCAATACTTTGCTTTGTCTTTCAGAGAGAATGGAAAAAGTCTCATTCTGAAAGCATCTTCAGAGAAGTTGTGAATTTTTGTAGTTGAGCACACTTCAATGAAGTCATCCAGATGCTTGTAAGGGTCTTCTTGAGTCAGCCCAAAATAAGATGGTAGCATCTGAATAATGCTGGACTTGATCTCATAATTCTGTGCTGTGACATTGGGCAGTTGAAAACCTGCTGGCGAGGTATATGTCTCAGGAACATAGTAGTCCCTAAGCAATCTAGCTCTTTCTCCATCAGCATTAAGAACAAGGTTGTTATTCCTTTCTTCCGCCATGTCTTCAATTAATTCTTCCTCTTGCACAATTGTATCAACAGGGTTGTTCCTCTGTTGTCTAAGAGTACGTTCAGGCTCAGGATCAAGAGGTATCAAAGGATCAGCCACAGAACGACGACCTTGCATATATTTACCGAAAGCACCTGAAAAGAAAACAAAAACAAAATTAAAAATAAAATATAAAAATTTTCTAAACTAAAAATCCAATTAAAACTAATTCTGTAAAATCCAATCAATCAAATAGATAATCCCCGGCAACGGCGCCAAAAATTGATTCGTGTGTGAGTGTGACTCAAAAAGTATATCAATTAAAAATTTCCACACTTCGCAATAGAACGAATTCCTTGCAGAATAGGGCTATCGAAATGAATGGGTATCGTACCTCAGGGATTATGTTCTGACGAGTTGGAATACGGAACTAATTCTAATTAAATTTATAAGAAAAGAATTCTGATTTTTAAACTAATTAAAAAGATAAAATAAAATAAATCAAAGGTAAACAGATAATGAAGATAATAAGAGAGAAACCTAGGGTGTTTGACTTCACCACTAACTCCACAATCAATGGTCAATTGAATCAACTATAGGGGAATTACATCATGCATAAGTGGTGTCGGTGGCTACAAGCTCACCTTCATCTGTCAAGAAGATAACATATGATTAAGGCTAAGCCATGGACTATCTTCGATTGGCATGGGCCATCTGCCTAACTACTCTAATCTAGGGTGCAGTATGGTTCATCTTCTCTAGGCATAATCCATCAAAGCTCAAAATAATATATTCAGTGATTACCATTGTGTAATAATCGCTCTCATGATCACAGAAAATAAAAGAGATTGAGTTCAATAACAACAACTAAATATCTAAGACAAGATAAGAAATCATTGAAACTGAATTTACAAGACTTTTATTGCTCAATTCTATAATAAGAATCCTCACAATTACACAATCTATGCATGTATATAAAGGTCCCCAATAATTAAAACAATCAAACCATTGATGCTTTGTTAGGGCTACATCAAAACCCTAGTGGATGAACTAGCCGCTCATGGTAGAAGAAGAAGCTTCAACTGTTGAGGAAGAAGACATCATCTTTCTGAATTACGCGTATGACTTCGTTCTCCAATGGCTCTGCGAATATGTTTCCGTTCTCTTCAGCCCTCTCAGACTCTCCAATCTCTGTGTAAGCTCTCCCAATTCAGCCTCTAAGTCTTCACTTTATTCTCCAAGAGAATATACCAAAGTCCTAATCCAATTAGGAATAAATTAGGGTTTCCCGCAGCACTAATCAGGTGGGTTTTTCCTGCTGACTTCGGCCCGACTTTTGACCCACTAGAAGTCCGTTTTGCGGAATTTTCGTGAAATACAAAAGTGTGCAGAATCAAATTTCGTTCAACCTTGCGCGAAAATAATGTCGATTTGAGGCTCGGAAATAAGACTTCTGGTCCGTTTTCCAAAACGGGATTAGGACTGCATTATGCGCAGATTTGGGCTTCAGGCCCGAAACCTTCTTAAGCAGCTATAATTCTCTTGGACCTCTTTCTTGGGCTGATTTGAGTTGAAATAAATGGTTAAGTGAATCTCCTTGATGTAGGCTTCATCTCACCATCTTGGATGTCTTCTTTAAAAACCCAAAAGCACGGTTTTAACTGAAATAATCATTAAGGCCCTGAAAATACAGAAAGCACTAAAACAAAGTAATATCACAAGATAATCTATCACTAAGAGAATAAAATACATAAGTTAAGAGGCTAGAATGCGTAACATTCAACGCCTATCAGTGTTTTATATATATTTGTGGTTTGTCTCTAACTAGAATATATTTTTTATTTTTTAGTGAAGTTTCTTCTATTTTCTTTCTCATTCTAGTGTCAAACTTGGAAAGTGAATTTGATTTTCGATTTGGTAAAAGAATGGGGTGTTCAAGAAAGGATGAATATTGTCCTCAGTTGCTAGAGTTGATACATAAAGACAGAGAATGGCTTGTGCAAAGCAATGAAAAAAGGATCCATGGATGTTCAGAGGAGAAAAAGCTTGAGTTGAGGTTATGGTCATTCTCCTTATTGTAACAGCTGTTAGAATGTTTTGTCAATTTGATCATTATCCTCTTTTGTGTTACTCTTTCTATTTCTTCTATTTGACGATTCTTATTATACAAGTACCAATACATAATATGTGTATGTACAAGATAAGATAATTAATAATCTAAAATAGTGTTATATACCATTTTTATCTTTTCTATTAGTAATTGTATCCAGATTCCAGAAATATACTTTTTTTTTTTTTTTGCACTTAAAAGTTTCTTGGATTGACATTAGAGAAGGGTTTTAGATAGTACTACTTGAAATAATTTTCATACTTAAAGCTTTTCTAATTCCCCTATTTTTGTCAAGATACATTTTATGTTGGTGCTTGAATTTGATCCCTTAACACAGTTGATTTTCTATCGACTTCTATATTTTTTAAAAATTGTGTCTGCTTTACATATACATTAATGCATATAAGCATGTTTGTGATTATGAACTATAGTAACTTTGTTTTTTTTTTTTTTTGTATAGATAGGAATGAAATGAAGGTTGTGGTTATCTTTGTATGAATTGATTTTGGGAATGAACTTATTTTGTATAGTAGCAGTTATATGATAAAAAAATTTAAAGTTGTAAAAATTGTGATTACGCAAATTCTAATTTTGTATAATCACAATTTTTATAATTTTTTTTTTAAAATAAAAATTAACATTTGCTACGGAAAATTTCGTAGTAATTACTTATTAGCTTCGGAAAGTGCTATTTGCGACAAAAATATTTCTGTAGAAAATATCATTATTAACTACAAAAATTTTTGTCACTAATTACCATATTCAATGGCGACAAAATATTTTCGTAGACAATAAGATTATTAACTATGAAAATCTTCATCACTAATTCAGAAAAAAATTGCGACGAAATATTTCGTAGAAAAATATTTTTATTAGCTACGAAAATTTTTTGTCGCTAGTGATGCATTATTTGGTACGAAATCGTCTTTCGTCGAAGTCTACAATTAGAGATGCCCCTTCTTGCAATGGTTGGTGCTACGAAAATTTTTCGTAGCAAAAGACTTTTTGCTACGAAATTTTCTATGAGAAAAAACCTGTTTTCTTGTAGTGATACATGTATATATGGGTATATAGGTAGGTATTTATATATATATAAACATGAAATTTGTTGATGAATTAAATTTTGTTTTTGACATATTCTAATCCAATTAAATTGTTTATCTTGCTCTCCTGAATAGTCCTTGTTAGTTTGGTTGTGAATTGCTGGGTAATTTGACGGAATTTTGAGTTTGAAGTTGAAGAACCCTAGAACTTGAATTTGGGCTTTTTGATTTAGGCTATGAATGGTGGGGATTTTTGTACCAAATGAAAGTAGAGATCAAGGGAAGCGTTTTGGTATAAAAAAAAGACATGTATTGGTGGCCGGAAGTTGGCTGGAACAGTGCACGCACGGTTGCTGGGAATCTGCAGAAAAATAAAACAGGAAGAAGAACGAAACAACCCACGCTCACCGCCGGCGCGTGGGGGCACGTGAGGAATTTTTCGGCCACTGGCAGGGACCAAAAAAAGTGGTGGTCTGGTCCCACTCGCCGAACCAACCATTAGCCCAGTTTGGCCCAATTTGGAATATTTAAATATATATATTTTTAATTTTTAAAATCATTTTTAAATTGAAAAAAATAGGAAAAATATTTTAAATTACTTTTAAATTCCATAAAATTTCTAAAAATTCCAATTTACCTTTTTAGGACAGAATATACGTGGGACTTTAATTTTAAGATGAAATAAGTTCTCCTTATTGTAGATTTAGTACAAAAAGTGTCATTTAAAGTTGAGATTTTATTATTATTATTTTAATTATCAAAATTTTTTTAAAAATTCTAGAAAAATAAATTAAGACTTTTAAAGACAGAATGTGCATGAAAACCTAGGCTAGTGCTAGGTTTAGATATATTTGATGTTTAAATTAAAATGTAGGCTTTATTATAGAGTTTTTCTTTTTAATTAATTACTTCTTTTTCTTTAATTGTTTCTTTTATATCATAAATGTACTTGATTAATTGTATGATGTTTAAATCTATGTTAAACTCGTTTACTTTCATGGTATGTCATGTTATTTTATTTGTTTAATTAATTTATGTGGTGATAGGATTTTCATAATATTAATTAGTATGCTTTTAAGTATGTTAGATTATTAATTTAAAAGTAATATGGAGGCATGTGAGGAATGATAGGCATGTCTGGATTACCAAATACTTAATAAGGTACTTAATACATTTAAAAGGGAGACATATCAGGATTGTCAGGCATGTCAAGATTGCCTAATACCTTATAAGGTATTTGTAAATTATATTTGGAGGCATGTCAGGATTGCCTAATACCTAATAAGGTATTTATAAATTATTTGAGGGCATGTTAGGATTGCCTAATACCTAATAAGGTATTTGTATATTATATTTGGGGGCATGTCAGGATTGCCTAATACATAATAAGTTATTTGAACATTATATTTGGGACATGTCAGAATTGCCTAATACCTAATAAAGTATTCATAAAATACAGGTATAGGCATGTCAGGATTGCCTAATACTTAGTAAGAACTCTAGTTATGTGTTCAGGCATGTTAAGTTTGCCTCTCGTTTGAACTTAGAAACTTGTTCTACATTTATTGTGATAATGGGTGGGTTGGTTCAGAACATAGTTTTAATGATTTTTGGGACAAGGGTTAAATGAGGAAATAATACGTATATATCTATGTATTTTATTGTCTCTCATATAGAGGGTATGTTTATCGGTCCTCTGTTTGGTGGTAGTAAATGAAACTTGCTCATGAGTTTAACCCACTTTGTTGATATTTGAAGTCCAAGTCACTTTCCACCTCGAGGTTATAGCGTAGAGTTTATAGAGCATGGCAGTCATCTATTCCTTACCAGGCTTCAGTATAGGGACTTAGATCTTTTCATAAAGTATTTACTTTTATGATTTTTGGTTAAGGGGCCCTTTAGTTATGGGACTTCCAAGTTATATCATTTAGACTTGTATTATGTTTATTTAACATTATTTATTATTTCAGTTAGACTTTTATTTTAGTATTTATAATTATTTTTCTTTTATCCTTGTATTTAATGCTTGTATGCTATCAGTTGTAGGTATCCTTTATATTTTATATGTAAGATTGGTCACCTTATGCGTGAAGTTGTAAGGGGTATTTCATTTGAGGTATAGTGGATTAATTTTCCATGAGAAGTCCCTTGAAGCTTCCTAATGGTTGTAACTGAATGCCACCTTCAAAGATGAAGGCAAGACTGACCTCTCAATGACTCACTCCTATAGAGTGCTAAACCTTTTTCCAGACTTGGGTATTCGAACCGATCTCTTGCAAACTATCTTTTTTGGAAAAATTAGAAACACCAGCTATTTCAGCTCCGGTGTGCGGTTGAAAAGAGATGTAGCTCCGGGCGGGCAGTGGAATAGGCCTGAGACTCCTTTTATTTGGTGGAAGTTGGACGACAGAGAGAAAGATGTAGATGTTAAGGACGAGAAGTCACAGCTAGAGTTTGGTTGGAAAAATGGCCGATGTATATATATGTAGGAAGGGTATTTAAGTCTTTTCAATGCTCTGTTATTGGCAAGTTGACATCGGGCCCACGTTCACACCCAAACTGAAATTTAAGGACTCCGAACTCTTATAAAAATATCGGGAGTTATACGCACGATATGCATACCATAGGAGTTATTTGCACTCCACCCTAAAAGTAATAGGTAAATTGAAAGATTGTTTGAAAGCTTAAAGTAGGCCTACTTAATGTAAAACATAATGATGCATCTCCTCATCGAAGCACTCGTACAATGATGCAACTTCTCATCGGCTATTAAAATCCAATCCCCTTCATATTTGATCTTACATCTGGAGTAAGGTCGTGCCATTTTCACTGGAACACCGGGCCATTCTTCCTCATTCACCCCATCCAAGATATCTATATTCCAAACAGTGATTTCTATACTTAAGAAGTACGTCTGAAGTCGATCTATATTCAAAAGGTTGGTCTGAAGTTCCAAGAAAACACCCTGTTTCTGTGTGTTCTGATGGTTGCCCAAAATTGAATTAGAAAATTAATTGGAGTGCATCTCCACCAACTAATTAGCTCATCGAATGAGAAAATTAATTTAGAATCTGAAATGTTTGCAAACTTCGAAAATATTTTCTAAGTGCCAACTTATTTCAAAGGAATGTATATCAAAACTTACATGTCTAACATGGTGCCTACACATTTTTTTCCCATATTAGTTTCAAGAAAAGTTGTCAACAGTCAAATTTCAAAGACACCACAGGTTATAACCTAGCGGTTTACAAAAATGCGTGCGTGAGTTTGCCAAGAATATATATATATATATATATCACATCTCAAAAGGGATATATATATGTATACATCATCGGTCAATCAGGAGTGAGAACATCATAGACACTCAGTTCCTCTCTTCTCAGTCAATAATCATATCCCTCAGGTAGCTAGGAACCATGTTCCAAACTTAATGGAACATCATCGGTCAATCAGGAGTGAGAACTTCATAGACACTCGGTTCCTCTCTTCTCAGTCAATAACTTATTGAAGCAACTGGAATTAAATTTATTGCATGTTTTGTGCCCACAGACACAAAACATGCATGCTGTTTCCTGCAAAACCACTGCTTTGAACATACATATTACATTTCATTACCTCTTTGAAATACAAATGTTCTTTGAACTGAAAGAGTAGAAGGCTTGGCAATCCTAGAGAACAACGTGGTAGCTAGGAAATAGAAATCACTAATATTTCCTGCAAAAAAAGATAAAAATTACATAAATACATATTGAAGAGAAAATTGATTCCTTATATTTATGCTGTTTTTAGGAACTAGGACTGTTGATAGATAATAGATTGATATCAACACACAGCTAGGAACATACATGCATAATTAGTCAGGTTGAAGGTGAAATTTTGATGATTGGGACAATGATCATATCGACTCTATTCATGCCCAATGAATTGGAAGTACTCATACAATTCTCCAAATCTTTGTCACAGGCTATTAAAACCTGATCGCCATCATTATCTGTATATTTGACCTTATAAGTTCCAACATACTTGAGCCTCTTGGAAACTTCCTCTTCCAACTCCACCATTGTTGATGAAGAAGGTAGTTGAAATTTTAACACATCATCTCCACATGTTGCCTTTACAGTTATTGTCCTTACTTGTGGTGGTTTTGGTGGTGTTACAAGCGGAGTCTTCTGAGGAACAGTAGCCACCAATTTCTTAGCAGAACATGAAGGGTCTTGTCTAGAGAGAGAGTTGTTGATCTTATTTCTCTTGTCCTGTGGCCAGCGAGAGATTCCATTCTCTCTGCATTTACGCTTAATCGTAGATCTGCTCACTGCAAAAATAAGAATTCAATAACAAAAACTCATATAATTTTTAAATGCAAAAGAATAATCTATTAGTCCTAGAAGAAGAAACTCTAAAGTTGAAAATAACAAGAGCAAGATTACAAGCAACAATTTGAATTAGTGTAAGCTTACCACCAAAAATCTCTGCAACATCTTCAATTTTCTTTCCAAAATGTTTTTTGAGTTCCACATAAGTAATTGAATTTGCCTCGTCTAAATAAGAAATTGGAGTGCTATTTCGTTCCGTTCTTCCATTGCTGATATCATCAACTTCAACTATTAGTTGATGATTTGATGAATGTGGCTGCATCGTCTCTTGTCCATTGTGTAAGACTCCAGGCCCAGGTGGAGATATAGTACTTTGGCATTGAAAAGAAGCTGGAACATTCTTGCAAGTCTCATCTGAACAAGAAACAAGAATGCTATTTTGCTTTGCATTAATAACATTCCTTCCATTGTTGACATCATTAACTCCAACTATTAGTTGCTGATTTGATGAATGTAGCTGCATCATCTCTTGTTCATTATGTAAGACTGCAAACCTAGATGGAGATATAGTACTTTGGCATTGAAAAGAAGCAAATTCCTGATTCATGCAAATCTCATCTGAACGAGAAACAAGAATGTTATTTCGCTCTGCATTAATTACCTTCCTTCCATTATTGATATCATCAACACCGACCATTAGTTGCTGATTTGATGAATGTGGCTGCATGATCTCTTGTCCATTATTAAAGACTGCAAGCCCAGAAGGAGATCTAGTACTTTGGTGATTCATGAAACTCTAATCTGAACAAGAAACAAGAATGCTATTTTGCCCTGCATTAACAACATTCATTTCATTGTTAATATCATCAACTCCAATCATTAGTTGTTGATTCAATGAATGTGGCTGCATCATCTCTTGTCCATTATGCAAGACTGCAGGCCCAGATGGAGATCTAGTACTTTGGCAGTGAAGAGAAGCAAATTCCTGATTCATGCTAGGTTTAATAAATTCAATCGATAATTCTTTTCTGAGTTCTTCTCCAGAAGCATTCTTAAAGCTTGGGAAATGTTGTTTCATTGTTTCTAACAGCGAGCGCCAGAAGGTACTTGGGTCTTCACCATATGTGTTTTCAGGATTTGGAAAAGAATCTGGTATGTAATCATATTTTTTAGTGCAAGTACTCTGCAACCAAATAGGGAAACAGCTGGTCAACCCATCGGGTATTCAATTAGGCTGAATTGAGTTATATCTCCGCAGAAGAATGGTTACGTGACAGATATACCCTCCCAACCACCCATTGCCCTTTTTGTATTTACTTATGATACTGAGGCAATTCTGGGATTTAATTGAACTCCTTAGAAATCGATAATTACCTGAGAGGCAATGTCACCAAATCCATCAATGGGAGGCAGCTGCATACTTGGGTTTCGACACAGTGGAGCATTCAAAGGGTTCATTGAGAAGGGGGTCTCTGTTCCATTAGAAATGCCACTATGCAATTGTGGCCCTTGTTGAGATTGATACCCATAAGGGAATGCCGTTGCTGATGTATCTGATGGGTAAATGTTATGTGGCATAGCTCCGTGAGATTGACAGATCTATAAATATTTACACAAGATTAATAAAGTTATATTCGAAATTCAAATTTTAGTACCACATGAAACTAGAATTCAAAGGTGATTGGCTTACATCCTTTGACAGAATTGCTTCTATGTTGATATCCATCCTTGGATGGATAGCTGCTAGTTTATATGAAAGGAACTGCAAGACAAATGACCCAATATGAATTTTAGCCATGCCAATCCAGTTTGTAACTATAAATGAAAATCCTAACTTGGGATAATCCGAATTTACCTCAACTTGGCGCTGCAGTGATTGCGTATTGTTTATGACTTCGTCAAGCAGAAGAACTTTTCTAGTCACCTATGATCACAATAATTCAAGCACAATTCATAATTTTGCACGTACTTTCTTTGGAGAATTCAAGTTCAAATAATTGCCTAAAAGAGCTGCAAAATGGGCATGCCATGATCACCTTTTTGCAACCCGGTACAAGATCTTGAAGGCACTTCATTCTCTCACTGATTTTCTCTCTCCTAACCTGCCCAAGGATGATTGACATAAAGGAGATCTCAATTGGAATCTAACAATGACAATAGTGAGAGAATCAAATTCAGAGAACTGCAGAGATTCATACTCTTTCAGCAAGACTGTGGCTATCTGTAGCCTGAACCCTCCTGGCTCTGACATGGATATAGTCCTTGGGAGCCTGTGGAGGCTTTGCCCTATCCTTATTTTGTTTCTGATTTCCAATATAGGATTTTGGCCATTGAAGACGCAAGATAGAGTTTACATCAAACATATCAGAGCTATTGTCCATACTGCCTTCATAGAAATGCTTGTACGGAACCGACGTGTGAGCCAAAGGTAACCTGTGAGTTGTGCACACCACTTTCACCCCTTCACAGATTTCATTCAGATGTTCCTCGTGAATCTGAATTGCAAGTGTTGTGTAGTATATATAGAGATTTGTTGATGAGAACACAGTACTGAAAACAAATAAAAAAAAAAATGCACCATATATCACATTTGCATATTAGGGCTGTAACTTACCCGAGAAATTAACAAATAACTGAGAGAACTTTTCAGACCTGCAGTCTGCAACAGAAGAGATCCAAGTGAATGATTTTGTAAGGTCCAAAATAATGAAAAGGAATAAATCATATCTATCTCCAAATATATATGATGCATTCATTCATAAAATCTCATCAGCTAAGTTGTCAGCAAATTACTATTTAATTAGAAGAATATATATAAATACAAATTTAGGGGTTTCAACAAACCTTGAGCACATCCTGCAAAAACGAATAACACATAATGTCTAAAGTTGTGGAATCTGTATTAGTTACGAACTCAATTACTCCAACACAGTCTTGGAAAGAGGTCTGAAACACCGGGAAAGCAAAAGAAGCCGAAATATCGCAAGTTAGAGCGAAATTGCGCTGTGGGTACTCTTTGCTAGTGTAATCTCGCACATCTGAAATACACTCGTGCCATTTTTGGCGGAACACACGGCCAGGAATTCCAAGATGTTGTTGTGAGCCATCCACATTAAATTTATATTCCAAACAGTGTTTCCTATACTTGAGAAGTCGTTCATCAAGATGTTTAGTAAGAGCAAAAGGTTGATCTGAAGTTACAAGCTCCAAACACCCTGTTTCTGTTCTCATGGGTGCCCAAAACTGAATCAGAACATGACCCTGTTGGAAAATATTATTGAAGTGTAGAAGCGCAGATTTGATCTTCTCTGTAATCATCCCTTGATTGGTGTTGGAGGTGTGAGTTACCGAATCACCACTACCTTTCAATTGAAATTTAAATAATTAATTTACATGTCAAATATACATATATATATATATATATAGATATATACTAGCAAATATTGGAATAACGTTCTATATTATATCTAATGTAAGCTGCTATTGAATTAAATTCGCATGCCACATAAATCTATAGATATCTTTCTGCTAATAATAGATAGAAAAAAAAGTGAGAAATTAAGGGAGACAGAGAGAGAAGCCGCTTGCTTACTGCAACGAGAGAGAGGGGTCGGCTCACTCCAAAATGCCCACAGCCTGTATTTCGACATGGGCCGCTCAAAGGATGTATTAATCGGCATATCTTTCCTGAAATTTTCGAGCTTGTATTCTTCATCATCAAGATCATCGTCTTCCTCTTCATCATCAAGATCATCGTCTTCTTCTTCATCATGATCATCTTCTTCTTCATCATCAAGATCATCGTCTTCTTCTTCATCATGATCATCTTCTTCTTCATCATGAAGATGGTCAAAAGTAAGATTGATAGGGTCTGCCCTCTCCATCAATTTTTTTTTGTTAATTAAGGGAAGTGTTTGCTGATGAGTGCCGGTGATGTGTGTGTGTGAGAGCAGCTATTTTAAGTATCTAATTAGCTATTGTAATTAGCTAGTCTAATTATCATATTCTAATTATCATATGATAATTAGCTAGTGTAAGTGTGGTTTTGTAATTATCATATTGTAATTATCATATTCTAATTAGCTAGTGTAAGTGTGGTTTTGGATTAAGCCGTGGGAGGTTGTAGTGGTTTTCACCGCAAGTGTACGTGGTATATTAGTTGGTCACGTGAGCTGTGCGTGAAAAAGAAACAAAAGGAGAGAGTTGGGCTAAATCAGAAATATATTTTATTTTTTTAATGAAAACAAAAATCAGAAATAGGATTCATTAAAATTTGTTATTTTCATATTTTTTAGAACAAAAAATAAAAAAGTTGTTTTTAGTAACACATTTGTTGCAAAAAAAAAAAATTTTAATTTTATATTTTATTTTTTAATTCATCTATTAAAAACTAACCTTCAATCACAATAAAAGATACAATTTGTAACTAGTTGAATAATAGTTCGTATTGTTTGCCTTGAAAAAAAAAATAACTTGACATTTATCAAATAAAAAATAAAAAAATTATTCAACTTGATTTTCAACCACTTTTGTCTTCATCCCTTAAATACTTAAAGTCACAAATCCTAATAATACCCAACACATGAACATAAAATACAACATCCAATTTTTTTTTTCCATTTGGTTAAAATCCTAACAATATATACTTGGACTTATATCATATTCATTTGACTAGCTATTTAGAGTTTCTGTTGTAATCTCTATTTTTTTTTAATGTATTTTGAATATACAAATCATTAATCGTTTACGCTTGAATATAAAAAAATTAACCTGTATATCAAGTTTAGATAAAATACTTTATGAAAGACTTGATAAATTCATTCTGTAAGAACTCGATAATTTTTCTTTTTTCTTTTCATATTTGAACCTCTAACTATCAGACAATACAAAAGAACTTTTCGGTTGAATTAGTCTTCCATAAGTATGATATCATATATATGTGAAAATTAAATTAAATTAAAATTGATATCATATATATGTATTAGTTTATTGTAGGAATTATGTCATCTGATTCCGTAATTGAAGGAAGAAATTTCTCCTTCCTTGCCTTCATCTGTTCAATAGCGGGTGACCTAGAGAGTGTCTTACTTTATGACGTGGCCGCCATGTGTGAGTTGAGTTGTTGTGTCCACGCGTTATTTCTACTTGGATATTTTTCATTCACTGTAGATGTCATGCCTGAAGATGCATCTATATGAACACACATTAGGCCATCTATATGGAGTGTCATATTTGAAGTTTGTTTTAAGGAATGTGGGATTAGGAACTTTTGGCTCCAAAGCAATATAGGAATTGTTTTTTTCCTTCAAAATCTTAGCATTTGAAAAAAAAAAAATATATCCATTACTACTTTGGTTATTTCCTCCACTACTATAGCCCAGGAATTTTTTTTTTTTTTTTTTTTAAATGTGGGTTAAAGCCATTAGGCCCAGGGTACTGACTTTCATTGAGAAAAAAACATTTCCTAATTTCTCCCCCATATGGAATGGCATAAAGCTAATTGGCTGTTTCATTTGAAATGGACTTGGAAATGAAGTTTAATAATAAAAAAAATGTTTTATTGGGTAGTCATGATGATCACAACCAATGAGCTTGTAGAAAATAGTTCACAATTTCATGCTTCACAGCAGTAGAGTAACAGGTACTATTTTCCTTCTATTATTCCTACTCTGGATTACTCTATTGAAGAAATCACTACTTTGATCACTAAATGAATGAGTGTTGCATGCTTCAAAAAAATATATAGCTTGAGATATACATGATGTTGAATGCACATTGCATCCTCCATTTAAAGAGTACTGGCACCGTTTAGTGCACTGAAAAGATTCCGATTCCAAATATAACAAGTCAGGTTCAGGATACGATACGAGTCATACAACGCTTTTATAATCAAATTTAAGAGTACATTTATTAAAATATACTCCCTCCGTCCCATAATAGATGGGCACTTCGGAAACTGTGACTCACATGTGAGTCACAGTTTCCGAAGTGCCCATCTATTATGGGACGGAGGGAGTATATAAGTACAAAACAAATACCCATATATATTATATATATATATATATATATATATATATATATATATACACGAGTCATACGACGCTTTTATAGTGCACATAACACCCCCCACATTAAAAAAATACCCTCCTAGGGCATTGAAAACTTCTATCATGATTCACCATTTTCATACCATAAAAATGAGAGCCAAGGTATCAACAACCGCAATAGCGCTCGGCCGGGAAATTCAATAATTTTTGTTTGTTACTTGAAAAAACATGTTAAATCAGAAAAGCATAGAAATTATTTAAGATTTTCTAAAATTAATAAAGTGTGCTCCATATTTTTGTCTAGCCTAGCTCTTGGCCTTTCTTTTCGTCTTGCACAGTTGTCGAACATTTTTCCTTCTTTTTCTTGTTGTCTTGCACAACTCTCAAACTTGGGTGAAGTGAACCTTTTTTTTTAATTGATTTAGGAAGATTAGTTTTATAGACATGTTGTTATTGATTGGAAGAAAGAGACCAAAATGAATTATAATTCAATTTTGATGGAGAAGAGCGGCAAGTTTGGGCCCAGAAGGATAAACCATTAATAGTGGTACAATTTTTTCCAACAAAGATCTATGGAAGACGTGGGGAAGAGATCGAGTATGTATATGTATATGTTATTTGCACCACAAATGGAGTCCGAAGTACTAAAAATGATAGAAAGTAAATGATGGAGAAGTGGAGATCAACCAATGCACCTCCTTGCTACAAGCTAAAGCCATAAAGCGGTCCCCCGCTTGACCAAGACATAGGTAGAGATGAAAGAGAGAGGAGGTAAGAAAGTGAGAGAAATGCCTAAGTTTGGTAGAGTTTTTTTTATTTTTTCTCAATCATGGGTGTCGGGCTAACTTGCGCACACTTCAATTAATTCAACGAGACCCTGAAGTTAACGATCAGATAAGCTTTCAGTGGCCCTGAGGAGACTCGAATCGGTGACCATTAGAGAGTAAACCTAAGGCCTGACGAGCCGAGCTACCCCATAGGGTTAAAGGGATTATTTAGGTTTATTTTGTTATTTAATTATTTAGAAATAAGATTGGAGTACTTAAAGACATTTTTGGAGCGCAAATAGTAGCTCTCTTGATAAAAAGGTTGATCATGACTATAAAATATAGGAAAATATTTGCTTACTCACGACCTAGCTTCATTTGGGTAATTGACGTTCTATATTCACCATTTTCTCTCTTTCATCCCTTCTCACATTCATGTCTCTCTCCACTATTCTTCCACCCTCCATGGAACGTCATCACTCAAAAGGCAACTATATATGATAGTATATTAATACACTATATACACAAACACATGTATATATACTATATATTAGTTCTATTTACCTGGTTGAATTCCTCCTAAAAAAAAAAATTAAAGAGCTACAGTGTATGTAATTAGGATATATCATGAATCTGTATATGGGAACAATTAATAATTTTTTGATTCTTAATATACTATCATATATAGTTGTCTTTTGAGTGATGATGTTCTATAGAAAATATATCCATCGGTGACGGTAGTGTTAGTTTGACATTTATCGAGAAAAAATATATATAAATATGTTAATCTCAATCAAAGATTAAAAATTAATGTTCTTTTTGTATAAAAGCATTATAACTTGAAAGTACTTTTGTAATTGTATGTTAGATATGATTTTATTTAATGGATCGTTAGTCTGATGGAAGTGTCAGAGTAATTTTGTAAAATTTTTAATTTGAGGGCAATTAAACCAAATCTCAGGAAGGTTAGAGTAATTTACCCATATATATATATATATATGTATATATATATATATGCGCGTATATATATATGTATGTAAGTATATGTCTATATATATATACACAATAGTGTTGAACTGCTCTCTGGTGAGTAAGGAGTAGTTTACACACTTTTAATTATAACATTAGGATATAATCCTAAGACTATTAATTAAAATAAGCTTCTTCACTCTTATATTAGAAAACTTACCAATATTTTTATTTCTATTAAACACTAATAATGTAAAATGACAATAGTAGACATTACTTAGAAGGAAAAAAAAAACACTCATCAGTCATCTTATATTCTAATCTTCTCCTACATCAATTTTCACCATTGTCCAATCCATTTAAACCACCAACTTACTTTTACACATTGAACCCATCCAATTGGAACTACCTTACGTCTACTTGGGACTAGTGGGGATGATGATCTAAACCCCTAGATTTGCCAATTTTGCCGCTGCTTAGGGTGCTTGGTGGTGATGATCTAATTTTTTGGGCGGAGGAAAGTGGGAACTTGGCATTGGCGTCTAGCTTGGTGGTGGTAGTGTTTTTGTGTGGATGCCAAATCAGGGATGTAATTCCCCGTAATTTGAGAATATTTAAATTGAGTTTTTATTTATTTGATTGGGTTTTTAATTATTTAAATATTTTAATTAATTTTGTCAGTGCCTGTTTTTTTTTATGTGTTTAATATGGATGTTTGAATTATTGCTAAGTGTTGATTGAGTCTAATTGTGTGTTAAATATTTGTTTTAAATATAGTTTTTTTCTTTTAAATAAAAATATGTGGGTTTGGGCTGCGTTTCCTCTAATACTCCGTAATTTTGAGGTTACGTAATTTTAATTTGAAATTTTTTAATTGTTTTAAATAGTTGATTAAGTGTTTTAAATGTTGTATATTGTACTTGTTTAAATTGTTATTGAGTGTTTTAAATGCTATATGTTTTACTTGTTTAAATTGTTGTCGGGTGTCTTAAATGGTAAATGTTTTAGATTGTTTAGTTTTTATTTTATTTTTTTATTTTTTTCTTTAGGTTGGGTCATTATTTTGTACTTCATTGTTTTTTATATTTTGAATTGCTTGTTCTACTAATTTCTACTCCAGTTACAGTTGTGTCTACTTTAAGAATAGGTATCAAGACAAGTAAATTCTAAGGCAGTTGTTTTAAACTGAATCTACCAAAACTGATGGTTGTTCAAGAAGCTGAGAAAGGGTGTCGTTGAAAGAGAGTTCTTCTACAAGACCGTTGCAGCTACACCTTTAAGGTGTACTTATTGAAGATTGCCTTTGAAGAAGTTTAAGTGTCATGACCTGCCAAGAACACTAGTGAATGTGTCATTATCGTACTAGACCTTGAATACTAAATATCAGAACTTGAAGATTGATTTTGAAGACATACAATTAAAGCATGAAGAGTTGCTGCTCAACACAGCGAACTGACTCCATTATCACTATGTATAGTCCAAGTATTGGGATACTTTGGACAGGGAAGTGTGAGTGATTGTGGTGAAATTGAGGTGAGATAGCTTGGGCTTCGGGAAGCCTAAGTTGGGTTGGGAGCGGAAAAACTCTTGTGAGATTTGGTGAGAGTGGTTCAAGCCTAGGGAGGCTGTGAACTGGGTGAGTGCTGGAGCGATTATGTTGTGAGTTGGGTGATTGAGAGAATTACTGTACTACCATATCAGACATAATGGAGCTCAGTTCGAAGAGGTTTTTTTTTCCCTAACTTGGGGTTTTTCTCAATAAATCTGTGTGTCCATAATTGCGTGATTGCATGTGCCAGACAAACTTGCAAATGTTAGGAAGAAAAATCGAAGAACCTATTCACCCCCTCCCCCTCTAGGTTCATCAAAATGACTAAATAGTATAATTATATCAATATGTCTTTACTGTCCTCATATAGAGGGTATGTTTACCGATTTTCTGATTAGGTGGTAGTAGAGGAAACTTGCTCGTGGATTAAACCCACTTTGTTGATATTTTAGGTCCAGACAGTTTCCACCTCTTGGTTAGAGCGTGGAGTTCGTAGAGCGTGATGGTCATCTATTCCTTACCAGACTTCAGTGTAGGGACTTGGATCTTTTCATAAAGTATTTACTTTATGATTTTTGGTTAAAGGGCACTTGAGTTACGGGACTTCCAAGCTGTATCGTTCAGACTAGTACTATGTTATTTAACATTATTATTTATTTTAGTTAGACTTTTCTTTCAGCATTTATAATTCTTTTTCTTTTGTCATTGTATTCTATGCTTGTTTGTTATCAATTGTAGATATCCCTTATGTTTTATGTGTCAGACTGGCCACCTCATGCATGGAATTTGTAGGGGTATTTCAATGGAAAGTGAGATGACTTCGGCCTCTTACTTGGTGGTAGTGGTGTTTTTGTCTGATGCCAAATCATGGAGAGAGAGAGAGAGTGATATATAAGAGGGGAGAGAAAAGAAAAATAATAATAATGAGTGTGAGAGTGTGGTATAGAATGTAGTGGGTTAATGATGGCCGTTTGATCGTAGATAGAGAGAGTTATTTTAAACTGTAGATAGACATAGATATTTTGAATTGTAAGATTGATTTTTTTTAAAGTATTTTTGACCATTAGATGATGAATTTTTTTTAGAAGGAAATTCAAACGCCGAGCTCAAATGTAATATAAATATATATCAATATATACATATGTAAGTATATGTCCATATATATATATATATATACAGTAGTGTTCAAATGCTCCCTGGTGAGTAGGGAGTAGTCTACACACTTTTAACTCTAACCTTCGGATTTAATCCTAAGGCTGTTAATTAAAATAAGATTCTCCACTCTTATATTAGGAAACTTACCAAAATTTAATTTCTATTAAACACTAATAATGTAAAATGACAATAATAGACATTACTTAAAAGAAAAAAAAAACTGTTATGGAAACCCAATGACGTTATCAAAGCCCTAATTGCATACTCTCTGTATTAATCGAAAGAAGAAATCATTTCTTAATCTTTAACTTGTAAGTTCCTCTGTTACTCATCAATTATTATTTTTTCATAAATTAATTATCGTCCTCATACAGTGGAAGGAAAATCCATGAGTTGTCATGTTTATCAGATAAATTCAATTGGTTTTATCAATCTCTTTGGGTCGTTATTCACCTTCATAAATATGGTCCTAGTAGAACCCTGGCAAGCACTGGTATTCTTGCAGCAAAGAGCTGTTTGGTTCTAAAAATGTTACTTGAAAATCTCTGGCTCAGTATTAGTATCTCATCAAGTCGATAATTGGGGTAAAAAATGTGAATTTTTTCTATGTTACACAAGTTAGAGATTTTCTTGATGTGTTCATATTCTTGTTTAGATTCAATCTCTTGGATATCATTTTCTTCTATGGCTATAGGCAGGCTATCTATGACATCAATGACATAGATCAACACCAATTGAAACCCAACGCTTCTCACCACTTGAGATGCCTCAACTTGATTCACTGCCAATTTTTATACCAGCAACATGGTCTAATCCAAGGTCCTTCAACAGCTCTCTCACTCTAGCCGCAGCCTTGTGAAGGCTTCCGTGCAGCTTGAGACGTGCAATATACATGAGCAATTCTTCAACAGTTAAAAGTGGGAATAGAGCTTCATCTTGTGTGACATATCCAGGTGACAATTCATAGCTTTTCCTTCCACTATATGCCTAACAGGACGATAATTAATTTATAAAAAAATTAATAATTGACAAGTAACAGAGGAACTTACAAGTTAAAGATTGGAAAGAAAAAAAAAAACTTACAAGTTAAAAATTGGAAAATGATTTCTTCTTTGATTAATACAGGGAGTGTGCAATTAGAACTTTGATAACATCATTGGGTTTCCATAATAATTTTTTTTCTTCTTTTAAGTAATGTCTATTATTGTCATTTTACATTATTAGTGTTTAATAGAAATTAAATTTTGGTAAGTTTCCTAATATAAGAGTGGAGAACCTTATTTTAATTAACAACCTTAGGATTAAATCCGAAGGCTAGAGTTAAAAGTGTGTAGACTACTCCCTACTCACCAGGGAGCATTTGAACACTACTGTATATATATATATATATATATAAATGAAGAAGCCGAAATCGAACCTGAGGAGATCGAAGAGTTTTAGGGCTTTTTCATCGATCCGATCTCTTCTTCAACGTTAACTAGTGACGAGTGTTCAATCAATGGTGGGAGAGGTTTTTGGAATGTGGAGGTGATGGTCATGCTGGAAGTGGCGGTGGTTTTGGTCGGTCGGACTCGCGAGTTATATGCAGTGGTTCCCAAGGTGAAAGCTCCACCTCCTCCTTTGCCGCCAATGACTCTCTTTTTTCTTTCTCACCCTTCTTCCAAACTCGCCACGAACGGTAACATCATTGCCGCCAGATCCGACGACAACCTGTCATTCCCTGCAGTCGGCAACAACACATCATTCCCCGCCACCAAAGCTCAACTATACGTGAATGGATTCGATTCCTTGTAAATTTGGGCATTTGTTTTGGCAACAGAACTGGGTTAATGTTGGGAAGAACACCGCCACCAGAATTGGTCACACCTTGAAGCAATTCAATTCCTCATCGTTCCTCAATGCTAAAAGCACATGCCTTGGGTTGATTCGATTCTTCTTGTTGTCCCTTGTCGCATTTCTGGCCAAATAATTGATTAATTCGTATAGTCTTTACAATGAAAAAGTTGATTCTAAAAATTTTCATTGATTTTAAACGTTACTGATGTTGATTCTGGGACTCTGAATCTTGAATGTGAGGGTGAAGTTGATACACCCATTGATTGTACAAACCCTGAGGTGTTTCATGTGATGATAAAAGTTGCTATAGAACACTCCAAGGATATACATTTTTATCGGTTTTGTAAAGCTGTTCGCGATTTGAATGATAGTCTTGCCACATTGCGGCGGAGTTTAGACCCAAAGAAGGAAAGACTAACGCATTTTACAATGATTACCGTAGTTTAGGATTTGATCGAACAGAGTTTGAAGGGAGTGAGTGAGGGAGAGAAGTCAGATCTCAAAAAGGTGAAGTATGGCAAGGGAATTAGTAATTTAACATAAATGTGATGACCTCAACAAATACATCAGCAATAAGGAGATATTTGGTGAGGGTAAATTAAGAGGTCAGCTAGTTTAAAGAAACTTTCAGTGCAGAGATAATTTGACTAACCTTATGGTCTAAAATATAATACATTTAAAAATATAAAATAAATAAAAGTAAGGTTACAATTGGGAATAGAGGAAAAAATATTTTATAGTATGCTTACAACGTACCTAGTCAGTCAATGACAATTCTCTATTTCTTTTTATAATAAAAAACAATAATTTAGTGCGTCCGAGTTACAGGGAATATTGGTAACAAAAATTAACAAAGTTATGATCGTGCGTCAATATACACATCAGGAGGTCTCATTAATATTTACCCTAAAAGTAATGTTATTTTTTGGGTTTGAGTAAAAAATAGTCAATAGCATGGTAACAATTTATTTACTCAGTCAATGATAACTCTCCATTTCTCTTGATAATAAGAAATAACAATTTATCGAACACACAATACTTTGTTTACGGGTCGTCGACAGTTCAACCAAAGTCGAATTCAAATTAAGTTAAGGTTAGTATTATTCAATATAAATTCCATCTTAATTTAATTGTAAATAAGATGGAGTAGACTCGACTGAGGTAGAGTTAGGCCACTCAAATTGCACCTCGAATGGAAAGCTGAATCTGAAAACCAAGGGTATCATCCAAAGGTATCCTAGTCTAGACGATGGTGTGGTTGGTGGTTTAATTTAAAAAATGTAACATTAATTTCGCATATTTATGCAGCCTTCTTGGAATGGAATACATTTGACTTTGACTTGTTATGCCCTAAAGCAACTTGCCTTGAACCCGACGATCTCAAATAACTCCAAGGTCTGCTGCTATGAAATCTAGCAAAATTCTCCCTTCGATGTCATGAAACAGTGTGTCTGATGGTAGAGACTAGCCAACAAAAACCATTCAGGTACGTTCCAACTTATCTAAATACATCTGTGTATTTATGTGTTTTTATTTTTGCTGAGAAAATTGATAGTAAACCTCATAGATTACAACTTGCAGAGAAAAAAAAGAGGGAAAAAGAAATCAGTAGTCGGGGATTAATATTATTAGTAGAAGATTTTACAATGATATTACAGTTGTTGTTGTTATGGCATCCACATAAATAATAGAAGAAGAAGTTGAAAAACTGAAGGTGGAAAAATTAGTATCGAAAGTCATACCAAAATGGGGCCATTAATTTTTCTTAACTATTATTTTGTTTTTCAGATTTTACGTTAAAGCTAGGCAGATTTTTCATAAGATGTATCAAAATTCGGTCAAATTTTGTTTAAGTGACAGAATACAGAATTCTGATATATGAATTGTAGTTTAAATTTTGCATCTTACTCAGGGGAGGTACTTGTGTTTCAGAGTATGTGGTCGATTGTTTTAGAAAAGAAAACAAAAATTTGCATCAATCACTGCGGTCTCTGAAATGGACGGTGGAGATCATTACATTAAATAATCATCAAAATAAAAAAAAATATTTTAAATACCAGTTGTGCAGTGTTAACCTTCCATTTCTTCTAATTTCTCTAGTTGCATGGTCTGCTTAATCATCAAAGTTGAATTACCAGTTTCTGCTGCAAATTTTTTGAAAGAAGTGACCAAATTTTGTTAAAGTAACGAAAATTTAGAATACCCAAATTAGGCCAAAAATCTGATTTTTGAGTTGCTAGGTAAATTTCCATCTACTTGGAGAAGGTATTTTTCTGTATGTGATGTTAACTTCTAAGAAATGTTCTAATATGTCTTACCATTTAAATAAATTTATGCACCTTTTTTCTGGTCGTTAAGCACTTTTAATTTATGTTAAATGACATTGCTAATTTCATCTAATAATATTATAATCTGGATCGCTCACCCCCGGTCTCCAAAGTGGACAAACTGATATCATAATTAACACAAATTTTTATATTAATTTAAAGACTGTATTAACCTACCATTTTTTTCTACTCTCTGCAGTTGCATAATCTGTTTAATCTTCAACAGTTGAAATGTTGAATTACCAACTTTTGCTGCAAAATTTCTAACCAAGTGAGAGATGGCAGACACTGCTCTTGATTTTCTGTTGGAGAACATGATACAGCTGATAAATTGCAACAATGAACTGATTCTCAAGGTTTATGAGGACAAACTCATTGAGAAAGACCAAATTGAATGGCTTTATTCAGAGTTTCAGTTCCTGCGAATGTTTCTCTATGAGTCAGAGGAAAAATGCAATGAACTTGAGAAAGTGAATGATCTTGTGACAAGAATTAGAGATGTGACTTCTGAGGCGGAAGATATCATCGACACGTTCATAGTCGATGCAGTCATGCAAAAAGAAAGGATCATGGAAGAGAAAATTAAAGATGTGACTTCTAAGGCTGAAGATATCATTGACTCGTCCATAGTCGATGCAGTCATGCTAAAAGAAAGGAGCATGCCAAAGACACTTAAAGATGTGGCATCCGAGGTAGAAGATAACACTTGCTGAATTTTAGCCCAAAGCAATCAAGTCTCTCATCATGGTTGAGAAAAGTCATCCATGGTTCTTCCAGAAAGAGGAGGAACATCATGGAAGGGATTAAATCTTTTATGGGTAAAAGAAGCTGCCTTGACTGTGGTTCTACCAAAAAGATGAAGAATGTCATAGGAGAGCATGATTCTGAAAAGAGAAGTCACCAAAGCTTAGAAAGCGTCATAGGAGAGCTTGATTTTGAAAAGAAAAGTCACCAAAGCTTAGAAAGCGTCATAGGAGAGCGTGATTCTGAAAAGAAAAGTCACCAAAGCTTAGAAAGCGTCATAGGAGAGCGTGATTCTGAAAAGAAAAGTCACCAAAGCTTAGAAAGCATCATAGAAGAGATCAAGTCTATCAAGATAGAAGTGTTACAGATCTATGACAAGAAGATGTATGGCATCGAAGTCCCACAAATCAAAAAGCCTTCCCATGGTGCTTCATCAAGAGCCAGCAACCCTATTGTAAAGGGAGATATTATTGTGGGTTTTGATGATGATGCAACAACAATTATAGAGTTTCTTACTGAAGAACATGAAAACAACTAAAGATTATCTCGATCGTTGGGATGCCTGGACTCGGGAAGACAACTTTGGCCAAAAAAGTGTACAATGATCCTTTCATCGAATATCACTTTTATATTCGTGCATGGACCTATGTGTCTCAAGTGTACCAGAAGAGAGATTTGTTACTTAGCATTTTAAGTTCCGCATGTATTCAGCTTACAGTCACAATCAACCAAATGAACGATGAAAAGTTGGGTGAAGAGCTGTACAAACGCCTAAAAGGTAATAAATATCTCATTGTTATTGATGATATATGGAACATTGGAGCTTGGAATAATTTGAAAAGATACTTCCCAAATGATAACAATGGAAGTAGAATTATGTTCACTAGCCGAATTGTAGACATTGCTGTGTCTTTGAATGCCAAACCTCACTATTTACGGTTTTTGAATGAAGATGAAAGTTGGGAACTACTGGAACAGAAGGCATTTCAAAAAGAAAGCTGCCCTCCAAAGTTATTGGAAATCGGAAAGATAATTGCCACAAAATGCCAAGGACTACCACTTGCAATTGTTGTGGTATCTGGACTTCTTGCAAAGAAAGAGAAGACAAAATACTGGTGGAGGCAAGTTGCTGAAGGTGTAAGTTCATATATTGTAAGTGACCCAAAGCAGTACATGAATACACTAGCATTGAGTTACAACCACTTGCCTTATCACTTGAAACCATGCTTCCTTTATTTTGGCGCATTTCTGGAAGACTATGAAATACCTGTGTGGCAATTGATGTGGTTATGGGTCGCCGAGGGATTCATACGACAAAATGATCAGAAAAGTCTGGAGGAAATAGCAAAGGATTACTTGATGGATCTAGTTGACAGAAGTCTAGTAATTGCTTCCAAGAAAAGGTCCAATGGTAAAATCAAAGCGTGTCGTGTTCATGATTTCTTGCGTGATTTGTGCATGAGAAAAGCTCAAGAATTGAATTTTCTTCAACATATTCTCCGGTATGAACAGACTTCTTCTTCATCCTCTTCAAATCCCTTTGCATATAAGCAACGTCGCATATGCATCCATGATAACATTGTTCATTATACTTCTTTAAAGGGTTTTGAGCTATACATTTGATCTTTCTTATCCTTTAGCCATTCGATTTATTACTTACCTGTGAAGGATGTCTCATTTGTTTGTCAAGCCTTCAAACTTCTTAGAGTGCTAAATTTATTGTCCACCAAAGTCATCATCTTTCCGAAAGAAATAGAACAGCTAGTCCATTTGAGGTATTTAGCACTTCATGTTGATGATGGGCATGTTCAACTATCAATGTCCAACCTCTGGAACCTAGAAACCCTTATGATTAATGGACCAAAAGGTTCCTTGGTTTTATACAGAGAGGTGGACTTTCTTTCTATTAACCCTTTTGTATTATACGCTTTTAACCTTTGGGGATTTTGTGATTTGAAGTTCTATTTGGCAATCTCTTCACCTTCTTTTGTGGTTTTAATTGAAAATAGTAAAACTAAAAGAAGCCCTAAGGCACTATGGTAATATCACCATGTTTAGTCTATTGTCACTTGAGGCAGTGGATTGACCTTCAATGAAGATCAACAGAGATTGGGCAAGTATAAAACTCTCTCTGTTTCTGTATATGCTGACTTAGGCTTGGACTCACATCCTTTGATTCATGTCTAACTAACTCCATTCAGAATCTAGGCCTTTAAATTAAAATTTTTGTTAGCACTTAACCAATATATAGTTTAACAACAACATTGCTGGATGTTTTTTAGAAGCAAAAGGTTACTTTAAGGTTTAATGAGTGGCTTGGTGTAGCTGGACTGCCATTTTAAAGTGGCATTCTTAGCACATGTTCAAGAACTGTCAATCATGTATCTGAAATTAAGAATTTTATTTTAAATTATGGACACATCCAAGAAATGCCACATGTTCCAGAACTGTCGACCATGCTTCTTAGTAATGTCTTATTTGCAATTTGAGGTGGTGAAAAGCAAAATTAAGGCCAGCCAATCAAAGGAGGAAGCTGAAGCACTCAAGTTTTTTGAAAAAATCTTATTAATAAGGTATGAATATAAGTTCCATACACAAGTTTTAAATATCTGTTATAGTACTTTTTCATTTTAATGTGCTTTGCTGGAGAAGTATTTTACTTTTGCAGTTTTATATTCATTGATATTCTTTGGATTTGTGCTTCTCTAAATAGTTTTGCCACTTTAGTGGCAATCTTCAGTGTTCATCCTATTCTCCACTAACTACCTGATTGCAGATAGTGGATCTGTGCTTTATTCAGTAGGTTCTCACTTAAATTTCATGCGAAACAAGCAAATGTATCAGGGAATTGATTTATATTAAATGCGGTGGATAGAAAAATGAACCTCTCTTTGGCTCTAAAATCTCTTTGTCAATTGTAAATTGCCTGAGAGGGCTTGACCAATCCTTGAATCAGATTCCCACTATGTTGGAATTTTGCACAAATCTTCAAGAGGAAGGGAGTCTTTCCAAGGCACAAATGCAAATGTTTTCTTAGAGGCCTCATTTTATTCACATTATTATAACATAAACTATAATAGTAAAAAAGTGTGAATGAAACAGAACCATAATCTAAAGTATTGTAAGAATGAAAGTGACACTGTAACAGTTCCCTTCTGGTTGGATCTTTTTATTATTGTCGTAATAACACCTTAATGATCTCAGAATAATCTGTTTCAACCTATGAACACAAACCTTCTCCCCTTCATAACCCTTCCATTCATTTCTATCCAAATGCTCTATATCAAATAAAGAGAGCTGGATCTCACACCTTAATTTTTTGCATCAGAGATATTCCTCTGCAATTTCTAAACAAGTCCCTGACGTCTCAAGCATAACCCAAGCACATCTAAACAACGAAAAGAGGACACTCCAACTCCCTAACCACACCACAATGAAGAAATGACTGAGAGTTTAATCCTCTCCACATGCAATATCAGTTAGTCACTGGATAGCCTCTTCTCTTCAAATTATCTCTATTGATGATCGATGCAAATATGTTGACCCACAAAAAAAAAAGCCACCTAGACACTGAAATCTGGACTTCACACTATGCCATGGCTATAAAGGACACAAATGCAGCACCTAAAATCCTTATGTAAATTGATTCAAAATAGTATCAGGGAAACAATCCTTCAACACTACCTTGTCACACCAAACACCATACGAAAATCTCATAGTAGTGTCATTTCCCATTGCAAAATCGTTAAGGGGTAGAAATACTCCCAGGCTTCCACAATTCTTTTCTACTAGCATATCACATAAGAAGTCTCCACCGCCTTTGAACCCAAATCCCCCCAAGTGCACCCATACTTGTGCTCCACCACCCTCCACACATATATTCTCTCTAGCAAATCTCCACAACCACTTTACTGGGAGAGCCTGACTAAAAATCCTTAAGAGTTTTGGTTATAATCCTGTCCCACCCACTAAGTGTAAGTTTGACTCCTCTCCTAGGGCTCTCCACTATAAATTCCCCCTGTAGCTTATCCAACCTGCTGATAGGGTGAATGATGACATGAATTATGTTAGGGGGAAGACTTAAAAATGTGCTTTTTATAAGAGTAGTCATGCCCCCTCTAAGAAATCTCTTTTACCAGCCAGATATGCCAAGAACCTTTCCACAACAACAACCTACATTACCTCTGCCTTAAGATATAATAGGTAAGAAAGGAACCCACCTTACTTCCCAAATTAATAGATCAATCCTTTACAAAACCATATCCCTAAGCCCCCATTCTGCATTAGCTCAACTCTTCCCTAGATTCACCTAGAAGTCTGAGACTACCTCAAAGCACAGCTACAAATATCAAGTGTCTTACCTGCTCACAAGAAATAAAGGTATCCTCTAAAAATAGAAGGTGGATACCTCTATCTGAGCACCCGTTATCCTCAACCACAGAACCTACAATAGTTTTCCCTCCACTGTCCACCTCAAAAATCTACCTAGAACTTGTGTCACCAAGAGAAACATGAGCAAAGATAGAGGATCCCTTTATCTCAGTTCCCTTGAGCTTGTAAAAATCTATCCAATGACAAATTCACCAAGATAGAGAATCTAATTCTGGCGATGCAAGTTTCTATCTACTTCCTCCACTTGGCTCCAAAGCTTATGCTTCCCAATATATGCTGAAGGAAGCCGCAAATAACATGAACATAGGCTTTCTTGATGTTTAACTTCTAAACCAACACCATCTCCTTCGGCATTAACCTAGAATCCACACATTCATTAGTTATGAACACTTCATCAATACCTGTCTCCTGCTAACATTTTGGATCATTGAAACAACTCCTCCTTTTGAAGCCTCAAGGATGAAACCTTTGCCAGTAACTTATAATGACTACTCACCATGCTAATTAGTCAAAAGTCCTTATCATCCAACCCCCAACCCCCTTTTCTTAGCAACAAATGCAATAAAAGAAGCATTCAAGTTCCTCTAAAAAATCTCCTGCTCAAATAAATAATAGAACACCGCCATAGTATCCTCCCTTACCACATCCTAATATTGCTAAAAGAAAGCTATAATGATTCGATCTGATAAGGTTGCCTTGTTCCCATAACATGACATTGGGGCCCTCCACCACTCTTCCAAAGAAAGCCTCTTGAACCAACCTCTATCAGCCTCACTAATGGAATACTTATAAGACTCACCAATCTCTATCAGACTTGAGAAAATGAATTATAAATACTTATAAAAAAATAAATAAAATTTATTTTGCAATAGAAAATGCAACGCTAAAAAGGAGGCTCTGGTGTGGTTTTGATATGCAAAAGTTTAAGGTACAGAAATCATTGCAATATATGAAGCAGCCGAGTAAAAACTACCATTCAATGATAAATTCTATATATGAAATGTTATTTTTTTTAAGTGAAACAAGTATTTATTATTTAGTGGATCTTGATAATCCAAACTTTGTGAGCTATTGTTAATTGGGACTATTTTGTAACCTGAACAGAAACAATTTATGTCCGTCTCTATGAGCTAGGAAAGGATGGATTTGTTGCGGGCAGCCATCATAGGAGCATCTGGAACTCCACACCATGATGGACTTTTCTTTTTTGACACTTTTCTACCTCCAGATTATCCACTTGAACCACTGTAAGATATTTAGTTTTGTGTTCTGGTTCTTATTCATTGACGTAATCTTTTCTAGGCTTGCACAATGTAAACAAAGCCACCTTAGTTGAACACTCCAATTCAGGCCACTTTTGCATATATACTCTAAACTATCAGTTATATTCGTTTAGGAAGATCATTAGGAAGCATTTTCTATTATATAATTTGCTTCTATTCTGAAATAAAAGTAAAGAGACACTTATTGTTTTCTATTGTTCTTTTCATCTCTGTTTTGTTCTTTATTTGAACCAAAAAGTAAACTTTCAACTAAATTGCTTAGACAATTAGACAACTAAATTGAACTTTTCTCTCTCTGTTCTCTTTTTCTAATTTTTTTAGGCTTTACTTTAAGTTTTTTCCATGTGTCTAAGTATCTTTTAATGTTAATTGATTTTGTTAGAATGCTGGTCATCTTGGTCGTTTAACCTTAATCAGTACTTATATCAAAATATTTGATTTAGAAAGTTAGTTTGAGTTATTTTTTTGATATTTTTATAGAATCTTACAATCCTGAATCCCGATCTTATGTATCCCTCATTGATCCTACCTGATCTTGACAACCTTACTTTAAATGGCTAGATAGAAATTGCTTGATACCATGTTTATAATGGTGAAACTTATCATGCTACCGACAACACTTTTTTGCTTGATAACTTTGGTTAATATCATTACCTTATATTACAACAATGATCTCTCACCTTTGAAACTAGGCATGAATTAGTCTCGTCAATGATGTGGATTGCTTAGCTTTCCTGTTTGTGCCTAAAGATGCATTCTCTTGATTTGTTCATTGTTAATAAAAATTAGTATGCAGATAATTCACTTTGTACTCATTGTTTTAGGAGAAGTTGGTATTTTAGGCAAAGAAGAAAATATTTTTTCATAGTATAAGTCCTTTGTTCTTTTAAGCATGCAGTGAGGATGAGGTTTAGAACTTATAATAACTTAGATGTTGAAAGATATATGATACTTGTGAAATGACGTACATGTTTTGCAATGTTTATTACTTTAGGAAAGCTAGTAAAATTCATATTCCAGTTGGATTAATATTAGTGTGTTTTTGACACTGCTTCAATACAAATATGGGAAAAATTACATCCCTTGAACACCTTGTGAAGTGTAATATCGGATCAACTACTCTGCCATAAGGATCCTTATAATCTATTTTCTTGAGGAGATACAAACCAAGGAGTTTGATTGACTGAATATGCACGAATCTACTCGAAAAGATTTTTTATTTATTTATAGGACACATAAAATATTATACATATATAATGAAAGCCATAAACATCATTTCTGTAGGCTTGCACAAAGCATCCAAGCTTGTAATCCTATATCTAGTAATGTTTTACTGCCCATCTAAACTCAGGTCATGTAGAAAAGGCCCTCCTAAATATTTACAGTTTTAAGTCCTTTGGGACTACTAAATCTAATCTTTGACATTATTAACACTACCATCCCACTCAAATCAGGATTCATAATCAGTAACAGATTTGATTAACACTCTAAGTTCTCATTATAATGATTCAAATGGTCATTCTAATGTGTTTTAGTTGTTATTGAAAGATGATGGCTACTGGTGTACTTATTGGATAATGTTGTGTGAATTTGTTGGTGATGTGTTTAAGTTTCTTTTATGTTTGGTAAGTTGTTGCACATTATACTGAAATATGAACTTGATGCAATAAATAATCTAATGTCTAATGATTAATCCCACTCAAATGTGTGAATTAGCATAATAGACTTAATCATGGTGAAATAAATGACTTTAGATGAGGTTTAGGTAGGGTAATTTAGTCTCGATTCTTGGACATCAAAAGTTGGCCACACCATTAATAAAATCAATTAGACCACATGAATTCTTGATGTAATGAAAATACAGTCTGATTATTTATGTTTTCTGGTATACTTGTATGGTGACAAGTATAACCTAGAATACCGCTGAAGGCTAGGTTAGTTTGTTACCAGATTTTTTAGCATCCTACATAGATGAAAGATACATTAGAATTTTTTTCCTCACAAATTTTTAGTTGGAGGTGTCAAAGGCAATCTTGAAAATTTTTTCCACCATGTAAGAAGTGTGTCTTATGACAATGGTAACTTTAACCAAGGCATTGTGTGATCACATCTGGTGGGGACTCATATAATTTTTCAAGTTATCAATTTTACCAGAATGGTCTATCTTTTGTAACAGCACCTCGTGGTTAGCTATTTGAACCATTTTCAAATGGCATTCATGATTCACCAATTTTGAACTATGAATAGTGTGCTTGCTGGATTGTCAACTTAGTTTCTATCTACGACTTTGTTTCTTTCTACAACATTGTTTCTATCTCCACTTGAGTTGGTTCTATTTGGTCATTTGTTTACTTTACACTTTTCTTTCTTTAATTTTTTTCCCTTCAAGTTCTTGGCATTATTAGCATACTAAAATTGATACTTGTGTGATGCAGCTAATTGCTAGAATTTTGTATAGCTTAATGTCTACCATGGACAATGAGGTGGGAAAACTATCGGGAAAACTAAATGTCAACAATGTGAAGATTGACGTATTGGAGTGAGGAGTGCTAGCTTTTTAAGTTAAATGATAATTGCACATTGATGAATTGTTCAACAGGAGTGCTAGGAAATTGATAGTATTTTTGACAAATGGATTTTCTTTTCTTTTTTTTTGGCACATTGAACATTGATGAGTTGTGAAACTGTACATCTTTAATCTTTTGATATGTATAATGGTGTATTTCAATATATTAGTTTAGTTATTGAAATTAAGTGGGATTTGTTAGCATTGTATTGTATTTAGTTGTAATTGTTGGAAATACAGGTTATATGTGGATGATGAGGTAGCATTTGAGGGTGCTTTTATTAAAAAAAAAATGATATGTTATTAACAGGGAGCAATAAACCCCGTAAATAAAAAAGTCATCAATATTTAGATGTATTAACGAGGGCTCAGGTATGACGTAAATGAATTATTAACGAGGGATTATGCACATCGTAAATAATTTTATTCTATAGACAAAAACCTTCTTGACGGGGAATATATTACTTTTTTTACAAGAGGCAAGATATAGCATAAATTAATTATTAACGAGGAAATTTGCGTATCGTAAATAAATTTATTACGTAGACAATATATATATTGACGGGGAATATTTTACTTTTTTACGAGAATTATTTTCTCTCGTAAAAAGTTAAGAGCATTTACGGGACCGTAATAGACGTGGGCTTGGTGCGCCGTGAATGACTTTTCACGACGTTTTTGGCCTCTCGTAAAAGGCCTTCTTTCTTGTAGTGTGAGTTTTAAAATGTTTATGGGCAGGTTTAAACTTCCAATCACATATTTTGCTCTAGTTAGTATATGATTACCATTTGAGCAGAAATTTGTTTTGGTTTTACTAAATAAATCTTGCTGATGTTTGGACCATAGAGATTTCTTTTGGCAATTGCATTTATGGTTAAATAATCATTGGTTGCATGCATATATTTCATTTAGAGACTAGATTTGTGATAAGTGTTCAATTCTATGCATTTGAACCATCTTTATTGCATATGTTAGTTCCGTTTTTGCGTTTACCGAGATATGTTTACGGTATTTTTGTGTTTTTGATGTTTTGCAGGTATTGGAGTAAATGGAGCAAAGTTGGAAGCTTTCTGCAGTCAAGAGATGAAATCAGAAAATGTTGCCAAGGCATTTCGATCAATCGAGATGTGGATTTCGATCAATCGAAATTTCGATTGATCGAAATCTCGATCAATCGAAATGCAATTTCGATCAATCGAAATGCTGCAGAGCCCACTTGGCCACTTGCTCACCTGCTCTCCCACTTGCAACAAAATCCCCCTTTTTGCACGACTTAGGGGGATTGTCTGACTTGAACAAGACTTTTGGGGGCCTTCTTGATACAAGAGATATATATAATGATATATATATATATATGGTGGGCCCAAAGGAGCCAAAAAGCATACAAAAAGCACAAAAAGAGGCCATTTTGGAAGAGGGGGCTCTCACACACAGCAGCATACACAGAGAGACTCTCGGCAGAGGGAGGAGGAAGCTCATGCAGACCTTGAAGCTTCAATTTCTCCATCAATGGAAGGGTGCAAGGCTGCCATGACCAACTAACTCCTCTACTAGGGTGTGATTGAAACACCTAGCCATGTAAACTTGTTCATTTTTGTAGCATGTTTGGGATTTGTATTTAAATGTTGATTATTTAGCCTAGTGATTATGTACACTAATACATCTCTTATATATATTCATTTGATGTTGAGTTTATTCTTGTCTTAGAGTAGATTCTTTCATGTGAATGCACAACATTTGTTTCTTCCACAAGAAGGGCAAATGATGGCTAAGTAATGGTACTTTAAATGTATGTGTGGTGTTTGTTTGTATAACCCATGCCAAGATAAGGTAGTTTGGATGCATTTAGTTGTAGGTTCACTTAGAGAGTAGGGTAATTAGGTAGGTTGAAGAACTATGCTTGTTGAAGATGGGTTATGATAGGTGGACACACACATTGATCTTTTGATATGTCATTGAGGTCACAAGCCTAATGACATTGTTAGGCATTTAAATTGATGAATCCCAAGTTTGCTACACTTATGAACATGTGAATGGCTAGTGGTGGAAACCACCCCTAGCTCTCTCTCCAACTTCTATCTTTAATTGATGTTTTATTTTATGTCATTTAATTTTCAGCACTTTATCATAAAAACACAAAAACAAATTCTTTTCAATTGAATTAGATGAAGTCTTGACAACTTGACAAAACAACCAAACGCAGTCTCTGTGGGTTCGACTCCTACTTACCACTTTACTTATTTTAGTAGAGTATTTGTAGGTATTTATAAATTTTCTTTTGTCGAGGTGTAAAACAACAATGACAATAGTACATATTATTTTATCATGTTTTCCACCTTAACAATTTGGGTTGAGCATCTAATTTCATGGTATGCCTTTGATTACTTGCTGCCATTGAATATATTTAATATTTGTGAAATAAATTGAGAAATGCTTTAATAGTGTCCCTAGTAAGTGTATTTTTTTTTGTTGATTACCGTTATAGAAAGAATAGGTTCATATATGCAATTAAACAAATAATTTTTCTCTTTTTGTAGATTGCATGTGGTCGGGATTAGCTTTTTGATCTCTTTTTGGTGCAATCCCATTGGCTATCTTTTTTGTTTCATATGGGTCTAGGATAAACTCACTTTTGTACCTTTTGTTTCACATGGGATTAGATTTATGGATCTCTCAGGTAGTATCATTGATGATGGTTACCGTTATAGAAAGAATAGGTTCATCTATACAATTTAACTAATATATATTTTTTTTTTGCAGATTGCATGTGGTCGGGATTTGCTTTTTGATCTTTTTTGGTGCAATCCCATTGGCTATCTTTTGTTTCATATGGGTCTAGGATAAACTCACTTTTGTACCTTTTGTTTCACATGGGATTAGATTTATGGATCTCCCATCTTCTCTATATGTATGGATCTCTTTTTGATCTTTTATTTGGAAGATGTACGGATCTTTGGATATATAATCGAATATTTTAATTTTAAATTTGTAAATATTAGTTTGGATAATTTGTTTGACATATGCTTTATATAATTTGTAAAATTTCAGGTTTGTTCAATTGGCATGTTTAAAATAAGTGACATGAAAAAGTAAGTTATAAAATTATTGGTTTGTTGAGAGGTAAAAAAAAGAAAGAATAATGACAAAAAATTGTTCCAAATAAAGTATTTTATTTGTTGCTAAATAAAGAAATTTGTGACAGTTAGTTTTGTTGCAAAATATATTATTTTTAGCGACAACAAAGTTTTTGTCCCAAATATTTCCATTTTTTAGAGACAAATATAATTTTGTCGCAAATTATATTCATTTTTGTGACAAAACAGTTTTTGTCCCAAATAGATCCATATTTAGCGACGAATATAATTTTGTCGCAAATTATATTCATTTTAGCAACAAAACAGTTTTTGTCACAATTAGATCCATATTTAGTGACGAATATAATTTTGTAGCAAACCATATTTATTTTTAGCGACCTAAATGTTTTTGTCCCAAATAGTTCCATATTTAGCGACTAATTTAACTTTGTTGCGAATTATTATATATTTAGCGACAAAATTCCTCGGATTGGGTTTGTATTAAGCGACAAAATTTTGGAGATTCAATGACAAAAAATTTGTCTCTAATTATCATATTTTTAGGGACAAGTAAATTTTTGTTGCAAAAGCATACACTTTTTGCGACAAAAGTCTTTTGTGGCATAATACCTTTCGTGACGGGCTTTGGGGGACAACCTCGCGACAAAATAATTTTTTTGCTAAAAGTTATTTGCGACAAATTCCCTATGTTTAGCGACAAAATTTTTTGTGGCAAAACACCAAATTTCTTGTAGTGTGATATATGCAAAGATCCACAAGCTAGCACCACACTACCACACCATGGCTGCCACCCTCACAACCGAGCCATGCACAACACCATCCCAAAGCATCCCATGAAAGCCAACCTCCAACTAAACCCACAAGCTTGGGCACCTAGCAGGATCACCTCCAAGACTTATATTCAAAAGTCTAATGCCATGCATATCAATCAACAAAAAGTTCCTATTAGATTAGAAAATGCTACCAGCAACAACCTACAAAGGTTAAAGGTACACTATGAATGCCACATGTTATGTCTTATTCTTGCATAAGCAGATGCATGTATGTACATAACCCTATTTGAAAACATAATTGGTAATTAGCTAAAGAAACATGGAATTCAAGTACACACATGCATCACTATATATATACCCACAATGAAGATCTCCAAAGAACACCTAAGTCTCATGCAAGTGTTATCACATTAATGACAGCCTAAATATATCAATCAGTAGCTATATATATCAATCTATATATATATATATATATATATATATATATATACACAACCCAAAGACTAATCACGCAACTCTCAACCTCAAGATCCAGAATTCATTTCCAACAAAACTTAATCCAGAAGTTTTCTTGTTAAAATCTCACTCTAAATTCAGTTTCAAATCAGAATTTTCTACTAATTTAAAACATAGTTGTCTAGATATATAAATATATATATAGAAGCATAAGGGCAAGATTCAACTTGCCTCAAGTGTGGGTTTTCCCTTCTCTTTTTCTTTCCTTTTCTTCTTCTCCTCCTCTTCTTCTTGTCTCTGTTCTGTAGAAAATCACTCTATTTCCCTTTTCTTGTTTCTATCGAACAGCCTCTAGATCCTATATAAATCCTCTCTCTTTCTCACGTTTTGGCTAAGCCATCTCTTCTCTCTTTTCTTAAGTATAGACTTTTCCCCACTTATACTATACACTAGACAATGGTCAAACTAATCAAAAAGAAAGATTCAAGAATTGTGTACAAGTGTCACTCATGCACATAATGTCTGCACTACCATTACAAACTCAAACTTCAATCACACGGCTAATACATATGGGAAATGCTAAACGTCATGAAATTTTATCATGAATTGTCATCATGAATGATGTGACAGGTGATAATACCATTGGGATTCCGTGTATGGGAAAAATCTCACCAATACTAACTCACCATTTAATTGCCACATCATTCAAGATAAAAATTCATGAAATATTTTCATGACGTGTAGCATTGCTCAATACATATAGTCTAACAAAAAAAAAATATATATATATATACACACACACACACACTAATCCATAACTGCACTCTTAACCCTACATAATCATTGAATTACCATTGGATCCTAAGAAATAAAAACAAAGCCCTATTTAATTTTAAGGGTGTTACAATTAACCCATGAAGCAATCTGCTAGAGGGAACTTATCCAAGCTTATATACTACAGTTTTAATAACTCTTTTCAGAAACAATTTATACCAACTTTTTTCAGCTCATTAAGGAACATTGAAACAATGAGGATATGGCAATAACTTTTTTATACAACAAAATTTTTCTGTGACTAATATAATATTTGTGGTATCTAATAATATAATTATAATCACCCTTTTAACATGGAGAAATACGTAACCATGACACGACATAAATCCGTATCATTGTGTTTGTGCATGTATATATAGATATGTATATGTACACATAATATGGTAAAAAAAAAAAAAAAAAACTTCATATATCTTTTTTTACAATTTTATTTTTTCTATACTAAAAAATGTCTTTAAGCAACTTCAGGATACATTGATAATAACAACTAATTAAATAAAATAAATTCAAGCTCTGTTGGGTTGCTGAGAAATCGATCAAGAAAACTAGAAGAAATTTTTTTGAAGTCTTTACATTCTGGAGCTGGAGTGAACTATATTGGCACGTGAAAAAAAGCTTTGGTAAATTATACTATTTATATATTTATTCCATGTTTGTAATTAATGAAAAAATGGCATGTAATTGATTATTCTTTTTCTGAAAAACTCTACAAACCAAATCAACAGACACATAAAACTTCAATCCTCTTGTCTAATCCAACAGTTCCTTCAAACTGAGTATAAATCGTAAAAGTTATCAAATCAATAACATAAATATATACATATATAATAGTGTTCAACTGCCAATATAGTTCACTCCAATATATATATATATATATATATATATATATATATATATATTAGTTAAGGCTAGCAGCATATATCAATGACTGGGAGTGATTCTACTCAACTTGAGCTTGCTCCTCCATTACAAGATGGATACCCATTTTCTTCATCTTCACTTTTCTGTCATTCATATATGAGGGTGCAACTGAAACCCCAATGTAAGAATCGTCATCAGAAATATTGGGAGGGCCTGGGCTGTGCTTTGGTCTCTTCTTCATCAGATTTTTAATTGGCTGAAACTCTTCAGACTCACGGTCGTAATATTCCCTTAAGTTCATCAACATGACGTGATCTGATAACCGTTTATTATGGCTGAACCAACATTCAATTCTTACGATGAAGTCATCTACGATGAAGTCATCAACATTTATTTTGAAACTAAAATCCACAAACTCACAGTTTTGTTTATCCACAACATCATGGCATTCGAAAACAGCACAGACGGCAATTCCTTTGATATTATTGTAAGAAGGTTGATGATGATGATGATGTACCACCAAAGACACTGATGAAGAAGACCCCTCAACTTCACTCTTATGGCTAAACCATTGCGGAATCTCACTTCCGGGAAGAATCATTCTACCAATTCCCTGTTCATCACGCACGCACAAATTAAAGATCCTAGCTAATCAAGCTGATCAGTTTTTAATATATATATATATATATATATATATATACACACATATATATATAGATATATATATATATAGAGAGAGAGAGGGAAACTAACTAACCTGAAATTGACTTTGTGATAATATATTTGGCATGTTGTTCCTCTTATCCATAACCAATAATTTGTAGCACCCAGCGAATGTGAATTGCCGATTGTCTGGACTACCTACACTTGGTGGAATCCAATATTGTTCCAATGATTTGCAACCTTGTGCATACACGTAACATATAGATGACGGAAGTGAAGTCAATGTTCGGAGGCTTGTGCAATCATTCAAATTAAGGCTTTTCAAATTTGTGAGTTGAATGAGGCTTGCTGGTATGGTAGAGAAATTGTTTTCACTAAGAATTAATGTTTCCAACGAGGATAGGCCGCCAATGCCGTTGGGAAAGGATTCTTCTGATAAATTCCATTTTCTGAGATTTAAATATTTTAAAGTGCTCCAACAGGAGAGCAGTTCCGGTTGCAAATAACTTGCTGAAACAAGACTTCTCTTTCGCACAAATGAAAATGGTATCAATGAATTTGGCTTCTTCGGAGATGATGGTAAGTGTTCTATATCAGTTCCTCCCATATTAAGGCTCTCTAAATCCTTCATTCTAGAAAAAATGTTGCTTGGAACACTTTTAAGCTTTGAGCAACCCTCTAGATCTAAACGCCGAAGCCCTTTAAGATTCTCAATTGATGAAGGCAAATCTTTTATTGCACTTTTCCCTAAATAAAGAATCTCCAAACAATCCATAGGCCCTTCAATCTCCGGAAACTTCTCAAGTTTTGAGCATCTCGATAGATCAAAATATTTCAGATTTTTCAATTTGATGCTTCGTGGGAGACTCCTCAGATTTTTGCAATTTTCGAGTCGTATTCTAACAAGCCTCTCATGAACTCCAAATGACCGGTGAACCTCAATTAGATTTGTACAACTTTGAAGACTCAATTCCTCGAGACATGGGAGACTGGACAAATCAGGAGTTTTATGCAAATACAAAGATTGACCGAGATCAAGGAATTTTAACTTCTCTAGAAACTGTTAAGCAAACAAGCAATGAAATAAAAAAATTAGTTTTAATAAACCCAACAACACTATTCATATGTAAATAATTTTGTAAATAATTAAACTGTGAGCATACCTTGATACTCGAAGAAATTTCTTTGATTTGGTTGTGACAAAGGCCGAGATGAACAAGATTTTTTGGAAGAAAATTGGAAGGCAAAAATCTTGCCGAGTAACCATCCCAATCAAGATAACTTAATTCATTTGAAAGAAATGTAAGGCATCCACGAGGTCGTATGCCACTAAGTTTGAGCAGTTTAAGTTTCTTCATCTTCACAAAGACATCGGCGTTTACATGTAACTCCTCTTGTACATGATCATAAGGCATGTTTAGCATAATGCCTTTAATTGTTTCTGTCACCTAATTACCAAGAACATAGTGCAAGTTACCACACAGTGTTAAAACCTTAGAATTATACAGCTTATATGAAAAAAGATAAAACAAACCTATCATTTTTCCACAACTTGAAAGTCAAAAGAAACTTATATGTAGTTATAACGTACCGTATTCTCTCTAAATACTTTATATATATCTTCATAAAACCACAACCTACTGCGTTTGCCAGGATCATCAGGTGATTCACGACGAACAATTTCCTTACCCATTTCTTGTATCAAATCATGCATCTGCAGTTCATTCTTGTCTGAGATAGTTATCAATGACCGTTCAATAAGAACTTGAATTCGTGGGTGAAACCCACTACTACTTAATATATCCATTACATTATCTTTATCACGCCATTTGAAGAAACAAGAAATATCAAGGAATAGATTCTTCTCTGTATCATCAAGGCCATCAAAACTAATCTTGAGAACATCAAAAATTTCTCTATTTGGAATCATTTTCAAATTATTCAATTCATCTTCCCACTCTTTTTTGCTTCTTTTATATAAAAAAGAACCCAAAACTTGAATAGCTAATGGAAGGCCTTGGACATAATTTATTACACTCTGTGAGAGTTTCAGATATTCCTCCAAAGGATGGTTGCTAGTGAAAGCATGCCAACTAAAAAGTTGAAGAGCTTCATCGTCATTCAACAACTCAACATTGTATATTTCATGATCTACTTTATGCTCCACCAACAAACGTTCATTTCTAGTAGTTATAATGATCCTACTTCCAAAACCAAACCAGTCATTTTCTCCAACTAAACATTCTAATTGCTTCAAACTATCCACATCATCAAGAACTACAAGAACCTTCTTGTAACAGAGTCTTTTCTTTATCACGTTAATCCCGCAATCAACATTCCATATCTTTAGATCTTCTTCCAAGATCTCATTCAAGAGTTGTTGTTGGAGATAAGTTAGACCATGTTGTTCTGAAGCTTCTCTCACATTGCTAAGGAAACAATAACTTTCAAATTGATCATATATCTCATTGAGAACAGCTTTGACAATGGTAGTCTTTCCTATTCCACCACTTCCACAAATTCCCACAATGCACACATCCTTGAGCCCATTGTCTAGCAGAGTGATCACTTTGTTCACACGATAATCTATCCCCACTCTGTACTTGGAAACATTTAAAGGTTTATGCCTTAATCCTTTCATAATCTCTTGAACAATTTTCTGGATAAACTTCGCCTCATACCTATCAAGTACAAAGCAAAATAAAAAGATCTAGTGTATAATTGTACCAATAAAAGAAAAAAAATTGAAGTTACTATGATTAATACTTCTGTCAATTTTTGTCATGAAAAAAGAAATGATAGTTTTGTCAATTATAACATATATGGAAAAATAATAATAATAAATAACTGAATTCGTAAATTAATTTGTTAGAAAGAGATTAGTACATCTTTAAAATGTTGATAAATATACGACTATAGTCGTATGTTGGTCCATGGGAATTCACAAGTGGTTCTAGTAGCAAGGCAACCACATACCACTAATTAGGATTAGAAATACAGCAAATATAGCGCTCAAAGGCTAGTTTGTGCTTCTTTCAGGTGATTGTTAACAATACATCCATACTCAAATGAAAAATTCATAAAAACCCAAAAGAAAAAGGAAAAGAAAGTATTCGATCATATATATATATATATATATATATATATATATATATATATATAATATTCCATGGGAGGGGAGGCGATATCCGCACTCCTCTTTTCTACGATTGCACTCCACTTTATTTTTTCTTTTAATTAAAATGACAAAAATGTCCCTAAACTCATTAATTTATTATCCCTCATTTTATAATACCATAATTACTTTTTTCACTAATTTTTTACCTTATTCACTTTCTAATATATGCGAGGTGTTCTTCTAGCTGATGACATATATGAATGGTATGAATTCTCCATGACCTTTTCATAAAGAGGAAAGTGGAAAGTAACACTAAATTTCTTTTCGTTGATACAATAAATTCACAAGAATAAAAAATCTAGTAATCACCACCCATGATGGTAAGAAACTGAAATTCTCTATCTTTTTTTTTTTCAATTTTGTTATTGTTGTGGGAAATAATGGCATTTTGTCAATCCTACAATTAATTTTATGATAGTATGCTACCATTTGTGATGTCCTAATATCTACCAATCTGTTAATACTTTATTTTCATCGAACTCTTAGATGTGTCATTTTGTGTTCTATCTTCGATTATGTCAAACACTAGCTACTGAAAATTTCTGAAGTGTTAAAATGATGTATAAAGAAAAAAAAAGATATGGACACTAGGGGAGTTGCCTCTTACATATGCTGATTCGTTATGGCAAAACATTTGCTTATGAATCGGCAAAATTTTGTAGTGTCTATAAATATAAAAAGTAATATCTTTATATAAACCAAACTATTTCTATCAGAGGAAATGGAACTTGATAAAAATAATATCTAATATTCCAAGAGAAATGAAAATTACTTAGAGAGTAATTTACAAAGATCAAAGAGAGAGAAGAGATAGTAGATGCAAAGTAGAGAGAGAAAGAGTTTTGAGAGGCTAGAAGGGTAACTGAAAGGTAGAGGGTTGAGAAAGAGTGCGGGAGACCCAAAACGTTAATTGGAGAGGGGAGACAAGAAATAATTCCATAACTGAAAGGGTAATTGTGGTATTTGAGAAAATATAATTATGTATTTATAAAATTAGTTTAGAAGTGTCATTTTTCTTAAGATTGAAGTGCAATTGTACAAAAGGAAAGTGCCTCCCTATTCCAAAATAAAAATGAACTTTCAACACCCAAAATCGTAAATGTAATCAATTTTACTTTAATGAGATAAGGACCAAAAAACAAAAAAAAAAACAAAAGGAATTGAGTTGTGGCAGTTTGGAAGGTATAATATTTTCGTTCCAACCTTCTATAATCCATTTCAAACTACAATACAATTGATACAAGTATAGTATTCGAAATAAACAAATAAATAAAACCAATTTAATTATGGATCATCATTATTATTGTTATTATTTTAGGCAAGTCATGCTCAACATGTCTCATCTACCACCGACTTACATTAAAGTTGTGTTATGGACCAAATTAGCTAGTCAACTGAAAAAGTAAAACTTTAATTATAATGGCAACTTAAGTTTACCCACCCATCAATTAAACATTGAATGAACTTCTAAATTTTTTTTTTCCATTTTTGTAAATCAACTCCTAAAACTTAATAATAATTCTAAAGAGTTTTGATAAATTAATATTCAATTTTAATTAGATTGCTTTGGTTCTAATTTGGCATATAGAGAAAAAGGAGAAAAATATCATTAACACTTGTTTGAAACTTATGAATTTATTTAAAACCTCAGCTAATCTATGAATTTATTTAAAGATTAGAACACTTGCTTGAAACTTAAGCATATCATTAACACGGTTAACCTATGAATTAATTTAAAGATCAAAACAAAGGCTTGAAATTAAAACATATGATCATTAACACAGCTAATTTATGAATTCATTTAAAGATCAAAACACTTGCTTGAAACTTAGATATATCATGAATAAGCTATTGAGTTATAATCTAGGAAGTACGGACACGAGTACGACACGATATGGATACAACGATACGAGAAATTCTAAAAAAATAGGACACGAACGCGATGAGGATAAGGCTATAAAATAATAATATAATATATTATATTAATTATTCAACAGAAAAAACTATTAATCATCAAGCAATTAAGATTCAAACAAACCTATAAACAAAAATAGACAAATAAATTAAAATAGATTAAAGAACCAGACTTATTTAGTCCTCTACATATATTTAGCTTAGATTTTTAATCATAACTTAGTTGCATATAATTTTCTTTTGAAATACTTGAATATACAAAATGTCCGACATGTGTTCAAGAGTGTACAAGGAGTGTCCGAAAAGTATCCTAAAAAGAAAAATGTCAGGACAATCCTGCAAAGTATCCGACACGTGTTTGAGGAATGTCCGAGTATCCGACACGGGTATGGCACCCTCGATGAAGTGTTCGTACTTTCTAGGTTATAATCTAAGTGGTATCGCCTCTCCTTTCAAACTGAGAGGTTGAAACATTAAGTCCTCGTAGAGCAAAAATGTGTGTTATTTATTAGGATAAAAAAATAATAATATTAATAGGCTTTTGTACGTGCAACTTTTCTCAGATAATATAAATTATGCTACATGTTTGCTTCTAATTAAGTATGCCAAAGTCGGTAAGTTAAACTATTGCACATATATTTCATACTGATATATAGAAGGAGAATAAAGTTAATTTGATGAGTTGGTAATTACCCATTTGCTGTATTGCTTAAATCCCACCCGCTTAAATTTGCTGCCTCCACCAAGGCTATCCTCCACCTTTGCACCTTTTCCTTGTCCTCCCCAAAAGTGAATTCTTCATGTTTGGCAAATGCTTCTGCGAAACTTCCCTCTTGTTTCCGTACTTGTGAGGGATCGACGTCGTAGAAGATTGGCAAAACTTTTTGTCCCACTGCTTTCTTGCATTCAATGATTTTTACGAGTTCATCCAAACACCATGACGAGGATGCGTAGTTTCTTGAAAAAATGATAATTGCTATTTCCGATTCCTTGATAGCCTTGAGGAGTTCTGGAGAAATTGATTTTCCTCTCTCAAGTTTCTCATCATCTTTGAATGTGTAAATTCCTTTGCTTTGAAGAGCCATATAGAGATGGTCCACAAACTTCTTACGAGTGTCTTCGCCTCTGAAGTTCAAGAAGACATCATAATTCCATCGAGGCAAAGAGGAAGAAGAAGAAGCAACATCCATTGAGGCTTGCTAATTTGTGAAGGCAAAATTACTCAGTATGATTATGATTATGATGATACTTCAAAGTCTCTCAACTGTTGGCTAAGCAACATATCCAAGCAATTTCCTTCCTGTATACTTCGGAACATAGAAAGAAGTTGCTGGGAAACTTTCCTCTCTTGAGACAATGACAATCGTTTTTTTTTTCACAACCGCTCGGACAATCAATCTAAAATAGTTTTATGGCATTTAAAAAAAATTAAAGAAAGACTAGAGAACGCTCTGACAACAAGTTATTGGCTCTCTTGGTCAATTATTGAATTGAAACAGTTTTTGTGAAAAATTAAATAAATCTTTTAAAAAACTACTTTGATAGAGATGTGAATACTTTAATGCAAATAGTCGGTCCAATAATAAGTTTATACTGTGTGGAAGGGGTAGGTGGGTCAAATTTGGCTGCTGAATATTTTAATGCGTATGCTTAACCCGGACCATCTGCTGGCCTGAGTATTAAAACACTCATCTACCAACTATTGAGTATTAAAATCCTCCAATCTCAATACTCGAATGGTCATTCTTTCTACTTGTCTAAAACTCTTGAATGTTGCGGAAGATTTGACTGAGTAATGAGTGCCATCTTATGGGATGTGATGAGTCAACCTCCATATATATAGATACATTCACGTAAGAAACAATCTACAAAATAAAGTTGTCAAATTTCATCACTACTAAATCGAAAGTGAGAGTTTCTTCTCATCCAGCTTCTCGCGAATAAAAGAATTCAAATGAAAACTATTTAAATAGAATTTAAGATATACATGTATTTAATGAATAATACATTGAATAGTAGGATTCTTTGAGATTTCATTTAATCTATTAGTAATTTGTATATGTTATTTGGATATATAACTAAACATATTAAAGATATATTTCTATTTATAGATAATATTGTTTTTTCTAAGACTATAACGAATCTTTATTTTATTTTGTCTTTTATCGTATTGAATTGTCCAAAATTTAGCAATCTCAAAGTTTTTGCATGCGAATATTTACTCTTTCAATATGTATTTCAGTTGTCTCTCAGAATAAATAAATTGGTTTTCGGTTTGTTTCGCCATCCCGACCATTCAATCATTAAGATTCGGTTTCAATAAAATCTTCTGCATTCATTGGTTCCACCGTTCCCACCGCTTCTTGCTTAATGGTTAGGTCTGAATTCTACAATGGAGCTTTTAATCAAATTATTTCTTGAGTCAATTTTCTCCGTCTTTATTGGCTTGAGAAAATTATGTAATAAATAATAACCTATCTTTTTATGCCTTTCCTTTTACTTATGAAGGTCAACACAAAAAGAAAGAATAGGTCCTATTATTCCTACATGTTCGATTAGTAATATTCCCTTGAGATGTTACGGTGTATTTTGCTTGTGTTTAATCTTTTCCAATTAGAAATCATATAGGAATTTATTATAAGTAGATTTATTGAATTGGTTCATCAATAGTGTTGGGTCAGAATCCCTTTTTAACTCTTCACTGTTGATTCCACTATTATTAGTGAGTAATAATGGAATAATTCTTTCATATTCATAGAGATAGGGGACATAATTCACATGCATATGGTAAGTCTCGCTCGGGATGCTTTAACGGTAGTCTGTATATTTTCCCTTTCACTCGTAGTATGGGGAAGAAGTGGACTCTAGAAGTACTGTTAAATGAGTTGAGTAATCAAACTGTTTCAATTGCTTCTTTTTTTTCACAATGGCACTGACATCGTGGGACAATCAATCTAAAATAGTTTTTTAGCATTAATTTTTTTTAAAAGAAAGAGTAGAGAGGTCGCACATTGGTGCGATGACAAGTGCCTTCGCCCAAAAGCGATAGGTCTCGGGTTCGAAACTTGAAAGCAGTCTCTCTAAAAATGGAGGTAAGGCTAGACGACATCTACCTCTCCCAAACTCCACTCAAGCCGGAACCTTGTACACTGGATACAACCTTTAAAGACTAGAGAAGGCTCTCACAACAAGTTATTGGCTCTCTTTTGTCAATTTTTGAATTGAAACAGTTTTTGTGAAAAATTAAATAAATCTTTTAAAAAACTACAATTAAATAAATCTTTTAAAAAACTACTTTGATAGAGATGTGAAGACTTTAATGCAAATGGTCGGTCCAATAATAAGTTTATACTGTGGGAAGGCGTGGTGGGTCAAATTAGGCTGCTGAACATTTTAATGTGTATGCGTATGCTTAACCCGGACCATCGATATCTGCTGGCCTGAGTATTAAAATACTCATCTACCAACTACTGAGTATTAAAATCTTCCAATCTCAATACTCGAATGGTCATTCTTTCTACTTGTCTAAAATTCTTGAATGTTGTGGAAGATTTGACTGAATAATGAGTGCCATCTTATGGGATATGATGAGTTCAACCTATGTATATAAATAGACATTCACATAAGAAAAAATCTACAAAATAAAGTTGTCCAGTTTCTTTCTCAACAGATGATGCAGTCACTAGTTGGGCTAAAATCTCTCTTGCTGCCTATGGTAGTGTTACTGATCTACACGTATAGCATCATTGATCAAAGCAATAAAGAATATTGAAAGTGCTTAGCACAACTCGTATCTCTTATACCTCTAACATAATATCCTCTTGAATTTAGAAATTCAATTTCAAAAAAAAAAAAAATTATTAGATCTCAAATCTATTAATTTAAATTCGTTCATAATTTATTCAAACGAATCAAAAGTGTCCACGCAAAATTGACGACCTCGACCACAATCAATCAATGTAGGAAAAACAATATTAATTGATGCGGAAGTGAATCGGGTTATCTCGATGTAACTTTAACCCGAAAGAGTCAATGAACCGATTGATTCACGTGCCTCCAAAGAGTCATTTGATCTCGTGGTGGAACTACACTACGAAAGCGAGGTAGATAATATAACATATTGATATTGTCTTATTTCTTAACCCCTAAGATAGGAATTAGGGTTTTCTAACTGGGTTGGACTCCCCTATGTGCGCCCCGATTTAGGTCCAAACCCAAAGTCCAACATCTCTATAGTAACCCTTGTGGAAGGGTGTGAGTGGGCAGGTGCGAAGACAGACACTGGGTTGAGCTACCACACTGACAGGGTACAGGGTGCTCAATCCCACATCGCCTGGGTGTGGAAAAGGGGATGTGCTTATATGTAGTGTGTTCTCTTCAAATGGTATGAGGCCTTTTGGGATAAAATTCAAGAGCAAAATCGTGCGGGCTTAGGCGCAAAACGGACAATATTATACCATGTGTTGGAGCGGGGTATTACAATCTCCCACTCACACATGGTGTGCATGATGCTACCATATCTCTTTCTCAAATGCCTAATTGTCAACACAATTCATACAAGCTAATGGACCGTGCGATCGCTGAGAATAGGAGTTGAATAGTATATAAAAATGGGAATTGTCAACACAATTCATACAAGTTAATGGACCGTGCGACCACTGAGAATAAGAGTTGAATAGTATATAAAAATGGGAATTGTCAACACAATTCATACAAGCTAATGGACCGTGCGATCGCATAGTATATAAAAATGTGAGATTTAGTGGTCGGAATAAGGTTGGGAAAGTGGCTGGTAGGGAGAAAACTAGTAACAGGCGCATGGGGCTGGAAGAAGATGGACGAACAGGGGCTGTAAGGCCCACGTGTGCCTTCGATGCGTGGGGCGCATGCGCCCTGTTTCGGCGACCGGTGGGGACCAAAAAAGTGGTGGTCCGGTCCCACTCGCATAGCCCAACCATTGGGCCCAGTTCAGAATATTTAAATATTTTTTTAATTTTTAAATTGAAAAAAATAGGAAAAATATTTTAAATTACCAAAAAATTCCAGAAATTTTTTAAAAATTTTAATAAGACTTTTAAAGACAGATTATGCAAGGAAACCTAGGCTAGAACTAGGTTTAGATATATTTGATGTTTAAATTGAAATGTAGGTTTTTGTGGGGTTTTTCTTCTTTAATTAATTTTTAATTTCTTCTTTGCTATCATAAACGTACTTGATTTATCGTTTGAGGTTTAAATCAGTATATGGGAGTATGTTAAATTCGTTTACTTTCATGGTATGTTGTATTATTTTATTTGTTTAATTAATTCATGTGGCAATAAGATTTTCGTTATATTAATTGTATGTTTTTAAGTATGTTAAATTTTTATTTAAAGGATTATTGGAGGCATGTCGGGATTGCCTAATACCTAATAAGGTATTTATAAAGTATATTTGAGGTCATGTTAGGATTGTCTAATACCTAATAAGGTATTTATAAATTATATTTGGGGCATGTCAGGATTTCCTAATACCTAATAAGGTATTTGTAAATTATTTTTGGGGGCATGTCAGGATTGCCTAATATATAATAAGGTATTCATAAAATACGAGTATAAGCATGTCAGGATTGCCTAATACTTAATAAGAAATTTAGTTATGTGTTCAGGCATGTTAGGATTGCCACTCGTTTGAACTTAAAAACTTGTTCTACCTTTATTGTGATAATAGATGGATTGGTTTAGAACCTATTTCTAATTATTTCTTGGATAGGAGAGTAAATGATAAAATGGTATATTATATTTATATATTGTCCTCATATAGAGGGTATGTTTACCGGTTCTCTACTGGGTGGTAGTAGAGGGAACTTGCTCGTGGGTTTAACCCACTTTGTTGATATTTCAGGTCCCAGGCTGATTCCACCGTAGGGTTAGAGTCTTAAGTTCGTAGAGCGTGACATTCATATATCCTTACTAGACTTCAGTGTAAGGACTTGGTTCTTTTTTAGAAAGTATTTACTTTTATTCTTTTTGGTTTAGGGTTCCTTGAGTTACGAGCCTTTCAAGTTGTATTGTTCAGACTCGTACATTGATTATTGAACATTATTTATTATTTCAGTTAGACTTTCCTTTCAGCATTTATAATTTTTCTTCTTCTTCTATTGTCCTTGTATTCTATGCTTGTATGCTATCACTTGTAGGTACTCCTTATGTTTTATGTATGAGACTGGCCACCTTATGCGTGAAATTTTAGGGGGTATTTCAAAAATAAGAACAAGGGATAGTTCCACGTTTGCTTTTACGAAACTAGAGATCGTAAGAATCCTCATCTATTGGAACTTATCCATTGGAGGGCAAGTCACTCCCACAATCCTTAGGAGTTTAATGATTTTTTTCTTCATCCTCAACTAAGCAACTCAGTGTGCCTTCTTTTGGATCCTCCATCTCCTAGAGCTCTAAGTCCTTTTTCACCTCTCCTCTAGTAGGATAATCCTCCTCTAGGAAATCCATATCACGTGACTTAGTTTCAGTCACACTTCTATGAGGTTGCTCACCAATAAACACATAGCCCTTAGAATGCTCAGAATAATGGATCGATGAAGATGTACTTATTTCCTCTAGGGACCAACTTCCCATGCTTATGAGAAAGATTGTGTATGTAAGCGGCTGATCCACATGGCCGTAAAGTACCCAAATTAGGCTTTTTGTTGGTCCATATCTCAATAGTGCACACGATTAAGAATTTAGGCAGTAGTTAATAGTGCATCTCCCCAATAAGCAATGGGAAGATTTGCTTGCACCATTATTGACCTAACCCTGTCTAACAGTGTACGATTCATTCTCTCAGATACACCATTTTGTTGCGGAGTACTAAGAATAGTTAACTGTGTAATAATCCCCTTTTCTTCATAGAGCTCCTTAAATTACTCAGATAGATACTCACGGCTTCGATCTATTCTAAGAGCCTTAATGCTCTTGTCTATTTGATTTTCAACCTCATTAAGATAATGTCAAAAGCAATCCAATGCTTCTGATTTGACTTTACCAAAGCGTGTACAATCATCTATAAATGTGTTGAAATATGGTGCTTCATGTCTTGCTCTCACATTCATTGAGCCACATACATCAGTGTGTATAAGCTACAATAGAATAGATGCCCATTTGGCTCTGCCAAATGGTTTTCTAGTTATCTTTCCTACAAGGGAATGCTCACAAATGGGCAGGGTGACTTTAGCGAATGGGTCTAAGAGTTCTTCTCTAGCTAGCCTAGTCATCCTCTATTGCCCTATGTGTCTTAATCTAGCATGACATTTCATAGAATCAATAAAAACATCACCATTAGATGCAATTAAAGAAACATAGTCATTGACAATATTATAACTAGAATAGTCTATATACAAAATCATAAAACTATCATCAAGGTGACCAGAACCATAATAAACTATTCTAAAATAAATCATGACAAATTGATCCTCAAACTGAAAGGTAAAGTCTAGACTCAACATGCTAATAACTGATAACAAGTTTCGCCAAATTTTTGGAACATAAAGTACATCATGGAGATATAAAGTGCACCCATCTCGTATATCAAGCTTGCAAGTGCCAACCCCGAGCACTTCAATGCTGGATTCATTCCCCATGTAAACTCTTCTACTTCCAACTGCAACTAGATGATATTCCTCGAACCCAACTCTATTCCTCACGATGTGGTTGGTCACTCTCGAGTCTACAACCCACAAATAAAGAGAACGAGCAACTAACACTTGACTAGATAAAAAGCAGTCAATGTGAGAAATTAAGCTAGGGAGTACCTTCTTCGGCTTAGTGCAATCACGAATGAACTGTCCATGCTTGTTACAGTTAAAGCAAGTTATCTTAGTCTTATCATTCTGGCCATTATGCTTGCTTCTTTTGTACTTGGCAACATTGGCTCCATTGGGCCTTGGTCCAGCACTTGTTTCTTTCTATAAAGCACCACTAGCTCTCTTGTGCTTGGACCAATATGTCTCGCGCGGAGTAGCCTCAACAACATTCATAAAACTATCATCTTTAACAACCTCTAGGCACTCAGTCTCAAGTTCCAAATGACGTGATATGTCATCAAATGTTCTCACATTATCATTATGTGTTATATTTTGATTCATGTGATCCTAAGAATGTGGAAGAGAGCGGATCACTACCTGAACCCGTTGTTCATTGGTTAGGTGATGACCTGCAGCCCCAAGCTCGTGTATCGTGGATGGCATGACTCTTAAGTGTTGCTTCATTGAATGATGCGCCTTTTATTTGGTAAGAGTCAAACTTCATAATCAATTCGCGCAGCTTAGCCAATGAAGTGATGCCAAACTTTTGTTTGAGGGCTTCCCATAGTTTATTAGCAGTTAGGAAATTCTCAAACTCACCAATCAAATTATTATACATACTGCTTAACATAGTAAAGCGCGCACACCGGTCTCTGTTGTACCAAGACTGATAGGCCTCAAGATCACGGTGATGTTGAGCTGTATTACCCTGCTCTGGCTCAGCCATCACTTGGTCAAGAGTCTCTAGGACTTCTTACTCATTGAGAGATAATAGATCTTGCGGTGCCAGATATCATATTTGTCGTCATCGAATTTCTCACACTTTTTCAAATCAGTTACAATGTTCTTAGCTGCCATTTTCAAACTCGATGTAGAGAAAATGCGCATGGGATATTAATGATAGTACACACACCATAATTTTTTAGCTTAAATTAAAATTAAATCAGTTACAATAGTACACAAGTTGCAAGATCAAAAAGAAAGTTGAACTTTTAATTATCTCTCGCGCCACAAGTGATTATCATTAATATTTAATTTAATTTAATGTATATGCAAAATTGATTGTTGGGAGGAAAATAAATCTCTCAACTGAGCAATCTCTCACTTAATATGGCATTCCTAGGCATGCTTCTACATTCAAATTTTACTTTCAATAACTTGCTAAAAAAATTACAAATAAATCATACAAATTTTATTAAAAATAATGGAATTCAACATGCCATTATGCGCAATACGTAGCATACAAATACCATATTAACATACATATATGGAAATAAAAATTTCAGAATGCTAATTAAATCATATGAATCAATTTCATAATTTTCAGAATTTAAAACATACATCATATATATTTTTCAAGCACTAAATATATACAACATGTAAAATAAATTCAAATTACTACACATACTGGTCCAGAAGGTCGATAAGAGTTCGAGGATCTCACACACCAAAATTGGACTCCAAATAGTCTTTCACGCGTCCCTACTTGCGAGAATATGCTTTGTTTTGGTTCAAGCATTGACTCTGGTGTATGAAATGCTTGGTTGATAATAAACTTCTGCATAACACTTGTCATGCTGATGGCTGTTATTTACTTGTCAGCTAGAATTTTTGTGCCACCTTGTTTAAGCTTTCAAATTACTTTGATTTAGATTCATCAAATAATTACTTTTTAGATATTGTACAGTGATAGTAATTTAATTAAATGGGGCTGGGTAGTGGTAAGTAATTGTTGAGACTACAATCAGTTCATATCTAAAGTTTTCTTGTGTAAAAAATTTAAATACTTGAAGTTTTATTTCCTGCATGGATTTGGAACACTTAATTAGTGGGCAATGAAAACTCAGAAAACGTTAGTTAGAATGTTGTCGGGAAAGGAGAAGTTCACATTCTGGCTTTGATACAAAGCATGTGAACTACAAAAAGGGTGAACTGGAAAATTTATATGGGGTCTATTTGGGACCTCATGTTGTCATACCCTGAAATTTGAATAGAAATACGTCTTGTACTGTACCCCAAACATGGTGCGTGATCGAATATTAATTAGTGATAAATAAGTATATTTTCAATTTCGTGAACTTCTTATTACGTGCATCACTTATTGTAAAGTATTGTTTGCAGTATATAATGTAGTTATTTATAGTAAAATATATTTCTTTGTTACCACGTCCTTGTTGTGTCTATTTCCTATGTCTTAAAATTTGTTGAATTGACAATGTTTGGCTTTTGTAAGCGTCTTGTGTTGATGTTGATGCTTCAGAGGTGGTAGGAACAATTTTTGGATAGTTGATGCAGGAGGATCCGAGTCAGAGGATGCTGAGTTGTCAGATGGCACGTTGATAGTGCTGAGATACCTTGAGTTGGTAGATCAACGCAAAGATGGTAGGAAGTCGTGATATTTTTCCTAATTGGGGCAATTTTGGGTGCATTTCAGTATTTTGGCCATAACTTTGGTTACGGGTATCAGAATCGCTCATATGATCCCAATTCGGAAAGCTCTCTTCGGCGTGCACATCGTGGCCACAAGCTTCGCTTAGTGCATATTATTTTTGAGGTCAAAATCCGCTATTTTTTCTTCCGAATCACCATTTTTAATTATTTTTTTCCGTTTATGGTAATATTTTTTGTCGTTTAGGAAGTGATTCTGAACTCAATTTGGGCCAAATTTTTGGCAGAATACTTCTTTTATTACGTATTTCATTTTGGCATGATTATTGGGATTTTGCTATTTTTGGTAAAATTCCAATAATGATGATTTTCAGCTATATAGTTCGGCTTGTGGGCTGATTTTTGAAGCACTTTTGATTTTGATAATATTGAATTGAATACCAGAGGATTTTCTCTATGTTTGGGGCAATTCTCTTGTGTTCTTCCCTGTGAATTACCTGTTGACACTAGCCTACAGAATAATCACTATTCTGCCCGGTGTCAATAGTCTTGTTGTTTATGAGTTTTTCTTTTTTTGTTGTTTGTTTGTTTTTTATTTTTTATATGGTGTTTGTTTTGTTTCTTCTTCTCTAATTGTTTTCTCTCTCTTTGTAAAATCTTTTTTGTTTTTCTGGGTTTCCCCCAAATCTCTCATGCTGTTAGAAAATCTAGTTACTTATTAAAAGGAGAAAAAAATATTGTTGTTAATAATTGATATTATTGGGGATGTTTAATGTGGCATTTAATTAGTTGTCATGTTCAAAGATTGTTCCACTTGTACAATGGAGTGGTGCATAATGTATCAAGACATACCATTCTTTCTTTTTTACACACTTATGTATATATATATATATACACACTTGTGTTTAATTAAGGCTAGCAGCATATATCAATGACTGGGAGTGATTCTACTCAACTTGAGCTTGATCCTCCATTACTAGATGGATACCCATTTTCTTCATCTTCGCTTTTCTGTTATCCAACAACATGGGTTCAATGTGCATGACAGAAACTGAAGCCTCAATGTAAGAATCGTCATCAGAAATATTGGGAGGGCCTGGGCTGAGGTTTGGTCTCTTCTTCATCAAATTTTTAGTTAGCTGATACCCTTTAGACGACCTATCATAATATTCCGTTATGTTCATCAACAAGACGTGATCTGATACACAATCCCCAAAATCCAGTGTTGGTCGCGAACGTTGATGCCCTTCGAACGTGCCATAACCATTTATTTTGAAATAAAAATTTAACATTGGATAGTTTCCATGGAATTGGAAAGCAGCACAGATGACAATTCCTTTGATATTACTGTAAGAAGGTTGCTGATGTACCACCAAAGACATTGATGAAGATTGATAATGATAATGATCATGATGACAATGATGATGATGATGATGATGTACCACCAAAGAAGAAGACCCCTCAACTTCACTCTTATGGCTAAACCATTGCAGAATCTCACTTCCGGGAACAATGATAGGTCCAATTCCCTGTTCCATCCATGCACGCACAAATTAAAGATCCTAGCTAATCAAGCTGATCAGTTATATATATATATATATATATATATATATATATAGAGAGAGAGAGAGAGAGAGAGAGAGAGAGAGAGAGAGAAACTAACTCTAACTAACCTGAAGTTGACTTTGTGATAATATATTTGGCAATAATTTGTGGCACCCATAGAATATGAACTCCCGATTGTCTGGACTACCTACACTTGATGGAATCCAATATTGTTCCAATGATTTGCAACCACGTGCATCACATAACGTATAGATGACGAAAGTGAAGTCAATTTTTGGAGGTGTAACACCCTGAAATTAGGAATTTTCTTTTGTCTTCATTCTCTTAGGATTTAAAGGTAATTCTAGGATTCTATGGGGTTAGAAGGGTAGTTATGGATATGTGTATATATATATATGCATATATATATATATAGGTGTGTGTGTATAGATATATATAGACTATATGTACTATGTCGTGTAAGTGAAGTTTGAGTTGGTGTGTTGTCATGTGAGTCAATTAATGTATGAAATGATGAATTGGTTGGTGGCAGACAACTTATTGTATGGTTGACACATGGAAACTTCGGTTGTGTAGTGTAGATATTGTACTAAGTGATGTAACAAGCAATTTTTTTTAAGAACCGAAGGACCAAAGGATGTCCGATAAAAACAAGAAAAAGGGAAAGAAACTGGGTCTACAGAATAGAGAGAGGAACAGAGAGAAGAAGAAGAGAAGAAGAAAAAGAAGAGAAGAAGAAGAAGAAGAGAAAAAGAAGAAAGAGGAAAAGAGGAGAAGAAGATTGAATCAGCAGCTACAGGCAAGTTGAACCTTGTCTTCATTTCTATATATATATATAGATATAGATATATATAGTTAAACCAACTACATGTATGATTTAAGTGGTAGTTTCGTTTCATCAATAATTATTGTGAGCTTCTCTTCTGGTTGTATCAATATGTTTATAAGGTTTGATATGTGTATATATATATATATATATATATAGGTATATATATATAGGTATACATATATATATGGGATTTTCTTAGTTTCAGTTGGTATTGGGTCTGGTTTCTTGGCCATGGTAGTAGGTGCATGGCTCGGTTGTGAGGGTGGCGGCTGACCGTGGGTATGGTGGTGTATGGCAGCAAGGTTGTCTCATGGTGGTTCTTGTGATGGATTAAATGGCCGGAGTGGTGGGTTCACATGGTTCCGAACATAGATGTTGGTTGGTAGTGGTTTCGGTTGAAGCATGGCAATAGTTGTTGTAGGTGGTGGCTTGAAGGTGAAAAATCCATGGTGCTCGGTTGATTTGGGTCTAGTTTGAGGTGGCTAGAGATGGCTGCCATGGTGGTGAGTTTCGGCAATGGTGATGCCTGGGGGTTTGGCTTGTAAGGTCGGCAGCCATGATAGGCAGAGGAGCTTGATGGTAGCTGCAATGGTGGTTCCAGTTGGGGCTGAAGGTAGTGGCTTTGTTGGGTCTTCGGCTACCTAGTGGTAGCCTATGGTGATGGAGGATGGATGTGTTTGGTATGAATTTGGGTCTTCAATGGCTTTGGTGGTGGTTTGTTGAAGGTGGTAGATTGAGTATTTAAGATGGGCTTGTGGTGGATTAATATGCATGGCATTAGATTTTTGAAGATGAGTTCTTGAGGAGATCCTACTGGGTGCCGAAAATGGTGGGTCTTTGATTATATCAGTTGGGTGATATATATATATATATATATATCTATATATATATATGGTGTGTAGGCTATTATTCTGAAGTGGTTGATATGCAGTTGGGCTACCCATGTGCAAGAATTAATTGGGTTGAAACCAATTGAGCCTTGTTTTGGGCTTATGAATTAAAAGGAATGGGCCTATAAAATTATGTTCTCAAATTTATGTTTTTGATTTTTATAAGGTTGCTAAGTTTTAAATTGGGCATGAACGTTTGTGAGCCATAGATTATGTTAATTTCTGAAATTTCTATGTTTAAGCATAATAGAACTAATTATGCTAGAATAGTTGGTTCTAGGGAAAAATTCTCGAATGCTTCATAAATTACGAAATTTATGGGATCATTTGTTTTAACCCAATAGAGCCTGTTAAGTTAAATTAGTTGGTCCCAAGGGATTAAAGATTCGGTTAGCGACGTTTTAAGCTTTATGAACGTGCCCAATTCGCTCTTTTAATTTATTAAATGTGAAAAACATTTAATAAATTATAAAAGATTTTTTTGTTGGTAAATAACGCTTGTTTCCCTTTATTTAGAGTGAAATAGGAAAAAATTTCCTTTAAGCTTTAAAAATTACGAAAAGCTCTAGAGTCATATATTTTGGCATAATAAACTTAATTATGCTAAAATAATTAAGTTTATAAAAGATTTAAGTGGTGAAATCTTAAAGTGATTAATTAATGTGATTAGGGATCACATTAAAAGAACGGTTTGATTTATTAAATGTTGAAAGCATTTGGTAAATCTTAAAAGCTTGAATGTGTGGAAATGAGATAAAAATTTCTAAAGAATTTGTGAGGTATGGTTCGGGACCTACCTATAGGGTGTGTACAACCCTTTTGTTATGGCCATTGGGCGGAGCGTGGCCTTATTGTGTGGACGTGGTCCGGGACCATCTGGGTGAGTGGACGTACAAGCCCAGCCACAGCTGCGAGCTTCCTTAGTCCGGGACTATGCGATACGCACCACTTGTTGGCTAAGCATGCCATCTATTGGAGGGGAGCCCGGGACTCACTGTGAGGTTATGTTAAGTTAATTTAGACGATTAGCTTAATAAGGAATTGTTGAGAATACGGTTCCTGTGTGTGAAAGAAATTGTGAATATGATAATTAATTAGAGTTTAATTATGATAAAGAAAATCTGGGTGTGAAGGAAATTGCGGATATGATAATTAACTAGAGTTTAATTATCATAAGAAAAATTTTGAAACTATTCAAAAAAGATTGTTGTACGATTCCTTATATGTAGGAATTTAAGGCAAGGTCAATTTGTTGAGCAATGATAGTGTTTTGCAATTCTTGCTGAGCTTGTTGAGCTCACTATATTTTATTTTTTTAGGTACCGAGTGAATGGAAGTGATAAGTGTTCAATTCTATGCATTTGAACCCTCTTTATTGCATATGTTAGTCCCGTTTTTACGTTTACCGAGATATGTTTACGGTATTTTTGTGTTTTTGATGTATTGCAGGTCTTGTAGCAAAAGGAGCAAAGTTTGAGGCCATTTGCAGTTGAAGAGCTAAAGTCAGAATTAAACCTAAGGCATCTCGATCAATTGAGATGTTGATCTCGATTAATCAAAATCTCGATTGATCGAGATCTTGATTTCGATTGATCAAAATTTCGATCAATCGAGATTCCAATCTCGATTGATCGAGATTCTGTAGAGCCACTTGCCCACTTGCCCACTTGCTCACCTGCTTTCCCACTTGCAACAAAATCCCCCTTTTTGCACGACTTAGAGGGATTGTCTAACTTGAACAAGACCCTTGGGGACCTTCTTGATATAGTTGGTATATATATTGATATATATATATATTTATGGTGGGCCCCAAGGTTGAAAAGGAGGCCATAAAGCACAAAAAGAGGCCATTTTCTCACATCTCTCAACCCACATTAGAATACACAGATAGACATTCGGGAGAGGGGAAGAAGGAGCTGAACCAGACCAAGAAGCTTCATTTTCTCCATCAATGGAAGAGTGCAAGGCAGCCATGAGCAACTAACTTCTATACTAGGGTGTTGTTGAAGCCCCTAGCCATGTAAACTTGTTCATTGTTGTAGCATTTTGGGATTTGTTCTTAAATGTTGATTATTTAGCCTAGTGACCATGTACACTAATACATCTCTTTTGTATATTCATTTGATTTTGGTTTTATTCTTGTCTTAGAGTAGAATCTATCTTATGAATGCACAACATTTGTTTCTTCCACAAGAAGGGCAAATGATGGCTAAGTAATGGTACTTTAAATGTATGTGGTGTGCTTGCTTGTATAAACCATGCCAAGATAAGGTAGTTTGGATGCATGTAGGTTCACTTAGAAAGTAGGGTAATTAGTTAGGTTGAAGAACTATGCTTGTTGAAGATGGATTATGATAGGTTGGTGCTCACATTAATCTTTTGATATATCATTGAGGTCACAAGCCTAATGACATTGTTAGGCATTTAATTTATGAATCCCAAGCTTGCTACACTTATGAACATGTGAATGGCTAGTGGTGGAAACCACCCCTAGTTCTCTCTCCCAACTTTTACTCTTTAAATTTATTGTTATTACATTCATGCAATAGTTTTATAAACAAAACTCAAAACCTTATTTTTAGGATTAAAGTGGAAGTAATCTTTCTTTAAGACAATTACGACTAGTCCTCGTGGGATCGATACCCTCTATATAGAATCGTATCTACAAAGATTCGTGCTCTTGCGAGTGGTTAAATTATATTTTGATAAAAGGAGCAAAAATAAGCTTACAATTTAATTCAAGTTTAGCCACATCAGGAAGCGAGGTACAGGACGATGGAGACCATTTACATGTAATTTTCTTAGCATGTATTTATCTTTTGTTGTACATAGTTGACTCTCAGGATGAGGGATGAGGTCTCCAGATGGAATTTTTGTAATAGATGATCTAGACGATCACATTTTGATTGTAATATGTAAAGTTTTTGGATTAATATATGGTATGATGGACATTGTTTTTCAAGTCGCGTACCGAATTCAAGTGCCGGACTAGAGTTTCAGGTATTGAAATTTGGGGGCGTGACAGGAGGCTTGTGCAATCATTCAAATGAAGCGTTTTCAGATTTGTGAGTTGAGAAATTGTTTCCAGAAAGATACAAGTCTTCCAACGAGGATAGACGGCCAATGTCGCTGAGAAGGGATTCTTCTGATAAATTACATTTTTTGAGATCTAAAACTTTTAAAGATCTCAAACTGAAGAGCAGTTCCAGTTGGAAATAACTAGTTGAAGCAAGAGTTTTCTTTCGCACAAACGAAAATGGCATCAATGAATTTGGCTTCTTGGGAGATGATGGTAAGTGTTCTATAGCAGTTTCTCCCATATTAAGCCACTCTAAATCCTTCATTCTAGAAAAAATGTTGCTTGGAACACTTTTAAGCTTTGAGCAACCGTCTACACTTAAATACTCAAGCCCTTTAAGATGCTCAATTGATGAAGGCAAATCTTTTATTGCAGTTTTCTCTAAATTAAGATTCACCAAACAATCCATAGGCTCTTCAATCTCCGAAAACTTCTTAAGTTTTGAGCATCCCCGTACATTAAAATATCTCAGATTTTTCAATTTGATTCTTCTTGGGAGACTCCTCAGATTTTTACAACCCACGAGATGTACACTAACAAGCCTCTCATCAATTAGATTTGTACATTTTCCAAGTTTTAATATCTCGAGACATGGGAGAGTATACAAATCAGGAGATTCACTAAGATCAAGGAATTTCAACTTCTCTAGAACCTGTTTAGCAAACAAGCAATGAAATAAATAAATTAATTTCAATAAACCCAACAACACTATTCAAATGTAAATAATTAAACTGTGAGCATACCTTGATACTCGATGAAATTTCTTTGATTTGGTTGTGACAAAGGCGGAGATGAACAAGATTTTTGGAAGAAAATTAGAAGGCAAAAATCTTGTCGGGTAACCATCCCAATCAAGATAACTTAATTCTTTTGAAAGAAATGTAAGGCATCCACGAAGTCGTATGCCACTAAGTTTGAGCAGTTTAAGTTTCTTCATCTTCACAAAGACATCGGCGTTTACATGTAACTCCTCTTGTAGATGATCATGAGGCATGTTTAGCATAATGCCTTTAATTGTTTTTGTCACCTAATTACCAGCAACATAGTGTTAAAACCTTAGAATTATATAGCTTATATGAGAAAACAAATAAAATAAACCTACCATTTTTTCATAACTTGAATGTCAAAAGAAACTTATATGTAGTTATAACATACCGTATTCTCTTTTAGTACTTTATATATATCTTCATAAAACCACAACCTACTGCATTTGCCAGGATCATCAGGTGATTCACGACGAACAATTTCCTTACCCATTTCTTGTATCAAATTGTGCATTTCTAGTTTGTTCCAATATGAGATGGTTATAAAGGATCGTTCAATAAGAACTTGAATTCATGGGTGAAACCTACTACTGCCCAACATATCCATTACAGAATCTTTATCATTACCTTTCAAGAAACAAGAAATATCGAGGAATAGATCCTTCTCTGTATCATCAAGGCCATCAAAACTAATCTTGAGAACATCAAAAATTTCTCTATTTGGAATTCTTTTCAAATTATTCAATTCGTCTTCCCACTCTTTTTTGCTTCTTTTATATAAAAAAGAACCCAAAACATGAATAGCTAATGGAAGGCCTTGGACATAATTTATTACACTTTGTGAGAGTTTCAAATATTCCTCCAAAGGATGGTTGCTCTTGAAAGCATGCCAACTAAAAAGTTGAAGAGCTTCATTGTAATTCAACAACTCAACATTGTATATTTCATCATGATCTACTTTATGCTCCACCAACAAACGTACATTTCTAGTAGTTATAATGATCCTACTTCCAAAACCAAACCAATTATTTTCTCCAACTAAACTTTCTAATTGCTTCAAACTATCCACATCATCAAGAACTATAAGAACCTTCTTGTAACGGAGTCTTTTCTTTATCATGTTGATCCCGTAATCAACATTTCGTATCTTTAGATCTTCTTCCACTAAGATCTCATTCAAGAGTTGTTGTTGGAGATAAGTTAGACCATATTGTTCTGAAGATTCTCTCACATTGCTAAGGAAACAACTTCTTTCAAATTGATCATTTATCCGATTGAAAACAACTTTGACAATGGTTGTCTTTCCTATTCCACCACTTCCACAAATTCCCACAATGCACACATCCTTGAGCTTATTGTCTAGTAGAGTGATCACTTTGTTCACACGATAATCTATCCCCACTTCGTACTTGGCAACATGTAATGGTATATCCCCCAATACTTTTATAATCTCCTGGACAATTTTTTGGATAAACTTCGCCTCATGCCTATCAAGTACAAAGCAAATTAAAAAGATTTAGTATGTATTGTAGACATTAAAAAATTACATGATGGACCCAAAATATAATTTGGGCTTATCTTCAGTTTAGCCCACTTTGAAATGTGACCCAATGAGTCAGATAATTTAAAGCCCAGACCCACCACAAATAAATGAGTTATGGACTGATCCAAATTGTCTAAAAACGTCCAAGCCCACTTGAAAATGGGTCAAATGGATAATTATATATATATATATATATATATATTATGCATATATTGGATAATTATCACAATTATCATAAAGGATAATTATGGGATAATTATTAGAAGAAAAGAAAGTTACTAATCTACCCCTCCAAGAAGCCTATAAATAGAGGTAGATGGTGAAGAGAAAGACGAGACTCTGACAGAATACTGAAGCCCTGCCAGACTCTACCCTCAATCCACACTTGAACCTCTGAAGACATAAGTTTATACAACCTTCAAAGCTTTGAAAAAGAATAACAACAAGCACATTCAAAGTCATGTCGTTCTTCCTCCACGATTCAATAAATTCAAAGAATCATTAACAAGACTGTTCGAGATTAAGCTTCTTCAGCCTTCGATCAAAAATTCTCACCGATTTTCTTCAACAACAAACACTTGAAGAGAACTCTCAACAATCCAATTCAAGATCAAGTTCTAGCAGCCCTTGAAGCCGGATCATCAAGGAGATCGAATCAGAGAAATTTATCTTTCTTTTGTAAAGATCCACAAAGAATTGTACCCATTTTTCTTAAATTAATAAAGTTAATTATTTGTTACTGATTTTCGTTCCTAGATTTTCGGACATGAAATTTGTGTGTACAAATTTATGGCACGCCCGGTGGGACAATCTCTGCCTCTCATCTATGTCTCCTACATCATACATCCAAAACTCGGTTCATCAGAATCTATGGTTCCTCCCAAGGTTCAGACGACAAATAAGAAAAACTCAAAAGAAACCGCTACTGCAATGGCTAGCACCAAAGTTATCGCAAGCACTGACAAGAACACTAGGAACCTGTCAAGTGCCAGCAGCACCTCAGCAGGTCCTATGATGCGTAGCAAGACCAAAGCAATTTCTTCTCTCAAGAATCAGCAAGATTTGGTGAAAACTAATCCTGCTAAACCAATGGATGTGAAAACTAAATATGTTAACACCATTGATCCTCAAGGGGCAAATAATTTTGACATTGTTTCAGAAAAGTCGGCGCCACCACATTTACCCCACTCCGTCTCTGACGCCAACTCTAAGTTGGTTGGCTCTCGAAGTCGTTACTTGAGATTTCAGAACAATCGGTGACTTCAAAGAATGTTGGCGAATGTTGTCGTAGCTATGATGACTAGAATAACCTTGGTGGAAGACCAACTAGCAATGATGGCGCACGCAATCGAAAACCTCACAAAGACTGTTGAAGAGAAGGACTTGCAGTTTGCCGCACTAATAAGTAAACTTGAAATCTAAAATCCTAACAAGTTAACACATCTGCCTGCAAATACTTTAAATTTATCTCTTCAAGGTGCCCAATCAAAAGATCATCGTCACACATCTGCGTCAGGACACATGGCTAAAGAAACTAACCCTGTTTCGCTAGTTAGTTTGTTATCTGTCCAACAATTACAGGATATAATAACGAACACAATTCGAGCACAGTATGGTGGCGCCCCTCAAAGCACTCTCATGTACTCAAAACCCTACACCGAAAGAATTGACAGCTTAAAAATGCCAGTAGGATATCAACCACCAAAGTTTTAATAATTTGATGGAAGAGGCAATCCCAAACAACATGTTGCACACTTTGTGGAGATATGCTATAACGCTGACACCGAAGGGGACCTCTTAGTCAAACAATTTGTTCGTTCCCTCAAAGGGAATGTATTTGATTGGTACACAGACCTCAAAGCTGGCAGTATTTGCTGTTGGGAGCAGATGGAGCGGGAGTTTCTCAACCGCTTCTACAGTACTCGCAGAATAGTAAGTATGTTAGAACTCACTAACAATAAACAAATGAAGGATGGGTTTATGGTCGACTATATCAACCGCTAGCGAGCTCTAAGTCTTGATTGCAAAGATTGTCTTTTTGAAGTCTCAACAGTCAAAATGTGTATGCAAGGCATGCACTGGGAGCTTCTCTACATTCTATAAGGAATCAGGCCTCGTACATTTGAAGAGCTGGTTACTCGTGCCCATGATATGGAGCTTAGCATAACGAGTCATAGTGCAAAGGCTCTTACCTTTTCCAATATGTCTGATAATTGTCTTAAAGACGAGGGGGTTGAGTCCGAAGAAGAAGATGAAATACTTCCTAACTCGACCGATAAATAGGTACATCTTATGTTACAAGTGTCATCTCTAAAGACTTATATCAAAAAATACATCATGTTGCTTCAGTAACTTCATCTGAAAGTTCTTAGTTACATAAAACATTGAGTCAAGAAAGTATTGATAGAAGACTGGACAAACAAGGGGCAAGCCCTCCATACAAAGCTCATTCAAGCTCTCCTCAAACAATTTCAAATAAAAATGATCGAAAATTTGTGTTCACATGGAGGCCAAAAAAGAAAGTTCAAGATGGGAATAGTCTAGCAAGGATCTTGCAAGAATCATTGCCAAGAAATACACGAGTGATGTCTCAAGAGTCACTTTCTCGAATTGTCTCTAACAATTAGTGAAACGAAGGTCTCAAAAAAAAAAAGCAAGGAACAAGAACAAAATCATCTACAATCCCAGATGGAACGAGAAGCTCAAAAATCAAAAGACTAATGGAAGGAAAAGTGTGGGGACCAAAGCCCGAAGATGCTGTCTGGATTGAATCTCGCAGTAGAATTAAAGCATATTGGGTGAGGTTCAATCCTCCTACATGGACCATGACGAATGAAATACCTCTTCCTTCTGGGTGGGGAGACGAGTTCGAAGAAGACGTTTCTTCTCAAGTACAAGAAAAGTATAATGAAGAAACAAAGCAAGAAGAAAATCTCCAAATTGACGTCGAGCTGATTCACACCTTTCAACACAAGCGTGGATTGTCTCCTGAGTCTTGCAAAGTTGAAGACTAATCAAAGCTAAAGTGCTCCGATACGAGCCTAAACTGTCGATGACACTCCTTCACACGAGTATAAACTATCTTCCAAAAAAAATACTCCTTGACACAACTATAAACTGTCTACAAAAAAAAAATACTCCTTGACATGAGTATAAAGTGTCTACCAAAAAAAAAAAAATTTCTTGACACGAGTATAAATTGTCTACCCAAATAAAAAAAAATTTGACTTGATTCTTGTTCAGGATACGTAGGCATCTTGGAGGATTGTTCCAAGTTCAGTCGACCTAAAAAAAAAATTTTCTGGCCTGCTGCCGAGGTATTGACGATGTCTGTCATACCGTGGTGACTTGGTCTACTGCCGAGAGATTGACGATGTCTGTCGCACCGTGGTGACTTGGCTTGCCACCGAGATGTTGACGATGTATTCCGCACTGTGGTGACTTGGTCCAAAGGAACGATAAAATGACCTAAAAAAAAAATTCTAGCCTACCATCGAGGTATTGATGATGTCTACTGCACCATGGTGACTTGGCATGCCGCCGAGATATTGACGATGTCTGTCACACCGTGATGACTTGGTCTGCCACCGAGATATTGACGATGTCTGCCGTATATTAGGAGAATGGTGAAGTTGAGACATGTGTATACCAGGCGACTTATCATTGTTCTTGATGTACCCTCTGATGGATCTTCCTTTGTATACCTACAAACCATAGGCAAATTAGATCTTTTAAGTGGGGAGTGTGGCGTGGAATTGTTTCCCAATCTTAAAAAACTAAAATGCCAAGATTATGGTTTTCCTACATTGGACTTTCTAATTCACCTTGAAACCTTGAAGTTATTCCACAAGGACTTAAGAACACCTCCTCCTAGAAGGATACGTGATCTGCATATGTACGCATTCCCTCCAAATCTCAAAAGCCTCACTTTATCAAACTTTCGTCTACCTTGGGAGAAAATGTCAATCCTTGGAAGGTTACCCAACCTTGAGTTTCTCAAATTATCATACAAGGCATTCGAAGGACCAACTTGGGACACAAATGGTGGTGAGTTTCATAAACTAAGGTTCTTGAAATTTCAAGGCATATTTATTAAGCGATGGAACACTTCTAATGATCACTTTGTCAACCTTCAAACGTTAGTGTTGGATAACTGTCAGTGGCATGAGGAAATCCCATCTAGTTTAGGGAATATTCCTACTCTAGAGATGATTCAAGTGAGATGGTGTAACCAATCTACTGAAGTTTCTGCTAGGCAAATTCAAGAAGAACAAAAGATGATGGGAAATGATGAGCTTAAGATCCTTATCTACTCTTTAAATCAGGATTTGGTGGGTCTGGTGGCCTTTGGAGATGAGGATAACCTAGCCTTGAGGGATGAGGATGACCAGGCCGTTGGGGATGAGGATGACCAGGTTGACGCACGTTAAAGTTCATCAAAGCATACAGCAGAATTAGTTACTTGAATGAGGTAATAAATATTTTGGAAGACCCATCAAGTTCTCCCATCTGTTTTCCTTTTCTACTATATGTAAACATTATATATATCTGTTGTAAAATTTAATTTCTATTTTCCTACTAAACTTTCAAGATAAGAAGAAGCCCTTGGAGCAACATGAGTTTTTAGTATACATTTCATTGACAATTACATGTTTATGAGGTGTTATGGAGAAGTGACAAGTCCTCGAACACCTGGTTAGAGTTTTGAGGGTATTGTGACAACTCCCTCTTCTTCTTCTTCTTCTTCTTCATCTACTTATTAGTTTATTTTTTCTTTTAGAAGAAAATGATGAAGAATTAAAGATTTTTGGGTACAAATTTAAGTCTCCCCTCGTATATTCATTCTCCAGATCATTGTTTAATTTGACTCGTCTAATTATAGTTCTAATTAACTCCATTTGTTTATATATTTATTGGAAAGTGTAATTAACTCCCCATTTATCATAATGTGTGGGAGGGTGAATTTAATACCTTAACATATTAGAACAAGTAGTAGTGCATTCAGAACACACATCATGGAGGCATTTGTTATTGAGAGATCAATGTGTATTCATAAGCAGAACATGTAGAAATTCCACAAAGGCTTTAGATTTTGTGTTATAACAGGTCTTCCAAGAAAAAAATGACTCTTTTATGCTACTCACTTGGAACAATTGCCAAAATTCATTTTTCCTTCCAATATATTTTTCAGATGGACAATGCTTGGGTGCTGCCGAGCAAGACCAACTTTGTCCTCCCTGATGACATGGCGTGCTTGGGTGCTACCCAGTAGGACCAACTTTGTCCTCCCTAATGACATGGCTTGACAAAAATTTGACACGTGTCCTCAATTAAAAATGAATCAAACCAAATTTAAATGCGTTAACTGGATTAAAATCCATCAGATTTCATGGATCAACATATCTCTATTCTCACTGTCTCTGTAAGAATTTCACAAATTTACTTAACCAAAATTTGTCAAGAAATATTGATCTCCATTTTTCTCTCTCACTACTGTCTCTCCAACAAGCCTCAATTAAATTTAGAGAAGACAAAAAGCCTCTGTTTCACAAATATGCCTTACCAAAAGCCTCTATTCATTGCCACCAGACTCCATCTTTTTGAGATGGATCTTGGAATGGTGACAGATTGGACAAAGCTAATGTGCATATAGAGGCCTTGGTGCTTGCCATTACAACAAATTATGCTTTTTGCCACGAATTTTTTAGGCACAAAGGCAAATTTGTGGCAAAAGATGCACATTTGCGACAAATTATGACTTTGTCGCCTAATTTAAATTTTTTTTGCAACAAACTTATAAATTCGTCGCTAATATTTTATTTTTTGCAACAAAATACAAGATTGTCCCAAAATATACCATTTTAGATGACAATAAATTTTTTGTTGCAAAATTTCATCGTAAAAAAATTGTATTTAGAAACAAAAATATTTTTTGTTCCAAAAGGTAGACTTTAGGGACAAAAACTTTGTCGCAAAAAATTAGCTTTCAGGAAAAAAATTTTTGTCGCAAATTTTGGAGTTTTTGAGACAATTTTTAGTTTGTCGCCAATGGGATATTTTGTGCAACTAAAACATGGTTTGTGGCAAAAGGTTGAACTTTCGGGACAAAACTATTTGTCGCAAAAAAATGCATTTTAGGGACAAAATATATTTTGCTGCAAATTATTTAGTTTTTGCGACAAATCTTGGGTTTTGTCGCCAATGTGATATTTTATGCAACAAAAACAAGCTTTGTTGCAAAAAAAAAAAAAAAATCTCTCTTTAGAGACAAAATACTTTGTCCCAAATTCTTTACTTTTGGAACAAATTTGAATATCTAGTGTTTTAAGATTGCGAATGTTGATTTATACTAATTACTATAATTTAATGTCTTAGACAACAAAAAATTTTGGTTTTGAATAAAATTTATAAATTTAGTTTTAAAATTTTTCTTTTTCAAAATTATTTTTCTTATTTTTTAAGCATAATAAGTGTCTATCAACTACAGATAAGTAACTAATAACTTTACAACTACATTTATAAGTAATTGTAATAATTAAACTTTACAAATTCTACAAATATTATATTTTTCAATTAACTAAAAATTTGTAAATGATAAATTAATTATAACGACCAATGATGTGTGTGCATGTGTATATATATATATATATATATATATATATATATATATATATATGAATGAGAATGACGTCAAGGCCTTACTCACTTGGTTTAGTGACATAAGCTACTACCGATATCAAATTTATTGAGATTTGCAGAACCAATATAATACATATATATATATATATATATATATATATATATTAATGAAAATTAGTTTTTTAGAGATTGATTAAGGTGTCTATCAAGTACTATTTCGTATAGTCTCAATTTGAAATACAGTTAATTCACATTATAAATTAAGTTGAAAAATAGTCATATATAGTTGTAATAAGTTCCCCATCAAGGTACCTATACATTCTTTGATCCAAGTTATTTTTCAATTAATAATTCTCCCTCAAATGCTATTGTTGACCCCAAAGGTTTCAATCCATGGTTAATTCAATGATTTTGATAATAATGATAAGTACAGAATGTTGTGCATTCGGTCCTTCTAATTTACATATGTTAATCCTTTAATTATGTTTATATTAGTATTTTTATAGTTTTATTCTGTTTTTGTCATTTTCAGATCCTTAGATGAAATAGTGGTTAATTCCATGGTTCTTGGGCTTTCAATGAGGCTTACATAAGAAGAAGAAATTGCCATTAGTTTGGGCCAAATTCCAATGATGAGTCCATGGATTGGGCCAAGCTATATTGAAGATTTAATGCAAAAGGGGCCAAAAATCTGAATTGGTTCATTCATTGGGTCAAGTACAAGTGCAACACTAATCTCAAGCCCAAAATTCGTTCAAAATTCTGATCTGCGCACTGTTTGTATTTTGACCATAACTTCATGCTCCAAACTCCAATTAAGGTGATTTTTGCGGCTATGGAAAGATAAAAGAAAGTTCTAAATACGTTTAGTTTTGAGAAATCTCTAAACATGACATCTTGGTGGTTGAAAGTGGCCAAAACAGTAGGATAAATATTCTGGGCAGATTTTTCTTTGGTTGCTTTGAAAATTTTGTGACAAGTGACCAATGAGATGACAAGCAACCACCCCACTCAATTAATTCACCAAAGTGCTATACACATGGAGGGAGATGATCCAATTCTTCTAAAATGGAGTATATATGGAGCTATTTAGGCCATAGGATGAGTTTTAGTGGAAGAAGTGGTGGACACTCATATTGCACTAACTTTGGCTATAAATGGAGGGGAATTGAGTAGTGTAGGGAAGAGAAGTGAGTGGAAATATTCTGCACACATATAGAAATATGAAGTGTTCTTCAACTATGAAGACTTGTAAGTTAGCCATGAAGAACTAAAACTCTTCCTAGGGCATTGATGTAGCCCTAGCCAAGCATCAATGGTATGATAATAATATTTTTATTTGGGATTGTTATATATGTATAATAAGTTGTATAACTTTGAGGATTACATTTGTAATTGAAGTATAAAGTTATGTTTAATCTTGACTTCATTCTTCTCTTATCTTATAAAGTATGAAAGTTATACAATAATTTTATTAGAACATAAATTCATTAGATTTGATAATTCATGCTTAAGGAAGATGAATCGTTCTACACTTTTAATTTCATGTTATGTCTTTTATTTAAGTAGTTAGGTAGACGATTCATGCTAACTAGAGATGAATTATTCTTATCTTTTGATTTATGTATTTTCTTAAAGATATCATGGTGGTATGTGACAAATCCCATGAATCATGATTATACATATGTAACTTTCCCAAGTTGAAATACATTCTTCCACTGATGTGAGGCTAGTGGTGAAATCAATACCCTAGTCCCTCTTATATTTATCAATTCAAACTTTAACTAGTGCCATTTATTTTATGTTAAACAAATACCAAAAATATCAACCTCTCTTTCAATGAATCAAATGAGACTAATTTAATCACATTCTCTGTGGGATTGACACCTTCACAAGAGCCCTATCTTACAAAGATTCGTGCTATTGCGAGTGGTTTATTAAGAATTGGACAAGAATTATTTTGGTAAAACAAAATACCCTTTCCAAGCACAACAAATAACAACCTATTAATGTGAAATAATTAACAATTTACTGAAGTGTTGTTATTCACAGATATATCATATTGACAGAAGCACTCAAAGGCTCATATAGACCATTGGATGATAATTATGTAGCACAAAGGTTCAACACATGGGTAGTATAGGTGGGCATGTGCTAGGACATGAATTGTAAAGTTGTAAAAGTATCTTGTACATTGAAATATCATGTCTAGGACACTTTTAATTGTGTTTGGGCCAAAATATCACACATGGACCCTAGGATAACTTGACCCTTGAACTTATAATGAAATATCTCTTAGGGGAAAAATGGCCTTTTGAATATTAGAAAACCAGTACCCAGGGGCGGAGCCAAGGGGCAGTAGGGGCCATGGCCCCCCCAAAAGATTGAAATTCCTTTACTAGTATGCCTCTCTTCCAAAATTAATATATGTATATGCACTACTTGGCCCCCCCAAACCCAATTCTTCATTAGTCATTGGGCCTTTAGAAACTCAATACTAATAAACTCCACCACACCCAGCCAAACCCAATTCTTCATTGGCCATTGGGCCTTTAGAAACTCAATACTAATATAATAGTATATTATGTCAATTTTGTATCCAAAATCTCAATAGCACATACACATCATGAATATAAACACACCCACACACTAATCCCTTTTATATCAATTCAGTTCCTAATTTAATTTCAGTTTTGTTCCTTGGATTGGGAAATAATTTTTTATATGAGTTTCAAAAAAAAGAAAAGAAGCAGTTGTATTTTATTTAATTGATAAATATTTATCAAATTAAGCTTATTTTTTTAGGGTAGTGATCAGAGACATAATATATTAGCGAAATTGGAATAAAGGATTATTGAATTAGAAGTATTATTTTTGAATTATTCTATTAGTACGATTATACTATTAATTGGTAATTAAAAATAATGATAGATTGATAGTTGATATGTATGATGTGTTCCAGATTTTGCTTAATTATTAATTTGTGATATTACTACATGAATTTTGTATTTGTTTATAAGTTAAAAGTCTAATTGTTTAATTGAAAGCTTTTTCAATTTCAGCTTAATCTTTTTCTATCATTGTGAAGAAAGTTTGATAAGAAAATTTATTTAACTAACTAATTGATAAATTTTTAGGTTAATTGATTACTTTGGAAGCATAGCCCTAAGTCTAGTTAAGCCACTAAAAACTATTGACGCTTTATATATTGTATATATACATTTACTCTTATACATTTATATAATACATATATATTATATATATTTTTGTACATATACATAAAACTAATATTAAACTGATGTAAAAAAAAAAATTTGGGCCCCCCAACAGCAGAATCTTGGCTCCGCCCCTGCCAGTACCCTTCAACTTAGATGACCAAAAGTGAGAAAACTCAAGGCCAATGAAATAGACGTCTTTTACTTTGAGATAGATGTCTATGTCTTCACACATAGTGCAACATATTTATGCATATATATAAATCATAAAATTATTCTATGAACTGTTTAATTATATATTAATTAATCACCTTGAATTAGTATTGATCAAGATTGAGATGATTTTTAGAAAAATTAATTACTTATTACTAAGTTGGATATATACAATGATTAATTCTAAATCTTATAACATTATAATTACTATTACATGTAAGTAAAATTATGTTGTTTTGGTCACATGCATAACCTTTTTCATCATCAATTTCTTAGTATATAAAAAATTTGATAAAATTACCTATTGCGATTGATGGGAGATGATTTTAGAAGAATTAATTAGTTGAAAAAAAGTTCTAAGAGACCTAAAAAAAATTATAAGAAACCTGATAAGTCTATCCTGAACAAAAAATAAACAAAAATAGTTCAAGTTCAAGCGGTATTTCATCAACTTAATTTGTCCGAGTTAAAATTAATAAATGATTATTAATAGAGCAATTGCAGGTCTTAAAATAAGAAAATAAAATTTAATAATGATAAATATAAAAATAACAATTTGTTAGTATATAAATAGATGAATTTTTTTTTATTAAATTTGTAATAACTTCATATTTTGTCCCAAAAACCTAAAAAATTTACATTCCCGCGCCCTTGAGCCTTTTCACGCGCGCTAAATTTATTGGATAAAGTACATCAAACGTTGTGTTTTCTTATTGCAAGCTATTCCTTTTTAGATTTCTCCCTCTCTCTATCTCAATCGCCAAACCCAACCTCCTGCTCTCCTATCTTTTGATCTTGACAGAACTCAAACCCTCGTTTCCACTATGGAATCGACACTTCTCAATATCTCTCGCCTCCCTACATTTCAATCGTTAAAATCTTAGACTAACGGCGGAAGACGATTCAGCTACTTCGACGTTCGGAATTGTTTGAGCTCACAACCGTGATCAGCTAAGTTTTCATCACCACACCGAAGTTGCTGCTAGGTTTCAATTTTGTAAGTAAAAAAATCAGTATATTCTGTTTCTTTAGGGTTTTATGATTGAATAACATGTTTTTAGGGAACTTCTCATTCATCATAACAAAGCATCTATCTACGTGTCCCCCAGACCCAACTCATCATAGCTTACATATTTCTCTCTCTCGCATCTCCGTATGTGTATAGATTTTGTAATACCAAAACCTTATGTTATATGTATAAATTTGTTATTTTAAAGAAATTGGGAATTTTTGGTTTTGGAAGGCAGGGCTTTCTTGTAAGGAAGAGAACCCTCCTTTTGTAGTAGTATATTATTATAATTTGATTGCATTCTCAATTTAAGTTGAAATGGAACTTCTTCTGAATTTCCTCAAATGTGCCAATTGTTGTTGAAGTTTAATTGAGGAAGACTAAGAAAATCAACAGGCAAAAATCAATTTGTTTTGTAATTGGTGACACATTGTAGTGACTCTTTTTCTGTGTCTCTATTCGAATTGTCTAGTAATAGTTTTACACTTCCTTTAGTTTACAAATAGATGATTCCATTCATTAGCACTGGTATTGCATCAGAAAAAATATGCCTTGAATAACTAATGTTTTTTTTATATATTAAGAGAATTTAGGTTTAGTGGCTCCATACAGGGATATATAGGTTTTTGCCTCTTTTTTTTTATAATTTTTTTATAGACTTTCTGCTGGTAAACCTTTTCTTTTTCTTGCAAAAAAATACAAAATACATCAAGGTCTCTTAGACTGACTTTGCCAACTCTCTAGATTAATTGTTATGAAGTGGTTGGAGTTGGATTAGGGACTACCCAGTTACAACTACAGCGAAAAAGTTTCATCACACTGTTTGGCTAACAAGTTCCTTGGCATCAAAGTACTGCATAATATAGCTTTTAAATTTTAATTATTAAAGGCTTGTCTTAACAATTTAAGGTCATTTACATGAATCTTGTTTTACTAATTCACTGTTAAGGGTCATAGTTTTTGCCCCCTCTATTTTGTACCTAAATTTTATGTTCATAGTTTCAATTAAACTACAGGCCTATATATTTCCTTATTATCTAAACACATGTTACTTTTTTTTTTCTAGCATAAACACATGTTAATTTTAGTCTTAGCATCCTCTAGCATTACCCCCTGGTGTACCAACTCACCTTTCTTTGCTGGTGCATTTTTTTTTAGTTTCACATGTCCAAACCATATTAGGAAATTTTCTCTTCTTTTATTTCCAACTGGTGTTGCTTTTAAATAGATCAGTCCAATCAGTTCCATCCCCTTCACCACACCTTTCATGAACAAATTTTATTTTCTCCACTGATTTGAAAATACAACTGCAGCTCAAAACAAATGATGTGATGCACACATTATCTGCTTGTGCCTTCCACTCACAATCTGCAAAGTGGCATTAACATAAGCTGAATTTAACTTTGTTTCAAAAGGGATGTGCCACGTTGTGGATGGGTGTGGTGGGAAACAAAGTGGGTAAGGAAGTGACACCAAATTCTTGATATCTAAAAGATCTAGGTACTAGTATAAAAATATGCAACTTTCTTTAATTTTTGATAAAACTTGAAAAACACCGTAAAAGATTCCATTAGTTGCTGTCGCAAGGTGCTCTTTCTAGCATATTTGAGGAGATTTTCTGTGTGAATCAATCCTAAAACCTCCTATAAGTATAGTTATCCAATTCTCATATTTATGTGAAAGGTTTTCATTTTCACACACAAATATGAATCACATAATCTATATATGCACCTATGAGGTTATCCATTAGGATTGAAATCAGTCTCCTATATTGTCCAGAAACGTGGCCCTATGACGCTCTCTCTATGAACACCATCTCACTAAATGGAACCTTTCAGATAGTGTGAACACATATGTGGGGTGCTTTGAGGGAAAGAGTAGAAATACACCTACCCTTTTTATTTTGAACAAAGTACTTGCTCTAATACTCGAATTTGCATCATTACACTTGTCAGGTTTGTGTTATGTATATGGGTGGAAAGGTGTTATTTAAGGGTTATACAACTGCTTCTAAATTGTTCTCAACCTTTCTCTTTAAATTAATGCTATATTTGAATACGAACACTTCTAACTTGGAAGACATGGGGCTGTACCTGTGTTATGCCTTTAGCCCTTCTCTTGTGTCACCATAAAAGAATCACTCCACAGTGTGTTTTGTCCATTAAACAGAAAAAAAAATTGTTATTTTTGTATTACAAAAGTTGCAATTACAGTTATTTTCTTAAGTGTGTTTATACTACTAAGAATTTCTTGTTTTAATACTGGAATACTATTATTTAATAATTTTAAATGGAAATTTGTCTTGACAATAAATGTTTAAGAATTACTAGTTTCAATTTGAGTTCTTTGTTAGTTTTCTTACATTTGGCTAGATTTTTAGCTGTAAGTTAACTAATGATTTTTCTTTTTTTGGTAGTGATTAATTTAAGAGTACTTGTTCAACCTGTGATAGGAAAAAATTAATGGATCAAAATTGGATTCAAAATAGAAATAAGTGCTCCGCTGAGTACATACAAGGGGTGAAAACATTTATGAACTTGGCACGAAGTCATACGGATTCACTGGGGCAAACTCGTTGTCCATGTCATAGACTCAATGGTTCATATCAAATATAATGATATTGGGACCAATTCTTTAATATTGATAACCTTCTAAAGTGTTAGGAGGATAAGAATTCCATATCAAATAAAAGAATCATCATGTATGCTAGCTCCACATTTTAACGAGAAAGTGGTTGTGTTAATTTTAGTTAGTTGTTTGCTTCACATTTTGTTTGCTATCCTTATTCTTCTTCCTCTCTTTTTTTTCTCATGATTTTTAATGCTCACTTTGTTTTGTTACATATGATGTATATATTTTGGAGTATACTTATTATGATATATTTAAGACTTGTAGTAAACATTTATTTGATATTCATTTGTATCATGAAGTACTAAATTCTCACAGGTTGACATGGTTGGACCTGGTCGTCGAAGACCACCTATGACTATACTTACTTCCACACCTACTTTGACACCTGAGTCAGAGCCTACTCCCACACCCGAGTTAGGGATTGTGACCACACCTACTACGAATCACTCGTCCAGTGCTGGTAAAATTTACTTTTTATACTATTTTACAAGTTAACCTATATGTTTTTAGATACAAATTCAAATAATCTATGACAACCTCAATTAATAAGTTTAAAAGATAGTTTATCATATGTTATATATTTTAAGTTAGTTTTCAACAAGTGAATAGAAGACCATGCAAAGTCTACTGGTGAACAGTTTACTTTATCATTAATTGTATGACATTGATTATACTATAGCATCTCATACAATAATTTATTCATTTATATTTCACTCTTAAAAGTTAAAATTAATTAAAATGAATTATGCTCAGGTTTTCTCATTCGATATTATTGATTTGCAGCTTCTAACAGATTGAGAAATGGGCGTGGTATTTCTCAGGGCCTGAGATATAATGCATTTAGGGATAAAGGTGGTCCTAAAGCACGTATTACTTTCCCAGAGGGAAAATATAGACCCATTGGTGGTTGGGCTAAGACCTTTGGGACGATGGTCGGTGTTATATGCCGAGAGCATGCCCGTTTTGCTTGTGGAACTTGGTCACACATGGAATCGGCTGATAAGGCTATGATCTATCATCAAATTCAAGTAATTTTTCATCAAATATATATATATATATATATATATATATATACATACATTGATAGGGTGGGGAGACCTCAGATTTGCATGTACACACACAATACTTCTTCTAGTATTCTTAATATATATATTTTATTTCAGGAAAGGTTTGAGATAGATCTTGATAATCCCTGCATTCGAAAAGGTCTTGATAAATGGCTTGCAGCTCGATTTAGATCACATAAAAATCACATGCACACTTATTTTAAATCATTCAGAGATAATGTAGAGCGGGCAAGGCAAAAGCCTTATAAAAATGTTCGACTTGAGGATTGGTATGCTGGATGTGAAATTTTCGAGACTTCGGCATTCAAGGTGCACAATTTTTTTTCTTCTATATATATAGTAATTTATATTTGTAGACTTAGGTAATAACAATATATTAAATTGAAATGCAGAATAGGAGCACCACCAATAAAGCAAATAGGGCAAAGAACCTAACAAATCACTGTGCTGGCTCAAAGCCATTCGTCACACTCCACTATGAAATGGTTTGTTTCATATGTTCTATTATGTATGTAATTACATAAAATTACAAATGCAAAATTTATAATATTAGGTTCTAATTATGTTTACTAAAATAGCGAAACATGGACACTCAAGAGGAGCCAGACATGATGACATTTTATCAACGAACACATTGTAGGGAGGATGGGACATGGGTCACCCCACATTGTCAGCAACTTTATGTATGTATATGCATAACTAGTAACTTGTAGTTTATTGTTTTGTATTTGTTTATAATTTCAGTCACTTTGTATAGATATGCAGGATAACATGATTTAAGAGGTCGATGCACAATCGAATTCTGATGATGCATCCACTATACAAATGACTCGTAATGAGGTTTACTTTCAAATAGTTGCTTCAAGCTCCTCGTATGTTCGTGGGCTTGGTCATGGGGAGGTGCCCCCTGTCTCTTTACGAGGCAACCATGCAGATGTTATTGAGGCTAGAAGAAGTGCTAATGAAGCAAATCGAAGGGCTGATGAGGCAAATCAAAGGGCTGAGGCAATAAAATAGCGACTGGGGGAACAAATCAACTCTTTGCAGGCTCAACTCACGTCTTTAACATCATTGGTGCAGAAATTTCTCGAAGGATCATCATCCGGAGAGGCTCATCATCCTACTTAGTAAGTTGAATTAATGTTTTACACTAGAGAGTGAATTTAATACTTGCTAGAACCCATTTTTTGATGATGTTAGAATGATAATACTCAATTTTCACCTATCTATAGTCACGAAAACACACACATATGAATAGAGACAAAACACACACATATTAGTGAGAAGTTTCATACTTTAACATTTAAAAATACATTTAGGTAGCCCCCATTCTTCCTTTAACCACTTATTAACCTAGTTTTTAACCACTTTCCTCATGGAAAATAAGGCAAATCTCCCAGTTTGTATAATATGCCCCTGAATATCTTCAACTATGTATTCATTTGAAAACAACCTATTCTTCCTCTCCTTTTAGATTGCATAAGTTGTGGTAGCATAAATCAGCTTATTCAAAACCAAGAGAGATTTTAAGGTAATTCCAAAAGCATTGACAGCTTTACAAAACAACTCAAATACATTTAAAAGATGATGTAAATACTCAGTTCATGCAATTAATTAAAGTAAGAGTTACAATCAAACAGCTTGAAAACTAAGGAGCTGCACACTTACTGTACAACAGTGACCATTAGGCTAACGTATAAGACATTATATCTTGAAGCAGACTCAGTATGGTCTAGGCAAGAGCTTGACATGATGAAAAATGTTGATTGAAAGATGTTTATACCAATCTGAGCCTTAGAGAGTCAGAAATACCTAATGACAGCAACTCTCTTGACAGCAGCTATATATTTGAGTTCAACAACACTAGCAAACTGAGGTTTGGAGTATGAGATCAAGAAGCAGCCTCAGGTTGAATTGATCAGCACTTGATGTGAACTTCAAATTATATAATGGACTTGTTCAATCCATAATAAAGCCATTTTGAACCTTTGAATCAATTTCAAAAAATGCTAGAAACTTAACGATAGTAGAATTTGATGCGCAGCCTAGACCCTTGAGTAGACACCAATTTTCTGGAGTTGAATCTGAGTTTTGATATGATTAACACTCAATAAAGATCACAAAACTCACTGGATTTTTATAGCTCTCAAGGCTAAAGGTCTGCACTCAATGCACTCAAAATTTGAAATCAGCTTCACCTCCTTTAGCAGACCATTTTGCTAGAGCTACAAAAGGATAGGAATGCCAGCTGTCCTTGCGATGGCAAAAATAATCTAACTGTTAAAAATCTAGCTACTGCAATTGTGATGACACAAAACTGCCCTACAAGCCAACTTTCCATAAGAGGCAAGACTGCCTTCATAATTTAAAATCTACTACTGTGAAGCAAAGGACTACAAGGACATTTCCAATGATTGGATCATTCTAGATTTCTGTGAGCTGGCACTCACTCACATGCAGCTGAGGTGGTCCAGCAATTCACCAAAATGCCCTTTAAAGGGCTATTGTGCACAGACCTATGATAAGCTGTGAAGACCAAGTATAAGCAATTCTGAGCATATGGACATGATAATCAGTGAATCAGTATAAAACGTATATTAAATCCACTGTGGAAATTACTATAATGTTCCTAGCTCTAAAATAAGCAACTATAGTCAAGCATGACAGAATTGATATGCACTAACCAATAGGGTCTAAACTAAAATGTTACATGTTATAAGAATGCAGTACCCAAGGTGTATTAGTGAAATATTGAATCTATGATGTTTTGGAACCATAAGCACATTTTGACATTAAAATAGGCAAACAAGGACAAGGACATAGACCAATATAGTTTGACCATCGTCAATCATAAATGATGACTGAAAGAGTTAATTAGAAATGCATAATAACAAGTTATATCCTGTGTTATTTTCAAGTGTATAGGATGTAGACTGTTAGTGTTTGGATGTGGAGATTAACTGCAAATTTGGTTGTTGCTAATGCTTTTGTGCACACACAAAATATATGGTATTGGTTGGAATTAACTACCATATAAAGTCAGGAAGCTTCCACTTGCTTTGCTAACAAGCTTTATGATTACTAGTTGAGAGTGTTTTGATTCTATTTTTAGTGTCATATTTTATTTGTTCTTGTTAGGATCCTCTTTAACTTCTAATGTAATTTGATTTGATTAATTTATTTTGTTTGTAGCTTTTTCAACTTACTTTTTAAAGCTTGACTACCATTTTGATGTTTAACTTTTGGTTCCTTACCCCAGGGTTAGTTTTGCCATGTATGTTATGTTTGCAATGCTTTGTTTCTCCATTTTATTTTAATTTCTCATTTTCATTTTGAAATTCTAATTTTTTCTTTACGTGTTTTTTTAATGCTCAATAGCTCATTTTGTCTTTTTGTGAAGATGTTTATAGAGAAACAATACTTAGAGTATGTCAACTCATAAAAATACTTTTGGAAGAAATTTCCTATGACATTGTCAGTTCATTTATATATATATGTGTTTTTGTGTGTAGATATATTAAGGAGCCTGTTATCTTTGAAACTTATTTTTTTATTTTTTATTGGTTAACTTGCATTATTTGCCAAACTTTAATAAATTACCAAATGTCATTATTGCACACAGAGCTTAACTTAGTGTTCTAGAGTTCTAGCTGGCAATTCTATGCCTCATGGAGCATTCTATCAAAAATTGGAATACATGGAAATGAATCAATTTTCATTTATGAAACTTGCAGGCCAAAATTTTCATTCGAGCTTGAGAGCGGTTGCTTCAGTTAAAATTATGTCAAATATTAGGTCTCCTTTCTAGTCATTTCCTTAAGCATCCTACAGAGACGGAACATAAGTTTGATAATGCGATTTTTTATATATATGCTTTAATTTTTCTCAATTTGCAATATATATATATATATATATATGTACATAGTTCAAATTGATTATTGTGCATATTGTATATTTTACATGTATTATATATTGCCTAGTGTGGTTAGAATGTGATAGTAGGAATGTAATACCCCGCTCCAACACATGGTATGATATTGTCCGCTTTGGGCCTGAGCCCGCACGGTTTTGCTCTTGGATTTTACCCCAAAAGGCCTCATACCATTTAAAGAGAATATACTACATATAAGCACATCCCCTTTTTCCACACCCAGGTGATATGGGATTGAGCACCCTGTACCCTGTCAGTGAGGTAGCTCAGCCCAGTGTCTGTCTTCGCACCCGCCCACTCACACGTCCACAAGGGTTACTACAATCCACCCCCCTACGAGGCCCGACGTCCTCGTCGGCACACTTCCGGCTGGGTTCAGGCTCTGGTACCAACTGTAATACCCCGCTCCAACACATGGTATGATATTGTCTGCTTTGGGCTTGAGCCCGCACGGTTTTGCTCTTGGATTTTACCCCAAAAGGCCTCATACCATTTGAAGAGAATATACTACATATAAGCACATCCCCTTTTTCCACACCCAGGCGATGTGGGATTGAGCACGCTGTACCCTGTCAGTGTGGTAGCTCAGCCCAGTGTCTGTCTTCGCACCCGCCCACTCACACCCGTCCACAAGGGTTACTACAAGGAAGTTCCATAATGGAGGGTATTGAGTTGGGTCAACTAGGAACTAGAGGTAATTCTAGTGATGCTTCAATAAGTTAGATACTTAGGTTCTCTAAGCTGGCTGACACATGATTGCTATCAAGGCAATGATTTTAGCTCATATAGGATTTGTTAAGGTTGTTTTGGATGTGAGGCAGGGAGATATTTGATAGAGGGAGACCTTATATTATGGGTCATGGGTGGCAAGGCACTCCATGGGCTCATGACATATAATTTTAGGCAAGCTTGCTGATCAGTAAAAGTTATAATATTGGCCACCTTTTAAATTTTTTCACTTAAATACTGTTATTTTTATAGTACTAGATTAAGTTGAACACACCTACCTAAGATTTTTTATTGAATAACTCAATAAAAAGGGGGGGGGGGGAAATAAGAGAAGCAAAGAATACAGTACTATCACAACAATACCCATAAATTAAATTTGACAAGAAAATAATAATCTACTACTGCAAAAATGAAAAGCCACACAAATCACAAATATATATATATATATATATATATATATATATATTTTACCTTTGTATCTGATTTAAAAAAAACTATAATGCTAACAACAAATGGTATTGTCTGCAACAAAAAACAACACAAATTAAAAAGGAATGCAATCAAACCATTAATGCTGGCTTTCCCTTGTTATAAAAAATAAAATTATGTCTAAACCACAACCAATAACCAACATATAAAGAAGAAAACTACAGGGAGATGCTGATTATATCTATTCACTAAATAAAGTTAACCATCTTGCTTTTTTTGCCTACAGAGAAACTGAATAAAAAGAAAAATACAAACAGAACATTATACTATAATAATAATAATAATAATAATAATTACTAAACTAGACTTGAAAAATGACAAATGCTTCATCGAATTAAATTTTCCATTTCTAATATAAAGCAAAATAAAAATTAAAAATGAATGAGATCAGAACTCCTCTTTTCATTCTTTTTCCTTAGTTTGTCATGAAACAAAATGAACAAAGATTTGACATGTGCACAGTTGTTAAAGGGGACAATGTACATAAAGAAACAATATAAAAAAAAGTGATATACAACTCAATAAACAACAGATCAACAAGAATCATCCTCAAACATGCATACAAATCAACGAAAGGTCCTTCAATCTATAACGGAAACTAGATTAAAAAAAAGTAACAAAAAGATAGAGCGTTTATACTGTATTCCGTGACTAACAACCAGAGATTTGAGAAAATATACAATCCTACAATGAATTGCCTGAGGTACAAAATGAAATATTTAGATTTGCAGTGCAGTACAACAGTAAAGATTTAGGGGTTAATTGATTTGCTGTGTAATTTCAGGCCCGTTGTAGAAAGGACCTTTCTATGAGGGGTTATGCGAGCCCGTCGTTAAAAGCTTATTTTCTTGTAGTGTTAGAATGTTGTTTAACTATTTTATTTGTTTTCATGTTAAAGTATGTTTGTGGCCATAGTGAAATCTAAAATTAGTAAGCTTATATTGTTGATGGTGACTTAAATCTAAACTTAGTAAGCATGTTAACATTGGTGATACAGGAAAATTCTTTAAATAACCTGGATAGGATATCATTAGCAGGTCCCTTGTTTAAAGGGGAGGAGGGTATCGATAGCTTGCTTGTGTCACCAACATGGAATGCTTTTTTTTAAATTGGTTGTATCTCTGGACTGTTCATTGATGTTAGATAAATTATAGGCTACTGTTTATGATCCATGCAAGTGCTTTTGATGTATTTGAACTTGTTTGTGAAGTGTTTGAAATGCTTTCATAGCTGCATTATAATTTGCACAAATGCAACTCATTTTCTATTCAGTTTTGCTGCATATAAACATCTTTCTTGGTTCTGAAATTGCTCCAGTGACATTTAGCTTTGAAAATGGAATTAGCATACTCCCTTGACATGGTTAAATTCAAGATAAGACCTTTTTGTGTGTTTTAGAAGCTATTTGTATATCAGTACTACAGAAATCCCTTATTGAGGTAATGTGTTGCTGGCATGCTGCCATCAAACTTAATAGGTACTGTTTTATATTGTTAGTTAAACTTTAATCTTGTTTAGGAGTTAAGAAACTTTATTAGGTCTCTTTAAATGTGTATAATTGTGTTGTGGGTATACTCATTTCTGAACTAGAATTTTCTCTTTTAAAGCCTGATTTTTAGAGTCTTTCATGGTCACAAATCAGCTTTTGAAACTTTACTTGCTGCTCTAAAATTGTTGAAGCATATATATGTGAGCATACTTTATTCATGTTTTGAGTGAGCATGAGTTACTATTGTATCAGAATTTGGCACAGGTTCATACTAGGATTTTCATATTAGTCTGCTAAAGAGATCATTAAGTTAATTGAGGGCTTTCTTGCTGTCAAAAGTAAGGGAAAGCTAACTTGAATTCCATGGAGTAGAGCTTGCCAATCTAGTCATCATTGATTAAAGTAACCTGAATCACTTTGTAGACATCTTATTTGATTGTGGCACATTACTTGGGTAAACTTAGCTGAATTGAGGAGAATGATGTTGTCACAAAGCATAGTGAACTTATGATAACTTGGTTGAAGATCTTACAAGTAACTTGTGCTGAATTCAAACTTTGAGTACTTGAATGGACTTAATTTTGTATTCATTGAATTGTACTTCAAACTTTGAGTAGGGTTGGCTCTCGCTTCAAGTTTAGGATTTTGTGAAGGGGAGATAACATGATAAGTGTCAGTAGAATAATATAGAAAGGAGAAAGGAAAAAAAAAAAAAGAGGAAAGAAGAGAGAGAAAAGGGGATCCGAGAGTTTTAAAGAGGGGGAGAGAGTGGAGATCGAATTAGGGTATGCTATATATAGATATAGAGAGAGAAGTTAGGAGGTAGGGGGAAGGACAGATTTTCAATTATAGAGAAAACACTTATAAAATAACCCAAAGGAATTAGAATCTTGGCAACTCTTTCAAAACTTCAGCATAGTACTTTTATATATACTCATACATACATATATATATATAAAAAAATAAAAGTGGAAAGAGGCTCAGCTGATTCGACTGTTTTAGATAGTTCATGGTGGGGAGTGGTGGTGCGCCGGCATGAGCTGGTGGATCTATTGTTGGTTGCGGTTGGAACCAGCAGAAGGTGGTTGCCGGAAGGGGGGTTCTAGGTGGCTGTGAATTGGATGGCATCATAATGATGGTCAATCCATCGTGATGGGTTTTGGGCTAGTGGTGGCTAGTGGATTTCATCTGTGATAGAAATCGTAGTACCATGAGTCTTTCCATGACCAAAATGCTCTTTCAAACTCAGACACCCCTTGGGTTTGTTCTTCTTGTCCTGTATGTATTTGTGTTAACATATATATATATATATACACTAGATTTTGGTTGATTTTGTGAAATATTTAGTTGGATATTTTTTAATGGTTTGCTTTAATGTCAGAATTCTTGATATATATATATATATATATATATATATATATTTTGATAAGTAGCCTAATTCTTGATACTAGTTATCATACATGTTATGATTGCTATGCCTTCATGATTTATGAGATTTTGGTTCATATGTTGGAAGTATTTTGAAATTTGTGATGATTCTTGTTAATTATGCTCCTCCTTGATGACAGTTCTATGGGATTCAAGATGGGAGTTCATTAAAGGCTTTTATGTTTTCGAAATTAGTGTTGTATCATGCATGAAGATCACACTCGAGTTTACTCATGCTTGTAGTACATGAACTTATTTTGTTGATTAAATGAGATCTTTTAATTGTGCTGCTATTATCCACCATGGATTGATTCCTTGGATATTTATCTTTATATATTTCATCTAACACTATTGTAATTAAATATATATTTTTTAAAGTCAAGTAAGATAATCTGATTTTTTTTTTGTCTGCGCTAAATTTAAGTTTATTTACCTTCGCTTTAAAAGTAGTCATTTTACAGCCTAGTTTTGGTTCTTTTGCATTGTCATAAATTAGATTCAGAAATTGTTTTTACTGCTAAGTAATTGCTGAGTTTTAAAATGTTTATGGGTAGGTTTAAACTTCCAATCACATATTTTGCTCTAGTTAGTATACGATTACCATTTGAGGAAATATTTGTTTTGGTTTTACTAAATAAATCTTGCTGATGTTTGGACCATAGAGATTTCTTTTGGCAATTGCATTTATGGTTAAATAATCATTGGTTGCATATATTTCATTTAGAGACTAGATTTGGGTTGAGCATCTAATTTCGTGGTATGCCTTTGACTACTTGCTGCCATTGAATATATTTAATATTTGTGAAATAAATTGAGAAATGCTTTAATAGTGTCCCTAGTAAGTGTATTTTTTTTTTGTTGATTACTGTTATAGAAAGAATAGGTTCATATATGCAATTAAACTAATAATTTTTCTCTTTTTGTAGATTGCATGTCGTCGGGATTAGCTTTTTGATCTCTTTTTGGTGCAATCCCAATGGCTATCTTTTTTGTTTCATATGGGTCTAGGATAAACTCACTTTTGTACCTTTTGTTTCACACGGGATTAGATTTATGGATCTCTCAGGTAGTATCATTGATGATGGTTACCGTTATAGAAAGAATAGGTTCATCTATACAATTTAACTAATAATTTTTTTTTTTTTGCAGATTGCATGTGGTCGGGATTAGCTTTTTGATCCTTTTTTGGTGCAGTCCCATTGGCTATCTTTTGTTTCATATGGGTCTAGGATAAACTCACTTTTGTACCTTTTGTTTCACATGGGATTAGATTTATGGATCTCCCATCTTCTCTATATGTATGGATCTCTTTTTGATCTTTTATTTGGAAGATGTACGGATCTTTGGATATATAATAGAATATTTTACTTTTAAATTTGTAAATATTAGTTTGGATAATTTGTTTGACATATGCTTTATATAATTTGTAAAATTTCAGGTTTGTTCAATTGGCATGTTTAAAATAAGTGACATGAAAAAGTAAGTTATAAAATTATTGGTTTGTTGAGAGGTAAAAAAAAAAAGAATAATGACAAAAATTTGTTGCAAATAAAGAATTTTATTTGTTGCTAAATAAATACATTTGTGACAGTTAGTTTTGTTGCAAAATATATTATTTTTAGCGACAACAAAGTTTTTGTCCCAAATATTTCCATTTTTTTATAGACCAATATAATTTTGTCGCAAATTATATTCATTTTAGCGACAAAACAGTTTTTGTCCCAAATAGATCCATATTTAGCGACAAATATAATTTTGTCGCAAACAATATTCATTTTAGCAACAAAACAGTTTTTGTCACAATTAGATCCATATTTAGCGACGAATATAATTTTGTAGCAAAACCATATTTATTTTTAGCGACCTAAATGTTTTTGTCCCAAATAGTTCTATTTAGCGACTAATTTAACTTTGTTGCGAATTATTATATATTTAGCGACAAAATTCCTCGGAATGGGTTTGTATTAAGCGACAAAATTTTGGAGATTCAATGACAAAAAATATGTTCTCTAATTATCATATTTTTAGGGACAAGTAAATTTTTGTTGCAAAAGCATACACTTTTTGCGACAAAAGTCTTTTGTGGCATAATACCTTTCGTGACGGGCTTTGGGGGACAACCTCGCGACAAAATAATTTTGTTGCTAAAAGTTATTTGCGACAAATTCCCTATGTTTAGCGACAAAATTGTTTGTGGCAAAACACCAAATTTCTTGTAGTGTGCCAGAGTACTACAAGCACATGAAGATGTCGTACGATACAAACACCCATTGGGGGGTTCTTCTCGACATATAAGATGCAGATCTCATTGTCCGATTGGGATTTGCAGGTCTCAAAGGCATCACGATGTCACCATTATTGATCGATAGATTCGGGATCGAATTTGTGAGAATGTGAGAAGTGAATAAAACTGAGATATTATATATATACTAGTGTATGCCCGTGCCTATGGCACTATAATGCAAATAGAATCGTGTTTGAATCATAGATAGGCAAAGACATTTCGACCCAGAAGATTGGTTTTTTAACCACTTTTGACCATTAGATTGGATATTTTGTCTTATTATACCAAGCCTAAATGTAATATACACATATGTATATATAAGTATATATAAAGAGAGAGAGAGAGAGAGGGGGGAGGTGATTAGATCATTGTGGTGAGAAATGAAGATTGGATTTGAAGAGAATAGATTGAATGTGTCGGGCTTGGTCCACCCACAAGTCATAAGTGTATAATGTGATATGGTGTCCATGTGTATGGGCTTTGGTTCCAAAAGTAATTAGGCCTTGGAGGAGTGCAGTGAGTTTTGCTAATGTGGATTGGTACCCTATGTGTTTGTGTGTACCCAGGAAGGTTAGCAGAGGGGCTATAAATATAGGTGGTGTATGGAGTGAAAAGTGAGAGAGTGTAGAGAAGAGAGATATGTAGTGAGATAGAGAGAGGGTATAGAGTGCACTATGTGGGTATTGTAGGTTGTGTTTGGCCGAACCATGAAAATTTTTGTCTCTTTTGGTGTTATTTTGTGTTAATTATTTGTTGTGTTGTTCGGATCTCCATATCCATTTGTGTGTTGCGTTTGCATGTCGAATGGAAAGGGAATTGTTTTTATAACCAAAGGTATTAGAGTCGAAGATTGGTCCTAGAGAGCCCGAATGTTGTTGAATTGTGGAGATCCAAAAAATAAAAATGGATTGCTGTAGAGGGAGAGTTCTTGCTTCATTTTTTAGGGATGTAATTGAGTATGGGTCAGGGTTTAAAATAAATTTAACCCATAGTTTCCTCCCAAATTCATGGCGTAAAGAGAGAGAGATAATGCAACCAAAGCTCTCAGTTTGAAGATAGCAACACTCCGACATGTGAATGACAATAACAACACTAAGTGGCGACAATAATAAGAAGAGTTGCAACCGACGATGAGGTGCTATTGTGGTGAACGAAGGCTATGAGAAGTGTTGTTTTGCTCTAACATAAAAACAATAATGGCCTTGTTTGTTGATGATGCAGATTGATGGCCTGGTCTACAATGGTGATGCATGACGAAGTTGACAAGGATGAGGGTTTCGGCGACGAAAGCTGAGGGAGGTTTTCATTGGGATTTCGATGATGGTGGTTATTTGGTGGTCAAATGATAGGGTTGTGTAACTTGTGTTCGGCTGTGACTAGATTAGGTTTCTTGGTGGGTCTACTGGGTTTGGATTTGTTGTTGCGGTGGCATTTGGGCTTTGGGTTGTGTCAGTCACACAATTGGGTTTGGTTGTTGTGGATGGTAGTTTGTGGTGGTGTTCATAGTGGTTAATGGTGGTTGGTTAGGGAAGTTTGATAGGGGTTTGTTGGCACAGGTAATTGGCAGTATTAGGGTTCTTTGGTGAAGGTGATTCGCTCTATTTTTTGGGGTTTCAGCGAAGTCGATTGTGGGTGTCTTGGGTCTATACATTCGATCTTTATTATCCTTTAGCCATTCGATTTATAACTTGCCTGTGAAGGATGTCTCATTTGTTTGTCAAGCCTTGAAACTTCTTAGAGTGCTAAATTTATTGTCCACCAAAGTCATCATCTTTCCGAAAGAAATAAAACAGCTAGTTCATTTGAGGTATTTAGCACTTCATGTTGATGATGAGCATGTTCAACTATCAATGTCCAACCTCTGGAACCTAGAAACCCTTATGATTGATGGACCAAAAGGGTCCCTCGTTTTATATGATATTAGGAGAATGGTGAAGTTGAGACGTGTATACCAAGCGACTTATCATTGTTCTTGATGTACCCTCTGATTGATCTTCCTTTGTATACATACAAACCATAGGCAAATTAGATCTTTTAAGTGGGGAGTGTGGCTTGGAATTGTTTCCCAATCTTAAAAAACTAAAATGCCAAGATTATGGTTTTACTACATTGGACTTTCTAATTCACCTTGAAACCATGAAGTTATTCCACAAGGACTTAAGAACGCCTCCTCCTAGAAGGATACGTGATCTGCATATGTACGCATTCCCTCCAAATCTCAAAAGCCTCACTTTATCAAACTTTCATCTACCTTGGGAGAAAATGTCAATCCTTGGAAGGTTACCTAACCTTGAGGTTCTCAAATTATCATACAAGGCATTCGAAGGACCAACTTGGGACACAAATGATGGTGAGTTTCATAAACTAAGGTTCCTGAAATTTTAAGGCATATTTATTAAGCGATGGAACACTTCTAATGATAACTTTGTCAACCTTCAAACGTTAGTGTTGGATGACTGTCAGTCTAATGAGATGGTGTAACCAATCTAATGAAGATTCTGCTAGGCAAATTCAAGAAGAACAAAAGATGATGGGAAATGCTGAGCTTAAGATCCTTATCTACTCTTTAAATTAGGATTTAGTGGGCCTGGTGGCCTTTGGGGATGAGGATGACCTGGCCTTTGGGGATGAGGATGACCAGGTTGACGCACGTTAAAGTTCATCAAAGCATACAGTAGAATTAGTCACTTGAATAAGGTAATAAAAATTTTGGAAGACCCATCAAGTTCTCCGATCTATTTTCTTTTCTGCTATATGTAAGCATTATATATATCTGTTGTATAATTTAATTTCTATTTTTCCTACTGAACTTTCAAGATAAAAAGAAGCCCTTGGAGCAACATGGGTTTTTGGTATACATCTCATTGACAATTACATGTTTGTGAGGTGTTATGGAGAAGGGATTAGTCCTCGAACACCTGGTAAGAATTTTGAGGGTACTGTGACAACTCCCTCTTCTTCTTCTTCTTCTTCTTCTTCATCCACTTATTAGTTTATTTTTTCTTTTAAAAGAAAACGATGAAGAACTAAAGATTTTTGGGTACGAATTTAAGTCTCCCCTCGTATATTTGTTCTCCAGATCATTGTTTAATTTGACTCATCTGATTATAGTTCTAATTAACTCCATTTGTTTATATATTTATTGGAAAGTGTAATTAACTCCCCATTTATCATAATGCGTGGGAGGGTGAATTTAATACCTTAACATATTAGAACAAGCAACAATGCATTCAGAACACACATCTTGGAGGCATTTGTTATTGAGAGATCAATGTGTATTCATAAGCAGAAGATGTAGAAATTTCACAAAGGTCTTTAGATTTTGTGATATAACAGGTCTTCCCAAGAAAAGAACAACTCTTTCTTGCTACTTAGAACAATTGCCAAAATTCATTTTTCCTTCCAATATATTTTCTAGATGGGCAATGCTTGGGTGCTGCCCAGCAAGACCAACTTTGTCCTCCATGATGACATGGTGTGCTTGGGTGCTACCCAACAGGACCAACTTTGTCCTCCTTGCTAACATGGCTTGACGAAAAGTTGACATGTGTCAATTAAAAATGGATCAAACCCAATTTAAATGCGTTAACTGGATTACAAAATCCATCAGATTTCACGGATCAACATATCTCTACTCTGACTGTGTATCTATAAGAATTTCACAAATTTACTTAACCTAAATTTGTCAAGAAGTCATGATCTCCATTTTTCTCTCTCACTACTGTCTCTCCAACAAGCCTCAATTAAATTTAGAGAAGACAAAAAGCCTTTGTTTCACAAATATGCCTTACCAAAAGCCTCTATTCATTGCCACAATACTCCATCTTCTTGAGATGGATCTTGGAATGGTGACGGATCGGACAAAGCTAATGTGCAGATAGAGGCCTTGGTGCTTGCCAAAGTGCTATAAGCACATGAAGATGTGGTATGATACAAACACCCATTGGGGGTTCTTCTCGACATATAAGATGCACATCTCGTTGTCCAGTTGGGATTTGCAGGTCTCGAAGGTGTCGCGATGTCACCATTGTTGATCGGCAGATTCTGGATTGAATTTGTGAGAATGTGAAAAGTGAACAAAACTAAGATAATATATATATATATATATATATAGGCAAAGGTAAAGGATTGAATATTTTGAAGGTATTTCGTAGATAGGAAAAGGTATTTTGACCCACAAGATTGAATATTTTGTCTTATTATACCAAGCTTAAATGTAATAATATATATATATATATATAAAGAGAGAGAGAGAGAGAGAGGGGGGGAGGTGATTAGATCATTGTGGTGAGAAATGGAGAGTGGATTTGAAGAGAATAGATTGAATGTGTAGGGCTTAGTCCACCCACAAGTCATAAGTGTATAGTGTGATATGGTGTCATGTGTATGGGCTTTGGTTCCAAAAGTAATTGGGCCCTGGAGGAGTGCAGTGAGTTTTGCTAATTTGGATTGGTATCCTATGTGTTTGTGTGGGTGGAAAGTTAGAAAATGGGCTATAAATATAGGTGGTGTACGGAATGAAAAGTGAGAGAGGGTATAGAGTGCACCGTGTGGGTATCATAGATTATGTTTGGCAGAACCATGAAATTTTTTGTCTCTTTCGGTGTTGTTTTTTGTTGATTATTTGTTGTGTGTTGTTCTGATCTCCATTTCCATTTGTGTGTTACATTCGCGGTGTCGAATGGAAAGGGAATTGTTTTCATAACAAAAGGTATTAGAGTCAAAGATTGGTCCTAAAGAGCCCAGATGTTGTTGAATGGTGGAGATCTAGAAAATAAAAATGGATTGTTGTAGGGGAGAGTTCTTGGTTCATTTTTTAGGGATGTAAATGAGTATGGGTCAGGGTTTAAAATAAATTTGATCCATAGTTTCTTCCCAAATTGATGGCGTAAGGAGAGAGAGAGAGAGAGAGCACAACCAAAGCTCTCAGTTTGAAGATATCGACACTCTAACATGAGAATGACAACAACAATGCTGAGCGGCGATGATAATAGGAAGAGTTGCAACTGATAGTGAGGTGCTCCTGTGGTGTACGAAGGCTATGTGAAGTGTTGTTTTGCACTAACATAAAGACAATAGTGGCCTTGTTTATCGACGATGCAGATCGATGGCCTGGTCTACAATGGTGATGCAGGACAAAGTTGACAGGGATGAGGGTTTCAGCGATGAAAGCTTAGGGAGGTTTTCATTGGGATTTCGATGATGGTGGTTATTTGGTGGTCAAACGACAGGGCTGTGTTGAGGGGCATAGCCATGAATTTGAACAAGTGGGTACGAATATGTATAATTTTTTTTTCCATAAAACTAAGTGGGTATGAATATGTATGATTTATTTTTATTAAACTAAGTGGGACATCACTCGGGCCTTAATAGGTCCTTCCAGTTCTAAACCCCTAAAAAAATTGTATTTACTATATGTATAAATTTTTTTTTATAAAATTAAGTGGGTACATTAGTACCCACTAGGGCCTTGTTAGATCCGTCCTTGGTTGTGTTCGACTGTGACTAGATTAGGTTTCCTAGTGGGTTTACTGGGTTTGGATTTGTTGTTGCGGTGGCGTTTGGGTTTTCGGTTGTGTCTGTCATGCAATTGGGTTTGGTGGTTTGTGGTGGTGTTCACGGTGGCTGACGGTGGTTGGTTAGGGAAGTTTGATAAGGGTTTGTTGGCACTGGTAATCGACAGTATTGGGGTTTTTCGGCGAAGGTGATTCGCTCTATTTTTTGGGGTTTCAGTGAAGCCGATTGTGGGTGTCTTGGGTCTATTGTTGGTTCTGGTTTTGGTTGGCCAAGGGTGGGCATTGATAGGTCTTGGCTTGGTTTGACAAAAGTGGTATTATTGTTCATTTGATAAATTGACTTAGTAAACCAATGTAGGTAGATTGATTGCGGGCATGCCAGAGCCGTGTAATCGGCTAAAGGGAATGGAAATCAGTCGAACACAATTATCTCTTTTGAAAAATTTGATTGACCATGTGACTGCTCGAGGTGAGAGAATATTGACAACTCCTCTGTAAGGTTCTTTTTGTCTCAATTAAGAAGACATTCAAGAATTGTGATTAAAAGAAATATAATATGAGATGAGAAGAGAAAACGAAGTCTGAAAGAAATTCAGGTTTTGGAATGAGAAACAGAATATGGGATGAGAAGAGCAGTTGGAATATGGGATGAGAAAAGAAGTTTCTATGCAAGAATAGTTACTTGAAAAGTAAATTGCATTGAAAAGGAAAGATAAATGTAAATTTAGTTGTTGATGATCGAGGACCCTTTGTATGGTCATACAAGTGAATTATTTATAGGTTTACAATGAAAGAGATCTCCTAAAATCGTGCATTTAAAATCTGCAACAACATCAGTAAGAAAATTTGTAACAACATTAGCTAAAAAACAAAATCAACAAGAAATCTGCAACAGATCAGCTAAAAATCTCTACAAATTAGCTTTAAATCTTCCTTTGAATTGGTCTCTGAGAGCTCCAGAAATTTCCAAGTGTATCTTATCTAAACAACTAACTCCTATAATCAGGCTAGAAAATATCTATTTAAATTCAAATGAGTCATATCAGTGACTGATTGAGTCCATTTGGTGTCATGTGTCTTTTATATTTTCATTTGAAATCCATAATTCAAAAACAAGGCCAAGCTATTTAGATTCCCACTCCCTAAATTATAATAACTTATCACCCACATTATAGTTCAGTCATCAGTAAGTGTCACTCAGCCAACATGCACAATCGGCCAGTCACAATCAATTACTCTTAATCGGCCAATTATAATCGACCGGTCATAATTGACCAACTATAATTGGCCAGCTTATACCTCATTTCTGATTAGCCATTTGTCATCAAACTTACCTTCCATGTTAGGCCAACATGGTAGCCATGATTGGGTGTTAACAATTATGTTCTTACATTTGTGAACAGTGGTGGTTTCCCAAAGATTTTAGGGCATTACGATAGTGATAGGCGTTGAATGTTACGCATTCTAGCCTCTTAACTTATGTATTTTATTCTCTTAGTGATAGATTATTTTGTGATTTTACTTTGTTTTAGTGTTTTCTGTATTTTCAGGGCCTTAATGATTATTTCAGTTAAAACCAAGTTTTTGGGCTTTGAAAGAAGACATCCAAGATGGTGAGATGAAGCCTACATCAAGGAGATTCACTCAACCATTTATTCCAACTCAAATCAGCCCAAGAAAGAGGTCCAAGAGAATTACAGCAGCTTAAGAAGGTTTCGGGCCTGAAGCCCAAATCTGCGCATAATGCAGTCTTAATCCCGTTTTGGAAAACGGACCAGAAGTCTTATTTCCGAGCCTCAAATCGACATAATTCTTGCGAAAGGTTGAACGAAATTTGATTCTGCACACTTTTCTATTTCACGAAAATTCCGTAAATCGGACTTCTAGTGGGTCAAAAGTCGGGCCGAAGTCAGCAGGAAAAACCCACCTGATTAGTGCTGCGGGAAACCCTAATTTATTCCTAATTGGATTAGGACTTTGGTGTATTCTCTTGGGAAATAAAGTGAAGACTTGGAGGCTGAGTTGAGGAGGATTGGAGAGAACACAGAGAGAGTCGGAGAGGGCTGAAGAGAACAGAAACATATTCGCAGAGCCAGTGGAGAACGAAGTCATACGCGTAATTCAGAAAGATGATGTCTTCTTCCTCAACAGTTGAAGCTTCTTCTTCTACCATGAGCGGCTAGTTCATGCACTAGGGTTTTGATTGTTTTAATTATTGGGGACCTTTATATACATGCATAGATTGTGTAATTGTGAGGATTCTTATTATAGAATTGAGCAATAAAAGTCTTGTAAATTCAGTTTCAATGATTTCTTATCTTGTCTTAGATATTTAGTTGTTGTTATTGAACTCAATCTCTTTTGTTTTCTGTGATCATGAGAGAGATTATTACACAATGGAAATCACTGAATATATTGTTATGAGCTTTGATGGATTATGCCTAGAGAAGATGAACCATACTGCACCCTAGATTAGAGTAGTTAGGCAGATGGCCCATGCCAATCGAAGATAGTCCATGGCTTAGCCTTAATCATATGTTATCTTCTTGACGGATGAAGGTGAGCTTGTAGCCACCGACACCACTTATGCATGATGTAATTCCCCTATAGTTGATTCAATTAACCATTGATTGTGGAGTTAGTGGTGAAGTCAAACACCTTAGGTTTCTCTCCTATTATCTTCACTATCTTGTTTACTTTGATTTATTTTATTTTATCTTTTTAATTAGTTTAGTTTAAAAATCAGAATTCTTTTCTTATAAATTTAATTAGAGTTAATTCCGTATTCCAACTCGTCAGAACATAATCCCTGAGGTACGATACCCATTCATTTTGATAGCCCTATTCTGCAAGGAATTCGTTCTATTGCGAAGTGTGGAAATTTTTAATTGGTATACTTTTTGAGTCACACTCACACACGAATCAGATAGTGAGGGTCAGGGAGTTGCAGATGGGTTTTGCCGTATAACAGTGTTTGTAGTGGTGGCTCTATTGACGACCCTTATGATGGTGGCAAGTGTGTTCAATATGGTTTTTGTAAAAGTGGGTTTTGTTGGGTTGATTTAAAATAAGGTGATGATGGTGATGGTGCGTCTGGGAAAAGGTCGATGGACGGCCGACAAGTGGTTAGTGTTCACTGAAGCTCCAGTTGACAATTCTCGACTTGGGTTGCTGATGGAAATTAATAAGGATGTTGCTCGGTTTGGCGACGCAACGAATTATGATTTAGGTTGGGTTGTAGCACATAATGGTGGTGTTAAGGTGAGCTGTATGGATGTATGGGTTTTTGGGTATCTTATTTGTTTAGAGTGGAGATGAAAGGAGCTGGGATGGTCCTAAATGGTGTTGCCTTTGTTGGGTCATCCAGATGGTGTTTGATAAAATGTCCATTAGAGATGTTTCCTCTTAGAATGTGTTGGTTATAGGGTACATGATATATGGGGAGATGTGGAAGCCTTGTTGATGCTATTTTTGACATGATACGTCGGAATGAGAGAATTTTTTTGCTTGGAACACCATGATTGTTGCATATGCTTCTGAAGGATATGGTATAGAAGCTATGTCAGCTTTTTGTTGATATGATGACAGATGGTGTTTTGTCTAATGCCATCACATTTATGGGCTTCTGTTTGGAGTTTGTGGTGGTTAGTTTATGGTTGTTTCATTGTGTTAGCAATAGGATGTGAACAATTGGGTCATTGAAACAACACAGGTTATGGTGGTGTAGCACAGGGGTATATGGGTGATTATTTTGGGTTTGTTTTGGAGGTTGACTTCGTTAGTGGTTGGTTTATATTTCTGGTCGATTTGGGTTTTGCAAAGAATATTAAAGGTTTTTATTAAGGGTGAGTAGTCTCGAATCCTCTGGTGAAGATTGTATCACCTTGGTAGAGAAAATATCTTAGAGTATGTCCGCGTGGTGATTTGTCTCTCTTGTGGGTGGAGGGCGAGATTGTAGGGCTTAGTCCACACACAAGTCATAAGTGTATAGTATGATATGGTGTCCATGTGTATGGGCCTTGGAGGAGTGTGGTGACTTTTGCTAATGTGAATTGGTACCTAGTGTGTTTGTATGTGTGGGTGATGGTTAGCAAAGGGGCTATAAATATAGGTGGTGTATGGAGTGAAAAGTGTGAGAGAGAGTGTAGAGAAGAGAGATATGTGGTGAGATAGAGAGGGGGTGTAGAGTGCACCGTGTGGGTGCACTGTGCACCTGTTGGGATTGTATGCCATTTATAGCACCAATTAGGATGTAATGACATTGGTTTATTAATAAGAATATGTTACTTATCAAAGTGCAAGTTACTTATTATGCGTATTATAAAGTGTTTTGTTCGTTCAACAATAGTGGGTGGACTCCCTATTTATAAGGAACATAACAGGATCACCGACAAGTGATTATCAAAGTAATTGTAAGGTCTTCATTGCACTTACTACTTGTCAGTGACGAATGTTATCCTTAAGTACGAGGGAGTGATGAACTCTAGATGTGATTGGTTAGTACTTTGATATATGTGGTGAGCCACATGGTCTAAAATTCAAATATGTTGGGTGTTAGTTGATCATGTGCTTTGCAACATACTCCCAAGATTTACATTTATGCTAGCTAATTTATATGACTTGATTAGTTTAATCAATAGTAAATTCAAGTGCTTGGTTTGGTTTGGAACATGCTCTCAAGTGATTAGGTATGCACCTTGGTAAAGTGCATAAGTTTTATTAAAGGCTTTTCAATTAAATGGGAAATAATTAAGTATCTTAATAAATATTCAATTGTTGATTTGGATTGATTGACACTTATACGTCCATTTTTATTTGTGCATAGAGGAATAATTTCGTATAATTAACACGAGTGTTGGGTGTTGAGACAACACATGGTTTAAAGGCAACACATAGTTGAACCATGATCGAGTTGGAGTGTAACCACACTTATATAGTGGAATTAAGTTGTGGTTAACCAATTATTAAAATTTAGGGTCATGGGATGACCAAGCTAATTTATAATCCATTGGAGCCAATAATAGTCTGGGCCCTAAAATAAAATCTTCACTTCTAGCCACTGGGCCGATCTAAAACCAATTGGGTTGAGTTTGGGCCCTAAAATAAGATCCTCATTTCTAGCCACTGGGTCGATTTTCTTTTCCTTTGTCACTTGTATTCTGTGTTTGTATACTATCAATTGTAGGTATTCCTTATGTTTTATGTATGAGACTAGTGATGTGGCCAAAATTATTTTTCTTTTTAGCTTTTGCATATCAAAATATAATTTAAACCACTCGTAGGAGAATGAATCTTTGTAGATACGGTTCGATATAGAGGGTATCGATCCCATGAGGACTACGTGGGTGAATTGCAATGTTGAGAGAGTACTTCCAATTTAATCCTAAAACGGAATTTTTGGTTTTAATTTAAAATTATTTCGCAAAATGTAAAAGCATTAAAAATAAAGAGTTTGTAAAGTTAAGAGAGCTAGGGGTGGTTTCCACCTCTAACCATTTAACATGTCCAAGTATGTAGCAAATGGGAATTTCTAGATTTATATGCAATACAATGTCATGTTAGGCTTGTGACCTACAATGACATATCAAAAGATAAACATGATTTCCAACTAAACATAGCTCATCTTCAACAAGCATAGTCCTTCAACATATCTACTTATCCTACTTTCTAAATGTACCTAAGTGAATCCAAACTACCCTATTTTGGCATGGGCTATATAAGTAAGAAACATCACATTCCATTAAAAATCATTACAAAGCCATCATTTACACTTTTTGTGAAAGTTGTAAATGTTGAGCATTCAAAATGAAATATTTCTACTCTAAGACAAGAGGAAGAAATGGCATCAAATGAATATATTAAAGAGGTTCACAAATGTTATACAAAACACTAGGCTAAGTAATCAACAAATAAATATAAATCTCAAAGTTGCTACAAAATGAACAAGTTACATGGCTAGGGGTTTCACCCACACCCTAGATGGAAAGTTAGTTGAACATAGGAGACTCGCAATCCTCCATGGACAGAGATACCCTAAAGTTGGTATCCCTTTTTTCTTTTGTTCAAAACATGTATATATGTCTTTCACCAAGTGTCCTTGGGTCCCACCATGCCTATATATCTATAAAATCTACCTAATATATATATATATATATATATATATATATATGTTCCCTTCATATGTCTCTTTGAAAAGTGAACATGCATTCTAATGTGTGGCTTATTGTCATATTTGGAGAATACAAAGAACACATCTATTTTTAAAAGAAAAACTTTTTGAAAATGCTCGACACTGTTGTTCGTTACCACAAAACATACATGAATGGTTGTGCGTGGATGATTGTGCAATGCTTAAGCTCTTTTTGCTTTATTGTAGGCCCATGTAGCGGCGTTAGGTCAATGACTCCCAAACTGAACAGTTTTAGAGCATTACATGAAAAGGCACCCTTAAGACTTACTAACTGAGCTTCCAAGGTGATGAGCTTAAACAAGTCACCCGATTCATTATTGCTCAACCTTACACACTTATACGCGAATGCTCCCTGCTTAATGAGGCACAGAGACCTGGTTTATTAAACGAGAAGGCTTATTGCAAAGATTTCTCTTTTTTTTTTTCAAATGTAAACAACCGGAAGATCTCATTGTCTAAGTTGTTCAAATAAAAATAGAAATTTACAAGATTCTACATCAGACTTATACCCCACAACTTAAAATGCATATGTGCTAGTTGTGCTATTAAGGACAAATTTAAGGTAAAAACTGTACCATATTCACAATTGAACAAAAATGTGGACCATTCTAACCTAATACATAGTTTGCAAAAGTGCGGGTATTTAAAATGTCAAAAGCTCCTAACTACCTACTGCATTTATCTCGAACATTTATTGGGATGATCTTCCTTTAAGAAGCAAGACATCATGGCAAAAATGCACAAAAATGCATTACAACGACAATAAACAAAAGATTGAACAGTTGCAAGCATATGCACGTGGTATACCGCACCCCCAAACTTAAATCAAACATTGTCCTCAATGATTTAAAGAAAAGATAAAGGAACGAAAGGACCGGGAAAGCGGTTCTTGATAGATACAGTAGTCCATTATGAGCAGGCCGCCATATGAGTAGTAAAATCTGCATGGATCACCAACTGTATACCACGAGCATTATGGGGAATAAAAAGTAAATGAAAATAAAAAGACAAAGCAATTATGTAAACAAATTATTTATTTATTTTTTTTTTGTAGACCGACATCACGTTTCATCCTAAAGTCGAACTGGTGGCTCCCATTTTTGATAAGAGGTATATGTGATAAGATATTGATTATCCAGGCACGTTAACATATAGCATGCAAATGGGCTGCCTTTCTTTATTAAAGCTATACTGTGTTGAAGCAATCTCAACAATATTGGGAATTGAAACCAGACTTTAATAAACGGAAATCATCAACTATATCGTGCATATACTAACTATGGAATTGGTACTACATACATAGAGCATGGGTGACAGCGATATGAGGCAGAATTTAAAAAAAAGACAAAACAGAAAACATAATTGAAACAAAAATTGCATTCCATAAATTTGCCAAACATTTAAGTACAATGTAATATGATGGAATACACAAAACTATCCGAAGACATGGCCTACCTAAATAAAGAAAAAACTAAAACTGAAAATAAAACATGAAAATGCTAAACTAGTCCAGGGTGGGTGGTGGTGGAGGTGGCTTGGTGGGTGGTGCAGATGTCGAAGCGGTAGCTGGGCCAGATAGCATAATTAGGAGGTCCTGCCGGAAAGTCCTGAACTCATCAATCAAAGTCCTTTGACCCTGGGTCAGAGATGTAATATCCTCGCTCATGGCTGCCAGCTGACTCTGAGTCACCTCGACGTACCCTTCAAAGCCCTGCTGTAATCTCTCTACATCTGCCGCTAGATAGGAGTACCCGATGGCCAATATATCAAACTGCTCATGGGTCAGACCGGTCGAGTCATCCTCTACCTCCTCATCTAATGGGTCACTCTCTGCAGGCTCGTCCTCCTCTGCCAGTGCCATGGGGTCATCCATATTCATATCCTCGTGCTCATGCCCCTAGTGCTGCTGGCGCTTTAGATGCCTACGGACCCGTACCCAGTGAGTGTGCTGGAATTGGGGAGGTGGTTTGATAAGTAATGAATATTGCATATTCAATGCCCTTAAAATTATATGAATTAGTGTCTTAGTAATATTTATTTCATGTTTTTATTAATAATTTTAATCTTTTTAGGATTTCAGGTGGTTAAGGGTAATTCTAATTAATAATGGTGCAATTGGGTTACAGATGGTGTTAGGCCTATTCACATTGAAGATTGGGCCAATTCAGGCCTAAAAAGTCTTGGACCCGTTTTGGTATTCAGACCATATCTCCGTACACGATTGTCAAAATGACCCAAACCCCGTCTGCCACTTTTTGGGCGCAAATGCCACTTTGTGAGGAGCAAGTGCCATTTTCTTATGCGCACTTGCCACTTTGGGAAGGCCAGGTATCCCGTTGGTTTGTTTTCGCAAAGTAAAAACGACGAAACGAAGAAAACTAGGGTATTCTGGAGGGGGGAAGCAGAGAGAGATATACAGAGGCGATTCGTGACGATACGGGCAAGACGACGACGACTTCATCATCGTTCAAGCCTGGACCTCCGATCATGAGCGGCTAAACACCATTCCGGGGAAGTGATGTAACCCTAACCTGTCTTTCAATGTTTTAGTTTGTATTTTAATTTGGGAATAATTTACTTTGTGCATTGGTATAATTGAGACATAAACAATAGTTGTGCTATTGCTTTCAATTTGAATGTATTGTTTCATTGCATATTTTCTTTTGTTCTTGTAGAATGAATGCAAGTTGCAGTGATTAGGGTTTAGTTCTTTTTAATTTCTGTGATTTTGTTAAGACAGGTTATACAATAGTTTTCATAGATCATTCAATTTAGGATTTTTATAATTCGTACTAAGCGAAGATGGGTTATCATATCATTAGTTAGTCTGATGTATAGGCCATGCTAAGCGAAGATGAGTTATGCTTAATTGTATGTTGAATGAATCCTCTTGATAGAACTGAATTTGGCTTGTAGCCATTCTTTTCTGAATGCATAGATTAAACATCCCAAATTAATACAACTGTCATTGTCAGAAGGTTAGTGGTGAAGTCAATTCCTAGGACCCTCTCTCCAGTGTCTACCATTTATTTATGTTGTATTTCATTTCATTTAATTTCAGCACCTTAGAATTAAAACCAAACCAAATTCTCTTTCAATTAAATTAGACAAGATCTTGATAGCTTAACAATGAAACCAATGCAGTCTCTGTGGGTTCGACCCTTACTCACCACTTTACTAATTTTAGTAGAGTATTTGTAGGTTTTTATAAATTCCATTTTGTTCGAAGTGCAAAACGAGATAAAATAATATGGAATAATGTCATCGTTGCCAATAACGCAATGCCTAGGTTTATTAGGCTTTCGAATTGGTCCATGTAGCGAGCTTTCAGCCTGTGACTCCCAAACCAAATGGCTTTAGGGCACCAGGTTTCAAGATACCTCGAGGGACCTAATAACTCGAACCAAAACGGCCACAAACCATAGGATTATTATTTTTATTTTTATTTTTTATTTTTTTATTTTATTATATATATATTTTTTAAGTATAGCATGTTTAAAATGTTTATTCTCAAGGGATACCGACTTATATTCAGCACACATAATTGATACTCAAAGCCAAGTACAAACCCCATTAACTCTACTAGTGTGCGTGTGAATTGTGAAAAAAACTAGAGTCAACCACTCCAAGTCATGTCAATGCAAATAACGACTTAACCCACTGCATTCAAAACCATAGTTTCTAGAAATTTACACATACTCTACAATTGCAAGTCAAGAACCTACATAAAGTATTAAACTCTTGATTGGTGTTAAAACATCTAAATTGAAAACAAAACAACCTAAAATAAATAAATAAATAAACAAACAAAAGTGATCAAGAGAGTGTGCTGGAATTAGGGAGGTGGTTCTATCTAGATGTCGATATCAGTGAACGCAATATTGGCTTTGTTGATAAAAGTAGTGACAAAGTAAGGAAATGGAAGCTGCCAAGTAGCGGCTCTCTTGATCCCCTTCTGGACGAGAGTATCCCACACTTTATACATCTGTCCCCATATCAGTGATGGGACAGAAAACCATATGCCTGTATGAGCTGTGTATAAGTAGCGAAGAAGGTTACCCCGGCGCTCTGCCACATGTCCTAAAGGACATGCGTTCTTGATAAGGACGGTATCCAAAAACCATAACTCCCTCGGGCACATGGATTTGCTCATACACTTTTGACTAGGGGTGGTAAAATCCCCATTGCACATATCCATGACCATGGAAATCACGGTAGTGTCAGGTGGTAGGGACTCCCTGAAGAGTGGGTGACCATCCTGGTCAACCATATCTGGAGGTTGCAGGTGTAGGTAGCCTATAAGCTGGGCAATTTGACTCACCATGATGGTAATCGTAATCCCAGCCACCACGGTCTCCAAAGTACCAGGCATAGTGCACGAGTAGGTCATGTGCTCATAGAAAACCTGCACCAGCTTACTGTATGCGATATCGGATGGTGGCTGGAGTAGTTTGTCAAGCTGGCATCGTCGCAGCTCTGCCACGGCCCATGCCGTGTCAGGATGTGTCTCAAACTCTGCTAAGTCAAATCTATGCTCGGGGTGGAATCCTCGAGTACGCCAAGCTCGTCCCGGCACATCTCGTACCTGGATACCGGGATTCTTCACGTGAGCCATATCCTGGGACTGTCTACAATTATTCCAAAAATAATGTAAATAAAAAAGAATGCTCCAGGTCATGTCATCAAGACATGTACTCCAAAACATGCTCTAGGCAACTCAATAAAGTTCACTAGGAATCATGAAAGCCATTCAAACCTCGTACTCCATTCATGGTCAAGGAAAAATCTAAATCTACCATAACCCACATAGATATACAAATCACAATGCACCCCAACTAAACGGTGCACTTATTCGTACCCCACCCCATAGACTCGTGTGTGTAACACGTACCCAACATCACCCTCAAAGGTTGTAATGACACTAATCCTCGGCAACAATGCCAAAATTTTGATGTGGCCATGTTCAAAATATATAAGTTTACGCATGTGCAGTTCATGTGCCGTCTCGATTGTGTGAAATGGTCATTTCGCACAATCAAAATTTTGATTGCTCGAAGTGCTATTGAAGTAGTATCAGAGGAAACCACATCTCAGGACTTTGCACCTTGCATTAACTTTGCATTTTTCTTCAAAATTTTGATTGTGTGAAATCAAGGGTTCGCAAAATCAAAATCTTGATTGTGCGAAATCCTCATTTTGCACAATCGAGATTGTGATTGCAGAATTTTTTGATGCAACTTGATTTGATACCTACTTGACTCAAACTTACAGCACTTAGATACAAAATTGCTTTGGATTAGAGGGACTTCATGGATGCATGATACCTTCCACCGTCGCGCCACATTATATGTCTATGGCATGACGTTAGAATTGGTTTGTGAGTCAAAATAGATGGGATCCGTGAAATTGATGACATCCACATACTCCATCTTAGTTTGGTCATCCAAATATGGTTTTAACCATTTTCTATTCACTTTGAATAATGTGTCATCCTTAAGGTCTTTTAATTCCACCGCTCTATGAGGAGCAACAAAATTTACTAGAAAAGGACCATCTCAACGGGAGTCGAGTTTTTCGGGAAACAAATGGAGCCTCGAGTTGTACAACCATACTTTCTGTCCCGAGGAAAATGTTTTGACTCGAATATTGCGATCATGAAAGGCCTTAGATTTTGCCCATTTTGCCTTGTAGATTTTAGCGTTCTCATACGCGTCATATCGTAATTCTTCCAATTCGTTCAATTGAAGCTTTCGATTAGAGCTGGCTAATTTCATGTCAAAATTAAACGTTTTGGTGGCCCACATAACCTTGTGCTCTAATTCAACCGGAAGATGGCATGCTTTACCATATACCAATTGGTAAGGCGACATTCCAATGGGAGTTTTATATTCAGTTCGATAGGCCTATATTGCATCATTTAAGTGCAATGACCAATCTTTCTAGTAAAGCTGAACTATTTTTTCAAGTATGTTCTTTATTTCCCGATTGGATACTTCCACTTGTCCACTGGTTTGAGGATGGTAGGAGGTGGCTACTTTATGTGTGATGGAGTATTTGGTGAGAAGGGTTAGAAGGAACCGATTACAGAAATGTTTGCCCCCGTCGCTCATGAGGGCGCGTGGAGTACAAAAGCAACTAAAGATATTAGATTGAATTAACTTGACCACGACTGCGTGGTCATTGGACTTCGTAGCCACAACCTCTATCCATTTAGATACGTAGTCCACTGCCACAAGTATGTACTCATGACCAACGAATGGTGGAAAGGGTCCTACAAAATCCATGCCCCAAACATCAAATATCTCAACAATGAGAATGGGGTTGAGAGGCATCATATCTTTGCGGGACATTGCACCGAGGTACTGACATCACTCATAAGAGCGGCATAATGAATATACATGCCGATGAAGTGTTGGCCAAAAAACCCACATTGAAGAATATTTGCTGCGATTTTCTTTGCCCTAAAATGTCCCCCACACGCAAGTGTATGACAAAATTTTAAAATACTTTGGAATTCAATGCCGGGGACACATTTCTGAATTATTTGGTCAAGATAATATTTGAAGAGTTGAGGATCGTCCCAATAATATGATCAAGATTGGGACAAGAAATGATCCTTCTCTTGCTTGGTCCAAGTGGACGGGAATTTTTTGGTTGCCAAAAAATTGACAATGTCCTCATACCAAGGGATACTCTCCTGAGAGACTACAAAAAGTTGTTCATTTGGAGAAGGATTCACAAACTGGGAGGGAATCATTAAGAGACTCAACACAATTCTAGAGAGGTGATCAGCCACCACATTTTTCGTTCCCTTTTTGTCTCTGATCTCAAAATTAAACACTTGCAACAAGAGTATCCACAGGATTAGTCGGGGTTTGGTGTCCTTCTTGGCCAAAAGATGCCGGACGGCAGAATGGTCAGAATAGACAATGACCTTGGAACCTAATAGATAAGCTCAAAATTTGTCTAAGGCATACACTATAGCAAGCAACTCATTTTCCGTCGTGGTATAGTTTATTTGAGCTTCGGAAAGGGTTTTACTTGCATAGTAGATTGCATGTGGTAACTTGTCTACACGTTGCCCTAAGACTGCACCCATAGCATAATCGGATGCGTCACACATGACCTCAAACGGGAGAGCCCAATTTGGAGGAATGAATATTGGAGCTATTGTAAGCAAGGTGCGTAGCTTGTCAAAAGCTTCAAGGCACGCTACATTAAAGGTAAAACAAGACTCTTTTTCAAGAAGGCGATACAGAGGTCGAGAGATCTTGCTAAAATCCTTGATGAAGCGACGGTAAAAGCCCGCATGCCCAAGGAATGAACGAATCTCTCTCACCGTTGATGGTGGAGGAAGTTTGGAAATAAGTTCAACCTTGGCTTTATCAACCTCTATTCCTCTCTTGGACATGATATGCCTAAGGACAATGCCTTCTTAAATCATAAAATGACTTTTTTCCCAGCTGAGGATTACATTTGTCTCTGACCATCGTGTAAGAACACAGGACATATTATGGAGACAAGATTCAAATGAAGGTCCAAAGATAGAGAAATCATCCATGAACACTTTCAAAAAGTTTTCCACCATCTCCAAAAAGATAGACATCATACACCATTGAAAAGTTGCTGGTGCATTGCATAACCCAAAGGGCATGCGTCTATAGGCAAATGTACAGAATGGACATGTGAAAGTGGTTTTCTCCTACTCTCGCGGGTCTATAGCCACTTAATTATAGCCAGAATATCTGTCTAAGAAGCAATAGAAACTTTAATCGACTAGCCTCTCTAGGATTTGATCAATGAATGGGAGTGGAAAATGATCTTTCCTAGTTGCTAAGTTAAGTTTCCTATAGTCTATACACACTCTCCATCCTGTAGTGGTGCGCTGAGGAATTAACTCACCTTTGTCATTTGGTTTCACAGTGATGCCTGATTTCTTGGGTACCACTTGAGTAGGGCTAACCCACTTGCTATCTGAGATGGGGTAAATGATTCCCGCATCTAGCAATTTCACAGCCTCCTTCATTACAACATCTTTCATATTTGGATTTAATCGATGTTGTGCCTCTCTTGAGGTCTGTGCATCTTCTTCCAGATGTATGCGGTGCATACAAATGGAAGGATCTATTCCCTTTAGATCAGCAACACTCCATCCTATTGCTTCCTTGTGCTCTTTTAACACTTTGAGGAGTTCCCTCTCTTGTTCATTGGTGAGATCGAAACCAATGATGACCGGGAGGGTTTCATTGGCGCCTAAAAAAACATACTTGAGAGTAGTCGGTAAAGGCTTAAGCTCAAGTTGTGGCGGGGATAAGAGAGATGGAGTTTGGGAAGCATTGGACAAAGGGGGAAAAGGTTCTCTCGGTGCTCTCCATTTAGGTGAATTCATAACAGCCATGACATCGAGCAGTGAATTAACTTCACTTATGGATTGCTCAATGTCATAGTCATTACAGTTGAAGTGACTTCGAGGATCCTTGGAAAGAATGGAAGGAAATGCTTCTTGGACAAGATCTTCCACTACATCAATGCAAAAGCATTCACTTTCGTCATCGGATGTGTGGTGAGAAGCATTGACGATGTTCAATCGAACTTTCATATTCCTGAAAGAGATGTCCATTACTCAGATGCGAGAATTAACACAAGCGTTTGCCGTAGCTAGAAATGGATGACCTAGAATGATTGGAATATGTCTATTGGGATTTTGGATAGGTTCCGTGTCAAGGACTATGAAGTCCACCCGAAAATAAAACTTGTCTACTTGAATGATCACATCTTCAATGATGTCACGTGGTTGCTTCATCGATCGGTCGACGAGTTGCAACACCACTGGGGTGGGCTTAAGTTCCCCCAAACCTAATTACTTGTAAACTGAGAAGGGAAGCAAGTTGACACTAGCCCCTAAATCAAGAAGTGCCTTTTCAAATTCTTGGTTACCGATGGTGCAAGAGATAGTTGGGGCACCTAGATCTTTGAATTTAGGAGGGGCTTGGTGTTGAAAAATGGAACTCACTTTATGAGTTGCGTGATGAGGAAGCAGTTGCGAAAAGTATTTTAGAACCTAGAGGGGGGGGCTGAATAGGATCACTTGCTCGTTTGCTTAATTTCTAATTAATTCAATTTTAAGTCCAATTAATCAAACAATTAAAGCAAGCAAATAAATAAAGTGCAAGTGATGAAAAAAATGCACCAGATATACGTGGAAACCCAAGACGGGAAAAACCACAGAGGGAGGTGGCATGTGTAGAGGCTGTGCCCAATTTTGGCCAGTTTTTTAATTTTTGGCATTTATTGCTTTAAATGTATTTTAAATGACGTTTAACATGTTTTGAATACGGGAAAAATGTTTAGAGGGTTGGAATAGGGTTTTGGGAAGTTTTGGGGACTTTTGGCAAAAGTTGACTTTTTTGAGTTTGGTCAACCTAGGGGCGCGGGCCTTATGGGCCCAAAAATTTTAAAAGTGTCGGAATGACTTCAAAATTGGAGGATAGCTTAAATAAAATATTTGACGCGTAACGGAGTTTATTTCGTGTCAATCTGGGTTACGGAACTCCGAAAATGAGCCCGAGAAGGTTTTGCAAAAAGGTGATGACAAACTAGTAATTAAGAGGAGGTCACTTAGCTATAAATAGTAAGAGAGATCTCTCTTCTCTCATTTTTCATCCCAGCAGCCGAGAGTGAGAGATATATACATATATACGTACAAGCTTCATCTCCTCCTCTTCTTCACTAGATTTGAGGGCCTTAGAGTGGGATTTTGATTTCACCAAAGAAGGAAGAAACGATTTACGCATCGAGGGCTCGAGATTGATCGGTTCAAAATTCATTTTGGAGGAAGTTGGGTTTTGAGAGATTGGGGGAAATCAATTGGAAGCTCTTCCAATTTGAGGTAGGGGTGCTAGACTCACTTCCACTTTGATCTTGTGGTCCCTTCCTAAATATCATAAGAGATAGCTTTTGATTTCTTGAACCTAGGTCTATGTATATATATATATATATATGTATACCATGGCGATTTATGCATGTATAAGTCTCCAACATGTTAGTTAGGGCTTATGCATGGTATGCATGTGCAAATGTCACTATAATGCTTTTGGTGAAAAATGTGTTTGTTTAATGAAAGCATGAAAAATATGATTTTCTAGTAAAATCCATGAGCATAGTGCTTTCATGATGTGAGTGTGATAGCATTGTGACAATCTTGAGTTGGAAGGGAAATGCATTGATTTGAGGAAAAATGCATGCATTGTGTGACTATGTGCATTGGTGTGATTATATGCACTATATGATGATTTTGGGGCATGAGTGTGAAATTAAGATAAGGGGAAGGCCCCTAGGGTGAAAGACCCAAAACTTGGCCAAGAGGAGGTGCTCCCTTCGGGTTAGTAACCCGATAAAGCACAAGCAGAGTTTGGGTGCCGAAGAGACCCTTACTATTGGAGTGATGAGAAAGCCCCTTTGACCTGATTTGGTGTGAGTTATATATATATATATAAGTTGTGACTTGTCCAATTTGATATGTATATATATATATAGATAGACATATGTATTTGCATTTTATGTGAAGCATCATGCATGATTTGAAAAATATGGATGTTTGGGTAAAAATGCATGAGCATGTGCATCCATGCATGGTTTACGGGTTAGAGTGGGGATGGGTGGATCATTTCTACTGAGCCGTTGAGATGCTCACCCCATTATATAAAACATTTTCAGATAAGGCGCCAATGGAAGACGAAACATGATTAGCTCTATGGATATGTTGAGCTTATTTTTGGACTTTTGCTCTTTTGAGATGTAGATAAATGTCCATGCCAGCTTGTGGCATGTAGACAATGGTTGTGGTGTTGCCTTTACATTTGTATCTTCTTATGTATGTGAAATCCAAATGTAAGTGCCACACTTGTAGGAAAGTGATTTTTGAGAAATGTATGTATAATGGCTTCCTTCATTTGAGACTTGTTGAATGTATGCAAAAAGGGCCATTTGGGGCCTACGACCGTATTTGCGAGATAGGGTTGGACTTCTAGGACTGACCAACTATGCAGCAGTGGTGGAGAGGGCTTTGGTAGTTGAGGGGTTTAGTAATGATAACCAAAGGATTAGGGAAGTACAGAATGAAGCAAGGGCTACGGGATCTCTTGCGGATAACCGTGCTAAGAAGAAGCGAAACAATGGTGAGTCATCCTCACAAGGGCCACAAACTCAATCTGTGACTTCTGTGGCTATACCTTCTGGATCCTTCCGACCTAGAATAATTTGTTACAATTGTTAGAAGCCAGGACACAGAATTGCTGAGTGTACACAAGGACAAGTTCCTTTAGTGGTAGAGAAGAGGTGCTTTAATTGTCATCAGTTGGGGCATATTAGCTGGGATTGTCCACAAAAGAAGGGTGCACAAGGTGGTATGAGTTCACAGCAGCGTCTTGCACAACCTACTGCTTCACAGTCAGGTTCCAGGGCATTGCCACCACCACAGACAGTGCCTTCAGCTCAGAGCTCGCGGACGCCAGCTAGAGGAGTTGTGTCTAGTGATCCTAGTCAGCAGTCTGGATATCAGGGTATGGGATAGCAGGGCCAGAGAGCACAAGGCCGTGCCTTTACTCTTATCCCATTAGAGACCTCGGTAGAACCGTCAGTAGTCTGAGGTATATTTCTTGTATCTAGCTCGTGGGCTAGGGTTTTAGTAGATTCAAGTGCATCACATTCATTCATATCATATGCATTTGTTTGTGCTTTGGGGTTGGAGGTGCCATCTTTGGATTCGACCTTGTCCATTGATACGCCAGTTGGGGGTAGGGTGACTTTGAGTAGAGTATGCCGATCTTGCGAGATCGAGATATCAGGACACCGATTAGTGTTTGATTTCATCCTTCCTGATATGACTAGTTTTGATGTGATCTTGGGTATGGATTGGCTATCGACCTATAGAGCCAACATTGATTGTTATAGGGGAAGAGTGACCTTGCATACGCTGGAAGGTGTTAGAATTTGTTTTGTGGGAGAGCGGGATGACTTCTACTTGTCGTCTCCACTTGGTCCTAGTGATCGGAAAGGGCTTGGATATTTCTTGGCGAGCCTACTTGTTGATGGTGATGATGAGACACTTGGAGAGCTTCCTCGTGTAGTGTGTGAGTTTATGGACGTATTTTCGGGGGAATTAACACAGTTGTCTCCGGAACGAGAAGTGGAGTTTGTGATAGATCTTGCTCCAGGTACCGCGCCCATTTCTATGGCACCGCACCAAATGGCACCGGCTGAGTTGAAAGAGTTGAAGGACCAATTACAAGAGCTACTAGACAAGGGATTTGTACGCCCTAGTACATCGCCTTAGGGAGCTTCGGTTCTTTTTGCTAAGAAGAAGGACAGGTCTTTGCGGCTTTGCATTGACTATAGGAAGTTGAATCGGGCAACGATCAAAAATAAGTATCCCTTAACAAGGATAGATGACTTGTTCGATCAACTTAAGGGTTCGAGGTGTTTCTTAAAGATAGACTTGAGATCGGGCTACTATCAGTTGGGGATTAGAGAGGCGGACATTCTGAAAACCGCTTTTCGCACACGATACGGGCATTATGAATTTTTGGTGATGCCATTTGGTTTGACAAATGCACCGACGTCATTCATGGATCTAATGCATAGAGTGTTCAATGCTTACTTGGACAAGTTTGTGGTTGTGTTTGTTGATGACATCCTAGTGTACTCGTCTTCGGAACAGGAGCACGAGGGTCACTTGAGGATTGTGTTGCAACTCTTAAGAGAACATCAATTATATGCCAAGTACAAGAAGTGTGAATTTTGGCTAGCGGAAGTGAAATTCCTTCGGCATGTTGTGTTCGAAGGAGGAGTTTCCGTAGATCCATCCAAGATAGAGGCGGTGATGGGTTGGGAAAGAACTAAGAGCGTATTTGAGATACGTAGTTTCTTGGGATTGGCCGGGTATTATCAGAGATTTGTGAAGGACTTTTCGAGGCTAGCTGCACCTATGACGAAGCTTACCCGAAAAGGAGTGAAGTTTGTATGGGATGATGCTTGCAAGCATACATTCATGGAATTGAAGAGTCGGTTGACTTCGGCTCCAATTTTGATCATTCCAAAACGTGGGTTGGGGTACATAATTTATTATGATGCTTCACGACTCAGTTTGGGATGTGTGCTAATGCAAACCGAACGAGTAGTGGCGTATGGTTTGAGGCAATTGAAAACACATGAACAGAATTATCCGGTACATGATTTGGAGTTGGCGGCGGTGATCTTTGCACTTAAGGTGTGGAGACATTATTTGTATGGCGAGAAGTTTGAAGTATTCTCGGATCATAAAAGTCTCAAATACCTTTTCTCACAAAAGGATTTGAATATGAGGCAACGGAGGTGGATGGAGTATATGGAGGACTATGACTTCGACTTACAATATCATCCGGGAAAGGCCAATGTAGTGGCAGATGCATTGAGTAGGAAGTCACATGGTAGCTTAGCGAGCTTAGCCATATGGGAATGGAAGATGATGGAAGACATCTAAGAAATGGGATTACATTTCAGTGACGATGATGGACCGGCGGTGTTATTTACTCTTATCGCTCAACCAACTCTTGTGAGTAGAGTGATTGAAGAGCAGAGGAAGGATAGTGAGGTTGAGGCTATTCACACGCGGATTTTGGGTGGCGAAGTAGTGGAAGGATGGACAGTTCATTCAGATAAAAGCATGAAATTCCAAGGGAAGATGTTTGTTCCCTTAGCTTGTCGGGACGAGATTCTGAGAGAATTTCACAACTCGAGACTAGCAGTACATCCAGGTGGTACCAAGATGTACTGTCACGCCCCGGTTTCCGACACCCGGTTAGGAGCGAGGGAAACGGGGGTGAATCCGTAATTTCACCTCAAGTTCCCACACCTTAATCTCATTTTAATCTATTCTATTGCGGAAGCATTCCATATGTGCACCCTTCAGGTGACATAAGATCATCAATAGCCCTTGCAAAGGATTTTCACGAAATTCGGGCATGACCCATTCTAAATAATCAGCTCCTGGCATGTTACACCTGCTTTACAATTCATATGGACACTTCTGGGCACGTGTCCCCCCAGCATTTATATCTAAATAATCAAAATGGACACTTCTGGGCACGTGTCCCCCCAGCATTTATATCTAAATGCATAATATAATCAAAAGAATACATGTCTCAGTCCTTGAATGTCCGTATTACATACATACATCATGTGAATGAAATACATCTAAAGGAACTGAATCTACACCATCGCTCCATACATCTAATCCAAATGCGGAATGTCAATCCAATGTCCTAGTTATACATTAAATTCTAAAGAATATAACTACTACCTCTGCAACTGGTGCTATCAGTTTCCCCAACTGACTCCATAATCGGCAATACCTGCAAAACCTGGGAGGGGGTGAGCTCAAAGGCCCAACAAGGTATGTAGAACCATACTATCATCGCAGCAGCAGGTCGATCCTCACATATTCTCAAAAATATACATGCACTTAAATATATCACAATATTTAAAGTCATGCCCCTCCTAGCATACATGAACCGATAATGCACATGGCAGTTCTAACAATTGTGAACATTTAAATCTACTATACATGACTTATGAAATCATTTACAACATGTTCAAGGCAGTACACATTCAACGTCATTATGTATAGAAAACATATATGAACAGAAGCATTTACATAAAGAATATAAATCAAATACCACGTCACCTACTCAACAAGATCCATTGGATCATGCATAAATGCACATGCTCATGCATTTTTACCCAAACATCCACATTTCTCAAATCATGCATGATGCTTCACAAAAAGTGCAAATACATACGTATATAACTCACACCAAACTAATTCGTAGGGGGCTTTCTCATCACTCCAATAGTAAGGGTCTCTTCGGCACCCAAACTCTGCTTGTGCTTTATCGGGTTACTAACCCGAAGGGAGCACCTCCTCTTGGCCAAGTTTTGGGTCTTTCACCCTAGGGGCCATCCCCTTATCTTAATTTCACACTCCTGCCCCAAAATCATATATATAGTGCATATAATCACACCTATGCACTTATCCACACCATGAATGCATTTTTGTCAAATCAATGCATTTTCCTTTCACATCAAGATTGTCACAATGTCATCACACTCAAATCATGGAAACCATCATGCTTATTTTTTTTTTTTCAAGAAATTCATGCATAAATCTGTAAACACCACATCTTCACGTTTTCACCAATAAACACACTCTTCATAGAAATCATTCATAATCACATTTGCACATACACAACATATATATAGATGTCACATCTTGCATATAATCACATGTATACGTATATTAGCATAAATACAATCATGCTTTCATTCCAATCATGCATTTACTACGAGCAACCAACATGCATTCTTCTAATCATATACAATCACGCAAATATATATATATACATATATATATATATATATATAACATGTCGCCCATGTAGGTGGTAAAAACATACATAACATTTCACATATTTCATGCTTTTTCAATGCTCTTCTATGCTATAATCAAGTTAGCATGCATTTCAACTACTGCACCACATATATAATCACGTATATACTTTCATATATTGAACTCATGTATAAGAATCATATATGCATACAAGGCAACATCTAGCTAAATGTACATACATAATTTAGCATACTTTACATGGCTCAATCCCTAAGTATGCATATAACAATGCAATTCGGTATCCGAACTTAACAATGCTCTTACCCTCCAAGCCCACACATATATATATATATATATCTACCCACATATATATATATATCCTCACCTCCCACGTATATACATATACATCCATCTTTATATATATATATATGCACATATATATATGCAAAGATCACATACTATCAAATTAAGAGCATATGTAAAAATTAACCAACATAACAAAAGTATTTATAAGAGATAGAGGCAAGGATCAACTTGCCTTAGGTCCAGCTCTCAACCGGTCCGTGCCTGCAAGTCGGCCTCTACCAAGTCCGATCCAGTCCCGTGTCCAGGTCACCCACGAACCCGCTTTCGTTCCTTCTCTTTTTGTTTCCATGCTTGGTCCAACCTATGGTCAAAGCCCATACGATCAGTCCCACACTGTCCAACCACCGTGAACTACCATCTCCCTCACCAACCGTCAGCAAAGTCCAACCAAATCATAACCTGCTGTGAATCCCTCTCGTTCGGATAACCAAAACTACTCACAACCCAACCTACCGCCAAACAATTTCAAACCGGCAGTCAACGCCACCCGGTTCAACCATCAACCACCCAAACAAATCGGGTGCATCATCCAAACGGGTCATCATTATCCGAAACAATGGAACCCCTAAACCAGCCCCATCCAGCTCTACAAACCCAAGTTAACCATCCAACAACAATGCACAACCCACATAACAGCCCGAAAATGTGGCTGCCCAAGCAAAACCCATCAACTACAAACCTTATCCAAATTCACCACAGCCGTGAAGCCATAACTCCACGGACCCGTGAGACACGCTCCTCCATTACCATGGCCGGACATCAATTTCTGACCACCATCCATGTCATTGTCCCAGCTGAACCTTGCACTGCCGGACCACCTCCCAATCAACAACTATGGAAGCGAACTCAGAGCCACCATTGCAACCTCACAGATACAACACCCAACCAGCCGAAGCCATTCATGGCTGTCACTGCACGCTTCACCCATGTCAACAGGGAACCTCCACCTCATTTCAACCTCACCAAGGCAACCCAAAAGCAAAACCGAAGCCCTTGACTAACCACCATCAAATTCTATGGATGAACCCATCTCTTGTGATCCCATCACCACCACTCGGCTGCACTAACCAGCCAAATGGGTCACAAACTCGCCGAAACCACTCCAAACCATCAACAAACAACCACAATTGAGGTAGCCGAACAGACCCAGTCAAACCCAACCCAGTCAACCATCGCAGTCGTACCAAACACGGCTCAGCCGTGTCTCCGCCGTCGAACATCGCTACATCCGAGCCAAACACCACCCAAAACCCCAGCACTTCCGGCCAAGAGAACCGTCCACTGTCGCCGTGAACCGAGATCATCCCCTACGGACCCAGAAACCCCCGTCGCTGCTGCCTTCAATCGCTGCTCCAGCCGCTGCCGGAGCACCACCTCCACCGGCGCCCAGGCAAGGCCCCACCGTGAGCCACCCCGAGCCACCTCCTCCTTCTTCCTCCTTTCCTCTTCTCTCGATCTCAGCTTCTCTCTCTCTCCCCGATCTCACCCTTCTCTTCTTTTCTCCTTTTCTCTTTTCTTTTCTTTTTCTTTTTCCTTCTTTTTCTCTTTTCTTTTCTTTTCTTTTTTTTCTTCTTTTCTTTCTCCTTCTTTCGGCTGATCACTCCCTTCCTTATCTTCTCTTCATTCTTGAATCTTATCCTATTCTAATACCCACCACATGCTGTGTGCATTACCCTCAGCCACACAAATTGTAAATATCTAATATATTACATATGTATATAATACTATATACATTATTTCATATATTAAATATCCCTCACATGGTTTCTCTCTCTCTCTACACTTCCGGTCCACATACATATAACAATATATATATGCATCTACAAGTATTTATAATTAAAAATAAACACACTCGCTACATATATATATATATATATATATATATATATTTTCATCAACTATATATATAATCCTATATATATATATAGGTATCCATATCCTCCACCTCCATATAAATATATATATAATTTCATCTATATATATATATTCGCATTTTCGAATTTAATTAATTCGAAAAAAAATAACCCGGTCCAAAAATAATCCGAAACCGGTTAAAATTATTCCGGTCCTTACATGTACCATAACCTACACCGACAGTATTGGTGGAAGGGTATAAAAAAGGATGTAGCTCACTTTGTGGCGAGGTGCCTCACTTGTCAACAAGTGAAGGCCGAGCATCAGAGACCAGCGGGGTTGTTGCAGCCATTGCCTGTGGCTATGTGAAAATGGGAGCATGTCACTATGGATTTTGTGATGGGGCTTCCAAGGTCGAGGAAGAGTCAGGACGCAGTTTGGGTGATCGTTGACAGATTGACGAAGGTGGCCCACTTTATTCCCATTAGAGTGACAGATAATGTGGATACTCTCAGTAGATTGTATATTGAGCAGATCCTTAGGCTTCATGGCGTGCCATTTTCTATTGTTTCAGATAGAGACCCGCGATTTACATCTCAATTTTGGTAGAGTTTCTAGGCAGCACTTGATACGGACCTTCACTTTAGTACGGCTTTTCATCCCCAGACGGATGGTCAGTCTGAGCGTACTATACAGATTTTGGAGGATATGTTGCGGGCGAGTGTACTTGATCTTCGGGGCAGTTGGGAGGATCACCTTCCTTTGGTGCAGTTTGGATACAATAATAGCTATCAAGCTAGCATTGAGATGGCTCCATTTGAGGCTTTATATGGTAGACCGTACAGGTCACCTGTCTGTTGGACAGAGGTTGGAGAGACAGTTTCTTTGGGACCGAATTTAGTTCGAGAAACTACGGAGAAGATCAAGGTAATCCAGCAGAGATTGCTTACGGCTCAGAGTCGTCAGAAAAGCTATGCCGATAGGAGACGGCGACCACTAGTATTTGAGGTGGGAGATCATGTCTTTTTGAAGGTCTCGCCACGGAGAGGTTTGATGAGGTTCGGTCGTAGTGGCAAGCTTGCACCACGATTTATCGGGCCATTTGAGATTTTGGATCGAGTAGGAGAGGTTGCTTACCGCTTGGCATTGCCACCGCAATTGTCAAGTGTGCACAACACTTTCCATGTGTCTATGTTGAGGAAGTATGAACCGGACCCTTCACATGTGCTTGATTAGGCCGACCTTAAGGTGGAGGAGGACGTGTCATACGAGGAAAGACTGATTCAGATTTTGGACACTAGAGAACAAGTGCTTCGGGGCAAAACCATTCCATTGGTTAAGGTGCTTTGGAGGCATCATGGTGTGGAAGAAGCTACATGGGAGCGAGAACAAGTAGTCCGCTCAAAGTATCCCGAGTTGTTCACCACTTGAGGAACATTCTAATTTCGAGGACAAAATTCTTATAAGGGTGGGAGGTTGTAAAGACAGTGCCCAATTTTGGTCAGTTTTTTAATTTTTGGCATTTATTACTTTAAATGCATTTTAAATGACGTTTAACATGTTTGGAATACGGGGAACATGTTTAGAGGGTTGGAATAGGGTTTTGGAAAGTTTTGGAGACTTTTGGCAAAAGTTGACTTTTTTGAGTTTGGTCAACCTAGGGGCGCGGGCCTTGTGGGCCCAAAAATTTTAAAAGTGTCGAAATGACTTTAAAATTGGAGGATAGCTTAAATAAAATATTTGAACCGCAACGGATTTGATATCGTGTCAATCTAAGTTACGGAACTCCGAAAATGAGCCCGAGAAGGCTTTGCAAAAATGTGATGACAAACTAGTAATTAAGAGGAGGTCACTTAGCTATAAATAGTAAGAGAGATCAGCTCTTCTCTCATTTTTCATCCCAGCAGCCGAGAGAGAGAGATATATACATATATACGTACAAGCTTCATCTCCTCCTCTTCTTCACTAGATTTGAGGGCCTTAGAGTGGGATTTTGATTTCACCAAAGAAGGAAGAAACGATCTACGCATCGAGGGCTCGAGATTGATCGGTTCAAAATTCATTTTGGAGGAAGTTGGGTTTTGAGAGATTGGGGGAAATCAATTGGAAGCTCTTCCAATTTGAGGTAGGGGTGCTAGACTCACTTCCACTTTGATCTTGTGGTCCCTTCCTAAATATCATAAGAGATAGCTTTTGATTTCTTGAACCTAGGTCTATGTATATATATATATATATATATATATATGTATACCATGGCGATTTATGCATGTATAAGTCTCCAACATGTTAGTTAGGGCTTATGCATGGTATGTATGTGCAAATGTGACTATAATGCTTTTGGTGAAAAATGTGTTTGTTTGATGAAAGCATGAAAAATATGTTTTTCTAGTAAAATCCATGAGCATAGTGCTTTCATGATGTGAGTGTGATAGCATTGTGACAATCTTGAGTTGAAGGGAAATGCATTGATTTGAGGAAAAATGCATGCATTGTGTGACTATGTGCATTGGTGTGATTATATGCACTATATGATGATTTTGGGGCATGAGTGTGAAATTAAGATAAGGGGAAGGCCCCTAGGGTGAAAGACCCAAAACTTGGCCAAGAGGAGGTGCTCCCTTCGGGTTAGTAACCCGATAAAGCACAAGCAGAGTTTGGGTGCCGAAGAGACCCTTACTATTGGAGTGATGAGAAAGCCCCTTTGACCTGATTTGGTGTGAGTTATATATATATATATATATATATATAAGTTGTGACTTGTCCAATTTGATATGTATATATATATATAGAGACATATGTATTTGCATTTTATCTGAAGCATCATGCATGATTTGAAAAATGTGGATGTTTGGGTAAAAATGCATGAGCATGTGCATTCATGCATGGCTTACGGGTTAGAGTGGGGATGGGTGGATCATTTCTACTGAGCCGTTGAGATGCTCACCCCATTATATAAAATATTTTCAGATAAGGCGCCAATGGAAGACGAAGCATGATTAGCTCTATGGATATGTTGAGCTTATTTTTAGACTTTTGCTCTTTTGAGATGTAGATAAATGTCCATGCCGGCTTGTGGCATGTAGACAATGGTTGTGGTGTTGCCTTTACATTTGTATCTTCTTATGTATGTGAAATCCAAATGTAAGTGCCACACTTGTAGGAAAGTGATTTTTGAGAAATGTATGTATAATGGCTTCTTTTATTTGAGACTTGTTGAATGTATGCAAAAAGGGCCATTTGAATTCTTATATGTATGGTTCCATGGATGGTGTATGGATTCAGAATTTAAATGGATGAATGTATTCTTTTGTCTCTTGTATTTTAATTTCGTGGATATGAATGTTTAGAGTTGTGGATTTATGTTGGAATCATGGTTGTAGGATCTCAATGTATAAGTTAGATTGTATGGTTGGGTTAATGAAGATCACCTTTGGAAAAATGAGGATGGTTTGGTTCACTTGAATTTTATGTGCATGGTGGACTTTGGATGAATTTTCTATGATTATACAAGATTTGAGATTCAAACGTGTAGGTTGATGTGTGAGTATGATTTTATATCAATGGTAGATGAATTATATGAGATATGAATGATCTAAGGTGGTTTGGTTGAAATTTGGGTTCAATTTGATCTTATATAGGTGTTTGGGAGAATCTGGGCAGTGCATTTCGATTAATCGAGATGCCCATCTCGATTGATCGAAATGGTTGCGAGATTTTATGAATTTTTGAGCTTTATTTTGATTAATCGAAATATTGCAGGTCCAAGGTTCCGAGGGGGTGTTTTCTTCGATTAATGGGGTCAAAATCTTGATTAATCGAGATGAATCTCGATTGATTGAGATTACTATTCACAGCAAGGTTCAAAAATTGTCCAGACTTTGTTTCGATGCAATTTCTTCGTTCTAAATCGGAATTGAGCGTGGTTTTTTTTTTAAGTTGAGTATTTTTGAAATATTTATCCAATGGTGTAGGTTTTATAATCAAATTCAATCTGTGTAAAAAGTTGAGGTCCAGAACTTAGTGGTTTATATGTATGGAACCAAAGGTGAAAATCATTTGCAAAGGCATTTGATGATCTAATGCCACTTGAAGGGTGTGCATATAGAATGCTTCCGCAATAGAAATGATTATAATGGGTTTAAGGTGTGGTAAATTGAGTTGAAATTACAGATTCACCCCCGTTTCCTTCGCTCCTAACCGGGTGTCGGAAACCGGGGCGTGACAGCATGCCTCAGGAAACCAATTCACTATGATGAAGCAAAGTACAATAGACTCAGTCTCAGTCTCACACCTCTCTTCACTCTACCAAGGATCTGATGCAGAACACCTCAGGCTTATGATTGCGACAACACGTCCAACTGCTGCAGACTTTCGGCTAACGTCACCACCCTTACAGAAAGGTTGCTGGAAGAACCCAAATACTCGGCAAGTATTTTGTTCCCTTCGTAGTGCAATCTGGTCACCTTTCTTCCTCAGCAAGTAAGCAAGCGAAGAACCATCAATCCAATGTTCTGATCAACAAATAGATTTGATGCAGTCTCTGAGCAGCTAATCAGAAGTAGAACACCATCCTAAAAATCACTCGTGTAGTATGGATGTGTGTTCTTAAAAATATATAGCCCTAATTATATTGTATATACTTTATCTCTCTAAAATTATTAATTTTCCAGGTCACACCCGTAGAGAAAATATGAATACATATATATAGGCAAGGAAGTTCTAATTCTACTTGGAAAAGAAGTTAAATACCAAAATAGAACTTTCCTAGAAGTTTCAAACCCAATAGGAATCAGGATTTTCGTCAAAATCTATTTTCTATTTGGAACAGGCTAAGTGGGACCAGTGCCAAATAAATAGGACCGGTGGTACTTTTTGAAAACTTGCAGAAACTAAACTGCCTAGAAAAGTTGGACCGGTCCTAAAAATTGGGGACCGGTCCTACTTTGAAAAATCATAAAATTTTAATTTAAACTCTGATTTTTCAAAATAGGCTCAGAAATAAAAAGTGCAGAGTGTCCTCACCATACTTACTTGTACTATATGGTGTTCTAACTGATTTGTCGGCTTCGATGCACTTGAGTGTCAACTCAAAGATGTTGATGATTGATACGAAGAATAAATCAAAAATTACAACTCGATCAATCAGATTTTGATCATCGAAATATGCCAATTACAAATTTATATCTCACAATCTCCCCCTTTGGCAATTTCGTGACAAAACCACCTAGACAATTATAACCTAACCCATTAGAAAAATTAGGTTACAATGTTGCCCAAAAATATATAGAAATAAAAAACTGATCATTAGAAGCTTCACTTATGTGTTCAAGATGGTTAGAATAAAAACCTGTTGTACCTGCACATCTCTTAAACAACACAACCTATGAAAAGCTTAATAAAAAAATATAATCATGAAAATCGAAAAAAAAAAATATCTCCCCCTTTGTCAAAGAACCTCATATCAAATATCATCTCCCCCTTTTTGGAACAAATTGACAAAGAAATACCGAAGAGATTTTATAAACAGATAAATCATGAAGCATATAGAGATATTAAGATAATAATGAAGCAAAAATAATCATCATCACTGATCAACTAAATATCTAAAACATATTAGTTGATGGAATAAACAAAACATAACAAAAATAAATATCTAGACATCAAAGATAAAGAAATCAACAACTGTCTAGAACAAAAAATAATAAGACCTAAAGTCTAATCATCCTCTGCATCATCAGCAGCCTCATCAGAGACAGCAGGATCCAACTTGTCTATCCTAGCATGTAAGTTATCAAACCTTTGCTGAATGAACCTTAGAACTTGGTTCATCTGATTGGCCGTCACTGGTGTGTCAGTCGCAGGAAGTTGGAAAACTCCATGACCCCCAGACACAGCCTGTCCAGCTCCTTGACTAAGCTCATATGCTTTCCTATCCTTCTCTTTCTTATTGACCGAATAAGTAATTGAGGTAGCATCAATTATCCCTTTTGGTCTTTCAACATCTACTCCATCAGGAATAGAGACCCTTGGACCTCTCAGAATAGCCATGATAATCTGTGGGAAGGGTAAGGCTGATGATGACCTAGAGTGTCGAGTAGCTAAAATCATGGTACACATGATTGTTGCAGGAAGATTGATGGGATCCTCTCGAACAATATGGTATAGTAGCTTGGCTCGACTCTTGATCAAATTACCTTTATGATCATGAGGATCAAGGTTGTAAAGTGAAGGCATCCTATCAACAAGTCTGGGGGTATTGGGTATGCATAACTCCCTAATCATGTCATCCATGGTTGGTCGGTTTGGATCCTCAATTTGATATGGCAAAATTAAGTCATTTTTAATCTCTGGGACTCCTAATATATTGGCAATTGTATCCTTGGTAACCTCAACACGTACACCATAACATTTGGTCAGAAAAGTTAGGTCATCCAAGCTCGATGTAATGATATTACCATAAAAATATTGAACCATGTCCGGCTTGACAATCTCCCGAAGATCACATAGAGACTCCCAACCATTATCCTCAAAATATTGCACAAAATCTAGTTCCCATTCTTGTTTGATCGCCACAAGATTCACTTTCCTTTCTATCCTCATAGCCCGACATCCAATGATGTTTATGAAAGTGTTGTAGTTAAAATCATCTTCAAACATGTTTCTAGTAAACACAATTCGATTATCTGCACTTGTGGATGCATCATTACGTCCCCGTTTGCGTGCCATCAACACTACAATGAATGGGATAAAAAATATAGTGAAGAGTTCCATTGAGACTTTTTGTCGAACACCTTGTGTGCAAGTCTTTAAACATGAATATTCAAAATAATTTATTTGCACAATTTCTCCCAAATCAATAATCAATCAACACAAACCGCAAAAGTTCAATCCCAATCCACCAATCAATCACAATTCAAGAGTAATATAGAAGAAGATAATATATGTGAGATGGTGAGAATGTATAGAGAGTTAGAGTGTTTGAGAGAGTGAGATATGAGTGTGTGCATATGAGAGTGAGAGAGAGGTTTTAAGCAAAAACGCGCGCGCAGAATCAATATTATAGGCATTCGCTAAGTGCGACCGGTCCTAGAATTTGGGGACCGGTCCAACTTCTTTCAGTTCCTCAGAACCTACAGAAGTGCGACCGGTGCTCAATGTTCGACGTGCAAAACGCGATAAAATAATATGTAATAGTGTCGTCGTTGTTTTACACCTTGACAAAAGAGAATTTATAAAAACCTACAAATACTCTACTAAAATTAGAAAAGTGGTGAGTAGGGGTCGAACCCACAGAGACTGCGTTGGTTTCATTGTTAAGCTATCAAGATCTTGTCTAATTTAATTGAAAAAGAATTTGTTTCATTTTTAATTCTAAGGTGCTGAAATTAAATGAAATGAAATACAACCTAAGTAAATGGTAGACACTGGAGAGAGAGGGTCCTGGGAATTGACTTCACCACTAACCTTCTGACAATGACAATTGTACTAATTTGGGATGTTTAATCTATGCATTCAGAAAAGAATGGCTACAAGCCAAATTCAGTTCTATCAAGAGGATTTATTCAACATACAATTAAGCATAACTCATCTTTGCTTAGCATGACCTATACATCAGACTAACTAATGATACGATAACCCATCTTCGCTTAGTACGAATTATAAAAACTCTAAATTGAATGATCTATGAAAACTATTGTATAACCTGTCTTAACAAAATCATAGAAACTGAAAAGAACTAAACCCTAATCACTGCAACTTGCATTCATTCTACAAGAACAAAAGTAAATATGCAATAAAACAATACATTCAAATTGAAAGCAATAGCACAACTATTGTTTATGTCTCGATTATACCAATGCACAAAGTAAATTATTCCCAAATTAAAATACAAACTAAAACATTGAAAGACAGGTTAGGGTTACATCACTTCCCCGGAATGGTGTTTAGCCACTCATGATCGAAGGTCCAGGCTTGAACGATGATGAAGTCGCCGTCGTCTTGCCCGTATTGTCACGAATCGCCTCTATATATCTCTCTCTGCTTCCCCCCTCCAGAATACCCTAGTTTTCTTTTTTTCGTCATTTTTACTTTCCGAAACCAAACCAACAGGACACCTGGCCTTCCCAAAGTGGCAAGTGCGCATAAGAAAATGGCACTTGCTCCTCACAAAGTGGCATTTGCGCCCAAAAAGTGGCAGCTGCGCAAATAGGGCAGAAAGTTGCCTTAAACATCCGTTTTAGAAAATTTTCGTGAAATATGAAATTGTACAGAATTGAATTTCTTTCAATCTACACGAAATTTGGGCCGTTTTAACAATTATGTACGGAGTTATGGTCTGAATACCAACACAAGTCCAGGACTTTTTAGGCCTGGATTGACCCAATCTTCAATGTGAATAGGCCTAACACCATCTGTAGCCCGATTGCACCATTATTAGTTAGAATTACCCTTAATCACCTGAAATCCTGAAAAGATTAAAATTATTAATAAAAACATGAAATAAATATTATTAAGACACTAATTTATATAATTTTAAGGGCATTGAATATGCAATATTCATTACTTATCACTCAATAATTGGACCGGTCCAACTATGTGAATTATGAAAATTTATACTTTGGACCTCTAATTCATCAAATACACCTCATCTCAACATGATTTAGCAATTAAGCACACAAACTATCAAAAATCAACACAAAATCAATATGAAACATATTTTTGGATTTTTTGAAAAATTTTCAAACAAAACAAAAATAAAAATAAAACATGGATAATCTCATGAGAATAATCAAAGCACAATTTTCAGAGAATAACATGAGTTCTTAAGATTTCTGAAAATTTTCAAACATTTATAAATGCAGAATTTTAAAACCCATAATTTATCCATAAAATTCATTCTTGAATTCATGATCATGAAACAACTTCCAAAACATAAATATTTATAAAAATTTAGAAATTCATCTAATAAATCCATGTGTGTGTGTGTGTAATCCAACTTCATCAATAATTAATCAAATTCCTTTGATCCATCTTTTAAAAATATTGGATAATTAGCAAGTATAGCTACACATGATCAAACAAATTTTTTATTTTTTTATTTCTAAGACGGTGACGTTCACTCTTACGGGCAGCCAACTATTTTACTCAAAACAACTCTTGAAATTTTTAAACATATCTCATTGGAGATTTATATTGTAGTGAAAGCTACGAACACATCTCGAAGGTAGCTTTTTCCATTTGTCTTAGATATTCAGCAAATTTTCTATTTTCTTTTTCTTTTCATGCTGAATAAAAACATAAATTTTTTCATCAATTTTTTTCATTGATCATTTAAGCTTTTAATGCTACTCATACAATATACTCTAGTCAACTTCACATTAGTTTTCAATCAATTCTCTCAGAGTTGGACTAGTGCACAATTTTGTATGGACTCAGAAGATTTACCTCCAAAAAGAAATAAATACAGCATATTGGTTATCGATGTCAAAATCATAAAATCAAGCACTTCATTCATTGACAAATTAAGTGTCCCAATTATTCATTTACAAATCAAAGTGAAATTAAAAAGAAATATAAAGAATTCACATTATTTCTCAAAAAAATATAACTCTGATAATCTCATCTCATTATTTCTAGAAATAAACAAAACCTATCCTAACCTAAAAGATATGGTCCAATGAAAAACAAATAATGAACATAAGCTCAGTCCATGACCATCAAATTCCTAATGACCTAGTTAGGGGGTTTTGCACCCAAAAACCTATTAGGAATAAATCCCATGGTATCAATAGGCACAAACTTCTCCAAATCTTCCTTTTTCATTCAGATAGTTTTAACATGCAATTTAGCAGGAAAGAATTGTGGAGAAACAAAAACATTCTTCTTTTTATTTGAATTCTTTTTATCTTGAGAATTTTTGGGTTTGTTCCAATAATGTGGCTTTTTAGCATGAACCCTATTCTTAGCAAAAGAATTATGCACATGAAAATCAGAATTAGAATGTCTTCTCTTTTTATAGCAATAGTGTTGACTATGTCCAGTCTTACCACGAAAAGAACAATAAAGCACATTGGATACATCATTAGCATGCACAGACTCAACTTGAGACTTAGGTTTGGGTTCAGACACAATCAAATTCTTGGGTTTAACAAAAATAGTTTTTCCCTTATATGATGACCCAATAAAACCTAATCCAGTCTTATCTCCTACAGGCTTACCAACACTAATCATGCTGTCAAGCATAATCTGTCCAGAAGTAAAAGCAATTAATTTTCCTTGTGATTTTTTCAATTCAGGCTCAAGAAAGTTAATTTTAGCAACAAGAGAATCTCTAGCAGAAATAGCTTAACTTACCTCGCTTTCGAGAAATTTGACTTTGCCTTGAAGATTCAGAATTTCAGCTTTACTTTCTTCAATCAACTTCACTTGATCTTCATTCTTTTTCTTTCAAGTCTCTTTCTCAAATTTTTCTTGCTTCAGCTTCTCAGATTTTTTATTATAAGATTCCAGCAATTTCTCAAAAAGTTCTAGCAGCTTGCTTTCACATGGTTCTTCATCAGACTGCTCAACTTCTGAATTATCAGACCCTACTTGACTGAGAGTAGTGTATATCTCTGTTTTACCTATATGAGAAGAAGAATCATTAGTAATATCACCATTCAATAAAGCAACAAAAGCAAGAGAATCATTCTCAACAGAAGAATCACTATCAGAGTTAGAAGATTCAGACTCAGAAATAATAGCTTTCATTACTTTCTTGTTTGAAATTTTCTTTGCACTAAAGCTATTTTTCTTAGGAATATGACATTGATTAGATGTATGACCTTTTTCACCACATGTCCAACAAGTAACCTCAATTTCCTTAGAGTCATCTTCTTTCTCTTTCCTTTCCTTACCTTTGGATGATGAGCTTTGATTCCAGAATTTAGAAGGATTTTCTTTTCCCAAATTTTTACCTTTTTAAATGCAAGAATCTTTCTAAATTTCCTAACAAGGAGTGCAACATCATTATCTGAATCATATTCAAAACTTTCAATTTTTTCAACTTCAGATTTTGAAGAATTTGAACAATTTGACAAACTTGAAAACTTTGAAGTCTTTGATGTTTTTAAAGCCAAATTTTTTGATTTCTGAAACTTTGGATATTTCATCTCAAAAGTTGGAATTGATCCAACTAACTCAGCCACCTCCATTGAATCTACATCTCTGCTCTCATCTAAGGCTTCCAACTTAGCTTGGAACCTATCAGGCAATGATCTCATGATTTTTCTAATAATCTGAAAAGAGGGAATTTTCTCACCAAGGTTAGCACTACTTTGAACAATATCATTAAGTCTAGAATAAAAATCAGAAAACATCTCATCTTCATCCATTCTGATTATTTCAAATTTAATACCAAGCATTTGTAACTTAGATCTCCTTACCTTGGTGGTACCCTCATGAGTTACCTGTAAAATATCCCATGCTTCATAATAGCATCACCATCACCAGTGGTAGTGGTAGGAATTTTATAGCAATTCTCTACAGCCATCCAAACTCTCTCTCCTTGAGATTTTAAAAAGGCTTTCATGTGAGACTTCCAGAAAGTATAATTTGAACCATCAAACAAGGGAGTTCATTGAATCGATCCACCCTCTTTCATACTAGATTCCATAATAATTTTTGAAAACAAAAATAAAAGTTGATTTTAAAAATACTTCACAAGGAACTACTCACAAATTAGAGAACACTGCTCTGATACCAATTGTGAGTTGCGCGGTGCGGAAGTAGTTACGAAAAGTATTTTAGAACCTAGAGGGGGGTGAATAGGATCACTTGCTCATTTGCTTAATTTTTAATTAATTCAATTTGAAGTCCAATTAACCAAACAATTAAAGCAAGCAAATAAATAAAGTGCAAGTAAAGAAAAGAATGCACCAGATATATGATAGGCGTTGAATGTTACGCATTCTAGCCTCTTAACTTATGTATTTTATTCTCTTAGTGATAGATTATTTTGTGATTTTACTTTGTTTTAGTGTTTTCTGCATTTTCAGGGCCTTAATGATTATTTCAGTTAAAACCGTGCTTTTGGGTTTTTAAAGAAGACATCCAAGATGGTGAGATGAAGTCTACATCAAGGAGATTCACTCAACCATTTATTTCAACTCAAATCAGCCCAAGAAAGAGGTCCAAGAGAATTACAGCTGCTTAAGAAGGTTTCGGGCCTGAAGCCCAAATCTGCGCATAATGCAGTCTTAATCCCGTTTTGGAAAACGGACCAGAAGTCTTATTTCCAAGCCTCAAATGGACATTATTTTCGAGTGGGGTTGAACGAAATTTGATTCTGCACACTTTTGTATTTCACGAAAATTCCGTAAAACGGACTTCTAGTGGGTCAAAAGTCGGGCCGAAGTCAGCAGGAAAAACCCACCTGATTAGTGCTGCGGAAAACCCTAATTTATTCCTAAGTGGATTAGGACTTTGGTGTATTCTCTTGGGGAATAAAGTGAGGACTTGGAGGCTGAATTGAGAGAGCTTACACAGAGAGATTGGAGAGTCTGAGAGGGCTGAAGAGAACAGAAACATATTCGCAGAGCCATTGGAGAACGAAGTCATACGCGTAATTCAGAAAGATGATGTCTTCTTCCTCAACAGTTGAAGCTTCTTCTTCTACCATGAGCGGCTAGTTCATCCACTAGGGTTTTGATGTAGCCCTAACAAAGCATCAATGGTTTGATTGTTTTAATTATTGGGGACCTTTATATACATGCATAGATTGTGTAATTGTGAGGATTCTTATTATAGAATTGAGCAATAAAAGTCTTGTAAATTCAGTTTCAATGATTTCTTATCTTGTCTTAGATATTTAGTTGTTGTTATTGAACTCAATCTCTTTTGTTTTCTGTGATCATGAGAGAGATTATTACACAATGGTAATCACTGAATATATTGTTATGAGCTTTGATGGATTATGCCTAGAGAAGATGAACCATACTGCACCCTAGATTAGAGTAGTTAGGCAGATGGCCCATGCCAATCGAAGATAGTCCATGGCTTAGCCTTAATCATATGTTATCTTCTTGATGGATGAAGGTGAGCTTGTAGCCACCGACACCACTTATGCATGATGTAATTCCCCTATAGTTGATTCAATTGACCATTGATTGTGGAGTTAGTGGTGAAGTCAAACACCCTAGGTTTCTCTCCTATTATCTTCACTATCTTGTTTACTTTGATTTATTTTATTTTATCTTTTTAATTAGTTTAAAAATCAGAATTCTTTTCTTATAAATTTAATTAGAGTTAATTCCGTATTCCAACTCGTCAGACCATAATCCCTGAGGTACGATACCCATTCATTTCGATAGCCCTATTCTGCAAGGAATTCGTTCTATTGCGAAGTGTGGAAATTTTTAATTGGTATACTTTTTGAGTCACACTCACACACGAATCAATTTTTGGCGCCGTTGCCGGGGATTATCTATTTGATTGATTGGATTGTACAGAATTAATTTTAATTGAATTTTTAATTTAGGAATTTTTTTTATTTTGCTTTTAATTTTGTTTTTGTTTTATTTCAGATACTAATTTGTTTTATTTTTTTTTATTTTTTTTATTTATTATTTATTTTTTTTAGATTTTTTATTTTGCTACTAATTTGTATTATTTTATTTTTGTTTTCTTTTGAGGGACTTCAATCACCATACCATTGAGCAAGAGGAAGAGATTATTGATGTCATGGCCGGTGTGTGTGATAATAATGAGGACAACAATATTGTGCCTAATGCTGTTGTGGAGAGGGCGCGTTTACTTAGAGATTACTATGTCCCAGAGACATACAATTCGCCAGCTGAATTTCAATTGCCTAATGTGACTGCACAGAGTTATGAGATCAAGCCCAATATCATTCAGATGTTGCCATCTTACTTTGGGCTGACTGATGAAGATCCATATAAGCACTTAGATGATTTTATAGAAGTTTGCTCAACAACAAAAATTCATAACTTCTCTGAAGATGCTTTCAGGATGTGACTCTTTCCATTCTCTCTAAAGGAGAAGGCCAAGTATTGGTTCAGATCTCTACCGGCAGGCTCTATCACTACATGGACTCAAATGCAAAGTGAGTTATTGAAGAAATATTTTTCGATAGGGAGGACCAATCAATTCAGACGTGCTATCACTGGTTTCTCTCAATTTGAGGGGGAACAATTTTATGAGACATGGGAGAGATTCAAGGACCTTCTTAGGAAGTGTCCCCATCACCAAGTTCTAAAGTGGCAGTTAGTGCAGTGTTTCTATGAGGGGCTAACAGAGAGTAACAGACAAATGGTGGACGCATCATGTGGGGGTACTTTCATGTTAAAAAGCGAAGATGAAGCATGGACTTTGTTCGAGAACCTTAGTGACAATTCTTTACAACGTGTGTCTTCATCTCGTTTGAGCAGACCATCCAATACAAGGAGGACAGATGATATTTTTAAGATTGGTCCTGCGGATGCTATGTCTACCATTGTGGATGCTGTGTCACAGAAAGTGGTGCAACTCATGGCGGCTGGTCAAGTTCCTAATCCATCTTCATATCCTCCTATGTTTGAGCCATGTGATTTTTGCTCAAGTCCTCTGCACCATGTGAATTATTGCCCTTCACTTGGGCAGTTTGTCGATCTTCCACAAGGACAAGGGGCAGCAATACAGCCCACTTTTCATCCTCAAAACTATGTGCATCCACAACCATATGAAGCACAAGTTCCTATGCCACCAAAGAGTTCGGCTCTTGAAGATAAGATGATGCTTGCCCTAGCAAAACTTGACAAGCTTGACTCTATTGCTGAAGTACTTCAATCCACTGCTTAATTGGTACATTCTCACTCTCAATCAATTGCCAAACTGGAATCTCAGTTTGGACAACTTGCCAATGCCTTGAGTAAAAGAGAAGAGGAAAAGCTACCAAGTCAACCCATTGCCAATCCTAGAGGGATGCATGATTCTTTGAGCAACCCATATCTTGAGGAGGTTCAAGCCATCACCACTTTGAGAAGTGGAAAAGTAATTGATAACAAGGTGGGGGAGAAGAAGAATGATCAAGAAGAGGTGCTCATGAGTCCAATTGCTGAAAATTTATATGAGCCCAAGGCTCCTTTCCCACAACGTTTACAAGAAACATCCAGTTGGGGAAACGAGGGGACAAGTTGCATGACATGATGGAGGTGTTTCGACAAGTGAAGATTAATATACCACTCCTTGATGCCATCAAACAGATTCCTCCTTATGCCAAATTCTTGAAGGACTTGTGCACTCAGAAAAGGAGATCAATGAGCCATGTTCCAAAGAGAGTGATGCTGCCACAACAAGTGAGCTCTATTATCCAGCATTGCACTCCTCCCAAGTACAAAGATCCTGGTGCTCCAACTATCTCATGCATCATTGGGGAGCACCATGTGGAAAAAGCTCTTCTGGATTTAGGTACAAGTGTGAATTTATTGCCTTACTCGGTTTACCTACAGTTGGGTTTGGGAGAATTGAAGCCTACCACTGTGGTTTTACAGTTTGCGGATAGATCAACCAAACGACCTCGTGGGATCATTGAAGATGTCATCATCAAGGTTGATAAATTCTATTTCCCAGTGGATTTCATTGTTCTAGATACCGAGCCAGTGCATAATCCGAACAGGCACATTCCAGTCATCCTTGGTCGTCCGTTTCTAGCTACTGCTAATGCTCGTGTTAATTGTAGAGCGGGGATCATGGATATATCATTTGGCAACATGAAGGTAAAATTGAATATTTTTAATGCCATTGAACATCCTCCAGATGAGAACGAATGTTTCTTCATAGATGACATTGATGATTGTTTGGAAGAAATTACTTCGGTTGCTCCATCTCAAGATATTGAGAAGTCCATTGAGGGGGTGAATGTCATATTTGATTTAGTGGCCATGAAAGATAAGCCACCTTGGAGGATTTCACTTGAGACACTTCTCCCTATTTCTAACACTCCTTCGGTGCCAGTATCAGAGTCTTCTCCATGGGTAAAATTGAAACATCTTCCGTTAAGGCGAAGAGATGTATTTTTCGAAGCCAATAAGACCATTCCGGTCACTTTGAGTTTGGTACAAGGAAGTGAGGATCATATAGAGGGGATGAAGTTAAATATCCTCAAGCGATGTGGCATTGGGTGAACTTTCAATTGAAGTCGATGACCGTCGCCTACGGACGTTAAATTTTAGGGGTTGTATGTATTTCTATCCATTTAATTTCTTTAGTTTTCTTTCTTTTAATTTTTAGTTCATGTTTTCTTAGTTTTTCTTTCAATTTTAGGTGTGTTTTAATGAGTTTTCTTTGAAGTTTTGATGTTGTAGTTGCTTCCGAGGGATGCCGAGAGGTGTGTCGGGGTATTCGGACCCAAAACAGGCAAAAAAAAAGGCCCTCTCGGTCGACCTTGGGCGATAGAGACTTCATAAATACCGTTCCCGGTCGACCTTGGGCGATGGACAGCCCAGGTAGGACTAGTAGGGGCGATCGATCGCCCCCCTGTAGGTGGATCGATCGCCCAGCAGAAAAAAAAATAATAATAAAAATAAAAATTTTGGAAAATTTTTCCCAGGTGGGCGATCGATCGCCCAAGCCTAGGGGGATCGATCGCCCAATCAAAAAAAAAAAAATTAAAAAAAAAAAATTTTAATTTTTTTTTTTTCTCTTTCCCCTCTCCTTTGTTTTCAATGACTTTTGATCATTTTATTTTATTTTCTTTTATTTTATTTATTTATTTATTTTTATTTTTCTTTCCCCTATTTTCACTTGGTCTTGGCGTTTAGTGGTTGTTTTGACAAGTTGAAACATCCAAGTTTGGGGGTGTGCTTACATTGCCTTCGTGCTCGTGATGTACTCTATTTTCTTTCCACTACTCCATGATCCCGGTAATATCGTTCTTACTCTTCTCTATGCTTTAATTAGGTGTCCATTGAGGACAATGTACAGTTTAAGTTTGGGGGTGAGGCGATGCCTATTTATGTGCTTTATTGCATATGGGGGAAATTTGGGTGAAGTTCTTTTGTATTAGGATTTTATTTTATTTTATTTTCTTAGTTTGTTTATTTTATTTTATTTTGTTTTGTTTTTAGATAGAATGTTTTGACATGATTCAAAGGATTAATACCTTATGTAGGTGCATAACTTGCAATTTTTGAGTATGTTTTAAATCTTTGAAAACTATGGTTTGAATTATGTGGTTTTAATCATGGTTTGCAATAACATGCTTTGGAGTGATTAATTTTAGTTTCCTTAAATGCACAGACACAATAGCATAATCTTATGGGGTATAGACTGTGGTTTTGAGTTATTGAGTTACATATGCTTGATATTAATTAGTATCTCTTGAGAATGAGTACCGATGATGTGTTATACTTGACTTCAATGAAAAAACAAAGAAAAGAAATGGAAAAAAAAGTGATGAATAAGCAAATCAATTTGATCCTTTTCATGAGTAACCGGGCCTCTATGCCTCAGGAAGCACGGAGTGTTCGCGTCAAAACTGAAAAGGTGAGAAAAGATGAGCATTGGTTGTCTTGATTTGTAGCCTGACTGATTCGAGTAATTAGGTCTTCGGGGTATCTTAAAGCCTAGTGCCCTAAAGCCATCTGGTTTGGGAGTCACTGACTGAAAGCTTGCTACATGGATCTTTCAGAAAGCTTAATTGATCAAGACATTGCACAACCAATAAAGCAATGAAAAAAAAAGGAATGATGAAAAAAAAATGAAAAGTCATGTATTCATGTTTGGAAGTATGATTTCAATAAGGGGAGCTAGTGAGTAGAAGGGGTATGTGCCTTAATATATTCAGAGCTTGGTTATGCCACATGAGATGACTGCTAGTTCACTTTACACGAGGGAGCTAGAGTTGATTATTTTGAGATATGTTTATGTGAATTATGCATGGGGACCATTGATTTGAATTGTGGAATTTGAAAGTTTGAAATTATTCTTGAATGCAAGTTTGTAACTATGTATTGTAATCTTCTTCTTGAATTAATGTTGAAACAGAATTTTGAATGTTTGTGGGTAACATTTCTGGAAACCCTCACGAGACTATACTCGTCCACTAGGGGGAACCTAGCGGTTTAAAGGCTTGTTGCATATGCTAAATGCAATCGTTTCTCCCACGAAAGTGGAGTTGGGTAGTTTAGTTAGTGTTTAGTAGTTCTTTGTTTTAGTTTTGTTTTATTCTATTGCTAAGGGACTAGCAATATGTAAGTTTGGGGGTGTGATAGGCGTTGAATGTTACGCATTCTAGCCTCTTAACTTATGTATTTTATTCTCTTAGTGATAGATTATTTTGTGATTTTACTTTGTTTTAGTGTTTTCTGCATTTTCAGGGCCTTAATGATTATTTCAGTTAAAACCGTGCTTTTGGATTTTTAAAGAAGACATCCAAGATGGTGAGATGAAGTCTACATCAAGGAGATTCACTCAACCATTTATTTCAACTCAAATCAGCCCAAGAAAGAGGTCCAAGAGAATTACAGCTACTTAAGAAGGCTTCGGGCCTGAAGCCCAAATCTGCGCATAATGCAGTCTTAATCCCGTTTTGGAAAACGGACCAGAAGTCTTATTTCCAAGCCTCAAATGGACATTATTTTCGCGTTGGGTTGAACGAAATTTGATTCTGCACACTTTTGTATTTCACGAAAATTCCGTAAAACGGACTTCTAGTGGGTCAAAAGTCGGGCCGAAGTCAGCAGAAAAAACCCACCTGATTAGTGCTGCGGGAAACCCTAATTTATTCCTAAGTGGATTAGGACTTTGGTGTATTCTCTTGAAGAATAAAGTGAGGACTTGGAGGATGAATTGAGAGAGCTTACACAGAGAGATTGGAGAGTCTGAGAGGGCTGAAGAGAACAGAAACATATTCGCAGAGCCATTGGAGAACGAAGTCATACGCGTAATTCAGAAAGATGATGTCTTCTTCCTCAACAGTTGAAGCTTCTTCTTCTACCATGAGCGGCTAGTTCATCCACTAGGGTTTTGATGTAGCCCTAACAAAGCATCAATGGTTTGATTGTTTTAATTATTGGGGACCTTTATATACATGCATAGATTGTGTAATTGTGAGGATTCTTATTATAGAATTGAGCAATAAAAGTCTTGTAAATTCAGTTTCAATGATTTCTTATCTTGTCTTAGATATTTAGTTGTTGTTATTGAACTCAATCTCTTTTGTTTTCTGTGATCATGAGAGAGATTATTACACAATGGTAATCACTGAATATATTGTTATGAGCTTTGATGGATTATGTCTAGAGAAGATGAACCATACTGCACCCTAGATTAGAGTAGTTAGGCAGATGGCCCATGCCAATCGAAGATAGTCCATGGCTTAGCCTTAATCATATGTTATCTTCTTGACGGATGAAGGTGAGCTTGTAGCCACCGACACCACTTATGCATGATGTAATTCCCCTATAGTTGATTCAATTGACCATTGATTGTGGAGTTAGTGGTGAAGTCAAACACCCTAGGTTTCTCTCCTATTATCTTCACTATCTTGTTTACTTTGATTTATTTTATTTTATCTTTTTAATTAGTTTAAAAATCAGAATTCTTTTCTTATAAATTTAATTAGAGTTAATTCCGTATTCCAACTCGTCAGACCATAATCCCTGAGGTACGATACCCATTCATTTCGATAGCCCTATTCTGCAAGGAATTCGTTCTATTGCGAAGTGTGGAAATTTTTAATTGGTATACTTTTTGAGTCACACTCACACACGAATCAATATACGTGGAAACCCAAGACGGGAAAAACCACGGAGGGAGGCGGCACGCCTCAGGAAACCAATTCACTATGATGAAGCAAAGTACAACAGACTCTGTCTCAGTCTCACACCCTTCTTCACTCTGTCAAGGATCTGATGTAGAACTCCTCAGCCTTATGATTGCGACAACACGTCCAACTGCTGCAGACTTCCGGCTAACGTCACCACCCTTACAGAAAGGTTGCTGGAAGAACCAAAATACTCAGCAAGTATTTTGTTCCCTTCGTAGTGCAATCTGGTCACCTTTCTTCCTTAGCAAGCAAGCAAGCGAAGAACCATCAATCTAATGTTCTGATTAGCAAATAGATTTGATGCAGTCTCTGAGCAGCTAATCAGAAGTAGAACACCATCCTAAAAATCACTCGTGTAGTATGGATGTGTGTTCTTAAAAATATATAGCCCTAATTATATTGTATATACTTTCTCTCTCTAAAAATATTAATTTTCCAGGTCACACCCGTAGAGAAAATATGAATACATATATATAGGCAAGGAAGTTATAATTCTACTTAGAAAAGAAGTCAAATACCAAAAGAGAACTTTCCTAGAAGTTTCAAACCCAATAGGAATCAGAATTTCTGTCAAAATCTATTTCCTATTTGGAACAGGCTAAGTGGGACCGGTGCCAAATAAATAGGACTGATTCGTGTGTGAATGCGACTCAAAAAGTATATCAATTAAAAATTTTCACACTTCGCAATAGAACGAATTTCTTGCAGAATAGGGCTATCGAAAGGGGTATCGTACCTCAGGGATTATGGTCTGACGAGTTAAAATACTGAATTAATTCTAATTAAATTTAAGAAAAGAATTCTGATTTTTAAACTAAACTAATTAAAAAGATAAATTACAATAAAACAAAGTAAACAGATAGTGAAGATAATATGAGAGAAATCTAGGGTGTTTGACTTCACCACTAACTCCACAATCAGTGGTCAATTGAATCAACTATAGGAAAATTACATCATGCATAAGTGGTGTTAGTGGCTACAAGCTCACCTTCATCCGTCAAGAAGATAACATATGATTAAGGCTAAGCCATGGACTATCTTCGATTGGCATGGGCCATCTGCCTAACTACTCTAATCTAGGGTGCAGTATGGTTCATCTTCTCTAGGCATAATCCATCAAAGCTCTGAACAATATATTCAGTGATTACCATTGTGTAATAATCGCTCTCATGATCACAGAAAGCAAGAGAGATTGAGTTCAATAACAACAACTAAATATCTAAGACAAGATAAGAAATCATTGAGATTGAATTTACAAGACTCTTATTGCTCAATTCTATAATAAGAATCCTCTGAATTACACAATCTATGCATGTATATAAAGGTCCCCAATAATTAAAACAATCAAACCATTGATGCTTTGTTAGGGCTACATCAAAACCCTAGTGGATGAACTAGCCACTCATGGTAGAAGAAGAAGCTTCAACTGTTGAGGAAGAAGGCATCATCTTTCTGAATTACGCGTATGACTTCGTTCTCCAATAGCTCTGCGAATATGTTTCTGTTGTCTTCTCAGCCCTCTCAGACTCTCCAATCTCTGTAATCTCTTCTTCTATCCTCTCCCAATTCAGCCTCTTATTCTTCACTTTATTCCCCAAGAGAATACACCAAATAACTAATCCAATTACGAATAAATTAGGGTTTCTCCCAGCACTAATCAGGTAGGTTTTTCCTACTGACTTCGGCCCAACTTTTGACCCACTAGAAGTCCGATTTACAGAATTTTCGTGAAATACACAAGTGTGCAGCATCAAATTTTGTTCAACCCAATGCAAAAATTATGTCAATTTGAGGCTCACAAATAAGACTTCAGTTCCATTTTCCAAAACGGGATTAAGACTGTATTATGCGCAGATTTGGGCTTCAGGCCCGAAACCTTCTTAAGCAGCTGTAATTCTCTTGGACCTCTTTCTTGGGCTGAATTGAGTTAAAATAAATGGTTGAATGATTCTCCTTGGTGTAGGCTTCATCTACCCATCTTGGATGTCTTCTTTAAAAGCCCAAAAGCTTGGTTTAACTGAAATAATCATTAAGGCCCTGAAAATACAGAAAACACTAAAATAAAGTAAAGTCAAAAAATAGTCTACCACTAAGAGAATAAAATACATAAGTTAAGAGGCTAGAATGCGTAACATTCAACGCATATCAAGGACCGGCGGGAATTTTTGAAAACCTGTAGAAACTAAACTGCCGAGAAAAGTTGGACCGGTCCTACTTTGAAAAACCCTAAAATTTTCATTTAAACCCTACTTTTTCAAAATAGGCTCGGAAATAAAAAGTGCAGAGTGTCCTCACCATACTTACCTGTACTATATGGTGTTCTAACTGATTTGTCAGATTCCATGCACTTGAGGGTCAGCTCGAAGATGTCGATGATCGATACAAAGAATAAATCAAAAATTATAACTCGATCAATCAGGTTTTGATCACCGAAATATGCCAATTATAAATTTATATCTCACACACTTGCTCAGTTAAAAGGACTTTCCTAGTAACATTGTTCTTAGATTTACGCTTTTGAGTGCATAAGTCCTTCAACTATTTAGCATAGGAGGGAGTTTTCCTGATAGCATCAAGGAGAGGGAGATTGATTTTCACTTGTTTAAAAATCTCCATCATGTCCTGAATTTTCTCTCCTTATTTTCTGAAATGAGAGGGTTCCTTCAATCTTTGAGGGAAAGGAACCGGAGGTTCAAATGAAGTGTTAAGATTTGGAATAGGTGATGACATGACTTCAATTGATTTTTCCTTTGGAATTTATGGGACTTTGTTCACATTTGGATATAAAGGAGAAACACTTGGATTTATAAGGGATTCTTTTAGATTTTTGGGTTTTTCAGGAATTTTCTTTTTCTCTTGTTCAACCTTAGAATTTATGATTCTACCACTCGTTAAGGTGGTGATTGATTGAACATGCTCCAGAGGAGCATCATAAGATGAAGATGTTGAATCATCAATCCTATGGACACCCTTAGGATTTGCCACCGGTTGACTTGGTAACTTTCCTTTCTCTATTCTATTCAAGGCATTAGCTAGTTGCCCTATTTGAGCTTCTAGCCTGGCCATAGATTGAGCACTGACTTTAAGCTTAGAAATTGATTGAGAGTGGGGCTACAATAAGTGGGTGTTAGCCTCAAGATTTCTTAGCACTCTTTCTTCAAAGCCTTGGCTTCTAGGAGGAGGTGGTGGTGGAATTTGGTAGTTGGATTTTTGGTGATAAGGTTGAGAATTTGGCCTATATTGAGGCTATATAGATTAGGAATTGTAGGAATTTTGTCCTTGATAAGATGGTCTTGATTCCTGAGATTTCCAAGAAAATGCTGGATGATTCTTATAGCGAGGATTGTACGTATTTGAGTATGGATCATTTATTGGTTTAGAGCACACGACATTCGCTTGCTCTTAAGCATAATCAGGGGATTGACAGCCATAGGACAATCCCGCACATAAGGTGAAGTGCTATAGCAAAACGAACATTCATCCTGATTTAGAACAGGTTGGCTAGAAGTAGGCAGCCCACTATTCATGAGTTTGTCAATTTTTTGAGTAAGGGCCTCTACTTGCATAGCGACCTCATCCAACCTTGATATCTCATGCACTCCTTTAATGGGATTGGGTGTTTTTCCCCTTTCTAGCAGAGGAGCACTGAGATGAGTTATCACTTAGGTTTTGAAAAAGTCTTCATGCATCATCCGGGCTTTTGAGAAGAAATGTCCCTCCACAAGCGGAGTCTATCATTTGTCTATATTGCTCGCTTACCCCATCATAGAAACTTTGCACAAGCTGCCATTTTGGGACAGCATAGTGTGGACAAGATTTTAAAAGATCTTTCAATCTCTCCCACATTTCATGAAATTGTTCTTACTCAATTTGAGTGAACCTAGTGATTGCTCGCCGAATGTCACTCGTCTTTCCCACTGGGAAGTATTTTTTTAGGAATTCAATTTGCATTTATGCCCAAGAGTGGATTGAGTTAGGTTATAAAGAGTTGAATCAACTTCTAGTTTTATCCTTGAGAGAAAATGAAAACATACGAAGCTTCAAATCATCTGTCATGAAATATGGAACTCGAATGGTGGAACACACTGCAAGGAAGTAATCTAAATGCCTGTATGGATCTTCATTTGGAAGTCCATGGAAACTATTGAGAAGATTGATGGTGGAGGACTTTATTTCAAATTGACTTGCCGCTATATTTGGAAATTCAATGCATGATGGCATATCATAAGTAGTAGGAAGGTAGAAGTCCATAAGTACTTCTCCTTGAGGAGGAGGAGGTGGAGGAGGTTGTGCCAGATTAAATGGTGGTAGTCAGGGAGGTTGTACATCATTTGGTTCCATGTTTTTAGTCCTAAGCAATATAGGGTCCCTAGAGGTTCCTCTACTTTGTCTAGGTGTTCGTTCAAGTTCAATGTTACACGGAAGCAAAGGAAGTGACAATGACAGTCTACCTAGCATGCTTTAAAAGTAAAACAAAAATTATGTACGTAAAACAAAGAAAATTCAATTAAATGTAAGAATTTTAGACAATATACTCACAAACAGTCCAAACTTGAGTTCTTCAGATGCCCGGTGTGTGGTATACCTTAAATTAAGCAAATTGAGAGATAAGAACAGAATATATACAAAAGGAATAAAAGAATTTCTAGACTAAGAATCAAATTAGACTTAATCTCTCAATGGCGACAATTACACCGTAGTCCCCGGCAATGGCGCCAAAATTTTGATGTGGCCAAAATTAATTTTCTTTTTAGCTTACTTTTGCATATCAAAATATAATTTAAACCACTCGCAAGAGAACGAATCTTTGTAGATACGGTTCTATATAGAGGGTATCGATCCCATGAGGACTATGTGGGTGAATTGCAATGTTGAGAGAGTACTTCCAATTTAATCCTAAATACAGAATTTTTGGTTTCGATTTAAAACTATTTTGTAAGATGTAAAAGCATTAAAAATAAAGAGTTTGTAAAGTTGAGAGAGCTAGGGGTGGTCTCCACCTCTAACCATTTAACATTTCCATGTATGTAGCAAATGAGAATTTTTAGAATTATATGCAATACAATGTCATTAGACTTCTGACTTACATTGACATATCAAAAGATAAACATGATTTCCAACTAAACATAGTCCATCTTCAACAAGCATAGTCCTTCAACCTATCTAATTATCCTACTTTATAAATGTACCTAAGTGCATCAAAACTACCCTATTTTGGCATGGGCTATATAAGAAAGAAACATCACATTCCATTAAAAACCATTACAAAGCCATCATTTACAATTTTTGTGAAAGTTGTAAATGTTAAGCATTCAAAATGAAATATTTCTACTCTAAGACAAGAGGAAGAAATGACATCAAATGAATATATTAAAAGGTTCACATATGTTATACAAAACACTAGGCTAAGTAATCAACATATAAATATAAATCCCAAAGTTGCTACAAAATGAACAAGTTACATGGCTAGGGGTTTCACCCACACCCTAGATGGAAAGTTAGTTGAACATAGGAGACTTGCAATCCTCCATGGACAGAGATATGAAGCTCCAAAGGGTCTAGTTTAGCTCTTCTTCTCCCTCCCAAAAGTTAGTATCCCTCTTTTCTTTTGTTCAAAACATGCATATATGTCTATCACCAAGTGTCATTGGGTCCCACCATGCCTATATATCTATAAAATCTACCTAATATATATATGTTCCTTTCATATGTCTCTTTGAAGTCAAAAAAATCCTACAAAATGATGTGCAAAGGTCATCCTTGGAGGCAAGTGATAAGACAAGTGGGCAAGTGGCCAACTTGCAGTCTGCAAAATCTTGATTGTGCAAAATTGAGGTTTCGCACAATCGAGATTTCGGTCATGCGAAATGGCTATTTCGCACAATCGAGATTTTGATTGTGCGAAATCAGCATTTTGATTGTGCGAAATGCCTTCTCCAATTTCTTGATTCCTTCACTTCCACTATATTTGGTCGGAAACATCGGCCCTTTTGAGACAAAACCTAAAATTCAATAAAAACACAAAAATAGCATAAAAATACCTAGGTAAACATAAATACGAAATCAACATATGTAATTAAGAAGGTTTAAATGTGCAGCATTTAACACTTATCAACTGGCTGCCTCATGTATGAGAATGTAGGGAATATTTCATTACAAGACTCCTATTGGTATATCGCCATATTGGCTGGTGTATGGGAAAGCATGTCATCTTCTAGTGGAAATAGAACACAAGGCACTTTGGGCAATCCAAAAGCTAAACTTTGATACGAAAATGGCCGAAGAAGAGAGAAAGTTGCAGTTGAATGAGTTGAAGGAATTCTGCCATGATGCTTATGAGTTCTTGCGCATTTATAAGGACAGGACAAAGGCATTCCATGACAAGCACATCTTGCGTAAGTCTTTCTCTCCAGGTGATAAAGTTTGACTCTTCAATTCTAAGCTTCGGTTATTTCCCAAAAAGTTGCGTTCGAGGTGGGATGGACCGTTACAAGTGATTTCAGTTCTGTGGAGATTCGGAGCTTGAGAGATAATACTCTAATGAAGATCAATGGATAAAGGTTGAAGCATTGTGTAGAGGGGATTGTGTCTACCAGAGATGTGGAATCTTGATGGATCTCATTTATTATACTTGATCCTCTCGGGTGATGGAGATCACCTACGGACGTTAACTGTGGGGTATTTTGTATTTATGATTTTTGATTTCTTTTGTTTTTCTTTCTTTCAATTTTTAGTTCATGTTTTCTTTATTTTTTTTCAATATTAGTGTGTTTTAATGTATTTTGTTTGAGTTTTTGATGTCTTAGTTGCTTCTGAGGAATGGTGGGGAGTGTACCAGGGTATTTGGACTCAAAATGGGTGAAAAAGAGAGGTCTCAGTCAACCTTGGGTGATAGATACCTCAAAATTGCTCCTTTTAGTCAACCTAGGGCGATTGATGCCCAAGGAATTCCTAGTTGGGTGATTGATCGCCTAGCACCAAGGGGGATCGATCGCCCAAGGCCTACATGGGCTGATCCAAATTCTTTTAAAGCCTCTTCAAGGGTCTCTTCAAGCCACATGCATATACTCAAATTTTTGAAGCATTGAGCTATCCATTGACTCTCCTACATCAATAGGGATTACAACTCTTCGAATTAGTGATTACATTACAAAAGATCATCTTTGATCATCATCAACAACATCAAAATTGCACTTGTTCATCTCAATTAAAGTCCAACTTTTTCAAGTTTCTTCATCAAGAAAAGGTGTGTATTGTTTTCTCAAAATTCAGTGGATTTCTTTGTGGGCTTTTGAGACCAAGTTTGGGGGAGACAATTTGGTGGTGGATTAGTTGATTTTGGGGCAGAGATAATTACAAAAGATGAGGTTGAAGGTTGTGAGTAAAGTTTGCACACCAAATGTTTAACGAAATTCCTCAACCAAACTTCTTAAGTTCTAATTGCACAAAAAAGAGCTAATAACCAAGGTGCTTTAAGCTTATGTGGTCCTCAACGTCCATGACTTGCTCAGGCACCGAATTCCTCTATGCCTCAGAAGGATCGGGTTTATGAGATGTGGCATCTAAGGGCACTAAATTTTGAAACAACTTTTGAGATACCAGAGCTATATGGCATTTTTCCAAAGATCCGATGAGGGTATTGCGACTTTCGTCACCATCAGGTTGACACAATTTTCACTCTGGCATCCACTATCATTTATCTAAGGCTTGTGATGGTCTTTTACGAGAACTTAATGCCAAAGTGAGATGAGCAAGGTGTGAGTACTTCTTCAGTGGATGGTAAGCAAGTCCGTGTTGACATATCAACTGTTGCTATAGCTATGGGTTGCACCCATACATGCCTAGATGACTTGACAGAGATTTACACTCCTCTACCTGAGGACCTCTCAGTGGTGAACTTGGTTAGTTGCTTATGTGCCGGATAGTTCTCCAGTCCAAAAGAATAATGTTGCATGTAAGTCCTCCGTGCCTAATCATTTATGGTTCGTTGACGCAGTATTATACAAGAATGTATGTCCAATTGGGCACAAGACTGAGAGGCATCAAAAGTTCCTATGAGCTTTATATACTATACATTTTGGGCACTAGTTGTCTTTCTGACAAATTGTTTGGAGCCAGATGTAATACCCTGTAATTTTGGGATATTTAAATTGGTTTTTTTATTATTTAATTGGGTTTTTATTTTTTTAAATGTTTTAGCTAATTTAGTCAATGCATGTTTTTAATTGTTTAACATGGATGTTTGCATTGATGCTAAGTGTTGATTTATTTTTAATTATGTGTGAATTATTTGTTTTAATTTAGTTTTTTTTTAGAAATAAAAATAGGTGGGTGTTTGGGCTGCATGTTCTTTTATTTTTTTGTTTTTAGTAGGTTGGGCTAGACTGTTGGGTTGGGCTTTATATATATTTATATATAGGTGGGATAAGTATTTTATATTTATTACTTTAATTATTTAAGAATATTAAATAAGAGAAAAGAATTTAGGGTTCAATAGTTTCTACGCACAAAGGGTTTCTATGCATAGACAGGGAGAGAACGATAGACGCCGGAAAAAGGGAGAGAAGGTGATTTTGTTCAAAATCACAAAGTAAGTTCAATCTCTTCACTTCCCTTTTGAACTTGTAAACATAGATTAATTTTTACGTTGCTTGGTAATACGTATATACATGTATATCTTTGTATATAATTATATATTAGTATGATTATACATAGTAAGGTATTTGTGTTTGATTAATTATGAGTAATCTGTGGTCTCGGTACTGTTAGTGTATAAATTCTTACATGTATATATGTGTATATATGAGTATATAGGCATATATATATGTGTGTGTGTGTATATATATATATATATATCTATACACACACACACACACACACACATGAGATTTGGGTTGATTGTAAACATAGTTTTTGTTCCTATTAAATTGTTGATCTTGCTCTCTCGATAGTCCCATAAGTTTGGTGGAAAATTGTTGGGTGATTTGATAGAAATTTGAGTTTAAAATTTTAGAACCCTAAAACTTGAAATTGGGGCTTTTTGATTTTGGCGATAATTGGAGGTGATTTTGGTACCAATGCGTAGCTTAGACCAAGAGGAGTTGAATGGTATATTCACACGTGAGTTTTGGTGGCTGGAGAAGGCCAGAAAATGGCCAGGAAGTGGGACCTAATGGGACATTTCCTGGTCCTCGGCCGATGCCGGAACAGGGTGCACAAGCAAAATCTTAGGTCAGGACAATGCTCAGGGTGGAAATGTTGAACTTCTTCCTGATTTGGCAGCTATCATTACTTAGGGTATAGCTACAAGGGTGACGACTGCTCTTCAGAATCAGCAGCCACCGTAGATGGCGCATGTTTCATTACCAGTGGAGCTGCCTAACAATTGGGATAGGGTTTGAAATTCCTTCACAAAAGGGAATCGACCAGAGTTTTCAAGGTCCATAGAGGTGAAAGAAGTGTATTAGTGGAGGAAATACATTGAACACCTTCTTTGCATGATTATGTGCATAGAAGTCCAGAAGTAGATGCTAGCTACCTTTAAGCTAGTGGATGATGCCGTATGGTGGTGAGAGTCAGTTACTACCATAGTGGAGTGGACTACTTTGACATATGAGGAGTTTTAAGCCCGATTTGATAGTAAGTACTTCCCATATGTAGTGAGGGCGGCTAAGAAGAGGGAGTTCCTTGCCTTACAGCAAGGGGATAGGACAGTCACAGAATATGAGCAGGATTTTACCAGTCTCTTTTTGTTTGCACCTGAGGAGGTGAACACTGAAGAAAAGAAGAAGAACTGCTTGGTGAATAGGTTGAATTGGCATATTCTATAGGTTATTGTGGGATGTCCAGCTTATACCACTTATGCTCAAGTGGTTGATGCTGCACTACAACATTGTTAGCTGATGAAGGATTACAAGAAAAGAAAGGGGAAGAAACGAAATGATAAGGACTCCGCTAGTCAGACAACGGAGAGGAGAAATGGTAATGGTGGCAGGCAGTTCGACAGGTGATTCGTGTGTGAGTGTGACTCAAAAAGTATATCAATTAAAAATTTCCACACTTCACAATAGAACGAATTCCTTGCAAAATAGGGCTATCGAAAGGGGTATCGTACCTCAGGGATTATGGTCTGATGAGTTGGAATATGGAATTAATTCTAATTAAATTTATAAGAAATGAATTCTGATTTTTAAACTAATTAAAAAGGTAAAATAAAGTAAATCAAAGTAAATAGATAGTGAAGATAATATGAGAGAGATCTAGGGTATTTGACTTCACCACTAACTCTACAATCAATGGTCAATTGAATCAACTATGGGGAATTACATCATGCATAAGTGGTGTCGGTGGCTACAAGCTCACCTTCATCCGTCAAGAAGATAACATATGATTAAGGCTAAGTCATGGACTATCTTCGATTGGCATGGGCCATCTGCCTAACTACTCTAATCTAGGGTGCAGTATGGTTCATCTTCTCTAGGCATAATCCATCAAAGCTTTTAATGATATATTCAGTGATTACCATTATGTAATAATCGCTCTCATAATCACATAAAATAAGAGAGATTGAGTTCAATAACAACAACTAAATATCTAAGACAAAATAAGAAATCATTGAGATTGAATTTACAAGACTTTTATTGCTCAATTCTATAATAAGATCCTCTCAATTACACAATCTATGCATGTATATAAAGGTCCCCAATAATTAAAACAATCAAACCATTGATGCTTTGTTAGGGCTACATCAAAACCCTAGTGGATGAGCCGCTCATGGTAGAAGAAGAAGCTTCAACTGTTGAGGAACAAGGCATCATCTTCATGAATTATGCGTATGACTTCGTTCTCCAATGGCTCTGCAAATATGTTTCTGTTCTCTTCTCAGCCCTCTCAGACTCTTCAAGCTCTGTAATCTCCTCTTAACTCAGCCTCCAAGTCTTCACTTTATGCCACAAGAGAATACACCAAAGTCCTAATCCAATTAGGAATTAATTAGGTTTTAACGCAGCACTAATCAGGTGGGTTTTTCCTACTGATGTTCGGCCCAACTTTTGACCCACTAGAAGTCTGATTCACAGAATTTTAGTGAAATACAAAAGTGTGGAAAGTCAAATTTCCTTCAACCCCCCCGCAAAAATTGAGTCGATTTGAAGCTCATAAATAAGACTTCTGGTCCATTTTCCAAAACGGGATTAAGACTGTATTATGCATAGATTTGGGCTTCAGGCCCGAAACCTTTTTAAGCAGCTGTAATTCTCTTGGACCTCTTCCTTGGGCTGATTTGAGTTGAAATAAATGGTTGAGTGAATCTCCTTGATGTAGGCTTCATCTAACCATCTTGGATGTCTTCTTTAAAAGCCCAAAAGCATGGTTTTAACTGAAATAATCATTAAGGCCCTGAAAATACAGAAAATAATAAGACGAAGTAAAATAACAAAATAATCTATTACTAAGAGAATAAAATACATAAGTTAAGAGGTTAGAATGCGTAACATTCAACGCCTATCACACCCCCAAATTACATATTGCTAGTCCCTTAGCAATAGAATAAAACAAAACTAAAACAAAAGAAACTAACAAATACTAACTAAACTACCCAACTCCACTTTCGTGGGAGATACGATTGCATTTAGCATATGCAACAAGCCTTTGAACCCCTAGGTTCCCCCTAGTGGATGAGTTATAGTCTCGTGAGGTTTTCAGAAATGTTACCCACAGACATTCAAAATTCTGTTCCAACATTAATCAAGAAGAAGATTACAATACATAGTTACAAACTTGCATTCAAGAATAATTCTAAACTTTCAAATTCTATAATTCAAAGCAATGGTCCCCATTCATAGTTCACATCAACATATCTCAAAATAATCAACTCTAGCTTCCTCGTGTAAAGTGAACTAGTAGCGATCTCATGTAGCATAACCAAGCTCTTAATATATTAAGGCACATACCCTTTCAACTCACTAGCTCCCCTTATTGAAATCATACTTCCAAACATGATTACATGACTTTTCCATTTTTTTTTCTTATCATTCTTTTTTTCATTGCTTTATTGGTTGTGCAATGTCTTGATCTATTAAGCTTTCTGAAAGATCCATGTAGTAAACTTTCAGTCAGTGGCTCCCAAACCAGATGGCTTTAGGGCACTAGGCTTAAAGATACCTTGAAGACCTAATTACTCAAATCAGTCAGGCTACAAATCAAGACAACCAATGCTCATCTTTTTTCACCCTTTCACTTTTGACGCGAACACTCCGTGCTTCCTGAGGCATAGAGGCCCGGTTACTCATGAAAAGGATCAAATTGATTTGCTTATCAACATATATTTCTTCTTTTTCTCTTTTTTCTTTTTCATTGAAGTCAAGTAAAACACATCATCGGTACTCATTCTCAAGAGATACTAATTAATATCAAGCATATGTAACTCAACAACTCAGAGTCAAAGTTTATACCCCATAAGACTATGCTAGTGTGTTTGTGCATATAAGGAAACTAAAATTAATTACCCCAAAACATGTTATTGCAAACCATGATTAAAACCACTTAATTTAAATCATAGTTTTCAAAATTTTAAAACATACTCAAAAATTGCAAGTTATGCACCTACATAAAGTATTAATCCCTTGAATAATGTAAAAACATTCTATCTAAAAATAAAACAAAATAAAATAAAAAACAAACTAAGAAAATAAAATAAATAAAAATCCTAAAACAAGAAGAATTTCACAAAAATTTTCCCCCATATGCAATAAAGCACAAAAATAAGGCATCGCCTCACCCCCAAACTTAAACTATACATTGTCCTCAATGTACTACCAAGTCAAAGCATAGAGAAAAGTAAGAACGATGTTACCAGAAATCCGGAGTAGTGGAAAGAAAATAGAGCACACCAATATGTATGAAGGCAATGCAAGCACACCCCCAAACTTGGATGTTACAACTTGTCAAAACAAACCACTATACCCCAAAGATCAAGTAAAATAGTATGGATGAAAATAAATATGGAAGAGAAAAATCCTAAAAAAAGAAATTTTTTTCATCATTTTTTTGATTAATAAAAATCTAACTACAGAAAGAAAATAAAACTAAAAAGAAAAAAAAATAAAAACTAAGAATAAAATAAAATATAAAAGATAGTTACCTTCCTGTCAAGGATGTGGTGGTGACTGAGCATCCGGATCCAAGTTTCCCTGGCGCATCAGTGCACGCAGCATCCTCCTCATCTCTAGTTGGTCTTGGCGAGTTTCACGAAAGTGATTCGCCATCTCAGTCCTCATTGCTCCAAATTGTGTGGAAACCTCTGTCTGTAGGGTGCCAAACTGGGCTATCAACCCAGCAATCTACCCCTTTAAATATTGATAATCATGGCCACCAGCTTGTGCATGTACCTCATCTGGATCTTCCACTGGTGGTGGTATATCTACATGTTCTCCTCCCTGGGCCAACCGAGACACTTCACCAGGCGCCGCTATGACTCTCTGGTGCATATGAGATTGGCTCAAATTCCAGTCATGCGAGCCATAATGAATATCATGTGAAAAGGCAAGCTCGTCTTCATGGACTGCATACCCCTGTGCAATAAGCAACTGATGAATGATATTCGGGAATGGAAACTCCCAGTCACTTGCACTGTCCGGTGCCTTGGCCACAACCTTGGAATAGAACTTTTCCATCTGGCCCTAGACAATCTGTGGGAACGACAGCCAATGCCCAAAATGTACGGCATATAAAGCTTGGAGGAACTCTTGACGTCTCTCAGTTTTATGTCCAATGGGACATATATTCTTGAGTAAAATAGCATCAAGGAACCATAAGTGATTTGGCATAGAAGACTTGGAAGCTGCATTCTTTTTCTGCCCAGAAAATTGATTAGCACACAAACGTGCAACAAAATTACCCACTGACAAATCGTCGAGTAGAGGAGTATAGATATGAGTCAAATCATCTGGGTACTCATGAGGACAACCCATGGCAATAGCAATTGATGACATATCCACCTGAACTACTGTTCCATCTACTGAAGAAATAAGCACATCCCGCTCATCAGGTTTTGGCATTAAGTTCTGATAAAATACCTTGAGAAGTCTCGGGTAGATAGTAGAAGAGAGTGAAACAAAAATTGATGCCGATCGACGACGACGGATGTCAAAAATCCCCCATCGTGTCTCAGAAAACATACCATAGAGTTCAGCGATGTCAAACTTTGTTTCAAAGTTCAAAGCCCTTGGATACCATCGCTCATGAATACCTTCTCGGCGAGATCTCAAGGAACCGGGTGTTGGATCATGCCTCGCTCGGTGAGGATTGCATTAAATTGAAGCACCTTGGTGACTTGCTCTCTTTGGCGCCATAAAAATAGGAAAAAGTTTGGTTGAGGAATTAACCCGAACACTTGGCGTGCACAATAAAATTGTATCCTTCAACCTCCTCTTTCCGGCAATTTTTTCACCCAAATTGAACAATTAAATGCACCAATTGTATCCCCCAAACTTGGTCTTCAAAAGCCCTCAAAAAGATTTGCACAATTTCACCAAAGAAAAACTTCACTTACTTTGATGTAAAACTTGAAAAAGTGAGAGCTTCCTTTCAGAACTAGTGATTATCAATCCAGTTTTGATGTTGATGTTGATGATGATCCATGTTGAATACTTGTTTAATAATCACCAATCGAAGAAAATAATTTCCCGGTTGAAGTAGGACTTAAATTGGAGCTCAAAGATGTCAAGGATGCAAGTAGTAGCAACAAAGGAAGAGAGGTGGCCTTTATAGGCCTTAAAATTTCGGGCAGCCCATAAAAGGGCTTAGGCGATCGATCTTCCTTGGGGTGGGCGATCAATCACCCACCTGCTGGTGGTTACTCTCTTGGAAAATCATGGGTCGATCGATCCCCCTCCTCTGGGGCGATCAATCCCCCTCCTGGAAGCCTGTTTGACCCTCTATCGCCCAAGGTCGACCGGGACTTGTAATTTTTGAGTCTCCATCGCCCAAGGTCGACCGAGAGCACATTTTTTCACCCGTCTTGAGTCCAAATACCTCGGTACACCTCTTGGCATCCTCCGGAAGCAGCTTATACATCAAAAACTCAAAGAAAAAATATTAAAACGCAACTAGAATTGAAAGAAAACTTAAGAGAACTAAGCTAAAAATTGAAATCAAAGAAAACTAAAGAAATTAAAGGATAGGAATACATAAAAAACCTACAATTTAACGTCCATAGGAGATGATCAACTCTCTGAAGGGATTAAGTCGGATAGACGGGATCCGTCAAGTCGACGGACTCTACGTCTCTTCTTGGCACACATCCTTCCACACAATGCTTCAACCTTTGCCCATTTACTTTCATCAAAGTATTATCTCGAAAGCTTTGAATTTTGATAGGCGTTGAATGTTGCGCATTCTAGCCTCTTAACTTATGTATTTTATTCTCTTAGTGATAGATTATTTAGTGATTTTACTTTGTTTTAGTGTTTTTTGTATTTTCAGGGCCTTAATGATTATTTCAGTTAAAACCAGGATTTTGGGCTTTTAAAGAAGACATCCAAGATGGTGAGATGAAGCCTACATCAAGGAGATTCACTCAACCATTTATTTCAACTCAAATCAGCCCAAGAAAGAGGTCCAAGAGAATAAAGCTGCTTAAGAAGGTTTCGGGCCTGAAGCCCAAATCTGCGCATAATGCAGTCTGAATCCCGTTTTGGAAAATGGACCAGAAGTCTTATTTCCGAGCCTCAAATCGACATAATTGTCGCGTAGGGTTGAACGAAATTTGATTCTGCACACTTTTGTATTTCACAAAAATTCCGTGAATCGGACTTCTAGTGGGTCAAAAGTTGGGCCGAAGTCAGCAGGAAAAACCCACCTGATTAGTGCTGCGGGAAACCCTAATTTATTCCTAATTGGATTAGGACTTTGGTGTATTCTCTTGGGGAATAAAGTGAAGACTTGGAGGCTGAGTTGAGGGGGATTAGAGCTTACACAGAGATTGGAGAGTCTGAGAGGGCTGAGAAGAGAACAGAAACATATTGCAGAGCCATTGGAGAACAAAGTCATACGCGTAATTCAGAAAGATGATGTCTTCTTCCTTAACAGTTGAAGCTTCTTCTTCTACCATGAGCGGCTAGTTCATCCACTAGGGTTTTGATGTAGCCCTAACAAAGCATCAATGGTTTGATTGGTTTAATTATTGGGGACCTTTATATACATGCATAGATTGTGTAATTGTGAGGATTCTTATTAATGAATTGAGCAATAAAAGTCTTGTAAATTCAATCTCAATGATTTCTTATCTTGTCTTAGATATTTGGTTGTTGTTATTGAACTCAATCTCTTTTGTTTTCTGTGATCATGAGAGAGATTATTACACAATGGTAATCACTGAATATATTGTTATGAGCTTTGATGGATTATGCCTAGAGAAGATGAACCATACTACACCCTAGATTAGAGTAGTTAGGCAGATGGCCCATGCCAATCGAAGATAGTCCATGGCTTAGCCTTAATCATATGTTATCTTCTTGACGGATGAAGGTGAGCTTGTAGCCACCGACACCACTTATGCATGATGTAATTCCCCTATAGTTGATTCAATTGACCATTGATTGTGGAGTTAGTGGTGAAGTCAAATATCCTAGATTTCTCTCCTATTATCTTCACTATCTTGTTTACTTTGATTTATTTTATTTTACTTTTTAATTAGTTTAGTTTAAAAATCAGAATTCTTTTCTTATAAATTTAATTAGAATTAATTCCGTAATCCAACTCGTCAGAACATAATCCCTGAGGTACGATACCCCTTTCGATAGCCCTATTCTGCAAGGAATTCGTTCTATTGCGAAGTGTGGAAAATTTTAATTGATATACTTTTTGAGTCACACTCACACACGAATCAATTTTTGGCGCCGTTGCCGGGGATTATCTATTTGATTGATTGGATTTTACAGAATTAGTTTTAATTGGATTTTTAGTTTAGGAAATTTTTTATATTTTATTTTTAATTTTGTTTTTGTTTTCTTTTCAGGTGCTTTTAGTAATATATGCAAGGTCGTCGTTCTGTGGCTGATCCTTTGATACCTCTTGATCCTGAGCCTGAACGTACTCTTAGACAACAGAGGAACATCCCTGTTGATACCATTGTGCAAGAGGAAGAAATAATTGAAGACATGGCAGAAGAGAGGAATAATAACCTTGTTCCTAATGCTGATGGAGAAAGAGCTAGATTGCTTAGGGACTACTATGTTCCTGAGACATATACCTCGCCAGCAGGTTTTCAACTGCCCAATGTCACAGCACAGAATTATGAGATCAAGTCCAGCATTATTCAGATGCTACCATCTTATTTTGGGCTGACTCAAGAAGACCCTTACAAGCATCTGGATGACTTCATTGAAGTGTGCTCAACTACAAAAATTCACAACTTCTCTGAAGATGCTTTCAGAATGAGACTTTTTCCATTCTCTCTGAAAGACAAAGCAAAGTATTGGTTCAACTCTCTACCGGCTGGTTCTATCACGACTTGGACTTAGATGCAACATGAGTTTCTCAAGAAGTATTTTCCGATAGGGAAGACCAATTAGTTCAGACGTGCTATCACTGGTTTCTCCCAACATGAGGGGGAACAATTTTATGAGACATGGGAAAGATTCAAGGACCTTCTTAGGAAGTGTCCCCATCATCAAGTTCCTAAGTGGCAACTAGTGCAGAGTTTTCATGAAGGGCTCACAGAAGCTAACAGACAGATGGTTGATGCGTCATGTGGAGGTACTTTTATGTTGAAGAGTGAAGAAGAGGCATGGACCTTATTTGAAAATCTTAGTGACAACTCTCTACAACATGTGTCCTCTACTCGTTCTAGCAGACCTACCACTACCAGGAAGACTGATGGGATTTTTGAGGTTGGTGCTTCAGAAGCTATGCCAACTGATATTGATTTAATTGCACAGAAGGTAGCAGCAATTATGGCTGCCAATCAAACTCCTTCTGCTTCAAATTCTTCATTGCTAGGCCCTTGTGAATTTTGCTCTAGTCCTATGCATAATGTGAGCAATTGTCCTTCAATGGGGCAATTTTCTGATATTCAACATGAGCAAGTTCAAGCCACTTTCACTGGACCAATGAATCCTCCACGAGGTAATACTTACAATCCCACATGGAGGAATCATCCTGGTTTTTCTTACAGTAACCAAGGGGCAGCAATGCAACCATCATATCAACCTAGGACTTTTGTGCCTCAACAGCAATATCAAACACGAAGTCCTATGGCCCAAAGAATTTCTGCTATTGAAGACAAGCTGACTCTTACCATGTCTAAATTTGACAAGCTTGATTCTCTTATAGAGACAGTGCAAGCTACTGCAGCAACAGTACAATCTACAATTCAGCTAGTGTACTCGCATTCTCAATGCATTGCCAAACTGGAATCTCAGTTTGGACAGCTTGCTACTTCATTGAGTAGAAGAGAAGAAGGGAAGCTCCCCAGTCAACCAATTGCTAATCCAAGAGGGATGCAAGCTTCCACAAGCAACCCACGCCATGAGCAAGTTCAAGCCATTACCACTTTGAGAAGTGGGAAAATAATTGACAATAAGGTGGGTGAAAAGAAAGAAGAAGAAAAAGTGATCACAAGTCCAATTGCTGAAATTCCTTATGAGCCCAAGGCTCCTTTCCCACAACGTTTTCTTGAAGCATCTAAATTGGGGAAGCAAGGGGACAAGCTGCATGACATGATGGAGGTGTTTCGCCAAGTGAAGATTAATTTGCCACTCCTTGATGCCATCAAGCAAATTCCTCCTTATGCAAAATTTTTGAAGGACTTGTGCACTCAGAAAAGGCGTTCTAAAAGCCATGTGCCAAAGAAAGTAATGCTGCCACAACAAGTAAGTTCAATAATTCAGCAGTGTACTCCTCCCAAGTACAAAGATCCTGGTGCTCCAACTATCTCATGCATTATTGGGGAGCATCATGTGGATAAAGCTCTTCTTGATTTGGGTGCAAGTGTGAATTTGCTACCCTATTCAGTCTATTTACAATTGGGCTTGGGAGAATTGAAGCCTACCTCGGTGGTATTACAATTTGCAGACAGATCAACAAAGCAACCCCGGGGAATCATAGAAAATGTGCTCATTAAAGTGGACAAGTTCTACTTTCCTGTTGATTTCATTGTACTTGACACTGAGCCGGTTCACAATCCGAAGAGGCACATTCCTGTGATCCTTGGTCGACCTTTCTTAGCTACTGCTGATGCTTGCATAAATTGTAGGTCGGGGATCATGGATATTTCTTTTGGCAACATGAATGTCAAGCTTAATGTGTTCAATGCTATCCAACACCCTCCAGATCAGAGTGATGTGTTCTGCATGGATGATATTGATGAATGTGTGGAGGAATTTGTCTCATCCTCTATATCTCGAAACTCCCTGGAGGTATGTAAGTCTTTTTATGACTTTGAGAACATTAATGATGAAGGGTTGTGTGAAGAAGTGCATGTTATGCTAGAAGTGGATGCTATTCAGAATACTCCACCATGGAGAATTCCAATTGAGCCACTACCTCTTCTCTCTAGCACTCCCTTAGTGCCTTCATTAGAATCCCCTCCAGAATTAGAGTTGAAGCCTTTGCCTGACAAATTGAAGTATGTATTTGATAAGTGTTCAATTCTATGCATTTGAACCATCTTTATTGCATATGTTAGTTCTGTTTTTGCGTTTACCGAGATATGTTTACGGTATTTTTGTGTTTTTGATGTTTTGCAGGTATTGGAGTAAATGGAGCAAAGTTGGAAGCTTTCTGCAGTCAAGAGATGAAATCAGAAAATGTTGCCAAGGCATCTCGATCAATCGAGATGTGGATTTCGATCAATCGAGATTTCGATTGATCGAAATCTCATTTCGATTGATCGAAATCTCGATCAATCGAAATGCAATTTCGATCAATCGAAATGCTGCAGAGCCCACTTGGCCACTTGCTCACCTACTCTCCCACTTGCAACAAAATCCCCCTTTTTGCACGACTTAGGGGGATTGTCTGACTTGAACAAGACTTTTGGGGGCCTTCTTGATACAAGAGATATATATAATGATATATATATATATATGGTGGGCCCAAAGGAGCCAAAAAGCATACAAAAAGCACCAAAAGCCACATATCTCATATCTCTCAACATACACATCAGAAGACTTGAGGAGAGACCTTCGGGAGAGGAAGAGAAAAGCTGAACCAGACCAAGAAGCTTCATTCTCTTCATCAATGGAAGGGTGCAAGGCAACCATGAGCAACTAACTCTTCTACTAGGGTGTTGGTTTCAACCCCTAGCCATGTAAACTTGTTCATCTTTGTAGCTCTTGGGGATTTGTAATTAAATGTTGATTATTTAGCCTAGTGATTATGTACACAAATACATTTCTTATATATATTCATTTGATATAGAATTTATTCTTGTCTTAGAGTAGGTTTTGTCACTTGAATGCACAACATTTGCATATTCCACAAGAAGTGCAAATGATGGCTAGATAATGGTGTTTAAATGAATGTGTGATGCTAGTTTGTATAGACCATGCCAAGACAAGGTAGTTTGGATGCATGTAGTGTTTACGTAGAGAGTAGAGTAATTAGGTAGTTAGTTAGGTTGAAGAGCTATGCTTGTTGAAGATGGATTATGATAGGTTAGCACACACATTGATCTTTTGATATGTCATTGAGGTCACAAGCATAATGACATTGTTAGGCATTTAATTAATGAATCCCATGCTTGCTACACTTATGAACATGTGAATAGCTAGTGGTGGAAACCAACCCTAGTTCTCTCTCCCAACTTTACTCTTTAATTTTATCGTCATTTCATTTACGCAATAGTTTTAAACACAAAACCAAAAACCTGTTTTTAGAATTAAAGTAGAATTAATCTTTCTTTATGACAATTAACGACTAGTCCTCGTGGGATCGATACCCTCTATATAGAACCTTATCTACAAAGATTCGTGCTCTTGCGAGTGGTTAAATTATATTTTGATAAAAAGGGCAAAATTAAGCTTACAATATAATTTAGTTCCGACCACATCAAAATTTTGGCGCCGTTGCCGGGGACTACGGTTTAATTGTCGCCATTGGAAGATTAAGTCTGGTTTAATTCTTAGGCTAGAAATTCTTTCATTCTTTTTGTATATATCTTGTTCTTATATCTCAAACTTCTTGATTTTAGGTATACCACATTGCGGGCATCTAGAAGAATTCAAATTGGAACCCTTTGTGAGTATAACTTCAAAAATTGGTGGTTTGAATCATTCACATTCTTTTGTATATATTATTGTTACTTTGTGTGTAGAGGTGCTGTTCAATTGTTAATGCATGCTAGGTAGACGGTCATTGTCACCTCCTTTGCTTCCTTGTAATAGTGAACTTGAACGAACACTTAGACAACGTAGAGGAACCTCTAGGGACCCTATTTTGCCTAGAACTGAAAACATGGAACCAAATGAGAGACAACCTCCCGGTCTACCTCCTTTTAATCATGAACAACCACCTCCACCACCACCTCCTCAAGGAGAGTTGCTTATGGACTTTTACCTTCCGACTACATTTGAAGTACCTTCGTGTATTCAATTTCCGGATGTAGCGGCAAATCAATTTGAAATAAAGTCCTCCACCCTCAACCTTCTTAACAGCTTTCACGGTCTTCCTAATGAGGATCCATACCGGCACTTAGATTACTTCTTTTCCGTGTGTTCCACCATTCGTGTACCACACTTTACGGAGGATGATCTAAAGCTACGTATGTTTCCATTTTTCCTAAAAGATAAGGCTAGAAGTTGGTTCAATTCCCTAGAACCCAACTCAATCCATTCTTGGGCGGAAATGCAAATAGAGTTCTTAAAAAAATACTTCCCAATGGGTAAGACAAGTGATATTCGGCGAGCAATCACCGGATTCACCTAAATTGACCAAGAACAATTCCATGAGACGTGGGAGAGGTTAAAAGATCTTTTAAAATCTTGTCCGCATCATGCTGTTCCAAAATGGCAGCTAGTGCAAAGTTTTTATGATGGGGTGAGTGAGCAACATAGACAAATGATAGACTCCGCGTGTGGGGGTGGGTACCTTTTAAAAAGCCCCGATGAGGCATGGAAACTTTTTCAAACCCTAAGCAACAATTCAGCTCAACGCTCCTCCACTAGGAAAGGGAAGGCCACCCAACCTTGTAGAGGAGTGCATGAGATTTCACGGGTAGATGAGGTAGCCATGCAAGTAGAAGCCTTGTCCCGAAAAATGGATTTAATCATGAAAAATGGGCTGCCTATTCCTAACCAATCTGTCCAAAATCAGGAGGGCTGTTCGTTTTGCTATAGCACTTTGCATTTTGTGCGAGATTGTCCTATTGCCGGGCAATCCCCCGATTATGCTCAAGAGCAAGCGAATGCCTTGTACGCTAAACAAATGAATGATCCATATTCGAACACGTACAATCCTGGTTACAAGAACCATCCGGCTTTTTCATGGAAGAATCAAGAATCAAGTCCCTCTTTCCTAGGACAAAGTTCTTTTAATTCCCAATCTCAACAGCCTCATTATAGGCCAAACCCTCAACCCTACAATCAAAGATCTAATTACCAACAACCACCACCTCCTCCAAGAAGCCAAAGCTTTGAAGAGCGAGTGATAAGCAATCTTGAGGCCAACACCCGCTTATTGCAAACTCACTCTCAATCAATCTCTAAGCTTGAAGCCAATGCTCAATCTATGGCTAGGTTAGAAGCTCAAATCGGGCAACTAGCTAATGCCTTAAATAGAAGGGAGGAAGGTAAGTTACCGAGTCAACCGGTGGCGAATCCCAAGGGTGTGCATATGATTGAAGATCCATCATCTTCAACTTGTAATGCTCCTCCAGAGCAAGTTCAATCAATCACAACCTTGAGGAGTGGTAAAATCATTAACTCCAAGGTAGGGGAGGAAGAGAGAAAGGAATTTCAAGAGCAACCTAAAAATCCAAAAGAATCCCAATTAAATCCAAAATTGTTTCCGTCAAATCCAAATGTGCAAAATACCCCTTTTAATCCAAAAGGAAAGGCAAGTGAAGTTGTGTCATCATCAATTCCAAATCTTGACACCTCTTATGAACCTCCGGTTCCTTTTCCTCAACGATTGAAGGAACCTTCTCATTTCGGGAAGCAAGGAGAGAAAATCCAAGACATGATGGAGATCTTCAAACAAGTAAAGATCAATCTCCCTCTCCTTGATGCTATTCGACAAATTCCCTCCTATGCGAAATTCTTGAAGGACTTATGCACTCAAAAGCGCAAATCTAGGAATAAAGTTCCTAAGAAAGTCCTCTTAACTGAGCACATAAGCTCCATTTTTCAACACCAAGCCCCTCCTAAATTCAAAGATCCGGGTGCTCCGACCATTTCGTGCACCATCGGAAATCAATCTTTTGAAAAAGCACTTCTTGATCTAGGGGCTAGTGTCAATTTGCTTCCATTCTCAGTTTACCAACAACTAGGTTTGGGGGAACTTAAGCATACCACGGTTGTGTTGCAACTTGCCGACCGTTCGGTGAAGCAACCACGTGGCATCATTGAGGATGTCATCATTCAAGTGGACAAATTCTATTTTCCGGTGGACTTCATAGTCCTTGACACGGAACCAGTTCAAAATCTGAATCACCATATCCCTATCATTCTAGGTCGTCCATTCTTGGCCACGGCAAACGCTTGCGTTAATTGCCGTACTGGAGTGATGGACATCTCTTTTGGGAATATGAAAGTCCGCTTGAACATCTTCAATGCTTCCCACCACACACCCGAAGATGAAAGTGAGTGCTTTTGTGTCGATGTTGTGGACGACCTTGTTCAAGAAGCACTTCCTTCTATTCTTTCCACGGACCCTTTAGAGGCATGCCTAAATCATTTTAACTATGATGATTTTGACATTGAGCAATCCATATGTGAAGTCAATTCCATGCTCGATGTTAATACTGTCATGGATTTGCCTAAGTGGAGAGTTCCGAGAGAACCCTTGCCCCCTTTGTCCAAAACTCCCCAAACTCCTTCTTTAATTTCCCCACCACAACTTGAGCTCAAGCCTCTTCCAGCTACAATCAAGTATGTTTTCTTGGGCGCAAATGAGACCCTTCCAGTCATTATTGCTTCCAATCTCACAAATGATCAAGAATTGGAACTCATAAAGGTGCTCAAAGAGCACAAAGAAGCAATAGGATGGAGTGTGGTAGATCTTAAGGGAATAGACCCTTCTGTTTGTATGCATCACATACACTTGGAAGAGGATGCAAAGACCTCAAGGGAGGCACAACGTCGATTGAATCCAAACATGAAGGACGTTGTAATGAAGGAGGTGGTGAAGTTACTAGATGCAGGGATCATATACCCCATCTCTGATAGCAAGTGGGTTAGTCCCACTCAAGTGGTTCCAAAGAAGTCTGGTATTACGGTGCAACCTAATGATAAGGGTGAATTAGTTCCCCAACGCACCACCACAGGATGGAGAGTGTGCATTGATTATAGGAAATTAAATTCAGCCACTCGGAAAGATCACTTCCCCCTCCCATTCATTGATTAAATATTGGAGAGATTGGCTGGGCAAAGCTTTTATTGCTTTTTGGATGGATATTCCGGCTATAATCAGGTTGCTATAGACCCGAGGGACCAAGAGAAAACCACCTTTACATGTCCCTTCGGCACATTTGCTTATAGACGCATGCCCTTTGGGTTGTGCAATGCATCGACAACTTTTCAACGGTGTATGATGTCTATCTTCTCGGACATGGTGGAAAAATTCTTAGAAGTGTTCATGGATGATTTTTTCGTTTTTGGGCCTTCATGTGAATCATGCCTCCAAAATCTAGCTTGTGTTCTCAAACGATGTCAAGAAACCAACCTAATTCTTAAATGGTTCAAGAGGGTATTGTCCTAGGGCATATTGTGTCTAAGCGAGGAATAGAGGTTGATAAAGCCAAGGTTGAGCTCATTTCCAAACTTCCTCCACCATCCACGGTGAGAGAGATTCGTTCATTCCTTGGGCATGCGGGCTTTTATCGCCGTTTCATCAAAGAATTTAGCAAGATCTCTCGGCCTTTGTGTCGCCTTCTTGAAAAAGAATCTTGCTTTACCTTTGATGAAGCGTGCCTTGACGCTTTTGAAAAACTCCGTGCCATGCTTACAACCGCTCCAATTCTAATCCCTCCAAATTGGGCTCTCCCATTTGAGATTATGTGTGATGCATCCGACTATGCCATGGGTGCGGTCTTAGGGCAACGAGTAGACAAACTGCCACATGTCATCTATTACGCAAGTAAAACCCTTTCCGAGGCTCAAATCAATTATACCACAACGGAAAAGGAATTGCTTGCGGTAGTATTTGCATTAGACAAATTTCGAGCTTATTTATTAGGTTCAAAGGTCATTGTCTATTCGGACCATGCTGCCCTCCGGCATCTTTTGGCGAAAAAGGACACCAAGCCTAGGTTGATCCGATGGATACTCTTGTTGCAAGAGTTCAATTTTGAGATTAGAGACAAAAAGGGAACAGAAAATGTGGTAGCTGACCACCTTTCTAGAATTCTTGTTGAATCCCTTCATAATTCCATTCTAGTTTGTGAATCCTTCCCGGATGAACAACTCTTTGTCATCTCTCAAGAGAGTATCCCTTGGTATGCGGATGTGGTTAATTACTTGGCAACCGGTAAAATACCATCTTCTTGGACCAAACAAGAGAAGGATCGTTTTCTCTCCCAATCACGATCATATTATTGGGACGATCCTCAATTGTTCAAATACTGCCCCGATCAAATAATTCGTAAGTGTGTACCCAACAGTGAATTCCAAAGCATTCTTAAATTTTGTCATACACTCGCTTGTGGGGGACACTTTAGTGCTAAGAAAACCGCAGCAAAAATTCTTCAATGCGGATTTTTCTGGCCGACACTTCATCGGGATGCATATTCATTCTGCCGCTCTTGTGAGCGATGTCAGCGCCTTGGCGCGATGTCTCGGAAGGACATGATGCCTCTTAACCCTATTCTTGTCATTGAAATATTTGATGTGTGGGGCATTGACTTCATGGGACCATTTCCACCCTCTACTGGTCATGAGTACATACTTGTGGCGGTGGACTACGTATCTAAGTGGATAGAGGCCGTTGCTACCAAAACCAATGATCACGCAGTCGTGGTTAAATTCATTCAAGCTAACATTTTTAGCCGGTTTGGTACGCCTCGGGCCATCATCAGTGACGGAGGTAAACATTTCTGTAACCGGTTCCTTCGAACCTTGCTTCTCAAATACTCCGTCACACACAAAGTAGCCACCCCATACCATCCTCAAACTAGTGGCCAAGTAGAAGTATCCAATAGGGAGATTAAGAACATTCTTCAGAAAACTGTTCGGCCCGACCGGAAGGATTGGTCATTGCGACTAAACGATGCATTATGGGCATACCGAACCGCATATAAAACTCCCATTGGAATGTCACCTTATCGGTTGGTTTATGGCAAGGCGTGCCATCTTCCGGTTGAATTGGAGCATAAAGCTATGTGGGCCACCAAGACTTTCAATTTTGACATGAAAAAGGCTGGTTCTAATCGAAAGCTTCAATTAAATGAATTGGAAGAATTGCGACATGACGCGTATGAGAATGCGAAAATCTATAAGGCAAAGTCCAAAGCCTTTCATGATCGTAATATTCGAGTCAAAACATTTTCGCCGGGCCAAAAAGTTTGGTTGTACAACTCACGCCTACATTTGTTTCCCGAAAAACTTCGCTCCCGTTGGGATGGTGCATTTTTGGTTAATTCCGTCGCTCCCCACGGAGCGGTGGAAGTGAAGGACTTGAAAGATGGCTCGATGTTCAAAGTAAACGGGCAGCGCTTAAAAGTGTGCGTGGATGACCAAGTCACCACCGAATACGTGGATGTCGTCATTTTGACGGATCCCGTGTATTTTGACTCGTGAGCCGATCCGGACGTCGCGCCATAGACGTGTAAGGTGGCGAAGCCATGGTAGCTATCAAGCTTCCATGATGTCCCTTTAATCCAAAGTAGGGTTGTATCTAAGCAATGTAGTATCTAATTCCCAAATATCCAAGTCCCTGAAGCATACTTTAAACTGACTGTTTTTGAGCATCTCGATTGATCGAAACCAAAATCTCGATCAATCAAGATTTCGATTGATTGAGATTTTGGTTTCGATTGATCGAAAAATTGCAGAGATTTGCCAAGTCCAAAGTCCCGAGAGGTGGTATTCTTCGATTGCACTTCGATAGGTCTTCGATCGATCGAAAATTTCGATTGATCGAAATGGGATTTCGATTGATCGAAATAAAATTTCGATTGAATCAATTAAATGTTCGATTGATCGAAGTAAAAGTGTGATTCAGGGAAGGAATTTTCGATTGATCGAAGAGACAATCTCGATCCATCGAAGCTGGTTTCGATTGATCGAAGCAAGATTTCGATCAATCAAAATTTCGATTGATCGAAATGCACATCTCGATCAATCGAGATGCACGCGGAGCCTGCACGTGAGCCGAACATCTATTTAAACCGTTGGGCTTCCCTCCTAGTTTAAAAGACCATCCGAATTCTTCTCTCTCTCTGTGCGATCCCAACCTTCTCCAAGCACTCCCGAGCACTCGATCTACCATTCCCGATCATCCGCCGCCATCCGACGCAGTCCGAAGCCATCGCTAGCACCTGCGCGATCTTCTCTTCGCGGCTGCGAGTGGAGTTTTCTTCGGTTGAGCCGTTCATCTTCTTCCTCACGAGGTAAGTGATGCATGGCTACTTTTTGTTTACTCTCTCGCCATTTTTGATAGTTTTACGGCGTAATAAACATAGTTAGATAATGTTGGGGTGGATGGTTGCGATTGCGATATCTGAAACGAGATTTTGTGGGTTTCGGGGGGTAGGAATTCATGTAGGAATGAGATTTGGCATTTTCTTCGTTCAAATGCTTAGTGTACGGTGTGTAACCGCGGCACCTTCGTTTCGGTTGCATCCGTTCACATTGCCTCTTCGAGAGCGACTTTTTGCATTCTTGTCAGTACCCTGGACTAGAACTTCATCTTCATTTTTTTCTTTTTTTTCTTCTTTTAGTTTATTAGTAGTTTAACTTTCTTCTTACTCATCTTTTATTTACGTACTTTTTGGAATCAAGTGCAGACTGTTCCGAGACCATGGCGAGGGTGAATAACGCCGCCGGTGCTGTTCGCGACGTGCCCGGGTGAGCCTTCCGGTCTCGGAAGTTCCAACCGGAGCAGGTTTTCGACTTAGTCGAGTTCGAGAGGCGTCCCGACACCGCGTGGACGGTTGCCGAGCTTAGGAGGCGTCGCCTCAACCGGCTATGTGTGCCTCCCACCGACGTGGCACACGAGCGCCTAGTGCAGGTCTTTTACGAGCATATGACCTACTCCTGCACCGCGCCAGATACACTCGAGACTGTCGTGGCCACTGTCACGATCACGATTACGCCGAGCCGGATTGTTCATATGCTCGGCATCCCTCACCAGCAGCCACCGGACATGGTTGGCCCTGACGGTCAGCCACTTTATAGTGCCGCACTCCCAGCAGACACTACGCTCTTCTCGATAGTGATGGACATGTGTGGCGGGGCGTTTACCACGCCCAGTCACAACTGCACGTCCAAATCAATGTGCCCGAGCAGATATTGGTTCCTGGACACCGTTCTCCTCAAGAACGCGTGTCCGCTGCAGCACGTGGCCGAGCGCAGGGGCGACCCCCTCCGTTGCCTCTATGCTTTCCATACGGGCGCTTGGTTTTCTGTCCCATCGCTGATCTGGGGGCAGATGCACAAAGTCTGGGATGGCCTCGTCAACAAGAGGAAGAGGAGAGCAGCGAGTTGGCGGCTTCCCTTTCCTTTCCTGATCGCCGCTTTTCTCAGCAGTGCCAGTATACCGGTCAGTCGGACTGACATTCAGTTGGCACCGCCCGCCCGCTTCACATCTACTCAGTGGGAGCGGGTGAGGCGACACTTAGAGCGGCAGGACCATCAGGGTGATCCACCAGACGATGTAGATATGGATGCCCCGGTGGAGGAGGATGAGGGAGAGCCTACAGGAGCTGAGTCAGAGGACGAGGAGATGGAGGAGGAGGAGATGGATGTCGCTGCAGAGCGGCATGATATCTTAGCGACGGGCTATTCCTGCCTGGCGGTTGACGTAGAGCGGCTCCAGCAGGGTTTTAACGAGCACGTCCAGGTGACGCAGAGTCAGCTGGCAAGTATTCGGACGGACATTTCTTCTCTGGTACAGGGCCAGAGAGCGATCTTAGACGAGTTCCGAGCCTTCCGGCAGGATCTGCAGTTCCTGTTCGCAGGTCGAGCCTCCACCTCCACTTCTACTCCCACCGAGCCACCACCACCACCACCACCAGCCCTCGAGTAGCTGCATTTTATTCCTCTTTTATGCTTTACTTTATGTATTTTTCCTTCTTTATTTTTGATAGGCCATGTTGGCCATGTTTAGTTTCTTTTTGAGTATTCCGCTTACATGTATACTTTGCACTGAAACTCATTTTCATCGTTATGGAATACATTTATATTTTCTTTTATGTCATGTGTTATCTGTACTGTCTTTCTTTTTGCTTTCCGTCAATCTATCTGTTCTCTATACTTTGACTATGTATGTAGTACCACTTGTCTAATTGTTATATGCGATTCAGTTGATGATTTCCGTTTATTACCGCCTGGTTTTAATTCCCAATACTGTTGAGATTGCTTCAACACAGTATGGCGGTAATAAAGAAAGGCAGCCCCTTTGCGTGCTATACGTTAGCGTGCCTGGATAGTCAATATCTTGTCGCATAGACCTCTTAGACAGTTGGGAAACACCAGTTCAGACCCTTAGATATACAGTGATATTGGCATTGTCAGTTTGTGCATAATTATTTCATTATGTTCTATTTATCTACTTTTTGTTCCTTTTAATGCTCGTGGTATCCAGTGGGTGTTCTATGCAGGTTTTACAAGATGACCGCTGCTGTGGAATACCATTTTTCTCGCATTCTGCCATCCCGGTAACTTCTTTCCTTGTTCTTCTTGTCTAAACATTGAGGACAATGTTGCATATAAGTTTGGGGGTGCAGTATGCTATACCACTTGCATACGCATGCAATGTTCAGTCATTATTTTGAGTGTCATTGTAGAGCAGTTTTTTTCTTCTTGATATTTTTTGGATGCTTGCCATGATGTCTTGCTTTTTAAAGGAAGTCATTCGAATAAATGTCCGAGGTAAATGCAGCAGGTAGTAAGAACTTTAACATTGTAAATACCCGCACTTTTGCAAGCTTTATAGTAGGCTAGAACGGTCTACATTTTTGTCTAAATTCGAGCACGTGCAAGTCTTGCCCTAAATTTGTCCTTAACCGCACAAATTCGCACACATGCATTTTAAATTGTGGGGTATAAGTCTGAGGGAGAATTTTTGAAAATTTCTGTTTTTATCTGAACAACTTAAAGAAGAAGTTCTTCTGGTTGTTGTAAAAAAAAAAAAAAAAGAAATAAAAAGAGAAAAATATGCAATAAGCCTTCTCACTCAATAATCCGGATTTCTATGCCTCAAAGCAGGAAATATTCGTGTAAAAGTGTGTAAGGTTGAGCATTAATAAGCGGGTGGCTTGCTTATGCTCATCGCCTTGTAAGCTCGGTCATTAAGTCCGAGGGGTGCTTCTTCACCTAATGCCCTAAAATCAATTGGTTTGGGAGTCATTGGCCTAACGCCGCTACATGGGCTTGCAAGAAAGCAAAAAGAGCTAAGCATTGCACGGTCATCCGCGCATGAGCAATCATGAATGTTTTGTGATAATGAAACAGCCGTGTTGAGCATTTTCAATGAGTTTTTCTCTTAAAAACAGATTCGTTCGTTTTCTTCTCCAAATATGACAAAAGCCACACGTTAGAATGCATGTTCACTTTTCAAAGAGGATTTTGGGGTTGGAATTGTTATGTTTGTTCGGGCTGGCCATTATGTGGGGACTGTCGTTCATTTATAGCTTGTGAAAGTCCATTTTTGCTAATGACCACATAGTTCTGTAATACTTGTTGCATTTGCCAAATGTGAAATGAACGGATGATCGCCCTTTATCTAGTTGATGACTGAGCATGATTAAACTGTTGTATAAGATAGTTGATTTCATTTTTGTAATATTGTATTGCTAAGGGACTAGCAATATGTAAGTTTGGGGGTGTGATAAGTGTTCAATTCTATGCATTTGAACCCTCTTTATTGCATACGTTAGTTCCGTTTTTGCGTTTACCGAGATATGTTTACGGTATTTTTGTGTTTTTGATGTTTTGCAGGTAATGGAGTAAATGGAGCAAAGTTGGAAGCTTTCTGCAGTCAAGAGAAGAAATCAGAAAATGCAGCCAAGGCATCTCGATCAATCGAGATGTTGATTTCGATTAATCGAAATCTCGATTGATCGAGATCTCATTTCGATTGATCGAAATCTCGATCAATCGAGATTCAATCTCGATCAATCGAAATTCTGCAGAACCCACTTGGCCACTTGCTCACCTGCTCTCCCACTTGCAACAAAATCCCCCTTTTTGCACGACTTAGGGGGATTGTCTGACTTGAACAAGACTTTTGGGGGCCTTCTTGATACAAGAGATATATATAATGATATATATATATATATATATATATGGTGGGCCCAAAGAAGAAAAAGGAGCCAAAAAGCACACAAAAAGGGCCATATCACACATATCTCAGATATCTCTCAAAACACACTAGAATATCAGAGGAGAGACCTTCGGGAGAGGAAGAGGAGAGCTGAACCAGACCAAGAAGCTTCATTCTCTTCATCAATGGAAGGGTGCAAGGCAACCATGAGCAACTAACTCTTCTACTAGGGTGTTGGTTTCAACCCCTAGCCATGTAAACTTGTTCATCTTTGTAGCTCTTGGGATTTGTAATTAAATGTTGATTATTTAGCCTAGTGATTTTGTACACAAATACATCTCTTTTATATATTCATTTGATTTGGAATGTATTCTTGTCTTAGAGTAGATTTTGTCACTTGAATGCACAACATTTGCACATTCCACAAGAAGTGCAAATGATGGCTAGATAATGGTGTTTAAATGAATGTGTGATGTTAGTTTGTATAGACCATGCCAAGACAAGGTAGTTTGGATGCATGTAGTGTTCACTTAGAGAGTAGAGTAAGTAGGTAGTTAGTTAGGTTGAAGAGCTATGCTTGTTGAAGATGGATTATGATAGGTTAGCACACACATTGATCTTTTGATATGTCATTGAGGTCACAAGCCTAATGACATTGTTAGGCATTTAATTAATGAATCCCATGCTTGCTACACTTATGAACATGTGAATGGTTAGTGGTGGAAACCAACCCTAGTTCTCTCTCCCAACTTTACTCTTTAATTTCATTGTCATTTCATTTATGAAATAGTTTTTAAACACAAAACCAAAAATCTGTTTTTTAGAATTAAAGTAGAATTAATCTTCCCTTAAGACAATTGCGACTAGTCCTCGTGGGATCGATACCCTCTATATAGAACCTTATCTACAAAGATTCGTGCTCTTGCGAGTGGTTAAATTATATTTTGATAAAAACGGCAAAATTAAGCTTACAATATAATTTAGTTCCGACCACATCAAAATTTTGGCGCCGTTGCCAGGGACTACGGTTTAATTGTCGCCATTGGAAGATTAAATCTGGTTTAATTCTTAGGCTAGAAATTCTTTCATTCTTTTTGTATATATCTTGTTCTTATATCTCAAACTTCTTGATTTTAGGTATACCACATAGCGGGCATCTAGAAGAATTCAAATTGGAACCCTTTGTGAGTATAACTTCAAAAATTGGTGGTTTGAGTTCATTCACATTCTTTTGTATATATCATTGCTACTTTGTGTATAGAGGTGATGTTCAATTGTTAATGCATGCTAGGTAGACGGTCATTGTCACTTCCTTTGCTTCCTTGTAATAGTGAACTTGAACGAACACTTAGACAACGTAGAGGAACCTCTAGGGACCCTATTTTGCCTAGGACTGAAAACATGGATCCAAATGAGAGACAACCTCCCGGTTTACCTCCTTTTAATCATGAACAACCACCTCCACCACCACCTCCTCAAGGAGAGTTGCTTATGGACTTTTACCTTTCGACTACATTTGAAGTACCTTCATGTATTCAATTTCCGGATGTAGCGGCAAATCAATTCGAAATAAAGTCCTCCACCATCAATCTTCTTAATAGCTTCCACGGTCTTCCTAATGAGGATCCATACCGGCACTTAGATTACTTCCTTTCCATGTGTTCCACCATTCGTGTACCACACTTTACGGAGGATGATCTAAAGCTACGTATGTTCCCCTTTTCCCTAAAAGATAAGGCTAGAAGTTGGTTCAATTCCCTAGAACCCAACTCAATCCATTCTTGGGCGGAGATGCAAATAGAGTTCTTAAAAAAATACTTCCCAATGGGTAAGACAAGTGATATTCGGCGAGCAATCACCGGATTCACCCAAATTGACCAAGAACAATTCCATGAGACGTGGGAGAGGTTAAAAGATCTTTTAAAATCTTGTTCGCATCATGCTGTCCCAAAATGGCAGCTAGTGCAAAGTTTTTATGATGGGGTGAGTGAGCAACATAGACAAATGATAGACTCCGCGTGTGGGGGTGGGTACCTTTTGAAAAGCCCCGATGAGGCATGGAAACTTTTTCAAACCCTAAGCAACAATTCAGCTCAACGCTTCTCCACTAGGAAAGGGAAGACCACCCAACCTTGTAGAGGAGTGCATGAGATTTCACGGGTAGATGAGGTAGCCATGCAAGTAGAAGCCTTGTCCCGAAAAATGGATTTAATCATGAAGAATGGGCTGCCTACTCCAAACCAATCTGTCCAAAATCAGGAAGGGTGTTCGTTTTGCTATAGCACTTCGCATTTTGTGCGAGATTGTCCTATTGCCGGGCAATCTCCCGATTATGCTCAAGAGCAAGCGAATGCCTTGTACGCTAAACAAATGAATGATCCATATTCGAACACGTACAATCCTGGTTACAAGAACCATCCGGCTTTTTCATGGAAGAATCAAGAATCAAGTCCCTCTTTCCAAGGGCAAAGTTCTTTTAATTCCCAATCTCAACAGCCTCATTATAGGCCAAACCCTCAACCTTACAATCAAAGATCTAATTACCAACAACCACCACCTCCTCCGAGAAGCCAAAGCTTTGAAGAACGAGTGATAAGCAATCTTGAGGCCAACACCCGCTTATTGCAAACTCACTCTCAATCAATCTCTAAGCTTGAAGCCAATGCTCAATCTATGGCTAGGTTAGAAGCTCAAATCGGGCAACTAGCTAATGCCTTAAATAGAAGGGAGGAAGGTAAGTTGCCGAGTCAACCGGTGGCGAATCCCAAAGGTGTCCATATGATTGAAGATCCATCATCTTCAACTTGTAATGCTCCTCCAGAGCAAGTTCAATCAATCACAACCTTGACGAATGGTAAAATCATTAACTCCAAGGTAGGGGAGGAGGAGAGAAAGGAATTCCAAGAGCAACCTAAAAATCCAAAAGAATCCCAATTAAATCCAAAATTGCTTCCGTTAAATCCAAATTTGCAAAATACCCCTTCAAATCCAAAAGGAAAGGCAAGTGAAGTTGTGTCATCATCGATTCCAAATCTTGACACCTCTTATGAACCTCCGGTTCCTTTTCCTCAACGATTGAAGGAACCTTCTCATTTCGGGAAGCAAGGAGAGAAAATCCAAGACATGATGGAGATCTTCAAACAAGTAAAGATCAATCTCCCTCTCCTTGACGCTATTCGACAAATTCCCTCTTATGCGAAATTCTTGAAGGACTTATGCACTCAAAAGCGCAAATCTAGGAATAATGTTCCTAAGAAAGTCCTCTTAACTGAGCACATAAGCTCCATTTTCCAACACCAAGCCCCTCCTAAATTCAAAGATCCGGGTGCTCCGACCATTTCGTGCACCATCAGAAATCAATCTTTTGAAAAAGCACTTCTTGATCTAGGGGCTAGTGTCAACTTGCTTCCATTCTCAGTTTACCAACAACTAGGTTTGGGGGAACTCAAGCATACCACGATTGTGTTGCAACTTGCCGACTGTTCGGTGAAGCAACCACGTGGCATCATTGAGGATGTCATCATTCAAGTGGACAAATTCTATTTTTCGGTGGACTTCATAGTCCTTGACACGGAACCGGTTCAAAATCCGAATCATCATATTCCTATCATTCTAGGTCGTCCATTCTTGGCCACGGCAAACGCTTGCGTTAATTGCCGTACTGGAGTGATGGACATCTCTTTTGGGAATATGAAAGTCCGCTTGAACATCTTCAATGCTTCCCACCACACATCCGACGACGAAAGTGAGTGCTTTTGTGTCGATGTTGTGGATGACCTTGTTCAAGAAGCACTTCCTTCTATTCTTTCCAAGGACCCTTTAGAGGCATGCCTAAATCACTTCAACTATGATGATTTTGACATTGAGCAATCCATATGTGAAGTCAATTCCATGCTCGATGTTAATACTGTCATGGATTTGCCTAAGTGGAGAGTTCCGAGAGAACCCTTGCCCCCTTTGTCCAAAACTTCCCAAACTCCTTCTTTAATTTCCCCACCACAACTTGAGCTCAAGCCTCTACCGGCTACACTCAAGTATGTTTTCTTGGGTGCAAATGAGACCCTTCCAGTCATTATTGCTTCCAATCTCACAATTGATCAAGAGTTGGAACTCATAAAGGTGCTAAAAGAGCACAAAGAAGCAATAGGATGGAGTGTGGTAGATCTTAAGGGAATTGACCCTTCTATTTGTATGCACCGCATACACTTGGAAGAGGATGCAAAGACCTCAAGGGAGGCACAACGTCGATTGAATCCAAACATGAAGGACGTTGTAATGAAGGAAGTGGTGAAGTTACTAGATGCGGGGATCATATACCCCATCTCTGATAGCAAGTGGGTTAGTCCCACTCAAGTGGTTCCAAAGAAGTCTGGTATTACGGTGCAACCTAATGATAAGGGTGAATTAGTTCCCCAACGCACCACCACAGGATAGAGAGTGTGCATTGATTATAGGAAATTAAATTTAGCCACTCAGAAAGATCACTTCCCCCTCCCATTCATTGATCAAATATTGGAGAGATTGGCCGGGCAAAGTTTTTATTGCTTTTTGGATGGATATTCCGGCTATAATCAGGTTGCTATAGACCCGAGGGACCAAGAGAAAACCACCTTTACATGTCCCTTCGGCACATTTGCTTATAGACGCATGCCCTTTGGGTTGTGCAATGCACCGGCAACTTTTCAACGGTGTATGATGTCTATCTTCTCGGACATGGTGGAAAAATTCTTGGAAGTGTTCATGGATGATTTTTCCGTTTTTGGGCCTTCATATGAATCATGCCTCCAAAATCTAGCTTGTGTTCTCAAACGATGTCAAGAAACCAACCTAATTCTTAGTTGGGAAAAGAGTCATTTTATGGTTCAAGAGGGTATTGTCCTAGGGCACATTGTGTCTAAGCGAGGAATAAAGGTTGATAAAGCCAAGGTTGAACTCATTTCCAAACTTCCTCCACCATCCACGGTGAGAGAGATTCGTTCATTCCTTGGGCATGCGGGCTTTTATCGCCGTTTCATCAAAGACTTTAGCAAGATCTCTCGGCCTTTGTGTCGCCTTCTTGAAAAAGAGTCTTGCTTTACCTTTGATGAAGCGTGCCCTAACGCTTTTGAAAAACTCCGTACCATGCTTACAACCGCTCCAATTCTAATCCCTCCAAATTGGGCTCTCCCATTTGAGATTATGTGTGATGCATCCGACTATGTTATGGGTGCTGTCTTAGGGCAACGAGTAGACAAACTACCACATGTCATCTATTATGCAAGTAAAACCCTTTCCGAGGCTCAAATCAATTATACCACAATGGAAAAGGAATTGATTGCGGTAGTATTTGCATTAGACAAATTTCGAGCTTATTTATTAGGTTCAAAGGTCATTGTCTACTCGGACCATGCTGCCCTCCGGCATCTTTTGGCCAAAAAGGACACCAAGCCTAGGTTGATCCGATGGATACTCTTATTGCAGGAGTTCAATTTTGAGATTAGAGACAAAAAGGGAACTGAAAATGTGGTAGCTGACCACCTGTCTAGAATTCTTGCTGAATCCTTCCATAATTCCATTCCAGTTTGTGAATCCTTCCCGGATGAACAACTCTTTGTCATCTCTCAAGAGAGTATCCCTTGGTATGCGGATGTGGTTAATTACTTGGCAACCGGTAAAATACCATCTTCTTGGACCAAACAAGAGAAGGATCGTTTTCTCTCCCAATCACGATCATATTATTGGGACGATCCTCAATTGTTCAAATACTGCCCCGATCAAATAATTCGTAAGTGTGTACCCAACAGTGAATTCCAAAGCATTCTTAAATTTTGTCATACACTCGCTTGTGGGGGACACTTTAGTGCTAAGAAAACCGCAGCAAAAATTCTTCAATGCGGATTTTTCTGGCCGACACTTCATCGGGATGCATATTCATTCTGCCGCTCTTGTGAGCGATGTCAGCGCCTTGGCGCGATGTCTCGGAAGGACATGATGCCTCTTAACCCTATTCTTGTCATTGAAATATTTGATGTGTGGGGCATTGACTTCATGGGACCATTTCCACCCTCTACTGGTCATGAGTACATACTTGTGGCGGTGGACTACGTATCTAAGTGGATAGAGGCCGTTGCTACCAAAACCAATGATCACGCAGTCGTGGTTAAATTCATTCAAGCTAACATTTTTAGCCGGTTTGGTACGCCTCGGGCCATCATCAGTGACGGAGGTAAACATTTCTGTAACCGGTTCCTTCGAACCTTGCTTCTCAAATACTCCGTCACACACAAAGTAGCCACCCCATACCATCCTCAAACTAGTGGCCAAGTAGAAGTATCCAATAGGGAGATTAAGAACATTCTTCAGAAAACTGTTCGGCCCGACCGGAAGGATTGGTCATTGCGACTAAACGATGCATTATGGGCATACCGAACCGCATATAAAACTCCCATTGGAATGTCACCTTATCGGTTGGTTTATGGCAAGGCGTGCCATCTTCCGGTTGAATTGGAGCATAAAGCTATGTGGGCCACCAAGACTTTCAATTTTGACATGAAAAAGGCTGGTTCTAATCGAAAGCTTCAATTAAATGAATTGGAAGAATTGCGACATGACGCGTATGAGAATGCGAAAATCTATAAGGCAAAGTCCAAAGCCTTTCATGATCGTAATATTCGAGTCAAAACATTTTCGCCGGGCCAAAAAGTTTGGTTGTACAACTCACGCCTACATTTGTTTCCCGAAAAACTTCGCTCCCGTTGGGATGGTGCATTTTTGGTTAATTCCGTCGCTCCCCACGGAGCGGTGGAAGTGAAGGACTTGAAAGATGGCTCGATGTTCAAAGTAAACGGGCAGCGCTTAAAAGTGTGCGTGGATGACCAAGTCACCACCGAATACGTGGATGTCGTCATTTTGACGGATCCCGTGTATTTTGACTCGTGAGCCGATCCGGACGTCGCGCCATAGACGTGTAAGGTGGCGAAGCCATGGTAGCTATCAAGCTTCCATGATGTCCCTTTAATCCAAAGTAGGGTTGTATCTAAGCAATGTAGTATCTAATTCCCAAATATCCAAGTCCCTGAAGCATACTTTAAACTGACTGTTTTTGAGCATCTCGATTGATCGAAACCAAAATCTCGATCAATCGAGATTTCGATTGATCGAGATTTTGGTTTCGATTGATCGAAAAATTGCAGAGATTTGCCAAGTCCAAAGTCCCGAGAGGTGGTATTCTTCGATTGCACTTCGATAGGTCTTCGATCGATCGAAAATTTCGATTGATCGAAATGGGATTTCGATTGATCGAAATAAAATTTCGATTGAATCAATTAAATGTTCGATTGATCGAAGTAAAAGTGTGATTCAGGGAAGGAATTTTCGATTGATCGAAGAGACAATCTCGATCCATCGAAGCTGGTTTCGATTGATCGAAGCAAGATTTCGATCAATCGAAATTTCGATTGATCGAAATGCACATCTCGATCAATCGAGATGCACGCGGAGCCTGCACGTGAGCCGAACATCTATTTAAACCATTGGGCTTCCCTCCCAGTTTAAAAGACCATCCGAATTCTTCTCTCTCTCTGTGCGATCCCAACCTTCTCCAAGCACTCCCGAGCACTCGATCTACCATTCCCGATCATCCGCCGCCATCCGACGCAGTCCGAAGCCATCGCTAGCACCTGCGCGATCTTCTCTTCGCGGCTGCGAGTGGAGTTTTCTTCGGTTGAGCCATTCATCTTCTTCCTCACGAGGTAAGTGATGCATGGCTACTTTTTGTTTACTCTCTCGCCATTTTTGATAGTTTTACGGCGTAATAAACATAGTTAGATAATGTTGGGGTGGATGGTTGCGATTGCGATATCTGAAACGAGATTTTGTAGGTTTCGGGGGGTAGGAATTCATGTAGGAATGAGATTTGGCATTTTCTTCGTTCAAATGCTTAGTGTACGGTGTGTAACCGCGGCACCTTCGTTTCGGTTGCATCCGTTCACATTGCCTCTTCGAGAGCGACTTTTTGCATTCTTGTCAGTACCCTGGACTAGAACTTCATCTTCATTTTTTTCTTTTTTTTCTTCTTTTAGTTTATTAGTAGTTTAACTTTCTTCTTACTCATCTTTTATTTACGTACTTTTTGGAATCAAGTGCAGACTGTTCCGAGACCATGGCGAGGGTGAATAACGCCGCCGGTGCTGTTCGCGACGTGCCCGGGTGAGCCTTCCGGTCTCGGAAGTTCCAACCGGAGCAGGTTTTCGACTTAGTCGAGTTCGAGAGGCGTCCCGACACCGCGTGGACGGTTGCCGAGCTTAGGAGGCGTCGCCTCAACCGGCTATGTGTGCCTCCCACCGACGTGGCACACGAGCGCCTAGTGCAGGTCTTTTACGAGCATATGACCTACTCCTGCACCGCGCCAGATACACTCGAGACTATCGTGGCCACTGTCACGATCACGATTACGCCGAGCCGGATTGTTCATATGCTCGGCATCCCTCACCAGCAGCCACCGGACATGGTTGGCCCTGACGGTCAGCCACTTTATAGTGCCGCACTCCCAGCAGACACTACGCTCTTCTCGATAGTGATGGACATGTGTGGCGGGGCGTTTACCACGCCCAGTCACAACTGCACGTCCAAATCAATGTGCCCGAGCAGATATTGGTTCCTGGACACCGTTCTCCTCAAGAACGCGTGTCCGCTGCAGCACGTGGCCGAGCGCAGGGGCGACCCCCTCCGTTGCCTCTATGCTTTCCATACGGGCGCTTGGTTTTCTGTCCCATCGCTGATCTGGGGGCAGATGCACAAAGTCTGGGATGGCCTCGTCAACAAGAGGAAGAGGAGAGCAGCGAGTTGGCGGCTTCCCTTTCCTTTCCTGATCGCCGCTTTTCTCAGCAGTGCCAGTATACCGGTCAGTCGGACTGACATTCAGTTGGCACCGCCCGCCCGCTTCACATCTACTCAGTGGGAGCGGGTGAGGCGACACTTAGAGCGGCAGGACCATCAGGGTGATCCACCAGACAATATAGATATGGATGCCCCGGTGGAGGAGGATGAGGGAGAGCCTACAGGAGCTGAGTCAGAGGACGAGGAGATGGAGGAGGAGGAGATGGATGTCGCTGCAGAGCGGCATGATATCTTAGCGACGGGCTATTCCTGCCTGGCGGTTGACGTAGAGCGGCTCCAGCAGGGTTTTAACGAGCACGTCCAGGTGACGCAGAGTCAGCTGGCAGGTATTCGGACGGACATTTCTTCTCTGGTACAGGGCCAGAGAGCGATCTTAGACGAGTTCCGAGCCTTCCGGCAGGATCTGCAGTTCCTGTTCGCAGGTCGAGCCTCCACCTCCACTTCTACTCCCACCGAGCCACCACCACCACCACCACCAGCCCTCGAGTAGCTGCATTTTATTCCTCTTTTATGCTTTACTTTATGTATTTTTCCTTCTTTATTTTTGATAGGCCATGTTGGCCATGTTTAGTTTCTTTTTGAGTATTCCGCTTACATGTATACTTTGCACTGAAACTCATTTTCATCGTTATGGAATACATTTATATTTTCTTTTATGTCATGTGTTATCTGTACTGTCTTTCTTTTTGCTTTCCGTCAATCTATCTGTTCTCTATACTTTGACTATGTATGTAGTACCACTTGTCTAATTGTTATATGCGATTCAGTTGATGATTTCCGTTTATTACCGCCTGGTTTTAATTCCCAATACTGTTGAGATTGCTTCAACACAGTATGGCGGTAATAAAGAAAGGCAGCCCCTTTGCGTGCTATACGTTAGCGTGCCTGGATAGTCAATATCTTGTCGCATAGACCTCTTAGACAGTTGGGAAACACCAGTTCAGACCCTTAGATATACAGTGATATTGGCATTGTCAGTTTGTGCATAATTATTTCATTATGTTCTATTTATCTACTTTTTGTTCCTTTTAATGCTCGTGGTATCCAGTGGGTGTTCTATGCAGGTTTTACAAGATGACCGCTGCTGTGGAATACCATTTTTCTCGCATTCTGCCATCCCGGTAACTTCTTTCCTTGTTCTTCTTGTCTAAACATTGAGGACAATGTTGCATATAAGTTTGGGGGTGCAGTATGCTATACCACTTGCATACGCATGCAATGTTCAGTCATTATTTTGAGTGTCATTGTAGAGCAGTTTTTTTCTTCTTGATATTTTTTGGATGCTTGCCATGATGTCTTGCTTTTTAAAGGAAGTCATTCGAATAAATGTCCGAGGTAAATGCAGCAGGTAGTAAGAACTTTAACATTGTAAATACCCGCACTTTTGCAAGCTTTATAGTAGGCTAGAACGGTCTACATTTTTGTCTAAATTCGAGCACGTGCAAGTCTTGCCCTAAATTTGTCCTTAACCGCACAAATTCGCACACATGCATTTTAAATTGTGGGGTATAAGTCTGAGGGAGAATTTTTGAAAATTTCTGTTTTTATCTGAACAACTTAAAGAAGAAGTTCTTCTGGTTGTTGTAAAAAAAAAAAAAAAAGAAATAAAAAGAGAAAAATATGCAATAAGCCTTCTCACTCAATAATCCGGATTTCTATGCCTCAAAGCAGGAAATATTCGTGTAAAAGTGTGTAAGGTTGAGCATTAATAAGCGGGTGGCTTGCTTATGCTCATCGCCTTGTAAGCTCGGTCATTAAGTCCGAGGGGTGCTTCTTCACCTAATGCCCTAAAATCAATTGGTTTGGGAGTCATTGGCCTAACGCCGCTACATGGGCTTGCAAGAAAGCAAAAAGAGCTAAGCATTGCACGGTCATCCGCGCATGAGCAATCATGAATGTTTTGTGATAATGAAACAGCCGTGTTGAGCATTTTCAATGAGTTTTTCTCTTAAAAACAGATTCGTTCGTTTTCTTCTCCAAATATGACAAAAGCCACACGTTAGAATGCATGTTCACTTTTCAAAGAGGATTTTGGGGTTGGAATTGTTATGTTTGTTCGGGCTGGCCATTATGTGGGGACTGTCGTTCATTTATAGCTTGTGAAAGTCCATTTTTGCTAATGACCACATAGTTCTGTAATACTTGTTGCATTTGCCAAATGTGAAATGAACGGATGATCGCCCTTTATCTAGTTGATGACTGAGCATGATTAAACTGTTGTATAAGATAGTTGATTTCATTTTTGTAATATTGTATTGCTAAGGGACTAGCAATATGTAAGTTTGGGGGTGTGATAAGTGTTCAATTCTATGCATTTGAACCCTCTTTATTGCATACGTTAGTTCCGTTTTTGCGTTTACCGAGATATGTTTACGGTATTTTTGTGTTTTTGATGTTTTGCAGGTAATGGAGTAAATGGAGCAAAGTTGGAAGCTTTCTGCAGTCAAGAGAAGAAATCAGAAAATGCAGCCAAGGCATCTCGATCAATCGAGATGTTGATTTCGATTAATCGAAATCTCGATTGATCGAGATCTCATTTCGATTGATCGAAATCTCGATCAATCGAGATTCAATCTCGATCAATCGAAATTCTGCAGAACCCACTTGGCCACTTGCTCACCTGCTCTCCCACTTGCAACAAAATCCCCCTTTTTGCACGACTTAGGGGGATTGTCTGACTTGAACAAGACTTTTGGGGGCCTTCTTGATACAAGAGATATATATAATGATATATATATATATATATGGTGGGCCCAAAGGAGAAAAAGGAGCCAAAAAGCACACAAAAAGGGCCATATCACACATATCTCAGATATCTCTCAAAACACACTAGAATATCAGAGGAGAGACCTTCGGGAGAGGAAGAGGAGAGCTGAACCAGACCAAGAAGCTTCATTCTCTTCATCAATGGAAGGGTGCAAGGCAACCATGAGCAACTAACTCTTCTACTAGGGTGTTGGTTTCAACCCCTAGCCATGTAAACTTGTTCATCTTTGTAGCTCTTGGGATTTGTAATTAAATGTTGATTATTTAGCCTAGTGATTTTGTACACAAATACATCTCTTTTATATATTCATTTGATTTGGAATGTATTCTTGTCTTAGAGTAGATTTTGTCACTTGAATGCACAACATTTGCACATTCCACAAGAAGTGCAAATGATGGCTAGATAATGGTGTTTAAATGAATGTGTGATGTTAGTTTGTATAGACCATGCCAAGACAAGGTAGTTTGGATGCATGTAGTGTTCACTTAGAGAGTAGAGTAAGTAGGTAGTTAGTTAGGTTGAAGAGCTATGCTTGTTGAAGATGGATTATGATAAGTTAGCACACACATTGATCTTTTGATATGTCATTGAGGTCACAAGCCTAATGACATTGTTAGGCATTTAATTAATGAATCCCATGCTTGCTACACTTATGAACATGTGAATGGTTAGTGGTGGAAACCAACCCTAGTTCTCTCTCCCAACTTTACTCTTTAATTTCATTGTCATTTCATTTATGCAATAGTTTTTAAACACAAAACCAAAAATCTATTTTTTAGAATTAAAGTAGAATTAATCTTCCCTTAAGACAATTGCGACTAGTCCTCGTGGGATCGATACCCTCTATATAGAACCTTATCTACAAAGATTCGTGCTCTTGCGAGTGGTTAAATTATATTTTGATAAAAAGGGCAAAATTAAGCTTACAATATAATTTAGTTCCGACCACATCACTTATCTCTCCGTAATAGTGCTCCAAAAGTAACACAATGTAATTTTTACTAAATCCTTTTTCTTCTTTCTTCAATTAATGTCCACAAAAGAGGAGAAAAAAGGTCACACTTTACATGAGTTATCAATAATTTTGGTATCTAAATACATACATGAATAATGAATTTTTACTTCTAATAAGATATTTCATGATTCAAATGCATGAGATAATTTAAGATGTATAAGTAACAAAAGTAGTAGAGAGAGATTGAACCAAGAAATATAAAAAAATTAACTAATATAGATGATATTACATGGTGTATGTTGTTTGCCTATGATATTGTTTTAGTTGATGAGACTAGAGAAGGAGTTAATACCAAATTGTAGGTTTGGAGAGAAGCTTTAGAACTAAAAGGGTTTAAGATAAGTTGAAATAAAACTGAATACATGGAGTGTAACTTTAGTAAATCTAGGACAAATGAAGATGTAGTGAGGATTGAGAATCAAGAGGTACAAAAAAGTGAACATTTTCGCTATTTAAGCTCAATTATTCAAAATGAGGGAGAAATTGGAGATTACGTTAATCATAGAATCAAAGACGGATGGGTTAAATGGAGGGGTGCATCTAGTATATTGTGTGATAGGCGTATCCCCTAACGATTGAAATGAGAGTTTTATCGAACCACTATTAGACCAACCATACTTTTTGGTACCAAATGTTAGGCAACTAGGCAACGACATTTGCATAAAGTGAGTGTCGCAGAAATGCGAATGTTGAGATGGATGTACGAGAAGACTAGAAAGGATATAATTCGAAATGAACACATTCGAGAGATGGTTGGTGTATCACCAATTGGAGATAAAATGAGGAAAAATCGATTAAAATGGTTTGGACATGTGCAAAGAAGACCTTTAACTACGCCTGTCAGGAAAAGCGACATAGTCCAAATTGAGGGCAATGCTAGGGGAAGAGGAAGACCAAAGCTAACATAGGTAGAGGTAGTAAAGAAAGATATGATAACATGTAGATTAACTAAGGAGATGACCTTAAATAGAGTAGAATGGAAACATTGAATTCATGTAGCCGACCCCAAGTAATTGGGAAAAGGCTTGGTGGTTGTTGTTGTTGTAGTAGTAGTAGAAAGAACTAAACCATAAGTAGCATAATGGCAAGCAAAAGTTCCAATAAGAACTCTAATAGAACCATAACAATGAATGATTTAATTTACATATCAGATGCATGAGATAGTTTAAGATATATAAGTAACAAAAGTAGTAGAGAGAGAGAGAGATTGAACCATGTTAGTTGTGGTCGACCTTTTGTCTACAAGTTTCTAAATTCTCTAATTCTGCAGTTTGGCCACCACCAGGAGCCATTTCTTCTATCTAAGCCTATATTACCATTCTACAATAAGAGCCCTTATTACCATTTGTACTATTAATCCAACAAAAATACTAACTAACAAGAATATCTAAAAGGATACTCCATTGAAAGAGAAGAAGGGAGTTGATAATGTTGAAACAATCAAACAACTGAACAGATGCAGAATCTTCTGAATTAACCCCTGTAATTTGAAATAACATATGCAGTGAAGCTTATTGTAGGTTCTATTATGTGAGGAGCTAATTGTTTAATGATAGATCCTTTTAAGCTCCTTTAATGAAAAAAAGTCTTTGTACTTGTTTAAATACATCCTCCTAGTTCTTTTCATCCAAAGACTATAAACTGACGTAACTAATAGATTCTTATATAGGTGGACACCATAAGGCCTCTAATTAAGATCATTTTAAACCTAATAGCCTATGTAATCTCCTTCTTTGATGAAGAAAAGTCTTTCTGGCTGGTTTGATAGTCCCCTATCTCTTTTCATCCAAGGATAATAAATTGATGTGGCTAATAAATTCTTGTAGAGATAAATTAATGATTAAATTGAACTAAGCAAAACCCAATAACCACTTGAGATTTGAATTTGTAAATAAAGAAAAAGACCTAATCATCCCCCTCTACGTCTGGGTCTACAACCATGAATTCATTTGGGTTCTTCCACATAGCAACTCTAACTTTTTGAGTTACGTCCTAGGCCTAAAACGAAAAGAAGACTAAATTAACAAGAAATAACAACAACAACAACAACAACAACAACAACAACAACAAAATTTTCAAAAAAAAAAAACAACAGCAAGAGTAACAAACACCTCTTTTGAGAATTATAGGACAAAAATATTATTAAATATTAAACAAAATACAAAAATAAAGTTACACAGGGTTCGGGATTCAATAGTTTCAATATGGTTAAAAATTCACACACTGGTGATTGCAAAATTATCAGTTAAAAACACAGTTTCAATATGGTTCTTCCACTGTGTATTTGTAACCAATTAAAAGCATAAACAGAGTTGCTCACTTATGAAGAAATTAGATTTTTTAAAATGTCATGCGAGTAGTCACAAAACTCATCTTTTTGCAAAATTATCTTATGCATCACTAGTTTGATTCATAACAAAATTTGAAAGAAATTTAGAAACTTAAAATGTTTATGATGGGTTTTTGAAACTAGAAACCTCAAATTTTACAACATCACTTGGCAGTATGTCCTAACATGAGAGAGAAGTATTTCCATCCCCTTCCTTAATCCATCCAATCCTCCTCCTACAATAAATCTCTTCTTCCAAACTACTACTCCTACCTCACCTTTCAAAAAAGATCCTCTGATCCACATCTGCTCTAGTGATTTAAATTAGTCCTCTACTATGTTAATTAAATCAATCTTCCAGAAGAGATCATTCTTAGAGAAACTAAGATCACCAAACACCTCTTTATTGTACGCCATTAGATTAAATTCAATTACAAAGTCTCTTCATGAAATTATAAGCTTCCCATCCTTCCAGTATAAGTTCAATCCCCCATCTAACCCCAAGGATTGATGAAAGGTAAACTGCTCAAACACATATTGTCAAAGTTAAAAGGCACCATTCGCAAAAAATAATAAATAAATATATATATATATAGAGAGAGAGATAGAGAGAGAGAGAGAGAGAGAGAGAGAGAGAGAAGAAAATAGGAAAGCCACACGCTAAGAATGATAACCTTCCAATCAAACAGACGAAAATTAATATATAAGAATTTCAATTTTTGGACTCTATTTGACTTAAAAAGACCAAAATTACCTAATTTTTTAAACCACAAATCGATATGCATGAAACATTCAAAGTACTTATTATTAAAACGATAAAATAATAAATAAAGAACAAAGAAACAAAGGCATACCATCTGATGAGTCAGCCAAACAGGAAATGCTGCATAATAGGGACCTTCTCTAACACCTCCACCTTATACATCTTCAGTATTCCACTATTAACCTTGTTCTAAGTTGCCACGCCGCTAATATTAACCAACAATGGCGAGTGCTCATCAAATGGCCCCTTCACCTTCTTGACAAAGGCAATGCACTAATGCTCGAAAGATAAACATACTCATTCAAACAGTTCTCAAGTATATCCTCATTATAAATTGACTTGGGTTTCATGTATTTGTGGCCAATCAACTGCGATGACCAGAATATAAATGGCAAAAAATGATAATCATCGAGTCCCCAAACACCATGTGACCCTGCAGGTTCGAGACGAAACACCAACTGTAACTTTCACATCAATTCAGGATACCTAACAAAAACCCTAGACACAACAGCTTGGTAATTCTTTTCTATGATAACCCCTAAACTTGCTAAACAATACAACCAAGTAGCAAAATTGGTTTCATGACCTGTACCATAATTAATCCGGCTTGAATTCCTAAAACTGTCTGCAAAGTAAGGGACGAGCTCAACAATGGCGGATCGAAGATTGTCTAGGAGGAATCAGAGCATAAACGACTTGACATTATTGACCATGTGATTGTGTCAAGTTCTATATGCTAAATTGCCATATCGGGAGGATTGTGGGAGCGAAGATTCCTATTTTTGTGGAGTATCAATGGAGGCCGATTATTTGCTCTAAATGTCATAGTTTTGGGCATAATGGCGAAAATTGTCATAGGAAGTAGGAAGTGGAGGTGGCAGCAGTATCTACTCTAGAGGTTGTGAAGGATGTGGAGCAAGAATAGGGGAGGACCACAGCTAAAAAGGTAACAATAATTTTCTCAGATGTTATGAAGGTGTGGAGCAGGAATAGGGGTGGACCACAGGAACTAGGAAGGCAAGTGAGGATGACCAGAGTTATAGTGGTCTTAGCCAGTAGCAGATAACATCACCGAATAGGTTCTAGGTCCTAAGTATACTAGGTAATATGGATGGGGTGGATAATGCTAAACAGGGTGCAGGTCTGGGTTGCTCCAGTCAAAACCATTCCACTAAGGAGGATGGTGACATGAGTAAATTGAGGCAGAATAGACCTGAGCAGTATGATGTTTTAGCCCAAGTTAGTAAACTATCTTTAGACAAGCTAAGAAATGATATGGGTATGCATGTCAAGAGTTTGGATAAGCCTATCAAATTATTGAAGCCTAAAAGAGGTGTTATGATTCCCCCTAAAACTGGGGTGGGGGATTGTAATTGACTGTGTGTCTAGTTAATTGCTATGATTTTTGGAATCTAGAATATTAGGGGTTTAAATAACTCCAGTAAATAGGTGGAAGTTAGGAGGGTGATTAACCAATTTGAGTTACCTATTATTTGCTTGGAATGCCAGCAAGGTGCAGGTGATTGTCTGTCAATCTTCTAACCAATTAATTCACTATAAAGTGGAATTGTTGGATGAGACTATCAAATGTATGGCTACTTTTGTTTATGGGGTTTATTGCCCTATTGGAAGAAGGACTTTATGGAATGATATGCAGCATCTGGCAATCGAAACTAGAGATGAACCATGGTTCTTAGCTAGGGACTTTAATGCAGTTAGATGTCAACATGAAAGAGTTGGAGGTACAACTGAGTGGTCAAAAACCATGAAAGAGTTTGGCTATTGTATTCAAGAAGCTGAATTGTCAGATTTAAGGTATTTTGGACTGAAATACACTTGGACAAATAATACTTTTTCAAAAAATTGGATAGAGTTTTGGTGAATGATTGCTGGCTCAATCAGTATGTAGGTTCTAAAGCTATTTTTGAGCCTCCTGGCATTTCAGATTATGCTTTGGTTATTCTAAAGGTGCCCATATCCCAACAGAAAGCTATAGACTCAGTAACTTTTTAATGGATCACCCTCAATTTGGCCCTATTATTACTGAAGCGTGGCATAGAAATGTTCATGGCACTCCCATGTTTCAGATCACTCAGAAGCTGAAAATGGTGAAAATTGAGCTGAAGAGATTGAATAGTTTCCACTATTTTGATCTATCTAAAAAAGTTAAGGAGGCTAGGGAGGAGCTACATGCTAACCAGAGGATTTTGGATGAATGGCCTCTCATTTTTGAGTATCAGAAAAAAGAAGCTAGAAGTCTGCAAAAATTTCAGAATTTGGCAAATGCAGAGGAAGTGTTCTATCGGCATCAATCCAGAGTGCAATGGCTTCACCTTGGGAATAAAAATACCTCCTATTTTCATAAGATTGTTAATCAAAGAAAAAGGACCAACACTATTCTCTCAATCACTACAGATGATGGTAAAAGGTTAGATCAGAGGGACCAAGTGGCAAATGAAATTGTTAGTTTTTACAAAAATCTTTTAAGTAGCCATGAGGAGGGGGGAAATGTGCCAAGTTTGGAACAATATGTGCAGAATCCTATAACCATGGAGCAAAGTCAAAAGATGCAACTACCTTTGACTGCAGAGGAGATTAAAAAAAATAGTGTTTTTCTTAAAAGATGATAAATCACCAAGGTGTGATGGAATTAATGCCCTATTTTATAAGAGGATGTGGCATGTGGTGGGGAATGATGTTGTTAGAGCTGTCAAAGCTTTTTTTGGTTTTGGGAAGCTCTTAAAGGAGGTCAATTCAACAATTATCACCCTGGTTCCAAAGGTGAATAGCCCATCATATGTGGCAAATTTTAGGCATATTTCAGTCTGCAACATGTTGCATAAATGTATTGCCAAGATCATTGCTTTCATTCCAGGGAGGACTATTACTAATAACATATTGTTGGCTCCTATGTTACTCAGACTCGGGTACGGGTGTCGGACACGGGTGCGTGTCTGGGGGTCGGGTTCGTCTATTTATCAAATTATAGGACATGAGGACACATATTAGAAGTGTCCAAAAATCAGACAAGGGTACTTGGACACGCATAGAAACCATTTTCTCTAAAATTGAACTACCAAAGTCAGAAAGATTAAACTTAAATTTGTTTTTTTTTCCTTTTTTTAAATGTGTAAAAAAGAAAAGTAACTAAATCTGTGTCAAAGTAAAAAAGGTGTGTAAAAATGTTAAAAGTAAAAAAAAAGATGTGTAAGAAAGTACTCCGTAACTTGTTGGAATGCAGTCAAAAAGATTACTTATGGCTAAAATTATAAGTAACTAGAGTAAGTTAAAATTTTTGAAAATGATACAGCAAGTAAAGTCAAAGTGTGGTATGTTAACCATTGATTTATTAACACGTGGAGCTAATTTCTATCTAATTTTTGAAGTGTGGTACAGCTGGTTCATTAACACATGCAGTAACCCACATATATTACAGTAGGTTTATAACATGTGTCATAGGGTTAGGCAAAAATATATATATTATAACATATGCGTGAAGTACATGCTCGAGAAGGTACAAAAATTTAGGTAGTCACAGTGCGTAAATGGAAGTCATCTTCTACTTCTCAAAACCCTATTGTCAAATCCAACCACCATTTTTGAAGCAAAGGGTTTCCTACCACCGTGAATGGCAGCCAATTGAACAAATAAATCATAGAAAATTTTCTAATCCTTTACAAGCATCAACCCACACATACTTTTGTGTATTTTTGTGGTCAGCCGTGTCCAATAGAGAAAATGAGGAGTCCGACCTATATCCTATGTTTGTGTCAGTGTTGTGTCGTGTCGACATGGGTACTCTCGCTGGCACTGGTGAGTCCGGGTAACACAAGTTGGCTCAAGAGCTAATGAGGAACTATCATAAGAGCTTGAAGCCTAGAGTTGCTTTGAAGGTAGACATTGGGAAGGCTTATGATACTATTTTGTGGCCTTTTATGGAGGCTACTCTCAGGGCTTTCAACTTACCTGATGTGATGGTTAAGTGGATCATGGCTTACATGACTACTCCAAAATTCTCGGTTAATATTAATGGTTTCTTGGAGGGTAATTTGCTAGTGGAAGGGGCTTAAGATAAGGGGATCCAATGTCTCCCTACTTGTTTGTAAGGGGCATAGAAATTCTTACAGGAATGCTGAGGCAGAGTATAGCTTAGAATGGTTTTAGCTATCACTGGAAGTGTGCTCCATAAGCTATTTCCAGCCTAATTTTTGCTGATGATCTATTGTTATTCTTTGCTGGAGATCCCACTTCAGTTAACCTCCTAATGAACGTTTTACATGAGTTTTGAGCCATTTTAGGGTTGAAGCTAAATAATGCTAAGAGTCTGATGTTTTGTGCATGGTTATCAGAAGATATTAAGTTACATATTCTAAATGCCTTGAGCTTCCAACAAGGGGAATTACATGTGCAATATCTTGGAGTCCCCCTTCTTTCTTTGAAACTTAAGGTTGAGCATTGTGAGTCCCTAGTTCATAAGATTATAGGAGGAGCCCAATCATGGACTAGTAAGTACCTTTCTTTTAGGGGGTAGATTGTAATTAATTAATGTTGTCTTGTTCTCTACTCAAGTGTATTGGGCATCAACTTTTGTGCTTCCTAAAGCTGTTATGAAAGAGATTAGTGCCATAATGAGGAAATTTCTGTGGAAGGGGCCTGATATGAGGTTAGGAGGTGAAAAGATTGCTTGGATGGATGTTTGTCATCCTATGCAGGAGGGTGGTTTAGGTATAAAAGGTGTCAGTGTCTGGAATACTGCAGCTATGGCCAAGCATGTTTGGAGAGTGGTGCAGCCAAATTCCACCTCTCTTTGGGTTGTTTGGGTTAACCAACATCTCCTAAAGGGTAGAAACCTTTGGAGTATTAAAGTCCTTTTAGATTATACCTGGACTTGGAGGAAGATTTTGAATCTTAGGGGAAAGGTCAGAAGTGCCATAAAGCATCAGATTACAGATGGGCAATCTACATCCTTGTGGTATGATTATTGGTTGCCCAATGGGCCTTTAAATACTCAATTCCATAGCAGGATGATAACTGATTCAGGTTTGGGGGAAGATGTTAGGGTTGCAACTGTTATTTAGAATAATAGTTCGCATTGGCCTTTTACAAACACCATGGAGTGGATGACCCCTGCGAAGTAGTATGCCAGAAATTCTTCATCTTTGTACTAGTGTTCCGGACAAAGTTCTATGGTTGCCCAGTAAGGGTGAATTTTCTGTTAAGTCTGCTTAGGAAGAGTTAAGGCACAAACTGAGGCCAGTAAACTAGGTAGATGTTGTGTGGTTTCCTGCTACCATACCTAGGCATACATTCATGTTGTGGCTTGTAATTCAGAACATGATTTTGACTCAGTATAGATTGATATAATGGGGGACTGTGATTACTGATACATGCATTTTTTGGAGAAGCAGAGTAGAGAACAGGGATCATCTTTTATTTGATTGTAGCTTCACAAAGAGGTTATGGAGAGAGTTATCCAGTAAGTGTGCTTTGTAGTGGCTAGACTTATGTTGGGATGGTCTTATTTAGCGGGCTGTCATAACATTAAAAGAGAGACATTGATTTCCATTATAAATAAACTTGTGTTGGCTACTACTATTTATAAGGTGTGGCAGGAAAGGAATAAGAGGCTTTTTTCTAATTAGTTTCGAGATTTTGAGACCATTAAGGCTGGCATAATTCAAGTGGTCAGAAGTAGGATGATGTCTATGAAGAATTTTGCTAATTCCTGTGCAAATACTTGGATTAAGGATGAGTGGAGACTTCTAGATTCTATTTTTGTTAGTGGGTAAGGTGTGTTTGTTTGATTACTTGTGTTATGTGGATAATTGGAGGGAGTGTTGTTGGGCTGTGGGGGATATGGTCAGATTCTGTTGCTTGATGGTTGATAATCTGATGTGGTCTGAATCTGCATGCTATTATTGGCTGTTGTCCCGTCAGAGTGCTCTTGGGCTTATAGGGAACTATGGATAGTTCTGTGGTTTTGCAGGTGCACTGGTTGGAGGCTGTTTGAGGAAATGTGCGGGGTGGGTTGGCAATTAGATCCTTAGTGGAAGAATCATGTCCTGATTTCCTGGGGGGTGGAGGAGGAGCTGCTGCTTGGAGCTTTCTCTGTTTGTATTGTGGCTTTGCAGGTACAATGTGTGGAGGTTTGTTGAGCAATTTTACTGGGGCGTTGGGCTTTTAGATCATTGGCAGCAGAGTCATGCTCTATTTTTATAGGTGATGGAGGGTTGGAGGAGCAGTTGCTGCGTGAAACACCTTCACCAGTTTTATGTGTATTGTGGCTTTGTAGTTGTAATGTGTGGAGCTGTTGTGTGGGCATCTACCAGCCTTAGCTTCCCTATATGGACCAGCTTGTTAGATATGTGAATCAGGGTGTATGGTGCCAGTTAGTTGTCCTTTTATTTTCTTGTTAGATATGTGAATCAGGGTGTATGGTGCCAGTTAGTTGTCCTTTTATTTTCTTGTTAGATATGTGAATCAGGGTGTATGGTGCCAGTTAGTTGTCCTTTTATTTTCTTGTTAGATATGTGAATCAGGGTGTATGCATGCCATTAAATAAATATTTTGAATATCTATTGTTTGATGCAGAGCCCACCACCACTGGATGCACCTCTTCAGTTGATTGGAAAAGATCCAAATGCTACAGATGCACAGTGGGAAGATGAGGGAGTACTTGCTCATTCTATCGAATTTTTCTAGAGCTTTGGATTCATTACTTTTGTCAATTTCTCTCTCTTAATTTTGTGTCACTGTAGCTATAGCTAAACAATAGCATAAACACAGTCAATACACTAAACAATAGCCTAAAATTTGAAAAACCTATGTACAACAAATAAAGAAAAATGGTTGCATGGATAGAGAGAGAATAATTAATAATGAGACCCTAAACCAAATAACAATTACACAATGTACCAAGAAATCAGTTGAGCACAAGAATAAAGTAACAAAAAGATAGAAAGGAGACTAAAATCAATGAAACGGTGAGCTAAATTTACCAAGTGAAAATTTTACCAAATGAAGCACAAGGGGAGTGTAGTTTTTCCTTGGAGATGAGAGCGCAAAACTCAATTTAAATTCTATTTCAGCAACTCCAATTTTATTTTTAACTAAGTTAATTCATCTCTCTAAAACTCAATTTAAAATTTTAAATATATTTTAGAAATAATATATATATATATATATATTAGAATTTATATAGATTTAGCATACTTAGGATTAAAGTGAAAATTTATAAAAGTAAAATATAAAAGAAATTATTTATAATATTATTTTATTACTTTTCTTTTCTTTTTAAAGAGTTATAATATTATTATAAATTTAATAAAAAAATATTATAACTCTTTCCAACACTAAAGTATCTTAACTCTTCCCAATACAAAAGAAAAGTAATATAATAATATTTTAACTTTTTCAAAGAGAAAAGAAAATTAATAAAATAATATTATAAAAAATTATTTTTTTTATATTTTCACTTTTATAAATTCTCATGCTAATTCTAAGCATGTTAAATCAATATAAATTCTAAAATCTATAAATATTTATTTAAGGGAAACGATGTTAGCACTCTCATTTTCTACGTTTGCACTCCCATCTTAAATTAAATGACATTTCTAACCTTAATTTCATAAGTGAATGATTATTGTTTTTCAAATTACACAACTACCCTTTCTGATATCCCCTCCATGTCTCCAATCTTTAATATTTTTGGTATCTTTTGACAAAATAAAAAAAAATTACCCAAAAAAAAGAAGTCAAAAAAATAGTTCTCTCTTTCTATTTAGACAAGACCAAAAAAAAGTTATCTACGTTGAAAAATTATCTCTTTGGACAAGACCAAAAAAGAAAAGTACCAAAAAAATTATTATCTTTATTGAATAAATTATCTCTTTGGACAGAAAACGAAAAAAAGGACCAAAAAGAATGTTATCTCTGTTGAATAAATTCTCTTTTGACATGCCGTTAACTTCTCTGCATCAAAAGTTTGTTATATGTAAAATTTATGAGTGACCACGTGACCTTTTAGCAATTCATTTGCTCTAGATAGTCTACTGCCCCTTGTTGTACATCTTACTCTCACAGGTCAACCAAGTCCATCTCTTGGGCTCAAACTAGCATTTTTTAAAATTCTGATTTTAGATTTCCTTTTTTTTGTTTGTGTTGGTATGTGTCTCGAGTTTTTATTGTTTTTTTCTTCTCTTTATGTTGCATGCCAAATGAAAAATAAAATGAAGTTCTTTCTTGTACCTCACAGGTTGGAGCTTAAAGGTAACAAAAATCTCCAGGGAGAGGAGTTCAAAGGGAAGCAAGATGATATCTAGGCTTTGAGAATATCAGGAGATCAAAAATTAGTCATCTAATTATCCAAAAGTCAAACATGTTTGGTTTAGGTAATTTCCTACTATTTGTTGCTTTCCCTTATATCTGATAGTTATGCTTATGTGATGAAATATATCAATTTGAAGAGAGGAGTTGGAGGCACATATTTCAGGATTAGGAGTTTACTTGAGATTCTTAGACATGAAATTTGTCATATATGTCAATTTCTGGGTTTGCATGCTCAAATAGTTGGGTATTTCTCATTTTTTGAAACTGAAATGATTTTACATTGACAATATTCCACTTGTAAGTTATCTCACATCAGAAAAGTAAGAGAGGTGAGGGAATTGAGCTCTCTATATGAGGCCATGTCCCAACTCTTTGTCTGAATCCACTATTTAGACTTGTATATTGAATTTTGTGATAATGCTTTAGAAGAAAATATTGAAAGTGCAGATGATTTGCAAAATTGTCTGATCCAGTTGGATCTTAACCCATTGGTAGTTTTGCACTGCTCTGCCAAGTCGGTTAAACATCCTTCATTTTGCTCGAGCTACTGGTTTCTCTATAGCATGCCATAAAGTCTATTTTGGTAGTTTAGTAGCCAAGGCCAGAGAGAATTCATTAACCTAGTATTCTTGGATGTTGGTCAGCACTTAACACTTTCCCGGGCCTTACCTATGCATGAAATCCATTCCACTCATCATTTTTATTGTGAAAATTTATCTTGTTCGATCTAGTAGTTTGAATTGGTGGAGAGGGGAAGGGGTGTAAATCATTGGTACTATACTTGTTTTTTGCTGGAATTTTTTATTATTTGGGTAATTAGTGCTTGTATTATTTTTGTAATTACTACTTACACAATAATATAAATAAATGGGCTATAGAGTTATCAGTTTTATTCTCCAACCCTTTTTCTTACGCCTCTCTCTCTCTCTCTCTCTCCAGTCTCCCCCCTCCCTCTCTTTATTTCTCACCCTCTCATTCTCCCTCTTTCCCCCCCTCTCTCTCTACGCTGAAGTCAGGGTTTGTACGATGACACAAGCATTAGTACAGTCAGTTTGAGCCGAAACTAACATAGATTAATTTGTCTCCTAATTCTAAGACTAGTAGTAAATTTTTCTGGTTTTTTTAAAGTTATCTTGATGGTTTTTTGGCTTTTTGAAGTATTTCCAGAAAAATAGGTCTATTGTTTGTGATATACCATTTGGCTATTTTTGGACTGGACTCTTTTTTGTACTATTCAATGCTATGGGGTGCACCTAGGCCATGTTTGTCTCCTTGAGTTCATTGCATCTTGATTGCAGTATGAAGATTTTTTTCCTTAGATTGGAGGGGTGACTACTATATCCCTATATTTCTCATATTGAGCTTGTTGGATTTTTCCTTCTTGTTGTGTCAAGTTGTTGGTTTGCAACATTGTTAGCTTGTGGAGTCACTTAAGGCATGTTTCGGTTGTTTTAGAGGTAGTATTTATATCTCTATGATATCATCCTTGGTTTTCAACTTCTTTATCCTGTTCGTACTGCCCCAATGGCTATGTAGACACGTCAAAGGTGAGTGCAATTCTAATAGTTGTGAGGCAAGGGAATAGAGTTGTGTATGACTCTTGTAGATAATCTGTCCCTTCAGATTGATCTAGTAACGTTGGATGGGAGCAATTATTTGGCTTGGAAACTATCAGTACAAGCTTTTGGCTTAGATGGATACTTGACAGGGCAAGTAAGAAGCCGAAGCAATCTAACCCTTTTTATGATCATTGGTGATGTCCAAGCACGTTGTGTTGTGATATTAGTGTGAAGTTTCAAGGTTAATTGAGAAGGAATGAGTGTATAATTTTCTAGTTGGCCTCAATATAGAGTATGATTAGATTTAAATCCATTATCTTTCTTAGAACAATCTTTTGCATATGTTCTGCGGGATAAGAGCCAGAGGAGTGCTACTATCCAGATTTCAGACCTTGACCCAAGATATATCTGCTTTTGTCACTCCTCCTTAAAAGCTGAGGCATGCTAGAGATACTTGTTGGAAATGTCATGGTTTGGACAAGGTGTTGGAAGGTCTGGTGGTCGTATGCCTGAGCTTTTAAAGGTTATATCTTATCCCAACATTGTGGATACTGTAGAGGAGATACAGACATTTCAATGATTGATGGCTCAGCTTGATACTCTATCTCAAGGTTATCAGGATCAGGGTTCAAGACAAGATTAACTTGGGGTTCCATTAGATTGGGATCAAGGATTATAAGATTCTCACTGATTCATCATCTACTACTTATCTCCACCATTTCCAAATGGATCCTTATGAAAACTCTCCTCCGGACAAGCAAGAACCACCGCCAAAAACCCCACGTGGCTGCTACAACTGCGATGGACCCACCGCCTTCTTGCCACCTGCAGCATGGTCCGAAGTCTCTTCGTCGCCCACCTACCACCCCATATGCGTTCCAGCCATCAATCTCCCACCAAACTCCAACACCATCATCTTTGTCCCCATCCCACAACCCCAGAAAGTCCCTATCGTCTCTCCTCCCTACCAATTCCAAACCCTAACCAAGAAAATCCACTCCCAAGATGACCTCCGCCACTTCCATGCTCCGATTCTAACAACAATTTCCTTGGCTTCGTCATTGCCCTCAGCAAATCCATCCATAGCCACAAGATCTCTAATTTTTGCCACCAATCCACCACTATCAATTCAATTGTGTCTATCATCGAAACCCTAATTCAATCCATCGACGACATTCCTCAGCTCCCACAATCCTCCCGGTATGGCAATTTGGCATACAGAACTTGGCACAATCACATGGTCGACAATTCAAAGTCGTTTATGCTCTGATTCCTCCCAAAAAATCTTTAATCGCCTTTGTCGAGCTCGTCCCTTACTTCGCTGACAGTTTTGGGAATTCGAGCCGAATTAATTATGGTACAGGTCATAAAACTAATTTTGCTGCTTGGTTGTATTGTCTAGCAAGGTTAGGGGTTATCATAGAAGAGGATTACCAAGCTGTTGTGTCTAGGGTTTTCATTAGGTATCTAGAATTGATGAGAAAGTTGCAGTTGGTGTATTATCTCGAGCCTGCAGGGTCACATGGTGTTTGGGGACTCCATGATTATCATTTTTTGCCATTTATATTCAGGTTTTCGCAGTTGATTAGCCACTAATACAAGAAACCCAAGTCAATTCATAATGAGGATATACTCGAGAACTGTTTGAATGAGTATCTTTATCTTTCAGGCATTAGTGCATTGCCTTCGGCAAGAAGTTGAAGAAGGGGTCGTTTGCTGAGCACTTGCCATTGTTGGTTGATATTAGCGGCGTGACAACTTAGAACAAGGTGAGGTGAATAGTGGAATGCTGAAGATGTATAAGGTGGAGGTGTTAGAGAAGGTCCTTATTATGCAGCATTTTAGGCTGACTCATTAGATGGTATGTCTTTGTTTCTCTGTTCTTTATTTATTATTTTATCGTATGAATAATAAGTACTTTGAATGTTTCATGCATATCGATTGTGGTTTAGAAAATTAGGTAATTTTGGTCTTTTTAAGTCAGATAGAGTCAAAAAAATTAAAATTCTTATATATTAATTTTAGTCTATTTGATTGGAAGGTTATCATTCTTAGCGTGTGGCTTTCCTATTTTCTTTTATATATATATATATATATATATATATATATATTATTTTTCAAAAATGGTGCCTTTTAGCTTTCATCAATCCTTGGGGTTATATGGGGGACTGGACCTATACTGGAAGGATGGGAAGGTTATATTTTCATGAAGAGACTTTGTAATTGAATTTAATCTAATGGTGTCCAATAAAGAGGTGTTTGGTGATCTTAGTTTCTCTAAGAATGATCTCTTCTTGAAGATTGATTTAATTGACATGGTAGAGGACTAATTTAAATCACTAGAGCAGATGTGGGTTAGAGGAATTTTTTTGAAAGGTGAGCTAGGAGTAGTAGTTTGGAAGAAGAGATTTGTTATGGGAAAAAATGGAGGATTGGATGGATTAAGAAAGGGGATGGAAATACTTCTCTCTCATGTTAGGACATACTGCTAAGTGGCGTTGTAAAATTTGAGGTTTCTAGTTTCAAAAACCCATCCTAAACATTTTAGGTTTCTAACTGACTCCTCATTTCTCTTGCACATACAACACCAATTCACAATGATATGTTGCCTTTTCCTCAAATTGTCAAGGGTCAAAATTTTCCCAAACACGAAGGTCCATCCGAAGAAGGCCACCTTAGGGGGGGGGGCCTTAGTGCGCCAAACAGCCTTCCATGGGAAATTCGTCCCTTCAAACCCGAAAATGCTCTTATAGAAGGATTTCCTGGACACAGGATGAGACATCATACAACATAGATATGTCGACACTTTGAATAAATAGGTAGGACATGAGACATGACTATATATAAATATAAAGTTTTATTTATATCATCTTTTGAGTAAGAAAATTATACAATTTTAATTAATTTTATACTAAGAGTTACATAATTTAAAATATGATGTTGTTTGAGATCGAAAAGATTATTATATTATACATGTTACTACTCTTCTATTTAGTTAATACAATTATATTTTAGTCCTATATATTTGAAAAAGTTCATTGGCTGCTTGCTTGACTTGTGATGATATTTGTCAATTTTTCTTAAAAAGAAAAAAGTAGACACTTTGGGGTGTGTTGTGTTGTTTCCAAGATTGTTGGACATGGCTACTTACTCTTAGATGTGTTTATCTTATCTAAGACTTGTATTGGGGATGTCTAGGATGTGTCGGCCAAGTGCCCCGTATGTGTCGACTAATTGTCTGAAATATATATATATATATATATATATATATATATATATATACACGTTCTTGAAGTGTATGTCATGTGTTCATGTGTTCAGGAGTGTCAATGAAGTGTTAGTTTTTGGAACTTGTTTGGCATGAACACGACACCTTCGTTTACGAAGTTCTATGCTTCATATATAAAAGTGAAATATTTATAGTGTTCATTTTGGAAGATGATCGCCCTACTAGAATTGTTGGATTCCTTGAGAAATTATGCACGCGAGAGATAGAGAGAGTAGCATCCTCATTGACTATGAGCTAATGTAAGTGTAAAGATTGGAGAGAGACAGATAACTGGGGCAGAGGTAAATATGGCCTGAAGATAGTCCTTCACATCAAATAAGTCATGAGAATAAATAACCTAATAAATATGATGTTGTTTTTCATTTATGATAATAAAATTCCAGTGGTTATCAGAAATAATTCTGTCAAGGTTATCATAATGCCAATGCAGCTAACCTGTAACCAAAAATTAATCCTTTTAGTGAATAGGAGGTAATAAACAAGCGACAATGGGCCAAAATCAGAAGGCAAAAATGCTTTTCATTTTCTGTACTACATTCCCATTAAATATCAGTGTCAAGTTAATGAAGAATAGGCCATGATGTAAGGGTAACAACACTGAGCGTCTTATGTGAATAAAATCTTCTTTTATCACTTCTTTGAATAAATTGTCCCTCTAACTCCCTCTAATTCCTTTGATTCTTCACTAACCCTCTCCTGGTTCTTGTTAGTGTATCTGTCACTACTTGGCTTTCTAGTTTTTGCAAGTAGGACATTCCTTTTTGTTCAATGCTTAGATATTTGAGGGTTTGCTTTACTCTAAATGAATCAAAGCTTGTTTAGTGGGGGTTGTGGGGCTGAGTAATTAGCCTGTGTTCACTTAATGAGTCATAGTACAGAAGCCCATTAGGACATCCCTTGTTGTAATTTCTTCTCTTGATTGATATTGGAACAAAGTGAAGTCAGCCAACACTTATTGTAAGAGTTCCTGGAGGAAAAGAAATTATTTAGATTTTGAAAGTATGGTTCCAACTTACAATGAGAGTCCTTGCTGCAATTATATGAAACATAACAGCACATAGATCAACAACAGCTAAAAAAAGGTGTGTGTGACTTAGATGAGTATTCACTTACAGAACCTTTTTTTCCTTGACTTTATATAAATCATACTTTTGGGTATTTTGCTTTAAAATTCCAATCTACTGAAAGAACTTGTTTATTCAATCATCTCTTACTGCAATATGGTTCCTTGGATTATTTTTTAAGTTGAATTGTCAAGTTTTAAATTGTGCCATTGTAAAATGAGATTCAAGTTCAAGGGGCAGTAGAAGAATTATTTCCTTGAACAAATTGATGTTTGTTGGATTGCACAGGATATCTAATAGCTTCTTTATTTTTGTTTTGGACTTTTGGTTAAACATAGAGTTTAATCTTCTTTTAGGTTATGTTATCATGCATTCTGAATGTCTCAAAACAAATCTAGGAAGAGGTACGTGAGGTTAAAATGTTGGGGAAGTACAACAAAGGATGTAAATGCAAGAAATCTGGATGCCTCAAGAAGTATTGTGAGTGCTTCCATTCCAATTCACAAGACAAAGCAAGTGGGAATTTGTCCCCCGGCTCAAATCAAGTTTTGGTAGAAGGAGGGAGTCTCGAACTTTCTCCTAAGCATTTACTTTCTGCATAATTTTTTAATATTATTGCTTCAAGTTTCATGTTTTCTTAATAAATTAATTTGGATAATATTTCTTCACGTGTTTGAAATATTCCTTCTACTTTTGCTTAATGTGGATATTATGTCCATTGGATAGCATTTCCATGCATGCTCACAAATATGTTTTTTAGGATGTCATATTGGGAAAGTTGTGGTCCTTAGGATGTCTCCCAACCCACCCCTTCAAGCATTAGAAAGATAGAATAATAACCTAGGTCAGCGCAACCCCCAACCTGGGGCAAGTTCCCAACCCTTCTAGGCATTCAAAATAACCATTTTCATGGTTTTTCGATCTTGATCTTTGATTTTTCACAAAAAAAAAAAAAAATCTTGAACTCAAAATTCACCGTTCTAAACTGTTTCTTCATAATCTTCATAGGGATCGTCATTTTAAACTCATTTTCCATGACTTTCTAAAATCCATCTCTTCAAAATTTCTAAAAAATGCCACTTTCATTAATTTTTATAAAAATCACCTTTTTTAAAGTCAAAATAAACTTTTTCTAAAAAACCATCCCTTGTGTTTTTAACTCACCTACTTAAATATCACTATGCCTCATCCAAAACACATTTTCTCAAAAGCCCTTTTTCCAAAATTCAAAATTCAAGATATCCCCAGCTTGTCATATTATAGGTGCAAATTTGTGGGCATCGTTTCATTCCTAAGTGTTCAAATTAACAAGTGAATTGCATTGTTTACAACTCAAGCACAATATGGAGTGAGTGTAGCTAAAACTACACGACCTGATTTCATCACTTAAGCTCGGTCATCATAGGTGAAAATTTTTAAAGTACATGTTCAATTCATCCAATAGATATCTCTATGTCAAATGAGTTTTTGGGATTAACAAGTCAAAAATGAAGGGATGAGAGGCCATCATTTTCTCTATCCCAAGTTAATACAAATATTACCATTGATAACCCTTTTGAGCTAGTTTTATTTTTTTCATTAACCCAAGTTAGGGATCGCGATGACAAAGATAGTGAGATGACAGTAGGCAAGTGCTTTAATACCTAAGTGATCATTCCCCAAATTGTTGGAGCAGTTTTTGAGTGATCATTAGTTCATCACCCGATTATGCGTCATATTTTGAGCCTAATATAACCTTTCTTTCACAAACCACTTTACCCAAGGCTCCATTACAACCCCAAGTAAAGTCCTATTTGATCGATGATGATTGTTAACTAAGAAAACTCAACAACATGTGGTTTGATACCGAAGGAACAATACATGTCAACAATAAATATTTCTCAAATATTTTCTAAAAAAAGGTTCATAGGTGCTTGAGAATAAGATAATCAATCAAATGTCGGTTTGAACATAGTTGAATGAATGCTACTCTTTAATTGACCACCTTTTTCAAGGATATCCTTTTTCAAATAAAAACATCTTTTTCGAAGTAAAGTTGTAAGAACTCTAAACAAATGTTTAAAAACTCTTCGGCAATTCCTTGTAAAGTATATTTTTCAAAACTTCTTCTCATATTTTAAGTCTAGTTTTTCAAGAATCATTTACAATTTTCAAAACATCCTTGGCAAGACTCTTCTCAAATTACTTTTAAAAGCTCTTATGCTTTCAAATAGCTCTTTTCAAATCACTCATAGTTTCCTTCAAAGTCATCTATGAACAACCCATATTCTCGTATTTGGCCCTTGGGATGAGTTACGTTCGACCTGATTCCTATTTCAATTGGGTTTGGTCATACCATTATTTACTTCACTATTTTCTCCACAATTCAAATAACCATTTACTTCACTATTTAACTATTTATTTTTTAAACCAGTCACACCTTTACTTTGGTTCTATTTATATAATATGTGGATACTCTCTCTCCGTGAAAATTAAACTACTCGTGTTCAAGTGCATGGTTTCTTACTTCTGGTTAATTATAAATGTGCTCATCACATAAAATAGGACTAATGATTCTTACAACTGATATCATCTCACATGGTTTCTTCTAGTTTCTTTATTGGACCCATTTTGGATCTAATGTATCCAATCAGTTTTCGCGTACTACCATCTTAGTCTAGTAGCATTTTTTTTTGTTATCATTTTTTTTTCTTAGGTAAATATTGTTATTCACATACCCTGACAATACCCACTATGGGCTCAAGGAGGAGAAGTTATACCAACTGGCATTGGTTTGATGAATGAAGTAGTAGCATTTCTTGTATTCTTCTTCTTAACAGCTCTTTTAGAAATAATTTTTGTACTTGAGCAGTTGACTTCTATGTTTCTTTTATATTCTTGAATATATTTATAAGTACTTAGGTCATAGCTACTTTGATGGGACTTCTTGTTTGCTTCGCCATTGCAATTTTTTTGATTGCCATTTCTGGAATTGTATTCCGGTGGTATTATGGAAGCTTTTGGACAATGGCACTTATCATCTTCTTTGGAGGTGATCTTCTTGACCTTTCTTTTAATGTGGGAAGTATCATCTCTCTTTGTCTCTATGTTAATTTTTCTTCCAACCGCACTGAGATTGGAGTTCTCTGGAATGCAAGGTGGCATTCACTTTGAGCCATGAATGTCTTGTACTATTCGTCTAATATTCTTCTTGAAAAATAATGTAAACGAGCATGGAAAGCCCAATGATAACCCCCTTCAAACAGTTGGTGTGCAAGGTTGTCCCGTCTCTTTCTATGGTGAACAAGCTTAACCCTCTAAAATGAGGTTTGGTTAATCAGCTGATCGTAGCTCAGGAGTGCCTTCGACTAGTGGGATTGATTCTGAAATAACATCCGAAGATGAAGTTGTTTGCTTGTTAAACCCTCTTTATCACTATTCGGCATTGGGTTTGTTCCGATATTATAATGTAGATGTTTTTGTACTCAAGCATGAATATAGGAAAAAGTTTGGTGACTTATAGTTATTTAATTATTTATTTATTGCTAGAAAGCATCATTGTGAATCATATTTGCAGCTTACTATTTTTCTTTATGCTAGTCCCATAGATTATGGTGTGCTTTATAAGGGTGATAGTAGATTGTTCTTTTATGAAATTCAGTGGTGTTTATTATAGCTTACCAATGGATTACTTTCATTTGGATATGTGGCATTTCTTGGTGTAACTCCATATTATATTGAAAAGAAGTGGTAAATATTTTCAATCAAGCTTTTTGGTTTGGTTATCTGGCAATGCTGGTCAATCTCGAGAAAATATGGGTAATGAAAAGGCTGTTGAAGCTTTTAAGAAGCTTTAAAATGCATATGAGGTAAGCCTTTTGACTTTCATTTTTATCCTTTTTAAAATACATTTCTTTGTATTATCTGGTTTGTCATGTATCACTATGAGCTAGGTTAACTTTTTCTAGGTTCTACTTTATTCTTTTAAGGGAAAAACATATGATGATGAGTTGAGGAAGGAGGAGCTGCTGAATTGTTTTCGTTGGTTTCAAATTGCTTCTCAAAAGGTTTGCATATCTATCTTGTTCCCATCATTTTATAGTTTACTGAAGCATGAGTATGCATTCTTTGGCTATCTTAGATAGATAACATAAATCTCAAGCATTCTCTATCTTGGCCACAACCCCACATACATGTGTATTGAATAAAAATGTGCCAGCTGATTCTGTTGATATATAATTTAATGCAACGAAGTTGGGGATGTTGATTTAGAAGCCATGCAAACATACAAGATATCTGTTTGGCATTTGACTTATTCACTCAACTTTGGTTGTTGCATTTGTACTCTGTCATTGCCTTAAATTGTTATGGTATCTAGTGCTTTTTAGTAGGTTCAGTCATATATTTCTCACTTTATGTGAATTAGCATGCCCGTCGTAGCTTCTTTTTTGGCCTCGCATGATTATGTTCTAACTCGAAAACTGGTAGTTTGCATAACTTTAAAATTTGAGGTATGTAACTCGGATTTTCTTTGTGATATGTATATGAAAGTCATATATAACCTTCTGGGTAAAATTTGTTGCAAGCTAAAGTGAATTTCTGGAGGAGTTTAGTGATTTCTACAAAGCCTTTTTTTTTGGCCTGGTGATGAAGTAAAACAATATTTCTTTCTTTCCTTTATGTTTTGGTAACTAAGTGGAGCAATATTTCTATTGGTTATAACTTTCTACATTGTTTATTTTTTTTTTAGTCTTTTTTATCTTTGCCTAGTTATGAGTCTAAACAATATTTTTATCATTAATAACCTTCTGCATTATACTTCTACCTAGTTCGAAACAATACCTCCATTAGTTCCAAAGTTTATATATCCTTCCACTTTTTCCCACACCAAATGCGAACCATACTTCATGGCCACCTTCCTCCTAATCATACAAAGTTCCTGCGAGCCGTGACTCTCAGTATATTCTTTCAAAAGGTCCAAAAACTCAGAAATTTATCACTTTAGCCTTAAGGGTCTGGTTGAGTGTCTAGTTAAGTATAGCAAATTTTATATGACAAGTTGACTTTGTTTATTGCCACTAGATTCTTGCTATTAAAAAGTTTGCTTTGAAGTTCAAAATCATTATAATGATACATCTCCTTATCAGATTTTTAATTTATTTGATTCCAACCGAACCTTGTAAGTTGCAAATTAGGATAATAACATGAATCTTTATGTGAGATTTGTTAGAATAACCTTTGCTCAATCACATTTCAGCGCAACTTAACAAAGCTCCAAGTCTTTTTGTTATATGAATTTTGTTTTATAAAATGGTTTCATATCATGAATGCATTGTCCTTTTGGCTTTTCTCTCGTCTTTATGTCACTTTTAGTTTGAACCATGTCTCTAGTACATCCATTGATTTTCATTGCACATCACCACTTCATCTTATTGGTTTAGATTGTCTTGTCTGGTTGTCCAAAATAAGCTTTGCATGAAAGCATTATTTTTCTTTTTTAACTTGATTGCTACTTATACATCTCATTTTATTTAATTTAATTTTTTATACATGTCTCATTCTTTCTTTTTTTCTCTCTTTTGGACCTTTTGGATAAAAAAATGTTGTTTATTGGCATCCTAAATGATGTAGTACCAAACATAGCTGGCTTGTCTTTAACTTGATCATTAGTTAATGGCTAGAACACAGCCAAGTAGCACTTCTCTCTTTCTAGGCTATATCCTTCAATCTTCCCCTTAATTATGGATATGCATCATAGATTACAAAATTAGCTAGTTTTGCAATATTTTGGCCATCACATATCAATATTCTTCACTTCTTTTCCAAAGTGTAGTAATGTTATGTGTATTTTGACTTGGTCCCTAATACCATATCTTGAGATCCTAAAGATCCATTAGAGTTTTTACTTGGAATAAAATCTCTCAAAATTTCAAAACTAGATCTCTATTGTTGAGAAACTTGCATAATAGATCCATAATGTTACACTGTTATGATTATGTCATGTGGCACATTGGCAGAAGCCCTTAAAAGTATTGGGGAGTTCATTTCAATTGCACCGATGGTGGCAAAGATCTTAAAATTAAAAGAATATGGAAATTTTGATGATTCAGATATTGCCATAATCTTTTTAACAAAAGTTGATATATCTTGGAATAAAGTTAAACACAGAAAAGAAGACATCATTTGGCATCTATCTAACTTGTGACTTGATTTCAAAAGAGTCAAATAACTGGACTATTGCCAAATTCTTACTAGCTCTTCGATAAATAGAGCTGTTGGAATTAAGTTTTTGTTTTTTTCTTCCTACTAAGTACTAATCACCCTCTTGCCCCCAAAACAAAAGAAAGCTCCCATATTCACCCCCTAGGGTGGAGAAAAAACCTCTTCAAACTGAGCTCCACAAAGTCTGAAAGGAGTATAGTAATTCTCTCAATCACTCTCTCACTCACCTAACTCATAACATAGTCACTTCAGCACTTAACCTAGTTCATAACCTCCCTAGGCCTGAACCACTCTCACCAAATCTCACAACTTTTCCACTCTCAACCCAACCCAGGCTTCCCTAAGCGCAAGCTATCTTACACCAAATCTCACCACAATCACTCACACTCCCCCTGTCCAAAGTATCCCAATACTTGGACTATACATAGTGATAGTGGAGTCAGTTTGATGTGATGAACAACAACTCTTCAAGTTTTGATTTGTCGGTCTTCAATTCTTCAAGTGCAACTCTTCAGGAAGGATAGATAAGTAGACACACTGAATCTGCTTTGATCATTGAAGTTCCAATACTTTGAAGATTTTTAGCAACAAAACGAAGACAATTATGCTTGCAACTTGAGATACGAAGCTTGAAGGTTTGTTGCAGCCTCAGGTTAAGTTCAGAGATCACTTGAACAAATAGGATTTGTCATAATTCTCATGCTCACATTTGGTTCCAGCTATGTATTCATCACAGGGCTCATAACAGTAACTAGATACTGATATGGAATTCCTTTTGGCCACCTGAACAATTTCTAGCAAAACAGCAGCTAACACAGTAACAAGTGTGCTCTTTTAATATTTGAAAATTAAATATCATTTTTCAGAAAATGCAGTTTCAGAACATGCTTCTAACAAAATAAATTGAGTTAAATCAGTTTCTAGAATGCAAATGCCTATATGGTGATAAATGTAACCTTATAACTTCACCAACACCTTTAATTAGATCAAATTCACTTGGTTGAATGTTAATATCAGTGCATGAATCAAGTTAAAATAGATTAGCCTCCTTTCCAATATGATTGATAGCAAGAAGAGATTATATCAGCCATGAACAATACTTTAGCATAGTCAAGTTATGCTTTGAGCAAGATCAGTTTCAATTTTGACCAACATAGATCAAAAGGGAGCTTAATGTGTTATTTGAAGTATGCTAAAGTGCATTTGAGTCACTACAGTTCAGCTACAATACAGTATGGTTATGATCAGACCCTAAAAGTTAATAAGCAAGATTGGCACTTCTTTGCAAGATTCATTTGACAGCAACACTTGACAAAAATAGCTAAGTTCAAGGTAGTCATTACTTAATCCTATATAAATACATATGCAGAAGCAATTTATGCAACCCAAATCACTTTTAATTGTGAATCACAGTGTATATGAATTTTTGTCAGCACAAGGTAGCTCAAAACAATAGATAGCAAACTGCATAAAATCAAATATTCAGAAGAAGGCACCAAGTAACCACAACAGTCACCAATTAAAGCACAATATGATATGGTCAATGTAATTGAACCATCAGAGTTCATACAAATGTAGTGGTTGAAGATTTAATGATAATTTGATAGCAACTTTAGACCTTAAGTACAGTAGACCACAAAAAAGATCTTGTATGCCATGCTCAACTTAAATTGAGCTATTGTTCAGTGCAAACTTGTGTCAAAGATCACTCTAAATACTAATTAAAATATGCTCAAAGTCTTAACAGATATGTCAAACCACCCTTCATATAATAATGATGCAATTTTGAGACAGTAGCAATTTTAAAGGTTCAGATTTGGGGTTTTGGTTATGAAAATGTGAAGCAACCTCTAGAACAGCCTCAGCTTTGCAAGAATGATTTCATTATGAGGAAAAACACTTGTCTAACACATTAGAAACAAATTAGAAGCTTTTCAAATAGTATTAGACCATAATTTAGAAACTTTGACAGCTAAACATGGACATGACAGAGATTTGAAAAGTGAAAATGGAGAAATACTTCTAATTCAACTTAAAATCAACTTTAATAATGTTGAAATTAGAAGTTACATTTGCAGAGATCAACAAATGATATTAAAACACTTGGTAGGTTGAGCATATCAGTATAGTGTACACCAAAAAGCTATGAATAGTTCAACACAAAACATATTCTGCTTATAGATTAAACATTTAGAAATTTAGTCCCTACAAATTGAAGACGAAGAGGTTTTCAGAATGCAAGACTAGAAACTTCCCTTGACATATCTTTTCTTGAACCAGTCAACCCATAATTTTCCTCCATTCGTGATGAAATCCCAAACCAGCATACACTTAGCAGCAAAGTCTAACTCCCCAATTTTTCGAATGCCAAATCCGCCTTCTGATTTTGGAAAGGTAACTTTAGACCATTTAAGAAAATGTAATTTGTGAATTGTGTCATCATGACCCCAAATGAAGGCTCTAATCTTTCTCTCTATGTGCAGTCTACAAGACCATGGAATTAAATCCAAATGCCCAGTAGTAAATAAAAGATAAGACCACTGATTTAATCAACTCAATTATTCCTGCTAGCGATAAATTCAGCGTATTCCAACTCGTTAATCTCGATGAGATTTTATCCAACAGGAGATTAAAATGAGATTTCTTAAGCACGGTATCATTCAAAGGCAAGCTCAAATACTGAATAGGAAAACTACCTCTTTTAAAAGGAAGAATTCATTCCAAGGTTCTGGATTGCCTCACCGCCTTAGAGAAAATGATTTCACTTTTCTTTTTACTAGCATGAAGACCTGTATTAGTGGAAAATTTATGAAGAACAGCGAGTAGGCTTTGAGCAGTAGAGACATCAGCTTTCACCACCACAAAAAGGTCATCGGCATAAAAAATATGGGAGAGTTTAATACCCATTTTTATAGCAACTTTTGAAAGAGCTATTGAACCATCATCTACTGCGGTATTCATCAAATTACTAAAATATTTCGTGACTAAAGTAAAGAGCAAGGGGGACAATGGACAACCCTGCCTAATACCTCGACCAGAGTTGAAGAAACCCGCCGGAACACCATTAATAAGAAGCGAGAATTTAGGTAAAGTAATACAGGTCCTCACCCATTGAATCCACCGATCACCAAAACCATGTAACTTCAAAACATGCAGAATAAAAGCCCAGGATATTGAAGTCCACGTTCACTGCCATACCAGCTGCCCCCTTCTTGTTATTAAAACCTCTCACCATATCTGAGGCCAATATTATATTGTCATGAATACGTCACCCTTTAATAAAAGCTGATTGTTCAGGACCAATCAACTTATGTAAACAAGCCCCCATTCTATTTGCCATCACCTTAGAGATGATCTTGTATAAAGTAGAGCTAAGAGAAATTGGGCGATAATCTGACATCTTCAGGTCGTGATCCTTCTTTGGGATTAAAGTAATAAGAATACTATTTACTGCTTGAGGAAGAGATGTTGTCATGAAAAAAACTTACACGACCTGAATAACATCATTCCCAACCACATGCCAAAATTTCTGAAAAAATCGAGGAGGAAACCCATCCGCACCAGGGGACTTATCTTGGCTCAATGCCATGACCACCCCTTTAATTTCTGCATGATCAACTTCTCTCTCAATACCCACTTTCTCGTGCTCTTCTAACATTCGTCTAGTTGGACACAAATCTGATGAAATTGATGGGGAGGCCTTATAAAGATTCTCATAATATTGGACTAGCCAATCTTTAACCACTGCAGGATTTTCAGTATAACCACCTTCCTCATTTAATAAGGAGGTGATCTCATTCTTGGATCGCCTCTGCTTAACTTTTTGGTGAAAAAAATGAGTGCATCTATCATTCTCTTTATTCCATGTCACCAACGATTTTTGGGCCCATAGCATTTCTTCAAAACCATACATGTTTTCCAAGTTAAAAGAAGCCTCTTTCTCTACTTGAAACAAACTAGAATTTAAAGGCTCTGCCAGCAACTGTTGTTGTATGTCTCCCAGCAACTTTCGAGCGTCCAAATTTTTTTGATTAAGATGGCCCTTCTTTTTATTCCACTCATTCATATGATTCTTAAAAATACGCAGCTTCTTGAGAAGTTGATGTATAGGATTTCCAGTAACTGTAGCCCTCCAGGACTACTGAAGCATTATCTCCACCTCCGGCATGAAACACCACATCTTTAGGAATTTAAAAGGTTTCAAACCAGAAGAGCAGTTGGAAGCCCATTTTACAACCAGTCCTTAATGATCAGATAACGACGCCACAGACATAGAGAGTTTAGAGTCCGTAAATTGATTCAGCCACTATGTATTCACAAGGTCCCTATCAAGTCTAGCACAAATCCTTTTTTGAAAAAATTGTTTATTGGACTAAGACCAAGAACCATTATTCACTGGCAAGTCATCTAACCCACCTCATTTAGCACATTGTTGAACTCTTCAATCAAAGCCTAAGGAACATAAACACCGCCCACCTTTTCAGCGTGAAACCAAACCATATTCCAGTACCCAACTGCCAACCATGGACCCGTGATAAGAGTAGCTCAAAACTTCAAACTCTTCCAAAGCTCCCGTCTCTCACTAATAGTGTTAGCTGCGTATACAGTCGAGATATGATAGCACACCCCTCCAGACAAGACTTTGCATTTGATATGAACATGTTGCCCTTCTGAGTGTAAAACATCAACATTAAGGACTACAGGATTCCTTCCCACCCAAATTATACCCCCTGGATGAGCATTATAATTGGCAATCCAACTCCATCTAGGACATAGTTTCTATGCAATTCTAGAGAAATTATGTTCCCTAACTCGAGTTTCAACAAGAATGACAAGAACACATTTTTTAGAGGCGATCCAAAGTTTTACCTCTCTCTGCATATGAGACCAATTTAGACCCCGAACATTCCAGCATCCTATCATTGAGAATTGTAAGATGGAATAGCTCCACCAGCAAGTTTACTTCTAGTAACCCGCAAAACAGGTTCCATACCCTCCTTCTTGTTCTTTTTTCCTTTATCCACCAATTTAGAGTCCACTCTAATAGACTGATTATGAAAAGGCAGTGATCCCTGAGTCAAATGAGAATCCCCACCATTTGGAGACTCAACCTCCTGCATCGCAACAATATTCCTAGGAGAAACACCTTTCTGCTTAGCTAAAATATTACCTCCATTGGGGCCAGCTGAAGCATCCTTTTTTTGAACTCCTTTGGAAGGTTGAGATCCTGGTGGCGTAGACAGAGTAGTAACATGTGTTGAACCAACAAATTCTCTAGCCCGTTGAACCATATCTTGTACTATGGTAGGTGTAGAGGACATATTAGCAGCCCATGGAGACTCAACGGATACCCTAGGCCTTTGAACCATATTCTACCCGATTACATGTGAAGAGGAAGAACTATCGCTCATTGGGATACCCTTCTGCCTAGTAGACATAGAAATCTCAGCATCCAGGTCCTGAACAAGCAACCCATCTTCATCTACGTTAGCCAAGACTACAAAATAATTATTTGCATGATTTGCATCAACTGACCCTTACCCCTGTTCCTTATCTTCATTCTGCGGTTGAGTTGAGGACGGAATCGTCCATTAACCTTAACAGCCTATTTTCCAGCCCCTTTCTTTGTTGTGGTTTGTATGTGTTTCTGTGGACATTTATCAACTAAGTGATCTACATGTTTACAAAATGAGCAGACCTGTGGTTTCCATTCGTACTGAAAAACAATTGTGCAATGAATCCCATGAAAGTCCACCACCATCGTTTCAGGTAATTCTTCATGAACATCGGCTTCCACCATGACTCTAACATACTGTCCTCTTTCTCTAGACACTGAGGGATCATCATATAAATAGGCTTAGAGAATTGGGAACATACCTTCAAGATCACTGTAGAATTTTGACAATGTATAGGCAAATCAAAAATCCGCAACTAGATAGGAACCGAACCAAGGATTTCTTTCTCAAGATTAACATTTTTACTCCACTTCTTTAATATGATCGAACATCCCTCAAAAGTATGAACTCGCCTTAAAATCTGCTGCATATCTTCCTCACTGTTGAAGCGAACCAAAAATAAACCCTCTTTCAAATAAACAAGAGTAATAGCTGGGCTCCATATGTGTTCAATGAAATTTTTGAAAAGGGGTAATAAGGCTTCTTTCCCATTACATTTCCAATCACAGAATGTTGCCAATAATCGATTTCATCAGTGATATCATCTAACTGAATACAAACTTTCTTTGCACGTAAACCTTCATGATACTGTAAGTTCTGAAAAGAAGAATCTGTGGCGCTCTCAAAGAGATTTCGCCAAGATGTGCGAGATGGCGACTCAGGCCGGCTATTAGAAGGTGTCGGATTACCGTCGGAGGAGGGCTGTCCCCCTTCCATGTGGAGGAGCCGTCAACTTCATGCAAAGTGCACAAACCCTAACCCTAGACACTCATTAAGTTTAGTTACTCTCTCTCTATCCCCGATGGGAAACTGTTTATTTACCTACTGCTGAAGGAGGGTTGGGGGTTAAAGATCTATCAATGTGGAATGTGGCAGCCATGTCAAAGCACCTATGGCGAGTGGTTCAATATAAGTTTGATTCTATTTGGGTTGTTTGGGTTTAGAAGCACCTTATAAAGCAAAAGTCTCTCTGGAATTCAAAATCTCCATCTAATTGCTCATGGACATGGAGGAGACTTCTAAAAATGAGAGATACTTTCAAGAAGGCAATTCAGACTCAGATTGGGAATGGGATGTTAACATCCTTGTGGTATGATTATTGGCTTCCCAATGGGCCTATTTGTATGCAATATAATAGCAGAATTATAAGAGACTCAGGCTTAGGGGAGGGAGCTAAGGTTGCAGCTGTTATACAAAGAGATGAGTGGAAGTGGCCATCTACTAACACATTGGAATGAATGGATTTAAGAAGCAATATTTCTGCAAATTTTAAGCCCTCATCTAGTAAACTTGACAGAATTTTGTGGCTTATTGGAAATGGGGTTTTTTTTATAATTAAAACAACCTAGGAGATCCTAAGAGTAAAACAAGGTATAGTGGCATGGAAGGATGTTTGGTTTCCACAAGCTATTCCTAAGCATGTTTTGCTTCTCTGGTTAGTAGTGCAGAATAGGCAATAGACTCAACAGAGGAGGATGCAGGCTTGCATGACTCAATCTAGAGTTTGTGTGTTTAGCAGAAGTAGAATAGAGAATAAGGACCATTTGTACTTTGACTGTGCTTTTATAAGGAGGATTTGGAATACTGTTGCTGGTAAATGTGCATTACAATGGCCTTCACAGAACTGGAATGATATTATTCATTGGGCTAGTTTAACTCTAAAGGGTTAGTCATTACCATCTATCATTAGCAGATTGATGTTGGCTGCTATGGTATATGAAGTGTGGAAGGAAAGGAATCACATAATATTTAGGGATAAATTTAAGGACAGTGATACAATAACAAAGTGCATCATTCAGACTATCAGGTGCAAGCTTTTCTCTCTTGATAATTTTGATAAGTCTACTATTAATTGTTGGTTACAAATGGAATGGGGTCTTCCTGAAACTATGTTTAAGCATGACTAGACCTATGAGAAAGAGACATAGAAGTGGTAGTGGGTGTTGCTTTGGGGTTATTCTAATAGTCAGCCTTATGGTTTGGATATCTTGGTGGTATAGCTTCTCGTTAGTTCTTGCTTGTGGGGATGGTGATATGGATATAGTCTATGTTGGTAAGTTGGCAATTGAGGGTAGATGTTGTCCAAATGGGCATTTTATAACTTATTGTCCTGCAAAAAGTATTAGTAAGAGGTTTTGTATTAGCTGTATTTTGATGTATTGGTCTTTATATTTTTGCAGCTTTTGTTGGTGGGTCTGGGGTTTCCACCTTGTTTCCCCCTTGGGGTATGCCCCAAGTCATCCTGTAATGACTTTTATTCAATGAACATAACTCACTGACCTTTAAAAAAAAAAATTGAAAAAATCTGCTTTAGAATGACCTTAAACTCATGAAAAGATAAATTATAACCAGACTTAAAATTCTTTTTACCAATAAGTGACCATTTAAAATTTAGTGTCCAAAATGCCCTTCTAAAAGATTCAACTCTTTCAAAATTCCTAATTTTCATTCTTCACTATGTCAGCTTTGCAATCAACCTAAGCAATAGTAGAGATTCCCCAATAAAACACAGACTTCATCACCTAATAAAACATTGTGATCAATCTTCATGACACAGTCCATATATATATAATATATAAATTCATATATGACAGATCATTTTTCTCATATAACATTATTCACAATCTCTTGTCTGCCAATCCAAAGAATTCAATGAACCAAATATCATCATGGAGATGCTAATTTGAAACTATTACCCCTATAGAAATATAATTCATTACAAAAGCAATGATATCTTCTTTCTCAAACCATATCTTCATTTTCATCACCTCTCCATTGTTCGCCAACAATGTCGCTATCGATTTCTTTGATTGATTGTTCTTCAAAGGGATTAAAAGTATTAATGAGTACGGATAAGCACTTAATGTTGCACATTCAAGGCTCTTAACTTGCATATGTTAATTACTTAATTATGTTTATATTATAGTTTTGACATTGTTTTTGTGTTTTTGTTGTTTTTAAGAGTTTCCCCGTAATTTCAGTTAATTCTTGTTATTTAGCACTTCAAAAATGCCTCCCTGAAATGAAAATTCAATTTGGTGTCCAAATGTCCATCTGTCTAAGTTTATATTGTGAACCAAAATCATTCTACTCCAAACAGCCCACTTCCATCTCATAATCCATTAGCCATGCCACAACATAGCACCTCAAGCCATTCAGCCACAATTCCACACACAACTCCTCACCCAAATGGACCACTTCAAAACATATACCCATCATCCACAGCCCAACCTATACATACACCCAAAATACTCCATTACTATAAACTACCAAAAAGCCACTTCTGGCACAAGCCATACCAACTCACCATATCAACACAAGCTTCATCATACCTACCAAACACCAACTCACCGTGAGCCACAACCCAGGATATCAACTAAACAATCAAGCCAGTCCACATGCCTAGCCACCTACTGCCATAAGCTAATGTATATCATAGCTCACCATTTTTACTTCATCAACCATTGATGTTGAGCTCATCAACCACTTCACACTATCAGCATCCTCATCGCCGCTATCTCCATTGCCCGAGCTACCATTGAATCACCAAGGCGAGAAGACCCACTTCACCGTGGACCACCATTGAAAGCTCTAGCCAAACAACAAATCATACACCACCACTGGGTCGTCTTCCCTGTCAAGCATTGAACCCAAAAACACAAACCAAATCTCCTCAACCATTGAGAGCATCGCTAGCCATGTCTACCGCTACTAATTACAACCACGGCTCAACCTAGGTCATGATCATTATCTGCCACTATCAACCCAAGTCCACTTGCTGCCAAACTAGGGATTTTATTTGATATATTTATTATGTGTGTGTTGTGTCAACCAAAAAAGTTGATGAAGCAAAAATCCACCCTGAGTTGGTCAAACACCAACCTGTAAAAAAGGACAAGAAAAGAGTAATCGAAAGGGCACCAGCGCGGTGCCGACCGACTACGCTCCGATGATCAAGTCAAAAATCGGAAGGGCCACTATAAGAAAAGTGGGTATTTACGATAAAGCATTCAATGTGTGCTCGTGTTTTACATCGTGAAAGATTAGTTTTTACGGTGCACATAGGCAACCCCTCGTCATTGTTGCATAGGCATTGAGCTTTCACGACACCACTACTAGAAGCCTGTAGAAACTATACAGTAACGAGATGCTACGCCACTAGTTAATAATAGAACCTGTAACAACGAGACTTTCACGACATTCCTACTAAAACCCCGTAGTAATTGTACCATTAATGGTGTACTATGTGCCTCATTGATAATGGAATCTGTAATAGCCAGACTTACCTCCCGTCAATAAGTAACTCTAATAATAATAATTACTCTAAAAAAATAAAAGTTCCCGCCCCTATTTTCGCCAATCCCGCAAAACCTATTAGCCGATTTAAGAATCTTTTCTAAATTCCTAAACCTTAATGTGCTATCTCTCACTCACGCGAACTCTTGCACTCTAATCCCATCCCTCATTTATGCATTCTCTCTCTGTCGCATAAAGCCCTAAGCTCTAATCTCTCTCTCACTCCGTTCAACCAACTAGGAAGACACGAAGAAAGATATCAGATCGAGATAAAAGATATAAAGTCCTAATTGCTCAGAGTTCTATCTCTCACTCCGATCAAAACCACCGATTCTCAATCTCACAACATATCACTTCTATTTATAGTAAATTTTGTAGCATTGACTCAGGTATTACATATTTTATTTAAATCCCCCATCTTTCACTGTGTATATATATTTATCATTGTGCGTGTATTATCTCTGTGTGTTTATTTTATGGTACTAATAGTCATAAAATGGAGATGTTGAGAGATAGAGGCTATACAGTTCCTGATTCTGAAATCAATAACTCTCTAAAAGAGTTTTGATCCATTTACACTTTAAACCCGATGTCGAGCGCCTTCAAATCTGTGCTTCTCTTAAATCCGACCCATTAAACAAGGTCAGGGTTTTTTTCTTTTCTTTTTCTCTTTTCTTTTTTTGGGTAAACCAGTTCTCTGTTTGGTTGCCGAGAAATGGAAGGAAACTAAAATGGAAAAAGGTTTAAATTCTGTTTCCTACTATTTTTTGTTTTCACAAATGAGGCACTTATATAAGTGAAAGAGTTGTATTAGCCCTCTTTAGTAGAAAGATTCCCTTAGGGTTTTTTTCTTAGAAACCAAACATAGATTATTTTTTATTGAGTTCTAATTTTGTGGTGATTTGGGGCATGTTGGGTTCAATTTTCTAAAAAAGATTATGGAAAGTATCCAGTTTTTAGAGAACCACCAAAAAATAGTTCTATAAATTAAGGCCCTCTTTTTTAATTCAATTTCTAGAGAATCATTTTCAGAAAACTGTCAACAAAAAAATGTTCTTCAGGTGAGTAAATAATATTTTTGAATTACTACCATGCCTACAAAAATTGTTCTGCATATAGCCATATGTTGTTGCCTCTGTTAATTTAGTGAAAATGATATTATAATTTCATGAGCTAGTTCGATCTCTCTTAAATTGATGTACTCTTTAATTTTTATGGTGCCTGGTATCAATTTCATGGGTTCTTACTATATTTTATGTCCATTTTTCTTGCTTGTATAGGGTTTTGTAAGCTAAAGAAGTGGGAGTGCGAACAATTGTTGTCTTAAATGTTTTCAAGTTTGTTACTCCTGCCACTTGTTTGTAAAAATGCCCAACTAGATACATTACACATTAATATCATGTTTTCCAAACTCTCTCTCTCTCTCCTTGTTTTTGTGAACAAATATTCATATGATTGGTCTTTTTAGTTTTTTATAATCAAATATCGGCTTTTTTCTGGCATGTAAAAACAATTCATTGAAAATATTTTTTGCTTGTCTATTGAATTTGAATGGTCTCATTCATTTTTTACATGGCATTTGGATGTATAGTAATATTAGTTTAATGGGTTTGTTTGCGTTAATGAAAAGTATCTCAATAAATATGTTTTAGAATATTCAATTATGTCAATTTAAAGAAAGTTTGGAATCAACAATATAGGATGAATTATGGTCACATTAATCGTTGACAATATGGTATGTTATTCAATGGCATGTGTGCTCTGTTGTTCCCATCTTAAGTGAGGCTGCAATATTAGAAATTTTTAGGACATAAATAACAAGGTTGATATTAAGGGATTAAATTATCAAACCATTACTTTTTTTGTAATTTTTTCCATTTTATGTGCACAGGAAATAGAGAAATGCTTTTTGGTTGGTTGATCTTTCATTAGCTTTAGTCTGAAACTTTTGTGAGACATGTATTTGATTGTTACTTGTACCTTCCCCCCCTCCCCCCTTCTTTAAATATGTTTCTCTCAAATTTTTTTCCTTTTTTTTGGGTAATTTTGTTTTGCTTCTTCTTTGTGCTTTTATAAAAGAGATATACAAGAATTTGTTATTAGAGTTTAGTTTAACTTGGGTGCCTTTTATTGATATTTAGAGAAGAAATTGTGTTACTGATCGCTTCTTATTACTATGTCCAACTCTTCTGCAGTTGCATCAAGTGTAATACAATAGTTTCTTGTAAGAAAAACTACATGGTTGATCTCGAAGTTTAGATTCCTACTCCTTTTGGAAGCATATATTTCAACCATCAAGGATTACATTGTGTATTTGTAGTATCATCAATCCTTTTTTTTTGTTTGAGAATGGAGTAAAAGAGGCTAATTAGAAGAACATAATATTTAGTTTAGGAAATTTTTAAAAAAATTATATTTAGTTGAGGAACATAATTTTTTTTGTTAATAAGATTGCCTTGAATTAATATTTAGTTAAGGAAACCTAAATAAAATCACAATGATTCTCTAGCATGTTTCTTTATTAGAAAAAATAGTTTTGGGTTTAGACCTTTAGGTTAGGAAGAGAAAATCTCACTCAAGTAACCAGAAGGGTGTGGAGTAAAGCTGCTTCTCTAACTTATCCCTTCACTTCCATCTTTATTGTTTACTATTTACTTTCAAATTTTACTAAAAGATGATAACCTGCCTATGCTTACCATCTTAAGTATGACTGTAATTTATTGTTAGTGTTCTATCATACTCATGTGACAACTACTTATTCTTATCCATGGTCTTGGACCAAGCACCCAAGCTTGTAATCCCATATCAAGTAAAGCTTTCCTGCCCATCTATGCTATATGGTTCCATTTTGCCTTTTATATTTCTATTTATAAGAGATTTATAATTTAAAGAGCAACATTTCAATTAAAGTGCAACATCACTAAGTTCTTTAGAATGATTTTCCATGTTGCTTTGGAACACAACTCAAGGCTTGTATTAATTAAAAGGTTAATCAGAAAAGAAAATTCATAAAGAAAAAAACAAATAACAGAAGTATTATTTTAATTTTGTTATTTATTGTTGTTCATCTTGTTGCCTATGGATTGCCCTTTCAATTCAATAAAATAACCTTATATTTGTTTCTTAATGGATGGATGTATATGCAATAGGGAACAAGTTAATTAAGAACTTTACTAGTCTCATGAATGGACCTGAAGACACTACTTCTTTTGACGTCTTTTGTGAAAAGGTATGATTTTTATCAGTTCAATTGAAAGTTTTTGTGAAGCTATATGATTCTTTTGGAGTAGTTTAAGTAATATTTTCATTATCCGGAGAACAAAGTCATATCTATATCCGAAAATTTCTCAATATCACTATAGCTTTTCAACAATTTACATTCTTTCAAGTTGTTCATATAAACGTGGGGTTGAAATGAAGAAAACAGAACTTATATAAACATGAAATAATGCTTTTATGAATTGACCTACAATGGCTCATAATCAATAATATGCTTATGAGGTCCACCGGTGAATGCACCTTCTAGACAGAATTTACTAGTTTTGTTGGGCTAGGTTTTCTTTCTTTTAATTAGGAACTCTTTGAGCTTTCACAATTATAGTTAAAAATTCTGTTCTATTGAAATTTAGTTTTGTGTTGAAATGTTGGTCTTTCAAATCATGAGAAACTATTTACTGTGTCAATGTTATGTCCAGAAATTGAAAGAGAAGTTTAATCTGGCCACCTTAATTATTCTGTCAATCTATCCTTTTTCATTATTAGTTTCTTCAAAATTCTTCTACTAATATTAACATTTATATGATACAACATTTTATGCCTTATTATTTAATGGTATGGATCCCAATACCTAATAAAGTATACAAAAATTTGGATGATGTTACCAAAACGTTGACATTCACAGTTAAATAGTTAATGATATGGTTGCTTGGAATATCACCTCATTTTAATAATGGATTGTCACCAAGATAGTGAAGTACCATAAGTTGTCTCTGTTCATTCAAACAAAATCCGTCATCTATACATGCACATATGTATACATTTATATGCATGTAAACATAGATAAATATTAATGGAAATTAGATATAATTCAAGAAGAAGATAGTCAAATGCTTTCAATTGGTTTATTATTATGATTTCTTTAATGTTGAATTAATTTTGTGAACACATCGTCAATAGTAGGGCATAGACATTTGACTAACCAACAAATTCACTTATTTTGGAACAGCTTGATTTGACCGAGTCCCCTCGTTTCTACAAGGAACCGGGTTTAATACATGTTAAAGGACAATTCATTGATCTGCCTATCACAAATGAATTATAGGTCACTCATCAGATGCATTTAATATATTTGAATAGACATGAATTTCAAGTAGAATAAAGGCATAAAATTTTGATTACTTCCATTAAATGTTTAACTTGTACTAGTTAAGTGTTTAAACAACTTTTGGATAGAATGTATTCTACCTACAACAAGAATGATAACCATTAAGAAGGGATCTGGTTAGAATCCAATTAATTACAAGTTTGGCTTACCTTGATAAACTACTAAAGATTTTATTTAGTTCATTTTATTTATTGTTTGTTTCCACTAATGATCTTGTTGCTCACTATTGTCACTAAAATGATTTTAATTAGTGATGACTGCTCGGTAAGTGAAAATGGAAATATAATTCTTCTAAATTAATTTGAATTGAATGATGTGCTTCTATATATAAACTTGGTAATGAGGAGTAATGCCAAGTGGCACTGTTGTGGAATTTGCTTTATCTAGTTTTCTTATTATATTCTTTTGCATATATATATATATACTCTACATTCTATTAGTTATATTCATTTAGAAAGATCAATAGGAGGCTTTCTCCATTATATAATGTGATTCTATTCTTTGTCCACTCTAATATAATTTCTTCTCACCAAAGCCCTAATCCACATTACTCATCGACCTTTACAAGTGATTTTGGGTTCATTTAGAGTGGATTTCAAGTTGTAGCAAGCTTCATCAACTGATTTGGATCATTTAGAGTCGATTCCGAGTTCTAGCAAGCTTCATCAATTGTTTTGGATCGTGACTAGAAGGTCAATTTTTTTCTTTCATAAATTTTGGGGATTTTTCAAAACTATTGTTTCGATTCTTGTTTTTTTTTGTTGCAGATTTTTGTTCGATTTTTTATACTGATTCTTTGGCCCATGATTGTATATGCTTGCTTGTGATTTGCTACCCAGATTCTCAAAATTCATATATGTTTGTGGGTATATCTATATCTATATATATATAGTTACATGATTGGCTTGCGGTTTGGGCATTTTGGGTTCATTTTTGCTATTGATTTTGGTTAGGTTGATGTGTATCAATGTTTATTTGTCATTTGTCATTGAATGTGCATATTAGTGGGGGTATATATATATATATGTAATTTTACTAAGTGGAACTCCACCTTTATCACAACCAATTGAGTTATACAAACAGGTTCTTATGAATGTTAGTTTTGAATCTATTAGTTGGTTATGCATGCCTCAATACATGTGCAGATTATGATATACTCGTGTATACTAAACTGTGTCTACTTGACAGCTGGAAGCTTTGTATCCTGGTGTATATAAGAATGTTCATGAATATGGTAACTGATATTGCAAGGGTGTAAGTTTGAATTACCATTCCAATAAAAGCCCATTTTGATATCTAATATTGTGGCTATTACACCAGATAGTGAATGATTTTGTTACTTATAGTGATATATTATAGGGCGTATTTGGAATGCATCAAGGTGCAAACAATCGCGAAGAGCTTCACAACTTGATCAATACAACATTGATGATTCACAGACTCAAGAAGGACGTTCTATCTAAGCTACCTGTGAAGCATAGGCAATAGGTACATCTTTCTACGCTGCTTCATGCTGTTGTTACTATAGGTTTTAGCAAGGATAAGTTCCACCAATCATGTCTGGTTGTATTGTAACAAATGTAGATATTTGCATATGTGTATTGCTCCAAAAGTAATTAACAACAACATTGATAAGTTTTTTTTAGATGAAAAATGTTACTTTTAAGGTTTAATGAGTGGCTTGGTGTAGATGGATTGCCATTTTCAAAATAATTTGGAAAAACTCTAAGGGGAGCTTGGACCTAATATTTTTTGTAATTCCTTTCAATTTTTGAACATTGATAGAAATGTTGTAAAGATAAAAGCTATGTTATTTGTCTTTGAGCTCTATTTTATAATTCTTTTACTTATTCATAGGTTTTCTTGGAATTCGCAAAAAAGTACATGAGACAGATCAATGCTTTGTTTCGTGAGCTGATATGAGTTTCTGTGTTATTTTCTCATTTGAGTGTCTTTGGTGAAGTTTGTTATGACTTCTAGGAAAGTTAAGATTAAATGATCATGAAGTGCTAAGAGTTGCATCTATAGTAGTTTTGGCAAGCATCTCCAGTGATTGGTCACATTCTAAGCCTTATTATCGTGCATATGTATGAACTAGTATTCATATTATGGCATTAGTTCTGCAAAATCTGCACTGATCACATGACACCCAATATTTATGTAGATATTGTGATATATATTCTTTTTTCTGGGCTACCAATGATGACTATCAAGTTAGTCTTCTTGCAGCCTAATAGTTAGTTAGATTCATTCCATTCTAACTCAGCTTACAGACTGTTTACAATGGGTCCCTAAGAAGCATGGATACAAACATGGGATACGGACATCACACTGAAATGATGTGGCAATTTTTTAAAAAGTAGGACACTGACATAGTAGGTTGCAACAATAAAAAACATATTTTTAACTAAAATTTTTATTAGATATAATAAATAAATTTTACAATTGTACTATGAAATTTGTAATTCGGTAATCATATAACTTTAATCACATGTCGGCATGTCACACAGAGAAAACCATAACATAATACGATATGTATATCTATATGCGTTTCTTTCTGTATATATATATATATATATATATATATATATATATATATATATATATATGTCATATGAACACAAATTGATGACCTCTCCTATTCCTATATCCACTGCTTAAATAAAAAATTCCTTTTCTTTTTTATTTTCTAAATGTGATCAAACTTGTATAAGTTTTATGTGAACCTTTAGTATGATATTTCTAACAATGGTACATTGTTTCTATGTTAAAAGAAAGCCCTTTTCAATTTTCAAGCTTCATTGATCGCTGTCAACCATGTCTCTGAAATTAAGAATTTTATTTTAAATTATGGACACATCCAAGAAATGCCACATGTTTCAGAACTGTCAACCATGCTTCTTAGTAATGTCTTATTTGTAGTTGGAGGTGGTGAAAAGCAAAATTAAGGCCAGCCAATCGAAGGAGGAAGCTGAAGCACTCAAGTTTTTTGAAAAAAATCTTATTAATAAGGTATACATATAAGTTCCATACACAAGTTTTAAATATCTGTTATAGTACTTTTTCATTTTGATGTGCTTTGGTGGAGAAGTATTTTACTTTTGCAGTTTTATATTCATTAATATTCTTTGGATTTGTGCTTCTCTAAATAGTTTTGCCACTTTAGTGGCAATCTTTAGTGTTCATCCTATTCTCCACCAACTACCTGATTGCAGATAGTGGATCTAAGCTTTATTCAGTAGGTTCTCACTTAAATTTCATGTGAAACAGGCAAATGTATCAAGGAATTGATTTATATTAAATGCGGTGGATAGAAAAATGAACCTCTCTTTGGCTCCAGAATATCTTTGAATCAATTATAAATTGCCTCAAAGGGCTTGACCAATCCTAGAATCAGATTCCCACTATGTTGGAATTTTGCACAAACCTTTAAGAGGAAGGGAGTCTTTCCGAGGCACAAATGCCAATGTTTTCTTAGAGGCCTCATTTCATTCACATTATTATAGCATAAACTATAATAATATTAATATCAGTTAGTCAGATGGCCTATTCTCTTCAAATTATCTCTAGTGATGATGGATGCAAATATGTTGACCCACAAAAAAAGAGCCACCTAGACACTAAAATCTAGTCTTCACACTATGCCATGGCTGTTAAGGACATAAATGCAGCACCTAAAATCCTTGTGTAATTTGATCCAAAATAGTATGAGAGAAACAATCCTTCAACACTACCTTGTCACACCCAACACCATGCAAAAATCTCACAGTATTGCCATTTCCCATTGCAAAATCATTAATGGGTAGAAAATCCTCCCAGGCTTTCATAATTCTTTTCTACTAGCATATCACATAAGAAGTCTCCACCGCCATTGAACCTAAATCCCCCTAAGTGCACCCATACTTGTGCTCTACCACCCTCCACACATATATTCTCTCTAGCAAATCTCCACAACTGCTTTACTGGGAGAGCCTGACTAAAAATCCTTAAGAGTTTGGGTTAGAATCCTGTCCCACCCACTAAGGGCTAGTTTGGTACGCTAGAATGAAATGAAATGGGAATGAGAATAGAATGGAATGACCATTCTCATTCCAATGTTTGGCTACAGATAGAAAATAATGTAGGAATGAAATGGTATTACTGAAGAGAGAGAGGATGATTTTAAAAAAGAGAGGATGATTTATATATATTCTAGAGTGAGTTGTAAAAGAGAGATGCATTAATGAAGAGAGAGGGGATGATTTTAGTAATAAGTGGGAATAGAATGGTCATTCCATGATTCAAGAAGTGGAATGGATTTGTTGGAATGAGCATTTCAAGGGAATGACTTGGAATGGTCATTCCATTTCTAATGTAGCACAACAAACGAGAGAAAGAGAATCAAAGGTAGAATGACCATTCCATTCCACCTCTATTCATGCGTACTAAACTAGCCCTAAGTGTAAGTTTGACTCCTCTCCTTGGGGCTCTCCATTATAAAATCCCCCAGTAGCTTATCCAACCTGCTGATACGATGAATGATGACATGAATTATGTTAGGGGGAAGACTTAAAAAGGTGTTTTTTATAAGAGTAGTCCTGCCCCCTCCGAGAGATCTCTTCTACCCACCAGACATGCCAAGAGCCTTTCCACAACAACAATCTACACTACCTCTGCCTTAAGATATAATAGGTAAGAAAGGAACCCACCTTACTTCCCAAATTAATAGATCAATCCTTTAGAAAACCATATTTCTAAGCCCCCAATCTACATTAGCTCAACTTTTTCCCAGATTCACCTAGAAGTCAAAGACTGCCTCAAAGCACAACTGCAGATATCAAGTGTCTTACTTGCTTACAAGAAATAATGGTATCCTCTAAAAATAGAAGGTGGATACCTCTCTATGAGCACCCGTTGTCCTCAACCACAGAACCTGCAATAATTTTCCCTCCACTGTCCACCTCAAAAATCTACTTAGAGCTTGTGTCACCTAGAGAAACAATAACAAAGATAGATTATCCCTCTATCTCAGTTCCCTTGAGCTTGTAAAAAAACTATCCAATAACAAATTCACCAAGATAATGAATCTAATTCTGGAGATGCAAGTTTTTATCCACTTCCTTCACTTGGCTCCAAAGCCCATGCTTCCCAACATATGCTGAAGGAAGTCGCAAATAACATCAACATAGGCTTTCTTGATGTTTAACTTCTAAACCAACACCATCTCCTCCGGCATGAACCTAGAATCCACACTTTCATTAGTTATGAACACTGTATCAATACCTATCTCCTGCTAACATTTTGGATCATTGAAACAACTCCTCCCAGCACCCTTTGAAGCCTCAAGGACGGAACCTTTGCTTGTAGCCTGTAATTATTACTCACCACGCTAATTAGTCAAAAGTCCTTATCATCCAACCCCCAACCCCCTTTTCTTAGCAACAAATGCAATAAAAAAGCATTCAAGTTCCTCTTAAAAATCTCCTGCTCAAATAAAGAATAGAACACTGCCATAATATCCTCCCTCACCACATCCTAATACTAATAAAAGAAAGCTATAATGATTCCATCTGATAAGGTTGCCTTGTTCCCATGACATGATATCGGGGTCCTCCACCATTCCTCCAAAGAAAGCCTCTTGAACCAACCTCTATTAGCCTTACTAATGGAATACTTATAAGACTCACCAATCTCTATCAGACTCAAGAAAATGAATTATAAATACTTATAAAAAAATAAACAAAATTTATTTTGCAATAAAAAATGCAAGGCTGAAAAGGAGGCTCTGGTGGTTTTGATATGCAAAAGCTGAAGGTGTAGGAATAATTGCAATATATGAAGTAGCAGAGTAAAAAATACCACTCAATGATAAATTCTATATATGAAATTTTTTTTTTTGAAGTGAAACAAGTTTCTATTATTTAGCGGATCTTAACAATCCAAACTTTGTGAACTATTGTTAATTAGGCCTATTTTGTAACTTGAATAGAAACAATTTATCTCCATCTCTATGAGGAAAGGATGGATTTGTTGTGGGCAGCCATCATAGGAGCATTTGGAATTCCATACCATGATGGACTTTTCTTTTTCGACATTTTTCTGCCTCTAGATTATCCACTTGAACCACCTGTAAGTTATTTAGTTTTTTTTATTCTGGTTCTTATTCATTGGCTTTATCTTTTCTAGGCATGCACAATGCAAACCAAGCCACCTTAGAAGATGTAGTCAGGAACACTCCAAGTTAGGCCACTTTTTCATATATACTTCGCATTCTATCAGTTATATTCATTTAGGAAGATCATTATGAAGTTTTATCTATTATATAATTTGCTTGTATTTTGAAACAAAAACAAAGACTTATTGTTTTCTACTGTTCTTTCCATCTCTGTTTTGTTCTTTATTTGAACAAAAAAGTAATCTTTCAACTAAATTGCTCAGACAATTAGGCAACTAAATTGAACTTTTCTCTCTCTATTCTCTTTTACTATTTGTTTAGGCTTTACTTTAAGTGTGTGTCATGTGTCTAAGTATCTTTTAATGTTAATTGACTTTGCTAGAATGTTGGTTATATTGGTCGTTTAACATTAATCTCTACTTATATCAAAGGTATTTGATTTAGAAAGTTAGTTTGAGTTATTTTTCTGATAGTTTTATAGAATATTACAATCCTTAATCCCGATCTTATGTATCCCTCATTGATCCTACCTGATCTTGACAACCTTACTTTAAATAGGTAGATAGAAATTGCTTGATACCATGTTTATAATGGTGAAACTTATCATGCCACTAACAACACTTTTTTGCTCGATAGCTTTGGTTAATATCATTACCTTACATTACAACAATGATCTCTCACCTTTGAAACTAAACATGAATTAGTCTCATCAATGACGTGGATTACTTAGCTTTCCTGTTTGTGCCTAAAGATGCATTCTCTTGATTTCTTCAGGGTAGAAAGATAATTCACTTTGTACTCATTGTTTTAGGAGAAGTTGGTATTTTAGGCAAAGAAAATATGTTTTTAATGGTATAAGTCCTTTGTTCTTTTAAGCATGCAGTTAGGATGAGGTTTAGAACTTACAATAGCTTAGATGTTGGAAGATATATATGATACTTGTGGAATGACGTACATGTTTCGCAATGTTTATTACTTCAGAAAAGCTAGTAAAATTCATATTCTAGTTGGATTAATAATAGTGTGTTTTGACACTGTTTCAATACAAATGTGAAAAAAATTACATCCCCTGAACACCTTGTGAAGTGTAATATCGGGTCAACTGCTCTACCATAGGGATTCTTATAATCTATTTTCTTGAGGAGATACAAACTAAGGAGTTTAATTGATTGAATAGACATGAATCTACTCGCAAAGATTTTTTTATTTATTTCTAAGACACATAAAATATTGTATATATATAATGACAGCCATAAACATCATTTCCATGGGCTTGCACAAAGAATCCAAGCTTGAAATCCTATATATATCTAGTAATGCTTTATTGCCCATTTAAACTCAGGTCATCTGGAAAATGCCCTACTAACTCTTTATAGTTTTAAGTCCTTTGGGACTACTAAACCTAATCTTTGGCATTATTAACACTACCATCTCACTCAAACCAGTATTCATAATCAGTAACAAATTTGATTAACACTCTAAGCTGATTCAAATGGTTATTCTAATGTGTGTTAGTTGTTATTGAAAGATGATGGCTACTGGTGTACTTGTTAGATAATGTTGTGTGAATTTGTTGGTGATGTGTTTTAGTTTCTTTTATTTTTGGTAAGTTGTTGCACATTATGCTAAAATAATGAACTTGATGCAATAAATAATGTCACGCCCCGGTTTCCGACACCCGGTTAGGAGCGAGGGAAACGGGGGTGAATCCGTAATTTCACCTCAAGTTCCCACACCTTAATCTCATTTTAATCTATTCTATTGCGGAAGCATTCTATATGTACACCCTTCAGGTGACATAAGATCATCAATAGCCCTTGCAAAGGATTTTCACGAAAATCGGGCATGACCCATTCTAAATAATCAGATCCTGGCATGTTACACCTGCTTTACAATTCATATGGACACTTCTGGGCACGTGTCCCCCCAGTATTTATATCTAAACAATAAAAATGGACACTTCTGGGCATGTGTCCCCCCAACATTTCTACAACATGCATAATAGAATCAAAAATATACATGCCTCAGTCCTTGAATGTCCGTATTACATCTATACATCACATGAATGAAATACATCTGAAGGAACTGAATCACCCTAATCACTCCATACATCTAATCCAAATGTCCTAGTTATACATTAAATTCTAAAGATTTTACTACTACCTCTGCCACCGGTACTATGAGTCCTCTAACTGACTCCGTAATCAGCAACACCTGCAAAACCTGGGAGGGGGTGAGCTCAAAGGCCCAACAAGGTATGCAGAACCATACTATCATCGCAGCAGCAGGTCGATCCTCACATATTCTCAAAAATATACATGCACTTAAATATATCATAATATTTAAAGTCATGCCCCTCCTAGCATGCATGAACCAACAATGCACATGACAGTTTTAGCGTTTATGAACATTTAAATCAACTATACATGACTTATGAAAATCATTTACAACATGTTCAAGGCAATACACATCCAACGTCATTATGTATAGAAAACATATACGAACAGAAGCATTTACATGAACAATGTAAATCAAATATCACATCACCTACTCAACAAGATCCATGGAAACATGCATGAATGCACATGCTCATGCATTTTTACCCAAACATCCACATTTCTCAAATCATGCATGATGCTTCACATAAGTGCAAATACATACGTATATAACTCACACCAAACTAATTCATAGGGGGCTTTCTCATCACTCCAATAGTAAGGGTCTCTTCGACACCCAAACTCTGCTTGTGCTTTATCGGGTTACTAACCCGAAGGGAGCACCTCCTCTTGGCCAAGTTTTGGGTCTTTCACCCTAGGGGCCATCCCCTTATCTTAATTTTCACACTCCTGCCCCAAAATCATATATATAGTGCATATAAGCACACCCATGCACTTATCCACACCATGAATGCATTTTTGTCAAATCAATGCATTTTCCTTTCACCTCAAGATTGTCACAATGTCATCACACTCATATCATGGAAACCATCATGCTTATGCATTTTTTTCAAGAAAGTCATTTCTTTCATGCATAATTCTGTCAACACCACATCTTCACGTTTTCGCCAACAAACACACTTTTCATCGAAATCATTCATAATCACATTTACACATATACAACATATCTATAGATGTCACATCTTGCATATAATCACATGTATACATATATTAGTATAAAACATTCATGCTTTTACTACGAGCAACCAACATGCATTCTTATTACCATATGCAATCACGCAAATATATATATACATACATATATATCACGTCGCCCGTATAGGTAGTAAAAACATACAGAACAATTCACATATTTCATGCTTTTTCAATACTCTTCTATGCTATAATCAAGTTAGCATGCATTCCTACTACTGCACCAAATATATAAACACATATATATTTATGTATACACAACTCATGCATAGGGATCATATGAGAATGCAAGGCAACATCTAGCTAAATATACATATATAATTTAGCATGCTTTACATGTCTCAATCTCTAAACATGCATATAACAATGTTCTAACCCTCCAAGCCCGCATATATATATAGATATATCTACCCACATATATAAGTGTCCTCACATCCCACATATATATATATATAAACACCTTTATATATATATATATATATATACACATATATATATGCAAACACCACATATGACCAAATTAAGAACATATGTAAAATTACTCAGCATATCTAAAATACATAGAGATAGAGGCAAGAATCAACTTGCCTTAAGTCCCGCTCTTACTAAGCCCGTGCTTGCCAAGCTGTCCATTTCCTTGCTCGGTCAAGTCCCGTGTCAAGCCCACGCCAACAACCATGAAAATCTCTACCGAAATCACCACAATCCAAACCAATGGAAATCCACAAATCAACCACCACAAGCTCTACGAATCCAAGACAAAATAGCCCATAACCGAGCCATCATCTTGTTGCCAAACAGAGTCCAAACATCAATTGCCGAGTTCACCTACAATCCAACCCAATCAACTCAAGACTCAACTTCAGCCCACAATTTCAGCCCAAATTCTGCCATTTACACCACCATCATCATCATCAAGCAACCACTAACCTGGCTACAACCAAGACCAGCCAACACAGTCAATCGAAGCCCAAACGGTGACCATCTTCATTACCAAAGTAAGCTGTCCAAACAGCCATGAGAAATCAGCCCCCACTGCCGAAAAACCACCACCAGCGACCACCATGTGCCGCTTAACCGAAACCAGTCAACACCCAACATCACCCACTTCAATCACAAACGGTCCGAAAGCCCATCGTCGGAACCAAACACAACCGTGAGAACCCATCCAAACACAACCCAATCATGTACCGCCGGAACAGTAGCCGTCCTCACCACCAGCCGAGAGCCACCATGAAACCAGCCCAGCCGCACCATCATCGTCGTCTTGAACCAACAACTGAACCCACAACTGCGACTGCCACCACGCTCGACCAAACCGTGATTAACGGTGAGCCAAACAACCCCAATCGTTACCACAAACCCACGAACCAGCCACCGAAACCCACCATCTTCTTCGGTCACGCCACTACGGACTACCCGTCCGGACATCACGGCCGAACCCCCCATGATCGGACCACCCAAAACGGTCGTCCGAACCGAACCCGAAACCCACGGTTCCATCTCGCCACAGCTGGACCCAGCCATTTCCGGCCACCACGCAGCTAAGTCGAACCACCATGAGCCACTGACGTCAGCCGTAACAGCTGCCGGAGCTCCACCCAGCCGATCTCACCTTCCGTCCCTCTCTCTCCCTCCCGATTTCTCTCGGTTTCTCCCTCTCTTCTCTCTCCCTGATTCTCCTTCTTCTCTTCTTTTCTTTTTCTTTTCTTCTTTTTCTTCTTTTCTCTTTCTTTTCTCTTTTTCTTTTCTTTTCTTTTCTTCTTTTTCTCTTTTCTTTCTTTCTTCTCTCCTCTCGGCTGACCACTTCTTCTCCACCCATTTCTTATCCTTTTTCCTTACTTATTATACACCACACATTATACACATACTTGTAATCACACAAGTGCACCCACATTTCTTCACAATTACATATGAGCCCACCCTATATTTATAATTTAATATAAATATAGGCACCATTTATATATATATATATATACATATACATATACATATGCCTTTCACTAGCATAAAAATCTTTATATCCACACCCTTTCGAATTTAATTTATTCGAAAAAATCAATTCCGGTCAAAATTCACCCGGAACCGGTCAAAAAAATTCCAGTCCTTACAAATAATCTAATGTCAAATGATTAATCCCACTCAAATGTGTGAATTAGCATAATGGACTTAATCATGGTGAAATAAATGACTTTAGATGAGGTTTAGGTAGGGTAATTAAGTCTCGATGTAAACTTTGAGTTTTATCTTTTGTCTTAGACATCAAAAGTTGGACACACCATTAATAAAATCAATTAGGCCAAATGAATTCTTGATGCAATGAAAATACAATCTGATTATTTATGTTTTCTGGTACACTTGTATGGTGACAAGTATAACCTAGAATACCACTGAAGGCTAGGTTAGTTTGTTACCAGGTTTTTTATCATCCTACATAAATAAAAGATACATTAGAATTTTTTTCCTCAGAGATTTTAAGTTGGAGGTGTCAAAGGCAATCTTGAAATTTTTTTCCACCATGTAAGAAGTGTGTCTTAGAATAGTGGTAGCTTTAACCAAGGCATTGTGTGACCACATCTGGTGGGGACTCATATAATATGTCAAGTCATCAATTTTACCAGAAGGGTCTATCTTTTGTACCAGCACCTCCTGGTTGGCTACTTGAACCCTTTTTAAATGTCATTCATGATTCACCAATATGCTAATAATGAATAGTGTGCTTGCTGGATTGTCGACTTAGTTTCTATCTACGACTTTGTTTCTTTCTACAACATTGTTTCTATCTCCACCAGACATGTCCGTGTGGCCCCAAGCAAAAATGTCAACATTCTTTCTTAGCAGTTGAATCAACTACACTCTGTCTGTTTGGCATAAAGAAATCCCTAAATTTGTGGGACTTTTGCCAAGAATGATCTCTACCTCCTCGAGCGGTTCCTCGGTTAGACTTTCTTTTTTTCGGTCCTAAGGAACACCTTTCGGCAGAAAGTTCTGTGATTGCTATTTAGTCATTTCTTTCTGCACTGCTTTCCCCTTCAGCGTAAGGGTAGAACACCTTTTGGCAGCAACATAATCTCCTATGATATCAACTTTGTCTCTCCTATTCGGCGCGATGCACCTTATAAGTTGGTGAAGCGTTGAAGGGACTCTTTGCATCCTGTGTATCCAGCCTCTTCCCATTATCATGTTATATGAAAAGCTGAAGTAGACAATGATGAAGGCCTTAGTTAGTGTTCTTGAGGCTGTAGTAACTGGGAGCTACACAACCCCTATTGGAGTCACTGGCTTACCGTCGAAGCCTACAAGCAGTTCAGTAGTAGGCTAACATGTTCTGGTTCTAGACCCATCTGTTGGAAAGCACACAAAGTCAGAACATTGGCGCTACTCCCTACGTCCACCAATACCTTTTTTACCTTATAGTTGGAAACGATGAGGCTAATCACGAGAGGATCTTCGTAGGGCACTTGGACCCTGCTCATGTCTTTGTTTGTGAATGTGATCGGTGCATTGGCTGAGCGATCATATACTAAACGAACTTCTCTAATTCTCTAAATCTTTTGGGCACACCTAAGATTTGATCGCCTTTCAGACTTGCTCTTTTGGTCTAAGGTTGGTCGGCCATGAATCGCATGAATCACATTGATAACCTGGACCGAAATGGGATTGAGCTACTTGTTTGCCTTTTGTTGGGGCTAATCAAAAGTTCTTCCCAAACAACGTACTCCACCAAACCCCTTTTTGCGATCAAGGATTCGATCTGTTGTCTTAAGCTCCTACACTCGTTGGTGGTATGGTCGAAGTCATTGTAGAGGGAATATTGTATGAATAGATTGCACAGTTTATCAAAGTTTGGTATTGAATAGGGTGGGTGCTGCTTGAACTAAAGTAGCATTGGCCCAAACAAACTAGACGAGAAGATCTTGCACATAAGTGCATCGTTCTCAACGTCCAGCTTCATCTTCTGTTGGTATTGGAGGATATGTTCTACCAAGTCCATCTTCCCATTAAAGGTAGCGAACTTGATAGAGTGAATCTTCTTAGCCTTTTGGTTCTGACTATATCTTTGGTGAAGGGAATTCGGTCAATCGAGTGGTGGCGAGTGATTGATTTGCTGGATAACCAGATCTGTCACCCTTTAATGCGTCGATCTCCCATTGTATCTGGATTCTCCATCCGGAAGGGGCTACGAGGATCAACTTGACCCTCACTGGGTTGATCGGGGTAATGATATCTGCTACCTGATTGGTTGTGATATGAGGCGCTCAGAGAGCAGTTGCTCGAGCCGGCCCCTTCTTTCCATTGTCACCCAGGATTTCTTACGCTTTCGGCGTGTTCCACCTGATCCTACAGATCTGCGATCTGCTAACGTAGAGCATTGTTCTCTTGGGATAACTGCTGAACGCTAGGACGTGCCAGCAGATCCCGAACCTCTGGCTATATGGGTTGTATGGGTGGCACCCTCATTTGATTCCTAAGGGGTCGACCCAACTCCATCACATCATAGGTATTTCTCCTCGTATCCACCATGGTTACTAGTTTATTTTATTTGGGTGAATGACTAAATGCTTTCCAAAAACAACGCCAAAGTGTAGGTACAGAAAATTGTTCAACTAATAATCCCCAAACAACTTAATGCACACACCCAAGAATAATGAATAGGATATTCTCAGAGAAAGAGAAAAGATATTGTGAGAGGTGGATTCGAGGATCCTTCTTATTAATAGTTTCATGAATATTTGGAATTCAAATCCTTTTAGGACTTGAATTTCCTTGTTTGACAATTAGCTTTTCTCTTAAAGAATTTGGATTCCTTCTTGAGTTGTAAGTATGCTTTTGATTTGGGCTTTGCAGCCTTGGGGCGGGGTGTCTAGGCCCTTGAAAAACTAACGACCCAGCCCATTTGAGGTTTTTGTTGATGCATGGGCTCTAGCCGATGTGGATTTGATCCGTTTTTTGTATTAGTTTAGGCCATTGGATAGAGTGTTCATTTTGCCCCTACAATGGTTATGTAATATAAATTATATTTCCAACACAAGTCATATTGAATAACTATAAAGTTGAGATTATGATAATAAAATAAGCTAATTAATATTAAATAATATTACAGACATTTAATTTATGATAACTATGAAATTTTAATTAAATAATTTTCAAAATAAATAATAAATATATAATATAATTTATAATTAGTTGTCATTAATACAATATATTATTAATGACATTATACAATGTCTTTTATATGGTTAAATAATAGAAATTATATTTCCAACACAGATCATATGGAATAACTACAAAGATAATACATAAGTACTAATATTATATTTTGTGTATTTCATTAAAAATATCAATAAATAAGATAATAAATAATAATATCATGGACATTTAATTTAACATAACTATGAAATTTTAATTAAATATTTTTTAAAATTTATAAAAAATATGTAATATAATTTATAAATAGTTGTCATTGTAAGTTAAAATTTACAGTATAATTTTTTAGATAATAAATAATGCTATACAATAACTATATTTTTTGACATTTCACATATTACTCTATATTAATACAATATATTATTCATGACATTAATAAATTATATTTCAACACAAATCATATGAAATAACTAAAAAGATGAGATTATGATAATAATATATTATACATGTTCATATATCTTGTTATTATGAGCTTACGTGTGTAATAAAAACAAAACATAATACATAATATGAAAAATAAATTAACCATATAATATATATGTAAAATATTAATATTATATTTTGTGTATTTTATTACATAAATTTTATCCAATTATATTAAAAATAAAAACTAATTTATGATATTTCACATATTAAACTATATTAATACAATATATTATATAATAAATTATCCGTTATATGAAACCGAATATTATACCATCAATAAATTAAACAACCTAATTAAAATTAAATAATATTATAGACACTTAATTTATGATAACTATGAAATTTTAATTAAATATTTTTCAAAATATATAATAACTATATTTTATAACATTTCATATATTAAACTATATTAATATAATATATTATTAATGACAATATAGAGTATATTTAATATAGTTATGTAATATAAATTATATTTTCAACACAAATCATATGGAATAACATAAAGATGAGATTACAATAATAATATATTATACATGTATAATATTATACATGTATATATATCTTGTTATTATGAGCTTACATGTATAATAAAATAAAACATAATACATAATATGAAAAAAAAATTAACCGTATAATATATTTTTAATGATAAATATATATGTATATGATGCCTAATATTATATCATCAATAAATAAAAGAACCTAATTACTATTAAATAATATTATAGACATCTAATTTATAATAACTATAAAATTTTAATTAAATATTTTTCAAAATATATAATAAATATGTAATTTATAATTAGTTGTCATTATTGGTTCAAATTTACAGTATAATTTTATAGATAACAGATAATGCTATATAATAACTATATTTTATGACATTTCACATATTAAACTATATTAATATAATATATTATTAATGACATTATACAATATAAATTATATTTCCAACACATATCGTATAGAATAAGTACAAAGATGATATTATGATAATAATATATTGTACATGTATATATATCTTGTTATTATGAGCTTAGGTGTATAATAAATAAAAAACATAATTTGAAAAAATAAATTAACCATATAATATATTCCTATATAAATTTTATCCAATTACATTAAAAATGAAAACTAATTTATGATATTTCACATATTAAACTATATTAATACAATATGTTACACAATAAATTATTCGTTATATGAAACCTAATATTATATCATCAATAAATAGAACAACCTAATTAATATTAAATAATATTAAGAAATTTAATTTATGATAACTATGAAATTTTAATTAAATATTCTTTAAAATATATAATATAATTTATAATTTGTTGTCATTATAAGTTAAATTTTACATATAATTTTATAGATAATAAATAATGCTATATAATGACTATATTTTATGACATTTCACATATTAAACTACATTAATACAATATATTATTCAAGACATTAAAAAATTATGTTGCCAACACAAATCATCTGGAATAATTACAAAGATGAGATTATAATATAATATATTTTACATGTATATATATATATATATCTTGTTATTATGATAATATATTAATTAATTATATTACTAATGTTATAGTGTCGTGTGTATAATTAATAATATATATTTATATTACTAAATAATATAATCAATATTAGCTATAACAACAATAATTTATGATAAATATATAGTTAATATATTTTATAAATATAAAGTTTTAATTACATTTTTTTTTCAAAATATATATAATATAATTTTATTTTGTATATGTTAAAGTGTATAATTTTATAGATAACAGATAAACTTATATTATATAATTTCATATATTATATTGAAAATAAAAATAATTTATTAAATTTCATATATTACCAACTACGTAAATAAAATATATTATATTATTAATTAACTATTTTTAAAAGTAGAAAAAACAAACTATATAATATAATTCATATTTAGTTACCATTTTAAGTTAAAATGTACATTATAACTTTTATAGATAATAGATAAAGATATAACAATAATTTATGATATATCACATATTAAACAATACTAATACAATAATATATTACATAATAAGTTATGCATATATGTTTGCCCATATTTTAATTTAATAATTACTAAATTTAGAGAGAGCTAAACCCATGTGACTTTCATATATAAATTGGAGACCTTTAAATTTAGAGAGAGCTAGACCCATGTGAATCTTTTTATGTTAATTGTTTAGCTTTACAGTATCTTTTTAGGTTTTTGTTAAAATCAATATAAATGTTAGTAATCCGGCATTGCAGTCCCTTAATATAATAATATTATGTATTTGGTATCAAACAATATGATTATGCTGTGCCATTTTACTTACCAAAACCAAAAGCCAAATCTTTATTTGGTAAACCAAGTAGGTATCGAAGCTTTTGCAGCCTAGTGGTATCTTCTATGCTCTATCTCCCAAAGTGGTAGGTGAGTTTCTTGCTAAGGAAAAACCAAGTAGCTGGTTATCCTTCGACACTCTCCCTTTGGTCCTCCCAAAGTTACAATTCCTTCACCATATTTCTTCTCCTTTCAAAGAGGAAAGTAGAGAGTTCAAGTCTTTCAAATACATTATGAGAGTTGATATTGCCAAGACAAAAAATAAGTTAAAAATAAATTACAATTCCTTCAAATTAATTTACTTTCTAGCATGTAAAAATATTGATATAGTGTAGAATGTAGTGAACAGAAACAACACAATATATTATCTCTGTCAATTTTTCTTTGAGGGTGGGTTGCAAAGAAGACCACTTGTTGGTCACAATTTACATTCTTCCAGTTCAATGTTTTAACTACATTGTCGTGCTCTGATGTTTATTACAAAGTAAAATTGGCATGCTTTTATGAGCTTTCTTATATCACAGCCACAGGTTTAGTTTAGAAATGATAATATCTATTAGCACTGCTTTCATTCAACTCCAATAGTTTTGTTCAATGAGATGAAAGATTGCAATAGGCTTATCTATGAGTTTTGGGTTATCATACTTGGACTAGCCTTCATTCCAAGAGTGGCTAAGCCAAGTTAAGGATATGGGCTTGATCATCCAATGGGTGGTGTCTCAAATCTCACTTCTCGAGATTGGGCCCTAAAATACATAACACATCTTGTGGAACAGTGACCACCAATTCTTTCAATGTACAATCTTTTCTATAGATTACATATTAGTTCCTTTTTTCTCATTCATTACTTTGGGCATTGTATGTTCCTTAGTCAAACCATGTTGACAACAATTTTTTCTATTTTTTGCTTAAATTGGAGTCTTGTCTCTTACCTTAATATGAAAAACATGCATGCACATGTGTTTGAGTCTGAGATTAAGAAATTTGTGTGTACCTGTCTGCTCATACATCGAATCACCTACATCAAAGACTTCTTCAGCAATCACCTTTAAACCCATAAATCCCAAACTGAGTTTTTCAAGAACTGCATGACCCTTCAATTGAAGGACGGACTAAGGGCATTGTAAATTTTGTCATTAATTGCACAAAGCAAACCCTCGTACTCAAACTCATGTTCTCTTATTTGGCAACTCTAGCTTTTTGAGAGCAACAGAAATGCATCCCAAGTGTTTGATGATATTCCAATGTTGAACACTGTTTGCAGATGCAGTCTTTTTGGGTTATGCAGAGGTTAAGTTTTTTACACCACTTAATAGTAATCCTGCATGTATGCACTGTACAATCTGCACCTTTAAATTGGCTCCAGAAATTCAGGCCACCCTAAACTGTCATAAAAGTTCGTTATCCAAAGTGGTCCCCATTGATCTTGGGTCCAGGAAGTGGTAGACTGGATACACCTAATCTTTCAACATCATTTGCACAAAGTGGCTACTATCATGATTTGAAACCGTCTTCTTAAGATTGACAGACCCATTATGTCTTTGTGCGGGGGTGGATATTACTGTTTGAGATCTATGCAGAGGGCGACTGGATAGAGAAGCCTTGGTATTTGTCTAGCTTTGTTTGCATCAAGCAAGGAGGAGAGAGAAAATTCATTATGCTTTGTTGACCTTAACCAGTTCACATGGTAGAAACACATATTTTAAAGAAATACTTGGCAAGCCCATGGCATGGATCAAATTGACAAGGTGCTTCCACAGCTCCCATCTAAGCATGTTGTTGCTATTGCCAGGTGAGAATCTTGAACTAGAATAAAATATGCAGCCACTTTATGACTTCTTAGTATTTACACTTACAATTCTTGCTTTTGATATTTTTTATGACCTTTTTCTTCTGAAAGTGTTTATATAATATGACTTATATTATGTCTGATGAGTGGAAGCATCTTGTCTGTACTTTTTTTCTGGCAAGTATAATGGACTCGATGTTTTCTGTCCTCACACGTACCATCTCATATATTAGTATTAAGGGTATCATCTTGTTTGGGTTCAATTTGTATTGTTCTGCATATGATCTCATATTTATTTTAAGGGTATGATGTTGCATACTGGTCTTTGATCCCACTTAATTCATTGTTTTGAATTTGTTAGAGTTCAATGTGTCAACTATTTTTCCTGAGTTCTGAGATTTGGCATGCTTATATAAGTTCTCCGTTCAATTTAATTTTCATATCCAATATGCTGAGCATATGCCCAAACTTCGTATGAGATACATGCGCCAACATTAGTCTTTTTTAGGCAGAATAGATATTAGTAATTTTTCCTACCATTTTGCTTCTGGTCTTTTGAAGAGCCACTTGATTATCTCTTATCAAGAGAAAGCAATAATCCCGAAAACAAGTCACTTATAGATTTGTTGAGCTCAAGCAAGTTTTAAAGTTGATTGCCCTGTACAGAGATGATTAACTGGAACATGAACTTCTGCAGTTCTTATAATCAAAACCTGAAACCTTATTATGCATAGATCAAGGAGTTCTCAGAAAACTTTAGAAAATTTTCATACAATACTGAATGACCCATAAGTATCTCAACACGGTTCCTTGGGAGCTTTTTTTTCGTTTCAAGCCATAATGCAGCTACTAAATTGCTTTGTCTGAATATTTATGGGTTCCTGCACTCAACATTTTCATCTTCCTATTCATTTTTTAATGGCAGTTATTGATATGATTTCTGTCAAATAGTAATAGAATCTTGTATGGTCTCAATGCCCCACTACACTGCTTTTTTATATCAAGATATGGCTAATATTCTGGTAATTTTGGATCAAATATACATGAAAGTACAACATTATCTGCTTGACTGGTCTCGGGATTCTAGTCAACCCGTCATCCCTCTGAATTAAGGGCCAAGCTTCTGGCCTCAATTTTTGTTTTTTTTTTTGTTTTTCTATGTGTCAAGTAACTTTGTCACATGAGCAGCTAACTTGTCTGATCCCATGTTTTTTTGTCATAACCCATGTTGTACTGGTGGCTTTTGTGCCCATATGAGCACAAGCCTAACAAATGTGCAAGGAACCTGCTATTTAACATTTGATCAAATGGTCTACTAGATAAATGCTATAATCAGTAGGCCAGGAAAATACAATTTCCAATGGACCTCCATGGTTTGTTCTATTATAGTGATCTGGCTAACAAGTTATCCATGACACGAAAATATCACATTCTTAGTATTTTTGTTGGGAGGCATAACCATGTGATACCATATGCCTTATGTATTTTATGGACCAACTGCACTAGTCTCTTCACCACTCATTTGATATGAGAATGCTGGCCATAGAGCATCTTCCCTGAGGGTCCTCTGTAGGTTGTTGCAAGCAGTGGTGGGGCATGATGTTTTTCAACAAAAATACATTTTATTTTTCTGTCAACAAAAATAAATGATGAGTTGGAAGACAAACCATGTGATCATTTACCTTTCACAACACCACCTAAATCTTTCTTGATCACTCATTCTACATTTCAGAGGATTTCTTAGATACACTTTTATCTATATATATACACACATATTAGTCAGTATACAACCAACACAAGTCCCATCATTCTTCACTCTCAAAGCTTTCATTTGTTTTGCAAACTCTTTGTGATCTTTGTTTCTTTTCTAGTTTGTTAGAGAGGGAGAGAGAAATATATTCATACAAAATAATGGGTTTCCGCATGCCTCGTATTATTAATGCTAAGCAAATTCTTCGGATGCCTTCTTTGGCAGCAGAACAAGCAGCTTCAACAGCTCTCAATGTCCCAAAGGGCTATTTTGCAGTTTATGTTGGAGATGGTGAAAAAAAGCGATTCGTAGTTCCAATATCATACTTGAACCAGCCTTCATTCCAGGAGTTATTAAGTCAAGCTGAGGAAGAATTTGGGTTTGATCATCCAATGGGTGGTGTCACAATTCCCTGCAGAGAGGACATCTTCATTGACCTCACTTCTTGATTGAGCAGATCATGAGATTGGATTATATGTCTATAAGTTACTAAAAACAATTTTGTAAACCAGGAGTCACCATTTCCATATATATTTTCCGATCTTGTTTGTATACTTATTTATTTATTTCATGGAAGAGGTTGGGGATGGAAGAATTTTTTTTCCCCATTTCACAATATTATAAATATTCTTTGAACTCAAACTAGATTGCCCAGTATCCATTTTGTTTGTGACTTTGTATAGGTTTTGGTATCCATTTTTTTTCTTGCATTCAATTAGCAAATATCTTTTTCTAAACTATGTTGGCAAAAGAATTTGCAGCAGTTTTTCTAAACTATGTTGTCCATTCATAGATTGGCACCTCCTCTTGAACTCAAACAAGATTGCCCAATCAAGCCAATATAATTTTGCTGTCACATTAATCAGGAAAATCATAGAAAAACAGGGGGAAAAAATTTAATTTCAGGCCATTATTTGAACACTGGTCTAGAGAATAACAGTCAAACTGAATTTTGGACAGGTCCATCTATTTTCAGCTGTTATCACATTTCTCACAAGAATTTTGGATCAAGTTCAAATGAATAGGTAGTGATGAGGACCGCTAGTAGGTCATATTAGTTACCATGCTTCCTGCAGCATGACTTTGGATTCGCAGCTTCCCCTGTTCATTACAGTTCAAATTTTCAACTACCACGGTGGAGCTTTGATGCTTATTTCAAAGATATTTGCATGATCTAAAAAGCTCTAATTTGAAAGTTTAACATCTAATTGAACTCGAGCAAACATTCAGAACTTGAAGATGTCTACACTTCATTCTACTCCACAGATTTTCTTCTATGAGAAAACATATTGCTTAGTTTGTCTTTTCTTCACATTACACATACTAATTTGACCATTAATGCTTATATTATGCTATCATACTAGGAGAAAAAAGAGGATTTAGATGTCTGAAACATGTCTTTTATCCAATAGGTCAGTTGATATTGTGCTTGAATCAACAGCAGTACCCACTGCCCTTATTTATTTGATTTCAAGGGAATCCTCTGTAGGCTGTTACAAATAGTGGTAGGGCATGATGTTTTTCAACATATACATTTTAGTCTCTATCACTCTAAATTCTTGACCATGAATTGGAAGAAAAAAATATGTTATCCTTTATGTGTTAATGTCTTTCACAAATTGCTGTTTATGTTGGGGAGAGTGAAAAGAAGCGATTTGTGGTTCCAATATCATACTTGAACCAGCCTTCATTCCAGGACTTGTTAAGTCAAGCTGAGGAAGAACTTGGTTTTGACCATCCAATGGGTGGTCTCACAATTCCCTGCAAAGAGGACATGTTCAATGATTTGCATTTTGTGCTACATCTGCTAGTGAAATGGGTCCATGGTGCTTGTCAACCCAATGCATATGATTTCTGGTGTGAGAGATTATTTTCTTCTGAGATGTATAGGTGATATAGACAAGCCTTTATGTGTATCTGGCTTGCTGGAATTGTGGGAGGAAGAGATAAAACAAGGTAATAGTCACTTAACTAATTTCATCACACTTTAGGTACAAGTGAATTATAGATCCATCAGTTGGAAATAGGGATTAATATTAATCAAACCATACAAAGTAAGCATGCACTTTGCCAATTCCTTGGTTTCTAACATTTTAAAGTTCAAACCTTGAAGACATTAGCCAAATTAAATTGAATGGGTTATGAATATGTTGGGAAGGCCCTTTGGGAGCATTTGTTGCATACAAAGCCACAATGCAGCCACTACATCAATTATCTCTACACAGGCTTAGGGTTCCTGAACCTAAACTTCAAGTCATTCTAGACAGTTCTTACTTCTTATCTGGCCTGAATGCATCACCACAATTGAACTTTATGTCTAGTTGTTTAGCTTTTGGCTCACTAGTTTGTATTCTAGAAATATCCCTCCCATTTATTTCTAGCCAAGCTTATATCATCACCAATTCGCCAATTCACACTTGTATGTGTAAAGGAGCATTGTGACATGATCAACTAACTTGTCAAATCTTATGTTGTGCCACAATATACAGTACTGGAGGTCTTTGTGTTTATTGCTGCAAAGCTAACAAACATGTAATGCACATACATGTGTTCTGCATTAGGCCCTACTGTATAGTTTTTATTTTTATTTTTTTATCCAAATAGGATTTAGGATATAAATTATAATCAATGGGCTTCAAAAACATACAATTTCAAGCTGACCTCCTTTGTTTGTTCTGTTAAGGTGATGTGCCATGGCAAGTTGCCCCAAATATATTACAGAACCAAAAATGTCATATTATATGTATTTTTGTTAGGAGGCATAACCATGTGATACCTCATGAAACATGTATTTAATTTAATGGGCCACATTGCAGTAATATATATATATATATATATATATATATATATATATATATATATATATATATATATATCTATTCTAAGTGCTAACATTATCCAATTCCACCCAGTGTCAAAGCTAGCTTCTCTATTGTTCAGCAAAGTTCTTCAGATCAATTACAACCCACTTTTCAAAGAACAATTACTTATAGAAATTATGGGTATCTGCTTGCTTAGAATTGTTAGCAGATTCTCCAGCAGGTTTTCTCTACTCCAGTGGCTAGAGGTGTACCCAAAGGCCTCTTGGCTGTTTATGTTGGAGAAACCGAGAAGAAGAGATTTGTATGTTTCATACTTGAAGCATCCTTCATTTCAGAACTTGCTATGTAATGACCCAAAATTTTAATTAAGAAAATAAAATTCTTCATTAAGGGTAGCATGGTAAAAAAAAACTTTTGAAAAGAGATTTAAGTGATATTCAATTTAGGGTATAACTTATTCTATGGTAGAATAAGTTATTATTATGTGGGTCACCAAAGAACGATTTTGTGAGTGATATTATATAAAAATAATATGATGGTAATTAGGGTTTATGCGTTGATAGTCTCAAATTAAGGAAGAAGAAAGAGCAAAGGAAGAAGAAAGAGAAGAATAACATGAGACATCAAGGGAAGATTAATCATCTCTCAGTGGTAAGTTTTTTTCTATCTTTTCCACATTGGTTTGGTATGCAAAAGTTTTGTGTCATTGTAGTTGATAGAAGAGTGAGATCATGTTATGTATAGATGTATAACTGGTGTTGGGTTTTGGCTTGAAGAGAAAACATGCTTATGTATATCTATATATTATATTTATATATATATAATTATATCTGTGGATATTTGTGTATGCTCAACGGTGAATAATTTTAGTTGAGAACTAGTGGATCAAAAATGGTGTTTATAGGTGATAAATTATTGGTCTCAATTACAGGGATCGGATGCTTGTTGAATACGTGGTGTGATTGTGTAGTTGAATTGAGAAATATGGTGTAGATTGGAAAAAGTGATGGCTGATGGGTGGGCAGTAGACTTGTGTGGGTTTAAATTTATATACGTGTGTGTGTATATATATATATATATATCTTTATATATGTGAGTGTATGTATGCTGTTGAAAAGAATGAGTGCTTTGTTTTTTTGTTATTTTATTGAATCAGTAGTTATAGGAATGAGGTTAGTGGAACATGAGGTATGGAGGTGATTTGTGTGTACGCAATCCGAGAAACTAAACTTTGGGACTTTTAAATTCAAACTATGAATCAGTGGGGGAAGTGTTTTGATGAATTTTTGGGTTGATTGGGGAAAGGTAATGGCTGATAATAGCATCAGAAGAGGTGCCCGGCACGAGGAGCAGCTTTGGTGAGTGTAGGGGGAAGATGATGAATAGTGTCACAAAGCCCACGCACGCTGTCGGCACATGAGGTGCGTGGGCTATGTTCCGGAGACCGTCGGGGATAGGAAAAAGGTTGGGCTGGCCCCACTCGAGGAACCCAACCTCTGGGCCCAGTCTCGGATCCACCCGGAATATAAAAGTATTTTTTATTTTTTTTAAAATGATTAAAAATGTAGAAAATTAGGAAAAAAATGTTTTAAAAATACTGAGAAATGCTGGAAAATTCCTGAAAAATCAAATTAATCTTTTTAGGGCAGAATAGGTTTGGAGTTATAATTTTGGGCTAGATTTAGTCAAATTTGTTATTTATTTAGTTCAAAAAGTAGGCTTTTAAGTACGAAAACTGAGAGTACGAACTATCCATGAACAGGTAGGTTCTGAAACTTTACCAGTAGCTAAGATAGATAGGATGACACATTCTTAGGTACAATACTCTTGCTAGATTAGGTTCATAGATTAGAAATATAATTTAAAATAGGTATAGGGCACGTGTGCATAGGAGTGTGAGTGTGTGGCTGATGGTGGCATGATGGCATATAAATGTTTAGGTTTTCTTGCTTTCAAGGTATTTACATAGTCAATGCTCTGGGCTTTCACCCCTATTCTGCTCTCATTCTCGCCCCTAGATTGTGCCCCTTTACTTAATTTAGTGCCTGTAAGGTGCCAGCTATGTGTGTGTTGGTGTATCCAATAAGGCAAAAAGATTAAAATGTTCATTAGATTGTGTGCACCGCTTTACATGTTGTAAAAATCAGAGCATTTCGCATCCTATTTTTCCTTCACTCTTGCAGCCCAAGTGGTGGAGAATGTAGGAGGTTGCCACATGGTGTTCTTCTATTTTTTTTTCCAAGGCAAGAAAAACTTTCATTAGAGCAAATCAAACATGAATACAATCCGTATGAGCCCTCTCCCTATGAAAGCAGGGAAACATCAGAAAAACACACAGCCTCTCTTCTCTACATAGCATACTGGGCAAGGCTATGGGCTAAAGCATTTACTTGCCTCTTAACCCAACCCAGCTCTCATTTGTCATGTGCCTGAAGAAAGGACTGAATATCCTCCCAAATAGCAGCAATATCGATTGAAACTCTTCTCGGATTGATCACCAAGCTGCAATCTCCTTCAATCACCACTTCTGTTAACTCCCATGCTTGAGCCCACTTTAAGGCTATCCTTGCAGACATGGCTTCAGCTACTAATTCTGAAGCAACCCTTGGGAAGAAGTGAATGACAGCCTTTAATACCTTTCCTGTAGAGTAGCAGCATCGTTGGATTGAGCTCTATAGGCAGCATCAAAGTTCAACTTCAAAACTCCATCTGCAGGTGCTTTCCATCTCACAAAGTCAGGTTGTGAAGTACTACCTACCCCAGCTTCATGAACTTCCTTCACAGTCTCTTGAAACTCATGCCAGTGATTTGCAGCTGACTGAACCACTACTATCTCATCAATCTCCTTATGTTCAAAATAGAACTGATTCCTACTCTTCCAAAAGTGCCAGCATACATAAAAAACTGGACTTAAAAATAGAGCTCTATTTTCTGCCTTTTCCCACAAAATCATAAAATTACAAAACCATTGTTCCCAAGAGTAAGAATGAGATGCCCATAGTGTTCTTCTTATGAACATGTTAATTTTATTAAACTACTTTCTGGTGTGCTTTATTATTATTATTATTACTATTATTATTATTATTATTATTATTTTCTGGGTGAGCTTTTAAATTGTTACCCACACGCAGAACATGCACAAAACTTATAGTCAACCTCTCTTGAGGTTAAGATGAAAATATAGATTCCCTCAAGCTGTTGAAAGTCCGTTTAGTTTGTCAAAGAAGTTCTCTCTGAATGTTGAAATTGCTTCTTTTAAATGAAATGACATAACTATCCCTACGCATCCTTCACTTATCCGAAAAAAAAAACTATCCCTACTGATCCTTCTAAAACGACAAGTTTAACCCTCTTTATAAGACAAGGAGGAATTGCATTGACATTTCACTGCAATTTGATTTTCATTATTGAATACTTATACTTTCCCTAAAAAAAAAAATCATCTATGAAATTCATTTCATCATATACCACTCTCTCTATTTCTAACATTTCTCTTTTCGTTCGCTCCGTTCTTTCTCCTCTCAACTTATCCAGTTCACTCATACAAGCCCTCCATCTGACTTGGACACTTGCAGTTCCAGATCTTTAACCAGCCAATCACATCTTCTTTACATTAATATATAGATAGTATTCAATGGTAGATAATGCCAGCAACATATTATGTCGGAGAAGGCAAAGCATTTGCTCACGTCCTATGCTATTCTATCTTTTAGGTCTATTTACTTGGTAATTGGAATCATTTGATGTGTATATGTATATATGACCTTGTAAGTCTCAACAGCACTGTGACCTTTGTGGTTAAAGGAAGAGAAAGAGAGAGGGGGAGATTTCATTTTTTATTTTTCAGTTAATATTATTACAACAAAGTTAACATGCCATTAGAGAGCCATAAATCAGGTAGATAATCCTTTTGAAGGTTGCTTTTTAATGGTGGTGTTAATCATTGATTTGTGTTGGAGGGATTAGTGGCATTAGCTGAAAGGCAGGGGAAGGATGGAGGTACAGTTGTGAGGGTGAGGTGGATTGGGTTGGGTTGTTTTGAGAGAGTTTTAGTGGGGAGAGAGAGGGAGTTTCAGGGAGAAGTAAGAGAGAGCTTTAGAGAGAGGACATAATGGTCTTTTCATTTCTTTTCACTTTTGCTAGTATAAAAACTATTCAGATGTCTTGAGCATAAAACTGTCAATCAAATTGATAATTTAACATTGTACCATGTCCAGTGTAATATTTTTTTTTGAGTAATGTAATCATTTGGTAAATGACAATCTACCCTTTTAAAATATTTTTTTGGAGTAATACTAAACTTTATTCAAATATTATGTACCATGTCCAGTTGTTTGAAGTTGCTGAATTTACTTCATCCACCAAACTTTCAAGTAGAATAAAAGTTTTTTCTTTTTTATTTTTTGCAAGATTTGACTGAATTTATTTAGGTATCATTCAATAATTCTTACTGATATATTTTTCTAGGCATCATAGGCGGTGGGTTGCCGAGAAACTAGGAACTGTTGCTGTAAATAAGGAACTTGATTTCACCCGGAAGATTTTCTCCATTGATGCTAAAAATTATCATGCCTGGTCGCATAGGTAGGTACGCTTGGCCTCTTCTTTCCTCCATTATGCTAAAGATTATTTACATAATTTTTCTAGATTCTGAGTGTTAATATCACTTCTTGTTCTCTGATGGAGTCCTAAACATTCTTTTGTTCGTATTCTTCCATTTTTACTTTTTACTTTCAGCACCTTTGACTTTAACTTCTATTATTCTTTGAGTGAACTTTAAAGTCAAAATTTTGTTTTTCTATGCAGTGGGTTCTTTAGGCGCTAGGTGGGTGGGAGGATGACCTTGCCTATTGTCAGCAGCTACTTGAAGATGACATTTTTAACAATTCGGCTTGGAATCAGGTAAGGGCGGCAAACTGGTATACCCATGGCATGAAATGATTTAATGTGGTTTTTGTTTTGTCTGTTGTTTCAAAAATCTTATAGATGATTGGATCATTTTCACATTTAATCTATTTCAATTACTTTTGTCACGCCCCAAAATCCGGACCACCGGGACTCCCCCGGACCAACCCAAATCCCGGGTGTGAACCCGTTCATTAAACCCCAATGAACCCCCTCATATCTCTTAATTATCGCGGAAGCTAATCATACACATGTAATTAACCATGCATATACCCATCACTATCCATCCCAATAGGCCCTACATCGGTCCATGCATCCATGGCATTCCATTTCCACTCCTAGATCATGAAAAATCATAACAATTCACATTTCTAAGGTTTTGAAGACTTTGAGGCGCCTCAAACCTGAGTTTGAGTCGCCTGGAACTTCCAGTAGGGTCAAAGTTATCAAAAATGCACTTTGAGGCGCCTCAAACTCCACTTTGAGGCGTCTCAAAGATTTCCAGGCGCCTCAAAGTCAACTTTGAGCCGCCTCAAACTTTTCCAGGCGCCTCAAAGTGGACTTTGAGCCACCTCAAACTGCACCAGTTCCGAAATTTTGACAGCACTCCTCAACCTGACTTCAAATGCTAATATCTCACAATCCGTAATCCCGTTTGACCTGAAATTTGACATGGATCATCCTCAAGATGTCTAGTTTCTAACCCAATTTGAATCATTCAAAAATACCAACCACAACTCAAGTTATACTCAATTTAGTGGGTGTAGGTCAGGTTTTCCACCCTTGCAACCAAACATGCCTATCTTTCTCAATATAAATCGAAACATGGCCCATGACCCATCAAAACGAAGCTAACACAGTTCTCTTTCCATATACACACATTGTGCAAAATTACAAGTCACAAACCACATACACCAAAAATTTAGATTTAAGTGCATGAAACCGTAAAGCACCAATAATACATGTTTTCGGAAAACAAATGGTCTTTACATATTCATATCATGCATATGGTCCACAATCCGGACATGCATTCCAACAAAACAACATAAAGTCTTTAAAATGACCAAAACCACTCCACGCCAATGTACTATTGGGGAGTCTCCATCACCTCCTTTCCATTTCCTGAAAAATATTAATCCACATGGGATGAGCAACCACAAGCTCAGTAGAAACATTTAAAACATAATTCCACCAACTCCGTGAGCACCACGTAACCATACATTTTGCATTTAACATATTGGAAATTCATGCACACACACAACCATATCACAAACAAGGTAGAATGCAACATGATATGCACGACTCCCTCATCCTTCCCACATATTGGTCTCCAATCCCCATGGACAACCAATCCCACCTATAGAGGGTTACCTTTACCGGAATACCTCTTGAGGGTTACCTTTACCGGAATACCTCACTACACATCAATCCATGAGGGTACCTTGACCGGAATACCTCACGAGGGTTACCTTTACCGGAATACCTCGCCGTTTTACCGAATGGATTCCACCGTTCACATTGCTTGCCTCCCTCACCATGCCAATGAAAATGAACCCCACAATTTTATCAAATGTACATTCACAATTTGCAACCAATAAGGCATCCAACAATCACACTTAAACAATCTCCCATTTAGGCATTATATGCATTTACAATGAACATGCTTCACACCTCTACATTTCACATAGCACACATCCTTCACAATGTTTTTAAAGCAATTTATCAAACACATGAAATCACCCTCGCAATTATACATGAATCCACCAATATAAATTCATAAATCAACCCCAACATGCTCATAAATTTCTCTAAGGCATTTATAAGCATACCATCATATCAACCAACATTATAGCACATTTAATGATATAAAATAACATGCTTGAACATTGAGGAACATCTATTTACTCCACATAACCAATTGGTTGTCATAGACAACCAATATACTCACAAGAATCCCGAATTTTATGAGTTAAACATCCCTACCTCAAATTGGAAGAGCTTCCAATTGAATTCCCCCAAATCTCACCCAAAAGATCAACCTTCTCCAAAAATGATTTTGGACCGATCAATCTCAAGCTCTCAATGCGTAGATCATTTCTTCCTTCTTCGGCAAAATCAAACTCTCACCCGAAGCCCCTCAAAATTCATGAAGAAAGGAAGAAGATGAAGAAGCTATGCATATATATGTATAGATGCTTACACGGCTGGGAGAAGATAGTGATAATGGCTGAGATCTCATGGCTATTTATAGCCTAAATGACCTACTCATAATTACAAGTATGCCATCACCTTTTCACTAAACCTTCCCGGGCTCATTTTCGGAGTTCCGTAACTCCGATTGACACGAAATCAATTCCGTTGCGCGTCAAATATTTTATTTAAGCTATCCTCAAAATTTGAGGTCATTCCGAGACTTTTGGATTTTCTGGGCCCACGGGGCCCGCACCCCTAGGTTGACCGGACCCGAAAAAGTCAACTTTTGTCAAACGCTCCAAAAACTTCTCCAAACCTTAAATAAGTTATCTAAACATGCATTTTACATTTAAAACACATATACCATCATTTAATGTCTTAATATGACGATTAAATGAAAATTCAAGAAAACCGGCCAAAAATGGTCACGGTCCTTACAACCTACCCAACTTAAAAGGATTTCGTCCCCGAAATCAGAACACACCTGGAGAAAACAAGTCAGGATACTTAGAACGCACTTCCTGCTCCCGTTCCCACGTAGCCTCCTCAACATTGTGATGATGCCACAATACCTTGACTAAGGGAATGGTCTTTCCCCTCAGAACTTGCTCCCTAGCATCAAGAATCTGTATCGGTCTCTCCTTGTAGGTGACATCCTCGTCGACCTCAACGTCTACCCAACTTAGAACATGTGATGGATCAGGTTCGTATTTCCTCAACATCGAAACATGGAACACATTGTGAACCTTCTCCAACTGTGGCGGCAAGGCCAACCTGTAGGCCACCACACTGACACACTCAAGGATCTCAAAGGGTCCAATATACCTTGGTGACAACTTGCCACTCCGCCCAAAGCGCATCAATCCTTTCCGTGGTGAAACTTTTAGGAACACATGGTCTCCCACCTCAAAGGATAATGGTCTCCTCCTCCGATCGGCATAGCTCTTTTGTCGACTCTGAGCTGTCAACAATCGCTGTCTAATCAATTTAATCTTCTCAGTAGTCTCTTGCACAATGTCTGGTCCTAAGGCTGCGGTCTCGCCCACCTCAGTCCAACAAACTGGAGATCTACAAGGTCTGCCATATAATGCCTCAAATGGTGTCATCTCAATACTAGCCTGATAACTGTTATTATAAGCAAACTCCACAAGTGGCAAATGGTCCTCCCAACCACCACCAAAATCAAGTATACAAGCACGAAGCATATCCTCCAATATCTGTATAGTACGCTTCGACTGTCCGTCAATCTGAGGATGGAATGCTGTGCTAAAATGCAGCTCGGTGTCCAACACCGCCTGGAATCCCTGCCAAAATCTCGAAGTGAACCGTGGATCCCTATCCGACACAATGGATACTGGAACCCCATGTAATCTCACAATCTGCTCCACATACTGCTTACTGAGCCTCCTCACATCATCATTCAATCTCATAGGCAGCTGTTTTGGTCAACCTATCCACAACAACCCAAATTGTATCATTGCCCTTGTTCAATCTTGGAAGACTCGTAACAAAATCCATGGTAATATGTTCCCATTTCCATTCTGACACTGGCAATGGTTGCAACAATCCAGCCGGCCTTTGATGTTCCGCCTTCACTTGCTGACAAGTAAGACATCTCGCTACAAACTGTGCCACATCTTTCTTCATACCTCGCCACCAATATTGGCACCTCACATTGTGATACATTTTGGTACCACCAGGATGAACTGCAAAACGAGAATGATGTAATTCCCGTAATACATCATCACGACAATCCAAAAGAACTGCCATCAACCCTCTGAATCGTAGACCCCCATCGAAATGCAAGGTCCAACCGCTACAGTACTACCACCAACGATCTGTGAGTGAATAGACTCTAACTCACTATCTTTCTTCTGTGCCTCAATCACCTTACTCACAAGCATTGGTTGTGCTACCAAGCTAAACAACGTAGCTGGTTCACTATCATCACTGAAATATAATCCCAACTCTGAGAAATCTTCTATCATTTTCCACTCCCGAATGGCTATGCTAGCTAGAGTCCCATGAGACTTTCTGCTCAACGCATCTGCCACCACATTTGCTTTACCCGGATGGTATTGCAAATCAAAATTGTAGTCCTCCATGTACTCAACCCATCTCCTCTGCCTCATGTTCAAGTCCTTTTGGGAGAAAAGGTACTTGAGACTCTTGTGATCCGAGTAAACCTCGAATTTCTCACCATACAAGTAGTGTCTCCACCCTTTCAAGGCGAAGATCACCGCTGCTAACTCCAGATCATGTGTAGGATAGTTGTGCTCATGAGTCTTTAATTGTCTAGACCCGTAAGCAACTACTCTATCACATTGCATCAGCACACAACCCAGTCCGTTCCCCGAAGCATCACAATAAATCACATATCCCAAGCCACGCTCGGGTATCACTAAAATAGGAGCTGTAGTTAACCGCTTCTTCAATTCACGGAAAGCCAACTCACATGCTTCATTCCACACAAATTTCACACCTTTACGAGTAAGTCGTGTCATAGGTGCTGCAATACTAGAGAAGTCTTTCACAAACCTCCTATAGTAGCCTGCCAACCCAAGAAAACTCCGAATCTCGAAGATACTCTTCGGACTCTCCCAACTCATCACGGCCTCAATCTTAGATGGGTCTACTGAGACTCCACCTGCGGAAACAACATGCCCAAGGAATTTCACCTCTTGGAGCCAAAACTCGCACTTTTCGTACTTAGCGTACAATCGGTGCTCTCTAAAGATCTGCAAAACTATCCTCAAGTGCAACTCATGCTCTTCCTCCGAAGATGAGTACACAAGTATATCATCCACAAACACTACCACAAAAGTGTCAAGGTACTCATGAAATGCGCGGTTCATCAAGTCCATAAATGCCGCCGGTGCATTAGTCAAACCGAATGGCATTACGAGGAATTCATAATGTCCATAACGCGTACGAAAAGCCATTTTATGAATATCCTCTTCCTTTATCCTCAATTGATAATAACCCGACCTTAAGTCAATTTTTGAGAAGTAGTGAGCTCCCTTCAATTGATCGAATAGGTCGTCTATCCTCGGCAATGGATACTTATTCTTGATTGTCACATGATTCAACTTCTGGTAATCAATGCACAATCTCAAAGCACCATCTTTCTTCTTAGCAAATAACACCGGTGCTCCCCACGGTGATGCACTCGGTCTAATGAAGCCTTTAGCCTTCAAATCGTCCAATTGGCATTTTAGTTCTACCAACTCTGCCGGTGCCATCCGATATGGTGCCATAGAGATGGGCGCCATACCGGGCATAAGATCAATACCAAACTCTACCTCTCTCTTGGGAGGTAATTCTGTCAAATCCTCTGGAAAGACATCCACAAATTCACACACCACTGCTGGATATACCTCTTTCAGAACCTCCTCCCCCTCGGCCAAAAGACTAGCCAAGATAAAACTGTGTCACTCACGACTGCTAATGCCATAACATGATGAAGCATAGAAGTCACTCCGATCTCCCATAAAACAAAAGTAATCGCCCTCGGGCGTACAAATCGTCACTCTCCCTCTAAAACAATCAATGGTCGCATGAAACTCCGACAACCAATCCATCCCAAGGATGATATCAAAACTACTCATATCAAGGAGAATGAAATCAAATTCAAGTGTCCTCCAGGCTATCTCAATAGCGCATCCCCGACATACCCTATCAAGGATCACTGTACCGCCCACAGGCGTATCAACACAAACTGCCCTACCCAAGGTTTCCAAATCCTTTCCAAACCAACTACCAAGTTCACACAATCCACCATTGAAAAAAAAATGATTTATAATAATGGCGTACCATCCTGGGCATAGTCTACAATTCAGTGCAATTGTCGAAACAAACCACATAAATCCCGTGCACTTGTCTAAACAAGCCACATAAACAGTGCACTTGCCAAAGCAAGCCACATAAATCCTGTGCACTTGCCAAAACAAGCCACATAACAATGCCCAGTTCCGTAGACTATAACCCGATGGAATCCAACACCAAGTCTAGGATCTTACATCCCACTGATTTCACAATCTCATTAACCAATTAATTTCCATCACCAATTATCCGAGAAAAGAATCATGTCTCGCTGCATCCTTCCACTCCAAGGAACTAGTTAAAAATTATATCCAAAACTTATTACACAACTTTCAACTCATTTCATATAACCCGAACATTCCGCTTCTAGGGTCACTCCACCCTAAATGGACTATCAATACATAAAGCTCTATCCAAGGTTGACACCTCTAACCCCATGGCAAAAAAAAAAAAATCTCCTTTGTATTCAAAACACTTTAACCTCAGTCCCTTACTCGTCAATACCCAACGAGTTAACTCTATAACTACTTGGATCCAACACATTGTAAGAGAAGTGCTAATCAAAGAAAAATGTCCGGCCGGGCCATTTTTCCTTACTAGCCCAACTCCGACAACATGTCGCTCTTGTCCTCACACCTTAAGGTTCAATCAGAACCTAACTATATCCCTCTCAAACATACAAACCATCACTTGTCCATTAAATCTAAAGGAATTAACTCAATTTCAAACATTCACCCCCAACTCCTCCTCCACGACGTCTAGGTGGCATGTTTCTATCAATTCAAGAAATGATTCAACACAACAAGTTATCACATGTTTTGTGTTCAACATGATCAACCATTTCACAACATAATCACATGTTATCAATTGTATACGTAACATATAAACATGCTTTACAAAACACATTTAATTACATAAACATGTTCTCAATTCAACAAATAACATACAATACATGTTATCACATAGCACTTAACATATTATCATGTAAGCACATTCCACATAAACATAAGTTCTCTAATTAACTATGTCAAGTCCACACACGTTTCTAGGTTAACAAACTCGAAGTTCAGACCTATCATGAAACTACAAGTGACCCATCTATTACCCGTCGCCCCTAGGTATTCGTCCTAGTGCTCTGATACCATTCTGTCACGCCCCAAAATCCGGACCACCGGGACTCCCCCGGACCAACCCAAATCCCGGGTGTGAACCCGTTCATTAAACCCCAATGAACCCCCTCATATCTCTTAATTATCGCGGAAGCTAATCATACACATGTAATTAACCATGCATATACCCATCACTATCCATCCCAATAGGCCCTACATCGGTCCATGCATCCATGGCATTCCATTTCCACTCCTAGATCATGAAAAATCATAACAATTCACATTTCTAAGGTTTTGAAGACTTTGAGGCGCCTCAAACCTGAGTTTGAGTCGCCTGGAACTTCCAGTAGGGTCAAAGTTATCAAAAATGCACTTTGAGGTGCCTCAAACTCCACTTTGAGGCGTCTCAAAGATTTCCAGGCGCCTCAAAGTCAACTTTGAGCCGCCTCAAACTTTTCCAGGCGCCTCAAAGTGGACTTTGAGCCACCTCAAACTGCACCAGTTCCGAAATTTTGACAGCACTCCTCAACCTGACTTCAAATGCTAATATCTCACAATCCGTAATCCCGTTTGACCTGAAATTTGACATGGATCATCCTCAAGATGTCTAGTTTCTAACCCAATTTGAATCATTCAAAAATACCAACCACAACTCAAGTTATACTCAATTTAGTGGGTGTAGGTCAGGTTTTCCACCCTTGCAACCAAACATGCCTATCTTTCTCAATATAAATCGAAACATGGCCCATGACCCATCAAAACGAAGCTAACACAGTTCTCTTTCCATATACACACATTGTGCAAAATTACAAGTCACAAACCACATACACCAAAAATTTAGATTTAAGTGCATGAAACCGTAAAGCACCAATAATACATGTTTTCGGAAAACAAATGGTCTTTACATATTCATATCATGCATATGGTCCACAATCCGGACATGCATTCCAACAAAACAACATAAAGTCTTTAAAATGACCAAAACCACTCCACGCCAATGTACTATTGGGGAGTCTCCATCACCTCCTTTCCATTTCCTGAAAAATATTAATCCACATGGGATGAGCAACCACAAGCTCAGTAGAAACATTTAAAACATAATTCCACCAACTCCGTGAGCACCACGTAACCATACATTTTGCATTTAACATATTGGAAATTCATGCACACACACAACCATATCACAAACAAGGTAGAATGCAACATGATATGCACGACTCCCTCATCCTTCCCACATATTGGTCTCCAATCCCCATGGACAACCAATCCCACCTATAGAGGGTTACCTTTACCGGAATACCTCTTGAGGGTTACCTTTACCGGAATACCTCACTACACATCAATCCATGAGGGTACCTTGACCGGAATACCTCACGAGGGTTACCTTTACCGGAATACCTCGCCGTTTTACCGAATGGATTCCACCGTTCACATTGCTTGCCTCCCTCACCATGCCAATGAAAATGAACCCCACAATTTTATCAAATGTACATTCACAATTTGCAACCAATAAGGCATCCAACAATCACACTTAAACAATCTCCCATTTAGGCATTATATGCATTTACAATGAACATGCTTCACACCTCTACATTTCACATAGCACACATCCTTCACAATGTTTTTAAAGCAATTTATCAAACACATGAAATCACCCTCGCAATTATACATGAATCCACCAATATAAATTCATAAATCAACCCCAACATGCTCATAAATTTCTCTAAGGCATTTATAAGCATACCATCATATCAACCAACATTATAGCACATTTAATGATATAAAATAACATGCTTGAACATTGAGGAACATCTATTTACTCCACATAACCAATTGGTTGTCATAGACAACCAATATACTCACAAGAATCCCGAATTTTATGAGTTAAACATCCCTACCTCAAATTGGAAGAGCTTCCAATTGAATTCCCCCAAATCTCACCCAAAAGATCAACCTTCTCCAAAAATGATTTTGGACCGATCAATCTCAAGCTCTCAATGCGTAGATCATTTCTTCCTTCTTCGGCAAAATCAAACTCTCACCCGAAGCCCCTCAAAATTCATGAAGAAAGGAAGAAGATGAAGAAGCTATGCATATATATGTATAGATGCTTACACGGCTGGGAGAAGATAGTGATAATGGCTGAGATCTCATGGCTATTTATAGCCTAAATGACCTACTCATAATTACAAGTATGCCATCACCTTTTCACTAAACCTTCCCGGGCTCATTTTCGGAGTTCCGTAACTCCGATTGACACGAAATCAATTCCGTTGCGCGTCAAATATTTTATTTAAGCTATCCTCAAAATTTGAGGTCATTCCGAGACTTTTGGATTTTCTGGGCCCACGGGGCCCGCACCCCTAGGTTGACCGGACCCGAAAAAGTCAACTTTTGTCAAACGCTCCAAAAACTTCTCCAAACCTTAAATAAGTTATCTAAACATGCATTTTACATTTAAAACACATATACCATCATTTAATGTCTTAATATGACGATTAAATGAAAATTCAAGAAAACTGGCCAAAAATGGTCACGGTCCTTACAACTTTATTCTTTTCAAGACAAAAACTTGAATAAACAAGAAACCATGGAGGCATGTATATAAAGTTTACACTGGTCTGATAAAAATCCCTTGTGGGCTTTTGGATATCCTTGTGAAGTTTGATGGTTGGTTAGCTACGTAACTCCATTTGAAAAAACTTTCCAAAATGATTGTATCTGTGTTTATCGCAAATATTTTAAATACCTACTTCAAAAAACTAAAGCCAAAAAGATACCATAATTCTCAAGTTTTTTTTATAGAGATCCCTTGTTGGGTTGGATCCTTGTGGAATTTGATGGGTAGCTGCTCCATTTGGAAAAACTTTCTAGTTTTTGCAAAATGCTTTCAGTTACAAACACAAATCTTATATTCAGCATTCATAACATGCTATGCCATATATAATTTGATTGTAACTATGTTTTCTTTTTCTAAAATTACAAACAACTATGAACAACTTGCAAAGTTTACGATTGTTCGTTTTAATTGCAAGGTGCATGGTGGTTTTCTTTGATTCATTTCTTTTTTATTTTTTTGGTAAGCCTCTCTCCCACCCTTCTCCCTCTTCCTGATTTATCTTGTAGTACTTCTTGCTAAAGCTGGCATTATCACCGGTCCAAACATTTTCCCAGTATTTTGAATGACTAATGAATTAATATCAGATTTATCATGGCATCACGCTGTTGGATCTTCTATCCCTTGGTTTCCAACCAAGCCAAGACTTCAAAGATGCTGTAGATGCTCTGAATACAGAATCTGATCCACCAGAATCAGAATTGGCAAAATCAGTTTGTTCCGTCTTGGAACGTATGGATCCAATGAGAGCAAGTTACTGGAAATGGCGGAAGAGCATGCTTTCTGATCAGGCAGCAGTTTAATGGCGGTGGGGGTTGTATTGGTTGCTTTGAGACTGTTGATTGATATGGGGCCTCCATTTCTGTTGGGGGACTACCCCGCGCAATGGCTGTTTGGAATTGGAATTTTCTCATAATTTAGATTTAGTGTTCTTTGTGTTGTAAGTTACCATTCTGATCAAGAAATGCTTATTCACTTGGAAGGCCTTGGGCACCAGTTGATTTACCACAGGCAACTTCCTAGTTGAACTAGCTTGATTGTGAGAGAGCATCTCCAATTTACTTCTTGTAGTTACATTTCCAACTTTGCAGGCTTGTAAGTTGCCTCTGTATTCCAGCAACTTTTTGTGGAAATATAAACATTCCATGTATTAATAATACTTTGCAGCTTCTAAAATGAGTTTTTTCGTTGTGTGTGTGATACATGAAAATTGATCTCTCCATTGTGTTCCACACACACACACACACACACACACACACATATATAGGTGCTTAAAAACAGGAACAATGTATAAACAATTGAATGTTAACATTAATAATGTAGGATATTGTAGCCAAAATTAACTGTTCCAATATAATGGAATTCACTTCGACAATGGTGGAAGTATTATTATCCTTCAAGAAAGATAATGGCATTGATTTATTGATTAGTGTTGGTAAAATTGACTGCAAATACAAAGAGCAATAAACACAACTCAGATCAATAACATGAATTTGGAATGAACAGACTCAAAATTTGAAATAGAAGAAGAAGAGTAAAATGGAGTAGCAGAGTAAATTTAATTTTTTTCTTTTTTGAAAAGATCACTCTAAAGAGCACACACACTAAACTTGTTTTAAATTTTTTTTCTTCTTTTTCTTCTTTTTTTTCATTATTAATGAAAAGAATGACCAAAACACCTCCGTAGTGTTTTGTTCTACATTAGTGAAAGTTTGTTTATTACTAGTATTATTCTTATTTTTACTATCTTTAATTTGTTGCAATTACTCTACTTATATGCATGCTTGATTTAGATGGAGCTGAATGGCCATGTAGTTATATAGTTCAACTTATATTGATCCCATACGGTAGTGTGAACCTGAAAGGCAGAACATTAAAAAACTTACTATCCAAGCTTATCTCAATTTGCTGCTACTGTTATGTGCTATGGAGGGAGAGGAATCTGAGATTCTACTCTAACAGCTATAAGGGAAACACTGAGTTTGTTAAATTACTCAAGAGAACCTGTGTTAAAGCAAGAATGGAGCCTTCCTCAATCTGAGATTCAGTTAATTTGTCATCGTTATATTTGGAATTCTTATGCTCGATTTCTTTGCCTCACTGTTATCTCTATTGTTGATTACATATGGAAGATGGCTGCCCTGCTTCTGAAGTCTATATATAGACAGTCTTTGCTTAGATCCAAATGCCTCATAATAGCTTTAAATGATTTATAGAATTTGCTTTGAGAAACTGATCATTTTTTCTCCTTATGTTCTTAGGTTTTATCTTGTATTTCCTTATGAGCTGATGGATTTGGGGATTTCTCAGCTTGCTGCTGATTTTTTTGGCTGTTTTTAGTCTTTTTCACCTTCTTGGCTATCTTTGGTGCTTGTGTAACTTTGGCCACCCTTGTGGTTTGTTGCCTCTTGGCCATTTTGGTATAGTTTCCTCATTTATACAATCTACCTTTATCTTAAAAAATCTCAAATTTGGTGAGAGGCTTCCATGTAATTGGTTGTCAGTTAGGACAAAGTACGGAGTAACTGATGGATGAGATATTGTAAAATGAGGTTGGGACTAAACCGGAAAAATTGTTAATCAATGATTGCAGCTTCATTCAGTGGTGTAAGGATCATTTCTTCTGCGTGCTTAATTGACATTGATAGTTGTATGTTATCATGGTAATGAAGATTTTATTGGTGTCTAAAGTGCTACTTTTGAATTCGAGCAAGCTTAGAAAAACAGCAGTCAAGGGTCAAAAGCATTAAGCACACTATGAGCAGACAGAGCCACTTAGGACTCTGCTATTTGTTAGAATGAATGCATGAACTCTGCCACTTGGATTCTCTGGTATCTTTGAATTTAATAGGGCACATTCTGCATCTAACCAATTCTTTAATTTGGCCAATTAACTAATGGGGCGAGCAGTATGAGTTCCTAAATGCAGTATATACTGCAATGAAACAGAAGTCTGTTGACAGTGTGAGTGATATTTCCTACTGCACCCCAATTGTATGCCACCCAATCAAGCAGTGAGCTCCATTAACATGATGGGGGATTAATGTAGGCTCTACATTGAACCTAACCTAATTTTCATATGATATTAGAGAAGGATCATCCAAGGAATAATTGACAGGTAGATTCAATAGGAAACAATAGTTGGGAAAATGAATAAAAGCCACAGATGGTCTGTCCAAGGCTTGTAGTCTGTAGTTTGCAGCTAACCAGAGGATGAAAGAGTGTCTAGGTATAGCATGTTTGAACCAAACAGCTTTAAACCAAGGGAGTGGTAGGTGTGGGCAAAAGAGAAATTAAGGTTGGGGGAAGGAACCCAAATAATCTTATCTTTGACAAGAGGGTTGAGAGCAGGAAGGGTCGTGGGGTCATTAAACCTGATATGATTGTTTCTGGTTATAGACTTGACCTTATTACACAGATTTAGACCAGCAGCTGAAATCTTTTCTTGAGAGGTTCTGCAGATCAAAGGCCCAAGGGGATGCCATGAATCAAACCATAACCTGGTGTCAAACTTTCTTCCATTCCCAAGAGTTGTAAGGTGATGGCTTCAAATTCCAGAAACTTTGCCTCTTGATCAAATATAGATTGGGAGTTAGCAATAAGAATGTTCCATATTTGTTTGAGGATGACTATCTTGTTTCTCAACTCAATATCAGGCAGCTCAAAACAAACACTTTCTGAAATACAAAAGGTTAGGTTTGTCTTGAGTCCTCCCCATAACTCTTGAAATGGATAATGTTGGTAATGTCCGAGGTACTATTTTATCTTTTTAGTTTGCAAGGTAAACTGCATCAGCTATAGAAGTGCAATACAAGGCTATACAGAGAGGTGTGCCTCTCCTTTACAAATTATACTTATCAGCTCTATCTTCTCTTTTTCTCGGGGACATAATATATATATCTATATACAAGCTTTACTTATGGAAGCTGTGTAATCCTTCTACAAACTCAGTTTGGACCAAATCGGTTCACAGTTTTCTGCTTAAAGGCAAGAGTTTATGGGAAATTCATGCCCCTCAAGACTGTTCTTGGTTTTGGATGAAGTTGATTCAACTAAGAGAGACTTAGAGGTTGTGTTAAACACAATATTGGAGATGGAAACCTCACATCAATGTGTTTTGACAATTGGCATCATATGGTCCTTTGCATTCCCATTTATTCTTCTAGAACAATTTCAGAATGTGGAGTGCTCAAGTCTGCCAAAGTTTGCTCCATCATCTATAATGATCAACAGAATTGGCCTGTTGCTTTGTCCAGTACTGCTTAGCTCCTTCATCTGATCAGAAACATGTCTACTTCTTCTGCCATCATCAAGGCATGGCTCGGATTACATTTCTTGGACTCTAAATCCCAATGGTGGATTCACTACTACTTCAGCTTATCAGTTCCTTCAGCATTTTTTGTAGCAGAGTCAGTTGGGATCACAGTTTGGTTTCCAAATACTATTCCCAGATGCACTTCTATTTTATGGCTAGTTATTCATCAAAGGCTAAGTACTCAAGACCATTTCTAAGAAACATAAACCTTTACCAATCAATGATAACAAATTCACATATACCAGATTCATGAATACAAATTTGAAAGAGCTTATTGATTAATAGAAATGGAAAAATGGTTGTTCCATGAACCAAACCACTGGAAATCAGTGCTATATTTGAAATGTAAAACATTTTTAAAAAAATAAAAGAAAACTCATGAGTTATTGAGACCATTGTTGAACTCTCAGCTCAGGTTATAAGGTAAATTAAAACTCCTAATCATCTTGACTAGCCATGTCTTCCTTGTATTTATATCATTTTACTGATCTTGGTTGAAGAAAGTGACCGCTGAAGCAAGTATTTTCGTAAACTTACAATTTTGAAGACTCTTACATGTGTGCCAAAACTAGTTTGAGCCACCTTACCACATACAATCTTGGGGGATGAGTCATTGTTATTTAAAGTTTTCAAGCATATATACTTTGCAAACTGAAACTTTCTTGAGGCCCATTGTGCAGCAAGAGCATCTTGGGTATGGAAGAGTCCTATTGTTCCTCTGTGCACCAAAGAGATACAGCAATTTGGGTGGCAGATTTGATCAATCATTCTACTAAAACATGGAAAACTAATGTTATGAATAAAATCTTTAACTAGAGGGAAAGAAGATGGCATTATCACCTTCTTGAACTTTAGTTTGAGCTCGGGGTTGGCTAAACGAGCTTAACTCAAATAACGGTTTCTTGGTATGAGTCAAGTTCAAGTGATGCTTGAATATATATTTATCAAATTTTATCGAGCCAAGCTCACAAAATTTATCAAAGAAAACATGAAAATTGAACTCTCCAATGTGCTCCACACTATTACCTCACACACACACATAGTTAAACATAGAAACAATGTATAACCAATTGAATGTTAACATTAATAATGTAAGTATTCTAGCCAAAATTCTGTTCCAGTATAATGGTGCAGTGTTTGCAAGGCAATGTTGGTTTGACTTTTCTACCAATGATTAAAGAAAAAATTGAACACCTGAAATACTCTAAAATGACAAACTATGCATTAATACCAAAAAAAACATTTAATTACCATCAAACAAATGTGAAATGGCCACTAAGAATTGCATTGTTAATGTTTCACTCTTGGATAGATCCAATTTCATGTTTGCAAAAACCATCTACTTGAGGAGCTCGAATTCACTATCCTACGAGAAAGATATTGAAATTGGTTTATTGATTAGGTTACAAAGAATTATAGGGCTTAGAGCAGATTTTGAAGCTCTTGCATCTTCTATTGTATCTTTTTCATGAGACTGAACAACGGTTCATGAACATTGTTGCTCATAACTTGAATCAACTTGAGGTTGATCTCAAATCCACTGTAGAGTTTCTTGTGCACAACTGTTGAGTAATTAATGAGATATATAAGAAACAAATTAGGAAACTAATTAAACAGTTGTACATTCTGCTCCCAAACCAAACAAACTCCAGGTAATAGATGTGCATGCATCCATGTTATATATATACTCTATTTTTACATACCGGCCATCATTACTTTCCAAGAATGGAAAGAGAATAAAAATAAAAAATACTTTGTGTGAAGAAATGTTTTAATTAGCCAATCATTTTGCACTCGGAAAGTCTATTACTTATTTCCTAGTACTTTCCTTACACTTGAAGAGGCAATATAACAGCACTCTACTACTAGCTAAACTTAGGGTTAGCCTCGGGGTCATTGGATTATGCATGAGTAGTCACTGGGTGGTCTCAGTTTGGATGGGCTACAACTACAAGATCATGATGATTATTTTCTTTGCAAAATTAAAAGAGATGATTCTAAATGTCTCAAGAGAGCACCCAAGCATGAGGCTCATCCTGGAGCTATTGATTATGATCTTGGGTACACTGATTGGTCATGTGCTGGGTACTTGGAACAAAAGAAGCATGTGGTATCCAAAGAAGAAAACCCAACTCACAAGAAGATGGGGTATTCTCAGGCCTCTACTCCTGAAAACTTTGATACTAATATGCAAGGATATCACTGTTTATATGATCAATCTGTAACAATGGCTCATCAGCTACTTAATGCATCATTTGAAGCAACTGCAACGTCCAATCTGTTAGTATAGTCCCACATTGCCTGGGTACATTTGGAATGTGCAGTGTATATACACATGGGCACCCTCTCCTTATAAGCTGGTTTTTAAGGATGAGTTCTTCCCATGGGTTTATCACAATCAACCGCTGCCAGCACATGGGACTAAACCGTTTGATGGCATTACAACGAACTCTTCATGTTCAATAGAAGACCAGCAGATAGAGTCATTTTTGCAGAACCTTGATTTTGAAACTTAATTATTTGCAAACAACATTGATCCAGAATTGGAGGCAGGCCTCAATGCTGTCTCTAAAGTACTTAAGACATCACTTTCAGTTGGCAAAATGGATCAAATCCAAGAAAACGTTTTGCTATTTTAAGATGAGCTTGTATGGTTCCTAGTTCATCATTTTGATTTAATAATTTTACTGGTCATAGTCATTTGTCTGTCAGTTTGTCACATCTAAATTGTAAATGGTAAAGAGCAAATGAAACAGCTTTATTTTACATTAGTTTGTTGCTTCTAAATTGTAAATGACTGGAGATTCAGTTGTTTTGCACCTAATCAAATGTAGTTATAAAAGTTGATCCCCTCTGGATTATATTTTTCTAAATCAAAGTAGTTATTTGTGTTGTTGCATTGTTGTCGCTCTGTATATGCATCTACTGATCAATATATTCAGCTGTTGCTAGCTTTTGCTCTACCTATACCACTATTTCTGCTATAATTGTTTATTCGATTAGTATTTCTGCTATTAGTTGTTGCTACTGTCAATTATGTGCCTTCCGTTGCTGCTATTAAGTTAAATACTTTAGCTGATGTAAGAAAACAGATACTCTACTTTCTGTGTTGTGGTTTGAAGGTTGTTATATATATATATATATATATATATATATATATGTTACTTTTGGGTTTATGTAAGCATATTCAATCAAATCATTCCCTAATTTAGAGTGCAATCAAGTGGAAGATGCAGATTTTGTAAAATCCATTCAATCAGGTCCATGTTTTAGTATCTTCAATTCTAATGCTCTAACATTTTGTTTAATGGGATTAGTTTATTGATGTTGTTTTTTACCTGTCTGAGGAATTAAGAACCTTTAATAGAATATATGCACATCAATACATTAGCAAGGACCTAAAAATGTATCTAAGGTCTGTGTTTCTACTTTTACAGTTGTTGTTGCTGTATCTTTTCCTTTTTATTGCTAATCAATAATTGTTAGCTTCATTCTGTTGTGAGAAAAGCACTTCTTCTGCATGCTTGATCCTGACTTGGATAGTTGTTTGATAGCATTTAAATGAAGATTTTATTTCAGTGTCTGAGGTACTATTTTTGAGAAGGGGGAGCTGGGACTGTTTGAACAACCCAGTGGAGACCATGTAAAACAACTACAAGAGTATTCATCCCAATGACACAACACCACACAAATGGCAGATGACTAAGAAAATAGGGCATCCATATAAGAAGAACATGATGATAAGCCACATGAAATCAATTAGATACACTCAACTTCAAGGGGATAACCAACCTGCAGTAATATAACCACCATATAGCTAAGTACAATATGCGGGCAGGCAAATAATATAATACTATAGGTCCTGCACAAATCCATCAGCTGCAACTAAATTTACTTCCACTCCCTTTTTAACCATCAACTAAGTTATGATGAGAGACCATTGCATTTTTAGCCTAACAGTCTCCACTTTCTCCTTATATGAATTCTTAAAAAAGTCTTGTGTTCCCCCTCCATCCAAGATAATAAACAACAATAGCTAATAAGTTTTCACAGAACTTGGATTTGAAAGACCTCCCTTTAATATTCAGGAAAAAAGAGAAGAAAAAAAGAGACCTCCCTTTAATGCTAATCACGGCCTAAGAAGCAATGCATCAACAGACCTCCTAATGATTGCCTCATTATAAAATTCTTTTGATAAGAAAAAATTGACATGAAACTTCTTGATGGACCTTTAGATAGTTATTCAACTAATTGTTTTGGTTTCAGTTGAAAGTTGGGGTTTTCTCTCTTTGTTTTGGTTTCAGTTGAAATTTGGGATTTTCTCTTTCTTATTGTTATTCTGCTCAATTTATGAGATTTAATTTCTATTTTCATTCAGGTTTTCGAAAACTTTTGCAATGCACTTTTCTAAGCTTTGACAAGGTAGAGACATTTATCTCTATCTCCTTAATTGGAGCTCTAGCAACATTCTTGTCATTTTTTTAGAATTTCTTACGGCATTGCAATCTGATTGTTTGACATGATCATGTGAAAATGCTTTCTTATTTTGATAATTTTCTTATTTCATTTTGATAGTTTTTGTTTTGAAAGCATTGAGGTAACCTTATGGCTATACTCTATAGTACACTTCACTCGGAATTGAATAAATGCATGGTACCATTGTTTTTGTCTTCTCATTTTCCAGTCATTATTTATGAATTGCCAGTGGGAAAATGATTAATTTTGACAAATCTTGTATGTTTTCAGACCAAATGTGTCCAATACATGTGAGAATCAGTAGAGAAGAATCCTAAGAATCACCACTGAGGGTTGGACTAATAACTACCTACGTCTCCCTTCTTTGTTGGGAAGATCAAAACTGCCTTCTTTCCAATTTTTGGAAGAGAAGCATTCACAAAAAATGCTGGTGCTGAAAGGTGAGCTGATGTCAAAGGCTGGGAGAGAAGTTTTGGTGAATTCAGTCCTCTCAACTCCTACCAATTATTCCATGCCATGTTTCAGACTTCCAAAGAGAGTAAAACTCTTAAGAAGTAAAACTATTAATTTCTGGTGGAGTGGAAAAGGAGAAGGCTCTTTGTTATTGGGTGGAGATTTGAGGTGGGGGATGACTCTTTGTTATTTAAAGTTTTCAAGAATAAATACTTTGCAAACTGCAGCTTTCTTGAGTCACATTGTGCAGCTAGAGCATCTTGGATATTGAAGAGTTTGTGTTCTGCGAAAAAAAAAAATTTGTCACAAGGAAGGGAATGCAGTGGATAATTGGTAATGGAGCAAGGGTTGACTGTTGGGTGGATAATTGGTAATGAAGCTTATTCCTTTCAGATTTGATTTTAGTACTCCAAATGGTTTATCATGGAAGCATCAATGGATTAAGCTGGTGGATATATGCATTGGATTTACCTGAAGCTGGAATGTTAGAATTGAATTTTGAAGCTGCTTTCAATGGTCTTTCAATGAAATGTTGTTTGGCAGTGGTGTTGTGGTGGAGGGTGATTGCCAACAAATGATGGGTTTGAAGTCTTCAGTTGCTGGATCTCACACTCCTATTGCTGATATCTATATTCTGCTTGCTAAGTGTCAAAATGTTGGGCTTCATTGGGTGTGAGGGAATGCAATGGTGCAGTGCAGCCCATTTGTGTTAGTCAAATTTCTATTGAAACAAAAAGGAGTGATTGTGATTGTGATGTTTCGCCTGTTCTGTTATTAAAGGCCTTGGATGTACACTGTCCTCTTTCTTGAGTTCTTTGCTTTGTTGGATGAAAGAAAAAAAAAAGGAAAAGAATAAAACAATAAAACTAAACAGTTTATCAATGTTAAAGCAAAGCGGTTAATAAATTGATGAGTAATTTTTCTCCGCACTTCCTTTAGTGCAGCTTCACCACATTTACTTTGAAGTTTCACCACTTTCATTTCACCATCGTAAACTCCACCATTTTGAATTTTAACAATTTAAACAGTGAATTTCATCATTTCTAGGAATTTCAAAACCGTAAATTTCACTATTTTTGCAACTTTAAATGGTGAATTTTATCATTTTTATGGACAAATAAAAATAGGTGAAATTTCACTATTATAGAGGTATATCATTGAAAGCGGTGAAAATTCACACAAGAAGAAAAAGTTATTGAAAATGATTTTGATTTAAATTTATAAGATAATATTACGTAGGACTCACTATTTTTATGTCTATATACTATTCTTTTATTCACATTGTTTAATTGGTCTCTTTTAAAATAAATAAAAAAAGTTTGTGCATAATTGGTCTATTTTATGAACTTGAGCAGAATTTATTTATTTATTTTTATGAACTTGAGCCGAATTTATTATTATTATTATTATTTTCAAAGATAAGCAAGTTTACTCTTATAGAAATAATAATGGTTCTATGCAAATGAGAATTGTTGATTAGAGACTTGTATTAATTTGTTTATGATTTTTTTTTTTGGTGTAGAATTTTCAGTCATATATTTTCTACATGTTTTGCCTTTCAAAACATGTAGCGCTTGTATTACTCATGAGACCTGGGGTATGTGAAATCTAAATTTTTGTTTCGGAGAAGTTTAAATTGATACGACCAATGGGCATTTGCCCAAATGGTAGGATATCCCCTCCCAAAGGAACGACCCATCTGGGCAAATGCCCATTGGTCGTATCAATTTAAACTTCTCCGAAACAGAAATTTAGATTTCACATACCCCAGGTCTCATGAGTAATACAAGCGCTACGGCCAATAATGACATTCTTTGAAAGGCAAAACATGTAGAAAATATATGACTGAAAATTCTACACCAAAAAAAAAAAAAAAATCATAAACAAATTAATACAAGTCTCTAATCAACAATTCTCATATGCATAGAACCATTATTACTTCTATAAGAGTAAACTTGCTTATCTTTGAAAATAATAATAATAATAAATTCGGCTCAAGGTCATAAAAATAAATAAATAAATTCTGCTCAAGTTCATAAAATAGACCAATTATGCACAATTTTTTTATATTTTAAAAGAGACCAATTAAACAATGTGAATAAAATAATAGTATATAGACATAATAATAGTGAGTCCTATGTAATATTATCTTATAAATTTAAATCAAAATCATTTTCAATAACTTTTTCCCCTTGTGTCAATTTTCACCGCTTTCAATGATAATTTTACCTCTATAATAGTGAAATTGAGAGTTTGAGTCTTGTTAGGGGCAATATTGTGGGTATGGGTTTGATTGAACTTTTTTTTAAAAAAAAAAAAGGCTTAGATTGATATGGTTTGTGTAAGGTGATCGTTTTCTTTTTTGTCTACCTGCATTTAGATCCTCTTTCTTAAATTGGAATTTGAATTTTCATAGAATTTTGTATATATGCTTAGGCAAGTGGTTCAGATAACTTTCATGACTTAGGTCTGTTTCTATGTTAGAGTTCAAAACTTATATTCATTTTTTGATCCAAGTAGTGGGTTGAGGTGTGCTTCAGTTTTCCTCGTCATATGATATTTACCAACAATGGCTTTTTTTGCCATAGATGCTTGTTTTCACATCCGTTCTTGGTATAGTTGAAAAAGTTTACCAGGAAAGTAGTTTTTACTTTAGCATTTTAGCTAAGCAGTCCAAATTTTCTTTGGTCACCAATGCTTGTTCTGGTCTTTCACCAATGCTAGTTCACTTTATATGAATGAATTCTGAACCTTCTCCCTTTTTTTATTATATTCGATGAGGGAGAAGCTTTGCATATGGCCAAGCTTGAGACAAATTTTCATTAGAAAAAATCTCGTATATGGATTTCACACATACATACATGAAGGATTGAAAATTTTAAATCCTTAATTTCTGGAAAAAAAAATCAAATTATGATCAAAGCTCACACTTGCCTAAGAAATGAATTGGACTTTGCTGGTCGTGAAGAAAGAAGAGGAAAAACAAGAGAAAACAAGTTGCTTGCTGCTGGGTAAAGAAAGAAGAAAAATGAGAGAAAAAGCTTGCTGCTGGCGTGAAGAAAGAATAAGAAAATGAGTTGTTAACTATAAGGAAATAAGAAGAAAGAAAAATAAAAATGAGACCCAGTACCCTCATAGAGTAATTGAAGCAATACTTAGTATTTTTAAATAATAAAAAAAATGAGGCCACGTTGTATTTGTTTTAGATGAGGGCGAGTAGTATTTTTTTTTAGACGAGGCCCATTAGTATTTCTTTTAAATGAAACCCAGTAGTATTTTTTTAAATGATGCCTAGTAGTATAGGTTGGGTAAAAATTGGGAGCCCTTCAAATTTGGGGGCCCTAGGCCTCGCCTGGCTTCCAGGGTCGGCCTTGCATTCAAATATCTATTTCCTTATAAAAGAGTTTTAATGGTAATATACTTCCTAAACTTTAGGGTTTTAAAGAGAGTATACTCTTGACAACAATTTTCTATCAGAATTTACGATTATAGTTTTTTTCCTGTCTTTTCATTATATCTCTCGTGCGGTGTCTGAATATTAATTTGCACCTACTGACAAAGAACTGCTCACTTTCGTTACGTAGATATGTCGTCACTAATACTAGTGGGGTTTCAATTTGTTCCTAGCGAGGAAGAACTGATAACTCACTATTTAAGAAGAAAGAAAAAGGGAGAACCCCTGCCTTTCGAGGGAGTAATATTAGAGCATGACATTTATGGAAAATCTTCATGGGATATATTCATGAAGAACGACCCATGGCATTCATTCAAGATCATCAAAGATAAATGGGAACATGTTATTTACGTGTTTACCAAGTTAAAGAAAATTGGCGGTTCTAAGAAGAGAATTTCTAGGAGAGCTGGTTGTGGCACATGGGATGGCCAAACTGGCATTGATATAATTCATAATCAACAGAAACAGAATATTGGATTCAAGAGGATGTTGGCTTTCCAAGTAGATAATTCTGAGTACGGTTTGATCATGCCAGCGCGACGTCACTGGATTATGCATGAGTATTCGCTAGGTGGTCTCAGTTTGGATGGGCTACAACTACAAGATCATGATGATAAATATGTTCTTTGCAAAATTAAAAGAGATGATTCTAAATGTCTCAGGAGAGCACCAAAGCATAAGAATCATCGTGGAGCGGTTGATGATGATCATCTTGGGTACACTACTACTGTTGATGAAACAAGACATCAAGTATCCAAAACAGAAAACCCAACTCGTAAGAAGAAGCGATATGAGGCCTCTAGTACTACTCCACAAAACTTTGATGTTTGTGTGCAAGATCAATCTGTGACAATGTGTCATCAGTTTCTTCTAACACAACAAAGGATGTGTTCATCATCAAACAATATATCCTTTAACGCACCTACAACGTCGAATCAGCTGTTGTCAATGCAAGAATATCACTGTTTATATGAACAATCTGTGACAATGGGTCATCTGTTGGTTCCAACACAAGAAAGCCCGTGTTCATCAGCCAACAATATATCCGTTGATGCAACTACAACGTCGAATGAGCCGTTGTCAATGCAAGAATATCACTGTGTATATGATCAATCTGATTTATTTGCAAAGAACATTGATCCAGAATTTGAGGCACGCCTCAATGTTATCTCTAAATTACTTATGGCTGATGATGAGCCATTACTTTCAGTCAGCAACATGGATCAAATCCAAGAAAACCTTTTGCTATTTTAAGATGATCGAGCTTGTTTAGTTACTAGTTCATACTCATTTGTCTATCAATTTGTCAATTCTAAATTGTAAATAGTAAAGAGCAAATGAGACATTAGTTTGGACCTTCCAATTGTAAATCCGAATTATTTTGTAAGTAATAAAATGTGTTTATGAAAGTTCAGCCCCTCTGGATTATGTTGCACTGTTGACGTTATTTCCTATTGTTGTTCCTCTGCTTATGCAGCTACTCAATATCTTCAGCTGTTGCTTTTGGTCTACCAATACCACTATTTACGATATAATCGCTGCTATTTTCAATTAGGTACCTTCCATTGGTTCTTTTAGATTCCCAACTCTACTCCTGCTAATTGCTAGCTTCTACTGTTAATTATACCTGAAACTCGTCGTATATGATTGAATCAAGTATCTCTCAGGATAAAAAAATTTATATATTTACAGTAAAAGTTTGTTTGTTACTAGTATTATTCTTATTTTTACTATATTTAATTTGTTACAATTACTCTACTTATATGCATGCTTGATTTAGATGGAGCTGAATGGCCATGTAGTTATATAGTTCAACTTATATTGATCCCATACGGTAGTGTGAACCTGAAAGGCATAACATTAAAAAATGTATTATCCAAGCTTATCTTAATTTGCTGCTACTGTTATGTGCTATGGAGGGAGAGGAATCTGAGATTCTACTCTATGGAGGTGTCATCTGGTGTGACTTGCTATTTTCAAACTGAGCTCTAATACCAGATTTTGTTGGGAAAATTGACAATTTGGAATAAACATATTCAGAATTTGAAAACAGAGGAAGAAGTGTAAAATGGAGCAGCAACAATTTTTTCGTTTTCATTTCATTCATCTAATCAGAATACAAAAAAGCCATATTGTATACCAAAAACATTTGAAGGAGACCCAAGTATCGTGTACATATATCAGCCATACAAAAGATACCTAAGGTATGATATTTTTTACACTGGATAAGTCAAACTAACTAGAGTATTATATTAGTAATTACTACTTACAACACATTAACCTCAACAATTAGGCTACAAAGAATTATAAAGCTTAGAGCATATTTTGAAGGTCTTGCATATTCTATTGTATCTGTTTCATACTGACAACAGTTCAGGTTGCTTCTCATAACTTGATTCAACTTGAGGTTGATCTCGAATCCACGGTAGTTATTGCTTGAAAAGTGACAGATTTGTAGAGGTTCTTGTGCACAATTGTTGAGTACTTCTTGGTGACCTTGTGGGCGGGGGCGAGACACTGGCAGGCTACCACACTGGCGATTTACTGGTTGCGCAATCCCACATTGCCTGAGAAAGGAAAAGGTGAAGTGCTTATATGTGCGGTGCTATCTCTAAATAGTATGAGACTTTTTGGGGTAAAACTCAATAATTAATTCGTGAAACCCGGTATTCTAACAAGTAGATTTATTCCAAAAAGCAATGCATTGGGAAATATGTCACAAAGGCCATTAGAGAATTTTTCTCAATGGTAAGCTCCAAAAGGAAATCAACTTTTCTCCCTTGTGCCTAAGCCATCTAACCCATCAAGCATGAATGATTTTCGACCAATTTTCTATTGTAATTGCATTTACAAAAGCATTGCAAAACTTTTGGTAGAGAAAACCCATTAAGCATGAATGATTTTCGAAAATTTTCTTGTTGTAATTGCATTTACAAATGCATTGCAAAACTTTTGACAGAAAAAATCAAACCTGTCTTGCCTCACATCATTGATCCTAGCCAATGTGCCTTTATCCTAGGAAGACAAATCAGTGATGCCATACTTCTAGCACAGGAACTATTCCAAGGATATCACAAACCCTCATCACTAACCAAATGTGCTCTTAAAATTGACTTAAGAAGAGCCTTGACTCAGTGGTTGGTAGTTTATGATTGACACCCTTACACTATTCAAATTCCCACCTATTTTTGTTTCAAGGAACCAAGCCTGCCTCACATCCACCTCATTTACCATCTCTCTAAATGGTGAGTTTCAAGGCTTTTTCAAGGAGGTCAAAGGCCTTAGGCAATGTCAACCCCCCTCCCTTTTTCTTTGTACTTGTCATGGAAGTACTCTCAACCACCATCAAGCAATCAACCCTCATCACCCATATCATATTTGCAGATGACCTTATCCTGCTTTCCCAAGGAAACCTCAGCTCTATGCAAGTTCTCAAAATTGCCTTGACCACTTATCTTCTATCTCAGGCCTATCTATTAATATCTCAAAGTGCACTGCGTTTTTCTCAGGGACTGACCCTTCTACTGAAGCTGACATCTTCAATCTACTTGGATTTCTTAGGGGCTGCCTCCCTATAAGAACTTAGGGGTCCCTCTCATATCCACAAGGTTGAAGGTTGAAGATTGTAAGGCTTTGGTTGATAAGAATCACCAACAGAATTGGGCACTGATGCAACAAGGTATTGTCATATGCTGGCAGACTACATCTTATAAAGTCTATCCTAATCAAAATCAATCAATATTGAAAAAATGTCTTCATTGTGCCTAAGAGGATTCTTGCTGACATCAACAAAATCATGAGAAATTTCCTTTGGTCTAGTGTTAGCATTTAGAATAACAGATGCCAGGTAGCATGGAATCACATTTGCAAGCCCAAGTCTTTGGGGGGTCTTGGTTTTCAACACTTGGAAACACTCAACAAGGCAACAACAATGAGGAAGATCTATAATTTAGCTTCTAATAACCCTCACGACATATGGACTCATAGGCCAAACTGCAGTTAATCAGAAATAAAAGCCTTTGGATGATCAACATACCCTAAAGATGCTCCTCAAATTGGAGAATAGTTCTTCAATTAAGAACATTGGCCTGGCCTATGGTGAAATGCAGAATTGGCAATGGACAATCTACATTCTTTTGGTTCGACAATTGGCCTCCCTTTGGTCCACTTGTTCGCAAGTTATCCCCTCAAGACATTGAGTCAACTCATATTCTATCCACATCCATGCTCAGTGACTTTTCTTATTCAGCTTCATAGAGGTTCCCAACATGCATCATCCATTTTTTTCTGACATTTTATCCATCCCACCACCTAACCACCTGTCCAATGACTTGTGCATTTGGTCTCCATCCCCCTCAGGCACCTATTCATAAAAGCATACCATGCTCCACCTCTCACAACCTTCCCCTACTGTGCCTTGGGCTCATGTTGTTTGGAACCCAAAATCAACACCAAAGCACCAATTTATCATTTGGCTAGCTGCTCTAAACAGGCTTTCAACATTGGATAGGAGCACCATAGCTTATCTCCAATCTCCCAACCTTTATAAGCTATGCCTCTCTTGCCAGGAAACAATCACCCACCTTTTATTTGATTGCTCCTTTGTTTAGCCCATTTGGAAATTTATTCAAACACTTTGTGGATTCCACATCAACCACACAAACTGGAATAACTTGCTTGATTGGGTCTCTCACTATTGGAAGGTAAACAAAATTCCAAATTCAATCAACAAGATTACTTTCAGTTCTGCCGTTTACCATGTACAGATGGAGTGCAACTCCAGGATTTTCTCTGGCACGCGATCCTCCTAAACTAGAATGCTTGATAATATTATGACTTCTATCAAAGGCAGGCTGTTAGTCATGAGATGGAAGGATTTATCCGTGGCCAGAGATGCCTGTAGATTATGGAGCTTACCCCCTTTAGTAATCCGGCCACCCCCTTGGTCACCAGACATTCATTAATCCAATTTGACTTCTCTGTTGGAAATTCAACGTTTGAGCTCAAATTGGTTTGATTGTTACTAGTTGTTATGTTATGCGACCTTAAATTGGTTTGATTTCAAATCAGGGTTCGATTGGGCCTTAGTGCCATGGTTTAATCTTTTGACTGCTTGATGCTCATTTCTACAATGCTTAGAGTTTTGGTTTGGGCTGCGCCTTTTAAAGCCTGACCCAATATTTTGTTAAGCTTTTGCTTTTGAGTGGTTTGGGCTTGACCCTCCTAAACCACTTTACATATGGACGCCGTAATTAGTTTACTATTATACAATTGTTTTACCTTCCGATTTTTTTTTTTTTTTGAGTATTTTGCTTAGTGTTAGTTTAGACAACTACAACACACCGACAAGATTTGTTCCTATGCCGCCGCATTTTCCAATCCTTTTCTTTTAGTGTTTCGGTCTGAAGTGATAGCTTTTAGCTAATTCAGATAAGATGGTTGCTCTTCAACTCAGTCAAGAATGGACCGCAGTGTGGCTGCGACTGCTTCACACTTAAATGCCGCCAGCCTTGCCTTCGTACACTTAAACATTCGCAACTTGATTGGTTGAGGATAGCGGGTCGCCCAGGTGGATAGGGCACTTCTCTCTTAAGTGGGAGAATTCGTGTTTGACTCCTCACCTGCTAATTACTAACACTAACATTTATCCTCTTTGCCATGTTAAAAAAAAACTTGATTGGTCTGTCTTATACTCGACACACCATATAGTATTCTTTTTTATTTATTTTGGTAACTGGGGTGTTCGGAGCTTTGTCCCGACTAATATCTGGGACACCGTGCAAATTATCGGTATTAATTCTGAGTAGAATTGTCATTTAACAAAAAAAAAATCGAATAAGACGTATATATCATGTATCAAGAAAATAAAATTAATTCAATAAATTAAAGAACATGATAAACACTTTCTGATCACATACAATATATCAAGAAAAGATATTAAACATGTATGAGTAGGTATCCGTAAGCAAGCATGGTTCAAGTTAATTCATAAACATTCTTCTCCACCACAGCATTGGACGGCAGTTGAAATCCATCATCCTTGCCTCCTCCACAATCTAATTATGGCAAATCTCCATGGGATGTATTCATGAAGAACGACCCATGGCATTCATTCAAGATCACCAAAGATAAAGATAAATGAGAACATGTTAAGTGGGAGAACTCGTGTTTGATTCATCACTCACTAATTGCTAACACTAACGTTTAATCTCTTTGCCATGTTAAAAAAAAATAATAACTCGATTGGTCTTAATATCTTTGTAATGTGTATAGTTGGAATTTTTCTTACTACAAACATCTCTGGGAGCATATCTAGAAGGATGTATTGACTATGAATTTCAAATTCATCTCTTTTTCAAAATATTGTACTTACCACCTACTCATTAATAAACTTTCTATCAAAGTTCATATGCTAACTCCCAATTCATCTCATCCTCTGTCCTTCCCTAACTGGGAATTTGTCCTTATCTATAACTTAAAGCTATTTTTATCTTCTTTTTGACCACTCATTTTTAAGTTGATATATAATGTCAATTGCTTTCAAAAATCATCTACCACCATGAATAGATGCTTAATTTTTCCCTCTCTGCTTTCATTATCCTGTTGCTTCACTTTCATTATTTTTTTATTGTGTGTGGATGATTCTATGCAGAAGAAAGAGAATGGCGAAGTTGGGACCTCTAGTCGAGACTACGCTTTGGTTTTCGAATAAATGTGGTTGTAGGTGCTCAAACGGTGACTGTTTTAACCATTCGTGTGAAATGGGTTCTTTGAATTTATTGAATAGCTATTAGAATAGTATTTCTCTACAATAAATTGGATTTTGGAGTCAAATCCGCATGATCAATGCCATTTTTCCTGAAATTCCTTTACTTTTTCATGATCTGCATTACCGGTTCTTTAATTTCTTGATTCTTCCTACCTTTGGTAACTTATTACTAATTTGTGTTGATTTTGACAAAAGTGTCACGATTTCTGTAAAGTGGATTATTGTAAAGTGTAAAGTGGATTAAAAGCTATGTGAAATAATTAAAATATTGGGTAAATTGCACTGACCTCCCCTGAGGTTTGGCCTAATTACACCTGGCAACAAATTAATGGATTTTGTTACAATGACCTCCCCAGAGGTTTGCTCCGTTAGACAAAGACCCCCCCCCCCGGTCCAAAATTCTGTTAGTTTTGATATATGCATGAGACAACATGTTTTAGCATGAAATTAAGTGCTTTATAATGCACTTGAATAAAACTTGATATGTTCTTGAGATTGTATGCGTCGTCATACTCGAAACATTTGTGTTTGATTGATGATTTTGGGAAGAGGTCAAAAATAGCGAGAAGGGCTCGGTGTCCTTGGGTCCAAGGCCCTAAACTTGGCCAAGGTGTTTGCGTCTAGACCCTCGGATTAGTCACCCGTAAAGATAAGATTTGGATACTTGACCTATGAGTACTTATCCGGTGAATCTATGAATACTCCCATGTTTTCTTGATTTCGAACTTACTTGACTTTGTGCTTAAGTCTTGGTTAAACTGTGACATTTATCGTTAATGTTTTAAGGTGATTTATCCATTGATTAAGCATTGTTGAACTTTTGGTTATGCACGTTTTGCATGATAGTTTATTGAAGTATGAGCATTGATAATATGCCACGATTGCATTTCATCTATGTTGCATTGATTCGATGCATAGATTGGTTTGGGTGTCTCTATTGAGCATGTTGTCGCTCACCTCTTCCCCACAAACATTTTACAGATAAAGCACCAGCCTTGGAGGACATACAGGAGTGCCAAGGTGAAGCACATGGAAGCTTTTGGGATTTGCACTTTTTACCTTTGTACGCCATGCTTGGGCAACTATAAAGGATTTAGATTAATGATCTGGAACAAGGGGCGTTAGGAATACGAATATGTATAATTCCTATATTAGGAATTTTTCAGCATTAATCTCCCTTCTTTTGAACTTTATGTACATTCATGTATTGATGTTGGACAAATTGGACGTTTGGATTCAATGTATATATTACAAACATGTTTCCATTTGCAAAGATGTAATTATAAATGTGATGTTGTATACACATGTAGACCTGTCAATGGATCAGATTTTGATCCGAATTCGATCCGTATCCGAGCCAAAAATTAGAATATGAATTGGACATTCAATCTGATAATCCGTTAGCGATCCGAATTTGATAATCCGTTAGCTAAACAAATCGGATATAAATTATGGTCGATCCGATCTGAAATAATATAATATCTAATTATTATAAATATATTATCTAATGTTATAAGATATAATATTTACATACTATTAAAATATTTTTTTATCATTATTTCCTTCTTATTCTTCCCTCTCTTTATTTCGTCTTTCTTTATAGGTTTTTTCTTTTATAAAAAGTCAAATACTTACTCTTCTACTACTTTTTTCTTTATATTTTATTTTTCTTCTCTATCTTTTTTGCTAATCATTATTTGTTAATCTATTCTGAATTTTTTTTTATAAAAAAAATTATATTATTTTCGGATAGGATATCCAATTAAAAACAAATTGGATATGAATTTAAATATAAATAATTCGTCGAATTATCGGATCGCCAATAACTCTTATCAGATCATATCTGATCCATTTATAGGCCTATACACATGTTATGAGTCATATTAGATATGTATAGGATTAAGAAGAATATGTACATGTTAAAGATTGAAGTCTAGACCTTGAATTGAACAATTGGGTTTCGATCATATGTCCTAAGACGATAGATCGTAGTTTATGCTCAGTATTAAAATTAATTGATGAGTTGGTTGAGCAATCTAAAAGCTTACAATAGATCATATGAAAGATCCACGACAGATCGTAATATACAATAGATCGTATTGTTTCATTACGATCTATCATACTTCATAATCCGATGTATCGTATTGCACCATAGACCTGAGTAACTGATGGTCCAGTTGTTGTATGCACGTACCCCATTAGGGGGTCCACTAGTATGAGTTGTTGTATATGTATATGCATACATATATATGGATATGCTTCCTCGTTTATGAGAGTTATGGGCATTAGTCAGGTTAATGCTTGATTCATTGTTCACTCCATTTTCCTCGCTCCTAATCGGGTGTCAGAAATTCAGGGCGTGAGAGCATCTCTTTGCTGATCATAGTTGATCGGATCGAACTTTGGAAGGTTCTTTCCTCTGCAGAATATGCCGGATGGAAACCTTGACATGGAAGCCCTTGAATTGTCTAACGATTGGGGATCCTCAGAGACGTAGATGCCCCCAGACTGTAGAGTTATAGTGATTGATTTTTGGCTATGTCCAAACCAACTCGTATTGGAATGTAAGAACTAATCGTTTCCCACAGACAGCGAATTGATGATGTAGAAAATTGCGTGATCTGGTTTGACTCGAACTACCTGCAAAACAGAGTAATTAGGATCAAGGCCGGGTAGAGTAGTGTAACTTTGCTTATTAGATCTCCATGATTTTTCATGTAAAAATCTTAGTGTCATCTCTCACTTTGCTCTTACTTTATTCTTAATGCTTACGTCTAATTGATTTATTGAATCGAAAAAGAATCTGAAAATCAATCTAACCAGTTTTCTATTTCAGTTAGATCAACTTCCTCATTGCAAGTACATACAATATTAATAAGCCCCCATAAAGGATGTGAAATTTAGATAGGAAAATATTTCATGTAGTGTCTGAACAAGCAAAAAGCTAGAGTGAAATAGAGTCATCTATATTAAATATCAACATAATTACAACAATAAAATCAACACAGACATGCTTTGCAAAAGACAATGTGCTAAGGCTCCATTTTCATGCGACATCAGAACACCATGTAAGCCTTTCTGTCCAAGGTGAAGAAAAAAATCCATTAATTGATTTAGACGAGTAGTATTCAATGGATAAACTTACCTATACCGTGAAGATGGATAATCCAATCATAGGCTCAAACTGTTGAGCAATCTATATAGTTTGTATTGGGGGGGGATTGGTCTATGGCACTGACATGATGAATCTCCATGATCACCAGAATCCTAAAATGGAAGTGCTTAAATTGAGTGTTCAAAGAAAGTACATTAAACTTTTTAAAATGCTAAATAAAAAGCTGAGGGTCTCACTTGAAATGATAAACACAACCCAAAGGTTCAATTTACAGGGACATATAAATGCATTTCCAATTATTTTAAAAGAAATCTTAAGCTCCAATTGATTTAGTATTGTATTTAAAAATGATATAATTTGACACCATTTATTTAGGTTCAAAAATTTTCATATAATTGAAGCTGAACTTGTGTGGGAGGATTATTTGTATGCACAAACATTATGAATCTTCTTTAGGATACATATAAGTTGCTAGAAGATATAATTGAAGATTGAAAATGAAAATGAATATGGTTGAGCCACTATAACTAATAATGAAGAAATATTTTTCCTTTGTTCCTAAAAAGAAAGAAAAGGAGGAAGGAAAAAAAACTAGCAGAAATAATATCAGTCGGCATAGTGGTTTGAGCATCTTTTTCAGTTCCTGGCTTACTTCATTTAGCAGAACGTGTTCTGTTGGACCCCTGCTGGGAACAGTAACTTGAGGTGAGTTCTTACTACAGGTAGAAATGTGCTTGCTAATTGGTTTCCTAGAGAAATTTGACAATTGATAAATTTTGTGAAAGGAGAAATGTGCTTTCTAATTGGTGTTGCATGTACAAAGTAAATGGTGACTAACCTGTTGTAGCGAGTGATTTATTATCACTCTCATTTGATCTTTTTCAAATTTGTTGTTTTTTTTGTTAAGAAATACACCTATCCTTCCAAATGAGACTTGAGCCTGCACCACTCCTTTAGGGGTGGCACAGTTAGCTAACATCTGGTAATTTTTTTATTCGCTATAATTATACTGTTCTGGTTGATGTTGAAGTCAATTGTAGAATCACTTAAACACTTAGCAGAGCAGTTGGCAGGGAATTGTGTATCAAAGCCAATCCCCAGCCGGAAATGGGGGTAGCATACACAAGCCCATGCTAGTCAGGCCAGCGAGAACGTTGGATCCCAAGAGGGGGTGATTATGATGTCCCACATCGTCGGGGTGGGGAGGAGGTTGTTGGCACTTATATATGTGTCTGACCCCTAACTGTGTCGACGCATTTTAAGGAAAACCGTGAACACCAAGAGGAGAGAGTGAAAATTAAACAATATCTACACGGTGTAGGGCAGGTCGTGATAGAGAGATTCTGTGTTTACACAATCTAGGGTTTTCCTTAGACTTCATCTAGGGTTTTCCTTAGACTTTATCATATGTGATTGAGTGTTCAACAAGGAGAAGTACGTCAGCCTACCGAGGCAAATCAATTCATCCAATGAGAGAATTGAACAGAATATTTGAACAACCATGGAGAAGCAGATCGCGTGGAGCAAGTCTCGTGACGAAGCGGATGAAGGGCCTAAAGACTCTTTAGTGTGAGTTCGGCTACGGTTTGTGTCAAGAGATAACTACGGGTTCTAGGGTATGCTAATTGTCAATCTAGTTGTAACCTTTTTCTCATAGTTATTTGTTCATTGGTGGACTAGGCCCCATGGTTTCTTCCTATTGAGGTTTTCCACATAAAAATGTCCCAGCTCTCTATTTCATTTCATGTTTATATGAATTTTTTAATTGAATACAAAGGAAAAACAGTAACAAACTAAAAATTCAAATCATAATCAGCAAGAATTTAGCAAATAACTAAAATTTGAAATTAATATCCGTAAAACATATTCACCCCCCCCCCTCTAGGTCTAATTCACCGCACACACTCTGACCTAATCAAAGCGTTGGATAACAATAACATACTCAACAATTAGTATGAGAGCATTTAATTGTAGATTTATCAAAAACCATTCCTAAATAAGTTTCGAACCTCTCATGGCCCCGATTAGTTAAAACATGGAAGAGGAAGCCGGAGGATCTCCTACTATCTCTGACAAGGTCCGCTTAGGATGAAGAAGTTTGAAGCTTCTTTTAGCCCGAGTTACCAAGCAAAGCAAGAAAAAGAAATTTCAAAACCCAAACACCCTGTGCTAATAAAAGAAACAAGCACAACTGGTATTGTTTGTTGTGAAATACAGAGAAATCAATTTTTAACCTATTCTTCATTAAGCAACTTAAACCATATAGGAGAACTTAAAACACTAAAAGAAAGTGACATTCAATCATAAAAAATTTGTTAGAATGAAGTCATGGACCAGGGAGAGCAAAATAGATAATGAAGACACAGTATCAATACCCAAAGTCTGTCTCCAATCCTAGTCAGGTCAGATTCCTGAAGGTCTATGACAGCACATGACATATCTTCCAACAATCTTTTTCAGAGGAAGGGGTCCCCTGTAAATCAACCAGAAAAGTTCAAGAAAAGAGTAATGAGCTGAAGAAATGTGGCTTGGGAGTTGAGACCCAAAGCCACCAAGACAGAGGTAGACCAGTCAAACCTTCTCCTTTTCTTCTGTAGTTTTTCCCACTTCTCGCTATATTTTCAAGGTAAGTTTGTCCTCTCTTCTATTTTCACCTTGAGACTCAAATCGTATTGAGCTGATCATGAACCAAGGTGTTGACAAAAAGGTGTCCGTGGGCTTCTCCAAACTCACATCCTTTCACCTTATGAGTTGACAAGGTAAGGTGCTGCATGGAGAACTAATTGGTTTCATTATGAACCCCAACAGTTTCACCTTATGACTTAACTGTGTGTAATTTAGCACACAGTTAAGTTCGTTATGTATATTGGTCGCTCTGCTATAAAATCTTCATTCTGGGTGACCCCATTGACATAGAGCCAGCCATGATGAACCTGCAAGATATTAGAGAAACAATTTATGAGTAGCACCCAACATTGGTGCAGTGCGGTTAACGAATACAAAAATAATAATATATGTACATCATTTTCAATTAAACCCAATCCAAAATGTGTGCCATTAACAAGTCACCAGTTACTCATCAATATTGATAACATCATGAAACATATAAACCTCCAATGAGGCAAAGACCTTGAAATAAATTTGTGGACAGCACACTTTCTTGTTTCTCAAAAGACTACACAGGTAGCTACCAAGTATGGTCAACCATCAACTTGATCAGATTGTACAGAAAAAAAAAATTAGACTTCATTTTTCTTACATGGGAACAGGGATTAAATTCAAAATGTTGAAGTTTACAACCGGTGTATATTGACGAGGGAAAGGCATAGGGTTAAAAAACTGGATATACCTCAACCAAGTCTCCTCCTCTTGCCACAATTCTTTTTATGAGAATTTCTTCCTCCAAGAAACCAGGTTGCTGTAGGCAATCATGAAGATAAGAGGCGCATTCAGGACAAGATGCAGTAAAGAGAAAATGAAATTTTAATGAACAGCAAACACTAAAGCACAGGAATCAGTCAAATTTTCTGCTGAACTAACAAACCTGTGCTAGAGCTCGAAAAATAACAATATCATGTATAGCAATAATGCTTTAGCAGAAATCAGGAGTTGAAAACACTGACTATGATTAACAGCAACAGCAATAATCGCTATCTGAATCTTTATCATACTTTTGACCAAACATGGGAATCACAGCTGTTATTCCGGTTGTCACCCAACACATAAACAGGTCCTCTAGGTACATACTGCAGATCCAAACAAATGTAAAATTGTTATTTAACAACAAACTAAACTTTGGCCCAAGAATAAAGAGGGATCTGGTCCAACCAAGCATATCTTGTGCTATCTGAGGCTTCATTAAAAACCCAAATGCATAAAACCAGGTTGCTGTAGGCAATCATGAAGATAAGAGGCGCATTCAGGACAAGATGCAGTAAAGAGAGAATGAAATTTTAATGAACAGCAAACACTAAAGCACAGGAATCAGTCAAATTTTCTGCTGAACTAACAAACCTGTGCCAGAGCTCAGAAAATAACAATATCATGTATAGCAGGATGTCTAATGAAGTATGAGACCTGAATAAGTCGTAAAGAAATAATGCTTTAGCAGAAATCCGGAGTTGAAAACACTAACTATGATTAACAGCAACAGCGATAATTGCTATCTGAATCTTTATCATACTTTTGACCATAGCCATAACCATTTTTAAAATGAACAATATACTAGAGGATTTCAATGTCAAAAAAATTAAATGATGGCAGAACATGTGAATTCCATTGATTCCACTTCACTGCTTTCCTTGAAAAGTTCCTGAAGCAGCACAACCAAAAGATTAATCTCCTAAAGTTTGTCTTAGAAAGCCAAACCTTGTATTATAGCTGACCTGATAAAGAATGTTTATTATATCATACTTCCAATTTCATAAAGAAATTTCTTTTTTATAGCTATGAAACAAGGGATTGTTTCTTAAAGTAATGAGATGAGAATCTTTGTCATTAGACTATCCTCTTGAGGTTTATGTGGTCATTGGTTGATGTAATGGTATTTGGATAGAGAAGTGTGAGAACTCAGGGTTGAGTCTTAAAATAGCTAATCACTTTGTATAAGATAATGTAAAAGAAACATTTGTATCTAGCTTTACTCACAAGAGATATTATTTCAATGTATGTGATGGTCACTTTAATTTGGCCTTTCGAACTACGGTTTATTTTCCATGAATCTCATGAAATTATATTCCATTTAAAAAAATAATGATTTGATTCTCCTTCAAAGCTTGACCTAATGTAATGTTGTTCCATTCTGGTACTCCCAATTTCCACAACAGATGAAATGTATACTTAAAAGTATTAAGAAAGCAATACACTGGCACTGGATTTCTTAAAGTCATCTTGCTGAAACCTTTCAAATATATATATATATATATTAAATAATGGAAATAGAAGCAAATTTCACTGCTCATATCACTGGTAAGGAGATCACATTCTACTGCGAAGTCTGTTCTTCACCTTCCTAGTATTTTGGATAATCAATGCCCCATTTACCTTTTACATAACTTTTTGTAATTGAAAATTCTACCATCTTGGCAGGTAAATTAGAAAAATGAGGAACTCTCATCATGTTGCCTGGCAGGAAACATATATATATATATATTTTATCCCTCTGTCTACGAAACCTAGAACCCCTGACCTTAGGTGAGGCCGGTCAAGGGGGAAGAATTGAATCCAATACCTTAGGAGATGATTTGCACCTGAAGTCCATCCAACAGAGCGCCGGAACAGTTACACGACTGCCTTGCCTCTACTGCTCAGGTTCTGGAGAAACTCTGGAGGAATTGAAGGAGGGCAGTACTTCTTTGCAATAAATTTATACTGATTCATAGAGACACAGCACTTTGGGTTAGAAAATGTAGATGTCAGCAACCATAACAGTAAAATCTTGTTTTTGGTGGACTATTTCAAAAAACCTTGCACCAAGAGACAAATAGTTTAAAAAAATAATAGATTATGTTATGTCCACTTGTTTCATTGACAATTTTTTTCAAGTGAAGATATAAAAAAACTTAAGAGATGATTTATCTCTAAAAAGTTTTTCTTAATCAGCTCCTTCCACAATAATTGACCAGAACATGTTTTGATAATTTTTTGTTATATAAACACACTGACTGAAGTTCCATAAGTAATTTGGCAAACTTTAAGCAAAGAAAATCAGGTGATCAACAAGCATCAGACCTCCAGAGTACCAGACCGTATACCTTTTCAATGTATTTTTAAAAAGTATTTAAGTGTTTTTCTCATGCTTCTGATCAATAAGACCAGCTTTATTCAGGTGTCAAGCCTTGATCTAAGACATTTCATTAATTACAAGGAAACATCAAGTGCAGTAAGCCACAGGATTTTAAACTATTCTGCACCAAATGATAGAAAACATTTTTAATCCCCAAAAACATACTTGTAGACAGATTCTTGTAACATTTTGTCCTCTCAACAAGATTTGTCATTGTAAAGTACTTTTGTCTCCCACATCTTTATATTACTTGGGCACAAAAATAGTTCTAATGACTATTGCAAGTTTATAGTTGAACATTCTTTAAGAATAAAGAACCAAAATAATTGTTAAATCTGATCATGTGTGTTGTTTAGAGAGGAAGAGAGAATCTGGCATGAGAAATTTTACTTACCTTATGCTGACCATATTTTTCTCTAATTGCAGGTAAACTAGAACCGTGGCTGTTACAACAAAGACTATGCAGCACCTTAACACAACCACATAAATCAGAGGGCTCGTAATGTGTGTCATGCCGCAAAGTGGAATTCTGTATTAAATCAAATAAATGTTTGAAACATATTAGAAGTGTTTCCAATATAGAGTGGGGATAAAAATCCCTAGAACTGTATCTATTATGAATATTAGGCAACACGTACCCAAGGTCTCTTCGAAGGGATAAACATATAGTTGGCCAAGAAAATTGCTGAAGCAGCAACAAGTGATGGAGGATAAGAAAGCATACTGTACTCTGGAAGAGATACTCTGCAAGGTAGTTTGCCAAAAACTCTAGCTGGAATGATGGAGCCTACAAAGATTAAAGAACATCTATGCAATTAAAAAAAGTTGTCCATCTTGTGATCAAATGACTCTAATTATCTAATTTTTATTGTCCAGAACAGTATTCTAAATAATTGGTACCATATTGGCCTTAATTATTTTTGTTACAAACTTTACCACTATTCTGACAATTACAATGTTCCAACTATGAACTATGTATAGAATGGAGGTAAATTAAAAATCCAAAAACCAAGTAATCCAGTCCATAATCATACCTCATTGACCCCTTGAGTAGCACGAACAAATCGCCTATATGTTATGTGTCAATGAATTGCAAGTCAATGCGAAGAGCAACTTACACAAAATCACAAATTATATTCACTAAGAATCAAGTATATGGTCATTACCTCAAAAAACATTTAACCGTCGGAGCTGTCATTTCAAACTTCAAATAATTTAGAACAGAAGATTCCATTTGCAAAACCTGCAGAACTTGTGTTGCTTACCGCTCATGAAAATTAAAAAGCAACATGTAGAAAACGCACAATTCACACATTGAAAGTAGGGTTAGGGTCACATCACTTCCGTGGAATGATGTTTTGCCGCTCATGATCGGAAGTGTAGACTTGAATGATGATGATATCGCCATCTTTACACCTTGGCTCCTCCCGTAATAGTCACAAAATTGCCTTTGTATATCTCTCTCTACTCCAGAATACCCCTAAAAATCTACCCTTTCTCTCTTTTTTAATCACGATCCTGGTTGAGAGGGGCATCTGTCACCCCAAAGGGGCATCTGTGCCCATAAAGGCCACACCTGTGCCCTTAGAGGGTGCATTTGCACCTTTGGGGGAGCATCTGCGCACATCGAGTGTACATCTGCGCACATAGAGGCACATCTGCACCCCTGGAGGTGCACCTACACCTTTGTGGCAGAAAGGTATATTAAACGTCTGTTTTAAGAAATGTTTGAGAAATATGAAAAGTTCCAGAATTGAATTTTCTTCAACCCTCTTGAAGTTTGGGCCATTTTAACAGTCGAATATAAAGTTATGGCCAGAATACCAAAATGGGTGTAGAACTTTCAGGGCTTGAATTGGCCCAGTCTTCAATGTGAATAGGCCCATGCTCATTTTCTTCATTTAAACTCATTTTAGTAGCATAAAAATAAAGCATGCAAGTAAAGCAATTTGCACTCAAAGAAACCAAAGTCAGCATGCATTTTCAGCAAATATAGAGTTCAGAAAATCAGAACTCAGCATTCAGCAATATGGAATCCAAAAATCAGAATACAGTATTCAGCAATGTGTAATTCAAAATTTGGAATTCAGTTTTCAGCAATATGGAATTCAAAATTCAGAATTCAGCTTTTAGCAATATGGAATTCAAAATTTGGAATTAGTATTCAGCAATGTGGAATTCAAAATTTGGAATTCTGTTTTCAGAGGTGCAGGTATAGATGCAGAGATAGGAGCTGCCTTAAACACTTCACAAACACCTTATAAAGATCATGTATCCTTGCTTGTATTCTAATAGCAGTCAGAAACCAAGATAATAAGATATGCCTTTTCTTGAAATGGATGAAAGCAATCATAATATACAAAATCAGGTTTGAAGAAGTCAAAATTCGAGGATGCTACAAAACCATCCTCCGACAAGCACAAACAGACTAAATATGAAGAATTACACTTGTTAGACTTGATAGAGACAAATCAACTATTAGCATAATCATTTTTCACAAAATCAGAATCTTTGAACAGCAAATATAGTTTGTGATGCTGATGAACGGAAAATATTGCAGCCTTTAAATCCTACTTTTAGCTAGCATTTACTGGTCATAAAATATATTTTACACTTGCTAAGATAGCTCATATTAGTGTAGAAATCAAATGAAACAGATTTGCTTCCTTTTTTATATGGTTGACAGTAACAAGAAATTATATCAGCAATGAACAGTAACTTAGCAGAAAGAATATCAATTTCAGTCGTCACAGCCTTAAACTACCTTCAAGCAAATGTCCAACAGATCATACATAATGTTTGAAACTTGCCTAAATCACCCATGTTAGTCCAGAAGCTAATTAGAGTAACCTGACAGTGGTTGTGGTCATTTCTATTAGTGAACAATGCAGCAGCAACCGTTAGGTAAGCTTGTCAGTGGTGTGGTCATGGATTTTAGTGAATATGAGATGGAAAATACTCAATATATCAGATGTAGCATGTTGTAATCATCAATAATACATTTCAGATTGGGCAATGATGAACCAGACCTCTAAGAAACATTTTAACAGTAACTAACGGCTCAAACTAGAGGTTTGAAAGCCAAGAAATGTGTGCAGGCTCATATTCATCTTAAAACTGAGTTTGTTAATATAAATCAACCAAACACATTTGTTGCAATCAAAGATGGATGCAAACCTTTAGCTCATATAAAAATAGCAGTTTAACCTTGAATTAAGCAGATATGAACAGTACATTTAGACTGAAGTTCAGTATATAGAAAGCTCAATAAGGCTGTGGCTGCATATCTCAACTTAGGATGAACTTAATGTATCATAACTGAAATGTTAGGCTTGAAGCTGTCAAGAATTCGTACATTTAAGCTCTCTCTGTCTTCTCAAATGGTGCTGCTCCTTTTCTGTTAGTTTCTCACTTTTTCTCTCACTTGAAGCTCACACGGCTGCAATGGACAGAGCTGTACATATAGCTGCGTAGGAGCCATTCAAACGGCTGTGAGAGGATAAGGTTGACAGCTGCCAACTTGTCCTTTTGCTGATTTCAAAAATGGCCAATCATTGGCTCTTCCTTGAAATGGCAAGGCTCCCATAGAATATTCCATATTCTTGTATATTAATGTAAGGACAGCTGAGGGCACTATGGTATCTTCTACATCAGTAGATCATTCTAGACATTTGGAGCACTTGCAGCCTCACAAGGACACTTGTCACTCAGCTGGAGCTCCCTATCCAATTGCTCACACACTTACTGCCAAACAAGGCCTTAAATAGGCTGTTAGTGTGTACATTACGAATACGTATTGAACTAAATTTAAAAATGCATTGTAGCTAAATTAATACTCATGTAATGAACATATAAATAATATCATTCAGCCAAACAAGGCCTTACTTAGTGAAATTCCAAAAATGACCCTCGAAGGGGTTTTAGTGCTAATTCTCAATATGAGGGGGCTGTCATGATAAGAATGTGATACAACAATGTAATTCATACTTAGGAATGATTAAATGGCTGTAGAAATACTCAAAATGCCCTTGTAATAGAGGATGGACTAAAACGTCCCCAGAGGTTTCTTTTGAAATTAAAACTTGGGCAAACAAGCTCATGGGCCTCATGACCATCGTATATCCTTCTTTGTTATTTGAATAGGCACGACCTAGAGACTGTTAAACATGATCTCAACATAAAGATACAACGGTTTTTCAATACTGGGATGTAGCTAATATACTATATGAACCAATTTTTTATGGGATTATTATCACTAACATAGAATTCAGACAATCAATTAAGCAACCAACATCGAGTGTCTTTTCCCCCTAGAGTGAGTAATGTCTACTTCTCGATCTGCTCTTGAGTTGCACAGTCTATCCAATGCCCATCTGAGCACAAAACTGGCTTCCTCTATTTTTCTTTTTCTTTTCTTTTTTCGGTAATTAAAGTGAGCTTAGGCTTTTCTTTGTGTCAATCGTTGGTAGTAATTCACTTCGAAAATTTTAATGAAATATAATTCTGAAATTCTTTTATCTTTTACTAATTTAAAAAGATTGTATTTGCAGTGAAAAAACAAGGATCTAGACATCCTACCTGGGGCATACCCCCACAATAGCAAAGCAACATGAAAATCAAAATAGCAAGAACAGCCAACAAAGAAGCACTCACTATGGATAACCGCTGAACCCACCATGAATAGCTGAGAATGCAAAAGAGACACCAACACAGCTGCCAAGATATCGAAAAGATCTAGAGATATATCGAGTGGCATATTCAAATATCCAAGGGCTTCTCGTTTGAAGGAGTATTAGCAACAGACAAAGTGCACAAGAGTCTATTTTTAAAAGTCGATTAGACCAGAATTATAAGAATTATTTCAAAGTAAAAAATGACTATTTTTGAAAAATGTGGAGTAGAGGAAATGCTCTTCAACTGGAGTTGGAATCCCTATGATGCAGCTAGCTTCCAATGGAGTTAGCAAATAAATAAAACAGCTGTTCATAACTACATCACCCCATGGTTTGTTCTCCAAACACATTTCTTCCTCCATTGACTAAAACTAAGCTTTTCTTAGTTAAAATATACTTGATTTCTTGGGTTCCAAGCTCGTAGAGGAACAGCTTCCCAAAGTGATTGGTTAAAGGAAACTGACCATTCTTCCAAAATCCCAACGGTTGATATATTTTTGGAAAAGGGCCAAAAGATAGTAGTCTAGTCCTGGATTGTTCAACACCAAATTCATTCATCACCCACATCTCAAAGGATTGTCGTCCGACTTGTGGAGTATAAACAATTAGTGCAATGGAGTCATCAAAAGGCACAATAGCCCTTGTAAACCTATCCTTTCCCACAAAAGCTCCATAATATGATGGCACTGGTGTGATTAAGAAGACTTCATCAGACACATCAAATGAAAGGATGACGCCACCCATGTCTTTGACCACGGTCCACCAGCAGATGATCCTATTGTTGGTATATACTGAGCTCCAGGATTGGTACCTTAGTTTAGGTAGTACACTGATATCTAATTTTCTCCAAGAATTGGTATTTAAGCTGTATATCTCAACTTGGCAATCCTTCCTGTAGGAACCATATGATTTACAACGCACGATTTGTACAACCTTGAAGTCGTTAGTTCTTGAATCAAAACCCAATCCAACACTAGCTTTGATATACCAACGAGTATAGGGCGGACGGGGTACGCCAGATACCAGTAGAATCTTCAACTCTCTAATTGCAGGTTCCATATAGCAATGTTATCTGGTGGAGAACCATACAAGCAAACTATGCCACGACATGAACCAAAGAGCATGTGAATGCAACCGTAGAGCACGCAGTTTAACAATGATGAGAAATCAAATTTATCAACAGAAATCACAGCAGAGGCATCGAGCTTATAATAATAATAATAATAATAATAATAATAATTATTATTATTATTATTATTATTATTGTTATTATTATTGTTATTATTATTATCAATTGAGATCAAGGATAAGATGAGATCTTTGCTGTACATGGGGCCCACAACGAGTTGGTCAAAAGAATTATAATTGAACAAGTGCTTTTAGATGAAACTAGGGTTTGTGATTAGAGTGTGCCATGATTTGCAGACACACTTGAATCTCTTGAGAGATTTCACAGGAAGTCTTGATAGAATTTCAATCAACAAATCATCATGAAGCAAAGATATAATTTTTCTTCTTCTTCTTATATTTGATCTATAGATATTTTTAGATTTCCCCTTCTTTCCTTTCAAATTTGGATTTGTTTGTAATAATGATGTTTCTTCTTCTTTCACATTGTGAGGCTAAACACGAGAAGGAGACCAACGTGATGAACAGAAGAAGAAGAGCAACAAGCAGGCAATAACACTTGAAGAAGAAAGAAATAGCAAAAAATTACACACTTGTAGACTTCCCAAGGACACATCCCACATCTTCCCCACCATCCTATTTGCTTTAATGATAAAACCAAACTTCGTGCGTGTATAAATTGTTGTTTATGTGAAACACAGAGGTGTCCTCTGATTCAAGCCTGAATTTTGCTATATCAAAGGAGAATTTTACAGGAGACGTGAAAATTAGAGAGAAGAAAGAAGAATGAATTATTAAATAAGGTAAAAATAAAGACGGTTTAAAGGAGGATGATCCTTCGCGGGAGTCCCAAGTCCTATACAGTTTGTGATTAGTATAGTAGCAATATACATAGCTGTACCAAATTTTTATCAACTTTAAATTCAAGTGCAATTCAACTTAGGATTCCTAAAGTGAGTCAACACTAACACTTGAATTGGGATCCAACTAGGACTCTTGTTAGTTAAGAGACGTCATCTATTATAAATAAAGGAAAATTTTAATTTTTGTCTAGTTAGAGAGTCAAAACTACAAATACATCAAATACCAAATAAAGAAAAATTTTAATTTTTGTCTAGTTAGGGAGTAAAAACTACAAATACAGCAAACACCAAAAACTATTGCATCAAATACCTAAATAACAAAAGTATTTACAAATACGTCAACTTTCACTTTTCATTTATCTAGATTGTCTAAGTTACCCTTCACCACCTCGTTATAATATTACCTTATTACCCTCAAAATGTCAAATTACCCCAATAAATCAACTTTCAATTTTACAGTCAACCTATTCTTTATCTCTAGTTCGTCAACTCATTCTCTCTCTTTCTCTATCCAGTTCGTCTTTGAAGAAATGCTCTTCTCCGGCGACCACTGGTGAACCACAAAAACTTCTCACATCACTCATCTCTCTCTCTCTCTCTCATCACTCACACATCTCTGTACTCAACGTTCCAAAACACTAAAGCTCTACGCTCAACAAAATCACAGAAGTTGAAAAGAAACCCTAATCAATGCAATCTTATATTCATTCTACAAGAACAAGAGTAATTATCCAAAGAATTTATCCATCAAAATCAAAATTAATGGTACAACTTTTATTTTTGTCCTAGTTATACAATCAATGCATAAATTAGAGCATCCCCAAATTAAAATGATCAGAAGTGCAGACTTGAATGATGAAGATATCGCCATCTTCACGCCTTAGCTCCTCCCGTAATTGTCACAAAATTGCCTTTGTATATCTTTCTTTGCTCCAGACTACCCTTAAAAATCTGCCCTTTCTCTCCTTTTTAATCACGATCTAGGTTGAGAGGGGCATCTGTCACCCCAAAGGGGCACCTGCGCCCATGTAGGCCGCACCTGTGCCCTTAGAGGCCGCATCTGCGCCCATAAAGTGTATATCTGCGCAAATAGAGGCACATCTGCTCCCCTAGAGGGCACACCTGCACCTTTGTGGTAGAAAGGTATATTAAATATCCATTTTAGAAATGTTTGTGAAATATGAAAAGTTCCAGAATTGAATTTTCTTCAACCCTTTTGAAGTTTGGGCCATTTTAACAATCGAATATGAAGTTATGACAAGAATACCAAAATGGGATCAGAACTTTCTGGGCCTGAATTAGCCTAGTCTTCAATGTGAATAGGCCCATGCTCATTTTCTTCATTTAAACTCATTTTCGGCCCACTTCTTTAGTCCATTTAACTTGGATCTTCAATATAAAATTGCCCAATGGATCTTTGATGTATCTTCTCTCTTATTGAAGTGCTAAATAATCTGAATTGATTGAATTTGCAAAAAAATTATTGAAATCAACAAGAGCAAGAAAATAACATAAAAATACCAAAGTAAACACAATTAAAGAATTAACATATGCAAGTAAAGAGGCTTAAATGTGCAACATTTGGCGCTTATCACACATATTCACTGAGTGATTTAGGATGTCTCTATTTGCTTGATCAACTGTTCAAAGACTACTTCAAAGATTTATTCTTGATCAAGTTACAGGATTATTTTCTTCTACAAATGTTCGTTGGTGAGGAAGGAGAATAAGATCGCACTACGAAGGGGGCAAAATACTTGTTGAGTGTTCGTGTTCTTCCGGTTACCCTTCTGCAAGGATTGAGACGTTAGCCAAGAGTCTACAGCAATTGGACAAGGGAGTCGCAAGAGTAAGCCTGAGGTGTTCTGCATTAAGTTCTTGTCAGAGTGCAGTGGGTGTGAGTATGGGACCAAGTCTGTTGTACCTTGCTTTGACGATAGTGGATTTGGTTCTCCTAGGTTACACAGCCTCACCCGTGATTTTTTCCCGATCTGGGTTTTTCACGTATATCTGGTGCATTCATTTACTTTACTGCACTTTATTTATTTACTTGCTTTGTGAGATTGCTTATATTTTAAATGGATTTAAATTTAGATAATTTGAAAGATTAAGCAAAAAACGAGTAAATTTAATCACCCCTCTAGGTTTTAAATCTAACTTTCGCATCCGCTTCTGCAATGTGCAACTCACAACTAGAGGGTGTCTAGCCCCAGAATGGTTGTCGAATCTAGAGATTAATGAAACGACGGATGTCTACAACTATGGGATTGTTCTAGAGATTGATAGGCTTCAATATGTACACCCTTGAGTGTAGCTACAAATAACTTATAGAAGCCCTCTCTTTCAATAAACCTCCTTTTTAGCCATTTAGACTTCCGTTTAGCTTTGTATATTCTCTTTAAAAGCTTCTTATGATATTTTAGGCCTTGTACCTGTTCTTAATCTTGACAAGAATATAGCTAGAGTAGACTTTTAGTAGCACAAATATAAAGGATGCAAGTAAAACAATTTGCACTCAAAGAAACCAAAGTCAGCATGCATTTTTAGCAAATATAGGGCCCGTTTGGATAGGTGTTTTGATATTGGTTTTTGTTTTAGCAAATAACATAACATGTGTTGTGTTATTTTAATGTTTTGAATATTAATTGACAACGTGTTTGGTAACATTGTTGTGTTTAATGATTTACAAAAACAGAAAATGCCTAACATGTTTGGTAACGTCAATGCGTTATAAAAAATTTGAAACCAAAACACTGAAAACACGTTTGGTAGCTCCAATTGTTTCCAAAAAAATTTGAACCACAAATTGAAGCTTGAAAAGAATAAGTAACATAACAAACATCCCAAGCGAAACTTAAAGATCATTCTCATACAAAAAAGAAATAGTTGTGCTAAACTTTTTCATGAGAATCATATGCTTGAAATTAGTAAAATCAAACTCACCGAAAAACAGTGTCTAGTGAATTTGTCACTCAATAAGAACCCACGAGAATGATATAAATAATGTTTCTTTATATAGAGTATTTTACCAACTTCGTTAATCACAAGCAAGGCCAGCCCAATCAAACTCACTAAAAGAAGCTTGTTTTGTTCTAAAAGATTCTAGGGAGATAATCTTCATCACAGAAAAGTACCTCCACGAAATCAAATGAAAGAAAATATTTAAACAGGGGATAAAACTTTAACAGACGCCCTTCTCGCCAAAGTTGCAAAGCAAGACAATTCAATCAAAATAACAGAGAATTTATGAATCAAATCGTTACCTTCCAAAACAACAAATCCAAAAAAATAATAATAATAAGTGAAGATCATCAACATCCTACAACTGTTAACAAAACCATGTGTTTAGAAATTATCATAATCAAACGAAATGGACTATATACCCAAACTAATAGCAAAAGCCAAATTGACAAACTCTGTAAAGATATGAAATTAGAACCCCATAATCAGATTCAAATCATAGCCAATAAACAATTGAACACAAAACATATCCTCTCAATTGAATAATAAATTTCCAATTCATTTCTTATATCTAAAACGCAATAACAATTCCAACAATATACAACACCAGAAAAATCAAGCTCCGAGAAATCCAATTCTAGTAATTTCCAAGTATTTTACAAGAATGAAGCCAATAAATCAAGAATGACTCGTGCTTGCAACTTCATCAATCCTCGAACAACGACCAATCACCATGATTATGATCCTTCTTGGACGGATCTTTGTCTTTTCAGTCATCATAGTCGATGTCGTCCTCGTCAAAGGGCTTTTCTTTGTGGAAAATGCAGCATTTCTGAGCAATGAAAGTTAGACATTAGGTGAAAGAAATTAATATGCTATAAAAAAGTAGTTTTCATGAGCAATGTAATGCTATGCCCCTTGTGCATTCTCCCAAGCACATTCACACCAATAATAGTGGATCATCTTAACATCCCTGATAAACTAACTTTTTTTCCCATCAAATCAATTTTCATTAGGCTCCATTATTTCCAGAGAACTTAAATCAGGAAAGGGTTGCATCATGGAATCATACACTATAAAGCTAACATCTCAATGCCATAGAACTTGAAGCAAGACCTAATATTAGGTTCATGAGACTCTGTACATGTAATATATTATTCACAAAAAGAAAAACTAAACACCGAACCTTACTAAATTTGTATCATACATCAGGATCATCTTTTATATGCACCATATAGTAGACTTAAATTCATAACGATTCCCCAAAGATTAACATTGATCGGTGGGAAAATAATCCAACTTACCTTTCTATGGAGGTAGGACGTTTCCAAACAGATTCAACAAAAAGTAATATTTTTATCCATGAAATTACACATTGATCTTAGATTAAATTTGTTATTATCTCATTCATTACAAGAATAGAGTGCAGTGGTCTCTTTTTACCTTTCCTTGATGAACAATATGGTACAATCAATAGCATTCACAAATTTGGTACAATAAGATGCCACTATCTCAAGATAAAATGAATAGACAACTCAGTTTAAGTTTTGTACCTGTATTAGATCAACCAAACTTTTATGACAACCTGCCAAAGAAGATGCACTTTGTCCGAACATGAGTGCACTACTAATTTCTTCCAAATCATTTGAAGCTTGCTGAGGTGACTTATCACCCTCTGGCTCCTCATTATGAGTTGGCATACAAGGTGTTGATTCTCCCTTGAGATAGTGGGTGGAGGAAGCCTCGGGTTCAAGTTAACATTTGCATAGTAGTAGGCAAAATAGGCTAGATCAGAGCGCAGTTGTTTCTGAGACTCACAATTTTCAATAGCACTATTTAAACTTGATAAGCTTGAACTCAAACTATAGTTCTGTTGAACCATAAGGTTCCCAAAAGCTGCAAAGGATCCCTCCATACTTGAAGGTGCACTACCGCTTCGATTTGGAACCATGTTTCGTTGATCTACGTGAAATCTGTGCCTTTTCAGAAGCAATCCCAACTCATATTCTGCTGCGTTATTCAATGGTGATACAAATGTTGTAATATCCTTGGAAAAGGACCATTTTCTGGCTTCACTGCCTTCCACCATTCTCATACTCAGTTGCCATCCTACTTCAAGAATAAGGATCAAATTTTCTATCAAATATGATTTTCACGTTTCTTCTGCAATGCAGCTAGCCATATCATCCTAGCCCCCTTCATCAATTAAAAGTCACTGGTAACTGAGAATAACAATTCCCATCAAAGAAGTGAGGAAAGTGGTAGAATGCAGCACCAAAGAAATTTACTTTAGATTGGAAAATATAGTCTCGTTAACATAAATTATATAACAGCCTCTTAGTTGATCAACAATGAAAATTCACACAACCAAATTAGTCCAAATTAAAGATTATAGTTGTTGACAGAAGATAGAGAGCTGGTAATAAAAATGTCTGAACAATTCAACTAAATGGAACATAGCATATGCATTGCAACACATGAATTTTAGTTTTTATTCCCCTACTAGAATTTTCCTTCTCTAACACGTTTGCACTGGCAATCTATCTCTATCCCCACATAGTATATAACAGGCTCTCTTACATGTCTTTTAAAACCACAACTGGCCAGGGTAAGGTAATACCTTGTTCAACCAACCCCATACCCAATAATCAGTATACACACGTATAATAATAAATAAATAAAAAGAATAATCAAAACCCAAAAGATCACATCTTAAACACAAATCAGAGCCAAACCCTAATTGAAATTCAAGAAAATCTTCACAATCCTCAAGAAAATGATCAATTAAGTAGATCATCAATAGAAAATAGAAAAAGACGGAAAGAAAGTCACACATACACACGTATATGTAAAGAAATTTGAATATCAAAATGTATAATTGTTGAGATCTAGGACTCACATGTAATGGGTAAGAATGCGAAGAAGAGCAAAAGGCCAGGTTTTCCTCTGAGGAGTTCGTTGACGGGAGAGTAGAGAACAGTGTCGGAGGAGACGATGGTGGTGAGGAGGATCTGGGCGGAGAGTATGTCGTAGACCTTGCGTATGAAACCATATGGCAAGTGGTTCTCTCCATACCCAAGACCTTGGTCTTCCTACTGAAAATGTAATAGAACTAGGGCTTCCGACACAAATCGCCCTTAAATCGCCAGAGCGAGGAGAGAGAAATTTAGGTCAAAAATGACCAAAGTGTTTTCAGTTTTGGTTTTTATATGTGATGCGACTATGAGGATATTGTTTCGGCTGCTATAGTGCCTGTTATAGAATTGGGCCAGAAAAATTACAAAACATAACAATATCACCAATTTTCTGTTACTGATTTTGGGCCCAAATTGATACCGTTTTTAAACTTTTCAAACCAAATCAAGACTTGCCAAACATGTTTTGGGCTAAAAAATTGAAATCATAACACAAAAACAATATCAAAACTGGCCAACTAAACAGGCCCATAGAGTTCATAAAATCAGAACTCAGCAATATGGAATCCAAAAATCAGAATTCAGTATTGAGCAATGTGGAATTCAGAATTCAGTTTTTAGCAATATGGAATTCAAAATTTGGAATTCAGTATTCTGCAATGTGGAATTCAAATTTGCAATTCAGTATTCAGAAATGTGGAATTCAAAATTTGCAATTCCGTATTCAGCAATGTGGAATTCAAAATTTGGAATTCAGTATTCAGCATTGTGGAATTCAAAATTTGGAATTCAGTTTTCAGAGGTATATAGATGCAGAGATAGGAGCTGCCTTAAACACTTCACAAACACCTTATAAAGATCATATATCCTTGCTTGTGTTCTAATAGCAGTCAGAAACCAAGATAATAAGATATGCCTTTTCTTAAAATGGATGAAAGCAATTATAATATACGAAATCAGGTTTCAAGAGGTCAAAATTCGATGATGCTACAAAACCATCCTCCAACAAGCACAAACAGACTAAATATGAAGAATTACACTTGTTAGACTTGATAGAGACAAATCAACTATTAGCATAATCATTTTTGACAAAATCAGAATCTTTGGACAGCAAATATAGTGCAAGGGTTGTGATGCTGATGAACAGAAAATAATGCAGCCTTTAAATCATACTTTATTCATTGCAAGACCCCATCACATAACATAATACATGTAATCAAACTCTTTGATTCGAAACATCCACCGCATTCATCCAAAAGGGGAGAGGGCTTGTTTTTACTAGGATTCTTAGTTGACGCTGATGGTTTAGCCACGTGGCTAGCTTTGAGGGCCTGTTTGAGCATCATGGGAACTACTTTTGGAGACAATTCAATCCACATTTGAAGATGCCTTCGGGATAAGGAAACTTGGCCTGGACTGCAACAACCAACAAGGGGATAAGTTACTGCTGTTCCTGTTCCTGGTGGGACAGTTGTTGGGAAAAGAGAAAAACTCATTTTATGAACTCGATTTTCAATTAACTGGTCATAAAATACATTTTACACTTGCTAAGATAGCTCATATTAGTGTAGAAATCAAATGAAACAGATTTGCTTCTTTTTTTATATGGTTGACAATAACAAGAAATTATATCAGCAATGAACAGTAACTTCGCAGAAAGAATATCAATTTCAATCACAGCCTTAAACTACCTTCAAGCAAATGTTCAACAGATCATACATGATGTTTGAAACTTGCCTAAATCACCCATGTTAGCCCAGAAGCTAATTAGAGTAACCTCAGCAATCATTAGGTAAGCATGTCAGTGGTGTAGTCATGGATTTCAGTGAATATGAGATGGAAAATACTCAATATATCAGATGTAGCATGTTGTAATCATCAAGAATACATTTCAGATTAGGCAATGATGAACCAGACCTCTAAGAAACATTTTAACAGTAACTAACAGCTCAAAATAGAGGTTTGAATGCCAAGAAATGCGTGGAGGCTCATATTCATCTTTAAACTGACTTTGTTAATGTAAATCAACAAAACACCTTATAAAGATCATATATCCTTGCTTGTATTCTAATAGCAGTCAGAAACCAAGATAATAAGATATGCCTTTTCTTGAAATGGATGAAAGCAATCATAATATACAAAATCAGGTTTGAAGAAGTCAAAATTCGAGGATTCTACAAAACCATCCTCCGACAAGCACAAACAGACTAAATATGAAGAATTACACTTGTTAGACTTGATAGAGACAAATCAACTATTAGCATAATCATTTTTCACAAAATCAGAATCTTTGAACAGCAAATATAGTTTGTGATGCTGATGAATGGAAAATATTGCAGCCTTTAAATCATACTTTTAGCTAGCATTTCCTGGTCATAAAATATATTTTACACTTGCTAAGATAGCTCATATTAGTGTAGAAATCAAATGAAACAGATTTGCTTCCTTTTTTATATGGTTGACAGTAACAAGAAATTATATCAGCAATGAACAGTAACTTAGCAGAAAGAATATCAATTTCAGTCGTCACAGCCTTAAACTACCTTCAAGAAAATGTCCAACAGATCATACATGATGTTTGAAACTTGCCTAAATCACCCATGTTAGTCCAGAAGCTAATTAGAGTAACCTGACAGTGGTTGTGGTCATTTCTATTAGTGAGCAATGCAGCAGCAATCGTTAGGTAAGCTTGTCAGTGGTGTGGTCATGGATTTTAGTGAATATGAGATAGAAAATACTCAATATATCAGATGTAGCATGTTTTAATCATCAATAATACATTTCAGATTGGGCAATGATGAACCAGATCTCTAAGAAACATTTTAACAGTAACTAAAAGCTCAAACTAGAGGTTTGAAAGCCAAGAAATGTGTGCAGGCTCATATTCATCTTAAAACTGAGTTTGTTAATATAAATCAACCAAACACATTTGTTGCAATCAAAGATGGATGCAAACCTTTAGCTCATATAAAAATAGCAGTTTAACCTTGAATTAAGCAGATATGAACAGTACATTTAGACTGAAGTTCAGTATATAGAAAGCTCAATAAGGCTGTGGCTGCATATCTCAACTTAGGATGAACTTAATGTATCATAACTGAAATGTTAGGCTTGAAGCTGTCAAGAATTCGTACATTTAAGCTCTCTCTGTCTTCTCAAATGGTGCTGCTCCTTTTCTGTTAGTTTCTCACTTTTTCTCTCACTTGAAGCTCACACGGCTGCAATGGACAGAGCTGTACATATAGCTGCGTAGGAGCCATTCAAACGGCTGTGAGAGGATAAGGTTGACAGCTGCCAACTTGTCCTTTTGCTGATTTCAAAAATGGCCAATCATTGGCTCTTCCTTGAAATGGCAAGGCTCCCCATAGAATATTCCATATTCTTGTATATTAATGTAAGGACAGCTGAGGGCACTATGGTATCTTCTACATCAGTAGATCATTCTAGACATTTGGAGCACTTGCAGCCTCACAAGGACACTTGTCACTCAGCTGGAGCTCCCTATCCAATTGCTCACACACTTACTGCCAAACAAGGCCTTAAATAGGCTGTTAGTGTGTACATTACGAATACGTATTGAACTAAATTTAAAAATGCATTGTAGCTAAATTAATACTCATGTAATGAACATATAAATAATATCATTCAGCCAAACAAGGCCTTACTTAGTGAAATTCCAAAAATGACCCTCGAGGTTTTAGTGCTAATTCTCAATATGATATTACCTTATTACCCTCAAAATGTCAAATTACCCCAATAAATCAACTTTCAATTTTACAGTCAACCTATTCTTTATCTCTAGTTCGTCAACTCTCTCTCTTTCTCTATTCAGTTCGTCTTTGAAGAAACGCTCTTCTCCGGCGACCACTGGCGAATCACAAAAACTTCTCACATCACTCATCTCTCTCTCTCTCTCTCATCACTCACTCATCTCTGTACTCAACGATCCAAAACACGAAAGCTCTACACTCAACAAAATCACAGAAGTTGAAAAGAAACCTAATCAATGCAATCTTACATTCATTATACAAGAACAAGAGTAATTATCCAAAGAATTTATCCATCAAAATCAAAATTAATGGTACAACTTTTATTTCTATCCTAGTTATACAATCAATGCATAAATTAGAGCGTCCCCAAATTAAAATGATCGAAATTGCAGACTTGAATGATGAAGATATCGTCATCTTCACACCCTGGCTCCTCCCGTAATTGTCACAAAATCGCCTTTGTATATCTTTCCTTGCTCCAACCCTAAAAATCCACCCTTCCTCTCCTTTTTAATCACAATCCAGGTTGAGAGGGGCATCTGTCACCCCAAAGGGGCATCTGCGCCCATGGAGGCTGCACCTGTGCCCTTAGAGGCCGTATCTGCGCCCATAAAGTGTATATCTGAGCAAATAGAGGCACATCTGCGCCCCTAGAGGGCACACCTGCACCTTTGTGGCAGAAAGGTATATTAAACGTCCGTTTTAGGAAATGTTTGCGAAATATGAAAAGTTCTAGAATTGAATTTTCTTTAACCCTCTTGAAGTTTGGGCCATTTTAACAATCGAATATGAAGTTATGACAAGAATACCAAAATGGGTTCAGAACTTTCTGGGCCTGAATTAGCCTAGTCTTCAATGTGAATAGGCCCACGCTCATTTTCTTCATTTAAACTCATTTCTGACCCACTTCTTCAGTCCATTTAACTTGGATCTTCAATATAAAATTGCCCAATGGATCTTTGATGTATCTTCTCTCTTATTGAAGCGCTAAATAATCTGAATTGATTGAATTTGCGGAAAAAATCTTGAAATCAACAAGAGCAAGAGAATAACATAAAAATACCAAAGTAAACACAATTAAAGAATTAACATATGCAATTAAAGAGGCTTAAATGTGCAACATTCGGCGCTTGTCACACATATTCACTGAGTGATTTAGGATGTCTCTATTTGCTTGATCAACTGTTCAAAGACTGCTTCAAAGATTTATTCTTGATCAAGTTACAGGATTCGTTTCTTCTACAAATGTTCATTGGTGAGGAAGGAGAAGAAGATCGCACTACGAAGGGGACAAAATACTTGTTGAGTTCGTGTTCTTCCAGTTACCCTTCTGCAAGGATTGAGACGTTAGCCGGGAGTCTATAGCAATTGAACAAGGGAGTCGCAAGAGTAAGCCTGAGGTGTTCCGCATTAAGTTCTTGTCAAAGTGCAGTGGGTGTGAGTTTGGGACAGAGTGTGTTGTACTTTGCTTTGACGATAGTGGATTTGGTTCTCCGGGGTTACACAGCCTCACCCGTGATTTTTTTCCGATCTGGGTTTTTCACGTATATCTGGTGCATTCATTTACTTTACTGCACTTTATTTATTTACTTGCTTTGTGAGATTGCTTAGATTTTAATTGGTTTTAAATTTGGATAATTTAAAAGATTAAGCAAAAAGCGAGTAAACTTAATCACCCCCTCTAGGTTTTAAATATAACTTTCGCATTCGCTTCTGTACCGCGCAACTCACAACTAGAGGGTGTCTCGCCCTAGAATGGTTGATGAATCTAGAGATTAATGAAAAGGCAGATGTCAGCAACTATGGGATTGTTCTGCTGGAATTACCGACACGGAAGAGTACATATGGTTCCTCCTCAATGCACCCAAGAGAATGGGTACAGCCATACGTTTATTGAAAATATTTTTCTAGTACTTATGAACTTTTAGCACCAACTAAGTTCAAAACTCTTTCTTCATTTATTAATACTAAAAATGCATTTGTTGTAGTCCAAGAATTATTACCATTGGCTTCCACTATAGAGGCAAAAGTTCTGAGTTGATGTAAATGATATTGGTAGCAGTAAGCTAGAAAGCTCCTCAACCAATATGGAATTCAGTTTTCAGAGGTGCAGATATAGATGCAGAGATAGGAGCTGCCTTAAACACTTCACAAACACCTTATAAAGATCATAAATCCTTGCTTGTGTTCTAATAGCAGTCAGAAACCAAGATAATAAGATATGCCTTTTCTTGAAATGGATGAAGGCATTTATAATATACAAAATCAGGAGACGTGAAAATTAAAGAGAAGAAAGAAGAATGAATTATTAAATATGGTAAAAATATAGGCGGTTTGAAGGAGGTTGATCCTTCGGGGGAGTCCCATGTCCTATGTAATTTGTGATTAGTATAGTAGCAATATACATAGTTGTACCAAATTTTTATCAACTTTAAATTCAAGTGCAATTCAACTTAGGATTCCTAAAGTGAGTCAACACTAACACTTGAATTGGGATCCAACTAGGACTCTTGTTTGTTAAGAGACGTCCCTTGAGACATTAGTTGTCATCTATTATAAATAAAGGAAAATTTCAAATACCAAATAAAGAAAAATTTTAATTTTTGTCTAGTTAGGGAGTCAAAACTACAATACACCAAATACCAAAAAATTTTGCATCAAATATCAACTTAACCAAAGTATTTACAAATACGTCAACTTTCACTTTTCATCTATATAGATTGTCTAAGTTAACCCTCACCACCTCTTTATAATATTATCTTATTACCCTCAAAATGTCAAATTACCCCAATAAATCAACTTTCAATTTTACAGTCAACCTATTCTCTATCTCTAGTTCGATAACTCATTCTCTCTCTTTCTCTATCCAGTTCGTCTTTGAAGCAACGCTCTCCTCCGGCGACCACCAGCGAACCACAAAAACTTCTCACATCACTCATCTCCCTCTCTCTCTCTCATCAATCACTCATCTATGTACTCAACGTTCCAAAACACGAAAGCTCTATGCTCAACAAAATCACAGAAGTTGAAAAGAAACCCTAATCAATACAATCTTACATTCATTCAACAAGAACAAGAGTAATTATCCAAAGAATTTATCCATCAAAATCAAAATTAATGGTACAAATTTTATTTCTGTCCTAGTTATACAATCAATGCATAAGCTAGAGCGTCCGCAAATTAAAATACGATTACAACATTGAAAGTAAGGTTAGGGTTACATCACTTCCCTGGAATGATGTATAGCAGCTCATGATCGGAATTGTAGACTTGAATGATGATGATATCGCCATCTTCACGCCTTGGCTCCTCCCATAATTGTCACAAAATCACCTCTATATATCTCTCTCTGCTCCAGAATACCCCTAAAAATCCACCCTTTCTCTCCTTTTTAATCACGATCCAAAAGGGCATCTGCGCCCATGGAGGATGCACGTATGCCCTTAGAGGGTGCATTTGTGCCCATAGAGTATACATTTGCACACATAGAGGCATATCTGCACCCCTGAAGGGCGCACCTGCGCCTTTGTGGCAGAAAGGTATATTAAACGTCCATTTCAGGAAATGTTTGAGAAATATAAAAAGTTCCAGAATTGAATTTTCTTCAACCCTTTTGAAGTTTGGGCCATTTTGTCAGCCAAATATGAAGTTATGGCCAGAATACCAAAATGGGTTGAGAACTTTCTGGGCTTGAATTGGCCCAATCTTCAATGTGAATAGACCCATGCTCATTTTCTTCATTTAAACTCATTTTTGGTCCACTTATTCAGTCCATTTATGTTGGATCTTCAATATAAAATTACCCAATGGATCTTTGATGTACCTTTTCTCTTATTGAAGCGCTAAATAATCTGAATTGATTGAATTTGCGGGGAAATTCCTGAAATCAGCAAAAGCAAGAAAATAACATAAAAATACCAAAGTAAACACAATTAAGTAATTAACATATGCAATTAAAGAGGCTTAAATGTGCAACATTCGACGATTATAGCACATATTCACTGAGTGATTTAGGATGTCCCTATTTGCTTGATCAACTGTTCGAATATTGCTTCAAAGATTTATTCTTGATCAAGTTACTGGATTCGTTTCTTCTACAAATGTTCGTTGGTGAGGAAGGAGAAGAAGATCGCACTACGAAGGAGACAAAATACTTGTTGAGTGTTCGTGTTCTTCCAGTTATCCTTCTACAAGGATTGTGACGTTAGCCGGAAGTCTGCTGCAATTGGACAAGGGAGTCGCAAGAGTAAACCTCAGGTGTTCTGCATTAAGTTTTTGTCAGAGTGAAGTGGGTGTGAGTTTGGGACAGAGACTGTTGTACTTTGCTTTGACGATAGTGGATTTGGTTCTCCAGGGTTACACAGCCTCACTCGTGATTTTTTCCCGATCTAGGTTTTCCACGTATATCAGGTGCATTCGTTTACTTTACTGCACTTTATTTATTTATTTGCTTTGTGAGATTGCTTAGATTTTAATTGGATTTAAATTTGGATAATTTGAAAGATTAAGCAAAAAGCGAGTAAACTTAATCACCCCCTCTAGGTTTTAAATATAACTTTTGCATCCGCTTCTTCACCGCGCAACTCACAACTAGAGGGTATCTAGCCCCAGAATGGTTGATGAATCTAGAGATTAATGAAAAGGCGGATGTCTACAACTATGGGATTGTTTTGCTGGAATTACCGACACGGAAGAGTACATATGGTTCCTCCTCAATGTAGCCCAAGAGAATGGGTACAACCATATTGTAGGATGGGTGAGGCAAACGATTAAGTATGGAAGGCTCATGAAGGTGATTGACCCAAAACATGCGTTTATAGAAAAAAAATTTCTAATACTCATGAACTTTTAGCACTAACTAAGTTGGATACTCTTTCTTCATTTATTAATACTGTAAATGCATTTGTTGTAGTCCAAGAATTATTACCAATGGCTTCCACTATCGCTGCAAAAGTTCTGAGTTTATGTAATGGATATTGGCAGCAGTAAGCTAGAAAGCTCCTAAACCAATGACTAACATTTAATTATAGATTTTAGGAAACAATCTATCAAATGTTCTTCGTTCCTCCCATGATGGGTTGTTCTTTTTCAATCCTTGTGAACTCATGGGTTGTTCCTGTTCACAATAGAAATAATTTTCAAAAATAGAAATAAAAATAAAATTAAAAATTAAAAAGAAGAAAAAAAAGGTGTAAATGTCTTATTTGATGGATATTATCTGAAAAAAGAAATAATAATCAGTAAAGAGAGAGAATTGTAGTCAATAAGGTAGTTTTAAAACCCAGTCTAGTGATTTTCCAATATGGACGTTTTGCCAATAAGCAAATTCTAACTAGTAAGTGATTAAAATGAAAGGGAACACTCATTTTAAAATGTCCGAACAATCTATAAACTAATGGGACTCAAGATCACCAAGCAAACTACAAACTAAATCTTTTATGCTCAATACTTTATCCTTTTTTTGATGGATATTAAGTGAAACTGATCTTGCTTGACACTCCCTGACAATATGCTAGAGTGGATAGTTCTGATAATAGTGCAACGTTAATTATATCCTTGAGGTGGACCATGGAGCAACCGTGTAACCTGGAGATCACGGGTTTGAAAGCGGAAACAACATCTCCATGCGGAGGTAAGGTTGCGTACATCTGACTATTCCAGACCCCGCCTGTTTTAAGTATATTGAAGAACTTAGAGGGGGAGGGGGTGAATATGCACTGTCCAATTTTAGTCTTTAATGCTTTAAGTATGGCACACACAATCCATAAAACTTGACACATTGATTTATAGTGGAAAACCCTAATGTGGGGTAAAAAACCTCTTGGCCCTCAGGCCTGAATTGATCTCCACTATGTCTAAAAGGGTAGTACAGTAATCTTCCAATCACTCTCTCACTCAGCCAACTCACCACATAGTCACTCCAGCTCTCAACCCAGTTCATAGCCTCCGTAGGCGTGAACCACTCTCACTAATCCTCACAACAGCTTTTTCGCTCTCAACCAAGCCCAGGCTTCCCAAAGCCCAAGCTATCTCTCACCATTCTCACCACAATCACTCACACTCCCCCTGTCCAAAGTATCCCTCTACTTGGACTATACATAGTGAATGTGGAGTCAGTTCGATATAATAAACAGCAACTCTTCAAGCTTTGACTGTCAGTCTTTAAAGTCCTGCTTGATGATGACACGACCACTTGAATTCTTGATAGATAATGACCCTTGAACTCCAGCAGTGATAGGCTTCAATATGTACACCCTTGAGTGTAGCTACAGGTAAGCTGTAGAAGCCTGCTCTTTCAATGAAACCCCTTTTTCAGCCATTTAGACTTCCGTTTAGCATAGTATATTCTCTTTAAAAGCTTTTTATGATATTTTAGGCATTGTACCTGTTCTTAATATTGACAAGAATATAGCTAGAGTAGAACAAATATAAAGCATGGAAGTAAATCAATATTCACTCAAAGAAACCAAAGTCCGCATGGATTTTCAGCAAATATAGAGTTCAAAAAATCACAACTCAGCATTCAGCAATATGGAATCCAAAAATCAGAATTCAGTATTCAGCAATGTAGAATTCAGTATTCAGCAATGTGGAATTCAAAATTTGGAATTCAGTTTTCAGCAATATGGAATTCAAAATTCAGAATTCAGCTTTTAGCAATATGGAATTCAAAATTTGGAATTAAGTATTCAGCAATGTGGAATTCAAAATTTGGAATTCAGTTTTCTGAGGTGTAGATATAGATGCAGAGATAGGAGCTGCCTTAAACGCTTCACAAACACCTTATAAAGATCATATATCCTTGCTTGTGTTCTAATAGCAGTCAGAACCAAGATAATAAGATATGCCTTTTCTTGAAATGGATGAAAGCAATTATAATATACGAAATCAGGTATCAAGAGGTCAAAATTCAATGATGCTACAAAACCATCCTCCAACAAGCACAAACAGACTAAATATGAAGAGTTACACTTGTTAGACTTGATAGAGACAAATCAACTATTAGCATAATCATTTTTGACAAAATCAGAATCTTTGGACAGCAAATATAGTGCAAGGGTTGTGATGCTGATGAACAGAAAATAATGCAGCCTTTAAATCATACTTTTAGCTAGCATTAACTGGTCATAAAATACATTTTACACTTGCTAAGATAGCTCATATTAGTGTAGAAATCAAATGAAACATATTTGCTTCCTTTTTTATATGGTTGACAGTAACAAGAAATTATATCAGCAATGAACAGTAACTTAGCAGAAAGAATATCAATTTCAGTCACAGCCTTAAACTACCTTCAAGCAAATGTTCAACAGATCATACATGATGTTTGAAACTTGCCTAAATCACCCATGTTAGTCCAGAAGCTAATTAGAGTAACCTGACAGTGGTTGTGGTCATTTCTATTAGTGAACAATGCAGCAGCAATCGTTAGGTAAGCTTGTCAGTGGTGTGGTCATGGATTTTAGTGAATATGAGATGGAAAATACTCAATATATCAGATGTAGCATGTTGTAATCATCAAGAATACATCTCAGATTGGGCAATGATGAACCAGACCTCTAATAAACATTTTAACAGTAACTAACAGCTCAAAATAGAGGTTTGAATGCCAAGACATGTGTGCAGGCTCATATTCATCTTAAAACTAAGTTTGTTAATATAAATCAACAAAACACACTTGTTGAAATCAATGATGGATGCAAACCTTTAGCTCATATAAAAATAGCAGTTTAACCTTGAATTAAGCAGATATGAACAGTACATTTAGATTGAAGTTCAGTATATAGAAAGCATAATAAGGCTGTGGCTGCATATCTCAACTTAGGATGATCTTAATGTATCATAACAGATTTAATCTTGCCTAATTTAAATTCATAAAGCCAAAGAAAATACTCACAGTGATTTAATGAATCAGGACATAAGCTCAAAGATCTTCAAAGACATCCATGAAACCAGCAGAGTCAGCTACAGTTTGTGCTCCTCAACTGACCTCAGTTGAAGCAATTTCTGGGCTCAAATGTTAGGCTTGAAGCTGTCTAGAATTCGTACATTTAAGCTTTCACTATCTTCTCAAATGGTGTTGCTCCTTTTCTATTAATTTCTCACTTTTTCTCTCACTTGAAGCACACACAGCTGCATGGACAGAGCTATACATATAGCTTCATAGGAGCCATTCAAACGGCCGTGAGAGGATAAGGTTGACAGCTGCCAACTTGTCCTTTTGCTGATTTCAAAAATGGCCAATCATTGGCTCTTCCTTGAAATGGCAAGGCTCCCCATTGAATATTCCATATTCTTGTATATTAATGTAAGGACAGCTGAGGGCACTATGGTATCTTCTACATCAGTAGATCATTCTAGACATTTGGAGCACTTGCAGCCTCACAAGGACACTTGTCACTCAGCTGGAGCTCCCTATCCAATTGCTCACACACTTAATGCCAAACAAGGCCTTAAATAGGCTGTTAGTGTGTACATTACGAATACGTATTGAACTAAATTTAAAAATGCATTGTAGCTAAATTAATACTCATGTAATGAACATATAAATAATATCATTCAGCCAAACAAGGCCTTACTTAGTGAAATTCCAAAAATGACCCTCAAGGTTTTAGTGCTAATTCTCAATATGAGGGGGCTGTCATGATAAGAATGTGATACAACAATGTAATTCATACTTAGGAATGATTAAATGGCTGTAGAAATACTCAAAATGCCCTTGTAATAGAGGATGGACTAAAACGTCCCCAGATGTTTCTTTTGACATTAAAACTTGGGCAAACAAGCTCATGGGCTCATGGACCATCGTATATCCTTCTTTCTTATTTGAATAGGCACGACCTAGAGACTGTTAAACATGATCTCAACATAAAGATACAACGGTTTTTCAATACTCTGATGTAGCTAATATACTATATGAACCAATTTTTTATGGGATTATTATCACTAACATAGAATTAAGACAGTCAATTAAGCAACCAACATATAGTGTCTTTTCCTCCTAGAGTGAGTAATGTCTAAATATAATTCTGAAAATTCTTTTATCTTTTACTAATTTAAAAAGGTTGTATTTGCAATGAAAAAAAAAAGTATCTAGACATCCTACCTGGGGCATACCCCACAATAGCAGATCAACATGAAAATCAAAATAGCAAGAATAGCCAACAAAGGAGCACTCACTATGGATGACCCCTTCATGAACAGCTGAGAATGCAAAAGAGACACCAACACAGATGCCAAGATATCGAAAAGATCTAGAGATATATCGAGTGGCATATTCGAATATCCAAGGGCTTCTCTGTTTGGAGGAGTATTAGCAACAGACAAAGTGCAAAAGAGTCTATCTTTAAGAGTCGATTAGACCAGAATTATTAGAATTATTTCAAAGTAAAAAATGAGTATTTTTGAAAAATGTGGAGTATAGGAAATACTCTGTAACTGGAGTTGGAATCCCTTTGATATAGCTAGCTTCAAATGGAGTTGGCAAACAAATAAAACAGCTGTTCATAACTACATCACTCCATGGTTTGTTCTTGTAACACATTTCTTCCTCCATTGACTGAAATTAAGCTTTCCTTGTAACCGAGGACATAAGAGATATTGAATTTTGTTTGAATTCTAAGATACTTGATTTCTTGGATACCATGCTTGTAGAGGAACAACTTTCCAGAGTTGTGGAGTATAAACAATCAGTGCAGTGGAGTCATCGAAAGGCACAATAGCCCTTGTAAACCTATCCTTTCCCACAAAAGCTCCATAATATGATGGCACTAGTGTGATTAAGAAGACTTCATCAGGCACATCAAATGAAAGGATGACGCCACCCACATCTTTGAGCACAGCCCACCAACAGATGATCCTATTGTTGGTACATACTGAGCTCCAGGATTGGTACCTTATTTTAGCTGGTACACTGATATCTAATTTTCTCCAAGAATTGGTATTTAAGCTGTATATCTCAACTTGGCAACCCTTCCTGTAGGCACCATACGATTTACAACGCACGATTTGTACAACCTTGAAGTCATTAGTTATTGAATCAAATCCCAATCCAACACTAGCTTTGATATACCAACGAGTATGGGGCGGACGGGGTATCCCAGATATGAGTAGAATCTTTATAGAAAAATATAAGAGAATTTTTTATAGAAAAAATATGAGGGAAAATTCTTCTCACATCCTTGTTCTAGGATAGACAAGAATAGCAGAATAAATAGGAGAGGATAACCACACAATTAGGTAACTCAACTCCTTGATTTTAGGAAGTAAAAACAGAAACTCCTTGATTCTAGGAAGTGACTAAGCCATAAATCAAGGAGATGAGTAAGCCATAAATCATGGAGATTCGGATAGTAATTATCCTCCACTCTTTATTTTGGAAACTAATAAATAAGGAAATGCAATCCGAGATTTCCTCTGATTGCACACCAAAAATTCCACACTCCCCCTCAACCTGGGCAGTAAATGTCAATCATTCCCAGCTTGGAAAGAAGAACCTCAAAGTGATCTTGGTTGAGAGCCTTGGTGAGGATATCTGCGGTTTGGAGACTTAAAGGAGTATAGATCATCTTGATGATTCCCTGATCGATCTTCTCTTTGATGAAGTGATCATCAATTTCAACATGTTTAGTTCTGTCATGGTGAACCGGATTCTTCGCAATACTGATAGTAGTATGATTGTCACACAACATTTTTATTGGGCTTTCAGTAGGAGTTGTCAGTTCATCTAGGAGTCTTTTGAGCCACATTCCTTCACATATTCCGTGAGCCATAGCCCTGAATTCAGCCTCAGCACTACTTCGAGCTACTACTGACTGCTTCTTACTTCTCCATGTAACGAGGTTTCCCCACACATAGGAATAGTAGCCTGAGGAAGATCTGCGATCAATTAGGGATCCAGCCTAGTCTGCATCTGAGAAGATTTCCATGCTACGGTTTGTCCCCTTTTTAAAGAAAATCCCTTTCCCTAGAGTCTTTTTGAGATATCTGATAATTTTGTAAACTGCTTCAAGGCTCATTAGTAGGGTTGTTCATAAACTGACTAACCACACTAACAGGAAAACTGATATCTGGTCGTGTGTGGGACAAGTAAATCAGTTTACCTACTAGTCTTTGGTACCTCCCTTTGTTAACCTGGGTAGAGCTTCCCTTCAGGTCGAGTTTGTTGGAAGGGTCCATAGGTGTATCTGAAGGCTTACAACCGAGCATACCTGTTTCTTTGAGCAAATCTAGTGTATACTTCCGCTGAGAGACGGAAATGCTATAGTAACCCTTGTGGACGGGTGAGAGTGGGCGGGTGCGAATACAGACACTGGGCTGAGCTACCACACTGACAGGGTACAGGGTGCTCAATCCCACATCGCCTGGGTGTGGAAAAGGGGATGTGCTTATATGTAGTATGTTCTCTTCAAATGGTATGAGGCCTTTTGGGGTAAAACCCAAGAACAAAACCGTGCGGGCTCAGGCCCAAAGCGGACAATATCATACCATGTGTTGGAGCGGGGTATTACAAATGCCTTTGCTGGAACGAGCCACTTCCATGCCAAGAAAATATCTCAGTGCACCGAGATCCTTGATTTCAAATTCCTTTGCAAGAGTACTCTTTAACAGTCTTATCTCTTCTTTATGATCTCCTGTCAAGATAATATCATCCACATATACAATGAGGATAGTAAGTTTTCCTTCAGGAGATTTTTTGATGAACAAGGTGTGATTTGATTGGCCTTGAGTGTATCCATGCTTCTTGACTGCTATAGTAAATCTCTTAAACCAAGCCCGTGGTGACTGTTTAAGGCCATAAAGAGATTTCCTTAGTTTGCAGACAAGGTTGATATTGCTTGAGTCCTCAAAACCAGGAGGAATCTCCATATAGACTTCATCCTCTAAGTCTCCATTAAGGGATGCATTCTTGTCATCAAGTTGGTGTAGAGGCTAATCCAAATTGGCTGCCAAGGATAGAAGTACCCGCACTGTATTTAACTTAGCGACTGGGGCGAAAGTTTCCTGATAATCAATCCCGTAAGTTTGAGTGAATCCCTTGGCTACCAGTCTCGCCTTATATCGATCAACACTTCCATCTGCCTTGTACATAACATTGAATATCCACTTGCATCCCACAAGTTGTTTGTCTTTGGGAAGTTCTGTGAGTTCCCAAGTACCATTCTTCTCAAGAGCCCAAATTTGTTCATTAACTGCTTCCTTCCATTCAAGGTGTTTTAGAGCCTCTTGTATACAGCTTGGAACATCTATGCTGGACAGATTTGAGGTAAAAACATAGTAGGACGGAGACGGTCTCTCATATGTCACAAAGTTTGAGATTGGGTGCCTAGTGCATGACTTAACACCTTTCCTTTGAGCAATAGGAATATCAAGATCATTACAAGGATAAGAATCTGTGTTACCTTGAGTAGGAGTGACTGGATTTAGAGCGGACGCTTGGTTCTGTTCAGGAAAAGTGAGTTGATCTACCTCCCTTTGAGCGGTGGTCTGCTTTCTTGAATAAACAATCCCTTTAAATATCCTTGATTTTCCTTGTTGGGTCAGAACCTGAGGACTTTGTGGAGTGGGTTCAAAATGAACGGATGGTTCGGGTGCTGACTAAATTAGAATAGGCACATGTGGAAGAGTGGTGGAGTTACCCAGAGGAGATTAACTTGAGTCGGTGGAAGGTACAAATGGGGTATCCACATCTTGCCAAAACTGATATTCTTCTGGACTATGGAATTCTCCCCCTGAATATGAGTTTTGGAGTAGAAGGGCTGATTCTCAAAGAAGGTGACATCCATTGAGTTATAGAACTTCCGAGTAGTGGGAGAGTAACATTTGTAAACTTTTTGGTGAGGAGAGTATCGAAGGACTAGACATTTTATGGCTTTGGGATCTAGTTTACTTTTTTGATGTAGAGGTATGTGGACAAACGCTGAGCAACCGAAGACTTTTAGTGGCAAAGACGAGATGAGTCTGGATTGAGGATAGACTTGAGTGTGTACCTGGCACGGAGTTTGGAAATTCAAGACTCTTAAAGGCATACGATTTATAAGATAGGCAGTGGTAAGGATAGCTTCCCCCCATAAATGTTTTGGGACATGACTTGTGAACATGACAGAACGAGCAACTTCTAATAGGTGTCAATTTTTCCTCTCAGCTATCCCATTTTTCCGTGGGGTGTGTATGCAAGAACTCTGATGAATTATCCCATGATCAAGGAGATAATCCCCAAGAATAGAATGAAAGTATTCCTTGGCATTGTTTGTTCTGAAAATTTAAACATTGGCAAGGAATTGAGTTTGGATCATTGAGTGAAATTTTTTAAAGATTGGTCCTGCCTTAGATTTTTCTTTCATAAGGAATATCCAGGTAACTCTAGAATGATCATCAACAAAAGAGATAAACCATCGGGTTCCTGTAATACTATTGACTCGAGAGGGTCCCCAAATATCACTATGTATAACTGAGAATGGTTGTGATTCCTTGTATGGTTGAATTGGATAAGTATTTCGAGTATGTTTGGACAATTGACAAATTTCACACTGGAAAGACTTTGAGTTTTTTCTAATAAATAAAGAAGGAAACAACTTTTCAAGATACATGAAACTTGGGTGACCTAATCGAAAATGCCACAACATAATTGCACTTTCATTATTGGAAACTGGAACAGAATTGGAATTTATAACAGACTGACTCTCTGCACTATGAGCACTTCGAGATTGTTTTTCAAACTGATTATCACTCTTGAGGAGGTAGAGCCCTTCACTTTCCTTAGCATTGCCAATCGTCCTCCCCGAATCCAAGTCTTGAAATTCACAATGAGTGGGAAAGAATTTAGCAACACAACTCATATCTCTAGTAATTTTGCTAATGGATAAAAGTTTACAGGTCAGATAAGGAACCAATAACACGGAATTTAATACAAGGGTCTTTGAGATGCTAATTGACCCAATACCAGCCACAGTGGATAGAGAACCATCTGCTATTCTCACTTTGTATTTTTCAGAACACGGGTTGCACTTTTGGAATAAGGAGGCATCCCCAGTCATGTGATCAGATGCTCTAGAGTCAATAATCTATGAAGTTAGATTCTTGGTTTTGGCTCCAAGAGTACTTAGGAATGTACCTTTTTGTGCTACTGAACCTGTGCTGATGATTGGTGTTGTTGGACTTGACTGAAGTTGGTTGAACATCTTCTACAACATCTCAATCTGTGCTTTGCTGAAGGGTACAGCTTCGGTTGTTGGTTGGTCATCTGTAGTGGCTGCTAGACCATGACCTTCTCTATCCTGAGATGGTCTATTTGGTTTCCAGTCGGCTAGCTTTCCATGAATTTTCCAGCATGTCTCTTTGGTATGTCCAGGCTTGTGATAGTGATCACACCAAGGCTTGCCTTTGCGAGTTCAATTGTCACTGGTGGGATTCATTCCACGAGTTGCAAGAGCTGAACTTTCTGGAATATTTGCAGTGCTTTGATTTCCCATCATGATCTTCTTCCTGCTTTCTTCTCGACACATCTTTGGAGAAAGCTTCCCGGATTGAGGGTAAAGGCCTCTTCCCCAATACTCTCCCCCTAACTTCATCAAGGTTTTTGTTTAGACCAAGTAGGAATTTTGAGACTCTCTCCTTCTCGACTATTTTCCTGTATTTAGCTGTGTCCCCAGGGCAATCCCAATCAAGTTCTTCGAAGACATCCAATTGTTGCAAAAAACAGGTAAGAGTGTTATAGTATTGTGTGATGGAGAGATCCCCTTGCTGCAAATCATGGAGACTGCTTATAATCTCTAACAGTTCTGCTGTATTGTCGTTGTCGGAGTACGTCTCCTTCGCTGCATCCCAAACTTCTTTTGCGGTTCCATAGAACATGAAATTCTGCCCAATTTCATTGTCCATGGTATTAATCAACCACGACATTACCATATTATTTTTAGATCTCCAGGTTCGGAATTTTGGGTCTTCCTTCTGTGGGGTTACAATAGCGCCTGTGAGGTAGTCGTCTTTTCCTTTAAATAATATCATTCAGCCAAACAAGGCCTTACTTAGTGAAATTCCAAAAATGACCCTCGAAGGGGTTTTAGTGCTAATTCTCAATATGAGGGGGCTGTCATGATAAGAATGTGATACAACAATGTAATTCATACTTAGGAATGATTAAATGGCTGTAGAAATACTCAAAATGCCCTTGTAATAGAGGATGGACTAAAACGTCCCCAGAGGTTTCCTTTGAAATTAAAACTTGGGCAAACAAGCTCATAGGCCTCATGGACCATCGTATATCCTTCTTTGTTATTTGAATAGGCACGACCTAGAGACTGTTAAACATGATCTCAACATAAAGATACAATGGTTTTTCAATACTGGGAAGTAGCTAATATACTATATGAACCAATTTTTTATGGGATTCTTATCACTAACATAGAATTAAGACAGTCAATTAAGCAACCAACATAGAGTGTCTTTTCCCTCTAGAGTGAGTAATGTCTACTTCTCGATCTGCTCTTGAGTTGTACATTCTATCCAATGCCCATCTGGGCATAAAACTGGCTTCCTCTATTTTTCTTTTTCTTTTCTTTTTTCGGTAATTAAAGTGAGCTTAGGCTTTTCTTTGTGTCAATCGTTGGTAGTAATTCACTTCGAAAATTTTAATGAAATATAATTCTGAAATTCTTTTATTCTTTACTAATTTAAAAAGATTGTATTTGCAATGAAAAAAAAAAAGGATCTAGACATCCTACCTGGGGCATAACCCCACAATAGCAGAGCAACATGAAAATCAAAATAGCAAGAACAGCCAACAAAGGAGCACTCACTATGGATAACCGCTGAACCCACCATGAACAGCTGAGAATGCAAAAGAGACACCAACACAACTGCCAAGATATCGAAAAGATCTAGAGATATATCGAGTGGCATATTCCAATATCCAAGGGCTTCTCGTTTGAAGGAGTATTAGCAACAGACAAAGTGCACAAGAGTCTATTTTTAAAAGTCGATTAGACCAGAATTATAAGAATTATTTCAAAGTAAAAAATGACTATTTTTGAAAAATGTGGAGTAGAGGAAATGCTCTTTAACTGGAGTTGGAATCCCTTTGATACAGCTAGCTTCCAATGGAGTTGGCAAACAAATAAAACAACTGTTCATAACTACATCACCCCATGGTTTGTTCTTCGAACACATTTCTTCCTCCATTGACTAAAACTAAGCTTTTCTTAGTTAAAATATACTTGATTTCTTGGGTTCCAAGCTCGTAGAGGAACAACTTCCCAAAGTGATTGGTTAAAGGAAACTGACCATTCTTCCAAAATCCCAACGGTTGATATATTTCTGGAAAAGGGCCAAAAGATAGTAGTCTAGTCCTGGATTGTTCAACACCAAATTCGTTCATCACCCACATCTCAATGGATTGTCGTCCGACTTGTGGAGTATAAACAATCAGTGCAATGGAGTCATCAAAAGGCACAATAGCCCTTGTAAACCTATCCTTTCCCACAAAAGCTCCATAATATGATGGCACTGGTGTGATTAAGAAGACTTCATCAGACACATCAAATGAAAGGATGACGCCACCCATGTCTTTGACCACGGTCCACCAGCAGATGATCCTATTGTTGGTACATACTGAGCTCCAGGATTGGTACCTTATTTTAGGTAGTACACTGATATCTAATTTTCTCCAAGAATTGGTATTTAAGCTGTATATCTCAACTTGGCAACCCTTCCTATAGGAACCATATGATTTACAACGCACGATTTGTACAACCTTAAAGTCGTTAGTTCTTGAATCAAAACCCAATCTAACATTAGCTTTGGTATACCAACGAGTATGGGGCGGACGGGGTACGCCAGATACCGGTAGAATCTTCAACTCTCTAATTGCAGGGTTCCATAGAGCAATGTTATCTGGTGGAGAACCATATAAGCAAGCTATGCCACGACATGAACCGAAGAGCATGTGAATGCAACCGTAGAGCTCGCAATTTAACAATGATGAGAAATCAAATTTATCAACAGAAATCACAGCAGAGGCATTGAGCTTATAATAATAATAATAATAATAATAATTAATTATTATTATTATTATTATTATTATTATTATTATTATCATAAGATGAGATCTTTGCTGTACATGGGGCCCACAACGAGTTGGTCAAAAGAATTGTAATTGAACAAGTGCTTTTAGATGAAACTAGGGTTTGTGATTAGAGTGTGCCATGATTTGCAGACACACTTGAATCTCTTGAGAGATTTCACAGGAAGTCTTGATAGAATTTCAATCAACAAATCATCATGAAGCAAAGATATAATTTTTCTTCTTCTTCTTATATTGGATCTGTAGATATTTTTAGATTTCCCCTTCTTTTCTTTCCAATTTAGATTTGTTTGTAATAATGATGTTTCTTCTTCTTTCACATTGCGAGGCTAAACACGAGAAGGAGACCAACGTGATGAACAGAAGAAGAAGAGCAACAAGCAGGCAATAACACTTGAAGAAGAAAGAAATAGCAAAAAATTACACACCTGTAGACTTCCCAAGGACAAATCCCACATCTACCCCACCATCCTATTTGCTTTAATGATAAAACCAAACTTCGTGCGTGTATAAATTATTGTTAATGTGAAACACAGAGGTGTCCTCTGATTCAAGCCTGAATTTTGCTATATCAAAGGAGAATTTTACAGGAGACGTGAAAATTAGAGAGAAGAAAGAAGAATGAATTATTAAATAAGGTAAAAATAAAGACGGTTTAAAGGACGATGATCCTTCGCGGGAGTCCCAAGTCCTATATAGTTTGTGATTAGTATAGTAGCAATATACATAGCTGTACCAAATTTTTATCAACTTTAAATTCAAGTGCAATTCAACTTAGGATTCCTAAAGTGAGTCAACACTAACACTTGAATTGGGATCCAACTAGGACTCTTGTTAGTTAAGAGACGTCATCTATTATAAATAAAAGAAAATTTTAATTTTTGTCTAGTTAGAGAGTCAAAACTACAAATACATCAAATACCAAATAAAGAAAAATTTTAATTTTTGTCTAGTTAGGGAGTCAAAACTACAAATACACCAAACACCAAAAACTATTGCATCAAATACCTACATAACAAAAGTATTTACAAATACGTCAACTTTCACTTTTCATTTATCTAGATTGTCTAAGTTACCCTTCACCACCTCGTTATAATATTACCTTATTACCCTCAAAATGTCAAATTACCCCAATAAATCAACTTTCAATTTTACAGTCAACCTATTCTTTATCTCTAGTTCGTCAACTCATTCTCTCTCTTTCTCTATCCAGTTCGTCTTTGAAGAAACGCTCTTCTCCGGCTACCACTGGCGAACCACAAAAACTTCTCACATCACTCATCTCTCTCTCTCTCTCTCATCACTCACTCATCTCTGTACTCAACGATCCAAAACACGAAAGCTCTACGCTCAACAAAATCACAGAAGTTGAAAAGAAACCCTAATCAATGCAATCTTATATTCATTCAATGGTACAACTTTTATTTATGTCCTAGTTATACAATCAATGCATAAATTAGAGCGTCCCCAAATTAAAATGATCGGAAGTGCAGACTTGAATGATGAAGATATCGCCATCTTCACGCCTTAGCTCATCCTGTAATTGTCACAAAATCGCCTTTGTATATCTTTCTTTGCTCCAAACTACCCTTAAAAATCCGCCCTTTCTCTCCTTTTTAATCACGATCTAGGTTGAGAGGGGCATCTGTCACCCCAAAGGGGCATCTGCCATGGAGGCCGCACCTGTGCCCTTAGAGGCCGCATATGCGCCCATAAAATGTATATCTGTGCAAATAGAGGCACATCTGCACCTTTGTGGTAAAAAGGTATATTAAACGTCCGTTTTAGAAATGTTTGTGAAATATGAAAAGTTCCAGAATTGAATTTTCTTCAACCCTTTTGAAGTTTGGGCCATTTTAACAATCGAATATGAAGTTATGACAAGAATACCAAAATGGGTTCAGAACTTTCTAGGCCTGAATTAGCCTAGTCTTCAATGTGAATAGGCCCATGCTCATTTTCGTCATTTAAACTCATTTCCGGCCCACTTCTTTAGTCCATTTAACTTGGATCTTCAATATAAAATTGCCCAATGAATCTTTGATGTATCTTCTCTCTTATTGAAGTGCTAAATAATCTGAATTGATTGAATTTGCGAAAAAATTATTGAAATCAACAAGAGCAAGAAAATAACATAAAAATACCAATGTAAACAAAATTAAAGAATTAACATATGCAATTAAAGAGGCTTAAATGTGCAACATTTGGCGCTTATCACATATATTCATTGAGTGATTTAGGATGTCTCTATTTGCTTGATCAACTGTTCAAAGACTGATTCAGAGATTTATTCTTGATCAAGTTACAGGATTATTTTCTTCTACAAATGTTCGTTGGTGAGGAAGGAGAAGAAGATCACACTACGAAGGGGGCAAAATACTTGTTGAGTGTTCGTGTTCTTCCGGTTACCCTTCTGCAAGGATTGAGACGTTAGCCGGGAGTCTACAGCAATTGGACAAGGGAGTCGCAAGAGCAAGCCTAAGGTGTTCCGCATTAAGTTCTTGTCAGAGTGCAGTGGGTGTGAGTATGGGACCAATTCTGTTGTACCTTGCTTTGACGATAGTGGATTTGGTTCTCCGGGGTTACACAGCCTCACCCGTGATTTTTTCTCGGTCTGGGTTTTTAACGTATGTCTGGTGCATTCGTTTACTTTACTGGACTTTATTTATTTACTTGCTCTGTGAGATTGCTTAGATTTTAATTGGATTTAAATTTAGATAATTTGAAAGATTAAGCAAAAAGCGAGTAAATTTAATCACCCCCTCTAGGTTTTAAATCTAACTTTCACATCTGCTTCTGCAACGTGCAACTCACAACTAGAGGGTGTCTAGCCCCAGAATGGTTATTGAATCTAGAGATTAATGAAAAGGCGGATGTCTACAACTATGGGATTGTTCAGCCGGAATTACCGACACGGAAGAGTACATATGGTTCCTCCTGAATGAAGCCCAAGAGAATGGGTACAACCATATTGTAGGATGGGTGTGGCAAAAGATTAAGCATAGAAGGCTCATGAAGGTGATTGATCCAAAACATGCTTTTACAGAAAATATTTTTCTAATACTCATGAATTTTTAGCACCAACTAAGTTTGAAACTCTTTCTTCATTTATTAATACTGAAAATGCATTTGTTGTAGTCTATGAATTATTACCTATGGCTTCCACTATAGCTGCAAAAGTTCTGAGTTTATGTAATGGGTATTGCAGCAGTAAGCTAGAAAGCTCCTCAACCAAACATTTAATTACAAATTTTAGGAAACAAACTATAAATGTTCTTCCTTCCTCCCATGATGGGTTGTTCTTTTTTAATCCTTGTGAACTCATGGGTTGTTCCCGTTCGCAATAGCAAGAATTTTAAAAAAAAAAAAATTTAAAAAGAAGAATAAAAAAAGGTGTAAATATCTTATTTGATGGATATTATTTGAAAAAAGAAATAATAATCAATAAAGAGAGAATTGTAGTCAATAAGGTAGTTTTAAAACCCAATCTAGGGATTTTCCAATATAGACGTTTTGCCAATAAGCAAATTCTTACTAGTAAGTGATTAAAATGAAAGGGAACACTTATTTTAAAATGTCCAAACAATCTATAAACTAATGGGACTCCAGATCACCAAGCAAACTCGAAACTAAATCTTTTATGCTCAAGACTCTGTCCTTCATTTGATTGATATTAAGTGAAACTGATCTTGCTTGACACTCTTTGACAATATGCTACAGTGGATAGTTCTGATATTAGTGTAACGTTAATAATATCCTTGAGGTGGACCCTGAAGCAACGGTGTAACTTGGAGATCACAAGTTCGAAAGCGAAAACAACATCTCCATACGGAGGTAAGGTTGTGTACATCTGACTATTCCAAACCCCGCCCGTTTTAAGTATATTGAAGAACCTAGAGGGGGAGGGGGTGAATAAGTTCTGTCCAATTTGAGTCTTTAATGCTTTAAGTATGGCACACACAATCTATAAAACTTGACATAGTGATTTATTGAGAAAAACCTTAATGTGGGGTAAAAAACCGCTTGGCCCTCAGGCCCGAACTCATCTGCACTATGTCTAAAAGGGTAGTACAGTAATCTTCCAATCACTCTCTCACTCACCTAACTCACCACATAGCCACTCCAGCTCTCAACCCAGTTCACAGCCTCCCTAGGCCTGAACCACTCTCACCAATCCTCATAACAGCTTTTCCGCTCTCAACCCAGCCCAGGCTTCCCAAAGCCCAAGCTATCTCTCACCACAATCACTCACACTCCCCCTATCCAAAGTATCCCTATACTTGGACTATACATAGTGAATGTGGAGTCAGTTCGATGTTATAAAGAGCAACTCTTCAAGCCTTGATTGTCAATCTTTAAAATCTTGTTTGATGATGACACGACCACTTGAATTCTTGATAGATAATGACCCTTAAACTCCAGCAGTGATAGGCTTCAATATGTACACCCTTGAGTGTAGCTACAAATAACTTGTAGAAGCCCGCTCTTTCAATAAACCTCCTTTTTAGCCATTTAGACTTCCGTTTAGCTTTGTATATTCTCTGTAAAAGCTTCTTATGATATTTTAGGCGTTGTACATGTTCTTAATCTTGATAAGAATATAGCTAGAGTAGACTTTTAGTAGCACAAATATAAAGGATGCAAGTAAAGCAATTTGCACTCAAAGAAACCAAAGTCAGCATGCATTTTTAGCAAATATAGGGCCCGTTTGGATGGGTGTTTTGATATTGGTTTTTGTTTTAGAAAATAAAATAACATGTGTTGTGTTATTTTAATGTTTTGAATATTAATTGACAACGTGTTTGGTAACATTGTTGTGTTTCATGATTTACAAAAACAGAAAATGCCTAACATGTTTGGTAACGTCAATGCGTTATAAAAAATTTGAAACCAAAACACTGAAAACACGTTTGGTAGCTCCAATTGTTTCCAAAAAAATTTGAAACACAAATTGAAGCTTGAAAAGAATAAGTAACATAACAAACATCCCAAGCGAAACTTAAAGATCATTCTCATACAAAAAAGAAATAGTTGTGCTAAACTTTTTCTTGAGAATCATATGCTTGAAATTAGTAAAATCAAACTCACCGAAAAACAGTGTCTAGTGAATTGGTCTCTCAATAAGAACCCACGAGAATGATATAAATAATGTTTCTTTATATAGAGTATTTTACCTACTTCGTTAATCACAAGCAAGGCCAGCCCAATCAAACTCACTGAAAGAAGCTTGTTTTGTTCTAAAAGATTCTAGGGAGATAATCTTGATCACAGAAAAGTACCTCCACGAAATCAAATGAAAGAAAATATTTAAACAGGGGATAAAACTTTAACAGACGCCCTTCTCGCCAAAGTTGCAAAGCAAGACAATTCAATCAAAATAACAGAGAATTTATGAATCAAATCATTACCTTCCAAAACAACAAATCCAAAAAAATAATAATAATAAGTGAAGATCATCAACATCCTACAACTGTTAACAAAACCATGTGTTCAGAAATTATCATAATCAAACGAAATGGACTATATACCCAAACTAATAGCAAAAGCCAAATTGACAAACTCTGTAAAGATATGAAATTAGAACCCCATAATCAGATTCAAATCATAGCCAATAAACAATTGAACACAAAACATATCCTCTCAATTGAATAATAAATTTCCAATTCATTTCTTATATCTAAAACGCAATAACAATTCCAACAATATACAACACCAGAAAAATCAAGCTCCGAGAAATCCAATTCTAGTAATTTCCAAGTATTTTACAAGAATGAAGCCAATAAATCAAGAATGACTCGTGCTGGCAACTTCATCAATCCTCGAACAGCAACTAATCACCATGATTGTGAACCTTCTTGGACGGATCTTTGTCTTTTCAGTCGTCATAGTCGATGTCGTCCTCGTCAAAGGGCTTTTCTTTGTGGAAAATGCAGCATTTCTGAGCAATGAAAGTTAGACATTAGGTGAAAGAAATTAATATGCTATAAAAAAGTAGTTTTCATGAGCAATGTAATGCTATGCGCCTTGTGCATTCTCCCAAGCACATTCACACCAATAATAGTGGATCATCTTAACATCCCAGATAAACTAACTTTTTTTCCCATCAAATCAATTTTCATTGGGCTCCATTATTTCCAGAGAACTTAAATCAGGAAAGGGTTGCATTTGGTTGCATCATGGAATCATACACTATAAAGCTAACATCTCAATGCCATAGAACTTGAAGCAAGACCTAATATTAGGTTCATGAGACTCTGTACATGTAATATAGTATTCACAAAAAGAAAAACTAAACACCGAATCTTACTAAATTTGTATCATACATCAGGATCATCTTTTATATGCACCATATAGAAGACTTAAATGCATAACGATTCCCCAAAGATTAACATTGATCGGTGGGAAAATAATCCAACTTACCTTTCTATGGAGGTAGGACGTTTCCAAACAGATTCAACAAAAAGTAATATTTTTATCCATGAAATTACACATTGATCTTAGATTAAATTTGTTATTATTTCATTCATTGCAAGAATAGAGTGCAGTGATCTCTTTTTACCTTTCCTTGATGAACAATATGGTACAATCAATGGCATTCACAAATTTGGTACAATAAGATGCCACTATCTCAAGATAAAATGAATAGACAACTCAGTTTAAGTTTTGTACCTGTATTAGATCAACCAAACTTTTATGACAACCTGCCAAAGAAGATGCACTTTGTCCGAACATGAGTGCACTACTAATTTCTTCCAAATCATTTGAAGCTTGCTGAGGTGACTTATCACCCTCTGGCTCCTCATTATGAGTTGGCATACAAGGTGTTGATTCTCCCTTGAGATAGTGGGTGGAGAAAGCCTCGGGTTCAAGTTAACATTTGCATAGAAGTACGCAAAATAGGCTAGATCAGAGCGCAGTTGTTTCTGAGACTCACAATTTTCAATAGCACTGTTTAAACTTGATAAGCTTGAACTCAAACTATAGTTCTGTTGAACCATAAGGTTCCCAAAAGCTGAAAAGGATCCCTCCATACTTGAAGGTGCACTACCGCTTCGATTTGGAACCATGTTTCGTTGATCTACGTGAAATCTGTGCCTTTTCAGAAGCAATCCCAACTCATATTCTGCTGCGTTATTCAATGGTGATACAAATGTTGTAATGTCCTTGGAAAAGGACCATTTTCTGGCTTCACTGCCTTCCACCATTCTCATACTCAGTTGCCATCCTACTTCAAGAATAAGGATCAAATTTTCTATCAAATATGATTTTCACGTTTCTTCTGCAATGCAGCTAGCCATATCATCCTAGCCCCCTTCATCAATTAAAAGTCACTGGTAACTGAGAATAACAATTCCCATCAAAGAAGTGAGGAAAGTGGTAGAATGCAGCACCAAAGAAATTTACTTTAGATTGGAAAATATAGTCTCGTTAACATAAATTATATAACAGCCTCTTAGTTGATCAACAATGAAAATTCACACAACCAAATTAGTCCAAATTAAAGATTATAGTTGCTGAAAGAAGATAGAGAGCTAGTAATAAAAATGTCTGAACAATTCAACTAAATGGAACATAGCATATGCATTGCAACACATGAATTTTAGTTTTTATTCCCTTACTCGAATTTTCCTTCTCTAACACGTTTGCACTGGCAATCTATCTCTATCCCCACACAGTATAACAGGCTCTCTTCCATGTCTTTTAAAACCAGAACTGGCCAGGGTAAGGTAATACCTTGTTCAACCAACCCCATACCCAATAATCAGTATACACACGTATAATAATAAATAAATAAAAAGAATAATCAAAACCCAAAAGATCACATCTTAAACACAAATCAGAGCCAAACCCTAATTGAAATTCAAGAAAATCTTCACAATCCTCAAGAAAATGATCCATTAAGTAGATCATCAATAGAAAATAGAAAAAGACGGAAAGAAAGTCACACATACACACGTATATGTAAAGAAATTTGAATATCAAAATGTATAATTGTTGAGATCTAGGACTCACATGTAATGGGTAAGAATGCGAAGAAGAGCAAAAGGCCAGGTTTTCCTCTGAGGAGTTCGTTGACGGGAGAGTAGAGAACAATGTCGGAGGAGACGATGGTGGTGAGGAGGATCTGGGCGGAGAGTATGTCGTAGACCTTGCGTATGAAACCATATGGCAAGTGGTTCTCTCCATACCCAAGACCTTGGTCTTCCTACTGAAAATGTAATAGAACTAGGGCTTCCGACACAAATCGCCCTTAAATCGCCAGAGCGAGGAGAGAGAAATTTAGGTCAAAAATGACCAAAGTGTTTTCAGTTTTGGTTTTTATATGTGATGCGACTATGAGGATATTGTTTCGGCCGCTACAGTGCCTGTTATAGAATTGGGCCAGAAAAATTACAAAACATAACAATATCACCAATTTTCTGTTACTGATTTTGGGCCCAAATTGATACCGTTTTTAAACTTTTCAAACCAAATCAAGACTTGCCAAACATGTTTTGGGCTAAAAAATTGAAATCATAACACAAAAACAATATCAAAACTGGCCAACTAAACAGGCCCATAGAGTTCATAAAATCAGAACTCAGCAATATGGAATCCAAAAATCAGAATTCAGTATTGAGCAATGTGGAATTCAGAATTCAGTTTTTAGCAATATGGAATTCAAAATTTGGAATTCAGTATTCTGCAATGTGGAATTCAAATTTGCAATTCAGTATTCAGAAATGTGGAATTCAAAATTTGCAATTCAGTATTCAGCAATGTGGAATTCAAAATTTGGAATTCAGTATTCAGCATTGTGGAATTCAAAATTTGGAATTCAGTTTTCAGAGGTATATAGATGCAGAGATAGGAGCTGCCTTAAACACTTCACAAACACCTTATAAAGATCATATATCCTTGCTTGTGTTCTAATAGCAGTCAGAAACCAAGATAATAAGATATGCCTTTTCTTAAAATGGATGAAAGCAATTATAATATACGAAATCAGGTTTCAAGAGGTCAAAATTCGATGATGCTACAAAACCATCCTCCAACAAGCACAAACAGACTAAATATGAAGAATTACACTTGTTAGACTTGATAGAGACAAATCAACTATTAGCATAATCATTTTTGACAAAATCAGAATCTTTGGACAGCAAATATAGTGCAAGGGTTGTGATGCTGATGAACAGAAAATAATGCAGCCTTTAAATCATACTTTATTCATTGCAAGACCCCATCACATAACATAATACATGTAATCAAACTCTTTGATTCGAAACATCCACCGCATTCATCCAAAAGGGGAGAGGGCTTGTTTTTACTAGGATTCTTAGTTGACGCTGATGGTTTAGCCACGTGGCTAGCTTTGAGGGCCTGTTTGAGCATCATGGGAACTACTTTTGGAGACAATTCAATCCACATTTGAAGATGCCTTCGGGATAAGGAAACTTGGCCTGGACTGCAACAACCAACAAGGGGATAAGTTACTGCTGTTCCTGTTCCTGGTGGGACAGTTGTTGGGAAAAGAGAAAAACTCATTTTATGAACTCGATTTTCAATTAACTGGTCATAAAATACATTTTACACTTGCTAAGATAGCTCATATTAGTGTAGAAATCAAATGAAACAGATTTGCTTCTTTTTTTATATGGTTGACAATAACAAGAAATTATATCAGCAATGAACAGTAACTTTGCAGAAAGAATATCAATTTCAATCACAGCCTTAAACTACCTTCAAGCAAATGTTCAACAGATCATACATGATGTTTGAAACTTGCCTAAATCACCCATGTTAGCCCAGAAGCTAATTAGAGTAACCTCAGCAATCATTAGGTAAGCATGTCAGTGGTGTAGTCATGGATTTCAGTGAATATGAGATGGAAAATACTCAATATATCAGATGTAGCATGTTGTAATCATCAAGAATACATTTCAGATTACGCAATGATGAACCAGACCTCTAAGAAACATTTTAACAGTAACTAACAGCTCAAAATAGAGGTTTGAATGCCAAGAAATGCGTGGAGGCTCATATTCATCTTTAAACTGACTTTGTTAATGTAAATCAACAAAACACACTCGTAAACTAATGGGACTCAAGATCACCAAGCAAACTGTAAACTAAATCTTTTATGCTCAAGACTCTATCCTTCATTTGATGGATATTAAGTGAAACTGATCTTGCTTGACACTCTATGACAATATGCTACAGTGGATAGTACTGATATTAGTGCAACGTTAATTATATCCTTGAGGTGGACCATGAGCAACCGTGTAACCTAGAGATCATGGGTTTGAAAGCGGAAACAACATCTCCATGCGGAGGTAAGGCTGCGTACATCTGACTATTTCAGACCCCGCCCGTTTAAGTATATCCTTCATTGTTATTTGAATAGGCATGACTTAGAGACTGTTAAACATGATCTCAACGTAAAGATACAACTGTTTTTTGATACTGGGATGTAGCTAATATACTATATGAACAAATTTTTTATGGGATTATTATCACTAACATAGAATTAAGACAGTCAATTAAGCAACCAACACAGAGTGTCTTTTCCTTCTAGAGTGAGTAATGTCTAGTTCTCGATCTGCTCTTGAGTTGTACATTCTATCCAATGTCCATCAGGACATAAAAGCGGCTTAGTCTATTTTTCTTTTTCTTTTCTTTTTTCGGTAAAGTGAGCTTAGGCTTTTCTTTGGGTCAATCGTTGGCAGTAATTCACTTCGAAAATATTAATGAAATATAATTCTGAAAATTCTTTTATCTTTTACTAATTTAATAAGACTGTATTTCCAATGAAAAAAAAAAAAGGATCTAGACATCCTACCTGGGGCATACCCCACAACAGCAGATCAACATGAAAATCAAAATAGCAAGAATAGCCAACAAAGGAGCACTCACTATGGATGACCCCATCATGAACAACTGAGAATGCAAAAGAGACACCAACACAGATGCCAAGATATCGAAAAGATCTAGAGATATATCGAGTGGCATATTCGAATATGCAAGGGCTTCTCCGTTTGGAGGAGTATTAGCAACAGACAAAGTGCACAAGAGTCTATCTTTAAAAGTCGATTAGACCAAAATTATAAGAACTATGTCAAAGTAAAAAATGAGTATTTTTGTAAAATGTGGAGTAGGGGAAATGCTCTTTAACTGGAGTTGGAATCCTTTGATACAGCTAGCTTCCAATGGAGTTGGCAAACAAATAAAACAGCTGTTCATAACTACATCACTCCATGGTTTGTTTTTTTAACACATTTCTTCCTCCATTGACTGAAACTAAGCTTTCCTTGTAACCGAGGACATAAGAGATATTGAATTTTGTTTGAATTCCAAGATACTTGATTTCTTGGGTACCATGCTCGTAGAGGAACAGCTTTCTAGAGTGATTAGTTAAAAGAAACTGACCATTCTTCCAAAATCCCAACGGCTGATAGATTTCTGGAAAAGGGCCAAAAGATAGGAGTCTAGTCCAGGATTGTTCAACACCAAATTCATTCATCACCCACATCTCAAAGGATTGTCGTTCGACATGTGGAGTATAAACAATGCCCCATTTACCTTCCTAGTATTTTGGTTAATCCATGAAATAAAAGGAATAGTTAGAACAAATTGGATTAATCAATGCCCCATTTACCTTTTATATAACTTTTTGTAATTGAAAATTCTACCATCTTGGCAGGTAAATTAGAAAAATGAGGAACTCTCATCATGTTGCCTGGCAGGAAACATATATATATATATTTTATCCCTCTGTCTACCAATCCTAGAACCCCTGACCTTAGGTGAGGCCGGTCAAGGGGGAAGAATTGAATCCAATACCTTAGGAGATGATTTGCACCTGAAGTCCATCCAACAGAGCGCCGGAACAGTTACACGACTGCCATGCCTCAGCTGCTCAGGTTCTGGAAAAACTCTGGAGGAATTGAAGGAGGGCAGTACTTCTTTGCAATAAATTTATACTGATTCATAGAGACACAGCACTTTAGGTTAGAACATGTAGATGTCAGCAACCATAACAGTAAAATCTTGTTTTTGGTGGACTATTTCAAAAAACCTTGCACCAAGAGACAAATAGTTTAAAAAAATAATAGATTATGTTATGTCCACTTGTTTCATTGACAATTTTTTTCAAGTGAAGATATAAAAAAACTTAAGAGATGATTTATCACTAAAAAGTTTTTCTCAATCAGCTCCTTCCAAAATAATTGACCAGAACATGTTTTGATAATTTTTTGTTATATAAACACACTGACTGAAGTTCCATAAGTAATCTGGCAAACTTTAAGCAAAGAAAATCAGGTGATCAACAAGCATCAGCCCTCCAGAGTACCAGACCGTATACGGTTTCAATGTATTTTTAAAAAGTATTTAAGTGTTTTTCTCATGCTTCTCATCAATAAGACCAGCTTTATTCGGGTGTCAAGCCTTGGTCTAAGACATTTCATCAATTACAAGGAAACATCAAGTGCAGTAAGCCACAGGATTTTAAACTATTCTGCACCAAATGATAGAAAACATTTTTAATCCCCAAAAGCATACTTGTAGACAGATTTTTGTAACAGTTTGTCCTCTCAACAAGATTTGTCATTGTAAAGTACTTCTGTCTCCCACATCTTTATATTACTTGGGCACAAAAATAGTTCTAATGACTATTGCAAGTTTATAGTTGAACATTCTTTAAGAATAAAGAACCAAAATAATTGTTAAATCTGATCATGTGTGTTGTTTAGAGAGGAAGAGAGAATCTGGCATGAGAAATTTTACTTACCTTATGCTGACCATATTTTTCTCTAATTGCAGGTAAACTAGAACCGTGGCTGTTACAACAAAGACTATGCAGCACCTTAACACAACCACATAAATCAGAGGGCTCGTAATGTGTGTCATGCCGCAAAGTGGAATTCTGTATTAAATCAAATAAATGCTTGAAACATGTTAGAAGTGTTTCCAATATAGAGTGGGGATAAAAATCCCTAGAACTGTATCTATTATGAATATTAGGCAACACGTACCCAAGGTCTCTTCGAAGGGATAAACATATGGTTGGCCAAGAAAATCGCTGAAGCAGCAATAAGTGATGGAGGATAAGAAAGCATACTGTACTCTGGAAGAGATAACTCTGCAAGGTAGTTTGCCAAACACTCTAGCTGGAATGATGGAGCCTACAAAGATTAAAGAACATCTATGCAATTAAATGATGGAGCCTACAAAGATTAAAGAACATCTATGCAATTAAAAAAAGTTGTCCATCTTGTGACCAAATGACTCTAATTATCTAATTTTTATTGTCCAGAACAGTATTCTGAATAATTGGTACCATATTGGCCTTAATTATTTTTGTTACAAACTTTACCACTATTCTGACAATTACAATGTTCCAACTATGAACTATGTATAGAATGGAGGTAAATTAAAAATCCAAAAACCAAGTAATCCAGTCCATAACTACATCACTCCATGGTTTGTTCTTTTAACACATTTCTTCCTCCATTGACTGAAACTAAGCTTTCCTTGTAACCGAGGACATAAGAGATATTGGATTTTGTTTGAATTCCAAGATACTTGATTTCTTGGGTACCATGCTCGTAGAGGAACAGCTTTCCAGAGTGATTAGTTAAAAGAAACTGACCATTCTTCCAAAATCCCAACGGCTGATAGATTTCTGGAAAAGGGCCAAAAGATAGTAGTCTTGTCCAGGATTGTTCAACACCAAATTCATTCATCACCCACATCTCAAAGGATTGTGGTTCGTCTTGTGGAGTATAAACAATCAGTGCAATGGAGTCATCGAAAGGCACAATAGCCCTTGTAAACCTATCCTTTCCCACAAAAGCTCCATAATATGATGGCACTGGTGTGATTAAGAAGACTTCATCAGACACATCAAATGAAAGGATGACGCCACCCACGTCTTTGAGCGTGGCCCACCAGCAGATGATCCTATTGTTGGTACATACTGAGCTCCAGGATTGGTACCTTATTTTAGCTGGTACACTGATATCTAATTTTCTCCAAGAATTGGTATTTAAGCTGTATATCTCAACTTGGCAACCCTTGCTGTAGGCACCATACGATTTACAACGCACGATTTGTACAACCTTGAAGTCGTTAGTTCTTGAATCAAAACCCAATCCAACACTAGCTTTGATATACTTACGAGTATGGGGCGGACGGGGTATGCCAGATACCGGTAGAATCTTCAACTCTCTAATTGCAGGGTTCCATAGAGCAATGTTATCTGGTGGAGAACCATACAAGCAAACTATGCCACGACATGAACCAAAGAGCATGTGAATGCAACCGTTGAGCTCGCGGTTTAACAACGATGAGAAATCAAATTTATCAACAGAAATCACAGCAGAGGCATCGAGCTTATTAGTATTATTACTATTATCAAAGGAGATCAAGGATAAGACGAGATCTTTGCTGTAGTACATGGGGCCCACAACAAGTTGGCCAAAAGAATTGTAATTGAACAAGTGCTTTGAGATGAAACTAGGGTTTGTGATTAGAGTGTGCCATGATTTGCAGACACACTTGAATCTCATGAGAGATTTCACAGGAAGTCTTGATAGAATTTCAATCAACAAATCATCATGAAGCAAAGATATAATTTTTCTTCTTCTTCTTATATTTGATCTATAGATTTTTTTAGATTTCCCCTTCTTTTCTTTCCGATTTGGATTTGGATTTGTTTGTAACAATGATGTTTCTTCTTCTTGCACGTTGCAAGGCAAAACACGAGAAGGAGACCTACGTGATGAACAGAAGAAGAAGAAGAGCAACAAGCCGGCAATAACACTTGAAGAAGAAAGAAATAGCAAAAAATCACACACCTGTAGACTTTCCAAGGACACAGCCCACATCTTCCCCACCATCCTATTTGCTTTGAAGATAAAACCAAACCTCGTGCGTGTATAAATTGTTGTTAATCTGAAACACAGAGATGTCCTCTGATTCAAGCCTGAATTTTGCTATATCAAAGGAGAATTTTACAGGAGACGTGAAAATTAGAGAGAAGAAAGAAGAATGAATTATTAAATAAGGTACAAATAAAGGCGGTTTGAAGGTGGTTGATCCTTCGCGGGAGTCCCAAGTCCTATACCGTTTGTGATTAGTATAGTAGCAATATACATAGATAGTTGTACCAAAATTTTATCAACTTTAAATTCTAAGTGCAATTCAACTTAGGATTACTAAAGTGAGTCAACGCTAACACTTGAATTGGGATCCAATTAGGACTCTTGTTAGTTAAGGAAGTGGCTGACGGTGGGCTGGGTCGCCGGCAGTAGAGTTGGTATCGGCGGCTGTTGGGCTTGTTGAACCCGGCTGGTGGTGGTTGTGTTGAGATCACCGACGACGCCGGAGGTGGTGGTTCCGGCGAGGCTGGATGTGGTTTGCAGTGGAGCTTGCTAGCGGTGAATTGGGTGGTTCGGCCAGCTATAGGTGGTGCACGGTGAAGAACACATCTCAAGCGAACCAAAACATAAACTAAAGGACCCGATGCTGCATCCATTGCCTGGAGAATACCATACAGAGTTCACGCCATTGGTCCTGTTTGGTTGGCCTGTTTTATTATTGATTTTGTGTTAAGTTGTCAATTTTTTTTGCCGCAAAACATGTTTGGGTTGTCTAAAAATAATATCAATTTTGGCCCAAAATCTGTATCACCAAATTCATGATATTGTTATGTTTTTATCACTATAGCTGCCCAATTTCATATAAGTCACTGTAGCGGAGGAAACGCAATCCAACTTAACACACCTAAAGCGTAACACATACAAAAACCCGTCTGAAAACACCAAGTCCATTTTTGTCTGATATTTTTCTCTCCTCACTCTAGCGATTTTGTTAATCATTCCGTTCCTAGTTTCTACACGGATTCTGTGTGTAGATAAAGAAAGATGAAACAAAAAAACCTTTGAGTTGACAGTAAGAGTATGAGGGAAAGCTGAACCATAGTGTGTAACGATAGTTCTTTTAATGTGCATCTTAATGATTTTTCATCAAACCTTTGATTAGCCATTAGACAAGAATTATGCATGTTGTAAATAATGAGTGATAAAAATATAAAGCCCCATTAGGAACTTAAAGCTTCAATCTTCTGCCACAAGGGCTTGAACTGATTTTAATGGTGAGATATAAACTTTTAGTTGCTGTCACATTTCATTTATATATATATACACACTCACTTTGTTTTTGGCTTGAAAAGCTATTATTGGCTTAGTGCTTATTAAATTAACCATTCATCATGTGGGTCTGCTATATAATAGAGCATATATTATAGTAAATTTGAATATGAGAAAATAAATGTGTGAATATATTTTGAGTGCTTGAGTCCTAATATGTAATCTGTATTGTTCAAATCTACAGATTATTTGAAATTTTTAGGTGATACATAATAAGTTATAGAAGTACTAGGTATCAAGATTGCTCTTTTGTATAAAACAGAGGATTTGAGAAAGAAAATGAGATATAAAAATTCGATTTTTGTGATTTTGATATAAAAAAAAATTAGTACTGTAGTTAAAGTAAGTCACTACTGACTTGGATGGAACATCATTCTTGATAAGACCATTTTAAATCATCAAGTAGCTATTTATCCTTACAAAACTTGGATTCTAATTTTAGTTCCACCTGGTATTATGGAATCATATAAGAAACTTTTTCATGTGTGCTAGTTAATTGTGCTAAATAGTTTCCATGTGTTTATAGAGGCTGTTAATCAACTAGGTGATGCATTATTTGGTTTCAATTTTAACTACAGAGGCCAGCAAGTATGCTAAAGAACAATAATGAATATGATTGTTTTTCCAAAAATTGATCATTATCATTGATGTTATTTGTTGATCCCTATGGTTGAAGTTATATATATTCTATAGCATCAACCTTTTAACTGTTTTTTGGATAGTGAACAATTTTTAGTGTTAGAAGCATCAAATCACATGAGGAGTTGAGGACAATGGTCCTCCATGATAGAATAACAAAATTGATCTATTTATTATTGACTAACAAACGTATATATACACTAAAGGAATAACAGATAATTGTTGAAGTTCCTACAAACTAGGATGTTGTTACATACAGATTCCTATTTCTATGAAAGACAGCAAACTAGGATGCTGTTACAAACAAATTCCTATATCTATGAAAGACAACTAAGAATATTTGAATAATAAAATCTGATATCAACGAAGAGGAATAAGTCAATTAGTAGGAACGGATTCTCTATATTATGCCCCCTCAAGATGGATCTCAGGAGAGAAGTCCAATCTTGAACTTGAGTTGAAGAAAACATTGTCGTGGAAGAGGCTTTGTAAGAGCATCAGCAAGTTGATCTTTAGAAGAAAGGGGGAAAAATAGGATTTTGTTATCTCTTAGTTTGCTCTAATACCATGATAAAATAACAAAATTGATCTATTTATTATTGACTAACAAACGTATATATACACCAAAGGAATAACAGAGAATGGTTGAAGGTCCTACAAAATAGGATGTTGTTACAAACATATTCCTATATCTATGAAAGATAGCTAAGAATATTTGAATAATACAATCTGATATCTACGAAAAGGAATAAATCAATTAGTAGGAACAGATTCTCTATATTACTCCACTCCTAAATTCAATTAGTAGGAACAGATTCTCTATATTACTCCACTCCTAAATTAAACACAGCCAAACCAAAGATGATTGCTGGCTGTGGAGTCTACCTGAATGCCCTACTTGTCTTTTTTCTTCTTTTATATTCGAGTTTTTTCCTTATTAAATATAATGAACTTTTACTTGACTAAAGTGAACAGAATAAAATAAAATAAAAAGAGAGAAAAGAAAAACACATTGACACGAAATTTTAAAAGTCAAAGTATAAGGTTTCCAAGGACATACAAACAATGTCACACAATTATTGTACCAAAACTCAAGTAAATGGTAAGTAACAAAAGGCAAGATATTGGTGAAGGGTAAATTTTGGAGTGAGAAGGACAAATTTTGGAAATAAAGAAAATATTTTAGGACCTAGACTACTTTATTGCAATCTTTGGTTATCTAACAGTTTATGAACTTTTGACTTTCATACTCCTATTGTTTTATTTACAAAACTCTTTTCTATGTTTTGTTGTAGGTACTGAAGTGGCTAGCAAATCCTGTATTCGAGCACGAAGTGCATAAAGCAAAAAATAACTTAAAGAGATAGTTTTTTTTTCTCTACTTGTTAGTTTGAATTTGTGGTACACAATTGGAGAGTTAGATTCATTTTTGTAATGAAATTGAATATTGTAATGCTATTTTGTAATGAAATTTGATGTTTTTCAAAATTTGTGTCGATTTTTTGTATTGAAATAAATAGAATTGTCTAGAAGTTTAATTGAACGGTAGCAAAAGGGCATATAACGACTAAACCAGATGGTGCAAATATACAAGAATTTGTCACCAATATACTTTAGCCATGAAAACTGATCATAATAATACTTAGCCAATTTTTTTAAAAAAAATCATAACAATATTATGTAAATGTTTTACGAAAATATTAACAAAACTTGCCAATTTTAAATTTTTTTTTAGATTTCAACAAATGACTTAAAACAAAAAATTCATTAGGTTTTACCAAGCATATTTTTTTAGGCAATAGTTGGAGTTACCAAACGTGTTTTCAGTGTTTTGGTTTCGAATTTTTCAAAACCCATTGACGTTACCAAACATGTTATGCATTATCGTAAATCATGAAACACAATAATATTACCAAACGCATTGTCAATTAATATTCAAAACACTAATATAACATAACACATGTAATGTTATTTGCTAAAACAAAAACCAATATCAAAACACTCATCCAACGGCCCGGCTGGTGGTGGTTGTGTTGAGATCACCGACGACGCTCGAGGTGGTGGTTCCGGCGAGGCTGAACGTGGTTTGCGGTGGAGGTTGAGGGCGGTGAATTGGGTGGTTCGGCCAGCTTGGTTGATGGCTATAGGTGGTGCACGGTGAAGAACACATCTCAAGTGAACCAAAGTATAAACTAAAGGATCTGATGAAGGGACTCCAAGCGATCTGAGTTCTTCCACTCCCGATGCTGCATCCATTGCCTCGAGTATCAAATACCATACAGAGTTCACACCATTGTTTTCTCCATAGTGGTTTGAGTGCCCCAAGGCATTCTTTACAACTGCACAAAGTGTTCGTGATACACTTCTCATTAATTGGAATTCTACATATGATTACAATAAATAGATGAATGTAAAGCAAGCATACTATATATCAATGGAATTTCTACAAGGTAAAGCATTCTTAAATACCATTGGAATTTTAGAGCTAACTTACGTATTTTTTATTATAAATGTGCATACGTGGGTTTTCAATGCAGTAAATTTGTATATATATATTAATGATTTTGGATTTAATGATTTAAATTGCTTTATTTAAATTTATGTTGTGCAATTTAAATTGTGAATGTTAAATGTGGTTGTGTTGTGGATTTTTTTTACGTGTTATTGATGGTGCAGTGTAATTGTTGTATTATTTGATGTGCACCATTTGTTGATGTGTACATGTGTGTTTGATAATATTTTGTGCAATTAAATGTGTACTTGTTGATAATTGGTGTATTTAGATTTTGTCATTTTATGTGTATGAAGTGCGGATGTCTATGTGTAATTGCTTATATGTTTTGTGCATTTAAATTTATTAATGTTAAATGCAATGTGATTAAATTGTTGCATTTGATTGTTTTATTTATTGAAATATAAGTTTTTAGATTTTGAGATTATGACGCAAAAGTCAACTTGTTGCTGCAACGAAAGATTGTTCAGCGTATCCTTATTGAGCTTTGAGCTCACACCCCACCAGATTTTGCAATTTAGGTCACTGATACGGGGACAATATGAGATTTGATAGCACCGATTTCAGAGATAGCAGTGGGACCATTAGAATTTATTTACTGTCCAGTATTTGAGAGATTGTATTAATTTAAGGATTTGTACGGAAGAAATATATTTAATATTTCCTTCCAATGTAATAGAATGTTGTATAGGATTCTATCTATTTAAAAGACTGTTTGGGAATTTTAGAATTCTCTTATCTCTTATTTAATTTAATTTGTTTTTCACATTTCGGATTTCTCTTCAAAAATTCGGGGTGTGACACGTTCCTTGAGACATTAGTTCTCATCTATTATAAATAAAGGAAAATTTTAATTTTTGTCTAGTTAGAGAGTCAAAACTACAAATACATCAAGTACCAAATAAAGAAAAATTTTAATTTTTGTCTGGTTAGGGAGTCAAAACTACAAATAAACCAAATACCAAAAACTATTGCATGAAATATCAACTTAACAAAAGTATTTACAAATACGTCAACTTTCACTTTTCATTTATATAGATTGTCTAAGTTACCCCTCACCATCTCTTTATAATATTGCCTTATTACCCTCAAAATGTCAAATTACCCCAATAAATCATCTTTCAATTTTATAGTCAACCTATTCTCTATCTCTAGTTCGTCAACTCATTCTCTCTCTTTCTCTATACAGTTCGTCTTTGAAGAAACGCTCTTCTCCGACGACCACCGGCGAACCACAAAAACTTCTCATATCACTCATCTCTCTCCCTCTCTCTCTTTCATCACTCACTCATCTCTATACTCAACATTCCAAAACACGAAAGCTTTATGCTCAACGATCGAAAGTTGCAAGCTTGTCGATAGACAAAATAGTCCTCACCGTCGATTTTAGAAGATCGTGTCCTCAAATACACAAAAAGTATATATATATATATATATATATATATATATATATATGAAACCCTAGAATATTTTTTATGTAATGAAACCCTAGAAATTAGGACAAATCGAGTCCATCATAGATCTCTCTCATCCTCATTTGTTGTTTACTAAATGTATTAGGGTTGATTTTTGTAATAAACCCTAGATTTGCCAAATTGAAAATAAAAAAAATGGCCAATTCGAGTCACCCTATATCTAATTGAGGAACAAATGAGTAATTAGAACTTTTTGATGCTTTATCCTTTTTGGGTTTGAATTTACATGTTGCTTTTTCTTTGAGCTCTCTGTGTCATATAATGTGAAATTGATTCAATTATCTACATGGTTATCAAATTATTATTATTATGAATAAAACTAGTGGATTGCGAAGACTTATCTTACTTAGTAACTATTAGGAATAAAGCTGGTGAAATCAACTTTAACATAAATCTCACCCGAAACCACCTCAAAATTTGACCTTTATTAACCTGACAAAGTAAGAAATGGTATCAGTTTGTAATTTTTTATTACAATCACATCATTAGTGAAGTTGGTAATTTTTAAAACAAAATTACTAACACTAATAACATTTGAATGTTTTATTTTATTTTATTTTAAAGAGGCATGATTTCTTTAAATTGTGTCTAAATAAGCAACAAGTTAAATAAAACTTCCTCAAATTTTAACTATTCATTATACATGAACAATAAAAGGAATTGTAATTTAGATCATGAGAAGCTCCATATGGTTTGTTGTATTCTCCACGTTTCTTCAATTGATACCCTAGACATAAATTGGCTATTGTTATTACTTTTCACATGGAAATGATTTTTTAAAGGTTTAGACCTCTGGTTATGTAAACACTATCTTTACTTGTATGATTCAATCATTGAGATAAAGGCCCAAACAATAGAAACATGCTTTAGAGGAGATAGCCTAAGAAGGCAATAAGAAGGTTGAAATCAGCTAGTGTAAAACCAAGCATAGGTGTAGTTGATCAAGTTAACATGTAGGAATAAGTTTCACTATGTCAGTGTTGCTTACTCGTTTTTCACTCCTCAAATGGGCTGCTTAGTTGTTTTTCACTCCTTAAATGGGTATGTACTACCACTTTTGGTAAGAAATCTCTACCCTCCATTTATTAAAATTTAGAGAATTTAAACAAAAAGATTTAATCCTTTGCTTGATCTTCCACCATTATCAAACACACCTAATTGATTTAGAGGAACATGATAAACTTAAAAATAACTAAAAATAGCATATTGTTTGCAACAAAGATAGGCCTAGACAGTATGAAAGCCACGCTTCATTCACATACATAGAGAAACATAAACGACTCGCAACATTTTGTCCTACCATTGAAAAATACCAACTTAAGGATCAACAACAGGGTTGCTGAGCTATATCACTACATTGCTGACTTGAAGGGAACTTTCATGCAACCTGCTATGCTTAAAGACCATGTCCCCATGCAATTATGTTACTCAATCATGGCCATATTGATGCTTCTAGCTCTATAATAAGGCTCTTTTCAGATTATGTATACATAGTTGAACATTATTCAACTTTCTCAAATGCAATTAATTCATGGGATTTCAGATAATTCTAACTTCATTTGGTAAAATTTTACTCAATCATGGCCATTGTGATGTTTCTAGCTCTATAATAAGGCTCTTTTCATATTATGTATACATAATTGAACATTATTCAACTTTCTCAAATGCAATTAATTCAAGGGATTTCAGATAATTCTAACTTCATCTGGTAAAAAAGGAAATAAAATTGTAATGTGTGTGAAGTAAAAGTATCACATCTCTTCAAAATAAAAAAATTAATGAAATTTGACACTATGTTATTGTTATTTTCTGCATGTTATAGGATACTATTGTGATAGTCCAAATGATGAATGAACAATGGAATCATGGAAGTAAAATTGTCACATAAATGAAATAAAATTGTCACGTGTATGAAGTAAAAGTATCCTGTCTCTTTAAAATGAAAAAAATTAATGAAAATTGTCACTATATTGTAAATGTTATTTTTTGCATGGTATATGATACTATTGGGGTAGTCCAGCGATAAATGAACAATGGAATCAAGTGTGCAAAAAAAATTCAAATTATTTTGAAGTAAAATTGTCACAGAAATGAAGTAAAATTGTTACGTGTATTAAGTAAAACTATCACGTCTAAAAACAATGATGTATGTGCATCATATGGTCAACTCATAGGTCAGTTCTACAATCTTGAGAATTAAAATGCAAGTTACTAAAAAATTCATATGCACAATTTATAGATAGCCATGATATTTAATAACTTTTACAAACGAGTTGGATATGAAGTCAAGCTAATGCAAGGAGGTACAAAATGTATCTGTAGCCGGTTGTATATTTTATAAACAACTTTTCCAGCCGATTTTAAGTATAAAGTATAAAATTAATGCCTAACCAGTTACAACTTTCATGTACAATCAACCAAATCCAATCGATTACTAATTTTATGAACATATCCTAGTATTTTCAAGAACACCATTGCAAGTAGTTAGTAAAGGTTATTAAATATCATGGGGTTGCATAATTTATGCAACTCGATGGATATGATCATTCTATCAATGTTGCTTTGGACAGATTACAAAAGCAACCGGTTGCTAATCTTTTTCATAGTTTTTGCAACCAATTTATTCATTACTATTATATGATATTTTACAACCAGTTCAAAAAATTCTTCATACCAAATAGAACCGATTGCTAATTTGATGAACTTATCCAAGCATTTTGGGAACCCCATTGCAACTAGTTAGTAAAGGTTATGAAATAACATGGGGTTGCATAAATTATTCATCCCAATGTATGTCACGCCCGAAAATTCAGACCTCCGGGACTCCCCCGGTCCGAGCCTGAACACCGGGTTGTGAGGTGTCATGATCACTCGATCGTCATCCCATGACCCGAACAACCATGGTAAAACAAATACACACCCTCGACTCCGTGATGGATCACCGAGGTTAATTTCGCGAAAGCTTAACCATTACATACCTACCATGTGTTTATATACCCATATGTGAGCTAATTCCTACAAGTGGTTCCCTAATTGAACAATACATGAGCCTAGGTTCCTTTGTAATTACTCGGTTTATGCCCCTTTCGATTAATCGAACTGCATCCCCACATTTCGATTAAGCAAAAGGGAGGTTTCGATCAATCGAAATACTACGCTTCATTGAAGTTGTATCGAAGTTCCATCGAAACCCTACTAGAATTGGTCACCTTTCCATCTAACAATTTTTTGATTCCTAACCAATTCATCGAAACTCTTTGATTAATCGAAACAGAGGTTTCTATTAATTAAAAGCCCTTGGACAAGTTTCCTGCAGAATTTTCTAAGTGTCCATTTTCATGCCATATTCTCAATTATTCAGTTCATCAACTCAATTATTCCTACAATGATCCCACATGCTCAAATGAATCATAAAACAGAACTTGAAATCATAAATTCAAAACTTTAACATTGATTCGTTCTCCAATACCGTACATAAAACCAAAATCATAAAACACAATCATAAGCATGTTTTGAAATATTAAAGAACATATACATGATGAAAGTTTCGCATATAGTACACATGTCGGACATGCATTTCAATTGCAAAACATAAAGCGTTCTCAACGAAAGCTTACTATAGCCCATGCCAACTCATGGTTGGGGAGACTCCACCACATCCTTGTCATTTCCTGAAAATAGTTAATACTCATTGGATGAGATCCAACATGCTTAGTAGAAATGTCTAAAACATGATTCTACAAGTTTTGTGAATAACACATAACATATTATCACACCATCATGTTAAGAAATTTTTATATACAAATATCCATGCCATGCATCATGTATTGATATGCACAATGCCATGTTCCCCACTAGTGTCCTATACACACACGACCTAGAATACGAGTTCCAGTGATGACCCACTCGATATTTGTTTCCCTTTCTCTTTTTAAACATCTGAACTCCTTTGTCGGCCCACCCGATGATGTTGCTATCGGACTCCTTTGTCAGTTCATACGATATTCCTCTCTTTCTCCACATACACCCTCATATCAATTTATGTGCAATGCATGATCAATTTTATAATTCTCATGCTTATATCCACATCACCTAATCACCAAGTATTTATATAAATATTTTAAACATGCTTTATAACATAATCATGCTCTTTAAGGCAATTTAACAAACACTTAAGTTCCACATTCACATATATATATATGAAACATATGTAATTCTCTCACATAACACCTTCATCATATTATATAATCATTTAAAATAACCATAAACATGTAATCATATTAATTCACATTGAGAACTTATTCAATTGTATAATCTAGCATGTTTTAACCAAAGAAAAACTTCTAATTATGCCCATATAACCAATTGGTTGCCATAGACAACCAATATACTCACGCAAATCACGAATTTCATGGGTTAGACATCCCTACCTAAATTTTGAAGAGCTTCTAAATAAAAATTCCCAAATTTCCAAATCTCACTGAAATCAACTTTGTCCGAATTTGACTTCGAACGTATCAAACTCAAGCCCTCGTCGCGTAGATCAATCCTTTCTTCTTCGGTTTTGTCCAATTCACGCTCCAAGCTCCTCAATTGCAAGAGAGAATGAATAAGAAGAATATAGGGATATAGAACTCTCTCAATCGGCTACTACAATGCAAGAATCAATGTGCTAAATTATTTTCTATTTTATTTATTGCCCTAGCCTCTCCAATTTATCAAAACGTCACTAGTCACTTACAAAACCTTCACGGGCTTCGTTTTCAATTTCGGTATCTCCTACGGACTCGAAATTGACTCTATAACGCATCAAATATTTTATCTAATCTACCCTCAAAATTTGGTGTCATTCCAACACTTTCGAATTTTTCAAATTTTTCGGGCCCACCCGACCCGAAAAACTCATTTTTTGCCAAACGCTCCCAAAACTTCCGTGGACCCTTATACAAGTCCCCAAATGTGTATTTTACATTTAAAACACATGTATAATCATTTAAAGCATGTATATGACAATAAAAGAAAATAAAAGAAAACCGACCAAAAATGATCGTGTTTCTTACAACTTACCCAACTTAAAAGGATTTCGTCCCCAAACATGTGATAGATCAAGTTCATACTTCCTCAACAGAGAAATGTGGAACACATTATAAACCTTTTCCAACTGTGAGTTACCTCACCGATACACTCAAGGATCTCAAAAGGTGCAATGTATCTAGGTGATAACTTTCCACTCCGCCTAAAATGCATCAACTGTGGTGAAACCTTAAGAAACACATGATCTCCTACCTCAAAGGATAATGTTCGTCTCCTCCTATTTACATAGCTATTTTGTCAACTCTGAGCTATCTAATCAACTTGATCTTTTCAGGAGTCTCATGCACAATGTCTGGCCTTAAGGCTGCCGTTTTGCCCACCTTAGTCTAACAAACTGGTAACTATTGTTGTAAGCAAACTCCACAAGTGTTAAATGGTCTTCCCAATCACCGCCAAAATCCAAAATACAAGCACAAAGCATATCTCCCAATATACCTCATCAAGAATCATTGTGCCACCCACTGGCGTATCAACACAAATAGTTCTACTCAATGGACTAACCTCTAGCCCCAATCCCCATGCAAATGATGTAGCAATGAATGAGTATGATGCACCCGAATCAACTAATACACGAGCCCAAAAACTATACACCAGAAATACACCTCTGACCACTGAAGGTCCTGCTAAAGAGTCTACAAGTGTCACAGTGTACACTCTGCCGTGAGTCCTCTACTCCAGTGCTTCACTACCCTAGAAACCAGACTGCTATATAGACGCTCTAGGGATAGACCCTCTCACTAGTTGAGCACTTTGAACTGATAAAGCTGATTGTGACTGCACGGTCATAGTCTATGTTGGCCTCTTCTATTTACTCTTACCACTCTTAGCACCTCCACTCTGCTGTGGACAATTCCTCACCATATGCCCTTGTTGGCCACACCCAAAGTAGGTCACTACACTAGGCTAAGTCGTAGATAGCCTTGTAGGACAATTCAATTTGTAGTGCCCTGGTTGCCTACAATTATAGCACACCACTTCTGTCCTCGCAGATCTCGAAAATATAGGAATGATTAGTGTAGAACGTGTCATAGGCTGTCCCACTGACCCTGCTGAATGAGAATGACCACCCTTGAACTTCTTCTTTGTGTGTCCCTCTGAAGCAACTATCAAAGTCTTGCTCTGCTTCCAAGCCTCTGTTTTCTCCTACTTATCCTTAGCCTCAGCCTCAGCCATCAAAGCTTTCTCTACCGCTTCGGCATACACCTTTATGCCCAATATCGACATGTACACCATTGGCTTGATGGAATCGTGAAGGCCATTGAAAAACCTCCACGTCTTCTCCTCCTCATCCCTCACCACTTCAGGTTCAAAGCATGGGAGAGAAATGAATTTCCCAAACCCCTAACAAACTATGTAATTAACAGATTATGTAACTAATAATAAAGCCTAAATTCTAAACCCCAAGCCTCGAATCCCCAAACTCAAAACTTCGAAACCCAATCCCTAACCCTTGTGTAGTATAAATAATAATATATTAAATAAATATCTGATAAACTATGTAGCGTAAATAATAATTTATTTATTAGACTACATAACTAATAATGAACTATGAAGCATAAATAATAAATTACTTAACTAACTATCAAACAAATAATTGACTATGTAGCTTAAATAATAATTTATTTAACAAACTATATAATTAATAATAAGCTATGTAGCATAAATAATAATTTATTATTAACAAAAAAACATTTTAACATAAATAATAAACTAAACTAAATCTGAACCAGAACCCCGAATCTGAAACCCCAAACCTAAAACCTGAAACACGAAAACTCAAATTCCCAAACCCCAAAAAAACTATATAATTAAAAGACTTTTTAACTAATAATAAATTCTAAATCCTAAACCCCAAACCCCGAGTTCACAACTCCAAACCCCAATCCCTAAACCCTATGAACCATAAATAATAATATATTATTAAATACAAATTATGTAGCATAAATAATAACTTATTAATAATTAAAAACTAATTAACATAAATAATATACTAAACTAAAGCCGAACCGGAACCCCGAATCTAAAAGCTCATAACTAAAATTCGAAATATGAAAACCCAAAACCCCAAACCCAAACAAACTATTTAGCTAAAAGTGTATTTAATTAATAATAAATAATAATTTATTTAACAAACTATGTAAATAATAATAAACTATGTAACATAAATAATAATTTATTTAACACACTAAATAACTAATTATGAACTACCACAACAACAACAACAACAACAACTAGGCCTTTTTTCAATTACTTGGTGTCGGCTACATGAATTCGATGTTTCCATTCCGCTCTATTTAAGGTCATCTTCTCAGTTAATCCACATGCTATCATATCTTTTTTTACTACCTCTACCCATGTTAGCTTCGGTCTTCCTCTTCCCCTAGCATTGCCCTCAATTTGGACCATGTCACTTTTCCTGACCGGCATAGTTAAAGGTCTTTTTTGCACATGTCCAAACCATTTTAACCGATTTTTTCTCACTTTATCTTCAATTCGTGCTACACCAACCATCTCTCGAATGTGTTCATTTCTAATTATATCCTTTCAAGTCTTCCCGCACATCCATCTTAACATTCGTATTTCTGCAACATTCACTTTATGCAAATGTTGTTGCCTAGCTTCCCAACATTCGGTACCATAAAATATGGCTGGTGTAATAGCTGTTCGATAAAACTCCCCTTTCAATCGTAAGGAGATATGCCTATCACACAATATACTAGATGCACCCCTCCATTTAACCCATCCTGTCTTGATTCTATGATAACGTCATATCTAATTTCTCCCTCATTTTTGAATAATTGAGCATAAACAGCGAAAATGTTCACTTTTTTGTACCTCTTGATTCTCAATCCGCACTACATCCTCATTTGTCCTTTTAGATTTACTAAAGTTACACTCCATGTATTCAGTTTTATTTCGACTCATCTTAAACCCTTTTAGTTCTAAAGCTTCTCTCCAAACCTCCAATTTGGCATTAAACTCCTTCTCTAGTCTCATCAACTAAAACAATATCATCAGCAAAAAACATACATCACGAAATATCATCTTGGATGTGTCTTGTCAGCTCATTCATCACTAAAGCAAAGGGTATGGATTTAATGCTGACCCTTGGTGTAAGCCTACAGTGATTGGAAATTCGCTTGTTTCCCCTACAGCCGTTCTCACATAATTACATACCCATCATACATATCCTTAATTGTGTCGATATATCCCTTTGTGACTCCTTTCTTTTCTGAAACCCTCCATATTGGCTCTCTAGGTACCCTATCATAGGCTTTCTCCAAATCAAAAATAATAATATGGAGGTCTCTCTTCTTCTCTCTATATCTTTCCATTAGTCTCCTCAACAAGTGAATAGCCTTCGTCGTTGACCTACTCGGTATGAATCCAAATTGATTCTCCGACACTTTCGTCTCTCATCTTAGGCGTTGTTTAATCAATCTCTCTTAGAGTTTCATAGTGTGACTCATTAATTTAATACCACGAAAATTATTACAACTTTGTACGTCTCCTTTATTTGTATATATATGTACAAGAAAACTTTGACGCCACTCATCTAGTCTTCTCTTAGTTTTTAAAATTTTATTAATCAACTTTGTTAGCCAAGACAAGCTAACTTCTCCTAGACACTTCCACACCTCAACAGGAATGCCATCGGGTCCTAAAACCCTTCTCGATTTCATCTTCCTTAAGACATTCCTAACCTCACACTCCTTGATCCTACAGTAAAATATAGCATCTCTAACATTTTCCTCCTCACCTAAACTAAGAATATGGTTTTATTTAGCAATTTCTCAAAATAGTAATTTATTATGAATTAAAAAATATTTAACATAAATAATAAACTAAATTAAAGTTGAACCGAAACTCCGAATCCTAAACCACAAACCTAGAGCCCGAAACATGAAAATCCAAATCCCAAACCTCAAACAAATTATGTAATTAACAGAATATATAACTAATAATAAACCCTAAATTCTAAACCCCAAGCCTCGAATCTCCAAACTCAAAATCCCGAAACACCAATCCCCTTATGCAGTATAAATAACAATATATTAAAAAAAAATATCTGATAAACTATGTAACATTAAATAATAATTTATTTAACAGACTATATAACTAATAATGAACTATGAAATGTAAATAATAAATTAGTTAACTAAGTATCTGCCTAATAATTTACTACATATCTTAAATAATAATTTATTTAACAAACTATATAATTAATAATACACTACGTAGCATAAATAATAATTTATTATTAACTAAAAACTTTTTAACATAAATAATAAACTAAAATAAAGCCGAACTAGAACCCCGAATTTGAAACCCTAACATAAAACCTGTAACACGAAACTCGAATTCCCAAACCCCAAACAAACTATATAACTAAAAACTATTTAACTAATAATAAAACCTAAATCCAAAATCCCAAAACTCGAATTCACAAACTCCAAACCCCGAAACTCCAATCCCTAAACCCTATGAAACAGAAATAATAATATATTATTAAATACAAATTATGCTAATAAATAATAATTTATTACGAATTAAAAACTAATTAACACAAATAATAAACTAAACTAAATCCGAATCCAAAACCCCAAAACTAAACCCGAAATACAAAAACCCGAATCCCCAAACCCAAACAAACTATTTAATTAAAAGACTATTTAATTAATAATAAATAATAATTTATTTAACAAATTATGTAACTAATAATAAACTATTCATATAGTTCCGTATTTCAAAAAATAAAAATCATTTAAGTGCAATAACCACACCCAGTGCTATTTTTACCCAAGGCTTTGCTACTTCAGGTCTTTTAACTGAAATACATCAATCCGAAATATTAGTACCCGCTCTCCAATCGGAGTGGTTAATAATGCACGTAAGTATGATGGTAGTGGGCTATGCAGCTCTTTTATGTGTATCATTATTATCAGTAGCGCTTCTAGTCATTACATTTAGAAAAGATATAAAGATTTTTTGTAAAAGCAACTTATTTACCGGACTAAATAACTAATTATGAACTATGAAGCACAAATAATAAATTATTAAATGAACTATTTAACTAATAAGGAACCAAATAACTTAAATAATAATTTATTTAACAAATTATATAATTAATAATTAATATGTATCATAGATAGTAATTTATTAGGAATTAAAAAATATTTAACATAAATAATAAACTAAACTTAAGCCGAACTGGAACCCCGAATCCTAAACCTCAAACCTAGAACCCGAAACACGAAAACAAAAATTCCCAAACCCCAAACAAACTATGTAATTAACAGACTATGTAACTAATAATAAAGCTTAGATTCTAAACTCCACACCCAGAATCCCGACACTCAAAACCCAAGAAACTCTAATCCCTAACACTTATGCAGTATGAATAATAATTTATTGAATAAATATCAGATAAACTATGTAATATAAATAATAATTTAGTTAACAGACTATACTAATAATGAGCTATGAAACATAAACAATAAATTACTTAACTAACTATCTAACTAATAATTAAGTAGGTGGCTTTAATAATAATTTATTTAATAAACTATATAATTAAAAAAACAATGTAGCAAAAATAATAATTTATTATTAACTAAAAACTTTTTAACATTAATAATAAATAAACTAAAATCAAACCAGACGAATCTAAAACCCCAAACCTAATATCCGAAACACGAAAACTCAAACTCCCAAACCCTAAACAAACTATATAATTAAAAGACTATTTAACTAATAATAAATCCTAATACTTGAACCCCAAACCCGGAATTCACAAACTCCAAACCCTGAAACCCAATCTCTAAACCCTATGAAGCATAAAAAATAATATATTATTAAATACAAATTATGTAACATAAATAATAATTTATTATGAATTAAAAACAAATTAACATAAATAATAAACTAACTAAAGCCGAACCGGAACCCCGAATCCATAACCCCAATACTAAAACCCAAAACACGAAAGCCCGGATCTCCAAACCCAAACAAACTATGTAATAAAAAAAACTATTAAGTTATTAATAAATAATAATTTATTTAACAAACTATGTAACTAATAATAAATTATGTAACATAAATAATAACTTATTTAACAGTCTAAATAACTAATTATGAACTATGAAGTATAAATAATAAGTTATTAAGCTAACTATCTAATTACTACAGAGTGGTAGTTTGAATAACAATTTATTTAACAAACGATATAATTAATAATAAATATGCATATTGAAAAATAATTTATTATGAATTAAAAAATATTTAACATAAATAATAAACAAAACTAAAGCCGAACCGAAACTCCGAATCCTAAACCACAAATCTCGAACTCGAAACACGAAAACCCAAATCCCAAACCTCAAACAAACCATGTAATTAACAGACCATGTAACTCATAATAAAGCCTAAATTCTAAACCGCAAACCCCGAATCCCCAAACTCAAAACACCGAAACCCCAATTCCTAACCCTTATTCAGTATAGATAATAATATATTAAATAAATATCTAACAAACTATGTAACATAAATAATAATTTATTTTACAGACTTTATAACTAACAATGAACTATGGAGCATAAATAATAAATTACTTAATTAACTATCAAACAATAATTGACTACGTAGCTTAAATAATAATTTATTTAACAAACTATATAATTAATAATAAGCTATGTAGCATAAATAATAATTTATTATTAACTAAAAATGTTTTAACATAAATAATAAACTAAACTAAAGCCGAACCAGAACCCCGAATCTGAAACCCCAAACCTAAAACCTAAAACCCGAAAACTCAAATTCCCAAACCCGAAAAAGACTATATAATTAAAAGACTTTTTAACTAATAATAAATTCTAACTCCTAAACCCCAAATCCTGAGTTCACAAACGCTAAACCCCAATCCCTAAACCCAATGAATGATAAGTAATAATATATTATTAAATACAAATTATGTAGCATACATAATAACTTATTATTAATTAAAAACTAATTAACATAAATAATATACTAAACTAAAGTCGAACCGTAACCCAAATCTGAAACCCCATAACTAAAATCCGAAATACAAAAAGCTGAATTCCCAAACCCCAACAAACTATTTAACTAAAAGACTATTTAATTAATAATAAATAATAATTTATTTAACAAATTATGTAACTAATAATATACTATGTAGCATAAATGATAATTTATTTAACAGACTAAATAACTAATTATGAACTCTGAAGCATAAATAATAAATTATTAAACTAACTATCTAACTAATAAGGAACCATATAACTTAAATAATAATTTATTTAATAAACTATATAATTAACAATAAATATGTATCATTAATAGTGATTTATTATGAATTAAAAATATTTAACATTAATAATAAACTAAACTAAAGCCAAACCGAAACTCTGAATCCTAGACCACAAACCTAGAACCCAAAACACGAAAACCCATATCCCTAACCCCAAACAAACTATGTAATTAATAGACTATGTAATTAATAATAAAGCCTAAATTCTAAACCACAAACCCCGAAACCCCAATCCCCAACCTTTATGCAGTATAAGTAAAAATATATTAAAGAAATATTAGATAAAATATGTAGTATTAAATAATAATTTATTTAACAGACTATCTAACTAATAATGAACTATGAAACATAATAAATTAGTTAACTAACTATCTAACTAATAATTGACTACGTAGCTTAAAAAATAATTTAGTTAACAAACTATACAATTAATAATAAACTATGTAGCAAAATAATACTTTATTATTAACTAAAAACTTTTTAACTGAAATAATAAACTAAACTGAGGCCGAACCAGAACTCTGAATCTGAAACCCCTAACGTAAAACCCGTAATACAAAAACTCGAATTTCCAAACCCCAAACAAACTATATAATTAAAAGACTACTTAACTAATAATAAATTCTAAGTCCAAAACCCCAAACCCCGAATTCACAAACTCGAAATCCCGAAACCCCAATCCATAAACCCTTTGAAGCATAAATAATAATAGATTATTAAATACAAATTATGCTAATAAATAATAATTACTAATTAACATAACTAATAAACTAAACTAAATCCGTATCCAAAACCCCAAAACTAAAACCCCGAATCCCCAAACCCAAACAAACTATTTAATTAAAAGACTATTTAATTAAGAATAAATAAAAATTTATTTAACAAACTATGTAACTAAAAATAAACTATGTAGCATAAACAATAACTTATTTAAGAGACTAAATAACTAATTATGAACTATGAAGCATAAATAATAAATTGTTAAACGAACTATCTAACTAATAAGGAACTATATAACTTAAATAATAATTTATTTAACAAATTATATAATTAATAATAAATATATATCATAAATAGTAATTAATTATGAATTAAAAAATATTTAACATAAATAATAAACTAAACTTAAGCGGAACCGTAACCCCGAATCCTAAACCTCAAACCTAAAATCCGAAATACGAAATCCCAAATCCCCAAACCCCAAACAAACTATGTAATTAAAAGACTATGTAACAAATAATAAAGTTTAAATTCTAGAAACCCCAATTCCTATCCCTTATGCAGTATGAATAATAATTTATCTGATAAATATCTGATAAACTATGTAATATAAATAATAATTTAGTTAATAGACTATATAATAATAACGAGATATGAAACATAAATAATAAATTACTTAACTAACTATCTAACTAATAATTAACTAGGTAGCTTAAATAATAATTTATTTAATAAACTATATAATTAAAAATAAATTATGTAGCATAAATAATAATTATAATTAACTAAAATCTTTTTAACATAAATAATAAAGTAAACTAAAGCCAAACCAGAACCCCAAATCTGGAACCCCAAACTTAAAACCCGAAACACAAAAACTCGAATACCCAAACCCCAAACAAACTATATAATTAAAACTATTTAACAAATAATAAATCTTAACTCCTAAACTCCAAACCCGGAATTCACAAAGTCCAAACTCCGAAACCCCAATTCTTAAACCCTAAGAAACATAAATAATAAAAAATTAATAAATACAAATTATGCTAATAAATAATAATTTATTATGAATTAAAAACTAATTAACGCAAATAATAAACTAAACTAAATCTGAATCCAAAACCCCAAAACTAAAACCCGAAATACGAAAACTCGAATCCCAAAACCCAAACAAACTATTTAATTAATAATAAATAATAATTTATTTAACAAACTATGTAACTAATAATAAATCATTTAACATAAATAATAGCTTATTTAACAGACTAAATAACTAATTATGAACTTTGAAGCATAAATAATAAGTTATTAAACTAACTATCTAATTACTAAGGAGTGGTAGATTAAATAATAATTTATTTAACAAACAATATAATTAATAATAAATATTTATATTGAATAATAATTTATTATGAATTAAAAAATATTTAACATAAATAATAAACTAAACTAAAGCCGAACTGAAACTCCGAATCCTAAACTACAAACCTAGAACCTGAAACATGAAAACCCAAACCATCCAATTAACAGACTATGTAACTAATAATAATGCCTAAATTCTAAACCGCAAACCCCGAATCCCCAAACTAAAACTCCGAAACTCTAATCCCTAACCCTTATGTAGTATAAATAATAATATATTAAATAAATATCTGATAGACTATGTAGCATAAATAATAATTTATTTAACAGACTATATAACTAATAATGAACTATGAATCATAAATAATAAATTACTTAACTAAATATCTAACAAATAATTGACTACGTAGCATAAATAATAATTTATTTGACAAACTATATAATTACTAATAAGCTATGTAGCATAAATAATAATTTATTATTAACTAAAAACTTTTTAACATAAATAATAAACAAAACTTAAGACAAACCAGAACCCGAATCTGAAACTCGAAACCTAAAATCCAAAACACAAAAATTCAAATCCCCAAACCCTAGAAAAACTATGTAATTAAAAGATTATTTAACTAATAATAAATCTTAACTTCTAAACTCCAAACCCCAATCCCTAAACCATATGAACCATAAATAATAATATATTACTAAATACAAATTATGTAGCATAAATAAAAAATTATTATTAATTAAAAACTAATTAACATAAATAATAAACTAAATTAAAGCCGAACCGGAACCCCGAATCCAAAACCCCATAACTAAAATCTGAAATACGAAAATCCGAATCCCCAAACCCAAACAAACTATTTAACTAAAAGACTATTTAATTAATTGTAAAGACCTTGGTTGTGTGGAAGAGGTGTGTTTGTCCCCTCTTGTCCCCAAGGGTGTTCAATCTCACATCGCCTGGGTGTGAAAAGAGAATATGCTATATATGTGATGTGCTCTCTCTAAATGGTATGAGGCCTTTTGGGATCAAACCGAAGAACAAAACCGTGTGGGTTGGGCCAAAAGCGGAAAATATAATATCATGTGATGGAGTGGGCTGTTACAGATGATATCAGTGTCGGACCCAGCAGGAAGTGTGCCAACGAGGACAAAGCAGAACCTCAAATCCGAAGCCCCAAACCTAAAACCCCCGAAACACGAAAACTCGAATTTCCAAACCCCAAACAAACTATATAATTAAAAGACTATTTAACTAATAGTAAATCTTAACTCTTAAACCTCAAGCCTCGAATCCACAAACTCCAAACCCCAAAACCTCAATCCCTAAACCCTATGAACCATAAATAATAATATATTATTAACTACAAATTATGTAGCATAAATAATAATTAATTATGAATTAAAAACTAATTAACATAAATAATAAACTAAACTAAAGTTGAACTGGAACCCAGATCCAAAACCCCAAAACTTAAAAATCCGAAACACGAAAAGCCAAATTTCGAAACTCAAACAAACTATGTAATTAAAAGACTATGTAACTAATAATAAATAATCATTTATTTAACAAATTATGTAACAAATAATAAACTATGTAACATAAATAATAACTTATTTAACAGACTAAACAACTAATTATGAATTATGAAGCTTAAATAATAAATTATTAAACTAACTATCTAACTAATAAAGAACCATGTAGCTTAAATAATAATTTATTTAACACATGACATAATTAATAATAAATATGTACCATAAATAGCAATTTGTTATGAATTAAAAAATATTTAATATAAATAATAAATTAAACTAAAGCCGAACCGAAACTCCGAATTCTAAACAACAAACCTAGAACCCGAAACAAAAAAACCCAAATCTTCAAACCCCAAACAAACTTTGTAATTAACAGATTATGTAACTAATAATAAAACTTAAATTCTAAACCCCAAACTCCGAATCCACATACTCAAAACTCTGAAACACCAATCCCTAACCCTTATGCAGTATAAATAATAACATATTAAATAAATATCTCATAAACAACGTAGCATAAATAATAATTTATTTAAGAGACTATATAAATAATAATGAACTATGAAGCATAAATAATAAATTACTTAACTAACTATTTAACTAATAATTGACTACGTAGCTTAAATAATAATTTGTTTAACAAACTACATAACTAATAATAAACTATGTAGTATAAATAATAATTTATTATTAACTAAATTTTTTTTAACATAAATAATAAACTAAAATAAAGCCGAATCAGAACCCCGAATCTGAAACCCCAAACCTAAAATCTGTAAAACGAAAACTTGAATCCCCAAACCCCAAACACACTATACAATTAATAAACTATTTCACTAATAATAAATCCTAACTCCTAAACACAAACCCCGAACCCTAAATCTTATGCACCATAAAGAATAATATATTTTTAAATAAAAATTATTTAGCATAAATAATAATTTATTATGAATTGAAAACTAATTAACAAAAATAATAAACTAAACTAAAGCTGAACCAGAACCCTGAATCCAAAACCCCAGAACTAAAACTCGAATCCCCAAACCCAAACAAACTATTTAATTAAAAGACTATTTAACTAATAATAAATAATAATTTAGTTAACAAACTATGTAACTAATAATAAAATTTGTAGCATAAATAATAATTTATTTAATAGACTAAATAACTAATTATGAACTATGAAACATAAATAATAAATTATTAAACTAACTATCTAACTAATAAGGAACCATGGAACTTAAATAATAATATATTTAACAAACTATAAAATTAACAATAAATATGTATCATAAATAGTAGTTTATTAAGAATTAAAAAATATTTAACATAAATTAAATTCAATTAAAGCCGAATTGAAATTCTGAATCCTAAACCACAAACCAAGAACTCGAAATACGAAAATTCAAATTCACAAACCCCCAACAAACTATGTAATTAACAGACTATATAACTAATAATAAATCCTAAATTTTGAACCCCAAACCACGAATTCCCAAATTCAAAACCCCGAAACCCCAATCCATAACCCTTATATAGTATAAATAATAATATATTAAATAAATATCTGATAAACTTTTCAGCGTAAACAATAATTTATTTAACAGACTATATAATTAATAATAAACTATAAAACATAAATAATAAATTACTTAACTAACTATCTAATTAATAATTGACTACGTAACTTAAATAATAATTTGTTTAACAATCTGTATAACTAATAATAAACTATGTAGCATAAAGAATAATTTCTTATTAACTAAAACTTTTTAACATAAATAATAAGCCAAACAAAAGCCGAACAAGAACCCCGATTTCGACACCCGAAACCTAAAACCCGAAACACGAAAACTCGAATCCCCAAACCACAAACAAACTATACAATTAAAAGACTATTTAACTAATAATAAATCCTAACTCCTAAACCCCAAACCCAAAACCTCGAATCAACAAACTCCAAACCCCTAAACCCAATCCCTAAACCCTATGAACCATAAATAATAATATATTATTAAATACAAATTATATAGCATAAATAATATTTTGTTATTAACTAAAAACTTTTTAAACAAACTATATAATTAATAATACATATGTGTTATATATAGTAATTTGTTATAAATTAAAACATATTTAACATAAATAATAAATTAAACTATAGCCGAACCGGAACCCCGATTCTTAAACCTCAAACACGAAAACCAAATCTCCAAACTCCAAACAAACTATACAATTAACAAACTATGTAACTAATAATAAAGCCAAAATTCTAACCCCAAACCCCGAATCCCCAAACTCAAAAGCCCGAAACCCCAATCGCTAAACCTTATGCAGTCTAAATAATAATATATTAAATAAATATCTAATAAACTTTGTAGCATAAATAATAATTTATTTAACAGACTATATAAATAATAATGAATTATGAAACATAAATAATAAATTACTTAACTAACTAATAATTGACTACGTAACTTAAATAACAATATTTTTTAACAAACTATGTAATTAATAATAAACTATATAGCATAAATAATAATTTATTATTAACTAAGATTTTTTAACATAAATAATAAACTAAACTAACGCCGAACCAGAACCACGAATCCAAAACCCTAAACCTAAAACCAGAAACACGAAAACACGAAATAACTCTTAAACCCCAAACCCCGAATTCACAAACTTCAAACCTCGAAACCCCAAACTATGTAACTAATAATAAACTGTGTAGCATAAATAATAACTTATTTGACAGACTAAATAACTAATTATGAACTATGAAGCATAAATAATAAATAATTAAACTAACTATCTAGCTTACAAACTATATAATTAATAATAAATATGTATCATAAATATTAATTTATTATGCATTAAAAAATATTTAACAAAAATAAAACTAAACTAAAGTCGAACCAAAACTTTGAATCCTAAACCACAAACTTAGAACCCGAAACAACATGAGATTCCGAAGTGTGAAAGTCATCCATTGCTCTTGGGAGATGACAGTGATGATGATCCACTCGTCTCATTCCCAAATGAGATAGATGAAACTTTCCAAAAAGATGATGATGAGCACGAAGAGTTGCTCGTTTGGGTCAATGAGTCGAATGTCTCACAATTACCAGATCCTCACCCGGCTGGACGTAGCAGTGGTTGAGGAATTGAATACATTCTCCGTTAAGCCCACCCACAAGGGGCAAAAGGAAAGAAATTTTTACCAATCCTCAGACCTCCAGGAGATGAAATCGATTCGGATGCAGGATACGGGTCAAAGTAAGAACTCGCTATTTTAGTAAGAAGGCCCGAAACATATTGCACAAGATCAGCTCCGACTTAAGGTAAGGGTTCCATTATCCTCGTACAAGCTCTATGAAAAGATGTGGGGCTTCTAGCTCCTCGAAGGAAGAGAATGTAAAATGGCACCATTAGTTACACTACTGGGTTAGGGTATAACCCAGTAGTGACCCAAATTCATAAACCCCAAACAAAATATGTAGTTAGCAGACTATGTAACTAATAATAAAATCTAAATTTTGAATCCCAAATCTCAAAACCCAATCCCTAACACTTATGAAGTATAAATAATAATATATTAAATAAATATCTGATAAATTATGTAGCATAAATAATAATTTATTTAACAAACTATATAATAATGAACTATGAAACATAAATAATAAATTACTTAACTAACTATCTAATTAACTATTGACTACGTAGCTTAAATAATAAGTTGTTTAACAAACTGTATAACTATGAAGCATAAATAATAATTTATTATTAACTAAAAACTTTTTAACATAAAAAATAAACTAACCTAAAGCCGAACCAGAATCCTGAATCCGAAACCCCAAACCTAAAATCCAAAAAACGAAAACTCGAATCCCCAAACCCCAAACAAACTATATAATTAAAAGATTATTTAACTAATAATAAATCTTAACTCCTAAACCCCGGAACCCCAATCCCTAAACCCTATGAACCATAAATAATAGTATATTATTAAATACAAATTATGTAGCGTAAATAATAATTTTATTATGAATTAAAAACTAATTAACATAAATAATAAATTAAACTAAAGTCAAACCAGAACCCCGAATCCGTAACCCCAACTAAAACCCGAAACACGAAAACTCGAATCTCCAAAACCAAACAAACTATACAACTAATAATAAACTATGAAGCATAAATAATAACTTATTTAACAAACTTCTAATTATTAATAATTAAGTATGTAGGATTAATAACAATTTAATTAACAAACTATGTAACATAAATAATTTTTTAAATAAATATCTCTACATAAACTATGTATTATAAATAATAATTTAATTAGCAGACTACATAACCAATTATGAACTATGAAGCATAAATAACAAATTATTTAACTATGTAACTAATAATAAACTATGTAGCTTAAATAATAATTTATTAAACAAACTATATAATTAATAAAGCCAAACTTGAACCTCGAATCCTAAACCTCAAACTTAGAACATGAAAACCCAAATTCTCAAACCCAAACAAACTATTTAATTAATAATAAACTATTTAGCATAAATAATAATTTATTTAACAAACAATGTAATTAAAAGACTATGTAACTAATAATAAAAAGTATGTAACATAAATAATAATTTATTGAATAAATATCTAATAAACTATGTAGCATAAATAATAAATTATTTAACAGACTATATATTAATAATGAACTATAAAGCATAAATAATAAATTAGTTAACTATCTAATTAATAATGAACAGCTAGCTTAAATAATAATTTATTTAACAAACTATATAATTAATAATAAATTATGTAGCATAAATAAAAATTTATTATGAATTAAAAATTATTTAACATAAATAATAAACTAAACTAAAGCCGAACCGAAAACCCCAAACACGAAAACCCGAATCCCTATGCACCATAAATAATAATATATTATTAAAAATACAAATTATGTAACATGAATAATAATTTATTAAAAACTAATGAACATAAATAATAAACGAGGCTAAAGCCGAACTGAACCCGAATCCATAAATAATAAAATAATAATTTATTTAACCATAGTAATTAATATTCTGTAGCATTATTAAACATTTATTTAACAAATATATAATTAATAATAAATTCTGTAACATAAATAAAAATTTATTTAATTAACTATGGAACTAATAATATGCAACATAAATAATAGTTTATTTAATAAATATATAATAAATAATGTAGTATAAACAATAATTTATTTATCAAACTATATAACTAATAATAAACTATGAAGCATAAATAATAAATTATTTAACTATCTAACTAACTAATAATGAACTATGTAACTTAAATAATAATTTATTTAACTATGTAACTAATAATGAACTATGTATATTTAATAAACAATATAATTACTAATAAACTTTGTAACACAAATGATTATTTATTTAAATTATAAACAATGTAACATAAATAATAATTTATTTAACTAACTATTAAACCATATTAATACAATATACTACACAATAAATTATCCATATATGTTTACCCATATTTTAATTTAATAGTTATTAAATTTAGAGAGAGCTAGATCCATATGACTTTTCAAATTTAAATTGGAGACCTTTAAATAAGAAAATTTTCAAAAATATCTACTTTCTATTGTTTTCATAATTTCAAAAGAAATATTTAATTAATTTAAAAATAAATATTTTTTGAAAACTACAATAAATAGAAAGTATCTAGATAAATCAAGTCCAATTAAAATATTAAGTCAAAACTTCAAGTTACTCTCTCATAATTTAATAATTACCAAATTAAAACATGATATTTCATGAATCATTATGCATCAACATAACATAATGGTTAAACATCTATACATGCATTAAATATAAAAGATAAAAGATAAAACCATAAATGAAGCTCATCTAACCTATATCTCTAACCAACTAAAAAACTTAATCTCCACGTAGTTCTTCACGAGCAATTCTCCTCATGTGCTTGGACTTCAAGAAATCTCAAACTTTTTCATGCACAAGAAACCTTTGGCACATGCTCCATGGCAAGAGGCTTGAAAAATCTTCTTGGAGATGAATTCTCTACAAACTATTACATGGCTTTGTGAGAGATACATAATAATTTGCAATAAATATAAATTGGCCTAGGACAACAATCATTTTGCCCTTTACAATTGCCATAGACTACAGCAAAAACATAAACCCTAGAGCTTCATCCATGTATAAACACCACACCACAAACCATATAAAACCATTCATCCACAATCATAAACATAATCATACATATATCATAAAAATGCTATAATGATTAAAATTATGATCCATGACCTCAAGGGGTTGGCTCAAGTGGATAAAGAACTTGGGCCTAGTGTCTAGCAATCATTAGGTCCATGGTTCAAATCCTCTTAGGTGCAAACAATTCTTTGGGGGTGTGTGTATCAACTAGGAAAAAAAAATTATGGCCCATGTATGATTGTAACGTAATCAATTGATTCAAAACAACATAGTTTATATATGAGATTCAATTCATATGAGAAAACAAAAAGAATAATGATTATGATAATAAATATAATTAAACATGTATAATTAGTTAATATATAAAATAAATTTTCATAAATAATATAACACATAATATTAAGAAAAATAAAATTTTATAAATAAAATAACACATTATATTAAAGAAGGTAACTGGATTGTAGGTGTGCAAGAGAGAATAAGATACCATGACATCATACCTAATAGGATAACAATGAGCAAGATCGATGCATTGTAGATTTTCACCAATAGCATCACACTTCTTTTCCTCTCTTTTTTTCATAAACTCTCTCTCTTCCACATTTTTTCTAATTGATGTTTTAACCCTTCTTTTAATTTTTTCCATCTCATCTCCACTCTTTCATATTTCTTCTCAACCTTTTTTTTTTCCTCTTGTTTTTTGCAACTGAACTCAAAACACACGTTTTTTTTTCACCCACGTGTTAATTCTGTTTCCTTTTCAATCTTTTTTCACCCTCAGAAAACCTGAAAAAAATAAAACTTTATAGTAAGAACATATATCTCAATTATTTATAACACAAAAAATAAGGGCATAAAAAATGGCTAAGCACAATTTCCATTCCCAACTATTTGGGAAAGGATAATGTATTACTCATTCCATCTTCCCAATTATTATTATTTTTGTCATAATGCTTTGGTATAAATTCTAAAAATAGATATATCTCACAAAATCATTTCAAATCGCATTCAAAATATTTTGAAATTAAGTTAAAAAAACATGTAAGACAAACTACAAGTCAAATAAGTGCCTGACAATCACATGGACACATACATTTAAGTTAGTATGTGTGAGCTAGAGAGTGACAGTAGTTTGTGTATGAATGTATGAAAAAGAATTAAGAAAAATATTTATAACGTGCTAAACTAACTGTTAGTTTATTACTTAACAATTTCAGCCAGAAAAGGGCAGTTGAGATCCCTAACTATGACGCATCATCACATTACCTTTAAAATTTTAACCAAAACACAATCCCACGTAATGAAACCAAAAATGTATTTCAAAATTGAGCTCTAAATTTCATTCCCATTTGTAACAGCTTTGAAAAAGGTATCGTAGAGAAGAAAATTCGGGATATTAGTAATTCATTGTCAGGAATCAGGATCAAATAAAATACTCTGCTGAAATTAGCAAGCTAAAATTTATTAAACATAGTTCTTCATTTTCTTGGGAAAACTAAAGCAACAAAAGAGTTAAATATAATGCTCTTTTCTTTCCCTCTGTTTTCTCAACTATAAAATGTTGGGTTGAACTGAAGTAAAAGACACCTAACCCATCCTGTCAACAGAAACTACTTTCCAATGAAGATCACCTTCATAAACCAAATGACATTTAATCAAATCAATAGTATGTAAACAAATTTTTTCAAGTAATAGCTATGCTTAGATACTCTGACATGGATTAAAAATTTAATGTATACCTTTGCAAGTCCGCTTAAGGAGCTCACAACCTCGGGCAAGTAGTTCTCGACTGCATATGCCAAGGAAATTCTCTTCTGGTACAAGCTCACCACTAACTCCCATTTGAACTACCATTGCTACCACCACCAGCACCCATTCCTTTCTCCACCAGAATCACCGCTGCTATATTCCATACCTCTTTTAATGCTCTTGCTTTCAATGTTGCTGCCCCACCCAATGCTACAACCCAACCACCCCACCGAACCGTTTGATTAGGTACATTTCATGAATACCAGATAAATTGTCAACTAACATAAACAACAATACAAGACCTATGAATCAAAACATCGGTAAAGTGTTCAATCTTACTAAACTACATTTGAAGAATGAAATTTGAGAGCTACATTGGCGATAATTGGCATACCTGTTGCGGCTGCTACTGTCAATGCCATGATATCCCCAGCTGAATGTACATTAACTGCAGAACTAACTACAGAAGCAAGGTGATCACGCTCAGCCCCCATGGCCTCGGCAGCTTCCACACACTGAGCTGCGACCAACATAGCAGCAGAAGCAACAGCCATATCAGTTTTAGCCATCTGCTCGTCCTTCCCTGACCCAGATGAGGCAACAGTAGCAGCAGCAATGGCAGCCACAGCAGCAGCAACCCCAGCAACTGAAACGGCAGCATGGAGCTGGGCATTTTGAGCTCTTGTCTCCTCTTTCTTCTTCCCTTCCTAACCTTAAACCATCCTGTTGATAGAAACAGAAACTACTATTGAATGAAGATCACCTGCATAAACCAAATGGCATTTAATCAAATCAATAGTATGTAAACAAATTTGTTCAAGTAATAGCTATGCTTAGATACTCTGAAATGGATTAAAAATTAAATGTATACCTTTGCGAGTCCGCTTAAAGAGCTCACAACCTCGGGCAAGTAGTTCTCGACTGCATATGCCTAGGAAATTCTCTTCTGGAACAAGCTCACCACTGTGACTCCCATTTGAACTACCATTGCTACCAACACCCATTCCTTTCTCCACTGGAATCACCGCTGCTATATTCCATACCTCTTTTAATGCTCTTGCTTTCAATGTTACTGCCCACACAGTGCTACAACCCAACCACCCCACTGAACCGTTTCATTAGGTACATTTCATGAATACCAGATAAAGTTGTCAACTAACACAAACAACAATACAAGACCTATGAATCAAAACATTGGTAAAGTGTTCAATCTTACTAAACTACATTTGAAGGGAGCAATTGAGAGCTACATTTGCAATAATTGGCATACATGTTGCAGCTGCAGCTGTCAATGTCATGATATCCCCAGCTGAACGTACATTAACTGCAGAACTAACTACAGAAGCAAGGTGATCACGCTCAGCCCCCATGGTCTCGGCAGCTTCCACACACTGAGCTGCGACCAACGTAGCTGCAGAGCAACAGCCATATTAGTTTTAGCCATCTATTCATCCTTCCCTGACCCGAGGCAGCAGTAGCAGCAGCAATGGCAGCCACTGCGGCAGCAACCCCAGCAACTGAAACGGCAGCTTGGAGCTGGGCATTTTGAGCTCTTGTCTCCTCTTTCTTCTTCTCCTTCCTATCCTTCAACCACCTCCCAACAGTCTTCTCTCCACCACCAGTGGCTCCACTTCTGTACTCGGTGTTCAATTGGTTGTTCAATCGACAAAACTGCAACACAAACCAGTGTTAGTTTCCAGAATTCACTAATACATGGTGTAGGTATGCACCCATTTGACATCAGTAGTGTAATTTAATGGGAGAAGCACAACAATTCTAAAATAGGCGTGTTTGATTAGAAAGCACCCACCCACCCACCCACCTCTTTGTGAAAGGGACCATATTTCATAAATGTGCACACGAATAAACACGACTAGTAGATAGAGAATTGGACCAGTCTCAATGTGTGATAAATTGTGGGACAACATGAACAACCAGTGGAAGGTACAAACCATACTTTCCTCATCTTACTAAAAAATCTTGCATTTTAAACACATTCAAGAAAAACTTGTGCTTATTTAGTCACATTCACATGCATACACACATATATTCATTACGAGAGTTCTATTTACTACCCTAAACACCTAATCATGGTGTGGTCCCAAGGATCTATTGAGATACTATTACCAGAATTTTGATTCTTCCAGAAGGGACGAAATTGTGGAAATAGTAAAAACCATCAGTGGAAATAGAATTTCATATTGAACAACATCATCCTAAAGTTGAACCGGAACTCCGAATCCGAGACCCGTAATCTAAAACCCGTAAGAGAAAAACCCAAATCCCCAAACCCAAACAAACTATGTAATTAAAAGACTATGCAACTAATAATAAATAATAATTTATTAAACAAACTATGTAACTAATAATAAAATATGTAGCATAAATAATAACTTATTTAATAGACTAAATAACTAATAAAGAACTATGAAGCATAAATAATAAATTATTAAACTAACTATCTAACTAATAAGGAACCATGTAGCTTAAATAATAATTTATTTAACAAACTATATAATCTATATAATTAATAATCAATATGTATCATAAATAGTAATTTATTATGAATTAAAAAATATTTAACATAAATAATAAACTAAACTAAAGCCGAACCGAAACTCCGACTCCTAAACATCAAACCTAGAACCCGAAACACGAAAACTCAAATCTCCAAACCCCAAACAAACTATGTAATTAACATACTATGTAACTAATAATAAATCCTAAATTGCATGTCTCTACACTGCTAGATTTGTCATCAAGTGCCATTCCCCGGTCCCCTTGAGGGGTTCCGTCTAGAGAAGTTTGCAATTGCTGCTTACTCTTCTCCAACTCCCGAAAAGGCTGTTGTTGGCAATGGATTAATTATTAAGGAGGGAAGCATATGTCAAAATTCAGTTGCGGTGGCAGGGGGCTTTGCAATCAACTTTCTATGGTTATCTTTGATGGTTTGTCATAGGAGTGTTGTGTGGCAGCGTACCTCTTCAGTAAGTCAATGATTGGTTTAGTCAGATGTCAGGGTTCCCCTTTGCTTCGCTATATTTGAAGCATTGCACTATGTCACTTTAAGTGGCCCATGGTGCAGGGGAGCTCTCTCCGCCGTCACGTTTACCAGTCTTTCTCTCTCTAACGAAAACTGGGTATCCAAGGCCTTTCATTGACAGATGATCCGGAGACGGGATGAGAAGGCAGATTAATTAATTGGTGAGGTTTGACTTCCATCTCTTTGGTTTCTCTAAAATGATTGTGGCTGTAAAGCCTAAGAGTATGTTAAAGCCAACACAACAGACCTTGGTCGTCTTTTGTCCAAAGATAAGAAAGTGCACTTTTCGAGACTTTCCCTGTAAGATTCCTGTGCATCAAGGGATGCAGTGGGTACCTACCTGGAAATCCCTACCTAGTGATAGGTTAATGCGGGAGATGTGGTCGGAGAGTGTCCCTGTTTTCATTGACAGATGATCCGGAGACGGGATGAGAAGGCAGATTAATTAATTGGTGAGGTTTGACTTCTATCTCTTTGGTTTCTCTAAATGATTGTGGCTGTAAAGCCTAAGAGTATGTTAAAGCCAACACAACAGACCTTGGTCGTCTTTTGTCCAAAGATAAGAAAGTGCAATTTTCGAGACTTTCCCTGTAAGATTCCTGTGCATCAAGGGATGCAGTGGGTACCTACCTGGAAATCCCTACCTAGTGATAGGTTAATGCGGGAGATGTGGTCGGAGAGTGTCCCTGACCAGCCTAAACTACAGGCCTATTGTTAGGAATCAAGTGTGTTTACATCCTTGGTTCTAGAGATGTTCGCCTGCTTATACCGCTCGCTCTCCTACTGCATGAACATTCTTATGGTGAGCAGTTCAGCACTAGAGTTCCATGGAATAAGTTTACAAGGTTTGCCCTTGATCCAGCCAATAGAGAGTGGACAAATTCTCACTGGTTTGAGAGGTGCGTGTACTATTGCAGGAAACTAGGTATGCCGTTAGAAGGGGGAGGTCAAAGGAGGTGCCATAGGAAACTATGTCAAACAGCATCTATTAAAACCATATCATGACTGGGGCTCTATCGGCCATCATCCCTAATGATGGTACATTTGATCAGATTGCACCTCTGACTAATCTGGTTGGGTGCCAGAATTGAGTTTTGATTTGAAGTCTGCCACCGACTTCTTATTTAGTCTAATGCAGGTCTGGTTATGTCTTGGCTCCAATGTGTATGACGTTGTTTTACGAGGTCGTCACAGCTTACATTGACTGCTGGGCAACCGCTAGGATCTTACTCATCCTGGCTGGCCCCTCTTTGCGTTATCACACCACATGTTGGCGTGGTATTGTGCTGAATTAGCGTATCCCGGAAAGCGGTTTACTAGGTATGCGATATTAGGTGATGACGTAGTCATCGGGGATTAGAAGGTAGCTGAACTCTATGAGAGTAAACTGGGAGAACTGAAAGTTTATATTTCGCTGACAGAAATAGCTGTCACTATAGGTGCCTTTTGGTTTGTTAAGCGCTTCTGTGTTCGGAACGGTGTACATTAGTCCTGTGTATGTGAAGACATTATCTGCGTATGCACATCCATTTGGTGTCATGGCCATTCAAAGTAAGTACCCTTTCAGTTTACTACGTTAGCCAGGATCAGTGGTTCAGGCTATAAGGCAATAACAAAATGGTCCTCGTCGGTTATGACGTCTAAAAGCCATATCTCAAAAGCCCAATCAAGATAGTGGTTATCCATTCGAGTGGTGGTTGGGACATCTCATAGACTGGATGCAGCGTGATATGAAACCTAAGGAGTGCCTGCAGAGTGAAAAAGATCTTCAGGTCTGTCTTATTTCTTGGAATGGATGGAACAGTTGCTCCAATATTGCAGGTGGTATTTTACTGCACTTTCTGTGGACGTGAAACTAGAAGATTTCTTTGATGCCCCTGTTGTAGAGGTAGACTGGAAAACGACGGCCTAATTGGTCATAGGAACTGATTAGGTTCAGTTTAATGTTGAAAGTCTATGACAAAGTCTCAAGTGCCTGGGTGGTCTCCTCTGGTGGAAGGCTCTTTGGGCAACCTGGTGCACCGAAAGCTACAAACTTCTTAGTAGAGCCCTATGGTCTAACACAACCAAGGGCTTCCAAAGGAATCATAGAGTAGAAGACTGAAGGCTCAGCTGAATGAATAATAAAAAAAAAGCGGTCTAAAAGAAAGGCCAGATTGAACACTGTTACTCTAGTTTTAATGAACCGACTTTCGTGATGCTTCATAAAGGTGGCTACATAGGACTAAGAATAATGGGGGAACTGAAAGTGCAAGTTCCTCCCCTTAGAATTGACCTTCCAAGCATAGAAATCATTTTCTTAAGTAATTCAGAAACCAATTCAACAATCGGCCGGTCTTCAACAATGGAGCTGGATCCATCAAACACACCGAGAATCAAAAGAGGGGGGAATCAACTAAAACAACGTGGGTGGGCAAGTTAAGCATATAGTTAGCCTTCCTTCAGGAAATACAGCAAAGAAGGTATCCTCCTACTAGAAACAAGAGAGGACAAAAGAAGAGCTCTCCTTGAAATACCTTTATAAAGATAAAGAGAGAGAGATTATTTGTCCAGAAAAGCATATGCTACGTGCCGCACTCAACTAAAGCTATTATTATAACTGAGGGCAAATCGCCTGATAAAGCAATAACACCAATACCATAAGCAATATCAAACTCAAACTGTTCTCCATCAAAAACGACGATCAAGCAAAGGGAAAGAGTACAAACAGGCATCTACAGTTTCGAAGGCAAGTAACAACAGGCTCTCCTAGTGGAGCAGCAAACAAGTGAAGTAGTTTAGGAAGTTTGTGCTAGGTTCTCACTCCCGCCCTAAAGGAGTGGGAAGCAAAAAAGTGAATCCCAGGCCCGTCAAAAGAAAGAAGAAAGTTTCCGACTTTAAAGAGAAAAGACCAGCTAAGCAGCAGACAAGTCTTTTCTAGATTCAATTCTCTCTTTTCCGAATCATCAATAACCGGCAAATCGAAGTGTAGAAAATCTTACTATAGTTTATTTAAGGATCAGGGAGAATACTTATCTACTAGTGATGAAGTGTAGACTTAAATAATCTAAAGAGAACTTATCTACTATGATGTAAACTATCACAAGGAAAAGTATAGTTATTTAAACGTGCCACATTATTGTAGCCCTACTTTCCTTCGAAGCGGAACTGACGAAGAGTTAAGACTAAAAGGGTGAAGCACCTTATCCACTCACGCTTAGTTTTCCGGACTCGGTGGCTGTCTGAGATGTTCAAATGAGATATTTTCTTCATGCCGGGAGCAGCGAGATCCATTCCATTTTGCATCGAGACACCTTCTATTAACTGCCCTTTCACACTCCGAAGATGGTGATGGGTATACAGAAAAGACCGCCGAACTGGCCCTTAGACCATATTTTATTTGATCATATGGCCTTTCCCTTTGAGTGCTTAGTTTGAGCTGTGTGATAGGTTACTCCTTGTTGCTCTTCCGCCGTGCCTTCCGTTTTAGGCTCAACCAGCCATTGATATTGGTTCCTTGGCAGCTGAATGTTCTAGTACGTGAATCATTAATCGATACTGCCATGAATCGATTCTTTGAGGGAGAGAGGAGATCCATTCGATGTGGTGAGGCTTCCCAGCCTTTCCATCTCCGACGAAGTGGAAGGCGTGGTAATAGAGAGAGTACATGTGTTCCGAGTGGCTGAAAGGAATACCGAGAGGAGGAGAGCAATGCTACATGCCTGTTTGGTTGGAAGGTTTGACAGAGAGTTTGGAAACTTAGAAAGGACTGAAGAATGGGCCAGAATTGTGATAAGTGTTGAGGAAATGGGAGAGTTGATGGGTCTCACTGTTCCTAGGGAGGACGGAGGACGGGCTAGACCTTTGAAACGTAACCTTACGTTCTCTCAAGCACGGGTGGGATCAAACTAATCACAAGAAGAGTTCATCTTGGAAGGGGGAAAGAGAACTCAGGAACTTGATTTCCTATGTGAACTATGATGGGAGGAATGGTGGGAGGATCAAGAGGAGTAGTGGAGGTAGGAGGGAGGGGGGGGGGAAGAATTGGTGTGTTTAAGAAGAATGACCTGGACAAAAGGAGAGTGGTGAAGTCCTTGATCCGTAGGTGGAAGGCATATGTTGTCTACTTGCAAAAATCTAAGATGGCAGTTGTGACGGATGGGTTGATGAGGAGTCTATGGGGAGGTAGATTCATTAAATGGGAGGCTCTTTAAGCAGTAAGGACGTTGGGGGGTATGGTGGTTCTTTGGGATAAGAGATGGGTATCAAAAGTTGATATGTGGAAAGGGAGGTCTTCAATCTCTCTTATGTTTTCTTTAGAGGAGGATGGGTCCTACTTGATTTTCTCAGGGATGTATGGACCAGTAGGGGATGTGGAGAGGAGAGGGTTGTGCGGGGAGTTGGAGTCTGTCAAATTGAGTTGGTCGGGCCCGTGGTGTGTGGGAGGAGACTTTAACGAGATAATTCATTGACCTCCTGATGGAAGGTGCTCAATATACTTGGTCTAGTAGCAGAGGTCATCCTACACTCTCTCGGCTGGCAAATTTTTAATCTCCGGTGATTTGGAGGAGAAGTTTCCGAAGGTGGCGCAAGTAGCTTTGGCTAGATCGGTGTCAGATCACATTCCCATTATTTTGGATTGTGGGGGGTTGAGTAGAGGGCGATCTCCTTTCCAGTTTAAGAACATGTGGTTAAAAGTGAAGGGCTTCAAGGATAGAGTTCAAAATTGGTGAGCCAGTATTTTGGATTGTGGGGGGTTGAGTAGAGGGCGATCTCTATTCCAGTTTGAGAACATATGGTTAAAAGCGGAGGGTTTCAATGATAGAGTTCAAAATTGGTGAGTAAGTTATTATTGCAGGGTAACCCAAGCTTTCGTTTGGCGCACAAACTAAAGTGGCTGAAAGAAGATATTAAAAAGTGGAACAAGGAGGTCTTCGGTAACCTGAATTGGCGTAAAGCTATGCAGGAGGGAGGAGTGCAAGGGCGAGTTTGGGGAGATTATGGTGATGGAGAAAATTTTCTGGAGACAGAAGTCCAGAGCTCTGTGGTTTAAATTCTTCCGTAGACTTGCGAATGCTCACAGAAGGGGAAACCATATAGATAGGATCCGCATTGATGGGAACTTGCTAACTAAAGCAAAAGATATTCAAAGAGGGATTGTGACTTATTATCAGCAGCTTTATTCAGAAACCACTAGGCACAGGCCTCTGCTTGGTGGTCTTGAGTTCACAGGTATATCAAAGGAGGACAGGGTTTGGGTGGGGAGGCCCTTTGAGGAGGAGGAGGTGGTGGAGGCTTTGAGGAGTTGTGCCGGGGACAAAGCTCCCGAGCTTGATGGCTTCACAATAGCTTTCATGCATCAGGGAAGTAATTAAGGCTGAAGTGATGGAGGCCCTTAGCGAGTTCTACTCATCAGGGTATGTCGAGAGGAGTCTATATGCATCCTTTATCGCCTTTATCCCAAAGAAGGGTAGAGCTATTGATGCTAAGGATTTTAAGCCAATTAGCTTGGTGGGTGTTATCTACAAGCTTTTTGCTAAAATTCTAACTAATCAGTTAAGGAAGGTTTTGGATGTGGTGATCTTAGACACTCAGAATTCTTTTGTGGGAGGTAGACAAATTTTGTATTTAGTACTGATTGCTAGTGAGTGTGTGGAGACTAGGATTAGAAGTGGCATGCCCAGAATTGTATGCAAGTTGGACATTGAAAAGTCATATAATCATGTGAGCTGGGATTTTTTTTGCCGTATTTATTAGAGAGGATAATGGATCCCTAGCTGGTTTCTTTCCTAGTTCTTGGGCCTGAGGTAGGGTGATCCAATCTCTTCTTTCCTGTTTATCATCTGCATGGAAGCTTTTAGTAGGATGATGAAGAGGGCGGAGGATTTAGGGATTATCAAAGGTTTTCTAGTAGGGAGAGAGCCTAATCATCTAGTGGTGTCACATTTCTCTATGCAGATGATACCATTGTCTTATGTGATGCGAAATCAGTTGAGGCATTTAAAATACATTTTGATATGCTTTCAGGCAGTGTCTGGCTTGAAAATTAATATCGGCAAGAGCGAGTTGATGCTAGTCGGGACAATAGAGGACATTCACTAGTTTGATAACATTCTTGGTTGCGGAGTTGGTCATTTCCGACCTCTTATTTGGGGATGCCGTTGGGAGCTTCATCGAGGATGGTTTCCGTTTGGGATCCAGTGATAGAGCAGTTTGAGAGGAGGCTTGCCGGTTGAAAGAAACAGTATCTATCGAAAGGAGGGCGAATTACTCTATGAAGAGCACTCTTTCGAATCTTCCAACATATTTCATGTACTTATTTTTTATGCCAATGTCAGTTACAAGGAGGCTAGAGAGGATTCAAAGTAAGTTTTTGTGGGGAGGTTTAGGGGATGAGTTCAAATTCCACTTGGTGAGCTGAGGGAAGGTGTGTACCCCAATTCAGAAAGGGGGATTGGGAATAAGGAGGTTGGATTTGTTCAATAAGGCGTTATTGGGCAAATGGCTTTGGTGTTTCGGAGTTGAGAGATCCAGATTGTGGAGGAGGGTTGTTGTTAGTCGGAGTGGGGAAGGAGTTGGTGGTTGGCAATCTACGGAGATGAACTTTCTTGTCGGGGTGGGGGTTTGGAAATGTATTCGGAAAGGTTGGGATGAGTTCTCCAAACACATTCGATTTAGGGTGAGAAATGGGAGACATCAATTTTTGGGAGGACATTTGGTGTGGGGAAATATCTTTGGCCCATAAGTTCCCTAGACTATTCAGGATTGCAACAAACAGGCAAGCCTTAGTTGCCTACTGTTATCAGCTTGATAATGGAAGATTGACTTGGGATGTGCGCTTTCATAGGGCATTCGGAGCTTACAGAGATTGCGGAGTTTATGGCCCTTTTGTATAGTTAGATGGTTGAGGGGGAGGGGATGGATGAGATGGCATGGATGGACTCCAAGAGGGGAACCTTTGATTCGTTCCTTCTATAGAATCCTCACGGATTTCACGGGTCCCATCTTCCCTTGGAAGGCAATTTGGAGAGCAAAGGCCCCCTTAAAGGTGGCCTTCTTTACTTGGACAGCTACCTTAGGCAAGATTCTTACCATAGATAACCTCAGGAGAAGGGGTCAAATTATGGTGAATTGGTGTTGCATGTGCAAGAGGTCGAAGGAAATGGTGAACCATCTTTTTATGGTATAGGAAGGAGTGATGACAACCAGTTCTACAAGAGCAAATGAAAGACGATGAAATTTTAAATTAGAAAAATATCAACTCCAAGATGACTACATCGACAAAAAAACTGACCTCTATGATACAATGATTTGGGGTCAATCTCACGTGCCCTTAAAACTTGATTCCTGCCTATTGTAATTTTCCCAAGCTAGCTTCCCAAATTTGGCCGAGCCATTGAAAGATATAATTTACGGTCAAAATCCTCGGTGTATACACATTATATTTGAAAAGGGGTGTGGTGGACAACTGTTCAACAATTAGAAAAAAAGGTTAAAATAAAACGGAAGAATAAAAGAAGAAACAGATTGTTAGAGCTTTTGTTCTAACAAATAGGAAAACGGATTGTTAGAGCTTTGTTCTAACAAATAGGAAAAACACACCACTCCAGCAAGAGAACACATTCAATATTTTTGGCATCACAAGATTGACGCATCCTATTTGATGCGGCACCCACAACCATGTTGGTTTATGTCCTGTCTTAGTTTGCTCTTTTATTTTGACTCAAATTCTAATTCTTATTTCTTTTCAAATAGAGCTGACAGCCCTTGAGCTTGAAGAGCATTTCTGTACATCAGTTTCTAAAAGAAGAGGGTAGTTTGGTACTATATGTGAAAAATTCTTTTCTAAGGGGCATTTCTGTCAATGACTAATATTAACAAATTGTACAAGTATGAAATATCTTATTAACTCTGGCTAACAAGTGAAATATGAAGAAAAAGATGAATAATTGCATGACTAGCCTACAAACTAAAGCAAACGAGTGATAGAATCTAAATCAAAATTATAATAGTAAAAAAAGTAAGAGGAAATTAAAAATATGAAACCAGTCGGACATATGGACTCCAAGTTCTATGGAATCCAACCGAATGATAACAGCAGCAATTTTGAGCTGCTTTTCAAGTATTTGGGAAGAATTTGTATTCCTCAAATAGAATGGCAATAATGCACTCAAAAATTGATTGTTCTCAAACACGATCATCATCAATCTCTCTCAATAAAATAAAAATAATGATATAGTGGCAAAATCTTAATGCGTGGTGTCAGGACACTTCGCAGATAGAGACCCACAAGGCATATCATGTAATCTGGTACATGAAATATTTCCAGGTAAAAAATCAATACAACAAAAAAAAACGAACAACTGAGCTTGCTTTTCCTTTTTTTTTTTTAATATAAAATTTACATAAAATATATACAACATTTTTCAAACATAAATGAGACTCTACTCATTTTGTAGAGACAGAGATAGAAAAAGCGTGTATAAATTGCTTGTTCCTCGAAAGTTCAAACACGATCACCATCAATCTCTCAAAAAAAATAAAAATAAAGATATAGTGTCAAAAGCTCAATGCATGGTATCAGGACACTTAAAATGTATTTAATGAAATGAGGATAAACCACAAAACTGAAACATAAGAAACCAAATTACTTGAACAAAATATAATGCCTACCTCAAATAACATGCTCATGAGTAACTTGTCCAGATCTTCCAAACCAGGGTTTCCAAGTGAAGATCACTAACTAGAGAGAGTAAGAGAGAGAATGGAAGAATGGGGCTTAGCAATATTGAAGACAGAACAAATTTATAAAGTCGAGAGCATGTGGAAAATAATAACAAATTAGGGCCTTACCTTACAGAAGAATCCATGATCCGCATCACAGAGACCCCCCAGGTCAATTCTATCATGTATGGGCTTATCAAATCTAACACCAATTTTCTATAAGGATTTTATTCAAAAGGTAATAAGACCTTCCCTCAAATCTTAAAACTTGGGCCCCTAAAAATTGAGATAGATATGCAGAAACTGAGACCTTGACCATAGTAAAATTTAAAATTGCCACACACAAGAGAGAGGTACAATAGATACACACAACATTCCACACGAGTAATGCTCGACATGTAGGCAAAAAAAAAAATGAAGAATGATAGAACATTCTAAAAGGAATTGCAAAAACAATACCAATAAATAAATAAATAAAAACGAGCATATAGAGATGATGTGCTGAGAGATTAAAATACAAGTCAGCCCCAAATAAAAAGAAATGATAGCATAAAAGCAATCCTGACAGCACTGTACAATTAAAATTAAAATTATACTTTGAAGTAAAAGAACCATAGATACCTCATAGGCTCACATACTCTCACCTTTCCATCACCATATATTGTGCAAACAAGGTATAATACTGTTCTTTCAACAGGTCAATAAATTATTAATAAGAAATGATATCTTGTCCTGAATCTGCATAAATAATGTAATTAAATCGACTGTTAAACAGGTAGAACAAATAAACAACATAGAACAAAAATGTAAAGACGCAACATCCAACTGGAAGGTTCAAACTATTTCAAAGATGACATTTTCTCTAATATAAATACCTAGGAATGCAACAATCAAAATGCATGAGGTTGTACACCCCAAAAATAAAAGCAAATGGTTGTCATGGCTTAAAAACCAAGTACCAACCACAAACTGTACATATAAATATTTGGCCGAGCCATTGAAAGATATAACTTATGGTCAAAATCCTCTGTGCATATAGATTATATCTGGAAAGATGTGTGGTGGACAACTATTCAACCTAGATGCTACCGGATCTACAAAGGATATACATATTCAAAGATTCAAACAAGAAAAACTTAAAAAGGAAAAATATAAGCACAGTGACAGTCAACTTTTACATAAGATGGTTGAAAATTGGACTTCCACTACCAAAGGGCTGTGTTACATTGGTCACTAGCAGACCATATTGGCCCTCGCGGTGGACCCCATGGTGCCTATGTGAGAAAATATGTTGGACCTCTAAGGGTTGGTGGGTGGGGTAAATAATTATTTTAAAGGTGGAGAAAATAGTAAAGTAAATAATGGTATGACCGAACCCAATTGAAATATGGGCTGCCTACGTATCCTAGCCATGAGTGGCATGGTGGGAATCAGGTCGAACGTAGTTCATCCCAAGGGTTGTGAAGTACCCAAGAGGGGGGGAGGGGGGGGGGGGGGGGGGGGGGGGGGGATGTTGAACTTTGTTGTCCTTAGTGATCTTATTCCCTTCATGCGCAGCCTGAAGAGAATCCCATATTTCTTTGGCAGTTTTGCAATTTTTCACTCTTGTGAACTCTTGAGTACTAAGTATCACATCTCCATTAAGAGTTGCATGCCATACATCAAAAGAGATTGACAACAGGAATGCCTCCATTTTTATCCTCCATGAGTCATAGTTGGTGCCATCAAATGGAGGAGCCTTGTGAGTTGACCCTCCTTCTTCAAACATGTCTAGGAACTTTTCTGCAGGTGATTAAACCTTGATCGACCCATGGCTCTATTACCAATTGAAGTACCCATGAGGGGGTGGGTGGGGGAGGGGGGGGGGGGGGGGATTGAATTAGGTCTTTTAATTTTTCAGCTCTAGAGAGATACAGACAGAGACTCTATAACCTAATGATAAGGATAGATGTGCTGGAGTGATAGAATTGATCAATATGACTTTCAAGACACTGTGGGTTTCGAGTGCATTAGAAGGATTAGTAAGGCTAGCTGAAACAAGGATGATTGGTTGAAGTCCGGCTGAAACCCTAGTTGTCCACAACTGTTTGATAAATTGTCACAGAGAGTTTTTGAGGAACCAGATAAACAATGAGAGTGTTCTACGGGTTCAGCAAGCTAACTACTAACATGAACAACAATTAAATATCAAAGGACACAGATTTATAGAGGTAAAACCCCAAAGTGGGGAAACATCCTCTTTGGCTGCTATGCCAGTCAACAGTTCACTAGTGTATGAAGTTCTGAGGCTACAGCAGTGGTATCTCTCTCACTCACTCTCTCAGCACTCACCTAACTCATATACAATTCACTCAAAACTCTCCCCTTGTGCACAGCCCCAATGCTTGCACAAGCACTCACCAAACTCACAACAATTCACTCAAAATTCCCCGTCTAGAACCTCCCATGGTTTGGACTCTCACCAACAAAAAAGAACTTTACTCCATACACAGCAATATGATAATAAATGCTGAAGAACTTTAAACTGAGAGTTGAACAACAGATCTTTACTCTTTGACAGCAAACATGAATCTCAAAACAGTGAATGTGTACTCGAAACAGGTCTACATACTCGGAATGAATTGCAGCCTCCTTTTGAGTCATTGCATAGCATGGACAGATGAGAATTTGTATATGTAGCATGCTTATAACAGATTTAGACAAACAAACTTAGGCTATGCTCAAAAATAGAGATCATCTGAACTTGGCAGCAACTTTCAAGACAATAATTGAAGGTATGAGATGTGAGAAACAGATATACCCTTAGCACAGCAGTATTCAACCTTTCTCTGGACTCTTGATGATGGAAGTGTGATGCTCAAACCAGAAGTAGCTTCAAAAGAACAATAGGAGTCATCTGGAATGGATTCATCCTCTTAACCTGCTTACTCCAGCTTTCCTTCTTCTGCAGAATTCAGCAAGTTTACTAAAAATGGTGCCTCACTCAGAATATGAACCTTTCTCACATATATCTCTCGAAAAGCACACACTCCATAGCTGCTATGCACCAATATATATATATAGACTCTTTCTGCAGCCTCTGCTAACGGATAGATATAGACAGCTCACACATCCTTATCCATTTTGTCCAGAAAGTTTCTTGTCCTCTAGCCATTTTGAATTAACCAGTCATTAGCAGCCTTTCTATAAAAGGTTAATATACCCTTGAACCCACAAAATCTTTACTTAATCAAAAAACAGCTGAGGGCATGGCTGTCATTCCCTGACAAAAGGATCATCCTAGAATCCTGGTGCTCACGTGCTGTCCTTATGCACTCTGCACAATTACCAAATTACCCTTGAAAGGGCTGTTAGTGCAGACCTGTTCTGTAAAGGCCACAGAGCTGAGCTATATAGATAAATAAAATGTGCCCACAGATTATGAACAATCATAATTAAACACATACATGAACATTAATACAACTGCATATTTAGAGAAGAGACAGAGATACCCATATATGAGACACACTGTTTTGACACTATAAAGAGCATACTTGGCAACAAGCAAATGACATGAACCAACGGGTTGAATACGAGAATATGGGTTGTTGAGAGATGACCTTGAAGGGAACCAAGGAGCAATTTGAAAAGAGCTATTTGAAAACACAAGCTTTTAAAAGCAATTTGAGAAGAGTCTTACCAAAGATGTTTTGAAAATTGTGAACGATTCTCGAAAAATTGGACTTAAAATTTGAGAAGATTTTTTTAAAAAGATATTTTGCAATAAATTGCCTAAGAGTTTTTAAACATTTGTTCAGAGTACTTACAATTTTACTTTGAAAATTATGTTTCTATTCGAAAAAGGATATCCTTGAAAAAGGTGGTCAATTTATGAGTAGCATTCATTCAACCATATTCAAACCAACATATGATTGACTGTCTATATTCCCAATCACCTATCAACCTTATCTTAAAAAAATATATGAGAAATATTTTTTGTCGACATGTATTGTTCCTTGGGTATCAAACCACATGTTGTTGAGCTTTCTTGGTTAACAAGTCATCATTGATCAAAGAGGACTTTACTTGGGGTTGTAATGGGGTCTTTGGTAAAGTGGTTTGAGAAAGAAAGGTTATATTAGGCTCAAAATATGACGCATAACCGGGTGATGAACTAAGGATCACTCAAAAACTTCCCCAGTTTGGGAAATGACGAAAAATGTTGCTCGCCATGCGAGACTTTAATATGCGAGAGCTTTCAATCCTAAATGATCTTCGCCAATCGAAGAGGTCTTTGATTTGGACCGTAATGTGGGCTAGGTGTAGGGTAACCAAGGAAAGGAAATTAAGGCTCAAAGAGATTACGTTAACACAAGGTTCATAAACCGTGATCACCATAAAAGGAAAACTGCCCTAGCTTAGGGCAAGTTTTCTATGTTAGTCTAGAAAAAAGTTTTTTAAACTATGCAATCATCCTTAATCGGAGAAGACTTTACATGGGTTGTAACGTGGTCTATGGGCTTATAGGTGATGAAGAAAAAGATATGAAAGGCTCAAAATAATGTGAAATGGGGTATAAGACCAAGGATCATCTTCAATCTTCTTATACTTTGGTGGCATGCAACCAGGGCATTGACTGAATTTGAATATCTTCATTTGTTCTTTAGGAACCCTTACTTTACATTACTTTTATGACGGCCAGTGAGAATCGAACCCAAGACGTCCGGGTTTACGGCTCGTCCCGGTAGATTCTTTAATCACTTTGTCATCTTTGTTTTCACATGCCTTGCAAGAATCGAACCCAAGACGTCCGAGTTTACGGCTCGCCCCGGTAGATTCTTTAATCACATCTTTGCTTTTGCCTTTCTTTTATGATGCCTAGTAAGAATCCAACCCAAGATGTCCGGGTTTACGGCTCATCCTCGGTAGATCACTGGGCCTTCTCTACTTTCACCTTTCTTGCAATTTGTCTTCTGCTTTATTGTGAAGGAATAATCAATCCAAAGCTGCCCTAGCTTGAGTTACAGATGAACAGTGCACTTGTAATGATCCTTGGTAGGTTCAAAAGAAGAAATGTAACCAGGCTCTATAGGTTCATCAATGGGAATCATAGTAGATGATGGATAATAGAAATGATGGCATCTCTTCATTTTAATTCGGATTGCATAGTAATCAAAACTTTTACTAGTCTAATGTAATATCTCAATAAAATCTGCCCCAGTGTGGGGTGTGATCAACGGTGGGTATAATGAAAGAATCAGTCATCATGGCACTAAGGGTTAGCAATGGATATATATCACTGTAGGATAACAGAAACGAGGGCCTCTTGTCCTTTTAGCTATAATCACTTAAGTATTAAAGCTCTTGCCTATTATCATCTCACAGTCTTCGTCATGGTGATCCCTAGCTTGGGTTAATGAAAAGAATAAAACCGGCTCAAAAGGGTTTTCAATGGTGATATTTGTATTAACTGGGGATAAAGAAAATAATGGTCTCTCATCCCTTCATTTTTGACTTGTTAATCTCAAAAGCTCATTTGACATAGAGATATCTACCTCAGGAATTGAACATGTATTTTAAAAAATTTCACCTATTGTGCTAGGGATATAAACAATGCATTTCACTTATTGGTTTTAACACTTAAGAATGAAACAATACCCATAAATTTTGCACCTACAATATGACAAGTTGGGATATCTTGGATTTTGAATTTTGGAAAAAAGGCTTTTGAGAAAATATATTTTAAACGAGACAAAGTGATATTTAAGAAGGCGAGTTAAAAATGCAAGGGATGGTTTTTTTTATGAAAACTTTATTTTGACTTTAAAAATGGTGATTTTTATGAAAATAAATGAAAGTGACATTTTTTAGAATATTTGGAAGAGATGATAGACAAGTATAAAAAGGAAAACCACATGAATTTATGCTACTTACTCCCAAAAGGAAAGTTCAATTCAAAGCAAAACCAATTAGACACAAATTTGAGAAAAGTGCAGAAAAAATGTAATTAGAAAGAAAGTCACGCACACATAGAGGGGGAGGGAAGTAATACACCCTTGCACATTCAAAGTACTTTTACAAAAGCTATCCTTCAAAATCCTCTGTATGCCCCAGTCACAACCTGCAAATATAAAGACAAAAAAAAAGGTTATTGACTTTTTTATAAAGGACAATTTGTAAATTCATGCTCAGTAAAGTGTAATTTACCAAAATTTATGATGGCTCAAAAAACGTAATTCATACTCTATATAAAGTGTAATTCACCAAAATTTCGTCTAGTATCTTCAGGCTTCAGCCTATGACATGATCAATGTGAAGCAATATCACCATAATTTTTGGGTTAAAAGCATGACAATGATGTACTTTTTTTCACTTCAGTTATTTCATATTACTGCACATTTGTTTTGATTGGGCTTGGGAAAGATGACACCGTTCACTGTGGGCCGAATGGACATGGCATATAGCCTTATATTAACCCATAAATGTCCTTACAAATAAAGTGTGTGTAGTATATTTGACTGGGCCAATCCTGAACATTAATTCTTTAGAAATGGTATTAGAAAGAACTAAATGGAGTATGCATGCATCCAACTAAAGTGGATCACTCCAACATGCGAAAGTGGAAGAAAAGAAGAAACAAATGAAGTCACTTTGAAAAAATATGAAGATCTAGGACTAGTGATGAAAATTTCAAGTTATCGTATTTTCATTCAAGTTCAAATGCGCTACATGAAGAGGCCAAAAGGACATGTAAAGATTATTGCTCAAGGCATTCATGATTTAACAACAGATATAACAACGATACAGTTGTGGCAAGAAACTAGTGATTTTCAAATAAAAGTACAATTACATCCGGGATTAGTGTTAAGTCCATACATATTTACAATAGTGTTGGATTAAATAATGAAAGATATCCAAGAAGGCACTCCATGGTGTTTGTTGTTTGCGGATGAAATAGTTTTACAAGATACTTCTACGAAACCATTGGCAACTGTCCAACACGCAAGTCATATTGTTAGGGAGTTTTAAGGATAAAATGTAAATATGATGACTTCTTTGAAAAAATTTAATAAAATATAGCGGTCATAAAATATAATATTTCAAGTTTTTTTTGTTTAAAAAACAACTATTATTATTGTTGTGGACGGTGTTATCAAAGGCCCTAGGCACACTAAGGCGCTCAAGGTCCTTTGGAGCCTCGGCACTAGGCACAAGGCGAGGCGCGAGCCTGAGTGAAGCAAGGCGCACAATTGAAAATTTTAAATTAGTATAAATTAATTCACATCTTATAGCCTGCAAACACTGCAAAGCCTTTAGCTAAGCTGCATTGTTACCAAAGTAACAAAACTATGCTAAGTGGTTTCAAATTTTCAATCTACTAAGAGTTAACACATGATAGTAACTTGCAATCATAAGAAGGAAGAACCTAATCAAAGAGAACAGCAAAGTTTTACAAGTGCAAACCCAACAGCTAATTGGGAATTTCAACATTTTTTTCTATCTTTTAGTATTTACAGTGAAAAATAGAATATAATAGCTAATTGACAATTTGACATTTTTTTCAATTTATTTACAATTGAAAAATAGACTGTAATTAGTTAATTCAGCCCATCCCACAGCTGAACAGCTAATTGAGAATAATGTGATAAAAACAAAACATAGCACCCAAAAAAAAGAAAGAGTCACAAAGAGGATAACAACAATCTCAAAAAATCGGTTTAACAAAGAAAAGAAAAGAAAAAACAGAGTACAAATCTATTTTTCATACAAAGTACCAAACATACAAAATCTGTCAAGAAAATCTGTTAACAAACAAACATACAAAAAAAAAAAAAAAAAAAACTATAAACCAAAAAAACAGAGCACAAAAAAAAAATTCAACAGAGCACAAATATTCAAGAAAATCAGTTAACAAGCAAAAAAATATAAAAGCAACTAATTTAGGACATCAATTAAAGAAGAGAAAACAGAGTGAGAGAGAAGAAGATGATGGAGAGAGAGAGGGACTGCAAAAAAAACAAAGCACAAAGAAAAAGACGAAGAGAGAGAATGAGAAAGAAGTAGATGAAGACAGAGAGAACTCTTAGCAGAAAAAAGAAACAGAGAACAAAAGAAAAATAAAGAGAAAGAAGAAGTTGATGAAGAGAGAGAAATAGACTAACAAAGAGAGAGAAGAAGTAACTTACTAAGAGAGAAGAAGAAGAACTCACCTGACCGTGATCTCTACAACCGCTCTACGACCTAGGGCTTGAATCACTTACAAAGTTGCTCTGTCCTCCTTCACGTTGTTTGGGTCTTTTGGCCTTCTTTGATTTGTTTTTTTATTTTAAACAAAATTCTTGAACATGGGTGGGTCTATTGGGATTCTTTTATTTGTTTTATTTTTAACAAATGTTATAGAGCATGTCAAAATCTTCCTTTTAGGCTTAGTAAATTAATATTTTTTAAAAAAAACAGAAATCACCTAGCGCCTGACCTAGCACTACAAGGCATGCGTCCAGTGCACCTCCTCGCTGAGTCTGGGTATACTACAGACACAAAAGATGTGACTGGATGCGCCTAGTACCTAGGCGCGCCTTTAATAACACTGGTTGTGGAGTAGATTTAATTGTGTAGTTTTTTAAACGATAAAATAATTATTTTTATGGCTCATCAATTATTATAATTTGTGAATTTTTCATTGTTAGGTTGATGAAAAATAATATTACTTTTAAAATATAGGATCATAAATATAAAAAGATATATTCATTTGTCGTGTCCCTATTGTGTCCTCATTCTATTTTTTTACGATTTGTCGTGTCACTGTGTCCGTGTCGTGTCGTATCTGTGTCCCGTATCCGTATCAGTACTTCTTAGGTGGACAAAATAAAGGCAGGCTAGTTGTATCCCATGTGACAAATGAATATCAAATAAATAAATCTATAGGATGGTTATTAGACTAGCTATATTGTATGGCACAGAGTGTTGGGCGTCGAAAAAGAAACAACGCATTTATGTAGTGAAAATGAGAATGTTACGGTGGGCAATAGGAGTAACTAGAGATAAGATTAGTAATGAACGGGTGCTAGCTCCACTTAGATATGGATATTTTGGTTCTCATAATCCTATTCCGATACTGAGTCAATTAAAAATAAAAGTTCCTAAGAGGTTTGTGATATTAACTCATGAAGAGTAGCAATGTTGGAGGGAGAGAAGAGGACGTTCCTGGAGGCGGTGACACTCTCGTATTTATCCATGTCCGGCGAAGTCACCTGTAAAACGCGACGACGGGCCATATTTTCAGAGTTGATGACCGACATATTTTCCTCAGAAGAGCGATGTTATTATCTTGTCTGGTCAGAAGGTTCGACAAACCTGTAAGAGGTTTAAGAAGGATTGAATAATAGGCTTCTTGATGTTGGAAGGTTGACAGTGGGGTCAGGGTTTCGTTGTTGCCGGACGGACTTCTTTTATTCAGCTTCCCATCTGAAAAGGAAGAGACAACAAAAGGGTTTGGGGAGATTCCATGTTGTTCCTCATTGTTTGGATCTCCAAGTCACCTATTCAGGACTGCTAAAGAAGAGGAAGGAATGCATAATTATGATATATGGATTACCCCTCCAATTATGGTGCCAAAAGCTATTTGAAGAGATCATGGATCTTTGCGGTGGTTTTCTGGGAGTTGAGGCCGACGACGTGATGGATCCTAAGAAGGTGGATATTCTGACCATCAAAAATGGTAGAATCCCACAATATGTCACTGTCAAGGATGAGTGGGTGGCTTTTAGGGTCTCACTGGTAGAAGATTCCATGGAGTCAAAGATGAAAGAACCCAATTAGAGGACCGCTCTCGACACTAGAACGCAGAACGAAGTAGAACAATGTCAAAGTAAGGTTTCCGATAAAGCCTATGAGCTAAATAGTCATCGATCGAAAAAACACAGAGGAGGGCGAGCTGAAGGACAGCGATTAAGTGTGAGTCACGCGAGAAAGGCCCGTGAAAGAGAAAAGCAGCCCCCGACAAAATGTAATGGGACAAAAAGTTTGATGGTCAATGGATGGAAGCCACAAAGAATATTCGCGATAGAAGACAGGATAAGGGATCACGTGCTAATCTTTCTTTAATTCATAATTCTCTAAAAGTGACTGGATCAACTGGGCCTATCGTTACTAGCCACAAGATTTTTTTAAGAAAGTGGGTTTTAACAAAGGCCCAATAGAGCAGCCTACTTCAAAAAAGAATGAAGAAAGGCCTGCTAGCAAGAATGGAGAAATGGGTCAGTCACGGGATGTTCATCTGGGCCCAAATGGATTACAAATCCATTTAAATGACAATTTTCAGCAGGCCTAGAAGCAAACTCAGGCGATTCAAACTCAAAAATTGGGCTTTGGATCTATTTCGCCAAAAGGCAGTAGCGGCGTTGGGATGCAAAGGGGTCAACTATACTGTTATGTTGTGGCCCGAAATGTCTCGGCCCGGGTCGCGTTGTGACCTGGTTTTGACCCTAAAAAAGGGCTTTGTGTGGCCAAAGCTGCAGGGGTCGAGAGTAGCGCTCCCGAGAAAAATTTTATGACTCGTTCTTCACTCGAGGGTTTTAGAACCTGTTTAGGATTCTATTGTAGCCCGATATATAAGGGCATCTAGGGTTTGGAGTGTGATTAAGAGAGCACTGAAAACGCAGAAAGAGAGAGATAGCGAGAGCTAGGGTTTGGGGTTGAAACTTGTAATCTCCAAATTTTCACATAGTGAAAACTTCCGCAGGATCTTTGCCGTGGACGTAGGCACATCGCCAAACCACGTTATATTCTTGTGTTCCGTGTGTGATGCTTGTTTCGTTTTCTATCGTGTTTCGTGATTGTGCTTGGTTGGTGGCTATTTGTCGTAACATATACAATTCGTTTGGGTCGTTGCAAGATTACACAACAAAGTATGATGAACCAAGACAATCTGAGAGTATTGCCCAACCATTTCACATCCTGTCTTTCCAAAAACAGGCTCCGCAACAACGGTAGACAAGAAAAGAGAAAAAAGAAGTGGGTGATGGAGGAGTACAGCCACAGGACAATAGGTACGCCTTATTTTAATGCTAACGATTCTCCTCATCCTTCACTTTCTGGGTATTTCGAGGGTGGGAAGATTGACGGGACTGAAGGACACAGTTCAAAAACGGAAACTCCATCAAGTGCTGCAAAGGGTTTGCATCTGTATCAATATAACCATGGAATGGGTGCTGTGGTACGTAATTGCCCTGTTCGATTAACTGTTGATTTTGTTGCTACTCTACTAGAAGAGTTGCGACAGTTTAAACATGCAATGGGGCCTCTCCTTGGCGCTGTCTTGCAAGGTATGGAGGGTAGGGATGGTCTTGTTGACGAGGGTGTTTTCAATTCAGAATCGGACTGGAGTAGAGATCATACTGATGATGAAACAAAGGATGCATTGTCGAAGGATAGTGTGAGGGATAGCCAAGCTATGGTGGTTAGGGTTGAGGAAGAGAGTGAGGGGGTGGGGATTTTCTCTTCCTTTGGCTGCAATGGCTCCTCAGCAGGGAGGAGGAGGCGAGGCAGGAGAGGAGGGGTGGTTAATGAATAATATTGAGGGAATGTGCAAGACTTTAGGGGTGTTTTGTGTAGAGGAGGAGAGGGCTATGGAAGTGTTCAGGGGTTTTGTTGATGAGAGGAGGGAGGGTAGGAGAAAAAATTCAATTTGGAAGGGGGAGAGGGAGCTCCGTAACCTAATAACTTATGTGAACTATGAGGGTAGAATTCATGTGGTAAGGGAGAAGGGGGGAAGAGAAAGCCATAGTTTCCTTATGAAGACACGTATCATTTCACAGAACATGCGGGGTCTAAATGATCCTGACAAGAGGAAGGTAGTGAAATTGGCTTTGCGTAAGTGAGGGGGTCATGTGGTTTGACTCCAAGAAACTAAGTTGGGCAGTGCTTCCAAGGAGATGGTGAGAAGCATTAGTGGGTGGAGATTTGTGGAGTGGGAAACATTAGATGCAGTTGGAATGGCTGGAGGGATTATAGTTCTATGGGATAAAAGATGGGTGGATGTGAGGAAAGGGAGGTTTTCTGTCTCTCCTCTCTTTAAAATGGAGGATGGCTCTTCTTGGCTTTTTTTGGGTGGGTATGGGCCAGTGGAGGATTCGGAGAGGTCGGTGATGTGGGAGTAGTTGACTTATGCTCATGGGAGGTGGGGTGTTCCTTGATGTGTGGGGGAGATTTCAATGTTGTGGGATCTCTGGACGAGAGGTCCTCGGGAGGGAGGTGGACTTTGGTGATGTATTCGTTTTCGGAATTCACTGACCATGAGGGCTTGATCGACTAACCGTTGGAGGGGTCAGATTTACTTGGTCGAGTGGCATGGAGGATCCTACTTTGTCCCTATTACATAGATTTTTTGATTTTAGGAGTGGGAAGAGAGATTGTCAGACGTAGCTAATGTGGCATTGGCTAGAATAATGTCGGACCGTATTCGATTGATGCTTGATTGTGGGGATTGAGGAGGAAGACTTCGTTCAAATTTGAGAATGTGTGGCTTAGATCAAAAGGCTTCAAGGAGCCGATTCAACAATGTTGGACGGGTTATGTCGTGGCGGGTACTCCAAGTTATGTGCTTGTGAATAAGCTTCGGCTCTTGAAAGAGGATCTTAGAAAATGGAACAAAGAGGTCTTTGGCAACATTGAGTGGAGAAAAAACAGGCTTTTGGGGACGAATATTGGACCTCGACAGTAAGGAAGGGGGGTAGAGGGATTGGGGGCGGAGGAGAGGGGGAGGAGGGAGGTGTGTAAATCAGAAATAGGGGAGTTAGCAGTTATGGAGGAGATTTCTCGGAGAGACAGATGTCTAGGGCAGGGGAGGGCATTATGGTTGAAGGAAGGTGACAGAAACACGAGATTTTTTCAAAGGTTGGCCAACGCACATTGTAGGGGCAAACACATTGGGCAGATCAAGGTGGATGGCTTCATGTTACGCAAGGAGGAAGAGGAAGAGAAATAGTTGTTAAAGGCTCAAGGCACACAAAGGTGTTAAGGCCTCCTAGGGTTTGAGGCGCAAGGCACAAAGCGAGGAGCGGCCTGACTGAAGCAAGGCACAAGTTGAAAAAATTAAAATTTGTAGCTAATAATCGAACCCAGGCACAACAGTTAGTGTTTAGCCAAAAGCATGAGAACATCAAACCACAAAACAAGAATACATAATATCCCAATTTCAGGATTTCGAGTGTTTTTTGTGATAATATGCTTTAGCAACTATTAGATGCATTAGAGAAACAAACTACAAAACATAAACAAATTAAAAGTTCATAAAAAATAAAAATAAAAAGAAGAAAAGAAAGAGAGAGAGAAGAGCATAAAGACCATAAAAGGAGGTGAACAGAGGATAAAAAAAATAGAGCAATAAGGAGGAAAAAAAAGAAACAAAAAACAAAGAAAAGATAAGAAGCACATGTTGTCGGAGAAGAACTCAATGTCCAGAAAGCCCAAATTGCATATTGTCGTCCCACTATGTATTGACTTCCAAAAGGCCCTAAATTGACTAATTGTATCGAATCAATTGATCAGCCCTTTTTATTTTTTTCACCGTTAGGACTGTATTATATGGTTAGAGTCCACTGTAACACAAAAATACACCACATGCTAAGTAGGGAAAAAAGGCATCCCAAGTATATAAAATGAATATTCCAAGTAAACCTTTGATCTTGAATTGTTATTGTTATATTAAATTTTTTTTTTGATTTTATCAAATTTGCATTCCATATATTTTGTTTTAGCCTTACTAATTCTTAATTCTATTGCCTCTAATGCATTTCTTCATATTTCTAATTTTGTTCCTAAAACTTCCTAAGAAGTATCCAACAACACTATGTCATCAACAAACAACATATACTATGAAATGTCTTCTTGTATATCTTTCGTTATTTCATTTAAGACTGATTAACGGTACAAACTATGATTTTTGTCTCGTTATACATACCATTAATAAGCTTTATAAGTTTTAAAGAGGCTTGTTAACTTCATAAAGTTCACCAAATTATATCCCTTGGTACTTTATCATATGCCCTCTCTAAGTCTATGAAACCTCGTGTATCTCTTTTTATTTACTTCTACAATCTTCTATCAATTGTCCATAGTAAATATTCGTAGCATAGTAGATATCTGTGGAGTTGATCTCTTTTCAGGTGGTGGGAGGTGGTAGGGCTGAATTCTTTGGTGTGGGGTGCCTTCGTCACAGGCGAGATTTGATGTTCGGACATTTTATAAGAAAATTGCAGGGAATGATGGGGGGATCTTTCCATGGAAGGGCAGTGTGGCGTACTAAGACTCCACCTAAGGTGGGCTTCTTCGAGTGGATGACATCTCTTGGAAGTATCTTGACAATTTATAACTTGACGATTAGGCAATCCGCTAGGAAGCACATACATGCCTAAAGGGCAAAGAATCTGTCGGACATGCCCCGAAACATGTCGGACATGCCAAAAAATGTGACTGAATTTATTTTATTTTTTTGAATTTTCGGACACGACACAGACCCACCGAGGACACGCATCCGACATGCCATGAATTTTCGAACACGCCAATTTTTTTTTTCTCTTTTTCCTCTTGTTTCCATGAATCTTCTCTTTCATAGATTCTTCCTTTATTTTTTACTAATCCCTAATTCTTTTTCTAACAAAACCCTAATTTTTTTTGTTTCTCTGCTTTTTCTCTCTTTCTTTGGCCTTTCTTTCTTTTTCCTCTCTCTTTCTTTTTCCCCACAAAAAAAAAAAAGTTCTAGAAAGGTTGTTTTAACATTTAACTACAACCCATCTCATCTCTCCAGCTTTGTTTTTTTTCTCTTCTATCTCTTGTTGTAGTAAGCAAATAAATGATAAGACTAGTTTTTATTCTAATGTCTCGTTTTGATTTGGTTTGGTTTTATGACTTTGTGACATCGTTCCTTTATAATTATTGTTGTTATGGAGTAGATTCAATTGTATACTTATGACTTATGATTTGTGAATTTTTTTCTTTGTTAGGTTGATGAAAAATAATATTACTCTTAATTGTTAAAGTACAACATCATATATTACATAAAAATATATATTTATTATTTGACGTGCTCCCCGCCGTATTCGTGTCATGATATTTTAAGATTTGTCGTGTCCGTGTCGTGTTATATCCGTGTCCCGTATCCGTTTTCGTGCTTCTTAGGTAACGGGCAATTGTTAACTGGTGTTGTATGTGTAAGAGAGATGAGGAGTTCGTTGACCATATTTTCCTCCATTGTACGGTGGCCCGGGATTGCTGGTGTTTATTGCTTGGATTGTTTGGGATTCAGTGGGATATGCCAAGGTCCTCTAGAGAGTTATTGGAGTCCCGAGCTCGTGAATGCTGGAGAGTGGCCCCTTTATGTATTTGGTGGTGCTTGTGGACCGAAAGAAATAGGAGATCTTTTGAGGATCTGGAGCCTCCGCGTGGGGTGTTGAAATTCTCTATTATCAGTTCCTGTGTTGCTAGGTGTATTGTGAGTTCCCGAGCTCGTGAATGCTGGAGAGTGGCCCCTTTATGTATTTGGTGGTGCTTGTGGACCGAAAGAAATAGGAGATCTTTTGAGGATCTGGAGTCTCCGCTTGGGGTGTTGAAATTCTCTATTATCAGTTCCCTGTGTTGCTAGGTGTTTGGAGTTTCTTGGAAATCTATGGGTGATATTGTTGATTTTCTGGGTAGCTTAAGTTGTTAGGAGCCTTGTTGGTCCTTTTTCTTGTTTTGTTTTTCTGCTTTCCTTGTATTGTTGGGACGCACTCCCCTTTTGAGTGCTTTTTTTGCAATATTACTTATCCAAAAAAAAAATCCAAATTAGTTTTTAGACATTATGGATTCATTTCTTAATCTTTTATCCTTTTTTTATAAGTATTTCTTAATCTTTTATCCTATAACCATTTCCCATAATATCATCGTATGACAATAATTTTTTCCTCGATAATTACCACAATTTTGTATATTACCTCAATGTTTGTAAATTGGTACTATAGTACTTTTTGTGAATTCATTAGACATGGTTCCTTCTTTTAGAATTTTATTAAATAAAATTGTTAGTCATACAATTCCAACTTTCTTAAAGTTCTTTCATGACTTGGAATACTTTGTATTATTAAATCTAGCAATTCCTATAATATACATTACGCTTTTCTAATCTAATGCTTCTTATGGTTCATAGGCACTTATTATATTAATGTAACACTAAAATATCTAATAGAATTTTCCCCCGTCTTCTAAATTCTATAATGTTATTTTCTATGTAATAATCCGCTACTACATCTTAATCCCATTTCTATGATTACCTTTATCACCTTAATACAAAAGTTTGTATCGTTCTCCAATCTCTCTAACATTTTCTCCTTCATATTTAGTTTTTGGTAGACAAGCTATGTTGATTTTCCTCCCTTTCAATGTATCCAAACCTTCATTATAGTTGATTTCCCTACATTTGATGTTGCCAATTTTATTTTTATTTTTTTGTGTTTTATTACATTTGTTTTTACTATCACAAGAACTTCACATAAATTTATGGTCCTCAGTCACAGTTAGAAAACCAAATAAGAAAGTATGAACCCTAAGTATCGTAAGATCAAATAAAGTTGGGAGGGGGATGGGGTGACATTCAGTTGGAACATTACATACACTACAACAAAAATCAATCTTTTCTCAACAAAAACACACACATACATATCAATTGAGGGGAAAACAAGTAGGAAACATGATACTGATCAATACGGCAAATCCCAACATGAAGGACGAAAAAAAAACTCATATCCAAATTAAAAACACAACCAATCCGCCACTTAAGTTTCCAAGTGTTCAATAAAACTAACAAATGTATAATAATAATAATATGTGCAAGAGAGATGAGCAGTCGGTCAATCATCTTTTACTTCACTGTCCAAGCCTGAGACTGTTGGAACTTACTTTTGGGATTGTTCGGGGTTCAATGGGTCATGCCTACCTCTACTAGAGGTTTGATGGAAGCTTGAAGTGGTGGTCTAGTGGACGCCCAAGCTCGCAATTATTGGAAGGTGACCCCCCTGTGCGTGTGGTGGTGTTTGTGGCGGGAGCGGAACCGAAGAACGTTTGACAATGAGAAGACACCTACTAGGGTGCTTAAATTCTCAATTATTACCACACTCTTTTGTTGGATGCTTTCTAATACAATTTTTACTTATAAAAAAATAATAACAATTGAAAAAAGAAACAAAAAAAAGGAAACAAAAATTGGGCATACATTAAAATATCTGAAGAGCAAAATAGACTTTAAAAAGAACCCGAGTACCGGTTTTGACCCGAAAAATGGGTTTTGTGTGGTCTTAAGCCACCAAATTTTATGACCCGTTTTTTCTCTTATGAGTTTTGGACCCTAATTAAGACTCTCTTGTAGCCCGTTATATAATGACATCTAAGGTTTGGAGTGAGTTGAGAGAAAACGCAAAAAGAGAGAGAGTGAGAGAGCTAGGGTTTGGGGTTGAAACTTGTAATCTTCTGATTTATGCATAATGTGTCATGCAAGGTTGTGGGTATCGGTACAGTTCAATCAAGATGTTTGACAGTACAATGAGAACTTTGACTGACGTTATGTTCCAGAACTGAATAAGAATTTGATTTTCCTGACCAGGCTGGATTCCATCGGGTGCAGTTATAGGGATGAAGGTGGAGTCACGAGGGTTTCGAAGGGTGCTCTTTTGGTGATGAAGGGACTGAAGCAGCATGGTTTATATGCTCTGTAGGGTAGTACAGTTACAGGTTCTGCTACAGTATCGTCCTCGGATCCGGATTTAGATACTACCAGATTGTGGCATATACGACTGGGGCATATGAATGAGAGGGGGATGGATGTTCTGAGTACGCAGGGTCGGTCTACTTGGTGGTCAGAAAACCGAGAAGCTAGATTTATGTGAGCATTGTGTCTTCAGTAAAGAATGCAGAGTGAAATTCAATACGGGAATTGTCATGCCCCAATTTTCCATACCCAAATCGATACAGAAATCAAGGGTGAGGAAAGTTACACGTCAACGATTTCACCGTTGATCATTCTCTTTATTCTTTACCTATCATGAAAGCTCCGAGGAAGACTAGTTGTAATAGAAGGTAAAAGACGGAAAGTGCGACCAAAAATAACATGGGATGAAGGCAAGGATGGTGATGGTGATGGTGATGGTGATGGTGATGATGAATTTTGATTCTTATCACCATTGTTCAGAAATTCTTAGTATCACTAGCTCAAATGGTCACAACAAAATCACTATGATGTTCAAATGGCTTCGAGAATATATATCATTGTCGAAGGCAGTGATCAGTCATGCCTCTTAATATGATTTAATATGATCAAATGCGCAAAATGAAGGAAAAGGAATGGTGAAACTTCAGCAATTACCCCCATTAATTTGGCCATGAGGTGATATTCCATCAAGAACCCATTTCCCAGCAGTCTCGGGCTCATGAATAAATTGCATGTGAATAAAGATCCTAACATATTTGGCATCAAGAGCATGTGCAGTCACCTGCAAACCATGTGCATAAGGTAAGTCCAGAAAGTGATTATACTTTTTGTTGTCCATCTGGTATCAATATAAGCCCATTTTGATTGGTCATTATCTAACTATATCACTCCATAAATGATGGGAAGCATAGAATAGCAGAATATGTTATTGAGAGATAGATAGATATATATATAGAGAGAGAGAGACAGTAGAGATAGTAGTAAAACATCTCCAGAATCCTAAAGGAACGAACCTTTCAAAATCAGTACCACAACAAAGTATAACAGAAGCTTCCCGAGGACTTATCTAATAGTCCAGAAAACCCATAATCTGACTATGCATTCCACTTTCCAGTATTCTCTCTAAAACCAATATGCGCCCATAAGCAAAATTTTAAACTAACCTAAGCAGTCTTCACCCTCCAACTTCCAGGTTATTACTATCATTCATACTCCATTCGAAGGCAAAACAGATTAATAGCAATCAATCACTTCGCAGGGAAATAATTCCAAAAGGCAAAAATTCATCTACTAAACTAGTATTAAACAATCAAGCTGAACCGTAATACTACTCGATATAAACAAAAGAAAATGTAAATAATGTAGAATTAACACACACACATATATATATGTAATTGCATGTGTGTAAATATATATTTTTATATATAAATTACTCACTAACCTGTCCGTATCCTCCTCTAGGGCTTCCGCGTCGGCCGTCATACTCACCATCGTCCCTCCGTGACCTCTTAAACGGCGGGGCGGAGGCGACCACCGAGGAGGGGAGTGCCATCGATCGCGGTAAGGGGGAGGGGGGCTAGGGCTCAATCGCCGCTTGTAATCCCTATCTCTCGGCGGCGGCGGTAACCGGTTCCCATCGTAGTAGTCCCCGCGACGTTTCGGCGGGCGGTCAAGGTCCCTATCGTCTCTTCTCTCTCAAGAATCTCTCTCTCTTCGCCTCGGTGGTGGTGGTGGTGGTGGTGGCGGTGGAGGCGGCGGCGATGATTCTGTGTCGTCATTCGACTTGTCTCTTCGAGCGGAGGGGCGATATCGCCGGCGGTCGAGAGATTCGACCTGCATGTTCATTACTTCGGCCATCGATGAAAACCTAGAAAAGAAGTGGAAATGGAACGCAGATGGCTCAACTCGGACTGATTTTTTGAAGCCCTAGAGAGAGAGAGAGAGAGAGAGAGAGTGAGTTTGTGTGTGAGATAAATATAAAACTAAAACAAGAGACACAAGAAAGAAGTGGAAATATTTCATTTCGCAGCCAAAAATTACATTCAAGTCTCTTCTCTCACGTTAATGAACATGAAATTGAATTTTGATCCGAATATGTAATTCGATAATTCATTTAACAATACGAATTCAATAATTTAATAGATAAATAAATCAAATATAAATTATAAATAATTTGATTTGACAAAGAAATAATATAATATGTTATATTATATATTCTTTCTTGTGTATTCCTATGTTTACGCAATATTAATGTAAAAATAATTATCACTGTTAAATCGTTAGATATTTTAAACCGTACATGAACAAATATATTTTGAACAAACTTAAATGTTATATAGATTATTAAAATATTTTTATTATTATTTTCACCTCTTCTTCTTTCCTTTCTTTAAAAAACTTATTTTTTTTAAGTGTTCTTTCTTTAACAAAGAGAAAATAATTTAATTTTCTTTTTATTTTTCTTTCATATTTTATTTGTTTTCCATAGCCATTTTCTCTTTTTTTATTATTCTACTTAATGTTTTGATCTCTTATCATTAATTTCATATAAAATAATAATAATCGAATTATCGGATCGGATATCTCATTACTAACAAATTAGATATGAATTTATTATAAATTATTCGTCAGATTATTGGATGGAATGAAGGAATGCTCCTGCCGGATTTGGATTGAATCAACTCTCTGATCCGATTCATTTACAAGTCTAAGTATGAATATAATAACTTTTTTAACCATCATAATATATATATATATATATATATATATATTTCTGTTCTTTTTGCCAAAAGGCCTAAAGAAATAGTTAAAAAGTAATGAAACACAAGTCGACTAAATCCATCCGACTATATCATAAATTAAATATGTTCATGGATATTTTCACATTGGATTCAGAGAGTATTTGAGCTAAAAAAATCAATTGTGGAGGTGACATTGAACAATGTCAACTAAAAAAAACTAATAATATTTTTATTTAACATATTTGTAATTTTTCTGTTCAATTTTCATATTTTAACAACATCATTTCTTATATTAAACAATTCAAATAAATTGCAAAACTCTTGTACTTTTTATTCTTTGAGTAATAAATTCACAAATGAAATATCAATCCACTGTTGGAAGAAAAGTAGTTGTTCCTTTTGAAACTTTTTTTCTCAAACTGAAATTTTTATTTTCCAAAAAAAAATGATTGGATAAGAGAGAGATCATACTGGCTTAAGATTGATAAATTTCTTTAAAGAAGACTTCAATAATTCTAAAGATTGAGAGAGTAAAAGAGAGAAATTGATGACTAAAGTGAAGGAGATGAACTTGATGCACATTGTGACAGAGTAAGGCTAGAGAGCTTGCAAGAGAAAAATTAATAAAAAGAGTTGAAATGATTAAGATTCAATGTTTTCTTTTTTCTTTTTGATAATTTTTTATGAGAACAAGTTAACAAAAATATATAATTGAAATACAAAAAGATTTGAGTGGGGGTAGCCTTACCAGACTCTATGGCTCAATTGGTTCGCATACGTTATAGATTGAAAATTCTGACAAACTAAATTTGATGGGAGAAAATACAAGATATGACATTACGTGGGTACATTTTTTTTTTTTATATCTTCTATTATCATTATTTGGTTAAAAATTATCTTGAAAGGGAAAACTAATAGAGAAGTACTTAGAGTTTAGAAGGATGAAAATTATACTAAATTATATAATTGAAGGGTTAAGGGATTCATTTCACAAGAAAAACACAACTCTAATCAAAGGTCGAACTTCCAAACCAGAGACAAGGAGTTGTAGAGCCCATTGTCTCTGGTTAGATGATTCAGCCTTCAGCCAATGTCTCAATGCTCATTTCACAAATGTGTGAAAATCAAAATTTCACTTTTCTAACTATCATTCACCAGTTTTTATATCAAAAGTAAGGCTTATTACTCTTTAACACATGCTGGTTATTTCATTTACACCTCTTGCATATTAATTTAACTCTTAGAAGTAATTATTGTCATGTTGTTCCTAATTTCTTAAGTGCTAACCATGCAGCGTATATACAAGTTGCTTTTTTGTACAGCAAGTCTTCAAAGGTGTCTGTTTATTTTTTTGACATTTTGCATTAGACAGGTTATAATAAAAAAAATGTTTAAATTGTGCCTATTTCAATTTTTTTTTCAAGTTTTTATTTGTGTAAGAGAGAAAATATCAGCTTATTCTCACCCTCTGTCACCTGTGCATCAGTGCATTATGGTAGCAAATGTGTCAATTAGTTGATGATTTAGCGTGCTTCTATCAGTTTAGGGAGAAAGAAGACTTGAGCCACTTTGCTGGACCATCGCCCTAAACTTTTCACAAAGTAGACTATCCTCGTCATCTAATGACTATATATTGTGATTAATGGTGATAAAGATTAGTTATTGATATAAAGGTTCATAAGTTAGATGGCTGGAATTATGTGAATGGTGTCCGTTTTGGATTGTAATATGAAAGCAGAATTAGAAATGTGTATCAAAAAGCAAAATCAGCCAAATTACTCCATCAGATAAGAGTATTATGGCTACCTGAATACTATTGTATGTTATTCATATAGGTTTTATTGTTTAGTTGCTAGGAGTTAATATACATGGAACAAATCAATGCTACATATTATGAAACACTTTTTATAGGTTAGTTGCACCAATCCACTAAAGCCCCCACGGGGACTTGAACACTCAACCTTCCATTTAGAAGGATGAGATACCACTTGAGCAAAAGGTTTTGTGGTACAGATTATCTAACGTTTCTAGGAGCAAACCAATTATTTTCTTCTTTTTTTTTTTAGTGTAAAACATCTATCAATACTTCAAACTTTAGTCAATGCATCTCAATTTCACACAAGAATGGAGAACATGTTATATGTATGAGTATTAGAATTTGCAGGATCTATCCCAGTGCACAGATGCAAAATGTAAAACTCCTTAAAATAATAACAAGCCATTGGTCTTTAAAGAGTTAAGGAAACTATGGGAAAAGAATGATCCAAATCTTTCGTGGAAGAGGGAAGATTATAATGAGTCAGACACTGTTAGAAATAAGAAGAGAAGAGATAATATCTCTGAATTATATTAATTAATGGTATGTCAAATAATATATAGTGAGAGCATATATATAGGAGAAGGAAAGAGTGGGGAGCAAGTTATCCTATACATTAGAGGATCCTAATTGGATGTGGAAAAAGATAAATATAAAATATAATATACTAATATATATTAACACTCCCCCTCAAACTCAAGGTGGGTTATACGACGCCATTTGGAGTTTGAAAACAAGCTCTCGAAAATGCCCTGGTGGAAGAGATTTGGTGGAAGAGATTTGGTGAAGATATCTGCTATCTGATCAAGGGAAGTGACCGATCGTAACTGCAAGATATTTTGAAGTAGATGATGACAAACAAAATGACAATCGATCTCAATGTGTTTGGTCCGCTCATGAAAAACATCATTGTGTGCAATCTGAATAGCACTATTGTTATCACAATAGATGTGAGTAGCAGTGACAAACACCCATATCTTGAAGAAGCCATCGTAACCATAAAAGCTTAGAAGTAGTATCGGTAAGTGCTCTATACTAAGCCTCAGTGCTAGATCGAGCAATAATAGATTGTTTCTTACTACGCCAAGAGATCAGTAAGCTACCAAGAAAGAAGCAATATCCTGTACTGGAACGACGATCTGTTGGGTCACCAGTCCAATCTGCATCAGAATAAGCACGAAGCATCAGTGAAGACTAATGAGAGAAAAGAGCCCACGAAATATAGTACCCTTGACATAGGAAAAAATAAGAAGAACAACAGCAAAGTGAACTGATCGCGGCAAAGCCATGAACTGACTGACAATATGAACGGCATAAGAAATATCTGAACGAGTGACAGTAAGATATACCAGACTACCAATCAACTGAAGATACAGAGTACCATCACGAAGAAGTTCACCATCATGTGGAGTAAGTCTCACATTAGGCTCAAGTGGAGTATCAGCAATCTTGTTGTCTATGATGCCAGCTTTGGAAAGAAGATCAGAACAGTACTTTGCTTAAGTAAGGTAATAACCATTAGTAGCTCTAGTAATTTCCAGTCCAAGAAAATAACTGAGAGGTCCAAGATCTTTCATTTCAAATTGATGATTGAGAAACTGCTTAAGTTCCTGAATACCCTGAGTATCATCCCCGGTGATGATCATATCATCAACATAAAGCAAGAGAAGAATAATAGCATTTGTAGTATGCCGGATAAATAAAGTTGAATCATATGTACTGGTAGAATAGCCAAGACAAGAAATAGTAGAACTAAACTTGGTAAACGAAGCTCGAGGTGTCTGTTTTAGACCATACAGAGCACGCCTAAGCCGACAAACTTAATGAGGTGGATTATCAAAACTTGGAAGAGGCTTCACATAAACTTCCTCGAGCAAATCACCATTGAGAAAGACATTTTTGACATCCATTTGAAAAAGTTTCCAATGACAAGAAGTAGCCACAACAATAAGAGTGCGAACAGAATGAAGACAAGCAATAGGAGCAAAAGTCTCCTCATAATCAATGCCATACTCCTGTGTGAACCCCCTTGCCACAAGTCGGGCTTTATAGTGCTCAACAGACCCATATGAACGAATCTTGATTTTATAAACCCATTTACATCCAATGGCAGACTTCCCTGGAGGCAATTCAACTAGATCCCATGTATGAGTCTGGGCAAGTGCATCTAATTCTTCTTTCATTGCTCGCTGCCATAAAGGGTTAAAGAAGGCCTCGCAAAAAGTATGAGGTTCATGAAGGGTTGCAAGAGCATGATAACAATGATAGTCATGAAGATGTGCAGGGGCTAAATGCTATCTTGTATTACTAAATTATTTTCTACTTTTTTTTAACAGTTTTTCTTTCTTCTTTTTTTGCTCTCTCTCCGTGGTCATATTCTTCTCTCTCTCTTTTTTGTTTTTCATCTCCTTTGGATCTTGTCCTAAATTATTTCTTGCTATTATTTTTTTTAAAAAAACTTTTTCTCTTTTTCTTTTTTTTTTTAAAAAACAGCTTTTCTTTTTCTCTTTTTTGTTCTCTCTCTCTCTCTTCTTTCTAATTCCTATTTTTTTTTTTTGCTTTGTTTCATTTTATAGCTCTTGAATGCTAAGGGTGATGAATTTTTTTTCTTCATAATTGATAGGAATTTTTAAAAATATTGATTTTGAGATATGAAAAACACTAGTTGGAAAGGATGGGGTTTGGGCAAAGATGATGGAGTTGGATTTTCTTTTGTATTTCAATGGTGCGGTTCTCGGTTTTGGTGAATGGTACCACGCTCGATTTTTTGCTAGCTCTTGAGGTCTTACACATGGCGATCCACTCACTTCCTTCCTTTTCATCTTTGTTATGGTGACTTTTAGCAAGCTGATGAGGAGGGTAGAAGGGTTGGGCTTCATTAGAGGTTTTTCGGTAGGTAGGGATCCCAACCAGTTGGTCATCTCTCACTTACTCTTTGCGGATGATACTATAGTTTTTTGTGATGCGAGAAAGGAATGAGCTGAGATTCTTAAGATATGTCTTGGCTTGCTTCCAGGCAGTTTCGAGATTAAAAATCGACATTGGGAAGAGCGAATTGGTTCCAGTTGAGGAGATTCAGGATTTTGCTGATATTTTGGGGTGTGGGGATGGCTTTTTCCCGATTTCTTATTTGGGAATGCCCTTAGGGGCTATGGCGAGAAGAACTTCCATTTGGGATCCTATGGTTAAGCGCTTTGAGAGAAGAATTGCTAGGTGGAGGAAGCAATATCTTTTAAAAGGGAGATGCGTAACCCTAATGAAAAGGACTCTCTCGAATCTTCCAATATATTTCATATCCATTTTTCAGATGTCTTCATCGGTTGTTCAAAGACTTGAGCAAATTAAGAGTAAGTTTTTGTGGGGAGGTATGGTGGATTAGGATAGGGCGTGTACCCCAACTCAGAAGGGGGTGTTGGGGATTAGGAGGCTGGATTTGTTTAATAAGGTGTTGCTAGGTAAATGGCAATGGCAGTTTGGGAGAGCGGTGTCCAGATTATGGAGGAGGGTTGTTGTTTGTCAAAGTGGGGAGGGTGTTAGTTGGTTGTCTAGGGAGATGAGATCTTCTGTAGGGGTGGGTGTTTCAAAGTTAAGACACAGTTAAAGATACAACATAATAAGATCCATGCAGTTATAATCCACAAGGTCCATAGAGATTATTTGCCTAGTTCCCTTATAAAGTTGGTTAGCTAAACATAATTATATGAACTATTCAACTACGCATATGCAAATAGTAAGCAAACACACAAATCGAGAAATTTTTTTTACCTTTGGTGCTCTTTGGAACGCTGGATGGACTCTATAGCACTATCAAGCCCTTGATAAGAGGATAGTACAAGACTAATATCAGCTAGCCTATGCCAAGAAACATCTGCAGCAAATCAGATAGCTGATTAAACCTGACATCTAACATAAGCCTAAGAAGTAAATTCAATACATGATCATCAAGAACACAAGAAGAGTGCCTTGTATAAACATAGTTTAATAATAACATGATGCTTATATTCAATAAACAAGATAAAATCCTACAGTGTTGTATGATATTCTTCAAGCTTCCATAACAAATATTCATGTAGGTTAAATATGAGCAATTTAGCCCCAAAGTAATTGGCAAGTGCCTTCCCAACATCTCCTTATATATCTTAGACCTTGCAAAAAGTTCAGAAACTAAAATTGGACTCTACAAACTCTGCAACCATCCATTTCCTGCAGTGCAAAAAATACAATCTCCAAAATAAATATTACTCGTTAAGAAAATCACGCGAACCAACCGAGTTAGATTAAATATATGACATGAGATGAAAGAATTGGAGTGCTTACAGTATCACCTTGAGGACTCCATAATGTTATACAAAAACCAAGCATGGAAAACACTGAACTGATCAAAGAATTTGACAAGACTTAATTGAGTTGGATTGCCCAGCCCTGCTTTGAACCAAAAAGAGAAAGAAATGATAATCTCCATGAGAAAAAAAAATGAACAAATAATAATAGAATCACATGAGGGAATTAATTCTAACAGCTACACAACATTAAGAAACAGAAGAGATGGAAGAGTTAATAAATTGCCAGCACAAAGTTCACTTAATGAAGCATTAACAAATTTTATACATATTTTGCATTGACTCAATTATGAAAGGATGTTGATGTAACCATCCCTTAAGTTCTTCAAAATCAGGAACAAACCCTGCCTAGAAGGAAAACTTATGTTGGTGACTCACTTGTGCACTGCGCTCCACTTGTAATTGACCCCTCTAGAAAGTTGAGTGGTAGGAATTTGATGGTCCATGAGGTCCATGAGCATGTTTGCCCTAATTTTAATGTCAAAAGGAACCTCTAGGGTATTAGAGTTAATTCATCATCTAAAGGGCATTTTGGTCATTTCACTTTATGTGCTTATAATTGGATGTGTTTATATGCTTAAATATTATTTTATTGCTGCACATTCATAATATGTCTTAGAGCAATGCATTACATTAATATGGCATATGTATATATATATGATTGTAATGATTTTTGGAAGTTACTTTTTTTATACTTAAATCATATCCAACGGTTACTATGCTTGGTGTGCAGAAATTTTCTTGCTCACCGGTGAGCAAGAGATCATTACTCTATATATATATATATATATATATATATATATATATATATCAGCCCTTAAGGGCTTGTTTGGGAGTGCTTGTGTGTGTATACATACAATTATGCAGTGAACTATGAGACGTCAACACGTGGCAGTCTGGTCCTAACATCCAGAATAATCTCATGAAAGATTATATACTTCTCTACCCTTAGGTGTTCCTTATCAACATGCACAAAAATTTTAATTCCTTTGGACAAACTTGCCACTTTAAGAAAGGCCAATGATTGGCTCATATCAAAATGTGAGCTTTCAAATCTTATCCTCTTGATGCCGTTAGAAGGAGCTGAGCCTCATATATATATATACAAGAAGGCTGTATCGTGACAGCATGCTTAAAAAAAAAGAGAAATCTAATGTGAATAAAAATGTTCTCTGTAAGCAACACCATTAGAGAGTCTGAAAGAGTCATGTATGGGATTTATGGGCTGCTTCATCACTAATTTCAAAACCAAAAATTATTTTGAATCCACTGATAGTTGATGCATAACTACTAGGCATATTCTACAGAATCTGAGCTGGTACTTGGGTGCCTAAAGCTACTGCAAAGACCTCTACCAAAACTGTGAGTATGTTCTATGCTCTTATTGTCTTGAACAAGGTATAGTTAAGTGCTCTCTAAAGTTTTAATTTTAACTTAGTTTCAATTTTGTAGACACTAAATTTCTAAATGTTTAATCTATAAGCAGAATATGTTTTGTGTTGAACAGTTCATAGCTTTTTGGTGTACACTATAGTGATATGCTCAACCTACCAAGTGTTTTAATATCATTGTTGATCTCTGCAAATGTAACTTCTAATTTCATCATTATTAAAGCTGATTTCAAGTTGAATTAGAAGTATTTCTCCATTTTCACTTTTCAAATCTGTGTCAAGTTTATGTTTAGCTGTCAAAGTTTCTAAATTCTGGTCTAATACTATTTGAAAAGCTTCTAAGTTGTTTCTAATGTGTTAGACAAGTGTTTTTCCTCATATTGAAATCATTCTTACAGAGCTGAGGTTATTCTAGAGGTTGCTTCACATTTTCATAACCAAAACCCTAAATCTGAACCCTTAAAATTGCTACTGTCTCAAAATTGCATCTTTATTATATTAAGGGTGGTTTGACACGTCTGTTAAGACTTTGAGCATACTTTAATTAGTATTTAGAGTGAGCTTTGACACTAGTTTGCATTGAACAATAGCTAAATTTAAGTTGAGCATGGTATACCAGATCTTTTCTGTGGTCTACTGTATTTAAGGTCTAAAGTTGTTGTCAAATTGTCATTAAATCTTCAACCACTACATTTGTATGGACTCTGATGGTTCAATTACATTGACCATATCATATTGAGCTTTAATTGGTGACTGTTGTGGTTACATGGTGCCTTCTTCTGAACATTTGATTTTCTGCAGTTTGCTATCTATTATTTTGAGCTACCTTGTGCTGACAGAAATTCATATACACTGTTATACACAATTAAAAGTGATTTGGGCTGCATAAATTGGTTCTGCATATGTATTTATATCGGGTTAAGCAATGACTACCTTGAACTTAGCTATTTTTGTCAAGTGTTGCTGTCAAATGAATCTTGCAAAGAAGTGCCAATCTTGCTTATTAACTTTTAGGGTCTGATCATAACCATACTGTATTGTTGCTGAACTGTAGTGACTCAAATGCACTTTAGCATACTTCAAATAACACATTAAGCTCCCTTTTGATCTATGTTGGTCAAAATTGAAACTGATCTTGCTCAAAGCATAACTTGCCTATGCTGAAGTACTGTTCATGGCTGATATAATCTCTTCTTGCTGTCAATCATATTGGAAAGGAGGCTAATCTATTTTAACTTGATTCATGCACTGATATTAACATTCAACCAAGTGTATTTGATCTAATTAAAGGTGTTGGTGAAGTTATAAGGTTGCATTTATCACCACATAGGCATTTGCATTCTAGAAACTGATTTAGCTCAATTTATTCTGTTAGAAGTGATGTGGTCGGAACTAAATTATATTGCAAGCTTAATTTTGCCCTTTTTATCAAAATATAATTTAACCACTCGCAAGAGCACGAATCTTTGTAGATAAGGTTCTATATAGAGGGTATCGATCCCACGAGGACTAGTCGTTAATTGTCATAGAGAAAGATTAATTCTACTTTAATTCTAAAAAACAAGTTTTTGGTTTTGTGTTTAAAGCTATTGCATAAAGGAAATGACAATAAAATTAAAGAGTAAAGTTGGGAGAGAGAACTAGGGTTGGTTTCCACCACTAGCCATTCACATGTTCATAAGTGTAGCAAGCAAGGGATTCATTAATTAAATGCCTAACAATGTCATTAGGCTTGTGACCTCAATGACATATCAAAAGATCAATGTGTGTGCTAACCTATCATAATCCATCTTCAACAAGCATAGCTCTTCAACCTAACTAACTACCTACTTACTCTACTCTCTAAGTGAACACTACATGCATCCAAACTACCTTGTCTTGGCATGGTCTATACAAACTAGCATCACACATTCATTTAAACACCATTATCTAGCCATCATTTGCACTTCTTGTGGAATATGCAAATGTTGTGCATTCAAGTGACAAAACCTACTCTAAGACAAGAATAAATTCCATATCAAATGAATATATAAAAGAAATGTATTTGTGTACATAATCACTAGGCTAAATAATCAACATTTAATTACAAGTCCCAAGAGCTACAAAGATGAACAAGTTTACATGGCTAGGGGTTGAAACCAACACCCTAGTAGAAGAGTTAGTTGCTCATGGTTGCCTTGCACCCTTCCATTGATGAAGAGAATGAAGCTTCTTGGTCTGGTTCAGCCCTTCCTCTTCCTTTCCCGAAGGTCTCTCCTTAAGTCTTCTGATGTCTATCTTGAGAGATGTGAGATATGTGGCTTTTGGTGCTTTTTGTATGCTTTTTGGCTCCTTTGGGCCCACCATATATATATATATCATTATATATATCTCTTGTATCAAGAAGGCTCCCCAAAAGTCTTGTTCAAGTCAGACAATCCCCCTAAGTCGTGCAAAAAGGGGGATTTTGTTGCAAGTGGGAAAACAGGTGAGCAAGTGGCCTAGTGGGCTCTGCAGAATTTCGATTGATCGAAGTTGAATTTCGATTGATCGAAATTTCGATCAATCGAAATTAGATTTCGATCAATCGAGATTTCGATTAATCGAGATCTACATTTCGATTGATCGAAATGCCTTGGCTGCATTTTCTGATTCCTTCTCTTGACTGCAGAAAGCTTCCAACTTTGCTCCATTTGCTCCAATACCTGCAAAACATCAAAAACACAAAAATACCGTAAACATATCTCGGTAGACGCAAAAACGGAACTAACGTATGCAATAAAGAGGGTTCAAATGCATAGGATTGAACACTTATCAAGAAGCATGTTCTGAAATTGTATTTTCTGAAGAATGATATTTAATTTTCAAATATTAAATGAGCACACTTGTTACTATATTTTATGTTTGTGTTAGCTGCTGTTTTGCTAGAAATTGTTCAGGTGGCCAAAAGGAATTCCATATCAGTATGTTGCACTGTCCTTCTAGCTAAATTGAGGATCTAGTTACTGTTATGAGCACTGTGATGAATACATAGCTGGAACCAAATGTGAGCATGAGAATTATGACAAATCATATTTGTTCAAGTGATCTTTGAACTTAACCTGAGGCTGCAACAAACCTTCAAGCTTCGTATCTCAAGTTGCAAGCATAATTGTCTTAATTAGTTTTGTTGCTGAAAATCTTCAAAGTATTGGAACTTCATTGATCAAAGCAGATTCAGTGTGTCTAAATATCTATCCTTCCTGAAGAGTTGCACTTGAAAAATTGAAGATCGACAAATCAAAACTTGAAGAGTTGCTGTTTGTCACATCAAATTGACTCCACTATCACTATGTATAGTCCAAGTATTGGCATACTTTGGACAGGGGGAGTGTAAGTGATTGTGGTGAGATTTGGTGTAAGATAGCTTGGGCTTGGGGAAGCATGGGCTGGGTTGAGAATGAAAAAGTTATGAGATTTGGTGAGAGTGGTTCAGGCCTAGGGAGGCTGTGAACTGGGTTGAGTGCTGGAGCGACTATGTTGTGAGTTGGGTGAGTGAGAGAGTGATTGAGAGAATTACTATACTACCCTTCCAAACATAGTGGAGCTCAGTTCGAAGAGTTTTTTTCCCCACCCTGGGGTTTCCTCTATAAATCTGTGTGTCTATAATTATGAGATTGCGTGTGCCAACCAAACTTGCAAATATTAGGAAGAAAAATCGAAGAACCTATTCACCCCCTCCCCCTCTAGGTTCATCAAATTTTGTGGATAGTTTGAAAGTATAGGTGGCCGTTTGCGGCTTTTTGTGTATTCTCTTGGAAGCGGCTCCCCTTTTTTAGTGTCTTTTAATAAAATTCTTACTTGTCAAAAAGAAAAAAATGGAATCAGTCAACAAAGTTATCCAAAGTACTATGACACAAATCATTCTAAATGATGTAACCATCACAAGAAAATAAAATGATTTTACATGATATCAAAAAAGATTTAATGATTCTACAGATATTCCCATACATCCAAAAAATTCTCTCTAGTCCCATGTCCTTCAAGCTTGTTTAGGGTTAGATTAGAAGAAGAAGAAGAAGAAGAAAAGAAAAGAAGAGGGAGGAGAGAATTATAAGAGAAAAGAGGTGTGTAGTCAAAACACCACACCCCTCACACCTATATAATAAGATGAGCAAAAGTACAATAATACCCTGACTATTAAACTAATAACATCTAACACCCTCATTTCTCTTCCACCCATAAATTTTTAAGTGGCATCCTTTTCAGCAACAACTTTATTTTAAAAGGCTTAAATCAAGAGCAAACAAAATCAAGAAATTCGACTAATAAATTAAATTCATGTAAACCCTAATCCAGCAGGATCTCCCCTGTATTAAGTTCGACAATCACTTACCAAAAAAAAAAAAAGTCAATGGATACAACTGAAGCTTAAGACATAGTTAAAGATACAACATAATAAAAGATCCATGCAGTTATAATCCACAAGGTCTATAGAGATTATTTGCCTAATTCCCTTATAAAGTTGGTTAGCCAAACATAATTATATGAACTATTCAACTACGCATCTAAAAATAGTAAGCAAACACACAAATCGAGAAGAAAATTTACCTCTGGTGTTCTTTGGAACGCTGGATGAACTCTATAGCATTATTAAGCCCTTGATAAGAGGATGGAATAAAACTAATATCAGATAGCCTATGCCGGGAAACATGTGCAGCAAATCAGACAGCTGATTAAACCTGACATCTAACATAAGCCTAAGAAGTAAATTCAACATACATGATCATCAAGAACACAAGAAGAGTGCCTTGTATAACACATAGTCTAATAATAACAAGATGCTTACATTCAAGAAACAAGATAAAATCCTACAGTGTTCTATCATATTCTTCAAGCTTCCATAACAAATATACATATAGGTTAAATATGAGAAATTTAGCCCCAAAGTAATTGGCAAGTGCCTTCCTAACATCTCCTTATATATCTCAAACCCTGCAAAAAGTTCAAAAACTAAAATTAGACTCTGCAAACTCTGCAATCATCCATTTCCTGCGGTGCAAAAAATACAATCTCCAAAATAAATGTTACTCGTTAAGAAAATCACGCGAACCAACTGAGTTAGATTAAATATATGACATGAGATAAAAGAATTAGAGTGCTTACAGTATCACCTTGAGGACTCCATAATGTTATACAAAAACCAAGCCTGGAAAGCACTGAACTGATCGAAGTATTTGACAAGACTTAACTGAGTTGGATTGCCCAGCCCTGCTTTGAACCAAAAAGAAAAAGAAATGATAATCTCCATGAGAAAAAAAAAATGAACGAATAATAATAGCATCACATGAGGGAATTAATTCTAACAGCTACACAACATTAACGACATGCTAGAAGCAAAGAGAAAAACAAGGGTTTGTCTAGGTCTATCTATGTGGTGTGTTGAACAACAGAAGAGATGGAAGAGTTAATAAATGGACCAGAACAAAGTTCACTTAATGAAGCATTAACAAATTTTTCATGGACTCAGTTATGAAAGGATGTTGATGTAACCATCCTTTAAGTTCTTCAAAATCAGGAACAAACCCTGCCTAGAAGGAAAACTTATGTTGGTGACTCATTTGTGCACTACACTCCACTTGTAATTGACCCCTCTAGAAAGTTGAATGGTAGGAGTTGGAGGGTTCTAAAGAGAAGGGACAACAAGTTCTGGAGTGAGCAAAATATGGGAGTTTTCTTTTATTTTGGGGGCAAGAGGGTGATTAGCACTTAGTAGGAAGAAAAAAACAAAAATTTAATTCCAACAGCTCTATTTATCGAAGAGCTAGTAAGAATTTGGCAACAGTCCAGTTATTTGACTCTTTTGAAATCAAGTCACAAGTTAGATAGATGCCAAATGATGTCTTCTTTTCTGTGTTTAACTTAATTCCCCAGATATATCAACTTTCGTTAAAAAGATTATGGCAATATCTGAATTATCAAAATTTCCAAATTCTTTTAATTTTAAGATCTTTGCCACCATCAGTGCAATTGAAATGAACTCCTCAATATTTTTAAGGGCTTCTGCCAATGTGCCACACGACATAATCATAACAGTGTAACATCATGGATCTATGATGCAAGTTTCTCAATAATAGAGATCTAGTTTTGAAATTTTGAGAGATTTTATTCCAAGTAAGAACTCTGATGGATCTTTAGAATCTCAATATATGGTATTAGGGACCAAGTCAAAATACACATAACATTACTACACTAAACCAGGAAAAGAAGTGAAGAATATTGTATGTGATGGCCAAAATATTACAAAACTTGCTAATTTTGTAATCTATGAAACATATCCATAATTAAGGGGAAGATTGAAGGACATAGCCTAGAAGGAGAGAAGTGGTACTGGTTGTGTTCTAGCCATTGACTAATGATCAAGTTAAAGACAAGCTAGCTATGTTTGGTACTACATCATTTAGGATGTCAATAAACAACATTTTTTATCCAAAAGGTCCAAAAGAGAGAAAAAAGAAAGAATGAGACATGTATAAAAAATTAAATTAAACAAAATGAGATGTATAAGTAGCAATCAATTTAAAAAAGAAAAAAAATGGTGCTTTCATGCAAAGCTTATTTTGGACAACTAGACAAGATGATCTAAACCAGTAAGATGGAGTGGTGATGTGCAATGAAAATCAATGGATGTACTAGAGACATGGTTCAAACTAAAAGTGACATAAATACGAGAGAAAGGCCAAAAGGAAAATGCATTCATGATATGAAACCATTTTATAAAACAAAATTCATATAATAAAAAGACTTGGAGCTTTGTTAAGTTGCGCTGAAGTGTAATTGAGCAAATGTTATTCTAACAAATCTCACATAAAGATTCATGTTGTTATCCTAATACTTTACCCTTATTTTCAACTTACAAGGTTTGGTTGGAATCAAATAAATTGAAAATCTGTCAAGGAGATGTATCATTATAATGATTTTGAACTTCAAAGCAAACTTTTTAATAGCAAGAATCTGGTGACAATAAACAAAGCCAACTTGTCATATAAAATTTGCTATACTTAACAAGACACTCAACCAGTCCCTTAAGGCTAAAATGATAAAATTCTGAGTTTCTGGAACTTTTGAAAGAACAAACTGAGTCACGGCTTGTAGGAACTTTGTATGAGCAGGAGGAAGGGCGGCCATGAAGTATGGTTAGCATTTGGTGTGGGAAAAACTGGAAGGATGTATAAACTTTGGAACTAATGGAGGCATTGTTTCGGACTAGCTAGAAATATAATGCAGAAGGTAATGATAAAAATATTGTTTAGACTCATAACTAGACAAAAATAAAAAAGACAAAAAACAAAAATAAACAATCTAGAAGGTTATAACCAATAGAAATATTGATCAACTTAGTTACCAAAACATAAAGGAAAGAAAGAAATATCGTTTGACTTCATCACCAGGCAAAAAAAAAAAGGCTTTGTAGAGATCACTAAACTCCTCCAGAAATTCAATTTAGCTTGCAACATATTTTACCCAGAAGGTTATATATGACTTTCATATACATATCACAAAGAAAATCCAAGTTACAGACCTTAAATTTTAAAGTTATAGAATATAATCATGCGAGGCCAAAAAAGAAGCTACGGTGGGCATGCTAATTCACGTAAAGTGAGAAATATATGACTGAACCTACTAAAAAGTGCTAGATAGCATAACAATTCAAGACAATGACAGAGTACAAATGCAACAACCAAAGTCGAGTGAATAAGTCAAATGCCAAACAGATATCCTGTATGTTTGCATGGCTTCTAAGTCAACATCCCCAACTTCGTTGCATTAAATTATATATCAAACAGAATCAGCTGGCACATTTTTATTCAATACACATGTATGTGGTGTTATGGCCAAGATAGAGAATACTTGAGATTGATGTTATCTATCTAAGATAGCCAAAGGTCATGCTTCAGTAAATTATAAGAAGATGGCAACAAGATAGATATGCAACCCAAAGCAATTTGAAACCAACAAAAACAATTCAGCAGCTCCTCCCTCCTCAATTCATCATCATATGCTTTTCCCTTAAAAGAATAAAGTAGAACCTAGAAAAAGGTAACCTAGCTCATAGTGATACATGACAAACCAGATAATACAAAGAACTGTATTTTAAAAAGGATAAAAATGAAAGTCAAAAAGCTTACCTCATATGCATTTTGAAGCTTCTTAAAAGCTTCAACAGCCTTTTCATTACCCATATTTTATTGGGATTGACCAGCATTGCCTGATAACCAAACCAAAAAGCTTGTTTAAAAATATTTACCACTTCTTTTCAATATAATATGGAGTTACACCAAGAAATGCCACATATCCAAAAGAAAGTAATCCATTGGTAAGCTACAAGAAACACCACTGAATTTCATAAAAGAACAATCTACTATCACCCCTATAAAGCACACCATAATCTATCGGACAAGCATAAAGAAAAACAATAAGCTACAAATATGATTCACAGTGATGCTTTCTGGCAAAAAATAAATAATTAAATAACTATAAGTCACCAAACTTTTTCCTATATTCATGCTTGAGTATAGAAACATCTACATTATAATATCGGAATAAACCCAATGCCGAATAGTGATATGGAGGGTTTAACAAGTGAATAACTTCATCTTCAGATGTCATTTCAAAATCAATCGCACTAGTTGAAGGCACTCCTGAGCTATGATCAACTGATTGACCAGCCCTCATTTCAGAGGGTTAAGCTGGTTCACCATAGAAAAAGATGGGACAACCTTGCAAACCAACTATTTCAAGGGGGTTATCGTTGGGCCTTCCATGCTCATTTACATTATTTTTTAAAAGGAATATTAGATGAAAAGTGCAAGACATTCATGGCTCAATGTGAATGCCACCCTGCATTCCAAATAACTCCAATCTTAGTGCAGTTGGAAGAAAAATTAATATAGAGACAAAGATATAACCAATCTCAAATCATCACATGAGGAAATTAATTCTAACAGCTACACAACATTAACGATATGCTATAACCAAAGAGAAAAACAAGGGTTAGTCTAGGTCTATCTATGTGGTGTGTTAAGAAACAGAAGAGATGAAAGAGTTAATAAATGGACCAGCACAAAGTTCACTTAATGAAGCATTAACGAATTTTATACATATTTTGCATTGACTCAATTATGAAAGGATGTTGATGTAACCATCCCTTAAGTTCTTCAAAATCAAGAACAAACCCTGCCAAGAAGGAAAACTTATGTTGGTGAGTCACTTGTGCACTGCACTCCACTGGTAATTGACCCCTCTAGAAAGTTAAGTGGTAGGAGTTTGATGGTCCATGAGGCCCATGAGCATGTTTGCCCTAGTTTTAATGTCAAAAGGAACCTTTAGGGTATTAGAGTTAATTCTTCATTTGAAGGGCATTTTGGTCATTTCACTTTATGTGCTTATAATTGGATGTGTTTATATGATTAAATATTCTTTTATTGCTGCACATTCACAATATGTCTTAGAGCAATGCATTACATTAATATGGCATATGTATATGTATGTATGTGTGTGTATATATATATATATATATATATTATTTAAACATTTTATCACTTTAGATAGATTTTCTTTCCTGTATTTATATTTCTTTTCATTCTGTCCTTGTATTATATACTTGTTGCTATCAATTATAGGTATCATTTATGTTTTATGTATAAGACTGGCCACCTCATGCATGAAATTAGTAGGGGTATTTCATAATCCTTCTCAATATCCAGCTTACAAACAACTTGTGGACCCTACTACTCAATCTATAATCCACACACTCAGAAGCAATAAGGGTTGAATCCAAAATCTGATGTCTGCCAACAAAAGCATTCTTTTGTGACTCTGAGATAACACCATCCAAAACTCCTTTCAAGAGGCAAGGACTTTGTCAATAATTTTGTACACACTACTCGTCAGACTGATAGGCCTAAAATCCTTAATATCTGGAACTCCCATTTTCTTATGGATCAAAACAATAAATGAGGCATTCAAACTCTTCTTAAGCAGCCATACTCAGAAAAGTCTTCATAGTCCCCATAATCTCCTCTCTAACCACCTCCCAATTCTATTGGAAAAAACTCATTGTGAATCCATCTGGCTCTGGAGCGTTGTCCCCATTGCAACTTTTCAAAGCAAAAAACACTTCCTCTTCACTAAAGGGTCTCTCAAGGTTGACTTTGTCATCCTCAGAAATCATGTCAAAAATAATCCCATCCATACGCGATCTCTAACTAAACTCCTTAGTGTATAACCTCTGGTAATAGGAAGCAATCCCGCTACACACATCCTCTTCTCTACTCATTGAGAACCCATGATCCTCCTTACTGTCCAACTCTGCAATTTCAAAAAGAGCTTTGTCTTTCCTTCATTCTAAGTTTCTGAAGATCTCTCGATTCCAGCGCTGATTGTTACAGATCACTAATAGCTGAATTAGTCACAATCAGCAACATCTTCAAATTCCCTTTCTCCAAAATCAGCTTCAAATTCCAACCAGCTCTCAAAACTGTTGACGAAGAAAAATATATTAGTTTTCCTAGCTAATTTGCAATAGCAAAATTAATTTGAAAATTTTAAGTTTATATTAATTAGTCTATTTAATATAATCAGTATATATTTTGCAAATGTTTACTCCTGAATTAAAATTGCAAATTTAAAACTTTATGTAATTATACATTTTCTCAAATTTACATTTATTTTTCAAATTTTGAAGCTTGAAAATTAAATGCGTATATAACATATTAATTTCTTTCAGACTATTTTGAGTTTCAAAGTGTAAAATGAAATTTAAATGAAAGTGAACTATTGTGTGTATTTTAAATCTTGTAAATTAAATGTATTTTTAATATGTACATTAAAAATATATAATTTGTATTTATATATATAATAAATTATATTAATATGTTTAAATTTATCTAAAGGCATTTTTGTCACATCACATAAAGATGTTTCAGTAATTTCAGAGGAATATAGGGCTAAATTCATCATTTTGTTACCTTTAAGAGTAATATTTGCATTCTGCTAGGTTATCTGTAGTTTTGGCCAAATTTTAACATATGGTTGTAAAGGCCCAACCTCATGGGAGGTCAAGGTAATTGGAACTGGTTTAACGACTATTCTCTTTCTCATTTTTCTTATCATCTACATTGTTTTGTAGAATACTGATATCTGTATTACACAATAAACTATAGTAGTACATCTTGGATAATTTAAATTTGGGGACAACCAGAGATATTTACATGTTCATCATAGCTATGAATTTTGTTTTAACTCAAGATCAGCGACTCTTCATAAGGTGTGTTTCAGCAAGAGATCTTGCACGCCAAAGATCAGCGAATATATCATTTGGGCCATCATAAGCTTGTGTATTTAGGGTGTGTCTTGAAGGAATAATGACTAAAAGTTCTACTACGGTTCGGATTACAATTTTCTCGTTGACCATATGTCTAAATTGCTTTACAACTTTGTAAAAGAAACAGTATGGCGACTTTTTTCCCTTTGATATGTAAGATTCATGTATACAGAAGAGGAAATAGAGCAGCATGAGTAATCTTCTTCCTGGCCAAAGTTTAAAAGTTTTATCTCAAAAGCATGCTTGGGAACATTATCCTAGAAATTCCAGTCCTGAGCACTATATTTTTTTCATCTGATTATTTTTTGAAGTCGTGTTTAGATGTGGAATTCAGTGATAGTTACACTTTGGGTAGTGATTCTCCCTTCGGGTGACTAGGGAAAGTATTTATAAGAAGTTCAAGAGGCATTGGAGAGTGGTCACGTATAGTATTGCTACCCTCAACACCATCACCTTGTTGGTGCCATTGCTGCCACCACCACCACCACACACTCCACCATGAGAATACTGCTAGTGTCACAACTATTGTGTACTACCACCACCACAACTATTGGCAGCATCGCATCTCCACAATTTTGTCACTGCCTCGCCCCACTGCCATCATTATCACCTCAACTTTTGCTACTGGTGCTACAGCTGCCATCACTGCTGCCACTTTTGTGGTGCTATTAACCGCTGATATCAACACATTTGCCACCATCACTACATCGCATTCCATTCTCACCACATTCGACACTTCATCAAATCTCGTGATATTTAATGCACTTCAGCAATTGTCTAAAGGTTTTCATTCTCTTCATTTTGAATTTTCCAAGGAAATTACAAATTCTTCATCCAAATGCACCCTTAATGAAAGTATCTAAAGGTTATGCAATAATTGTTTGAAAAGGTATTTTGACAAAAATCTGGCAAGTTCCTGCAATTAAGAACCAGAATCCTGCGTCCATGTGAGTCTCATGAGGTGCATGCATAAGCTGGCTTACCATACTTACAACATAAGCAATGTCAGGTCGAGTGTTAGACAAATAGATTAGTTTACTGACCAACCTCTTATATCTTCTCCCAACTTGTGATTTTGCTTGATCGGTGTGTTAATAGGTTTGCATCCTAACATTCCACTCTCAGCCAAAAGGTCAAGTACATATTTTCTCTGTGACATAAATATCCCTTGTCCAGATCTAACAACTTCAATTCCTAGAAAGTAACACAAAATTCCCAAGTCTTTTATCTCAAATTCCTTGGCCAAGTATGTTTTCAACTTCTCCACTTCTTCCACATCGTCACCTGTCACTACAATGTCATCAACATAGACAATTAGTGCAGTTATCTTCCCATGAGGTGAATGTTTTAGATATAAAGTGTAATCTGCTTAACTCTGCTAGTATCGATATCTTTGCATACTTTCTGTGAATCTACCAAACCATGCTCGTGGGGATTACTTCAGACCATACAAGGACTTCTTCAGCCTACACACTTTTCCTTTTTCAACAAAGTCCTCAAAGCCTAGAGGAACATCCATATACACCTCCTTTTCTAGATCGCCATTAAGGAAAGCATTCTTTACATCAAATTATTGAAGGGGCTACTTAAGGTTTGCAGCTAAGGATAAAAGGACTCGAATGGTATTCATCTTTTCTACAGGTGCAAATGTTTCTTGATAGTCAATCCAATAAGTTTGTGAGTAGCCTTTGGCCACCAGTTTTGCCTTGTATCTTTTGCCTTTTGTTTCACAGTGAACGGACACTTGCAGCCAACTGTCTTCTTTCTTCTTTGTAACTCTACTAACTCCTACGTGGAGTTTTTCTTAAGAGCTCTCATTTCTTCCATCACAGCTTTCTTCCCCTTTGGATCTTTAAGCGCATCCTGTACCTTTTGGGGAATAGACACGGATGATAATTGGTTTACAAAGGCTATATAGGATGGTGAGAGATGACAGAAAGATATGAAGTTAGAGATAGGATTTTGAGAAGGATACCTTGGAAGTGCAAGTGTAGAATTATCAACATTAATTGAATTGTCAGCATCACTAATAATAGGGACAATAGGGATCATAGGAGACTTAACAGAAGTTACCTCAGGATTACACGTCAATGGAGCAGTCAATTGTTGAGGTGGTAACTCAACCCAAGACTTATCTTCATTGCTTGCATTCTCCCCCTGAAGAGAAGTTTGTCCCCCTAAAAAATAAGATTATTCTTCACAAAAAGTGACATCCATGGAAACAAATATCTTCCCAGAGGAAGGATGGCAGCACTTATACCACTTTTGAATAGCTGAATAACCTAAGAAAATACACTTCAAAGCCCTCAGATCCAGTTTGCTCCTATCTTACTTATGTACATGAACATAACACACACAACCAAAGACTTTGGGAGGAATACGAAGGATTGTGGGAGGAGAGCATGAAAGAGCGAGGATACTAAGAGGAGTTTGCTACCGAAGAACTCGAGAAGGCATTCTATTAATCAAAAATGCTGCTGTAAGAACAACATCGCCCCAGTAAACTTTAGGGACATTCATAACAAAGAGTAATGATCGGGCCACTTCCAACATGTAATACCCCGTGATTTGAGGATATTTAAATTGGATTTTTATTTATTTGATTGAATTTTTAATTATTTAAATGTTTTAATTAATTTTTGTCAATGCATGTTTTTTATGTGTTTAATGTGGATATTTGAATCGTTGCTAAGTGTTGACTGATTTTAATTGTGTGTGTGAAATATTTGTTTTAAATGTAATTTTCTTTTAAATAAAATATATGAGTTTTTGGGTTGCATGTTCTTTAATTTTTTTTATAATTTTATCAGGTTAGGCTAGACTATTGGGTTGGGCTATATATATATATATATATATATATATTTATTTATTTATAGGTGGGCTAAGTATTTTATATTTATTAATATAATTATTTAGGAATTTTTATTTTAGTTTTCTAGAAAGAAAATTAAAATAAAAGGAAAAGAAAAGACGATTAGGGTTTTTGTCGTTTACACTCACAGAGACCGAAATAGCGTAGACGGAAGAGAGAAGGGAGAGAAGGAGCAATTCATCGGGATGAGTTCATGTTCGTAAAAAAGGCAAGTTCGAACTCTTCTCTTCCCTTTGAATTTGTAAACATATATATATATATATATATATATATATATATTTGTATATATATATACATGTTGCTGGAATATTTTTTTTATGTATTTAATTATAAAATTAAATGATTATGCACTAAGGATGATTCTGTGAATTAAACATGAAGAATCTGGGCATTTGGTACTGCTATAGGGTATTTTTCCATACGTATATGCATGTATATATGACTGTATAGGCAGGTATATATATATATATATTTACGAACATGAAATTGGGTTTACTGTATGCATCATTTTTGAAGGTTTTTGTTTCGATTAATAGATAGATCTTGCTTCCTCAAACAATCCTTGAAAGTTTGGTTGCGAACTATTGGGTAGATTGACGGGAAATTGAGTTTGAAATTTTAGATTTTCGAAACTTAAAATTGGGTATTTTTGATTTAGGCCAAGAGATGGGGTAATTTTGGTACCAATGCATAACTTAGATCGATACGAGTTCAATGCTATATTCAAACAATCCTTGAAAGTTTGGTTGCGAACTGTTGGGTAGATTGACGGGAAATTGAGTTTGAAAATTTAGATTTTCGAAACTTGAAATTGGGCGTTTTTGATTTAGGCCAAGAGATGGGGTAATTTTGGTACCAATGCGTAGGTTAGATCGATACGAGTTCAATGCTATATTCATACGCGCGATTCGGGGTCCGGAGGTGGCTGGAAAATGGCATGGAAATTGTGGCTCCATGGTTGGGTGTGCAACAATATGTTGCAGGAAGAGAAGGAAGGAAGAAGAGGAAGAAGAAAAAAAAAGGGGGGGGGGGGGCCACGCGCCGTGTCGGCACGTGCACCGCTGACCGGGGAGCAGGAAGGGTCTGTTGGGTCCAACTCATCGGACCCATCCACTGGGCCCAGTCCGGAATTTTTTAATATTTTTTTTATTTGGTTTTCAAATTAATTTTAAATTATAAAATAGGAAAAACAACTTTTAAAATTACTTTTAAATTCCAGAAAATTTCTGAAAAGTTTATGTAATCTTGTAGGACGAGAAAATTCTTGGATTTTAAATTTCAAGTGAATTGAGTTTCCCTCATGGTTAAATTAGTATAAAAAGTATGCTTCAAAGTTTGATTTTCATTTTCTTTTATTTTGGAAATATTTTTAAAATTTTGAAAAATTTTCAAAAATTAAAAATAATCTTTCAGGGACAGAATGCACTTGAGTTTTAAATATCAAGTCAAAATGAGGGCCCCTTGTGGTTAAAGTAGTATGGAAAGTGTGCCTCAAAACTAGATTTTTATTTTCTTAAATTTTGGAAAATCTTTAAAATTACTGAAAAATTCCAGAAAATTCCCAAACTTTTTATCTAATATTTTGGGGTCAGAATAGGCATGGGTTTTAAATTTCATAACGAAATAATTTTCCCTTGTTATAGAACTAGTTTTAAAAAGTGTGCTTCAAAATGAAAAATTTTAAATTCTTTCTTTTGCTTTGGGTTGTTATGAATTTTTAAAAATTGTAGAAAATTTCAAAATAATTAAACAGGGTTCTTAGGAACAGAATAGGCCCAAAAACCTAGGTTAGAGTTTGGTTTAGATACTTGATGTTTAAATTGAGGTGTTGGCTTTATTGTGGGATTTTCTTTTAATTAATTGTTTAATTTTCTTTAATTGTGTCTTTGTTTGAATAAATGTCCTTGATTAATTGTATGGTGTTTAAAACAGTTTATGGGAGTATGATAAACCCATTTACATTTATAGTATGTTGTGTTATTTTTTTTATTTGTTTAAATTAATAAATGAGAGGATATGATTTACATGATATTAATTAGCATGCTTTCAAGTATGTTAGATTTTTATTTAAATGTAATTATGCAGGCGTCTTAAGATCGCCTAATACCTAATAAGTTATCAATGCATTATATTTGGCATGTTGGGATTGCCAAGGCGTGTCGGGATCGCGTAATACCTAATAAGGTATCTATACATTGTGTTTGGCATGTCAGGATTGCCAAGGCGTGTCAGGATCGCCTAATACCTAATAAGGTATCTATACATTATATTTGACATGTCAGGATTGGCAGGCATGTCGGGATCGCCTAATACCTAATAAGGTATCTTTATATTTTATTTAGGGCATGTCAGGATTGCCTAATATCTAATAAAAATTTTTTTTGATATGTATTTGAGCATGTTAGAACTGCTTGTTATGTAAACATAAAACTAGTTTGCACTTGCGTCGAAATAACTGATGGGTTAGTGTAATGTGTGGGGCTGCTATATTCTTGGGTCATAGGGTTAATTAGGGATATATTTATGAGTTGGGGGGGTTATATTTAATTGTATATAAACATAAATTTGTTGCTTTGGAAAAGGATTATTGGTGGAGGCAGGATGGGTTTGTCTAATACCTTGTAAGGCATTTGTAGAATATATGGAGGAAGACATGGTAGGATTGCCTAGAATCTAATTAGAAAACTTAGTGTGTTCAGGCATGTTAGGATTGCCTATGGTTTGAACTTGGAAATTGTTCTACCTTTATTGTGATAATGGATGGGTTGGTTCAGAACATAGTTCTAGTTACTTCTAAGATAGGAGATTAAATGACTAAATGGTATAATTATATCTATATGTCTTTACTGTTATCATATATAGGGTATGTTTACCGGTTCTCTGACTGGGTTATAGTAGAGAGAACTTGCTCGTGGGTTTAACCCACTTTGTTGATATTTCAGATTCCAGACAGATTACACCTCGAGGTTAGAGCGTGGAGTTCATAGAGCGTGACGATCATCTATTCCTTACCGAACTTTAGTGTAGGGACTTAGATCTTTTTATAAAGTATTTACTTTTATGATTTTTGGTTAAGGGGTCCTTGGGTTATGAGACTTCCAAGTTGTATCGTTTAGAGTAGTACAATGTTATTTAACATTATTATTTATTTCAGTTAGACTTTCCTTTCAGCATTTATAATTCTTTTTCTTTTGTCATTGTATTCTATACTTGTTTACTATCAGTTATAGATATCCTTTATGTTTTATGTGTGAGACTAGTCACCTCATGCGTGAAAATTTGTAGGGGGTATTTCAGTTGGTATCAGAGCATTCCAGGTTCATGTATTCTCGGGTCCTTAGGGTCTGTCGTACAGTATATTCTGCGTTGTGTATTCTGATAAATAGTCTAAGTATAGGACATATCGTACTATATTAGTTTTAGTTTATTGTTGGGGTATTATTTAATGTCACCCCATAGTAGGAGGAATGTGAACCAAAACCAGGGTCAGTTTTGATAAATAGTAAACTCGGTCGTGATTTACTTAATACGGGTGCATTCCACTCGTTTGTATCTCGGTAGACTATCTGGTATTGTTATCAACCGTGTAGTTCTCCATTTAGCATTTCTACACTATTTGGAGTTAGTATGATTTTACGAGGAAGCTGTGGGCAGGTCACCATAGATATTGGTTGACTTTGATATTAGGAGTTTTATCTTCCGCTTTGTGAGTTTGCTTATAACAATAGTTATTAGAAGACTATTTGTATGACACCATTTGAGACTTTGTATGGACAACCATGTCAGTCTCCTATTTGTTAGATACAAGTTGGTGAGAAATAATTTTTTGGTCTGGAGTTCATTAAGGATACATTAGGGAAAGTTTATCTCATTAGGGATCGTATGCGCACTGCCCAGAGTAGGCAGAAGTGTTATAATGATCGTTAAAGTCATGCATTAGAGTTCAAAGTGGGGGAGCAGGTGTTGCTAAATGTCTCTCCCATGAAGGGAGTGATGCGGTTTGGGAAGAAGGGAAAATTGTCGCCTTGTTGTGTGGGTCCTTTCATGATTACCGATGGGGTTAGGGTGGTAGTGGACAGATTGGCGTTATCGGACACAATGAACAGGATGTATAATATCTTTCATGTGTCTATGTTACAGAAATTCCTTAGAGATGAGGACACCTATCAACACATTGAGGTTGGGGAGATTGAGTTGCAGCTAGATGCAACATATGTGGAGCAACCTTACAGTATTCTTAACCGTACGAACCAGGTCTTTCATTCCAAGACTATTCATTCAGTTCGGGTTCAGTGGAGCCACCACAACGAGGCGTAGTCCACTTGAGAAAGGGATGATAAAATAAAAGCAAAATATCTAGAGCTTTTTATTTCAGGAATGAGACGAATTCCGAGGATGGAATTCCTATTTTTAGGGGAGAAAAATGTAATACCCCATAATTTGAGGATTTTAAATTGGGTTTTTATTTATTTGATTGGGTTTTTAATTATTTAAATGTTTTAATTAATTTTTGTCAATGCATGTTTTTAATGTGTTTAATATGGATGTTTGAATTGTTGCTAAGTGCTGACTGATTTTAATTGTGTGTGTGAAATATTTGTTTTAAATGTATTTTTCATTTAAATAAAATATATGGGTTTTTGCTTTGCATGTTCTTTAATTTTTTTTTATTTTATCAAGTTGGGCTAGATATATAAATATAAATATATATATATATATATATATTATTTATAGGTGGGCTAAGTACATTATATTTATTAATATAACTATTTAGGAATTTTTATTTTAGTTTTCTAGAAAGAAAATTAAAATAAAAGGAAAAGAAAAGAGGGCTAGGTTTCTGTCGTTTACACGCACAGAGACTAAAAAAGCGTAGACGGAAGAGAAAAGGGTGAGAAGGAGCAATGCATCGAGATGAGTTCGTGTTTGTCAAAAAGGCAAGTTCGAACTCTTCTCTTCCCCTTTGAATTTGTAAACATATATATATATATTTTTATATATATATACATGTTGCTGCATATTTTTTTTATGTATTTAATTATAAAATTAAATGATTATGTATGCTAAGGATGATTCTGTGAATTAAACATGAAGAATCTGGGCGTTTGGCACTGCTATAGGATATTTTTCCATACGTATATGCATGTATATATGACTATATAGGTGGGTATATTTATATATATATATATGTACGAACATGAAATTGGCTTGCTTTCCCAAACAATCCTTGAAAGTTTGGTTGCATACCGTTGGGTAGATTGACTGGAAATTGAGTTTGAAATTTTAGATTTTCAAAACTTGAAATTGGGCCTTTTTTATTTAGGCCATAAGAGGGGGTGATTTTGGTACCAATGCGTAGCTTAGATCGATACGAGTTCAATGCTATATTCATACGCATGATTCGGGGTCCAGAGGTGGCCGAAAAGTGGCCTTGAAATTGCGGCTCCATGGTTGGGCGTGCAACAGTATGTTGCAGGAAGAGAAGGAAGGAAGAAAAAGAAGAAAAAAAAAGAAAAAGAAAAAGGAAGAAAAAAAGAAAAGGGGGGCACGCACCTTGTCGGCGCGAGGGGGTGCGTGCGCCGTCGGTCGAGGACTGGGAAGGGTCTGTTGGGTCCCACTCGCCGGGCCCACCCACTGGGCCCACTTTGGGCCCTGTCCGGAATTCTTTAATATTTTTTTATTTATTTTTCAAATTGATTTTAAATTGGAAAAGTAGGAAAAACAATTTTTAAAATTGTTTTTAACACACTTGATCATAATCTGTAACACCCCGTAATTTTGAGTTTTATTTTAATTTAAATGGTTGGGTGTTAAGTTATTTTTAAGGTGCTTTAAATGTTTTGTGATCTATAAGGTGCTTTAAATGCTTTATTTCTTTTTATTAGTAGTTAAATTGAATTGCTTTATTGGTTAAATTAAATTTCTTTGAGCGTTTTAAATGCTTTAGGTGATTAAATTATTTTTTAGAGCTTTGAACTATTTTTGAGTGCCTAAATTGTTATGGAGTACTTTAAATATTTTGGAGTAGTTTATTTTCTTTTATTTAATTTTAGTTGGACTGAGTTTTTGTATTTTTCCTTTATTTTAATTTTAGATTGGACTAGGGAGAAATTTGGGTTGAGTTGGGCTGGAATGGTTGGGCTAGGGTTTATTATATTTTATTTATTTCACTTTTTATTATTATTTTAGATTTTTATTATTTTCTAAAAAAGATAAAAAAAAAAAGTGAAAAAGAAAAGAAAAAGGGGTTAGGGTTTCTGTCGTTTTCACGCACAGAGACTGTCACGCCCCGATTTCAGACACCCAGTTAAGAGCAAGGGAAATGGGGGTGAACGGTGAAATCTAATCAAAACAATCGTTTTGGAAAATCTAACATCCAACCCAATTCTCTTAACCACAGAAGCAACTCATAATGCATATAATTAAGTGAATATGCATAACTAACCATGGTCCTCATTGTTGAAATCATTTAGAAAATTTTCAAAATAAAAGTGATTTTTGGCCCTCGTGAATAGTAACTTTTCATAAAAAGTTCTGGAAAATTTTTCGGACCATTGTCTCATCCTACTATAGTCCCAAGGTGCTTAAAAACATAATTTAGACCTTTTGAAGAGGTCCGGAACCCTGTTATATCATCACCGGGCAGTAGCTAAAAAGGTACAGTAACTCCAAAATGAACAGTGCACTGCTAGAGTGCAATCAGTCATAAAAAAATTCGTAGAAAATTCATTTCAACTCGAAACGAGGCAAACGAAAATTCTATAGAAACTAGACTAAACATAGAAGAAGCTTGAGCCAACCTTAATGGCTAGATGTTAGCCAAATGAAACAGTTTTGACAATCAATTTGGTGCCCAACAGAAATTGTAAAATCTGGTGGCAGAATCTTGTCCGATTTTTCTAAACTTCTGTGGTTGTCCAAAATTCACGAAATTAAATATGGGAACACTAGACATCTAGGGGAAGATGTGGTAAAAATTTCAGATCATTTGAAGTTGTGTAGACCCCTCAAAATAATTCGCCAAAATCCGGGCAGAATGTATTCATTTGACCGGCAATTCTTTCATTTCCAAAACAAAATCTTACACCCAACATTCCAAGGATCTACAAATGGTACATCTCCATACACACACCCTAATTCACACATTCATATCACCATAATCTCACAAATCCTTATACATTTCTATTGAAATCATACAAATCATTTCATATGTCATTCACACCTTAAATTCAAAATGGACACTTTTGGGCACGTGTCCCCCCCAATGGCCATACAATTATGTTCAAAGTCTTCCATACATGTCCAACATGGCTTATACATATGAAATTCAAATATAAATATGTTATCCAATTTTAAGAAAAACATTTCCCAAAAGAGTCCACATGGCACAAAACGGCATGGACGTCTACATACATATCAAAAGATCCAAAAGTCCAAAAGCAACTTAATAAGGTCCATTGAGCTAATCATGGCTCATCTTCTATTGGTGCCTTATCTGAAAAAAAAATTATATATAGGGGGTGAGCACCACTGCGGCTCAGTAGGAATGATCCACCCAACTCTACTCTAACTTAGGCGGCCATGTATGGATGCATATGAAGTCATTACAATCTATATGATAAATATCCATACTTTTTACCCATAAACAATCACGTTTTATAAATCATGCGTGATGCTTCACATTCCAATGTATACATACATATAGCAAATTGATCAAGTCACAATTCAATGTAAAACTCACACCACATAAGTCCGGAAATCAATTCAATGGGGACTAGCTTATCAAACCACCTCATAGTAAGGGTCTCTTCGGCACCCAAACTCTGCTTACGCTTCTCGGTTCACTATTTCGACGGATGCGCCATCTGCTTGGCCAAGTCTTGGGTCTTTTACCCTAGGGGTCATCCCCTTATCTTAATTTTCAATGTTGTCACGCCCCAAAAATCTCGCTTTTCATATAGTGCACGTAATCACATCAATGCACTCAATCAACACAATGCAATGCATTTTATCAAATCAATACATTTTTCTTCACTTCAAGATTGTCACAATGTCATCACACTCACATCATGGAAATCATCATACTTATGCATTTTTCAAGAAAGTCATATCTTTCATGCATAAATCTATAAACACCCACATTTTCATGTTTTCACCAAATGAACACATTTTCAACAATTAGCATATATAGTCTCAATATCACATATACAACACATATGAGCCCTAACTAACATGTTAGACCTATACATATGCATAAATCACATTTATATAAATATACATACATATACATAAAATCCTAAACTTAAAAAATCTCAACTTATCTTTCATGTCATAAATATGTGACCTATAGAATCAAAGTAAAGATGAGTCTAGCACCCCTACCTCAATTCCCAAGCTTTGAATCCTTCTTCGGAATCTTACAAATCACACCCCAAGTGACCTAAAATCTAGAGAGAAGGGAGAGAGATGAAGTGGTGACTTTTAGAGAGAGAGTGAAATCTATAAATATGAAATATCCCAGACCTTGGGATATTTATTTCACTCTTAGGGGCGCGAAAAGACCGTTTTGCCCTTGGGCCACTTAACGTACCCTCCCGACCTCCGAATTAATTCTCGAAAACTCCGTTGGACTCAAAATCACTTCCTTAACACTCTAAACATTTCATTTAAGTCATTCCCAAAAATAAATATTTTTGAGAAATTTCCAAATTTCCGGGCCCACTTAAGTCGCATCCCGGGCCCCGGTTTGACCAAAAAGTCAAACTTTTTCAAAAGTTTCCAAAACTTCCCAAAACCGTATTCCAACCTTCTAAACATGTTCTCCACATTCAAAACATGTTAAATATCATTTAAAATCTATTTAAAGCAATAAATGATGAAAAAATAAAAAAAATAGCCAAAATTGGGCACGGTCTCTACAGAGACCGAAAGAATGTAGACGCAAGAGAGGAGGGAGAAAAGGAATGATTCATCTAGATGAGTTCTTGTTCACCAAAAGGCAAGTTCAAACACTTCTATTCCCCTTTGAATCTGTATTCATAGTCTAAACTTTGTGTTGCTTAATTGTATCTGCAAATATATTTTTCTTGGGCATGTTAATCTATGAGATTTTTGTTGAAAATTTTGTGGGATTGCATATGGTAGGTGAATATATGTTTAGGTATATATATATATATGTGTGTGCGTGTGTGTGAGTATGCGTAGATATGTTTCAGCATGAATCTGGGGTTTGTAAATGTTGTTAATTTGTTTCCTTTTTGGTTATTCTTGCTCAGATAATTGATGCATAAACATCAGAAATCAGATCATTGAGGAAATTTGGGTTGAAATTTTGTGAAGAACCCTAAAACTTGTGAATTGGGGGTTTTTGTCTTGGGCCATTTTTGATGGGGCTTTTCGCACCAATAGGTAGCCTACGTGAGAGGAGAAGAATGGCGCAAAAATGGAGGTGAACGGTGGCCAGAGGTAGCCGGGGCATCGCCGAAAAGGCCACGGTAGCGCATTGTGCACGCTGCTGGCGCGCTGGGGAAGATGCCCCAGTGCAGGCACCTCGCCTATGCGCGCTGCCAGCGTGTGGGGGTGCGTGGAACCGGCGCTGGCACTGGGAAAGGGGCATTGGGCCCCACTCGCCAGGGCCCACCTCTAGGCCAGTTTGGGCCCAATCCGATACACTTTTTAATTTTGTTTAAATTTTACATAATTTTTAAATGTAGAAAAATGGGAAAAATATTTTTTAAAATTACTTTTAAATTCCATAAAATTCCTAAATTTTTAAATTAATCTTATGGGGGCAGTATAAGCATCGATTTTAAATTTCATAACGAGGTAAACTTCCCTTGTTATAGAACTAGTATAAAAAGTGCGCTTTCAAAATGAAAATTTTAAATTCCTTCCTTTGTTTTGTTTTTCAGGAATTATCAAAAATTGTAGAAAATTTCAGAATAATGCATTGAGCCTTTTTAAGATAGTTTATGCATGGAAACCTAGTTTAGAGCTAGGGTTAGGTACCCTTGATGCTTAAGTCCCATTGTAGGGTTAGGTACCCTTGATGCTTAAGTCCCATTGTAGGGTTGATTGTGTGATCTTCTTATATTTTTAGTAATTGTTTTCTTGTGTTTACATTGTGTATTGGATTTTGTTTAATTTTGTTATATTCATTGTAGTGATTGAAATTATGTTAGATTAATTAATGTGCTTAAGTAGGATAGATCTTTTTATTTTTATTCAATAAGTTAGATAGGGAGGTATGTAAGGATTGCCAGAGGGCATGTCAGGATTGCCAATACCTAATAAGGTATCTAAGGTTAGTTAGGGAGGCATGTAAGGATTGCTAGGGGGAATGTCAGGATTGCCTAGTTTAATAGAGTATTTTATTTTATGCCTTTGGTTTGAATTTAGAAAATAGGTTCTAAAATTGTATGACTGGGGTTGAGTTGGAGTGGTATGTAGGACGACTTCTATTTTGAAAATATAAGATATATAAGGAAATGATTTGTACATTTAAATATATTCGTTGTCCCTCATATTGAGGGTATGCTTACCGGTTCTCTTATTGGGTTATAGTAGAGAGAACTTGCTCGTGAGTTTAACCCACTTTGTTGATATTTCAGGTCCCAGATCGGTTCCACCGCTAAGATAGATTCTTGAGCTAGTAGATTGTGGCAAACATCTTCTCTCACCAGTTTGCAGAGTAGGGACCTATTCTTTTCTTCATGTTCAGCATATGAACTTTATTGGAATATATGTTGTTTATTCAGTTATTTAATCTTTAGTAGTTACTCTTGTTCTTTTTTTTGTTAAGGGGTCATTGGGTTGCAGGACTTCCAAGTTGTAGTCTTCAGACACATACCTTATTTATTTAAATATTTTATTACTTCGAATAGACTTTCTTTCTAGTATTCTATACTTGTTGCTATCAATTGTAAGTATCCATTATGTTTTATGTGTAATACTCCGTAAATTTTGAGGATATTTAAATTGGGTTCCAATTATATAATTGGGTTATTTATTTATTTATTATTATTTAGTTGGGTTTTAAATTATTTAAATAGTTTTAGTTAAATTTTGTCAATGCCTGTTTTATTTGTTTAATATATAATTAATATAATTATTAAGGAATTTTTATTTTAGTTTTCTAGAAAGAAAATTAAAATAAAAGAAAAAAGAAAAGGGGGTTAGGGTTTCTATCGTTTACATGTACAGACACCGAAAGAGAATAGACGAAAGATAGAAGGGAGAGAAGTCAAAAAGGCAAGTTCGAACTCTTCTCTTCCCCTTTGAATCTGTAGACATATATTATTTGTATATACACGTTGCTGGATTTTTTTTTTATGTATTTAATTATGAAATTAAATGATTATGCATGCATGGGGGTTTGGTACTGCTATAGGGTATCTTTCTATATGACTGTATAGGCGGGTGTGTATATATATATATATGTACGAACATGAAATTGGGTTTACTGTACTCATCATTTTTGAAGGTTTTTGTTCCTATTAATACATAGATCTTGCTTCCCAGAACAATCCTTGAAAGTTTGTTTGCAAACCATTGGGTATATTGACGGGAAATTGAGTTTGAAATTTTAGATTTTGCGAAACTTGAAATTGGGTGTTTTTTATTTAGGCTGTGAGAGGGGGTGATTTTGGTATCAATGCGTAGCTTAGATCGATACGAGTTCAATGGTATATTCATACGCATGATTCGGGGTTCGGAGGTGGCCGGAAAATGGCCGGGAAGCTCGGGTTTCATGGTTGAATAGTGGCCACTGGAAATTGATATAGGAAGAAGAAGGAATAAGAAAGAAAAGAAAAAAAAAAAAAAGAGAAAGGGGGCCACGCGCCCAACCGGCACTTGGGGGCACGTGTGCCACAGGTTGGGGACCGGAAAAGGTTCGTTGGGTCCCACTCGGAGGGCCCACTTTGGGCCCAGTCCGAAATATTTTAATATTTTTATTTATTTATTTTTCAAATTGATTTTAAATTGGAAAAATAGTAAAAATAATTTTTAAAATTACTTTTAAATTCTAGAAAATTTTTGAAAAATTTATGTAATCTTTTAGTGACAAAATACTCTTAGTTTTAAATTTTAAGTGGAAATGAGTTTCTGTCATGGTTAAATTAGTATAAAAAGTATGTCTCAAAATTTGATTTTCATTTTCTTTTATTTTGGAAATATTTTTAAATTTCTGAAAAATTCTCAAAAATTTAAAATAATCTTTTGGGGACAGAATGCACTTGAGTTTTAAATATCAAGTCAAAATGGGGTTCCCTTGTGGTTTAAGTAGTATATAAAGTGTGCCGCAAAGTAGGATTTTTATTTTTTTTCATTTTGGAAAATTTTAGAAATTTCTGAAAAATTTCAGAATAATTAAATAGGATTTTTAGGGACAGAATAGGCCCGGATACCTAGATTAGAGCTAGGTTTAGACTTCCTTGATGATTTAGGTACATTGAAGATTTGGTTGTGTGCTTGCTCATAATTGGTGGTTGAATTATTTTTCCTTCCTTAGTTGTTTTCTTTGAAATCATAATTGTTCATGATCTACTTGATATAAGTTTAATTGTGTATTGAGTTAATGTATTGTGATGATTGAACTTCTGTTGGATTAAATTAATGTTCTAAGTAGGTTAGCTAGGTCTTTTGTTTTGGTTTAATAGGTTAGTTGTAGAGGCATGTAAGGATTGTCAGGGGGCCTGTCAAGATTGCTAATACCTATTAAGGTATCTAAGGTTAGGGAGGCATCTAAGGATTGCCCGGGGGCATGTCAGGATTGCCAATACCTATTAAGGTATCCAAGGATAGTATAGGTGGCATGTTAGGATTGCCTAGGTTTAATAGAATACTTGCTTTTGTGCCTTTGGTTTGAACTTAAAGAATAGGTTCAAAACTTGTGTGATAGGAGTTGAATGGGGACGGTATATAGGATAACTTTTATTTTGGAGATATAAGATAGATAAGGAAATTATTTGAGTTAACATAGATAAGGGAGGCATGTCAGGATTGCCAATACCTAATAAGATATTTATGGATTAATTAGGAGACGGTATTTAAGGATTAAAGTGTCCGGGCATGTAAGGACTGTCTTTGGTTTGACTTAGAAAATAGGTTCTATAATTTGTGTGATAGGGGATGGATTAGGATGGTGTGTATGATGGTTTCTATTTTGGGACAGAGGTTAAATAAGGTAATGATACGTATATATCTATGTTTGATGGATTGGGATGGTGTGGAAGATGGTTCCTATTTTGGGGACAAAGGGTAAATAAGAAAATGATATGTGTACATCTATGTATTTTTGTTGTCCCTCATATAGAGGGTATGTTTACCAGTTCTCTGATTGGATTGTAGTAGAGAGAACTTGCTCGTGGGTTTAACCCACTTTGTTGATATTTCAGGTTCCAGGAAGTTTCCACCTCAAGGCTAGATCATGGAGTTCATAGAGCGTGGCGGTCATCTAATCCTTACCAGACTTTAGTGAAGGGACTTAGATCTTTTCAAAAAGTATTTTACTTTTATGATTTTTGGTTAAGGGGTCTTTGAGTTATGGGACTTCCAAGTTGTATGGTTTAGACTAGTATTATATTTATTTAACGTACTTATTTTATTTCAGATGGACTTTCTATTCTGCTTTAAAATTTTGTTTCATTCTGTCTTTGTATTCTATGCTTGTTGCTATCAGTAGTAAGTATCCCTTACGTTTTACGTGTGAGACTAGCCACCTCATGCGCGAAATTTTGCAGGGGGTATTTCATTATGTATGAGACTGGCTACCCCATGCATGAAATTAGTAGGGGGTATTTCATAATCCTTCTCAGTATCCAGCTTACAAAGAACTCTTGGGACCCCGCTACTCAATTTAGAATCCACACACTCAGATGCAATAAGGGTTGAATCCAAAATCCGACGCCTGCCAACAAAACCATTCTTTTATGACTCTGAGATAACACCATCCAAAACTCCTTTCAATCGAGAGACAAGGACTTTGGCAATAATTTTGTACACACTACTCGTTAGACTGATAAGCCTAAAATTCCTAATATTTGGAACTCCCTTTTTCTTAGGGATCAAAACAATAAAAGAGGCATTCAATGTAATACCCCGCTCCAACACATGGTATGATATTGTCCGCTTTGGGCCTGAGCCAGCACGGTTTTGCTCTTGGGTTTTACCCCAAAAGGCCTCATATCATTTGAAGAGAACATACTACATATAAGCACATCCCCTTTTCCACACCCAGGCGATATGGGATTGAGCACCCTGTACCCTGTCAGTGTGGTATCTCAGCCCAGTGTCTGTCTTCGCACCCGCCCACTCACACTCGTCCACAAGGGTTACTATAATCCACCCCCTACGAGGCCCAACGACCTCGTTGGCACACTTTCGGCTGGGTTCAGGCTCTGATACCATCTGTAACAGCCCGCTCCACCACATGGTATGATATTGTCTGCTTTGGGCCCAGCCCGCACGATTTTGCTCTTGGTTTTACCCCAAAAGGCCTCATACCATTCGGAGAGAGCACACCACATATATAGCACATCCTCTTTTCACACCCAGGTGATGTGGGATTGAGCACCCTTGGGGACAAGAGGGGACAAACACACCTCTTCCACACAACCAAGGTCTTTACAATCCACCCCCATTTGAAAGAAAGGGAAGTTAGCTCCTCGATATGTTGGACCTTTTGAGATCACACACAGAATTGGGGAAGTGGCTTATAAATTGGCTCTACCTCCCAGTTTATCATCTGTACATGATGTTTTTCATGTCTCTATGTTGAGGAGATGTTTGATATATGAGACTCAGACTATTGATTATAGCGAAGTAGAGTTGCATCCTGATGTTACATATGTGGAGACACCTGTTCATATTGTGGACTGTATGATGAAACGGTTGAGGCGGACAGAGATTCCTCTAGTGAAAGTGCAGTGGAATCATCAGAACGAGAGAGAAGCTACATGGGAGTTGCAGTCAGAGATGATGGAAAAGTACCCACAACTCTTTGAGTAAGGTACGAAAAATTTCGAGGACGAAATCTCTATTTAGGAGGGTAGGATGTAATATCCTGGAAAAAAAAAATCTATATAGCGTATAATATACATATATAGTTATATTATTTTAAATTTTAAAATAATAAGTGATGGAGATAAATAGGAGTGCTTTAAAGTTCAAAAGACCCCTTATATCGCTTAAGTATGATATACGTCTCTTATATAACTTTTGATATAATATTGTATTTGATATATATAATATTTTATTAAAACAAATATATCACCAATATACGTCGAACCTCTGCAGTAGCCGGAAGGAGAAACAGTGATCGAGGAATTGCATAGAGAGAGTCAGTGATTCGAATAGCGGTGATTGGAATAGCAATAACAGGCAAGTCGATTCGTTTTATATATAACTGAGACTTGTCGTTTAATTATAGGTTTAGAATTTCTGATCATGTTGACACCTTAGGATTACATTTAATGTATTGATCGTATGAGTTTTTTTGAAGTATAAATTATTTACTAGATTAAATATGAGATCTTAGTGTTTAAATATCGATAAATTGTGAATAGGGGAAACCTTCTCAATATGTATGCACCCATAGGAATAAATCACGTGTTTGAAATAACAATATTGTGGATTTTAAATTGTTGTTGAGTTCTGTGTAAAAGAACGTGTGAAATTGATGTTGATTGCACAATATATGAACTGTTATTAGGTTCTCTGTAAAAACATATGAATTTGATGTTGGGCAGTTATAAATATCGTTGAAATAAAGGTTATGGATTTAGTGGATTTATTTGTCGTTATCAGTGGTGGAGAATGGGACTCACAGTAGTTATTGCAGTTATTGCAGTGATGTATATATAATTATTCATGTAAAGTGTTGTTTAGTGGAATTTGGAATTCAGAACGAATATGTTGTTTAGTGGAATCTGAACGATTGATATACTGGGGTAGGTATAACATAAGTCTTTAAACGTAGCAAGATATATATAATTGCATAACTCATATATATATATATATATATATATATATATATAACTTAGAATACAGTAACGTGTTTTAGGGTCAGCTTTATTGGTAGATAAATAGGACGTATAATGGTGGAACCAGTGTTGTTGTGTATATTTATTTTTGGACAGTGGCGCGGTGGAACCTGTATATTTAATTTAGGATAGTGGCGTGGTGGATGCTTCTGTATATTTATCTTAGGGAAGTGGGGCGGTGGAATCGTATATTTAGTTTAAGGCAGTGGTTGTATATTGATTCGATTATATTTAGGACAATGGCCGTATGTGTATTTGTTATTTTTAGGTTATGCGAGTGAAATGAGTTGCCAACAAAACTGGTCATTTATAAGGAATATGTTTACCACCCTGATTAGTGTATAGATATATCCAAACAGTTCTTGTATAATATTCTGGATATTTTATTATATAGAAGAAAATGCTTATTTGGGTTCTTTTATGCAAGATTAATGAAAATTAGAGAAAAATAGTAAAGATATATCTAAAATTATGAAAAATTCCAGAATAATGTATTTCGGTTTAATTAACTCAAATTTGCTAAAAAATGTGAAATTACATTAAAGTATGTAATGGATAATGGTGAGTAGTCGAGGAATAGTCTGGGACTATTCTTATGATGACTTTGTTAGGTATGGTCAGGGACCTGCCTATTGGGAGTGCACTACCCTTTTGTTATGGCCATTGGGCTCAGCATGCCCTTATTATGTGGACGTGGTCCGGGACCATCTGGGTGAGTAGACATATAACCCAGCCACATGTGTGTTTTTGGTAGTCTGGGACTATGCGATGCACACCATTGATTGGAGGGGAGCCTGGGGCTCATGTGAGATAAGTGGAATTTAATATAAATTAATTAAGATGGTTAACAAGTTATGGTGTGAAATTATGAAAATTGTGTTATGTTGTATGTTTTGGTAATTATGATATATGAGAATTTATGACCTGAGATGAATACATGTAATTAATGTATTTTGACGAGTTACTTTTATATATGGAAATATAAGGTGAATCGATTTGCTGAGCAGGGAATGTGTTTAGCAAACCCTTGTTGAGCTTGTGAACTCACTCCTTAACAATTTTCAGGTACACGTTGATTGGAACGTGATGGAGTCATGTGAGCCGGATGGAGATGATTTTGCTGTTTTCCTACTTCTTTGTAGTTCAATAAAGTTGATATGAACTTATGTAATAATGTCGAGGATTTTTATTGATTGTATTAGATGATGCTACATTTGTTTTGTAGTTATTTATGTTTTCAATAAAATTCTTCTTGGGAGAGTTATAATATGTTGTGTGAGGTAGTTGTTATTGCAAATCACGCACTTTATTTAAGTATAGAACCAGTGTTTCTATTATTTAAATTTAGGGGCGTGACATTCAAACTCTTCTCGAAGTAGCCATGCTCAGGAAAAGCCTTCATAGTCCCCATAATCTCCTCTCTAACCACCTCCCAATTTTGTTGGAAGAAACTCATTGTGAATCCATCTGGCTCCGGAGCGTTGTCCCCATTACCACTTTTCAAAGCCAAAAGCACTTCCTCTTCACTAAAGGGTCTCTCAAGGCTACTTTTTCATCCTCAGAAATCATGTCAAAAATCATCCCGTCCATATGCAGTCTTTAACTAAACTCCTCAGTGTATAACCTCTGGTAATAGGAAGCAATCCCATTGCACACATCCTCTTCTCTAGTCACTGAGAACCCTTGACCCTCCTTACGGTCCAACTCTGCAATTTCAAAAAGGGCTCTGTTTTTCCTCCATTCCAAGTTTACGAAGATCTCCTGAATTGTTACGGATCACTAATAGCCGAATTAGTCACAATCAGCAACATCTCCAAATTCCCTTTCTCCAAAATTAGTTTCAAATTCCCACTAGCTCTCAAAACTGTTGACAAAGAAAAATATATTAGTTTTCCAAGTTAATTTGTAATAGCAAAATTAATTTGAAATTTCTAAGTTTATATTAATTAGTCTATTTAATATAATCAGTATATATTTTGTAATTAATGTTTTTGCAAGTAGCCTAAATGTAATATAGATGTAATAAATACTTGTGATATGTAAATTCAAATACAGGTAATTTTTATTTGTACTTTCTAAAAAAATTTCAAATGTTTATTCCGGAATTAAAATTGCAGATTTAAAACTTTATGTAATTATACAATTTTCAAATTTACATTTATTTTTCAAATTTTGAAGCTTGAAAATTAAATGCGTATGTAATATATTAATTTCTTTTAGACTGTTTTGAGTTTCAAAGTGTAAAATGAAATTTAAATGAAAGTGAACTATTGTGTGTATTTTAAATCTCATAAATTAAATGTATTTTTAATATGTACATTTAAAATATATAATTTGTATTTATATGTATAATAAATTATATTAATATGTTTAAATTTATCTAAAGGCATTTTTGTCACATCACATAAGGATATATCAGTCATTACAGAGAAATATAGGGCTAAATTCTTCATTTTGTTACCTCTAAGAGTAATATTTACATTCCGCTTAACGACTAGGGGGTATCGGTAGTTTTGGCCAAATTTTAACCTATGGTTGTAAAGGCCAAACCTCATGGGAGGTCAGGGTAATTGGAACTGGTTTAACGACTATTCTCTCTCTCTCTCTCATTTTTCTTATTATCTATATTGTTTTGTGGAATACTGAAATTTGTATTGCACAATAAAGTGCAGTAGTACATCTTGGATAATTTTCAATGGGGTACCACCGGAGAGATTTACATGTTCATCATAGCTGTGAATTTTGTTTTAACTCAAGATCAGTGACTCTTCATAAGGTGTGTTTTAGCAAGAGATTTTGCACGCCAAAGATCAGCGAATAGATCATTTGGGCCATCATAAGCTTGTGTATTTAGAGTGTGCCTTGAAGGAATAATGACTAAAAGTTCTACTATGGTTCGGGTTACAATTTCCTCCTTGACCACATGTCTAAATTGCTTTACAACTTTGTAAAAGAAACAGTATGACGACTTTTTTCCCTTTGATATGTAAGATTCATGTATACAGAAGAGGAAATAGAGCAGCATGAGTAATCTTCTTCCTGGCCAAAGCTTAAAGGTTTTATCTCAAAAGCATGCTTGGGAACTTTATCCTAGAAATTCCAGTCCGGAGCACTATATTTTTTTTATCTGATTATTTTTCGAAGTCGTGTTTAGATGTGGAATTCAGTGATAGTTACACTTTGGGCAGTGATTCTCTCTTTGGGTGACTAGGGAAAGTATTTATAAGAAGTTCCAGATATAGTAACCCTTGTGGGCGGGTGTGATGTGGGCAGGTGCAAAGAAGAGACACTAGACGAGCTACCACATTGACAGGGTACAGGGTACTCAATCCCACATCACTTGGGTGTGGAGAAGGGGATGAGCTTATATGTAGTGTGTTCTCTTCAAATAATATGAGGCCTTTTGGGGTAAAATCCAAGAGCAAAACAGTGCGAGCTTAGGCCCAAAGTGAACAATATCATATCATGTGTTGGAGCGGGGTATTACAGTTGGTATTAGAGCCGGAAGTGTGCCGATGAGGACGTCGGGCCTTGTAGGGGGTGGATTGTATTAACCCTTGTGGGCGGGTGTGATGTGCGCGGGTGCAAAAAAGAGACACCGAGCGTGCTACCACACTGGCAAGGTACTCAATCCCACATTGTCTGGGTGTGAAGAAGGGTATGTGCTTATATGTAGTGTGTTCTCTTCAAATGGTATGAGAATTTTGGGGTAAAACTCAAGAGCAAAACCGTGCAGACTTAGGCTCAAAGCAGATAATATCATACCTTGGAGCCGGGTATTACACCAGAGGCATTGGAGAGCGGGCACGTACACTATCGCTACACTCAACACCATCACCTCATTGATGCCTTTACTGCCACCACCACACGCTCCACCATGTGAATACTGCTAGCATCACAACTATTGGCAGCATCACATCTCCACAGTCTTGTCATATCTCAACTTCTGCTACTGGTGCTGCCGCTGCCATCACTGCTGCCACTTTTGTGGTGCTATTGACCGCTGATATCAATACATTTGCCACCATCACTGCACCGCCTTCCATTCTCACCACATTCGACACTTCATCAAATCTCGTACTATTTAATGCACTTCAGCACTTGTCTAAAGGATTTCATTCTCTTCATTTTGAATTTTCGAAGGAAATTACAAATTCTTCATCCAAATGCACCCTTAATGAAAGTATCTAAAGGTTATGCAATAATTGTTTGAAAAGGTATTTTGACACAGATCTGGCAAGTTCCTGCAATTAAGAACCAGAATCATGGCCTGTCAATATATCTTCTTTATATACACAATTATCAGTCTAGTCGTTTGTACCAGAAGAGTGCTGCAAGGAGGAGATACTAAGCAATCAGAGGGATATTGCAGGGGAAGAGGTGGTTCCTCCATATAGGACCTAGAATAAATTTATGTGTTTCAAAATTTCAAGAACAGCAGAATGCAGAGAGACATCAGAGCACCCAGAATCAGCAAGCGATCAATGGGGCCAGGGCCGTCCCCCAACCCACTCAACAACCTCAAGCCAGCACAAGCTCTGCCCAAACCCACTTAGAACAAGGCTGTGCTCAACATATTAACAAACCCATTTGTTAATCTCATTTTTATTTTTCACATTCCTCTGTATTACTGCTCAAGAAATCCTACAATTGGATTTTATTATTATTTTTCATTGCCTGAGTGATTCTAAAACATTTTCTTATTCTTCATTAAATGTTGCAGATGACTTATTATGTTGTATGTCCAGACAATGATCCCCTAACTACTGCTGCTGCTGATTTTTTCCAACAACTTGGAACTGGTGAGTGTAATGAAGAGTCATATATATTCATGCTTCTATCCATATGTGTTGGTGGTTGAACGTGTGCTAAAAACTGGAATAGCACTTTGGTGTTCTTTTAGTTCTTTTTAAGTGACACAATATAACATGTTATAGTGGTCTTAATATTTTGTTTAAGGGTGGAAGCATGACGGAGAGAAGCTCCCTCTTAATGGGATATTTTCATTCTGTTTTTGAGGGAAAGGAAACTACAGAACTTTCTCCTTTAGGAAAAAGGAGGATGCATGAAGTAATGGTTTAATTTTTATTTTATTTTTAAGTGCTCATTTTATACTTAAAATTTGTTCTTCATCCTATTTCAATTGAGTGAAAACCAGGGTCCAGGGAACACGTACGTATCCTATAAGGAAAGAGAGAGAGTGCTCAACATGTCCTTGCTGTCTTTTAGTTTTGCACCTCTAACTCCACTTGCACTTCTAATGCACATCAGTTGTATGCCTTGATTGCATCATGCTCGCTCATGCTTTTCTTTTTATATGTTAGGGATGTGTGGTATAACTTGTGTTAACTTTCCTGTAAGTTAAATAACATGCAACTAGTGTTATGCACATCAGTTGTTTGGCCTCAAATATTCATGCTTCCAGCTTAATTATAAAATCTGTGTGTGTATATATATCAATCATATTTGTCTACACAAGATTTTTACGTATGAATTGTGCGCTAAGTTCTGCGATATATGTTCTTTCCCTTCCAGTTTATGAGACATGCAAACTCAGAACTCATTCGCCACAAAGTTTGGGAAACCAAATGGAGATAGGCTCTGGTTGTTAAAACTTTAAAAGGTTCATGCTTGAACACAAACCCAAAAGAGGGAAATAGTGGTCCTTGTAACGTAGGTTGCAAGTTTTCTTTACCCTCATTTTCTATTGTAGAATGGAAGATCAAGTTTCATTACTAAATTGCACTCAATCCTATTATGCATCAAATTACATTGTTCTGAATACTGTAAGAATATCATTATGTTATTGGTGTCTTTTTTTTATTGTTTTATTTCTGTTCTTACACTATTTAAAAAGTAAGTTCCTTGGCTTCAACAGTTGTTATACAGTTGAATTTCTTTTTATTTGCTATCTTCAGTTAGAGCTTTTGTGATTAGTTCTAAAGGCTAAAGTTCCTATTATCTATCATTCTACCTACAGTCGAACAGTCTCTATCTTATTTGTTTTTATTGAGTAAATTGAACTTTTATTTTAATATAGAGACTATTTTATTTGTTTCAGCATGATTGTTTTAACTCAGGTTTCAGATAGGTGTATAAATAAATGTGTTAGAAATCATCAGATTGTTCTGTTTCTTATTCCTCAGCCACCCGCAAAAGATTCCAGATGCATATTGGGCTCTACATTCATTGAATCTGGAAAATAAATATAAATAAAAATAAAAATTCTTTGTGATTGCAGAAGATCAAGTCCAGGAAATGAAAAACAGAAAAAGAAATTAAAAGAAATAGGAAAAGCAAGAACAATGAATAATGCTTCATACTCAGTTTATCAGGCAGTTCTGCCGGTGAGTGGATTGTAGGTATGATTTGAGAGTTTTTAGGTGGGAACTTAGTTTACAAACCGACAGAAATCTATGAGGGTATAGGGAGTGTGTTGTTAGTGTCTGACAACAAAATTCTGTTTTAAAAGACAGGATGTTATATTTTAAAGAAAATTTAAAGTAAAATAGTGGTGAACAGATTGTTTTCTTATCACAAACGACAATTATGTGTGTTGTAAATTGCAGAACTGTCAAATCTGACAATCAAATTTACTGGGATTAAAATGATTATACCATAATTTATACAGTATTATTATTTTAGATAAGTATTTTATAATCTGATTATTATATCTATGAAAAGCAGTTTCCTTTGCATTGTGCTTTAGAATTTTTACTAGTTTGGTACAGCCAGACTGATATGATGTTTCCTATATTGTTGGCTCTTGGAATAAGGTAATCTATGTGGTGTGCCCCTTCCCCGAGCCTATTGCAATTCTGCAGACTGTAATTGTCTTCGGTTGCTGTCGGATCAATTATACTTTCATCAGATAAAGAAAGGAGATCCATAATGCTCAATCAAGCCGGGAAGCATTAAGTTGCTCAGCAGCTATGGACAAAGCATCAATAGCAAATGTTTTAACACTTTCAGGTTTTATTATTCCTAAATTAGTATTGCAGATCGTGACTGTTGATGCCATTTTTAGGGTTACAAGTCCGGCTCTCAGTGAGCTTGTCATTCTCAAGGAGATTGCTTTCACTGTTTACAATAAAGCCTGGAGATTTTCGCGAGGATCCTCCAATGATGTGGTCCAGTCATCACCCATGTCAGGTAGATCTCATTCAGGTTTGATGCAAGTGAGTTCTCCGATTCCAGGGATGTGGAAGGATTGTGTTGGCCCACGAATTGCAGGACCTTCAATTCCAAGAGAAGGTGAACTCGATACTAGCTTGAGGTCTGCTGCTTGGGATAATTCTTGGCAAACATCAAGGACAGGAGGATTAGGCTGTGATCCAAATGGAATTGGAGATCTTTTTCTTCAAGATGAAATCCATTATATGTTCAAGCCACACTTCATTCTTGCAGAACCTGGTTCTCTGGAGAATGGAGTTTAGCACCAGAGTCTTCTTAGACTTTGCATGATGATTGTAGTAGTGGAAGCTTTACGCAGAGTGCGGTTTCATTTGGAACCATAGATGCTGGATCAAGCTCTCAACTTGATGGATCAGTGCCTGATGGCTTTATATCTGGCCTTTCGAAGACACTTCCAAGTCTTCACTTCATTGTTGCTATGGATGGACGGAGGATTGACGTTGGCTAGTATGCATATGGACAGATTCTAGGGGAGAATTGCTTGATAGCCACATATTCCCCTTTGGTGGAATTAGTAGTAGACAGGACATGAAGGGTCTGCAATCCCTTTTTGTCCAAATACTGCAACAAGGCTGTCAAATACCGGATTTGCCAGGCCTAGAGATTTCGTGATTACACGTATTGGATGTTTCTGTGAGCCTGAGTGTCAGGGTATATGATTTGCTTCTATCATCTCAAGTTCCAAACATTCTGCATTCTGTTATCTTTTATTTAAGAAATGTCTTTTAATTCCTTGTATTGTTTTGTGTTCTAGGCTTAGTAATTCTGGCTGGCTGTGTGATTTGCCAGTTGTGAGAGGCCGAGGGCTTTAATATAAAAGACTATTATGCATGCTAGTACCATCAAAACTGGTTGCTGGGAGGGGTAGACTGTTTCACCAATTTATAACATGTGATATGAGAATATAATTTGCAGGAAACTGTAATGTTCTGATATATAATTATCATGGACATTTTAGTAGTTTCCTATTAAACCTGTTGATGAGCTTTTGGAAATTATGCAACCACTGGTAGTCATCATTGTTTTGGTCAATAACTTGGAAATTTTTTTTAACTAGGCAATGGATTATATTTTGTCTATCATTTAATTCCCTGTCAATTTGTCATTGATGGTCCATTTTTCTGAACTTTGAATACGATTGTAAACAGAATGGCAAAAAGCAATCTATTCGGTTGGGGGTTCTGAGGTGAGGAAGTGGCCACTGCAACTACGACGATCTTTAGTAATGGAACTTCCTTGCAACAACAGGAGATCCTTTGTATAGCCCTCACTCCAAAACTTTTGGATATATGAAAGGTGTTTTGGGACATCCTTCTGCAAGGAAGCAGCTAATGGGTGGACATGCTGCAGTAGACCAGACAAGGGGTTGCTTCAATTGGTGCAAAGTATCAGTTTTGTCTCAATTTCAGTTGATCATTCCCTACATCTAGTATTTCAGGCAGACTCAACATCACCTGGTAACTCTCTATTCCCGTTTTACATCATCGTGCATCATCTGTGTTGCATTAATTGAAGTGTAAATTCATTACAAGTCTCATCAATTATTTTAGTTGCATCTCTTATCGAACATTTTGACTTTTATTTATAAGATAATTTCAACAGTAGTTGCCAAAAACAAAATAAATTAGTAAACGAAAATAAAAGAAAGAAAGAAGAGTAAAAAGTCTAAAATACAGCAAGGACATAAATGTGGTCGTCAAATATGGATTCTTAAGCCCCGTTTGGATTGACTTTTGAAAAACGGCTTTTGGCTTTTCAAGCTCAAAAGCCATTTTAGAGAGTGTTTGGATTGATAAGGATGAAGAGTTTCGGAATCTAAAAAGAGCGTTTAATGGAAGCTGGTGGGTACTAGCTTCCTAATTTAGCTTCTGCATCTCTTTTTCTTTTGCATAAAAGCCGAAGCAAAAGCTCTGCCAAACAGGGCCTTATAGTGAAACTTTATCCCTTTTTTTTTGTCTATTGTGAATGATAATCTACATTGGCAAATTTGTAATTATGTAAAAAGAGTATGTATACATACAGGAATAAAAAGTGTATTATTTAACAAGTAACATGCGATTTTCTAGTAATATATTCATATAATCTAATGCTAGGAAGAGTGGCATGGTCCACATTGAGGGTGTAATGCTAGGGGAAGGGGAAGACCAAAGTTAATGTGGGTAGAGTTAGTAAGGAAGGATATGATAAGATGTGGTTTGGTTTGACTGAGGCTATGTCCTTAGATAGAGTTAAATGGAAGAATAGGATTCATGTAGCTGATCCCTAGTATTTGGGAAAAGGCTACGTTGTTGTTTATATTCATATCATCTAATGGAAAAGGTGTTTTATAATACAGTTTCAACCTCTTTAAGTCTTTATAGTTTTCCAAAAGTTGTGTTACTATTGTTAATTTCATTGTTTTCTAGAAAATGGCTGTAATCTAATGACAATAAGGAAGTTTCATGCCCTTTTGATACTCACTAACCAATTTCATTGTATTAGTTGAGACAAAGTTTGTAATCAAATCAGGAGTCAAAATATGGCCTTTCGTAATTCTGCACATGTTTTGAATAGCCAACCCCCATTTCTTTGATATCTCTTGCAAAATTTTTTTGTTTAATTTTTCCAAATATTGCTTTTCCCTTGTAACACATGCATTCTTAGTCTCCTTTGCATCAACATTTTGTTCTTTATTTAAAACAATCCATTTCATTACCACTAACGTTTCTTCTTTCCTTGCTTAACCTTCCTGAAAAAAATTCTTCATTCTTTTTCATTTAAGTAAAACTTTCTGATAACTTCATAACTTGTAAAAAACTGGGCAAATTTCTTAGATTTTTAAGTAGCAAATGTTTCATCCTAATAAAGCTACCAATATGTACACTTAAAATTCCTTATAAGCGCAAGGACACCACTCCAATTGCATTTGTTCTCCTGCAACTGCATCTGTCTCCAACTCTTCTTTCTTTGCGTGCTTTTGATTTTATGCAAAATTGCATTTTCGGCTGTGATCTAGTACAGTCTGGTAGTGATATACAACAGAGTATAGTCCTCTTTTTTTTTTTTTTTGAAAGATAAGTTGGTCAAATATCATTTAACCAAAAATGGCAAAGCCATACAACCTACGAGGGGCATACCCCAAGAAAACACCGACAAACATAAGTGGAAACTCCAAACCCACCATAGAAAAGAGAACCACAGAAGAAACCAACAGAGGTCAACAAGGCTAAACACCCTACATAAAACACATTCCCAATCCTCAACATTACACAGGGTAGACAACCAAGAATCAAAAGAATAAACAAAACTACAATTTGACCCATTTGGGACCACATAAAGAAACAACAAGATTTGTATCATACTTGACTTTGTATCATATAAAACCCAGCAATCAATACCCACAGCTACAACCCTTAACAAAAGCATGTGCAGACAATAGTGCCCCATAACAATCCATTTCAAACCCATGAAGATTACCCAAGCTTTGCAAAAAGGATAAAGCTAGAGAAAGATCTAAACTAGCAACCAGCTTCAAAGACAGTGGACATGAAGAGACTACACATAAACCAGATCCAGGACATACCCTTCCTCTTCCTTGTAGGGCTCACCATCCGCATCAATTCTTCTAAATGGAGTTTGGAAAAATCCATTCCTGCTGAATCCATAGGTGTATGTGATTACTGTTATAACCAGAAAGAGAGAACAACCTAAGTCGAACATTCTGCACGATGGCTGCCTCATCCCTAAATTCTTCAACATAAGTCCTTCTATTTCTTTCCTTCCATATTTCATAAATTGTGGCTGAAAAAACCAGCCTGTCTTGAACAACGAGCCACAACATTAATGCATGTTTTGGAATATCTGACTGTGTTCTGTTTATATCTCAAGAGCTCCCACGCTGACTTAATTGTGAATTTACCCTTACCAGGCACCCATTCAATCTTGTCTATAACAGAAGGGTTAGGTTTGAAGTTTGAAGGAATTCTGTTTTTCAAGGTCATCCACTCTATAGTGTTAGTCATTGACCAATGCCAATCATTTCTTTGAATAACAGCTGCCACAGTAGCATTATTGCCCAAACCTGAGTCTCTTATAATTCTATTATTATACCCCAAATCAATAGGCCCATCAGGTAACCAATAATCATACCACAAAGAGTTAAGCATCCAATTTCCAATCTTATGATGGATAGCAAGTCTGAACAAATCTCGTATCTTCAAGATCCTTCTCCACATCCAAGAACAATCTGTTGGAATTTTCAAAGCCCAAAAATTTCTATTTTTCACTAGGTGAGATTTAATCCAAGCAACCCATAATGAATCTGATTTAGGCTGAATCACTTTTCATAAATGTTCTACCATTGTAGGAACATTCCACACCTCAAGATCCCTTATCCCAAGACCACCCTCTGATTTTGGCAAACAGATCTCTTTCCAAGCAACTTTATTACCCCCTTCACTTAAATTTGGGGCCTTCCACAAAAACTTTCTCATAACAGCAGAAATTTCTTTCATAACAGATTTGGGAATCACAAATGTGGAGGCCCAATAGACTTGAACAGAAAACAAGACAGAACTAATCAACTGCATTCTCCCAGCATAAGATAAATACCTACTTGTCCAAGTCTTTACTCTAGCAGTAATTCTATCAACTAAAGTGCCACAATGCTCTTTCTTCAATTTAGAGGAAAGCAAGGGAACCCCCAAGTATTTAACTAGAAGAGAACATGTGCTAAAACTCAATTCAGAAATAATTTGATCATAGGAATCATGGTCCAGACCAGAGTAAAAGACCTCACTTTTTGAAAGATTAGGAATTAAACCAGACACAGCACTAAAAGTGTTAATAGAATCCTTCAGAATTTTGACAAAATTGACGTTTCCTTCTGAAAAATCATCAAATCATCTGTGAAAAGCAAGCTTGAAATTTTCTGTTTCGAGCACCTCCAATGATAGGCAAACTGACCTTGTTCAATCTTCTGCTTGTGAGAACCTCCATTCCCATCACAAATAGATAAGGGGACATAGGATCACCCTGTCTCAAACCCCTTCCAATTTCAAAATATCCTTCCAAGCTTCTATTTAAATTGATAGAGAATTTTCCTGTTGTAATACATGTCATGACCCAAGCAATAAATTGATCTGGAATCTTGAAAGCTCTAAGAGTTGCTTCCATAAATCTCCATGAGACAGTATCATAGGCCTTCTTAATATCTACCTTCATTGCAACTCTAGCTGGCCTTTCATTTTTATGATAGCTCCTCAATAACTCCTGAGCAAGCAATATGTTATCTGTAATACTTCTACTAGGGACAAAAGCTCCTTGAGTAGTGCTAATACATGTGCTAAGGATAGGTTTAATCCTATTTACAATAATCTTCGCCATGCACTTATACAAAACATTACAAACTGATATAGGTCGAAAATCACCAACAAAAGTAGGATTCTGAACTTTTGGAACTAAGGTTATGATTGTAGAATTCACCTCTTTTAAAAGTTTCCTAGTTGAGAAGAAGTTTAGGACTGCTTTTGTAACATCATCCCCAATAACACTCCAAGTTCTCTTAAAAAATAATGCATTTAATCCATCACTCCCAGGAGCTTTGTCATCTTTAAGAGAGAAAATAAGAGTTTGAACCTCTGCTTTAGTCACAGGCAATTGCATTCTCTGAGCTTGCTCTTCAGATATAGGATTAGCAATAAACCGAGTCACATCAATAGCATCTCCTTCTTCACTATTTTTGCTTAACAGATTTTTAGAAAATTGAATAAATTCATTAGCAATATCTTGTCTCTGCTCAAATTTCTGCCCAGACTCCGATGTGATAGACATAATAGCATTATATTGTCTCCTTTGAGTAGCCTGTTTATGAAAAAAGGAGGTGTTTTTATCCCCCAAGTGAAGCCACTAAATACGAGATTGTTGTCTATAAAAAGTCTCTTCAGCTTTAACCATCATTTGATAATGATGTATAACCACTTTCTCCTCACTTTTAAGATCACCACACAAGGGACTATCATCAATCTGTCTCTGAATATTACCCAAATTTACTCTGGCTTCCTTCACTTTCTTAGGCAAGTCTTCAAAATGAGTCATATTAAGCAGCTTTAGTCTAGTTTTCACCATCTTCAATTTTTGAGTCACAACAAACATAGGAGAACCTCTAATCCTACAATTCCGATAAGAGAGAAGAATTCTGGATGATCCATCAAAAATTTATTCAATCTGAATGGTTTCTTAACATGCGTAATAGCATACTGCACCTTCAAAACAACAAGAGCATGATCTGAGATACTAGGCGGATCAAAAATAGCTTCAGAATTAGAAAACTGATTACCCCAGCATTCTTTCACAAGGATTCTATCAAGTTTCCTAAAGAAAGTACCATTCGACCATGTAAACTTCAAACCTGAATGCCTCAAATCCACCAATTCACCAAGTCTTTCATGTCTAAATCTAATGGCATTAGAATCCCCAGTTAAAAACCAAGCTTCATTTTTGTGGACTCCAGCAAGAGTAACAATATCTGTCCACAACTTCCTCCTTTCCATATATAAAAGTTGCAGAACAATTACAAGAACTTAGCTTATCCCAAATGTTACAATGAACATACTGATCAGAGCTTTTAATACAGGTAATATCCAACCTCTCTTTATTCCAGATGACCCAGATTCTACCATTGGAGGCAAAAGAATAGTTATGAAGTAACCCCCAACTTGGAGCAATAGAACTTAAAGTTTTGTTAACATTATTCCATTTTATTTTAGTTTCAACAAGGCACAAGAGAGGGAACTGATACTGCTTCAGAACCCTCCTAACTTCATTTTGTTTAAGGGAGATATTTAGCCTCCTAACACTCCAAGCACCTAAATTCATTAATAGCAAATAGGGCAATATTAATTCTCAGCATCCCCTTTTCTGGGAATATCAATAAACTTGCCTCTTCTAGGCTTCAACAATTTAATCTTCTCTCTACCATCACCCAATTTAGAAGATATAACACTTGAGGAAAGTGAAGGATTCTTACTCTCAGAAGATTTAAATACTACAGCTGCAACTTCTTGGGCAGCAATAGTATCTCCAATTTCATGCAAAATAGGGTCCCAACTAGTAAATAAACATCTTCATAAGGGGTCTCTTCCACTCGAGGAGTATCATTTGTAACAGCTTCAGCACATTCAAAATAATATTCTCCTCCTATCTCACTCAGGACTTGTAACTGATTAGATCCACCAATACCTTTTCTTCAGTTACATGCTGAGCTTCATCATCCAAGGCACTTAAATCCTGAAAAGAATTTGAAGAAGTCACCATAGGCTACTGTATCACACCAACATTAGGATTTAACTGACATACAGAGTGTTCTACAGCATTCCTAGAACCACCAGCCCCATCATGCCCTTCCACATGCTTCTTAGACACAGCTCTCCACACTTTTCCACCCTCATTTGATTTAGCAGGAGCATGATTAACTTCCTTTTTGACCCTTTGATTATTTGGACACGATTGCAGTGAGTGCCCAAAGCTACGGCATTCAATATAGACTAATGGTCGCCATTGATACTCTACAATAATTGGAATCTTCTCACCATTTTTAAGTTTCAACTTAAATGAGGTTAACAGCTCTCTTTCAAGGACAATTTTTAAGTTTCAACTTAAATGAGGATAACTGATATGTTTGTTCAATAATGTCAAAGAATCAGCATGTAGAGGACACCCAATTGCACTCGCAATATAGCTCAGCCCCTTCGGAGTCCAAAATTCCATAGGAACATTATAAAGCTTCACCCACACAGAAATCTTATCCATCTGATCCTTGTGAAGTTCCATGCCCTCATGCCATGTGGTAGTGAAGACCACTAGTTTACTGTGGGTTAGTTTGGATTGCAAAAGGTTTCAAATAATTATATTCAATAACGGTTCTACATACCCCAGTGTATAAATAGAAAAGATGAGCTAATATATTTAATATCGATTAATAATAATAACAATATGTTGAAACATAATGATATTCTAATAAACTATTATTATTACTGTGAATAAGAAAATACCGTACGATTAATATATCAATAATATCAAAGTTAATTTACAAATAAAAATAATATTTGGACTATGTTAATAACGGTATTAAATAAGTCCTATTTTGCAAGTGTTCTAAACAATTGTCATTATATCTATTATTAACAAATTATCGAAGAATATATAAACAATTGTCATTATATCTATTATTATTTAATATAACTAATAAGCCATGTTATTAACATTGGGTATTAATATATTTGATTAAGTTTGGATATTCTTAAATCAATATCTAAAGACAAATAATAGGACACCATTTGTGAACCGGTATTTAACATACACATTTACTTAATATTTTAATAACTCGACAATAGTTTACTCTGGCGTACATATAAAATGGGAACCGTTATTCTTCAAAACCAATAGAGGCAGTGCCTAAAACGGCTCTTTTGGCTATAAAATAATAATTTTATTTTTTTCTTTTCACTTTTTTTATCTTTTTTCATCCCTGTAAATACACCACCCCTAAATTCACTAAAGTCACAACCAAAAATTCATATTTTCTCCTCCTAAGTCTAGAATCATTTTTATATTCTCAATCTTAGTTAATTGTATTTTTACAAAATCCAATTTCATAGATCCAACACCACCAAATTTCAATTTCAACCCTTTATCAAATGATGTTTCTTTTATCATTTGATGACTCTCATCAAAATTATGGTGGCAATTCTCAATTTTCATCTAATCAATCAACCGCATTTTATTCGCCGGTATTATCTCAATCCAGTAATGTCAGATCTTTCTGAAAGCAACCGATTCCTCGAATGCCTAATTGGTCCAACGAAGAAGATTTGGCTCTGTGCAATGCATGGCTGGAAGTTAGCAGTGATTCAGTGATTGGTGCAGACTAAGCAAAGTCGACGTTATGGCAAAAAATTCTCGTCGAATTTCAAGTACAACTTGGTGCTCCAACTGCCCGAGGCGATGGAGTAAAAATTTCATTAAATTTTTTTGTAACAATACGAGGTAACTCAGACCGTTCTTTCATAAAAAATAACCATGTCATTCGAGAGTAATCATCAACAAAGATAACAAAATAAAGAAATTCATTCAAACTAACAGTTCTAGAAGGACCCCAGATGTCTATATGGACAACATCAAAAGATTCAGTCTGACAACTATGACTACGACTCAGAAAGGAACTGCGGTGATGCTTGCCTAACTGACAAGCCTCACATTCTAAAACAGACACATGACTCAACCCGGGAATAGTTAATCTCAGTTTTGCCAACGATGGATGGCCCAAACGAAAATGCCACTAAAGAGGAGAGACTGTAGCACTCAAAGTCGATGACACGACCGAAGAAGGTTCATCTGTAATACCCCGCTCCAACACATGGTATGATATTATCTGCTTTGGGCCTGAGCCCACACGATTTTGCTCTTGGGTTTTACTCCAAAAGGCCTCATACCATTTGAAGAGAACACACTACAAATAAGTACATCCCCTTCTCCACACCCAGGCGATGTGGGATTGAGCACCCTGTACCCTGTCAATGTGGTAGCTTAGCCCAGTGTCTGTCTTCGCACCCACCCACTCACACCTGTCCACAAGGGTTACTACAATCCACCCCCCTACGAGGCCCGACGTCCTCGTCGGCACACTTCCGGCTGGGTTCAGGCTCTGATACCAACTCTAATTTCTCCGCTCCAACACATGGTATGATATTGTCCGCTTTAGGCATGAGCCTGCATGGTTTTGCTCTTGGGTTTTACCCCAAAAGGTCTCATACCATTTGAAGAGAACACACTACATATAAGTACATCCCCTTCTCGACACCCAGGCGATGTGGGATTGAACACCCTGTACCCTGTCAATGTGGTAGCTTAGCCCAGTGTCTGTCTTCGCACCTGCCCACTCACACCCGTCCACAAGGGTTACTACATCATCAGAATCCAAATAATACAGTCTATTTTTCTCATACCCCGAACCAATTATCTTCTTCATTTGGAGGTCCTGAAATACACAAGCAATAGGAGAAAAGATTATAGAACAATGTAAGGCTTTAGTCAATTGACTCACAGAAAGCAAATTAAAAGGAAAATTATAAACATATAGACTGGACGATAAGGACAATGAATTGGTGGGATGAAGAAAACCTTTTCCAAGAACGGGCCTAGAAGAACCGTTAGCTAGAACAATGGTTAATAGGTTTTAAAGCAGAGAAAAGAGATGAGTTACCAGACATATGCGAGCTAGCTGCAGAATCAATGACCCAAGAAGGAGAGGATTGAGCCACACATGTAATATTACCTGAATTAACTAAAATAGCAGTAGATGGAAGGGCAGTGGAGGTGGATGGAAGAGCAGTTTGTAGTTTTTGAATCAACTCGCTAAGTTAAGTAGTGAGTGCATCCCGAGAACCAGAATCATAAGCTATATTTCCACAAGTTGTACTATGTTGAAGTGGCTATGAAATACTATCAGTGACCTGATGCACATAATCTGGCTTCCCATATTTCATCCAACAATAAGGTTCAGTATAATTGGTACCACCACAATGATCGCACTTCCTGTCACCACGTCCACTAGAATGACCACCACCACAGAAACCACCACAAAAGCCACCACAAGAATTACCACGACCACCGCTGCTAGAGACTAAGGCAGACTACTCAGAAGGAGGCACAATAGAGTGTTGCCCTAAGACCTTAATAAGCGAGAATATGCATTAGCAGCAGTGGGAAATTTCTTACTAGCAAGAATTTGATCTTTAAAGCCATGAAGATCAGAGTCCAAACCAGACAACAATGAAGCAATCATAAACTCTTCCCAATGACCCTTCTGTTGTTCTAAATCAGCAGTAAACGGACGATACTGAAATAATTGATCCCATAAATTCTTAAGCATGCTATAATACTCAGTCAATGATTTCCCGGATTGCCTAGAAGCAAAAATCTTCTTATACAACTCATACACCCGAGAGACATTATTCTGTTGGGAAAAAGATTCGGCAAGAGACTCCCAAATCCTCTTAGAGGAATCATAAAAGGCAACAGTAGAGGTAATATTAGATTCCATACTATGCCTCAACCATCCCATTACAATGGAATCCTCACGAATCCAATCCTCATGTTTCTTCGTGTCTGCAAGAAGTTCGTCCATTAAATACTTAATTTTCTTTCACCCACGAAGAAAAACTTGCACAGCATGAGCCCAAGCAAGGTAATTAAGACCATTCAATTTTTCTGAGGTAATTGACCGAGGCATATCATCAATCTTGACATGTTGTGGTTGATTATCAACCATGATTATTCAGATTCAATAAACAATTCAAGAAGTAACAATATAAAACAAAACAAAAAAATAGTCCAAAAACTTGAAATTGAACCAGAATTTAGTTACAGGAGCAAAATGGAATCAGATTCGATCTTTAGAGACAAGTAATTATCTAATCTAGACCCAAGTCCCCACAACAGCTGTAGCAAACACTAAGAAGAGGCCACAGCAGCACACGCAAGGAACAACACTACATGCTTCAGTCGAACCTCATTTGGGGCCAAAAAACACTTCAAAATGCTTTTAATCAACCAACAACCACCACACGATCCTTTACCAGGTCCAGACGACACCCTTAGGATGGATTCGAACCAACAAAAACAACTGGAAAGCCTCCAAATAGCAGATCAAAAAATTCGAGACCCAAAATCAGAAAAAGTTTCGAAAATTGAAAACACCTATCAATCTACTTCAAATCACAAAATAAACACCACCATAATTCTTAGAAAAATCAGGCGAACCAGTTGGTATGGTTCCTGACATCACTCCTCTCTAATGTTGACTAAGTGAATAGGAATGAGTTCTAGGTCTTGATCTTGCTCTAATACCAAGTTGAGATTAATTTAATTGTGTGTTAGGGTTTATGAGAGGAGAAGAAGAAGAAGAAGAAAAAGAAGGAGAAGAGAAGTCACAGTGTATACACATATATTTCTCAAACCTAATACAAAACACCTTATACTCTCTTCAATAATAGAGAAACAGTAAGAAGACAAAAACACCCTTAATATAAGAAGCCTAATAACCCAAACTCTCTAACAAAGTCATTGGTTTTTTAATGCTTATATTTTATAAGATCTAAGAAGTCTTTTTTCGTTGCTATGTTGTCCTCAGTTATTCCAATCATTATGCAACTACATTTTGTATTCTTCGAATACTCATTTCTTATCAATGATGCTGCATGCTTTGTGCTTTTGTGATTTTCTACAGATCTTTGGTTTCATTTGACTGATATAAAACCAATTTTTATGTAAAAAAAATGGCAATTTCTATAAACTCATATTTGATTTGTCATGACCTTTTAACAGGTGGTATTGCTGAAACTTGTTGTCCTTATAAATGCATTTCAGACAGATATCACATGCCACACTGTTATACAGCTCTTGAAGAGTTGATAAACACATTTGGTGGGCCTTGGTTGTTTGGGATTTTTCTGTTGGGTCTTCTGATCTTGTTAACTCTAGTGCTCAGTGTTGCACTAATGAAATTTGTCAGTGTTGATGAATTACCAGGCCCGACTCCTACACAACAGGGCTCTCAAATAGATCATTCATTCCCTTTCCTAGAATCATTGAATGAGGTATTTCACCAAACTTCCTTTTGTTGCCAACATTCTCTACAATAGTCTGGTTGTATCAGAATTGAATATTCTAGCTTTATCGTAATATTCTTTTCCCCCCCTTTTTTGACATTAGAAAAGTATTTTTTTATTTTCAGGTTTTGGAAACAAACAGAGTTGAGGAGTCACAGAGTCATGTGCATAGAATGTATTTTATGGGTCCTAATACTTTCAGCGAACCTTGGCATCTCCCCCACTCTCCTCCAGAACAAGTGAAAGAGATAGTGTAAGTTCTTTTGTTTAATTTATTTGTAATTTAATATTGATAGCTTCTTAGGTGGTGATTTGGTTTTCAATGGTGGCTCCTTATATGTCTTGTAACAAGCAGCTTTTTTATATTGCATCTTTTTATAATTTATTAGTTTTTCTTGTTAACGATTTGGTACAGATTGTGATTTAAACTTCTCCTTTACTAAATTGAATTGGCAGATATGAGGGTGCATTCAATTGATTTGTAGATGAGATTAATGCTATAGCAGCTTACCATTGGTGGGAGGGATCAATGTACAACATTCTTTGTATGCTTGCATATCCTCTCGTGTGGTCTTGGCAACAATGGCGCCAGAGAATGAAGTTACAACGACTCTGTGAATTCGTGAGATCAGAATATGACCATGCTTGCTTACGTTCTTGTCGCTCACGTGCTCTTTATGAAGGGATCAAGGTTTGTTTTTGTGGAAGTTCTAGTTGAATTTGGTTTTTAATAATCATGAATTTTATGCATGTCTTCATTGAACTGCTGTAGTAGTTGTGGCTTAGAATCATTTTCATTGCACGATTTAAATGTTTATGTTGCTGGTGCCAATTCATTAAAATGATTAATTTTTGTGGTAACATCCTTTGTTTCACAGAGTTTAAATGTTTATGTTGCTACGGATTGATTCTGTTTCAAATCATTAGTTATTGAATTAAGAAGGTTTGGTCCATCTGCCCATCCGTTACATAGCTATGTTTTCAGAGATTCTTCTCCTGTTCCTATCATTGACAATTTATAAGCTTTTGGTACCACTTTTGTTGTAAGCTAAGTCACACAGCAAGAGCTGCAAAAGTTATAGAATTTATTCAGAGTAGGAGTGTTTCAAGAGCTCGCGTTTACAGATATTTTTGTGTAAATAATTTTTAAATGTACATTAAGTATTGTATCATAATATGTAATTATTACCAGTTAATGAATTAATTGTAATTTATCGCGTGTAAGTGCATTTTTGAAAGAATTGATTGACATTTTGTTATGAAATTTGTAAGTCTTCTTATAGGAAAAACAAAAACCTTATTAGTCAAAAGGACATATGTGGTTTAGTGGTTAGTAATGCTTCTACTTTTGTCGTTCACGCCTTCACGGGTTTAAGTCTCGTGGGCTACAAATCATACAATCTAACATAGACTTGTTTTATTTATTATCATTTCTCTTTTGAGGGCTTTGTCCTACTTATGGTATTAGTCCTCTAGCCTATCGAACTGCGTGCTTTTTTTTATTAACCACCAACACATGCAATTTATTGCCACTAAAAAAAAGGTTATTAAAGAGTGCTCAAAGGGGAGCACAGCCCAAAAACAAAGCTAGACCAAGAGGGTCTACTATACAATCAAAGTATCCACAAAAGACACTATATCCCTCTTGGATTTACAATTTCGTTCTCGAACCCAAGAAAATAAGGGTAAAATGTTTTAACACCCCCTCCAAGTTTTCTTTTATTGCTCATGGTGAATACTTGTATCAAAAATGGCTTTGACACCCCCTGTTAGAGTTGACAATCGTTTGTTTTTAACGGTTCACGTACTTTTACCATTATACCCTTCTTATATTTAACCACATCATTTGCTAACTTATACCCTCCTATACGAAATGTCTTAATTGCCCTTATATTATATAATATGCATAATAAACACACACACACACACACACACACACACACACACACACACACATATATATATATATATATATATAATGGGGGAGCATGTGCTTGAGCTTAGTTAGAGGAGAAAATGATCCAGAGGGGCTTAGTCTAGATCACAATGTGCTGGAGGGTTCCCGGAGATGGGTTTGCCAGGTCGTGGTCAGAGGAGTCGGTGATGATGTAGATCCGACTGCCCCTGCCACCGAATTTGAAGTCGAAGCCGAAGAGGCATCATAGCGGAGCAGTAAGGCCAATTCCAAGAGGGGCAGGGGCTGTGGAGCTAGTAGACGATGACGACGACTTATGCGAGAAAAAGTGATCTCTATTGCTGGGCTACCGCTAGAGGTGAGAAAGCTTGGTGGCGATGTCGTTGTCGGTGAGGTGGTGGAGAGAATGCATTTTGCAACCAATCCTGTAAGGGTCTCGTAGGTTTGTAATCGAGTCGAGCCAAGTAGTGGCCTGTTTGAGCTCAACTCGAACATGCAACATGTGTGTTTGAGCTTGAGCCGAGCTCATGCCTCAGTGTTTGAGCTCGGCTAGGCAAGGTTAGCTCAAGCTCAGCTCGAAGCTTGTTTACAAAAAAAAACATATATTATACAATCACACGCATATATATGCACACATTACAAAGATCTTTGCGACACACACATATATACACACACATTACAGTGATCTCTAAACAAATTTATGTGTATATAATTACAGATCTATCAAACATTTATTCATATATTCATGGAGGAAATCACCTGATATAGTCTCTTATCTCCAAAGGTGATGACTATGTAATCAGCAGATGAAATCTCTATCACCATTCCTCCTTCAATCGACATTAAATCTCTATTGCCATGCTGCTATAGGTTGTAGCAATAGCATTATCATTTTATCTCTCGAGTACGAAGAAGATAACACAAGGAGAGAGAGAGAGAGAGAAAGATAGAGGTTCAGTGTTGGCAGAGGGATAGGTTTGCTCACAGAGCGACAATCTAGAAACAAAAAGTTAAAAGATTGAGGGTTAGGGTTTGTATGATTGTATATATGTATCATGGTTGGGTTTGGGTTGCATATATATGGATCATGGTTTTTATTGATTTATGGGCCTTAGTTGGGTTAAGGGCTAACTTAAGTGTTACAATTATAGTTAGAATCGGTCTAATTTATAACTTAAAAATATGTTCTTACTTGAGGTATATATATATATATATATAATTACATATTCGTGAACTCGTTCACGAATTTGTTGACGGACAAACGAGCCGAACTAGGAGGTGTTTGAGCTTGACTCGTTAATTATTCGAGCTTGAAAATTATGTTTGAGCTCGGTCCGTTTATTAAACAAACAAACACAAATCGAGCTCTTAGCGAGCCATGCCTGAGATGATCGTTGAAAGCTTAGTTCATTTACAGACCTACAAACTAGATATCCCAAACCAACCTCCCACTATTGAGGTGGTAGCAGTCGGCCACCAACTCCTCCTTGTCCACAACTATCCGAAACCAACCTCCCACTATGGGGAAATGATCCTGCAGTTTGGAGATTTGGGGTTGACTAATTGTCCTAAATGTTGAGACTTATTATGCATTATTCTTTAATATGCATTTCCTTTCCTAGCTATTCAATGTTAATTTTGGCAAAGCATAACTTGTGTTCTAGTAAGCACTGAAATTTTTTCAGATAAGGTATGATTTTTCAGTAGGGATGAAACTTCTCAAACTTGAGATTATTGGTATGTATTGCTGTAGGTGGCCGCAACATCTGATCTAATACCAGCATATGTGAACTTTTTTCTTGGTGGGGATGAAAAGAGAACCGATCTTCCTCCTCGCCTTCATCAAAGATTTCCAATGTTTTTACTTTTCGGAGGTGATGGAAGTTACATGGCTCCTTTCTCCCTTCACATCAATAATGTTGTCACTAGTCTTACGAGTCCAGTTCATTATCTGCCACTAAAGAACCTTCGAGTCATATGTTGTAATATCCCAAAAAAAAAAAAAAAAAAAATTGAATTTGAATTATCAGATTTGTTGCGAGAAAATCTGAAAGTCAAATTTAAATTAGAAACCTATCCTACCCCAACTACGGGGATATCGTTGTTATAAAATTATATATATATTTTTATATAGTCAGAAGATATTATAGTTACCAAAAAAAATAGAGTTCAACTCAACCTCAAAGACTGATAAACATTGAACCTCTGCAGTAGTCGGAAGGAGAAACAGTGGGTTCGACAGTAGGCAGAAGGAGAAACGGTGATCGAAGAATTGCATAGAAAGATAAACGGTGATTGGAATAGCGACAACAGGCAAGTCGATTCGTTTTATATATTTATATATAACTAAGACTTGTCGTTTAATTATAGGTTTAGAATTTTTAATCATGTTGACACCTTAGGATAGTATAAATTAATTACTAGATTAAATATGAGATCTAGTGTTTAAATATCGATAAACTGTGAATAGGAGATCTAGTGTTTAAATATCGATAAACTGTGAATAGGAGATCTAGTGTTTAAATATCGATAAATTGTGAATAGGGAAAACCTTCTCAATATGTATGCACCCATAGGAATAAATCACGTGTTTGAAATAACAATATTGTGGATTTTAAATTGTTGTTGAGTTCTGTGTAAAAGAACGTGTGAAATTGATGTTGATTGCACAATATATGAACTGTTATTAGGTTCTGTGTAAAAACATATAAATTTGATGCAGTTATAAATATTGAAGGTTATGTTACGCGTGAAATAAATGTTATGGATTTAGTGGATTTATTTGTCGTATCAGTAGTGGAGAATGGGACTCACAGTAGTTATTGCAGTTATTCCAGTAATGTATATATAATTATTCATGTAAAGTGTTGTTTAGTGGAATCTGAACGATTGATATACTGGGGTAGGTATAACATAAGTGTTAGGGTCAGCTTTATTGGTAGATAAATAGACGTATAATAGTGGAATCAATGTTGTTCTGTATAATTCGTTTAGGACAGTGGCACGGTGGAACTAATGTTCTGTATATTTACTTTAGGATAGTGGAATGGGTGTTATGTATATTTAGTTTAGGACAGTGGCACAGGTAACCTGTATAAGTACCTTAGAAAAGTGGAGCGGTGGAACCGTATATTTACTTTAAGGTAGGACGGTGCGTATATGTGTATTGAAAGTGACAATTGGGTTTGTTATTTTTAGAGGCGAAGAGTGACACTCAAAGTGGGTTATACATTTGTGAGTGAAATGAGTTACCAACAGAACTAGTTATTTATAAGGAATGTGTTTACCAACCTGATATTTCTAGGAATGTATATATATCCAGACAGTTCTTGTATAATATTCTGGACAGTTATTGAGTTCTTGTATAATATTCTGGACAGTTTATTGTATAGAAAAGAGACTTTTTATTTATTTATTTATTTATTTTGGTTTCTTGTATGCAAGCCAAAAGTTTTAACTAAATTTTAATTAATGAAAATTAGAGGAAAATAGTAAAAATATTTCTAAAATTATGGAAAATTTCAGAATAATGTATTTCAGTTTAATTAACTCAAATTTGCTGAAAAATGTGAAATTACACTAAAGTTTGTAATGGATAATGGTGAGCAGTCGAGGAGTAGTCTGGGACTATTCTTATGATGACTTTGTTAGGTAAGGTCAGGGACCTACCTATTGGGAGTGCACTACCCTTTTGTTATGGCCATTGGGCTCAGCATGCCCTTATTATGTGGACGTGGTCCGGGACCATCTGGGTGAGTAGACGTATAACCCAGCCACATGTGTGTTTTCGGTAGTCCGGGACTATGCGATGCACACCATGGATTGGAGGGGAGCCTGGGGCTCATGTGAGATAAGTAAAACTTAAATTAAGTTAATCAAGATGGTTAACAAGTTATGGTGTGAAATTGGGAAAATTGCGTTATGTTGTATATTTTGGTAATTATGATATATGAGAATTTATGACTTGGGATGAATACATGTAATTAATGTATTTTGACGAGTTACTTTTATATATGGAAATATAAGGTGAATCGATTTGCTGAGCAGGGAATGTGTTTAGCAAACCCTTGTTGAGCTTGTAAGCTCACTCCTTAACAATTTTCAGGTACACGTTGATTGGAACGTGATGGAGTCATGTGAGCTGGATGGAGATGATTTTTCTGTTTTCCTACTTCTTTGTAGTTCAATAAAGTTGATATGAACTTATGTAATAATGTTGAGGATTTTATTGATTGTATTAGATGATGCTACATTTGTTTTGTAGTTATTTAAGTTTTAATAAAATTCTTCTTTGGAGAGTTATAATATGTTGTATGAGGTAGTTGTGGTTGCAAATCACGCACTTTATTTAAGTATAGAATCAGTGTTTTTATTATTTAAATTTAGGGGCGTGACAGTTTGGTATCAGAGCCTAGGTTTAAGATTACCCGGCTAAAGGATAGATTATGTGTTTTCTTACCATACTCCAGTTTTAATTATGACTTGTTGTGGGATTATTGATAATGTTATTCATTACTGAAAATAGGATGTCTGGAGCTGGTAGAGGCAGGGGACGTGTTGGACGCGGTACCACCAATCGTGGTGGTGTCGGCCGTGGTAGAGTAGGACGTGGAGTTGCTCAGATGGAGGAGGCATTGCAGATGCCAAATCCCGAGGCAGGGCAGGGTCCCACATATACTCTTGTCAAAGTGATAAAGAGTTTAGGTGCTGTGGAATTTACAAGTGCTGTCGATCCACTAGATGCTGAAAGGTGGATTGAGAATATGGAGAAGTGTTTTGAGGTTATGGAGTGCACTGAGGTACAGAAGAGGAAGATTGTAGCTTTTCTCTTGTCTGGTGAGGCGTACCAATGGTGGCGGTCTGTGACCCGAGATATTGACATCACAGAGATGAATTGGGATGAGTTCAAGAATCAGTTCAACAACAAATATTTTCCACGTGCATTGAAGGAGAGAAAAGTTGTTGAGTTCATGCAGTTGGAGTAGAGCACTATGACCGTTCTTCAGTATGAGGCTAAGTTCACTGAACTCTCACGATTTGCTCACTATATGATAGCAAATGAGGAAGATAAGATATCAAAGTTTGTGCGAGGTTTAGCTTCTAACATCAAGAGGATGGTTATCGGTCAGAGATTGACAAGAGACTCGGATGTGGTACAATGTGCCATGAGGCATGAGGAGCATAACATGGAGTATCAGAGACAGAGGGAACAGAAGGCAGAACAGAAAGGCAAGGGGAAGATTATTTCAAATTCTCAGTCGAATCAGAGGGGGCAGCAGCAGCAACCTCAGAGAGACAGGCAAAGTCAGACATAGCAGAGAGGTAGGCAGGATTGGCGAGCAGAGAAACGGCAGAGAGTTAGTGGAGGTGAACAGTTCACGGCTTTAGTGCCAGCTCCACCTCATAATACACAGCCACGTCAGTTTATTGGGCATTGCTACAATTGCCAAGAGAAGGGACACATGGCTCGTTATTGTAAAAGACCACGCAAAGAGGGCCAGCAGAGGGTTCAGGCACCACAACAATATGGAGGCGCGAGAGTTTATGCTGTGGTTCCAGAGGCTAGGCAAGATGCTACACCACCCGCTGTGGAAGGTACACTTACTATTTATGGCAGTATAGCTAGAGTGTTATTTGATTCAGGTTCTTCATATTCTTTCATTACCTTGTCATTTGTGAACACACTTGGATTAAAACCTGAACTTACGAGTGATGTCTTACCTATTATGACTCCACTTGGAAGCGCGATGACACTTGATAGGGTGTGTCGAGCTTGCCCTATTAGGATTGGGGAGTTGGAACTTCCTGTTGACTTGATTGTACTACAGATGAGAGAGTTTGATGCTATATTGGGTATGGATTGGTTGGCGAGATATCATGCCCAGTTGAACTGCCATGAAAAGATAATTATCTTCTCACTTCCGGGACAGTTACCCTATCAGTTTAGATGTGAAGAGTTTGAGGGTACTATGACCATGGGATTTCTTGGCCTTATTGAGGTGGGTGCACAACATATGACTGTGGAGAGAATTCCTATTGTTTCAGAGTATGTTGATGTGTTCCAGGATATTTCGAGTTTGCCTCCTAGGAGGGTAGTAGATTTTTGTATTGATCTTATTCCTGGCACATCACCTATCTCTAGGGCACCTTATAGGATGGCACCAGTGGAGCTGAGGGAATTAAAAAGTCAAATCCAAGATTTACAAGATCGTGGGTTTATTCGGGCTAGTACATCACCTTGGGGAGCACCTGTTCTATTTGTTAAGAAAAAGGATGGGTCACTCCGTCTGTGCGTTGATTATCGTGCACTGAATAAGGTGACGATCAAGAATAAGTATCCGTTGCCACGTATTGATGATTTATTTGACCAGCTCAAAGGGGCACAAGTGTTCTCTAAGATTGAGTTGAGAACTGGTTATCATCAGTTAAGGATTAAGGAGGAGGATATTTCTAAGACTGCCTTCAGGACTCGCTATGGTCTCTACGAGTTCTTAGTTATGCCTTTTGGGTTGACTAACGCTCCAGCAGCTTTTATGGATCTAATGAATCGGGTGTTTAGACCCTATTTGGATCAGTTTGTTGTAGTATTTGTGGATGACATTCTGATATATTCCAAGACTAAGGAGGAGCATGAGCGGCATTTGAGCATTACACTTCAGACCTTGTGTGAGCATCAGCTCTATGCTAAGTTTGAGAAGTGTGAGTTTTGGCAAGAGCATATAAAGTTTTTGGGACATGTGATCTCTAGGGATGGAGTCTCAATGGATTCTGCCAAGGTGGAGGCTGTGTTGAGTTGGAAACGACCTACTACTGTCACCGAGATTCATAGCTTCTTGGGTCTGGCAGGATACTATAGGCGTTTCATTGAGGGTTTTTCCAAGATTGCTACACCTTTGACTCGTTTGATTCGAAAAGATGTGAAGTTTGTTTGGGATCACCGGTGTGAACAGGCATTTGAGGAGTTGAAGACTAGATTGACTTCAGCACCAGTTCTTACCATTCCTCTTAGTGGTAAGGAATTTGTTATCTATACAGATGCATCGCATCAGGGTCTTGGGTGTGTTTTGATGCAAGAGGGTAAAGTGGTGGCATATGCCTCTAGACAGCTTAAGCCACATGAGCAGAATTACCCTACACATGACTTAGAATTGGCGGCAGTGGTTTTGGCACTGAAGGTGTGGAGACATTACTTGTATGGTGAAAAATTTGAGTTATTCTCCGATCACAAGAGCCTCAAGTATCTTTACTCTCAAAAGGAGCTGAATATGAGACAACGAAGGTGGATGGAGAAGATGAAGGATTTTGATATGACCCTTTAATATCACCCTGGAAAGGCAAATGTGGTAGCTGATGCATTGAGCCGGAAGTCGAGAGGACTGGTTGCCTTTATGATGATACAGGAGTGGATGATGTTGGAGGCATTAGCAGGGTTCTCCATTACGCAGACTTCTCATAGTGCAGGTACTCTTCTTTATAGTTTGACAGTACAACTGACCTTGATCAGTCGGATTATACAAGCACAGACTCAGGATGAGAGGGTGCAAGCTAGAGTAGTTGAGGTTGCTGAAGATGAAGGTAATGCAGACTGGATTCGTGGGGCTGATGGAGGTGTGAGATTTCGAGGTAGGCTATGTGTCCCAGACTTAGCAGACCTCAAAAGAGAAATTTTAGAGGAAGCACACCACTCTAGGTACACGGTGCATCCCGGTGGCACTAAGATGTACCATGACCTTAAGAGGCAGTTTTGGTGGGAAGGCATGAAACGTGATGTGGCAAATTTTGTATCTAGATGTCTCACTTGTCAGCGAGTGAAGATTGAACATCAGAGACCAACTGGACCATTACAACCATTGCGTGTGCCTGAGTGGAAATGGGAGCATGTGACAACAGATTTCATAGTGGGATTACCGAGGTCAAAATAGAACCACAATGCAGTGTGGGTAATTGTGGACCGATTGACTAAATCAGCTCATTTTCTGCCTATTCGAACAACTGACAAGGTGGAAAAGTTGTGTGATCTTTACATTAAGGAGATAGTCAAGCTCCATGGAGTGCCAGTGTCTATTGTTTCAGACCGTGATCCTCGTTTTACATCTCAGTTTTGGAGTACTTTTCAAAATGCTTTTGGTACTTCTTTGAATTTGAGTACTGCCTTTCATCCTCAGACCGATGGTCAGTCAGAGAGGGTCATTCAGATATTAGAAGATATGATGCGTGCTTGTGTCTTAGATTTTCGGGGTAGTTGGGAGGATCACTTACCGCTGATTGAGTTTGCCTATAATAATAGCTATCAGGCTAGCATTGGCATGGCACCTTTTGAAGCATTATATGGGAGACCTTGTCGTTCACCGATTTGTTGGGCTGAGGTTGGTGATAGTAGCCTATTGGGGCCCGAGTTGGTGCGAGAGACCACAGAGAAAGTAGTTATCATTCGAGATCGACTCCGTACAGCTCAAAGTCGACAGAAAAGCTACGCAGATCGACGACGTCGAGTTTTAGAGTTTACTGTAGGAGATTTGGTGTTTTTGAAAGTCTCGCCTATGAAGGGGGTTATGAGGTTCGGTGGAAAGAAAGGGAAGTTAGCTCCTCGATATGTTGGACCTTTTGAGATCACACACAGAATTGGGGAAGTAGCTTATAAATTGGCTCTACCTCCCAGTTTATCATCTGTGCATAATGTTTTCCATGTCTCTATGTTGAGGAGATGTTTGAGAGATGAGACTCAGACTATTGATTATAGTGAAGTAGAGTTGCGTCCTGATGTTACATATGTGGAGACACCTGTTCGTATTGTGGACTGTATGATGAAACGGTTGAGGCGGACAGAGATTCCTCTAGTGAAGGTACAATGGAATCATCAGAACGAGAGAGAAGCTACATGGGAGTTGCAGTCAAAGATGATGAAAAAGTACCCACAACTCTTTGAGTAAGGTACGTAAATTTCGAGGACGAAATTTCATTTTAGGAGGGTAGGATGTAATATCCCAAAAAAAAAAAAAAAAAAAAAATTGAATTTGAATTATCAGATTTGTTGCGAGAAAATCTGAAAGTCAAATTTAAATTAGAAACCTATCCTACCCCAACTACGGGGATATCGTTGTTATAAAATTATATATATATTTTTATATAGTCAGAAGATATTATAGTTACCAAAAAAAATAGAGTTCAACTCAACCTCAAAGACTGATAAACATTGAACCTCTGCAGTAGTCGGAAGGAGAAACAGTGGGTTCGACAGTAGGCAGAAGGAGAAACGGTGATCGAAGAATTGCATAGAAAGATAAACGGTGATTGGAATAGCGACAACAGGCAAGTCGATTCGTTTTATATATTTATATATAACTAAGACTTGTCGTTTAATTATAGGTTTAGAATTTTTAATCATGTTGACACCTTAGGATAGTATAAATTAATTACTAGATTAAATATGAGATCTAGTGTTTAAATATCGATAAACTGTGAATAGGAGATCTAGTGTTTAAATATCGATAAACTGTGAATAGGAGATCTAGTGTTTAAATATCGATAAATTGTGAATAGGGAAAACCTTCTCAATATGTATGCACCCATAGGAATAAATCACGTGTTTGAAATAACAATATTGTGGATTTTAAATTGTTGTTGAGTTCTGTGTAAAAGAACGTGTGAAATTGATGTTGATTGCACAATATATGAACTGTTATTAGGTTCTGTGTAAAAACATATAAATTTGATGCAGTTATAAATATTGAAGGTTATGTTACGCGTGAAATAAATGTTATGGATTTAGTGGATTTATTTGTCGTATCAGTAGTGGAGAATGGGACTCACAGTAGTTATTGCAGTTATTCCAGTAATGTATATATAATTATTCATGTAAAGTGTTGTTTAGTGGAATCTGAACGATTGATATACTGGGGTAGGTATAACATAAGTGTTAGGGTCAGCTTTATTGGTAGATAAATAGACGTATAATAGTGGAATCAATGTTGTTCTGTATAATTCGTTTAGGACAGTGGCACGGTGGAACTAATGTTCTGTATATTTACTTTAGGATAGTGGAATGGGTGTTATGTATATTTAGTTTAGGACAGTGGCACAGGTAACCTGTATAAGTACCTTAGAAAAGTGGAGCGGTGGAACCGTATATTTACTTTAAGGTAGGACGGTGCGTATATGTGTATTGAAAGTGACAATTGGGTTTGTTATTTTTAGAGGCGAAGAGTGACACTCAAAGTGGGTTATACATTTGTGAGTGAAATGAGTTACCAACAGAACTAGTTATTTATAAGGAATGTGTTTACCAACCTGATATTTCTAGGAATGTATATATATCCAGACAGTTCTTGTATAATATTCTGGACAGTTATTGAGTTCTTGTATAATATTCTGGACAGTTTATTGTATAGAAAAGAGACTTTTTATTTATTTATTTATTTATTTTGGTTTCTTGTATGCAAGCCAAAAGTTTTAACTAAATTTTAATTAATGAAAATTAGAGGAAAATAGTAAAAATATTTCTAAAATTATGGAAAATTTCAGAATAATGTATTTCAGTTTAATTAACTCAAATTTGCTGAAAAATGTGAAATTACACTAAAGTTTGTAATGGATAATGGTGAGCAGTCGAGGAGTAGTCTGGGACTATTCTTATGATGACTTTGTTAGGTAAGGTCAGGGACCTACCTATTGGGAGTGCACTACCCTTTTGTTATGGCCATTGGGCTCAGCATGCCCTTATTATGTGGACGTGGTCCGGGACCATCTGGGTGAGTAGACGTATAACCCAGCCACATGTGTGTTTTCGGTAGTCCGGGACTATGCGATGCACACCATGGATTGGAGGGGAGCCTGGGGCTCATGTGAGATAAGTAAAACTTAAATTAAGTTAATCAAGATGGTTAACAAGTTATGGTGTGAAATTGGGAAAATTGCGTTATGTTGTATATTTTGGTAATTATGATATATGAGAATTTATGACTTGGGATGAATACATGTAATTAATGTATTTTGACGAGTTACTTTTATATATGGAAATATAAGGTGAATCGATTTGCTGAGCAGGGAATGTGTTTAGCAAACCCTTGTTGAGCTTGTAAGCTCACTCCTTAACAATTTTCAGGTACACGTTGATTGGAACGTGATGGAGTCATGTGAGCTGGATGGAGATGATTTTTCTGTTTTCCTACTTCTTTGTAGTTCAATAAAGTTGATATGAACTTATGTAATAATGTTGAGGATTTTATTGATTGTATTAGATGATGCTACATTTGTTTTGTAGTTATTTAAGTTTTAATAAAATTCTTCTTTGGAGAGTTATAATATGTTGTATGAGGTAGTTGTGGTTGCAAATCACGCACTTTATTTAAGTATAGAATCAGTGTTTTTATTATTTAAATTTAGGGGCGTGACATATGTTGTGGAAACAAGAAGCCATTTGGCTATAGCTCTACTTTACCTGTTATGTTTTGTAAAATTTTGCTGATTATTATCCTTTTTTACTTTCAGGCTGTCCCACCTACCACTTAGTATCGATTTGTGGCTGGTTTGAATGCACAACTACAGTTGGTACGTCGGGGATGTCTCAGAGCAATGTTTAAGTCTGTTATTAGATGGGTTGACACTCATGCCAATCCTGCTCTGAGAATCCATGGTGTACATGTTGATCTTGCCTGGTTTCAAGCTACATCCTGTGGTTATTGTCAATATGGACCTCTGGTATATAATGCTGAAGAAGAAGGAAGTACTGATGCATACATGAATATGTAATTGTGTATGTATTGAACTAACTTCATATATTAGTATGCTGTGGAAAAGTAGGGAAACAAAAAGGTATGCTGTGGAAGTTACACTAAAGCATCTTGTGGGATTTAAAAAATACAAGTTTCACATGTTCTTGTATGTTTTTTTCCTTTTTCCAATTCAAGATTATCCATATTTTTCTTCCTTTCCCAATTTAAGCACCTAATAATTCTTGTCATCCACCCTCAGGGCAAATTATGTGTCCTACTATGATTGGCATCAGGCATCATGTAAACATCAGAAATTGAGAAGCAATACAGTAGTTTATATTCAAATATAAAAAAATGGATATTACATAGAAATGAAGAAGTATAATTACTTACCAAAAGAAGAAAAAAGGAAATACAGTTACTTGTGATAGAATTGGAGTAGATGTTGGAGAATAAATGAAATGTATCCACGAGTTGCCCTGGTGGAAGCTTGGCAGTTCCAGGGGCCCACCCACCATTTGTGTGCGACACTAATCAAATTAATTTCATTCCCACATTTGTTTTGCAGTATCTGTAGAGAAAATCCATTGGGCCATTTGAGAGAAGAACCACTTTTAAGCCAAACCCGGAGAAACGGTGAAAAAATTTTGAGGTGGAAAAGGACTTATCGTGGGATTTTAGATACTAACAGCTTGAAAATGCTGGAGGAGAAGAGAGAGATATATTCTATCCCATCTCTTTTATGATTCATAACACTAAACCTGTTGGTCACATGCCAGTGTAAGTAAAATTACAGTAAACTTCAAAAGTATCAATACCACTACCTTAATCTGAATGTGATAGTTAATTGAGTTCTCCAAGTTGAATCATGAAAACTTGAATTCATCACTCAAAACACCTAAGAAACTACAACGTATGACTCTATTATACTAAAATTCATCAGACCCAATTTGCTTCAAGTTGCTAATGAACAATATCCATTACATCTTAATGCAAAATACCACAAAATTTCATGTATGATGATGCAATCAAACATATTTCCTACCAGTCATCAAATGTAATTCACAAAATCATATTTGATAAATAATTTGAGAGATCGTTGAAGGGAAAAAAAATTAGGGTTTGATTGCAGTGCAAATTTTTTTTGTTTTTGAAAAAAATCAAAAATATAAAATTGAAAAAGTAAGAATTAGTGAGATTTAAACAAAATGAAGGGGGCATTTCGTAAAATTTTACAAATTAATTATATTACGGGGCTTAATTGCAACGTTTAATAATTGAGGGGTGCATGTTGCAACAGCCCAATAGTTCAAGGGTGTTTTGTGCCGTTATAACTAAGGTTATATTGTAATTACAAATTGGACTACAACAATTTTTAAGAAAAACTATTGGACTGAATTATAATTGCAAATTGGGTTAAAAAATTTAAAAACTATTGGACTGCTTATAAAAGCCCAATTAGAATTTTAAAAAAAACTTAAGCTATTTGGTGGTGCTGCATACTCAATCCCATGAGTTATGAAAGAGTCCATTTCCATATAAATTAAGAGGTCAAGCACTTGCAATTCAACCCAATAACTTAACTTAGTAGGTGATGTATGAACCAATATTAATAAATCTAAAACATGTCTTGCCCGAATCCAATGTGGGACAAGTTAGCAACATATTTGTATAATTAGAATAGTGAACAGAAAGTATATTTGAATATAACCAACGAAGTTAGAAAAGTGATGAGAGAGAAAGGTAGAGCGAGGAATGGGTAGGAAAGATTGAAGCGAATCATGAGAGAGAGAGAGAGTAATGGATTGTGTATGATCTGATTTGATTTTGTGGTGAAGAAAATGGGACGGAATTTGACTTGATTGATACATACATAGATGATGTAGCTAATTGTTGGTTGCACTCAACCCAACAAATTTGTATGTATTTTCATGTGGAAATTAAAGCCATCTTCTCTCATCTCTATCTATTCTATGTACTCATTGCGGTATGTATGTATCTATATTTGAAATTCCTTATATATATCATGAATATTGTAGCCATATAGGTGTGAATTATAGTGTTTTGACTATGCGTTCAGAGTCTTTAGAGTTTATTTTTCGTTTTAAAATTTATTTAAAATAAAACCCACTATTTATAAGTGGTTCCATATTTTTAAAATCAGAATCAAACCAAACCGCAAAAAAAAAGATTCTCAATCGATTTTGTTTGCACCCCTAATACTAGTACTCATTATAAAATGAGAAAAAAAAACAACATAAATATATTGTTAACATGGAATTAATGTCTTAAAAGTGGAAGTTGAATAAAATTAATTCAAATTTTAACTAATTTTTCTCATATTCTAATCTTAAGTTTCAAATTTCAATCTTTCAAACACAATGCAAGTTTATTTGTTATTATATATATATATATATATATATATATATATATATATATATATATATTAAATCATTAATGTGTTGATCATGCAATATGAGTATTTATTCATAAATTTTCAAAAACATCCGTTATCAAATTGCAAGGGAGGAGAATGACACAATTAAGTTTGAATTCTATTTCATAATTCAACTTATGATAATGATTTTAATGATTTTTTCCCCTTTTTGATGAAAATCATTATCTTTTGATACAATCAAATTTTTATTTCTTTACCTTTTTCAGAATAATCTTAATTTTTTTCCCTTACAAAGCAAAGGAGCTACAATGAAGGGCTCAGAGAACCCGAACCCACAAAACCATAGCTGAGAGAGATGATAAAGGAGACTGATATATAACATTAAGGCAGTCCCCTTCCACCATCGTTGAATTGCATCTCCATTGAGCAAGGAGGTAATTCTTTTACTATTAAGAGTAGTAATAGTGCAGTAATTAAAATTTATATATTATGTAATAATTCAAAAAAATATTGTAAATTTTTTTTGAAAACATAGAAATACGAACATTAAGGATCCTATTCGCAACAATTTCTATTTTGTATTTTTTATTTAATATGAAGCATCAATATTTTTTTTTTGTGTAATTTTTGTTTGTAACGAAAACATATTTAATAACTAATTTTTGTTCAAAGTTTCATAAAAATATGTTTGAATTATTAAAAAATAAAAAATTCACTACAGTTGTTTAGCTACAATTGCAAAAATAAGTAAAAATAACTTCTTCTTTTTCTTTTTTTTCTTTTTTTACTTTCAAAATTGAATCATTTTCCGAAATCTTTTGAAAATACATGAGTGCAAGAAAATAAATTTTAAGGAAAAAAACAAAGAAGAAGAAATTAAAAAGAAAAAAATATGAGAGAACGTTGAAGGGAAAAAATTAGGGTTTGATTGCAGTGCAATTTTTTTTTCTTTTTTATTTTGAAAAAGAAATAATAAAAAAATTAAAATTGAAGAAAGAATTAGTGAGATTTTAAAAAAATAAAAAAAATTGGGGGCATTTTGTAAAATTCACAAATTAATTATATGTTAATAATTGAGGAGTACATGTTGCAACAACTCAATAGTTGAAGGGTGTTTTGTGTGGTTATAACAAAAGTTAAATTGTATTTACAAATTGGGCTAAAAAAATAAAAATAAAAAAACAATTGGATTGGTTATAAAAAGCCTAATTGGATGGCCCAAAAAACAATGTTGCATACCTAACCCCATAAGAGGGGGACGCTTGCAATTCAACCCAATAACTTAAGTTATTAGATGATGTACGAACCAATATTAATAAATCTAAAATATTTATTGCCCATATCCGATGTGGGATAGCAACATATTTGTATAATTAGAGTAGTTAGCACAACGTATATTTGAATATAACCAATTATTGATTGAATTTCACTTGATTAATACGTATTTTCACGTGGAAATTAAAGTCATCTTCTCTCATCTTTATCTATTCTATGTAGTCATTGCAGTATGTACGGATTTATTATATATATATATAATAAAAAATAATAATTATAACAAAAGTTGAATTGTAATTACAAATTCGGCTAAAAAATTAAAAAATATTGGGACCCATGCTTGCAATTCAATCCAAGAGATTAAGCAATTAGATAGTGTTCACAATAAATATTAATAAACACAAATTGCTATCATTTCATATCCATGTGGGAGAATTAGAGTTTCTTAACGCATAAATTCCAATTTTATCCTCTAAAGTTTTGTCAATCCTCTAGCTATAGGCTTACACAGTCTTTCCTCAATATATCGAAACCCTAACTGGCCAAGAAGTTGCAGCTTTGCGAGAAATCCCTTGGAGTTTCCCGGCAATGCTAGTCTTTGTTTTCTTGAATTTATGAAGATGACTGAGTTGTGTGTTGTTGGACATTTGATTGGCCTAAAAAGTAAAAACAAAGGACATTTGGGTTTAGTTAACAAGAGACTTGGATAAGAAGCTCTTATTTGGAAGGAAGGAGCAAATACAACAGCATATGTTGACATTGCTGCCTGTTTTAATTTGCATACAAAATACTTTTGACCTTGGAATTGTTCTGTCTTGCATGACACACCTACACAGAATTATATAGTGTGTTTGGGGTTTTGGACATAAGATTTATTATTAGTTAAGTAGTCTTTTAATTATATAGTATGTTTGGGGTTTGGGAATTTGAGTTTTGCTTGGAATTGTTCTGTCTTGCACGACACACACGTACACAGAATTAGCTTATTTTTAACAAGTTGAATAGTTGACAAACTAGTACCTAAATGAGATAAGAATATGACCTTGCTTAATTTGGGATATTATGCTCTAATTGTTGTCAAGATTGATGAGTAGTATCATCATCCTATATGTATATATATATATGAAAGGGGTATGAAAATTATACCATGATCGTCTTTGAAAATATCCAGTTGTCTTCTATGATCATAAACCAATGTATTCTCTCCCAAATAACTCAAGACTCAAATAAATTCTAAGTTTTGGACACTAATTTGTTAATATGCAATGACAATTGGTCTTAACAAATATGAAGTTAGTAAACTCCACATCCAGAAGGTTAGGGTTCATTCAAGTACATTTCCTATTTTCCTTCGCTTGTTCAAACTGGTCAGCTTTTAATCTCTCCAAGTGGAAGAGGAGGTTTAGCTGGGAATCACTTATTATTAACTAAATACATTTTAACATAAAAAATAAACTAAACTAAAGCTGAACCAAAGCTCCGAATCTGAAATTCCAAACCTAAAACCTGAAACACGAAAACTCGAATCTCCAAATCCCAAACAATATAATTAAAAGATTATTTAACTAACACTAAATCCTAACTCCTAAACCCCAAAGCCCGAATTCACAAACTCCAAATCCCGAAACCCCAATCCCTAAACCCTATGAACCATAAATAATAATATATTATTAAATACAAATTATGTTGCAAAAATAATAATTTATTATGAATTAAAAACTAATTAACATAAATAATAAACTAACTAAAGCCGCACCGGAAACCCAAATCTATAACCCCAAAATTAAAACCCAAAACACGAAAACTTGAATCCCCAAACCCAAACAAACTATGTAAATAAAAGACAATGTAGTTAATAATAAATAATAATTTATTTAGCAAACTATATAACTAATAATAAAAATGTACAATAAATAATAACTTATTTAACACATTAAATAACTAATTATCAACTATGAAGCATAAATAATAAGTTATTAAACTAACTATCTAATTAGTAAGGAACCATGTAGCTTAAACAATAATTTATTTCACACACTATATAATTTTAATAAATATGTATAATGAATAATAATTTCTTATGAATTAAAAATATTTAACATAAATAATAAACTAAACTAAGGCCGAACTGTAACCCCCGAATCATAAACCTCAAAACGAGACCCAAAACACAAAATCCCAAATCTAACATACTATGTTTTCTAAACCCCAAACATAACCACGAAACCCCAATCCTAAACCCTTATGTAGTATAAATAATAACATATTGAATAAATATCTGATAAACAATGTTGCGTAAATAATAATTTTTTTAACAAACTATATAACTAATAATGAACTATGAAGTATAAATAATAAATTACTTACTAACTATTTAACTAATAATTAACTACGTAGCTTACATAAGAATTTATTTAACATCCTATATAACTAATAATGAAAAATGAAGCATAAATAATAAATTAGTTAATTAACTATCTAACTAATAATTAACTCTATAGCATAAATAATAATTTATTATTAACTAATTTTTTTTTAACATAAATAATAAAACTAAACTAAAACTGAACCAGAACAACAAATCCAAAACCCAAAACCAAAAACCTGAAACACGAAAACTCAAATCCCCAGACCCCAAAAAAGTATATAATTAAAAGAATATTTAACAAATAATAAATCATAACTCCTAAACCCCAAATCCCGAATCCACAAACTCCAAACCTTAAACTCCAACCTATTTAACTAATAATAAACTATATAACATAAATAACAACTTATTTAATAACTAATTATGAATTATGAAGTATAAATAATAAGTTATTAAACTAACTATCTAATTACTAAGGAATCATGTAGCTTAAATAATAATTTATTTAACAAACTATATAATTAATAATAAATATGGATCATAAATAGTAATTTATTATGAATTAAAAAATATTTAACATAAATAATAAACTCAACTAAAGCCGAACCAAAACTCCGAATCTTAAACCACAAACCTAGAACCCGAACCCAAATCCCAAACCCCAAACAAACCATCTAATTAACAGACTATGTAACTAATAATAAAGCTTAAATTCTAATCCGCAAACCCCAAATTCCCAAACTCAAAACCCCGAAACCTGCCCTAACACTTATGTAGTATAAATAATAATGAACTATGAAACATAAATAATAACTTACTTAACTAAATATCTAACAAATAATTGATTACGTAGCTTAAATAATAATTTATTTAACAAATTATGTAACTAATAATAAACTATGTACTATAAATAATAACTTATTTAACAGACTAAATAACTAATTATGAACTATGAAACATAAACAATAAGTTATTAAACTAACAATTTAATTACTAAGCAGTGGTAGCTTAAACAATAATTTATTTAACAAACTATATAATTAATAATAATATGTATATTGAATAATAATTTATTATGAATTAAAAAATATTTAACATAAAAAATAAATTAAACTAAAGCCAAACCGAAACTCCGAATCCTAAACTACAAACCTAGAACCCGAAACACGAAAACCCAAATCCCAAACCCCAAACAAACCATGTAATTAACAGACTATGTAACTAATAATAAAGCCTAAATTCTAAACCGCAAACCCCGAATCTCCAAACTCAAAACACCGAAACCCCAATCTCTAACCCTTATGTAGTATAAATAATAATCAACTATGAAACATAAATAATAATTTACTTAACTAACTATCTAACAAATAATAGACTATGTAGCTTAAATAATAACTTATTTAACAAACTATATAATTAATAAAAAGCTATGTAGCATAAGTAACAATTTATTATTAACTAAAAACTTTTTAACATAAATAATAAACTAAACTAAAGCCGAACCAAAACCCCGAATCTAAAACCCGAAACACGAAAACTTCCAAACCCCAAAAAAGATTATATAATTAAAATGACTTTTTAACTAATAATAAATCCTAACTCCTAAACTCCAAACCCCGAAGTCACAAACTCCAAACCCCAATCCCTAAACCCTATGAACCATAAATAATAATATATTATTAAATACAAATTATGTAACATAAATAATAACATATTATTAATTGAAAACTAATTAACATAAATAATATATTAAACTAAGCCGAACCGGAACCCCGAATCCAAAACCCGATTACTAAAATTCGAAATACGAAAACCCAAATCCCCAAACCCAAACAAACAATTTAACTAAAAAAATATTTAATTAATAATAAATAATAATTTATTTAACAAATTATGTAACTAATAATAAACTATGTAGCATAAATAATAATTTATTTAACAGACTAAATAACTAATTATGAACTATGAAGCATAAATAATAAATTATTAAACTAACTATCTAACTAATAAGGAACCATATAATTTAAATAATAATTTATTTAAAAAATTATATAATTAATAATAAATATGTATCATAAATAGTAATTTATTATGAATTAAAAAATATTTAACATAAATAATAAACTAAACTAAAGCCGAAACGAAACTCCGAATCCTAAACCACAAACCTAGAACCCGAAACACGAAAATCCAAATCCCAAACCCCTAACAAACTATGTAATTAAAAGATTATATAACTAATAATAATGCCTAAATTCTAAACCCCAAGCCTCGAATCCCCAAATTCAAAACTCCAAAACCCAATCCCTAACCCTTATGCAGTATAAATAATAATATATTAAATAAATATCTGATAAATTATGTAGCATAAATAATAATTTATTTATTAGACTATATAACTAATAATGAACTATGAAGTATAAATAATAAATTACTTAACTATCTAACTAATAACTGACTACGTAACTTAAATAATAATTTATTTAACAAACTATATAATTAATAATAAGCTATGTATCATAAATAATAATTTATTATTAACTAAAAACTTTTTAACATAAATAATAAACTAAACTAAAGCCGAACCAGAACCCCGAATCGGAAACTCCAAACCTAAAACACAAAAACTCAAATTCCCAAACCCCAAAAAAACTATATAATTAAAAGACTTTTTAACTAATAATAAATTCTAACTCCTAAACCCCAAACCCCAAGTTCACAAACTCCAAAACCATAAATAATAATATATTATTAAATACAAACTATGTAGCATAAATAATAACTTATTAATAATTAAAAACTAATTAACATAAATAAAATACTAAACTAAAGCCGAACCGGAACCTTGAATCTAAATCCCCATAACTAAAATTGAAATACGAAAACCCGAATCCGCAAACCCAAACAAACTATTTAGCTAAAAGAGTATTTAATTAATAATAGATAATAATTTATTTAACAAACTATGTAACTAATAATAAACTATGTAATATAAATAATAATTTATTTAACAGACTAAATAACTAATTATGAACTGCCACAACAACAACAACAACAACTAGGCCTTTTCCCAATTACTTGGAGTCGGCTACATGAATTCGATGTTTCTATTCTACTCTATTTAAGGTCATTTCCTCAGTTAATCAACATGTTATCATATCTTTTTTTACTACCTCTACCCATGTTAGTTTTGGTCTTCCTCTTCCCCTAGTATTGCCCTCAATTTGGACTATGTCATTTTTCTTGACCGGCGCAGTTAAATGTCTTCTTTGCATATGACCAAACTATCTTAACCAATTTTTTTTCACTTTATTTCCAATTGGTGGTACACCAACCATCTCCCGAATGTGTTCATTTCTAATTATATCCTTTCTAGTTTCTCGCACATCCATCTCAACATTCGTATTTCTGCGACAATCACTTTATGCAAATGTTGTTGCCTAGCAGTCCAACAATTGGTACCATAAACTATGGCTGGTGTAGTAGTTGTTCGATAAAACTCCCCTTTCAATCGTAAGGGGATACGTCTATCACACAATATACTAGATGCACACCTCCATTCAACTCATCCTGTCTTGATTCTATGATTAACGTCATATCTAATTTCTCCCTCATTTTGAATAATTGAGCCTAAATAGCGAAAATGTTCACTTTTTTGCATCTCTTGATTCTCAATCCGCACTACATCCTCATTTGTTCTTCTTGATTTACTAAAGTTACACTCCATGTATTCAGTTTTATTTCGACTTATCTTAAACCCTTTTAGTTCTAAAGATTTTCTCCAAACCTCTAATTTGGCATTAACTCATTCTCTAGTCTCATCAACTAAAACAATATCATCGGCAAACAACATACACCACGGAATATCATCTTGGATGTGTCTTGTCAGCTTATCCATCACTAAAGCAAAGAGGTATGGACTTAATATTAACCCTTGGTGTAAACCTACAGTGATTAGGAATTTGCTTGTTTCTCCTACAAGGGTTCTCACTATAGTTACATACCCTTCATACATATCCTTAATTGTGTCGATGTATCCCTTTGTGACTCCTTTCTTTTCTAAAACACTCCATATTAGGTCTCTAGGTACCCTATCATAGGTTTTCTCAAAATCAAAAAAAATAATATGCAGATCTCTCTTCTTCTCACTATATCTTTCCATTAGTCTCCTTAACAAGTGAATAGCCTCCATCATTGACCTACTCGGCATGAATCCAAATTGATTCTCCGACACTTTCGTCTCTCGTCTTAGGCGTTATTCAATCACTCTCTCTCAGAGTTTCATAGTGTGACTCATTAATTTAATACCACGATAATTAATACAACTTTGTACGTCTCATTTTTTTATATATATAGGTACAAGAAAACTTTGATGCCACTCATCTACCATATATCCTCTTAGTTGTTATAATTTTATTAATCAATTTTGTTAGCCAAGACAAGTCAACTTCTCCTAGACACTTCCACACCTCAATAGGAATGTCATCGGGTCCTAAAGCCCTCCACGATTTTATTTTCCTTAAGACATTCCTAACCTCCCACTCCTTAATCCTACGATAAAATATGACATCTCTAACATTTTCCTCCTCGCCTAAACTTCTTATATGGTTTTATTTAGCACTTTCTCAAAATAATAATTTACTATGAATTAAAAAATATTTAACATAAATAATAAACTAAACTAAAGCCGAACTGAAACTCTAAATCATAAACCACAAACGTAGAACCCGAAACACGAAAACTCAAATCCCAAACCTCAAACAAACTATGTAATTAACAAAATATGTAACTAATAATAAAGCCTAAATTCTAAACCCCAAGCCCCGAATCCCTAAACTCAAAACCCTGAAACACCAATCCCTAACCCTTATGCAGTATAAATAACAATATATTAAAGAAATATCTGATAAACGATGTAGCATTAAATAATAATTTATTTAACAGACTATCTAACTAATAATGAACTATGAAACGTAAATAATAAATTAGTTAACTAACTATCTGCCTAATAATTTATTATATAACTTAAATAATAATTGATTTAACAAATTATATAATTAATAATACACTATGTAGATAAATAATACTTTATTACTAACTAAAACTTTTAACATAAATAATAAACTAAAATAAAGCCGAACTAGAACCCCGAATCTGAAACCCTAACATAAAACCTGTAACACAAAACTCGAATTCCCAAACCCCAAACAAACTATATAATTAAAAGACTATTTAACTAATAATAAAACCCAACTCCGAAACCCCAATCCCTAAACCCTATGAAGCATAAATAATAATATATTATTAAAAACAAATTATACTAATATATAATAATTTATTATGAATTAAAAACTAGTTAACATAAATAATAAACTAAACTAAATCCGAATTCAAAACCCAAATACTAAAACCCGAAATACGAAAACCCAAATCCCCAAACCCAAACAAACTATTTAATTAAAAGACTATTTAATTAATAATAAATAATAATTGATTTAACAAATTATGTAACTAATAATAAACTATTTAGCATAAATAATAACTTATTTAATAGACTAAATAACTAATTATGAAATATGAAGCATAAATAATAAATTATTAAACGAACTATTTAACTAATAAGGAACCAAATAACTTAAATAATAATTTATATAACAAGTTATATAATTAATAATAAATATGTATCATAAATAGTAATTTATTATGAATTAAAAAATGTTTAACGTAAATAATAAACTAACTTAAGCCGAACCAAAACCCCGAATCCTAAACCTCAAACCTAGTACCCGAAACATGAAAACTAAAATCCCCAAACCCTAAACAAACTATGTAATTAACAGACTATGTAACTAATAATAAAGCTTAAATTCTAAACTCCAAACCCCGAATCCCCACACTCAAAATTCCAAAACTCCAATCCCTAACCCTTATGCAGTATGAATAATAATTTATTGAATAAATATCTGATAAATTAGCTAATATAAATAATAATTTATTTAATAGACTATATACTAATAATGAGTTATGAAGCATAAATAATAAATTATTTAACTAATTATCTAACTAATAATTAACTAGGTGGCTTTAATAATAATTTATTTAAAAAACAATATAATTAAAAAAAAAACAATGTATCAAAAACGAATAATTTATTATTAACTAAAAACTTTTTAACATAAATAATAAATAAACTAAAACCAAACCAGAACCCCGAATCTAAAACCCCAAACCTAATACCCGAAACACGAAAACTCGAACTCCCAAACCCTAAAAAACTATATAATTAAAAGATTATTTAAGTAATAATAAATCCTAATACCTAAACCCCAAATCTAGAATTCACAAACTCCAAACCCTAAAATCCCAATTCTTAAACCCTATGAATCATAAATAATAATATATTATTAAATACAAATTATGTACCATAAAAAATAATTTATTATGAATTAAAAACAAATTAACATAAATAATAAACTAACTAAAGCCGAACCAGAACCCCGAATCCATAACCCCAATACTAAAATCCAAAACACGAAATCTCGAATCCCCAAATCGAAACAAACTATGTAATTAAAAAAACTATGAAGTCAATAATAAATAATAATTGATTTAACAAACTATGTAACTAATAATAAACTATGTAACATAAATAATAACTTATTTAACAGACTAAATAAATAATTATGAACAATGAAGTATAAATAATAAGTTATTAAAATAACTATCTAATTACTACGGAGTGGTAGCTTAAATAACAATTTATTTAATAAACTATATAATTAATAATACATATGCATATTGAAAAATAATTTATTATGAATTAAAAAATATTTAAGATAAACAATAAACAAAACTAAAGTCGAACCGAAACTCCGAATCCTAAACCACAAACCTAGAACTCGATATACGAAAACCCAAATCCCAAACCTCAAACAAACCATGTAAAACAAACTATATAACTCATAATAAAGCCTAAATTCTAAACCGCAAACCCCGAATCCCCAAACTCAAAACACCGAAACCCCAATTCCTAACCCTTATGCAATATAAATAATAATATATTAAATAAATATCTGATAAACAATATAACATAAATAATAAGTCATTTAACAAACTGTATAACCAACAATGAACTATGTAACATAAATAATAAATTACTTAACTAACTATCAAACAAAAAATTGATTACGTAATTTAAATAATAATTTAATTAACAAACTATATAATTAATAATAAGCTACTATAATAATTTATTATTAACTAAAATTTTTTTAACATAAATAATAAACTAAACTAAAGCCGAACCAGAACCCCGAATCGAAACACGAAAACTCAAATTCCCAAACTCCAAAAAAATTATATAATTAAAAGACTTTTTAACTAATAATAAATTCTAACTCCTAAACCCCAAACCCCGAGTTCACAAACTCCAAACCCCAATCCCTAAATCCTATGAACCATAAATAATAATATATTATTAAATACAAATTATGTAGCATAATTAATAACATATTATTAATTAAAAACTAATTAACATAAATACTATACTAAACTAAAGTCGAATCGTAACCCCGAATCTAAAACCTCATAACTAAAATCCGAAATACAAAAAGTCGAATCCCTAAACCCAAACAAACTATTTAACTAAAAGACTATTTAATTAATAATAAATAATAATTTATTTAACAAATTATGTAACTAATAATATACTATGTAGCATAAACGATAATCTATTTAACAGACTAAATAACTAATTATGAACTCTGAATCATAAATAATAAATTATTAAACTAACTATCTAACTAATAAAGAATCATATAATATAAATAATAATTTATTTAACAAACTACATAATTAATAATAAATATGTATCATTAATACTAATTTATTATGAATTAAAAAATATTTAACATTAATAATAAACTAAACTAAAACCGAATCGATACTCCAAATCTTAGACAACAAACCTAGAACCCTAAACACGAAAACCCATATCCCTAAGCCCAAAACATAATGTAATTAACAGATTATGTAACTAATAATAAAGTCTAAATTCTAAACCACAAACCACAAATCCCCAATCCCCAATCCTTATGTAGTATAAATAATAATATATTAAAGAAATATCAGATAAAATATGTAACATTAAATAATAATTTATTTAACAGACTATCTAACTAATAATGAACTATGAAACGTAAATAATAAATTACTAAAATAACTATCTAACTAATAATTAACTACATAGCTTAAAAAATAATTTAGTTAACAAACTATACAATTAATAATAAACTATGTAGCATAAAAATACTTTATTATTAACTAAAAACTTTTTAACTAAAATAATAAATTAAACTAAAGCCGAACCAGAACCCTGAATTTGAAACCCCTAACATAAAACCCGTAACACGAAAACTCGAATTCCCAAATCCCAAACAAACTATATAATTAAAATACTACTTAACTAATAATAAATCCTAAGTCCAAAACCCCAAACCCTGAATTTACAAACTCCAAACCTCGAAACCCCAAACCATAAACCCTATGAAGCATAAATAATAATATATTATTAAATACAAATTATGCTAATAAATAATAATTTCTAATTAACATAACTACTAAACTAAACTAAATCCATATCCAAAATCCCAAAACTAAAATCCGAATCCCCAAACCCAAACAAACTATTTAATTAAAAAACTAATTAATTAATAATAAATAAGAATTTATTTAACAAATTATTTAACTAATAATAAACTATGTAGCATAAACAATAACTTATTTAACAGACTAAATAACTAAATATGAACTATGAAGCATAAATAATAAATAATTAAATAAACTATCTAACTAATAAGGAACCATATAACATAAATAAAAATTTATTTAACAGAATGTATAACTAACATTGAACTATGGAGCAAAAATAATAAATTACTTAACTAACTATCAAACAAATAATGGACTACGTAAAATAAATAATAATTTCTTTAACAAACTATATATAATAATTTACTATTAACTAAAAACTTTTTAACATAAATAATAAACTAAATTAAAGCCAAACCAGAACCCCGAATCTAAAGCCCCAGGCCTAAACCCCGAAACTCGAAAACTCAAATTCTCAAACCCCACAAACTATATAATTAAAAGACTTTTTAACTAATAATAAATTCTAACTCCTAAACCCCAAACCCCGAGTTCACAAACTCCAAACCCCAATCCCTAAACCTTATGAACCATAAATAATAATATATTATTAAATAGAAATTATGTAACATAAATATTAACTTATTAATAATTAAAAACTAATTAACATAAATAATATACTAAACTAAAGACGAACCAGAACACCGAATCTAAAACCCCATAACAAAAATCCAAAATATGAAAACCCGAATCCCCAAACCCAAACAAACTATTTAGCTAAAAGAGTATTTAATTAATAATAAATAATAATTTATTTCACAAACTATGTAATTAATAATAAACTATGTAACATAAATAAGAATTTATCTAACATACTAAATAGCTAATTATGAACTATGAAGCATAAATCATAAATTGTTAAACGAACTATCTAACTAATAAGGAACCTTATGACTTAAATAATAATTTATTTAACAAATTATATAATTAAAAATAAATATATATCATAAATAGTAATTTATTATCAATTAAAAAATATTTAACATAAATAATAAACTAAACTTAAGCCGAACCGTAATCCCAAATCCTAAACCTCAAACATAAACCTGAAACACAAAAACTCAAATCCCCAAATCCCAAACAAATAATATAATTAAAAGACTATGTAACTAATAATAAAGCTTAAATTCTAAACTTCAAACCCCAAATCCCCACACTCAAAACACCGAAACCCCAATTCTTATCCCTTATGCAGTATGAATAATAATTTATAGAATAAATATATGATAAACTATGTAATATAAATAAAAATTTAGTTAACAGACTATATAATAATAATGAGCAATTAAGCATAAATAACAAATTACTTAACTAACTATCTAACTAATAATTAACTAGGTATCTTAAATAATCATTTATATAATAAACTATATAATTAAAAATAAATTATGTAGCATAAATAATATTTTCTTTTTAACATAAATAATAAACTAAACTAAACCCGAAGTATGAAAACCCAAATTCCAAAACCCAAACAAACCATTTAATTAAAAGGCTATTTAATTAATAATAAATAATAATTTATTTAACAAAATATGTAACTAATAATAAATTACGTAAAATATTTAATAACTTATTTAACAGACTAAACAACTAATTATAAACTTTGAAGCATAAACAATAAGTTATTAAACTAACTATCTAATTACAAAGGAATGGTAGCTTAAATAATAATTTATTTAACAAACTTTATAATTAATAATAAATATTTATAATGATTAATAATTTATTATGAATTAAAAAATATTTAACATAAATAATCAACTAAACTAAAACCGAACTGAAACTCCAAATCTTAAACCACAAACCTAGAACCCGAAACACGAAAACCCAAATCACAAACCTTAAACAAACTGTGTAAGTAACAGACTATGTAACTAATAATAAAGCCTAAATTCTAAACCGCAAACCCCGAATCCCCAAACTCAAAATCCCAACACTCCAATCCCTAACCCTTCTGCAGTATAAATAATAATATATTAAATAAGTATCTAGTAGACTATGTAGTATAAGTAATAATTTATATAACAGACTATATAACTAATAATGAACTATGAATCATAAATAATAAATTATTTAACTAAATATCTAACAAATAAATGACTTCGTAGCTTAAATAATAATTTATTTGAAAAACTATATAATTAATAATAAGCTATGTAGCATAAATAATAATTTGTTTTTAATTAAAAACTTTGTAACATAAATAATGAACAAAATTAAAGACAAACCATAATCCGAAACACAAAAATTCAAATCCCCAAACCCAAAAAAACTATACAACTAAAAGACTATTTAACTAATAATAAATCCTAACTCCTAAACATCAAACCCCGAATTCACAAACTTCAAACACCAATCCCTAAATCATATGAACCATAAATAATAATATATTATTAAATACAAATGATGTAGCATAAATAATAACTTATCAATAATTAAAAACTAATTAACATAAACAATATACTAAACTAAATCCGAACGGGAACCCCGAATCAAAAACCCATAACTAAAATCCGAAATATGGAAACCCGAATCCCCAAACCCAAACAAACTATTTATCTAAAAGAGTATTTAATTAATAATAAATAATAATTTATTTCACAAACTATGTAACTAATAAAAACTATGTAATATAAATAATAATTTATTTAACAAACTAAATAACTAATTATGAACTGTGAAACATAAATAATAAATTGTTAAACGAACTATCTAACTAATAAGGAACCATATAACTTAAATAATCATTTTTTAAATAAATTATATAATTAACAATAAATATATATCATAAATAGTCATTTACTATTGATTAAAAAAATACTTAACATAAATAATAAACTAAACTTAAGCCGAACCGTAATCCCGAATCCTAAACCTCAAACCTAAAACCCGAAATACTAAAACTCGAATACCCAAACCCCAAATAAACTATATAATTAAAAGACTATTTAACAAATAATAAATCATAACTCCTAAACTCCAAACCCCAAATTCACAAACTCCAAACCCCGAAACCCCAATTCCTAAACCCTATGAAAAATAAATAATCAAAAATTAATAAAAACAAATTATGCTAATAAATAATAATTTATTATGAATTAAAAAGTAATTAACACAAATAATAAACTAAACTAAACCCGAAGTAGGAAAAACCCGAATTCCAAAACCCAAACAAACTACTTAATTAAAAAGCTATTTAATTAATAATAAATAATAATTTATTTGACAAAATATGTAACTAATAATAAACTATGTAACATAAATAATAACTTATTTAACAGACTAAACAACTAATTATAAATTTTAAAGCATAAACAATAAGTTATTAAACTAACTATCTAATTACAAAGGAATGGTAGCTTAAATAATAATTTATTTAACAAACGTTATAATTAATAATAAATATTTATATTGATTAATAATTTATTGTGAATTAAAAAATATTTAACATAAATAATAAACTAAACTAAAACCGAACTGAAACTCCAAATATTAAACCACAAACCTAGAACCCGAAACACGAAAACCAAAATCACAAACCTCAAACAAACCGTGTAATTAACAGAGTATGTAACTAATAATAAAGCCTAAATTCTAAACCGCAAACCCCGAATCCCCAAACTCAAAATCCCGACACTCCAATCCCTAACCCTTCTGCAGTATAAATAATAATATATTAAATAAGTATTTACTAGACTATGTAGTATAAGTAATAATTTATATAACAGACTATAAAACTAATAATGAACTATGAATCATAAACAATAAATTACTTAACTAAATATCTAACAAATAAATGACTTCCTAGCCTAAATAATAATTTATTTGACAAACTATATAATTAATAATAAGCTATGTAGCATAAATAATAATTTATTTTAAATTAAAAACTTTTTAACATAAATAATAAACAAAATTTAAGACAAACCAGAATCCGAAACACAAAAATTCAAATCCCCAAACCCAAAAAAAACTATACAACTAAAAGACTATTTAACTAATAATAAATCCAACTAAAAGACTATTTAACTAATAATAAATCCTAACTCCTAAACTACAAACCCAGAATTCACAAACTCCAAACACCAATCCCTAAATCATATGAACCATAAATAATAATATATTATTAAATACAAATGATGTAGCATAAATAATAACTTATCAATAATTAAAAACTAATTAACATAAATAATATACTAAACTAAAGCCGAACGGAAACCCCGAATCAAAAACCCATAACTAAAATCCGAAATATGGAAACCCGAATCCCCAAACCCAAACAAACTATTTATCTAAAAGAGTATTTAATTAATAATAAATAATAATTTATGTCAGAAACTATGTAACTAATAAAAACTATGTAACATAAATAATAATTTATTTAACAGACTAAATAATTAATTATGAACTGTGAAACATAAATAATAAATTGTTAAAGGAACTATCTAACTAATAAGGAACCATATAACTTAAATTATAAATTTTTAAATAAATTACATAATTAATAATAAATATATATCATAAATAGTCATTTATTATCGAATATTTAACATAAATAATAAACTAAACTTAAGCCGAATCGTAATCCCGAATCCTAAACCTCAAACCAAAAATCCGAAGCACGAAAACTCGAATACCCAAACCCCAAATAAACTATATAATTAAAAGACTATTTGACAAATAATAAAACTAACTCCTAAACTCCAAACCCCAAATTCACAAACTCCAAACCCCGAAACCCCAATTCCTAAACCCTATGAAAAATAAATAATCAAAAATTAATAAAAACAAATTATGCTAATAAATAATAATTTATTATGAATTAAAAAGTAATTAACACAAATAATAAACTAAACTAAACCCGAAGTAGGAAAAACCCGAATTCCAAAACCCAAACAAACTACTTAATTAAAAGGCTATTTAATTAATAATAAATAATAATTTATTTGACAAAATATGTAACTAATAATAAACTATGTAACATAAATAATAACTTATTTAACAGACTAAACAACTAATTATAAATTTTGAAGCATAAACAATAAGTTATTAAACTAACTATCTAATTACAAAGGAATGGTAGCTTAAATAATAATTTATTTAACAAACGTTATAATTAATAATAAATATTTATATTGATTAATAATTTATTATGAATTAAAAAATATTTAACATAAATAATAAACTAAACTAAAACCGAACTGAAACTCCAAATATTAAACCACAAACCTAGAACCCGAAACACGAAAACCAAAATCACAAACCTCAAACAAACCGTGTAATTAACAGACTATGTAACTAATAATAAAGCCTAAATTCTAAACCGCAAACCCCGAATCCCCAAACTCAAAATCCCGACACTCCAATCCCTAACCCTTCTGTAGTATAAATAATAATATATTAAATAAGTATTTACTAGACTATGTAGTATAAGTAATAATTTATATAACAGACTATATAACTAATAATGAACTATGAATCGTAAACAATAAATTACTTAACTAAATATCTAACAAATAAATGACTTCCTAGCCTAAATAATAATTTATTTCACAAACTATATAATTAATAATAAGCTATGTAGCATAAATAATAATTTATTTTTAATTAAAAACTTTTTAACATAAATAATAAACAAAATTAAAGACAAACCAGAATCCGAAATACAAAAATTCAAATCCCCAAACCCAAAAAAAACTATACAATTAAAAGACTATTTAACTAATAATAAATCTTAACTCCTAAACTACAAACCCAGAATTCACAAACTCCAAACACCAATCCCTAAATCATATGAACCATAAATAATAATATATTATTAAATATAAATGATGTAGCATAAATAATAACTTATCAATAATTAAAAACTAATTAACATAAATAATATACTAAACTAAAGCCGAACGGGAACCCCGAGTCAAAAACCCATAACTAAAATTCGAAATACGGAAAGCCGAATCCCCAAACCCAAACAAACTATTTATCTAAAAGAGTATTTAATTAATAATAAATAATAATTTATTTCACAAACTATGTAACTAATAAAAACTATGTAACATAAATAATAATTTATTTAACAGACTAAATAACTAATTATGAACTGTGAAACATAAATAATAAATTGTTAAACGAACTATCTAACTAATAAGGAACCATATAACTTAAATAATAAATTTTTAAATAAATTATATAATTAATAATAAATATATATCATAAATAGTCATTTATTATCGAATATTTAACATAAATAATAAACTAAACTTAAGCCGAACCGTAATCCCGAATCCTAAACCTCAAACCTAAAACCCGAAATACGAAAACTCGAATACCCAAACCCCAAATAAACTATATAATCAAAAGACTATTTAACAAATAATAAATCCTAACTCCTAAACTCCAAACCCCAAATTCACAAACTCCAAACCCCCAAAACCCCAATTCCTAAACCCTATGAAACATAAATAATCAAAAATTAATAAAAATAACATATGCTAATAAATAATAATTTATTATGAATTAAAAAGTAATTAACACAAATAACAAACTAAACTAAACCCGAAGTACGCAAACCCGAATTCCAAAACCCAAACAAACTATTTAATTAAAAGGTGTTTAATTAATAATAAATAATAATTTATTTAACAAAATATTTAACTAATAATAAACTATGTAACATAAATAACAACTTATTTAACAGACTAAACAACTAATTATAAACTTTGAAGTATAAACAATAAATTATTAAACTAACTATATAATTACAAAGGAATGGTAGCTTAAATAATAATTTATTTAACAAACTTTATAATTAATAATAAATATTTATATTGATTAATAATTTATTATAAATTAAAAAATATTTAACATAAATAATAAACTAAACTAAAACCGAACTGAAACTCTGAATCTTAAACCACAAACCTAGAACCCGAAACACGAAACCCCAAATCATAAACCTGAGATAAACCTTGTAATTAACAGACTATGTAACTAATAATAAAGCCTAAATTCTAAACCGCAAATCCCGAATCCCCAAACTCAAAATCCCGACACTCCAATCCCTATCCCTTCTGCAGTATAAATAATAATATATTAAATAAATATTTACTAGACTATGTAGTATAAGTAATATTTTATATAACAGACTATATAACTAATAATGAACTATGAATCATAAATAATAAATTACTTAACTAAATATCTAACAAATAAATGACTTCGTAGCTTAAATAATAATTTATTTGACAAACTATATAATTAATAATAAGCTATGTAGCATAAATAATAATTTATTTTTAATTCAAAACTTTTTAACATAAATAATAAACAAAATTAAAGACAAACCATCCGAAACACAAAAATTCAAATCCCCAAACCCAAAAAAAACTATACAACTAAAAGATTATTTAACTAATAATAAATCCTAACTCCTAAACTACAAACCAAGAATTCACAAAATCCAAACACCAATCCCTAAATCATATGAACCATAAATAATAATATATTATTAAATACAAATGATGTAGCATAAATAATAACTTATCAATAATTAAAAACTAATTAACATAAATAATATACTAAATTAAAGCCGAACGGGAACCCTGAATCAAAAACCCATAACTAAAATCCGAAATATGGAAACCCGAATCCCCAAACCCAAACAAACTATTTATCTAGAAGAGTATTTAATTAATAATATATAATAATTTATTTCACAAACTATGTAACTAATAAAAACTATGTAACATAAATAATAATTTATTTAACAGACTAAATAACTAATTATGAACTATGAAGCATAAATAATAAATTGTTAAACGAACTATCTAATTAATAAGGAACCATATAATTTAAATAAAATTTTTTTAAAAAAATTATATAATTAATAATAAATATATATCATAAATAGTCATTTATTATTGATTAAAAAATACTTAACATAAATAATTAACAAACTTAAGCCGAACCGTAATCCCGAATCCTAAACCTCAAACCTAAAACCCGAAACACGAAAACTCGATTACCCAAACCCCAAATAAACTATATAATTAAAAGACTATTTAACAAATAATAAATCCTAACTCCTAAACTCCAAACCCCAAATTCACAAACTCCAAACCCCGAAACCCCAATTTCTAAACCCTATGAAACATAAATAATCAAAAATTAATAAAAACAAATTATGCTAATAAATAATAATTTATTATGAATTAAAAGCAATTAACACAAATAACAAACTAAACTAAACCCGAAGTACGCAAACCCGAATTCCAAAACCCAAACAAACTATTTAATTAAAAGGTATTTAATTAATAATAAATAATAATTTATTTAACAAAATATCTAACAAAAAATAAACTATGTAACATAAGTAACAACTTATTTAACAGACTAAACAACTAATTATAAACTTTGAAGCATAAACAATAAGTTATTAAACTAACTATCTAATTACAAAGGAATGGTAACTTAAATAATAATTTATTTAACAAACTTTATAATTAATAATAAATATTTATATTCATTAATAATTTATTATGAATTAAAAAATATTTAACATAAATAATAAACTAAACTAAAACCGAACTGAAACTCTGAATCTTAAACCACAAACCTAGAACCCGAAACACGAAACCCCAAATCATAAACCTCAGATAAACCTTGTAATTAACAGACTATGTAACTAATAATAAAGCCTAAATTCTAAACTGCAAATCCCGAATCCCCAAACTCAAAATCCCAAAACTCCAATCCCTAACCCTTATGCAGTATAAATAATAAGATATTAAATAAGTATCTGGTAGACTATGTAATATAAGTAATAATTTATTTAACAGACTATATAACTAATAATGAACTATGAATCATAAATAATAAATTACTTAATTAAATATCAAACAAATAAATGACTTCGTAGCTTCAATAATAATTTATTTGACAAACTATATAATTAAAAATAAGCTATGTAGCATAAATAATAATTTATTTTTAATTAAAAACTTTTTAACATAAATAATAAACAAAATTAAAGACAAACCAGAATCCGAAACACAAAAATTCAAATCCCCAAACCCAAAAAAAACTATACAACTAAAAGACTATTTAACTAATAATAAATCCTAACTCCTAAAATACAAACCCAGAATTCACAAACCCCAAACACCAACCCCTAAATCATATGAACCATAAATAATAATATATTATTAAATACAAATGATGTAGCATAAATAATAACTTATCAATAATTTAAAACTAATTAACATAAATAAATACTAAACTAAAGCCGAACGGGAACCCCGAATCAAAAACCCATAACAAAAATCCGAAATATGGAAACCCGAATCCCCAAACCCAAACAAACTATTTATCTAAAAGAGTATTTAATTAATAATAAATAATAATTTATTTCACAAACTATGTAACCAATAAAAACTATGTAACATAAATAATAATTTATTTAACAGACTAAATAACTAATTATGAACAATGAAGCATAAATAATAAATTGTTAAACGAACTATCTAACTAATAAGGAACCATATAAGTTAAATAATAATTTTTCAAATAAATTATATAATTAATAATAAATATATATCATAAATAGTCATTTATTATCGATTAAAAAATATTTAACATAAATAATAAACTAAACTTAAGCCGAACTGTAATCCCGAATCTTAAACCTCAAACCTAAAACCCGAAACATGAAAACTCGTATAACCAAACCCCAAATAAACTATATAATTAAAAGACTATTTAACAAATAATAAATCCTAACTCCTAAACTCCAAACCCCAAATTCACAAACTCTAAACCCCGAAACCCCAATTCCTAAACCCTATGAAACAAAAATAATCAAAAATTAATAAAAACAAATTATGCTAATAAATAATAATTTATTATGAATTAAAAAGTAATTAACACAAATAATAAACTAAACTAAACCCGAAGTACGAAAACCCGAATTCCAAAACCCAAACAAACTATTTAATTTAAAGGCTATTTAATTAATAATAAATAATAATTTATTTAACAAAATATGTAACTAATTAACTATCTAATTACTAAGGAATGGTAGCTTAAAAAGTAATTTATTTAACAAACTATATAATTAATAATAAATATTTATATTGATTAATAATTTATTATGAATTAAAAAATATTTAACATAAATAATAAACTAAACTAAACTAAACCGAACTGAAACTCCGAATCTTAAACCACAAACCTAGAACCCGAAACACGAAAACCCAAATCACAAACCTCAGACAAACCATGTAATTAACAGACTATGTAACTAATAATAAAGCCCAAATTCAAAACCCCGAAACCCCAATCCATAGCCCTTATACAGTATAAATAATAATATATTAAATAAGTATATGATAAACTATGAAGCGTAAATAATAATTTATTTAACTGAATATATAATTAATAATAAACTATAAAACATAAATAATAAATTACTTAACTAACTATCTAACTAATAATTGACTACGTAACTTAAATAATAATTTGTTTAACAAACTGTATAACTAATAATAAAATATGTAGCATAAAGAATAATTTCTTATTAACATAAATAATAAACCAAACAAAAGTCAAACAAGAACCTCGATTCCGAAACCCCAAACATGAAAACTCGAATCCCCAAACCACAAAACTAATAATAAATCCAAACTCCTAAACCCAAACCCCAAACCTCAAATCAACAAACTCCAAACCCCAAAACACCAATCTCTAAACCCTATGAACCATAAATAATAATATATTATTAAATACAAATTATATAGCATAAATAATATTTTATTATCAACTAAAAACTTTTTAAACAAACTATATAATTAATAATAAATATGTATTATATATAGTAACTTATTATAAATTAAAACATATTTAACATAAATAATAAATTAAACTAAAGTTGAACTAGAACCCCGATTCAAAAACCTCAAACACGAAAACTAAATCTCCAACCTCAAACAAACTATACAATTAACAAGCTACGTAACTAATAATAAAGCCTAAATTCTAAACCCTAAACTCCGAATCCCCAAATTCAAAAGCCCGAAACCTCAATCCCTAACCTTTATGTAGTCTAAATAATAATGCATTAAATAAATATATGATAAACTATGTAACATAAATAATAATTTATTTAACAGACTATATAAATAATAATGAACTATGAAACATAAATAATAAATTACTTAACTAACTAATAATTGACTACGTAACTTAAATAACAATTTTTTTTAACAAACTATGTAATTAATAATAAACTATGTAGCATAAATAATAATTTATTATTAATTAAGATTTTTTAACATAAATAATAAACTAAACTAACACGGACCACGAATCCAAAACCCTAAACCTAAAACCAAAAACACGAATCCCAAAATCCTAAATAAACTATATAATTAAAAGACTATTTAACTAATAATAAATCATAATTCTTAAACCCTAAACCCCGAATTCACAAACTCCAAACCTCAAAACCCAAAATTATATAACTAATAATAAACTGTGTAGCATAAATAATAACTTATTTAACAGACTAAAAAACTAATTATAAACTATGAAGCATAAATAATAAATTATTAAACTAACTATCTAACTAACAAACTATATAATTAATAATAAATGTATCATAAATATTAATTTATTATGCATTAAAAAATATTTAATATAAATAAAACTAAACTAAAGACGAACCGAAACTTTGAATCCTAAACCACAAATCCAAAACACGAAAACCCAAATTCATATACTCCAAACAAAATATGTAGTTAACAGACTATGTAACTAATAATAAAACTTATATTTTAAACCCAAATCTCGAGACCCCAATCTTAACACTATGAAGTATAAATAATAATTTATTTAACAGACTATATAGCTAATAATGAACTATGAAACATGAATAATAAATTACTTAACTAACTATCTAATTAACTATTGACTACGTATCTTAAATAATAAGTTGTTTAACAAACTGTTAACTAATAATAAACTATATAGCATAAATAATAATTTATTATTAACTAAAAACTTTTTAACATAAAAAATAAACTAACCTAAAGCCGAACCAGAATCCCGAATCCAAAACCCCAAACCTAAAACCCGAAAAACAAAAACTCGAATCCCCAAACCCTAAACAAAGTATAAAATTAAAAGATTATTTAACTAATAATAAATCTTAACTCCTAAACCCCGAAACCCCAATCCTTAAACCCTATAAATAAACTATGTAGCATAAATAATAACTTATTTAACAAACATCTAATTATGAATAATTAAGTATGTAAGATTAATAACAATTTAATTAACAAACTAAGTAACTAATAATAAACTATGTAACATAAATAATTTTTTAAATAAATATCTCTACATAAACTATGTATTATAAATAATAATTTAATTAGTAGACTACATAACCAATTATGAACTATGAAGCATAAATAACAAATTATTTAACTATCTAACTAATAATAAACTATGTAGCTTAAATAATAATTTATTAAACAAACTATATAATTAATAAAGCCGAACCAGAACCTCGAATCCTAAACCTCAAACCTAAAATCTAAAACACGAAAATCCAAATTCTCAAATCCAAACAAACTATGTAATTAATAATAAACTATTTATCATAAATAATAACTTATTTAACAAACAATGTAATTAACAATAAAGTATGTAACATATATAATAATTTATTGAATAAATATCTAATAAACTATGTAGCATAAATAATAAATTATTTAACAAACTATATATTAATAATGAACTATAAAGCATAAATAATAAATTAGTTAACTATCTAATTAATAATTAACTACCTAGCTTAAATAATAATTTATTTAACAAATTATATAATTAATAATAAACTATGTAGCATAAATAAAAAATTATTATGAATTAAATACTATTTAACATAAATAATAAACTAAACTAAAGCCGAACTGGAATCTCGAACCGAAAACCCCAAACACGAAAACCCGAATCCCTAGACCCGCTCCACCATAAATAATAATATATTATTATTTACAAATTATGTAACATGAATAATAATTTATTAAAAACTAATGAACATAAATAATAAACTATGCTAAAGCCAAACTGGAATCCCGAATCCATAAATAATAAAATAATAATTTATTTAACCAGCAATTAATATTGTGTAGCATTATTAAACATTTATTTAACAAATATATAATTAATAATAAATTCTATAACATAAATAATAATTTATTTAACAAACTATGAAACTAATAATAAACTATATAACATAAAGAATAGTTTATTTAATAAATATATAATAAATAATGTAGCATAAACAATAATTTATTTATCAAACTATATATCTAATAATAAAATATGAAGCATAAATAATAAATTATTTTACTATCTATCCAACTAATAATAAACTATGTAACTTAAATAATAATTTATTTAACTATGTAACTAATAATAAACTATGTATATTTAACAAACAATACAATAAATTTTGTAACACAATTATTTATTTTGAATTATAAACAATGTAACATAAATAATAATTTATTTAACTAACTATTAAACCATATTAATACAATATACTACACAATAAATTATGCATATATGTTTACCCATATTTAATTTAATAGTTATTAAATTTAAAGAGAGCTAGATCCATATAACTTTTCATTGGAGACCTTTAAATAAGATCAAAAATATCTACTTTCTATTGTTTTCATAATTTCAAAAGTAATTAAATTTAAAATTAAAATATTTTTTGAAAACTACTATAAATAAAAAGTATCTAGATAAATCAAGTCCAATTAAAATACTAAGTCAAAACTTATCAAACAAGTTACCCTCTCATAATTTAATAATTAACAACTTAAAACATGTTATTTCATGAATCATCATGCATTAACATAACATAATAGTTAAATATCTATATATGCATGAAATATAAGAAATAAAAGATAAAACCATAGATGAAGCTCATTTAACCTATATTGCTAACCAACTAATATATTTAATCTCCACGTAGTTCTTCACGAGTAATTCTCCCCACGTGCTTGGACTTCAAAAAATCTCAAACTTTTTCATGCACAAGAAACCTTTGGCACATGCTCCATGGCTAGAGGCTTGAAAAATCTTCTTGGAGATGAATTCTCGACAAACTATTACATGGCTTTGTGAGAGATACATAATAATTTGCAACAAACATAAATTGGCCTAGGACAACAATCATTTTGCCCTTTACAATTGCCATAAAACTATAGCAAAAACATAAACCCTAGAGCTTCATCCATGTATAAACACCACACCACAAACCATATAAAACCATTCATCCACAATCATAAACATAATCATACATATATCATAAAAATGCTATCATGACTCCAAGGGATTGGCTCAAGTGAATAAAGAACTTAACCCTAGTGTCTAGCAATTATTAGGTCCATAGTTCAAATCCTCCCTTTAGGGGTGTGTATCAACTAGAAAAAAAAATTATGATCCATGTATTTACATGATTGTAACGTAATCAATTGATTCAAAACAACATATTTCAAATTCAATTCATATGAGAAAACAAAAAAAAATAATGATTATGAAAATAAATATAATTAAATATGTATAATTAGTTAATATATAAAATAAATTTTCATAAATAATATAACACATAATATTAAGAAAAGAAATTTTTTTATAAATAAAACAACATATTATATTAAAGAAGATAACTATATTGTTGGTGTGCAATGAAAGAGAGATTAAGATAGCATAACATCATACCTGATAAGATAACAGTGAGCAAGTCAAAGATTGTTGCATTGTAGATTTTCACCAATAGCATCACACTTCTCTTCCTCTTTTTTTTCATACTCTCTTCCACATTTTTCCTAATTGATGTTTAACCCTTCTTCTAATTTTTTCCATCTCATCTGTTTCATGTTTTATATTTTTTATATCTGAACTCAAAACTCACGTTTTTTTTCACCCACATGTTAATTCTGTTTCCTTTTCAATCTTTTCTCACCCTCTATTCCAAAGAAAACCTGAAAAAATTAAAACTTTATAGTAAGAACATATATCTCAATTATTTATAACACAAAAGATAATGGCATGCAAAATGGCTAAGCACAATTTTCTTTCCCTAACTATTTGGGAAAGGATAATGTATTACTCATTCCATCTTCCCAATTATTATTATTTGTGTCATAATGCTTTGGTATAAATTCTAAAAATAGATATATCTCACAAAATCATTTCAAATCGCATTCAAAATATTTTAAAATTAAGTTAAAAAAACATGTAAGACAAGAACTACAAGTCAAATAAGTGCGACAATCACATAGACACATACACCTTTAAGTTAGTATGTGTGAGCTAGAGAGAGAAATGTCAGTAGTTTGTGTATAAATGTATGAAAAAGAATTAAGAAACATATTTATAACGTGCTAAACTAACTGTTAGTTTAATACTTAACAATTTCGGCCAGAAAAGGGCAGTTGAGAACCCTAACTATGACACATCCTCACATTACCTTTAAAATTTAACCAAAACACAATCCGACGTAATGAAACCAAAAATGTATTTCAAATTTGGGCTTTAAATTTCATTCCCATTTGTAAAAGCTTTGAAAAAGGTATCTTAGAGAAGAAAATTTGGTATATTAGTAATTAATTGTCGGGAATCAGGATCAAACAAAATACTCCGCTGAAATTAGCCAGCTAAAATTTATTAAACTTAGTTGAGTTCTTCATTTTCTTGAGAAAACTAAAGCAAAAGAAGAGTTAAATATCATGCTTTTTCTTTCCCTCTGTTTTCTCAACTATAAAATGTTAGGTTGAACTGAAGTAAAATACACCTGACCCATCCTATTGATATAAACATAAACTACTTTCCAATGAAGATCAACTGCATAAACCAAATGGCATTTAATCAAATTAGTATGTAAACAAATTTGTTCAAGTAATAGCTATACTTAGATACTCTGAAATGGATTAAAAATTAAATGTATACCTTTGCCAGTCCGCTTAAGGAGCTCAAAACCTCGGGCAAGTAGTTCTCGACAGCATATGCCTAGGAAATTCGCTTCTGGAACAAGCTCACCACTGTGACTCCCATTTGAACTACCATTGCTACCACCACAAGCACCCATTCCTTTCTCCACTAGAATCACCGCTGCTATATTCCATACCTCTTTTAATGCTCTTTCTTTCAATGTTGCAGCAGACGCAGTGCTACAACCCAACCACCCCACCGAACCGTTTCATTAGATACATAACATTGGTAAAGTGTTCAATCTTACTAAACTACATTTGAAGAGAAATTTGAGAGCTATATTTGCAATAATTGGCATACCTGTGGCGGCTGCAGCTGTCAATGTCATGATATCCCCAGCTGAATGTACATTAACTGCAGAACTAACTACAGAAGCAAGGTGATCACGCTCAGCCCCCATGGCCTCGGCAGCTTCCACACACTGAACTGCAACCAACGTAGCAGCAGAAGCAACAACCACATCAGTTTTAGCCATCTGCTTGTCCCTCCCTGACCCAGATGAGGCAGCAGTAGAAACAGCAATGGCAGCCACTGCAGCAGCAACCTCAGCAACTAAAACGGCAGTATGGAGCTGGGCATTTTGAGCTCTTGTTTCCTCTTTCTTCTTCTCCTTCCCATCCTACAACCATCCTGTTGATATGATATCAATAGAAACTACTTTTCAATGAAGATCACCTGCATAAACCAAATGGAATTTAATCAAATCAATAGTATGTAAACAAATTTGTTCAAGTAATAGCTATGCTTAGATACCCTGAAATGGATTAAAAATTAAATGTATACCTTTGCGAGTCCGCTTAAAGAGCTCACAACCTCGGGCAAGTAGTTCTCGACTGCATATGCCTAGGAAATTCTCTTCTGGAACAAGCTCACCACTGTGACTCTCATTTGAACTAGCATTGCTACCACCACCAGCACCCATTCCTTTCTCCACAGGAATCACCCCTGCTATATTCCATACCTCTTTCAATGCTCTTGCTTTCAATGTTGCTACCCCACGCAGTGCTACAACCCAACCATCCCACCAAATCGTTTCATTAGGTACATTTCATGAATACCAGATAAAGTTGTCAACTAACATAAACAACAATACAAGACCTATGAATCAAAACATTGGTAAAGTGTTCAAACTTACTAAACTACATTTGAAGAGAGCAATTTGAGAGCTACATTTGCAATAATTGGCATACCTGTTGCGGCTACAGCTGTCAATGTCATGATATCCCCAGCTGAACGTACATTAACTGCAAAACTAACTACAGAAGCAAGGTGATCATGCTCAGCCCCCATGGCCTCGGCAGCTTCCACTCACTGAGCTGTGACCAACGTAGCAGCAGAAGCAACAGCCATATCAGTTTTAGCCATCTGCTCGTCCCTGACCCAGATGAGGCAGCAGTAGCAGCAGCAATGGCAGCCACTGCGGCAGCAAGCCCAGCAACTGAAACGGCAGCATGGAGCTGGGCATTTTGAGCTCTTCTCTCCTCTTTCTTCTTCTCCTTCCAATCCTTCAACCATCCTGTCGATATAAACAGAAACTACTTTTCAATGAAGATCACCTGCATAAACCAAATGGCATTTAATCAAATCAATAGTATGTAAACATATTTGTTCAAGTAATAGCTATGCTTAGATACTCTAAAATGGATTAAAAATTAAATGTATACCTTTGCGAGTCCGCTTAAAGAGCTCACAACCTCGGGCAAGTAGTTCTCGACTGCATATGCCTTGGAAATTCTCTTCTGGAACAAGCTCACCACTGTGACTCCCATTTGAACTACCATTGCTACCACCACCAGCACCCATTCCTTTCTCCACCGGAATCACCCCTGCTATATTCCATACCTCTTTCAATGCTCTTGCTTTCAATGTTGCTGCCCCACGCAGTGCTACAACCCAACCACCCCACCAAATCGTTTCATTAGGTACATTTCATGAATACCAGATAAAGTTGTCAACTAACATAAACAACAATACAAGACCTATGAATCAAAACATTGGTAAAGTGTTCAATCTTACTAAACTACATTTGCAATAATTGGCATACCTGGGGCTGCAGCTGTCAAAGTCATGATATCCCCAACTGAACGTACATTAACTGCAGAACTAACTACAGAAGCAAGGTGATCACGCTCAGCCCCCATGGCCTCGGCAGCTTCCACTCACTGAGCTGCGACCAACATAGCAGCAGAAGCAACAACCATCAGTTTTAGCCATCTACTCGTCCTTTCCCTAACCCAGATAAGGCTGCAATGGCAGCAACCCCAGCAATTGAAACGGCAGCGTGGAGCTGGGCATTTTGAGCTCTTGTCTCCTCTTTCTTCTTCTCCTTCCTATCCTTCAACCATCCTTTTGATATAAACAGAAACTACTTTTCAATGAAGATCACCTGCATAAACCAAATGACATTTAATCAAATCAATAGTATGTAAACAAATTTGTTCAAGTAATAGCTATGCTTAGATACTCTGAAATGGATTAAAAATTAAATGTATACCTTTGTCAATCTGCTTAAGGAGCTCATAACCTCGAGCAAGTAGTTCTTGACTGCATATGCCTAGGAAATTCTCTTCTGGAACAAGCTCACCACTGTGACTCCCATTTGAACTACCATTGCTACCACCACAAGCACCCATTCCTTTCTCCACCAGAATCACCGCTGCCATATTCCATACCTCTTTTAATGCTCTTGCTTTCAATGTTGCCCCACGCAGTGCTACAACCCAACCACCCCACTGAACCGTTTCGTTAGGTACATTTCGTGAATACCAGATAAAGTTGTCAACTAACATAAACAACAATACAAGACCTATTAATCAAAACATTGGTAAAGTGTTCAATCCTACTAAACTACATTTGAAGAGAGCAATATGAGAGCTGGGGATATTTGGGCTATGTTCTTTGCTGTTTTCGGGGTGCAGTAGGTTATACGCGGTTACGCAATGGATGCACTCTAGTCTTGGAGGGGATGTATAGTGGGGAATCATTCTCGAGATGCATGGAGGGTAGGGACTTTCTGAATATGACTAGTGTGTGTGTTCACATAGTAAAATTCCAAGAGAAAAACATTTATTCACATGATAGAATGCACATACAAATCATACAAATTTGCGAGTTCTGCACTTGAGAGAGCCCGGGTGGGGTGGGGTGGAACGAAAAATGGAAACATGATAGAATTTTACAGAGTTGTCCAATCTACCCACATAAATAAATTAAACTATATAGGAAGAATCTGCTAAAGGTAAACTGCATAGAAAGGTTATATAGAGAGTTCAACAAATAACGAAGCCAGGAATTATACAGGGATATGCACAAAATGGTCATTACCTTAATTACAGATTCACTCATTAATAGCTCTTCTGCCAATAACTCAAATTCTGATAACGCATAATGTGCTAACCCAAAGCAAAAAACACCATGACACAAGAGACTAATTTCTCCTTGGACCTGAATGATGATCAAGAGAGAAGGCTGAATTAGATACATGCAACATAAATCTATCTCCAGGGGAAAAAAGAGGATATATTTCTACTCTAAAACAGCAAAGTGAGTGTCACCAAAGGAGACAGATTTACAAGTGGATGAGTTTTGAGAGGTGCTTCAAGGTGGCATCTAATTGGAGCCTCTTCGAGTATTAGAAGTGCATCTTCCACTGTAAAAGTAAAAGGAGGAACTAGTAGCTGATAGACTTGCTGGTATAAACCCTTCCATCAAAGGAAAGAAGATATGGTATTTGGATATGCTGCTTCAAGCTAAAAGGTCATGCTCATGGAATCTGAGCATTATTTTTCCTCATACAGCTCTGTTTAATATTATATTACTTGCACTCACCCAGAAAATACATACATGAGGCAAAGATAAAGAAAAAAGTAATTAAGCAAAAGGTGGAGGGTATTAATTCAGGGGAAATGCGCCCAACACGTGCAAATGAACATGCATGGCCTGACAAAGAAAAACAGGAATGTGTTCCTTGTCTTGCAAGATATTCAAAGATATGCATCCTAATATGTTCATATGTTATAATGTTACAGAAGCTATATTACCATATGGACATGCTATGTTATATAGGATTTTCGCTTTGCCCTGTGATGCACAAGGAGAAACCTAGACACATCCATGAACTGAAATGCATTTTTTTAGAACATATCCTGGAGGTGGAAAATAAGGATGCACATTTCACGGACCTGAACACGACTCCAAAACAAAGGAACAGTAGCTTTGGCATGATTTCGGATATAAACATTTGTCATAAGCGGTTGATTAGGGAACTCCAAAAGTAGTGTGTCTGTATCTGTTGACATGTTGTCATTGTTAACGATAAGGGTCCGTGGAACAGCATCATAAAAAGTCCCAGCAGCACCCGAGTTTTCTGGGCAGCCACTACTACTTCCTCCTGCAAACATACTAAAGCCTCAAAATTTGCACAAAATGACAAAATATACAAGGTTCTCCCAAAAGCAACACAATCCTTTAAGAGAGGAATATAAAGCTCATATGCAACAAACAACCAAGCATCCTTAAATACTTAAAAGAAGCTAACTGGCTGGGCCGACTTATAAAATACAAAGCAAAGTGTTCCAGATAGTAAGCCATGTAATGAAGCAAGTCCAAATGGTACGATATAGAAGGTGATACAGTGAATGCTCAAAAGAAATAGTGAAGAAAAGTGCTTCACATGATCACATCTTCTGGGGCTGCTGCAGCCCTCTAATATGAACTGCAAGAACATAGCCCAAAATTTCCCATGGAGATGATGCCAATTGAGATTTGAGATGTTAAGGATCTTCCCTTTCAAACAAGCACAAACAGCTGCCCAAAATAATGCAACAAAATCATAATAATACACACCCAATATACTAATATAACAATCGTAGATCGTTAACTTACAAAGCAAAATCCAGATTTTTGTTTTCTTGGAAAGTTAAGTTGTATAAATCGTATAAACATTTATTGCTGGGTTCACATTTAAGAAGGCCCGAAACATGAGCAAAGCCAGATGCAGACTAAGGCCTACTCCTAACAATGTTGCTGGCCAAGCCATAATTTAAAGGAGGAGTCGATAGGGCTCCCAGCACTGATCCATATTGATCTACAACAATCCGGTGGCAAACTCAGGAGGCAAAGCCAAAGCCAAATCCGATTCGAATAGCAAAAGATCAGAGTCCAAGATGCATCTGTTTTCAAGACTCGAATGAAATTCAAATGCTAGCTAAATCAACATCATTCCATGGGTAAAAAAAAAAAATCTAAAATTTCATAATTTCTCTTCATTTCGTTCAACTTCTCAGCCAACGGAGTTGATCGTTAATAATCATCAAACAAAAGCTAAAAAAGAGATTCCAAGAAACCCATCTCCGATTCTAGAATCACATTAATAAAATTCTATCAATACATGGACAATTTTGATAAATAAAGCTAGCTAACAAAACGCAATTAGTTAAATAGTTTTTTTATGATTATATGACGGATGCGTAGATATCCATCTCCATAGCCCATTAGCCATGCCACAGCCTAGCACCTCAAGCCATTCAGCCCACAATTCCACACACAACTCCTCACCCAAACAGACCACTTCAAAACACATACCCATCATCCACAGCCTAACCTATACATACACCCAAAACAGCCCACTATCATAAACTGCCCAAAAGCCACTTCTGCCGCAAGCCATACCTATTCACCATTTCAACACAAGCTTCACCATACCTACCAAACACCAACTCACCATGAGCCACAACTCAGCATATCAACTAAACAACCAAGCCAGACCACACGCCTAGCCACCTACTGCCGTGAGCTAACCCATGTCATAGCTCACCATCTTCACTTCATCAACCATTGATGCCGAGCTCATCAACCACTTCACACTATCAACATCTTCATCACCGTTATCTCCATTGCCCGAGCTACCACTAAAACACCAAGGCTAGAAGACCCACTTCACCGTGGATCACCATTGAAAGCTCCAGCCAAACCACAAATCATGCACCATCGCCGGGGAGTCTTCCCCGTCAAGCATTGAAGCCGAAGACACAAACCAAATCTCCTCAACCATTGAGAGCACCGCTAGCCGTGTCTACCGCTACTGCTTACAACCACCACTCAACCTACTCCAGCACGATTCAAGGAAAATTCACCGGAGCCAGTCATGCACAAGCTGGAACTCCACAAGCTTAACCAAGCTCCACCAAAGCCATGAATCACTAGTTGCTGTCATCACTCCATTGAGATTATGCTCCACCATTAATGTCCAGGTCATCATCATTATCTGCCACTATCAACCCAAGTCCACTTGCTGTCAAAACCAGGGATTTTATTTGATATATGTATTATGTGTGTGCTGTGTCAACCAAGGAAGTGGAAAAAAAGAAAAGAAAAAGAAAGAGAGAAGGTGGGCATCTGATTAGGAGGAGAATGAATCGGTAGAGGAAGATAGAGAAGAGAGGTAAGAGAGAGAAGGGGGGAAGAGAAAAAGAAGGGAAAAATAATATACATATATCTATTTATATGTACATTGCTGTCAATGAGAAAAGGGAAGTGGGGAATAAAATAATAGAATTGGTGGAGAAAATAGAGTGGTCAGTTAAAGAATGAGAAGATTAGCGGAGAGAGAATAAAAGAAAAAGAAAGAGAGAAAAGAAAGAAATGAGAGAAGATGAGAATGAGTGGGTAGAGAATAAGAAAAGAAAAAGAAATGGTGGGAGTGTGAAGGAAGAGAAGAAGAATATGGGTTTGGTCAGCTAACAAATTGAAGAGATTTAATGCAAATGACGCTGCTGACATTCATACCATTGCTGTGCATTTTATATGCAAAAGCCATATCAATGATTTGATAGCATTTGGCTATAAAAGAATTCAGACAGACACAAGAGGATACATAGATACATCCAGAGGCATATTGAGAGAGAGAGCTAACCAAATTTGAAGAGATGGTTAGTGGGGATCGAGAAGTTGGAGAACTGGCAAAGATTGAAGAGTGGGCTTCAAGGGCTTGGAAGATTTCTGCAGGGGTTTTGGTTTCTCCACTGCTGGACACTTCTGCTTTTCAGGCTGCCTTCTCATGCTGAGGTGATTAGGGATTTTCTGCAAGGGAAACGAGGATGAGGAGAACCAGAATTGCATTTGGATGTGTGGTCCTTTAAAGTTCGGGTGCGCGGGAATTCTTAAGGGAAATAAGGAAAAGAGAGTAATGGTTTTTGCCCTTCTGCTCCATTTGTGGTGTTATGCTCTGTTCGAAGCCATTGGAAATGCTTGTGGGGGTTTCAAGAAAATGGAAGCAGATGAGAGTAAAGATGCCAACAAAGTTATTTCATTGGTTAAAGAGAGTGGTGTTGTTCCAATGTCGATACTGGTAAATGATGAAAGGCTTTGCTACAGGGTTTACTTAGCAAAGGAAAAAATTCCTGAGCTTGTTCACCCGTCGGCCAGTTTTAACGACAAGGACGAGAACAATCTCGTAAAGGACTCTCATAGTTCAGGGTTTGTTATGAATGACATGCTAGGATCACTCCAGTTTGGCCCTAATCAAGAGAAGCATGGCATGCCTTATTACGGTGAACATGTAAACAATTATTTTCTTCACTCCTCAGAGTCACGATTGAAGGGAATAAGTTCTTATGCCCTTTTAAAAGGGGAGAATCGCAGGAAGCCAATCCACAGTACTTCATTTGGAGGAAAAAGGTGGCCAAAAAAAAGGAAACAGAAGTTTTCAAGGGCTCAAAAACAGAAATGGATTGCCAAAGAACAGACTCAATCCAATTTCCAGTTTCGTGCATCGAAGTCTAATCCTAAAGACGTAACATCCTACTGGGAAGGTTCAAACTATTTCAAAGATGACATTTTCTCTAATATAAATACCCAGGAATGCAACAATCAGAATGCATGAGGTTGTACACCCTAAAAATAAAAGCACATGGTTGTCATGGCTTAAAAACCAAGTACCAACCACAAACACAAACATTTAGTACATATAATTATTTGGCCGAGCCATTGAAAGATATAACTTATGGTCAAAATCCTCTGTGCATACAGATTATATTTGAAAAGATGTGTGGTGGACAACTATTCAACTTAGATGCTATCGGATCTACAAAGGATATACATATTCAAAGATTCAAACAAGGAAATTTTAAAAAGAAAAAATATGAGCACAGTGACAGTCAACTTTTACATAAGATGGTTGAAAATTGCACTTCCACTACCAAAGGGCTGTGTTAAAGGACTCTTGTATCTACCAAAGGGCTATGTTTGGACAACTGCTAATGATTTTAGCCAGTATACTAGCCGTTTAAATTCACACATTGGTCAATAACAGACCATATTGGCCCTTGCGGTGGACCCCATGGTGCCTATGTGAGAATGTATGTTGGACCTCTAAGGGTTGGTGGGTGGGGTAAATAATTATTTTAAAGGGAGAGAAAATAATAAAGTAAATAATGGTATGACCGAACCCAATTGAAATATGGGCTACCTACGTATTCCTGCCATGAGTGGCATGGTGGGAATTAGGCCGAACGTAGTTCATCCCAAGGGTTGTGAAGTACCCAAGAGGGGAGGGGGAGAGGAGTTGAACTTTGTTGTCTTTAATGATCTTATTCCCTTAATTCATAGCCTGAAGAGAATCCCATATTTCTTTGGCTGTTTTGCAATTTTTCACTCTTGTGAACTCTTGCTTATTTAGAGAGTTATAAAAAGCATTTCTAGCTTTGCCATCTAATGCTATCGCATTCTTGTCTTCTTGAGAGTACTAAGTATCACATCTCCATTAAGAGTTGCATGCCATACATCAAAAGAGATTGACAACAGGAATGCCTCCATTTGTATCCTCCATGAGTCATAGTCGGTGCCATCAAATGGAGGAGCCTTGTGAGTTGACCCTCCTCCTTCAAACATGTCTAGGAACTTTTCTGCAGGTGATTAAACCTTGATCGACCCACGGCTCTGATACCAACAGACAGAGACTCTATAACCTAATGATAAGGATAGATGTGCTGCTAGAGTGATAGAATTGATCAATATGACTTTTCAAGACAATGTGGTTTTAGAGTGCATTAGAAGTATTGGTAAGGCTAGCTGAAACAAGGATGATTGGTTGAAGTCTGGCTGAAACCCTAGTTGTCCACAACTGTTTGATAAATTGTCACAGAAAATTTTTGAGGAACCAGATAAACAGTGAGAGTGTTCTATGGGTTCAGCAAGCTAACTACTAATATGAACAACAATTAAATATCAAAGGACATAGAGATTTATAGAGGTAAAACCCCAAAGTGGGGAAACATCCTCTTTGGCTGCTATGCCAGTCAACAGTTCACTAGTGTATGAAGTTCTGAGGCTACAGCAGTGGTATCTCTCTCACTCACTCTCTCAGCACTCACCCAACTCACATACAATTCACTCAAAAATCTCCCCTTGTGCACAGCCCCAATGCTTGCACAAGCACTCACCAAACTCACAACAATTCACTCAAAATTCCCCCCGTCTAGAACCTCCCATGGTTTGGACTCTCACCAACAAAAAAGAACTTTACTCCATACACAGCAATATTATAATAAATGCTGAAGAACTTTAAACTGAGAGTTGAACAACAGATCTTCAGTCTTTGACAGCAAACATGAATCTCAAATCAGTGACTGTGTACTCAAAACAGGTTAGATACTAGGAATGAATTGCAGCCTCCTTTTGAGTCATTGCATAGCATGGACAGATGAGAATTTGTATATGTAGCATGCTTATAACAGATTTAGACAAACAAACTTAGGCTATGCCCAAAAATTGAGATCATCTGAACTTGGCATCAACTTTTAAGACAATAATTGAAGGTATGAGATGTGAGAATCAGATATAACCTTAGCACAGCAGTATTCAACCTTTTCTGGACCCTTGATGATGGAAGTGTGATGCTCAAACCAGAAGTAGCTTCAAAAGAACAATAGGAGTCATCTGGAATGGATTCATCCTCTTAACCTGCTTACTCCAGCTTTCCATCTTCTGCAGAATTCAGCAAGTTTACTAAAAATGGTGCCTCACGCAGAATATGAACCTTTCTCACATATATCTCTCGAAAAGCACACACTCCATAGCTGCTATGCACCAATATATATATATATAGACTCTTTCTGCAGCCACTGCTAACGGATAGATATAGACAGCTCACACATCCTTATCCATTTTGTCCAAAAAGTTTCTTGTCCTCTAGCCATTTTGAATTAACCAATCATTAGCAGCCTTTCTAGAAAAGGTTAATATACCCTTGAACCAAGAGAATCTTTATTTAATCAAAAAACAGCTGAGGGCATGGCTGTCATTCCCTGAGAATCATGGTGCTCACGTGCTGTCCTTATGCACTCTGCACAATTACCAAATTACCCTTGAAAGGGCTGTTAGTGCAGACCTGTTCTGTAAAGGCCATCGAGCTGAGCTATATAGATAAATAAAATGTGCCCACAGATTATGAACAATCATAATTAAACACAGTCATGAACATTAATACAACTGCATATTTAGAGAAGAGACTCAGATACCCCTATATGAGACGCACTGTTTTGACATTATAAAGAGCAAACTTGGCAACAAGCAAATGACATGAACCAACAGGTTGAATACGAGAATGGGTTGTTGAGAGATGACCTTGAAGGGAACCTAGGAGCAATTTGAAAAGAGCTATTTGAAAACACGAGCTTTTAAAAGCAATTTGAGAAGACTCTTACCAAAGATATTTTGAAAATTGTGAATAATTTTCGAAAAACTGGACTTAAAATTTGAGAAGATTTTTTTAAAAAGATATTTTGTAATAATAAGAGTTTTTTAACATTTGTTCAGTGTACTTACAAATTTACTTTGAAAATTATGTTTCTATTTGAAAAAGGATATCCTTGAAAAAGGTGGTCAATTTATGAGTAGCATTCATTCAACCATATTCAAACCGACAAATGATTGATTGTCTATATCCCAACCACCTATCAACCTTATCTTAAAAATATATATGAGAAATATTTTTTGTCGACATGTATTGTTCCTTCGGTATCAAACCACATGTTTTTGAGCTTTCTTGGTTAACAAGTCATCATTGATCAAAGAGGACTTTACTTGGGGTTGTAATGGGGTCTTTGGTAAAGTGGTTTGAGAAATAAAGGTTATATTAGGCTCAAAATATGACGCATAACTGGGTGATGAACTAAGGATCACTCAAAAACTTCCCCAATTTGGGAAATGACGGAAAATGTTGCTCGTCATGCGAGACTTTAATATGCGAGAGCTTTCAATCCTAAATGGTCTTCGCCAATCGAAGAGGTCTTGATTTGGACCATAATGTGGGCTAGGTGTAAGGCAACCAAGGAAAGGATATTAAGGCTCAAAGATATTACGTTAACACAGGGTTCATAAACCGTGATCACCATAAGAGAAAACTGCCCTAGCTTAGGGCAAGTTTTCTATGTTAGTATAGAAAAAAGTTTTTTAAACTATGCAATCATCCTTAATCGGAGAAGACTTTACATGGGTTGTAACGTGGTCTATGGGCTTATAGGTGATGAAGAAAAAGATATGAAAGGCTCAAAATTAATGTGAAATGGGGAATAAGACCAAGGATCATCTTCAATCTTCTTATACTTTGGTGACATGCAACTGAATTTGACTATCTTCATTTGTTCTATAGGAACCCTTACTTTACATTACTTTTATGACGGCCAGTGAGAATCGAACCCAAGACGTCCGGGTTTACGGCTCGTCCCGGTAGATTCTTTGATCGCCATATTTACTTTCGCCATTCTTTTATGATGCCCAGTGAGAATCGAACCCAAGACGTCCGAGTTTACGGCTCGTCCCGGTAGATTCTTTAATCACTCTGTCATCTTTGTTTTCACATGCCCCGCGAGAATCGAACCCAAGACGTCCGAGTTTACGGCTCGCCCCGGTAGATTCTTTAATCACATCTTTGCTTTTGCCTTTCTTTTATGATGCCCAATAAGAATCCAACCCAAGATGTCCGGGTTTACGGCTCATCCTCGGTAGATCACTGGGCCTTCTCTACTTTCACCTTTCTTGCAATTTGTCTTGAGTTACAGATGAACAGTACACTTGTAATGATCCTTGGTAGGTTCAAAAGAAGAAATGTAACCAGGCTCTATGGGTTCATCAATGGGAATCATAGTAGATGATGGATAATAGAAATGATGGCATCTCTTCATTTTAATTCGGATTGCATAGTAATCAAAACTTTTACTAGTCTAATGTAATATCTACATAAAATCTGCCCCAGTGTGGGGTGTGATCAACGGTGGGTATAATGAAAGGAACAGTATCATGGCACTAAGGGTTAGCAATGGATATATATCATTGTAGGATAACAGAAACGAGGGCCTCTTGTCCTTTTAACTATAATCACTTAGGTATTAAAGCTCTTGCCTATTATCATCTCACTGTCTTCGTCATGGTGATCCCTAGCTTGGGTTAATGAAGAGAATAAAACCGGCTCAAAAGGGTTATCAATGGTGATATTTGTATTAACTTGGGATAAAGAAAATAATGGCCTCTCATCCCTTCATTTTTGACTTGTTAATCTCAAAAGCTCATTTGACATAGAGATATCAACCTGAGGAATTGAACATGTACTTTAAAAATTTTCACCTATTGTGCTAGGGATATAAACAATGCATTTCACTTCTTGGTCTTAACACTTAAGAATGAAACAATACCCATAAATTTTGCACCTACAATATAAACAACTACCAAGATTAAAAATAAAGTTTCTGAAGAGGAAAGAAGGACGAGAGAAAGAGAGAGAGTACAAAACAAAAGAAATCCAAGCCAAGGATACTTTAACAAAGATCTAATAAAATTGTTCCGAAAATGTCAATTAAATTCTGTATTCATGCAAACTAGTTGAAACAAATAAAAAAATAAAATGTCCTGCCAGACACAGTGCACTGCTGCAAAAACAAGGTTTGTTAAAATAAAGTATCTAATTTCTATTATATCAAGCAGGCTATCACATGCTTTGCTTTAGAAAAATACTTACAATTTCTTATAAAAGCAATCAAGTTTTAGCATAGTGCATAAAAGTGGTATTAGCACTTGGTTGATACTCATAATATTAAAATTTATTCGAGACAAATGCAAAACATTTAAATGGGCATATTATTATACCTAGACATAGAAGAACATGGGATGGTTTGGCACAGGCCAAGGAAAACCAATCCCTGGTGATTGCCTTTCGTTCATGGTCACTCCATTTTGAAGTGTCCCTTCATAAAAGCTGTTAGAAGGGAATTCTGATAGGGATGGATGCATGCGATATTGAACCTAGAATTTAAGAGCACAAGACGCAATATATCAGTATTGCCATATATCTGTACAAGCAATAATGTAAATCTATGAACATGGAGCTGGTAAAAGTACAAGGACAACTGAGAAAGCATTAAATAATATAATAATTGCACAAGAAAATGAGAAACTTTTATGTTATCTCAAAAGAGTCTTGATGAATTGATGTTTGCAAGAAAACAATGAGAGACTTTCAATTGCACAAGAAAATCCAAAATATGATTACATTGATCCAATAAAGCTAATAGAAAGTTTGCAACTATTATAAACAAAATCCTGCCCAAAACATGTATGGACAAACCTACATGGGTAATAGGTGAAAACCAATCAGAGAGACCAACTCACAACTCTAGGTCCTATATAAATTCATAACTAACAATATATCCGCACCACTCTGAACAATATCAAAGCTTAGTGTGATGATCACATTTTCTTCAGGACACATGACACTCATGCATGGGTATGAAGTATGTGTCAGATAAATTTAGTTGGACATGCAACTAAAAAGCATATAACTAATTCAATTATATTACATTATTGCTTCAAAACTAGTGAAATGCTTATGTTGAACACTATGTTATGCACGCACACGCGCACAAAAGTATTTTACTCTAGGAAATAAAATAAAAACATTAAGTAATCTAATATTTAGTAATGTCCACGAGTCCTTTTGTTTGGCAATTTAGTACATTCGATGCTTGAACACATACCCGCACCCGACACACAAACCTAAATACACATAACATACCGGGCTAGCAAAAATCAGTTTGCAAGAATATGATATAACAACTTCCAGCCCCCCAAACACAAAAAACACTTTTTCTGGACTGAACCAGATATAAATAAATAAATCACAACAGAAATGAAAACATACAAAAGTAGTAACAGGACTGTCACCTGGAGTCTAATCGGTTTCACACTGAGTAGCACAAGGCGTTCGAATAGAGACTGAGCTAGCCCAGCACGAGCTGCTTTCTTGCACATAATAACAGGACCGAGCTGGCAATGGTCCCCAACAAGAACCACCTAAAATAGAAATTTCTATAAGAAGATGAAGCAGATAATGATAGAGTTGAAAATAACATGGACACAGATGTTTCAGAAACTACCTGCTTTGCTCCAAGAACCAAAGGAATAAGACACTCAGGCTCAGTTGCTTGAGTAGACTCATCAATAAGTACCTGCAAAACTAAAAAAGGTAAACCACTCGCAAAAGAATATAATTGTTTTATGACTGCCAAATGCTCACATCTGAAGTATTTCAACCTGGCGAAATCTAAAATTTGCCAATCGAGGATCACCAGCACCAACACGTGTGCAACAAATGACATCAGCACTCTGACATATCTCCCTCTCCGTTGCCCTCTTCAGAGCCTTGTACTTTTTCTCATCACTGCTGGACAACTCCCCTGTAGAAATTTAGAGTAATGAAAGATACATTAAAACAAATCCAGAAAGACACACAAATTCCATATTAGAATATGTATCTGCATTCCAAAAACAAACATAAAACCAGTTCAGTCAAGCCATTCAGAAAGCAGGTCTCTTAATATATTAATTTATTTTGTATAATTATAAAAATAAATAGAAAAAGAAGAGATCAATTGGGGGCTGATTGAGTGGAAGAATGATGGGGCCTTCACTGTTTGTGTAGGCAAAGTGGTGCAGCATCGTCTGGACATGGAGAGTGTTGTGGCCCTTATGCCATATTTCAAACTGCATAGTGAGGACACTGAAGGTTTGTGGTGTGGAGTTCAAGAAGGAAAATCAAGGGATGACACTGACAGTATGCTACAGTAAAATCCCGATGGCAGATACAGTACTTCAACTGAATGGTGTATGAAAATTTCCTTTGATGGTGACAAGCCAAATTGCTGGGAGGTCATTACCATTTCTACAGACTCTGGACAGAAAATTAGAAAAAGGAGGAATAGAGGTGGAAGAAGCTCAACCTTTGGATGTTATGGGAATTGGAGAGGAGGGGGAAATTCTGGATAGTGAGGGTAGGAGTAATCAAACTGAGGATTGGGTTGTAGCAAGTACTGGAGAGAGCAGCAAATATTGGACAGATTTATAGTGTCTAAAGGATGGGAAGAGAAATTCCCTGTCATGGCCCAAATGGGCCAGGCCAGACTCGTATCACATCCCTATTTTGTTGAAAATTGTGGTCGAATGTGGAAGGGGAAGTCTCCAACTTGAAGCGAATCCAAAGAAGTCTGTGGGGACACCATTGACCAACATTGAGAATCTAATTGTGGAGATACCGAGACACAAAAAGCGAATCCATCCCCTCCACCTCCTACAAAACCCCATCTGCTCCAAGACATGCAATGTGAGGACCTTTCATATTGTTTATTTGGGCTTGCCGTTGGGTGCTAAGGAGAGCTTCTTCTTGGGTTCCAGTAGTACAGCGATTTGAGAGGCGGTTGGTTGGCTAGAAGAAGCAGTATTTATCAAAAGGGAAGCGTCTGACTTTGTTGAAGAGCACCCTTTCAAGCATTCCCACTTATTTTATGTCCCTCTACCTGATCCTGACTTCTGTTGTAAAAGGTTAGGGAGATCCTGACTTCTGTTGGGAAAGGTTAGGGAGCTTGCAGAGGAACTTTTTGTGGAGTGGCATGGGAGATGAGATTGAGCTCAAATATCATCTCGTGGGGTGGGAGCAGATCTGTAGGCCCATTCAGGCAGCTGGTTTGGGAATGAGGAAGTTGGACTTGTTCAACAAAGCTTTGTTAGACAAGTGGCTGTGGAGGTTTGGGGTGGAGTGACACAAGCTTTGATATGATGAGTCCAAAGGCGGGTGGTGGTGCTTGTTGTTGTCAAGGGCCCCAACGGGAGTTAGCGTGTGGAAGAGCATCCAGAAAGGTTGTGATTAATTCTCCAAGCATATTGTTTTAGGGTGAGGGATGGGCGCCTTGTCAGTTTTTGGGATGACCCGTGGTGCAGAGAGAGACCGCTCGAGTGTCTTTCCGAGACTAGTTGGGATTGCGATTGATAGGTAAACGATGATCGCTCATTGTTATCATCTTGATAGCAGGAGACTGTCCTAGGATAGTTTGAGAGATTTTTGCATGACTGGGAGGTGGGGGAGATGGTTAAGTTTTTGGCTTTGCCCTGTAGCTAAGTTGTTTCCAAAGAGGGGATGGATGAGTGCCTTTGGGCGGGATCGAGACATGGGAGATTTGAGGTATGCCCGTTCTATTGTTGTTTGATGGATACTCAGGGGACGTCCTTTCCGTGAAAAGGAATTTGGCGTTCACGAGCCCCTTGAAGGTGGTCAATTTTGGATGGACAGTCGCTTTGGGGAAGATATTGACCATTGACAATCTGAGAAGGAGATGTCAAATTATAGTCAATTGGTGTTGTATGAGACGGCAGGCCGAGGAGTCGGTGAATCATCTCCTTCTACATTTCCCTGGAGATAGGGATGGCTGGCATTTGCTATGTACAGTTTTTGGGATCCAATGAGTCATGCCCAAGTCAATGGTGAGATTGATTGATTCTTTGGGAGGTTGCCGTGTGCACCCCCAAGTTAGAAATGTGCGGAGGACAGCTCCATGTGCTTGTGGTGGACTCTTTGGAAGGAGAGGAAGAGGAGATTCTTTGATGGCTTGGAATCTCCTTGGGGATGGTTAGAATTTTTGTTCTTAGTTCTTTATTTCTTTGGGTTCGCGACTCTAGTTTTAAATCTATGAAGAATTGATGAAGAATGAGATGACGGAGACGATATGCTACTTCTATGAGCTTAGCCAATTTGAGAAAAGCTTGAATGCCTCCTTCACAGCCTTGATTCCAAAAAAAGGTAGAGCCACAGAGGCTAAGGACTTTAGAACTATCAGTTTGGTCGGGAGTGTCTACAAGATTATCGCCGAAGTCCTTTCCTTGAGATTGAGGGTCGTGAATGGGGTGATATTGGACTCTCAAAATGCATTTGATGGAGGACATCAGATTCTGGATGCGGTCTTGATTACCAATGAGTATGTTGATTCCAGATTGTGTAGTAGAGCTCCGTGAATTCTGTGTAAGGACCTTAAAACTATCAGTTTGGTCAGGAGTGTCTACAAGATCATTGCCAAAGTCCTTTCCTTGAGATTGAGGGTCGTGAATGGGGTGATATTGGACTCTCAAAATGCACTTGTGGGAGGGCGTCCAATTCTGGATGCGGTTTTGATTGCTAATGAGTATGTTGATTCCAGATTGTGTAGTAGAGCTACGTGAATTCTGTGTAAACTGGATATTGAGAAGGCTTATGACTATCTTAGTTGGGATTTCATATTTTACATTTTGAGGATTTGCTACGAAGACAGGTGGAGAAATGGACATATTTCTGCTTCTCATCGCTGAAGAATTCAATTTTGGTGAATAGATCTCCAAACGGGTTCTTCAATAGTTCTCAAGTATTGAGGCAGAGAGATCCGTTGTCCCCCTTTTTGTTTATCATGGACATGGAGGTCTTTAGTAGATTGATGAAAAGGGCGACAACTCTTGGTCACATTCAGTGGTTTAAGCTGGGGAGAGAAACTTCTTGTTACAAATAACATCTTATTGTTCACAGGGTTTATTACTAAAAAAATGATCTTATAGTGCTTGTCACTCATCAGACGAGAAAACTCTTGCCAATATTGTGTGGAGTTGGAAATTTCTCGGTTTAGTACTTAGGTCTCCCTTTGAGTATGGCTTCTGAGGGTGCCTTTTGCTTGGGTTTTGGTGGTGGAGAAGTTTGAGAGAAGCCTCATTGGGTGGAAGAAGCAATATCTCTCGGTCAGCTTACCCATATGAAAAGTGCCCTTTTGAAACTCCCTACGTATTACCTATCTTTATTCCAAATTCCCTCACCCATGGTGAAAAGGATCGAGAAGTTGCTAAACAATTTCCTATGGGGGTGGGGGGATGGAAGACCAGTTCAATATCATCTTGTAACTTAAAAGAAGGTGTATTAAGCCCAAGCAAAGGGGACGTTTTAGGAGTCCGAAACCTCAAGTGGTTTAATCAAGCTTTGTTGGGAAAGTTATTGTAGAGATATGGGTTTGTAAGGGGTAAATTGTGGAGGAGGATCATCGAGTACAAGGTTGGGTAGGAGCACGCTGGTTGGTGCTCCAAGGAGGTGCATGGTTCAACCGGAGTGGGTTTTCGGAAAATTATTAGCAAGGGTTGGAAAGAATTCTCTAAACGCATCCAATTTAAGATACAAAGTGGGTGGCGGATTAGATTTTGGTTGGATGCTTGGTGTGATACTAAACCTCTTGCACATCTTTTCCCTAGAATTTTCATGCGCACAATTGACAAACATAGCATGGTGGCTAACTGTTATAATCTTGTTAACGGGCCGGTTACATGGAAAGTTCAATTTGCTAGGTCGGTCTAAGGCTGGGAGTTGGAAGATGTTTTTACTTCCTTTGATTTGACCTATCAACCGCCGATGGACTTGGAGGTCAAGGATGTGTGGTGTTGGAGGTGAGCCAAGTCTGATGGATTTACGGTCAAATCGTTTTACCAGGTGATTCAGGGAGCTTTAGAGGCTGCATTTATATGGAAAGCAATGTGGAAGACAAAAGCCCCTATCAAGCTGGCTTTCTTTGGATGGATGGAGGCATTGGGAAGTATTCTGACCATGGACACTAAAGGAGGCAGTGTCAGATTGTACTCAATTAGTATTATATGTGCAAGAGAGATGAGGAGACGGTTAGTCATCTCTTATTGCATTGCCCAGCAGCAAGAGATATTTGGGCTTTATTCTTGTCTATTTTTGGAATGCAGTGGTGTCACCAGCTAGCACTACAAAAACTTTGGAGTCTTGGAGTAGATGGTCAATCCGTAATGCATTTGGTGGGGTCTATGGAGGGAGAGGAATACAGATATTTTGAAGGTGTGGGAGCACTAATTTGGGTGCTGAAGCATTCTATTTTGAGTTTGTTGTTTTTTAGGGTGAGGAGGCATTTATGTACATCAGTAGAAGATTTTATTGATTTTTTGGACAGTGTGAGAGTATGGTACTTTCCTTTTTGTGCAGTTGTTCCACCAGCGCACTCCCCTTTGACTGCTTTACACAACAAGTGGTTCATCCCCTTATCATCACACACTTTTCACACAGCTTTCAGACAGCCACCATTAGACCCAATAACTCACGGGAGAAGGATAGGGTCTCCAATTATAAACATTGTAAGTTTGTAATTCATTCCTATTATACATACTAATAATATTTCACTTCAATGTCCAAGATTCCAAGTATTTTTATATATATATATATATATATATATATAAGAAAAAAGAAACTAAAGAAATTATTATGAAGGATAGAAGGCTACACCCTTGAAGGATGAGAACTGATCCGATAGGCATCATCAACGACACTCCATAACAAAAAAGAAACAGCTGTAGTATATTTCTTCATGCCAGTCTCTAAGGCTCGAAAGTCAAATTAGAGAACGAGAAGTCAAGTTCAACTCCTCGCCTGCGAAGTGTCCAATGTACCTGCTTGCTTGCAGTAACTGTGTTCCAGTCCACAAGAAGCTCAAAAAAAAAAAGTGGGAAGGGGGCGAGGTTTGCAAATTCAAAGAAAAATTTAACTTAAAAATTGGCTTCATTTCAAGCCAAAACCCAATCAGGACCTACCAAAATCAAGTTTTAGCTTTAGTCAAGTCAATTATATGTTTTATTTAAGTTAATTTCATGTCGGCTTATTTAATTGAATGTTTTCTTATCCGTTAGGAGCTAAGGGTACTAGAACAATTTCAAATTTATTCGACATGGGTCGTAATATAGGATTTTATTTGGGGTCATGTTATGCCATTAGTTTTTCTCTAGTGGTCTTTAGTTTTGCTTAGTAGGTCTCATAGGCCAAGATCTTAGATTTGTAATTTTTAAAAGTGTTCGTTGAAGTAGGAAAAGTCAAACAACACTTATTTATCCGTGTACTCTTTCTATTCATTTCAAGGCTTTTTGAGAAGTTCTATCATTTGCAATTGTGTGATGCAATTTTAATTCTAATTATGTCTCAATGATCTAGGTGCAACATGTTCTTCTTCTTCTTTCTTTTATTTTTACACTTTTATACTTGATGTCAGACCTTGTCAACTCTTCACAACCCTAAAAGTAAATGATAATGTAATGTTGACGCTTTAAATTACAAAATACAAGTAAAGATCAAAACGAACAATAGAAAAGCACCTTTGGGAAAACAAAATATGCAACACGCTTCTTGTTGAGACCGATATCCCACCGTATTGTGACGTTGTCTTTGCTTTGAGATTCTTTCATCATCTAAAAAAAAACAGGTTTCAGTTACGGTGCACAATATTTTGATTGGTACTAAACTATAGGAACTTGAATTAAGCTAATATTTGGATTGTAAGAGTTTCAACATGGTTGGTTCAAGAGGAAAACAACAAACTACTAAAATTAATGTGTATAACAAGATTAAAATTTTCATTTAACACAGAAAAATAAAAAGAAAAAGACAGAGAACAACAAATATAAACAAAAAATTTATGATGCATACTTTATCATAGTCAGCTTCAAGCTTGATCAGTGGCGCGAATACATTTTGATACTGCAGTAGGATATAGAGCAGCACAAGCTAATCAGTATTATTGCCATTATGGAAATACAATTAACTTCCTCCACAACATTCTCATGTTGCATGTACTAGTCTACACAAATTCACAGCTATGGCTTAGTGTTGCGAATGACACCTGATATGCATCTTCATACTTCAAAGCTACCGGCTGAGGTTCATCATCCACACCAGGTTTCTCAAGATCTTCCAGGGTAGCATCAGGATTTGTTTTCCAAAGTTCTTCTACCTTATTTATTTGTTGAGCACTGATCTGCCGTGCCCTTAACTGCTCCTGTTCAGATGGGACCTGCAAAGTGCAAGGAGATAACAACTTAGAGAAAGTTAACATCACCTTAGAGACATTAAAATATGAAAAACTGAAGAAGTCACCAACCTTAACAAGCCACTGCAGAAAACATCTATCATCAATAAGTGGACACCATTGACTGAGGTCCCAATTCATGTCCTTCAGAGCATTGACACTAAGACAAGGTTCCCTGCAAAGAAGAACGACGACGCTTTCTGTCTTGGCAGATATGAATCCAAGGAGGAACACATTCCGGCATCCACAATTGTAACATTCAAGTGTTGTTTCTCCCAGGGGACTGTCTTTATGAAGACAAACTTCTTTATGCTTAGCTCGAACCTACAAAGACATAACTGAACGTACTGATTCTAAAGTTCCGAGAGTGCAATTTTTTATCCTCTTGCAAATTAGTATGCACTTTATTATGCCAATACAACGAATTGCCAAGATTGCTATGCAACAAAAACATACACCAAGGCATTAACCAATTAGTCAACTACAGCCATAAAACTTAAGTACCATGCGTAGATAGATGTACTAATATAATTTAAAATAGTGACATGACATGCAAATGATCAAGGAGAAAATGCAACAAGCAACAAGCAAACGAGAGGAGTATAACCCACCATACATAAGCTTCAAACTACAAATAATTGAGAAAACTTAAGGTCATTTTAAAAATTAAAAGCCAGATTAGAAATTATTAGATTTAATACTCTTCTATAATTAATGTTCAAATAAATGACTTCCCAAACATAAGTACTTCTTTCTACCAAAAAAAACTCTCAAAGAATTAACCATGTAACAAAAATTTGATACTACATAGAGCAAAAGAGATTTAAAAATAAAAAGCCAGATTAGAAATTATTAGAATTAATACTCTTCTATAACTAATGCTCAAATAAATGACTTTCCAAACATAAGTACTTCTTTCTACCAAAAACACTCTCAAGTAGGTTGATGAGGAGGGCGGGAGGGTTGGGCTTGTAAGACACATTGGGGGTAAAAATTAGCCAACAAAACAAATTTTGCATCCTTTTATTTGGACTTCCTACAAGCTCGAAACTGCTTCCTCTTTGAACTAAATCTTCCACAAATTCACATTAGAAAAGAGTGGTGTTCCTTGAAGAAAACACCATTTTTTGTAACTTTGTGTATTTTTATAGATAGCCCAATTTTTGGGCGAGAAGATGACTTGGGACATGTGATTCCAAAGAGAGTGTCATGATTGGGAGCTTGCTGAGGTAGCAGAGTTCTTAGCATTATTTATAGTCAGGTGGTGGAGGGTGAGGGGATGGATGAGATGGTTTGGGTGGGTTCCCCAAGAGGGGCCTTTATGATTCGCTCTTTCTACCAGAGCTTCTTGGAGATCCCATGTTCCACCCTCCCTTGGAAGGCTATTTGAAATTGAAATCCCCTCTAAAGGTGGCCTTTTTTGCTTGGACAGCTGCCCTAGGGAAGACCCTCACTTTAAACAACCTCATAAGAAGGCAGCATATTGTGGAAAATTGGTGCTGTATGTGCAAGAAGGCAGAAAAAACAATGTACCATCTTCTTCTTCATTGCCCAGTGGCGAGGGACGACTAGGCTATGTTTTCTGATGTGTTTCGTATGCTTTGGGTGTCCTCCAAATCCACATTGGACATGTTATAGGCTTGAAGAGGGTGCACAGTGGAGGGTCAAGCCAAATATTCTTGGCCACTCCCCTAGGTTTATGGTGGGACCTGTAGCACGAGAGGAATAGGTCTTTCGATGATGAGGAGACTCTTATGTGGTCTCTCAAATACAATATTTTGATTAATTTATTCTTTTGGGTTAATGGGCAATAGGGCATCTTTTGGATTTTGTGGATAGCTTGAAATTATAGGTGGTTGGTGGCCGCTTGCGGCTTCTTGTGTATTCTCTTGGGAGTGCTCCCCTCTTGAGCAACTTCTATAAAATCTTGCTTGTCAAAAAAAAAATTGTTATCAGGATTGTCATGTGTTTGTTTTATATAAGATGAATAGTGTAGGATATGTTGATCAAATGTCTGGAATGTGTTGAAAAGTGCCTGAGATGTGTCAGCCAAGTATCCAAGATGTGTCGGCCAAGTCAAAAATAATAAAATTATTTTTAAATTATGGACACAACCATGGAGGGTAGAACACGTGTCCAGGGGTATCCATGAGGTGTCGGAGTCCAACACAAACACGATACTTTCGTAGAAGTGTTCGTGCTTCTTAGATTCAGATATTTACATGGACTGTTAATTTCTACACACCTCTCTATCCTAGGGAATGAATGTTGCTCGACATATTGTGTTAAATTTCTGTTAAAGGCATCTTTTCCACCTTAAGAGATTCACTAGTCGACATAATGTCGAACATAGAATCCTTGATCTGTGTATTTGGAATGATAGAGTTTTCTAATGATAAAAGGGTCCTTACCCAATATGGTTCCTATTGATTGAGGCTGCTAGGAGGGTTGGACGAGAAATAGACTTAACCTTTGGCAGACCTGAAAAATGGGTTTTGTGTGGTCTTAAGCCACCAAATTTTATGACCCTTTTTCTCTTATGAGTTTTGGATCCTAATTAGGACTCTCTTGTAGCCCATTACATAAGAACATCTAAGGTTTGGAGTGAGTTGAGAGAAAACGCAAAAAGAGAGAGAGTGAGAGAGCTAGGGTTTGGGGTTGAAACTTGTAATCTTCTGGTTTTTGCATAATATGTCATGCAAGGTTGTGGGTATCGGTACAGTTCAATCAAGATGTTTGACGGTACAGTGAGAACATTAACTGACGTTATGTTCCAGAACTGAATACGAATTTGATTTTCTTGACCAGTCTCCATCGGATGCAGTTACAGGGATGAAGGTGGAGTCATGAGGGTTTCGAAGGGTGCTCTTTTGGTGATGAAAGGACTAAAACAGCATGGTTTGTATGCTCTGCAGGATAGCACAGTTAGAGGTTCTGCTACAGTATCGTTCTCGGATCCGGATTTAGATACTACCAGATTGTGGCATATGCAGCTGGGACATATGAGTGAGAGGGGGATGGATGTTTTGAGTACGCAGGGTCAGTCTATTTGGTGGTCAAAAAACCGAGAAGCTAGATTTATGTGAGCATTGTGTCTTCAGAAAACAGTGCAGAGTAAAGTTCAGTACGGGAATTGTCACGCCCCAATTTTTCATACCCAAATCGATACAGAAATCAAGGGTGAGGAAAGTTACACGTCAACACTTTCACCGTTGATCATTCTCTTTGTTCCTTTCCTATCATAAAAGCTCCATGGAAGACTAGTTGTAATAGAAGGTAAAAGACGGAAAGTGCGACCAAAAATAACATGGGATGAAGGCAAGGATGGTGATGGTGATGGTGATGGTGAATTTTGATTCTTATCACCATCGTTCAGAAATTCTTAGTATCACTAGCTCAAATGGTTGCCACAAAAACACTATGATGTTCAAATGGCTTCAAGAATATATATCATTGTTGAAGGCAATGATCAGTCATGCCTCTTAATATGATTTAATATGATCAAGTGCGCAAAATGAAGGAAAACGAATGGTGAAACTTCAGTAATTACCCCCATTAATTTGGCCATAAGGTGATATTCCATCAAGATCCCATTTCCCTGCAGTATCGGGCTCATGAATAAATTGCATGTGAATAAAGATCCTAACATATTTGGCATCGAAAGCATGTGCAATCACCCGCAAACCATGTGCATAAGGTAAGTCCAGAAAGTGATTATACTTTTTTGTTGTCCATCTGGTATCAATATAAGGCCATTTTGATTGGTCATTATCTAACCATATTACTCCATAAATGGGAAGCATAGAATAGCAGAATATGTTATTGAGAGATAGATATATATATATATATAGAAAGAGAGAGAGAGAGTAGAGATAGTAGTAAAACATCTCCAGAATCCTAAAGGAACGAACCTATCAAAATCAGTACCACAACAAAGTATACCAGAAGCTTCCCGAGGACTTATCTAATAGTCCAGAACACCCATAATCTGGTTATGCAATCCACTTTCCAGTATTCTCTCTAAAACCAATATGCACCCATAAAGCTAAATTTTATACTAACCTAAGCAGTCTTCACCCTCCAACTTCCAGGTTATTACTATCATTCATACTCCATTCGAAGGCAAAACAGATTAAAAGCAATCAATCACTTCGCAGGGAAACAATTCCAAAGGCAAAAATTCATCTACTAAACTAACATTAAACAATCAAGCTGAACCGTAATACTATTCGATATCAACAAAAGAAAATGTAAATAATGTAGAATTAACACACACACACACACGTATATATATGTAATTGCATGTGTAAATATATATTTTTATATATAAATTACTCACTAACCTGTCCGTATCCTCCTCTAGGGCTTCCGCGTCGGCCGTCATACTCACCATCGTCCCTCCGTGACCTCTAAACTGCGGGGCGGAGGCGACCACCGAGGAGGGGAGTGCCGTCGATCGCGGTAAGGGGGAGGGTTGCTAGGGCTCAATCGCCGCTTGTAATCCCTCTCTCTCTTGGCAGCGGCGGTGACCGGTTCCGATCGTAGTAGTCCCCGCGACGTTTCGGCGGAAAGTCAAGGTCCCTATCGTCTCTTCTCTCTCTAGAATCTCTCCCTCTTCGCCTCGGTGGTGGTGGTGGTGGTGTTGGTGGCGGTGGAGGCGGCGGCGATGATTCTGTGTCGTCATTCGACTTGTCTCTTCGGTCGGAGGGGCGATATCGCCGGCGGTCGAGAGATTCTACCTGCATTTCATTACTTCGCCATTGATGAAAACCTAGAAAAGAAATGGAAATGGAACGCGGATGGCTCAACTCGGACTGACTTTTGAAGCCCTAGAGAGAGAGAGAGTGAGTGTGTGACAAATATAAAACTAAAATAAAATGCACATGAAAGTGAAATTGAATTTTGATCCGAATATGTAATTCGATAATTTATTTAACAAAGAAATAATATAATATGTTATATTATATATTATTTATAGTGTATTCCTGTGTCTACCCAATATCAATGTAAAAGGAATCACTGTTAGATTGTTCAAGGAATCATCACCCTTAGATATTTTAGACTGTACATGAAAAAATATATTTTGAACAAAATTAAATATTATATAGATTATTAAAATATTTCTATTATTATTTTCACCTCTTTTTCTTTTCTTTCTTTAAAAAAATTATTTTTTTAAGTATTTTTTCTTTAACAAAGAGAAAATAATTTAATTTTCTTTTTATTTTTCTTTCATATTTTATTTGTTTTTCATAGCCATTTTCTCTCTTTTTTTTTCTTTTTTTCTAATCAATGTTTTGATCTCTTATCTAGGGTTGTACACGGTACGGTTCCCCACGGTTCTTGGTGGAACCGTTACCAACGGTTCTTAATTTTGGGAATCGGAACCGGAACCGTTAGGGATTGGAACCGTATTGCGGTTCTCGGTTCGATTTCGGTTCCGAATCGCGGTTCCTTAGTTTTTTTATGATAATATAATTATTAAATATAATATATATACATTATATATAATTATTATATGTAATGTATATATATATTATATATAGTTATTATATTATATATATATACACATATTTAATATAAAACGGTTCCGGTTCGATTCCAAGGAACCGTTACTCCCAACGGTTCCGGTTTGGTACGGTTCTACTAGTCTTGGAACTGGAACCGTTGGTAACGGTTCCTAATTTTAGGAACCAGAACCGGAACTGTAACCACGGTTCGGTAAGGTTCCCCTCGATTTCGGTTCCGGTTCCTACGGTTCTTTGTACACCCCTACTCTTATCATTAATTTTATATAAAATAATAATAATCGAATTATTGGATCGGATATCTCATTACTAACAAATTGGATCTGAGTTGATTATAAATTATTCGTAAGATTATTGGATGGGATGAAGGAATACTCCTGTCGGATTTGAATTGAATCAACTCTCTAATCTGATTTATTTACAAGTCTAAATGTGAATATAATAACTTTTTTAACCATCATAATAATATAATAATACATATATGGGAGGCGATATTCGCACTCCCCTTCTCTCCTATTGTACTCCACTTACATTTTTCTTTTAAAAGAAATGACAAAAAAATTCATAAACTCATTAATGCATCATCTTTTATTTTATAATAACATAGCTACCCTTTATCCATAAACTTTAACTCTTTTACTTTCTTTAGTACATTTTTTTTTGTTTTTTTTTTGGAGTACTATCAAAGATATAATTTATTCCGTAGAGATAAATTTTTTTGGGGTTTTTTTTGTGCATTATATTTTTTTTCCTCAAATGAGATTATTTATTCTACCTATGATAACTTTTTTTGGGTCAAGTCAAAATAAATAATTAAGTAACATTTTTTTGGGTCTTTTTTTTCAGTTCTTGTCAAAAGAGATATTTTTATTCAACATAGATAACTTTTTTTTTTAATCTGGTAAAAATAAATAATTTATTTAATATAAATAACTTCTTTTTTTTCATGTCAAAAGAGAACATATTTAGAAGAGATAAGTTTTCGTTTTAGATTCTCTCAAAAGAAACCTAAAATATTAAAGATGAAAAAGAAATAGGGGATATCTTGGAGGAACCTAAAATATTAAAGATGAAAAAGAAAGAGGGGATATCTTGGAGGGTAGTTGTGTAACTTGATAAAAATAATAATCATTCACTTGTAAAATTAGGATTATAGTGTCATTTTATTTAAGAAGGGAGTGCAAATATATAAAAAGGGAGTGCGAATATCGCCTCCCTACATATATATAGATATATATATATATATATATATATATATATATATATGTATTTCTTTTCTTCTTGCCAAAAGGCCTAAAGGTAATTAAATTGTTAAAAAGTAATGATACCCGACTAAATCCATCGAACTATATAATAAATTAAATATGTTCATGGATATTTTCACATTAGATTCACACAATAGTTGACCTAAAAAAAATCAATTGTGGAAGTGACATTGAACAATGTCAACAAAAAAAAACTAATAATATTTTTATTTAACATATTTGTAATTTTTCTGTTCAATTTTCATATTTTAACAACATCATTTCTTATATTAAACAATTCAAATAAATTGCAAAACTCTTGTACTTTTTATTCTTTGAGTAACAAATTCACAAATGAAGTATCAATCCACTGTTGGAAGAAAAGTAGTTGTTACTTTTGAAACTTTTTTTTTTCAAATTGAGATTTTTATTTTCCGAAAAAAAATGATTGGATAAGAGAGAGATCATACTGGCTTAAGGTTGATAAATTTCTTGAAAGAAGACTTCAATAATTTTAAAGATTGAGAGAGTAAAAGAGAGAAATTGATAACTAAAGTGAAAGAGATGAACTTGATGCACATTGTGACAGAGTAAGGCTAGAAAGCTTGCGAGAGAAAAATTAATAAAAATGGTTGAAATGATTAAGATTCAATGTTTTCTTTTTTCTTTTTGATAATTTTTTATGAGAACAAGTTAACAAAAATATATAATTGAAATACAAAAAGATTTGAGTGGGGCTAGCCCTACCAGACTCTATGACTCATCTGGTTCGCATACGTTATAGACTGAAAATTTTGACAAACTAAATTTGATGGGAGAAAATACAAGATATGACATCACGTGGGTACATTTTTATTTATTTATTTTGTATCTTCTATTATCATTATTCGGTTAAAAATTATCTTGAAAGGGAAGACTAATATAGAAGTACTTAGAGTTATAGGGATGAAAATTATACTAAATTATATAATTGAAAGGTTAAGGGATTCATTTCACAAGAAAAACGCAACTCTAATCAAAGGCCGAACTTCCAAACCAAAGACAAGGAGTTGTAGAGCCTATTGTCTCTGGTTCGAGGATTCGGCCTTCAGCCAGTGTCTCAATGCTTATTTCACAAATGTGTGAAAATCAAAATTTCACTTTTCTAACTATCATTCACCAGTTTTTATATCAAAGTAAGGCTTATTACTCTTCAACATATGCTGGTTATTTCATTTACACCTCTTGCATATTAATTTAACTCCTAAAAGTAATTATTCTCATGTTGTTCCTAATTTTTTAAGTGCTAATCATGTAAGCATACATAGGAGTCTCCTTGATGAAATGGTTAATTATTTGTTGGGAGATTTGAAGCACAAGTTGCTTTTTTGTACAGCAAGTCTTCAAAGGTGTCTGTTTATTTTTTTGACATCCTACATTAGACAGGTTATAATAAAAAAATGTTTAAATTGTGCTCATTTCAATTTTTTTTTTCAAGTTTTTATTTGTGTAAGAGAGGAAATATCAGCTTATTCTCACCTTCTGTCATCTGTGCATCAATGCATGTATGGTAGCAAATGTGTCAATTAGTTGATGATTTAGCGTGCTTCTATCAGTTTAGGTAGAGACAAGACTTGAGCCACTTTGCTGGACCATCACCCTAAACTTTTCACAAAGTAGACTATCCTCGTCATCTAATGACTAAATATTGTGATTAACTATGATAAAGATTAGTTATTGATATAGAGGTTCATAAGTTAGATGGCTGGGATTATGTGAATGGTGTCCGTTTTGGATTATAATATGAAAGCATAATTAGAAATGTGTATCAGAAAGTGAAATCAGCCAAATTACTCTATCAGATAAGAGTATTATGGCTACCTGAATACTATTGTATGTTATTCATGAAGGTATTGTTTAGTTGTTATGAGTTAATATACATGGAACAAATCAATGCTACATATTATGAAACACTTTTTATAGGTAAGTTGCATCAATCCACTAAAGCCTCCATGGGGACTTGAACACTCAACCTTCCATTTGGAAGGATGAGATACCACTTGAGCAAAAGGTTTTGTGGTACAGATTATCTAACGTTTCTAGGAGCAAACTAATTATTTTCTTCTTTTTTTAATGTTTTTGTTAATGTAGAACATCTATCAATACTTCAAACTTTAGTCAATACATCTCAATTTCACACAAGAATGGAGAACAGGTTATATATATGAGTATTGGAATTTGCAGGATCTATCCTAGTGCACAGATGCAATATGTAAAACTCCTGAAAACAATAACAAGCCTTTGGTCTTTAAAGAGTTAAGGAAACTATGGGAAAAGAATGATCCAAATCTTTCGTGAAAGAGGGGAGATTATAATAAGTCAGACACATTGTTGTTGGATGATTCTCCATACAAGGCCTTGCTTAATCATGTAAGCTCATTGTTTCTATTTTAACTTTATTTACATCAAGCCTCATTTCTTAAGTTCAGTTTTGATAGTTTGATTTATGCCCTAGTTCTTATTTTTGATTGCGTAAATATTATCATTTAGAGGCACACTGTAATATTCCTTTATGCATACAACTACATTGACTTGAGCGACGATTCATTAGGTATGGTGTCTTCCAATATAATTTTTTTTTTTTCTCTGTCTTCATCTTATTTTTGTTTATAAAATGTATGTTGCCTTATATATATTCAGTAATTCCTTCCATTTGTACTCATGACAAATGCAATATGCTTTGAGCATTCGGATGAATCAAATATGGTATATAGGTGTTGAATCACTCAACTGGGCCCTTGAAAATGATGCATATTGATGTTGTTTTAAAAGTGTAAAATAACTCGTAAGTGTACGAATCTATTAAAGTATAGATCGGCAAGAATGAGGTCGAACCCAAAGGAATGCTTTGAGAAGAAAAATTAATACAAATTTAAATTAATTTAAAACTAATATAGTTTAAGCAAAAAGTTGGTTGATTTGAGAAAAATTAAGCTAACATGCAAATAAAATAACACAATTGAAATCAAATAGAGAAAATAACTAAGGTTTCGGATTCCACCACTATTAAATCCATGAAACTTCTAATATTCATTTATTAATTCCCAAATTTGGAGTAGCAATCAAGAAATCAATCTATTGCTTACTCAAGATTTAGCAATAAAGCACTATGAAAAATATATTAAAATGGTAGATTTTCCTTTGCTTCACTAGTGTAAAATTCTAAACATCCTATGTATCCAATTTAATGAAAAACATAAGATCAAAGATTATCACTTTTAAGAAATACAAACCCAAGCTTAGATTAATTATAATACTTTCTAACTACCACATATACATGATATAGATGGTGAAAGAACTATAAAATAATTAATCACAAGAAAGTTAAATCATAAGCAATTAAATCATGCACATGGGAATCAATTAATGAACAAAAGAACTTCACTTCATTAATGGAGGTTTCCTCCTCAACCCTAATTGAGGAGTTTAGTTACACATGGTAGAAGAAGAAGATAACAAAATAATAAAAGACATAATGAATAAATAAAACCCGGATTGTCTCTGTCTTCTCTGCCCTGGCCTCCACTTCTTTTTCTCACTTCTAAAAAAATAACCTCCAATTTGTCACTTTATACCCCAAGAAAATACATAAAGTTCTAATCCAATTAGGAGATAAAGTCCTAATCCAATTAGGAGATAATTAGGGTTTTCCCGCAGCCCTAAATAGGTAGATTTTTCTACTGACATTCGGCCCAAGTTTTGACCCAGTAAAAGTTCGATTCATGAAATTTACGTGAAATACAAAAGTGTCCAGAATCGAATTTCATTCAACTTAAACGAGAATTAAGTCGAATTGATGCTCAAAAATAAGACTTTCGATCCCCTTTCCAAAATGGGATTAAAACTGAATTATGAGCAGAATTGGGCTTCAGGCCCATAACCTCCTTAAGCAGTTATAATTCTCTTAAACCTCTTCCTTGGGCTGATTTAAGTTGAAATATGGAGTTGAATGGACCCATTAGATGTAACCTTCTTAGATATCATCTTTAAAAGCCCAAAATCATGATTTTATCTGAATAATCATTAAGGCCCTGAAAAAGACAGAAAACACAAAAATAGAGTAAAATCACATATAAACTATCACTAAGAGAATAAAATATGCAAATTAAGAGACTAGAATGTGTAACATTCAACGCCGATCACATACTTTTATGATTGAAAATGTTAATTAGATGGCTAGATGATGCACCGTCCTCAGAAGTACAAGTGTGGTTACATCTAATTGATCATTTTTCTATAAAAAAAATTTGTTGCATGGTGTCTTCCAATATCATCTCTTTTTTTTTTTTTGTCTTCATCTTATTTTTGTTTATAAATGTCTGATGTCTTAGACATATTCATTAATTTCTTCCATTTGTACTGGTGACAAATGTAATATGCTTTGAGCCTTTGGATGGATCAAATCTACTATATGGGTGTCAAATCACTCGATTAGACCCCAAAAAATGATGCATATACCTTTATGATTGAAAATTTTAATTAGATGAATAGATGCTACACCATTCTCAGAAGAACAAGTGTGGTTACATCTAAATTATTCGTTTCTCTAATTTTTTTGTTGTTACACATTGTGCTCATTAAAGATTAGATAGTTACGATGTTAAATGACTTAACGAAAGGTCTTAGAGGCAATCTTTCAGTATATCTATAAGATTTAGTTGTTGCTAAAAATATACAGAAGTTTGTAGAGCACCATCCATTCAGTCAAAATGCAATCAGTGATACAAGTCCACATTGAGAATTCTATCAAAGAGTTTTGGAAGCAACTAGAGGTTAATGTGATTCTAAGCATATCTTCTGTCTTGTTTATGCTTGCTTATGCCATGTATGAGCTTTTTTCTTTTTTTCCTTGCTTGTTATTATTATTTTTTTCCTCTTTATTTTTTGCCCTTCTCATACTTTTTTCTCTGGGAAGGGGATTACATCATATACCTTGTCACGTTATTATGTCGAGCATAATATGCACACTTCTATACTAGTGTTGATGCAATGTCTGGTGACAAGCTGGTGGTCATAAGATAATATAAAGGAGTTGCTTACTTATTGGAGAACCCTCATAGGCCGAGAACTGATTTTAAGGCTTTTCATGTAAAACTTTTTACTGTAAAATATTTTTTTTTATGTTTGGAAGTAATCCTGAAAATATTTTTTGGAAAACCTTTTTTGGTGTTTGGCTTTTGAAAATGTATTCTAGTGTTTGGTTTCTGAAAATATTTTCTGAGTAAAAATTAAAACTCTGAAATGAAATTCAATTGCTAGCTTACTAGAAAACCTCTATCCATATGTAAGTTCTTTCATTTGTTAAAATTAATTATTTTATACGGAAATTAATTTTCAACAACTTATGTGTAAGTTGTGGTATTATGAATTGGGTAACTCAAACCCCTATCGATACCACCAATCAATGGATCATTATCAAATATGCGCCTCGACACTACCGCATTATTATTTTCCCTGAGGATCATATTTTAATTCAGTTTTGGGCACCCATCATAAAAGCAATATGGTGTTTCCTTTTAACTTCAAACCAACCTTTTGATCTTACCAGAGATCCTGATGGAAGACTTATTCAGTATAGGAAGCACTGTTGGGAATATGAATTTAATGTGGATGAGCCAGAGTAACATTTCAAATTTGTAGAGACCGTGATCAATTTTGGCCGATTTGCACTTTATTTATCATAATTGCCATAAATGCATTTTAGATGATGTTTAACATGTTTTGAGTGTGGAAAACATGTTTGGGAAGTTGTATAGAAGTTTTTAAAAGTTTTCAGAGCATTTGAAGAAGTTTGACTTTTTGGTCAAATGGGGGCGGGGATGTGGTCCGGATGGGCCCGGTAATTTGAAATTTTTTTAAAAATAATTATTTTTTATTTTGGCTAAGATGAAATGTTTAGAAAGTTAAGGAAATTATTTCGAGTCCGTAGAAACTTTCAAAATAAAAAACGAAGGTCGGAGGGTACATTAAGTGGCCCGGGGGCATTTTAGTCATTGTGCGCACCCTAGATATTTTAAATATCTGTGCCTGAGAGATTCCAGCCATTTCTCATGGTTGTTTTTCTCTCTAATTTCTCCTAACTTCATCCCTCCACCTTCTCTCTACATTTCAGGTAGCTTTGGCTTGGGTTCGGGATTCGTTGAAGAAGGAAAGTGCGTAGAGCTCAGCAAGGGTATCACTTTAGACCAAACAATCTTGGATTTTAGCAAGGTAGACCTCGATGAGATTCTTGAAAATTTCTTGGAAGCCTTCCAAATTCGAGGTAGGAGTTCTCCTTCTCTCTTAGTTGTCGATTCTATGATTTCGGGAGGGTTGAAAGAGTATAAGGTGTGTTTGCATGTATGTGAGTGTTGAGAGGGGTTGGGATTTGATATTTTCTCATTCTCTTGTGATTCTTACAGGCAAAATAGATACATTATGTGATATTTACGGTGTGGTGATTGAGTATGTGCAATGTGTAAAATGTGAGAGCATGAATACTAATGCTAGGGTATGTGCATATTTGACTCATATGCAAGTTTTGACATATATGTGACTATATGCGTTTATGTGGTGAGAAATGCATGCTAGATACTTTAGTGGCTAGCTTGTACATTTGAGAAGCCTGAAAATGTTATGCTTGATTTTATATGTTCAAAATACATATATGGGGTTCTCGTGAGGGAATGGGGAAAATGGATCATGTATGGAATGTCAATTGTCTAGCCATGTTGTGTAAGTGGCATTATTGGCCAATGAGGTATGACTGTCAGAGTGGTCCAAACATACCAAGGCTAAGGCCGAGAACGGATTATATCCATATTTGGTGACTATCGAAGTTGTCCAATCACCTTGAGGCAAACATGACATTGTCGGAGTTGTCCACATCATACGAATGTATCGGAGGTGTACAAGGTCACATGATCTGTCGGAGTGGTCCAAATCATGTTCGGGTATCGGATGAGATCCGAGAGAGAGAGAGTTATATTTTTATGCTTATGTGATCAAATATCGAGAATGATACATGTTTTAATGCATTTTCCTTAATATTTGTGTGAATGAACATATGAGCATTGGAGATGTCATGTAATGTAATGACATACATTCATGTAGATCGATGTTGAGTCGGCACCTAGGCGTGTTAAGGTATTCCTACTGAGCCGTTGAGTTGCTCACCCCTTTTTTTGCCAAACTTTTTACAGATAAGGCGCCCATGACGAATAGGACTTGAATGGCTCAAATGGAGTTCTCGTAGCATTTTTGCTTCATTTTGGATATTATAGATTTTGATTATCCATGCTGACATGTGGCATGTTGAAATGTATTTTGAAGTCATTTATGAATTCTTAATGTTTTTGGACTATGCATATGTAATTCAAACTATGACTATGAGATTGTAAGGATTTTCTTATGAAATGCATGATTGGACAATTGTACATCTAATGAAAATAATGGTGGGGGAAATGAGAATGACTTGTGGTTATGGGATATGTAGTTGGAGTTGAACTCCACATGTGTTGACATTCATGAATGTATATTTATCTCTATGTTGTATAATTTGGATGAAATAGATGATTTGGGATAAAAGGATGATGGACTTATGCTTTAACCATATGTTGTATGATGTGTGAATGTTCTTTGATAAAATTGATGTTATTAGGGTGCGTTTGGTGATAAAAGGAATCATGTAGGAAGTTGTAGAAAAATTCTGCAAAAGGCAGTACGATTGTGCGAAACGTCCATTTCGCACAATCAAAGTTTCGATCGTGCAAAATACCAATTTTGTACAATAAAAAAGTTACAGGTTTTCTTAAGATGCAAAAGTTCCAAAGGATGGATAATTTCAATGGTACCTCAATACTACTTTATAAGCTGCTCGATTGTGTGAAAGGCAGGTTTTGCACAGTCGAAATTTTGATTGTGTGAAATGCATTTTTCGATTGATTGAAAAGTTACAAGTCAGCTTGGAAGGAAGATGTTTCAATTCTAATCGTGGAGGAGACTCTAATGATGGCACCAGAGGAGTGTTAGAAAGAGGGAGAGGTGGCTCCATCGGAATCCTCCAAGGTGGCTTATCTTTTTTGGCCACTACATCAATCATAACATTCAGTCCCGTAATGGACTTCTTAACATCTTGAGATAGAGCAAACAGATCAATTTCTTTGACACAATCATCAATATCATCCATAAAGAAACAATCACTCTAATCTGAAAAATGTTCAATAACATTAAAAATATTCAATTTCACCTTCATGTTGTCAAATGATATATCCATGACCCCCGATCTACAATTAATACAAGCATCTGTGGTTGCTAGAAAAGGGCGACCAAGGATGATTGGAATATGCCTCTTTGGATTGTGAACTGGCTCAGTATTTAGAACAATGAAGTCCACTAGAAAATAGAATTTATCCACCTTGATGATGACATCTTCAATGATCCCACGAGATTATTTAGTTAATCTATTTGCAAATTGTAACAACATCGGGGAAGGCTTCAACTCTCCTAAACCCAATTGTAGATACACCAAGTAAGGCAGCAAGTTCACACTTGCACCCAAATCCAGAAGAGCTTTATCCACTTGATGTTCTCCAATGATGTGTGAAATAGTTGGAGCTCCAGGATCTTTGTATTTTGAAGGGGTGCAATGTTGGATAATGGAGCTCACTTGTTGTAGAAACATTACTTTATTTGAAACATGGCTCATTGATCGTCTTTTCTACGTACACAAGCCCTTCAAAATTTTAGCATATGTAGGAATCTATCGAATAACATCAAGAAGTGGCAAATTAATCTTCATTTGACAAAACACCTCCATCATGTCATGCAGCTTGTCCCCTTGCTTTTCCAACTTAGATGCTTCTTGAAAATGTTGTGGGAAAGGGGCCTTAGGCTCATAAGAAATTTCAACTCTAGGACTCTTTGTCACCTTTTCTTCATCACTTTTATTTTCCCCCACTTTGTTGTAATTACTTTCCCACTTCTCAAAGTGGTGATGGCTTGAACTTGCTCATAACGTGGGTTATTCGAAGAAGCATACATCCCTCTTGGATTGGCAATGGGTTGACTTGGTAGCTTCCCCTCTTCTCTTTTACTCAATGTATTGGTAAGTTGTCCAAACTGAGATTCTAGTTTGGCAATCGATTAAGAATGAGAGTGGACCAGTTGAGAAGTAGTTTGAACGGTTTCAAAAATAGAATCAAGCTTTTCGAGTTTAGAATCAAGTTTCTTGAGTTTAGCTAAGACACCCATCATCTTGTCTTCAAGAGCAAAGTTTTTTTGTGGCATAGGAACTTATGATTGATAAGGCTATGGAGGCACATAGTTCCTAGGCTGATAAGTGGGCTGCATTGCTGCTCCTTGATTGCTATATGAAAAACCATGATGATTCCTCTATGTTGGATTGTAAGTGTTGCCACGTGGAGGATTCATTGGTCCAATGAATGTAACTTGGACTTGCTCTTGTTAAAGGTCAGAAAATTACCCCACTGCAGAACAATTAATCACATGATGTATAGGACTAGATCAAAAGTTACAAGGGCCTAGCACTGAAGAATTTGTAGAAAGAAGAGCTTGATTAGCTGCCATAATCTGTGCCACTTTCTATGCAATTAAATCAATGTTGGTAGACATAGCATCTCGAGCACCAACCTTGAAAATACCATCTGTCTTTCTTGTATTGGCTGGTCTGCTAGAACGAGTTAAAGATACATGTTGTAGAGAGTTTTCACTGAGATTTTTAAACAAGTCTGTGCTTCATCTTCACTCTTCAACACAAAAGTACCTCCACAAGATATTTCTACCATCTGTTTGTTAGCTTTTATCAACCCCTCATCGAAACTCTGCACAAGCTGCCATTTAGAAACCTGATGATGAGGACACTTCCTAAGAAGGTTCTTGAACCTCTCGCATGTCTAATAAAATTATTCTCCCTCAGATTGAGAAAAACTAGTGATAGCTCGTCTGAATTGATTCGTCCTCCCTATCGAAAAATATTTCTTCAAGAACTCATTTTACATTTAAGTCCATGTAGTGATAGAGCCCGTTGGTGGAGATCTAAACAAATACTTAGCCTTGTCCTTCAAAGAGAATGGAAAGAGACATCCGGAAAGCATCTTCAGAGAAGTTATGTATTTTTGTTGTTGAGCAAACTTCTATAAAATGTTCCAAGTGCTTGTATGAATCCTCATGAGTCAGCCCAAAATAAGATGGTAACATCTGAATAACGCTGGACTTGATCTCGTAGTTTTGTGCTATGACATCAGGCAGTTGAAATTTAGCTGGCGAATTGTATGTCTCTGGGACATAGTAGTCTCTGAGCAATCTCGTCCTCTCCCCAACAACATTAGGCACAATATTATTATCATTATTTTTATCACGCACACCAGCCATAGCATCAATATTTTATTCTTCTTGAACAACAGGGTCAATAGGAACACTTCTGTGCTGTCTCAAAGTACGCTCAAGTTTGGGATCGTACGGTATTAATGGATTAGGCAAAGAATGGGCGACCGAGTATATGGTGACTGAAGTACCTGAGAAGAAAACAAAAATAAATTAAATTAAAAGCAAAATTTAATAAATTTCTAAACTAAAAAATCAACTAGAACTAATTCTAAAAATTCAAACAATCGAAATAGACTGTCCTCGACAACGACGCCAAAAATTGATCGTGGCTAAGTGTATCAATTAAAATTTACCACTTCGCAATAAAACAAATTCTTTGCAGAATAGGGCTATCGAAAGGGGTGTCGAACCATATGGACTGTGTTGGATATAAAGGATTAATTCTAATTAAATTTAGGAAAAATATTTACTGATTTTTATTCTAAGTTAACTAATAAAGCAATTAAATAAAAGCAGGAAAAATTATTGAGTGAAGAGAATATGAGATAAATCTAGGGTTATTAACTTCACCACTAACTTCACAATCAATGGTCAATTGAACTAACTATGGGGAATTATATCAAGCATAAGTGGTGTCAAATAGCTACAAGTTCACTTCCAACAATCAAGGGGATAACATTTATTAAAGCTAAGTCATGGACTATCTTCGATTGGCATGAGTCATATGTCTATCTACTTTACTCTATGGTGCAGCATGGTCCATATTCTCTAGACATAATCCATTAAAACTTTAACTTTACATCCAATTAATACCATTGTGTAATAATCACTCTCATAATCATAGAAAACAAGAGAGATTGAGTTCAATCACAATAATTAAGTATCTAAGACAAGATAAGAAATCATTGAAACTAAATATAAAGACTTTATTGTGCAATTCTTTAATAATAGAATCCTCAAAATTACACAATCTATGCATGAATATAAAAATCTCCAATAATTAGAACAATCAAACCATTGATGCTTAGTTAGGGCTACATCAAAACCCTAGTGGATGAACTAGCCGCTCATGGTAGAAAAGATGCTTCAACGGTTGAGGAAGAATACATCATCTTCATGGAAATAGTGTTACACCTCGTTATCCAATGATTCTCCACTTTAAAAGATCTTCAAAGTTGCTGCCAAGCCCCCTTTAAACAACTCCAATTCGTCACTTTTAATAGCCAAGAGAATATGAAGTGTTCCCACCTAATTAGGAGACAATTAGGGTTTTCCCGCAAGCCCTAATTAGGTGAATTTTCCTACTGACTTTCGGTCCAAAGTTTGACACCTCAGAAGTCCGATTCACGAAATTTTTGTGAAATACAAAAACATCTAGAATCGAATTCTGTTATACTTCATAAAAATTGGGCCATTTTGACAATAAAAAATAAGAGTTATGAGCATTTTTCCAAAATGGGATTAAAATTGTATTTTGCGTAGAATTAGACTTCAACCCGTAATCTCCTTAATCAGTTGCACTTCTCTTGGGCCTCTTCCTTGGGTTGTTTTGAGTTGAAATATGGAGTTGAATTGATCCATTTGATGTAGGCTTTATATAACCCTATTGAATGTCATCTTTAAAGGCCCAAAAATCATGATTTGATTGAAATTATCATTAAGGACCTGAAAATATAGAAAACACTAAAATAAAATAAAATCACAAATAATCTATTACTAAGAGAATAAAATATGCAAATTAATAGGCTAGAATGTGTAACATTCAACGTTGATCATATTGTCAGTCACTCTTCGTAGCACCAAGTCCCCAAGGTTGAACGCTCAATGTTTCACCTTCTTGTCATAACTATTTTTTTTATCATTTTCCGATAGGACGCAAGTCTTATCTGAGCTGTCTCCCTCTTTTCTTCTAGGAGATTCAGATTTTGCTCAAACAGCTCATCGTTCTGCCCCTCTCCAATATCTATGTTCTGATGGTTGGGGTGGACAGCTCAGTTCCTATCACTGCTTCAAATACATAGCTTAGACAAAACGGACTCTCACTGTCGGACGCCTGGGCGTCATTCGGTAGGCCCAGAGAACTCTAGGTAGTTCCTTCAGTCATTTGCCCTGACAGGCTTTCAGCTTATTTATAATACATTCAAAGATGGTTCGGTTAGTTATTTCTGTATAGTCATTCCCTTGGGATATGATCTAGAGGAGAAATCTTGATTGATTCCATACTTTGTGAAAAACTTTTCTATCAGTTGGTTGTCAAAATTTATGGCATTGTCTATGATAATGGATTCTAACAATCTAAATCGGCAGATGATGTTGCTCCAGATGAATCTTTTAACTTGTACATGAGTGATCATTGCATAAGCTTTTACTTCAACCCACTTTGTGAAATAATCGGTGGCTAGGAGGAAATGTTTTTTGCTATTAGCAAGCTTCAGAAGAGGTCCCACCAAATCCATCTCCCATTTTGCTAATAACTAAGGATTGACCATAGTGGTCAGATTTTCTGGGGGCTGATGGTGCACACTGGCATGTTGCTGGCATTTATCATATTTTCTGGTGTGTTATTAGGCCTCCCTAGCTATGTACGGACAAAAGTACCCTTGGGTAATGGCTTTATGGACCAGTGATCGTCCTCCTGAATGATTTCCATGCACGCCCTCGTGGATTTTTAAGAGTACTTCTTTCACTTCTGTAGGGGCCACACATCTCAAATATGGCCCTAAGATGATCTCCTGTAGAGGTCTTCGCCAATCATGGAGTATCTGGAATGATTCATTCTGATTTTTCTTGCATCTTATTTCAATTATGGAAATACTCTGTTAACATGATAAGCTTTGATAGGATCCATCTAGCAGGGTTAGTTTTGTATGACTAGCACCTCTTTCTAGGCATGGATGCTAGGCTTTTGCAAAGAGTCGATCGGAGCTATTCTGATCAGATCTGGCTGAGCTGCTGAAGCCGAGTATGCAAGCCTGTTGGCTTTTAGGTTCAGATCTCTTGAGATTTGAGAAATTTTGACTTGATCAAATTCTTTAAGCTGCCTTTCCACCAGATCTTTGTAGGCTTTCATAAAATTATATTTTGCAAGGTAATCTCCACTAACCTATTTCACGATTAGTTGAGAATCACTAAAAACTTGCATGTCTTTTACTTGAAGTGTTTGTGCTAGTCTTAGTCCTGCTAACAAGGCCTTGTACTCGACTTCATTGTTTGACGTAGGAAACTCTAGATGGATTGTGATGTGATTTCAATTCTACTTAACCACTCGCAATAAAATGAGTCCTCGTAGGACAGGGCTATATAGAGGGTGTCGAACCTCAAGGACTTGTAAGGTTGAATTGTTATGTTACTCAGTCTTTGAATTAATTCTAAAATAATTAGAAAACAATTGTTGATGTTTGATCTTGAAATTAATTGAGAAAATTAAAGCTTTTTATAAATTGGTGTTATGAAATTTAATCAGGAAGAGAAGGTCCTGGGAACTGACTTCACCACTAACCCTCTAACAATGACAATTGTACTAATTTGGGACGTTTACTCTACGCATTCAGAAAAGAATGGCTACAAGCCCAATTCAATTATATCAAGAGAATTCGTTCAACATTCAATTAAGCATAACTCGTCTTCGCTTAGCATGGCCTATACATCTAACTAATTAATAATGTTATAACCTATCTATGCTTAGTACGAATTATCAAAAATCTAAATTAAACGATATGTGAAAACTATTGTATAACCTTTCTTAACAAAATCACAGAAGTTGAGAAGAACAAACCCTAATCATTACAAATTTGAATTCATTCTACAAGAATAAGAATAAATGTACAATGAATCAATACATTCAAATTGAAAGCAACAGCACATCTATTATTTATGTCTCAGTTATACAATCAATGCACAAAGTAAATTATTCCCAAATTAATATACAACTTAAAACATTGAAAGATAGGTTAGGGTTACGTCACTTCCCTGGAATGGTGTTTAACCGCTCATGATCGGATGTCCAAGCTTGAACGATGATGAAATCGCCATCCTCTTGTCCGTATCGTCACGAATCGCCTCTATATTTCTCTCTGTCTTTCTCTCCTCTTAGAATACCTTAGTTTTTTCCTTTTCGTCGTTTTTACTTTGCGAAACAAAACCCACGGGACACCTGGCCTCCCCAAAGTGGCAAGTGCGCATAAGAAAATGGCACTTGCGCCTCACAAAGTGGCATTTGCGCCCAAAAAGTGGTAGCTGCGCAAATAGGGCAGAAAGTTGCCTTAAACGTCCGTTTTAGGAAATTTTCGTGAAATATGAAATTGTACAGAATTGAATTTCCTTCAACTCATGAGAAGTTTGGGTCGTTTTAACAATTGTATACTGAGTTATGGTCTGAATATCAACACGGGTCCAGGACTTTTTAGGCCTGAATTGGCCCAATCTTCAATGCGAACGGGCCCGTGCTCCTTTTCTTCATTTAAATTTATTTCCAGCCCATTTCTTCAATCCATTTAGTTTGGATCTTCAAGATAAACATATCTCTCATGGGTCAAGCTTCAGTGATAACTAATTGAGTACCATTTGTAGCCCGATTTTACCATTATTAATCAGAATTACCCTTCATGACCTGAAATTATAAAAAGATTAAAATTATTAATAAAAACACGAAGGAAATGTTACTAAGACACTAATTCATATAATTTAGGGATATTGAATATGCAATATTCATTACTTATCACACCCCCAAACTTACAAATTGCTAGTCTCTTAGCAATACAAAACTAAAAATGAAGTAAAACAACTAAACTATTTCCTCTTTCATGGAAGATCCGATTGCATTTAGCATATACAACAAGCCTTTTAAACCCCTAGGTTACCCCTAGTGGATGAGTAAAGTCTCGTGAGGGTTTCCAGAGATGTTACCTACAAACATGCCAAAATTCTTGTTTCAAACTTGAATCAAGACGAAGAGTACAAAATGTAGTTAAAAGACTTGCATTCAAGAATATTTTCAAATCCCTAAATCTTATAATTCAAAAGAGTGGTTCTCACACAAAATTTACATCAATCACAACTCAAAGAAACTAACTCTAACCCCCTTATGAAAAGTGAACTAGCATTCATCAGTGTGGTTTAACCCAGCCCTGAGTGAGCAATTATAAGTCCCTTCAATTTATTGGATCCCCTTATTGAATGTATCACTCAAAACATGAACACATGCAAATTATTATTATTTTTTTATATAGATATATATATATATATATGGTTGTGCAATGCCCAGGTTTATTAGGCTTTTGAATTGATCCATGTAGCGAGTTTTCAAGTTGTGACTCCCAAACCAAATGGCTTTAGGGCACCAGGTTTCAAGATACCTCGAGGGACCTAATAACTCGAATCAAATCGGCCACAAACCATAGACTACCCAATAACGCAATGCCTAGGTTTATTAGGCTTTCGAATTGGTCAATGTAGCGAGCTTTCAGCCTGTGACTCCCAAACCAAATGGCTTTAGGGCACCAGATTTCAAGATACCTCGAGGGACCTAATAATTCGAACCAAAACGGCCACAAACCATAGGATTATTATTTTTATTGTTATTTATTTATTTATTTTTATTATTTTTATTTTTTTTACAAGTGTAGCATGTTTAAAATGTTTATTCTCAAGGGATACCGACTTATATTCAGCACACATAATTGATACTCAAAGCCAAGTACAAACCCCACTAACTCTACTAGTGTGCGTGTGAATTGTGAAAAGAACTAGAGTCAACCACTCCAAGTCATGTCAATGCAAATAACGACTTAAACCACTGCATTCAAACCATAGTTTCTAGAAATGTTACACATACTCTACAATTTCAAGTCAAGGACCTACATAAAGTATTAAACTCTTGATTGATGTTAAAACAAAACAACCTGTAAAAAGAAACTACTAAACAATTCCTAAAAATCAATAAAATAAAATAAAATTGTCTAAAACATGCCACTATTTCACCGTCATATTTAAAACACAAGAAATGTATCGCATTACCCTCAAACTTGAATGGTACAAGGAAAAAAAACATAGATGAGAGGCAGAATGATATTACCATGAATAGGGGAGTGGACAGATTGCAAACCAGTAGTTAGAAGTTAACAATGGTGTTCCCCCCAAACTTGGGTGCAACATCCTGTCAAAAGACATCACTATACAAGCCAAGTGAAATGAATGGGTCCATAATAAGAAATATAAATAACGAACATGCAGAAAATAAGTAACTAAAGTTTTTTTTTTTTTTTATTTGCATTCATTCTCTGAACTGGTGGTTCCCAATTGTCCAAGATGCATATGTGATAATATATTGATTATCCAGATACTCTAACGTATAGAGTACAAAGGGGGGGCCTTTCCTTAGTAAAGCCATACTGTGTTGAAGCAATCTCGACAGTATTGGGTATTGAAACCAAACTTTAAAAAACGGAAATCATCAACTTTATCAAACATATGACAAAATATAGAATTTGTATTACATACATAGTCAGAGAATGAAGGAATTTTTTTTTTTTTTTTTTTACACAATGAACAAAAACACAAAATCACTAAAAAAAAGATTAATAAATAATAATAATAATCAAAAATAAAATAAAATAAAATAAATCCTACTAAACTACCAAAAACACTAAATATCTAACATACATGGGGATACAAAGTACCCCCAAGGAGCTAAGTTTTACGTCTAGGCTAGACGTAAACTTGAATCTATCTTAGTCCTCTTTTAAATCCGATATACGCCATCTTATCGTCTCCTTATGCTCCTTAAGCACACTTAAAAGCTCACTCTCTTGGTTGGTAGACATATTAGGTGCATTAAAAACTGAAAAAATGTCATTAAATCGTAATAATGCATATTCGAGTTTATTTGGTAAAGGCTTCAACTCAAATTGAAAGGGCGACTCTAAGGAAGGAATGGGAAGTGTAGTTAAAAGTAAGGGTGCAAACTCTTTAATTTCTTTGAATGGTGGAGAACCTAAACTGGTGGCATGCAGTAAGGAAGTACTTTCACTAATATGTTGCCCTACATCAGAGCTCTCACAACCAAAATGAGTCAAACAAATATCTAAAGAGTCTTTAGGCAAGATAGGGGGGACTGATTCTACAACAGACTCCTCTATGACATCTAAAATAAAGCACTCTGACTCATCAGGGGAATGCGGAGTGGCATTAAAGATATTCAATTTCACTTTCATGTTCCCAAAAGAAATATCCATGACTCCAGTATGACAATTAATGTTTGCATTAGCCATGGCTAAGAAAGGACGATCAAGAATCACTGGAATAGATTTCTTTGGGTTAGGGACAAGTTCTGTGTCAAGAACAATGAAATTCACAGGAAAATAGAACCTGTCCACCTTAATTATGACATCTTCAATTATACCGCGTGGTTGCTTCATAGATCGATCAGCAAGTTGCAACATAACTGACGTGGGTTGAAGCTCATCCAATGATTCGTGTGTGAGTGTGACTCAAAAAGTATATCAATTAAAAATTTCCACACTTCGCAATAAAATGAATTCCTTGCAGAATAGGGCTATCGAAAGGGGTATCGTACCTCAGGGATTATGGTCTGATGAGTTGGAATACGGAATTAATTCTAATTAAATTTAGAAGAAAAGAATTCTGATTTTTAAACTAATTAAAAAGATAAAATAAAATAAATCAAAGTAAACAAGATAGTGAAGATAATAGGAGAGAAATCTAGGGTGTTTGACTTCACCACTAACTCCACAATCAATGGTCAATTGAATCAACTATAGGGGAATTACATCCTGCATAAGTGGTGTCGGTGGCTACAAGCTCACCTTCATCCGTCAAGAAGATAACATATGATTAAGGCTAAGCCATGGACTATCTTCGATTGGCATGGGCCATCTGCCTAACTACTCTAATCTAGGGTGCAGTATGGTTCATCTTCTCTAGGCATAATCCATCAAAGCTCATAACAATATATTCAGTGATTACCATTGTGTAATAATCTCTCTCATGATCACAGAAAACAAGAGAGATTGAGTTCAATAACAACAACTAAATATCTAAGACAAGATAAGAAATCATTGAGATTGAAATTACAAGACTTTTATTGCTCAATTCTATAATAAGAATCCTCTGAATTACACAATCTATGCATGTATATAAAGGTCCCCAATAATTAAAACAATCAAACCATTGATGCTTTGTTAGGGCTACATCAAAACCCTAGTGGATGAACTAGCCGCTCATGGTAGAAGAAGAGGCTTCAACTGTTGAGGAAGAAGACATCATCTTTCTGAATTACGCGTATGACTTCGTTCTCCAATGGCTCTGCAATATGTTTCTGTTCTCTTCTCAGCCTTCTCAGACTCTCCAAGCTCTGTTCTCTCTGTCTAATCTCTCCTCAATTCAGCCTTCAAGTCTTCACTTTATTCCCCAAGAGAATACACCAAAGTCCTAATCCAATTAGGAATAAATTAGGGTTTCCCGAAGCACTAATCAGGTGGGTTTTTTCTGCTGACTTCGGCCCAACTTTTGACCCACTAGAAGTCCGATTTACAGAATTTTCGTGAAATACAAAAGTGTGCAGAATCAAATTTCGTTTAACCTTTTATAAAAATAATGTCGATTTGAGGCTCGAAAATAAGACTTCTGGTCCGTTTTTCAAAATGGGATTAAGACTGTATTATGTGCAGATTTGGGCTTCAAGCCCGAAACCTTCTTAAGCAGCTGTAATTCTCTTGGACCTCTTTCTTGGGCTGATTTGAGTTAAAATAAATAGTTGAGTGAATCTCCTTGATGTAGGCTTCATCTCACCATCTTGGATGTCTTCTTTAAAAGCCCCAAAGCTTGGTTTTAACTGAAATAATCATTAAGGCCCTGAAAATACAGAAAACACTAAAACGAAATAAAATCACAAAATAATCTATCACTAAGAGAATAAAATACATAAGTTAAGAGGATAGAATGCGTAACATTCAACGCCTATCACCCAACCCTAATTGCAAATACACCAAGTAAGGTAATAGATTAACACTAGCTCCTAAGTCAAGGAGTGCTCTATCAACCTCATGAACACCAATAATACAAGAAATAGTAGGAGCACCTGGATCTTTGAACTTAGGGGGAGTGTTATGCTGAATAATTGAGCTTACTTGCTCGGTGAGAAAGATTTTCTTTGGGACACTACCCTTTGAATTACGCTTTTGAGTGCATAAATCTTTCAAAAATTTTGTAGATGCTGGGATTTGTTTTATAGCATCAAGGAGAGGAAGATTTATTTTTACTTGCTTAAAAACTTCCATCATATCTTGCACTTTCTCCCCTTCTTTCCCAAAAGGTGCCACCTCTTAGAGACGTGTAGGGAATGGAGCTTTGGGCTCAAAAGTTGGAATAGGTGTAGAATGTGTTGCCTTACTAACTTCAAACTCTAGATTAGGACTCTTTCCCACTTCACTTTTAACCTCCCTCTTTTCTTCCACCTTTTTATCTATCATTTTCCTACTCCTCAAAGTGGTAATAGCCTGAACATGCTCATAGTGATGACCATTGGCTGTAACATCATCAATTGCATATTGCCCTCTAGGATTAGTTACTGGTTGACTTGGCAACTTCCCTTCCTCTCTACGATTCAAAGTGTTAGCTAGCTGCCCCATTTGAGCCTCTAACTTGGATATAGATTGAGAGTGGGAATGAAGTAACTGAGTATTAGCTTCGAGTAATTTAGTGTGAGAGTCAAGTTTATCTAATGCCGCTAATACTTTATCCTCAAACGCTGAACTCCAAGGTGGAGATTGAGAAGTTTGATGATAATATTGATTCTGAGGCACAAAATTGGAAGAAAGATGAGTAGCTTGATAATCAGACTAAAAACTTGACCTAGGGACTAGCCCTTGGGACTGAGGGATTGGATTGTTTAAGGATGGACTAGCTGCCATGAGTTGATTTACTTTTCTCGATAATTCATCCACTTTGGTGGAGACATCGAGTGATTTGCCTATTTTAAAAATTCCTACAGTCTTACGAGAACTATTTGTTTGAACTCGACTGGCAGAATCGTGCTGTGTAGAATTTTTACTCAAATTCACAAACAATATCCATGCCTCATCCTCATTCTTAAGCATGAACATACCCCCACAAGATGCATCTACCATTTGCCTATACGACTCAATCAACCCATCATAAAAAAATTATACAAGTTGTCACTTAGGAATATCATGATGAGGGCATTTTCTAAGCAAATCATCATATCTCTCCCATGTATCATGAAATTGCTCCCCTTCTATTTGGGAAAAACTGATAATGGATCACCTCATTTGATTTGTTTTCCTTATTGAAAAGTATTTCTTTAGGAATTCTTGTTGCAATTGTGCCCAAGAGGTGATCGTATTTGGTGTTAATCAATTCCACCAGTTTTTAGCTTTATCTTTTAGAGAGAATGGGAAAAGATGCATCCGTAAAGCATCATCAGAAAAATTTTAGATTTTAACAGTTGAACAAACTTCTAAGAAGTCATCAAGATGCCTATATGGATCCTCATTATTAAGTCCATAGAAAGATGGGAGCATTTGTATAACGCTAGACTTAATCTCATAATTTACTGCTATGATGTTAGGCAATTGAATGCAGGATGGGGATGTATATGCCCTAGAGCGAAGTGCTCCTTAAGGGCTCGAGGATTGTGCTCAGCCATATTTTCAGTCTCAATTTCAGTCTCAATCTCAGTCTCAGATGAATGTTCTTCCTCTAAGTCTTGGGCCCTAATTTCTCCCCTATGTTGATGTAAGGTTCTTTCAAGTTCAGGGTTATATGAGACTATTGGTGTGTCTAGAGACCGACGACCCAACATATACCACAAGTAAGGACTAAGAATTAATTAAAAATAATAAATAAATAAATAAATGAACAAATAAATAAATAAAATAAAATAAATAAGAAAAGAAACTAAAATAAAATATAAATAAATAAATAAAATAAAATAATAACAAATGAAAGCAAAGTACTAACTAGAATAAGCAAGCACAAGTAATTTGAATATGAAAAGCTCACAGAGAGTGACGATGAATTCCACTCCTCTATTCACGGTTCGTAACTAAAAGCACCTATACTCGAAAAAAAAAATGGATCAGAAAAGAATAAAGAAAAATCCTAACTTAACAATTAAATTAAAACTAATCTTTAAGACTAGGCACCAAAACGATTCAAGCAAGTCCCCGACAACGGCACCAAAAATTGATGTGATTTCAATTCTACTTAACCACTCGCAATAGAACGAGTCCTCGTAGGACAGGGCTATATAGAGGGTGTCGAACCTCAAGGGCTTGCAAGGTTGAATTGTTATGTCAATCTTTGAATTAATTCTAAAATAATTGGAAAACAATTGTTGATGTTTGATCTTGAAATTAATTGAGAAAATTAAAGCTTTTTATAAATTAGTGTTATGAACTTTAATCAGTAAGAGAAGGTCCTGGGAACTGACTTCACCACTAACCCTCTAACAATGACAATTGTATTAATTTGGGACATTTACTCTATGCATTCAGAAAAGAATGGCTACAAGCCCAATTCAATTCTATCAAGAGAATTCGTTCAACATTCAATTAAGCATAACTCGTCTTTGCTTAGCATGGCCTATACATATGACTAATTAATGATGTTATAACCCATCTTTGCTTAGTACGAATTATCAAAAATCTAAATTAAATGATATGTGAAAACTATTGTATAACTTGTCTTAACAAAATCACAGAAGTTGAAAAGAACAAACCCTAATCATTGCAAATTTGAATTCATTCTACAAGAACAAGAATAAATGTGCAATGAATCAATACATTCAAATTGAAAGCAATAGCACATCTATTATTTATGTCTCGATTATACAATCAATGCACAAAGTAAATTATTCCCAAATTAATATACAACTTAAAATATTGAAAGACAGGTTAGGGTTACGTCACTTCCCCAGAATGGTGTTTAGCCGCTCATGATCGGATGTCCAAGCTTGAACGATGATGAAATCGTCATCCTCTTGTCCGTATCATCACGAATCGCCTCTGTATTTCTCTATCTTTTTCTCCTCCCAGAATACCTTAGTTTTTTTCCTTTTCGTCGTTTTTACTTTGCGAAACAAAACCCACGGGACACCTGGCCTCCCCAAAGTGGCAAGTGCGCATAAGAAAATGGCACTTGCGTCTCACAAAGTGGCATTTACGCCCAAAAAGTGGCAGCTGCGCAAATAGGGTAGAAAGTTGCCTTAAACGTCCGTTTTAGGAAATTTCGTGAAATATGAAATTGTACAGAATTGAATTTCCTTCAACTCAGGCGAAGTTTGGGTCATTTTAACAATTGTGTACGGAGTTATGGTCTGAATTCCAACACGGGTCCAGGACTTTTTAGGCCTGAATTGGCCCAATCTTCAATGCGAATGGCCCGTGCTCCTTTTCTTCATTTAAATTTATTTCCAGCCCATTTTTTTAATCCATTTAGTTTGGATCTTCAAGATAAACATATCTCTCATGGGTCAAGCTTCAGTGATAACTAAATGAGTACCATTTGTAGCCCGATTTCACCATTATTAATCACAATTACCCTTCATCACCTGAAATTATAAAAAGATTAAAATTATTAATAAAAACATGAAGGAAATGTTACTAAGACACTAATTCATATAATTTAGGGATATTGAATATGCAATATTCATTACTTATTAGATTGCTTACTGTAAAGTCGTTTCATCAAGAGTCTAGATTTCCACACCAATGCCCGATCCTGCCTGCGTCAATGATCCATCGACAAAGAGTTTCCATTCGGGTTAAACTAAAACCTCTATTTCTTTGTCATTTTTTGGCCCATACTCCAACAAGAAATCTGCAACTACCTGTCCTTTTATGGTGGTCTAAGGTTCATAGGTTATGTTGTAGGCGCCCAACTCTATTGCCCATTTGGTGACTCTTCCAAATTGATCAAGTTTATGAAAAATTGCTCTGATCGGGAATTTGGTTAGGACAATGATCGGGTGAGCCTCAAAGTAGTGCTTAAGCTTCCTTTTTGCTTGGACCAGGGCCAATACAATCTTTTCTATCTTCGAGTACCTTTGTTTTACCTCAGTCATAGTCTTGCTTGAGTAGAACATTGGGTACTGCCTTTTGCCAAGTTCTCTGATCAAAACTGCATTGGTGGCTGTTCGAGATACTGTAAGGTATAAATATAAAGATTCTCCAGCCTTAGGTGCTTAGAGTACTGGTAGTTGAATCAAGTACTGCTTGAGTTTTGCTAGGGCTTTGTTTTGTTTAGACCCCCATACCTCATTTCCCTTTACTCTGATGGCATTGAATAATGGCTTACATTTGTCAAACAGCCAGGAAATGAATCTACTCAGAACGGCGATAAACCTCGTCAAGATCAGAACGTCCCTGTGAGTTTTTGATTCTTCGTTCTGAAGAAAGGCCTTCGCCTAGATAGGGCTGGCCTCTATCCCTGTTCGATTTACGATGTGCCCTAAAAACTATCCTAAAGAAACCCCAAATGAGCACTTTGATGGGTTCAGTCTCATGTTATGTTTTGTAGAGTGTTGAATACCTCTTGCAGATGTTTCAAATGATCTTTCCTTTTGAGACTTTTTACCACCATGTCATCTATGTATGCTTCAACCGTTCGGCTCATTAGGTTTTTGAAGACTTTGTTGATCAATCGCTGGTAAGTGGCTCTGAAGTTCTTCAGCCTGAACAACATTACTTTGTAGCAATAGATTCTCTTTTCAATTATAAATGAAGTTTTTCTTGATCGACCAGATTTATAAGAATCTGGCTGTATCCAGAATATGCATCAAGATTGTCAACCACTCGTACTTGTCATGGCATCGACCATCTGGTTAATTTTTGGCAACGAATAACTATCTTTGGGGCAAGCCTTGTTTAGGTAAGTAAAGTCTATATAGACCTACCACATACCATTTTTTTCTAGACCACTACTACATTTGAAAGCCAATCTGGAAACTGAACTTCTCTGATAAAGCCTGCTTTCAAGAGGTGATCTATTTCTGCTGCAATGATCTGATTCTTTTCTGGAGCAAATTACTTTTGCTTTTGCTTCATAGTTGGGTAATTCAAATTGACATTAAGTGCATGACATGATATTGATGGATCTATGCCAGGCATGTTTGTGTGATCCCAAGTGAAAATATCAACATTCTTTTTTAGCAATTGTATTAACTTCGTTCTGTTTGGCTAAAAAAGGTTCCTATATTTGTGGGATCTTTGTCTGGAACGATCTCTACCACTTTAAGCGGTTCCTCAGTCAGCTTCTCTTTTTCTTGCTTTGTGGAATGCCCTTTGGAAGAGCGATTGTATCTCTCTCATTCGGCGCTACACACCTCATTAACTAGTGAAGCATAAAAGGAACTCCTGTGTATACAACCTCTTCTCATTATCATGTTGTATGAGGAGTTAAAATTGACAATGACGAAGGCCTCAGTCAAAGTTCTTGGTGCTGCTATTACTGGGAGCTCCACCACCCCTATTGGAGTTACTTGCTTGCCATCAAATCCTATCAGTATTTCGGTAGTAGGCCTAATGCGCTCTGGTTCTAGGCCCATCTGCTAGAAGGTTGACAATATCAAAATGTTGGCGTTGCTCCCTGCATCCACTAATACCCTCTTTACTTCATAATTATAAACAATGAGGCTAATCACGAGTGGACCTTCATGCGGCATCTGGATTCTGCTCATGTCCTCATCCATGAAGGTAATTAGCATACTATTTATATAGTTATGTATTGAATAGATTTCTCTGATCTTTTAGAATTTCTGGACATTCTTAAGGTGTGACTGCCTTTTAGATTCACTCTCTCGATTTGAGGCTAGTCAACCATAGATAACATTGATAATACGAATGGGAGCAAGGTTCAACTATTTATTTGTTTTCTGTTGGGGTTGATCAAAGGGTTTAGCTTACTCTTCTCGAAAGACGTATTTCAACAGGCCGCCCTTGGCAATCAAAGCCTCCACTTATTACTTTAAGCTCTTGCACTTGTTGGTGGTATGACCGAAGTCACTGTAAAGGGAGCAGTGTTTGTTCTTGTCCCTTTATTCTGGGGGTTATCTGATAACTGGCAGTGTGTGAAAGATTCCTTTGCTCTTATTTTCATAGTAAAGCTTAGCCAGAGATACCTTTAGAGGGGTGATCTTCTCCTCAACTTTTTGCTTTTTCGCAGTCTCTAGTACAAACAAGGGAGTAACCCAAGGCGGTTTTGCTTTAGCAACTTTGGCCTTTGTTTGCTGTGCTATAGTGATCAAAGTCGATTGCTGTCTTCTGGCTGCCTCATCCTCTTCTATTCTTAGATACTTTTAAGCTCAGAAGTTTAGGTCGCCCATTTTTTTAGGGGCATTTTTTACTAAGGATCGATGAAAGCCTTCTTTTGGAGAAACTACTATCTTGAAAGCCTCAAAAGCCGTGGTCTAATCACACTGATCTATCATGGACATCTCCAAGTTGAAGCGGGTTAGAAAAGATTTTAACGTCTCCCCTTTGGCTTACCTCATGGTAAATAACGAGGAGATTGTCCTTTTTTGCTCCTAGTTTCCCACGTACTGGGCTATAAATAACTCGCAAAGCTTGTCAAAGTTTGATATCAAGCGAGGTGGTTGTTGTTTAAACTATAGTAGTGTTGGCCCAGCCAGACTGGACAGAAAGATTTTGCACATGTGTGCATTATTTTCGGCGTCCAGTGTCGTCTTATGTTGATATTGGTAAATGTGCTCCACCAGATCTGTCTTTCCATTGAAGGTAACGAACGTCAGTAGGGTAAACCTCATCGGGCTTTCAGTTCTAATTATATTCTTGGTAAAGGGAGACTCAGTCAGCCTAGCAGTAGCAAACCCCCGATTGGTTAGATAGTAAGACCGATTGCCCTTCATTTCATCAATCTCTCATTGCATCTAGGCCCTCCACTCAGGGTAAAACTGTGTGGGATTGATCTGATCATCGTTGGGTCAACCAAGGAGAGGTTGCCTGCTAGCGGGCTAGTTAAGATGGGAGGCACTCAACGATTGGTTACTTGATCCAACTCATTCGTTTCGCTATTGTGCAGGGTCTTTTACGCTTTCGGCGCATTCGACCCTTGCTTAGAGATTAGCGATTTGTTGACACAGCACCTCGTTCTGCCAAGTTAATTGCTGAACATTAGGCTGCGCCAGATGATCTTGGGTGTTTGGCTGTATAGGCGGCACTCCCCCTTGATTCCTAAGGAGCCTGCCCAGATCTGCAACATTGTAAGTATTTCTCCTTGTGTCCACTATGATTGTAAGTTTTCAAGTTCTAGAAAACGACTGAATGCTTCCCACAGACGGCGCCACAATGTAGGTACACAAAATTACTTTAGCTAATTCCTGTTAAATAACTTAATGCACACACCCAATAATTGAGAACAATATTCTTTGAGAGAGAAAAGAGTTGTATTTTTTAAAGAGTTTTAACAAACTGAAACTTCAGTTTCCCTTTTTAAAAAACTTCTGATAGGAAAGAGTTTTCACCAAACTAAAACATCCATTCATGTTTTAATTAAATGAAATTCCTTTCAACGATTAAACTGGGTCACTTTTACTCATGGCTTTAGCAGTATTCCTGTTTAATTAAATTAAATTCTTTTCAATATTGTTTTTTTTAAAAAAAATCTAACCGTTTTAAAATAGTTGGTGTTTGACCGTTTTAAAATGGTCGGTGTCTGAAACTTAAAATTGGCTTACACTCTTCTCTTTCTTAGAAAAATTATCAATGATTATCTTATTCTCATTATCAGGTGATTGCTCTATCCAACTCTAACTCTATATTCACTAAAAACATTTTGTTTTTCTTAGATTTATATTCAAGATATAACAACAAACCAAACCTTTTCCCAATTACTTGGGGTCAGCTACATAAATCCGATGTTTCCATTCTACTCTATTTAAGGTCATCTCCTCAATTAATCCACATGCTATCATATCTTTCTTTACTACCTCTACCCATGTTAGCTTGGTTTTTCTCTTCCCCTAGCGTTGCCCTCAATTTGGACTATGTCACTTTTTCTGATCGACGCAGTTAAATGTCTTCTTTACACATGTTCAAACCATCTTAACCTATTTTCCCTCATTTTATCTTTAATTAGTGCTACACCAACCATCTCCCGAATGTGTTCATTTCTAGTTCTATCATTTCTAGTCTTCCTGCACATCCATCTCAACATTCGCATTTTTTTGACACTCACTTTATGCAAATGTTGTTGCATAGCTGCCCAACATTTGATAATAAAGTATGGCTAGTCTAATAGTTGTTCGATAAAACTCCCTTTTCAATCGTAAGGGGATACGCCTATCACACAATATACTAGATGCACCCCTTTATTTAACCCATCCTGCCTTGATTCTATGATTAGCGTCATCTCCAATTTCTCCCTCATTTTGGATAATTGAGCCTAAATAGCGAAAATGTTCACTTTTTTGTACCTCTGGATTCTCAATCCTCACTACATCCTCATTTGTCCTTATATATTTACTAAGGTTACACTCCATATATTTAGTTTTATTTTGACTTATCTTAAACCCTTTTAATTCTAAAGCTTCTCTCCAAACCTCCAGTTTGGTATTAACTCATTCTCTAGTCTCATCAACTAAAACAATATCATCGGCAAACAACATACACCACGGAATATCATCTTGAATGTGTCTTGTCAGCTCATCCATCACAAAAGCAAAGAGGTGTGGACTTAATGTTGACCCTTGGTGTAATCCTACACTGATTAAGAATTCGCTTGTTTCCCCTACAGGCGTTCTCACTATAGTTACACACCCATCATACATGTCCTTTATTGTGTCGATGTATCCCTTTGTGACTCATTTCTTTTCTAAAACCCTCTATATTAGGTCTCTAAGTACCCTATCATAGGCTTTCTCCAAATCAATAAAAATAATACGGAGATCACTCTTTTTCTCTCTATATCTTTCCATTAGTCTCCTCAACAAGTGAATAGCCTCAATCGTTGACCTACCCGGCATGAATCCAAATTGATTGTCTGACACTTCCGTCTCTCGTCTTAGGCATTATTCAATCACTCTCTCCCAAAGTTTCATTGTGTGACTCATTAATTTAATACCACGATAATTATTATAACTTTGTAGGTCCCCTTTATTTTTATATGTAGGTACAAGAAAACTTTGGCTTCACTCATCTCGCATCTTCTTAGTTGTTATAATTTTATTAAACAATTTTGTTAACCAAGACAAGCCAACTTCTCCTAGACACTTTCACACCTCGATAAGAATGTCATCGGGTCCTAAAGCCCTCCACAATTTGGTCTTCCTTAAGGCATTCATATTCAAGATAAAATACATAAATTAAATTAGTTTATGAGATGTCTCCAAACATATTGTACTTAACTCTAAATTAACTTAACTAAATTACGTATAAATTGAATTTTTCACATCTTATCAACCATTTATATTGAATAATAATTGCAGATAGTTATTTTCCTTTATATGTCTAACTTTTTAAATAATAATCTTATTCATATCATTTACTTTTATTATTATGTTATTTTCTCTTTAATGTATTAATCTACTATTTATAGTAATATTTTTTTTTTCATTTTAAACTACGTGCATTGCACGTAATAGGTTTTTTTTGGCCATTTTCACAAATGATACTGAAGGATATGTGAACAGTAGCCAAAGGACAAATTCAACATGCAGCCCAAGAGAAAATAAATATATTTATGCAATGTAATCTTTCGATTATTGCTTAAACTTAAATGTCAATTTGGCTGTATTACATTTATTTCAATATTTTTCATTCAATTACAATTTTTGTTTGTTTCGAATTACGTTTGCTAATTTTTTAAGGCCAAAGTGTAATAAACTCCCCTTCTGGTTTCAAAATAGTGCACAATACCCCTCTCATTTTTTAGGATGCAACAAACACCCTCTAACTTACAAATTGGTATAATTTGCCCCTATTTGGATTAAAAATTGACTTAAAATGACAAAACTACCCTCACAAATATTAAAAATAAAAATAAAAATAAAAACTGATTAATTTACTAAAAAAAGACCAAAAAAATTATCCAAAAAAAGAACTTTAATTTGTCAAAAAAATTTACCCAAAAATAAAAGAACTTTAATTTACCAATTTTTTTCGGTAAATTTATTTCAAAATAAATTACCAAAAATACCAAAAAAGGAACTTTAATTTGTTAAAAAATACTTTAAAAAATTACGAAAGAAATACCAAAGTAAATTTACCATAAAAAATTGGTGAATTAAATTTCTTTTCATTGGATAAATGTTTTTGGCAAATTAAAGTTCTTTTTTTTGGGTAAATTATTTTGGTATTTTTTAGTAAATTAATCAGTTTTTTATTTTATTTTTTTATATTAATGAAGTTATTTTTATCATTTTAAGTCAATTTTTAATCCAAATAGTACCAAATAGGGGCAAATTACACCAATTTATAAGTTGTAGGTATTTGTTGCACCCAAAAAAAGGAGAGGAGTGTATTATGCACCATTTTGAAACCAGAGGGGAGTTTATTGCACTTTAGCCTTTAAATTTTTATTATATACTATTCAAATCTTACATAGTATAATATACCATAAACACATAAGATTATTTCTACAATAATAAGTAAAATTATTTATGACATTTTATAGTATTTTTTATATGCTTATGTAAGATAAATTATATTTCTAACACAAATCATATAAAATAATAAAAAAATCATGTAAGATATAAATAATATTATTATATTTATTTGTATTTTTTTACATAATATTAGACCAATTACATTAAAAATAAAAATAATTTAAGATAGTTCTCATTAATATATGACAAATATATAGTTAATATATTATATAACAATGATAACTATGAAAATTTAATTAAATATTTTTAGAATATAAAAAACAAAATATATAATAAAATTTATATTTAGTTACAATTTTAAGTTAAAATGTACAATATAATTTTATAGATAAAAGATAATGCTATATTATATAATTACAAAAATTTATGATATTTCACATATTAAACTATATTAAAATAATATTACATAATAAATTATTCGTTATATGAAACCTAATAGTATATCATCAATAAATAAAATAATCTCTATAGTATGTATAATTAATAATATATTTTAAATTAATAATAAATATTTATATTACTGAATAATATAATTTATATTATTTATGACAACACAAATTTTTGAAAAAATATGTAGTTAATATATTAAAAAACTATGAGGTTTTAATTAATTTTTTTCATAATATAATTTATATTTACTTGCCATTATATAATTTTATAGATAATAGATACAGTTATATTATATAATTTCATATATTATAATGAAAATAAATAATAATTTATAAAATTACATATATAGTAAACTTTGTCAACAAAATATATTATATTATTAATTAGATAAGAGAAACAACATTTTAAATTAATTTATTAATAAATATGTAATATTTAAAATTTTAATTACATACTATTGAAGATTTACAAAGTATAATAACATAAAGGCATAAGATTATTTTTATGATAATAAGTAAATTATTTATGACACTATACAGTATATTTTACATACTTATGTAATATAAATTATATTTCCAATACAAATCATGTGCATTAAGAAAATCATATAATATATAAATAATAATATTATATATATTTTTTATTTCCTTACATATGATATTAGACCAATTACATTAAAAAAGAAAATAATTTAAGATAGTTCCAATTAATTTATGATAAATATATAGCTAATATATTATATAACAATGATAACTACAGTATGAAATTTTAATTAAATGTCTTAAAAAATATAAAAATATATATATAGTATAATATAACATAAACACATAAGATTATTTCTATGATAATAAGTAAATTATTTGACATTATATAGTATATTTTATATACTTCTATAGTATAAATTATATTTCCAACACAAATCCTGTGGAATAACAAAATCATGTAAGATATAAATAATAAAATTATATATTTTTTTGTATTTCATTACATAATATTAGACCAATTACATTAAAAATGAAAATAATTTATGATAGTTCACATTAATTTATGATAAATATATAGTTCATATATTATATAACAATGATAATAAATAATAATATCATGGACATTTAACCTAATATAACTTTGAAATTTTAATTAAATATTTTTTGAAGTATAATAAATATATAATATAATTTATAATTAGTTGTCATTATAAGTTAAAATTTACAGTATAATTTTATAGATAATAAATAATGATATATAATAACTATATTTTATGACATTTCACAAACTACACTATATTAATAAAATATATTATTCCTATTATTCATGACATTAATAAATTATATTTCCAACATAGCTCATATGGAATAACTAAAAGATGAGATAATAATAAAAATATATTATACATGTATATATTTTGTTATTGCGAGCTTACATGTATAATAAAAACAAAACATAATACAAAATATGAAAAAATAAATTAACCATATAATATATTGTTAATGATAAATATAAATGTATATTATACCTAATACTATATAATCAAAAAATAAAACAACCTAATTAATATTAAATAATATTATAGTCATTTAATTTATGATAACTATGAAATTTTAATTAAATATTTTTTAAAATATATAATAAATATGTAATATAATTTATAATTAGTTGTCATTGTAAGTTAAAATTTACAGTATAATTTTTTAGATAATAAATAATGCTATATAATAACTATATTTTATGACATTTCACATATTACTCTATATTAATACAACATATTATTCATGACATTAATAAATTATATTTCCAACACAGATCATATGAAATAACTAAAAAGATGAGATTAGGATAATAATATATTATACAAGTACATATATCTTGTTATTATGAGCTTACGTGTATAATAAAAATAAAACATAATACATAATATGAAAAAAAAATTAACCATATAATATATTTGTAAAATAATAATATTATATTTTGTGTATTTTATTACATAAATTTTATCCAATTATATTAAAAATAAAAACTAATTTATGATATTTCACATATTAAACTATCATAATACATTATATTATATAATAAATTATCCGTTCTGTGAAATCGAATATTATATCATCAATAAATTAAACTACCTAATTAAAATTAAATAATATTATAGACACTTAATTTATGATAAATCTGAAATTTTAATTAAATATTTTTCAAAATATATAATAACTATATTTTATGACATTTCACATATTAAACTATATTAATATAATATATTATTAATGACATTATACAGTATATTTAATATAGTTATGTAATATAAGTTATATTTTCAACACAAATCATATGGAAAAACATAAAGATGAGATTACGATAATAATATATTATACATGTATATATATCTTGTTATTATGAGTTTACTTGTATAATAAATAAATCATCATACATAATATGGAAAAAAAATAACCGTATAATATATTGTTAATGATAAATATATATGTATATGATGCCTAATATTATACCATCAATAAATAATATAACCTAATTACTATTAAATAATATTATAGAAAATTAATTTATAATAGCTATAAAATTTTAATTAAATATTTTTCAAAATATATAATAAATATGTAATTTATAATTAGTTGTCATTATTAGTTCAAATTTACAGTATAATTTTATAGATAATAGATAATGCTATATAATAACTATATTTTATGACATTTCACATATTAAACTATATTAATACAGTATATTATTCAGGCCATTAACAAATTATATTGCCAACACAAAGATGAGATTATGATAATAATATATTGTACATGCATATATATCTTAAGCTTAGGTGTATAATAAAAAAAACATAATTTGAAAAAATAAATTAACCATATAATATATTACTATATAAATTTTATCCAATTACATTAAAAACTAATTTATGATATTTGACATATTAAACTATATTAATATAATATCTTACATAATAAATTATTCGTTATGTGAAATATAATATTATATCATCAATAAATAAAACAACCTAATTAATATTGAATAATGTTATAGAAATTTAATTTATGATAACTATGAAATTTTAATTAAATATTCTTTAAAATATATAATATAATTTATAATTTGTTGTCATTATAAGCTAAATTTTACATATAATTTTGTAGATAATAAATAATGCTATATAATGACTATATTTTATGACATTTCACATAGTGATAAGTGTTCAATTCTATGCATTTGAACCATCTTTATTGCATATGTTAGTTCCGTTTTTGCGTTTACCGAGATATGTTTACGGTATTTTTGTGTTTTTGATGTTTTGCAGGTATTGGAGTAAATGGAGCAAAGTTGGAAGCTTTCTGCAGTCAAGAGATGAAATCAGAAAATGTTGCCAAGGCATCTCGATCAATCGAGATGTGGATTTCGATCAATCAAGATTTCGATTCTCATTTCGATTGATCGAAATCTCGATCAATCGAAATGCAATTTCGATCAATCGAAATGCTGCAGAGCCCACTTGGCCACTTGCTCACCTGCTCTCCCACTTGCAACAAAATCCCCCTTTTTGCACGACTTAGGGGGATTGTCTGACTTGAACAAGACTTTTGGGGGCCTTCTTGATACAAGAGATATATATAATGATATATATATATATATGGTGGGCCCAAAGGAGCTAAAAAGCATACAAAAAGCACCAAAAGCCACATATCTCATATCTCTCAACATACACATCAGAAGACTTGAGGAGAGACCTTCGGGAGAGGAAGAGAAAAGCTGAACCAGACCAAGAAGCTTCATTCTCTTCATCAATGGAAGGGTGCAAAGCAACCATGAGCAACTAACTCTTCTACTAGGGTGTTGGTTTCAACCCCTAGCCATGTAAACTTGTTCATCTTTGTAGCTCTTGGGGATTTGTAATTAAATGTTGATTATTTAGCCTAGTGATTATGTACACAAATACATTTCTTATATATATTCATTTGATATGGAATTTATTCTTGTCTTAGAGTAGGTTTTGTCACTTGAATGCATAACATTTGCATATTCCACAAGAAGTGCAAATGATGGCTAGATAATGGTGTTTAAATGAATGTGTGATGCTAGTTTGTATAGACCATGCCAAGACAAGGTAGTTTGGATGCATGTAGTGTTTACGTAGAGAGTAGAGTAATTAGGTAGTTAGTTAGGTTGAAGAGCTATGCTTGTTGAAGATGGATTATGATAGGTTAGCACACACATTGATCTTTTGATATGTCATTGAGGTCACAAGCCTAATGACATTGTTAGGCATTTAATTAATGAATCCCATGCTGGCTACACTTATGAACATGTGAATGGCTAGTGGTGGAAACCAACCCTAGTTCTCTCTCCCAACTTTACTCTTTAATTTTATCGTCATTTCATTTACGTAATAGTTTTAAACACAAAATCAAAAACCTGTTTTTAGAATTAAAGTAGAATTAATCTTTCTTTATGACAATTAACGACTAGTCCTCGTGGGATCGATACCCTCTATATAGAACCTTATCTACAAAGATTCGTGCTCTTGCGAGTGGTTAAATTATATTTTGATAAAAAGGGCAAAATTAAGCTTACAATATAATTTAGTTCCGACCACATCAAAATTTTGGCGCCGTTGCCGGGGACTACGGTTTAATTGTCGCCATTGGAAGATTAAATCTGGTTTAATTCTTAGGCTAGAAATTCTTTCATTCTTTTTGTATATATCTTGTTCTTATATCTCAAACTTCTTGATTTTAGGTATACCACATTGCGGGCATCTAGAAGAATTCAAATTGGAACCCTTTGTGAGTATAACTTCAAAAATTGGTGGTTTGAATCATTCACATTCTTTTGTATATATTATTGTTACTTTGTGTGTAGAGGTGCTGTTCAATTGTTAATGCATGCTAGGTAGACGGTCATTGTCACTTCCTTTGCTTCCTTGTAATAGTGAACTTGAACGAACACTTAGACAACGTAGAGGAACCTCTAGGGACCCTATTTTGCCTAGAACTGAAAACATGGAACCAAATGAGAGACAACCTCCCGGTCTACCTCCTTTTAATCATGAACAACCACCTCCACCACCACCTCCTCAAGGAGAGTTGCTTATGGACTTTTACCTTCCGACTACATTTGAAGTACCTTCGTGTATTCAATTTCCGGATGTAGCGGCAAATCAATTTGAAATAAAGTCCTCCACCCTCAACCTTCTTAACAGCTTTCACGGTCTTCCTAATGAGGATCCATACCGGCACTTAGATTACTTCTTTTTCGTGTGTTCCACCATTCGTGTACCACACTTTACGGAGGATGATCTAAAGCTACGTATGTTTCCATTTTCCCTAAAAGATAAGGCTAGAAGTTGGTTCAATTCCCTAGAACCCAACTCAATCCATTCTTGGGCGGAAATGCAAATAGAGTTCTTAAAAAAATACTTCCCAATGGGTAAGACAAGTGATATTCGGCGAGCAATCACCGGATTCACCCAAATTGACCAAGAACAATTCCATGAGACGTGGGAGAGGTTAAAAGATCTCTTAAAATCTTGTCCGCATCATGCTGTCCCAAAATGGCAGCTAGTGCAAAGTTTTTATGATGGGGTGAGTGAGCAACATAGACAAATGATAGACTCCGCGTGTGGGGGTGGGTACCTTTTGAAAAGCCCCGATGAGGCATGGAAACTTTTTCAAACCCTAAGCAACAATTCAGCTCAACGCTCCTCCACTAGGAAAGGGAAGGCCACCCAACCTTGTAGAGGAGTGCATGAGATTTCACGGGTAGATGAGGTAGCCATGCAAGTAGAAGCCTTGTCCCGAAAAATGGATTTAATCATGAAAAATGGGCTGCCTATTCCTAACCAATCTGTCCAAAATCAGGAGGGGTGTTCGTTTTGCTATAGCACTTCGCATTTTGTGCGAGATTGTCCTATTGCCGGACAATCCCCCGATTATGCTCAAGAGCAAGCGAATGCCTTGTACGCTAAACAAATGAATGATCCATATTCGAACACGTACAATCCTGGTTACAAGAACCATCCGGCTTTTTCATGGAAGAATCAAGAATCAAGTCCCTCTTTCCAAGGGCAAAGTTCTTTTAATTCCCAATCTCAACAGCCTCATTATAGGCCAAACCCTCAACCTTACAATCAAAGATCAAATTACCAACAACCACCACCTCCTCCAAGAAGCCAAAGCTTTGAAGAACGAGTGATAAGCAATCTTGAGGCCAACACCCGCTTATTGCAAACTCACTCTCAATCAATCGCTAAGCTTGAAGCCAACGCTCAATCTATGGCTAGGTTAGAAGCTCAAATCGGGCAACTAGCTAATGCCTTAAATAGAAGGGAGGAAGGTAAGTTGCCGAGTCAACCGGTGGCGAATCCCAAATGTGTCCATTTGATTGAAGATCCATCATCTTCAAATTGTAGTGCTCCTCCAGAGCAAGTTCAATCAATCACAACCTTGAGGAGTGGTAAAACCATTAACTCCAAGGTAGGAGAGGAAGAGAGAAAGGAATTACAAGAGCAACCTAAAAATCCAAAAGAATCCCAATTAAATCCAAAATTGTTTCCGTCAAATCCAAATTTGCAAAATACCCCTTTTAATCCAAAAGGAAAGGCAAGTGAAGTTGTGTCATCATCAATTCCAAATCTTGACACCTCTTATGAACCTCCGGTTCCTTTTCCTCAACGATTGAAGGAACCTTCTCATTTCGGGAAGCAAGGAGAGAAAATCCAAGACATGATGGAGATCTTCAAACAAGTAAAGATCAATCTCCCTCTCCTTGATGCTATTCGACAAATTCCCTCCTATGCGAAATTCTTGAAGGACTTATGCACTCAAAAGCGCAAATCTAGGAATAAAGTTCCTAAGAAAGTCCTCTTAACTGAGCACATAAGCTCCATTTTTCAACACCAAGCCCCTCCTAAATTCAAAGATCCGGGTGCTCCGACCATTTCGTGCACCATCGGAAATTAATCTTTTGAAAAAGCACTTCTTGATCTAGGGGCTAGTGTCAATTTGCTTCCATTCTCAGTTTACCAACAACTAGGTTTGGGGGAACTTAAGCATACCACGGTTGTGTTGCAACTTGCCGACCGTTCGGTGAAGCAACCACGTGGCATCATTGAGGATGTCATCATTCAAGTGGACAAATTCTATTTTTCGGTGGACTTCATAGTCCTTGACACGGAACCAGTTCAAAATCTGAATCACCATAACCCTATCATTCTAGGTCGTCCATTCTTGGCCACGGCAAACGCTTGCGTTAATTGCCGTACTGGAGTGATGGACATCTCTTTTGGGAATATGAAAGTCTGCTTGAACATCTTCAATGCTTCCCACCACACAACCGACGATGAAAGTGAGTGCTTTTGTGTCGATGTTGTGGACGACCTTGTTCAAGAAGCACTTCCTTCTATTCTTTCCACGGACCCTTTAGAGGCATGCCTAAATCATTTTAACTATGATGATTTTGACATTGAGCAATCCATATGTGAAGTCAATTCCATGCTCGATGTTAATACTGTCATGGATTTGCCTAAGTGGAGAGTTCCGAGAGAACCCTTGCCCCCTTTGTCCAAAACTCCCCAAACTCCTTCTTTAATTTCCCCACCACAACTTGAGCTCAAGCCTCTTCCAGCTACACTCAAGTATGTTTTCTTGGGCGCAAATGAGACCCTTCCAGTCATTATTGCTTCCAATCTCACAAATGATCAAGAATTGGAACTCATAAAGGTGCTCAAAGAGCACAAAGAAGCAATAGGATGGAGTGTGGTAGATCTTAAGGGAATAGACCCTTCTGTTTGTATGCATCGCATACACTTGGAAGAGGATGCAAAGACCTCAAGGGAGGCACAACGTCGATTGAATCCAAACATGAAGGACGTTGTAATGAAGGAGGTGGTGAAGTTACTAGATGCGGGGATCATATACCCCATCTCTGATAGCAAGTGGGTTAGTCCCACTCAAGTGGTTCCAAAGAAGTCTGGTATTACGGTGCAACCTAATGATAAGGGTGAATTAGTTCCCCAACGCACCACCACAGGATGGAGAGTGTGCATTGATTATAGGAAATTAAATTCAGCCACTCGGAAAGATCACTTCCCCCTCCCATTCATTGATCAAATATTGGAGAGATTGGCCGGGCAAAGCTTTTATTGCTTTTTGGATGGATATTCCGGCTATAATCAGGTTGCTATAGACCCGAGGGACCAAGAGAAAACCACCTTTACATGTCCCTTCGGCATATTTGCTTATAGACGCATGCCCTTTGGGTTGTGCAATGCACCGGCAACTTTTCAACGGTGTATGATGTCTATCTTCTCGGACATGGTGGAAAAATTCTTAGAAGTGTTCATGGATGATTTTTCCATTTTTGGGCCTTCATATGAATCATGCCTCCAAAATCTAGCTTGTGTTCTCAAACGATGTCAAGAAACCAACCTAATTCTTAGTTGGGAAAAGAGTCACTTTATGGTTCAAGAGGGTATTGTCCTAGGGCATATTGTGTCTAAGCGAGGAATAGAGGTTGATAAAGCCAAGGTTGAGCTCATTTCCAAACTTCCTCCACCATCCACGGTGAGAGAGATTCGTTCATTCCTTGGGCATGCGGGCTTTTATCGCCGTTTCATCAAAGACTTTAGCAAGATCTCTCGGCCTTTGTGTCGCCTTCTTGAAAAAGAGTCTTGCTTTACCTTTGATGAAGCGTGCCTTGACGCTTTTGAAAAACTCCGCGCCATGCTTACAACCGCTCCAATTCTAATCCCTCCAAATTGGGCTCTCCCATTTGAGATTATGTGTGATGCATCTGACTATGCCATGGGTGCGGTCTTAGGGCAACGAGTAGACAAACTGCCACATGTCATCTATTACGCATGTAAAACCCTTTCCGATGCTCAAATCAATTATACCACAACAGAAAAGGAGTTGCTTGCGGTAGTATTTGCATTAGACAAATTTCGAGCTTATTTATTAGGTTCAAAGGTCATTGTCTATTCGGACCATGCTGCCCTCCGGCATCTTTTGGCGAAAAAGGACACCAAGCCTAGGTTGATCCGATGGATACTCTTGTTGCAAGAGTTCAATTTTGAGATTAGAGACAAAAAGGGAACAGAAAATGTGGTAGCTGACCACCTTTCTAGAATTCTTGTTGAATCCCTTCATAATTCCATTCCAGTTTGTGAATCGTTCCTGGATGAACAACTCTTTGTCATCTCTCAAGAGAGTATCCCTTGGTATGCGGATGTGGTTAATTACTTGGCAACCGGTAAAATACCATCTTCTTGGACCAAGCAAGAGAAGGATCGTTTTCTCTCCCAATCCCGATCATATTATTGGGACGATCCTCAATTGTTCAAATACTGCCCCGATCAAATAATTCGTAAGTGTGTACCCAATAGTGAATTCCAAAGCATTCTTAAATTTTGTCATACACTCGCTTGTGGGGGACACTTTAGTGCTAAGAAAACAGTAGCAAAAATTCTTCAAAGCGGATTTTTCTGGCCGACACTTCATCGGGATGCATATTCATTCTGCCGCTCGTGTGAGCGATGTCAGTGCCTTGGCGCGATGTCTCGGAAGGACATGATGCCTCTTAACCCTATTCTTGTCATTGAAATATTTGATGTGTGGGGCATTGACTTCATGGGACCATTTTCACCCTCTACTGGTCATGAGTACATACTTGTGGCGGTGGACTACGTATCTAAGTGGATAGAAGCCGTTGCTACCAAAACCAACGATCACGCAGTCGTGGTTAAATTCATTCAAGCTAACATTTTTAGCTGGTTTGGTACGCCTCGGGCCATCATCAGTGACGGAGGTAAGCATTTCTGTAACCGGTTCCTTCGAACCTTGCTTCTCAAATACTCCGTCACGCACAAAGTAGCCACCCCCTACCATCCTCAAACTAGTGGCCAAGTAGAAGTATCCAATAGGGAGATTAAGAACATTCTTCAGAAAACTGTTCGGCCCGACCGGAAGGATTGGTCATTGCGACTAAATGATGCATTATGGGCATACCGAACCGCATATAAAACTCCCATTGGAATGTCACCTTATCGGTTAGTTTATGGCAAGGCGTGCCATCTTCCGATTGAATTGGAGCATAAAGCTATGTGGGCCACCAAGACCTTCAATTTTGACATGAAAAAGGCCGATTCTAATCGAAAGCTTCAATTAAATGAATTGGAAGAATTGCGACATGACGCGTATGAGAATGCAAAAATCTATAAGGCAAAGTCCAAAGCCTTTCATGATCGTAATATTCGAGTCAAAACATTTTCGCCGGGCCAAAAAGTTTGGTTGTACAACTCGCGCCTACATTTGTTTCCCGAAAAACTTCGCTCCCGTTGGGATGGTCCATTTTTGGTTAATTCCGTCGCTCTCCACGGAGCGGTGGAATTGAAGGACTTGAAAGATGGCTCGATATTCAAAGTAAACGGGCAGCGCTTAAAAGTGTGCGTGGATGACCAAGTCACCACCGAATACGTGGATGTCGTCACTTTGACGGATCCCGTGTATTTTGACTCATGAGCCGATTCGGACGTCGCGCCATAGACGTGTAAGGTGGCGAAGCCATGGTAGCTATCAAGCTTCCATGATGTCCCTTTAATCCAAAGTAGGTTTGTATCTAAGCAATGTAGTATCTAATTCCCAAATATCCAAGTCCCTGAAGCATATTTTAAACTGACTGTTTTTGAGCATTTCGATTGATCGAAACCAAGATTTTGATCAATCGAAACTTTCGATTGATAGAAATTTTGGTTTCGATTGATCGAAAAATTGCAGAGATTTGCCAAGTCCAAAGTCCCGAGAGGTGGTATTCTTCGATTGCACTTCGATAGGTCTTCGATCGATCGAAACTTTCGATTGATCGAAATGGAATTTCGATTGATCGAAATAAAAGTTCGATTGCATCAATTAAATGTTCAATTGATCGAAGTAAAAATGTGATTCAGGGAAGGAATTTTCGATTGATCGAAGCAAGATTTCGATCAATCGAAATTTCGATTGATCGAAATGCACATTTCGATCAATCGAAATGCACACGGAGCCTGCACGTGAGCCGAAAATCTATTTAAACCGTTGGGCTTCCCTCCCATTTTAAAAGACCATCCGACTTCTTCTCTCCCTCTGTGCGATCCAAGCCTTCTCCAAGCACTCCCGAGCACTCGATCTTCCATTCCCGATCATCCGCCGCCATCCGACGCAGTCCGACGCCGTCGCTAGCACTTGCGCGATCTTCTCTTCGCGGCTGCGAGTGGAGTTTTCTTCGGTTGAGCCGTTCATCTTCTTCCTCACGAGGTAAGTGATGCATGGCTACTTTTTGTTTACTCTCTCGCCATTTTGATAGTCTTACGGCAGACTAAACATAGTTAGCTAATTTTGGGGTAGATGGTTGCGATTGCGATATGTATAACGAGATTTCGTGGGTTTCGGGGGGGTAGGAATTCATGTAGGAGTGGGATTTGGCATTTTCTTCGTTTCAAACTCTTAGTGTATGGTGTGTAACCGCGGCACCTTCGTTTCGGCTGCACCCGTTCACATTGCCTCTTCGAGTGCAATTTTTTTTTTTTTGCATTTTTGTCAGTACCTTGGACTAGGACTACATTTTTATTTTTATTCTTTTAGTCTAGTAGTAGTTTAACTTTCTTCTTATTCATCTTTTATTTACGTATCTTTTGGAATCCAGTGCAGACTGTTCCGAGGCCATGGCGAGAGTGAAGAACGCCGCCGGTGCTGTTCGCGACGTGCCCGGGCGAGCCTTCCAGTCCCGGAAGTTCCACCCGGAGTAGGTTTTCGACTTAGCGGAGTTCGAGAGGCGTCCCGACACCGAGTGGACGGTTGCCGAGCTCAGGAGGCGTCGCCTCGACCGGCTATGTGTGCCTCCCACCGACGTGGCACACGAGCGCCTAGTGCAGGTCTTTTACGAGCATATGACCTACTCCTGCACAGCGCCAGATACTCTCGAGACTACCGTGGCCACTGTCACGATCACGATTACGCCGAGCCAGATTGCTCATATGCTCGGCATTCCTCACTAGCAGCCGCCGGACATGGTTGGCCCGGACGGTCAGCCACTCTATAGTGCCGCGCTCCCAGCAGACACCACGCTCTTCTCGATAGTGATGGACATGTGTGGCAGGGCGTTTACCACGCCCAACCACAACTGCACGTCCAAGTCGATGTGCCCGAGCAGATATTGGTTCCTGGACACCGTTCTCCTCAAGAACGCGTGTCCGTTGCAGCACGTGGCCGAGCGCAGGGGCGACCTCCTCCGTTGCCTCTATGCTTTCCATACGGGCGCTTGGTTTTCTGTCCCATCGCTTATCTGGGGGCAGATACACAAAGTTTGGGATGGCCTCGTCAACAAGAGGAAGAGGAGAGCAGCGAGTTGGCGGCTTCCCTTTCCATTCCTGATCGCTGCTTTTCTCAGCAGTGCCAGTATACCGGTCAGTCGGACTGACATTCAGTTGGCACCGCCCACCCGTTTCACATCTACTCAGTGGGATCGGGTGAGGCGACACTTAGAGCGACAGGCCCATCAGGGTGATCCACCGGACGATGTAGATATGGATGCCCCGGTGGAGATGGATGAGGGAGAGCCAGCAGGGGCTGAGACAGAGGACGAGGAGATGGAGGAGGAGGAGATGGATGTCGCTGCAGAGCGGCATGATATCTTAGCGATAGGCTATTCCTGCCTGGCAGCTGACGTAGAGCGGCTCCAGCAGGGTTTTGACGAGCACGTCCAGGTGACGCAGAGTCAGCTGGCAGGTATTCGGACGGACATTTCTTCTCTAGTACAGGGCCAGAGAGCGATCTTAGACGAGTTCCGAGCCTTCCGGCAGGATCTGCAGTTCCTGTTCGCAGGTCGAGCCTCCACCTCCACTTCTGCTCCCACCGAGCCACCACCACCACCACCCGCCCTCGAGTAGCTGCACTTTATTCACCTTTTATGCTTTACTTTCTGTATTTTTCTTTCTTTATTTTTGATAGGCCATGTTGGCCATGTTTAGTTTCTTTTTGCGTATTCCACCTACATGTACACTTTGTACTGAAACGCATTTTCATCTGTATGGAATACATTTATATTTTCTTTTATGACATGTGTCATCTTTACTGTCTTTTCTTTTTGCTTTCCGTCAATTTATCTGTTCTCTATACTTTGACTATGTATGTAGTACCACTTGTCTAATTGTTATATGCGATTCAGTTGATGATTTCCGTTTATTACCGCCTGGTTTTAATTCCCAATACTGTTGAGATTGCTTCAACACAGTATGGAGGTAATAAAGAAAGGCAGCCCCTTTGCGTGCTATACGTTAGCGCGCCTGGATAGTCAATATCTTGTCGCATAGACCTCTTAGACAATTGGGAAACACCAGTTCAGACCATTAGATATACAGTGATATTGGCATTGTCTGTTTGTGCGTAATTATTTCATTTTGTTCTATTTATCTACTTTTTGTTCCTTTTAATGCTCGTGGTATCCAGTTGGTATTCTGTGCAGGTTTTTCTTATTTACAGGATGACCGCCGCAGTGGAATACCATTTTTCTCGCCTTCTGCCATCCCGGTAACTTCTTTCCTTGTTCTTCTTGTCCAAACATTGAGGACAATGTTGCATATAAGTTTGGGGGTGCGGTATGCTATACCACTTGCATATACATGCAATGTTCAGTCATTATATTGAGTGTCATTGTAGAGCAGTTTTTTTTTTCTTTGATATTTTTGCATGCTTGCTATGATGTCTTGCTTTTTAAAGGAAGATCATTCGAATAAATGTCCGAGGTAAATGCAGCAGGTAGTTAAGAACTTTAACATTGTAAATACCCGCACTTTTGCAAGCTTTATAGTAGACTAGAACGGTCTACATTATTGTCCAAATTCGAGCACGTACAGTTCTTGCCCTAAATTTGTCCTTAACCGCACAAATTCGCACACATGCATTTTAAATTGTGGGGTATAAGTCTGAGGGAGAATTTTTGAAAATTTCTGTTTTTATCTAAACAACTTAAAGAATAAGTTCTTCCGGTTGTTGTAAAAAAAAAAAAGAAAGAAATAAAAAGAGAAAAATATGTAATAAGCCTTCTCACTAAATAAACCGGATTTCTATGCCTCAAAGTAGGAAATATTCGTGTAAAAGTGTGTAAGGTTGAGCAGTAATAAGCGGGTGGCTTGCTTACGCTCATCGCCTTGTAAGCTCGGTTATTAAGTCCGAGGGGTGCTTCTTCGCCTAATGCCCTAAAACCAATTGGTTTGGGAGTCATTGGCCCAATGCCGCTACATGGGCTTACAAGAAAGCAAAAAGAGCTAAGCATTGCACGGTCATCCGCACATGAGCAATCATGAATGTTTTGTGATAATGAAACAGCCGTGTTGAGCATTTTCAATGAGTTTTTCTCTTAAAAACAGATTTGTTCGTTTTCTTCTCCAAATATGACAAAAGCCACACGTTAGAATGCATGTTCACTTTTCAAAGAGGATTTTGGGGTTGGAACTGTTATAGTTGTTCGGGCTGGCCAGTATGTGGGGACTGTCGTTCATTTATAGCTTGTGAAAGTCCATTTTTGCTAATGACCACATAGTTCTGTAATACTTGTTGCATTTGCCAATTGTGAAATGAATGGATGAGCGCCCTTTATCTAGTTGATGACTGAGCATGATTAAACTTTTGTATAAGATAGTTGATTTCATTTTTGTAATATTGTATTGCTAAGGGACTAGCAATATGTAAGTTTGGGGGTGTGATAAGTGTTCAATTCTATGCATTTGAACCATCTTTATTGCATATGTTAGTTCCGTTTTTGCGTTTACCGAGATATGTTTACGGTATTTTTGTATTTTTGATGTTTTGCAGGTATTGGAGTAAATGGAGCAAAGTTGGAAGCTTTCTGCAGTCAAGAGATGAAATCAGAAAATGTTGCCAAGGCATCTCGATCAATCGAGATGTGGATTTCGATCAATCGAGATTTCGATTCTCATTTCGATTGATCGAAATCTCGATCAATCGAAATGCAATTTCGATCAATCGAAATGCTGCAGAGCCCACTTGGCCACTTGCTCACCTGCTCTCCCACTTGCAACAAAATCCCCCTTTTTGCACGACTTAGGGGGATTGTCTGACTTGAACAAGACTTTTGGGGGCTTTCTTGATACAAGAGATATATATAATGATATATATATATATATATATGGTGGGCCCAAAGGAGCCAAAAAGCATACAAAAAGCACCAAAAGCCACATATCTCATATCTCTCAACATACACATCAGAAGACTTGAGGAGAGACCTTCGGGAGAGGAAGAGAAAAGCTGAACCAGACCAAGAAGCTTCATTCTCTTCATCAATGGAAGGGTGCAAGGCAACCATGAGCAACTAACTCTTCTACTAGGGTGTTGGTTTCAACCCCTAGCCATGTAAACTTGTTCATCTTTGTAGCTCTTGGGGATTTGTAATTAAATGTTGATTATTTAGCCTAGTGATTATGTACACAAATACATTTCTTATATATATTCATTTGATATGAAATTTATTCTTGTCTTAGAGTAGGTTTTGTCACTTGAATGCACAACATTTGCATATTCCACAAGAAGTGCAAATGATGGCTAGATAATGGTGTTTAAATGAATGTGTGATGCTAGTTTGTATAGACCATGCCAAGACAAGGTAGTTTGGATGCATGTAGTGTTTACGTAGAGAGTAGAGTAATTAGGTAGTTAGTTAGGTTGAAGAGCTATGCTTGTTGAAGATGGATTATGATAGGTTAGCACACACATTGATCTTTTGATATGTCATTGAGGTCACAAGCCTAATGACATTGTTAGGCATTTAATTAATGAATCCCATGCTGGCTACACTTATGAACATGTGAATGGCTAGTGGTGGAAACCAACCCTAGTTCTCTCTCCCAACTTTACTCTTTAATTTTATCGTCATTTCATTTACGTAATAGTTTTAAACACAAAACCAAAAACCTGTTTTTAGAATTAAAGTAGAATTAATCTTTCTTTATGACAATTAACGACTAGTCCTCGTGGGATCGATACCCTCTATATAGAACCTTATCTACAAAGATTCGTGCTCTTGCGAGTGGTTAAATTATATTTTGATAAAAAGGGCAAAATTAAGCTTACAATATAATTTAGTTCCGACCACATCACATAGTAAACTATATTAATACAGTATATTATTCAGGACATTAACAAATTATATTGCCAACACAAATCATATGGAATAATTACAAAGATGAGATTATAATATAATATTATACATGTATATATATATATCTTGTTATTATGATAATTTATTAATTAATTATATTATTAATGTTATAGTGTCGTGTGTATAATTAATAATATATATTTATATTACTAAATAATATAATTAATAATAGTTATGACAACAATAATTTATGATAAATATATAGTTAAAACATTTTATAAATATAAAGTTTTAATTACATTTTTTTCAAAATATATATAATATAATTTTATTTTGTATATGTTAAAATGTATAATGTTATAGATAATAGATAAACTTATATTATATAATTTCATATATTACCAACTATGTAAATAAAATATATTATATTATTAATTAACTATTTTTAAAAGTAGAAAAAACAAAATATATAATATAATTCATATTTAGTTACCATTTTAAATTAAAATGTACATTATAACTTTTATAGATAATAGATAAAAATATAACAATAATTTATGATATATCACATATTAAACAATACTAATACAATAATATCTTTCATAATAAGTTATGCGTATATGTTTGCCCATATTTTAATTTAATAATTATTAAATTTAGAGAGAGCTAGACCCATGTGACTTTTCATATTTAAATTGGAGACCTTTAAATAAGAAAATTTTCAAAAACATTTACTTTCTATTTATAGAGTTTTCATAATTGCAAAAGAAATATTTAACAAAATTTGAAAATAAAATATTTTTTGAAAACTACTATATATAGAAAGTATGTAGATAAATCAACTCGAATTTAAATATTAAGTCAAAACTTGTCATACAAGTTATTCTCTCATAAATTAATAATTACGAACTTAAAACATGTTATTTCATGAATCATGTATCAACATAACACAATAACCTTACATCTATACATACATAGAATATAAGAGATAAAAGATAAAAGATAAAATCATAAATGAGGCCCATCTAACCTAGATCTCTCTAACCATCTAAAAAAACTTAGTCTCTAAGAACTCTTCATGAGCAATTCTCCTTAGACTTAAAGAAATCTCCAACTTCTTCACAAGAAGAACCTTTGGCACATTCTCCATGACTAGAGCTTGATAATTCTCTCTTGATGAAATCTTCTTGGAGATAAATTCTCTAACAACTATTACATGGCTTTGTGAGACATAGTACATATCATTTTTTTTGGTCAGAAAGAATGTCTGAGCGAATTTCCTTCTCAAATTATCTTTCCCAGTTAAACAACCAGTTACTAAAACAATCACCCCTTCTTCATTACAAGTGTCCTGAGCATCTACAATTGCTATCTCTACTTCATAGTCCTTGAATTCTGACAAGAGGATGGTGTTATTAATGCCCTGCTCCAAGACGAATAAAAATTGAAAATAATGCCTCGACTCACGAAAGCATAGTAGAAATAGCAATTAAACACTTATTTAGTCAAAAATATCAAAGACAGGGTTTAGAAAGTTAAAAGCTTATGCAAATAATAGGGAAAAAAGAAAAAATTAAAAATAACCTAGATGGACCACTATTCGCCATCATGATTTCAAGCAATGGCTACTACAGATCATAACGGTAGGCAAGTAGAGGAATTGCCACAAGCCAACAACCACCTAATTTGCATGAATATAACAGCCGTTATGGAGCTCTAACAGCCATTACGGTCATGCAACAGCTGTTAATGGAGCCATAAGGTCATAGCGACTGATTCAGCAACTGACTACAAAAGCCTCATATTTTCTCTTTTTTTTTTCACTTAGTTTCCAAACAATCAGTTCCTTCTCTCTCCAACAATACTTTATATACATAAATGTACTCTACAAAACTTACAACGTCATCGTTTTAAGCTTAGGTTTGAGAATAAATAGATGTACACTCCAGACCATTGTATGATATAACAAAGTCTAAAACATAATGGCAATGAACTTAAACAACCTACTGCAAGTCAAGAAATGAGGCTCACTTACAAATAGGGATGATTCTTAATTGTGCTAAAATTTTGATACTCCCAGCACCTAAAAATTTGATAAATGTGAGTGCGCGAGTTTTGAAAATATGTCAGCTAGCCAAGCACAACAAAACTCTCCTGAATGAAAACATCATGTAAAACAATTGCCTCTGTATGTTTCTTTTATTGCCTAGTGTTGCCTTACCCTCCACTGGCTGCCCTTTTTATTTTTCTGATGGAGTGCCAAATGCTCAGTGGCAGAGCCAGAAATGTAATTTAGGGGGCAACATTGAACAACATCAAGGTAATTTTTTTTTCAATAAACTCATCATCATCATTGCCTTAATCACATATGAACAGGGGCTGACCACATGAATTCTCTCTCTCCAATCTTTTCTATTACATGCCATTTCCCTTATAATGTTTAACTTTTTAAAGTCATTTTTAATAACTTTATCCCATGTTATTTTTGGTTGCCCTCTCTGTCTCTTAACTTCTATTACAACTAGTCAACCTCACTTCATTGGCGCGTCTCTAGGTCTTTGATATATGTGTCCAAACCATCTCAATCTACTCTCTCTAATTTTTTCACAAATAGATGCTACACCTAATTTTATTCGATATATTCATAATTGTCCTCAACCAACTTTCGTGTTTTGAAAGCCTTATATGATGACCTCTAATGATCTATGAAATAATTTCAATAAATTGCAAATTTATATCATAGTTTTGATATTTTAAATAACCAATTCACGAAAAAGGTAATCTAGTGATGCTTACAAAATCATTTTATTTTTATTTTGTTTTCTGAAATTAAAAACTATTTTACAACAAAATTAGGGTTTTTTGCATACTAACTTAGGGTCAAGAAATAGACTATAATAAAACTCCTATACTTCTCTCTCCATGTTTCCATCTTGGAGAATGATTGAGAGGGTAAAATTGTGATATTAATGGCAGAACGAGAGGAAATGAACTAGCTTTGGGTTGTGGAAAATGATGTGCAAAAGGGAGTTTGGTGAGAGAGAGAAAAACATTAAAAGGAAGGGCTAAAGCGAATCTTTACAATTTTAAAAATTACACATACTATTGGGGAAGGACTACCACTCGTTTAGTTCAGCAGAATCAAATCATAAACAAGCAACGTGGTTCGGCTCCACTTGGCCTACGTCTAATGAGAGAAAAAAATTCACTATAATGAATCAAGAAGAGAATATACAACTATAGAGAATGCCCACCCATTTATTGCATTTCTCTACTCTCATCCACTCTCTTCACTTCTCACTCACTCCTTTATTCTCTTTTCTTCCCTGCCTTCTCCAAGCAACTCCCTCTCTATTTATAGAGAGTTCCTAACGCTAGCTTGGTGAACAAGTAATACAAATCCTTGTTGGGCAAAGAATACAGCTACTTGGGTCTCAAATACAATTATTTTGGGCCTAAGTCTAACAAAACATTCCCAAATAAATAGAAATTAAAGTCCAACCCAATAGGAATTTGAGACATACATAACACATACAAATATTAAAATACAAAAAGAGTTGATGGGGCCCACAGCCCCCACTCGCCCCTATGTGGGACCACCACATCAAATACTACTTTATTTGCTAGCAGGTATGGCGGTAACTCCTCAAGAGAAGAGATACATAATATGCACACCAGCAAAAACAAAATCAATAGATGCTCCTGACGCAAGAAAAACTAAGATACCAACCTGATGGTATCACTATGTTAAATTATTAATGATTTCTTTTCACCCTAAACAGACTTTTAAGAAGTTAAGAGATTTAGCGGCAACCAATATTCTAAATATTCACTCCAATAGATAGTAACTATCAAATTAAAACACGAAAGGATCTTGTCACAATGCAGAATGCAGAAACCCTCAGATGCTCATGTACTAATTCATCAAAATAGTAGGAATAAGAGTATTGATGAAAACATCAGACTACTGACTTTATACTGTGCCCTCTTCATATAATTAATGGTGCAGCTTGACTATGTAAAAAACCTAAGCAAGATTTTAATAATGCATTATAATCTTTGTTCCAGAAAACATACTTTCATGATTGTGACAGATGTCATTTTGCCATTGGGCCCTGGCCAACTTAGGACACTTGAATCCTGAAAAAGTTTTTGAACTTGTTCAGGAAAGTTATGAAGTAAGTGATAATACTTCTTCACAAAGGCATCTCCTACAGTTTGGGCAGAGGAGGCATGGGAAGGATCGGCAGTCTGCATTGCCATCTCTGCAAAAGTATAACATCAACGCTTTATTCATTTAGAAAATTATAATTTTTGTTCCATTTTTCCGAAGCATAATAATTAAACAAGAATAACATAGGTACACAACTATAACATGAAAACTAATCCTGATAAATGAGGAAACATAACTAAATCACTAAGAAAGGTAATAAAAGGACATAAAATAGATTAAAATTAATGTATATGTAGTTATATATAATACACGTGGGTTGAAACTCCATCAATAGAAATATATAAATATATAAAGTAAGGAGTTATATAAAACTATTGAAAAGAGTGGCAGGCATTCATGAGAATTTAGGAGTGGACTGATTGAAGATGAGATTGCCAAACACTTCGGCTTCAAGTAGCCAATACGTGAAAGCTAAATAAAGTTTATTGAGTTGATTCACTTGTTTGAAAAAAAAAATTATAGCTAATAGAAAAAAGGAAAAATAGGCAGAATTGACAAATCTTCTACACTTAATAATGAAAAGAAGCCAATCAAATAAACAATGAAAAATAAAAATAAAGCGGCACGGTTCACTTCCGTAGTTTCACAAAAAAATCCACTTTCATATGCTTGGATTAATGAATACATAACAATGGTGAAACCCTAATTCCAAACACCCCCCAAATATATATTCATAACATACCAATGTAAATGCATTAATATTAGCATATATCAAAAAATATATATATATAAAAAAAGATTGGTTTTAAACTAATAATCCGAAATTAATTTGATTACTAGTAGTAGTACTAAACAGGGTCTAAAACTTTTGGACTAAGAAGAAAATAAAACCTAATTTTTTTTAAAAAACCAATATACCCAGATTACATAAGAGGCCAAAAAATTCATAAAACTAAAAGATAAACAATAGCAACAAAGATATATAGCTTTCACATATACAACCCTAGATCTAATAAAACAGAACAAAACTCAATAGCCACAGATTAACCCCCAAACTAATAGCAAATAGAATAGAAACAACTTATACTCATCAAATAGCCATCAAGAAGATTAGAAAAAATACAGACTTTCAATGATTAAATAGCGAGAAAAGAATGAAACCGATGGATAATATATAGCAGAAATCATCTAATCACATGAACAAACATACAATCAAAAATTAAGAAGTTTGAAAAAAGTATCAACACATGAAAATAAGAGCCAAACCCAACATAGATGAGTCAAATAATTACAGTAGTGATTGAAAGCCAAACCCAACATAGATGAGTCAAATAACACAGTAGTGATTTAGCCTATACTATATATAGACTTGCAGAGAGAGATTCATTACACACCGCTATACAATATATTGATATACGTACCTCTTATTGGTATTGAAACCAAAAAGAAATGGCTGAAATACGCCACGTGCGTGAAGTTAGACGAAGTAGAAAATCACTGTGATTTATAGAGGGCGAGAGAGAGAGAGAGTTTGGGTTTAAGTAGGATCTCTGTTTGGATTTGTAAAACGATCAAAGTTGGTGACAAATTTTGAAGGGTAAATTATATTATTGACCTTTTTTGATGGTTGACCCAATTACACGTCCCATAATTTATTCATTTTATTAAACTGAACTTTCCTATAATGTTATTTTTGGTACACAATAATAGAATAGAATGGACATTCCATTAAAGTGAGAATATAATGAGAATGAGAATATAATAGAATTGTCATTTCTATTCTATTGTTTGGTTTCAAACATGAAATGATGCAGGAATGGAATGATGATTACATTATTTTTGGTAACTATATTTTATTTTTAATATTTATTGGGAATGGAATGGTCATTTATAGGTTGAGTAATGAAATGAATTTTCATTCTTTTTCATTCCAAAAGAATGACGCGAAATGGTCATTCTCATTTTAGTTTTTCTTACCAAACAAAAGAATGAATCCAAAAAGGTAATATTGGCATTCCATTCCATTATTGTGTATCAAACGCATCATAACGGATTTGCTACATGGACGTTAAATTTTAGAGTAATTTATCATTTTTAACTCTTTATATTTTATTGTTAAAAATGATAAAATATTTTGGGTATATGAAATTACAACTTTGCCCACATATAAAAACACTTTTTTTTCCTTCTTCCCACTCTTCTTTTTGTTCTCTCTCCTATCCAATTAATGCCACCATCTCCTCCCACCCACCACGCTGCCACCATTGCCGCAAGGCCATCAACCATTACCCGTATATATATATATATATATATATATATATATATATATATATATATATATATATATATAAGAGGGTCGTCGTGTAATTTCATACAATTTGATTATAAAAAGTGTATTCACGAACATGGTCTTCGAACCATGGCCTGATTGTTTACTATGTGTTTTGCATTGATGGCCTGATTCTTTACTAGGTCTTGGTTTGTACTTCATTTGCGATGCTTCCAACTACCACGAAATGGCTTCAGCTACCACCTCTCTTTTCCTGTATATATATATATATATTTCTTTCTTTCATTCCTTTTATCAGACCTCCTCTCTCTCTTTAAAATTTTCTCTCTTATTCCTTAATCTCTAATTTCTTTCCCATTTTTTTTTCAATTTTCTCCCCTCTAAGCACTCCTCTATCTTTATCACAAATATTTTTTCTTTTAAAATTCATAGATAAAAGGATGTATATATCATATACACACATATCACATGGGTGCTAACATAAAGTTGGGCGTAAGAGAACTAGTACATATAGAACGAGGCAATCAAACCTATTTTTTTAATTTTTAATTATTTTTCTCTCATACTCTTACAAGAACGGCACTTTCTAGCATCGATTGGCGGTTAGTCATGAGGTATTTCACTTTTTGAAGGCATGAGCCTTGCTTGAAAATTCTTGGATGTCTCTGCTAGAAACAAGGTCAGGGCTTTTCTTTGAATTTGAGTAATTTGAGTTGGAATTGGAGTTAGGGTTGAAACTATAAATGAAATTAGATGAAGAGAATTTCATATAATTTAAGTAGTATAAATTGAGGATGCAGTGAAGGAAGAATCAGAGTAAATTTGCGAAAAATAACACCAAATCAAGGATTACATGATCGAAAAATTGCAAATATATAGGCAAAATTGTGGAGTATATAATCTTATACATGGAAGAATGATCGTTATAAAGAGAATGATCGTTATTGAAAAATGATTGTTTTGAGAGACCGAGTATATATATGTAATGAAGATGAAAAATGGGGGCGAATAAATCGGAACAATGGAGGTTACATGGAAGGTTATTTTCATCTCTTAAAACTTGAATTTTTATTTATTTTTTTTAATTTGATGAGATATAAAAGGTTTTTGGGTCTTTTCATTTTATGTGATGGGTATTTTGGTCACTTCAATGTATACTATTATCAGTTGAATAGTATGTCACACAGATTCCCTTTTATTTCTTGTTGCCAAAATTTTCCCTTTCTTGCCTTTTTTCCCCATGATTTCAGCACACCCATGTTACAATTTTTTTTCCTCTTACAACTACAATAATTTATCCCTAAATCAAGTTCCAACTTTGCCAGTCTACACTTGTTGAAAGCAGCAATACTGCCTAACATCAAGGATTGTACAACATTAATCTAGTGTCAAAGAGTTCAAGGTTGTAGTAAAGCAAAATGTTTTCACATCAAGGGAGATTCTAAATGCTAGATGAACAAGTTGGATATGCTTTTCATCTAGTTGTTTTCCATTTATAATTCTTATGTTTTTTATAGTTCTTCTTTCTTAATGCCTAGGTTTTTCCTTCCATCCCTTCTTTTAAATTTCAAGTGACTATATTCCAATTTTTTCTCCTACACAATAACATTTCTTTCTAATCAATTCTCCCTAATTGCAAAGGTTTTGCTGATTGCCAAATCACATTGATAATCTTTTTCTATCCACTTCCTTGCAAAAGCAATTGATAGAAATTCTTAATGAATGACCCGACCCGACCCACACGTATAGCGATTGTGCTACCTCCTTTAAAATTGTGATGCCATCATCACTTGCATCTCCTCTAAGAACAAGTCTGCCACTTTCTAACAACTTAAAAACCTAGATTTAAAAATAATGAACAAAATTTAAATGACAACTAAGTTCTTAAGATTTTTTTCTTCTAATTATGTTCTTTTCAATTATAATTCCAAGGCAACCAATTTAAGAAATTCTAATGATATTATTTTACAAATAAAGCTAAGTGGAGGTTCCTGAAATTTAGTTAATCTCTAAGACTCCAACTAGAAATGTCAATGCTATTATCTATTAAGATAGCTAAGCAGAGGTTCATCTTATGGCTGGAAACAGTCTCTACAGAAAAAGAGCTTTCACCATTGAAAAATTTAAATTATTACCTCTGCCAAGATCATCAGGACCAGCATGGACAACAACAACTTTTCCAAAAATGGAATTTGGTCCAGTAAGAGGAATCTGCAAACATATACAAACAGGTTAGAAAATAAGAAATGTTAACATATAAATGCCTTAGGTGTAGGTAAACAAGAAAAGATAAAAGGAGAAATTGAAATTTAAGAATTGAAAATTACATCACCTGGTTGTCAACAATTGAGAAATTAACAGTACTTGAAAACAAAAGACAATGAAAATATGTTAAGAGGGTACTAGCTCTAGCATTGAGATACTCAATTCTTTTTACATAGATTCAAAAACTGGGGCCAATTAAAAAAGAAAAGACAAAAAACAAAAGAAATAGAACTTTATTGATTGTAAACAACAATAATGATTACAAAGTAGATGATTATAACAGAGAGAGTGAGTGTGCGACAATCAGAATCGTACGTTACTATTTGTCAAATTCGACAGTCTAATTTTAAAAGATAGGTTAGATAAGTGCTTCTCCCTCTAACTTTCTCTCTCTAGACAATTGAGTGAGGATTGATGCTCTGATGCACCGTTTCTTTCTAAAATTCAAGTTCTGGTTTGGTGTGTTGCTTGATTTGCTAGACTTGTATCCTTTTTTATTTTTCTATTCTGACTTGTATCATTTTGGGGTTTCTCAATTAGAATTTCTGATTTTACCTACGGAACCATCCGGTTGTTCATTCAATGATGTTGAACAGAAGGTATCTGATGTTGATAATTATTGAGGGGCACGTTTGGGGTGAGGTGGACTGCGATCGTTTTGCACCATCAAAGTTTTTTTGTAAGAGTGAAGATCGGGAATTAAAAGCTGGGTTGAATACAGATGTGGGTATTCAGAATCTAGAGTTTGTAACAGCTCGTAATGGGGGTAATCGAGGTAGTTTTCGAGGTTTTGGGGCTTAATCTGGTGGTTGGTGAGGATCCTATGGTGCTTGGGGTGGTATAAACCACAGACGTGGTGGGTTTGGTGGCTGGAGAAATACTGATTATGGTGGATTTGGAAATCACGGTGGCAGTTTTGGTGAATCTAGTTTGAACATGTCTGTAGTGGTGGGGCGTGGGTCTCACGCAGATGGAATGCATGAAGTACTTGGTGAAAGTGCTAAGATTGATCAAACGGTGATTACTTTCCTTCATTGATTGAAGTTTTATCAACGACCGAGAAAAGCCAGGAGGAGGGTATAAGAACATGGGCCTCAGTAGCAGCGGGCAAGTTTCATCCGAAAGATGAGAGTTTTGAATTCTTCCCTCCTAAACTGGACGAAAATGGTACTGTAGTGTCTCCACCTCCAGGAATCGTTGAAGATGGAGAAGAGGATATTTTGTGGATCGTAGGTTGCCTTACTTCACTGTCAACAGTATTGGACTCCAAAGGGTTCCCCTATGGAATAACTTTTTTAATGTTCCCATGGGGTATTGGACTCCAAAGGGTTTGAGTTATTTGGGTAGTGCTGTTGGTGTGCCGTTCTATGCAAATTCATTAACATTACAGAAGACGAGAATAAGTTTTGCTCGAGTTTGTGTTGAAATTGGTCCTGAAAATGAATTGCCGACTAAGTTTAAATTGAAATTGAAAAATGGAACTAAAATTCCTATCTCTGTGGAATATCAATGGAAGCCAGTGATGTGTCCTGAATATTAGAGGGGTGATCTTCTCCTCGATCTTCTATCTTTTTACAATCTCGGGAGCAGATGAGGAAGGCATGTGAGGTGGTTCACCTTGGCCACTTGGCTTTTGGTTTGCTGCGCCACAATGATCAAGGTCGATCGTTGCATTCTGGCTACTTCATCCTCATCTATCCCTAGGTAATTTTGGGCTTGAAAGTTCAATTCGTCCATATTCTTCAGAGCTTTCTTTACCAAGGATCGATGGAACCCTTCTTCCGGAGAAATTGCTATCTTAAAAGCTTCCACTATAGCGGTCTGATCGCATTGATCTGTCATAGACATCTTCAAGTTAAAATGGGTGAGGAAAGATTTTAACGTATCCTCTTTGGCTTGTCTTACTATGAACAGCGAGGAGATCGTCCTTTTTCGTTCCTGGTTTCCCGCATACTAGGCTACAAACAGATTGCACAGTTTATCAAAGTTTGGTATTGAATGGGGTAGGTGCTGCTTGATCTAAAGCAGCATTGGCCCAAACAGACTGGACAAGAAGATCTTGCACATAAGTGCATCATTCTCAACGTCCAACATCATCTTCTGCTGGTATAGGTAGATATGTTCTACAGGTCCATCTTCCTATCAAAGGTAGCGAACTCGGTAGAGTGAACCTTCTCGACCTTTTAGTTCTGACTATATCTTAATGCGTCGATCTCTTATTGCATCTAGATTCCCCATTTCGAAAGGGGTTGCAGGGGATCGACTTGACTCTCACTGGGTCGATTGGGGTAATGATGTCTGCTACCTGATCGATTGTGATGTGAGGTGTTCAGCGAGCAGTTGCTCGAGCCGGCCCCTTCGTTCCGTTGTCGCTCGGGGTTTCTTGCGTTTTTGGTGCCTTCCACCCTATCCTGCAGATCTGCGATTTGCTGACGTAGAGCATCGTTCTCTTGGGTTAACTGCTGAATGCTAGGGCGTGCCAACTGATCTCGAGCCTCTAGCTATATGGGTTGTATGGGTGGCGCCCTCCTTTGATTCCTGGGGGGTTATCCCAACTCCATCACATCATATGTATTTCTCCTCGTATCCACCATGGTTACCAGTTTCTTTTATTTGGAAGAACGATTAAACGCTTCCTACAGACAGCGCCAAAGTGTAGGTATAGAAAATTGTTTAACTAATAATCGCCAAACAACTTAATGCACACACTCAAGAATAATGAACATGATATTCTCAGATAAAGAGAAAAGATATTACGAGAGGTGAATTCGAGGATCCTTCTTATTGATAGTTTCATGAATATTTGGAATTCAAATCCTTTTAGGACTTGAATTTTCTTGTTTGATAGTTAGCTTTTCTCTTAAAGAATTTGGATTCATTTTTGAGTTGTCAGTCTGCTTTTGATTTGGGCTTTGCAGCCTTGGGGCGGGGCGACTAGGCCCTTGAAAAACTAATGACCCAACGCATTTGGGGTTTCTGCTTATACATGGGCTCAAGTCGACGTGGGCTTATCCATTTTTTGTATTAGTTCAGCCTATTGGACCGAGTGTTCATTTTGCCCCTACAATGGTTATGTAATATAAATTATATTTCCAACACAGGTCATATTGAATAACTACAAAGTTGAGATTATGATAATAAAATAAGCTAATTAATATTAAATAATATTATAGACATGTAATTTATGATAACTATGAAATTTTAATTAAATAATTTTCAAAATAGATAATAAATATATAATATAATTTATAATTATTTGTCATTATAAGTTAAAATTTATAGTATAATTTTATAGATAATAAATAATGGTATATAAAAACTATCTTTTATCACATTTCACATATTAAACTATATTAATACAATATATTATTCATTACATTATACAATATATTTTATATGGTTATGTAATATAAATTATATTTCCAACATAGACCATGTGGAATAACTATAAAGATGAGATTCTGATAATAATATAATATACATGTATAAATATCTTGTTATTATAAGCTTACGTGTATAATAAAAACAAAACATAACACTTAATATGAAAAAATAAATTAATCGTATAATATATTGCTAATGATAAATATATATGTATATGATACCTAATATTATATCATCAACAAATAAAACAATCTAATTAATAATAAATAAAATTATAGACACTTAATTTATGATAACTATAAAATTTTAAATAAATAATTTTTAAAATATATATTAAAAATGTAATATAATTTATAATTAATTGTCATTATGAGTTAAAATTTACAGTATAATTTTATGACATTTTACATATTAAACTATATTAATACAATATATTATTATGACATTATACAATATATTTCATATGTTTATGTAATATAAATTATATTTCCAACACAGATCAAATAAAATAATTACAAAGATTCTCTTATAATAATAATAATATATTATACATGTAAATATATCTAGTTATTATGAGCTTACGTGTAAAATAAAAGCAAAACATAATACATAATATGAAAAAAATAAATTAACCATATAATATATTGTAAATGATATATATATATATATATAGATATATATATATATATATATATATGTATATGTAAGATATAAATAATAATACTTTATTTTATGTATCTCATTACATATATCAATAAATAATATAGTAAATAATATTATTATATTTGTGTGTAAATATTTCACTGCCTAAATCTTATCCATGTACATTAAAAATGAAAACTAATTTAATGATATTTCACATATTAAACTATATTTAAAATATATTACAGAATAAATTATTCGTTATATGAAATCTAATATTATATCATCAATAAATAAAACAATCTAATTAATATTAAACAATAACATGGACATTTAATTTAACATAACTAGGAAATTTTAATTAAATATTTTTTAAAGTATATAATAAATATATAAAATAATTTATAATTAGTTGTCATAATAAGTTAAAATTTACAGTATACTTTTATAGACAATAAATAATGCAATATAATAACCATATTTTGTGACATTTCACATATTAAATTATATTAATACAATATATTATTCATTACATTATACAGTATATTTTATATGGTTTTGTAATATAAGTTATATTTCGAACATAGATCATATGGAACAAAGATTCTCTTATAATAATCATATATTATACATGTAAATATATCTAGTAATTTTGAGCTTAGTGTATAATAAGAATAAAACATAATACTTAATATGAAAAAATAAATTAACCATATAATATATTGTCAATGACAAATTTATATGTATATGAAACCTAATATTATATCATCCAAAACAATTTAATTAATATTAAATAATATTATTGACACTTAATTTATGATAATTACAAATTTTAATTATATATTTTTTAAAATATATAATAAATATATAATATAATTTATAATTAGTTGTCATTATGAGTTAAAATTTATAGTAAGTATTTTTAGAAAATCGATATAGCTATATAATGACTATATTTCTTGATATTTCACATATTAAACAATATTAATACAATATATTATTTATGACATTATACAATATAAATTATATTGCCAACACAGATCATATAGAATTATTACAAAGATGAGATTATGATAATAATATATTATCCATGTATATATCTTGTTATTATGAGCTTACGTGTATAATAAGAACAAAACATAATACATAATATGAAAAAATAAATTATCAATATAATATATTATTAATGATAAATATATATGTGAGATATAAATAATAATATTATATTTTGTGTATTTCACTACATATATCAATAAATAAGATATTAAATAATATTATTATATTTTTGTGTATTTTACGAGATAAATTTTTTCCGATTACATTAAAAATGAAAAACTAATTTATGATATTTCACATATTAAACTATATTAATACAATATATTACATAATAAATTATTCTTTATATGAAACCTAATATTATATCATCAATAGAAAAACAAATTAAAATTAAATAATATAATAGACACTTAATTTATGATAACTATGAAATTTTGGTTAAATATTTTTCATAATATATTATAAATATATAATACAATTAGTTGTCATTATAAGTTAAAACTTACAGTATAATTTTATAAATAATAGATAATGTTATATAATAACTATATTTTATGATATTTCACATATGAAACTATATTAATACAATATATTATTCATTACATTACACAGTATATTTTATATGGTTATGTAATATCAATTATATTTATAACACAGATCATAAGAAATAACTACAAAGATGAGATTATGATAATAATATATTATAAATGTATAAATATCTTGTTATTAGGAGTTTACGTGTATAACAAAAATAAAACATAATACTTAATATGGAAAAATAAATTAACCACATAATATATTGTTAATGATATATATATATATATATATATATATATATATATATATTTATATGATGCCTAATATTATATCATCAACAAATAAAACAATCTAATTAATATTAAATAATATTATAGACACTTATTTTATGATAATTATAAAATTTTAATTAAATATTTCTCAACGATAATAGATAATGCTATATAATCATTATATTTTATGACATTTCACATATTAAACTATATTAATACAATATATTATTCATGATATTATATAGTGTATTTCATACGGTTATGTAATATAAATTACATCTCCAACCATATAAAATAACTACAAAGATTCTCTTAGGTTAATAATATATTATACATGTATATATATCTTGTTATTATGAGCTTACGTGTAAAATAAAAACAAAACATAATACATAATATGAAAAAATAAATTATCCATACAATATATTTTAAATGATATATATATGTAAGATATAAATAATAATATTATTTTTTATGTATTTCATTACATATATCAATAAATAATACTATTATATTTTTTTGTATTTCACCACATAAATTTTATCCATGTACATTAAAAATAAAAAATAATTTAATGATATTTCACATATTAAACAATATTTATAATATATTACATAATAAATTATTCATTATATGAAACCTAATGTTATATCACCAATAAATAAAACAACCTATTTAATATTAAATAATATTATAGACATTTAATTTATGAAAACTATGAAATTTTACATAAATAATTTTCAAAATATATAATAAATAATATTATATTTTGTATATTTCATTAAATATATCAATAAATAAGATAATAAATAATATTATTATATTTTTGTGTATTTACTATATAAATTTTATCCAATTACATTAAAAATGAAAACTAATTTATGATACTTCACATAGTGAATTATATTAATACAATATATTACATAATAAATTATTCGTTATATGAAACATAATATTATATTATCAATAAAAAAAAACAACCTAATTAATATTAACTAATATCATGGACATTTAATTTAACATAACATTGAAATTTTAAATAAATATTTGTTTAAGTATATAATAAATATATAATATAAGTTATAATTAGTTGTCATTATAAGTTAAAATTTAAAGTATAATTTTATATAAAATAAATAATGCTACTTAATAACTATATTTTATGACATTTAACATATTAAGCTATATTAATACAATATATTATTCATGACATTAATAAATTATATTTCCAGTATAGATCATATGGAATAACTAAAAAGATGAGATTATGATAATAATATATTATGCAACTATATATCTTGTTATTACGTGTATAATAAAAACAAAACATAATACAAAATATGAAAAAACAAATTAACCATATAATATATTGTTAATGATAAATATCAATGTATATGATATATAATAATATATAATCAAAAAATAAAACAACCTAATTAATATTAAATAATATTATATACATTTAATTTAGGGTAAAATACACTGACCTCCCCTGTGGTTTGCCCTAATTACACACTGGTTTTATGTTTGTGAAAGAGTTACACTCACCTCACTCTTGTCCAAATATTGACTAAAATGCCTTCCAATTCATTAAAATGGTAAGGAACAACCATTTTCAAATAATGGGGGCATAAAGGCCATTTCAATGTGTTGAAGGGAGGTGAGTGTAACTATTTTACAAACAAAACACCCGTGTGTACCTGAGGAAAGGTCAGTGTATTTTACCCTTTAATTTATGATAACTATCAAATTTTAATTAATTTTTTTTCAAAATAGGTAATATAATTTATTATTAGTTATCATTATTGTGGGTGTCTGCCCAGATTCAACAGTAGAATTGACCAGTCAGCCCATGCCACCGTGTCAGCCACACCACATGTAGAAAGGTCTACGCCAAAAAAAGATAATAAAGCCTCGAGACCTACTCCACGAGCACTATTGCCCAAGCCTCGAGAAGTACTCATCTAGCACTATCGCTTAAGGCTCGAGACAAACTCCTCGAGCACTATTGCTCAAGCCTCGAGACCTACTCCTCGATCACTATCACTCAAGTCTCGAGACCTACTCCTCGAGCACTATCGCCCAAGCCTCGAGACCTACTCCTCGAGCACTATCGCTCAAGCCTCGAGATTTACTCGAGCACTATCGCTCAAGCCTCGAGACCTACTCAAGCACTATCGTCCAAGCCTCGAAACCTACTCCCCAAGCACTATCGCCCAAGCCTTGAGACCTCCTCGAGCACTATCGCTCAAGCTTCAAGACCTACTCGAGCACTATCGCCCAAGCTTCGAAACCTACTCCTCGAGCACTATTGCCCAAGCCTCGAGACCTACTCCTTGAGCACTATCGCTCAAGCCTCGAGACCTACTCGAGCACTATCGCTCAAGCCTCGAGACCTACTCAAGCACTATCACCCAACCCTTGAAAGTTACTCCTCGAGCATTATTGTCCAAGCCTCGAGACCTCTTCGTGCACTATCGCTCAAGCCTCAAGACCTACTCCTCGAGCACTATTGCCCAAGCCTCAAGACCTACTCGAGCACTATCACTCAAGCCTCGAGACCTACTCCTCTAGCACTATCGCTCAAGCCTCGAGACCTACTCCTCGAGCATTATCGCCCAAGCCTCAAGACCTACTCCTCGAGCACTATTGCTCAAGCCTCGAGACTTACTCAAGCACTATCGCGCAAGCCTCGAGACCTACTCCTCGAGCACTATCACCTAAGCCTCGAGACCTACTCCTCAAGCACTATCACTCAAGCCTCGAGACCTACTTCTCGAGCACTATCGCCCATGCCTCGAGACCTACTTGAGCATTATCGCTCAAGCCTCGAGACCTACTTCTCGAGCACTATCACTCAAGCCTTGAGACCTACACCTTGAGTATTATCACTTAAGCTCCAAGATCTTTTCCTTAAAGTCTCAATAGAAGGGCACATGCCACGGAAGAACGGCGGGCCCCACAACACAGCAATGGGGTCATTGGTAGGTCCCACCCTTTGTAACTGCACGGTAGAATCTTCAATGGGATACTCAGGAGGATTTTGGATTAGAGGATGAACAATAGGGAATGCCCAACTAAATCAAGGGGCCTAGTTAATGGAACAGTGAGCAATGCCTTACCACAATAGAGACTCTTACCATCATTATTAATGTTCTAGTGAAAGGTAATTAATGCAACTGGCCACTGCCACTAAGGTATGACTGAAGGCATTCAATGCGCAAAGGACTGAAAGGAGGGAGGTGACATCTTAGGTGTTTATGGTACTCATGAATCAAGTACCCTCGATCCAAGGACCGGGTTAACCTATCTCTGATCCACGAAGGATGGTCCGAAACCATTATCCCTCTATAAATAAAGAGCTTTGTTGAAAATGGCAAGGCAGACCTACCTTCACTATCTTCTTCATTAATTAGCTCTAATTGTTCCCCCTTTGGGCTAGATACACTCTAGGTCCCTCATAATTGTGTTGTCTACCATATTTATTACCTATAATTACTGATATCAAGAATGAACCCCTACATTTTGGTGACTCCACTAGGTGAAGCAGCATAAAAAAATGGAGCCAGAACTTCCACTGGAGGTCCCCTTACCCGACATTCCCCAACCAAATATCCTAATACCTGCTGACAAAGACGTCCACTCTTCTCAGGGAGAAAATATGTTTCGACAACATTCCTTTATTGCTGTCAGCCGCCCCAGGTGAGTCAACTCCCGACAACAACTCGCCATTTCCAACAAAGCCATACATACTACTCAAAATCAGTTCCTTGCCCAAATCAACTCGCTCGAAACAACCCAAAAGGCCATCCTAGAGGCCCTCAGAGCCTTACCAACAAAAGCTGTGCATAATACCCAACCCAGCTCATCCTCTCTACCACCTTTCCCTAACACCCCCAACCTCGATGCACAACCACAGTTCATTTTACCCCCCACATAAGCCCAACAGACACCAAAGCTGCCAAATCAGCCTCCCCACATCTTACACCAGGCTCCGGAGTATATCACCCGTGCCGAAATGCATGACCTCCTTAACAAAAACCACCACCCCATGGTCTGAGCTTTAAACATCAACCCTGAACCTCCTTATCATCATAGTATCGCCTAAACACCCTATCCCAATGGTTACGCTATACCAAAATTCTCGAAGTTGATGGCAAGAAAGGGAACCTGCGCGAACACATAGTTTATTTCATCAAAGTGCTCGGCCAATACAGTCATGATCTTTTGCTACGCCTACTCGAGTTCTCCAAGTCTCTTACCGACCGAGCATATCGTTGGTACATTAGCCTTGAACCAGACTCCATCGCCACCTGGGAGCAGCTTTTCATTAAATTTTACACTAAATTCTCCCAGGCTGAAGAGGGGCTTTCCCTCACCAAAGAAGCTCGAAGCGAGAATGAGGAGCCTCTCTGATTTGTGCAGCGTTTCCATGATTGAGCCTTGGAATGTTTCAAAAATAATGAAGAAAAGGACCTTGTGGACATATGCATCCACGGTATGGGGCAGCCATACCGAATCCATCTCATCAACCTCCGCCTGGCCAGTTTTAGTGACCTAATTCTGGCAGTCTGCAATCTTGTAAAAAACTTGAAGCCTTCTCCCACAGCCGAAACTCCTAAAGCCCCAGTTCGTCGGGTCGCTCTAACTGCGCACACTGATGAGCACCCCAAAAAGCGACAAGAAGAAGAGTCAAAACTAACACACCATCGAAGTGAGGAGCCCCCTCCATTCCTAGTCTACTTAGAAGAGGTACTTAACGCATTAAAAACATGGGTGGAAGATGGACGCGTTGCTCTCCCTATACCCCATGCGGAGCCAACTGCTGCCGATCGAGCCCATCCCAACTTCTACAAATTTCATCAATCTATCTCACAAGCCACAAGTGACTGTTGTGCTCTCCGTCAGTTATTTCACCAAAATGTAGCCACAGGTGACCTCGAGCTAACCTTGCCCAAATATGTCAGACGCTATCCTTACCCACGACACAATCGAGCCATGGCCACAATCTCTTGTTACGATGAGCTTGAGGAATCCCACCACCCTAAAGATAGCAATGACCACATGACCCTCGAGCTTCACCAATGTACAGCTATAAAACCCATAACATCCCCGACCACCCACCACTAACCCCCTCGAGTCATCTCCTTCTCTAATGTAGATAGACACGTACCCTCACCACAGAATAGGCCACTCTACGTCATCTCCATTTTAAATGGCACTAAGTTCAAGCGCACATTCCTCGATAATGGCTCCTCAATCAATATTAGGCCTATGACTGTGTTCAAGCAAGCTAATATCCCAATCGAACGACTGGTGCTCAGCCCTATCGAGGTCGCTGGCTTCTGCAATGACCTACGACGAATGATAGGTTACGTCAATGTTGACCTCGCGATCCACAAATTTCATGCTCCCATAAAATTCTATGTGATTGACGCAAAGACTTCCTACCATTTGCTTATTGGCCGTGCATGGATGCATCGCTTTGGTATAGTCCCATCCACCTACCACCAGTGTTTTAAAGGCATCCTTGGCACTAAGGTAGTAACTGTTCCATGTTCGGACATACCATTTTCTAAATTTGAGGCACATTTCATTGACGCCCTTTTCTTCGACGACCTAGAAGACACCGAGGCACATGAGCATACGACTCTTATCAGTACACCACTCCCATCATGGGCTAAAGCAACACAAGACATCTTTCCAGTACCTCAGACCCATCAGCCCCTCACTACAACACCACCACCGACACCCCACGAATGCAAGAGGATTTACCTGCCCAACGGACGAGTCATATATCGCTTATGATGGTGTCTGGGCCCGGCAACCACCAACACTGTTGCTAAGCCCCAAGCTGACATAGAATTGGCCAAACCTTTTTCTCTCTAACCTCAAAAAAATTAACCTCGCCCCTCATGGTAACCGTCCCTGCTTCACTTGCATAGCCTCTACTCTCCCCCTCCTCTCTGCGAAGACCTAATCATCATTCTAAAAGAATACTCAGACATCTTTGCATGGACCTATGAGGAAATGCCTGGCCTCGACCCCCGATTGGTGGCACATCACCTCAACGTTCTTCCCCATGCCCGACCAGTCAAATAAGCCCCTCGAACTTTTCGTCCCAAACTCGAACTATAAATCAAAACTGAAGTCATAAAACTGTTGCAGGCTAACTTAATTTAGCCCATCGTTTACCCCACTTGGATGGCTAACATTGTCCCAGTCAAAAAGAAAAATGGACAAATTCGCACATGCGTTGACTTTAGAGACCTTAACAAAACATACCCAAAGGATGACTTCCCCCTACCAAACATCAATATATTGGTCGATGCGACGGCCGGTCACGAACTATTTTCCTTCATGGACAGATACAGTAGCTACAACCAGATTAAAATGGCTATCGACAACACATAGAAAATAGCCTTTCGAATGCCTTTTGGCAACTTTCACTACACTATTATGCCATTTGGTCTAAAAAATACGGTGGCCACATATCAGTGAGCCATGATAGTAATGTTTCATGATATGCTCCATCATGTAATAGAAGACTATGCCGATGACTTGGTAGTAAAGTCGTACCTAGAAAGTAATCATATCAAAGATCTCCGCCAGGTCTTCGATCGCTGCCGGCAATACAACCTACACATGAACCCCCTTAAATGTGCCTTTGGTGTCAATTATGGCAAGTTTTTGGGGTTTATAGTTCATAGACAGGGCATTGATCTCGACCCAACCAAAGCGTAAGCCGTTATCACCATGCCTGCAACTACTTCCACAAAACAACTTAAAAGTTTCTTGGGCAAGGTCTCCAACCTTCGACTATTCCTCCTAGCCCTGGCAGAGGCACTTTTGCCTTCGGTACACTCCTCAAATGAAATCCTAAATTCGTGTGGAAATCAACACATCAAAAAGCATTTAAGATAATAAAAAATGTTTTAACCTCCCCTCAAATGATGTCCCCCCCAAGAAACAAGGAACCACTCTTGCTTTATCTCACTTCCACTGAGCGATCTATAGGGCCTTTGCTTGCCTAAGACTTCAAAGGCCAAGAGCGGCCAATCTACTACCTCAGCCGTCTCACCCGAGATACGGAGACACGGTACTTTAACATCGAGTGACATTGCCTGGCCCTCGTATTCGAGGCTCAAAAATTTCATCATTACTTCCTTACCCACCAAGTTCACCTCATCACCAAATGTGATCCCTATCGTCACCTCCTGACAAAACCTTTAATTTCTGGAAAAAATGGCTCGATGGTTCTTTGCCTTAGCGGAGTTCAACATCACATGCTGCACCCCACGCGTTATCAAAAGCTAAGCTTTAGTTGACCTCCTGGTCCAATTCCCAGCAGGACAATATGAGCCGATTGACGATACCTTACCATTAGACGAACTCCATGTCACGGCCACAGAGGCAATACAAGATGAATGACAGCTGGCCTTCGATGGCTCATCTACGGCTACAGGTGGCGGCGCAGGTATAGTCCTCATCTCCACCAATCAGCAGAGCACTGTCACTTTTAAGTTAAACTTCAAATGCTCAAACAACAAAGCAGAGTATGAGGCTCTCATCCTGGGACTTCTGACCGCGCAAGACAAAGAAATCTCACGCATTTGCATCAATGGCGACTCCAAGTTGGTTATCAAGCGAACAATAGGGGATTTTGCTATTTGTGAACCCACACTGGCCTCCTACCGGACCATAATTCAAAGGCTCCTTGCAACATTTGGCACTGTCTTCATTGCGCACGTCCTGGGATCTGACAATCTCTACCCCGATGCTCTCGCCACTTTAGCCTCCAAAATGCACATGGACTGCGACAAAGCTCATATCAAAGTCACTCAATGACATTGCCATATAGCTATTTCTGATATGCTCCCATCCGAACCCGACAAGCCCGATTGGTGAACCCCGATCATCACAAAGCTCACACATTTTGAAGGATTAATCCCCCTCACCCAGCTTGGTCACTTCCAAATCCTCCAAGGCATCCTCTACCACAAATTACCCTGCGGTGCAATGGCATGTCGTTTGGACCCACGTGAGGCCCAAGAAGTACTCCATACAGTTCATCGACAACATTGCTCCACGGATGTCACACTGTATTGGAAACTGCAAAGACAAGGCTTTTATTGGCCCGAGATGGCTAAAGAAGCCAATGCACTCTAACGCGCCTGCCATGCCTGCCAAACATCGCATGACTTATTCGAAGCATGCATCCTAGAAGAAGGAGATTGGCACTCTCTATACATTGCATTCCTTACAAGTGGTACCCTACCAAGCGATCGTACTACAGCTGTCAAACTAAAGAAGCGCGTACATCATTTTTTCCTCCAAGAAGGACTCTTGTTTAGAAGATCCCTTAGTGGAACTTCCCTACGATGTTTGGCCAAGGAAGAAGCCCAAGAAACCCTTTCAATTGCACATTCGCTCGAGCATCAAGGCGATAAAAAAATCTTCGTTGTTCTCCTACAGCAAGGGTACTACTAGCCATCTATGGTAATGGAGGCAAAATAACATATCCAAAAATGTTCGGCCTATCAACTGTACGATCACCTAATCCACATGCCAGCAACACCTCTCTACCCAATCTCCACCGCTTGGCCATTCTATACCTGGGGCCTTAATCTCATCAGCCCTATCTGCCTTACAGTCTGCGGTTATACTTGGATCCTAGTCGCTACTGAGTTTTGTACCAAGTGGGTTGAGGCCATTCCCCTCAAAAAGGCCACAAGTCCAACAGTCTCCAACTTCCTCTGGGAACACATCATCTGTCGTTATAGAATCCCCTAGCAAATCGTCACAAACAATGGCACCCCGTTCATCAATCTCCACACCGACGATCGACTCCCTATTATCCCAAGGGCAATGGACAGGTTGAAGCCTCAAACAAAGCCCTTCTCAAAATTTTAAGCCAAACTCTTGAAGATAACGAAAGCAATTGGGTAGACCTTCTCCCAATGGTGCTTTGGGCTCATCGAACATCGAAAAAATGTTCCACTGACCAAACACCCTTCTTATTGGTATACGATATCAAGACCATTTTGCCTATCTATATCGCTGTCCCATCTGTGCAACTGGCCTCCCGAAGTCAAGTTAGTTGTGATCGACTCAGCGAGCTCGAGGCATTGGATGAACAAAGAAAAGTGGCACAACAACACCTTCACCAATACTAGGGCATGCTGGCAAAAGCATACAATCAACATGTTCAATTGTGCCATTTCCAACATGGAGACCTCGTCCTCAAAGTAGTAACCCACGTCATGCGAAATCTCTCTGCACCAAAATTCTCCCCAAAATGGGAGGGACCTTTTGTAATCAAGACCGATAGCCCTAGTGGCTATTGTACGCTTGAGGGCAGGCAGGGGAACCCCATCAACTCAACCTCGCTTAAATCCTACTTTTGTTAATCTAAGGATTTATCTTTCTTGTCCCTTTCGTAGCCTAATACAAGCATACAATATACATAATAACAAAGCACGCATCACACACTATGGTCAAAAAGTTACATTTTATAAAAACTGGTCCACACAAATACAATTATTCTATTCAAGCACTACAAAATTACATTTCAACTTTTGAATGAGGTAAGCACGATATCATCACAGTCCAGCTTCGCTAGATGAGCCACAAGCACTCCCAGCTCATCCTCACACAATCGCATTTTCGTTTTCACCTTGGCCACTTCCACTTGCATCTCTGCTATACGTAGTCGCATTACTGTACGATGCAACACCTTCGCTCGAGCTATAGATTATCTAATTTTAGTAGTGCCAAATCATCCAAATGAACTCCTTCTGCCACCAACCCAAAGAGCTGCAATAAGTGACCCAACAGCTCATAAACAGCACAATGAAATTACTCATGCCACGAGGACTGCATCTGAGCTATATCGGGATGACCCGCCAATGCACTCCAATGTGCATGTCACTTGGACACCCATCCAAGGTACCTCTTGAGGTTGCCTCTCCTCGTGTGATCGTCACACCACCCTCGCAGATCCCTGAGGAGACACTGCCTCGCGAACATTCGCACCACTTTTTTCTTCCTCAGCAGCATCTATTAGCACAACACATAACACAGTTAGCCGGTTCCTAGCCCAAACCCCCATAAAAAGGGGGGGGGGGAAGTATTCCACACTTTACCTACAGCAGTGCTCTGCAACCTTCCCTCAGTCTATGGTACTGGCAACACTTAACTAACACTTAGGATTTCTAATATTTGTGAATCTTCTAAGCCATCGAGAGTGGTGTGTCAGACCCCTCCTCCAAGGACCTAACATTGGTTGTGCTATTGATACTGTTGCTTTCAACTCCTGGGGCGTTAATACCTTCTCTTATCTCCCCCAGGAGCTTGCTCACCTAGGCGAGCTATCCTCACCCACAACGGGTGATGGTTGACCCCCTCCCTCCACCCCTTGCGATGAAGACCCCAGCCGCCCTCTAACATTCTCATCCCACACATCCTCTCACAATACCTCATCTACCCTGGGCATTTTCTCCCTCTCATTGTAGTTAAAGGTGACATCATGAATCGCCATAAGTGGCTCAATCATCAGGGGCACATTTCCCTCACTTTCTATGAACATAGGCCTGTCTCAGGCATAATCATACGATACCAGCATACGAGAGTAGTCATAGCTGGGTAACTCCTCTAGTATATCGGCCCCCGCGGCAGACTCCTCCAAGTCCTTAATTAGGATAGTGGAGACCTCTAGATCTCAGTAGAGTCACGCTAGCACCACTCTATGCGGTGCATTGAAAAGTTCGCGCATCGAGCCATATTCCCCGAAATCCACCAACGAGGTACTTTCATCCCCACTGCTAGCCAGTTCGCCACTATTCGTCCCCTCACGTACCGGATCATGAGTCCCCACTATAGACTCCACATTACCCAACGTAGTAGCTACCTCCTCTCCTGCAGACTCAACTACTCCTCCCACCTGGTTTTCATCCCTACCTTCACTTCTTGTCACAGCTAAAGGACGCATAGCTTTAGCTCAACTCAAGCACGAGTGGTAAGACCTTTTCGCTTACGTGTAGACAACCCATGTGGTAGAATGCCACCCCTCTCCAACTCAAGAGTTCCCGCTGTCGCTGGCTCCACAACATGCCCCTCCCTCACCATCCTTATACCTCCTTCATCATCTACTTCTCCCTCCCCTTTAGCTGCCTCGCGAGCTTGCCTCTCCTGCTCGCGTTGTTGACACCACAAAAATAAACATGCCCTACCTCTATCCTTGGAGGAGGCAATCAACCTCAGCGAGGCATCTCTCACACACACCACCAGAGTTGGCATTCGCACAACAGGGGCCTCACAAAAGCTTTTAAAAGCCTCTAGCCTCAGCTTCTAATAAGTCCGATGATTTGCAGTAAGGCCTCCCTTCCTCCATCACGACGGAATAAACCAAAGGCCAACACCCTCTGTTAACGGGCCTGTATGAGTAACCAAAAATCTCAAGACACTCCTATCTTCTAAGTCTGCCCCCTCAGCAAACTGGTAGTTCTGGGCCACCTCTAGATCATAGCCAAATTACCTCACAACCCTCAGCTGATTGCATGTCTTCACCATATGACCGCTCTCATACAAAACTGGCAGATGCCCCGATGACAAAATTAGGAGAAACACCAACATCATGTCTATAAACTCCATCGTGGCAGCACTCGTAGGGACCCACCTGTCCTTCTCAAAGTAAAGGGCAATGTCAGGGTCCCCACCAATGGCATGGCATAAAGACTTAGCTCCATCTCATGACTTAAGTCAACTACTTGGATAAAGGCTCACCTTGGACTCCCCCTATGCCACCGCTCATTATGTATAACTGCCTCCCCCCTTCCATTATTATCTCTTGCAGAACAGGAGCGTAGGATTTGAACTGCTCATACAGAAAAAGTTACAAGAATAGCATGGAGACATGTAATTGCACCAAATACCACCCCACAAAGCACGCTAAATCTTCCTCCAGCATGTCTAACCTATGATACAGTGTCATGCCCCAAATTTTGACTCCCAGAAACCAAGGGTGAGCCCATCCATTAACTCCAATGAACCCTCATCTTTCTCTTTAATTCTTGTGGAAGCTTAAATCTAACCTTGCATATATATATATGCATCATTTAACCTTAATCAACCACCATGGGCCCCAAACCATGCCTCGGTTATATAGCCAACTAGTTGTGGCCTACATATTCTCACACATGTGAAAACTTGTATGACCAGAACATGGGGTTGAGACGTACCCCATTGGATAGAGGATTTAAAAATAATCTATTTAAAAAAAAATGGCACTCAATTTTGATCTAAAACGAAGAAATTACACCCGTTTGAAGTTCGGATGCAAATGGAGCTGCCCAGGTTTCTTTCGGTCGGCTGGTGGGTAGTTTCGGTCGACCAAAAAGGACTTTCAATTAACTAAAACTCCATCTAGTCAACTAAAACCTGTTACAAAATGCAAACTTTTGGGATATTGCACTTTCGGTCGACCGATGTAGAGCCAACTCGACCGAAAGTGCTAAAAACAGCCCAAAACCTGATTTTTCAAGCCTCAAAGCATTCAATCACCTTACCAACTCATAATCAAACTCAAAGCATGACTTAAATCATGATTAAAGTCTACCAAAAATAAAATAAATTCACATGATCACTCTATGGTTTCAAATTGAACACTTTTGGGCATGTGTTCCCCTAATGGCTACTCCAATCCCTCAACTAGCATCTAAAACATTCACACTACTTACAATATGTGAATGAAACATAATTTCATAACCTTTGCATTCCAAATCATCCATTCCATCCATTCCCAACTCATTTACTTGAGAAAAATCCATACATAAAGTTATAACATAAGAAGAAATCATAACTTTACAATCTATAATTAAGTTTGATCCAAGAATAAACCACAATACATATGGATTCCAAGTTTATAGTCATTACAAGAATTTCATACATAAGGTCCAAAAATGCTAAGAAATCTAACTATGACTACAATTTCATAACCAACATGCCACACGTCGGCACGGATAACCAAATATACAATATCCCAAAATATATCAAAAATGCTACCAAAGTCCTGCTTGGACATTCAAGTCCCATCCGTTATCGGCGCCTTATCTGAAGAAGTTTAGAATAAAGGGGTGAGCACCACTGCGGCTCAGTAGAGATACCCCAACCCACCTAAGGGCCGACTTGACACGACCTACATGAATGCATGTCACTACATTACATATATCATCCAACATATACCATGTTCATTCACAAGCAACGCATATATATACAAAAGAATGCATTAACGCATATCATGTTCAACAATTCAAAAATGAAAGCAAATAACACGTCCTTATCCCTTTCTTAGACTTAACCGATATCCTAACATGATTTTTGACCAACCATGCGACCTGGGACGCCTCCCACAACCGTCTCACGACCTTGACCTACCTTGCCAACGTCATACTATCAAGGCAACATTTTTGATTTGCCCATTGGTGATTAGACCATATCAGCATTGTCACCAAATATTTGTTTAGTCAAGGTGATTAGACCATGTCAGCACCGTCACCGAGTATTAGGTGGCTCAAAGTGGTTAGTCTATATCAGCACTGCCACTAAGCATAATTAGACTCAAGGTGATTAGTCCGTATCAACACTGTCGCCGAATCATTGGGTGGCTCAAGGTGGTTAGTCCATGTTAGCACCGCCACCGAGCATAATTGACCAAAATTTACCGACACCTAGTCTTAACCACGTTTCCCCGTTCCCTCACAACGGCCCATATATGCGATTCGAACATATAACAATCAAATATTCCATATTCACACTCCACAATGCATAAGCTAATTAGTGTAATACATGGCATGCATTTTCATCTCCATGAAGTCACATGATGTGGCTAAACTCGGATTAAATTGTAAGCTTAATTTTGCCCTTTTTTATCAAAATATAATTTAACCACTCGCAAGAGCACGAATATTTGTAGATAAGGTTCTATATAGAGGGTATCGATCCCACGAGGACTAGTAGCAATTGTCTTAAAGAAAGATTAATTCAACTTTAATCCTAAAAACAGGTTTTTGAATTTTTGTTTATAAACTATTGCATGAATGAAATGACAATAAAATTAAAGAGTAAAGGATGGGAGAGAGAATTAGGGTTGGTTTCCACCACTAGCCATTCACATGTTCATAAGTGTAGCAAGCATGGGATTCATTAATTAAATGCCTAACAATGTCATTAGGCTTGTGACCTCAATGACATATCAAAAGATCAATGTGTTTGTCCACCTATCATAATCCATCTTCAATAAGCATAGCTCTTCAACCTAACTAACTATCTAATTACCCTACTCTCTAAGTGAACCTACATGCATCCAAGCTACCTTATCTTGGCATGGTTTATATGAACAAACACAACACATTCATTTAAACACCATTATCTAGCCATTATTTGCACTTCTTGTGGAATATGCAAATGTTGTGCACTCAAATGACAAAATCTACTCTAAGATAAGAATAAACTCCAAATCAAATGAATATATAGAAGAAATGTATTAGTGTACATGATCACTAGGCTAAATAATCAACATTTAATTACAAATCCCAAGTGCTACAAAAATGAACATGTTTACATGGCTAGGGGCTTCAACAACACCCTAGTATAGAAGTTAGTTGCTCATGGTTGCCTTGCACTCTTCCATTGATGGAGAAGATGAAGCTTCTTGGTCTGGTTCAGCTCCTTCTCCTCTCTCCCGAAAGTCTCTCCTTCTAATGGTCTGATGTGTGTTGAGAGATATGTGGCTTTTTGGTGCTTTAAGGCTTCCTTTTTCAACCTTGGGGCCCACCATATATATATATATCAATATATATATCTCTTGTATCAAGAAGGTCCCCAAGGGTCTTGTTCAAGTCAGATAATCCCCCTAAGTCGTGCAAAAAAGGAGATTTTATTGCAAGTGGGAGAGCAGTTGAGCAAGTGGGCAAGTGGCTTCTGCAGAATCTCGATCAATCGAGATCTCGATTGATCGAGATTAACATCTCGATTGATCGAGATGCCTTTGGCTGCATTTCTGATTTTTGTTCTTCAGCTGCAAATAGCCTCAAACTTTGCTCCTTTCACTACAAGACCTGCAAAACATCAAAAATACAAAAATATCGTAAACATATCTCGGTAAACGCAAAACGGAACTAACATATGCAATAAAGAGGGTTCAAATGCATAGAATTGAACACTTATCATCACACGTATATGTACCTATACATGTGAAACCTAGCATATTATACACATATGCACATAATTTCCACTTAAGCACATTTTAATCATGCTTCACCAATGCATGCATATTCTATAAAAAGATAACATGTATTTAATTCATAGGGCAACACATAACACATACATGTCACACACTTGCACATAATTACACATGTACACCACATTAAGCACACAAGCATATATGCTCTCATTCTCTCACATTTTCATGTATTTGTCCCTCACATCACGCACATTAGGAGATATAGATCTATTGCATACAAGAGACTCAAGAGAAGAAAAAAACACCTCATCTCACCCATCTTACATCTCCAAAACATGTAATACACACTCTTAGCTCTCACCGCTTCACCCGAAATCCTAAAATCGACAAGTAAGTGAGAAGGAGAACCCCTACCTCAAAATTCAAGCTTAGAAGTGGAAGACCCAAATTTTATTAAGCTTTACACTCCTCTAATGGTAACTTTTCACCGATCAAAATGAAGAGGAGAGTGAGGGGAACAACTTTTGTTCTTGGCCTTACCCTCAAATCTCACTTCTTGGCCCCCAAATTGTAGAGAGAAGGAGATGAAGAGAATTTGTAGAGAGAGAGAGTGAGAACCGAATCTAGAGAGAGAGAGAGATGAAAAATTTGATTTTTCTCCCTCTTTTTCCATATATATATATATATATCTATATAATAAATATATTTGCCCCTTTGCAACTAAACCCTCTATCTTTTCCTTATTTGCTCTTTGTTATGGTCTATTTGCACTTATTCACAAACTAGCCTTTCCTCATTTTCTAAAACTTCATTGATGCCCTTAAAATTTCATCCATACCCTTAAACCACTCTCTAGAGTTTGTAGTTATTTTTTGGGTTACCCGAACCCATTCCGGTCCTATACTCATAGCCGAAAACATAGAAAGGATCATTTAAGTCCACTAAATATGTCATTAAGCAACTAATCATGCTAAAAAAAAATTTACTTAACCCTTAGTCAAAATTTGAAAAAAAAAAAAATTTCAGGTCATTACAACCTCCCCATCTTAAAGGAATTTCATCCTCGAAATTAGGAACATACCTCAAGTAGTAAACAACTCAGGGTATTTTGAGCGAACTTCTTATTCTCGCTCCCACGTAGCCTCCTCAACTCCATGATGTCTCCAAAGGACTTTAACTAATGGAATGGTCTTGCCTCGAAACACTTGTTCCCTAGCATCCAAAACCTATACCGGTCTCTCCTCGTAAGACGCTTCCTCTTCCACCTCAAGATCTGTCCAATTGATAGGCGTTGAATGTTACGCATTCTAGCCTCTTAACTTATGTATTTTATTCTCTTAGTGATAGATTATTTTGTGATTTTACTTTGTTTTAGTGTTTTTTGTATTTTCAGGGCCTTAATGATTATTTCAGTTAAAACCAAGCTTTTGGGCTTTTAAAGAAGACATCCAAGATGGTTAGAACCATTCAACCATTTATTTTAACTCAAATCAGCCCAAGGAAGAGGTCCAAGAGAATTACAGCTGCTTAAGAAGGTTTCGGGCCTGAAGCTCGAATCTGTGCATAATACAATCTTAATCTCGTTTTGGAAATGGACCAGAAGCCTTATTTCTGAGCCTCAAATCGACATAATTTCTGAATTTTTGCGTGGGGTTGAAAGAAATTTGATTCTGCACACTTTTGTATTTCACAAGAATTCTGTAAATCGGATTTCTAGTGGGTCAAAAGTTGGGCCGAAGTCAGCAGGAAAAACCCACCTGATTAGTGCTGCGGGAAACCCTAATTTATTCCTAATTGGATTAGGACTTTGGTGTATTCTCTTGGGGAATAAAGTGAAGAATAAGAGGCTGAATTGGGGAGAGATTACGGAGATTGGAGAGTCTGAGAGGGCTGAGAAGAGAACAAAAACATAATTGCAGAGCCATTGGAGAACGAAGTCATACGCGTAATTCATGAAGATGATGCATTCTTCCTCAACAGTTGAAGCTTCTTCTTTTACCATGAGCGGCTAGTTCATCCACTAGGGTTTTGATGTAGCCCTAACAAAGCATCAATGGTTTGATTGTTTTAATTATTGGATACCTTTATATACATGCATAGATTGTGTAATTTAGAGGATTCTTATTATAGAATTGAGCAATAAAAGTCTTGTAAATTCAATCTCAATGATTTCTTATCTTGTCTTAGATATTTAGTTGTTGTTATTGAACTCAATCTCTCTTGTTTTCTGTGATTATGAGAGCGATTATTACACAATGGTAATCACTGAATATGTTGTTAAGAGCTTTGATGGATTATGCCTAGAGAAGATGAACCATACTGCACTCTAGATTAGAGTAGTTAGGCAGATGGCCCATGCCAATCGAAGATAGTCCATGGCTTAGCCTTAATCATATGTTATCTTCTTGACGGATGAAGGTGAGCTTGTAGCCACTGACACCACTTATGCATGATGTAATTCCCCATAGTTGATTCAATTGACCATTGATTGTGGAGTTAGTGGTGAAGTCAAATACCCTAGATTCCTCTCATATTATCTTCACTATCTATTTACTTTGATTTATTTTATTTTATCTTTTTAATTAGTTTAAAAATCAAAATTCTTTTCTTATAAATTTAATTAGAATTAATTCCGTATTCTAACTCATCAGACCATAATCCCTGAGGTACGATACCCCTTTCGATAGCCCTATTCTGCAAGGAATTCGTTCTATTGCGAAGTGTGGAAAATTTTAATTGATATACTTTTTGAGTCACACTCACACACGAATCACCATTCTAACACATATGAAGGATCTAATTCATACTTTCTCAGCATCAAAATGTGGAACATATTATGCACACTTGACAATTACGGAGGCAATGCCAAACGGTATACAAGCTCACCACACGATCTAATATTTCAAATGGACCAATAAACCATGGGGTTAGCTTCCCGCTATGCCCAAACCTGATCAAACCCTGTCATGGCGAGACCTTCAAGAAGGCATGGTCCCCTACCTCAAATTCTAAAGGCTTTCGCCTTCTATCAGCATAGCTTTTCTGATGACTCTAAGCTATAAGCAACCACTGCCATACTTTCTTTATCTTTTTGGTAGTCTCCCTGACTATGTATGGCCCCAAAGCTTTGTCGCATCGACCTCTATCCAACAAACCGGTGACCTACAAGGTCTATCATATAGAGCCTCAAATGGAACCATTTCAATACTAGCTTGGTAGCTATTATTGTAAGAAAACTCCACCAATGGAAGGTGATCCTCCTAACTGCCTTAAAAATTAAGTGCACATGCTGTAAGCATATCCTCCAAAATCTGTATAGTATGCTCTGACTGACCATCTATCTGAGGATGGAAGGCCGTACTAAAATGAAGGTCTGTATCAAGTGCAGTCTGAAAACTCTGCCAAAACTGTGACGTAAATCTCGAATCTCTATCGGACACAATGGAAACCGGCACTCTCTGTAGTCTCACAATCTGATCCATATACAACCTACTGAGAGTATCCACATCATCCGTCACTTGAATTGGAAGAAAATGGGCCACTTTGGTTAACCTATCCACAGTGACCCAAACTGTGTCATGACTCTTCTTTGTCCTAGGTAACCCCGTCATGAAGTCCATAGTGACGTGTTTCCACTTCCATATAGCTACCGGTAATGGTTGTAACAAACCTGCCAGCCTCTGATGTTCGGCCGTCATTTGTTAACAAGTGAGGCACCTCGCCATAAACCGTGCAATGTCCTTCTTCATGCCCTTCCACCAATACTATCTATGAAGATTGTGGTACATTTTGGTACCACCGGGATGTACTGTAAGTCTGGAGCTATGAAACTCCCTCAGGACCTCATCCCTACAAGCCAATGGAATAACCATTCTACCTCTAAACCTCAGACCCTTGTCTGAATGGATAACCCAATCTTCCACTATTTTGGCACCCGTAATCTGAGTGCGAATGCTCTCAAATTCACTGTCATACCTCTGCTCCTCAACCACCCTATTCACTAGAGTCAGTTGTGCTATGAGTGTGAACAAAGTGGTCAGTCATCACTCTCACTGAAGCACAATCTCATTTCTGAGATGTCTTCCATCATCTTCCACTCTCAGATGACAATACTAGCTAGGGTGCCATGTGACTTCCGGCTCAATACATCAGCAACCATATTAGCCTTTCCCAAGTGATACTGAAGATCAAAATTGTAGTCTTCCATGTATTTGACCCATCTCCTCTGCCTCATATTCAAGTCCTTTTGTGTAAAAAGGTACTTCAAGCTCTTATGATTAGAGAAAACCTCAAACTTCTCTCTATAGAGATAATGCCTCCATGTCTTTAAAGCAAAAATTACCGCCCCCAAGTCCAAGTCATGAGTTGGATAATTTTGCTCGTGGACCTTCAACTACCGGGAACCATATGCAACAACCCTCTCAGTCTGCATCAACACACATCCCAAACCATTCCATGAAGCGTCACAATAGATGATGTAACCCAAGCAGCTCGGGAATAATCAAGATCGGAGCACTAGTTAATCTACACTTCAATTCCATAAAGGAATGCTCGCAAGCCTCGTTTCACTCAAACTTAACTCCTTTACGAGTAAGCTTGGTCATCGGCGCCGCTAACTTTGAAAAGTCTTTCACAAAGCGCTAGTAATATCCTGCCAATCCCAAGAAGCTACGTATCTCAAATACGTTCTTAGGCCTTTCCCAATTTATACCGCTTCAATCCTAGAAGGGTCTATCGATACTCCTCCTTCCGACACCACGTGTCCTAGGAATTTCACCTCCGTTAGTCAAAATTCAAAATTTTTGAATTTGGCATACAAACGGTATTCCCTCAAAATCTGTAACACTGTCCTCTAGTGGATCTCATGCTCCTCTATAGAAGAAGAATACACAAGAATGTTATCCACGAAGATTACCACAAACCTATCCAAGTACACCCTGAATATTCGGTTCATTAAATCTATGAACGCTGCTGGTGCGTTCGTCAATCCAAATGGCATCACTAGAAACTCGTAGTGGCGATATCTAGTCTGAAAGGCTGTCTTCGAAATGTCCTCTTCCCTTACCCTCAACTAGTAATACCCCAACTTCAAGTCAATCTTCAAAAAATAAATCGAACCCTTAAGCTAATCGAACAAGTCATCTATCATTGACAAATGATACTTGTTCTTAATCGTTACTTGGTTCAACTTATGGTAGTCTATGCATAACCATAGAGATCCGTCTTTCTTTTTAGCAAATAGGACCGGAGCCTAAGGTGATGTACTAGGTCATACAAATTCCTTATCCAGCAACTCTTGCAATTGATCTTTCAACTCCATCAACTCTGCCGGTGTCATCTGGTATGGTGCCATAGAGATAGGCGCAGTACCAGGAGAAAAATCAATGCTAAATACCACATCCTCATTGGAGTCAACTCTGTCAAGTCTCCCGGAAACACATCCACAAACTCTCTAACTACCGGTGAAAATCCTCCACTAGTCACAATCTCATCCTCCTTGGCTAATAAGCTAGCTAGGAAATATCCAACCCCGTCCCTCATACCGGAACCAAGCAGAGATGGAACATAGAAATCATCTCGCTCTCTCACAAAATAAAAGTAATCACCCTCGGGTGTGCAAACTGTCACTCTCCTACGGAGATAATCAATCTTAGCTCTAAATGTAGATAACCAGTCCATACCTAGAATGACATCAAAAGTGGTCATGTCTAGCAACACAAAGTTGAACATTAGCCGACGCCTAGCAAACTCGATCTCACAAGACCAACATACTCTATCCAGAGTAACCCTACCCCCAACTGGTGTATCAATCAACAATGGTGACTCCAGTGATGACACCTTCAAATCCAAGGCACAAGTAAATGCAACAGATATGAATGAATGTGATGCACCTGAATCTATCAACACCCTAGCCCACAAGCTAGAAACTAGGAAAATACCTCTGACCATTGATGGTCCTGGTATATCCTCTGTCAGAGCAAGTGTGAACACATGACCCCGTGATTGGTGACCAGTCCCCTGTAACCCTGACTGCTGACTAGAAGTAGGTGTGGAACCTCTCGCTACTCGCGATCCCTGTACCGACTCTACTGGCTGTGGTGACGGTAACGCCCTAAAGCCAGACTGAACCGTAGCTATCTGTCTAACTCTCTATTGAGTCTTTGTACCACTAGGTGTCCCCTGTCTCTATGGGCAGCCGACTTTCATATGTCTGGGCTGCTTGCAATAGTAGCACACCTTCTCCCTGATTGCCCCTACAGGCATGGGTGCCACTGCATGTCCCTGTGGGCACTCCTTTCTGAAATGGCCAATCTGATGGCAATTATAGCACTCCGCAGAAGATCGTAAAGATCTGGTAGGTAAGGCCAATGAAAGTACCGGGTGAGCTTGCTACTGCCCCTGAAAACCAGACCTGCCTTCCCTATTCCTCTTCCATCCCTAGCTACCCGAAGAGGTACCCGTACCTTTCGCTTGCTGTCTAGAGTCCCATAACCTCTGAGTGTCCCTATCACCCTCCTCAGCCACCAAGGCTCTATCAACCACCTCACTGTAGGTCCTCAAGCCCAAGATGGACACCTTCTTTCAGATTGAGGTCTTCAGTCTTTTCACGAACTTTTTCACCTTTAGCTCTTCATTAGCTACCATCTCTGGGGCAAAGTGAGCCAATGATGTGAATTTGATCGTGTACCCCATCACGTCTAAGTCCCCTTGGACTAAGTCTATGAACTCTTGCCTCATCTGGTCTCTCACCGAAGTCAGAAAGAACTTATCAAAGAATAAACCCTTAAAGGTCTCCCAATCCATGGTCTCGGTGTTGTGGACATTCCCGATGAATTTCCACCATCAATCTGCTTCTCTTTGCAAGTGAAGCGCCACTATTCCCACTTTCAAATCCTCATCGATTGCAAGAGCAACCATGAGTTTGTGAGTTTGGTTTATGCAACTCTCTGCCACTAGTGGGTCATGTGCACCATCAAAAGTAGGTGGTTTAAACTTCACATACTCCTTCATTGCCACCATTTGGAGGCTCAAGGAAACCCTATGTAATGCCTGAACCTCCTATTCCCTGGCTTCCTTAGCCATCTATCTCATAGTGTCCGCCATATCACGCATAAACTGTGTTCCATCAGTTGGCTCCTGAGGAGCATCAACGCCTAGGTCTCGCGCTCTCTTTGGAGGACTTTCTATATGCACAACAAGAAAAATTTAGAACCAAAGAATGTACACTTCTTACATCATTTATTAAATTTTGATTAAATATCTTAGTTCTACAAAATTGTTAAGGAAAAGTAAATGCTAAATGCTAATCATATTAAGTTAAACATTATCTGATGTCTTTTTAACATACAATTATTTGGCTCAATTGTACTAATTGGATATTTCCTATCAGTTTCTGTGAAAATATGTCATTACAGGTTTCTAACAGTGATGGTATCAAGACTTATTTTTTTTTCAAATCCTATATAGGCCAGCTTTCTAGACCCATTAATCAATAATTATTGAATTAGTGAAATTCATTTCTCCACTAGCTGTGATTTAGTCAAGGGTAATACCATTCGCGCTCCAAACACTTACTCATGGGCTCCAACTATTTATTCCAAATAAATAAAATGACTAAATCAGCGTTGTATCATGTCATGGGTAATGTCTTTTGCTTTTTTCTTAATGGTTCCTCTCTCACAAACTCATCAGATGACTCTTCCTATATGTTTCTCTACAAATTCAAAAGAGAACATCATTGATCTCTCTTATCATGAAATGATTTTGAGTTGTGTTTTATTTTGAATCTCTAATTTTATTTTACGAAAAAAAATGAAAAAAACAATTAATCTTGATTTGCCGACAAAGAATTTGCTAAAATGGAAGAAGACGGATTCTGTTTCCAATTTTTGAGAAACTCGTCTAGAGTGAATTTTACATAAAACAATATTCAAGGATTAAGGTTTGAATATGTTCATATGGGATCAGAAAAGAAATTTAAAAGCCAATTGAAGAGAGATAAAAGCAACGTCCACGGATGAGAAAAGATTCACTATGGTTATGTAGAGACATTACAACAGTAGAGAATTTTTAACACACAAACTCCTATCCCAAAGTTCTTTTCTGTGTACTCTATGAAACTCTTTCTTGCCATCAGTATTTATTCTATCAAACTCGTAACTACCTCTACCTAACAACTCCCTCGTGAGGTTACATCTCTCTCAAAACAACTCCCTCATGAGGTTACATATCTCTCAACTCAGGAGTCTTAATCCATAACATATTATCTATTTATAGAGTCAAAACTCAATTCTTTATTAGACAACTGGAAGTGCAAAAAAACTGACACTACACTTAGAAAAGATTTTCTCCCCTCTCTTTTGGCCAAGAAGCCCCATTTAGCCTTTACATTGTTTCTTCTTATATAGTCTCTATGATTACATTTATCATGCCTGTGATTGTTCCATAATTACTAGAGGATTTGATTCTTCCCTTATTTCTTGCTGATTTGTTATCTTAACTTCTGCCATGATTTCTGTAGTGAATTCATGTTTAAATCTTTGCGTTAATGGAGGGCGTAGATCTTCCATCGTGTTTTCATCGACAAATGATTACTGACTCGGATGGTGGGCCTCTTTTGGTGATCTAGTGACCTAGTGTGCTCTGAGCTATCATTTACATGTGTCACCTTGATCTTTTGGGTATTTTTCCCTGCTACACTTTGCCCCTAAAAACTGCTTTCAATTTCTAGTTTATGGAATTTGAAAGGGTTTTTATCATGGAAGACTGTTCAATTGGCATGTCTTATGTCACATGGATTTCATGCCCCTGGTGGCCGCCGAAGCGTTAGTTGTCCTTAAATGCCCATCCTTCCTCCTTTTTAATTGCTTCTGGTTGCTCTATGGTGCTGTCCATTTCTGGTGATTCTGATTCATCTGTGGCTTTCATTTTTCCTTGGTTCTTCAGGTCAGTGCTTTATTTACTTCTTTTTTCATTTCATAGGCATGGGTAGGATGAAAAGAGTAGACATCGTTGATGAATTCAGACCCATGGAGACTTACCAATCTGTCGATGATTTTTTAAAAGAGGGTGAAGGCGACTTAAACCTTAGTAAAAACTCCCCGGCTTCGACGAATCCCATCACTGTCCCATCCTCAGGACCGTTGATTATGAAAAATGGGGGATCTTTAGAATCTAACCTCGAGGATATCGATCGTGATCTAGTTAGGACTCCGGTGAGCTTAGGAAAACTGAGAAAAGATTGCGAAGTCCCTGTTGAGGAATCCCTTAGAAATTATACTCTGGATTTAGATTTTCGGTCTGTAAAGGGTTTGGGTGCGAACGACATGCTCTTTTCAGTTAAGTATTTTCTGGCTTTTTGATTTCCCCTTCACCCCTTTTACCATTTGCTCCTCAGCCAGATGACCCCTTTTCAAGTGAATCCTAATTTTTTTTAGAGTAATTTCTAGTGTCATTGCCCTTAATCATACCTGAGGGCTTGAACTAGGGTTTGTTGACCTTCTCCTCTGCTACTAAGTCTGTGCCACAAAGAATGAGAGGAATCGTTATCATTTTTACCCCCAATCGAGCAGGTCGCTATGCTCTGGCCATCCTACTCCGGACATGGGTTGGAAAACACAGCTCGTAGTTGTTGGGGGGAAGTGGAGAGTCCCTTCTTTTGATAAATTCCCAATCCCTCAAAAATTTGGGGGGCTAGGTATCCCATTATTTGACTCTCATTCTGATCTTCATAGTAATTGTGTTGTATGCGATATTCTGCTTTTTACTCAAATCTATTCTTACCTTGGTGCAGTTAGGGATCTTCTTCCTCATTCAGAGCTTCAAGCTCACTTAAAGACCCTTAAGGATAAGGTGTGGAATGATATCCCAAGTCTTTCATTCTACTTGACTCTGAGATATTGAAAGCTCTATCAGAGAAAGCCTCTGGTGCAAAGATAAAGCTGCCGAAGACTACTCGTTCCAAACACAAAAAATAGAATGAAAAGAAAAGCGAGCTTAGTGCCCCACCAACCGATCAGGAAAGAGAGGCTGCTGCCTCTTTGAGGAAGAAACTAGCTGAAGAGGAGGTTGCAAAAAGAGCACAGCTAATAGAGGTGATCAAGATTGATGAGGTCGCTCTTTCACCTAAGTCCCAAAAGACTTCAACCTCGGCTTTGCCTTCAGTCCCAAGGCCTATGGGACCCCCAGGCACTGGAGCCAGCATTTTTGGTTCAGATATCCCCAGCTCTTCCAGGGTTGAGCCTTGGGTTCATAAAATGGTGAAGGCTAATGGCATGCACCTTTCAGCCAAGGACTTTATAATGGAGGACAAGGTGATTATGAGGGCCTTTTTGAAGGATGACAAAATGATAAAGGACATTTTTGTTAGGTCTTTGTTGGATACTTGCCCTAATCTGGCTCTAAGGGTAAGAGAAAATGCATACCTTTTTTTTTAACACTTCTTTGTGAATTTGCAAAACATGTTTGGGGTAATGACTATGTGCCAGTTGGTTAAATAGGCGACCGTGAAAGTGAAAGGCTGATGCTCAGTCACGGAGGGTTGAGGCTGACTTTCGAGCTGCCACGCATGAAGTGAATAGTGAGAAATCTAAATATAAAACCCTACTGGTGGAGAACGAGCAACTTAATTCTCATATTGAAGAGCTCAAAAAAGATAAAGAGAATGTTGAGCTATAGAGAGCTTTGGCTGAGTCCATTGCTTCAAAGTATGAGCTGGATGTCAAATCCCTTCAAGACAGACTGCTGAAACTTGAGTAAGGTGCTAAAGCTTCACAAGTTGTTCCAAACAATCCAGATAAAAAATGTCGAAGCTTATCATCTGGTTTTAAGGATGCGACAACACTTGTGGGCGAGCGATCCTACCAGGATAATCCCGCTGAGTACAACCACGAGATAGGTTTAGAGGGACCTCCATATCAAGATCCTGACGAAGGCGATGAAGAGAAAGAGATCTCTGATATATTTGGAGTTATTACTAAGACTACAAAAACTGAAGCTCTAGAGCCAGTTGACACCTCGGCTACCCCTGTCGACCCAGCTCCTCCTCTGAATGATTTATGACATTTTTTTTTCTTTTTCAACCTTTCTTTTATATCTTCATTTCTTACTCTCCTCACGAGAGTATTTTGTATCTTGAAATGAATTTTTTAATGAAAAATGGTCTTCCTTTCATATTTGCATGTTCTTACTACCTTCTCAAGTTTAGCCAAAATTGATTTTATTCGTTTAACAGTTATGCTCTTAGCTATCATCTCAATATTCGGGCAGCCGCCCTTGGCACTTGTTAGGCTTATTGTGTTGAGGAGTCTAACATTCTATTGGTTAAACTTTAAGCAAACATCTGGATGGTTAGGTCAGGGTATACTTGTCCATCTCTATAGTTCAGCTAATCATGCCTTAGCCAATTTCAATTGCTTGAGACTCTCGATCGGTCATGCTGAGGTCCTTTTTTATTTTTTCTATGGCATTTGGCTAGCCATGCCTTAGCCAAATTTTGTCCTTGGAGACTCTCGGCTAGTCATGCCAATGTCTCTTTATTTATTTTTGGCATTCGGCTAGCCATGCCTTAGCCAATTTTCATTTTTTGAGACTCACGGCTAGTCATGTCGAGGCCTCTTTATTTATTTTTGGCTTTCGGCTAGCCATGCCTTAGCCAATTTCTATTATTTGAGACTCTCAGCTAGTCATGCCGAGATCTCTTTATTTATTTTTGGCATTCAGCTAGCCATGCCTTAGCCAATTTCAATTGCTTGAGACTTTCGGCTAATTATGCTGAGGTCTCTTTATTTATTTTTATCATTCAGCTAGCCATGCTTTAGCTAATTTTTATTGTTTGAGACTCTTGGCTAGTCATACTGAGGTCTTTTTATTTATTTTTGGCTTTCGGTTAGCCATGCTTTAGTCAATTTCAATTGTCTGAGACTCTTGGCTAATTATGCCGAGGTCTCTTTACTTATTTCTAGCATTCGGCTAGCCATGCCTTAGCCAAGTTTTACTGTTTGAGACTCTCAGCTAGTCATGCCGAGGTCATTTTATTTATTTCTAGTATTCAACTAGCCATGCCTTAGCCAATTTCAATTATCTGAGACTCTCGGCTAGTCATGTCGAGACTCTTAACAAAGCTAAAAATAGGCAAGACAGTGGGATTGCATAGTGGATTCCATTTCGCTGCATACAAAATACCCCACAAAATTTCGCACATGAGGTGGCCAATCTCATACACAAAACCTGAGAGTTTTTTTACAAATGATAGCAAGGAGAAAAGAATACAAAAGACAAAGCGAAATATTTTTAAAACGGAATAGAAAGTCCATCTGAATTATAATAAACATTAAATAAATAAAGTACGTCCTAGTAATACAACTTCGAAGTCCCGTATCCCAAGGACCCCTTAACTAGAAAGAACAAGAGTTATAACTCTAAATTAAAAAAATAATAATAACCAAAGTCATAGCTTGAACTGGAAGAAGAGCATAAGTTCCTACTCTGTGACTGATTAGAGGAGATATCTGCCACAACCAAAACCCAAGACTCTATCCTCGCGGTGAAATTGGCCTGGGACCTGAAATATCAACAAAGTGGGTTAAATCCATGAGCAAGCCCTCTCTACTACATCCCAACCAGAGAACCGGTATACATACCCTCTATATGAGGGACATAAGAAAGTATAGGTATAAAAACTGGTCATTCCCTATCTAGTTCATGCTTTCAGAAATAAAAATCATCTTATACATTGTCCCAACAAAACCTTTATCATTCAACAATGAACACATGCATGCATTTTATTAAATCTAGGCAATCTTGACATGCCACCATTATTATCCGTGGATACCTTAATAGGTATTGGCAATCCTTACATGCCCCCTGGCAATCCTTACAAGCCTCCTTTAACATTAGATACCTTAATATGAATTGGCAATCCTAACATGCTCCTGGCAATCCTTACATGCCTCCTTTAACTTTAGATACCTTAATAGGTATTGACAATCCTAACATGCCACTGACAATCCTTACATGCCTCCCAAACCAAATTACTATATGAAATAAAAGAAGGTGCATAACGATTTAAATTGCACAAAACATAAGAATTTAAATTATCGGATATTCAAATTTCACAACAAAAATACTTTGATCACAAATAAATTAAAACCAAGTATATCTTGAACAGTTATAATTTCAAAGAGAAAACTGTTAAGGAGCAAAAATAATACATCCACCAATTTTATGAGTAAGCGCACAACCAATCCTTCAATTAACTTAAATCTTCGAGAGAGTCTAAAACTAACTCTAATTTAGGTTTTCGGGCCTATTCTGTTCCTAAAAAGATCCTATTTGATTATTCTGGAATTTCAAGGAGTTTTCAGGAATGTTTTTTAAAAAATACTCTAATAAAAAGAAAATAAAACCTAGTTTTGAGGCATACTTTTAAAACCAATTGAACCATGAGGGAAGCCCATTTCCATTTGAAGTTTAAAACCCAAGTGAATTCTGTCCCTAAAAGGTTACTTATATGTTTTTAGAATTTTTTAAAAATTTTAAAATATTTCCAAAATAAAAGGAATTAAAAATGTAGTTTTAAGACACTTTTTATGCTACTTTAACCACAAGGGACACCATTTTGACTTGAGATTTTAAACCCAAGAGCATTTTATCTTGAAAAGATCACCAAAATGTTTTGAAAATTTTCTAGAATTTTAAAAATATTTTCTAAATAAAAGAAGACAAAAACCCAATTTTGAAACAAACTTTAAAATCAATTTAACCATGAGGGAGCTAATTTCCACATGAAATTTAACACCCAAGTTTATTTAAGCCCCAGGAAGTTGAATTAAAAATTTGGGAATTTTTGGAAATATAAAAGTATTTTAAAAAAATGATTTTCCAAAATATCAAGATTTTCCAAAAATTTTGAAAATACAAAAAAAAAATAGAAAACTAACTCGGAATGGGCCCAGAGGTGGGTCCCATCTGCTCCTTCCCTGGCGCAGGCCAGACACGTGGGGAAGGTTGTTCACAGCCTTCTCCTTATACCGATATTCTCGATTCATCGTAACCTACTTATTGGTACCAAAAGCCCCATCAAAAACCCCCTGAATCGAAAACCCCTAAATCACAACTTCTAGGGTTCTTCAACAAAGTTTTAAAAATTAAATTTAAATTCCTTCATGATCCATTCCCAAATGTTCAAAGGTAAATTAATCCAACAAGAACTACTCAACAAACCACAAATTGCTACAATAAACAACCATGAATTTAAACTTAATATATCATTATATTCATCATATACATGTATGCGTGTATCTATGTGTATGCAAATAAATATTCCAATACCCAACTTCAATTGCCAATTTAATTGGACATAATTCGTGATCCACAAAAAAAATCAGATTTATAAAATAAATTTTTATACTAAAATGAAATATTAAAATTCAACAAAACAACAACAATTTACACATTGCAGGAATTAGTCTATGTACACAGATTCAAAGGGAAGAGAAGAGTCGAACTTGCCTATTCGATGATTCAAAACCTGTCCACAAGATCGCTCCTTCTCTCCCTCCTCTTTTTCGTCTACACTTTGGGTTTCTGTGCGTAAACTAGCAACAGAAACCCTAATCCCCTATTTTCTTTTATTTTATTATTATTTTTTTCTAGAAAACTAAATAAACTCAAAAAATAAAAATAAAAATAAAAATATTATAAACATAAACCCTAGCCCGTCAAAATAAGTGTACCCCTAGCCTAGCCATTCCAGCCCAACTCGACCCAAATTCACCATAGCCCATTCCAAAATTAAGATAAAAGAAAATCCAAATACCCAACCTAACCAGAATTAAAAAAAATAAAAAGAAAAAATCTCCCTAACATTTAAAGCACCAAGGAAATTTAAATCAATCAATGCACAATCAGCAAAGCAATTCAAATAAAATAATAACAAATATATAAAACATTTAAATTAAAATAAATTACGTCAAAAATTATGAGGTATTACATTCTTCCCCCCTAAAAAGAGGATTTCATCCTCAAAATTCACCTTATACCTGAGAGAAAAAGCTTTGGATACTTTGCTTTTATTTGATCCCCTCTTTCCCAAGTGGACTCTGCCTCATTGTGGTGGCTCCACTAAACTCGAACTAACGGAATGGTCTTAGAATGAGGAACCAGGTCCCTACGGTCCAGAATACAGTATGGCTGCTCCACATATGTTGCATCTGGCTGCAACCCAATTTCTCCAACCTCAATGTGCTGGTAAGTATCCTCATATCTAAGGAATTTTCGCAGCATAGAGAGATATGAAAAATGTTATGCACCCTGTGCATTGTGTCTGGTAACACCAATCTATACGCTACCATCCTAACCCAGTCGGTAATCATAAAAGGACCTACAAAATGCAGTGCCAGCTTTCCTTTCTTTCCAAACCGCATGACTCCCTTCATGGAAGAAACCTTGAGTAGAACCTGATCCCCCACCTTGAACTCTAATGCACGAGTTCTTTCGTCAGCATAACTCTTCTGTCAACTCTACACAGTCCTCATACTGTCTCTAATAAGAGCAACTTCCTCGGATGTGTCTTTGATGAATTTAGGACCCAAGAATATGTTCTCTCCAACATCCAACCAACATACCGGTGACCTACATGACCGCCCATACAGAGCCTCGAATGGTGCCATACCAATAGTCTTTTGATAACTACTGTTATAGGCATACTTAACTAGCGACAAGTAACTCTCCCAATTCCCCTTGAATTCGAGTACACATGCTCGTAACATAGCCTCCAAAAATCTGATTAAACTTCTCAATTTGACCGTCGGTCTGAGGGTGATAGGTTGTACTGAGATGCAGAGTTGTACCCATTGCCTGCTGGATGCTCTCCCAAAACCCTGAAACAATATTCGTATCCCTATCCAATATAATAGACAAAGGCACGCCATGAAGCTTCACTATCTCTGCAATATAAAGTTTTGCGTATTGCTCTGAGGTGTAACTTGAGCGAACTAGCAAGAAATGTGCTAATTTTGTCAGCTTATCCAATATCACCCAAATAGTATCATAGTTTCATTGTGAGGTGGGAAGTCCCACAATAAAATCCATAGAGATGATCTCCCACTTCCACTCCGGTATAGGTAGTGGTTGCAAAGACCCCAACGGTCTATGGTGATCAATCTTGATCATCTGACATTTGCTACACTTAGAGACAAATATAGCAATGTCCCTCTTTATACCTACCCACCAAAATTGTCATTTCATATCTTGGTACATCTTATCCCCTCCCAGTGTACCAAAAATTGAGAACTATGGGCCTCACTCATCATGACCTCCTCCATCTATACCTACTATATAAAACGATACCTCTCTAGATTTCAACTTAGCCACCTCTCTATGCACTACGGGTTAGTACGGTAATCTGTAACTACCCTTCGTATGATAGCAAGTGTAACCACCACACATGCTACAAAGGCATCAGCTACTACGTTCACTTTCTCTGGGTGGTTCTGGATTAAAAAACGATAATCTTTCACAAACTCCAACCACCTGCGCTGTCTCATTTAGCTCATTCTATGAGAATAGATACTGCAAACTCTTGTGGTCACTAAACAATCTGAAGGTCTCACTTAAGAGGTTATGCCTCCAAATTCTCAAAGCAAACACCACGACTGCCAACTCCACAACATATGTCAGGTAATTAAGCTCGTGAGGCTTAAGTTTGGGCGAAGCCAAAGATTTTAGCCTCTCATCCTACATCAAAACACAAACCAAACCCTGCAATGATGGATCGGTGTATACCAAGTACTCAACTCCACTCTAAATAGTAGCTAGAACTAGTGCAGTAATCAATCTGGTCTTTAACTCCTCAAACGCCACCTAACAAGAATCATCCCAAATAAAAAACACACCCTTTTTAGTGAAATGGGTGAGTGGGCCAGCAATCTTAGAGAAGCCCTGAATAAATTGACGATAATAACTAGCTAACCCAAGCAAGTTGCGAATCTCTGAAGGTAAGGTAAGATGTCCCCACTCTAAAATCGCTGACACTTTACTTGGATCGACTGCTATCCCTTTCTCAGATACTACGTGACCCAAGAATTTCACCTCCCTTTGGTAGAAAACATATTTCTCAAACTTTGCATATAGCTGATGATCTCTTAGTGTCTGCAAGACAATACGAAGATGTCTGACATGATCCTCCTCTGACTTGGAGTAAACTAGAATGTCATCGATGAAGACAATAACAAACTGGTCCAAGTAAGCCCCGGACACTCTATTTATCAGGTCCATGAAGACAGTTGGGGCATTTTTTTAACCCAAATGGCATAACTCGAAACTCATACGACCTATATCTGGTAAAGAAGGTTATCTTCGGTACATCCGGCTCCCTAACTCGAAGTTGATGATACCCCAATCTCAAATCTATCTTTGAGAAGTATGTGGCTCCCTTTAACTGATCGAACATATCATCAATCCTAGGCAATGGGTACTTGTTGTGGATTGTAACCTTATTCAATTCTCTGTAGTCAATACAAAGGCGAAGAGAACCATTCTTCTTTTTCACAAACAGTACTAATGCTCCCCATGATGAAGTACTCTTACGAATAAATTTTTGACTAAGAAGTTACTGAATCTGATCCCTCAACTCCCTCATTTTTATAGGCGCCATTCTGTATGGAACCCTAGCAATAGGTCTGGTGCCTGGAGCTAAACCTATCATGAAGTCAATCTCCCGACTAGGTGGTAACCCTGGGATCTCTTGAAACACATCCTTAAAGTATTGCACTACTGGAATGAAACCTAAAGATACTGTAGTTCCTTCGGAGACTCCTCACTGATAAAGAACAAGTGTGTACTAGACCCTCCCTTTGATTGCTGCATAGAAATCAGGTACAACTCTTGACCCGGTATAGCAAAATCAATTGCCTTATCGTGGTAATTAACTTGAGCATGGTAATGTTATAACCAATCCATCCCAAATATAACATTATATGAATTCATGTCTAGCACCAATAGGTCTGCAAAGAACCTGAGTTTGCCAAAGCCTATAGTGACTTGACTACAGCATTCCTGTAATACCGTACTAACTCCAAATGGTGCAGTTATAGTAAGTGGAGAACTACACGACTGAGTATGTATAGCCGATATCCTAACAAATGACTAAGACACAAAAGAGTGAGATGCCCCATTATCAAATAAAAACACGATTAAAGTTACCCTTTATCGAAACTTACCCTTGATCGCCTAAGGAGCCTGCTCATCATATGGCATGACGTTGTCGACCCTCTCATAGTTCATCTATTGAACAGATTGCCCTGCTATTTCCATTTTTCTTTTTCATTGTCTGACTAGCGGAGTATCTATTATTTCGTTTCTCCCCCTATCATTTCCTATAATCCCTCATTATTTGACAATGCTGCAATGCAGCATCAATCACCTGAGTATAAGTGGAATAAGCTACATTACCCACAAAGACCTGTCGAGTAGGCTAAATCAAACCATTCGCTAAACAACTCACCTTCTTCTCTTCAGTGTTCACCGCATCAGGTGCAAACAAAGATAAATTGGTGTACTCATACTCATACCCTACGACTGTTCTATCCTTCTGTAGTAAGTCGAGGAACTCCTTCTCATGAAAGAGTTTTGAATCCTTCCCAACTGTTAGGCTGTTCCACTAGTAATAGAACATGTGCCATTTGCAGTGGCGGTTGTGGTGGCTGCTGATTCTAAACGATCGTGGCTACCAAATCGGGAGGAAGTTTAGCATTTCCACCCTGAACATTATCCTGACCCTAGTTGTGGTTTGCATTCCTCCTCCTATAGGGTGGCATCTGAATAAAACCCCAATAATTGACTAAAACGTATGGAGTACTACGAGTCCTATACCTAGATTCTATTTATCAGAATACGCAACGCGGAAGATACCCTACGAATGAACCTTAAAACTAGAGGACACTTGAACCTGTAATGATCTGATACCAACTGAAATATCCCCACAAAATTTCATGTATGAGGTGGCCAATCTCATACACAAAACTTAAAAGTTATTTACAATTGATAGCAACAAGCATAGAATACGAAAGACAGAATGAAATATTTTTAAAGCGGAATAGAAAGTCCATCTGAATTATAATAAACGTTAAATAAATAAAGTATGTGTCTGGTAATACAACTTGGAAGTCCCGTATCCCAAGGACCCCTAAACCAAAAGAACAAGAGTTATAACTCTAAATTTAAAAAAAAAAAACCAAAGTCATAGTTTGAACTGGAAGAAGAACATAAGATCCTACTTTGTGACTGATTAAAGGAGATATTTGGCACAACCAAAACCCAAGACTCTATCCTCGCGGTGAAACTGGCCTAGGACCTGAAATATCAATAAAGTAGGTTAAACCCATGAGCAAGCCCTCTCTACTACATCCCAATCAGAGAACCGGTATACATACCCTCTATATGAGGGACATAAGAAAGTATAGGTATAAAAATACTGGTCATTCCCTATATAGTTCATGCTTTCAGAAATAAAAATCATCTTATACATTGTCCCGACAGACCCTTATCATTCAGCAATGAACACATTCTTTAATTTCAAAATAAAGAAACATATCCATGCATTTTATTAAATCTAGCCAATCTTGACATGCCACCATTATTATCCTTGGATACCTTAATAGGTATTGGCAATCCTTACATGCCCCCTGGCAATCCTTACAAGCCTCCTTTAACATTAGATACCTTAACATGAATTGACAATCCTAACATGCTCCTGGCAATCCTTACATGCCTCCTTTAACTTTAGATACCTTAATAGGTATTGACAATCCTAACATGCCACTGACAATCCTTACATGCCTCCCAAACCAACTTACTATATGAAATAAAAGAAGGTGCATAACGATTTAAATTGCACAAAACATAAGAATTTAAATTATCGAATATTCAAATTTCACAATAAAAATAACTTGATCACAAATAAATTAAAACCAAGTATATCTTGAACAGTTATAATTTCAAAGAGAAAATAGGTAAGGAGCAAAAATAATATAGCCACCAATTTTATGAGTAAGCACACAACCAATCCTCCAATTAACTTAAATCTTCGAGAGAATCTAAACCTAACTCTAATTTAGGTTTTCGGGCCTATTTTGTTCCTAAAAAAAATCCTATTTGACTATTCTAGAATTTCAAGGAGTTTTCAGGAATTGTTTTTAAAAAATACTCTAGTAAAAAGAAAATAAAACCTAGTTTTGAGGCATGCTTTTAAAGCCAATTGAACCATGAGGGAAGCCCATTTCCATTTGAAATTTAAAACCAAGTGTATTCTGTCCCTAAAAGGTTACCTAAATGTTTTTAGAATTTTTTGAAAATTTTAAAATATTTCCAAAATAAAAGGAATTAAAAATGTAATTTTAAGACACTTTTTATGCTACTTTAACCACAAGGGACACCATTTTGACTTGACATTTTAAATCCAAGAGCATTCTATCTTGAAAAGATCACCAAAATTTTTTGAAAATTTTCTAGAATTTTAAAAATATTTTCTAAATAAAAGAAGACAAAAACCCAATTTTGAAACAAACTTTAAAATCAATTTAACCATGAGGGCAGCTAATTTCCACATGAAATTTAAGACCCAAGTTTATTTAAGCCCTAGGAAGTTGAATTAAAAAATTGGGAATTTTTAGAAATATGAAAGTATTTTTAAAAAATGATTTTCCAAAATATCAAGATTTTTCAAAAATTTCAAAAATATAAAAAAAAATAGACAACTAACTCAGAATGGGCCCAGAGGTGGGCCCCATCTGTGCCTTCCCCGGCGCCTACGCCACGCGCCGGCCAGGCACGTGGGGAAGGCTGTTCACAACCTTCTCCTTCTTTCAGCCTGGGTGCACTGTTCATGCGCGTGGGCAGCCCTTTCTACCCACTTTTCGGTGACTTTCTGACCTCCGTTCTACCCAAATTTTATTCTGATATTCTCGTTTCGTCGTAAGCTATTTATTGGTACCAAAAGCCCCATCAAATACGCCCTAAATCGAAAGCCACCAAATCACAACTTCTAGGGTTCTTCAACAAATTTTTATAAATTAAATTGAAATTCTTTCATGATCCATTCTCAAATGTTCAAAGGTAAATTAATCCAGCAAGAACCACTCAACAAACCACAAATTGCTACAATAAACAGCCACGAATTTAAACTTAATATATCATTATATTTATCATATACTTGTATGCGTGTATCTATGTGTATGTAAATAAATATCTACGTATGAGAGAAAAAGCTTTGGATACTTTGATTTTATTTGATCCCCCTTTCCCAAGTGGACTCGCCTCATTGTGGTGGCTCCACTGAACTCGAACTAACGGAATGGTCTTAGAACGAGGAACCTAGTCCCTACGGTCCAGAATACAGAAAGGCTGCTCCACCTATGTTGCATTTGGCTGCAACTCAATCTCTCCAACCTCAATATGCTGGTAAGTATACTAATATCTAAGGAATTTCCGCTGTATGGAGAGATATGAAAAATGGTGTGCACCCTGTGTATTGTGTCTGGTAACGCCAATCTATACGTTACCACCTTAACCTTATCGGTTATCATAAAAAGTACCTACAAAACACGGTGCCAACTTTCATTTCTTTTCAAACCTCATGACTCCCTTCATAGGAGAAACCTTGAGTAGATGATGTAGTCAAAATTGTCTTTCTTTTTATAGCATACTATTGCCTATCAAAATATAATTTAAACTACTTGCAAGAGAACGAATCTTTGTAGATATGGTTCTATATAGAGGGTATCGATCCCACGAGGACTACGTGGTTGAATTGCACTATTAAGAGAGAATTTCCAATTTAATCCCAAAAACAGAATTTTTGATTTGAATTTAAAACTACTTCGTAGAATGTCAAAATATTAAAAGTAAAGAATTTATAAAGTTGAGAGAGAGAGAACTATGGGTGGTTTCCACCTCTAGCCATTTAACGTGTCCAAGTATGTATCAAATGGAATTTTCTATAAGTATATGCAACACAATGTCATTAGACTTGTGGCCTATAATGACATATCAAAAGATAAACATGATTTGTAACTAAACATAGTCCATCTTTATGATAGGCGTTGAATGTTACGCATTCTAACCTCTTAACTTATGTATTTTATTCTTTTAGTGATAGATTATTTTGTTATTTTACTTCGTTTTAGTGTTTTCTGTATTTTCAGGGCCTTAATGCTTATTTCAGTTAAAACCAAGCTTTTGGGATTTTAAAGAAGACATCCAAGATGGTGAGATGAAGCCTACTTCAAGGAGATTCATTCAACCATTTATTTCAACTCAAATCAGCCCAAGAAAGAGGTCCAAGAGAATTACAACTGCATAAGAAGGTTTCGGGCCTAAAGCCCAAATCTGCGCATAATACTGTCTTAATCCCGTTTTGGAAAACAGACTAGAAGTCTTATTTTTGAGCCTCAAATCGACATTTTATGGTGAAAGAGGGTATTGTATTGGGCCATATTATTTCAGAGAGAGGTATTGAAGTTGATAAAGCAAAGATCGACCTAATTGCAACTCTGCCTCATCCAACTTTGGTAAGGCAAGTTCGATCTTTCTTAGGCCATGCTGGGTTCTATAGAAGATTCATCAAGGATTTTAGTAAAATTGCTCGACCATTGTGCCATTTGTTATCTAAAGATGTTCGTTTTATCTTTGATGAAGAATGTGTGCAAGCTTTTGAAAAGCTTCGGTCTCTGTTATCCTCTGCACCAATCATGCAATCTCCAAAGTGGGCTTTACCTTTTGAAATCATGTGTGATGCCTTTGATTATGCAGTTGGAGCAGTGTTGGGACAAAGAGAAGAGAAACAGCCATATGTTATCTATTACGCTAGTAAGACTCTCTCTGATGCCCAACTCAATTATACAACCACAGAGAAAGAGCTTCTAGCTGTAGTATTTGCCTTGGACAAGTTTCACTCCTATTTATTGGGGTCCAAGGTGATTGTCTACTCTGATCATACAGCATTGAGACACTTATTGATGAAGAAAGAAACCAAACCGCGTCTTATTCGATGGATTTTATTGTTGCAAGAATTTAATTTGGAGATAAAAGACAAAAAGGGGACTGAGAATGTGGTTGCGGATCATTTATCTCGGATTGAGTTCGAGCCAGTGATCGATGCATTACCTATTCATCAAGGATTTTAGTAAAATTGCTCGACCATTGTGCCATTTGTTATCTAAAGATGTTCATTTTATCTTTGATGAAGAATGTGTGCAAGCTTTTGAAAAGCTTCGGTCTCTGTTATCCTCTGCACCAATCATGCAATCTCCAAAGTGGGCTTTACCTTTTGAAATCATGTGTGATGCCTCTGATTATGCAGTTGGAGCAGTGTTGGGACAAAGAGAAGAGAAACAGCCATATGTTATCTATTACGCTAGTAAGCTCTCTCTGATGCCCAACTCAATTATACAACCACAGAGAAAGAGCTTCTAGCTGTAGTATTTGCCTTGGACAAGTTTCACTCCTATTTATTGGGGTCCAAGGTGATTGTCTACTCTGATCATACAGCATTGAGACACTTATTGATGAAGAAAGAAACCAAACCGCGTCTTATTCGATGGATTTTATTGTTGCAAGAATTTAATTTGGAGATAAAAGACAAAAAGGGGACTGAGAATGTGGTTGCGGATCATTTATCTCGGATTGAGTTCGAGCCAGTGATCGATGCATTACCTATTCGAGACTCATTTCTGGATGAAAAATTGTTTGGAATTGGTTTGATGAAAGTTAATGGGCAAAGGTTGAAGCATTGTGTGGAAGGATGTGTGCCAAGAAGAGACGTAGAGTCCGTCGACTTGACGGATCTTATCTATCTGACTTAATCCCTTCGGAGAGTTGATCGTCTCCTACGGACGTTAAATTGTAGGTTTTGTATGTATTTCTATCCTTTAATTTATTTAGTTTTCTTTGATTTTAATTTTTAGTTTTAGTTTTCTCAAGTTTTCTTTCAATTCTAGTTGCGTTTTAATGATTTTTCTTTGAGTTTTTGATGTATAAGTTGCTTCCGGAGGATGCCAAGAGGTGTACCGAGGTCTTTGGACTCAAGACGGGTGAAAAATCGTGCTCTCGGTCGACCTTGGGCGATGGAGACTCAAAATTATCAAGTCTCGGTCGAACTTGGGCAATGGAGGGTCAAACAGGCCTCCAAGAGGGGGATCAATCAATGGAGGGGGATCGATCGCCCCTTAATATTTTTCAAGGATGACCACCACCAGATGGGCGATCGATCGCCAATGGCTCAGGGGTTCGATCGCCCAAGCCAAAAATTTGGCTGGCCTAGAATCCTCCTTATATATGGACACCCACTTCTCCTTTGTTGCTACCACTTGCATCCTAGACCTTTTTGAACTCCAATTCAAGTCCTACTTCAACCGGAAAATTATTTTCTTCAATTGGTGATTATTAAACAAGAATTCAACATTGATTATCATCAACATCAACATCAAACCGGATCAAGAATCACTAGTTCTCAAAGGAAGCTCTCACTTTTTCAAGTTCAAACTCAAAGTAAGTGAAGTTTTTCTTTGGTGAAATTGTGCAATTCTTTTAGGGGGCTTTTGAAGAACAAGTTTGGGGGATCAATTTGGTGCATTTACTTGTTCGATTTAGGTAAAAAAAATTTTGAAAAGAGGAGGTTGAAGGTTACAATTTAATTGTGCACACCAAGTGTTCGATTTAATTCCTCAACCACACTTTTTCTACTTCTATGGCACCAAAGAGAGCAAGTCACCAAGGTGCTTCAAGTTCACATAATCCTCGCCGAGTGAGGCATGATCCAACTACCGGTTCTTCACGATCTCACCGAGAAGGTATTCAAGAGAGATGGCATCCAAGGGCTTTGAACTTTGAAACTACGTTTGACATAGCCGAACTTTATGGTATGTTTCTTGAGACAAGATGGGGGATTTTCGACATCCATCATCGTTAGTCGGCATCCATTTTTGTTCCACTCTCTTCTACTATCTACCCGAGGCTTGTCAAGGTATTTTATCAGAACTTAAATGCCGACACCTGATGAGCGGGATGTGCTTACTTCTTCAGTAGATGGAACAATAGTTCGCGTGGATATGTCATCCATTGCTATTGCCATGGGTTGTCCTCATGAGTGTCCGGATGAATTGTCTCATATCTATACTCTTCTACCCGACAATTTGTCAGTGGGTAATTTGGTTGCACGTTTGTGTGCTAATCAATTTTCTGGCCCGAAAAGGAATGCAGCTTCCAAGTCTTCAATGCCAAATCATTTATGATTCCTTGACGCTGTTCTACTCAAGAATATATGTCCAATTGGGCATAAAACCGAGAGACGTCAAGAGTTCCTCAGAGCCTTATATGCTATACATTTTGGGCATTGGCTGTCGTTCCCACAGATTGTCTGAGGCCAGATGGAGAAGTTCTATTCCAAGGTTGTAGCCAAGGCACCAGACAGTGCAAGTGACTGGGAGTTTGCATTCCCAACTATTATTCACCAATTGCTTGTTGCACAGGGGTATGCAGTCCATGAGGACGAGCTTGCCTTTCCACGTGATCTTCATTATGGCACGCATGACTGAAATTTGAGCCGATCTCATATGCACCAGAGAGTCATAGTGGCACCTGGTGAAGTAGCCCGGTTGGCCCAGGGAGGAGAGCATATAGATATACCACCACCGGTGGAAGATCCCGAGGAGATGGAGGTAGAGGAAGAGGAGGTGCATACACAGGCTGGTGGCCATGATTATCAGTATTTAGAGGGGCAGGTTGCTGGGTTGACAGCCCAGTTTGGCACCTTACAGATAGAGGTCTCCACATAGTTTGGAGCAATGAGGACAGAGATGACGGATCACTTTCGTGACACTCGCCAAGAGCAACTAGAGATGAGGAGGATGCTGCGTGCACTGATGCGCCAGACAAACTTGGATCCAGATGTTCAGTCACCACCACATCCTTGATAGGAAGGTAACTATCTTTTGTATTTTATTTTATTTTTAGTTTTTCTTTTTCTTTTTATTTTTACTTTTCTTTCTGTAGTTAGATTTGTATTGTTATTATTGAAAAAAAAAATTCAAAAATGAAAAAAAAATATTTTATTTTTTTTAGGATTTTTTCTCTTTCATATTTATTTTTACCCATACTATTTCACTTGATCTTTGGGGTATAGTGGTTTGTTTTGACAGGTTTTAACATCTAAGTTTGGGGGTGTGCTTGCATTGCCTTCATGCTCTTGGTGTGTTATATTTTCTTTCCACTACTCTGGATTTCTGGTAACATCGTTCTTACTCTTCTCTATGCTTTGATTGGGTGTACATTGAGGACAATGTACAGTTTAAGTTTGGGGGCGAGGCGATGCCTATTTTTGTGCTTATTGCATATGGGGGAAATTTTTGTGAATTCTTCTTGTATTAGGATTTTATTTTATTTTCTTAGTTGTTTATTTTATTTTATTTTGTTTTATTTTTAGATAGAATGTTTTACATTATTCAAGGGACTAATACCTTATGTAGGTGCGTAACTTGCAATTTTTGAGTATGTTTTAAAGAAACTGTTGTTTGAATTAAGTGGTTTTAATCATGGTTTGTAATAACATGCTTTGGAGTGATTAATTTTAGTTCCCTTACATGCATAGACACACTAGCATAATCTTGTGGGGTATAAACTTATGCTCTGAGTTATTGTGATACATATGCTTGATATTAATTAGTATCTCTTGAGAATGAGTACCGATGATGTGTTATACTTGACTTCAATGAAAAAAACAAAGAAAAAGTGATGAATAAGCAAATCAATTTGATCCTTTTCATGAGTAACCGGGCCTCTATGCCTCAGGAAGCACGGAGTGTTCGCGTCAAAAGTGAAAGGGTGAGAAAAGATGAGCATTGGTTGTCTTGATTTGTAGCCTGACTGATTCGAGTAATTAGGTCTTCGGGGTATCTTAAAGCCTAGTGCCCTAAAGCCATCTGGTTTGGGAGTCACTGACTGAAAGCTTGCTACATGGATCTTTTAGAAAGCTTAATAGATCAAGACATTGCACAACCAATAAAGCAATGAAAAAAAAGAATAATGAAAAAAAATGAAAAAGTCATGTATGCATGTTGGGAAGTATGATTTTAATAAGGGGAGCTAGTAAGTTGAAGGGGTATGTGCCTTAATATATTCAGATGACTGCTAGTTCACTTTACACGAGGGAACTAGAGTTGATTATTTTGAGATATGTTGATGTGAATTATGAATGGGGACCATTGATTTGAATTGTGGAATTTGAAAGTTTGAAATTATTCTTGAATGCAAGTTTGTAGCTATGTATTGTAATTTTCTTCTCGAATTAATGTTGAAACAGAATTTTGAATGTTTGCGGGTAACATTTCTGGAAACCCTCACGAGACTATACTCGTCCACTAGGGGGAACCTAGGGGTTTAAAGGCTTGTTGCATATGCTAAATGCAATCGTTTCTCCCACGAAAGTGGAGTTGGGTAGTTTAGTTAGTATTTGTTAGTTTCCTTTGTTTTAGTTTTGTTTTATTCTATTGCTAAGGGACTAGCAATATGTAAGTTTGGGGGTGTGATAGGCGTTGAATGTTACGCATTCTAGCCTCTTACTTTATGTATTTTATTCTCTTAGTGATAAATTATTTTGTTATTTTACTTCATTTTAATGTTTTCTGTATTTTCAGGGCCTTAATGATTATTTCAGTTAAAACCAAGCTTTTGGGCTTTTAAAGAAGACATCCAAGATGGTGAGATGAAGCCTACTTCAAGGAGATTCATTCAACCATTTATTTCAACTCAAATCAGCCCAAGAAAGAAGTCCAAGAGAATTACAAATGCTTAAGAAGGTTTCGGGCCTAAAGCCCAAATCTGCGCATAATATAGTCTTAATCCCATTTTGGAAAACGGATTAGAAGTCTTACTTCTGAGCCTCAAATTGACATAATTTTGGAGTAGGGTTGAAGGAAATTTGATACTGCACACTTTTGTATTTCACGAAAATTCCGTAAATCGGACTTCTAGTGGGTCAAAAGTTGGGCCGAAGTCAGCAGGAAAAACCCACCTGATTAGTGCTGTGGGAAACCCTAATTTATTCCTAATTGGATTAGGACTTTGGTGTATTCTCTTGGGGAATAAAGTGAAGAATAAGAGGCTGAGTTTGGAAGAGATGATAGAAATTGGAGAGTCTGAGAGGGCTGAGAAGAGAACAGAAACATATTTGCAGAGCCATTGGAGAACATAGTCAGACGCAGAAGTCATGAAGATGATGCCTTCTTCCTCAACAGTTGAAGCTTCTTCTTCTACCATGAGCGGCTAGTTCATCCACTAGGGTTTTGATGTAGCCCTAACAAAGCATCAATGGTTTGATTGTTTTAATTATTGGGGACCTTTATATACATGCATAGATTGTGTAATTTAGAAGATTCTTATTATAGAATTGAGCAATAAAAGTCTTGTAAATTCAATCTCAATGATTTCTTATCTTGTCTTAGATATTTAGTTGTTGTTATTGAACTCAATCTCTCTTGTTTTCTGTGATTATGAGAGCGATTATTACACAATGGTAATCACTGAATATATTGTTAAGAGCTTTGATGGATTATGCCTAGAGAAGATGAACCATACTGTACCCTAGATTAGAGTAGTTAGGTAGATGGCCCATGCCAATCGAAGATAGTCCATGGCTTAGCCTTAATCATATGTTATCTTCTTGACAGATGAAGGTGAGCTTGTAGCCACTGACACCACTTATGCATGATGTAATTCCCCATACTTGATTCAATTGACCATTGATTGTGGAGTTAGTGGTGAAGTCAGATACCCTAGATTTCTCTCATATTATCTTCATTATCTATTTTTATTTGCTTTACTTTATTTTACTTTTTAATTAATTTAGTTTAAAAATTAGAATTCTTTTCTTATAAATTTAATTAGAATTAATTCCGTATTCCAACTCATCAGACCATAATCCCTGAGGTACGATACCCCTTTCGATAGCCCTATTCTGCAAGGAATTCGTTCTATTGCGAAGTGTGGAAATTTTTAATTGATATACTTTTTGAGTCACACTCACACACGAATCACTTTAACAAGCATAATCCTTCAACCTATCTACTTATCCTACCTTCTAAATGTACCTACGTGTATCCGAACTACCCTATCTTGGCATGGGCTATATAAGCAAGAGATATCACATTCCATTGAAAACCATTATAATGCTATCATTTACACTTTTTGTGAAAGTTGTAAATGTTGAGCATTCAAAATGAAATATTTCTACTCTAAGACAAGATGAAGAAATGATATCAAATGAATATATTGAAGAGGTTCACAAATATTATACAAAACACTAGGCTAAGTAATCAACATTTAAATATAAATCCCAAAGTTGCTACAAAATGAACAAGTTACATGACTAGGGGTTTCACCCATACCCTATATGGAAAGTTAGTTGATCATAGGAGACTTGCAATCCTCCATGGCTAGAGATATGAAGCTCCAAAGGTCTGGTTCAGCACTTCCTTCTCTCCCCTCCCAAGTTGTCTCCTCTTTTGCTAAAAAACATGCATATATGACCATCCACTTGTGTCCTTGGGTACAACCATGCCCATATATCTATATAATCCACCTAATATATATATGCTCCCCTCACATGTCTCTTTGAAGTCAGAAAATCCTCAAAAAGGACGTGCAAAGGTCATTCTTGGAGTTAAGTGGCAAGACAAGTGGACAAGTGGGCAAGTGGACAATTTGCAGTCTGCAGAATCTCGATTATGCAAAATTGAAGTTTCGCACAATCAAGATTTTGATCATACGGAATATCTATTTCGCACAATCGAGATTTCTATTGTGCGAAATCATCATCTCGATTGTGCGAAATGCCTTTATGAATTTCTTGATTTCTTCACTTCCATAGCATTTGATCGAAAAAATCGCCCTTTCTGGGACAAAACCTAATATTCAACAAAAAACACAAAAATAGCATAAAAATACCTAGGTAAATATAAATATGGAATCAACATATGCAATTAAGAAGGCTTAAATGTGCAACATTTAATACTTATCACACCCCCAAACTTTCATATTGCTAGTCCCTTAGCAATGCAACATTAAAAGAATAAAATGAACTAACTTATGCAAAAATGGATCATTTATCAGTCATTAACCGAATAAGGGATGATTACCCATTCATCTCGTGCCTGACAAATGCAACAAGTATTATGGAGCTATGTGGACATTTAACAAAAATGAACCTTTACAAACTAGAGTTAGATGACAGTCCCCACATAATGGTCAGTTTGAATAAAAATATCAACGCCAACACTAAAATCCTCTTTGAAAAGTGAACATCCATTCCAACGTGTGGCTTATCGTCATATCTGGAGAATACTAAGAACACATCTGTTTTTAGAAGAAAAACTCATTGAAAGTGCGACTTCTTGCAAGCCTATGTAGTGGTGTTGGTTCAACGACTCCCAAACCAAACGGTTTTAGGGCAATAGGTGAAAAGACCCCTTTAAGACTTAATAGCCAAGCTTCCAAGGCGATGAGCTTAAACAAGCCACCCGCTTCATTATGACTCAACCTTACACACTTATACGTGAATACTCTATGCTTCATGAGACACAGAGACTCGGTTTATTGAGTGAGAAGGCTTATTACACAAATTTTTTTTTTTTTTTTTGCAAACAATCGGAAGACTCATTCTCTAAGTTGTTCAAATAAAAATATAAATTTACAAGATTCTCCATCAGACTTATACGCCATAACTTAAAATGCGTGTGTGCTAGTTTGTGTTGCTAAGGACAAATTTAGGGTAAGAACTGTACCATATTTACAATTGAACAAAAATGTGGACCGTTCTAACCTAATACCTAACTTGCAAAAGTGCGGGTATTTAAAATGTCCAAAGCTCCTAATTACCTGCTGCATTTGCCTCAAAAATTTACTGGGATGGTCTTCCCTTAAGAAGCAAGACATCATGGCTAAAATGCACAAAAATGCATTACAATGTCAATAAACAAAAAAAAATTGAACAGTTGTAAGCATATGCACGTGGTATACTGCACCCCCATACTTAAATCAAACATTGTCCTCAATGGTTTGAAGAGAAGATAAAGGAACGAAATTATTAGGAAAGTGGTTCTTGATAGAAACAGCAGTCAATTACGAGCAGGCGGCCATGTGAGTAGTAAAATCTGCATGGATCATCAACTGTATACCATGATTATTATGGGGAACAAAAAGTAAATAAACGTAAAAAGATAAAGCAATTATGTAAACACATTGATTTTTTTGTCTGATTATGATTTTTGGCATCATTACGCTGCATTGTAAAATCTGAACTGGTGGCTCCCAATTTGATAAGAGGTATATGTGATAAGATACTGATTATCCAGGCATACTAACCTATAGTATGCAAAGGGGCTGCCTTTCTTTATTAAAGCCATACTGTGTTGAAGCAATCTCAACAGTATTGGGAATTAAAACCAAGCTTTAATAAATAGAAATGATCAACTGTATCGTGTATATGCCAATTATTAAATTGGTACTACATACATAGTCAGAGCATTGGTGATAGCGATATCGATGCAGAATATAAAAGAAACACAGAGAATATAAATTATAATTAAAACAAAACTGTATTCCATAAATGTGCAAAACATTTTAAGTACAATGTGAAATGATAGAATACATAAAAAAAATCTGAAGACATGCTAATAAAGAACTAGAACTGAAAATAAAATAGAAAAATGCTAAACTAATCCAGGGTGGGTGGTGGTGGCTCGGTGGGTAGTGTAGAAGTCGAAGCGGCGGTCGGGCCATGCAGCATAGTTTGGAGGTCCTGTCGGAAAGATCAAAACTCATCAATCAATGCCCTCTGACCTTGGGTCAAAGATGTAATATCCCCCCTCATGGCAGCCAGCTGACTCTGAGTCACTTGGACGTGCTCGTCAAAACCCTACTGCAGTCTCTCTACATCTGCCGCTAGACAGGAATATCCAGCGGCGAATATATCAAACTGCTCATGGCTCAGACCGATTGAATTCTCCTCTGCCTCCTCATCTAAGGGCTCACTCTCTATAGGTTCATCCTCCTCTACCAGTGGCAGGGCATTATCCATGTCCATATCCTCACGCTCATGCCCTTAGCGCTGCTGGCGCTCCAGATGCCTACGGACTCGTACCTAGTGAGTGTACTGGAATTGGGGAGGCAGTCCTATCTGGATGTCCGTAGTACTGAAGGGGATATTGGCTTTTCTAAGAAAGGCTGTGACAAAGTAGGGAAATGGCAGCTGCCAAGTAGCGGCTCTCTTGTTCATCTTCCGGATGAGAGCATCCCACACTTTATACATCTGTCCCCAAATGAGTGATGTGATAGAAAATCACGTGCCGGTATGAGCTGCGTATAAGCAGCAAAGAAGGTCACCCTGGCACTCTGCCACATATCCTAAAGGACATGCATTTTTGATAAGGACGGTGTCCAAGAACCATAAGTTCATCGGGCACATGGATTTGCTTGTGCAATTTTGACTGGGGGTGGTAAACTCCCCATTGCACATATCCATAACCATGGAGAACATGGTGGTGTCTGATCGGAGGGACTCCCTGAAGAGTGGATGACCATCGTGGTCGACCATATCCGGAGGTTGTAGGTGTAGGTAACCTATGAGCTGGGCAATCTGACTCATCGTGATGGTGATCGTAGTCCCTCCCACCACAGTCTGTAGAGTACTAGGCATAGTGCATGATAAGTGTTCAATTCTATGCATTTAAACCCTCTTTATTGCATATGTTAGTCCCGTTTCTACGTTTACCGAGATATGTTTATGGTATTTTTGTGTTTTTGATGTATTGCAGGTCTTGTAGTAAAAGGAGCAAAGTTTGAGGCCATTTGCAGCTGAAGAGCAAAGTTCAGAATTAAAGCCAAGGCATCTCGATCAATCGAGATGATGATCTCGATCAATCGAGATCTCAATTGATCGAGACTTGATTTTGATTGATCAAAATCTCGATCAATCGAGATTCCAATCTCGATTGATCGAGATTCTACACAGCCACTTGTCCACTTGCTCACCTGCTCTCCCACTTGTAACAAAATCCCCCTTTTTGCACGACTTAGAGGGATTGTCTGACTTGAACTAAGACCTTTGGGGACCTTCTTGATATAATTGGTATATATATTGATATATATATATTTATGGTGGGCCCCCAAGGTTGAAAAGGAGGCCATAAAGCACACAAAGAGGCCATTTTCTCTCATATCTCTCATACAAATCAGAATACACAACGAGAGACCTTCGGGAGAGGGGAAGAAAGAGCTGAACCAGACTAAGAAGCTTCATTTTCTTCATCAATGGAAGAGTGCAAGGCAGCCATGAGCAACTAACTGCTCCACTAGGGTGTGGGTGAAGCCCCTAGTCATGTAAACTTGTTCATGTTTGTAGCATTTGGGATTTGTAATTAAATGTTGATTATTGATAAGTGTTCAATTCTATGCATTTGAACCCTCTTTTTTACATACGTTAGTTCCGTTTTCACGTTTATCGAGATATGTTTACGGTATTTTTGTGTTTTTGATGTCTTGCAGGTATTGGAGTAAATGGAGCAAAGTTGGAAGCTTTCTGCAGTCAAGAGAAGAAATCAGAAAATGCAGCCCAAGGCATCTCGATCAATCGAGATGTTGATCTCGATTAATCAAAATCTCGATTGATCGAGATCTCATTTCGATTGATCGAAATCTCGATCAATCGAGATCCTGCAGAGCCCACTTGGCCACTTGCTCACCTGCTCTCCCACTTGCAACAAAATCCCCCTTTTTGCACGACTTAGGGGGATTGTCTGACTTGAACAAGACTTTTGGGGGCCTTCTTGATACAAGAGATATATATAATGATATATATATATATATATATATATATATATATATATATATATGGTGGGCGCCAAAGGAGAAAAGGGAGCCAAAAAGCACCAAAAGCCACACATATCTGATATCTCTCAACACACATCAGTAGAGAAAGGAGAGAGACCTTCGGGAGAGGAAGAGGAGAAGCTGAACTAGACCAAGAAGCTTCACTTTCTTCATCAATGGAAGGGTGCAAGGCAACCATGAGCAACTAACTCTTCTACTAGGGTGTTGGTTTCAACCCCTAGCCATGTAAACTTGTTCATCTTTGTAGCTCTTGGGATTTGTAATTAAATGTTGATTATTTAGCCTAGTGATTATGTACACAAATACATCTCTTATATATATTCATTTGATTTGGAATTTATTCTTGTCTTAGAGTAGATTTTGTCACTTGAATGCACAACATTTGCATATTCCACAAGAAGTGCAAATGATGGTTAGATAATGGTGTTTAAATGAATGTGTGATGTTAGTTTGTATAGACCATGCCAAGACAAGGTAGTTTGGATGCATGTAGTGTTCACTTAGAGAATAGGGTAATTAGGTAGTTAGGTAGGTTGAAGAGCTATGCTTGTTGAAGATGGATTATGATAGGTTAGCACACACATTGATCCTTTGATATGTCATTGAGGTCACAAGCCTAATGACATTGTTAGGCATTTAATTAATGAATCCCATGCTTGCTACACTTATGAACATGTGAATGGCTAGTGGTGGAAACCAACCCTAGTTCTCTCTCCCAACTTTAAACTCTTTACTTTTCTTGTCATTTCATTCATGCAATAGTTTTTAAACACAAATTCAAAAATCTGTTTTTCGAATTAAAGTAGAATTAATCTTCCTTTAAGACAATAGCGACTAGTTCTCGTGGGATCGATACCCTCTATATAGAACCTTATCTACAAAGATTCGTGCTCTTACGAGTGGTTAAATTATATTTTGATAAAAAATGAAAAATTAAGCTTACAATATAATTTAGTTCCGACCACATCAAAATTTTGGCGCCGTTGCCGGGGACTACGGTTTTATTGTCGCCATTGGAAGATTAAATCTGGTTTAATTCTTAGGCTAGAAATTCTTTCATTCTTTTTGTATATATTTTGTTCTTATTTCTCAAACTTCTTGATTTTAGGTATACCACATAGTGGGCATCAAAGAGAAGTAAACTTGGAACCCTTTGTGAGTATAACGCCTAAAATTAGTGGTTTGAATTCATTCATTCTTTTTTTTGTATAGATTATTGTTACTTTGTGTATTGAGGTGTTGTTCGATTGTTAATGCATGCTAGGTAGACGGTCCTTGTCACTTCCTTTGCTTCCGTGTAACATTGAACTTGAACGAACACTTAGACAACGTAGAGGAACCTCTAGGGACCCTATATTGCCTAGGACTGAAAACATGGATCCAAATGAGAGACAACCTCCCGGACTACCTCCTTTTAATCATGAACAACCACCTCCACCACCACCTCCTCAAGGAGAGTTGCTTATGGACTTTTACCTTCCGACTACATTTGAAGTACCTTCATGTATTCAATTTCCGAATGTGGCAGCAAATCAATTCGAAATAAAGTCCTCCACCATCAATCTTCTTAATAGCTTCCACGGTCTTCCTAATGAGGATCCGTACCGGCACTTAGATTATTTCCTTTCCGTGTGTTCCACTATTCATGTACCACACTTTACGGAGGATGATCTAAAGCTGCGTATGTTCCCCTTCTCCCTAAAAGATAAAGCTAGAAGTTGGTTCAACTCCTTAGAACCTAACTCAATCCATTCTTGGGCGGAGATGCAAATAGAGTTCTTAAAAAAATACTTCCCAATGGGTAAGACAAGTGATATTCGGCGAGCAATCACCGGATTCACCCAAATTGACCAAGAACAATTCCATGAGACGTGGGAGAGGTTAAAGGATCTTTTAAAATCTTGTCCGCATCATGCTGTCCCAAAATGGCGGCTAGTGCAAAGTTTTTATGATGGGGTGAGTGAGCAACACAGACAAATGATAGACTCCGCGTGTGGGGGTGGATATCTTTTGAAAAGCCCCGATGAGGCATGAAAACTTTTTCAAACCTTAAGCAACAATTCAGCTCAACGCTCCTCCACTAGGAAAGGGAAGGCCACCCAACCTTGTAGAGGAGTGCATGAAATATCACGGGTGGATGAGGTTGCCATGCAAGTAGAAGCCCTATCCCGAAAAATGGATTTAATCATGAAAAATGGGCTGCCTACTCCAAACCAATCTGTCCAAAATCAGGAAGGTTGTTCATTTTGCTGTAGTACTTCACATTTCGTGCGAGATTGTCCTATTGCCGGGCAATCTCCCGATTATGCTCAAGAGCAAGCGAATGCCTTGTACTCTAAACAAATGAATGATCCATATTCAAACACGTACAATCCTGGTTACAAGAACCGTCTGACTTTTTCATGGAAACCTCAAGAATCAAGTCCCTCTTTCCAAGGGCAAAACTCTTTTAATTCCCCTTCTCAACAGCCTCATTATAGGCCAAATCCTCAACCTTACAATCAAAGATCTAATTACCAACAACCACCACCTCCTCCGAGAAGCCAAAGCTTTGAAGAAAGAGTGATAAGCAATCTTGAGGCCAACACCCGCTTATTGCAAACTCACTCTCAATCAATCTCTAAGCTTGAAGCCAATGCTCAATCTATGGCTAGGTTAGAAGCTCAAATCGGGCAACTAGCTAATGCCTTAAATAGAAGGGAGGAAGGTAAGTTGCCGAGTCAACCGGTGGCGAATCCCAAAGGTGTCCATATGATTGAAGATCTATCATCTTCAACTTGTAATGCTCCTCCGGAGCAAGTTCAATCAATCACAACCTTGAGGAGTGGTAAAATCATTAACTCCAAGGTAGGGGAGGAAGAGAGAAAAGAATTCCAAGAGCAACCTAAAAATCCAAAAGAATCCCAATTAAATCCAAAATTGTTTCCGTTAAATCCAAATTTGCAAAATACCCCTTCAAATCCAAAAGGAAAGGCAAGTGAAGTTGTGTCGTCATCGATTCCAAATCTTGACACCTCTTATGAACCTCCGGTTTCTTTTCCTCAAAGATTGAAGGAACCTTCTCATTTCGGGAAGCAAGGAGAGAAAATCCAAGACATGATGGAGATCTTCAAACAAGTAAAGATCAATCTCCCTCTCCTTGATGTTATTCGACAAATTCCCTCCTATGCGAAATTCTTGAAGGACTTGTGCACTCAAAAGCGCAAATCTAGGAATAATGTTCCTAAGAAAGTCCTCTTAACTGAGCACATAAGCTCCATTTTCTAACACCAAGCCCCTCCTAAATTCAAAGATCCGGGTGCTCCGACCATTTCGTGCACCATCGGAAATTAATCTTTTGAAAAAGCACTTCTTGATCTAGGGGCTAGTGTCAATTTGCTTCCATTCTTAGTTTACCAACAACTAGGTTTAGGGGAACTCAAGCATACCACTGTTGTGTTACAACTTGCCGACCGTTCGGTGAAGCAACCACGTGGCATCATTGAGGATGTCATCATTCAAGTGGACAAATTCTATTTTCCGGTGGACTTCATAGTCCTTGACACAGAACTGGTCCAAAATCCAAATCGTCATATTCCTATCATTCTAGGTCATCCATTCTTGGCCACGGCAAACGCTTGCGTTAATTGCTGTACCGGAGTGATGGACATCTCTTTTGGGAATATGAAATTCCGCTTGAACATCTTCAATGCTTCCCACCACACATCCGACGACGAAAGTGAGTGCTTTTGTGTCGATGTTGTGGAAGACCTTGTTCAAGAAGCACTTCTTTCTATTATTTCCAAGGATCCTTTAGAGGCATGCCTAAATCACTTCAACTGTGATGATTTTGACATTGAGCAAGCCATATGTGAAGTCAATTCCATGCTCGATGTTAATACTGTCATGGATTTGCCTAAATGGAGAGTTCCGAGAGAACCCTTGCCCCCTTTGTCCAAAACTTCCCAAACTCCTTCTTTAATTTCCCCATCACAACTTGAGCTTAAGCCTCTACCGGCTACACTCAAGTATGTTTTCTTGGGTGCAAATGAGACCCTTCCAGTCATTATCGCTTCCAATCTCACAAATGACCAAGAGTTGGAACTCATAAAGGTGCTCAAAGAGCACAAAGAAGCAATAGGCTGGAGTGTGGCAGATCTCAAGGGAATAGATCCTTCTATTTGTATGCACTGCATACACTTGGAAGAGGATGCTAAGACCTCAAGGGAGGCACAACGTTGATTAAATCCAAATATGAAGGACGTTGTCATGAAGGAGGTGGTGAAGTTACTAGATGCGGGAATCATATACCCCATCTCTGATAGCAAGTGGGTTAGTCCCACTCAAGTGGTTCCAAAGAAGTCAGGTATTACGGTGCAACCAAATGACAAGGGTGAATTAGTTCCCCAATGCACCACCACGGGTTGGAGAGTGTGCATAGATTATAGGAAATTAAATTCAGCCACTCGAAAAGATCACTTCCCCCTCCCATTCATTGATCAGATATTGGAGAGATTAGCCGGGCAAAGTTTTTATTGCTTTTTGGATGGATATTCCGGCTATAATCAGGTTGCTATAGACCCGAGGGACCAAGAGAAAACCACCTTTACATGTCCCTTCGGCACATTTGCTTATAAACGCATGCCCTTTGGGTTGTGCAATGCACCGGCGACTTTTCAACGGTGTATGATGTCTATCTTCTCGGACATGGTGGAAAATTTCTTGGAAGTGTTCATGGATGATTTTTCCGTTTTTGGGCCTTCGTTTGAATCATGCCTCCAAAATCTAGCTTGTGTTCTCAAACGATGTCAAGAGACCAACCTAATTCTTCGTTGGGAAAAGAGCCATTTTATGGTTCAAGAGGGTATTGTCCTAGGGCACATTGTGTCTAAGAGAGGAATAGAGGTTGATAAAGCCAAGGTTGAACTCATTTCCAAACTTCCTCCACCATCAACGGTGAGAGAGATTCGTTCACTCCTTGGGCATGCGGGCTTTTATCGCCGTTTCATCAAAGACTTTAGCAAGATCTCTCAGCCTTTGTGTCGCCTTCTTGAAAAAGAGTCTTGCTTTACCTTTGATGAAGGGTGCCTTAATGCTTTTGAAAAACTCCGCACCATGCTTACAACCGCTCCAATTCTAATCCTCCAAATTGGGCTCTCCCATTTGAGATTATGTGTGATGCATCCGATTATGCCATGGGTGCTGTCTTAGGGCAACGAGTAGACAAACTGCCACATGTCATCTACTACGCAAGTAAAACCCTTTCTGAGGCTCAAATCAATTATACCACAACGGAAAAGGAATTGCTTGTGGTAGTATTTGCATTAGACAAATTTCGAGCTTATTTATTAGGTTCAAAGGTCATTGTCTATTCGGACCATGCTGCCCTCTGGCATCTTTTGGCCAAAAAGGACACCAAGCCTAGGTTGATCCGATGGATACTCTTATTGCAAGAGTTCAATTTTGAAATTAGAGACAAAAAGGAAACTGAAAATGTGGTGGCTGACCACCTGTCTAGAATTCTTGTTGAATCCCTCCATAATTCCATTCCAGCTTGTGAATCCTTCCCGGATGAACAACTCTTTGTCATCTCTCAAGAGAGTATCCCTTGGTATGCGGATGTGGTTAATTACTTAGCAACCGGTAAAATACCATCTTCTTAGACCAAGCAAGAGAAGGATCATTTTCTCTCCCAATCACGATCATATTATTGGGACGATCCTTAATTATTCAAATATTGCCCCGATCAAATAATTCGAAGGTGTGTGCCCAACAGTGAATTCCAAAGCATTCTCAAGTTTTGTCATACACTCGCTTGTGGGGGACACTTTAGTGCTAAGAAAACCGCAGCAAAAATTCTCCAATGCGGATTTTTCTGGCCGACACTTCATCGGGATGCATATTCATTCTGCCGCTCTTGTGAGCGATGTCAGCGCCTTGGCGCGATGTCTCGGAAGGACATGATGCCTCTTAACCCTATTCTTATCATTGAAATATTTGATGTGTGGGGCATTGACTTCATGGGACCATTTCCACCCTCTACTGGTCATGAGTACATACTTGTGGCGGTGGACTACGTATCTAAGTGGATAGAGGCCGTTGCTACCAAAACCAATGATCACGCAGTCGTGGTTAAATTCATTCAAGCTAATATTTTTAGCCGGTTTGGTACGCCTCGGGCCATCATCAGTGACGGAGGTAAACATTTCTGTAACCGGTTCCTTCGAACCTTGCTTACCAAATACTCCGTCACACACAAAGTAGCCACCCCATACCATCCTCAAACCAGTGGCCAAGTAGAAGTATCCAATAGGGAGATTAAGAACATTCTTCAGAAAACTGTTCGGCCCGACCGGAAGGATTGGTCATTGCGACTAAACGATGCATTATGGGCATACCGAACCGCATATAAAACTCCCATTGGAATGTCACCTTATCGGCTGGTTTATGGCAAAGCGTGCCATCTTCCGGTTGAATTGGAGCATAAAGCTATGTGGGCCACCAAAACTTTCAATTTTGACATGCAAAAGGCCGGCTCTAATCGAAAGCTTCAATTAAATGAATTGCAAGAATTACGACATGACGCGTATGAGAATGCGAAAATCTATAAGGCAAAGTCCAAAGCCTTTCATGATCGTAATATTCGAGTCAAAACATTTTCGCCGGGCCAAAAAGTATGGTTGTACAACTCACGCCTCCATTTGTTTTCCGGAAAACTTCGCTCCCGTTGGGATGGTCCATTTTTGGTCAATTTCGTCGCTCCCCACGGAGCGGTGGAATTGAAGGACTTGAAAGACGGCTCGTTGTTCAAAGTAAACTAGCAGCGCTTAAAAGTGTGCGTGGATGACCAAGTCACCACCGAATACGTGGATGTCATCACCTTGACGGATCCCGTGTATTTTGACTCGTGAGCCGTTCCGGACGTCGCGCCATAGACGTGTAAGGTGGCGAAGCCATGGTAGCTATCATGCTTCTATGATGTCCCTTTAATCCAAAGTAGGTTTGTATCTAAGCAATGTAGTATCTAATTCCCAAATATCCAAGTCCCTGAAGCATAACTCAAGCTGACTATTTTTTAGCATCTTGATTGATCGAAACCAGGATCTCGATCAAACGAGATTTCGATTGATCGAGATCTCAATCTCGATTGATCGAAAAATTACAGAGATTTGCCAAGTCCAAAGTCCCGAGAGGTAGTATTCTTCGATTGCACTTCGATAGGTCTTCGATCGATCAAAAATTTTGATTGATCGAAATGGGATTTCGATTGATCGAAATAAAATTTTGATTGAATGAATTAAATGTTCGATTGATCGAAGTAAAAGTTTGATTCAGTGAAGGAATTTTCGATTGATCGAAGAGACAATCTCGATCGATCGAAGCTGATTTCGATTGATCGAAGCGAGATCTTGATCAATTGAAATCTCGATTGATCAAAATGCACATCTCGATCAATCGAGATGCACGCGGGGCCTGCACGTGAGCCGAAAATCTATTTAAACCGTTGGGCTTCCCTCCCATTTTAAAAGACCATCCAAATTCTTCTCTTCCTCCGTGCGATCTAAGCCTTCTCCAAGCACTCCCGAGCACTCGATCTACCATTCTCGATCATCCGTCGCCATCCGACGCAGTCCGAAGCCGCCGCTAGCACTTACGCGATCTTCTCTTCGCAACTGCGAGTGGATCTTCTTCGGTTGAGCCGTTCATCTTCTTCCTCTCGAGGTAAGTGATGCATGGCTACATTTTACGTACTCTCTCGCCATTTTTGATAGTTTTACGGCGTAATAAACATAGTTAGATGATATTGGGGTGGATGGATGTGATTGCAATATCTGTAATGAGATTTTGTGGGTTTCGGGGGGTAGAAATTCATGTAGGAGTGAGATTTGGCATTCTTTTTGTTTAAAATGCTTAGTGTTCGGTGTGTAACCGTGGCACCTTCGTTTCAGTTGCATCCGTTCACATTGCCTCTTTGAGAGCGTTTTTTTTTACATTCTTGTCAGTACCATGGACTAGGACTTCATTTTTATTTTTATTCTTTTAGTTTATTCGTAGTTTAGCTTTCTTCTTATTTATCTTTTATTTACGTAATTTTTGGAATCAAGTGCAGACTGTTCCGAGACTATGGCGAGGGTGAAGAACGCCGCCGGTTCTGTTCGCGACGTGCCCGGGCGAGCCTTTCGGTCTCGGAAGTTCCACCCGGAGCAGATTTTTGACTTAACCGAGTTCGAGAGGCGTCCCGACACTGCGTGGACGGTTGCCGAGCTCAGGAGGCGACGCCTCGACCGGCTATGTGTGCCTCCCACCGACGTGGCACACGAGCGCCTAGTGCAGGTCTTCTACGATCACATGACCTACTCCTGCACCGCGCCAGATACACTCGAGACGGTCGTGGCCACTGTCACGATCACGATTACGCCGAGCCGGATTGCTCATATGCTAGGCATCCCTCACCAGCAGCCAACAGACATGGTTGGCCCGGACGGTCAGCCACTTTACAAGGCCGCGCTCCCAGCAGACACTACACTGTTTTCGATCGTGATGGACATGTGTGGTGGGGCGTTTACCACGCCCAGTCACAACTGCACGTCCAAATCGATGTGCCCGAGCAGATTTTGGTTCCTGGACACCGTTTTCCTCAAGAACGAGTGTCCGCTGCAGCACGTGGCAGAGCGCAGGGGCGACCTCCTCCGTTGCCTCTATGCTTTCCACACGGGCACTTGGGTTTCGATTCTGTCGCTGATCTGGGGGCAGATGTTCAAGGTCTGGGACGGCCTCGTGAACAAGAGGATGCAGAGAGCAGCGAGTTGGCGGTTTCCCTTTCCTTTCCTGATCGCCGCTTTTCTGAGTAGTGCCAGTATACCGGTTAGTCGTACTGACATTCAGTTGGCACCGCCCACCCGCTTCACATCTACTCAGTGGGAGCGGGTGAGGCGACACTTAGAGCGACAGGACCACCAGGGTGATCCACCAGACGATGTAGATATGGATGCCCCGGTGGAGACGGATGAGGGAGAGCCTGCAGGGGCTGACTCAGAGGACGAGGAGATGGAGGAGGAGGAGATGGATGTCGCTGCAGAGCGGCATGATATCTTAGCGACGGGCTATTCCTGCCTGACGGCTGACGTAGAGTGGCTCCAGCAGGGTTTTGACGAGTACGTCCAGGTGACGCAGAGTCAGCTGGCAGGCATTCGGACGGACATTTCTTCTCTGGCACAGGGTTAGAGAGCGATCTTAGAAGAGTTTCGAGCCTTCCGGCAGGACCTGCAGTTCCTGTTCGCAGGTCGAGCCTCTACCTCCACTTCTACTCCCACCGAGCCTCCACCACCACCACCCGCCCTCGAGTAGCTGCATTTTATTCATATTTTATGCTTTACTTTCTGTATTTTTCTTTCCTTATTTTTGATAGGCCATGTTGGCCATGTTTAGTTTCTTTCTGAGTATTCCACCTATATGTACACTTTGTACTCAAACTCATTTTTCCTCTATATGGAATACATTTATATTTTCTTCTATGCCATGTGTTCTCTTTACTGTCTTTATTTTTGCTTTCTGTCAATCTATCTGTTCTCTATACTTTGACTATGTATGTAGTACCACTTGTCTAATTGTTATATGCGATTCAGTTGATGATTTCCGTTTATTACCGCCTGGTTTCGATTCCCAATACTATTGAGATTGCTTCAACACAGTATGGCGTTAATAAAGAAAGGCAGCCCCTTTGCGTGCTATACGTTAGCGTGCCTGGATAGTCAATATCTTATCGCATAGACCTCTTAGATAGTTGGGAAACACCAGTTCAGACCCTTAGATATACAGTGATATTGGCATTGTCTGTTTGTGCATAATTATTTCATTATGTTCTATTTATCTACTTTTTGTTCCTTTTAATGCTCGTGGTATCCAGTTGGTGTTCTGTGCAAGTTTTCCTTATTTACAAGATGACCGCTGCTGTGGAATACCATTTTTCTCGCATTCTGCCATCCCGGTAACTTCTTTCCTTGTTCTTCTTGTCCAAACATTTAGGACAATGTTGCATATAAGTTTGGGGGTGCGGTATGCTATACCACTTGCATACGCATGCAATGTCCGGTCATTATTTTGAGTGTCATTGTAGAGCAGTTTTTTTTTCTTTCTTCTTGATATTTTTGCATGCTTGCCATGATGTCTTGCTTTTTAAAGGAAGTCATTCGAATAAATGTCCGAGGTAAATGCAGCAGGTAGTTAAGAACTTTAACATTGTAAATACCCGCATTTTTGCAAGCTTTATAGTAGGCTAGAACGGTCTACATTTTTGTCTAAATTCGAGCACGTACAATTCTTGCCCTAAATTTGTCCTTAACCGCACAAATTCGCACACATGCATTTTAAATTGTGGGGTATAAGTCTGAGGGAGAATTTTTAAAAATTTCTGTTTTTATCTGAACAACTTAAAGAATAAGTTCTTCCGGTTGTTGTAAAGAGAAAAAAAAAAGAAATAAAAAGAGAAAAATATGCAATAAGCCTTCTCACTCAATAAACCGGATTTCTATGCCTCAAAGCAGGGAATATTCGCGTAAAAGTGTGTAAGGTTGAGCAATAATAAGCGGGTGGCTTGCTTATGCTCATCGCCTTGTAAGCTCGGTCATTAAGTCCGAGGGGTGCTTCTTCACCTAATGCCCTAAAATCAATTGGTTTGGGAGTTATTGGCCCAACGCCGCTACATGGGCTTGCAAGAAAGCAAAAAGAGCTTAGCATTGCACGGTCATCCGCACATGAGCAATCATGAATGTTTTGTGATAATGAACAGCCGTGTCGAGTATTTTCTGAGTTTTTCTCTTAAAAACAGATTTGTTCGTTTTCTTCTCCAAATATGACAAAAGCCACACGTTGGAATGCATGTTCACTTTTCAAAGAGGATTTTGGGGTTGGAATTGTTATATTTGTTTGGGCTGGCCATTATGTGGGGACTGTCGTTCATTTATAGCTTATGAAAGTCCATTTTTGCTAATGACCACATAGTTCTGTAATACTTGTTGCATTTGCCAAATGTGAAATGAACGGATGATCGCCCTTTATCTAGTTGATGACTGAGCATGATTAAAATTTTGTATAAGATAGTTGATTTCATTTTTGTAATATTGTATTGCTAAGGGACTAGCAATATGTAAGTTTGGGGTGTGATAAGTGTTCAATTCTATGCATTTGAACCCTCTTTCTTACATACGTTAGTTTCGTTTTTGCGTTTACCGAGATATATTTACGGTATTTTTGTGTTTTTGATGTCTTGCAGGTATTGGAGTAAATGGAGCAAAGTTGGAAGCTTTCTGCAGTCAAGAGAAGAAATCAGAAAATGCAGCCCAAGGCATCTCGATCAATCGAGATGTTGATCTCGATTAATCGAAATCTCGATTGATCGAGATCTCATTTCGATTGATCAAAATCTCGATCAATCGAGATTCAATCTCGATCAATCAAGATCCTGCAGAGCCCACTTGGCCACTTGCTCACCTGCTCTCCCACTTGCAACAAAATTCCCCTTTTTGCACGACTTAGGGGGATTGTCTGACTTGAACAAGACTTTTGGGGGCCTTCTTGATACAAGAGATATATATAATGATATATATATATATATATGGTGGGACCCAAAGGAGAAAAGAGAGCCAAAAAGCACCAAAAGCCACACATATCTGATATCTCTCAACACACATCAGTAGAGAAAGGAGAGAGACCTTCGGGAGAGGAAGAGGAGAAGCTGAACCAGACCAAGAAGCTTCACTTTCTTCATCAATGGAAGGGTGCAAGGCAACCATGAGCAACTAACTCTTCTACTAGGGTGTTGGTTTCAACCCCTAGCCATGTAAACTTGTTCATCTTTGTAGCTCTTGGGATTTGCAATTAAATGTTGATTATTTAGCCTAGTGATTATGTACACAAATACATCTCTTATATATATTCATTTGATTTGGAATTTATTCTTGTCTTAGAGTAGATTTTGTCACTTGAATGCACAACATTTGCATATTCCACAAGAAGTGCAAATGATGGTTAGATAATGGTGTTTAAATGAATGTGTGATATTAGTTTGTATAGACCATGCCAAGACAAGGTAGTTTGGATGCATGTAGTGTTCACTTAGAGAATAGAGTAATTAGGTAGTTAGGTAGGTTGAAGAGCTATGCTTGTTGAAGATGGATTATGATAGGTTAGCACACACATTGATCCTTGGATATGTCATTGAGGTCACAAGCCTAATGACATTGTTAGGCATTTAATTAATGAATCCCATGCTTGCTACACTTATGAACATGTGAATGGCTAGTGGTGGAAACCAACCCTAGTTCTCTCTCCCAACTTTAAACTCTTTACTTTTCTTGTCATTTCATTCATGCAATAGTTTTTAAACACAAATTCAAAAATCTGTTTTTCGAATTAAAGTAGAATTAATCTTCCTTTAAGACAATAGCGACTAGTCCTCATGGGATCGATACCCTCTATATAGAACCTTATCTACAAAGATTCGTGCTCTTGCGAGTGGTTAAATTATATTTTGATAAAAAGGGAAAAATTAAGCTTACAATATAATTTAGTTCCAACCACATCAATTATCTAGTGTAGTGACAGTGTACACTTATACATTTCTTATATATATTCATTTGATGTGGATTTTATTCTTATCTTAGAGTAGATGTTATCATATGAATGCACAACATTTGTATAGTCCACAAGAAATGCAAATGATGGCTAGGTAATGGTACTTTAAATGAATGTGTAGTGCTTGCTTGTATAAACCATGCCAAGATAAGGTAGTTTGGATGCATGTAGGTTCACTTAGAGAGTAGGGTAATTAGGTAGTTAGTTAGGTTGAAGAGCTATGCTTGTTGAAGATGGATTATGATAGGTTTGCACACACATTAATCTTTTGATATGTCATTGAGGTCACAAGCCTAATGACATTGTTAGGCATTTAATTTATGAATCCCAAGCTTGCTACACTTATGAACATGTGAATGGCTAGTGGTGGAAACCACCCCTTGTAAATACCCAAATTTTTAATTAAGAAAATAAATTTCTTATGTAGGGGTAGCATGGTAAAAACCCTTCTTAAAATAAATTTATGTGATTTTAAATTAGGGGATAACTTATTCCAGGACAGGATGAGTTATTCTAATGTGGGTTACCAAACAGCACTGTGAGAGATATATTATATAAAAAAAAATATAAGTGAGTAATTAGGATTTTTTTTTACGTTGACAGTCTGAGATTAAGGAGGAAGAAGAAGCAAAGGAGGAAGGAAAAAGAAGAATAACGTGAGACATCTCAAAGGAGATTAATCATCCCTCAGTGGTAAGTTTTATTCTATCTTACCCACAATCTCTATTATGTTTTGGTAATATTTATTATTTAATTAAATTTAATGAAGCCTTTATGCTGGATTTGATTTGCATGAATGAAGGAGTTTTTTTAGTTTGTTGATTGGAGGTTTATTGATGGAAATGTGAGAATGAATTTTGGAATACTTTTATATGTGCTCAAATCTAAGCTTTAGTGCATTTTTAGTGTGTAAACAGTGGGTAAACAAACAGGGTATATACATAGATGTAAATATTATATGCATATGGATCTGTGTATATATATATATATATATATATATATATATATATATATATATATATATATGGTGAAGAACATTTGAGAAACCAAGATTGATAATTGGGGGATTCGGAAGGATCGGGTGACTAGATAGTTTTGCTAATATAACAAAATTGTGAGATCCAAATTAAGTATTTTTTTAGCCCAAATATATATATATATATATATAAATATATATATATATATATGGGTGTGTATCATATACGAATATATATGGAATCTAACATAGTTGAAGAAGGTTGAAGTTTATTGGTTAAATTGATTAATATGGTGACTGATTACTTTTGTAATATGTGGAATTGTGATAATTGGGTATGCTTGGCTATTTATATCAAAACCCAGAATTTCATAGCTTTGGGTTTGTTGATACAAGCCATGGTGGTTGGAAAGTTTTGTATCATGGATGGGTTAGATCACAAGGTTGAGATTGGAACAGGTGGTCGGCTGGCTGGGTTTGAGAAACAGAACTGGGGCGTGAAAAGTGAGTGGAGAAGATGATGAATAGGGAGTGCAAGGGCCCACGCGCGCTGCTGGCGCGTGAGGCGCGTGGGTTGTGTTCCGGCGACCGTCTGGGATCAAAAAAAGGTTGGGCCGGTCCCACTCGCGAGCCCCAACCTCTGGGCCCCGTCTCGGACCCACCCGAAATATAAAAATAATTTTTTATATTTTTAAATGATTTAAAATGTAGAAAATTAGAAAAAAAATGCTAAAAAATACCGATAAATGCTGAAAAATTCCCAAAAAATCAAATTAGTCTTTTGAGGGCAGAACATGATTGGAGTATAGGTTTGGGCTAGATTTAGTCACATTATTTAGTTCATCTAGTGAGAAAAGTAGGTTTTTAAGCATGAAAACTGAGAGTACGAATTATCTATAAATAGTTAGGTTCTAAAATTTTACCAGTAGCTAAGATAGATAGGTTGGCACATTTTTAGGTATAATAGTCTCTCTATATTAGATTCATAGATAAAAAAATATAGAATTTAAGATAGTATAGGACACGCGTGCATAGGAGAGTGTGTGTGTGTGTGTGTGTGTGTGTGTGTGGGTGTGGGTGTGAGTGTGAGTGTGTGGCTGATGGTGGTGGTTGAAAGTATTGGAATGTGTGTATGTCCCTCCAGCGTGGAGTTGCGGGTCCCTCTGGTATAGAGTGTGTGTCCCTCCACATTACTCATATTTTCATGGAGTGTGTGTATGTCCCTCCAATGTGGAGTTGCGGGTCCCTCTGGCACAGAGTGTGTGTCCCTCCACAATTAATTATTATTACTATGGAGTGCGGGTCCCTCCGATGTGGAGTGTGTGTCCCTCCATACTGCTTGTGTGGTGTGGTGTGTGTTCTTTCAGTTTGGAGTGGGTGTATGACCCTTCACGTCACTTCTCTTACAATTTGAACAGTTTCTTATTTGTTATCTCTTTAGTAGAACTTGTGTTGAAATGTTGGTTCTCCACACTGTAAGATATATTGTATATGGTGGTCTTTTGTAAAGAGTATGTTAAGAATGTAGATTGATTAACAGAACTTGGGTTGATTAAATAGATTGAGTTGGGCAGGAGGTGGAAATTGAATAATCAGTTAGTTTTGTTAAATAATAGAGGACGTTAACAATACTCTTTATCTTTTTCATAAGCTAATGCACCGAATAATTAATTATATTAATTAACTCACTGTACTAGCTGCTGAAGTATAGTGGATATTGTCGGTTAGTTAGAACATTACTTACTGGGCTTTAAAGCTCACCCCTTATTTTTTCCCCACATTTCAGGTGTGTGAAACCAGCATCTATAGCATAAAGGAGGATGATTTCACTTGAAGATTGGGCTGGTGGAACCTAGTCACAATATTCTTTTATTTCAGTTTTGAGACAACATTTGTTATAGGGATTGTTTAGATGATAACTTTGATTTTGGGTTGTATTTAATTTTCGGGATAGCAGTTGGTTACATAATATGAATTAATGGTTATGGTTTGATCTCTTTGATATGAGAATAATTTGAGAACAGGTTGTGCTAGGATATATGTAACCCTTTGGTGAATTATGGAATTAAGTCAACCACGGGTTGAGTGAAAGGGGCAGGAATTTCTAACCTCAACTTGGGGGGTATTTAATTATTATTACTATTGTTTTTACATTCATGCAATAGTCTTATAAACAAAACCCAAAACCTTGTTTTTAGGATTAAAGTGGAATTAATCTTTCTTTAAGACAATTACGACTAGTCCTTGTGGGATCGATACCCTCTATATAGAATCGTATCTACAAAGATTCGTGCTCTTGCGAGTGGTTAAATTATATTTTGAAAAAAGGCAAAAATAAGCTTACAATTTAACTCAAGTTTAACCACACCAAAATTTTGGCGCCGTTGCCGGGGACTACGGTTTAATTGTCGCCATTGAAAGATTAAATTTGGTTTAATTCTTAGGCTAGAAATTCTTTCATTCTTGTTTGTATATATCTTGTTCTTATTTCTCAAATTTCTTGATTTTAGGTATACCACGTAGCGGGCATCTAAAAGGATTAAAGTTGGAACCCTTTGTGAGTATAAAGTCTAAAATTAGTGGGTTTGAGCTCATTCATTTTTTTTTTGTATATACTATTGTTTATTTTGCGTATTGAGGTGTTGTTCTACTATTAATGCATGTGCTGTGCTCGTGCCTTTTTCGATTGTGCGAAATTTGAATTTTGCACAATCGAGATTTCGATTATGTGAAATGTATATTTTGCACAATCGAAATTTCGATTATTTGAAGTGCTATCGAAGTAGTATCGAAGTAACTCACCTCTCGGGACTTTGCGCTCTGCAGAATCTCTAAATTTTTCCTCAAAATCTCGATCATGCTAAATGTCTATTTCGCGCAATCGAGATTTTGATTGTGCGAAATGTACATTTCGCACAATCGAGATTGTGATTGCAGAATTTGTTATGCCACTTTATTTGATACCTACTTGACTATAATTTTCAGCACTTAGATACAAATTTGCTTTAGATTAGAGGGACTTCATGGGTGTATGATAGCTACCATGGTCGTGCCACATTGTACGTCTATGGCTTGATGTTAGAATCGGCTTACGAGTCAAAATAGATGGGATTCATTAAATTGACGACATCCACATACTCTATCCTAGCTTGGTCATCCACACATGGTTTTAACCGTTGTCCATTGACTTTGAGAAATATGCCAACCTTAGGGTCTTTTAATTCCACCGCTCCATAAGGAGCAACAGAATGCACCAAAAATGGACCATCCCAACGGGAGCAGAGTTTTTTTGGGAACAAACAGAGTCGTAAGTTGTACAACCATACCTTCTATCCCAGAGAAAATGTTTTGACTCGAATATTGCGATCATGAAAGGCCTTAGATTTTTCCTTATAGATTTTAGCGTTCTCATATGCGTTATGTCGTAATTCTTCTAATTCGTTCACTTGAAGCCTTCGATTAGAGCCGGCTAATTTCATATCAAAGTTGAATGTTTTAGTGGCCCACATAGCCTTGTGCTTTAATTCAACCGGAAGATGACAAGCTTTTCCATATACCAACCGATAAGATGACATTCCAATGGGAGTTTTATATGCAGTTTGGTAAGCCCATAGTGCATCATTTAAGCGTAATGACCAATCTTTCTGGTCAAGCCGAACTGGTTTTTCAAGTATGTTCTTTATTTCCCTATTGGATACTTTCACTTGTCCACTAATTTGAGGATGGTAGGGGGTGGCTACTTTATGTGTGATGGAGTATTTGGTGAGTAGGGTTCGGAGGAACCGATTACAGAATGTTTACCTCCATCATTGATGAGGGCACGTGGCATGCCAAAACGACTAAAGATATTAGCTTGTATAAACTTGACCACGACTACGTAGTCATTGGACTTGGTAGCCACAACCTCTATCCATTTAGATACGTAGTCCACCGCCACAAGTATGTACTCATGACCAACAGATGGTGGAAAGGGTCCCATGAAATCAATGCCCTAAACGTCAAATATCTCAATAATAAGAATGGGGTTAAAAGGGATCATGTCTTTACGGGACATTGCGCCGAGGTGCTGACATCGTTGACAAGAGCGGCAGAACAAATATGTATCTCGATGAAGTGTTGGCCAGAAAAACCCGTATTGAAGAATTTTTGTTGCGGTTTTCTTTGCACTAAAATGTCCTCCACATGCAAGTGTATGACAGAATTTTAAAATGCTTTGGAATTCAATGTCGATGACACATTTTTGAATTAACTGGTCAGGACAATATTTGAAGAGTTGAGGATCGTCCCAATAATATGATCGAGATTGAGAAAAGAAATGATCCTTCTCTCGCTTGGTCAAAGTGGACGAAATTTTTTTGGTTGCCAAAAAATTAACAATGTCCGCATACCAAGGAATGCTCTCCTGAGAGACTACAAAAAGTTGTTCATCTGGAAAGGATTCACAAACTGGGAGGGAATCATTAAGAGTCTCAATGACAATCCTAGAGAGGTGATCAGCCACCACATTTTCTGTTCCCTTTTTGTCTCTAATCTCAAAATTAAACTCTTGCAACAAGAGTATCCATCAGATCAGTCGGGGTTTGGTGTCTTTCTTGGCCAAAAGATGCCGGAGGGTAGCATGATCAGAATAGACAATGACCTTAGAACCTAAAAGATAAGCTCAAAATTTGTCCAAGGCATACACCACAGCAAGCAATTCCTTTTCTGTCATGGTATAATTTATTTGAGCTTCGGAAAGGGTTTTGCTTACATAATAGATTGCATGAGGCAACTTGTCTACACGTTGCACTAAGACTGCACCCATCGCATAATCGGATGCGTCACACAACACCTCAAATGGGAGAGCCCAGTTTGGAGGAATGAGTATTGGAGCTTGTGTAAGCAATGTGTGTAGCTTCTCAAAAGCTTCAAGGAACGCTACATCAAAGGTAAAGCAAGATTCTTTTTCAAGAAGGCGACACAGAGGTCGAGAGATCTTGCTAAAATCCTTGATGAAGCGATGGTAAAAATTCACATGCCCAAGGAATGAATGAATTTCTCTCACCATTGATGGTGGAGGAAGTTTGGAAAAAAGTTCAACCTTGGCTTTATTAACCTCTATTCCTCTCTTGGACACGATATGCCCTAGGACAATGCCTTCTTGAACCATAAAATGGCTCTTTTTCTAATTGAGGATTAAATTTGTCTCTTGACATCGTGTAAGAACACATGATAGATTGTGGAGACAAGATTCAAATGAAGGTCCAAAGACAGAGAAATCATCCATGAACACTTCCAAAAAGTTTTCCACCATATCCAAAAAGATAGACACCATACATCGTTGAAAAGTTACAAGTGCATTGCATAACCCAAAAGGCACGCGTCTATAGGTGAATGTACCAAATGGACATGTGAAAGTGGTTTTCTCTTGGTCTCGTGGGTCTATAGCCACTTGATTATAGCCGAAATATCCGTCTAGAAAATAATAGAAACTTTGACCTGCTAACCTCTCTAGGATTTGATCAATGAATGGGAGTGGGAGGTGATCTTTCCTAGTTGCTAAGTTAAGTTTCCTATAGTCTATGCACACTCTCCATCCTGTGGTGGTGCGCTAAGGAATTATCTCACCTTTATCATTTGGTTGCACAGTGATGCTGAATTTCTTAGGTACCACTTGAGTGGGGCAAACCCACTTGCTATCTGAGATGGGGTAAATGATTCCTACATCTAGCAATTTCACAACCTCCTTCATTACAACATCTTTTATATTTGAATTTAATCGATGTTGTGCCTCTCTTGAGGTCTTTACATCTTCTTCTAAATGTATGTGGTGCATACATATGGAAGGATCTATTCCCTTTAGATCAGCAACACTCCATCCTATTGCTTCTTTGTGTTCTTTTAGCACTTTGAGGAGTTCCCTCTCTTGTTCATTGGTGAGATTGGAAGCAATGATGACTGGGAGGATTTTATTGCAACCTAAGAAAGCATACTTGAGAGTAACCGATAGAGGCTTAAGCTCAAGTTGTGGCGGGGATACTAGAGAAGGAGTTTGAGAAGCATTTGACAAAGGGGGCAAAGGTTCTCTCGGTGCTCTCCATTTAAGTGAATTCATGATAGTTGTGGCACCAAACAGTGAATCGACTTCACTTATAGATTGCTCAATGTCATAGTCATCACAGTTGAAGTGGCTTAAACACACCTTGAGAGGATCCTTAGAAGAATGTAGGGTAGTGCTTCTTGGACAAGATCTTCAACTACTTCAACGCAAAAGCATTCACTTTCATCATTGGATGTGTGGTGAGAAGCATTGAAAATGTTTAATCAAACTTTCATATTCTCGAAAGAGATGTCCATTACTCTAGTGCGGCAATTAACGCAAGCGTTTGCCATATATAGAAATGGATGACCTAGAATGATTGGAATATGTCTATTGGGATTTTGGATAGGTTTCGTGTTAAGGATTATGAAATCCACCGGAAAATAAAACTTGTCCACTTGAATGATTATATCTTCAATGATGCCACGTGGTTGCTTCACCGATCGGTCAGCGAGTTGCAACACTATTATGGTGGGCTTAAGTTTCCCCAAACCTAATTGCTTATACGCTGAGAAAGGAAGCAAGTTGACACTAGCCCTTAAATCAAGAAGTGCCTTTTCAAATTCTTGGTTACCGATGGTGCATGAGATAGTTGGGGCACCAGGATCTTTGAATTTAGGAGGGGCTTAGTGTTAAAAAATGGAACTCACTTGCTCGGTTAAAAGGACTTTTCTAGGAACATTGTTCCTGGAATTACGCTTTTGAGTGCACAAGTCCTTCAAGTATTTAGTATAGGAGGGAATTTGCCTGATAACATCACGGAGAGGGAGATTGATTTTCACTTGCTTAAAAATTTCCATCATGTCCTGAATTTTCTCCCCTTGCTTCTCGAAATGAGAAAGCTCCTTTAATCTTTAAGGAAAAGGAACCGGAGGTTCAAATGATGTGTCACACTTTGGAGTAGGTGATGATACAACTTCAGTTGATTTTTCCTTTTGACTTTGTGAGACTTTGTTCACATTTGGATTTATGAGGGAATCTTTTGGATTTTTAGGATGCTCAACGGTTTCCTTTTTCTCTTGCTCAACTTTATAGTTTATGACTCTACCACTCCTTAAGGTGGTGATTGATTGAACCTGCTCAGGAGGAGCATCATAGGATGAAGATGAAGGATCATCAATCACGTGAACACCCTTAGGATTTACCACTGGTTGACTTGGCAACTTTCCTTCCTCTCTTCTATTCAAGGCATTAGATAGCTACCCTATTTGAGCTTCTAGCCTGGCCATAGATTGAGCATTGGCTTCAAGCTTAGAAATTGATTGAGAGTGGAACTACAATAAGTGGGTCTTAGCCTCAAGATTGCTTAGACTCTTTCTTCAAAGCCTTGGCTTCTCAGAGGAGGTGGTGGTGGAATTTGGTAATTGGATTTCTGGGGATACGATTGAGGATTCGGCCTATATTGAGGCTGTTGAGATTGGGAATTGTAGGAATTTTGCCCTTGCTAAGATGGACTTGGTTCTTGAGATTTCCAAGAGAATGCAGGATGATTCTTGTAACCAGGATTGTATGTATTTAAGTATGGATCATTTATTGGTTTAGAGTATATGGCATTCAATTGCTCTTGAGCATAATCGGGGGATTGACCGGCCATAGGACAATCCCGCACGTAATGTGAAGTGCTATAGCAAAACGATCACCCATCCTGATTTGGAATAGGTTGGCTAGAAGTAGGCAGCCCACTCTTTATAAGTTGGTTAATTTTTTGAGTAAGGGCCTCTACTTGCATGACGACCTCATCTGACCTAGATAATTCAAACACTCATTTACTAGATTGGGTGTTTTTGCCCTTAAGAGAAGAGGAGTGTTGAGATAAATTTTCACTTAGGCTTTCAAAAAGTCTACATGCCTCATTCGGACTCTTAAGAAGGAATGTCCCTCCACAAGAGGAATCTACCATTTGTCTATGTTGATCATTTAACCCATCATAGAAACTTTGCACTAGCTGCCACTTTGGGACAACATGGTGCGGACATGACCTTAAAAGTTCTTTCAATCTTTCCCATGTGTCATGAAATTGTTCTTTGTCAAGTTAAGTGAATCCAGTGATTGCTCGTCGAATATCACTTGTCTTTCCCATTGGGAAGTATTTTTTTAGGAACTCATGGTGCATTTCCCCCCATGAATGGATGGAATTGGGCTTTAAGGAGTTAAACCAATATTTGGCCTTATCCTTGAGAGAAAATGAAAACAAACGAAGCCTCAAGTCATCTTCTGAGAAATTTTGCAACCGGAGGGTTGAACAAACTTCAAGGAAGTCATCTAGATGCTTGTATGGGTCTTCGTTTGGAATTTCATGAAAATAACTAAGAAGGTTGATGGTGGAGTATTTTATTTTGAAATGATTCGCTGCAATATTTGGAAATTGAATGCATGATGGCGAAGCATATGTAGTAGGAAGATAAAAATCTGTAAAAACTTCCCCTTGAGGAGGGTTATACGATGGTAGACCGGGGGGTTGTATATTGTTTGGGTCCATGTTTTCAGTCCTAGGCAAAATAGGCTCCCTAGAGGTTCTTCTACGTTGTCTAAGTGTCCGTTCAAGTTCAATATTACACGGAAGCAAAGGAAGTGACAATGACCGTCTACCTAGCATGTATCAATAGTAAAACACAATTTAAATAGATATATACAAAAATAAAGAAAATTCAATTAGATGTATGAATTTTAGGCAATATACTCACAAAAGGTTCAAGCTTGAGTCTTGAGATACATGGTGTGAGGTATACCTAAAATTAAGCAATTTGAGAGAAAAGAACAGAATATATACAAAAAAGATAAAAGAATTTCTAGACTAAGAATCAAATTAGACTTAATCTCTCAGTGGCGACATTTACACCGTAGTCCTCGGCAACGGCGCCAAAATATTGATGTGGCCAAAATTGTCTTTCTTTTTATAACATACTATTGCCTATCAAAATATAATTTAAACCACTCGTAAGAGAACTAATCTTTTTAGATATGGTTCTATATTGAGGGTATCGATCCCATGAGGACTACGTGGGTGAATTGCACTATTGAGAGAGAATTTTCAATTTAATCCTAAAAACAGAATTTTTGATTTGAATTTAAAACTACTTTGTAGAATGTAAAAACATTAAAAGTAAAGAATTTGTAGAGTTGAGAGAGAGAGAACTAGGGGTGGTTTCCACCTCTAGCCATTTGACGTGTCCAAGTATGTAGCAAATGGGATTTTCTATAAGTATATGCAACACAATGTCATTAGGCTTGTGGCCTATAATGACATATCAAAAGATAAACATGATTTCTAACTAAACATAGCCCACCTTTAACAAGCATAGTCATTCAACCTATCTACTTATCCTATCTTCTAAATGTACCTACGTGTATCCGAACTACCCTATCTTGGCATGTGTTATATAAGCAAAAGACATCACATTCCATTAAAAACCATTACAAAGCCATCATTTACACTTTTTGTGAAAGTTGTAAATGTTGAGCATTCAAAATGAATATTTCTACTCTAAGACAAGATGAAGAAATGATATCAAATGAATATATTGAAGAGGTTCACAAATATTATACAAAACTCTAGGCTAAGTAATCAACATATAAATATAAATCCCAAAGTTGCTACAAAATGAACAAGTTACATGACTAGGGGTTTCACCCACACCCTAGATGGAAAGCTAGTTGATCATAGGAGACTTGCAATCCTCCATGGCCAGAGATATGAAGCTCCAAAGGTCTAGTTCAGCACTTCCTTCTCTCTCCTCCCAAGTTGTCTCCTCTTTTGCTCAAAAACATGCATATTTGTGCATCCACTTGTGTCCTTGGGTCCAACCATGCCTATATATCTATATAATCCACCTAATATATATATGCTCCCCTCACATGTCTCTTTAAAGTCATAAAATCCTCAAAAAGGACGTGCAAAGGTCATTCTTGGAGTTAAGTGGCAAGACAGGTGGACAAGTGGGCAAGTGGACAAGTGGCCAACTTGTAGTCTGCAGAATCTCGATTGTGCAAAATTGAAGTTTCGCACAATCAAGATTTTGATCATGCAGAATATCTGTTTCGCATAATCGAGATTTCTATTGTGCGAAATCATCATCTCGATTATGCGAAATGCCTTTATGAATTTCTTGATTTCTTCACTTCCAGAGCATTTGATCGGAAACATCGCCTTTTCTGGGACAAAACCTAATATTCAACAAAAAAAAAATAGCATAAAAATACCTAGGTAAACATAAATACAGAATCAACATATGCAATTAAGAAGGCTTAAATGTGCAACATTTAACGCTTATCAGTATAACCAAATCGCCCACCTTGAGCTCTAATGCACGAGTTCTTCGATCAGCATAACTCTTCTATCAACTTTGCGCAGTCCTCATACTGTCTCTAATAAGAGCAACTTCCTCAGATATGTCCTTGATGAATTCAAGACCCAAGAATCTATTCTCTCCATCATCCAACCAACATACCAGTGACCTACATGGCTACCCATACAAAGCCTTGAATGGTGCCATACCAATAGTCTTTTGATAACTATTGTTATAGGCAAACTCAACTAGCGACAAGTAACTCTCCTAATTACCCTTGAATTCGAGTACACATACTCGCAACATAGCCTCCAAAAATCTGATTAACCTTCTCAGTTTGACCATCGGTCTGAGGGTGATAGGTTGTACTGAGATGCAGAGCTGTACCCATTGCCTGCTGGATGCTTTTCCAAAATCCTGAAACAATATTTGGATCCCTATCTAATGTAATAGACAAAGGCACGCCATGAAGCTTCACTGTCTCTGTAACATAAAGTTTTGTGTATTGCTTTGAGGTGTAACTCGAATGAACTAGCAAGAAATGTGCTAATTTTGTCAGCCTATCCACTATCATCCAAATAGCATCATGGTTTCATTGTGAGGTGGGAAGTCCCACAATGAAGGCAGTGGTTGCAAAGACCCCGGCGGTCTATGGTGATCAATCTTGATCATCTGACATATGCTACACTTAGAGACAAATATAGCAATGTCCCTCTTCAGACCTACCCACCAAAACTGTCATTTCATGTCTTGGTACAACTTATCCCCACCCGGTGTACCAAAAATTGAGATCTGTGGGCCTCACTCATCATGCCCTCCTCCATCTGTACCCACTATATAAAATGGTACCTCTCCAGATTTTAACTTAGCCATATTCTCTATGCACTACGGGTTAGTAAGGTAATCTGTAACTACCCTTCGTATGATAGCAAGTGTAACTACCACACATGCTACAAAGGCATCAGCTATTATGTTAGCTTTCCCTGGGTGGTTCTGGATAGAAAAATGATAATCTTTCACAAACTCCAACCACTTGCGCTATCTCATTTAGCTCCTTCTGTGAGAATAAATACTGCAAACTATTGTGGTTGCTGAACAATCTGAAGGTCTCACTTAAGAGGTTATGCCTCCAAATTCTCAAAGCAAACACCACGACTGCCAACTCCACATCATGTGTCAGGTAATTAAGCATGTGAGGCTTAAGTTTGGGCGAAGCATAAGATATTAGCCTCTCCTCCTGCATCAACACACAAGCCAAACCCTGCAGTGATGCATCGGTGTATACTAAGTACTCAACTCCGCCCTGAAGAGTAGCTAAAACTAGTGCAATAGTCAATCTGGTCTTCAACTCCTCAAACGCCACCTGACAAGAATCATCCCAAATAAAAAATACGCCCTTTTTAGTGAAATGGGTGAGCGGGCCAGCAATCTTAGAGAAGTCCTGAATAAACCAGCGATAATAACCAGCTAACCCAAGCAAGTTGCGGATCTCTAAAGGTAAGGTAAGATGTCCCCACTCCAAAATTGCTGACACTTTACTTGGATCGACTACTATCCCTTTCTCAAATACTACGTGACCCCAGAATTTCACCTCCCTTTGCTAGAAATCACATTTCTAAAACTTTGCATACAACTGATGATCTCTTAGTGTCTGTAAGACAATACGAGGATGTCTGTCATGATCCTCGTCTGACTTGGAGTAAACTAGAGTGTCATCGATGAAGACAATAACAATCTGGTCCAAGTAGGCCTTGAACACTCTATTCATCAGGTCTATAAAGACAGCTGGGGCGTTCGTTAACCCAAACGGCATAACCCAAAACTCATACGACCCATATTTGGTAAAGAAGGTTGTCTTCGGTACATCCGGCTCCATAACTCGAAGCAGATGATACCCCAATCTTAAATCTATCTTTGAGAAGTATGTGGCTCCCTTTAGCTGATCGAATAGATCATCAATCCTAGGCAACGGGTACTTGTTGTGGATTGTAACCTTATTCAGTTTTCTGTAGTTAATACAAAGGCGAAGAGACCCATCCTTCTTTTTCACAAATAGTACCAATGCTCCCCATGGTGAAGTACTCCTGTGAATAAATTTTTGACTAAGAAGTTGCTAAATCTGATCGCTCAGCTCCCTCATTTCCATGGGGGCCATTCTGTATGGAACCCTAGCAATAGGTCTTGTGCTTGGAGCTACACCTATCACGAAGTCAATCTCCCGACTAGGTGGTAACCCTGGGATCTACTGAAACACATCCTAAAAATCTCGTACTAGTGGAATGGAACCTAAAGATACTATAGTTCCTTCTGGAGACTCCTCACTGATAAAGAACAAGTGTGTACTAGACCTTCCCTTCGATTGCTGCATAGAAATCAAGTACAACTCCAGACCCGGTATAGCAAAATCAATTGCCTTATCGTGGTAGTTAACCTGAACATGGTAATGTGTTAACCAATCTATCTCGAATATAACATTATATGAATTCATGTCTAGGACCAATAGATCCGCAAAGAACTTGAGTTTGCCAACGCCTATAGTGACTTGACTACAGCATTCCCATAATACCGTACTAACTCCCGATGGTGTAGTTATAGTAAGTGGAGAACTACACGACTGAGTAAGTATACTCGATATCATAACAAACGATTGAGACACAAAAGAGTGAGATGCCCCAGTATCAAATAAAAACACGATTAAAGTTACCCTTTATCGAAACCTACCCTCGATCGCTTGAGGTGCCTACTCATCTTATTGCATGATGTTGTAGACCCTTCTATAATTCATCTGTTGAACAAATTGCCCAGCTATTTCCACTTTTCTTTTTCATTGTTTGACTAGCGGAGTATCTATTATTTTATTTATCCCCTATCATTTCCTATAATCCCTCCTTATTTGATAATGCTGCAATGCAGCATCAATCACCTGAGTATAAGTGGAATAAGCTCATTACCCACAATGACTTGTCAAGTAGGCTAAATCAAACCATTCGCTAAACAACTCACTTTCTTCTTTTCAGTGTTCACCTCCTCAGGTGCAAACAAAGATAATTGGTGTACTCATACTCATACCCTACGACTGTTCTGTCCTTCTGTAGTAAGTCTAGGAACTCCCTTTCGTGAAAGAGTTTTGAATCCTTCCCAACTGTTAGGCTGTTCCACTAGTAATAGAACATGTGCCATTTGTAGTGGCTGCTGTGGTAGCTATTGATTCTAAATTATCATGGCTACCAAATCAGGAGGATGTTTAGCATTTCCACCCTGAACATTGTCCTGACCCTAATGTGGTTTGCATTCCTCCTCCTATGGGGTGGCATTTGAATAAAACCCCAATAATAGACTAAAACGTATGGAGTACTATGAGTCCTATACCTAGATTCTATTTATCAGAATACGCAACGCAGAAGATACCCTACGAAGGACCCTTAAAACTCGAGGACACTTGAACCTGGAATGCTCTGATACCAACTAAAATACCCCCACAAAATTTCATGCATGAGGTGGCCAATCTCATACACAAAACCTAAAAGTTATTTACAATTGATAGAACAAGCATACAATACAAAAGACAGAATGAAATATTTTTAAAGCGGAATAGAAAGTCCATCTGAATTATAATAAACGTTAAATAAATAAAGTACGTGTTTGGTAATACAACTTGGAAGTCTCATATACCAAGAACCCCTAAACCCGAAGAACAAGAGTTATAACTCTAAATTAAAAAAAAAAAAAACCAAAGTCATAGTTTGAACTGGAAAAAGAGCATAAGTTCCTACTTTGTGACTAATTAGAGGAGATATTTGCCAAAACCAAAACCCAGGACTCTATCATCGCGGTGAAACTGGCCTAGGACCTGAAATATCAACAAAGCAGGTTAAAACCACAGGCAAGTACTCTCTACTACATCCCAATCAGAGAACCGGTATACATACCCTCTCTATGAGGGACCCAAGAAGGTATAGTTATAAAAATACTGGTCATTCCCTATCTAGTTCATGTTTTCAGAATTAAAAATCATCTTATACATTGTCCCAACAAACCCATATCATTTAACAATGAACACATTCTTTAAGTTCAAAATAAAGAAACATATGCATGCATTTTATTAAATCTAGGCAATCTTGACATGCCACATTATTATCCTTGGATACTTTAATAGGTATGGGCAATCCTGACATACCCACTAGCAATCCTTACATGCCTCCTTTAACTTTAGATACCTTAATAGGTATTGGCAATCCTAACATGCCCCTGACAATCTTTACATGCCTCCTTTAACTTTAGATACCTTAACAGGTATTGATAATCTTAACATGCCCCTGGCAATCCTTACATGCCTCCCAAACCAAGTTACTATATGCAATAAATGAAGGTGTATAACGATTTAAATTGCATAAAACATAAGAATTTAAATTATTGGATATTCAATCTTCACAATAAAAATAACTCGATCACAAAAAAATTAAAACCAAGTATACCATGAACAGTTATAATTTCAAAGAGAAAACAATTAAGGAGCAAAAATAATAAATCCACCAATTTCATGAGCAAGCACACAACCAATCCTCCAATGAACTTAAATCTTCGAGGGAGTCTAAACCCAACTCTAATTTAGGTTTACGGGACTATTCTATTCCTAAAAAAACACTATTTGATTATTCTGGAATTTTTAGGAGTTTTTAGGATTTTTTTTTTTAAATACTCTAATAAAAAGAAAATAAAACCCAATTTTGATGCATACTTTAAAAACCAATTGAACCACAAGGGAAGCCAATTTCTATTTTAAATTTAAAACCCAAGTATATTCTGTACCTAAAAGGTTACCTAAATGTTTTTAAAATTTTTTGGAATTTTTAAAATATTTTGAAAATAAAAGGAATTAAAAATGTAGTTTTAAGACACACATTCTATGCTATTTTAACCACAAGGAAACATCATTTTGACTTGATATTTTAAACCCAAGAGCATTCTATCTATAAAAGATCACCAAAATTTTCTAAAGTTTTTCTAGAATTTTAAAAATATTTTCTAAATAAAAGAAGACAAAACCCAATTTTGAGACAAACTTTAAAATCAATTTAACGATTAGGGCAGCAAATATCCACATGAAATTTAAGACCCAAGTTTATTTAAGCCCAGGAAGTTGAATTAAAAATTTGGGAATTTTCAGAAATATAAAAGTATTTTTAAAAAATGATTTTCCAAAATACCAAGATTTTCCAAAAATTTCAAAAATATAAAAAAAAAATAGAAAACTAACTCGGAATGAGCCCAAAGGTGGGCCCCGGAGAGTGGGGCCCATCTGCCCCTTCCCCGGCTCTGGTACCGGTGCCACGCGCCAGCCAGGCGCATGGGGAAGGCTATTCACAGCCTTCTCCTTCCTTCAGTCTGCGCGCACTATTCATACACGCAGGCAGCCCCTTTCCGACCACTTTCCGGTGACTTCCCGACCTCCATTCAACCTAAATTTTATACCAATATTCTCGTTTCATCGTAAGCTATTTATTGGTACCAAAAGCCTCATCAAAGACACGCCGAATCGAAAACCCCCAAATCACAACTTCTAAGGTTCTTCAACAAATTTTTAAAAAATTAAATTTAAATTCCTTCATGATCCATTTCCAAATGTTCAAGGGTAAATTAATCTAGCAAGAACCACTCAACAAACCACAAATTGCTACAATAAACAGCCACGAATTTAAACTTAATATATCATTATATTCATCATATACATGTATGTGTGTATCTATGTTTATTACCCAACTTCAATTGCCAATTTAATTGCACATAATTCATGATCCAGAAAAAAAATCAGATTTATAAAATCAATTTTTATACTAAAATGAAATATTAAAATTCAACAAATTAAACAACAACAATTTACACATTGCAGGAATTAGTCTATGTACACAGATTCAAAGGGGAAGAGAAGAGTCGAACTTGCCTATTCGATGATTCAAAACCCGTCCACACGATCGCTCCTTCTCTCCCTCCTCTTTTTCGTCTACACGTTGGGTTTATGTGGGTAAACTAGCGGCAGAAACCCTAATCCCCTATTTTCTTTTTTTATTACTATTTTTTTCTAGAAAACTAAATAAACTCCAAAAATAAAAATATTATAAATATAAACCCTAGCCCATCAAAATAAGTGTACCCCTAGCCCAGCCATTCCAGCCCAACTCAACCCAAATTCACCATAGCCCATTCCAAAATTAAGATAAAAGAAAATCCAAATACCCAACCCAACCAGAATTAAAAAAAAATAAAAAGAAAAAAACTCCCTAACATTTAAAGCACTCAAGGAAATTTAAATCAATCAATGCACAATAAACAAATCAATTCAAATAAAATAATAACAATTATATAAAGCATTTAAATTAAAATAAATGACGTCAAAAATTACATGGTATTACAGCATAATCTAATTGCCTTTATGGTTCGTATATGAAATTCAATATATCAATTCAAGAGAATGTTTTTAACAATTCGATATGGGATCTCACAAGTTTTATTGAATTTGAAAGGAAAGACGCATACAGGGGCTAGTACATAGTACCTTTTCAGGTGCATTGAATTCCAAGGTTTTTGGACAACGCCTCCGTCGCCATTCACCCTTTGCAGCCTGTGAGCTCCCTACCCAATGACATCAGTTACCTTGAATGGACCTTCCCATTTTGCTGCCAGCTTGTCAGCGTTCAATTCTTTAGTGTTGTCAGTCACTTTTTTGTGAAGGTTCTGTTAGTATGCGGTCAATTTGATCTGCGCAACTTCTCTTTTTTCTTCCAATAGGTCTAGGCTATAGTCGATCTTTTGGTTGTTTTCTTGCTCCTCGAATGTTTTGGTTATTAAGGTATGAACGTCGAGCTCGATTGGAACTACAACCTTCATTCTATATGTCATACTGAAAGGGTTGTTCCTTGTCGAACGACAAGAAGTGGTTTGGTAGGCCCACAAAACATTCGGCAACTCTTCTAGCCAATGGCCTTTCCTTTCTTCCCACTTCTTTCTGATGTTGACAAAGATGGTTTTGTTCGTGATCTCGGCTTTCCCATTTCCTTGAAGGTACGACCTTGAGGAAAGCTTCTGATTTATCCTATACTTTGTGAAGAACCTCTGAACGGACTGGTTGTCCAAAATTTTCCTGTTGTCCATGATTATTGAAGTTGGGATGCCAAAATGACATATGATGTTGTTCCAGATGAACTTCTCCACTTGTGAATGTGTTATCGAGGTGTACGCCTCTACTTCCACCCACTTAGTGAAATAGTCCGTGGCTAGAAGAACATTTTTTTGTGCTGTGGTTTGCAGAGGACATACCACGTCCATTCCCCATTGGGCAAAAGGCCATGGGCTAGTTATCGAATTCAGACTTCCCGGGGGTTGGTGTAGCAGTTGCGTGTGCTTTTGGCATTTATCATAATTTCTGGAGTACTCTACTACGTCGTGTGACATCACTACAAGAAGTAAGGTCTTTAGGGATAGGCTTTTAGAGACAATCTAAAAACCATCCCTAAAAGTGCCATTTTTAGGGACAACAATATTTGACCATCCCTAAAGGTCCTAATTTTCATGCCAAAAAATTTGACGCGCTCCTGCGGCAGTAGGGTCCACTTCTTTTTGATGCACCACTTCTTTTTGGGTGGCTATGATCATTCTGGAAGGCATCTAAGGGAGGATCGAAGGAACACATAGATCACTTCTCTCTCTCTTCCTCCTCACTTCTCCAATTTTTTGCACTATTCAATGATGCCGAGAGGCTCATCTCAGTCCCAACATCATCCTCATCAATCGATGGTACGCGACGTCAATTAGTCACCAACACCTCCGGCGACTCTACTGGATTCAGAGTAGGAGGAAGTGACTCGGGAAGCAATGTGCTTGGGTTCTACACTGACGACACCACAGACTCAAACAATCGCCGATCGTCATCCTTGCCACGAGCCTCTACTTCATTGGCTCCGTCACCACCCTCCACATCTTCAGTAAGCTCTATCGCTACCGATTTGGGGATTTTCAAAGTTTTAGGGTTTGAATCTTCTTACTAAGGTAGGGGTATTCTAATTATCTTAAGCTTTAATTGGTGATTTGCTTCTTCTTTTTTTTGTTTCTTTTGTGTTCATGAAGCTCTGTGTATATGTATTTTGAATATATTGAGGTTATGTGAGATTTTCTAGTGGGTTTAGAGGTGAAGGCAAATGGGGGTTTATTAAATAAAATTTTGATGGTTAACTAAGATAAATTTTAGATGATTGTGAGTCTCGGTTACATAGTCTTCCTGGTGTGTGATTCAATTTTTCATAGTTCATTGAATAGGTTCCGTCTTGAGTGTATACCTGGGCCTATATATGGATATATATATATATATATATGTATATGTATGTATATGTATATGTATATGTATATATAATAGGTTAAATGATCAATATTTGATGTGGGGTTTTGATTAGGTGCTGGGTATCTTGTATTGTGTGTGTAAAATTGGTAGATTTTGAAATAATGGGTAGGCAGAGGGGTTCCCATTTCTGTGGATTTGGTGTATTGCTGGTGGGTTTCTTTTATATATATGTGTGTGTGTGTGTGTGTGTGTGTGTGTGTGTGGTTATGGCCAAAGAAATATTTGGTTGAAGTCTATGGACACATAAATCATATGGTGGTATGACTGTGACTTTAATTAGTTTAAACCCTTTGTAATCTTGATTCATGTATTGAGTGTGTACTTGTGTATTAGATTTTTTGTGAAATTAATATGAGAAACACGTTAGATTTTGTGGGATTATATTTGAGATGGGTGTAGTATCAGGTTGGAAAAAATACTAGGCTATATAACCCATGTTAATTGGGTGTTAATGACTAATTGTGAACTAATTTGGGTTTTAATTGGTTGCAAAATGCATGTACATGTGAGTTGGTATGTGTATGCTTTGTTTATCTTTATTTTAATGGAATTATATATGTGTATGCTAATATTTTTTGTTCTGAGGGTAATTATTGCTATTTAAAACTCTTCTTTTGCTTCTACAATATTTTGTTAGGTACTGTTGTTGAGACAATGAATTGTTTCACTTGCCAAAAGAAAAGAGAATGAACTATTTCCTGTCCCTTTTCAAATCCCCTTCTATGTTTCCCTTTTTGAGGAGATTTTCTCAATATATTCGAGATCTTCACTAATATATTAGTGCAAAGTTGATTTTTAGAAGGCTTACTCATTGGTTTTGTGCTAAAGATATATTTTAACACTTGATATGCTTATTTTCTCTCCTTAATAATTCAATTTAAAGAGCATATTCTTCCTTCCCCCAAGAAATCTCCTTTTAAGTTGTAATATTAGATATTGTGAATTTGGTGTAAAGATGCCTATGATGTTTGCTGGTTGGAGGTTCTTAGAAATATATTTTCCTTTTTTTGTGTTTTTTGTTTTTCTCTTTAGGGTTTGATCTCCTTAGCATTTGTCTTGATTCATGTTAGTGGGTCCAAGCTGCTCACTTAATAGATCTGGGGTGATTTTCTAAAAATGATATACCACAACCATCTAACTTAATATTAAATTGAGGCCTTGCATTTAAAATAAAATAAAATAATTGTTTGAACATAGTCTTTGAGTAAGTTTGTCTATAAGGCCACAGATTGGTAGCACATAGGCCTTCATCTCAGTTGTCGAGAATGAAGAAACTCACTCATCTGTTATTGTTGATTACAAATTTAAATTGCTAAGCAAGCTCTTATTATTTTGAAATAATGGGTAGGCAGAGGGGTTCCCACTTCTGTGGGTTTGGTGTATTGCTGGTGGGTTTCTTATATATATATATGTGTGTGTGTGTGTGTATAGTTATGGCCAAAAGAATATTTGGTTGAAGTCTATGGACATATGAATCATATGGTGGTATGACTGTGATTTTAATTAATTTAAACATGAATCTGGTGGTATGACTGTGACTTTAATTAATTTAAACCCTTTGAATCTTGGTTCATGTATTGAGTGTGTACTTGTGTATTGTGGAAAGAGTCAACGATTTCTAAGATTGTATATAGCTGTATAATGTACAGCTATGCATTTAGATATTGTACAGTTAGGTAGATCAGATCTGTTACCATATTTTTAGGAGTAGATTATTATCTGTTACCATAATTGTAGGAGTAGATTACTAGCTGTAAATTATATTTAAATAGGGAGTAATCTCTTGACTTTAGAATATGAATATATGAATTCTTCTTCTTGTGTTGTGTTCATGGTATCGGAGCTGGTTCTCCACTGGAACCAACTTTTATTTTCTACTTAATCCTGAAGTTTTTTTCTGCTTTGTTCTCGGCACTTACTGCCGTTTGTTTTTTCCAAACCATTGATCAATCTATTCATGGCACTTATTGCCTTTTTTTCAGACCATTGATTAATCTTTTCGTGGCACTTATTGCCCTTTGTTCGTTCAAATCATTACAACATTTATTGTTAGGTAATCTTTTGTCGTGCCTCTCTCTTCCTAAAGTTTTTTCAGGTCTCTTTTTTGGTGTTTCTCTGTATTACGATCTCCCTGTTTTTTGACCCGAATCCTAGCTTGTGCTGCACTTGCCTCTGAAGGTGTTATCCTGTTTATTGAAGGTCTGATCCAAAACCCCTAAGTGTAGAAAATGGCTAAAGAGAAAAATCCAAGCACCCCAAGTGGCTCCAATAAACCTGTAACTGCTGGTCTCAGTCTTTTACAAATTCCCTCAACTGACAACATGTCTCTGCAAATGTCTCTACAAAAACTCAATGGAAAAAATTATCTAAGGTGGTCTCAGTCCATTATGTTGTTCATTAGAGGGAAAGGAAAACTCGGCTACTTAACTGGTGAAACAAAAGCTCCGGATATAGGGGATCTAGCGTACAATACATGGGATATGGAGAATTCCATGATAATGTCTCTACTCATCAATTCAATGGAGCCTGAAATAGGAAATAATCACATGTTTTTTCCTACAGCAAAAGATATTTGGGATGGAGACTTTTTCTGATCTAGAAGATTCAACCCAAATGTTCGAGATCCAAACCAAGACATATGATTTTAAACAAGGAGATCATGATGTTACGAAGTACTACAGCATGCTACGAAGCTTATGGCAGGAGTTGGATTTGTTCAACAAATTTAAATGGCATTGTACCATGGATTGTACTTAATATAAAAAAAGCTTGGAGAGAGATTGAGTATTCAAGTTCCTTATGGGTCTGAATAAGGACTTGGATGAAGTAAGAGGTCGTATACTTGGAAAGAAACTGCTGCCATCAATTGGAGAAGCTTTTGCAGAAGTTAGGAGGGAAGAAAGTCGACGATCAGTCATGTTAACCGCTGCTGCCCCAATAAATCCGGAGACCTCAACTTTGGTTTCTAAAGGACCAAACAATAACTATTTAGCAATAAAAAAAACATACGAAAGGGAGAAAGAGTATGGTGTGATCACTGTAATCGCTCTCGTCACACACAGGAAACTTGCTGGCAGCTACATGGTAAACCAGCCAACTGGAAAGGTATGCGACCACAGAACAGAGATAATCGGGGTATGCAGGCCAGTGTTGATAACTCAGTTAGTGCAGGACCAGCAAAGAGTTCAGAATCTGTTCCCCAATTTAGCAAGGAACAAATGGATCACCTGTGTAGACTTTTGAGTCAGTCCTCCTCTAATTCCAATTCTGGTACCTCTTCTTGTTCTGTCTCTCGCCAAGGTAATCTTTTGACTGCTTTTAGTGCTTCAGCTGAAAAAAAGTCCCTAGATCATTGATTTAGGTGCCTCCGATCATATGACTAGCTTGTCAACCTTGTTTACAACATATAATCCTTATCCTGGTAACTCAAAAATTAAAATTACTGATGGATCTTTCTCAGCTATTGCAGGAATAGGATCAATCCCTCTTTCAAAAAATCTATTTTTACAGTCTGTTCTCCATGTTCCAAAACTATCTTGCAATTTAATATCCATTAGTAAACTGACAAAGGATTTAAATTGTATTACTAAATTCTCGTCATCTCAATGTGAATTTCAGGACTTGCATTCGGGGAAGAAGATTGGCAGTGCTAAAGAGTATGGAGGTTTATACTATTATGAGGATGAATTTACCTTGAGTGGACAAGCTCAAACAACAAGTTGTGACACTTCCTCTTCTGCTAATAGTGAAATAATGTTGTGGCACCGTAGGTTAGGCCACTCTAGCTTTCCTTATTTAAAGACTTTGTTTCCACTGTTATTCAAAAATAAACCTCTTTCATTGTTTCAGTGTAAAGTTTGTCAATTTTCTAAACATAAACGTTCTGTTTTTCCTTCACAACCATATAAAGAGTCTTCCCCTTTTTCCATGATACATAGTGACATTTGGGGTCCATCTCGCACTCTTACCATTACAGGTGCTCGTTGGTTTATAACATTTATTGATGATCACTCACATGTCTATTGGGTTTTTTTGTTAAAGGAAAAATCTGAAGGTGGAAAAATATTTCAAAATTTTTACTCCATGGTGCTAACTCAATTTCAAAGAAAAATTTAAATTCTTCACACCGACAATGGCAAAGAGTATTTTCATTCCATTCTTGGCAACTTTCTATTACACAATGGAATCGTTCATCAGTCTTCTTGTTCTAACACTCCTCAGCAAAATGGCATTGCTGAAAGGAAAAATAGACACCTATTGGAAGTAGCTCGATCTATAATGTTTACTTCTGGAGTTCTTAAACATTATTGGGGAGAGGCTATCCTTACTGCCTCTTACTTAATCAATCATATGCCAACTCGTGTTTTTCAATTTCAAACACCACTTTCTGTCTTTACCCGATCCTTTCCCAATGTTCGACTCTTTACCTCGATACCCCTAACAAATTTTGGGTGCACTGCCTTTGTTCATAACCACAGTCCAAACAGAAGCAAAGTCGATCCCCGAGCCTTAAAATGTGTATTCCTAGGTTACTCCCCAACTCAGAAAGGTTACAAGTGTTATGATCCTATCTCTCGCAAATTCTATGTTACTATGGATGTCACCTTTTTTGAAAATGAGTCTTTCTTTCCCACAACTTCTCTTCAGGGGGAGAATCATATGCTTGAATATAAGTTCTGGGAAGTTTTATTACCCATGTCTTTACAACCTTTAGCTTCACCTTTGTCTTCGCCCGCAACTGAACGAACAGTGTCCACAACACCAAGGGGGGTGTCACCGCATGTTGCTCCACCAACTGAGCTTCGTGTTTACTCAAGGCGACAACCAAATTCTCAAATAGCAAACGACCTTATCTCTCAGTATGGCCAGTAGTCTAAACCAAATGCAAGTTCATTAGGTAACATTTCCCCCATTCCTATATCTGATTTGGAGTCAACAGATGACCTTGATCTACCCATTGCTCTTAGAAAAGGAATTAGAACCTTACACAACACCCCATTTCCAAGTTTGTTTCATTTCATATACTGTCCTCCTCTTTTAAAGCTTTTGCCACTAATCTGTCATGTCTAGAAATTCCAGGTCTATACAGGAGGCTCTAAATGTTCCTGAGTGGAGGAAAACCGTTTTGGAGGAAATGCGGGCCTTGGAAATGAATAAGACTTGGGAGATGGTTGATCTTCCAAGAGATAAGAAACCAGTGGGATGTAAATGGGTGTTTATAGTCAAGTACAAAGCTGATGGATCTATTGAAAGATATAAGGCAAGGCTGGTTACAAAGGGCTTTACACAAACATATGGTATTGATTATCAGGAGACATTTGCACCAGTGGCAAAGATGAATACAATCAGAGTTCTTTTGGCTCTAGCTACCAATTTTGATTGGCCTCTCCACCAACTTGACGTAAAAAATGCTTTCCTAAATGGGGAGTTAGACTAAGAAGTGTACATGGATTTACCTCCTGGATTTGAGAAGAAACGTGGAAGTAATAAGGTGTGCAAGCTAAAGAGATCCCTCTATGGACTGAAACAATCACCACGGGCATGGTTTGAGAGGTTTACCATGCAAGTCTATTAAGCTACATGGATACCTCTAGAGTCAAGCTGATCATACACTCTTTTTCAAACACATGGAAGATGGTAAAATCACTATTCTTATAGTGTATATTGATGATATAATTATGACTGGTAATGAGAGTGTTGAGATAGAAAAATTGAAGCGGATTTTGGCCGATGAATTTAAGATAAAGGATCTAGGCCCTTTGAGATATTTTCTTGGTATGGAAATTGCAAGGTCCAAGAAGGGAATTTTTGTCTCACAAAGAAAATATACCCTTGACTTAATCAAGGAAACGGGTTTACTTGGTAGTAAACCTACTGAGACACCTATTGATCCTAATCATAGACTCGGTAGTGAAACCAAGGGATGCCCTGGAGATAAAGGGCAATATCAAAGATTAGTAGGGAAGCTGATTTATCTCTCTCATACTAGACCAGACATTGCATTTGCAGTTAGTGTAATCAGTCAATTTATGCACTTTCCAGATGAGAAACATTTTGAAGCAGCTTATAGAGTTCTTAAGTACTTGAAGAGAACTCCAAGGAAAGGTTTATTCTTTGAGAAGAATAATCATATGCAGGTTGAGGCATTCACTGATGCTGACTGGGCTGGATCAGTTTGTGATAGAAGATCAACTTCTGGGTATTATACATTTGTTGGAGGAAATCTAGTGACTTGGAGAAGTAAAAAGCAGTCTGTGGTTGCAAGAAGTAGTGCAGAGGCAGAATTCAGAGAAGTTGCATAGGGAGTTTGTGAACTGTTATGGTTAAAAAAGCTGCTTAAAGAATTAAAGGTTCCTATGTCTAGCCCTATGAAACTGTATTGTGATAACAAGGCAGCTATAAACATCTCTCATAATCCTATTCAGCACGACTGTACTAAGCATGTTGAGGTGGACCACCATTTTATTAAGGAAAATCTTGAAAGGGGTGTGATTTGTATGCCTTTCGTACCAACCGAACAACAACTTGCTGACATTCTCACGAAAGGATTACCAAAAACATTTTTGAATCAATAACTAGCAAGCTAGGAATGACTGATATCTTTGAACCAGCTTGAGGGGGAGTGTGGAAAGAGTCAATGATTTCTAAGATTGTATACAGCTGTATAATGTACAGCTATGTATTTAGATATTGTACAGCTAGGTAGATCAAATCTGTTACCATATTTTTAGGAGTAGATTATTATCTGTTACCATAATTATAGGAGTAGATTAATAGCTGTAAATTATATTTAAATAGGGAGTAATCTCTTGACTTTAGAATATGAATATATGAATTCTTCTTCCTGTGTTGTGTTCATGTATTATATTTTTTGCGAAATTATTATGAGCAGCATGTCAGATTTTGTGGGATTAAATTTGAGAAGGGGCTGTTGGGTGTAGTATCAAATTGGCGAAAAGACTAAGCTATATAACCCATGGTAATTGGGTGTAGTATCAGGTTAGCAAAAATGCATGTACATGTGAGTTGGTATGTGTATTCTTTGTTTTGCTTCAAAAAATTGTTTGGGCATGTGTAACATTGAGGCATAATTCTCCTGGTGAAAATGTGCTGAAACTATTGATGGGCTGCGTATGCCTAATAATATTACTCATCAGTGGCTTCCAAAAGGAACTATTTATTACCCATCTGGTCAAGTCCTTCCATATCTTTGTTGTTGTACTTGAGATATCCTGTTACATATATTTTTAGTGTCTTGAATTGGTTAGTATTGAGATATGAAATGTTAAATGTTTATTTAGTGCAAAGTGTTATCTCATTCATTTTATGGATAAAAGAGAGTATTGAAACATATTGCATTTTTTTTCTTTGTTTTACTTCTTGTCATCTAACATGATAAGTTGCTGGTAACTATTCTGAACCTACCTATTTATTGGAACATATTTTATTGGAACAGGAGAACCTATTTATTGGAACATATTTTTAACAGATGGAACAGGAGAACCTAATTCGGAAGGAATAGAATACTATAAAAGCCTTATAGATGCTTTATTGGAAAAAGGTCACCTAAAGGACAATAATTCTCATAAATTAGTTCTTTCTCAAATCTTTTTTATGCTTTGAAGATTTAGCTGTCCTTTTTCTCTACCAAGAATTCAGCCCTATATTGTTACATGTACAAATTTTGAACCAATAGTTTTGACTTGCATATTGCCACAACTATCATAGGATGTCTCATAACTATTCTGAACCTACCTATTGCTGAATTCTTATCTTTAATTGCAAGTGTCATTTGGAGCATTGCAGCATTTTTTTTAATTATTCGGGAAATGATTCATATTCATATACTTTCCTAGGTATGTATAGATATAAATAAAACATGTATATGTGTATGTATAGATCTAGCTAAAAGACGTTAAACTGGGTATGTATAGATATAAATAATACATGTATATGTGTATGTATAGATCTGGCTGAAAGACGTTAAACTTAGCGCTCCTGAGAGGCAACCCGGTCCATGTAAAATAATTTTCTTTACTATTAGTTTTTTACGTAACTTATAACTATCATTACTATCAAAATTTTGAGGTAGTATTGAATACTGATGTATAAGGTTGTGGAAATTGATTGGAGTTAATTTCGTTGAAAAATAAATTTATTACGTATTCTTGAAGTTGAGTATATAAAGTTGTGGGAACTGCGTTGATTTGATTTTCAATGGACTAATTTTTTAGCTTTTTTCATGGACTAGTTTACTTCTATCTCAATTCTAAGACTCAAGTTTTAACTCAATTGCAGGATGAAATGATGGAGAAGCCTACACAGGTTACTATAAATTCTGATGTTATCACAAATCTAATTATAATGATGCGGAGATAGTGCATAACCAACTCAGTATCAGGAGCAGCACCACCACCCCACTTGAATGACAAACGTAATGTCTTTCCTTTAGTTTTTTTTTTTTTGAATGTTTTGTTTAGAATTTTGTATATCGTAAAAATAAGAATTGGTAAGATTTCTCAATCTAGTTCCTTTTGTAGGGCTCAAAAAAGGTAGAGAAATTGGGTTAGTACTTTGTCATTAATGATTGTGATTTTATGATTTTGGTTTTAAGATATATATGATACCATTCAACTGTTATATTAATCATACCACATTTCATGGTGCATTCATATATGTGATTTTGATCTATTATTTTGTCATATATATAAATTACTTTGCATATTATTGATATTAATATTTTTATATTGGTGTAGATTAATTTTAGGAAAAATGTACCTATAAAAATAGAATAAATAAATCAATTAGAGCAAAAATAATTTCATAATAGAAAAAAAAAACAAAAAAAATATAGTATTAACCATAATTTTAAACTGATGCAAGTAAAAAAATAATAATAAAACTAATGTATTAGCGACGGGCTTTTCACATTAGCGACAGAAGAAAACTGTCGCTAATTTGTGCACTATTAGCGACAGAAAAATTGTCGCTAATAGCATTTAGTGACGACAATATTGGAGACAGTACTTACCGTCGCTAAAGTGCCCTACCTTTTGTGACAGCAACCTTTTGACCGTCGCTAAAGATTTTTTTCGACGGAGGTATTAGCAACAGACAGATTTAACATTTAACGACGGTTCTGGTCATCGCTAAAGCCCAAAATTCTTGTAGTGCATGTATGGCCAGAAATATCCTAACGTCAGAGCTTTATAGGGATTAGACATTCCTCCCGAATGGTTTTCGCAAACTCCCTCGTGGATTTCCTTTAGAACTTCTCTAGCTTCTAATGATGTCAGACATCGTAGCAATGGTCCAGAGTATGACCTCCTGTAAAGGCAACTGTTAATGATGGAGTAATTGGCTGATTTCATTCTTAGTTTCTTGGCCTCTTCTTTCTATTCGGGAAGGATCCTATTCTTCAAGTATGCTTCGATTAAGTCCATCCATCTCAGCTCTCTTGGAATAATGAGCACCTCCTATGACTTCGTAATGTTTGGCTCATTCAATTCTCCTATGGAGGACACCTTGGTCAGCGATTCATCTACACAGGAGGCCAAACGGGCTAATCAATCAGCCACCTCATCTTTTCCCGTGGAATGTAACTGAGTTCCACCTTATCAAATTCCTTCAATCCCTTGATCACTATTTCTCAGTAGGTGTTCATCTTATCTTCCTTTGTCTGATATTCTCCATTAACTTGATTTATGATTAATTGAGAATCGCTAAAAATGGACAATCTCTTTATCTATAATAATTTTGCCAATCGAAGCCCCACAACAATAGTCTCGTACTCAGCTATGTTGTTAGAGGCTTCAAAATTAAACCTTAATGCATGGTATATGATAGTACTATTTGGAGTTCTGACTTCAATTCCTGCACCTGACCCTGCTTAGCATGATGATCCATCCACGTAAGTTTCCCATGTAGGATGATCCTCCTTTTCCTCTTCTGGTTCATCATACTCCAATAGGAACTCCACCAACACCTGACCTTTCCTGGCCGTTCTGGGTTCAAAATAGATGTTGTAGGCCCTCAGTTCCATGGCCTACTTCATTAGTCTCCTAGTCATGTCTGGTTTGTTGAGAATTGTTCTGAGCGGTAAAGTTGTCAGGACGATTATTGGATAGGATTCGAAGTAATGTCTCAATTTATTTTTCGTATGAATGAGGGTGAGGATCAGCTTCTCTACTTTTGAGTATCTGTGTTCCACATCAGTCATTGTCTTGCTGGAGTAATACACCGATTGCTGCCTCCGATCTTCTTCTCAGACTAGTGCAGGAGTCGTGGATATCTTTAAAATCACTAGGTATAAGTATAACGCTTCTCTGGGCTTCGGGATTGAAAGGATTGGTGCAACGGTTATGTACTCCTTTAACTTCTTCAAGGCGTATGCCTGGTCTTTTTCCCATATGCCCTTCCTTTTCCTTTTGATGGTGTCGAAGAATGGTTTGCATTTGTCTGAGAGGCGAAATATGAATCGACTTAAAGCGACAATTTGGCCGGTCAGGACTTGTACCTCCCTGTGGGTCTTTGGTTCTAAACTTTGGATCAGTGTCGATGCTTGTGAGAGGCTCATCTCTATTCTTGTTCGACTGACCATGTGACTGAGGAAATGTCCTGACAAAATTTTGAACGAGCACTTCATCGAATTTAACTTCACGCGATGCTATTTGAGAACTCTGAAGACCTCCTACAAATGCGTTAGGTGATCCTGCTTCCTTTTACTTTTGACCACCATGTCATCATTATAAGCCTCTACGGTGTCACCGATTTGATCTTTGAAAACTCGGTTAATCATTCGTTGGTATACGGCCCCTGCATTTTTCAATCCGAAGGGCATTACCTTGTAATAATAAATGCCTCCTTCGGTGATAAACGACGTTTTCTCTTCGTCCCTTGGGTTCATTAGGATCTAATTGTAGCCCAAGTAGGCATCTAAAAAAGTTAGTCGTTCGTACCCAGTTGTAGCGTCTACCATCTGATCTATCTTCAGAAGAGGGTAACAATCTTCTGGACATGCCATATTTAGGTTAGTGAAGTCAATGCATACTCTCCACTTTCCATTCTTTTTCCTCACTAGCACCACATTTGAGAGCCATTCTGGATATCTCACCTCCTTAATGAAGCTTGCTTGTAATAATTGACCAACTTCTTTGGTGATTATCTTATTTCTCTCCGGGGTGAATGTCCTCTACTTTTGCTTGACTGGGATGTTGGTGGGTCGATGTTCAAAGAATGTTCTGCTAGAGCGGTGTCGATGCCTAGTATGTCAAGATGACTCCAGGCAAACACATCCATGTTTTTTTCTAAGCATGTCGATTAGTTCATCTCTTTCTTTCTCCTGCAGAAGTGTTTCGATTTACGTACTCTTATTCTCTTCAAGATTTCTGAGTTGGACCACCTGGAGTTATTTTACGAGCTGTGCTGAGCTCTCGGTTTCCTCGAATATGCTAAATTTCTATGATTGTTATTGGATGTCTGTTCTTGTGTTAATTCCTTTTTCCTTTGGTGTATGCTTGATTGTTAGCGAATAACACTCATTCGCTACTACTTGGTTGCCAAAGAGGTCCACAGTCCCTTTCTTGTTTACAGTCAAACATCTCCGTGCATTATGTGGATCCATCTTCTCCCCATAATGAGATTGTAGGACGAGTGGACATCTACTATTATGAATTGCTCTCTCAATGTCCTATGTGCAACTATTACAAGCAGAGATATTATTTTGACTGGGGTGACTCTGTTTCCATCGAACCCCACAAGTGAGCCCTCGATTGGTTTAACTTGATCATCTCTGATCCCTATTTGTTTGTAAACTTCGAGTGTCATTGTGTTGGCACTCTACCCTGCATCAATGAGCACTCTCTTTATTTGACAGTTTGCTACCAGAATACTGATTACTAGTGGATCCTCATGAGGGAGTTGCACCCTCATCAAATCTGGGTCTCCAAATGTGATTTGAGTGTCGATACTCTTGTTTTAGACCGAGTTGACCTCTCCCAACCTCTATAGTCTTTTTGCTTGGAAGTGGTAGGATCTGCCCGTGCCTTGATCCTCCTGAGTTACATAACCGTGTATGGCATTGATCGTTCTGACTGGATTCAAATTCTAGTTTCCTCTGCGCTTGAGGATCTGACGTTCATTCTGTTCATGATGCTCCTTTGCCATGTATTCGGTTAGCCCTCCTTTGGTTATAATCGCCTCCGTCTGCCCCTTAAATTTTGGCATTCGTTGGTGGAGTGTCTGTGCTCCTGGTGGAAGGCGCAATGTTTGCTTCTGTCTCTATGTTCGGCCGGGATTCAGTTGGCAGGCAGCGCTCGAAATATTCCTTGGCCTTTTTTTTCCTAATACATCCTGGCTAAGGAATACTTTAGAGGAGTATTATTTTCTTCAAATCTAGGTCTTTTCTCAATCTTCGTTGGGATAGGAGGGACCCTGCTTTAGCCCTTCGGTTTATTCCCCTTTTCTTTGGTGTAATACCCCGCTCCAACACATGATATGATATTGTCCGCTTTGGGCCTGAGCCGCACGGTTTTGCTCTTGGGTTTTACCCCAAAAGGCCTCATACCATTTGAAGAGAACACACTACATATAAGCACATCCCCTTCTCCACACCCAGGCAATGTGGGATTGAAAACCCCGTACCCTGTCAGTGTGGTAGCTCAGCCCAGTGTCTATCTTCGCACCCGCCCACTCACACCCATCCACGAGGGTTACTACAACCCTTTTTTTTTTTCTTCTTCCTTCTTCCTCCTGAAGCTCCACGCAACAACAATGGTGGAGAAACTTCCCGATCACTTTCCGATCACTTCCGGGTACCGAATCGCGCATATGAATATACCATTGAACTCGTATCAATCTAAGCTACGCATTGGTACCAAAATCATCCCCTCTCACGGCCTAAATCAAAAATGCCCAATTTCAAGTTTAGAAAATCTAAAATTTCGAACTCAATTTCTTATCAATCTACCCAACGGTTCACAACCAAACTTTCAAGGATTGTTCTAGGAAGTAAGATCTACCTTTTAATCGAACAAAAACATTCAAAAATGATGAATACAATAAACCCAATTTCATGTTAATATATATATATATATACCCGCCTATACAGTCATATATACATGTATAAACATATGCAAAAATACCATAGTAACATACTATATGTTTATACATGTATATATGACTGTCATATATACATGTATATATAAATATTATATATGTATGCAGATTCAAAGGGGAAGAGAAGAGTTCGAACTTGCCTTGTGATGTTGAGCAAAAATCACTTTTTTTCTCTTTTCCTGGTGTCTTCCGTCTTCTCCCTATCTGTGCGTAGGAATCCTCTGTGCATAGAAACTATTGAACCCTAATTCCTTTTCTCTTATTTAATATTCCTAAATAATTAAACTAATAGATATAAAATATTTAGCCTAACTATATATATATATATATCGATATATATATACATATATCGATATATATATACATATATATAGCCCAGCCCAGCAGCCTAGCCCAACCTAATAATAATAATAATAATAATAAAACAAAATAAAGAAAATGCAACCCAAACCAACATATTTTTATTTAACAAAAAAAAACTATATTTAAAACAAATATTTAACACACAATTAAACTCAATCAACATTTAGCAACAATTCAAACTTACACATTAAACATATAAAAATAGGCATTGAAAAAATTAATTAAAGCATTTAAATAATTAAAAACTCCATCAAACAAATAAAAACTCAATTTAGATATCCTCAAATTACGGGGTATTACATTCTTCCCCCCTAGAAAAGGAATTATGTCCTCGGAATTCGCCTCATACCTAAAATAAAAGATCTGGGTATTTTGACTTTATTTCATCCTCCCTCATCCAAGTGGACTTTGCCTCATTGCGGTGGAGCCTGCACATGATCTGGCATAACGTTGTAGACCCTCCCATAGTGCAACAGCTGGGTAGGTTGCCCCGTAGGCGGTGGCGGTGCTAGTAAAGCTGGTCGGTTCTGAGTCTGAATCTGTGGAACTTGGGGTGCCGGCAAGGGTGGTTGTTTCCTCTGCCCCTGCTGACCAAACTGCGCTTGATTAGTATTGGGGCAATACCTAACTGAATGCCCAAGTTCACCACACCCATAACAATTTCCTTTTAATGTACTAGTAGGCCCCCCTAACTGATTACCTTGAGGCTGAGACTGACCTGTCTGCGGTACTCCATTCTGTTTCCTGTGAGTAGAGGCTCCCCCTCTCTCAGCATCACTGTTAGATCTATGTCTCTTCCATGGTTGTTGCCCTGAGTGACTGCCCCTCACAAAGTGCCTACTGCCATTCCCATTCCTTCTCTCCATTGTCTGACCAGTGAAGTCCTTGTCGTGTCGATTCTCTGTCTACCCTTTCTTATGATCCCTTCTCGACTGACAGTGCTGCAATGCAGCATCCACCACCTGAGCGTATGTAGTATAAGCTGGACATCCCAAAAGGACCTGTCGAATAAGCCAAATTAACCCATTTACAAAACATCGCAGCTTCTTTTCTTCGGTGTCCACCTCCTCAAGTGCAAACATCGATAGATTGGTGAATTCCTGTTCATATGCTACAACAGTTCTGTCACCTTGTTGTAACTCAAGAAATTCTTTTGTTTTGGCTGCCCTTACTGGATACGGGAAGTACTTAGCATCTAAGCGAACCTGAAAATCTATATAGGTGAATGTGATTCGCTGTTCTGGTGTAGTCACCGACTCCCACCATTACAATACATTTCCCACTAGCTTAAAGGTAGCTAGCATCTGTTTCTGTACCTCAGTGCACATAACCATGCGAAGATGACGCTCAATATCTTTCCTCTACTGATACGCCTCGGTCACCTCTGTAGACCTTGAAAACTCCGACAGATTCCCTTTTGTAAAGGAATTTCATACCCTCTCCCAACTGTTGGGTTGCTCCATAAGTAATGGAATCTGTGCCATCTGTTGTGGCTGCTGAGGTGGCTGCTGATTCTGAAGAGCAGTCGCCACTCCGGCAGCTACAGCCTAAGCGATAATGGTTACCAAGTTGGGAGGAATCTCTGTATCTCCACCCTGAGCATGACCCTGACCTTGAATATCATTCACGTTCCTCCTTCTACAGGGTGGCATCTGAAGAGAAAATATAAAAGAGATCAATACCTCCGAGGATAGATTAGAACACAATAAACTCTATATTTAGAAATCTATTTATCAGAATATGCAACGCAGAAGATACCCAATGACGGACCCGACAGACCCGAGGATACTTGAACCTGGAATGCTCTAATACCAAATGAAATACCCCCCAGAAAATTTCGCGTATGAGGTGCCCAGTCTCATACATAAAACCTGGGAGATACATACAATTAGGAGCAACAAGCATATAATACAAAAGACAGTAAAATAAATTCTAAAAGCTGAACAAAAAATCCCATTGAATTGAAATAACTGGTAAACAAATAATTATATGTTCGCTGATACAATTTGGAAGTCCCGTAACCCAAGGACCCCTTAATCATAATAAACAAGAGTTTAAGACTCTAATTTAAAACTAACAACCAAAATCTCTAAACGAGTTCATAGTATGACCCTTGAATAAGATGATAGGTTTCTACCCTGTGACCGATGAGAAGAGATATCTGCCACAACCAACCCTAAAACTTTATCTTCGCAGTGGAACCCGTCTAAAACCTGAAATATCAATAAAGTGGGTTAAACCCACAAGCAAGTCCTATCTACTACATCCCAATGAGAGAACCAATATACATACCCCTCAGTATAAGGGATACAAAATAAATCTATAGATTTAACATACAAGTTATTCTTTTATCCAGTTTTATGTTTCCGAAGCAACAGCCAATATTTATAATATTCCACCCAAACCCTTATTATGCAAAAGTAAACACATTCCTTAAGTTCGGCAGAAATAAACATAACATGAAATAATATCAAGTTTAAACAATCCTAACATGTCACCATTTTATCCTTTGATACCTTAATAGGTATAGGTATATACATACTGGTCATTCCTTACCTAGTTCATGTTTTCAGAAATCAAAATCATCTTATATGTTGTCCCAACAAACCCTTATCATTCAACAATGAACCCATTCTTTAAGTTCAAAGTAAAGAAACATATGCATGCATTTTATTAAACCTAGACAATCATGACAAAGCAAATATAATGTATAGATACCTTATTAGGTATAGGCAATCCTGACACGCCGGGCAATCCTGACATGCCAAATAAAATGTATAGATACCTTATTAGGTATGGGCGATCCTGACACGCCGGACAATCCTTACATGCCAAAATAAAATGCATAGATACCTTATTAGGTATAGGCGATCCTGACACGCCGGGCAATCCTTACATGCCAAAATAAAATGCATAGATACCTTATTAGGTATGGACAATCCTGACATGCGGGGCAATCCTTACATACCAAATAAAATGTATAGATGCATTCCCAATATGAAACATAAAATAAACAAGGTGTGTTATGATTTTAATTTGCATAAACAAAGTAATTCAAATTATCCGCCATGAAATTATCACCATAAGACAAATTGTTCACAAGTAACTATAATCAAGTATTTAATGGGCATTTATATCCATAAAGGAAAATACATTCAAGTAAATCAAATAACACAATTTAACCACTTTAAAAGCAAACACCCAATCCAACCCCCAATGCACTCAAAACTATAAGGGAGTCTAAACCAAACTCTTATCTAGGTTTCGGGGCCTATTCTACTTCTAATAACCATATTAAATCATTCTAGAATTTTCTAGAATTTTACAAAATATTTTCAACAAAAAAGAAGGTGAAAACCCAACTTTTAGACACTTTAAAAATTAATTGAATACCAATGGAAGCTCATTTCGAGATGAAAATTTAAAACCAAGTTTTTTTAACCTCTAAAAAGTTACAATAAAAATTTGGGAATTTTTGAAATTATAAAAGTATTTTCTAAAAGTACAGAAAGTGAAAAACCCAACTTTTGGACACTTTAAAAATCAATTGAACAACAAGGAAGGATTATTTTGAGTTGAAAATTTAAAACCAAGTGTATTTAGCCTCCAGAAAGTTACAGTAAAGTATTTAGCCTCCAGAAAGTTACAGTAACAATTTCGGAATTTTTGAAAATTACTAAGTATTTTCTAAAATTAAAGAAGCTGAAAAAGTCAATTTTTAGACACTTTAAATATTAATTTAAAGACAATACTAAATCATTTCGACATGAAATTTAAACCCCAAGCTCCTTAAGCTCCGAGGAAGTTGACATAAAAGTTTGGGAATTTTTTAGAATTATAAAAGTATTTTTAAAAAATGATTTTTCGAATTTTTACGTTTTTCCAAAAATTTTAAACATTCAAAACAAATACCAAAATAATTCGGAATTGGCCCATATCGGACCCAAGGGTGGGTCCCTGCGAATGGGGCCCAAAAATGCTTTTTCGGCCACCGACTCCAGTTGCACGCGCCCCCACGCACAGGCAGAATGGGTGGCCACTTTTTTTTTCTTTCTTCTTCCTTTTCCTCCTGAAGCTCCACGCAACAACAATGGTGGAGAAACTTCCCGATCACTTTCCAATCACTTCCGGGTACCGAATCGCGCATATGAATATACCATTGAACTCGTATCGATCTAAGCTACGCATTGGTACCAAAATCATCCCCTCTCACCGCCTAAATAAAAAACGCCCAATTTCAAGTTTCGAAAATCTAAAATTTCAAACTCAATTTCTCATCAATCTACCCAACGGTTCACAACCAAAATTTCAAGGATTGTTCTAGACGTAAGATCTACCTTTTAATCGGAACAAAAATGTTCAAAAATGATGAATACAGTAAACCCAATTTCATGTTAATATATATATATATATATACCCGCTTATACAGTCATATATACATGTATAAACATATGCAAAAATACCCTAAAATGGTACCAAGACTCCAAAATCTTCATGTTTAATTCACAAAATTATTCTTAGCATGCAAAAATCATTTAATTTCATAATTAATTGCATACAATTTCTAGCAACATGTCTATATAATTAATATATTATATATATATATATATATATATATATTCCAGCAACATGTATATAGAAATATTATATATGTATACAGATTCAAAGGGGAAGAGAAGAGTTCGAACTTGCCTTGTGATGTTGAGCAAAAATCACTTTTTTTCTCTTTTCCTGGCGTCTACTGTCTTCTCCTTATCTGTGCGTAGGAATCATCTGTGCGTAGAATCTACTGAACCCTAATTCCTTTTCTCTTATTTAATATTCCTAAATAATTAAACTAATAAATATAAAATATTTAGCCTAACTATATATATATATATATATATATATATCGATTTATATATACACATATATAGCCCAGCCCATCAGCCTAGCCAAACCTAATAATAATAATAATAATAAAACAAAATAAAGAAAATGCAGCCCAAACCAACATATTTTTATTTAACAGAAAAAAAACTATATTTAAAACAAATATTTAACACATAATTAAACTCAATCAACACTTAGCAACAATTAAAACATCCACATTAAACATATAAAAATAGGCATTGACAAAATTAATTAAAGCATTTAAATAATTAAAAACTCTACCAAATAAATAAAAACCCAATTTAGATATCCTCAAATTACGGGGTATTACATTTGGATTGAGTGTTGATGCTTATTAGGGCCGGCCTGTGTTGGCGTAGCGCCTCCTCTTCCTTGTGACTAAGGTATCTCTAAGCCTTCGCATTCAAATCTCCCATGATTTTGGAGGTTTTTCTGACCAAAGAGGAATGGCATTTTGAACCAGGGATCATGGCCACCTTGAAGGCGTCTACAGCTGCGGCCTTGTCACAGCCATCGATCAAGGACATTTCCAGGTTGAATCTCGTCATAAAGGATTTCAGAGTTTCCCCTTTCGACTGTCTCATAGTGAAGAAAGACGAAATGATTTTCTTCTGTCTTCGGTTGCCGATGTACTAAGCGATGAGAAGTTCGCACAACTTCGTAAAACTGTGGATCATCCTTGACGGATGCTATTTGAACCAAGTCAAAACGACTCCTGCCAAGCTGGTCAGAAAGACTTTGCGCATGATGCTTTCGTCCTCCGGGTGCAACGTCATTCTTTGTTGTATGTGGAAGAGGTGATCGACAGGATCAGTCATCCCATCAAAGGTGGTAAAGTTTGGAAGTATGAATTTCCTAGGATTCAGGCACTTCCGTATCTCTTCTGTGAAAGGAGACTGTACTACTTTGCTAGTCACCTGAGTTGCCAGATCCGCTGGAGTCTAGTTTTTCAGGCATTTGATATCGGCATTGACCATCTCTAGTCGTTCGGCGATTGCATCGAATTGGATGCTCGATATGGGGGTATGAAACTCCAGTCGATCGGGGTTTGGTTCTTTCTCCTGAGCGAAATCGTGTTCCTCGAAGCTCTGTCCGCTAGGCGAGGAATTCTCGGGATGCTTTCTTGTGAGCTGGGCTATCTTATTTGCTCAATTTTCAGATTATTTTAATTTTACAAAATTAAACATTAACTCAATCACACAAAGCAGGTAAATAAAGTAAAGTAAGAGATATCACCAATATTTTATGTGGAAACCTAACGAAAAAAAAAACCATTTGGAGGTTGTAAATGGCTGTGATGGCGAGGCATTTTAATTATTCTCAAGGCTTAAATCTTTAGATATTGAACCATTAGATTGTGATATCCGTCAATTTTCACTGTGGAATTAAAACAGCCCATGCAACCTAATGGATTAACAATACCAATTGATCCTTTGACTCCATCAATTATAATCGAGTGACCCAAACGCACCATTCGTCACTTGGTAAGCTTATATCACCAATTTTCAAACCGTGCTCAAGCATATACCAAAAAATCAAGACCCATTCCATCATCAATTGCCAAACAGTTGCCCAAACCGTGAGATTTAGTACATAATGCTAGTCTGCGACATCGAATTCAAAGAGTCCCAAACCATGGCTGCTTTAGAATTATCTTATATTGTGTTCGACACAAGCATTTAAGGTCTAATCATAATAGATTATTACTTTTTTTTAGTATTTTTTTTGCATTATGTAGCCTGGGAAAGAAGATTTTAGTGATAGGGTCGTTTAGTAATATTGCATCTTAAATATATCTTTTTACAAGTCAAGGGTGGGTCAAAGGGTATGACAATCTTTTTGCATGGTATCAGTTGGTGTCAAAGTTGTTTATACACAGTTTGGGGTCTCTCTGATAGACGGTACAAAACGTTTTAATTTATACGACCAATATAAGTAAAGTCTCTTTTCATGTGAAATAAATTCAAACCACAGGGAGTGTGGGTGTAATTTACCCGACAATAAATAAAATTCTTTTAGGTAAGGAAAGAAACAAAGTGCAAAGGCAGCGATGACAGTGGTGGAAGGTGATGGTGATGAAAGAGAATCATGGCAGTGGAAGACGATGATGGCGAGGGTGATGGCAGCGACGATGGTGGTGGAGTTGTGATGTAGGACAATTGGCTTTGGAGTTTGAAGAAGAGATTGACCGAAAATTGGCAAAACGCGTTGGTCCGAAGAAACGGGCATAACTTTTCGCTCGGGTGTCAAAATAACTATTATAATAAGTTTCCTTTATTATTTTAGTGTTTTCATTCCTTTTTCGTTTCCTTTGGAAATAGATTTTCTTTTCCTGTTAGGATTAGAATTTCTACAAGTTTCCTTTATTTTTAGATTTCCTAGTCCTGTTAGAATTATGATTTCTCTATTATAAATATATGTACTGCCATAGGGCAGAGGAATCAATTTATCAATAAAGTTTTACTTTGGTTTACAATTAATTGTACTGGTGGATTCCAGTTTTTGTTCTTAGGGTTTACGCTGGTAACCCCTTACACTTCCGTTCTGCGTCAAGTGGTATCAGAGCCTAGAGATTTGCCTTGTACGATGGTCAACAACGAAGACGGAGGAGTTAACCCTGGCGACGCTGGTCGTAGGGATGCAGATATATGGGCAGCGATTAACGAACAGCGACAGGCGATGGAGAGGTTGACGGCCACGTTACAACAACTGATGGAGCAGCCTAATCCCGACATCCCTATTGGTAACGCTCAAGCCCCTGCCAACAGAGTTAGAGTCGAGGGAGTTGCCCTTGGCCTCCCTGGAGGTGGACATCAGCCTAGAGCGGCGAGACACGAGCAGTTCGAAGATTTGAGTGATGAAGACTCTGATGAGGACGTTGCGGGTCACCAAGGGTGATAGGCGTTGAATGTTACTCATTCTAGCCTCTTAACTTATGTATTTTATTCTCTTAGTGATAGATTATTTTGTGATTTTACTTTGTTTTAGTGTTTTCTGTATTTTCAGGGCCTTAATGATTATTTCAGATAAAACCATGATTTTGGGCTTTTAAAGATGATATCCAAGAAGGTTATATGAAGCCTACATCTAATGAGTCCATTTAACTCCATATTTCAACTCAAATCAGCCCAAGGAAGAGGTTCTAGAGAATTACAACTGCTTAAGAAGATTACGGGCCTGAAGCCCAATTCTATACTTAATCCAGTTTTAATCCCATTTTGGAAAGTAGACTGAAAACCTTATTTCTGAGCATCAATTCGACTTAATTCCCGCGCGAGTTGAAGGAAATTCGATTCTGGACACTTTTGTATTTCATGTAAATTTCGTGAATCAGACTTCTACTAGGTCAAAACTTGGGCCGAAAGTCAGCAGAAAAATCTACCTATTTTGGGCTGCGGGAAAACCCTAATATTCTCCTAATTGGATTAGGACTTTATCTCCTAATTGAATTAGGACTTTATGTATTCTCTTGGGGTATAAAGAGGTGAATTGGAGGCTGTTTTGGGAGGAAAGAAGTGGAGGCCAAGACAGAGAAGACAGAGACAATCCGGGTTTTATTTATTCATTATGTCTTTTATTATTTTGTTATCTTCTTCTTCTATCATGTGTAACTAAACTCCTCAACTAGGGTTGAGGAGGAAACCTCCATTAATGAAGTGAAGTTCTTTTGTTCATTAATTGATTCTCATGTGTATGATTTAAATTCTTATGATTTTCGCTTCTTGTGATTAATTATTTTATAATTCTTTCACCATCTATATCATGTATATGTGGTAGTTAGAAAATATTATAATTAATCTAAGCTTGGGTTTGTATTTCTTAAAAGTGATAATCTTTGATCTTATGTTTTTCATTAAATTGGATACATAGGATGCTTAGAATTTTACACTAGTGAAGCGAAGGAAAATCTATCTTTTAATATATTTTTCATAGTGCTTTATTGTTAAATCTTGAGCAAGCAATAGATTGATTTCTTGATTGCTACTCTAACTTTGGGAATTAATAAATGAATATTAGAAACTTCATGGATTTAATGGTGGTGGAATCTGAAACCTTAGTTATTTTCTCTATTTGATTTCAATAGTGTTATTTTATTTTCATGTTAGTTTAATTTCTCTCAAATCAACTAAACTTGTGTTTAAACTAGATTAGTTTTAAATTAATTTGAATTTGTGTTAGTTTTTCTTCTCAAAGCATTCCCTTGGGTTCGACCTCGTTCTTGCCGAACTATACTTTAATAGATTCGTACACTTGCGAGTTATTTAACAAATTTAAAACAACATCAAAGGGATTCGTCAACAAAATCGAAACCAAAATCAACCTGCCTATAGAATACGCGCAGACATACCGCTGTTCCATGGTAAATTGCAGATTGAAGAATTTCTGGACTGGATTTCTGAGGTTGAGAGGTTTTTCGAGATGACTGAAGTTACGGAGGATCGACAAGTCAAGTGGTGGCGTATAAGTTGAGAAGCGGGGCTGCTGTTTGGTGGGAGAAGTTGCAAAACGATAGGCGACGACAAGGCAAGGCTCCTATACGAACCTGGAGGAGAATGAAACAACTTCTGATGAGCAGGTTTTTACCTCCAGATTATGAGCAATTTATTTTCCAGAATTACCAGAATTGTGTGCAGGGTAATAGGACTGTTGCGGATTATACTGAGGAGTGGACCAGACTGTCAGTTCGTAACAACCTGAATGAGACTGAGGGACAGCAGGTTTCCAGATACTTAGCAGGATTGAAGTCTACCATTCGAGACAAAATTGGACTGCAAGTTGTTTGAACAGTGGATGAGGCGCAAAACATGGCCTTGAAAGCAGAGTTAATGGAGAAGGCATCCAATCGATTTCCCTACTACAAGAAGGACACGGCTGGGACGTCCAATGCAGTTGCATACAGGAGCAGATTTCCACCAGGCAATGGGCAGAATTATCAGTCTCAAACTGCTACAGATCAAACTCAAAGGGGTTTGTCTTCTAGTAATAACCATGCTGGCATGCGTCCGACAGCAGCAGCTACGAAGGAAGCCCCACGGATGGCGCCAAACCCATATGCTAAAACAGGCAGTTTGAAGTGCTACAGGTGCGGCCAACCAGGCCATCGTTCGAATGAATGTCCAGCCAGAAAACCAGTGAATTTCGTGGATATTGGGGAAAACGACGAGGATGTTGAAGAAGGAGTAGGCATTGACGAATTCCTGGATGGTGCAGAAATTACGGAAGAACAGGGAGAGCATGTCAACTTTGTGATTCAGCGAGTCATGTGTTCAACAAAGCTGGAGGATTTCTCACAAAGAAACAATATTTTTAAGGCTTGCTGCAGTGTCCAGGGCAAAGTCTGTGATTTAATTGTTGACAGTGGAAGTTGTGAGAATTTTGTGTCTAGAAAACTAGTGGAACACCTGAAGCTGCAGGCAAAAAAACATCCAAAGCCGTATGCGATTGGGTGGATTCAGAAGGGGCCTAAAGCGAACGTGACGGAGGTGTGTAAAGTTCCTATTTCAATCGGGCAGCATTACCGAGATGAGGTGGTTTGCGATGTAGTCGACATGGATGCTAGTCACGTGTTATTGGGACGACCATGGCAGTTTGATGTGGATATCACCTACAGGGGGCGCGACAATGTTTGTGTTTTCAGTTGGGATGGCAGGAAGATTGCAATGGTTCCGAAGCAGAGTTCCGGTGGTGGCTCAACTAAAGCCACAGTAGAAGAGCAGTCCTTAGTCTCTTTAGTCACATCAATAACTGAGTTGGAATCTGAAGTTAAGGAGGCACAAGAGGTACATGTTGTGGTTGTGCGAGCTCTAGTGATAGAAAGCAAGGAAGAGCAGAGAGTTGTGTTACCCGAGGAGGTGCAGTCCTTGTTGACTGAATTCAGTGAGTTGGTGTCTGAAGAGTTACCAAATAATCTTCCACCGTTGAGAGATATTCAGCACCATATTGATTTAGTTTCGGGAGCAAGCTTACCAAATTTACCACACTATCGGATGAGTCCCAAGGAGAATCAGATTTTATAGGCTAAAGTGGAAGAATTGTTGCAGAAGGGGTTCATTCGAGAGAGCATGAGTCCTTGCGCTGTTCCCGCGTTACTAGTCCCAAAGAAAGATGGCAGTTGGAGGATGTGTGTTGATAGTCGCGCGATCAACAAGATAACTGTCAGATACAGCTTTCCAATCCCGAGATTGGATGACATGCTAGATATGTTGGAGGGTTCGAAGTTGTTCTCAAAGATCAACCTGCGAAGTGGATACCATCAAATTCGGGTCAAACCTGGTGACGAATGGAAGACGGCTTTCAAAACAAAGGATGGACTCTACGAGTGGTTGGTTATGCCTTTCGGATTGTCCAACGCGCCTAGTACTTTTATGCGGCTTATGAACCAGGTATTGCGACCTTTCATTGGAAAATATGTAGTCGTCTATTTTGATGACATACTGATTTACAGTCAGAGTGAGAAAGATCATATGGAGCATCTACGGGCTGTGTTAGAGGTGTTGTCCGAAAATAAACTGTTTATCAACTTTAAAAAATGCAGTTGGCTGACAGAAAGATTGTTATTCCTTGGGTATGTGGTCAGTTCGGAGGGAATAATGGTTGATGATGAAAAGGTGAGAACCATTCGTGATTGGCCTACACCAAAGACAGTAGGAGAGGTGAGGAGTTTCCATGGGTTGGCGACGTTTTATCGTCGATTTATTAGGGACTTCAGCAGTATTGTGGCTCCTATTACAGAGTGCTTAAAAAAGGGTAAGTTTCAGTGGGGTGAAGATGCCGACACAGCTTTTGCAGTCATTAAAGAAAAATTGTGCACTACTCCTGTTTTGGCTTTACCCAGTTTTGAGAAACTATTCGAGGTGGAGTGTGATGCTAGTGGAATTGGGATTGGAGCAGTTCTGTCACAAGAGAAGAGACCAGTGGCGTTTTTCAGTGAGAAACTTAGTGATGCACGCCGAAAGTGGAGTACCTATGACCAAGAATTTTATGCTATTGTCCGTGCTCTGAAGCATTGGGAGCACTATCTGATTCAACGAGAATTTATTCTTTACACTGATCACCAAGCTTTGAAGTATCTAAACAGTCAGAGGAGTCTAAGTAATATGCATGCTCGGTGGGCGACCTATATGCAGAAGTTTCCTTATGTGCTGAAACACAAATCTGGGATTCTGAATAAGGTGGCAGATGCATTAAGTCGACGCGCGAGTTTACTGATCACTATGCAGCAAGAGATTATTGGGTTTGAGTTCTTGAAAGAGTTGTATTCTGAGGATGAAGATTTCGCTGAGGTATGGGAAAAATGTGGTCTTAGACAGACAGAGGGAGAATTCCATTTGGTCGAAGGGTACTTGTTCCGTGGTAATCAATTATGTATTCCTCGGAGCTCTTTGAGGGAGAAGCTGATTCAAGAGTTACATGGTGGAGGTTTGAGTGGTCACTTGGGGCGTGACAAGACTATCAGTGGGATAGCCGAGCGGTATTACTGGCCTCAGTTGAAACGCGACGTGGGTAACCTTGTTCGCAAGTGTTATGTTTGTCAGACTTCTAAGGGGCAGGCTCAGAATACAGGTCTTTACATGCCTCTACCTGTACCGAATGCCATATGGGAGGATTTGTCGATGGATTTTGTTTTGGGTCTTCCACGAACTCAGCGTGGAGTAGACTCTGTGTTTGTTGTGGTTGATAGGTTCTCCAAGATGGGACATTTTATCCCTTGTCGGAAGACATCTGATGTGTCACATGTGGCTCAACTGTTCTTTCGTGAGGTGGTCCGTTTACATGGAGTTCCTCAGTCTATAACCTCTGATAGGGATTCAAAATTTCTTAGCCATTTTTGGGTTACGTTGTGGCGGCGGATGGATACTACTTTAAAGTTCAGTAGCACTACGCACCCGCAGACTGAGAATCTGAATCGAACACTGGGGAATTTAATTCGGTGCATTTGTGGTGACAAGCCTAAACAATGGGATTTAGTTCTGGCACAAGCTGAATTTGCGTATAACAATGCAGTTCACACTGCTACTGGTAAATCTCCTTTTGCTTTAGTATATCGACAGCCTCCTAAGCATGCGTTAGACCTGGCACGTCTTCCCAAGGTCAATGGAACAAGTATTGCTGCTGAGAACCTGGCTGAGCAAGTTCGCGATGTTTAGGCTGAAGTAAAGGCGCGGTTAGAGGAGAAGAATGCGAAGTATAAAGCTGCAGCAGATGTGAAGAGACGTGAGAAATTGTTCACTGAGGGTGATCAGGTTATGGTGTTTCTGCGTAAGGAAAGGTTCCCAGTTGGTTCCTATAACAAGTTGAAGCCAAGGAAGTATGGGCCGTACAAGGTGATCAAGAAGATCAATGACAACGCTTATGTGATTGACTTGCCTGCTGATATGAACATATCTCGTACTTTCAATGTAGCTGACCTTTATGAGTTTAGTGATGATGTTCCGCTTTATCCGGATTACAACTCGAGGTCGAGTTCTTCGCAGGTGGGAAAGACTGATGTAGGACAATTGGCTTTGGAGTTTGAAGAAGAGATTGACCGAAAATTGGCAAAACGCGTTGGTCCGAAGAAACGGGCATAACTTTTCGCTCGGGTGTCAAAATAACTATTATAATAAGTTTCCTTTATTATTTTAGTGTTTTCATTCCTTTTTCGTTTCCTTTGGAAATAGATTTTCTTTTCCTGTTAGGATTAGAATTTCTACAAGTTTCCTTTATTTTTAGATTTCCTAGTCCTGTTAGAATTATGATTTCTCTATTATAAATATATGTACTGCCATAGGGCAGAGGAATCAATTTATTAATAAAGTTTTACTTTGGTTTACAATTAATTGTGCTGGTGGATTCCAGTTTTTGTTCTTAGGGTTTACGCTGGTAACCCCTTACACTTCCGTTCTGCGTCAAGTTGGTAGTGATGGAAGGTGATAGTTATGGCAACAGTGGTGGTGATGATGGTAGTGACAATGGAGAAAAAAGAAAAAATTAAGAATATAGTACAACTTTATCAATTTATAAAAAAATATAAGAGTTATTTAATCCGTTAGTTTCCAAATTTCTTCAATTTTTTTGATTTCATACTAGTCAATTCCCTTTTGAAATTCAATTTCCGTGAAATCCAAATTCCTTCAATTTGTTTGAATTCCAAACAAGTCAATTCCACTTTGAAATTCAATTTCTGTGAAATCTTTGAATTCCAAACACAATGTAAAAAAATGGGTTTAACATCAGGAGATACTCGAACTCATTACCTGATTTTGTTACATGTGTTTTTTGCAGTTGCTGAAGCCGTATAAATAGGGGGTGTGGGAGCTTCTATTAACACCTCTCGATCACAGTAGTACCACTTCACTTCAAATTTCACAACTTATTTTATTTTCAATGTCTTTACATTGTTTGGCATTCAAGTAATGCAATTTCATTGCTTCATTACTTTTTAATTCAAGTCCTTATTTCCCTTAGTGTCTATAAATTCCTAGCTTTACTTTGCATTGTCATTTCAATTCCTTTTTGGCTTATTCCCGCAATTCAATTAAGTCGTAAGGAACCTCAAGAGGAGTTCTCATTTTCTCTCCTCCATAGTTGCTTGACATTTACATTAAAAGGAGTAATCGTTCCATAAGTAAAATTTATATCTAGATTAAAAGGAATAATCGTTTTTGTCTAGAGAGAGATAACTTGTTACCTTGATCCTTTTGGTATAAAATTCAAGAAAGAATCAAGAAATATTATTATTATTGTTATTAATTAGTGGCTTCTTAATTCAACTATGTTGGGTAACTTCTTTTTTTTTTTCTTTTCAATAAAGGTAAATGATTTGTATAAATCGACAAGAACTATACAAAGGAGCAAATAGCTCAAAAGAGGCCACCAAGAGCCACAGACCACAGAAGCACTCAGGAGAAGCCAAACATAGACTACTAGCAACTAGCCAAAACAGGAAACACAGCAATCTCTGCAAAAAAACTGAAAACTGATAGCCCAACTACCAAAAACTATACACTATACATGTTCTTAGCTTCACTTTGTCTCCACTATCCACCTCAAGGATTTGAAGGGTTACATAGCCCAATGATATGGGACGGAATATTCATGATAAAACTGTAGTAACCCTTGTGGACGGGTGTGAGTGGGCGGGTGCGAAGACAGACACTGGGCTGAGCTACCACACTGACAGGGTACAGGGTGCTCAATCCCACATCGCCTGGGTGTGGAAAAGGGGATGTGCTTATATGTAGTATGTTCTCTTCAAATGGTATGAGGCCTTTTGGGGTAAACCCAAGAGCAAAACCGTGCGGGCTCAGGCCCAAAGCGGACAATATCATACCATGTGTTGGAGCGGGGTATTACAGTTGGTATCAGAGCCTGAACCCAGCCGGAAGAAGTGTGCCGACGAGGGCGTCGGGCCTCGTAGGGGGGTGGATTGTAGTAACCCTTGTGGACGGGTGTGAGTGGGCGGGTGCGAAGACAGACACTGGGCTGAGCTACCACACTGACAGGGTACAGGGTGCTCAATCCCACATCGCCTGGGTGTGGAAAAGGGGATGTGCTTATATGTAGTATGTTCTCTTCAAATGGTATGAGGCCTTTTGGGGTAAACCCAAGAGCAAAACCGTGCGGGCTCAGGCCCAAAGTGGACAATATCATACCATGTGTTGGAGCGGGGTATTACAAAACCCAGTACGATGAAAGGAAACAGAAACATCCTTGGTTACATTCATAACGTTAATAAAAAGATTTGATTCCTCATCATACTCGTATCTGGAGGCACCTGAAATGATAATACATTGCCCATCATCTGATTTCTAAACCAATCAGAAATTTCAGACCAGGGGAATGCAAACTTTTCAAATTCATTACCTTCATATCTTCCATACCATCTCTCTACAATTAGAAGAATAATGTGTCAGCTAGCTAGACATATGCAAATACACACACAAACACACATTAGGATATTGGTAACAATATTCAGAACCCCATGCCACATCCATATGAGCACACAACCTCGTATAGAGCACTAACCATATACATATATTAATCACATATTATACCGAAAAGATCGAGACAAGCCTCCCCGGAAATCAGATCATCGCCTCCATCATCATCTGCTTCATCAAGATCTCTTAGCAACGGAAGTCTCCTAGAATATGTAGATTGAGGAGCAACCATCGTCACATATGTGGAAAGAGTGTTGTTCTCATCATAAGCCCAGTAATGGATTGATGGTCTTGCTGATTCATCATGGTTGTCTTCGTCATCATCATTCACTTCTTCAATATTGTTCTCATCATAAGACCAGTAATGGCCTGATGGTCTTGTTGATTCACCATGGTTGTGGTCGTCGTCATCATCATTCACTTCTTCAATATTTCGCAGTGGGACAAGTACTGGGATGACTCCACACTTCTTCACAGTCAACTCGCAGCGTGCACGTATTACAAATTCCACTTCGTCTCCACTATCCACCTTAAATTCTCCAAGTCGTACGTAACCCAATGATAGGTGATCAGCTTCGGGGTAAAATGGATACAAATAACGACCACAGAAAACAAGAAAATCCCTGGTTACATTATTAACAGAGACAGTATAGTCAAATGGTCTGGGGAATGGGGCTCCCCTTTTGATATGGAAATCAACATTAAATTGATATATAAAACATAAAATGAAGCCTTCCATCATAATAAAATTTGGAGGCACCTGAAATGACAATACGTTACCCATCCTCTGATTTTTGAACCAATCAAGAATTTCATAGCATGGAAATGACACATCATCCAAAGCAGTAGGCCAATATTTTCTTTCATACCATCTCTGTAAACAAATGTATAATTAAAAAACACACAGACCAAAAAATTGAGTGATATATATATATATATATACCTGTAGGAGATTCTCCGTAAAAGGGAACTCAGTTAGGTTGAAGCAATCAAATAGATATATCGCCAGGGCTTCTGATATATGTGATATATCCGGCAATCTCTCCAATGATGTAGCATAAGCATATAATGATTTCAAACTTGATGGAAGCTCTGAAAGTGATGTAAGATTTACGCACCCACACACGGAGAGGGTTCGAAGATTAGAAAGTCTACTGATGCCAGGTGGGAGAGTGTAAAATTTATTGAAACCCAATTCCAAACTTTCTAACGAGGATAGGCTCCAAATGTCTTTTGGAATCGCACCCTCGGGTAGATTACAGTTAAAGAGGGACAAACTTGTTAGAGAGGTTAAGCCCACCAACAAATAGGGCGTTAAACTCATGGAATCTGTAATCTCTTTCAACGACACCCTTGGAGAAAAGAGAGAAAACCATGATTTCGATGGTGCTTTCTTAAAGCCTGTCTTGTTACCAAGAAGCACAGTTAAGCCCATCTCCTTGGGGAATTTGTCAAAATTCAAGCCATCCAGCCCAAGAAATTTAAGAGATTTCAACATACACATGCTCCTTGGGAGATTCTTAAGGTTTGCACAGTCTTTGAGGTTCAGTAATAGGAGTATATCTAGACTACCAATGGATTCGTCAATCGTTGTCAAACGTCTACAATCTTCAAGTATCAATTTCTCAAGATTTGGGAGTGTTGAGAAGTCGATAGTAATCCTAGTAAGCAAATGGGAATGACTTAGATCAAGGATTTTCAACTTTTCAAGAACCTATTGAGAGAAATATTTACAACACATAGTAATTAGTTCAAGGTCAAATTAATATACAATTCAAACAGGCCAGGTAAAGGAATTTTTTAATAATAAGTAGTTAATTTAAAGTGTTACATATACCTTGTTGCCCTTGGTCACTTCTTTCAGGCTGCTATATTGCATGTCAATAACAACTAATTTCTCTTGATTAAAGTTGTTTGGTATTGACTTCAAAGGGAATCCATGCCAGCATAGCCATCTCAACTTTTTAGAAATATGTTCATAGCCTCCGGTGATGTTCACATAATTGAGTTGTAGCAATCTTAGATTGGGCATTGCTGCAAATGCTTCAACTTTAGAATCAACTTTTACTGGTCCCTCCATATTTAAGGCGAGGCATTCAATTTGCTCTGTTCCCTGATAAAAAAAAAACATGTGAATTGCTTTAGTATCTACATAAAAGGCAATTAATTGATATAAGTATAAGAATTAATGTTTATATAATTAAATATTACATTGGTTTCTTCACAAGGAAATCTATTTTTGAAAACAAATTCATTCGTTGAGTTCTTATCGTGCTATTTTTTAGTACATCAAGAGCATCCTCGTGATTCCACAACCTTTTAGGTTTTACATGGTTTTTAACTGATTCTCGAAAATCAATTTCCCTTCCCATGTCTCTAAGTAGGTTATGCATCATAAGCTTGTTTTCATCTATCGTTAAAAGACACCTACGACTGAGGACACCAATGCTGCTTGTTGCGAAAAAATCACAGCCATCTAGTATTTTTGTGACGTAGTCTTTATCCATACCAATAAAGAAACATGCAATATCAAGGAATGTCTCTTGTTCATTAAGATCCAATGCATTATAACTTATTTCAAGTGTATCTTGAATTTTTCTAGGAGGGTTTTTTCTCCATTTCTTCAATTCACTTCCCCATTCAACTTCTTTTTCAAACTCTCTCAGACGTGAACCCAAAACTTCAAGGGCTAAGGGCAATCCGTTGCAATAACTTACTACATCTTTTGAGAGCTGAGCAAAACCTTCTCTAGGATCAGTTCTTCCACAGGCATGCCAACTAAAGAGCTCAAGAGATTCATTTTCGTTCCATTTCTCAATCTCATATTTGCTATTAGCTTGAATCTTTTTTAGCAAATCCTCTTGCCTCATTGTTATGATAATTCTACTTCTAGGACCAAAGCAATCTTTTCTGGCACTCTTCGAGTGACAACTGAACGCAATTAGTTGGTCTAGTTGATCCACATCATCAAGAACAAGAAGAACCCTTTTATTGTATAGCCTATTTTTTATCACCTCGATTCCTCCATCAACATTGTGCACTTCCTTCACTTTTGTATTTAGTATATCCCAAAGAAGCTGCTTTTGCAAAATAATTTGTCTTTCATGCTGCTTGGAATTATCTCTGACATTAGCCAGAAAACTTTTGAATTCAAAACTTCGGAAGAAATGGTTAAAAATGACTTTTGCAGTGGTTGTCTTGCCAATTCCACCCATCCCATATATTGCCACCATGCGGACATCATTGGTTCCTACACTCATCAGAGAATTCATGTATTTTATACGAGAATCTATTCCGACTGGGTGGGTGGCTATATGTAAGTATGTGTGATTCAATTCACTAGAAATTTTTTCAACAATTTTGTTGATGAAATCTCCTTCACACCTGATGAGACAAAAATCAATAAAGATGAATTGAAAAAATGAAATTCGGAGTATAGAATTTAACAAACTCGAATCAATTTTAATCAAGTTCGGTTCTAGCCACTGCAACTAACATATAAGAATATAGATTGACTAAAATGTCCACTGGTTATTAATTAACTTGTTATATCAATTATGGAGCAGTAATATATAGCAGAGATGATTTCCACAAAATCAAAATAAGCATTCGGAGATAGAAATAAGCATTTGCAGTTAAGTAATTTAGATTACCCGTCTGTGGCTTCTAAATCCTCCCCGGCTAATTCCCCTGCCTCAGCCAAAGCCGCCCTCCAACTTGACACCTTGTTTCTGTTCAACTTCTGATCATCATCATGTTTCACAAATGCTTCTCCAAAGCTTCCAGTTTGTTTCCTAACATCTGATGGATTGACTTTGTAAAAAATGGGTAGTACCAACTGAGAGAATTGCTTCCTGCATTTCATTATCTCCACAAGTTCATCCAGACACCATCTCGAAGTTGCATAGTTTTGAGAGAAAACAACCAAGAAAATATTGGATCCATGAATTGCTTCAAAAAGCTCGGATGAGATTTTTTCACTTCTTTTCAGTTCATTTTTATCCCTGAATGTATTGATTCCGGCACCGTTGAGTCAACTTATTAAATTCCAAGAATTTATTTTAAATATTATCAACAGAGGAAAATTTAATAATACAGATGGAAAATACATTTCACCTGCTGCATGGAAGAATCAGTCGTGTATGGATTTTTCTTCACGGAATTAAGTATCCGTTTCACACCATGTTAGCTTAAGTATTTACATAAAGATTGTTTGATTGCTTCAAAAATACTTTCTAGGAAAATCTCTTTGTTGTCTTTAATTTCCCTTATGTTTCCACTTTCAAAGATGATTTATCTAATTTAATACTATTCAAATGCATCTCAATATTCAATCAAGGCAGGAGTGTTTAAAAGATGAGTTTACAACAAGAGAGGAGTTTTCTTTACCAAGGTTATAAGGGTTGTTTTACCATTTTTAATTCTTCAAAGCGATTTATTGTATTTACAGGATAGGTTTTAAGTAGGGTCATCTCCAATTTGTTTAATTTACCAGATTGTCACAAACTTTGGAAGGTTGTAACTTGTAACACTCATATATATCTTGTTCATATCTCTTGTTGTATGGTATAGGTTTCATTTCTCTAGTTAGTGGATTTTCTCAGCTGCCACCTTCCATGATTTTTCTATACTCTTGTCAAGGATTTTTTTGAAGCATATTTGATATCTTGATTGTGGTTTAATGATTTCATTTTTGTGTTCTTGTTGTTTGGTTAAATTTACTTTTCATTTTCAACAAAGTGGTAATATAGTTTTTCTCAGTACACCCAATTTGGTTTTTCCATTGTTTTTGAACTAAAAAAAACACTATCTAAAATGAAGCCATTAAGAAAATTGAAAACTTCACCACATTCACCGACATGTACTGTCTTTTATTTTGGGTTCAATCGAAATATATAAATTTCCATTCTTACCATATTCATTGTGACTTCAATGTAGATGTAAATGAGAGAGTTCTGCTATGTTTTTTCTGCATTTTACATTTTATCTTTAGCTTCTACATGTTAAGATGGGTCCCATAAAACTACAACACATGGATGAAGTCACAGGACTTGATGAGTTTTCAAATTCGACCCTAGCTAGTAGTATGGTTTTCTTAAATAATATTATATTTTTTCAACTATTAAAATGAAATAATATTAATATCCCTTCCTTCTTGCCTTCAGATAAAAAAAACTTATTGTTAATTAAGAAAAAGACAGAAATGGGGTGCAATATGAGTATGAATATCATCACCTCCCCCACGGTATCTCCTTCCATAAATATTAATTTATTTAGGCCCTGTTTGGTAACACTTCCGATTCCAAATTTCAATTTTCATTTTCTTTTTTTTTTTTTGAAGTCGCAGCAGAAATCGCATTTGGTAACATAGTTTTCATTTCTGAAAAAAATGGAAGTGATGTCAAAATTTTGACAATCCTTAGCCATAATTTGAAAGCGTCATAACGAAACTTTCAGTTTCAGATTTCATTATTCAGTTCAAGTTTTCATTTCTGATTTTTTTATAAAATACAATAAATAAAAATTTTGTTTACTCAAAAATATAATATAATACAATAAATTAAAATTTTTATAAAAAGCAAGAATACAAAAATTAGAAAATACAAAAAAAAAAATTGGTTACTCAAAAAATATAAATATAACAAAATAAAATCAAATAAATAAAAAATTATAAATAAAAAATATAAATATAAATAAAATAATATAAATAGAATACAATAAATACAAAATTATAAGTCAATAAGAATAAAAATATTTTATAAAATACAATAAATAAATAAATAAATATATATAATAATAAATAAATATAATATATATATAAAGAGATATATAAGAAGAAAAAACAATAAAATAATAGCTATATATAAATACAATTATATATAATATAATATATACAAAATTATAAGTCAATAAGAATAATTTTTTATAAAATAGAATAAATATATATATATATATATATATATATAAATACAATTTATAAATATATATGTAGTTTAAAATGAGTTGGAACAATATTACTCAAACACAATTTATAACCAAAGATACTACTATTTTTTTTAAAAAAAATTATTTTGGGTTACCAAACATATTTTTAGATTTCAGTTTTTAAAATTTTGATAGCAGATAACATTACCAAACATATTCTACTTTTAACAAAAATGGCAGCACATCTGGTTTTCAAATTCCAATTTTTTTAAATCAGAAAATGGAATCCAACAGTTTTTCCAAACAGTCCCTTAGTTGTCCATTTTTTAATTCAATGCTTCGACATCATTAATAAAAAATATCATAACATTCTCATCTTCAGCAATAAGAAAGATTCCTAATTTATTAGGTGACAGATCATACATATGACCGAATTATATAAAAATTCAAATTGATTTGATAAATTTCAACCGTATATTGAATGGGGAGACGATATTCGCACTTTCCCTTTAAGCGATTGCACTTCAATATTAAATAAAATGACTCTTCTAATCCTAACATTATAAATAAATAATTACTTTTTTTCAAATATCACAACTTCTCTTTCATTTATGGTATAATTTTTTCATCCCCTCTCTTTTCAATTAATGTTTTTCTCTCTTTCCATTGGGCTTCCAACCTCTCAAAACTCCTTCTCTACTTTGTATCTATTATCTCTTCTATGGTTTATTGATTTTTTTAAGTAAAAGTAAAATATCTCACAAAATGAAGAAATGACCGAATTGAGCAAAGTAATTTATCTTGTTAATACAAAAAATTTTGAAGAACTATCAAATCTTCGTGAGACATTCAACTCCTTCGATGCTAATGGTGATGGTAACTTTTTCTTTTTCTGTTGTATGCTCTGAGTTTAGTAATTAATTTGGAATGCTTTTGAATCTTGAAATTTAGCTTCTTGATGATAAAAACCCTAATTATTTTGACAATAAAATCACAAGAACAGTGAGCTTTTGAAAAGAAAAAATATAATAAAAAAATGGGTATAATATACAACTATGACATAAAATTTCTCCAACCTTTGCACGCATTACAATATTGTTGCTATAATTGTTTGTTGGTTTAATGAAAGTAGATTTAGGAGAAAAAGAAAATCATACCCGTGCCTTATTAGTAAAAAGGGTAGTTGTGGTATTATAAGATAAAGAATGATGAATTAATGAACTTATGGACTTTTTGTCATTTTATTTATAAAAAAATAAGAGTAGAGTGCAATCGATCAAAAAGAGAGTGTAAATATCATCACCCTATTGAATTTTGATTAAATATCTTACTTCTATAAAATTGTTAAGGAAAGGTAAATGCTAATCACATTAGTTAAAGATTATCTGATTACTTTTTAACATACAATCATTTGGCTCAATTGTACTAATTGGATATATGTCCTATCAATTTCTGTGAAAAAATATCATGACAGGTTTCTAACAATGATTGTAACAAGTCTTAATTTTGTTTTTAAATCCTATATAGGCCAGCTTTCTAGACCCATTAATCAATAATTATTGAATTAATGAAATTCGTTTCTCCACTAGCTGTGATTTAGTCAAGGGTCGCTCCAAAAATGTCAAGGGTAATACCATTCGCGCTCCAAAAACTTACTCAGGGGCTCCAATTATTTATTCCAAATAAATGAAATAACTAAATCAGCCTTGTATCATGTGGGTAATGTCTGCTTTTTTCTTAACGGTTCCTCTCTCTCAAACTCATCAGATCACTCTTCATATATGTTTCTCTGCAAATTCAAAAGAGAACCTCATTGATCTCTCATCGTGAAATGGTTTTGAGTTGTTCTTTATTTTGAATCTTTAATTTTTTTGGGGGTAAATATCATTTACTTTTTATGAGGTTTGTCGAAATAACACATACATCCCCTCTACGTTTCATAATCCCACCTACCTCCCCTGAAGTTTAGATCCATGTAACGTAGATCCCCCTTCCGTTACGATAGCCGATGCAGTAAAAAAAAATCTGTTGATGTCAACCATAATAAATAAGTAAAAAGTCTATTTTGCCCCTCCAGTGCATTAAATAACTATTTTAACCTGTTGACCAACTAAATATCACTTATATACCATTCACTGTATTGCTCGACAAGCCACACCGGAGCCTTTCAAGTCCACCATCTCACAATTGAACAGAGAAGACCCATGAGTTCCACCTATAACCGACAACTCACCGGCAGTGAGCAGTCATGTATGATGTTGCTACCACTCTATCTAAAGCTATGATCGAGCTTGGTATTGCCATTGATAGGGGGAAAAGACAGTCTTTTAATGGCGGCCCATGCATTAGGGGAGGTTATCAAGGCTCTAGGATATCTTTTTATCAGTGTATGTCACTTGTCCTGATATAACAAAACAGTGACCCCAAATTTGAAGCTTGGAAATGAAGGCATATTGCTTCACATTGATTTGGCGAAAGAAAAGCGGCATCCAGGTGGATCTGCTCTTGCTCAGGTTTTTGACCAAATTGGGGATGAATGCCCTGATCTTGATGATGTTCCTTACCTTAAAAGTATAATACCCCGTAATTTTGAGGTTATTTAATTTGAGTTTTTTTTATTTATTTAAATTATTTTTTTGTGGGTGTTTAAATGATAAATGTTCTATTTGTTTAAATTTCTCTAATTGTTTAAATTGTTATTGAGAGTTTAAATGCTAAATATTTGTTTAAATGATAAATGCTCTATTTTTTCAAATTGCTCTAATTGTTTACATTGTTTACTGAAATTTTAAATACTAAATGCTTTAGGTTGTTTTATATTATTTTATTTTATTTTTAGGTTGGACTATACTTTTGCATTTTCTTTAATTTTTTATTAATTCTTTTTTAGATTAGGCTAGGGAGAGTTTGGGTTTGGGTTGGAGTACAATTGTTTAGGTGTTGGGCTAAGTGTATATTATTAGTATGGGCTAAGTGTATATTTATTTTTTTTTCTTTTATTTATTTTAGAATTTTATTGGTATTTCTAAAAAGAAAATAAAATAATGAGGAAAAAAATAGGGTTCGGTCGTTTGTTATTTACACAGATAGAGTTTTATGCACAGAAAGAGAGAGAACAATAGACGCCAGAGAGGAGGGAGAGAATGAGTGATTCTGTTCAAAATCAAAAGACAAGTTCATACTCTCCACCTTCCCTTTGGATTTATAAGCATAGATTTTTATGTGTTATTTGATTTGTATGTGTATACATGTATATATATATATACATATATATATATGTACATATATATGGGTTTCTGTATGAATATGTATGATGGTATCGGATTGTTGCTTGTATACATGTAAATCAATGTATTAGTTATTATGAGGATATACATGTGTGTGTGTGTATATATATGTATATATATAAGTGTGCAAATTCGTACATAAACATCTAAATTCTATTTTAAAGGATTTTAATCTGATTATTGTGTTGGTCTAGCTCTTGTGAATGATCCTTAAGCATTGGGATGTAGATGGTTGAGAAATTTGATAGAATTTTGAGTTTGAAGTTGAAGAACCCTAGAAACATGAATTTGGGAGTTTTTGATTTAGGCCATGAATGGAGGCGATTCATACACCAATAGAAAGCTTAGATGAAGGGGAGCATTTTGGTATATAAAAATGTGTGTTTTGGTGGCCGGAGTGGCCGAAAAAGGGCCGGAAAGCTGGCACAATAGTGTTGGGCGCTGCTGCACATAAGCTGCTTCGTGTAGGAAAAAAAAAAGGAGAGTGACTAGTCCCCGCAAAAGCCCAAGTGCACTACCAGTGCGTGGGGGCGCGTCGAACTGTTTCTGATGGCTAGCGGGGACCCAAAAAGGGGCAGTCTGTTCCCATTCACCAAGCCCAACCCCTAGGCCCAGTCCAAAAAATAAAAATATTTTTTTAATTTTAAAAAGCATTTTAAAATGTAGAAAAATAGGAAAAAAATATTTTAAATTTCCTTTAATTCCATAAAATTTTCAAAAAATAAAATGAACCTTTTTGGACAGAATATGCTCAAAAACATAGATTAGAGTTAGGTTTAGATACACCCATTGTATAATTTGCAATATAGGCTTTTTATGTGGGATTTTCTTTTAATTGTTTGTTTAATTTCCTTTAACTGTTTTTGTTGCAATCATAAATGTGTATGGTTAACTTGTTTATTTTCATGGTATGTTCATTTTAATTTAATTATTTTATTTATGTGGCTATAGGGTTTTCCATTATATTAATAAGCATACTTTTAAGTATGTTGAATTTTTATTTAAAGGAATATGGGAGGCATGTGAGAATTGCCAAATACCTAATAAGGTATTTAACATATATAGAAGGGAGATATGTCAGGATTGCCTAATACCTAATAAGGTATCTGTAAAACACGAAAGTAGACATATCAAAATTGCCTCATACCAATAGGGTATTTACTTAATAAGTGTTCGGTCATTTATGGATTTCCTTTGGAATAGACATAAAAAATGGGTTCTATAATTTGTGTGATAACGGATAGGTTGGTACGGTGTGTAGGATGGTTCTATTTTAGGATGGGGGTTAAATGAGAAAATAGTATACGTATATATCTATACATTTTATTGTTCCTCATCTAGAGGGTATGTTTATCAATCCTCTGCTGGGTGGTAATAGAGGGAACTTGCTCGTAGGTTTAACCCACGTTGTTGACATTTTAGGTCCTAGGTCATTTCCACCTCAAGGTTAGAGTGTGGATTTCGCAGAGTGTGGCAATCATCAATCCTTACTAGACTATCAGTGCAGGGACTTAGTTCTTTTCTAAAAAGAATTTACTTTTATCCTTCTGGGTTAAGGGGTCCTTGAATTACAGATTGTATTGTTCAAACTCGTATTTTTTTTATTTAATATTATTTATTATCTCAGATAGATTTTCCTTTCAGCATTTATTATTTTCTTTCTCTTGTCATTTGTATTCTGTGCTTATGTGCTATCAGTTGTAAGTATTAGTGTTTTATATGTGAGACTAGCCACCTCATGCATGAAATTATAGGGACTATCTATGTTGGTATCAAAGCCCTCTAGGTTTAAGTATTCTCGGGTCCTGAGGGTTTGTCGTATGATATCTTCCGCGTTGCAAATTCTGATAAGTAGAACCTAAGTATAGAACTCATTGTACTCTGTATATGTTAGTATATTATTGGGGTATTTATTTCCTTTCTTTTCATCTATTGAGATGCCACCCCATAGGAGGATAAGTATGAACCAAAACTGGGGTCAGGATAATGTTCAGGGTGGAAATGCTGAACTTTCTCCCAATTTGGCATTTATTATTCCTCAGGCTGTAGCTACAAGAGTGGCGACTACTCTTCAGAATCAGTAGCTACCACAGCAGCCAGCCACTGTAGTTGGCGCATATTCCATTACTGATGGAGTAGCCTAACACTTGGGAGAGGGTTCGAAATTCCTTTACAAAAGGAAATCCACCAGAGTTTTTGGGGTCTACGAAGGTGAAAGAAGCGTATCAGTGGAGAAAAGACATTGAATGCCATCTTCGCATGATCATGTGCACAAAAGTTCAAAAGCAGATGCTAGCTACATTCAAACTAATGGGTGATGTTTTATAGTGGTGGGAATCAGTGATTACAATGGGGAGTGGACTACTTTCACTTATGTATAATTTTAAATCCGTTTCAATGACAAGTATTTCCCATATGCAGTGAGGGTGGCTAAGAAGATGGAGTTCCTAAACTTATAGTAAGGGGACAGGACAATCGTCGAGTATGAGTAGGAGTTTACCAGTCTATCTTTGTCTACACCTGAGGAGATGAACACTGAAGAAAAAAAGAAGAATTACTTCGTGAATGGTTTGAATTGGCATATTCGACAGGTCATTGTGGGTAATCCAGCCTATACCACTTATGCTTAGGTGGTTGATGCTACACTACAACACTGTCAGTTGATAAGGGATTACAAGAAATAAAAAGGGGAGATACGAAATGCAAGGACTCTGCTAGTCAGATAGTGGAGATGAGGAATGGAAATGGCTTCCAATATGTGTTTTAGGAAATTCCAGAACTATAACCAAGTCGTGAGATTGATTTTATGATTGATTTAGCCCTAGGCACCAGACCTTTTACTAGGGCCCCATATAGAATGGCACCTGTAGAAATGAGGGAGTTGAAAGACCAGATTCAGTAACTCCTCAGTCAGAAATTCATTCGCAAGAGTACTTCACCGTAGGTAGCATCGGTGTTGTTTGTGAAAAAAAAATGACGGGTCTCTTCGCCTTTGTATAGACTACAAAAAGTTGAATAAGGTTACAATCTACAACAAGTACCCGTTGCCAATGACTGATTATCTGTTCAATTAGTTGAAGGGAGCCACCTACTTCTTCTCGAAGATAGATTTGAGATCCGGATATCATCAACTCCGAGTAAGGAAGCAGGATGTACTGAAGATAACTTTTCTTACCAAATATGGATCTTATGAGTTTCAGGTTATACCTTTCAGGTTGACAAATACCCCAACTGTCTTCATGGATCTTATGAATAGAGTGTTCAGAGCCTACTTAAATTAGTTTATTATTATCTTCATTGATGACATTTTGGTTTATTTTAGGTCAGCAGAAGATCACGCCAGACATCTTAGTATTGTTCTATAGACATTGAAAGAACCATCAGTTGGATACAAAGTTTGAGAAGTGTGATTTCTGGCAGAGGGAGGTGAAGTTCTTGGGTCACATAGTATCTGAGAAGAGGATAGCGACAAACCCAAGTAAAGTGTCAGTAGTTTTAGAGTGGGGGCAACCTACCTCACCTTCAGAGATTCATAGTTTTCTTGGGTTAGTTGATTATTACCGTAGGTTTATTCAGGGCTTCTCCAAGATTGCTAGTTCACTCACCCATCTGACTAAAAAGGGCGTGCCCTTCGTTAGGGATGATTCTTGTCATGCGGCATTTGATGAGTTGAAGAACATATTGGCAATTGCACCTATCTTAGCTATCCCTCATAGCAGAATTGAGTACTTAGTATATACTGATGCGTCATTACAGGGTTTGGGATGTGTGTTAATGTAGGATGAGAGACCAATATCATATGCTTCACGCAAGCTTAAGCCTCATGAGCTTAATTACCCGACTCATGCTCTGGAGTTGGCAACTGTGGTGTTTGCTTTGAAAACTTGGAGGCATTACCTCTTGGGTGAGTTCAATGACCACAAGAGTTTGCAGTATCTGTTCTCACGGAAGGAGCTGAATATGAGGCAGCACAGGTGGTTAGAATTCATGAAAGATTATCACTTTTTCATCCAGTACTACCCAGGGAAAGCGAATGTAGTAGCTAATGTACTTAGTTGCTGACCTTATGTTAGTATTTTTGCTCTATTTGAAGCAGAATGGAATGACTTGAGTAGCGTTGATGCTTTAGCTTATGCTTTTGTAGCGTGTGTAATGGTTACACCTATTATCATTCGAAGAGTAATTACAGATCAACTTACTGACCCACAATGCATAGAGAAAGTGGTTGACCTAAAATCTGGAGAGGTACCATTCTATACAGTGGGTACAGATGGAGGATTGATGTACAAGGGGCAGTTAGTGGTTCCTCCCAAGGATGATTTGAGGAGGGCAGTGATGAGTGAGGCCTATAGTTCATAATTTTTAGTACATCCAAGCGGGGATAAAATATATCTAGACATGAAGCGACAATCTTAGTAGGCAGGCATGAAGAAGGACATTGCTATATTTATTTCTAAGTGTAGCACTTGTCAAATGATCAAGATTGATCACCAGAGACCACCGGGATCTTTGCAGCCACTATCTATACCGGAGTGGAAATGGGAGAGCATTTCTATGGATTTCATTATGGGACTTCCCATGTTACAGCAGAATCATGATCCTATTTAGGTTATAGTGGATAGGTTGACAAAATCATCCCATTTCTTGGAGGTTCACTCGGATTACACCTCAGAACAATACGTGAAGCTTTACATTGCAGAGATAGTGAAGCTTCATCGCGTGCCTTTGTCCATTATATCGGATAGAGATCCGAACTTTGTTTCAGGGTTTTGGAAGATTTTTCAGCAGGCTATGGGTACAACGCTACACCTCAATACAACCTATTACCCTCAGACTGATGGTTACACCGAGAGGATTAATCAGATTCTGGAGGATATGTTGCGGGCATATGTACTTGACTTCAAAGGTAATTGGGAGAGTTACTTGCCACTGTTGCGTTTGTCTATAATAATAGTTATCAGAAGACTATTGGTATGGCACCATTTGAGGCTTTGTATGGGCGGCCATATAGGTCACCTGTATGTTTGTTGGAGGTTGGAGAAAATAGATTTTTGGGTCCTAAATTCATTAAGGACACCTCAGAGAAAGTTGCTCTTATTAGAGGCCGTATACGGACTGCTCAAAGTAGACAGAAGAGTTATGTTAATTGAAGAACTTGAGCACTAGAGTTCAAGGTAGGAGATCAGGTTTTGCTTAAGATCTCTCTCATGAAAGGAGTAATGCAGTTTAGAAAGAAAGGGAAGTTATCACCTCATTTTGTGGGTCCTTTCATGATCACTGACAGAATTGGGGCGGTAGAGTATAGATTGGCGTTATCGGACACAATGCACCGTGTGCACAATATTTTTCATGTGTCTATGTTATAAAAATTCCTTAAGGATGAAGATACTTATCAGCACATTGAGGTTGGAGAGATTGAGTTGCAACAAGTGATAAGTGCACAAAACATGTTATTTTATATCTCAAAATAAGTCTTTAATTACTCTTTTACTTTATTTAAATATTCTTGTATTTGCATTTTGTGTTTTATAGGGGTTGATTTCCAAATAAGAAGAAAAGCAGCAAAAAAGGCCTAAAAATGATATATATAGCCAAAGATGAGCGTAAGAAGAATTGTAGGAGAGATTGTATTCTATGCAATCTACTCCACAAGAGGTCTCTTTTGACGGGTGTAGAATAGTGGATGTTTGTTGTTGCTTTTCTACACTTCGTATAAAAATAATAAAACCTGCAAAAACTTTACTAAAAATTGTATAGTAGTAAGTAGGGTCTAACCACTCTCAAGTGAGATTTCGAATGAGCTCAAATTTACACACTAATTTATGGAATGAAAATTATTTTTTTTAAAACATTTTTTATTTTGGAATTATAATTAATAAATAAAACTATAATAATAAAATAAATCTCAAGGGAAAGGAATCCACTACCATGAATCCACATAAATAAATTTTCTAATATTTTTATGTAGTTTTTTCTCCAATAATCAATACACTTCACCAATTCAATTAGAACTTAGAAAGATGAAGGAAAATATGGAATAAAAAAGAATGACTTGATTATATTTGAGAGAGATATTTTTTTACTTAATCTGATGCACATTGGCTAGGTAAACAGAGGTAGGCATTCTTCAAATTACCATTATTTGGCAAACACGAAGAATCCTCCCTCTAATTTTAGAAAATAAAAATTCAGAATAGAAGAGTAGAAGAATGCTCTTGGGAGAAAAAATTAGACAAGAAAATAAAATAACTTACTTATATTTCATCATAATGGTGGCTTCATCACTCCCTTGAGAGTTGTTTTATTATTATAGTTTTATTTATTCAATATAATTCCAAAATAAAAAATATTTTTTAAAAAATAATTTTCATTCCATAAATTAGTGTGTGAATTTGAGCTCATTCGAAATCTCACTTGAGAGTGGTTCGACCCTGTTTATTACTATACAATTTTTAGTAAAGTTTTTGCAGGTTTTATTATTTTTATACGAAGTGTAGAAAAGCAACGACAAACATCCACTATTCTACACCCATCAAATGGCGTCGTTGCCAAATCAAGTTTGGGAATTCAAAGCAAAAATAATCAACACTACAATTTTTTTGGGAGCCCACCCAAACTTTCCTTCCTTCCCTTCTATTCTTTTTATTTTTTATTTTATTTTTTTATTTTTATTATTATTATTATTTGAAGGAAAGAATGAAAAAAATATTATTTTCCATGGTAGGTTCTTATGATGCACTACTTATGTTGACGCCACCATCAGACACTCTTACAAGAGGAACAATAACTTTGTGATCCAGGTAAGTACCTAATTCTTTTACATCATTTTTATTTTTTTATTTTTAGATTAGGAAAACATAGTATTTTTTTTAGGTTCATAATTTTCACATGCAAACTCTAGAATATAATAACTTAGAAATATCCCTAAGGTCACACTTTCTTCATTTTTTTTTCTTTTATTTTTTGTTCTTTTTGTTTAAAAAAAAAAAGAAAGAAGAAAGACCACACACTCACTCATTTTTATTTTTATTACTTATTTTGTTTGTGCATCTTTAAATTAGCACATATATATATTTAATATTTGTTTTTGTGAATTTTAATTTAGCAATTTTGCAATAATATTTTTTTTGTTTAAAAATATCTATAAAAGTAGAGCTAACTCTTGGTAACTCCAGTGAGCACCTTCCAACTTCACAATGTCTAGGAAAGTTCTGTCTAAGGAGTGTGGATGTACCATCATTGAGCAGGCCAAGTGCCTCTCCACACTTTCCTGGGAACTTTCCTGGTTGTGTTGTTGGCAGATCTTAACTAGTAATCTTTGAGTTACTATAACAAAAAAAATTTTAGGAGTTGTAATTTTATTTATTTATTTATTTTTATTTTTGTTGAAAAAATAAGAAACAAAAATTTCATTTTTCATGCATAATATTGAACTTTTCATGTGATTACTAATGCTTTATTTTTGTTTAATGAAAAGTTAAAGTAAATCAATTCATTCTGATTAAGGTAATATTCTTCTAACCTTCTATTTGTGCTTAATTGTTATTTTGTCTAACATTAAGGACAATGTTAAGTTTAGGTTTGGGGGTATGATATTAAATTTTTAAATTTTCAGAAAACTGTTGAATTTACAATTTTTTAGAACATGTTTTGTGATAATGGTGATTTTCACACTATGATTTGATTTTTTTTCTTTTTTAGTATTAAATGTGTATAAAATTTTAAAATAAAATATTTAAGCTTTAGTACATTAATAAGTTCTTATAAGTTAAGATTTTATCCTATCTTTCAGTTAGAACAATTTCATGAATTTCTAAAACTCAGAAAAAACAAATTTCACTAAAGCTCCATAATACAATTTGAAATTGATAAGTGATTGCATGTTAAATTTCTGAAGAATAAAAGTGGAGATTTAACCCAGTGAGGTATTGGACCATTCTTTTTATTTTGAGGATTATATGCTAATCACTCTGTTTTTTCTTGAATTCCACATAATTTTGTTAATTAGTCTCATTATTTCATTCTTTTGGTCAAATATTAAGAATTCATCATGTTATGCCACATAATTTGTTTTTTGAGCTCATTTATGTTGAATAACTATACCTATCCTTGAGAAATGATTTTAGGTCATCTTTCATTGCTTGAGCCTTTCAAATTTTATTTTTCTTTCTCTTTCTTAGTTATGAATTACCACTTGTTAACCAGTTGAGCTTTTTGCCCATTCTTTCTTTTATAACCATATTTTTTACAATTTTTCGAGAATGGATGTGATAATCAGTGAAGCTTTTTGGTCTAGCCTTTCTTTTATAACCATTTTTAGGTTTTTCAAGAATGGATGTGATCAATGTACAAGCGGATGAAAAAAAAAGAAAAAAAAAAGAAAAGAAGAAGAAAAAGAAAAAAAGAGGGAGTATAATTGTTGATGAGATCTTGAGAAGTGCATATAAAAAGAAGTGAAATAGAAAGAATTCAATTGACAAAATTTTAGAAGAAAAAGTTGAAAGTAATATGCTCTAAGTGAGTTAGTTCTTCCCAATCATTCTTGAATAAACCTTACCATTATCATTATCACTTTTTTTATCTTCCTCTTACTTAAAGTTACATCCTAATAAAAGTTCTTTTTTATCTTAAGGATAGTATAGTTCGGATATGGACATGATTGAGTTATATTATTGTGTGGTATAAATTCTTAATATTTGATATTCCTTTCATGAGACCATATGCATTTTCTTGAAAAAATCATTCTTTATTGATTTTAGGTTAGCTATCTGGTTCATGGCACATGTTGAATTAGCTATGTAAGATTACTGGATTTATTGAGGCTTTTTATGCATGTGCTTGACAATTAAACACTTCTCACTTGTTTTGATATGCTCTATATATGTCTATGGTTAAGATATGGTTTTGGGTCACCTTAGATGGGTTTTGTAAAGGTAGAAACTCTGGTGTAATGGTCAGTTAGGTCAACGTATGATGTAAGCCCACGAAATTTTAGTAGAAACAATGTGGTTACTAATTGATTTAAAATTAGAAAAATTGGGAAAAAATACTTTAATGCTCTAAAAATTTATGAAAATTACATAGTGGTATATTTCAGCATCATAAACTTAATTATGTCAAAATAATTAAGTTTAGAAGAGATTTAAGTGGTGAATCCTCAACGGAAAATTAATGTGAATAGTGATCACATTAATGGATGTTTTGATTTATTAAATGTTGAAAGCATTTAATAAATCTTAAAAGCTTGATTTATGGGAATGGCATGAATTATAAAAATTGATAAGCTTGGTCTAAATTGGAGAGATAGTCTGGGACTAACTCGTTGGTATGGTCAGGGACCTACATATTAGAAGTGCACTACCCATTGATATAGCCATTGGATGGAGTGTGCCCTTATTGTGTGGATGTAGTCCAAGACCATCTGGGTGAGTAGACGTACAAGTCCAGCCACATGTGCGATCTTCAATAGTCCAGGACTATGAGATACACACCACTTGTTGGCTAAGCAAACCATTTATTCGAGGGGAGCTCGGGACTTATGTGAGATTAATAATGTTTAAGTTAATCTAGACAACTAGCTTAAATCATGTATCTAAACAAAAATATTGTTGTATGAGTTCTTATTTATATAAGAATGTAAGGCAAGGTCAATTTACTGAGCAATAATAGTGTTTAGCGATTCTCTTGTAATTTCACCCCATGTTATTTTCAAGTACCTAGTGATAGATGCACGGTACAAAGAGATGGAGACCATCTACATATAAACCTTTATTACTAGTTTTATTTTTGTCGTTTATAGTCGATACCACAATGCGATATATGGCTTGATGTAATTTTTTGTATAGATGATTATCTTTTGTTTGTAATTATGTAAATATTGGAAGTATTGATATTATGATGGATGTTGTTTTTCAAGTCTCACACCAAATTCAAGTATTGAACGAGAGTTCCTAGTATTTAAATTTGGGAAGCATGACAAATTGGTATCAGAGCCTAGGTTACGAGTTACCTTGCTAGTGGAAGTGATATTTAGGATAGGAGTTTAATGATTTGTATTGATTATCTTATCTTCTTCCTTACCATGCTCAGGGTTTAAGTATGATTAATTGTTAGACTAACGATATCATCATCCTGTATTAGAAAATAGGATGTATGAAGCTGGTAGAGGACATAGAATACAAGGTGGACATGGTGACGCTGGTTGTGTAAGAGGTGGTCGTGGAGTGGAACAGATGGATGAGGTAGTTCAAATGCTGAACCCAGACGTTCAAATGCTGAACCCAACTGTGGGACAGGGTCTAATCATTACCCTGGTCCAGCAAATAAAGAAATTGGGACGGATGACTTTACCAATGTTATTGATCCACTAGATGCAGAAAAGTAGATAGAGGACATGGAGAAATACTTTGATATTATGGATAGTACTGAGGTGTAGAAAAGAAGGATAATAGTTTTCTGCTTATCTGGCGATGCACGTTAGTGGTGGCAGTCTTTGAATAGGAGTGTTGGGGATACCACACACATGAACTGGGATGAGTTTAAGAACCAGTTCTACGACAAGTATTTTCCACGTGCAGTAAGGGATGGACTGGCAGCTGAGTTTAAATACTTGGAGCAAGAAACTATGGCATTGACATTGAGTCAATATGAGGCTAAGTTTGTAAAACTCTCTCGATTTGCTCCTTATATAGTTGTAGATGAGGAGAGTCAGACCAGAAGATTTGTAGAGGGATTAGCTCCTAACATTAGGAAGCTAGTGATTAGTCAAGGGTTGAGCAGCTACGCAAAGGTTGTAGAGCATACTATGAGGATTGAACAAGATAACCTTAAATTCCAACGAAAGAAGGAGCATAAGGCCGCAGAGAAGGAAAAGGAAAAAAGTAACTTTAACTCATAGCAGAATCTGAGGAGGCAACCGCAACAACAACCTCCAAAGGATATGGAGAGTCAATCGGGGCAAAAAGGTAGGCAGAATTGGCGAGCAGCAAAAAGACAAAGAGTTGGTGCTTTGGTACCAGCTGCACCTTAAGACGCTTAGCCTCGCAAGTTTCATGGATAGAGCTACAACTGTCAAGATAAAGGACATATGGCTCGCTACTGCAACAAACCACACAAGGAAGGTCAGCAGAGGGGTTAGGCACCACAACAGCATAGAGGAGTAAGGGTTTATGTTGTCTACCCAGATGTTGGGCAAGATGCTACACCCCTTGTAGTGGAAGGTACACTTTCTATTTATGGTAATTTAACTAGAGTGTTATTTGATTCGAGTTCTTTGTATTCTTTTATTTCACTGTTAGTAAATAAATTTGGATTGGAACCTAAAAGTATGAATGGTACTGTATCCATTACAACTCCCCTTGGACACTCAACAACACTCGATAAGGTGTGTCGTGCTTGTCCTATTAGGATTGATAAGATGGAACTTCCGGTTGACGTGATAATATTACAAATGAGGGAGTCTGATGCAATACTGGGTATGGATTGGTTAGCAAGATATCATGCCCAGTTGGATTGTCACAAGAAGATTATTGTTTCTGAATCCCGAGACAGTTACCTTCTCAATTTAGGTGTGGTGAGTTCGAGAGTACCATGAGCATGGGATTTCTTGCTCATATTGAAGTGCTTGAGCAGTGTGTGAAGGTAGAGCAACTACCTATTATTTCAGAATATGCTGATGTGTTCCAAGACATTCCAAGTTTGTCTCCTAGGAGGGTAGTAGACTTTTGCATTGATCTTGTCCCTAGCACTTCACCTATCTTTAGGGCACCCTATAGGATGGCACCTATTGAATTGAAGGAACTAAAGAAGCAAATTCAAGAGTTGCAAGATCGTGGGTTTGTTTGACCTAGTACGTCTTTATGGGGAGCACCTATTTTTTTTGTCAAGAAGAAGGATGGGTCACTTCGTTGTGTATTGACTATCATGAGCTGAACAGGTTACCGATCAAGAACAAGTACCATTTGTCACGTATCGATGATTTGTTTGATCAACTCAAAGGGGCACAGTTGTTCTTTAAGATTGATCTAAGGTTTAGGTATCATCAGTTGAGAATTAGGGAGAAGGATATTCCTAAGACTACCTTCAGGACTCATTATGGCCTCTACTAATTCATAGTCATGCCTTTTGGGCTGACTAAGGCGCCAACAACTTTTATGGATACGATGAATCAAGTGTTTAAACCTTACTTGGATTAGTTTGTCATAATTTTTGTGGATGACATGTGATATGCTAGGCTATTAGCATGATTCATGTGACTATGCAGGGTGTATAAATGTTTGCATTAAATGTCACATGGTATATGAGGGCATATCATTATTGTCTAGAGGTTCTAGTTTTGGGAATTTGGTAAGCCAGACCAGAGGTTTGAGTCTGGGTAGAGTTATGATAGTTGAGATATACAATTCGTGACAGACTCTAGTTGTGGGAGCTTAGGACTTTGAAAATTTTTGATATAGTGATTTTCATGTGAAAAATGAAGAATTGATTGTGATTACAGGTTTAATAGAACTGAAGGTGTGAGGACAAGGAAGACATGTTGTCGGGGTTGAGCTAATGAGGGGAAATGGCCTGGCTGAATATTTTTCTTTAATTAGTTATTCTCTACAATGTGCCAAGTCCAAGTAGTTGTGGAATTGACTCGTTGGATATTGACAAGTAAAAAATAAAACTATAGCATAGACAGTAAGAATTAGGGGAAGTAAGATTTAGTGATATATAAGGTCTTTATATTGTTTCTCTTGGGAATACAAGAATTTAAGATGCTAATTTGATAATTATTATCTTTTGTGAATGATGGTGTTATACACAAGGAAGTGTTGGTGAATCTTATGAACATGAGACTTTTATGTGTAGTTGTGCAGTGACACGCTAACTCACATTGAGAATTATGTGAGTAACAATATCTATGAGATATGGTATTGGCATTGTATTGATTTTATGCATATAGTTGTATGAAGACCACTTTTACCTTTGATTGTACTAGTACGAAGTTGAATATATATATATATAAGGTGATATTTTGAAGCTAAAGATTACTCTACGGAGGGTAGGAGGGCATGATTGTGATAAATGTACGATGTTTTTCAAATCATTGATAAGGTATATTTTGTTGATGCTATGATTGTAACTTAGAAAGCCTTGAGTTGATATATGTTGGTACACAAGGAAGTTGTTTACCAATTAAGTTGTATGAATGTGTATCTATATATAATCAGATGTGCACAGTGAATGAGTGGTGGTTGAATATAGTATATCTCTCTATTTTTTATAACCCTCTGAGATTGATGATTATTTAATGATTACTTAGATGGAAGGTGGAAACTTAGGAAAGGATAAACAAGTTAGAGCAGTTAGTGACAACGAGAAATATAAACACTCTCTTTCACCAAAACCAACATCAATGTACATACACAGGAGGAGGGCAGCATTTGTGAGGGACTATCCATCATTGTGTAGGCGAAATATACCTAAGCCTACATTAGAGGGAACTAAACAAGAATCTAGCAACCGCGAAAGTGAACCCAGTGTTAACCAAAGATCCAAGCAAGAGTCTGAATTGTATAAAACCAGTTTAAAAGAGTTAAAAACTCACAGTCAAGAGTTCAAAGAAGAATATGAGATTGAAACTCATCCAACTTAGTAAATTATCCTTGAGTTTTATGGTAGCACAAAATTAGTACATGTTAAGATTTTTTTTCTTTGATAAGGGTTGTTAGACTTTTTTCTTTTGATGTTTAAATTTGCTGCTGAGACTAATATCACATTTGATGTTTATGGTAGCAATAGTACTTAAACTATGAAGACTTGACAATTCTAAATTTTGAGGACGAAATTTCTTTCTAGGATGGTAGAATGTAATATTCTGAACTTATTTAGATCTTGTTTTAATTTTTCTTTGGATCTAAATGTAATTTTTAAGGTCTTGTGGGGGTAGAGGAGTAATTACGGAAGTATAAAAAACAGTTATTTTATAAGGCATATGACTTACCTTGTGTGGGAAGATTTGACCATGAGCTTTATATGTATTTAGTGTAGTAGAAGAAGAAAAAAGAATAGGAAGAAGAATTGAAGAATTTCAAGTAAGTTGACTTTTGTCTCTATATATTTCTATATATCTTAAATTTGAGGTAGAATCTAGTATGAAGTTTAGATAGAACTTCAAGAATCTGTAAACAGATTTTGGGGGTTTTAGAGGTTGAATGTTAGGGTTTAAGTTTGGGCCCTGTTCGTCTGAACATGTCTTTATGTATGTACATAAATCATGGAATGCAAGTATAGACTTTAATTAGTTTTGTTGATTAAAGTCAAACAATAGGCTGACTAGAAGCAAAATGAAACTTTTTTTTCATTTCTTTTTACTTAATCTTTTGTGAAATCTAATTAGTGACATACACATGTATTTATGGGTTCAACATAAATTGGTTTGCACTATTATAGCTTCGATTGAGGGTTTATGTGAAGTAAAATATATGGACCTACAAAATCTATATATATATATATATATATATTTAATATTTCATATAAACCCACAATCATGTACCAAATATGATATAACCTTAGATTAGTTGTTGATTAGTTTTTTTTTTAAACATGAAGTTTGGTGTACTCTTCAGTATGATTAAATTAGAAAGATCCATTATTATATGTGCATGCATGTGCAATCATACAAATTCATATTACTTTGTATCTCATGTGTAAGTAGATCTAATATGATTTTGGGTTTAATTTATGTTGAATTGAAATAAGTTTTAATCTGTTTAAATAGAACAAAGCATGGAACTTCATGAGAACCATAAGATAAATGCTTTGTTTTCTGCTTTTGCATGTTGGTTGTCTACATGGTTCCGAGTACATGTGTTCATAAATATCAAAGTCAACTTGATTTTAGGCTAGTCATCTCGTTCATGGCACATGTTGAATTAGCTATGCAAGATTACTGGATTTATTGAGGCTTTTTATGCATGTGCTTGACAATTAAACACTCCTCACTTGTTTTGATATGCTCTATATATGTCTATGGATGAGATATGGTTTTGGATCACCTTAGATGAATTTTGTAAAGGTAGAAACTCTAGTGTAATGGTCAATTAGGTCAACGTGTGATGTAAGCTCACGAAATTTCAGTAGAAACAATGTGGTTGCTAATTGATTTAAAATTAGGAAAATTGGGGAAAAATACTTTAATGCTTCAAAAATTTATGAAAATTCTAGAGTGGTATATTTCAGCATCATAAACTTAATTATGTCAAAATAATTAAGTTTAAAAGAGATTTAAGTGGTGAATCCTGAAGTGAAAATTAATGTGAATAGTGATCACATTAATAGATGTTTTGATTTACTAAATGTTGAAAGCATTTAATAAATCTTAAAAGCTTGATTTATGGGAATGAGATGAATTATAAAAATTGATAAGCTTGGTCTAAATTGGAGAGGTAGTATAGGACTAACTCTATAGAGGATTTCGTTGGTATAGTCAGGGACCTACATATTGGAAGTGCACTATCCATTGATATGGCCATTGGGTGGAGCATGCCCTTATTGTGTGGACGTGGTCCGAGACCATCTGGGTGAGTAGACGTACAAGCCCAGCCACATGTACGAACTTCAATAGCCCGGGACTATGCGATGCGCACCACTTATTGGCTAAGCAAGCCATTTATTCGAAGGGAGCCAAGGCTCATATGAGAATAATAATGTTTAAGTTAATGTAGACGATTTTCTTAAATCGTGTATCTAAATGAAAAGATTGTTCTGCGAATTCTTATTTATATAGGAATGTAATGCAAGGTCAATTTGCTGAGAAATAATAGTATTTAACGATTCTCTTGTTAAGCTTGTAAGCTCACCCCATTTTATTTTTAGGTACCCGGTGATGGAGGCACAATATAGAGAGATGGAGACCATCTACATGTAAACCCTTTTGGCTAGTTTTATTTTTGTTGTTTATATGTAATTTTTTGTATAGATGATTTAGATGATTATCTTTTGTTTGTAGTAATGTAAATATTAGAAGTATTGATACTATGATAAATTTTGTTTTTCAAGTCTCGCACCAAATTCAAGTACTGGACGAGAGTTCCTAGTACTCCCTCTGTCCCAAAATTAATGGGCATTTCTGGGAGTCCAACTTTTTACGATGGGGCTCACTTTCTATATTAGTAATGAATGAATTTACACATTAGTCCTTGTTTAAAAGTTAGTGTTATTATTATATAGTGCGGCCAACTTTAAGGATAATGGAGTTTGAAAAGGGTAGTTTAAGAATCATATAAAAGATAGTACATCCATTTTAGGAAATGGACATATATTTTGGGATATTCCAAAATGGAATAGTGGACTAAAATTATGGGACGGAGGGAGTATTTAAATTTGGGAGGCGTGACAGAAGATGTAATGAAATCTATCTATAATAATATTGATAACAAGTCCAAGATTCAAAAGTAAGTCTATATATATTAGCTCTGTGTGTATATATATAAAACCCTAGTTCACTTTGTTTTTAGCTTATCGATCACTAGAAGAAACAAGAGAGAATTAATAAGCATGAAGTAGAATTACTACATGAGATTATAATATATACCTTGAAACATGTTCCCAAGTGAAATCTGGAAACCAATTCTCCATACGAGATCTGATCCTTAACAAAGCAAGAACTTCATATAATACTGATTAGAAAAGCAAGTCAAGTAGTCGCAGAAGATTTGTGGTTGAAAAGTAGTATGATCAGTAAAATGCAACAGAGGAAGCATGAAGAAAGAAACCCACGTGCTCTACGCCGTCGCTAACAGCCATCATTAAATGACAAGCCTCGATACAAATACAGAAATCATGATAAAACCCAATCGGATTCCCTCCATTATGACGATCTTCATAACTAAAGGGAATTGGGGGCAACGTGTAAGGTCTAAATTATCACCCGGTCTAATGGGCTGAACTAGTATAGAAAACGGACTAGGCCTGTAATATCCTGAAAAATAAAATAAAAACTATATAGCGTATAATATACATATATAGTTATATTATTTTAAATTTTGAAATATTGAGTGATGCAGATAAATAGGAGTCTTTTAAAGTTCAAAAACCCCTTATATCGCTTAAGTATCATATACGTCTCTTATATAACTTTTGATATAATATTGTATTTTGATATATATAATATTTGATTAAAACAAATATATCACCAATATACGTCGAACCTCTGCAGTAGCCGGAAGGAGAAACGGTGATTGAGGAATTGCATAGAGAAAGTCAGTGATTCGAATAGCGGTGATTGGAATAGCGATAACAGGCAAGTCGATTCGTTTTATATATTTATATATAACTGAGACTTGTCGTTTAATTATAAGTTTAGAATTTTTTAATCATGTTGACACCTTAGGATTTCATTTAATGTATTGATCGCATGAGTTTATGAAGTATAAATTAATTACTAGATTAAATATGAGATCTAGTGTTTAAATATCGATAAACTGTGAATAGGGAAAACCTTCTCAATATGTATGCACCCATAGGAATAAATCACGTGTTTGAAATAACAATATTGTGGATTTTAAATTGTTGTTGAGTTCTGTGTAAAAGAACGTGTGAAATTGATGTTGATTGCACAATATATGAACTGTTATTAGGTTCTGTGTAAAAACATATGAATCTGATGTTGGGCAGTGATAAATATTGAAGGTTACGTTACGCGTTGAAATAAATGTTATGGATTTAGTGGATTTATTTGTCGTATCAGTAGTGGAGAATGGGACTCAGTTATTGCAGTTATTTTATATATAATTATTCATGTAAAGTGTTGTTTAGTGGAATTTGGATTACTGAGTAAAAATGTTGTTTAGTGGAATCTGTTGAACGAATGTGTTGTTTAGTAGAATCTGGATTATTGAACGAATGTAACGAATGTGTTGTTTAGTGTAATCTGGATTTCAGAATGAAGGTGTAGTTTAGTGGAATCTGAACGATTGATATACTGGGGTAGGTATAACATAAGTGTTAGGGTCAGCTTTATTGGTAGATAAATAGACGTATAATAGTGGAATCGATGTTCTTCTGTATAATTCGTTTAGGACAGTGGCAAGGTGGAACTAATGTTCTGTATATTTACTTTAGGATAGTGGCATGGGTGTTCAGTATATTTAGTTTAAGACAGTGACACGGTGGAACTAATGTTCTGTATAATTACTTTAGGATAGTGGCGTGGGTGTTCAGTATATTTAGTTTAGGACAGTGGCACGGGGAACCAGTATTCTGTATATTTACCTTAGGAAAGTGGAGCGGTGGAACCGTATATTTACTTTAAGGCAGTGGTTGTGGGTATATGTGTATTGAAAGTGACAATTGGGTTTGATAAAGCTTAATAGTTTAGCTTCTGTAATGTTAGTTGTTATTTTTTTTGAGGCGAAGAGTGACACTCAAAGTGGGTTATACATTTGTGAGTGAAACTACCAACAGAACTAGTTATTTATAAGGAATGTGTTTACCAACCTGATATTTCTAGAAGTGTATAGATATATCCAGACAGTTCTTGTATAATATTCTGGACAGTTTATTGTATAGAAAAGAGACTTATTTATTTATTTATTTTGGTTTCTTGTATGCAAGCCAAAAGTTTTAACTAAATTTTAATTAATGAAAATTAGAGGAAAATAGTAAAAATATTTCTAAAATTATGAAAAATTCTAGAATAATGTATTTCAGTTTAATTAACTCAAATTTGCTGAAAAATGTGAAATTACATTAAAGTTTGTAATGGATAATGGTGAGTAGTCGAGGAGTAGTCTGGGACTATTCTTATGATGACTTTGTTAGGTATGGTCAGGGACCTGCCTATTGGGAGTGCACTACCCTTTTGTTATGGCCATTGGGCTCAACATGCCCTTATTATGTGGACGTGGTCCGGGACCATCTGGGTGAGTAGACGTATAACCCAGCCACATGTGTGTTTTCGGTAGTCCGGGACTATGCGATGCACACCATGGATTGGAGGGGAGCCTGGGGCTCATGTGAGATAAGTAAAACTTAAATTAAGTTAATCAAGATGGTTAACAAGTTATGGTGTGAAATTGGAAAAATTGCGTTATGTTGTATATTTTGGTAATTATGATATATGAGAATTTATGACTTGGGATGAATATATGTAATTAATGTATTTTTGACGAGTTACTTTTATATATGGAAATATAAGGTGAATCGATTTGCTGAGCAGGGAATGTGTTTAGCAAACCCTTGTTGAGCTTGTAAGCTCACTCCTTAACAATTTTCAGGTACACGTTGATTGGAACGTGATGGAGTCATGTGAGCTGGATGGAGATGACTTTTCTGTTTTCCTACTTCTTTGTAGTTCAATAAAGTTGATATGAACTTATGTAATAATGTTGAGGATTTTATTGATTGTATTAGATGATGCTACATTTGTTTTGTAGTTATTTAAGTTTCAATAAAATTCTTCTTTGGAGAGTTATAATATGTTGTATGAGGTAGTTGTGGTTGCAAATCACGCACTTTATTTAAGTATAGAATCAGTGTTTTTATTATTTAAATTTAGGGGCGTGACAAGGCCCATGTCGGCTTGAGCCCATGTATCAGCAGAAAGCCTAAAGGGGTTGGGTCATTAATTGTAAAGGCCCTAGTTGCCCTTCCCCAAGGCTAAAAAGTCCAAATCAAAAGCAGGCTTATAACTCAAAAAAGAATCCAAATTCTTTAAGAGAAAAGTTAGCTTTCAACAAGGACATTTAAGTCCTAAAAGGATTTGAATTCCTACTTGTATAAATATCCATGAAATTATCAATGAAAAGGATCCTCGAATCCACCTCTAGCAATATCTTTTCTCTCTTTCTAAAAGTGTTATGTTCATTATTTTTAGGTGTGTGCATTGAGTTGTTTGACAATTATCAGTTGAACAATTTTCTGTACCTGCATACGTGTTAACTACTCTAATTGAAAATTAGATTGAAATTTAAATGACTTATACAAAAATGTTGCTAAATGATAGTATTAATTAATTTGTCCCACATCGGTCAAGTACAAGAAGAATTTTAGGTTTATTAATAATAGTTGGTAAATCAACTAATAACTTTACCTAACTTAAAAGAAAGGAAAGAAGCTAGAGAGTTCTAACGTATAAGGTTGGTTGGGGGTAAACATAGGTTTAGTCTTTGTAGGAATTTTATAAACAGCACAATAAATTTTTAATTTTTTAAACCTAATTTGTAATTATAATTCACTCAAATTGTTATTTATTTTTTATTTAGCCAATTTGTAATTACAATTCAATCCAATAATTTTTAATTATTTTAGTCCAATTTGTGATTACAATTCAACTTTTGTTATAACGGCCCAAAATACCCTTCAACTATTGAGTTGTTGCAACATGCTAGGAGTGTAACTTGAGTTGGGCAACCCAAACTCAATTCGAGCCCAGCCCGATTTTTTACGGGTTTGTGCAACTTTTTTACAATTAGGGTTGAGCTTGGGTTGAAAAATCTCAAACTTAATTAGAGTTGGGCTTGGGTTGAGGTGCTAACAATCCGAGCCCAACCCGAATTGTAATTTTATTTTTATAAATTTTTTTTATTTTAAATAGATTATATATAATATTCAAATTATGATAAATTTTTTTTTCAACTTTCTTTATTTAAATCTTAATTTATTGTATGCTAACACTTTGGATAATTAATTTCCTAAAAAATTGTTTATAATTTTTAAAAATTTGCATTAAGTTAATTTTTTGTGTGTTTAGGAATAATCTAATGTGAAATTTATTAAGGATCACTTTAAATTTTCAATGTGGATATTGATAATATAGATAACTCGAATTAACTCGACTTTCTACCCCGAAATCTCAACCCGAGTTGCAAACTCGAGTTTAAAAATTTAAGGATGAATTGGGGGCTAGTGTTGCGTAGTTAGGATTGGAAGTCAGGTTAGCATATATGTGTGAAGTAAGTGTTAAGAGGTCAATTTAATTCCGGCCATTTCTCAAAAAAATAAATAAATTGGGTAAATATATGTAAACAAATTATATTATTAAACATTATAATAGGGTATCTAAATTGTTATTATCAAAGATCAAAGATAATAATAACCATTTATTGCCGCATAAAATAATAATAGTAAACTATTATGATATTAAACAATAGGTATTGTTATTATTTTATGTATTTGGACTATGTTATTTATATTGTTATTCACTCCTACATAATAGGTTTATCTTAAATCTTATGTTATTAAAATATTTATCTGCAAATATTAATATATTTGGCACTACCTTATTTAATTAATAAATGTGACAAATTTTGGATGACCCAGTCATTAATATATTATACGATTATTTTAAAATAATATCTTAATCAATACATATTTTTCTTCAAACAATGGATTGCGAGTGGGTGTTACTCGTTTTAGGCACTGCCTCTATCAGTTTTAAACTTAAATAAGCATGTCAATGGACCACGGTTCTGATTGCATCTTATTTACAAATCAACTTCAAACTCGAAATATTTGAACTAATTGTACAATTCGTTTCGTGGGTCGATCTTTAAACCTCAAATATCTGTGTAAAATAATTAACAAAATAAATAACAAAATAAAATTAGGAAATACCATCTTCCTCGTCTCTTCCTTAAATGACTTGGGCTTTCACTTCTTCAAATAGCAGTGGCTCAAACGTTCTAAGATAGTCATCAACATCTTTGTAGATGCCCTTTAGTTGCTTCAGACCCAAATCATGTTTGTACCCAATGCCTTTGCATTTTTTTTTATTCGAATAAAAAAAAAGTAAATATCACATGAAACAAATAATGCATATATATATATTATATCTATACAACAACGTATACAAGCCATTCTTAAACGTGTGTGGAAGAGAGGCGGTGGAAAGAAGTAATTATGTTGGATTCTTTGAGAAGGAGTAGATAGTCCCAACTCAGAACTATTTTGTAGAAACCAACAACAGAAAAGAGGAAGAGTGATTTTAGGTACCTTAGATTTTAATTATTAGGTACAACATAAAATGAGGAACTATTTTCCTGAAGATGCTAAAAGCCTAAACAACGTGTTTGTGCTGGTGGTTGCGGTATATATGACAATTATTCAGAAAGTGACCTCACATATTAAACGGATCCGATTCTGACAGTCACATCAAATCTGATGATTATTTATGATTAAATTTGTGTCACATTAATTAATTAGATATTCAATTCGATAACATGACTCATTATAGCTGTAATTTTTTTATTAAAAAATTTTGATGGATAACATGACTCATTACAGATGTAATTTTTTATTAAAAAATTTTGATTTCAAAAGCTAATAGCAAACACAATGAGTAGAAAAAAAAAGAAGCGAAAGAAAAGAACTCGCATGTAAGCCGAGACGAAATTGAATCGAATGATTGTTAATGAGATCCGAGAGGAAGCTGAGAGCCGTGTTGATGAGAGCCGAGAGGAAGAATGGAGAGTTGTAACCAATAGGAAGAGTGATTTTATAGGTGTTTAGGGTTTTGTATAATTCTATTTTTTTAAATCTAGAAATAAAAAGAAAGGGTTTTGCTTGGGAAAGGGTTTTGCATCGGTAATTCTATTTTTGGAGAGCCGTAGGTGAGAGGAAGAGTGATTTTAGGTGTTTAGGGTTTTTCTTGGGTAATTCTATTTTATTTTTAATTTAAAAATAAAAAGGAAAGGGTTTTGCTTCTTTAAATTTAGAAATAAAAGAATATATATTTTTGGAGAGCCATAGTCGAGAGGAAGAGTGATTTTAGGTGTTTAGGGTTTCGCTTGGGTAATTCTCTTTTTTTAATTTAAAAATAAAAAAGAAAGGGTTTTGTTTTTTTTTTTTTAATTTAGAAATAAAAAGAAAGAGTTTTGGTTGGATAATTTTATTTTATTTTTTTTAGTTTCAAAATAAAAAAAAAAAGTATTTTGATTGAGTAATTCTATTTTTCTAATTTAAAAATAAAAAAATAATGTGCTGAAAATAAAAAATTCATTTGTACTTTTAATAGATGAATAGATAAAGAAAGGTTAGTGATGAAAAACCCATACACACGTATAAAGGGTAGCTATCACATGATCATAATCCATGTTCAGTAACCCAACGGTTACTTCGATCTCCTCCGGTGTTTGGGAAGCTCCTCCAGTTCCTTAACCTAACCTCTAGAGGCGGAGAGAATTTAAGTTGTTTGTAAAATTAGTTTCAATAGTTGATCTTGGTGGGCTGGGCTGCTGTTCACAGTAATAGCTATAGCAATAGCTGTAGCTAGGTAGTATATATGTATATGTATGCAATAATACATGAGTATGACTATTATGTTGACACAAAACATGGCTTGATTTTGGTAAAGTGTTGTACCACTACTGGTTCATTTATATACCCATTTATATAAATGGGATACCAACCAAGCATTTAATTGCTTGGAGATTTCTCAGTTTTGTGTGAATGGAGCTAAGGGCTTGTGGTGACAAGTGGCCCGAGTTGGTATTGCACAAAAAGGATTCACGGTTAGAACTGGATTTGGACTAAACTGGTAGTGGTGATTCCCATAGATGACAAGTGGCGATTCAAGGAGATGGAGATAAGATCATCATTCATTACTGAGTATGAGGAACAGAGGGTCACTGTTTGTAATTTGGTCAGTTGGTATTATCATGTAATTAGTTAGTAATGTGTTGGTAATAGACTCATTGCGTCTTAATAGGCATATACAGGATGGCCAATGCTTTTTTCAATTGCCATGAAACACATGCACTAAGCCACCATCTTGCTGCCACATGTGGATATCACTAGCACTGAAAGACCCAATTTTGGTTTTAGCATCGTTTTCTCCAAATTTCCTAACGTAGCTGAAGCTAGCTCGTCTTTATGGTTTGTCTTTATGCAATTAATCCGGGGAAGGCCACGGCGGTGCCACCACCCATGGCCAAGAAGCGACCGGCTCTCGCCAATGTCACCAATCACAGACATGGATTTCGTAATGGTGTAAAAAGCTGCACTTTGGAAGCCTCAAATATGGTTTGTCTTTATGCAATTAATCGCATTTTAAGTTTCAATTATGTTTGGTTTAGGTTTTTGATTTGTGGGTATTTCATTTCTGGCGTATCTAAATGAGTTTTCTTCTTCAATTCATCGCATGGTAACTTTCAGTGGAGTTTTGGGTTTTGGGTCCATATGTTGTTTAAGTTTGATTGTGGTATTTCATATCTGGCATATCTAAATGAGTTATGAGATACTCAGATACAATATATACATACATTACATATACACATGTCTTGTATATATTAATGGTTATATGATTGATTTACTTTGAAACTTCACATTCTTCAAGAATTCATCGTGAGAAAGGATACGTGTGTGACGTTGAAAATTTTTGCATGCAATTCTTGAATCTACTCAATTAGCACGTGATAGCATCTATATATGACCATAAATTTCATGAATATAAATTGGAATAACATTTCTTCTTATGATTCGGCCTCTCAACACATTAGCGACTTGAGGTGGTTGTTGAATATCCTGTTACCTGCTCTGGCATATTGAAATTAGAACTATGTAAGCATGTAATAGAGCCTAATTATAAATGCTGAGGGTGCATGTCCAGCAATAAATAAATATTTCATGTTGCAAAAAAAAAAAACTCAGGACTAAATGACATAGAATTTCATGTTGAACAAAGCTTCGTCTTTTTTCTGTTTTCACCAGCTTAAATTCCGTACTACATTTCTTTTTCTGCGTAGCATGCGATTGAGTAGATTCTGATTCAATTTAAAAACAGTTCCACAAATGAGATCACATTTTTAGCATTTTTAGGACAACTTTTTTGATAATTCTATTCTTGTTTTTGGGAAATGATGCTATCACATAACCCATATGGGTAGATTTCCTCTTAGCATTTTTAGGACAAAAATATGGAGAAGAAATTGGGTGAATTTCTTTTCAGTTCAATGTCCAAAAGGCTTTTACTCTGCACTTCAATTTTTGTTTTATTTCTTGTGGAACATAAATTATTAACTTTTACCTTCTAGCATCTGAAGTGTACCTGCTCTATATTTGAGAAAAATGATTGATTGAATTTCATATTTGAAGGTACCAAATGTGGCTAAAATTGCAAATGCCAGGAATGGATCTTCTGCTTGCATTAATAATGCAGGATACTCTAAGAGTACTTTGCCAATAGGCTCAACTGTGGAACCAAGTGTAGTTGTTTCTTGTAAAGTTATTTCTTTCCCGAGAAGTGATCAAACTCTGTCTAAGGTTACTGTCCCTACAGCCTCATGTAGCACGGATGTTTCTCCAATTCATTCAAAATGTTCAGTTTCTTCAGATGAAACTACTTATGATTCTATGAAGAGTCCTGGCGTTGAATATTTAGACAACAACGATATATCAGCAAATAATTCCATTGACAGAAAGACATATAGAAAAATCTACATTTCAGAGCATGAAGAAGAAGCAGGTTTCATATTCTGATATATTTTATTTTATTTTTCTTTTCCATTTTACTTGTCTAAGTGGTTGGAATTTCCTCCTTTAATGGAAATTTGTAGATTAAGACTTTTCGTGTTCATCTATTTTTGGATGTTGTCATGAAAAATTTGGTTATAGAAATTTAAGCCAGGAATAATGTTTAATTTTTATGCTATGTAAACAATGGTTTTTTTTCTTCAGAAATTAATGGTTATTATTTCTTCTTGCCTTTGTTATCTTATTTCAATTGTTTGGCTCATAGGAAATATCTGCAAGAGAGATGTACTTCCTGAGAAGGAAACAACTGATAAGATTGTTGATGTTGATGACAATCTCATTGACCCACAATTATGTGCAACCATGGCTTGTGACATTTACAAGCACTTGCAAGCATCTGAGGTTCAACATCTACTTTCCTATAAATTTTTATATGTTATTTTTTTGTGCATAATATCCTTGGAATTACCAAATATACAGTTTCCAAATTATTCTTATTTAGTGGTGTTTAGACAATATCCTCTGTTTTTTTTTTAAAATAAGTAAGATTTCATTAAAGAGTGCTCAAAAATGGAGTGCAGCCCAAGAACAAATGAAGACCAAGAAGGTCAATATCCTTTGCTTTCTTAAAGTATTGGTTTCATAAAATATTGGTTTGACTTTCATTATTCTTTTATTTAATTTTATTTCTTTCCTTCCATATAATATTCTCAATGTATATAAATATAGATGCAAGCTCCTCAATTGAATAAGTCATTCTAAAATTCTACATGGTATCAGAGCCACCATAGCCTCTTCAGCCCCACCGCATCTCCGTGACCCTTTCTCTCTTCCTCTCTTGGTGCAGCCTCCCAGCCCTTCTCCCTCTCGTAACGCAAACCTCCAATCCTCTCTCTCTCTCTCTCTCTCTCTCTCTCGGCGCAACCCTTCCCTTCTCTTTCTTCAAGTTGCAGCTAGCGACAGAGCAAGGGGAGGGTTTTAGCCCTCTTTTTGACTCCTGTTTAAGGGCATTCCCAAACTAAGGGTCATTTGAAAATTTTAACTTTGTGGGGCTGCCGGTGTGTCCGGCAGCATCTTTCTGGATCATTCTTTGACGATTTTTTTTTCACCAGCAGATTTGTAGACTGCTCTCCGGATATTTTTTTGTGGGCTGATTTTGTGATAATATTCTTCTGTTTATTGTGAAATCCTATTCTTTGTTATGGGAGATTCTGTGACATATAAATTTGTAATTGACATATTTCGGTGATCAAAACCTGAATGATCGAGTTGTAAGTTTCATGATATTTTATGTAACCGATCATCGACATCTTCGAGCTGACACTCAAGTGCATGGAAGCCGACAAATCAGTTAGAACACCATATAGTACAGGTAAGTATGGTGAGGACACTCTGCACTTTTTAGTTCCGAGCCTATTTTGAAAAACCAGGGTTTAAATGAAAAGTTTAGGGTTTTTCAAAGTAGGACCGGTCCCCAATATTTAGGACCGGTCCAACTTTTCTCGGTAAGATGGTTTCTGCAGATTTTCAAAAAGTCCCACCGGTCCTGATTATTTGGCACCGGTCCAACTTAGCCTTTTCCAAATAGGAAATAAATTTTGACGAAAATTCTTATTCCTATTGGGTTTGAAACTTCTAGGAAAGTTTTATTTTGGTATTCAACTTCTTTTCCAAGTAGAATTAGGACTTCCTTGCCTATATATATGTATCCATATTTTCTCTACAAAGGTGTGAAAAAAAGAGCCCTGAAATATTATTTTTAAAGAGAGAAAGTATATACATAATAATTAGGGTTTATATATTTTTAAGAACACACATCCATACTACACGAGTGATTTTTAGGATGGTGTTCTACTTCTGATTAGCTGCTCAGAGACTGCATCAAATCAATTTGTTGATCAGAACATTGGATTGAAGGTTCTTCGCTTGCTTGCTTGCTGAGAAAGAAAGGTGACCAGATTGTACTACGAAGGGAACAAAATACTTGCTGAGTATTTTGGTTCTTCCAGCAACCTTTCTGTAAGGGTGGTGACGTTAGCCGGAAGTCTGCAGCAGTTGGACGTGTTGTCGCAATCATAAGCCTGAGGTGTTCCGCATCAGATCCTTGACAGAGTGAAGAGGGGTGTGAGACTGAGACAGAGTCTGTTGTACTTTGCTTCATCATAGTGAATTGGTTCCCTGAGGCATGCCGCCTCCCTCTGTGGTTTTTCCCGCCTTGGGTTTCCACGTATATCTGGTGCATTCTTTTCTTTACTTGCACTTTATTTATTTGCTTGCTTTAATTGTTTAATTAATTGGACTTAAAATTGAATTAATTAAAAATTAAGCAAATGAGCAAGTGATCCTATTCACCCCCCTCTAGGTTCTAAAATACTTTTCGCAACCACTTCCGCACCGCGCAACTCACAATTGGTATCAGAGCAGTGTTCTCTAATTTGTGAGTAGTTCCTTGCGATGTTTTTTTTTTTTAATTAAAATTTATTTTTGTTTTCAAAAATTACTATGGAATCTAGTATGAAAGAGGGTGGATCGATTCAGCGAACTCCTTTGTTTGATGGTTCAAATTATACTTTCTGGAAGTCTCGCATGAAAACCTTTTTAAAAAATCTCAAGGAGAGAGAGTTTGGATGGCTATAGAGAATGGCTATAAAATTCCTACCATTACAACTAGTGATGGTGATGCTGTTGTGACTGTAGAAAAGGATAAGGCAACATGGTCTAATGCTGAACATGAAGATGCAAATAATAACAACAAGGGTTTATATGCTATATTTAATTCTGTTGTTCCTTCTGAATTTGCTAGAATTTCTGCGTGTTCCACTTCGAAAGGAGCATGAAATATTTTACAAGTAACTCATGAGGGTACCACCAAGGTAAGGAGATCTAAGCTACAAATGCTTGCCACTAAATTTGAAACAATTAGAATGGATGAAGATGAGATGTTTTCTGATTTTTATTCTAGGCTTAATGATATTGTTCAAAGTAGTGCTAACCTTGGAGAGAAAATTCCTTCTTTTCAGATTATTAGAAAAATCATGAGATCATTGCCTGATAGGTTCCAAGCTAAGTTGGAAGCCTTAGATGAAAGCAGAGATGTAGATTCTATGGAGGTGGCTGAGTTAGTTGGATCAATTCAAACTTTTGAGATGAAATATCCAAAGCTTCAGAAATCAAAAAAATTGGCTTTAAAAACATCAAAGACTTCAAAGTCTTCAAGTTTGTCAAATTGTTCAAATTCTTCAAAATCTGAAGTTGAAAAAATTGAAAGGTTTGAATATGATTCAGATAATGATGTTGCACTCCTTGCTAGGAAATTTAGAAAGATTCTTGAATATGAAAAAGGTAAAAATTTGAGAAAAGGAAATCCTTCTAAATTCCGGAATCAAAGCACATCATCCAAAGGTAAGGAAAGGAAAGAGAAAGAAGATGACTCTAAGGAAATTGAGGTTACTTGTTGGACATGTGGTGGTAAAGGTCATACATCTAATCAATGTCCAAGTCCTAAGAAAAATAGCTTTAGTGCAAAGAAAATTTCAAACAAGAAAGTTATGAAAGCTATTATTTCTGAGTCTGAATCTTCTAACTCTGATAGTGATTCTTCTATTGAGAATGACTCTCTTGCTTTTGTGGCTTTATTGAATGGTGATACTACTAATGATTCTTCCTCTGATGTAGGTGAAACAGAGATGTACACTACTCTCAGTCAAGTAGGGTCTGATGATTCAGAAGATGAGCAGTCTGATGTAGAACCATGTGAAAGCAAGCTGCCAAAACTGTTTGAGAAATTGCTGGAAGCTTATAATAAAAAATCTGAGAAGCTGAAGTAAGAAAAATCTGAGAAAGAGACATTGAAGAAAAAGAATGAAGATCAAGTGAAGTTGATTGAAGAAAGTAAAGCTGAAATTCTGAATCTTCAAGGCAAAGTCAAGTTTCTCGAAAGCGAGGTAAGTCAAGCTATTTCTGCTAAAGATGTTCTTATTGCTAGAATTAATTTTCTTGAGTCTGAATTGAGAAAATCACAAGAGAAATTAATTGCTTTTACTTCTGGGCAGATTAAGCTTGATAGCATGATTTGTGTTGGTAAGCCTGTAGGAGATAAGACTGGATTAAGTTTTGTTGGGTCATCGTCTAAGGGAAAAACTATTTTTGTTAAACCCAAGAATTTGATTGTGTCTGAACCCAAACCTAAGTCTCAAGTTGAGTCTGTGCATGCTAATGTTGTGTCCAATGTGCTTTATTGTTCTTTTTGTGGTAAGAATGGACATAGTCAACACTATTGCTATAAAAAGAGAAGACATTTTAATTCTGATTTTTATGTGCATAATTCTTTTGCTAAGAATAGGGTTCATGCTAAAAAGCCACATTATTGGAACAAACCCAAAAATTCTCAAGGTAAAAAGAATTCAAATAAAAAGAAGAATATTTTTGCTTCTCCACAATTCTTTCTTGATAAATTGCATGTTAAAACTATCTGGATGAAAAAGGAAGATTTGGAGAAGTTTGTGCCTGTTGATACTATGGGATTTATTCCTAATAGATATTTAGGTGCAAAACCCCCTAACTAGGTCATTAGGACTTTGATGGTCATGGACTGAGCTTATGTTCATTTATTTGTTTTCCATTGGACCATATTTTTTTTAGGTTAGGTTTTGTTTATTTTTAGTAATAATCATATGAGATTATGATAATTATATTTTTCTGAGAAATAATGTGATTTCTTTATATTTCTTTTTAATTTCACTTTGATTTGTGAATGCATAATTGGGACACTTAGTTTGTCAATGAATGAAGTACTTGATTTTATGATCTAAACATTGATGACCAATGTGCTGTATTTATTTCTTTTTAAAGGTAAATCTTCTGAGTCCATACAATTTGTGCACTAGTCCAACTCTAAGAGAATTGATTGAAAACTAATGTGAAGTTGACTAGAATATATTGTATGAGTAGCATTGAAAGCTTAAATGATCAATGAAAGAAAATGATGAAAAAAAATATATGTTTTTATTCAGCATGAAAAGAAAAAGAAAATAAAAAATTTGCTGAATATCTAAGACAAATGGAAAAGGCTACCTTCGGGATGTGTTCGTAGCTTCCACTACAATGTAAATCTCCAATGAGATATCTTTAAAAAATTTAAAGAGTTGTTTTGAGGAAAATAGCTGGCTGCCCGTAAGAGTGAAAACCACTGTCTTAGAAAAAGAAAAAAATGATGAATGAAAAATAAATGATTGATCTTGTGGAGTTATATTTGCTTATTATCCAATATGTTTTAGATGATGAATCAAAGGAATTTGATTAATTTTTGATGAAGTTGGATTGCACACACACACATGGATTTATTAGATGAATTTCTAAATTTTTATAAATATTTGTGTGTTGGAAGTTGTGTCATGATCATGAATTTGAGAATGAATTTTAAAGACAATCTACGGGTTTTAAAATTCTGCATTTATAAATATTTGAAATTATTCAGAAATTTTAGAACTCATGTTATTCTCTGAAAAATGTGTTTTGATTATTCTCATGAGATTATTCATGTTTTAGTGTTATTTTTTTTCTCTCTTGAAAAATTTCAAAAAATTTAAAAATATGTTTATTTTGATTTTGTGTTTATTTCTCACTCTTTTTGTGCTAAATTGCTAAATCAGATTGAAAAGATGTGTTTTTGGTGAATTAAATGTCCAAAGTGTAATTTTTCATAATTCACAAAGTTGGACCGGTCCCCATTATTGAGCACCGGTCGCACTTCTGCAGGTTCTGAGGAACCGAAAGAAGTTGGACCGATCCCCAAATATGAGGACCGGTCGCACTTAGCGGATGCCCAGTTTCTATGCAATCCGCGTGCGCGCCTTGTTGGTTTAAGTAACCCATCCCTTATACATGTGCGCACAGCCTTCTCTCTCAACTCAAGTTATATACACACTCATACACTAAAACAATCAAAGTCTCACACACTCTTCTTCTTCTACATTCCTTTTAATTTATAAATATTGGAGGTTGGGATTAAAGTGTTTGGAGGATTGTGATTGATTGATTGTTGATTTGGGAGAGTTTGAACAAACAAATAGCTTTGACATTTGGGGATTTTGCAATTGCACACCAAGTGTTCGACAATTTGACTCAATGGAACTTTTGTCGTTATTTTTGGTCCCGTTCATTATAGTTCTTATGGCACGCAAACGGAGATGTACTGAGGCATCTACCAGTGATGAGAATCGAATTATATTCACATTAGACATGTTTGAAGATGAGTTCAATTTCAATAATTTTGTGAATATAATAGGGTGCCAGGCTATGAGGATTGAAAGGCAAGTCAATCTTGCGATAATCAAGCGCAAATGGGAGATGGATTTTGTGCAATACTTTGAAGACAATGGTTGGGAGTCTCTTTGTGATCTTAGAGAAATTGTAAAGCCTGACATGGTCCGATATTTTTATGGCAACATGATTACATCAAGCTTGGACGACCTAATGTTTGTGACTAAATGTTATGGTGTTCGTGTTGAGGTCACCAAGGACACAATTGCCAATGTGTTAGGTATTGCAGAGAATGAAGATGGCATTGTATTGCCATATCAAGTTGAGGATCCAAACAGACCGAGCATGGATGATATGATTAGAGAGTTGTGCATACCCGAAGCCCCACGGCTAGTAGACAGATTGCCTTCACTCTACCTTACCGATGAGGTCTCGGCTTTGAACTTGATAGTCTCGTACAATTTAGATCCTCATGACCACAAGGGTAATTTGATTAAGAGTAGAGCTGAGATTCTTTATCACATTGTTCGAGGAGATTCGATCAATCTTCCCGCAACAATCATGCGTACCATGATCTTAGCCACTCGACATTCTAGGTCTTCATCAGCCTTACCTTTTCCACAGATAGTGATGGCTATTTTGAGGGATGCTAGGGTTCGTATTCCAGAGAGAGCTGATATTGAGAAACCGAAAGGGATGATTGATGCCACATCAATTACTCGCTCGGTAAATAAGAAAAAGAAGGACAGAAAGGCCTATGAGCTCAGTCAAGGAGCTGGTCAGGCTGTGTCTGGGGGTCGAGGAGTTTTCCAACTTCCTGCGACTGACACACCCGTGACGGCCAATCAGATGAACCAAGTTCTTAGGTTCATTCAGCAAGGGTTCGATCGCCTACATGCTAGGATAGACAAGCTTGACCCTGCTGGTTCTGATGAGTCTGCTGATGAGGCTGACTAGACTTAGACTTTAGGTCTTGATATCTTTTGTTCTAGACTATGGTTGACTGATTTATCCTTGATGTCTGGATATTTATTTTTGTTTATTTCATCAACTGATATGTTTTGGATATTTATTTGATCAGTGATGATGATTTTTGTTTCCTTATTGTCTTATTCTCTCTATGTGCTTCATGATTTATCTGTTTATCTAAATCTCTTTGCTAGTTCTTTGTCAATTTGTTCCAAAAAGGGGAGATGATATTGTTATATGCATAGGATGTGATATGAGGTTCTTTGACAAAGGGGGAGATATATTTATCAGATATTTTTTTTAAGGGGGAGATATATATGATTATATTTCTTTATTAAGCTTTTCACAGGTTATGTTGTTTAAGAGATGTGCAGGTACAACAGGTTTTTACTAACCGTCTTGAACACACAAGTAAAGCTTCTGATGATCAGTTCTATATTTCTGTGTATTTGGGCAAATTTGTAATCTAATTTTTCCAATGGGTTAGGTTATTGATTGTCTAAGTGGTTTTGGCACGAAATTGCCAAAGGGGGAGATTGTGACATATAAATTTGTAATTGGCATATTTCGGTGATCAAAACCTGAATGATCGAGTTGTAAGTTTCATGATATTTTATGTAACCGATCATCGACATCTTTGAGCTGACACTCAAGTGCATGGAAGCCGACAAATCAGTTAGAACACCATATAGTACAGGTAAGTATGGTGAGGACACTCTGCACTTTTTAGTTCCGAGCCTATTTTGAAAAACCAGGGTTTAAATGAAAAGTTTAGGGTTTTTCAAAGTAGGACCGGTCCCCAATATTTAAGACCGGTCCCCAATATTTAGGACCGGTCCAACTTTTCTCGGTAAGATGGTTTCTGCAGATTTTCAAAAAGTCCCACCGGTCCTGATTATTTGGCACCAGTCCAACTTAGCCTGTTCCAAATAGGAAATAAATTTTGACGAAAATTCTTATTCCTATTGGGTTTGAAACTTCTAGGAAAATTCTATTTTGGTATTCAACTTCTTTTCCAAGTAGAATTAGGACTTCCTTGCCTATATATATGTATCCATATTTTCTCTACAAAGGTGTGAAAAAAAGAGCCCTGAAATATTATTTTTAAAGAGAGAAAGTATATACATAATAATTAGGGTTTATATATTTTTAAGAACACACATCCATACTACACGAGTGATTTTTAGGATGGTGTTCTACTTCTGATTAGCTGCTCAGAGACTGCATCAAATCGATTTGCTGATCAGAACATTGGATTGAAGGTTCTTCGCTTGCTTGCTTGCTGAGGAAGAAAGGTGAACAGATTGCACTACGAAGGGAACAAAATACTTGCTGAGTATTTTGATTCTTCCAGCAACCTTTCTATAAGGGTGGTGACGTTAGCCGGAAGTCTGTAGCAGTTGGACGTGTTGTCGCAATCATAAGCCTGAGGTGTTCCGCATCAGATCTTTGACAGAGTGAAGAGGGGTGTGAGACTGAGACAGAGTCTGTTGTACTTTGCTTCATCATAGTGAATTGGTTCCCTGAGACGTGCCGCCTCCCTCCGTGGTTTTTCCCGCCTTGGGTTTCCACGTATATCTGGTGCATTCTTTTCTTTACTTGCACTTTATTTATTTGCTTGCTTTAATTGTTTAATTAATTGGACTTAAAATTGAATTAATTAAAAATTAAGCAAACGAGCAAGTGATCCTATTCACCCCCCTCTAGGTTCTAAAATACTTTTCGTAACCGCTTCCGCACTGCGCAACTCATAGATTTTAGTGCAAAATCTGTTGATATCATTCTTGCACAACATACACCTGCTCAAAGTGTGACTAGTGTGATGTTAGATGGTACAAACTTTGCTTCGTGGTCTCGATCATTCTGTCTATACTTAGGTGGAAAAGGAAAGACAGGTTGGATCCTTAGCATCGAGAAAAAACCTGATGTGGGAGATTACAAATTTGTCTAATGGGATATGGACAATTGTACTATTCTTGGTTGGCTATTTAATTCTATGGAGCCTAGGATATACAGTATGTTTATATTCCATGAGTAGTAGTCCATGGGCGTTGGAGTGCTCTGACACAGATGTATGCTCATGCTCGTAATGAAGCGAGAATTTTTGAGCTTTACTGAGATTTATCGAGATATCTCTCGGGCTTCTTAGGCTACCTTGCAGTTATCAATAACCGATTATTTTGGATATTTGCAGACCAGGTGGGAAGAGTTGGCCCAATATGAGCCCTTGAGTGAGTTTTCTACAGAGGCGGCCGCTATAGTGTTCAAGCGACTTAACCGTCAGCACACGTACTAGTTTTTGATGGGATTGAAGCCTGAGTTCGAGCCTCTTCGTGCTTAGATCCTCAACACATCACTTATGTCATCTCTGTATGAGTCCTTTGATACTATTGAGAGTGATGAACATAGACTTCATTTACTTCAGATGCCTTTTCTTCTTGCTCATGCACCTGAGTCAGTTACTGTTCCTGATCAGATGGCTTTTGTTGCTCACTCTGGCTCCCGTCCTACTGGGAACACTGTATTAGAACTAGAGGTCACGGGTTCGACTCGCGTGAGTGTCATCGTGTGGGGGAGTGTTGTTGGATACTACTCTCATGTTTGTTGTTAGTTCACGTGGCACTCTTAACCGGATGTGTGTTAGCCTTTAAAAGATTAAAAGTTTACCCTCCTTAACCCCAATTAGTTTTAGGTGAGATGGCGACTTGAGATCCAACAAGAAAAACATCTCACAGCAGTTGAAACTTGAAAAGACTTGGTTTCTAGAATATTAAGGCTACGAAGGCAAATTTAAGAAGACTTTTTTATTTTCTTTAAATAGTATTGTTTTGGGAAAGGGGACAGAGAAGGCCTTGATTGGGTTGCAAGAGATGTATGATACATGATATACTTTGCACACAAAAATAGACACATCTTCCTACATTTAATTTGAACACAGTGTATAGGTTCATTTTAACTATCAACTATTAATTTTTTCTTTAATTTACAAATCAATGACTTAAACATAAGACAATTAGTTATTCAATTACTTTAGATTACAGTGTCACAACATCATAGAATTTTGTCTTTCCACCTTACAAATTTTCACTTCCAATAAATGGAGAAATTTGGTGGGGGTTACATGCTTGGGGGAGCTGTTCAACAATGTGCTATGGAAAAACTAACAAGTATTATGATTGAGAATAATGTCGTCCAGTAGGATAGTTTCTCCTAACTTGAAGCAAAATCTCATGAATTCTTGACATCAACAAGATATTTGAAAATACTTGTGGGGCACGTAAGGTGTGGAGTCTGTTCCCTTTAGGATTTAATGTGCAAATGTTTTTGCTTGTTTGCAGTGATGTATCTGAAAGTACACTAGCATGCTTATTTAGATATAAATGATTCTAGATATATGTTTTTCTTTTGGAAAATCTGTGCAATTGTTTATTTTCCCTATGAGAATCAAGCTGAGCTGCAATAATCATATTTGTGGATTTGTTTGGAACTATCGATCCTAATTCATTTTATACTTCCTTCATGTGTGTGTTTCTAGGCAAAGAAAAGGCCTTCCACAGATTTCATGGAGAAAGTCCAGAAAGACATCAATTCCAGCATGCGTGCAATACTCATTGACTGGCTTGTGGAGGTAAATAATGGTGGCTGATAGTATTAACAATATGGAACGACAATACCCCTGAACATGTGCATTTAGGGGTATTTTAATTGGATTACCAAAGTCCTGGTTGGCAATATCGTAACCCTTTTCAGAAACCAAGGGTGTAGAACTGTATATACTTCTATATGATAAATGACAAGCTTAACTTATAAATACATCTGCAGGTCACTGAAGAGTACAGGTTCATCCCAGACACATTGTATTTGACTGTTAATTACATTGATCGGTATCTTTCTGGGAATGTGATGGATATGTAACGTTTACAATTGCTTGTTGTTGCATGCATGATGATAGCCACGTAAGAAAATATAGCCCCCCTCTTGTGTTCGTTTTCTCCTCTCCACGATCTCTCTCCCTCTCCCTCTCCCTCTCCCTCTCTCTATAAATATATGTATGTATGTATGTATATTTTTTATTTTTTCCAAGGTTCAGAACATGGATGGTGACAATAAAATGATATTGCCAACAAATATGAGGAGATTTGCACACCCTAGGTGGAAGAATTTTGTTACATAACTGATAACACATACTTCAAAGAGGAGGTTTGGTTTTTTTTTCATGTAGCTGAATTGTGCATTTTCTACATGTTGCTTTTTAATTTTCATGAGCGGTAAGCAACACAAGTTCTGACGGTTTTGCAAATGGAATCTTCTGTTCTAAATTATTTGAAGTTTGAAATGACAGCTCCGACGGTTAAATGTATTTTGAGCTAATGACTAGATTCTTGATTCTTATTGAATATAATTTGTGATTTTGTGTAAGCTGCTCTTCGCATTGACTTGCAATTCATTGAAACATAACATATAGGCGATTTGTTCGTGCTGCTCAAGGGGTCAATGAGGTAGGATCATGGACTGGATTACTTGGTTTTTGGATTTTTAATTTTCCTCCATTCTATACATAGTTCATAGTTGGAACATTGTAATTGTCAGAATAGTGGTAAAGTTTGTAACAAAAATAATTAAGGCCAATATGGTACCAATTATTCAGAATGCTGTTCTGGACAATAAAAATTAGATAATTAGAGTCATTTGGTCACAAGATGGACAACTTTTTGTAATTGCGTAGATGTTCTTTAATCTTTGTAGGCTCCATCATTCCAGCTAGAATGTTTGGCAAACTACCTTGCAGAGTTATCTCTTCCAGAGTACAGTATGCTTTCTTATCCTCCATCACTTATTGCTGCTTTAGCGATTTTCTTAGCCAACCATATGTTTATCCCTTCGAAGAGACCTTGGGTACGTGTTGCCTAATATTCATAATAGATACAGTTCTAGGGATTTTTATCCCCACTCTATATTGGAAACACTTCTAACATGTTTCAAGCATTTATTTGATTTAATACAGAATTCCACTTTGCGGCATTACACACATTACGAGCCCTCTGTGGTTGTGTTAAGGTGTTGCATAGTCTTTGTTGTAACAGCCACAGTTCTAGTTTACCTGCAATTAGAGAAAAATATAGTCCGCATAAGGCAAGCAAAATTTCTCATGCCAGATTTTCTCTTCCTCTCTAAACAACACACATAATCAGATTTAACAATTATTTTGGTTCTTTATTCTTAAAGAATGTTCAACTATAAACTTGCAATAGTCATTAGAACTATTTTTGTGCCCAGGTAATATAAAGATGTGGGAGACAGAAGTACTTTACAATGACAATCTTGTTGAGAGGACAAAATGTTACAAGAATCTGTCTACAAGTATGCTTTTGGGGATTAAAAATGTTTTCTATCATTTGGTGCAGAATAGTTTAAAATCATGTGGCTTACTGCACATGATGTTTCCTTGTAATTGATGAAATGTCTTAGACCAAGGCTTGACACCTGAATAAAGCTGGTCTTATTGATGAGAAGCATGAGAAAAACACTTAAATACTTTTTCAAAATACATTGAAACCGTATATGGTCTGGTACTCTGGAGGGCTGATGCTTGTTGATCACCTAATTTTCTTTGCTTAAAGTTTTCTAGATTACTTATGGAACTTCAGTCAGTGTGTTTATATAACAAAAAATTATCAAAACATGTTCTGGTCAATTATTGTGGATGGAGCTGATTAAGAAAAACTTTTTAGAGATAAATCATCTCTTAAGTTTTTTTATATCTTCACTTGAAAAAAATTGTCAATGAAACAAGTGGACATAACATAATCTCTTATTTTTTTAAACTATTTGTCTCTTGGTGCAAGGTTTTTTGAAGTAGTCCACCAAAAACAAGATTTTACTGTTATGGTTGCTGACATTTACATGTTCTAACCTGAAGTGTTGTGTCTCGATGAGTCAGTATAAATTTGTTGCAAAGAAGTACTGCCCTCCTTCAATTCCTCCAGAGTTTTTCCAGAACCTGAGCAGCTGAGGCAAGGCAGTCACACTTTTCTATCCAAATACCATTACATCAACCAATGACCACATAAACCTCAAGAGGATAGTCTAATGACAAAGATTCTCGTCTCATTACTTTAAGAAACAATCTTTTGTTTCATAGCTTTAAAAAATAAATTTCTTTATGAAATTGGAAGTATGATATAATAAACATTCTTTATCAGGTCAGCTATAATACAAGGTTTGATTTTCTAAGACAAACTTTGGGAGATTAATCTTTTGGTTGTTTGCTGCTTCAGGAACTTTTCAAGGAAAACAGTGAAGTGGAATCAATGGAATTCACATGTTCTGCCATCATTTAATTTTTTTGACATTGAAATCCTCTAGCATATTGTTCATTTTAAAAATGGTTATGGCTATGGTCAAAAGTATGATAAAGATTCAGATAGCGATTATGATCCGTGTGTGAGTGTGACTCAAAAAGTATATCAATTAAAATTTTCCACACTTCGCAATAGAACGAATTCCTTGCAGAATAGGGCTATCGAAAGGGGTATCGTACCTCAGGGATTAGGGTGTTTGACTTCACCACTAACTCCACAATCAATGGTCAATTGAATCAACTATAGGGGAATTACATCATGCATAAGTGGTGTCGGTGGCTACAAGCTCACCTTCATCCGTCAAGAAGATAACATATGATTAAGGCTAAGCCATGGACTATCTTCGATTGCCATGGGCCATCTGCCTAACTACTCTAATCTAGGGTGCAGTATGGTTCATCTTCTCTAGGCATAATCCATCAAAGCTCAAAACAATATATTCAGTGATTACCATTGTGTAATAATCTCTCTCATGATCACAGAAAACAAAAGAGATTGAGTTCAATAACAACAACCAAATATCTAAGACAAGATAAGAAATCATTGAGATTGAATTTACAAGACTTTTATTGCTCAATTCATTAATAAGAATCCTCACAATTACACAATCTATGCATGTATATAAAGGTCCCCAATAATTAAAACAATCAAACCATTGATGCTTTGTTAGGGCTACATCAAAACCCTAGTGGATGAACTAGCCGCTCATGGTAAAAGAAGAAGCTTCAACTGTTGAGGAAGAAGACATCATCTTTCTGAATTACGCGTATGACTTCGTTCTCCAATGGCTCTACAATATGTTTCTGTTCTCTTCAGCCCTCTCAGACTCTCCAATCTCTGTGTAAGCTCTCCTAAGCTCTCTCTCTCTTCAGCCTCCAAGTCTTCCCTTTATTCCCCAAGAGAATTCACCAAAGTCCTAATCCAATTAGGAATTAATTAGGGTTTCCCGCAGCACTAATCAGGTGGGTTTTTCCTGCTGAGTTCGGCCCGACTTTTGACCCACTAGAAGTCCGATTTACGGAATTTTGGTGAAATAAAAAAGTGTGCAGAATCAAATTTTGTTCAACCCTTCGTGAAAATAATGTCGATTTGAGGCTCGAAAATAAGACTTCTGGTCCGTTTTCCAAAATGGGATTAAGACTGCATTATGCGCAGATTTGGGCTTCAGGCCCGAAACCTTCTTAAGCAGCTGTAATTCTCTTGGACCTCTTTCTTGGGCTGATTTGAGTTGAAATAAATGGTTGAGTGAATCTCCTTGATGTAGGCTTTATCTCACCATCTTGGATGTCTTCTTTAAAAGCCCAAAAATCCTGGTTTTAACTGAAATAATCATTAAGGCCCTGAAAATACAGAAAACACTAAAACAAAGTAAAATCACAAAATAATCTATCACTAAGAGAATAAAATACATAAGTTAAGAGGCTAGAATGCGTAACATTCAACGCCTATCAGATTATTGCTGTTGCTGTTAATCATAGTCAGTGTTTTCAACTCCTGATTTCTGCTAAGGCATTATTTCTTTACGACTTCCTCAGGTCTCATACTTCAATAGACATCCTGCTATACATGATATTGTTATTTTCCGAGCTCCGGCACAGGTTTGTTAGTTCAGCAAAAAAATTGACTGATTCCTGTGCTTTAGTGTTTGCTGTTCATTAAAATTTCATTTTCTCTTTACTGTATCTTGTCCTGAATGCGCCTCTTATCTTCATGATTGCCTACAGCAACCTGGTTTCATGGAGGAAGAAACTCTCATAAAACGAATTGTGGCAAGAGCAGGAGACTTGGTTGAGGTATATCCAGTTTTTTAACCCTATGCCTTTCCTTTGTCAATATACACCGGCTGTAAACTTCAACATTTTGAATTTAATCCCTGTTCCCATGTAAGAAAAATGAAGAATAATTTTTTTTTTCTGTACAATCTGATCAAGTTGATGGTTGACCATACTTGGTAGCTACCTGTGTAGTCTTTTGAGAAACAAGAAAGTGTGTTGTCCACAATTTTATTTCAAGGTCTTTGCCTCATTGGAGGTCTATATGTTTCATGATGCTATCAATATTGATGAGTAGCTGGTGACTTGTTAATGGCACACATTTTGGATTGGGTTTAATTGAAAATGATGTACATATGTTATTATTTTTGTATTCGTTAACCGCACTGCACCAATGTTGGGTGCTACTCATGAATTGTTTCTCTAATATCTTGCAGGTTCATCATGGCTGGCTCTATGTCAATGGGGTCGCCCAGAATGAAGATTTTATAGCAGAGCGACCAATATACATAACGAACTTAACTATCTGTTCCATATCTGTTAGTTTTTGCATGCTAAATTACACGTAGAAACTGTTGGGGTTCATAATGAAACCAATTAGTTCTCCATGCAGCACCTGCACCTTGTCAACTCATAAGGTGAAAGGATGTGAGTATGGAGAAGCCCGCGGACACCTTTTTGTCAACACCTTGGTTAATGATCAGCTCAATACAATTTGAGTCTCAAGGTGAAAATAGAAGAGAGGACAAACTTACCTTGAAAATATAGCGAGAAATGAGAAAAACTACAGAAGAAAATGATGCAGGAGCAGAAAAGGAGAAGGTTTGACCGGTCTACCTCTGTCTTGGTGGCTTTGGGTCTCAACTCCCAAGCCACAGGTCAAGGTTTTGAGACTGTTAGAGAGAGAGGGAAAAAAGGAGAAGCTTTGAGACTATGAGATAGAAGTAAAGAAGCAGATTGAACATCTCGCACCTGCTTCACGTAGTACGATCGATCACCGATGTATTTTATGTTAAATATGCTAGTATCGGTCCATAGTAGGAAATTGGAGTGCTAGTTGGTATTTAAAAAGAAAAAACTATATAGAATATAATGTGACCCGCATTAAAATTTCTAAAGGGCCTTTTACTTCACATGGAGCCTTAGCTTGCCTTAATTGCCTAAAACTGGAGGCAGCCTTACCTAAGTGCTTCACCTTTCCCAATTATGCATTTGGGTTTTTAATGAAGCCTCAGATAGCACAAGATATGCTTGGTTGGACCAGATCCCTCTTTATTCTAGGGCCAAATTTTAGTTTGTTGTTAAATAACAATTTTACATTTGTTTGGATCTACAGTATGTACCTAGAGGACATTTTTATGTGTTGGGTGACAACCGGAATAACAGTTGTGATTCCCATGTTTGGTCAGTATTTTGAACCCTTACAAGTTGATGGTTTAGATGACTCACATTATTTCTTTTTGCTTTTATTGTAAAGACGAATTCAAGAATTTAAGAAAGAATAACTCCCTTTTAGGGTGACTTTTTCGCTTAAAATACTCCTTTTACTGACAAACTTTAAATATAATTTTTCCTTGGATGCACAACTGCTTCATTTCTCCCATTCTTATAAATATTTAGAAATCAATACCATTTTTCTTCAGCTCATTACTCTTTTCTTGAACTTTTCTGATTGATTTACAGGGGACCCCTTCCTCTGAAAAAGATTGTAGGAAGATATGTCATGTGTTGTTATAGACCTTCAGGAATCTGACCTGACGAGGATTGGAGACAGACTTTGGGTATTGATACTCTGTCTTCACTATCTATTTTGCTCTCCCTGGTCCATGACTTCATTCTAACAAATTTTTGATGATTGAATGTCACTTTCTTGTAGTGTTTTACGTTCTCCTATATGGTTTAAGTTGCTTAATGAAGAATAGGTCAAAAATTGATTTCTCTGTATTTCACCACAAACAATACCAGTTGTGCTTGTTTCATTTTTTAGCACGGGGTGTTTGGGTTTTGAAATTTCTTTTTCCTACTTTGCTTGGTAACTCGGGCTAAAAGAAGCTTCAAACTTCTTCATCCTAAGCGGACCCTGTCAGAGATAGTAGGAGATCCTCCGGCTTCCTCTTCCATGTTTTAACTAATCGGGGCCATGAGAGGTTCGAAACTTATTTAGGAATGGTTTTTGATAAATCTACAATTAAATGCTCTCATACTAATTGTTGAGTATGTGATTGTTATCCAACGCTTTGATTAGGTCAGAGTGTGTGCGGTGAATTAGACCTGGAGGGGGTGAATATGTTTTATGGATATTAATTTCAAATTTTAGTTATTTGCTAAATTCTTGCTGATTATGATTTGAATTTTTAGTTTGTTACTATTTTTGCTTTGTATTCAATTAAAAAAATCATATAAACATGAAATTAAATAGAGAGTTGGGACATTTTTATGTAATGTGGAAAACCTCAATAGGAAGAAACCATGGGGCCTAGTCCACCAATGAACAAATAACTATGAGAAAAAGGTTACAATTAGATTGACAATTAGCGTACCCTAGAACCCCTAGTTATCTCTTGACACAAACCGTAGCCAAACTCACACTAAAGAGTCTTTAGGCCCTTGATCCGCTTCGTCACTAGACTTGCTCCACGCGATCTGCTTCTCCATGGTTGTTCAAATCTTCTGTTCAATTCTGTTAGGCCACAAGTGCGTTTCACCTATTCTAGGCGCAGGGGTAATTCTGGGAATCTAGATCATAGCTGACGTGTAAGAATTGATTAGAGAGAAGGGGAGCTGTTATGCAATATGTTAGGGAGTAAGTTTTGGCATTTTGTAGTATTTTCTGGCTTTCCGTTATGGCTAAGGGGCTGAGGAGAATGTAAGGGGAGGGGTTGGTTTGAGGAGTGGTGAGAAAAGATTTGTTTTGTAGTGAGCTTGCTTATTTTGGAGAGTTCCCAAGCCTCTCGAATGCTTGGAGAGTTTGGAATTATTCAGAGAAAGAATAAAAGTTTCCCTCATCCATTCTTTGCCATTGTCTGTGTTGTTTAAATCTATATTTTTTGATCAGTGCGTATCAAATTGGTATCAGAGCAAACATACCTGGAAGATGGCAGCCAAAAATGTCGCTCAGCGGATGGATTCTATGAAGGAAGTGGTTGGTGCTGTGCAAGAAGAGTTCCAATGAGAATTGGGAACGTTGAAGGAGGAAATATAGAATATGAACAAACGTTTCGAATAGTTCCTCAAATTGCAAGAAGATATGGCTCGAGGCGGCTCGAACTGAAACAGATTTTGCCATGAATTTCGATCCCGGAGACTGGAGATGCCACTGTTCGATGGCTCAAATCCGAATGGATGGATTTTGAAGGTAGAACGATATTTCGCCCTCAATCGTTTGACAAATAAAGAGAAGCTTGAGGCGGCGATTATGGCATTTGAAGGAGATGCCCTGCTGTGGTATCAATGGGAAAATAGGAAGCAATCCATTGTTCTTTGGGAAGAGATGAAGATGCTTCTCTTAAAGCAGTTCCGAACAACCCAAGCTGGCTCACTCCATGAACAGTGGTTGGCTCTTGTTCAAGATGGTAGCATGTAGGAGTATCACCGGAAGTTTATCGAGCTGTCGGCACCATTGGAGAATGTCTTCGATGAAGTAGCTCTGGGTAACTTCATCAATGAGTTGAAGCCAGAGATTAAAGTTGAGGTCCGGATCTTGGAACCCAGCAATTTGGGCCGGGCCATGGACTTAGCCCAAAAGATAGAAGAAAAGTTGTGGGTGACCAAAGCCCATAAACTAGCCAATGGGTTTCATCGAGCAAAGGGGTCAATGCGGGGCACAAGCTTCCATTCTGAAGCTTCTCGATCAAACTTTAGGGCAAATCGCTCTACAAGAAAATTTTTCGGAGAGGTGTGAAGGCTTTCCGATTTGGAACTTCTGAGGAAACGAGAAAAAGGGTTGTGCTATCGGTGCGATGAAAAATGGGCACCTGGGCAAATCTGCAAGAAGAAAGAATTGAATGTCCTTACCCATGATGTGGAAGAAGGAGAGCAGGGAGAGAGTGTGGAGTAGGAAGAGGCAGAGCCCGAACTGGAGGCATCCGAGCTTAATCAAGTGGCAGAAGTTTCGCTCAACTCGGTGGTGGGCTTTACTACTCCAAAGACGATGAAATTAAAGGGGATGATCGGTGAGCAGGAGGTGGTGGTATTGATTGTCCCAGGTGCAACCTATAACTTCATTTCGTTAGATCTGGTTAATAGAATTCAAATACTTGTTATTAAAACTGAGGTTTATGGAGTGGCTATGGGAACTGGTAATGCTGTACGTGGAGAAGGCTTATGCCGAGGAGTAACTCTTCATCTGCAAGAGATTAATATTGTCGAAGAATTCTTGCCTCTTGGGTTGGGGAGTTCTGATGTAATTCTAGGAATTCAATGGCTTGAGACTCTAGGGATGACTCATACGAACTGGAAGACACTAATAATGAAATTTAGGCTTGGTAATGAGTCTGTCACTTTGCGTAGGGATCCCTCCCTTGGGAAGACTTTGGTTTCTCTGAAGGCTATGATGCGAACCATTAAACCCGAGGGAGCTGTAATTTTGGTGGAGCTTAATCAACTAGAGGGTTTGAGGGATGTGAGTCTTGAGGTGCCGCAATTTATTCACCAAGTTTTGGCAGATTATGATATTGTCTTCGACATGCCTTTGGGATTACCACCCATAAGGGGACATGAACACTCTATTGTGCTCAAAGAGGGCAGCCAACCGGTTAGTGTCCGACTATATCGCTTTCCTCATGCCCAGAAGGATGAGAATGAGAGATTGATCAAGGAAATGCTTGCTGCTGGAATAATTCAAGTCAGCAATAGCCCATTCTCGAGCCCAGTTTTGCTTATTAAGAAGAAGGATGGTTCCTGGTGATTTTGTGTGGATTATAGGGTTCTTAACAAAGCTACAGTACGGGATAAGTATCCCATTCTTGTCATTGATGAGCTACATGGTGCAAAATTTTTTTCTAAGTTAGACTTGAAGTCCGGTTACCACCAAATCAGGGTCAGTAGTCAGGATGTTCATAAAACTGCCTTTCGAACTCATGATGGACACTTCCTTGTCATGCCCTTCAGATTTACGAATGCCCCCGCTACTTTCCAATCCTTGATGAATGATGTCTTTCGGCCTTTCCTTCGAAAGTTTGTGCTAGTGTTCTTTGACGATATTTTGATCTATAGCCCCTTAGTGGAGTCCCATCAGCAGCATCTAGCACAAGTCTTGGAAATCTTGTAGGCCAATAGTCTCTATGCCAATTGAAAGAAATGTGAGTTTGGTAGGACTCAAGTGGCCTATTAGGTCATATCATTTCTGGGTAGGGGGTAGCAGCAGATCCAAGCAAGCTTCAAGCCATGATTTCTTGGCCAAAGCCCACTAATTTGAAGGCATTAAAGGGATTTCCGGGTTTGACAGGATATTATCAAAAGTTTGTGGCTGGGTATGCTCGAATTGCGTTTCCATTGACTGATTAGCTTAAAAAAGATAAGTTTGGGTGGAATTCGGAAGCGGCATCAACTTTTGAAGAACTTAAGCATGCTATGTCCTCAGTCCCTGTTTTGGCAATGCCCGATTTCACTAAGCCCTTTATTATCGAGACGGATGCTTTTGGGTTTGGGTTAGGAGCTGTTCTTATCTAGGGATAGCAACCAGTGGCTTATTATAGCCAAGTTCTGGCTCCCCGAGCTCGCCTTAAGTCCACATATGAGAAGGAATTAATGGCAATCGTGTTTGCAGTGTTGAAATGGCGACCTTACCTGCCTGGAAGGCGTTTCATTATGCGAACAGATCAGCAGAGTTTGAAGTTTCTATTGGAACAGCAGATTGTTGGAGCTGAATATCAAAAATGGATTACTAAAATCATGGGGTATGCTTTCGATATTCAATACCGTAGTGGGGCAAGTAATCGAGTAGCGGATGCACTTTCTCGTTTAACAGATCAAGTGGAGTGCTCAACCTTGGCTGTACCACAGTGGCAATATTGGGACTCTTTAAAGGTGGAATTGGTGGATGATACTTTTCTAAAGAAACTAAGGGAGGACATTATCTCAGGTACACAATCTCATGTTGGGTTTATAGTGGAACAAGGGATATTGTTCTATAAGAATCGTCTCGTTATTCCACGGTCCTCTAAGCTTCTTTCTACTCTAATTGGAGAGTTTCATGCCACTCCGGTTGGGGGGCATTCGGGAGAAACAAAGACTTACCAACGCCTGGCAGCTGAGTTATATTGGATAGGCATGCGCAACGATGTAGCCAGATTTGTATGGGAGTGCTCAGCCTGGCAACAGAATAAATACCTGGCCACTACTTCAGTGGGGTTATTGCAACCCATTCCACTTCCAGCGCAAGTTTGGGATGAAGTCACTCTTGATTTTATTGAAGGGCTGCCCATTCCGAGGGCTGGGATGCTATCTTAGTAGTGGTGGACCAATTAAGTAAGTATGCTCATTTTATTGGTTTGAAACATCCTTTTACTGCTGTCTCGGTTGCTAGCATCTTTATTCGCGAGATTGTGAGGCCTCAAGGGATTCCCCAATCAATTATTTCGGATCGGGATAGAGTGTTCTTGAGTTATTTTTGGAGTGAGTTGTTTAAGCTGCAGGGAACTACTACAAAACGGAGCACTGCCTATCATCCTCAATCCGATGGGCAGACGGAGGTTGTCAATCGGTGCTTGGAAACTTATTTGCGCTATTTTGCTTCTGGAAAACCTAGAAGTTGGGCTCGCTGGTTGGCATGGGCAGAATATTGGTACAACACTTCTTTTCATTCCTCCACTCGTTGTACTCCTTTTTGTGCTCTCTATGGTCGGGATCCACCTCCTCTTATTCGATATGAGAGAGGAGCTGCTTCGGTGTCTTTGGTAGATCAGTTGTTGGAGGATCGTGATGCTATTTTGGATGACCTGAGAATGCATTTGCTTCAAGCCCAGCAGCGAATGAAGCTGCAAGCTGACCTCAAGCACCACCATGAAGAGTTCACTGAAGGTGACTTTGTATTCTTGAAATTGAGACCATACCGGCAGCGCTCCCTTGGTCAACATAAATGTGAGAAACTAGCTGCTCGTTACTACAACCCATTCAAGGTTCTTTAGCGAATCGGGAAGGTGGTCTACAAGCTGAAGCTTCCTCAAACAACAGCCATTCACCCTGTTTTCCATGTTTCACAGTTGAGGCCAGCACGTGGGCTTTTCTCTTCTTCTCCAGTATTACCACCCCAATTAACTCCTGAGCTTGAACTTGTGGTGGAACCGGAAGAAGTGCTGGGAGTACGTCCTAGAACTCAAGGTCCATCCGGCGAAGTTGAAGTGTTGCTGAAATAGAAGACACTGCCTGAGTATGAGGCGACTTGGGAGGATTTTTGCTTGATTCAACAGCAATTTCCTGACTTTCACCTTGAGGACAAGGTGCATGTTTGGGTGGGGGGGTAATGTTAGCCACAAGTGCGTTTCACCTATTCTAGGCGCAGGGGTAATTCTGGGAATCTAGATCATAGCTGACGTGTAAGAATTGATTAGAGAGAAGGGGAGCTGTTGTGCAATTCTGTTAGGGAGTAAGTTTTGGCCTTTTGTAGTATTTTCTGGCTTTCCGTTATGGCTAAGGGGGTGAGGAGAATATAAGGGGAGGGGTTGGTTTGAGGAGTGGGGAGAAAAGATTTGTTTTGTAGTGAGCTTGCTCATTTTGGAAAGTTCCCAAGCCTCTCGAATGCTTGGAGAGTTTGGAATTATTCAGACAGAAAATAAAAGTTTCCCTCATCCATTCTTTGCCATTGTCTGTGTTGTTTAAATCTATATTCTTTGATCAGTGCGTATCAAATTCTCTCATTGGATGAATTGATTTGCCTCGGTAAACACAGAATCTCTCTATCACGACTTGCCCTACACCGTGTAGATATTGTTCGATTTTCACTCTCTCCTCTCGGTGCTCACGATTTTTCTCAAAATGCGTCGACACAGTTAGGGGTGTCTACACATATAAGTGCCAACAACCTCCTCCAACTCCCCCCCTACCCCGCGGATATGTGGGACGTCACAATCACCCCCTCTTGGGACCCAACGTCCTCGCTGGCCTGACCCGCATGGGGTTGTGCATGCTACCCCCATTTCCGGTTGGGAATTGGCTTTGATACACAATTCCCTGCCAACTCCTCTGCTAAGTGTTTAAGTGATTCTACAATTGACTTCAACATCAACCATAATAGTATAATTATAGCGAATAAAAAAATCACCAGATGTTAGCTTAGAGTGATATTTCCTGCGACCCCTAAAGGAGTGGTGCAGGTTCAAGTCTCATTTGGAAGGATAGGTGTATTTCTTAAGAAAAAAAAAATAACAAATTTGAAAAAGATCAAATGAGAGATAATAAATCACTCGCTGCAACAGGTTAGTCACCATTTACTTTGTACATGCAACACCAATTAGAAAGCATATTTCCCCTTTCACAAAATTATCAATTGTTAAATTTCTCTAGGAAACCATACAAACTAGAAAGGCCACCTTTGAAGAAACTTAAATACCTGTAGTAAGAGCTCACCTCAAGTTACTGTTCCCAGCAGTGGTCCAACAGAACACGTTCTCTTTCACCTAGAATGCCTATAAATGACAAATCAAACAAGGTATCTACTGCCTCCAGCTACCAATCCTTGATCACCCCTCCAAAGCAAGGTTCCCAGACCATTCCTCTATCAGATAACCTCACATAATCTACCATCACAGCTTCCTTCTCCCTAGAAATTCTGTCAGGTTTGATAAGACATTCTTTTAAGTCCTGATCCCAGCACCAAGAATCATGATAGAATGTCACCCTTCAATTACTCCTCACAACATAGCTAGTTTGTATTTGGCGAACTCCTTCCACACTTTCTGGACACTTGTGTACAGCTCCCAAACAATAAACCAATTGGATGGCATAATAGCGTTCAACCTTGGTTGGTGAGGATAACAAGGTCATAAACTTGCCAAACATTTTCCAAACTTGCTTGTATATGTTAGCCTTAAATAGTTGCAAAAATTTATTCATCCTTTTCAGCAGAAGGTACGGATGTAATTGTTGAATCTTTCTTAGATTTCCACACCCTTTAGAGTTTGGAAAAAGATAAATTTAACCAGATCCCTCGTCAAAGAGTTGGAAATGCTAAAAATAAACTATTAGGTATCATAACTCATTTACACATTTCTAGAACGTAGTATGCAACTTTTGTCATACTACTACTTTCCTTCCCAGTCAGCTGTTTGTCTGAACAATAGGGAATCCAGTATCAAGGAACTAAATGAAGTAAGCCAGGAACCGAAAAAGATGCTCAAACCACTATGCCGACTGATATTATTTCTGCTAGTATTTCTTCCTTCCTCTTCTTTCTTTTTAGGAAAAAAGGAAAAATATTTCTTCATTATTAGTTATAGTGGCTCAACCATATTCATTTTCATTTTCAATCTTCCATTATATCTTCTAGCAACTTATATGTATCCTAAAGAAGATTCATAATGTCTAAATCAATTAATGTATTTTTTTTCTTCACCTTAGACAGAAAGGCTTACATGGTGTTCTGACGTCGCATGAAAATGGAGCCTTAGCACATTGTCTTTTGCAAAGCATTTGAGACAGGAAACTATCTGTTCTTTTAAAAAAATTACAATATTATTTGTTTACCATAATAACACTAGTTAAAAGATTTGTTTTAGATTACAGGGGACCCCATGTCTGTGCTGATTTTATTGTTGTAATTATGTTGATATTTAATATAGACAACTCTATTTCACTCTAGCTTTTTGCTTGTTCAGACACTACATGAAATATTTCAGCAAATCGTGGCACGCCCGCAATACTCCTTGGCATAAGGAAGAATAAGTAATTTTTCTACCCAAACATTTCTTTAACCGTGTTTCGCCGGAATCAAAAAACATTTTCTTACCTAATTTATAAATAACAATTTGACAAGTTCTTAAAACCTTGAGCTTTTATATATATATATATATATGTGTGTGTGTGTGTGTGTGTGTGTGTGTGAAGGAACATAATCAATAAGTTGTTCAAAAGAACTCCTATTTTCCTCAGTTGTTTTCTAAAAGATGGATAAAACACTGTGAGAGGTTAAGCTATTCTTCCTTTTTGTGTTATTTGTGTGTTCCTTTCTCTCAATTTTTTTAAACCAATATTCCCTAATTTAAAGCCAAAAGACAATCAAATAGAATCCAACTCCAAACTATAATATATCTGTTTAAACTACAAATGTCTCTGTAATTAGAAAATAGAATAAAGTAGCAATGTAAACAAAACTAAAGCTCTACTCCATCACGTGCCTCTGCCACATGTTAAATTAACATGTATTTGAAAAATCATAAAGAACAAAGCTCCCAAATTTAGGATAGGATTATTACTTCTCACTAAATTGATTTTATTAACTAATATATTTAGTCTTGTATTATAATTAATATTTTATCAATCATTATATCTAATTCAAACTCAGTGGCCAAGTTGCTAGTCCGCCAAAACTTTCTGCTCTTGTTAGAGTCCCTCTCCCCCCATCTTTGCTAAGAAAGAAAACAAAATTTAAAAATTTTGATTCTTACACTTATATATTAAACATGAGCCCGCATAATCCCGATTATATTTTTTTTTCCTCCAGACCATACCATACTCTGTGTACCCATCCAATACTCTTTCCATCCAGATCTGATGTGAGAACCTTCTAGCAACTATCCCTTCGACCAATCAACAATAGACATCAAAAATAAAAATTAAGGATTATTCATTTTTTGGTTAAAAAATATTAAGGATTATTCCAATTTAATAATAATTAAAGATTTTCACCAATTAATTAATGTGTCCCATAATCAATTCAAATTAACCACGTCCCATATTCACAGACCCGAAAGACTATCGTACCTAAAATTACCATTTGCATTTCTCATACGTTCCTGTCAAATTTGACGACCTTAATCAGGTTAACTCAAATTTCAACTTTAATAAAATTCACTTGAAATATAAATTTTCAGATTAATTTGATTATATTAGGTGAATCAAAATTATTTTTATTTTAATGTAATTTTTTAAACTTCGACATATTTTTATCTAAATTTCAATTGAGTAAAAATTCATAATAAAAGTATTTTAATCTGGGTTATACGCTCAAAAACGGTCAGCAAGGCCAATGAAGCGAGTAATTATTCGTTGCACCCGGCGCACCGTGCGCCGAGTGCATCTCAGCCCTCCGTGTGCTACACGTGTGGTGGGGCCCACCGTGCGTGTAACACACTGATGATTTGGATGCACCTAGCGCATGTGCATGCCCTAGGGGCACTTAGGCTTCGTTTGGATTGAGGGGTTTGGAAAGATAAGGAGAGAAAAAAAAGGAGAGGATATGCCATGTTGTGTTTGGATAGACTTCATTAAAAGAAAAGAAAGGATAAGGAGGGATAAGAAGGGATAGTTATCCCTCATATCCTATCATCCCAAAAATGAGAAGATTAGGAGGGAAATGATAGTGTTTAAGTAGTACTTTTCTAATTTTGAAACTGTCCTCAACAATTAGAAAGAGAAAATTATTATTCCACTCATGTCCCATAAATATAAAAGAATATGATAGTAATTTAGTCGTTATCCTTTCTCTACCTTATCTTATTCAAACAAGAATGCTATTATCTCCTTTCTTTTCTCTCCTATTTATCCAAATATGAATAGAGTTTGTTACTATCTTCTCCTCTCTTTTTTTTCCTCTCATAACTAATGTTATCATTTCCTTTCTTTTCTCTCATGTCTTTCCAAACGGAACGTCAATATTTACACCAGTTGATCATGTTCAGCCCAAGCTGCCCAAGGGACTCTTTCCCTAATCACCCTTCGGCCCCATGATCTTGTGAATAAACATTTTAGGATTGAGAATGAATTCATTTCGTTCTATACAGTATAACTAAATAGATAATCCTTTATTTATGTTGCTGACAGTACAGATATGGTACTTCACATATTCGCTCTCATCAACTCCACTTCTCACTTCGATGCGGCGAGACAATAAAGAGAAGAAGCTGAAACAAATGGACACCTCCAAATCTAAATATGTGGACTTGTTAAGGTGATGCATTTATTATACATTTTTATACTGATTCTGCAATATTTTTCTTTTTGATCACTTCAGTTTAAATTTGGATAATTTATTTGAATGTTAGAGAAATTTTTGTGTTACTCAAACAAAGGCAACATAGCTCATATTTGATTTGGACTATCAATTTGCATATTTAAATCCTTACATATTATTAAGATTCTATCAGTTTCGTAATGCACATATTCATAATTTTCCAATCAAATTGTTCATTGATTTCTTATATATGATCTTGAGACGGGTTGGACAAATTGCGTTCAGTTTCAATTTTAATTATCTTTCTAGCATTTTGGAAACAATAATTCAGAAATCGCATATCATTGAATGCTTATTCTATGTTAGGTTTGTTAATAAGGAGAGAAAAGAAAAGATGAAGGAGAGATTTGGATTTGCTATCCTCGCAAAAGTGTGGGAAGATTTGGAGAGAAAGAATAAGGAGTTAAGTAAACTTTCATAATACTAAAATTAATCCTAACATTTTGAAAAACAAAGGGGTCTAATAGTAAATATAAAAGGGTATGATAGTAAATTAGTTAAATTGATTTTTTTTCTTCTCTTCTTTATCTTTTTCAAACAAGAATGTTATCATTTTTTTTCTTTTCTTTCATAATTTATTCAAATACGAATACATGCTATTGCTATCCTTTATTTTCTTTTCTTTTCTCTCATAACTAATGTTATATTTTCTTTTCTTTTATTTTCTTTTCGGTTTATCCAAACAAAATTTACATACTTGGTGCTTTACTTGAATTCAAAAGGACTAATCATTTAAAATAAATAAAAGATATTTGCAAGTGTAAAGAAATCTGTAAGCAGCTGCTCATTTTGAGCTCCCCCTTGCAGTTGATAGATTCAGTTTCTTAATCCAATGGCTTTACAAATAAATAAATAAATAAAAGTTGTTAGTTAAATAGAATGAGAGAGAAGGAAGCTACCCTCAAACTTTTCTACTTTGTTGGGTCCAAAAGAAAGATTCTTGTGGGGGCACTACCACAAGAGACCACAGAATTAGAGGCAAGAAGTGTTTATTCATTCAAACAAGAGTCATTTCATTATGTTTCTCTTCTTTTCCAACTTTTCCAAATGCAGCCTTAGTGGGAGAGCTTCCTATGTATCATAGCTAGTTTACAGTTTCAACTACAAATCACTGAAAAATTTAGAACATGTTAGTCACTACTGCTGTGGATTTTCTCTTGGAGAACTTGATACAGTTGATGAACTGTGACAACAAATTGATTCTCAAGGCTTATGAGGAGACACATATTGAGAAGGAACAAATGGAATTGGTTTTTAAGGAGATGCAGTTCCTGGGGAAGTTTCTGAAAGATTCGGAGGAGAAACGATATGAGCATGATCAGAAGCTAAAAGATATTGCTGCAAAAATTAGAGGTGTCACTTACAAGGTTGAAGATACCATCGACTCGTTCATATTCAACGCTCTGTTTCAGGTAGACGAAAGCATGGTTGATGACTTTCCTGATCTCCTCTCCTGTTTTCTGGGGAAGATGGTCAAACTTTCTAAGAAAATTTGTGATGGCTTCAAACTTCTCGTTGAAGGCTTAAGTTCTTTCAGAACACTAAAGGAGAAGCTGAAAGAGATTCTCTTATCGCCTAGGAAGCATGGATACACCTAAAAGGTCAAAGAATCTGTGTCGGACACGTATCAAACACCGACACGCGTCAGACACGCCGACACGTGTCGGACAAGCCAAAATACGTGTCCTAATTTTTTTATTTTTGGACACATCACGGACACGGCATAGACACGCCATTGACACGTGTCTGACACACGTGTCATATAGTTAGGGAGTTTTCAGAAAGTTTTAAAAAGAAAGATAGTTTAAAATGTAAATATGATGACTTCTTTGAATTTTTTTAATAAAATATGGCAGTCAAAACATATAATATTTCAATTTTTTTTAGAAAACAACTATTATCATTATTTTGTAGTAGATTCAATTGTGTAGTTCTTTAAACGATAAACTAATTGTTTTTATAGCTCATTAATTATTATGATTTGTGAATTTTTCATTGTTAGGTTGATCTCATATATATATAAAAAGATATATTTATTAGTCACGTGTCCCCGCCATGTCTGTATCCTATTTTTTTAGGATCTTCCGTGTCGCTATGTCCGTGTCATGTCGTATCCATGTCCCGTATCCGTATCCGTGCTTTTTAGTCTGTCGCGTTTTATTTCTCTAATTGAAGAGATCAATAAGATGGGTGAAAGCTTTCCACTCAACTCAAGAAGAAGATTGATTAGCACAGGGTTTGAGTCTAAAATACCTGATGAATTTCATTTCCTCTTGAGTTTGTCTGATTTGATGGTGCATCGGACTTGGAAAATTCATGATTTCTTTGGCAATGTCATAGGAGAGATTAAGCCATTCAAGGAAGATGTGCTGCAGTTTCGTGTGGAGAATTTGAGTCAAGGGTGGCCTAAGTTTTACATGGCTGATGACTTCCGTCTCCTCCTGAGTTTGTCCAAAAAGATTCTCGAACTGGCCAAGGAAATTTCCAATGTATTTTGTCTTCTCATGAATCTTAATGAGAAACATGCTGCATTTCTGAATGTTATGTCGCTTCCTTCTAATGTCACTGATGAATTCCGTCTCCTGTTAAATTTGCGCAGAAAGATGGTTAAGTTGGCTAAGAAAATTTTACATGGCTTAGGCAATGTCATGGAAGAGGTGAATTCTATGAAGAGAGAAGTGATGGATATGTACGAGAAGGGATTGAGATTGAAATCATGGATTAATTGTCTTACAACTGAAAAATTTAGTTATGGTTTTGGCAATGTCCTAGAAGAGATTAAGTCCATTAAGACAGAACTGATGGAGATCATCTATGAGGAGAATATGTGTGACATCAGAGTCCTTCAGAAATGAAACTCCGCCCATGGAAATTCATCAAAACCGAGAAGATCCATAGTAGATGGAGAAAAGTTAGTTGGTTTTGATGACGAAACAAGGACAATAATGGAGCTGCTTACTGAAGAACAAGAAAAACAGCTGAAAGTTATAGCGATTGTTGGGATGCCTGGACTAGGTAAGACAACTCTAGCTAGAAAACTTTACAATGATCCTTTTATTGGCTATCACTTCTGCATTCGTTCATGGTTCTATGTGTCTCAAGTATATCAAAAGAGGGATTTGTTGCTTGCCATTTTTCTCTCTGCTTTCCATCCTAGAGAAGAAATTTGTAAAATGAGAGATGATAAGTTAGGCAAAGAGCTGTACAAACGCTTAAAGGGGAAGCGATATCTCATCATCATGGACGATACATGGAATATGGGGGCTTGGAATGATCTGAAAAGTTTTCTTCCAAATGGTAATAATGGCAGGAGAATTCTGAAATACCCCCCAGAAAATTTCGCGCATGAGGTGGCCAGTCTCACACACAAAACTTGAGGGATACTAACAACTGATAGCAAACAAGCATAGAATACAATGACAAAAGAAAAAGAATTATAAATGCTGAAAGGAAAGTCTAACTGAAAAAAATAATCATGTTAAATAACATTCTATTATTCGGATTGATACAACTTGGAAGTCCGGTAACCCACGGACCCCTTATCCAAACAAAAAACATAAAAGTAAAACTTTATGAACAGATTTAAGTCCCTACACTAAAGTATGGTAAGGAATGGATGGTTGTCACGCTCTACGAATTCTACGCGCAAATCTCCAGGTAAAAACTGTCTAGAACCTCTAATATCAACAAAGTGGGTTAAACCCACGAGCAAATTCTCTCTACTACAACCCAATCAGAGAACCGGTAAACATACCCTCTATATGAGGACAGTAAAGACATATAGATATAATTATACCGTTTAGTCATTAAATCTCCTATCTTAGAAGTAACTAGAACTATGTTCTGAACTAACCCATCCATTATCATAATACAAATAAAACAAATTTCTAAGTTCAATCCATAGACAATCCTAACATGTCTTCTTCCATATATTCTACAAATACCTTACAAGGTATTAGGCAAATATATCCTGCTTCCACCAATAATCATTTCCCAAGATAACAAATTTATGTTTATATACAATTAAAGATAACCGACCAGCTCATAAATATATATCCCTAATTAACCCTATGACCCAAGAATAGAGCCGCCCCACACCCTACACTAACACATCAGTTATCTTAATGTAAGTGCAGACTAGTTTTAAGTTTACATAAGAAATAATCGTAACATGCTCGAATATATAACGAGAAACATTCTTACTAGATATTAGGCAATCCTGACATGCTCCAAATAAAATATAAAGATACCATATTAGGTGTTTGGCGATCCCGACACGCCTTGGCAATCCCAACATGCCAAATATAATGCATAGATACCTTATTAGGTATCAGGCGATCCCGACACGCCTTGGCAATCCCAACATGCCAAATATAATGCATAAATACCTTATTAGGTATTAGGCGATCCTGACACGCCTTGGCAATCCCAACATGCCAAATATAATGCATAGATACCTTATTAGGTATTAGGCGATCCTGACACGCTTTGGCAATCCTTACATGCCAAATAAAATGCATAGATACCTTATTAGGTATGGGCGATCCTAACACGCCGGGCAATCCTTACATGCCAAATAAAATGCATAGATACCTTATTAGGTATGGGCGATCCTGACACGCCGGACAATCCTTACATGCCAAATAAAATGTATAGATGCATTCCCAATATGAAACATAAAATAAATAAGGTGCATTATGATTTTAATTTGCACAAACAAAGTAATTCAAATTATCTGACATGAAATTATCACCATATGAAAAATCGTGCACAAGTAAACTATAATCAAGTATTTCATGGACATTTATATTTTTAAAGGAAAATACATTCAAGTAAATTCAATAACACAATCATCCATTTTAAAAGCAAACACCCAATCCAACCCCTAATGCACTCAAATCTATGAGGGAGCCTAAACCTAACTCTTATCTAGGTTTCTAGGCCTATTCTACTTTTAAGAACCCTATTAAATCATTCTGAAATTTTCTAGAATTTTAAAAAATATTTTCAACAAATAAAAGAAGGTGAAAATCCAACTTTTAGACACTTTAAAAATTAATTGAACACTAAAGGAAGCTCATTTCAAGATGAAAATTTAAACCCAAGTTTATTTAACCTCCAGAAAGTTACAGTAAAAATTTGGGAATTTTTGGAATTATAAAAGTATTTTCTAAAATTACAGAAAATGAAAAACCCAACTGTTGGACACTTTAAAAATCAATTGAACGACAAGGGAAGATCATTTTGAGTTAAAAATTTAAACCCAAGTGTATTTAGCCTCCAAAAGCTTATATTAAAAATTTCAGAATTTTTAGAAATTTATAAGTATTTTCTAAAATTAAAGAAGCTGAAAAATCCAGTTTTTAGATACTTTAAAAATTAATTTAAAGACAATGGTAAATCATTTCGACATGAAATTTAAACCCTAAGCGCCTTAAGCTCCCAGGAAGTTGACATAAAATTTTGAGAATTTTAGAATTATAAAAGTATTTTTTTAAAAATAATTTTCTGAATTTTCAAGTTTTTTTTTTCCTTTCTCTTCCTTCTTCTTCCTGAACCTCCACGCAACAACAATGGTGGAGAAACTTCCCGATCACTTTTCGATCACTTTCGGGCACCGAATCGCGCATATGAATATACCATTGAACTCGTATCGATCTAAGCTACGCATTGGTACCAAAATAATCCCCTCTCGCGGACTAAATCAAAAACGCCCAATTTCAAGTTTCAAAAATCTAAAATTTCAAACTCAATTTCCCGTCAATCTACCCAACGGTTCACAACCAAACTTTCAAGGATTGTTCTAGGAAGTAAGATCTACCTTTTAATCGAAACAAGAACGTTCAAAAATGATGAATACAGTAAACCCAATTTCATGTTTATATATATATATATATATATATATATATATATAAAGCCGCCTATATAGTCATATATACATGTATAAACATATGCAAAAATACCCTAAAACAGTACCAAAATTCCAAAATCTTCATGTTTAATTCACAGAATTATTCTTAGCATGCAAAATCATTTAGTTTCATAATTAATTGCATACAAATTTCTTGCAACATGTCTATACAATTAATATATATATTATACATATATTCCAGCAACATGTATATACAAAAATATATATGTATACAGATTCAAAGGGGAAGAGAAGAGTTCGAACTTGCCTTGTGATGTTGAGCAAAAAATTACTTTTTTTCTCTTTTCGTGGCGTCTACCGTTTTCTTCCTATCTGTGCGTAGGAATCCTCTGTGCGTAGAAAACTACTGAACCCTGATTCCTTTTCTCTTATTTAATATTCCTAAATAATTAAACTAATAAATATAAAATATTTAGCCCAACTATATATATATATATATATATAGATATATATATACACATATATATAGCCCAGTCCAGCAGCCTAGCCCAACCTAATAATAATAATAATAATAAAACAAAAATAAAGAAAATGCAGCCCAAACCAACATATTTTTATTTAACAGAAAAAAAACTATATTTAAAACAAATATTTAACACAATTAAAATCAATCAACACTTAGCAACAATTCAAACATCCACATTAAACATATAAAAACAGGCATTGACAAAATTAATTAAAGCATTTAAATAATTAAAAACTCCATCAAATAATTAAAATCCAATTTAGATATCCTCAAGGGTATTACAAATTCTGTTCACCACTTGGAATGAAGATGTGATTGTGACTTTGCATGCTAAATCTCACTATTTGTGATTTCTAAATGAAGATGAAAGTTGTGATATATTGCAACAAAAGACATTTGGTAAAGAAATCTGTCCTCTAGAGTTGGTGGAAATTGGAAGGCAAATTGCCAAGAAATGTCAAGGACTACCACTTGCAATTGTTGTAATATCTGGACTTCTTGCAAAAGAAGATAAGACAGAGGAACGGTGGAGGCATGTTGCTGAAAGTGTAAGTTCATACATAGTCAGTGACCCGGAGCAATACATGGACACACTAGCACTGAGTTACAACCTCTTGCCCCACCACTTGAAAGCGTGCTTCCTTTATTTTGGAGCATTCCCAGAGGACTACGAAATTCCAGTGCGATTGATGATCTGGCTATGGGTTGCCGAGGGATTTATATGGCAAAATGAGCAAAAGACTTTAGAAGAAGTGGCAGAGGACTACTTCATGGATCTAATTGATAGAAATCTTGTGATTGTTTCCAAGAAAAGGTCAAATGGTGAAATCAAAGCATGCGTTGTCCATGATCTCTTTCGTGCCTCGTGCTTAAGAAAAGCTCATGAGGAAAATTTTCTTCATCAGATTTCCATAGAAGTTCATGAAAAAAATTTACTTCAGCAATTATCCAGAAAGGTTCAAGAAGAGGATTTCTTTGAGCAAATTTTTGGAAAAGCTCAGGAAGAAAATTTACTTTAGCAGATTTTTGGATCTCCTTTAAGTGAAATTGCAAATAAGCAACGTCACATTTGGGTACACTCTGACCTTGCCAATTTTACTTTTTTAAATCATTATTGTTGCGCATCAAGGGTTCACTCTATCTTGTCCTCTGGACATTCAGATTTGTACGATAACCTATATGTGGAATGTGTTCTTCATTCATCAAGACTTCATACATCTTAAGATTTTGAATTTATCATCCATTCAAATTCCCTTATTTCCTAACAAAATAACACAATTACTTCTTTTTGAGGTATTTAGCACTGCATGTTGGACAACAACAGATTTTCCTGCCATTAATAGCCAACCTCTTAAACCTACAAACCCTTGTTGTTAAAGGCCTAAAAGGTTCGTTAGTTTTATCAAATGATATTTGGACGACGGTAAACTTAAGGCATCTGTTTGCTGAGCGGCTTATTGAATTCTCTAGTATACCCAATGATGGCCATCCCTTTGTATTGGATAACCTACAAACAGTGGGCAGACTGCATCTTTATAGTGGAGAGGAGTGAGCCTTGAAATGGATTCCCAATCTCAGAAAACTAAAATGTTATATTAGGATGTTGAATGGGGATGATCATTTTCCTAAACTGGACTTTCTCATTCACCTTGAAACATTGAATTCAATATCCAGTGAGTGCAAAAGGTTTTTCCGTCCAGATAATTTCCCTCCATGTCTTAAAAGCCTAACTTTATCATATGTCGGTCTAAGTTGGGAGGAAATGTCGACCCTTGGGATGTTACCTAACCTTGAGGTTCTCAAATTATTAGAGGAAGCATTTGAGGGGTCAAGGTGGGACACAAATGATGGGGGGTTTCTCAAACTCAGATTCTTCAAATTTCAAGGCTTGGATATTGGTCAATGGAATGTCTCGAGTTGTCACTTCCCCTACCTTCAACAATTGGTGTTAGAGGAATGCACAAGACTTGAGGAGATCCCATCTGGTTTAGGAGATATAACTACATTAGAGATTATTCAACTACGGGATTGTAGTCGCTCTGCTGAAAACTCTGCAAGGGAAATTCAAGAACAACAAATGAGCATAGGAAATGATGGGTTAAGGATCCAAATCCTTGCATGCAGACGTAATCCTGAGATGATGATCATAGAGGATTCAACCATATAAATATATAATGTTCTTCTGATAATAGTAAGACAACTTCTTTCTCTTTCCTTCTTTCTTTTTGAATTTTTGGCTGTGATTCAACTCCCTCTTCACCTTTGTATTTCAACATTTGTTTATTATATATTCCAATTAACACTCATTACTATACTAACTAGTTTCCACTAATATGTCCTTTGTGTGTCACTTGATTTTGGACAAATCTTAGTATATCGACAGGTTTACCATATGAAAGATCAACATAAAGGAGCAATTCAATGTTTTGCTCAGATTTGGACTGATAAGTATTTTAAAGGCAGGTGATGATCTGGAATGCAAATATATATTATTTTTATATGAAATTATGGTTTGGCATGCATTTTCTTTATTGATTTTTTTCCCAGAATTTTTGTGTGATATGTTGCCTCTCCTAAATGATGTGCATCTATGTCTGGGAGTTAAAGAACTGCATTTTCTAAGTTTTTAGATAAAAAGTACACACGAGCTAGTTTCTGATGAATATATCTAGCATCTGTTGTAATTATAGTTGTGTACATTTCTCTGAAATCTAATTCTGCATTTATGTTCAAATTGATTGTGTTCTCTAACTAATCACAAAAATAATTTGCAATGTTGTTAGTTTTGGAGTTGACTCTAATAATTAATGGTTAATAATTTTACCCCTCTCCTCAGCTTTAGGGACTCTCTATTTAATGGAGAGCCATAAGAAGCCCATGATTGTAATTCATCTTCATCTGTGATTCATTTGTATTTGAATTTTGTTTTAGATTGTTCTTCATCTGATCCATTTGTTTATCCATTCTATTAATCCTTCCTTTATCCCATTTTTAAAGTTTTTTTTCTTCTTTTTACTTGGTTTTCACTTTTTATTCCTTTGGTGCTCCTTTCTTCAATTATTTCTATTTGTCTTACGACATATCCTTATTTTTATTCCCTGTTTGCACATTATTAGTAATTAATGGCAATTTTTATTTATAGGATTACCGATTTGAAGGAGGTGGTGGTGAAACTAGACGAGACTTTGAATTATCAACATAAAAGGGGGTAGGAGTGGGGTTCTACATAATGCTTTGGGATGATTTTGGAGATTTTTAGGAAGATCTACAGTTATTCAAGTTGAGGATGAATATTTTCAAGTTTGTTTTTCAAAATTCTCTTATGTAGAGCATGACAGAGAATATTGAAGTTTCAAAACATAGAATTTACATCTATAATGGTGTTGATCCAAGTAGAAGTTTTGCCTCTTATCTATATATATCTTGAGAGAAGTGTGAAAACTTGAAGTAGGGTATTTAAGTGTGTTAAAAGAGACTATTTGGTGAACTATTAATAGAAAAGCCTGTATATGAGAAGGGAGGGGAAAGGGTATTCAAGTGTGTTAAAAGAGCTTGTATATGGTGGGGTTGTACATAATGTATTGGAAAGATTTGGGGGATGTTTTAGGAAGACCTACAGTTATTCAAGTTGAGGATGAATATTTTCAAGTTTGTTTTTCACAGAGAGTTGGACTTTTAAAGGCTGAGGTTGGAGGCTCCTGGAGTTCTGAAAACCATCCTCTCTTATTTAGACCATGGCAGAGAATTTTGAAGTTTCAAAACATAGAATTTACATCTATAATGGTGTTGATCCAAGTAGAAGTTTTTGCCTCATATCTATATATATCTTGAGAGAAGTGTGATTAAAGATTGCCGAAATAATTTACCAGGTTGAAAAAAGGTGAAAATTGGACATAGAAGAATTGAAGGGGATTGTTGTATCAGAATTAGATTGGAAATCGATGTTCGCAAAGCCATTCACAGGGGTCAACATAGACATGTTTTCATGATCACTGCATGATATTTCAGTAGTTATATGAATTAATCAATTGATGCTTATTTATATTTTATTTGTTTTGAACACAATCTATGAAGACTTAACAAGAGGGTACTAGTACAGAAGTTTAGCTGAGTTTTCAGAGTTCAACATTTTCTTGACTTTGGGAAAGAATCTTTTTTTTTTCTTTTCAAAATCGTATCTCACTAACATGACAGCATAATGTTTATTACCTTACAAGCTTTTTACTAAATGAAAGCCAATTCCTTTGAATAAGGGGTTGAGCATTTGATTTAGCAAAATTTCATTAATTTATCAAATTAATGGTGAAACCCTCGTCTTGAAATCCGTAGTGAGGCAAGGTGTGGACTGAAATAGTCAACTTGAACACAAGGAGGGACAAAATTTGATGCTTCACATTTGATTAAAAGTGTTGATGTTTATTTAATTTTATTTTTCTTAGTCTTGTTTGCATTCCAAATAGTCTCTCTCCCCACCTCTTAGGTTAAAATTAGCAGTTTTGAAGATTTTGATGAATGACCTCAGTGCTAGTGTCATATATACCCAACTCAAATACACACCAAGCATGCAACAGTTATTGACAAAGAGTATAAATATACTGCAGGTTCAAAGCATCAGAATTGATGATGAAGAAGGTGCCCAAACTGATGCTGTGTATTTGTTACTTGCATTGTGTTTCAATACTGCAGTTTGCTGTATATCGAAGGTCGCATGAAGGTCCAGTTTGTGTGTCTGTGAAGACTTGGTGATCTGATTGGGAACATAAGAATTGGTCACCGCTTACTCTTGAAATCAAATATGATCGAGACACGTATTTGGTTAAACAAGCAGAGATAAATGGACAGCCTTTGTTGCATTGGAAAGGTATGAAAACCTTGTGTTTTACAATTATTGATAAGAAATGAGTTAACTGTCTCTTAGCTGCCACAGTTTATAACTTCGGCAATATGAGAGCATTGAGGTATATGCTTCTTAATGGAAAATCATCTTTGATTACTTGTTGAATCATTTGCTATGACATTGAAGGCCTCATTTATGTCCAACCTTTATAATGGAAACCCCAAATTAGTCTAAAATTCAATTGGTTGACTATCTTCCACTTTGATATCATAGGTATGAAACCTGAATCTGCGATAATGCTTCCAACAATTGGCACTACCCAGTTGTTCCATAAGTGATTGTTCAAAAATTGATTGCTTTGAGACTCAAAACTCTCAAAAGAACACGATACTTGGGTGTTTTAAGGCTAACACATTCAAAATTTTGTTAATGAAAAATAATATTGGTAGTGCTATAATTCCCTTCCCTAAGCCAATTCTGATATAATAAATCACTGCTTCCAATTTATATGCCATCTAATAGGCCATATATGGTAAACACTCTAATGATAGGACAGAGATCATATATTAGTTGCCTCTTACTTGGTAAGCCTCAAGAACATCAAAGTTTTAGCCTTGAATTTGTCTTTGGAGAAGTATTAGCTCTGAGAAGTGGCATTACACTCAAATTTCGTGGAAGTTCATATTTCTTAAACAACTTGTTCTCCACAAATTTTCACTTAATTTCATAGAATTAAGGTCAATTCAACAGTTCTAAAACCCACTTTCCATTCATATCAACATAACTTTTTGTGAAAAGGTACATAGGAATGCTTAATCCAATAAAATATATCTTAAATTATTCAAGCCTATTAAGGTACACTAATGAACACTCTTAAGATAAGTTAGTTCATTCAATTTAAGTCGATTCATTCAAGTGGCTTTTAACATAACACATTTATATAAGTCCAAACTCTATTCACATCGGGTACATCTTATTGGATGAATAGAAACTTACAACTCATCAACTATATACTATCACATCTTTCCAAATAGGTAACCATGCATAATCAAACTCCCGAATTCAGTAAAATCTGTTTCAGGGAGACTAGAACATAATCAACTTCTTCTTCTTCTTCTTTTTTTCCCCTAAGAGTGATTGTATTAACAAGAAAAAAAAAACTACACAAGGGGATTAGGGGGCATACCCCCACAATACAAGTTCCTTGAATAAGCAATTTCCAAAAACCAGCTGCAAGAAACAACAAACTCAACAATAAAACAGACCAAAAATGAGAAAATAAATAAAGGACAATACTGATTCCTACAAACAAATCCATCAGCAGCACAACAACCATCCCACAGACTGCAGTCAAGCATGAGATGTAGCCCCAATGAATCTGCAACTTATTATATAACAGACCTGGCAGCTTAATTAGCAGTAGGAGAGGATCCATGGTGAAGATTCTGGTTTCTAATCCACCATAATTTCCATATAGTTGCTATAAAAATCCGTCGAAAGAATATGTTTCTCTAAGATTCCTGTCCATAACCAGCCAAAAACCATTGCAACTTTTGCTCAAATGAATTAACCAACCCCGAATTCCACTGGAATAGATCAAACTAGCCAATTCCACAATTGTTGAGCAAATTTACAGTTGCAGAAAACATGTTCTATAGAGTCACCATTCCTCATACAATTATAACAGATAGCAATTGTCTAGACACATACCTCTTTTTTGGAGACTGGATAAGGTAGGAAGCTTATTTTGCATCACCAAATTAATTACTAGTGCAATTGGCAGCAGGTCTACCATTATTCCAACACAATTGATACCAAGTTATGTTTGGCTGTTGAACTCTGCACTACTCCAAAATTCTTTGCAGCTTCACTTACCATGTTTTCACACAATCTGATCAGGGCCTTACTGAACAGGACTAGCCACAATAAGATTCAAGATCTACTCACCTTCCATAGCTAAACGAGGAGGTTTGACCTAGGTACCATTTTTTATTATCTTGCACAAACACCTCATCATTTTTTGAAAGATCAAACTGTCTCACTAATATATGTCCAAACTTCTGGATTAGAGTTTGTCCTTGCCACCAAGGATCCAAGAAAAACTTAAGTTCTGATCATCTCCCACTTTAAATTTTACATTAGCAGCTTTAATATTATATCTCTGGTTTCTAGCAAATCTCCAAAATGGAAAATAAGAAGGTTAAAGTCTACAGCTCCAAATAGAAGGACTATGAGCCTTGATACCTTTTAACCTTGTAATCCATATTTTGTCCTTTGATTGAATGAAGTCCAATATGAGATTACATTTAGCTGCTTTTTCAATTTCAACAATTCTCCTAACTCTAAAGCCGGCCTCATTCTTAGGCCTATCTACCGAGCTCCATCTAAGAAGGTGAAGTTTTTTGGATTTCTCTTTGCTTCCCTAGATGAACCCCTTTAAGTTTCTCTAAATAGATGCAATGATGTTACCTGGAAGAGAGCTAGCTAATCTTCTTCATCTGTACGATCACTGCAAGCACAGAAAGAGTTTGAAATTGCTGAAGTAAAGTTGAGATGCATCTAGCAGTCCCCAAGTGAGCTTTAGCTACCTGAATCAGATCATTAACATAGAGCCAGCCTTTTCAACAGCTTTACAGCACTTGAAACTACCATTGCTCACTGCATTTCACACTATGCTCGAAAACTATTAATCTCATATCGGACATCCTGAAATCAGAAGTTGTGCAAGAGTTGCACTTCTTGGGGATTCAACAAATGAAAGAAGAATTCACACCTAGTGTTCGCTTGGAATGACTATAGAAGAGATTCATTCACAGCTTAATTTGACCAGCTCATACCCAAACAAGGACAAGAATTGTTAGATGAATCTTGGAGGAATCCATTAGGGCCAGGCTTTTATTGATCTGATTTCTTCAGTAGTGAATCCTGATTCTAAATATTGAGCATACAATTTATGATAATGCTCCACCATCCATTGTCTAATTTGATCTAAATCATCAGACCACTCACATTGATATGTTTAGATACATTGGAGTCAAGCATGAGATGTAGCCCCAATGAATCTGCAACTTATTATATAACAGACCTGGCAGCTTAATTAGCAGTAGGAGAGGATCCATGGTGAAGATTCTGGTTTCTAATCCCCCATAATTTCCATATAGTTGCTATAAAAATCCGTTGAAAGAATATGTTTCTCTAAGATTCCTGTCCAAAACCAGCCAAAAACCATTGCAACTTTTGCTCAAATGAATTAACCAACCCCGAACTCCACTGGAACAGATCAAACTAGCCAATTCCACACTTCTGAGCAAATTCACAGTTGCAGAAAACATGCTCTATAGAGTCACCATTCCTCATACAATTATAAGAGATTATAACAGATAGCAGTTGTCTAGACACATACCTCTTTTTTGGAGACTGGATAAGGTAGGAAGCTTATTATGTATCACCAAATTAATTACTAGTGCAACTGGCAGACTTGAAATTTCTAACCAGCTCAATGAATCATTATCACATATTATCATGAATCCTTCTGTTTTTAATGAAAGCATTATTTTCTATGCCCACCAGTTTGTATTTGTCTTGTAACCATTTGACAAAGTGAAGTAAGCCTCAAATCAGAAGTTGTGCAAGAGTTACACTTCTTGGGGATTCAACAAATGAAAGAAGAATTCACACCTTGTGTCAGCTTGGAATGACAATAGAAGAAATTCACAGCTTACCAAAGGGCTTGTAGCCCAATGGTATATAACCTCCCCATCCTAAAAGAGGAGGGGAGGGGCTCGAGCCCCGTTGTGGTCAAAAATAGTGTGCGAGTCCCCCAACTAGGAAAAAAAATAATTCACAGCTTTGAAAATTTCATACCCTAAAGAGGACCAGAATTGTAAGAAGAATCTTTGAGGAAATCCATTAGGGCCAGGCTTTTATCAGGGCCTAGTTAAAGGACCATTGATCTGATTTCTTCAGTAGCGAATTCTGATTCTAAATATTGAGCATACAATTGAGAGATATTTCTTCTAAGATAGCTGGGCAATGAGACAGAACTAGAGGGCTGATCTTCACTGAACAATTTATGATAATACTCCACCATCCATTGTCTAATTTGATCTAAATCATTACACCACTCACCTGTGTCATTCTGCAGCACAAATATAAAATTAAGAGATCTATGTTGAGTAATTTTGTGGTCAATTTTTTTGGAACATCTGTCATTTTCATGCAACCATTTAAGTCTAGCTTTCTGAGGCACCAGGATTTCTTCACTGCTCAAAGCTTTTTCTAAAGCAGCTTTAGCATGATTTTCAACCTAAATGAGCTCCACATGTTTTTGGATCTCCAAGCAAATCCATCTAGACTCTGTCCAGTCTACTTCTAGAGCCTTTCAACTTCACATTGATATGTTTAGACACATTCGAATTCCACTCTTTCACCCTCAATTGGACATTTTGCAATTTCTAGTAAGCGCCGCACTAACAAAACTGGGTGAAATCTTAAGAAATTTGAATGGTTTAGGCCTTGAAGCAATTTGCTTTGAAGTATGAACAACTAAAGCATAATGGTCTGAAACATTAGCTAAGGTCAGAAACAATTGGAATTAGGAAATTCAAGAAGCCATTCCTTGTTCACCAAACCTCTTAATAGACCAACTTTTGACACTACTCTGAGTTGAAGTAATTCAACCTTAGTTCAAAATTCTAACATTTTCATAGAATCAACAGTTAAGGAAACCCACAAGGATAAAAACAAAAGAACCCAAAACCCCAAGGTTTGAGAAAGTAGACAAAAATACCTAATACTTTCGAACCATTTTCTTAGAATCAACAGATATAGTATTCATATTGATCTTAATGTTGAATCACTATTCAGTGAGGTGCTTCTCAAGCTGATACAAGCTCTATATGAGAGTGCAACTCCCTAATCAGACAATTCGAGTTCTTCTTCTTCTTCTTCTTCTTCTTCTTTTTTAACAATTTATCCTATCAATAACCTAGCCTAATCAGACTATAATCAAAACTTAAAACGTTCAATCGAATGTAATCTACACTAAAAATTAGGCCTAGTTGGATCAGATTGAAAGTCGAGTTACACCAAAAACCAAACCTTTGTTAGACTGAAATTAGAAATCTGAGTTAGACTATGAACTCAGTTTAACATCTCAATCCATCCGATTTATCCAAATTCATCCCAATCAAGACGAAAAAAGGACACACTTCTTTGCAGTAAAGTCAAGGTCTTTCTGCGCACCTGGGCTCAGCTGTTCAAAATCACTTTAACTAAAAGGAAACATTTTCTTTTGTAAATTGTGTCTAAAATAACAACACGGCAAATCTTTAAACAAATAAAATACAGAAAAGATACAGCAAAAGAATAATAATACATTATATTTTTATATATGAAAAGTTAATTTTTGAAGAAATTAATAAATGACAGAACCTTGTAAAGCCGCTCAAGACGTCACAGTTTTGGGAGGCATGGCATCTCCTCGTAAAGCCAGTCAAGACCATTTTCATTTCTGAACGTGTGTACGAGTATTTATCTAACTAAAAATATTTTACCTTGTATCCACATCAGGTCCATCTTATTGGATCAATAGAAACTTACAACTCATCTACTATGTACTATCACTTCTTTCCAAATAGGTAACCATGCATACCATGGATTGTTTTTTTTTTGGGGGGTGGTGGGTGGTGGGGGGATTGTTGGGGGAGTGTTTTAGGGAGACTAGAACATAATCAACTTCTTCTTCTTTAGAAAAAAAAAACTACAAAAGGGAATTAGGGGGGCATACCCCCACAACACAAGTGCCTTGAATAAGCAAATTTCCAAAAACCAGCTGCAAGAAACAACAAACTCAACAATAAAACAGACCAAAAATGAGAAAATAAATAAAGGACAAAACTAATTTCTACAACAACCATCCAACAGCCTCCAGTCAAAGCATGAGATGTAGTCCCAATGAATCTGCAACTTCTTATATAACAGACCTGATTAGCAGTAGGAGAGGATCCATGGCGAAGATTCTGGTTTCTAATCCACCATAATTTGTATATCGTTGCTATAAAAATCCGTCAAAAGAATATGGTTCTCTAAGATTCCTGTCCATAACCAGCCAAAAGCCATTGCAACATTTGCTCAAATGAATTAACCAACCCCGAATTCCACTGGAATAGATCAAACTAGCCAATTCCACAATTGTTGAGCAAATTTACAGTTGCAGAAAACATGTTCTATAGAGTTGGCATTCCTCGTACAATTATAACAGATAGCAGTTGTCTAGACACACCTCTTTTTTGGAGATTGGATAAGGTAGGAACCTTATTTTGCATCACCAAATTAATTTGTAGTGCAACTGGCAGCAGGTCTAGCATTATTCCAACACAATTGATACCAAAGTTATGTTTGGCTGTTGAACTCTGCACTACTCCAAAATTCTTTGCAGCTTCACTTACCATGTTTTCACACAATCTGATCAGGGCCTTACTGAACAGGACTAGCCACAATAAGATTCAAGATCTACTCACCTTCCATAGCTAAACGAGGAGGTTTGACCTAGGTACCATTTTTATTATCTTGCACATACACCTCATCAACTTTTGAAAGATCAAACTGTCTCACTAATATATGTCCAAACTTTTGGATTAGAGTTTGTCCTTGCCACCAAGGATCCAAGAAAAACTCAAGTTACTGATCATCTCCCACTTTAAATTTTACATTAGCAGCTATAATATTATATCTCTGGTTTCTAGCAAATCTCCAAATTGGAAAATAAGAAGGTTAAAGTCTACAGGTCCAAATAGAAGGACTATGAGCCTTGATACCTTTTAACCTTGTAATCCATATTTTGTCCTTTGATTGAATGAAGTCCGATATGAGATTACATTTAGCTGCTTTTTCAATTTCAACAATTCTCCTAATTCTAAAGCCGTCCTCATTCTTAGGCCTATTTACCGAGCTCCATCTAAGAAGGTGAAGTTTTTTGGATTTCTCTTTGCTTCCCTAGATGAACCCCTTCAAGTTTCTCTCAATAGATGCAATGATGTTACCTGGAAGAGAGCTAATCTTCTTCATCTGTAGTGAATCATGATTCTAAATATTGAGCATACAACTTATGATAATGCTCCACCATCCATTGTCTAATTTGATCTAAATCATCAGACCACTCACATTGATATGTTTAGATACATTGGAATCCCACTCTTTCACCCTCAATTTGACATTTTGCAATTTCTAGTAAGCAAATGTATTGGATTTCCAATTACTTTGAAACTACTACAAAAATTCCCTCCTGTAAAAACCAATTTGGAATTAGGAAATTCAAGAAGCCATTCCCTGTTCACCAAACCTGTTAATAGGCCCACTTTTGACACTAATATGACTTAAAAGTAATTGAACCTCAGTTCGACATTCTAACATGTCCTTAACATTCCTCACTGACCTAATACATTAAAATTCAATGTTAGGTGGTCACTTTATAATAGGCCCTTTCTGCAGTCAGCATCATAAAATGTATTGAAAATTCGAGTTGATAAATTGGGTGGATACATAAAGACATTTTTTTATTTTAAACATTTTCATAGAATCAAAAGAACTAATACTTTCGAACCATTTTCTTAGAATCAACTGGCATAACGTTCAAATTGATCTTAACGTTGAATCACAATTTAGTAAGGTGCTTCTCAAGCTGATTCAGGCTCTATCTCAGAGTGCAAATCCCTAATCGAACGTAGTATGAGAGAAAATGTAACTATTCAGTCTTAATTTATTATGATTCTAACTGGGCCGTTTAGTTTCGGATAACTACTTGCTTCATCAGCCATTTACTGAACCAACTCCAAGAGACTCGTAATTTATCTAAAAATAATAATAATATATATATTAATCATCCATTAATTTCTTTTTCTTCTTTGGTTCTTCGGTTCTTCAAATAAAATAGAAAACCCTAAAATTTTCCCTTTCCAAAAAATCTCTTTATTTTTTCTTTTTAATTTACTCTGTTTTTCTTCAAATTTCTGTTACTCTGTTCTTTTGTCTAACGGTCAAAGATTTGATTTTATGTACTAATTCACAAGTCACTGAACTCGCTCCTTTTCTCTTCGCATTCATTCTCCTCATGGAACAACTGAACAAGTGCAGGACTTAGAAGGTACCCATTCAGGCATCAGCTATTCTTGCTCTCTTTTTTTGAGTTTCTTCATAATTCAAATTTTTTTTCTTGTTAGTTGTTAATATTTAGATTATCTGCTCTTTTGAGTTTCTTCGTGATTCAATTTTTTTTTCTTGTTAGTTGTTAATATTTAGGTTATGTGTCTTCATGATTCAATTTTTTTTTCTTGGTAGTTGTTAGTTGTTAACATTTAGATTATATGTTCTTTTGAGTTTCTTTATAATTCAATTTTTTTTATAAGAATACCAAATTTAATAAAAATCAATAACCGTAAATTTTTATATTCAGAATTTTATGATAACTAAAATCAGCCTTACAATTTTTAATATCTAGGTGATTATAGTTTCTTGATATCCAAAGTCTATTCAAATAAAATTAGTTTATGAATAAATTTATTTTTTGAAACAACTATGTTGAAATTTTATAAAAGAGATTCAGAGTCGATAACCCCTACAGAAAGAGATGGTAATAGGTCAAAGCAAAGTCATTCTGAAATCAACTTGGATGATCTTCTAGTTGATCCTGGACTACGAGCTCGGATTTTGGACTACAATCCAAATGTCCGAGACCAAATTCGTAGAGCATATATGCAAAAAGGTCCTTGTCAACCTTGAAATCATATTTTTTCCTTTAGGCATTTTGGGAAAAAATTACGACGTTTCAACACTAGTTGGTTTAGTGACTATTCTACTTGGCTAGAATATAGAATAACCAAAGATACGGCATTTTGCCTATACGGTGCCTCTTTTGTAGGTGAGGGGTTTTCAAATTGGAAGAAGAAAGAAAATTTTCATATTCATGTTGGAGGCTCCAATAGTGCCCATAACCAAGCTTAGAGATCGTGTGAAGCTTTGATGAACCAAAACCAACACATTCAAACAATTTTCTTCAGGTAGTTGGACCAAGCTCGAAGTGAATATCGAACTCATTTGAATGCATCAATTAAATATATCTGATATCTTTTACAACAAGGACTTGCATTTCATGGCAACGATGAATCTGAGGATTCAAACAATCAAGGAAATTTTCTTGAACTTTTGAAATGGAATGCCCGTTAGAATGCAGATGTTAGAGCTATTGTATTAGAAAATGCTCCTGAAAATTGAAATTAATGTCACCTGATATTCAAAAGGACATTGTTAACGCCGTTGCAATAGAGATCATTAATTTCATTGTTAGAGATATTGGAGATGCATTTTTTTCTATTTTAGTTGATGAGTCTTGTGACATATCAATAAAGGAGCAAATGACTATTGTGTTACGTTACGTGAAGAATGGGAGTATCATTGTGCGTTTTATTGGTATGGTACATGTTATAGATAATATCGCTCTTTCATTTAAGGCAACGATTCATAATCTATTTTCTGTACATGGATTGAGCAATTCTAGATTGCATGGGCAAGGTTATGATGGTGCTAGCAATATGCAAGACAAGTTTAACGGTCTTAAAGCACTTATTCTGAAAGAGAATGAATTTTCTTTTTATGTTCATTGTTTTGCTCACCAACTTCAGTTAGCTCTTGTTGGCTCTTGTTGTTGTGGCAAAGAATCATTTCCATATTTCCTCATTTTTCACATTTGTTGCTAGTGTGGTGAATGTAGTTGGAGTCTCGTGTAAACGTCGTGATATGCTTCAAGAGAAACAAGCTACTGAAGTTATTGAGGGACTTAACAAAGGCAAGCTTTCAAGTGCGCAAGGCCTAAATCAGAGTACTTCTCTTATACGTACTGGAGAAACCAGTTGGTGCTCACATTATGGTATTTTAATTAGCTTGATTACGATGTTCTCATCTGTAATTGGTGTTTTTGAGAATATCGAAGATGATGGATTGAATTCCGATCAAAGAGGTGAATCAACTAATTTGCTTGGGTCGATATAATCCTTTGATTTTGTATTCAGTCTCCATTTGATGATGAGAGTGTTAGGAATTACAAATGAATTATCAAAAGCACTATAAAGAAAAGATCAAGATATCGCAAAAGCCATGGCTTTAGTCAAATTATGTAAGTAACGACTGCAAGTGTTGAGGGAGGATGAATGAGATTCTTTACTTGATCTAGTTTTCTTCCTTCTGTGAGGGACGTGAGATTGATGTTCCTAACATGGATGATATGTTCTTAGCTCGAGGACGACCACGGTGTAATGTGGAAGATATGACAAACTTGCATCACTATCGTGTTGAGGTGTTTTATTCTATTATAGATATGCAACTTCAAGAGCTAAATAGTCATTTCATTGAGACAAATACTGAGTTATTTCTTTGTATGTCATGTCTATGTCCAAATGATGCATTCTTTACTTTTGACAAACAAAAATTAACTCAAGGAACTTTCTAAAGGCAAGCTCGAGGAACTTTATGATCAACTTGATAATTATATTTTTGATGTGCGCTCTTGTAATAGTTTTGAAGGATTGAAAGGGATTCCCGCTCTTGCAAAATGAATGGTTGAGACAAAAAAAGACAAGGTGCATGGATTGATGTATTTGCTTGTGATGTTGGCGTTGATCTTACCAGTCGTGGCTGCTATAGTGGAGAGGGCATTTTCAACTATGAATGTTATAGAGAATCGACTGCGTAATCAAATGGGAGATCAAGTTATGAATTATTGCTTGGTTGTTTATATAGAAAGAGAGATATTTATTAGTGACATAGATAATGTGGCTATCATGCATCACTTCCAAAATATGAAAACGCATCGAGGACATTTGTAATTCTATTCATTAAAAATATTATCAATCGATACTTTGGACCTTCTAGTTGTCAAGTTTTTTTGGTTTTTTCATTTTAGATTTTACATACATATATATACATACATATGAACAATCTATATTTATTATGTTTGTTGATTTTTATTTTTTATTAAGTACATTGTGCTCTGTTCCTATTTTATACCAAAACCATTCTTATATAGACCAAAAGATCATGATATATAGAAAATCATTGAATTTCTTAATTAGAACATTAATTCAGAGGAGACACTTGACATAATATAATTGAATTAAAACACCTAAAAGGTATGAGATTGCTCGTAGATCTGTTAACCAAATAGTGGATAGTAGGATAAGGGCAGTGAGAATTCTATAGAAGTGAGTAGAGTCCAGAGTGAAACTAGCCAAATCCAAGTGAGATTATCCCCTTCCAAAACTATGAATTCCACACAATATGACTGCATGCATATAACCAATTAAGGAAATTAGATGTTAGCAATTTGTTTGGGAACTAAAATATGGACCAATCATAGCACGCACCATGTGAATCAAACGAAAATGAGTTTTTACTTGCATACAACTCTGAGTACAAAATAATTTGCACCACTATCCAAGAGTATAGTGATAACAGAAAATTAAGACAATAAATCCACAATGATCTTTATAAATTTCTTCTATTTCTATCGTCATTATAGATAGCATAGGTTATGGCATCCCTTCTAATTTTCCACTACTTATTTATGCCCACTCTTTGTGTTTGTTGGAGTATTTATCTTTCGATTTGAAATTCATGGTTGGGGTCTTGCATAATACTGTCATTTGGATCGACTCCCATTTTGTGGTTGTGTAAGACACAACATGCTAGTACCATATCACCTTAGGTTGGATAGTTCTAAAAAGTTTGACATCAAGCACGTCGAAGTGTTTCTTTTTAAACCAAAACCATGTTCAATGGAGGTCCGTAAGGAAGAGTGGTGAAAATTGAACAACTCTGTTCTGTCTTCTAGAGGATGGTTACTATACTCTTTCAAATTATATCGAACACTATAATATGGGGGAATAAATCCATTTCGATTGCCATAATCCGAATAAAAAAGATAGTATTGACCTACAAATTAAATATTAAATCCTTATAGTTAATTTCTTATTCACAATTATACTCTAACAAGCAACCCAAAGTTAAAACATTACTTTCAAAGGCTTACAAATGCTCTCTTTGTCTCAAAAGTGCATTACTTAAAATATATGAGAATCATGTACTGATCCTTCCTAACCAGGAAGTACATATGTTAAATTTAGTTCAAAAGTGATAGCAGCTAGGACATTTTGTTTTGTTCTCCCTTTCGGCCACAAAATCTTCCTTGAAGTTCAAGGGAGACAGGAAAAGTTAGAAAGGCAATTAATTTCTAAGGTTCAGTCTTTATAAGAAATATAAATCCAAATGTAAATAATATGACAATACTGGTTAACACTTGAAAATGATGTGCTCATTACATGAGTTTACTGATTGAAAATGTTTGATAACAATATGACAATACTGGTTGATAAGTTTCTTAATGATAAAATATGTTTTTGCAAAGCAAGATGATGTTACTATCTTAACCACAGATCTAGACAAAGTAACCCTAAAAAGGTCAAATATTATATGTAATCCCTCTTACCCAAAAAGTGTTCCTAGAGGGGGTGAATAGGGACTCTAAGTAAACAATGAAACTTTTTCGGTTAAGCTTGTTTTGACAAAAGTAAACTTGTTTAGACTTCTTTCAAACACTTGGTGAGCTTATGTAATCATCAAGTGAGAATGTTAATCTAAATGTGCTATCTAGAAGGCTCAAAGAAAAGAAAATGTTTTACATGCGTTCTATTGAACACTTGGTGTGCAAAGAGATTTAGCAAATGAAGAATCAAATAATTGTGAAATTCCTTCAAGCAACAATTCAATCAATTCCACAACTCAACTAACATACACTAAGCATTCATCCCATCATACTTTTACAAAGCATATAAAAATATCAATCAAGAAATCTCATAACATTCATAAACACAACATTTAGAATACAAACGAAAATAAAATAAATTTAAAGTGCTTGCCAAATAAAAAGACTTGAGAGTTAGAGAAATGCAAACTCAAGAACACAGCGCTATACATGATTTGGCACCACCACCGGTAGCCTAAATCTATGCCTCAAGAGAACCTCTTGAAGATTCCACTATGGGGCTTCCCTTGGGGTGGAAAGCAAACTTTTACATACTCTAGCTTGCAGGTGAAGATCCAATCTAGCCTTACTCACTCTTGTAGGTGGAGAACCAACCCAATTCATAATTCTCCTTATAAGTGATGTAGGATAAAAATTTTGATGAAGCTATTTTGGACCGAGGAGACCCATTCTCAATAAGAAACAACCCAATAAGCAAAACCCAGTTGGTTTGCCTACTAGCTCATGCTATTTTCCAGCCGAATTCCATCGTATAGGGCCTCAAAAATGTATTGTCCATCTTATAGGAGACTTGTTAATTATTTCATGATTTTTTTTCGTGGTTGTTAGAGGTTTAAATATTCAAGTTACACCCCACTCTAATAGCTTAAGCTTTTACAATAGATGGTGTTCAACATGGTATCCGAGCTTTGCGATTGCAAAGACATGGAGCTCCGACAATAGTTTTCACCAGTGATCCTTGACAGTGGGTCTTTAATGGTCGGCAAAATGGCGAGCCTTTGGTGAAGATGGTGGCTGCACGAACAACAATAGTGGTGTTGTTTGTTAGAGGTTCGACTGATGGTGGAGACTTGGCTTGCATGGTGCTTGGATGGTGATGAAGTTGGTGGTTGTTGGTCCTTGGTAGCGGACTCACGGTGGAGAAGATGTTGATAATGACTGGTGAAGCTTTGATTGGAGGAGACCTAGAGAGTAGCGTCTTTGAATAGTGGTGGGAGTGATGTAGTTATGGAGCTCCAAACAATAGGCCTTTGAGGTGGAGACAATCGATTTGCATTGACCAAAATAATGATTGGCTAATAGCTAATCTAGCATAAGTGACTTTGACAATTGACCACCAAGATGAGAGTGTCATCCCCAGTGGTGATGGTGATGAACAGTGAAGATTACCAAGAATTGGTAAGCTCTAATACCATGTTAGAAATATTGAAAATTGTATAGATTTAATTGAATTATTTATGAACAATACATAAAGGCCTATTTATAGTCACTTAATCTTAGAGGCTAAATGAACTTAGGATAAGAAATCCTAGATGGTTTATAAGAGGTATAAGAAAATGTACAATACTTTGTGTATAATCTAATAGCCCCCCTCAAACTTAAGGTGGGTTATATGAAACAAACTTGAGTTTAGACAAAAAATCTTGAATTTGGCTTGATAGAAGCGATCTGGTGATGTGAGCACTAGACTTTGCTACTGACGTGGCTGCTGACATGGCAAAGTGACTAGACTCTACTACTGACATGGCAAAGTGATTAGACTTTGTTGTTGACGTGGCTGTCGACATGGCAAAGTGACTGGACCCTACTACTGATGTTGCTGTCGATGTGGCAAAGTGATTGGACTCTGCTACTGACATGGCTGTCGTTGATTGATTGTTTTGATGTGAATGATGAGTTAAAGTGTTTACCAACTTTGCTCACGGTGAAAAACCAGTTCATCCGAGTCAGTGGCAACGGTCTGGCGTTTGGCGGCTTCAATTCAATGGAGACCCAATTATGGAGGTGGAAGCTTTGGCTTGTGAAAGCCATGGACAACAACAATGAATAATGGTTTTGACATTGATGTCTCCGATGCTCGCCGTCACCTTGCGTGATAATTAAAAAAATATCACTCAATCCTCAAGGGCCATGCATGTGCTCGACCGAGTCGCACTTGAGGGTGCATACTAGAGGTTTAAATATTCAAGTGACACCCTACTCTAATAGCATAAGCTTTTAGAGTATATGGTGTTCAACAGTGGTCAAGATGATTGAGCTGAGATTTTATATTCTATATTTTTTTAGTAATTAGGTTTCATATTTTATTTTTTCAGAATTTTGGAGAAACTTCATTTTTAAGCAGTTTCCTTGTGCTGCTCATTTCCTTTTGTTTTTTGGTTCTTAAACTGTTAGATATCTTGTGGTTAAGTTGCTTACTCTATTATAAATATATATACTGCTATAAGTTACAATTTATCCTAATTTTGTGGATTCAAAGTTGTTCTTGTTCGTGCATGCACATTCATACGTCAGTTGGTATCAGAGCCTTGTTTTACCCTAGTTTGATGACAATTTGTTGTTTTTGTAGCACCCACTTTGTTGGTGATGATCATAGAGTGCAGACTCCTTGGGTAGCCATGCATATTCAAGAACAACGGTTGATCAACGGTGTAAACAAATTGCTTGTTTTGAGATTGGTGGCAAGTAGGTTTGTGGTTCAGTTCGTGATCGAGTTAGAGATGTTCCTCACAGCCATCCGAACATAGGTTATGTTCCTATGTATCCACATAGGCCTCTAGCCTATATGGATTATTTCAATGATAAGGAGTTTGGATTCAACGGCGTTACGACAAATCGACATAATCAAGGTAGACATGACGAAATTTGTATATAACCAAACAATCTTGAGTTTCAAAGAAAACTTGATTTACTAAGTTTTCGTGAAAGTTTTATTGTTTAGGATGTCTTGGATTGGCTCGAAGAAGTTGAGGAATTTTTTTAGTATCTTGATGTACCCGAAAACAAACAAGTTTCGCTTGTAACATTCAAGCTTAAAGGATAGGCTTCAACTTAGTGGGAATATAGAACAATTAATCAAATAATGCAAGGAAAACAACTTGTGTGATCGTGGTACAAGATGAAAAGGTTGTTAAAAGCTAAATTCCTACTACCAGATTATGGACAAATATATCACAAATATCAAAATTTCAAGAAAGAGGGTTTGTATGTCAACAAGTACACAGAGGATAATGTTAATTTTTTTTAAGCAACCGGTATTTCTTAAGAGATTTATTGCCATAAATATTCTATTGCTTCACCTTTTGTAATTAAAGATGATAAAGTTAAGGAAATCAACATGACAAAAGACGAAGAAGACGATAAGAAATTCAATGCTGAAAGTGCGCAACGTCAAATAATTGATGATAAACAGGTTAATGATTTTTTCAAATTGCATGATCAAGATGGTTTAAATGAATTCAGACATCAAGCTAGTGACAAGATCCTTGAGTCAAGAACACCATGTGTGCAACCTCTTGTTCCACATTTGAAGCATAATCAAGAAGGTAATTGTAACTTTGAATCAAAATTTGTTACCAGCATTACTGAATCGTCATCCACCATTAACCTCAAAATTACGGGATATTACAACTTTCATTTGGGGGCAATTTTTTCCATTGACGCACCTGAGAGAGAACATTTGTCGTTAGTTAGACATAGTTTTGTCTATTGACACATTCGTTAAGGTGGGATTTTTATCTCTGGATACAGTTTTGTCTAGTGATGTACTGTTATGGGTGATGTGACCCTGAGAAATCAAAATTTTGATTGTTATAAAGAATTTGACTCAATTTTGGAACATGATTAGCTTGGACATCATGAGAGAGTGACGGTGGAATCACCGTCAGTTTTGTTCTTAGTTAGTTGTTAACCAAGGAAAGGATGTGACAAGTAAGCAGTAAGATTTCTGCTGGACCGTACCTTGTGGTGCCGGTGGAATTGATAAGATCTAAGGATCAATTGTGAGATATGGAAAAAAATGAGAGTTTCATGCGTCTTGAGACACCACCTTAGAGAAGTTTTCTTTACCCTTCCTTGGAAAGAGGAACGTGGTCGAACTAGTTAAGGATTATGTTATAAACCCTTAGGAAGTGTTGGCTTTAGGCCATATATGAGGAGTATGAGTTTGGACTTGTGCACACGATATTGTCTTGTGAAAGAGTTTTAAGAATTGTGGCTCAAAGAGGATGGGCTAATGGATAAAGATATGTACCCGTACTTTCGTCGTTTTGAAAGTGGGTTTATTGCAGTTTTGATCCTTCCTAAACTTAGTTTAGGAAGTGATAGTGACGCGTGGGTTCACAGTATGAAGATTTCACTACAGTTTTGATGATATCTAGACATAGATGAGGTGTACCAGTAGCTGAGATGTTTTATGGACTCAAAATGGAGTTATGTATAGGGGTAACTAGAAACCTCATTAGTTAAGGAATAAAAGCCGAGTGTTGGAGATTGGTGAGTTGATAGGTTTTTTCGGTGGTAAAAAGGAAGTTAGAAGTGGTCACTGAAGGTTTTGTGACGACACTCGAAAACTTGTAGTACGTTCCTAATTTCGAGGATGAATTTCTTGAATGAGGTGAGGTTGTAGAGACCATGACCAATTTTGACTGGTTTGCATTTTTCGCGTCATAATTGTCATAAATGTATTTTGAATGATGTTAAGCATGTTTTGAGTGTGGAAAACGTGTTTGGGATGTCTTATTGAAGTTTCGAGAAGCTTTTAGGAAATTTAGAGAAGTTTGACTTTTTGGTCAAACGGGGGCCTAGATGCAGTCTGGGTGGGCCCGAAAATTTGATAAATTCTGAAAAATAATTACTTTTAGTTTTAGACCAAATGAAATGTTTAGAGAGTTAAGGAAGTGACTTCAAGGACATAGGAGCTTTTGAAATCGAAAACGGAGGTCGAGAGGATAAATTAAGTGGCTTGGGGGCATTTTATTCATTTACGCGCCCTAGATATTTTAAATATCAAGGATGAGAGATCCCAGCCATATCTCACGGCTATTTCTCTCTCTAAATCTCTCCTACTTCATCCCTCCACGTTCTCTCTACATTTTGGGTGCATTCGGCTTGGATTTAAGACTGTAGGGGACAACTAAGGCTTCGGTTTGAACCGAACAATCTCGCGTTCCGGAAAGATATGTCTTGGTGAGATTCTTGGAAGTTGCGTGGAAGTCTTCCAAATTTGAGGTAGGGGTTCTCCTTCTTGTTTAGTTGTCGATTCTAGGATTTCGGTTGAAACGGTGATATGTGAGGATGTGTATTGCATGAATGAGAGTTGTAAGAGGGGTGGGTTTGATGTTTTCTCCTTCCCTAGAGTCTCTTCTATGCAATTATGATGTTCCTTGTGATATGCATAACATGAGGGACAAGTATGTGATAATGTGAAAGAATGAGAGCATGTATGCTTTTATGCTAGATTTGGTGTGCATATGTGATTATTTGCTAAAATGAACATATATGTATTATGTGTTGTTAATGAGAATGAAAATATATGCTAATTACTTGTTATAAGTGTATGCATTTGGTGAAGCATGAACAATAGATGCTAAATGGGTGAATTGTAGGCATATGTGTGTAATATGCAAGTTTTGACATATATGTGCTCATATGTGGTCATGTGTTGGGAAATGCATGCTATGTATCTATTCAACTAGCTTGTGTATTTGTGAAACATGAAAATAATATGCTTGATTTTATATGTTCAAAATACATATATAGAGCCGTTGTGAGGAAACGGGAAAAATAGATCGTGTATGGAGGTCGGAGTTGTCCAACCATGCTATGTAAGTGCCATTATTGCCCTATGAGGTATGATGGTCAGAGTGATCTAATCATACCAAAGCTAAGGTCAAACATTGGATTTTATCCATAGTGGGTGACGGTTGGAGTTGTCTAATCACCTTGAGGCAAACCAAAATATTGCCAATGGAGTATGACACTGTCAAAGTTATCCATGTCATACGGTTGTATCGGAAGTGTCTGGGGTTACATAATCTATCAAAGCGGTCTAAATCATGTTGAGGTACCGAGTTACATCTAAAAGAGAAAGGTTGTACCTTTATGATTGTTTAATTATATGATGGGCATGATATATGTTTCAATGCATTCTTATACATGCATTGCTTATGTTTAAACTTGTTAAAGTTGAATGAGACATGTAATGTAGTGACTTGCATTCATGTAGATCGGTGATGAGTTGGCACTTAGGTGGGTTGGGGTATTCTTACTGAATCGTTGAAATGCTCAACCCTTTTTCACAAACTTTTTATAGATAAGGCACCCATGATGGATGGGACTTGAATGATCAAGTGGGTATGGTGGTTCACAGGTGGCTTCGGCTTCCCGTAACGGCACTCCAGCAGTTGTTCATGGTGGGTATTCTCAGTTATGATGGTGGTGTGGCCAAAGTTGATGATGGGTATGGTGGCTGATTTGGTAGCCATGGTTCCAGCGTGGTGGGCTCTCTTTGGTTCGGTTAAAGGTGGGGTTGTGCATGGATTGTGGCCTAACGGCTGGTGGGGTTGGTCTCGGCTGTTGGGTAGTAATTAGGCTGGTTACGATGGAGTTTGGTTGGCCATACACAATGGTCGGTTTGGTCATGGTCAGTGGTGGTTTCGACTAAGGGTCTATTTGTCCCATTTGAGAAGGTTGCCAAGTAATGGGGTAACTAATTGGGCTAGAATTGGGTCTACAGTTGAAATGGGCTGCCATGATTTCTTGGGCATTGTTTGGGCTTCCATCTTAGTTCATAATTGGGTTGGATTTGAATTAGAGTTGGGCTGAAATAAAGCTGGGCATTGAAATTGAAAGTTTGGATTGGGCTAACACATATAATTGAAGTGTTAGCCAATTCTTGGAATTTAATTTGGATCAATTAAATTGGGCCAAGCATGGACTTAGTAAAAAGGAAAATGGTTTAGTGGATTGTTGTGTAGGATTTGACACGGGACGGGATCGGACATGGAGATGGACCGCTTTGGGGGCGCAGGCACAATAAAAAGCAGAACCTAAAGCAAGTTGATTCTTGCCTCTATCTCCTACGTATATTTTACTTACGTTGAGTAATTTACATATGTTCTTAATTTGATCATATGTGGTATGTGTATATATATATAGGTGCATATATATATATATATGTGTGTGTGTGTAAAGATGAATATTATATATACGTGGGATGTGAGGATATATATATATATGTGTGTGTGTTTGTGTGTGTGTGTGTGTGTGGGTTTGAAGAGTGAAAACATGTTAAATTAAAATGCTTATCTGCATTGTGATATGAATGTACAGTATAGATTAAGGTCCATGAAAAGTATGCTAAATTGTATATGTTTAGCTAAGCGTGCCTTGCATGCATATGTGACTTTTTATGCATGAATTGAGTACGTGTAAATATATATGTGATTATATATTTGGTGCAGTGGTAGAAATGCATGCTAAATATGAGTATAGTATTGATGAGTATTTGAGAAGCATGATATATGCTAAGTGTGATATATGTGCATAATATATATATGAATGATATAATATATATATATATATGGTTATATATATTGTGATTGAATGCATGTTAGATTACTTGTAGTAAATGCATGGGTGGTGTGATAGCATGATTCTATTTGTGCTAGTATATGTGCATATATGATTATATGCAGGATGTGACATATATATGTTTATATGTGAAAATGTGAATATGAAATGCATAATAGTTTTATATATTTATATCAAATGTGTGCATTGATTTTAGCATGATAAAAGTACTAAGTTGAGGTGTGTTGGCATATATGAAGTATTATACGAGTTTGGAACATGTATGTGCTATATGTGTTGGATTGTGATGAGAAGCATGCTAAATACTTCTTTTTAGTATTAATAAGTATGGATTAATGCATGAAAATAATATGCTATGTATATATGCATCCATATTACATATATGGGAGGGAAATGACACATACATGATTATGTGTGGGTTATAAAAGGAGAAATATTGGCTATGTACTTTTTATACTAGTTAGTGCATTGAAGTGAGCATAAATTAAAACGTTTAGTTTTATATGTTCTAAATACATATTGGGTGAAATTGTGAGGACACGGGAAAAAGTACAGAAGTATGATCTATCGGAGTAAGCCCAAATCATGCATTTGTCGGATTTTTATCCATATTCGGTGAACTGTCGAAGTATGCCCACTCACTGTAAGGCAAACTAAAATATTGCCACGGAAGTGTGATCATGTCCATATCATGCACTTGTTATTGGAGTATGTCCACAGTGGTGACTGTCGGAGTTGTCCAATCACCATAAGGGAAACCAAAATATTGCCTATGAGGCGTGACACTGTCAGAGTACGTCCAATGTCATGCACTTGTTATAGGAGGTGTCCTAGGTCACATGATCTGTCAGAGTGGTCCAAATCATATGGGGTTTTAGGTAAAAACTGAGAGATGGAGAGTTGCATCTTATGCTTATGTGTTTATCTATTAAGCATGTTATACTGTTTTAATGCATCTACATTGCATTTGAGAATTGCTACTTGTTGAGTAGGGAACGTGATGAATGATTTACATGATTTATGTAAATGCTTTGACATATATGTTCTATATACATATTGATATTGAATTTTTACTACTTTTGAGCATGTTTGTAATACCCCGCTTCAACACATGGTATGATATTGTCTACTTTGGGCCTGAGCCCGCATGATTTTGCTCTTGGGTTTTACTCCAAAAGGCCTCATACCATTTGAAGAGAATATACTACATATAAGCATATCCCATTCTCCACACCCAAGCGATGTGGGATTGAGCACCCTGTACCCTGTCAGTGTGGTAGCTCAGCCCAGTGTCTCTTTTTGCACCCGCCCACATCACACCCGTCCACAAGGGTTACTACAATCCACCCTTCTAGGAGGCCCGATGTCCTCGTCAGCACACTTCCGGCTGGGTTCAGGCTCTGATACAAACTGTAATACCCCGCTCCAACACATGGTATGATATTGTCCGCTTTAGGTCTGAGCCCGCGCGGTTTTACTCTTAGGTTTTACCCCAAAAGGCCTCATACCATTTGAAGAGAACATACTACATATAAGCACATCCCCTTCCCTTCTCCACACCCAGGCGATGTGGGATTGAGCACCCTATACCTTGTCAGTGTGGTAGCTTAGCCCAGTGTCTCTTTTTGCACCCGCCCACATCACACCTGTCCACAAGGGTTACTACAATGTTGATAATGATTTTGAAAATCATGTGCAGTAGATTTTGTATGTTTATAAATGCTAGAATTGCCATATACATTGTTGGTTCATGTATGCTAGGAGGAGCATGATATTAAATATTGTGATATATTTAGGTGCACGTATATTTTTGAGAATATGCGAGAGTCAACCTGCTGAAGCAGTGATAGTATGGTTCGACTTACCTTGTTGAGCTTTTAAGCTCACACCCCCCAGGTTTTGCAGGTATTGCTAATTGTGGAGTCAATTAGGGGGACAGATAGTACCAGATGCAGAGGTAGTGAATGAGTTTTATATTATTTAATGTATGTCCAGGATAATGGATAGATAGACGCATTACATTTGGATTAAATGTATAGAATGATTAGGTTGATTCAATTTTTCCAGTTGTGTTGTATAAATTTGATATATGTATATGAGACGGACATTCAGGGACTGAGTTATATTTCAATTGTATTATGCATGTTGTAGGAATGTTGGGGGACACGTGCCCAAAAGTGTCCACTTTGAATTTAGGATGTGAATGTTGGGGGGGACACGTGCCCAGAAGTGTCCATTTTGAATTTGAAGTGTGAATAACATATACAATAATTTTATTTGAATTGGGGTTAATGATCAGGTGATGGTTATATCGTTTGGCAATGGATTGAGAATGCGAGTGCACTAGCTGAACTGTAGATTGTACTATTGTTGCAGTAGCTTGCACTGTCTCTATAAGAGAATCAAGTTTGTCAAATTTTGACAAGGTAAGTGTCAGCTTGTCTTCAATAGCAGAAATTCTTTGGGCCATAGGACTTTGTGTTTGATATTACTGTTGAGGCACAAAAGTCCTAGGTTGATATGATTGTTGCATTGCTGCCCCTTGGTTACTGTAAGAAAAACCAGGATGATTCCTCCATGTAGGATTGTACGTATTACCTCGTGGAGGATTCATTGGTCTAGTGAATGTAGCTTGGACTTGCTCATGTTGAACATCAGAAAATTGCCCCATCGAAGGACAATTGCTCACATTATGCATAGGACTAGAGCAAAATTCACAAGGGCCTAGCAATGAAGAATTTGAAGTAGAAGGAGTTTGATTGGCAGCCATAATTGCTGCTACCTTCTGTGCAATTAAATCAATGTCAGTTGGCATAGCTTCTGAAGCACCAACCTCAAAAATCCCATCAGTCTTCCTTGTAGTGGCTGGCAGGTCTGCTAGAACGAGTAGAGGACACATGTTGTAGAGAGTTGTCACTAAGATTTTCAAATAAGGTTCATGCCTCTTCTTCACTCTTCAACATAAAAGTACCTCCACAAGATGCATCAACCATCTGTCTGTTGGCTTCTGTCAGCCCTTCATGAAAACTCTACACTAGTTGCCACTTAGGAACTTCATGATGGGGACACTTCCTAAGAAGGTCCTTGAATCTTTCCCATGTCTCATAAAATTGTTCCCCCTCATGTTTGGAGAAATCAGTGATAGCACGTCTAAACTGATTGGTCTTCCTTATCGAAAAATACTTCTTGAGAAACTCATGTTGCATCTGAGTCCAAGTTGTGATAGAACCTGCCGGTAGAGAGTTGAACCAATACTTTGCTTTGTCTTTCAAGGAGAACGGAAAAAGTCTCATTCTGAAAGCATCTTCAGAGAAGTTATGAATTTTGGTAGTTGAGCACACTTCAATGAATTCATCTAGATGCTTGTAAGGGTCTTCTTGAGTCAGCCCAAAATAAGATGATAGCATCTGAATAATGCTGGACTTGATCTCATAATTCTGTGCTGTGACATTAGGCAGTTGAAAACCCGCTGGTGAGATATATGTCTCAGGAACATAGTAGTCCCTAAGCAATCTAGCTCTTTCTCCATCAACATTAGGAACAAGGTTGTTATTCCTCTCTTCTGCCATATCTTCAATTAATTCTTCCTCTTGCACAATGGTATCAACAGGGATGTTCCTCTATTGTCTAAGAGTACGTTCAGGCTCAGGATCAAGAGGTATCAAATGATCAGCTACAGAACGACGACCTTGCATATATTAGCCAAAAGCACCTGAAAAGAAAACAAAAACAAAATTAAAAACAAAATATAAAAATTTCCTAAACTAAAAATCCAATTAAAATTAATTTTGTAAAATCCAATCAATCAAATAGATAATCCTCGGCAACGGCGCCAAAAATTGATTCATGTGTGAGTGTGACTCAAAAAGTATATCAATTAAAAATTTTCACACATCGCAATAGAACGAATTCCTTACAGAATAGGGCTATCGAAAGGGGTATCGTACCTCATGGATTATGGTCTGATGAGTTGGAATACGGAATTAATTCTAATTAAATTTATAAGAAAAGAATTCTGATTTTTAAACTAATTAAAAAGTAAAATAAAATAAATCAAAACAAAATAGAAAGTGAAGATAATATGAGAGAAATCTAGGGTATTTGACTTCACCACTAACTCCACAATCAATGGTCAATTGAATCAACTATGGGGAATTACATCATGCATAAGTGGTGTCGGTGGTTATAAGCTCACCTTCATTCGTCAAGAAGATAACATATGATTAAGGCTAAGCCATGGACTATCTTCGATTGGCATGGGCCATCTGCCTAACTACTCTAATCTAAGGTGCAGTATGGTTCATCTTCTCTAGGCTTAATCCATCAAAGTTGTTAATGATATATTCAGTGATTACCATTGTGTAATAATCGCTCTCATGATCACAGAAAATAAGAGAGATTGAGTTCAATAACAACAACTAAATATCTAAGACAAGATAAGAAATCATTGAGATTGAATTTACAAGACTTCTATTGCTCAATTCTATAATAAGAATCCTCTGAATTACACAATCTATGCATGTATATAAAGATCCCCAATAATTAAAACAATCAAACCATTGATGCTTTGTTAGGGCTACATCAAAACCCTAGTGGATGAACTAGCCGCTCATGGTAGAAGAAGAAGCTTCAACTGTTGAGGAAGAATGTATTCTCTTCATGAATTACGCGTATGACTTTGTTATCCAATGGCTCTGCAAATATGTTTCTGTTCTCTTCTCAGCCTTCTCAGACTCTTCAATCTCTGTAATCTCTTTTCAACTCAGCCTCCAAGTCTTCACTTTATTCCCCAAGAGAATACACCAAAGTCCTAATCTAATTAGGAATTAATTAGGTTTTCCCGCAGCACTAATCAGGTGGGTTTTTCCTGCTGACGTTCGGCCCAACTGTTGACCCACTAGAAGTCCGATTTACGGAATTTTTGTGAAATACAAAAGTGTGCAGAATCAAATTTCGTTTAATCCCGCATGAAAATTAAGTCGATTTGAGGCTCGGAAATAAGACTTCTGGTCCATTTTCTAAAACGGGATTAAGACTGTATTATGCGTAAATTTGGGCTTCAGGCCCGAAACCTTCTTAAGCAGTTGTAATTCTCTTGGACCTCTTCCTTGGGTTGATTTGAATTGAAGTAAATAGTTGAATGAATCTCCTTGATGTAGGCTTCATCTAACCATCTTGGATGTCTTCTTTAAAAGCCCAAAATCATGGTTTTAACTGAAATAATCATTAAGGCCCTGAAAATACAGAAAACACTAAAACGAAGTAAAATAACAAAATAATCTATCACTAAGAGAATAAAATACATAAGTTAAGAGGTTAGAATGCGTAACATTCAACGCCTATCATTGGGCCTCAGCCAGCACGGTTTTGTTTTGGGGTTTTATCCTAAAATGCCTTATACCATTTGAAGAGAATATACTACATATAAGCGCATCCCCTTCTCCACACCTAGGTGATGTGGGATTGAGCAATCCTGACATACCCCGGAAGCAATTCTGACATTCCTCAGCAATCCACCCTGCGGGTGATTGCATGGAACATGTCAGCCCAGATATTTATTATGTATAGGGCGCGCGAAATGACTAAAATGCTCCAGGCCACTTAACATAACCTTTTGATCTCCGTTTTTGATTTTGAAAACTCCTACAGTCTCGAAATAAGTTTCTTAACTCTCTAAACATTTCATTAAGTGTAAATTCAAAAATTTTAGATTCTTGGGCCCACCCGGACCACATCCCGAGCCTCGTTTGACCAAAAAGTCAAACTTTTTCAAATATTTCAAAAGCTTTCATAAACCTTAAATCAACCTTACAAACATGTTTCCCACTCTTAAAACATCCAAAACACCATTAAAAACACATTTATAGAAAAAGCAATGAAAAAATAAAAAATTGGCCAAAATTGGTCACGGTCTTTACAACCTCCCCACCTTCAAGGAATTTAGTCCTCAAAATTAGAAACATACTCCAAGTTTTCAAGTGTTGTCACAAAACCCTCTTACCACTAGGAAAATCTATCAACTTGCCGGTCTCTAAGACTTCGCTTTCACTCCTTAACCAATGAGGTTCTTAGTTATCCTCATACACGACTTCACTCTGAGTCATAAAACATCTCAACTATTAGCATCCTCACATATATCCAGATATCACCAAAACTGTGGTGTAATCATCATATTGTGAACCCTCAAATCAACTGCCTCTTATACCAAGTTCAGGAAGGATCAAAACTGCAACCAACCCACTTTCAAAACAACGAAAATATGGGTACATACCTCTATCCACCAACTCATATACGTTGAGATACAATTCTCAAAATCCTTTCATTAGACCACACTATGTGCACAAGTCCAAATTCACATTCGTCATACATGGCCTAAAGCCCACAATTCCTAAGGATTTATAACATAATCCCCAATCAGTTCGACTGCGTTTCTCTTCTCGACAAAGAGTAAAGAGAATTTCTCTAAGGTGGTGTTTCAAAACGCATGAAACTCTCATTTTCTACTATCTCATAACTGATCCTTGGATCCTTTTTAATTCCATTGGTAGCTCAAGATATGCTTTAGTGTCACATCTGTCCCTTAGTCAATGATTAACCAAAAACAAAACTAATGGTATTCCCATTGTCATCCTTTCGTGACATCAAAACTAATCATGCTCCAAAATTGAGTTAAATCCTTTATGACAATCAAATCTTCGATTTCTCAAGGTGACATTACCCATAATAGTATCTCAATAGACAAGGTCGTGTCTAAAGATGAAACTCCTACCTCAACACATGTGTCAATAGACAACATTGTGCCTATGCTGACTACAACCAACATAATAGACATGTCAATAGGCAGAACTATGCCTTAAAGACATTCTCTCACGACAACAATTCAAAAATCTGTTACTTTTTGAGGATCTCAAACCGTCTCCTCAAGTACTCTAACAAGTACTACGACACAACCTCAAGAGTAGTTTAAAGTTAACCTACTTTTATCATCACGAACCCTTTGATAAGCATTTTTCTGCTCACCTACAAACGTATAGCCCGGTAATTCATTATATCGACCTTTTTCAGTCATATTCTCATCTATAAGTAAAAAGAAAATCTTTTATACTCAAAACCATTTAAACCTCACTTCCCTACTCGTCAATATCCAATGAGTCATTCCCACAACTACTTGGACTTAACACATTGTAGGAGAAGCACTAATCAAAGAAAAATATCCAACCGGGACATTTTTCCTTGTTAGCCCAACTCCGGCAACATATCATTCTTGTCCTTCTAGCTTTGGTTCCACCAAACCTATTACCACAATCAACTCTCAATTCTTCACGGAGAAAACACTCAATGTAACTTTTCCCAAGGTGCTAAGCCCTTACAAATAGAGTTTATCATGACTCGTATATCCCAACTATCATAACTTTGCCCGAGCTCAAACCTTTGGCTTATCTCATCAAATCTCCAAAACTAGGATCTCTAGGAAATAATGATACGCCCACACACATCATGTGACATCTAATGTAAACATTTATACACTCATGCACATAAACTGATTTATTTATCAGTTTTATATAATAAATCATATATTTAGAAGACTTTAATGGCTTAACCAAACAATGTGCCTTGATTTGTGCATATAGATACAATCTATTGCAACATGTTTGTGTTGGTTCCACTGTTGTTGACAGTTCATCTCGTGATTTATCTTGGCTCTTGCAGGAAGATTCAGCACAAGCATGTCGTTCAATTCATAGGCACATGCACCAGACCTCCAAAATTATGCATTGTGACTGGTAACTCTAATGAAACTTTGATATCTATGATGCCATGTATTGTGCTCTCTCTATTAAATTTTTGAAAATTTTGCTATACTTTTAATGATTTTCATCACATAAGGTAAATTATATTATTTGAAGGGAAAAATATTGCTTACTGTGTTGCTAGATATGAGGTTTATAAAAATGATGCCAACTCTCCTATAATTTATGTACCGTATTCTGAATTTATTACTTTGTAACCCTGTAGGGAGTTTTAAGTTATAATCTCATTTTCTATATAAATTAAAATAATCACTTTTTGATGGTCATGTTTCTGTTTTGTCATAATTCATGTCTAGAGGAAGTGTTTATACCTTCTGCGTAAGCCGACCATTGCGTTTAAGCTTCCTACAGTACTCAAGTTTGCGATTGATATTTCCAAGGGAATAAGCTATTTTTACCAAAACAATATAATCCATAGGGACTTGAAGATTGCCAATCTTCTGATGGATGAAAGTGAAGTAAGAGGCTATTGTAAATGTTATACACTTCTGATTCATTATCTGTCCCTTTCATGTATTTGTGCATTTGATTCAAACCTCAATTTTACTGTTGAGTTTCTCATCTGTTATTTTTTTGATGAATTTCGAATCACACGAAAATGCCATATGGATATAATCTATTTTCATGTTGTCTTGATTGTTTTTTAACAGAAGGTGGTGTTGAAGGTCATGACCATGACTGATGATAAGACAAAGTAGAAAGCTATTGAGGTTGCTACTGATATTTACAGTATTCATCAAATATGTTCTGCTTGCTGTTTCAAATTTTTTTGCCATGTTGTAGATATAGAATTGATTATATAATCTTATACCATAAATCACACAATTGATATTTGGTTGTTTTTTGTTTCTCTTTTTAAATTTTTGGGTATATTGATCACAATATAGGAGTTAATTTGATCACAACTGATCTAAAGGAGTAGAAGTTAACAATCATAGGAGCGATATATCCAGTGGCAGTGGTGAAGAAATCGAAGAAATTTGGAAAGGTTAATATAATCTTAGTTGTGCCAGCCAAAGAAGATAAGAAAGAAGAGAAAAAGAAAGAAGAAAATAAAGAGAAAAGAAGGAAAAGAAAGAAGATGCCAAATAAACACCAAATTCTACTATCATTCAATCAAGTTGATATCAAGTATGCATGATGATTTTCTTCAGGTGATATAATATTCTACAGAGAAGTTTTACACTTCATCTATAGATCTTCCTTGCTCTGAGCAGGAGTTTCTAGAATCAGTAAAATTACTTTTACCATTAAATTTAACACATAAATGAAAAATTAGGTGAATATTTTGAATTAATAATAAGTTTACAACTTATAAGAGGCTATCACCTTCTATGTTTTTTCATACACTAACTTATAAGATTTTGCATTATGATAGCTTGGAACATACCTATTTAATAGCTTCAATGTTTTAAGGTGGTTTAGGAAATCTAGATTAGGAAAACAAAAATAATCATTGTGCGAATCAAAATGTCCACAAAAGCCCAGCTTCCATAGATTGGGAGTCGGCGCCAAGAGACGTTGAAAATTCCTCGTAGGACAAAGATATAAGATGGTTTGTAGGTTAAATAATACGATGGGAGAGCCAATAGTGGTTGTTGTTCCATCAATTTAATTTTCTCCTAGAATGCGTAAATGCCTTAACGTTGTGATATTCCATAGCTCATTCGGCATGCCAGATATATGCCCTTGAGATACAATAAGGATCTCTAGATTCCGAAGGTTGCATATTGATGCTAGGATACTCAAGTGCTTACCTTGAAAAGTTAAAGTACCTTAGAAGATATAACTGAACTATTTTATATGGGATATGTAGGAAATAAATGGCCAATAAATCCAAAACCCTAAAGTAGTTCAAAGGCCTGAAAAATGAATGATGACATACTCTTAGGAGGTAGTTAACTCTAATCAGAAATAAAGCATAAGAACGAATGAATTTGTGGGGCAAAAGGCTTTGAAAAACTGTAACAAAAAATGTGAGAATTGACACATAAACGACAATGTTGCTTGCCTAAAGAAGAAGGGGGAATTGAAGATGAAATTGCTCTATACCCTTAAATATGTTGCAGGAAATTCTCTTCCTTATGTTGCAGGAAATTCTCTTCCTTGTTTTTTCTCAAGCATATATCATGCAATAGGTCATGGACACAACATGCCCTGATTACACCTGTTGACTTTCATTTAGCAATCAAGACTAAATTTCTATCAATCAAATCCATCAAGTAATCCTCAGTCACATCCTTCAAGCTTTTGTTTTCGTGGCCAGTTTGGTGTATAAATCCCTCAACGATCCATAACCATAACCAGATCAACTTTCCCACTAAGCTTTCATAGTCTTGAGGAAATATACCGAAGTAGAGAAAGCATAATCTTAAGTAACAAGGCAAGCTGTTGCAACTTAGTGCTAGAATATCCATGCATGGCTCTATATCACTTACAATATATGAACTCAATTTCCTCATGATGATTTTGATTCTTCTCGGAGTTTTTGACAAAAGTTTTGAGAGATTCTAGCTCTCATGAAGACAGCCCATCTGATTCATCTCAACAATAGAAAAGGGACAATCAATCTCACCCTTTGGTAGCTGATTCAAACTCTCCAAGAGAGAATCAACAGCAGTCTTAGCCATCTCCTTTTTTTTTGCAATATTTTTACTGTAGGAAACTTTTTTTCAGCTAGCTATGATGATAAAACTGACCCCAAACTATACCATCTCCACCATAGTTGCTATTGACTTAATTAAATAAATTATTAGGATTGACCGACTAAGGGTCCATGATCTGTCTCTCAATTACTCTTTAAATTATTAGGATTAGGCCAACAAAAGAATGATATTCAAAGAAAAATATTTAAACGTATTGAATATAAACAATAAATAAACAAAAAAAATGCATAATACAATCCAAAATAGAAGAATAATTAATAAGCCCAGATGATATTTTCGTTCATAATAAACACTAAGGCTCAGTTTGGTTGGCTCGAATCAGCTAGAATAGAAAAGAAAATAACATAAAATTTTGAAATTTTTTTGGGAGTTTGGATAGAGGGAAACTGAAACGTTGTGAAAAATTTGGATTCTTGCAACATCCTATTTTTTTCCAGAACTTTTCCCGCAAAAAACCATGTATTTTTGGCATGAAAGGGACCTTTATTTATTTTATAGTCCTATTTTTTCGAATGCGTTCATCATTTTCTTCCAAACATACGTGGATGCAAGTTGTCTTTTACTCTGTGATTATCATTATACCTTTATTTTTCAGTTAAAATTAATAGATTATTTTGCACTATTACTTCTTCATCTATTCATTATATATATATATATATATATATATATACAATTTTGGTCTTCCTTGAATAGTGGCTTCCATTAATGCTAATATGCTCTAAATTGTCATATCTTATGCAGATAATTCATGTAAACACTTTTGACCAGTGACAAGACAGACAAGTTGATGAAATATAATAAATCAATTAAAGAAGTAACAATTTTACTTTGTGGCCTTGCTTTTGCCAATGGTGTAGCCTTGAGCAAAGATAGTCCTTCGTGTTATTGGTTGAAACCACTATTTTCCAGTTTATAAGACTTTGGCTACGCGGCTATAATGCAGGGTGTAGTAACCTTTGTGGACAGGTGTGAGTGGGCGGGTGCGAAAATAGATACTGGACTGAGCTCCCACACTGACAGAGTACAGGGTGCTCAATCCCACATCACCTGGGTGTGGAAAGGGGATGTGCTTATATGTAGTGTGTTCTCTTCAAATGATATGAGGCCTTTTGGCATAAAACCCAAGAGCAAAACCGTGCGAGCTCAGGCCCAAAGCAGACAATATTATACCATGTGTTCGAGCGGGGTATTACAGTTGGTATCAGAGCCTGAACCTAGCCGGAAGTGTGTCGACGAGGACGTCGGGCCTCATAGGGGGGTGGATTTTAGTAACCCTTGTGGACGGGTGGGTGCTCAATCCCAAAGTGAACAATATCATACCATGTGTTGGAGCGGGGTATTACAATTGGTATCAGAGCCTGAACCTAGCCGGAAGTGTGCCGACGAGGACGTCGGGCCTTGTAGGGGGGTGGATTGTAGTAACCCTTGTGGACGGGTGTGAGTGGGCGGGTGCGAAGATAGACACTGGGCTGAGCTACCACACTGACAGAGTATAGGGTGCTCAATCCCACATCGCTTGGGTGTGAAAAAGGGGATGTGCTTATATGTAGTATATTCTCTTCAAATGGTATGAGGCCTTTTGGGGTAAAACCCAAGGGCAAAACCGTGCGAGCTCAGACCCAAAGCGGACAATATCATACCATGTGTTGGAGCGGGGTATTACAGTTGGTATCAGAGCCTGAACCCAGCCGAAAGTGTGCCGACGATGACGTCGGGCCTCGTAGGGGGGTGGATTGTAGTCACCCTTGTGGACGAGTGTAAAATAGACACTGGGCTGAGCTACCACACTGACAGGGTACAGGGTGCTCAATCCCACATCGCCTGGGTGTGGAAAGAGGGATGTGCTTATATGTAGTATGTTCTCTTCAAATGGTATCAGGCCTTTTGGGATAAAACCCAAGAGCAAAAAACTGTGCGGGCTCAGGCGCAAAGTGGACAATATCATTCCATGTGTTGGAGCGGGGTATTACAGTTGGTATCAAAGCCTGAACCTAGCCGGAAGTGTGCCGAAGGGGATGTGCTTATATGTAGTGTGTTCTCTTCAAATGGTATGAGGCCTTTTAGGGTAAAACCCAAGAGCAAAATTGTGCTGACTCAGACCCAAAGCCGACAATATCATACCATATGTTGGAGCGGGGTATTACACAGGGCAACTTTGATTGGCAGTGAACATACACCTTAGTTTGAAATTAAGTTTATGGAGTCATATTTATTCAATAAAAAGTTGACACTTTCCTACCAACAAAGGAATACCACATTTTGATCTTTATAAAGAAAATAAACACTTTACTTGGCTTGCCGTCTACTCAGCTTGTGCTGGCCATTGATGTATTTCAAAGCCTCATGATCAGTGAGGAGAATGAATTCCCTTCGTATTAGGTAGTGACGCCAATGCTTTAGGGACTGAATGATGGCATAAAACTCCAGATCATAGGTGGAATAATTGTTCTTCGATCCTGATAGCTTCTCACTGAAAAAAGCTATTGGACGCCCAACCTGACTCAGAACACCACCAATGCCCACCCCAGATGCATCACAGTTTACCTCAAACACCTTCTCAAAGTCGGGAAGTGCCAAAACTGGTGCCTCTGTCATCTTTTGCTTGACCAGATGAAAACTGGCCTCTACCTCCTCGGACCAATGGAAATCACGTCCCTTAAGGCACTCTGTGACGGGAGCAATCAGAGTGCTGAAGTTTCTAATGAACCGATGGTAGAAAGATGCCAATCCATGGAAACTTCGGACATCGTGCAAGGTTTTCGGTTTGGGCCACTCCAAAACTGCGTCTATCTTGATGGATCTACATGAACACCATCAGTAGACACCACAAAACCCAGAAAAGTTACAGAAGTAGTGAAGAAAGCACACTTCTTCTGATTGACGAACAGGTGCTCTGTCCTCAACATATCAAAGACAGCACGGAGGTGATCAAAATGTGACATCCATGTCGGGCTATAGATGAGGATATCATCGAAGTAAACTACGACGAATTTTCCCATAAAAGGCCGTAAAACCTGATGCATAAACCTCATAAATGTGTTGGGCGCATTGGAGAGCCCAAAAGGCATGACCATCCACTCATACAACCCATGTTGCGTCTTAAACGCTATCTTCCACTCATCCCCAGGCCTTATTCTGATCTGGTGGTAACCGCTTTTAAGGTCAATTTTTAAGAAGACCTTAGAACCGAACAACTAGTCTAACATATCATCCAGACGGGGAATTGGAAACCTGTACTTCACTGTAATCCTATTGATTGCTCGGCTATCAACACACATACGCCAAGAGCCATCTTTCTTCGGCACTAACAGAGCAGGAACTGCACATAGGCTCATACTCTCACGGATGTAGCCCCTCTCCAGCAACTCTACCACCTGCCGCTGCAACTCCTTAGATTCCTTGGGATTGAGGCGATACGCCGGTCGATTAGGCAAACTGGACCCCGGAACAAGGTCAATCTGATGCTGAATATCCCTCATAGGCGGTAGCCCCGGAGGAAGATCCTCTGGCATCAGGTCAGAAAACTCTGTTAGCAGTTGCTGCACCTCTGTTGGTAAGTCTGGATTCTCGTTCACGTCCGTTGCGCTATTCCCACAAGGCAGCAGAGCATAGACCACGTCCCCATGCTCAATCTCAGTTAAAAACCTAGACATAGAAAGCAAGTTAATAGTTTTGGCTACCGGGGTAGGACTGGCTTCTTCCCGACGAGGAGCCAACACAATCTTCTTCCCCTTGATGCTAAAGGGAATATGTGTTCTTTCGTCCGTCATGAGTAACACTGCGATCATACTGCTAAGGTCTGCCTAACAGTACATGACAAGCATCCATAGCCACAACATCACACCAAGCATTATCAAAATATTTCTTGCCAATCGAGAAAGACACTAGGCATCTCCTATCCACCTTTACCTCACTGCCTTTATTCAGCCATGAAAATTTGTACGGGTTGGGATGACGATCTGTCTTCAACTGCAATTTCCAGACAGCCTCTTCAGACACTACATTCTCACAACTGCCACTGTCAATGATCATCTTGCAGACTTTATCTGCAACTGTGCAGGTCGTGTGAAAAATATTGGTTCTCAACCAATCATCCCCTGAATCGCCCCTGGGAGTCAGTAGACTTTTACGAATGACCAGATTCTCACGGCCATCTCCATACAGCACATCTTCATCTCCATCATCGTCATACATAGGCTCTCCAGTCTCCTCAGTTTCGTCTACCACGTCTTCCTCAATCAGGAGATTTTTGCCCTTCTGACTAGCAGGCTTCCTGCACTCATTCGCTCTGTGTCCCTGTTCACCACATCTGAAACATCTAATATTCGAGTGAGAATTACCTTGTGGTGTCGGCTGGACAGGACGGGGTTCTTGAGGTCGAACTGGCCGGTTGTTTTGATCACTCCTGATCACTGGCCTCCGATTCTGCTGCTTTTCCACAGCAAGTGCGCGTTGGTATGCTTCAGAAATAGTCCAAAGCGAGTGAAGGCTGAGGATATCTTGCAGGGGCTGCCCCAATCCTCCCAAATACCGCGCCACCGTCTGCTCTTTTGTCTCAGATAAATCATTCCGGTCAATCAATTGATAGAACTCCTCTGTGTAATCATCAACCGATCTCATTCCTTGCCTCAACGACTGAAGTCGCTGAAACAGGGTTTGAATGTAGCCGAAAGGAAGGAAGTGACCCTTCATCTTCTTCTTCTTCTTCATCTTCTGCCAATCAGTGATCTTGGCCTTGCCCTGCCTGTCTCGTGATCGCCTCAACTGCTCCCACCATGTAGAGGCTCTGCCTTTGAGTTTGATGGCGACCAGTTTCACCTTGACACGATCTGGGACTTCTTTATATTCAAAGATACGCTCCACTTCGTTCATCCAATCGACAAATCTTTCGGCCTGTACCGTACTAGAAAACTCGAGTAGATCCACTTTGAAACCGAGGTCCCCATGACGTTCCTCCCGACCGCGGTGCCCCCAGAATTGAGCACGATTGTGAAACGGGTTGTCAGAACTGGAATCAGATTCGTGATCTTCCACCTCACAGTCACTGATAGTCTGCGCCGTTAGACGCTGGGTTAACTCTGCAACTTGCCTCTGTAAATCCTCGATCACCAAATCCTGAACATTACGATCACGGTGTGGGACTTCCTCGTTCGGAACCTGCCCACGACGACCACGACCACGACCACCAGCCATGAAAACTGATGAAATCTCACCCAGGAAGATGCTGAAAGCTCTGATACCAACTGACGCCGGACAGAATAGTGATTATTCTGTAAGCTAAGGGCAACAGAAAATAAACAGAAAGAAAGCACGAGAATTGCCCAAAAACTCAGAGAAAAGTCTCTGGTATTCAATATTATTATTCAAAATCAAAAGTACCTTCGAATCAACCCACAAGTCGGGTTATATAGCTGAACTTCGTCAACATTACCAAAAATAGCAAAAACCTAATATTCTTGCCAAAATAAATACGAAATAAAAGAAGAAAGTTGCCAGAATTCTGGCCCAAATCAAGCCCAGAATCTCTTCCTAATCAACAAAATAAATATTACCAAAAAAGGAAAGAAATAACTAAAATTAGGGATTCGGAGGGGAAAACAGTGGATTTTGGCCTCGAAAATAGACACACCCAGCTTTAGCTTGGTGCCCACGATGTGCGCGCCGAACCAAGCTTTTCGAATTGTGGTCATAAAGGTGATTCTGACACCTGTAGCCAAAGTTATGGTCAAAATACTGAAGCGCGTCCAAAAATACCCTAATTAGTGACAAGGTCACGATTTCCTGCCATCTTTACGCTGATCTGCCAACTCAAGATATTTCAGTGCCATCAACGTGTCGTCTGACAGCTCAGCATCATCTGACTCGGATGCTCCTGCATCATATATATATATATATATTACAATGGATCTCGACCTGTGTTGGAGGGCTATTATGATGCCAATTGGATATATGATAATTAATATTAAAATCAATTCAACTAGTGGATACGTGTTTACTCTAGAAAAAGTTATCTTGTGGAGTACGCCAAACAAACTTCAAACTTGCAATGCCATAACAACAATGGAGTCATGAATTATAGCATTAGAGACCGCTGGGTTAGAAGCATAATGGAGAATCTACCGACAAACATTCCACTATGAATAAAGCCACTTACAGGCAGGCAGGCAGCTATAGATTGAGCAAAGAATAAAGTATATATATAATAATGGAAAGAAAATATAATGCTGAGTCACTGTAATACCCGCTTCACCTGATGATATGATATTATCTGATTTTGACCTAAGCATTCACAATTTTTTTTTGGATTTTACCTCAAAAGGCCTTATACCATTTGGAGAGAGTACACCACATATAAGTACATTTCCTTCTTCACACCCAAATAATATGAGATTGAATACTCTGTAGTGTCTCTTCTTGCACCCGTCCACAAGAGTTACTACAGTCACAAGATTATATGGACAACCTATACAAGGTACAACGTGTGGCAGTAACACATCAACCCAAATCATGAAATCCAGGTATAACTTATGGTAGTAACACATCAACCCGAAGCAACTTGTCAAAGGAAAGGTGGTGTGTTTAATAGTTGTTTATTTCACATAAAAGCATTAGGCTCAAAGCTAAATTTCAACTAGAGACTATTTCTACAACTAAATTACATTACACGATGATTCAAGTCACAAGGCACCGTCAGTTATGCATTACCTTAAAGAAATATGCTTCAAAAAATTCTAATTGGATTTTGTAAATGAAATCACATAATTATAGTCAGGAGAAATTATAGAATGCCATAGAGGTACCAGACCCCCTTACAGGGGCGAAGCCAGGAAATTTTTTTTGGGGGGGCCAAATTTACATTATGTAATTGAAATTTAAAAATATTAGCAACCAATTGTAATATAATTTTTTAAAATTTTAGTTATAGTGTATATATGTTGAGAAATTTGTTTAGGAAAAAAAATTTCAAAATTGAGAAAAATGTAACTTAAATAATTAGATAGAAAATTGATGTGAGAATGAAAAAAATTGGGAAGATGAAACCATAAGTTACAACCAAAAAGTGAAGAGGTAAAGAAAAAAAAATTAGAGAACCAATTTTTCTTCAACAATTAATTGTTTCAGTTTTTCAAAAATCCAATTTTTAGAAAAAGATTTTGAGTAATTTGATTTCACTTCGAAAAGATATATTTGATTAAAAAAAAAATTTAACTAAACAAAATCTCACAAGTTTTAACAAAATAAGATTATTTTTTTAGTGGCTTATACATAAATTAGTCATAGAATTTGTTATTTGTTAGTAAATGACCATTAAAAGTTTTAGTATATATGATCATTGTTGTTTATAATTTCACAACACTTTTTTTCCTCCTTTCAATTGGTCATTTAGCAAATGAAGATTGATATATAATTCTAGATGTTTTTCTTGTGAACATCAATTTACAAAAATATTTGATAAGAAAGATTCATGCAGGGACATTAATGTATTTCTCTTTTGAATTAATATAATAGATATTGTACATGTGTATATGTAAATAAAATAACGATTTGTTGTAATAAAGATTACAATATTAATGAACTTAAATTTTTATTTCACAATATTTGGGTGTTCAAAAGTATGGCTACAAGGTCTAAGTTTAATTTTTTTATATAGTTTTCAAGGAGACACAAACTAAATTTATTTTTAAATTTCCTATTTGAGGTCAATATATGAGGTTTTTGAAAAGATTTGGGGGGGCCAAATTGAAATTTTTAATAAATTTTAAGGTACTATTTAAAATTAATTATTTTTTTTTGGGGTATAAAAAAAAAATTTAAAAATTTGCCCCCCACTCCCCCCCCCCCCCCCCCCCCCCCCCCCCCCCTTATATATTTGATGGATAAAAACCCTTCATTTCTTTTGATAATAGAAAATATCAAATTCACAATTAATTGAAGGTACAAGAAGGTATGATAAATGTGATATTCAATATTTTATCTAATTAAAGACCTTAAGAAGGAAGTCTATTGGGCTTCACCTGTATTAAATGAGTTTATTTAAAGAGGGCTGTTACAATCCATTGGGCTCCTTTAAATGAATCACACAGGCCTCTTTGTTATACATCTGTTCGTTGGGCCAACTTAACAGAACATTGGGCTTATTTATTGTGCATCCGTTTCGTCCATAGGGCTAAAGTAATAGAACGTTTGGCTTATTTATTGTGCATCCGTTTCGTCCGTTGGGCTAAATTAAGTAGTGTAACGCTTGGCCTATTATAATTCATATACATTCATAGCCGTTTGTGTCCAATGGTGATGAGCCATCACGATCATCCTATAAATAGATGAACCATTCACAAGTCCTAATCCAATCCATTCATCCAAAGCAAATTGTTGGCCATGATACGACAATTTAGAGTGATTCCTGTTCTAAATTTTAAAAAATGTTTAGTATGATTCCGATTTCACTTCCAAGTCCATTAAGACCAAATCAAACCATTGTATACAAAGATTCTTTTGAATCGAAACTGAAATCATTGAATAGGTTTAATAATTTGAAATGTAGTATGAGACCATTGAATCTCGAACAGATAGACACCAAACAAAAAACACTTTGTATATTAGAAAAGTTGGTTATTATTTATATATGTATAGTAGCGTATTGTCCGTGCCTACGACACTATAAAAAAAATTGTTGAACTGAATCGTTTTTATGGGTGTAAGGGTAGGTGGATATGTATTTGAATTTAGGTGTGAATGTAGTGAGTGAATCGCAACCGTTAGATCAACGATAGAGAGAATTATTTTAAACTGTAGATAGGCAATGATATTTTAAATAATAAGATTGATTTTTTAAACATTTTTTACCATTTGATTGTGATTTTATTTTTAGAGGAAAATTCAAACACAATGTTTATATATATATATATGTGTGTGTGTATTTATATTGCTTTATCATGAATTTAGTAGGGGTTTTTCAGATTTTGGCTTTAGTTTTTTAAAATCCTCTCCAATTTCTAAATTGTAACTATATTGGAAGTTTTTTAAAATGAACGTTTGGAGAACAAAAGCAATATTTGATTTCACTCTGTTTCTCTATCAAACACATCATTTCGTTGTGTTCTGATATTTACCCCTCCTTTTCTTTGGCATATTTAGTAAATAATTATTGTTAGTTCTAAATAAAAATATTTAGTAAATAATTCTCACTACATTTTTTTTGCTATGGTAACTTTTTTTTTTTGTCTGTATATATAGATATGTATATAATATTATATTTCCACTTATTACTAAAAAAATGGAGAAGAGAAAAAGAAAAGAAAGGAATAGTGAAGTTAAAATTTCAAAACTTTTTCTAAGGGTCCACACTTCCACATTTTAAATTTCCAATATTCTGGTTGGCAATTACAAAGAAATTTTTTTTTGGAGATTATAAAAGTCTCCACTAGAGAAAAAAATTATTTTTCTTTAGTAATACTTATTTTTGTAATTTTAATATTAGTTTATGATTTTTTTATTTTTAGGTTCTTAATTATAAATTCAATCAAAGTCAATAAAATTGGGCCATTGATGAAGCTTTCATGGGGTGAAGATGATATACAACACATTTGGTGATTTCAAGTTCAAGATCCAAAGCAAATTGGACCAAGGAGCAAGCCCAAAAAGGAGTTAAATTGAAGGCATTCACAATTGGGCTAGTCTTTCTTGAGCCCGACCCAAGCCCAGCTGTGGAAATTCGCATTGTGGATAGCGATTGATCACTTTATCCAAGGCAATCAATCACTTCTGTGCTCGACTAGGAGTTCTATTTGAAATCAGGAAAAGAACCTATATTAAGAGATTATTTTGGGCAACAGTAGGAGGCTGAGCAAGAAGCAATTTTTGGAGGATTTTTGCATAGAAGAAGAAGAATGAAGAGGGTAGATTCAACATCAACTGAGTCTTCAATCTTCAACAGGAGCGGCTAGATCATCTTTTAAGGAGTTGATGTAACCTTAATTTTCATCTTCAATGGTTTAATTATACTTACAATTGGGGAATGTTATATCTATGTATGAGATTCAACTCTAATGAAATTTTATTGTTGCTTAGGTAAAATTATGTTTTAGTTGATATTGCATCCATCTTTATGCAATAGGATACAATGCTCATTATAATTAGATTTTTGATAAATTATGCTGATGAAAGATGGGTTATACTATATATTAGTCTAGAGTATTTATGTAGATAATTCATATCAACCTCAAATGGTATTGTAGTTAGCATGGAGTCACACAATTCACTATCATGCATAGAGTAAACTTTCCATATTCTGATATAATTAACCATTGGAGTGATATTAGTGGTGTTAGTACAAAAACTTGCTTGGCTAATTTCACCAAATCATGTTGCACACACCCAAAAAATTCAAAAGTATTCTATTTTTTCTTCCTTCCAAAATCAAGAAGAAGACCCATTTCTTATTAATATTTCCCTCTATTTATACATGTTTGAAACTTGAATCCTTTTAGGATTCAAATTTCTTTATTTATAGCTTTCTTTTCCCTTAAGTATATGAATTCTTAATAAAACTTGGATTCATGGATAAGCTGGGCCTTTTAGCCTTCTTTAGGAGACCCGTCCCATTCTTTCCTTTTAAACTATTCCTGGGGTCTGGTTTACTTATCTTTTGAAATTGGGCTTAATCTCTGATGAGTCCAACTTATTTGTGTTTCACCAGGCTTATACGGCCCATTGTGAATAGTTGGGGGATTTTTCCTTGCACATTGCCCCCAATTCCTTTCAGTATGTGCTTGCTCAAACTGAAGGGAATTACTAAAGGTGTTGGCTTAAAACTTTTGCTTCTCTCGAGAACTCATAAATTTTGGAGTACCAATGACGGAGCTAAAGTATATAACTATCCCTTTTTTTCTTTCATTTGTGCTTATTGCTTTGATATCTTGTTATTTTTCAGCCAAACTTTTGCAACTTCTAGCCTTCTCTCTTCGATTCACCTCCTTAGGTTTTCTGTTACCGGTTCACCTTTGCAGTTTAGTTGTTCATTCATTTTATCCATAATTTCTTATTTTACAATGTCCCTGAGTGACAACGATCGTACCTTTTTTGATAATCGAGAGACCATGATGTCTAACTCATCCCTGCAAATAATTGAGGTTGCCTAACCTGTTACCATTCTCGAAGAAGCAGTTGCATCCGATTAGGGTGTGGACTTTGCTCCCTTAGTTAGGCAATTAGTTGATATCGAAAAAATTCGATGGGAATGTTTGATTCCCAGCAATGTTGTGGTTGAAGGTTATCCCTTGGACTTTAATTACAGCGTTGGTGAAGGGGTTGGAAAAGGCGAAGTTCTTTTCTTGGTCTCTCACCTAAAAACTTTCAGATTTCCCCTTCACTTATTCTATAACTGCATTATTTCAATCTAGGGCATGCACCCCTTCAGCTAAACCCTAATTTCTTCCTTATCATATATTGACTGTTATCATTGAATCATGTTTATAAACTAAAATTAGGTTTAAATGACCTATTATTCTTTTTTCCCCTCATAGAGATAGGTCTGAAGATGACTGCTATCACCTAGTTCCAACAAGAATAAGAAAATTTGCTTTGATGCTCCCACTTCGAATAAATCGTGAAAAGAAAAACTAGTGCTGGTAAAGGGAGCTTGGGGTGTTAAGGTTTCTCAGCGTTTCCCTATCCCCAGAGCGTTTGGTGACACTGTGATCCCCTCTGTTACTCTATCTGGCAAGTTTTCCTCAATTGACTCAAAAAGTCTTCAAGACTTAGTTTTCTCTGTCACTTTTTTTTATAAGAATTTGCTTTAGTTGTGTAGCTGATCGAATTAGATATCTGAAGAAGACCGTCTAGAGCATTTGCCCTTTAGTAAACAAGTTCTTGACTCCCGTTAAACTGCAAGCTCTTGCTGTTGAGGCTTCGATCAAGTCCTCTCCACTGTACGTTGACTCCGATCAGTCTTCTGACTCTAACATGGAGATGCCTAAACCAAGAACTAGGAGAGGAAGCTCCTCCACTGGTCAACACAAGGCCAAAAATAGCAAGGGTAGATCGAAGGCTAAGCAAGACAAACAAAAATCTTTGACTACCTCTCCTCCTCAAAAGAGGCCTTTAACAAGAATCGCTCCTTTATCAAAACACCAAAAACTTATGGTGGATGCCATAAAGGGACAAAGTTCTTTTTCTTCTACTCTGGTCCTAGTCGATCCTGCTAGTAACGATGCTAATGAGCCGTTCATAGGTTTGAATGAACGGTGGATTCCTAATTTGAAGAAATCAAACGGATCTTTCATAAAGGTGGGGGAGTATGCTCCCCTTGATTATGATGTGATAGGAACACTGGCCCAAGGAATTTGGCCACGCCGTGATGAACTCTGCCAGCAAGGGGTTGACAAGGATGAACTATTGGCGAACACTGCCTTTCACATTATAGAGGTTCGTTCTATTTTTGTTTCCTTCTTATTTTTCTTCTTTTTTTAATCCTGCTTGAACCTTGCTAATGCAGAGCGAATACATGACCATTTTTCTCTATAAAGCTCTAGAAGTCCAGTGACTAAAGGGAAGCAAAGTCGACAAACTTGAAGACGATGTAAAAGTTCTCAAAAACTCTCTTGCCAAAAAATATAAGGCAATTGAGTATTTTGAAAAGAGAGCACTGGATGTCGAATCAAAAGTTGTAGAACTTCAGGCCCTTCTTCAAGTTTGCAAGTCTAGTGGGGTTGACATATTCTAGTGCTTCTTAAAGATTTCAAGTTTGAAGTTTGTTGATAGCTTTAGATATGATTTTGAGCAGAGCAAAAGGCTTTAGACCGAACGTAACTATCAAGACCTTGATGACTCCGATGTTGATTAGGGAATTGAACCGCTTAGTGTTTACACCATTCTTGAAGCCAGAGACGTAGAAAATAAGTTTGTTGATTTCCTTAAGAATTCTTATTCAACTTCAGTCATTCCTACTGATGTTGCCTCTATTCCTTCTCCGTCTGAACAAATTGCTCCTGAGACACTAGTTCAAACTAAGAAGGGTACTGAAATAGTGAATGCCTTTGATCAAGACTTCAATAAGGAAGATGGGGCAACTGTGAAAGACCAATAGTTTTTTCCTTTTTATCTCTTTTTTGTAATGCTTATTTTGAGCTTTGAACAGAGCTTGTACCTCTTTTCTTCAAATAATTTTTAATGAGCACCAAAGTTTCTACTTATGCTTCTCATCCTTGTGCATTTTTAACTTTGTTAACTATAAATAATTAATGTTCTAGACCATTTAATGAAATGAATCATTGAAACTTTAAGCCTTGGCTCAATTCAGCGAGCGTTCGGTAGTTTGACTTGATTCGTCAGGCTTTTGATGCTAATAATCCTTGTTTTAGTAAACAAACGACCTTGTAAGCGATTTGCTTTTAGTGCCTTAACTTTTTGTAAGCAATCGATACTCAAGGCCTTAGCTTTATTTTGCAAGCGATCAGTACCTAAGGTCGTAGCTTTATTTTGCAAGCAACCGACAGTTAAGGCCTGAGCTTTATTTTGTAAGAGATTGGCACTTGAGGCCTTAGCTTGACTTTTTAAGCGATCGACACTTGAGGCCTTAGCTTTATTTTTTAAGTGATTGGCACTTGAGGCCTGAGCTTTGATTTGTAAGTGATCGACACTCGAGGCATTAGCTTGAATTTTTAAATGATCAACATTTGAGGCCTGAGCTTTGTTTCGTAAGCGATTGGCACTTGAGTCCTTAGCTTTATTTTTAAGCGATTGGCACTTAAGGCCTGAGTTTTTTTTTGTAAGTGATCGGCACTTGAGGCCTTAGCTTTATTTTTTAAGCGATTGGCACTTAAGGCCTGAGCTTTGTTTTGTAATCAATTGGCACTTGAGGCTTTAGTTTGATTTTTTAAGCGATCGGCACTTGAGGCCTGAGCTTTGTTTTGTAAGTGATCGGCACTTGAGACCTTAGCTTGATTTTTTAAGCGATCAACACTTGAGGCATGTGCTTTGTTTTGTAAGCGATTGACACTTGAGGCATTAGCTTATTTTGTAAACGATCAACACTTGAGGCATGAGCTTTGTTTTGTAGGCAATTGACACTTGAGGCCTTAACTTGATTTTTTAAGCGATCGACACTTAACGCCTGAGCTTTATTTTGTAAGCGATCGGCATTTGAAGCCTTAGCTTGATTTTTTAAGCGATCGGCACTTGAGGCCTGAGCTTTATTTTTTTTAATGATTGGCTATGGTGATCGGCTCCTAACACCACTTTTCACTTTGAGTGATCATTTCATAGGCGATTTGCTATTTCATAAGTAAAAACCAGCAAGAGAGTGGCACTGCGCATACCCTCTTGCACAGTGCCCAGCCTTACCGCATTTTTAAGTTTGTCTTTTCTCTTTATTTATAGTAAAAGTACAAAACTTTTTCCCTGATGTAGGACCATGTCCATTTTACCTTTTGACAATGATATATTTAAAAAAGACTCTCATTATTTTTTTAGGCCAATCTTGGTATGAATCTTAATAACGCTTCCCTATCATTAGACAAAGTGAAGACTAAATTGCCAAAAAGTAAAATCTAACCATAATTTACTAAATTTAAACATAGTAAATTTTCAAATGAATTGCATTCCAAGGCTTGCGAATTGACTTGACATCGCTAACTCTGTGAAGCCTGTATGCCCCCTTTTCAATTGCTTCAGTGATTTCATATGAACCTTTCTAATTTGCTTTGAATTTTTCAGCATTAAGTTCCTTGGTGTTGTCAGTGACCTTTCTGATCACCAATCTCCAACTCCAAACACTCAGTGTTTCAACTTTTTGTCATCATTAATTTTTATCACTCTTTGATACGATGCCAATCTAATTTGAGCGACCTCCCTCTTTTCTTCTAACAAGTCTAGGTTATGTTCTAGTATTTAATCATTGGTATAACCGTTTCAGACTCATAGGCCAGACAGAACGGACTTTCTCTTGTTGGCCGCCTAGCTATCATTCAATAAGCCCAGAGTACTTTGAGCAGTTCATCCAGCCATTTACCCTTTTGAGCTTCTAATTTCTTTTGGATGCATTCAAAGATAGTTTTATTGGTTATTTTCACCTAGCTGTTCCCTTGTAGATATGGTCTTGAGAAAAATTTCTAGTTGATCCCATATTCTCTGAAGAATCTTTGCATCGACCGATTGTCAAAAGTTTTTGGTATTATCTATGATGATGGATTCTAACAAACCAAACTAGCAAATAATGCAACTCTAGATGAACATTTTTCACTTGCACGTGAGTGATTTTTGCATAAGCTTCTACCTCAACCCACTTTGTAAAATAATCTGTAGCTAACAAAATGAATTTTTTGTTATTGGTGGCTTTAGGAAGTGGTCCTACTGAATCCATTCCCCATTTTACAAATGGCTAGAGGCAGACCATAGTGGTTAGATCCCCGAGAGGCTGATGGGGTATCCTTGAATGTTGCTGGCATTTGTCACATTAGTGTGTTCTTCAGTGTCTCGTGCCATGTATGGCCAGAAATATCCCCAGGTGATGGCCTTGTGTGCCAACGATCTTCCTCTTGAATGATTTCCACATACACCCCTATGAATTTTGGAGAGTATTTTTGCTTTTAATGGTGTAACACACCTTAGGTATGGCCCTAAAAATGACCTTCTGTATAGATGCCCGCCAATCATTGCATATCTTGATGAATTCATCCTGACCTTCCTTGCTTTTTCTTTTGATGTCGACAGAATTCCGCTAATGAGATAGGCCTTTATGGGATCCTTCCAATTGGGTTCCGTCTAGAGAACCAATATTTCTTTTCGAGCATGGCACTTCCAAGGTATCGATTGGGACCACTCTAATTAGATTGCATTGGGTCACTGAAGCCAAACATGTTAGTTTGTCAGCTTCTAGGTTCTGCTCTTATGGAATTTGGGAAACACTGACTTGGTTAAATCCTTTGAGCTCTCTCTCTACTAAGTCTTTATAAGCTTTCATATAGTCATCTTTTGGGAAGTAATCTCCACTAGCCTATTTTACAATTAACTTAGAGTTGTTAAGAACTTGTAATTTTTTTACCTGGAACATCTTTGCTAGCCTTAGTCCTGCCAAAAGGGCTTCGTACTTAGCTTTATTGTTTGATGCTGGAAACTCTAAATGGATTGCTTGCTGTAAAGTAGTTTTGTGAAGAGTTTGGATTTCTATACTGATGCCCGATCCTATGTGTGTTAATGACCCATCAACGTAAAGCTTCCATTCAAATGGGTTTGAGACTTCTGGTTCATCATCATTTTTTGGCTTATAGTCCGAGGCTCATAAAGAAGTTTTCCACTGCCTACCCCTTCATTGTAGTCCGAGGCTCATAAATTATGTTATAGGTCCCAACTCAATTGCTCATTTAGTAATTCTTCCTAACTGATCATGTTTGTGGAGAATCGCTTTGATCAGGAATTTAGTTGGGACAATAATAGGGTGAGCTTCAAAATAATGCCTCAGTTTCCTTTTCACTTCGATTAAGGTTAGTACTATCTTCTCAACTTTCGAGTATATTTGTTCGGTGTCGGTCATGGTTTTGCTGGAGTAGAACACTAGGTGTTATTTTTTTATCAAGTTCTCTAATCAGAATTGCACTTGTGGCCGTTTGGGATACCGCAAGGTATAAATATAGAGGCTCTCCTACATTAGGTGCTGAAAACGTTGAAAAATGAACCAAATACTACTTGAGTTTTGTCAAAGCTTCGTTCTGTTCGGTTCCTCATACTTCTTTACCCTTCATTTTGATAATGTCAAAGAAGGGTTTGCACTTATTGATAGGCGTTGAATGTTACGCATTCTAGCCTCTTAACTTATGTATTTTATTCTCTTAGTGATAGATTATTTTGTGATTTTACTTCATTTTAGTGTTTTCTGTATTTTCAGGGTCTTAATGATTATTTCAGTTAAAATCGTGATTTTGGGCTTTTAAAGATGACGTGCAAGATGGTTAAATGAAGTGTACATCAATGAGATCTATTCCACCATTTATTTCAACTCAAATCAGCCCAAGAAAGAGGTCCAAGAGAATTACGGCTGCTTAAGAAGGTTTCGGGCCTAAAGCCCAAATCTGCGCATAATACAGTCTTAATCCCGTTTTGGAAAACGGACCAGACGTCTTATTTCTGAGCCTCAAATCGACTTAATTCTCGCGCAAGGTTGAACAAAATTTGATTCTGCACACTTTTGTATTTCACGAAAATTCCATAAATCAGACTTCTAGTGGGTCAAAAGTTGGGCCGAAGTCAGCAGGAAAAACCCACCTGATTAGTGCTGCGGGAAAACCTAATTAATTCCTAATTGGATTAGGACTTTGATGTATTCTCTTGGCTATTTAAAGTGACAAATTGGGGCTGTATGGAGGAGGCTTGGCAGCAACTTTGAGGAGCTTTTGGAGTGGAGAATCATTGGAGAACAAGGCGTATCATGAGTGGCTAGTTCAGCCACCAGGGTTCTGATGGAGCCCTAACTAAACATCACTGGTTTGATTGTTCTAATTATTGGGGATTTTTGTATTCATTCGTAGATTGTGTAATTTAGAGGATTCTTCTTATAGAATTGAGCAATAAAAGTCTTATAAATTCAGTTTCAATGATTTCTTATCTTGTCTTAGATACTTGATTGTTGTTATTGAACTCATCCCTCTTGTTTTCTGTGATCATGAGAGTGATTATTACACAATGATTTTCACTGAATATATCATTAAAAGCTTTGATGGATTATGCCTAGAGAAGATGAACCATACTGTACCTTAGATTAGAGTAGTTAGGTAGATGGCCCATGCCAATCGAAGATAGTCCATGACTTAGCCTTAATCATATGTTATCTTCTTAACGGATGGAGGTGAGCTTGTAGCCACCGACACCACTTATGCATGATATGATACCCCATAGTTAGTTCGATTGACCATTGATTGTGAAGTTAGTGGTGAAATCAATTACCCTAGACTTATCTTATATTCTCTACACTCTTTAGTTTTCTTACTTTTGTTCAATTGCTTCATTAGTTAATTTAGAATTAAAAATCAGAATTTATTTCTTTTAAATTTAATTAGAATTAGTCCAAACAATTCAACTCAGTCAGACCACAGTCCCTGAGGTACGATACCCCTTTCGATAGCCCTATTCTGCAAGGAATTCGTTCTATTGCGAAGTGTGGAAATTTTTAATTGATATACTTTTTGAGTCACACTCACACACGAATCAATTTTTGGCGCCGTTGTCGGGGACTGTCTATTTGATTGTTTGGATTTTTAGAATTAGTTCTAATTGAATTTTTAGTTTAGGAATTTTTTTTATTTTTTTATGTTATTTTTATTATTATTATTTTTTTGATTATTTTTTTTTCTTCTTTTTATTTATTTATTTTTTCTTTTGTAGTACTAATTTGTATTGTTTTATTTATTTATTTTTTAGTTTAGAATTTTTATATTTGCTACTAATCTAATTTATTTTTATTTTTTTCTTTTCCGGTACTTCAATCACCATACCATTTGATGTGGTCGGAACTAAATTATATTGCAAGCTTAATTTTGCCCTTTTTATCAAAATATAATTTAACCACTCGCAAGAGCACGAATCTTTGCAGATAAGGTTCTATATAGAGGGTATCGATCCCACGAGGACTAGTCGTTAATTGTCATAGAGAAAGATTAATTCTACTTTAATTCAAACAAAACAGATTTTTGGTTTTGTGTTTAGAAACTATTGCATAAAGGAAATGACAATAAAATTAAAGAGTAAAGTTGGGAGAGAGAACTAGGGTTGGTTTCCACCCCTAGCCATTCACATGTTCATAAGTGTAGCAAGCAAGGGATTCATTAATTAAATGCCTAACAATGACATTAGGCTTGTGACCTCAATGACATATCAAAAGATCAATGTGTGTGCTAACCTATCATAATCCATCTTCAACAAGCATAGCTCTTCAACCTAACTAACTACCTACTTACTCTACTCTCTAAGTGAACACTACATGCATCCAAACTACCTTGTCTTGGCATGGTCTATACAAACTAGCATCACACATTCATTTAAACACCATTATCTAGCCATCATTTGCACTTCTTGTGGAATATGCAAATGTTGTGCATTCAAGTGACAAAACCTACTCTAAGACAAGAATAAATTCCATATCAAATGAATATATAAAAGAAATGTATTTGTGTACATAATCACTAGGCTAAATAATCAACATTTAATTACAAGTCCCAAGAGCTACAAAGATGAACAAGTTTACATGGCTAGGGGTTGAAACCAACACCCTAGTAGAAGAGTTAGTTGCTCATGGTTGCCTTGCACCCTTCCATTGATGAAGAGAATGAAGCTTCTTGGTCTGGTTCAGCCCTTCCTCTTCCTCTCCCGAAGGTCTCTCTCTTCTTCTTCTTCAGATTTGTATGTGTTGAGAGATATGTGAGATATGTGGCTTTTGGTGCTTTTTGTGTGCCCTTTTTTGCTCCTTTGGGCCCACCATATATATATATATATCATTATATATATCTCTTGTATCAAGAAGGCCCCCAAAAGTCTTGTTCAAGTCAGACAATCCCCTTAAGTCGTGCAAAAAGGGGGATTTTGTTGCAAGTGGGAGAGCAGGTGAGCAAGTGGCCAAGTGGGCTCTGCAGCATTTCGATTGATCGAAATTGCATTTCGATTGATCGAGATTTTGATCAATCGAAATGAGATTTCGATTGATCGAAATCCACATCTCGATTGATCGAAATGCCTTGGCAACAACTTCTGATTTCATCTCTTGACTGCAGAAAACTTCCAACTTTGCTCCATTTACTCCAATACCTGCAATACATCAAAAACACAAAAATACCGTAAACATATCTCGGTAAACGCAAAAACGGAACTAACGTATGCAATAAAGAGGGTTCAAATGCATAGAATTGAACACTTATCACACCCCCAAACTTACATATTGCTAGTCCCTTAGCAATACAATATTACAAAAATGAAATTAACTATCTTATACAAAAGTTTAATCATGCTCAGTCATCAACTAGATAAAGGGCGCTCATCCATTCATTTCACAATTGGCAAATGCAACAAGTATTACAGAACTATGCGGCCATTAGCAAAAATGGACTTTCACAAGCTATAAATGAACGACAGTCCCCACATGCTGGCCAGCCCGAACAACTATAACAATTCCAACCCCAAAATCCTCTTTGAAAAGTGAACATGCATTCTAACGTGCGGCTTTTGTCATATTTGGAGAAGAAAACGAACAAATCTGTTTTTAAGAGAAAAACTCATTGAAAATGCTCAACCCGGCTGTTTCATTATCACAAAACATTCATGATTGCTCATGTGCGGATGACCGTGCAATGCTTAGCTCTTTTTGCTTTCTTGTAAGCCCATGTAGCGGCATTGGGCCAATGACTCCCAAACCAATTGGTTTTAGGGCATTAGGCGAAGAAGCACCCCTCGGACTTAATAACCGAGCTTACAAGGCGATGAGCGTAAGCAAGCCATCCGCTTATTACTGCTCAACCTTACACACTTTTACACGAATATTTCCTGCTTTGAGGCATAGAAATCCGGTTTATTTAGTGAGAAGGCTTATTGCATATTTTTCTCTTTTTATTTCTTCTTTTTTTTTTTTTTTTTTTTTTTTTTTTTTTTTTTACAACAACCGGAAGAACTTATTCTTTAAGATGTTCAGATAAAAACAGAAATTTTCAAAAATTCTCCCTCAGACTTATACCCCACAATTTAAACTGCATGTGTGCGAATTTGTGCGGTTAAGGACAAATTTAGGGCAAGAATTGTACGTGCTCGAGTTTGGACAAAAATGTAGACCGCTCTAGCCTACTATAAAGCTTGCAAAAGTGCGGGTATTTACAATGTTAAAGTTCTTAACTACCTGCTGCATTTACCTCGGACATTTATTCGAATGATCTTCCTTTACAAAGCAAGACATCATAGCAAGCATGTAAAAATATCACAGAAAAAAAACTGCTCTACAATGACACTCAATATAATGACTGAACATTGCATGCATATGCAAGTGGTATAGCATACCGCACCCCCAAACTTATATGCAACATTGTCCTCAATGCTTGGACAAGAAGAGCAAGGAAAGAAGTTACCGGGATGGCAGAATGCGAGAAAAATGGAAGTCCACAGCAGCGGTCATCCTGTAAATAAGAAAAATCTGCACAGAATACCAACTGGATACCACGAGCATTACGAGGAACAAAAAGTAGATAAATAGAACATAATGAAATACTTATGCACAAACAGACAATGCCAATATCACTGTAAATCTAATGGTCTGAACTGGTGTTTCCCGATTGTCTAAGAGGTCTATGCGACAAGATATTGACTATCCAGGCGCGCTAACGTATAGCACGCAAAGGGGCTGCCTTTCTTTATTACCGCCATACTGTGTTGAAGCAATCTCAACAGTATTGGGAATTAAAACCAGGCGGTAATAAACGGAAATCATCAACTGAATCGCATATAACAAGTAGACAAGTGGTACTACATACATAGTCAAAGTCTAGAGAACAGATAAATTGACGGAAAGCAAAAAGAAAAGGCAGTAAAGATAACACATGTCATAAAAGCAAATATAAATGTATTCCATAAAGATGAAAATGCGTTTCAGTACAAAGGGTACATGTAGGCGGAATACGCAAAAAAAAAGAAACTAAACATGGCCAACATGGCCTATCAAAAATAAAGAAAGTAAAATACAGAAAGTAAAGTATAAAAGGGGAATAAAGTGCAGCTACTCGAGGGCGGGTGGTGGTGGTGGTGGCTCGGTGGGAGCAGAAGTGGAGGTGGAGGCTCGACCTGCGAACAGGAACTGCAGATCCTGCCGGAAGGCTCGGAACTCATCTAAGATCGCTCTCTGGCCCTGCACCAGAGAAGAAATGTCCGTCCGAATACCCGCCAGCTGACTCTGCGTCACCTGGACGTGCTCGTCAAAACCCTGCTGGAGCCGCTCTACGTCAGCCGCCAGGCAGGAATAGCCTGTCGCTAAGATATCATGCCGCTCTGCAGCGACATCCATCTCCTCGTCCTCCATCTCCTCGTCCTCCATCTCAGCCCCTGCTGGCTCTCCCTCATCCATCTCCACCGGGGCATCCATATCTACATCGTCTGGTGGATCACCCTGATGGTCCTGTCGCTCTAAGTGTCGCCTCACCCGATCCCACTGAGTAGATGTGAAGCGGGTGGGCGGTGCCAACTGAACGTCAGTCCGACTGACTGGTATACTGGCACTGCTGAGAAAAGCGGCGATCAGGAATGGAAAGGGAAGCTGCCAACTCGCTGCTCTCTTCTTCCTCTTGTCGACAAGGCCATCCCAAACTTTGTGCATCTGCCCCCAGATAAGCGATGGGACAGAAAACCAAGTGCCCGTATGGAAAGCATAGAGGCAACGGAGGAGGTCGCCCCTGCGCTCTGCCACGTGCTGCAGCGGACACGCGTTCTTGAGGAGAACGGTGTCCAGGAACCAATATCTGCTCGGGCACATCGATTTGGACGTGCAGTTGCGACGGGGTGTGGTAAACTCCCCGCCACACATGTCCATCACCATCGAGAAGAGCGTAGTGTCGGCTGGGAGTGCGGCTCTATAAAGTGGCTGACCGTCCGGGCCAACCATATCCGTCGGCTGCTGGTGAGGAATGCCGAGCATATGAGCAATCCGGCTCGGCGTAATCGTGATCGTGACAGTGGCCACGGTAGTCTCGAGTGTATCTGGCGCTGTGCAGGAGTAGGTCATATGCTCGTAAAAGACCTGCACTAGGCGCTCATGTGCCACGTCTGTGGGAGGCACACATAGCCGATCGAGGCGACGCCTCCTGAGCTCGGCAACCGTCCACTCGGTGTCGGGACGCCTCTCAAACTCGGCTAAGTCGAAAACCTGCTCCGGGTGGAACTTCCGAGACCGGAAGGCTCGCCCGGGCACGTCACGAACAGCACCGGCGGCGTTCTTCACTCTTGCCATGGCCGCGGAACAGTCTGCACTGGATTCCAAAAGGTACGTAAATAAAAGATGAATAAGAAGAAAGCTAAACTACTACTAGACTAAAAGAATAAATAAATAAAAAAAAATAAAAATAAAAATGAAGTCCTAGTCCAAGGTACTGACAAAAATGCAAAAAGTTGCACTCGAAGAGGCAATGTGAACGGGCGCAACCGAAACGAAGGTGCCACGGTTATACACCGAACACTAAGCGTTTGAAATGAAGAAAATGCCAAATCCCACTCCTGCTTGAATTCCTACCCCCCCCCCCCCGAAACCCACAAAAACTGGATTCGGACATCGCACTCGCAACCATCCACCCCAACATGATCTAGCTATGTTTATTCCGCTGTAAAACTATCAAAAATGGCGAGAGAATAAACAAAAAGTAGCCATGCATCACTTACCTCGTGAGGAAGAAGATGAACGGCTCAACCGAAGAAAACTCCACGCGCAGCCGCGAAGAGAAGATCGCGCAGATGCTTGCGGCGGATCGGACTGCGTCGGATGGCGGCGGATGATCGGGAATGGAAGATCGAGTGCTCGGGAGTGCTTGGATAGGGCTTGGATCGCACAGAGGGAGAGAAGAAGTCGGATGGTCTTTTAAAATGGGAGGGAAGCCCAACGGTTTAAATAGATTTTCGGCTCACGTGCAGGCTCCGCGTGCATTTCGATTGATCGAAATGTGCATTTCGATCAATCGAAATTTCGATTGATCGAAATGTGCATTTCGATCAATCGAAATTTCGATTGATCGAAATCTTGCTTCGATCAATCGAAACTAACTTCGATGGATCGAGATTGTCTCTTCGATCAATCGAACATTCCTTCCCTAAATCACATTTTGACTTCGATCAATCGAACATTTAATTGATGCAATCGAACTTTTAGTTCGATCAATCGAAATCCCATTTCGATCAATCGAAAGTTTCGATCGACCAAAGACCTATCGAAGTGCAATCGAAGAATATCACCTCTCGGGACTTTGGACTTGGCAAATCTCTGCAATTTTTCGATCAATCGAAACCAAAATTTTGATCAATCGAAATTTTCGATTGATCGAAATCTTGGTTTCGATCAATCGAAATGCTCAAAAACAGTCAGTTTAAAATATGCTTCAGAGACTTGGATATTGGGGAATTAGATACTACATTGCTTAGATACAAACCTACTTTGGATTAAAGGGACACCATGGAAGCTTGATAGTGACCATGGCGTCGCCACCTTACACGTCTATGGCGCGACGTCCGGATCGGCTCACGAGTCAAAATACACGGGATCCGTCAAAGTGACGACATCCACGTATTCGGTGGTGACTTGGTCATCCACGCACACTTTTAAGCGCTGCCCGTTTACTTTGAACATCGAGCCATCTTTCAAGTCCTTCAATTCCACCGCTCCGTGGGGGGCGACGGAATTAACCAAAAATGGTCCATCCCAACGGGAGCGAAGTTTTCCGGGAAACAAATGGAGGCGCGAGTTGTACAACCAAACTTTTTGGCCCGGCGAAAATGTTTTGACTCGAATATTACGATCATGAAAGGCTTTGGACCTTGCCTTATAGATTTTCGCATTCTCATACGCGTCATGTCGCAATTCTTCCAATTCATTTAATTGAAGCTTTCGATTAGAGCCGGCCTTTTTCATGTCAAAATTGAAGGTCTTGGTGGCCCACATAGCTTTATGCTCCAATTCAACCGGAAGATGGCACGCCTTGCCATAAACTAACCGATAAGGTGACATTCTAATGGGAGTTTTGTATGCGGTTCGGTATGCCCATAATGCGTCGTTTAGTCGCAATGACCAATCCTTCCGGTCAGGCCGAACAGTTTTCTGAAGAATGTTCTTAATCTCCCTATTGGATACTTCTACTTGGCCACTAGTTTGAGGATGGTAGGGGGTGGCTACTTTGTGTGTGACGGAGTATTTGAGAAGCAAGGTTCGAAGGAACCGGTTACAGAAATGCTTACCTCCGTCACTGATGATGGCCCGAGGCGTACCAAACCGGCTAAAAATGTTAGCTTGTATGAATTTAACCACGACTGCGTGATCGTTGGTTTTGGTAGCAACGGCCTCTATCCACTTAGATACGTAGTCCACCGCCACAAGTATGTACTCATGACCAGTAGAGGGTGGAAATGGTCCCATGAAGTCAATGCCCCACACATCAAATATTTCAATGACAAGAATAGGGTTAAGAGGCATCATGTCCTTCCGAGACATCGCGCCGAGGCGCTGACATCGCTCACACGAGCGGCAGAATGAATATGCATCCCGATGAAGTGTCGGCCAGAAAAATCCGCATTGAAGAATTTTTGCTGCGGTTTTCTTAGCACTAAAGTGTCCCCCACAAGCGAGTGTATGACAAAATTTAAGAATGCTTTGGAATTCACTGTTGGGTACACACTTACGAATTATTTGATCGGGGCAGTATTTGAACAATTGAGGATCGTCCCAATAATATGATCGTGATTGGGAGAGAAAACGATCCTTCTCCTGTTTGGTCCAAGAAGATGGTATTTTACCGGTTGCCAAATAATTAACCACATCCGCATACCAAGGGATACTTTCTTGAGAGATGACAAAGAGTTGTTCATCCGGGAAGGATTCACAAACTGGAATGGAATTATGGAGGGATTCAACAAGAATTCTAGAAAGGTGGTCAGCTACCACATTTTCAGTTCCCTTTTTGTCTCTAATCTCAAAATTGAACTCTTGCAACAAGAGTATCCAGCGGATCAACCTAGGCTTGGTGTCCTTTTTCGTCAAAAGATGCCGGAGGGCAGCATGGTCCGAATAGACAATGATCTTTGAACCTAATAAATAAGCTCGAAATTTGTCTAATGCAAATACTACCGCAAGCAATTCCTTTTCCGTTGTGGTATAATTGATTTGAGCTTCGGAAAGGGTTTTACTTGCGTAATAGATGACATGTGGCAGTTTGTCTACTCGTTGCCCCAAGACCGCACCCATGGCATAGTCGGATGCATCACACATAATCTCAAATGGGAGAGTCCAGTTTGGAGGGATTAGAACTGGAGCGGTTGTAAGCATGGCGCGGAGTTTTTCAAAAGCGTCAAGGCACGCTTCATCAAAGGTAAAGCAAGACTCTTTTTCAAGAAGGCGACACAAAGGCCGAGAAATCTTGCTAAAGTCTTTGATGAAACGGCGATAAAATCCCGCATGCTCAAGGAATGAACGAATCTCTCTCACCGTGGATGGTGGAGGAAGTTTGGAAATGAGCTCAACCTTGGCTTTATCAACCTCTATTCCTCGCTTAGACACAATATGCCCTAGGACAATACCCTCTTGAACCATAAAGTGACTCTTTTCCCAACTAAGAATTAGGTTGGTTTCTTGACATCTTTTGAGAACACAAGCTAGATTTTGGAGGCATGATTCATATGAAGGTCCAAAAACGGAAAAATCATCCATGAACACTTCTAAGAATTTTTCCACCATGTCTGAGAAGATAGACATCATACACCGTTGAAAAGTTGCCGGTGCATTGCACAACCCAAAGGGCATGCGTCTATAAGCAAATGTGCCGAAGGGACATGTAAAGGTGGTTTTCTCTTGGTCCCTCGGGTCTATAGCAACCTGATTATAGCCGGAATATCCATCCAAAAAGCAATAAAAGCTTTGCCCGGCCAATCTCTCCAATATTTGATCAATGAATGGGAGGGGGAAGTGATCTTTCCGAGTGGCTGAATTTAATTTCCTATAATCAATGCACACTCTCCATCCTGTGGTGGTGCGTTGGGGAACTAATTCACCCTTATCATTAGGTTGCACCGTAATACCAGACTTCTTTGGAACCACTTGAGTGGGACTAACCCACTTGCTATCAGAGATGGGGTATATGATCCCCGCATCTAGTAACTTCACCACCTCCTTCAGGACAACGTCCTTCATATTTGGATTTAATCGACGTTGTGCCTCCCTTGAGGTCTTTGCATCCTCTTCCAAGTGTATGCGATGCATACAAACAGAAGGGTCTATTCCCTTAAGATCTATCACACTCCATCCTATTGCTTCTTTGTGCTCTTTGAGCACCTTTATGAGTTCCAATTCTTGAGCATTTGTGAGATTGGAAGCAATAATGACTGGAAGGGTCTCATTTGCGCCCAAGAAAACATACTTGAGTGTAGCTGGAAGAGGCTTGAGCTCAAGTTGTGGTGGGGAAATTAAAGAAGGAGTTTGGGGAGTTTTGGACAAAGGGGGCAAGGGTTCTCTCGGAACTCTCCACTTAGGCAAATCCATGACAGTATTAACATCGAGCATGGAATTGACTTCACATATGGATTGCTCAATGTCAAAATCGTCATGGTTAAAATGATTTAGGCATGCCTCTAAGGGGTCCGTGGAAAGAATAGAAGGAAGTGCTTCTTGAACAAGGTCGTCCACTACATCGACACAAAAGCACTCACTTTCATCGTCGGGTGTGTGGTGGGAAGCATTGAAGATGTTCAAGCGGACTTTCATATTCCCAAAAGAGATGTCCATCACTCCAGTACGGCAATTAACGCAAGCGTTTGCCGTGGCCAAGAATGGACGACCTAGAATGATAGGAATATGATGATTCGGATTTTGAACCGGTTCCGTGTCAAGGACTATGAAGTCCACCGGAAAATAGAATTTGTCCACTTGAATGATGACATCCTCAATGATGCCACGTGGTTGCTTCACCGAACGGTCGGCAAGTTGCAACACAACCGTGGTATGCTTGAGTTCCCCCAAACCTAGTTGTTGGTAAACTGAGAATGGAAGCAAATTGACACTAGCCCCTAGGTCAAGAAGTGCTTTTTCAAAAGATTGATTTCCGATAGTGCACGAAATGGTCGGAGCACCCGGATCTTTGAATTTAGGAGGGGCTTGGTGTTGGAAAATGGAGCTTATGTGCTCAGTTAAGAGGACTTTCTTAGGAACATTATTCCTAGATTTGCGCTTTTGAGTGCATAAGTCCTTCAAGAATTTCGCATAAGAGGGAATTTGTCGAATAGCATCAAGGAGAGGGAGATTGATCTTTACTTGTTTGAAGATCTCCATCATGTCTTGGATTTTCTCTCCTTGCTTCCCGAAATGAGAAGGTTCCTTCAATCGTTGAGGAAAAGGAACCGGAGGTTCATAAGAGGTGTCAAGATTTGGAATCGATGGTGACATAACTTCACTTGCCTTTCCTTTTGGATTTGAAGGGGTATTTTGCAAATTTGGATTTAACGGCAACAATTTTGGATTTAATTGGGATTCTTTTATATTTTTAGGTTGCTCTTGAAATTCTTTTCTCTCTTCCTCCCCTACCTTGGAGTTAATGATTTTTCCACTCCTCAAGGTTGTGATTGATTGAACTTGCTCTGGAGGAGCATTACAAGTTGAAGATGATGGATCTTCAATCATATGCACACCCTTGGGATTCGCCACCGGTTGACTTGGCAACTTACCTTCCTCCCTTCTATTTAAGGCATTAGCTAGTTGCCCGATTTGAGCTTCTAACCTAGCCATAGATTGAGCATTGGCTTCTAGCTTAGAGATTGATTGAGAATGAGTTTGCAATAAGCGGGTGTTGGCCTCAAGATTGCTTATCACTCGATCTTCAAAGCTTTGGCTTCTCGGAGGAGGTGGTGGTTGTTGGTAATTAGATCTTTGATTGTAAGGTTGAGGGTTTGGCCTATAATGCGGCTGTTGAGATTGGGGATTAAAAGAATTTTGCCCTTGGAAAGGGGGACTTGATTCTTGATTCTTCCATGAAAAAGCCGGATGATTCTTGTAACCAGGATTGTACGTGTTCGAATATGGATCATTCATTTGTTTAGCGTACAAGGCATTCGCTTGCTCTTGAGCATAATCGGGAGATTGCCCGGCAATAGGGCAATCTCGCACAAAATGCGAAGTGCTATAGCAAAACGAACATCCCTCCTGATTTTGGACAGATTGGTTAGGAGTAGGCAGCCCATTTTTCATGATTAAATCCATTTTTCGGGACAAGGCTTCTACTTGCATGGCTACCTCATCTACCCGTGAAATCTCATGCACTCCTCTACAAGGTTGGGTGGCCTTCCCTTTCCTAGTGGAGGAGCGTTGAGCTGAATTGTTGCTTAGGGTTTGAAAAAGTTTCCATGCCTCATCGGGGCTTTTCAAAAGGTACCCACCCCCACACGCGGAGTCTATCATTTGTCTATGTTGCTCACTCACCCCATCATAAAAACTTTGCACTAGCTGCCATTTTGGGACAGCATGATGCGGACAAGATTTTAAGAGATCTTTTAACCTCTCCCACGTCTCATGGAATTGTTCTTGGTCAATTTGGGTGAATCCGGTGATTGCTCGCCGAATATCACTTGTCTTACCCATTGGGAAGTATTTTTTTAAGAACACTATTTGCATTTCCGCCCAAGAATGGATTGAGTTGGGTTCTAGGGAATTGAACCAACCTCTAGCCTTATCTTTTAGGGAAAATGGAAACATACGTAGCTTTAGATCATCCTCCGTAAAGTGTGGTACACGAATGGTGGAACACACGGAAAAGAAGTAATCTAAGTGCCGGTATGGATCCTCATTAGGAAGACCGTGAAAGCTGTTAAGAAGGTTGAGGGTGGAGGACTTTATTTCAAATTGATTTGCCGCTACATCCGGAAATTGAATACACGAAGGTACTTCAAATGTAGTCGGAAGGTAAAAGTCCATAAGCAACTCTCCTTGAGGAGGTGGTGGTGGAGGCGGTTGTTCATGATTAAAAGGAGGTAGACCGGGAGGTTGTCTCTCATTTGGATCCATGTTTTCAGTCCTAGGCAAAATAGGGTCCCTAGAGGTTCCTCTACGTCGTCTAAGTGTTCGTTCAAGTTCACTATTACAAGGAAGCAAAGGAAGTGACAATGACCGTCTACCTAGCATGCATTATCAATTGAACAACACCTCTATACACAAAAGTAACAAAAATATATACAAAAGAATGTGAATGAACTCAAACCACCAGTTTTTGAAGTTATACTCACAAAGGGTTCCAATTTGAATTCTTTTAGATGCCCGCAATGTGGTATACCTAAAATCAAGAAGTTTAAGATATAAGAACAAGATATATATACAAAAAGAATGAAAGAATTTCTAGCCTAAGAATTAAACCAGATTTAATCTTCCAATGGCGACAATTAAACCGTAGATCCCCGGCAACGGCGCCAAAATTTTGATGTGGTCGGAACTAAATTATATTGCAAGCTTAATTTTGCCCTTTTTATCAAAATATAATTTAACCACTCGCAAGAGCACGAATCTTTGCAGATAAGGTTCTATATAGAGGGTATCGATCCCACGAGGACTAGTCGTTAATTGTCATAGAGAAAGATTAATTCTACTTTAATTCAAACAAAACAGATTTTTGGTTTTGTGTTTAGAAACTATTGCATAAAGGAAATGACAATAAAATTAAAGAGTAAAGTTGGGAGAGAGAACTAGGGTTGGTTTCCACCCCTAGCCATTCACATGTTCATAAGTGTAGCAAGCAAGGGATTCATTAATTAAATGCCTAACAATGACATTAGGCTTGTGACCTCAATGACATATCAAAAGATCAATGTGTGTGCTAACCTATCATAATCCATCTTCAACAAGCATAGCTCTTCAACCTAACTAACTACCTACTTACTCTACTCTCTAAGTGAACACTACATGCATCCAAACTACCTTGTCTTGGCATGGTCTATACAAACTAGCATCACACATTCATTTAAACACCATTATCTAGCCATCATTTGCACTTCTTGTGGAATATGCAAATGTTGTGCATTCAAGTGACAAAACCTACTCTAAGACAAGAATAAATTCCATATCAAATGAATATATAAAAGAAATATATTTGTGTACATAATCACTAGGCTAAATAATCAACATTTAATTACAAGTCCCAAGAGCTACAAAGATGAACAAGTTTACATGGCTAGGGGTTGAAACCAACACCCTAGTAGAAGAGTTAGTTGCTCATGGTTGCCTTGCACCCTTCCATTGATGAAGAGAATGAAGCTTCTTGGTCTGGTTCAGCCCTTCCTCTTCCTCTCCCGAAGGTCTCTCTCTTCTTCTTCTTCAGATTTGTATGTGTTGAGAGATATGTGAGATATGTGGCTTTTGGTGCTTTTTGTGTGCCCTTTTTTGCTCCTTTGGGCCCACCATATATATATATATATCATTATATATATCTCTTGTATCAAGAAGGCCCCCAAAAGTCTTGTTCAAGTCAGACAATCCCCTTAAGTCGTGCAAAAAGGGGGATTTTGTTGCAAGTGGGAGAGCAGGTGAGCAAGTGGCCAAGTGGGCTCTGCAGCATTTCGATTGATCGAAATTGCATTTCGATTGATCGAGATTTCGATCAATCGAAATGAGATTTCGATCAATCGAAATTTCGATTGATTGAAATCCACATCTCGATTGATCGAAATGCCTTGGCAACAGCTTCTGATTTCATCTCTTGACTGCAGAAAACTTCCAACTTTGCTCCATTTACTCCAATACCTGCAATACATCAAAAACACAAAAATACCGTAAACATATCTCGGTAAACGCAAAAACGGAACTAACGTATGTAATAAAGAGGGTTCAAATGCATAGAATTGAACACTTATCACCATTGATCAAGAGGAAGAGAATATTGATATCATGGATGGTGTGCGTGGTAATAATGAGGCCAACAATATTGTGTCTAATGCTGTTGTGGAAAAAGCGAGATTGATCAGAGATTACTATGTCCCAGAGACTTATAATTCACCAGCTGATTTTCAATTACCTAATGTTACAGCACAGAACTATGAGATCAAGCCCAGTATCATTCATATGTTGCCATCTTATTTTGGGTTGACTCATGAGGATCGGTACAAGCACTTGGATGAATTTATAGAAGTTTGCTCATTAACAAAAATTCACAACTTTTCTGAAAATACTTTTCGGATGCGACTCTTTCCATTCTCTCTAAAAGAGAAGGCCAAGTATTGGTTCAGATCTCTACCGGCGAGCTCTATCACTACATGGACTCAAATGCAAAATGAGTTCTTGAAGAAATATTTTCCGATGGGGAGGACCAATCAATTCAGACGTGCTATCACTGGTTTCTCTCACTTTGAGGGGGAACAATTTTTTGAGACATGGGAGAGATTCAAGGACCTTCTTAGGAAGTGTCCTCATCATCAAGTTCCACTGTGGCAGTTAGTGCAGTGTTTCTATGAAGGGCTAACTGAAGGTAACATACAGATGGTAGATGCATCATGTGGGGGCACTTTTATGTTAAAAAGTGAAGAGAAAGCTTGGACTTTGTTCGAGAACCTCAGTGACAATTTTTTACAACATGTGTCTTCATCTCATTCAAGCAGACCAACCCATTCAAGGAAGGCAGATGATATTTTTGAGATTGGTTCTACAAATGCTATGTCTACCATTGTGGATGTTGTGGCACAGAGAGTGGTGCAACTCATGACGGCTGGTCAAGTGCCTAATCAATCTTCATATCCTTCTATTTTTTATCCATGTGATGTTTGCTCGAGTCCTATGCACCATGTGAATAATTGTCCTTCACTTGGGCAATTTTTAATCTTCCACAAGAGCAAGGGTAGCAATTCAGCCCACTTTTCAACCTCAGAACTATGTGCCTTCACAATTATATCAAGAACAAGTTCCTATGGCACAAAGGTATTCAGCCATTGAGGACAAGATGACAATTGTCCTAGAAAAAACTTGAGAAGCTTGACTCTATTATAGAGACAGTGCAAGCTACTATAGCAACACTTCAATCCACTGCTCAACTAGTTTATTCTCACTCTCAATCGATTGCCAAACTGGAATCTCAGTTTGGACAACTTGTCAATGTCGTGAGTAGAAGAAAGGAGGGGATACTACCAAGCCAACCAGTTGCCAACCCAAGAGGGGTTCATGTCCTTAACAATATTTCTTCTTTGAGCAACCCACACCATGAACAATTTCAAGCCATCACCACTCTTAGAAGTGGAGAAATAAGTGACAACAAGGTGGGGGAGAAGAATCTTGATGAAGAAGAGGTGCCAAAGAGTCCAAATGTTGAAATTTCTCATGAGCCTAAGATAAAATTGAATACTTTTAATGCCATTCAACATCCTCGAGATGAGAGTGATTGTTTCTTCATGGATGACTTTGATGATTATGTTGAAGAAGTTGATCCAGTTGCTCTATCACATGATGTTGAGAAGTCCATTAAGTGGGTGAATGATTTACTTGATGTAGTGGCCATGAAAAATACTCCACCTTGGAGGATTCCAATTGAGCCATTGCCTATTCTTTCTAGCATTCCTCCGATGCCATTATTAGAGTCTCCTCCACGGGTTGAATTGGAACATCTTCCGTCAAGGCAGAGAGATGTGTTTTTCGAAACCAATGAGACCATTCCGGTCACTTTAAGTTCGACACAAGGAGGTGAGGATCATATAGGAGGGACGAAGTTAAATCTCCTCAAGAGATGTGGCATTGGGTGATCTTTCAATTGATGTCAATGACCGTCGCCTACGGACGTTAAATTGTAGGATTTGTATGTATTTCTATCCTTTAATTTCTGTAGTTTTCTTTTATTTTTTATTTTATTTTTTTTAATTTTTAGTTTATGTATTTCTTTATTTTTCTTCCATTATTAGGTGTGTTTTAATGTGTTTTCTTTGAGTTTTTTTATGTATAAGTTGCTTCCGGAGGATGCCAAGAGGTGTACCGAGGTATTTGGACTCAAGACGGGTGAAAAAATGAGCTCTCGATCGACCTTGGGCGATGGAGACTCCAAAAATACACGTCCCGGTCGATCTTGGGCGATGGAGGGCGAAACAGGCATCAACCGGGGGGATCGATCACCCAGCCTATGGGGGATCGATCGCCCAGCTCCTGAAGGCCCAATCAGATCCGTTTTGTCTATTTTGAGACCCTCTTTCATGCGCTACTTCCTCTAACCCAAAATTTCAAGCTTTGGTGCCTCTTTGTGCCTCTCCAACATCAAAATACACTCTAAAAATCTTTCATAACACTACTTGATCATCATCATTCATCACCATCATCATCTATTCCAATCTATTTTTCTCCATCCTCATTAAATGATCAATTTTCTCAAGTTTCTTCTTCACAAGGAAGTAGACTTTGTTTGAAAAATTGGTTGGATTTCTTTGAGAGGTTTTGTGCTACAAGTTTGGGGGAGGACATTGCACATTAACTGTGGGCTAGTTGGTTGATTTTGATGCTCCATTCTGGCCATGACTTAGATGCTTCGGCACCACCTTTTCCTTGATTTTTCGGAGGTAACTATCTTTTGTATTGTTATTTTTTTTATTTTTTTTCTTTTTTATTTTATTTTTCATATTTTTTTTTCTTTCTTTCTTTCTTCAGTTAAAAAAAAATTTTCTATTTCATATTTATTTTCACCCATATTATTTCACTTGGTCTTTGGGGAATAGTGGTTTGTTTTGACAGGTTGTAACTTTCAAGTTTGGGGGTGTGCTTGCATTGCCTTCATCTCATTGGCTTACTTTATTTTCTTGCCACTACTTGTCCATGATCCTGGTACCATCGTTCTTACTCTTCTCTTTGCTTTGATTGATAGTACATTGAGGACAATGTACAGTTTAAGTTTGGGGGTGAGGCGATGCCTATTTTTTGTGCTTGTTGTGCTATGGGGGAAATTTTTATGAAATTCTTCTTGTTTTAGAATTTTTGTTTATTTTATTTTCTTAGTTTGTTTATTATTTTCTTTTGTTTTGTTATTAGATAGAATTTTTTGACATCATTCAAAGGATTAGTACCTTATGTAGGTGCATAACTTGCAATTTTTGAGTATGTTTTAAATTTTTAAACAACTGTGGTTTAAATAATGTGGTTTTAATCATGGTTTGCAATAACATGTTTTTGAGTGATTAATTTTAGTTCCCTTACATGCACAGACACACTAGCATAGTCTTATGGGATATAAACTTTGGTTTTGAGTTATTGAGTTACATATGCTTGATATTAACTAGTATCTCTTGAGAATGAGTACCGATGATGTGTTATACTTGACTTCAATGAAAAAAAAAAAGAAAAATAAAAAAATATATGTTGTAAGCAAATCAATTTGATCCTTTTCATGAGTAACCGGACCTCTATGCCTCAGGAAGCACGGAGTGTTCGCGTCAAAAGTGAAAGGGTGAGAAAAGATGAGCATTGGTTGTCTTGATTTGTAGCCTGATTGATTTGAGTAATTAGGTCTTCAGGGTATCTTAAAGCCTAGTGCCCTAAAGCCGTCTGGTTTGGGAGTCACTGACTGAAAGCTTGCTACATGGATCTTTTAAAAAGCTTAATAAATCAAGACATTGCACAACCGATGAAGCAATGAAAAAAAAAAGAATAAAAAAAAAGAAAAAAAAAAGAGAAAAAAAGTCATGTATGCATGTTGGGAAGTATGATTTCAATAAGGGGAGCTAGTGAGTTGAAGGGGTATGTGCCTTAATATATTCAGACCTTGGTTATGCTACATGAGATGACTGCTAGTTCACTTTACACGAGGGAGCTAGAGTTGATTATTTTGAGATATGTTGATGTGAATTATGTGTGGGGACCATTGATTTGAATTATAGAATTTGAAAGTTTGAAATTATTCTTGAATGCAAGTTTGTAACTATGTATTGTATCTTCTTCTTGAATTAATGTTAAAACAGAATTTTGAATGTTTGTGGGTAACATTTCTGGAAACCCTCATGAGACTATACTCGTCCACTAGGGGGAACCTAGGGGTTTAAAGGCTTGTTGCATATGCTAAATGCAATCGTTTCTCCCACGAAAGTGGAGTTGGGTAGTTTAGTTAGTGTTTATTAGTTTCTTTTGTTTTAGTTTTGTTTTATTCTGTTGCTAAGGGACTAGCAATATGTAAGTTTGGGGGTGTGATTGGCGTCGAATGTTGCGCATTCTAGCCTCTTAACTTGTGTATTTTATTCTCTTAGTGATAGATTATTTTGTGATTTTACTTCGTTTTAGTGTTTTCTGTATTTTCAGGGTCTTAATGATTATTTCAGTTAAAACCGTGATTTTGGGCTTTTAAAGATGACATGCAAGATGGTTAGATGAAGCCTACATCAAAGGGATCCATTGAACTCCATATTTTAACTCAAATCAGCCCAAAGAAGAGGTCCAAGAGAATTACAACTGCTTAAGAAGGTTTCGGGCCTGAAGCCCAAATCTGCGCATAATACAGTCTTAATCCCGTTTTGGAAAACGGACCAGAAGTCTTATTTTTGAGCCTTAAATCAACATTATTTTTGCATAGGGTTGAACGAAATTTGATTCTGCACACTTTTGTATTTCACGAGAATTTCGTAAATCGGACTTTTAGTGGGTCAAAAGTTGGGCCGAAGTCAGCAGGAAAAACCCACCTGATTAGTGCTGCGGGAAAACCTAATTAATTCCTAATTGGATTAGGACTTTGATGTATTCTCTTGGCTATTTAAAGTGACAAATTGGGGCTGTATAGAGGAGGCTTGGCAGCAGCTTTGAGGGCTTTTGGAGTGGAGAATCATTGGAGAACATGGCATATCATGAGCGGCTAGTTCAGCCACCAGGGTTCTGATGGAGCCCTAACTAAACATCACTGGTTTGATTGTTCTAATTATTGGGGATTTTTGTATTCATTCGTAGATTATGTAATTTAGAGGATTCTTCTTATAGAATTGAGCAATAAAAGTCTTATAAATTCAGTTTCAATGATTTCTTATCTTGTCTTAGATACTTGATTGTTGTTATTGAACTCATCCCTCTTGTTTTCTGTGATCATGAGAGTGATTATTACACAATGATTTTCACTGAATATATCATTAAAAGCTTTGATGGATTATGCCTAGAAAAGATGAACCATACTGTACCTTAGATTAGAGTAGTTAGGCAGATGGTCCATGCCAATCGAAGATAGTCTATGACTTAGCCTTAATCATATGTTATCTTCTTGACGGATGGAGGTGAGCTTGTAGACACCGACACCACTTATGCATGATATGATGCCCCATAGTTAGTTCGATTGACCATTGATTGTGAAGTTAGTGGTGAAATCAATTACCCTAGACTTATCTTATATTCTCTACACTCCTTAGTTTTTCTTGCTTTTGTTCAATTGCTTCATTAGTTAATTTAGAATTAAAAATCAGAATTTATTTCTTTTAAATTTAATTAGAATTAGTCCTAACAATTCAACTCAGTCAGACCACAGTCCCTGAGGTACGATACCCCTTTCAATAGCCCTATTCTGCAAGGAATTCGTTCTATTGCGAAGTGTGAAAATTTTTAATTGATATACTTTTTGAGTCACACTCACACACGAATCACTTATCAAAAAGCCGAGAGATAAATCTGCTTAAAGCAGCGATGCGCCCCGTTAGGATCGGATATCCTTGTGAGTCTTTGGTTCCTCATTTTGAAGGAGAGTTTTCACTTGAACCAGACTTGCTTCTATTGCTATTCGGTTAACAATATGCCCCAAAAATTACCCTGAAGAAACCCCAAAGGAACATTTTGAGGGGTTTAACTTCATGTTATAGCTCCATAGAGTGTCAAAGACCTCATATAGATGCTTCGTGTGATCTCCTTTTTTGAGAATTTTTACCACCATGTCATCTATGTATGCTTTCACCGTCCGGCCAATCAGTTTTTTGAAAACTTTGTTGATTAGACACTGGTAGGTTGCATCGGCATTCTTCAATCTGAATAGCATCACTTTACAGCAATAAATCCCTTCTCGGTGATAAAAGATTTTTTTATTCTTAGGATTCATCAAAATCTGATTGTATCAAGAGTATGCATCGAGGAATGTCAATCATTCATAACCAGTTGTGGCATCAACCATTTGATCAATATTCGGGAGAGGAAAACTGTCCTTAGGGCAAGCTTTATTCAAGTTGATGAAATCTATATAGATCCGCCACTTGCCATTCTTTTTTGCACTAATACCACATTAGAGAGTGAATTTGGAAATTGCACTTCCTTGATAAAACTATCCTGGATATCTACTTCTTCTGCTATGATTTGATTCTTCTCTAGAATGAATCTTCTTTACCTCTACTTAACAGGTGAATGGTTTGGGTTGACATTAAGTGTATGACATGACAGTGAATGATCAATTCCTGGCATATTCGAATGGTCCCATGCAAAAACATCTGAATTGTCTTTCAATAACTGTGTTAGCTATGTTCTTTCTTCCTTGCTCGAAAAAGCCCAAGACTTGTAGGATCTTTTTCGGGGAGGATATCGACCGGTTCAAGCAATTCTTCAGTTAGCATGTCCTTCCCTAGCTCTACCAGAATGCTTTTTGGCAGATATTTATGTGATTGTTATTTATCCTAATCATCTTTTACCATCTTTCCTTTTGGTGATAGAGCGTAACATCTTTTTGTAGCCACTTGGTCTCTTAAGATATCAATTAAACCTTTTCAGTTCGGTGTTATACACCTCATTAGCTGCTAAAGTGTTGACGAAACCCCTTATATACGGTGTATCCAGCCTCTTCCCATTATCATATTGATGAAGAGTTAAAATCAACAACAACAAAAGATTCTATTAGGGTTCTGGCTGCTGTAGTCACCTACAGCAGCCAGAACCCTAATAGAATCTTTTTGGTGATAGAGCGTAACATCTTTTTGTAGCCACTTGGTCTCTTAAGATATCAATTAAACCTCTTTAGTTCGGTGTTATACACCTCATTAGCTGCTAAAGTGTTGACGAAACCCATTATATACGGTGTATCCAGCCTCTTCCCATTATCATATTGATGAAGAGTTAAAATCAACAACAACAAAAGATTCTATTAGGGTTCTGGCTGCTGTAGTCACCTAGAGCTCTGCTACCCCAGTTGGGATAACCTGTCTTTCGTTGAACCCTATCAGCAGCCAAGCCATTGGCTTGAGGCGTTCTATATCTAGGCCCATTTGTTGGAATGCCCATAGAGTTAGAACGTTTGAGCTTCTTCCCGCATCAACCAATACCCTATTTACTTCATGGTTGGATATGATTAGACTAATCACAAGTGGATCTTTGTGGGGTGTTTGAATTTTACTCATGTCTTCAATTGTGAAGACAATCAATACTTTAGCTAAGTGATTATTTACTGAGTGAACTTCGCCAACCCTCTACATCTTCTGCCCACTCCTTAGGTGTGATCATCTCTTCGATTCTCTCTTTTGCTCAAATGCCGGTTGACCATGAATATCATTAATGATCCTACCAGGAGCAGGGTTCTGTTGTGTTTGGCTTTTGTTGAGGCTGATTGGATGGTTTGGTTTGCTCTTTACGAAGAAAGTACTTTGATAGATCGCCTTTGGCGATCAGAATGTTTCCTTAAACTTCTGCATTTATTATTTGTGTAGCCAAAGTCACTATAGATGCATAATGCTTATTTTTATCCCTTTGGTCCAATGGTTGCCAAATAGCTAAAGGTTGGTGAAAAAACTATGAGTTGAGCGGTGCGGAAGCAGTTGCAAAAAGTATTTTAGAACCTAGAGAGGGGGTGAATAGGATCACTTGCTCGTTTGGTTAATTTTTAATTAATTCAATTTTAAGTCCAATTAATCAAATAATTAAAGCAAGCAAATAAATAAAGTGCCAGTAAAGAAAAGAATGCACTAGATATACGTGGAAACCCAAGGCGGGAAAAATCACGGAGGGAGGCAGCACGCCTCAGGGAACCAATTCACTATGATGAAGCACAGTACAACAGACTCTGTCTCAGTCTCACACCCCTCTTTACTCTATCAAGGATCTGATGCGAAACACCTCAGCCTTATGATTGCGACAACACGTCCAACTGCTGCAAACTTTCGGCTAACGTCACCACCCTTACAGAAAGGTTGCTGGAAGAACCAAAATACTCAGCAAGTATTTTGTTCCCTTCGTAGTGCAATCTGGTCACCTTTCTTCTTCAGCAAGTAAGCAAGCGAAGAACCATTAATCCAATGTTCTGATCAGCAAATAGATTTGATGCAGTCTTTGAGCAGCTAATCAGAAGTAAAACACCATCCTAAATATCACTCGTGAAGTATGAATGTGTATTCTTAAAATATAAAGCCCTAATTCTATTGTATATACTCTCTCTCTCTAAAAATAATATTCCAGGGCACACCCTTGTAGAGAAAATATGAATACATATATATAGGCAAGGAAGTTCTAATTCTACTTGGAAAAGAAGTTAAATACCAAAATAGAACTTTCCTAGAAGTTTCAAACCCAATAGGAATCAAGATTTCCGTCAAAATTTATTTCCTATTTAGAACAGGCTAAGTGGGACCGGTGCCAAATAAATAGGACCGGTGGGACTTTTTGAAAACCTGCAAAAACTAAACTGCCGAGAAAAGTTGGACCGGTCCTAAATATTGGAGACTAATCCTACTTTGAAAAACCCTAAATTTTGCATTTAAACCCTAGTTTTTCAAAATAGGCTCGGAACTAAAAAATGCAGAATGTCCTCACCATACTTACCTGTACTATATGGTGTTCTAACTGATTTGTCGGCTTCTATGCACTTGAGTGTCAGCTCGAAGTGTCGATGATCGATACAAAGAATAAATCAAAAATTACAACTCGATCAATCAGGTTTTGATCACCGAAATATGCCAATTACAATAGTATATCTCACAAGCTCCCCCTTTGACAATTTTGTGACAAAACCACCTAGACAATTGTAACCTAACCCATTGAAAAAATTAGATTACAATATTTGCCCAAAAATACATAGAAATAAAAAGCTGATCATCAGAAGCTTCACATGTGTGTTTAGAATAAAACCTGTTGTACCTGCACATCCCTTAAACAACACAACCTGTGAAAAGTTAATAAAGAAATATAATCATGAATATCAATATCTTCCCCTTAATCTGATAAATATATCTCCCCCTTTGTCAAAGAATCTCATATCATATCATATGCATATAACAATATCATATCCCCCTTTTTGGAACAAATTGACAAAGAACTAGCAAAGAGATTTAGTTAAACAGATAAATCATGAAGCACATAGAGAGATTAAGGCAAACATAATCATCATCACTGATCAAATAAATATCCAAAATATATCAGTTGATGGAATAAACAGAACATAACAAAAATAAATATCTAGACATCAAGGATAAATCAATCAACAACAGTCTAGACCAAAAGATATTAAGGCCTAAAGTCTAGGTCTAGTCAGCCTCATCAATAGACTCATCAGAAACAGCAGGGTCAAGCTTGTCAATCCTAGCATGTAAGCGATCGAACCTTGCTGATTGAACCTGAGAACCTAGTTCATCTGATTGGCCGTCACGGGGGTGTCAGTCGTAGGAAGTTGGAAAACTCCACGACCCCAGACACAGCCTGACCAGCTCCTTGACTGAGCTCATAGGCCTTTCTGTCCTTCTCCTTCTTGTTTACCGAGCGAGTAATTGACGTGGCATCAATCATCCCTTTCGATTTCTCAATATCAGCTCTCTCTGGAATACGAACCCTAGCATCCCTCAAAATAGTCATCACTATCTATGGAAAAGGTAATGCTGATGAAGACCTAGAATGTTGAGTGGCTAAGATCATGGTACGCATGATTGTTGTGGGAAGATTGATCGGATCTCCTCGAACAATGTGATAAAGAATCTCAGCTTAACTCTTAATCAAATTACCCTTGTGGTCATGAGGATCTAAATTGTATGAGACTATCAAATTCAATGTCGAGACCTCATCGGTAAGGTAGAGTGAAGGCAACTTATCTACTACCCTTGGGGCTTCAGGTATGCACAACTCTCTAATCATATCATCCATGCTCGGTCTGTTTGAGTCCTCAACTTGGTATGGCAAAACAATGCCATCTTCATTCTCTGCAATACCTAACACATTTGCAATAGTGTCCTTGGTGACCTCAACACGAACGCCATAACATTTAGTCATGAACATTAGGTCGTCAAGCTTGATGTAATCATATTGCCATAAAAATATCGGACCATGTCGGGCTTTACAATTTCTCTAAGATCACAAAGAGACTCCCAACCATTGTCTTCAAAGTATTGCACAAAATCCATCTCCCATTTACGCTTGATTATCGCAAGATTGACTCGCCTTTCAATCCTCATAGCCCGGCACCCTATGATATTCACAAAATTATTGAAATTGAACTCATCTTCAAACATGTCTAATGTGAATACAATTCGATTCTCATCACTGGTAGACGCCTCAGTACGTCCCCGTTTGCGTGCCATAAGAACTACAATGAACGGGATCAAACATAACGACAAAAGTTCCATTGAGTCAAATTGTCGAACACTTGGTGTGCAAGTGAAAAATGCTCAAATTTCAAAGCAATTTGTTTGCACAATTTCTCCCAAATCCACAAATAATCAATACAATCCCCCACAAGTCTAAACCCAACCTCCAATATTAATCAATCACAAAGAAAAATAGATGAAAAGAAATGTGTGTGAGTTGGAGTGTTTTTAAGATGTAGAGAGTTAGAGAGATTGAGAATTATGAGAATGAGAGTGTGTGTGAGAATGAGGGGCTTAAGACACTTATGCGTGCGCGCGAATTTCAGAGAAACTAGGCATCTGCTAAGTGTGACCGGTCCTCATATTTGGGGACCGGTCCAACTTCTCTCGGTTCCTCAAAACCTGTAGAAGTGCGACTGGTGCTCAATAATGGGGACTGGTCCAACTTTGTGAATTATGAAAAATTATACTTTGGACCTCTAATTCACCAAAAACACATCTTTTTAATCTGATTTAGCAATTAAGCACATAAAGAGTGAAAAAAAACACAAAATAAAAAAAAAACACCTTTTTGGATTTTTGAAAATTTTTCAAGAGAAAAATAAAAGTAAAACATGAATAATCTCATGAGAATAATCAAAGCACATTTTTCAGAGAATAACATGAGTTCTAAAATTTCAGAAGGCTTATTTGAGATAATTGAACTCATTGGAAAGGGAGCTTACAGACTACAAAGGGTTCACAATGGTGGAGCTTAGTAAAAAAATCTTGGAATGTAATGCACCTGCAAAAGTACTATGTATGAAACCCAGTACGTTCTAATTCAATAAAGTTCGTAAAATCCTATATCAAATTATGTCCCACATCGAATTACTGAAAGCCTTCTCTTGAATTGATATAACGAATTCCTCTTGCCATACAGAAAGGCAATGGGATTGTGCAGTGAAGCAAAATTCGCTGCGCAATGTCACTGTGTTACCCATTTTTTGGAATTTCATAAAAGGACTTCAGCATGGCTAGCCAAGCGTCACAAATGAATGAAATTGGTTAAGGCATGACCAGTTGAATGCTAGGTATGAATGAAAGGACCTCAGTATGGCTAGTCGAGCATCACAAATGAATGAAATTGGCTAAGGCATGACCAGCCGAATGCTATGAATGAAAATACCTCAGCATGGCTAGCCGAGCATCACAAATGAATGAAATCAGCTAAGGCATGACTAGCCGGGTGCCAGGTATGAATGAAAAGACCTCAGCATAGCTAGCCAAGTGTCACAAATGAATGAAATTGGCTAAGGCATGACTAACCGAATGCCAGGTATAAATGAAAAGACCTCGGGATAGCTAGCCGAGCATCACAAATGAATAAAATTGGCTAAGGCATGACTAGCTAAATGCTAGGTATAAATGAAAAGACCTCGGCATAGCTAGCCGAGTGTCACAAATGAATGAAATTGGCTAAGGCATGACCAGCCAAATGCCAGGTATAAATGAAAAGACCTTAGCATGGCTAGTCGAGCGTCATAAATGAATAAAATCGGCTAAGGCATGATTAGCTGAAAGTCTCAGGTATAGCTATTTGAACGATAGACATGAATTAAAAGACCAAAACATGACTAACCAAGAGTCCCAAACAAACAAAATGTGCTAAAGCATGGATAGCCGAATGGCAGCCATGAATATGGATACCATGCCTTGATTAAATCAAATAATTGAGGATTGACCAAATAGAACATTTTCAATCATGTGTTTCCAAAATATTAAGGTGGTAGTTGAAAACTTTACTATCAAATGAGCAAAATTCTTAATGAAACTTGACAAAATAACAAAGATACTCAATTTCATTATAATTCATTTCAAATTACAAAGTACTGTTGACTAAAGAGTAAGAAATGAAAATACAAAACAAAAACTACAATCATGATTCGCCAGAAGAAGGAGTAGGGTCAACAAGGGAATTTGAGGCATTTGCCGGCTCTGGAGCATTGGTTACGATCTCCTCAGCAGCAAAAATGTCAGAGATCTCTCTCTCTTCATCACCCATGTCTGGATCCTAATATGGAGGCCCAGATAGATCCATCTCACGATCATATTTAGCAAGGCCACCTGGATAGGATCGCTCGCCCTCGGATGCCATTGTATCATCAAATCCTGACTGGTATGCCTCTATGTTTCTGATCTGGATAGCTTGAGAGAGCTTGTGGAACATTGCTTTAGCCCCTCTCTCTAGTGTTAGCAGCCTGTCCTAAAGGGATTTGACATTAAGCTCAAACTCTAAAGCTTTAGACTCGGCCAAAGCTCTCTACAAGTCAACTTCCTCTTTCTCTTTTGCAAGCTCCTCGAGTTGGGACTTAAGTTGCTCATTTTCCACCAATAGAGCCTTGGACTTTGACTTCTCACTATTTATTTCATGCATGGCAGCTCGAAAGTTAGTCTCAACCCTCTGTCTCTGAACGTGAGCTTTCTTCACCTTTACGATCACTTGCTCGACCAGCTTGCACATCATCATCACTCCAAACATGTTTTGCATAAATGCAAGAAGAAATTCCAAGAAGGCTGCATAAATATGCGAAATTAACGTTACATTTTTTAAATTAAACCACCAACCACACCATCTTCTAAACTGGGATACCTTTGGATGGAACCCTTGCTTTTTAGATTGAGCTTTCCATTCATGGTGCAATTTGAATGGCCTAACTTTAGCTCAGTTGAGTCCTCTCGATCTTATTTACAATTAAATTAAAAATGAATTTAAATTAATAATACTAACTTTAACTTAATTTAAATTGGACTTTGGTTAGAGTGTCCACCCCTTAAACATAACTCGGAGAAAGTATTGTGTACTCAGTAAATTGTTTTTAACTATCAAAAGAAATGGAGAATTGTCATTGGGTGAGCAGGTACATTATAACCATACTATTGAATGTTTTTTCCTCTAACCCAAATTGCAACATTACTTTTATTTATTTATTTATTTTTTATTTTTAAATGTATTATAATTTAGACTATAAAGTTTGTGAAACTATCTCTGCACTGAAAGTTTTGTTAAACTATTTGACCTCTTAATTTACCCTCACCAAATATCTCCTTATTGCTGATGTATTTGTTGAGGTCATCACATTTATGTTAAATTACTAATTTACCCTTGCCATACTTTACCTATTTGAGATCTGACTTCTCTCCCTCACTCTCTTCATACTATGTTCGACCAAATCCTAAACTACGGTAATCAATGTATTATATTAAAAATAATAAAGTTTTTTTTAATTTTGTTTTGCTTGGCCACGAAATGATAATAAAACAATAATATTTTATATAATTAAATTAATATTTTTAAAAATATAAATAGAAAGAATAAAATTTCTATTGTTGAAAATATTAAGAAATTAAGTAATGTCAAATGTTTTGTTTTTTAACAATGAAGTTTTTTTTATTTCGCCAAAAAAAAAAACAATGAAGATTTTTTTTTTGTTCTGCCATGAAATGATAATAAAACAAGAATATTTTATTTATAATTAAATTAATATTTTAAAAAAAGTATACAAAAGAATAAAATTTCTATTGTTGAAAATATTAAGAAATTATGTAGAAGGGTAAAATTGAAACTTAAAATGTGTTTTTAGCCTAGAAGGGTTGATTTGCACATTTTTGAAACTACAAGCGTGCAAAGTGAACATGAAGGAAATTTTTTGCAGGTTTTTGAAACTAGAGGGGGGTTTTATACACTTTACCCCTTAAACATAACTCAGAGAAAGTATTATGTGCTTAAAAAATTATTATTTCTTATTGTCAAGAGAAATGGAGAGTTGTCATCGGCTTAGTAGGTACATTATTACCATACTATTGAATGTTTTTTTCTCAAAAAACTCAAATTGTTACATTACTTTTATTTATTTTATATGTTTAGGTGTCTTATATTTTAGCCAGATCATCTCTGACATTTTATGAGGTTTGTCAAATTATCTCTGCACTCAAAGTTTTGTTAAACTATCTGACCTCTTAATTTTCTCTCACCAAATATCTCTTTATTGCTAATGTATTAGTCATGGTCATCACATCATATTAAATTACTAATTTACCCTTGCCATACTTTACCTTTTTAGATCTAACTTCTCTCCCTCACTCACTCTCTTCATACTTCATTCGATCAAACCCTAAACTACGGTAATCATTGTAAAATATGTCAGTCTTTCCTTCTTTGCGTCTAAACTTCGACGCCATGTGGCAAGAACTATCGTTCAAATTGTGAACAACTTTACAAAACCGACAAAAATGTATATCCTTGAAGTGTTTTATAGCAACTTTTATCATCACATGAAACACCTCAGGGTTTGTACAATCAATGGGTGTATCAACTTCACCCTCACATTCAAGATTTAGAGTCCCAGAATCAACATCAATAACATTTAAAATCAATGAAAATTTTTAGAATCAACTTTTTCATTGTAAAGACTACACCAATTAATCAATTATTTGGCTAGAAATGCGGCAAAGGACAACAAGAAGAATCGGATCAACCCAAGGCATGTGCTTTTAGCATTAAGGAATGATGAGGAATTGAGGAAATTGCTTCAAGGTGTGACTAATTTCGGTGGTGGTTCTCTTCCCAACATTAATCTAGTTCTGTTGCCAAAAAAGAGCCCAAATTGACAAGGAATCGGATCCATTAACGTATAGTTGAGCTTAGGTGGCAGGGAATGATATGTTGTTTTTGACTGCAAGGAATAACAGGTTGCCATCGGGTGTGGCGGCGGGTGAGAAAGAAAAAAAAAGTCTTTGGTGGCAAAGAAGGAGGTGGATTGGAGCTTTCACCTTAGGAACCACCGCATATAACTCGCGAGTCCGACTGACCAAAACCACCACCACTTTCGGCATGACCATCACCCCCACATTCCAAAAATCTCTCCCATCATTGATTGAACACTCATCACTAGTTAACATTGAAGAAGAGATCAGATTGACGAAAAAGCCCTAAAAGATTGACGAAAAAGCCTTAAAACTCTTCGATCTCCTCAGGCTCGGTTTCAACTTCTTCATTTATATATATATATATATATATATAGACATATACTTACATACGTAAAGATTGATATATATCTATATTACATTTGAGCTTGGCGTTTGAATTTCCCTCAAAAAAAATTTCATCATCTAACAGTCAAAAATACTTAAAAAAATCAATCATGTAGTTCAAAATATCTATGTCTATCTATAGTCTAAGATAACTCTCTCTATCTACAATCAAACGGTCATCATTAACCCACAACATTCTATATCACACTCTCGCACTCATTATTATTTTTATTTATTTTCTCTCTCCTCTTTTATATCACTTTCTTTCTCCATGATTTGGCAGCAGACAAAAACACCGCCACCACCAAGAAAGAGGTCGAAGCCATCTCACTCTCCATGATTTGGCAACTAGACAAAAATACCGCCACACCAAGAAAGAGGCCAATGTCAAGTTCCCACCTTCCTCTGCCCGAAAAATCAGATCGCCACCACCAAGCACCCTAAGTAGCGGCAAAACTAGCAAATCTAGGGGCTTAGATCGTCATCCCCACTAGTCCCAAGTAGACGTAAGGCAGTTCCAATTGGATGGGTTCAATGTGTAAAAGTAAGTTAGTGGTTCAAATGGATTGGGCAATGGTGAAAATTGATGTAAGAGAAGATCCGATGACTTTTTTTTTCCTTTTAAGTAATGTCTATTATCGTTATTTTACATTATTAGTGTTTAATAGAAATAAAAATATTGGAAAGTTTCTTAATATAAGAGTGAAGAAGCTTAGTTTAATTAACAGCCTTTGGATTAGATCATATGCCAATAATTAAAAGTGCGTAGACTACTCCCTGCTCACCAGGGAGCAATTGAACACTATTGTATATATATATATATAGGCATATACTTACATACGTGTACATTGATATATATATATATATATATATATATATATATATGGGTAAATTACTTTGACCTCCCCTGAGATTTGGTTTAATTGCCCTTAAATTAAAAATTTTACAAAATTACTCTGACACTCCTATCAGTCCAACGATCCATTAAATAAAATCACATCTAATATACAATTACAAAAGTACTCACAAGTTATAATGCTTTTATGCAAAAATAACATTAATTTTTAATCTTTTGACTGAGATTAACACACACACACACACACACACACACACACACATATATATATATATATATATATATATATATGTCACACTAACACTATCATAACTGAGAGTAGTTTTGACATTTTTATTTTTTTATTTTAATTGACTTTAACGGAGGTGACTGTCAATTAATGGCAGAGGTACTCGGAGTAAAGTCAACCAAATCTTAAGGGAGGTTGATCACTATAATTTAAAAACTTTAATCCAAGAGTAATTAGACAAAACCTTAAGAGATGTCACAGTAATTTATCATATATCTATATATATTGATAACAGAACTCAAAACTTAGACTTAAAAAAGAGAAATTGATGCAAGGGTACAGTGGGACCAAAAAATGACCCTAAACAGTAAGAATAGGACACGTGGTGGTTAAATCAACAAACTCAACACATCAACCAAAGGGTCCACGCAGCATAACACATATATGTTGACTCATCAAAAGGGAAACATAATCTCCTCATTCAGATGCTCAATCAAGTTCAAATTGGTGTTCAATTTCCATTAATCACCGAGTTATTTAAGGAAATTATATGATTTCCATCATTCTCTGAGAAAATTGAGGAGAGATCACCGCAAATCAGAAGTATAAAGGGGAGAGACCAAAGGAATGGGAAAAGACAGCGAATTACCGGGAGAAAGAAATGAAAGCTTTCTGGTAGTTGATTCTTAAATTTGAGAGTGAGAGTCATTGTAAAACTCTTGAGATATATAAAATTCTCTTCCCATTTATGAACGTAGGCAAGATGATCGAGCTCAACCATGTAAATCAGTTTTGTCCATTATTTATTCATTGTTCTTACTTGTGTTTCATCCGGTGAGTGGGAATGTTGATTTCCAAACGATTGGAAATTTTTGCATCTATAGGTACTATTGTCCATTTGAATTTAATTAGCATGGTAATTTAGTGTACTGATAGGGTCATTTAACTCTTTTTATTCAATTAAGGGTAGTTTCAACATTTTGAAAATATACCATTGACGAGCTTAAGAATCAACTAACGTTAGGGGTGGTCAGAAAAAATTGGACTAACTTCAGGAGAGGTTGACCACACTTTTTCAAAAAGTTTCAGCCTAGAGATATTTGAACAAACCTCGGGGAAGGTCTGAGATATTCACCCTATATATTTTAGGACAATACTTACCTACTCACCAGTGAGTAGGTAATCCCTCCTTACCATTGATGTATTCAAATAAAAAAATGAACATATCAGCCTTAATTATAAAATTTAAAATATAATAAATAAGGATAATAAATAAGATTGATCCGGCTTTATTCAAGTAATTAACGTTTTATATTCACCCTAATCTCTCTTTTAGCCCTTCTCACATTCATGCCTTTTGTCCACTATTCTTCTTCCTCTCACTTTCTATGGAACATCATCCCTTAAAAGGCAACTATATAGATAGTATATTAAGAGTCAAAAAACTATTAACTATTCCCATATACAGATTCATGAAATATCCTAATTACATACACTACACCTCTTTAAAAAAAAAATTTGTAGGAGGAATCCGGCTAGCTTAAATAGAACTAATATATAGTATATATACATGTGTTTATGTGTATACAATCTATTAATATACTATTATATATAGTTGCCTTTTGAGTGATGATGTTCCATGGAGGGTGAGAGGAAGAAGAATAGTGGAGAGAGGCGTGAATGTGAGAAGGAGTGAAAGAGAGAAAATGGTGAATATAGAACGTCAATTACCCAAATGAAGCTAGGTCAATCCCATTTATTATCCTTATTTATTACATTTTAAATTTTGTAATTAAAACTGATGTGTTTATTTTTTATTGAAACACAACAAGAGTCTGGAGAGCTTACCTACTCATCGGTGAGTAGGCAAATATTTTTCTATATTTTATAGTCATGATCAACTTTTTTTTATCAAGAGGGCTACTATATGCGCTCCGAAAATGTCTTTAGGACCTCCAATCTTATTTCTTAATAATTAAATAACAAATTAAACCTAAACAATCCTTTTAACCCTACGGGGTAGCTCGGCTAGTCAAGCATTGCATTTACTCTTCAATGGTCACCAGTTTGAGTCTCCTCAGAGCCACGGAGGCTTGTCTGATTGTTAACTTCAGGGCTTCGTTTGAATTAATCGAGGTGCGCGCAAGCTGGCCCATACATCCATGATTTGAGAAAGAAAAAAAAAAGTCTACCAAACTTGCATTTCTCTCACTTTCTTACCTCCTCTCTCTTTCATCTCTACCTATGTCTTGGTCAAGCGGGGAACCGCTTTACGGCTTTAGCTTCTAGCAAGGAGGTGCGTTGGTTGATCTCCACTTCTCAAGCATTTACTTTCTACCATTTGTAGTGCAAATAACATATACATATACATACTTGATCTCTTCCCCACTTCTTCCAGAGATCTTTGTTGGAAAAGTTGTACCACTATTAATGGTTTATCATTCCGGAGCCAAACTTGCCGCTCTTCTCCATCAAAATTGAATTGTAATTCATTTTGGTCTCTTTCTTCCAATCAATAACAACATCTCTATAAAACTAATCTTCCTAAATCAGTTAAAAAAAAAAAAAAAAGGAAAAAGGTTCGACAACTGTGCAATACGAAAAGAAAGGTCCAAGAGCTACGCTAGACAAAAATATGGAGCACACTTTATTAGTTTTAGAAAATATTAAATAATTTCCATGCTTTTCTGATTTACCATGTTTTTTCAAGTAACAAACAATCATATGGCTCTCGCATTTTTAGTGTACGAAATTAGTGAATCATGATAGAAGTTTTCGATGCCCTAGAAGGGTATTTTTTGAACGTGGGGGTGTTATGTGTACTATATCTATGCTACACGGGTGTTTTTTGTACTTAACCCTTTATACTTATATATATTTTAATAAATGTACTCTTAAATTTGATTATAAAAGTGTTGTATGACTCCTATCCTGTACCTGACTTGTTATATTTGGAATCGGAATCTTTTCAGTGCACTGAATGGTGCCAGTGCTCTTTAAATTGAGGATGCAATGTCCACTCAACATCATGTATATCTCAAGCTATATGTTTTTTGAAGCATGCAACACTCATTCATTTAGTGATCAAAGTAGTGATATTCTTTCATAGAGTAATCCAGAGTAGGAATAATAGAAGGAAAATAGTGCCTGTTACCATACTGCTGTGAAGCATGAAATTATGAACTATTTTCTACAAGCTCATTGGTTGTGATCATTATGACTACCCAGGAAAACAATTTTTTATTTATTTTTATTAAACTTCATTTCCAAGTCCATTTCAAATGAAACAGCCAATTAGCTTTATGCCATTCCATATGGGGGAGAAATTAGGAAATGTTTTTTTCTCAATGAAAGCCAGTAAGTCCCCTGGGCCTAATGGCTTTATCCCACATTTTTTCGAAAAAAAATCCTGGGCTGAGGAGGAAATAACCAAAGTAGTAATGGATTTTTCTTTTTTTTTCAAATCCAAAGCTTTTGAAGAAAAAAAACAATTCCTATATTGCTTTGGAGCCAAAAGTTCCTAATCCCACATTCCTTAAAACAAACTTCAAATATGACACTCCATATAGATGGCCTAATGTGTGTTCATATAAATGCATCTTCAGGCATGACATCTTTGAAGCTCAATCCACACTTGACACTAGAATCTTCCTACTCAATAACTTAAACAAAAATTACAACTCAATATAATGGTTTAGGATACCAAATATGGCCACACAAATTTACATTCCTGACACATGTGGATATTTACTCCTCTTCTATAAACTCTGAATTTTATGAGAGAAACTGGTTGTATATTTAGAAATACATTCCTGCAAATGCAATAAGAATCGATGCTGCATCAGTTATGCTTAACTCCTGTTGTACCAAGTACAATGCTTTGAACTTACACTATATTTTAGTATTTTACTCATTTGTTAAGCCTTGCAAAGAGGTCATTGTCTGAAATCCTAAAATTCTCTGATATCAAGCAGTGGTTGAACAACAGAAACAAGACTGGGAAAATAATTCTTATTATAAGAACTCTTACCAGTTCAGATTTGAGCAACCAAAAATGCAGCTTTGACTAGGCATCATTCACGCTATAAACACGTTGAACTTTGTAGTTTTCTTGTGTCACTGATAACAACATATCACTAATGAAGATCAATTTAAAATACAATGATAAACGTTAATTAAACATATAATAACAAAGAAAGCAAAAGCACTAGCTAACCAAAAAAACCACATCTGAACAGAGCACTTTTCAAACAAAGAGGAAGAACAATCAGGTGAAGACAAACACTCAAAATTAGGAACAATCCCAAAACACAGATGACAAACAGGAGTTGCCACCACTTAAGGACTAATTAAGGACTGGGGAGAGCCAGCAGTGAGAGTTTCTGAATGCTCTATAGTATGTTCCTATCTCTCTAAATACAATAAACAGCTAGAGCATGCAACAGGATCTTCTTGACAGTGTGAGTCGCATTTCTAACCTTTTTTCCACTCATCATTTGCTAATAAAATTTTAAAGAAACCATTTCTTGATGCAGTTCTGCCCAAATCGGTGCCCATGTTAGAAGAAAGAGACCAGAGAAAAACCAATATTCTGAAATTGTTTTACATAAAGTAATTCTTTAAATTCACCATCCGCACATATAATAATAAAGGGATTGTCTGAGGACTAACCATGCCCACTCCGTCATAACACTGTCGGGTAAGTTAATTATCGGCAATACAACACTGTCAGAGCATGTTAATTATTACCAGCCATCGAATAAATACTTAAAATCCATTTCCAAAAGCATTATAGGCTCTACATATGGAAGCAAACAAATACAATAAAGGGACATAATCAAAATCCATTTTGCAAAAGCATTACAGGTTCTACATATGTAAGCAAACAAATACCACCAAATGACATAATAAAAATCCATTTTTCAAAAGCATTATAGATTCTACATATGGAAGCAAACAAATACCGCCAAGCACTTCCCTTCCTCCGTATCTCTGAAGATCATAAGAGTCTCAATCCAAAGAGTAGATATGAATTTCAAGTCCATCATTTCCCATGTTCTGTTGTTCTTCTTGAATTTGCCTGGCAGAGTCTTCAGCAGCACCGCTACACCATCGCACCCGGATCATCTCTAGAGTAGACATGTCCCCCAAACAAGATGGAATCTCTTCAAGCCGTTGACAGTCATCAAAAACCAGTGTCTGAAGTTTGCCAAAGTGAGCACTGGAGGTTTCCCATTGCTGAATATCAAGGCCTTGAAATTTCAAGAATTTGAGTTTGTCAAACTCACCATCATTTGTTTCCCATCTTGGTCCCTCGAATGCTTTATATGATAATTTAAGAACCTCAAGGTTAGGTAAGCTTCCAAGGGATGAGATTTCCATCCAAGGAAGACGACAGTATGACAAAGTAAGGCTTTTGAGATTTCGGGGTAGCATGTCAAGATGAGGAAACCTTCCAGATCCATCGTAAACTAAATTCAGTGTATTAAGGTCAGGAAAGTCAAATTTAGGAAAACTAGTACACTGACATTTTAGTTTCTTAAGATTCGGAAAACATGCCAAGATCTGACTGTCACCATCATAAAGATTTAGCTTACCTATGGTTTGTAAGTTATGCAATACCAAAGGTTGCTCATGACTGGTTTCACGAGGGATCTCAATAAGCCGTCTAGTATACACATGCCTCAACTTCACCATCTCCTGGATATCAGGTAAAAACAATGAACCTTTAGGTCCATCAACAATAAGGGTTTCCAGGTTCCAGAGGTAAAAGTTTTGTGATGGCCGGAAAAACTCATGGTCTTGCTCAACATAAAGTGCCAAATACCTCAAGTGAACTAGCCGATTGATGTCCTCTGGAAAGAAGAGGATTTTGATGGATAATAAATTCAACACCCGAAGAAGTTCGAAGGATTGACAAACAAATGACACATCAGTCTCAGGTAGGTTATAAAATGAACGGCCAAAGGACAAGAAAGATCGGATGTGAATCTCATAATTTGAACCATATTCAACAAGGTTATCATTATCATGGATGCACAGACGACGTTGCTTATGTGAATTTGAAGAAGAAGAAGAATTTTGTTCATACGAGGGAATCTGCCTAAGAAAATTCTCTTCATGAGCTTTTATCAAGCATAAATCACGCAAAAGGTCATGGACACGACATGCTTTGACCCCACCATCAGACCTTTTTCTAGAAACAACTACTAGACTTCTATTAATTAAATCCATCAAGTAATCATATGCCACTTCCTCCCGGCTTTTCTGCTCATTTTGTCGTATAAATCCCTCGGCAACCCATAACCATGTCAATTGCTTAACAGAAATTTCGTAGTCTTCAGGGAATCCTCCAAAATAGAGGAAGCATGGTTGCAAGCGATGAGGCAAGTTATTGTAACTAAGTGCTAGCGTGTCCATGTACTCCTTTGGGTCACTTTCAATACAAGAACCTACATTTTCAGCAACATACCTCCACCAATCTTGTGTCTTGTCATTCTCTGCTAGAAGCCCCGATAGCACAACAATCGCAAGCGGTAATCCTCGGCATTTTCTTGCAATTTTCTTTCCAATTTCCACCAAATCTTTTGGACAAGTTTCTTTGCGAAATGCCTTAATTTGCAATAGTTCCCAGCTTTCTTCTTCATTTAGAAAATGCAAACGGTAAGGTTTAGCATGCAATGCCACCGCCACATTCACATGCTGACTAGTGATCATAATTCTACTTCCATTATTGTCTTTTGGAAAATATCTTTCCAAGTCATTCCAAGCTTCTCTATTCCACAAATCATCCATGACAATGAGATATCTAAAACCCTTTAGGCGTTTGTAAAGCTCACCACCTAACTCATCATCATTTAGCTGGTCAATTTTACTTGGAAGTTGGATTTGTGCAGAACTGAAAATGCTAAGTAGTAAGTCTCTCTTGTGGTACACTTGAGAGACATAGGTCCATGCTCTCTTGTAAAAGCGATGTGCAGTCAAAGGATCATTGTACACTTTTCTGGTTAGAGTTGTCTTACCAAGTCCTGGCATTCCAATGATTGGGATGACTTTTAGCTGCTTTTCGCATTCGTTAGTAAGCAAATCTAGAATCGTCATTGTGTCTTCACAGAAACCCACAACAATTTCTTCCTCCATGACTGGGCTGGTGGCTCTTGACAATCTTTGATGGGAAGGCTTTTCTATTTCTGGGCCTCCATGCATCTCCCTCTTAAAAATCAGCTTGATTCTTTTTCCAATAGACTTAATCTCTCTTCTAGCGTTATTCAGCTTTTCGTTAGAACTCTCCACAATTTCCCGCCAATGAAAGGGAATAATTAAGTTTTCCATAAAGGATGCTAGAGAATCCCTCCTCGTACTGGCAGAGCAAAATCTTGCTTTAGGCATTACATAAAAGAATACGAGGAAGTCAAAAATATTTTCGACCTTGTGAGTCACATCTCTAATTCTTGCCACAAGATCTTTCACCTCTTGGTCATTTCGTTTCTCCTCTGAATCCTTGAGAAACATTCGTAGGAATTGCATCTCCACATAAAACCATTTGACTTGCTCCTTCTTAATCAACGGGTTGTCGCAGTTTATCAGCTGCACCAAGTTCTCCAAGAAAAAATCAACAGCAGCGTCAGTCATCTTTTTATCTCCCTCTATAGCAAGCTCACTTGTTTCCAAATTTTTGCAATAGAAACTGGTAATTCAACTCTTGATGATTAAGCAGACTATGCAACTGCAGAGAGTATAAAAAATGGTAGGTTAACATTGCACACCTAGTAATCAAGACATGTTGTGTATTTAAAATATTTTTTTTATGAGATCTCCTCTGTCCACTTCAGAGAGTGGCATTGACAGATACAGATTATATAAAAATATCAATCAGTAAATAGAAAGGTTATAATTCTTTCTTTTTTTTTTTTTTGAAAAAAAAAAAACAACTGATGATATCCTCTCCTCTGAGTAGCTTACAAAATTTTCTTTTCAATTTACGATCCATCGTAATAGCATCTGCAATCAATCGTAGTGTGAATTACGATTGATCGCAAGTCCTTGACAATAATTTCTGTAGAATTCTTCAAATGTCTAATTTCATGGTTAGACTTTCATCCTTAGCATGCAAACATTCCAAATGACTTTACATATATCCAATTTAAGTCATAATATGCATAAACGATAAAGAAATCATAATTCCATCATATAAAAGGAAAAAAACCTCAAATTTATACATTGATCCCGAGTCTCGTTCTCAATCATTTCAAGTGTCGGACATGACTCATACATATATTATTCAAGTGCTAGTTTAACCATCCATAATTACAATATTTTCAAAAGTGTCAACATGATACATACAAGCATGGATAAATATACAATATCCAAAATAACTCCAGAACTCTAATCGGATAACTCTACGCCTCATCTCTTGCCGACGCTTTATCTATAAAAATGTTTGGGGGAAAGGGATGAGCGATACAAGTGTTTAGTAGAAATGCCCTAACCCACCTAAGCATTGACCCAATATCGACCTATATGAAATGCAACACGGCATTTCTATAACTACATGACATATTCAATGCCCATATCCACCATTCCCAATACAATACATACATATAACAAATCATCATGCTTATTTAATGAAGAACATAAAAGCATCCACACATTTATAATCGTTGGTCAAACTCTGAGAGCACACATGATTGGCCACACTCTGAATGTCATATGATATTGGTCAAACTCCGATAACTCAAGTATGATTGGCCAACTCCGAATGTCATATGAGTATGTGGACCATTCCGATTCTTAGGCATTAACCTAAGTATGATTGGACAACTCCAAATGTCATACCAATGTAGATAGTTTTCCACCTCTGTGACATGGTTGGGCAACTCCGAATATCATGCACAACTCCGGATAACTCCGATCCATCAAGAATTTTAGCAATTCTACAAATATGCATTAAGCCACATAAATTCACAACTAACATGGCTATTGTCATACTTCGAATTTTTTTTTTTCAAAATCAAGAATGTGATAAAATTTAAAATGAATAAAATTAAAAACAATACCAATCAAATCGAGAAAAGAATAAAACCGAAGTAAATAAAATGAAACAAATAAAACTGACTTAAATAAAACAAATTCATTTTTCTCAAAATTAAATAACTGGTCCATGTACAACTGGAATTTATCCTAGAAACCAATTTTATTGGATAGAGGATTTTGAGACACTCAGTTTAGACTCAAAGTTTGCTCAAATCGGAGTTATAACAAATGAGTTATGAAATTTCAAATTTTAAAAGAATAAAAGGGATTTTACAAAAATTATATAGGGAAGATTTTGTATGTTTAAACTACATATAAGATAAACCCATTTCCACTCTTCTTCCTAATGGATTTACATATATATATATAACACTCACAAGTGACAAATGTGTGTGTGTGTATATATATATATATATACACACACATATATTCCTTCGTTAAATCACTTTAAGTCCCATATCTTTTACCAAATATAACCTCTCCTAATGAAACGAAATCCATTAAAAAGGTAATTTCGAGAACTTTACTATGTTACGGGTAAAAAAACAGATAAGAAATGAATTTTTTTTCTTTTAAAGTTTACAAAAAGAATAATATCTGTTTGTGCATATGCATGTATATATTACATGCCAAGAAAATCCACATGACCAGATTCACCGCCAAACCAAGAAACCCACGAAATTGCATCGACTATCATTCTAATCTTATACTTCCATTATCTTGAAGCATTCTAGTACATTAGCAAAGATAGTCCTTATACATATTCAATTCTAGACCCATAAGAGTGAATAAAATATTCAAATAAAAGCATCCGCAGATCACATGCAAATCATTAATTTCCGTTTCATCTCTCTCGTCAGCAAAAAATTTACGAATGATGAACTCACACGCTCAACAATATTAATTTTACTAAATGCTGTCATCGTTCAAGAAGTTGATCTCACAACATAATCTCATATATTTACAATAAAATTAATTATCAATAATTCATATACTCAGATCCACAGATTTAAAATCATATAACATTCAAGTATCAACAATTCATATAGACAGATTTTCAGCACATATCCACATATTTAAGATCATATAACATTCAACTATCAACAATTCATATGAAAAAAATTTCAGCTCATATATCATGATTAAATAAATATAATTTAAATATAAATCATTTCAGCAGAATCAATCAAGTATTTATTTTTGGAAATATATATATATATATGAAGCCGGAATCAACTTGCCTTAAATCTGGAGTTTCCATTTTCGTCTCCTCCTTCTGTCCAAGCCGAGAACCCGGCCAAGTTATCTCTCTCTCTCTCTGATTTCCTACTTCTCTCTCTCTCTTCTCTTATTCTTTCTTTTCATCTTTGATATCACACTACCCATATACGTATATAAATGTAACTAATGTATACGAAGTACTACCAGTGTTTGTACCCACACTGGGTACACTACACCAATACTGTAAGGATGAAGCTTTTAAAAACTATTTGGACTGATCACTCTCTATTCATACGATATAAAACTATTTGGGTTGTGCACAAAACCCAAAGTTAAATCTCATCCTATGATATAAAACGAGGAAGAGGATCCTCTGCTATAACCAGCTATTGCGGAAGCATGCAGTACCCGAAAACGGTGCGTTTATTTTAGTGAGTTGCTATCTTCCTCTCTTTCTTTCTTTCTTTTTTTTTTTTTTTTTGGCTCCGTTTTCCTGCCCTTATACATGCAACTTTGCATCTTTTATCTTCCCTTCTGCTCTCCCGCCCACGACTAATATAATTAATATTTTATTATAACAATACATATGCTTCGTACCTTATATATATATGGTTTATATAGTTGAGTCTTCCACTTTGCTACAAACTAATACCATTCAATTATTCAATTACTGGTATTGCTTTTGAACCAAACCATTCCAGTAACCACACCAAAAATGGAAATAGAAGCTGCACTTCTTTCTAACATTGTGACGGAAATTGTGAAGAAGTTGGGGTCTGTTGCTTCCGAAGAGATCCAATCGGTGTGTGGTCTCAAAACAGATTCTCACAAAACAGAGGACATCATTTCTACTGTCAAAGCGGTACTTTTCGATGCATATTTGAATGATGTTTTTGTACAAAAAAAAATCATAAAGATTTATAAATGGGAACTACTGATCTGGAATCTTGGGAGAGGTCTAAAGGTGTTCATAGAGCAACTGGCTATGACATGGATCTTGGTTATAAATTGCCAACACCAACACGTGAACATGAACCTTCTTCACCATTGACTGATGGTGATAAAAGGCAATAATGCACCGGTTACGAAGCATGAATTTTACAGGGATATGAGACGAATGAGACTTCTAATAGAGAAACACCATGAAGATTATGACAATTCAATTGACGTTCTTAGGACGAAAGTTCATCAAAAGTTTCGTAATTATGCCAATTCACCTGCATTTTATCAAGATGGAAATTGGGAAGGAGATTTCGGTGGGAGTCATGGTTGAGTGGAAGGCAGGATGATATCTAATGTTAACTTTTGTCTAAATGTTTAATGTTAAGATGTTGTTTAATATATTGGACATTATTGCTTTTGAAATATGGTGTCTTTTGAACTTATCTTTTGTTAATCAATGAATGAAAATGTTAAATGTTTTGATTTACATATACTTTGTTATGTTATAAAAGACTACTTTTAATATTGCATCTAATTTTCAAGTACAATTAGATTTGACTGGAATATTCATACATGAAAAATTACCAAATCTGAATATGTGACTAATTCAGATATTTTGCATTTATTTGTGACAAACACATCCTTTAAATATGGCTAAAAGTTATTAAAAAAAAATTAGAAACAAAACATGTAAAAAAATATTTGTTTTAAGTCTATGAAAAATTACTTTAAATGTGTGGAAAGTTAATAAAAATGAGTCTACAAAATGTGAATATAAATTTTTATCATTATTTGTGCAAAAAAATCCTTCAAATATCTCTAAAAGTTCCTAAAAAAATTGGAAAGAAAAATATAAAAAAATATTTGTTCCAAGTGTGTGAAAAAGTACTTTAAATGTATGGAAAGTGAATAAAAATGAGACTAAAAAATGTGAATGTAAATTTTTATGACTTATTTGTGCAAAAACTGTTGGACGATTTTGTCAAAAATCGTTAGTTATTGAATGAAGAATTGATTATTAAAATTCTCTAACCAAACATGGCTTTAAGTGGTCGTTGTCTGAAGAATAGACATGTCTATTCTGGAATAGGTATGTCTCTTCACGAATAAACATGTCTATTCTGGAATAGGTATGTCTCTTCACGAACAAACATGTCTATTCTGGAATAGGTATGACTCTTCACGAACAGACATGTCTGTTATGGAATAGGTATGACTCTTCACGAATAGACATGTCTGTTCACCATGGGCTCTATAAATAGCCAGACATGCATAACAAAAGAAAAACAATAATTTTATATCATCTATCTCTACATATATATACAGTTCGAGTACTGCACAAGTTGTGTTCGAAGGACTCTAGAGATTGAAGTGCTGCCTCTTTAGAATCGTAAATCCGTTCTATCTTGGGAGACAATTGTTCATCACCTTGAGCACTAAAAGGGAGCAAATTTTGTCTTAAGGAAATTGTGTTTATACAAGGCTCGGATTCAATTTTAATTTCAATCATTCTGTAAGTTGGTATATAATTGTTTGTTTTATAAAACTTTCTACTTCTGTTTATTTTCTAAGTATAATTATTTTTATTTTGTTGTTTAATCTTCAAATTATAATATTTGAGTTACAATCTTAAGACAAAATGGTTTTCTTTGCATTCTTTTTTATTTTATTTTTTATACTTAGTATTTTTAATAAAGCATTTATTGTTATTCTTGTTTTTATTATTATTTGTGTTTGATTATATATATATATGTATATAGACATTTTCTTTAAATAAACTTAAACATATTTTGTATATGTTCTGTTTTAACAGAAATGGCAACTAATACTTCTATTCCTAACGTGAGTACGTCTCATGGAGAGAAGCCGGAAAAATTTAATGGAACGGACTTCAAACGTTGGTAGCAAAAGATGTTCTTCTATCTCACAACCTTGAATTTGGCAAGATTCCTTCACGAAGAATCTCCTATACTTAATGAAGGAGAGACCGATAAGGAAAAGGTGAGCGCTGTTGATGCATGGAAGCATGCAGATTTCTTGTGTATAAACTATATCCTAAATGGATTAGACAATACACTATATAATGTGTATGCTGCTAGTAAAACAGCAAAGACATTATGGGATTCTTTGGACAAGAAATATAAAACTGAAGACGCTGGCATGAAGAAATTCATAGTTGGCAAATTTCTTGACTACAAGATGACAGACTCAAAAACAGTGATAAGCCAAGTTCAAGAGTTGCAAGTGATCTTACATGATATCCAGGCTGAAGGAATGTCTTTAAGTGATTCATTCCAAGTGGCTGCAATGGTTGAAAAATTACCGCCATCATGGAAAGATTTCAAGAATTATCTTAAGCATAAACGCAAAGAGATGAATCTTGAAGAATTGATAGTGAGACTCAGAATTGAGGAAGATAATCGTGGTTCTGAAAAGAAGAATGGACATTACTCTATAGTGGCAAAGGCTAATGTTATGGAACAAGGCTTGAAGAAAAATAATAAGAGGAAACATGAACGTGAAGGTTTTTCACAAGTATCTAAGAAATTCAAAGGCAAGTGTTACAACTGTGGCAAACCTGGACATCGTTCAAACGAATGTCGCAAGCCAAAGCACTTCAATAAAAAGAATGCTCTTGCAAACGTGACAGAATTTGATAATCTTTCAGTTGATGTTGCTGATATGAATCTCTCTGCAGTTATATCTGAATGTAATTTAGTGGGAAACACTAAGGAATGGTGGGTGAATACTGGGGCTACGCGCCACATTTGTTCAAACAGATGGATGTTCTCTACTTACAAACCTATAGAACATGAAGAACAATTATTCATGGGCAACTCTTCCAGTTCCAAAGTAGAAGGACGTGGGAAGGTTATACTGAAAATGACATCTGGCAAAGAATTAACTCTCAACGATGTGCTTCATGTGCCTGATATTCGCAAGAATTTAGTGTCTGGATCTTTGCTTAGTAAGAATGGGTTCAAATTGGTCTTTGTGTCTGACAAATTTGTTCTCACTAAGAATGAGATGTTTGTAGGAAAGGGCTATTTGACTGAAGGGCTTTTTAAGATGAATATAATGACTATTGTACCAAAGTCTATTAATAAGAATAATATTATTTCTTCTGCTTACTTGCTCGAGTCTTCTAACATTTGGCATGCTAGATTGGGACATGTTAATTATGATACTTTACGTAGATTAATTAACTTAGAATTGTTGCCTAAGTTTGATATTGATCGTAATCACAAATGTGAAACTTGTGTGGAATCTAAATTAACAAGATTACCTTTTCATTCCATTAAAAGAAATTCTGGACCTCTAGATTTAATTCACAGTGATATTTGCGATTTAAAGTTTGTGCAAACTAAAGGTGGTAAAAAATATTTTATTACATTTATAGATGATTGCACAAGATATTGTTATGTGTATTTGCTAAGAAGCAAAGATGAAGCCATAGAAGTGTTCAAACATTACAAGAATGAAGTTGAAAATCAACTTAACACAAAGATAAAGGCAATAAGAAGTGATAGAGGTGGTGAATATGAAGCACCTTTTGAGGAATTTTGTTCAGAACATGGAATTATTCACCAAACTACCGCTCCTTATACACCTCAATCTAATGGAATTGCTGAACGCAAAAATCGAACACTAAAAGAAATGATGAATGCTATGTTGTTGAGTTCTGGTTTACCCCAGAATTTGTGGGGGGAAGCTATTCTCTCAGCAAATTATATTCTCAATAAGGTACCTCATAAGAAAACACATAAGACACCTTATGAATTATGGAAAAATAAAAAACCATGCTATAAATACTTAAGAGTGTGGGGGTGTTTAGCAAAAGTAGCAGTTCCTAAACCTAAAAAGGTTAAAATAGGACCAAAAACCATTGACTGTGTGTTCATTGGTTATGCAAATAACAGTAGTGCTTATAGATTTCTTGTATATAAATCTGAGATTTCCGACGTACATGTGAATACAATTATTGAATCGAGAGATGCTTCATTTTTCGAAAATATATTTTCGTATAACATGACTCGTGAATTAAGTTCACTAAAGAGGCCTTTAAATGATATCTCTAGTAATAATCATGAAACCATAGACAAAGAGTCTATTATAGATGAACCTAGACGTAGCAAAAGGGCAAAAACGTCAACGTCGTTTGGACCAGATTTTCTAACATATTTGTTGAAAAATGATCCCCAAACGTTCAAGGAAGCAATGTCCTCTCCCGAAGCTTCTTATTGGAAGGAAGCAATAAATAGTGAAATTGAATCCATCATGCAAAATCATACATGGGAATTGGTGGATCTTCCACCTGGTTCTAAACCTTTAGGGTACAAATGGATCTTCAAAAAGAAGATGAAATCTGATGGATCAATAGAAAAATACAAAGCTAGGCTTGTTGCCAAAGGCTATAAGCAAATGGAAGGATTAGATTATTTTGACACTTATTCACCAGTAACTAGAATCACATCCATTCGTATGTTGATGGCAATAACATCATTAAATGGACTTGAAATACATCAAATGGATGTAAAAACAGCTTTCTTAAATGGTGAATTAGATGAAGAAATATATATGGAACAACCCGAAGGGTTTATTGCTCCTGGACAAGAAAAGAAAGTGTGTAAGCTTGTTAAATCTCTTTACGGATTAAAGCAAGCACCAAAACAATGGCATGAAAAATTTGACAACGCAATGATGTCAAATGGTTTTAAAATCAATGAGTGTGACAAATGTGTATATGTTAAAAACACACAAAAAGGATATGTCATAGTTTGTCTTTATGTTGATGATATGCTAATTATGGGTAGCAACATTGATATAATTAAAGCTACCAAACATATGTTATCTAGTAGATTTGATATGAAAGACTTAGGTGTTGCAGACGTTATACTAGGAATCAAAATTTCTAGAATATCAGATGGACTTGTATTGTCTCAATCTCATTACATTGAAAAAATACTTGATAAGTTCAAGAAGTATAATATTAGTCCAGTAAAGACACCAATAGACGCAAGTCTTCATCTCGCTAAAAATACTAGAGAAAGCCTATCTCAATTAGAGTATTCTCGTATAATTGGCAGTCTAATGTATGTCATGAATTGCACTAGACCTGACATAGCATACTCTGTGAGTAAGCTTAGTCGATTTACGAGTAATCCAGGAGAAAAACACTGGAAAGCTATAAAAAGAGTTTTGGGATATTTAAAATATACACAAAACTATAGTTTGCACTTCACAAGATATCCGGCTGTACTTGAAGGGTATAGTGATGCTAATTGGATATCTGATTCAAAAGATTCAAAATCCACAAGTGGATACGTTTTTACTATTGGAGGTGCAGCCGTGTCTTGGAAATCCTCAAAGCAAACATGTATTGCTAGATCTACAATGAAATCTGAATTCATAGCTTTAGATAAAGCTGGAGAAGAGGCAGAATGGCTTCGTAATTTCTTAGAGGATATTCCAAATTGGTCAAAACCTGTGCCTGCTATATGTATACATTGCGATAGCCAATCAGCAATAGGAAGGGCACAGAGTCATATGTATAATGGTAAGTCACGTCACATACGACGAAGGCATAATACCGTTAGACAATTGCTCTCTAATGGAATTATCTCAATTGATTATGTAAAGTCAAAAGATAATATTGCGGATCCGTTTACAAAAGGCTTGCCACGAGAGCGAATTGAAAGTTTATCGAAGGGAATGGGTTTAAAGCCTATGTCTTAATAAGAGTCTTCATAGTGGCAACCCAACCTAGCTGACTGGAGATCCCAAGATCTAGGTTCAAAGGGCAAACCGAACTATGTAGAACTCAGTATACACTGAGGAGATATTTACTCCTAACCATTCCTATGATGAGACAGTGCATATCTGCCGCGAGAACAGGGTAAGTTAAGCTTTTAATGATTTCTATATCTTGGAAAATGTCCAAGTAGAGTATTGCAGGATACTTTTCATAGAGATCACCTACGTGCGTAAGAAGGGGCCGCTTCTATGAGAATATTAAGGCTTAATTCTCTAAAATACTCACGGAACCAAGAGGTGTTCAGGGCCAAAATGAACACAAACGTGAGAACCAACTGTGTCTGAAGAAATATTGTGTGAATTCTATTGTCTTGGTTTACATTAACGGCTGACTGTTCAAAGACGTCATGTCTACTGATTAGCTAAGTAAATCCGATAGTCTTTCACTAGGGCAAGTTCAAGGCCATTAGGCTACTTAACCCGATGCAGTAATTTTTCAATTGTACTCGAATTAGTGTCTGCATTATCATTATCATTGACATTGAAATACAATCAATTTCATTCATGTGGGGGATTGTTGGACGATTTTGTCAAATCTAACCAAACATGGCTTTAAGTGGTCGTTGTCTGAAGAATAGACATGTCTATTCTGGAATAGGTATGTCTCTTCACGAATAAACATGTCTATTCTGGAATAGGTATGTCTCTTCACGAACAAACATGTCTATTCTGGAATAGGTATGACTCTTCACGAACAGACATGTCTGTTATGGAATAGGTATGACTCTTCACGAATAGACATGTCTGTTCACCATGGGCTCTATAAATAGCCAGACATGCATAACAAAAGAAAAACAATAATTTTATATCATCTATCTCTACATATATATACAGTTCGAGTACTGCACAAGTTGTGTTCGAAGGACTCTAGAGATTGAAGTGCTGCCTCTTTAGAATCGTAAATCCATTCTATCTTGGGAGACAATTGTTCATCACCTTGAGCACTAAAAGGGAGCAAATTTTGTCTTAAGGAAATTGTGTTTATACAAGGCTCGGATTCAATTTTAATTTCAATCATTCTGTAAGTTGGTATATAATTGTTTGTTTTATAAAACTTTCTACTTCTGTTTATTTTCTAAGTATAATTATTTTTATTTTGTTGTTTAATCTTCAAATTATAATATTTGAGTTACAAAAACATCCTTCAAATATGCCTAAAAGTTGCAAAAAAATTTAGAAAGAAACAATATAAAAAATTATCTATTTTAAGTGCGTGGTAAATTACTTTAAGTGTGTGAAAAAGTACTTTAAATGTGTGAAAATGGCCTTAAGGTATGTGGAAAGTAAATGAAAATGAGACTAGAAAATGTGAATATAAATTTTTATGATTTATTTGTGAAAAAACATCATTCAAATGTGCCTAAAAGTTGCTAAAAAAATTGGAAAGAAAAACATAAAAACTATTTGTTTTAAGTGTGTGGAAAGTTACTTTAAGTATGTGAAAAAATACTTTAAATGTGTGAAATTGATCTTTAAGTATGTGGAACGTGAGTAGAAATGAGACTAAAAAATGAAATATAAATTTTTATAATTTATTTGTGCAAAAACATCCGTCAAATATACCTAAAAGTAGCTAAAAAAATTTGAAAGAAAAAGCAAAAAAAATTATTTGTTTTTAGTGCATTGAAAATTGCTTTAGGTGTGTGAAAAAATACTTTAAATGTGTGAAAATGTACTTTAAGTTTGTGAAAAGTGAGTAGAAATGAAACTTAAAAATGTGAATAGAAATTTTTATGAGTTATTTGTGTGAAAACATCCTTCAAATATACCTAAAAGTTGCTAAAAAAATTAGAAAGAAAAAACATAAAAAATTAGTTTTTTTCAGTAAGTGGATAATTACTTTTAGTGCGTGAAAAATTATTTTAAATGTGTGAAAATGGTCTTTAAGTTCATAAACATGAGTCTCAATAAGTGTGAAAATTAAATGTTATGTTTTATTTGTGTGGAAACACTTAATGGATGTGTTTAAGTGTTTTTAAAAATTTTGGAAAGAAAAAAATAAAAAATTAAATATTAGTTTTGAGTGTGTGAAATATAACCGTAAACTTGTGAAAATAGAATTTACTGGTGTGAAAATATACTTCAAGTGTGTGGACATTCATGCTATCAATGTAAAAATTAAATCAATTTAAGATTAAAATGCTTTTTCGATTGTATTCATTCACACAAATAAATTAAAACAATTGATGTTCACATTTTTAAGCCGCACTTACACATACTTAAAATCATTTTTCACATACTTAAAAATACATTTCTACATATTTAAAGCACTTTTATATACACTGAAAATAAATAAGTTTTTATATTTTTTTCTTTTTATTTTTATATAAATATTTTTTAAAAATATTGAAATCTATATGTTTTAAGTGTTTGAAGAAACATTTTAAGGTGTAAAATGACTTTAAAGTTGTAAAAAATTACTTTAACTATGTAGTCATGAATAGAAAAAATTATAATTTTTTTTGTGTTAAATTAAAACATAATTTAAATTATACTCAAATTGAAGCTTTCAGAATATTCTATTTAACAAAATTAGTTTCTTCAAAAAATATTATTTGTAGTAAAAGTTATGAACTGTTAAGTCAAAAAGAAGAAAAATGAAAAACATATATATATATATATATATATCTATATAACATTTCAGCATTCATTTTGAATTTCCCCCCAAAAACAAATTTATCATCTAAGGGTCACAAATGCTTAAAAAATTCATCCAATGGTACAAAATATATATCACTATCTACGGTCTAAAATTACTCACTTAATTTTCAATCAACGGTCATGATTAACCCATCCCATTACATTTTATATTTTTATTTTTTTCTCTCTCCACTTTTATGTCCCATCCTCTCTCTCTATCTCTATCTCTGTCTCTCTCCCTATCTCGATTTGGCATCTTTTCTCTTTACTCTTCTTTTCTCTCACCCTCCCAATTTTGTATTGTATCTCTCAGAATCTCACTTCCAACTCAAACAAATAATAGCTTTTTCTTTGAGCTTTTTCTTTGAGAGTAATTTGCTGGAGAGATCCGTGGGGTGGCCATCCTTGCCGCCGGAGGGGTGGGCCACTGGAAAGATCGGGCCGCTGCCGTGGGGTGGGCCGCTGGATCATCCTTGCCGCCGGACGGGTGGGCAGCTGGAGAGATCCGTGGGGTGGGCCGACGCAGCGGACTCTGCCACGGACGACGACGGTGGCGCTGTCGCGACTGTTGGACTATCGGGATCATCCTTACTGCCGGATTATTAGCTGGGTTCATCACGCTTCTTCGCCACCACTCCGGGCCGTTGCTTGATCTGGAAGAAGAAGCCGTCCGGCGTGGCTCTCAACGCACCTCCAACGGTTGCTGGAGTCGGCGTTGTTCTTGAAATTTTGGAGCTGTCACGTCAATCTAGATCTCCTGTTGTAAAGGTGAGTCTCAAAATTCTTCATAACGTCATCGATTTATTTGATTTGTTGTTGAGCTTGACCTATTTGTAGGGGTTCGTCCCTTTCTTCCCCACGAAATCGCTTCCAAGTTGCTTGCATCTCTGATTTTGGGTTGTGTTCTTTCTGGGTGTATATATATATACACACAGAGAGAAGAATACACTATATATGTTGCAGCATCGGAAGTGGAGAGAAACAAGCAGAGTAAAAGGGGTGTTGGGGAAGAAAGAAAATGAAGAGAATAGGGTGTAAATGTGTATTGTGTTCATAAATTTCGTATTTTTTGGGTTAGTATTACTGGTAGGAGTGAGTGGTGGCTCTATTTCGTCAGCAAAGAAGACTTGGAACTACTCATCAAGCGAAATCTGCTGTCCAATGGCCTCGCCAACACTCCTCCTATGGGGTAAATTATACATATATGTGTGTGTATGTGTATATGCTTCTCTGTATACTCTATAGTCTATACATACATATATGTATGTGTACATACATTGTCGCCTGGGTCTGGCACTAAATTTTTTGTTTGTTTGTTTATAGTAACAACTAAATGTTATTCTAAACAGAAGTGACTGCCACTGAACAGTTTGTTAGTGATGGTCACAATCAGATTATTGGTGGATTACCGATCACATAATAATAACAATTATCAGTATTCCAAGTTCCTTTTTTTTCATGTATATTCAAATATTGAAAATTTATTTCCTCTTTCATTTTGGCTGGTTGCTTAGCTTTGTTGTCCAGTATTAACATCTGGTTACTCTTGCTGGTTACTTGGTTGTGTATAGAGTTAATCTGGTTACTTGGTTGTGTATAGAGTTTATACATATAATATATGGGTTAGTGTTGGCTGGCAAGCATAACTAATTTAATATGTATAATATAATAGTTATAATTCTTAATTAATTTTATGATTATTTTTTGTTAAGATGTGATTGAAATTTGTTTAATTTTTAGGAATGATATATTCGAAATAATTTCTGGGAGTTTTTCCAAGCATCTTCTGTTATGGTAAATAGCATTGTATTCGGCTATTCTACATTCTAAATTGGATTTGTACTGTTTTGGTTGGATTGAAGCAGCAGAGAATTGACAAGGAAAAAGGTTTGAGTTTAAGGTGATGGGTGAAGAACCATGATTCTTAGGGAATCCACATAGTGCGAGGAGTATTACATGTGATGGTTATACCAATATAGTGCATTAAGTGGCTGGCTACATAGTAGGATCAAATTTTTTACCGTCTTGCAATTGTTAACTGGATGGTGGTTGTCATGGCTACCTTATGCATAGCTTCCTGGTTTTAAATAATTGCTTCTGCTGTTAGATTGTCAATGTATGGCATGACATAAGTCTGGTTGGTCTGCTCATTCTGCTTTGAACTTTGCTTTATATAACCAATTTAGTCTACAAGCTCCTGTTGATGGATTTCGGCTTTATATCATAACTGGAAAGACAAGGGATGCAGGATATAAGGCACTTCCATCTTTTGTGGATAAGTCCCAATTTTAACTCTTTGTTGATTCATAATTGTATTACCTAATTGAACCCTAACACAAACTGTTAACAACATTTTTATCACTAGAGAATTAGCATTCTTTGTTATCATTCAATAATCACTCTCTCCTCACAGTGTTCTCCACCTTATATCTTTTTTTATCTTTTTTTTTATTATTATTATTATTTTTATGTCTTCTCCATCTTATCTCTAATTCGGAGATTTGGACTTCTGAATCTGAACAAAGAATGGAGGAAAATCAAATAAATCAATTGATGCTTTTAAATTAAGGTCCACTTTGGTAATCATCTCTGTTTTTCATTTTCGTTTCATTTGAAATAGAAATAATGTTTTTGTTATGGAAGCATGTGTGGTAACGAATAATTTGTTACATTAATTTCGAAAGCCAAAACATGAAAACATGTATGGTACATAAAGCGTTGGAAGAATCTTGGAAACAAAACAGAGAACATGTTTGGTAACATGCTCCAAAAAAATGGAAGCACGTAAAAAAGATAACTTTAATTATGATTTTGGTTTTGTTAAATAACTTCAATTACAATAGTTACAGTTCTTAATTAATTTTATGAGTATTTTTTGTTAAGATGTGATTGAAATTTTTTTAATTTTTAGGAATGAGAGATTCGAAATAATTTCTTGGAGTTTTTCCAATCTGTTGTATATCTCTTTCTTCTTTCTTTTTAGTGGTAACTCCTCTTTTCTAACTCTTTTCTTTGTTGTGCATGTTTAAAGTGCAAGAAAATGTATGATAGTTGTAGAGATGCATGGTGGGAAGACTCTCACGTACATTTGACTGAGTATGGTCACTGATGTGTTTCAATGGGTTTAGAGCTTTCCTAGGAAATCCACATTAGGTTTGGTGGTGATCATATTCTATATATATAATTTTGAGGATTAATTCTTATAATTTGGAGGATTGTCAACTTATAAAATCCTAAGTTATTGGGAATTTTTTGGGTGAGAATAATCTAAGTTTTGGGGCTCTCATTGGTTGCTCTGTTGATTTGTATTTTATGTTTTTTTTAAATGTAAAAATTCAGCAAATATAAAATATATAATAAGAGGTTAGAAAGAAAATAATACTGAAATCTTAATGATACTAAGTGCCAAATTTGATATAATAGATTATGATTTTACTTTAGGGTTAATTGTATAATTATCATGAAAAATAAGAAATCACATATTATCCCATATTCTAAATGTTTATCATATAACGACTTTAAAATATCAAAACTTTACAAAATAGTCATCCAGTCAAGTTACCTTGAAGTTTAATGGTCAAAGTACCAGAACTTTATATATGAAAATCCCAAGTGGTCCTCAATATATAGCGCGAACAATAGAAATAAAGAGAGATCCTAAAGAGAGAGAGAGGGGACAAAGAGAGAAAGAAAAGGAAAAAGAAAGAGAGATTAAAAAATTAGAAATAAATATTGAAGAGAGATATGTGTAAATGTATATTATATTCTTCTTTTTCTCTTCTTCGGTAGAAGCTTCAAAAATGAGTGAGAGAGTAATGAGAGGAGAGAGAAAAGAAATAAATAAATAAAAAGAATGATGGGGAGAGTGAGCTAAAAGTGGGAGAGTTGGGTTCAGTACGGAGAGGAAAACATAGTATCACAACTGGATTCGAATCTAGAGCAATTGGTAAATACCAGTCGAGCTGAATAATTTTGGAAATCCAGAAGGGTCTTTTACTGGTATGGATGGTGACAATCCATTATTTTTGGATTTGTCAGATTTGTTAGCTAACGATGAACATCAGTCAGTAGTTTTTGGGTATCTCTCAGATTTGTGAGATGAAATATGGATGTATTGTACAATTAAGTAAGAACATTTGAATGTACAATTTTCGATTATTTATATAAAATTCGCTTCTATTTCAGTCCAATAATTTTTGTTGGATAGTGCCGTAGGCACGGGCAATACCCTAGTATATATATATAAAAGGTATGGACATATAACTTATGCGGGTACCAAATTGACGATATAAATATTATATATTAAGGTAGCAAACAGAATATTATATTAATATAATATAAAAGAAAGATAACAGAAGAAGGAAACAATGCTATCTGTTTTTTTATTTTTTTTAAACTACTCTAAACAACTTCGTTTTCCTCTACCGCACGTTACACCAATAAAACAAAGTTTAGGCCAGCTGTCCTTGGGCGTAAGCATAATTAACAAGACAAAATTATAAATTTTATGTTATGACACATTATAATAGTGCCACTACCGACAATTAAAATATATATATATAGTTCACGTGCACAAAATCCAAAGGCCAAATCTCATCCCACGTTATAAATTTTCTGTTATGACACACTATAATAATAAAATATATATGATTCACATGTGAACGAAGCCCAAAGGTCAAATTTCATCCTAGTAAATTTTATGTTATAACACACTATAATAGTGCCGGTATGACAATTAAAATATACATAGTTCACATGTGCACGAAACCCAAAGGTAAAAATTTATCCTACATTATAAATTTTATGTTATGAGACATTGTATTAGTGCCAATATCGACAATTAAAATATATATGCTTCACATGTGCACGAAACCCAAAGGTCAAATCTCATCCTAAATTGTAAATTTTATGTTATGACACACTATAATAGTGCTAGTATCGATAATTAAAATGTATATGGGTCACATGTGCATGAAATTCAAAGGTCGAATCTCATCCTACATTGTAAATTTTATGTTATCACATACTATGATATTGCCAGTACCAACAATTAAAATATATATGGTTCACATGTGCACGAAGCCAAAGGTCAAATCTCATCCTACATTATAAATTTTATGTTATGACACACTCTAATAGTGCCAGTATCGACAATTAAAATATATATGGTTCACATGCGCACGAAACCAAAGGTGAAATCTCATCCTACGATATAAAATGCATATATATATGCATCACTACGGACACCCACTTTTTCCTCTTTATTTGTCGGGGTGATTTTCTCTGCCAAGCGAGTTTTTGTCCTGTTCCGTCTTTAATGGAAGAGATTTGGTATCTCTTTAATAAGAATAGGAACGAATATAATTTTTTTAACAAAATCTATCTAGTACCGGTCTCGCCCCGATTATATATATATATATATATATATATTGAAATAATTGTATGCAGTGTGTCATTTCTTTTATTATTATATTACTTATATAAATATAGTATAGTAGATATATGGCAGCCACAAGAGTTTATTTTTTTGGGTACATTTAGTTCAAATATAGAATTCAAAACAAATAAAACAAATGATTTTACTATTTCTCTCTCTCTAAACAGGATGGTAGTTGTATACTTACCACAAATTCGCTAGGATTTTTAATAAGAGATGGATTGAGTATTTTCTTGACCGGACTTAGTAGAATTTTGACATATTCATCCCATACCCATCTGGTTGCCATCCCAATTTATTTCTTTCTAATAAAATAAAGTTTAGGCCAGCTGTCCTGGGGCCTAATTATAATTAGCAAGACAAAATTGTAAAATAGTTATGTTATAACACAGTAAAATATTTTAAATGTGTGAAAATGGTCTTTAAGTTCATGAACATGAATCTTAATAAATGTGAAAATTAACTGTTATGTTTTATTTGTGTGGAAACACTTATTGGATGTATCTAAATATTTCTGAAAAATTTGGAAAGAAAAAAAATAAAAAATTAGTTTAGAGTGTGTGAAAATAACCGTAAACTTGTGAAAATAGACTTTATTGGTGTGAAAATATACTTCAAGTGTGTGGACATTCATGCTATCAATGTAAAAGTCAAATCAATTTAAGATTCAAATATTTTTTCAGTTGTTCTCATTCACACAAATAAATTATAACAATTGATGTTCACATTTTTAAGCCTCACTTACACATACTTAAAATCATTTTTCACATACTTAAAAATAAATTTCTACATATTTAAAGCACTTTTCTACACACTTAAAATAAATAAATTTTTTATATTTTTTTTGTTTTTATTTTTTATATAAATATCTAAAAAAAAATTAAAATGTATATGTTTTAATTGTTTGAAGAAACATTTTAACGGTGTAAAATGATTTTAAAGTTGTAAAAAATTACTTTAACTGTGAAGTCATGAATCGAAAAAATTATAACTTTTCTGTGTTAAGTTAAAACAAAGTATAAGTTATACTCAAATTGAAGCTTTTAGAATATTCTATTTAACAAAATTAGTTTCATCAAAAAAAATTATTTGTAATAAACGTTATGGCCTGTTAAGTGAAAAGAAGAAAAATGAAAAGCATATATATACATATATATATATATAAAAGGTATGAACAAAGAACTTATGCCGGTAGCAAATTGACGACATAAATATTATATATTAAGGTAGCAAACAGAATATTATATTAATATAATATAAAAGAAAGATAACAGAAGAAGGAAACAATGTTATCTCTTTTTTTTTTTTAAAACTACTCTAAACCACTTCGTTTTCCTCTACCGCACGTTACAGCAATAAAACAAAGTTTAGGCCAGCTGTGCTGGGGCGTAAGTATAATTAACAAGACAATTATAAATTTTATGTTATGACACACTATAATAGTGCCAGTATAACAATTAAAATATATATCGTTCACATGTGCACGAAACCCAAAGGTTAAATTTGATCCTACATCGTAAATTTTATGTTACGAGACACTATATTAATGCCAATATGGACAATTAAAACATATATGATTCATATGTACACAAAAACCAAAGCTCGAATTCCATCCTACGTAAATTTTATGTTATGACACACTGTAATAATGCCAGTATCAATAAATAATTAAAATATATATGGTTCACATGTGCACGAAACTCAAAGATCAAATCTCATCTTATTGTAAATTTTATGTGCACGAAACTCAAAGATTAAATCTCTATCTTATTGTAAATTTTATGTTATGACACACTGTGATATTGTCAGTACCGACAATTAAAATATATATGCTTCACATGTGCTAAAAACCAAAGGTGCACGAAATCTCATCCTACCATATAAAATGTATATATACATATACATCATTACCAATACAAAATTGGTAAAATAGTTATCTTATGACACACTAAAATATATACGGATAAAAATATGGATCGTATTCTACCATATGGTGGGTCAAAAGTGACTTTTGAAACTTAGTGGAGTCATCTTCTCTTTAAACTTCGAGAACGTATAGTTGAGTCTTCCACATTGCTACAACCTCATACCATTCAAATACTGGTACTGCTTTTGAACCAAACCATTCCAGTAATCGCACCCAAAATGGAAAGAGAAGCTGCACTTCTTTCTAACATTGTGACGGAAATTGTGAAGAAGTTGGGGTCTGTTGCTTCCGAAGAGATCCAATCGGTGTGTGGTCTCAAAACAGATTCTCACAAAATAGAGGACACCATTTCTACTGTCAAAGCGGTACTTTTCGATGCGCAGCAGCAACATGCCACAAACCATGAGGCTAGTGATTGGCTTGAAAAGCTCAAAGACGTGGTTGATGATGTTGATGACTTGCTCGATGACTTTTCAACACAAGATTTGTGGCGGAAGGAGATAATGATTTCCAACAAAAAGGCCAAGAAGGTACGCATTTTCTTTTCAAGCTCAAACCAGCTGTTTTTTCGTGTTAAGATGAGTCTCAAAGTTGAAGCTTTTCGCGTTAAGATGATTCGCAAAGTTAAAGCTTTTCGTGTTGAGACGAGTCGCAAAGTTAAAGACATTCGAGAGAGACTAGATGCCATTGCTGAAACTAACATCAAATTTCACTTTAGTCTTCAACGGCCTATGGATATGCAAGTTGAGAATATTTTGAGCTATGATCAGCTCCCCTCGCATCTAAAACAATGCTTTGCAATTTGTTGCTTATATCCTAAAGATTGTGAAATTGATAAGCAACAACTGATCCAATTGTGGAGTGCACATAGATTTATCCCATCGTTGTCATCTTCATTGGATGAAAATGAAAATCAAGATACGGACGATGTTGGAGATTTGTATTTTATGACTTTATTAAGGAGCTCTTTTTTTCAAGATGATACAATATTAGATGAATTTGGTAATATAATAAGTTGTAAAATGCATCATTGTATGCATGACCTTGCAGTTTCAGTTGCGGGAAGTGAGAGTTCCATGGTAAATTTGGGCGCAGAAGATGTTTCTTCAAAAATTCATCACATGTCATTTGGTTGGTGTCTATCTATAGGTAGATCATGTAAAATTCCTGCCACGTTGCTTGGAGCTATCAAGACAAGAACATTTTTTTTGCCAGCTCAAGGATACGATTCAATTTGCTTTTCTTGTGAACCGGAGAATCCACTTTATGCAACAATTCTTTCTAACTTTAAAAGGTTACGCGTGTTGGATCTGCATAGCTTGGGGATGAACATGGTGCCGAGTTGCATAAGTAAGTTAAGGCATTTAAGGTATCTTGACCTCTCTTGTAATGGTGGCATTCAGATTCTACCAAATTCTATTACTTAGTTGCAAAATTTGCAGACTCTAAAACTTTTTGGTTGTTCTCTTAAAGAATTGCCGAGAGATATTAGAAAATTGGTGAGCCTTAGGCATCTAGAGCTTAGTTTTCATAGTCATTTGACTGACTTGCCACATGAATTGGGACAGCTGACTTCTCTTAGAACGTTAAACCGGTTCATCGTGGGTCGATGCAACAGGTTAAGGGAATTGAAAGATTTAAACAATCTAAGGGGAGAGCTATCAATTGAACTACCAATTAGGCTACCATTTTCTCAAAGGCCAAGATTAAAAGAAGCAGAGGAAGCGAACTTGGAGGGAAAAGAATTCCTTCAGTCTTTGAAATTAAATTTTGGCAACAACTCCTATGATGATGATGATGATGATGATGGTGAGTTAGGGCTAGTGTTGGAAGCTCTCCAGCCACATGCAAATATGAAAAAGCTCAAAATAGAAGATTATAAGGCTGTGAGATTACCAACATGGATGTCGTCCCTCTCAAACCTTGTTGAAATTTCTTTATCACAGTGTATGGGATGCAAATATCTTCCAAAAATTGAGCATCTTTCTTGTCTCAAAAGTCTTCATCTTCATGACTTATTTTCGCTGGAGTACATAGATGATGACAACAATTATGGTGTTAATAATGACTTACTCTCTTCTTCTCCATCTTCTTCAAGGGAGCCAACAACAACCACATTCTTTCCATCACTCAAATATATCAAATTCAGGAATTTGCCTAATTTGAAGGGATGGTCGAGGAAAAAAGAAGCACTGCTACCATCATTTCATTGTCTTCTTGAATCAGTAATTTGGTTCTGCCCCAGGCTAACATCAATGCCTCTGCAACCAACTGTTGTAAAACTAGAATTTGGGCGTGTCAGCGAGAAGGTAGTACAACAGCAGTTACTGACAACATTTGTTGCAACGACATCTTCTTCTTCATTGGTTCCTCTTTCCAACTTAAAGGAACTGGTAATATGTGGCATCGATGGCCTAGTTACTCTGCCGGAGGGACTTCTCACTTCTCTACAGAAACTAAAGATTGTATTATGTGAAAGACTAACCTCTCTGTCTAGAGGGATGCGACATCTCACCGCCCTCATGTCCTTGGAGATCCACCACTGCAAAGAGATTGATTTGTCAGATGGTGATGTTGATGATGATGGCATGCATTTTCAAGGCCTTAGGAACCTAACTTCTCTGTTTATCTTTGAAAATCCCAAGTTGGAGTCTCTTCCTGCGGGGCTTCAACACGTTACCACTCTGCAACATCTATCTATTCTGGATTGTGAAAATTGGAAAGGTTTACCGGAGTGGATAGGCAACCTCACATCACTTCAACATCTTTGGATTCGTCCATACCGCAAATCAACATCACTGCCCGAAGGGATGCGTCGGCTCACTGCATTACAAAAACTGGAAATTGAAGATTGTTCACAGGAGCTGAAGGATAGATGCCAAAAGGAAACGGGGGAAGATTGGCCTAAGATTGCTCACATCCCAGAGGTTATAATAGAAGGTATCCTTCTTAATTTGAACCCTTGATATATCCACCATAAAAATTTTCATATTGTTTTTTTCATAAGCAACTATTCATCTTGTTCATTCTTCCTCTCTTAATCTGTTCAAATTTCAGCTGAATATTTGATGTGGACATTGACATTGAAACAAACATATATATATATATATATATATATATATATATATATATATATATCATTCCAATAATACTGACATTGACATTCTTCCTCTCTTTTTCTATAAGGGCTTGACGAGATAGATAGCTGGGCAGGGAGTTCTGACACTTCCACCTAATAGCAGCGGGCTGGCTGTGAATCAAATCAATCTTTCTCATACCGTTCTTTCAAGTGAGCCCCTCTGTCTCTTGTTGTTCCAGTTCTTCTTCTTCTTCATTATTTTTTCCCTCCATTTCGAGCTTCATAACTCATGGAATTTCATTCTCAAATAACTCATTCCAATAATACTTGTCATCAATTTTTTGAGAAGTAAAATTACTTGCATCACTTATAATAATGGTAAGGAGTAATATCCATCTTTTTCCCAAATAGAGTGAACAATTTTGTTTTGATGTCTCTAAAGGAAAATATAGAATCCAAAGCTTGTTTTTATTTTCTTTTTTCGAAGACCCTTTTATCAGAGCTAAAGAATGTTTGGCATTAGAGATTCACATAAATTCATTTTCTTGCATTCTTTTTCCAACCCTATGATAAAGCATCATGTCTACGAATCTTGTGAAAATATCATTGTTGACATCCACATGAATTGTTAAAATAACCTTCAGTGGTAGCTTCCTAGTTATTTTCTCCCCTGCCAAATTACACAAAATTAAAAAGAAATTTCAACAGGTTTTAATGTTTTATATATATATCACATGCATCTCACTAGTTTTTGACTTTTATATACTTAAATAAAACAAGAGTCACCGCAAGAAAAATGATTATTAACAACATAATATTTACAAGGTACATAATTATATGTTGTTAATTATATTAGTCTATCTTTGGTAAAATAAATAAATAAATAATATCAGTCTACAGTTTATGATCATTAACTATGTTATTATGTGTGGGTGTTATCAATCTTGCATTAACTATGTTATTATGTGTGGGTGTTATCAATCTTGGTAAGGTGCCTTTTTTAGTTTCTTCAAATGGTCCCACTTCTCATCTAAACTTTATTTTGTTGGGGACAATGCTTGAATCCTATCCTAGCATAACCAATTTTATCTTCTCTCTCTCTGCTTATGTGGTTCAATAAAAGTTAAACAATGGTTAAAAACTAATTATTTTTTAAAGATGGATATTACCCATCTTCTCACGGGTTAAGCCCGTTTTTATTCCTCAGTGATTGTGACTTTGTTCTCCCTCTCTTCCTCTCTCTCTCAACAAGTCATTGTCTTCCTCCACAGCAAAGCTCGCAGACAGCCTACCCATCTTCTCACGGGTTAAACCCGTTTTTATTCCTCAGTGATTGTGACTTTCTTCTACCTCTCTTCCTCTCAACAAGTCATTGTCTTCCTCCACAACAAAGCTCGCAGACAGCATTCCTCCCCTGCTCACCTCTGCTTCCATTCCCAAGCCCCAACTTCAATCACGAAATTAAAAAATAAAAATAAATAAATAAATAATAAAAAGTTCCAAACGCTTGACATTGCTAAATGCATTTGGAATTCTAGGTATATATTTTCATAAAAAGGATGCAATCAACTGTCAAAATGATTTTCATAAACACACGGGAATATTGAAAGAGTTTTGAGCTGAGGAAGAACTTTAGCAACTTTACTGAATATGTAAGGCATAGAATTGTGGGAAGCTAGACAGAAAAACAAATTTTCTAGCTTGGCTACACGGGATAATGAAATTTTTAATTCCTCAATATCAGAAATTTCAAAGGTTGTCAGATTAGTGGCAGAAAGCTCGAGATTTTGTAAACCTTCACAACATCTTAATGTAAAAATCTTCAAACAGAAGAGATCACAAATGCACAGTTTGACTTGAAGAGTACATTCCTCCACCGTCAACCCCTCCAGATTAAAACAATTACGAAGCACCATCTGCCAATCTACTTGGGATAAAAACACAAAATATAAATAAAGATTAGTTAGGCTGGTAATTTTGTGATTGAAGTTGGGGCTTGGGAATGGAAGCAGAGGCGAGCAGGGGAGGAAGGCTATTTGTGAGCTTTGCTGTGGAGGAAGACGGTGACTTGTTGAGAGAGAGAAGAAAGTCACAATCACTGGGAATAAAAACGGGCTTAACCACTGAAAAGATGGTTAGTGTCTATCTTTAAAAAATAATTAATTTTTAACTGTTGTTTAACTTCTATTGAGTCACGTAAACAGAGAGGATGAAATTAATTCTGCAAAGACAGGACAGAAACATTGTCCTTATTTTGGTGAGTTATACCAAAGCTCTAGGATATCATTGATTGTTTGATGTATGTTCCTGGATTTGCTTTTGTTCTTGTGTCAATTTGCACTGTTTGATGGTACCCTCAAATGTTTTAATGTCTATTCCCAGAAATTTGACATTTAATATGTTTTCCAGGTGCCGAAGACACGGAAAGCCAAGAAGAAAGCTCATCTGATTAATAAAGACAGCTTTATTAGCCTAAGTGAGAGGTGTTTGGTTTTTTTTTTATTGATTAAATATTTGAGAATTCAAACGGGGTTGCGTTTTTTGTGTTTTAACCTTCTTTAATTTTGTGACTCGTGCACTTGTACTTCTGTAACCAATATTTGTTCTCTACAAATTGACTTTTAGTTTATTATATAGTACATTTTTTAGTAATTTGTAGTAACCCTTGTGGACGGGTGTGAGTGGGCGGGTGCATAGACAGACACTGGGCTGAGCTACCACACTGACAGGGTACAAGGTGCTCAATCCCACATCGCCTGGGTGTGGAAAAGGGGATGTGCTTATATGTAGTATGTTCTCTTCAAATGGTATGAGGCCTTTTGGGGTAAACCCAATAGCAAAATCGTGCGGGCTATGGCCCAAAGCGGACAATATCATACCATGTGTTGGAGCGGGGTATTACATAATTGGTCTGAATAAGTACTTATTTTGATGGATTGTTTGCAAGTAGCCTCCTATTTCTGAAGGCTATTTAATTTGTCGCATTAGCCACTAAACGTAGGAGGAATCTTTTGTAGTTTTGATTAGCAATTGTTTTCTTTCTTTTACAATCAAATAACCCTTCTCTGATGAGCCATTGGGAAGTTAGGTACATTTTTTTTACTTGATTTATTCTGGAGGTGGAAAATTCTCACCAATAATAAGGGAACACTCGTATCGGAGAAAAGTCAAATATAATATATGATAGGGTCCAAGTCAACAAAAAGAAAGCATACGTGACAACATACATGGCAAAGACTCAGCAACTTGTCTCCCAAGTTAGTTAGAGTCCTATGAAAATAGAATTGGGAAAGGAAAGATAGAATCCTACACGGAAAAGGAAGATAGAGACGAGAAATTAGGGTTGAATCCAATTACAATTAGGATTTTATCTTATAATCCATGGATGTAGGCCGAATTGTGTTGAACTATGTAAATCTTGTGTGTATATTATTCTCGCATTTATTTTCTGGAGTGTTCTTAGTGCATCAATCGTTTGATTTTTTATGGAGCGATTTTTTTCACCTATAGCTGTCTGTGGGAAACAACTATTTTCCTGAATATATTATAGTTCGGCGATCCGATTCGACGCCACAGAAAATAGATCAGTACAAGTTTTCGGTTAGAACATCTATGCAGATTCTCCACCACCATGGAATCTCCAAGGTAGGCCTCAACAAAAAATTGTTCAACATAAAATCAAGTAATTAATAAGCAAATAACACTAAATAATTATAGATATTGAAGTAAACACACATGATTTATATGGTTCGACACAATTCAGATTACGTCCATGAATGAGAGAAGACTTTCTTTTATATTTCATGAGATATTACAAGTACTGAGCTCATAATCTCACTAGCCTAACTGGCCAAATACAAGAATTTCTCTCTCTATATTCCTCATGACCTTTTCATGGGAACATGACCAATTTTCTCTTTCAAGCTTCTCTTCTTCTGAGAAATATGGTTGACTGAGGACAAGTCAGTGATGTCTGCTGCCTCATAAACTAGATCTCGGATTTGTGTCACCAAGACCCTGACTTCCTCATGCTGATTTTGATTCTTCTCGGAGTTTTTGACAAAAGTTTTGAGAGATTCTAGCTCTCATGAAGATAGCCCATCTGATTCATCTCAACAACAGAAAAGGGACAATCTATCTCACCCTTCGGTAGCTGATTCAAACTCTCCAAGAGAGAATCAACAGCAGTCTTAGCCATCTCTCTTTCTTTTTTTTTCTTCTTTTTTTTAGCAATATTTTTAGCTGCGAAACTTTTTTTCAGCTAGCTATGATGATAAAACTGAGCCCAAACTATACCATCTCCACCACAGTTGCCATTGACTTAATTAATTAAATTATTAGGATTGACCGACTAAGGGTCCATGATCTGTCTCTCAATTACTCTTTAAATTATTAGGATTAGGCCAACACAAGAATGATATTCAAAGAAAAATATTTAAATGTATTGAATATAAACAATAAATAAACAAAAAAATGCATAATAAGTTATCAAAAATAGAAGAATAATTAATAAGCCCAGATGATATTTTCGTTCATAACAAACACTAAGGCACAGTTTGGTTAGCTCGAATCAGATAGAATAGAAAAGAAAATAACAGAAAATTTTAAAATTTTTTTGAGAGTTTGGATAGAGCGAAACTAAAACGTTGCAACATTATGAACTGTGGTACTTAATTATGAGTGAAAACTTGAACATTAATACTTCATAACTTTATGTACAAATTTGTCAATTTGAACATAGATATACCAGTGCACAATTTTATATCCAAATCGATGTGTATTTGGCAAATGGGTTTGTTTTTTTTATAGTTCAGTAAATATGTGGGTCCTGAACTACATAATTTGGGAGCTATCTTGAAAATATAGCACTTTACCTTATAGACAGCCCCAAATCCACCACCATTTTTTTTTGTCTTGAGAGAAGTTATTTGTGGCTGCTTCAATTCTTCCAAAATCATATTCCAAGGACTGTACTTACTGTTGTGATATCATCCCCAACTAAACACAATCAAACACCAAATGCATTGACGGTCTTCTTTTTTCTTTGTGATATATTCTTTTTTCTTTTTGTATTACGATCTTCTTTAACAACATTGTATTTTTTCCTTGCTTTCGTCACTATGCACCATAAGCCAATGTAAAAGAGCAACACTGCCACAACTACTTGGACAACAATGGCAATAAACATTTTATTTTTTCCTTGCTTTCGTCACTATGCACCATAAGCCAATGGAAAAGAGCAGCACTGCCACAACTACTTGGACAACAATGGCAATAATTACTTCCTTTGAGATTCCCCTTTTCCTGCATCAAAGAAAACTACTTCGTTGAAAATTCTCTATGAACAAAAAATATTTACATTAATGAAATTGATTGCGTCACTGTAATGCCCCGATCTCCCGACTCCCGGGGAATCGGAGGTTAACCCGTCTATTAGTCCCAATGGACTATTTTTACCCTCTATAAAGTACCATGATCTGATACCATTCTGTCACACCCCAACTCCCAACTCCCGAGAACCGGTGTGTGAGCTCCGTGAGGTCACCCTCACGCTATAACTACCACCTGATCATACAATCTCAATTTCTTATTATTTTTACGAAAATTTGGCATGACTCATTCTAATAAATCAGATCCTGATATGTCATTCCTGCTTTAAATTCAAATGGACACTTATAGGCACGTGTCCCAGCATTAACATCTAAAAATCAAAATGGACACTTCTGGGCACGTGTCCCCCAAGCATATTCCTACAACATGCATATTGCAATTGAAATAATAACTCAGTCCCTGAATGTCTGTCTCATATACATACATCAAATGAATAAAATACAACTGGAATAAAATACCCAACATAAATATCTAATACATTTAATCTCAATGTAAAGAAAATCTATCCAACATCCTGGACATACATCAGATTCTAAGGAATCTAGACACTACCTCTGTAACCGGTACTATTAGTCCCCTAACTAACTCCACAATCAGCAATACCTGCAAAACCTAGGAGGGGGTGAGCTCAAAGGCCCAACAAGGTATGTCAAACCATACCATCACCGCTGTAGAAGGTCGATCCTCACATATTCTCAAAAATATACATGCACTTAAATATATTACAATATTTAAGACCGTGCTCCTCCTAGCATGCGTGAACCAACAATGTAAACGGCTACTCTAGCACATATGAACATACAATATCTACTACACATGATTTTTGAAATCATTTTCAACATGCTCATAGGCGATAAACATCCAACATCAATATGTACAGAAAACATATATGGATTGAAGCTTTTACATAGACCATGTAAATCAAATACCACATCACCAACTCAACAAGTAGCAATTCTCAAATGCACTGTGGATGCATTTGAACAGTATAACATGCTTAACAGATAAACACATAAGCATAAGATGCAACTCTTCATCTCTCAATTTTCACCCGATGCCCCACATGATTGGTCCGCTCCGAAGATCATGTGACGTAGGACAACTCCGATAACTATTCTATGACCTGGACCACTCCGAAAGGTCATACTGTCATGACAATGTATAGGATTGCCATGATGTGATGGGACAACTTCGATGCTCACATTTGTTGGACATACTCCGATTCCAAGCATTAAGGCTGAGCATGGCGGGTCCACTCCAGGGCCATACTTATTGGACATACTCCGATTCCAAGCATTAAGCATGAGCATGGCGGGTCCACTCCGAGGGCCATACTTCTTTTGCGTCATTTTCCTACAACCTTCCACACATGCATTATGGATGCATAAACACATGGCATAATATTTTCATGCATTAATCCATGCTTATTAATACTAAAAAGAAGTATCTAGTATGCTTCTCCTCACATTCCAACACATATAGCACATACATGTTCAAAACTCGCATAATACCTCGTATATACCAACAATCCCAATTTAGCACATTATTATCATGGTATAACCAATGCATACATTCGATATACATAAAGCTAGCATGCATCTCATATTCACATTTCCACATATAAACACATATATGTCACATCCTGCATATAATCACATATGCATGTATATTAGTATATAGATAGGATCATGCTACCACTGTATCAATATATAATCACATATATATTTAATCCATGCATAAAAGTCACATATGCATACAAGACAACATTTAGCTAAGTATATATAGTTTAGCATACTTTCCATGCATATCACAATGCAAACAAACATTTAAATTCATGCTTTCATCTCCATATATATATATATATATATATATATATACATATCTTCACATCCCACGTATATACAACAATCACCTTTATATATATATGCACTTATATATATAAACATCACATATGGTTAAATTAAGAACATATGTAAATTAATTAATATAATTAAAATATATACGTAGGAGATAGAGGCAAGAATCAACTTACCTTAGATCCGCTTTCACTAAGCTCGCGCCTGCAAAGTAGCCTATTTCCATGTCCGGTCCAGTCCTATGTCCAAGTCCACACAAACAATCCAATGAACCACTTCATCTCCTTTTTAGTTTCCATGCTTGACCGAATTTAATTAGGCAAGCCCAAATACACTCCTTCGTAGCCCACACCGCAAGGCCTACTTTCCAAGGCCCAATCTAATCAAATTGAGGCCCGATTCACATCAACCAAACTCAATATAGTAGCCAATGCAATCCATCCCAATTATAGTTTAGTGGCAGCTCATTTCAAGCCCATTCTCATGTGAATCCACAAGCAAACAACCAACAAGAACCCACTCACCATGGCAGCCACTATGTAAACATAAACCAACCTCCAATGGCCACCAAGCCAAATCAGCCGAATCATGCAACACTCACTATGGACCTCAATCAACCAAGCTCAACCAACCAACATTGAACCCGAGCAGTCCACGCCACATGAACCACTATGTTACACCACCTCGTTACAGCCACAGGTTACCATAGACCCGCTATAACCAAACCCACAGCAAGCACCCACAAACCAGCTACCATGGCTGTCTAAGCGAAGCAAGCTATCAAGAAAAAATACTGTTAAAGCATAACTCGGCACCGTCGGTTGGCTGAAGAATTGCTTCGGTCGACCGAAATGGTAGTTTCGACCAACTGGAGCAATTTGTCGGTCGTCCGAAACCTGCGACACCCACCGACCACCCAAAACCACCAGTAGTCAAGCCAAACGAATTCCACAACCACGGCTGTCACCATATTTGACCATACCATGATTAACGGTGAACCAAACAGCCCATAACCGAGCCCATGGAAGACCTACCTTCGGTTGCACCTTCACCAAGCTCAACCATGGCAGCCATGGCTGCCCACCGTTCAACCACCATTGAAGCCATCGCCCCTTTTTCAGAGCACCACCTCGGGCCGCCGAAATCACCTGCCACCATCGTAGAACCCACCTGTTGAAACCTCTACCTATCGCGTCACCCACACGACCACTCAACCGAGTCTCCACCTTTCTCTCTCTCAGTCCCTTCTTTCTCTCTCTATCAGTTTATCTTTCTCCATTCTCTCGACTGAACTTTCTCTCTTTCTAGCCATCTCGGCTCTCTCTCTCTTTCCCGATTTCTCTTTCTCTCTCTATCTTTCCCTTTCTTCCCTCCTCTTTTCCACTTTTCTTTTTCTCCTCAGCCGATTCCCTATTTGGTCTTCTCTTTTCTTTTCTTTTTTGAATTTCTTTTCCTCACTTTAATATACACCACACATTACACTACACACCCTCCACCACATATTATTTACATATATAAAATATGTATATACTACCATACATGCATATATACATACTTATTTACATGACAACCACATTATTATACATGTGCGCCACCATTCCCTTATAATTGCATATAAGCCCACATAAAAGCATACACTTATATAAATGTGTATGACACCATATGAATTTCATCTCTTGATAATTTCACCTCTATGTAATTATATTTTTCTCCATCCACACATATATATATATATAATTCCATTTATATATATATTCTCACATTCTTCCAGAATTAATTAATTCAAAAAAAATGAATCCGTTCAAAAAAATAATCTGGACCGGTCAAAATTCATCCTGACCCGGTCAAAATAATTTGGGTCGTTACAGTCAGTATGAACAAAAAATTCTCTAACCATTTTTGATGATTTTATTAATTTACCCCTGATTAAAATATTTAATTTTATTAATAAAAATTGGTGATGTTAAAAAAACTGAATTGCCCCTCTCTCTATTTCTTTTCTCTCCATTTCTCTTCTTTTTTCTCTCTCCATTGCCAAAGCACACCACCAAGCTCAACTGGCCACCTCACATGTCAGAGCACCATCGCCAGAAAATTAAAATCAAAATTAAGTTATTTAAGATATCCGTATAATCCCAAGACTACAAATCAACATTGGAGAATTGTATTTTATGACTTTATTAAGGGGCTCCTTTTTTCAAGATGATACAATATTAGACGAATTTGGTAATATAATAAGTTGTAAAATGCATCATTGTATGCATGACCTTGCAGTTTCAGTTGGGGGAAGTGAGAGTTCCATGGTAAATTTGGGCGCAGAAGATGTTTCTTCAAAAATTCGTCACATGTCATTTGGTTGGTGTCTATCTATAGGTAGATCATGTAAAATTCCAGCCACGTTGCTTGGAGCTATCAAGACAAGAACATTTTTTTTGGCAGCTCAAGGACACGATTTAATTTGCTTTTCTTGTGAACCGGAGAATCCACTTTATGCAACAATTCTTTCTAACTTTAAAAGGTTACGCGTGTTGGATTTGCATAGCTTGGGGATGAACATGGTGCCAAGTTGCATAAGTAAGTTAAGGCATTTAAGGTATCTTGACCTCTCTTGTAATGGTGGCATGCAGATTCTACCAAATTCTATTACTAAGTTGTGAAATTTGCAAACTCTAAAACTTTTTGGTTGTTCTCTCAAAGAATTGCCGAGAAATATTAGAAAATTGGTGAGCCTTAGGCATCTGGAGCTTAGTTTTCACAGTCGTTTGATTGACATGCCGTGTGGATTGGGACAGCTGACTTCTCTTAGAACGTTAAACCAGTTCATTATGGGTCAATGCAACAGGTTAAGGGATTTGAAAGATTTAAATAATCTAAGGGGAGTGCTATCAATTAAACTACCAGAGAGGCTACCATTTTCTGAAAGGCCAACATTAAAAGAAGCTGAGGAACCAAACTTGGAGGGAAAAGAATTCCTTCAGTATTTGAAATTAAATTTTGGTAACAACTCCTATGATGATGATGATGGTGAGTTAGGGCTAGTGTTGGAAGCTCTCCAGCCATATGCAAATATGAAAAAGCTCAAAATAGAAGATTATAAGGTTGTGAGATTACCAACATGGATTTTGTCCCTCTCAAATCTTGTTGAGATTTCTTTATCACAGTGTATCGGATGTAAATATATTCCAAAAATTGAGCATCTTTCTTGTCTCAAAAGTCTTCATCTTCATGACTTATTTTCGCTGGAGTACATAGATGATGACAACAGTTGTGGTGTTAATAATGAATTACTCTCTTCTTCAAGGGAGCCAACAACAACCACATTCTTTCCATCACTGAAACATATCAATTTCTGAAAATTGTCTAATTTGAAGGGATGGTCGAGGAATAAAGAAGCACTTCTACCAAAATTTCCTTGTCTTCTTGAATCAATAATCTGGTTCTACCCCAGGTTAACATCAATGCCTCTACAACCAACTATTGTAAAACTAAAATTTGGGTGTGTCAGCGAGAAGGTAGTACAACAGTAGTTACTGACCACATTTGTTGTAAGGACATCTTCTTCACTGGTTCCTCTTTCCAACTTAAAGGAACTGGTAATATGTGGCATCTATTGCCTAGTTACTCTACTGGAGGGACTTCTCACTTCTCTACAGAAACTAGAGATTGTATCATGTGAAAGACTAACCTCTCTGTGTAGAGGGATGCGACATCTCACCGCCCTCATGTCCCTGGAGATCCACCACTGCAAAGAGATTGATTTGTCAGATGGTGATGATGATGGCATGCATTTTCAAGGCCTTAGGAACCTAACTTCTCTGTTTATCTTCAAAAATCCCAAGTTGGAGTCTCTTCTGATGTAGGACAGTTTTAGTAGGTTTCATATTATATATATCTATATATTTTTTTAATATTTTTTTAGAGAAAGTTTAATTTTGGGTATTAATTTTCTTTTATTTTTTGTTTCCTTTGGAAATAGATTTTTTTTTCCTGTTAGGATAAGAATTTCTACAAGTTTCCTTTATTGTTTTAGTGTTTTCTTTCTTTTTTCGTTTCTTTTGGAAATAGATTTTCTTTTCCTGTTAGGATTAGAATTTCTATAAGTTTCCTTTATTTTTAGGTTTCCTAGTATTGTTAGGATTATGATTTCTCTATTATAAATATATGTACTGCCATAGGGTAGAGATGAATCAATTTATCAATAAAGTTTTACTTTGGTTTACAATTAATTATGCTGGTGGATTCTAGTTTCTGTGTTCTTAGGGTTTACGCTGGTAACCCCTTATACTTCCGTTCTGCGTCAAGTGGTATCAGAGCTTAAGGATTTTTCTTGTACGATGGTCAACAACGAAGACAGAGGAGTTAACCCTGATGACGCTGGTCGTAGGGATGTAGATATATGGGTAGCAATTAATGAGCAGCGATAGGTGATGGAGAGGTTGACGACCACGTTACAGCAACTGATGGAGCGGCAACCTAATCCCGACATCCCTATTTGTAATGCTCAAGCCCCTGCCAATAGAGTTAGAGTCAAGGGAGTTGCCCTTGGCCGCCGTGGAGGTGGACATCCGCCTAGAGCGACGAGACATGAGTAGTTTGAAGATTTGAGTGATGAAGACTCTAATGAGGACGTTGCGGGTCACCAAGGAATATGTCAACAAAATCGAAACCAAAATCAACCTGACTATAGAATACACGCAGACATACCGCTGTTCTATGGTAAATTGCAGATTGAAGAATTCTTGAACTGGATTTCTGAGGTTGAGAGGTTTTTCGAGATGCCTGAAGTTACGGAGGATCGACAAGTCAAGATGGTGGCATATAAGTTGAGAAGCGGGGCTACTGTTTGGTGGGAGAAGTTGCAAAATGATAGGCGACGACAAGGCAAGGCTCCTATACGAACCTGGAGGAGAATGACACAAATTCTGATGAGCAAGTTTTTACCACCAGATTACGAGCAGATGATGTATAACAAATATCATAATTACAGGAAAGAGGATGTGTCTATCAACGATTGGACGAAGGAGTTTGAAGGTAATTTTATTGGAGTCACTACTTAGTTTAAGGAGATTGATTGTGAGAAAATTTTTATTATTTCACCTCTTGTAATGAAAGATTACAAAGAAAATGATTTCGATGCCAAATTAGGTGATGATCAAAATGATGAAAATCTCAATTTGCATGTCCAAAAGGAGGTAGAAGAATATGTTGATATCAATGATAACTTGGAAGAACAATCAGTCGCAAAAGTTTCCTGTGATTCCTTATTGTTCAACAAAGTCGAAGAGGATGAAGGCATGGAGCATGGGAACACTTACGACATGGACCCATATTCAAGGAGTCAAGGTAATGACGTGACACAAGAATTTGAGCACACGATCAAATATGTTGAGGATGCTTCCATGGTTTGCACCAAGAATGAGGATGATGATGTTATCCATGAGACCCTAGCTGATGGTTATTCCAACATGGATGTTCACTGGAAAATTATTCCAGAATGTTCCTTATTCACCAAAAGACTTGAATGGCCACTTAAAGGTGGAGAAAAGGTAAATTTTATAGTTACCAGAATAATACAATCAAGCATTAAAATTTGGGATCTTGGCATTAAAAGTGAAGTTCAGCTATATGGAGTATCAAGTGGTATTATTGAGAAGTTGAAAAAAAGGAAAGAAAAATGACAAAAAATATTGAGGCAAGTTTATGAAGCTTTGAGATTAGGTCTTGGGTGGTATAAAATTCTGTTCATACTCATATATGATGAGTCGCTTTATTTGTAATAAAACTCAAGGACGAGTTTTTTTTTTTGAAGTGGGAGAGACTGATGTAGGACACTTTTAGTAGGTTTCATATTATATATATCTATATATATATTTAATATTTTTTTAGAGAAAGTTTAATTTTGGGTATTAATTTTCTTTTATTTTTCGTTTCTTTTGTAAATAGATTTTCTTTTCCTGTTAGGATTAGAATTTCTACAAGTTTCCTTTATTGTTTTAGTGTTTTCTTTCTTGTTTTCGTTTCCTTTGGAAATATTTTTTTTCTTTTCCGGTTAGGATTAGAATTTCTACAAGTTTCCTTTATTTTTAGGTTTCCTAGTATTGTTAGGATTATGATTTCTCTATTACAAATATATGTACTGCCATAGGGCAGAGATGAATCAATTTATCAATAAAGTTTTACTTTGGTTTACAATTAATTGTGCTGGTGGATTACAGTTTCTGTGTTCTTAGGGTTTACGCTGGTAACCCCTTATACTTCCGTTCTGCATCAAGTGGTATCAGAGCCTAAGGATTTGCCTTGTATGATGGTCAACAACGAAGACGGATGAGTTAACCCTGGCGACGCTGGTCGTAGGGATGCAGATATTTGGGCAACAATTAACGAGCAGCGACAGGCGATGGAGAGGTTGACAGCCACGTTACAACAATTGGTGGAGCGGCAGCCTAATCTCGACATCCCTATTTGTAACGCTCAAGCCCCTGCCAATAGAGTTAGAGTCGAGGGAGTTGCCCTTGGCCGCCCTGGAGGTGGACATCCGCCTAGAGCGGCGAGACACGAGCAGTTTGAAGATTTGAGTGATGAAGACTTTGATGAGGACATTGCGGGTCACTAAGGGATTCATCAACAAAATCAAAACCAAAATCAACCTGACTATAGAATACGTGCAGACATACCATTGTTCTATGGTAAATTGCAGATTGAAGAATTTTTGAACTGGATTTCTGAGGTTGAGAGGTTTTTTGAGATGCCTGAAGTTACGGAGGATCGACAAGTCAAGATGGTGGCATATAAGTTGAGAAGCGGGGCTACTGTTTGGTGGGAGAAGTTGCAAAACGATAGGCGATGACAAGGCAAGTCTCCTATACGAACCTAGAGGAGAATGACACAAATTCTGATGAGCAGGTTTTTACCACCAGATTATGAGCAGATGATGTATAACAAATATCATAATTACAGGAAAGAGGATATGTTTATCAACGATTGGACGAAGGAGTTTGAAGGTAATTTTATTGGAGTCACTACTTATTTTAAGGAGATTGATTGTGAGAAAAATTTTATTGTTTCACCTCTTGTAACGAAAGATTACAAAGAAAATGATTTCGACGCCAAATTAGGTGATGATCGAAACGATGAAAATCTCAAATTGCATGTCCAAAAGGAGGTGGAAGAATATGTTGATATCAATGATAACTTGGAAGAACAATCAGTCGCAAAATTTTCCTATGATTCCTTGTTGTTCAACAAAGTCGAAGAGGATGAAGGCATGGACCATGGGAACACTTACGATATGGACCCATATTCAAGGAGTCAAGGTAATGACGTGACACAAGAGTTTGAGCACACGATCAAATATGTTGAGGATGCTTCCATGGTTTGCACCAAGAATGAGGATGATGATGTTATCCATGAGACCTTAGCTGATGGTTATTCCAACATGGATGTTCACTGGAAAATTATTCCAGAATGTTCCTTATTCACCAAAAGACTTGAATGGCCACTTAAAGGTGGAGAAAAGGTAAATTTTATAGTTACCAGAATGATACAATCAAGCATTAAAATTTGGGATCTTGGCATTAAAAGTGAAGTTCAGCTATATGGAGTATCAAGTGGTGTTATTGAGAAGTTGAAAAAAAGGAAAGAAAAATTGTAGAAAATATTGAGGCAAGTTTATGAAGCTTTGAGATTAGGTCTTGGGTGGTATAAAATTCTGTTCATACTCATATATGATGAGTCACTTTATTTGTAATAAAACTCGAGAACGAGTTTTTTTTTGAAGTGGGAGAGACTGATGTAGGACACTTTTAGTAGGTTTCATATTATATATATCTATATATATATTTAATATTTTTTTAGAGAAAGTTTAATTTTGGGTATTAATTTTCTTTTATTTTTCGTTTCCTTTGAAAATAGATTTTCTTTTCCTATTAGGATTAGAATTTCTACAAGTTTCCTTTATTGTTTTAGTGTTTTCTTTCTTTTTTCGTTTCCTTTGGAAATAGATTTTCTTTTTCTGTTAGGATTAGAAATTCTACAAGTTTCCTTTATATTTAGGTTTCCTAGTATTGTTAGGATTATGATTTCTCTATTATAAATATATGTACTGCCATAGGGCAGAGATGAGTCAATTTATCAATAAAGTTTTACTTTGGTTTACAATTAATTGTGCTGGTGGATTTCAGTTTCTGTGTTCTTAGGGTTTACGCTGGTAACCCCTTATACTTCCGTTCTGCGTTATCTTCCCACGGGGCTTCAACACGTTACCACTCTGCAAGATCTATCTATTCTGGATTGTGAAAGTTGGAAAGGTTTACCAGAGTAAATAGGCAACCTCACATCATTTAACATCTTTGGATTCGTCCGTACCGCAAATCTACATCATTGCCCGAAGGGATGCGTTTGCTCACTGCATTACAAAAACTGGAAATTGAAGATTGTTCACAGGAGCTGAAGGATAGATGCCAAAAGGAAACGGGGGAAGATTGGCCTAAAATTGCTCACATCCCATAGGTTATAATAAAAGGTATCCTTCTTAATTTGAACCCTTTATATATCCACCATAAAAATTTTCATCTTGTTTTTTTCACAAGCAACTATTCATCTTATTCATTCTTCCTCTTTTAATCTGTTCAAATTTTAGCTGAATATTTGATGTTGACATTGATATATATATATATATATATTGGACATCTAAATGCTTATCTTATCTCAGTTTAATTTGACATTAAGTTTTTGACACGCATGGTATACTTAGGATCTCTAACTGAAAATTTAATCAGATATTTTAATTGAATCTTTGAGTTCCACCTTTTTAAAAATTATTGACTTTGATATCTTGCTTGTATCATAACATTTTTTGTAATGACTCAATTTTTTATTGAGGGAATATAATTTTTCATTTAAGGATAGCATGGTAAAAAAAAACTCTTCTGATTAGATATTTAAGTGATATTTTAAGGATATAATTTACATAATAAGTTATTCTGATTTGGGTCACCAAACAGGATTTTGTGTGGGGTATTATATAAAAATAATAAGAGGGTAACTAGAGTTCATTTTTTGACAGCCCAAAATTAAGGAAGAAGAAGGATCAAAGGAGGAATAGAAGAATAAAGATTCAAGAAAGGACTATAGCAACAAGAGATTAATCATCTCTTAGTTGGTAAGTTTTTTTCTATCTTTTCCACCATAATTAGTATGCGATAGTAGTATTTATGACCTAATTATGTGGAGAATTTTAAATAAAAGATTCTATTATAAATGATTTCATATCTTTATATATGTATCAAATGATGGAGCTGTGTGTAGTGACTTGTTTAAATTATGTAAATTGTTGATGGGTGCATGGACTTGTGTGAGAACAGTGTGTATCAAACCATTAATATGAAATTAAACTATATTCATCATTGCTTTTAGGCATTATCAAAATGTATCAAACCATTAATATGAAATTAAACTATATTCATCATTGCTTTTAGACATTATCAAAATACTGCTCCATTAGTAATACATTAGAACTTAGAAGGCTTCTATGGGTTTCTCTTCTTCTTTTTCCTAATTTTTTCCCTCCATTTTGAGCTTCAAAACTCAGATAATTTCATTCTCAAATAACTCATTCCAATAATACTTGTCATCAATTTTTTGAGAAGTAAAATAACTGAGATCACTTCAACTACCGATGGTTACTATCTCACTCAGGAAAAGTACAGTTCTAATCTTATTTCAAAACTAGGATAACTGATAATAAAATTGTCAATACACCACCTGAGTCCAACACAAGACTCACTCTATATGATGGTGAAACTCTTCACGATGACTACAGCTTATATCAACAATTGATTGGTAATTTGGTATATCTTACTATCACTCGTCTAGATATCTTTGATGCCGTCTATATAGTTAGTCAATTCATGGATGCTTTACGATTCACCTATTTTGCAACAGTTCTTTATGTTCTTCGCTATCTCAAGGGTACCTCGTTTCATGGACTTCATTTCTCTTCTTAGTCACTACTTGTTCTTCGTACTTATATCGATGCATACTGGGCTGGAGATCTCACAGATCGTCGTTCTACTTCAGGATTTTGCATCGTTCTTGGTGATTCACTCATCTCTTGGTGTAACAAGAAGTAGACTATGATTGCCTATTCTAGTACTGAAACGGAGTACAGGGAATTTATTGATACTACTTCTAAGGTTCTATGGTTATGTTGACTCCTTTAGGATATGAGAGTTTCCTCTTCCACTGCCACTCCTGTCTATTGTAATAACAAAAGTGTTATTTAGATTGCACACAATGATGTTTTTCATGAACGCACTAAACACATTGAAATCAATTGTCATTTTGTTCGTCATCATCTTCTCAAGGATACTTTATAGTTGTAGTTCATTACTTCTACTGATCAGTTAGCTGATATCTTCACCAAATCTCTATCACCAAAACATTTTCGAGAGTTTGTCTCCAAACTGAAGTTGACTTCATATAGTTAATTTTGAGTTTGAAGGAACTGTTAGATTAAATATTATACGTTGTATATACCTTTTCCCTTTCCTAAACCACCTAGGTTTACTTTTTTACTTAGCCTCCAAGTTTATGTGTCTATAAATAGGCCCTTTGTTTATTGTTCTCTATCAATCAATTCAATTCAATGTAATTCTCTCAATATTTCTAACACTTATATTTATCACAATTGACATGCTCCTATTCTATTAATTATTATTTTTTTCCTAAGCAAACTTCATTAGAACAAAACCAACAAGAATACAACAGAGAGAGGGTCACAACACTCTAAAACACAACCACCGCAAGAAGCACCATTTGACTGATATTCCTATTATAATTGAATTTCTATTTTAGAGTTGTAATTTATTTTGTAATTTTTTGTTAGGCACGTTTTGGGTTTTAAGTAAATTATAATCCTTGTGTAACAAGGAATGAGTTTGGAAGCTCTATAAATAGAAGAACTGTTAAAGGGAAAAAGAGAAAGAGAGAGAAATATATAAGAGGTTGGTGAGTGCTGTGAGAAGAGAGTATATGTAATTCTAGGAGAAAAATGTCTAGAGAAATAATTAAAGAGTATGTGTGGTATGTATGTTTTTCGTGTGTTGTTTATTCTCTTCTCAATTATAGTGAAATCTCTATCTCTATGGATGTACATCACTTAAAAGTTAAGTGAATCATATAAAATATTATATTGTGTGTGAATATGTTTTTTTTATTTTTATATATATTTTTATAATTGTAATGTGAAGATATATTTTCACTGTGCCGAACAAATGACAATTAATTTCCAGCAAATATCATAAAGCTGGCCTCCACCACCACCGATCTAGCTGTTTGAAAAGCACCCCAAGAAATTCCATTACGCATAACTTGATTCCTATTCCACCAAATAAGCCATAAACCCACAGCTTCATGATTAGTTTACATTATATCATTTTTCCCTTCACAAGTGGGATTTTTTTCATGCACTCGGTCTCTGTAGTAGGTAGGAGGAACACGTGCTATGCCAAACTTAGCATGTGATTGCTTGGTTCTATTCTACTTGGTTAAAATTTCATATTTCTATGTTAAATCCAATCTTGTTCAAGATCTTAGCGGATAATATAATATTTTTATAATAAAATTCCTCTTTTTTTGGGTAAGTCAGAATAAGTTTTAAAATAAAAAATTAAAGGAATACAATGAAGCTTAATACATACAATTGAACTTCCAATAACAAAAAAGAGAAGGTGACAAAGCAACCATCAATCTTTCACAACTCGACAGAATAAGTAGAATCTCTCACGGCTCAAGAATGAAAATATGATAAAATTATATATATAAATATTAAAGATGAGTTGAATATGGTGGAGATGAAAAATAATAAAAGGAAAATACTTATTTATTCATGGATGTTTAGATAAGTCCTCTGACCGCCGATGTGTTCCAATAAAAAATCAACACATCAGCTTTAATTATAAAATTAAATTTAAAATACAATAAATAAGTATAATAAATGAGGTTTAAAATATAATAAATAAGTATAATAAATGAGATTGACCTCATTTATTATACTTATTTATTACAATTTAAAACTGATGTGTTAATTTTTTATTGGAACACATCAAGGACCAAGAAAGCTCACTTACACATTAATGAGTAGCTAAATATTGTCCATAATAAAATTATATACACTTGACCAAAATAATAATAAAAAATTATGAGCAATGCTACACGTCATGAAATTATTTCATGAATTTGTATCACGAATGATGTGGCAGGTAACGTGGAGAGTTAGTATTGGTGGGATTCCCCCCATACACAAAGCCCCATGATATTATCACCGAATTTTACCAATACTAACTCTCCACGTTACCTGCCACATCATTCATGATAAAATTGATGAAATAATTTCACGATTCTCAAAAATTATATAGACGGTGTAAACGTGAACTTTGCTGTCACAAATTAATTAATCGTGCATTCACTTTACAGCCTGCAATTTTGTTCCTTAGCACGGAGCCAAATTGTTATTATTCAGCACAGCACGGAGCCAAATTGAGCACAGAACCTAACGTAAGCAGTGCGAGTCCCAACATGCGCCAGCTTTACACTCGGTGAAAAGTGAAAACCACCGAACTTCCCAATGTCCCAAACAACCACATATGGAACACTACTACTACTGCTGTAGTACTGCCGAAATCTTGCTAGCTTTGGGCATCTTACAACCTTAGATAATTATTGTCATGGAAACCACAAAGTCTCTGGTCATGCACTCTTCTGATTCTCTAAAACCATTACTAGAGAAACTTCCTAAGCAATGCTTTTGGGATGATCTGGATCTCTATCAATGGGAACGTTTTTGGTTTGTACCCCGCCACTTAGAAGCTGCAAAAGCCCTTCAATCAAACTTTGAAGCACGCGATGATGATGTCATATTGGCGTCTTCTCTTAAAACAGGTACAACTTGGCTCAAAGCTCTTTGTTTCTGCATCATGCAACGAAAAACTAGTGTTAACAATGTAGAAGAAGAGGACCCTCTTGACAAAATCAATCCTTTCTTATGTATAAAAACCCTAGAGATCCAAGTCTACACACAAAATCCATCACCTAATCTCTTAGGTATGTCATCCCCTAGACTATTTCATACTCACCTGCCTTGCAGTGTCTTACCGGATTCAATTAAGAATTCCGAGTGTAAGATTGTTTACATAATACGAAATCCAAAGGATACTTTGGTGTCCATGTGGCATTTTTTAACACTCTAAGGACACCTGAACAAGGCCCATATCCATTTGAGAGGGCCTTTGAGGGATTTTGTAATGGGATTTACCCTTCTGGGCCTATGTTTGATCATGGCTTAGAGTATTGGAAGCAGAGCTCAAAGATGCCTCACAAGGTACTATTCTTGAAGTATGAAGATCTTAAAAGAGACCCAAAAGGACAGTTGAAAAGGCTGGCCTCATTCCTTGGAAGACCATTTGTTGAGGAGGAGGAGATTGATAAGTTGTTGTGGAGGTGTAGCTTGGAGAGGCTAAAGAACTTGGAGGTGAACAAGAATGGTTTCGAACCTTGTACAGGCTTGCCAAACAGTTCTTTTCTCAGGCTTGGTGTTGTTGGGGACTGGAAGAACAACTTCACTACCGAGATGAAAGAACGCCTTGATCAAATTACTTTGATGAAATTGGAAGGGTCTGGCCTTGAACTCGAGACATAAAAATTTGGAGCAATTAACTTGTAGCTTTAGTTACTAGTCTCGAGGAAAATGAGATTCTCAATTGTTGCTATTTGGAGTAGAAATTGTTTGAATACAAAGTTGCCACTCTAATCCATTAGATTGGCATGCTTGTTTTGTAATTTGATGTATTGCTATGGAAGTCATATATGCTTATTTCGTGAATGCTGAGTTTATTTTTATTTTTTTACTTCATACTATTAGTTGATCAACTCTTCCAAGTAAAATTTTCTAAACTCAATCCCTCTAATTTTTTTAACCATTTGCTATTAATTAATTTCTATCCTCTTTGAATGTAGACGATCATGTGGGAGCCATAAAAATGGATTCAATAAGACCCTTCAGCCAAAAATGGCGCTTAAGAAGCTTATAATATCTATGGCATGGGACAAGTATGAGAGATACAAAAAGTTCATACAATTAACTAGCATGTTCAAGGATCTTATGTCAATGTTAAATCGAAGCTTGTACAAGAGCTTAACCGACAATCTAATGCTATTATATAAATTTTGATTTTATTTGAAGGGGATAAGCAGGGACAGAAACAGCAATTGGTTCAAGGAGTCATAGTCGATGTGATAAAAAAAAAAAAATCCAACAGATAATGCAGCAAGACAATAAGCCAAAAAAATAGAAATGTAATAACAATGCAGTTAGCAAAACTTATATAGTAATAATTCGAAATTATTGTTTCCTTGTATACTTGTAATTCCTAGAATTAAGGAATTAGACGTATTCAACAAGCCTATCAACCTGTATATCACATAATGAAGATCCACAGGAGTACTTTTGCCCAAAGCACGCAGCGGCTCAGTGCTTAAAATTTGTGACCGAATGGTGCTGAAGTGGTAATTCAGTCCTAGTAAAAATTGGTGAATCTTTTCTTTCTTTCATGCATCCACAAAACTCTTTCCGTCTCCACAGGTGCACTTTGGAGCCGCATCATAGATATGCAATTCATCCCACAAAGCTTTGAACTAAGTACAATGTGCGTAACCCAAAAGTGGCCCCATGTGACTGCCACTTGTTGATTGCGGGAATTAAGAGTTTTGACACGTGAATATTAATCCTAATATTGTGTTATATGTAAATGTTGTGCCACCTGCATATAAGGATATGAGGTTTGATTTAAGTGATATACTCAAGTGTATGACTTCAGTTGGAACTCTTCCAAAGGAATATATAAGCTATTTGGGAATGGACTTCCGAAGATAATCAAGAATGAGGCACATGGATATATTCACGTTAAGTTCTCCAAGAAAAGTCCATAAAAATGAAGACTCTGAAGACTAGACATAAAATTGTTAGAAAATTTGAAAGAAAATTGAATATTATATTACATGGTTAAGATATTACTTAACAGACACGTAAATATTAATGGGTAGCAAATAAACAGTATTAGTGTTGGTTGAAGGTGAAACATTGATATTCACACTGAATAGACACTAAAAATATCTATTAATATCGAATAGACACTATTAATATTGTTTAAAGTTGAAATAGTACGAGTTGTAATATTTTGCAAAGACATGTCCCATGGCTATTGGAGTACTTTTGAAAGGGTACTAGTATGCCTACAAATAGTTCCCTCAATTCTCATTTGTGAATAGACAATTCAGACTTCTTCTTCTCTTTAAGCATCAAGTCTCCCTCATTATATAGCCTAACCCAACTGGTAGTAAGTTTTAGTAGTTTGATTTGAACCAACGGGTAGTAAGTTTTAGTAGTCTGGTTTGAACCAACGGGTTAGGAGAGTCAAGTCCAAGAGAGAGTACTAACACATTGGTTTATAGTGTTGCTTCCAATTGAGAGGAAGATCATTGTATCCTGGGAGACAGTTGCCAAGGTCCGTTCAACACCACTGCGGGGTGATAATTGTCTTAAGAAGATAAAGTTTAACTCTAACTTCGGTCTACAGGTTCTTTAGTATTTATGTATTTTACAATTATTTTATATCTTAAATAGTATCATATACGCATATATTTTCCAACAATCTTAAAATAATTACATACTATGTTGTTGTATATATGCTACTATTTAAGATAGTGATTTTATACGAAGTATAAAATATTGATGAGTTCAATATTAGTTAAATATTTGTGAAATATCAGTGCCACATAGAGTATTGTTTATTTTGTGAAATTCAATATTTGTGATATGATACTGTTTAAGTTTATGGTATGCCTTAATTCAATAATGGTGCGATATTGAATATGTATTTTATTTTTTTTGTAAATCCATATATATACAAATCATAGGATTTGAGTTAAATATCTTTATTAAAATATAAATTTGATATTACATAGTTGGTAGATTTATGATTTACATTTAGTATGCTTATATCTTGGTGATAAGTTTAAGTATGATACATGTTACTGAAATATTGATTTAGTGTTGCATTTAAATTAGCGTTGTATTTATCAATATTTCTATAATGTGACGAATGAAAAGTGTAATACATATAATTATTCTTGGTGAAAATAAGGAGAAATGTCGAGAAATTCTCCAAGGCACATGGTAATACCCTCCACAAAATTTCGCGCATGAAGTGGCCAGTCTCAAACACAAAACCTGAGAAATACAAACAACTGGTAGAAACAAACATAGAATACAAAAGATAGAATGAACAATTCTCTAAAAGCATAATAGAAATTTGCTCTAAATTAAAATAACCGCTAAATAAACAAGTATATGTCCGGTAATACAACTTAAAACTCCCGTAACTCAAGGACCCCTTAACCACAAAGACCAAGAGATTTTAATTCTAAATTAATACCAACAATCAAAGTCTCAAAAGTTCATAGTCTGACTCTTGAAGAAGATAAGTTCCTACTCTGTAACTGATGAGATGAGATGTTTGTTACAACCAAACCCTAAAACTCTATCCTCGCTGTAGAACCTGCCTGGGACCTGAAATGTCAACAAAGTGAGTTAAACACACGAATAAGTTCTATCTACTGCATCCCAATCAGACAACCAATATATATACCCTCAGTGTGAGGGACACAAGAGATAAATATAGGTGTAAACATTCAGGTCATTCCTTATTCAGTTCATGCTTTAAAAATAAAAGTCATCTTTTTCTATGTTCCATTAAAACCCTTATCATAAAGCAATGAACACGTTATTTAAGTTTAGAATACAGAAACATAAGCATACATTTTATCAAGTTAAAACAATCCTGACATGCTTATGACAATCCTTACATGCCTCCTTAAATTTGAGATACCTATTGGCAATCCTGACATGCCTTGGCAATTCTGACATGCCTCCTTTAGTTTTAGATATCTTAATAGGTATTGGCAATCCTAACATGCCTTGACAATCCTTACGTGCCTCCTTTAACTTTAGATACCTTCATAGGTATTGGCAATCCTGACATGTCTCCTTCCCAATGTGCAACATAAAAATAAAAACAAGGTGCATTATGATTTAATTTGCACAAAGCCAAGTGATTTAAATTATTCGATATGCAATCATCACCACAAGACAACTCGTTCACAACTAAACTATAATCATGTATTTCGAAGAAAAATACATTCAAGTAAATCAAATAACACAATTATCCACTTTAGAAGCAAACACCCAATCAAACCTCTAATTTATCTAAATCTTCAAGGGAGTCAAAACATAACTCGAATTTAAGTTATCGGCCTATTCTATTCCTAAAACCATGTTTAAACATTCTGGAAAATTTTCTGATATTCTCGGTAATTTAAAAAAAAATTCTATTAAAAGAAAAATAAAGCATAGTTAGAGGCATACTTATACAACCGATACAACCTCAAGGGAAACTCAGTTTCACTTGAAATACAAAACCCAGGTGAATTTTAACCCTATAAAGCTACTTGAATTTTTTTTACAGTTTTATGCAATTTTAAAATATTTTCTAGAAATAAAAGAAGGTGAAAACTCAACTTTTAGACACTTTAAAAATCAAATAAATTCCAAGGACAGCTTATTTCAAAATGAAAATTTAAACCCATGTGAATTTAACCTCCAGAAAGTTACAGTCAAAATTTAGGAATGTTTGAAATTATAAAAGTATTTTCTAAAATAAAAGAAGGTGAAAAACCCAAATTTTTAGACACTTTAAAAATCAATTGCACTGCAACGGGAGCTCATTTTGACATGAAAATTTAAAACCATGTTCATTTAACATCTAGGAAGTTACAGTAAAAAAATTGGGAATTGTTTGGAATTATAAAAGTATTTTCTAAAATAAAAGAAGTTGAAAATTCTAATTTTTAGACACTTTAAAAATCATTTGCAATACAATGGGAGCTCATTTCGACATGAAAATTTAAACCCCAAGTTCTGTTAGCCTCCAGAAAGTTACAGGAAAAATTTGGGAATTTTATGAAATTATAAAATATTTTCTAAAATAAAAGAAGTTGAAAAACCCAATTTTTAGACACTTTAAAAATCAATTGCACTACAAGGAGAGCTCATTTCGACTTTAAAATTTAAGCCCGAGTTCCTTTAACCTCCAGTAAGTTACAGGAAAAATTTGGTAATCTTATGAAATTATAAAAGTACTTTCTAAAATAAAGGAAGGTGAAAAACCCAATTTTAAGACACTTTAAAAATCAATTGCACTACAAGAGGTGCTCATTTCGACATGAAAATTTAAACTCGAGTTCCTTTAACCTCAAGGAAGTCACAGTAAAAATTTGGGAATTTTATGAAATATGTAAGTATTTGTCAAAAATGATTTTTTTCAAAATGTCAACCCCCAGCCTGCGCGCACTGTTCATGCACGCAGGAAGTCCCTTTCCGGCCACTTCCCGGCCTTCGTTCGACCCAAATTTTGTACCAATCTTCTCCTCTCGTAGTAAGCTATCTATTGGTACCAAAAGCCCCATCAAAAATGCCCTAAAACGAAAACCCCCAAATCACAACTTCTAGGGTTCTTCAACATATTTTTAAAAAAACTAAATTTAAATTCTTCCATGATCCATTCCCAAATGTTCAAGGGTAAATTTAATCCCACAAGAACCACTCAACAAACCCCAAATTGCTACAATAAACGTCCACAGATTTAAACTTAACATATCATTATATTCATCGTATACATGTATGCATGTAGTTATATGTGTGTAAATAAATAATCAACACCAATCCTCAATTGCCAATTTAATTTCACAAACATCATAATCCACAAAAAAAAAAAAATAGATTTATAAAAATCAATTTTATACCAAAATGAAAGATTTAAAAAAAAATGCAACAAACAATTTACACATTACAGGATTTAGTCTATGTATACAGATTGAAAGGGGAAGAGAAGAGTCGAACTTGTCTCATCTATGATTCAAAACTCGTCCACACGATCGCTCCTTCTCTTCGTCCTCTCTTTCGTCTACACTCTGAGTTTCTATGCGTAAGCTAACGGCATAAACCCTAATCCCTCTTTTCTTTTCTTTTATTTTTATATTTTTTTCATAAAACTAATTAAGACTAAATAAAATTAAAAGGGAAAATTAATAAAACAAACCCTAGCCCATAAAAAATAAGTACACCTAGCCCAACCATTCTAGCCCAACTCAACCCAGATTCCTCCCTAACCCAATCAAAAATTAAAATAAAGAAAACACAGAGACCTAGTCCAAATAAAATAAAAAATAAAGTAAATTACACCACAATATTTAAAGCACTCAAATAATTTAATCCAACCAATAAAGCAATTCAATTTAACTAATAAAATAAATAAAGCATTTAAATTAAAATTAAAAGACCTCCAAAATTACGGCATATTACATTCCTCCCCCCTAAAAAGAGGAATTCCGTCATTGAAATTCACCCCAATACCTGAAATACAAAAGCTCTGGACATTTTGCTTTTATGTCATCCTCCCTTTCCCAAGTAGACTTCGCCTCATTATGGTGGCTCCACTGAACACGAACTAACGGAATGGTCTTAGAACGAAGAACATGGTCCCTACGATCAAGAATACAGTAAGACTGCTCCATATATGTTGCATCTAGTTGTAACTCAATCTCTCCAACCACAATGTCCTGGTAAGTATCCTCATCTCTAAGGAATTTCTGCAGCATAGAGACATGAAAGACATTGTGCACCCTGTGCATCGTGTCTATAACACCAGTCTATATGCTACCACCCCAACCTTGTCGGTAATCATAAAAGAAAAACCTACAAAATGAGGTGTCAACTTCCCTTTTCTCCCAAATTGCATCACTTCCTTCATGGGAGCAACTTTGAGTAAAATCTGATCCCTCACCTTGAACTCTAATGCTTGAGTTGTTCGTCAGGATAACTTTTCTGTCTATTCTGCACAGTCTTCATACAGTCTCTAATAAGAGCAACTTTCTTGAAGGTGTCCTTAATAAAGTCAGGACCCAATAATCTATTCTCTCCAACATCTAACCAACAAACTGGCGGTCTACATGGACGTCCGTACAGAGCCTCAAATGGTGTCTACCAATAGTCTTTTGATAACTATTGTTATAAGAAAACTCAACTAGTAGCAAGTAACTCTCCCAATTACCTTTGAAGTCGAGTACACATACTCACAACATATCCTCCAAAATCTGATTAACCCTCTCAGTTTGACCATCGATCTGAGGGTGATAGGCTGTACTGAGGTGCAGAGTTGTACCCATTGTGTCACGCCCCGATTTTTGACTCCAACAGAACCAGAGGTGACTTCAATCCATTAAGACTAATGGACCCTCATTATCCTCAATTATCGGAGAAGCTTAACCCTATTCTTGCACATAGATATATACAACTCCACTTTATCCAATCCCAATGGGCCCTACTTCAAACTATATCACCTTAGAGGGGACTTTATTTATCCGCACTCTCATAAATCACACACTTTCAAGACTCAACACTTTGTTTGTTTAGAATCTGAAACTAAGACCTACACCATTGGATATATAATTTAAAAATACTCAATTTAAAAAAAAAAAACCACACTCAAATTCGATTTAAAACGAAGAAGTTATACCCGATTGAAATTTGGATAGATTCTGTAGAATACTGTGAATAGTAACTTCGATGCATCGAACTGAGGAGTTAGAAGCATTGAAGCTGTGATGCATTGAACATGTATCATCGCAAGTATCGAAACTTACTGTCCCAGACTCAAAAATCTTAACTTTTAGGCTCCAAAACTCATCTAAAAGCCTAAAAATCATCAAAACATCATCCACAACATGTACAAATGATAAAAATATCGTCAAACATCGTTTTAAACATGAATCTACATCTCCAACAATCATGTCCAAGAATTTATACATACTGAAATTAAAATCAACTTCTTCCATTCAAAACCTAAAAATCACATATGATCCATATATGATCATTACACTTGAAACTAGAGTATATCAACATGAATCAAATGTAAATATAACGTCACTAACATATTCCGCATACCACAAAATGGCATGGACATCTATTTACATCTCAAAAGGTCAAAAGTTTAAAAATGGAACTCAACAAGGTTATAATCCAAGTTACATTTGTCCAAAATATTACTACAACTCGGAGAGAGAAATCTCATGCCACAAGCCGGCATGGATAGCCACAAAATATACAATATCCCAAAATGTATCAAAATATTACAAGAGTTCTACTTGGTCACTCAAGTCCCATGTGTCATCGGCGTCTTATCTGAAAAGTTTATATAAATAGGGGGTGAGCACCACTACGGCTCAGTAGAGATACCCCAACCCAACTAAGTGCTGACCCGACACGACCTACATGAATGCATGTCACTACATTATATGTATCATCCCACATACACCATGTTCATTCACAATCAATGCATATATATAAGAATGCATTAAATATATGTAATACCCCGCTCCAACACATGGTATGATATTGTTTGCTTTGGGCCTAAGCCTGCATGGTTTTGCTCTTGGGTTTTACCCCGAAAGGCCTCATACCATTTGAAGAGAACATACTACATATAAGTACATCCCCTTTTCCACACTTAGGCGATGTGGGATTGAGCACCCTGTACCCTGTCCGTGTGCTAGCTCAACCCAGTGTCTGTCTTTGCACCCGCCCACTCACACCCGTCCACAAGGGTTACTACAATATACATCATGCTTCGTAATTTTAAAATGAAAGCAACTTCATACAATCGCTTCCCTCTCGGACTCAACCCGTTACCCTATCATGATTCTTGCCCAACCATGCAACCTGGGACACTTCCCACACAATCTCAACACCGCCACCGAGTAAGTCATATACTCCAAGGTGGCTAGGTGACTACGGGATTCTTCACCGAGTAAATCACATACTCCAAGGCAATTGGACTGTCCCGGAATACATCACCGAGTAAGTCACATACTCCAAGGTGGCTAGATAGCTTCGGAGATCATCATCGAGTAAATCACATGCTCCAAGGTGGTTAGATCGTTTCAACATCATCATGGAACGTTCCTTTCTCCAAGCGAACATGTTACTCTATCACTTTTCCCGTTTCTCTCACAACAGCCCTATACATCATTTCGAACATATATGGATCAAGCATTTAAAATTTATGCTTCACAATACATACGCCAGTTATAAAAGAACATAGCATGCATTTCATATTCATCAATCCACACATATAATCATCTATATGTGAAAATCCTAGCATAAGTTACATATGCTCACAAAATCTACATAAGCACATATTTGTCATGCTTCACCAATGCAAACATTTTCTATATAAGGAAGGCATGCATTTTAACTCATATAACATCACATAACACAAATATGCTCATTTAACACATTTTCACAAAAGTGTACCAAACTCTAACATATAAGTGTACATGCCAAATTCTCTCACTCATTCACACCTCATATCATGCATAACACCATACACATTCCCATTGCACATAAGAGACTAAAGAGAGATAGAAAATACTCACATCCCACCCCTCTTACCACTCTAAAACATGCAATACACGACCCTAGTTCTCATCGTTTCACCTAAGACTCTTGAATCGACAAGTAAATGAGAAGGAGAACCCCTACCTCTAAAATGAAGGCCTTCCAAGCAGTTCTCAAAATCCCAGCAACGTCAACCTTGCCAAACTGTAACTTTTATAGGTTCAAAAGGAAGCCCTAGCCATCCCCTACGTATCTCCCTTCTTCAGCAAGTCTTGAATCCAAGCCGAACGGGTCTGAAATGTAGAGAGAAGGGAGATGTATGAAGATGGAGAATTTTAGAGAGAGAAAGAGGCGTGAGATATGAAATATCTCTGCCTGTTTAACCTTTTAAGGTCCCTAGGTCGCAAAAAGACCAAAATACCCCCGGACCACTTAACACACCTTACCCAACTCCGTTTTCGATTTCAAAAACTCATACGGCCTTGAAATCATTTCCTCTAGTCTCTAAAATTTTCATCTAAGCCATTCACAGAAATAATTATTTTCAAGAATTTTTTGAATTCCTAGGTCCACTTAAGTCGCATCTTGGGTCCTAGTTTGACCAAAAAGTCAAACTTTTCTAAATCTTTCAAAAACTTTTCAGAACCCTTAAAACACTTTCCAAACATGTTCCCCATACTCAAAACATGTGAAACACCACTCAAAATGCATTTATGGCAATTATAATGCGAAAAATGCGAAATCGACCAAAATTGGTCACGGTCTCTACAACCTCCCCTCAAGAGAATTTCGTCCTCGAAATTAGAAACATACCTCAAGTAGTGAACAACTCAGGGTACTTTGAGCGGACTTCTTGTTCTTGCTCCCACGTAGCCTCTTCAACTCCGTGATGGCTCCAAAGGACTTTAACCAATGGAATGATCTTGCCCCAAAGGGCTTGCTCCCTAGTATCCAAAACTTGTACCGGTCCCTCCTCGTAAGACATATCATCCTCCACCCCAAGATCTATCCAATCTAACATATGTGAAGGATCCGTCTCATACTTTCTTAACATCAAAACGTGAAAACTATTGTGCACACTTAACAATTGTGGTGGCAATGCTAAGTAGTATACAACCTCACCTACTAGATCTAATATCTCGAACGGACCGATAAACCTTGGGGCTAGCTTCGCGCTATGCTCAAACCTCATCAAACCCCATCGTGGCGAGACCTTCAAAAAGTCATGGTCCCCCACCTCAAATGCTAAAGGCCTCCATCTTCTGTCGGCATAACTTTTTTGACAACTCTGAGCCGTAAGCAAACACTGCCATATGATCTTTATCTTCTCTGTGGTCTCTTTGACTATATCTGGCTCCGAAGCCACTATCTCACCAACCTCTATCCAACAAACTGGTGACCTACAAGGTCTACCATATAAAGCCTCAAATGGAGCCATCTCAATACTAGCTTGGAGCTATTATTGTATGCAAACTCCACTAGTGGAAGGTGATCCTCCCAACTGCCTCAAAAATCAAGTGCACATGCTCTAAGCATATTCTCCAAAATCTGTATGGTACGCTCTGACTGACCATCTATCTAAGGATGGGAAGCCGTACTGAAATGGAGGTCCGTAGTGCAGCCCGAAAACTCTGCCAAAATTGTGACGTGAACCTCGGGACCCTATCAGACATAATAGAAACTGGCACTCCATACAGTCTCAAAATCTGATCTATATACAACTGACTAAGAGTATCCACGTCATCTGTCACTCGAATAAGAAGAAAATGAGTCACCTTAGTCAATCTATCCACAATGACCTAAACCGCGTCGTAACCCTTCCTCGTCCTATGCAACCCTATCACAAAATCCATATTGACGTGTTCCCACTTCCACAAGCCTGCTGGTCTCTAATGCTCGGCCTTCACTTGTTGACAAGTGAGGCACCTTGCCACAAACCGTGCGACGTCCTTTTTCATGCCCTTCCACCAATATTGTCTACAAAGGTTGTGGTACATCTTGGTACCACCAGGATGTACTGCAAGCCTGGAGCTATGAAACTCCCTCAGAACCTCATCTTTATAAGCCAATGGAACAACCATCCTACCTCTAAACCTCAAACATCCATCTGAATGAACAACCCAATCCTCAACTGCTTCGCCACCTGTAATCTGAGTGCGAATGCTCTCTAACTCACTATTATGTTTCTGTTCCTCAACCACCCTACTCACTAGAGTCGGTTGTGCTATGAGTGCGAACAAAGTAGCCTGTCCATCACTCTCACTGAAGCACAATCCCATTTCTAAGATGTCTTCCATCATCTTCCACTCTTGGATGGCAATACTAGTTAGACTGCCATGTGACTTCCAGCTCAATGCATCGGTAACCACATTAGCATTTCTCGGGTGATACTGAAGATCAAAGTTGTAGTCTTCCATGTATTCAACCCATCTCATGTGCCTCATATCCAAGTCCTTTTGTGTAAAAAGGTACTTCAAGCTCTTATGATCAGAGAAAACCTTAAATTTCTCTCCGTAGAGATAATGCCTCCATGTTTTCAAAGCAAAAATTATCACCGCTAACTCCAAGTCATGAGTTGGGTAATTCTGCTCATGGATCTTCAACTGTTAGGAACCATATGCAGCAACCCTCTCGGTCTGCATCAACACACATCCCAAACCATCCCGTGAAGCATCACAATAGATGACATAACCCAAACCACGCTCAAGAATAATCAAAATTAGAGCACTAGTCAGTTTACACTTTAATTCCATAAAGGAATGCTCGCAAGCCTCATTCCACTCAAACTAAACTCCCTTACGAGTAAGCTTGGTCATCGGTGCTGCTAACTTCGAGAAGTCTTTCATGAAACGTCGATAATATCCAACAAAACCCAAGAAGCTACGTATAATGAATACGTTCTTAGGCCTCTCCCAATTTATTACCGCTTCTATCTTAGAAGGGTCCCTACCGATACTCCTCTTCTAACACCATGTGTCCTAGGAACTTCACTTCCTTTAGCCAAAATTCACATTTTTTGAATTTGGCATACAAGTGGTGCTCTTTCAATGTCCACAACACTATCCTCAAATGGATCTCATGCTCCTCCATAGAACAAGAATACATAAGAATGTCGTCCACGAAGTGTCACGCCCCGATTTTCGACACCCGGTTAAGAGCGAAGGAAGCGGGGTGTGAACGGGTGAAATCACACATCAAAGCCTCGGTCACCGGAGATTCCATCACCGTGCCGAGGTCTCAACCCTTAAGTCAATGCGGAAGCGTAAAACACACATACTCTATATCATCAATTTATATCTCAACACTCTCATAATCCTTATACAAGTTTTTGCACAATGTATATACACTAACTCACATTTCTAATGTCCATGGACCCATATAAAAATAAGTTACATAAATGTAATTGCAATCTCACATCAATATAATCCACATGCCACATGTCGGCATGGATAAGCCAAATATACAATTCATAACACTATATCCAAAAGAAATTCTAAAGTATTCTTTCAAATCACTCTAGCCCTCTAAGCCTCATCCTCCGGTGATGCTTTATCTGAAAAAAATTTGTATATAGGGGGTGAGCACCACTGCAGCTCAGTAGGAATGATCCACCCAACTCTACTCTAATTCAGGCGGCCATGCATAGATGCATATGAAATCATTACATTTCTATATGACAAATATCCATGCTTTTTACCCATAAATAATCACGTTTTTCAAACCATGCATGATGCTTCACATTTTAATGCATATACATTTATATATCAAATTGGACAAGTCACAATTAAAATATATAACTCACACCACATAAATCCGAAAATCAATTCAATGGGGACTAGCTTATCACACCATATCCATAGTAAGGGTCTCTTCGGCACCCAAACTCTGCTTACACTTTATCGAGTTGCTAACCGAACGGAGCGCCTCTTCTTGGCCAAGTTTTGGGTCTTTCACCCTAGGGACCATTCCCTCATCTTAATTCTCAATGTTGTCACGCCCCAAAAACTCGCTTTTTAAATAGTGCACATAATCACATAAATGCACTTATCCACACAATGCAATGCATTTTATCAATTCAATGCATTTTCCTTCCACTTCAAGATTGTCACAATGCCATCACATTCACATCATGAAAATCATAATGCTTCTGCATTTTCAAGAAAATCATATCTTTCATGCACAGCTCTACATTAAAAATTATATTTTCATATTTTCATGAACTGAACACAATTTTAACAAAAGCATTCGTAATCTTAATATCACATATGCAACACATATATATAAGTCCTAACTAACATGTTAGACATATACATATGCATAATTCACATTTCTATTTACATATAACTACACAATACCCTAAACTCAAGAAATCACAATCCTATCTTTCACGCCACAGATAAGGGATCTATAGAATTAAAGTATGGATGAGTCTAGCACCCCTACCTCGATTTGGAGTGAGAACTCCAAAAATCTCTAATTCTAAGAAGGTTGAAAAGATGGTCTTTCACTATTTTATCGAAATTGTGTTACACGGCCACGCGTATCCAAAGTCTTTGGGAAGCCGAATTTAAATCCGAGTTTCAAGCACAACCTGTCTTCAAGTCAATTGAACCAGTCCATAACTTTAAATCAATTACTGTAAAGGTCCAATTCAAATTTCCAAGCGCTAAACATAGCTCATATCCATTTCCTTGTTTTTGGACTTGTCCATTTTATCGATCCAATTGATTTTCATCCAAAACAACAAACCAAGTCCAAATGGCAGCCCATCATTCTTCACTAGCCCAATTCGGCCCATTCAAGCCAAATTATAGCCCAATTTTCTATGCATCAATTCAATTCGAAATCAATGAGCCCAATCCAAGTATGATAAATTTGAAGCCACAATTATGTTAATTTGTAGCCCAAATGATACACAAAATAAACCAACCCAAGTTCATATGCTAGCCACCCAATTTTCCCATGGCAGCCCAACCCAGTTGAACCCTTTACTGTCCAAGCCAACCGAGTACCCAAGTCCACCTCTCCATAGTCGAACCCAATCCGCCTCAACCCAGTCGGCCAACCCGTCACCAAGTCGTGAACAACTCCACCAAGATTAACTGTCCAGACCCCAAACCTGCCGCATCATCACCTATATATATATATATATATATATATGCACATACACATATACATACATACATACATATCACCACCCTCACCTCATACATATATGTATATATGAATATATACATACATCACCAACCAAAACCAAACAAGAAGACCCACGTCTCAACCTGACCATGCTCCCTCAACGACCATCTTCAACCTCCATCAACTACCCAACCGAAACCATATGTAGCCACCACAAACAACTTGCTGGCCGAAGCCACCAAACCCACCACTAAGCACAGCCAAACACCGCCTAACCAAGCCGTGACCACCAAATTGAACCCAAACAACCCACAACCGTGACCACTACGGGCTGTCCAAACCGAACCCGCAAGCTGTCGAAACTAGCCATCATCCACTCAAACCGTGAGCTCCACCAGCCACCTCACTTGCAACTCACGGCCACAAGAGAAGCCCATAAACCAGCCACCAAGAAAACCCACCAAGCTGGAACAATGGTTGCCAAAACAGCCACACTACCATCCGAAGCCACTATGAACCGAACCTATGGATGACCCACCTTCGGTTGCACCTTCACCAAGCTCAACCATGGCAGCCATGGCTGCCCACCGTTCAACCACCACTGAACCCATCGCCCCTTTGCCGGAGCACCACCTCGGGCCGCCGAAATCACCGGCCACCACCGCAGAACCCACCTGCTCAGGGGCAGAGCCAGGATTTCAGTTCAGGGGGGGCGTAGTGTATTTTGGTAAAGAAAAAAAACAATGACAAATATAAATTTTTCACGTAAAAGACTTAAAAAAAATGAAAAAACCCAACAAAATCACTATTTTTTCAATGAGTAATATAATATTCTTAATCTATTGTGTCCAAACCATTTGACAGGTTTAACAAATTTGCACAACAAAAACTGTTTATGTTGACTCTCAATTTACCTAAAAAAATGAATTTAGTCAATTTTGTTTCTTTGTTAGATATAATGATTATCAACGAGAAAACGAAAAACTAATATAATGGAACAGGGGCAACGTAATTTGATGTTATTGAAAGAAAATTAGAAATAGAATCCTTAGAGAGTTAAAGTATCAAAGCTTAAAAAAAAATGTAAAGAAAGATTACATCTAGCCATTTAGGATTTTCATATTCTATGAAAAATAAATATATTTTACTGCAAAAGAAACGAATAATCAAGCTTGCAGTGAGTTGGTGACAAAGAAACATAATTACAGAATGTTGATTTGCTCTCTCTATCTATCATTTGCAAACTCAGAGAGGAAGCTGTAGCGCAGTCATGAAGAGGCTGCTAGAGTGAAATCACAAATAGAGATAATGAGCTATTATTAACTTTGGAGGGTTTTTTTTTCTTCAGAAGTTAAAAGGTATAACTACGCTTTTATACCACGTTGTCACGCCCCAAATTTTCAAACCCGGTGTGATAAAAAAAATTAAATTAAAAGTCGAAACTCAATTGTCCATGCCCTTGAAACTTGGTCAAATTATTTTTTTTCTCTTTAAATAAAAGAAATTCATTTTTCTCACGATTTAAATAATTAAGCTCTATGCACTTAGAATTTGTTCCGGAAACTATTTTCATTGAAAAGACGACTTCGAAGTACTCAATTTAGGCTCAAGTTTTGCCAATTAGTTATCAATTTTCAAGTTTAAAAAGAATATATATAACAAATTTATAAAAATAATTACACACAATACACCCCATTTTTCACTATTCCTCAACGTATAACACACAAGTGAATGTATATATATATTTTTCTTCCTTCATCTCACTTCAAGTCTCATAACTCTCACTGATAAGTGTTCAATTCTATGCATTTGAACCATCTTTATTGCATATGTTAGTTCCGTTTTTGCGTTTACCAAGATATGTTTACGGTATTTTTGTGTTTTTGATGTTTTGCAGGTATTGGAGTAAATGGAGCAAAGTTGGAAGCTTTCTGCAGTCAAGAGATGAAATCAGAAAATGTTGCCAAGGCATCTCGTTAATCGAGATGTGGATTTCGATCAATCGAGATTTCAATTGATCGAAATCTCATTTCGATTGATCAAAATCTCGATCAATCGAAATGCAATTTCGATCAATCGAAATGCTGCAGAGCCCACTTGGCCACTTGCTCACCTGCTCTCCCACTTGCAACAAAATCCCCCTTTTTGCACGACTTAGGGGGATTGTCTGACTTGAACAAGACTTTTGGGGGCCTTCTTGATACAAGAGATATATATAATGATATATATCTATATATATGGTGGGCCCAAAGGAGCCAAAAAGTATACAAAAAGCACCAAAAGCCACATATCTCATATCTGTCAACATACACATCAGAAGACTTCAAGAGAGACCTTCGGGAGAGGAAGAGGAAAGCTGAACCAGACCAAGAAGCTTCATTCTCTTCATCAATGGAAGGGTGCAAGGCAACCATGAGCAACTAACTCTTCTACTAGGGTGTTGGTTTCAACCCCTAGCTATGTAAACTTGTTCATCTTTGTAGCTCTTGGGGATTTGTAATTAAATGTTGATTATTTAGCCTAGTGATTATGTACACAAATACATTTCTTATATATATTCATTTGATATGGAATTTATTCTTGTCTTAGAGTAGGTTTTGTCACTTGAATGCACAACATTTGCATATTCCGCAAGAAGTGCAAATGATGGCTAGATAATGGTGTTTAAATGAATGTGTGATGCTAGTTTGTATAGACCATGCCAAGACAAGGTAGTTTGGATGCATGTAGTGTTTACGTAGAGAGTAGAGTAATTAGGTAATTAGTTAGGTTGAAGAGGTATGCTTGTTGAAGATGGATTATGATAGGTTAGGACACACATTGATCTTTTGATATGTCATTGAGGTCACAAGCCTAATGACATTGTTAGGCATTTAATTAATGAATCCCATGCTTGCTACACTTATGAACATGGGAATGGCTAGTGGTGGAAACCAACCCTAGTTCTCTCTCCCAACTTTACTCTTTAATTTTATCGTCATTTCATTTATGCAATAGTTTTAAACACAAAACCAAAAACCTATTTTTAGAATTAAAGTAGAATTAATCTTTCTTTATGACAATTAACGACTAGTCCTCGTGGGATCGATACCCTCTATATAGAACCTTATCTACAAAGATTCGTGCTCTTGCGAGTGGTTAAATTATATTTTGATAAAAAGGGCAAAATTAAGCTTACAATATAATTTAGTTCCGACCACATCAAAATTTTGGCGCCGTTGCCGGGGACTACGGTTTAATTGTCGCCATTGGAAGATTAAATCTGGTTTAATTCTTAGGCTAGAAATTCTTTCATTCTTTTTGTATATATCTTGTTCTTATATCTCAAACTTCTTGATTTTAGGTATACCACATTGCGGGCATCTAGAAGAATTCAAATTGGAACCCTTTGTGAGTATAACTTCAAAAATTGGTGGTTTGAGTTCATTCACATTCTTTTGTATATATTATTGTTACTTTGTGTATAGAGGTGTTGTTCAATTGTTAATGCATGCTAGGTAGACGGTCATTGTCACTTCCTTTGCTTCCTTGTAATAGTGAACTTGAACGAACACTTAGACAACGTAGAGGAACCTCTAGGGACCCTATTTTGCCTAGGACTGAAAACATGGATCCAAATGAGAGACAACCTCCCGGTCTACCTCCTTTTAATCATGAACAACCACCTCCACCACCACCTCTTCAAGGAGAGTTGCTTATGGACTTTTACCTTCCGACTACATTTGAAGTGCCTTCATGTATTCAATTTTCGGATGTAGCGGCAAATCAATTCGAAATAAAGTCCTCCACCATCAATCTTCTTAATAGCTTCCACGGTCTTCCTAATGAGGATCCATACCGGCACTTAGATTACTTCCTTTCCGTGTGTTCCACCATTCGTGTACCACAATTTACGGAGGAAGATCTAAAGCTACGTATGTTTCCTTTTTCCCTAAAAGATAAGGCTAGAAGTTGGTTCAATTCCCTAGAACCCAACTCAATCCATTCTTGGGCGGAGATGCAAATAGAGTTCTTGAAAAAATACTTCCCAATGGGTAAGACAAGTGATATTCGGCGAGCAATCACCAGATTCACCCAAATTGACCAAGAACAATTCCATGAGACGTGGGAGAGGTTAAAAGATCTGTTAAAATCTTGTCCGCATCATGCTGTCCCAAAATGGCAGCTAGTGCAAAGTTTTTATGATGGGGTGAGTGAGCAACATAGACAAATGATAGACTCCGCATGTGGGGGTGGGTACCTTTTGAAAAGCCCCGATGAGGCATGGAAACTTTTTCAAACCCTAAGCAACAATTCAGCTCAACGCTCCTCCACTAGGAAAGGGAAGGCCACCCAACCTTGTAGAGGAGTGCATGAGATTTCACGGGTAGATGAGGTAGCCATGCAAGTAGAAGCCTTGTCCCGAAAAATGGATTTAATCATGAAAAATGGGCTGCCTACTCCAAACCAATCTGTCCAAACTCAGGAAGGATGTTCGTTTTGCTATAGCACTTCGCATTTTGTGCGAGATTGTCCTATTGCCGGGCAATCTCCCGATTATGCTCAAGAGCAAGCGAATGCCTTGTACGCTAAACAAATGAATGATCCATATTCGAACACGTACAATCCTGGTTACAAGAACCATCCGGCTTTTTCATGGAAGAATCAAGAATCAAGTCCCTCTTTCCAAGGGAAAAATTCTTTTAATTCCCAATCTCAACAGCCTCATTATAGGCCAAACCCTCAACCTTACAATCAAAGATCTAATTACCAACAACCACCACCTCCTCCGAGAAGCCAAATCTTTGAAGAGCGAGTGATAAGCAATCTTGAGGCCAACACCCGCTTATTGCAAACTCACTCTCAATCAATCTCTAAGCTTGAAGCCAATGCTCAATCTATGGCTAGGTTAGAAGCTCAAATTGGGCAACTAGCTAATGCCTTAAATAGAAGGGAGGAAGGTAAGTTACCGAGTCAACCGGTGGCGAATCCCAAGGGTGTGCATATGATTGAAGATCCATCATCTTCAACTTGTAATGCTCCTCCAGAGCAAGTTCAATCAATCACAACCTTGAGGAGTGGTAAAATCATTAACTCCAAGGTAGGGGAGGAAGAGAGAAAGGAATTTCAAGAGCAACCTAAAAATCCAAAAGAATCCCAATTAAATCCAAAATTGTTTCCGTTAAATCCAAATTTGCAAAATACCCCTTCAAATCCAAAAGGAAAGGCAAGTGAAGTTGTGTCATCATCGATTCCAAATCTTGACACCTCTTATGAACCTCCGGTTCCTTTTCCTCAACGATTGAAGGAACCTTCTCATTTCGGGAAGCAAGGAGAGAAAATCCAAGACATGATGGAGATCTTCAAACAAGTAAAGATCAATCTCCCTCTCCTTGATGCTATTCGACAAATTCCCTCGTATGCGAAATTCTTGAAGGACTTATGCACTCAAAAGCGCAAATCTAGGAATAATGTTCCTAAGAAAGTCCTCTTAACTGAGCACATAAGCTCCATTTTCCAACACCAAGCCCCTCCTAAATTCAAAGATCCGGGTGCTCCGACCATTTCGTGCACCATCGGAAATCAATCTTTTGAAAAAGCACTTCTTGACCTAGGGGCTAGTGTCAATTTGCTTCCATTCTCAGTTTACCAACAACTAGGTTTGGGGGAACTCAAGCATACCACGGTTGTGTTACAACTTGCCGACCGTTCGGTGAAGCAACCACGTGGCATCATTGAGGATGTCATCATTCAAGTGGACAAATTCTATTTTCCGGTGGACTTCATAGTCCTTGACACGGAACCGGTCCAAAATCCGAATCATCATATTCCTATCATTCTAGGTCGTCCATTCTTGGCCACGGCAAACGCTTGCGTTAATTGCCGTACTGGAGTGATGGACATCTCTTTTGGGAATATAAAAGTCCGCTTGAACATCTTCAATGCTTCCCCCCACACATCCGACGACGAGAGTGAGTGCTTTTGTGTCGATGTTGTGGAAGACCTTGTTCAAGAAGCACTTCCTTCTATTCTTTCCAAGGACCCTTTAGAGGCATGCCTAAATCACTTCAACTATGATGATTTTGACATTGAGCAATCCATACGTGAAGTAAATTCCATGCTCGATGTTAATACTGTCATGGATTTGCCTAAGTGGAGAGTTCCGAGAGAACCCTTGCCCCCTTTGTCCAAAACTTCCCAAACTCCTTCTTTAATTTCCCCACCACAACTTGAGCTCAAGCCTCTGCCGGCTACACTCAAGTATGTTTTCTTGGGCGCAAATGAGACCCTTCCAGTCATTATTGCTTCCAATCTCACAAATGATCAAGAGTTGGAACTCATAAAAGTGCTAAAAGAACACAAAGAAGCAATAGGCTGGAGTGTGGCAGATCTCAAGGGAATAGATCCTTCTATTTGTATGCACCGCATACACTTGGAAGAGGATGCTAAGACCTCAAGGGAGGCACAACGTCGATTAAATTCAAATATGAAGGACGTTGTCATGAAGGAGGTGGTGAAGTTACTAGATGCGGGGATCATATACCCCATCTCTGATAGCAAGTGGGTTAGTCCCACTCAAGTGGTTCCAAAGAAGTCTGGTATTACGGTGCAACCTAATGATAAGGGTGAATTAGTTCCCCAACGCACCACCACAGGATGGAGAGTGTGCATTGATTATAGGAAATTAAATTCAGCCACTCGGAAAGATCACTTCCCCCTCCCATTCATTGATCAAATATTGGAGAGATTGGCCGGGCAAAGTTTTTATTGCTTTTTGGATGGATACTCCGGCTATAATCAGGTTGCTATAGACCCGAGGGACCAAGAGAAAACCACCTTTACATGTCCCTTCGGCACATTTGCTTATAGACGCATGCCCTTTGGGTTGTGCAATGCACCGGCAACTTTTCAACGGTGTATGATGTCTATCTTCTCGGACATGGTGGAGAAATTCTTGGAAGTGTTCATGGATGATTTTTCTATTTTTGGGCCTTCATTTGAATCATGCCTCCAAAATCTAGCTTGTGTTCTCAAACGATGTCAAGAAACCAACCTAATTCTTAGTTTGGAAAAGAGCCATTTTATGGTTCAAGAGGGTATTGTCCTAGGGCACATTGTGTCTAAGCGAGGAATAGAGGTTGATAAAGCCAAGGTTGAACTCATTTCTAAACTTCCTCCACCATCAACGGTGAGAGAGATTCGTTCATTCCTTGGGCATGCGGGCTTTTATCGCCGTTTCATCAAAGACTTTAGCAAGATCTCTCGGCCTTTGTGTCACCTTCTTGAAAAAGAGTCTTGCTTTACCTTTGATGAAGCGTGCCTTAGCGCTTTTGAAAAACTCTGCACCATGCTTACAACCGCTCCAATTCTAATCCCTCCAAATTGGGCTCTCCCATTTGAGATTATGTGTGATGCATCCGACTATGCCATGGGTGCTGTCTTAGGGCAACGAGTGGACAAACTGCCACATGTCATCTATTACGCAAGTAAAACCCTTTTCGAGGCTCAAATCAATTATACCACAACGGAAAAGGAATTGCTTGCGGTAGTATTTGCATTAGACAAATTTCGAGCTTATTTATTAGGTTCAAAGGTCATTGTTTACTCGGACCATGCTGCCCTCCGGCATCTTTTGGCGAAAAAGGACACCAAGCCTAGGTTGATCCGATGGATACTTTTGTTGCAAGAGTTCAATTTTGAGATTAGAGACAAAAAGGGAACTAAAAATGTGGTGGCTGACCACCTTTCTAGAATTCTTGTTGAGTCCCTTCATAATTCCATTCCAGTTTGTGAATCCTTCCCGGATGAACAACTCTTTGTCATTTCTCAAGAGAGTATCCCTTGGTATGCAGATGTGGTTAATTACTTGGCAACCGGTAAAATACCATCTTCTTGGACCAAACAAGAGAAGGATCGTTTTCTCTCCCAATCCCGATTATATTATTGGGACGATCCTCAATTGTTCAAATATTGCCCCGATCAAATAATTCGAAGGTGTGTACCCAACAGTGAATTCCAAAGCATTCTCAAGTTTTGTCATACACTCGCTTGTGGAGGGCACTTTAGTGCTAAGAAAACCGCAGCAAAAATTCTTCAATGCGGATTTTTCTGGCCGACACTTCATCGGGATGCATATTCATTCTGCCGCTCATGTGAGCGATGTTAGCGCCTTGGCGCGATGTCTCGGAAGGACATGATGCCTCTTAACCCTATCCTTATCATTGAAATATTTGATGTGTGGGGCATTGACTTCATGGGACCATTTCCACCCTCTACTGGTCATGAGTACATACTTGTGGCGGTGGACTACGTATCTAAGTGGATAGAGGCCGTTGCTACCAAAATCAATGATCACGCAGTCGTGGTTAAATTCATTCAAGCTAACATTTTTAGCCGGTTTGGTACGCCTCGAGCCATCATCAGTGACGGAGGTAAGCATTTCTGTAACCGGTTCCTTCGAACCTTGCTTCTCAAATACTCCGTCACACACAAAGTAGCCACCCCCTACCATCCTCAAACTAGTGGCCAAGTAGAAGTATCCAATAGGGAAATTAAGAACATTCTTCAGAAAACTGTTCGGCCCGACCGGAAGGATTGGTCATTGCGACTAAACGATGCATTATGGGCATACCGAACCACATATAAAACTCCCATTGGAATGTCACCTTATCGGTTAGTTTATGGCAAGGTGTGCCATCTTCCGGTTGAATTGGAGCATAAAGCTATGTGGGCCACCAAGACTTTCAATTTTGACATGGAAAAGGCCGGCTCTAATCGAAAGCTTCAATTAAATGAATTGGAAGAATTGCGCCATGACGCGTATGAGAATGCAAAAATCTATAAGGCAAAGTCCAAAGCCTTTCATGATCGTAATATTCGAGTCAAAACATTTTCGCCGGGCCAAAAAGTTTGGTTGTACAACTCGCGCCTCCATTTGTTTCCCGGAAAACTTCACTCCCGTTGGGATGGTCCATTTTTGGTTAATTCCGTCGCTCCCCATGGAGCGGTGGAATTGAAGGACTTGAAAGATGGCTCGATATTCAAAGTAAACGGGCAGCGCTTAAAAGTGTGCGTGGATGACCAAGTCACCACCGAATACGTGGATGTCGTCACTTTGACGAATCCCGTGTATTTTGACTCGTGAGCCGATTCGGACGTCGCGCCATAGACGTGTAAGGTGGCGAAGCCATGGTAGCTATCAAGCTTCCATGATGTCCCTTTAATCCAAAGTAGGTTTGTATCTAAGCAATGTAGTATCTAATTCCCAAATATCCAAGTCCCTGAAGCATATTTTAAACTGACTGTTTTTGAGCATTTCGATTGATCAAAACCAAGATTTCGATCAATCGAAACTTTCGATTGATCGAAATTTTGGTTTCGATTGATCGAAAAATTACAGAGATTTGCCAAGTCCAAAGTCCCGAGAGGTGGTATTCTTCGATTGCACTTCGATAGGTCTTCGATCGATCGAAACTTTCGATTGATCGAAATGGGATTTCGATTGATCGAAATAAAAGTTCGATTGCATCAATTAAATGTTCGATTGATCGAAGTAAAAATGTGATTCAGGGAAGGAATTTTCGATTGATCGAAGCAAGATTTCGATCAATCAAAATTTCGATTGATCGAAATGCACATTTCGATCAATCGAAATGCACGCGGAGCCTGCACGTGAGCCGAAAATCTATTTAAACTGTTGGGCTTCCCTCCCATTTTAAAAGACCATCCGACTTCTTCTCTCCCTCTGTGCGATCGAAGCCTTCTCCAAGCACTCCCGAGCACTCGATCTTCCATTCCCGATCATCCGCCGCCATCCGACGCAGTCCGACGCCGTCGCTAGCACTTGCGCGATCTTCTCTTCACGGCTACGAGTGGAGTTTTCTTCGGTTGAGCCATTCATCTTCTTCCTCATGAGGTAAGTGATGCATGGCTACTTTTTGTTTACTCTCTCGCCATTTTTGATAATATTACAGCGTAATAAACATAGTTAGATAATGTTGGGGTGGATGGTTGCGATTGCGATATGTATAACGAGATTTTGTGGGTTTCGGGGGGGTAGGAATTCATGTAGGAGTGGGATTTGGCATTTTCTTCGTTTCAAACGCTTAGTGTACGGTGTGTAACCGCGGCACCTTCGTTTCGGCTGCACCCGTTCACATTACCTCTTCGAGTGCAATTTTTTTTGCATTTTTGTCAGTACCTTGGACTAGGATTGCATTTTTATTTTTATTCTTTTAGTCTAGTAGTAGTTTAACTTTCTTCTTATTCATCTTTTATTTACGTATCTTTTGGAATCCAGTGCAGACTGTTCCGAGGCCATGGCGAGAGTGAAGAACGCCGCCGGTGCTGTTCACGACGTGCCCGGGCGAGCCTTCCGGTCCCGGAAGTTCCACCCGGAGCAGGTTTTCGACTTAGCGGAGTTCGAGAGGCATCCCGACACCGAGTGGACGGTTGCCGAGCTCAGGAGGCGTCGCCTCGACCGGCTATGTGTGCCTCCCACCGACGTGGCACACGAGCGCCTAGTGCAGGTCTTTTACGAGCATATGACCTACTCCTGCACAGCGCCAGATACTCTCGAGACTACCGTGGCCACTGTCACGATCACGATTACGCCGAGCCGAATTGCTCATATGCTCGGCATTCCTCACCAGCAGCCGCCGGACATGGTTGGCCCGGACGGTCAGCCACTCTATAGTGCCGCGCTCCCAGCAGATACCACGCTCTTCTCGATAGTGATGGACATGTGTGGCGGGGCGTTTACCACGCCCAACCACAACTGCACGTCCAAGTCGATGTGCCCGAGCAGATATTGGTTCCTGGACACCGTTCTCCTCAAGAACGCGTGTCCGTTGCAACACGTGGCCGAGCGCAGGGGCGACCTCCTCCGTTGCCTCTATGCTTTCCATACGGGCGCTTGGTTTTCTGTCCCATCGCTTATCTGGGGGCAGATGCACAAAGTTTGGGATGGCCTCGTCAACAAGAGGAAGAGGATAGCAGCGAGTTGGCGGCTTCCCTTTCCATTCCTGATCGCTGCTTTTCTCAGCAGTGCCAGTATACCGGTCAGTCGGACTGACATTCAGTTGGCACCGCCCACCCGCTTCACATCTACTCAGTGGGATCGGGTGAGGCGACACTTAGAGCGGCAGGCCCATCAGGGTGATCCACCGGACGATGTAGATATGGATGCCCCGGTGGAGATGGATGAGGGAGAGCCAGCAGGGGCTGAGTCAGAGGACGAGGAGATGGAGGAGGAGGAGATGGATGTCGCTGCAGAGCGGCATGATATCTTAGCGACGGGCTATTCCTGCCTGGCGACTGACGTAGAGCGGCTCCAGCAGGGTTTTGACGAGCACGTCCAGGTGACGCAGAGTCAGCTGGCAGGTATTCGGATGGACATTTCTTCTCTGGTACAGGGCCAGAGAGCGATCGTAGATGAGTTCCGAGCCTTCCGGCAGGATCTGCAGTTCCTGTTCGCAGGTCGAGCCTCCACCTCCACTTCTGCTCCCACCGAGCCACCACCACCACCACCCGCCCTCGAGTAGCTGCACTTTATTCACCTTTTATGCTTTACTTTCTGTATTTTTCTTTCTTTATTTTTGATAGGCCATGTTGGCCATGTTTAGTTTCTTTTTGCGTATTCCACCTACATGTACACTTTGTACTGAAACGCATTTTCATCTTTATGGAATACATTTATATTTTCTTTTATGACATGTGTTATCTTTACTGTCTTTTCTTTTTGCTTTCCGTCAATTTATCTGTTCTCTATACTTTGACTATGTATGTAGTACCACTTGTCTAATTGTTATATGCGATTCAGTTGATGATTTCCGTTTATTACCGCCTGGTTTTAATTCCCAATACTGTTGAGATTGCTTCAACACAGTATGGAGGTAATAAAGAAAGGCAGCCCCTTTGCGTGCTATACGTTAGCGCGCCTGGATAGTCAATATCTTGTCGCATAGACCTCTTAGACAATTGGGAAACACCAGTTCAGACCATTAGATATACAGTGATATTGGCATTGTCTGTTTGTGCGTAATTATTTCATTTTGTTCTATTTATCTACTTTTTGTTCCTTTTAATGCTCGTGGTATCCAGTTGGTATTCTGTGCAGGTTTTTCTTATTTACAGGATGACCGCCGCAGTGGAATACCATTTTTCTCGCCTTCTGCCATCCCGGTAACTTCTTTCCTTGTTCTTCTTGTCCAAACATTGAGGACAATGTTGCATATAAGTTTGGGGGTGCGGTATGCTATACCACTTGCATATACATGCAAGGTTCAGTCATTATATTGAGTGTCATTATAGAGCAGTTTTTTTTTTCTTTGATATTTTTGCATGCTTGCTATGATGTCTTGCTTTTTAAAGGAAGATCATTCGAATAAATGTCCGAGGTAAATGCAGCAGGTAGTTAAGAACTTTAACATTGTAAATACCCGCACTTTTGCAAGCTTTATAGTAGACTAGAACGGTATACATTATTGTCCAAATTCGAGCACGTACAGTTCTTGCCCTAAATTTATCCTTAACCGCACAAATTCGCACACATGCATTTTAAATTGTGGGGTATAAGTCTGAGGGAGAATTTTTGAAAATTTCTGTTTTTATCTAAACAACTTAAAGAATAAGTTCTTCCGGTTGTTGTTAAAAAAAAAAGAGAAAGAAATAAAAAGAGAAAAATATGCAATAAGCCTTCTCACTAAATAAACCGGATTTCTATGCCTCAAAGCAGGAAATATTCGTGTAAAAGTGTGTAAGGTTGAGCAGTAATAAGCGGGTGGCTTGCTTACGCTCATCGCCTTGTAAGCTCGGTTATTAAGTCCGAGGGGTGCTTCTTCACCTAATGCCCTAAAACCAATTGGTTTGGGAGTCATTGGCCCAATGCCGCTACATGGGCTTACAAGAAAGCAAAAAGAGCTAAGCATTGCACGGTCATCCGCACATGACCAATCATGAATGTTTTGTGATAATGAAACAGCCGTGTTGAGCATTTTCAATGAGTTTTTCTCTTAAAAACAGATTTGTTCGTTTTCTTCTCCAAATATGACAAAAGCCACACGTTAGAATGCATGTTCACTTTTCAAAGAGGATTTTGGGGTTGGAACTGTTATAGTTGTTCGGGCTGGCCAGTATGTGGGGACTATCGTTCATTTATAGCTTGTGAAAGTCCATTTTTGCTAATGACCACATAGTTCTGTAATACTTGTTGCATTTGCCAATTGTCAAATGAATGGATGAGCGCCCTTTATCTAGTTGATGACTGAGCATGATTAAACTTTTGTATAAGATAGTTGATTTCATTTTTGTAATATTGTATTGCTAAGGGACTAGCAATATGTAAGTTTGGGGGTGTGATAAGTGTTCAATTCTATGCATTTGAACCATCTTTATTGCATATGTTAGTTCCGTTTTTGCGTTTACCGAGATATGTTTACGGTATTTTCGTGTTTTTGATGTTTTGCAGGTATTGGAGTAAATGGAGCAAAGTTGGAAGCTTTCTGCAGTCAAGAGATGAAATCAGAAAATGTTGCCAAGGCATCTCGATCAATCGAGATGTGGATTTCGATCAATCGAGATTTTGATTGATCGAAATCTCATTTCGATTGATCGAAATCTCGATCAATCGAAATGCAATTTCGATCAATCGAAATGCTGCAGAGCCCACTTGGCCACTTGCTCACCTGCTCTCCCACTTGCAACAAAATCCCCCTTTTTGCACGACTTAGGGGGATTGTCTGACTTGAACAAGACTTTTGGGGGCCTTCTTGATACAAGAGACATATATAATGATATATATATATATATGGTGGGCCCAAAGGAGCCAAAAAGCATACAAAAAGCACCAAAAGCCACATATCTCATATCTCTCAACATACACATCAGAAGACTTCAAGAGAGACCTTCGGGAGAGGAAGAGGAAAGCTGAACCAGACCAAGAAGCTTCATTCTCTTCATCAATGGAAGGGTGCAAGGCAACCATGAGCAACTAACTCTTCTACTAGGGTGTTGGTTTCAACCCCTAGCCATGTAAACTTGTTCATCTTTGTAGCTCTTGGGGATTTGTAATTAAATGTTGATTATTTAGCCTAGTGATTATGTACACAAATACATTTCTTATATATATTCATTTGATATGGAATTTATTCTTGTCTTAGAGTAGGTTTTGTCACTTGAATGCACAACATTTGCATATTCCACAAGAATTGCAAATGATGGCTAGATAATGGTGTTTAAATGAATGTGTGATGCTAGTTTGTATAGACCATGCCAAGACAAGGTAGTTTGGATGCATGTAGTGTTTACGTAGAGAGTAGAGTAATTAGGTAGTTAGTTAGGTTGAAGAGCTATGCTTGTTGAAGATGGATTATGATAGGTTAGCACACACATTGATCTTTTGATATGTCATTGAGGTCACAAGCCTAATGACATTGTTAGGCATTTAATTAATGAATCCCATGCTTGCTACACTTATGAACATGTGAATGGCTAGTGGTGGAAACCAACCCTAGTTCTCTCTCCCAACTTTACTCTTTAATTTTATCGTCATTTCATTTATGCAATAGTTTTAAACACAAAACCAAAAACCTGTTTTTAGAATTAAAGTAGAATTAATCTTTCTTTATGACAATTAACGACTAGTCCTCGTGGGATCGATACCCTCTATATAGAACCTTATCTACAAAGATTCGTGCTCTTGCGAGTGGTTAAATTATATTTTGATAAAAAGGGCAAAATTAAGCTTACAATATAATTTAGTTCCGACCACATCACTCACTATACATAAAATCTTTTGATGAAACGAAATCCATTGAATAGAGAATTTCGAGAGCTTTCATTTGAGTATAACTTTCACTATGTTTTGACCTAGGACGAAAATGTTACGAATTACTGAAATATAAAGAAAATTCAAATATTCATATACACATGTTTTATTACTTGTCTCTTGTATTTTCATAATTGGGTAGTATATTTATCTTTTAACACGTTACAAGACTAAATGACCAATAACTTATCTTAAATCTTAACCATTACTAATTTATTAGAGCAAAATAAAAATTGAGGGGGGCCATTTTTGAGATTTACAAAATATACATATATATAGAAGTAAAAAAAAAATTTATTTCAGGGGGTGCATATGCCCCCCCTAGGCACACACTGGCTCCGCCAGTGCACCTGCTGAAACCTCCACCTGTCGTGTCACCCACACGGCCACTCAACCGAGTCTCCACCTTTCTCTCTCTCGGTCCCTTCTTTTTCTCTCTATCAGTTTCTCTCTCCCCATTCTCTCGGCTGAAACTCTCTCTCTCTCTCTCTCTACTTTTCTTTTTCTGTCTTTTTCTTCCTCTTATTTTCTTTCTTCTATTTTTCTCTTCTTTTTCCTTCTCTTCACCCGACACCCACCTGCCTTCTTATCTTTCTTTTTATTACCTTCCTTTCTTCACACACCACATAATATAATATTCACTCTCAGCCACACAAGTGAATAAATATCTTGTATATTACATATGTATATAATACTATGCACACCATTTCATAAATTAAATATCTCACATGTTTTGTCTCTCTCTCTCTACACTTCCAGTTCACACACACACACACATATATATATATAATATAATATAACCCATACTATATATCAGTCATACAACTAGTACTGGTGCACCATCCATGAGATGTCTATATATATATATATATATATATATAATAAACACATATTTTCACATTCACAACCGTCCACTTTGGCCTTTTCCCCCCATATATGTGCATATAATTGTATAATATATCCATAAATATGTTACTCTCTTCTCCACATACATATAGTATATATGTATCCAAAAGTATTTATAATTAATATAAATACACCCGCTATATATATATATATATATATATATATATATATATACACATGTCCGCATATATATTTCCCTCAACTATATATATAATCCCATATATATATAGGTATCCATATCCTCCACCTCCATATAAATATATATATATAATTTCATCTATATATATATTCGCATTTTCAGATTTAATTAATTTGAAAAAAAATTAATCCGGTCCAAAAATAATCCGAAACCGGTCAAAATAACCCGGTCCTTACAACCTCCCCACCTTTAAGGAATTTCGTCCCCGAAATTAGAAACATACTCCGAGTCTCAGAATGTTCTCACAAAATCTTAAGCAACTTCCCGCGTTTTTCTTGTATCAATGAAAATAGTCACAATTCGCCGGTATCCAACACACGGCTTCTACTCCGCAACCAATAAGATTTTGGTTATCTCACCATACAACCTCACTCTACATTCCGTGAAATATTCAAGTACTGATATACTTCAAACGATGTCTAGACATCCTCAAAATGTAGCACAGTCATCATACCATGAATTATCACGATCACGATCATCCCCTAAACCGAGTTCAAGAAGATAAGTTCTAACCAATGCACTTTCAACCCAATCCCCTTTCCAATTAGCAAAAGTATGCTTTTGCACTCCTTTCCAGTAATTCGCCAACCTTGAACCACAACTTCCAAATTTCTCACTTTAGGAAATTGAGGTGACTTGGAATACACGTCATCGTCCCAAATTTCAAGAGTCATTCCAAACTGTACAACCACGAAGCTAATTATACCTACGTAATACACAGGTGTAAGCTTATCACTATTTACCTCACCATTTCATACACAAGTTCAAACTTGATTAAAACTTGTTGAAATTCACATATTCATCTTTCACTGATATCAGAATCCACACACCTTATAATCACAATCCAAGAACACTCATTTATACCAATTCTTCACAATTACCATAATTCATTTCCACGATTCTGGAAACATTTGTTTCCTACAGTCCACAATCTCTATTTGAAGATATATCCAGTCTATCTCTATCTCAAACCTTAGGTAATATCCCCAACTAATCGCATCAATCACCCACGGTGATACTTTCCATTATCTGGGATCATCATTACTCAAAAGTGTTTCATCATTGCTATACGTGACTTTCCAACTGGCATACCATCCTGGGCACAATCCCAAGTCCCGTGTATTGTTACCATACAACCATATCAATCTAGTGCATATCACAAGCGCACTCACCAGCAAGGCACATGGTAGTGTACTCGCCAACACAAACCACATAAACAGTGTACTTGTCGCAACAAGTCACATGGTCCTGTCCAATCTCATAGACTACAATCCGTTAGAATCCAACACTAAATTTAGGGTCTTATCCATCCATTCCTTTCCAACATCTCTGTGTGCACCCCAAGATCCTGACTGCTTAGTCGAGGGCCCCTCAAACTTTCCCATGCATCTACACAAACTCATTCCCGGCCTAAACTCTCAAAAATTCCATTCAATCCAGGTTTCAGTGAACTGCTGCATAGACCACTCAACTGAAAGTTCAACGTTTCAAAGACTGATTTTCACAAATCCATATGTAATATCTATAATCATACACTCATTTGTAACCTTAAACATGGTCGAAAACAACACAAATCCATGGTCAAGCGTCGTAGATATATAATCCATAATTCTCTCAATTATACTTCAAAACTACATTATCCTTGGATTCAAAACATTCACAATATTCCCACAAGGTTATACATATTGTCCAAGTATAAGGATATGGTTCACAATCCAACTTACACACCTCACACAAGGCCTAAAGCCAACGTTTCCTAAGGATTATTAACTTAATCCTTAACTAGTCCGATCACATTCCCAAAATGTGTGGAACCGTTACTCTCTTAGTCTCATAACTGATGATGGATCTTCTCATTCTTACTAGTACCATAAGGTACGGTTCACAGGAAAACAAAGTTTGCAAAAAAATTATGCTGCTCACCTATCACCTATTTTCCTCAGTTAACAACTAATCAAGACAAATCAATAGTATTCTCACCATTATTCCCCCATAACATCCTAACTAGTCATGTCCCAAAATTGGATCAAATCTCACATAACCATCAAAACTACATCTCTCTGGGTCTCACTACCCATGATGATACATTTATAGACTAAATTGTCTCTCATGGTGAAAATCTCACCTCAATAAGTGTGTCAATAGACAAAGTTGTGTCTCAATGACAACAAGTACACCCTCAGGCGCGTCAAATGGGACCAACTGCCCTTCAATGAAAATCACGATATCCAAAGTTGTGTCCACAGAAAAAATTACATCCATAGTGACAACAACAGATCCTCAATTGGTGTGCCAATAGACAAATCTACGTCTAAATGACAGCACCACAATGATCATCCCAAAGTCTGTACCCTTCCCAAGAATATCACATGTCCCCTCAAGTACTCTATCATGTACGGGAACTCTTAACCTCAAAAGCAGTTTAAGCTAACCTACTCTTATCGGCACAATCTCAATTATACACCCACTATTACTCCATAGTACAAATTGCATGTCAAGGATTCACAAATCTCATTTCCATATACATTCTAGGTTCCTAGAATTATCTGCTTAATGCTATAACATGACTAGGGATCATAACTCCATAGTCCCATACATCATTGAGCATTACACTCTCAACATCCAACACATTCCACTAGAGTCTTGGCACAAACAGTGCATTTCAACATTCCAAGGATAAACATAGTCACACCTCTACCAAGATTTCCAAATCTTTCCCAAATCAATTATCATACTCACACAAATTTCAGTTTTCAAAATTATAAATTACAATCCTTCTAGTGTGCTTTAAGTCACACTCTAATTATCTCGTCACACATCACAATAACACTATTCCTCATATCTCTACCGAGAATATTCATATCAAAACTAGTCACGACTAGTAATGCTAAGTCGAACACCAATCGACATTCTGCAATCTAGGTCTCGTAAGACCGCCAAATTTTACCCAAGGTAACTCCACTCCAATAGATGTATCAATGGACAATGGTGACTCCAAAGATGACATCTCTAGTCCCAAGGCACAAGCACAAGTAAATGCATATGAATGAATGAATGAATGAATGAGATGCACGTAACTCTATCAACACCCTAGTCCACGAGCTAGAAACTAGGATAATACATTCGACCTCTCTACTATTGGAAGTCGTCCACACTTGAAATCATTCCATCACTAGTTCTTTATCCATCGTCACCCGGACGAGACAACTGAACACCCACGAGAGTCGGCGGATTGTACGAGAAGTACTAATCTAAGAAAAATTGGTTGATCAGTCTATTTTTCCTAGCTAGGCCAACTCCGACAACATGCCTCTCTCGTCTCCTATCTCAGTCTCAATGGTCAGTCCTAGCATAACACTTATCAACCACGTAACATAAGCCCCTCAGTATCTGAAAGGACTCAAACACTCACAACCTTCTTTGCATTAGCTCTCAATTGCTCACAAACAAGACTTAACATCAAGTCAAGAGTTTCAACTCAACCAACTCTAGGAGTATTACCAAATGGAAATCAGTTTCACACACCAACACATTGTTCTTTCATTATGATCACTTACACCAAGTTAATCATTTCACAATTGTCCAAAGGTAATCCAACCTATCGTTCAAACAACAACTAGTCACTTCATATCCCTAAACCAATACGTTACTCTCTGTCCTTAGGTACTCGAACCTATGACTATGATACCCTAGGTCTTCGTACCTAATGCTCTAATAGCAATCCAAAAATCATCAAATCATTTCAATCCAACACGTGGCTTAACCCTTTCCCGTCATCCAAAGGTATGCAAACCCAGTTAAGCTCTAATACCATGTTGTCACGCCCCGACTTTTGACACCCGGTTAGGAGCGAAGGAAGCGGGGTGTGAACGGGTGAAATCACACATCAAAGCCTCGGTCACCGGAGATTCCATCACCGTGCCGAGGTCTCAACCTTTAAGTCAATGCGGAAGCGTAAAACATACATACTCTATATCATCAATTTATATCTCAACACTCTCATAATCCTTATACAAGTTTTTCCACAATGTAAAAACACTAACTCACATTTCTAATGTCCATGGACCCATATAAAAACAAGTTACATAAATGTAATTGCAATCTCACATCAATATAATCCACATGCCACATGCCGGCATAGATAGTCAAATAAAGAATTCATAACACTATATCCAAAAGAAATTCTAAAGTATTCTTTCAAATCACTCTAGCCCTCTAAGCCTCATCCTCCGGTGATGCTTTATCTGAAAAAAATTTGTATATAGGGGGTGAGCACCACTGCGGCTCAGTAGGAATGATCCACCCAACTCTACTCTAATTCAGGCGGCCATACATGGATGCATATGAAATCATTACATTTCTACATGACAAATATCCATGCTTTTTACCCATAAACAATCACATTTTTCAAACCATGCGTGATGCTTCACATTTCAATTCATATACATTTATATATCAAATTGGACAAGTCACAATTAAAATATATAACTCACACCACATAAATCCGGAAATCAATTCAATGGGGACTAGCTTATCACACCACATCCATAGTAAGGGTCTCTTCGGCACCCAAACTCTGCTTACGCTTTATCGGGTTGCTAACCCGAAGGGAGCGCCTCCTCTTGGCCAAGTTTTGGGTCTTTCACCCTAGGGACCATTCCCTCATCTTAATTCTCAATGTTGTCACGCCCCAAAAACTCATTTTTCAAATAGTGCACATAATCACATCAATGCACTTATCCACACAATGCAATGCATTTTATCAATTCAATGCATTTTCCTTCCACTTCAAGATTGTCACAATGCCATCACACTCACATCATGAAAATCATCATACTTATGCATTTTCAAGAAAATCATATCTTTCATGCATAGCTCTACATTAAAAATTATATTTTCATATTTTCATGAACTGAACACAATTTTAACAAAAGCATTTGTAATCTTAATATCACATATGCAACACATATATATAAGTCCTAACTAACATGTTAGACATATCCATATGCATAATTCACATTTCTATTTACATATAACTACACAATACCCTAAACTCAAGAAATCACAATCCTATCTTTCACGTCACAGATAAGGGACCTATAGAATTAAAGTATGGATGAGTCTAGCACCCCTACCTCGATTTGGAGTGAGAACTCCAAAAATCTCTAATTCCAAGAAGGTTGAAAAGATCTTCTTTCACTGTTTTATCGGAATTGTGTTACACGGCCACGCGTATCCAAAGTCTTTGGGAAGCCGGATTTAAATCCGAGTTTCAAGCACAACCTGTCTTCAAGTCAATTGAACCAATCCATAACTTTAAATCAATTACTATAAAGGTCCAATTCAAATTTCAAAGCGCTAAACATAGCTCATACCCATTTCCTTGTTTTTGGACTTGTCCATTTTATCGATCCAATTGATTTTCATCCAAAACAACAAACCAAGTCCAAATAGCAGCCCATCATTCTTCACTAGCCCAATTCAGCCCATGCAAGCCCAATTATAGCCCAATTTTCTATGCATCAATTCAAATTCGAAATCAATGAGCCCAATCCAAGTATGATAAATTTGAAGCCACAATTATGTTAATTTGTAGCCCAAATGATACACAAAATAAACCAACCCAAGTTCATATGCTAGCCACCCAATTTTCCCATGGCAGCCCAACCCATCTGAACCCTTTACTGTCCAAGCCAACCGAGTACCCAAGTCCACCTCTCCATTGTCGAACCCAATCCGCCTCAACCCAGTCGGCCAGCCCGTCACCAAGTCGTGAACAACTCCACCAAGATTAACTATCCAGACCCCAAACCTGCCGCATCATCACCTATATATATATATATATATATATATTTGCACATACACATATACATATATACATACATATCACCACCCTCACCTCATACATATATGCATATATGAATATATACATACATCACCAACCAAAACCAAACAAGAAGACCCACGTCTCAACCCGACCATGCTTCCTCAACCACCATCTTCAACATCCATCAACTACCCAATCGAAACCATATCTAGCCACCACAAACAACCTGCTGGCCGAAGCCACCAAACCCACCACTAAGGACGGCCAAACACCGCCTAACCAAGCCGTGACCACCAAATTGAAAACAAACAACCCACAACTGTGACCACTACGGGCTGTCCAAACCGAACCCGCAAGCTATCGAAACTAGCCATCATCCACTCAAACCGTGAGCTCCACCAGCCACCTCACTTGCAACTCACGGCCATAAGAGAAGCCCATAAACCAGCCACCAAGAAAACCCACCAAGCTGGAACTATGGTTTCCAAAACAGCCACACTACCATCCGAAGCCACTGTGAACCGAGCCCATGGAAGACCCACATTCGGTTGCACCTTCACCAAGCTCAACCATGGCAGCCATGGCTGCCCACCGTTCAACCACCACTGAACCCATCGCCCCTTTGTCGGAGCACCACCTCGGGCAGCCGAAATGACCGGCCACCACCGCAGAACCCACCTGCTAAAACCTACACCTGTCGCGTCTCCCACACAGCCACTGTCACGCCCCGGTTTCCGACACCCGGTTAGGAGCGAGGGAAATGGAGGTGAATCCGTAATTTCACCTCAAGTTCCCACACCTTAATCTCATTATAATCTATTCTATTACGGAAGCATTCTATATGCACACCCTTCAAGTGGCATTAGATCATCAATGGCCCTTACAAATGATTTTCATCTTTGGTTCCATACATATAAACCACTAAGTCCCGGACCTCAACTTTTTACACAGATGGAATTTGATTATGAAACCTACACCATTGGATAGAGCTTTCAAAAATACTCAATTTCAAAAAAAAACCACGCTCAATTCCAATTTGAAACGAAGAAATTACATCGAAACGAAGTCTGGACAATTTTTGAACCTTGCTGTGAATAGTAATCTCGATCAATCGACATTTTGACCCCTTTAATCGAAGAAAACAGCCTCTCGGTAACTTGGACCTGCAATATTTTGATTGATCGAGATTGGGACTTCGATTAATCGAAATTAAGCCTGAAAAATCATAAAATCTCGTAACCATTTCGATCAATCGAGATGGGCATCTCGATTAATCGAAATGGGCATTTCGATTAATCGAAATGCACTGCCCAGCTTCTCCCAAACACCTATATAAGATCAATTTGAACCCAATTCTCAACCAAACCACCTTAGATCATTCATATCTCATGTAAATCATCTACCATTGATATAATATCATACTCACGCATCAACCTACACATTTGAATCTCAAATCTTATATAATCATAGAAAATTCATCCAAAGTCCACCATGCACATAAAATTTCAAGTGAACCCAACATCCTCATTTTTTTCAAAGGTGATCTTCATTAATCCAACCATACAATCTAACTTGTACATTGAGATCCTACAACCATGATTCCACATAATTCCACAACTCTAAACCTTCATATCCACAAAATTAAGATACAAGAGACAAAAGAATACATTCATCCATTTAAATCCCAAATCCATACATAATCCATGGAACCATACATATAAGAACTCAAATGGCCCTTTTTCCATACATTCCACAACTCTTAAATGAAGGAAGCCATTATACATACATTTCTCAAAAATCATTTTCCTACAAGTGTGGCACTTACATTTGAATTTCACATACATAAGAAGGTACAAATGTAAAGGCAACACCACAACCATTGTCTACATGCCACAAGCCGGCATGGATATTTATCTACATCTCAAAAGAGCAAAAGTCCAAAAATAAGCCCAACATATCCATAGAGCTAATCATGCTTCGTCTTCCATTGGCGCCTTATCTGAAAATGTTTATATAAATATGGGGTGAGCAACACTGCGGCTCAGTAGGAATGATCCACCCAACCCCACTCTAACTCGTAAGCCATGCATGAATGCACATGCTCATGCATTTTTACCCAAACATCCACGTTTTTCAAATCATGCATGATGCTTCACATAAAGTGCAAATACATATGTATATATATATATATATATATCAAATTGGACAAGTCACAACTTATATATATATAACTCACACCAAATCAATCCAAAGGGGCTTTCTCATCACTCCAATAGTAAGGGTCTCTTCGGCACCCAAACTCTGCTTGTGCTTTATCGGGTTACTAACCCGAAGGGAGCACCTCCTCTTGGCCAAGTTTTGGGTCTTTCACCCTAGGGGCCTTCCCCTTATCTTAATTTCACACTCATGCCCCAAAATCATCATATAGTGCATATAATCACACCAATGCACATAGTCACACAATGCATGCATTTTTTCTCAAATCAATGCATTTTCCTTCCAACTCAAGATTGTCACAATGCTATCACACTCACATCATGAAAATCACTATAATCATGGATTTTGCTAGAAAATCATATTTTTCATGTTTTCATCAAACAAACACATTTTTCACCAAAAGCATTATAGTCACATTTGCACACACATACCATGCATAAGCCCTAACTAACATATTGGACACTTATACATGCATAAATCACCATGGTATACATATATATATAAACATAAACCTAGGTTCAAGAAATCAAAAGCTATCTCTTATGATATTTAGAAAGGGACCACAAGATCAAAGTAGAAGTGAGTCTAGCACCCCTACCTCAAATTGGAAGAGCTTCCAATTGATTTTCCCCAATCTCTCAAAACCCAACTTCCTCCGAAATGATTTTTGAACCGATCAACCTCGAGCCCTCGATGCGTAGATCGTTTCTTCCTTCTTTGGTGAAATCAAAATCCCACTCTAAGGCCCTCAAATCTAGTGAAGAAGAGGAAGAGATGAAGCTTGTATGTATATACGTATATATCTCTCTCTCTCTCGGCTGCTGGAATGAAAAATGAGAGAAGAGCTGATCTCTCTTAGTATTTATAGCTAAGTGACCTCCTCTTAATTACTAGTTTGCCATCACCTTTTTGCAAAACCTTCTCGGGCTCATTTTCGGAGTTTCGTAACTCAGATTGACACAAAATTAACTCCGTTGCGCGTCAAATATTTTATTTAAGCTATGCTCAATTTTTGAAGCCATTCTGACACTTTTAAAATTTCTGGGCCCACAAGGCCCACGCCCCTAGGTTGACCAAACTCAAAAAAGTCAACTTTTGCCAAAAGTTCCCAAAACTTCCCAAAACCTTATACCAGCCCTCTAAACATGTTCCCCGCATTCAAAACATGTTAAATATCATTTAAAATGCATTTAAAGCAATAAATGACAAAAATTGAAAAACCAGCCAAAATTGGGCACGGTCTCTACAACCTCCCACCTTTGTAAGAATTTCGTCCTCGAAATTAGAATGTACCTCAAGTGGTGAACAACTCGGGATACTTTGAGCGGACTTCTTGTTCTCGCTCCCATGTAGCTTCTTCCACACCATGATGCCTCCAAAGCACCTTAACTAATGGAATGGTTTTGCCCCGAAGCACTTGTTCTCTAGTGTCCAAAATCTGAATTGGTCTTTCCTCGTATGACACGTCCTCCTCCACCTCAAGGTCTGCCCAATCAAGCACATGTGAAGGGTCCGGTTCATACTTCCTCAACATAGACACATGGAAAGTGTTGTGCACACTTGACAATTGCGGTGGCAATGCCAAGCGGTAAGCAACCTCTCCTACTCGATCCAAAATCTCAAATGGCCTGATAAATCGTGGTGCAAGCTTGCCACTACGACCAAACCTCATCAAACCTCTCCGTGGCGAGACCTTCAAAAAGACATGATCTCCCACCTCAAATGCTAGTGGTCGCCGTCTCCTATCGGCGTAGCTTTTCTGACGACTCTGAGCCGTAAGTAATATCTGCCGGATTACCTTGATCTTCTCCGTAGTTTCTCGAACTAAATCTGGTCCCAAAGAAACTGTCTCTCCAACCTCTGTCCAACAGACAGGTGACCTGCACGGTCTACCATACAAAGCCTCAAATGGAGCCATCTCAATGCTAGCTTGATAGCTATTATTGTATGCAAACTCCACCAAAGGAAGGTGATCCTCCCAACTACCCCGAAGATCAAGTACACATGCCCGTAGCATATCCTCCAAAATCTGTATGGTACGCTCGGACTGACCATCCGTCTGAGGATGAAAAGCCATACTAAAGTGAAGGTCCGTATCAAGTGCTACTTGGAAACTCTGCCAAAATCGAGATGTAAATCGTGGGTCTCTATCTGAAACAATAGAAACTAGCACGCCATGAAGCCTAAGGATCTGCTCAATATACAATCTACTGAGAGTATCCACATCATCTGTCACTCTAATGGGAATAAAGTGAGCTACCTTCATCAATCTGTCAACGACCACCCAAACTGCGTCGTGACCCTTCCTCGACCTTGGAAGTCCCGTCACAAAGTCCATAGTGACATGCTCCCATTTCCACATAGCCACAGGCAATGGCTGCAACAACCCTGCCGGTCTCTGATGCTCGGCCTTCACTTGTTGACAAGTGAGGCACCTCGCCACAAACTGAGCTACATCCTTTTTCATACCTTTCCACCAATACTGTCGGCGTAGGTTATGATACATCTTGGTACCACCCGAATGTACTGCTAGTCTCGAGTTGTGAAACTCTCTCAGAATCTCATCCCGACAAGCTAAGGGAACAAACATCTTCCCTTTGAATCTCATGCTCTCATCTGAATGAACTATCCATCCTTTCACCACTTCACCACCCGTAATCCGTGTGTGAATAGTCTCAACCTCACTATCCTTCCTCTGCTCTTCAATCACTCTACTCACAAGAGTTGGTTGAGCGATAAGAGTAAATAACACCGCCGGTCCATCATCTTCACTGAAATACAATCCCATTTCTGAGATGTCTTCCATCATCTTCCACTCCCGTATGGCTAAGCTAGCCAAGCTACCATGTGACTTCCTACTCAATGCATCCGCCACTACATTGGCCTTTCCCGGATGATATTGTAAGTCGAAGTCATAGTCCTCCATATACTCCATCCACCTCCGTTGCCTCATATTCAAATCCTTTTGTGAGAAAAGGTATTTGAGACTTTTATGATCCGAGAACACTTCAAACTTCTCGCCATACAAATAATGTCTCCACACCTTAAGTGCAAAGATCACCGCCGCCAACTCCAAATCATGTACCGGATAATTCTGCTCATGTGTTTTCAATTGCCTCGAACCATACGCCACTACTCGTTCGGTTTGCATTAGCACACATCCCAAACCGAGTCGTGCAGCGTCACAATAAATTGTGTACCCCAACCCACGTTCCGGAATGATTAAAATTGGAGCCAAAGTCAACCGACTCTTCAATTCCATGAATGCATGCTCGCAAGCATCATTCCACACAAACTTCACTCCTTTTCGGGTAAGCTTCGTCATAGGTGCTGCTAGCCTCAAAAAGTCCTTCACAAACCTCCGATAATACCCGGCTAATCCCAAGAAACTACGTATCTCAAATACGCTTTTTGGTCTTTCCCAACCCATCACCGCCTCTATCTTGGATGGATCTACAGAAACTCCTCCTTCGGACACAACATGCCCAAGGAATTTCACTTCCGCTAGCCAAAATTCACATTTCTCGTACTTGGCATATAATTGATGTTCTCTTAAGAGTTGCAACACAATCCTCAAGTGACCCTCGTGCTCCTCTTCCGAAGACGAGTACACTAGGATGTCATCAACGAACACGACCACAAACTTGTCCAAGTAAGCATTGAACACTCTATGCATTAGATCCATGAATGCCGCCGGTGCATTTGTCAAACCAAATGGCATCACCAAAAATTCATAATGCCCATATCGTGTGCGAAAAGCGGTTTTCAGAATGTCCGCCTCTCTAATCCCCAACTGATAGTAGCCTGATCTCAAGTCTTTCTTTGAGAAACACCTCGAACCCTTAAGTTGATCGAACAAGTCATCTATCCTTGGCAAGGGATACTTAGTTTTGATCGTTGCCCGATTCAACTTCCTATAGTCAATGCAAAGCCGCAAAGACCCATCCTTCTTCTTAGCAAAAAGAACCAGAGCTCCCCAAGGCGATGTACTAGGGCGTACAAATCCCTTGTCTAGTAGCTCTTGTAATTGGTCCTTCAACTCTTTCAACTCAGCTGGTGCGATTCGGTATGGTGCCATAGAAATGGGCGCGGTACCTGGAGCAAGATCTATCACAAACTCCACTTCTCGTTTCAGAGGCAATTGTGTCAATTCCCCTGGAAACACGTCCATAAACTCACACACTACACGAGGAAGCTCTCCAAGTGTCTCATCATCACCATCAACAAGTAGGCTTGCCAAGAAATACCTAAGCCCTTTTCGATCACTAGAACCAAGTGGAGACGACAAGTAGAAGTCATCCCGCTCTCCCACAAAACAAATTCTAACACCTTCTGGCGTATGCAAGGTCACTCTTCCCCTGTAACAATCAATGTTGGCTCTATAGGTCGATAACCAATCCATACCCAAGATCACATCAAAGCTAGTCATATCTAGAAGGATGAAATCAAACACTAATCGGTGTCCTGATATCTCGATCTCGCAAGATCGGCACACATCCCTCAAAACCACTCTACCACCAACTGGCGTATCAATGGATAAAATCGAATCCAATGATGACACCTCCAACCCAAAAGCACAAACAAATGCATATGATATGAATGAATGTGATGCACCTGAATCTACTAAAACCCTAGCCCACGAGCTAGATACAAGAAATATACCTCGGACCACTGACAGTCCTGCTGAGGTCTCTCCTGGAGCAAGAGTAAAGACACGGCCCGGGGTCCTCTGGCCCTGCTGTCCTGTACCCCGATATCCCGACTGCTGACTGGGAGCACTAGACGTGGCTCCTCTAGCAGGTGCTCGTGAACTCTGAACTGAAGGCGCTGCCTGCTGTGGTGGTAATGCCCTAAAACCCGACTGTGAAGTCACAGGCTGTGTAGGACGCTGCTGAGAACCAGTACTACCCTGCACATTGCTCTTCTGTGGGCAATTCCAGCTCATATGCCCCAACTGATGACAATTGAAGCACCTCTTCTCTGCCACTGAAGGAACTTATCCTTGTGTACACTCAGCCATTCTGTGCCTTGGCTTCTGACAATTGTAACAAACCATTCTAGATCGGAAGGATCCAGAAGGTATAGCCACAGAAGTCACAGATTGAGTTTGTGGCCCTTGTGAGGATGGCTCACCATTCTTTCACTTCTTCTTAGCACGGTTATCCGCAAGAGATCCCGTGACCTTTGCTTGGTTCTGTGCTTCCCTAATCCTTTGGTTATCATTACTAAACCCCTCGGCTACCAATGCCCTTTCCACCACTGCTGCATAGTTGGTCAGACCTAGAAGTTCAACTCTATCTCGCAAATACGGTCGTAGGCCCCAAATAAACTGCTTAACCTTCAACCCTTCTGTTGGAATTATTTCCTTGGCAAACCGAGCCAAAGATGTGAATTTAGTCTCGTATTCCATCACTGTCATGTTGCCCTGAGTCAAGTTGAGGAATTCTCTCCTCATACTATCCCTTACTGTCATTGGGAAGTACTTCTCAAGGAAGAGTACTTGAAATGTGTCCCAATCCATAACCTCGGTGTCATGGTAATCACCGATGAACTTCCACCAACGACTAGCCTCATCTACCAAATAGTGCGTGGCCACTTTCACCCTCAATTCTTCCTCTATTTCAAGCACGGTGAGAAGCTTGATAATCTGGTCTAACCAATTCTCTGCTACCATGGGATCGGATCCCCCAGAATAGGTTGGTGGATTATGTTTCTTAAAGTGTCCCAGTGCCGTTATCATTCGGCTAGGAGCTGCTGTTGGTGGAACTTGTGTCTCCTCTTGAGTTTTCCGCTGTGTCTCCCTCGCAATTTGGCGCATGGTAGCGACCATGTCGCGCATGAATTGCTCCCCTCCAATAGGGACCACTTCCGGTGTTACTTCATGAGCTCTTCTTGGTGGCATCCTTCTGTATAGATGACAAGAAGATACTAAAAAAAAAAATTTAAAGCATGAATGTCATATCCAATTCACTTCATGCATACTCAACATACTTATATACTTCATAAGTAGCATATCATATCAAATAAATAAGCACATAAAAATTTTCCATGCAATATGCACTTAATCTACTCCTCACAATTCCATATGTGATCCAACCATTTCCCGTCGTCCCTAGGTATTCAAACCCGGTTACGCTCTGATACCAAGTTGTCACGCCCCGGTTTCCGACACCCGGTTAGGAGCGAGGGAAACGGGGGTGAATCCGTAATTTCACCTCAAGTTCCCACACCTTAATCTCATTATAATCTATTCTATTGTAGAAGCATTCTATATGCACACCCTTCAAGTGGCATTAGATCATCAATGGCCCTTACAAATGATTTTCATCTTTGGTTCCATACATATAAACCACTAAGTCCCGGACCTCAACTTTTTACACAGATGGAATTTGATTATAAAACATACACCATTGGATAGAGCTTTCAAAATACTCAATTTCAAAAAAAACCACGCTCAATTCCGATTTGAAACGAAGAAATTACATCGAAACGAAGTCTGGACAATTTTTGAACCTTGATGTGAATAGTAATCTCGATCAATCGAGATTGGATCTCGATCAATCGAGATTCATCTCGATTAATCGAGATTTTGACCCCTTTAATCGAAGAAAATAGCCTCTCGGTAACTTGGACCTGCAATATTTCGATTGATCGAGATTGGGACTTCGATTAATCGAAATTAAGCCTGAAAAATCATAAAATCTCACAACCATTTCGATCAATCGAGATGGGCATCTCGATTAATCGAAATGGGCATTTCGATTAATCGAAATGCACTGCCCAGCTTCTCCCAAACACCTATATAAGATCAATTTGAACCCAATTCTCAACCAAACCACCTTAGATCATTCATATCTCATGTAAATCATCTACCATTGATATAATATCATACTCACGCATCAACCTACACATTTGAATCTCAAATCTTGTATAATCATAGAAAATTCATCCAAAGTCCACCATGCACATAAAATTTCAAGTGAACCCAACATCCTCATTTTTTTCAAAGGTGATCTTCATTAATCCAACCATACAATCTAACTTGTACATTGAGATCCTACAACCATGATTCCACATAATTCCACAACTCTAAACCTTCATATCCACAAAATTAAGATACAAGAGACAAAAGAATACATTCATCCATTTAAATCCCAAATCCATTCATAATCCATGGAACCATACATATAAGAACTCAAATGGCCCTTTTTCCATACATTCCACAACTCTCAAATGAAGGAAGCCATTATACATACATTTCTCAAAAATCACTTTCCTACCAAGTGTGGCACTTACATTTGGATTTCACATACATAAGAAGGTACAAATGTAAAGGCAACACCACAACCATTGTCTACATGCCACAAGCCGGCATGGACATTTATCTACATCTCAAAGGAGCAAAAGTCCAAAAATAAGCCCAACATATCCATAGAGCTAATCATGCTTCGTCTTCCATTGGCGCCTTATCTGAAAATGTTTATATAAATATGGGGTGAGCAACACTGCGGCTCAGTAGGAATGATCCACCCAACCCCACTCTAACTCGTAAGCCATGCATGAATGCACATGCTCATGCATTTTTACCCAAACATCCACGTTTTTCAAATCATGCATGATGCTTCACATAAAGTGCAAATACATATGTATATATATATATATATATCAAATTGGACAAGTCACAACTTATATATATATAACTCACACCAAATCAATCCAAATGGGCTTTCTCATCACTCCAATAGTAAGGGTCTCTTCGGCACCCAAACTCTGCTTGTGCTTTATCGGGTTACTAACCCGAATGGAGCACCTCCTCTTGGCCAAGTTTTGGGTCTTTCACCCTAGGGGCCTTCCCCTTATCTTAATTTCACACTCATGCCCCAAAATCATCATATAGTGCATATAATCACACCAATGCACATAGTCACACAATGCATGCATTTTTTCTCAAATCAATGCATTTTCCTTCCAACTCAAGATTGTCACAATGCTATCACACTCACATCATGAAAATCACTATAATCATGGATTTTGCTAGAAAATCATATTTTTCATGTTTTCATCAAACAAACACATTTTTCACCAAAAGCATTATAGTCACATTTGCACACACATACCATGCATAAGCCCTAACTAACATATTGGACACTTATACATGCATAAATCACCATGGTATACATATATATATATACATAGACCTAGGTTCAAGAAATCAAAAGCTATCTCTTATGATATTTAGAAAGGGACCACAAGATCAAAGTAGAAGTGAGTCTAGCACCCCTACCTCAAATTGGAAGAGCTTCCAATTGATTTTCCCCAATCTCTCAAAACCCAACTTCCTCTGAAATGATTTTTGAACCGATCAACCTCGAGCCCTCGATGCGTAGATCGTTTCTTCCTTCTTTGGTGAAATCAAAATCCCACTCTAAGGCCCTCAAATCTAGTGAAGAAGAGGAAGAGATGAAGCTTGTATGTATATACGTATATATCTCTCTCTCTCTCGGCTGCTGGAATGAAAAATGAGAGAAGAGCTGATCTCTCTTAGTATTTATAGCTAAGTGACCTCCTCTTAATTACTAGTTTGCCATCACCTTTTTGCAAAACCTTCTCGGGCTCATTTTCGGAGTTTCGTAACTCAGATTGACACGAAATTAACTCCGTTGTGCGTCAAATATTTTATTTAAGCTATGCTCAATTTTTGAAGCCATTCCGACACTTTTAAAATTTCTGGGCCCACAAGGCCCATGCCCCTAGGTTGACCAAACTCAAAAAAGTCAACTTTTCCCAAAAGTTCCCAAAACTTCCCAAAACCTTATACCAACCCTCTAAACATGTTCCCCGCATTCAAAACATGTTAAACATCATTTAAAATGCATTTAAAGCAATAAATGACAAAATTTGAAAAACCGGCCAAAATTGGGCACGGTCTCTACAGCCACTCAACCGAGTCTCCACCTTTCTCTCTCTCAGTCCCTTCTTTTTCTCTCTATCAGTTTCTCTCTCCCCATTCTCTCGGCTGAAACTCTCTCTCTCTCTACTTTTCTTTTTCTCTCTTTTTCTTCCTCTTCTTTTCTTTTTTCTATTTTTCTCTTCTTTTTCCTTCTCTTCAGTCGACACCCACCTGCCTTCTTATCTTTCTTTTTATTACCTTCCTTTCTTCACACACCATATGATATAATATTCACTCTCAGCCACACAAGTGAATAAATATCTTGTATATTTACATATGTATATAATACTATGCACACCATTTCATAAATTAAATATCTCACATGTTTTGTCTCTCTCTCTACACTTCCGGTTCACACACACACTAATATATATATATATATAATATAATATAACCCATACTATATATCAGTCATACAACTAGTACTAGTGCACCATCCATGAGATGTCTATATATATATATATATATATAATAAACACATACTTTCACATTCACAACCGCCCACTTTGGCCTTTTTTCCCCCATATATATGAATATAATTATATAACATATCCATAAATATCTTACTCTCTTCTGCACGTACATATAGTATATATGTATCCAAAAGTATTTATAGTTAATATAAATACACCCGCTATATATATATATATACACATGTCCGCATATTTATTTCCCTCAACTGTATATATAATCCCATATATATAGGTATCCATATCCTCCACCTCCTTATAAATATATATATATATATATAATTTCATCTATATATATATTCGCATTTCAAATTTAATTAATTTGAAAAAAAATTAATCCGGTCCAAAAATAATTCGAAACCGGTCAAAATAACCCAGTCCTTACACGAAGACTACCACAAACCTATCCAAGTACACTCTGAATATCCGGTTCATCAAGTCCATGAACATTGTCGGTGTGTTCGTCAATCCAAATGGCATCACTAGAAACTCATAGTGGCCATACCTAGTCTGAAAGCCTGTCTTCAGAATGTCCCCTTCCCTTACCCTCAATTGGTAATACCCTGACATCAAGTCGATCTTCGAGAAACAAGTTGAACCCTTAAATTGATCAAACAAGTCATCTATCCTTGGCAAAGGATACTTGTTCTTAATCCCTGCTTGGTTCAACTTACAGTAGTCTATGCATAATCATAAAGATCCATCTTTCTTTTTAGCAAAAAGGATCAGAGCTTCCCAAGGTGATGTACTAGGTCGTACAAATCCCTTATCAAACAACTAGTGTAATTGATCCTTCAACTCCTTCAACTCAGCTGGTGCAATCTGGTACGGTGCCATAGAGATAAGTGTGGTACCAGGAGTAAGATCAATGGTAAACACTACGTCTCTCATTGGAGGTAACTCTCTCAAGTCCCCCGAAACACATCCACAAACTTTCTAACCATCGGTGGAAATCCTCCACTAGTCACAATCTCGTGCTCCTCGGTAAATAAGCTATCTAGGAAGTATCTAACTCCATCCCACACACTGAAACTAAGCAAAGACAGAACGAAGAAATCATCCTGCTCTCCCACAAAGTAAAAGCAATCACCCTCAGTTGTGCACACCGTCACTCTCCTACGGAGACAATCAATCGTGGCTCTAAATGTAGATAGCTAGTCCATACCTCGAACGACATAAAAAATGGTTATGTCTTGTAACACAAAGTTGAATACCAATCGACGCCCCGCAACCCCGATCTCGTAAGACCGACACACCGTATCCAAGGTAACCCTGCCCCCAACTAGTGTATCAATGGACAATGGTGACTCCAGTGATGACACCCTAAACCATAAGGCACAAGCAAATGTAACATATATGAATGAATGTGATGCACCTGAATCTATCAATACCCTAGCCCACGAGCTAAACACTAAGAAAATACCTCTTACCACTGACGGTCTTGGTATGTCCTCTGCCAGAGCAAGGGTGAACACATGGCCCCGTGCTTGATGAACCTGACTGCTGAATCAAAGCAGGTGTAGCACCTCTCGCTACCCGAAATCCCTGAACTGACTGCGCTTGCTGAGGCAGAGGTAACGCCCTAAAGCCAGACTGAACTGTAGCTGTCTGCCCAGCCCTCTGCGGAGACCCTATCCCATTCGATGTCTCCTTCCTATGGGGGCAGTTGGCCTTAACATGGCCAGGCTACTTACAATAAAATCATATCTTTTCCCTTACTGGTTCTGTTGGCACTGATGCCACTACATATCCTTGTGGATAGTCGCTGCTGAAATAACCAATCTGCTGGCAATTATAACATACCACAGATGGTCTTGAAGATTCGGTAGGCAAGGCCAATGAAGGTACTGGGTGAGCCTGCTGCTGCCCCTGAAAACCTAACCTGCCTTCCCTGCTCCTCTTCCTTCTTTAACCACCCGAAGATGCCCCTACACTCTTCGCTTGCTGTTTAGAGTCCCATATCTTTTGGGTGTCTCTGTCATCTTCCTCAGCCACTAAGGCTCTGTCAACCACTTCATTGTAGTTCCTCAAACCTAAAATTGATACCCTCTTTCTGATAGAGGTTTTTAGTCCCTTCATGAACCTCCTCAGCTTTAGTTCCTTGTTTATCACCATCTCCAGGGTGAAGCGAGCCAATGATGTGAATTTAGTCTCATACCCCATCATCTAAGTCCCCTTGGACTACATCTATAAATTCCTGCCTAATCTAGTCTCTCACCGATGTCAAAAAGAACTTGTCAAAAAATAACCCCTTAAAGGTTTCTCAGTCTATGGTCTCGGTATTGTTGACATTCCCGATGAATTGCCACCACCAATCTGCTTCCCCTTGTACGTGAAGTGCTGCCGCTCCCACTTTCAAAACCTCATCGATTGTAAGAGCAACCATGAGCTTATGTGTCTGATCAATCCAGCTCTCTACCACTAGCGGATCATGAGCACCATCAAAGGTAAGCGGCTTGAATTTTACATATTCCCTTGATACCATTTGTCAGCTTAAGGCAGCTCTAGGCAATGCCTGAACCTCCTCTTCCCTGGCTTCCATAGCCATCCATCTCATAGTATCAGCCATGTCATGCATAAATTGCGTTCCCTCAGTTGGCTCCTAAGGAGCATAAGCGCCTATGTCTCGCGCCCTTCGTGGAGGCATTTTGCTATATGCACAACAAGAAATTTTTGAAGTCCAAGAAATTTACAATTCTTACATATATCCATCATGCTAACACACACCATGTCAGTTTAGTCCACATCGGCATGTTAAGAAAGCGTAAGCACAAATCAAGTTCCACAGAAGCAATTTGAACTTAAAGTCTAAACCCTTACGTGAATCCAACCTTCTCAACTCACACGTGATGTGACCATCACCCATCGCCCCTAGGTATTCAAACCTATTGCTTTGATACCATGTTGTCACGCCCCGATTTTTTACTCCTAGAGAAACGGAGGTGACTTCAATCCATTAAGCCCAATAGACCCTCATTATCCTCAATTATAGGGGAAGCTTAACCCTATTCTTGCATATAAATGTATACAACTCCACTTAATCCAATCCCAATGGGCCTTACTTCAAACCATATCACCTTAGAGGGGATTTTATTTATCCGCACTCTCATAAATCACTCACTTTCAAGACTCAACACTTCGTGTGTTTAGAATTTGGAACTGAGACCTATACCATTGGATAGAGAATCCAAAAATACTCAATTTCAAAAAACCCACACTCAAATCCAATTTAAAACGAAGAAGTTATGCCCGATTGAAGTTTGGACAGATTTTGGAGAATGCTGTGAATAGTAACTTCGATGCATTGAAATAAGGAGCTGCGATGCACCGAACATGTATCATCGCAAGTATCGAAACCTACTATCCCAGACTTGAAAATCTCAACTCTCAGGCTCCAGAACTTATCTAAAAGCCTAAAAATTATCAAAACATCATCCACAAAATATACAAGTGATAAAAATATCGTCAAACATCATTTTAAACATGAATCCACATCTCCAACAATCATGTCCAAGAATTTATACATAATGGAATTAAAACCAACTTCTTCCATTCAAAACGTACAAATCACATATGATCCATATATGATCCTTACACTTGAAACTAGAGTATATCAACATGAATCAAATGTAAATATAACATCACTAACATAGTCCACATGCCACAAACTGACATGGACATCTATTTACATCTCAAAAGGTCAAAAGTCCAAAAATGGAACTCAACAAGGTTATAATCCAAGTTACATTTGTCCAAAATATAACTACAACTGAGAGAGAGAGATATCATGCCACAAGCCGGCATGGATAGCCATAAAATATACAATATCACAAAATGTATCAAAATATTACAAGAGTTCCACTTGGACACTCAAGTCCCATCCGTCATTGGCGCCTTATCTAAAAAGTTTATATAAATAGGGGGTGAGCACCACTACGGTTCAGTAGAGATAGCCCAACCCACCTAAGTGCCAACCCGACATGACCTACTTGAATGCATGTCACTACATTACATGTATCATCCCACACATGTTCATTCATAATCAATGCATATATATAAGAATGTATTAAATATACATCATGCTTCATAATTTTAAAATGAAAGCAACTTCATACAATTGCCTCCCTCTCGGACTCGACCCGATACCCTAGCATGATTCTTGCCCAACCATACAACCTAGGACACTTCCAACACAATCTCAACACCGCCACCGAGTAAGTCACATACTCCAAGGTGGCTAGCTGACTTTGGGATTCCTCACCGAGTAAATCACATACTCTAAGGCGATTGGATAGTCCCGGAATACATCACCGAGTAACTCACATACTCCAAGGTGGCTAGGTAGTTTCGGGATTCCTCACCAGGTAAATCACATACGCCAAGGCGATTGGATAGTCCCAGAATACATCACCGAGTAAGTCACATACTCCAAGGTGGTTAGATAGCTTCAAAGTTCATCACTGAATAAATCACATACTCCAAGCTGGTTAGACCATTTCAAGATCATCATCGAACGTTCCTTGCTCCAAGCAAACATGTTACTCTACCACTTTTCCCGTTTCTCTCACAACGGTCCTATAAATGCATTTCGAATATATATGGATCAAGCATTTAAAATTTATGTTTCACAATACAAACGCAAGTTATAAAGGAACATAGCATGCATTTCATATTCATCAATCCACACATATAATCTTCTATATGTGAAAACCCTAGCATAAGTTACATATGCTCACAAAGTCCACATAAGCACATATTTGTCATGTTTCACCAATGCAAACATTTTCTTTATAAGGAAGGCATGCATTTTAACTCATACAACATCACATAACACAAATATGCTCATTTATCACATTTTTACAAAAGTGTACCAAACCGTAGCATATAAGTGTACATGCCAAATTCTCTCACTCATTCACCCCTCATATCATGTATAACACCATACACATTCCCCTTGCACATAAGAGACTAAAGAGAGATATAAAACACTTACATCCCACCCCTCTTACCACTCTAAAACATGCAATACACAACCCTAGTTCTCACCGTTTCACCTGAAACCCTAGAATCGACAGGTAAATGAGAAGGAGAACCCCTACCTGAAAAATGAAGGCCTTCCAAGAACCTCTCAAAATCCCAACAATGTCAACCTTGCCAAACCGCAACTTTGATCAGTTCAAAGGCATGCCCTAGCTGTCCCCTACATATCTCCCTTCTTCGGCGAGTCTTGAATTCAAGCCGAATGAGTCTGAAATGTAGAGAGAGAGGAGAGTTTTGAAGATAGAGAGTTTTAGAGAGAGAAAGAGGCATGAGAGATGAAATATCTTTGCATTTTTGACCTTTTAAGGTCCCTAGGTCGCAAAAAGATAAAAATATTCCTGGGGCACTTAACGCACCTTCCCGGACTCCGTTTTCTATTTTGAAAACTCCTACGGCCTCGAAATCACTTCCTCTACTCTTTAAACATTTCATCTAATCCATTCCTAGAAATAATTATTTTTGAGAATTTTTCAGATTTTCGGGCCCACTTATTAAGTCGCATCTTGGGCCCCGATTTGACCAAAAAGTCAAACTTCTCCAAATCTTTCAAAAACTTTCCAAAACCCTTAAAACACTTTCCAAACTTGTTCCCCACACTCAAAACATGTTAAAAACCACTCAAAATGCATTTATGACAATTATAGTGCAAAAAATTCAAAACAGGCCAAAATTGGTCCCAGTCTCTACACATTGCCTGCTGAAAGCTCTCCCAGAACCCTGAAACAAGACTTAGATCTCTATCTGATATAATGGACAAAGGCACACCACGAAGCTTGTCTATCTCTGTAATGTAAAGCTTCACATATTGGTCTGAGGTATAATTCGAGCGAACTGGTAAGAAATGTACTAATTCGTCAGTCTGTCTACTATCACCCAAATAACATCATGATTTCGCTATGTGGTGAGAAGTCCCACAATGAAATCCATAGAGATGCTCTCCCACTTCCACTCCGGTACAGGCAGTGGTTGCAAAGACCCCGGCAGTCTCTGGTGATCAATCTTGATGATCCAACAAGTATTGCACTTAGAGAGAAATATAGTTATGTCCCTTTTTATGCCTGGCCACCAAAACTGCCATTTCATGTCTTGGTACATTTTATCTCCTCCCGGGTGTACCGAAAACTAAGAACTTTAGGCCTCACCCATCACTGTGCTCCTCAAATCATCATTGTGAGGAACCACTAATCGTCCCTTATACCTCAATCCTCCATCTCTACCCACTGTATAAAATGGTACCTCCCCAGATTTCAACTCGGTTACCTTCTCTATACACTGTGGGTTAGTAAGTTGTTCTATAACTACCCTTCGTATGATTGCAGTGTAACCACCACACATGCTACAAATGTATCAGCTAAGGCATCAACACTGCTCAAGTTATTCCACTCTATTTTGAATAGGGCAGATAGAGTAGCATAGGTTCGGTGACTAAGTGCATCAACTACTACATTCGCTCTCCCTAGGTGGTACGGGATGGAAAAATGATAATCTTTCACAAACTCCAACCATCTGTGCTGTCCCATATTCAGCTCCTTTTGAGAATAGATACTACAAACTCTTGTGGTCATTGAACATTCTGAAGGTCTTACCCAAGAGGTAATGCCTCCAAATCCTCAAAGTAAAAAGCACGGCTGCCAACTCCAAGTCATGAGTCGGGTAATTAAACTGATGAGGCTTATGCTTATGTGAAGCGCACTGAGATATCGGCCTCTCCTCTTGCATCAACACACACTCCAGACCCTGTAATAATGCATCAATGAATACCAAGTACTCAATGCTACTCTGATGAGTAGCTAAGACATATGCAATTCTCAACCTACTCATCAAATCGTCAAACGCTGCCTGACAAAAATCATCCCAAACAAAAGGCACACCCTTTTTACTTAAATGGGTGAGAGGGCTAGCAATTTTAGAGAAGCCCTGAATAAATCAACGATAATAACCAACCAACCCAATAAAACTTTGAATCTCTGAAGGTGAGGTAGGTTGTCCCCACTCCAGAACCGCTGACACTTTACTTCGATTGACCGCTATCCCTTTCTCAGATACTACGTTGCCCAAGATTTCACCTCCCTCTGCTAGAAATCACATTTCTCAAATTTTGCATACAACTGATGGTCTCTCAGTGTCTGCAAGACAATCCAAAGATATCTGGCATGATCCTCCTCTAACCTAGAGTAAACTAGAACGTCACCAATGAAGACAATAACAAACTGGTCCAAGTAAGCCCTAAACACTCTATTCATCAGATCCATAAAGACAGCTGGGACATTTGTTAACCCAACGGCATAACCCAAAACTCATATGACCCATATCTAGTAAGGAATGTTGTCTTCGGTACATCCTACTCCCTAACTCAAAGTTGATGATACCCAGATCTCAAATCTATCTTCAAGAAATAGGTGGTTCCCTTCACCTGATCGAACAGATCATTAATCCTAGGCAGCAGGTACTTGTTGAGGATGTTACCTTATTCAATTCCCTATAGTCCATACAAAGACGAAAAGACCCATCCTTTTTTTTCACAAACCACATTGGTGATCCCCACGGTAAAGTACTTCTGCGAATAAATTTCTAACTAAGAAGTTGCTGAATCTAATCCCTCAACTCTCTTATTTCCACAGGCGCCATTCTGTATGGAGCCCTAGTAATAGGTCTGGTGCCTGGAGCTAAATCTATCACTAAGTCAATCTCACGACTAAGTGGTAGCCCTAGAATTTGCTAAAACACATCCTAAAAGTCTCGTACCATTGGAATGGGATCCGTAGAAACTGCATTTCCATATGGAGACTCCTCACTAATAAAGAATAGACAAGTTCTAGACCCTTCATTTGATTGCGGTATAACAACCAAATACACCTCCTGATCCGGTATAACAAAAAGAATTGCCTGATCATAGTAATTGACATGGACATGATAATATGATAACCAATCCATCCTGAGTATGACATCATATTAATTCATGTCTAGGACTAATAAGTCTTCCAAGAACCTGAGTCTGCCAGCACCTATAATGACTTGACTACAGCGTTCCCATAACACTGTACTAACTCCCGAAGGTGTAGTTAAAGTAAGTGGAGAACTACATGACTGAGTAAGTATACTGAATATCCTAACAAACAACTGAGATACAAAAGAGTGAGATGCCCCAATATCAATGAAAAACATGATTAAAGTTAACCTTTATTGGAACCCTACCCTCGATCGCCTGAGGAGCCAACACATCATATGGCATGACGTGGTAGACCCTCCCATAGTGCATCTGTTAAACAGATTGCCCTACTATTTCCATTTTCTTTTCCACTGTCTAACTAGTAGACTATCATTTCATTCTCCCCTACCCTTTCCCCTCCTTATTTGACAATGTTGCAATGCCGCATCAACCACCTGAGTATAAGTGGAATAAGTTAGATTACCCACAATGACCTGTCGAGTAGGCTAAATCAAACCATTCTCTAAACAACTCACCTTCTTTTCTTCAGTGTTCACCTCCTTAGGTGCAAACAAAGATAAATTGTTTTACTCCTGCGTATACCCTACGACTATTCTGTCCCTCTGCAGTAAGTTTAAGAACTCCTTCTTATGAAAGAGTTTTAAATCCTTCCCAACTTTTAGGTTATTCCACTGGTAATGGAATATGCGCCATTTGCAGTGGCTGCTGTGGTGGCTACTGATTCTAAAGATCAGTTGTCACTCCTATAGCTATAGCCTAAGCGATCATAGCTACCAAATCGGGAAGAAGTTTAGCATTTCCACCCTGAACAAAGTCTTGACCCTAGTTGTGGTTCGCCTTCCTCCTCCTATGGGGGGTATTTGAATAGAACCCCAATAATAGACTAAAATGTATAGAGTACTACGAGTCCTACACATAGATTCTATTTATCAGAATACGCAATATGGAAGATACCCTTCGATGAACCCTTAAAACCCGAGGACACTTAAACTTGGAATGCTCTAATACCAAATGTAATACCCCCCACAAAATTTCGTGCATGAGGTGGCCAGTCTCATACACAAAACCTAGGATATACATACAACTGGTACCAACAAGCATAGAATACAAAAGATAGAATGAACAATTTTCTCAAAGCATAATAAAAAGTTCCTCTGGATTAAAATAACCGCTAAATATCCGGTAATACAATTTGGAAGTCTTGTAACCCAAGGACCCCTTAACCACAAAGACCAAGAGATTTTAATTCTAAATTAATACCAATAATCAAAGTCTCAAAAGTTCATAGTTTGACTTTTGAAGAAGATAAGTTTCTACCCTGGAACTGATGAGATGAGATGTCTGCTACAACCAAACCCTAAAACTCTATCCCCACTGTGGAACCTGCTTGGGACTTGAAATGTCAACAAAGTGGGTTAAACTCACGAGCAAGTTCAATCTACTGCATCCCAATCAGAGAACCAATATACATACCCTCAGTGTGAGAGACACAGGAGATAAATATAGGTGTAAAAATCCAGGTCATTCCTTATTCAGTTCATTTTTAAAAAATAAAAGTCATCTTTTTCTCTGTCCCATTAAAACCCTTATCATAAAGCAATGAACACATTATTTAAGTTCAGAATACAGAAACATAAACATATATTTTATCAAGTTAAAGCAATCCTAACATGCTCATGGCAATCCTTACATGCCTTCTTAAATTTGAGATACCAATTAGCAATCCTGACATGCCTTGGCCATCCTTACATGCCTCCTTTAATTTTAGATACCTTAATAGTTATTGGCAATCTTGACAGGCCTTGGCAATCCTTACATGTCTCGTTTAATTTTAGATACCTTAATAGGTATTGGCAATCCTTACATGCTTCCTTCCCAATGTGCAACTTAAAAATAAAAACAAGGTGCATCATGATTTAATTTGCACAAAGCCAAGTGATTTAAATTATCCGATATGCAATCATCACCGTAAGACAACTCGTTCACAAGTAAACTATAATCAAGTATTTCATGGACAGTTATAACTTCAAAGGAAAATACATTCAAGTAAATCAAATAACACAATTATCCACTTTAGAAGCAAACACCCAATCAAACCTCTAATTTATCTAAACCTTCAAGGGAGTCAAAACATAACTCAAATTTAAGTTCTCGATCTATTCTGTTCCTAAAACCATGTTTCAACATTCTGGAAATCTTTTTGATATTCTCAGAAATTTTTAAAAAAATTCTAATAAAAGAAAAATAAAGCATAGTTAGAGGCATACTTATACAACCGATACAACCTCATGGGAAACCCATTTTCACTTAAAATTTAAAACCCAGGTACATTTTAACCCTATAAAGCTACTTGAATTTTTTTGAATTTTAAAATATTTTGTAAAAATTAAAGAAGGTGAAAACCCAAGTTTTAGACACTTTAAAAATCAAATGAACTCCAAGAAAATCTTATTTCGAGATGAAAATTTAAACCCAAGTGCATTTAATCTCCAAAAATATACAGTAAAAATTTGGGAATTTTTGGAATTATAAAAGTATTTTCTGAAATAAAAGAAAGTGAAAACCCAATTTTTCAGACACTTTAAAAATCAATTGCAATACAAGGAGAGCTCATTTTGACATGAAAATTTAAACCCTAGTTCATTCATCATCCAGGAAGTTACAATAAAAAAATTTGGGCATTTTTGGAATTATAAAAGTATTTTCTAAAATAAAAGAAGCTGAAAAATTAAATTTTTAGACACTTTAAAAATCAATTGCACTACAAGGGGAGCTCATTTCAACATGAAAATTTAAACCCAAGTTCCTTTAACCACTAGGAAGTTACAATAAAAATTTGGGAATTTTATGATATTATAAATGTATTTTCTAAAATAAAAGAAGGTAAAAAACCCAATTTTTAGACACTTTAAAAATCAATTGCACTACAAGGGGAGCTCATTTTAACATGAAAATTTAAACCCAAGTTCCTTTAACATCCAGAAATTTGCAGTAAAAATTTGGAAATTTTATGAAATATTTAAGTATTTTTAAAAATTAATTTTTTTTTAACTTTCAAACCCCAGCCGTCACTCACTGTTCGTGTGCATAGGGAGCCCCTTTCGGCCACTTCCCGGCCTCCATTTGACCCAAATTTTATACCAATCTTCTCCTCTCATCGTAAGCTATCTATTGGTACCAAAAGCCCCATCATAAATGCCCCAAAACGGAAACCCCCAAATCACAACTTCTAGGGTTCTTCAACGAATTTTTAAAAAAATTAAATTTAAATTCTTCTATGATCCATTCCTAAATGTTCAAGGGTAAATTTAATCCAGCAAGAACAACTCAACAAACCTAAAATTGCTACAATAAGCGTCCACAAATTTAAACTTAACATATCATTATATTCATCGTATACATGTATGCATGTATATATATGTGTGTAAATAAATAATCAACACCAATCATCGATTGCCAATTTAATTTCATAAACATCATAATCCACAGAAAAAAAATTAGATTTATAAAAATCAATTTTATCCTAAAATGAAAGATTTTAAAAAAAAATGTAACAAACAATTTACACATTACAGGATTTAGTCCATGTATACAGATTCGAAGGGGAAGAGAAGAGTTGAACATGCCTCTTCAATGATTCAAAACCCGTCCACATGATCACTTCTTCTCTCCGTCATCTCTTTTGTCTGCACTCTGAGTTTCTGCGCGTAAGCTATGAGCAAAAACCCTACTCCCCTCTTTACTTTTCTTTTTTTATTAATTTTTTTCAGAAAACTAATTAAGACTAAATAAAATGAAAAGGGAAAATAATAAAACAAACCCTAGCCATCAAAAATAAGTACACCTAGTCCAACCATTCCAGCCTAACTCAACCAAGACTCCTCCCTAGCCCAATCCAAAATTAAAATAAAGAAAACACAAAAACCTGTCCAAATAAAATAAAATGAAATAAAATAAATTAAATTACACCACAATATTTAAAGCAATCAAATAATTTAATCCAACCAATAAAGAAATTCAATTTAACTAATAAAAGAAATAAAGCATTTAAATTAAAATTAAAAGACCTCCAAAATTACGAGGTATTACACACATATTGTGCTAGAGGAATAATTCGGTGTTAGAGAGATATACAGCATACTAAAAATTATAGGACCATTGAGGGTACACATGATAAATGGTGTTTATCATGATTTCTAAAATTAACCTTGTAGTCAAATCAAAGGGTGATGAGTCGATATTCCTCATCATATCTACTCCAATAAGAGGATTGTATTATTTATCAAATATGAAGATTAAATCTTATTAGGAAACCTTATTTACCAAAATAGGTTGTATGAGAAAGAACCATATGGAGAGAACTCATTCTTCAAAGAGTTAATGTGTATTAAATCCAAAGGTGTGTAAGAGATATATCCTAAACCTGGAATCAAGTTAATTTTCCTACTTGTGTGGATTAATGAATGTCCTAACTCAAATTTGGCACATGTGAATGGAAATTAACTTGAGTTTATTTTCACTCGTACAAAAGAGTGTTGTACCTCTAGCATTAAATCACAATGATATATGTGACTTAATATATGTGCATTAAGAGATGGAAAAAGTATTTAATACTATGATAAGAATCACACAAGATACTGTGAAGCAAAATTTGTGAATGAGGTTAAAATTCAATTTAGCGATTTAAATGAAATGGTGTTGCTAAAAGGCAAGAACCATAAAATACAAATGATTTGTAGATAAATTATGGATTTTCTAGAAGTTGTGGGGAAAGCTCAACTATCCTCAAATTTAATCTTATCTCTCATTAAGAAAATTATTAAGACACCAACTGATTGATATATAGAAAGAGCTTATATCTTTCTATAAATACTTAGAAATGTAGGGTTGTCTATATAATGTGATAATATTACAATCCTAAAATTATTAGGATATGAATGGGACATATCTTGTGCATAATTTAGGAATATAGAACGAGGTTCTATTAATGAAACATTGATTTGAAATAACCTAGGAGAGTTCATAGTTTTAGATCATGAAAAGAGAGTGTGCAAACTTGGAAAATCTATGTGTAGATTGAAACAAACACTAAATCAATGACATAGGTTAAGTGGTTACATGTCAATGAGTATGATGCATGCTAAAGATACTCTTAATAGATTCATTTTTTAACTATGTTGTTGTGATCCAAATGACAAGTTGCACATAACTTGATATACATGTAATCCGAGAGAATACTAAGTGTATTGAGGTGGCTAAGATCCATTTTGAAATTAATGATTGCATTTATCAAAGATTGACATTGGAATTAAGGGATATAAAAGTCTTTAGATCCACAAATGGACATGTCATTAATATTAAAGGTGTAGTCATAGAATATAAGGTAGTTACTTTAAATAAAGCAAGAATGATTAAGAAGTTGTAAAAATTCTTAAAGGATATTTCAAATTGGCTAACATCTGCGCCACTACCCGCAAATGAGAAAATCTCTGTAGAGTGTATATATCAAAGAACAACCTGGTGGCCACATATATGAAAGGTTGAACTAGAGAGCAAGTGAAGATGTCAATGAGGGGAATGGGCTTAAAGCCTAAAACTAATGAGTCACCTTAATGGAAACCCTATCTAGCTGACTGGAGATCCCAAGATCTAGATTCAAAGGGACAACTGAAATTTTGAGTGACTCACCAGTAGCACTGGAAGATCTTGTCTTCTACCTATTCCTATGATGACATAGTGCTACCTGTCGTGGGTATTAGGTTAAGCAAATGCTTTTAATGATTCCTATATCTTTGGAAATTCAAGTGGGGTATGGTAGGATACTCTTATTAGAGAATCACCTATATGAGTGTGAAGTGGGCCGCTTCTATGAGAATGACAAGGCTAAGTTCTCTAGAGCACTTATGAATACCAGGATTTGTTCAGGGCATAAATGAACACAACTGAAAGAACCAACTTTATGCGGAAAATTATTGTGTGTATACTATTGTCTGGTTTTACACAAATGATTAAATAATTCAAGACTTTATGCCACTAGTTAGCAAAGTAAATCCAATAGTATTATACGAGGGAAGATTCAAGGCCAAAAACAACCTATCCCGATGCAATAACTTTCTAATTGTACTCTCTCTAGTGTCAATCGAGTCTTTTTTGCATTTGAGGCTAATTTTTATTCATTTGGGGGATTATTAGAAAATTTGAATGAAAATTGAATATTATATTACATAAGTTAGGCTAGGATATTACTTAACAAACATGTAAGTATTAATTCATAACAAATAAACACTATTAGTGTTGGTTGAAGGTGAAATAGTGTTATTCACACTAAATAGACACCAAAAAATGTCTGTTAATATCGAATGGATACTATTAGTATTGTTTAGAGTTGAAACAGTATGATTTGTAACTTTTTGCATCAAAGGACATGTTCCATGGCTATTCGGGTACTTTTGAAAGGGTACAAGTATGCTTATAAATAGGTCCCTTAATTCTTATTTTTGAATATACAATTCAGACTTCTTCTTTTTAAGCATCAAGTCTCCCTCACTATATAGCCTAACCCAAGTGGTAGTAAGTCTTGGTAGTCTGGTCTGAACCAACAGGTTAGGAGAGTCAAGTCCAAGATAGAGTACTAACACATTGGTGGTTCCCAAAAGCTCAGTTGGTTTGTAGTGTTGTTACCAATTGAGAGGAAGATCGTTGTATCCTGGGAGACTGCCAAGGGTCCGTTCAACACCATTACGGGGTGATAATTAAAATCTAACTCTACACTCGATCTACAGGTTCTTTAGTATATCTGTATTTTACAATAGTATCATATATGAATATATTTTTCTATAAAAAATCATTGATATTTTGGAGTCTTGAAGTTTCACCATTAACTTTGGATATGTATGGACTTTATATATATGTATATGTGTGTGTGTGTGTGTGTATATATATATATATATATATATTGGGTATACAGGTGAACTCCTACAAATTTGGGTTATCAAGTTGTTGGCACCCAAAAGTGGCGCCATGTGGCAGCCACCTTGGTTTTAATAAGAACGAATGAAAAGACATCACGTGGACAATATATGGAGCCATGATAGTGTGTTTTGCAACGTGGGCCAACTTGGAGAAAGGTAGCTAATATAGAGATACAAGAAGAGTTAAATCATAAGTATTTAATTTTGATCAACTGGACTCTATCTAAAGGATTAGAGGTTGATTGGGAGTGGGCTCTTGTAGTAGGATGAGAATAAGCTTGGGTATATTAGTTAATTGAGGATTCTTGTCACTCAAAGGTAGCAGGCTGTGTTAGAAAGAGCTATATAAGGAGTGTATGGATAAGTTTTGAATAAGATGGATTCAATGCAAACTTGGATCAATACGTTATATTGTTGGGACTTGAAGACACAATCTGTTTTGATATGCATATATATGCATTATTTATTTCCTTTTACGTATTTATTTATTTCAGTATTATATTGTTTATTACATTTAGGAAGTTAGTTATTTTTAGTTTCCTATAAATAATTAGAACTCTTGATTAGAGGTCCCTGACTAACACAACTTACATTCAATATAATTATCTTTACAATCATTTATCTTTTTGAGTATCTTTACTGTTCATGTCAATTTCCATTCAACGTCATGTATCTCTCATGCAATTTATCTTTCAATGCAATTTCAATTACCTTTAATTTCAGTATCTTTAATTTCTTACACTTTCCTTTTATACACCTTTTAATTACCTTGTCAATTTACTTTTATTGCACATTTAAATTCTAGTTTGTCAATTCAACGCTATTTCTATTGCAATTTTTTTAGAAGTCCTCCTCATTGAGGCAAGAGAAAAGAGCATTCTAAGAGTTTCATATTCTCTCTCCCTAAAACAATCGCCTGATCATACATTGTTCTCGAAAAAGATACTTTGTTCAACCAATCCAGAATCTCTTTGAGCCGATTGAACAGCTCTGGCACACCTATAACACAAGTAGACTATAATCGGCCAACCCAACTGATTTAGTACAGGTTGAGTTAAATCAGTCAGCCCACTTGATTTATTGATTGAACATATTTTGGCATGCCCAGTCGGGCCAAAAGTGCTAAAAGGTTTGCAAGATGCCACCAAAGCTAAGGAGCTCTAAATCTACTCACGCCCTAATGGATATGATAGTGTTACTAGCCACACTAGAAGTTCACACTAATACTTAATTTAAGGGGTATTGTGCTCTTAATAACATTTGTTTTGAGGGAATTTTCAGCCTCCGTTCCAAACAGGCTGATACAGGCAAGGAGCCCCAGTGTTAAAAAATTAGCCTTTCAGCCGATTCCACAACCAGTAGTAGTTGATCAACAAATTCAATTAGGGTCACTATTGGCTTTATCTCAACCAAATTAGGCAATAAACTTACCCGTAAGCACGATGCCGATCCTGGATAGAAGCTCAGCCACAGTCAATCATTTTGACGTTTCAACAACCACATGGGATACGTTAATATCAAAATCAATCACTCCCACATCAACAGGTAATTCTTCAAAATGAGCCAATCAGCCCGGGGCGCAACCAAGATAAGTGGAAACAACCAGATCCACCTATTGCTTCGGCACTTGAGGGCTATGCCGTGAACAATCAACCCTAGGTTTAGTCAAAACCTTATTAATCGTCTACGACTAATTAACTGCCAGCGGTAGATCAAGTACTTGATCGATCGAATCCACCAATAGTGTTAGACAAGGCCCAGTTGGCAAATCTCATTGACCAAGAGTAGGTCTAAGAGGCCGATCGGCCTATCAAAATGAGGTTTTTCCCTAATTCCTTAACGGGGAATCCTTCTCATGGAAGCAAACACTGTCAGTGCCTTAAAGTTTTTGGACAAGAAATCAGAGATGATGGGAGTCGAAAGTGACATGTTTTATACTATAGTCAGCAGTAATGTGATCAGCGACTCCAAGTACCATGGTGTTGAAAGAATTAGAGATGAAAATTAGATCAACCATAGTAGTCTGATAAGCCTTTATGACGTTACACAATAATTTGATCTCGGGTAGTGGCAACCAAGCTATGCTAATAAATTTAGATCGTGGGGTCTCTCTTAAGTCTATGAATGGTTGATACCTTAAAAATTTATTGAAGAAATGGAAGAATGTAATCAACCAAAGTGATATGGCTGACACGAAATAAAGATCATCTTAGTAGTAGTTCAAAATAAGTCAAGTGATAAGTGTTCAATTCTATGCATTTGAACCCTCTTTACTGCATAGGTTAGTCCCGTTTCTACGTTTACCAAGATATGTTTACGGTATTTTTATGTTTTTGATGTATTGCAGGTCTTGTAGTGAAAGGAGCAAAATTTGAGGCTTTTTGCAGCTGAAGAGAAAAGTCAGAATTGCAGCCAAGGCATCTCGATCAATCGAGATGTTAATCTCGATCAATCGAGATCTCGATTGATCGAGATCTTACTTCGATTGATCGAAATCTCGATCAATCAAGATCCAATCTCGATTGATCGAGATTCTGCAGAGCCACTTGCCCACTTGCTCACCTGCTCTCCGACTTGCAACAAAATCCCCCTTTTTGCACGACTTAGAGGGATTATCTGACTTGAACAAGACCCTTGGGGACCTTCTTTATATAGTGGATATATATATTGATATATATATATATATGGTGGGCCCCAAGGTTGAAAAAGGAGGCCATAAAGCACAAAAAGAGGCCATTTCTCACATCTCTCACACACATCAGAATATACAAGGAGAGACATTCGGGAGAGGAGAAAGAGGAGCTGAACCAGACCTTGAAGCTCCATTTTCTTCATCAATGGAAGAGTGCAAGGCAGCCATGAGCAACTAACTTCTCTACTAGGGTGTTGGTGAAACCCCTAGCCATGTAAACTTGTTCATTTTTGTAGCATTTTGGGATTTGTAATTAAATGTTGATTATCTAGTCTAGTGACAATGTACACTTATACATTTCTTATATATATTCATTTGAAGTGGAGTTTATTCTTGTCTTAGAGTAGATTTTGTCATATGAATGCACAACATTTGCATATTCCACAAGAAATGCAAATGATGGCTAGGTAATGGTACTTTAAATGAATGTGTTGTGCTTGCTTGTATAAACCATGCCAAGATAAGGTAGTTTGGATGCATTTAGTTTTAGGTTCACTTAGAGAGTAGGGTAATTAGTTAGGTTGAAAAACTATGCTTCTTGAAGATGGATTATGATAGGTGGCACACACATTAATCTTTTGATATGTCATTGAGGTCACAAGCCTAATGACATTGTTAGGCATTTAATTTATGAATCCAAGCTTGCTACAGTTATGAACATATGAATGGCTAGTGGTGGAAACCACCCCTAGTTCTCTCTCCCAACCTTTACTCTTTAAATTTATTGTTATTACATTCATGCATTAGTTTTATAAACAAACTCAAAACCTTATTTTTAGGATTAAAGTGGAAGTAATCTTTCTTTAAGACAATTACGACTAGTCCTCGTGGGATCGATACCCTCTATATAGAACTGTGTCTACAAAGATTCGTGCTCTTGCGAGTGGTTAAATTATATTTTGATAAAAGGGGCAAAAATAAGCTTACAATATAATTCAAGTTCCGACCACATCAAAATTTTGGCGCCATTGCCGGGGACTACGGTTTAATTGTCGCCATTGGAAGATTAAATCTGATTTAATTCTTAGGTTAGAAATTCTTTCATTCTTTTTTTGTATATATCTTATTCTTATTTCTCAAATTTCTTGATTTTAGGTATACCACATAGCGGGCATCTAAAAGGATTAAAGTTGGAACCCTTTGTTAGTATAAAGTCTAAAATTAGTGGGTTTGAGTTCATTCAATTTTTTTTGTATATATTATTGTTTATTTTTCGTATTGAGGTGTTGTTCTACTATTAATGCATGTTAGGTAGACGGTCATTGTCACTTCCGTTGCTTCCGTGTAATATTGAACTTGAAAGAACACTTAGACAACGTAGAGGAACCTCTAGGGACCCTATATTGCCTAGGAACAAAAACATGGACCCAAATGAAAGACAACCTCTCGGACTACCTCCTTTTAATCATGAACAACAACCTCCACCTCCTCCTCCTCAAGGAGAGTTGCTTATGGACTTTTATCTTCCGAATACATTTGAAGTACCTTCATGTATTCAATTTCCGGATGTAGCGGCAAACAATTCGAAATAAAGTCCTCCACCATCAATCTTCTTAATAGCTTCCATGGTCTCCCTAATGAGGATCCATACCGGCATTTAGATTACTTTTTTTCTGTGTGTTCCACCATTCCTATACCACACTTTACGGAGGATGATCTAAAGCTGCGTATGTTTCCATTCTCCTTAAAAGATAAAGTAAGAAGTTGGTTCAATTCCCTAGAACCTAACTCAATCCATTCTTGGGTGGAGATGCAAATAGAGTTCTTAAAAAAATACTTCCCAATGGGAAAGACGAGTGATATTCGGCGAACAATCACTAGATTCACCCAAATTGATCAAGAACAATTTCATGAGACGTGGGAGAGATTAAAAGATCTTCTTAAATCTTGTCCGCATCATGCTGTCCCAAAATGGCAGCTAGTGCAAAGTTTTTATGATGGGGTGAGTGAGCAACATAGGCAAATGATAGACTCCGCTTGTGGAGGTGGATACCTTTTGAAAAGCCCCGATGAGGCATGGAAACTTTTTCAAACCCTAAGCAATAATTCAGCTCAACGCTCCTCCACTAGAAAAGGGAAGGCCACCCAACCTTGTAGAGGAGTGCATGAAATTTCACGAGTAGATGAGGTTGCCATGCAAGTAGAAGCCTTATCCCGAAAAATGGACCTAATCATGAAAAATGGGCTGCCTACTCCAAGCCAACCTGTTCAAAATCAGGAAGGGTGTTCGTTTTGCTATAGTACTTCACATTTTGTGCGATATTGTCTTATTGCCGGGCAATCTCCCGATTATGCTCAAGAGCAAGCGAATGCCTTGTACTCTAAACAGATGAATGATCCATATTCAAATACGTACAATCCTGGTTACAAGAATCATCCGACATTTTCATGGAAACCTCAAGAATCAAGTCCCTCTTTTCAAGGGCAAAATTCTTTCAATTCCCAATCTCAACAGCCTCAATATAGGCCAAATCCTCAACCTTACCATCAAAGATCCAATTACCAACAACCACCACCTCCTCCGAGAAGCCAAGGCTTTGAAGAAAGAGTGATAAGCAATCTCGAGGCTAATACCCGCTTATTGCAAACTCACTCTCAATCAATCTCTAAGCTTGAAGCTAATGCTCAATCTATAGCTAGGTTAGAAGCTCAAACCGGGCAACTAGCTAATGCCTTGAATAGAAGAGAGGAAGGTAAGTTGCCGAGTCAACGGGTGGCGAATCCTAAGGGTGTTCATGTGATTAAGGATCCATCATCTTCATCTTGTAATGCTCCTCCGGAGCAAGTTCAATCAATCACCACCTTAAGGAGTGGTAAAATCATCAATTTCAAGGTAGGGGAAGAAGCGAAAAAGGAATCCCAAGAGCAATCCAAAAATCCAAAAGAATCCCAATTAAATCCAAAATTGTTTCCCTTAAATCCAAATGTGCACAACATCCCACTAAATCCAAAAGGAAAGGCAAGTGAAGTTGTGTCGTCATCAAGTCCAAATCTTGACACTTATTTTGAACCTCCGGTTCCTTTTCCTCAAAGATTGAAGGAACCTTCTCATTTTGGGAAGCAAGGAGAGAAAATCCAAGACATGATGGAGATCTTCAAGCAAGTAAAGATCAATCTCCCTCTCCTTGATGCGATCCGGCAAATTCCCTCCTATGCTAAATTCTTGAAGGACTTGTGCACTCAAAAGCACAAATCTAGGAATAATATTCCTAAGAAAGTCCTCCTAACTGAGCACATAAGCTCCATTTTCCAACACCAAGCCCCTCCTAAATTCAAAGATCTTGGTGCTCTAACCATATCATGCACCATCGGAAATCAATCTTTTGAAAAGGCACTTTTTGATTTAGGGGCTAGTGTCAATTTGCTTCCATTCTCAGTTTACCAACAACTAGGTTTGGGGGAACTTAAGCATACCATAGTTGTGTTACAACTCGCCGACCGCTCGGTGAAGCAACCACGTGGTATCATCGAGGATGTAATCATTCAAGTGGACAAATTCTACTTTCCGGTGGACTTCATAGTCCTTGACACGAAACCGGTCCAAAATCCAAATAGACATATTCCTATCATTTTGGGTCATCCATTTTTGGCCACGGAAAATGCTTGCGTTAATTGCTGTACCGGAGTAATGGACATCTCTTTCGGGAATATGAAAGTCCGCTTGAACATCTTCAATGCTTCCCACCACACATCCGAAGACGAAAGTGAGTGCTTTTGTGTTGATGTAGTGGAAGACCTTGTTCAAGAAGCACTTCCTTCTATTCTTTCTAAGGATCCTTTAGAGGCATGCCTAAATCATTTCAACTGTGACGATTTTGATATTGAGCAATCCATATGTGAAGTCAATTCAATGCTCGATGTCACTACTATCATGGATTTGCCTAAACGGAGAGTTCCGAGAGAACCCTTGCCTCCTTTGTCCAAAACGTCCCAAACTCCTTCTCTAATTTCCCCACCACAACTTGAGCTCAAGCCTCTACCGGCTACACTCAAGTATGTTTTCTTGGGCGCTAATGAGACCCTTCCAGTCATTATTGCTTCCAATCTCACCAATGATCAAGAGATGGAACTCCTAAAAGTGCTAAAAGAGCACAAGGAAGCAATAGGATGGAGTGTGGCAGATCTTAAGGGAATAGATCCTTCTATTTGTATGCACCGCATACACTTGAAAGAAGATGCAAAGACGTCCAGGGAGGCACAACGTCGATTAAATCCAAATATGAAGGACGTTGTAATGAAGGAGGTGGTGAAGTTACTAGATGCGGGAATCATTTACCCCATCTTAGATAGTAAGTGGGTTAGTCCCACTCAAGTGGTTCCAAAGAAATCCGGTATTACGGTGTAACCAAATGATAAGGGTGAATTAGTTCCCCAACGCACCACCACGGGATGGAGAGTGTGCATAGATTATCGAAAATTAAATTTAGCCACTCGGAAAGATCACTTCCCTCTTCCCTTTATTGATCAAATCTTAGAGAGACTAGCCGGTCAAAGTTTTTATTATTTCTTAGATGGATATTCCGGCTATAATCAGGTTGCTATAGACCCGAGGGATCAAGAGAAAACCACCTTTACATGTCCTTTCGGCACATTTGCTTATAGACGCATGCCCTTTGGGTTGTGCAATGCACCGGCGACTTTTCAACGGTGTATGATGTCTATCTTTTCGGACATGGTGGAAAAATTCTTGGAAGTGTTCATGGATGATTTTTCCGTGTTTGGGCCTTCATTTGAATCATGTCTCCAAAATCTGTCCCGTGTTCTCAAACGATGTCAAGAGACCAACCTAATTCTTAGTTGGGAAAATAGCCATTTTATGGTTCAAGAGGGTATTGTCCTAGGGCACATTGTGTCTAAGAGAGGAATCGAGGTTGACAAAGCCAAGGTTGAACTCATTTCCAAACTTCCTCCACCATCAACGGTGAGAGAGATTCGTTCATTCCTTGGGCATGCGGGCTTTTATCGCCGTTTCATCAAAGACTTTAGCAAGATCTCCCGGCCTTTGTGTCGCCTTCTTGAAAAAGAGTCTTGCTTTACCTTTGATGAAACGTGCCTTAACGCTTTTGAAAAACTCCGCACCATGCTTACAACCGTTCCAATTCTCATCCCTCCAAATTGGGCTCTCCTATTTGAGATCATGTGTGATGCATCCGATTATGCCATGGGTGCGGTCTTAGGGCAACGAGTAGACAAATTGCCACACGTCATCTATTATGCAAGTAAAACCCTTTCCGAGGCTCAAATCAATTATACCACAACGGAAAAGGAGTTGCTTGCGGTAGTATTTGCCTTGGACAAATTTTGAGCTTATCTATTAAGTTCCAGGTCATTGTCTATTCGGACCATGCTGCCCTCCGGCATCTTTTGGCCAAAAAGGACACCAAGCCTAGGTTGATCCGATGGATACTCTTGTTGCAAGAGTTTAACTTTGAGATAAGGGACAAAAAGGGAACCGAAAATGTGGTAGCTGACCACCTATCTAGAATTCTTGTTGAACCCCTCCATGACTCCATTCCAGTTTATGAATCCTTCCCAGATGAACAACTCTTTGTCATTTCTCAAGAGAGTATCCCTTGGTATGCGAACATTGTCAACTATTTGGCAACCGGCAAAATACCTTCTTCTTGGACCAAGCAAGAGAAGGATCGTTTTTTCTCCCAATCACGATCATATTATTGGGACGATCCTCAATTGTTCAAATATTGCCCAATCAAATAATCCAAAAGTGTGTACCCAACAGTGAATTCCAAAGTATTCTCAAATTTTGTCATACACTCGCTTGTGGGGGACACTTTAGTGCTAAGAAAACCGCAGCCAAAATTCTTCAATGCAGGTTTTTCTGGCCAACTCTTCATTGGGATGCATATTCATTCTGCCACTCTTGTGAGCGATGTCAGCGCCTTGGCGCGATGTCTCGGAAGGACATGATGCCTCTTAACCCTATTCTTATTATTGAGATATTTGATGTGTGGGGCATTGACTTCATGGGACCTTTTCCAGCCTCTACTGGTCATGAGTACATACTTGTGGCGGTGGACTACGTATCTAAATGGATAGAGGCCATTGCTACCAAAACCAATGATCACGCAGTCGTGGTTAAGTTCATTCAAGCTAATATCTTTAGCCGATTTGGTACGCCTCGGGCCATCATCAGTGACGGAGGTAAACATTTCTGTAATTGGTTCCTTCGAACCTTGCTTACCAAATACTCTGTCACACACAAAGTAGCCACCCCATACCATCCTCAAACTAGTGGCCAAGTAGAGGTATCCAATAGGGAGATTAAGAACATTCTTGAGAAGACAGTTCGGCCTGACCGGAAGGATTGGTCATTGCGACTAAATGATGCATTATGGGCTTACCGAACTGCTTATAAGACTCCCATCGGAATGTCACCTTACCGGTTGGTTTATGGTAAAGTGTGCCATCTTTCGGTTGAATTGGAGCACAAAGCTATGTGGGCCACCAAAACTTTCAATTTTGACATGCAAATGGTCGGATCTAATCAAAAGCTTCAATTAAATGAATTCAAAGAATTACGACATGATGCTTATGAAAATGCTAAAATCTATAAGGCAAAGTCAAAAGCCTTTCATGATCGCAATGTTCGAGTCAAAACGTTTTCCTTGGGCCAAAAAGTATGGTTATACAATTCACGCCTCAATTTGTTTCCCGGAAAACTTCGCTCCCGTTGGGATGGTCCATTTTTGGTTAATTCCGTTGCTCCCCATGGAGTGGTGGAATTGAAGGACTTGAAGACGGATCGTTGTTCAAAGTAAACGGGCAGCGCTTAAAAGTGTGCGTGGATGACCAAGTTACCACCGAATACGTGGATGTCGTCACTTTGACGGATCCCGTGTACTTTGACTCGTGAGCCGATTCGGACGTCATGCCATAGACGTGTAAGGTGGCGAGGCCATGGTAGCTATCATGCTTCCATGATGTCCCTTTAATCCAAGGTAAATTTGTATCTAAGCATCTTAGTATCTAAGTCCCATAAATCCAAGTCCATGAAGCATAACTCAAGCTGACTATTTTTGAGCATTTCGATTGATCGAAGCAGAGATCTCGATCAATCGAGATTTCAATTGATCGAGATTTTGGTCTCGATTGATCAAAATAATGCAGAGAGTTTGCCAAGTCCAAAGTCCCGAGAGGTAGTATTCTTCGATAGCACTTCGATAGGTCCTCGATCAATCAAAATTTTGATTGATCGAAGTGGATCTCGATTGATCGTAATAGTATTTCGATTGATCGAAATCTTGATTGATCGAGATGTACATCTCGATCAATCAAGATTGACGCGATTCCTGCACGTGAGCCGATTACTTATTTAAACCGTTGGGCTCCCCTCTCATTTCAAAAGACCACCCGACTTCCTTCTCTTCTCTGAGCAAGCCAGAGCTTCCCCAAGCACCGTCCCAAACTTGATCTACCATTCCCGACCATCCACCGCCGTTCGTCGTAGTCCGAGATCTCCGCGAGCACGCGCACGCTCATCTCTTCGGGCTGCGAGTTGGGTCTTCATCTTTTTGTGCCGATCATCATCTTCACCTTGAGGTAAGTGATGCATGGCTATATTTTGCTTACTTTCTCGCTATTTTTGTTAGTTTCTCGGCGTAATAAGCATAGACCGGTGATGTTGGGTGGAATGGTGCATTCGCTATGTTCATAATGGAAATTTGTGGGTTTCGGGGGTAGGAATGCATGTATGGATGAGATATTGCATTATTTTTTGTTTCAAATGCTTATTGTACGGTTTGCAACCGCTGCCCCATCGTTTCGGTTGCATCCGCTCACGCTGCCTCGTTGAGAGCGAATTTTTGAATACATGAGTCAACACCATGGACTAGAATTTTTATTTTTATTTTTATTTTTTTATTATTATTTTATTCTTAGTTTAGCATTCCTCTTATTTTCTTTTTATTTATGTAATTTTTGGAATAAAGTGCAGACTGTTCCGAGATCATGGCGAGGGTGAAGAATGCACCCGGTGCTGTTAGAGATGTGCCCGGGCGAGCCTTCCGGACTCGGAAGTTTCACCCAGAGCAGATATTTGAGCTGAGAGAGTTCGAGACGCGTCCCGACAGCTCGTGGGCTGTAGCAGAGCTCAGGCGGCGTCACCTTGACCGATTATGTGTGCCTCCCACTGATGTGGCACACAAGTGCTTGGCGCAGGCCTTTTACGAGCGTATGACCTATTCTTGCACCGCGCCGGACACATTGGAGACGGTCGTGAGTGGTACGACGATCACTATCGCGCCAAGCCAGATTACGCAGATGTTCGGCATCCCTTACCAGCAGCCTCCAGATATGGTTGACTAGGACGGTCGATCGATCTACAGGGCTGAGCTTCCAGCATACACGACACTGTTCTCCATCGTGATGGACATGTGTGGCGGGGCGTTTACCACGCCCGGTCACAACTGCACGTCCAAATTGATGTGCCCGAGTAGACTATGGTTCCTGGACACCGTTCTCATCAAGAACGCGTGTCCTCTGCAGCATGTGGCAGAGCGTAGAGGCGACCTCCTCGGTTGCCTTTACGCTTTCCACACGGGCACGTGGTTTTCTGTCCCATCACTGATATGGGGGCAGATGTTCAAGATCTGGGATGGCCTTGTCAACAAGAGGATGAGGCGAGTAGCGAGTTGGCGGCTTCCCTTCCCTTTCCTTTCCTTGTCGCCGTTTTCCTGAGCCGTGCCAGTATACCGGTCAGTGATACTGACATTCAGTTGGCACCACCCACCCGCTTCACACCTACTTAGTGGGAGAGGGTGAGGCGACACTTGGAGTGACAGGACCACCAGGGCGATCCCCCAGAGGATGTAGACATGGATGCCCCAGTGGAGATGGATGAGGGTGAGCATGCAGAGGGTGAGTCTTCTGACGAGGAGATGGAGGAGGATGAGATGGATATTGCTGTAGAGCGGCATGACATCCTGGCGACTGGTTACTCCTGCCTGGCAGCTGACGTAGAGCGGCTCCAGCAGGGTTTTGAGGAGCACGTCCAGGTGACGCAGAGTCAGCTGGAGGGCATTAGATCGGACATTTCATCTCTAGCACAGGGTCAGAGGGCGATCTTAGACGAGTTCCTAGCCTTCCGGCAGGACTTGCAGTTCCTGCTTGCCGGCCGAGCCACCACCTCCACATCTACTCCTCCCACCGAGCCACCACCACCACCTCCACATCTGCTCCTCCCACCGAGCCACCACCACCACCCGACCTCGAGTAGGTCTATCTATTTGCACTTTCTGTTTTACTATTTGTATTTTTTCTTTCTTTATTTTTGATAGGCCATGTTGGCCCTATTAGTTTTTGTGTATTCCACATCCATGTACCCTTTGTACTGAAACTTATGTTCACATATATGGAATACAGTTCTTCTTTCTTTTATACCATGTGTTATATTTTCTGTCTTTATTTTTACTTTCTGCCCATATCTCTGCTCTCTATACTTTGACTATGTATGTAGTACCACTTGCCTAATTGTTATATGCGATTCAGTTGATGATTTTCGTTTATTACTGCCTGGTTTAAATTCCCAATACTGTTGAGATTGCTTCAACGCAGTATGGCGTTAATAAAGAAAGGCAGCCCCTTTGCATGCTATACGTTAGCGTGCCTGGATAGTCAATATCCTATCGCATAGACCTCTTAGCCAATTGGGAAACACTAGTTTCGAGTCCTGGATGTGCATTGATCTTGGCCTTATCCGCTTGTCCATAATTCTTTTATTATGTTCTTTTTTATCTACTTTTTGTTCCATTTAATGCTCCTGGTATCTAGTTGGTGTTCCGTGTAGGTTTTTCTCATTTCCAGCATGACCACCGGTATTGGAATGCCATTTTTGTCGCGTTCTGCAATCCCGGTAAATTCTTTCCTTGTTCTTCTTGTCCAAACATTGAGGACAATGTTGCGTCTAAGTTTGGGGGTGCGGTATGCTATACCACTTGCATATGCATGCAATGTTCAGTCTTTGTATTGATTGTCATTGTAGAGCAAGTTTCTTTTCTTGATATTCTTGCATACTTGCTATGATGTCTTGCTTTTTAAAGGAAGATCATTTGAATAAATGTCCGAGGTAAATGCAGCAGGTAGTTAAGAACTTTAACATTGTAAATACTCGCACTTTTGCAAGCTATATAATAGGCTAGAACGGTCTACATTTTTGTCCAAATATGAGCACGTACAGTTCTTGCCCTAAATTTGTCCTTAACCGCACAAATTCGCACACATGCATTTTAAACTGTGGGGTATAAGTCTGATGGAGAATTTTATAAATTTATATTTTTATTCGAACAAGTTAAAGAATAAGTTCTTCTGGTTGTTGTAAAAAAAAAAATACATTATAAAATAAATGCAATAAGCCTTCTCACTCAATAAACCGAATCTCTATGCCTCAAAGCAGGAAGTATTCGAGTATAAGTGTGCAAGGTTGAGCAATAAGAAGCGGGTGGCTTGCTTATGCTCATCGCCTTGCAAGCTTGGTTATTAAGCCCGAGGGGTGTTTCTTCACCTAATGCCCTAAAACCAATTGGTTTGGGAGTCATTGGCCCAATGCCGCTACATGGGCTTGCAAGAAAGCAAAAAGAGCTAAGCATTGCACGGTTCTCCGCGCATGAGCAATCATGGATGTTTTGTGATAATGAACAACAGTGTCGAACCATCTCAATGAGTTTTTCTTTTAAAAACAGATTTGTTCTTATTCTTCTCCAAATATGACAAAGTCACGCGCTAGAATGCATGTTCACTTTTCAAAGAGGATTTTGGGGTCGAAATCGGTATGTTTGTTCGGACTGGCCATTATATGGGGACCGTCGTTTATCTATAGCTTGTGAAAGTCCATTTTTGCTAATGACTGCATAGTTCTGTAATACTTGTTGCATTTGCCAAATGTGAAATGAACGGATGATCGCCCTTTTCTAGTTGATGACTGAGCATGATTAAATTTTTGTATAAGATAGTTAATTTCATTTTTGTACTATTGCATTGCTAAGAGACTAGCAATATGTAAGTTTGGGGGTGTGATAAGTGTTCAATTCTATGCATTTGAACCCTCTTTACTGCATAGGTTAGTCCCGTTTCTACGTTTACCAAGATATGTTTACGGTATTTTTGTGTTTTTGATGTATTACAGGTCTTGTAGTGAAAGGAGCAAAATTTGAGGCTTTTTGCAGCTGAAGAGAAAAGTCAGAATTGCAGCCAAGGCATCTCGATCAATCGAGATGTTGATCTCGATCAATCGAGATCTCGATTGATCGAGATCTTACTTCGATTGATCGAAATCTCGATCAATTGAGATCCAATCTCGATTGATCGAGATTCTGCAGAGCCACTTACCCACTTGCTCACCTGCTCTCCCACTTGCAACAAAATCCCCCTTTTTGCAGGACTTAGAGGGATTATCTGACTTGAACAAGACCCTTGGGGAATGGGGACCTTCTTTATATAGTGGATATATATATTGATATATATATATATATGGTGGGCCCCAAGGTTGAAAAAGGAGGCCATAAAGCACAAAAAGAGGCCATTTCTCACATCTCTCACACACATCAGAATATACAAGGAGAGACATTCGGGAGAGGAGAAAGAGGAGCTGAACCAGACCTTGAAGCTCCATTTTCTTCATCAATGGAAGAGTGCAAGGTAGCCATGAGCAACTAACTTCTCTACTAGGGTGTTGGTGAAACCCCTAGCCATATAAACTTGTTCATTTTTGTAGCATTTTGGGATTTGTAATTAAATATTGATTATCTAGTCTAGTGACAATGTACACTTATACATTTCTTATATATATTCATTTGAAGTAGAGTTTATTCTTGTCTTAGAGTAGATTTTGTCATATGAATGCACAACATTTGCATATTCCACAAGAAATGCAAATGATGGCTAGGTAATGGTACTTTAAATGAATGTGTTGTGCTTGCTTGTATAAACCATGCCAAGATAAGGTAGTTTGGATGCATTTAGTTTTAGGTTCACTTAGAGAGTAGGGTAATTAGTTAGGTTGAAAAACTATGCTTGTTGAAGATGGATTATGATAGGTGGCACACACATTAATCTTTTGATATGTCATTGAGGTCACAAGCCTAATGACATTGTTAGGCATTTAATTTATGAATCCCAAGCTTGCTACACTTATGAACATGTGAATGGCTAGTGGTGGAAACCACCCCTAGTTCTCTCTCCCAACCTTTACTCTTTAAATTTATTGTTATTACATTCATGCATTAGTTTTATAAACAAAACTCAAAACCTTGTTTTTAGGATTAAAGTGGAAGTAATCTTTCTTTAAGACAATTACGACTAGTCCTCGTGGGATCGATACCCTCTATATAGAACCGTGTCTACAAAGATTCGTGCTCTTGCGAGTGGTTAAATTATATTTTGATAAAAGGGGCAAAAATAAGCTTACAATATAATTCAAGTTCCGACCACATCATCAAGCTAATAAATGTTTTGGGGTCATCGGTCTACCATTTTGTTCCAAGTTTTAGTTCATCCATGATTATGAAAAATTCTCTTCCAATATATTTAAATTTCAAAAATCTTATTAGGTTGATCAGTCATAAGATATTTGAAATTGGGAGTAGTTGTTGGCACCCAAAAGTGGCGCCATGTGGCAGGCACTTTGGTTTTGAAAATAACGAATGAAAATACAACATGTGGACAATATATGGAGCTATGATAGTGTGTTTTGCAACGTGGGCCAACTGTGAGAAAGGGAAGTAAGCTGATATAGAGATACAAGAAGAGATAAATCACAAGTATTTAATTTTAACTGGACGCTATCTAAAGGATTAGTGGTTGATTGGGAGTGGGTTCTTGTAGTTGGATGATGATAAGCTTGGGTATATTAGTTGATTGAGGATTCTTGTCATTCAAAGGTAGTAGACTATATTACAAAGAGCTATACAAGGAGCATATGGATAAGTTTTGAATAAGATGGACTCTATGCAAACTTGGATCAATACGCTATATTGCTGAGACTTGAAGACAAAATCTGTTTTGATATGCATATATGCATTGTTTATTTCCTTTTGTATATTTATTTATTTCTGCATTATCTTGTTTCTTAGATTTAAGAAGTTAGTTATATTTAGTTTCCTATAACACATGTTGACTATAATAGGCCAACCCAGTCGATTTAGTACAGATTGATTTAAATTGGCTAGCCCAACTGATTTATTTATCGAACACAAGTAAAGACATTGGTCAATTTTGGACTCTTTGACATAAGGAAGCGGTATTATTTAGTTGAAAATATATAAAGATAAAGTTGAGTGGGACTTGGACTCTAAAAAGGCTGAAGGAAATGAGCTACAATGTTGGGGCTTGAAGACACGTGCATTGATATAGACATTTTATATTTCTTTTTATTGTAATTTTTTTATTCCATTATTCTTCTTTTAGGAGGTTACTTGTATTCAACTACTATAAATAAATGAAAGGAACTCCTAGTTCAGTGTTCCACAACCACTCAACATAACTTTGCATCAAGTGCAAATCTGTGAGAATATTGTCCTATCTCTCCTTACTCTACCTCTCCCTTATACTTACTTGATCTTTACCTCCTCTAATCTGTCTCTTTGTGTACTTCTTCCTTAATTTCTATCTCCCTCCTTCTATCTCCTTCCTTGTTACAATTCAATCTCGCTTCTTTGCGCACTCTAAAGTCCTCTTCGTTGAGGCAAAAAAGAACTCAATAAGGAGTTTGGTATTCTCTCTTCCTAGTGTCTGATCTAACACAATACTTAAAAAAAATACTATGTTCGACCAACTGATTCTCTCTTGAGCCGATTTCACGACTCTAGCATGCCCGCATATACGCTGACAATATAATTAGCCAGCTTGGTCAATTAATTGATTGAACATATCTTGGCAAGCCCGGTGGGATGGGAAAGTGCTAAAAGGATTGCAATTGAAGGATTGTAATAAAGAGAGCGAATGTCTTTCTTGCCATGTTGCGTGAATCCTTGCATCTCAGGCATCAACTATCCTTTTTGGCAGGCTGATTTTGACAATCAATTATGCTGTCACCAGCGAAAAATTAGCTGGTAGTGGTAAATAAAAAATCAAGAGCTAATCAGTCAGCCCAGGATAGAGGCCAGTTGGCTGATTCAATCAGGAAAATTACTTTCTTCCAATTCTGGAAGAAGTCCCAAATAAGAGTCTAGGGAGGGAAAAACATAGCCGATCAACTATATATTTGTCTAGAAAATAAAGAATTTCATCCTCCACATAAACCTCTAGACCTTAGGGGCAACAAAACTGGGTAAAGACAAAGTCAGCCTCATTGAAGAAATTGAATCGACCAGTAAATAAATAGTTTTATGTGGCGGATTCCATATTGCGTATTGAAAATTGTAATATAAAAATAACAGCATTAGTCAATGTAAAAAATAGATTGGTTGATGTTGACATCAAAGACTTGCTTAAAGACAATAATCGGCCAATGATCAAACTTCTATGGTCGATTATTGAAGAAATTCAAGTCTATTGGCACATTGTTGTTCTTTTAGCACTCTGATAAGCCAATATGGCATTGCATAATAACTTGATCCTAGCTAATCATGACCATGCCATTCTAAATTTGGATAATGGAACTTGTCTTGAGTATATGGATCATTGATGACTATCACCCAACTTTTCAGTAAGCTGTGCAAGAATTGTGATCAATCACCTTTAAAGGGCAGAGTGGAAGAGTTATCAGCCTGTGTGATATGGCTAACATGAAATGAAAACTACCTCATTGGTTGTTCAAAATAAATGAGGTGCATGTTGTTTTGAAGTTCTGTTGTTTGTGATTTCCTTACAAATCCTAGTTCGATCAACTATGATTATGAAAGGTTCATTTCCAAAATAATTTTAAATTTCAAAAGTTTTATTGGATTGATCAACCATAAGACATTTGAAATTGGGGGGCAATTGTTGACACCCAAAAGTGGTGCCACGTGGCTGCCACTTTTGGGATAGTTGGGGGAATTAAGAGTTTGACACATAAATATTAATCCTAATATTGTGTTATATGTAAAAGTTGCGTCAACTACATATAACGATTTGAGGTTTGGTTTAAGTGATATACTCAAGTGCATCACTTCAGTTGGGACTCTTCCAAAGGAATATAGAGGTTGTTTGGGAATGGACTCTTGAAGATAATCAAGAATGGGACACATGGATATATTTATGTGAAGTTGTTCTCCAATAAGACTCCATAACAATAAAGACAGTGAAGGCTGATAGGGATAAAGTCTTGGATATTTTGGACTTTTGAAGTTTCACCATTGACTTTGGATATGTATGGACTATATATATATATATATATATATATATATATATATATATATAGGTGAACTCCTACAAATTTGGGTTATCGAGTAAAGACACTCATCAATTTTGGACTCTTTGAAATAAGGAAGTTGTATTATTTAGTTGAAAAATATAAAAAGATGAAGTTGAGTGGGATTTGAACTATAAGAAGGCTGAAGCAAATGAGCTACATTGTTAGGGTTGAAGACACATGCATTGATATAGACATTTTATATTTCTTCTTATTGTAATTTGTTTATTCCATTATTATCTTGTAATCTTCTTTTAGGAAGTTAGTTGTATTAAACTACTATAAATAAATAAAAGGAACTCCTAGTTCAAGGTTCCACAACCACTCAACAAAACTTTGCATCACGTGCAAATCTATCTCTCCCATTTTTCTCACAAAATATTGTCATATCTTTCCTTACTTTACATCTCCCTCATACCTGCTTGCTCCATACCTGTAAGGACCGGAATTTTTTTGACCGGTTCCGGGTGGATTTTGACCGGATTTAATTTTTTGAATAAATTACTTTCAAAAAAATATGTGGATATATATATATATATATAAATGGAATTATATATATATATATAGAAATGGATGTTTATATTTATGTGTATACATATGTATAGGTATGGTGGATGGAGAAAAGTGTATGTGTACAAGTATATGTGTATTGTTATGTATATATATATAGAATATACACATGTACATATATAGGTGGACAAAAGAGGGGTTGGTGAGGATGTGTGGACCAAATTAAGGGGATCCAAAATAAGAGAAGGAGAAAGACCCACGTGGGTCAGCCGAAGAGAGAAGAAAAGAAGAAAGAAAAGAAAAAGAGAAAAAGAAGAAAAGAAGAAAGAAAAGGAAAAAGAAAAGGAAAGAGAGAGAAATAGAAACCGAGAGCGAAATCGGGGAGAGAGCGAGAACCGAGAAGGATCGGGGAAGAGAGGGGTTGAGACCGAAGGAAGGAGGCACCGTCGATCCCGGCCCCGGCGGTGGCCGTGGCTGGAGCAGCTGATTCCGGCGCCGGCTGTTCGCGGTGGCTGGAGCGTTTGAGGTGGTGTCTACGGTGGTGACTGGGTTGTGACTTGACGGCTACAATGGAGGGTTTTGCGGTTGGGGTTCGTGGGTTTCGTTTGGCTCGACAGTGGCTAGCTCCGGTTGTGACGGCCGAAGGTGGTGGTAGCGCGAAGACACGACTGGGTCGTGTTGGTTTCGGCTGAGTACGGCCGTTGAGATGGTACTCCGACGACGGCTCAAAGTGGCTTCGCTCGGTTCGATCCTGGACTGAGCTCGGTTGGGTTCGGCTACAAAGGCTTCGAATGGGTCTGTGGTGGTTCGTAGTGTTTGGTCTCGGCTGAGTGGTGGGTTCACTTCGGTTGGGTTTTTGGGTGACTATTCTTGGTTGAGTTTGAGGGTGAGGATCATGGTGGTTCACGGCGGCAGTGGGTTGCGTAGGGGCTGTTTGGCTGGGCTCACGGCTGGGTTCGGATGGGTCTTCCGTGGTGGGTGACCAGATGGTGGTTGGCTGTAGGTTCGACCCTTGTGGTTGTTGGTTCCGACTGAGTTTTGGAATTTGGGTTTTGGCGATGTGGCTGGACAATAGTTGTTTTGGGTTATTTGACAACAGGGTAATGGCTTGGTTAGGGGCTGTTTTAACTTGGATTTGCGAAACTTATGGTGGCTGATCATGGAGGTTGAATTTGGGTTCGGCTTTGGAGTCGACAATAGTGCCAAAGCTTAGGGCTTTGATTGGGTGGTTTGGTGGTTTCGAATGGCGCCGAAACTTGTGGGTTGTGCATTGATATATACATAGTAGTGGTGATACATAGGTACACATATATAGATGATGAGTTGTGCATTGGGCTTAGGCCTTGAGTTTGTGTTGGATTTCCAATGGAACTAGAAGTGGGCTGAAATAAATTTGGGTTGGAATCGGTCTAAGATTGGAATGGACTTAATGATGGATTGGGCTGCCATGAAGGTGATCCTTGGTTGGTCTCGGCAGCCATGTTTTGGGCCGTTTCGAGTGGCAATTAAATTGGACTTGGACATTGAATTGGATTGGTTTAAATCGGGCTTTAGATTTGAAATGGGGCAGGATTGGATTGGGACCAAGCATGGAAATAAAAGGAGATGAAGTGGTTCAGTGCATTGTTTGTGTGGGCTTTGACACGGGACTGGACTGGACCGGGACTTTGGACCGCTTTGCAGGCACGGGGCATAGTAAGAGCGGGACCTAAGGCAAGTTGATTCTTGCCTCTATCTCTATGTATATTTTAATTATGCTGATTAATTTTACATATGTGCTTAATTTAGTCATATGTGGCGTTTGCATATATATATATATATGTGCATATATATATATATAAAGGTGTTTATATATATATATATATATATATATATATACGTGGGATGTGAGGATAAATACATGTGGGTATATATATATATATGTGTGTGGGCTTGGAGAGTGAGAGCATTGTTAGATTCAGATACTGATTGCATTGTTATATGCATATTTATGGATTGAGTAGTGTAAAGTATGCTAAATTACAGATGTATATTTAGTTAAATGTTGCCTTGCATGCATATGTGATTTTTATACATGAGTTGAATATATGTAAGTATATACGTGATTATATATGTGGTGCAGTAATAGAAATGCATGCTAAATTGATTATAGCATAGAAGGGTATTGAAAAAGCATGAAATATGTGAATTGTTCTGTATATCTTTACTACCTATATGGGTGACATGATATATATATATGTATATATATATTTGCGTGATTGAATATGGTTGTAAGAATGCATATTGGTTGCTCGTAGTAAAATGCATGATTGGAATGAAAGCATGATTATATTTATGCTAATATACGTATATATGTGATTATATGCAAGATGTGACATCTATGTATATGTTGTGTATGTGCAAATGTGATTATGAATGATTTCGATGAAAAGTGTGTTTATTGGTGAAAACGTGAAGATGTGATGTTTATAGATTTATGCATGAGAGATGTAATTTTCCTGAAAATGCATAAGCATGATGATTTCCATGATATGAATGTGATGACATTGTGACGATCTTGACGTGAAAGGAAAATGCATTGATTTGACAAAAATACATTCATGTTGTGGATAAGTGCATAGGTGTGATTATATGCTTTATATATATGATTTTGGGGCAGGAGTGTGAAATTAAGATAAGGGGAAGGCCCCTTGGGTGAAAGACCCAAAACTTGGCCAAGAGGAGGTGCTCCCTTCGGGTTAGTAACCCGATAAAGCACAAGCAGAGTTTGGGTGCCGAAGAGACCCTTACTATTGGAGTGATGAGAAAGCCCCCTATGAATTACTCTGGTGTGAGTTATATACGTATGTATTTGCACTTTATGTGAAGCATCATGCACGATTTGAAAAATGTGGATGTTTGGGTAAAAATGCATGAACATGTGCATTTATGTATGATTCAATGGATCTTGTTGAGTAGGTGACGTAGTATTTGATTTTCATTGTTCATGTAATGCCTCTATTTATATATGTTTTCTATCCATATGGATGTTGGATGTGTTTTGCTCTTGAACATGTGTAAATGATTTTCATAAGTCATGTGTATTAGATTTAAATGTGCAGAAGTGCTAGAACTGCCATGTGCATTGTTGGTTCATGTATGCTAGGAGGGGCATGACTTTAAATATCGTGATATATTTAAGTGCATGTATAGTTTTGAGAATATGTGAGGATCAACCTGCTGCTGCGATGATAGTATGGTTCTACTCACCTTGTTGGGCCTTTGAGCTCACCCCCTCCCAGGTTTTGCAGGTCTTGCTAGTTTTGGAGTCAGTTGGGGAAACTGATAGCACCAGTTGCAGAGGTAGTAGTTAGATTCCTTAGAATCTAATTTATGTTCAGGATAGTAGATGAATGTTGTACATTTGGATTAAATGTATGAAGTGATTATGTTGAGCCAATCCCTTCAGATGTATTTCATTCATGTGATGTATGTATATAATACGGACATTCATGCTGGGGGACACGTGCCCAGAAGTGTCCATTTTTATTGTTAGATATAAATGCTGGGGGGACACGTGCCCAGAAGTGTCTATATGAATTGTAAAGCAGGTGTAACATGCCAGGAGCTGATTATTTAGAATGGGTCATGCCCGATTTTCGTGAAAATCATTTGCAAGGGTCACTGATGGTCTAATGCCGTTGAAAGGTGTGAAGTGAGTAAACGGGTTCGCGACTCGGGGTTCGGGTCGGTCCGAGGGAGTCCCGGCCGTCCGGATTCCGGGGCGTGACAATACCTCCCTTAATTAGTCTCTATGTGTAGATCTCACTCAATTTCTATCTCCCTCTTTGCTACGATTCAATCTCACAATTATTTGCGCACTCTAAAGTCCTTTTCATCGAGGCAAAAAAGAACTCAATATGGAGTTTGGTATTCTTTCCCCTTAGCCAATCTCTCTCCCTAGCCAATCACTTGATCTAACATAATATTTAAATAAGATACTGTGTTCGAGCAAATGATTCTCTCTCAAGCCAATTTTACGGCTTTGGCACACCCGTATACACGCTGACAATATAATCGGCCAGCCCGATTGATTAATTCATCAAAAAATATGTAACAATAGAAAGAGTACCTTGAGTAAGGAGAGACCGTTCACATTTGAGTTGATGGACAGACGGAGCATTCCCTTGTGAGAATCTTTCCTCAAGGTCAATCGAAATTTCCTTTGCCGTGTCAGTATAAGCAACACTTTCATGCAAGTCACCAGAGAGATCATTGAAAATCCATGAGATAACCATTGAATTAAGGCATGCACATCTGGAGATCCATCATCTGGTTTGGAGAGGATGTCATCCACAAAATGTGTTTTGTTTTTCGCATTTAGAGCATTCAACATTGTCCTTTTCCATGTAGAATAATTTCCTTGATTCAGAGGGGCCGAAACAAACATGGTTCTTGGATTAAATGATGAAGGTAGAAAGGCGACTTAGTGTCGACTGGTTTGGTCTTTTAGCCAGACCCTCCCAATGTTGTTGTTTCTGTATACATGGTTCCAAGTGTTACCAGAAGCGAGAATTTGTAAAAATCGGTAAAGATCTGCCGTGTAGAAAAAAATGTGCCAGGGTTAACCTTGCTCATATACCATGTAAAATTTTATTTGGGCAAAAGTACTCCTTTGAGTCTTCATTAATTACGTGAAAATATATACAGGTTGATAGGTTAGTTATACACGCCTAATTCCTTAATTCTAGGAATTACAAATATATAAGGGGACAATAATTTTACAATCAAGTTAGAGAAATAATAGGAGTATTTGGTAGGATATGTTGGAAACGAAAGTCACGAATGTGCTTCCATCAATAAAAATGACAGCACAATTGATTTTCAGTTTTCATTTTTCTAGAAAATTGAGAAAGAAAAATGACAACATTACCAAAGAGACCCTTAATAATTCAGTCTTCCTTTTTCGTTTTGTTTTTGTTAAATTATGGGTCAGTGAAAATAGATACATATTTGAAATCCAATTTTTTTTTCAATGCCTTTTTTTTTTCTTACCTTGGCAGAAAGTCACAAACACACCCATTTTTGCTACTAGCTAGAGACTTGAACCTTCCATCTTTTACTTTCAAAAGTGAGAAAATATTAGTAAACTATAGCCTTTGGTGATAATTTCCAAATGTATTAATTGAATCAAGAAAAATAATTACAAACAACAAAGGCATAGGAATTTATTGTTCACAAGAACTTCTTGACCATACCTCCCATCCCCCCTTCTCACACACTCTCTCTCTCTCCTGGAAATGGCCAAAAGAAGAAATCTTTTCAATTTAGAAATAAAAATGGGGAAGAACTTTGTGCAATTGTAAACATAAAGAGAAATAATTGTAATTTACACTTTCTTTAGCTAATAAAATTGAGCTAGCTATTTGTTGTGCACAAAGTAATGGTCATAATAAATATTGTGAGACCTTATAAGTTCATTCGTATTCTCTTGTTTGGCATTTATTCTTGTAATCGATAAGAAACACACCCTTGTTTCTCAATTGGAACTTGCTTAACCCTCTTTCTTCATAAGCTGAGATGACACTAGGTACTCAAGCAAATGTTTGGTAGTCCCCTCTTTTTGCATTTTGTTACGAGACTAATAATAATAATACAATTACAGAGGATTCATATTTCTCTAGCTCCATACATTCACATTGCACATATCCCAATATCCCATTATAATCATCAGTTATTGGTCTACTTAGGTTCAGTACAGTACCATAATGTGGACTCTCTCTCCCCTCTACTAGTTGTTGGAATCATACTTTGTTGAAGGTCACTTTGGTGGTTCCATGATTAGAATACATTCCTCCCCGTGAGTAGATAACTGTGATATATTTACTTGCTCAAATTAATTTTCGGATGAATAAGAAAATTAGACTCAAAGTATGGTGTTTGAAAATGCGTTTAAAACTCATCCCACATTGGAATATTTTGCATCACTTGGTGTGGATGATATGGACCTTTGTTTGGATTAGGCTTTTCCTAGCCATACCACACCCGAGCTGCAGAGATACAAAGGATCACAAATTATATGGTATTGTCTTCTCTCTCATAGTTCATAGAAGAGTGGATGGGATATCAAAAGATCACAATTAAATGAATATATGGTTGATATTGAGACAGTCGGTCATGCACGGTTCTGATTCTCTTAAACCCTTATGCTACGTTTGGTATGCAACAATGGAATGGAATTAGCATTCCATTAAAGTGAGAATTGAATGAGAATGAGAATGAGAATGAGAATGGAATGGAATGATCATTCTCATTCTACTGTTTGGTTTCAAACATGAAATGCGGCAGGAATGGAATGATGATTACATTATTTTTGGTAACTAAATTTTTTTTTAATGTTTATTGGGAATGGAATGACCATTCCATAGGTTGAGTAGTGGAATGAATTTTCATTCTTTTTCATTCCAAAGGAATGACGCAGAATGGTCATTTCTACTTTTATTTTTCTTACCAAACAAAGGAATGGATCAAAAAAGGTAATATTGACATTCCATTCCATTCCATTGTTGCGTACCAAACGTAGCATTAGAGCAGGTCTGGCGAAGCCAAGTCCAAATTTTCGCTCCAATGAACTCGCTTAAAATGCGGGTCCTACTTATGCGTTGCAGAACAGATCGTCCAATCCCGTGATCTGTTAAGTGATCACATGCTGAGGTGGGCCTGCGATCGTGTTATATATATGTATTTTTAAAAATCACCGCAATTGTGTTATATATATTTTATTTTAAAATTCACTGACTAAAACAATGCCATTTCAGTTAGTTGATTTTAAAATAAAAAGTGTGCGCGCTGTGTGGCCTAATCGTAGTACACCGCATGGTAGGCAACAGTTACATGCACGTTGGGCAGGGTTTATCCTTTTTTACTGCCAATAGAGTCATTGATCCAAATAGTGCCTAAAACGACTATATTGGCCAAAAAAGTGAAAAATTATTATTTTTATTTTATTGTGTTTTTTTCTCTTTTTCCATCTCTATAAATTCATCCATCCATACATTCATTCATCTCAGAACCAAATATACATATTCTCTCCTCCTTGAAGTTAAGAATCCTTTATTTTTTTAATCTTAGCTATTTTTTTCATTACAAAATCCAATTCCATGGATTGTCCACCGCCACATTTTAACTGCAACCCCCAATCGAACGATGATTTTCTCTCATAAAACCATTTCATAGATATTACGTTGGAGAATCCCAATTTTAATGTAGTCAACCATTTTAATATTATTCATTTGAAGTGCCGTAATCTAGTAATGCCAAACCTTCCAGAAAGCAACAAGTTGCCGAAAATCCTAATTGATCCACCGCCAAAGATGGGGCTTTGTATTGTGCGTGGTTGGTTGTTAGCTCTGATGTAGTAACCGATGCAAACCAATAGAGGTCGACGTTGTAATACCCCGAAAAATTTGGACGTCTATTATTTTAAAGAATTTAAATTTCTTTATATTATTATTATTTTTTTTTCAATTCATGTGGAATGCCTTTATATGCATTTTATCATTTCATGTGAATTATTAGGTCTTTATACAATTATTATTTTATGTGAATTGGTTGTCTTTATAAATTCTTTCATTTCATGTGAATTGCTCTATTTTTATTTTTATCAATTTATATGAATTGTTTATTGATTGTGTATTATTTGATTTAAATATTTTAAATGCTTTGGATTGGGCTAGGGAGGAATCTGGGCTGGAATGGTTGGGCTAAGGATATGCTTAAGTTGTTGGGCCATGGTTATAGTTATATTATTATGGTTATTATTATTATTATTTTTAGTTATTTAGTTTTTAGAAAAAAATAATAATAATAATAGAATAAAATGATTAGGACAGAAGATAATAAGAAACTAGGGTTTCTGCCGTTTGCATTACGCACAAAAATCAGGAGAGTAAACGAAAGAGAGAAGGAGTTCGGGTGAACGAGTGTTTGAATCGTCAAAGAGGCAAGTTTGATTCTTCTCTTCCCCTTTGAATCAGTATGCATAGTCTAGGTTTGAGGATTGTGTTTATTTTAGAAATTTGTATATAATTGTATGTTTTTTTTTTCTCTGTTGATAAATTTTGTGAGAATTAATTTTGCTAATTGTATAGACATGTTGCTAGAAATTTGTATGCATTTAATTATGAAATTAAATGATTTTGCATGCTAAGATAATTCTGTGAATTAAACATTAGGATTTTGGAGTTTTGGTATTGTTTTAGAGTATTTTTGCATATGTATATACATGTATATATGATTGTATAGGCGGGTGTATATATATACGAACATGAAATTTGGGTCTACTGTGTTTATCATTTTTGAGGGATTTTGTTCCGATTAAAAGATAGATCTTACTTCCTAGAACAATCCTTGAAAGTTTCGTTATGAACCGTTGGGTAGATTGACGGGAAATTGAGTTTAAAATTTTAGATTTCCGAAACTTGAAATTGGGCGTTTTTGATTTAGTCCGCGAGAGGGGATAATTTTGGTACCAATACGTAGCTTAGATCGATACGAGTTCAATTGTATATTCATATGCGCGATTCGATGCTCGGAAGTGATCGAAAAGTGATCGGGAAGCTCGGCCTCCATTGTTGGCCGCTGAAGCTCCAGCTGGGGAAGAAGGAAGAAGAAAGAAAAAAAAAGAAAAAAAAAAAGAAAAAAAAAAAAAGAAAAAGAAAAGGGGCCACGCGTCCGCCGGCGCGTGGGGGCGCGTTCCGTCTGCGCCGGTGGCCGGAAAATTATTTTTGGGGCCCACTCCCTGGGGCCCACCTCTGGGTCCAATATGGGCCCATTCCGAATTATTTTGATATTTATTTTGTATTTTTGAAATTTTTGGGAAAACTTGAAAATCTGGAAAAATGATTTTTTAAAAATACTTTTATAATTCTAAAAATTTCCAAAATTTTATGTCAACTTCTTGGGAGCTTAAGGGGCTTGGGGTTTAAATTTCATATCAAAATTATTTACCATTGTCTTTAAATTAATTTTTAAAGTGTCTAAAAACTGAATTTTTCAGCCTCTTTAATTTTAGAAAATAGTTAGAAATTTCTGACAATTCCGAAATGTTTACTGTAGCTCTCTGAAGGCTAAATACACTTGGGTTTAAATTTTCAACTCAAAATGATCTTTCCTTGTTGTTCAATTGATTTTTAAAGTGTCCAAAAGTTGAGTTTTTCACATTCTGTAATTTTAGAAAATACTTTTATAATCCCAAAAATTCCCAAATTTTTACTGTAATTCTCTGGAGGATAAATACACTTGGGTTTAAATTTATAACTCAAAATAATCTTTCCTTGTTGTTAAATTTATTTTTAAAGTGTCTAAAAGTTGGATTTTCACCTTCTTTTATTTTTAGAAAATATTTTAAAATTCCAGAAAATTCTAGAAAAATTTAGATAACTTTATAGGATTAAAATGCACTTGGGTTTTAAATTTCATGTCAAAATGAGTCTCCCTTGTGATTGTGCTGGTTGTGAAAGTATGCCTCGAATTATGTTTATTTTCTTTTTGCTAGAATAATATTTTTTAAAATTCTAAAAAAATTCTAGGAAATTCCAGCATGATTTAATAGGGTTCTTAGCAGTAGAATATGCCCAGAAACCTAGATAAAAGTTAGGTTTAGACTCCCTCATATATTTGAGTGCATTGAAGGTTGAGTTGGGAAATTGCTTCTTTAATGGATGTTTGAGTTATTTGATTTACTTGAATGTAATTTTCTTTAAGGATATAAATGCCCATCAAATACTTGATTATAGTCTACTTGTGAACGATTTATCTTATGATGATAATTTCATGTTGGATGATTTGAAATAACGGTTTGTGCAAATTAAATCATAATGCACCTTGTTATTTTGTATTGCATATTGGAATGTATCTATGCATTTTATTTTGGCATGTAAGGATTGTCCGGCGTGTCAGGATCGCCCATACCTAATAAGGTATCTATGTATTTTATTTGGCATGTAAGGATTGCCCAGCGTGTCAGGATCGCCCATACCTAATAAGGTATCTATGTATTTTATTTGGCATGTAAGGATTGCCCAGCGTGTCAGGATCGCCCATACCTAATAAGGTATCTATGTATTTTATTTGGCATGTAAGGATTGCCCGGCGTGTCAGGATCGCCCATACCTAATAAGGTATCTATACATTTTATTTGGCGTGTCAGGATCGCCCATACCTAATAAGGTATCTATACATTTTATTTGGCGTGTCAGGATCGCCCATACCTAATAAGGTATCTATACATGTATGCATATGTTTTCTTTATTTTGAACTTAAAGAATGTGTTCATTGTTGGATGATAAGGGTTTGTTGGAACAATGTATAAGATGATTTTACTTCTGAAAAATATGAACTAAATAGGAAAGTATGTATATATCTATACCTATTAAGGTATCAAAAGATTAAATGATGGCATGTTAGGATTGCTTAAACTTGATATTATTTCATGTTATGTTTATTTCTACTGAACTTAAGAAATGTGATCACTTTTGCGTAATAAGGATTTGGGTGGAATATTATAATTAATGACTGTTGTTTTGAAAACATGAAACTGGAATAAGAATAGCTTGTATGTTAAATCTATTATTTTCTTTTGTGTCCCTTATACTGAGGGTATGTATATTGGTTCTCTGATTGGAATGTAGTAGATAGAACTTGCTCGTGGGTTTAACCCACTTTGTTGATATTTCAGGTTTCAGACAGGTTCCACTGCAAGGATAGAGTTTTAGGGTTAGTTGTGGCAGACATCTCTTCTCATCGGTCACAGGGTAGAAACCTATCCTCTTATTCAAGGGTCAGACTATGAACTCTTTTGGAGGTTTTGGTTGTTGGTTTTAAATTAGAGTCTTAAACTTGTGTTTATTCTGGTTAAGGGGTCCTTGCGTTACGGGACTTCCAAATTGTATTACCAGGCATATAACTAATTATTTATCGGTTATTTCAATTCAGTGGAATTTTCTGTTTAGCTTTTAGAATTTATTTTAATTTGTCTTTTGTATTCTATGCTTGTTGCTACCAGTTGTATGTATCTCCCAGGTTTTGTGTATGAGACTGGCCACCTCATGAACGGTTTTTTTCTGGGGGTATTTCATTTGGTATCAGAGCATTCCAGGTTCAAGTATCCTCGGTTCTGTAGGGTCCGTCGTAAGGTATCTTCCGCATTGCGTATTCTGATAAATAGAATCTAAGTAGAGGGTTTATTGTACTCTACATATCTTAGTCTATTATTGGGATTTTATTTAGATGTCGCCCCGTAGGAGAAGGAATGCGAACCACAACTAAGGTCAGGATAATGTTCAGGATGGAAATGTAGGACTTCCTCTCGATTTGGTAGTCATGATCACTTAGGCTGTAGGTACAGGAGTGGCGACTACTCTTTAGAATTAGCCGCCACCACAGCAGCCACTGTAAATGGTGCGTATTCCATTACCAGTGGAACAACCTAACAGTTGGGAAGGATTCAAAAGTATTTCACATGAGAAAATTCCTGGACTTATAGAAGAAGGACAGGACAATCGCAGGGTCGGAGCAGAAGTTGACTAATTTATCATTGTTGCACTTAAGGAGGTGAACACTGAAGAGAATAAGGTGATCTATTTTGTGAAGGGATTGATTTAGACTACTCAACAGGTTATTGTGGGTACTATAGTTTATTTCACTTACAATCAGGTGGTTGATGCTGCATTGCAGCACTGTCAAATAAGGAGGGACTATAGGAAATGATAGAGGAGAAACGAAATGATAGATACTCCGCTAGCCAGATAGTGGAAAAGAAAAATGGAAATAGCAGGGCAATATGTTTAATAGGTGAACTATGGGAGGGTTTACAACGTCATGCCATATGATGAGCAGACTCTTCAGGTGATCGAGGGTAGGGTTCCAATAAAGGGTAACTTTGATTGTGTTCTTATTTGATACTGGGCATCTCACTCTTTTGTGTCTCAGTCGTTTGTTAGGATATCGGGTATACTTACTCAGTCGTGTAGTTCTCAACTTACTATAACTACACCATTGGGAGTTAGTACAATATTACGGGAACGTTGTAGTCAAGTCACTATAGGCATTGGCAATCTCAGGTTCTTAGTGGACCCATTGGTCTTAGACATGAATTCATATGATGTTATAGTCAGGATGGATTGGTTATCGAATTATCATGCCCATGTCAATTACCATGATCAGGCAATTCTTTTGTTATACCGGGTCAGGAGGTCTATTTGGTTGTTATACCACAATCAAATGAAGGGTCTAGAACTCGCCTATTCTTTATTAGTGAGGAGTCTCCGGAGGAAAATACAGTTTCTACGGATCCCATTCCAGTGGTACGAGACTTTCAGGATGTGTTTTAGGAAATTCTAAGACTACCACCGAGTCGTGAGATAGACTTTGTAATTTACCTAGCTTCAGGCACCAGGCCTACTTCTAGGTCAGAGGAGGATCATGCCAGACATCTTTGTATCGTTTTGTAGACACTAAGAGATCACCAGTTGTAGGCAAAGTTTGAGAAGTAAGATTTCTGGCAGAGGGAGGTGAAGTTCTTGGGCCATATAGTATTTGAGAAAGGATAGCGGTAGATCAAAGCAAGGTGTCCGCGATATGGAGTGGGGGCAACCTAGCTCACCCACGGAGATTCGTAGTTTTCTGGGGTTAGTTGGTTATTGTTGTAGGTTCATTAAGGGCTTTTCCAAGAGTGCTAGCCCTCTCACCCATTTACCTAAAAAGGGTGTGCTTTTCGTTTCCAATTATTCTTGTTAGATGGCGTTTGATGAGTTGAAGAACAGGTTGACAACTGCACCTATTCTAGCTACCCTTTAGAGTGGCTTTGAGTACTTGGTATGTACCGATGAGTCATTATAGGGTCTGGGGTGCGTGTGGACTATGCCTTGAGGACCTGGTGACATTATCTCTTGGGAAAGACTTTTGTTCAGCAACTATAAAAGGTTGCAATATATGTTCTCACAAGAAAAACGTTGATGATTTAGCTAAATTTTTTTGTAGCGTGTGTAATGGTTACACCTACTATTATTTGGAGGATAATTTCAGATCAGCTTACCGACCCGTAGTGCGTAGAGAAGGTGGCTGAGTTGAAATTTGGATAGGTCCCGTTTTATACAATGGGTACAGATGGAGGTGGCATGATGAGTGAGGCCTACGGTTCTCAGTTTTGGTACGCTTGAGAGGGGATAAGATGTACCAAGACATGAAATTTAAACATGCCACTGCCAACGAGGAATTTAAACATGGAAGCTGTTGGAACATTTTGAGAAACACTTCAAAATGAAAATCACATTTTTTCAAACAAGCGAGAATAAAAAATAATTTGTGGAAGAAGAGAAGTAGTGGAATCAACATTGATGTGAACGAGCCTGTTGCTTTCTCAGACTTACCAACTATATCAAGTAATGAAGCCCCGAAAGCAAGTTCGGTTGAAGGATCGGCGATATTTGGAGTGTCAAATGATTCACCAGAAATTGCAAATTCTCAACCCTTAGAACTACCACTAGGACGGAAAGCAGCGGAGTAAAGCCGAAATAAGAAAAAACAACAAGATTTTGGCAACTTCTAGTCTTCATCCATTTCTAGTTTTGATCAAGAAATAGCCAAAATTGATATTGTAACTGATAAATTTTGGATGCCAAGATAGTAGCAGAGACACCCGTTTGAAAGAGATTGAAATGAAACAAAGACGTGAAGAACATAAGGTAATGCTAAGGGATTCAGATTCAATGACAACATAATCAATGAGAGTATGACTTATCAAAAATGACAACATGAGTTATTGAAGGAGATGCATGCACGCTCTGCCAGAAGCAATCTATTGGATTTGTGCAATTGGTAGGAAAGTTTGATTGTATTGTTGTATTTTGTTTAATTCATAATGGATATTGTATTGTTTAAAAAATTAAGTTTTAATATATGTACATATATATTTAAATTTATTAAAATAGTATTATTTTTTACTAGCGAAAATCTGGAAAGTTTAATGTGGAGCCAAAATCTGGAGATTCTGCTCTGCTTGCTCTCCAAATTTAAAATTCAAAGAGCTAAATTAAGAGATGCTAGTGTGGATGCTCTTACTAGATCAACTTATGAGGCAATGCTTTGGGATGATCTGGATATCAGGAATGCCATCTCTTAGACTATTTCATACTCACTTGTTTTATAGTGCCTCAATAGATTCAATTAAAAATTTTGGATGTAAAATTGTTTACATAACTCGGAGCCAAAGGATACTTTGGTTTCCATGTGGCATTTTTTAGCTCTTCGAGGACACCTAAGGAGAGAAACTTAAATGCTTCTGTGGTAGTGATAACATGATATCACACACCAATTACACACGTCACATAGTAACAAGACCCATTAAAATAGATGCATTATCTCTTATGTGTCAGTATGTAATTAATGTGTGATACTATGTCATCACTAGACCGGAACCATTTAAAATTTTCCGCCGAACAAGGCACATATCAATTTGAGGGGGCCTTCGAGGACTTTTGTAATGGGGTTTGCCCTTTTGGATCTGTCTTTGACCATGGCTTAGAGTATTGGAAGCAGAGCTCAAAGATGCCTCACAAGATATTATTCTTGAAGTATGAAGATCTTAAAAGAGAATCAAAAGAACAGTTGAAAAGGTTAATTGGCCTCATTTCTTGGAAGCCCATTTGTTGAGGTGGAGGAGATTGATAAGTTGTTGTGGAGGTGTAGCTTGGAGAGGCTAAAGAATTTGGAGGTGAACAAGAAATGTGTGTGACCTTCAACAGGTTCTCCAAATAGTGCATTGGTGGTGTTGGGGATTGGAAGAACAACTTCACTAACGAGATGAAAGAACGCCTTAATCAAATTACTATGATGAAATTAGAAGGGTCTGGGCTTGAACTCGAGACAAAAAAATTTGAATCTTAAATTACTAGCCTTGAGCAAATAAGGTTCTTAATTGCTGCTATTTTGAGTAGAAAGTCTTTGAATAAAAAGTTGCTGCTCTAATCCATTAGTTTGACATCCTTGTTTTGCAATTTGATGTATTGATCTATATGCTTATTTCGTGAATGTTGTGTTCATTATTATTTTAACTCCTCCAAGGGAAAATTTCTAACTTCCTCCCCCTAATTGACCATTTTCTATTAATTAATTTCTCTTCTCTTGATTTGAATGTTGATGATTTTGTGGAAACCATAAAAATTGATTAAATAAGATCCTTCACCGCCAAAATGGCGATTAAGAAGCTTATATCCATGGCAGCTGACATGTTCTTACATATATTCTATAAATTAGTTTGCATCATATCATTTTTCCCTTCACAAGTGGAAAATTTTTCATGCATTCTCTTTAGTAGGTAGGAGCATGTGCTATATCAAGCTTAGTATGCGATTGGTCAAGCTTGGTTCTATCCACTTAATTCCACCATGAGGATGAAGTATGAAAGATACAAAAAGTTCATACAACTTGTGGAACTTGCATGAAATTACTTGCCTGAAACTTACCTGAATAAGGATTTACAGGAGCACTTGTATCAAGTGCGTGCATTTCATATAAAGAAGAAAAGCATGAGTATATATGGTCTGGCTCTTTAAGTTGTATTAAATGAAATGTACGTTATTAGAGTTGATATAAATGAAAATGAATAATATTATATATGTAGATATTCAAGATGATTTAATTATGGTAGAGATTAAATTATATACATATTGAAATTTTTTCGAGCTGTGGAGAATGTTTAATTATGGTAGATATGGAGATCCTGGTTCAGCTTCATGGTTTCATTGTCGGGATAGGAGGATGTGATTTTGTGTTACAGTGGGCCTTTGAAGTAATTGGTGTTGAGGTGAACAAGATAAACGGAAGCAAATTAAAATTTTCCGAATCTTTATCACATGTTTTTTCACCAAATCAACAACCATTTGAAATTTTTTTGATAGATTTGGATGATCTTCAAATCGTTAATGTAGGAGAACACTCTTTCTCTACCTTGGCCTACTTGTGGGATCCAACTGTATCTCTCAAAATATTTCAGAATAATTTTACGGCTATTATCCGAACAGAGACTTGATCCATAAATATGTACACCATCTTACCCGATAGGGCTAAAGATGAGGATCAAAAGTATTTTCTTATCCTAGCTCCAATTGCATAAAAATATTCTCGTAACTCTATTATATCCATTTAATTACAATAATTAACATTATATTACTGTAATTGCACTCTAATATCTAAAAATTACAACAAGGCATTGTCATACTAAATAATTACGTATAACCCCCTTCCCTATCGAATATCCATAAGTATCCCCAAAAAAAATTAATTAGTACTGCCCCACCTAAGTCTGTCTTACTTCTTATATTCATTGAGTAACCAATTCAAAACCTTATAATCATTGAATCAAATTCTTTTATAAAAGAATTTTCAAAACAAATATTTTTCTAAATAAAAAATAGAAAAACAATTTAGTAACTATTTTACTTAAATGTCCTGGCCATGTTTTAGAGAACAAACTTATTAAATTGCATTAAGGAGATATTATGTTACTCTTATAAAGAGTGTGGATTTCATGTTGTGCATTTGTGTTTCCACAGTTCTAACATTAGATACTCTAAGATACCGTGGTATTGACCTTAAGAGATCTCACACATTGGTAAGTCAAAGTGACCAACACTGAAATTTGAGTCCATTAAATCTCTCAGAATTTAGAGCTTAATGTATCTAGTAGATAAGAATCACACCAAAATAATGACAAGGTGATCTAGTTCAGTGCACTCCAACAACATTAACATAATGACTTAGAGTCAAGGACCCCAATACATGAGACAAACCATCCTATCTCATACAGGTTTAGTTTGTTACAGTTTTACAAATAAAAGTGCCCAGCTATCATGCCCAGATTTTTCCCACCCACTACTTCTCCTAGAGATATTGGGAAGGAGTGCCGAAAAAAAGAAGGATGGCGTATAGGGAATGTGGATGCCACTATAGTGGCAATTCGGTTCTATATGACAGAGTGGCTAATGCAGATTTATAGGGCCAATTGACATGTGTATGGAGTCGCTATCTAACATTGGAGTCAAGGTGTGCTAGGTCAACTATGAATGTCTAATGACTTAAAAAAGAATTAGCATAATTTGACATATATTAGGTCAATGAAAGCCCTGGAGATACTTTATTTAATAATCATCTAGTCTACATAATTAGATTCGGGAGATTGAGTATGCGCGGGAAAGGTGTTAGGCACCTCATAACATCTGTACCAAGTACAGTTACCTTTATGTCTCTATGTTGCATTCTTATATCTACGATGAATTTAGAATATACACCCAAATATGCTTGATTGAATATAATCTTGAAAATTAAACCATACAAATTGATGATAAGATCTATGCCTTCATAGGTAGGTATAACCTAAAAGAAAAGTGACTAGAAAAGGTGATCGTGGATAAGTCTATCAATTAAAATATAACACTTTGCAATAGAATGAATTCTCTGCAGAATAGGGCTATCGAAAGGGGTGTCGATCCTCAGGGACTGTGGTCTGACTGTGTTGGATAAATGAAATTAATTCTAATTAAATTAAGAAAGAATAGATTGCTGATTTTTATACTAAATTAATTAATGAAAGCAATTAAATAAATGCGAGGGAAGTAAGGAGTGTAGATTGTAGATTGTATGAAATAAATCTAGGGTTATTGACTTTACCACTAACTTCACAATCAATGGTCAATTACACTAACTATGGGAATTATATCATGCATAAGTGGTGTCAGTGGCTATAAGCTCACCTCTAACTGTTAAGAGGATAATATATGATTAAGGCAAAGTCCTGGACTATCTTCGATTGGCAAGAGCCATCTGCCTAACTACTCTACTCTAGGTTGCAGTATGATCTATCTTCTCTAGGCATAATCCATCAAAACTTTTAATGATATACTCAATAATTAGCATTGTGTAATAATCTCTCTCATAATCACAGAAAATAAGAGGGATTGAGTTCAATTACAACAATTAAGTATCTAAGACAAGATAAGAAATTATTGAAACTGAATTTATAAGACTTTTAATGCTCAATTTTATAAGAATAATCCTCTAAATTACACAATCTATGCACGAATACAAAAATTCCCAATAATTAGAACAATCAAACCATTGATCCTTAGTTAGCGCTACATTAAAATCCTAGTGGTTGAACTAGCCGCTCATGGTAGGAGAAGACACTTCAACTATTGAGGAAGAAGACGTCATCTCCATGGAAGTATTGCTATGCCTTGTTCTCTATGATTCTCCATTCCAAAAGCTCTTCAAAGCTACTGCCCAAGGTCCTCATTACAGCTCCAATTCATCACTTTTAATGGCCAAAAGAATATGAAGTCTCCCCATCTAATTTGGAGACAATTAGTGTTTTCCTGTAGGCCCTGATCAGGTGGATTTTCCTACTGAATTTCGGCCCAATGTTTGACACCTCAGAAGTCCAATTTACGAAAATTACGTAAAATACAACAATGTCCAGAATCGAATTTTGTTTGACTCATTTGGGAATTGGACCGTTTTGATGCTCGAAAATAAAGGTTACGGGCTATTTTACAAAATGGGAATAAAACTATATTACGCGTAAAATTGAATTTCAGCCCGAAATACCCTTAAGCAGTTATAATTCTCTTAGGCCACTTCCTTGGGTTATTTTGAGTTGAAATATGGAGTCGAATTGATCCACTTGATGTAGGCTTCATATAACCCTCTTGAATGTTATCTTTAAAAGTCTAAAAATCATAGTTTTAACTGAAATAATCATTAAGGCCTTGAAAATACCAAAAACACAAAAATAGAGTAAAATCACAAATAATCTAACACCAAGAGAATAAAATATGCAAATTAAAAGGCTAGAATGCATAACATTCAACGCTGATCACACCCCCAAACTTACATATTACTAGTCCCTTAGCAATAGAATAAAATAAAACTAAAATAAAGGGAACTAACTAAACACTAACTAAACTAGCCAAATCCTCTTTCGTGAGAGAAACGATTACATTTAACATAGACAACAAACCTTTGAACCCCTAGGTTCCCCCTAGTGGATGAGTTATAGTCTCGTGAGGGTTTCAAGAAATGTTTCCCACAAACATTCAAAATTCCTGTTTAAATATTAATCAATAAGAAGATTATAATATATACTTACAGACTTGTATTCAAGAATAATTTTAAAATTTTAAATTCCATAATTCAAATCAATAGTTCCCATGCATAGTTCACATCAACACATCTCAAAGCAACCAACTCTAGCTCCCTCGTGAAAAGTGAACTAGCAGTCCTCTCATGTGGCATCACTCAGCTCCAAATATACTAAGTCATATACCCCTTCAACTCACTAGCTCCCTATATTGAACTCATAGTTCTAACCATGAATACATGACTTTTTATTTTTTATTTTTCTCTATTTTTTCAGTGATTTATTGGTTATGCAATGTCTTGGTCCATTAAGCTCTCTCGAAGATCTATGTAGCAAGCTTTCAGTCAGTGACTCTCAAACCAAATGATTTTAGGGCACTAGGTGTTAAGACACCCCAAAGAACCTAATAACTCAAATCAGTCAGGCTACAGATGAAGACAACCAATGCTCATATTTTTTCACCTCTCACTTTTTGACGAGAACACTCAATGCTTACCGAGACAAGAGGCCAGGTTACTTCGTGAAAAGGATCAACTAGATTTGCTTTTATCAAATATATTCTTTTTTTTTTCATTGAAGTCAAGTAAAACATATCATCGGTACTCATTCTCAAGTGATACTAATTAACTCAACAACTCAGAGTCAAAGTTTATAACCCACAAGATTATGCTACTGTATCTGTGCATGTGAGAAAACTAAAACCAATCACCCCAAGGCATGTCAATGCAAACAATGATTAAAACCACTAAATTCAAACCAAAGTTTCAAAATTTCAAAACATACCCAAGAAGTGCAAGTCAAGCACCTACATAAAGTATTAAACCCTTGAATAATGTAAAAACATCCATTCTAAAAAAAATGAGAGAAAATAAATAAACAAACTAGAAAAATAAACTAACCAAAAATTCCTAAAACAAAAAGATTTCATAAAAGATTCCCCCCCCCCTCCCCATTGCAATAAAGCACATGATAAAGGCATCGCCTCATCCCCAAACTTAAACTGTACATTGTCCTTAATGTATATCCAATATAAGCATAAATAATGGTTAGAAAGATGTTACCATGAACCCGGAGTAGTGGCAAGAAAATAGAGCAAACCAGTAATATGAAGGTAATGCATTCACACCCCCAAACTTGGATGCTACAACCCGTCAAAACAAACCACTATTCCCCAACAACCAAGTGAAATAATATGGGAGAAAATAATAATGAAAAGAAAAATAAGAAAGAAAGTTTTTTTTTTTAAATTGAATTCATACAAAAAATAAAAAAATGAAAAGGAAAAAAAAACAAAACTATAAATACAAAAGATAGTTACTTTCAAAAAATCAAGGAGAAGATGTTGACGAAATGTCTAGGTCTAGGCCAAAATGTCGCATCAAAGCACGCAGCATCACCCACATCGACCTCTAATCTTGTCAGGCATCTCTAAACTGAATTGCCACCTCTGTCCTCAAAGCTCTAAACTGCGTAGATACCGCTGTCTACAAAGCCCCAAATTGGGTAGTCAAACCTACAATCTGCTCCTCTAAATGGCTATACGCCTGGCCTCTAGCCTGTGCCTGTACATCGTCCTCCTCTACCTCGGCCTCCTCATGTTTTTCCTCCACTGTTGGTGGTGCTACTATGGGCTCCCCTCCGTGGACCTGTCTATATAGCTCGCCTGGTGCAACTATGACTCTCTAACGCATGTGTGACCTATTTATGTTTCAGTCATGCGTGCCATAATGGATGTCTCGTTTAAATGAGAGCTCAATGTCTTAAACCACATACCCCTATGCATAAAGCAACTTATAAACAAGGGTAAGGAATGGAAACTCCCAGTCACTTGCACTATCTGGTTACTTGACCATGACATTCGAGTAAAAAACATTAATCTGGTGAAATACCCCCTACAATCTCATGCATGAGGTGGCCAGTCTCATACACGAAATATAAGAAATAACTACAATTGATAGCATGCAAGCACAAAATACAAGGATAACAGAATAAATAAATAACAGTAAAAAAAAACTTAAACTAAGAGAATAAATAACCATGAAATAGAATGGAGAATCTGAACACTACAACTTGGAAGTCCAATAACCCAAGTACCCCTAAAAAAAATTTTAGATTGTGGTTGCTAAACTATCTGAAGGTCGCACCCAAGAGGTAATGCCTCCAAATCGTCAAGGCAAAAACCATAGTTGCCAACTCCAGATCGTGAGTCGGGTAATTAAGCTCGTGAGGCTTAAGCTTATGTGAAGCATAGGATATCGACCTCTCCTCCTGCATCAACACACAACCCAAACCCTACAATGATGTATCGGTATATACCAAGTACTCAACTCATTAAAAGACACCTGACAAGAATCATTCCACACGAAAGGCACAAACTTTTTGGTTAAATGGGTAAGTGGGCCAACAATCTTTGAAAAGCCCTCAATGAACCTGTAGTAATAATCAACTAACCCCAAAAAACTACGAATCTCTAAGGATGAGGTAGGCTGCCCCCACTTCAGAACTACTAACACCTTACTTGGATCGACCGCTATCCCCATTCTCAGATACTCCTGACCCAAGAACTGCACCTCCCCTTGCCAAAAATCATATTTCTCAAACTTTGCATACAACTGATGGTCTCTCAGTGTCTGCAGAATAATACTGAGATGTTTGGCGTGATCCTTCTCTGACCTAGAATAAACCAGAATGTTATCGATAAAGACAATAACAAACTGATCTAAGTAGGCTTTAAACACTCTATTCATCAGATTTATAAAGACAGCTGGGGCATTCGTCAATCCAAAAGGCATAACCCAGAACTCATAAGACTCATATCTCATAAGAAATGTTGTCTTTGGTACATCCAGCTCCCTAATACGAAGCTGATGATACCAGGATCTCAAATCTATCTTCGAGAAATAGGTGGCTCCCTTCAGTTGATCAAATAGATCATCAATCCTTGGCAACAGATACTTGTTGCGGATTGTGACCTTATTCAACTCTTTATAATCTATTCAAAGGTGAAGAGACCCATCTTTCTTCACAAATAATACCAGTGCTCCCCACAGTGAAGTACTCCTACGAATGAATTTTTGACTGAGAAGCTATTGAATCTAGTCTTTCAGCTCTCTCATTTCCATAGGCACCATTATGTATAAGGCCCTAGCAATAATACTGGTCCTTGGAGCTAAATCAATGACAAAGTCTATCTCATGACTCGGTGGTAACCCTGGGATTTCCTAAAACATATCTTGAAAGTCTCGCACCACTGGAATGGAATCTAGAGGAATTGTAATTCCCTCTTAAGACTCCTCACTGATAAAGAATAAGTGTGTGCTAGACCCTCTATTTGATTGTGGCATAGCAACAAAATACATCTCCTAACCCAGTATAGCAAAAATAATTGCCTTATATGGCAATTAACCTGAGCATGATAATATAATAACCAGTCTATTCTAAGTATGACATCATAAGAATGCATATCCAAGACCAATAGGTCTGCCAAGAACCTAAGTCTACCAATGTCTATAGTGTCCTGACTACAGTGTTCCCATAAAATTGTACTAACCCCCAATGGTGTATCAATACTAAATGAAGATGTACACGACCGAATGGCTATAATAGATAGTCTAACAAATGATTGAGCTACAAAAGAATGGGATGCACCAGTATCAAATAAAACACAATCGAGTTTACCATTCATCAGAAATATACCCTCAATTGCCTGAGGAGCCTGCACATCATATGGCATGACGTTGTAGACCCTCCCATAGTGCATTGACAGACTAGGTTGCCCCATACGTGGTGGCGATGCTGGTAAAGCTGGACAGTGCTGAGTCTGAATCCATGGTGCTTATGGTGCTGACAAGGGTGGTTGCTGTCTCTGTCCCTGCTGACCAAACTGTCCTTTATTAGTATTGGGGCAGTATCTGACTGAATGCCCATGCTCACCACATCCATAGCAATTTCCTCTCAATGTACCAGTAATATCCCCAACTAATTACCCTGAGGATAAGACTGACTCGTCTGCAGTACTCTATTTTGTTTCCTGTAAGTAGAGGTTTCCACTCTTTGAACATCACCATGACCTCTATGTTTCTTATACGGTTGCTACCCTGGGTAGGTGCCCCTGTCAAACTACCTACCACCATTACCATTTCTCCTCTTCGTCGTCTGACTAGCGGAGTCCTTATCATTTCATTTCTTCCCCTTTCTTTTCTTGTAATCCTTTATCAACTAACAATGTTGTAGTGCAGCATCAACCACTTGAGTATAAGTGGTATAAGCTGGACATCCCACAATAACCTGTAGAATATGCCAATTCAACCTATTCACCAAGCAATTTTTCTTCTTTTCTTCAGTGTTCACCTCCTCAGGTGCAAACAAAAAGAGACTGGTAAAATCCTGCTCATATTCTGTGACTGTCCTATCCCCTTGCTGTAAGGCAAGGAACTCCCTCTTCTTAGCCGCCCTCACTGCATATGGGAAGTACTTACTGTCAAATCGGGCTTGAAACTCCTCATATGTCAAAGTAGTCCGGTCTACTATGGTAGTAACTGACTCTCACCACCATAAGGCATCATCCACTAGCTTAAAGGTAGCTAGCATCTACTTCTGGACTTCTGTGCACATAATCATGCAAAGAAGGTGTTCAATGTATTTCCTCCACTAATACACTTCTTTCACCTCTATGGACCTTGAAAACTCTGGTCGATTCCCTTTTGTGAAGGAATTTCAAACCCTATCCCAACTGTTAGGCAGCTCCACTGGTAATGAAACATGCGCCATCTGCGGTGGCTGCTGATTCTGAAGAGCAGTCGTCACCCTTGTAGCTATACCCTAAGTAATGATAGCTGCCAAATCGGGAAGAAGTTCAACATTTCCTCCCTGAGCATTGTCCTGACCTTAGATTTTGCTTGCGCACCCTGTTCCGGCGTCGGCCGAGGATCGGGAAATGTCCCATTAGGTCCCACTTCTTGGCTATTTTCTGGCCTTCTCCAGCCCCCAAAATTCATGTGTGAATATACCATTCAACTCCTCTCGGTCTAAGCTACGCATTGGTACCAAAATCACCTCCAATTATCGCCAAAATCAAAAAGGCCCAATTTGAAGTTTTAGGGTTCTAAAATTTTAAACTCAAATTTCTATCAAATCCCCCAACGATTTTCCACCAAACTTACGGAACTATCGGGAGAGCAAGATCAACAATTTAATAGGAACAAAAACTACGTTTACAATCAACCCAAATCTCATGTGTGTGTGTGTGTGTAGATATATATATATATATATATATAAATACACACACATATATATATGCCTATATACTCATATATACACGTATATACATGTAAGAATTTATACACTAACAGTACCGAGACCACAGATTACTCATAATTAATCAAACACAAATACCTTACTATGTATAATCATACTAATATATAATTATATACAAAGATATACATGTATATACGTATTAGCAAGCAACGCAAAAATTAATCTATGTTTACAAGTTCAAAAGGGAAGTGAAGAGATTGAACTCACTTTGTGATTTTGAACCCTTTTTCCGGCGTCTACCGTTCTCTCCCTATCTATGCATAGAAACCCTTTGTGCGTTGAAATTACTGAACCCTAAATTCTTTCTCTTATTTAATATTCTTAAATAATTAAAGTAATAAATATAAAATATTTATCCCACCTATATATAAATATATATAAAGCCCAACCCAACAGTCTAGCCTAACTTGCTAAAAAATAAAAGAACATGCAGTGATCGGCGTTGAATGTTACGCATTCTAGCCTCTTAACTTATGTATTTTATTCTCTTAGTGATAGAGTATTTTGTTATTATACTTCGTTTTAGTGTTTTCTGTATTTTCAGGGCCTTAATGATTATTTCAGTTAAAACCATGATTTTGGGCTTTTAAAGATGATATGCAAGAAGGTTAGATGAAGCCTACATCAAAGGGATCCATTGAACTCCATAATTTAACTCGATTCAGCCTAAGAAAGATGTCCAAGAGAATTACAGTTGCTTAAGAAGGTTTCGGGCCTGAAGCCCAAATCTGCGCTAATACAGTCTTAATTTCGTGTTGGAAAACGGACCAGAAGTCTTATTTCTGAGCCTCAAATCGATATAATTCTCATGAAAGGTTGAACGAAATTTGATTCTGCACACGTTTGTATTTCACGAAAATTTCGTAAATCGGACTTATAGTGGGTCAAAAGTTGAGCCGAAGTTAGCAGGAAAAACCCACCTGATTAGTGCTGCGGGAAAACCTAATTAATTCCTAATTGGATTAGGACTTTGATGTATTCTCTTGGCTATTTAAAGTGACAAATTGGGGCTGTATTGAGGAGGCTTGGGAGCAGCTTGGAAGAGCTTTTGGAGTGGAGAATCATTGGAGAACAAGGCGTATCATGAGCGGCTAGTTCAGCCACTGGGGTTTTGATGTAGCCCTAACTAAACATCACTGGTTTGATTGTTCTAATTATTGGGGATTTTTGTATTCATTCATAGATTGTGTAATTTAGAGGATTCTTATTACAGAATTGAGCAATAAAAGTCTTATAAATTCAGTTTCAATAATTTCTTATCTTGTCTTAGATATTTGATTGTTCTTATTGAACTCGTTCCTCTTGTTTTCTGTGATCATGAGAGTGATTATTACACAATGGTTTTCACTAAATATATCATTAAAGCTTTGATGGATTATGCCTAGAGAAGATGAACCATACTGCACCCTAGAGTAGAGTAGTTAGTGATAGGCGTTGAATGTTACGCATTCTAGCCTCTTAACTTATGTATTTTATTCTTTTAGTGATAGATTATTTTGTGATTTTACTTTGTTTTAGTGTTTTCTGTATTTTCAGGGCCTTAATGATTATTTCAGTTAAAATCGTGCTTTTGGGTTTTTAAAGAAGACATCCAAGATGGTGAGATGAAGCCTACATCAAGGAGATTCACTCAACTATTTATTTCAACTCAAATCAGCCCAAGAAAGAGGTCCAAGAGAATTACAGCTGCTTAAGAAGGTTTCGGGCCTGAAGCCCAAATCTGCGCATAATACAGTATTAATCCCGTTTTGGAAAATGGACCAGAAGTCTTATTTTCGAGCCTCAAATCGACTTTATTTCCTTAATAAGTTGAACGAAATTTGATTCTGCACACTTTTGTATTTCACGAAAATTCCGTAAATCGGACTTCTAGTGGGTCAAAAGTCGGGCCGAAGTCAGCAGGAAAAATCCACCTGATTAGTGCTGCGGGAAACCCTAATTTATTCCTAATTGGATTAGGACTTTGGTGTATTCTCTTGGGGAATAAAGTGAAGACTTGGAGGCTGAATTGGGAGAGAGATTAGAGAGAGAGAACAGAGCTTGGAGAAGGCTGAGAAGAGAACAGAAACATATTTGCAGAGCCATTGGAGAACAAAGTTATACGCGTAATTCAGAAAGATGATGTCTTCTTCCTCAACAGTTGAAGCTTCTTCTTCTACCATGAGCGGCTAGTTCATCCACTAGGGTTTTGATGTAGCCCTAACAAAGCATCAATGGTTTGATTGTTTTAATTATTGGGGACCTTTATATACATGCATAGATTGTGTAATTATGAGGATTCTTATTATAGAATTGAGCAATAAAAGTCTTGTAAATTCAATCTCAATGATTTCTTATCTTGTCTTAGATATTTAGTTGTTGTTATTGAACTCAATCTCTCTTGTTTTTTGTGATCATGAGAGAGATTATTACACAATGGTAATCACTGAATATATTGTTATGAGCTTTGATGGATTATGCCTAGAGAAGATGAACCATACTGCACCCTAGATTAGAGTAGTTAGGCAGATGGCCCATGCCAATCGAAGATAGTCCATGGCTTAGCCTTAATCATATGTTATCTTCTTGACGGATGAAGGTGAGCTTGTAGCCACCGACACCACTTATGCATGATGTAATTCCCCTATAGTTGATTCAATTGACCATTGATTGTGGAGTTAGTGGTGAAGTCAAACACCCTAGATTTCTCTCCTATTATCTTCACTATCTTATCTTACTTTGATTTATTTTATTTATCTTTTTAATTAGTTTAAAAATCAGAATTCTTTTCTTCTAAATTTAATTAGAATTAATTCCGTAATCCAACTCATCAGACCATAATCCCTGAGGTACGATACCCCTATTCTGCAAGGAATTCGTTCTATTGCGAAGTGTGAAAATTTTTAATTGATATACTGATAGGCGTTGAATGTTACGCATTCTAGCCTCTTAACTTATGTATTTTATTCTCTTAGTGATAGATTATTTTGTGATTTTACTTTATTTTAGTGTTTTCTGTATTTTCAGGGCCTTAATGATTATTTCAGTTAAAACCGTGATTTTGGGCTTTTAAAGATGACATGCAAGATGGTTAGATGAAGCCTACATCAAAGGGATCCATTGAACTCCATATTTTAACTCAAATCAGCCCAAGGAAGAGGTCCAAGAGAATTACAGCTGCTTAAGAAGGTTTCGGGCCTGAAGCCCAAATCTGCACATAATACAGTCTTAATCCCGTTTTGGAAAACGGACCAGAAGTCTTATTTCCGAGCCTCAAATCGACATAACTCTCAAGTGGGATTGAACGAAATTTGATTCTGCACACTTTTGTACTTCACGAAAATTCCGTGAATCGGACTTCTAGTGGGTCAAAAGTTGGGCCGAAGTCAGCAGGAAAAACCCACCTGATTAGTGCTGCGGGAAACCCTAATTTATTCCTAATTGGATTAGGACTTTGATGTATTCTCTTGGTTATTTAAAGTGACAAATTGGGGCTGTATTGGGGAGGCTTGGCAGCAGCTTTGAAGAGCTTTTGGAATGGAGAATCATTGGAGAACAAGGCGTATCATGAGCGGCTAGTTCAGCCACCAGGGTTTTGATGGAGCCCTAACTAAACATCACTGGTTTGATTGTTCTAATTATTGGGGATTTTTGTATTCATTCATAGATTGTGTAATTTAGAGGATTCTTCTTATAGAATTGAGCAATAAAAGTCTTATAAATTCAGTTTCAATGATTTCTTATCTTGTCTTAGATATTTGATTGTTGTTATTGAACTCGTCCCTCTTGTTTTCTGTGATCATGAGAGTGATTATTATACAATGGTTTTCACTGAATATATCATTAAAAGCTTTGATGGATTATGCCTAGAGAAGATGAACCATACTGCACCCTAGATTAGAGTAGTTAGGCAGATGGCCCATGCCAATCGAAGATAGTCCATGACTTAGCCTTAATCATATGTTATCTTCTTGACGGATGGAGGTGAGCTTGTAGCCACCGACACCACTTATGCATGATATGATGCCCCATAGTTAGTTCAATTGACCATTGATTGTGAAGTTAGTGGTGAAATCAATAACCCTAGACTTATCTTATATTCTCTACACTCCTTAGTTTTTCTTGCTTTTGTTCAATTGCTTCATTAGTTAATTTAGAATTAAAAATTAGAATTTGTTTCTTTTAAATTTAATTAGAATTAATTCCTTATATCCAACTCAGTCAGACCATAGTCCTTGAGGTTCGACACTCCTTTCGATAGCCCTATTCTGCAAGGAATTCGTTCTATTGCGAAGTGTGGAAAATTTTAATTGATATACTTTTTGAGTCACACTCACACACGAATCAATTTTTGGCGCCGTTGCCGGGGACTGTCTATTTGATTGTTTGGATTTTTAGAATTAGTTATAATTGGATTTTTAGTTTAGGAATTTTTTTTTATGTTATTTGATTTTTTTTTTCTCTTTTTATTTATTTTTTTTTCTTTTGTAGTACTAATTTGTATTGTTTTATTTATTTATTTTTTAGTTTAGAAATTTTATTTTTGCTACTAATCTAATTTATTTTTATTTTTTTCTTTTTTCTTTTCCGGTACTTCAATCACCATACCATTAAGCAAGAGGAAGAGAATATTGATATCATGGATGGTGTGCATGGTAATAATGAGGACAACAATATTGTGCCTAATGTTGTTGTGGAAAAAGCAAGATTGATCAGAGACTACTATGTCCCAAAGACTTATAATTCACCAGCTGATTTTCAATTGCCTGATGTCACTACACAAAACTATGAGATCAAGCCCAGTATTATTCATATGTTGCCATCCTATTTTGGGTTGACTCATGAGGATCCGTACAAGCACTTGGATGAATTTTTAGAAGTTTGCTCATTAACAAAAATTCATAACTTCTCAGAAGATGCTTTTCGGATGCGACTCTTTCCATTCTCTTTGAAGGAAAAGGCCAAGTATTGGTTCAGATCTCTACCGGTGAGCTCTATCACTACATGGACTCAAATGCAACATGAGTTCTTGAAGAAATATTTTCCGATAGGGAGGACCAATCAATTCAGACGAGCTATTACTGGTTTCTCTCAATTTGAGGGGGAACAATTTTTTGAGGCATGGGAAAGATTCAAGGATCTTCTTAGGAAGTGTCCTCATCACCAAGTTCCAAAGTGGCAGTTAGTACAGTGTTTCTATGAGGGGCTGACAGAAGGAAACAGACAGATGGTAGATGCATCATGTGGAGGCACTTTTATGTTAAAAAGTGAAGATGAAGCATGGACTTTGTTCGAGAATCTCAATGACAATTCTTTGCAACATGTGTCTTCATCTCGTTCGAGCAGACCATCCAATACAAGGAAGGTTGATGATATTTTTGAGATTGGTTCTGCAGATGCTATGTCTACCATTGTGGATGCTGTGTCACAGAGAGTGGTGCAATTTATGGCGGTTGGTCAAGTGCCTAATCCATCTTTATATCCTTTTATTTTGGAGCCATGTGATTTTTGCCCAAGTCCTATGCATCATGTGAATTATTGCCCTTGAATTGGGCAGTTTGTCAGTCTTCCACAAGGACAAGGGGCAGCAATTCAACCCACTTTTCAACCTCAGAACTATGTGCCTTCACAATCATATCAAGAACAAGTTCCTATGCCACAAAGAATTTCTGCTATTGAGGACAAGATGACAATTGTCCTAGCAAAACGTGAGAAGCTTGACTCTATTGTAGAGACAGTGCAAGCTACAACAACAACAATTCAATCCACTACTCAACTGGTTCACTCTCACTCTCAATCGATTGCCAAACTGGAATCTCAGTTGGGACAACTTGTCAATGCCGTGAGTAGAAGAGAAGAGGGGAAACTACCAAGCCAACCAGTTGCCAACCCAAGAGGGGTTCATGTCCTTAACAACATTTCTTCTTTGAGCAACCACATCATGAACAATTTCAAGCCATCACCATTCTTAGAAGTGGAGAAATAAGTGACAACAAGGTGGGGGAGAAGAAGCTTGATAAAGAAGAGGTGACAAACAGTTCTAATGCTGAAATTTCTCATGAGCCTAAGGTGAACTTGAATACTTTTAATGTCATTCAACATCCTCTAGATGAGAGTGATTGTTTCTTCATGGATGGCTTTGATGATTATGTTGAAGAAGTTGATCCGATTGCTCTATCACATGATGTTGAGAAGTCCATTGAGGAGGTGAATGATTTACTTGATGTAGTGGCCATGAAAAATACTCCACCTTGGAGGATTCCGATTGAGCCATTGCCTATTCTTTCTAGCACTCCTCCGATGCCATCATTAGAGTCTCCTCCATGGGTAAAATTGAAACATGTTCCGTCAAGGCAGAGAGATGTGTTTTTCAAAGCCAATGAGACCATTCCAGTTACTTTGAGTTTGGCACAAAGAGGTGAGGATCATATAGGAGGAACAAAGTTAAATCTCCTCAAGAGATGTGGCATTGGGTAAACTTTCAATTGAAGTCGATGACCGTCGCCTACGGACGTTAAATTGTAGGATCTGTATGTATTTCTATCCTTTAATTTCTTTAGTTTTCTTTGATTTTTATTTTTTATTATTCTATTTTATTTTTATTTTTATTTTTAGTTTATGTTTTTCTTTAGTTTTCTTTCAATTCTAGTTGCGTTTTAATGATATTTCTTTGAGTTTTTGATGTATAAGTTACTTCCGGAGGATGCCAAGAGGTGTACCGGGGTATTTGGACTCAAAATAGGTGAAAAAGAGAGGTCTCGGTCGACCTTGGGCGATGGAGACTCCAAAAATACACGTCCCGATCGACCTTGGGCGATGGAGGGCGAAACAGGCATCAGCCGGGGGGATCGATCGCCCAAGCAAGGGGGGATCGATCGCCCCCATTTTTCCCCAAGCTGGGAGAGCAACCAGCTGGGCGATCGATCGCCCAGCCCTAGGGGGATCGATCGCCCCAGCCCCTGAATGCCCAATTTGATTCGTTTTGTCTCTTTTTGCTCCCTTTTCAATACCTACTTGCTCCCACCCGAAATTACATCACTTGGTGCCTCTCCTACATTAATATACACTCTGAAATCTTCCAATTTTATTTCCAAACACCTACTTGATCATCATCATTCATCACCATCATCATTAATTCCAACTTTTTCTTCTCCATTATCATTAAAATTTTAACTTTTTCATATTTCCTTCTTCACAAGAGGTGTGAATTAATTGTGGAAGTGGGGTAATTTCTTTGAGGGGTTTTGTGCTCCAAGTTTGGGGGAGGACATTGCGCATTGAATGTGGGCTACTTGGTTGACTTTGGTGCTCCATTCCGGCCATGACTTAGATGCTTCGGCACCACCTTCTCCTTGATTTTTTCGGAGGTAACTATCTTTTGTATTTTTATTTTTATTTTTATTTTTTTTTTTAATTTTCTTTTCTTTATTTTTTTTTTCATTTTGTTTTTTTTTCAGTTTAAAAAAAAACAAAAATAAGAAAAAAAACAAAAAAAAAAAAAAATATTTCATATTTATTTTCACCCATACTATTTCACTTGGTCTTTGGGGTATAGTGGTTTGTTTTGACAGGTTTTAACATCCAAGTTTGGGGGTGTGCTTTCATTGCCTTCATGCTAGTGGTGTGCTCTATTTTCTTTCCATTACTCCGAATTTTTGGTAACATCGTTCTTACCCTTCTCTATGCTTTGATTGGGTGTACATTGAGGACAATGTACAGTTTAAGTTTGGGGGTGAGGCGATGCCTATTTTTGTGCTTTATTGCATATGGGGGGAGATTTTTGTGAAATTCTTCTTGTTTTAGGATTTTTGTTTATTTTATTTTCTTAGTTTTTTATTTTATTTTATTTTGTTTTATTTTTAGATAGAATGTTTTGACATCATTCAAGGGATTAGTACCTTATGTAGGTGCATAACTTGCAATTTTTGAGTATGTTTTAAATTTTTGGAAACTGTAGTTTGAATTATGTGGTTTTAATCATGATTTTGCAATAACATGTTTTCGGGTGATTAATTCTAGTTTCCTTACATGCACAAATACACTAGCATAGTCTTATGGGGTATAAACTTTGGTTTTGAGTTATTGAGTTACATATGCTTGATATTAATTAGTATCTCTTGAGAATGAGTACCGATGATGTGTTTACTTGACTTCAATGAAGAGGAAAAAAAGAAAGAAAAAGAAAAAGAATGTGATGAATAAGCAAATCAATTTGATCCTTTTCATGAGTAACCGGGCCTCTATGCCTCAGGAAGCACGGAGTGTTCGCGTCAAAAGTGAAAGGGTGAGAAAAGATGAGCATTGGTTGTCTTGATTTGTAGCCTGACTGATTCGAGTAATTAGGTCTTCGGGGTGTCTTAAAGCCTAGTGCCCTAAAGCCATCTGGTTTGGGAGTCACTGACTGAAAGTTTGCTGCATGGATCTTTCAGAAAGCTTAATAGATCAAGACATTGCACAACCAATAAAGCAATGAAAAAAAAGAATTGAAAAAAAAAATGAAAAAGTCATGTATTCATGTTTGGAAGTATGATTTCAATAAGGGGAGCTAGTGAGTTGAAAGGGTATGTGCCTTAATATATTCAGAGCTTGGTTATGCTACATGAGAGGACTGCTAGTTCACTTTACACGGGGGAGCTAGAGTTAATTATTTTGAGATATGTTGATGTGAATTATGCATGAGGACCATTGATTTGAATTATAGAATTTGAAAGTTTGAAATTATTCTTGAATGCAAGTTTGTAACTATATATCGTAATCTTCTTCTTGAATTAATGTTGAAACAGAATTTTGAATGTTTGTGGGTAACATTTCTGGAAACCCTTACGAGACTATACTCGTCCACTAGGGGGAACCTAGGGGTTTAAAGGCTTGTTGCATATGCTAAATGCAATCGTTTCTCCCACGAAAGTGGAGTTGGATAGTTTAGTTAGTATTTGTTAGTTTCCTTTGTTTTAGTTTTTTTTTTTTATTCTATTGCTAAGGGACTAGCAATATGTAAGTTTGGGGGTGTGATCGGCGTTGAATGTTACGCATTCTAGCCTCTTAACTTATGTATTTTATACTCTTAGTGATAGAGTATTTTGTTATTATACTTCGTTTTAGTGTTTTCTGTATTTTCAGGGCCTTAATGATTATTTCAGTTAAAACCATGATTTTGGGCTTTTAAAGATGATATGCAAGAAGGTTAGATGAAGCCTACATCAAAGGGATCCATTGAACTCCATAATTTAACTCCGATTCAGCCCAAGAAAGATGTGCAGGAGAATTACAGTTGCTTAAGAAGGTTTCGGGCCTGAAGCCCAAATCTGCGCATAATACAATCTTAATCCCGTTTTAGAAAACGGACCAGAAGTCTTATTTTCGAGCCTCAAATCGATATAATTCTCACATAAAGTTGAACGAAATTTGATTCTGCACGCTTTTGTATTTCACAAAAATTCCGTAAATAGGACTTATAGTAGGTCAAAAGTTGGTCCGAAGTCAGCAGGAAAAACCCACCTGATTAGTGCTGTGGGAAAACCTAATTAATTCCTAATTGGATTAGGACTTTGATGTATTCTCTTGGCTATTTAAAGTGAAAAATTGGGGCTGTATTGAGGAGGCTTGGCAGCAGCTTGGAAGAGCTTTTGGAGTGGAGAATCATTTGAGAACAAGGCGTATCATGAGCGGCTAGTTCAGCCACCTAGGTTTTGATGTAGCCCTAACTAAACCTCACTGGTTTGATTGTTCTAATTATTAGGGATTTTTGTATTCATTCATAGATTGTGTAATTTAGAGGATTCTTATTATAGAATTGAGCAATAAAAGTCTTATAAATTCAGTTTCAATAATTTCTTATCCTGTCTTAGATATTTGATTGTTGTTATTGAACTCATCCCTCTTGTTTTCTGTGATTATGAGAGTGATTATTAGACAATGGTTTTCACTGAATATATCATTAAAGCTTTGATGGATTATGCCTAGAGAAGATGAACCATACTGCACCCTAGAGTAGAGTAGTTAGGCAGATGGCCCATGCCAATCGAAGATAGTCCATGACTTAGCCTTAATCATATGTTATCTTCTTGACGGATGGAGGTGAGCTTGTAGCCACCGACACCACTTATGCATGATATGATGCCCCATAGTTAGTTCAATTGACCATTGATTGTGAAGTTAGTGGTGAAATCAATTACCCTAGACTTATCTTATATTCTCTACACTCCTTAGTTTTTCTTGCTTTTGTTCAATTGCTTCATTAGTTAATTTAGATATAAAAATCAGCAACTTATTTCTTTTAAATTTAATTAGAATTAATCCTAACAATTCAACTCAGTCAGACCATAGTCCTTGAGGTTCGACACCCCTTTCGATAGCCCTATTCTACAAGGAATTCGTTCTATTGCGAAGTGTGGTAATTTTTAATTGATATACTTTTTGAGTCACACTCACACAAGAATCATGCAGCCCAAACACCCACCTATTTTTATTTCTAAAAAAAAACTACATTAAAACAAATAATTCACACATAATTAAAAATAAATCAACACTTAGCAACAATGCAAACATCCATGTTAAACAATTAAAAACATGCATTGACTAAATTAGCTAGAACATTTAAAAAAATTAAAACCCAATTAAATAATAGAAAACCCAATTTAAATATCCCAAAATTATGGGGTATTACATCCGGCTCCATACAATATGTCAGAAAGACAACTAGTGCCCAAAATGTATAGTATATAAAACTCATTGGAACTTTTGACGCCTCTTAGTCTTGTGCCCAATTGGACATACATTCTTGTATAATACTGCGTCAACGAACCATAAATGATTAGGTACGGAGGACCTACATGCAACATTATTCTTTTGAACTGGAGAACTATCCAGCACATAAGCAACTAACCAAGTTCACCACCGAGAGGTCCTCAGGTAGAGGAGTGTAAATATCTGTCAAGTCATCCAGGCATGTATGGGTGCAACCCATAGCTATAGCGACAGTTGATATGTCAACACGGACTTGCTTACCATCCACTGAAGAAGTACGCACACCTCGCTCATCTTCCTTTGGCATTAAGTTCTCATAAAAGACCATCACAAGCCTCAGATAAATGATAGTGGATGCCAGAGTGAAAATCGAGTCAACCTAATGGTGACGAAAGTCGTAATACTGATTCGTGTGTGAGTGTGACTCAAAAAGTATATCAATTAAAAATTTTCACACTTTGCAATAGAACGAATTCCTTACAGAATAGGGCTATCGAAAGGGGTATCGTACCTCAGGGATTATGGTCTGACAAGTTGGAATACGGAATTAATTCTAATTAAATTTATAAAGAAAAGAATTCTGATTTTTTAAACTAATTAAAAATTAAAATAAAATAAAACAGAGTAAATAGAAAGTGAAGATAATATGAGAGAAATCTAGTATTTGACTTCACCACTTACTCCACAATCAATGGTCAATTGAATCAACTATGGGGAATTACATCATGCATAAGTGGTATCGGTGGCTACAAGCTCACCTTCATCCATCAAGAAGATAACATATGATTAAGGCTAAGTCATGGACTATCTTCGATTGGCATGGGCCATCTGCCTAACTACTCTAATCTAGGGTGCAGTATGGTTCATCTTCTCTAGGCATAATCCATCAAAGTTTTTAATGATATATTCAGTGATTACCATTGTGTAATAATCACTCTCATAATCACAAAAAATAAGAGAGATTGAGTTCAATAACAACAACTTAATATCTAAGACAAGATAAGAAATCATTGAAACTGAATTTACAAGACTTTTATTGCTCAATTCTATAATAAGAATCCTCTGAATTACACAATCTATGCATGTATATAAAGGTCCCCAATAATTAAAACAATCAAACCATTGATGCTTTGTTAGGGCTACATCAAAACCCTAGTGGATGAACTAGCCGCTCATGGTAGAAGAAGAAGCTTCAACTGTTGAGGAAGAAGGCATCATCTTCATGAATTATGCGTATGACTTTGTTCTCCAATGGCTCTGCCAATATGTTTCAGTTCTCTTCTCAACCCTCTCAGACTCTCCAATCTCTGTAATCTCCTAAACTCAGCCTCTAATTCTTCACTTTATGCCCCAAGGGAATACACCAAAGTCGTAATCCAATTAGGAATTAATGAGGGTTTCCCGCAGCACTAATCAGGTGAGTTTTTTCTGCTGACGTTCGGCCCAACTTTTGACCCACTAGAAGTTCGATTCACGAAATTTTTATGAAATACACAAGTGTGCATAATCAAATTTCGTTCAACTTTACCTAAAAATTAAGTCAATTTGAGGCTCAGAAATAAGACTTCTGGTCCATTTTCCAAAACGGGATTAAGACTGTATTAAACGCAGATTTAGGCTTCAGGACCGAAACCTTCTTAAGCAGCTGTAATTCTCTTGGACCTCTTCCTTGGGCTAATTTGAGTTGAAATAAATGGTTGAATGAATCTCCTTGATGTAGGCTTCACCTAACCATCTTGGATGTCTTCTTTAAAAGCCCAAAATCATGGTTTTAACTGAAATAATCATTAAGGCCCTGAAAATACAGAAAACACTAAAACGAAGTAAAATAACAAAATAATCTATCACTAAGAGAATAAAATACATAAGTTAAGAGGCTAGAATGCGTAACAATCAACGCCTATCACACCCCCAAACTTATATATTGCTAGTCCCTTAGCAATAGAATAAAACAAAACTAAAACAAAGAAACTACTAAACATTAACTAAACTACCCAACTCCACTTTCGTGGGAGAAATGATTGCATTTAGTATATGCAACAAGCCTTTAAACCCCTAGGTTTCCCCTAGTGGACGAGTATAGTCTCATGAGGGTTTCCAGAAATGTTACCCACAAACATTCAAAATTCTGTTTCAACATTAATCCAAGAAGAAGATTACAATATATAGTTACAAACTTGAATTCAAGAATAATTTTAAATTTTCAAAATCCATAATTCAAAGCAATGGTCCCCACACATAATTCACATCAATATATCTCAAAATAATCAACTCTAGCTCCCTCGTGAAAAGTGAACTAGCAGTCATCTCATATAGCATAACCCAGCTCTGAATATATCAAGGCACATACCTCTTCAACTCACTAGCTCCCCTTATTGAAATCATACTTCCAAACATGAATACATGACTTTTATCAATTTTTTTCCATTCCTTTTTTTCATTGCTTTATTGGTTGTGCAATGTCTTGATCTATTAAGCTTTCTGAAAGATCCATGTAGCAAGCTTTCAGTTAGTGACTCCCAAACCAGATGGCTTTAGGGCACTACGCTTTAAGATACCCCGAAGAACCTAATTACTCGAATCAATCAGGCTACAAATCAAGACAACCAATGTTCATCTTTTCTCACCCTTTCACTTTTGACGGGAACAATCCGTGCTTCCTGAGGCATAGAGGCCCGATTACTCATGAAAAGGATCAAATTGATTTGCTTTCAACATATTTTTTTCTTTTTCTTTTTTTTTTCTTTTTTTTTCTTTTTCCTTGAAGTCAAATAAAATACATCATCGGTAGTCATTCTCAAAAGATACTAATTAATATCAAGCATATGTAACTCAATAACTCACAGCCAAAGTTTATACCCCATAAGACTATGCTAGTGTGTTTGTGCATGTAAGGAAACTAAAATTAATCACTCCAAAACATGTTATTGCAAACCATGATTAAAATCACTTAATTTAAACCACAGTTTCTAAAATTTTAAAACATACCCAAAAATTGTAAGTTATGCACCTACATAAGGTACTAATCCCTTGAATAATGTCAAAACATTCTATCTAAAAACAAAACAAAATAAAATAAAAAAACTAAGAAAATAAAATAAAAATCCTAAAACAAGAAGAATTTCATAAAAATTTCTCCCCATATGCAATAAATACAAACATAGACATCGCCTCACCCCCAAACTTAAACTGTACATTGTCCCCAATGTACACCCAATTAAAGCATAGATAAGAGTAAGAACGATGTTACCAGGAATTCGGAGAATGAGTGGAAAAAAAATAGAGCACACCAATTTGTATGAAGGCAATGCAAGCACACCCCCAAACTTGGATGTTACAACCTGTCAAAACAAACCACTATACCCCAAAGATCAAGTGAAAATAAATATGAAAGAGAAAAATCCTAAAAAAATTTTTTTTTTGTTTTTAAATAAAAATCTAACTACAGAAAGAAAAATAAAACTAAAAAAAAAGTAAGAATAAAATAAAATAAAATACAAAAGATAGTTACCTTCCTGTCAAGGATGTGGTGGTGATTGAGCATCCGGATCCAAGTTTGCCTGGCGCATCAGTGCACGCAGCATCCTCCTCATCTCTAGTTGGTCTTGGCGAGTGTCACAAAAAATGATCCGCCATCTCAGTCCTCATTGCTCCAAACTGTGTGGAAACCTTTGTCTGTTGGGTGCCAAACTGAGCTGTTAACCCAGCAATCTGCCCCTCTAAATACTGATAATCATGGCCACCAGCTTGTGCATGCACCTCCTCTTCCTCTACTTCCATCTCCTCTGGATCTTCCACCGGTGGTGGTATATCTACATGTTCTCCTCCCTGGGCCAATCGAGACAGTTCACCTCGCGCCGCTATGACTCTCTGGTGCATATGAGATCGGCTCAAATTCCAGTCATGCGAGCCATAATGAATATCATGTGGAAAGGCAAGCTCGTCTTCATGGACTGCATACCCCTATGCAATAAGCAACTGATGAATGATAGTCGGGAATGGAAACTCCCAGTCACTTGCACTATCTGGTGCCTTGGCCACAACCTTGGAATAGAACTTTTCCATCTGGCCCCAGACAATCTGTGGGAACGACAGCCAATGCCCAAAATGTATGGCATATAAAGCTTTGAGGAACTCTTGATGTCTCTCAGTTTTATGTCCAATGGGACATATATTATTGAGTAAAACAGCATCAAGGAACCATAAGTGATTTGGCATAGAAGACTTGGAAACTGCATTACTTTTCGGCCCAGAAAATTGATTAGCACACAAACGTGCAACCAAATTATCCATTGACAAATCGTCGGGTAGAGGAGTATAGATATGAGTCAAATCATCTGGGCACTCATGAGGACAACCCATGACAATAGCAATGGATGACATATCCACCTGAACTACTGTTCCATCTACTGAAGAAATAAGCGCATACCACTCATCAGGTTTTGGCATTAAGTTCTGATAAAATACCTTGACAAGCCGCGAGTAGATAGTAGAAGAGAGTGGAACAAAAATTGATGCCGACCGACGATGACGGATGTCAAAAATCCCCCATCGTGTCTCGGGAAACATACCATAGAGTTCGGTGATGTCAAACGTTGTTTCAAAGTTCAAAGCCCTTGGATGCCATCTCTCATGAATACCTTCTCGGCGAGATCTCGAGGAACCAGGTGTTGGATCATGCCTTGCTCGGCGAGGATTGCGTGAACTTGAAGCACCTTGGTGACTTGCTCTCTTTGGTGCCATAAAAGTAGGAAAAAGTTTGGTTGCGGAATTAAACCAAACACTTGGCGTGCACAATAAAATTATATCCTTCAACCTCCTCTTTTTGGCAATTTTTTCACCCAAATTGAACAATTAAATGCACCAATTGTATCCCCCAAACTTGGTTTTCAAAAGCCCCCAAAAATATTTGCACAATTTCACCAAAGAAAAACTTCACTTACTTTGATGTAGAACTTGAAAAAGTGAGAGCTTCCTTTGAGAACTAGTGATGATCAATCCAGGTTTTGATGTTGATGGTGATGATGATCAATGTTGAATACTTGTTTAATACTCACCAATTGAAGAAAATAATTTTTTGGTTGAAGTAGGACTTAAATTAGAGCTCAAAGAGGTCAAGGAAGCAAGTAATAGCAACAAAGGAGGAGAGGTAGGCTTTAAATAGATAAAACTCTTGGCCAGCCCCTTTTCAAGCTGGGGCGATCGATCCCCCTAGGGTTGGGTGATCGATCGCCCAGCTGGTTGCACTCACAGCTTGGAAAAAAATGGGGGCGATCGATCCCCCCGGCTGATGCCTGTTTCACCCTCCATCACCCAAGGTCGACCGGGATGTGTAATTTTTGAGTCTCCATCGCCCAAGGTCAATCGAGAGCACGTTTTTTCACCCGTCTTGAGTCCAAATACCTCGGTACACCTCTTGGCATCCTCTGAAAGCAACTTATATATCAAAAACTCAAAGAAAAAAATATTAAAACACAACTAGAATTGAAAGGAAACTTAAGAAAACTAAAACAAAAAATTAAAATCAAAGAAAACTAAAGCAATTAAAGGATAGAAATACATTCAAAACCTACAATTTAACGTCCATAGGAGACGATCAACTCTCCGAAGGGATTAAGTTGGATAGACGGGAACCGTCAATTTGACGGACTCTACGTCTCTTCTTGGCACACATCCTTCCACACAATCCTTTAACTTTTGCCCATTTACTTTCATCTCACAAATTCCAAACAATTGGTCATCTGGAAATGAGTCTCAAATAGGTTATGCATCGATCACCGGCTCAAACTCAATCCGACATAAATGATCCGCAACCACATTCTCAGTCCCCTTTTTGTCTTTTATTTCCAAATTGAATTCTTGCAACAACAAAATCCATCGAATAAGACGCGGTTTGGTTTCTTTCTTCGCTAATAAATGTCTCAATGCTGCATGGTCAGAGTAGACAACCACCTTGGACCCCAATAAATAAGAATAAAACTTGTCCAAGGCAAATACTATAGCTAGAAGCTCTTTCTCTGTGGTAGTATAATTGAGTTGGGCATCAGAGAGAGTCTTACTAGCATAATAGATGACATAAGGCCATTTCTCTTCTCTTTGTCCCAACACTGGCCCAACTGCATAATCAGAGGCATCACACATGATTTCAAAAGGTAGAGCCCATTTTGGAGATTGCATGATTGGTGCAAAGGATAACAGAGACCGAAGCTTTTCAAAAGCTTGCACACATTCTTCATCAAAGATAAAGGGAACATCTTTAGATAACAAATGGCACAATGGTCGAGCAAATTTACTGAAATCCTTGATAAATCTTCTATAGAACCCAGTATGGCTTAAGAAAGATCGAACTTGCCTTACCGAAGTTGGAGAAGGCAAAGTAGCAATTAGGTCGATCTTTGCTTTATCAACTTCAATGCCTCTCTCTGAAACAATATGGCCCAACACAATACCCTCTTTCACCATGAAATGGCTCTTCTCCCAACTAAGTACCAAATTCTGTTCTCGGCACCTTTGAAGCACACGTGATAAATTGCTCAAATAGTTTTCAAAGGATGATCCAAAAACAGAGAAGTCATCCATGAACACCTCCAAGAATTTTTCCACCATGTCAGAAAAGATGGCCATCATACACCTCTGGAATGTCGCCGGAGCGTTACACAATCCGAATGACATATGACGATAAGCAAATGTACCAAAGGGACAAGTGAAAGTAGTCTTCTCTTGATTTTCCGGATCCATAGCCACTTGGTTATAACCAGAGTAGCCATCCAGAAAGCAATAATAGCTCTGACCAGCTAACCTTTCAAGTATTTGGTCAATGAATGGAAGAGGGAAGTGATCCTTCCTTGTCATAGAATTTAGCTTTCTATAATCAATGCAAACCCGCCAACCTATGGCAGTACGTTGTGGAACAAGCTCTCTTATAGAGTTAGGGACAATGGTAAGACCAGACTTCTTAGGAACCACTTGTGTTGGACTCACCCATATGTTGTCAGAAATTCGATAAATAATACCTGCATCAAGTAACTTGACAACCTCTTTTTTTACCACATCCTTCATGTTGGGGTTCAGTCGCCTCTGTGCCTCTCTAGATGGCTCACATCCTTCTTCCAGATGAATTTTGTGCTTGCAAATTAAGGGATCAATGCCCTTAAAATCAGCAACACTCCACCCAATTGCTTCACGATGTTGATATAAGACCTCTACTAAGCTCTTCTCCTGAGTTTCTGTCAGATCAGAGGTAATTAAAACAAGAAGTGTTTTCTGTGCCCCCAAAAATACATACTTTAACTTGTCAGACAAAGGCTTCAACTCTAATGATGGAGGCGACTCCAATGAAGGCACTAGGGGAGTGCTAGAGAGAGAAGGTAGTGGCTAAATTAGAATTCTCCATGGCGGAGTATTCTGAATAGCATCCACTTCCAACATAGACTTCACCTCTTCACACAACTCTTCAGCATCATTTGTCTCATAGTCATAAAGAGACTTACACACCTCCAAGGAGTTTCGAGATATAGAGGATGACACAAATTCCTCTACACATTCATCAATATCATCCATGCAGAACACATCACTTTGATTTGGAGGGTGTTGGATAGCATTGAACACATTAAGCTTGACATTCATGTTGCCAAATGAAATATCCATAATCCCAGACCTACAATTTATGTAAGCTTCAGCAGTGGCTAAGAAAGGTCAACCAAGGATCATTGGAATGTGCCTCTTCGGATTATGAACCGGCTCAGTGTCAAGTACAATGAAATCAACAGGAAAGTAGAACTTGTCCACTTTAATGAGCACATCTTCAATGATTCCTCAGGGTTGCTCTATTGATCTATCTGTAAATTGTAATACCACCGAGGTAGGCTTCAATTCTCCCAAGCCCAATTGTAAGTAGACTGAATAGGGTAGCAAATTCACACTTGCACCCAAATCAAGAAGACCTTTATTAACATGGTGCTCCCAATGATGCATGAGATAGTTGGGGCACCAGAATCTTTGTACTTGGGAGGAGTACACTGTTGAATTATAGAACTCACTTGTTGTGGCAGCATCACTTTCTTTGGCACATGACTTTTAGAACGCCTTTTGAGTGCACAAGTCCTTCAAAAATTTAGCATAAGGAGGAATTTGCTTGATGGCATCAAGGAGTGGCAAATTAATCTTCACTTGTCGAAGCACCTCCATCATGTTTTGCAGCTTGTCCCCTTGCTTTCCCAATTTAGATGCTTCAAGGAAACGTTGTGGGAAAGGAGCCTTAGGCTCACAAAGAATTTCAGCACTTGGACTTGTGGTCACTTTTTCTTCTTCTTTCTTCTCACCCACCTTATTATCAATTATTTTCCCACTCCTCAAAGTGGTAATGGCTTGAACTTGCTCATGGTGTGGGTTGTTTGTGAAAGCTTGCATCCCTCTTGGATTAGCAATTGGTTGACTAGGGAGCTTCCCTTCTTCTCTTCTACTCAATGAAGTAGCAAGCTGTCCAAACTGAGATTCCAGTTTGGTAATGGATTGAGAATGCGAGTGCACTAGCTGAACTATAGATTGTACTGTTGCTGTAGTAGCTTGCATTGTCTCTATAAGAGAATCAAGCTTGTCAAATTTAGACAAGGTAAGTGTCAGCTTGTCTTCAATAGCAGAAATTCTTTGGGCCATAGGACTTTGTGTTTGATATTGCTGTTGAGGTACAAAAATCCTACATTGATATGATGGTTGCATTGCTGCCCGTTGGTTCTGTAAGAAAAACCAGGATGATTCCTCCATGTAGGATTGTAAGTATTACCTCGTGGAAGATTCATTGGTCCAGTGAATGTAGCTTGGACTTGCTCATGTTGAACATCAGAAAATTACCCCATCGAAGGACAATTGCTCACATTATGCATAGGACTAGAGCAAAATTCACAAGGGCCGGGCAATGAAGAATTTGAAGCAGAAGGAGTTTGATTGGCAGCCATAATTGCTGCTACCTTCTGTGCAATTAAATCAATGTCAGTTGGCATAGCTTCTGAAGCACCAACCTCAAAAATCCCATCAGTCTTCGTTGTAGTGGCAAGTCTGCTAGAACGAGTAGAGGACACATATTGTAGAGAGTTGTCACTAAGATTTTCAAATAAGGTCCATGCCTCTTCTTCACTCTTCAACATAAAAGTACATCCACAAGATGCATCAACCATCTATCTGTTGGCTTCTGACAGCCCTTCATGAAAACTCTGCACTAGTTACCACTTAGGAACTTGATGATGGGGACACTTCCTAAGAAGGTCCTTGAATATTTCCCATGTCTCATAAAATTGTTCCCCCTCATGTTGGGAGAAACCAGTGATAGCACATCTGAACTGATTGGTCTTCCTTATCGAAAAATACTTCTTGAGAAACTCATGTTGCATCTGAGTCCAAATCATGATAGAACCTGCCGGTAGAGAATTGAGCCAATACTTTGCTTTGTCTTTCAGAGAGAATGGAAAAAGTCTCATTCTGAAAGCATCTTCAGAGAAGTTATGAATTTTGGTAGTTGAGCACACTTCAATGAAGTCATCCAGATGCTTGTAAGGGTCTTCTTGAGTCAGCCCAAAATAAGATGGTAGCATCTGAATAATGTGGGACTTGATCTCATAATTCTGTGCTGTGACATTAGGCAGTTGAAAACCTACTGGTGAGGTATATGTCTCAGGAACATAGTAGTCCCTAAGCAATCTATCTCTTTCTCCATCAGCGTTAGGAACAAGGTTGTTATTCCTCTCTTCTGCCATGTCTTCAATTAATTCTTCCTCTTGCACAATTGTATCAACAGGGATGTTCCTCTATTGTCTAAGAGTACGTTCAGGCTCAGGATCAAGAGGTATCAAAGGATCAGCTACAGAACGACGACCTTGAATGTATTAACCAAAAGCACCTGAAAAGAAAACAAAAACAAAATTAAAAATAAAATATAAAAATTTCCTAAACTAAAAATCCAATTAAAATTAATTCTATAAAATCCAATCAATCAAATAGATAATCCCTGGCAACGGCGCCAAAAATTGATTCGTGTGACTCAAAAAGAATACACCAAAGTCCTAAACCAATTAGGAATTAATTAGGGTTTCCGGCAGCACTAATCAGGTGGGTTTTTTCTGCTGACGTTCGGCCCAACTTTTGACCCACTAGAAGTTCGATTCACGGAATTTTCGTGAAATACAAAAGTGTGCAGAATCAAATTTCGTTCAACGCAGAAATGAAGTCGATTTGAGGCTCAAAAATAAGACTTCTGGTCCGTTTTCCAAAACCTAAAATCATGGTTTTAACTGAAATAATCATTAAGGTCCTGAAAATACAGAAAGCAATAAAATGAAATAAAATAACAAAATAATCTATCACTAAGAGAATAAAATACATAAGTTAAGAGGCTAGAATACGTAACATTCAACGCCTATCAAATACCCCCATTGGATCTTAGGAAAAATGCCATATAGCTCTGGTATCTCAAAAGTTATTTCAAAATTTAGTGCCCTTAGATGCCACATCTCATAAACCTGCTCCTTCTGAGGCATAGAGGAATTCGGTGCCTGAGCAAGTCATGGACGTTGAGGACCACATGAGCTTAAAGTGCCTTGGATATTAGCTCTCTTTTGTGCAATTAGAACTTGAAAAGTTTGGTTGAGGAATTTCGTTAAACATTTGGTGTGCAAACTTTACTCACAACCTTCAACCTCATCTTTTGTAATTATCTCTGCCCCAAAATCAACTAATCCACCACCAAATTGTCTCCCCCAACTTTTTCTTCAAAAGCCCTCAAAGAAATCCACTGAATTTTGAGAAAACAATACACACCTTTTCTTGATGAAGAAACTTGAAAAAGTTGGACTTTAATTGAGATGAACAAGTACGATTTTGATGTTTGTTGATGATGATCAAAGATGATCTTTTGTAATGTAATCACTAATTTGAAGAGTTATAATCCCTATTGATGTAGGAGAGTCAATGGATAGCTCAATGCTTCAAAAATTTGAGTATATGCATGTGGCTTGAAGAGACCCTTGAAGAGGCTTTAAAAGAATTTGGATCAGCCCATGTAGGCCTTGGGCGATCAATCCCCCTTGGTGCTGGGCGATCAATCACCCAACTAGGAATTCCTTGGGCATCAATCACCCTAGGTTGACTAAAAGGAGCAATTTTGAGGTATCTATCGCCCAAGGTTGAGTGAGACCTCTCTTTTTCACCCCTTTTGAGTCCAAATACCCTAGTACACTCCCCGCCATTCCTCGGAAGAACCTAAGACATCAAAAACTCAAACAAAATACATTAAAACACACTACTATTGAAAAAAAAAAAGAAAACATGAACTAAAAATTGAAAGAAAGAAAAACAAAAGAAATAAAAAATTAGAAATACAAAATACCCCACAGTTAACGTCCGTAGGTGATCTCCATCACCCGAGAGGATCAAGTATAATAAACGAGATCCATCAAGATTCCACATCTCTGGTAGACACAATCCCCTCTACACAATGCTTCAACCTTTATCCATTGATCTTCATTAGAGTATTATCTCTCAAGCTCCGAATCTCCACAGCCCTATCAGAAAAAATTGAAATCACTTGTAACGGTCCATCCCACCTTGAACTCAACTTTCTGGGAAATAACCGAAGCTTAAAATTGAAGAGCCAAACTTTATCACCTGGAGAGAAAGACTTACGCAAGATGTGCTTGTCATGGAATGCCTTTGTCCTGTCCTTATAAATGCGCAAGCTCTCATAAGCATCATGGCAGAATTCCTCCAACTCATTCAGCTGCAACTTTCTCTCTTCTTCGGCCATCTTCGTATCAAAGTTCAGCTTTTGGATTGCCCAAAGTGCCTTGTGTTCTATTTCCACTAGAAGATGACATGCTTTCCCATACACCAGCCGATATGGCGATATACCAATAGGAGTCTTGTAATGAAATATTCCCTACATTCTCATACATGAGGCAGCCAGTTGATAAGTGTTCAATGCTGCGCATTTAAACCTCCTTAATTACATATGTTGATTCCGTATTTATGTTTACCTAGGTATTTTTATGCTATTTTTGTGTTTCTATTGAATTTTATGTTTTGTCCCAAAAAGGCCGATGTTTCCGACCAAATACAGTAGAAGTGAAGGAATCAAGAAATTGGAAAAGGCATTTCGCACAATCGAAATGCTGATTTCGCACAATCAAAATCTCGATTGTGCAAAATAGCCATTTCACATGATCAAAATCTCGATTGTGCGAAACCTCAATTTTGCATAATCAAGATTTTGCAGACTGCAAGTTGGCCACTTGCCCACTTGTCTTACCACTTGCCTCCAAGGATGACCTTTGCACGTCATTTTGTAGGATTTTTTGACTTCAAAGAGACATATGAAGGGAACATATATATATTAGGTAGATTTTATAGATATATAGGTATGGTGGGACCCAAGGACACTTGGTGATAGACATATATGCATGTTTTGAACAAAAGAAAAGAGGGATACTAACTTTTGGGAGGGAGAAGAAGAGCTGAACTAGACCCTTTGGAGCTTCATATCTCTGTCCATGGAGGATTGCAAGTCTCCTATGTTCAACTAACTTTCCATCTAGGGTGTGGGTGAAACCCCTAGCCATGTAACTTGTTCATTTTGTAGCAACTTTGGGATTTATATTTATATGTTGATTACTTAGCCTAGTGTTTTGTATAACATTTGTGAACCTTTTAATATATTCATTTGATGTCATTTCTTCCTGTTGTCTTAGAGTAGAAATATTTCATTTTGAATGCTTAACATTTACAACTTTCACAAAAATTATAAATGATGGCTTTGTAATGGTTTTTAATGGAATGTGATGTTTCTTTCTTATATAGCCCATGCCAAAATAGGGTAGTTTGGATGCACTTAGGTACATTTAGAAAATAGGATAACTAGATAGGTTGAAGGACTATGCTTGTTGAAGATGGACTATGTTTAGTTGGAAATCATGTTTATCTTTTGACATGTCAATGTAAGTCACAAGCCTAATGACATTGTGTTGCATATAATTCTAAAAATTCCCATTTGCTACATACATGGAAATGTTAAATGGTTAGAGGTGAAAACTACCCCTAGCTCTCTCAACTTTACAAACTCTTTATTTTTAATGCTTTTACATCTTACGAAATAGTTTTAAATCAAAACCAAAAACTTTGTATTTAGGATTAAATTGGAAGTACTCTCTCAACATTGCAATTCACCCATGTAGTCCTCATGGGATCGATACCCTCTATATAGAACCGTATCTACAAAGATTCGTTCTCTTGCGAGTGGTTTAAATTATATTTTGATATGCAAAAGTAAGCTAAAAAGAAAACAATTTTGGCTGCATCAAAATTTTGGCGCCGTTGCCGGGACTACGGTGTAATTGTCGCCATTGAGAGATTAAGTCCAATTTGATTCTTAGTCTAGAAATTCTTTTATTCTTTTTGTATATATTATGTTCTTATCTCTCAATTTGCTTAATTTAAGGTATACCACACACTGGGCATCTCAAGAACTCAAGTTTGGACTGTTTGTGAGTATATTGTCTAAAATTCTTGCATTTGATTGAATTTTCTTTGTTTTACGTACATAATTTTTGTTTTACTTTTAATTCATGCTAGGTAGACGGTCATTGTCACTTCCTTTGCTTTCGTGTAACATTGAACTTGAACGAACACCTAGACAACGTAGAGGAACCTCTAGGGACCCTATATTGCTTAGGAATGAAAACATGGAACCAAATGGTATACAACCTCCCTGACTACCACCATTTAATCTGGCACAACCTCCTCCACCTCCTCCTCCTCAAGGAGAAGTACTTATGGACTTCTACTTTCCTACTACTTATGATGTGCCATCATGCATTGAATTTCCAAATATAGCGGCAAGTCAATTTGAAATAAAGTCCTCCACCATCAATCTTCTCAATAGTTTCCATGGACTTCCAAATGAAGATCCATACAAGCATTTAGATTACTTCCTTGCAGTGTGTTCCACCATTCAGGTGCCATATTTCACGACAGATGATTTGAAGCTTCGTATGTTTTCATTTTCTCTCAAGGATAAAGCTAGAAGTTGGTTCAACTCTTTATAACCTAACTCAATCTACTCATGGGCATAAATGCAAATTTAATTCCTAAAAAAATACTTCCCAGTGGGAAAGACGAGTGACATTCGGCGAGCAATCACTAGGTTCACTCAAATTGACTAAGAACAATTTCATGAAATGTGGGAGAGATTGAAAGATCTTTTAAAATCTTGTCCACACCATGCTGTTGATCGGCGTTGAATGTTACGCATTCTAGCCTCTTAACTTATGTATTTTATTCTCTTAGTGGTAGACTATTTTATGATTTTACTTCATTTTAGTATTTTCTGTATTTTCAGGGCCTTAATGATTATTTCAGTTAAAACCAAGCTTTTGGGATTTTAAAGAAGATATCCAAGATGGTTAGATGAAGCCTACACCAAGGAGAATCATTCAACCATTTATTTCAACTCAATTCAGCCCAAGGAAGAGGTCCAAGAGAATTACAGCTGCTTAAGAAGGTTTCGGGCCTGAAACCCAAATCTGCGCATAATACAGTCTTAATCCCGTTTTAGAAAATGGACCAGAAGTCTTATTTTTGAGCCTCAAATCGACATAATTTTCACTAAAGGTTGAACGAAATTTGATTCTGCACACTTTTGTATTTCACGAAAATTCCGTAAATCGGACTTCTACTGGGTCAAAAGTTGGGCCAAAGTCAACAGGAAAAACCCACCTGATTAGTGCTGCGGGAAACCCTAATTTATTCCTAATTGGATTAAGACTTTGGTGTATTCTCTTGGGGAATAAAGTGAAGAATAAGGGGCTGAGTTTAGGGGAGTTTGAGGGAGATTAGAGAGATTGGAGAGTCTGAGAGGGCCGAAAAGAGAACAGAAACATATTTGTAGAGCCATTGGAGAACGAAGTCATACGCGTAATTCATAAAGATGACGCCTTCTTCCTCAACAGTTGAAGCTTCTTCTTCTACCATGAGCGGCTAGTTCATCCACTAGGGTTTTGATGTAGCCCTAACAAAGCATCAATGGTTTGATTGTTTTAATTATTGGGGACCTTTATATACATGCATAGATTGTGTAATTCAGAGGATTCTTATTATAGAATTGAGCAATAAAAGTCTTGTAAATTCAATCTCAATGATTTCTTATCTTGTCTTAGATATTTAGTTGTTGTTATTGAACTCAATCTCTCTTGTTTTCTGTGATTATGAGAGCGATTATTACACAATGGTAATCACTGAATATATTGTTAAGAGCTTTGATGGATTATGCCTAGAGAAGATGAACCATACTGCACCCTAGATTAGAGTAGTTAGGCAGATGGCCCATGCCAATCGAAGATAGTCCATGGCTTAGCCTTAATCATATGTTATCTTCTTGACGGATGAAGGTGAGCTTGTAGCCACCGACACCACTTATACATGATGTAATTCCCCATAGTTGATTCAATTGACCATTGATTGTGGAGTTAGTGGTGAAGTCAAATACCCTAGATTTCTCTCATATTATCTTCACTATCTGTTTACTTTGATTTATTTTATTTTATCTTTTTAATTAGTTTAGTTTAAAAATCAGAATTCTTTTCTTAAATTTAATTAGAATTAATTCTGTATTCTAACTCATCAGACCATAATCCCTGAGGTACGATACCCCTTTTCGATAGCCCTATTCTGCAAGGAATTCGTTCTATTGCGAAGTGTGGAAATTTTTAATTGATATACTTTTTGAGTCACACTCACACACGAATCAATTTTTGGCACCGCTGCCGGGGATTATCTATTTGATTGATTGGATTTTACAGAATTAATTTTAATTGGATTTTTAGTTTAGGAAATTTTTATATTTTATTTTTAATTTTGTTTTTGTTTCTTTTCAGGTGCTTTTGGTTAATATATGCAAGGTCGTCGTTCTGTAGCTGATCATTTGATACCTCTTGATCCTGTGCCTGAACGTACTCTTAGACAATAGAGGAACATCCTTGTTGATACCATTGTGCAAGAGGAAGAATTAATTGAAGATATGGCAGAAGAGAGGAATAACAACCTTGTTCCTAATGCTGATTGAGAAAGAGCTAGATTGCTTAGGGACTACTATGTTCCTGAGACATATACCTCACCAGCAGGTTTTCAACTGCCCAATGTCACAGCACAGAATTATGAGATCAAGTCCAGCATTATTCAGATGCTACCATCTTACTTTGGGCTGACTCAAGAAGACCCTTACAAGCATCTAGATGAATTCATTGAAGTGTGCTCAACTTCTCTGAAGATGCTTTCAGAATGAGACTTTTTCCATTCTCCTTGAAAGACAAAGCAAAGTATTGGTTCAATTCTCTACCCGCAGGTTCTATCACGACTTCGACTCACATGCAACATGAGTTTCTCAAGAAGTATTTTTCGATAGGGAAGACCAATCAGTTCAGACGTGCTATCACTGGTTTCTCCCAACATGAGGGGGAAAAATTTTATGGGACATGGGAAAGATTCAAGGACCTTCTTAGGAAGTGTCCCCATCATCAAGTTCCTAAGTGGCAACTAGTGCAGAGTTTTCATGAAGGGCTGATAGAAGCCAACAGACAGATGGTTGATGCATCTTGTGGAGGTACTTTTATGTTGAAGAGTGAAGAAGAGGCATAGACCTTATTTGAAAATCTTAGTGACAACTCTCTACAACATGTGTCCTCTACTCGTTCTAGCAAACCTGCCACTACAAGGAAGACTGATGGGATTTTTGAGGTTGGTGCTTCAGAAGCTATGCCAACCGACATTGATTTAATTGCACAGAAGGTAGCAGCAATTATGGCTGCCAATCAAACTCCTTCTGCTTCAAATTCTTCATTGCTAGGCCCTTGTGAATTTTGCTCTAGCCCTATGCATAATGTGAGTAATTGTCCTTCAATGGGGCAATTTTTTGATGTTCAACATGAGCAAGTCCAAGCTACATTCACTGGACCAATGAATCTTCCACGAGGTAATACTTACAATCCTACATGGAGGAATCATCCTGGTTTATCTTACAGTAACCAAGGGGCAGCAATGCAACCGTCATATCAACCTAGGACTTTTGTGCCTCAACAGCAATTTCAAACACAAAGTCCTATGGCCCAAAGAATTTCAGCTATTGAAGACAAACTGACACTTACCTAGTCCAAATTTGACAAGCTTGACTCACTTATAGAGACAGTGCAAGCTACTGCAGCAACCGTACAATCTACAGTTCAGCTAGTGCACTCGGACTCTCAATCCATTGCGAAACTGGAATCTCAGTTTGGACAGCTTGCTACTTCCTTGAGTAGAAGAGAAGAAGGGAAGCTCCCTAGTCAACCAATTGCTAATCCAAGGGGGATACAAGCTTCCACAAGTAACTCACACCATGAGCAAGTCCAAGCTATTACCACTTTGAGGAGTGAGAAAATAATTGATAATAAGGTGGGTGAGAAAAAAGAAGAAGAAAAAGTGACCACAAGTTCAAGTGCTGAAATTTCTTATGAGCCCAAGGCTCCTTTCCCACAACATTTCCTTGAAGCATCTAGATTGGGGAAGCAAGAAGACAAGCTGCATGACATGATGGAGGTGTTTCGACAAGTGAAGATTAATTTGCCACTCCTTGATGCCATCAAGCAAATTCCTCCTTATGATAAATTCTTGAAGGACTTGTGCACTCAGAAAAGGCGTTCTAAAAGCCATATGCCAAAGAAAGTGATGCTGCTACAGCAAGTAAGTTCGATAATTCAGCAGTGTACTCCTCCCAAGTACAAAGATCTTGGTGCTCCAACTATCTCATGCATCATTGGGGAGCACTATGTGGATAAAGCTCTTCTTGATTTGGGTGCAAGTATGAATTTGCTACCCTATTCAGTCTACTTACAATTGGGCTTGGGAGAATTGAAGCCTACCTCGGTGGTATTGCAATTTGCAAATAGATCAACAAAGCAACCCCGAGGAATCATAGAAGATGTGCTCATTAAAGTGGATAAGTTCTACTTTCCTGTTGATTTCATTGTACTTGAAACTGAGCCGGTTCATAATCCGAAGAGGCACATTCCAGTGATTCTTGGTCGAACTTTCTTAGCTACAGCTGATGCTTGTAGAAATTGTAGGTCGAGGATCATGGATATTTCATTTGGCAACATGAATGTCAAGCTTAATGTGTTCAATGCTATCCAACACCCTCCAGATCAGAGTGATGTGTTCTGCATAGATGATATTAATGAATGTGTAGAGGAATTTGTTTCATCCTCTATATCTCAAAACTCCCTAGAAGTATGTAAGTCTCTTTATGACTTTGAGAACATTAATGATGAAGAGTTGTGTGAAGAGGTGCATTCTATGCTGGAAGTGGATGCTATTCAGAATACTCCACCTTGGAGAATTCCAATTGAGCCACTACCACCTCTCTCTAGCACTCCCCTAGTGCTTTCATTGGAGTCCCCTCCATTATTAGAGTTGAAGCCTTTGCCTAACAAGTTGAAGTATGTATTTTTGAGGGCACAGAAAACTCTTCCTGTTATAATTGCCTCTGATCTGACAGAAATTCAAGAGAAAAGCTTAGTAGAGGTCTTATATCAACATCGTGAAGCAATTGGGTGGAGTGTTGCTAATCTTAAGGGCATTGATCCCTCAATTTGCATGCATAAAATTCATCCGTAAGCCAACTAGAGAGCCTTAGAGGCGACTGAACCCCAACATGAAGGAGGTGGTAAAGAAAGAGGTTGTCAAATTACTTGATGCATGCATCATTTATCCAATTTTTGACAGCACATGGGTGAGTCCAACACAAGTGGTTCCTAAGAAGTCTGGCCTTACCATTGTCCCTAACTCTATGGGAGAGCTTGTTCCACAACGTACTGCCACAGGTTGGCGTGTTTGCATTGATTACAGGAAGCTCAATTCTATGACAAGGAAGGATCACTTCCCTCTTCCATTCATTGATCAAATACTTGAAAGGTTAGCTGGTCAGAGCTATTATTGCTTTCTGGATGGCTACTCTGGTTATAACCAAGTGGCTATGGATCCAGAAGATCAAGAGAAGACTACTTTCACTTGTCCCTTTGGTACTTTTGCTTATCGTCGTATGCCATTTGGATTATGTAATGCTCTGGCGACATTCCAAAGGTGTATGATGGCCATCTTTTCTGACATGGTGGAAAAATTCTTGGAGGTGTTCATGGATGATTTCTCTATTTTTGGATCATCCTTTGAAAACTATCTAAGTAATTTATCACTGGTGCTTCAAAGGTGCCGAGAGCGTAATTTGGTACTTAGTTGGAAGAAGAGCCATTTTATGGTGAAAGAGGGTATTGTATTGGGCCATATTGTTTGAGAGAGAGGCATTGAAGTTGATAAAGCAAAGATAGACCTAATTGCAACTCTGCCTCATCCAACTTCGGTAAGGCAAGTTCGATCTTTCTTAGGCCATGCTGGGTTCTATAGAAGATTCATCAAGGATTTCAGTAAAATTGCTCGACCATTGTGCCATGTGTTATCTAAAGATGTTCCCTTTATCTTTGATGAAGAATGTGTGCAAGCTTTTGAAAAGCTTCGGTCTCTGTTATCCTCTGCACCAATCATGCAGTCTCCAAAGTGGGCTTTACCTTTTGAAATCATGTGTGATGCCTCTGATTATGCAGTGGGAGCAGTGTTGGGACAAAGAGAAGAGAAACGGCCATATGTCATCTATTACGCTAGTAAGGCTCTCTCTGATGCCCAACTCAATTATACAACCACAGAGAAAGAGCTTCTAGCTGTAGTATTTGCCTTGGACAAGTTTCGTTCTTATTTATTGGGATCCAAGGTGGTTGTCTACTCTGATCATGCAGCATTGAGACACTTATTGGCAAAGAAAGAAACCAAACCGCGTCTTATTCGATGGATTTTATTGCTGCAAGAATTCAATTTGGAGATAAAAGACAAAGGGGACTGAGAATGTGGTTGCGGATCATTTATCTCGGATTGAGTTTGAGCCGGTGATTGATGCATTACCTATTCGAGACTCATTCCCGGATGAGCAATTGTTTGGAATTACTTTGATGAAAGTTAATGGGCAAAGGTTGAAGCATTGTGTGGAAGGATGTGTGCCAAGAAGAGACGTAGAGTCCGTCGACTTGACGGATCCCGTCTATCCAACTTAATCCCTTCGGAGAGTTGATCGTCTCCTACGGACGTTAAATTCTAGGTTTTGTATGTATTTCTATCCCTTAATTTCTTTAGTTTTCTTTGATTTTAATTTTAATTTTTAGTTTTCTTAAGTTTTCTTTCAATTCTAGTTGCGTTTTAATTTTTTTTCTTTGAGTTTTTGATGTATAAGTTGCTTCCGAAGGATGCCAAGAGGTGTACCGAGGTATTTGGACTCAAGACGGGTGAAAAATCGTGCTCTCGGTCGACCTTGGGCGATGGAGACTCAAAAATATCAAGTCTCAGTCGAACTTGGGCGATGGAGGGTCCAACAGGCATCCAGGAGGGGGATCGATCGCCCCATGTTAATTCCTGAAGATCCCCACCAGCAGGTGGGCGATCGATCGCCCACCCTAGGGGGGATCAATCGCCCAAGCCCATGGGTGGGCTGGCCGAAACTCCCTTCTATATAAAGCCTCCTTATTCTATTTGGTTGCTACCACTTGCATCCTTAACCTCTTTGAACTCCAATTCAAGTCCTACTTCAACCGAAAAATTAATTTCTTCAATTGGTGATTATTAAACAAGAATTCAACATTGATCATCATCAACTTCAACATCAAATTGGATCAAAAATCACTAGTTCTCAAAGGAAGCTCTCACTTTTTCAAGTTCAACATCAAAGTAAGTGAAGTTTTTCTTTGGGAAAATTGTGAAATTCTTTTTGAGGGCTTTTGAAGACCAAGTTTGGTGGATCAATTTGGTGCATTTACTTGTTCGATTTGGGTGGAAAATTGCCAAAAAGAGGAGGTTGAAGGTTACAAGTTAATTGTGCATGCCAAGTGTTCGATTTAATTCCTCAACCACACTTTTTCTACTTCTATGGCACCAAAGAGAGCAAGTCACCAAGGTGCTTCAAGTTCACGTAATCCTCGCCGAGCCAGGCATGATCCAACTACCGGTTCTTCACGATCTCACCGAGAAGGTATTCAAGAGAGATGGCATCCAAGGGCTTTGAACTTTGAAACTACGTTTGACATAGCCGAACTCTATGGTATGTTTTCTGAGACACGATGGGGGATTTTTGACATCCGTCGTCGTCGGTCGGCATCCATTTTTGTTCCACTCTCTTCTACTATCTACCCGAGGCTTCTCAAGGTATTTTATCAGAACTTAATGCCGACACCTGATGAGTGGGATGTGCTTACTTCTTCAGTAGATGGAACAATAGTTCGGGTGGACATGTCATCCATTGCCATTGCCATGGGTTGTCCTCATGAGTGCCCAGATGATTTATCTCATATCTATACTCATCTACCCGACGATTTGTCAGTGGGTAATTTGGTTGCACGTTTGTGTGCTAATCAGTTTTCCAGACCGAAAAGGAATGCAGCTTCCAAGTCTTCAATGCCAAATCATTTATGGTTCCTTGACGTTGTTCTAGTCAAGAATGTATGTCCAATTGGACATAAAACCGAGAGACGTCAAGAGTTCCTCAAAGCCTTATATGTTATACATTTTGGGCATTGGCTGTCATTCCCACAGATTGTCTGGGGCCAGATGGAGAAGTTCTTTTCCAAGGTTGTAGCCAAGGCACCAGACAGTGCAAGTGACTGGGAGTTTCCATTCCCTACTATTATTCATCAGTTGCATGTGGCACAGGGGTATGCAGTCCATGAGGACGAGCTTGCCTTTCCACGTGATCTTCATTATGGCACGCATGACTGAAATTTGAGCCGATCTCATATGCACCAGAGAGTCATAGCATCGCCTGGTGAAGTATCTCGGTTGGCCCAGGGAGGAGAACATATAGATATCCCACCACCGGTGGAAGATCCTGAGGAGATGAAAGCAGAGGAAGAGGAGGTGCATGCACAGGCTGGTGGTCATGATTATCAGTATTTAGAAGGGCAGATTGCTGGGTTGACAACCCAGTTTGGCACCTTACAGATAGAGGTATCCACACAGATTGGAGCAATGAGGACAGAGATGACGGATCACTTTCGTGACACTCGCCAAGACCAACTAGAGATGAGGAGGATGCTACGTGCACTGATGCGCCAGGCAAACTTGGATCCGGATGCTCAGTCACCACCACACCCTTGACAGGAAGGTAACCAACTTTTGTATTTTATTTTATTTTTAGTTTTTATTTTTCTTTTTAAATTTTATTTTTCTTTTTGTAGTTAGATTTTTATTTTTTATTTTAAAAAAAAAAAAGAGAAAAAAAATGAAAAATGAAAAAAAATATTTTCTTTTATTTTATTTTAGGAGTTTTCTCTTTCATATTTATTTTCACCCATACTATTTCACTTGATCTTTGGGTTATAGTGGTTTGTTTTGACAGGTGAAACATCCAAGTTTGGGGGTGTGCTTTCATTGCCTTCATGCTAGTGGTGTGCTCTATTTTCTTTCCACTACTCTGAATTTCTGGTAACATCGTTCTTACTCTTCTCTTTGCTTTGATTGATAGTACATTGGGGACAATGTACAGTTTAAGTTTGGGGGTGAGGCGATGCCTATTTGTGTGCTTTATTGCAATATGGGGGGAAATTTGTGTGAAATTCTTTTTGTATTAGGATTTTATTTTATTTTATTTTCTTAGTTTATTTTTTTTTATTTTCTTTTGCTTTGTTTTTAGATAGATTGTTTTGACATTATTCAAAGGATTAATACCTTATGTAGGTGCTTAACTTGCTATTTTTGAGTATGTTTTAAATTCTTGAAAACCATGGGTTAAATTATGTGATTTTAATCATGGTTTGTAATAACATGTTTTGAAGTGATTAATTTTAGTTTCCTTACAATGCACAAACACACTAGCATAGTCTTATGGGGTATAAACTTTGGTTTTGAGTTATTGAGTTACATATGCTTGATATTAATTAGTATCTCTTGAGAATGAGTACCGATAATGTGTTTTACTTGACTTCAATGAAAAAAAAAAAAGAAGTGAAAAAAAAGGAAAAAAAAATGATGAATAAGCAAATCAATTTGATCCTTTTCATGAGTAACCGGGCCTCTATGCCTCAGGAAGCACGGAGTGTTCGCGTCAAAAGTGAAAGGGTGAGAAAAGATGAGCATTGGTTGTCTTAATTTGTAGCCTGATTGATTCGAGTAATTAGGTCTTCGAGGTATCTTAAAGCCTAGTGCCCTAAAGCCATCTAGTTTGGGAGTCACTGACTGAAAGCTTGCTACATGGATCTTTCAGAAAGCTTAATAGATCAAGACATTGCACAACCAATAAAGCAATGAAAAAAAGAATGATAAGAAAAAAATAGAAAAGTCATGTATTCATGTTTGGCAGTATGATTTCAATAAGGAGAGCTACTGAGTTGAAAGGGTATGTGCCTTAATATATTCAGAGCTTGGTTATGCTACATGAGATGATTGCTAGTTCACTTTACACGAGGGAGCTAGAGTTAATTATTTTGAGATATGTTGATGTAAATTATGCATAGGGACCATTGCTTTGAATTATGGAATTTGAGAGTTGAAATTATTCTTGAATGCAAGTTTGTAACTATATATTGTAATCTTCTTCTTGAATTAATGTTGAAACAGAATTTTGAATGTTTGTGGGTAACATTTCTGGAAACCCTCACGAGACTATACTCCTCCACTAGGGGAACCTAGGGGCTTAAAGGTTTGTTGCATATGTTAAATGCAATCGTTTCTCCCACGAAAGTGGAGTTGGGTAGTTTAGTTAGTAGTTGTTAGTTTCCTTTGTTTTAGTTTTGTTTTATTCTATTACTAAGGGACTAGCAATATGTAAGTTTGGGGGTGTGATCGGCGTTGAATGTTACGCATTCTAACCTCTTAACTTATGTATTTTATTCTCTTAGTGATAGACTATTTTGTGATTTTACTTCGTTTTAGTGTTTTCTGTATTTTCAGGGCCTTAATGATTATCTCAGTTAAAACCAAGCTTTTGGGCTTTTAAAGAAGACATCCAAGATGGTTAGATGAAGCCTACAACAAGGAGAATCATTCAACCATTTATTTCAACTCAATTCAGCCCAAGGAAGAGGTCCAAGAGAATTACAGCTGCTTAAAAAGGTTTCGGGCCTGAAGCCCAAATCTGCGCATAATACAGTCTTAATCCCGTTTTTGAAAACGGACCAGAAGTCTTATTTTCGAGCCTCAAATCGACATAATTTTTGCGATAGGTCGAACAAAATTTGATTCTGCACACTTTTGTATTTCACGCAAATTCCGTAAATCGGACTTCTACTAGGTCAAAAGTTGGGCCAAAGTCAACAGGAAAAACTCACCTGATTAGTGCTGCGGGAAAGCCTAATTTATTCCTAATTGGATTAGGACTTTGGTGTATTCTCTTGGGGAATAAAGTGAAGAATAAGGGGCTGAGTTTAGGGGAGTTTGAGGGAGATTAGAGAGATTGGAGAGTCTGAGAGGGCTGAAAAGAGAACAGAAACATATTTGTAGAGTCATTGGAGAACGAAGTCATACGCGTAATTCATGAAGATGATGCCTTCTTCCTCAATAGTTGAAGCTTCTTCTTCTACCATGAGCGGCTAGTTCATCCACTAGGGTTTTGATGTAGCCCTAACAAAGCATCAATGGTTTGATTGTTTTAATTATTGGGGACCTTTATATACATGCATAGATTGTGTAATTCAGAGGATTCTTATTATAGAATTGAGCAATAAAAGTCTTGTAAATTCAATCTCAATGATTTCTTATCTTGTCTTAGATATTTAGTTGTTGTTATTGAACTTAATCTCTTTTGTTTTCTGTGATTATGAGAGCGATTATTACACAATGGTAATCACTGAATATATTGTTAAGAGCTTTAATGGATTATGCCTAGAGAAGATGAACCATACTGCACCCTAGATTAGAGTAGTTAGGCAGATGGCCCATGCCAATCGAAGATAGTCCATGGCTTAGCCTTAATCATATGTTATCTTCTTGACGGATGAAGGTGAGCTTGTAGCCACCGACACCACTTATGCATGATGTAATTCCACATAATTGATTCAATTGACCATTGATTGTGGAGTTAGTGGTGAAGTCAAATACCCTAGATTTCTCTCATATTATCTTCACTATCTGTTTACTTTGATTTATTTTATTTTATCTTTTTAATTAGTTTAGTTTAAAAATCAGAATTCTTTTCTTAAATTTAATTAGAATTAATTCTGTATTCCAACTCATCAGACCATAATTCCTGAGGTACGATACCCCTTTTCGATAGCCCTATTCTGCAAGGAATTCGTTCTATTGCGAAGTGTGAAAATTTTTAATTGATATACTTTTTGAGTCACACTCACACACGAATCAGCTGTCCCAAAATGGCAGCTTGTGCAAAGTTTCTATGATAGGGTAAGCGAGCAACATAGACAAATGATAGACTCCGCTTGTGGAGGGACATTTCTTCTCAAATGCCTGGATGATGCATGGAGACTTTTTCAAAACCTAAGTGATAACTCAGCTCAGTGCTCCTTCACTAGAAAGGGGAAAAACACCCAATCTATTAAAGGAGTGCATGAGATATCAAGGTTGGATGAGGTCGCTATGCAAGTAGAGGCCCTTACTCGAAAAATTGACAAACTCATAAAGAGTGGGCTGCCTACTTCTAGCCAACCTGTTCTAAATCAGGATGGATGTTCGTTTTGCTATAGCACTTCACCTTATGTGCGGGATTGTCCTATGGCCGGTCAATCCCCCGATTATGCTCAAGAGCAAGCGAATGTCGTGTACTCTAAACCAATAAATGATCCATACTCAAATACGTACAATCCTGACTATAAGAATCATCCGGCATTTTCTTGGAAATCTCAAGAATCAAGACCATCTTATCAAGGACAAAATTCCTACAATTCTTAATCTCAATAGCCTCAATATAGGCCAAATTCTCAACCTTATCACCAAAAATCCAACTACCAAATTCCACCACCACCTCATCCTAGAAGCCAAGGCTTTGAAGAAAGAGTGCTAAGCAATCTTAAGGTTAACACCCACTTATTGCAGGCCCACTCTCAATCAATTTCTAAGCTTAAAGCCAATGCTCAATCTATGGCTAGGCTAGAAGCTCAAATAGGGCAGCTAGCTAATGCTTTGAATAGAATAGAGAAAGGAAAGTTACCAAGTCAACCGGTGGCAAATCCTAAGGGTGTCCATATGATTGATGATTCAACATCTTCATCTTATGATGCTCCTCTGGAGCATGTTCAATCAATCACCACCTTAAGGAGTGGTAGAATCATAAATTCTAAGGTTGAACAAGAGAAAAAGAAAATCCATGAAAAACCCAAAAATCTAAAAGAATCCCTTATAAATCCAAGTGTTTCTCCTTTATATCCAAATGTGAACAAAGTCCCACAAATTCCAAAGGGAAAATCAATTGAAGTCATGTCATCACCTATTCCAAATCTTAACACTTCATTTGAACCTCCAGTTCCTTTCCCTCAAAGATTGAAGGAAACCTCTCATTTCGGAAAATAAGGAGAGAAAATTCAGGACATGATGGAGACAAACAAGTGAAAATCAATCTCCCTCTCCTTGATGCTATCAGAAAAATTCCCTCATATGCTAAATACTTGAAGGACTTATGCACTCAAAAGCGTAAATCTAGGAACAATGTTCCTAGGAAAGTCCTTTTAACAGAGCAAGTGTGTGAGATATAAATTTATAATTGGCATATTTCGGTGATCAAAACCTGATTGATCGAGTTGTAATTTTCTATTTATTCTTTGTATCGATCATCGACATCTTCGACAAATCAGTTAAAACACCATATAGTACAGGTAAGTATGGTGAGGACACTCTGCACTTTTTATTTCTGAGCCTATTTTGAAAAACCAGGGTTTAAATGAAAATTTTAGGGTTTTTCAAAGTAGGATCGGTCCCCAATTTTTAGGACCGGTCCAACTTTTCTCGGTAGTTTAGTTTCTGCAGGTTTTCTAAAATTTCCGCCGGTCCTATTTATTTGGCACCGGTCCCACTTAGGTTGTTCCAAATAGGAAATAGATTTTGACGGAAATCCTGATTCCTATTGGGTTTGAAACTTCTAGGAAAGTTCTCTTTTGGTATTTAACTTCTTTTCCAAGTAAAATTAGAACTTCCTTGCCTATATATATGTATTCATATTTTCTCTACGGGTGTGACCTGGAAAATTAATATTTTTAGAGAGAGAAAGTATATACAATATAATTAGGGCTATATATTTTTAAGAACACACATCCATACTACACGAGTGATTTTTAGGATGGTGTTCTACTTCTAATTAGCTGCTCAGAGACTGCATCAAATCTATTTGCTGATCAGAACATTAGATTGATGGTTCTTCACTTGCTTGCTTGCTGAGGAAGAAAGGTGACAAGATTGCACTACGAATGGAACAAAATACTTGCTGAGTATTTTGGTTCTTCCAGCAACCTTTCTGTAAGGGTGGTGACCTTAGCCGAAAGTCTGTAGTAGTTGGACGTGTTGTCGCAATCATAAGCCTGAGGTGTTCCGCATCAGATCCTTGACAGATTGAAGAGGGGTGTGAGACTGAGACAGAGTCTGTTGTACTTTGCTTCATCATAGTGAATTGGTTTCTTGAGGCGTGCCGCCTCCCTCCGTGGTTTTTCCCATCTTGGGTTTCCACGTATATCTGGTGCATTCTTTTCTTTACTTGCACTTTATTTATTTGCTTGCTTTAATTGTTTGATTAATTGGACTTAAAATTGAATTAATTAAAAATTAAGCAAACGAGCAAGTGATCCTATTCACCCCCCTCTAGGTTCTAAAATACTTTTCGTAATCGCTTCCCCACCGCGCAACGAACAATTGGTATCAGAGCAGTGTTCTCTAATTTGTGAGTAGTTCCTTGTGAAGTATTTTTAAAATCAAAATTTATTTTTGTTTTCAAAAATTATTATGGAATCTAGTATGAAAGAGGGTGGATCGATTCAGCGAACTCCATTGTTTGATGGTTCAAATTATACTTTCTGGAAGTCTCGTATGAAAGCCTTTTTAAAATCTCAAGGAGAAAGAGTTTGGATGGCTGTACAGAATGGCTATAAAATTTCTACCACTACCATTGGTGATGGTGATGCTGTTATGACTGTAGAGAAGGATAAAGCAACATGGTCTAATGTTGAGCATGAAGATGCTACTAATAACAATAAGGGTTTATATGCTATATTTAATTCTGTTGTTCCTTTTGAATTTGCTAGAATCTCTGCTTGTTCCACTTCAAAAGAAGCATGGGATATTTTACAGGTAACTCATGAGGGTACCACCAAGGTAAGGAGATCTAAGTTACAAATGCTTGCTACTAAATTTGAAACAGTCAGAATGGATGAAGATGAGATGTTCTCTGATTTTTATTCTAGACTTAATGATATTGTTCAAAGTAGTGCTAACTTTGGTGAGCAAATTCCCTCTTTTCAGATTATTAGAAAAATCATGAGATCATTGCCTAATAGGTTCCAAGTTGAGTTGGAAATCTTAGATGAGAGCAGAGATGTAGATTCAATGGAGGTGGCTGAGTTAGTTGGATCAATTCAAACTTTTGAGATGAAATATCCAAAGCTTCAGAAATCAAAAAATTTGGCTTTAAAAACATCAAAGACTTCAAAGTTTTCAAGTTTGTCAAATTGTTCAAATTCTTCAAAATTTGAAGTTGAAAAAATTGAAAGTTTTGAATATGATTCAGATAATGATGTTGCACTCCTTGCTAAGAAATTTAGAAAGATTCTTGAATATGAAAAAGGTAAAAATTTAAGAAAAGGAAATCCTTCTAAATTCCGGAATCAAAGCTCATCATCCAAAGGTAAGGAAAGGAAAGAGAAAGAAGATGACTCTAAGGAAATTGAGGTTACTTGTTGGACATGTGGTGAAAAAGGTCATACATCTAATCAATGTCAAATTCCTAAGAAAAATAGCTTTAGTGCAAAGAAAATTTCAAACAAGAAAGTTATGAAAGCTATTATTTCTGAGTCTGAATCTTCTAACTCTGATAGTGATTCTTCTGTTGAGAATGATTCTCTTGCTTTTGTTGCTTTATTGAATGGTGATACTGCTAATGATTCTTCTTCTGATATAGGTAAAACAGAGATATACACTACTCTCAGTCAAGTAGGGTCTGACGATTCAGAAGTTGAGCAGTCTAATGAAGAACCATGTGAAAGCAAGCTGCCAAAACTTTTTGAGAAATTGCTGAAATCTTATAATAAAAAATTTGAGAAGCTGAAGCAAGAAAAATTTGAGAAAGAGACTTGGAAGAAAAAGAATGAAGATCAAGTGAAGTTGATTGAAGAAAGTAAAGCTGAAATTCTAAATCTTCAAGGCAAAGTCAAATTTCTCGAAAGCGAGGTAAGTTAAGCTATTTCTACTAGAGATTCTCTTGTTGCTAAAATTAATTTTCTTGAGCCTGAATTGGAAAAATCACAAGAGAAATTAATTGCTTTTACTTCTGGACAGATTAAGCTTGATAGCATGATTAGTGTTGGTAAGCCTGTAGGAGATAAGACTGGATTAGGTTTTGTTGGGTCATCATCTAAGGGAAAAACTATTTTTGTTAAACCCAAGAATTTAATTGTGTCTGAACCCAAACCTAAGTCTCAAGTTGAGTCTGTGCATGCTAATGATGTATCCAATGTGCTTTATTGTTCTTTTTGTGGTAAGACTGGACATAGTCAACACTATTGCTATAAAAAGAGAAGACATTCTAATTCTGATTTTCATGTGCATAATTCTTTTGCTAAGAATAGGGTTCATGTTAAAAAGTCACATTATTGGAACAAACCCAAAAATTCTCAAGGTAGAATTCAAATAAAGAGAAGAATGTTTTTGTTGCTCCACAATTCTTTCCTGCTAAATTGCATGTTAAAACTATCTGGATAAAAAAGGAAGATTTGGAGAAGTTTGTGCCTATTGATACTATGGGATTTATTTCTAATAGGTTTTTGGGTGCAAAACCCCCTAACTAGGTCATTAGGACTTTGATGGTCATGGATTGAGCTTATGTTTATTATTTGTTTTCCATTGGACCATATCTTTTAGGTTAGGATAGGTTTTGTTTATTTTTAGAAATAATCATATGAGATTATGAGAATTATATTTTTCTGATAAATAATGTGAATTCTTTATATTCTTTTTAATTTCACTTTAATTTGTGAATGCATAATTGGGACACTTAGTTTGTCAATAAATGAAGTGCTTGATTTTAGGATTTTGACATCGATAACCAATATGCTGTATTTATTTCTTTTTGGAGGTAAATCTTCTGAGTCCATACAAAATTGTGCACTAGTCCAACTCTGAGAGAATTGATTGAAAACTAATGTGAAGTTGACTAGAGTATATTGTATGAGTAACATTAAAAGCTTAAATGATCAATGAAAAAAATTGATGAAAAAATTTATGTTTTTATTCAGCATGAAAAGAAAAAGAAAATAAAAAATTTGCTGAATATCTAAGTCAAATGGAAAAAGCTACCTTCGGGATGTGTTCGTAGCTCCACTACAATGTAAATCTCCAATGAGATATCTTTAAAAATTTGAAGAGTTGTTTTGAGGAAAATAGCTGGCTGCCCGTAAGAGTGAAAGCCACCTTCTTAGAAATAAAAAGAAAAGATGATGAAATTCAATAAATAAAAAAAAGAAATTGTTTGATCATGTGTAGCTATACTTGCTAATTATCCAATATGTTTTAGAAGATGGATCAAAGGAATTTGATTAATTTTTGATGAAGTTGGATTACACACACACACACACATGGATTTATTAGATGAATTTCTAAATTTTTATAAATATTTGTGTGTTGGAAGTTGTTTCATGATCATGAATTTAAGAATGAATTTTATGGATAAATTCTGGATTTTAAAATTCTGCATTTATAAATGTTTGAAAATTTTCAGAAATCTTAAGAACTCATGTTATTCTTTGAAAATTGCGCTTTGATTATTCTCATGAGATTATCCATGTTTTATTTTTATTTTTGTTTTGTTTGAAAATTTTTCAAAAAATCCAAAAATATGTTTCATATTGATTTTGTGTTTATTTTTCATAGTTTGTGTGGTTAATTGCTAAATCAAGTTTAGATGAGGTGTATTTGGTGAATTAGAGGTCCAAAGTGTAAATTTTCATAATTCACAAAGTTGGACCGGTCCCAATTATTGAGCACCGGTCGCACTTCTGCAGGTTCTGAGGAACCGAAAGAAGTTGGACCGGTCCCCAAATTCTAGGACCGGTCGCACTTAGCGAATGCCCAGAATATTGATTCTGCACGCATGCGTTTTTGCTTAAAACCTCTCTCTCACTCTCATATGCACACACTCATATCTCACTCTCTCAAACACTCTAACTCTCTATACATTCTCACCATCTCACATATATTATCTTCTTCTATATTACTCTTGAATTGTGATTAATTGGTGGATTGGGATTGAACTTTTGGGGTTTGTGTTGATTGATTATTGATTTGGGAGAAATTGTGCAAATAAATTGTTTTGAATATTGAGGTTTAAAGACTTGCACACAAGGTGTTCGACAAAAAGTCTCAATGGAACTCTTGACTATATTTTTGATCCCATTCATTGTGGTGTTGATGGCACGCAAACGGGGACGTAATGATGCGTCCACAAGTGCAGATAATCAAATTGTGTTTACTAGAAACATGTTTGAAGATGATTTTAACTACAACACTTTCATAAACATCATTGGATGTCGGGCTATGAGGATAGAAAGGAAAGTGAATCTTGTGGCGATCAAACAAGAATGGGAACTGAATTTTGTGCAATATTTTGAGGATAATGGTTGGGAGTCTCTATGTGATCTTCGGGAGATTGTCAAGCCGGACATGGTTCAATATTTTTATGGTAATATCATTACATCGAGCTTGGATAACCTAACTTTTCTGACCAAATGTTATGGTGCACGTGTTGAGGTTACCAAGGATATAATTGCCAATATATTAGGAGTCCCAAAGATTGAAAATGGCTTAGTTTTGCCATATCAAATTGAGGATCCAAACTGACCAACCGTGGATGACATGATTAGGGAGTTATGCATACCCAATGCCCCCAGATTTGTTGATAGGTTGCCTTCACTCTCTATCACACACAATGTGTCGGCATTGAATTTGGTGGTCTCCTACAACCTTGATCCTCATGATCATAAAGGTAATTTGATCAAGAGTCGAGCCGAGCTACTATACCATAATGTTCTAGAGGATCCCATCAATCTTCCCACAACAATCATGCGTACCATGATTTTAGCTACTCGACACTCTAGGTCATCATCAGCCTTACTCTTCCCACAGATTATCATGGCTATTCTGAGAGGTCCAAGGGTCCCTATTCCTGATGGAGAAGATGTTGAAAAACTGAAAGGGATAATTGATGCTACCTCAATTACTCATTCAGTCAACAAGAAAGAGAAGGATAGGAAAGCATACGAGCTTAGTCAAGGAGCTGGACAGGCTGTGTCTAGGTCTCATGGAGTTTTCCAACTTCCTGCGACTAACACACCAGTGACGGCCAATCATGTAGAGACCGTGACCAATTTTGGCTGGTTTTGTATTTTTCGCATTATAATTGCCATAAATGCATTTTGAGTGATGTTTAACATGTTTTGAGTGTAGGAAACATGTTTGGGAAGTGTTTTTAAGGTTTTAGGAAGTTTTCGAAAGAATTGGAGAAGTTTGACTTTTTGGTCAAATCGGGGCCCGGGATGTGACTTAAGTGGGCCCAGGAATCCAGAAAATTTTTAGAAATATTTATTTTTGAGAATGGCTGAGATGAAATGTTTAGAGAGTTAAGGAAGTGATTTCGAGACCGTAGGAGTTTCCGGAATTGAAAAAGGAGTCCGGGAAGGTGCGTTAAGTGGCCTAGGGGTATTTTGGTCTTTTCGTGACATGGGGACCTTAAATGGTCAAAATCTGCAGAGATATTTCATATCTCACGGCTGTTTCTCTCTCTATATTGCTCCCACTTCTTCTCTCTTCCTTCTCTCTAGGTTTTGGAGGTCTTCGGGTGTGATTCAAGTTCCGCCGAAGAAAGGACATACGTAGGGGACGGCTAGGGCTTCCCTTTGAATCGATCAAAGTGGTGGTTCGGCAAGGTTGACATTGCTGGGATTTTGAGAAGTGCTTGTAAGGCCTTCATTTTCGAGGTAGGGGTGTTCTTTCTCATCTATTTGTCGATTCTAGGGTTTCGGGTGAAGTAGTGAGAGCTAAGGTTGTGTATTGCATGTTTTAGAGATGTAAGAGGGGTGGGATAAGGTATTTTTATTCTTCTCTTCAGTCTCTTGTATGCAATAGATGGGTATCTCCTAGTATGCATGATGTGAGTGACAAATGCATGAGAATGTGGGAGAATGAGAGCATGTATGCTTATCTGCTAGCTTTTGTGCATATATGTAGAAATGTGTTATATTGGGCATATATGTGTTGTATGTTGTAAGTGAATTAAATGTATGTTATATTTGTATAGAAAATGTGTGCATTTGTGAAGCATGATTAAAATGTGCTTAAGTGAACTTTTCTGAGCATATGTGGATATTATGCTAGGTTTTGCATGTATAGGTAAATATATGTGTGGTGCAATGCATGCTACATGTTTTTATTAATTAGCATGTGCATTGTGAGGCATGAAATTAAATGCTTGATGTTTATATGTTCAAAATGCATATATTGGGGCCGTTGTGAGGAAACGGGGAAGTGTGGTTGAATTGCCTAGAGTAGGTCAATACTCGGAGAGGGCGTTGGAGTGGTTGCGTCACCTTGGAGTAGGTAGATACTCGGTGACGGTGGTTTACTCACCTTGGAGTAGGTAAATACTCGATGATTGTGGTTTGCTCACCTTGGAGTAGGTAAATACTCGGTGAGAATTCAAAGAAAGGGGGCCAAGTCACCTTGGAGTAGGTAAATACTCGATGACGGAGGTCTCTACACCTTGGAATAGGTAAATACTCGGTGGCAGAGTTGGAAAGGTGTGGAAAAGTGTCTCGGTTTCATGATTCGGTCAAGAATCATGTTGGGATGTCGGGTTGAGTCCGAGAGAGAGACAAGTGTATGATTATTGCCTTCATTTGAATTATAAAGCATGAAATGTGTTTAATGTATCCCTATATATATATGCATTGTTGTGAGTGAACATGATGTATGTTGAATGATATGTGAAATGTTGTGACATGCATCCATGTAGGTCATGTCGGGTCGGCACTTAGGTGGGTTGGGGTATCTCTACTGAGCCGCAGTGGTGCTCACCCCTTTATTCTAAATATTTTACAGATAAAGCGCCGATGACAGATGGGACATGAGTGTCCAACTGGAATTCTAGTAGCCCTTTGCTATCTTTTGGATTTGTACATTTTTGGGGCTATCCATGCCGGCTTGTGGCATGTGACTTCCTTTTTAGTTGTGGTTGTACTTTGGACATATGTACTTTTGATGTATGTACTGGATAATAAACTTGTTGGGTGTGGAGAGACAACGGTTTAATATATGTAATGCCCATGGCGGCACTTAATTCATTTTGATGATGTTTCCATTTTGAATGGGTTGTGTTCGTGAAAGAAATGATTCATTTTGGTGTATGGATTCAATTATGAACGTGATCTTGAGTGTGAGATTGGTGTTGGAACCTCTCAATTATGTTATTAATCTTGTTTGAGGGGTTCTAGGATGATAGAATGTTGATTGGGCTTGATGTGGACCATGTATAGGGCTGTTGGAAGTCCCAGGAGGTGCATTTCGATCAATCGAGATTTAATCTCGATCAATCGAGATGCCCATTTCGATCAATCGAAGTCCCCATCTCGATTGATTGAAAGGGTGATGATTTATGGTTATTTTTAGAGTCCAGATAGGAGGAATTTATATCAATCGAAACTCCTATCTCGATCTATTGAGATATTGCAGGTCTGGGGTCCCTAGAGGGTGAAAATCTCGCTAGAATTTCGATCAATCGAGATTTCATCTCGATCAATCGAGATTACTATTCACAGTTTTTTCCAAAATTTCATTTCGACGTAATTTCTTCGTTTTAGATCGGAATTGAGTGTGGTTTTTTTTCAAATTGAGTATTTTTGGATTCTCTATCCAATGGTCTAAGCCTCAGTTTCATATTCCAAACACAGAAAGTTTTGATGCTTGAAAGTGAGTGATTCTCAAAGGTGTGGGCAAGTAAATGTTCACTAAGGTGTGTGATTTGATGTAGGGCCCATGGGGATTAGTTAAGGTGGATTTGGGTGCATTCATATACAATAATTGAGTTAAGCTTTCGTGGTGAATGAGGGTAATGAGGGCCTATTGGGCTAAATGGACGGTTTAACCTCCGGTTCTCCGAGAGTTGGAAATCGGGGCGTTATAGCATGGTATCAAACCTTGATACTAATGCATTGAGTGTAATTGAGATTGTTCATGGGGTTGAGTGAACGGGTTCACACTCAGGATTCGGGGTCGGTCCGGGGGAGTCCTGGCGGTTCGGGTTCCTGGCCGTGACAGAAATGGTATCAGAGCACTAGGTTGGAATACCTAGGGACGAAGGGTGAGACTTGGCTTAGATATCAATTGAGTTAAGGATCGGAACATAAGGATTTGAACTTAAGATTGTAAATTGCTTATGTGAAACTTGATGTATGCTTACATTTTCATAACATGCCTATATGGACTAAATTGACATGGTATATGTAAGCATGATGGATATGTGTAAGAAATGTAAATTTGTTGGACTTAAAATTTTTCTTGTTGTGCATATAGAAAGAAATGCCTCCAAGAAGAGCGCGAGACATCAGCGCTGATGCTCCTCAGGAGCCAACAGATGGAACGCAGTTTATGCGTGATATGGCTGATACTATGAGAAGAATGGCTAGGGAAGCCAGAGAAGAGGAGGTTTAGGCATTGCCTAGGGTTGCCTTGAGCCGCCAAATGGTGGCAATGAAGGAATATGTGAAATTTAAGCCGCCTACCTTTGATGGCGCGCTTGATCCGCTTGTGGCTGAGAGATGCATAGACCAAACTCACCAACTCATGGTTGCTCTTGCAATCGATGAGGATTTGAAAGTGGGAGTAGCGGTGCTTCACTTACAAGGAGAAGCTGATCGGTGGTGGCAATTCATCGGGAATGTCCACAATACTGAGACTATGGACTGGGAAACCTTTAAGGGTTTATTCTTTGACAAGTTCTTTCCGACTTCGGTGAAAGACCGGATGAGGCAAGAGTTCATAGACTTAGTCCAAGGGGACTTGGATGTGATGGGGTACGAGACCAAATTTACATCTTTGGCTCGCTTCGCCCCGGAGATGGTAGCTAATGAAGAGCTAAAGGTGAAAAAGTTCATGAAAGGACTGAAAACCTCTATCAGAAAGAGGGTGTCCATTTTGGGTTTGAGGACCTACAGTGAGATGGTTGATAGAGCCTTGGTGGCGGAGGAGGATAACAAAGACACCCAAAGGATATGGGACTCTAAACAGCAAGCGAAGAATGTGGGGGTATCTTCGGGTAGTCAAGGACGGAAGAGGAATAGGGAGGGCAAGTCAGGTTTCCAAGGGCAGCAACAAGCTCGCCCGGTACCTTCATTGGCCTTGCCTTCTGGATCTTCACAATCTTCGGTGGTGTACTATAATTGCCATCAGATTGGCCATTTCAGTAAGGAGTGCCCACAAGGACATACAGCGGCACCAGTGCCAGTAGGGATAGTGGGGGAGAGGGTGTGTTTCTCTTGCAAACAACCCGGACATGTGAAAGCTAACTGCCCATGGAGGCAGGTGATACAGAGTGGTATAGGGACTCAGCAGAGAGCTGGGCAGACGACTACAGTTCAGTCTGGCTTCAGGGCATTACCGCCATCGCAGCCAGCACAGTTAGTACAGGGATCTCGGGTAGCGAGGGGTCCCACGCCTACTTCTAGTCAGCAGTCAGGGTTACAGGGGACTGGGCAGCAGTCACGGGGCTGTGTGTTCATGCTTGCTCTGACAGAGGATGTACCGGGACCGTCAGAGGTATTTTCCTGGTTTCTAGCTCGTGGGCTAGGGTGTTGATAGATTCGGGTGCATCACATTCATTCATATCTGTTGCATTTGCTTGTGCCTTGGGGAGCGGGTGTCATCACTGGAGTCACCATTGTCCATTGATACACCGGTTGGGGGTAGGGTTACCCTGGATAGAGTGTGTCAGTCTTGCGAGATCGAGGTTACTGGGCATCGACTAGTGTTCGACTTTGTGTTACTAGACATGACCACTTTTGATGTCATTCTAGGTATGGACTGGCTATCTACATTTAGAGCCACGATTGATTGTCTCCGTAGGAGAGTGACAGTGTGCACACCCGAGGGTGATTGCTTTTATTTTGTGGGAGAGCGGGATGATTTCTACGTTTCGTCTCTACTTGGTTCCGGTGTGTGGAACGGGGTTGGATATTTCCTAGCTAGCTTGTTAGCCGAGGAGGATGAGATTGTGACTAGTGGAGGATTTCCACCGGTGGTTAGAGAGTTTGTGGATGTGTTCCCGGAGGACTTGACAGAGTTGCCTCCGATGAGAGATGTGGTATTTAGCATTGATCTTGCTCCTGGTACCACGCCTATCTCCATGGCACCGTATCGGATGGCACCAACAGAGTTGATGGAGTTGAAAGATCAATTGCAAGAGTTATTGGATAAGGGATTTGTACGACCTAGTACATCGCCTTGGGGAGCTCCGGTCCTATTTGCTAAAAAGAAGGACAGATCTTTACGGTTATGCATAGACTACCGTAAGTTGAACCAAGCAACGCTTAAGAACAAGTATCCTTTGCCAAGGATAGATGCCTTGTTTGATCAGCTTAAGGGTTCGACTTATTTTTCGAAGATCGACTTGAGGTCGGGGATATTACCAGTTGAGGGTAAGGGAAGAGGACATTCCGAAGATAGCTTTTTGGACTAGATATGGCCACTATGAGTTTCTAGTGATGCCATTCGGATTGACGAACGCACCAGCAGCATTCATGGATTTGATGAACCGGATATTCAGGGTGTACTTGGATAATTTTGTTGTGGTCTTCGTGGACGACATTCTTGTGTATTCTTCTTCTATGGAAGAGCATGAGATCCATTTGACGACAGTGTTACAAACATTGAGAGAGCACCGTTTGTATGGCAAATTCGAAAAATGTGAATTTTGGCTAATGGAGGTAAAGTTCCTAGGACACGTGGTGTCAGAAGGAGGAGTATCAGTAGACCCTTCTAAGATAGAAGCGGTAATGAATTGGGAGAGGCCTAAGAACGTATTCAAGATACGTAGCTTCTTGGGATTGGCAGGATATTACCGGCGTTTCGTGAAGGACTTTTTGAAGTTAGCAGCGTCGATGACCAAACTTACTCGTAAAGGGGTTAAGTTTGAGTGGAACGAGGCTTGTGAGCATTCCTTTATGGAATTGAAGCATAGATTGACTAGTGCTCCAATATTGATTATTCCCGAGCGCGGTTTGGGTTATGTCATCTACTGTGATGCTTCACGGGATGGTTTGGGATGTGTATTAATGCAAACCGAGAGGGTTGTTACATATGATTCCCGACAGTTGAAGATCCACGAGCAGAATTACCCGACTCATGACTTGGAGTTGGCGGCGATAATTTTTGCTTTGAAAACGTGGAGGCATTATCTCTACGGAGAGAAGTTTGAGATTTTCTCCAATCATAAGAGTTTGAAGTATCTTTTTACATAAAAGGACTTGAATATGAGACAGAGGAGATGGATTGAATACATGGAAGACTATAACTTTGATCTTCAGTATCACCCGGGGAAGGCTAATGTGGTTGCCGATGCATTGAGCAGGAAATCACATGGTACTTTGGCTAGCATTGCCATCCGTGAATGGAAGATGATGGAAGATATCTCAGAAATGGGATTGTGCTTTAGTGAGAGTGATGGACATGCCACTTTGTTCACACTCATAGTGCAACCAACTCTAGTGAGTAGGGTGGTTGAGGAGCAGAGGCATGACACAGAGTTAGAGAGCATTCGCACTCGGATTACGGGTGGCGAAGTAGTGGAGGATTGGGTTATCCATTCAGACGGAGGTCTGAGGTTCAGAGGCAGAATGGTTGTTCCATTGGCTTGTAGGGATGAGGTCCTGAGGGAGTTTCATAGCTCCAGACTTGTAGTACATCCCGGTGGTACCAAGATGTACCACAACCTTTGTAGACAGTATTGGTGGAAGGGCATGAAAAAGGACGTCGCACGATTTGTGGCGAGGTGCCTCACTTGTCAACAAGTGAAGGCCGAGCATCAGAGACAGGCAGGTTTGTTACAGCCCTTACTGGTAGCTATGTGGAAGTGGGAACACGTTACTATGGACTTTGTGATAGGGTTACTTAGGACAAGGAAGAGTCATGATGCAGTTTGGGTCATTATGGATAGGTTGACCAAGGTGTCTCATTTCCTTCCTATTCGAGTGACAGATGATGTGGATACTCTTACTCGGTTATATGTTGATCAGATTGTGAGACTACATGGAGTACCTGTTTCCATTGTGTCTGATAGAGATCCGAGATTCACGTCACAATTTTGGCAGAGTTTTCAGGCTGCACTTGATACGGACCTCCATTTTAGTACAGCTTTCCATCCTCAGATAGATGGTCAGTCAGAGCGTACTATACAGATTTTGGAGGATACGCTTAGAGTATGTGCACTTGATTTTCGGGGCAATTGGGAGGATCACCTTCCATTGGTGGAGTTTGCATACAATAATAGCTACCAAGCTAGTATTGAGATGGGTCCATTTGAGGCCTTGTATGGTAGACCTTGTAGGTCACCAGTTTGTTGGACAGAGGTCGGTGAAACAGTGGCTTTGGGGCCGAATATAGTCAAAGAGACTACAGAAAAGATTAAGATTATACGGCAGCGTTTGCTTACGGCTCAGAGTCGTCAGAAAAGCTATGCTGACAAAAGACGGAGGCCTTTAGCATTTGAGGTGGGGGACCATGTCTTCTTAAAGGTCTCGCCACGACGGGGTTTGATGAGGTTTGGGCATAGTGGAAAGCTAGCCCCACGGTTTATCAGTCCATTCAAGATATTGGATCGTGTGGGTGAGGTTGCATACCGCTTGGCATTGCCACCGCAATTGTCAAGTGTGCACAATACTTTCCACGTTTCGATGTTGAGAAAGTATGAACCGGATCCTTCACATGTGTTAGATTGGACAGATCTTGAGGTGGAGGAAGATGTGTCTTACGAGGAGAGACCGGTACAGGTTTTGGATGCTAGGGAGCAAGTGCTTCAGGGCAAGACTATTCCATTGGTTAAAGTTCTTTGGAGACATCACGGAGTCGAGGAGGCTATGTGGGAGCGAGAACAAGAGGTCCGCTAGAAATACCCTGAGTTATTTTCTATTTGAGGTATGTTTCTAATTTCGAGGACGAAATTCCCCTAAGGGGGAGGTTGCAGAGACCGTGACCAATTTTGGCTGATTTTGCATTTTTCGCATTATAATTGCCATAAATGCATTTTGAGTAGTGTTTAACATGTTTTGAGTGTAGGAAACATGTTTGGGAAGTGTTTTTAAGGTTTTAGAAAGTTTTTGGGAGAATTGGAGAAGTTTGACTTTTTGGTTAAACCGGGGCCCGGGATGCGACTTAAGTGGCCCCGGGAATCCGGAAAATTCTCGGAAATATTTATTTTTGAGAATGGCTGAGATGAAATGTTTAGAGATTTAAGGAAGTGATTTCGAGACCGTAGGAGTTTTCAGAATTGAAAAAGGAGTCTGGGAAGATGCGTTAAGTGGCCTAGGGGTATTTTGGACTTTTCGTGACCTAGGGACCTTAAATGGTCAAAATCTGTAGAGATATTTCATATCTCACGGCTGTTTCTCTCTCTATATTGCTCCCACTTCTTCTCTCTTCCTTCTCTCTAGGTTTTGGAGGTTTTCGGGTGTGATTCAAGTTCCGCCGAAGAAGGGACATACGTAGGGGACGGCTAGGGCTTCCCTTTGAACCGATCAAAGTGGTGGTTCGGCAAGGTTGACATTGCTGGGATTTTGAGAAGTGCTTGTAAGGCCTTCATTTTCAAGGTAGGGGTGTTCTTTCTCATCTATTTGTCGATTCTTGGGTTTCGGGTGAAGTGGTGAGAGCTAAGGTTGTGTATTGCATGTTTAAGAGGGGTGGGATAAGGTGTTTTTATTCTTCTCTTCAGTCTCTTGTATGCAATAGATGGGTATCTCCTAGTATGCATGATGTGAGTGACAAATGCATGAGAATGTGGGAGAATGAGAGCATGTATGCTTATATGCTAGCTTTTGTGCATATATGTGAAAATGTGTTATATTGGGCATATATGTGTTGTATGTTGTAAGTGAATTAAATGCATGCTATATTTGTATAGAAAATGTGTGCATTTGTGAAGCATGATTAAAATGTGCTTAAGTGAAGTTTTGTGAGCATATGTGGATATTATGCTGGTTTTGCATGTATAGGTAAATATATGTGTGGTGTAGTGGAGTAAAATGCATGCTACATGTTTTTATTAATTAGCATGTGCATTGTGAGGCATGAAATTAAATGCTTGATGTTTATATGTTCGAAATGCATATATTGGGGCCGTTGTGAGGAAACGGGGAAGTGTGGTTGAATTGCCTAGCGTAGGTCAATACTCGGAGAGGGCATTGGAGTGGTTACGTCACCTTGGAGTAGGTAGATACTCGGTGACGGTGGTTTACTCACCTTGGAGTAGGTAAATACTCGGCGGAGATTCTAAAAAGGTTGCCCAATCGCCTTGGAGTAGGTAAATACTCGGTGATTGTGGTTTGCTCACCTTAGAGTAGGTAAATACTCGGTGAGAATTCAAGAAAGGGGGTTAAGTCACCTTGGAGTAGGTAAATACTCGGTGACGATGGTCTTTCCACCTTGGAGTAGGTAAATACTCGGTGGCGGAGTTGGAATGGTGTGGAAAAGTGTCTCGGTTTCATGATTCGGTCAAGAATCATGTTGGGATGTCGGGTTGAGTCCGAGAGAGAGACGAGTGTATGATTATTGCCTTCATTTAAATTATGAAGCATGAAATGTGTTTAATGCATCCCTATATATATAGGCATTGTTGTGAGTGAACATGATGTATGTTGAATGATATGTGAAATGTTGTGACATGCATCCATGTAGGTCGTGTCAGGTCGGCACTTAGGTGGGTTGGGGTATCTCTACTGAGCCGTAGTGGTGCTCACCCTTTATTCTAAATATTTTACAGATAAAGCGCCGATGACGGATGGGACATGAGTGTCCAACTGGAATTCTAGTAGCCCTTTGCTATCTTTTGGATTTGTACATTTTTGGGGCTATCCATGCCGGCTTGTGGCATGTGACTTCCTTTTTAGTTGTGGTTGTACTTTGAACATATGTACTTTTGATGTATGTACTGGATTATAAACTTGTTGGGTGTGGAGAGACAACGGTTTAATATATGTAATGCCCATGGCGGCACTTAATTCATTTTGATGATGTTTTCATTTTGAATGGGTTGTGTTCGTGAAAGAAATGATTCATTTTGGTGTATGGATTTAATTATGAACTTGATATTGAGTGTGAAATTGGTGTTGGAACCTCTCAATTATGTTATTAATCTTGTTTGAGGGGTTCTAGGATGATAGAATGTTGATTGGGCTTGATGTGGACCATGTATAGGGCTGTTGGAAGTCCCAGGAGGTGCATTTCGATCAATCGAGATTTAATCTCGATCAATCGAGATGCCCATTTCAATCAATCGAAGTCCCCATTTCGTTTGATCGAAAGGGTGATGATTTATGGTGATTTTTAGAGTCCAGATAGGAGGAATTTCGATCAATCGAAACCCCCTATCTCGATCAATCGAGATATTGCAGGTCTGGGGTCCCGAGAGGGTGAAAATCTCGCTAGAATTTCAATCAATCGAGATTACTATTCACAACTTTTTCCAAAACTTCATTTCGACGTAATTTCTTCGTTTTAGATCGGAATTGAGTGTGGTTTTTTTGAACTTGAGTATTTTTGGATTCTCTATCCAATGGTATAAGCGTCAGTTTCAAATTCCAGACACAGAAAGTTTTGATGCTTGAAAGTGAGTGATTCTCAAAGGTGTGGGCAAGTAAATGTTCACTAAGGTGTGTGATTTGATGTAGGGCCCATGGGGATTAGTTAAGGTGGATTTGGGTGCATTCATATGCAATAATTGAGTTAAGCTTCCGCAGTGAATGAGGGTAATGAGGGCCTATTGGGCTAAATGGACGGTTTAACCTCCGGTTCTCCGAGAGTTGGAAATCGGGGCGTTATAGCATGGTATCAAACTTGATACTAATGCATTGAGTGTAATTGAGATTGTTCATGGGGTTAAGTGAACGGGTTCACACTCGGGATTCGGGGTCGGTCCGGGGGAGTCCCGGGGGTCCGGGTTCCGGGGCGTGACAAATCAGATGAACCAAGTTCTAAGGTTCATTCAGCAAGGGTTTGATCGCTTACATGCTAGGATAGACAAGTTGGATCATGCTGTCTCTGATGAGGCTGCTGATGATGCAGAGGATGATTAGACTTTAGGTCTTATTATTTTTTGTTCTAGACAGTTGTTGATTTCTTTATCTTTGATGTCTAGATATTTACTTTTGTTATGTTTTATTTATTCCATCAACTAATATGTTTTGGATATTTAGTTGATCAGTGATCATGATTATTTTTGTTTCATTATTATCTTAATATCTCTATATGCTTCATGATTTATCTGTTTATAAAATCTCTTCAGTATTTCTTTGTCAATTTGTTCCAAAAAGGGGAAGATGATATTTGGAATGAGGTTCTTTGACAAAGGGGGAGATATTTTTTTTTTACGATTTTCATGATTATATTTTTTATTAAGCTTTTCACAGGTTGTGTTGTTTAAGAGATGTGCAGGTACAACAGGTTTTTATTCTAACCATCTTGAACACACAAGTGAAGCTTCTGATGATCAGCTTTTTATTTCTATATATTTTTGGGCAACATTGTAACCTAATTTTTCCAATGGGTTAGGTTATAATTGTGTCACGCCCCGGAACCCGGACCGCCAGGACTCCCCCGGACCGACCCAAATCCCGAGGGTGAACCAGTTCATTGAGCCCTAATGGACCATTGTAACCTTTCATCACCACAAAAGTCTAGTCACCCACTTGGAATTACTTATGCACAAGTCAACATCACCTAACCTCAATGGCCTCAACCATACAACCATTCAATTGGTTCTATCCCTCAAAAACGAATACATAACTCCTTATGAGTTTATAATCAATGTCTAAGAATGAAACCATTAGAAAGAGGGTTTATAAATACACAATTTCAATAAAAGAATCATCGAAATCCGATTTGAAATGAAGGAGATATGCCTCTTTGAAGTTGGACAAAACACTGTTTGAATAATGCATGCTGTAAAAGGGGGATCGATCACCCAAGGTCGACCGAGGCCTTTTACAGGGGCGATAGAACGCCGTAAGTCCGTTTGACTTCAAATTTGACATGGATCATTCCCAAGATGTCTAGTTTCTAACCCAATTTGAATCATTCAAAAACACCAACCACAACTCAAGTTATACTCAAATTAGTGGGTGTAGGTCAGATTTCCAAACCTTGCACCAAAACATGCATATCTTTCTCAATATAAATCGAAACAAAGCCCATGACCTATCAAAATGAAGCTAACACAATCCTCTTTCCATATACATATATAATGTGCAAAAACACAAGTCACAAACCACATACACCAAAAGTTTAGATTTAAGTGCATGAAATCGTAAAGCACGAATGATACATGTTTTCAGAAAACAAATGGTCTTTACATATTCATATCATTCATATGGTCCACAATCCGGACATGCATTCCAACAAATAACATAAAGTCTTTAAAAAGACCAAAATCGCTCCACGCCAATGTACTATTGGGGAGACTCCATCACCTCCTTTCCATTCCCTGAAAAATGTTAATCCTCATGGGATGAGCAACCACAAGCTCAGTAGAAACATTTAAAACATAATTCCATCAATTCCGTGAATACCATATAACCACACATTTGCATTTAACATATTGAAAGTTTATGCACACAACACAACCGTATCACAAACAAGGTAGAATGCAACATGATATGCACAACTCCCTCATCCTTCCCACATATTGGTCTCCAATTACCGTGGACAACCAATCCCACCTATAGAGGGTTACCTTTATCGGAATACCTCTTGAGGGTTACCTTTACCGGAATACCTCACTATACATCAATCCATGAGGGTACCTTGACCGGAATACCTCACGAGGGTTACCTTTACCGGAATACCTCACCGTTTTACCGAATGGATTCTACCGTTCACATGTCTTACCTCCCTCACCATACCAATGAAGATGAACCCCACAATTTTATCAAATGTATATTCATAATTTACAACTAATAAGGCATCTAACAATCACACTTAAACAATTTCCCATTTAGGCATCGTATGCATTTACAATGAACAGGATTCACACCTCTACATTTCACACAACCACAAATCCTTCACAATGTTTTTAGAGCAATTTATCAAACACATGAAAGTCGCCCTCACAATTATACATGAATCCACCAACATAATTTCACAATCAATCCCAACATGCTCATAAGTTTCTCTAAGGCATTTTTAAGCATACAATCATATCAACTAACATTATGAGCACCTTTGATGATATAAAATAACATGCTTGAACGTTGTGGAACACCTATTTACTCCACATAACCAATTGGTTGTCATGGACAACCAATATACTCACAAGAATTCCAGATTTTATGAGTTAAACATCCCTACCTCAAATTGGAAGAGCTTCCAATTGAATTCTCCCAAATCTCACCCAAAAGATCAACCTTCTCCAAAAATGATTTTGGACAGATCAATTTCAAGCTCTCAACGCGTAGATCGTTTCTTCCTTCTTCGGTGAAATCAAACTCTCACCTGAAACCCCTCAAAATTCATGAAGAAAGGAAGAAGATGAAGATGCTATGTATACATATGTATAGATGTTTACACGGCTGGCAGAAGAGAGTGAGAATGGCTGAGTTCTTTTGACTATTTATAGCCTAAATGACCTACTCATAATTACAAGTATGCCATCACCTTTTCACTAAACCTTCCCGAGCTCATTTTTGGAATTTCGTAACTCCGATTGACACGAAATCCGTCCCTTTGTGTGTCAAATATTTTATTAAAGCTACCCTCAAAATTTGAGGTCATTCCGAGACTTTTGGATTTTCTGGGCCCACGGGGCCCGCGCCCCTAGGTTGACCGTACCCGAAAAAGTCAACTTTTGCCAAATGCTCCAAAAACTTCTTCAAACCTTAAATAAGTTATCCAAACATGCACTTCACTTTCAAAACACATATACAATCATATAATGTCTTAATATGACAATTAAATGGAAATTCAAGAAAACCGACCGAAAATGGTCACGGTCCTTACAACCTACCCAACTTAAAAGGATTTCGTCCCCGAAATCAGAACGCACCTAGAGAAAACAAGTCGGGATACTTAAAACGAACTTCCTGCTCCTGTTCCCTCGTAGCCTCCTCAACATTGTGATGATACCACAATACCTTGACCAATGGAATGGTCTTTCCCCTCAGAACTTGCTCTCTAGCATCAAGAATCTGTATCGGTCTCTCCTCGTAGGTGACATCCTCGTCGACCTTAACGTCTACCCAACTTAGAACATGTGATGGATCAAGTTCGTATTTCCTCAACATCAAAACCTAGAACACATTGTGAACCTTCTCCAACTGTGGCGACAAAGCCAACCTGTAGGCCACCGCACCAACACACTCAAGGATCTCAAAGGGTCCAATATACCTTGGTGACAGCTTGCCACTCCGTCCAAAGCGCATCAATCCTTTCCGTGGTGAAACCTTTAGGAACACATGGTCTCCCACCTCAAAGGATAATGGTCTCCTGCTCCGATTGGCATAGCTCTTTTGTCGACTCTGAGCTGTCAACAGTCGCTGCCTAATCAATTTAATCTTCTCAGTAGTCTCTTGCACAATGTCTGGTCCTAAGGCTGCGGTCTCGCCCACCTCAGTCCAACAAACTGGTGATCTACAAGGTCTGCCATATAATGCCTCAAATGGTGTCATCTCAATGCTGGCCTGATAACTATTGTTGTACGCAAACTCCACAAGTGGCAAATGGTCCTCCCAACCACCACCAAAATCAAGTATACAAGCACGAAGCATATCCTCCAATATCTGTATAGTACGCTCCGACTGTCCGTCAGTCTGAGGATGGAATGCTATGCTAAAATGCAGCTCGGTGTCCAACACGGCTTGGAATCCCTGTCAAAATCTTGAAGTGAACTGTGGATCCCTATCCGACACATACTGCTTACTGAGCCTCCTCACATCATCATTCAATCTCATAGGTAAGAAGTGAACTGTTTTGGTCAACTTATCCATAATAACCCAAATTGTATCATTGCCCTTGTTCGATCTTGGAAGACTCGTAACAAAATCCATGGTGATATATTCCCATTTCCATTCTGACACTGGTAATGGTTGCAACAATCCAGCAGACTTTTGATGTTCTGCCTTCACTTGCTGACAAGTAAGACATCTCGCTACAAACTGTGCCACATCTTTCTTCATACCTCGCCACCAATATTGGCGCCTCACATTGTGATACATTTTGGTACCACCAGGAAGAACTGCAAAATGAGAATGATGAAATTCCCATAATACGTCATCACAACAATCCAAAGGAATCGCCATCAACCCTCTGAATCGTAAACCCCCATCAAAATGCAAGGTCCAACTCACTACGGTACTACCACCAACGATCTGTGAGTGAATAGACTCTAACTCACTATCTTTCTTTTATGCCTCAATCACCTTACTCACAAGCATTGGTTGAGCTACCAAGCTAAACAACGTAGCTGGTTCACTATCATCACTGAAATATAATCCCAACTCTGAGAGATCTTCTATCATTTTCCATTCCCGAATGGCTATGCTAGCTAGAGTCCCATGAGACTTTCTGCTTAACGCATCTGCCACCACATTTGCTTTACCCAGATGGTATTGCAAATCAAAATTGTAGTCCTCCATGTACTCAACCCATCTCCTCTGCCTCATGTTCAAGTCCTTTTGGGGGAAAAGGTACTTGAGACTCTTGTGATCCAAGTAAACCTCGAATTTCTCACCATACAGGTAGTGTCTCCACCCTTTCAATGCAAAGATCACTACTGCTAACTCCAGATCATGCGTAGGATAGTTTTGCTCATGATTCTTTAATTGTCTAGACCCGTAAGCAACTTCTCTATCATATTGCATCAGCACACAACCCAGTCCGCTCCCCGAAGCATCACAATAAATCACATATCCCAATAGTTAACCGTTTCTTCAATTCACAGAAAGCCAACTCACATGCTTCATTCCACACAAATTTCACACCTTTACGAGTAAGTCGTGTCATAGGTGCTGTAATACTAGAGAAGTCCTTCATAAACCTCCTATAGTAGCCTGCCAACCCAAGAAAACTCTGAATCTCAAAGACACTCTTCAGACTCTCCTAACTCATCACAGCCTCAATCTTAGATGGGTCTACTGAGACTCCACCTTCAAAAACAACATGGCCAAGGAATTTCACCTCTTGGAGCCAAAAGTCATACTTTTCATACTTAGCGTATAATCGGTGCTCTCTAAGGATCTGCAAGATCGTCCTCAAGTGAAACTCATGCTCCTCCTCTGAAGATGAGTACACAAGTATTTCATCTACAAACAGTACCACAAAAGTGTCAAGGTACTCATGAAATACGCGGTTCATCAAGTCCATAAATGTCGCCGGTGTATTAGTCAAACCGAATGGCATTACGAGAAATTCATTATGTCCATAATGTGTGCAGAAAGTCATTTTATGAATATCCTCCTCCTTTACCCTCAATTGATAATAACCCAACCTTAAGTCAATTTTTGAGAAGTAGTGAGCTCCTTTCAATTGATCAAATAGGTCGTCTATCCTCGGCAATGGATACTTATTCTTGATTGTCACATGATTCAACTTCTGATAATCAATGCACAATCTCAAAGCACCATCTTTCTTCTTAGCAAATAACACCGGTGCTCCCCACGGTGATGCACTCGGTCTAATAAAGCCCTTAGCTTTCAAATCATCCAATTGGCATTTTAGTTCTACTAATTCTGCCGGTGCCATCCGATATGGTGCCATGGAGATGGGTGTCATACCGAGTATAAGATCAATACCAAACTCTACCTCTCTCTTGGGAGGCAAATCTGTCAAATCCTCTGGAAAGACATCCACAAATTCACACACCACTGCTGGATATACCTCTCTTAGAACCTCCTCTCCCTCGACCAAAAGACTAGCTAAGATAAAACTGTGTCGCTCACGACTGCTAATGCCATAACATGATGAAGCATAGAAGTCACTCTTATCTCCCACAAAACAAAAGGAATTGCCCTCGGGCATACAAATCGTCACTCTCCCTCTAAAATAATCAATTGTCGCATGAAACTCTGACAACCAATCCATCCCAAGGATGATGTCAAAACTACTCATATCAAGGAGAATGAAATCAAATTCAAGTGTCCTCCCAGCTATCTCAATAGCACATCCCTGACATACTCTATCAAGAATCACCGTACCGCCCACAGACGTATCAACACAAACGGCCTTACCTAATGGACAAGTCTCTAACCCCAGTGCACGTGCAAATGATGCAGCAATAAATGAATAATATGCACTAGAATCAATTAGCACACGTGCCCAAGAACTATATACCAAAAATATACCTCTAACCACTGAGGGTCCTGCTGAGGTGTCTGCGGGTGTCACTGCATAAACCCTGCCCTGTGTCCTCTGATCCTGTGCTCCACCAGGCTGAACACCTAACTGTTGTGTGGATGCACTAAGGGTAAATTCCCTCACTAGTCTCGCACTTTGTGTAGACATAGCTGGCTGTGGTAGAGGCATAGCTCTATGGCTTGACTGTGCAGTCGCGGTCTGAGCTGGCCTCTATTGAGCGCTCTGTCCACTCCTAGTATACCCACTCTGTTGTGGGCACTCTCTCCTCATGTGCCCTTGCTGACCACAACCAAAGCATGTCACTGTGCTAGGCTGTAGCATAGGACAATTTATCTTGATGTGTCCCAATTGCTTACACTGGTAACACACCCTCTCTGGTCTAGCAGATGTCAAAGGCAAGGGAATAGTAGGTGTAGAACGTGCCATAGGCTGTCCCACTAAACCCACTGAATGAGAAGGACCACCTTTGAATTTTTTCCTTGCATGTCCCTCTGAAGTCACTGTCAAAGCCTTGTTTTGCCTCGATGCCTCTCTCCTTTCTTGCCTATCTTTCACTTCAGCTTCTGCCGTCAAGGCCTTCTCTACCGCCTCGGCATATACCTTCAATCCCAGAATTGACACATATGGCCTCATTGAATGATGAAGGCCATTAATGAACCTCCATGTCTTTCCCTCTTCATCTCTCATAACTTCAGGTGCGAAGCGTGAAAGGGAAATAAACTTGTTCTTATACTCAGTCACGGTCATGTCGTCATGAACATGTTCTTCAAACTCCTTCCTCAAGGCCCTCCTCTTTGGTTTAGGAAAGTAATGCTCAAGGAATAGAGTCATGAACTCTTCCCAAGGCATCGTTTCAACATCATATCGGTCACTCACCGACTTCCACTAAAGTTCTACTCCACCCAAAAACAAGTATGTGGCAAGAATGACTTTCATGCCATCATCGGGCGTAGACATCATCTTCAAGTGTTTCTCTACTTGCTCCAACCAATTGTCCGCTATCAACGGATCCGAATATCCCTCAAAGCTAGGAGGCATCAACTTCTTAAATCGTGTGATAAATTTGAACCTCCTTTCAACCTCATTTTCTACCGGTTGCACCGCCGGTTGCTGCACTTCATTAGCGGCTGTCCTAACAAAATTGCGGAGTGCCGCGGTCATGTTAGTAACCAAACGATCCCCCTCAGGAACACCACCCCCAACTCCTCCTCCACAACGTCTAGGTGGCATGTTTCTATCAATTCAAGAAATGATTCAACACAACAAATTATCACATGTTTGGTGTTCAACATGATCAACCATTTCACAACATAACCACATGTTATCATTTGTATACATAACATATAAACATGTTTTACAAAACATATTTAATCACATAAACATGTTCTCAAGTCAACACATAACATATAGGCATGTTATCACAAAAATATGTTCTCAATTCAACACATAACATACAATACATGTTACCACATAGCACTTAACACATTATCATGTAAGCGCATTCCACATGGACATAAGTTCTCTAATTAACTATGTCATGTCTACACGCGTTTCTAGGTTAACAAACTCAAAGTTCTAACCGATCATGAAACTACAAGTGACCCATCCATTACCCGTCGCCCCTAGGTATTCGACCTAGAGCTCTGATACCATTCTATCACGCCCCGGAACCTGGACCGCCGGGACTCCCCCGGACTGACCCGAATCCCGAGGGTGAACCCGTTCACTAAGCCTTAATGGACCATTGTAACCTTTCATCACCACAAAAGTCTAGTCACCCACTTGTAATTACCTATGCACAAGTCAACATCACCTAACCTCAATGGCCTCAACCATACAACCATTCAATTGGTTCTATCCCTCCAAAACGAATACATAACTCCTTATGAGTTTATAATCAATGTTTGAGAATGAAACCATTAGAAAGAGGGTTTATAAATACATAATTTCAAAAAAAGAATCATCGAAATCCGATTTGAAACGAAGGAGATATGCCTCTTTGAAGTTGGACAAAACACTGTTTGAATAGTGCATGTTGTAAAAGGGGGATCGATCGCCCAAGGTCGACCGAGGCCTTTTACAGGGGTGATCGATCACCGTAAAAGAGGGGGATCGATCGCCGTAAATCTCAGGCGAAATTCTGCAACACTAGGTTAGCCAAAACTTCATCCCAACTTCAAATTCGAATATCTCACAATCCGTAAGTCCGTTTTGACTTGAAATTTGACATGGATCATCCTCAAGATGTCTAGTTTCTAACCCAATTTGAATCATTTAAAAACACAAACCACAACTCAAGTTATACTCAAAGTAGTGGGTGTAGGTCAGATTTCCAACCCTTGCACCAAAACATGCATATCTTTCTCAATATAAAATGAAACAAGGCCCATGACCTATCAAAACGAAACTAACACAATCCTCTTTCCATATACATATATAATGTGCAAAAACACAAGTCACAAACCACATACCCCAAAAGTTTAGATTTAAGTGCATGAAACCATAAAGCACGAATGATACATGTTTTTGAAAAACAAATGGTCTTTACATATTCATATCATGCATATGGTCCACAATTCGGACATGCATTCCAACAAAACAACATAAAGACTTTAAAAAGACCAAAATTGCTCCACATCAATGTACTATTGGGGAGACTCCATCACCTCCTTGCCATTCCCTAAAAACTGTTAATCTTCAAGGGATGAGCAACCACAAGCTCAGTAGAAACATTTAAAACATAATTCGACCAATTCCGTTAATACCACATAACCACACATTTGCATTTAACATATTGAAAGTTTATGCACACAACACAACCGTATCACAAACAAGGTAGAATACAACATGATATGCACAACTCCCTCATCCTTCCCACATATTGGTCTCCAATTCCCGTGGACAACCAATCCCACCCATAGAGGGTTACCTTTACCGGAATACCTCTTGAGGGTTACCTTTACCGGAATACCTCACTACACATCAATCCATGAGGGTACCTTGACCAAAATACCTCACGAGGGTTACCTTTACCTGAATACCTCGCTATTTTACCTAATGGATTCCACCGTTCACATGTCTTACCTCCCTCACCATACCAATGAAGATGAACCCCACAATTTTATCAAATGTATATTCATAATTTGCAACTAATAAGGCATCTAACAATCACACTTAAATACTTTCCCATTTAGGCATTATATGCATTTACAATGAACATGCTTCACACCTCTACATTTCACACAACCACACATCCTTCACAATGTTTTTAGAGCAATTTATCAAACACATGAAAGTCACCCTCACAATTATACATGAATCCACCAACATAATTTCACAATCAATCCCAACATGCTCATAAGTTTCTCTAAGGCATTTATAAGCATACAATCATATCAACCAACATTATGAGCACATTTGATGATATAAAATAGCATGCTTGAACGTTGTGAAACACCTATTTACTCCACATAACCAATTGGTTGTCATGGACAACCAATATACTCACAAGAATCCCGGATTTTATGAGTTAAACATCCCTACCTCAAATTGGAAGAGCTTTCAATTGAATTCTCCCAAATCTCACCCAAAAGATCAACCTTCTCCAAAAATAATTTTGGACCAATCAATCTCAAGCTCTCAATGCGTAGATCGTTTCTTCCTTCTTCGGTGAAATCAAACTCTCACCCGAAACCCCTCAAAATTCATGAAGAAAGGAAGAAGATGAAGATGCTATGTATATATATGTATAGATGCTTACACGGCTGGGAGAAGAGAGTGAGAATGACTGAGTTCTTTTGGCTATTTATAGCCTAAATGACCTACTCATAATTACAAGTATGCCATCACATTTTCACTAAACCTTCCCGGGCTCATTTTCAGAGTTTCGTAACTCCGATTGACACGAAATCAATCCCTTTGCGTGTCAAATATTTTATTAAAACTACCCTCAAAATTTGAGGTCATTCCAAGACTTTTGGATTTTCTAGGCCCACGAGGCCCGCGCCCCTAGGTTGACCGTACCCGAAAGAGTTACCTTTTGCCAAACGCTCCAAAAACTTCTCCAAACCTTAAATAAGTTATCTAAACATGCATTTCGCATTTAAAACACATATACAATCATTTAATGTCTTAATATGACAATTAAATGAAAATTCAAGAAAATCGGCCAAAAATGGTCACGGTCCTTACAAATTGTCTAGCTGGTTTTGTCATGAAATTGCCAAAGGGGGAGATTGTGAGATATAAATTTGTAATTGGCATATTTTGGTGATCAAAATCTGATTGATCGAGTTGTAATTTTTGATTTATTCTTTGTATCGGTCATCGACATCTTCAAGCTGACACTCAAGTGCATGAAAGCCGACAAATCAGTTAGAACACCATATAGTACAGGTAAGTATGGTGAGGACACTCTGCACTTTTTATTTCCGAGCCTATTTTGAAAAACCAGGGTTTAAATGAAAATTTAGGGTTTTTCAAAGTAGGATCGGTCCCTAATTTTTAGGACCGATCCAACTTTTCTCGGCAATTTAGTTTCTACAGGTTTTCAAAAAGTCCCACCGGTCCTATTTATTTGACACCGGTCCCACTTAGCCTTTTCCAAATAGGAAATAGATTTTGACAGAAATCCTGATTCCTATTGGGCTTGAAACTTCTAGGAAAGTTCTATTTTGGTATTTAACTTCTTTTCCAAGTAGAATTAGAACTTCATTGCCTATATATATGTATTCATATTTTCCCTACGGGTGTGACCTAGAAAATTAATATTTTTAGAGAGAGAAAGTATATACAATATAATTAGGGCTATATGTTTTTAAGAACACACATCCATACTACATGAGTGATTTTTAGGATGGTGTTCTACTTCGGATTAGCTGCTCAGAGACTGCATCAAATCTATTTGCTGATCAGAATATTGGATTGATGGTTCTTCACTTGCTTGCTTGTTGAGGAAGAAAGGTGACCAGATTGCACTACGAAGGGAACAAAATATTTGCTGAGTATTTTGGTTCTTCCAGCAACCTTTCTATAAGGGTGGTGACGTTAGCTGGAAGTCTACAGCAGTTGGACGTGTTGTCACAATCATAAGCCAGAGGTGTTCTGCATCAGATCCTTGATAGAGTGAAGAGGGGTGTGAGACTGAGACAGAGTCTGTTGTACTTTGCTTCATCATAGTAAATTGGTTTCCTGAGGCATGCCGCCTCCCTCCTTGGTTTTTCCCATCTTGGGTTTCCACGTATATCTGGTGCATTGTTTTCTTTACTTGCACTTTATTTATTTGCTTGCTTTAATTGTTTGATTAATTAGACTTAAAATTGAATTAATTAAAAATTAAGCAAACGAGCAAGTGATCCTATTCACCCCCCCTCTAGGTTCTAAAATACTTTTCGCAACCGCTTCTGCATCGCGCAACTCACAAAGTGAGTTCCATTTTTTAGCACCAAGCCCCTCCTAAATTCAAAGATCTAGGTGCCCCAACTATCTCTTGCACCATTGGTAACCAAGAATTTGAAAAGGCACTTCTTGATTTAGAGGCTAGTGTCAACTTGCTTCCCTTCTCAGTTTACAAACAATTAGGTTTGGGGGAACTTAAGCCCACCACAGTGGTGTTGCAACTCGCCGACTGATCAATGAAGCAACCACGTGGCATCATTGAAGATGTGATCATTCAAGTGGAAAAATTTTATTTTCGGGTGGACTTCATAGTCCTTGACATGGAACCTGTCCAAAATCCCAATAGACATATTCCAATCATTCTAGGTCATCCATTTCTGGCTACGACAAACGCTTGTGTTAATTGTTGCATCTGAGTAATGGACATCTCTTTCAGGAATATGAAAGTTCGATTGAACATCTTCAATGCTTCTCACCACACATCCAATGATGAAAGTGAATGTTTGTGTATTGATGTAGTGGAAGATCTTGTCCAAGAAGCAATTCCTTCCATTTTTTCCAAGGATCCTCTCAAGGTGTGCCTAAGTCACTTCAACTGTAATGACTATGACATTGAGCAATCCATAAGTGAAGTCAATTCACTGCTCGATGTCATGGCTGTCATGAATTCACCTAAATGGAGAGCACCGAGAGAACCTTTTCCCCCTTTGTCCAATGTTTCCCAAACTCCTTCTCTCATATTCCTGCCACAACTTGAGCTTAAGCCTTTAGCGACTACTCTCAAGTATGTTTTTTTAGGCTCCAATGAAACCCTCCCGGTCATCATTGGTTCCGATCTCACCAATGAACAAGAGAGGGAACTCCTCAAAGTGTTAAAAGAGCACAAGGAAGCAATAGGATGGAGTGTTGCTGATCTAAAGGGAATAGATCCTTCCATTTGTATGCACCGCATACATCTGGAAGAAGATGCACAGACCTCAAGAGAGGCACAACATCGATTAAATCCAAATATTAAAGATGTTGTAATGAAGGAGGCTATGAAATTGCTAGATGCGGGAATCATTTACCCCATCTCAGATAGCAAGTGGGTTAGCCCCACTCAAGTGGTACCCAAGAAATTTGGTATCACTGTGCAACCAAATGACAAGGGTGAGTTAGTTCCTCAGCGCACCACCACGGGATGGAGAGTGTGCATAGACTATAGGAAACTCAATTTAGCAACTAGGAAAGATCACTTCCCACTCCCATTTATTGATCAAATCCTAGAGAGGCTAGCCGGTTAAAGTTTCTATTGCTTCTTAGACAGATATTCCAGCTATAATCAAGTGGCTATAGACCCGCGGGACCAGGAGAAAACCACCTTCACATGTCCATTCTGTACATCCGATTATGCTATGGGTGCAGTCTTAGGGCAATGTGTAGACAAGTTGCCACATGCAATCTACTATGCAAGTAAAACCCTTTCCGAAGTTCAAATAAACTATACCACGACGGAAAAGGAGTTGCTTGCTGTAGTGTATGCCTTGGACAAATTTTGAGCTTATCTATTAGGTTCCAAGGTCATTGTCTATTCTGACCATTCTGCCCTCTGGCATCTTTTGGCCAAGAAGGACACCAAACCCCGACTAATCCTGTGGATACTCTTGTTGCAAGAGTTTAATTTTGAGATTAGAGACAAAAAGGGAACGAAAAATGTGGTGGCTGATCACCTCTCTAGAATTGTCGTTGAGTCTCTCAATGATTCCCTCCCAGTTTGTGAATCCTTTCCAAATGAACAACTTTTTGTAGTCTCTCAGGGGAGTATCCCTTGGTATGAGGACATTGTCAATTTTTTGGTAACCAAAAAATTCCCGTCCACTTGGACCAAGCAAGAGAAGGATCGTTTCTTGTCCTAATCTTGATCATATTATTGGGACGATCCTCAACTCTTCAAGTATTGTCTCGACCAAATAATTCAGAAATGTGTCCCCGACATTGAATTCCAAAGCATTTTAAAATTCTGTCATACACTTGCATGTGGGGGACACTTTAGTGCAAAGAAAATCGCAGCAAAAATTCTTCAATGTGGATTTTTTGGCCAACACTTCATCGGGATGCATATTCATTATGCCGCTCTTATGAGTGATGTCAGTACCTCGATGCAATGTCCCGCAAAGATATGATGCCTCTCAACCCCATTCTCATTGTTGAGATATTTGATGTTTGGGGCATCGATTTCATAGGACCCTTTCCACCATCCGTTGGTCATGAGTACATACTTGTGGCAGTGGACTACGTATCTAAATGGATAGAGGTTGTGGCTACCAAGTCCAATGACCACGCAGTCATGGTCAAGTTTATTCAATCTATTATCTTTAGTCGCTTTTGTACTCCATGCGCCCTCATCAGTGACGGGGGCAAACATTTCTGTAATCGGTTCCTTCGAACCCTTCTCACCAAATACTCCATCACACATAAAGTAGCCACCCCCTACCATCCTCAAACCAGTGGACAAGTGGAAGTATCCAATCGGGAAATAAAGAACATACTTGAAAAAATAGTTTGGCCTTACTAGAAAGATTGGTCATTGCGCTTAAATGATGCAATATAGGCCTACCGAACTGAATATAAAACTCCCATTGGAATGTCGCCTTACCGATTGGTATATGGTAAAGCATGCCATCTTTCGGTCGAATTAGAGCACAAGGTTATGTGGGCCACCAAAACGTTCAATTTTGACATGAAATTAGCCAGCTCTAATCGAAAGCTTCAATTGAACGAATTCGAAGAATTACGATATGACGCGTATGAGAACGCTAAAATCTACAAGGCAAAATCTAAGGCCTTTCATGATCGCAATATTTGAGTCAAAACGTTTTCTCTGGGACAGAAAGTATGGTTATACAACTCGAGGCTCCATTTGTTTCCCGAAAAACTCCACTCCCGTTGAGATGGTCCTTTTCTAGTAAATTTTGTTGCTCCTCATTGAGCGGTGGAATTAAAAGACCCTAAGGATGGCACATTCTTCAAAGTGAATAGAAAATGGTTAAAACCATATTTGGATGACCAAACTAAGATGGAGTATGTGGATGTCATCAATTTCATGGATCCTATCTATTTTGACTCATGAACCGATTCTAACATCATGCCATAGACGTATAATGTGGCGCGACGGTGGAAACTATCATGCATCCATGAAGTCCCTCTAATCCAAAGCAAATTTGTATCTAAGTGCTGTAAATTTGAGTCAAGTAGGTATCAAATCAAGTTGCATCAAAAATTCTGCAATCACAATCTCGATTGTGCAAAATGAGGATTTCGTACAATCGAGATTTCGATTATGCGAACCCTTGATTTCACACAATCAAAATTTTGAAGAAAAATGTAGAGTTAATGCAAGGTGCAAAGTCCTGAGAGGTGGTTTCCTCCGATACTACTTCAATAGTACTTCGAGCAATCAAAATTTTGATTGTGCGAAATGACCATTTCGCACAATCGAGACTGACACACGAACTGCACATGCATAAACTTATATATTTTGAACATGGCCACATCAAAATTTTGGCGTCGTTGCAGAGGATTAGTGTCATTACAACCTTTGAGGGTGATGTTGGGTACGTGTTACACACATGAGTTTATGGGGTGGGGTGCGAATGAGTGCACCGTTCAGTTGGGGTGCATTGTGATTTGTATATCTATGTGGGTTATGGTAGATTTAGATTTTTCCTTGACCATGAATGGAGTACAAGGTTTGAATGGCTTTCATGATTCCTAGTGAACTTTATTGAGTTGCCTAGAGCATGTTTTGGAGTACATGTCTTGATGCCATAACCTAGAGCATTCTTTTTTATTTACATTATTTTTTGGAATAATTGCAGATAGTCCCAGGATATAGCTCACGTGAAGAATCCCGGTATCCAGGTACGAGATGTGCCGGGACGAGCTTGGCGTACTCGAGGATTTCACCCCGAGCATAGATTTGACTTAGCAGAGTTTGAGACACGTCCCGACACGGCATGGGTCATGGCAGAGCTGTAACGATGCCGGCTTGACAGACTACTCCAGCCACCATCTGATGTCGCATACAGTAGGCTGGTGTAGGTTTTCTATGAGCACATGACCTACTCGTGCACCATGCCTGGTACTTTAGAGACCGTGGTGGTTGGGATTACGATTACCATCATGGTGAGTCAAATTGCCCAGCTTATAGGCTACCTACACCTGCAGCCTCCAGATATGGTTGACCAGGATGGTCACCCACTCTTCAGGGAGTCCCTACCACCTGACACTACCGTGATTTCCATGGTTATGGATATGTGCAATGGGGATTTTACCACCCCTAGTCAAAAGTGTATGAGCAAATCCATGTGCCCGAGGGACTTATGGTTTTTGGATACCGTCCTCATCAAGAACGCATGTCCTTTAGGACATGTGGCAGAGCGCTGGGGTGACCTTCTTCGCTACTTATACATAGCTCATACAGGCATATAGTTTTATGTGCCATCACTGATATGGGGACAGATGTATAAAGTGTGGGATGCTCTCGTCCGAAAGGGGATCAAGAGAGCCGCTACTTGGCAGCTTCCATTTCCTTACTTTGTCACTGCATTTATCAACAAAGCCAATATTGTGTTCACTGATACCGACATCTAGATAGAACCACGTCCCCGATTCCAGCACACTCACTGGGTACGGGTCCATAGGCATCTGGAGCGCCAGCAGCACCAGGGGCATGAGCACGAGGATATAAATATGGATGACCCCATTGCACTAGCAGAGGAGGACGAGCCTGTAGAGAGTGACCCATCAGATGAGGAGGTAGAGGATGATTCGACTGGTCTGAGCCATGAGTAGTTTGATATATTAGCCACCGGGTACTCCTGTCTAGCGACAGATGTAGAGAGATTACATCAGGGCTTTGACGAGCACGTCTAGGTGACTAGAGTCAGCTGGCAACCATGAGGGAGGATATTACATCTCTGACCCAGGGTCAAAGGACTTTGATTGATGAGTTTGGGACTTTCTGGCAGGACCTCCTAATTATGCTATCTGGCCCAGCTACCGCTTCGACCTCTGCACCACCCACCAAGCCACCTTCACCACCACCCACCCTGGACTAGTTTAGCATTTTCATGTTTTATTTTCAGTTTTAGTTTTTTCTTTATTTAGGTAGGCCATGTCTTCGGATATTGTAGAGATCGTGCCCAATTTTGGCCGGTTTTTGAATTTTTCATCATTTATTACTTTAAGTGCATTTTTAATGATGTTTAACATGTTTTGAATGCGGGGAACGTGTTTAGAAGGTTGGGATATGGTTTTTGAAAGTTTTGGGGACTTTTAGAAAAAGTTGACTTTTTGGTCAACGGGAGCCCCGGGATGAGGTCAAGTGAGTCCGGGAATTTTGGAAAAATTTTGGAAAATTTTATTTTTGATTATGGACTAAACAAAATGTTTAGAGTGCCATGGAAGTGATTTCAAGTCCAACGGAGCTTTCGGGAATTAATTCGGAGGTCGGGAGGGTATTTTAAGGGACCGGGGGCAAAATGGTCTTTTCACACCCCTAGGAGTGATATAAATATCAATTAGGTCTGAGATATATCACTTTTATAGATCTCCTTCTCTCTCTACCTCTCCCATTTCATTTCTCTCCCTTCTCTCTAGCTTTTGAGGGCCTTAAGGTGTGATTTTCAAGAGGCCAAAGAAGGGAAGTGTGTAGGGGACTCCAAGGGCATCGGTTTGAACCGAACAAAGTTGCATTTTGGCAAGGTTGACATCACTGGGATTTTGGTGAAGTGCTTGGAAAGCCTTCAATTTTGAGGTAGGGGTGCTAGACTCATTTCTACTTTGATCTTATAGGTCATTTTCTATGTAGCATGAAAGATAGCTTTGGATTTCTTGAACCTAGGATTATGTATATGTGTATATATGTATCCAATTGTGAATTTATGCATATATAAATGTCTAGCATGTTGGTTATGGTTTATATATGTTGTGTATGTGCAAATAAGACTATGAATACTTTTGATGAAAAATGTGCTCATTTGATTAAGGCATGAAAATCTGAGTTTCCATAAACTATGCATGAAAGATGTTATTTTGCTTGTAAAATGCATAAGCATAATGACTTTCATGATGTGAGTGTGTTGACATTGTGAAAATCTTGAGGTGGAAGGAAAAATGCATTGATTTGATAAAATGCATAGCATTGAGTGAAAAGTGTGCATTTGTGTGACAATGTGCACTATGTGACGAGTTTTGGGGCATGAGGGTGAGAATTAAGATAAGGGGATGACCCCTAGGGTGAAAGACCCAAAACTTGGCCAAGGGATTGTCGCATCCATTGGGATAGTAAACCGAGAAGCGTAAGCAGAGTTTGGATGCCTTTGACCCTTACTATTGGTGAGATGAGTGAGCCCTCTTTGAATTGATTTTCGAACTTATGTGGCGTGAGTTATATATATAAATTGTGACTTGTCCAATTTGATATATGAATATATTCAGAATCACAGATTTTCAAAAACTAAATAGATTCTAAAGAAGGTAGCATGAAACATGTTCAGTGCATCAAATTTCCAACAAGTAGTGATCATATTCAAAACTTAGAATTTCTAGCAACACAACCAATTTTCAATGCTCAATTAGAATAGAGCTCTTCATCAACACAAGGACACTCAAACAAAACTCAGAATTCTGAACATAAAATCGTGCACCTGTGAGAGTGTGCATATACATATGGAATTAATATAACTACTGTGCACCTGTGTGAGTGTGAAAGAGGAGAGATCGGAAATTTTATACCAATTTTGATGAACCAAGATGAACAGGTCCTCAGTTAGAGTCGACAAGGATGACTCAATATGGAATCAGCAGAGTTAACTCAGTCCCATGATGATTCGTGACTTAATTCGACAATACAAAAACTCAAAGATGATTTCGAGACCCAGTTGAAGTCGTCGCTTTCACTATAGATTCGTCAAAGAGTTGATAAAGATGATGCATGATGATCAAAGGCTCTGTATAGGGTCAGTAAATATGTACACGATGAATAACATGATGACAGTGAGCTGAAGAGGGCCAGCAATGAGCTTCGCATTTTAGATGATGACAGTGAACTGAAGAGGGCTGGCGACAGATTCTGCAATTTTGAACTTGAGCCCTTCAACTTACAATTCATGATCCCTTCAAAAATTGATTCTCTTGCACACACTATGTTTCTCTAAAAAGTGAGAGAACCCATGATGCTAGATGTCGACGCTAGAAGCCATGGTCGCTACCTTTGATCTTTGTTTTTCTCTCCTTCTCGTCTTCTCTCTCTCTCTGTTGTCTCTCACTATTAGCGCCGATATGATCCCCTCAAAGTTTCTCTATTTCCATTTTCTTCTTCTATTATGCCAAATGATCCCCTCGCCCTTTCTCACTCTTGCGTTCCCTTTTTCTTCTTTTGGCTACCTAGGGCAACAACAATGGGATCCCCAGAGCCCAATCTGGCGATCCAAATGCTACTGTGGCCCAACATTGGGATGGCTAAAATGTGGGCCAATTTATTGGTTAGCCAGGTCGTTCGCTGGATTGGGCGAACCACTTAGCTAACCCTGTTCATATTGGGCCTGCTTTAATGCAGGCCCATATTTTTTTAAAAAAATTTCACTTATCGAAACGACGTCGTTTTGAGAAGTGAAACACGCAGCGCCCTTATCGAAACGACGTCGTTTCGATAAGTGACTTGAAAAAATAAAACACGCGGCACCCTGTTAGGGCACCGCGTGTCCTGCAACGGTCATAAGAGTGCCTGTTTGGTTGTCCAGAAAAGTGGTTTTTGACCCTTTTTTGCCTTTTTTTTTTTAAATTTAAGCTCTGCCAAAGAGCCGTTAAGGCACTGTTTGGCAGAGCCAAATGGTGCCTAAAACGGCTCTTTTGGCTTTAAAATAATATATATATATATATATATATATTACTTTTTTTATCTTTTTTCATTCCTATAAATACACCACCCCTACATTCACTAAATTCACAACCAAAAATTCATATTTTCTCCTCCTAAGTCTAGAATCATTTTTATTTTCTCAATCTTTAGTTAATTGTATTTTTAGAATTTCCATTTTCATGGATCCAACACCACGAAATTTCAACTTCAACCCTTTATCAAATGATGATTTTTTATCATTTGACGACTCTGATCAATATTATCGTGGCGATTATCAATTTTCATCTAATTAATCAGCCGCATTTTATTCGCCGGTATTGCCTCAGTCCAGTAATGTCAGACCTTCCCGAAAGCAACCGGTTCCTCGAATGCCTCATTGGTCCAATGAAGAAGATTTCGCTCTGTGCAATGCGTGGCTGGAAGTTAGCAGTGATTCGGTGATTGGTGCAGACTAAGCGAAGTCGACATTATGGCAAAAAATTCTCGTCGAATTTCAAGTACAACTTGGTGCTCTAACTGCTCGAGGCGAGTGCAGTTTGACAAATCGTTGGTCCACCATCCAAAAAAAAATTAACAAATGGTCTACATGCTTGCTTACAATTGAAAATAATCAGACTAGTGGCTTCAACAATCATGATAGGGTAAGTTAATAATTTTAATTAATTTCTTTACTTGATCGTATTTAATAAGTAATTATTTTAAATAATTTTTTTCTAATTATTGTGTAATTATTTAAAGCAGATCACAGCAGCTCAACATCTATATAAATCCACTATGAATGAGGACTTTAAACTCCATGCTTGTTGGAACATTTTGAAAGACTCTCCAAAATGGCATGCATATTGTCTCGATCAAGGAAAAAACAAAGCCACAATTGCCCGCGCAAAGAAGATGAGTACTAGAATCAACATCAACGAGCCTGTTGCTCACTCAAACACATCAAGTCCATTAAGTAATGCAGCGTACGAGGGTATTCCTTCTGAAGGATCGCCACAGTTTGGCATGAATGAATATTCACCCGGTATTGCTGAATCTCAACCATTAGAGCGACCAGCAAGACGCAAGGCGGCGAAGCAGAGCTGAAATAAGAAGAAACAACCAGAATATGAGACCTCACACTGATCATTCGAGGTCAGTTTCCACCAAGCAACATCCAAACTTGACTCTCAAACAAATATTATTATGGAGACAAAGCTAAAACAGATGGAAAGACAATGGGAGAGAGAACTACACGAAGAAAAAATTCGAGAAGAGGGGTTAATGCTAAAAGATCCAAATTCAATGCCAACAGAAGTACAGAAAGCATGGCTAACAACAGATATATGAGCGAATGTGTGCAGAAACAGATGAGAATTTGCGCAATCCATAGGACTTGTTTAATCCATAATGGATATTGTATCGTTTTAAGTTATGTTATTTTTTTTATCCATTATGAATAATGTATCGTTTGAAATTATGTTTTTTTTTAATTCATTATGGATATTGTAATTCATTTAACTTATGTTATGTTGCTTTTAAATCTATTACGAATATTGTGTCGTGCGAAAATAATTTCAGAATAAAATTTTTATTGCATAATATTTTATAACATCTTACAAGCATAAAGACACAACATAACTTGAAATTCTAGTACATAAAATGATAACAGAACTTAAAGAAAGAAGTACATAAAAAATTAACATAACTTAAAGATAGGAGTACATAAAAAAATGTCACTTAAAGATCTTCATATGAATCACCAATCTGATTCCACATCTGTTCTATCAGATCCTTCCTCAACTGCGTATTTGTCTCTCTGCTGCGGTACTGAGTTTGGCGAGCGTAGATGTGTGCCGCAAAAACATTGGGGTCTAATCTTCGAGTGTGATTCAGAATACTCTCTTCCGGTGGCAGCCAAATTCCAGTATTGTCGTGGCGCTCATCTTCAATGATCATGTTGTGAAGGATTATGCACGTTCTCATTATGAGACACAAGTCCATCTTCTCCCAATATTTAACTGGTCGTTGCAGTATTGCCCACTTGATTTGCAAGACCCCAAATACTCGCTCCACATCTTTCCTGCATGCCTCTTGTTTTTCTGCAAACATTTTTTGTTTTGGAGTTCTTGGATTTGGGATGGTCTGCATCAAAGTTGCCTATTTTGGGTATATACCATTAGACAAGTAATACCCCATGGTATATTGATGCCCATTCACCACATAATTAACCGAAAGCATTCTACCACTAACAATACGGTTGAATACGGAGGAATGATCCAGCACATTTATATCATTGTGTGAACCAGCCATTCCAAAAAATGAATGTCAAATCCACAAATCTTTGGAGGCTACCGCCTCCAATATTAAAGTAGCCTTATGGGTGCGACCCTTGTGTGTGTCATGCCACACCACTGGGCAATTCTTTCATTCCCAATGCATACAATCGATAGAACCAAGCATACCTGGGAATCCTCTAGCCTCCCCTTCTTGAAGGAGTCGTGCGATGTCGGTTTCGTTTGGTTCGCGCATGTACTACTGCTCATACACAGCAACAACAGCAGTACAAAATGCCTTCAAATAACTTATTACAGTAGTCTCACCGATTTTAATATACTCGTCAAATGAATCGGCTAGTCCACCATATGCGAGAATGCATATTGTAGTTGTCATCTTCTGTATAGAAGACAACCCCAAACGGCCAGAAGCGTCCCTTTTTTGGATGAAGAAATCGTCATAAGTTTGAACATCATTCAAGATACGAAGAAATAGTTCTCGACGCATCCTGAATAGTCTATGAAATTGCTCAGGTGTATATAAGCAATACTCGTCAAAGTAGTCTTTCATTAGCTGACGGTGACTTCCTTCTCGGTCACGATGAATAAACCGCCGCCTCTGAGCTGGTTGAAATACTTGCGATATAATCTCCAGCGTACAACAACTCAGAATTTCTTTGTAGGTAGATACTTGATCTTCAAGCAATTTGTCAAGATCTATTGATGAGGAGGATGATAAAGAATATGTAGAATTAGAATCTGACAAAGGTCGTGATGACGAAGCTATTGAAAGTTCGAAGTTGAACGAGATGGTAAATGAACTTTTGGAAGATTGAAAGTAGTGGTAATTTTATAAATGAGCAACTGAGTGTTTATATAAGAAAAAAAATATAGCCGTTGGGAATATAGCCGTTGGAAATATAGCCGTTAGTAAATAAATAAAAAAATATTTAATAATTTTAAATTTAAATTTTAAAAAAAAATTATTAAAAAATTATTATTTTTGGTTAGCGGAAATCTGGAGAACCTGTTGTGGAGCCAAAATTTGGAGATCCTGACATGATGATGTGGCTGGCTAAAATGCTGAGGTGGCTAGCTAAAATTCAAATTTGGAGAACCAAATTTAGCCATCCCATAATGGATGCTCTTACATACATGAACAGAGAAAGCTCAAATCTGTATATCAATCACCCTTTTCATTTTATATTCAACCGCACACTCTTCCACGCAATGTATATATATATATATATATATATATATATATAGACACTTGAGGCCATACCCTCCCATCTATCTAAATAAAATATTATTTTATAATATTTGTGAAACCCTAGTGACTTTAATTCTCAAATTTGTCCTACACTTTGTTGCCCTAGAAACAATTCTCAAAATGTCCTTCCAATTTAAATATCCAGCATGTCCCTGCAATTAGGTTAGTGCACATAAAATAATAACAAGATAATTAAATAAATCATGAATAGCAAACCCAAAATTTATCATTCAAAGTAAAATGATACTAATGCCCTTATAGATCCTTTTGACATTAAAACTTGGACAAACATACTCATGGGCTTTCTGGACCATCACATTTAATCTTCTATCTTAGAAATATCTAGAACTATGTTCTGAACCAACCCATCCCACAATAAAGGTAAAACAAATTTCTAAGTTCAAACCATAAGCAATCCTAACATGCCTGAACACACTAATTTTTCTAATTAGATCCTAGGCAATCCTACTATGCCTTCCTCCATATTTTACAAATGCCTTACACGGTATTAGGCAAACCTATCCTGCCTCCACCAATAATCCTTTCTCAAAACATCAAATTTATGTTTATATACAATTAAATATAACCCATCAGCTCATAAATATATTCTCAATTAACCATGTGACCCAAGAATAGAGCAACCCCACTCACTACACTAACCCATCGGTTATCTCAATGCAAGTGCAGATTAGTTTTAAGTTTACATAAGAAGCAATCCTAACATACTTGAATATATAACGAGAAACTTTCTTATTAGATATTATACAATTCTGACATACTCCAAATAAAATATAAAGATACTTTATTAGGTATTAGGCAATTCTGACATGACAAATATAATGTATAAATACCTTATTAGGTATTAGGCGATCCTGACATGCCTTGACAATCCCAACATGCTAAACAAAATGTATAGATACCTTATTAAGTATTAGGCGATCCCGACACGCCTTGGCAATCCCAACATGCCAAATATAATGTATAGATACCTTATTAGGTATTAGGCGATTGTGACATACTTGGATAATTAATATTTAACTAAAAATCTAATATACTTAAAAGCATGCTAATTAAAGTCATGTAAATCCTATCGTCCCATTTATTAATTTAAACAAATAAAAAAAATAACACAATATACTTTGAATGTAAATGAGTTTATCATACTCCCATAAACTGTTTTAAACACCATACAATTAATCAAGAACATTTATTCAATCAAAGAAACAATTAAAAAAAATAAAACAATTATTTAAAAGAAAACCCCACAATAAAACCAACACCTCAATTTAAACATCAAGTATCTAAACCTAGCTCTAATCCTAGGTTTCCATGCAAAATATGTTTTTAAAAGTCTTAAATTATATTTATGGAATTTTCTGAAATTTTTGGTAATTTAAAAATATTTTCCAAAACAAAGAAAAATAAAAATCCAATTTTGAACTATACTTTTTGTATTAATTCTATAACAAGGGGAACTCATTTCATCATGAAATTAAATACCCATGTGTATTCTATCCCTAAAAGATTAATTTGAATTTTTGAAAATTTTCTTAAATTTAAAAGTAATTTAAAACATTTTTCCTATTTGTTTTCAATTTAAAAATGATTTTAAAATAAAAAAATATTTAAATATTTCGAACTGTTCACAAATACTTGATAATTGAATGAGTTGCATGATCTTCTCTCCACAACACATGTATTTATTATAAAGAAATCATAATTCTAACAGCACAAGAAAACCTAAAAACAAAAAGGAAACTAGTTGCACAAGGAAATCGCTAAAAACTAAATTTTTTCCAAAAATTCTAAAAAAAATAAATAAGAAACCTAATAATTAAAAACTACTAAATATTAAATTTCAGCCAAATCTAAGTACGTTTGGTCTATGAACAAAATTCCTGAAATATTCAGTAATCTTCCTATAGGATGAAAAAAAATTATAATTTTCAAGATATAAACGAGGGTTTTCGGCTAAAAAATGACATAGTCCAGTAGCAAAAGCTACTGGGTTTTGCTTATTAGGTCGTTTCTGATCAAGAATGACTCTCATGGGGTCAAAATACGTTCGTCGAAATTTTTTTGATATCGACACTGTTCACAGAAATTAAATCTAAATACATACAACATGATTTAATTCACTATATATAAATTCCATAAACGAAATCTTAGATTTTGGTCAACATACATATCTCCAATTCAAAAACAAAACCCTAATTTCCATCAATCTATATAATAGAAACGAAACCTAGTTTAACACAATACATTCATGGTTAATCAAACGGAAATTCCTTTAACATGGAATTAAGCAAAAATCTCAAATTATTAAATCTAATCATAAATAAACTTATTCATGAAATCAAACAATACAAATATTTATATATATATACAAGTTCAAAGGGGAAGTAAAGAGATTGAACTTGCCTTGTAATGTTGAGCAAAATCACATTTTCTCCCTTTTTTGGCACTTACTGTTTTCTCTTTATCTGTGCGTAGAAACCCTCTGTGCATAGAAACTACTAAACCCTAATGCTTTTCTTATTTAATATTCCTAAATAATTAAACTAATAAATATAAAATATTTAGCCCAACTATATATATATATATATAGCCCAACCCAGCAGTCTAACCCAACCTAATAATAATAAAAATAAATAAAGGAAATGTCACACCCCGAATTTTCGAAGAGAAATCCGGGTTGTGAAAGGCAAATAAAAACAAAATTAAAATAAACTAAAGGAAGAAAGGGAAATCTAAGGTCTCCAAATAGTCCCTTTATACATAAAGTCCTGTACAAATGCTATTACATTGGAAAATAATATTAAATATATTTCTTCCATACAAGTCTTAAAAATATATACAATATCTCAAAAACTAGACAGGAATGAATTCTATGATCCCACACTGCTACCTTTTCGACTGGTACTACTAAGTCCCGTAAATTGTCCCCGTGTCAGCAACTTAACCTGTAAAGTCTGGAAGGGGATGAGCTCAAAGTTCAACAAGGATATGCTGAACAATCTTTCATTGCCGCAGCAAGTTGACTTTTGCGTCATAATTTGAAAATAATTTAATTTATATATAAATAAGTAAATACCATCTAATATTACAATTTAATCTTATAATAATTAACATTCAATGAATTTAAATCGACAAAAACATATCAGCAAGTACAAGCAACCGTATACAATTTGTGCACATAACCTGACAATATAATTGCACCAATTATACATCCACATGTACAAATAACAATTACCATTGTATACATAAAATGACTTAATTTAAATGCCCAATTTAGTCAACGAGTACATTTAATTGTATAGAAAAATTAACTAGCACACAAATGCACATTAACAAATAATGCATATAAAATAATACACCAATACACGTGAATAAATTACAACACAATCACCTTTATAAACCACGATTTAAATTGCAAAAACATAATTTCAAATAAATCAATTTACATCATCACATCCATAGTCATCACGTAAATGAATTATAACACAATCACTTTTATCAACCATGATTTAAATTGCAAAACATAATTTCAAATAAAGCAATTTAAATCACCATGTCCATAGTCATCAACATATATTTATATATATATATTCGTACACATAATAATTTTCAATATATATATATTATTATATATATATACATTTAATGCAAGTAAGTATTTAAAAATACTAACACATCGAATTTATATATAAATTCTATACACATTAAATCATGTATGCACATATATATAAAACATACGTAAATTAAATATACGCGAATAAGAGAAAAGAGCAAGTATTAACTTACCTCGGGTTTATTATCCGAAAAGCCCGTATTGTTCATTGCCGCTCCAGAATCCAAAGCCCAGTGGAAATTCTCCATTTAAAAAAAAATGCAGGTCCATCTATTCTTTTAATTGATACCGGGCCTATTTTAAATTTTGGCCCAGTCCAATTCACCAAGCCCAACTCAACGTATTATCTTCAGCCCAATTCATTGATCGAGCCAAGTTTGCTGTACCAAGTCCAATGCTCCAGTTCACAGTCTAGGCCCAATGTCGATTGACCACTCCCAATTAATGGCTAAACAAACCATTAGAAACCTAACCCATTTCCTAAGCCCAATCCTAATTAAACACCAAACTCATAATATGTAGCCCACAATATTAGCCAACTACGAAGCCCAGGAAATTTATTCTTCATACAACAGGTTCAATCAATCAATACCCATGAGTTGCATAGCCCACCAACAAGTTAACAGTGAACCAATATGAACCCAGCTGCTACCAAGCCAAGCTCACAGCATACTGCCCGAACCCACCATAGTCACACAAAATGTGAAAGCACACAACTACCTCCATCATGAAGCCATCCTCTTCAATCTCACTATACGAAGCCTCTGTACACCATGCAAAGACCCGTTTCTATCACCTCTAATCCAAGCCTCTCAGCCGAAACTGAAACCCACCATGGCAGCCACCTCTGCGCAGCCACGGCACCTTGAACCGCTACCATGACCACCTTCGGCATCACTACAGCGAACCCCAGCCATGCTCCTTCTACCAGAGCAATCACCTAGCCGCAACAACCACCCCGACTACCATAACAGAAGACCCACAAGCTTCAGCACCACCCTCCCTGTTTGGAGCACCATGGCCACCACCTAGCCACACGAAGCTGTCAACAAAATCACCATCCCTCATGGTCAGCCGTCAAAGCTGCCGTGAGAGACCCACTTCCGGCAGCCTTCTTCTCCAAGAATTATCGCCAACAATCTACTTCCCAGCCATGCAAGGCCTACCACCGTGAGCCACGTTGGCGCTACCATGGCCGAGACCTCCTTCCTCTGTCTTCCCTCTCGGTTTCTCTCTCTAGAACCAGTGAGGTTCCCCTCTCACTTTCTCTCACTAGTGGCTCCTCTTTCTCTTTCTCCTTCTCTCTCTCTAGGGTTTTCTCTCTTTTTATTTTTTTTTAGAGATTCTAATCAAGTCCTCAATAAATCCAGGAGGAAACAATAATAAATAAATAAATAAATAATACTTTGCCCATAATAAAATACACTTAACCCAACACCTAAACAATTATACTCCAGCTTAAATTCAATATTTCAATCCAAAGTCTCCCTAACCCAATTCAAAAATAAAATTAAAAAATAAAATAAAAACTAAACAATCTAAAACATTTACCATTTAAGACACCCGATAACAATTTAAACAAGTAAAACATATAGCATTTAAAACACTCAATAAAAATTTAAACAAGTACAATATATAACATTTAAAACACTCAATCAACTATTTAAAACAATTAAAAATTTTCAAATTAAAATTACGTAACCTCAAAATTACGGGGTATTAGAGGAAACGCAGCCCAAACCCACATATTTTTATTTAAAAGAAAAAAAATATATTTAAAACAAATATTTAACACACAATTAAACTCAATCAACACTTAGCAACAATTCAAACATCCATATTAAACACATAAAAAAAAAAACAGGCATTGACAAAATTAATTAAAATACTTAAATAATTAAAAACCCAATCAAATAAATAAAAACTCAATTTAAATATTCTCAAATTACGGGGAATTACATCCATGATTTGGCATCCACACAAAAACACTGCCACCACCAAGCTAGACGCCAATGCCAAGTTCCCACTTTCCTTTGCCCGAAAAATCAGATCATCACCACCAAGCACCCTAAGCAGCGGCAAAACTGGCAGATCTAGGGGTTTAGATCATCATCCCCACTAGTCCCAAGTAGACGTAAGGCAGTTCCAATTGGATGGGTTCAATGTGTAAAAGTAAGTTGGTGGTTTAAATGGATTGGGCAATGGTGAAAATTGATGTAGGAGAAGATTAGAATATAAGATGACTGATGAGTGTTTTTTTTTTTCCTTTTAAATAATGTCTACTATTGTCATTTTACATTATTAGTGTTTAATAGAAATAAAAATATTGGTAAGTTTTCTAATATAAGAGTGAAGAAGCTTATTTTAATTAATAGCCTTAGGATTATATCCTAATATTATAATTAAAAGTGTGTTGACTACTCCCTGCTCACTAGAGAGCAGTTCAACACTATTGTGTATATATATATAGACATATACTTACATACGTATATATATACACGCACATATATATATATATATATATATATATGGGTAAATTACTCTAACCTTCCTGAGATTTGGTTTAATTGCCCTCAAATTAAAAATTTTACAAAATTACTCTGACACTTCCATCAGACTAACGATCCATTAAATAAAATTATATCTAACATACAATTACAAAAGTACTTTCAAGTTATAATACTTTTATACAAAAATAACATTAATTTTTAATCTTTGATTGAGATTAACATATTTATATATATATTTTCTCGATAAATGTCACACAAACACTACATCACCGATAGTAGTTTTGACATTTTAATTTTTTTTATTTTAATTGACTTTAACGGAGCTCACTGTCAATTAATGGTAGGGATACTCGGAGTAAAGTCAATCAAATCTTAAGGGAGGTTGATCACCATAATTTAAAAACTTTAATCCGAGAGTAATTAGACAAAACCTTAGGGATGTCACAGTAATTTACCATATATCTATATATATTGATAACATAACTCAAAACCTAGACTTAAAAGAGGAAATTGATGCGAGGATATGGTGGGACCAAAAAATGAAACTAAATAGTAAGAATAGTACACATGGTGGTTAAATCAGTAGACTCAACACATCAACCAAAGGATCCACGAGGCATAACACATATATATTGACTCATCAAAAGGGCAACATAATCCCCTCATTCAGATCCTCAATCAAGTTCAAATTGGTGTTCAATTTCCATTTATCACCGAATGATTTAATGAAATTATATGATTTCCATCATTCTCTGAGAAAATTGAGGAGAGATCATTGCAAATCAGAAGTATAAAAGGGAGAGACCAAGGGAATAGGAAAAGACGGGGAATTCCCGGGAGAAAGAAATAAAATCTTTCGAGTAGTTGATTCTTAAATTTGAGAGTGATAGTCATTGTAAAATTCTTGAGATATATATATAAAATTCTCTTCCCATTTATGAACGTAGGCAAGATGATCTAAACCATTGAAATCAGTTTTGTCCATTATTTATTCATTGTTCTTACTTGTGTTTCATTCGGTGAGTGGGAACATTGATTTCCAAAGGATAGGAAAATTTTGCATCTACAGGTACTATTGTCCATTTGACTTTAATTAGCATGGTAATTTAGTGTACTAATAGGGTCATTTTACTCTTTTTATTCAATTAAGGGTAGTTTCGGCATTTTGAAAATATACCATTAACGGGCTTAACAATCGGTGATAAAAAAAAAATTGGACTAACTTCAGGAGATGTTGACCACACTTTTACAAAATGTTTTAGCCTAGAGATATTTGAACAAACCTCAGGAAAGGTCTGATATATTCACCCTTAGTGAGTAGGTAAGCCTTCATGGCCATTGATGTGTTTTAGTAAAAAATAAACACATCAACTTTAATTACAAAATTTAAAATGTAATAAATAAGGATAGTAAATAAGATTGTTTCGGCTTTATTCGAGTAATTAACGTTTTATGTTCACCCTTATCTCTCTTTCACCCCTTCTCACATTCACGCCTTCTGTCCACTATTCTTCTTCCTCTCACCTTCTATGGAACATCATCACTCAAAAGACAACTATATATGATAGTATATTAAGAATCAAAAAATTATTAATTGTTCCCATATACAGATTCATGATATATCCTAATTACATACACTGCAACTCTTTAATTTTTTTTTTAGGAGGAATTCAACCAGGTTAAATAGAACTAATATATAGTATATATACATGTTGTGTATATAGTGTATTAATATACTATCATATATAGTTGCCTTTTGAGTGATGACGTTCCATGGAGGGTGGAAGAATAGTGGAGAGAGACATGAATGTGAGTAGGGATGAAAGAGAGAAAATGGTGAATATAGAACGTCAATTACCCAAATGAAGCTAGGTCGTGAGTAAGCAAATATTTTCCTATATTTTATAGTCATGATCAACCTTTTTACCAAGAGAGCTACTATTTGCGCTCCAAAAATGTCTTTAGGTACTCCAATCTTATTTCTAAATAATTAAATGACAAAATAAACCTAAATAATCCCTTTAACCCTATGGGGTAGCTCGGCTCGTCAGGCCTTAGGTTTACTCTCTAATGGTCACCGATTCGAGTCTCCTCAGGGCCACTGAAAGCTTATCTGATCGTTAACTTCAAGGTCTCGTTGAATTAATTGAAGTGTGCGCAAGCTAGCCCGACACCCATGATTGAGAAGAAAAAAAAAAACTCTACCAAACTTAGGCATTTCTCTCACTTTCTTACCTCCTCTCTCTTTCATCTCTACCTATGTCTTGGTCAAGCGGGGGACCGCTTTATGGCTTTAGCTTGTAGCAAGGAGGTGCATTGGTTGATCTCCACTTCTCCATCATTTACTTTCTATCATTTTTAGTACTTCGGACTCCATTTGTGGTGCAAATAACATATACATATACATACTCAATCTCTTCCCCACTTCTTCCATAGATCTTTGTTGGAAAAAATTGTACCACTATTAATGGTTTATCCTTCTGGGCCCAAACTTGACGCTCTTCTCCATCAAAATTGAATTATAATTCATTTTGGTCTCTTTCTTCCAATCAATAACAACATCTCTATAAAACTAATCTTCCTAAATCAATTAAAAAAAAAGGTTCACTTCACCCAAGTTTGAGAGTTGTGCAAGACAACAAGAAAAAGAAGGAAAAAGGTTCGACAACTGTGCAAGACGAAAAGAAAGGTCCAAGAGCTAGGCTAGACAAAAATATGGAGCACACTTTATTAATTTTAGAAAATCTTAAATAATTTCTATGCTTTTCTGATTTAACATGGTTTTTCAAGTAACAAACAAAAATTACAGAATTTCCTGGCCGAGCGCTATTGTGGTTGTTGATACCTTGGCTCTCATTTTTATGGTATGAAAATGGTGAATCATGATAGAAGTTTTCAATGCCCTAGGAGGGTATTTTTTGAACGTGGGGGGTGTTATGTGCACTATATCTATATTATATGGGTATTTTTTTTGTACTTATATATATTTTAATAAATGTACTCTTAAATTTGATTATAAAAGCGTCGTATGACTCGTATCCTGAACCTGACTTGTTATATTTGGAATCGGAATCTTTTCACTGCACTAAATGGTGCCAGTGCTCTTTAAATGGAGGATGCAATGTCCATTCAACATCATGTATATCTCAAGCTATATATTTTTTTGAAGCATGCAACACTCATTCATTTAGTGATCAAAGTAGTGATTTCTTCAATAGAGGAATCCAGAGTAGGAATAATAGAAGGAAAATAATACCTGTTACTCTACTGCTGTGAAGCATGAAATTGTGAACTATTTTCTACAAGCTCATTGGTTGTGATCATCATGACTACCCAAGAAAACATTTTTTTATTATTAAACTTCATTTCCAAGTCCATTTCAAATGAAACAGCCAATTAGCTTTATGCCATTCCATATGGGGGAGAAATTAGGAAATGTTTTTTTCTCAATGAAAGTCAGTACCCTGGGCCTAATGGCTTTAACCCACATTTAAAAAAACAAAAAAAAAATCCTGGGCTATAGTAGTGGAGGAAATAACCAAAGTAGTAATGGATTTTTTATTTATTCAAATGCTAAGCTTTTGAAGGAAAAAAAACAATTCCTATATTGCTTTGGAGCCAACAGTTCCTAATCCCACATTCCTTAAAACAAACTTCAAATATGACACTCCATATAGATGGCCTAATGTGTGTTCATATAGATGCATCTTCAGGCATGACATCTGCAGTGAATGAAAAATATCAAAGCAGAAATAACACGTGGACACAACAACTCAGCTCACACATGGCGGCCACATCATAAAGTAAGACACTCTCTAGGTCACCTGCTATTGAACGGATGAAGGCAAGAAAGGAGAAATTTCTTCCTTCAATTACGGAATCAGATGACATAATTCCTGCAATAAACTAACACATATATATGATATCAATTTTAATTTAATTTAATTTTCACATATATATGATATCATACTTATGAAAGACTAATTCAACCGAAAAGTTCTTTTGTATTGTATGAGAGTTAGAGGTTCAAATATGAAAAGAAAAAAGAAAAATTATGCAGTTCTTACGGAATGAATTTATCAAGTCTTTCATAAAGTATTTTATCTAAACTTGATATACAAGTTAATTTTTTTATATTCAAGCGTAAACGATTAATGATTTGTATATTCAAAATACATTAAAGAAAAAATAGAGATTATAACAGAAACTCTAAATAGCTAGTCAAATGAATATGATAGAAGTCCAAGTATATATTGTTAGGATTTTAACCAAATGGAAAAAAAAAAATTGGATGTTGTATTTTATGTTCATGTGTTGGGTATTATTAGGATTTGTGACTTTAAGTATTTAAGGGATGAAGACAGAAGTGGTTGAAAATCAAGTTGAATAATTTTTTTATTTTTTATTTGATAAATGTCAAGTTCTTTTTTTTTTCAAGGCAAACAATACGAACTATTATTCAACTAGTTACAAATTGTATCTTTTATTGTGATCGAAGGTTAGTTTTTAATAGATGAATTAAAAAATAAAATATAAAATTAAAAAAAAAATTTTTGCAACAAATGTGTTACTAAAAACAACTTTTTTATTTTTTGTTCTAAAAAATATGAAAATAACAAATTTTAATAAATCCTATTTCTGATTTTTGTTTTCACTAAAAAAATAAAATATATTTCTGATTTAGCCCAACTCTCTCCTTTTGTTTCTTTTTCACGCACAGCTCACGTGACCAACTAATATACCACGTACACTTGCGGTGAAAACCACTACAGCCTCCCACGGCTTAATCCAAAACCACACTTACAGTACTAGCTAATTAGAATATGAGATACTTAAAATAGCTGCTCTCACACACACACATCACCGGCACTCATCAACAAACACTTCCCTTGATTAACAAAAAAAAATTGATGGAGATGGCAGACCCTCCCATCAATCTTACTTTTGACCATGATGAAGAAGAAGAAGATGATCATGATGAAGAAGAAGACGATGATCTTGATGATGAAGAATACAAGCTCGAGAATTTCAGGAAAGATATGCCGATTAATACATCCTTTGAGCGGCCCATGTCGAAATACAGGCTGTGGGCATTTTGGAGTGAGCCGACCCCTCTCTCTCGTTGCAGTAAGCAAGCGGCTTCTCTCTCTGTCTCCCTTAATTTCTCACTTTTTTTTCTATCTATTATTAGCAGAAAGATATCTATAGATTTATGTGGCATGTGAATTTAATTCAATAGCAGCTTACATTAGATATAATAAGGAACGTTATTCCAATATTTGCTAGTATATATATATATATATATATATATATATATATATATATATATATATATTTGACATGTAAATTAATTATTTAAATTTCAATTGAAAGGTAGTGGTGATTCGGTAACTCACACCTCCAACACCAATCAAGGGATGATTACAGAGAAGATCAAATCTGCGCTTCTACACTTCAATAATATTTTCCAACAGGGTCATGTTCTGATTCAGTTTTGGGCACCCATGAGAACAGAAACAGGGTGTTTGGAGCTAGTAACTTCAGATCAACCTTTTGCTCTTACTAAACATCTTGATGAACGACTTCTCAAGTATAGGAAACACTGTTTGGAATATAAATTTAATGTGGATGGCTCACAACAACATCTTGGAATTCCTGGCCGTGTGTTCCGCCAAAAATGGCACGAGTGTATTTCAGATGTGCGAGATTACACTAGCAAAGAGTACCCACAGCGCAATTTCGCTCTAACTTGCGATATTTCGGCTTCTTTTGCTTTCCCGGTGTTTCAGACCTCTTTCCAAGACTGTGTTGGAGTAATTGAGTTCGTAACTAATACAGATTCCACAACTTTAGACATTATGTGTTATTAGTTTTTGCAGGATGTGCTCAAGGTTTGTTGAAACCCCTAAATTTCTATTTATATATATTCTTCTAATTAAATAGTAATTTGCTGACAACTTAGCTGATAAGATTTTATGAATGAATGCATCATATATATTTGGAGATAGATATGATTTATTCCTTTTCATTATTTTGGACCTTACAAAATCATTCACTTGGATCTCTTCTGTTGCAGACTGCAGGTCTGAAAAGTTCTCTCAGTTATTTGTTAATTTCTCAGGTAAGTTACAGCCCTAATATGCAAATGTGATATATGGTGCATTTTTTTTTTTATTTGTTTTCAGTACTGTGTTCTCATCAACAAATCTCTATATATACTACACAACACTTGCAATTCAGATTCATGAGGAACATCTGAATGAAATCTGTGAAGGGGTGAAAGTGGTGTGCACAACTCACAGGTTACCTTTGGCTCACACGTCGGTTCCGTACAAGCATTTCTATGAAGGCAGTATGGACAATAGCTCTGATATGTTTGATGTAAACTCTATCTTGCGTCTTCAATGGCCAAAATCCTATATTGGAAATCAGAAACAAAATAAGGATAGGGCAAAGCCTCCACAGGCTCCCAAGGACTATATCCATGTCAGAGCCAGGAGGGTTCAGGCTACAGAAAGCCACAGTCTTGCTGAAAGAGTATGAATCTCTGCAGTTCTCTGAATTTGATTCTCTCACTATTGTCATTGTTAGATTCCAATTGAGATCTCCTTTATGTCAATCATCCTTGGGCAGGTTAGGAGAGAGAAAATCAGTGAGAGAATGAAGTGCCTTCAAGATCTTGTACCGGGTTGCAAAAAGGTGATAATGGCATGCCCATTTTGCAGCTCTTTTAGGCAATTATTTGAACTTGAATTCTCCAAAGAAAGTACGTGCAAAATTATGAATTGTGGTTGAATTATTGTGATCATAGGTGACTAGAAAAGTTCTTCTGCTCAACGAAGTCATAAACAATACGCAATCACTGCAGCGCCAAGTTGAGGTAAATTCGGATTATCCCAAGTTAGGATTTTCATTTATAGTTACAAACTGGATTGGCATGGCTAAAATTCATATTGGGTCATTTGTCTTGCAGTTCCTTTCATATAAACTAGCAACTATCCATCCAAGGATGGATATCAACATAGAAGCTATTCTGTCAAAGGATGTAAGCCAATCACCTTTGAATTCTAGTTTCATGTGGTACTAAAATTTGAATTTCGAATATAACTTTATTAATCTTGTGTAAATATTTATAGATCTGTCAATCTCACGGAGCTATGCGACATAACATTTACCCATCAGATACATCAGCAACGGCATTCCCTTATGGGTATCAATCTCAACAAGGGCCACAATTGCATAGTGGCATTTCTAATGGAACAGAGACCCCCTTCTCAATGAACCCTTTGAATGCTCCACTGTGTCGAAACCCAAGTATGCAGCTGCCTCCCATTGATGGATTTGGTGACATTGCCTCTCAGGTAATTATCGATTTCTAAGGAGTTCAATTAAATCCCAGAATTGCCTCAGTATCATAAGTAAATACAAAAAGGGCAATGGGTGGTTGGGAGGGTATATCTGTCACGTAAACCATTCTTCTGCGGAGATATAACTCAATTCAGCCTAATTGAATACCCGATGGGTTAACCAGCTGTTTCCCTATTTGGTTGCAGAGTACTTGCACTAAAAAATATGATTACATACCAGATTCTTTTCCAAATCCTGAAAACACATATGGTGAAGACCCAAGTACCTTCTGGCGCTCGCTGTTAGAAACAATGAAACAACATTTCCCAAGCTTTAAGAATGCTTCTGGAGAAGAACTCAGAAAAGAATTATCGATTGAATTTATTAAAACTAGCATGAATCAGGAATTTGCTTCTCTTCACTGCCAAAGTATTAGATCTCCATCTGGGCCTGAAGTCTTGCATAATGGACAAGAGATGATGCAGCCACATTCATTGAATCAACAACTAATAATTGGAGTTGATGATATTAACAATGGAATGAATGTTGTTAATGCAGGGCAAAATAGCATTCTTGTTTCTTGTTCAGATGAGAGTTTCATGAATCACCAAAGTACTAGATCTCCATCTGGGCTTGCAGTCTTTAATAATGGACAAGAGATCATGCAGCCACATTCATCAAATCAGCAACTAATGGTTGGTGTTGATGATATCAATAATGGAAGGAAGGTAATTAATGCAGAGCGAAATAACATTCTTGTTTCTTGTTCAGATGAGATTTGCATGAATCAGGAATTTGCTTCTTTTCAATGCCAAAGTACTATATCTCCATCTGGGTTTGCAGTCTTACATAATGAACAAGAGATGATGCAGCTACATTCATCAAATCAGCAACTAATAGTTGGAGTTAATGATATCAACAATGGAAGGAATGTTATTAATGCAAAGCAAAATAGCATTCTTGTTTCTTGTTCAGATGAGACTTGCAAGAATGTTCCAGCTTCTTTTCAATGCCAAAGTACTATATCTCCACCTGGGCCTGGAGTCTTACACAATGGACAAGAGACGATGCAGCCACATTCATCAAATCATCAACTAATAGTTGAAGTTGATGATATCAGCAATGGAAGAACGGAACGAAATAACACTCCAATTTCTTATTTAGATGAGGCAAATTCAATTACTTATGTGGAACTCAAAAAACATTTTGGAAAGAAAATTGAAGATGTTGCAGAGATTTTTGGTGGTAAGCTTACACTAATTCAAATTGTTGCTTGTAATCTTGCTCTTGTTATTTTCAACTTTAGAGTTTCTTCTTCTAGGACTAATAGATTATTCTTTTGCATTTAAAAATTATAAGAGTTTTTGTTATTGAATTCTTATTTTTGCAGTGAGCAGATCTACGATAAGCGTAAATGCAGAGAGAATGGAATCTCTCGCTGGCCACAGGGCAAGAGAAATAAGATCAACAACTCTCTCTCTAGACAAGACCCTTCATGTTCTGCTAAGGAATTGGTGGCTACTGTTCCTCAGAAGACTCCACTTGTAACACCACCAACACCACCACAAGTAAGGACAATAACTGTAAAGGCAACATGTGGAGATGATGTGTTAAAATTTCAACTACCTTCTTCATCAACAATGGTGGAGTTGGAAGAGGAAGTTTCCAAGAGGCTCAAGTATGTTGGAACTTATAAGGTCAAATATACAGATAATGATGGCGATCAGGTTTTAATAGCCTGTGACAAAGATTTGGAGAATTGTATGAGTACTTCCAATTCATTGGGCCTGAATAGAGTCGAAATGATCATTGTCCCAATCACCAAAATTTCACCTTCAACCTGACTAATTATGCATGTATGTTCCTAGCTGTGTGTTGATATCAATCTATTATCTATCAACAGTCCTAGTTCCTAAAAACAGCATAAATATAAGGAATCAATTTTCTCTTCAATATGTATTTATGTAATTTTTATCTTTTTTTTGCAGGAAATATTAGTGATTTCTATTTCCTAGCTACCACGTTGTTCTCTAGGATTGCCAAGCCTTCTACTCGTTCAGTTCAAAGAACATTTGTATTTCAAAGAGGTACTGAAATGTAATATGTATGTTCAAAGCGGTGGTTTTGCAGGAAACAGCATGCATGTTTTGTGTATGTGGGCACAAAACATGCAATAAATTTAATTCCAGTTGCTTCAATAAGTTATTGACTGAGAAGAGAGGAACCCAGTGTCTATGAAGTTCTCACTCCTGATTGACCGATGATGTTCCAATAAGTTTGGAACATGGTTCCTAGCTACCTGAGGGATATGATTATTGACTGAGAAGAGAGGAACTTAGTGTCTATGATGTTCTCACTCCTGATTGACCGATGATGTATACATATATATATCCCTTTTGAGATGTGATATATATATATATATATATATATTCTTGGCAAACTCACGCACGCATTTTTGTAAACCGCTAGGTTATAACCTGTGGTGTCTTTGAAATTTGACTGTTGACAACTTTTCTTGAAACTAATATGGGAATAAAATGTGTAGGCACCATGTTAGACATGTAAGTTTTGATATACATTCCTTTGACATAAGTTGGCACTTAGAAAATATTTTCGAAGTTTGCAAACATTTCAGATTCTAAATTAATTTTCTCATTTGATGAGCTAATTAGTTGGTGGAGATGCACTCCAATTAATTTTCTAATTCAATTTTGGGCAACCATCAGAACACACAGAAACAGGGTGTTTTCTTGTAACTTCAGACCAACCTTTTGAATATAGATCGACTTCAGACGTACTTCTTAAGTATAGAAAGCACTGTTTGGAATATGGATATCTTGGATGGGGTGAATGAGGAAGAATGGCCCGGTGTTCCAGTGAAAATGGCACGACCTTACTCCAGATGTAAGATCAAATATGAAGGGGATTGGATTTTAATAGCCGATGAGAAGTTGCATCATTGTACGAGTGCTTCGATGAGGAGATGCATCATTATGTTTTACATTAAGTAGGCTTACTTTAAGCTTTCAAACAATCTTTCAATTTACCTATTACTTTTAGGGTGGAGTGCAAATAACTCCTATGGTATGCATATCGTGCGTATAACTCCCGATATTTTTATAAGAGTTCGGAGTCCTTAAATTTCACTTTGGGTGTGAACGTGGGCCCAATGTCAACTTGCCATTAACAGAGCATTGAAAAGACTTAAATACCCTTCCTACATATATATACATCGGCCATTTTTCCAACCAAACTCTAGCTGTGACTTCTAGTCCTTAACATCTACATCTTTCTCTCTGTCGTCCAACTTCCACCAAATAAAAGGAGTCTCAGGCCTATTCCGCTGCCTGCCCGGAGCTACATCTCTTTTCAACCGCACACCGGAGCTGAAATAGCTGGTGTTTCTAATTTTTCCAAAAAGATAGTTTGCAAGAGATCGGTTCGAATACCCAAGTATGGAAAAAGGTTTAGCACTCTATAGGAGTGAGTCATTGAGAGGCCAGTCTTGCCTTCATCTTTGAAGGTGACATTCAGTTACAGCCATTAGGAAGCTTCAAGGGACTTCTCATGGAAAATGAATCCACTGTACCTCAGATGAAATACCCCCTACAATTTCACGCATAAGGTGACCAATCTTACATATAAAATATAAGGGATACCTACAACTGATAGCATACAAGCATTAAATACAAGGACAAAAGAAAAAGAATTATAAATACTAAAATAAAAGTCTAACTGAAATAATAAATAATGTTCTATAAACATAATACGAGTCTAAATGATACAACTTGGAAGTCCCATAACTAAAGGGCCTCTTAACCAAAAATCATAAAAGTAAATACTTTATGAAAAGATCTAAGTCCCTACATTGAAGTCTGGTAAGGAATAGGATGACTGCCATACTCTATAAACTCTACGCTATAACCTCGAGGTGGAAAGTGACTTGGACTTGAAATATCAACAAAGTGGGTTAAACCCATGAGCAAGTTTCATTTACTACCACCAAACAGATGACCGATAAACATATCCTCTATATGAGAGACAATAAAATACATAGATATATACGTATTATTTCCTCATTTAACCCTTGTCCCAAAAATCATTAAAACTATGTTATGAACCAACCCATCTATTATCACAATAAATGTAGAACAAGTTTCTAAGTTCAAACGAGAGGCAAACTTAACATGCCTGAACACATAACTAGAGTTCTTACTAAGTATTAGGCAATCCTGACATGCCTATACCTGTATTTTATGAATACTTTATTAGGTATTAGGCAATCCTGACATGCCCCAAAGATAATGTTCAAATAACTTATTATGTATTAGGCAATCCTGACATGCCCCCAAATATAATATACAAATACCTTATTAGGTATTGGGCAATCCTGACATGCCCTCAAATAATTTATAAATACCTTATTAGGTATTAGGCAATCTTGACATGCCTCCAAATATAATTTACAAATACCTTATTAGGTATTAGGCAATCTTGACATGCCTGACAATCCTGATATGGCTCCCTTTTAAATGTATTAAGTACCTTATTAGGTATTTGGTAATTCTGACATGCCTATCAATCCTCACATGCCTCCATATTACTTTTAAATTAATAATCTAACATACTTAAAAGCAATTTAATTAATATTATGAAAATCCTATCACCACATAAATTAATTAAACAAATAAAATAACATAACATACCATGAAAGTAAACGAGTTTAACATAGATTTAAACATCATACAATTAATCAAGTACATTTATGATATAAAAGAAACAATTAAAGAAAAAGAAGTAATCAATTAAAAAGAAAAACTCTATAATAAAGCCTACATTTTAATTTAAACATCAAATATATCTAAACCTAGCACTAGCCTAGGTTTTCATGCACATTCTGTCTTTAAAAGTCTTAATTTATTTTTTTGGAATTTTTAAAAATTTTCTGATAATTAAAATAATAATAATAAAATCTCAACTTTAAATGACACTTTTTGTACTAAATCTACAACAAGGAGAACTTATTTCATCTTAAAATTAAAGTCCCACGTATATTCTGTCCTAAAAAGGTAAATTGGAATTTTTAGAAATTTTACCGAATTTAAAAGTAATTTAAAATATTTTTCCTATTTTTTTCAATTTAAAAATGATTTTAAAAAGTAAAAATATATATATTTAAATATTCCAAACTGGGCCAAACTGGGCTAATGGTTGGCTGGGCGAGTGGGACCAGACCACCACTTTTTTGGTCCCTGCCAGTGGCCGAAAAATTCCTCACGTGCCCCCACGCGCCAGCGGTGCGCGTGGGTTGTTTCGTTCTTCTTCCTGTTTTATTTTTCTGCAGATTCCCAGCAGCCGTGCGTGCACTGTTCCAGCCAACTTCGGGCCACCAAAACATGTCTTTTTTTTATACCAAAACGCTTCCCTTGATCTCTACTTTCATTTGGTACAAAAATCCCCACCATTCATAGCCTAAATCAAAAAGCCCAAATTCAAGTTCAAGGGTTCTTCAACTTCAAACTCAAAATTCTGTCAAATTACCCAACAATTCACAACCAAACTAGAAAGGACTATTCAGGAGAGCAAGATAAACAATTTAATCGGATTAGAATATGTCAAAAACAAAGTTTAATTCATCAACGAATTTCATGTTTATATATATATATACTTGCCTATATACCTATATATATATGTATCACTACAAGAAAATAGGTTTTTTCTCATAGAAAATTTCGTAACAAAAAGTCTTTTGTTACGAAAAATTTTCGTAGCACCAACCATTGCAAGAAGGGGCATCTCTAATTGTAGACTTCGACGAAACACGATTTCGTACCAAATAATGCATCACTAGCGACAAAAAATTTTCGTAGCTAATAAAAATATTTTTCTACGAAATATTTCGTCGCAATTTTTTTCTGAATTAGCGACGAAGATTTTCATAGTTAATAATCTTATTGTCTACGAAAATATTTTGTCGCCATTGTATATGGTAATTAGCGACAAAAATTTTTGTAGCTAATAATGATATTTTCTACAGAAATATTTTCGTCGCAAATAGCACTTTCCGAAGCTAATAAGTAATTACTACGAAAATTTCCGTAGCAAATGTTAATTTTTATTTTTAAAAAAAATTATAAAAATTGTGATTATACAAAATTAGAATTTGTGTAATCACAATTTTTACAACTTTAAATTTTTTTATCATATAACTGCTACTATACAAAATAAGTTCATTCCCAAAATCAATTCATACAAAAATAAGCACAACCTTCATTTCATTCCTATCTATACAAAAAAAAAAAAAAAAACAGAGTTATTATAGTTCATAATCACAAACATGCTTATATGCATTAATGTATATGTAAAGCAGACATAATTTTTTAATAATATAGAAGTCCATAGAAAATCAATTGTGTTAAGGGATCAAATTCAAGCACCAACATAAAATGTATCTTGACAAAAATAGGGGAATTAGAAAAGCTTTAAGTATGAAAATTATTTCAAGTAGTACTATCTAAAACCCCTCTCTAATGTCAATCCAAGAAACTTTTAAGTGCAAAAAAAAAAAGAAGTATATTTCTGGAATCTGGATACGATTACTAATAGAAAAGATAAAAATGGTATATAACACTATTTTAGATTATTAATAATATTATCTTGTACATACACATATTATGTATTGGTACTTGTATAATAAGAATCGTCAAATAGAAGAAATAGCAAGAGTAACACAAAAGAGGATAAGGATCAAATTGACAAAACATTCTAACAGCTGTTACAATAAGGAGAATGACCATGACCTCAACTCAAGCCTTTTCTCCTTTGAACATCCATGGATCCTTTTTTCATTGCTTTGCACAAGCCATTCTCTGTCTTTATGTATCAACTCTAGCAACTGAGGACAATATTCATCCTTTCTTGAACACCCCATTCTTTTACCAAGTGGAAAATCAAATTCACTTTCCCAGTTTGACACTAGAATGAGAAAGAAAATAGAAGAAACTTCACTAAAAAATCAAAAATATATTCTAGTTAGAGACAAACCACAAATATATAAAACACCCAAATCTTCAACTCAAAAACCTAAATATTAGAAAACAAAACCTTGAGTCCGTGTTCCTTGATCAACCAAAGCTTGAACACCCAAAAGTTTAAAAAGATAAACAACCAAATATCAATTGTGTGATTTATGGTGTAAAGATTATATAATCAATTCTATATCTACAACATAGCAAAAAAATTTGAAACTGCAAGTAAAGCATATTTGATGAATATCGTAAATATCAGCAGCAGCTTCAATAGCTTTCTGCTTTCTTTTATCATTAGTCATGATCATGACCTTCAACACCACCTTCTGGTAATAAATTTTAAACAAGAAAAGAAAGAAAAAGTTATGGACTACTAATTTCTCTTAATAACTTATTAACTTCTGAAAAATCTACCAGTGACTGGAAAATGCTAGAACAATACCTGGGCTAGTTGAAGAGCAAGTCAGTGTAAACACTGAATCTTCAAACAAAAAACAAAGATTAATGAAGCTCAGAGAACTTGTGAGTTTTTATAGGGGTGAGATGTGAGAGCTCTTGGGTTTAGATATGAGAGGGTCTTGTCAGCTAATTGGAAAGCCCGTAGTAGCAATAGCTTTAGCTAGAATATATTTAGAAAGTTATGATCACACAATAGTCATGATCATGTAGGAAAGATTATCTATATAAGTATATATTCCTAGTTTTTGGCTATTACAGGAAACAAAAGTATTTATACATAGCATGGTTTAGTTTGAAAATGCTCCCAATAACTTAACATTTCTTAAAAAGAAAAAAAAATGCATGACATCATGATTTTTAGGAGCTAATCTAAAGCTAATAAGACATTTCAGGCCACTAATTCTAAATATAATCACCAGTATAATTTAAATTTTGTTTGTCATATAATTCATCATTTAACATGTAGAACTTTAATTTAAGCATATAGTAATTGTAATGTCCAAGATAGATATGAAAAAGAACAAAAGTACTAATAATTAACAAAAAGTGAACATGTGTAGTATATAATGTAAAAGAGATCACTAATAACAATGGCCAAGTATGTTAAATAACTCAAAGAGAAGTAAATGTAACCAAGAGTGCAAATGACACCCATAAAGGTTTCATAATCAAGATTCTAAGATGATTCAATAAGAATATGAGTACAGGGCAACAAGCACACACAAGTGAACATGTGCAGTATATAATGTAATAAAGATCATCAAAGTCTTTGAAATTAATGATTTCCATGATTAGATTTAAGAACATCAGACTACAAGGACTATAATGCATGCTATAATTATGTTCATAATATAAGAATATCATGTGATTTATCACAACAATCTTTGAGAGATAAAAGAAGACACTTTACCCTAAAACTAATTATATGAGATCTAAAGGAAAAATCTCATCACAGTGTATGAAGAAAAACATGGCCAACCTACTTACCAAAAAAGAAAACATGAGCCAAACCATCCTTCCAAATAAATTGAAAGGCTAAGAAAAATTAAAAAGAAATTAGGGCTACAATTCAATTCTATTTGTTATTCAATAACCATAACACCACATGTTCATAATTCAAAATTAACCAAACAACTGTAGGGGAGGGATGCTAAACAATTGAATATAATGAGTCAAGCCTAAATTTTCAACACAACCACCGTAAAAATGAATCATTTTCTCTCTCTTTGAAATATATACATCTAACCTAGTTCCTAATTACAAATTTCAAACAAAAAAATTATGAATACAATCAAATCAAAAATAAAAATAAATCTAACCTATTTCTTAGTTCCATATTATACACATAAAGTTTTTTGAAAATACATCAATCTAACCCATCAGTATAAAAAAAGATTCATGAAACAAGAAAAATAGAACCATCACAAAAATACTCAAGGCAAACAAAACATAACCCATATGATTAAATTTGACAAGTATGCAAACAAATGCAATCTGCAAATCCCTACAAGTATACAACTGTACACACAAATTTCGTGTCCGAAAATCTAGGAACGAAAATTGGTAACAAATAAACAATTTTATTACTTTAAAAAAGATTGGTACAATTCTCTATGAATCTTTACAAAAGAAAGATAAAAATAAAATCCTCTGATTCGATCTCCTTGGTAATATAGCTTCAAGGGCTGCTAGAGTTTGATCTTGAATTGAATTGAAACTTTGGTGAATAACAACACGTGGATGATGTGCTTGTTATTCTTCTCCTTCAGGGTTTGGGTGCTTTGGAGCTTTGGATTTTGAGTGAAGACTTCTGCAGAGTTTCAGCTTTTTTTTTCTGAGAATCTTCTGGTCCTCATTTCTCCCATCTCTGGACCTTTATTTATAGGCTCACCGGAGGGGTAGATTTGTAACTTTCTTTTCTTTTAATAATTATCCTATAATTATCTTTTATGATAATTTTTATAATTATCCAATATATACATAATAATTATCTTTGTTGATAATTATATATATATATATATATATATATATAATTATCCATTAGATCCATTTTCAAGTGGACTTGGACTTCTCAGACAATTTAGACCAGCTCATAACTCATTTATTTGTAGTGGCCCTGATCTTTAAATTATTTGACTCATTGGACCACATTTCAAAGTGGGCTAAACTGAAGATAAGCCCAAACTATATTTTGGGTTTATCATGTAATTTTTTAATGTCTACAAATTGCCCCCACTTCAAGTCTCGCATTATATATAGAGCTTGTTACGTACCTAAAGTTGGACTTGAAGTATTTAAATTTTGGCAAACTTTTTTTTTTTGTGAAAATCCAACTACAAAGAGGATGTCTTCTTTGTCAAGTTGAATCAAAGACTTGAGGATCGTATTTCAAATAGGATTTTTTTTTATCCAAATGAAATTGTAGACTTGAGGAACCTATTGCAAATAGGATTTTTTTTTCCTTGTCCAAGTAAAATTGAAGACTTGAGGATCCTATTGCAAATAGGATTTTTTTTTTCTTGTCCAAGTAGAATTGAAGTCTTGAAAATCCAATGGCAAATAGGATTAATCCACATCTATATATATGTAACATATGTTTGAGACTTTTCATATCAGAGATAATTGAGAGAAATCTACTGAACTCTAGCAACGGTAAGGTTTTTCTTTTTTTTTTTTTCACACGATTGATTGCTTTGTTTTCCTTTTTTTTTTCTTCTCTCTGATACACGCCATGACTGTACACGTAAAACATATACATATAATAAATTTCCAAGCTGATGGCCCATGTTAGCAAAACCCATAGGCAAGGTGCACTCTAGCATCTCCCATATACACTGTGGGCATAATTTAGATCATATACATGAATAAATTTCCAAGATGGCTCATGTTAGCAAAACCCATAGGCAAGCTGCACTTTAGCATCTCCCATGTATAACACTTGTTTTGTTTGTTTTTGCTATTTTTTTTTGTCCGTACTGATCTTTCTTTCTTCTTTCTCCCATGATATACTACAACTTGAACCCTTGGATATATATACCTTCAACCCAATAGTACCATACACATGTCTTTTATATAACATTGCCTGATGTATATAACACTAACTTGTCCATTGTTGTGATTTTTTTTTTCCTTCTTTCTTTTTCTTTTTCTTTCTTTTCATCTCCTCTTCCAGGCGTAGGTTTTTTTTTTCTTCTCTTCCAGGCGTAGGTTTTTTTTTCTTTTTCTTTTTCTTTCTTTTTTTCTTCTCTTCCAGGCGCAGGCGCTGATTTTTTTTTTCCTCTTTCTTTTTTTTTTCTTTCTCCTCTTCCTTCCAGGCACTGAATTCTGGAGATTTTTTTTTCTTTCTACTGCCGCCACCTTCACTATTTTTTCACTTTGTTATATACTGCTCCTTTCACTTTGTCTTCACATGAAGGTGTGGTTGCCTAAAAAAAAAAATTCCTTACTGCTTAAGAGTTTTGAACTTGAGATCTCAAGCAAATTTATTATAACACCAAACCATTTCTTCTGCACCACTTTATGTATTGTAAACTCTTGAAACAACATATACTGTGGATGAACTTTGAAAGAAATATTTTTTTTTCTTTCTTTTTTTTTTTAGTAGCAACTTTGTCTTCCGTGACCGCTATTAATCAAATCTGTTTTTTTTTTCTTCAGATTCCACTTGTGGGCCTTGCTCGAATTTTGTGCTGTGTTTGGAACGACGAATAGATCTATCGAACTCATTGAGGAAGACAACATTACGTGAGTTACTCAACACTTTTCTTGGTAAGTTTCAAATTTTTTTTTTGTTGTCAATTCTTGCAGGTCAAATCGCCTTTCTCAGAATATAGAGTTCCAGACGCCATTCATTAGCCCCTTCGGGGTCCCTTAGTGCACTTCGGTGTCACTTTTACTGTCCCTTCGGGGTCCCTTAGTGCACTTCGGTGTCACTTTTATCGTCCCTTCGGGGTCCCTTAGTGCACTTCGGTGTCACTTTTTCGTCCCTTCGGGGTCCCTTAGTGCACTTCGGTGTCACTTTTTTGTTCCTTCGGGTCCCTTAGTGCACTTCGGTGTCACTTTTATCGTCCCTTCGGGGTCCCTTAGTGCACTTCGGTGTCACTTTTATTGTCCCTTCGGGGTCTCTTAGTGCACTTCGGTGTCACTTTTATTGTCCCTTCGGGGTCTCTTAGTGCACTTCGGTGTCACTTTTATTGTCCCTTAGTGCACTGTGGTGTCACTTTATTGTCCCTTCGGGGTCCCTTAGTGCACTTCGGTGTCACTTTTATTGTCCCTTCGGGGTCCCTAAGTGCACTTCGGTGTCACTTTTATTGTTGGAATACTTTCGTTAGTTCTTTTCGAACAATTATTTTTAATTTCTCTCAAATTTTTCTTTTCTTGTCAGGTAAACAACCTTTGACATCTGCCAATCATGGTTTTTTTCAAAAGCTTCAAGATAAACACCGTAACCATTTAGAATGAGAGAACGATATCATGGAGCAAGGAACTACACTTGATGTAGGGACCCCACTGGTTGGTCGCTTTGCTCCACGGGTGTCTCCGCCTAATGCTTCATACCACTTGTCATAATGGTCCAAAGAATTTCCCTGCATGCTTGTGAATCTTGGCTATAACCAGAATAAGGTACGGGCATCAGTTTGAGATGCTTTAGTGTTGAAATCTGCAGTTCACGAAGTTGAAGAAGAAGAACCTAAGCAATTTTCACTCATGGGACATAAAATGCGTGCTAGAGAAATAGAATGGGGGTGTTTCCTTTAAAGTTTATGTTGACTTGGCGTACACACCAGGTTATTGGGAATGGTCAGAGGACATTTTGGATCACCATGACAAATTCCTTAGAGACAACAAATTTGTCACGCCCCGATTCCCGAGGCCCGGAAACCGAGGTGTGAACCCCGTGAGATCACCCTCACGCTCTAACCACCACCTGATCATGCAACCTCAATTTCCTATCATTTTTACGAAAATTGGGCATGACCCATTCTAAATAATCAGCTCCTGGCATGATACACCTGTTTCACAATTTATATGGACACTTCTGGGCACGTGTCCCCTCAGCATTTATATCTAAACAATAAAAATGGACACTTCTGGGCCCGTGTCCCCCCAATATTTCTACACATGCATAATACGATCATAAATACATGTCTCAGTCCTTGAATGTCCGTATTTAATACATACATCACATGAATAAATACAATTGAAGGAACTGAATCAAAACCAATCGCTTTATACATTTAATCCAAATGTAAAGCATCTATATATCCACTATCCTAGACATACACTAGATTCTAAGGAATCTAGATACTACCTCTGCAACCGGTGCTATCAGTTTTCCCAACTGACTCCAAAACCAGCAATACCTGCAAAACCTGGGAGGGGGTGAGCTCAAAGGCCCAACAAGGTATGTAGAACCATACTATCACCGCTGCAGCAGGTCGATCCTCACATATTCTCAAAAATATACATATGCACTTAAATATATCACAATATTTAAGACCATGCCCCACCTAGCATGCATAAACCAATGATGTATATGGCTACTCTAGCACATATGAACATACAAAATCCACTATACATGATTTTTGAAATCATTTTCAACATGCTTGAAAGCAGTAAACATCAGGCATCAATATGTATATAGAACATATATATCAACACATTTACATAAATGATGTAAATCAACTATCACATCTCCTACTCATCAAGTAGCACATCTCAAATGCAATAAAGATGCATTTAAACCATATAACATGCTCAAAAGCAATAGATATCCAACATATATCATGTTCTGTCACAAGCAACGCATATATATGAATGCGTTAAACACGAAGCATGCTTCACAATAGATAATGCAAGCAAGTTCACACACTTGTCCCTCTCCCGGACTCAACTCAAAAACCCTCACATGATTCTTAACCAAATCATGTAACCGAGACCTTTCCCACGCCATTCCAACTCTGCCACCGAGTATTTACCTACTCCAAGGTGGATAGGCCACCGTCACCGAGTATTTACCTACTCCAAGGTGACTTGGCCCCTATTTAGAATTCTCACCGAGTATTTACCTACTCCGAGGTGCGTAAACCACAATCACCGAATATTTACCTACTCCAAAGTGATTGGGCATCTTTTTGGAATCCCCACCGAGTATTTACCTACTCCAAGGTGAGTAGACCACCGTCACCGAGTATTTACCTACTCCAAGATGACGTAACCACTCCAATGCCCTCACCGTGACCGAGTATTGACCTACTCTAGGTGATTTGCCCACTTCATGACCACAATCCTAACCGAGTATTGACCTACTCTAGGTTATTCAACCACACTTCCCCGTTTTCTCACAACGGCACCATATATGCATTTCGAACATATAATAACTAAACATTTCAATGTTCATGCCTCACAATGCCTACGCTAGTCAAAAGGAAACATAGCATGCATTGCTCTCTACACAAACCCACACATAACCACATATGTGTCATTTCCCTCCTATACATGCAATATGAATGCATATATACACAGCATAATATTTTCATGCTTCAACCCATGCTTATGAGTACTAAAAAGAAGTATTTAGCATGCTTTTCATCACATTCCAACACATATAGCACATACATGTTCAAAACCTGCATAATACGTCATATATGCCAACAAACTCAACCTAGCACATTTTTATCATGCTAGTATCAATGCACACATCCGATATATATAAATAAAGCCAGCATGCATCTCATATTCACATTCTCACATATAATCACATATATGTCCAATCCTGCATATAAGTTCTATATGCACGTATACTAGCATACATACAGTCATGCTCTCATTCAATGCATGTATTCACTACAAGTGACTAACATGCATTCCAATCACAATATATATACACATATATATATATATCACATCACCCACATATGTATCAAGAACATATAAAACACTTAGCACATTTTATGCTTTTCAAATGCTCGCCAAAAGTTATATTCAACTTAGCATGCATTTCTACCACTGCAACCATATATATATATAATTACATACATATATATACATCCTGAACACCATGCATAAGAACCACATATGCATACAAGACAACACAGAGCTAAACAGGTATTATTTAGCATGCTTTCCATAGACTTTAATCTATACATACATGCATATCACAATGCAGACAGGCGATAAATTTAACATGTTATCGCTCCCCAACCCACACATACATATATATACACACACGTATATATATGTCCTCTCACATCCCGTGTATGTACCACATTCCCTATACACATATAAATATAAGCGCCTACATATATATGCATATACACATACCACATATGATTAAATTAAGACATATGTAAATTACTCAACGTACGTAAAAGATATGTACGAGATAGAGGCAAGAATCAACTTGCCTTAGGTCCAGCTTTCGCCAAGTCCGCGCTTGCAAAGCGTCCTGTTTCCAAGTCCGGTCCAGTCCCGTGTCAAAGCCCACACGATAATCCTCTGAACCATTTCTTTGCCCTTTCTGATTTCCGGTCCAACCATGAAACCATCCATTCGGCAGCTAGCCTCTAACCGGCCACTAACCGAAATCAATCACCAACCTATACATTTGTAGATCTCCAACATTGCAGCCCAAATATATGGTTGCTCAAACAAACCCAACAACTACATACTAGACAGTTCACAACCAAATACAACCCAGCTATCTGCCGAGTCTCATCCCGAATCCCAATCGAGAATTACAACCATGGAAGCCCAACCATCATTGATCCAAAATCAACCCAGCCGTAAGCACCAATCACGGCTGTCCATGAAGCCATGGGTACCACCATAGACCCTCACCTCAACTGTGAAAACCCAGCACCACAACTGAACCATAGGAGTCCAGTTCGAACCCATCCGAACACAACCCAAGTGAGAAGACCCAGTCCGTGGGACCACCACCATCTTCCCCAGCTGTCCATCACCGGAACACTCCACCATAACAGCCGTACACACTCAAATCGTGAGCATCAGCTACAAACGGCCGAGACCAACCCAGCTTCCATGAAAACCCACCAGGATCGGACCCAAAGTCGGAAAAACACCACCTGTTGCCAAATGGCCCACAAGTTCCTCGTCGGAACCACCTGAAACTGACCCAAACCGAAGACCCATCGTCAGAACCAAACAGGGCCATTTCGACCCCGCACCACTGCCGCTATTCGCCGCCGGAGCTCACCGAGACAGATCCAGCACGGCCCGAGCACCAGCCGAAGCCAAACGGACCCCCGTCGCTGCTATCCACCCACAAGCCACGAACGAGCTGAGCGTCGCCGCCCGAGCCGAAGCCCCACCGCGAGCAACCCAGCCGCCGCTGTCGCCAGGCCGAAGCTGGTCGACCGCCACGGCCACCGTCGGCGCCGGATCACCCCTCTCGGCTTCTCTCCTGATCCCTCTTCTTGGTTTCGGTTTCTCTCTCCCCGATTCTCTTTTTCCTTCTTTTCTTTTCCTTTTCTTTTTATTTTCTTTTCTTTTCTCTTTTCTTTCTTCTCTTCGGCTGACCACATATTCCTAATACTAATCTCCTCCACATATTACATATATATTATATATATATATAATACACTACACCTTACACAAATACATGTATTCCATGTATTTTCCCCACATCTATACCTACAATCATGTATAGGCACCCACACTTCCTCATAATTGCGTAAAAGCCCACCATATATTTATAATCAAATATAAATATAGGTACTACGTATATATATATATTTAGATATATATATACATATTCATACGCCTTCCACCTGTGTGGAAATATATCCATACTTTTTTTTCGAATTTTAATTAATCCGAAAATTTTAAATCCGGTCAAAATTCACCCGGAACCGGTCAAAATTATTCCGGTCCTTACAACCTCCCCTCCTTCAAGGAATTTCGTCCTCGAAATTAGCATAGTCATGGTCTTTCCAAAACCAATCCTTACCAGACGTCATTCTCGCCAATGATCGTCACTTTCCCTTTTTTTTTTTTCACGTACCCTAGGCGCTACACTTGCAACACCTAACTCATAACACTCAAGTCTTGCACAACAGTGCATCTCGACTTGCTTCCTAGAGTCCACAGTCTCTACCTCAAGACCTATCTAGTCCAGCTCTATCTCTAGTCTAAGGCAACACCTCCGACTAGTCATACCCATCACTCACAGTGATACTTCCCTATAATCCGGGATCATCAATACTCAAAGTCATTCTTTTATTATCAAACATAACTTTCAATCTCTGGCATACCATTCCCGGGCTTAGTCCAATATCCTGGGCATCATTACAACACAATCCACATCAATCCAGTGCACATCACAAGCACACTCACTAGCAAGGCACATGACAGTGTACTCGCCGATAAAAACAACATAAACAGTGTACTTGCCGCAGCAAGCCACATAATCCTGCCCAGTCTCATAGACTACAACCCACTGGAATCCAATGCCAAGTCCAGGATCTCACATCCCGCTGATTTCACAATCTCATTACTCAAGAGGAGAACCATTTCCCATTTTCATCCTTCACACCAAGAAGCCAGTTGACAATTAGAGAGAATTCCTTTCATATTAGCACATCACTTTAGACAATCCTTACCAATGAAAGTTTGAGGTCACCTACAGTAGCCAAACAGCAGCCATACAGTGGCCGCAGCCCACTGCGTCTACACGTCCACTGTGTCCACCTCTCCCCTTCACAGTAAGAAATTATCCTCACTTCAGATACCATATGTCAGGATCCTCGTCCACTATCAACCCATCCTTCTCTTAACATCATATCCACACTATGATCCAACTGCATCTATCATGCGCATATCCCAGCACACCACTGAGGTTAAGGCACATAAGGAGTGCACTTGCCAAAACAAATCATCCAGTCCTGTCCACTTTTGTGGACTACATTCCATTCCTTTCCAGCATCTCACTTGAGACTCCAAGATCCTGACTGCTTCGTCTAGGACCCCACAAATCTTTCCATGCATCACTATTGCACTAATCAGCATTTAATCATTACGATGCATCGTCAATGCACCGTCAAAGTCATCACCTGTCCACTGACTCCAAGAATTAAATCAATCCTGAGTCCTTAATCGTCGTGCAATGATTACAACGCAAATCTGAATCACCAAACTCTTAGTTTGGGAAACTACAAGGTAATCCATACCTTTCTCCACAATTCCAGACTCATACTCTCAAAGTCTATCATTACATGTCTATTCCAACATCACATTCCACTCAGGTTCAAACCTTTACCCAGGTTTACCAATCCTTAAAACTGGAATTTCTAGGCGACTACATGTCACCACTAGCCATGTGACACAAAATGCAACACTAAAATGCAATGCTTAGTCACATGAGTTACATATACCACATAGCATATAACACACAACATGCTAATCAAATGAACACATACCATGCATGATATGAATATGATGCATCAAATCAATACCCTAGCCCTCGGGCTAATACTAGGAAAATACCCCTGACCATACACGGTCCTGGTACCTCCTCTGCCTGAGCAAGTGTGCAAAACACGGCCCAGTCCCACTAGTACACACACATACTAGAACACAAAATCTAGAGTGGTTCAAACCAACCTACTCTCTTCCTCCGTACTCATTGGTAAACACCTACCAATCTATCCACAACTGTAGTCGAAAGTAGCAACCTTGACTATCAATTTCAATCACTTTCAGTGACATATCCCTACTATTGGGAATTCTTTATCCATCGTCATCCGGACGAAACAACTCAACATCTACAAGAGCCAGCGTATTGTAAGAGGAACGCTAATCCAAGAAAAATGTCTGGCCAGGCCACTTTTCCCAGTTAGCCCAACTCCGGCAATATGCCTTCCTTGTATCCCATCTCAATCCCAATTGCCAACCCCGGCAACACTCATCAATCTCATAAGTCCCTAAGTATCTCTAAGGACTTAAACACTCGCAAACTTCCTTGTGGTACCTCTTCATTGCTCACTATTGGGACTTAATCCCTAAATCAAAGGTCTAAACTCAACCAACTCAGGGAGTTTTACCAACTGAATCCAATTTCATACCAACACTTTGCTCTTTCATTAGGATTGCTCAAACCGAGCAAGTCATTCCACTATCATCCATATGTAATCAAACATATCATCTAGACAACTATCAACCATTGCCTATCTCCAAATCAACATGTGGTTTGACCTTCCGTCCTTAGGTATTCGAACCTACGACTTTGATACCCTAGGTTTTCAAACCTAATGCTTTAACAGCAATCAAGAGTTCCTCATATCCTCAACCTTTACCCATCGCCCCTAGGCATTCCAACCTAGTGCTCTCATAGCATTCTGCCATTAGGTACATAATCTAACCTTTTCAACCATACACATGATATGTCCATCACCCGTCGTCCCTAGGTATTCCAACCTAGAGCTCTGATACCATTCTGTCACGCCCCAATTCCCGAGGCCCAAAAACCGAGGTGTGAACCCCGTGAGATCACCCTCACGCTCTAACCACCACCTGATTATGCAACCTCAATTTCCTATCATTTTTACGAAAATTGGGCATGACCCATTCTAAATAATCAGCTCCTGGCATGATACACCTGTTTCACAATTTATATGGACACTTCTGGGCACGTGTCCCCCCAGCATTTATATCTAAACAATAAAAATGGACACTTCTGGGCCCGTGTCCCCCCAATATTTCTACACATGCATAATACGATCATAAATACATGTCTCAGTCCTTGAATGTCCGTATTTAATACATACATCACATGAATAAATACAATTGAAGGAACTGAATCAAAACCAATCGCTTTATACATTTAATCCAAATGTAAAGCATCTATATATCCACTATCCTAGACATACACTAGATTCTAAGGAATCTAGATACTACCTCTGCAACCGGTGCTATCAGTTTTCCCAACTGACTCCAAAACCAGCAATACCTGCAAAACCTGGGAGGGGGTGAGCTCAAAGGCCCAACAAGGTATGTAGAACCATACTATCACCGCTGCAGCAGGTCGATCCTCACATATTCTCAAAAATATACATATGCACTTAAATATATCACAATATTTAAGACCATGCCCCACCTAGCATGCATAAACCAATGATGTATATGGCTACTCTAGCACATATGAACATACAAAATCCACTATACATGATTTTTGAAATCATTTTCAACATGCTTGAAAGCAGTAAACATCAGGCATCAATATGTATATAGAACATATATATCAACACATTTACATAAATGATGTAAATCAACTATCACATCTCCTACTCGTCAAGTAGCACATCTCAAATGCAATAAAGATGCATTTAAACCATATAACATGCTCAAAAGCAATAGATATCCAACATATATCATGTTCTGTCACAAGCAACGCATATATATGAATGCGTTAAACACGAAGCATGCTTCACAATAGATAATGCAAGCAAGTTCACACACTTGTCCCTCTCCCGGACTCAACTCAAAAACCCTCACATGATTCTTAACCAAATCATGTAACCGAGACCTTTCCCACGCCATTCCAACTCTGCCACCGAGTATTTACCTACTCCAAGGTGGATAGGCCACCGTCACCGAGTATTTACCTACTCCAAGGTGACTTGGCCCCTATTTAGAATTCTCACCGAGTATTTACCTACTCCGAGGTGCGTAAACC